>OY728127.1:562749978-572749978 GCA_963277665.1 Viscum album | reverse complement strand
GAACCAAGTAAAAATGACTGTGTCTTCTCTGTGCATGTGAATGTTTTCATTTTGATCGTAATCATCATACAGGTTCAACAAGTTCCTACCAACGTGGGAACAAGATCCAACAAATTAAAAGAAAAAGTGGTCACCCTGATTCACCCCTCCCCTCTCAGGGTGTCCCGGGGTCCTTCAGATGATGAGTTGTTCATACGAATCTGGAAAACTCTGGAGCAGAATCTATGCATGTTCAGTATCCAAAATTTTATAGCCCAACGCCGTGAGATGAGCGAATAGGGTATTGAGGTTGTTGATGTGGTCGGTCACCGATGATGACTCCACCATTAGAAGAGTGTACAATTTTCTCTTCAGGAAAATTTTGTTGTACAATGACTTGGTCTCGTATAGCTTCGTCAGAGTATCCCATATTTCCTTCATCATCTTTTTCTACTCAATGCTCGATAGGACCCCGTATGCCAAAGCCAAATGGATGTTGGCAATAGCATTCCCGTCCATATCGTTCCATTTCTTCTCCATCACACCCGCTGGCTTTTCTCCAATTGCCAGTAGGCAATTATCCTTCCGCAACACTGCCTGCATCTTCATTTTCCACAACAAAAAATTATTCCCATTGAATTTTTCGATCTCAAATTTTTCCTCCATCTGGACATGCTGTCAGTTCAGAACCTCCTCTGTTTCACAATGGTGTATTTAATAATCTCAATAATTTTTTTTTGATGTGAAAGATCAACCAGAGTCGCAAGAGCATACTAAAATTTTACGAGAATTATTAATACCCGAAAACGTGAACAACACTGGGTCAGAACCTTGCCTCTGATACCACTTGTTAGGACCGTAAATGATTGGCTCATGGTGCATCAATAATCACGAGATAAAAATAAAGTGCAAATGAGGAAATAAATGGGACACCAGATGTAACGTGGAAAAACCCCCAAAATAAAAGGGGTAAAAAACCACGGGAAGATAGAAGGATCACTATGGGGTAAAAGTGGGTACACACTCCCTCACTTATTACAAGGAGAAAACTCTCGTAATATTCTCTCTTGAATAAAGGGGAAACTGCCTCACAAAACCACTCAAAATAGGATCTGCCGGTGATGGGAAACCGAATACAAGTGATGGTGGGATGATTTGCTGAGGGGAGAGAGCCCTTTATATAGGCTGCCTCTCCCCTGCCTTCTCCTCCTCCCATTGGAGGTTTTGGTGGGGTTGGCCACCCACCTCCTCAGCCTCGCCCACCCCATTTGACAAATGGGGGGAAGCCACCGTCCAAAGGCAAATCTGCCGACAAACATTGGGTGTAGATTTCATAAGTTCGATGAAGATCTCTCACGTTCTCCTCTTCCTTGGAGACCAATCAGTCTGCTACCTTCCTATTGAGCCTCTCCAAGGTGACGCCTTCTTCTTTTTTCTTTCTTGATTTATTTTATTATTTTCTTTTCTTTTCCTTTTTATTCCATAATTTGATTTATGAAAAAAAAGAGTCAAATAAGAAAATAAATAAATAGAGGATTTTAAATAAAATGAAAACCCCAAATTTATCAATATATATATTAGATATGTTTTATTAAAATTATCAAATGTTATTTATTTGGTTGATGAAAAGGTATTTACATGAAATATGATTAAGGATCAATTTATAAATGAATTGTCAAATGATGAGTATTCCAAGTGATAATCATGAAGATGTGGCATAATCACATCAAAAGATAATTTCTAAATTATAAACGGTTAATTTGTGAAATATTATCGTAAGATAATTTTAGACAGAGAATTTGTAAAAGAAATCTTTAGATAATAATTGTACAATTGTCAAGGGTTAAATACGTAAGAATTATTTATGATAATTAGACCGAAAAATAATTTATTGAAATTATCATAGTATAATTTTTTGGATTAACAAATGGTAATTATTAATATAATCAAATGATAATTTCTTGAGTTTATTAAAGGTTGGGTATTGAAAATTTTATCACTAGATAAATATAAATTTTTACTAAATGATAATTACTTTATCGAAGAATATTTTGATTATATATATATATATATATATTTGAAAAGAAGAAGAATAATTATACAGAATACCACCTATGTTTCAAATTAATTTAGGAATATAAATTATTAAATGAGGTTTATAATTATTCTTATCGATATTTCTTGTGATCGCATGTGATAATCAAAATGATAATTTGAGAATTATCTAGGAGAGAGAAATTATCATCACATGTAATATTTTTTAATCGATAATTTGAAATTATCCATGAGGGACAAAATAATATTATCACATGTATTATTTTAATCCATAATCGGAAAATTATTTAGGAGAGAGAATGTATATCACATGTGAAATTTTATTTCTTTTTGAAATAAAATAATTGGCATTGGTTCTAGGACCCCTTGACAAACATCAAACTTTGGTGTGTCGACGCTTATGATAATAGGGTCTTGAGGAGGTGTATTGAACCACACTGAGTGGATTATTGTTGTCGTTGACATCGACAACCTTGAGGTAGGTGATTCCGTTCTGATTAGCCAAATTGATTATCCTTGCACTTCTTGATTTATGTCAATTGATGATTTAAATTCAATTGCTCAAAAATGCTTTCAATTTAATTGATAAAAACTCGATTCCAGTGAAATGTGATATTTGAAATGGTTCTGGCATGGAAATTTGGAAAACCCTCAATTCTAATGAATTGAGCGTGTTTATGGAAATTTGCTGATTTAAATTGTTTAATTTAAATTATGGATTTGATGGAAATGATTTCAATTAAATTGTTGAATTTAATTGTGGAAGTAAATAGTGTGATGATGGAATTGGTTTTGATTTTATTTCAAACTGGTGAAAATGAATTAAAATGATTTGATAGAAACCCATTGGTTTTATCTTGTGAAAAGACATGTTTTTGAATAAAACCTGTTTTGGTTTTAAATGGAAAAAAATTGGCACTTTTGAAATGGAAGAATGAGATCGATCGTATTTTTAAGCAGTCTTAAAATAGTTCACCCATCATGTAAGAGCACATGCAAGCCTTAGGTAGTTAGTGAGTTATTTGAATACACTCTACGCTACAACAACGTTCTAAAACATACTTACGGCGGGTCACATCCCTGACTGGTTGGTGACGAGTCTCCTTTGGCTAGTGTTATAGGGATGTGTGTATACACATTTTGTTGAGTTCACATAGAGTGTAGAATCCTATAGCTGGTTAATACTATCGTACCTTTTGGTAGATGACCATGTTGTTCGCTTGTTTATTTATATTTGAGATATAAATGTATGCCAATACTTTTGAACTCCTTTACATGCTTGCTGAATTTACATAAACTATTTTATGTAACTATTTTTATTTAAGCCATTGTTTTAGAAGTATTCCATCATTTTGTAAAGTCTTTACTTAAAGTATTTTTCCATCATTTGAACTGTATAAAATGATTTGTTTAATCATGATTTAAAATGTCAAACGTATTTATCTTTAATATTAAAATCACTCCTTTGGTTAATCAATTGTTGGCAACTGTTATGGAATCTATGGTGAGACCCTACAGGGCTTTTTAGCTCACACCCTACTTTTTCCTTCAGGTGTTTGTAGACTTTCTTCTTCCAGGTTCAAGCAAAGAGAAGGGTTCTCTTGGAGGTGGATCCTGTTGTTTAGCACTGTGCTTTGTGAGTTGTGTTACTCGGGACCTTGGGGTTGTTTTTTTTTCATTTTAGTACTTGGATTGTAGCACTTTGGGCTTTTTATGCCTCTTTGTATTCTGGTACATTACTCCCGGTGGAGTTTCTTTTGTTGTTCATACTGTCCTGTTTCTTTTCTTCCGCATTGTTGGTGGAAAAATCGTTCCCACTTGCATGTTATGTGATGCCAGGTGCTAGTCACCGACCCGTGGAGATTGTGAATTCCCTTTGGGCTATGTCAGGACCGGCTTGGTTATCGGGTTACCAGGGTACCCGGGTTAGTTCGTGACAAAGTGGTATCAAAGGGAGGTTAAACATCTTGCATTGATGATAGTATGCATTTGAGTATTCTTTTTGGGACTTAGGAGGTAGTTGCGATTGAGTGCCTGGCCAACTCTCACCGCAATGAACCTTAAGTCACCATGGGTGGTTAAGGAAAGATGTCTTGTGGTATAGTTATAGTCTTTTCCCTGTTGTGATTTGGATAAAATGAAATCCAAATATTGTTTGTTCCTTCTGTTGAGAATATTTTCTCTCGTTACTCTATCCGAGTGTTAATATAATATCTTCCTTATTGTCTGATGATGTTGTGTGACATCATGCCTCCGAGAAGATGTGTGAATCGGATCCAGGAAGGGGATACTACTGAACCTCGGTGAGAGAATCCTCCAGTGGACCCGATCCTAGTTGAGGTGACTGTATGCACTGTCCAAGCTCTGGGATAGGCACCACCTCTATTCCCTATTTAGGCTCCAGCTATGGAACCTAGGGGGGATGCTCTTCGAAATTTTTCTCAAGAGTTTTTTTCACCAGAGAACACCAGTTTTCAAAGGCTCCACTGATCCTCAACATTCTAAGGAATGGTTGGACAAAATAGATTTTTTTTTTGAGTTCTTGTAGACATCGGATGAGATCAAGGTGAGGTGTGTCACATTTGTGTTGGAGGGACCAAGAAGGAGATAGTGGGACACGATAATGACGACAAAGAAACATGCAGGCTTAGATTGGAATGACTTCAAGGTTCTTTTCACCGAAAAATTCTATAAAAAGTCAATGGTATTGGCCAAATTTGTGGAGTTTTTCAAGCCTGAGTAGGCTGAAAGAACTGTGGATCTTGCGGACGTTTGGGGGACTTGCAGAAGTTCTGCCACAACTTCCCCACTCCACGCAACGACACAAGACCATCAACACCTTCAAAAACCGCGGGGCAATCAAATGCTTCACGTATAAAAGAGTTCCAGCCACATGCATCCGGAACGAAGCTTCTTCATGTAGTGAAAGAGTCTCCAGAGGAAGCTGATACAGGTCCAACGACCGTGATAGTTATCATTAATATAGCTTTATCTTTAGTGAATATCCTATTTGATACGGGTGCATCTCACTCGTTTATTTCAAACAGTATCATTAATTTTCATAATCTTCCTATGGAGCTTTTATCTTGTGCAATGGATATTACTACACCCCTTAGCGTGATGATAGAGTAGGGTATTTTTAGTCCTTCTTGTGTCCTATCTCTATCATATTTCAAACTTTCTTGGAGTTTTCTGGTACTCGACATGAAATCTCTTGACATCATATTCAGGATGGATTGGCTCATTGCCAATAAAGCCCAGATTGATTGTTATCTTCGATGAGTCTATCTTAACACACTCAGTGGTGTGTCTCTTGTCTTTAAAGGAGAATGGAACCAAGGTCAAGTAGGGCCAAACCTTCTTATATAGATTTGGGGATGGTAATATTAGTGTTTACTCCTAATTTGGAGTAGTGGTGTCCCTCCAGTTTTCATCGAGTTTCCCATTGTGTTTCCTTCTGATTTTTTTTCTGGTTTACCATTGGTAAGAGAGGTTGAGTTTTCCATTGACTTGATGCCCAGTACTCAACCAGTTTCTTTTCCCTTTTAATAAATGGATCCAACTGAACTGAAAGAACTAATGTCCCAGTTGGACGATCTTCTTGAGAAAGCCTTTATTCACCAAAGTGTGCCACCATGGGCGGCGCCAGTTTTATCCGCCATGAAAGCTGATGGTTCTCTAACATCTTCTCTTCTCGAGATAATTCTTTAGGAACAGAAGGTTCTTGACAAATTCTGTAAGTATTATAGACTCTATTTATGGTGGGGAGACTGATACCTAGTGGTTGTTCTTCAAAGAGGTTGTTCTATGATATCAGAACCGTTATGTTGCACTATTAGTGACATGGAAGGCTATAATGGGGGTATTTCCATATATTCCAATGGGTTGAGCACCCAGGAAGCATTAACATGTTCTATGACTTAAAGCAGCAGTTTTGGTGAGCATGTATTCTTGAAGGTTTCACCTCGGCTGGGTCATTGACGACTTGGGAGGCAAGGGAGCTTGCTCCTTGTTTTGTGGGATCTTTTGAGGTTGTTGATTAAGTGGGGAAAATTGTTTCCCATTTAGCACTACCACCAAAAATGATGTCGATACATAATGTGTTTCATGTATCTCAACTTTGAAAGAGTTTATCTGACCCATCTCATGTTCTGAGTTGGCGTGATCTTGAAGTGGAACCTATTTTATCTATGATTGAACGACCTGTCATGATTGTTGTTTCTGAGACCAAGTTACTTCATGGAAGGACGATACCTCATGTCCATATGATATGGAAGCATAGTTCTAATTTTCATGAGATGTGAGAGAGGGAGACACTGATGAGAGAACAATGGCCTTGTCTTTTTGACGTGGTTCTTCATAGGCTTTCTGAGGACAGAAAGTTCCAATGGTGGGGAGGTTGTAACATCCTATTACTGTTTCAGGTTTTCCTAAACCCTCTTGTGTTAAATTATTATTATATTAAAAGGGAAAAAATGGTTTATCAGTGAAAATTTGCGTTTTTGTTAAAACACATTGCAAAATGGTAAAACACCCAATTAATACTCCAGAATATTCAATTAAATATTTTATGAGTTAAACAATGTTTTTGTGCATGATTTTGAGGCCTGAAAAATCTCAGTGAAGATGGAATAAAATTATTAAACATAATATATTAAGTGTGCACTTTTTATTCAAAATATTTGAATAACTCTAAAACGATGTGTCGTTTGAGAAATCTGAGACCACTGTTATGTCCGAAATATGGTGTTTACCCTAGGAGGGGTATAACATTCGAAGGCGTCAGAAATTTGGATGTCTCGCTCGTGAGATAAAGTTATTAAATGATATTTAATATATTATTTATTAAAAATAATTAAATATTTCTCAAACGGTGCATCATATGGAAAATCTGAGACCACAAATGGGTCCGGGACGCGGCGTTTACCCTAGACAAGGTATAACTTTTGTTCGCATAGGGTGTTTGTATGTCTCATTTGCAAGAATAACCCTTTTTTTATTTTAATTAATTAATTGTTCTTATTTTTAATTAATAAATCTTTAATATCTCTCAAATGGTTCATCGTTTGAGAAATTTGAGACCACTGTTGTGTCTGGAACATGGTGTTGACCCTAGACAAGGTATAACATTTGTTCGCATCGGACGTTTGGATGCCTCGATTGCTAAAATAACAATTTTTATTTTAATTAATTATTTATTCCAATTTTTAAATAATAAATCATTAATATCTTATAAACGGTGCATCGTATGAAAAATCCAAGGCTACCGTTGGACCGGGAATGAGGTGGTTACCCTAGAGAGAGTATAACATTGATGATCAACACGCGTTTGGTCACATTGCTCATTATGATTATGTTTTTAATAATTTTAATATATTAAATTGATTAAAATAAAATTAAAATAATAACTAAAAACGTGAAAATGCTCCTTCATATTACTGGAACCAAAAACCACCATTTTTGAACGCTCCATGTTTCAAAAACATCCGTTTCTTCACTATTTTAATCCATTTCAGTGGCAACGACTTAAATGGGAGAAATAAATGACTCTGTATTGAATTGTTCGTTAAATAACAGATTAAATAAGAGGTACTAATTTATTGAAATGAAGAACACATGGGGTTGGGATTTATTTATAAAATGACTGATCACTATGGTTCGTGGTGGATCTGCTTGAGTGAGAACAAATCTTGGGTGTAGATTTCACAAGTTCGATGAAGTTCTCTCACGTTTTCCTCTTCCTTAGAGACCAAGTGGCGTGTGACCTTCCTATTGGGCCTCTCCAAGGTGACCTCATCCTTCTTTTTTTCTTTCTTTATTTATTTTATTATTTTCTTTTCTTTTCATTTTTATTCTATAATTTGAATTATGAAAAAAAAGAGTCAAATAAAAAAATAAAAAAATATAGAAGGAGAATTTTAAATAAAATGACAACCCCAAATTTATCAATATATATATATATATATAACATTAGAGATGTTTTATTAATATTATCAAATGTTATTTATTTGGTTGATCAAAAGGTATTTACATGAAATATGATAAAGGATCAATTTATAAATGAATTGTCGAATGATGAGTATTCCAAGTGAAAATCATGAAGATGTGGCATAATCACATCAAAAGGTAATTTCTGAATTATAAACAGTTAATTTGTGAAAGATTATCATAAGATAATTTTAGACAAAGAATTTATAAAAGAAATATTTAAATAATAATTGTACAATTGTCAAGGGTTAAATACGCAAGAATTATTTATGATAATTAGACCGGAAAATAATTTATCAAAATTATCACAGTATAATTTTGTGGATTAACAAATAGTAATTATTAATATAATCAAATGATAATTTCTTGAGTTTATAAAAGGTTGGGTATTGAAAATTTTATCACTAGATAAATATAAAGCTTTACTAAACTATAATTACTTTATCAAAGAATATTTTGATATATATATATATATATATATATATATATTTGAAAAGAAGAAGAATAATTATGCAGAATTACACCTCTGTTCTCAAATTAATTTAGGAATATAAATTATCAAATGAGGTTTATAATTATTCTTATCGATATCTCTTGTGATCGTATGTGATAATCAAAATGATAATTTGAGAATTATCTAGGAGAGAGAAATTATCGTCACATGTAATATTTTTTAATCGATAATTTGAAATTATCCGTGAGGGATAAAATAATATTATCACATGTATTATTTTAATCCATAATTGGAAAATTATTCAAGAGATAGAATGTATATCGCATGTGAAATTTTATTTCTTTTTGAAATAAAATAATTGACATTGGTTCTAGGACCCCTTGACGAACATCGAACTTTGGTGTGTCGATGCTTATGATAATAGGGTCTTGAGGAGGTGTATTGAACCACACTGGGTGGATTATTGTTGTCGCTGACACCGACGACCTTGAGGTAGGTGGTTCCATTCTTATTAGCCAAATTGACTATCCTTGTACTTCTTGATTTATGTCAATTGATGATTTAAATTCAATTTCTCAAATATGCTTTCAATTAAATTAATAAAAACTCGATTCCAGTGAATCATGATATTTGAAATGGTTTTGGTATGAAAATTTGGAAAACCCCCAATTCTAATGAATTGGGTGTGTTTATGGAAATTTTCTGATTTAAATTGTTTAATTTAAATTGTGGATTTTATGGAAATGATTTCAATTAAATTATTGAATTTAATTGTGGAAATAAATAGTGTGATGATGGAATTGGTTTTGATTGGATTTAAAACTGGTAAAAAAGGCTTAAAATGATTTGATAGAAACCCATTGGTTTTATCATGTGAAAAGACATGTTTTTGAATAAAACCTGTTTTGATTTTAAATGGAAGGAAATTGAAACTTTTGAAATGGAATAATGGGATTGATTGTATTTTAAGCAGTCTTAAAATAGTTCACCAATCATGTAAGATTAAATGCATGTCTTAGGTATTTAGTGAGTTATTTGGATACACTCTATTCTACAACAGCGTTCTAAAACATACTTACGACGGGTCACATCCCCGACGGGTTGGCGATGAGTCTCCTTTGGCCAGTGTCATAGGGATGTGTGTATACACATTTTGTTGAGTTCACATAGAGAGCGTGAAATCCTATAGCTGGTTAATACTATTGTATCTTTTGGAAGATGACCATGTTACTCGCTTGTTTATTTATATTTGAGATATAAATGTATGCCAATGCTTTTGAACTGCTTTATATGCTTGCTGAATTTACATAAATTGTTTTATATAACTGTTTTTATTTAAGCCATTGTTTTAGAAATATTCCATAATTTTGTAAAATCTTTTCTTAAAGTATTTTTCCATCATTTGAACTGTATAACATGATTTTTTAATTATGCTTTAAAATGTAAAACCTGTTTATCTTTAATATTAAAAGAATTCCTTTGGTTAATCAATTGTTGACAACTGTTATGGAATCTGTGGTGAGACCCTACTGGGCTTTTTAGCTCACACCCTACTTTTTCCTTCGGGTGTTTGTAGACTTTCTTATTCCAGGTTCAAGAAAAGGGAAGGGTTCTCTTGGAGGTGGATCTTTCTGTTTAGAACCATTATTTGTGAGTTGTGTTCCTCGGGACATTGGGTTTTTTTTTTCATTTTAGTACTTGAGTTGTAATACTTTGGGCTTTTTACACCTCTTTGTATTCTGGTGCATTACTCCTGGTGGAGTTTCTTTTGTTATGTGTACTATCCTATTTCTTTTATTCCGCATTGTTGGTGGAAAAATCATTCCCACTTGCATGTTATGTGATGCCAGGTGCTATTCTCCGACCTATAGGGATCGGGAATTCCCTTCGGGCTATGTCAGGGCCGGCTCGGTTATCGGGTTACCGGGGTACCCAGGTTGGTTCGTAACAAGATGTACATGACATGTAAAGTCCCATGTACACAACGTTCATACCATGTGCATGGCGTGTACCCTACATAGGGTACCTTCCCATGTACCTCACATGGCCTGGACATGTATTCTGCCTGGTTGTGTACTGCTACACGGTGTGCGGCCCACTCAACATTTGTCCGTATACTTTACACGACCAAGTACCCCTACACGGGCTGTCTAACCAGGTACCCACCTACATGGCTGAGTATTAGTACACGACATGTATACCTTATACATGGTGCGTACTTATGAAAAGATCATATTTCTCGAACGGGAAGAACACACAATGTGTGTTCCTAAATTAGACATTGTGTGATCGAGATTTTCGAATGGGAAACTCCTCAAATCATCTTGAAACCCCGTTTTCATTCCTAAAGGGTATAGATCGGCCCTCAAGGGGTGATAAGTAGTCATAATAGGGCCTCAAAACTATATAGTGGTATTTTTATGGGGATCTACTGCATATATTTAAAAACGACTTACCTTTGGGTGAAATCCGTCGAAGCTTTTCCTGTATCTACAATCTATGGCTGTCGCACGACGATTCAAAAACTTTCGAGCTCCGTGGCGACACCTCCCTTATACCCCCTATCCTCCTATCTCCCTATCCCTTTTCTCTCTCGGTCACGTGGAACAAGAGGCCCAAGGGGGGTGTACGTGGGAAGCTCGGGAAGGAAAAGAAATAAAAGAAGGAAAAAAAGAAGAAAAGAAAAGAAAAAGAAAAAAGGACCCAAACCCAACCTCAGTGCCCAATCTGAGTTTATGCTTTACTTAGGCAAAACCCTATGTTTCAGACTCAATGAAAGAGACAAAATCTCAATCTCACACTCCGTTCAAAATATACAGCTGAACTAATGTGTGTGAATAAATTAATATTTAATTAATTAAATATTAAATATTAATTATTCCATGAAAATTTCAACAACTTGAAATTCCACCAAACTCCCGTTCTAAGGTAACACCTTATTCTAGGAACAATGGAGTGGTCAGAAAAATTATCCAAGGTTATATTCTAGGGAAGAAGACCATTTTACCCCTTATAAACATCTAAAACAAAAAATTCAAATTTTTTCTCAAATTCCCACTCCAAAAAAACACAGTTCGTTACAACCTCCCCTCTATAAACCTTTTCATTCAACAATTAACAAGTCAAGAGTGGGAGGATCAGAGAAAGAAGGGGTTGTGTTTCCACTATGGAAAACCCTATAATCCCATGCACAAATGCTCTGACCCTAGGATGAGAGTGTTGTTGCCGAGGGAATAGGAGAGTGTTGAGCTATCACACCAAAATGACGATGAGAATGAATAGTCTGAGTTAGTGGAAGAATATTTGGAGGCCAAATGCAAAGTAGTGGAGTTGGAGGACTGTGGGACATTATGCAACACCCGATCCCAACCTGAAGAATCCATTACATCCATGAAGATTGAGGGAAATGTATGTGGAATTAACTTCCTAATTTCACTCCACTGCGGGGGATTCCCACATTTCATTAGTCCTAATCTGGTCAAAGTACTTGGGTTAGCAATTCTGACTTCTAGAAAGATGAGGGTGAAGTTGAGCTATGGGCATAAAATAGGTAATTTGGGGCTATGCCAACAGATCTTGCTAAAAATGGGAGATTATGAGTGTTTAATTGAAGCTAAAGTCCTAGTATCTTATTTTGGGGATTGCGTGGTTGAGAACCCTCAGGGATATCAACATCAATTTGTGAACAATGATGATGATATTTTCAGTCGGGGAGCATCTTTTCACTCTTTCAAGAGTTCACCTCAACGATCATACAACGAATTCTCTGGACTGGTGGGATCATAGAGTGGGACAAAGCATAAAACACTAACACTTAATTGTAGGTAAGAAGAGAAGTGAGGGGTGAGGCTTCTGATTGAAAACCCAAACCAAGATTTTCAAGATGTGTTTCAACTTTATACCATGGTTTTTGCTAAACCCAAGGGACTTATAGAAAAATGATAGTAGGACCATGCTATTAATCTAGTTCTAGGATAAGGTCCAGTTACAGTTATACCTTACACATACCCTTATTCCCAAAAAAAATGAAATTGAGCGCCAAGTTTTGGAGATGTTGGACCAAGGCATCATTAGGATAAGTACTAGTTCTTATTTGATCCCTATGTTTCTAGTGAAAAAGAAAGATGGATCATGGTGATCATGTGTTGACTATCAAGATCTGAATAAGATGACAATACTAGATAAATTTTCAATTTCGGTGGTAGAATTGCTCAATGAATTACATGGATCAGCCTATTTTTCAAAGCTAGAACTCAAGGCTGGTGATCATCAAATTTGAATGCGGGAGTCAGATGTTGAGAAGAGAACATTTTAGATACATAGTGGACATTACGAATACTTAGTGATGGCTTTTATCCTCACTAACGTCCCCTCCACATTCGAGGCTACTATGAATGATTTATTTTGTTCTTTACTCTGCCAGTTTTTCTATTTTTTTGATTATATCCTAGTGTACAACTAAGATTGACTGACTCATTTACATCATGTGGAGTTGGTTCTTTGCATTTTACAAGAACACCGGTTTTTTTCCAATAAAAAAAGTCAATTTGACCACCAAGAGGGGGAGTACTTGGGCTACACAGTTTCCGCTGCTGGTTTTTCAGTGGATCCTGGCAAAATACAGGTTATGCTAGAATGACCACCTCAAACTATAGTGAAATAAGTCCATGGATTCCTCGAACTCACATAGTATTATAGAAAGTTCATTCGGGGATATGGTAAGGTGACTCAACCCCTCACAGCTCTGGCCTTCATGGACGAGTTTCATTGGATAAATGAAGCTCAACAAACCTTCCAATGTCTGAAGAAACTGATGACAGAGGCCCAGGTCATGGATCTCCTTGAATTTTCTAAAGAATTCGAGTTAGGATGAGATGCCTTGGGGAGAGGAGTCAGGGCTATTCTTATGCAGGGTCAAAGACCCATTGATTTTTTCAGTATTACTCTTTCCGAATAGAACAAGGAAAAACCAGTGTACGAGAAGGAGGTCATGGTGCTCGTGCTAGAAATTCATCTTTGGAGGCCCTATTTGTTGGGTCATCTTTTCACAGTTTTTCCAATCATCGGAGTCTCAAGTATCTAGTGCAGCAAAAAATAACCACTATTGACCAACAATGTTGGATTGCCAAACTGCTGGGCTACCCATTTGAAATTAAATATAAGCCCGATATAGAAAACTCAATCGCAGATGCTTTATCAAGGCGGTAGGAGGGAATTCCCCACATCCAACTGCCAAAGTCTCGACCCATATGCGAAGGGGGTTGTAGTTTGGATGAATACGTCTCGAATGATCCATACCCGGGAAAAGTGCTTCGCGCACTGTAGGCTGACCACTCCTATTATCTTGGTTTTACTTTTTCTCAAGGAGTTTTGCATTATCATGGTCTACTACTGACCCCAGCGTCATCCCCTTGGGTACCCTGACTGTTGACCGAATTCCATTCATCTCCTCAAGGGGACACTCCAATTTTTATAATACTTATCGAAAACTGGATGCCAATCTTTATTGCGTTGACCTAAAAAGAAATGTATGGGAATTTGTTTAGTAATGTGAAGTCTTCCAACACTATAAATACGCCACCTTGTCCCCCACAGGTTTGCTTCAACCATTAGATGCCCTCATGGTGGTTTGGACTGACATTACTATGGATTTCATCTTGGGGCTTCCAAAATCAAAGGGGTATGAAGTTATTTTGGTGGTCATCGATACCTTATAAAAATATGAACACTTTTTATTACTCAAGCATCCATATATGACAAGAACAATGGCTGAACTTTTCCTATGATAAGTGGTGCGACTGCATGGCGTGATCGCTTCCATTGGGAGTGACCGAGACCCCATTTATCTCAGTAATTTCTGGATGAAGTTGTTCCGCCTCTATGAAACTACTCTTGAGCTCAATTCTGCCAACCATCCCCAAATAGATGGCTAAAAATAGGTGGTTAACCGATTCCTTGAAACCTACCTATGTTGCTTTGTGGGGGAACAACCTTAGTCTTTTTCCTTCTAGATTCTTTGGACTGAATGTAGCTACAACTTGACCTGACATGTCTCCATTAATTCTACACCATCTGGAGTGGTTTATGGATGAAAACCTCCTTCCATTCTTAGTTTCTTTCCTTTAGATATCCGTGTAGTAGTTTTGGTCACAACCTTGGGAGACTGAGATGAAGCTCTTCGCCAACTTCTTCATCACATTGCTCAGTCCTAAGAGTATATGAAATGCTATGCAGATCAACACTAGTGATAGGTTTCCTTCTAGGATGATGATCACATGTACTTAAAACTCCCACCTCATAACTAGAAGACCATGTCCCAATGGGTTCACCAGATTTTGCCTGCCCGATATTATGGTCCCTTCACTATCCTCAATCGGGTTGGACATGTTGCATAACATTTGGACCTTCCCGACTCTGCTAAAATACATCCTATTTTTCATGTGTCACAATTAAAGTAAGTTGTGGGTGCCCAGTAGGTCCATACCACTCTTCCACCCAAAATGGACATTGAACCTACAAATTTTCTCGAATCCTAGGCCATTCTCTCTCACCGTTTGCAATTAAGGGATGAAATTTCCCAGTCACAATTTTTCATTCAGTGGAGTGGACGTTCAATAGATGAGGCCATGTGGGAATATGAGTTCACCCCCATAATCAATCCCCTTCTTTCAGTCATGAGGACTAGACTGGTCTTCAAGGGACGTCAAGTGTTACAGCTGGGGGGTGGGAATGGAATGTATCCGGTTTATTCTAGGAGGAAGGCTGCAGGGGGGGAGTTAGTTTGGGGGTCACGTGAGATGCAACTAAAAGAGAATAAGAGGGGAGTGATAGTGTGGAGAGAGAACATTTTTTCTGTTTGGGTGCTTCGTACATCAGCCTTGGGCTTGGGTGGGTGAGCCAAGGGGCCTCCTGAGTACTCCCCAATTCTTCTTTTACCACTATTATCCCTCTCATATACTATAATGCTGGTTACGAAATACTAATTCCTATAAACAATTCCTCTTTCTACTATTTTTTTGGCGTGATGACCTTATTAGAATATGATATAATGTTTGAAACTTATCCCAAATCACATTATGTTATTCCAAACTCTTTGAAATAACCATCGAACATTCTCTCATGAGAGAAATCAGACCCATCTCATCAAGATTCTTGTTATTAGTTGACAACTCTTTCATGAATTTTTTATATGTGCATATTCACTAAGACTTCAACAAAAGGAATTTAAATATGAAGCTTTCTAAAGTTTTATAGAAACTTATCAAACTTTTCTTCAATATTAATTTTATACAATCTCCATGGTAATGGTGATTTTGGTTCATAAGGTGTTGAACCTTACTATATATATCATCCTTCAACTTTATTCTTATTTTACTCTTCTTTAAACATTTCTTCCATTCAAAAACCTACTAGCTTACCTCATTTCAACATATTCTCTTCCAATTTTCCACATGACAACCTTCAACTCTTTTCTCAGGTTAACCTCCATGTTATTCTGTAGTTTCCCTTATTTTCATTTATTTAATTGGGATTCTATATGACTTATATTTTTAAATTCCATATCAATGTTCCTTGATTCTTGAAAGTAACTTCCATGAAAGTCATGAACTATTCCAATGAAAATTCTTGATGATTTTGAAAAATATGTTACTACTATTTTGGGAAGTTATAAAATTCAGGATCTCATTATCTTGGTTGATAAGATTGACTGCTCCGTCCATAGTTCTTACCATCCTTGATTGAAATTTCACCACCTATTAAAACCAATGAAATTAGTATGTTCCATAGGAAAATTATTACCTGCACCTTTCTATAATGACACGAGCATATCCAATTTCTCTATGAGTGAATCCATCAATTATGAATGCATCAGTATCAACCGTGTGGACTCCTATTATTTCATAATTTCTCTGATATCCATTGAAAGCTATTGATAGTCATTTCATCCAACATTTCACAAGATTACTCGGATGCTTTCTCATCAATGATCCTTCTACAACAACATCAATAATGTATTTATTACTTTGAGAAATTCTTTTATAAAATGTTTTAATTAGAAACCATATCTCTAATGCATGATTTCAACACTTCCTCAAAAATTATTTGAATCTATCACAAGATTCATAAATTGTTTCAATTTCATATTTATTAAAAATCAAGATATCAACAAGAGGATTCATTGATTTTTACAGAGTAAAATATTTTGTTAAGAAGCGCCTTACCATATTATCCCATGTAGTAATGGAATGTAGTGTTTTTGAATACACTCTTTAGATTTATCTTTCAATGGAAATTTAAAAATCCTTATTGTTACCTTATCACATGAAAAATCATTTCATTGAAAATATCATAAAATTTAAGAAAACTTTTGAATTTTTCATTTAGATCTTCATGTGACAATCTATCTAATCGACTGCTATTTTGTAACATTTGAATGATTTTTTTTGGGTTTATATGAAAATTTTAGGTAGTTAACAGAGGTGTTAGAATGCCAGGACTCACTCCTGTAGTTGAGGGTAAATCACACTCCATTAATCTTATTTGGTGCTTCCGTTCTTTGAACCACTTGAATGCAATCTTGATTTTGTAAAATTTTAGCCTACCTTTACTTCTCTTCTTGCCTTATGAAACGTTATATCAACATTTATCTTAAAAGGGAAAAAATTCATTCCTGAATAAATGTTCCTTTCTCGAGTTGAGGGATCATGGTCAACTGATTTTGAAATCACAATAAATATTCCAAGGCATGGTAAGGAATAAGAAACAAAAGCGAAAAACAAGATAAAAGAAAAGACCTATCCTAATCTACTAAGCTTTAACCTCATCCAAGTTTAACTATTTCTTGACAATGCTGCAAAAATTTTGGCATAGGTGCAGTTTTATTCGACTACACATCCAACTTCGAAGTTTGTACATCCTTATCAACACTCAAGTGTAAAATTTAAATGAGACAAGAGTGCTAAGGGAGTAATTTACAAGTTCAGATCGATTATTTATTTAAGGAAGTATTAATGAATTTAGAATTGATTATCATTGAAATTAAGTCTAAACTAGTACTTGGTCCAATACATGTTATCCAATTATTAAATCAATTTACTCTTTGATATATAGAATAAATCAATTCAAAGCGCATGTTATCCAATTTAATCAATCACCATGAAGAAATTAAAAAAAATTATTCAAACGTTAAAAAGTAATTCCCATTTGAAATTTGATTTTTCATGGGAGTCGAAACATGAATTTAAGAATTAAAATATGAAAAATTGAATACAAATCAAATCTAAATAATAAAATATTTAGGTCCTACATAAATATTATATCCTTTAATTACATTCTCAACATAAGAAGAATTTATCTAATCATGCTACTTAGGCGGTGGTGAAGTGGTGAAGGAGAGGGGAATAAACACATCGTTCTTTGGGAGGTATATGGTTCAAATCCTAGGAGTCTGTTTTTGGGACGAACCTATCCTCTAGGATCCACTCTCATTGTTAGGTCACCCGGTTCCTGACTACGTGGGTAAAATGAGGCGCGGCTATTTTTTGCTGACGGATTTCTGAGTCGAACCATCATCGCTCGAGTCGTCACCCTCTGGGATGCTCTGCCATCGCGGCTGGCAATGACTCCTTCCTGGTTGAGGCTATCTTCGGAGTGATACCTTCATGGGGAGGGGGGTTTCCTAGTGTGGAGAGTTAGAAAAGGCCACACCTGGGAAATTCCATTTTAAAAGGAAAGAATTTATCCACTCATTCTTCCTTGGTGATTATACAAATGAATTTATGAGAATTCACCAAGAATAACTAAGAAATATCTCCCTGGTTCTTCATAAAATATTCTAAAAAGGTTCTTTGAGATCTCCCCAAAGTCTTAAAGCAGTTCCCTAAGGGACCCATCTAGTTCTCTTGAAACTTTTTTTCCAAGTGAGCCACTTTATTTTTTTATCTTTCAGAAGACCACGACATGGAATGTATAAAAACATGGATTTAATATATACAAAAATTCACAATAGATCACACTCGACATCAACTCATATATGCATTTTTTAAAATCATGACTTGGTGGAGAAACCACACCCCCTATTTTTCCCAATGAAACAACAACATTATCATTCTCTTCAAAACCATGAGTTGTCGACCATGACCTAGAACTTAATTTTCATTCCATTTTTAAACACATGATGGTGAGACAACCTTCCCTATGGAAATTTCTTCTTTGTTCTGTGTGGCTGCAACTCTGCAATTTCTCCTCAAAAAATAAAAGGCTGAGAGGACCAGATTTGGGATATAAAAAATAATGAAAGGTTGGGGGCACACCTTTTTTTCTCAACTCTTCTTCACAATTCCTCTGTAGAATAATAGTCTGTAACTCAAGAACTCAACTTCAATACTTCCTTCAATCTTTTCTTATTAATATCCTCAACATAAACCGATATATATTTTTAATTTATCAAGCTTTTTAATATCACAAGGATGGGATTTCTTCAAATATCTTCTTCACAAAGACATCATTATAAATTTTCTATGGAACTCAAATGCTTCAACCATCCTTTTCCTTAAAAATGAATGAATCACCAAAACTCTAGAGTAAATATCTTTTTTTTTCATATTGTAAGTGACAAGAAACTTCAAACTAACTTCCAAGATATGTTCTTGAATCTTCATTCACCTATTATAAATAGACACCTTCTTAGGAACTCTTCTACATAACATGCTTGCGTTCACCTTCCATCTTTCAAGAACTTCTTCACTCTAATTATTTTTCATCAACATATTGACATAAAGCTTCATAGATACTCCATGATCACTGACAACAAATTCAACACATTCAAAGTGGGTTCAACAAACCCCCTTTGTATTTATTATTAATACCTACTAAAATGATATGTCAATATGTATTCTTTATTTCTCAATTAATCACCTTTTTTTCTCTCCCCAATTCTCATCAACTTTTCATCTTCTCCTCTCCCCCTTATTGACAATAAATACCAAGTACATGAGAGAATATGGTATCAATTCATACTTAAACAATGTGCCATAAACCATTCCAATCCAAGTCTATGTGATCCATACTCGGTGTTTAAAACATGGGAGTTTGATTCAAACATAAAATCTTTCCATTTATAAAAGAATATAATACCAACTTGAAACTTATTACCACATTCCATCCAAACTTTCTTACTTCTGAACCAATAGATACCAACTAATGAATCTATTTTTCATTTGAATTCTATCATAAATTTCTGCACTCACTTCAACACACAAGTTAAAAATATTCAAGTACAAATGTAGCCAGTTTTAACCTTTAGAAATCATCCTTGAATCTTCTTTAAACTCTCACTTTTATGTTGTTGATTAAAATTAGTTTCCCCCCCTCAATGTTAGGATTTTATTTTTGTAACCAAGGATGAGAGATTAATAAATCATACATCTTCAGTGAGACAATCCCCATAGTCTTCATAAAGGATGATCTCTTTAGTAGATGGATTGAAAGATGTCCCAAGTAGACAATGCACCAAAATGGATCATTCTAGGATGGAGGCTTCTTTACTTTGCTGTCTAGTTTTTGATAGCTTACACATCCTTTCCCCCCCTGAGAACCAGCTTCACCTTCAATTCCTTTCATGGTTATCACACAAATACAACACAAATGGTAAGAGAATAAGGTGGATTTTTTTATGATGTAACCAAGGTTTAGAGAATAAGAAATCATACCTCTTCAATGACACCTTTAATGCACTTTACAGAATATAGATCTGTATGATGTGAATAATTTCTGGTAGTTTCTATAAGTCTTCACTAGTCCCCCCCTGAAGGAGACACTCCTCATAGTATTTGTAAAGGTGGATCTCTTCAATAGATATATTTCAAGATTTAAAAAGTAGGAAATGGACCAAAATGTATCATATCAAGTGGATGTACAAATTTGAAAACTTTCACTTCATCAAGGATGATATTCTTAAACACATGTTCTATAGAATATCAATTGATGGATCATTTCAAGATGAAGGCTTCTTTAATTTGCTATCTAGTTTTTGACAGCTTACACATCTTTTCTATTTCTTACCTTGAGAACCAGCTTCACTGTCAATTCCCTGCTTGGTTAACACAAAAATAAGGTGGAATTATTTGTTCCTTGATGTGAACAATAGGGCCGAGAATTGTTTGTCAACACAGATATTCCTTTATTTTCTACTCTAAAATGTATGGAACCCTTCATGCCTGAATTCTCTACCTTCTAGATTTAAACTCCTTTGGGAATCATGCGATTCTTTTCTTCTTGAGCTTTCTTATTAGTTTGAACATCCTTCTTCACTTTAACAAGCAAAACACTTTCAATATTTTTAGTTTTATCCATCCTCTTATAAATTTACAACTATCAAGAATATGATAAAACAATATTTAGGAACATTCCCATCCTTCCTTTTATGTGTAGACTTATTTCTAGTTACAAAATACTTGCTACTCGGAGTCACAAGTGGTTTCCCCTTATTTTTCAACATTTTTTCTTGTTCAAGAAACCATGTCATGCAGTTGACAACAAGGTGTGTAGTCTATTTTCACCACCTTCCACATGCACCTTTAACAACTTCCAGGTTACCTTTAATAACCTATCTTAAAATTTTTATTCTTCATTTGGAGTGTCAACCGCTAAACCAATATTGCAATATCTTTCTTGGATTGATTTCCTTGTAGATTCTAGCTTGATTCCTTCTATCTTGAAATTCATAACCATCTTGAAATAATCCACGATGTGGCCTTTATTACCATAATAGAAGCATATTATCTCCTCTAACATGATATCCTTTTTAGTATTCATCACTAACTTCTTGGGTGTTATTTGTTCAGTAGCCTTCTTCACTGGTTTCTTTCGCAAGGCAGACATGCTTTCCTTTGCTTCTTTTATTGTTGTGTCCTTCCCCTTTCATCAGTATAAGAGTTGTGTTGGGATGGTACATACCAATAGTCTTCATAAAAGTGACCAAATTTGTTGCTAAACTCATAGAATTTACTCAAATATTAAAATTTGTTCTTAAAATATATATTCTACTTCATCTGTGACATTTGATTCTTCCCAAAAGGTTTGATTCTGATTTTAACTCTTATCCCCTATCTTCAGGCCTTTTATCACTTCCACATGTTGACATATTATGAAAATGGTCTATAGAATTATGTCTAAATATTTGACAACACCAACAATACCCAACAAATCTTATTCTTTTTCTAGTTGATGTAGTTTGTCCAGATTTTCCTTGCTGTTTTTTGATAGAAATCCCATTCTTTAGGGATCTATTTGGGGTGCTTATTTTCTTGGATATGACTTCATACACCCTTGGTGATGTGGTGAATTTCTTAAAAATTTTCTCCTTCCATAATTGTACAGTTTTTGACTTGAAATCTGTATAACCAGTCAAAAAAATTTAGTAGAAACAAATTCAACTGGGTTATGGGTTACCTTTTTCACTGACACGGTTTTCAGTTGATTAAGTTATGACTCCCAGCTATTATTTCCACCTTAGACAATGAATCTTCCCATGAATCATATTTCATCTCTTGTGAATTTTTATCACGTATACCCATGATATATGAAAATATATGAGTGGAAACCTCAATTTGAACCTTCTTAAAGTAATCCTTGAATTCATAATAAAAATAACTAAGTGTTTAATTGAAATCATTTTATTAGCATCTTTCTTTTTTCTATTTTTCAAAGTCTTGGCTAATAATTACATATTTGTAGAAATAGAAATTGAATATGTTTTTTTTCATCTGAGGATGAACAAAGTTCTCTTCTGAAAACGTTTCAAATCTTCACTTTATTATAAATTCATAATGATACTCAAATATTCAAAAATAGGATAACTTCAAAAATAGAGAATCCAAAAAGAGGTGAACCGTGCTCTAATTCTAATTGAGAGGTCCGGTTTGATATATACACAACACTGAGAGAGGGACAAATAAGTGTTGGTGAATTTTTATAACTTTTTATCCCTTGATACTTTACTTTTGTTAATGGTTAAATGAGTGGATCTCTTGTTCTATTTCCCCACCTTTGTTTTTTATTTCACTACTGTAACAACCAAGTCTTTTTGAATGATATTTTTTTCCTGATAAAACATGTGTTATTTTATTTTATACTCAACAAAAACTATATCTCTTTAAAAATTAAATGAGTCTAAATTGAAATGTGACCATCGGGTTTTGAATGTTATATGACCATTGGTCAATATGACCGTTGGTCAATATGACCGTTGGTCAATATGACCATTGGTCAATATGACTTTTAAAAACCATTATTTTAGTAATAATTTTAACATTATCATTAGAGTTTATAAATAAAATTTTGACAAAGCATAATTGATACAGAAAGAAGAGTTGATGGCCTCAACCAGTAGAGCTGTGCCGTTTAAAACCTATATATTAGAGATTGGGAGGGAGGTATCATCACTAGGTTTTCCCTTGACCAAGTCCAAGCCGAGCTTCATCAAGTTAATCTTGAATGAAATCGCCCATGAGATAAGTTTAAGTTAGTGGAGATTACCACTCGGTCGATGTTAGCCGAGCGACCACATGAGTCTACCACCATTACATACCTTACTCTTAGGGCGTATGTGGGTGTAATAAGGTGTTATGTGTTGAGGTCCCAGTGTAATTTCATTGTATAAATAAAATCATTATTCCATCATTTCTATTTTAAGAATAATTTTTCTTAATTAAATTGAGATGGAATTTGATAAATTGATTTTTTCGGTTAAAAATTGTACTTTTCAGAAAAGAAATAATTATTATAATAAACTAATATATTATGAATAATATTTATTTAAATGAAATAGTATGATCAAAATAATTATTTAAATTTAAATTATAATTTTTTTTTCAAGTGTCATAAATTTTACTATGCATTTTACTATGTATTTTTAATCCATTATTATTTTTAATATAAAAGGATTTTAATATTTAAAAGTTAAAATTCTCATATTTGGAGAATTATTATGATAAAATAAATATCATTTTTGAAATCATCACATCGAAATTAGTTTAGGGTGAACTTATGAGAATTTTCTAAACTACTTTAATTTTTCGTGAATAGTAAAAATACAGTTTGATTTTTCAGTATGATTAATGACATCATAATCATGTCGTAATGATGTAATAATTAATTAACCACAATCCAAGACTTAAAATATGTTATTCAATTAATATTAATCATTTTAATAGATTTTAATCAATTTCTAAATATATAATTTACTTTCCAAATTTTTAAATGGAAACATTAACTTTAAAAATGTTATTTTGTGAAAAATTTAATTTTCCTTTCAAAAACAAGTAATATAAATTTTTGGTCGACTCTTGTGGGATAAATTGACATAAAATATGATCCAAGTGTCCAATACCATGGGAAAATACCATGGAAAACCCATGGTTTTTCATTTACCACTACTTAGGTGTCTAATACCTTTATTTAGAAATTAATAAACAAATCCATCATTTTTCTATAAATACCCACCCATTTCTCCATTTACTTTCACTTAAAATTCATAATCCATGAAACTATGATAGTTTTACCTCCCAAGGAGTCCTCCCAAGGTGCGCTCAAGCCTCTAAGGTTTCGATCATTGAGTTTTAGGAGTTACTCTTCAAGGTAAGAGAAATCTCAACTTCTCATTTCATTTCAAGTTCCCTTTTTATGTGGTATGTCTTTTAAATTTCCAAACTATGTTCTTTTTCCCATTTTATTCTACCTATTTACTGTATTAATAGTGTTTTATGAACGAGAGACCCTTGTTCCCTCTCTTTTTACCATTTTCTAAAACCATGTTTCATACCCGTTATACTGTTGAATTTTATTCTCAAAATAATCTATTTTATTATGGGATTAACAAACATGAAACCCACCTTCCTTTTTCATTGGTTAATAACGATATAAAGATATTTTCTTTAAGCAATTTTCTATAAAACACCATGATTTTGATATGAAACCCATTTCTTTTATTCCCCATGGGTTATTTATGAAATGTTTTATTATAATATATGTGGATCACATTAATTAAGACATATGAAGGGTGCACCCTGATAGTGCTTCAATGCATTGGATAAAGAAATTAATCTCTAGAGATAGATATGTTTTATGATACCTTGGTAAATAACATTGGTAAATTTTATGACACCTCGGTGAAAAACCTTGGTGATATGATTATGAATTTTTAAAATAAATGTTGTAGCCACATTTCCTAGTTATGATTCATTTTCTTTTTATTATGATATGACTCTTTTTCTTCTGTTCATACCTTTATGATATTCTTCAAGTTCTTATTGATATTTCTCAAGAACGCATGTAAATTATTTCCCTTGTTTTCCCTTACTAGTCCTTATGCTCATCGTTTCATTCGATGTATGTCACCAGGTTAAGAGATGCAGTAAATACTTAGGAAAAACCTTTGAATAAGACTTTCAAGTAGATTAGAAGAATGTTTTAAGTTTTCATGTTATATGTACCTTTTTTATAAGAAACTAAACTTTAAACGATACTCTTTTTTGTATAATGTAATGAAAATTTTATGTAATAAAAGGGTGGGATGGCATAACCACATCCAAACACACATACTCAAGAAGCACAACAAATTTACAAGGTTCATCTTTCAAAATGAGAAGACCAATTCTTGGCATGATCCAGATTTCACAGAGACTACACGACCCACTAGTATCAACATGTGAGTAGAAACGAGTAGGAAATATCCTTGTACTCATGCTACATGTCTTCCAATGACATCCCATACTTTAAAATATCGTTGGGTCTTTATACTACCTTCTAACAGTTGTACAATAAGTGTTTGGTAACAACAAGAAAGTCCTTCACCAATATGGACTTTGTGAGGTTGTTGATATGTTTCCTTCTTCAGAAAGCTAGAGAGCTGTTCCTTTCTCTTCTCTTGCACAAATGCAAGACTTCTCTTCTTTCTGTGCAAACTGGAATGCACAACACTCTTTCTTCTTCCCTCTTCCTTTTTCTTCTTCTTCTTTCTCTAGTGCGATATAACTGCACTAGTTCTATCCATCATCTCTTCCTTTGACTCTTTGAATGTATATGATATAAGGGTTTGGACTCCTTTCCTTCATCCTCACTGAATATGCAATAGGTTTATAAGTTGAGAATTCTCTTCTTTGATACTTAAGATTTTTTTAACTGATGTTGTATTGTTTCAATCAATCTATTTCTGCCTTCAACATGATATATATATATATATATAATGGATAACAATGTCGATTTCTTTCTTCCTTACTCATTTATATTCACTGTACCGCATGAATACCATAATTCAAATCTCCACAAATACTAGCATTTCAAAAAACCTAATTATTCAGCCTTTACAACAATGCTTGAAGACTAAGAATCCATGATAATTAAGAATTATCGTGGCTTTCTAAACCTCTGTAGAAACTGATTATCCTCACAATAGTCTTTAATTGAATAGAGACATGAAAAATCCATGTGACTTCTTATTCCATTGAAACCTATCATCATCTTCCTAGAATCATGATAAATGGTATTTTGATATTTATTTAAATGAATATTAATGTTGGAGTCTGTGTCCTACATTGCACTTGGGTGTTTTGTTATCATTATAATTCTCTATAAATAAACTCCAAGGCCTCTATTAAAAGGAATATTAGTTATTGGGCTCATTACTACATTTCAACATGGTATCAGAGCAGGTTCTCTTACCCAAACCCTCCCTCCCTTCTGATCTCTCCCCTCCCATCCGTTTCCCCCCCAATGGGGGGCAGTGACCCCATGGACACCGAGCCCTAATCTGTCACCGCCTCTCCATCTTTTCCCGCTGACCTTCTCCTGCGATGGCTCCAGGACTTTTCCACCATCACTAAAGCCCCTACGCCCCTACGCCCCTACGCCACTCCTTTTTCAGCCATGACCGGCCCCTCATCGGTCTCCCCTATGCGATGACCCCGAAGACCCCTCTCGAGGCCTATCACACCTCCTCTCCGACACGTCCGCCTGTTCGACGGACCCCCACCCTACGTCGGCCCTTTTTCCTGTCGCCCCTTCCATAGGTGTATTGCCCTATACCTGTCTCCCTTTTCTGTGTGTCAGCCTCCTCATGCGGTTCCCTCCTTCACGTCGCCGCAGCCTTCGGCCACCTTCCTAGCCGTCCGCCTCCTATGAGACAACCCTCAATAACACCCCTTCATCTCCCAATCGCCTCTGTACATCACCCTCTCCTGGTCACCCTTTTCTGTGTGATGGCGCACCTCTAGTGAGACCATACTCTCTGTGTGAGCCCCTTCTTGGGTGTCTCCTCCCTCCAGAGGGTTGACCTAATGTGGAGACCTCAATCCAAACATGGCTCCCCTCCATGACAACTGTAGACTGTGTGCCGGCCCTCCACCCATATCATTGATAGCCCCCTTCCTGATCGGATTCTCCAAGCCTGCTCCTGCACACCCCTACAGGATGAATATGGCATGACCCCTATTCCCAACTTCCACTGTCCCTTGCAGTTTTTTTTTCAAAAGATTTTTCTTTGTTTAGTCCTCTCCACTTCCTATTATGCCTCACTGCACCATTTTTGTAATCTGGATATTCCCGCTGGACATCCAATCAAGGTTCATTAGCATACTTTTTCTACATGCTTAGATGATCCTAACCCAAATATTCCTATCGAGGATCAATCCAACTCTTCCTTCCGATGTATTCTATTTCCTGTTATTCCTATCGGTTCTAAATGATGAGTGTTATTCTTTGGTTGACACATATTTTTCAGCAACATCATCCATCATTTTCTTTTTTGGGGAGAATCCATGGTGGTTTATATTTTATTATGTTTTGTCTTATTATGTAATCAAACTGTGTATGTCCAGTTTGAGGATTAGTGATGGAAGTGTTTGTGTTTTTTTTCTTTAATTATGTGTCCAAGCTAGGTAGGCTTAGCTTGAGGGGGAGTATTGGAGTTCGTATCCCATATCAGACTTGGGAGTTTTGTTATCATTATAATTATATATAAATAAACTCCAAGGCCTCTCTTAAGAGACATGGGTATTGGGTCACTACCATTCAACAATTAACTTACTCGGCATCGACAAATTTACCTATCAACTCTTCTGAACTGCTCTTTTGAAGTGCACTTTTACTTTTACGAAGTTCGGTTTTACTCTTATAGACTTTGAGTTACTCTTCCAAAGTTCTGAAACTAATCATACGAACTTGGTTTTACTCTTCTAAACTCACAATATCTCTTCTGAAGTCACCGCATCACTCTTTCGAAGTCATGAGTACTCTTCCGAAGTATTCATCCACTCTTATAAAGATTACTTTGTTATCTTCTTTTTCTGGTGTACTATAATTTTTTATGCATGTATTCTCAAGCATCCACATCTTACGGTGATCTTCACAGTGATATTACTACTCGATATTTACTCTTAAAATATTTTACTGCCTCTACATGGCAGTCACCTTTTGAAATTCACAGAATCATGCTCAAACAAAATATGAAGCTTCCTTATTCCATAACTCATACATGCACAACCTTCAAATTCTCTTCACAAATTCCCATGTATATTGTGGCATTGAAACTCAAGTTTCCATATCCTCCAATGGCAAGAAACGATATAATAATTGCTAGCTCAATGTGTAATCATTCGTACAAGGAAGAGGACAAATCACACAACGTCATTTGCAACCCAATATCACATGATTTTCAAGTCCATGAATAGTATCACATTTCCACAATCTGACATCGGATTATCTGCAGGGAGGCCACTAGTTAATAATCCCAAGTTCTCCTTTGGCTACTCAACAAAAAAACCTTAGGGACTGCCTGCCTGGCAGGCCTACTGTGCTGCCCGCACGATTACTCTTCCTCTCCCATGAAGCCCCTCACATGACTTCATGATTTTGTTGACCTATACAGGCATTATCTCCTCCATTCTTCTTATATCTAGCTCATCTTTGAGCTCAGATGACTGTCTCTTTGAGATTTCTTGGCTGCTCGGGTGTTTATCTGACCTTCGCTCAGCTATTCTTCACAATTACTCTGCAAAATAAGAGTTTGTAACTCAAGAACCCGACTTTAAGCCTTCAATATTTTCTTCTTAATATCCTAAACATCATCCAATATATATTTTGTGTTTCTAAAGCCACTTAATATCACAAGTATGTGACTTCTTTCTTAATATCACAAGGATGGGACTTCTTCAAATATCTTCATCACAGAGACATCATTATAAATTCCCTATGGAACTTGTATAATGATAAAAGGAGAGACCTGAATCCTTAATGTCCACTCTAAAAGAGGCCTTGAGGTTATTTTATAATGAATAATAAAGACCACACCGGAACACAAGTTCGATGTGGGATTCAGACTCCAATACTCCCCCTAAAGATAAGTGTACCTAGCTTGAACATATAAATAAAAAACAAAGCAATCAAAAGACTACAAACACTCCCCCTCAAGTTAGACATACCCAGTGTAATGACCCACTTATCCTCATTGTCTTGAGAGTACAACGAGTCATTACTAGGCCTTAAGCGACATCCCCAAGATGCCAAAGGCTGGAAATAAATGCCGAAGGGTTTCAAATATGAGTTGGGGGACGATTTACCCTTTAGAAATAAACCCATACACCAACCATAACAAAAAATTCACTATATGATGCATGAACAATGAAAGACCAATGAAAAAATTCATTTATAATAAACCACATCAAAGTACACAATAGCAGAAGACCAAACTAAGCATCAAAGTACACAGCGGATGACAAGACTCTCAAAAGACACTACAAATTCATTCTCCACAAGCTCCAAGCTCCACAACATCTACCAAGCATCACCACAAGCCACTAGCAATAATATTCTTTACCTTTACCTGTGTCCCTGAATACGACATCTGCGAAAGCACCAACGTTCCAAAGCAGGGGTGAGTATAAAACTTAGTAGGTTTTCCCAAATGACTTTCCTACTCACGCCACTAGGATAGAAGAGTTAGTCACATTTATATAAAAATAGTTTATATAATTTTTTTTTCTCAAAAGCAGTTTATAACTAAATATAAACAAGTTTCCAAAACCATTCATAAACAAAGGCATTCCAAGAGAAATTTAAACCAATTTTCCAGAAAGTTATTTTTCCAGAAAAACAACCAAACAGGCTTTTGAACCATTTCACAAACATTCCTTTTTGGCATACCCAACAATTTCCCAACCCATGCTACCAACCATGCATGCTTCGTTATGACAATTCCATACTCATGAGTGGTTTCTTGTTGAACTACCAAGTCTCCACAAGGTAATTGTTTCTCATGTGCCATTACAGCTTTGGCACCGAGCACAAGGTCATATTTCAACCAAGCCCTATACATGCAACATGAACACACACCACATATTCCCAACGGTCATGCCAAAACACCCTTTCAACAAAACACCTTTTTATTGAAAACCATTTCCATCAAAACCATTTCAATTCCAAACAATTTAAATAAAACTCCCTTTTTATTGAAAACCAAATCCATCAAAGTCATTTCAATCTCAAACCATTTCAATAAAATTCCCTTTTTATTGAAAACCCATTTTTTTCATAAAACCATTTACAATTTCAGAAATCATAATTTTAAATCAACATTTTAAATTCAAGAAGCCAAATAACTTTTCACAAAAATTCACCAAGATTTCACAATTACATCAAAACCATAAATCATCAGTAAAGAAGATTTATTCCATGATTTTAACAATCAAAACCATTCAAATAAGCCAATTTGAAACTAAGACAATCAATTCTAATAAGAGGAGTCAAGAGTGAAGCCACCTACCTCAACAAATTAGGCGAAACCATCCAATAGACGAAGAATGCCAACAAAACCGAGTCAACTACTCCACGAAACCTCCTTAGATTCCTTCCCCTAGTACCAATAAAACCAAAACATGAATTAAAAGTCATCCACTACCTTAGATCTACCCACCTAGGGCGTAGATCTAAGGATACATTAAGAGGGAAGAAGGAGATCTAAGAAAACTCAAGGAAATGAGACTTACCTCGATCAACCGGCCTCTAAACGCCAAGGCAAACTTCCGAATCACTTCCAAAACGCTTGGTAAGTGTTCTCCCACCTTCACCAGAAAGAAATCGCGATTTAGGGCCGTATAGGAGAAAAAATGAGTGGGTTTAAAGATAAAAAGGATTAGATCCTTAAAAATATGATCTAAGTTGACTCTGCGCATGGTTAGTCCGCATGGCTAGTCAAATCGTGCACTAACTGTGCGGTAGTCACTGCTTAGAAGGGGTGCTCCACACGACCTCCTCGTACAGTTTTCCCAAACTGTGCACACATCATCCGGTCTCCTCTGTCCAAAGTGACCACCACCTGTACGGCTTCCACACGGTTTGGGCAACCCGTGTGAAGCCCGTGCATCACCACTTTTTTCCCTTTAACACTTTAAAAGTCTCCAAACTTTCCCAACCATTTATCATATGCTTCATGTACTTAAAAAGCATAAAAAAGGGTTACTTACCAGAAACCGGGGGTACTACATTCTCCCCACCATTGGCCTTTCCGTCCCTGAAAAGTAGAAAACCCTCATTTTCCTGAAAGAGTTCTGGCCACTACTCTTTCATTTCTTTCTCGCGTTCCCAAGTCTCTTCCTGAATCTGACCATGTTTCCACAAAACCCGCACTAGACCGATGATTTTTCCATGCAAGACTTTCTCCTGCCTATCCACAATCCGCACCAGAATATGTACCAACGTAGCATCCGGCTCTTGGTCAACGTGATCCCATCTGATCAAATGGTTAGGATCGGGCTGATACTTCTTCAACTGAGATACATGGAACACATTATGCATTGCACTGAACCGTGTTGGTAATGAAAAATGATGAGCCACCTCTCCAACCCATTCCATTATCTCAAAAGGGCCTATATATTGAGGAGATAATTTTCCGTGCTTCCCAAAACGATGATGTCCAAGCTTTGGAGAGATTCTACAAAAGACATGATCACTCACCACAAATGACAATGGTCTTTGGTGATGATCTGCATAAGATTTCTGATGAGTCTGTGCCGTCTCCATCCTATTTTTATCAACTGAATATTCTCCGTTGTTGTAATGACCCACCAATTCTAATTGGCATGAGAGATAAACGGGCCATTACTAGGCCTTAAGCGATATCCCCAAGGCGCCAAAGGCTGGCAATAAATGCCGAAGAGTTTCAAAATACATGGGGGATGATTTACCCTATAACTGAAAACAACCAACAAACAAGGCAAACTAGATAAACATCTCCAAGAAACCACTATATGATGCATGATTTAAAAACAAAAAAAACTCCACCATTATTTTCATAATAACCCAACCAAGTGCAATAACAGAGTACAAAACCAAATCAGAGTAAACAACGGAAAGAAAACTACAAGACTTCAAGACGACAACCCAACTCCATGCTTCACAAGCTCCAACATCATGAACCAGTCCAAGAGTCACGAAGTAGTGCTATAAACGTGTGATACTTTACCTTTTCCAAAATCCCAGTATATGACATCTGCAAAAACACCATCGTGCCAAAGCAGGGGGTGAGTAATGAAACTCAGTAGGGTTTCCCCGATGACTTTCCAACCCATGCCTCTAGGATAAAACATGTTAGCACATTTATATAAAACAATTTATATAAAACAATTCCAAAATAGTTCACAATATATCAAGTTCAATGTCAAATCCATTTTCCAATAAAAACTATTTTTCCAACAAAAGCAACCAAGCAAAGTTTCCCAATCAAATACACATTTCCATTTTGGCACTTTCATTCCATTTCACAAATCCACACAACCAACCATTTCACAACCCGTGAAATCCACTATGCATGCATCATTATGACAGTTCCATACTCATGAGAGGTCTCTCATCGATATACCAAGTCGTCACAAGGTAATTATTCCCCATGTGTCATTACACTTTTGGCACTGAGCACAAGGTCATATTTCAACCAAGCCTCGTAAATGCAATATGAACACACACACCAAGTATGCCCAAAAACTACACCATTTCAACCATGCCAAAACCATTTCAATAAAACAACCCTTTTATTGAAAACCTTTTTCCCATAAACCATTTTCCAAATCCAGCAAATCCATATTTTAAAATCACTATTTTAAAATCAAGAAACCAAAACACTTTGCACAAACCATTCTTTCAATTTCCACAATTTCATCAAAAACCCATAAATCATCACTAAAGAAGATTTATAACATGCTTTTAAACACAATTTCACAATCAAAACCAAGAGATAAAATCAATTTGAACTAATCCTTAAAGTTCTAAGAAAGAGGAATCGAGAGTGAATCCACCTACCTCAACAAATTGGGCGAAACCAACCAATGGACGAAGAACGCCAAGAACACCGGGTCAAACTCCAAAAAACTTCCTTATATCTCTTCTCCTAACACAACCAAGACCAAATATTGTCATATTTTTCATCCACACCCTTATATCTACCCTTAATAGACATAGATCTAAGAAAAAGAGAGAAGAGGAGAAGTAGATCTAAGAAACCGATCAAGAACGATCACATACCTTAAGAATCCGGCTTCGATTCTCCAAGAGAAGCCTTCAGATCACCTCCGGAACACTTGGGAGAAGTCTTCCAAACTTCAAGGGAGAGTAATCCCATGTTAGGGCCACTTAGGAGGTTTAAACAAGGCAATTAAAGGCAAAACGTGTTAGATCCACAATTTTAGGATCTAACTTTAAGTGACCACACGGTTAGTCTGCACGGTTTGACAAACCGTGCATTAACTTCTGCCTCGGTCATCCTTCAAGCACGACCTCATCGCATGGTTTCCCTTAACCGTGCATCGACCGTACAGAAGCCACTGCCTCTCCAGTCAGACATGCACGGTTTGGCCGCACAATTTGACAAACCGTGCGCCGCCCGTGCACCTTCCCCTTTGCTTTAAACTTCACTCCAGGATCTCTTGATTCTCCCATACATTACCCAAAACTTTTAAAACCAAGAAAAGCATCAATTAAGGGTTATATACCAGAAATCGGGGGTACTATAGTTGTTTCTTGGACAAGGCTAGAACCAACTAGTGAAGTCTCACCAGTTTCCACACTACTGGAAATTTAAGATATAGCCATGGACCTATAGGCATGGTTTTATAAGTCTGTGGATATAGCTTGGTTATAACCATAGTTCAATTTTCATCCGTGGCTACAAATTTGTGTTTCGCTTTTTTTTTCCAATTCCCATCGGGCTCCTCCTTCCTCGATATGAAACCCTCATCACGACACCCTTCTCCCCTGAAGACCTCTCCTCCTCCCGAAGACCTCTCCTCCTCCCAACGATCTCTCTCACCACACCCTCCTCTCTTCCCTCGTGGCTGTCATCTCTTGCACTCACTGCTTTCCTCTCCTATTGTCCTCACCAACTTTGGTTCCTCCATCCCTCATCGCGGTTCCTTCATCCACATCGCAAATTCTCTAATCGCGGGTCGACTTCTCCATTCGAGGTTGCTCCATCCCTCGCGCGGTACTCCCCTCCTCCATACCTTTATTTGGGTGTTCCTCATCCATTAGGTGCATCGGTCGAAGGGTTCCTCCCCTCCTCCACACCCTTATTCGGGCCTTTCTCTTCTATACAATGCATTAGCCCTGCTAATTTACTTAATTCTGTTATGTGGCTACTGTTTACAGTTTTGTTAACCTGTTTTATGGCTCCCAGGAGGATGAATATTGTTTTCATTTGCAGGAGGAGTTTGTATTTTGTGGCTCCTAGTTTGTAGTATTAATTCTATTTGTGTTTCGGTGCATTTTCTATTTTGTGGCTCCTGTTTTGTGGGTTCTTTGAATATTTTTTGTAGTATTTATTATGTTTATGAAGTTTTCAGTTTGCAGGAGGAGTTCAAGGAGGGGTTTGTGTTTATTTACAACTGTTTTGTGGCTCTTGTGTGTTGAATGGTATTCTGTCAACTATTATTAACTGGTATTTCATGGTTTATATTTCATTCTAATTCTCATAATTAATCTAGTATTCTGGTATTCATGGTTTAATCTATTTACTATTCTGTCATCTATTTACTATTCTAGAATTATTATGTTTCTATTTACTGTTATGTAATTATTAATCTGCTTCTAAGTGTTTTGTGTAATAGAATTTTTATTTCTGAAATTTACAGAATTCAGAAGTTGGATATTTTAGTCATAAATTCCAAAATTTAGGATTTTCACTATGTAAATGCAACTTGCTGCAATCATCCGAACCTCCTTTAAAATATTTAAGGAGTGTAGGATTCACAAATGGTTACCCTATCCACCTGAGTGGTTAATATCTTATATCGCAACATAATGATATATGATCTTTCTTTTAAAGAACCCCTTCCGTCATCTACCACTACTCAATTGGGTGCGGGGTAAGGCATAAAAGAAAACTGAGAAAAATCACTATACAACTTAACCACACTATAAATTCCCAAGGATTTTAGTAGAATGAAAAAAATATAGAGTAGGGTAGGATGAAAGTTAGAGTGGGGGACTATTGCGGTATACTGGTACTCATAACATTGATATCACTTCACCACCCATCCATACAATAATTGAAATGGACCACTGAGGTGATGTGGGGATCTTCATTCCTGTATTTGACCCAACAGTTCATAGATACGAGCAAGGGTGGGAACAACCAAGTTGATGGGATATCCCTTTTCTAAGGTGACCACCATCATTAAAGTATAGATTCAGACACTAGTTATTATTCTAATCTTCTTACCATTGTAATTATCATCCAATTCTTTAATATTAATTCTTGGTATATGATATGGTTTATATTTTCAAAATGTCTCTAAATTTTAATAAATCTTTGTATATTTAATACAAAACATCACAACTCATTATGAATTAACCCAAACACTTTTGGGAATTGATTATTATTATCTCTTAGATTTCATATAAACTCTTTTTAGTCTAATAAATCCTCATTCTTGGAACTTATGTATGAATATTCATGAATTTTTATAATTTAAAACATTTATGAATTCCCTAAACCATAATTTTAATATATTTGCTATGATTTTTTTATTAACTTTTTATTGATGATTACTTAATATCTTATGAAAAAATACATATAATGTTAAGTCATTTTCTAGATTATTTATTTAATGTATGTTTATGTGCCTCATAATGGATAGATACTGGATGTACAACATTGATCGGATCGCTGATGAATTTCAGAAGGAGTTACAATATTTTTTGGACTTTTCATTCACTAATGATTCAGATGGCGGATTGATTCGATGCCCGTGTTTTGACTATGTTGGAAGACCTTGGTTAACTCGTGAGGAAGTGAGTTACCATATCACTAAAAGTGGTTTCCAAAAAAATTATCATGTGTGGTATCACAATGGAGAAAAAGCTCAAGTGTTGAATGATATCGATTCAGTGGAAAAGATTGGTATGAAAAATCTGATTTCTGATCCGTTTCCTTTTGTTTCTGAAGCTAGCTCCTCATGTAGACTAGTGCAAGAGTAAATGAATACTGGAACAAAGTTCTCATATATTAATCAGGATAATGACGTTGAGAGTGTTAGAAAGCTGATGGAAGGTGCAAATACCCCAGTATATCAAGCATGTGGAAAAATGAGAAAACTTGAGTTTTTAATGCGATTATATCATGGGAAAACAATGTATAGATTTAGTAATACTGCGGTCGACTATCTCCTTACATTTATTAAGGATTTACTACCTGATGATGCATGTATTCCATAAAATGATTACATGGCATCAAAGTTGGTTGAAAAATTTGGATTTTCATCTAGTAAGATTCATTCTTGTCTCAAAGACTATTATTTGTTCTGGAAGGAGAATGCAGACTTGAGTCAGTGAAAACAGTGTGGCATATCAAGGTGGAAGAATAATAAAGACGGATCTCAATCTTTCATACCACAGAAAGTGATGTGGCACTTCCCTTTAATTCCCAGGCTTCAAATTTTTTTTATGTCAGAACAAATGGAAAAGAATATGAGATAGCATGCAGATGAAAGAAATAAGGATAACGATGAAATAGTGCATCCTACAGATGGGTTGTCTTGGAAGAAAATTGATAGGTTACATCCTGATTTTGCAGCCGACCCACAAAATGTTATATTGGGATTATCCTGTGACGGTTTCAACCCATTTCGCCAAATGCATACTGCACACAGTACTTGGCCTATTTTCATTCACATTTATAACTTTCCTTCATGGATGTTTATGAATAATCCGTTCACTATCCTGATTATATTGATATCTAGACCCAGTGATCCTAGAAATGATATTGATATATACTTGCAACCATTAATAGAGGAGTTAAATGAGCTTTGGATTGTTGGTGCACAAGCATATGATGCATTCAGAAAGGAGTACTTTATGTTTTGTGTATCTTTATTATGGATGATAAATGATTTCCCTACCTATGGAATGATTTCTGGTTGGAGTACTAAAGGGAAATTATCCTATCCTATTTGTATGAAAAATACATGTTTCCGAAGATTAAAGTTTCGACGAACTTTCTGCTTCATAGGGCATCGACGTTTTCTACCAATGGATCATCCATACAGGAAAAATCAGAGACAGTTTGATAATGCCATTGAGACAGATGAGACACCTCAACGAATGTCAAGGATTGATATTGTTAAAGAACTTGATGATTTGAATTATGTTCTTGGAAAAATTCAATCAAATATCAGAAAGCGAAAGCATGCTAATTTGAATTCCAATAGAAATTGGAGAAAGAAAATCATATTCTTTGAGTTGCTGTATTAGTCATCGAATTTATTATGTCATTGTTTGGATGTAATTCATATCGAGAAAAACATTTGTGAGATGTTACTTGCTACTATTTTAAATGTCAAAGGCAAAACAAAAGACGATTTGCGGTGTCGTCATGATTTAATGGATTGGGGTATAAGAGCAAGACTTCATCCTGAGTTAATTGGTCAAAATAAGTGGAAAGTCCCTGTTTCCTGTTATTCGATGAAAAATGTGTAGAAAAAACAATTTCTTCAGGTCTTGGAAAGTTTGAAGGTTCCAGATGGTTATTCAAGTAATATTTCAAAAAGGGTGAATACACAAGATGTGAAACTCAAATCTCTTAAAACCCATGATTACCATGTCTTGTTACATGATTTGATTCCCATTTCCATTCGCCATTTACTTTCACATAATGTTAGAGTTGCGGTGATTAAGTTATGTCAATTTTATTGAGATCTTTGTGCCAAAATATTGAGCAGAAGTGTTGTTAAGAAATTGCAGAGAGATGCACCGATTATTCTTTGCGACTTGGAGAAAATTTTCCCACCATCTTTTTTCACATGTATGTTACATTTGACTGTGCATATTTCCACGAAAGTTCTCTTTGGTGGTCTTGTTTCAAGTTGGTGGATGTATCCTATCAAAAGAATGATTTTTACATTGAAATCTTATGTGAGAAATAAATATCATCCTAAAGGCTCTATTGTGAAATGCTATTTAGCACAAGAATGCATGAATTTCTATTCATTGTACTTGGATAACATCACTACGAGGTATAATCGACTAATGAGAACTGAATATGAGCAATATGATCCCATTGAGCCTGCATTTCCTTCACTTCCCCAAATAGGGGGGATATCTGGATCGTACTCGTTGTGTACTTTAAGCAGGGAAGAGTGGGAAATGGCACATCGCACAGTATTATTCAACTGTGGTGTGCTTGATGATTATATCAAGTAAGTAAACTAATAAATATGTATTTTTTTCATTGTGTGATTTCTTTATATCTTATGACATTTTAATGATTTCATATCTGTAGAGAACATTTAGAAATTATAAAAAAGAGACATCGCTCTCTATCTATTAATAGGAAGGAACTGTTGCACAACAAAGAATTTACTGCCTGGTTAAAGTCAAAGGTAATAGATTTATTTTTCTTCTTCTCATAATATAATCACATGTCTCTGATTAATATTCTATGCTGGTATCTTTTAGGTTTTAACTCTACTAATGATTCAAGTATCAGATGAAATAAAATCATTGTCCTTTGGTCCAAACGATGTGGTACGTGATTGTAAGTCAATGGTTGTCAATGGATTTAAATTTGTTATAAATAGTTGTGCAAAAAAATGACAACACATCATGACAGTGTCACGATAAGCGCCACAACAGATTGTTATGCGAGTGCATCGGACATGCAGCCTCGATCAGAAAATATATCATATTATGGTGTTGTTGAAGGAATCATTTTATTAGATTACTATGCACAAGGTCATGTCGCAATGATGAAATGCAAGTGGTTTGATTCAATGACATGACAAGGAATTCATATTGATAACTGTGGATTTAGAGTGATTGATATGAACAGCCAACTTCGTACCGATGAACCTTATATTCTTGCGTCACAAGCTAAACATGTGTTTTATGTAAGTGACCCATTACAACCACAATTTGGTGTTATTGTTGATGTTATTCCTAGACATATTTTCGACGAAGGCATGGATGAAAATGATGTTGTGGATGAACCTGTTGGTATTTATTCAAATGTTGCATTTGATGATACGGATAATGAAATTGTTAGAACAAATTTTGAACTAGAAATTGTCACAGACCCCACATAGCGTTGACACACTTGTAATTATTTACCTGATATTATCGAAATATTGTATGTGTTTTTTTTAACTTCCATACATGATATAAAAATAACTAGTAAATTTTATACCATTATCGAATATAAAACTATTAATAGCCTGACCAATTTATGTTTAACCACTTCTCTAGTAAATCTTGAACATATAAAAGTCTTGATATTTTATCAATATAAATATCACACATGAAAATGTATCTCATTGTTTTATGATAAAATTGTATTATTTAACATTTTGCATTATTTCTATTTATTTTAGAATATTATTTTAAATTTCCAGGTCAAAATGTCTGATTATTATGATACTAGAAGGAGTAGAAGAATACCGAGAAACGAAAAACATAGGTCTCCTCCTAGAAATAATGTAAGTACAAATTATGTTTCAATATTATGGTCTTTCATATTATTTATCTTGTTATCGTTCGTTTTATTTTATCATCTATGTTATTTTAGGCTGCATCGTCGAGGAGATGCTTGTATTATGCCACTGAGGATGATATTGTGGCGGGGGGTACTGATTCTACAGGTCATCCTACTACTACGCCGCTTGAGACACTAGGAGGCCATCCTCCCATTATGCCACCTCCATATTATCCATACCCACCTTTTCCGTATCCCTTTTTGCCCGCACCCACATCGGATGGTAGTTCTCAGACTCCCATACCTCATTTTCCATTCCCACCATCCACTGTACAGGGTACTGTTCCCCCATATATCCCACCACCATATCCATATCCATATCCACCCTCATCTGTATAGGGTTATCCATCAGGTTTTCTGCCTCCATCAGTACACTTTGCATCTACTATACATAGTACTCCTGTAGATATCTCACCTACCATGGAGGCTTCCCCCCTCCAGACGCAGCACTTCAGGGGTAAGCAGATCCCCCATCTACCGGTATTTGTTTAAATATTACTATTACTAATTAATGATAAATTCATATATATTATTTTATTTTATTTTTGGTTTCATGATTAGCTCCAGCCTCTACCAGACGACGAGGCCACAAAAAAATGCGCGAGGTTTGGAATCAGCACACGCAAATCATAGTTGATTACAATTAGGACAATGATATAATTAATAAAAATGGCACGGAATGTAAAAGTTTTATGGGAACACTTTCTAGAAACAAAAATATCATTCCGGTTCAACCGATAAGTTGGAAGGAAGTTGGAAAACAAATAAAGGACAAAGCCTGGGCAGAGATTTTGGTAAGTAATGTTAATCACCTTTTATATATATATATATATATATAAATTTATAATATTTTCTTAACAAATATTATGTCCATTGCAGCTTCGATATAATTTTCCTTATGGACAAAATGAAAAGGATGCAAGGATAATGGATTTAGGTGAAATGTGGCGAGCCTACAAGTATGATTTATATCTTGGTTGGAGAAAGAGAGTTGGTACAGAGCTTGAAGAAGTACCGGTGATTCAAGATTTCCCAATATCACAATATAAAGAGATGATCAGCTATTGGAAGAGTCCAACGTTTAAGGTGTTTGTTAAATTTATATATATATCCATTTATTTATTTGAAAATGATTTTAAATTACCTGTTTTATTTATGTTAATGAATTTATATAACTAGTTGTTTATAGGATAAATCAAACAGAAATAAAACAAACAAGAGTGCAATGAAACACATTTATACTCGTGGACACACTTCATTACCAGATCATGAGAAAACGCAGGTAATTTAAAATTTAAAATATTTAGCTTTGTTTAGTGTAATTTTTTTAACTTCCAATTTTGATTTATTTCTTTGTTTTTTTTTCCAGAAAAAGTCATCGAATATCGAGGGTCGCATTCCTCTCTTAGGTTTGTTTTGTACAAGCTGGAAAAAGAAAGATGGTACAGTGCCAAATACTGACACCGAGAAGGAGATTGTAAGTATATTTCAATTTATTTGATTTTTACTGAATTTAATTCCTTATATTATTTTATCATTTTAATTTATGTTATATATCAATAAATAGAATGCTTTAGAGGCATTGGAAGAAAAAGAACCTGGCAATTTGGGCCCAAACGATCATCTACATCAGGTATTAGGAGATGAGCATCAGGTTAGAGTGCGTTGTCGACCTGGGAAGAATATTATACCATCTCGATACTGTTCTACTAACGTTTCTTCGAGTACCGGTTCTGGTTTTGTCATAGTGGAACAAATGAATGCTGCAATCAAAGAAGCAAGTCAAAAATCAGAACAGGCAATAACTACAAATATGATGAAATTTATGTCTGCCATTTCTTCTACACTTCCACTAGAATCAGCTGCAACGGTTGATGCCTTTTTGATGTCGATGCGTTCTGCTAATGTAGATTCTTCTATTGGGGCCGGAGCCGGACCTAGTGCTGGACCCAGTACTGGTGCCAGTTCCGATGCAGATTCCGATGATGATGTTGGTGGTGTGAGAGGTGGTGATGGTGTTTCTGTAGGAGGTGTGGATAAGGGTTATCATGATTCTAATGATACTGATATTGAGACTCACTTTTGATGTAAATTGTATTTTTGGATTGGTAATGTATGACGAGTTCCTTAAGACATAGGATGGTGTGTTTCATGGCCATGTTCTTGAATGGGTTTCTTTTCCTGGTAAGGGATTCATGCTTGAGAATACAAGCTAGCATGTCGGTGATGGAAGATTGATTAGCCGAGTGGTGACTACATAATCTATCAATGAAGATTATTTCATGGCCATGTTCTTGAATGGGATTCATGTTTGTCTCTCACTGACATGAAAATTTAAGCAGATTAACACTCGCTATAGTCTAATCACAAATGTATTCTATCGAATCCTCATAGAGTCTCTAGATTTTGTGTTAATTAATCCTTTTTTATGAACATTATCAATAAATTAATGTTCTAATCATTTCATATCTTTGTCCAGATTTATTTTATTTATGATGTACATTATAATTATTTGATCTAATGTTTCATAGATCATTAATGATACCAATCCATTTCATAATATAAATTAAAACTGAATTTTTGTATTTGAATGCTTAAATCTCAATATATTTTTCTTGAGAAACCCTAATGAATTCTCACTGACAAGATATTCTATACTAATGTATCTTCTATAGTTTTCATGTGATAAGGATATGAATTTGGATTTTTCTTAGGCCTCCCAGTTATATATATATGACTTGGTAATTTTTTTTCTCCTTTTCTATTTATAAATAGTTGATATAGAATGGGGAATGAAAATTTCATTCCCATCATTAAGAGAATTCATTTTTCCCATGATTAACTTGTCAAAATTTCAACCTAGTGGGCATGGTGTATTTTTTATTTAGATATTATAATGTCTTGAAAACATGACCATTCCTCTATTTTATTTCAAGGTCTTCCTGCTTAGAACATATCCTCCAATCCATATTGAGGATTACATCAAAAAGGTTTATTTCCAGAACTAGGAAATCCCATTCCAGATTGACCCTTGAAAGAGTGAGAGTGTAGGATGGACACCTGAAACCCTGATCCTTCTCCTTATTGAGAAAGTTTAGTAACTACATCTCATAAGGAATGATATAAATCATAAATTTCAAAAAATCTAGAAGAAATTAAGAAATAATGGAGTTAGATTCACTAGTATCAAACAATCCTACAACAATAGATTATAACTTAAGAGTAGTACATCAAACTATCACATTCCATACATCTGATTACACTACTTTTTTGATCAATATCATTAATATTTACCATATCTTATTGGGAATAAGAATGACTACTAACCTGTAGATCTACCTTAAGCTAACTATGTCTAGTATTAGATATAGCCCTACCGCCATGACTTCTCAATCGATAAAATTCTTCCCTTGATGGTTCTGACTGGGTCATCATTCCCCTAGAGGTTGTGGAACCCAAACCACTCTGGTATGAGTCTCTAACATTATATAACCACTAAAAATTCCCCATTAGTTCACAATGATGGAAAGGTTTAGGTGGGGTTGGAAATTCTCATCACAAATTCTCAAACCTTCCAAACTGATGGCACAAGATTGATCCTACATCTGAAGACTTAGAAGAAGATGGTCGAGAAGGATAGCCTAAGATACCACATACCCTCTTATCCTTTTTCCAGTCCTCCTCTTCTTTTCATATGAACCTCCTCCACCCTAGCACAATAATGATGACATTAGGGATCAAAAGTATTATAAATCCCTTTTTTTCAAGGAAATGACATATTTGGTTCAATAAAATGAGTTCATATTGAGGAGAAATATATGAAATCATTGGCTAGGAAAGGAAAAAAACCTATGGTTGATGCAGATGGATTCATCACACCGAACCCCAAAAAAACTAGGAAAAGAAGGGACTACTCACAGGTAGAAAGAACCATTGTCACACGCTCGATCAATACACCTAAGGAAAACACTGAAACTGTTCAAAATCCTATTGTTGATGTCCCTAAGAAGAAGGAAACCCAACACTACATGGAACGGGCGCTTCAGGAATTTGATGCTCACAATGAACAACAAAGGAAAATTACTTACCAGAAATTCCAATGTGGGGAAATATCTGCGGAGACCTAACTTAAGGTTAAAAAAGGTATATTTAAAAGGAGGGTCAGTTTAACTTTAACTTCTCCAGATGCCTGAATTCCAATTTATCACTATTATCCTTGCATGTCCCATGGTTGTCTACTTTATGTGACTTCACTTTTGCTTCTTTAGTTTGATTTTGTCAAATTTTATCTGGGTTAAAGGCCTTTTTAGGATGTCTACTTTTCTGCTCAGTTAGATTGTTTTTCTAAAAGTTTCTGGTTTTGTGATTTGGTTCTCTACTGGTCTGGTTTGGTTCTTTATAGACTGAATGTTGGCTTTTCTTTCTCTCTCTGCCTGGACTCTACACTGTGTGCATGAGTCTCATTATTGAATTCAGGTATTGAACAAAGCACTGAGGCTTTACTGTGTTGAATGTCTGCTGGAATCCAGAATGATTTCTTCCTATTGAGGCATGTTTTGAAGAAAGTTTAGGTCTGGAACTCACTTCCCTGTTTTGCATTGGATCTAATGGGAGAAGCTGACTGTATGAGTCCTATTTTCCTCCTCACGAGGGCTGTATTTCAAGGTTCATACTGCACCTATTGAAGATTTTGGGTGATCAGGTGGGGGGAAGGGGGCAGGGGGGTTGCTGGGGGGAGGGGTGTGCAGGTGGGGGGGTAGGGGGGGTGTGTAGGGGGAGGGGTGTGTGCAGGTGGGGGGGGGGGGGGCAGGGGGCATGGGGGTAGGGAGAGGGGGTGTGCAGGTGGGGGGTAGGGGGGTGTGCTGGGGAAGGGGGAGGGGTGTGTTCAGGTGTGGGGGGGGGGGGTAGGTGGGGGGGCAGGGGGAGGGGGGTGTGCAGGTGGGGGGCAGGGGGTAGGGAGAGGGGGAAGGGGGGTGTGCAGGTGGGGGGGTAGGGGGCAGGGAGAAATTCTCATTTTCTCCCTTATTTTTTTTCTCCCAAATCCAATCTAAACAATTTTTATTACTATTGTGATTAATTCCAAGATATTTTGAGTGTTCTATACACATTCTACATCTTTTTAATTTACATTTACTATTTTGAAATTCATTTAACATTTTCATTTCATTCTAACATGGGCATCACCAATGTTATTGTGTGATTATTATTTCCTGTTAATGTTTTATTGATTTATTGATTAATCTGATTGAAAACTACTTTATTCTTGAGAACTCAATTTAAAACTACCATAGTTAATCTATTATATATGTATATCATATCCATGTATGAATTTTTTTCTTCGATCTTAATTATCACAGTCCGGAGTGGCTAAACCACTAAGGGGAAGGGTTGAGTGTATGAGTCTTATGATCTTATTGAATTTCTAAATCAGAACCATCTATCCCAAATGATAGTAATAATGTAAAATAAATTCTATGTATTAAATTATTTTATGAATCCTTTACCATATTATATTTATATGATTTAACTTGGCCTGATTAGAGTTGAGTTAGCTATGAATATTAACATTTTCCACTTTCTGCCATTACAAATAGGATTAAAGAATCATTGTTTTTAGCTATATCAAAACTAAGGAATATTTAACTCTTATATAGATCTATTTTGGGTTTTCCATGAAAAAATAGTGTTTTAAAATCCACTTTTAAGCCTAATACCCTAGATTATTCCATGTTAGGACCAATGTTATCCTTTTTACCTCAATCCCGAAATAGACCGTGATCCCTATTTCTTACTAAATGTTAAACAAAACTCAATAGCACCAATCATATCCAAAAACCAATACAAATTTCTAGGACTCCTAAAAAAATGTTTAGAGTCCAATTTTCTATTCTACCAAACATTCTCCATGGGTTCGCCCCACACTATCAATATAATAAAAAAATTATAGCATGTGTAGTTTGGGATAAAAGAATTATAATTTGACTGCAGCCCATGTAAAGTAAATAATAAATATGGGATCATCAAATTTTGACGATGATTACAGGAAATATGTTTACTATAATTATGCATAGGGACCTTTAGCACAAACCTAGGATAACCTCACCCTCCCCATATTCTATTTTCAATCATTCATTTTTATTTTGGAATCCACTATGTCATTATTTTTAAAGCCTAGTTCATGTGTCATGACCCTCTAACATATTCAAATGGTCATGACACCCATTAAATTCTTACCTTCATGCCTAAAATTTCATGGTACCTTTCTAATTTCTTCCATTTATATACGGAATACCACAACAAACTAGCCAGTCCCAACTGACCCAACATTCGATATGTTCCAACAATACATCAAGGAGATCATCCTAATATGCAACTGGAGTGAACCATTCTGAATTATTTCTATCCATGAATCAACATTCTCACACCTAGTATTGTGTTCCATCCTCTCCATGATGATTAATTTGAAATAAAAAATGGTCTCATCAGTATAAACTATAAAATAGTTCATCTTAGCAAACAACAGAGTGAGAATCCTCATGAACACATATCTAACTTCATTGAGGTATAAAATACCTTTTTCAACCTAGGTGTATCCTCTGATGTAATCTAATTAGCTGTATTACCATTTTCCGTGCATGATTAATCAAAGGATTGGTTTAAAATTTGACCCCCTGAATCGACCAGGGGGGGCTGCTGTCCAGCAGGGGGGCTGTCCAGGGGGCCCCAGCAGGGGGGGGGGGTGGCTGCTGTCTAGCAGGGGGGATGTCCAGGGGGGTCCAGCAGGGGGGGGCTGCTGTCCAAGGGGGTCCAGGAGGGGGGTGGGGGGGGGGGGCTGCTGTCCAGGGGGGTCCAACAGGGGGGCTACTGTCCAGCAGGGGGGCTTCTGTCCAGGGGGCTTCTATCTAGGGGGGATGTCCAGGGGGGCTGCTGTCTAGGGGGGGCCCAACAGGGGGGTGGGGGGGGGGGGGCTGCTGTCCAGGGGGGTCCAGCAGGGGGGGCTTCTGTCCGGGGGGGGGGGGGCTTCTGTAAATTATCATTTTAGAGTTCTTTCATATTTTTATTTTCATTTATTGAGTCCACTTTTGTATTTTCTTAATCTGTTATGTTATAAGGTTCTTGTTCAATTGAATATTATTTTATAATTATTTGTTTCACATACAAGGATCTCTCATACAAATCATTGACGGGGAACTTACCTCACATTTTCAGGTCGCTTTCAAGCCTTGGTACATTGTAAGCAACTGAGACTATAGTTAAGATAATTATCATTTGTTAATGTATTTATGGATTTATTCAGGTATTTATAGATCAATCAATTCACTGATCTAATTGATGCCCTTTCTGGCGTTCCCTTTATGATTTGTAAGTTGATGGTATGTTTAAAAAACACTTAATTGAATTGACATCTTTCTAGTTTACATAGTTTTTGTTACCATGTAATTAATCAGATTTCACTGCTTTAGTTTGTATGAATTCTGAGCATCCTTAGTGCAAAGTCTTTAATCTTTTCTTTCTTTTACTGATGCTATCAGTAATGTTTCAAACAACTAATTTATTGGAGCTTATTTGTGTATCGTTGTGACATTATTAGCACTTGGTGGACCACCCTTGTTATCTGTATATATATTGTTACTATTTTATTTATTTTACTTTATATTCACTAACCCAACATATTATGGGATATATTAAAGTAATTATTTTTAGTTAAAAACTTAATTTTATGCTCATTTTCCACACATGTATATAGATTGTTACTATTTTATTTATTTTACAGGTCTTTTGTTTTTTTACTTTATATTCACCTCCATTGGGGGGTGCTGGTGCAGGGTGGGGGGGTCTAGGGGGAGGGGGGTGTGCAGTGAGGAGGGGGCAGGGGGGTGGGGTGAAAGGTGTAGGGGGGTGGGGCAGGGGAGGTGTGCAGGAGTAGGGAGTTCAAAAAATTTGGTTCATGTAAGATGCAGGATGAACGAATGGGCTTTGAAACTCTGGTACAAGGATATCCAAACCAAATGATTTTTCTTTTTTGCTGAATGAGACATCAAGCGCTTCCAACAGAGGAGAATATTTAGAATTAGAGGGTGGATCTGGACTCTGGATGTCACTGTTATACAAAGGCCACGGTATGAATCTTCTTGGAACTTATTTTTTTAGAGTGACTGGGTGAGGGGGATCTGGGAGTTTATGGGACAATTTCTGAATATCAATAGTAGTGGGAACTCCATGTAGGAGATTATTGAGGCCTTGTTCCAAGGGGAGATCTAGGGGTGGAGGATTCATTTATGTTTTTTGTTGGATGTGTGTGGAACTATTTGGGATGGTAGGAATAATGTAAGAGAAGGCAAGAGGAATTCCTCAATCTATTTTCAGGTTAAAGTGAAAATTATTGGGGCAGAGTTGGGAGTGATTATCAAGGGAGGAGTTTTTTCTACTACCCTGATAATATTTCATCCATGGATTTGTATGAATAGTGATTCTTTCCAAGGTAGTCAAGGAAAGGCGGCTTCAATGGAAGCCTCCTGCTATGGGATTATAATTGAATGTGGATGGATCATGTATTGCAGGGGAGATAAGGGGAGGTGGTTTGGTTCAGAACAATAGGGGATTATCATTAAAATTGAATGTGGATGGATCGTGTATTGCGGGGGAGACGAGGGGAGGTGGGTTGGTTCAGAACAATAGGGTCTTGGTGATTCTGTGTTTCAATTCCTTTTACTGAATGGGTACCTCCATTGTGGTAGATGTGAGTGCGATGAATACATGCCTTATGTTGTGTAATATTTTCAATGAGGAGATTGATGAAGTAGAATCCGAATCAATTGTGTTGGTTCAACTATTTTCTAAGAAGGTGGTGGTTCCATGGGATTTGTATTACCTTTTATGGGGGGTTCTGGTGCAGGGTGGGGGGCGGTCTAGGGGGAGGGGGGTGTGCAGTGAGGAGGGGGCAGGGGGGTGGGGTGCAAGGTGTAGGGGGGTGGGGCAGGGGAGGTGTGCAGGAGAAGGGGTGGGGGGTGCTGGGGGGTGCTGGTGCAGTCCTCCCAACAGCCAACACGGTGAACCGTGCTGGATTTTTTTTTATGTAGTGGAAAGGCCTATAGCCATGGTTTGAAACCGTGGCCTTTATTGGAATCTATAGGGATGACCCTATAGCCACGGTTTGAAAACCTTGGCTATAGGGATATAGCCACGGTTTCAAACCGTGGCTATAGGATCCGACCTATAGCCACGCCAATACCAGCCACGGTTCATGAAACCATGTCTATAACCTATAGCCCTGGTTTTTGGGCCTATAACCACGGTTTAGAACCGTGGCTATAGCCTAAATTTCTAGTGGTGCCACCAAACAAAGTGGAGAATGAAAAGGACACCCATACAATGCCTCAAATGGATCCATGTGTATCGAGGCCTGATAACGGTTGTTATATGAGAACTCCCCTAAAGGCATGTGATCTTCCCACGAGCCACAAAAATCCATTAAACAAGCCCACAACATGTCTTCCAACATCTGTATCGTCCTTTCGGATTGTCCATCCGTCTGAGGATGATACGCCGTACTCATATTCAACTGAGTTCCGAGGGATTTCTGTAAGGATTGCCAGAAATGAGATGTGAACCTCAAATCTCTGTCTGACACGATTGAAACTGGTATTCCATGTCTCTTTACCACTTCTAAGATATAGATTTTTGAAAGATCTTCCACCGTATGAGTTTCACAAATAGGGATGAAATGGGACAACTTGGTTAGACGATCCACTATCACCCAAATGGAATCATGTTTCCAGACTATTCTTGGAAGACTTGTAATGAAATACATAGCTATCTGCTCCCATTTCCACACTAGAATTGGTAGAGAATGAAACATACCTGCTGGCCGCTGATGTTCTGCTTTAACTTTCTGAAAAGTTAAACACCTTGAAACAAATTCAACTACCTTCCATTTCATGCCGCTCCACCAAAATTGTGCCTTTATCAACTTATACATCTTCTGTATTCCTAGATGAACAGAACATCTGGAATGGTGGTAAGCATGAAGGATTTGTTCCTGAGCAGTTAAAAGTACAACCATCCGATATCAAAACCACAAAACTGAACTCCCATCCAACTTCCATCCCTCAATGGTCTCCCCACCATTGAGTTTTGAACTCATTGCAACACAGTCTACATCAGATGCTTGTGCCTCATTTACTATATCCACCAAATCAGGAACAAGCACAATTAGAAATAAAACCACAACATCAGCTTAGTCTTCACATTCCATACGCATGTCGACTAGGACCGACATCAACTACCACTCATCTGAAGCTTCTTGCACCAACTGAGCATACGACTTTTTGTTTAATGCATCATCCACCGAATTTCCCTTACCCGGTGTATATATCAAGTCAAAGTCAAACATTTGAAGATACTCCATCCATATCCTCTGCCTCATATTCAAATATCGTTGTTAGAAAATATGCTTCAAACTCTTATGATCCGTAAACATAGTGGATTTCTCACCAAAGAGATAATGACGCCAAGTCTTCAAGGCATGGACAACTGAAGCTAACCCCAAATCATGTGTTGGGTAGTTATTTTCATGAAATCTCAACTGTCTTGATCCATAAGCAACAACATGGTCTCCTTGCATGAGAACACATCCCAACCCAGATCCTGAAGCGTCATAAAACACCACGTACCCCTGTCCTGATTCCGGAAAAATCAAGATGGGTGCTGATGTAAGGAAAACTTTAAACTCTTGAAAAGATCTCTGACATTCCTCAGTCCATTGAAATGAACTCTTCTTCTTTGTCAATGTTGTCATAGGCGAATCTAGTTGTGAGAAGTCATGCACAAAGCGTCGTTAGTAACCGGCTAGACCAAGAAAACTGCGTATCTCGAACACATTCTTTGGTGGTTGCCAAGAGATAACGACTTCTATCTTTTTAGGATCAACTGAAACACATTTATCAGAAATGACATGGCCAAGGAAACATACTTCCTGTATCCAAAAATCACACTTTGATAATTTGGAATACAAAATATGATCTCTCAAGATTTGTAACACTGTTTCCAGGTGCACCTCACGATTAGCCCTTGTCTTTGAATACACCAAGATAGAATCTACAAACACAACAATGAAAGAATCCAGATATCATTGAAATATACGATTCATCAAATCCACGAAGATCACTGGTGCATTCATTAGACCAAAAGGCATGACTACATATTCGTAGTGTCCATATCTGCTTCTGAAAGCTGTCTTTGGAATATCCTCCTTCAAACTCACAATTGGTGATATCCTGATCGCAAGTCAATCTTGGAGAACCACTGAGCTCCCATTAATTGATCGAAAATATCATCAATGCATTGAAGTGGATATCTATTCTTTATTGTAACTTGGTTAAGATTATGATAATCAACACACAGTCAAAGAGTACCACCTGCCTTCTTCATAAAAAACACTGGTGCTGCCCATGGAGAAGTACTTGGTCAATTGAAAACCTTGCTTTCCAGATTCTGCAACTGTACTTTCAATTCCCGTAACTCCATTGGTGCCCTCCTATAATACATAAGGGAAATAGGAATGGTCCCCATAAGGAGATCAATTGTAAACTCCACTTCCCTTAGAGGTGGTTACCCTGAGAAGTTATTGGGAAAGACAAATGGAAATTGATCCACAACAGTTGGAAAACTATTTTCCTCAATCTCTTCCATTGATGCTAAAGTCAACGCTATCAATTAGTAAGAGATTATTCCCACCATTGGTGCCAACAAGCTCTTTTCATCGTTCTTTACCATCCTTTCTCCTCTGAAGAGATGGTTGATACTATCCTCAATCTTGAAACTAACCGTTATCCTATAAGAGTCGATGTGAGACTTAAAAATTGTCAACCAATCTATACCCAGGATTACGTCATATACATCATGTCCATCATCGAGAAGTCCCCTTTTAACTTATCTCCATCAATAGTTATAACACATGCTCTACACACAAAGGCTTGACATTATCTTTCACCAAGAGGAGTTTTCAGTTTCAAAACAGAAGGTATTATTTCCAGTTTTAAACATTTCAAATCAACAGAACGAGAAGCAATGAAGGAATGGGGAGCACCCGTATCAAAAAAATCTTGCATCAACATGGAAATTAAAAGAACCATACCTCGCACTCCAAATGGTCACGACTGATCATCCACTACAATTTGCTCAGCTCCAAGCAGATGCATTCTTTCCATGCTCTGCACTTTATTTCCATACTAACACATCCCTTTATGAGGAGTTTCATGAACACCCGACCTCATAGCATTATGAAAAAAGCGCTGAAGATGTCCCATCTTGTTACAATTATGACATTTTTGAGGTTTTTCCTTACAATCCTGCTTGATATGGCTCGTAGAGCCACAATGGAAACATCCAAGATTACACTTGGGTCTTTGAGGAAGTTTTAACAATCTTGTTGTCCGATTCTGATGTGTTATTCCTCCTCAAGAAAAGGTGTTTGATTCCCTCTTGCTCTTAGTGTTAGAGTTCTCATCTCCTCTAGTAAAGATAACTGTACTTCTTCCACTTGGATTTTCAGCAGTGACGAATATTGTAAACAAAGTATCTGGTTGCAGTCCCAATTCAACGGTTTTAAAATCCCGAGTGATGCTTTGGACCAACTATTGGTTTAGCTGTGGTTCAGTTGCAACCACATTCTCACTTGTCTCTTCTGACTGGTTTCTATGATGCCTACCAGGTGCCATTTTCTAAACCAACAAAAAACTCCATCAATTTCACTCTCTAGCAACTGATGTCTTAGCATTCAAATTTTATCACATCATCTATCACAACATTGTTTTTCCAAAAAAAACCTTTTTCCATGTTCGACCATTTTTGAAAACATTCAACATACTTTTTGAAAATCAACCCATTTTCAAAAATACACCCAATACCCTATTTTCAAAGTTCACTTGAAAAAAATTTCTTCATTTTTCAAAAATTGGCACCATGCACAAAATCCTTACTCATTCCTCACAATGAGATATGAAATCCTAGTGGGAAGTCATTCCTCTACAATTCATGTCATGCTCTTCTCATTAGCTAAACCCATGACAATGAGATTTCTAACATTCTAGAAGTGTATCCAAAACACTTATGTACCCAACACCCTGGTAACTTGAAGTTCAGCATAAACAGGTTAGCTATGTACTTTTATGCTATACATTTCATGGTCCGACAATACTACTCCTGTCTAAGATTTCAACCCAAGGAATAGAAAAGAATGATTTTCAACTCCAAGACCAAGAACATCGATGAACACTTGTTAGGAAAGGACCGAACAATCCAATACCATTTGTAATGACCCACTTATCCTCATTAGCTTGAGAGTACAACGAGTCATTACTAGGCCTTAAGCAACATCCCCAAGACACCAAAGGCTGGTAATAAATGCTGAAGGGTTTCAAATATGAGCTGGGGGATTATTTACCCTTTATAAATAAACCCATACACCAACCATAACCAAAAATTCACTATATGATGTGTGAACAATGAAAGACCAATGAAAAACTTCATTTATAATAAACCACATCAAATTACACAACAACGAAAGACCAAACTAAGCATCAAAGTACACAAAGGATGACAAGAATCTCAAAAGACACTACAACTTCATGCTCCAAAATCTCCAAGCTCCACAACATCTCCCAAGCCTCACCACAAGCCACTAGAAATAAGATTCTTTACCTTTACCTGTGTCCCAGAATATGACATCTGCAAAAGCACCAATGTGCCAAAGTAGGGGTGAGTATAAAACTCAGTAGGTATTCCCCAATGACTTACCTACTCATGCCACTAGGATAGAAGAGTTAGCCACATTTATATAAAAATAGTTTATATATTTTTTTTCTCTCAAAAGTAGTTTATAACTAAATATAAACAAGTTTCCAAAACCATTCATAAACAAAGGCATTCCAAGAGCAATTTAAACCAATTTTGCAGCAAGTTATTTTTCCAGAAAAACAACCATACAAGCTTTCGAACCATTTCACAAACATTCCTTTTTGGCATACCCAACCATTTCCCAACCCATGCTACCAACCATGCATGCTTCGTTATGACAGTTCCATACTCATGAGTGGTTTCTCGTCGATCTACCAAGTCGTCACAAGGTAATTGTTTCCCATGTGCCATTACACCTTTGGCACCGAGCACAAGGTCATATTTCAACCAAGACCCATACATGCAACATGAACACACACCACATATTCCCAACGGTCATGCCAAAAAACCCTTTCAATAAAACACCTTTTTATTGAAAACCATTTCTATCAAAATGATTTCAATTCCAAACCATTTCAATAAAACTCCCTTTTTATTGAAAACCAAATCCATCAAAGTCATTTCAATCTCAAACCATTTCAATAAAACACCCTTTTTTTATTGAAAACCCATTTTTTTCATCAAACCATTTACAATTTCAGAAATCATAATTTAAAATCAACATTTTAAATTCAAGAAGCCAAATCACTTTGCACAACAATTCACCAAGATTTCACAATTACATCAAAACCATAAATTATCAATAAAGAAGATTTATTCCATGATTTTCACAATCAAAACCATTCAAATAATCCAATTTGAAACCAATCCAATCAATTCTAACAAGAGGAGTCAAGAGTAAAGCCACCTACCTCAAAAAATTAGGCAAAATCAACCAACAGATGAAGAACACCAACAAAACCGAGTCAACTACTCCAAAAAACCTCCTTAGATTTCTTTCCCTAGTACCAAAAAAACCAAAAACCGACTTAAAAGTCATCCAATACCTTAAATCTACCCACCTTGGGCATAGATCTAAGGATCCATCAAGAGGGAAGAAGGAGATCTAAGAAAACTCAAGGAAACAAGACTTACCTCGATCAACCAACCTCTAAACGCCAAGGCAAACCTTCGGATCACTTCCAAAATGCATGGTAAGTGTTCTCCCACCTTCACTAGAGATAAATCCTGAGTTAGGGCCATATAGGAGAAAAAACGGGTGGGTTTAAAGATAAAATGGATTAGACCCTTAAAAATAGGATATAAGTTGACTCCGTGCATGATTAGTCCGCACGACTAGTCAAATTGTGTGCTAACCGTGCGGTAGTCACTGCTTGGAAGGGGCGCTCCGCACGACCTCCTCGCACGGTTTTCCCAAACCGTGCACACACTGTGCAATCTCCTCTATCCAAAGTGACCACCACCTGAATGGATTTCGCATGGTTTGGGCAACCCGTGCGAAGCCCATGCGTCACCACTTTTTTCCCTTTAACACTTTAAAAGTATCTAAAATTTCCCAACCATTTCTCATATGCTTCATGTACTTAAAAATCATAAAACAAGGGTTACTTACCATAAACTGGGGGTACTACACCCAGCTTGATTACAAAACAAGACAAAATAAAAATAAACAATCAATGATCGTAGCTCCCCCTCAAGATCATAACTCCTCAGGATGATGGATGAAAGAAGATGTCACGGGAGCAGAAGAGGAACCACATAGACCGGGCCGGTTGACGGAGTTCCAAGAAAGCCACACTGGAGGGTACGGTCGATGATATTCTGGGAAATCCACACTAGCACCAGGAAAGCCGCACTTGTGGGGTCAGTGATGGGAGTCAGTGATTCCGCAGAGTCGTTGTGGGATCTGGAGCCACCAAAGGGAACAAATACAATGTGGTTGGGGTGCTACACCATGGTGGAGGAAGCGTGAGGGCATACCAGTGGAAAGGGGAGGTGGTGCTCCAGATCTAGAAGGAGCGCATAGAAATGGTTTCGCTGGGAAAGGGAGGTGGCTACTGGGAGAGCAACGCATGAGGAGGGCTCTGTTGTGCACATTGAGGGAGCTCAGGAGGGAGCAGAAGAGATGCCGACATAGAAGAGGCCAATTCCTCCTAGAGAGGAGGAGTCTGGATGGGGGTGGCTATCTAGAGTCGTCTTTTTTAGGGAGGGATCTGGTGTCGGGAGATGGGATACGGCTAGATCTGGCTAGATATGAGAGAGGGGAGGCTGTAGGAGGCAGACACACATAGGGAGGGAGGGGTCTCCTAGAGTCCATCGTGCACATAGGGAAGCGGCTTAGTGGAGGGCCATCATATGGGAGCGACACATGAGTTCTGTCACACGGGAGCAGTGTAGGAGGACCGACACACAAGAGTGGTACAGGTGGGACGTTGTGCGGGAGAAGCGCAGGGATTATGCGGAGTCGTCATGCATGAGGGATCCGTCGGGAGGGAAGGAGTCACTGATGTGGGAGGACCTCTGATCACAAGAGGGAGGCATGACCGGGAACTCGTAGTAGGAAGTAGGAGGCAGGGCTGGGAGAAGTCGTCGGGAGTCCGCGCAGGGTTGAGCCAATGTGGCGTAGGGATGGTTCCGTTGTTAGGGAGCCCTCTGGGAGATACGCCCGCCAGTCGGGAAACACGTCGCGCATGAGAGGCCTCTCATGGGAGGGTTACGGGAGGCCGATAGGGGGGTGGAGATACATATGGATCACTGGACATGGAGGCCTCTACCCCCCACGGGGGAGAAATAATGGGAAACCCTAGACGGGGGAAAATAAAATGGGAAGGAGGGATTGGGATTAGGTTCCCTTTGATACTATGTAAAAGAGGAAATCTCCTTACCTCAAGGTGAGGTGGAGGCCTTCTTTTATATATTGATAAAAAAGAATACATAGAGGAGTATCCTGATGTGGGACTTGGAAATACCAAGAATAATAAAAAATAGGGTTTAACAATTATGATTCATAAAAGGGAATCTTGAGAACTACTTTGGTATGTTTGATTCATTATAATGTTTTTTAATTTTATATTGAGGTAGAAATGGATTGATATTAAATTTATTTTTCATAAAGTGAATTGTATGTAGAAATTAAATTTATTGAAAAGGAGGTAGCACATGGGAACCCTGGGTACCTAGGTAGGGTAACTAGGAAATGTACCACTAGGAAAATGTCCACTCTTCCTATCCCTTGGACTAAAACACAACACCAACTAAAAGAATTATTCTACAGACGTGGTTACTGCTAGGACTTTGGCATGGTCCTCCCCAATAGCTCATGCATTGGAACAATTGTGAATGGTTAGATACCCCAGGGTTGTCCCATGGTGCTTGGTTTTGTTCTATTATTATTATTATTATTATTATTATTATTATTATTATTATTATTATTATCCCATTGTTTATTTAAAATTATAAAAGCATGTTTCTATTTAAATTTTTTCGAACTAGCATGTTTATTTTTTTCCAACAATGCTTATTCATGAAATGCTTGGTCGGACCCTACTAGGAATTTGTGCTCACACCCTATATACACCCAATGGGTGTATGCAGATTTTTTTTTTCATATATAAGTAAGAGTAAGGCATTGTTTGGATGTGGTGGGTATTATTTCTAGTGGGTTTTGGTTGGGTGATGGTGGTGGCATGGTGGGAGGTTGACCTTCGTGTCACATGAAGATGAGTAGTAATTTTTTTATTTTGGGTCTTCAGTTGTAGTATCACATTTCCATTTTGAATAGTCTTGTATCTCCCCATGAAATCCCTTTTTATATGATATCGATGCTCCTTTTATGCCATTTTTTGGTGTTTATTTTGAGTTTGGAGTGTTGTGTTTTTTTGAGGATTTATTTACATATTTTTGATGGGTTTATTTGGGAAAACCATTCCCAAAGGAAATCATTTATGCTTATGCACTTGGTGTCATCCTATGTGGATCGGGAACACCCTTCGAGCCTTGCCACATACCAGCTTGAGTGTCTGGGTCAAAGGAATTCTAGGTTGATTCATGGAAGAATTGGTAAAATGGAAATAATATATTAGACCTAAATAAATGAATGAATGTGGTTCAATCATGTTTTATATGTTTCCCATGATATTTTTATTCATGCTGATAATGATTACTGTTTTATTGTTATTATGATTAATTTTTTAATTCTATAAATATTTTTAAATTGGATAATGGTTTTTTAAATTGAGAAGATGGTAAATTAATGGTAAGTGTAAAATTTAGAAAATTTTATATTATACATCAACAAAAAATGTGATGATTAGATATGAGGAAACAAATTATTTTTTGGATGGTGTTGCTATTGTTTCATTAAATATGTGTTATTGGGATTATAATTGTGATACTGGTGGTAGTATTTTTGTGGTTTTTTTGATGTGGTGATAGAGGAGGTAATGGTAGTGTGGTTGTAGTTATGGTGGTTCAATGTAGTTGATTTGGTTTTGTGTGGTAGTTTCCTAGGTATATGGAATAATTTTGAAAATAATGGAATTGAATTACGTAAAATGGGGATAAGTTGTGATAAGATTGTGAGGTATTAGAAAAATTAATTAAAATAATGAAATATAGTATCTGGTTAATGAATTATGAATAAAGAAATGGTTTATATAATGTGATGATCGTTGAAATTAGATGTGGAAATTGAATATAATGTGGTTGGTAACTAAGTGACATGGAAGTGGTAATGGAATGTAAAATGGGAAGTATTTTTGTGGTTGTGTTGTTATTGTGTGGTGGAGTTGGCATGTGTAATGAACTAGTCTGGGATGTCACCTGAACAAGCACCCAACCAGGCTTGTCGCTAACCTGAAAGGTATTCTCAATCCCTGCGGGATGGAAACTAGTGCCCATACACCACCATAAGGACCTTGGGAATGATTTCACTCTCAAATCAAAGTTAAAAGACACCGATCATTTTTTAAAAATCCTTCATGGAGCGTCCATACTTTAGATGCCCATGCAACATAAAATGAACATAACTAAATAGAAAGACAAATCAAACAAGTCATAACCAATGAGAATAATTTAACCCATTTTCATAAAGATACAACATCATACATAAATAATACAATACAACATGGCATGACAAGATACAATAAAAGAAGTTGAAAGTAGATACAAGGATGGTCGTCTTGGCCACTGTATCAATAAAAAAAACTAAAAAAAACTTGAACCAAACTACTTGAGTACCTCCATGAAACCCATGGATTCACTCCACATCACAACTCACTATTATCATACCAAAATAAATAACAAAATTGAAACTGAATTTAGAACCTGAAATGTAGATATACATGAGGTATACAACTCAATAGGTCGCTACATGCCAAATCTATGCAATTCCTTTATATACGCATGTCATGAACGCTAGTTTGAAAATATAATAGAGGAATTAAGGTTTTATCAATCACAACCATTAAAAATAAAAATAACATATTCTTACCAAAGAATAAAACCATTCCTTTATGTATTAAATGAAAATAATTACTTAAATAAAACATTTCTTCATCCTAAACCTCCTTTATCAAAAATCAACCAATATGCTCATTATTCATTTTAAAACTATTTATAAAGATCCCATTCATAAAGGAATTTTATTTCAACATTTAACTTAAGTAGAAACACTGCCTAAGTATAATAGGGTAATTCACACCATAAACCAGAACCATTATGTCTATGAATAATACAACATGCGAGACAAAGGCGCCACATAGAAAAAATAGTAAGGGGATACAAGCAACCATGAAAGAGACCTATATAAAACCACTGATCACAAAAAAAAGTATCATGGGTCACACCCTCAGTCCTATAGTGATACAATCCTAGGCTTTTCCAAAATCACTGGACCAATGGTCGGTATATGTTTCCTCCTAAACAAATATACTAGATACCCTGGTTTACCCTCACAAGCCTCATTGGGGAACTCCCCTAGTCTAAGAAAACCAAATAACTAGGGGTCACTAGCTACGGTATAAACTAACTAATATAGCATAAATCAAGGTCTCCCACTAGGATACTTGGGTTAGAATGAATAAACAAAGTGGAAGTGAGCAAAAAATTAAATCTAGAAGCATAACATGCATCAAAATAATAAAAAAGTAAAACTCTCTCACCTCCAACACCCTCACATAGAACAACCCCTTCATTCAAAACCCAAATGAAACATACATAGTACACCAAACATTAAAGGGAAACATGTACAAGGGAAAATCAAGAGGGTCTTTCAAGAATCCATCATCCATTTAAAAGTATCAAACATTCCTTGAAACAAAATATGACTCAAGATGCCAAGTGCTTTTTCACTATTTGAAATTTTATTCCAAATCATTTATCAAAACAACTCACCAAAACACCACTTGGAAAACCATTTAAGGAACCCATATTATTTTACTTTCAAATCATTCTCTAGAAACTCATTTAAAATCCAACAAAATTTTTTCCCAAAAAACAACACCTTTTAAATAATCTACCTTCCTCTTTAAAAATCAAAACAATTCCAAAGCTCTATGTTTTCCATAAAAACCATTAAAAGTTCCTCAAAGGAATTTTCACAAATTTGTGGCTTGCAAAACCATTTTATTTCAATGAAAAAACATGGAAATATAAAGATAAAAATTTTATGAAAATCTCAATGCTCATGGAAAAAAAATTATAAATCCTTCAAAACATCATACATAACTATAATTTAATTTAAAATTTCATTTACAAAACACAAGAAAACCCTAAATTTCATAATAAAGGATGAACATAGAAACACCTACCTCAAAAGATGTATAAATCAATCACCTTCAATAGATAAGGACAAGCCAAGTGATAACCCACCCTCTATAATACCTAAAAAACCAAAATCCCAAGATTAGATGACCCAAAACCCTAAATCCATCATTACCAGTGATTAGGGTTCTCGAGGGAAGAAGAAATCATAGGGAAATGAAAGGGGAATGAGAGAAGGGTAAATGAGATAATAAGATGTGAAATTCCTTGAAAATATATTTAAACATGGAGGAGTAAGGCTAAGAATCTGTGGGCGAAGAATTTTGGAGCTCCCCTTGGACTCCCATGGACTAGTCAAATGAGTGGGTGGGAAGAGAGGTGAGTACGGGTTAAAATTCCAGAGGGGAAATCAGTCAATTCACCAAATTTTAAAACCTAGGTAGACCACACAGTTTGGTCAAACTGTTTTTCAAACTATTCACCAACTGTGCAACACACACTTGAAGAACATGATACACCTACATGGTTTGGTTGTATGGCTTCCCTAACTATGCACTAATTGTGTAGGTCGCTCCTAAGGGAAAAAAGGTCACACAGTTCCTAGAGAAGAACACATGGTTAGATAAACCATGAGAAAAAGAACTGTCAAATTTCATACCTCACATGCAAGGTTCTTGCACAGTTACTCCCAACTGTGTGCCACCTAGAAAACCTCCAAAATTTCTAAATTTTGGCCCAAAAATCCTAGAAACTCCTAACGAATCAAGGAAACAATAAATATTATAAAATAGTTGACTATTGTAACATGAGAGTGTTACAATTCTCCTCATCATGATACTTTTTTCCCCTATAAAGTCTTTGATTTCGATATAAGGTAATAAACAAGAGATTGGAAACCCAGAAGATATCAAACTAAAAGGAAGGAAGATCTCAACAGGATCCACAACCAAAATGATATAAATAGAATCCTCAAAACAACCAAATATAATCCCCTAAAAACCATGGAACTAAGATCAAATACCTCAAGGTCCTAGGAGAGGAGATATCTATTCATGAGTATCCCCACCATTTATAATCCTTCTAAATGGTAAAAAAAGAATTAGAAACCACAAACATGAAAAATCACCATCAATGAGAGGAATCCACAATTACCTATACTAAGAAACCATGAAATTATCCTATAAATCCCCTGAAATAAAATACAACTCACCAAGAAACTAGGGTCTACAACCAAAATTTATCAACACCACATGAAAATCCACAATGGCACTTTAGACCAGCAGAAAAATGAGGCAACCGCACCACCCAAAGAGATGACATGGTATCTAACCTCGAGTCTCTACACAAGAGGGTAACCTAGGAACTCTACACAGAAAACCATCCCATAGTAAACCCAATATAACCAAGCTCGAAACACCAACCTGTGTGTCACAAGTCTTAGTCACCTAAACATGACCAAGGTTCTTCCCATTTACATATGTCAACAAACAAATTACATCATCAATCCATTTCATTAACATGCCTTAAGAAATAAAATTCTGCTAACCGAGTAAGAGAACAACCATCCATCCAACAGCCCAAAGGCCTCAATTTTTTTTTTGATAAAACCCCCTTTTAAGGGAAGAATGGGGGAAACCCAAACATACATCATAGACATAGGACAAATCACACCCAAAAGAAGAACCAAAATTAATTTTCCTAAAGAAATCCTAAATCCTAAGAAAATTGGCCCACATCATTCTGACCACCCAAACCAAAATCTCATCATCCCTAAACACTAAAATTTATCCACATGATCATCAAATAAGACAAGACTTACCACTATGAAGGAAAAATGGCTCCTGCCACTCCATTTTAAGTGTGGGAAAAATTAAAATAAGAAGGGATCAAGGACTAGATCTACTGCCCCTAAAGAACAACACACTGCCCCTAATAAAAATATTTCTGGGAGGAATATCTGAAACCCATGAAACACGAACCTTACCCTTTCACATATCATGAATCATATCAAATATTCCCATCACCCATACATGGGATGGAAAGAAAAACACAATCACTAAAAAAGTGTTTCTCAAAAATGATCCAACAAAAAATACAATTTCAAAACATGCCAACTGTGTAACACCCCTAGTTTTTATGAATTTTTTTTAATAAATTAAATTTATTTGATAGATTTCTTCATATTAAACACTTAGTATAGATTTCATTACATGCAACATTATGTTTTAACAAACCACGATATATTATAAATATTATTATTTAAACAAAACTGTTATAACCTAGTCGTTAAACTTAGTGATATGAATAATAATAAATAATTTTAAAATATTATTTATAATGTTTTTATATAAAGGAAATATATTGATAAAAAAGTACATATTTTTTTGGTGAAGTCTTTATATGTTACTAAAATATAATTTTTCAAAAAAATATGATTTTTATTTCTTCTTGTGAGAAATAATAAAATTAAATTTTGACACTATTAGAAAATTAATTTAATAAAATAAACTTCATTTTTGAAATCATCATGTCAAAATTATCTTAGTATGAATTTTTTCGTATTTTTTTGAAAAGATTAATTTTTCGATGAATAGTGAAAAATGCTGGTTTTTATTGAAAAGTAACTTTTTATTTAAAGAATTTATCAGGTTTTATTTTGTTTTAAAAAGAGTTTAAAAGTAAAATTACTTCAGTTATATATCAATTAATCCAATTTAGGTCTTTGGAATCATTTTCATATTGAATTTTGATATAATGTTTTTAAACTTTTGAACATATTTCTCTTTAAAAACCTGCTTTCTCATCACATCTGCAATATTATTTTTAAATTAAAATTTTCCACTTATATGAATATAATTTAGAAAAATTTATTCCATATTTGTAATCAGAATAATTTATATTATATAATAAGTAAAACTTAATTTTTTACCATAATTAACAGTAACAACAGGAAAAATTATTTAGCGAGGTTAAGGTAAAAATGAGTTTACTAGGGGATTAAACTAAAAAGAGAAGAGTTAAAAATGACCCAAAACTTTTCCAAAATCCATTTTATAGTAATAGTTTTACCTTATATCTTATAGTATCTAGAATGATCCATTTTGGATCCTTTTGTCATGTGAAAAATGTGGGTACACCTTTTTCTTTTCAAAAAGATTTCAAGTGTGTCACTCACCTCACTTGTAAAAGACCATATCCTCTCCTATCCTCTTCACACTTCCAAAACCATTTGGTTATGCCAAGAACTATTAAAATAAATTAATTAATTACCTCCTACCATCTTATAATCCTTATTTTGGTCATAAATCTAACATAATAATCCTTTTAATGCAAACCAAAATAAGTTGTCTTAAGAAGAGGTAACACCCCTAATTGAGCATTTTATTTTATTTCTTCATCCACCCCATTAAATTATTATTAAAACATGATGATTTAATAACCTTAGTATAATCAATATTCTTATATGTTGTTATGTTAAGGTAATTACCTACAACTATCTCCTCTTCCATTAAATAGGATATGAAATCATCATACGTGTGTATGGCGGACTACCGCCTCGTGAACCGATGTTATTCATTTCCCATCACCACCTCTCATAGATGGATACAATGACTAATTAAAAGTTTATATATGATATTTATGATATTATTATATGCATTGAATAAATATATCACATATACTTTCATACTTTACATTCTGTGGGAATACGATAATGTCGCTCATGTGTACGACGAACTATTGCCTTGCGATGCGATGTGATTTGTTCACGCTTTACATAAAAGCTAATAAGGATGGTTTTAATAAAAATATGTGATATATATGACATAAAAACGATTCTGTAATGGTAATATATTATTTATCCGTATTTATTTCAATCCATTGAGAAAATAGAAACAACATTCATGTGTATATACGGCCTACCGTCTCCATGAACGATGTATTTCATTTTCTATCTCTAACATTTATCGATTCCTATAAAAGAATATATACTAAATATATATGATATTTATATCATGGTTAAAATTTTGGAGATGATGTAATCATTATAAAAGTAATAGGATCAAAAATAAAAAATATAAAGATACATGAACAACAAAGCAATTATTGCATAAAGCGTGACTTTGACATGGAATTGTTAATAAATGAATAATAAAAGGTCATAAGTAAATCATGTATTGTATGATATATATATGTATGATTTTTTAATATATTTATAATAAACTTATATTTATTATACATGATATTTTAACATGTACAACATAAGTTGAAACTTAAGGTAAGGGATTTTTGTCTCAATTTGTCTTCGTTGAGACATATGTTATGTTATGAACCTATATTCTTTCATGAGGTGTATATAAATCCCATTTGACATTTAATATCATTAATTTATTTATCATCATGATATTTTAAGTTTTATTTAATATTATTCCTCCATAAGTATTGCAATTTAATGTTACTAAAGTGGTAAAGATTTTATGTTACAATCTCATCATTTATCAGGATTGTTTATAATTAGGTTTCTGATGATAAAATATTATGATCCATCTATCAAGAAACTCATGAATTTTCTAATTCTCTGGTTATGACATGAGAATACATGTTTTCCCTTCACTTTACCCTCTTTATGTACTCAAGAGTTCAAAGGAATGTTTTTAAGAAAAATCATCTTTATTTATCTCTTCGGTTGAAAACTATTTTTTCTTTAAAAACCATTTTTTCTTAGTGTTTTTGAAAATGTTTTTTTTATATTCTCCAAATGATTTATTATAGAATTTTTTATCCATGAGGTAGTTTTCCAAACAATTCATATTTGAATTTTATTGGAAATATAAAAGGAATATTTGTTTTAACATGTATGGAATGAACAAAATTCTCCACCGTCATGACCAATCATTGTTTTTAAGATTCCTATATAATATTACAAGTTTTTTTTTCAAATAAAAGGATTTTAAAATGTTTTATGTTTTCAAAAGTATTTATTTTCAAACCAGAAAGGATATTTTTCTCAAGAAACGTTTTAAATGATTTTTAAAGATTCCTTTATAAGTTTTCAAGTTTATTTTTAAAGAAAATGTTTTTTAAAATATTTTATAAATTTTTAGGTTTGAAAAGTGATTTTCAAAGAGAAGTTATTTTACTTAAGAAATGTTCTAGGTGAACTTTCAAAATAATTTTCTATCTAAGTTGACATCCTTTGATGTCACTTATGCTTTACTAGGGATAAGATCTAAGGGTTCCATTCTTATTCTTTCTATGAATGATTTATGTTTATAATGATAAGATGTTTATGAAACCTATTTCTATTCCATGGGTTATACCATGATAAAATACTTATGAAACCCACTTCTTTTCATGTGTTATGATATGATGAAATGATGAAATGATTATAAAACCTATCTTTTTCCGTAGGTTATGATATAATGAAATGTTTTTGAAACTCATTTCATTCCACGGGTTATGATATGATGGATGTTTTATGATATTATGTCACACATACATATGATTTTCATTATATGATTGGTGAGACCTATATCGCCCTCCAATTAATTAGGTAAATATTTATATCTCATGAGATATATAGGACTAGAATAGGGAGTGAACATGATTCAATAAGGGAATTTGTTCGATATGATGGTCTTAGAAGTGAAATTTGACTACTATAATGGTATGGGGAGTGAAATAATTCTACTATGATATCCTTGGAAGTGAGCCTTGACTACTATGAAAATGATTTTCTATGCTTATGCGTATGCCACAATTCTATGTCATATGCCAATATTATGCTCTCATGGCTCTTGTTCTTTGATTTCCTTATGATTATTGTCTTATGAACTGCCAATATTTATGACATGACTCGAGATTATGATCTTTAATATACATGGTATGGTTTTCAAATATTATGATCACGTTCTCATACCATTATTTTTATGTTATGCTTACGTATCTCCCTTGTTTACCCTTACTGAGAATCTAATCTCTCCATTTTTATGTTTCTTTTCCCCATATTATGAAGAAATGTATTATATATGATATGTATAAGAAGGGTGCTATTTATTAAGAACTTATTGGGAGATAATTTAGTTCACATATAAACCAACTGTTTATGTTTCCATGTTTCCAAAGTCACCATACCTTTATGATCCGCAAGCGTGTGTTTTCATAATGTAATGAATGTTTATCAAAAAGCGATGTGATATCTATATATGAAAATCATAGGTTTCTATAGTTGGTATCAGAGGAAAGGTTAAACTTTGGAAACTAGGATGTGACAACTTTATTGAGATCCCTAAGGACATGTCTATGGATAAGTTTAAGGATGAGTTAAAGTATAGGAAAATGTATTGGAAATTTAGTAAAGGATAGAGCGAGTGGTTTACAACAAATTACCACCATGTCTAAATACTACAAGTGGATGTGGATCTAGTAAAAAGGTTCCTAGGGGTGATTAATTCAAAAAGGTCACATTGAGATGGACTTGATCATCACCTGATGCATGACAATGGGCCTTGTTGCACACCTATTTTGACACTTCCAGAGGATATGGTTTGGAAATTCACAGAATCTTTCTGAACCATCATGAAGGATTTAAATAGATGATGACTATGAATTACCTAGGATAAACCCAATATGTCATAGATTAAAATAATGTGTCATGATTTAGACATCATATAAGTAATTTTTCATGATTATGTGGTTCCCTGCTAGGATTATTGTTGCTTACAATATGAGTTTTGGTTTTAGTCAATTGTTGGAAGTCGAAGGAATTGTGTTAATGATAAGTGTGGTGGACAATGCAATGATTTTCCTCCAGAGAAGACAAAAATTATGGGATATGGAATAAAAAATATTTTTTCTATGCTCACAAAACTTTCTCAAGCCATGAATCATACTGAACTTCAAAACAAGAAAAGGAGGGAACAAAGTTCTATTGATGCCTTCATGAGGAAACTTCCACCTTCCTTTAGTGGATCCACTGATTTTATAATTTCTAAGAAATGGATCAGTACCAATGGAAAAATATTTTTTGTTCTACAGTGTTTGGAACATGAAAAACTCATTTTGTTTGTCTATCATTTGGAAGGTGAAACAGATCAATGGTGGACTCTCATCAAGAATACAAGTGAAATGGATGAAATTGACTCAATGGATTGGGATGAGTTAAAGAACATATTTTTCAATAAGTACTTTCCTTTTATTATTCATATGAAGATATAGAAGGAGTTACTTGAGATAAAACAAAAGGAAGATGAATATGTTGGTACCTATGATGCAAATTTTACAAGACTTGTGAGGTACAATTATGGTTTTATCATCCAACCTTAAAGTAAGGTTGATCGATTATTCAGTTGCTTAAAAACTGATCTCCAAAGGGTGTTAGCTATAAGTTAATTTAGTAGATATAAAGAGATTGTTCGATTTTATATCATGGTGAAAATGGAGGTTGGAGTTACGTATGAATCTCATGGTTTTGATAAGAAGAGAAAAATGAAATTCAAAGGAAAATATAAAAACCATAGAGAGAAGAAGGTGAGATTTCCTTTATGCTCAAAGTGTGTGAAGAAACATCGAAGAAATTATCTTAAGGGGACTACTAAATGTTTTATGTGTTTAAGGGAAGTTTATTGAGAAATAAAATGTTGAAGTGATGGGAAGAAGTTATCTAATGATGAAAATAGAGAGAAAGCTTCACAGAATGAACCACCCAAACTTCAGTGTTTCAAATGAAAGGAGTATGGGAATTATACTAACCTGTGACCAAATCTAAAGGTTAATGATGATGATCGATGTCAAAAACCTCTTAATCTGAGAGACAAATAGAAATATCATGCGATCACTATTTCTGACAAGGGGTGAAATAATGACATGGTGAAAAGTAAACTTACCATCCACTCTAGAACTGAAAATGTATTATTTGATTCTAGATCTACCCATTCTTTCATATCAGAAGAATTTTCTAAGGGTATCAAGATGCCACCCAAACGACTAGATGTAGAATTATTAGTGAAAAACCCAAATGGTACGATGATAAAATCTCAAGTATATGATTCCTCTCTGATTGAAGTTTGTGGGAATGTGCATCTTGAAAATCTCGTCATTCTTCCTTTGGTTAAATTTGATGTTATCTTTAGGCATTGATTGGATTTTACTATATAAATTACAAATCAATTTCCAAGGAAGGGAATTCTTGTTTGATATTCAAAATGGGTGTTTATCTCTCTTTCTAGAAGAGTTTCTTAGTCTTCCACTGAATCATTAAGTTGAGTTTTCGATAGAACTCAGACATGGTTCCACACCAATTTCAAAGACTACCTATATAATAGCCTTTATTGAGTTGTAGGAATTAAAGAAGCAACTCTAGGAGAACCTTAACATGGGATTCATTCAGATAAGTGTGTCACCTTGGGGTGCAATTATTCTTTTTGTTAAAAATAAATATGGATCAATGAGAATCTACATTGATTATCAATATATGGATAAGATCGTGATTAAGAAAAAGTATCATCTACCCCGTATTAATGACCTATTTGATTAGATATGCCGAGCTCAATACTTTTCCAAGATCGGGCTTTGTTCTAGATTTCATCAATTGGGGTTCAAGAAGGAATATATACACAAGACAGTATTCCATACAAGGTATGGATACTATGAATATATAGTGATGTCATTTGATCTTACTAATGTCTCTGCTATCTTCATGGATTTAATGAATATATTCTCTAGAGATTACCTTGATCAGTTTTTGATGATCTTTATAAACGACATTATTATTTATTTAAAGAGAAAGAGCATAACTATTACTTGAGAATTGTACTAAAGACCCTAAGGAGGGATAAAATATATACAAAATTTACTAAGTGTGAATTTTGGCTGCAAAATGTTTCATTTTTTGGTCATAGAATCTAAAGAGATGTTATATTAATATATCCATCAAAGATAAGAATATAATTTATTGAGTATTGGACCAAACCAGCCACGATGACTGAGATATATAGTTTTATTGGTTTAGCTGGATATTATTGATGATTTGTGGATAATTTTTCATGACTATCTAATACACTCACCAAGTTAACTTGGAAGGGATCCAGGTTCCTCTGGACAGATGAATGTGAGGAAAATTTCAAGGAACTGAAGAGAATATTAGTTAGTACATATGTTCTTACATTACCCTATAGTGTGAAAGGGTGTGAAATATCTAGTGATGCATCCAAGAAGGAATTTAGATGAGTTCTTATATAGAATGAAATGTTTATAGATTATGTATTATGTCAATTGAAGGTTCATGAGAAAAATTACCCAACCCATGATTTAGAGTTATCTACGGTATTTTTTGCATTAAAGATACAAAGGAATTATATTTATGGAGAAAAGTGTGATATATATACCAATAAAAAAGTTTAAAGTATATATTTACATAGAAGGAGTTGAATATGCATCAGAGAAGATGGTTAGAGCTAATTAAAGATTATGACTGCTCAATACATTACCACCCAAGAAAAGAGAAAAAGGTGGTTGATGACTTGAGTCAAAAGGATAATGCTAGATTATCCATGATGAGCATCACAAAAGATCAAATATTTCTATATTTTCTAAGGATGGATATGGAAATCCTAAAGGAATGGGAGAAATCCTATCTTACTTAATTGAATGTTCAACTACCTATCCAAGTAAAGATGAAAGATGGGTAGATGGTAGATGTAGAGCTACAAAAGGAGGTTAGAAATGTTTTTGAGTTTAACCTTGATCGTGATGGAATGATGAGGTTTAAGAACCATGTATGTGTTCTGTACATACCAGATTTGAAGCAGTTGTTTGAGGCATCTCATATTTCTTCATTCTCTATTCATCTTTAAAGTACAAATATGTGTATATATTTGAAAAATTATTTCTAGTGGGATGGAATTAAGAGAGATATCACAAAATTTGCATCTCAATGCTTGGTATGTTAGCAAGTTAAGGTGGAGAGACAAAAATATAAGGGGATATTACATCCATTACCATACCAGAATGGAATTGATAAAACATCACCATATATTTTTTTCATCGGACTCCCTAAAGAATCTAGGGGGAATAATGCTATATGGGTTGTAGTTGATCATCTTATAAAGTCAATACACCTCATCACTATCATAGGAAAATTTAATATTGATCATATTTCTATAATATACATTAAGAAAGTGGTAAGGTTTCATGAAGTACAAAATTCAATTGCATTTGATCAGGATTTTAGGTTTACCTAAAAGTTTTTGAGAAGTATTCAGTAATATCTTGATATGGATTTGAGTTTCAGCACTGCGTATCATCCTCAAATAGATGGTCAGTCTGAGAGAAAAATTCAAACCCCATAGGATATGCTAAGTTCTTATTCTATGGATTTGAAAGGTGTTTGGGATTAACACCTTCCTCCTATTGAGTTTTCATATAACAATATCTTCCACTCGTGCATTCAACTGGATCCTTATGAATCCCTTTATAAAAAGAAGTATGGAGCTCCAATATACTGGAATGAAGTTGGAGAAATAAATCTATTAAAACCTGAGATAGCTGAAGAAATAGAATATAAGGTTAGATTTATTCAAAAAAACATCAAGGAAACTCAGATTCAAAAGAAAATTTATGCTGACAATCGTCAGTGTGATTTAGAATTTGAAGTTAGTGATAAGTTATTTCTAATAATTTCTCTATAAAAGAAGGTAATGAGATTTGGAAAGAATGGAAAACTAAGCCTTGGGTATATCAGTCCCTTTAAAATTCTTGATCATATCTAGATGGTAGCCTGTTAGTTGGAACTTCCACCAAACCTATCTCAAGTTCATGATGTGTTCTATGTATCTCTCCTAAGGAAGTACATATCTGATACTTCACATTTATTGAACTCATAGGTTGTACTACTGGAGTAGGATCTTTCATATAAGGAACATCTAGTGAAGATTATGGATTGTAAAAAGAAATTTACACGAAACAAGGCCAGTCACCTAGTCAAAGTTTTGTGGTGAAACCACCAATTTGAAGAAGCTATGTGGGAACCTGAGTAAATAATGAGGCAGAAGTATCCTCATCTGTTTGTATCAGAGTGATGAATTTTGAAGGAGAAATTTGTTTTAAGAGGGGTAGAATGTAACACCCTAAGTTTTTATGAATTTTTTTTCAAATAAATTAAATTTCATTGATAGTTTATGTTATATGAAACACCAAGTTTAGTTTACGTTACACGCAACACCAAGTTTTAACAAGCCATGATATATTATTAGTATTATTATTTAAACGTGACAATTATAACCTAGACGTTAAAATTAGCGATATGAATAGTAATAACTACTTTTTAAATATTATGTATAGGGGTTTTATATAAAGGAAATATATTGATAAAAAAGTAAATAATTTTTTATGAATTATTTATATTTTTCTAAAATACTTTTTTCTCAAAAAATATGATTTTTATTTCTTCTTGCAAACAATAATATAATTAATTTTTGACACTTAAAAAATAAATTTCATAAAATAAACTTCATTTTTAAAATGAGCATGTCAAAATTATATTAGTGTGAGTTTTTGGGTTTAAAAGTAACATTAATTCAATTATATATCAATTAATTCAATTTAGGTCATTGGAATAATTTTCATATTTAATTTTGATATAATTTTTTTTAAACTTTTGAACATTTTTCTCTTTGAAAATTTGTTTTCTCATCGCGTCTGTGAGGTAAATTTTAAATTAAATTTTTACACTTATGTGAATTAAATTTAGAAAAATGGATTTAATATTTTGAATAATCATATTTAAAATTATCTAATAAGTTCAACTAAATGTTTTACCATAATTAATAGTAAAAACGATAAAAAATATTTACCGTAGTTAGGGTAAAAATGGGTTTACTGAGGGTTAAACTAAAAAATAAGGGTTAAAAATGATCAAAAACTTTTTTAACACCCATTTTATGGACATATTTAGACCTTATATATACTATTATCTAAAATAGTACATTTTGGATTCTTTTAGGATGTGAAAAACATGGATACACCTTTTTCTTTTCAAAAAATTACAAGTGTGTCACTCACCTCACTTATAAAAGGCCACCTTTGCTCATCTCCTCTTCACACATCCAAAACTCTTTGGTTTGGAAAAACCCTATCAAAATATCTTCCTTATTTACATAATACTATCCTAAAAGCCTTAGTTTGTTCAAAAATCCAACCTAATAATTCTTTTGGTGCAAACAAAAAGAAGTTTCCCGAAGAAGAGGTAACACCCCTAACAGAGCGTTTTATTTTATTTCTTCCTCCACCTTATTCAATTATTACTAAACCATACTGATGTAATGGCCTCAATATCCTTAATATTATGATATTTTATTATTTTAAGGGAATAATATAAAATCATCTCCTCTTCCATTAAGTGGGATATGAAATCATCGTACGTGTGTACGCCATCTTACCACCTCGTGAACCGATGTTATTCGTTTTTGATCACCACATATCGCGGATGAATAAAATGATGGATTAAATATTTATATATTATATTTATGATATTTTTATACTTTTGGAATTATTATATCACATATACTTTCATACTTTCTATTCTATGAGAATACGATAACGTCGCTCGTGTGTACGGCGTACTACTATCTCGCGAAGTGATGTGATTCATTCACACTTTCCATGGAAGGTAATAAGGATATTTTTAATGAAAATATGTGATATAAATGACATAAAAATGATTCTTTAATGGTAATATATTATTTATCTTTCATTATTTTAATCCGTCAAGAAAATGGAAAGAGCGTTCATGCGTATGTATGACCGACCTTCTCCATAAACGGTGTATTTCATTTTCTATCTCTAAATCTTATGGATTACTCTAAAAACATATATAAAAAACATATATTATATTTATATCATATTTAACATTCTTTAAATTATGTAACCATGATAAAAGTAATAGGACAAAAAATAACAAATAAAAACATACATGAAAAACAAAGCAATTATTTCCCAAAACGTGACTTCAACATGGAATTGTTAATAAATTGATAATAAAATATCATAAGTAAATCATAAATGTTATGATATATATATTTATGGTTTTATAATATATTTATAACAAACTTATATTTATTATACAATATTTTTGAACATGTACAACGAAAGTCGAGACTAGGTAAGGGATTTTGCCTTAATTTTTCTTCCTTCAAACATATGTTATGTTATGCACCTATCTTATTTAATGGGGTGTATATACAGACCATTTGAAATTTAATATCATGAATTCATTTATGATCATGATATTTTAAGTTTCATTTAATATTATTCTTTCACGGGGCTTACAATTCAATGTTATCAAAGTTCCAAAGATTTTATGTTACAATCTCATCATTTATTAGGATTGTTTATGGTTATATTTTCAATGATAAAATATTATGATCCATATCTCAAGATACTCATGAATTTTCTTATCCTCTATTTATTTCATGAGAATAAATTTTTTCTCTTCATTTTCCTCTATTTATGTACTCAATAGTTCAAAAAATGTTTTTAAGAAAAATCATCTTTATTTATCTTTTCGGTCGAAACCTCATTTTTCTTCAAAAACCATGTTTTTAAGTGTTTTCAAATATTTTTTTACATTATCCAAGTGAATTATTAAATAAAATTTTACCCATATTTTAATTTTTATAATATTTTTTGAAAGGAATATTCATATTGATTCCAAACAATTCTTATTTGGCTTTTCTCGAAAATGTGAGAGGAATCTTCATTTTAACGTGTATGGAATGAATGTAATTTTTTTCCATCATGAACAATAATTTCTTTGAATATTCCTTTATAATATTCCAAGTTTATTTTAAAATAAATGGATTTTGAAAATTTTTTATGTTTAAAAAGTTTTTTTTCAAAACAGAAAGGATATTTTCCTCAAGAAATGTTTTAAATGATTTTTAAATATTTCTTTATAATTTTTCACATTTATTTAAAAAAATGATTTTCAAAATATTTTATGATTTTTTAGGTTTAAAAAAGTATTTTCAAAGAAAAGTTATTTTTCTCAAGAAATGTTCCAAGCGATCTTTAAAAATCATTTTCCTTTTAAGATGGCACCCTTTGATGTCACTTATGGTTTACTGGGGATATAATCCACGGTTGTCATTATTATTCTTTCTATGAATGGTTTATGTTTATGATAACAAAATATTTATGAAACCCATTTTTCTTACACATGTTATACCATGATAAAATTCTTATGAAACTAACTTATTTTCATAGGTTATTCTATGATGAAATGATGAAATGATTATAAAACCTACCTCTTTTCTAAAGGTTATAGTATGATGAAATATTTATGAAACTCATTTCATTTCATGAGTTATGATATGATGAATGTTTTATGATCTTTTGGAACACATGCATATGATTTTCATTATGTGACGGGTGTAACCTATATCTCCCTCCAATGCATTGGGTAAAGATTTATATCTCATGAGATATACATGGATGAAATAAGGAGTGAAATAGATTCAGTAAAGGACTTTTTCTACTATGATGGTCTTAGGAGTGAACCTTGACTACTATGATGGTTTTGGGACTGAACACATTCCACTATGATAGTCTTGTTAGTGATCCTTAACTACTATGGAAATGATTTTTTATGATTATGTGTATGACATAATTCTATGTTTTAGGCCAATATTATGCTCTAATTGCTCATGTTATTTTATTTCCTTATGATTCATGTCTTATAAACTCTCAATATTTATATCATAACTCAATATTATGATCTTTGATATACAAGGTATGGTTTTCAAATGTTATTCTCATGTTCTCATATATTTATGTTCATTTTATTCTTACATATCTCTTGTGTTTATCCTTACTAGGCATATCAGATCACCCTTTCTTATGTTTCCATTCCCCAGGTTATGAAGAAATTTATTATGTATGATATGTCTAAGAAGAGTACTAGTTATGAGGAACTTATTAATAGATGATTTAGTTCACATATGAACCAGTTTTTTATATTTCCATGTTTTCAAGGGCACTATAACTTTAAAATCCTTTGGTGTGTGTTTGTATAATGTAATGAATATTCATCAAAAAATGATATAATATCTATATATGAAAATCCTAGGTCGCTATAAACCATTTTAAAATATTTAATCTCAAAACAAGTCAATTTTTCCTTTTTTAAAACCATAGACCCCTTGGAAAAGAGTCCCAAAATAAAATAAGGGACAAATACCCAGTAAGGAACCATCGAAGGAAAAATAATTTTTGAAACTGTCACTGAAAATTAGGTGTTCAAAACCGATTCCAAAAATAGTCACCTTAAACCCAATTTCTCTTGTAATATACCCTAATAGAGATCAAATCACTTTATAAACAAAAACATACCAATTTTAAAAAAAACCAAAGCACCTTTCAAACATCATAATAAAAACAAACTCTTTCCAAATTTCATGTTGAAATCAACCACTTTAATACATTTCATAAAACCAAATCTCATTTTAATAACAAAACACTTCCCAATTCCATGTGAATTCAACCAACTTGAAAAATAAATTTATAAAACCCATATCCTCTTTTAGAAGAAATCCAATTTGTTTCAAACCAAAAACAATTTTCATGAAAACACCCCCTTTGGTTCTCAAAATGATTCATACACCTCATTTGAAAGCCCAAAAAATTTCATAAACTTCACCTACACCCCTTAAAACATTTCCCATTTTGATTTCAAAACTAAAATGATTCCAGATTTAAAAATTTAATAAACCATTTATAAAATCATTTTATAAAACCAAACACATTTCACAGAAAGCCAATAGGCTCTGCTTTAAAACTAAATTATTTCTCAAGGAAAACAAAATTTCACAATACCTAAGAAAAACACATGACACAAGCCAAAATACACAACCACTGGCACAAAAAACAAGGAACAATGCCGATCCAACCAAACCAAACCAACCATATCAATATATCACAAAGGGAAAAAGTAAACTTAGGCCCTTATTAAAGAACCTAACCAAACCGACCATATCAATATATCACATCTTGAGTTCTTATAGCCTTACTCCTTACTATCAAGACACATCCAAAATAAAAAGAGGGATTTCAAAGAAAAAAACGAACCTAGGCCCTTATTAAGGAACCTAATCTATAATTCCATTTGTAAAGAATCAGCCCGGGGTGTTGCCTAAACTGTCACCTGGATCGACTTTCCATTGGCCCAAATGGTGTTCCCGATCCCCACGGGATGGAAAATAGTATCTAGCCATCACCAAAAGCACCTTGGAAATGATTTTTCCCTCAAATCATAATTAATATAGTGGATCATTTTTCAAAATTCCAACATGAACTCTCCATACTTTGGACATCCATACAACATTAAATGAACAAAAATAAATAGAAAAAAACAGGTCATAACCAAAAAAAATGATTCAACCTATTTTCATAAAGATACAACAACATCCATAAACAATAAAATACAACATAGCATGACAATATACAATAAAAGAAGTTGGAAGTAAATAAAAGTATGGTCACCTTGATATCTACATCAATAAATGAAGGAAAAGAAAATAAATAAAACCCAAACCGAACTGCCTGAGTACCTCCAGGAAACCCATGACCACACTCCACATCCCAACTCACCATTTTCGGCCCAAAATCAAAAATCAAACTGGAACCAAACCTAGAACCTAGAACCTTAAATGTATATAATCCCGATCTATACAATCTAGTAGGTTGTCACCCATTAAATCTATGAAATTCCTTTATATATGCATGTCATGAACACTAGTTTGATAATATAACAGAGGAAATAAGGGTTTCTTACTCACATTCTGGAAAAAATAAAATCCCAAATTCTTACCAAAGAATAAAACTTTTCCTATATGTCTTAAATGAAAAAAATAACTTAAGGAAAACATTTCCTTGACCTAATCCTCCTTTATAAAAATCCAACCAATATACTCATTATTCATTTCAAAACTATTTCTAAAGATCCCATTCAAAAAGTAATTTCATTTCCACTTTGAAAAACACTTTCTAAAAACACCTTTAAGAACCATTTCACATTTCCTTTAAGTGGAAAAGTAAAATGAGGTAACTCGCACCACAAAATGACACCACTATGTCAATAAATAATGCAACATGCAAGAAAAAGTTTGCACAAAGAAACAAGAGTAATGGGATACAAGAAACCATGAAAGAGTCCCCTATATCAACCCATAAATCACAGTAAGAGTGTCAAGGGTCACAACCTCAATCCTATAGTGAGATGATCCTAAAATTTTCCAAAATCATTTGACTAACTTTCAGCATATTTTTCATTCTAAACAGATATACTAGATGCCCTGGCTTACCCACACAAGCCTCACCAGGACACTCCCCTAGCCTCAGAAAACCAAACTATGGGTCACTAGCTAGGGTGTGAACAAACTAATGTGGCATTAATCAATGTCTCCCACTAGGTTACCTAAGTTTCTATGACTAAACAAAGTGGATGTGAGAAAACGATTCAATCCAGAATCATCAAAATCATAAACAAGTAAAACTCTCTCACCTCTAATGCCCTCACCTAAAATAGCCCCTTAATTCAACAACCAAATGACACATACTTCATATACCAACCATTAAAGTGAAACATATACAAGGTGAAGTAAAGAGTGTCTCACAAATATCCATCATCCATTTAAAAGGGTCAAATATACCTTTAAGCAAAATATGACTTGGGATGCCAAGTGCTTATCCACTATTTGAAATTACATTCCAAATCATTTATCAAAATAACCCATTGAAATAACACTTAAGGAATCCAAAATCTATTTATTTCAATAAATTCTCTAGATATTCATTTTAAATCCAAAACACTTGTTTTCCAAAAACAACACCCTTTAAATAATCCCTTTCCACTTTAAAAATAAAAACAAGGTCATTCCAATCTCAACGCTCATGGAAAACAAATTATAAATCCTAAAAAACATCATACATATCCATAATTTAATTTAAAAATGAATTTACAAAACCCAATAATGCCATGAATTTCATAATAAAGTATGAACATAAAAACACCCACCTCAAACGATGTGAAAATCAATTTCTTTCAACGATCAAGGACAATCCAATTGAGAAATTGAGTTCAACGAACCCTATGAAACAAAAAACCCCAAGATTAGATGACCCAAAACCCTAAATCCCACTTTACCAGTGATTATAGTTCTTGGAGGAAGAATAAATCATGGTGAAAATGGAAGGGGAGGGAGAGAAAAGGAGGCAAAATTCCTTAAAAAACTCTTGAAACTTGAGGAAGGATTAGAATCTATAGGGGAAGAAATTTTGAGCTCCCATTGGGCTCCCATGGATTAGATGAATGAGTGGGAGGTAGGAGAGGTGAGTGAGGGTTGAAATTTAGGATGGTAAAACTAGTCAATTCACTAAATTTTAAAACTCTAGTAGACTGCATGGTTTGGCCGCATGGTTTTTCAAACTGTGTGTCAATCGTGTAACATGAACTAGAAGAGCAATAGACACATGAACAGTTTGGCCACACAACTTCTCTAACTATGCAGGTCACCTCTAAGGGAAAAAATAGGTTTCAAAGTCACTGAATAAAGTTTCATGGTTAGACAAACCATGATCCAACCATGTGAAACCACACTGTAAAATTGTAGACCACACATGCATGGTTGTTTCAGAGTTACTCCTAAGTGTGCTCCACCTAGAGAGCCTCCAAAATTTCAAATTTATTGCCTAAGATTCTTGGAAACTTCTGACTTCACAATGAAATAACAAATAATATAAATTAATAGAGTATAGTAACATGAGGGGTGTTATAACATGTTTTGTGATGGAGTTTCCAGTGATCCATGTTATCGTGAGGTTAATGAGGTTGTGATGATGGTTGTGGTTGTAGTGATGTTTTGTTAGGAAGTGGACATTATGTTAGGATTGTGTGTTATATATATCCATTATGTTTTTTGTTATTTCTTACACCATCAATCAAGTAAGTTAATGTGAATGAGACCCATATGAGGCTTTGGGTCATGCATGTACCCCCAATGTCCATAATGTGGGTGATAAAAATGACTTATTACTCCATTTTCATCTCTCTCTCTCTCTCTTCCAAACATGGTTGTGGTATGTGGTGATGTAGGTTGTGGTTATGGTGATGTAGAAATGTTATGTGGTGGTGTGATATATGTGGTGGTGTAGGTGTGGTATGTTAAATATGGTGTGGTATGTAGTATGCAGTTGTGATGTGGTATGAATTTGTGGTTATGTGGGTATGAATAGAAGGGAAGCATCAAGACGTGTGATGTTAGGGCATAAGGGCAACTAGATCAGTGGGGAAGTGAGTGTAGGGTGCATTTCTCTATATATTTTCTTGATTACTATATTACCTTGTATGCATATTTTGTGAGTGATCTTTGATAAAATTAGGTGATAATTGACCTTGGGATTTCATTACTTATTCATTGTGCCTTCGACATGTTTATTCCATATTTTTACAAGAGTTTGGAAAGGAACCTACTGAGTATGTTTGTATGCTCACCTCAACTTCTAGTTCATGGTGTGGTGGTTGGATGGTATTCTTGGAGTTGATGTCATAAAATTTATCTTGGTGGTGTTTTATTTTAGATACTTTTTTTGAATGAAATTACATGCATTTTATATTGTGGACAAGATTTGGCTTTTATTTTATTTATAGAGCTTATTAGTGATTGATTCTTATGTTGTGGATGACATTTGAAATTGATTTTATCTATGGAGTTTATTGGTAATTCTTTTGTATGTTGTGGATTGAATTTGGGTTTTATTTTATTTATATAATTTATTGGCAATTCATTATTATTTTTCATTGGTTTTCAATGGGGAATGTATCCCATATTAACTAATTACACCCTTGATACTAGTCATTAACTCATGGTCTATTGGAGACAGAATTTGAAGGCCACACTCAGCTTCACTACTAACCTAGGAGGGTTTGCAATGAGAAGGGGTTGTGATGGAGGTATGAGAGACAAGTTGAAAGTTAAGATAGAGTTTTAAGTTAGATACTGATGATTACTACATTTTTTTGGTAGGGAAATAGTTCAAATTAACATGTTGAGAAACACTTGGTGATACGTGACCCAAGACCCACTAGGAAATGTCCTAATAAACTTGTTCAATGCCTATGTGTCGATCTCCTGGATCTTCACCAGAAAATAAGGAGAATGGATTATGGATAGTGAACACAAGAATGATGGGAAAAATGATTGAGGTAGAACCCAAAGAGAAATTCTCTAAGAACTATAGTAACATGACACTATAAAGGATGACCAATACTTTGATAAGACAAAGAATTAATCAAGAAAAAAAGGCTATAAGAAAAACTCATCATAATAACAATACTTTCATTCATTTTTTCTGTCATTGTAGTAACTCTGACCACTATAGCAGAGCTGATTGATCGACACCAACATAGCACTGTAACAGGTCAAACTTTGGAGTCAATAATACTGTAGTTCCTTGGACTTCCAGCCACCGACATTGTAGCACTTTTGAATTGGGTGGTCGCTAAACTTTAGTGACATGGAATTTTAGCCACATTTAACTATAGTGATATGGAATTCCTATGCGATTGGTGGAATAGTGGATCATCTTCCTTCTTTTGTAGCCTATTTCAGGATAGGGTTTCTATGTTGTTAGAAACTCTGAAAGATCTTCTTGTAATTGTGCTCCTAGATTCTATAGTGATATTTATGCCTCTCTGTGGATATAGGGAATATTTACCAAACCACATAAATCTCTGTGTCCAAGATATTATTATTCTTCTATTTTTTCCCTTTTACTCTTCTGTTAATTGTTTCTTTCTATCATTGGAACTCCTAAAATTTCCGCAACAATTGGTATCAGAGGGAGGTTCAAATTTCTTGATTTTAAAAATAGTTATAGAAGAAGGAAAGGTGAAAATAGATCACTTAAATAGAACTAAATTCAGTTACTAGAGGATATAGATTGATGATTATCTTAATCAGAAAAATATGCATTTTCCACTTTTGGGTTTAAAGCCAATGTACATGGAGCAATCAGAGTGTGAGCTCCTGGATTGACAAGTTTTGGGATTTGTGCAACTTACTTTGAAAAAAAAATGCGGAGTTCAATATCTGAGTAGAGAAGATGATGATTGGGATGATGAATGATCTCGCGAATATCTATGAGAATCCTTCTGTGGCAAACAAAGTGCACTTGATATGACGATTGTTCAACTTGAAAATGGTTGAAGGGAGAATTATTGCAGATCACATCAACGAATTCAACACCATCATAAGTCAATTGACATCGATGAAAAGTGTTATTGATAATGAGGTATGTTCACTAGTCTTAATGTCTTCTTTACCTAACAGTTGGGAAGAAACTGTAACAGCTATGAGCAGTCATTCAGTGAATACAAAGTTGGTTCTGAAGGATATACAGGGCCTGATCCTTAGTGAGGATATCCAATGAAGATAATTAGGAAGATTCTCTGGTTCTTCTCTGAACGTTGAAGGAAGAGGGAGGTATGCACAGTAAGACAGTCATAGAGGATGATCAAAGTCAAGAGGAAATATCATAGACAAGGAAAAGGGGGCTGATCCTACCTACTATATTTGCAGGAATAAATGACACGTCAAGAAAGAGTGTATAGAAAAACAGAAGGGACTTGAAACCAGTGAAGAAAACATGGTGGATGAAGGAACTAATGATGTGTTGTTTCTAAGTGTGGATAGCCCTATGGAGTCTTGGATTTTATACTCAGGTGTGTTTTTCCATTCCACATAGAACAAGGGTTTTCTGAACAATTTTTTTTCTGGAAATTTCGGCAATGCACATCTTGCTGATGATGAACCCTTGAGGACTGTCGGTAAAGGAGATGCATGGATCAATACCAACAATGGGAGTTCATTGGTTCTAGAAAAAATGAGGTATGTCCTTTCTTTAAGAAGGAATATCATTTCTGATGGGTAACTTAATGATGCAGAATTCAGTACCATGTTTACTGATGGTGCCTGAAAGATTACCAAGGGAGATATGGTGAGAGATTAGGGAGAAAAAAATGATACTCTGTGCAATATGATAGAGAATTGCATGAACATGGTGGAATTGGTAAATGCTACTGGGTATTCTCAATTGTGGAACTATAGGCTAGGACACATGAGTGAGAAGGGGATGAAGGTGTTAGAAACAAAAGCGCCACTACTAGAGTTGAAGTCAGTGGAAGTTGGATTATGTGAATATTCCATCCTTGGAAAGTAGAAGAAGGTATAATTTTCAAAATGAGGCAGAACATCAAAGGCAGGGAAGCTGGACCTAGTGCACACTGATGTTTGGGTTCCTGCACGAGTACATTCCCTTTGTGGGTCACAATATTATGTGACATTTATTTATGACTCAACAAGGAAGGTATGAGTTTACTTTTTGAAAATAAAATATGATATACTTAAGATGTTTCAGAAGTGGAAGGTCTTGGTGGAGAATGATTCAGGAGTAAAGATTAAATTCTTGAGGCCAGACAATGGTGGAGATTATGGTAGCAATGAGTTCATAGAATTTTTTTTAAATAATGGAATTCGGTGGGAGATGACTATTCCAGGAACACCACAATAGGATAGTGTAGCTGAAAGGATGAATAGGAAAATAAATGAACATTCTAGGAGCATGAGGCTGCATTTGGGGTTACCCAAGACCTTCCAGGCTGATTTAGTTAATATGGAATCATATCTTATTAATAGGAGTTCATCTGTACCAATGGGATAATGTCTACCCGAGGAACTCTATTCTAGTAAAGGGGTAAAACTTTCACATTTATGAGTCTTTGGTTGTTTGGAATATATACATGTTGATGATGATGCAAGATACAAGCTTTATGATAAGTCCAAAATATGTTTCTTTACTGGATATGGTGTTGAAGAGTTTGGTTATTTCTTTTGGGATGATCTGAACAAGATGGTAAACATGAGTTAGAATGTGGTATTTAATGAAGGTGTTAGGTACAATAATCGTTATGCAGTTGAAAATTAAACTGGGAACAAAAAATTAGAGTGTAAAGAGAAAGTGGATCTTGAAAGTTTACCTAATCTTGAGACATCGGAACCGGTGGAACTTACTACTCCAGTGGAGTTGAGAAGATCAACAAGGGTGAGAAGGATTGTGTATACGTATTTACCATCATTACACTATTTTTTATTAACTGATAGTGGATAACCATAATTTTTTGAAGAGGCAATGCAGTTGAAGTAGTTGAGCAAGTGGGAGTTGGCCATGAAGGAATAAATTTCTTCACTGCATGACAACAATACTTGGGAGTTAACACAACTACCACATGGGAAGAAAAAATTGTATAACAAATTGGTGTACCAGGTCAAGGAAGAATGTGATGGTAAGATGAGGTTCAAGGAAAGGATGGTGGTAAAATGATTACAACAGAAATAGGGATTGGATTTCACTAAAATATTCTCACCAGTAGTAAAGCTTATCACCATCTGGGTGGTTCTTAACATTGTGGCATTAGAAGACCTGTATCTTGAGAATCTTGATGTGAATATGGATTTCCTTCATTGATATCTAAGGGAGGACATATATATGCATCATCCAGAGGGATATGTTGAGTCTAGAAAGAAATACCTAGTGTTCAAACTCCAGAAGAGTTTATATGGATTGAAGCAGGAACCAAAGCAGTAGAATAAGAAGTTTGATCCATTCATGACTAAAAATGCATACAAATGATGTGACATGGATACATTAATTCCTTTGGTGATGAATATATTATACTGCTTCTATATTTGGATGAAATTCTCATTGAAGGATCATGTATAAAGAGGATTGATGAGTTGAAAAGGTAGGTGGTTGAGGAGTTCGAGATGAAAGATCTTTAGAGAAGCAAGTAAGATTTTTTTGGATGAAGATCAAGAGATACCGCGCATCTAGAACCTTGATGTTATCATACGATGACTACATTGGTAAGGTTCTGAGAAGATTCAGTATGTTAGAAGAAAATCCAGTATCTATTTACCTAGCGGACCATTTCAAACTATTAAAGGATCAATCATCGAAAACAGAAGAAGAGGTTGAGTACATGAAAAAATTACCATACGCATCAACTGTTGGAAGTAGGATTTATATCATGGTTTGTACTCGACCTGACATTTATCATGTAGTGGGAGTTGTGAGTAGGTACATGGATAACCCTGGAAATAAAAATTGGGAAGCTGTGAAGTGGATACTGATGTATTTGAAGGGAAATTATGAAGTATCTCTGTACTTTTGGAAAGGAAATTCATTGCAGAGGTATGTGGATGCTGAACTTAGAGGCGACGTCGATAATAGGAGGAGTACCACAGGTTATATATTTACCTTTAGAGGAACTATAGTAAGTTGGATATCACAATTGAAGTAGGTGGTGGATTTATCCACCACATAGGTGGAATGCATTGTTGTAAAGGAATTTGGGAAGGAGATGCTTTGGATGAAGAACTTGAAGAAAGCGAGAGGAGAATGTACTATACTATGACAGTCAGAGTGCTATACATTTTTTAAAGAACTCGGTATTTCATGCACGGATGAATCATATTCAGTTGAAGTACTATTTCATCAGAGGTTTGATACAATATGGGTTGTTAACATTGCAAAAGATTTGTGGAACTAACAATTCGGTAGACATGTTGACAAACCCGATGGTAATATAGAAGTTGAGGCACTTTTGTGACTCTCTTTGTTTCCATTGATGAACTGAGGTTGAGAGGTAGAATAAGGGAGGACACAATGGGATAAAAAAGGAAAACAATTGGTATTTCATGAATTGTTAGCTTAAAATTGAAGTTGTGAATGGAAATCATGACACTGGTGAGTGGGGAAGAGGAGGAGCTCAGATTAAGTAAGTTTTCTTAGTTAGTGGAATTGAAGCAGGTCAGTGTAGTGGATCAGGATCCAAGTGGGATATTGCTGGATTGGTGTATCCTGATCCGTTTTGGATCATGTTTGGACCGAATTCTTGCGGCCCATACTATAGATCCTTGGAATTCCAACCATCAACCACTGTATCACTTTTGACTTGGGTGGTCATGACACTATAGAGACATGGACTTCCAGCCACCTTTCATTATAGTGATGTAGACTTCCTATGTAGTTAGTGGAACATTGGATCATCTTCCTCCTTTTACATCCCATTTCAGGATAGGGTTTTTTTGTTGTTAGAAACTTTGAGAGATCTCCTTATAATTTTGCTCTTGAATTTCATAGTTATATTTATGCCTTTTCATGGACATAGGGAATATTTCCTGAACCACGTAAATATATGTTTATAAGATCTTCTTATTCTTCTTCTATTTTTTTTCCTTTTTCTCTTCTGTGAATTTTTTATTTATATCATTGTGACTCCCGATGTTTCCGCAACAAAGAGCACAAGGGGGTGGATGTTTGTATCCAAAGAGGAGATATAATAGTCTAATGTCTAGAATTTCATAATAAAAAAACTTAGTTTGGGCCTTAATTAGATTAATTTTAATTTCACAATTAATCCATGTAAGGTATCCTTTATTTTCTTGGTCCTCTCTCATTGGGTCATCAACTCTTCAATAGGTCTTTTCCAATTATACACCTTTTCTCCCTTCACACCATTTCCATATTCAACTCCTAAATGCATATGTGTGTCATGATCTTCATCATCCTCTCCTCAAAATTATTTTTCCTCAAATATGAATATTCAAAGTGAGAGATATTAACAACATTAAAAGTAATATTCACATTTCCATACCTGTCAGGTATGGCAATAATGTAGACATTATCATTTGATCCTTTTCAAAATCTTAAAGGGCCCATCTTTGTGAGTTAAGGACTTTATTTCATTTAGAAATATTCCTTTTTGTTGGTATATCCATAACAAACCACCTGGATCAAATTTAACATGTTTCTAACCATTGCTTTATAAGTTGGGAGTCAATATGATGCTCAATACCTCACAATGGAGGGAATCCATTGAATATTTCCTCTAGAAAGATGTCTCCAAATTCTTAAAAAAGTGAGACAACCCTAGAAGGCATTGATGGGTTAAAAGAATTAGTGGTAAAACATATAGGAATGAGAGTTTCCTCCCCCTCTAAATTTCTATCTAACTTTTTAAATGAAAACAAACCCACTTTTCACTCAACACTCTTGTTTTCAAATCATTTTTCCCTAATTTCTTTTTATGTCACCCATCACTCATTTTTCATTCCCTATTTTTTTCACTCTTTTCATTATCTATTTTTTCACTCTTCTTTCTCTCGATTTTAATGATCTATTTCAATACTCACTTGGTCTTAATAAGCTTGAAAAGTCCCTAAGGGTGCAGATAATAGGGTGTGCAACGGGATTTGATGAGCTAGAGAATTAAAATTTTTATCACCGAATAGATGCAACTATGCTGACTCTAGCAATGCGTAGCATGGTACAAAGGCCGAGGATATTGTGTGAAGGGATTAACACAAAAGATCAAATTGAATAATTGCCTCATTAGATATGAAGGTGCATTCTAAAACTTCTTATCACCAATTACTATTACTCTAAGGAACAAAGATTTCATCCCTCTAGATCATCAACACATGCTTTAAAATCCTGTGAGAACGTTGATCGTCAAAATCCGAGTGTTAGCATGGAGATTCGATGAAGCCTTCAACATCCTGATGATCACCACTACATTGATCCTTTGATCTATGAACTAAAACTCAGATTATTTTCTCAGGTCAATAGCTTCTCTCTCAAGGATGTAGGAGATATTAGGGACTCTCAAATTAATGTGATAAATAGTACCCCAAATGAGATCCTCCTCTCACTTATATATTGAGGTGTAAATTACACGAAAATGGATCACCGACCCCTGGCTATGCATTATCCATTAAATAAGGTATAAACAAAATATTATGATCAAATATGTCATAAAAGTTATTTATATATTTTTTACTTGTAATGTAATAGAATATATTAAATGATAAAATTGATTTATTAACTTGGCTCATCGTTCCCGCAAATATTAAATGAATCTTGAATATTAAAATAATTTATGTTCATTAAATATTTTCTCATATTTTATTAATATCTTGTGAATAATTTTAATAAATAAATTTAATATCAATTATTCTAAACTTGAATAATATGAATTTATTTATTTCATGGCGATCGTTGAAATTTAGATATCACTCGGACCCCATGGTGGGACCCATCATGTCCAAAACTCATATTCATAAGAATAAGCCAGACTTTTGAATACGCTAAGTGTATAACCCCCTAGGTCCTTATCTCAATAGCAGTGAATAATATTCAAAGACCATGAGTGGAGTTTAACAACCCATAAATACCCCTAAGAAGACATGGAATAGTCATAGAAACAACAACCTCCTATGAACACATGTCATGTAATATAATCTATTTGTCTCATGATATCACATAAAGCGGGATGTGTACTTGATGTTATCATCCTTTCTCACTTTATTATTCATTGAACTTACTGGACCGAATTACCTTCTTCTACCATGACCGTGGATTTAGTGAAGGTACTACCATCCTGATCAACTAGGCCTGAGATATCACTTCCTTTCAAAAGAAATGAATTCTGCCTTGATTATCCAATCAATGTCATACCATAAATGGATCATTCGAAGTAATATACCTCACCACGACATAAATTTAATGGCTTTTGTATTGAATCAAAGTACATGATCAAATAATATACACTAATAATAATCTTAATTCAAGATACCATTACACATGTTTGCATATATAAACTACCAATGACATCTGAAACATGTGGTGTTTCTATTGGGGGATCAGTCCCCATAATCTAATGAACTTGAGATCACCAAATGATAACTTCATGAGAAGTCTCAATACTTTTGATCTCTCAACACTTGATGGGTACATATAATTTTTGTGTCCTACCAACATGATGTATCTTAACCATATTCCATGAGTTTAAGATTACTATAATGGTATCTTTATATTCTCATTATATTCTCGAAAGCTCTATAACCTTTTGATATGAAAGGTAATATAATGACATTACTAAATAAATAGTAGACACAGAAATATCAACACTGTTATAATAAGAATACATCACATAGAACTCATTGTATACGTGATATTTTAATCGAAAAATATTGTTTAAATTAGGTCTAGGGAACCCACTATAACAACAAAGGGTGTAAGAATAATCATATTCTCATTGTGCTCAAAAGAATAGTTCTTGGTGCATGCATAATGTGTTTCCATCCTATCATATTTCCATGGTCTTCTCAACAAGATACAATTAGTCAATTTAACATCCCCACTATTATTTAACCATTTCAATATATAAGGACTAGGATGTAAATGTGCTCTCTTTAGTATTGATCATGTCCTTCTTCAAGTTGAGCACTCAAAGAATGTCTTTCAACAAGAATATATTTGTGTACAAGGATGTTTGTTTCCATATCTAAACACTCCTTAAGGGTTGTAATTTTATCCTCACTTGATCTACCAATAAGAATACCCCTATCATCCAAAATAATCAGGGTTCTCTTATTCAGGAATTGTGAGGCAACATGGAAAAATCCTTAACATTTAAAAACATTTTATATCACGTGATTTAGAAACATCCTTACCCTCCATTTTACCTTAATATTCCAAAAATAATGGTTTTAAATTTGTCACATCCTTTGATTCCATTTTGTATTCACCTTCATGATCTTGTGGTTGGGATCCTTTCAACTTAAAAGATGGTTTATATTATTTACTGTAATATGTGGAATGCATCCTTTTTGTCTGCCTCTCTACTTTAGTAGTTATATGAAATAGATCCTCTGTATCTAAATGTTGGTGATACACTATGTCCTAAATATCATGTTTGAGGCTGTTCACAGACCTTTCCATGGTGGCCACTCACTCCTCATCGATATTAGCCTAAATTATGATGATCTCCATCACTTTATGATACTCCTCAATACTCATGGTTCCATGTTTTAAACCCTATAACTTTATAAATAAATCACGATAAATAGTGGATTGAAATAAACCTCTTACACATCACCATATCCTCCCAAATGTGTATGGTAATTTCTCTACTTCACCGTTGACTCACTATATTTGGTCACACTAAATACTAGAATAGTTGGTGAATTCCATAACCAATTTCTCTTTGTTCTCCTCTGAATGGTTATGAAAAAAAACATGCACGACCTTTCACTCCCATTAAAAGTATGTTTCAGGATCATTCTTACCATAGAATGAAGGGATCCTCAATTTTACACTTATAAGACCATTGGTTTGACTTAATGGTGGTTTATTTCTCCAAATTACTAACCCATGAAAATATGATAACTCTTCTTCAATGATCTTCCACCTTTGTGATGATCTAAAATTTGAAGGAGATTGCAATCCATCTATCCTCGCATTCAACCTATGAAATTGTTCTTGAACAACTATCATGAACATACTAATGTCCATTTCATTGATGTTTCTTCCTCCATTTAGAGACCCAACGAGAAAATTTAAATAGAAAGAAATATGGACCTCACACACTTCCTCACGTGTTTACACTAAAAAATAGTATGTTCAATCATGTTTCACTCAATTTTTGTCTTAAAAAAAAAACATAACACTCTTACCTTTTACCACTTTACTTGATATCAACGGTGTTCTTATTCAATTACAACAAATCTAAAGGGTCATTGGAATGTGGAAATCCCAAACTAGAATTCAAAGATAAAATTATCAAATTATTCAAGTAGAAGAATGAGAGGAATGAGAAAGAAGAATAGAAGGAAATGATTATGGAATATAGATGTTTCAATAATAATATTTTTAGCCTATTGGTTTTACTATTTTATTGATTTTTTTGTATTTTTTTAACAATAATAGAAAAAAACTAAATTTTTAGTTTATAGATGTTTAAAAAACCACAATTTGAAACCATAAATGAAATAAAAGAGAGGGATGCACAAATTATAAAATTGAAAAATTTGTTGCAAGAATTGAATCAGCTGTATCTCATAATTTATAGCTTGTATTTTGGTTATTCTAGATAAAGTGTAAAGATTATATTTTAATCTAAAAGAATGATATGTTATACATTAAAAATGAAAAATAAATGAAGCCTATAGATAGAGAAGAGAATTGGATTATAATTGATATTGGTTATTTAAAGAGTAATAAATATAAAAAGAAGTACGAAAGTTATAACCTAATTTCTTGTAAGTGGGCTCCAATACCAAATGATACATAGTACAAGAACCTCTAGGAGACATACTACGAACCTTATCCAATGCTTGTGTGATGACCTCCTAGATCTTCACAAGAAAACAAGGAAAATGATGTGTTGATGGTGAAAATGAGAAGGATAGGGAAAATGGTCAAGGAATAACCCAAATAGAACTTGTCTCTAAGAAATCTATCCGCAAGATTCCACAAAGGATGCCCAATCCTTTGATAAGTTGAAGAATTAAGAATTAACATGAAGGTTGCAAGAAAAACTCATCATGGTAATAATATTTCCATTCATGTTGTCTCAAGAGTACAAGAGGGTGGCTATTTATAGCCAAAGAGGAGATACAATGGTTTAATGTATAGTTTTCCATAGTCAAAAAGTTTATGCCAAGATTTTTTAAAATGTCGCACTTGACCAAGAATTTAGAAGACAATTAGACCACAACTTTTGAAAATAATTCACCTAACAAAGATTTTTAATACAAATATCTTACCAAATTTGAAATTTAATGTTCTAACTATTAATTTGAAGATTTCATGGGAATATTGGACTTGAAATTCATATCACCACTTGGGTTGGATTTTTAAAATTTTGGACCTTAATTAGAGTGATTGTAGGCCAAAATGTTTCCCTCAAACAAGAGAAGTGGGCATCCTCTTAGAATTTCATGATTAATCCATGTAAAGTATCCTACACTCTCTTAATTTGATCTCTTTTAATTGGGTTTCTAACTCTGCACAACGTGTCTTGTGCAATTATGAACCTTCTACCCTCCATGTCATGTCCGCCTTCAACTTAACGCATATACGTGTCATGATCCTCATCACTCAGTGGAGACCTTTGTGTCTTGCATGAATTTTATTTGTTTTCAATGATCATGGAATATCTATGAAGCTTGATGTCAATATTTTGATGAAAAATAATCGGAGTAAAGAAGTGTTTGGATGTTGGAAGGTGAACCCAAGCATGTTGTGTAGAAGAGTACCCAAGAAGGTGTCTACTTAAACTAAGTGAATGAAGATTAAAGAACACATCTTGGAATTTTTTTGAAGTTGTTTGTCACTTCCCATATGTATAATGATAGAGAGGGGAACCAATACCCAATATGCCTCTCTAAGGTAGGTCTTGGAGTTTATTTATAATCAATAATAAAGATCACATAAGACCATAAGTCTGATGTGGGATGAAGAATCCAACACTCTCCTTCAAGATAGGTCTACCTAGATGGATGTATAATGAAAAACATACAAAATAAAAGAAAAAACAAAGATAATAATAAAGAAAACACTCACCCTCAAGCTGGACATACCCATCTTGATTACAAAACAAGATGAAGCAAAAAATAAACCATTCGTGATCGCAAATCCCCCTTGAGATGAAAATGATGGATGGTGGAAGATGTCTCTGAAATAGCCAAATTACATTAGTGGTGTGACAAGTCGTTGAGGTGCAGCAGAGGAACCACACAATATGGATCTGTCGATGGGGCGTCAGGAAATCCACACAAGAGGGGCCAGTCAACATAGCATCAGGAAAGCCACATAGGCAGGGCAGTGCATAGGGAGGCTTTAAGATTGGAGATGAGGGTGTCATGCAGTAGAATAGGGTGGAAGAGATTAGTGGCACAAGGGGTGGTAGTTAAAGGGAGGCGGATGGGTCCGAGGCACTACTAGAAAGGAGCGGGGCGCACCTGCAAAGGAAGGCCGCTGGTGAGGATGCACAGTGGAGGAGCTCAAGATCCCGGTCGGTCATGCAGTGGTGTGTGGATCTGGATGGAACAAGAAAGGGGGTTTCATCCTCGGGTAGCAGGATTCGAGCATGGGGAAGTTATAGGATATCCAGGACAAATGAATAGCGAGTAAATAAGCGGGGTTGGGAGGTTCCCATGAGGACCTCCACTCATTGGTCCAAATTTGGAAGGCTGACCGGTGTAAGGAGGAAGAAAACTGGGGTGTCACATGATGGAGACGACCTATATCAGGGTGGAGTGAGGCATCACTGTGAGATCAGGCAGGGGGAAGCCCGGACGAGGGATCCGGTAGGGGGAAAATGAATTTTATGGGCCTTCCTCCCCAGGGAAATACTTATGAGAACAAAGAAAACCCAAACATGGAGAATTAATCAGGAGGGAGGGTTTTGGGTTAGACCCCCTTTGATACCATGTAGAATGATAGAGAGGGGAACCAATACCCAAGATTCCTCTCTAAGGGAGGAATTGGGGTTTATTTATAATCAATAATAAATATTATAAGACACTGAAGTATAATGTGGGATGGAGACTCCAACACCATACAAGCCTTTGAAGTTTTGGTGACTCATTAATTTTCAAGGTAAAATATGGTTGAAGTAAGAAATGAAAAATATATATTAGGTGAATTTGAGGATATTAAGAAGAAAATATTAAAGGAAGGTGTGAATTTTGTTTCTTGAGTCACATAATATTATTTTAAAAAGGAATTGTAAAGAAGAGTAATGCATAAAAAGTGTGGCCAACATGAGGCTAGCTAAATGCTTGAGCAGTCAAACCATCTTAGAGAGATAGGTGGCTGAGCTCAAAGGTGAGAGATCCATGAGTGGCCTAGAGGAGATGGTGCCTCCGCAAGTCATCATAGGGGAACCACATGAAAAAAGTGCTATCGTGTAAGGAAACATAGTAGACCCATTGGGTGGGCATGCCCTAAGGGTTTTTTTCAAGCGACCAAAGGAGAGCTTGAGCATATTAACCAATGACTGATGTGGGATTATGGAAAATCGATACTATTCAAAAAATTAAAACCCGTGTGATCTTGGGCGGGAAATGACGTCATGTTATTCATCATTTTGAAATTATTCCAGGTTAACCCATTCATATTTGGTTCCAACAAAAAATTATAAACTCAAGTCATACCTTGCATACACAATTCCATCATTGGTACCTTCATTTGTTCTAGATTTTGGCAGATTGAAAAGTATATTTCTACTTCTATGATCTAAGCCTAGGGTTTGTCTCCAGTAAACTCTGACATCTTTTATTTCCCTAAATTATCCTCATGACTCCTTTCTAGCCTGGAAAATGACACCCAGATGACTAACATCTGAATCTCTATCTTCTACCCCTTTATTTTGTCTCCATAACTATTATAAAGTCCACCTTGTATGTGGGAGTCACCGATTTAGTTTGAAATAGTGGTTGGTTGTCGTATCCCACATTTTGCGTACAAGATGACCTAGAACCTCCCCCTATCAGACTCTACTACTGTGAGTACATAGTTTCTGCGTCAGTATGGCTTGTATTTTTTGTGTCAAGTATAGTTCGTCAGATCAAGAACCTTTGGAACTTTTCAAAAAATAGATTGTTTCATCCTAAAAATTTTAGACGTGATTCATTCAAAAAAAATTGTTGTTGTGATTTTTGTCTTGAATTTTCTCTTGAAAACTCTCAATCCAACATTGATTCTCCTTTCTCCACCACCAAAGCTTGACCCAAATGCTGCAGGGTTGTGTGAATATTTCCACTATTGTGTCTTGAGTACTATTTCATGTCTTTTCTACCTTTTTATCCTTCTATTGTCACCTTGAGTTTTGGAGTCTACTGCTACTAGTTGAATTGATCTAGAATGTTGCATAGTCTAGTAATAAGAAGAAGGAGAAGAGATCTTTGAGGACACACCCTGAAGCCTAAGGTCAAACCCTACAGATAACCTATCTACTCAAAGATATATACACCAGCATCCATCTCCTATCCAATAATACCATTATTTAATAACCCCCACATAACACCAACAACCCCAACCCACTCTAACATCCCAACAACTTCCTATAAAAATTACAACACTACCCTTGGTATTTATTAGAACCCACACAAACAACCACCCAACCTTTTCCCCATTTTCCTATCAATTCCTATTTTTACAAATATAGAAGTATCAAAATACCTTGAGAAACAAGAAAAATAAAGAGGCTAAGAAGATGAGGAAAAACTTAAAGATGAAAGAGGAACAACCACTAGTTGAAGGTAGTTAGAGTGGTAAAATCTATGTTAAATATGCTGAATATTATTCATCAGATTAATCAAGATTAATGTCATAGGACTTGTCATTATCCCAAACTCTCATGCGGCACTTGAATTGATTCCTTACTCGAATCCTAGAAAAGTTCAACATTTACACATACAAAATGGAAGTAAGTATCATAAGGTAAGTTCTTGATAAGATTATAAGAGACAATTGTAATAGAATCTCTCAATTGATCTCAAATTCTATGTGTCTTTACAAATGAGGTGTCCCTCCCTTTATATAGGGTTTGGTGGAATGATCTACAAAATTATAGAATATGTACACATCCACAAGATTCTAGAGTATTTTATCCTACTATAAGATACATGGAGCATTCTAGAACCCATTGAGATCTACAACCTTCCATAGAGGTCTAGAATGTTTCAGAGCCCTCAAGAACCAAGGGGTGTTTTGAAACACTCCAGAGAAGTATGGAATATTCCATAATCTTGTAGAGATGTATATATTTATAAAGTATTATAGATAAACTCATTACCATGCATCCTCTCTATGCAGCGGGGTGTGACATCCCCTACCTATTCTGGCGATGTATTCGGCACGTCATGATGGTACTCCTTGATTGCCGCTGTGAACTTTCACAAGTTGTCTGTAGATTCCTAGATTTCCTGTAAGCCCTTCCACTTGATCATTTACTCCTTTCTTTATGGCACTCCACATCGTCGAATTATATGATCATCAAGTATGAGATCCACTTGCTTGTCATATGACTCGACAACTATGGTAGGTTCCCTCACTGACACCCCTATGATCGGGTCCTCTATGTCTTCATTATATGGCATTAGAATACTCACATGGAAGACTGGATGAATCTTTAGTTTGGGAGGAAAATCCAAGTGGTATGATACCTCCCAAAATCGGTGCACTAACTCATATGATCACTCATATTTCTGTATCAAGTCCTTGTGAACCCTCCTGAATGCTTTGTGCTACTGAGGAAAGAGTTTCACCATATCCTTGTCCCTAGGATGGAAGCTCACATCCCTTCTCCCTTTGTCAGACCACTTATTCATCCTCTTAGCAGCTTTGTGCAAGTGGTTCCTTGTCATGTCTGTCTTCTCATGTCACTAATTTGACATAGATTAGGTGGTAAGGCTTCTTCCTTGGTACTTCTCACCAAGTACCATTGTGTGAGGAGTGAGGGGTTTTTGTCCAATCACCACCTCAAATGGAATCTTCCCCGTCGACTCACTCATTTGAAAATTGTAGGAGAATTAGGAAATATAAAGCAACTTAGCGCAATCATGATGGTTAGAACTCACAAAGTGCCTCAAGTATAGATCTAATAAGGCATTCAACATCTTCGTCTACCCATCCATATGGGGGTGAAAACTGGTAGAGTAATGAATCTTGGATCCCAACAATCTGAAGATCCCAGTCCACAACTTACCTATGAAGCATGGATCCTGATCACTAATGATGTGTCATGTTATCCACCAATACTTCACCACATTCTTAAAGAGTAGCCTTACAGTGAGATCTACTATCACATCTATGGGAGTGAGGATAAATGTGGCATACTTCAATAACTTTTCCATGACCATGATAACAATCCCATAACCTTCTAACTTCAAAAATGAAACAATAAAGTCCATGGTAACTGTATCCTATAGACTCTTCGCAATGGTAAATGGATATAATAATACCACGCACAATTGATTTTACACCTTGTCCTATTTCTACACAAGACAAGTCTTCACGTAGGACTCAACATTATCCTCTATCCTCGACCAATAATATGCTCCCTCTAGCAAGGCCTTGGTTTGATGCTGCCTTAGATGTTCTACCCATATCAAGTCATGAAACTCTATGATAAGATCCTTATGTAGGTTACCACACTTTGGGAAACATATACTCCTCCCTATGGTATAAATAATGTCATCCTCCACCCATACTCTCCTTGTCTTTCCCTCTACCACAAGGGCCAAGACGTTCTTGTCTATAGGATCATGCGTCGTTCCTTCCTTGATCCTACCCAAGATCCCATTATCCAAACATGATAAGTGGATGAATACCATATTCCAGCTAAGTGAATAAACTACCACATTGGTTATATTAGGCTTGTACTCTAAATAATAATCAAACTCAGACAAGAATTCCTATCATCTTGCCTACTTCAAAGTCATATTCTTATGGGTTTTGAAGTATCTTGTGGAAGCATTGATGATATTCAACACAAAATTCGGCCCTAAGAGTTAGTGTCTCCATTCCCAAATACAATGTACCACAACTTTAATCTCCTTTTCTTGAACCATGTACCTCCTCTCAGTGTCATTCAACTTCTATCTTTCAAAATCCATGGGATGTGTTTCCTGCACGGGCACATCCCCAATAGAAAAGTCTAAGGCATCAGTGTGTGGATCCACAAATATCAAGATTGGTTCCTCCACGATCATCTTATTCAATCCCTTAAATGCTTCCTCACATTTTTCATCCCACTCACATGGATTTTTCTTCTTTCACAAGTTAGTGAGTGGAGCATCCTTCTTCGAGTAGTCACAGATGAATCACCGATAATAGTTCACCGACCTAAGGAATGATCTCAACTAAGTAACCTTGGTTGGAATCTCTCATTAATCAATAGTATAGATCTTCTCATGATCCATCATGAGATTTCCTCCTTTTATCTTGTTCCCTAAGAAGATAACTTCATCACTCGTAAAGGAACATTTCTCCTCCTTCACATATAACTCGTTCTCCCTCAATACCTTGAACATGGTTTGTGAGTGTTCTATATGGTCCGCCATTGTCTCACTATAGACAAAAATTTCATCCAAGTAGACTACCAAAAAATTGTCCAAGTATTGGTGGAAGTATTTGTTCATCAAGGTGAAAAATGTTTTTGGGTCGTTAGTTAAACCAAATGACATAATAAGGAACTCATATGATCTTTACCTTGTCACACATGCAGTCTTAGACATATCCTCCATGTAAATGTGAACTTGATAGTATCCCAACATCAAATCTAGCTTGGTGAACACTCACGAATTTACCAATTGATCCAAGAGATCCACTATTAATGGTATAGGATACTTGTTTTTCACCATGACTTTGTTCAATTCTCGATAGTACACGCAAATCCTCAAGGAGTCATCATGATTCTTTTGGAATAACATAGCTGATCCATATAGAGAATTCAATGGTTGTATTTTCCCAACATCCAATGTCTCCTTGAACTGCCTCTTCAAATCCTCAAACTTAGGTGAATCCATGCGATATGGTTCCATGGAAGGTGGTTTTGATCTAGGAACCAACTCTATTTGATGATCCACCTCTCTTAGGTGGTAGATTCTTGGGTAACTCTGGTGGGATAATATCGCTAAAACCCCTTAGAACACCCTTCACTTCCTTTGGAAAGTCATGGTTGTTGTCCATTGGCCCATCATCTTTCAAAGAGACCAAGAAGGTCTTATATCCCTTCTTGAAACCCTTCTTCACTTTCACGGTGGAAAGTAAAGAAAATTTATGATTGTCACATACCTTCGTCATCACCATGCATAGGAATCTCTCCTCCATGATCATCATTTTATCCAAGTGTGGTGTTGGTATGGCCTTGTATTTCTTGAATAACTCCATCCTCAACACTATATTGAAGTCATCCATGAGAACCACCATGAGTTCAATATCACCCCTTGATTCTCCAATGTAAAGGGTCACCCCATGAACAATGGTTTGAGCGCGACATTCATATCTTTCATGCGATTAGTTGTCTTGGCTACAACTAGATAAAGTCTCCTCACCTCGTCTTTGGACAAAAATTTGTGTGTGGTTCCCATGTCAAGCATTGAAAAGTTAGTATTCCCATTTAACTCCACCTCTACATACATCAACTCATCCTTAAGTGGATCCTTAGGTGGGTTCTTCACCTCCAATGAATTGAAGAGTCTAAATGTCCCCATTTTCTGATCATTGGTAACATTCTCTTTCGCTTCAAAAATGGAGTTGAGTTTCTTCCTCTTGGGACACTCCCTCCATGGATGAGGCCCATCACAAAAGTAGCATCCCCAGGGCTTGAATCATCCTCTTAATTAGTACTTGGTGTATTCCTTGGACTTCCCCTTGTCATGGTAATCCTAGTTCCACCTATTCTCTTGGTCTCCCTCACCTTTACACTTGTAATCCTTCTTGGGTTTAGGGGGTTCGACCTTATTCTTGTATTCCACCAAGGATTTAGCTATGGATACGACTTCGGTGAAGATCTCAGGCAGTCGACCTCACACCTCTTGTTGTTCCCATGGATGAATAACTTTGATGAAATCATACATGTGATCATAGTAGGTCTTACCACCTACTTGAAGATTTAGAGAGACATACTCCCACACATACTCATGGATTGTCCCTGCATGCTTCAAGGTTTGAAATTTGTCCCTTACTTCCCAATTTTCCTCCTTGGGGTAGAACTGGGCATAAAACCATCGCTTGAACTCCTCCCATGATGGAAGTGTCATCCCACCATCTTTGATCTCTTGGTGTTTCATCCTCCACCATAGAGATGCATCATCTCCAAAGTAAAGAGTGAAAGACTTCACACGACTCATGTCTTCAATTGATCCCATCACCTCAAAGTATTGCTCCTATTTCCAAAAAAAATTGTCTACCACATTGGAATCTATCTTCCCAATGAAGTACCTTGGTCGAGGCACATCAATATTTGGTGTGTCTCTCATAATCACACCATTATCCATCTCACCACGGTAGTTGGACCACTCCCTATTAAGTTGATCAAGAGTTTGGTCATACCTAGCCATGACCTCTCCATGTTATTCCAAGACCCCATTTTTCCAATCCATGAAGGCAACCTTCTCTTTATAATTATCTTTTTAATACCTCACAACTGATGCCACTCGATCTTGAAGACTGAAGATCACATCACGTAGGCCCACGATTCCTAGTGCCCCTTCCTCATCGTCTCCCTCAACAAACTCGAGTCATTACTTCACATTACCAAGGTGCTCCTCCTACCTTAGGTGATTCTCTTCTAGGGTTTCCACGGTCTCACGAGACTTCCCATTTGTCTTCTTAGTGATTGGCATCATGGTCTCCTTCTCAACCACATCTCTAGGATAATTCACATTCGAGATTTCCATTCCCAAATACTTACCTTGAAGACACCTCTGATACCAAATTTCACAGGACTTGGCCTTCTCCCAAGCTCTTGTGAGACACTAGACTAGATTCCTCACTCAAATCCTAGACAATTTCAGTCTTTACACACTCACAATGGGATTAAGGATCATAAGGAAAGTATTTGACAAGCTCACAAGAGACAATTGTAATGGAAGCTCTCAATTTTCTCAACTTCTATGCCTTTACAAATGAGGTGCCCCTCCCTTTATATAGGGTTTGGTGGAAAGATATAAAATATTCTAGAATATGTACACATCCACAAAATTCTAGAGTATTCTAGACTACTAGAATATACATGGATAATTCTAGAACCCATTAAGATCCACAACATTCCATAAAGGTCTAGAATGTTCAGGAGCCCTCAAGGCCCAAGGGATGTTCCACAACACTCCGAAGAAGTATAGAATACTTCGGTACCTGGTGGAGAAGTAGGTATTTCTATAGTATTCTAGATAACCTCATTACCATGCATCCTCTCCATGTGGCAGGGCGTTACATTAAGCTGTGAATAATATGAATTAAATGAATCAAATAGTCATTTTTATTATGAAGTCAAGAATTACTTGAATCCAATTGAGTTTTTCACTCATATATTTACATATATATCAAAGTCTTGCATAATTAAAATTCATAGATAGAGTTAAAAGTTGATGTAATTGAAGATTCATTGGATAATAAGGTGAGTAGGTGAAACACTCTCACAAATTTAGTGGTAGCTAAGTAATATTCTGTCACACTTTGTAATAAAAATATTTCTATGGCGGTGAAGAATTGCAAAGAGTTGTTCATGAGAAAAAGGTGCTAAAAATTGCTGTAGTTAAAGTTGTACATGCATTAGAGAAATTAAACAGTCTCTATGGATGTAAAAAGTGAATAGTAAGAAGTCAAAAGAAAAAGATAAATAAAATGCATAATGATAAAATTCATAAGATGAATAAAGATATTGAAGAAAGGGTGAAATAACTTGATGGCCAAAATTACATGCTTAATTTGAAATTTCTAGAGTTGTATGTGAGGTGGAGAAGAGTAATGCTACCAAAAAAATTCAAAAAAAAGTCTATCTTCTAATAAGAATCAAATAGGTGGAAAGAAGAGTGGGGAATTGTCTCTTGATCAACCCACAAACAGATCAGTGAAAAAGGTAACCCATAACCCAATTGAATCTATTTCTACTAAATATGTTTTAAGTGGTTGTAAAAATTTCAAATAAAAACTATTGAATATGGAAGAAAAAATTTCAAAAATTTCATCAAATAAACAAGGTTTAATATAGGCATATCCAAGAAAAATATCCCCCCAAAAGGAGCCCTAAAAATGGGGTTTTGGTCCAAAAACAAGGAAAATTTAGACATACTGCATCAAATAGAAAAAGAATAAATTTTTTTGATCATTGTTGGTGGTCCAAAAAGTTTTGAAACAATGATATAGATAGTTGGAATAATATGTTAACATGTGGAAATGGTAAAGAGACAAAAGATAAGTGGGGAATAACTGAAACCAAAAGCAAACCTTCTAGACAGAATCATATAACACATATAAAGTGGAATCTATTTTTTAAGAAAAAATCTGAATATTTGAGTAACATTCATGAGTTTTGTAACAAATTTGGTCACTGTTATGAAGATAATTGGTATATATCATCCCAAAAAACCTCTTATGTTGATAAAAGGATAATACCACAACAAAATAATAAACAAAGAATACAAAACGGGTCTACCTTGGGAAAGAAACCATGTAGAAGATTGCTAAAAAAATAACACCCAAGGTGTTAGTGGTGAATACTGAGAATTATATCACATCATATAAGATAATAAACTTATATTGTGATGATAAAGGTCACATAATTTCAATATAATCAAGAATTTCAAGGAAGAAGGGAGAAAGCTAGAATCTATAAGGAAATCAATCCAATAATGGGATATAAGGATTGGTTTAGTGGTTGACACTCCAAATGAAGAATACAAATTTCAAGAGAGGTTGTCGAAGAAAGGTTGGAAGTTGTTAAAGGTGTGTGTGGAAGGTGCAAAAAAGATGGGCACCTTGCAGTAAAACGCATGACATGGTTGATAGAATAATAAAATCTGTTAAAGAATAAGGGAAAATCATATGTGACTCCTAGTACCAAATCTACTGTAACTAAAAAGGAGTCTACACACAAAAGAAAGAATAATCATGTGCCTAAATATTGCTTGATAATATGGAATGATCAGTTAGAAATTCCTAATAGTATAGATCAAGCTAAAAATAGTGAATTTTTTTCTAAAGTGAAGAAGGATGTTCCAACTAAGAAGAAATCTCAAGAATAAAAGAATATCATGTTTCCCAAAGGAGTTTGGATCTAGGTTGAGAGACAAGACTCAGACCTATTGTTCACATAAATTAAAAAATAATTATACCTTATTCCCTTACCAATTGTGTTGTATTTGTGTGCTAACCATATAGGGAATTAAAGGTGAAACTAGTTCTCAGGGGAATAACTAGAATAGATGTATAAGATTTCAAAAACTGGGCATCAAAGTGAAAACGCCTCCATCCAAGAATTAACCATCAATTGATATTCTATAGAATATGTGTTGAAGAATATCATCCTTGGTGAAGATGTGAAAGTTGTTAAATCTGGAAAGCCTCTTGAATTGATCCATTTTTGGTGCATTATCTCTTTGGGACATCTTGAAATCTATCTATTTAAGAGATTGACCTTTATGAAGACTATAATAAGTGTCTCCTTGAGGGGAAGAATAGTGGAGAAGTCTTTGAGAAGCTTCCAAAAAATATTTACATCAAACAAATCTCTATTCTAGAAAGTGTGTTAAAGGTTTCATTGAAGTGGTATGATCTCTAATTATCTCATCCTTAGTCACAAAAAACAGATCCTAACATTAAAGGGGAGAAATTAATTTCAATCAAAGGAATAAAAGTGAGAGTTTGAATAAGATTCAATACTGATTTATAAAGATTAAAACCTGCTATGTTTATACTAGAATGTTTTTAAATTTTATGTTGAAGTAAGTGTAAGAATTCAGGTTGGAATTAAAATGAAAAATATATTAATCAGTTGGTATCTAATGGTTCATACTGAAGACAGTTTGACAACCTTTGAATGGTATTTGGTAAAAAGTTTCAAGTTAGTGTCATGTTATTTTATAAATGGATAGGTTTGATATCTCAATAAAACCCTCATGTTTTCTACATTGAGCATGGATCATGTAAACTTGGAGTAGAATGGTTGATGGAACATTGCCTAAGTATAAATTGATATCATCCTCTCTCATGCACTTTGTATTTCTTGTAAATAAGGAAGAGAAAAGAAAATTAAAGGTTGATGAGAATTAGGGAGATAAGAAAAGAAGAATTAAATGTGAAATGAACAATACATATTTACATATAATTTTAGTGGGTATCAGGAGAGTTTTTGAAAGTTTGGAAGAGTAAATCCAAGCTCAAAAGAGTAGTTTCAGAACTTCGAAAGAGTAACTCATAGTTCGTAAGAATAATGTAGTGAGTTCGGAAGAGTAAAACTAAACTTCGTAAGAGTAAAAGTTCACTTTGGAAGAGTAATTTGTAAGAGTTAGTAGGTAAATATATCAATTCTAGGTAGGATGATATTCATTAAAATAAATATCATGATACAATTTATCATGATTCTTATAGGATGGTGATAGGTTTCGAATGAAAAAAAGCCACATGGATTTTTCATGTTTGTATGTAGTTACAGGTGAGGAGAAGCAGTTTATACAAAGGTATAGAAGGCCAAGATTATTCTTAATTATTGAGAATGACGAGTCTTCAGGAATTGCTGTAAAGGAAAAATAGTTAGGGTTTTTCAAACACTGATATTTGTGGTGATTTGAATTATAGTATTCATGTAGTACTATGAATACAGACAAGGAGGAATAATTAAGAAAGAAAGAAACTGACACTTCTATCCATTATATATATATTTTATAGGTCAAATACAGAAATTGATTAAAGAGTTAACCGATATTTCATTAAATAAACAAATCAAGTATCAAAGAAGAAGAGAATTATCAACTTCTACACCTACTACATATTTTGTGAGGTTGAAGGAAAGGAGTCCCAACTCTTATATCATGAGTTCCCAATATATGAGGGAGATAACCGGTGTATTTTTACACTGAAGAAAGAAGAAGAAGAACAGAGGAAAGAAGAAAGTATTTTGTGCATCCTAGTTTTCATAGAAATAAGAAAAACCTTGCATTTGTGCAAGATAAGAGGAAGGATTAGCTCTCTAGTTTGGTGAAGAAGTGTTACATGCATGATACTGTGCAAGTTAGAAAAGAATAATAAAGAAGGAAACACATCAACAACCAGAAAATGTCTATATCGATGAAGGAAATTCTTATTGTTACCAAAAACTTACTATACAACTGTCAAGAAGTAGTATAAAGACCCAGTAGGATGATGTAAATTGCGGGATTCACTGTACACTATCAGGAGACGTGTAACATGAGTATAAGGATATCCCTGCCCATTTGTACTCACATGTTGATACTAGTGGATCGTATGGTCTTGGTGAAATTTGGATCATGTAAAGGATCAATCTTACCATTTTGAGAGGTAAACCTTATAAATATTTTATGATTCTCGTGTGTGTGTGTTCTGATGTGTTGCAATAAAAAATGAAGATAAGGAAAGAGAAAAATAGATCCACTCACTTAACCACTAAAAGAGGTACAATAGTGAGGGATAAAAAGTTATAAAAAGTAACCAACACTAATACCCCCTCAATGTTGTTTATATCCCAAACTGGTCCTCTCAATTGGTATCAGGGCATGGTTCACCTCTGATTGGATTATCTATCTTTGAAATTGTTCTCATTTTAAAGATTTGAGTCTCTTTATGAATTTATAACGATGTACAAATTTGAAGTGTTTTTAAAAGAGAACTTTGTCTCGATGGTAAAAGAGGGAAAATTGCTAGCTAATGGTAGTCAGAGAGGTAAATATTTAGTTAAATATGTTGAATATGATTCATCAGATGAATAAAGCTCAAACTGTAAAGAAGATGAGTTCAATGAATCACTTAGTGATTTTTATTCTTAAGTCAAATATTATTTGAAGAAGGGTCGTATTGAGGTTTTAACTCATATATTTTACATATATCAAGGGACTATAAGATGAAAAGTCACAAATTGAGTTAGAAGTTGATCCAATAGAAGATTCATTGGTTAAGAAGGCGAGGAGATGAAACACTCTCATGAAGCTAGTAGCGGCTAAGGAAGAATCTGTAACACTTTACAATAAAATATTTTTTATGGATGATGAAGAATTGAAAAGAGTTGTTTTTGATAAAAAGGTGTTAAAAAATGTTGTTGAAGTGGTACATGCATTGTAGAAATTACACAAAGTCTCTATGAATGTCAAAAGATCCGGAAGTCAAAAGCAAGAGAATAAAGAAGCTTGATAACTTGCTACAAGAGACAATTAAAATTAATGAGGATAGCCAGAAGTACATGATTAACCTAAAATGTCTAGAGTTAGATGTGAAGATGAGAAATATGAATGTAAATCAAGAAGAATCTTCATAAGAAGATGAGAAGAATAATGATTCCACAAAAACACAGAAAGGGGTCTTTCTTCTAAGAACACTCAAATAGGCAGCAAGAAGAGACGAGAATAATCTCTTGATTAACCCACAACCAACTCAGTGAAAAAGGTAACCAATAACCTAGTTCAATCTTTTTCCACTAAATCTGATTTAAATGGTTCTATAGATTTCAAATAAAAAACTGTACAAATATGGAAGGAGAAAAATGCCAAAAATACATTACATCATCAAGGGTGAATGTGGGAATATCCAATAAAATCATCCCCCAAATGGAGCCCTAAATAATGGGATTTCAGTTAAAAAAACAAGAAAAATATGGATAGATTTCATCAAATAGAAAAATAATAAGATTTGTTGGGTATTGTTGGTGTTGTCAAAGGTTTGGACACAAGGCTATAAAATGTTGGCATAATATTTCAACATGTTGAAGTGATAAAAGGATTGAATATAAGGGGAGAATATATGAAATCATAATTAAACCTATTGGACGAAATCAAATGTCACAAATGAAAAGACAGGGGGAGTAGAGTTGAAATCAGAATCAAACCTACTGGACAGAATCAAATTCCTCAAATAAAGAATAATATTTTTTTAAGAACAAATTTGAATATCTATAATCTAAGGGAATCAATCCAAGAAATAGATTACAGTATTGGTTTAGTGGTTGACACTCCCAATAAAGAATATGAATTTCAAGAAAGGTTTTCAAAAAAAGGTAACCTAGAAGTTGTTAAAGGTGTGTGTGGAAGTTGGTGCAAATAGGATGCACACCTTGTTTTCAAATTAATCACATGGTTGACTGAACAAGAAAAGATAATGAAGAATAAGGGAAAACCACCTATGAAACCTATTACCAAGTCTGTTATAACTAGAAAGGAGTCTATACACAAAAGGAAGAATGATAATATTCCTAAAGATGGTTTGATTATATAGTCTAATCAGTTGGAAATGGATAAGAGGATGAAGCAAGATGAAAAGAGTGAAAGGTATTTGCTTGATAAATTGAAGAAGGATGTCACAAATAAGAAGAAATCTCAAGAATAAAATAATCGCATGCCACCAAAAGGAGATAAAATATGTAAGGTTAAAGAAAATGCAAGCATGAAGGGTTATAGACATTTTATAGTTGGAAATAAATGAGTCTCTGGGTTAAGAGACAAGTCTAATCCCTGTTGTTCACATTAAGGAACAAAAAATTCCACCTTATTTCCTTACCATTTGTGTTTTATTTGTCTCCTAACCATGTAGGGAATTGAATATGAATTTAGTTATCAGGGGGATAACTAGAAAAGGTGTGTAATATATCAAAAACTAGAAAGAAACATGAAGAATCCTACATCCTAGAATGATCCATTGGTTGACATTCTGTAGAACATGTGTTGAAGAAGACCATCTTTGATAATGAAGCGAAGGCTGTCAAATCTAGACAGCCACTTGAAGTGATTAATTTTGGTTCATTCTCTACTTGGTATATCTTTAAATCTATCTATTGAAGAGATCCACCTTTATGAAGGTTGTGCGGAGTGTCTCCTTGAGGGGAAGACTAGTGGAGAGGACTTGGAGAAGCTGCTAAAAATTATTTACATCTATATTCTGGAAAGTGTTTGAAAGGTTTCACTGAAGTGGTATGATTTATTATTCTCTGATCCTTGGTTACAAAAATCAGATACTAACATTAAGGGGGAGAAATTAATTTTAACCAATGATATTAAAGTCAGATTTTGAAGAATATTCAAGGATGATTTATAAAGGTTAAAACCAAATACATTTATTAGCATGTGTGTTGAAGTAAGCATAGGAATTCAGGTTGTAATTCAAATGAAAAATATATTTATCATTTGGTATGTATTGGTTCAGCTTGAGGATAGTTTGACAGCCTTCTAATGGCATGTGGTAGTAATTTTCAAGTTGGTATCATGTTATTTTATAAATGGAACGGTTTGAAGTCTCAATCCAATCTTCTTGTTTTTCTACATTGTGTATAGCTCACATAGAATTATAGTGGAATGGTTGATGGAAAATTGCTTAAGTATGAATTGATATCATCATATTTCATACACTTTTTATTTCTTGTAAATAAGGGGGAGAGAAGAAAATGAAAGGTTGGTGATAATTGGGTAGATAAGAAAAGACGATTAAGTGAGAAATTAATAATGCATATTGACATATCATTTTAGCGGGTGTTGAACACAAATCCAAAGGGCGAGTTTTATAAGCCCACTTTGTGTGTGTTGTATTTGTTGTAAATGATCATGTATTATCAATGAAGATTGACATCAATATGTAGATGAAAAGGAATTGGAGTGAAGAATAAGTTCTTGGAAGATGGAAGGTGAACCCAAGCATGTTGTGTAGAAGAGTACCTAAGAAGGTTTCTATTTATACTAAGTGAAAGAAGATTCAAGAACATATATTGGAAGTTGGTTTAAATTTTTCACTTACCATATGAAAAACAAGAGATACTTACATTGGAGTTTTGATGATTCATTCATTTTGATGGAAAAAGATGGTTTTCCACTGGAGTTTTGGTGATTCATTCATTTTGAGGGAAAAATATGGTTTAAGAATTTGAGTTTTGTTGGAGTCTACACACCACATCGGACTTGTGGTCTGGTGTGGTATTTATTATTCATTATAAAAGAACCTCAAGGCCTCTTTTAGAGAGGACCTCGAGTATTTGGGTCTCTCCTTTTAGTCGTATATGTGGATGATATTATCATCACTAGAAGTGACTCTGCTGGAATTTCCCACCTCAAGGGGCATCTTCACCATCACTTCCACACCAAATATCTCATCCCTCTCGCATAATTACTTGGCATCAAGGTCTTCTGTTCTCCAGAAACCATCTTCATCTACTAATGGAAATATATGTTGGATATTATGTAGGATATTGGGCTGGCACAGGCCACCACTGCTGGAACTCCTCTTGAGCCTAGGGAACAGTCTCTCTATGAATCCTCAGAACCATATTCACACCCAGGGTAATACAGTTGTCTGGTGGGAAAACTCAATTATCTCACCATGACTAATCTAGACATAGCCTGCACTGTTAGTAAAGTGAGCCAATTCATGGAGCATCCGACCACCTCTTGGTGGGATGCGGTCCTCCGCATTGCCAAATACATCAATAGAGATCCTTCTCTTGGTCTTCACTACTCCCACCATGATCATATGAATATTGAGGCCTTTTGTGATGATTAATTTGTTGGTTTCCTTACTACCCAAAAATCTACTTCTAGATTTTCCGTGTTCTTGGTAGGAAACCTAATCTCTTAGCGCAACAAGAAACAGACTGTCGTCTTCCGATCCAGTGCGGAGTCTGAGTACCATGCCATGGACACTATCACTATAGAGATCCTTTGGCTTCAAAATCTCCTCCAGGATCTTGGATTTACTCCACAAACATATGCTTATATCTGGTGTGACAATCAAACAACCACCACGATTGCTTCAAATCCTATTTTCCATGAACTCATAATGCATATCAAGGTGGACTTCCACTTTCTTTGCAACCACCTAGAGCACAATCATTTCAGCTTTAGCCACATCCCGATGGTGGATTAGCTTATTGACATATTCACCTAGGGCCTCCCAGGATCTCACCTAGCCTTGCTTAGTTCTAATATGGGCATCCACAGCATCTGCGACCCATATTGAGGGGGAGTCTGTCTGGTCTTGTCTGATGTCATATTTCTTTCATGTGACTCATGGTCCAAGATGGGCATATCCAGCTTGAGGGGGAGTGTTAAACCTTTTTTTATTATTATTGGTATTTTCGAGTCCCAAATCAGGATAATCCTCTATGTATTTCATTTTCTCAATCTATAAAAGAAGGCCTCTTCCTCACCTTGAGGTAAGGAGATTTACTCTTTTACAATAATAATAAAAAATGCTTTAGAAATTTAGTTGAGCATATTTAGTTATAAAATAATGATACATCATGAAACCAAATACCTTTAACTAATAAAAAACCTAACAATTTATGGGAGTAAATAATATATGTTTGAAATCCACATAGGATTCCAAGAGGGACCCTAGAGATCCAATACCAAATAATAAACACCAAAACCCACACCAAAAATTCTATACATGTAACACCCCGAGCTTCCATGATACGCTTCTCATTCAATAATGTAATAGCTTGCATTGTACGCAACATCGAGTTCTAACACACTACAACTAATCAAAGTAGCCGTTATGAATAGTAATAACCACTTTTTAAATTTATAAGAATTTTATATTTCAAAATGGACTTCATTTTTGTATTCCTAATATTGAAATTAGCCTATGTTGAATTTTTTGTAATTTTCTGAGAACTTCTAATTTTTTATGAATAGTGAAAAATACTTAAAACAAATTTTTTAATCAAAATAATTTATAGTGATAAGTTATACTATTGAGTGGTTTTAAAGTATAATTAGAATATATTTTTACCATTTTATCCAATGGTGGTCATTAGAATTATTTTAACATTGAAATTGGACATAAACAATTGCCAATCTTTTGATATAAATTGTTTCTTAAAAACACGCTATTTGTTGTAACAGCGGGAATTAATTATAAAATTAATTAATGAAACTTATATTTTTGGAATTTTGTAAAATAGACATCATTTTTGAATTCGGAATATCAATTATATCTTAGGGTGAAATTTTGGCCTTGTTCTGAAAAACTTCAATTTTTGATGAATAGTGAAACCACTAATTGGTAGTTAAATAACTGATTTTTCGTTTAAATGAAATATTACCACTTCTGTGATTTGATTTTCAAAAATCCAACATACATGGTTGTCATTAAGAAGTAAAATGTGGTTCAATGAGATTAAAATAATTTTTTGGTGAATAGTAACTTTTAAGTTCTTAATCACGATTAGAGGTAATTAGTATAGTTTAAGGTACAAATAATGTTTTAATAATATCAGATGAGATGACACTTGTCCTACTCCTATTGGATGAGTCATGGCCGACCAAGAAAACCCATGGGTCAACTTGGGGACCCCATGGAGCCACTTTATTTGGAAAATGACATTAATATACATTTATTTAATGTTAAAATTAAATTGACACAAACATGAGTTATTTTACTAAAACAGTTTTTAAGTGGGGTTACACAAGTCCAAATTTTGACTATAAATATTAATTAGAAAGCTAAAAAGATTTCCTATATCATAGTATTTTTTTTATAATTTTTAGACATTAAATAAATTAAATTATTTATGACATCATTATGATGCAGCGATGACCTCATTATTTAACGATTTAAATAAAATGAGAAGATAATGCAAAATCCAAGGCTTACACTTGTCCAAAGCCTATTGGATGAGGAGATTTCGAAACCTTATCACCTTATCCTCGAATTATATAAGTGTGGGACCTTTAGAATCCGAAAAGCATTGTGAAATAATATAACATTTCAATCTTTCCAAAAGTGCCCCTCCTCTCCACTTATAAAAGGCCCCCACCTATCCCACCTCATTTACACTTTCAAGCCATTTGGATCGGCCAAAATCTGCCCCAATACTCTCCCAACTTCCCCCTCTTACTCATAGAATCCTCACTTTGGGCAGAACTCTTCCCAAGGAAGCCTTTGGCTCAAATCAAAAAGAGTTACCCGATTTTGAGGTAATGTCTTCTCTAATGTTGTTTTGTTTTATTTTTCTTCTCCAACCCCATAAACTATTTTTATTCATTTCTTTTGTAACAACACCAGTATCCTAAATATACTAGGATGTTGTTATAAGAAGTATTTGAGCTACACTTACACACACCTACATCTAATGGTTAAAGAACATACGGTTTCTGTGGATGGCGAATTTCTGCCTCACGAAACGATGATTGTTCAACACTCATATAACACCTTCAAAGGTGGCCATTAAGATGTCACTATTTTTATATATGATATATAATATGTTTATGTTTTACTTATGCTTCTGTATTTCTCATTTATGGCATACTTTATGATTTCCATTATGGGTAAAACGCGATAATTTCATTTTAGGAAGTGCGGACTACCGCCCCCTCAAAGTGATTTGAATCGTTAATGCCATATGTGGGATGTATAAAGGATGGAGTAAATGGTATTATACACTATATTATACTGTAATTATATTATAAATTTATATAATTATGATTTAATTCCATTAAATATGAAATAGAAATGAAAGTAGCGTTCATGCGTACGTACGGCTTACCGTCTCCATGAATGGTGCATTTCATTTCTTACCTCTAAATGTTACGTGACATTATGAATGAATGTATATACTGTATATATATGATATATATGATATCTAAATCATGAATATAATTCTGGATATAATGGATATTCCACCACATGAACAACTTGTAATTATAAGAAGTTTATTTTTGACTCAAGTACCAAAGATCGACAAAACGACCGTTATTAACTTAAATAATTAAATAATGTTCATAACATGGTAATAAGTGATATAAATGGAATAATGAACATGAAAAAGGTTCTTAGGTAAACATAAATTAACTCTAGTTTATTATTCAGTAGGTTAAAGAACGGTCGAGTCAGGACAAGACGCAAGGTAAGGGAATTTCTTAACCCAATTTCCATTCTTTGGGTTAATCTCCTACTTTCCGATTATGTCATGATATTATTATGTATTATTTTGTATTTTTACTTTCTTTATGTGTACCTATAGTGAATACACATAATAGATCTATTTTATTCTAAAAATGATCTTTTTAAGGACTTCGTCTCAATCACCATCCATTGAGACATATTTTGTTTTATACACAAATTTCTTTTATACGATGTATAAACCCCTTTGAATTTTACGTTTATTCAAAAGGAATCTTTTTTTTATACGAAGCGTTTTGCTAAAAGATAGAAGGGAATGTTTTTCTTTCCATACTTATGCGGCGACAACGACTTCTCCGCCGCCGTGACCATTATTTGAGTTGCGGCTTCCTCTACAAGACATCATTTTTTTTAATGAAAAATAAATACAAAGTTTTAACTTTCTTTTATTTTGGTATTGAAAATGGTTTTGAAAGAATTTTTATTATATCAATGTGTTGTATTGATATCTTGTGATTTAAATGTCGAAATTTTATGTTTCCTTTGTGCATGTTTTATGTGATTCGATTATGTTATGGTTTATGATATGTTTAAACCTATTCATATGAGGAATGTATTGGACTTAATAAGTGACGGGTGGAGCCCGCTATAGCTCCTCGATGCATCGGTAGGTCTCACGAGACAACTAGATGTGGAATTGGCCGAGGCCCTTTCCCAATTTGATTTATGGTTTTGGCCGAGGCCTTAATCATTTTAGACGTCTTGGCCGAGGCCTTGACAAAATGTTTCAGAATGTACGGCATTATGCATTCCATCATTATGAAAGTGGTTATTGATATTGCATGTGATTATTCGACCAGTAGAATATCCATGTGAATAATTAAATGGCATTATCTCATTTTACTTTTTCCATATTATGTTGAAGTTCATGTTTAAAAGTCTTTTGTTTAAGTTATACATTGCCTTAATTGTTAATGTTTATTTATGAAAGCTTCCACATTATTGTTATCCTTACTGAGCATCTGATCTCACCCCTTTCAATGTTTTAATATTTTCCAGGATGTGAAGAAGTATTTTATGAATGACCTACAGGGATAGTCAGAAGAGGATATGAGTGTGGACTATGAAGACCATGTTATTGTAGTTTTTCACTTTATGATGTAATGTAACGTTTTTGAATGTATCTAGTGTTTCCAAGGCTACTAAACTAATCGGTCATTCGAGACTTGATCTTTTGTGATCATGCCAATGTTACGAAGTAATGCACCGGCTCTGGGTAGCTGGGGTCAGGGCATTACAGTTGGTATCAGAGGCAGTTTAGTACTAACCTTGGAAGCTAAATTTAGATAAACTCTGATTAGAGCACATAGACCTAAGATGAACTTTGAGGATTAGTATAGAAGAACTTCCTAAAATTTTGGTATTGTAGTGATTTTGTGAGTTTTCCGATCAGTACATCCCTGTCTGGATACGAGCAGGTAGAGGCGGCTCTGGCACAGATGTACCTAGGGGTAAAACCCGAAAGCACCGCTTTGAGCTAGACTCGAACGGGAACTGGTGCACGACAACGGGCCTTGCTGCACTCTTGGTTACGACACTCCCGGGGGATATGCTTAGGATAATTCTCATTTTATTTACAAACCACTATGAAGGGTTATGAGTACATACTTCCTCAAAGAAAACATTTCTTTTTATGATTATGGATTATATCCATAAATAGTTCAATTTATGTAAAGTGTTTAACAAGTATGGAATTATGTATTTTGATTCATAAACTAATCTAGTTTATGCCATTGTTTAGAAATGGCGCCTAGTGGAAGGAATGTAAACCGTATCAATGCACGCACTCCGTGCAGGGATTGCCCTCCTGCTCAAGATAATTATGGTGGAGCTAGTGATACAACTGGTGCCGATCAGCTTCTCACCGTACTGGGACAACTCACGCAGGTTATGAATAATAACCTTACTCGTATGGAGCACCCTGATCCGCAACGTGGAGGATCAATGCTAGACCGTTTCATGGGGCAACAACCACCAACCTTCAATGGGGGTACAAATCCGTTAGTAGCTGAGCAATGGATAAACTCCTTAGAGAAAATATTCCATGCCTTGGGGAGTAGCGAAAGGGAGAAGGTTGTCATGGCGGTTTACCGCCTCACTGGAGATGCCGATCAGTGGTGGTCACTGATTCAAAACACAAAGGAAGATGATGACGTATCGAATATGGAATGGAGGGAGTTCAAAGATCTGTTTTTAGAAAAATATTTTCCTCGTGACCATCGAGCAGATATGGAAAGGAAATTTCTGAGTTTGAGGCAGAAGGAGGATGAGAATGTCGCAAAGTATGAGGCTAACTTTACAAGGTTAGCGAGACATGCTGCCGATTATATACGTAACCCAAGGAGTAAGATTGATCATTTATTTGATGGGTTAAAACCATTTCTCCGTCAAGCTTTAGTATCACAATCCTTCTCATCATACGAAGATATTGTCTCGTGTGCTATCAAGACAGAAAAGGAATTCTCTAATTCTTATGACAACAAAGTAAAGCAAGAGAAGAAGAGAATGGTGGAACAAGAGACAGATAAAGGGAAAAAGGGAAAGAAGGATTTTCCATTATGTGATAATTGTGGGAAGAATCACCCTGGTACTTGCCTAAAAGGAATGGGAGTTTGTTATAAATGTGGAGAAAAGGGTCACCAGGCTCGTGATTGCAAGGGAAAGAAAGAGGCTGTCAAAGTTGAATGCTACAATTGTAGGGAAATAGGGCATTATGCAAATGAATGTCCTAAGAGTCAGGGAAACTTACCTCAGAAAAGGCCAAGGGATCAAGGCCAATCTTATGCTGTGACTACAGTTGAAGCGGAATAATTAATGTATTGGTGCTTTTGGACTCAAGGATTATATTCTGGTTATAAGAATAATGTGATATATATATATATGGATTGTACTGCAGTACTTGTTGATTTCAGTAAGGTTTTAATATGATTAAGGTAATCATATTTTTAGTATGTGACAATAAGAGAAACTTTTCTTTGTTTGGGGAATCTGATGTTACAATTGATTTTGGAATTTAGAGACCTTTTAGAGAAAGTCTGGACAGAGGTATTTTGGATAAATATGGTTGGACTGGATTAAGTTGATCTTTGGATAGTATTGTTTAAGGTTAAAAAATTTATGAAGATTATTTTTGGAATATTATGATACTATAGTTTTAGGAAAAGGACAACCTGCAGGGTGGGGAATGACCCGTCGCGTCGGACAAAGCCACAGGAATCGAACCCACAACCATAGTGCAACAAGCCTTTATTTCCTACCACTAGCCTACAGGAAGTCCCTGGTTATTACAAAATATTTTTACTAATCTAAATGGTATGTGTTAACATTTGGAACCTTATACAATTAGGATAAATAGAATATTTTTGAGTTCCGTTACCATTTGGAGTAAAAGTTGGGTTTGTGGTAAAAATTTATTAACGAATGAAAGTATACATAACAAGTATGTATATTCCCTTACGTTCTTAGTAAATCTCCTAAATAAATTCCTCAACATTATAAAAGGTAACTTAAAACAAAAATGTTGTCGGTTAACTTTTCCAACTGGGGATTCAATGACCATTTAACCAATCACAAGTTTGTGATTTTCTTGTGGTTAAACTTTCTCCTAATCCTGTTTTCTATAACTCCCCATCAGACCTTGATGGTTTGTTTCTCCTCCATATCCATATTTTCATATAATCCTAGAATGGGCTATATCAGGTGACCTTTGTACTTATCCTGCTTTCTTTTAATGTTATATATTTATTAACCTTATTTCCGATGTGGGTTTTCCTAAAAGGTATTTTCTCTTTTCAACCTTTTGTTTTCAAAGAAAAATTTCAAATTGCGAGGACGCAATTTATTGAAGGAGGGGAGAATGTAACACCCCGAGCTTCCATGATACTCTTCTCATTCAATAATGTAATAGCTTGCATTGTACGCAACATCGAGTTCCAACACACTACAACTAATCAAAATAGCCGTTATGAATAGTAATAACCACTTTTTAAATTTATAAGAATTTTATATTTCAAAATGGACTTCATTTTTGTATTCCTAATATTGAAATTAGCCTATGTTGAATTTTTTGTAATTTTCTGAGAACTTCTAATTTTTTATGAATAGTGAAAAATACTTAAAACAAATTTTTTAATCAAAATAATTTATAGTGATAAGTTATACTATTGAGTGGTTTTAAAGTATAATTAGAATATATTTTTACCATTTTATCCAATGGTGGTCATTATAATTATTTTAACATTGAAATTGGACATAAACAATTGCCAATCTTTTGATATAAATTGTTTCTTAAAAACACGCTATTTGTTGTAACAGTGGGAATTAATTATAAAATTAATTAATGCAACTTATATGTTTGGAATTTTGTAAAATAGACATCATTTTTGAATTCGGAATATCAATTATAGCTTAGGGTGAAATTTTGGCCTTGTTCTGAAAAACTTCATTTTTTGATGAATAGTGAAACCACTAAGTGGTAGTTAAATAACTGATTTTTCGTTTAAATGAAATATTACCACTTCTGTGATTTGATTTTCAAAAATCCGACATACATGGTTGTCATTAAGAAGTAAAATGTGGTTCAATGAGATTAAAATAATTTTTTGGTGAATAGTAACTTTTAAGTTCTTAATCACGATTAGAGGTAATTAGTATAGTTTAAGGTACAAATAATGTTTTAATAATATCAGATGAGATGAAACTTGTCCTACTCATATTGGATGAGTCATGTCCGACCAAGACAACACATGGGTCAACTTGGGGACCCCATGGAGCCACTTTAGTTGGAAAATGACATTAATATACATTTATTTAATGTTAAAATTAAATTGACACAAACATGAGTTATTTTACTAAAACAGTTTTTAAGTGGGGTTAAACAAGTCCAAATTTTGACTATAAATATTCATTAGAAATATAAAAAGATTTCCTACATCATAGTATTTTTTTTATAATTTTTAGACATTAAATAAATTAAATTATTTATGACATCATTATGATGCAGCGATGACCTCATTATTTAACGATTTAAATAAAATGAGAAGATAATGCAAAATACAAGGCTTACACTTGTCCAAAGCCTATTGGATGAGGAGATTTAGAAACCTTATCACCTTATCCTCGAATTATATAAGTGTGGGACCTTTAGAATCCGAAAAGCATTGTGAAATAATATAACATTTCAATCTTTCCAAAAGTGCCCCTCCTCTCCACTTATAAAAGGCCCCCACCTCTCCCACCTCATTTACACTTTCAAGCCATTTGGCTAGGCCAACCTCTGCCCCAATACTCTCCCAACTTCCCCCTCTTACTCCTAGAATCATCACTTTGGGCAGAACTCTTCCCAAGGAAGCCTTTGGCTCAAATCAAAAAGAGTTACCCGATTTTGAGGTAATGTCTTCTCTAATGTTGTTTTGTTTTATTTTTCTTCTCCAACCCCCTAAACTCTTTTTATTAATTTCTTTTGTAGCAAAACCAGTATCCTCAATATAATAGGATGTTGTTATAAGAAGTATTTTAGCTACACTTACAGACACCTACATCTAATGGTTAAAGAACATATGGTTTCTGTGGATGGCGAATTTCTGCCTCACGAAACGATGATTGTTCAACACTCATATAACACCTTCAAAGGTGGCCATTAAGATGTCACTATTTTTATATATGATATATAATATGTTTATGTTTTACTTATGCTTCTGTATTTCTCATTTATGGCATACTTTATGATTTCCATTATGGGTAAAACGCGATAATTTCATTTTAGGAAGTGCGGACTACCGCCCCCTCAAAGTGATTTGAATCGTTAATGCCATATGTGGGATGTATAAAGGATGGAGTAAATGGTATTATACACTATATTATACTGTAATTATATTATAAATTTATATAATTATGATTTCATTCCATTAAATATGAAATAGAAATGAAAGTAGCGTTCATGCGTACGTACGGCTTACCGTCTCCATGAACGGTGCATTTCATTTCTTACCTATAAATGTTACGTGACATTATGAATGAATGTATATACTGTATATATATGATATATATGATATCTAAATCATGAATATAATTCTGGATATAATGGATATTCCACCACATGAACAACTTGTAATTATAAGAAGTTTATTTTTGACTCAAGTACCAAAGATCGACAAAACGACCGTTATTAACTTAAATAATTAAATAATGTTCATAACATGGTAATAAGTGATATAAATGGAATAATAAACATGAAAAAGGTTCTTAAGTAAACATAAATTAACTCTAGTTTATTATTCAGGAGGTTAAAGAACGGTCGAGTCAGGACAAGACGCAAGGTAAGGGAATTTCTTAACCCAATTTCCATTCTTTGGGTTAATCTCCTACTTTCCGATTATGTCATGATATTATTATGTATTATTTTGTATTTTTACTTTCTTTATGTGTACCTATAGTGAATACACATAATAGATCTATTTTATTCTAAAAATGATCTTTTTAAGGACTTCGTCTCAATCACCATCCATTGAGACATATTTTGTTTTATACACAAATTTCTTTTATACGGTGTATAAACCCCTTTGACTTTTACGTTTATTCAAAAGGAATATTTTTTATACGAAGCGTTTTGCTAAACGATAGAAGGGAATGTTTTTCTTTCCGTACTTATGCGGCGACAACGACTTCTCCGCCGCCGTGACCATTATTTGAGTTTCGGCTTCCTCTACAAGACATCATTTTTTTTAATGAAAAATAAATACAAAGTTTTAACTTTCTTTTATTTTGGTATTGAAAATGGTTTTGAAAGAATTTTTATTATATCAATGTGTTGTATTGATATCTTTTGATTTAAATGTGTAAATTTTATGTTTCCTTTATGCATGTTTTATGTGATTCGATTATGTTATGGTTTATGATATGTTTAAACCTATTCATATGAGGAATGTATTGGACTTAATAAGTGACGGGTGGAGCCCGCTATAGCTCCTCGATGCATCGGTAGGTCTCATGAGACAACTAGATGTGGAATTGGCCGAGGACCTTTCCCAATTTGATTTATGGTTTTGGCCGAGGCCTTAATCATTTTAGACGTCTTGGCCGAGGCCTTGACAAAAATGTTTCAGAATGTCCGACATTATGCATTCCATCATTATGAAAGTGGTTATTGATATTTCATTTGATTATTCGACCAGTAGAATATCCATGTGAATAAGTAAATGGCATTATCTCATTTTACTTTTTCCATATTAGGTTGAAGTTCATGTTTAAAAGGCTTTTGTTTAAGTTATACATTGCCTTAAATGTTAATGTTTATTTATGAAAGCTTACGCATTATTGTTATACTTACTGAGCATCTGAGCTCACCCCTTTCAATGTTTTAATATTTTCCAGGATGTGAAGAAGTATTTTATGAATGACCTGCAGGGATAGTCAGAAGAGGATATGAGTGTGGACTATGAAGACCATGTTATTGTAGTTTTTCACTTTATGATGTAATGTAACGTTTATGAATGTATCTAGTGTTTCCAAGGCTACTAAACTAATCGGTCATTCGAGACTTGATCTTTTGTGATCATGCCAATGTTACGAAGTAATGCACTGGCTCTGGGTAGCTGGGGTCGGGGCGTTACAATACAACACAAACCCAAGGTTGCTAAGACCTCAGGGAAGAGTGAAAACAACGAGGGAAGGAAGAACAAGTCAAGAGGAAGGAAAAGGAGACACTTAATGATTCTTGTAAGAAACTGGATGAAATCCAACAAAAAATCACACAGAGGGAAAGGGGAAGCCACCTTATGTGTATGGAGAACTGAAGGTTGAGAGTGGGAGATGAATGAGGTTCATAGGATTTAATTCAAAGTATGGAACATTGGTAATTTCAATTTTTTTTAAAAACTACACAGGGGTACATCACAACGTAACCCATGGGTCTACGACATGGTGTAACTCCTATGGAAACCTCCACAACATAGCCCCTTGGCTGCACCATGGTGTGCCCCCAGAAGGTATAGGGCCTATACCATTGACCCTCAGGCCTCCATGACATATCCTTCGGGACCATGCCATGGTGCACCTAGAATCGTGCATCCACAATGTCGCCCCCAAGTTGCGGTACAAACTATCTTGGGTTACCCTCATGCAAATGATATATTGTGTAAGGGTAATAAATGTTACACTTATGCAACATAGGTGTGGTTTACCTATTATGTGGCCCCCTTAAACTATGATAGATGCTTTATAAAAAGGTTCCGTATGTGAAAATGACACTGTGAGTATGAAAATTCTCTCCACCATATTGATTTATTCCCCTAAAAAGCTAGCCTGATGCTTGATTCACAAATAAAAGAGTCCATCACTCTCTAAAATGAGCTTCTCACTCCTAAGTCTCATGCAAATCAGATTTTTTCTGCAAAAAAACATGAATTAACCAAATAAAATTCCCAAGTACTACATTAACTTGAGAGTCAACTATCCAGATTTGGATGGTCAATTACTAAAAGATCAAGCTCCAATTCTAGTTCTTACCAGTTAAGTACATGAGAAGGATTAGGATGATACTTTTTTAACTGACAAACATGAATCACATCATGGATTTCCATTAACTAGGGCAAGAAATTAAATCTATAAGCAATCTTTCCAACCCATACTATGATCTTGAAGGAGATAACATATCTTGGGGAAAGCTTCCCCTACTTCCCCAATTTTTGGTGGTCTAAACATAGTGATACCTTCATAAAAACCCAATCACCTATTAAGAACTCCAAATAACAGTGATGATGATACACATAGGACTTAATGTGACTCTGAAATGTTTCTAATCATTTCCAATTGGTATGAATCTTTATAGTCATCTCTTGCACCATGCTTTACCCCACTAAAAAAATTCTCACCCACCTTAATCCAATAGAGGGAGGACTAACAAGTTTGACCATATAGAGCCTCAAATGGAGCTATCTTGATCAACGATTTATAGCTTTTTTATACACAAATTCAACTAGTTCCAGATGTCTATCCCAAGAACCCAAAAAGTACAAGATATAAACACAAAGCATTCACTCTAGAATCTAGATATCTCACTTTGTATGGAAATATATTTGTGGATGGTAGTCCATTCTAATCCTGACCTAAGATCCCATCACCTCTTAGAGGCCCTTCCAAAAACATGAGGGTAAATTATGGGCCTCTATCTGAGATGATAGAAAAAGTAATTCCATTCAATATCATGATCTCTTTCATATAAAACTTTCTAAGTTCCTCTAATTTTGTGGAATACCTGATTTGGATGAAGTGGGATGATTTTTCTAGCCTATCAATAATGAACTAGATAACATTCTTACCCTAGGTGGTTTGAGGTAACCCTACAATAAATTCCATGAGTATCTCATCACACTTCCATGTAGGTATAGGAAGAGGTTGGAGTAGGCCAAATATCTTTTGATGCATGACTTTGACCTACTGACATATAAAGCATCACAACATGAAATCAACAATATCACATCTAATACTTGTCCACCAGAGTCACTGCTTGAGGTCATAATACAACTTTGTGGTGCTAGGGTGGAAACCCTACTGAGACTAGTGATATTCCTACATCACAACCTTCCTTATTAATGAGGGAACCACATACTAGTTTTGAAAATAGAACATTCCCTTGGGAGATAGAGACCAATCACCAGTGGTCTCCCCACCATATATAAAACTCATGATATACTGATACTCTTCATCTACTGCAATATCTTGATGAATGAGCTCTAAAAGGGTTGGTGTCAATTGAATATTGGAAATGAAAACAACCTTACTTACCTCTTTCACATCCAAGTGCATCCATAAAAAGGTCCCATCAAGGTCCATTCACCATTGGACTCCTTCAGTGCTTGAGAATGAAACTTTCAACTAAGAGCATTTGTGACCATGTTCCCTTTTCCCAATATGCAGGTGATGTAAAAGTCAATGGAGATACTAACACAATCACCTTTTTATGAAGTTAAAGTCTCTATGAGAGAAAATATAACTTAATATCTTATGATTGAAAAATACCATGAACTTTTCCCCAAATAGATAGTGCCACTAACACTTCAAAGCATGAAACTATAGTGAGCTTGAGATCACGAGCTAAGTATTTCAGCTCATCTGTTTGAATATGGAAAAATCCATATTACACCACATGGACCCCTTCATAAGCACACATCCCAATATCATCAAATGATACCTAATATCCATAGCTCTGTGCAAACTTCACCCCCTTTTGGGTGAGAGCATTAAAGGGAGATGATAATTTGGAGAATTCCTTCACGAACTATCAATAATATATTACTAGACCCAAGAAGCTCCTGATATAAAATATATTTCTTGGATTCTACCATGAAATTACAACTCTTAAATTCTCATGATCTATCTATATTCCTTTTTATGACACCAAATGTCATAATAATTTGAATTCATGGATCCATAAGCCACACTTTGATATTTTGGAAAAGAGGTGGTGATCATACAAAGCTCTCAAAAAAACTCAAATGACACTTGTGATCCTCCCCAAACTTGGTTACCTAACCCTAGGACCTTTATATTTTTTTTATTATTCAGATAATCCTTATTTTTAACTAGGTTGAGAGGGAACCCTTACATAAATCACAGGCCTAAAGGCACAAAATCCTTAAATATTACATGAACCAAAGTCCCATAATCACATAGGCCTTGAAAGGTAGCCCATAGAACCTATACTGGAATAATATCTCCCCACCTTCCTTCCATATTTCATAAGCATGTCACCCTAAATTCCTGTCCGTGATCTGCCATCACTGCCCCATGTAGGAGAAATGAACAGATACAACCTCAACCACTCCAAGATAGACCTTTCGGATCTAACTGACTTTTCTTGACCATCCTTGTGAAGTATTTCACTCTATTGGACCTAATTATGCTCTCATACAAAGCCCAAGGGTTCAACATGGATGGCCTAGAGGCCCTGTACCATAAAGGCCCAAAATACATGAATTAAAATTCCAACTTGGATGAATAGTAACACTACTATAGTTCCCTTTTACAATAACTGCTATAGTACCCACACTGCTAAAATACCACAAGAATCCTTTCACTGCCCAGTCTTGAACTTGGGTATGATACAAGATTATTAGGCGACCTTACCACTTGAGTAGTACCCAAACTACCCTCATATTACTTGAAATAAACCCAGATGTCATCCAAAAATACCATCACAAAAGGAGTCAAAGCATCAGTGGAATATTCAGTTCATCAATTCCATGAAGATCACTAGAGCATTTCTTAATTGTAATGACATCACCAGGTACTTGAAATGACTGTAACTACTATTGGATTCCATAATGGGAACATCAAATTAATTCCATTAGAGTTTATAGTAACATGATCAGTGATCGATTTTAGAGAACCACCTTACCCCCTTCAACTGGTCAAAGAGGTTATCAATATAGGGTAGGGGGTAATTGTTATAATCTTTAGACGATTAAACTTCTGGTAGTTGATACAAAAATAGAGGATCCTAGTTTCCTTTTTATCAAAAATCATTTGGAAACCCATGGGGACATGCTAGGGTGAATGGATCCTTTATCTTCTAAGTTGTCCTATTGAATCTTCAATTCCTTTAATTCTGTGTGATCCATATGATATGAAGAGAGAGATATTGGCTAAGTCCCCAACACTATTTTAATAGCTAATTCCACTTCCCTCTCTAGGGGTAAAATTGAGAAATTATTTGGGAATACATTAGAAAAATCCCTGACCATAGGAGGTAACTCATTCTTAGAACTTCTCTCATTAGCCTCCTATAAAAGATTAAAATTTTTACAGATATGTATGCCAAGTTACAAAATATTAGTTCTTTCTTGGATGGATCTTGGGTCCCATTATCCATGGAATACTTTAGTGCTCCTATCAGGGATGGTAAAAGTCACTACCTGATTGTTACAATTTATGTGAACCTTACAGACTTTCATCCAATCCATCTCAGGTATTACATCTAAAATATCTATTTCAATTATGAGAAAGTCCCATACCAGTTTGACATCCGACATAGAGATGACCCTTGAAGGGCATTGGAAGCCCTCTTATTTCTTCTTCCCAAGAGGAGTTGAGATGTGTTGGATCTGGGTGTAGCAGAAGCATGCAGAGGTGGGAGACATATTAAAATTTATTTCAATAATTATTTCCCAAAACCAAGAGAGAGGATATTTCATATCAAATTTATAATTATTTTATTTTATATTTGAAGAAATAAATATTTGATCTTAGGAAATTTCTTTATTGGTGAATGTTGATCATTCAAAAAGACCCTTTCATATTACCTTCATTACGCTGCGAGGATCCAAGGATAGAATCCCTCTAACAAGGATCCACACGTGCTCCTATGATCTTCAAAAAAATCCACTCGATCTCCGGGTGCTAGCGAGGTGAGTCAAATGTCTTTCATTATTCGTTCTTGATTGCTCATTATTTGGTCTATATAAAATATCTATTTCATTTATCATTCTTGAGAGGGAGAGAGAAGGAGGAGTTGAGAGATAATTCATTGTGCGCAACAATTCTTTATTCTCAATTTTGAGTGTTCTACACAATAGACATAACCACCAATTTATAGAGTTAGGAATTAATTTAAAATATTATTTAATTTCATATTGTCCATTAAATAACATTTATTAGCTTTAATAAATCTCATTCCCCATAATAATAATTACATAATTATTATTTTGTGGCACATTCTAACTTGCACAATAAAAAATATTATATAACAGTCTTGTTAATTAATATTTTTCATCAAACTCAGTCTTGGTCCATTCAAACTTCTCTAGCATTTATTGAACAACTGAATAAATAGTTTATTCATAAATGAATATTTTATTCACAATATAGATAATAAATATTTATTAAAATATTCAATAAATAAAATAAATATTTTATTCACAATCCAGTGAATAAATATTTATTTAATTTATGCGATCGATATAACTTGAATAAAATTATTCCTTGGAATTGAGAATAATATTTATTCCATTAATTAAACTCAAATATAATTCAATTGAGATCAACAAAAACAATTAGTGTGTGACCCTCTGGGGTTATTTCTCATTAAAATTAGGTGGGATTGCCTAAAGTGAAATATTACTATCTAGCAACGGGTCAAGAAACCCAAGAGAAATAACTTAATGTCACAACATCAACAATAACATACGAACGCTCACTGTGTAATATAATATGTTTGTAAAAATATCTCATAAAGCATGTTGCACATTCGTGTCACCAACCTATATGCTTGATATGTATTTCTTTTACTATATGAAATAAACACATTGTTACACTATGGCCATGGAATTTGATGTGATAGTTATATTCCAATCAAAGGGACAAGATATCGACTTCTATAAAGATGGAAGGGACAAATCCTTCCTCGACTTATTCATTAATGACATGTCATGCAACTAATGTGTCCAACTTCACCATGAACTGTTATCATCATGGTTTATGAAATACATCTACGTATGTGGTTTTCAACATGCATTAATAATAATCTTAAAGTCTAAGGACCATCACATATGGTTATAGATATGAATATTTAATGACTCCAAAACCTGCATAATTTCTACTGGTGGGTCTGTTCTCATAATCTTTTATCTTGGAGATTACTAAGTACAAAATTCATGAGAAGAAGCCTCATTTACTTATGATTAATCACACTTGATAGTCTATGTATTATGTTTCCCATCATAGTACATTATCCAACCACATAACATTATTTGAGAATATCATCATATCACATAAAAGTTCTCATCATAACGGGGAACTAATATGACCATATCAATGTGATGTATACTATATGACATTATTACATTAGAGTCATGCAGAACAAAAAAATGTAATAAGAAGTTTTATTAATATTCAATACATCAAATATACATGTAATCAATGTAAAAATAGTTGGTTTTAGGAAAACAACTCCAAAAAACTCCCACTTAGACTAGATCCAACTACCTATGACCTTCAGTTTTCTAGACCTCACATGATAGTCATTTTTTTACTAAGTCAAGAATTTAGTCAAGGGGTCTACCAAATTTTCTTCTGTGGAAATATTTCTCACCATAACTTCACCTCTCTGAGAAAAATACCTTAATATATGATAATTATAAAGTATGTTCTTCATCCATTGATGTTACTTTGTATCTTTTGCAATATCCACCACTACTGTATTATCACAACATAGTGTGATAGGATTTTTACTGCTATATACCACATCAAGATCTTGGAAAAATTTGTGCATCCATACTACTTCTTTAGTTTCCTCAGAAGCTACAATAAACTCAGAATATTCTATAGAATCTACATCTACATCCTACTTTAAGCTCTTCTAGATCACATAAACTCTATTCAAAGTGAATATGTATCCTATTTCTAACTTCAAGTCATCTTGATTGGTTTGGAAACTAGCATCTACATATCCTCTGATGACTAGTTCATTATCTCCTCCATAAACTAGGATCATATCCTTAGTACGCCTTAGATACTTTTGGATAGTCTTGACTGCCATCCAATAGAGGTCACCTAGATCATATTGATATATTCCCACCACACTTAATGCGTAGGTTACATCTATCCTAGTACATAACATAGCATACATGATTGGACCAATCACTGATGCGTATAGAATCATTATCATTCTATTTCTTTCCTCATGTGTCCAAGGACACATTTTCTTAGAAAGATTAATACCATGTGATGTTGGAAAAAATACCCTCTTGTATTGTTTCATACTAAATCTCTTCAGTATATTGTCAATGTATGTACTTTGACTTAGGTCGAGAAACCTCTTGGATCTATCATGATGGATCTTGATCCCAAGAATATATGTTGCATCTCCCAAGTCCTTCATAGAGAATCATTTATTCAACCATACCTTAACAGACTGTAAGACCGATATTTCATTTCCAATGAGTAATATGTCATCAACATATACTATTAAGAAAATGACTTCCCCCCACTAAACCATTTATGAAACCAAATTTCATTATGGCCTCATCAAAATTAATGTTCCATGACCTGAATGATTTCTTTAATCCATAAATGGATCTTTGAAACTTTCATAACTTGTTGGAATCCATTGGACTCACAAACCCTTCAGACTGTGTCATATAAACATCCTTTTTAAGGTTCTCATTAAAGAAGGCTATTTTGACATCCATTTTCTAAATCCCATAATCATGGAAATCCGCAACGACAAGTATAATTCTATTAGGTTTTAGTATTGAAACTAGTGAAATGGTTTCATCATAGTCAATAACTTTATGCTTTTAAACCCTTTTACAACCATTCATACCTTATAGGTATTGAATTATCCTTCTATGTATAGTTTCTTCTTGAATACCCATTTGCAACTAATGGGCTTTACATCTACTGGATGATATACCAAAATCCTGACTTGGTTTTGGTACATGGAATCCATTTCATAATTCATGAATTATTTCCACTTGGAAACATCTATGCCACTTACTACTTCCTTTTAGGTTATAGGATCATTATTATTAACTAATAATGATTCACCATCCTTAGTGACTAGAAAACCATACTGTTCTAGTTCTACAACCTCTCTAGTAATCCTATACAACAATTGTGCCTCTAGAACAATTTCTTCTTCCAAAGGGATTTATGGAATTTGTTCCTTGTCTAACTCTTGTGTATCTTGATCCTATACTTCATCAAAGTCTATATATCTCCCACTATCTATTTTAGAGATAAAATCCTCCTCAAGAAATGTGGGATTTCTGTCAACCAAAACCTTTTTTATGAAGGATTGTATAGGCAGTATCCCTTTTTTTCTTTGGTATATCCTATAAAGATACACTTTGTGCCTTGGGGTGAAATATTGTTACCTAAAGAGGATTTAACAAATGCTTCGGAACCCCACACATGTAATTAAGACAACATGGGATACTTTCCATTCCATAATTGGTATGGTATACCGTCTGTTACTTTAGCTGGAACTTAGTTTAGTACGTATGCTGCTGTTTGTAACACATATCCCCAAAATGATAATGAAAGACTCACATGACTCGTCATTTATCTCAAAATGTACAAAAAGTTTCAATTCCTCCTCTCACTTACACCATTCCAATGATGTGTATAAGGATGAGTGAGTTGAGATAAAATCCCAAACCCCCATAAATAATAAATGAATTCTTGATCAAGATATTCTCCACCATAGTATGATTGATGTTTTTTAATCCTCTTACCAATCTGGTTCTCAACTTCATTCTTGTATTCCTTGAATTTCTCAAAAGAGTCCTACTTATATCTAATTAATTAGACATTTCCATATATCCAAAAATCATCAGTAAAAGTTAGGAAGTATGATTATCCACCTCTTTATTCAATAGGAAATGGTCCACACACATTGATATGAACTAATTCAAGAATCTCTGTATCCATTTCACCTTTCCCATTAAATGGGGACTTGGTCAAATTTCCATGTAAACATGCATGACATATACCAAGTGGTTTTAGTTTAAAAGAATATAAATATCCATCTTGATGTAATTTAGTCAATTGATTTTCATTTACATGACCTAGTTGGTGATGCCAAAGTTGGGTGAGATGTGAGTCATGTGAAGTAAATTCATTATCAATTTTTATTATTTGGTTCAAGTAATCCAACACATAAAGGCCATTATTTAAATTCACCTTACCATAAAAATTCAATATTTATGAAATAAGAAAAATTTATTCCCAAATTAGAAAATAAATCCATCTATATTAATTCTAGATAGAGAAATAATGTATTGAGTAATTGAAGGAACATAATAATAAACCTTTAAAACTAATATCATTCTAGTTGGCAATGTGAGGTGCTAGTCCCCGATAGCTACAATAGAAAGTTTAGCTCCATTTGATGCTTAAATATATACCTATACTCAATCAATCTTTTTGAATCAACTTGGTTCCTATATTTTAATACATATGTGAGAACCACATGTTGTATCTAATACCTAATTTGTAGAAATAGATAAATTTCAATCAATAACAAACACACCTGAAGCTTCCCCTTGCTTCTTTGGATGGGTGAAATTTTTCTTCTAGTGGCCCTTCTTGCCACATTCAAAATAGACAACATCATGTTCCCTTGATTTCCCCTTGATCTTCCTCTTCTTGGAAGGGTGTGAAGAATATTTGGGCTTAATGATGTTCTCTTTACCTTTCCATTTGTTCACCATAAAGATATAAGGGTTTTCACACTTCCTATCCTCATCTACTTGGATAATAAGAGTAAGAAGATATGTCAGAGACTTCTAAATATTTTTCATATTAAAATTCACAACAAATATGGATAAGCTCTGAGGCAGTGATTCCAGAATGAGGTTGGCACCTAGTTATTTAGGGAGTTTAATCCCTAGAACCTCTAAGATCTCAATATATCCAATGATCTTGAATATGTGAGGTCCAACTAGGGAAACCTCTCCAAGATTTCTATGAAAGAGATACTTTTAAATCTCAAACCATTCCTATCCAAATCTCTCCAATAAATACCACAGAGGTTCTCAAGCATTCTATACACATCCATGTTTTTGTGAGAGTTCATTATTTTAGTAGACATTGATGAATTCATTAAAAATTGAATGTTGACCGCATCACTTAAATGTTTTTCATAGACAAGGAAGACTTTATCACCCACCTTTGTAGCAGGAAGATCAGGCATTGAGGATTCTAACACGTGAGATTTCTATTCATGGCGTAACACAACCCAAATGTGTATAAACTAATCCTAGAATATACTGCTAGTTTGGTGGTTATCTTTCTACAATATTGATTTTAGAGATAGTGTGTATGATGAACTTTCCATTTTATTCTACAATTAAAAATAGAATATTATTAGTAGTTTTCTTGATTAAAAATAAGTGACATATAATAACTTAAATTTTATTTATTTATTTATTAAATCTCCCACTATTTTATCAAGTATCAATATCACTCACTATTGAAAATGAAATGTCTAGTTTCTTTAACATTATAGTGGAAATGATCCCCATTAGATTGAAAATTTTATTTTTATTTTCTAGAATCCACTTTAAGGAAAAGCGGTAACCACATACAACATGCGACAATCCAAAGTTACAACATGCTTAAACCAAATTTGAAATTGAAAATTCAACACTAAATCCAAGGAGGCCTTGATTTGAGAGTCACCAAATCAACTGGAGTCATGTCACTGCCATCCACCATCATCACCAAGGTAAGCCACTACCGTCATCAACATCGACACCGACGGGCCATCAGAGCCGATGACCAGAGGGAGAACCAACCAGGAACAAACCAAGAGAAAACATCACTACAACCAGAATGAACTAAAAGTAGACAAGCACAACAAAGCTTCATCGAAAAAAGGATCTGAAGAAGAAACACCCAGTAAACATCACATAATCATTGGACATATCCCATGAAAAGAGAACGAACTTCCGTCAAAAGAATAAACAACCTTAACCACTTATTTGGGGAGGGAAAACTAAAAAAACCCAAAAAAAAAAAAACATATTGAATGCCGATACCGATTCCAAAATCACCAACGTCATAGAGGAAGAGAAACCGACACCAGTTGCCAAGTCCCACATCCCAAAGTCTCAAGATTACCACCACTTGAGGTCCGAATAAGAAAGGAGAATAAGAGATTGAAAAAGAGAAGGGATTTGAACATCCGAGGGTTCCAGATGATGACGAAACTGAATTCAGAAGCTGAACAAGAACAACCCATTTCCAGATCACCTGGAGAGACAATTGACTGAAGAAACATGTTGGATAAAACATTTACGCATAATTAATTAATTTAATTTATGTATTTTCACATTAATTAATTTATTTATATGATCACAACCTTTCATTCATAAAATAAATAATTTCATACACATAAATAAATAATTAATTAAATGAACCATTCATGAGATTTATCTAATGATTTATTTAATTTCCATACATTAAATAACTCTTATTGTGGGTCTTGGCATGAGTTACAACATTCTAGTTGTCCACCTGTGTATCACCTGGGTTGGAATCATTATGGTACTATCTTGAACCACCTCTATATTCCTTGGGATGCTCCATTAATTACAAATATTTATTACTCACATATAGGTGATGGGAACCACATGATTGGTTAAAGGGGATTACGTAAATATCCTTGTACATGTAGGTCCTATATAATAATAGAGGGATGGATGACTCACAGAACATCATTTTATTTAATATTAAATAATTATAAACTCATGCAATAAACTAAATTAAAATAGCCAACACATAAATATTTATTAGTCAAGCTCATTAATGATCATACATGAAAAAAATACATAAAATTAAATGGACACAATTCATTTCTTTATTTGTTATTTTATTATTTAAGACAAACACACTTGCATTAATTAATAAATAAATAAATAAATTAGTTCCATTTTATCTTTAATGATCAGCCAATATTATTTGGAGATACTTATCATTAATGGGATTCATTTAAAATAAACTATGGAACCAATAATGACATATTAATTACAATAAATTAATTTATCATTTAAAAAGTCTTTAAAACCATTATTAAATTTTCAAATACACAACACTGTTCTAATAAAAAAAATAAGGTTTTAAAGTTGAATTTTTCAAATTTAATGTAATTTTAATTTTATCCATTAAAGGGAGACTACACATTGTGTACATATAGCTACATTACATATATCTCAATTATCGTATATCCAAGTCATAGGCCTAGGGCTTTGGCATGTTAACTCGGCCGGACAACAGGGTGTGTACATGCTAGCTACACACCCTGTATCCGCTTTCCATATACCAGGTTGGCCCAATAAATATACGGTGTGTAATAAAAGCACCGCATGTAATTAATTTCTTGTAACATCGAGATACAATGCATATGTGTATAAGGCATGTGCTCTAGCTTCCTGCCGTGTAACCCAGTTTTACTAACCAAAGATTTGGAACTTCCTAATTGAATCTATGGTTGTTCTTAATTTTTTTAAATCTTTAAGAAAATGAAACACTTACCAAACAAGATTAATATATCAATAACATTTTAATTCAAATTGGATTAAAGAACGAATAACTTGAAATGAAAATGTAACCAAAATTTTTCATAGATCAACAATCAAATAAATAATTATAAATTTAAATGTGACCAATTTGATAACACTTGTTGGATCTAGGTGCAACATAATCTTGTGGAGGTGGGGGATATATTTAAATTTCTTTTAATAATCATTTCCTAAAACCAAGAGAGAGGATCTTTCATATCAAATTTAAACTTAATTTATTTAATATTTGAAGAAATAAATACATGGGCTTAGGAAATTTCTCTTTTGGTGAATCTTGATCATCTAAAAAGCCCTTTTAGGTTACCTTTGTTGTGTTGTGATCATACTAGGATAGAATCCATCTAGTAGTGATCCAAACGTGCTCCTATGATCTTCGAGCAGTACCACTTGATCTACAGGTGCTAGCACGGTGAGTCAAATGTCTTGCATTGTTCATTGTTGATCACTTGATATTTGGTCTTGAATAAATCTCTCTTTCACTTTTTGTTATTGAGAGGGAGAGAGGAGGAGTTGAGAGAGAATTAATTGTGCGCAACAACTCTCTATTATCTATTTTGGATGCTCTACACAATAGACATAGCTGCCTATTTATAGAGTTTTGATTTAAGTTAAAATATTATTTAATTTCATATTTTAAATTAAATAACAATTATTAACTTAAAAAAATTTTATTCCACATAATAATAATTATATAATAATTATTTTTGTGTGCGCGCCAACTTGCGCAGTAAAAATATATTATATAACGATTTTGTTAATTAATATTTGTCACCGAACTTGGTCTTGGTCCATTCGAATTCCTCTAGAATTTATTAAATAACTAAATAAATAGTTTATTCATAAATAAACATTTTACTAACAATATAGAAAATAAATATTTATTAAAATATTCAATAAATAAAATAAATATTTTATTCAGAAGCTGGTGAATAAATATTTATTTAATTTATGCGATCAATATAACTTGAATAAAATTATTCCTCAGACTTGAGAATAATATTTATTCCATTAATTAAACTCAACTAGAATTTAATTGAGATCAAGGAAAATACTTAGTGTGTGACCCTCTAGGATTCTTTCTTGTTGGTATTAGGTGGGATTTCCTAAATACCAAGATTACTGTCTAGTAATGGGTCAAGGAACCCAATAGAAAGAACTTAATGTCTCAAAATCGACAACCACATATGAATTCTCAATGTATAATATAATCCTTTTACCATAATATCTCATCAAGAAGGTTGCACATCCGTGTCACCAACCTATATGCTCGATATGTCTTTCTTTGACTATTTGAAATAAACATGTCATTATAGCATGTCCATAGAATTTAATGTGATGGTTATGTTGAAATCAAACGGATGATATATCAGCTTCCATAAAGATGGAAGGGAAAAATCCTTCCTCGACTTATTCATTAATGACATGTCACTCATGATGCACCAAACATATCCAACTTTTCCATGAACTATTATTCTCATAGTTTACAATATAAATCTAAGTATGTGATTTGTAACAAGCATTAATATTAATCTTAAAGTCTAAGGACCATCACACACACTCGTAGATAGGAATATTCGATGAAACAAAAAATGTATAATTCCCACTAGAAGTTCTATTATTATAATCTCCCATCTTGGAGATTACTAAGTGAAAACTTCATCAGAAGAAGCCTCATCCAATTATGAGTACTCACACCTTACAATATATGTAATATGTGCCCCATCATAGTATTTTATCCAACTACGAAACATTATTTGAGAATATCATCATATCACATCAAGGTTCTCATCATATCGGGGAACTTCTATGACCTTATCAATGTGATGTATACTATAGGACATTATTGTATTAGAGTAATGCATAAAAACAAACAATATGTAATAATAAGTTTTATTAATATTCAATATTTTAAATATAAATGTAATTAAAGTTAAAATAGTTGGTCCTAGAAGAACAAATTCAACAAACTCCCACTTGGACTAGAGAAAAATACCTATGCACTTCTGTCCTCTAGGCCTCAAATGATAGCCATGTTTCTACTAAGTCATGACTTTAGTCAAGGGGTCCACCACACTGTCCTTCATGGAAATAATGCTCACTGAAAATTCACCTCTCTAAGAAAAATACCTCAAGATATGATACTTATTAAGTATGTTCTTCGTCCGTTGATGTAACCTTGTCTTTTTTTCAAGAGCCACCATCATAGTATTATCATAATATAGTGTGATAGGATTTTTACTGCTAGATACCACATCAAGATATTGGATGAAGTTTTGCATCCAAAATACTTCTTTAGATTCCTTAGAAGCTATAATATACTCAGAATCTACTTTAGAATCTACAACCATAGTCTGCTTTAATCCCTTTTATATCACAACACCTCTATTCAAAGTAAATATGTATCCTTTTTATGAATTCATGTCATATTGATTAGTTTGGAAACTATCATATATATATCCTATAATGACTAGTTCATCATCTCCTCCATAAAATAGGAACATATCCTTAGTACACCTCAGATACTTTTGGATAGTCTTGACTGCCATCCAATGGTGGTCACCTGGATCAGCTTGATATCTTCCTATCGTAGTTAATGTGTTGGTGATATCTAGCCTAGTACATGGAATATCATACATGAATGACCTAATTGCTGATGCATATGGAATACTTTTCATTCTATTTATTTCCTCATGTGTCTGAGGACACATTTTCCTAGAAAGATGAATGCCATGTGATGTTGGAGACAATCCCCTCTTAAATTGTTCTATAATGAATATCTTTAGTATCTTGTCAATTTATGTAATTTTAATTAGGCCAAGAAACCTCTTGGATTTTTCACGATGGATCTTCATCCCAAGAATATATGATGCCACACCCAATTTCTTTATAAAGAAGCATATATTCAACCACACCTTAACAGACTGTATGATTTCTATTTTGTTTCCAATGAGTAATATGCCATCAACATATACTATTAAGAAAATGACTGCACTCCCACTAAACCATTTATAGACACATGGATCACATTTTTCTTTATGAAAGAAAATTCCATTATGGCCTCATAAAAATGAATGTTCCATGACCTGGATGATTTCTTTAATCCATAAATGGATTTCCAACTTACATACCTTGTTGGTATCCTTTAGAGTCACAAAACCTTGGGCTGTATCATATAGACATCTTCCTAAAGGTTCCTATTAAAGAAGGCTATTTTGACATCCATTTTCCAAATCTCATAATCATAGAAATCCACAATGGGAAGTATAATTCTGATGGATTTCAGCATTGCAACTGGTGAAATGGTTTCATCGTAATCGATACCTTTATGCTATTTAAACCCTTTTGCAACCGATCACACCTTATAGGAACTAACTTGTCCTTCCATGTCCAGTTTCTTCTTGAATAAATATTTTTATCCAATGGGATTTACATCTACTATAGGGTCTACCAAATTACAGACTTGGTTTTGGTATATGGAATCCTTTTTAAAATTCATGGCTTCTTGCCACTTAGAGACATCTCTAACACTTACTGCTTCCTTAAAAGTTAGAGGATCATTATTATCAACTAATAATGAGTAAAAATCCTTAGTAACTAGAAAACCATACTGTTCTAGTTATATAACCTCTCTATTACTCCTACGCAGTAATTGTTCCTCTAAAACAATTTATTCTTCCATGAGGATTTGTGGAATTTTTTCCTATGATAACTCTTTTGTATCTTGATCATGGACTTCACTGAATTATATCTCTCTCCCACTATCTCTTTTAGAGATAATATAATCCTCAATAAATATGGGAAATCATTCAAACACAACCTTTTTTTTTCTGAAGGATTGTATAAGTAGTATCCCTTTGTTTCTTTAGAATATCATATAAAGATACACTTTGTGCCTCAGGGTGCAAGCTTGTTACCTTAATAGGCCTTGAAAAATGATTCTCAACCCCAAAAATGTAAGTAATACAACAATAGTTTTTTTCCACTCCATAATAGGTATGGTATACCATATGTTTCTTTAGTTAGAACTCAGTTTAGTATGTTTTATACTATTTGTAATGCGTATCCCCAAAAGGATAATGGAAGATTCATATGACTCATCATTGATCTCACAATGCAAAATAAGGCGCGGATACTCATTTCACTTACACCATTCCATTGAGGCCTATAAGGAGGAGTGAGGTTAGATAAAATCCCAAACTACCATAAATAATCAATGAAGTATTGATTAAGATATTCTCCACCATGATCTGAGTGAAGTTTCTTAATTTTCTTACCAAGATGGTTCTCAACTTCATTCTTATATTCATTGAATTTATCAAGAGTCTGACTTATACCTCATTAAGTAGACATATCCATATCTACTAAAATAATCCTTAAAAGTTATGAAGTATGAGTAACAACCCCTTTCTTCAATAGGAAATGGCCCACACACATCGGTATGAACTAATTCAAGAAGCTCTATAGCCCTTTCACCTTTCCCACTAAATGGGGGTTTGGTTATTTTTCCTTGTAAAAAATAATGACATACACCAAGTGGTTTTAGTTCAAAATAATCTAAATATCCATCTTGATGTAATTTAGTCAATATATTTTCATTTACATGACCTATCCAGTGATTCCAAAGTTGGGTGTGGTGTGAGTCATGTGAAGTAACTTCGTTATTGATTGCCATTATTTGGTTCATGTAATCCAATACATAAAGACCATTATTTAAATGTGCCTTACCATAACAAATTTTATATTTATAAAGGAAGCAACATCTATTCCCAAATTTTAAAATAAGTGCATCCATATCAAGTCTAGATACAGAAATAATGCTTTTGGTAAATAAAGACACATAATAAAAACCCTTTAAAACCAAGGTTATTCCAGTCAGTAATGTGAGGTGGTAGTCCCCAATAGCTACAACAGAAAGTTTAAATCCATTGGCTACTCTAAGATCTACCTCTCCTCGATCAATATTTTTGAATCTACTTGGTTTCTATATTTGAATACATATGTGAGAACCATTGGCTATATCTAATACCCAATTTTTAGAAATAGATAAATTGCACTCAATACAAAATGCACCTGAAGATTCCCCTTGCTTATTTGGCTAGGTGCAATTTTTCTTCTAGTGGACCTTCTTGACACATGTGAAACAAATGAAATCCTATTCCTTGATTTCCCCTTGATCCTCCTCTTCTTGTAAGGGTGTGAAGAAGCTTTAGGATTAAAGTTATTTGATTTCCATTTCCATTTATTCAATATAAGGACATAAGGTTTTCATGCTTCACATACTTATCTACTTGGAAAAGAAGTGTAAGAAGATCTGGAAGAGACTTATCATTGTTGTTCATATTAAAATTCACAAAAAAGAAACAGAATATCTGAGGAGTGATTCCAGAATAAGGTCAGTTCCTAGTTCTTTGGGTAGTTTAAACCCTAGAACCTCTTAGCACTCAATGTATCCAATGATCTTGACCATGTGAGGCCCATATGGGGAACCTTTTTCAAGATTTCTCTGAAAGAGTGCCTTGGAAATCTCACATCGTTCCTGTCTAGATTTCTCTTAGTAAAGACCATGGGGGTTCTCAAGAATTCTATATACATACATGTTTTCACGAGACTTAATTATTTCACTAGACATTGATGAAAGCATTAAACATTTAAAATTGACCACGCTGCTTAAATGTTTTTCATAGAAAAGGAAGTCTTCATAACTCATCTCTTTGGAAGGATGATTAGGCATTGGGAATTATAACACGTAAGATTTCTGTTCATGGAGTATCATATCTTGAAGGCGTCTAAACCACTGTTGGAAGTTACTACCAGTTAGAAGGTCATATTTCTACAATATTGATCGTAGGGATAATGTGGATGAATAACTTGTCATTTTAGTCTACAATTAAAAAGAGAATATTATTAAATGTTTCACTTGTTCTTTGGTCTTGAAGAAATATCTCTAGAACTTATTGTTCTTGAGAGGGAGAGAGAAGCAATATTTGAGAGAGAATTTGTTGTGCAGAACAATTATATATTATCAATTTTTTGGATTCTCTACACGATATACATAACCAACTATTTATAGATTTGGGATTTAAGTTAAAATATTATTTAATTTCATAATGGTAATTAAATAACATTTATTACCTTTAATAAATCTCACTCTGCATATTAATAATTATATAATTATTATTTTTTTGTACATGCCAACTTGAACAATAAAAAATATTATATAACAATATTGTTAATTAATATTTATCACCCAACTCAGTCTTGGTCCATTCAAAATCCTCTAGAATTTATTGAACAACCGAATAAATATTTTATTCATAAATAAATATTTTATACAAAATATAGAAAATAAATATTTATTAAAATAATAAATAAATAAAATAAATATTTTATTCACAAGATGATGATTAAATATTTATTTAATTTATGTAATCAATATTACTTGAATAAAATTATTCCTTAGACTTGAGAATAATATTTATTCAATTAATTAAACTCAAATAGAATTTAATTTTGATTAACGGAAAAACTTAGTGTGTGACCCTCTAGGATTCTTTCTTTCTGGCATTAGACAGGATTATCTAAAGTCTAAGATTACTATCTAGCAATGGGTCAAGGCACCCAATGGAAAGAACTTAATATTTCAATATCGACAACCACATACGAATGCTCACTGTGTAATATAATTCCATTGTCACAATATCTCATCAAGCAGGTAATATATTCATTTCACCAACCTATATTCTCGATATGTATTTCTTTAACTATCTAAAATAATCATGCCATTACACCATGTCTATGGAATTTAATGCGACATTTTCATTCTAATAAAAGGGTCGAGATACCAGCTTCCATAAAGATGGATAGGACAAATCCTTCTTGGAATTATTCATTATTAACACATTACTCATGAAGAACCCAAAGTATCCAAATTCTCCATGAACTATTATCATCATGGTTTGTGAAATGCATCTAAGTACATGGGTTGTAACATAAAAAATAATAATCTTAAAGTCTAAGGACCATCAAACACACTCGTAGATAGGAATATTCAATGAAACTAAAACATACAGAATTTATACTAGCGGATCTGTTCTCATAATATACAATCTTGGAGATTACCAAGTGCAAACTTCATGAGAATAAACCTCATATACTTATGAGTACTCACACCTGATAGTATATGTACTAGGTGTCCCATCACAATATGTTATCCAACCACAGAACATTATTTGAGAATATCGTCATAGCACATCAAGATTATCATCATAGAATGAAACTACTATGACCTTATCAAATATTCATATAATCTTGGAAATTATTAAATTAGAGTCATTTAGAAAAAAAAAACATGGAATAAGAAGTTTTACTAATATTCAATACATCAAATATACATGTAATCAAAGTACAAACAATTGGTCCTAGGATAAGAACTCCAAGAAGATGTCCATTACTTATAGAATAATATCAGATGGAATATTTAACAGATCCATGAAATGAGAAGAGATAAAAAAATGAGATTCACTTGTATCAAATAAAGAAGTATCCATACATGAAGCAACAAGAATGGTTTCTCTCACTATCGCATGCCCTACCTCAGAGTCCATTGGTGCCTGATCCACTGCATGCATCTGCTTCACCCCTGAATGAACTTGGGGTCTTCCACTAACCTAAGTCTTAGACTTGAGATGACTATTCCCACATAAAGAACCAATCCCATCCCCACACCCATGATTATTGGGTGCTACTGCCCGAGAGGAATCATACTGCACCATGGATCCCTTGGGGGATGAAGATCCTGCTCCACTTTGGGAAGGAAGGTTGGCTCAATAGAATCTCTAAAGATAGAATTGTCATATGAACAAATGAAATTCCATGAGATCCATTGGGAAAGAAGATCATATATTCCCCACCTTACCACACTAGTGGTAGACATAAGATCCACCACATGCAAATGGAGATGACGAAGATTGGGCTGAATACCTAGAACTGCTACCACTTCCCTTCCCCTTCTCTTCATTTTTCCTCTTATACTCTGAGGAACTAGTCCCACATACACTAGGAATAGTAGGGAATAAAATAATACTAGATATCCTCACTTGATTAATCTCTACCATTATGGTTCAATCGATAACCTCAACATAATCCTTGAGTTTCAACATGAAGAATTGGAACCAGATGTTGGCTCATAGGTCCATATCGAAGTGCCAATATTTCATTTCTTTATTAGATACAATATCAAGATAAAATTTACCAATTCAGTAAATCGATTCAGATATTACATGACTGGATGATACCCATATTAGAGACACATAAATTCCCAGGATTTAGCCAACACCATGTTATTGGGGTAAAACTGCTAAGTGAATATCACTTTGAAATCCTTCCATTCCAGATCATCATGTTGTTTTCCTAAACAACCAACTACCACCATTTCCAAGTTGGGACTTTATTAATGAAATTATCACACTTAAATTTAATGGAGTATAGAATTATGAGGAAGTCAAAGATCCACCCAGTCCTCTCTAACTAATAATTAGCCTCCAGAGGACTATTGCTTCCCTGGAAAGAGAGAGACTTATTTTTAGGGAACTCCTGAGATTGATCCTACTCTAAAGATGGATCAAATTATTTAATTGGGGTGGTATCAAAACATGACTCATGGTATATTTATTTAATATCCCAAACCACTAACCCAATTATATTTTGATCAACCAGTGGATTGAATTATGAAAATTTATCCCTAACATCCCCTAGAGGGTTCACTAGTTTATTTAAAGGGGGGAATTATACTACCTAAAATCAATAAAAGAGATAAAACCATGAAATCCAATAACAAACCATCAATCTATACCAAAAAATTTGTTAAATACCCCTATAAATCACAAGAAAAAGAATGTAACAAATCAAAACCTTCCATGAAGCTAGTTGTGCATACATGGTCCATGACCTATGTAACTTACCCACAAGGAAGGGAAAACAAATCCTAGATCAAACCAAATTCTAGACACCCTTTTTAACTCAAGGGAGGTTACTAAGAGTGTTGTATTAATACTACCTCTTACTTGAGCCCCGAAAATCCTATCTCTAATATATCCGACTTCCCAAATAACATAGAACCAAAACCAATGGCTCTGATTCCATTTTTCATGAACCAACCTGGATTACCCCTAACTTGGGTAACCAATCTGGTTATAAAAATGCCCGAAGGGTATTCCCGATCCCCATGAGCTGGAAAAAAAATGCATGAGCATTGATAATTTTCTTTAGGAACAAATTTCCCAGTTAAATCCATCAATAATATGTAAACAAAACCTCAAACAAAACCACATCAATCCAAAATAAAAAATAAACACCCAAAAATGGTATAAAAGGAAAATAAATATAATATAAAAAAGGAATGGGATGGGGAGATAGAAAACTATACAAAAAGGGAAATGAGATAATACAATCAGATCCCCAAAATAAGAAAAAGTGCTACCCATCTTCTTGTGATGTGAGGGTAAACCTCCCACTATGTCACAACCATCACCTAACCAATATCCACTAGAGAGAGTACTAGTCACCTCTAAGCGATGCCTTTAATTTACTTTTATATGACAAAAAAAGTCTATATACACCCATTGGGTGTATATAGGGTGTGATAACAAAGGCCTAGTAGGATCCCACTAAGAATTTCATGAATAACCATTGTTGGGAAAAAATAAACATGTTGAAAAAAATTTAAATGGAAACATACTTTTGAAATTTTAAACAAATATAGGAAGAATAATAATAATATAAAAAAAGCACCATGGGACAACCCTAGGATTTATAAGGTTAGACCTCATCCTTGGATCCTCATACTCTGGGTGATCTAACCACTCAATACAATTCCCATGCATGAGCTACTAGGGGGACTGAGCCAAAGTCCCATCAGTAACCACATCCATAGTAGATTTTTTTAGCTAGAATTTTGTCATAGTCCAAGGGCTAGGGAGGGAAGATCATTTCCTACCAGTACTTTTCCTAGATATCCCACACATGTATCTATAGTTCCTATCTGGTATCCCCTTTTCAATCAATTCAATTTCTACATCCAATTCACTTTATGAATAAATCATGCCATATCAATCCATTTATATCTCAATATAAAGGAAAACAATTTACAATCAACCAAAAATACCCAATTAGTTCTCAAAATATCCTTTTATGCATCACAATAATAAAAACACACTTCATAAATTTAGGTGATCATATTTAGTTATCAAATAATGACACATCATGAGACCACCTAACTTCGGTTGTAAGTGGGTCCCTAGACCCAACTCTTGTATGTACTTTGATTAACCTTACATATATACAGTTTGATATATATACATGTGTTTATCTTAGAAGAATAGTATTGATACTTTTGTGTCCACTATATTAATGGAAATTTACTTAGATTACATTTCTTATCAAAGGGTTATGAAAATTCTCAGGATATAATGAGAACCTATAGATACCATGAAAATAATATTAAATATATGTCCTATGGTCCCTATACATTATACTGATAGAACAGAGATGATGTGTGACCATCATGTGCTGGGGGATCATAAGCATTGAGACTTCTTCTCATTAAGTTCTCACTTGGTGATATTGAGTAGATGAGATCATGAGGACTACCCTTCCAAAAAGAACATTACATGCTTTAGGTGTCATTTTTAGTTCCTATCAATGAACATGTGTAATGGTCTCCTCAATTGAGATTATTATTAGTGTATACAATTTGATTACGTACTATGATGCAAGATGAAAACTATGGCATTGATGTCAAAGTGGGGTAGCTTGTGTTGGGTGCATCATTGGTGATATGAAATTGATTAAATAATCAAGATAAAATTTGTCACCTTTGAAAGGAAGTGTCATATTAGGCTTAGTTGATCAGGATGGTAGTAACTTTTCTAAATCCATGACCATGGAAGAAGAAGGTAGGTCTGTCCAGTTAGATCAATGAATAATAAAGTAATAATAGATGATGACATGATGTGTGTGTCCTTATTTATGAGATATCATGAGACAAAGAGATTATATTACATGATGTGTGTTCATAGGAAAGGTTGTCATTGCTATGAATTTTACTTATTTCTGTAGGGGATTTTGTGGGTTTTTAGACTCCACTCCTGGTTTGTGAATAGTATTCACTACTATCGAGATAAGGTCCTAGAGGGTCACACACATAGCACATTCATAAGTCTACCCTATTACGATGAATAGAAGATTAGGAAATGGTGGGACCCACAATGGGTTCTTAGAGATTTTTGAGATTAAATGATCGCCAATGAATAAATAAATTCATTATTATTTTAGAATATAATAATTAGATTTGAATTTATTTATTAAAATTATTTACAAGGTATTAAGTGAATACATGGAAAAATATTATCTGAAAAAATATTATTTTAATATTAAAGGTTCGTTTAATATTTTTGAGAATTATGAGTTGAGTTAATGAATCACTTTTATCATGTAATATATTTATTATATACTACAAGTAGGTGATATAATAAAATGATGTAATGACACAATTAGTTGTTAATAAAACATCATTTATGACTTATTTAGTGGGATTTATATATATGGGGGATGGGGAACTCATTACAGGTGTTTAATTTCCACTATATAAGAAAAGAGGAGCTCATTTCCAAGGGAATATTCATTCCCATGAATTTTAGAGCTCCTATGTACTCCTTCCTATATCCTCGAGAGAGAAATCTCCATTCCATGTGTTCAATCCAAGAACACCTTCATGGATCGATGGAAAAGTGTCATGGTGATCATTAGGATATCTAAGTCACTGTCAGACATCCATGATTGCACCTAGATTTTGAAAAAAGGTGTTCCTGTAGACTATTAAAGCATTTATGGATGATCTAGAGGGGTTTGAGCTTGGATCCTTCAAAAAATGGTCATCAACAAAGAGTGATAGTAAAACATGCCTTTGATCTGAATGAGGTAGTCACTCATCTTATTTTTACGATTAATTAAATTCATTTGCAATAATTAGGCCTTTACCGAGGATTATATTGCTGAAGATGACAAAGTTGCATCATTATGATGATGAAAATTTTAAAATCCCATATCCACCAACTTCTGTTGCGCACCTAGTACCAAAAATTGGAATCCGAGTGAGAAAATGTTTTTTCTAAGCCAAGAAAAATTAAAATTGCTTAAAATTAAGTAGAGGGCCTCATTTTAGTCTCAATGGAATGGACCAAACATTAATTATATTTCAAATGAAGAAGTTATTATCATCCAAAAAAAATTAATATGGATTAAAAGTGGATTATTTTTATGGGTATCAATATATGTTAATTTTTACTCTAATGCATTGGCTGGAGGTAGTTTTTGAGAACCACCTTATGGTGGCTAGATTTGATCCGGATAGGAGGTTTATCTTCCACCCGGTTGTGGAATCAATCAATTTTTTTGCAAAAGCTTAATTGATGTAGGATTTTGAATTTGAGCAAATAAAAAAAGTAGAAAGACCTAGGTGGGTCCACCATCAGGATAATAATAAATATTTAAATACAAAAGAAGGGGTGGGTTGGATTCTACAGCTGGGTATTTAAGAAAAAAATATTTAATTCAAAAAATGAAAAGCGACCATCTTCTCCCTGTGGCCGCCACCTACCCAGGACACCTGCATAGAATGCCGCTGCCACCCCTGTTGGCCTCACCTCCTAGCTATAACTCCTTCTCTTTGTCTAACAAATCCCGCAATGGACACCTACTGGCGCCTCCTAATACTGAACTATTACTGTTGTGTTCTGATTTCCAACCTTACTAGCACTGCTTATCACTTGGATGGCCACCCTCGACCACACCCGCTCGCCGACATTGTGTCCTCCCAGACAACCTCAGCTAGCGCACTTCTCAGTCGACCATGCTTGCGCAGCCTCAACCATCTTCCACCAGACCACCCTTAACCATTGGATGCCTGTAAACTCCTGTTGGCGACTCGTTTATCATTACCCCATTGCATTTGGTGCAACCCCTTGCTATTATCAGGATCCTTGCACATGCCTCCTGCTAGAAACTGCTTGATCTATAGTAAATATGGGTCAGCCCAACCCAGTATTGGGTGGGGCGGGATCTGCCCAAATCGGACATCCTTGGGTGGGTTCAACCTAACTTGCAATGGCCTGCGTGGGTTCTGACCGACCTGTAATGGGCCCACATGGGTTATGGGGATTGGGTAATGAATTCAAAAATTAATTTAATTTTTCAATTTTAAATAATAATAAAAATGAATTTATTATTTGAAAAATTTATTTAAATATGGAATAAAATTAAATTAATTGTGGAACCAAACAAAAATAAATTATTTTGAATTAAAATAATTTATTTAATTCATTTAAATTCCCTAAACTTAAATTTTTTACCTTTTTATTTCTATCACACATTTATTTTACCCATAGAATGGTCTTGAGAATTGACTGACCTTAATTTTTTTGGGTGTATATTTATTTAATCAATTATTATAACTGTGTGCGATGATTGTAATAATTATTTATTTATCGAATGTTTTCACACCATCTTTCTTAATTTAATATGTATAATGGGTTGTATGTCCATTAGTTTATATGTATGTATTGTGATTCCAAAGACCCCCTCATTTGAGAGTGAGTATGTATGTATTATGACGATGATGCCGTAAGACATGAACCATGACAAGAAGAGGCAGTATCCCAGATGAGATGTATTGGATTAGGGTGTGAGATCTGATACGAGTCAAGACTTGAATCAGGTATTATACCCGTACGGTCATGATTGATTCATTAAGAATAAATTTATCAACCAATATTAAATGCACAAGATTATTTGGGTAGTTTATTTAATTTATTCATTGTTTATTATTTTTGTAAATGTACATGTTTGTGAGAACACATTAAATAATAAATAAATAATGCATAAATTAAAATAATAAAATACACAATGAATGATTTATATTTAACACATGTTCAATTGTGAGAATGAAAACATAGTATGAATATAAAAAATATAAAATTAATTCATACATCAAGTAATAATAAAAATCCTCCAAGTAATATTAAGTTGTAAAAATTTACAACACATAAATTTGAACAAAACTAGGTGTACGGGGTGCTCATCAGACCTAGTTGAGGGTACCTCCTACTACTGGGGATTTATTATGAGAGTAATGGGTTGAATTAAATAAATTTGGTAGAAAATAAGTATCCATAACTACCTTTCTATCACTTTATAGGAAGTGTGTTGAGGGAATCAAGGTTATGTTCCTAAGAATCTAGGACTTCACTCAACAGTTTAAGGAGTCGTGAGTCAATGTAGTTGCCCTATCTAATTCATTCCTTGAAACTCTTCGAGTATTGGCATAGACATATCTTGGATTATGAGGAGAGGTTTAAATGATCATTGCCACTATAATACTCAAATGACAGAGTATTCCGAATCTTATAGTGAGGGATACTAGGATTTGATAAAATAACAAGAGACATTTAATGATTTAATTAATTAATCAATAATATATAAAAGGCAGTCAATATAAATTACCAACTTATAAATTTATTTATTTTAGATAAAATGGAAATCACCACTACCGATATATTATCACAAAAATCAATTGTGGATAAAGAAAATATCTTGACTGGCTATAACTTCCAAGAGTTTTATAGGTTCTTATGCATAGTTATATGATAAGAGAGGATGTTTTATGTGAAAGAGTCCTCACTACCTGCTGAACCCCATCAAGGAGCAAGAAAGGTGGATAAAAACAAATATAAGAATCATATAGATGATGTACTAGATGTAAAACATATCATGTTGTCATCGATTTCTAGTTAATTGCAGAAAATGAATGAGTACGAAGATGCCTAAAAGATTATCTCTTATCTCCAATAGTTATATTAGGAGAAAGAAAGACAAGAAAACTATGAGATATTAAGTTCAATATATAGATGCAAGCTAGCATAAGGGAATAAAATAAGACATCATATACTCAAGATGATTGGTTATATTGAGATACTTGAATCCCTAGGTTCAAGCTGAACCAAGAACTAGCGACTAATTTCATTATTGCCTCTTTACCACCAAGATTATCAACTTTTATTGTTAATTAAAACATGAATAAAATGAAAAAGTAGCTCATAGAACTATTGGAATTAGTTATCTAAGATAATAAGGATATGAAGAATACCAATTCTTCAGTCCTTATGGTGAACAAGAGGAGGACATGGAAACCTAAAATATAGTTTATATATATAGGGTGAGCATAACATGTATACCTAGTGGGGACATAACCAAGGTCTCAAGTGAACATATGAAAATATAATACTAATACGCCACTGAAAAAAAAACAAAACAAAAAATAACCTATACAGGATAACTAACCAAACCCATTCTCACTATGGCTCACTCACCAAATCACACATCCAATATAATAATATAGCATCAATATCATAATAAAGCAAGGTGCCCCATTGTCATTTCCCCATTGATTTGTTGATTTTGCATCCCAACGTCAAACGTACCATGCTCCCATCCCTTCCATACACATCACATCACATAAAATAACATACCAACCATCTCTGATGTGGGTCGGGATGTATCCCTACCTAGCCCATTCTTGCGAGGTCTAGAATCTAGTTCTAGAATTAGGAATCATCATATCACGTCTTGCCTTTAGACACCTGGGTCATCCCATCACACCTCACTCGAAGACACATGACCCAACACATCACATCTCAACCACAAAACTAGAGTAGTAGGTTATCATGAATGTTTAAGACATCAACCTCAAGCCCACCTCCTACCATGCATGACCCCCAACACACAACACATCTCATTACAACCTAATCACATCACATCTCACTCAAAAATACCCGGTCCATCACTATAAATATTGATTGAAGACACTTGAACTATCAATACTAAAGGAAGAGTGGGTAAGAGGGGGTATCCATTCATCTGTATCACCGCTATCGCTAATGTTGGGGAAAACACCTGAAACCTATAACCATTGAGTGTTGGTAAGGTTATCCAACTTAGGAGGTGCACATAAAGAAATAACCTAAACATACATGATATATAGATAACACACAATACCCAAACTATGGGCTCACAACAACTTCACTAGAGAAAACCACATCACCACCACCATACCACACATCAACCGTCACAACCACTACCACCACTATATGAAACACCACACCACCACCACACAATCCACACAACATTTACCACTTTAAATTGAATGTTTCAGCACTTTTATTCATTATCCCTTTCATTTATTCAACAAATTCATTAATCCATTTACCACACATCAAGTTCCAACTCATTAATTAATTCATTTCATTTATAATTATCATTCATTCCATGGATAACTAGGAAAATATAACAAACACACCACACAACAACTTTCCCATCTCACAAAACCACATCCATAACACCACACATCCACCACCATCATCGTGCCACATTGCCCATGAAAACTCACCACAACAACCAAACATCTCACATACTAACCACATCTCATAACACATCCTACTCACATAATAACTAAACATCACCACCACACATCATCACTACACATCATAACCACTAGGCACTATGTCCACTATGCACTACAACCACTGTTCATCACAACACCCCACTTCCCACATCACATCCATGCAAACCAACTACCACATCACAAATCCACACATCACACAACCCTGCCAATCACCTCCACTACCACACAACATCCCACAACACACAAGGTAAAAAAGGAACCACACATAATAACAACACATTCCGAATTCCACAATTTATTCAAGGGATTTTATCACATTATTTCTTTAATTAGAATGGGTATTATTAAAAAAATAATTTCCTTGGGAAACCAATTTATTATCCAAATATAAATTCTTTATCATTTTATTTAGGGTGTGATCACACAACAAAACATCAAGGGTCTTAAGGCATATCATCTACAACACAAACAAGTATTATAACAACCATTATTTTTAGTATTGCAAATAAGCATGCACAATATCATCAATATCATATATAAAAGTAATAAAGCATTTGATATCTACCCATAAACAAAAATTTCAATTATTCTAATTAATTATATTTATTATGAAAACCCTTCATATCCACCAAAAGGAAAGAAAAATCATGAAAATATCACATAAAGCACATAAATAGGTGAGAACGAGGATCCATTACCTAAATAAAGTTTTTCGGTCTCATTGTGCACCATAGGGTGAAGAAGGAACAACCCATAAACCACAATTGTGAATGGAAATGATGGATCAACCTACATTATATCAAGGGGTCATAAAAACATAGCCCAAACTCTCCAAAAACCAAAGCAATATCACCACAATGAATCCTCTAGAAGAATGATGTAAGGAAATACTATGATAAAGAGGAAGGAACTTATCGTGAATCACCAACCAACAACTACCAGTACCTAGGGATCAAAGTAGGGAGAAGAGGGATGAAAGATCTCTAAAAATCACCTTGTTTTCATCTAAAAATGAGAGAGAGAGAGTGACTGTAAAATGAATGAAAATTCATCAAAACAAGGGTTATAAACAACCCACAACTCTCCCAAATTGTGACGTAAACCACACTCTTATGGTGTAAAACCCATGGATATGAAAAATTACACCATAAAATAGACCTTTAGCCATTGAAACCATAGAAACCTCAACTTCCACTAAAAAACATGGTGTGTTGGGATTAAAATATTTTATGGCGTAAATTTCATCTTTACGACATAAACCCATTTCACGCGGTATTCCTCAACTGAACTCAAGCCATAAACCACAACCCCTGAAATCCACAAACCATAGAATTACTTCATAAACCCCTATTTTACAACATAAAAAGGTTTACTACATTTCTGTTGTAGCTCCAACTCCACGAAACATCGTCTAGCCTCCTATGAGTACTCTCCAACAAAAAACTAGCAAAGTAACAGGACAGGAAGGCACAAAATGTTACATTAGATACCTCTAAAATGATTCTAACCCTTTAGAATCAAAACCAAACCTGAAGAAAAGTAAGGGGTCTAAAAAAACCTCATGAGATACCTATCAGGTTTCTTATTACATATCAACACTACCACCTTCCAAAAAATCTAAACCAAAATGAATACAAAACATCCCTTGCAACCACATTACTGCACAACCACATCACAACCTCTCATCGGGACCAGCACCACACATCTGATACTAGCCACAAGCCACTACTTTCTACACAACCATACACATTAACCTCCACACATCCCAAAAAAAACACCACCATAACAAAAAAAATAACACTACCTTGAGCACACAAGTTATGAAATTCTATCTTCCATGTCGAGATATTATCCACTTTGGGCATCACTAACTCACATGAACAATTTTTATCATGTAAAAGTATAACACATATTGATTATGATTCAGGTATTCCCTTAATAATATGTTGAGATCTTTATCACACGTGAATAAAAATAACATCACATCAAACAATACGATCCAAACATCACATCATCCAAGAAAACCAAAAAAAAGGAAAATCTCAAAACAACTCTGGGTATTGGGAAAAAATCTACATCTCTCACTCCCAAGTACTATCATCTAGGCCACAGTGACTCCACCACACATGAACCAAGGGAATTTTCCATCCATTTAGCACCCTCTCTTGATGATATTGGATATCTATTGGCTACTCCATGAATGTCGCATCATGCTCGATATCCAACTCTCCCTAGTCAATGAAAAATGTGTCATCACGAAGATAATGATGAATTTGAGACATGTGGAAGATGTAGTGGATCCTCTCTAGCCACGGTGGAAAAAAACTGATATTCCACCTCACCAACACACCCAAACACCTAAAAAGGTCCTAACAAACCTAGTATAAATATTACTCCCCTTTCCAAACCTCTTCTACCCTCATTGCGGGGAGACTCTCAAGAACACATAGTCTCTAACCTCAAACATTAGGGGCCTCTACCTATGATCAACACTGGCTATCTAATAGTCCCACACCACCCTCATCCTCTCTTGAACCAACTAGAACTTCTTGGTCATGCTCTGCACCACATTAGGACTAAGAATTTCTAACTCCCCAACCACCACCCAACACAACGAAGAATGATACAACTGTCCATACAACACCTCAAATAGGGCTATTCCAATGGATGAGTGATAGATATTGTTTTATAAAAACTCAAACAAAGGAAAATGACATACCTAAAACCCACCAAATTCTAATACAAAAACTCTTAACATATCCTCCCTCATCTAGATGGTATTTTCTGTCTTCCCATTTATTTGAGGGTGGAATGTAGTGCTAAGGTACGATTGGGATCCAAAATCATACTTTAACCCCCTCTAGAATCACAATTAAAATGAGGGTACTAATCAAATATGATGGTCCTTGGTACCATATGAAGCTTAACCACACCATCCACATATTTCCTTACCAAAACATCCACAATAATTTACTCATGAATCACCACAAAATGAGATGACTTCATCAGTCAGTACACTATCACCCAAACCGCATCACAAACTCCTTGAGACCAATGTAACCCAGTGATAAAATCCATCAATATTTCTTCCCATTTATACTCAATAATATCCATGGACTTCAAAAAACCTCCAGGAACACAGTTCTCTACTTTCACCTATTGATAAACCAGACACCTCATTATAAACTCTTCCACTGACTGTTTCATCCCTGACCACAAAAGATGCATCCACAATCCATAATAAATATTTTTCACACCAGAATGATAAGGGTGAGCTATGAAACTCAAAGATATATCCATCAAGATAAACTGAAGAATGAATTTACTCTCCTAAAATAACTTCAAGGTCTGATCATCCTCCGACCATCCCTCAAGAGAATCACCATAACCGACACAGTCACTCATCACCTCTTCCTCTGAGTATCACCATTGAGACTCCTCCAATTTACCAATAAAGGATGAATCCAATTCTTATGATAAAGAAAAACATTTACATTTTTTTATCTGACATTAAGATGAATTTCTTCATGATCCTCCATACCTTTCCAAACATCCATAGACTCTCGAACCACATATCCTTGAGAATTAAAAATCAACACATGGAAACTACATTCCTCTTTTCTAGGGTGCAAGAAATCTAAAAATCATAATATGAGGGAAAATATATCCACCTATGATGGTGAAGATTCATATCCTGCTGATAGAAAACATATTTTAGGCTCTTGTGGTCTATGAAAAGAATAAGAAATTTTACGATGAGGTAATAGAGCCATAATTTTAGTGCAAACATGATTGCTGCCAACTCCAGATAATGGGTGGCATAGTTATGCTCATGGGGACATAAATTTCTAGAACAATTTGAGATCACTTCTATCTGATGCATTAACATGCATCTAAAAACCAAATGATACGTGTCACAAAAAAAATCAAACAACACACCCTTCTCAGGAAACTGAAGCATTGGAGCACTGAATAATTTATGATATAGGTAACTGAACACTACATGGAACTGATCAGTCCACATGGAATCCTAGTCCTTCCTAGTTAGAGTTTTTATTAGGGATACAACTTAAGAGGAATTGGTCACAAAACTCTGATAATATCCTATGAGACCAAGGAAACTACAAACCTATGACACATCCTTGAGTGTGTTTCCCAAGAAACAAATTTCTCAACCTTCAATGAGTTTAATACCACACCCTGTTGAGACACCACATGTATAAGGAAACACACACCTCACATCTAGAACATACACTTGGAAAAATTTCTATAAAGTTGATGGTGTTGAAGGAACTACAAAATAGCTCTAATATGCTCAACATGCTCATCCTCTGACCTTGAGTAGGTCAAAATATCATTAATGAATATGATGATGAATTGATCCTAGAACTCATAGAACATGGAGTTAATGAGACCCATGAACATGACTAGTGAATTTTTAATACCAAACGACATGGCTATGAACTCAAAGTGCTTATACCCATACCTGAAGGTAGTATTCATAATATCCTAATTCTTCACCCTCAATTGGAGACATCCATACTACAATTAACCCTTTGAAAACCAACTAGCTCATCTCAAATGGTTAAAAAGACCATGAATCCTCAGAAAAGGGGAATTGTTTTTGATCGTTACCTGATCCAACCTTCGATAGTCTATGCACTACCTCATACTAGCATCCACCTTCTTAGTAAACAACACTGGATCACCCCCATGGTGAAACATTGGGTTGACTGAAACCCATATACATCGGATCATCCACCTATAACCTAAACTCACACAACTCTATAAGAACCATTTGATAGGGATCCATCGAAATCAGAGACACACCTGACTGTAACTCTATCCCGAACTCAACATCGCATCAGGGGAGGGGGTCATAAACTACTATGGTAAAAAATAAAAAAACTCCTTAAAAACTCTAGGAACATCCCCAAATAGAGATTTTATATAAATATCCACCAATTACAACAAAATAGGCTTCAATTTCCCACCACCCATCTAATAACCTCGCTCACCAACAATCGCTAATCGCTATCACTCCACACTAGAAAATGAAACTATCCTCTGAAAAAATTCGATGGCCACATACACAAGATAAAAAAAATCCATGCCAAGGATAACTTCGTATGGATGTATCTACAATAAGATGAAATCTTCCATGGATTGGTGTTGCCCCATCGCTAGCCTACATCCCCAAAATGCATAAAATAAAATAGACTAACCTCCAAACAGCATAGATAACACCAAGGGTACTGGAAGTATCTGCACATAAAATTACAACATATAGACTAAAGTAGGAGAAACAAAGGATTTTGAGTCTATTTAATCAAATAAAGAATAAATAAGGGTAGATGATAAACTGATCCTACCCTAAACAACTCCCATCTTTTCCAGCACTACCGCCTTTAATGCATGGATCTGACCATGCACAACTCCACTACATCTCTATTTTAAGACTCTAAAACTATGCTATGGAATAGGTCCTTGAGAATGGGGACTATCACAAGGATTCACTATTCCAACAACATCTACCCTTGGATGCTGATCAAGCACCGGTGGTCCCTACTATTGAAACTGCCTTAGTGGAAACTGCTATTTCTACTTAAAATGGGCACGAACAACCAACTAATACTAGTCTACTTGAGAGGTTAGAAACTGAGCCTGGAAGTTCCCATGGCCTAAAAAGATGTAGAAAAAATGGAAAGCCTTTTAAAGGTTCTCTAGATCCACATGCCCCAAATGAATGGAAAGAGATCTACCATGGTTAGCTTCTCACTGGCTGAAACCCTAATTACCTGACCACCTGTGACTCACTGGATGAAGCCTTTCTATTAAAGATTCCATGATGGAGACTTTATAGAGGCTTAAATCCCAAATAAAACATCCTCTCAATAACCTCAGCCTTTTTCTGCACCTCCAGATACATAGGGAGCATAAAAGGAGTGACTAAAAATGTGATCATTAAGCGTAAATCCTCCTCCAAAATCCATGATCTGGACTCCTCATCTAGAAAAAATATGGTGTAAAGTGTAGGAGGTCCTTGAACCTGATACTAAGCTCTAGAATACTCAATCTATCCTACATAAGGGAGAGAAGCTCCTACCTTTTGGATGCACTCATTTTTAGTGACAGGAACTCTACTTGAAACTCCCTCTGAAAGTCTGGCCACAACACACCCGCCACCTTACAGTCACTAAAAAACAACATCCACCACTAACACACAACTACCCACATCTGATTAACTACCAATGGAACATAAAATTCAGGTCATGATCTGATTATACCAAAAGTGATTTCGATCTCCTCCAGCCAACGCTCTATCTCCAGATCAAAGACGCTCCCATCATACTTTCCCAAACTCTACTACTGAAAGGAATGAAAGGTCCTATGATAAACCTCATCATAATATATCAAATTGAATCTAAAATGATCAAATAGATCATATTTTTAAACTTCAACTACCTGAGATACTTGATAACAATGACTGGGATCCATTCTTGAAAATCAAGTAGAACATCCTAAGGTTGATAGCATGAAATTTTAATAAATATTTTTTATTTAATTCATTTTATTTTCCCAAAAAAACATAATTCATATAAAAAACTATCAATCATGATAAATGTACCTCTAATATGTCTCTACCCTACAAACAGAACCACCTCACTTAGTCATTAAATAAGCTCAGAGTCCGTGCACTAGATCACAGGGCCCCTAAAATCCCATGTACTAACTGATCTACCTAGCCCACATCACACACCAAGATAAACTAGAACCATTTACCTTCCAACATATGAAATAATCACAATTCCTAACTTCAAACTCCATCCTATATCTCAAAAAAAAACATTTTATACCACTTTGTCAGGACCCCTTCCCTCTAAAGATACCACAATGAAGGAAAAGATATAATGGCCCTCGAGTCCCACCTCTAATAGGCCCCGGGTTTGTGACTAGCACCAAGGATATATAAAGCTCACAGTATGGGAGGCATTACCATTTATAAATGAAATAGGATTAGAAGATAAGATAAACAACCACCAAAAAACTCTAGTAGAAAATATAAAAGTAAACCCAAAACCATCCCATAATGCATGAATAAAGTAAAATTGATACATATAAAAATATTCAAAATATGAAAAGACAAGTCTATGCAAGTGACTCAATAACAGCTCCAACTCAACTAATAATGTCTAGATTGGTCCCGAAAGTCCTCATGGAAAAATGAAAAATAGTTTATATATATAGTTTTTTTCATAACATGTATACTCAGTTGGGACATAAACAAGGCCTTAGGTGCACCTGTTAAAAGTGCATACTAATGCACTAGTGAACAAACATAAAAACCAACAAGAACCTATACAAGTACAATAGACAAACCCAACCTCACTATAAATTAATCACCAAATCATGCATATAATATAATAATATATCATTGAGATCATAACAAATCAAGGTTCCCCACTACCACTTCCCCACAAATTTTATACTTTCACACCCTAACATCAAACATCTTGTGCTCCCATCCTTTCTATACACATCACATCACATCACATCACATACCATACATATATGATGTGGATTAGGATGCATCCCTAACCACCCCACACTCATAAGGTATATAATCCAATGATAACATTAGGAATAATCACATCACATCTATCTTGTAGAAACTTGGGCCATCACATCACACCTCACTTGAAGACACCTGGGCTAACACAACACATATCAACCACATAACCAGAGTATTAAGGTAACAATAAAGTGAAAGACATAAACCATGTTCCCACCTCCCATAACTCATGAGCCCCAACACATGTCACATCTCATCCCAACTTCATCACATCACATCTCACCCGAAAACACTTGGCCCATCACTGCACATCTCACCTAAAGAAACTTGAGATATCACTGATAAAGTAAAAATGAAGAAGAGGGGTTAGACAATCATTTTTATCACCACCAACCTAAATTTCGGGAAAAACATCCGGAACCCAGAACCTATGATCATTGGTAATGTTATCCAACTAGTTTGAGGTGCATAAAAAATAACATAAACAAACATGATATATAGATAATAGAAAATACTCACACTATGGGATCACAACAAATGTACTTGCGTACCCTATATCTCCACCATCGTACCACACATCAACCATAAAAATTGCTACCACCACTATATGAAACACCACACCATTTACAAACAAGACACAAAACATTTACCACATTCAATTATAGGTTTGACCACTTTTACACATTAGCCATTTCATTTATTCAACCAATTCATTAATCTATTCACCACACATCAATTTCCACCTCATTAATTTATTAATTTATTTCAACATCATCATTTATTCCATAGATAAAAAAGAAACTATCACAAAAACACCACATGATAACTCTCTCATCTCACACAACCACTGCCATAACACCACACATCCACCATCGTCACCGCACCACATCACCCAAGCCAAATCACCGCAACAAACACAAATTTCACATCCCAACCACATATCAAAACACATCTATTTCACAAAAAACCACACATCACTTCTACAAAACACCACCACACATCATCACCACTACACATCACAACTACTGCACATCAGAACACACCACTACCCACATCACATCAATGCCAACCAACAACCACATCACAGCTCCACACATCACATAACACCACTGATCACCTCCACTACCAAACAAACACCCACAAGACACAAGGTGATAAAACAAAGAAACCACACACAATATAAACACATCCCATATTCCATAATTTATTCACGGGATTTAATCAAATTACTTATTTAATTAATAGGAGTCTTATCACAAAAACCAGATTTCCATGGGAAACCATTTTATTATCCAAATATATGTTCTTTAGCATTTTATTCTAGGTAATATCACTCAAAAACACAACAAGGGTCTCAAGGAATTTCATCTATAACACAAATAAGGCTTCCAACAACTATTTTTTCCAGTATTGGCAGCATGAATTCACAATATCATCAAAATGATGCATCAAAGCAGTAAATTATGCGATATCTCCCCATACCCATCAATTTAAATTAGGAAAATTAATTATATTTATTATTCCAACCCTTACTATCCATAAAAAGTAAAATAAATACCATGAATATCTCACACATAACATGTAAATAGGTGAGAAAGAGGACCCCATACCCAAATAAAGCCTTTCGATCTCACCGTGCACCATAGGGAGAACAAGGAACAACTTTCAAACCAAAAATGCATATAGAAACGATGGATCAACCTACAAAACATCAATAGATCATCAAAATTTATCCCAAAATCTCCCCAAACCAAAGAAAAATTGTTTTAATGAATCTCCTAGAAGAGGAACTGAAAGAAACATGGGGACAAAGAGGAATAAACTTACTGCAGATCACCAACCACCAACTACTGAAACCCAAGGATCAAAGTAGTGAGAAGAGGGATGGAAGATCTCCAAAAATTTCCTAGGGATTATCCACAAATGGGAGAGAGAGAGTGATGGTCGAATAAAGGAAAATTTAGCTAAACAAAATTTATAAACAACCTACAGGTCATCCAACTTACAACTTAAACTATACTCTTATAGAGTAAAACCCACGGCCAATGAGCCCGTACCCGAGTGGTAAGGGCTCCTGCTTGGCATCCAAGAGACCTAGGTTCAAAACCGGGGGTAGGAGAATTTCTGGGTTACTGTAGCAGTACTATAGCAGTCACTGTGTAGTATTGTAGCAGTCACTATGTAGTACTATAGCAGTTACTATTTGGTACTGTAGCAACTGAAACTATTCACCCGATTTGGGCCTTCGGGCCATCGGTTGGTGCCTACGGGTCTCCAGGGCCTTCGGGCCATCAAATGCCTTTGGGCCATAGGGAATTCGGGTCACGTAGACCATGGAGTAGGCCAGTTCACACAGAACATTCCCCAGAAGAGGATCAGAGCAATAAGAGTAGCATCCACCAGATGCAGAGCTAACCGGATTGGAAGAATGAGAGGGTATGGCAACCGCCATCGGGACCAGGAACCGTGCAGCTTTGTATGGGGCCATGCTAGCCGATCAGCAATGCAAGGTGGGGAGCTAGGAGATCAATGACATAGAAATATGGGGAGGGGCAGTTCAAGTGGGTTGGGCCTACGGTTCATGTATTGGGCATGGTATGCCTCTAGGCCTTCAGGTCATGTATTACGAGTTTGTCGGGCCTTGTGCCTTGGGCCTACGGGTCATGTATGGGTTCCACTTAAACCCTTAAAAGGGATATTATCCATAATAAAAATAAAAAATAAGGCCTTCGGGCCATTCGGGCAGAGTAAAACCCACGAGTTTGAAAAATTAAATCGTAAAATCAACCTTTAGGACATAAAACCCACAAAACCAAAAATTTCTTTAAAAAACATGGTGACTAGGGATTAAAAGATTTTACACCATAATTTTATATTTTATGGTATAAAACTGTTTCATACGGTAATCATTTTCCAAACAAAAGGTCATAAACTGCAACCCATACAAGATGTAAACCACAAAATTATGCCGTAAACCACTATTTTATGGTGTAAAAATGTCTACTTTAGTTTTTTGTAACTAAAAATCCATCAAACATCCTATATCCTTATTTGAGAAATCTCCAACCATAAAACTAGAAAAGTAATGGGCTTTTTAAGGCATGAACCATTTCATGGTACATCTTAATAATGGCTTGTATATACTTGAACTTGATAACCCTGTAATTAAAATCAATGAAAAAACTAGTGAAAATGAATCATATAACACCTACCTATGGAACTTTAGTCTTAGTCATGTAAATTAGAAGTGTCGACAGAAATTATATCAAATAGGATTTTTAGACCCAACTGAGTTAAAACCCTTAGATGTACCCTTATCTGATAAAGGAGTAAGAGCCTCTAAATTACTGGAATTAATTCATACTGATGTATGTGGCCTATTTTTAGTAGGGTAATGGCACATATTTTCTTAATTAATTACTTTTATGGATGAATATAGTAGGTACGACTATATCTACGTGATGTGGTATAAGTCATATTCCATTCATATGTTTAAGGAATAACAACATGAAGTAGAAAACCAGTTAGGTAAGAAGATTAAGGAACTACACTTAGAATGAGGTGGAGAGTATCTTAAACAAGATTTTTTTTATCACTTGAAGGAGTGTGGTATAATTTCCTAATTCACTCCTCCTTATACATCTCAATGTAATGGTGTATGTGAAAGGAATAATTAGACCTTTCTTGACATGGTCAGATCAATTATGAGTCAGAAAACTCTTCCATTATCCTTTTGGGGATTCATATTACAGACAACAACATAAACCCTTAATTGAGTACTGAATAAAGCTAAATATGAGATTCCATATTATTTTTGGTATATAAAGAAACCCAACACATTACACATTCATGTATTTGGATGCAATGATTTTGTTAAGACTATACCTAGTGATAAATTAGAATCCCAAAGAAATAAGTGAATCTTTATAAGTTATAATAAAGAAATCAACCTATATTACCTATATAACCATTCATATAGAAAAGTAATTGTGGAAATACATTCCATATTTCTATAAATGGAATAAATTTCCAATGTAAATACTAGGAGAAAGACTAACTTTTATGAAGTTGATGATTTAGATGAACAAGAGTTAGTATGGGAACAATCTCTACAAGAGAAAATGGGAGATTAAGATGTTCTCGAGTCACAAGTACTGCATAGGTCAACTCGAGAGGTTAGAGAACTAGATTGGTATGATTTTATTGTCACTGAGTTAGGTGACACATTACTCCTAGATAATGATAAATCTCTAACCTATAAAGAGGTAATATATAGAAAATATTCTACTAAATGGAAATAATATAAGTATTATGTGATGGAATCCAAGTACTAAAATCTTGTTTTTGATTTTGGTAGACCTTATAACTGGTGTAAAACCCATTGGTTTCAAACTAGTATTCAAGAAAAATATGGACATGTATGGTAAAGTGAATACCTATAAATCATGACTAGTTGCAAAGAGTTTTTGGAAACGTCAAGGCATAATCTATGATGAAACCTTATCACTAGTAGCAATGCTAAAGTCCATCAAAATATTACTTTTAATAGTATACTTTCATGATTATGAGATTTGGAAAATGGATGTCAAAACTACTTTACTAAATGGAAATTTGATTGAAGATGTATATTCGACTCAACCCAAAGAGGTTATTAAGTCAAAGAGTTCCAATAAAGTATCTAACTTTTAGAGGTCCATTCATGGGTTGAAACATGAATCACAATCTTGTAATGTTCATTTTGATAAGTCTATAAGAGAATTTGGTTTCATCAAGAATTAAATTGAGCCATGTATATATAATAAAATTATTGGAAATTCCATCATTTTCCTTGTATTGTATATTGATGGCATATTAATTATGGGAAATGAAGTGCAAGTATTATATTTAGTTAATAATTGGTTAAATTCATAACAAAACATAATTATAAATGGTTAAATAACTAAATTATATCACTCCTGTCAACAAGTTTCACCTTTATTTTCAGGATCTAACTTGATTAAAACTCCACAGTTAAGCGTTCTTGGCCAGGAAAAAGTGATTATGATGGGTGACCTCCTGGGAAGTTTCTCAGGGTGAATGCGAGTGAGAAAAAAGTACATTGAAAGAAAAAGTGTTGTCTTTTGGGGAAAATCATTATTATGTTAACAGTCCATGCACTCTTGGTCTGTTACTTTTCCAATTTTGAGTGTTGGAGGTGTTTGCGGGAGGTTCTGGGAGTTTTTGGTGGAAGATGGAGGTGAAGTAGAATTGATGTAGGAAATAAATGTCATGTAAGTGTATTATATGATGTGAAAGTTGGTTTAAAGGATTTTCCTTGTTTGGTTCATGAAATGTAGTTTTTTTGTGGTTAATTAAGAAAAACGAGATGTGTTTTTCGATGAAATCAAACCCCAAGGATTACACAATGTGAAAACTGATTAAACATCATGTAAATTCCCAATGAGGTGCTATTATAATGTAGTAGGGTGCTCGGGTTTTCCTCAAACTCTATTATATCTCTCATTCTAAGCAGCTAATAGCTCATCCCTTGAGGAATTTTGATATTCCTTTTGATGGGGATTGATTCCTGGATTATCAAATTTTATTCGTGGTGAGTTTTCCTCTTATTCTCATCTGTTTTATTCTGTTATTCTCTCTAGGATTCCCCAAAATGATGTTGTTTTGGTTGGGTGTATGTTAGGTTGCGTTTTGATGGTCTTTGGTAGCGGTGTAGGTTGATCCATGTTTTCCCATGGTGTAGTTGTGTTTTGCGAGCATTCTTCTTCACTTTGTAGTGCGTAGTGAGTTGGAAAGCTTCCTTGAGGTAGGTATTCCCTCATTTATACTTATTATATATCATGTGATAGGGTTTTAATTTTGTTTCTATATGGGTTATGGTTGTGTCAGATTAATCAAAAATAAATAATTGGTTAATTGAATTGAAAGGGGTAAATGGGGTTTGATTCATATGAATTTACATCTTTGTTGTTATTTGTGATATTGTGAATTGTAGAGGCTTGATGCTCTGCTGAAAATTATGGCTGTTGGGGGATTTTTTTCACTAGATATATGTTTTGTGATTTCTTATTTGGTTGTGATTATTGTGACATAACCCTAAAATTGAATTTGATTAAACACTTATATTTGGATAATTAAATGGTTTCCCTAGGATTTTTTCTTATGTGATAATGCCCTTAAAATAAAGTGGAATGTGATAAAATCCCATTTATAAATTTTTGAAATGATCTTGTTGTGTTGTGATGTGTGTCCATGCATGTGGGTTGATGATGTGTGGTTGGGGCATGTGGGGATGATAGTTTGTTTGTACATGATTTTGGGGGTGGTGGGGAGGTAGTTTTTTGGGCCATGATTTTGGGGCGGTGAGGTGGTGGTTTCTTTGTTCTAGATGATCAAGTAGTGATGGAATAAATAAATAATTGTTCAATAATGTTTGGAATGGATTGGGTTGCTTTGATTAATGGAATAGAAATGGTTAATGGATAATTAATTGGTGGTTTGTGTGGTTAAATGTGGTTGATGCTAAATAATGAAAATAATGGGATGATTAAATGAAATTGGATGGAAATATGAAGTGGGGTTTGTTTCTTATGTGTGGTGTTATGCATTTAGATATGGTAGCAAAAGTGACAATGTTGTAATTTGGTCAGTTTTTTTGTGAACCCATAGGTTGGTATTGAATGTTTGATACTATATACAATTACTTGTATATTATTGTGATTTCTATATGCACCCCACCCACATCAAGAACTATGTGCTGACATTCGCATAGTCATACTGGGTGGTGTTTTTCTCAACATATGGTGAGGAGTAAGGATGGATGGGTACCTGTAATTTCTAACTCTCTCTTCCAGGTGAGGTAGGTATTGCACAGTCTGTGATGGATGGAGGTCTATTTTTGTATTAGATAGTGGTTATGGCCCATATGTCTTTGAGTGAGGCGAGACTGTGCTTGTGGGGTGGTGGACCAGGTGTTTTTGGGTGAGATGTGATGACCCACGTGTCTTCGGGAAAGGTGAGACAATGCTTATTGGTTGGTGGCCCAGGTGTTTTCAGGAAATATGTGTTGTGGATGTTCTTGTGGGGTGGAGAACCCAGGTGTTTGTGAGTGAGGTGTGTTGTGACTGTACTTGTGGGTCAGTGTGGTATACGAAATAGATGGTAGTGCCAAGACATATGATGTTGGGTGTGAGAGTGGCATACCGGTGGGAAAGCAGTGTGGGGTGCCCTTATCGATGTGATTCTTATTATACTATATTACATGGTATTAATTATTTATTGGGCATGAATTGGCGAGGTTTTTATGGTTAGTATACCTTTATAGGTTATGTTTGGTTCTACTATTTTTTCACAGGTGTATTAGTATGCTTCTTTCACGTGTGCATGAGAGAATTTGGTTTTCCCATTGAGTATATAAGGACCCGAACTTATGATATAAATAATCTTGAATTTAGTCAAGAAAACACTTCATTTTACATTTATTATCTTTTCAAGTTTAGATCTTCAGAGAATTGGGACATAATACATTCATAACATTACACATTATTACAGAGTGGATACCATAAAAACAGTTTCCATTTTTTTTCAAAATATAAAACATTAAAACATAAAAAAAGACTCCTTGAAAATTCTTCAACATTTAACATGGCTTCCTTCCTTGTCTTAAACATCCATTAACCTATGAAAATCATTTAAAAACTTGGGATGAGCACAAAAGCTCAGTAAGGGATGGAAAAGAAGGAAAGATCACATTAGTCCATGAATACTCATAACGTATGAAATCATTTTCAAAAGACATTCTTGTCACCCATATATATACTTAATCTGTGTAACATTATATTTACACAAGATCCAAACAAAACATGAGAACATAAATATAATCATAAAGGTATATTGGAGCATTACTTACATAATCTTGTAACCATTCTTGGCTACCTTATAATTTGTAACCCTCACGGATACCTTACTTTGTGTAACCATCACAGTTACACTTCGAGTAACCATAAGGCTGAACTCCAAATTACTCATACCCAATGAATTGGAGGGAGATATAGGTCCCACAATTCATCATAAATAATTCCCAAGAACCAAAACAAAATTATACAACATGAATAATTCCATTAAAACATCGCTTTCAAATTTCGTAAAACCGAATTTAAAAAGAGGATTTTTAAAGAAAAGACACTTATAAATATCATACAATTGAATAGAGACTAAATATAGTGGATGTAGTATGTATATATACTGTAAATACACATAGTAAAACATAATATAAATATAACCCATCACACAAACAATTTAAATAGTACATAAATAATGAAGTAAAAGGTTAACCCAAAGAATGGAAATCAGGTTAAGAATTCCCTTACAAATATCATATAATTGAAGTGAAACTTAATAGAGTGAATGGAATATGTATATATAATGTAAATACACATAACCAATTATAATATAAACAATTATCATCAATAAAACAATTTTAATAACACATAAATAATGAAGTAGAAGGATAACCTAAAGAATAAAAATCGGGTTAAGAATTCCCTTACCTCAGGCTTTTATTACTTCAAATTTTTTTAAAACACCTGTATAATTGGTAAAAGAGTATTATTAATATCTTATAGAAATAATTTAATGTTTATAACATCTTATATGATCATTTCATAACCTCATTTCACCCCTTAATTGTTAGTATTTTGTTCCTTGCACTGTTTTGGGTGAGTTCCTTACACGATTTCCATGATTGGTTCATGATGGATGTTCTTGTTGATTGGAAGTGAAACTAAAGAATTGGAATGAAATTGTATTTTCATATTTCCAGAACCATAAATTATACCATTTATCATTTTGATGTTTTATATGAGGATTATTCATAAGTTTAAACATTAATGATGTTTGTTTAGATCATTTTAGTGGTTCTTCGATAACAACAACCTTATTTTGTCTTATAATTTAGAACCATGAGTAAAAAAGAATTACAGAACCATGGATGGATAATAATACATATATTATAACTTGTTTCAACCATATAAATGGTTTCATAACCATAATTAAAATAATTAAAGCAAATTGAAATCACATCGTCCACGATGTCGGTAATTCACACATCACAGACAATGTTTTTAATTCCATGAACAAGTGGGGGAAGAGAATAAGATTGATGATGAATTTACCATGAACATGAGAACATCCAGAATATATAATATTCTGGAGCTTCCATTCCTCCTGGTTAATAGGTGGTGGGGAAAGAATAATAAGGAATCATGAAATAAAAGAAAACTTGATAAATTTCTCACGAAAATTCGGCAGCCTAACGGCGTATCTTAAAATTTCATAAAAATAGTTTGATGAGAGGAAGGGAATATCTCATAACTCATAAATAATATGGATAGTAATGGGGGATATTTAATGAAATATCCCATCATAATCCAAAGGTAATGGAAGAGAATAACAAAAAATGAAAGAAAAGAAAGAAAATAAAAGAGGATGCTTACCTCTTGATCTCTTCTCCTTGAGATCCTCCTTAAGTGATTTGGTTTTGGTCATTTAGTGAGACCAGAAGCTCTAGGACGTGGGGGAGAAGATTGGAGTGGAAATTTGGTAGAAATTAGACAATGATAAAGGCTTTAGAGGTGTGGGAGTAAGAGGGGAGTGAGGGTGGTATTTATAGTGGAGGGGAGGGGGTATTTTTCATTATTTTAATCATTATTATAATATTTTGCTAAAGACTATGAATAATATTAATTCACGTGACCCCAAATAGTAATAATGGAATGTGAGTTCGATCCAAGTGGGCTTACATCATCCTTGCATCACCTATGATGTAGTAAATCTAGTATTTAGCATTTAGCGTATTTTATCGTATTTTACTATTCATAAAAAATTATTGAATTTCAGAAAAATCCCAAAAATTTACCCTAACCATTTTTGGATGTGTAGAATTCAAAAATGAAGTCCATTTTTGAAAAATAATTTTCTAATTATTATTAATTTAACTTTTAAATAAAAACATACTTAATTCCAAAATTAACAGTTCTAATTCTACAACTACTTCTTTATCACAATGAAAAATTAACCAAGATGTTATTATCTTCTAGCCTTAAGAAAATGAAATAATAATAAAATTTACTATTAATTAGGGTCATATTACTATTCATATTAATATTCATAAGGGTATGTTACTATTCACAAAAAAAACAAGTTGGTTTCATCAGACCCCAAATAACTTACTGAACACAATTGTAGATGACATTTTCTTGAAATTCAAAACATTGTGGTAGTAAAGTTATTTTTAAAGGCTAGTCATAAATATCTACTTTAAACAAAGTTTCATGCATTTCAATTTATTTTTATAAAACCTTGGGGTGTTACATTATCCCCACCTTCTGGTAATTGTGTTCTCGCAATTTTATTTACTTATTAAACAAGTGAGGGTACCTTTCCCTCATAGAATTTTCGGACTCCCATGTTTCTTCTTCAACCATGTGGTTTCTACACAAAACCTTTACCTGGTGGATTACTTTATTCCGAAATACCTGTTTCCTTTGATCAAGAATCTGAACTGGTTTCTCTTCATAAGAAAGGTTCTCTTCTAGCTAAACTACTTCTGGGCTCAAGACATGTGATGAATCTGGCACATACTTTCTCAACATCGAAACATGAAAAACATTGTGTACCTGAAACAAAATTAGAGGCAAAGCTACACGGTATGCAACTGTTCCAACTTTCTCCAAGATTTCAAAAGGACTGATGAACCGTGAACTTATCTTCCCTTTCTTACCAAAACACATCACACTTTTCCAAGGAGAGATTTTAAGGAAAACATGGTCACCTACCTCAAAAGAGGAGTCTTTCCTTCTGTTATCTACATAACTTTTCTGCCTGCTCTGAGCTGTCCTCATGTGCTGCTGGATCATACTCACTTTCTCAGCTACTTCTCCTACTAATTTTGGCTGCATCAACTTTCTTTCACTGACTTCATCCCAAAACATTGGAGTCCGACACCGCTTCCCATACAAGGCCACAAAAGGTGCCATCTGAATACTAGAATGAAAACTATTATTATAAGAAAACTCAACTAAATAAAGATGTTGATACCAACTTCCCTGATAGTCTATTGAACAAGCTCGAAGCATATCCTCCAAAGTTTGAATCGTTTGTTCTGACTGCCCATCTAATTGAGGATAAAAAGTTGTACTAAAATTTAACTCTGTGCCCAATGACTTCTGGAGTCCCTTCCAAAAGTTAGAAGTGAACCTGGGATCTTGGTTAGATATAATGGAAAGAAGAACTCCATGTAACCTGAAAATCTCCTTGAGGTACAATCGAGAAATCTGATCCAAAGCCATTGTATCTCGAATATAAAGAAAATGTGAAGACTTTATTAGCTGATCAACAATAACCCAAATCGCATTGTTACCTTGAGAAGTCTTTGTTAGTCCCACCAAAAAGTCCATTGATATATTCTCCCAATTCCACTCTGGCACTAGCAAAGGCTGAAGCACCCCCTTTGGTAACTGCCACTCTGATCTAACCTGTTGACACTTCAAACATTTCATGGTAAAATTAGCAATATCTCTTTTCATTCCATCCCACAAATAATAATCCTGAAGGTCCCTATACATCTTAGTACTTCCAGGATGAACAGAAAATGGAGAACTTTGAGCTTCAAACAACAAATCTTTCTTCAACTGAGAATTACAAGGCACACACAACCTTTTTCCAAATATTAAAACAAAATATTTTTCAAGGTTAAATTCTGGAAACTTACCCATTTTAACCAATTCTACCTTTTTATGTATCTCACTGTCTTCCTTCTGCGCTTTCTTAATTCTGTCTGACAATGAAGACTACACTAAAACCTGAAACAAAATAGATGTATTCCCTGCACCAACAACTTCTAAGCCAAAATTCATCAAATCATTAATCAAGGGATCATGTTCCAAACATAACATGGTTAATGATGAATGATTTTTCAAACTCAAGGCATCCACCACTTTTTTTTCTTTCCCAGGATGGTCATTGATTGTTCAATCATAATACTTTATCAGTTCAAGCCATCTTCTCTACCTCATGTTTAATTCCTTCTGAGTGAATATATACTTCAGAATTTTATGGTCAGTATATATTTGGCATTTGGTTCCGTATAAATGATACCTCCAAATTTTCAAAGCAAAAAACCACAGCTGCCAATTCCAAATCATGTGTGGGATAATTTAGCTCATTAGGTTTAAGTTGTCTCGAAGCATAAGAAATTACCTGATCATTCTACATCAAAACACAACCAAGTACCTTCAAAAAAGCATCATTGTATATGAAAAACTCACCATTTCGGGAAGGTAAGGCCAAAACTAGAGCATTCACCAATCTCTTCTTCAGTTCCTAAAAAAAATCACATTCCTCTGTCCAAAAAAATTTAACCCCTTTCCATGTTAAATTAGTTATCGGGCTAGATAACCGTGTAAAGTTCTTAACAAACTGTCTGTAATAACTTGCTAACCCAAGAAAACCACGAATATCTGTAACATTTGTGGGTATTTTCCATTCATCAACTACTTTTGTTTTGGTAGGATCAACTATTATTCTATACTTATTTACATTGTTCCCAAGAAAAGAAATCTGTTGCAACCAAAAATCACACTTTCTGAATTTTCCATATAGTTTCTTTTCTTTTAAGGTTTGTAAAACAACCCTTAGATGTTTTTCATGCTCCTCTTTATTTTTAGAAAAGACCAAAATGTCATCAATAAATACAACCATAAACTTATCCAATAACTCATGAAATACTTTATTCATAATATTCATGAATACAGAAGGTGCATTAGTTAATCCAAACGGCATAACAACAAATTCATAATGCCCATATCTAGTACGAAAGGCTATTTTTGGGATGTCATCCTCCTTCACCTTTAGCTGATGGTATCCAGATCTCAATTCAATCATGGAAAATACTGAGCTCCCTAGAGCTGATCAAACAAGTCATCAATATGAGGCAAAGGATACTTGTTTTTAACAGTGATGTTGTTTAAAGCTCTATAATCAATGAAAAGTATCATGGAACCATCTTTCTTTTTAACAGACAAAACATGGGCTCCCCATGGTGAAGTGCTAGGACGAATGAAGCCTTTGTCAAGAAAATCCTGCAACTGATTTTTCAATTCAAGAAGTTCTATTGGAGCCATATGATATGGGGGGGTTTGAAATTGGATTAGAATCAGAGACTAAGTCAATTGTGAATTCGACTTCTCAATCAGGTATAACCACAAGTAACTCATCAGGAAAAACATCAAGGTATTCATTTACCACTAGAACATCATTAATTTGAATAGTTCCATTGTTTTTAAAAATATGAGCAAGATAAATTTCATATCCATATTTCAATATTTTCTCAGCTTCCTGATATGTTATCAATTGTATGGGTTCATTATGGTATAAAAACATAAATTCTTTCTGAAAAACAACTTCTTTAGCTCTACAGTCAATCTTAGCATGATAATCAGAAAGCCAGTTCATTCCCAGAATAACATCAAACTCGACTAAGGGTAAAACAACAAGGTTTGCAGGTAAAGTCCTTCCACATACCACAATAGAATGATTCTTATAATTCCTCTATAATAATATTTCCCCCTGGTGTTTTAACAAAAAGTTCTGGTCTCATTTGTTTAGGTGATATTTCCAATTTACTAGAAAATTTCTCAGAGATGAAGGAATTTGTAGACCCCATATCAAACAAAACTTTAGCAAAATCTGAGTGAAAAAACAAAATACCTGATAAAACTTAATTGGATGGGCCAACATCCACTGACGTAGTCACAAAGGATCTCACTACACTTTTCTACTTATAGTCTGGCTTCTTTGCATCATTCAGATCTCTCTTTGGGCAGGAATTTTCATAGTGACCCATCTCACCACATTTAAAACACTTTACAGTTTTCTTATCAGGATTATTCTTAGGATCATTTTCATTGCAATCCCGGGCTATATGTCCAAACTTACCACATTTGAAACACTTTCCATTTTTTCTATGACATTCCCTAGGGTGTTTCTTTCCACACTTTTCACAAACTAAAAATTGGATTTTCTTACCGTCAGATTTCTTTGGTTGATTCTTACCCATCGCTTGCCAACTAGACCTATTCTTCTCCTTATTTCCAAAATGCACATGATCATCAGAAAACTCCATCTCTACCCTCTCAGCACATCAGACAAGTTTCTCATAACTTTTGAATTCACGAGAGGCCAATGCCCTTCGATAACTTGGCTTCAATCCTGAGTAAAAGTGGTTGATTTTTCTATCAGTATCTGGAATAAGATTTGGGGAATACCTCACCAATCAGGAGAAGTTTTCTTCATACATAGCCACTGAATCTTCCTCCTTCTGTTTCAATTCAATAAATTGCTTCTCCATTCTAAGTCACACCACCTTAGGAAAATATTTTTCAAGGAAAAGACTTTTAAATTCATCCCACTCTAAGGAATAAAAATCTTATCTACCCCTGATTTTCTTTACCATTGACCAACATTGATCAACTTACCCTTAAAAATGATAAATGACAAGAATTACCTTTTGATTGTATGAACATACCATAACATCGAATATCTTTTCAAGGGCTTCGATCCATCCTTCAGCTGCTACTGGGTCAGAATATCCGTTGAATGCAGGAGGATGTTGTCTCATAAAATGTTCCACTACTATCATGTTCTGTTGTAGTACCTATATTGGTTCTATTACATGGATTCCACCACCATTTATTGCCTGCTTTAGCTGAGCCATTACTGTCAAAAACTACTCAGTTCCAAACCCTACCATTCCGGGATGTAGTTCTGGAAGGATGTCATTCTGTCAGTGCCTCTCCTCTTCAGAATCCCTGTTTCTTTTGAGGAAAACCATTCTGAAAAAACATGTCTTAGATGAAGCAAAATGGTAATCTTTAAATTCTATAACATTTCAAATTAAACATAGATTGAAAATCATTTATAGTATTCTTTTAACATCATCCTAACCCCAAAAGTTATCTAAACCTCCCTCTGATACCAACTATAAGGACCCGACCTTATTATATATATAATCTTTAATTTAGTCAAGAAAAAACTTCCTTTTACATTGAGGATATTTTCAAGTTTATAGATTTAGAGAATTGTAACATAATACATTCATAACATTACACATTATTACATAGTGGATGCCATAAAAATAGTTTCCATTTTTTTTCAAAATATAAAACATTAAAACTTAAAAAAAGACTCCTTGACAATTATTCAACATTTAACATGGATTCCTTCCTTGTCTTACACATCCATTAACCTGTTAAAATCATTTAAAAACTTGGGATTAGCATAAAAGCTCAGTAAGGGATGGAAAAGAAGTAAAGATCACATTAGTCCATGAATACTCGTAACGTATGAAAGCATTTTCAAAAGACATTCTTGTCACCCATATATATACTTACTTTTTGTAACATGATATTTACACAAGATCCAAGCAAAACATGAGAACATAAATATAATCATAAATGTATCTTGGGGCATTACTTACATAATCTTGTAACCACTCTTGGCTACCTTATAATTTGTAACCCTCACGACTACCTTACTTTGTGTAACCATCACAGTTACACTTTGAGTAACCATACATCCGAACTCCAACTTACTCATACCCAATGAATTGGAGGGATATATTGGTCCCACCCTTCATCATAAATAATTACCAAGAATTAAAACATAATCATACAACATGAAGAATTCCATTAAAACATTGCTTTGGAATTTTGTAAAACCGAATTTAAAAATAGGATTTTTAAAGAAAAGCCACTTATAAAAATCATAAAATTGAAGAGAGAATTAATAGAGTGGATGGAGTATTTATATATACTGTAAATACACATAATAAAACATAATATAAACATAAACCATCACACAAACAATTTAAATAGCACATAAATAATGAAGTAGAAGGTTAACCCAAAGAATGGAAATTGGGTTAAGAATTCCCTTACAAATATCATATAATTGAAGTGAAACTTAATAGAGTGAATGTAATATGTATATATACTATAAATAAACATAAATAATTATAATATAAACAATTTTCATCAATCAAACAATTTTAATACCACATAAATAATGAAGTAGAAGGATAACCCAAAGAATAAAAATCTGGTTAAGAATTCCCTTACCTCAGGCATGTATTACTTTAAACTTGTTTAAACCTCATGTATAATGGTTAAAAGAGTGATATTAATATCTTAAAGAAACAAGTTCATGTTTATAAAATCTTATATGATCATTTCATTATCACGACCCATCCTCGGGGCCCGTACTGTGACTACCCCAAGCCCGCCTTCCATAGGCCAGGGGCTGGCGACTAGCACCAAGGCGTAAATTCCCGATAAAAAGGGAAGACATTTCCTTTGTAAAGTAAAAAAACACCACAGAGTAAGAAATCAGTAGAAATATACACTAAGTAAAAACATAGTACAACAGTAAGTGTGGAAAGTAAGTGGGCCAGTATACAAACCCAAACTGAAAGTAAAGTACAACTGGAAAGGGAAAAACAACAAATGAAAAGTAAAGCCGCAACGACGAGCTGTCCACTGGGATTACCACCTGAAGGGTGAGTACAGATGGCCTCCTATGCTCCTTAGGTCTAGCTGACCGCTCCGAGTACGTCCCGCCCAGCGGTCCACCTCCAGGTACCGTCCTGCTCCGCAAGCCTCAACCACGATCAGCGCTGTCCGTCGTCTGCAACCAACACAATGTAGTGCGGGCATAACCCATGCAGGGGTGAGTATAAGCTACTCAGTAGGGACCCCGAGACCCCCGAAGGTCTCCCAGAATCCACAAAGGATAATCCACAAAGGAAAGATACAATCACGAAGTAACATCCGACACTGCTTAGGTATATGCCCATACATATACCTAAGTCACCAATTCTCGTTCGGCTCCAACATCCGAGCCCAAGTACAACCCAGTCCACACAGGAAAGCAAAACGTAAATCCACACAGGATAGCACAACACAATCCACAAAGGAAAGAAAACAGGATTCAGCTCACACAGGTATACTTCTTCGTATGACGATAAAGATGATCAGATATATCCACTGATTCATCTAAGCCGTCGAAACCCCAAAGGATCGATAGGTACTAACCCCCGCAATGACCCACATAGGATCTGACCCACAAAGGATCGATAGGTAACTAACCCCGCAAGACCCACACAGGATCGGACCCACACAGGATCTGTAGGCGCTGGCTCACACAGAATGGTTGAGCGCTGACCCACAGAGGATCAGACCCACATAGGATCGGTAGCACTGATCCACATAGGATCGCTGAGTGCTGTAGTCGTCGCTATTGAATCCACTGAGGATCTCTGTACAGTCGTCACAGTAGTAGTAGTCGCAGCCAGCTCTAGGGTTCCCACACACAGCAAGCTCGCTCGGGAGGGTCTCCTCCATGAGCCGAGGGGCTGATACATCAACTGACACATAGTCCTGCGTTGATGTATCCAAAAGTTCCGTATCGTCAACAGGAACTCAACGCAACAGACGACGCGTCAATCGGACGCTCGGTCTGAGAGTTATTGGCTTTTTCGTCCGAGGGGCCCGGTTGGTTTTTAAGGGAAAACAACCCGACCGTACTCCACCTGCATCCAAACCTCAGGCGGAGTAAGCCAAAATATCCCTCTCACTAAGAGGAATCCAATAAAGTTGACGGCACGCCAATCGTACGTCCGAAGCTTAAGATATGAGCGTTTCCGCTCCGAGGGCCCGATTGGTTTCGTGTACGAACCAACCCGGCCAAACCCAAAGTATTCGTAAACCTTGAGTGCGATACACGGAAACGACCGACTCGATCCAAGGATCATTTCTCAACTGATGGTACGTCGATCAGAGACCCATAGAAAAAGTTATGGGCATCCGACCAGAAAAGGTTTGGTAATAAGGGGTTCGGGCCCGGTCTGACCCGGCTCGATACCCCCGGGGTCGACCCGAACCGGGTCCGGGTCCGGCCCGCTTGGGCGCGGCCCGGGCTGGTCGGCCCGGCCCGGTCGGCACGGCCCGGCCCGGCCGGCGCGGCCTGGCTCGGCCTGGGTGCGGCCCGGCCGGCGCGGCCTGGCCCGACCTGGGTGCGGCCCGGCCGGCGCGGCCTGGCGCGGCCTGGGTGCGGCCCGGCCGGCGCGGCCTGGCCCGGCCTGGGTGCGGCCCGGCCCGGCCTGGCCTAGGCACGGCCCGGCCTGGCGGATCGGCCAGGCGGCCGGCCCGGCCTGGGCACAGCGCGCCCAGCGCGCTAGATAGGCGCTCATCCAACCGGCCGAGCCGTTTGGCAGGGGGGGGGGGCTGCCCCCCTGGTGTAACCGTGACCCCCCTTTAATGGGGGCCGTTTTGTAGGCCGGCCGGGGCAATTAATTCCCCCGGTTTCCCTTTGTCCGGCCGGCCCGCACAGGCCGACCGGTTCTGCCAACAAGGAAAGATGACGGCCGGTCCTTCCTCTTTCGCCGACACCGGTGGCCCGGAACCAGCCGCCGGACACCCTGCTCTGCCGCGGCCCAGAACAAGCCGCGACCTGGTTCGTCCAACACAGTGCGATGGGACCACGCCCCTCCACCGCGGCCCCTCTCCGGCCGTGGTATCTTCGGTTCTCTTCGACGCGGCGCGACGACGTCGCGTCCTTGTTCAACTTCACGGCGCCGCGCGACGGCGCCGCGCGACGGCGCCGCGCATTACTTTCCGTACGATTCCCGCGTGGTGCGACGACACCACACCATTCCGTTCCATCCATATTAGAAACAATATCAATAATGAAGGAGGGTCGGCCGTGTTTGTGCGGTCCGACCCCCTCTCGTTAATCGATAGCAAATGGTTGTAAATTCACGAAGGACGACAAGGTAGAATTCACGAACGAAAATAAATAAATATTTAAACCCCTACCTTGAGCGTAGCTAGAACGGGGGTTCACCGCGGAAAACGACGTCGCGAGGTGAAGCTCTGTAAGTTGACGAAGAATGCCCGAGGAGGAAGTGGCGTCTCCTTTTCGTTGACACGGGAAGAAGATCGAAAGAGGGTGCATCGTCGATCTTCGGAAACACACCGGTTGCGAAGAGGAGAAGAGATGGCATGTCGATCTCTTCTTACGGTGACGACATTCTTCGTCGAAGACTTGGTGTTCTTCGTCGTGTCTTGGTGTTCTTCGTGATGAAGATAAAAACACCCAGGAGTTCTCTCCTCCAATGTCCACACACAACAACAAACCCAAATAAAATAAGGCTCATCCTTATTTTATTAACTCAAGCCACAATTCAAAATTCAAAACTTAAATTAATTAATTGAATTGGGTGTTGGCATACTTAATGAGAGGAGAGGAAGGTCACCCAATTAATGGGAAGTTAAAAAGTTATAAGAGTTACACAACTTAAGTGGGGGGTTAAGGGGAGTTAGGGAGTCAAGGGAATTGAAAAGGTGGGGGATCGTGTGGGCCCCACCTCATCTTTAATCCACTCAAGAGAAACTAACAAACAGTGGGTCCCACCCTAACTCCTACACTTAGGTTCTATCCATGGATAAGTGAAATAAAATTCTTAACGAAAATTTTATTTCACAACACTTAACCCACAAATTTAAATAACTCATAACGAGCAAACGCAACTCCAGGATAGGCGTTCCTAAGAAATTACCGGCACTACGGTTCCATCGGTGCCCTCAGAATTCGATTCTGAGAACCGGTTCAGAAGTTAGAAATTCACTCTCGTTCGTTCACTGAATGTACCCGAGCTAAACTTTGGATAGAATTTCCAGGCACACCGGGCCTCGGAATCAAGTTCTGTCTGAAACTGCGTTCTTGTAAAATTCCAAAGAAAATTAAGAAAAAATTTCCCTTGAATTTTACGGGTCTTTACATTATTCCCACCTCAGGGATTTACGTCCCCATAAATATACATAAAAAACTAGGGAAACAAATGTGGGTACTGAGCGCACATCTGAGCCTCCCGCTCCCAAGTGCTCTCCTGGAGGTTCCCGTGCTTCCATATGATGTGCACTAGAGGAATCGACCATCCACGTAGGACCCGCTCTCGTTGATCCTCGATCTCCACTGGGACCTCTGCAAAAGTCGCCTCATCATCAATGTCAGGCTCCCCCTGGTAAATGATATGCGTCGGGTCGTGCACGTATCTCCTCAGCTGAGATATGTGGAAGACGTCGTGTAGAATCCCCGTCACAAGGTGAATCATGAGACATGATATACTTAACATTTCATTACAACATTTACAAATAATATATCATGTCCCATGACTACAGAAGATCGCAAGGCTCAGGATTCTGGGAAACCGGCTGCTCTGATAAACTTCATCCGTACATACAATGCCTGAAAAATTTTAAACAAAAATGTAGGCTGAGGAAATATGCCCAGTAAGGGGTTTTAAAAACGTTTTTAAGAAAACTCTTTCTCAAAGTAGTCCTTTTGAATAGAACAAAGCACTTTGCTAAAAACAAAACATTTTCTTTTCATGAAACCAACAATTTGAAAATCACTTGCATAGAGAAGTACGTACTTGAAATAAACTTCAAAGTAAACATGATCAGAGAGCGCAACATAAAACAATTCATAATATTCAAACAAGGTTACTTAAATTCTAAAAGGAATTCTGTGACTAAGCAGGGAAAACGTGCATATCATGGTTCATGAGAATATACAGTTCATCTAACAGTTTACCACATGAAAAACAGTTTTTGACATAAGAATTACATTTTCATAGTCATGGGAGTTTTTAACTAGGGGTTGTCCTGTTAGTTGAACTAACCCCTGGTTGACCTTTATCATTACATGCAGAGGGAATGCATAATACTGGACTTTGTCAAGACCTCACGTCATGACCTTAAAACATAACTTTAGTACGGGTCAAGGCCAAATGCCAATCCCGTTTCCCATAGTAGCACAAGCTAAGGCTATTCGCCAAGACCGTCACACATGATAGCACAAGCCAAGGCTATTCGCCAAGACCGTTGCACTTGATAGCACAAGACAAGGCTATTCGCCAAGACCGTCGTACATGATAGCACAATCCAAGGCTATTCACCAAGACCGTCGCACTTGACGTCTCATGAGACTCTTGCTTTACCCAATGCATTGGAGCGCTGTATAAATCCGGGCGCACCCATCCATAAACATTTAAGTCCTATACATCCCTCACATATCTTGACATAGTCATTCATTCACAGGGTTTCATACATTCATAATAAAAACCCCCTTTATGCATACATACCCATATCTTGAGATGGATCATATCGTAAAAAAAAACTAGGCCTTTGGCTTCGAAATAAGCAGTGATGTAAATAAACTAAATCAACTTGCTCTTATACATGCAAAAATAACTAGAACACTGAACATAATGGATTGTCATGTAAAATTTCGTCATGTTCATTAAATAAAACCATAAATTCATAGTTCATCTCTTTAAACATGCAAAACTCATTCTTTACAAGTATAAATTTCATTGAGGGTACATAAATTTTCAGGTTAAGCCGGTCCACCGGTGTAACATACATGTTGGCTTAGCATCCATTAAAATTATTAGAAACTTATGTGTCTATATATATATATATATATATATAACTAAGTCCTGATAATAATTAATTAAAAAAAAGGTTTTGGAAACTGAACTTTTGAAAACACATTCACCTGAACACATATAAATGCTTAAGGGGGGTTCAGGCCACACATTTTTACAAAAGTGCATGAATTTTCAAAACGCTGATAAATGAAAATTTTCAATTGGAAAAGTCATTTTGACATTAAACCAATCCTTAAACTTCATCATATATATAACCATGTATACAAATAGTCTTGGTATCGTTCTTGGAGTAATTGTTTTAAAGGGTATATATAATTTTAGTAACTCATCACGTTATACCAAAATGTACTAAAACATAATAATCATTCCCATTCATCATGTATTCTAAAAAAAATGGTGTATTCATTCAAAGGTATTTATATACATTTAGGTACACATATACATTTTTATATATAAAAAAAACATATATACATACATATAACCATCGAAGTGAAGGGAAACGAAGCAAAGGGATTTCCCTTCACTGTAAAGACCCCGGTTTTGGGACTCCAAACTGAAGAGGACTAGAACATTCCTCAAAATCAAGCATATGTGTATGGAAAACAGTGTATATACGTATTAGTTTATATATAAACATCTATATAAATATAAATACCAAAGCTAAAAAAACACAACATGGATTGTCCCTTACCTCCGTTCGATTCACAAAACAGGAGAGGTGAAAACAGGTATAAAGAAGTTCTTTACGGCCTTGCATACATATATATGTATTTATATAAACATATACATATATATACCATAAATAAAAAGGTTGTGTCGAACTGAAGAAGATCAGAACAAACAACGGATTTCCCTTATGGTTCAAAGAGGAGGAGAGCAAGAGGAGACGCCGAGGTCACAGAGGTTTCCGAAGGAGGTGCTTGGAAACAAAGTCCGAAGGAACAACCCTTGCTTCGGTGAAACTTATGTTTAAAAAAAACAAGCGTGGAGAGGCGTCGATGGATCCGAGGCCGGGTATTAAGAGGCGGTGCCGACCTGTTGACAAGAGGTAACCACTGTCAGCTTTGGCGGAGGAAACAAGGGCATACCCCACTGGTTCAGCGGCGCGACGAGGAGGAATAAAACAGTGGCCCGAGGAGGAATATAGCTGGAAAACGACGGACGACTGGGATTAAAAGAGGGAGAGATCAGATGGCCTGGAATCATGCGGCTTTAAAATAAGGTGGAAGGCTGCGATCAAGAGAGGCTGAATCAGATGGTTCATATTTCCGCGGTGTTTAAAAAAAACGGCTTTGGTTTTAACGTTTTAACATAATAAAAAAATATATATAAAAATATATAAATTTTCAACGTTTTCACCATATAAAAAAAACTATTGTTTTATTAATTTATTAAACCTATTATAAAATCATTATTATTATTAATATAACTTTATCACTAAACTATTATTATCCTAAGTCAAGGGTTATTAGCACACCTATGTATTAAACTATTAAACCCTTATTTAAAAAATAAATTATATTTTCATTTTCCTCTATTTCATTTATCCAAACATATAATTTAATTTGACTTATCCTTTATTTATTGCTACTTATCTAAATTTAAATTTACATGTTAATACCTAAAAGTTAATAAAACAAAATACTAATCCACCCAAATCTTCAAAATAATAAATTTTCATTTTTCGTTGAAGAAAACATAATTTTATAAAGTATGGTAACTTAATATAATTATGCTAACATGAAAAATATATGTATATATATATATATTTTAGTCTCCTTTATTAGTTAATTACCTTAATTTTCTTAATTGATGTTTATTATTAAGTGTAACTACATTTAATAAAAGTGTGTTGATAAAATTATCCTCACCACGAAACACATGAGTAGAAGAAACCATAATTTGACGTAGTTTCCAAAATGGTTAACAAAGGTCAAATTATAAAAGAAATAATATATCTAATTTAAGGTTTGATGAAATATATATATAACTCATAAAGTAAAAATCCATCAGGTTTAATATAATTAGAAAATAAAAGTTTAATTGTTCAAATTAATATGTATAGTGGAAGAAAAACAATAATATTAATTTTTTCCGTTTTGAAACATAAAATAAAATTCTCATTTTGGAAAACAAGAGATAAATTAACTAAATTAACATTGATGCCATTTTGAAGAAAAATACATAATTAATTTTCCGAACTTTCCAGGGGTAAGCCATCCTATTTCCAACGGTCAAAAATAAAACTTAGAGGATAAGAGGAACCAACGGTAAAAATAAAACATTGGATCATTGGGGAAACCAACGGTCGAATTTATAGCTGTTTGGGGTTCAACGGTCAGATTAGAGTGCTTATAAAAGGGTCTGGTCTCGGGGTGTTCCTCACTCCAAGTGACCGAAGGAAAAAAAAGGAAAGATGGTTCGTGTGATCCCCTTGGTGCTGAGCACGGTCACGGTGGATTCAGCCATCCTCATGTTCCTTATGATGGAAGCTCGAAACCCCTACCGCATTCTCGGGCTCTTAGTAGTTTTAAGCGGTCTCCCCATTATTGTAATCGGGTTCTTAGTTGGGATTTTGGGTTAATTTACCCTTTTGTTTGGTCAGTGGATGTTGTAGCCGAAGTGTTACTCATTTGAATAAAAGAAGTTTTTCATTCATTTGATGCATTTTGTTATTGATTGTTGGTTCACTTGAAAAAAACAAAACATGGTTTCTCGGGTCGTTACATTACTTCCCCCTTCAAAGAATTGCACCCTCGCAATTCTATCATAAAAGAGAAAAACAGAAACCCCATACATACAACTCTACCGAAACAGTGGATCTGGCTCAGTTAACGGGATACCGAAGTTGGCACACAACTCTTCCGTTTCCCTAGTCTAGATGCACCTTGAACAGTGCTCCTTGAACTCCTGTTCGTGTGTACTGCACACGGGCTTCCAAAGGGAGGCTCGTGCGATGCAAAGCTCGGAAACGTCTGAGTAGATGAACTCCCTGATAACTCTTCTGGCCACATCGTGCTCGAGTTAGTCGATAGGGATGATGTGGTTGAGGAGACTGGAGTTCAAGACTTGGAACATGTAGGCTGCACTAAGTTGGACATCCTGGGCGGCCATGAGGAAACACGCTCTGGGAGAAAAGTTCTGTTCCAAAGTAAAACACTAGAACATGCCCTCAAAGTACATTCCCCTTTGCCTATAGCAGGGGAGTGGAGCAGTGGCGATGAGGTGAAAGACGCGATCTTCCTTTTGACATAGACGAAGGATCTCTGGACCATTTTCTAGATCGAGCAAATGCTGGCAGGACCCTCGCAGGTGGAGAAAGGATGGATAATCCACCATACACGCCTTGATCAAGATAACTTCTACTATCTCATCAGGTAGGGATGAGAAGTTCGTTTTAATAGCCATCTGAAAACAAACATCGAAGGGAAACTCTTAACAACATTGATAAGGTGGAGACATGAAAGGAAACAAGAAACTTCCATTTATGAAAAAGTTTACATGGAAAAGTCTGAGTTTACAAGACGTACGCCACAACGAGTGGCAAAACTTCCTAACTCCTCAAACCACACACAAGATAAACAGACAGGACTAAACTCATGGGAACATTTATAACGCCTCTTGAGTTTAGCATGAGGGGTATAGAGTTGGGAAACATTGGTGTACACTTCTTTCCTAAGAGACACACGTGTGGACTCATTTTCCAACGCTCCAAAGTCCATTAACTAGCCCCAGAAGCCGTAGTGCAAAATTTGGCACAGGTAAGCCGCTCGGAGGTCTCTGGCAGCATCAGCTTCTTGAAAAGGGTTATCAAGCATTGTGCCAAATTCCTCGCCAGTTATAAACACTTTGAAAAGTCCTTCGTGATACCTTCCCCGACGTTCATAAGAGGGAAATTGGGTCATCATCATTAGGAGATAATCCATCCACAATCCCCAGTGAAGACTAAGCACCCGAGGTGAGTTTGACACGTCATATAGATGCTTACACGTCATGAGAATTTTGGCATAGTTTAGAAAGTTCCCGCGGCTAGCTAGAGATATAATGTTCTCTAGAGCCTCAGTGGTTAGAGACAGTAGGTCGGTAGGTACATTTTCATCAGCCATCTGAAAGTTATAACATTTTTACGTAGTTAAACATAGTAATACCTTTATACCACCTGGTTTTCCAGAGTTTCCTGAACCCATCCTTTGATACCAACTGTAGCATCCCCGTCACAGGGTGCCTCATGAGACATGATATACTTAACATTTCATTACAACATTTACAAATAATATATCATGTCCCATGACTATAGAAGATCGCAAGACTCAGGATTCTGGGAAACCAGCTGCTCTGATAAACTTCATCAGTACATACCATGCCTGAAAATTTTTAAACAAAAACGTAGGGTGAGAAAATATTCCCAGTAAGGGGTTTTAAAAACGTTTTTAAGAAAACTCTTTCTCAAAGTAGTCCTTTTGAAGAGAGCAAAGCACTTTGCTAAAAATGAAACATTTTCTTTTCATGAAACCAACAATTTGTAAATCACTTGCACAGAGAAGTACGTACTTGAAATAAACTTCAAAGTAAACATGATCAGAGAGCACAACATAAAAAAAATCATAATATTCAAACAAGGTTACTTAAATTATAAAAGGAATTCTGTGACTAAGTAGGGAAAATGTGCATATCATGGTTCATGAGAATATACAGTTCATCTAACAGTTTACCACATGAAAAAAAATTTTGACATAAGAATTACATTTTCATAGTCATGGGAGTTTTTAACTAGGGGTTGTCCTATTAGTTGAACTAACCCCTAGTTGACCTTTATCATTACATGCAGAGAGAATTCATAATACTGGACTTTGTCAAGACCTCGGGTCATGACCTTAAAACATAACTTTAGTACGGGTCAAGGCCAAATTCCAATCCCGTTTCCCATAGTAGCACAAGCCAAGGCTATTCGCCAAGACCGTCGCACATGATAGCACAAGCCAAGGCTATTCGCCAAGACCGCCTCACTTGACGTCTCATGAGACTCTTGCTTTACCCAATGCATTGGAGCGCTGTATAATTCCGGGCGCACCCGTCCATAAACATTTAAGTCCTATACATCCCTCACATATCTTGACATGGTCATTCATTCATAGGGTTTCATACATTCATAATCAAAACCCCCTTTATGCATACATACCCATATCTTGAGATGGATCATATCATAAAAAATAAACTAGGCCTTTGGCTTCAGAATAAGCAGTGATGTAAATAAACTAAATCAACTTGCTCTTATACATGCAAAAATAACTAGAACACTGAACATAATGGATTGTCATATAAAATTTCGTCATGTTCATTAAATAAAACCATAAATTCATATTTCATCTCTTTAAACATGCAAAACTAATTCTTTACAAGTATAAATTTCATTGAGGGTACATAAATTTTCAGGTTAAGCCGGTCCACCGGTGTAACATACATGTTGGATTAGCATCCATTAAAATTATTAGAAACTTATGTGTCTATAAATATATATATATATATATATATATATATAACCAAGTCCTGATAATAATTAATTAAAAAAAAGGTTTTGGAAACTGAACTTTTGAAAACACATTCACCTGAACACATATAAATGCTTAAGGGGGGTTCACGCCACACATTTTTACAAAAGTGAATGAATTTTCAAAACGCTGATAAATGAAAATTTTCAATTGGAAAAGTCATTTTGACATTAAACCAATCCTTAAACTTCATCATATATATAACCATGTATATAAATAGTCTTGGTATCATTCTTGGAGTAATTGTTTTAAAGGGTATATATAATTTTAATAACTCATCACGTTATACAAAATGTACTAAAACATAATAATCATACCCATTCATCATGTATTCTAAAAAAAATGGTGTATGCATTCAAAGGTATTTATATACATTTAGGTACACATATAAATTTTTATATATAAAAAAACATATATACGTACATATAACCATCGAAGTGAAGGGAAACGAAGCAAAGGGATTTCCCTTCACTGTAAAGACCCCAGTTTTGGGACTCCAAACTGAAGCGGACTAGAACATTCCTCAAAATCAAGCATATGTGTATGGAAAACAGTGTATATACGTATTAGTTTATATATAAAAATCTATATAAATATAAATACCGAAGCTAAAAAAAACACAACATGGATTATCCCTTACCTCCGTTCGATTCACAAAACAGGAGAGGTGAAAACAGGTATAAAGAAGTTCTTTACGGCATTGCATACATATATATGTATTTATATAAACATATACATATATAGACCGTAAATAAAAAGGTTGCGTCGAACTGAAGAAGATCAGAACAAACAACAGATTTCCCTTACCGGTTCAAAGAGGAGGAGAGCAAGAGGCGGCGACGAGGTCTTGGAGGTTTCCGAAGGAGGTGCTTGGAAACAAAGCCCGAAGGAACAACCCTTTCTTCAGTGCAACTTCTGTTTAAAAAAAAACAAGCGTGGAGAGGCATCGATGGATCCGAGGCAGGGTCTTAAGAGGCGGTGCCGACCTGTTGACAAGAGGTAACCGCTGTCGGCTTTGGTGGAGGAAACAAGGGCATACCCCACTGGTTCAGCGGCGCGACAAGGAGGAATAAAACAGCGGCGCGAGGAGGAAGATGGCTGGAAAACGACGGACGGCTGGGATTAAAATAGGGAGAGATCGGATGGCCTGGAATCATGCGGCTTTAAAATGAGGTGGACGGCTGCGATCAAGAGAGGCTGAATCAGACGGTTCAGATTTCTGCGGTGTTTAAAAAAACGTCTTTGGTTTTAATGTTTTAACATAATAAAAAAATGTATATAAAAATATATAAATTTTCAACGTTTTCACCATATAAAAAAAACTGTTGTTTTATTAATTTATTATACCTATTATAAAATCATTATTATTATTAATATAACCTTATCACTAAACTATTATTATCCTAAGTCAAGGGTTATTAGAACACCTATGTATTAAACTATTAAACCCTTATTTAAAACATAAATTATATTTTCATTTTCCTCTATTTCATTTATCAAAACATATAATTTAATTTAACTTTTCCTTTATTTATTGCTACTTATCTAAATTTTAATTTATATGTTAATACCTAAAAGTTATTAAAACAAAAGACTAATCCACCCAAATCTTCAAAATAATAAATTTTCATTTTTCGTTGAAGAAAACATAATTTTATAAAGTATGGTAACTTAATATAATTATGCTAACATGAAAAATATATGTATATATATATATATATTTTAGTTTCCTTTATTAGTTAATTACCTTAATTTTCTTAATTGAAGTTTATTACTAAGTGTAACTACATTTAATAAAAGTGTGTTTATAAAATTATCCTCACCACGAAACACATGAGTAGAAGAAACCATAATTTGACGTAGTTTTCAAAATGGTTAATAAAGTTCAAATTATAAAAGAAATAATATATCTAATTTAAGGTTTGATGCAATATATATATATAACTCATAAAGTAAAAATCCATCAGGTTTAATATAATTAGAAAATAAAAGTTTAATTGTTCAAATTAATATGTATAGTGGAAGAAAAACAATAATATTAATTTTTGCCATTTTGAAACATAAAATAAAATTCTCATTTTGGAAAACAAGAGATAAATTAACTAAATTAACATTGATGTCATTTTGAAGGAAAATACATAATTAATTTTCCGAACTTTCCAGGGGTAAGCCATCCTATTTCCAACGGTCAAAAATAAAACTTAGAGGATAAGAGGAACCAACGATCAAAATAAAACATTGGATCCTTGGTGAAACCAACAGTCAAATTTATAGCTGTTTGGGGTTCAATGGTCAGATTAGAGTGCTTATAAAAGGGTCTGGTCTCGGGGTGTTCCTCACTCCAAGTGACCGAAGGAAAAAAAGGAAAGATGGTCTGTGTGATCCCCTTGGTGCTGAGCATGGTCGCGGTGGCTTTAGCCATCCTCATGTTCCTGATGATGGACACTCGAAACCCCTACCACATTATCAGGCTCTTAGTAGTTTTAAGCGGTCTCCCCATTATTGTAATCGAGTTCTTAGTTGGGATTTTGGGTTAATTTACCCTTTTGTTTGGTCAGTGGATGTTGTAGCCGAAGTGTTACTCATTTGAATAAAAGGAGTTTTTCATTCATTTGATGCATTTTGTTATTGATTGTTGGTTCACTTGAAAAAAAAACATGGTTTCTCGGGTCGTTACACGTCGTGCACCCGGTGCAACTGAGGTGGTAGAGCCATGCGATAAGCCACCTTTCCAATCCTGCTGAGGACCTGGAATGGTCCGATGAAGCGTGGAGACAACTTTCCGCCTTGGATAAATCTCCGTAATCCACATCGAGGTGAGACACGCAAGAAGACGTGGTCGCCATCCTCGAACTCTAGTGGCCTCCGCCTCCTGTCAACATAAGACTTCTGTCGGCTCTGAGCTGTCCTCATCCGCTCCTGGATGACTTGGAACTTCTCTGTCTTGGCCTAGACCATCTTCTGTCCCACAAGTGTTGACTCCCCAGGATCTGTCCAGCACAAAGGAGATCTGCAAGGTCGGCCGTACAACACCTCGTATGGTGCCATCCCGATGGTGGACTGGTAACTGTTGTTGTACGCAAACTCCACCAAGGGTAGGTGGTCCTCCCAGCTTCGACCAAAGTCGAGGATACATGCGCAGAGCATGTACTCGAGAGTCTAAATGGTCCTCTCCATCTGACCATCCGTCTGAGGGTGAAAGGCTGTGCTCAGACGTAGCTGCGTCCCAAACGCCTCCTACAACCCCTTACAAAGCCGGGAAGTAAAGCGAGCATCTCGATCGGAGACGATAGATGATGGCACACCGTGTAGTCGTACAATCTCCTGAATGTAGAGACGTCCCAAGCTCTCCACAGAGCCCTACTCTCTGATGGGTAAGAAGTGAGCCGACTTGGTGAGTCGGTCGACAATCACCTAGATGGATTCATGACCCCTGGAAGTGCATGGAAGTCCAGTCACGAAGTCCATAGATATCCTGTCCCACTTCCACTCTGGGACCTCCAAGGGCTCTACCAAGCCTGCTGGTACCTGGTGCTCAGCCTTCACCTGCTGGCAGGTGAGGCATCGAGAAACGAACTCTGCCACAACCTTCTTCATGCCTGACCACCAGTGTTGTCGTCTGAGATCCTGGTACATCTTCACCACTCCAGGATGTACCGCCAAAGGAGAAGTGTGAAACTCTCTCAGCACCTCCTCCCGTAAAGCAACTGGTACCAAGGTACGTCCTCTGAAAAGGATGTCATGCTCTTCCCCAAAAGAGAAACCATTAGGTGCCTGTCCTGAGGATATCTGTGCACGCCACATCTCATAGTCAGTGTCCCCACGCTGTGCCTCTATGACCCGCTGCAGTAGTGGAGGAGTGACTGTGAGAGACTGAAGGAAGGCTACTTCATCTCTATCCATAAAGGATATCTGCAAAGAGGCTAGCTGCTATGTCACCTCCTCAAGTAGCTGAATGCCCGTCCTCCTGCTGAGGGCATCGGCTACCACGTTCCCCTTCCCAGGAGTATAGACTATCTCAAAGTCATAGTCCTAGAGAAACTCGAGCCATTGCCGCTGTCTCAGATTCAGGTCCTTCTAAGAGAAGATGTATCTGAGACTCTGATGGTCAGAAAAGATTATAAAGCGCTCGCCCATCAGGTAATGTCGCCATGTATTCAGAGCGAAGACCACTGCTGCTAACTCCAGGTCGTGGGTAGCGTAGTTCTGCTCATGCGGCCTCAATTGACGTGATCCATAGGCGATCATGGCCCGCTCCTGCATCAGGACACATCCAATTCCGGTCCCTGATGCATCACAGTAGACTACGTACCCAACTCCTTCTTCAGGTAACCTCAAGATAGGTGCGCAGTTAATCTATGTCTCAGCTCCTGGAAGCTCTGCTGACATCTGTATGACCACACGAAGGGTCTCCCCTTCTTCGTCAAAGCTGAGAGTGGTGACGCAACTCTGGAGAAGTCTGGCACGAATCTCCGGTAGTATCCAGCTAGTCCCAAGAAACTCCGCACCTCCGTCACGCTCCTGGGTGGCTCCCAAGCTAGCACTTCCTCGATCTTCGCAGGATCCACCGCAACTCCCGCCTCAGAGATGACGTGTCCTAAGAAGTGGACATCGCGTATCTAGAACTGACACTTCGAGAGCTTACCATAAAGCTGATGCTCTCGGAGTGTGGCTAGTACAACCCACAAGTGGTAGGCGTGCTCCTCCTCAGTCATCGAGTAAATCAAAATGTCTTTGATGAAGACCACGACAAATCGATCGAGGTATGGCTGAAAGATCCTATTCATGAGGGCCATGAACACTGCTGGAGCATTGGTTATGCCGAATGGAATAACCAAGAACTCATAGTGGCCATACCGACATCTGAAGGTCGTCTTCTGCACGTCCTCGTCTCAAACTCTGAGCTGATGATAGCCTGACCTGAGGTTTATCTTTGAGAACCACCGTGATCCCTTGAGCCGATCGAAGAGGTCATCAATCCTCGGTAGCGGATACTTGTTCCTCACTGTCACCTGGTTCAAGCGACAATAGTCGACACAAAGTCTCAAGCTCCCATCCGCCTTCTTGGAGAACAAAATCGGGGAAGCCCAGGGTGAAACACTGGGTCGGATGAACCCCTTGCCCTGAAAGTCCTCCAACTGTACCCGCAGCTCTCGAAGCTCGGTGGGGGCCATCCGATATGCTGGAGTCGATATCAGGGCTGTCCCGGGGTACAGGTCAATATAAAAGTCTACCTCTCTGCATGGAGGTATCCTTGGAACGTCGTCGGGAAAAACGTCCGCATACAGATCCACCACTACAGGAAAACCAGGACTCCGTACGTCAACTGATCCTAGGATGAGGCTATCCAACTGATGAGTGATGGGCTGTCCTCTCCTCTGCGAGAGTCCATCCTGAACTGCAAAGGCTCCCTTCTCGCCAGTGAAGGTGAACCTGCTCCCGTCGGTGCGTACACATCACACCTTGCGCCTAATACAGTCAATCTGTGCATGGAATGTAGACAACCAATCCATGCCCAAGATGACATCATAAGGCCTCGACGCCGCTACACGAAGCTATCACCTCCTAGAGTAAGCTCACACTACCGGCACCAGTGCGTAATCATCGAGTCTGCTCCCGTAGGAGTCTCTAGCCGTAAGGATCGAGCCAACAGCTTTGTTAGAATCTCCGAGCTCCGAACAAGGGCAGCGGCTATGAAAGAATGACTCACTCCTGTGTCTATAAGTACTGCAGAAAGGGTGGAATAGACACAGATAGTACCTCGAATCATCTCGAGCGCGCCGTGGTCGTAGGCCTCTACTGCCTGGAGTTGTGCCTGTCTCTGCCCGCCAGCTCCCTGTGGTCGGGGTGGACCTCCTGGTGGTGGTGGTGGTAGAGCCTCAAAGCGTCGCCCACCACCCGCTGCTCGGCCAGCTCCTCTGCCTCATCCGCCTACTCCCTGCGGACTGCCATGGTCGACCCTCTGCCTCTGCCTTGGTGGTCCCTCAACTGTCTGCTGCTCCTTGGCACGGCGGGTCGGGCAATCATGAGCCATGTGGCCCTGTCCGCCGCATGAGTAGAACTGCCTGCCTCTCGAAAGATTGGCGCCGCGCTATGTGCCCCGCACTGCTGAGCCAATGTCCTAAGGTCGTCTGCCTGAGGGTCTGGTCTGCCTGGACCCATGAGTCATCCGTCGACTGCCTGCTGCAGAAGACTCTACTACGTGCCGCCCTGTGGTGGGTCTCGGCGCTAGTGTAGACTCAGCAATAAAGATCTCGATCAAAAGGGCTCGCTCTAGTACTCCTGTCTGAGTCGGAATGCTGAGGGAGATCAGCAATGCCCTGATCTCGTGTCTCAATCCCTGCTCAAAGGTCCGGGCCTGGAAGAATGGGTCCCGTACCATATATGTAGAGTAGCGCGAGAGATAGGTAAATCTCGCTGAGTATTGGCCGACCGTCATGCTGCCATGCCACAGCTGAAGAAGCTCCTGGATGCATACCGCACAGAGGGTGGCTGGGACGAACTCTGAGCGGAAGAGGCTATCAAAGTCCGTCCAGAGAAGAGATGCCTAATCATGCATCTGGAGCATCAAGCTCCACCATCGGCCCGCTACTGCGTGCAGTAGGCTCGCTGCGAGGATCACCATGAGGTCTGCTGGTGTCCTCACTAACTGGAAAACTCGCACCACTGCCTCCAGCCAGTCCTCGGTTGCTTGGGGGTCCGTCTCCCTGCGGAACCTGGGCGGTCGCTGGCGCTGGAACTCATGCAGTGCACTAAGGCGGCGTGCATCGTCAGCGGCTAGGGCTGGAAGCATCGGTGGCTCGGTAGGTAGAGCTACCGCCGGTGCCACTGCTGACAAAGGACCCTACACCGAGGCCTCGTCACTCAGTGGGCTGTCCTCATGCTCAACTCTTGGAACCCTAGCTGACTACCGTCGTGGGGCCATCCTGAAAAGGAAACAGGTGCGCCACGGTCTGAACAATATACCTGGTGAGCTGACACAAAGTAATCACAAAGAAAACCTGAAACACACACGCAATCAATGTTTTCATGCATTAAGTCGGAAATCAGAAGTCAGGGTCCTGGTGTACGGATACGTCGGCCGCCGTACCAAAACTGGACTCCCTGGACTGATAACCACACCCAATACGCTAAACACTATTGCTTCACATAGAAAAGATTAGAGTCCGCGGTAGAACCGAACTCCTTTGATACCAATTTGTCACGACCCGTCCTCGGGGCCCGTGCCGTGACTACCCCAAGCCCGCCTTCCATAGGCCAGGGGCTGGCGACTAGCACCAAGGCGTAAATTCTCGATAAAAAGGGAAGGAATTGCCTTTGTAAAGCAAACAAACACCACAGAGCAAGCAAGTAGTAGAAATATACACTAAGTAAAAACAGAGTACAACAGTAAGTGCAGAAAGTAAGTGGGCCAGTATACAAACCCAAACTGAAAGTAAAGTACAACTGGAAAGGGAAAAACAGCAACTGAAAAGTAAAGCCGCAACGACGAGCTGTCCACTGGGATTCCCACCTGAAGGGTGAGTACAGATGGCCTCCTCTGCTCCTCGGGTCCAGCTGACCACTCCGAGTACGTCCCGCCCAGCGGTCCACCTCCAGGTACCGTCCTGCTCCGCAAGCCTCAACCATGATCAGCGCTGTCCGTCGTCTGCAACCAACACAACGTAGTGCGGGCATAACCCGTGCAGGGGTGAGTATAAGCTACTCAGTAGGGACCCCGATACCCCTGATGGTCTCCCAGAATCCACAAAGGATAATCCACAAAGGAAAGATATAATCACGAAGTAACATCCGAAACTGCTTTGGTATATGCCCATACATATACCTAAGTCACCAATTCTCCTTCAGCTCCAACATCTGAGCTCAAGTACAACCCAGTCCACACAGGAAAGCAAAACGTAAATCCACACAGGATAGCACAACACAATCCACAAAGGAAAGCAAACAGGATTCAGCTCACACAAGTATACTTCTTCATATGATGATAAAGATGATTAGATATATCCACTGATTCATCTAAGCCGTCGGAACCACAAATGATCGATAGGTACTAACCCCCGCAATGACCCACATAGGATCTGACCCACAAAGGATCGATAGGTAACTAACCCCCGCAAGACCCACACAGGATCAGACCCACACAGGATCTGTAGGCGCTGGCTCACACAGAACCGCTGAGCGCTGACCCACACAAGATCGGACCCACACAAGATCGGTAGCGCTGATCCACATAGGATCACTGAGTGCTGTAGTCGTTGCCGTTTAATCCACTGAGAATCTCTGTACAGTCGTCATAGTAGTAGTAGTCGCAGCCAGCTCTAGGGTTCCCGCACACAATAAGCTCGCTCGGGAGGGTCCGTTCCATGAGCCGAGGGTCTGATACATCAACTAACACATAGTCCTGAGTTGATGTATCCAAAAGTTCCGTATCGTCAACAGGAACTCAACGCAACAGACGGCGCGTCAATCGGACACCCGGTCTGAGAGTTATTGGCTTTTTCGTCCCAGGGGCCCGGTTGGTTTTTAAGGAAAAACCAACCCGACCGTACTCCACCTACGTCCAAACCTCAGGTGGAGTAAGAAAAAAGATCTGTCTCACTAAGATGAATCCAACAAAGTTGACGGCACGTCAATCGGACGTCCGAAGCTTAAGATATGAGCGTTTCCGCTCCGAAGGCCCGGTTGATTTCATGTACGAACCAACCCGGCCAAACCCAAAGTATTCCGAAACCTTGAGTGCAATATACCGAAACGAGCGTATCGATCCAAGGATCGCTTCGCAACTGACGGTGCGTCGATTGGAGACCTGTAGCACAAGTTATGGGAATCCGACCGAAAAAGGCTCGGTAATAAGGGGTTCGGGCCCGGTCCGACCCGACCCGATACCCCCGGGGTCGACCCGAACCGGGTCTGGGTCCGGCCCGTGTGGGCGCGGCCCGGCCTGGCCTGGGCACAGCGCGCCCAGCGCGCTGGCCAGACGCTCAGCCAATCGGCCGAGCCGGTTGGCACGGGGGGGGGGGGGGGGGGGGGGGGCGCCTGCCCCCCTAGTGTAACCACGGCCCCCCTTTAATGGGGGACATTTTGTAGTCCGTCCAAGGGAATTAATTCCCCCGGTTTCCCTTTGTCCGGCCGACCCGCATCGGTCAGCCGGTTCTGCCAACAAGGACCGGTGACAGCCAGTCCTTCCTCTTTCACCGACACCGGCGGCCCGGAACCAGCCGCTGGTCACCCTGCTCTGCCGCGGCCTGGAACCGGCCGTGACCTAGTTCATCCGGCGTGGTGCAATGGCACCTCGCCCCTCCACCGCGGCCCCGCTCCGGCCGCGGTATCTTCGGTTCTCTTCGACGCGGCGCGATGGCATCGCGTCCTTGTTCAACTTCACGGCGCGGCGCGACGGCGTCGCGTCCTTGTTCAACTTCACGGCACGGCGCGATGGCGCCGCGTCCTTGTTCAACTTCACGGTGCGGCGCGACGGCGCCACACATTACTTGTCGTACGATTCCCGTGTGGTGCGACGACACCACGACATTTCATTCCATCCATATTAGAAACAATATCAATAATGGAGGAGGGTCGACCGTGTTTGTGCGGTTCGGCCCCCTCTCGTTAATCGATAGCAACTGGTTGTAAATTCACGAAGGACGACAAGGTATAATTCACAAACGAAAATAAATAAATATTTAAACCCCTACCTTCAGCGTAGCTAGAACGGGGGTTCGCTGCGGAAAACGACGTCGCGAGGTGAAGCTCCGTAAGTTGACGGATAACGCCTGAGGAGGAAGTGGTGTCTCCTTTCCGTTGACACGAGAAGAAGATCGAAAGAGGGTGCATCATCGATCTTCGGAAACACACCGTCTACGAAGAGGAGAAGAGACGGCACGTCGATCTCTTCTTACGGTGACGACGTTCTTCGTCGAAGTCTTGGTGTTCTTCGTCGTGTCTTGGTGTTCTTCGTGATGAAGATGAAAACACCCAAGAGTTCTCTCCTCCAATGTCCACACACAACAACCAACCCAAATAAAATAAGGCTTATCCTTATTTTATTAGCTCAAGCCACAATTCAAAATTCAAAACTTAAATTAATTAATTGAATTGGGTGTTGGCATACTTAATGAGAGGAGAGGAAGGTCACCCAATTAATGGGAAGTTAAAAAGTTATAAGAGTTACTCAACTTAAGTGGGGGGTTAAGGGGAGTTAGGGAGTTAAGGGAATTGAAAAGGTGGGGGTTTGTGTGGGACCCACCTCATCTTTAATCCACTCAAGAGAAACTAACAAACCATGGGTCCCACCCTAACTCCTACACTTAGGTTCTATCTCATGGAGAAGTGAAATAAAATTCTTAACGAAAATTTTATTTCACAACACTTAACCCAAAAATTTAAATAACTCATAACGAGCAAACAAAACTCCAGGATAGGCGTTCCTAAGCAATTACCAGTGCTACGGTTCCATCAGTGCCCTCAGAATTCGATTCCGAGCACCGGTTCAAAAGTTAGAAATTCACACTCGTTCGTTCACTGAACGTACCCGAGCTAAACTTCGGATAGAAATTCCAGGCACACCGGGCCTCGGAATCAAGTTCCGTCTGAAACTACATTCTTGTAAAGTTACAAAGAAAATTAAGAAAAAATTTCCCTCGAATTTTACGGGTCTTTACATTAATAACCTCATTTCACCCCTTAATTGTTAGTATTTTGTTCCTTGCACTGTTCTGGGTGAGTTCCTTACAGGATTTCCATGATTGGTTCATGATGGATGTTCTTGTCGATTGGAAGTGAAACTCCATAATTGGAATAAAATGGTATTTAAATATTTCCAGTACCATAAATTTTACCATTTATCATTTTGATGTTTTATATGAGGATGATTCATAAGTTTAAACATTAATGATGTTTGTTTAGATCATTTTAGTGGTTCTTCGATAACAACTACCTCATATTGTCTTATAATTTTGAACCATGATTAAAAAATAATTCCAGAACCATGGATGGGTCATAATACATATATTATAACTTGTTTCAACCATATAAATGGTTTCATAACCATACTTTAAATAATTAAAGCAAATTGAAATCACATCGTCCACGATGTCGGTAATTCGACACATCACGAACAATGTTTTTAATTCCATGAACAAGTGGGGGAAGAGAATAATATTGATGATGAATTTACCATGAACATGAGAAAATAAAGAATATAAAAGATTCTAGAGCTTCCATGCCTGTTGGTTAATAGGATGTGTGGAAATAAGAAGAAGGAATCATGAAATAAAAGAAAACTTGATAAATTTCTCATGAAAATTCAGCAGCCTAACAACGTCTCTTAAAATTTCATTAAAATAGTTTGATGAGAGGAAATGAATATATCATCGCTAATAAAAAATATGTACAGTAAGGGGGGATATTTAATTAAATATCCCATCATAATCCAAAGGGAATGGAAGAGAATAACATAAAATGAAAGAAAAGAAAGAAAATAAAAGAGGATGTTTACCTCTTGATCTATTCTCCTTGAGATCCTCCTTAAGGGCTTTGGTTTTGGTATTTTGGTGAGAAAAGAAGCTCTAGGACATGGGGAAGAAGATTGGGGAGGGAATTTGGCAGAAATTTGACAATTCTCAAGGCTTGAGAGGTGTGGGAGGAAGAGGGGAGTGAGGGTGGTATTTATAGTGGAGGGGAGGGGGTATTTTTCATTATTTTAATCATTATTATAATATTTTGCTAAATAATATGAATAATATTAATTCATGTTACCCCAAATAGTAATAATGGCACGTGATCTTGAACTAAGGGGGCTTACATCATCCTTGCATCACCTATGATGCAGTAAATCAAGTATTTTTCATTTATCGTATTTTACTATTCATAAAAAATTCTTGAATTTTAGAAAAATCCAAAAAATTTAACCTAACCATTTTTCGACGTGTAGAATTCAAAAATGAAGTCCATTTTTGAAAAATAATTTTCTAGATATTATTAATTTAACTTTTAAATAAAAGCATACTTAATTCAAAAATTAACAGTTCTAATTCTACAACTACTTCTTTATCACAATGAAAAATTAACCAAGATGTTATTATCTTCTAGCCTTAAGAAAATAAAATAATAATAAAATTTACTATTAATTAGGGTCATATTACTATTCATATTACTATTCATAATACTATTCATATGGGTATGTTACTATTCACAAAAAAACAAGTTGGTTTCATCAGACCCCAAATAACTTACTGAACACAATTGTAGATGACAGTTTCTTGAAATTCAAAACATTGTGGTAGTAAAGTTATTTTTAAAGGATAGTTATAAATATCTACTTTAAACAAAGTTTCATTCATTTCAATTTATTTTTATAAAACCTTGGGGTGTTACAGAGTATACTTGTATGCTCACCCTACGTATATAAAACTATTTTCAGGTTTCTAGGAGGATTATATGGACCGTGCTGGGAATTACCAGCTTGGATATTTGGATAGTTGCTGTGTCATTGCTTTAGCTTTACTTTGGGTATTTACTTTGGTGACTTTATTGTATCTATATTAGTTCTATTTATACATGCATGTGGGATGGTTTTTTGATTTCTTTTTATATTGTGTTTCACAGTTGTTTATGGATGATCCATCTTATCTCCCGATCCTATTTATATTATAAAGGGCAATGACTCCCATATACGATATTTTCATACCCTTAGTGCTAGCCTCAAACCCAGGGCCTATTGGAGGCAGGACTCGGGGGTCATTGTCTCTCTCCCTTCATTACAATATCTTTGGAGGGATGGGGTCATGATAGAGTGGTATCAAAGGTGAGGATTAAGAGATAGGATGGAGTTTGGAGTTAGGCACAATGAGGGTTGGATGGGTTGGTATGGAAATAGTTCCAGTTGACCTTGGTGCATGACATAGGTTAGGGATATTGGCTATTACATGGGATTTTAGGCCCCCCATGATCTAGTGCATGTACTTTGATCTTATTGAATGACCATGTGAGATGGACCTGCTTGCAGGATAGAGACCTAGGAGAGGTACATGAATCATAATGACTTGTGTTATTTTTTGAATTGGGTTGTTTTGGGAAATTTTAAATGGATAAAAAAGGAATTAAATGAGTTAAAATGAATCTTACTGAAATTCCATACTACTTTGGCATAGGAAATCCTCATTTTCATTTCATATATGGCTCATGTTCATCGTATGTGTGTGGATCAAGTAGTTTAGGTTTAGTAAGATGATCTATTTTATCTCCATAGGGTTGATCTAGTTGAGGAGGATGATCAATGTCAGATGAAGTTGCATGATTTTTAGCAGTATGCTTTGGGAAAGTATGAGGGAAGTGTTTCAGATGTGGAGACAAAGAGCTGTCCAGAGGAGCTCGAGACCGCTTTCATTTTAATCCAAGAACTGATGGAGTACTGGGTCCGTTTTCTAGTCAGTCAGATGTGGGGATCTATACCTTAGTGGTGGACATTTTATCTAAGAGAGTGTAAGGAGACATATGTTTTATGGGTCGACTTATAGAAGGAATTCTGAGAAAAGTTCCTTTCATCAACCATGAATGTAGTAAAGAAGTATGAGATTATTTCTCTTTATCAGGGGATCATGTCAGTGTAGGAGATAAGAATCAATTTCAAGGACCTTCTTAATTTTCCCTAGATCTTTTTCTAGATGAAGAGTCTCATGAAATATGTCTTGAGGAGGAACTTCATCCTTCTATATAGTATTCAGTAACTCCTTTTACATTGCCAATGTATTTGGAAGTTGAAAATAAGGAAGATCTGATCGAACGGATTCACTCATGAGGAGTTTTTCTATGAGTGGGGAACCAACATATTTCCTCTAGGGGTAGGGTTTTATTATAAGGTCTCATCCATCAGGGCCTTTGATGTTTTTACTGGTAGGGAGTCGACCTAAATAGCTTCCTTTCTGGCCTTCTAGGGCTAGTGGATTCCATGATTTTCCTAGGAGTTTTGTGAAAGTGTGTTTTGGTTATAGGGTTCATGACCATCACTAAAAGAATTTACCAGTGGTTACGTGAGCTCATTTTGGTGGAGGTGGATAGGTTTAGTGCCAGCCTCAACAACAATTACCAGTAAGGCTGTTTCAACAGTAGGGGAAACATGTTTTTTCTCTGCTGAGGGTAGATGGAGTAGGTAGAGGTCAACTTTAGGAAGTTCCTCACATTTAGGGACCATGAACTGAGTATGGCCATGGAGGTGGTCATCAGCAGAGAGGTAGGGGAGTTGGGGGTGGTCGGTTTCATGCAATGGAGGAAGTATTTATAAAGGGGCCATAGATTTTTAGAGGTACGATTAGTTTATTTAGCACCCTTGTTTGTGACTTTTTTGATTCAAGAGATTTTCACTCCTTTGTTGAACTTACTCTAGACCATGGTTTGAGATTAGATGTAGAGAGGTTTCCCACACCCCTGGTGCTGACTACGATAGTCAAAGGTCAAAACAACTTGTTTTATGTGTGCCTGGGGTGTAGACTGATGATGGGACCGCATCAGTCCCATGGGTATTTTTTTCTACAGATGTAGCCATACGATGTCATCCTCAACATCTACTAGTTTTATTCCATATGTGCTATTGTTGTTTGATTTTAGAGGAGAGTCATGTTTTCAGATATTGATGAAAAATGAGTGGTTTTCGTTGGTGAGAAGGATTTTCAGGTGGGAAGTATACATGTGGAGCCCCTTATTTATTTATTGGATGAGTTGTCAATAGAATCAATGGACGCTGAGGTAGTATCTGTTACCATGGTCCTTGGGGAGTTCCTATATGTTTTTTCCAAGATGGTTGGGATGATAACCCCTCGATGTGATGTTGAGTTTGGGATAGACTTACTACACAGTGATTCTCCGATTTCGATGGATCCTTAACATATAGAACCTTTTAAGTTATAGGAGTTGAGGGTTTGGGTAGAAGATCTGATGCATAAGGGTTTTATCTAGCCTAGTGTGTCACTATGGGGTACTCCAGTGTTGTTTTAAATGAAGGTAGACGGTAGTATAAGTCTTAGCATAGACTACCATAGGTTGAATTAGGTGATAGAAAGAAAACGTTACCCTCTTCCAAGGATATATGATCTTTTTGACCAACTAAGAGGGTAAAGTTGGTTTTCTAATATCGATCTACGGTTTGGATATCAACAGTTGTGGGTGAAGGAGGGTGATATCTTGAAGTCTTCCTTCATATGCAGGTATGAGAACTTTGATTTTGAAGTTATTCCATTCAGTGTTATGAATGCACCAACCGTGTTTATGGGGATTATGAACTCTGTGTTCCATGAGTTCCTAGATCGGTTTGTCATCATATTCATCAATGATATATTAATCTACATGAAGTTAGAGGTGGAACATGTCGAGAATATCAAAACTGTCTTGTATTTCCTTTGATTCCACCAGATCTATGGAAGGTTGTCTAAGTGTATGTTTTGGATGAAAGGTTTTCATTTAATTGAGCATGTGCTGTCTAAACAGTGTGTGGAGGTAGACCCATTAAAGGTTTAATTAGTTGTTTGTTGGGAAACACCCAAGAATGTGGTAGAGGTTCATAGTTTCCTTGGTCTTGTAGGCTATTATCAGAGGGTTTTACCCAATTTATCTTGATTTATATCCCCATTGGAATCTTTTATTAGGAAAGACCAAGCTTTTTTACAGAGTGATCAGTGCCATACAATGTTTGGTTACCTGAAGGGGAAGTTGGTCAGTGCTCAAATGCTTTATCTGTCGGAGGAGTGTGTGTTGTTTGAGGTGTTTTGTGAAACTTCCCTTCTGGTATTAGGGTACTTCTTGATGCAAAAAAAGACAATGATCTCTTATAGGTCTAGGTAGTTACGTCTCCATGAGAATAACTAAACTACCCATGATCTGGAGCTAACAGAAGTTGTATTTTCACTGAAGTTATGGAAACATTACCTCATTAGGGAGCACTTTGTGGTCATTACAGATCACAATACCTTGAGTTATGTATTTTTCCAGCATGATCTAAACTTTAAACAATAGCGGTAAATGGAGTTTCTTCAGTATTATGATTTTGAGATATCCTACACCTTAGGAAAGGGGAACGTTGTGGCTGACACTTTGATCATGAAGTCATGGAAGGGTGTTGTTCGGGAGTCTAAGGATGTTTGAGGAGAAGTGGAGGATTTGGAAGCCTTTCACTTAGATTCAAGAGTGGATGGTGTTAGATACTATTTGTTTCAAATTAGGATGTAATCTTCTCTGATGCATCTGGTGGAGGAGTCTCAATGGGGTGAGTCAGAGGCAGAGGTGATGCATAATCTTATTGGCCATGGTGATAATCTAGAGGGATGGTCAGAACCATGTGTTGTTTAATTGGAGGTTTTTTTGTTCTTATAGTAATGCGAAATGGATTCATTTATGAGTTTCATAACTCACCTTTGGTGATACACCCAAGAGTTTCTAAGATGTACCATGGCTTGAGGGTGTAGTTTTGGTGACCTGGGGAGAAACGAGCAGTGGAAGAGTTTGTGGATCAATGTCTGGTTTTCCAATAGGTAAAGGCCGAGCATCATTTTCCTGGTGGTTTTTTGTAGACCTTGGATGTTATTGAATGGAAATGTTATGAAATCTCGACAGATTTCATCACAGGGTTACCCATAACTTAGGGAGGTTGTGATTCTATCTGGGTGGTCATGGATTAGTTGATTAAATTGGATAAATTCATAGTGATATAGGAGTCAGGAATAGTAGATACATTTTCTAAGATGTATATTGATGAGGTTGTGTAGTTTCATGGAGTTCCAAGGTCCATTGTCTTATATCAAGACAATGTTTTACCTCACGAGTCTGGAGGGGATTGTAGCATGATTTTGGAACTCATTTATGCCTCATCACTACTTTCTATACTTATAAAGATTGTAAAATAGAATGGAATATCCATATGTTAGAGGATATGTTGCGGGCATGCATCTTAGACTTTGTCGGATCTTGGGTATGACACCTGCCTTTGGTAGAGTATGCTTATAATAATAGCTATCACTCTTCCATTATCATGACCCCGTTTGAGATTTTTTTATGGGAGACCATGTAATTCTCTATTGTTCTAGATAGAGGTTGGGGAGATAGCAGTTCTTTGTCCTAATGTGGTTCATAGAATGATAGAGAAAGTTCAACTAGTTTGTGAGAGGATGAAAGTAGCGCATGATCGATAGAAGTCTTATAATGATCGTAGGAGGAGGAACTTGGAGTTTGAGGTTGGGGTCCATGTGTTCTTGAAGGTTTCCCCTCGACATGGGTAATAGATTTTTGGAAGAGGGAGTAAGATTTTTCCTAGGTTTTTTGGTTCCTTTGAGGTGTTGGGGTGAGTTGGAGAGGTGGCATATTGGCTGACGTTACCACTGTGGTTGGAGAGGATCCACGATGTCTTCAAAATATCTTAGCTTCTTTGGTATCTTCATGAAGACTCCCATGTCATTGACTGGAGAGATTTGGATATATAGGATGATGTGATGTTTTTGGAATGACCAGTGGAGATCTAGGATATCCAAGAGAAGGCACTGTGTGGAAAAATCGTTTCTTTGGTTCATGTGTTGTGGAGGCATAGTGGCCTATAGGAGAGTACTTATGAGTGAGAGATGAAGATGCGTGCCTAGTACCTGGAGTTGTTTTGAGTTTTTATTTTCTCTTTTTTTTTCTTTGTGATGTGATGTTTGGATCATTTTGTTTTATGAGATGAGATTTTTTCCTTAGTTTGTGATATATGAAGTGCAATGTGTGATAATGTATTAACATATGAAAAGGGGAGGATTTGATTCCTAATTGATACGCATTAACTGCGATGCGATTAAACCTATTCTGGGGAGATAGTTTCACCGAGAATGGATAGTATATTGACATGGTAGATGGAATTCTCCGATTCATGTGTTTGGGATGGTGTAGTTCATTGGTTGTAACAATTGTTGGTTTGGGCTATGTGGAGTTTGATATAGTTGTGCAGTGGTGATGTGGTTGTCAGTTTGTGTGAGAGGAGGTTGCATGAGGTTGTACGAGATGTTTGTGGTCATTTGGTTTGGTGTGTTTGGTTGGTGGTATCATTTGAGGTATGACAAGATCCTTTAGAGGTATCTAGCAGAGTGGTTGTTTGGACCCCTTTTTCTTCTGGGATTGGTTTTGGATTCCTGAGGGAGATAATCATTTTTGAGGTATCAGATGTAACAGTTCATTCCCTATCGGGCCATTACTCTTCCGGTTTTGAGATTTGTAGGTGTTTAGGAAATGTTTTGTGTGTTTTTAGTAGAATATATAGGGGAAGTAGAACTGGTGAAGGAAATACACATTGTTTAAGTGTATTATATGACATGAAATTTGGTTTCATGTATTTTCCAGGGCTAGTTCATGACGTTCAGTTTTTAGGGTTAAATAATAAAAAGGCGATGTGTTTTTTTAGAGAAACCAAACCCTAAGGATCACATGATGTGATAAGGGATTACACATTGTGAAAATCCCTGATGCAGTGCTGTTATAATTCTACATGTTGATCGGTTTTTACCCAAACCCTATGATATCTCTCATTCTAGGAGGCTAGTGGCTCCCCCTTAAGGTGTTTTGAGATTACTTCTGATTGGGATTGATTCTCGACTTCCCGTCTTTGATACGTGGTGAGTTCTCCTCCTATTATCATCTTTTTTATGCTATTATTCTCAGAGGAATTCATCATGATGATTTTGTTTTGGTTTGTGGTGTATGTTGGGTTGGGTTTTGATGGTCTTTGGTTGCGATGTATGTTGATCTGTGTTTTCCTGTGGCATGGTTGTGGTTTTCGGGTGTTTCTATTCACCCACAGTGCGCATCGAGTTTGAAATCTTCCTTGAGGTAGGTATTCCCTTGTTTCTCCTTATTGTGTATCATACGAGAGGGGTTTAATTTTTTTATCTATGGGTTATGGTTGTGCTAGCTTAATCAAAGATAAATAATTTATTAATTGATTTGAAAGGGGTAAATGGGGTTTGATTCACATTCCTTTACAAATTTATTGTTATTTTTGATATTTTGAATTGTACAGGCTTGATGCCCCACTGAAAATTGTGGTCACTGGGGGCTTTGTTTGCACTGGATATATGTACTATGATTGATGTTTTGGTTGTGATTGTTGTGATATCAACCTAAAATGGAAATTTATTAACCACTTATATTTGGATAATGAAATGGTTTCCCTAGTATTTTTATTTGTGTGATAATGACCCTAAAATAAAGTGAAATGTGATAAAATCACCTTTGTAAATTTGTGAAATGATCTTGACGTGTTGTGATGTGTGGCTGTTCTTGTAGGATGATGATGTGTGGTTGGGGCATGTGGGGATGATAGTTTGTTTGGCCGTACTTTTGGGGTGGTGGGGAGGTAGTTTGTTTGGATGTTCTTTTAGGGTGGTGAGGCATTGGTTACTTTGTTCTAGATGCTCGAGTAGTGATGGAATAAATAAATAATTGTTTAATAATTTTTGGAATGGATTGGGTTGGTTTGGTTAATGGAATGTAAATGGTTAATGGATAATTAATTGGTGGGTTGTGTGGTTAAATGTGTTTGATTCTAAATAATGAAAATAATGGGATGATTAAATGAAATTGGTTGGAAATGTGAAGTGGAGTTTTTGGCTTGATGTGTGGTGTTATTCATTTAGAGGTGGTAGAAAAAGTGATGATGTTGTAAATTGGTCAGTTTGTTTGTGAACACATAGGTTGGACTTGAGTGTTTGATACTATATATAATTACTTTTATATTCTTGTGATTTCTATATGCACCCACCCACATTGAGTACTATGTTCTAAAACTTGCATAGTCACATGGGATGGTGTTTTTCCTGATATTTGGTGAGGAGTACAGATGGATGTGTACTCGCTATTTCCCACTCTCTCTTCCAGGCGAGGTAGGTATTTTATTGGATATGATAGATGGAGGTTTGTTAGTGCATTAGATGGTGGTTGTGGACTAGTTTTCTTCAGGTGAGGTGAGACTGTACTTGTGGGGTGGTGGCCCAGGTATTTTAGGGAGATATGTGATGGTCCAAATGTATTTGAGTGAAGTGAGGATGTGCTTGTGGGGTGGTGGCCTAGGTATTTTCAAGATAGATGTGTAGTGGTTGTGCTTGTAGGGAAGCAAGACTAGGTTTCTATGATCGAATTGTGTTGTGACCGTGCTTGTGGGGCAGTTTGGTATATGAAAGAGATGGGAGCACCATAACATATGATGTTGGGTGTGAGAGTGGCATACCAGTGGGAAAGTGGTGCAGGGTACCCTTATCGATGTGATTATTATTATACTATATTACTTGTTTTGTGTTATTTTGCAAGCATTCCTTGGTGAGGTTTTGATGGTTAATATAACTTTATCTGTTTGGTTCTGCTATTTTCTCATAGGTGCATTAGTATGATTCTTTCACATGTGCACGATAGATTTTGGTTTTTCTACTGAGTATACTTGTATACTCACCCTATGTATATAAAACTGTTTTTAGTTTTAAAGAAGGATTATGTGGACTATTTTGGGCATTACTAGCTTGGAACTTTGGATAGATCATGTGTTACTACTTTATCTTTACTTTGGGTATTTACTTTAGAGACGTTATTGAATCTGTATCAGTTCTATTTATACATTCACATGGGATGGTTTTTATATTTATTTTTATATTGTGTCTGGGAGTTTTTTGTGGATGATCCATCTTATCTCCCGATCATATTTATATTATATAGGGTAATACCTCCCACATATGATATTTCCATACCCTTAGTTCTAGTCACCAACTCGAGGCCCACTGGAGGCGGGACTCAGGGGTCATTATCTATTTCCCCTCATTATAGTATATTTGGAGGGAGGGGGATGTGACAAGTCTGATGACCCATTCAAGAACGTCGGTGGGCCCTAGGGAGGGGACCGCATGTCTGTATGGAAACTTGTGGTACCTAGAGGGCCAAAAATTGAAGACCATGTTAAGGCAGGGTGTTTGTGCTATTAGTGGGTCCCGATTGTTATGTTGGTTTCAGAACAGGAACCCAGCCTTAAGTGTGGTTTCACTTCCTAGGTTGAGATATAGGGTCCATAATGAGGATGTTATCCTCTAAAGGGGGTGTGAATGTAACACCCTAGAATGATAAATGGTTAAATTACTAAATTATATGACTCATGCCAACAAGGTTAACCTTTCTTTTTTGTGATCCTACCTAACTAGAACTCCACAGTTAAGCATGCTTGGATTGACGTAGTGATCATGATGGGTGACCTTGTAAGAAGTTTCTCAGGGTGTGTGTGGGTGAAGAAAAAGCATAATGAATGAACAAGTGTTGGTTTATGGGGATAATCATTAGTTTGATGACCATTTTGGGCACATGGGTGGGCCCCATAGAGGGTACAATGTGTTTGGGGGTAACTAGAAATACCTAGTGGGCCAGGATACGACGATCATGTTAAGGTGGGGTGTCTATGATATCAATGGGGTCTGGTTATAACAAAATGAATGTTTATCCCTGAAAGAATTAGGTGAAGTATCCTAAATTATATGGATCAAGATATATTGATATAGATCTTATACACTGTTTAGGCTAAGTAAAAATAAATATATTGACAAACTACTCAAAAGGTATAATATGGAACAATCCAAGAGAGGGTTGTTACTAATGTCACATGGTATCAATCACTCCAAGAAAATGTGTCCAAAAATGCATTAAGATACTGAAAGAATGAGTAGAATCACTTATTCCTTAGCAGTATGACCTATCCTATATTCTATGCTATGTTCTAGGTTTTATGTTGACTTTTATTTAAGCATGGAAGGCATATATCAAGCTAATCCAAAAGAGTTGCATTGGTCAACCATAAAAATTATACTAAAGTACATGAGACATAAAAAGGATATGTTCCTAGTGTATAGAGGAGATAATAAAATAGTAGTGATGGGATATAATGATGCTAGTTTACAGATATATCATGATGATCTGAAATCATGGTGAGGATATGTATTTTTTCTGAATGGTGGTGTAGTGAGTTGGAGAAGCTCAAAGAAACCCATGGTTTCCAAATCTATAGAAAAATATAAGTATATCATGACTTCAGATGCAGTTAAGGAGGTATTTTGGATACATAGATTTTTCTTAGACATTGATGCTGTGTCTACTAGTGAAAAACTTGTTCCAATTTATTGTTTTATACAACAGTAGTGGTGCTTTCCAAGGAGCCTAGATCACACTAGAGGACAACATATATACTATAGAAGTTTTATCTATTTAGTAATTTTACTTAGATAGGTGAATTCTTAGTTAGTAGAGTATCCATAGAGGATAACATGGAAGACCCCATGACTATATCCATATCTCATCATAATTATGATTCTCATGCGAGATCTAGCGGTTTGAGACTTGTCAGTAGTTGACTCTACTATATATAGGAGTGTTGGAAGTGAGTTCCCTAGGCCCAAATCATGCATGTAATTTGATTACCATTACATGTATACACTTATATATATATACATGTTTTTATATTACCAACATAGTATTGATACTTCTATTTCCACTATATTAATGATCATTTCCTTAGATTACATGTCATATCAAAGGGTTATAACATTTCCCATTCTATAATGATAACCTACAGATACCATCATAGTAATATTAAACATATTTTTTATGGTCCAGATACATCATAATGATATGAAATAAATGATGTGAAACTATTAGGTGGTGGGGGATCATAAGAATTGATACTTATTCTCATAATTTTTTCACTTGGTGATCTTGAGTAGATGAGATAATGAGGATTAACCCGCCAATAGGAACACCACATGATTTAGGTTTCATTGGTAGTTCATATCTTTGAACACATGTAACGGTATCCTAACTTGATATTATTATCAGTGAATACTATTTTATTATGTACTTTTATTCAAGATGAAAACCATGAAATTGATTTTGTAGCAAGACAAATAGCATTGGGTACATCATTAGTGGAATGACATTAATTGAATTATCAATATAAATTTTTTTTCTTCTAAATGGAAGTGATATCTTTGGCCAAGTTGATCCGAATGATAGTACCTTCACTAAATCCATATCCATGGTAGAAGAACGCAAGTCTGTTCAATTAGATCAATGAATAATAAATCAAGAATGGATGATGACACTAAGTGTGAATCATGATTTATAAGATATCAAGATCCAAAGAGATTATATTTCATGGTGTGTGTTCATAGAAAAGGTTTTAATTTCTATGAATTTTCCTTATCACATTAGGGGCTTTTATGGGTTTCTGGACTCCGAACTTGGTCAGTGAATATTATTCATTTATATCAAGATAAGATCCTAGAAAGAAACACACTTAGGGCATTCAAAATTATTCCCTATTATGATGACTAGGAGAATTGGACACGGTGTACCCCCTGACGGGGTTCGATAGATGTCCGAGATTGAATGTAAATTCATTATTTTTTGAGTATTGAAAAATTGGAGTTGAATTTTTTTATTAAAATAATTCACAAGGTATTTACTAAATACGTGTAAAAATATCATAAGAATTAATATTATTTTAATATTAAAGGTTTTTTTAATATTTTTTGGAATTACGAGTTGAGTTAATAACTCACTTTTGTCAAGTAATATTTTATTATAAATTATAAGTAGGTGATAAAATAAAATGATGTAATAACACAATTAGTTTTTAATAATGCGTCATTTATGAATTATTTACTAGGTGTTATATATATGGGGTTCTGGGAACCCTTTATGGGTGTTTAATTCCTCTTATATAAGAAAATAATAGCTCATTTCAGGGGGGCTATTAATTCCCAAGAATTTGAGAGCTCCTCTCTCCTCCTTCTAGCATCCCTGAGATAGAAAGATTTTTTTCCAAGTTTTCGATCCAAGAACACCTACAAGGATTGATAAAACAAATTCTTGGTGATCATCAGGATGTCAAAGGAATTTTCAAACCTCCGTGATATCACCCAGATTCCAATGAATAATGATCTCATGGAATCTTGAAGCGTGTGTGGAAGATATATAGGGGTTCAATCTTGGATCCTTCATACAATGGTCACTAAAAAGGAGTGATAGTTGAACAAGAATTTAATCCTTATGAGGTAATCATTCATATTATTTTCTTTATTAATTAAATTCATGTGTGATCCTAGAACCTTTAATTGGGATCAGATCATAGGAGATGAAAAAGTTATGTTGTGTTGATAATGAAAATTTTAAAATCCCTGACCCACCAGATTCCATTTAATTCCCTATTACTAACACATTCATATAAGGTAAATCCTTAAAAATTGATGGAAATCACTTTCCTATGATGGAAATTTGGGAAAGATGTGAAGAGGGACACTAGAGAGGCAAGAAAAAACCGTAATCCCCAAAAACCTTACCAAAAAATTCATCCAATGCAAACCCTAGGACAATGAGACCTTAATAAAGATAGAAAACCATGCGAGAAGGAATAAAAAGTCAAGTGTAAGGAAAATGAGAAACTTATTGATGATCTCAAAAGAAACTAGGTGAAATCAACCTAATAATCACACCATGAGGGAAAGGGGAAAGTGCCTTGTGTATGGGGGGAGTTGGAGGTTGAGAGTGGGAGAGGAATGAGGGATATGAGATTTAATTTTAAGGAGGGTACATTGGTAATTTCAAATTTTCATTTTTTTTAAAAACTACACAGGGTGTACACCATGGTGCAACCCATGGGGCTAAAGTTTGGTGTCCCTCCCCTAGAAACATTTGCAGCATGGCCCCTTGGATGCATCATTGTGTACCTCCAAAAGGCAGAGGGCTTCGTCCCTTGATGCCCAATCCTCCATGGAATAGTCTCTGAGACTGCACCGTGGTATACCCAGAATTGGGCCTCTACAACCTAGCCCCTTGGCTACAATGAATTATTACCTGAGCTGCCCTCACTCAGGTGCTACTCCACATAAGGGTAACTGATGTTACTCTTACACCATGCATGCATGGATCCCCTATGATGTCCTCCCCATGCATTAAAACATAGTATCACCTATTGTGTAAAGGTAATTGATGTTACCTTTTCAAACAATGTGGGGGGGTGGGGTGCTCCATGACATAGCCCCCACTGGGCTACTCCACATCCTCAACCATAGGTGGTTCCCTACAATGACTGATGTCATGTTGTAGCCTCTTATGAACCCTAAAATTAAAAATTCCAAAAAACTACAAAAATTTTAGATTCCCAAAAAATCCCAAAAAGGATTTTAAATCTAAAATAAAAGTACAAAATAAAGACTTTTAACTTATTATAAAAATAATAAAAAATAAATAGAAGGTTATTTACCTAAAAATAACACCAGGGGTGTGAAAAATTACAATGCTTCGCCCAATGAAAAGCAAAAAATAATAATTCTATATCAATGATGTAAATAAAATAGAGAGAAAAAAATCATATCTAACAATACACATCAAATATGCACCACTCCAGTATCCCAAACATGAATAATTCCACATCAAATGAATAAGATAAGGAGAAAAAGTGTAGGAATTAGTGAATAATTACCTTTATTGATATAAACCCAACGTCACGAAATAGGAAGAATCAAACACCACTTAGGAGAGAATTTTAGGGTATAAAAGAATCCCCTAGATTCACCAAAACTTGAGAGGAGAGGAACAAGACTAGAATGAATTTATAAAACACTCAAATTTATAAAAAAATTAGAAACCCCAAAAACATGATGTAATTATTGGCATTACAACATAATATGGGTTGATTAACCAAATCTCTAAAAACCATGACATAAAATCCCACTTAATCCCCCAATATCTTGGGTCAACAACCATTTCATTTCAATGAAACCAAAACACAATAAAATGTAATGGACTTCGTCACACTATAATGACCACACCCTCAAACTCCACAACACAATCCTCACCCATCTTTAACATCAAAATTTGATTCATCTCTTAAATTCAATAGCTATCGGGTAACACCATGATGAAAAAACAAGCATCAAAATGAAACCATTATATCTAGGAGAACACTATTAGACCACAAATAGATCTTCATAGTGTAATATAAACCTTCACACCACAATACCTCAACACTAGTGAAAACAACGTTTTTAACGTCACCATTGTTTACGTCGGTTCTATATAACTGACGTGAAAATCTATGATATGTGGTTTTTTACGTCGGTTATTTTATAACCAACATAAAAAAGGTGGCATTTGAGGCCTTTTTAACGTCAGTTATTTGATAACCGACATAAAAACTCAACCCATAGATTTTTTTACATTGGTTATATTATAACCAACGTAAAAAACCAACACACGGCAGTTTTTACGTCGGTTATAAAATAACCGACGTAAAAACTGTGATTTCTGATGTGTTTTTTACGTCAGTTATAGAATAACTGACGTAAAAAACCAACATGCGGATTTTTTTACGTCGGTTATAAAATAACCGACCTAAAAAATGCGGTATCTGATACATTTATAACTTCGGTTATTATAATAACCGACATTATAAATGTAATAAAAAATAGTTTATAAATTTGGTTATTAAATAACCGACATTATAAAACATTTAAAAAATTTATCATGCCCCGTGGATTGTCATTTCTGATTTTTCGATCGACATACTTATGAATCGTCTCTCTCGTGCCGAAAACCTAGAATCAACTCTTCGATCTGGTTTTGTTAAACTCGTTTTTCCATCATTGTTTATCATCTTTACTCTCCTTGGATCTATCATATCCACTCACAACACTTAGGTAAGCCTCCCATGACTTTATTTCATTAGTTTTTTCCCAGATAGTCTATATTTAGGTTTTGAGATTTTTTTGTTTAAACTAGGTAAGATTCTTCAATTTCAAACCCTCTTACCTCATTTTTCCATCATCATCTTATTTATTATCACTAGATCTAATAGATCAACTCACAATATTCAAGTAAGCCTCACCTACTTCAATTTCGTTTGTTTTTGTTTCGCGGATGCCCTACATTTATGGTAATATTAGTTTTCATTGACAACTAATGATCTCATTCACCTATATTACTACAATTTATATCTAAACCATTGTGATACACCCATTCCGTGTACCAGTGTGATTTATTTTATAAGTATATATGGTTTTTCATGGTGGAATGTTTGTTTTGGATCCTTGGTTGTTTCTATTTTGGGTATCACTTTTTGTTGTTCCATAAACTATTTACGTCGCTTATTTTCGTGGACTATTATAAGTCTTCATATGCTATTAAAACCCGATTCATTGAACAATATATAATTTTAGACTAGTAGTAGATATAGTTCATGGTTCTCATTTTGAATAATGGAATGATACCAAAACTAGTATCTTGAGGTTAAAATCCCTAGATATTCCAAAACTAGTAGCTTGAGGTTAAAATCCCATGGTTCTGGGGGGCTGTCCAGAGGGTTGGGGGCTGTCTAGGGGGTTGGGGGCTGTCCATAGGGTTGGGGGCTGTCCATAGGGTTGGGGGCTGTCCAGGGTGTCCATGGAGGTGGGGGGGGGAGTCCAAGGGTGTTTGTGTGTGTGTGTGTGGGGGGGGGGGTCCAAGGGGGTGGGGGGTGTCGACGGGGGGGGGGGGGGGGTGTCCAAGGGCGTGGGTGGTAAGGGGGCTGTCCATGTAGTACCCTGGGGCACCCTGAGAGGGGAGGGGTGAATCAGGGTGACAACTTTTTCTTTTAAACTGAGGATCTTGTTCCCACGATGGTAGGAACTAGTAAAACCTGTATGAAGAATATATTCTGTAATGAAACATTCACATGCAAAGATATGACCCAACAAATTTTACTTGGTTCAACGCTAAGGGCTACGTCTAAGGAGCATACACCGAAAAGTTATCGGGCATACCAAATTCCACTATTCTTCACTAGTTGTGGATTACAAAGGTTCGGGCACAGTCACTCTGTCCTAGGCTCACTGACTTTATAATTGTTCAGGTATAGCTCACTGCGTCCCTCGGGTCACTCCCGTTGACTCCCCCTGGCTGACTGCCGTTGGTGAAGTCCCACTCAGTTTATAGATGTGAAGGTCTCTTCATCATTGCTCAATGAATGCATCCTCTACATTATGTGGATGCTCTGTTGAAGTCCAACTATCACCCATGAACTGATCTACAACTTTTGTGACGCACCAAGACAACCAGCAAGCCTCAACAACACCTAGCGCACAACTCCAAGGCAGCACGCAACTTTCAAGGACAACATGCAAGTTATAACTTCCACGCAAGTCCACCTTCAGCACTTGTGCGATTCAGTCTTATTTAAATCCAAACTTGCACGACTCAACTTCTTTTCAACTCAATCCAATTTTGAAGACTAATGGAATCCTGTCACGCAACTTCAATTCTGGAGCATAAGTATCACCAAATCACCTGCGTGAATACTGGACGGGCAGCAAACAACTGTCGCTCTGCTCTACCCTGCACGACCAACCAACACTTGCATGAATTCAACACCTGCACGACGGGATATCTGAATTTCTTCAAGTCCAAAGTTCATGTCGAATGAGGAGGGGTGTTCCTCTATTTATAGGTGTTCGGATACCCTACGTGGCAGTGCGCAAGTCTTCCCTCGACGCACAAGTCTCAGCGCGCAACACTTCTGTCCTCCTAGACACTTGCGTGACCAACTTCCAATCTTGGGCGCCCCTATTTACTTTTCCATATTTTGATGATCAAATCACGATGGTCAAACGACGCACAACTTTTCAATCCTCTAAGGTACCGGCACACAAGTCCTTTCACGGCATGCAAGTCACTTGCGTGACCAAACCAATACTTGCGCGACCCTATTTCCTTTGCCATATTTTCATGTTCTCATTCTGAAAAACACCAGGCACAAAAGTTTCCAAGCCTCTAAGGCCTCAGCGTGCAAGTCTCTTTTCCAAAAACACATTTCTCTATATTTCAAGTTTTGAGGCCCAAAAATTTGGCAAACACTGGGAAACGACGCCATCTTCAATACTGTTGTCTTCTTGAACTGTATGATCACTTTGCTGGTACACATTATGAACTTCCACTGAGGATTGACAACAAACACAAACCATACTCCAATTCTTGAATAGAAGACCATGGTTCCACCAATATCCCCCTTTGGGTTTGTTGGCAATCAGAAAATAAATTCAATATATCCCCATCCATGTGCAAACCAAAAATGAAAGAAACAACTCAGCCGACACTCTAAGTCTATGTGAGAAATGCTCGGTGTAGAAAACAAGGGAGGAATATTGAATTGGGTTCCAGTGTTTTGGAATTCTCAATGACGCCCAAGAAGCATTACATGACCGACGTATTCCTTCTCATCCTTCTCCTCCTATCACTGACACTACTGAATTAGCATCGTGTCACAGGAGCATTACATGCCTGAACATGCCTGAATTTATTCCTTTCTCCCCATTGATAATAAACCCAAAGACCGATAATTTGTTCATTTTTCAGCTCAATCCATACTTACTGGAAAGTATCTCCCCCACAAACCTGTATCACATCCATAAAAAGAGAAAAAAAAAACAGTTAACAAAACCGGGGAGAGGGGTATTGCATAACCTCCTTATGCACTGAGAGGTGGATGAACACCAAGGTTCAACTGATGCTTCTCAAACACAGCCGCTGATAGTGGCTTGGTCAGGATATTATCCACTTTCTCATCTGTTCCCACATGATCCATTCTAATCATGCCTTGCTCAACTTTCTCTTTGATAAAGTGATACCTGATTTCAATATGTTTTGTACGAGAATTATGAACATGATTCTTCGTAAGATCAATTGTGCTCTTATTATCACAGTAAATCACCATTGGTTGCTTCACCTCATCACCGATATCTATCAATTTCTACTTCATTAATAGCAGTTGAGTGCATGCCTTTGTAGCGGAGATATACTCAGCCTCAACAGTACTAAGAGAAGTACTTTCTTGTTTCTTTCTCAGCCAGCCAACGCATTTATTCTCAATATAGAATGCACCACCACTGGTGGACTTTCTGTCCAAAACATCACCAGCCCAGTCAGCATCAGAAAATGCTGATAATTCACTGTTCTTTCTTGCATCAAAGTATAAGACACAATTGTGAGTCCCTTGAATATATCTCACGATTCTTTTTACTGCTACCACATGTTACTCCTTTGGATTACTCTAAAAGCGGGCTGCAAGACATGTGGCAAAGATAATATCTAGCTGTGTCACCGTTAGGTACAGTATGCTCCCAACGATCCTTCGATATGTGGTGGGATCTACAGAGGTCCCATCCTCATGTTTTCTAAGTTTAGTTCCAACTGCAATTGGAGTGGACATTGGTTTGGAATCTCGCATATTAAACTTCTTCAACAGCTCTCTTGCATACTTTTCCTGTGAAATGAAAGTGTAATCCTTCTTTTGAGTCACCTGCAACCCCAAGAAATATGTGAGCTCCCCAGTCATAGACATTTCAAATTCTGATTTCATGTGATTGGAAAATTCTTCCACTGATTTCTTCTTGCTACCACCAAAAATAATATCATCAATGTACACTAGAACCATGAATTTATCTCTTGGAGAATTCTTCACATACAAATTGTGGTCTACTCCACCTCTTTTGAATTCCAGTTTCTTGAGATACGAGTCCAGTCGGGAATACCATGGTTGTGGTGCCTGCTTCAAACCATATAGAGATTTCTTCAGTTTGTAGACTTTTGTTTCATCATAACCAAGAACAAAACCAACTGGTTGTTCAATATAGTCTTCTTATTTCAGTTCACCATTCAAGAATGCTGTCTTGACATCCATCTGGTATACTTTATATCCTCTTTGGAGTTCCTTGGCAAGGAAAAGTCTGATTGACTCCAATCTAGCCACTGGAGCAAAGGTTTCTTCAACATCAACACCTTCAATCTAAGAGTATCCTTTACATTCTAGTCGTGCCTTGTTTCTGATAACACTTCCACGCTCATCAAACTTGTTTTTGAAGATCCACTTTGTCCCAATCAGATTGTGACCTTCAGGTCTCTAGACAAGATCCCATGTCTGATTCTTGTCAATCTGATCTAATTATTCATTCATGGCTTTCACCCACGATTCATCCTTTTCATCTTCTTCAAATGAGGATGGCTCCACAATAGATAGAAATGCAGATTGCGTGTTATTCCGCATTCTTCTTATTTGAGTGGGGGCACTCCTGTCCCCAATTATATTGTATGGATCAATCTCAGCTCTACGATTTCTCCTATGCGGTTCAGTTGCATTCTCTCTAGCCTCAGTTTCTTCTTTAGATTCTTTTTCTGAGTCAACATCTTAATGTGACTGCTGAGTGTTTTGTACAGCTTCCTCTATTTCTGTATTTTTATTTTCTCCACGTTCAATTTCTTCTTCACTTTCTCTCACATTAGTATATGACGTCCTTGAAGAATTTGTGGTTTTCTCTTAAATTATTTTAACATCACTGATTTACACAATCCTTTCTAGTATCTTGTTGAAACACTTGTAGGCTTTGCTGTTCATTGAGTATCTGAGGAAAATTCCTTCATCTGCATTGTCACCATACTTCCCTTGATTTCATTCTTTGTTTCTGATGAAGAATTTACTTCCAAAAAAATGAAAGTATTTCAAAGAGGTCTTCCTTCCATGCCACAATTCATATGGTGTCTTCGTCTCACCCATATAGAGTCTTGTTCGATTTTGAATATACACTGCAGCTTGAACAACCTCTTTCCAGTAATGTCATGGAATGCGACTCTCAATTAGCATAGTTCGTGCCATGTTGTTCCCCTATTGATTCCTACATTCAACAACTCTATTTTGTTGAGGAGTTCTCACAGAAGCTACCTCATGTTGTATCCCATGCTTCTACAGATAATTTTCAAATTCAATGGATGTGTATTCCCCTTCATTGTCAGATCACAACACTTTGATTGTTTGTTCGGTATCATTCTCGGCGATTCACTGATATGTTTTCATGCAGTTAAGGACTTGTCGTTTCCTGTGAATTACCATCACACATTCCATTCTACTGTAATCATCTATGAAAAGGACAAAGTACCTTTCTCCATGAGTTCCAACAACATTTATCGGCCCGCATACATCTGTATGAATCAAATCAATAAGGTGAGATGCCCTTTTATTCTTTGGCTGATATGAACTGCAGACCAGCTTTCCACGAATGCAAGCATCATAAGATTTTTCACGTTCACACTTCAGGTTATGAATGTACATGACAATCCTTAATTTTGATATTTTCTCTATGTCCTGTTGATTGATGTGTCCCAGTCTCCGATTCCACAAATTGTTTTCTTGTTCAATAGTCATGTAACAAACATTTTCTTCACTATCAACCTGATACAAGTTGCCTTCTGTTCTGCATCCCTTCATGAGTGAGTTTCCTGTCTTTCCCTTGATAGTGAAGTCGTTCTGATTAAAAGTAACTATAAGTCCTGAGTCACAGAGTTGACTCATGCTGAATAGATTATGACGTAGGCCATCTACGTAAAGGACTTCAGTCTTCTTCAGCTCTCCATTAGCTAATTCAGTGCTTCCACTGCCTTTGAATTTTAGAGCTCCATCATTACCGAATCGTACTTTCCCATTAACCTTCCTTTTTATATCTGTTAATAGGTCAGCATTACATGTCATATGAGATGAACAACCGCTATCCAAAATCCTGGTACTGTTGTTTTTCGTAGCTTTGAGGGCCACCTCTACAAGGTTGGATTTCTCAATTTTCTTCCATTATTTCCATGAGACATTGGATTGAGTATAGAGCACTGATGGACTTTCAATTATCTCTTCCATGTACCCAGGTTCTTCATAGTCGAAATATTCTTTGATAGGAGAAAACCTATTTGAAATAACAACACTATCTTGCTGACAGGACTTGACTTGTCTCGAACCTCGATATGAGGTGTCTATGTCCCTTCTCTGCCTTCAATTAATAGCCTTATGACCAAAGTTAGAACAATGAAAATAGTACCCATAGAAATTGTTTATTCTATAAGAATTAGGATATGGATTTTTTCTCCTCTGTTGAACTCCTATATCTTCTCCATTCAGATAGCTTCTTGCCTCTTCAAAATACGACATGGTATGGCCCAGATACCCACAGAACTAACACTTCATGAGAGGAAATGTCTTCTCATTTGAATTTATCCTCATACCTTCTTCCTTGGGAGAGTAGTTAGAAATCTTGTCATTTCTGAATGATTGAGGATAATTTTCAGTTCTCCTTTTAGTTTGGATTGAGGGTTCCTTTTTCAGAACTTTAGGCAATGTTTCAACATGTTCAAATTTCATCTTGTCTTTCTTTTGGATCTATTCACTTCCAGCAGTTGATGTCTTAGCTTCACAGCCAATTCCACTCTTTCCCATGGCAGCAGGTCTTTGATTACTCAGGATTTTTCCAACCCCATCTGAACCACACTTGGCTCTCGCTAGTAATTTTTCATATGAGAATCTTCCAAAGTATATTTTCTTCTTTGATTCTTTTGAACTTGGTTCAGTCTCAAGTTTACTCCTAAGAGTAACAACTTCCTCCTCAATACCCTTAGTAGTCTTGGATTTTTCCTCTAGTCTGGAGGTGAGACCATTGATGACCTTTTACTGTTCTTCAATTATCATCTTCAGATCCACTACATCATCATTTATTTCAAGTATTTTAGATTGAACTTTCACAAATTCTTCCAGTCGTTCAATTTCATCTTCAAGCTGATCAACATATTCAGTTGATTCCACAACAATTGATTTCCACTTACTGCAACTCTTACATTTCATCTTAAGATTTCTAACAACATCCTTAAGTTGAAACTCAGGATTGAAACTAGTTTTTAACTGATTGTATCCACCATTATCTTTTTATTTTTCTATAGTGGCCATCATGGAAGCATGGTTTCCAATTTTAAATTCTGGTTCTACTTCTTCATAGAATTCATTATCATCATCTTCTCTTCACAGACAAAACTCTTCTTCAGAACCTTCTCTCTCGATTTAAAGTCTCCTTTCTTGAAAAACATTTTCTAAGTATTCTCGATGTTTTCAGCATCACTATCATCATCATTGATCTTTCTTAAGCACTGAGAAGCAATGTTCCTGACTTTACCACAACGAAAGCAAACAAGAGGTAACTTCCCTTTGAACTTCCATTTCCCTTCTGGAATTTCTTTGCAATGAGAGAAAGGATTTATTTTTCTTCATCATATTCACCACTACTATATTTTGGAATTTTTAGTTTATCCATGGCCTTGAATGACATTTCCTTGCTCACACGAGTCATAGCATCTTCTGGTTTGACTCTCATTTTATATGCTACCAAGCTGCTCATAAGATCATCCAGAGAAAGTTTCGAAAGATCTCTTTCCTCAAGGGCTAACACCTTTTCATTGTACAGGGGTGGAAGTCTTCTCAGTATTTTCTTCATAATGTCAACATCTTTGATTTCTTCTCCTAGGCCCCGAATTTCTCCAACCACTTTAGTAATTCGATTGAAGAAGGAGTCTACATTCTCATCAGGATGCATCTTCAAATCATCGAACCTATTGTGCAGTACTTGAAGTTTTTCCTCCTTCACTTTTCTATCTCCTTTATAAATGTTTTCAAGTTTATCCCACATGGATTTTGCTGAGGTGCAATTCATCACTTTTAGATAGGTCTGATTAGAAAGGGCTACGGTGAGTGCATTTTGTGCTTTAGCATCTGCATCAAGAATTTTCCTGTCTGTGTTAGTCATAGCCATGCCTGTTGGATCAGTGACTTGTATTCCTTGCATAGTAGAAAACATAACTTCCATTCCAAGAGATCTTAGATGAGATCTCATTATGTTCTTCCAGATCTGGAAATTACTTCCATCAAAGAGAGGGACTCCTCTAACATTAACTGTATGGTCCATAACGGTAAGTGAAAGACCAAACTCCAGTAAACATTTTTCCCTCTGATACCACTTTTAGGACCCCGGGGCACCCTGAGAGGGGAGGGGTGAATCAGGGTGAAATTTTTTTCTTTTAAACTGAGGATCTTGTTCCCATGATGGTAAGAACTAGTTAAAACTATATGAAGAATATGATCTGTAATGAAACAATCACATGCAAAGAGATGTCACATCAAATTTTACTTGGTTCACCGCCAAGGGCTACGTCCAAGGAGCATACACCGAAAAGTTTTTGGGCGTACCAAATTCCACTATTCTTCACTAGTTGTGGATTACAAAGGTTTGGGAACAATCACTCTGTCCCAGGCTCACTGCCTTGAAAATTGTTCAGGGATAGCTCACTGCGTCCCCGGGTCACTCCCATTGACTCCCCCTGGCTCACTGCCGTTGGTGAAGTCCCACTCAGTTTATAGACGTGAAGGTCTCTTCATCATTGTTCAATGAATGCATCCTATGCATTATGTGGATGCTCTGTTGAAGTCCAACTATCACCTGTGAACTGATCTACAACTTTTTTGCCACACCAAGACAACCGGAAAGCCTCAACAGCACCTGGCGCACAACTCCAAGGTGGTGCGCAACTTTCAAGGATGGCACGCAAGTTATAACTGCCGCACAATTCCACCTTCAAAACTTGCGCGATTCAGTCTTCTTTAATGCCAAACTTGCGCGACTCAACTTCTTTTCAACTCAAGACGATTTTGAAACCTAATGGAATCCTGTCGCGCAACTTCAATTCTGGCACACAAGTATCACCAAATCACTTGTGCGACTACTGGACAGGAAACAAACAACTGATGCGCTGCTCCACCTTGCGCGACCCACCAACACTTGCGTGACTTCAACACCCGCGCGACGGGAGCTCTGAATTTATTCAAGTTCAAAGTTCGTGTCGAATGAGAAGGGGTGGTCCTCTATTTATAGGTGTTCGGATACCCTGCGCAGCGGCGCACAAGTCTTCCCTCGGCGTGCAAGTCTCTGCGCGCAACCCTTCTGTCCTCCTAGACACTTGCGCGACCGACTTCCAATCTTGGGCACCCCTATTTACTTTTCCATATTTTGATGATCAAAACATGATGGTCAAATGGCATGAAACTTTTCAATCCTATAAGGTACCGGTGCACAAGTCCTTTCACGGCGTGCAAGTCACTTGCGCGACCAAACCAATACTTGCACGACCCTATTTCTTTTGCCATATTTTCATGTTCTCACTCTGAAAAACATCAGGTGCGCAAGTTTCCAAGCGTCCAAGGCCTCAGCGCTCAAGTCTCTTTGCCAAAAACAAATTTCTCCATATTTCATGTTTTGAGGCCAAAAATTTGGCAAACACTAGGAAACGACGCCATCTTCAAAACTGTGGTCTGCTTGAACTGCATGACCACTTTGCTGGTACATGTTCTGAACTTCCACTGAGGATTGACAACAAACACAAACCATACTCCAATTCCTACATAGAAGACCATAGTTCCAACAGTCCAAGGGGGTGGGGGCCTGTCCAGAGAGTTTGGGGGGTTGTTCGGGGGGCTGTCCATAGGGTTGGGGGGTGTCCAAGGGGGTAGGGGTGGGGGGTGGTGTCCATGAGGGGTGGGGGTGTCCAAGGGGGTGGGGGGGGGGTGCTGTCTAGAGGGGTGTGGAGCTGTCCAGGGGTGGGGGGGCTGTCCAGAGGTGTGGGGGGCTGTCCAAGGGGGTGGTGGTGTCCAGGGGGTGTCCAAGGGGGTGAGGGGTGGTGTCCAGAGGGTTCAGGGGCAATCCAGAGGGTTGGGGGATGTCCAGGGTGTCCATGGATGTGTGTGTGTGTGTGTGGGGGGGGGGGGTGTCCAGGTGTGTGTGTGTGTGGGGGGGGGGGGGGTGGTACAAGGGGGTGGGGGTATTTAAGGGGGTGGGGGGCTATCCAAGGGGGTGGGCGCCTGTCTAGAGGGTTTGGGGGTTGTCTGGGGGGAGGGCTGTCCAGAGGGTTGGGAGGTGTCCAGAGGGGTGTCCAAGGGGGTAGGAGGTGGGTGGTGGTGTCCAGGATGGGTGGGGGTGTCCAGGAGGGGTGGGGGTGTCCAGGAGGGGTGGGGGTGTCCAAGGGGGTGGGGGGGAGTCCAGGGGGTGGGGGTGGTGTCCTGAGGGGTGGGGTGGGGGGGGGGGGCTGTCCAAGGGTTTGGTGGTGTCCAGGGGGTGTCCAAGGGGGTGGGGGGTGGTGTCCAGGGGGTGGGGGGCTATCCAAGGGGGTAGTGGTGTCCATGGGGTGTCCAAGGGGGTGGGGGATGGTGTCTTGGGGGTGGGGGGGGGGGGGATATCCAAGGGGGTGGTGGTGTCCAGGGGGTGTCTAAGGGGGTGGGGGGTGGTGTCTAGGGGGTGGGGGGCGCTATCCAAGGGGGTGGTGGGGTCCAGGGGGTGTCCAATGGGGTGGGGGATAAGTGTCAGTTGGGATTGACTATTGCATCATGGTTTGTGAGATTATGACATGATGATTGTATTGTTTCATGAATATTAGTTTTTCAATATGATTCTTTTTGGTTATATATATTTTGACCAGTCATCGACTATGAGAAAATTATGGGTTATGGGGGAGACCATGTTGTGGTTTTCAAATATACGTAGTTATCCTGACCCCATTGTGCCGTGATGATTGGCTTTACATTGTGATTTTCACCATCTGAGTTTTTTTTAATTTGATTTAATTCTCAGGTTTACTCCATTTTCTCCAATTTTATATCAAACATTGGAGGCCCCATGGTTTTCTTTGATTCCATGGAATTTAAAACTGTTATATCTAACTATATTTTCATTTTAAAATCATATTAAAGAATATTTTTTTTAAATACGCATAGATTTTTTTTATATTTCAAAATTGTTTTACATTCAAATTATGATTTTTTTCATATAAAAATATATTTGTCTTATCTTAAAAAGATGTATAATTTTGATAATTATTATAGGTAATAATGAGTTGAAGTTGGATTACTGCACATCGAATGAGAAATGAATATGAGAAAGGTGTTGATGCCTTTTTGGAATTTTCTAAACAAAATGTTCCAAGTAGTGACATTTTTTTCTATCCATTCCTGAAATGTTTGAATATGAAGAAGTTGAAAAGTAGAGAGATAAAATATCATCTAATTTGTCATGGTTTTAATCCGAGTTACAGACCTTGGATTTGGCATGGTGAAACTGGAAGGAATGTCATTGATGATGATGATTTGCAAGATGGTAACTCCGATGGAATTGAAGAAATGATTCACAATATTACAGCAGAACAAATTGAGATAGAACCAATAGTTGCACGTCTATATGGTGATGCTGAAAAACCATTATATCCTGGTTGTACAAATTTTATGGTTTTTTCAGTGGTGTTAAGATTGATTAACCTGAAGGAAAAACATGGATGGAGTGATAGATGTTTTACAGAGATGATACAATTGATTAAAGACATTCTTCCAAAAGATAACGATCTTCCAGATTCACATTATAAGGCCAAAAAATATTATGCCCGATGAGATTGGGATACAAGAAAATACATGCCTGTCTGAATGACTGTATGATATATAGGAAGGAATATGAATTTCTATCAGAGTGTCCTAAATGTTGGACATCACGGTATAAGGTGAAAGAAAAATCACAGGCTGATGTAGATATTACAAAGATCCCTTCAAAGTTATTTTGGTATCTTCCTATAATTCATTGTTTCAAATGTTTATTTGCTAATTCACATGATACAAAAAGGTTAAGAGGTCATGCTGATGAGCAGTTATGTGATGGAAAAATACATCATCCAGCTGATTGTCTACAATGGAAGAAAATTGATGAGCAGTATTATATATTTGGAAATGAAATTAGAAATCTCATACTAGGGTTGTACACAGATGGAATGAATCCACACCGAACCCTTAGTAGCACACATAGTTCATGGCCTGTTTTATTGGTAATTTACAACCTCTCTCCTGAAGTTTGTATGAAGCACAAATATGTCATGTTGAGTATAATGATCTCTGGTCCGAAGCAGCTCGACAATGATATTGATGTTTACTTTTCACCGTTGATTGAGAATTTGAAAATTTTATGGGTGGATGGTATTAGGGTGTATGATTCTTATAAAATGGAATATTTTCAACTGCACATAGTGATTTTTTTCACTATAAATGACTTCTCAGAATATGGAAATTTGTCTAGATACAGTGTTAAAGGGCATAAAACATGTCCAATTTGCGAACAACAGACGTCATATTGTCAATTTCATCATGGGAGGAAAACAATGTACATGGGTCATAGAAAGTTTTTGCCTATGGATCACTCTTATAGAAGACTAAAAAAGTCATTCAATGGCTCAAAAGAATTAGATATTGCTCCAAAACCTTTATCCCCTGATCTGTATTTTGAGAGGGTGAAAAACCTTAACGTGCCATTGGGAAAGACACAAAAATCTGGTAATGATAAACATATTTGGAAGAAAAGGTCAATATTTTTTGAGCTACCATATTGGAGATATCATGAAGTTAAACATAATATTGATTTCATGCACGTGGAGAAGAATATTTGTGATTTTTTTGATTGTAACATTGTTAGATATTAAAGGAAAGAAAAAAGATGGGTTGAATGAAAGATTAGATTTACTATCAATGGGAATACATTTGGGGTTAGCTCCCACTCCTAATGGAAGATGAACATTTCTTCCTCCGGATTGTCATACATTATTGAAGAGGGAGAAAATTAGATTTTGTCAGTGTCTTCATGATTTCAAAGTGCCTCAAGGTTATTCTTCAAATGTAAAAAATTTTGTCTCATTGAAGGACTTGAAGTTGATAGGTATGAAATATCATGATTGTCACGTCATGATGTAACAACTTCTACCAGTTTCATTGCATGGAATATTTCCCATCCATGTCAGAAAGACTATAATGAAGTTGTGTTATTTTTTCAATTAAATTTGTAATAAGGCGATTGATGTGAATGGTTTGAACATTTTGGAAAAGGATGCAATTTTTATACTTTGTCAATTGGAAATGTATTTTCCTCCAACTTTTTTTGATATAATGGTGCATTTAATGATTCATCTGGTTTGAGAAATAAATCTTTGTGGACCTGTATATCTTTGTTGGATGTATCCTTTTGAAAGTTATATGAAAATATTTAAGGGGTATGTTAAGAATCCATATCGACCTGAAGCCTCCATTATTGAAAAGTATATTTCTAAGGAGGTTGCAGAGTTTTGTACAAGCTACTTGGCTGCAACACAACGCATAGGTTTGCCTCCATATCGCCATGAACGAGTTAATAATGAGGTAAAGGGGATTCATGGATTGAAAGATAAATCATTTTCATCTGAACAGATGAAAAAGTTAGAATCATACATCTTGAATAACATAGCTGATGCTCAACTGTATATCACATTGCATATTAATGAGTTGAAACAATTTCATCCAAAGAAGAAATAAATGTGGATTTTGAATGAGTACAACAAAACATTTTTCTCATGGTTTAAAAAGACCTTTATTAGTAGATCAGATGTATCAGATACATTAAAATGGATAGTGGGTGGTCCATGTTTAAATGTGATAACATGGTCCGGTTATGACATTAATGGCTATACATTTCACACGAAAGATCAGGACAACAGAAGTGTAATTCAGAATAATGGTGTATTGGTGTTTGCAGAAGCAATGCATTTTTCGAGTGCTAAGGAAAAAAACCCAATTTATGCATCAAGTGCATATTATGGAGTGATTGAAGACATATGAGAGGTTGATTACATTAAAATTAAAGTTCCTGTTTTTAACTGTAAATGGTTTATCGGTAAAAATAGTGTTAGAAACGATGAATTTGGAATGACACTTGTTAATCTGAATAGATTAAAAGACACAACTAATTATTTTATAATGGAAACACATTCAAAACAAATTTTCTATGTAGTAGATCAATCAGATGTGAAGTGTTTTGTTTTTTTACATGGGAAAAAACAATATGTTGGTGAGGATGAACTTGATGAAGATGCTGATTTATGTGAGATCCCTACTTACATGGAAAGATTAACAGAACATAATGATGAGCATGTTGAATACATGGTTTGTTCCATAAGGAATGATCACAACTAAGGAATTTGGGAAAACAATCCATTTGTACATTCCTAAAATTACAGGTAACCTTTTTTTATTTCTTGTTTACATTTATTTTTTTCATAAATTTTTTGATATTGTAAGTTTTTTCTTTATTAAAACATGTATTAAAACAAAATAAGAATAAGTTTTTGTTTGTTTTAAGTTTTTTTAGTTTACTTTATCATGTTTACCATTACATAAATTATATATCTATTATTTTTGTTCAGTGACAATTACTTTACCATGTTTACCAGTTTTACCAGGCTTACCATGTTTACCATGTTTACCATCTTGACCATCTTTACCATCTTTACCATTGTTTAACATGCTTACCGTATTAACCATGTTTACTATTACGTAACTTATTACAATTTTCTATTTTCTGATTACAGTAGTATTAAAATATTTTATTTTTTATATTTGTGAACTAATTTTTGTTTTTTTTATTTGAAGGATAATGAAAAATCAATCAATTGATCAAACACATGATTCTAGAGATGAGAATATTGGTCATACCTATGGGGAGGAACATTCACATGCTCCTCTTGATGTTCCCCAATCTTCCTCATGTGCTCCTATTACGACAAAGAGTTCAAGAGTTGGTAAAAGTGGGTGCACAAATTTACCAAAATTATCACTTGCCCGTATGCAGGATCAGAGGATACTCATTGTGTTTTATGAGGATGATATTCCTAGAGGTCCAAATTCAAAAGATTTTAAGAGATTTTTATGAACTCAGGGTAAGAGAAAAGTAAGCATTTTTTATGATGACTGGAGAAGTGTGGATAAAGCGATAATCTCTCAGTTGTGGGAGAAGTTTTTGGTAAGATATTTTCATATTGTTTTCCTATTCTTTAAATGTTTCTAGTATATATAATATGTTTAACCTCTTCTTTATCAGATGACATTTGATATTCCTGACACTGGAGGAGTCATGAAGAAATTCTTATCGATAGCTGGTAGGAGATGGAGGGATTTCAAATCAACCCTCTCATCTGATTTCATTTTTGGTCATTGGAGTCATGCCAATCCATGTCGTATATATCCTTTTATAGATGAAGACATATGGATACAGTTTGTTGAAAGTAGAAGAAAAGAGTCATTTTTGGTAAGGGTAATGTAAAATTTTATAATCTTTCTTATATAAATGATCTTATTAATGTTTTGTTAATGATTTCTTATTCTTAATTTACAGCAATCAAGGAAAGCTCATCAGAAGATCCAATATAAAAATGTATACCCTCATAGTTTATCTCAGGGAGGGTATGCATTTTTGGAAGAACAAATGATGGCAGAAAAATTACAAAAACTAAGAGATGAGTCTTCAAGATCTGGAGAGGTGGCCCCTCTATCCCCTCTATCTGGACATGAAAAATGGAAGAGAGATCAGATGGGAAAAAAGGGAAATATCTTTCGGAATAATCAAGAATCGTAGCTGATAGTATTGTAAGATATCTATTTTATTTATTTAAGTTAATTATTTTATTTATATAATTTAAATCATTACAGAAATGTTCAATTAATTAATACAGGACTCTCTTGAGGAGCATAGCTCACAGGGGGTATTTACAGCTGCTGGGGGGCAAGATATTTTATCTGTAGCATTGGGAAAGCCAGAACATCCTGGTCGTGTATGAGGATATCCGGAATGTGTATCGGTAAGAAAAGTGTTTCCACATTCTTCAACTTCTAATGTTGAGGATGTTTATAAAAAAAATAGAATCCTTGGAGGCTGAAGTTCATAATATTAATTCTACGATGGAGAAAAAGATTAGAGCGTCGGTACAGTCTATGTTTGCAGACATGCAAAGACAATTTCAGGCTACAGCACCCACTCCTCCACCTCCCCCTGTAGACCCCATTATTTGTCCTCCACCTCCGCCAGTAGCTCCCACTACCCCACCTCAGCATGCAGACCCCATTTTTTATCATACTCCTTCGCCGAAGCTTCCTACTTATTTCAAGTTGTATGTTGATGATCCTCAAAATCATATAGTTGAATATGGGATTGTATATTGTATAGGAGATACAGTTCATCATCAACAATTAGAGGTAGAGAATCAGAGGGTCACTGTACATGATATTATAGATAGATCTGCTCGAGTACCATTACCTACAGATGAGGTGAAGACAGTTGGACATAATATCAAACATTTTTTAATTTGGCCATCCAGACTTCTTCCAATCATTACCATAGAGGTATGTATGTTATATCTTCTATTTTTTTTATTAAAGTTGTTTTATCATTTAAAAACTAATATATTTTTCTATTTATTTTTACAAGAATACTTCAAAGGTAAATAAATACTGTATAGACAACAACAAAGACAAATGGATATGAAATCAGATATAGATTCTAGTAGTTTTGATAGATTGTAAAGATATTCAAATTTGTTGGCGGGTCATTATGAGTTTCCAATGGAATCTCATGTTTGTGGACGTGCAATAACTGCAGGGATTGTGAAAATAGATATCATGGAGCTTGTTATTGAAGATAAGTTGGGCATCAATGTGGTGCAAATTTTTTCCATGTAAGTCTTAAAACATTTTCCCTACGTTATATTTATTAAAAATGTATACTTCTGTCTGTTTTGTATTAGGTATCTTTATAAAATTTGTGAGAAGAATGAGCGGACAGATGTATATGGATTCATGGACCCACAATTGATTTCCCCTGAAGCATGTGCATTGGATGAGGAACAAATAATTCTTTATATTGCTGAAAGACTTGAACAGAATATAGTCACACAATGTTGGATGATGCCTTTTTGTGAGAGGTATGAAACAAATCTCTCTCAAAGAGTTCATTATCTTTTAACATAAAAAACCACTAACCTTAAATTTTCTTTTATCAGTGATCATTAGATGTTAGGGGTTTTTTTCCCAAGGGAGAAAACACTTTATTGGATATGCACTGTCCATAGTGATGTGCGGGAAAGTTTTAAGAAAATGTTGGAAAAGTAAGTTTCAATTTCTCAATAGTTTTATATATTATAATGAATTTTAAATTTACCCCATTCGTATTATTTTCTAACAGGGGATGGGTCTACTTTCGAAAAAACACAAAGAAAAGGAGTGCGAAGATCAAATATGTAAATGTGAAGGTAAATATCCATTTATAATTTTTACTTTTTTATTTATTACATAAAAATAATATATTGAATTTACACTCATTCAAACAGAATTTTCATGAACAACAAGGCGTCATCAAATATGAATATTATATGTTAAGATTTATGTATGAAATAATAACAACTGGGACAGTTGTGAACTTTGACTGGTAATATTTCCTTTTAAACTTTTCCATAATATTTCAATTTGATTTATTAATTATACACGTTAACTAATATCCTTTTAATTTGTATCTATTTGATGACCCTCAACCCTAAACAGCTCAAGACATCAAACACTTACAAGTGGAATGGTCAAATTATTTTACAGGTTTGATTGAATTTTAGTTGTTTATAGTGTAAAATTTAATTTTTAATATTGTATTTTTACATGTTTATTTGGTAGTCATTTAGTTTGGATTTAGTTTTTTTTTGAATTTGACAGTGTAAGTTTTGAATTTTATATATGTGAATGTTTAATTTTTCTCTACTTCTTATTTTGGTCTACTTATGATGGTTTTTCTAATATGGATTCTGGTCTGGGGGGAGGGGTTCCAAGGGTGTGGGGGGTGTTCAGTGGGGTGGGGGGTGTCCAAGGGTGTGGGAGGGCTGTCCGGTGGGGGGGGGGGGGGTCCTGGGTGTCCATGAGAGTGGGGGGGGGGGCAGTCCAGGGGGTGGGACTATTTCCAGGAGGGTGGAAGGGCTGTCCAGTGGAGTGGGAGGCTGTTCAGGGGGTTTCCAGTGGTGTGGGGGTGTCCTGTGGGGTGAGGGGGGTTTCCAGGGGTGTGGGAGGGCTGTCCAATGGGGTGGGGTGGGTGGGTGGGGGGTCTAGGGTGTCCATGGGGATGAGGGGGGGGGGGTGGCAGTCCAGGGGGGTGGGAGAGGAGGAACCGCCATCCCTCGGGGGGTTGAACGCCACTGGAAGGTACTCATCACTCCCACATGTGAAACATTTTGATAGCTCAAGCTTCGTATGTGAGAGTGATGAGTACCTTCCAGCAGCGTGCCCCCCAAGGGGGTGTCCAGGAGAGTGGGGGGGGGGGGGGTCCAGGAGGGTTGGGGGGAAGTCCAGGGGGTGAGGGTGGGGCAGTCCCGAGGTGTGTGGGGGGGGGGGGTGTCCAGGAGGGTGGGGGGTGTCCGGGGGTGTGGGGGGCTGTCAGGGGGTGGGGCAGTCCAGGGGTGTGGGGGGTGTCCAGGAGGGTGGGGGCAGTCCTGGGGGTCGGGGGCAGTCCAGGGGTGTGGGGGCGGGGTGTCCAGGAGGGTGGGGGGTTGTCCAGGGGTGTGGGGGGATATCCAGGGGTGGTGGGGGAAGTCCAGGGGTTGGGGGGGGGGGTCCAGGAGGGTGGGGGGGGGGGGGGGTTGTCCAGGGGTGTTGGGGGGTGTCCAGGGGGTGGGGGGAAGTCCAGGGGTGTGGGGGGTGTCTAGGGGTGTGGTGGGGGCTCTCCAGTGGGGTGAGGGGGTTCTGGTATGTTTTTGGTAACTTTTTGGTCAGTTTGAGGGGTGTGGGAGGGCTGTCCAGGGGCGTGGGGGTGATTTCTAGGGGGTGGGGGGTATACATGAGGGTGGGGGATGTCTAAGGGGTGGTGGTGATGTCCAGGGGTGTGTGTGTGTATGGGGGGGGGGGTTTCCAGGGGTGTGGTGGCGGTAGTCCAGTGGGGTGAGGGGTGTCCAGGGGTGTGGTGGGGGTAGTCCAGTGGGGTGAGGGGGTTCTGGTCTATTTTTGGTAACTTTTAGGTCTGTCCAGGGTGTGTGTGTGTGGGGGGGGGTATACAGGAGGGTGGGGGATGTACAGGGGGTGGTGGTGATGTCCAGGGGTGTGTGTGTGTGGGTGGGGGGGGTGTCTAGGGGTGTGGTGGGTGTAGTCCAGTGGGGCGAGGGGGTTCAGGTCTATTTTTGGCAACTTTTTGGTCTGTTTTAGGGGTGTGGGAGGGCTGTCCAGAGATGTCGGAGTGCTGTCCAGGGGGTGGGTGGGGGTAAAGGAGGGTGGGGGTGTTTTCCATGGGTGTGTGTGTGTGGGGGGGGGGGGGGGGTATACAGTAGGGTGGGGGGTTGTCCAGGGGTGTGGGGGGATGTCCAGGGGGTGGTGGGGATGTCCATGGGTGTGGGGGGCTGTCCAGGGGGTCGAGGGGTAGTCCAGGGGTGTGTGTGTGTGTGGGGGGGGGGGTCCAGGGGTGTGGTGGGGGTTGTCTAGTGGGGTGAGGGTGGCTATCTAGGGGGTGGTGGGGCAGTCTAGGAGAGGGGGGGGGGGGGGGGTTGTCCAAGGGTGTTGGGGGATGTCCAGGGGGTGGGGGGGGGGGCAGTCCAGGGGTGTGTGTGGGGGGGGGGGTGTCCAGGGGTGTGGGGGGCTGTCTAGGGGGTGGTGGGGAAGTCCAGGGGTGGGGGTGGGGGGGGGGGGTTGTCCAGGGGTGTTTGGGGGGGGGTGTCCAGGGGTGCGGTGGGGGTTGTTCAGTGGGGTGAGGGGGTTTTAGTCTGTTTTTGTTAACTTTTGGGTCTGTTTTAGGGGTGTGGGGGGCTGTCTAGGGGTGTGGGAGTGCTGTCCGGGGTTGGGGGGGGTATAAAAGAGGGTGGGTGGTTTTCCAGGGGTGATGGTGATGTCCAGGGGTGGGGGGGGGGTGTACAGGGGTGTGGTGGGGGCAGTCTAGTGGGGTGAGGGGGTTCTGGTATGTTTTTGGTAACTTTTTGGTATATTTCAGGGGTGTGGGAGGGATGCCCAAGGGTGTGGGAGTGCTGTCCAGGGGGTGGGGGGTATACATGAGGGTGGGGGGGTTGTCTAGAGATGTGGGGGGTTGTCCAGGGGGTGGTGGAGATGTCCAGGGGTGTTTGGGGCTGTCCAGGGGGTCGGGGGGCTGTCCAGGGGTGTGGGGGGGTGTCCAGGGGTGTGGTGGGGGATGTCTAGTGGGGTGAGGGGGGCTATCCAGGGGGTGCTGGGGGGCTGTCCAGTGGGGTAAGTTTTAAATGTTATCAATGTAAATGCTTAATTTTTCTTTGGTTCTTGTTTTGGTCTACTTCTGTTTTTCTGGTACGAATTCTTGGTTTGGTTTCTGGTTGTTTCTGGGGAGAGCGGAGGGATTCTTTCTATTTTAAAAAAAATTGGGTTTCCATGTCCGTTATTTTATAACCGACGTGATAAAGGAATGGGGAAGGGTTTATCACATCAGTTATTTGAAAAACCGACATGATAAATACCTGTGGAATGGTTTATCACATTGGTTATTTAATAACCGACGTGATAAACACCCCCACACTGGTTTATCACGTCGGTTATTAAATAACCGACATGATAAACCCTCCCCCCTATTTTTTCACATCAGTTATTTAATAACTGACATGATAAAGGACTAGGAAGGGTTTATAATGTCGGTTATTTGAATAACCGATGTGATAACACCTGGAAAATGGTTTATCACGTCGGTTATTTAATAACCGACGTGATAAACACTCCGCCACTGGTTTTTCACGTCGGTTATTAAATAACCGATGTGATAAACACCACAATGTTATGTTTTTTACGTCGGTTTTTAAATAACCGAAAAAAACAATATTTATAATGTCATCCATATTAACGTCGGCTAAAAACCGACGTAAGAAATGAAAAATAACCGACGTAAAAAACGTTTTTTGCACTAGTGAAAATTACAGGCCACAATGACCATAAATAACTCTTCTTTTGTTAAAAGACATCCTATTTCACCATTAACCTCCAAAATCATTCCTAAATTATATAACACCTCAAAAATATAAAGTGTGGGGATAAAAAAATATGGGCCTCTATAAAGGTTACCTTTGGAATTGTAATACAATAATACAACCATTGAATATTAATTTGACCGTTATGCGTAACAAACATGTATCACATAAAATACATAATATAATATAGAAATAATATAATTAATAAATATAAATAATGTGTATTAATTAATGAATGAGAATTTAATTACATATATATTTATTAAAGTAATAAATAATTATTAAAATAGAATTTTTAAATTTTTAGCACTAAATGCATGATTTCAAATACAAGAAGAGTTTTTATATAATAATTAAATTTTGAATTCATAAAAAATTTATTTTTAATACAAAAGTCTTACAATTTTGAATTATCACATCAAAATTATCCAATGGTGATGTTTTGAGAATATTTTGTGACAATTGAATTCATTGACTGAATAATATAAATACAGTTTGCATATACGATACATATTATGACTTCATTTTGATATAAAAATGATGTATTAAATTATATAAATGAACTCAAGACCTAAAATATCTTTATTTATTAAGGTAATTAATTTAAAAATATTAAAATAACTTTTCATAACCAATAAAGAAGTTTCAGAAGTTTAAAATGTATTTTAATATTTTTTAAAAAATATTTTAAGGAAAAATAACTTTTCCATCACCAAAATAATATAAATTAAAGTATTTTATTCCTTTAACTTATTAATATAAAAACCTTGCTCTAAATATCAAATACCACGTTCTATGTGTCCACAACCTAGATTTCTAAAGCTTAAGTCCAAAAATTAATGATCAATTCTCCCTCATTTGTTATAAATATACACCCATCCTCACATTTTTCTTTACTATAAAATCATTGAGAAAGATTATCCTCTCAATTTCTCTCTTAAGAGTCCTTAAAAAAATTAGTAAGGTTATAAGAAGTTATTTCTCAACCATTATGAATCTATTAGATTAGTAAGAGATCTTAATCTCACTCTACATTTCTCATTTGTAATTATTTTCAATTATTTTACATTTCCATAAGAAATTTTGTTACGATTCATTACTATAAATCCCATATTGTAATATTAATGAGAGATTAAAATTCCTTTTCATTATAACACCTTCACAAGTCATTGTAATGCCAATATATTTCCATATCCATAGTTTTCATTATTTAAATCCCTACATATGCTATGTATTTATGGTAATATAGATGTATTATTTTTAAAAGGGGGATTTTTTATAATTAAGGATGATGGTTATATATCTGATTTATCATTAATTGAGTTCTTAGTTAAAAAAATGTTGTTTTGACATAAGTGAAACCTCGATATCAAATTATGTTGACCAAAAAGTCTATCCTTAAGGAAATTTTAAATCCTATGTATCAAATATGTGTGATTATAAACTATTATTATAGTGACCCATGTCTTAACTATATTAATTATGGGTTAGATTTTTATTTAAAATGAGAAATTCGGGTAGTGTAAATGTGGATTTTCTTTTCTCATTGAGTTTCATACTTGACTTTTTAAGTGAGAGTGTGGAATTAAGGATGTTTCATTATATTTTCAGAGTTTTTAGAGTATATTTAAGGGTCTAAGTAAACTTTATGAAGTAGGTGTCATGCAATTTAAAACCACAGAAGCCACCAGGTTCCTGTTAGAGACTCATTGGGTACCTGATGAGGTGCCTATTGGAATGTCTGGGAAGACCACTGGGTACCTGATGGTTGGGTACTGGATACCTGATAGACTATTAGTGAATATTTTTATTTTCTTGATTATATGATTATTGAATTAATATATTATTATTAATTATAAGGGATGGATAATGAAATGAAATATTATGGTTTTTATTATTTTGTATAAAAACTATCAAATGATATTATCTTGGAATCAATGGTCGATATGTATGTTTATCAATAATTGGTAATAAATACGCAATATGAATTGAATTTTTCTATTATAGATGATCTCAATTGATATTTTATGAAGGAAATATGTTCAATTATTATTGTGTACATTGATATAATAACTGATTTACGATGGAATGATTGTAATATTATTTTCAAATGACATTGTAGCTGAAAAATTTATATATATATATATATATGTGTGTGTGTGTGTGTGTGTGTGTTATTATCTTAGCTACTATTAATTTTATGTTGTGAAATACATATATGTATATGTATTATTAATTTTTTATTGATATTATTATGATATAACATATATAAATATTATTATTATAATAAAAAATTTATATTTAAAATTATGTATTATTATTAGAAATATTAAGAAATAATAAATACATATGTATATTTTTATTATTCATGGTATGCTATGAAATACACACACATATATATGTGTGTGTGTGTTTTTGTGTGTATGTATTGTTGTTATTATTATTATTATAAAATAATTATGTATTGGTACTTTTATTAATAATAATAATAATATTTAATTGTATATGTAAATATATTAAATCCACATATATAAGTATGAATTATTATAATTATTTAAATTTAATATGTTATAATAGGTGTAATATATATAAAATTAAATGTTATTATTGTTGTTTTTTTGTTTTTGTTATTATTTTTATTATTATTAAAATTTAATCAAGTAGGGGGAAAGGGGAATTATAAGAAGAATTTAAAAGCCCCAAATGGGGGGCCTTAGGCTGGTGAGTGACGTACAACAAGGGGAAAGGCTGGCTATGCAGGTTACATCTTTCCCCACTTCTTATGATTCTTATCCTTACTCTCTTCCAATCAAGGTGTCTGAGTGTATCACAAACCACCACCACAATTTTCTATTCTCCATTTCTCATCTTGTTTTCAATTCTAAATTAGAGATTTTGGTTTTGATTTCACTAAAATTTCATTTCTATCCAAATTAGACCCTAGGGAGTCTATCCCACCCCTTTAACCATGTTTTTTATGGAAATTACTTTAATATTCATTATTACATACTTAATCCTATGAATTGTAGAATTTTAGGGATTTATAAGTTTATGGGATGAAATTAGGTGTTGGTTAAATGGTGTAAATTAGGTCATTTCATTATTTTGGTGTTGTAAGGTGGTATTGAGTTATCTTCTAGGGATTATGGGTCAATGATAAGATTATTTAATTATATAAGTTTAAATATTTGGATTTATTTTGTTATGAAATTGAGTTTATTAATTTTTATGAAGCTATAAAGGGACACCAGGTTTGCATGAGCACATGAATGGGTTAACGGGTAGGTGGATCCAACTCTCCACTTCCCCTTTTACCAGGTTTATGCTCTATGTGTGCCTTCCATTTTTTTAAATACTTAATATGATTATAACACATATTTTTAGAAACTTATAAAATGAGAGCTTTCATGGATTATTTTTATAAATTAATTTAATATGTTTTCATGGGAATGAATGTAAGCTTCTAAATTGTCTTGGTAATTTTATTACTATTTTAACAATTGAAATATGGTAATATGAGTTTCTATTTAGTTTTTTTACTATAGAATTGTTAATTTTCTTATAGAATGTATAATTGTCTATTTTTAAACCTTTCATATATGTAAAACACTAGTATTTGAATTTTTGATTAAAAATAAGTCCCCAACATGGTGGATCAATCTTAGAATTAATAAGGAAATTCTTAATTGGTTAATTGATTTAAAATGGAAAGGGATTTCTTCATATATATGGTTATACCATTTGGTTATTTTTAATAAAGTGTTAATCATTCCATGCTTTATATATATGGTTATTCCATTTGGGTATTTTTGATAATGTTTCGATCATGAATTTGTATTTTATATTTCATTTAACAAAGTGTTATGCATTAAAATTGTTTCATTTTGATCCAAAAATTAACATTGTCAATGGTAGTTACATTTTTTGATAAATTATATAGTAAATAATAGGTTTAAACTAAAAATTAAATACTATGAGTACTAGTTGTATTTTAATTGAATAATTTTTAAGTATGAATTAGGTTTTAAAAGGAAAATTTAATTTGGTTCTTAATTGATGAATTCAAAGGAGATGTTACTTAAAACCTTCATGCAAGTGATTTAATTAGGCTAAGTCATATAGTACGATAGGAAATATCACAAGGACATAGTATAAAATATCATGCATGCTTCCTATGGAATTCATATTGTATGACTGGCTAGATCATAATTCCATGAATCATTTTGCATAATTTATTTAGAAGTCCTACAATACATTGGGGCCATTGAATGTTAAATGTTAATAGTCATATCATCCTTACACATTATATATCATTAAAAGTTTCATCAAATGAAACATATGGAGAATCAAGGGTTTCATTTAAATGTTAAATTCTTAGAACAACTGTTGCATTACTCATACATTTTATATTGCATGAGTTGATGAAACATCACTCAGGAATATCTTAAGGGATTATGTATGGAGTAAATCACCTTGAGAATTCATGTGAAATCCTTGTGTAGTCTTCCATATGATTCTCCAGAGACCACTTTCTACCTCACTCTTTTCCCAAGTGAGAAAATAGAATATTGTGGGTGTAATGAGAGTCCCAGTTGAACATCAAGTGATTTATGTTATCCCATGGATACAATATAGAGGAGGGAGTCCTTCAACTATCACTTAGTAATCTTCATCAAACCACTATGATGAAGATTATTATGATAAATCTTCTATGTAAGTTACACACAATTTTTCTTCATTTTATATTTTCATTGTTTCAGTTTATATCATGGTAGATCTTAGGATAAGGGTTTCTATTTTTTTCACTGCATTGATTAATTATTAATCAATCAAAAAAAACCCATCAGTGGTATTAGAGCTTTAACATGTGATTAAATTCATGAAATAATGATTACGAAGAAAAAAAATTGATTTTGTTTTGGATATATTAATGTATACTATTAAATACAATATATATTTTATTCTTCGGAAGTCCATAAAATATAAGATATCAAAGGTTATGATTGGGTCATTCCATATGATATGAGATATCTTAACCCACGACTTAATCTAAATCCTTTGGTTTTCTATGTATCATATTTAGATATGGAAATTATAGCTTATGTTAACACCAAACCGTTTATCTCAAAATATCATCGTATCACTAAGGCAATATCATGGGATATTGTAAGTATTGAAATCCCAGGTGCTGAAGGTTTTAATATTATGTAGAACTTATATCAGAATCCACAATTACCATTGTGCACCAGGTTTATCCTACATAGAGGCTTATCACATGCTACAATTTCTTGACATGATATTATCAATATTAAAATAAAATTTATATCACTAAAAGGGGTTAGTGCTATAGCCTTAAAAATCGTAGCTTACGTTTTATATATATCGTTGAATATGATATGAATGAAAAATTTTATTTCACAATATTTAAATTTATAATTTAATGAAATGGTTTATAAATTGTTTATAAAACATATGAAAATTTGTTTTGGGATATTTATTTTATATATAATTTTTTTTATAAATTAACTAATTATAAAGTATTTATATTTAATTAATTAAATGATTTTAAATAAATTATTAAATAAATATCCGATAATATTAATTATTAATATTAAAATACCACTATTTTTTAAGTTATACGACTTGAATTATAATTTGGATATAATTTTTTTATATAGAAATTATAATTTTAATATATAAAATGTTTATAAATTATAAAATAAGGAAAAATATAATGGTGCTTACATTTAAAATTATGAGTTCATAATTATTAATTTAGACTGTTCAAATTAAATTACTTATTGAATTAATTATTTAAACGATGTAAAAAGTAATTTTAATAATTTATTAGATCATGTTTTAAATAATATTAAATATATGATATTTACATTTTTTAAATTGGTTACATAATAGAATAGAAATATAGAATGATTATATTTCATATAACATAATATATTTAAGTAAAATGTCATATAATGGGAAATATTAAGAACTTCATATTGAGATATAAATATAAAATATTTATATTTATTTAATTATGGAATATACATAGTGTATGACTAAATTATAGTGTTCATAATTTCTTGGTTTATGAATTGTTCATAAATTATTTATCTCATGTTTAAATATTTGAATTTTGCATCTAATTTATTCCCTTATCTATTATTCATTGATAAAAATTGTTTATATTATTAATTGATGTATGATTTAGTTTATAGTATTTAAATTGATTTTATAAATTGTCATACGTGTATTTAAGGAGTCACATACTAGGTATGATAATTGATTTAGTTTTTATTATACTTTAACTTTGGATTGTATTAGGTTATAAGATTGAATTTAAAGGTTGATTATAGTTAATACATATAATGTGATAAAATTATGATAGAATTAAAATCTATCTTGAGTAAAGAAAATTTGGGAAGAGGGACTTTGGGTTGTACTGCTCACTGGCATGGGAGATTATGTCTTATCTAGAAAAGTGGGGGATTGACTATCTATCACTCCAATATTACTCCTGAGGGGATCAATAATTTCATATGGGTCTAAGAATTTACATAAAAGACTAGATTCTATACAAAGAAAACACATATCAATACCTTAACCATTTAAACAGGAAGGTTTATGCTAAAGTTGGGTGCCCATGGATTATCTTGTGTAAGGAATGGTGGAAATTCCTAACTCTAAGAGTTAGGTTACCAAATAACTCTAGGAGATTTTGGACACACTTAAATAGGAAACCCTTAGGAAGGACACTAGAGGAATAAAGTTGATTTTATCCATGTAATGGATTAGAAAAACAGTTTTATACTCTATCATCTAAGAGTTATATATGATTTGATTGGGATAATTCCTTATCTAAATATCTAAGTGGAAACATTTACACTAAATTATACTCACTACTTAGTGAAATATTTATGTTTCCCCACTAATGGATATGATTAATTTAGAAAGGGGAAATTATATTAATGGGAGAAAATTTAATATAATTCCCTATTAAAGGAATCTAAAACATGATACTCATATTATAAAATATTTTTTAGATAAATGGAATCATTATCATCTTACTTAACATTGGGATCAATAATTGAAAATGAGAATATTAATGTAAGAAATTCCCAAGAATGAAAACTTAAAAAAATTTATCATCATTTCCTATTAGGATTTTTATGGTTATAGAGTTCATTTTATTATCATTATTGGAAATGTTCTAATAATGTGTATGATTTTGATAATTTTTTATCTTATTTACCAAATTTACAAGGATAAAAGAATTGGTAATGTGATGTCTGAGCTCTTATGTTGTATAAATAATACAAGTGGGTAACAATTCAAACTGAAATAAGAAAATTTTCTTAGAAATTAAAACAATGTTTCTTCAATTAGATAAACAAGTCCATTGAGACATAAATTAAGATTTAAAAAGGAAGGAAATTGTTTCCATAAGATGGAATTATTTGATATACTTGAAGGAGTTTGAGAAACATGTTTTAGTGTCAATATCATGTACCAATTTTATATAAATCAATTATTTTTTTTGAAGGGTGTATGAGAAAAAATTTATACTTTAAATTTTTTGTAAATATACAAGAGTTAAAAATCATGGAAATAATTAAAAGGTCTTGTTGTTTTCATCCAAATGATGAAGAAAAGGATTATTGAATCATGGGGTTGAATACAACTAAATTTATCAATATCATATGTATCTCAGTAAAGGATGTGTATAATTATCTAATTTCTCTTTTATGATATGATATTTTTTTATTAAGAAATATTTTTTATAAAAAATTTGAGATAATGGATTCAATACACATGGTTTATGATTCATGGATTCTACAATATGTTTGAAAAAGAGATACAGATGAAAGTAGTTTTATTCAGGATAAATGATTTTATTTAGATATTTATTAAAATATGAGGGATATACTCCCACCACCATTCAATGAAATATTTTAAAAAACAATATTCCATTCAAGAAGAATAATCCAAACACATAGAATACCATAGATGATATGGGAAAAAACCGTCTTATTTGTTAAATATTACAATTAAAGGAACTGGGAATTATATAATGAACCAAACTGAAATACCATCTAAACTAGTATATGATACAATTTTATACTAACCCAAAAAGAACTAACAATCTTTAAGGGATGATTAAAATCACTTGGGAATCAAGAAATAACCTTTGGGAATGGTTTTGGCCACAAAATATTATAATAAACATAGTATAGTGTATAAACATCATCCGATATATACATCAGTATAATCATTTCATGTACAAAGAGTTGATACTAAATTGAAAATAAAACAAATATTCCAAAAACATGTCTCCTGGTGGTCCATGACCACATACCTTGTCCCAAGTCACCCATCCTTGGTCACCCTAAATATAACCCACAAAGGAACATGAAATAATGAGCACCTGCTATAATATCATAAAGGGGCTCAATTGCCAAATGGTATAAGTAGGGTGTGAGCTATATATCCCAGTAGGATTCCACCAAATATTCCATGTAGTTATTTCACAAGGCAATTCAAATATTCTAAAGGAGGAGTACAATAATGAGGGTACAAATCATGTTATTAAAATAGAGTTTTAAACTTTGAAAAATCATTTATCATACAAAATCTTCAAAACATGCCATTATATCATTGGAAAACCAAACATTTTTCTGAAAAGTTTTGAAAAAAATTTCAAAAGATAAATTCATATAGTCAAGAAAAGATGAGAATATATACCTGATATCAATGCTTCACAAAATTCAATACAATAGATTCAAGGTGAATAATAAAAATAAATAGATCAATCAAGACTAGTAATCAATCAAGCAAGGCTACTCTGATGACAAGTAGTGACACTGATTGATGTCATGTATTGAGTGTCATGTATATAGATTTCATGGGTGAAACCCATGTATGATAGTGATTCTACCATATAATCTCTAATAAAAAATCATTATGACTAGTTTTTGGGATTAAATATTGTCTCATAGGGTCTCAATCAAACTAGTTACATGCACACCCACTTTCCTGGCTACACATATGTAGCCTAAACCTTTCATGTTCTCCATGGATCCACTTGATGGGGTGTGAATACAATAATTTAGAATATATCTAGATCATCCCATATATTTACTAAGGTTCCCATGACTATTCAAAAGTTTTGAGTGAGAAAATCAAGTTATGAGGATCACACGGGGATCCATATCAATATCAATCCCACAATATTTCAATCATGGTCACATGCCCCCAAATCACATCCCACTATTATCCCCAAAATCCATCAAAGTAAATAATCCCTTTTCCAACACCCAATTATGGGAAGTTTATGAATCAAACAAGTGAAAATAAGGGATTATTACATGGTATAATTATCATAAAGTGCCAACTAGGTTGTTATGCATCATCAATATCAATTAAAAAACTTTTATACAATTTAATGTTCAAAAGTGTAATCATAACCACTTCTTTTCACAAATAATCATAATAATTCCAAATAATCCTTTAAAACCGTCATTTCCTTCCAATAACCCTAAAGCATCCAAAGTAAGTGTTATAATTTTAAAAGTTTTGAATAAATTTCAAAACATAGGTTTACCCCCTCTTTCCTTGTGAATAAATCACTCATTTTAAATAACCCAAGAACGCCCATTTTTAAAAAATTTTAAATCATTCAAAGTGGGTTATTTTCCATTTCAAAAATTAAATCATTTGAAACTATTTAGAATATATCAAATAGTTAAACTCATTTCATTCAAATCAAGGCATTGTAATTTAGAAACCAAAACCAAGACTAAGCCCTCACTTTCCATAAGGTAAAATTGAAAAACTCTTCAAAATGGAATTAAAATAAATATAACATTAAAAAATTTATAAAACCATGAGAAAGAACCCATGCCATGTTCAATTTATTTAAAGTAGGATCAAATAATATTCTACAATGGAATTCAATATAAAAAATTATAGAACATGTGTTGGAAGGAGGCACATATCTATAAATCATCAAGAAACAATTAATTAAAAAATTATGGAAAAGAATATAAACACTTACTTGGAAATCTAGAATCCAACCGCAATGGATCTAAGATGTGTCACCTCCGATGTCCATCACTATATTTAGTAATAGAGATCTCTATAGAAGATAGAAGAGATCCTGGATCCAAAAATCCACATCAACCATCCATGGAACAATGAAACACAAGGCCAATATAACCTCTAGGAAGAGGTAATCGATAGAATAATAGAGATCAAAGGCCAAGTAGAAAGGAACTCATAATAATAGGATAAACTCTTAAATTGGAACTTTGATCTACCAAAAAACGAGGTTGGGAGAGCTAAAAAGCCTCTAGAGGGCTCCCAAAATTCAAAGGATCAATTTAGGTTTGAGCGGGATGAATTTAGGGTTAATTGGGGGGGGGTGGATTTTAATTAAAAAAATTTGGTCATTAAATCTCATCCACATGGTTTCCTAGGTTAGGTCTCATGGTTAGTACTAATCATGTGACAATGTGACCTAAACAAAGCCACTGTAATAGGTGCATGGTTAAGCTGCATGATTAGTTTAACTGTGTGACCCATTATATCTAGGTTTCTTGGTTTGGATGAATAATTTTTCTAACCATGTAAAAACCATGGACCCCTACTCGGGATATTGGAAATTTTTCATAGTTTGGCTGCATGGTTTGTCAAACCATGCACCAACCATTGAAAGGCCAGAAAACCGTATAAAAAATCCAAAAAAAAACATCTAAACCAACCTATGAAGAGATCCAATCATTGGATCCTAAAATAAATGGGTCAAAACACCTAAAAATAGGTAACAATATGTTAAAAACTCCCCACCATAGGACTTTATATCCCTAAAATGGTTTCATTTTGAAATATATAACATGATGACACAAGAATAACTCCAACACTCATCTTGTGAGGTGGACAGTTCATAGTCTAGAAGAGAGACTCACCCAAGGGATAACAACACACACAATCCAATATTATCACACATATCCAAACTAGATAATGAATGGAGACCTAGAATATGTCTCCCTGCCATTCAAAGATTCACCACAATGGTGTAACATGAGAAAAGAATGTTCCTTCGATCCAAATACGAGATTTCAACCACTCCAGATGGAGAATATCCAAGGGCTGACTCTAAAAAATTTAACGAAACATAACATAAAAAAAATCACAATTTCCATAAGAAACAATGTTCTTAAGGTCAATATATGATGGAATGTCCACAAGGAAGGAATAGAAATGAAAAGAAATTCTACCCCAGGTAGGTACTCAACCGTAACCTAGGACTTTTAGCATCGAGCCTCAGCTCTAATTGAGATCATCAAATCAAAATCTAGCACCTTCGACTGCTTGGTCCATCATGAAATTACATTTTCCTAGTTAACTAAGTACATTCCCATGGAATACCCAAGTCCAAACCAAAAAATTCAAACATCTAGGTCAGTTCACAATAGGGCACTACACTCTCTCAAGGGATATCTTCCAACACATAAAAATCGAGCTTTAACCATCAAGGAAAAAAACAAGAGAAAAATATGGAAAAAAAATCCCCAAACATCTCAAGGATTCTTATCACAAGATTAAACTCCATCACTAAGAGCACAAAAAACATCTAGGAACTAATGCCGTTCCAAAAGAAGGCTTAGTGTTCAAGAGTTATCATCCATAAGGCACAACCACAAAGGTCACATGAAAACAAAAACATCAACACGATATCAAACAAGTTCAAAAGAGATCATAAAAAAATATCCCAAAAAAATCCACCCAGATCTCTGAAAATAATTGTTTTTTTAAAAGAAGCCATAATAAAGAAAAACATAAGAATTTTTCACTCCGATGTTATAAAAAACAAGCCTGATCAACATCAACCACATCCAGAAATCAGTTGTCAACAAAAAAACATCCTCTAGTACATTAAATTTTCACTCTAAGTCCTATGTTTGGAGCCATATAATCTTTAATCACCCACTTCCCCATATTCAAGAGCTGATGATCCTAAAAAATACTTCCCTTTATGATTTCCCAACTTACAGAACCACTTAGGATGACCCAAACGATCACACCATTTAAAAACTCTCAAATATTTATAACATAAACTCTTAGGATCACCAGGTGATCCACACTAGAAGCACACACCATTTCTCTTCTTTCCATGAGATTAATTTCATTTCTTGGCCATGAATGATGAATTCTTCCCATAACATCATTTAACTAGCTCTATTTTAGGTAAGAAATACCTATTGAGCATATCCAAATAAGATATCAACTAGGCCTTAGTAATGGCGGATAAGAGTTATGGTTGAAGAAATTTCATAAAATATATATCCATACATAATTTATTTCCAAAAAACTTAGGTAAGAAACATATCAAACTTGATAATTTATTGACATACTCCACAATTGATCTCTCATATTAATTAAACCCATATAACTCAGTAAATTTCTATTTCATCACTTCCTTAGGATACTACCACTGAATAAAGACTACCTGGAGGAATTACCTTGTCATTCTTTCTTACATAAAAGAGGGAATCAAAACTTCCCACCACTCTTAGTCAGGTCCCTAAAACAACCAATTGATAAACTTGACCTTCATATTATATGGATTCTTGAGAGAATCTAAGATTCCATAAACTTCTTTAATCCACTTTAAGGATTCAAGAGAACCTTGTTTTCCTTTATAAAAAGGTGGATGAAAATCCAAGAAGTTAATTATGGGGTTAAAATACTGGAAGGTCTCTAGATCCACCATTCGATATGGAGTCTAGGTAGAGTCTTCAACAAGGGATGCCACTTCTAAAAAATGTGACAGACCACTATGAAAATTAGTCTGATGGATGAATATTCTATCATTTGTGGAAATATTCCTAAGGTACATTTATGGACATTACAAAATAAAAGTATATTGACTCAAGCTTCAAATAACATTTAAACATATCACAAAATCTTATAAACAAAGTCACAAACCGCTTTCATCAAAGCATCATTGATTTAAAAACACACAAAATTTCACTATTTATAAAAAATTATTATTTCCTTTCAAAATGATAAATCTTGTTATAAATCCATAAGAATATTAAAAAATCCTTTATTAACTCATGGAAATTATTCCATGGTTTCAAATACATTAATCACATATTATAATTATCAAATCCAATTTTATTTCATACCCATTACCAACCAAGTTTCTTCTTAAAAAATTTATTTATCACATCATATAAGAGTCTTTGAAAATTAGTTTTCCAAACCAAACATTTTATAAGAACAGACCTTTTAACAATTGAAAATAGTTCTCAGAGAACTCAATCAAAACTTTTTTTAAGCCAAAATTTGGTTCTATAAGAGGATTTAAAATCATCAACAAGGGATTAAATAAGAAATGACCAAAAAAATCAGGAAACAAACCACATCTATAACCATTCCAACTGACCCTATATAAGTAAAGTCATCCTGGAAACAATTGATAGGTAACTGGGTTTGGGTTAGAGTAGAACTATGCATGGATTGGTTGCATGGGATAGTAAACCACAAACATACCACAAAACACTTTTTAGATTGAATTAAAGATCACTCACATAGATTCCTCACAATTTACTAGACTGTGAAGGCATAGTGAGACTTTTTACATATTTATTTTCTAACCCAAAACCCATAAGAGATTCCCAAAATCAAATATAATATCATCAGAAATCTAAATCTAATTCATCATTAATAATCCAATAACTCAAAACAAAGTCTCAAGTTACCACATCCCTAATAACTCAAGACTCATCATGAAGAGGTGGTGATCAATAATCCATTCACAAACTAACTCTTGAGTCTTAACACATTTTTAATCTAATTTATACCATGACTCACCCCAAATAACATAAGGGCTTTAAAGGATAAGTGCTTCCTTTTATGAAAAAATCACCTTTGATACCATTTTTAATGAACCAACCTATAATACCATCTAAAATGATATTTGATCCAATTCACAACTAACCTTATGAGAATTAATGATTTCCACAGGTTGACCACAAGCACTTGGGCATCGAGAAATCAACATTGGGAACAATTTCTCCCATAAAATATTATAATAAATAGAGTACACTAGGGAAACATCATCAGATATGTACATTAGTATAATCATATCATGAATAAGGAGGTAATTCAACATTTTAAATAAAAAAAAAGCTGCTAAAAACTCATCTAATGGTTGTTCAAGACCACCCACCAAGTCCCAAGTCACCCACCCTTGGTCACACTACCTAGAACACACAAAGGAGCATGAAATAATGATCACCTGATATAAGATCATAAAGCAATGGAAACAACAAATGGTACAAGCAAGGTGTGAGCTATAGATCCCAATAGGATTACACCGAAGATTCTATTTCAAATATGTTAAAATCAGAGTACAAAAAGGAGGGTAAAAAGAATGTTTTAAAAAAATAGTTTTAAACTTTTAAAAACCATTTATGAAACCAAATCTATAAAACAATCCATTTAATCATTTGAAAACCAAACATCTCCTAAAAATATTTAAAACCATTTCACAAGCTAAAGTCAAATAGTTAAGAAAATATGATAATATGCACCTGATATAAAATCTATAAAAATTAAATATAATAGAGTCAAGGTGCGTAATAAAAATAAAAAGATCAATCAAGACCCATAACCAATAAATCAAGGAAACTCTGGTTCCAAGTAGTGATAAAGAATGTTTTCATGTATCGAGTATCTTTTATATGGGTGTAATGGGTATAACCTAGGTATGATAATGATTCCAACATATAATAAATAATAAAAAAGCATCAAGAATTATTTCCCTAATTATATCTAGTCTCATAGGTTCTCAATCAAACCAGTTCCACACACACCTACTTTCCTGGATGCACATCCGTAGCCTGGAACTTTCATGTTCTCTACAGATCCACTAGATGGGGTGTGTGTCCACTAATGAAATATATATATAGACCATTCCATCTATCTACTAATGCTACCATGAATATTCAAAAATGGTAAGTGAGATAATCAAGTCATGAGGATCACACAATACTCCTTATAAATATCAATCATGGGCTTAAGCCCTCAACATTTCAATTATGTGAACATGTCCTCATATCACATCTCACTCTCACCGCTGAACTACCTCAGCATAAATAATCCATTTTTCGACACCCAATGATGAGAAGTATAAGAATCAAACAAGTTATAATGAGGGATAATTACATGAGAGAATTATCATAAAGTGCCAAATAGCTCATCAAGAATCATCAATTTCATTTAAAAATATTTTATACAATTCAACATTAAAAAGTGTAATCATAACCAATTAATTTCACAAATCATCATAATAATGAAAAAAAATCCTTTAAAACAATCATTTATTTCAAAGAAATGCTAAAGCATTCAAAGGAAGCATTATAATTTTAAATGGTTTGAATACATTTCAAAACATGGGTTTACCCCCTCTTTCCTTATTAATAAATCACTCATTTCAAATAACCTAAGACAAATCATTTCAAAACAGAGATAAAATCATTCAAAGAGGGTTCTTGTTCATTTAAAAAATTCAAGCATTTGAAAATATTTATAAAACATCAAATAGTTCAACTAATTTCATTCAAATCAAGGCATTTCACTTTAGATTCCAAAACCAGGACAAATCCCTCACTTTTCACAAGGTAACCTTGAAAAACTATTTGAAAGGGAATTAAAATCAATATAGAATTCACCAATTTATAAAAACACAAGAAAGAACCCATGCCATGTCAAATTTATTTTAAATAGGATCAAAGAGGATTTTGAAAGGGAATTCATGATCAATAATTAAAAAGCATGTATTGGAAGGAGGAACATATATATAAACCATTAGGAAACAATGAATTAAAAAATGAAGGAAAAACATATAAACAACTACTTGGAAATATGTAATCCAACCACAATGGATCTAGGATGTGTCGTCTCTAATGCTGATCAGCAGATCTAAGAAGATAGATCTTGATAGAAGAGAGAATAGATCCTAGATCAAAAATTCCACATCAACTGTCCATGGAACAATGAAACACAATGATGAAATAACCTTTAAGAAGATGGAATCAAAAGAAGAAGAGAGATTGAAGACCAAGGAGAATGTAACTCACCAGAAGAGGATCACTGATTCAATTAACACATCGATCTACAAAGAAACAAGGTTGGGAGAGCCAAAACACCTCTAAAGGGATCCCAAAAGAAAAAGGATCGATTTATGTTCAAGAAAGAGGATTTTAGGTATAATTAAGGGGGGTTTTGGATTTTAATTACAATTTTAGGGTAATTATATCTCATCTGTATGGTTTCCTTGGTTAGGCTATATTTTTAGTACTAATCACGTGCCTAACCGTGCACCCCAAATAGAGCCATTGGAATAACTATATTGTTAAGCTACATAGTTAGTTTAACCGTGCACTAACTACACAATCCCTTCTATCCAGGTTACATGGTTTGTCTAACCATGCAAAAACTATGCGCCCCTACCTTGGCTACTATAAATGTTGTATAATTTTCCTGTATGGTTTTTCAAATCATGTGAAACCATGCATAGGACTTGAAACCTTAGGAAAAAGGCCAAAAAATCACAAAAAACAACCCATGAAGAGATACAATCATTGGATACTCAAATCAATGTTTCAAAACAACTAAAATAGGTAACATGACGTTACAAACTACTTTTCTAACACACAAAAGTTTTTTTGTATGTTAACATGATATTCTAAAAATAATATGTGATCTAAAATAGTAGTGAGAGTATGTATGTAATTTGAGAATATCAAAGGCTAGAAAATAAAGGATTATAATAATAAAAATATGAGGTGAATTAAATTTTATATTTTAAAAGGATTAGGGAATGATAGGTAAAAACTAATGTAAAGATTCATATTAGATACAAAAATATTTCAAGGAAATAGTTTTATGGAAAAGGGTTTAAGAGTGATAATTATGATAAAATTGGAAAGAGCTATAAGTAGAAAATATAATTTATTAACATCATACCATTTGATGCCATGAAGTTAAAGAATTTTAATATTTGTTCAAGGAGTTAAACATTAATAACATGATTCCTAAGTCTAATAAATATTTGTTACTCACTAAACAAGTTTAGAGGGAGAGTTTTTATAATATATTCACATAGAGATATGATAAAAATTACATAAATATAATGACCCATACATTACATACATTTATATTTCTTCAAAGTTAAATAATATTCATTACAAAATATAACAAATCTAGGACATGACTATGAGAGTTCCCAGTCGGTGTATTGTATCACTAAGAGAGGGAGGGTGTGAATTAGTGATAATCTTTTTCTTTTATGTTTATTTTCATTTGAAACAACCTTCACCTCATGTTAAGGATTTCAATTCCCGACTGATAAAAAAATCAACACACATCTAAAGGAACACAAAGATTTACAAGTTTCACTATTAAATAAGAATAGTTATGCCCTTGGTATGGTTTGGAAATTATCCAATACCATACAATCCACTAAAAAAACAATCCATGGATTACAACGAGTAGGATATACCCTTTCAATTGTGTATCACTATGAAACAATACCACTAGTGAATGCACTCCCTCTTATAAAAATAGAGTAATACAATTGTTTTGTAACAACTCATGTTACCTACGCTTCTTTTCGATTAAACTGATGTATTAAAATTGTAATACAATTCATCAATTCCTTACCCAGAAGAAAGGTAAGAAACTCAAAGTACTTTGATAAAGAAATCATCCTGAATGCCAAGTTCGATTTTCCCAGTCTGATTCTCTGAGTACGATTCTTTCAATACAATTCTTCAAGTCTAATTTTCCTGATAGAATTCAATACAAATTAATTGGCACTGATTAAATTTAGAATACATTTCTTCATGTTTTATTTTCCTGATAGAATGCAATACAAATGAATTGGTTCCACTTCAATTCAAAATAAAATTATTCAAGTCCAATTTTCCTAATAGAATGCAATACAAATGAATCAACACTGCTTCAATTCAGAATACAATTCTTCAAGTTTGATTTTCCTGATAGAATTCAATACAAATGAATCGACACTACTTCAATTCAAAATACAATTCTTCAAGTACAATTATTATGATAGAATGCAATACAAATGAATCAGCACTGCTTCAATTCAAACTGCAATTCTTCAAGTCCTATTTTCATGATAGAATTAAATACAACTGAATCAACACTAATTCAATTCAGAATAAAATTTTCATACTGAATAGAATATGAATGAATCGGCACCACCAAAAACAATTGTCAATGTGAACAGAATTGATCTTTTCTTCTCTCTAGAAACCTGTAGCTTCCCTATCTTCACAAAGTCATATAAGTACAATGTACTTCACACATTTTATAGGTGAACCAAAATATATTTAGGTGGGAATCCCAAAACACTTTCCCGCTCACTTAAATTCACCCAAATCTGAATTTCCCCTGAAATAATGGAGCAATTATGAATCCATAAATGCTTCTTGATTCTTCTCAAATCTTCTACAATCTTCACCTCTTATTTTCTAGAATCCCATTTGATTTTTAATACGATTACAATTGATGATAAATACATGGGTCTGAATCCAATTCTCTCATACTGGTTTCTTCAAAACACTACTTGACACCATTCCAATAGAATGTGTTTGAAGAAATACACTTCTCCACTTGAGATACAATCATTATTTTGAATGAAAGCCCCCCCTTTGATAATTTAATGATCAGTCTTCTTCTATTTTCTTTTATCTTTCCCCACATGAGAAAACACATCTTCACATTTAGAACTAGTGATTTAATCATGACTAACTTCATGAATTTGAATTCATTGAGGATCAACTTTAGCATCATCTGACTTCAATTGGAAATTATTAAAAATTTCCATTCATTCCCGATTCTTTATTTTTCATATCAACCCAAACATGATCTTTTCTAAATACAAATGGTTTGGATACTATTGTTGGTTACGATTTATGGTTACAATCATTTTGGTTACAATCATTTTGGATACGATCATGCTTGATATGATCATTCTGATTACAATCACGCTAGATATGATCATCTTGGAAATGATCATCCTAGTTATGATCATGTTGGATACGATCATCCTAGATACGATCATCCTAGTTACGATCATGCTGGATACAATAATCCTGAATATGATCATTCTGGTTACGATTGTTGGACATGATCAAATACAATATGAAGAGAAAGATCTTCCCAAATATTAATCAATACAATCTGAATAGGATTCATTCTCAATCGACACCATCACATTCCTTTTATTCTACCCGAATACGATTGTTTTGAAAAACAATCAGTGTCTCATCTTCCATCGGTATCACCTTTCCCATCGACACCACTCTTTTTAATTGGATTTACCCATTCAATTGACATCACTTTTCACTTCCACTTGGTATCCAATTGTTTTTAAAGACAATCGATACAATCTAGATATGATTGTTTTGAAAGACAATCGATACAATCTGGATATAATTGTTTTCTGATTATTTTGAAAAAAAATAGGCACCACTCCTTTATTTTCTGATTGTTTTGAAAAACAATAGGAAACACTATTTTTTTTTTCTGATTTCCTTGAAAAACAATCTGAATACAATTATTTTTTGATTGTCAGCATCTCTTTCACTCCCCCTTTCTTCTATGAATCTTGAATCACAATTTCTCACATCAACTCATGATTTATATGAAATACAAACAAGAAAATCATCGTCACAATTAACGTGGGTCTGATTCTTTTCAAAACAAACCCAAAACAATTGCTTCCACAAAAAAAAGAGAAGTGATTTCCTTTCTTCAAAACATACCTTGACAACAAAAGACAACACTTGAAACCATCATCACCTTTTTCATCAGCTTGGTCCCAAAAATCTCCTTATTTGGATTTTTTTTCAACCAAGTTTCATAACTCACTGAACTTTGTAAACTCAAGAAATGGATTACATATCAATAATTATAAGCCTACGTGAGCCAACCCATTGTAGGAAACAAGAATAATTAATAGAAAAACCATGATATCCAAAATAGTGATCATGAACACCTCTTTATTTTATTCATTCTTCCTGAAAAACAATTCAATTTATTTTCCTACAACCACTCCAACAAACTGTTAGATTAGTTCACACACTAAAAAATGTTGAATTCACAACTTACCCACAACTCACTATTTTGTGCATAAGATTTATGAAAGAGAAACAATTCTCCCCCTTGACAAAACAATTCAAAGGCAAGACGAGAGAGGGAAAAAAATACACATACCTAAACCATGAAGTGAAAGGGGTTGGACACCCATGTTCAACCTCATTTTTTAGAATGATTACTTCGATAAAGGTTTTGTGAAGATATCATCAACTTGTTTCGATGTTGGAACATACTACAATCTCAATTAATTATTCTCCACACGCTCTTTGATGAAATGATATTTGATATCAATATGTTTAGAACGAGAATGTTGCACTGGATTCCTGGTGAGATTGATTGTACTTTGATTGTCACAACCCAAGATCAAGGGTAACTTCACTTCACCAAGTAAGTCTTCCAATTGTGTTTTTATCCACATAAGTTGAGTAGTGGCTTGAGTAGAAGCAACATACTCATATTTAACTATACTGATAGTTACTGAGTTTTGTTTCTTTGAATGCCAAGTAACAAAATTCTTTCCAAAAAATAATACACCATCAGATGTTTTTGTTTTCAGGATTGGGTACGACTTCCCATGTACTATTCTTTTCAATCTGATCCAATTCTTCATTCATGGATTGAACCCATTATGGATGCTCAAAATATTATTTCACATCATTTGGCTAAACCTTTGAATACAAAGAAGTATGTGTAAGGGAATTGGTTGTTCTTCTTGTTTGAACCTTCTGATGTTGATCACTAATTATATTCCATACTTCCACATGTTTCCTCAGCCTGAATATGATTTTTTATTGTCTTCATAACTTGAAATAGATGAGTCTGATTCTTCTTCTTGAGAAGGAATACACTTAACTTTATCCTTATTAGAATTGTTTTTTTTCAACTAGATCAACTTCATTGTTTTCCTGAACATATTTCTCATTCTCAGATACTTCAATCACTTTCACAACAAATGAATCAACAATTATTTTTGTTTGTTTGTTATAGAATCTGTATCCCCTTCCTTCTGGAGAGTAGCCAAGAAATATTCCATTCTCACTTTTTTTTCTCAAACATAGCATAGTTTCCACCTTTCTTCTTTATAATACAAGGACTCCCAAAAACTCTAAAGTGATTCAAACTTGGAGTTTTTCCATAAAACAATTCATAGGGATTCATACCTGATTGAGGCCTATAGAAAGAATGGTTCTAAATATAAACAATAGTACTCATGCCTTTCCTCTAAAATTAATGATAAATAGCATGCTCAAGTAACATAGTTCTTCCCATTTCCACCAAGATTCTATTATTTCTTTCAGAAACCCCATTTTGTTGGGGAGTGTATGGAGAGCTACACTCATGCCAAATTCCATGCTTCTCAAGATAGTTTTCAAACTCTTCAATTTTTTATTCACCACCATTATCAGTTTTCAACTTCTTCATAGAATACTCACATAATTTCTTATATTTTCTTCTGAAACTTTTAAACATTTTCAAAGCATTCGATTTGTGTTTCATGTACATAACACAAGTAATGCGAGTAAAATCATCAATGAATGTAATGAAGTAATTATCTCCATGTGTTGATTATTTCCTCATTAGACCACATATATTGAAATGGATCAGCTCCAGGGGTTGTTTTGAACAAATATCAATTTTCTTATGCACAAAATTTGTAATATTTCCTTTCTGACAAATAGTGAAACACTAATATCTACTTCTTTTCAAGATAGGAATGTCTCGAATACTGTCGCTTTTAGATAACTTGATCATGTTTCTTTGAAACATATGTCCAAGCCTTTTATTCCATAACTGATTCTCTTCCACCATACTTATGTAATAAGAGTTTTGTGAGTCACCAACCTGAAACAAGTTTCATTTCGTACGTTGACCTCTTGTAACAATCTTTCCATCTTATTCACTCTTTACAACAAATCCATATTTATTGAAGATAACTTTGTTACCCTCATCCAAAAATTGTAAAACACTTAGAAGATTTTGTTTCAACCCATCAACATACAAAATTTTCTTAGATTTCATCTTTTCTTTTCCAATGATAGCTGACCCAACACCTTTGATTTTCAAGGATTCATCACTACCAAATGTCATCGTGCATTCTTTAAAATATTTCAAATCCTTCAACAATTTCAAGTCTCCTGTCATGTGAGAAGAACACACACTATCATGTATCTATGGTCATTCACCTTTCATGTATTTTAATAAAGTTTCAAAAACCAGAGACTTTTATCCATTCTTTTCATTATTCACCTTTGGATTTTGAGAATTAAGAATCTTTTGATGAGTTGGTAACAAAACAATAAATCCTTTTTAAAGGTGTCTAGGTTGTTTACATCTTTCACAAATAGTTTCCAAGGGTTAGAACCTATTTTCAATATTCACTTCATTCTTTTCTTATTTCTTCAAGAAAAACTTCTCATTTTTCTTTCTTTGAGGATATTGACTCCTTCTCAATCTCATCCTTTCATGACCGGTGGGATAATAGTAATGTTGTTCATTGAACCAACACAACACATACTTGCTATGTGCCTGAATCCACCACAATACTAGAAATACCCATAGAAAGTGTATTTGCCTCTGAAACCTCCATACTGATCAGAACTGTGAATGTGTTTCTCATCCACCTTATTCTCTTTCTTTTTCGATTCAGAAACCTTTCTATTATGAATCAGATTATTTCTTTGATTTTTATGAATTATCAGAACCAAAAGCATTGGAAAAATTTACAAATTCAAAATGTTTCAAAACATTCCCAACCTTGTTGGTCTTGGCCATATACATAACATTACCAGCTTTCTTCATTTCAAAAACCATTCCATTCTTCTTCTCACTCTCTGAAGGTATATTTTGTTGAACCTTCTCATGTTTCTCATTAGGGGAACATTCACCAACATCAGTGATAGAGTTTTGGAAACATAGACTTTCCTTTTCATATTCAGAGAGTTTTTGTTGGACAAGTTCCTACTCTTCTTCTTTTACTTTCACCTTCACCTCTAAATGATCATTATGATTATTTTCAACTTCAATAGATTTCTTCAAATAATCAATATCTTTAATTAGATTTTATTTTTCACCAGAAAAAAATTCTTGGTTTATTGATAATTCATCTTCCATATTTTTGTTTTTCTTTTCAAGTCTTCTGATATTTCTCAAAAATTCTTTCAACTCTTCATTCAGATATATTTCAAGCTGAGTTTCTTCTTCTTCTTCAGAACTACTTCTGCTGAATTCTACATCATTCACTATCACAATGAAAGTATTTTCATTACCATACTCAATGGATTTGTTGGATTCAGCATCACTCTCTTCTTCTTTATCATCTTTGGACAAGAAATTTCTTTTTGATTTGAAGAATTTATTTTCTTTTCCTTTGTCTCCCTTTTTCTTCCATGATCTCCTTATCTTTCTTTCTTCAATATCACTATCATATTATTTATTTATTTGAGGATAATTAGACTCAAAACGACTAACACCTCCAAATTCAAAACATTTCAAGGGAATTTTACCTTTTTATTTCCCTGTACCTCTTTTCACATTTTTAGAAAACAAGGATAGGATTTCATTGAGATTTTTACATACCTCATTTTCAGAGTTAGAATCACCAGCTTCATCTTCAATAACAATCTTCTTTGAATTTTCATTATTCATTTTTATTTCCTTTGTATATGTTTTCAACTTATCCTATATACCTTTAGTTGTGGAAACACCTTTCAATATCAAGAATTCACTTTCAGAAAGCGATAATAGTATAACATTCTTGGACCTTCCATCATTCCCAAGAAACTTATTATCAATAGGTGTAAGTGGAGAACTATCATCAATGAGAGGAAATAAAACTATTGCAACTTCAAGAAAATCATAACTAATAGACATAATATATGGCAGCATTCTATCTTTCCAGATATTATATTTCTTTTCAACAAAAATTGGAATACCTTTACTGTTCACACATTTCATGTTCTCCATCAGCAAAGAATAATGAAGGTAACCTTGCCTCTGATACCAATTGAAAGTTCCCAGTCGAAGTATTGTATCAATTATAGGGGGAGGGGGTGAATCAGTGATACTCTTTTTATTTTATATTTCTTTTAAATTGAAACAAAATTTTCCTCCATTTAAGGATTTCAATTCCCTACTGAGAAAAAAAATCAACACACATCCAAAGGAACATAAAGATTTACAAGGTTCAGTATTCAATAAGAATTGCTACGTCCTTGGTATGGTTTGTAAATGATCCAACACCATACAATCCACTAAGAAAACAATCCTTGGATTACAATGAGTAGGATTTACTCTTTCACTCATGTAGCACTATGAAACAATCCCACTAGTGCATGTGCTCCCTTTTAGCACAATAGAGTAATACATTTTTTTTGGTAGCAACTCATGTTACCTGCACTTCTTTTCGATTCAACAGACGTATTGAAATTGTAATACAATTCATCAATTATTTACCCAAAAGAAAGGTAAGAACCTCAAAGGACTTTGATAAAGAAATCATCCCGAATACCAAGTCTGATTTTCCCAGTCTGATTCTCTGAGTACGATTCTTTCAATAAAATTCTTCAAGTCCGATTTTCCTAATAGAATGAAATACAAATGAATCAGAACTGCTTCAATTTAGAATAAAATTCTTCATGTTAGATTTTCCTGATAGAATGAATACAAATGAATTAACACTGCTTCAATTTAGAATACAATTCATCTAGTACGATTTTCCTAATAGAATTCAATACAAATGAATCGGTACTGCTTCAATTCAGAATAAAATTCTTCAAATCCGATTTTCCTGATAGGATGCAATAAAAATGAATTGACACTGCTTCAATTCAGAACCCAATTCTTCAAGTCCTAATTTCCTGATAGAATGCAATAAAAATGAATCGGAACATCTTAAATTCAAAATACAATTCTTCAAGTCCAATTTTCCTAATATAATGCAATACAACTGAATCAACACTGCTTCAATTAAGAACACAATTTTCATTCCAAATAGAATTTTAATGAATCAGCACCACCCAAAACAATTTTCAATCCGAATGGAACTGATCTATTCTTCTCTCTAGAAACCTGGAGCTTCTCTCCCTTCACCAAGTCACACAAGTGCAATGTACATCACAACATTTATAGGTGACCCAAAACATGTTTAAGCGAGAATCCCAAAACACTTTTACGCTCACTTAAATTCACCAAAATCTGAATTTCTACTGAAATCTCAGAGCAATTATGACTTCGTCAATGCTTCTAGATTCTTCTAGAATATTATACAATATTCATATCTTATTTTATAGACTCCCATTTAAATTTTTAATAAGATTAAAATTGAGGAGCAATACATGGGTCTGAATCTGATTTTCTCATATTGATTTCTTCAAAACAATTCTTGACACCATTCCAATTGTAAGTGTTTGAAGAAATGCACTTCTCCACTTGAGATATAACCATTCTTTTAAATTAAAGGCTCCCATTTTATAATTCAATCATCATTATCCTCTTTTCTTTTCTCTTTCCCCACATGATAAAAAACATCTTTAGATTCAAAAACTGTGCTTGAATCATGACTAACTTCATGACTTTGAATTCATTGAGGACCAACTTTAGCATCATCTGACTTCAATTAGAAAGTATTTTAACTTTCCATTAATTCCTACTTATTTCTTTTCATCTCAACCCAAGCATGATATTTTATTAATACAAATGGTCTGGATACTATTGCTGGTTACGATTTCTGGTTACGATCATCCTTATTATGATCATTATAGATAGAATCATGCTGGATACGATCATTCTGATTATGATCATGATGGATATGATCATCCTAGATACCATCATCCTGGTTATGATCATGCTGGATATGATAATTCTAGATACAATCATCCGGGTTACGATCATGATGGATACAATCATTCTGTATACGATCATTCTAGTTACGATTACTGGACATGATCAAATACAATATGAAGATAAGGATCTTCCCAGATATGATACAAAAAAAATCTGAATAGGAATCATTATCAATCAACACCATCTCGTTCCTTTTCTTATACCTAAATACGATTGTTTTGAAAAACAATTGGTGTCTCATCTTCCATCGGCATCACCTTTCCCATCGGCATCACCCTTTTCAATCGGCTTTACCCATTCAATAGGCATCACTTTTCACTTCCACTTAGTATCCAATTATTTTGAAAGACAATCGATACAATCTGGATACGATTATTTTGAAAGAAAATCAATACAATGAGGATACAATTTTTTTTGATTGTTTGAAAAACAATAGGCACCACTCCTTTATTTTCTGATTGTTTTGAAAAAAATAGGCACCACTTCTTTCTTTTCTAATTTCCTTGAAAAACAATCTGAATACAATTCAATTTAAATTGTTATCATTTCTTTCACTCCCCCTTTCTTATATAAATATTGCATCACAAGTTCTCACATCAACTCTTGATTTATATGAAATAAAAACCATCAAATCATCGTTACAATTAACGTGGGTTTGATTCTTTTCAAAGAAAAAACCAAAACAATTGTTTCCACAAAACAAAGTGAAGTGATTTCCTTTCTTCAAAACATACCTTGACAACAAAAGGCAACACTAGAAACCTTCATCAACTTAATCCTCATCTTGGTCCCGATAGACTGTATAGGTATAGTGTCTTTAGAAAATGGGAAATATAAACAATTGGTTCATAAGACATCTTCATTATCTCTCACTTATTTCATCATAACTATACCCATTTTTGATATATCTTACTTAATACCCTTCTTCATGACCTGGGGAAAATAAACATATGAAAGGGTGAGATAAAATGATTAGTAAGGGTAAACAAGGAAGATATCAATCATATCATAATCATAATACATAATAACATAATATTTTAAAATATTATCCTCCATACGAAAGATCATGATATCATGACAGGGGATAAATCATAAAAGCTCATAAAAATAAATGAACGTAATCCCAAAAGACATAACATAAGACATGAAATTTTGTGGCATACACATAAGAATAAAAAATAATTTCATATTATTCAAGGCTCATTTCCAAGACCATTGTAGCGAAAAAATTCCATTACTGAACCGAGTTCACTCCTCATTCCAGCCCTGTATTACTGTACCGAGATCATTTCCCATCCCAGCCATGTTTATCTCATGATATATGAATCTTTACCCAATTAATTAGAGGGAGATATAGGTCCCACACATATCACAATTAAATCATTATTATGTGTGCCACAATAACATAAATCATTCATCATAACCCAAGGGAAAAATGGGTTTCTTTAAACATCATGCCACCATAACATAATCCATGTAAAACAAATGGATTTCATAAATAACATTCCATTATAAACACAATCAAATCATAGGTAGAATAAGTATATTATACTTGAAAAATAACCTTATTAAATAATTCCATCTTATATGAAAAATAATTTTGATATGACACTATAAATTAATTGTAGAGGAAAATATACTTTCTTCTTTAAATTTTTTTTCTTGCCACTCAATTTTAAAAAGAAAAGAATTTATTTAAAAATAAAATTTAAATCTCATAGAGAAAGCTTCATGGAAATAATTCATTATTAAAACTTAAAAATATTTTCATGCCATATAAGTTAAAAAAATATTATCCTCATAATTGTTTTTTTCAGAAAAGTCAAAAAGTACCTTGTATCGAATAATGACAAAAGATTCCTTTCATACCATTTAATAAAAATTCACTAATAGGTATAATTGTCTTTAAAAAATTGTAGAATCATATAAATAAAATTACATATTTAGGAAACATGGGTGTGGATGATAAATATACCCCAGTAAGTACATACGTATAAACAATCTTGGATAATAATGAGATTACGAAATTATCCCTTACCTTAGGTCCAATTTCCATTGCATGTATCAGTACCTCCTATATAATGATTTAAATAATCTAATAAACTTATTTAAAAATAATACTAATTTTTATGATATAATATATGATCATATTACGATTATTTTTTTAATAACATTTCATTATTACTTGTTATTTAGGTATTAACTATTTCATTTTCTTATGCATGTTTCGTCGAATAAGTTTCAGTTATCCTTCATAGGTCATAATTATATCTTTATAAAATGATATTGAAATTGTATATATCATATTTATTCATTATATACATTTATATAATCATGATTTAATGAATATCATGTAGAATGAATTGCACCGCATCATGGAGGCAGTAGGCCGTATATACACATGAGCGACAATATCATTCCCATAATTTTTGAAAGGTATTGAAGTGAATGGTGTATAATATTTAAGAATAAATATAATATTATAATAATCATATTTCTTTATTATTTCCATCATTATACCCATCCAAGTAAGGTGGTGGTGAAAAATAGATTACACCACAACGTGGAGACGTTAAGCTGTACATACGCACGCGTGGTGATTTCATTTTTCATAGGATGTATAGAAAGTGGAATATTGTAGTTAAATAATAATAATAACATATTAGTATATAATTTATAAATGATTTATTAATTTATAATGAAAAAACTCATGAATAGGAAGTCGAAGAAGAAAGAGTTTTGAAAGAATCGGTAGAAGAGATTACCTCTTCTTTGGTGTGCTTCCTCTAAATATCCTCTTAGAGCACTGGAGTTGGTCTTTTAAGAATACAAGAACCTATATAATGTAACTAGGGATTTTTATAATGGAAAATTTCAGGGTATGTACAATCTTGAAGGCACAAAATGAAGTTAAGAGGCGGGGTAGCAGGTTCCCTTTTATAATTGAGATGAGGGGCACTTTTAGGATTACCAAAAATATTAATTTATAATAAAATCAAACCCCTTAAAAAAACCTCAAAAATGAATAAATTTTGAAGATTATATGTGATGAAAATCATGGTGCACACTTGCAGCGAGGAGTTGAGGGTGATCATGGCATTGATGGTGGAAGGAGCATTAATGGACAAGACCCATTGGACGGGATTGGTGGCCCAATGACAGGAGGAAGAATGAGGAGGATGAAAGAGGATTTACATGGCCTCATTTTAAAGTTACAGGTGGAGCCCCAACATGCATGCATGGGAGGAGAAAATGGGACTTTAATCACACTTATTAAATCCCAAAAGTGAACCTAAAATTCCCACCCAAATGCTTGCACGAAATTTAATCCACTTGCATGAAGGAAATCTGCAAGTTCAAAAGTGGTGGCCCCCTTGTATCCAAAGCCATGGTGGGAATCTTCAAAGTCTTTGGGGTGGTTCCAAAAAGTCTTATTTAGAGATATCTTGTCCCATAAATCCATTTAAATGTGTAAAAAAAGTCAAATTCGTGGGATAGGCTTTAGAATTTTGTGGGATAGGTAGTTTGACATGTATTCCTCTCATTTGGCTATAAATAGCCACCTCTTGTACCCCTTGAAGGTTAATTTCTAATTTGAGTGTTTTCTAGCATTGTTATGCTTGTGTTTCTTGTGTTATTGAATGAATTCTAGTAAGGCTTATCAAAGGAGTGATAAACCTTTGTGGTACTTTATAATTAGAGTTTCAAGAGGCAAGTCTCCTTGGGGTCCTAATTGATCATCCCCATTCATCATTTATTTTCCTTTTATTTCTTTTAATTTCCATTTCTCCCTTCTTCCACCACTTGTGTTTCTAAATTTTTGCCAATGTATACTGCACTCCCATAAGGTATCATATCATTTGGTATCAGAGGTAGGAAAATTAAACAAGGTTCTTTCATATTTCTATTTCTCCCATATTTTCTTTTCTTCCATTTTCAGACATCACCAATTATGGATGGAAATTTCTTTCACATTTTCATCTGCCTTTTCTTTGAGTTTATGGACGTATAATGTGTCATTGTAATAGTTCATAATCTCCTCTTTCTTCTCGAATTGGAAACACTAAAATCTGAAACCAATTTGGGAGATATATTTGAATCAATTCATGCTACAGTTTCACTCTTGTGAAATATAACAATCTCCCAGGAAGATTTCCATTTGAGTTTGAAGTTCATGTTATCTCAACCATTTACATCATTATAATAAGATTAGTACATTTTTCATTTTTTTTACATTGAGCACCAAAATCTCACTCTTTGTATCTCAACTCTTGTTTATTGAGTAGCAAGAAAAAATCAAAAAAAAAATCAAAAAAATAAATAAATAAAAATCAATAAAAAAACAAAACAAGCTACTCATTTGAAACATTACATTCTATCATAAGTTATAAAATCGATTTCATTTTCTTATCCATCATCTTCTTTCATTCATCCATATCCAACCTTCTTCTATAACTATTTATCCCATTTACCTCTCATATTTCTTGTACTCCATTGATTCAAACCCTCTTAAAATTTCTGATCATTAAAGATTCCATAAATTGATTACTTATACTAGTTGTCTTCTTGATTCTATTTAAGAACACTTGTAAGAACCAATTTGTTGAGATAGAAAGTGTGAGGAACCTTTTGAGAGATAAAAAAAGAGAGAAAGAGTATGTGAGGTCCATTTTCCTTTCTTTTCAAATTTTCTCACATGATTCTTAAATGGTGATGTCGAGTAACACTAAGGAAGAAGACATTAAGTTTTACATGAGGGATGTACACGAACAATTCCGAAGGTTGGATGCGAGGATGGATGAACTTCAATCCCCTTCCAATTATAGAGCACCACCAAGGAGGAGGGTTGTTGAAGAAGAGGAGGAGTTTTCTGATTCTCATGAGTCACCAATTCGGCAAAATCAACCACCATGGAGGTAAGACAATGATCTTGGGGGAATAAAGTTGAGTATCCCTTCATTTCAAGGTAAGAATGATCCTGAAACTTACTTGGAATGGGAAAGAAAGGTCGAACATGTTTTTGGTTGTCACACTTATTCTGAGGAAAATAAAGTGAATTTAGAGGCTATGGAATTCACCGACTATGATAGTATTTGGTGGGACCAACTTCAAGTGAGTCTATGACGAAGTAGAAAAAGACCCATCTGAAATTGGGAGGAGTTGAAAGTTTTAATGCATAAGAGGTTAATTTCTAGCCACTATTATCATGATTTGTTCCTTAAGTTGAAGGGTTTGAAACAAGGGGCCATGAGTGTTGATGAGTATCACAAAAAGATGGAGATCATCATGATTCGGGTGAATATTGATGAGGAGAGAGAGTCCACCATGGCAAGGTTTGTGAATGGCCTCAACCATGACATTCGGGACATAGTGGAAATGCACCACTACTTGGACATGGAGAATCTACTTCACATGGCTACCAAAGCAGAGAGGCAAGTAAAGGCAAGAAGGATGCGCCCGAAATCTTATGTTAAGGATTCTAGACCTACTTTAAAGTTTGAATATTCCAAACCACAAGAGCATGTAAGGGAACACAAAACTAATTCAGAGGAGTTTCCCAAACCAAAACCATTCTTCCCAGAATCCAAAGGTAAAATGGAGGGTAAGGTTATTTCCAAATCACGAGATATCAAATGTTTTAAATGTCAAGGATTTGGACATATTTCATCACAATGCCCAAACAATAGGAAAATGATTATTTTGGATGATGAAGATATTCTTAGTGCTAGCTCAAGTGAAGATGAAATGCCATCACTTGAGGATGATTCAGATATGGAAGTAGAAGGCCCCGTACATGGAGAAATTCTTGTGGAAAGTCGTGCTTTGAGTGCTCAACCTGAAGGAGAACATGATCAAGAGAAAAGGGAGCACATTTTTCATACTAGATTCCTCATCAAAGATAATGTATGTAGTATGATTATTGATGGGGGTAGTTGTACAAATTTAGCAAGTGGTTTGATGGTTGATAAATTGGGATTGTTTATTAATATACATCCTAGGCCTTATAGACTGCAATGGTTAAATAATAGTGGTGAAGTCAAATTGACTAAGCAAGCACATGTTCCATTTTCTATTGGGAAGTATGAAGACAAGGTGTTGTGTGATGTTGTTTCAATGCATTCTAGTCATATCTTGTTGGGAAGACCTTGGAAATTTAATAGGAGGGTCACACATGATGGATACACCAATTGATATTTTTTTGAGTATAATGGGAGGATGGTTATTCTTACACCATTGAGGCCTTTGCAAGCTTATGGAGACCAAGTGAGGATTGAGAGAGATTGTGAGAAGAGAGAAAAAGAAAAGAGAGAAAAAATGGAGAGAATGAGAAGAGTGAAAAAATCAAGAGTGAAAAAGGAGTGTTGAGTGAAAGCAAAAAAATGAGGGAAATAAAAGAGTTGAAAACAAGAGTGAAAATAAGAGTGAAAACAAGAGTGTTGAGCGAAATGTGAGTTTATTTTTTGGAAAAAGTGAGGTAAAAGGCGCTTTATTGAGTGGGAAAGTGTTCTTAATCATTAGTAAGGATGCTTACCTTGCAACTAATGAACTTGACCATTCTTTTCCTTCTTGTGTTGTGTCTTTACTGCAGGAATTTAGTGATTTTTTTCCTGTAGAAACACCCGATGGATTACCCCCTTTGAGAGGAATTGAGCATCAGATTGACTTCATACCCGATGCTGTAATTCCCAACAGGCCATCATATCGAGATAATCTAGAAGATACTAGATAGATCCAATGTCAAGTTGAATAACTCATGAAGAAAGGATTAGTAAGGGAAAGTATGAGTCCATGCGCCGTTCTTGTGATCCTAGTACCCAAGAAAGATGGAACATGGTGAATGTGTGTGGATTGTCGTGCCATAAAAAAATAACAGTTAAGTACCGTTATCCCATACCTCCACTTGATGACATTCTTGATGAATTACATGTGGCTTCTTTGTTTTCTAAAATTGATCTTAAAAGTGGATACCACCAAATTCGAATGAAAGAAGGAGATGAGTAGAAAACTACTTTTAAAACTATGTTCAGTTTGTATGAGTGGTTAGTTATGCCATTTGGTTTAACTAATGCACCAATTACATTCATGAGATTAATGAACCATGTCCTTCATTCATTCATTGGAAAATTCGTGGTTGTCTATTTTTGATGATATCTTGGTGTATAGAAAATCTATAGACAACTATGTTGAACACTTGCGTTTGGTGTGCGAGACCCTTAAAGAAAACAAGATTTATGCCAATCTTCAAAAATGTTCCTTTTGCATGGATTCTGTTGTGTTTCCTGGCTTTGTTGTAGGGTCAGAAGGGATTCATGTGGATGATGAAAAGAACAAATTAGTTCAATAGTGGCCCACACCGAAGAGTGCAACTGAGGTTAGGAGTTTTCATGGATTGGAAAGATTCTATAGAATCTTCCTAAAGGATCTTTCATCCATCGCTGCACCTCTTAATGAACTTGTAAAGAAACACGTGGTCTTTAAATGGGGTGAAAAACAATAATAATATTTTAACACACTCAAAGAAAAATTGGTCAATGATCCCCTTTTAAGGATACCATATTTCACCAAAGTCTTTAAAATTGAGTGTGATGCATCGAGAGTTGGTATTGGGGCTGTTTTGACTTAAGATTCAAGTCCAATTTCTTACCTTAGTGAGAAATTGAATGGGGCAGCATTAAATTATTCAACTTATGATAAAGAACTTTATGTTTTGAAAAGAACCCAGGAAACATGGCAACATTACTTATGGCCTAAAGAGTTCATTATTCATTATGACCATAAAAGCCTTAAGTATTTGAAGTCCCAAGGCAATTTGAATCGGTGAAATTCATCTTGGATGGAATTTATTGAGACTTTCCCCTATGTGACCAAGAACAAAAAAGGTAAAGAAAATGTGGTTGCCAATGCTCTTTCACGAAGGTATGAACTTCTTACTTCTCTTCATTCTCGATTACTTGGACTTGAGTTACTAAAGGGAATGTATGAAAATGATGGATATTTTTCTCAAATTTGGACATCTTGTGAAAAACATGGATTTAAAGACTATTACAAAAATTATGGGTTTCTTTTCAAAATGGATAAATTTTTCATTCCAAATTGTTCAACTCAAGAATTGCTTGTAAAAGAAACTCATGGGGGTGGTTTTATGGGGCATTTTGGGGTTAATAAAACACTAGCTACTTTGCATGAAAATTTTTATTGGCCAAGCATGAGAAAAGATGTTATTGAAATTTGTGCTTAGTGTGTCACTTGTAAGAATGAAAATTCCAAGGTTCAACCTAATGGATTGTATTCCCTATTGCCCATTCCATCCCATCCTTGGACCGACATCTCTATGGATTTTGTGTTGGGATTTCCTCGATCCCAATCAGGAAAAGATAGAATTTTTTATGTTGTGGATCAATTCAGAAAAAAGGCCCATTTCATTGCATGATTAAAAACTAATGATGCTATACATATAACAGATTTTTTTTTCAAAGAAATTGTGAGATTACATGGACTGCCCAAAACCATTGTAAGTGATAGGGATGTGAAATTCATTAGCCACTTTTGGAGGACACTGTGGAATAAATTGGGAACTAAATTATTGTTCTCAACTATTGCACATCCTCAAACTGATGGGAAAACTGAAGTGGTGAATATGACTCTTTCTACCCTCTTGCATGCAATAATTCAAAAAAATCTAAAGAATTGGGAAAAATGTTTGTCACACATAGAGTTTTCATATAACAGAGTAGTGCATTCCACTACTAACTTCTCACATTTTGAGATTGTATATGGATTTAACCTAATGAATCTATTAGAAATTCTTTCATTTCCTACTAATGAGGTTTTTGATCTTGCAGGTGATGAGAAGACCAAATTTTTTCGGGATTTACATGCCAAGGTGAAATCCAACATTGAAAGAAGAAATGAACAATATGCGAAGAAAGAAAACAAGGGTAGGAATAAGGTTGTACTAGAACCTGGAGATTGGGTGTGGGTGCATTTGAGGAGGGAAAGGTTCTCAAAGCAAATAAAATAAAAACTGCAACCACGGAGAGATGGTCCATTTCAAGTTTTAGAAATAATCAATGATAACGCCTACAAGATTGACTTTCCCAATTCGAGGACGAATCCTTTTGAAGAGGGAGGGGATGATGCGAATCATGGTGCACACATGTAGTGAGAAGTTGAGGGAGATAATGAAATTGATGGTGGAAGGAGAATTAATGGACAAGACCCATTGGATGGGATTAATGGACCAATGATAAGAGGAAGAATGAGGAGGATGAAAGAGGCTTTACATGGACTCATTTTGAAATTACAGGAGGAGGCCCAACATGCATGCATGAGAGGAGAAAATGGGCCTTTAATCACACTTATTAAATCCCAAAAGTGAACCTAAAAGGCCCACCCAAATGTTTGCACGAAATTTAATCCACTTGCATGAAGGAAATCTCCAAGTTCAAAAGTGGTGGGCCCCTTGTCTCTAAAGTCATGGTGGGAATCTTCAAAGTCTTTGGGGTGGTTCCAAAATGTATTCTTTAGAGATATATTGTCCCCTAAAGCCATGGACATGTGGAAACAAAGTCAAATTCATGGGATAGGCTTTAGAATTTTGTGGGATAGGTAGTTTGACATGTATTCCTCTCATTTGGCTATAAATAGCCACCTCTTGTACCCGTTGAAGGTTAATTTTGAATTTGAGTGTTTTATAGCATTGTTATGCTTGTGTTTCTTGTGTTCTGAAATGAATGAAAGTAAGTATTATCAAAGGAGTGATCAACCTTTGTGGCATTTTATAATTAGAGTTTCAAGGGGCAAGTCTCCTTGGGGTCCTAATTGATCATCCGCCTTCCCCATTTATTTTCCTTGTATTTCTTTTAATTTCCATTTCTCCCTTATTCCATCACTTGTGTTTCTGAATTTTCACCAACGTATACCACACTCCCATAAGGTATCATATAAAGGTGAGATAGGGTTGTAATATCATTAGCCAATATATTTTAGACAAGTTTTTATGTCAATTTAAAACCTATTATTTAAATTAACACTCAGTTATTCTATTTAATTTTTAACTAGGGTAACAAATATTTCAATATTAAAAGGGTAAAATATTTACTTATGTGATGTCAATTAGACCATAAATAAATACCTTAGAATATTTTATATCGTAAAATAATTATTATATATTTTTAAAAAATGTTTTATTATTTTTAAATAATTTAATAAAACAATATTTTGATAAACAATCAATAGTGTAAATTTTGACACTATTAAATTCATTGATTTTAAAAAATATTAAGATAAAAAGTTAAATTCAAAAAAACTATTTTATTATATTACAAAGAGGTAAAGGTCATATATAAAATTTATTATTCATTTTTATTACCCCAAATTATATTTATTTTAATATGTTAATAATATTTATTTATTATCTCTATTAATAAAATAATTACTACATCAATTTTCTGTAATTATTTAATATACTTATTTGTTAAATAAAAATTAAAAATAAAATACTATGATAAATATAAATCTAATATATTTAAGAATAATATTTTTAGTTTAATTTATCCTCTAGAAAATCCAAAATTTAAAATGTTATTCTTATTAAATTATGAATGTGACAACTTTAACATCACTTTAAATAAAATAATATAAGTGTCACAATCTATTCTATAAGGATAAAAATGGTCACTAAATCGACACTTAGATGGTTTTGGTCATGATATACTCAAAAATTAAGATTTGGTCAAGTGTTTTAATCTTTTTATGGTGGTTATAATTTTAATAAAAATAGTTTTATTGATTTCTCATTAATTAGTTAATTTTTACATCATCAAAGTATAAGTCTTTAAGGTAATTATTTATTTCCTAGAAACTAAAAATAAATTATCATGATAAATACAATAATTTTAGATTTAAAATTAGTATTTATAATCTAATTTATATTCTTCATAACCTTATATATATTTTTTATTTTTTACAATTTGAGTGAGACATATTTAACTTTTCTTTAAATAAAAATAAACTAAATGTACTAATCTCATCCAAGTGGCTACCAATGGAAAAAATTTAGACCAAATGATGATTTAGGTCAAAAAAAACTTATTAAATTATATGAATACAAGTCTAAGGGTAATTTTATAACAGTATTATTACCCTTAATTATCCTATTTACACTTTTACCGTATTAATAAAAAATAGAAAAGTTACTATTCATAATTCCCCAAAATAAAAAAAAGATATTTACATAATTTTTAGCTAATATTTCCAAATATAGAATCAATTTTTCAAAATTAAAAACATGAAAGTTTCAGAAATTAATTTAAAATTAATCTCGTTGTCAGAAAGAGATGAGTTTTAAAAGTTAAAACATTACAAAATAATGAAATGTTTTTACTTCTGAATTCAATTTAAAATTAATGATAATGAAATAAATTATATTGAATGATAAAAATATATTATATTTATAATTTAAAACCATTAAATATTATTATTTAACCATATAAATTATTTCAATGGAAAAATTTGTTTTCAATTCAAATTTAGTGTATTTGTATTATTCAACAAAATTTGAAAGTTCTCAGAAAAATATTAAAATTTTATCCAAAGTAAATTTTTATCTTCCACTTCCAAATAACATGTTTATGTTGTCATATAAAAATTATTTATGTGTAAAAAACTTAATTTAAAAGGGGTTATCCATTAAAAGTTAGTAAATTACCCTATACATCAAATAGGGTTTATCTATACCCTATGGAAAAAATATATATTGGATTAATATCAAAAATATTTTATTAATTATATAACATATATATTTCCATAATTTCATTTACTGATAGTAAGTCACTCAATTTATTAATACAAAAATAAAAATATATAATTGATTTATATTTTTCATAATAATTAGTAGAAAATGACTTCACCATACATTTTGATAAGTTAGTTATATTCAATCCCAGTAACCTAATGGCTAGGTTAAAATGGTCATTTTATACTAAGGGAATCATTTGGCTTGTTTGAACTCACGATTTCGTGCAATACAAACTATTAAAGAATTAAAATTATTTAAAGAAAATATTTCATAAAAACATATGAATGTTACATTCTACCCTCCTTAAACTGAATTTTCCCTCAAAATTCATCACTTGGATACAAACAGATGAGGATATCTCTACCTCATCACATCCTCAAGTTCCCACATAGCTTCCTCAAATTGATGGTTCTACCACAAAACTTTAACCAAGAGAGTGGTCTTGTTTCACAGAACTTTTTCTCTATGATCCATAATCTCTACTGGTAGTTCTTTATAAGAAATATCTTGCTCCAGTGGTACTACTTTTGACTTTTGAGTTTTGGTCATGTCTGGGGCCTCTCTGATTAGAAAATTGTTCCAATCAGAAGAGGAAATTTTTATATGATGCTACGATCCCAGGAAGAGCTCGATAGAGTCTGGAATTTTGGGAACTTGCATCTCAAACTTGGTGTACTGAGAATCGCTGAATGGAATTATGAATTTAATCTGCATACCTTCAAAAATAATTCGGCCCAAATCTGGGTCATACTTCATGGTCTTAGCTATTTTTTGGCTCCCCAAGATAATAAATGACTTAGTGTCTTTCATTGGTACTCCTCTCAAGATCGGCCAATGAACCATAAATGCTGAGATCGAATTATATGCCCGAGTTACGGTTGAGGTTGATCTTGACTCTAAGATTCCAGAGGTTATTTGTTTCAATTCCAAGGACTAAAAAATAGAAGTCATGATCAAATTCGAGTGCATGCCACCATTCTATGACCTCTAAAAAATTGTGGGTCACTCTTTGATTGATTTTAGAGTCATGAAAAGCCAAGTCTCCCAGCCAAAAGTTGATGGGTGGACAGAGGTGAGAAAGGGTAATACAGACAAAAGTGTTGTATTTGAGAAACCTCAACCAACCAAGAAAAAAATCCTAGGTATGGGTGAAGAAGGCAACTCATTTGGGAGAGGTTTTGAGTAATAATTGGGTGAAACTTGTGGATGAGGAAGAGGAGACCTCTTTGAATCGAAACATCCAAGAGGAAATTGAAAAATTAGTGCGGATGGTTGTCATCTATCACAAGACGAAACTGTTATTGATGCTCATGTTAACCTTAACTACTCAGAGCCTGATCACTTTATGACAGAACCTATAGATCCTTCTAATGAGAGTGTCAGTGGTGCAAACAATCGTATTCACAACACTATAGAACCTAGACACTGTATTGTAGGACCTGTGGTTCCACCCAGTGAGTGTATTAGAGGTCCTGTCTTTCAAATTATCCACCCTTCTCTCACTTGGAGGAAACATGATCCCCTTGATGCTGTCAAGGGTGTTGGTCACCTAACTAGTTATGTATTTGATACACCTACAGACACCACCAGGACTTCTGCGAACTTGACTTCAGCTGGAAATGAATCGTTACATGCTAAAGGCACCTATGAAGGTTAATATAAAATTGAAGAACATGTTGTTTTGGCCCTCCTGGATGAAAATTCAGGTAATAAAACACAACCTATCATGGCATTTTCCAATGAAAAAATAGTGGCAGAGAATATTCAACCTTCTCCTATCATGAGCACTGCCACTGTTTTAGCCTCCCTAGAAGGTAATTCGTGTATGACTAACCAAGAAGATAGGGATGTTTCTATTGAGACCTCCTGTATGTCAGTGGGCATACAACCTCCCCCTATATTGACCACTTCCACACTTAATGTTAACTCCTCAATGGATTCAAGGGACATCCCCGAGGCCACCCCCTTGAATTCAAAAAAATATGAATCAAATCAGACCATTGCCAATGTAGGTACTCCTAACATCTCATCTATTTCTCCCATGAGAAAATAGGAAAGGAAACACACTCTGAACTATTCTCAAAATGTCATAAGATCTAAGATGAATAAAGTCTTGGGTGTCTCAAAGAAGAAAAATGGAGGTTCTGCCTCCAAAACCAGGTTTTAATGAATATATTATTTTGGAACTATCAAGTCATTGCAAACCCTGACACTTTTAATGTTCTTAAAAGTTTTCTTCTGACTCATCATCCTAAAATGTTTTCTATTTATGATCCAAAATTAAATTTTTATTTGAAATTTAGGCACCTTTTCACTTATGGATATAATTATTTAGGTTCTTGCAAAGAGGGTAATGCTGCTGAATCTCTTTGGGATTTTTATCATGCTTCCTTATAGAATGTTAATGTTTTCAAAATTTTTAAACAAATGTTCACTTGTTATTTTTTCCTAGATGACATGCATATTTTTTGTGTCATGATTTATACTAAGAATAGATATCAAGACCAAAGGCCTCTTTGGAATGATCTTTCTGGGTTAGCTAATAACATTCTGGATCCCTAGTTTGTGATCAGTGACTTTAATGATTCCCTTTCCTCCAGTGTGAAACTTGGTCCATCCCAATCCTCCTTCTCCTCAATAGAATTTAGAACCTCAATTGAAGATTGTGACCTAATAGATATTAATATCATCGGTTCCAAGTTAACTTGGTATAGAAGACACTATAATAGGATTGTTGTAAGTAAATTGGATAGGGTCTTCAAGAACATCCCTTGTCTGGATATTTGGGACACCATATAAAGCATCACCTTGCCCAAAAATAATTCAGACCATCATCCCATTCTTATTATCCTTTTCACAAAAAAATAAACAAACCCATTTTTCCTTTCAGATTCAATAATGCTTGGTCTGCAAACCTATATTATGATAATATAATTAAAAAGTTTTGGGAGTCTATGAATCAAAACAACGATGATTTTTCTTTCATAATCAAATAAAAACATCTCAAACAATGTCTCAAAGGTTGGTGTAGTTATAAATATAAAAAAAATTGACAAAGACATCTCAACACTTGACTATGATCTTATCCAAATTCAAACCACCAACACTAGCTCTGATTTCTCTTTAGACCCCCAACTTGAAATCAATACTTCCAAGAAACTTAATTCTCTTATTTACCTTAAAGACAACATATGTAAGCAAACTTTTAAAACAAAATTTATTTCTGATGGTGATAGAAACACTAAGTTCTATAACTCTCTTCAAATAATCAGGAAAGTTTGTAGGCCTCTTTCGCTCCTTAGACCCAATGATGTTCTCATTGACTCTGAGGAGGGAATTTCCAATCATGTGGTCTTTTACTTTGATAATATTTTCAATGTCCCAAATGTCAACAAATATCTCCTTCCTGATAGTGCCTTGAGCCCTGATGGCTTTAACAATGGTTTTTTTCCATCAATATTGGGAGACTGTCCACTCTGATGTTTGCAAACTTGTCAGATCATTTTTTCTAATGGTATTCTTCCTCAGGGTCTTAATGCTCAATTTCTCACCTTAATTCCTAAAGTGGAAAATGCCTTGGAGATCCATCTCTTCCAGCCCATTTCTCTCATTAACTCTATTTACAAAATCATTACAAAACTGCTTTCCAATAGACTTTCGATATTGTGCAATAAAATTGTTTCTTGTAATCAATTTGGTTTCATGAAGGGAAGGTATATACAAGACTGCATTTTCCTTGCCTCTGAATGTACCAAAACCCTCAAAAAATCCACCATATGAGGAAATAATGCCATCAATCTTGATATCAGGAAAGCCTTTGACACCTTTTATTGGGGATTCATATTCAATGTTCTTTAGGCCTTTGGATTTAATGAAAAATTTATCAATAGGATAAACACCTTATTCAAACCAGATTCCATCTCTATCCTTGTCAATGGTTCCCTGAAGGGTTACTTTAAGTGCACTAAGGGAGTCAGACAAGGTGATCCCTTATCTCCTATTCTCTTTGCTATTGCGGAGGATTACCTAATCAGATTGCTCACTCGCCTTGTGGATAAAAATAAGATTAAACCTATTCAAGATGCTAGAAATTTTAATTTCCTACACATATTCTTTATTCTGATGAAATTATCTTATTCTTACAAGGTGATAAAAAGAATATTCAAAATTTAAAAAATTCCTTGTCTCATTATGAAGAAATCTATGGACAATCTATAAGTGAGAACAAATCTAATATTTTCTTTGGAAAAAACTTCTCCTCTCCTAGAAAGATTAGTATCATAAATAATTTACGCATAAAATAAGGAAATTTCCCCTTCACTTATCTTGAAGTGCCTATATTTTGGGGAAGGCCTAAATCTATGTACTATTCCAACATTGTTGACCAAGTCATAAATCAACTATCCCCCTGGAAGGGTAAATCCATTTCCATGGAAGGCATGATTTGTTTGGTGAAATCTACCATTATCTCCAAAATATTCTACTCAATGATGGTCTATAAATGGACTACTGGTCTTTTAAAGAAAATTAATGTTAACATAAAGATTTTTTTTGGACTGGTAGCACTCTTGAAAGGAGGCTTGTGACTATACCCTAGGCCACCTATTGCAAAACTTTAGAGAAATTTGGTCTTGGAATAAAAAAACCTTAATGTTTTTAATGATTACCTTCAAGCCAGATTCACTTGAAGTTTGATTCATAACAACTATAACTCCATTGATTTCCTTAAAAAAAGATTCCTTACGAAGATAAAAAAGGGAAATTTGAACTACATCAACTCTTCGATCTGGCCTTCCATCAGACAACCCTTTACCAATATTATGAATAATTCTATATGGATGGTTAGAATGAATTCTTCCTTGAATTTTTGGCTGGATAACTGGACTGGTTCCCCCCTTATCTCTATGGTGGATCTTAATTATCTTCCGAATAATACCAACTGATCTATAAAGGAGGTAATGAAATTTTGTAATTTCAATTTTCTTGATAACGTCATTCATGTTATTGATAATTACCCCTTCTATAACACCGATGATTTCCTTATTTGGGAGCCTGATCACAATTGTGTCCTTGATTCCAAAAGTTTTTACAATCATAATTTTTCAAACTCTGATCTAAATTTTTTCTGGTTGAAATATTTTGATAAACTCTGGATTAAAACCTCGAGACTTGATCTTGTTTGGTGCATTTCCCACAATCGTGGCCCTAATGAGGTTTGTCTTCAGTCATTTGGAGTCCAAATTTACTCCATGTGTCCTTTTTGTCACCAACATAGAGAAGATACTGACCATATATTCTGGTCTGGTGCTATAACTTCTGCCCTTTGGAATTATATTTATGACATTTTTGACTGCAGATGGTTACTCCTTGACGCTGTCATCTCTCAATTGAAATGTTTTTTGGATCTTGATACCTCTTAATAGATCAAGAACCTCTTATTAACTACTGTTGCTGAAATCCTCCATGTGATCTGGTATGATAGAAATGCTATTATCCATAGTAATTTCTCATTCAATCTTAATGCAGGTCGGACGTGAATCCTCATTGCTATTAGGGATGCTGATGCGACTCAAAAAGATCACTTTGGTAACTCTGTTGGAGACTTTGAGATCCTTAGTTGACTTTAGATTTATGGGATCTAAAAACCACCATGACACACTTTTGAGGTCTTTTGGAAAGCCCCACTCCCTAGATGGATCAAAGTGAATTTTGATGGTGTTTCTAAAGGCAAACCAAGTCCCATAGGTTGTGGATCTATTTTTAGAGACCACCTTGGTTAGTGTCATAGATACTTCTTTGGAATATGTGGCATTGACTTGTCTTTGGAGGCTGAAATGATGGGTGTGATCCACACTTTTAATTTTACAAGAAAAAGGGCTAGAACAATATTTTGATTTAAAGTGATTCCACCACTTTCGTCCATGATATTTTGGAGGGGGTGGTACATCTTGCCTGGACTTTGAATACCCATTGGATGAGTTGCATTGCTTTGATTCTAGAGACCAACTGCATTATCACTCATGCCTTTCATGAAGCGAACATGGTTACCGAAGATCTTTCCAACAATGGAATCAATATGGTCATAAATTGGACAAATAAATTCCCTGCCGACCTTATCACTTTTTATGATAAAAGATTGTAATAAGATTCCCTAATTCATACTCATGTAATTTGTTCTTTCCTTTTATTTTAATAAATTGTATCTCAGACATTATCTAAGGCACTACCTTCCTTAAAAAAATCTTTATTTCCCCAACTCCATCCCATTAATATGGAGTTATACACTTCATTCCATAGAGGTATTCATAAGGAGCCATCAGAATACTGGAGTGAAAGATGTTATTATAAGAAAATTCCACCAAAGGTAGGTGTTGATCTCAACAACCTTTGAAATCCATAAAGCAATCTATCAACATGTATTATAGAGTTTTAATTGTCTTCTCAGACTAACCATCTATCTGAGGATGATAAGAAGTGATAAACCTTAACTCTGTATCTAGAGGCTACTAAAGACTTCACCATAACTTCGAGGTAAACCTTGGATCCTGATTAGATATAATGGAAAGTGGTAATCCATTAAATCTTACTAATTCCTTTACATATATCTTGATAATATGATCAAGATAGAAATCCTCTCTAATAACATTTAAGTGTGCTGACTTCGTAAGGAGATTAACTATAAACCATATAGCATTATGTTTTTTTAGATGTTTTTGGAAGTTCAATGACAATGTCCATAGTGATATTTTCCTATTTCCATTCTGGTATGGGTACTGGTTGTAACATCCCCTTAGAACTCTGTCTCTCATCCATAACTTGCTGAAAATCCATACACCAGTAGACATATTTGGCAACATCTCTTTTCAATAAATCCTATAAGAAATACTCTTCCAGGTCCCTGTACATCTTTGTGATTATAGGATGAATAGAGAATGAAAATCTATGAGCCTAATCCAATATATCCTTCTTTACTTCGGGTATGGGAGGAATACAAACCTTGTTCCCGAACCTTACTATTCCATCACAATCAAGGTTGAATTTAGGAACATTTCTCACCTTCTATTGTAGCTCTATATCTTCCTTTTTCACATCCTTAATATTCACTTGTATAGATGGCTGAACATTAAATTGATAAAGATAATATTTCTCCCCCTCCTTTAAAATTTAAAGATCCATAAATACTGGATCTTTTGTGATCCTCATCAAGGATAGGATAGCATGGTCCTTTTGACTCAAATCATCGACCACCTTGTTTGCCTTCCTAGGGTGGTAATGTATTGAGTAGTAGTAATCATTAATCAAATCCAACCAGCTTCTTTGACCCATATTCATCTCTTTTTTTGTGAAAATATAATTTAAACTTTTATGATCAGTATAAATATCACACCTTTCACCATAAAGATAATTCCTCCATATCTTTAGTGAAAATATTACCGCAGCTTACTCATAATCATGAGTTGGGTAATTTTGATCATGGATTTTCAATTTTTGTGGGGTATAAGCTATCACCATATCACTTTTCATGAGAACACAACCCAACCCCTTCTTGGGTGCATCACTATAGATCACAAAAATTTCTCCACTACAAGGTAGTGTCAGTATAGGTGCACTGGCTAACCTTATTTTTAGCTCTTTGAAATTATCTTCACATTCCTCCGTCCACACAAAATTAACTCCTTTATGAGCCAACTTGGTGAGTGTATTATATAATCATGAAAAATGTTTCACAAAACATCAATAATATCTAGCCAAACCAAGAAAAATTTGGATCTTAGTTACCATTGTTGGTCTTTTCCAACTATCAATAACTCCTATTTTTTTTAAGATCCATAGATATATCCTCTCTTAAGATTATGTGACCCAAAAATGAAACTTTCTGAAGACAAAATTCACATTTGGTAAATTTCTCATAAATTTTCTCCTTTCTCAGGGTCTTTAGTACAATTCTCAAGTGATCTTCATGCTCTTCATGGATTTTCAAATAGACAAGAATATCATATATAAAGACTACCACAAACTAATAAAGATAGTCTATAAAGACTATATTCCTTAGATATATGAATATAGCAGGGGAATTAGTAAGAACAAAATGAATCACTATAAATTCATTGTGTATATACCCTGTACGGAATGTCGTCTTCAGTATATCATCCTTCTTGACCCTTAATTAATGATATCATGAATGGAGATCAATCTTGGAAAAGCATTGAGATCCTTGTAGTTGGTAAAATAAGTCATCAATGTGGGTAATATGATTTTTTTGATAGTGATCTTGTTAAGTTCTCGATAATCAATGCAGAGTCTCATTGATACATATTTCATATTATCAAATAGAATAGGTGCTCTCCAAGTTGATGTAATAGGGCATATGAATCCCTTGTTAAGATTCTATTGGATTTTATTCTTCAATTCCTTCAACTCAATTGGTGGAATTATATAAGGTGTCTTTGAAATAGGAATAACACCTGATATGAGTTCTATTAAAAAATCAACTTTACGATTTGGTGGAAGTCCTAGTAATTCTTTTGGGAAGACATAATCAAACTTTGGTAAAATTGGTGTATTATTAATTATGAATATTTCCTCAACCATTTGAGATAGATAACCTCCATTTATAGGGATCAACACCTATAAGATGGAATAAATTTCTACTAGAAGGTTCTATTCATGATTTCATCGATATATGATAATAAATTGATCTGAAATATGAAATGTGACTTATCATCCTTGGAAATTGATATGATCTCCATATAGAAAAATCCAATCCATGCCAAGAATCACATAAAATTACACTATAGGAAGGATCAAAAGTTTTTTAGGAATCAATTTTCCACAAACTTGAACCGGAGAAGAATTATAAAATTTTGGTGCGACTATTGTTCCATTAGAAGTTGTCACAGATAACTCAACTTCTAATTGTTGGGGTAATATAGATATACCCTTAGAAAATTCTTTATAAATAAAAGAGTAGGTGGATCCAGAATGAAATAAAACATTTTATACTTTATATTGGATGGTAATCATACCTTTCACCACTTCATTATCGTACTCCACATCAACGATAGTGACCGCACGTGACTCGCATTTTTCTTTGGCCTTAAGAGTTTTCTGAAATTGATAATCATCAATAACCCTTGGATTAGGGAATTAATTGGAATAATGATCAATTTCTTTTCACTTGTAACATTAAAGTGTAGTAGGTGCATTCTGTGTATCCATTTATCTATTCACATCATTAGACATCTTTTTCCCATCACTTCAGCATTCAACTTCCCAATGAACTTCTTTTCCACACATAAAACATTTACTAGTCCTTTTAAGAAAATTTCCTCTATGTTTCTTTCCACACATTAAGCATAAGGGAAAACTAATCTTCTTTTTAGTGTGGTCTTTAGATTTTCCCTTGAATTCCATTTTTCTCTTCTTATCAAACCCATAGGACTGATGGGTTACTCCAATCTTCATCTCTACATTGAGAGCTTATCGAATGATTTCTTTAAAGCTATTAAAGTCCCTTATGGATAATTACCTTTTGAGAATTGGTTTTAAGACACTAAATAATTGATCAATTTGACTCTTAGGTTGGATAATAATTCCATAAGCGTATGTTGAAAGTCTTGTAAAATATGCTTTTTAGGAACCAACGAATTCATCATCCTTTTCTTAAGTTAAAGGAACTCCTTATCCATATTTGTTTATAGAATATGAGGAAATTTATTATTGAAAAATAAGTTCTTGAACTCATCCCATTCCATGGATTCAATTTCAGATCTTTGACTCATATTCTTGATAAGGTTCCACTATTAATTAGCTTTACCTTCCAAATGACTGAATAATAAAATGACTTTATCATTTTCTGAATATTGGAAAACTAAAAATATCTTTTTAGTGGAACTAAACCATTGTTCAAGAACTAATGGATTTGAAGACCCACTAAAATAAGGTGTATGCTAGCTCATGAAGGACTCAACAAAATGTTGTCACCTCTTTTTCTGGTTTGAAAGTCCTACATTATTTATAGCTTGAGAATGTTATGTGAGCATAGATATAATATATTTCATTCCAGCTCCCATAACATTTGGTTTCTCAGGAGGACAATCATTGCATTTTCCATCACATTCAACATTAACATGGTTCCTTAAGGTTCCATCCATTGACTAAAACCAAGAATCATAGTGTGAAAAACACTAATCATAATGGGAAAACCACATTATCGAGAATAAAATTTAAATTTAGGATATTTTAGGTTTTATCCTATGTTATTTAGGACCATTTCTAAAATACTATGATTTTAACCTATACTTTGACATATCCTTTGGGTTCTTAATAAGGTTTTCTCATTATAATTTCCAAAGGTTAACTATACCTTTCCTCTGATACCAACTATAATGACCCATACTTTACATACATTGAAATTAATTAAAATTTAAAGAATATTCATTAAAAAATATAAAAAATCCAAGACAGAACAATATAGGTATAGTGTCTTCAGAAACTAGGAAACATAAAAAAATGGTTCATAATACATCTTCATTATCTCCCACTTATTTCACCATAACTAGACCCTTTTTTGACATATCTTACTTAATACCCTTATTCACAACCTGGGGAAAATAAACATAAGAAAGGGTGAGCTCAGATTCTCAGTAAGGGAAAACAAGGGAGATATCAATCATATCATATTCATAAGACATAAAAACATAACATTTGAAAATCTCATCCTTCATATGAAAGATCGTGATATTATGCCATGAGATAAATCATAACAGTTCATAAGAATAAATGAATGTAATCCTAAAAATCATAACATAAGGCATGAATATTTGTTTCATACACATAAGGATAGAAAATAATTTCATATTAGTCAAGGCACATTTCCAAGACCATCATTGTAGAAAAATTCCATTACTTAACTGAGTTCACTCCTCGTTCCAGCCCTGTATTACTAAACTAAGATCATTTCCCGTTCCATCCATGTATATCTAATGACATATAAATATTTAACCAATGAATTGGAGGGATATATAGGTTCCACCCATCCCATAAATAAATCATTCTTACGTGTTCCACAATCATATAAATCATTCATCATAACCTAAGGAATAAAATGGGTTTCTTTAAACATAATTCCACCATAACATAATCCATGTAAAAAAATGGATTTAATAAATAACATTCCATAATAAACACAATAAAATCATAGGAAAAATAAGAATATTATACTTGAAACATAACCCTATTAAAAAATTATATCTTATATGGAAACTAATTTTGATATAACACTTGAAATTAATTATTGAGGAAAATATCCTTTCTTCTTCAAAAATGTTTTCTTACCTCGTAATTTTAAAAGAAAAGATTTTTTTTGAATATAAAGAATTTTATAGAGGAAAATTCATGGAAATAATATGCTATGAAAATGTAAAAATCCGTTCATACCATATAAGTTAAAAAAACATTCTCCTCATACTTTTACTAGAAAAATCAAAAAGTATCTCGTATCGAATAATGACAGAAGATTCATTTCATAACATTTAATAAAAATTAAACAATGGGTAAAATTAAAATTAAAAAATTATATAAGAATATAAATAATATTACATATTTAGGAAACATGGATGTGGATGATAAAGATCCCCCTGTAAATACTTACGTATAGACAATCTTGGATAATAATGAGATTATGAAATTATCCCTTACCTTAGGTCCGATTTCCTTCATATGTATCCAAACCTCCTATATAATGATTTAAATAATGTTATTGACTTATTTTAGAATCATATTCATTTTTATGATTTCATATATGATCATATTATAATCTGTTTGTTAATAACATTTCATTATTACTTGTTATCCAGGTATTGACTGCTTCATTTGCTTATGCATCTTTTGTCAAATAAGTTCTATTTCTCCTTTATAGGTAATAGTTATATCATTAAAAAATTATATTAAAATTATATATATAATATTTATTAATTATATACATTTATATAATCATGATTTAATGAAGATCATGTAGAATGAATCAAATCACATCGTGGAGACGGTATGCTGTACGTACGCACAAGCAATGATATCATTCCCATAATTATTGAATGGTATTGAAGTGAATGGAGAATAATATTTCAGAATAAATATAATGTTATAATAATCATATGTAGTTATTATTTACATCATTATACCCATCCAAGTAAGGTCGTTGTGAAAAAAGATGACACCATAGCGTGAAGACGGTAAGCCGAACGTATGCACGCGTGGTGATTTTATTTTTCATAGTATATATAGAAAGTTTAATATTGTTGTTAAATAATCATAATAACATCTCAATTTATAATACAGAATGGATTTATTACTTTATAATTAAAAAAAATCATGAAGTGGAAGTATTAGAAGGATGAAGTTTGAAAGAATCGGTAGAGGAGATTACCTCTTCTTCGACATGCTTCCTCTAAATCTCCTCTTAGAGCACTAGAGTTGGTATATAAATAAGACTAGAACCTCTATAATGTAACTAGGAAAGTTGATAACAGAAGAGGGTAGTGTATTACTGAGATTTAAGGCATAAATTAAAGTGAATAAGTGAGGGAGGAGGTGCCCTTTTATAATTGAGGTGAGGGTCACTTTTGGGATATCCAAAAATATTAATTTATAATAAAATCAAACCCCATAAAAAAACTTAAAAAATGTCCCAACTTCGAATATAAGATGATATAGGGTTGTAAAATCATCAAAAAATAGATTTTATACAAGTTTCTGTATCAATTTAAACCTTATCATTTTAATTAACACTTAGTTATTCTATTTAAGTTTTAACCAGTGTAACAAACATTTCAATATTAAAAGGGTAAAATATTTACTTATTTGATGTCAATTAGACCATAAATAAATAACTTATAATATTTTAGACCATAAAATAATTATTCTATATTTTTTAAAAATGGTTTATGTTTTTAAATAATTTAATAAAACATTATTTTGATAAACAATCAATTGGGTTAATTTTGACACTATTCAATTCATTGATTTTTTAAAATATTAATATAACAAGTTAAATTTAAAAAAATATTTTATTATATTAATAATAGGTGAAGGTAATCTAGAAAATTTATTATACATATTAATTATACCAAATTATATTTATTTTAATATTTGAATAACATTTATTTTTTATCTCTATTAATAAAATAAATACTACAACATTTTTGTGTAATTATTTAATATAATTATTTGTTAAATAAAAATTAATAATAAAATAATAGGATGAATATTAATCTATTATATTTCATAATAATATTTTTATTTGAATTTATCCTCTGCAAAATATATCATTTAAAATGTTATACTTATTAAATTATGAATGTGACAACTTTAACATCACTTTAAATTAAATAATATAAGTGCCACAATATCTTTCTATAAGATTTCAAATGGTCACTAACTCGACCCTTGAATGGTTATGGTCAGGATATACTCTACCAATAATATTTCTTCAGATTTTTGGGCATTTTTATGGATATTATCATTTTAATAAAAATTGTTTTATTTATTTCTCATCAATTAATTATTTTTTACATCATCAAAGTATATGTAATTAAGGTAATTATTTATTTCCTAAAAATTAAAAGTAAATTACCATGATAAATAAAAACAGTTTTTTTCAAATTAGTATTTATAATAAAATTTATATTCGATATAACCTTATATAAAAAATTATTTACTTATTAAAATTTGAGTGAGACATATTTAACTATCTTTAAATAAAAATAAATTAAATGTCCTTATCTCATCCAGATGGCTTCAAATGGACACAATTTCGACCCAAATATTATTTAGGTCGAAAAAAATCATAAAATGATATTAATACAAGTGTTAGGGTAATTTTATTATATTATTATTACCCATAATTACCCGATTTACCCTTTTACTATATTAATACAAATTACCAAAGTTACTATTCATAATGCCTAAAAATAAAATAAAGATATTTAATTAATTTAGACCTACTAATTCAAAATATGGAATCCATTTTAGGAAATTCAAAATACATAATTTCCAGTAATTTATTTAAAATTAATCCCATTGTCGGAAAGGGAGAACGAGCTTTAAAAGTTAAAACATTGCAAAAGATTGAAATGTTTTTGCATCTGAATTCAATGTAAAATTAATGATAATGACATACATTATATTTATTTAAAAAAATATATTCTATTTATACTTTAAAACCATTCAATATTATAATTTAACTATATAAATTTTTTGGGTGAAAAAAGTTGTTTTAATTTAAAATTTAGTGTATTTTTACTATTCATCAAAATTTGAAAGTTCTCAGAAAAATAATAAAATTTCATCCAAAGTAAATTTTTATATTACACTTCTAAAGAATATGTTTATGTTACGATATAAAAATTATTAAAGTGTTAAAATATTAATTTAAAATGGGTTCTCCATTAAAAGGCGGAAAATTTCCCTTTTGAAAAATATAGGTTTTTATACATCAAATAGGGTTTATTCATACCCTATGACAAAAATATCTATTGGATTAATATAAAAAATATTTTATTAAGTATATAACACATATATTTTCTTAATTTTGTTTACTAATAATAATTCACTCAATTTATTAATAAAAAATACAAATATATAATTGATTTATATTTTTAATAATAATTGGTAGCTAATGAATTCACCATATATAGAGACTCGGGGTTTTCCCAGAAAGACATTGGTATATTCCTACAAATATTTATAGATTTAGGCACTGAGACGACATGCAATTTCGTGTCCCGGTGTGCCCAGAATAAATTTTATAAAAATATTAAGTATTTTTATACTATTCACATGGCAGAAATAGGTTATCTCTGAAACAGTATCTCAGATTAAAAAATCGAGCCCACAATTGAGTCTGGAGCATGCCGTTTACCCTAGGTGGTGTATAAGTTTTGTGGGAATAGGATTTTTGTGGAAAACGTTATCAATGGAATTTCTGTATATAAATTAATTAATTTATTGTGGACGCTTGATCGAATAACTCTTGAAAAGAGTTTCGAATCAAATTTATAAGACCGAGGTAGAGTCCGAAATGCCGTGTTTACCCTAAGAGGAACATAATCTTTGTCCGCTCAGGGTGTCAGGTCGGAGGTGAGTCAGGGCTAAAATTTTAAGTGGAAGGGATTTAATTAAAAATTAAATCCCTCACCTCCCCTTTCCCCCCTGAAAATTATGAATTAGTATCCCCCTCCCTTCCTCTTCGTTGATGAATGAACTGGCTAAATCAAGAAAATGAGGTGCTGTCAGACTTCGATCTTGACGACGATCGCTCCTAGATCGCGCAGTAGTAACAGCAGAATGCAGATCTGATCTTGAAGTGTTATCATTTCATCCCGAGGTAGGAAGTTTTAGTTTTAATACAGATAAACTTGTTTATGATTCATTTTTCTTTGATTTTTTATCATGTCTGTGTAGATCAGGTCCTGAGGTTTTTGAAACAGGTCTCAGATTAATTTTCAGAGCACTGGGGTGATCTCAGTGTTCCACGGAATACCTAACAACACTCTAGTGGTGGTTCATCCCTGGGAGGTGGTAGAGTACATAGATGGTGGATATTGGGGAAATTAAGGATGGATGGAGTGGGCTATCCGAGGTGGAGAGGACCGACCGGAGCGGTCCGGTCCAACAAAAACAGTTCGAGGGAGTTTTAAAACCTCGTATCTCGCAAACCGGGTGTTTGTTTTGTGTGCTGTCTATGTCCACACTTTCCTATCATCAAGGTAGATATTTTGAGACTGGTTTGAGTAATTTATATTTAGGGTTCGAGACTTTGTGTCATGAAACTTTCAATTTTAAAATTAATAATATAATTATTATTATTTGGGTGAATCTTGTATTGGACATATCTTCTACGTATGATGTCTGTTTGATGTGCCGTTAGTGATGTTGTGACCCTGAATTTAGCACAAAAATTTCAATAGAGATTTAATGTGATTAAAACATAATCTAGGTGTGGGATCCATGAGGCTCATTTTGGGAATTTTTGGTGAAATATGACCTTTTCACCGGGTTTTTGTTTTGTGCGAGTAAGTAGCCTATCCTTTATGTTTTTACACATTGAACATGATGGTGGACTCCGTTATGAATTACAGGATATGATTTGGTGTGAATAGAGTATAATTCTTGTGGAGCAATGATAGATTGACATTAAAGATCGGTGGTTCGTGGAGAGAGACATTGAGTCAGGTACTCCCTTATGGCACCAGGGCATGAGTTTCCCTTACCTCTCTGCTTAGGCAGAGATGGGACTCCCCATGTCATGGGAGTAGATTATTTACATTTTATTAGTTTCCTCTGGAGTTGTTACTCCCCAAATGGAAAAGGGAAAAGGTTCCCCGTGACGTTTGGACTAATCCCATGTTGTGTTAGGGAATGATCTCTCAAATCTTATTGTATAGTAGAGTCGGTACTCCCCTAATAGATCAGGGTGCAGGTCCTCTATCCAAAGAGTGGTACTCCCCTAACATGGGTGCGGGCTCACATTTCTTACAGTGGTTCTCCCCTACCGTGGGTGTGGTCTCACATTCCTCAGTGTGGTAAACCTCTTCCATGTGTGTGGGATCACGTTTCACAGAGTGGTGCTCCCTTACTGTGGGTATAGTCTCACGTCACTCACAGTGGTGCTCCCCTACCATGGGCGTGGGATCTCTTTTTCTGGATTGGTTCTCCCCAAACGTGTTAGGGTACAGTCTCTTTTTTCACTTGGTGGCATTCCCCATACATACCAGGGCGTGGGTTCACACCTAAGAAGTAGTGATCCCCCGTTCTTGAGTTGTAACAGAGAGCAGTCCCCTCCAATTGTTACGCATGATTCTTGGTTAGGAGTTACAGCTCCCTAGATGTACTGATGTGTGGGCCCCTCCATACATGAGTGATAGTGGTTTTTACGATTTGTTTAAGTGCTATTACTCCCTTGACTATGCGGCAGTGGTGAGGTGTGGGACTCTCCATAGTTCTTTCGACCTTGCGTAGGGTGAAAGTTAGCATTGGGGGAATCTCTCAGTTTATTTCCATCTGGGATGGTAGGGTTGGCTCATCAGCTTCAAGTTTTTAATGCTTCCCCCCTTTGATTTTGCAAGATATTAGGGATGGATTGGATTTTGTTGCTATCTATGAGGTAGGTAGCTCATAAGATTGTAGTGAGTGTTGAATTTGAACCTCAGGTTATTTGGAATGGACTATCTATGGTTGGGACCATGGGACTTAGTGATATATCTGAGTATATCTAGGTATGTTCTGGGAGTCCCTCTGTCGTGTTTCATTTTATTGACATGATAGGGAAACTGAGATTATTAGTCGTGTATTGATGATGATGGTCTCGAGATGAAGCTTCCATCACATTTGGGTTCCCTTAGGCTGGGTCAAGTTAATTGATGCCTATTAGTTACTCCCTTTTTGGATTAGTATTTTTGGGGCACATACTGAGTATTCTTATAATCACCCCTGCATGAGATTTTCCCACACATGTCTTGTGTCTTGTGCAGACCACAAGTCATTCAATGGAGTCCCAATTAGACATGGAGAAGGTAGATCATAGTGGCTGTATTGGCAAGGGTTTTCATTGGAGCTTGGCTGTGGAACTTACCAGTAGGTGTTTGACAGTGACCCAAGTAGGATGGACGCTTGTGAAATATTCTTTTGGTGGGCCCTGTATTTTTCCTTTTATGTTCTTAATTTGTACTCTAGTTTGGTATAGATGTATTCATTTATTTATTTTCATTTTTTATATATATTTTCTCTGCTACATGGAGGTTTTTGTGGGTGCGTGCATATAGGTACTTTAGGATAAGGCCTACCATGTTTGTGATAGCCTACTCAGTGCTCTTTACCAGACCCTAGCCTATTGGAGGTGGGTTTGGGGAGTTTCGGCATAGGAACCATTAGGTCAGTTCATGAAAGAGTGGTATTATAGGGGGTCAGTTCCACTTTGGGACCATAGTTGTGAGCTTAGTTTGGGTTTCATAGCATCATAATTAGGATGTTTCGAGTTTGAATTTCAGGTTAGGGACTCCAGTGTTGGTACGGGAAGATGGCCTATCCATACACCAGGACTCTAATAACATACCTTTCTACTTGGTATATTAGGACACAAATCATATTGGAATAATGGTACATGCATCATATAGAATTGTATTTTTGGATTTTCTTGTCCTTCTTGAGTCAGATCCCAAGATATAATCTTTGACCATGATACATCTTGAATTTTTTCAAGATGTTTCCATGATGGAAGACTTAAAGGGTTCCACCAATGGGTTTAGTGTATGAACTGATGAGTGATGAGGTCACCTTGTAGGAGATTGGTCACGAGGCTGGTTATCTTCTGGGTGTGTAGTTGGTGGAGCCACCGCCCGTCGAGCAGCGCATAGATCTACCTTTGAGTGTTCAGGTGGATGCAACATGTCATACTGAGCCATAGATGGATCTTTGGGTGTTGGTGTTGTTATATATAGCTTTGACTACATGGGGAAGAGATATCCCTTCCTCACTAAGACATGTTTTTGTGATGCGATGAAAATTGTACGGGTGAGTTAGTGCTGGCTAAAGAAGAAAATATCAAGGTGCGATGGTTGAGACCCTTTGACTTGTGTACATGAGGATTGACATTGTGTTGGTAGTCGATGGACCATTAAGACCCAGTGTGAGCATTTGATTAGGCCCTTGTTGTTCTTTAGTTCCCTCATGCGATCATCATTGGATTGTATGCGGGATGCTCGAGGAGATTGTGGTTTGGTGCATTGGGGATTTGAATCATAGGAAGGATGGATACTTCCCCCAATAAGAAACATACTTGAGGCATGTTAAAAAACCATGTGGGAGAATAATTTCCATCCAAAATTAAAACTATCGAGGTGTGGTAGATGATTTTTTTTGACCTGTGAGTTTGAGTACGATTATGTGAATTGGTGGTGGTTTTCTAAGGGCTTGTAAAACCTAGTGTGTGCACTCGAGAAACCCTGTTTGTTCCCATTGTGGTGGATACATTTCACGTGAGGTGTTGAGGTTTTTTTAGGGAGGTATCACATGATGGGATATCTATTGGGCATGTTTACGATGGATTTTCCTTAAGGTGGGGAGTGCGTCAACCTTTTGGGGTTTGGTGTTGGAACCAATCATATGGTGAGATGAGGGACTGAGGTGGTCTTTTCATTGGAAGTGTGTTAGTGTTGGAACAAACTATTTGGATCTAGTTTAGGTCTGTTGGGGATCATTCGGGGAGGTTTTAGACAAAAAAGGGTGACCCTGGGTGTTCGGTGATGAGGTCTTGAGTTTGGTAGGATCTTGTTAAGGGTTCAGAGTGTTAGCTGGAGCGTCAAGATACCTCCAAGATTTGTGAACCCTCTCTTTCATTTCTAGTGTTGCAGTTCTTCCTGATGTGTGTTTATTATAGCATAGGAACCTTTGGTGAGATTGATGGTGTGGGAGTCCCAATGGAGAGCTCAAGTCCTCCCCCTTTTTCCAAGGATTTTTCATTTCATGGATGAAAAATCCTAAGGTGGGGAGGATGTAGAGATTCAAGTTTTTCCCAGAAATACTTTGGAATATTCCTAAAAATATTTCTAGAATTAGGCACTGAGACAACATGAAATTATGTGTCCTGGTATTCCCATAACAAAATTTATAAAAATATTCATATTTTTATACTATGCACGTGGCACAAATAGGTTATCTCTCAAACGGTAGCTCAAATCTGAAAAATGAATCCATAGTTGATTCTAAAGCATATAGTTTAAACTAGGTGGGGTATAAGTTTTGTGGCCATAGGCTTTATATGGAAATAGTTATTAAAGGAGTTTTTTTAAATAAATAAATTTATTTATTTTGGTCATCCAATCGAATAACTCATGAACGAATTTCAGATCGAATTTCCAAGACCTTGGATGAGTTCAGAATGTCATGTTTATCGTAGGTGCAACATTATCTTTATCTACATAGGGTTCCGGGTCAGAGGCGATACGGGGCCAGAATTTTAAGTGGAGGGGATTTAATTAAAAATTAAATCCCTCACCTCCCCTTATCCCCTTTTTTTCATACGACGAAGGAGTGTTGGGTGCCTCCTCAAATGGAGTACAAAAAATTTGAGAAAAGAAGAGATAATCACTTATTTGAAAAAGAAAAATGAAGAGGCATCATCTGATGGACCACGTGAAGGAAAAATGCATAGACAATTTCATGCAGAGAATTTTTTTGACACGGATGAATTTCCTTATAAAAGGGGAGGCAATGAACATGCTTCAACACACCAACAACACCAAGATCAAATCCCATTTGGTGATCACCTTTCTTCGATGATCATTTTTTCTTGATCTCCATATTTTATTCACTGATTTAATTCTTGAGTATCACTTTTGAAATCCCTTCCATTTTTGGGGAGACTCTACCATGTACCTCTTTATTTCATTGGATCCCTTTTTTGAATAAGGTCCTGTGGTTTTTCCCTTTTTTGGGTTTTCCGCACAAAAATTTATGGTGTCAACCTTTTATATTCTGCACATTTACTTTTGGGTCATTGAAGATCCATTTTTATTTGGAGGGAAATATTTTATTTCCGTTTCATGTTTGGCTTTCAATTGTTTTCGCATTCATTGATTTTCCATATTTCCCAACATTTGGTATCAAAGGGTTTGGTTTTTTATTTCATATTTATTATGGAGTCCAATTACAGTCGGATGATTTTATTTAATGATTCCAACTACCATATGTGGAGACTTAAAATGAAGGGTCTAATTTTTGTCAAGAGAATGCATCTTCTAGTGTTTAGTACCCATAAAACCGAAAGGATGTCAGATGAAGAATGGGAATTCAAGGATGATATGGTTTGTGGCTTAATTTGACAATGGGTTGAAGACAACGTGATGGACCACATTGTGAACATCTCTAATTCCATAACTTTTTGGGAAAATCTTGAGATGACCTATGCTTCCAAGATGGGAAATGGTAAATTTTTTCTTCTAAAAAATGATGAATTTGAGCTACAAAAAAGGTATATCTATTTCTGACAATTTAAGTGAATATCAGGGTTGTTTTGATCAGTTTTTTGGCACGAGTATCAATTTTGAAGATATAGTTTTAGCTCTTTTGTTTCTTTACACTTTACCTGATTCTTGGGAGAATTTATGTGTTTCTCTAAACAATTCTGCTCCTAATAGTGATGTGGCATTTAGTTTTGTTAAGTATACTATTTTAAATTAAGAGGAAAGGAGATGTACTCAAGAGAAATCTTCTTCAGAGCTTTTAGCCATAGAGAATAGGGGGAGAATCCAGGACCAGGGACATAGTAGTCAAGGTAAGAACAAAGGTAAAAGCAAATCCATATTAAATAAGATAGATTTTGAATGTCATCATTGTGGTAAGAAGGGACATGTTAAGAAGTTTTTTTATCATCTGAAAAGAGAGAATATATTGAAGGAAAATCCCTAGAAGAAAAATGGTGACGGAGATAACCATGTCGCCACTGCTATAGGGGTGATCCTATTATTGTTTATGACTCCATTAATATTGATTCTGATGATTCTTGTTGGGTTGTTGATAGTGGTGCCTATTTTCAGGTGACATAAAATAAGGAGTTCTTTATATCTTACAGTCCAGGTAATTTTGGGATTTTGAAGATGGGAAATGATGGGCATGCTGACATTTTAGGTATCAAGACTGTTTTTTTAGAGATCAGTACAGAAAGTAAAATGATTTTGAATAATGTTCGACATGCGCCAGAGGTTCACCTGAATCTCATTTATACCAGGATTCTTGATGATGAAGGGTTTATCAATACTTTTTATGATTTCCAATGTAAGATTTCAAAAGGATATTTGATTGTGGCTCGTGGGAGGAATCAGTCAGGTTTGTACTATACTAGAGATTATATTTATTGTGAAACTTCTTACATTGTTGAGTGTATTGTTTCATCCAAGTTATGGAATAAGAGGCTTAGTCACATCAATGATAAACGGATTGGTTGTTTGTCCAAGATAAATAATCTCCCATATTTGAAGAGTGTAAAATTGGACACATGTAATCATTGCATGGTTGGAAAACAGACCAGAGTGAGTTTCAATAGTCATCCTCCGCACATGAAGTCACAAGTACTCAAATTGGTATATTCTAAAATTTGTGGTCCTTTTAAATTTAATACCTTTAATGGTGGCCTATATTTTGTGACATTTATTTATGAATAATAATGTAATATTTCGGTTTATGTTTTGAATTCCAAAATTTAGTTGCTCAGTGTTTTTAAGAAATTTTATGTTTCTACAGAGAGGGAATCATACAAGAAATTGAAATGTATTCGCACTGAAAATGGGGGAGATTATTGTGGTCCATTCGATCAGTATTGTAGGTAGGAAGGTATTCTTCATCAGAAGATGCCTCCCAATATACATCAACTAAATGGTGTAGCTGAGTGGATGGAAAAGACTTTTCTGGAAAGAGTTCGTTGTTTTCTTTCGAAAGAAAAGTTTCCTGGATATTTTTGGGGTGAGTCTTTACTTACTATTTCTTATATTGTCAATTTATAACCTATAGTTTCTTTTTAGATAGACACTCTCGAAAAGTTTTGGTATGGAAAAGAGATTAGGTATGATCACTTGCGTGTTTTTGGTTGCAAGGATTTTGTTCATGTGCCTAGAGATTAGAGATCTACGTTGGATGGTAAAACATGCCAATGTATTTTTATTGGATATTGACATGATGAGTTTGGGTACAGGTTCTATGATATTGTTTTGAAGAAACTTGTCAGAAGTTGTGATGCAGTGTTTAAGGAGGATCAGACTATTACAGACATTGATAAGGGAGAAAAATCTACTTCTCCAACTTCTTATGGGTTTGTCAGTCTTAAGATAGGTTTTGATTCACATTTACCACATATTGTTGATTTTGATGATTGCATTGATGTATATAATGATGCTCAAGGTGAATAGGTTGGAGTTTATGTTTTAAATGAACCTTTTGTTTCTGATGATCAAGTTCTAGGGGTTATTAATGAACCCTCCATTCCACTCTATAGGTCAACTCGGCATCGTACCGTTTCTACTCGGTATTCACCTAATGAGTATGTTCTCCTCACTGAAGGGGGAGAACCAAAATATTTTAATGATTCAATAGAAATTGAAAAAAAATATATATGGTTTATGGAAATGGATGATGAGATGAAATAATTGCACGACAACCATAATTTTGAGCTAGTGAAGTTACTTACAGGTAAGATAGATTTGAAAAATCGGTGGATTTATCAGATTAAAAATGAAGAATCCAATTCTGTTCCACGATACAAGGCAAAGTTAGTTGTTAAAGGATTCCATCAGAAGAAATGTATTGATTTTGATGAGATTTTTTCACCTGTTGTCAAAATGTCTTCCATTCAGGTTGTTGTTGGTTTGGCTGCTAGTTTGGATCCACATATTGAGCAGATGAATGGGAAGAAAACATTCCTCCATGGATATTTATAGGAGTATATTTATATGAAGTATCCATAGTGTTTTGTTGAAATAGGTATTGAAAATATTTTCTTCAGGTTGAGGAAGAGTTTGTATGATTTGAAGTAAGATCTATGGTAGTGGTATAAGAAGTTTGAATATGTCATTTCTCATCAGGGTTTCAGGAAGACATCTTCGGATCATTGTGTTTTTGTTCATAGAGTTATTGATGATTATTTAATTATATTATTGATTTATTTTGATGATATGCTCATTATTGGCCATGATACTTGTAAAATTGATAGAATAAAGAAGGATATTTGTTAGTATTTCTCAATCAAAGACTTGTGGCTAGCACGATGAATTCTTGGCATGATGATCTCCCATTACAGGAAGGACAAGAAATTGTGGTTATCTCAGGATAGATACATTGAGAAGGCTCAAATATATTTTCTATGGATAGAGAGAAAGTGGTTAGTACTCATCCTGCTTTTCATTTTAATATTAGTTCTAGTTAGTCACCTTCTACTGATGAAGAGAGAGAGACAAGACACATCGTATACCTTATTCAACTATCGTTGGATATTTGATGTATGCGATGGTATGTACTAAACTTGATATAGATCATGTAGTTGGTGTGGTCAGTCATTTTCTATTAAATCCAGGTAGAGATCATTGGAGATTAGTGAAGTATATTTTTCATTATCTTCATGGTACTTCTAATCTGGGATTGTGTTTTGGAAAATGGGAACCCATGCTTTGTGGATTTATAGATTTAGATACGGAAGGAGACATTGATTCTAGGAAGTCCACTTTAGTCTATTTGATCACTTTTTGGGGGATATGTATCTTGGAAGTTTATATTGAATAGATGTGTTACTTTATCTAACATAGAGTCAGATTTTATTGCAACTACTAAGCCATGAAAAGAATTGTTGTGGATGAAAAATTTTATTCAAGATCTCAGTTTTAATTAATACATGTATGTTTTATTTTTTGATAGTTAGAGTGCTATTTTTTTGGGAAACAATTCCAATTTTCATTGACAGTTGAAAAATATTAATGTTTGATATCATTGGATCTACAACCTCCTTGATTCGAGATAGTTAGAGCTTGAGAATATCCATACCGATGACAATGAGTCAGATGTGTTGATGAAGAGTTTACCAAGAGGTAAATTTGAGACTTGCTGACTGATTGTAGAGTTGGAGGTGATCCCCACCTGAGATTTAGGGGGAGTTTTTTGGGAACCTCATCAAATGGAGGACATGACTTTGAGAAAAAAAAAGAGATAGAAAAACTAATTTGAAAAAGAAAAATGCAGAGACGTCATCTGGTGGACCACATGAATGAAAAATGCAGAGATAGTTTCCTGAGGAGAAAATTATGGACGTGGAAGAATTTCCTTATAAAAGGGGAGGAAACGACTAGGATTCAATGCACCAACAACACCAAGAGAAAATCCCATTTGGTGATCAACTTTCTTTGATGACCATTTTTTTCTTGCTCTCCATCTTTGATTCACTGCTTTTATTCTTGAGTATTGCTTTTGAGATCCCTTTTATTTTTAGGGAGTTTCTACCATCTACCTCTTGATTTTAGTGGATCCCTATTTATGGACCAGGTCCCATGTTTCTTCCCTTTTTTGGGTTTTCCATCTAAAAATTTCCAGTGTAATCCTTTTATATTATGCACATTTTCTTTTGGGTCACTACACATATGATTTTATTTGGAGGGAAGTATTTTATTTCTATTGCACATTAGCTTTTCAGTTTTTTGAGAATTTGTTGCTTTTTCATCTTTCCAAACAAGGATAATTCCCCTCCCTTCATCTTCAACAATGAATAAACTATCTGAATCAAGCAAACAAGGTGTCGCCGGACTTTGATCTTGATGGCGATCACTCCTGGATCATGCAGTAGTAGCAGTAGTAGCAGCAGAGCATGGATCTGACCCCGAAGCGTCAACGTTTCAGCCCAAGGTAGGTGGATTGATTTTTAATATCAATAAACTTGTTTATTAATCATTTTATTCAAATTTTCACCATTTTTGGGTAGATCAAATCTCAAGATTTCCGAAACATGTCTCATATTGAGTTTTAGAGCATCGGGGTGATCCCGTTTGTCCACAAAAGGTCCAACGACACTTCTGCAGTGGTCCAAACATAGGAGGTAGAAACATAAAGCTGCCAGAGGCTTCTTTGCTATGGAGAATAGTTCTTTAGGGAAGTCTGGGCCAATAGGACAAGCTTTGCCAGCCGAACTGGGCCCTCCTAGGTTGAGCGGACCAGTCGGAGCAGGCCGATCCGGCCAGAACGGTCCGATGGAGTTTCAATCCCCCATATCTCGCAAACTGGGTGTCTATTTTTCATGTAGTCTATGGAAACACATTCCTATCATCGATAAAGATATTTTGAGACTTGTTTTAAGAATTTATGTATTGGTATTGACAATCAGTTTCATGAAAATTCCAATTTTAATAATAATATTATTATAATTTTTATTTGGGTAAATCTTGTATTGAATGTATCTCATGCGTCCGATGTCCATTTGATGTTCCGTTAGTTGTGTTGAGGCCCTTAATATAGTAAGGAAATTTCATTAATAATTTTTGGTGCTAAAAATATAATTGAGGTGTGGGCCACACGAGGCTTAGTTTGGGAATTTTTGGTGAAATGTGGCATTTTCACTAGGTGTTCGTTTTGGGTGAGTAAATAGCCTATCCTTCACGTTTTCCGTGTCCAACATAATGGTGGCCTCTGTTATGACTTACAGGATATGAGGTGTCATAAATTGAGTTAGATTCTTACAGAGTGGTGCTTATCTGATGTTGGAGATCAGTGGTTCATGAATAGAGACGTTAGGTCAGGTACTCCCCTGTGGCACTAGGGTGAGGGTTTCCCTTACCTCTCTTCTTAGGTAGAGACAGGAATACCCAAATTGTGGGTGTGGGTTAGTTACATTTGATTAGTTTCCTATGGGGTTGTTACTCCCCTGATGGACAAGGGGGTGAGTTCCATGTGACATTTGGACTGATCCTTTACCGTGTCAATGAACAAGCTCTCCAATCTCGTTGTATGGTAGAGTTGGTACTCCCCTACCATATTAGGGTGCAGGTCCTCTAGCCGTAGAGTGGTGCTCCCTTACCATGGGTGTAGGCTCATGTTTCTGGAATTGGTGTTCTCCTACCATGGGTGCGAGCTCATGTTCCTCAATGTGGTTCTCCCATGCAGTGGGTGCGAGCTCACATTTCACAGAGTGGTGATCCCCTACCATGGGTGTGGGATCAAATATCTCATAGTGGTTCTCCCCTATTGTTGGTGCGGGCTCATGATTTCTGGAGTAGTGCTCCCCTACCATGTTAGGGTATGGGCTCACGTTTCACTAGGTGGTATTCCACTGACGTACCAGGGCGCGGGTTCATGCCTACAGAGTAGTGCTCCACCATTCTAGAGTTTCAGTAGGGAGAAGGCTCCTCCACTTATTACACATGATTCTTGGTTAGGAGTTAGTAGTCCCTCAATGTAATGAGGTGCAGGACCCTCTAGAAAGGAGAGACAATGGTTTATCAGGTTTGTTTAAGAGCTAGTACTCTGTCAACTGCGGGGCAGTGGTGAGGTGCGAGACTCTCCACAGTTCTTTCAACATTGCGTAGGGCACATGTTAGTGTTGATGGAATCTATTGGTTTAGTTACATATAGGATGGTGGGGTTGGCTCATAGGCTTTGAGTTTTCTATGCTTTCCCTATTTCATTTTGTGGTATATCAGGGATGGATTGGATTTTGTTGTTGTCTATGAGGTCAGTACCTCATGATATCGTTGTGAGTGTTGCGTTTGAACCTTGATTTGTTTACCTTGGATAGTCTGTGGTTGGTACCATGAGATGTAGTGATGGAGAAGAGTATATCTAGGCATGTTTTGGGATTCCCCATGGAATGTTTCATTTTTTTGACATGACAGGGACATCGATATGACTAGTCAGATATTTCTGAGGATGCTTGGGTTCTCTCAGGATGGGTCAAGTTAATTGATACCTATCAGTTTATCCCTTTTTGGTTTGGTATTTTTGGGGTGCCTACTAATTATTCTTATACTCAACCCTACATGAGATTTTCCCACACATGTCTTGTGTCTTGTGAAGACCACAAGTCCTTCGATGGAGTCCCAGTTAGACCAGGAGCAGGCAGAGTGTTGTAGCTAGACTAGCCAGGGTTTTCATCAGAGTTTGGATAAGGAGCTTACTAGCAGTTGTTTGACAACAACCCAAGAAATATGGATGCTTGTGTAGTTTTCTTTTGGCTGGAACTATATTTTTTACCTTTTGTACTTCTGATGTACTCTGGTTTGGGATAGATGTATGGATGCATTTCTTTTCAGTTTTTATATATCTCATCCTTGTTTCATGGAGGTTCATGTGGGTGCATGCATATAGGTACCTTAGGCTAAGGCCTCCCATGTCTGTGATAGCCTACTCAGTGATATTATGTAGCCCCTAGCCTATTGGAGGTGATCTTGGGGAGTTACGGCCTGAGCCCCATCGGGTCAGGTTGTAACACCATACATTTTCATAAGTTAGTTATATTTATTCTTTCTAACCTAACGGCTTGGTCAAAATGGTCATTTTATACTAAGGGCGTCTCATGGTTTGTTTGAACTCATGATTGTGTGCAATTCAATCTATTGAATAATTAAAATTAATTAAATAAAATATTTCATAAAAACATCTAGGTGTTACAATAGATATGTAATGAGTTTAACAATACCCCTAAAATTTTAGAAAACATAATGCTGATCGTGTAGTTTATCATATGTGATAAGTTAGACATAAAATTATGTATAATTTTGTTAAGTATTATTAAAACGTTTAAGAATATAAAATGCATCATGTTATATAAAAGGAAATATCTACTTCATCATTATTTTATATTGGCCACACACACACTATATATAAAGATATATATATATATATATATATATATCATGAAGTGAAATGAAAATTGACCTCTCAAAGTACAACTTTCATTTATCCCCAATCATTGTTCTTTAGGGATTATAGGTTATGACAAAATGTTAAGGTTACCATGAGTAGGATTATTATATTGTGATAAAAGATATTCTCATGAGGTATTACATGGATTATTTTCACCGGATAACCCATGAAGTATACCACATGGAGTGTCATATATTCAGTCAATGAGAGCCTTTTGGTAAAACCACAAGAAGATACTCCAATGGAAGTTCACATGTGGAATAAAAATCTATAGAATGAATGTAACACCCCAAGGATTTATAAAAAAATTTAATATTGAATGCACAAAACACTAGTCCCCACAAACACCACTTTGTTATAACCTAGCCATTAAACATAATTTTTCCTCCTATTTGATTTGAATTTTGAAAAACTGACATACACAATTGCATTCAATAAGATATTTAGAGTATAATAAGACAAACTTAATTTTTGATGAATAGTAACATACCCTTATGAATAGTAATATAAACCTTATGTATATTAATATAACCCTTATTAATAGTAAATCATATTATTATTTTATTGAAATAAGGTTAAAAGATAATGAGATATTGATTAAGTTTTCAAGGTGATGTAAAATGCATTATAGTTTTAAAATTGTTATTTTTTTGAATGAATTATAATATTATTAAAAAATATAATTAATAATATTTATAAAATTATTTTCAAAAAATAGATTTAATTTTTTAGTTCTATTCATTGAAAAATGGTTTGGGTGAATTTTTGGGATTTTTCTGAAATACTCAAATTTTTGATGAATAGTAAAGTACAGTAATTTACTGTATATATACATTATCAGTTAAATTAACTATTCATAGAATCATGGATGATGTAATTACACTTGGTTAGAACTCACATTAAATTATTACTATTATGATTCACATGAATCAACACTATTGGTTGTCTTGAGGGAAATAATAAAATAATGAATAAGATATTCAAAAATCACCCCTCTCCTCCACTATACGACCCCGTCAATCCTTCTTCTATTCACTCCTCTCAAGGATTGTACCATGTATAAATTCGGATAAAATATCCTCCCAAGTTCCTCCCCCACATCCATCAGCCCTTGGTCTCATGAAAATACCAAAACCTCTCCCCTAAAGAGGCTCTCAAGGAAGATAACTTCAAGAGGTAAATTCCTCTCTTCATTTCTTTTATTTCAAGTTCCGTTATTTTCCTTTTATTTCCTCACCTCCTTTCATCCAAATGTTGTGATGACTAAAGTACCTTACATGTTCTGTAATTTTGTTATGATAAATATATAATCCTTCATCATCTATCCTTTCCCCTTCTTTTATACTAGAAATGAAAACACCATCAGAGATGTGTTAATTTATCACATTCAAGGATGAAGGGTTCTTTATTTCCATTACCATATTCAATTATGGTCATGAAAACGTTTTTATGGTTTAAAAATACTATAATGTATGTATTATAAATTATTTAAGGTTTTTAAATACTTTTTTATGTATGATATTAATTTATAAATCGAAATGACTTCGTTGTGATCAAGGAACGCCAATTAACCTAAACAATTGTCATTAATGTTTTATATGATGATTCATCTTCACTCCCAATAAAAAATAAATTTTATAACCATGTAATGTTCTTGGTGTTCACTAAAAACATACAAATTCTATTTTTGACAACCATTATCATTCTACATGATTATTCGTACATGCATATAAGTAAACCGATCATGAAAACCAAGGAAGAAAACACTCCCAAACAATGAAATTGAATCTCGTAACGCATCAAAAGGCCATGAATGAACCTAAATAAGGTTATAATTAATAAATTAAATGTATGTTAGGTTTCGGAATCATTAATTTATGAACCTAAATTTTATTATTTGGGTCATTAAGATCAAGTGAGGAACACCATCACACTTAGGGTAAGAGTTTTCTACCCGAACCTCCATTTTCATCCGGGTTACTCTTATTCTATAATTACTTCAATTAAATTATTATTTATTAATATTTAAACCTCATATATTCTGTGATAATGTTCTATATATGTGTACCAACCAGAATCCTACTTTCATTTATGGGGAGTTATATTTTTAAAAGGATCTTTCAAAAATTCTTCCCGAAATACAAGGCCGACTCAAGGGATTTTCTCAAATTCTAACCTATTATTAAGGGAACTCTATAATATATATTTAGAAACCATCATCTTTCTAAAAATAATCATTTTATTTTTAAAATAATATCTATCTTCACTTATTTTTTTATATAAATACTTTTCCAAAATAACATTTCTTTTCAAAGTAAAAGAGTATTTATCTCAAGAATTAATCGATGATTTTATAAGAGTATCTTCATCTATTTAAACACTCTTGTTGATTCTTATGTATTGTTGAGATTACTATTTTATGATATCATATACCATATTTAATTAAATGTTTTATCATTAGTTTTATAGTGGATGTGCTATCTTATAATCATTCACCAATTTACCCTGAATGGTTAGTGTTTATGCTTAATGTTCGGGGAACGTTATTGACATTTCATATGTTAGTTTCAATATGAATGTATATGTTGTTCGTGTTTATCCTCATTAATATAAGGAATGAATTTTACTTAGTAAGTGATGGGTGGGGCCCGTTATATCTCCTCGATGCATCAGTAGGTCTCATGAGACAAACTACGGTCTTGGCACAAGGCCTTGACAAAATGATTATTTATGGTCTTGGCATGAGGCCTTGATGATATGATTTTGATGTATGAAATTATGAATTCTCTCATTATGAAAATAGTAATTAAAAGTTCATGAGGTTATTAAACTAGTAGAATAACCATGATTATGATTCATTATGACATTTTTATTCATCTCTTATTCCTTCCATAATGTGTTCAAGTTCATTTATAAAGGAATGTGTTTTTTAGTTATTCGTCATGCCTAATGTTTATGTTTATGATATCTTCTGCTGTATTGATTACCCTTACTGAGAATTTGTGTCACGAACCAACCTGGGTCGACCTTGAACCAGTCACCCAAGCCGATCTGCGGTAAGGCCCTAGAGGCGTTCCCGATCCTCCCGAGTTGGCAACAAGTGCCAGGGCATCGACAAAGATGATGGGAATGATTTCACCCAAAGTAAATAAATAAAAGAAGAGGAAACAAAAAAAGATAATTGTAGAATAAATATACTAGATAAAAAGTCAAAACAAGAATGAAAAAAATAAAAATGACCGAATTCAATGTCCGAACTAACTCTGAACGACCCCACAGGTCGCTCCCCAACTCAACGTCCAAGCGTCTCCCAAGGTGAGCACACTCAATATGTAGCCTACAAAAACACTAAAAACAGAAAAGAACTATAGGCGTGAGTATTAAAACTCACTATTCTAGCCCTATATCTATTCTCAATGCACTTCCTTTAAAATAAAAGAAACATCTGTTTTCAAGTTTGAACTACAGTGTATAAAATTAAGGTTTTCCACATGTTTCTCAAAAAAAGTACGAGTCACTGCCCTCATGAATTTATAAATAACCCAAGTTATTCTTTTAGTGGGACATTAGCATTTTCAAAAGGGGAAAATGATGTTTACATTTTCAATTTTCACTATAAGAATAAAACATCTTTTTTTGAAAACTGTCTCCACAATCCGCACAATAACCACACATCACATTCCAGTAAAACACTACACATGAAAGCGCTACAGTAGTTACACAACAAAGGAAATGAAAATAAAATATAAGTATAGTCAACACATTTAACACTATAAGCACTAAGAACGAGTAGAAATTGGTGAACCCAGGAGATCGAGAATAATCCGGAAGACACCAATACATGAGACCTCATCCCCATTGACATGTCACACACGATGAAATCAAAACGCTCAAATGCTCAGCCATCCTTTATCAGGTAGGACGAGGGAAAATACCATAGAAATGAAACAAAACATATCCTCCTACTATGGGCCACTGGTCAGTACCATAACCTACCAGTGCATCAATAATTATCAGAATATTCTCTCAATATTCTAGGTTCCTATGTCTCATGCATTTAAAAAGGGGTGGGTTTACCGATGCCATCTGAGCATCCAATCACAATATATATAATAAAGCACAACATGCATCAACTTGAGCCACTCTATATGTAAACCTCTTCCACTTAAAACCATTTGAGAACCTAGGGAGCCTCTAAGCGTGGGCCTCCCAAAAAATTAGTCACAACGATGGAAAGAGAGTTATCCTAGGAGGGTTTTCATCAAGACAATTTCATCATTTTCCATAAAGTAAAAAATGGTCATTAAACACGTTTCAAAAATCACCACTTTAAAAAGAACCAAATTCTTTCTCCAAAAAGAGGAAAAAACCACCACTTTCTCTTCTACAACCATAAAAAAAATTCAATTTCCTTATAAGAACAAAACTAGTTTGAAACCGTTTCAAGAGCCCCAAAATAACACTTCGCAAGATGTCAATATTTTTATAAAACCAAACCAAACCATTTTATTTTTCCAAATAAACTGTCAGATCCAACCAGGATATTTATCAGCAGCACATACAACATTTACTAAAACAGTTTCCATTTAAGTCTCAACCAAGTGAATAAACAAATTTCATGCCACAAACTTATTTAAATTGATAACCCAGGTGCAAAATTAACAAAAATTTTAATTAAAAAAATGGAATGTGAAAACATAACAAAATGGAATCATTTTTCACACAACAATAATTAAACTATCAATTCACACACCAAATAATTTGGAAAAAAATTGCAAATCAATAATTAACACAATTATAGGATGAAAACAGTAAGAAACATATGAAATTAAATCATAAAGGCAAGTGCATTGAGAAACCTACCTCGAGACCAAATCACGATGACAATGCAACCTCATAACCAAGCCGTGACGACAACGCCGACTTGGAAACATCCCGTGCGGGTCATAAAATGCTAACTCTACCAAGAACAACCATAAATCAACAAAACCCTCTAATAAAACAAAGAAAAAATCAAGGATAAAAATAAAAATGAAGATAAAACACACCCGAAGGGGAAAAAATTATACCAGAGGGCTGCGCACATCGGGAGGAGGGGCTGAGACCAGAGGCGAATCACCGGAGAGGGTCGTCGGAGGTGCGCAAAGGTGCTGTATGGAAGAGTTGGAGGTCTAAGAAGGAGGGAATGGTCCAGGATGGGGAGGCTCACTGAAGGGGAAAGGTTAAGAGATTACTACAACAAAAAAGAAGAAGAAGGAGGCACTGGGAAGGGTCATGCCTCACTCAAAGAGGAGAAATACTTATTGGAGAGAGGGGATGTGCAGTTACCCAGGCAGAACCACATGGGGTTTCCAAAATTAATTTCACTCATGCGCCCAATGACATCGCCTCAGAAAGATCACTTTTTATCCTAAGCTCAAAAATTTCTTTCACGACTCAACCTAAACCAAAAAAATATATTTAAGGCCAAGGAAATAATAAAATAAAATAAACTCCTTGGTCGGGGTGTGACAATTCTACCCACCATAACAATTTTCATCCCCGGAAAGCCACAAAAATTTCTAGTAGATCGATCGACACCTTAGGATTCAACATAAACATGATCTAACCTCTTAACCCAAGGACATTCCACTGACCATCTGTGGGACTCAACATCATTTCACAAAACATATCACTAGTAGAGGGGAGGCGTGAATGGACTCCCCACCATAAGGACTCAACTGGAACCGGATAACGACTTAAGAGAAAACCCAAAGAGACAGTGGGTCTCCCCACCATAAAGAACCAACCTACTAGTGACCAAATGGAAATACAACTTAGACCTGCACCAGGCCTTACTCAAGCTAGAAAGAACCTAGCAAAGACATTTAAACCATTCAATCCTGCTCAAAAGGGATAAGAGTTGAACTGAAAACTCCTCACGAACTTAAAAACCTAACCCCATGGGTAGGGAGGGAGGGCCCAAGGACCGGATCAATGAAACTACGATGGAAAACTGCTCACAACTCACCACTTTGGGATGGAGACAAAAAAAGTTGCAACTGTTTCACAAGGGTGGTCCACGCAAAGTCACTAATTATCAACATGCATCAAAAAATGAACAATTACTGAAATTGTGTGAGGGATAAGTCTATCACACCCTTTTGTGATGAGATATAATTTACAAAGAAAAATAAAACAGAGAAGAAACACTAAAACTGTCTCACAACATGATATAGCCACAACCTTAACCAGACTTCTTAAAATTTCCCAGGGTTCCTGACTACGCGCCAGCTTCACTCCGAGGCCTTTTAGTAGGAGCTCTGATGGATGAAGCGTCTCCTGTCTCGCTGTCAAGTTCTGATAATACCAATAAGAAACATCCACCTTTTGATTTGATAGAAGAAAGGACAATATTTTAAAATGAAAATCATAATGGCATTGAAAACCAGAGTTAATCAAAAGACCCATGACATTCCCATACATTTCAAAACCCAAAACACCATCAGTACACTACAACACTAAGAGATCCCTTACACTGGAAGGAAACATACACATGAAACTTTAAACAAAAACCCCAAAACACATCACTTTTAAGAACTTACTCTGTGACATTTTCTAGCAATGACCTAATAGAATCGTCGTATGTGACCCAAATGTCTGCAAGCATGACAAGGCTTAGGAGTACTTGGGCATGATGGATTCTTGTGACCCAACTTGCCACACTGATAACACACAGGGATCTATCACTCCAAAGAGGTTGATGAAAGATCCTAAGGCCTTTTGATTCCAAGACTTTCTCTATCCACTTTCAATCACTTCCTTATCTCCTTTCCAGAATCTTCACCACTACTCCTAGGGATCGAAAGATGGAGGACTACTTCTAGCATTCACACCATCATGGCTTCGACATGAGAATATTGTCTCACCACATCGACAAAAGAAGTTAGGTTGGAAACTGACACCTCCAACTATAGATTGGGGCAGAGGCCCACCTCGAAGCATCAAGCCTTTATAGAGTCATCTGGGACATACCCTGAATCATAAGGGACTAGCTCCACAAAGTGCTGGAAATATTCCAACATGGATCCGTCACCCTGTAGCAGAAAACACATCTCTATCCCCTTCCTCACCCTTTCTTCTTGAGATAAATACTGGCAATTGAACAAATCCTTGAAAAAATCCCAATTAATCTCTTGACGTGGCTTGTTCCGAGACACTGACTTCCACCACATCCACGACGAACCTTCAAGCATGAAGGTTGAAAACTTGACCCTCAAGGACTTGGTCAACTCAATGAGGTTAAAGTCCCTTTAAATATTCCACATCCACTCCTCTACTATGGAAGGCTCTTCTTGACCATAAAAGAGAGGTGGATCTGTCTTCTGAAACTCAATCATAAAATACTTAGGTTGCTAAACTGTACCACGATCACCCATCGAAGCTTCAAATGGATAACCATTGAACACAAAAAATCAAAAACCCAATCAAGGCCAACTCAATAAATAAAATCCTCAAAATCAAACATCGCATATATGAAAAGTTCTAAACCAAGAGAACAAGCCATCATAACATAAAAACTTTCCTTTTTGAAAAAATATTTAATTTAAAACAAGTTTGGTTTGTTAGACACTCTCCATTGGTATTCTTTAGAGTCTCACTCACATGCATGTTTTCGTGCCACCCCGGACATCCATCCATCATAACAGACATCCATTCACATTTCCACGTATCACTATGCATGTGAGCACCCCTAGGAATGCCAAGTACAAAACAAAACAACCTCATTTTCCAAAAACAATTCATTCATCCCATTTCCTTTAAAACAATCCCCAAATTAAATAGGTCATTTCAAACAACCATTTTTTTTTCAAAACCAATTTTTTCCTTAATTCAAAACACTTCCAGAAGTTAGAGGAGACCCAAAGCATCACAAACAATAAATTAGTGTCAGTGGGTGAATTGACCATATGGTTGGAAGCCATATGCCAAACACGTCACCAGCACAAAGAGAATTTTAGGACCATGCCCCTAGCTTCACATGGCTTTCCAGGCCATGTGGGATCACGAGGACTATTATCTCAACTATATTTTTCATATTCCAATCAGAAAAAATTTCATAAAAACCCAAATAAAGTAATTAAACTGGACTTCCCATGGAAACCTGAGGATCAGAAAGAGAAAGAGTTCATGACGCTCTTCCCGACCCTACCCCTCGAGTCTCGAAAATCCCACTCCATCTACCATGACATCACAAATAACAAAGGGTGATCTAAAAAGCAAGGTCCACTAAGAGCTAAATCTACCAAGAACAACCATCAGTCGACAAAACCCACTAATAAACAAAAGACAAAATCAAGTATAAAAATAAAAATGAATATAAAACACACCCGAATGGGAAAAAAGTATACCTAAGGGTTGCGTACGTCGGGTGGAGGGGCTGCGATTGGAGGTGAATCACAGGAGATGGTCATCAAAGGTGCACAAAGGTGTTGGACAGAAGAGATGGAGGTCGGTGAAGGAGGGAAAGGGCTAGGACGGGGAGGCACACCAAAGGGGTAAGGCGACATGACTGCTGCAACAAAAACACACAAAGAAGGAGGCACTGGGAAGGGTCGCTCCGCACTCAAAGAGGAGAAACACTGATTGGAGAGAGGAGATACATAGTTACCCGGGTGGAGCCACGCGGGGTTTCCAAAATGCATTTCACTCGTGCGCCCAACGACATCACCTCAGAAAGTAAACTCTTTATCCTAAGATCAAAAATTTCTTCCGTGACTCAACCCAAACCCACATAAAATTATTTAAGGCCAAGGAAATAATAAAATAAAATAAACACCTTGGTCAGGGTGTGAAAATTTGATCTCAACCATTTTTTATGTTTAATTTTCCCAGGACATAAAGAGGATCAATATGAATGACATGAAGAAATAACCTAGGAGTTATAGATGTTGTCAAAGGAGTTTATAAATTGTTATCCATTCCAAGTTGTAATGTTGAACTTATGTATGTATCTTGTTTCCAATGCTACTAAACTACTTGGTCCTTCAGGATGGATATTCCTTGTTTATATGAAAATAAAATAAAATAAGGCACCAAATCTAGGCAACTGGGGTCGGTTCCTTATAGTTTGTAGTAAAGTAACTTTAGTAGGAAACCTGAATACTAGATTTAGAAAAAATACATTTGGGAAAAAATCCCTAAGATATTATTTGAGGATAAAACATACAATAACATCCTAGAATTTTTGTTATGGAATAGATTATTTGGATATTTCTAGAAAATAAATCCCAGTCTAGATACTACAAGTGGACGTGGTTCTGGCACATATGTACCTAGGAGTAAAAACTCTAATAAGGAGTTTTGGGCTTGACTCAGGGTATCCTAGTACATGACAATGGGCCTTACTGCACATCTAGTTTAACACTCCTAGGGGATGTGCTTAGGATAATTCACATTTTGTTTACAAGCCATTATGAAGGATTTAAATGTAAATTTTTCCTCAAAGAAACCATGTTTATGATTATGAGATTGACTATGTATTTAATTTCAATTTATGCTAAGTATTTTTATACATTGAGATTATACATTATGATTCGTAACCTAATCTAGTATATGCCATTATTTAGAAATGGTTCCTATTAGAAAGAATGGAAACCGCATGAATTCCCATGTACCATGTAGGGATTTCCCTCCGATTCAAGATAATGATGTTAGATCTGGTTCTATGACTAGTGTCAAGTAACTTATAACTATACTAGGACAAATAACTCAGGTTATGAATAACAAAATTACCCATGTAGAGAATCCAGATCCACAATGTGGGGAAGATATGTTAGGCCTCTTTATGTGACAACAGACTCCATCATTTAATTGGACTAAAAACCCATTCGTAGCGGAGCAGTGGATAAGTTAATTAGAGAATATATTTATTACTTTGGGATGTAACAAAATAGAGAAGGTTGTCATGGAAGTTTATTATCTATCGGAATATGTAGATCAATGGTGGTATTTAATTCAAAACAAAAAGGTGGAGGAAGAAATAGAAGAAATGGAATGAAGGAATTTTAAGGAAAATTTATTATAAAAATACTTACCTCATGAACAAAAAGAATATATGGAAAGGTTGTTTCTAAATCTGAGAAAAAGATAGGATGATAATGTTGCATAATATGAAGCTAACTTCACAATATTAGCAAGACATGCCATAGACTACGTACGTAATACAAGGAGAAATATTGATCGATTCTTTGATGATTTAAACCATTCCTATGAAGGGATCTAATCTCCCAAAGTTTCTCATCATATAAAGATATAGTCTCAAGTTCTATAAATATGGAAAAATAATTCTCTATGTATTATGATTTTAATGGAAAGAAATAGAAGAAGAGGGATGATGAAAAACATGGAAATGTAAATAAAAAATGGGGAAGAAGGAAAGATTTGACCCTCCACCCTATGATAACTTTGGGAAGAGACACTCGGTACTGGACTTAAGGGTATGGGTGCTTATTAAAAGTGAGGAGAAAAAGGACACATATCTCAGGATTGTAATGGGAAGAAAGAAGCTACCAATGTTCAATGCTAAAATTTCAGGGAGAGGAGACATTATACAAATTATTTTCCTAGGTGTCTAGGAAATGTTCCCCAAAGAAGGACAAGGGATAAAGGCCAAGCTTATGTGGTCAAAACTGCGGAGGTTGAAGTACCTAATGATGTGGTGACAGGTACATTAATCATTTACTTGAACTTAGACAGTGATTTATTGGATTATGGATCATCACTTTCTTTCATATCTTCCCAATTTTCCAAGAAAATTAGATATTTCCAATTTGATTTAATAAGAGAGTTTTTAGTAAAAACTCCTTAGGGAAGTATCATTGAAACAATGTTGTGTCATGAAGACCCCATTATGGCATATAAAAATGCTTTATATACTGATTTTATTATCATACCCATGATTGAATTTGATATAATCCTCAGTATGGGTTGGATTTCAAACCATGATGCCAAAACTTATTGTTAGAAGAAGGAGGTTACAATTTTTCAGGATTATATGGAATCCCTTATCTTTAGGGTAGAAATATCACCATATGATTCTCATCTAGATCCACCCCCAGTAGCTCTATTGAATTCAATTATTGGGGAGGAAGGGAATGAAATAACTATGGGTGAGGAAAAGAATGTTCAAATAGAGGACATACCTATTGTGAATGAATATGTTGATGTCTTTCCAGAGGATTTACCTATATATCCTGAAGAGTGGGAAATTGAGTTTTTCATTGACTTAATTCCCGATTTAAGGCCCATATCAAAGAACCATAATAGAATGGCCACTGTGGAGTTAGTATAATTGAAGAAAAAACTAGAGGGATTGAGTGATAAATGATTTAATTTCCATATTGTTTCTCCATGGGGATCCCCTGTCCTTTTCGTCAAGAAGAAAGATGGATCTATGAGGTAGTGCATTGAAAATAGGGAGATAAATTATATAACAATAGAGAACAATTTTCCCCTACCCCACATTGATGATTTATTTGATCAACTTCATGAAGCCCAATATTTTTCTAAGATTGAACTTCGATCTGGATATCATCAGTTTGGAGTAAGGAAGACATTCTAAAGATAGCATTTCGAACCAGGTATGGGAATTACGATTTTACAGAAATGCCTTTTGGACTAACTAATGCACCCTCTATCTTCATAGATCTAATGAACAGGGTTTTCAAGGAATATCTTAATAACTTTGTGGTGGTATTTGTTGATTATATCTGGGTATACTCCAAAAGTTATGAAGATCATGAAAACCAATTGAGCACTATTCTGAAGACTCTTAAAAGAAATGAATTATATGGGATGTTTAGAAAGTGTGAATTTTGGCTTCAATCAGTTTTTTTTTCTTGTAAAAAGTTTCTCTAAGTATGGAATATCTATTTATCCTATGATGACATAGGCTGGTAAATAATGAACTACTCCAACAAACATGATTGAGGAATGTAGTTTTATTGGTTTAGTTGGTTATTATTGGTGTTTCATTCAGAACGTTTCCCATTTAGCCAACCCAATGACCAAGATTACACGTAAAGGGAATAAGTTCATATGGAAAAAAGAATTTTAGGAATATTTCAAATAATTGAAGAGGAGATTAGTGAATGTTATGATCCTATGTATACCATCAGGGAATAATGGGTTTTTGATATATAGTGATGCGTAAAATAAAGGGCTTGGTTGAGTCCTTATATAGAATGATAGAGTTATTTCATATGCATCTAGGCAGTTAAACATTCATGAAAAAACTATCCTACTGATGATCTTGAGTTAGCTACTGTGATATTTTCTCTAAAAATATAGAGACCCTATCTTTATGGTGAAAATGTGAGATATATACAGATCACAAGAGTCTGAATTATATATTCTCATAGAAAGAACTCAACATGAGGAAAATGCGATGGCTCAAACTACTCAAGGATTATCATTATTCCATACACTACCACCCAGGAAAGGAAAATAAGATAGCTGATTCATTGAGAAGGAATTATCATAGAGTTTTAAACAAAATAAGGATTGAAAGGGATATTGTATTCATGGATCTAATAAGGATGGACATGGGAATTATCAAATAAGGTGAAACATAATTCATTATTCAATTGGTTACCCAACCATATTTATTATAAAGGATTAAAATCTCTCATCTCGATGATAATAACCTTCAAAAGAAAATTAATGCTGTGAAAGATGGGAATTTGGATGACTTCGTATGTGAAGATGGAATTCTGAAATTTGGTAAGAGGCTATGTGTTCCCTCTATACCCGAGCTGAAAAGGGAGTTATTGAATGATTCCCATATCTAAAATTTCTCTATACACCCTGGTGGCACTAAAACGTATAGATATTAGAAGGAACATCTCTTCTAGGACAACATGAAGAGAGAAATTGCTGATTATGTATCAATATGTTTAGTCTGTCAACAAGTGAAGGCTGAACGACAACATCCTAGAGGAGTCATGAAACCTTTACCTATTACTACTTGGAAATGGGATGACATCACCATGGATTTTGTAATTGGATTACCCAAAACTCAGAGAAAGAATGATGAAATATGGGTAATTTTTGACCGACTTACGAAATCACCATAGTCCATTTCTATAAGGGAGGATTTTCTACTGGAGATCCAATCAAGACTCTATATCAATGAAGTTTTGAGACTTCATGGAGAATCTCTATAAATTGTTTCTGATTATGATCCATGTTTTACATTAAATATTTGGAAAAATCTTCTGAAATATTTGGATAATGATCTTCATTTGAGTATATCTTATCATCCTCAAACTTATGGGAAATTAGAAAGGACGACCCAAACTTTAGAAGACATGCTCAGATCATGATCGATCGACTTTCAAGGTATGTGGGATCATTATTTACCCTTGGTGGAGTTTTCCTACAATAATAGTTTTCGTTCCTGTATTCAAATGGCACCATATAAAGTATTGTATGGAAAGAGATTTCGTACACCAATATGTTGGGATGAAGTTGGTGAAGTGAAGCTAGTGGGCCCTGAGCTTGTGGAAGAAAGAACAGCAAAGGTAAAAACTATTCAAGGCCATATCAAAGTAGCTCAAAGAATGAAAAAAAGTTATGTTGATAATCTAAGAAAGGATTTATAATTTCAATTGGGAGATCATGTTTTCTTAAAAGTATCTCCATGGAAGGGTGTTATAAGATTTGGGAAGAAAGGAAAACTAATCCCTATGTACATTGGCCCTTTTAAAATTCTAGAGAGAATTGGAGCTGTTTCATATCATTTGGATATACTACCTATCCTGTCTAAACTACACAATGTGTTCCATGTATCATTGCCGAGAAAGTATATGATATACCTATGGTATGTACTCACTTATGAAGGTATATAATTGGAACCAAACATATCTTACTGTGATGAGCCTATCCAGATTATGGACATTAAAGAATAGGTGTTGAGGAATCAGATGACTCGACTGGTAAAGATACTTTGGAAAAATTATAAAATCAAACTGGTAATATAGGATCCTGAGGTGTTATAATGAATAACTACCCAAATCTTTTTGTGAGGTATATTCTGGTAATTTTGAGGACAAAATTTTTGTAAGGCGGGGGGAATGTAACACCCCAAGGATTTATAAATAAAATTAATTTTGAATTCATGAAACAACGAGTCTCCAAAAAACATAACTTTTTCATAACCTGGCTAGTAAACATAAATTTTCCACCGCTATGATTTGAATTTTGAAATACTAACATACACGGTTGTGTTTAGTAAGATATTTAGATTCGAATAAGACAAACTTAATTTTTTTGTGAATAGTAACATACCATTATGAATAGTAACATGAATAGTAATATTAAAATTACAAATAGTAAATCATATTACTATTTTATTAACTTAAGGTTATAAGTTAATTAGATATTGATTAATTTTTCAAGGTGATATAAAACACCTTATAGTTTTAAAATTGGTATTTTTTGAATAAATTATGATTTTATTTAAAAATTAAATGAATAATATTCAGAAAATTATTTTCAAAAATTGGAGTCCATTTTTGAATTCTACATGTCAAAAAATGGTTAGGATGGATTTTTTGTATTTTTATGAAATACTCGAATTTTTGATGAATAGTAAAAATACAGTAATTTTCCATATATATACATTATCGGTTAAATTCACTATTCCTAGCATCATGGATGATATAATCACAGTTGGTTCAAACTCACATGAACTTATTAATATTATGGGTCACATGAATCAACACTATGGGTTTTCTTGTGGGAAATAATAAAATAATGAATAAGATATTCAAAAATCACCCCTCTCATCCACTATAAACCCCCTAGCTCCCTTTTCTATTAACTCCTATCAAGCCTTTATACTTGTCTAAATTATACTAAAATATCCTAACAATTTCCTCACCTACTTCTATAATACCTTGGTCTCATAAGAAGACCAAAAAATATCCCCTAAAGAGGCTCTCAAGGAAGATAAGTTCAAGAGGTAAATTCCTCTTTTCATTTCTTTTATTTCAAGTTCCTTTCTTTTCTTTTTCTTTCCTCACCTACTTTCATCAAATTGTTTAGATAAATCCAGTAACTTAAATTTTATAGAATTTTTTTATGATAAATTAATAATTCTTCATAATCTCCCCTTCCCCTTATTTTATACTAGAAATGAAAACACCATTCGAGATATGTCAATTTATCACATTCAAAGACGGTGAGTTTTCAATTTCTATTACCATATTAAATTCTGGTCATGAAAACATTTTTATGGTTGAACCAGACTATAATATATGTATTATAACTTATTTTAGGTTTTATAATCATTTTTTACGCATTATATTAATTTATAAATAAAAATACTTCGTTGTGATTAAGAACCACCAATTAACCTAAAAAATTGTCATTATTTTTTTATATAATGATTCATATTCAATCCCAATAAACAAAAAAAATTTATAACCATATAATATTGTAGTTGTTCAATAATAACATACAAATTATATTCTGGGCAAACATTCTCTTTCTACATGTTTATCCGTACATGAATATATGTAAACCGATCATGAAAATCAAGGAAGAAAACACTCCCAAACAATGAAATTGAATCTATTAACCCATAAAAAGGCCATGAATGAACCTAAATAAGGTTATAATAAATAAATTAAATGTATATAAGGTTCTTTAATTATTAATTTATGAACCTTATTTTATTATTCAGGTCATTAAGATCAAGTTAGGAACAGCTTCAGACTTAAGGTAAGGGTTTTCTACCCGAATCTCCATTTTCATTCGGGTTACTCTTATTCTCTACTTACCTCAATTAAATTATTATTTATTCATATTTCATCCTCATATATTCTATGAGAATGATCTATATATTTGTGACAACCATAATCCTACTTTCATTTATGGGGAGTTATATGTTTTAAAAGGATCTTTCAAAAATTATTCCCAAAATACAAGCCAGACTCAAGGGATTTTCTCAAATTATTACCTATTATCAAGGATGCTCTATAATATATATTTAGACACCCTTATATTTCTAAAAAAACTCATTTTATTTTAAAAATACTATATTTCTACACTTCTTGTTTTATATAAAGACTTTTCCAAAATAACTCTTCTTTTCAAAGTGAAAGAGTATTTATCTTAAGAATTACTTGATGATTTTATAAGAGTATCTTCATCTATTTCAACACTCTTGTTGATTATTATGTATTATTAGGATTAATATTTTATGATATCATATACCATATTTAATTTAATTTCTTATTATTAGTTTGAATGTGGATGTGATATCTAAAATCTATTCACCAATTTACTCTGAATGGTTAGTTTTTATGATTAATGTTTGGGGAACGTTATTGAAATTTAATCTGTTATTTACAATATTAATGTATATGTTGTTTATTTTTATCCCCATTAATTTGAATAATACATTGGAATTAGTAATTTATGGGTGGGGCCCTCTATATCCCCTCAATGAATCGTTAGGTCTAATGAGACAAACTACGGTCTTGGCACAAGGCCTTGACAAAATGATTATTTATGGTCTTGGCACGAGGCCTTGATAGTATGGTTATGATGTTTGACATTATACATTCCCCCATTATAAAAATAGTAAATGAAATTTCATGAGGTTATTCGATTAGTAGAATACCCATGATTATGCTTTGATATGACATTTTTTATTCATCTCTTATTCCTTCCATAATGTGTTCAAGTTCATTTTTAAAGGCATGTGTTTTTTAGTTCTTTGCCATGAATAATGTTTATGTTTATGATATCTTCCACTTTATTTCTTACCATTACTGAGCATTTGAGCTCACCCCTTTCTTATGTTTCATTTTCCCAGTACATGAAGAGGTATATTATGAATGACAAGCAAAAATAACCTAGGAGTTATGGATGTTGTCAAAGGAGTTTCTAAATTGTTTTCTGTTTCAATTTTTAATGTTAAAATTATGTATATATATTGTTTCCAAAGATAATAAACTACTTTATCCTTCATGATGAATATTCCTTGTTTATATTACAATGAAATAAAATAAGGCACCAGCTCCAGGAAACTGGGGTCAAATCCTTACAATGAACCCCATGCTATGACATCTGAAACTCAGAAGACAACCACACCCAAGCCTCCACACCGCAATGTAAAACCTTCATACAATGAAGACAAGAACTAAAAAATGTAACAATTTGAAAGAAAACAATATGGAATAAGAATAATAAGGATTATATGGTTCAGAATACATTCTAATTCATAGGGGGAATGCTGTAAACTATAACAAAAAGAAAGTAAATAATATTAAAATGTTGATTGTACTTAGATTCAACTCAATTATAAGATTTCACAAAGTGAAAAAATCCTATATTTTATTGTTGTTCCTAACAATTTATTCTGGTATCCATTTTTATTCAATCATCTTAGGTTTCTATCAACCTCAGTCTATCTTTATGGATAATAATACAAGTGATCAAGGACTTATACCACCTCAAATGACTCTACAAGTGAAATTTTTCCATTATTAAGATTTCATAGATATGGAAACTAATGTATCTTCTATTGATCAAAATTTTGGTGTTCAGTTCTACAACACCTTCTCGCTTGTCAACTGTCTTTAGAATTAACTGAACTAAACTCCCACCAATTCCACTCCATAGTCCCCTACAATCATAAAAAATAAGTCTTATTTATTTTCACTCCAATGGTCTTAATTTCCTCCTCTAAAAAATGTAGCTCATTTTACCCCAATAATCTCCCACATGAGATTCAGTTGAATGCATCACAATGACTAAGTCCTATATTATTATTTATAGACTCCCTTCCTTCTTTGAACTTAAGTTAAACAACTCTATGTTTAACCAACCTCAACTTCATGACAGAAAATTATAAATATGGTGAAACACTTCCTTGACACTTACTTGGAAACCAACTTCCTAAAAATTTCCACAATATTATGAACGCCTTCAATCCTCTGTAGTCTAAAACTTTATTTTCCAACATCTTCTATATAAAGTGATACTTTGGATGGATATGATTATTCTGAGAATGAAATATAAGATTTACAGCCAAGTGAATCATGATTTGTGAGTCACACAACAATTCCACAACTTATGGTATTATTATGAGATCCTATAGAAACCACTTCAGCCACAACCACCCCTTCCCGCATCAGTCAATATGGCATCCTGAATTTTTAAAACATAACAATTTCCTTACATAATATGAAATTTAACAATATAGAGGATATTTTAAGGGTTAGTGTCTTTGAAATTAGGAAAATAATACATAAAAATAAAAATAAACATTATTCTATTATACTTTTAAGGATTCATCATAGGCTCATCTTAAGTTACTTTTACTACATGTCATATCCTGGGGACATAAATCAAAAGTAAGGAGTGATCATAAATCCTAGTAAGAGAATAAAAAAGGAGATATCTATTATGTGACAAAGAGGCAAATCAATATTAAATAATCATAATAACATGAGTAATATCATAAAATAAAAATCATGAATAATAACTTGGAAATACAACTACATCATAAAAATTTGATATTTATAAGCATGTCGCCAAGGTTTATCACCAAGGATTCATAAATCATAATTACCATGGTTATTAACCAAGGTATCATAAAACATGTCATCTCTGGAGATTAATTATTTATCCGATGAATTGGTATACTATTAGTTCACACACATCATATTTCTTAATTCATGTGATCCAAATCAATCAAAATAAATAATTTCATCAATAACACAAGGAGATTAAAGAATGGACTTCATATAAAAACATTGAGAACACAAGTGATTAAAGACTTTACCATTAAATAATTTATAACCCATGGAAAGGGAGTGTGGGTTTCATACATGTAAATACCTGAATCAATAATTTATACTTACATATAGTTTAATACCCATGGATAAGAAAATGGTTTGGGTATTCATAATATAAATATTTTTCATGTAAAAGAGAGAAATTCAAGAAATGAATTCAACAACATGAATGTATAAATTTGGATAATGGAAATGACATAATGGGGGGGGGGGAGAGGAATCCCATTTACAATAAAATATTTTGGAAGTAATGGGATAATAAAATATTTTAGGAAAATATTGTAACACAATATTTGTAATAAATTCCACAAAAGAGGTACTTAAACAGAAAAGAGGAAGTGGATAATTCACTCACCTTGAAGTGTTGTTTCCTAAAACTTGAATATGGAACATTGGTGACTTGTAAATATTTTAGGGACTCTTTGGGATAAAAAATTACCATAAATTCATGTATTATGGATTTTGGGTGCAGCGAAATAGGAATGGGTGGGTATTGATAGTAAAAAGAGGGGAATTCTTTATTAATTACATTTTGGACTCTATATAATAAATTAATAAGAAAAACATACCATTATTTTTAACCATTTGTATACCAAATATGAGTTTATGTCATTATTTTATAAGTTTAAGAACTGAACTCTTTAAAATAATACACTTGGTGATGCGAAAGTGAGTCATGTTTATAAAGAATTTATTTTAAAACATTAAAATACAATATAGGTTTTAGAGGATTCATTAAGGGTTTATAAAATCAATTAAATAAACAAAAAAAATATTATTTTAAAGGTGAAAAGTGATTTTGGTTGTGGATACTATTTATAGTATTTATTATATCTCTTTTGGCTTTTATAATATCATAATACAGACTGTATATTTACATTATATTTAATTTTTTCCATTTTTTTGACTTTTTCAGAAAATTATGAAAAATTCACCATTGGATAATTATGACATGATTATTTCAAAAATAAATTTTATTTTATCAAAATAATTCTATAAATATGATAATTTACACTTTTAAATCAAAATCTCCATTTATTAACAAATACTAGTTTTTCTTTGACAATAACATATTTTAAACCCTTAAAAAAATTTCATTTGAATTCTTAAAATTATGTTATCATTTATTTTTAATATCATTTAATTATAATATTATATTAAAATATAATTTATTCAAAAAACTATTTAATTAATCAATAAGAGTGTCTTTATTGAAACTATATATTTCCCAATAATATAATTTGCATTTCATCACATCAAAATCTAATTTGTATCAAACTTATTATTTAATCATTGTAAAGTAATAATAAAATACAAATATAAAAATTATTTTATAAAAAACACAAATTCATACTATTAGGATTTGGATTCATATACCTTTATTACACCAATGAAATCCATAAGGGTCATGTGAGTGATTGTGTGATTTTCTTAGGGTGGTTCGGTGTTTATGGTTTGGGCCATGATCTCAATGATATTGAACTTCTTCCATAAAAGATTTCACTCATGATTTAGTTTTTTAATCTAGACTTGGGTTTGGTCAAGGGAAGAGTATAGTAATTATTTCTCCCTTAGATTCTGTAACAAATGGGATTTATAGGGAAGGATCCTACTGGTCAAGGCCAATGCTCCTTCCTTTGTGTCAATTAGATTTATTATAACCCTTAATTTATACTAATGATACAATCAGTGTATTATTATTTTTAATGGTATTTTAAATCCAACTGGATATAACTTATAATAATAAAAAAAACCAAACAAATGCATGTGTTTTCTATCACCACATTACTTGATAAGGAATTTATTCATTCAAAATGGAGTTTCATTTATAAAAGTTCAGTTCATTACGTTCTTCCTCCTTTATCCCTCAAAATTTTAATACAATAAAATAGAATAACTTTATTCTATTTAACAATCTCTTTGAGTTCCCAAGTTGATTCCTCAAACTTGGGGTCCCTCCACAACACTTTGACCAGGTCAGTTGTCTTGTTTCATAGAACTTCGTATCTACAGTCCAAGATATTCATTGATAGCTCCTTATAATAAAGAAAATTTTATTATGGTACCAAATATGGATTTAATACATGTTAGGTATTAGGTATGTGATTACTCTATAGAGATATGTGGAATACCTCACAAAATTGAGCCATTTTGGTGGAAGTGCTAGCTGAGAGGCCATTGATCATATGTGATCAAGGATCTAAATGGTCCCAATGTACCTAGATATAATATTTAATTTATTTACAAACAAAATGAATTTCTTCCATGGTGAAATTTGAAGGAATAATTTATCTCCAAAATAAAACTCCAAGTCTATCCGATGGTTTTTGGTATAGTTATTCTACCGAATCTCAGCATAATTTATGTGTTGTTGGATAGATTAAACCTTTTTTTTCATCTTTCTAACACTATTAGGTCCAAGTAGCTTTCACTCACCAATTTCTTCCCCAAAAGTAAAGGCTTTACTTCACTTCCCATATAGTGCTTCATATGAATCCATTTTGATACTCCAGTTGAATCTATATTTTTAAAAGAACTCAAATAATGGGTGATATTGATCTCATACACCTTTTAATTCCATTGAGTAAGATATTATAATGTATTCAAGTGTTTGAATGGTAATTTTATATTATCCATTGATTTGGGAGTGATAGGCCATACTGAAATTCAATTCAATACTCAGGGCATATTGAATACTTTGACATAATTTAGAATTAAACCTTGGATCATGATGAAAAACCATTAAAAGAGGCACCCAATACAACCAAACCACTTCCTTTATGTACATATTTTCAATTCGTTCAAGAGAAAAATCTTACCAAATAGTGATGAATTGGGTAGTCTTGTTAAGTTGACCTACCATAACCCATATCACATTATTTCCTTTGGATTTATTCAAGATACCGGTAACAAAATCCCTGGTGATGTTCTCTCATTTACTTTTGGGGATGAGAAATGGTTGTATCATCCATTTGTAATCCTGTCACATAGATTTAACTTGATAAAATGCCAATAAATTTGAAGTACACTCAGCGATCTACCTATTCATGTTGTCCCACAAAAAGTACTCTTGAATATCACAATACATCTAGGAACTTCTAGGATCGATGGGGAAATATGATCTATATGTATCATCCAATATATCTTTCTTTATCTTAGGTGGTGAAGGAAAAAAAATTCTAGTTCCAAACTGAATGACCTCATCTTCATTAATGTGTAATTCTTGAATATTTCCCTCTACTTCTATCACCTTATTTTGAGGAACCATATCATCCATTTGTTCCTCCTTGATCCTATCTTGGATAGATGGTTAAGTAATAATTTGGGTAATATAGGATATATTTCCCAAAATTATGATTTTTAGGTCCACACTTTTGAATATACAATAATATAGGGTCTTTCACATTCCACATCATGGATAGTTTAGAAGGTTATTTTCTACTAATATCATCAACTAACTTACTCAACCTTCTAGTATGGTAGTGAATGGAGAAATACTAATCCTTAATTAGCTATAAACATATTTGTTGATTCATGTTTAAATACTTCTGTGTGAATATATACTTAAAAATTTGGTTTATATATATGTTTATATATATATATATATGACATTTTTACCCATAAAGACAGTTTCTCCAATTATTTAGTGCAATGATGATTGCTATTAGCTCCACGTCATGAGTAAGATTATTCTTCTCATGGTACTCTCATTGCTGCGATTCATAAGAAATAAAATTTTCATTTTTCTTTATTACACATCCAATTAATTTTAAGGATTCATCACTATAAATGAAAAATCCTACCCATTAGGGAGTAAAGCTATCACAAGTGCACCGACCAAAATATTTTTAAGTTCATGGAAACATTCTTCACATTCCTCTGCCCAGATAAAATTAACACCCTTTGAATTTAACTTGGTTAGTGGATTATAAATTTGTGAAAAGTTTTTCAAAAATTTTATATAGTATCTTGAAATACCAAGCTAACAATGAATATTAGTTATATTAGTAGTATTTTTCCACTCCTCCACAACCTTTGTCTTGGTAGGTTCAACTGAGATTCCTTCATTGGTCACGATGTGCCCCTAGAATGAAACTTTGTGTGACTAGAATTTACATTTTTTGAATTTAAGAAACAAATTATTCCTCCTTAGAGTTTGTAATTTGACCCTTATATGATCCTCATGTTCCTTATGACTTTAGGAATATATTAGAATATCATTAATAAAGACTACTGTGAAGTTATCAAGGTAGTCCTTAAAGACTCTAATAATCAAATTCATAAATATATCAAAAGAATTAGTCAAGATTAATGGAAAAATAAATTAGTTATAATTCCCATATCTTGTTCATAAGTTAGTCTTTGAGATATATTATTTCTTAACACTTAAATGATGATACCTATATCGAAGATCAAAATTGGAAAATAATTGAGCTCCCCAAAGATATTCAAACAAATATTCAATCCTTGCAAGAGGTTATTTTTTCTTCACTATAATCTCATTATGTTATCTATAGTAAATGAATAGCTGCATTGATATATAATTATTCATTACTAAGAGAACAATTTCTCCCCAATGAGACACACTTGGTTGAATAAAACCATTTTCCAAAAATCATGAAGTTTCTTCTTTAATTCCTCTAACTCCACATTTGAAATTCTGTATGGGGTATTTGATATTGGCTTGGATCTAGGTATGAGTTCAATTTAGAACTATACCTATATTTCTGGGGGAGGTCTAGGTAACTATTTAAGAAATACATCAATGTATTCTTAAATTATGGGAACATTTTCTATTTGATACTTTCATTTTTCCTCCCACTTCTCCAATCATTTCCATGAAGAAGGCTATAGGTTGTTCTTTTAGATAATGGTCAGGCCAGGATATCTCTCCTTTATAAATAAATTTAGGTTGTCTATTCAAGAACATGTAAATTTCCTTTCTTATGCAGCTTATTTTATCGTTATAATTTGATAGCTTATCCATCCCTAGTATAGTGTTGAATTTCACCATGGGAATGGGTACTATATTTACATTGATATTATACTTGTAAGGACCCGACCATAGTTGCTTGGAGCTGGTACCTTATTTTATTTCATTGTAATATAAAAAAGTAAAATTTATCCCAAAGGAGTGATTAGTTTAGTAGCTTTGGAAACAAGATACATACATAAGTTTAAAATTATAACTTAAAACGAAAAACAATTTTGAAACTCCTTTGAAAATATCCATAACTCCAAGGTTATTTCTTTATTTCATTCCTAATATACCTCTTCATGTACTGGGAAAATGAAACATAAGAAAGGGGTAAGCTCAAATGATCATTAAGGGTAATAAATACCACAGAAGATATCATAAACATAAACATTAGGCATGTTGAATAACAAAAGAACACATTCCTTTAAAAATGAACTTGAACACATTATGCCAGGAATAAGTGCTGAATATAAAAATGAAATAATAATGAAAATTAATGGGTATTATAATATTTTAATAAACTCATTAACTTTCAATTACTAGTTTCATAATGAGGTAATTCATAATTCTGGACATTATAACCATACCATTAATGCCTCGTTCCATGACCATAAAAAATCATTTTGTCAAGGCCTTGTGCCAAAACTATAATTTGTCTCATGAGACCTACTGATGCATCGAGGGGATATCTCAGGCCCCAAACATCACATATTAAGTCCAATTAATTACTCATATAAATTATGATAAACATAAACAACATATACATTCATATTGAAACTAACATATGAAATGTAAATAACTTTACCTGAACTTTAAACATATACACTAACCATTGAGAGTAAATTGGTGAATGGTTTTAAGATAGTACCTAAAAATTAAAAATAATCATAAACCATTAAATAAAATATTTTATATGATATCATACATAATAATCAACAAGATTGTTGAAATAAATGAATATACTCTTATAAAATCATCGAGTAATTATTGAGATAAATACTCTTTTACTTTGAAAAGAAGAGTTCTTTAGAAACAATCTTTGCATAAATCTAGAAGTGAAGTAAAATATTATTTTAATAATAAAATTAGTGATTTTAGGAAGATAATCATTTCCAAAAACAAATTATATAGTTCCCTATAAAATAGGTAAGGATTTGAGAAATTCCCTTAAATCAGGGTTATATTTTGGAAATATTTTTTGAAAAATAATTTTAAAAGATATAATTCCTCATAAATGAAGGTAAGATTCTGGTTGGTACACATATATAGAACAATAAAACATAATTTATGAGGATTTAATATTAATTATTAATAATTCAATTGAGTTAATTAGATAATAAAAGTAACCTGAATGAAAGTGGAGGATCGAGTGGAAAACCCTTAACTTAAGTCCGAAGGTGTTCCTCACTTGAAATTAATGACACGAATAATCAAATTTAGGTTTATAAATTAATGATTTAAGAACCAAATATACATTTAATTGATTTATTATAACCTTATTAGGTTCATTAATGTCCTTTTGAAGGGATAATAGATTCAATTTCATTGTTCGGGAGCGTTTTCTTCCTTGGTTTTCATGATTGGATTACTTATATTCATATACAAATAAACATGTAGAATGAGAATGGTTGTACATAATTGATGTTATATTTTATTATTGAACACTCATAATATTACATAGTTATAAAATTAATTTGATTATTTTTAGTGAAGATGAATCATTATATAAAACTTTAATGACAATTGTGTGGGTTAAATGGCGGTTCTTGATCACGATGAACTTATTTTGATTTATAAATTAATATCATGTGTAAGAAAGGATTCCATAACCTTAAATAAGATATAATAAATATACTATAGTATTATTCAACCATAAATTTTTTTTCATGACCATAATTGAAGATGGTAATAGAAATTGAAAACCTTTCATCCTTGAATGTGATAAATTAACACATCTGAGATGGTGTTTTTATTTCGAGTATAAAAGATGGGGAAAAGAGATATGATGAAGAATTATTACTTTATCATAAAAAAATTATAGTACATGTAAGGTAATGGAGTCATCACAACATTTGTATGAAATGAGTTGAGGAAAGAAAAGGAAAATAAAGGAACTTGAAATAAAAGAACTGAAAAGAGGAATTTACCTCTTGAAGTTATCTTCGTTGAGAGCCTCTTTAGGGGAGAGGTTTTGGTATTTTTATGAGAAAAATGGATGATGGGCATGGGGAGGATATTTTAGTAGAATTTATACAAAGAACAAGGCTTTATAGGAGTGAAGATAAGAGGGAGTGGGGGTGGGGGTTATAGTGGAGGAGAGGAGGGTTTTCCCATTATTTTAATTATTATTTTATTATTTTTCAAAATAAAACCAATAGTATTGATTATTGTGACCAAGAATAGCAATATGCGAATGTGAGTTCTAAAAAAGTGTTCTTACATCAGCATTGATGCTATAAATATTGAATTTAACTGAAAATGTATATATATAGTAAATTAACGCATTTTACTATTCATAAAAAATTTGAGTATTTCAAAAAAATACAAATATTCACCATAATCATTTTTCGACGTCTAGAATTCAAAAATGAACTTAATTTGAATATAATTTTATAATTTTTATTAATTTAATTTAAAAAAATCATAATTCATTAAAAAAATTACAAATTTAAAACTACAATTCGTTTTATATCACCTTGAAAAATTTATCAAGATTTCATTATCTTATAACCTTAAGATAATAAAATAATAATACGATTTAATATCGATAAGGGTCATATTACTATTAATATTACTATTCATAAGGGTATGTTACTATTAACCAAAAATTAAGTTTGTCTTATCAGCCTCTAAATATCTTATTAAATGCAACTGCGTATGTTAGTTTTTCGAAATTCAAATCACATAGGTAGAAAAATTATGTTTATTGGATAGGTTATGAAAAGTGGTGTTTTGTAGAGAATAAATGTTTCATGCATTCAATATTAAATTTGTTTTCAAAAACTTGGGGTGTTCCAATACTCTCCAAAGTTGGTACTAGATTTTAAATACACCTTTTATGATTTGATAATCCCTTTAGGAGACTTAACTAATAACTATACTTCTATTAGTTTTCGGTTTGATTCTACATTATTTGAAAAAATTTGATGAAATAAAGGAATTCATAGAACCAATTTCAAACAAGTTTATTGATATCTTTGAGAACATAATTATTGTACCTACCACCACATCATTTAATGCCTCTACTTCCTGCATTATGGTTACAAAAGCATAACCTTTCTCCCTTGGCCTATGTTGAGGTTGATGGTGGTTTCCGTCAATTATATTCTAATTTAGAAATTGATTTGAAAAGTTCCCAATCTATCCACAATTTAAGCATTGAACTAAAGGATATAATTTCACCATATTCCCTTTTTAATTTTCAATGTGATGTATAGGATTCAACACAATATATAAATTTTGATCTATATGGCCATCTCTTCCAAAATTTTAACACTTTCTAATTCCATTAAATAAGTTTCCCAAATATTTCTTCCCACATTTGTTGCACATGATCAATTTTAGTTTCTTCCCTTATCTTAAATGATCAAAATTATTCCCCAATTTTTACTCCATTGTTCTCTTCTATTCATTAAGCCTATGTGACAACTATGTTTCTCCAAGCTCTACTTTAGCCTTCATATCACTTAACACAATCTCCTCATAGATTTCACAGTTTTGATTTTATATATTCTTCTAAATATGGGGTCTCAATTTTATGAAGAACCTATAAAACTTCCCCTTATGATCCCTAACAAAGATAGATGTGTAATGAGAAAGTATTGTAAATTTCATTTCACATATTCCAACTGATTCAATTTTATTCTCCTTCATGTCCAAGAATTCTTTCTCCATTTTTTTCTCATTGAACAATGAAAATATTTATTGAAAAATATTCTCATAAAATATTCTCACTCCATAGAATTAATCACTCCTCTTTGATTCATGTTCCTAATATGTGTCCACTAAAAATAATATTCTCCTTTTAAATAGTATACTACTAAGGTGACCTTCTCTAGCTATGAAAAACATAGTATGGAAAATATAATTTATATAGAATAAATCCATTGTTTAGAAGTTAATGGATCAATAGATCTAGTAAAGGAAGGTGGTTATTGATTCATGGAGTAATCAATTGAAAGTTGTTACATTTGAGGTGAATCTGGCCACTCAACCTGATTTAGGTTATCATTCATGACCTAATATAATTGATTCATCATATTTTTTATGTTTTCTATTCTAGCTTCGATCACATTAAGAATGTTGTTAGTGAATTGTCTGTTTCACTCACTAATTATGTGGTTCATCCTATTTCCCAACATTTTCATCAAATAAGAGTTACGTAGTAGGAAATTTGTTACTTTTAGGAATATTTCAATTCCAAAGGATGTTTAAGGATGAGAAAAACATGTTTAAAATAAATTATTATTTTATCTCCTCTAATTATAATTAATTTTCTATCTATACTTCATAATGGTTCATAAAAATCATGTGATTAACCCAAAATACCACTAGGAGTGTCAAAATAGGTGTGCATCAACAACCATTGATGTGAACTAAGTGAATCTGGACACTTAACATTATTCAAGTTATTATTCCTAACCCAAGATAATTGATTCATCATAATCATGAAGTTTTCCATTCTAGATTCTTCACATAAGGAAGGTCATTAGTGCATCATCTGTTGCACTCACCATTTTAGAGGTTCCTACTATTTCTTGCAACTTTCATAAAATAAGTGAACCTCAGTAGGAAATGTGTTATGTTTAGGGATATTTCAATTATAAAGGAATTATAAGGCCATGAAAATCTTGTTTAAATATATTATTATTTAATCCCTTCTAATAATAATTACATTTTCCATCTAAACTTCATAATGGTTTATAAAAATCATGTGATTAACCAAAAAAATACTTTTGGATTTTCAAAATACGTATAAAGAAAGGCCCATTATTTTACACTAGCTGATGATTGAGTCCAGCTAAATGAACCCCTTTCTGGGTTATTCCCCTAGGTACGTCTCCCCTAGAGATGCATCCCCTTGTAGTATTTATATAGGTATGTATTTTCTTGAAAACAACTTATTGTATACTTTACAAAAATTAAAATATGTTTTCCTATATTTAGACTTATCCCTATGGTTCATACTTGTGTTTTATAATCCTAATTTTAATAAACAAATAAACCTACAACTGATACCAACAATTACATCCCACCCTTTTAAAACATATAACTTTCCCTACACAATACAACATTTAACAATACTAAGGATATTTTAAAGTTTAGTGTCTTGGAAATTAGGAACATAATACATAAAAATAAATATAAAAATTCTTGTAATCCACTTGGAAGGATTAATCATCGGTTTATATTTAGTTACTTTTACTGTATCTCATATCTAGGGGATATACATAAAAATAAATTGGTGAGCATAAAGCCTTGTAAGGAAATAAACAAAGGAGATATATAGAATGTGATTATGAGGCATATCAATAGTAAATGATCATAAGAACGCGAGGAATATCATAAAATAAAAATCATGAATCATAACATGGAAATGTGTATACATCATAAAAATGATACATTCATAAGCATATCACAAAGGTTTATCACCAAGGTGTCGTAAAACATAATGACCAAGGTTATTCTTCAAGATATCATAAAACATGTAATCTAGAGAGATTAATTCTTTACCCAATGAATTGTAGTGCTATCACTACAAAACCTTCATATTTATTAAATCATTTGAGCCACATTGATCAAAATAAATCATTTCATTAATAACCTAAGGAGAGTAAACAATGAGTTTCAAATAAAAACATTAATTACATAAGTGCTTAAAGACATGGACATTAAATCATTTTTAACCCATATAAATGAAGTGTGGGTTTCATACATGTAAATACCAGAATCAAGAAATTATACTTATATATAGGTGAATACCCATGGATAAGTAAATGGTTTGGGCATTCATAATATAAACATTTTTTCACATGAAAGAGAGAAATTCAAGAACTAAATTCAACAACATCATTGTATAAATTTGGATTAATGCAATGAAATAATGGAAGATTATGGAGGTATCCCATTGATAATAAAATATTTTTGTGGTATTGGGATAATAAAATAGGGTGGTAAAAGAATTTAACCCAACATTTATAAGACATTACACAAAATAGGTACTTTAATAGAAAAGAGGAAGTGGAGGATTCCCTTACCATGAAGTGTTGCTTCCAAAAAATTAAGGATGGAAAATTAAGGACTTAATGAAAACTTTTTGGGACTCTTTAGGAGGTAAAATGATCATAAATTCATGGATTATGGATTTAGGGTGGATAGGAATTGGAGTGGGTGGATATTTATAGCAAAAGAGATTGGAATTCCTTATTAATAAGGTTTTAGACTCTATATAATAAATTATTCGAAACCACAAACCATCCCATGGATTTTTCCCATGATTTCTAACAAAGAGGAGGTTATTTAATTATTTTTTAATTTTAAGAAATCAAATCCTTAAAATAATACCCTAGGTGATATGGAAGTGAGTCATGCTTATAAAGAGTTGATTTTAAAACATTAAAATGAAATATTGGTTTTGGAGAATTAATTAAGGGTTTATAAAATTAAAAAATAACCTAAAAACACATTATCTTAAATTTGGAACGTTATTGTTTATCATGGATACTCATTATAGTATTAATTACATCAGTTTTTGGATTTTATTATGTCATAATATGTACCATTTATTTATATCGTATTTATTTTTTACCCAAAAATTTGACTATCTCAAAAAAATATGAAAATACAGCATCAGATAATTTTTTCATTCTTATTTAAAAACTGATGTTTATTTTATCAAAATAATTCTATAAATATGAAAATTTACACTTTTAAATCAAAATCCTCATTTATTTAAAAATACTAGTTTTTCTTTGATAATAATAGTTTTCCAAACCTAATAAAAATTTTATTTAACTTCATAAAATTATATTATCATTTATTTTTAATATTATTTAATATCATTATTTTATTAAAATATCATTTATTTAAAAAATTATTTAATTTATCAAAAATAGAGTCTTTATTGAAACTATCTATTTCCTAAAAATTCAATTTGTGTTTCGTCACATCAAAATCAATTTTTTATCAAAATTATTATCTAATCATTATAATGTAATAAAAAAAGATCAATATAATAATAATTTTATAAAAAAATAAAAATTCAAACTGTTAGGGTCTAGATACATAGCCCTTTTTTACACCAGTGAAATACCTAAGGGTAAGGTGTGCAATGGTGATATTTTCTTGGGGTGGTTATACATACATGGGTTGGTCCATAATATCAATGAGCATTAAATTCTCTGATAAATAGTTTTGATCATTATTTAGTTGCTAAATATTGGCTTGGTCTTGGTCAAGGGAAAATCCCATTGATTCTATCTCCCTCAGAATCTCTGGTAATTGGGATTCATAAGGCATGATCCTACTGGTTGAGGCCATTGCTCTTTGCTTCTGTGTCATTAGGATTTATCATAACCCTTAATATATACTAATCATACAATCATTTTATAACATCTATATTATAAAAAATTATGATTTTTAGTGGTCTTTCAGATCCTATAGGGTATAAATTGTAATGATAAAAAAACCAATGTAGTTAATTCATTTTCTATAACAACATTACTTTATTTGGAATTTATTCATTCAAAAGGTAGTTTCATTTATAAACATTTGGGGAATTATATTCAATAATATGTACTCTTATTCTATTGTAGGGAGTGAAACAATAATCTATAGATTCAATATCCAACTCAAAACTATCCCACCAAAAATAAACACATAACTGGACATGCTCTTTTGTGTTTCTGAATCTCCACCGAAATCCAAGTATGGAAAACCCTATAGAGGCTTTTTTATTTTTTTTAAAAGTGCTATGATCCTAGAAATTTTTAAGTACCAAAGAAACCACATCACATCCACCCATTTGTTTATTTTAGGGTTCAAGATAAATCCATTTATGAATATCACTTCATGAATAATGTCTGGATGAGTGAAAACCATGAAATACATTAATTTTCTGATAGTCGATGCATATGAAACCTTTACAATGAACTTGAAAAAAACTTCCATTCATGGTGAATTATACTTATTAAGATCAAATTTCCAAAATATAGGTTTGGATACTATCCTTTATTATATCATTAAAAATATCTTTAATATCCTCTAGATGTATTCATCTTAAGTTAGGTATATGGAAACAGAACTTAGGTTCCTCATGATGTTCATACCCAAAATCTATTTCACCTAACCAAGGTCCATAACCTTGAAACTTCAAAACAACTTAGACATTATACCATAAATTCATTACTTAAAAAGACCAAAAATCATTATGTAATAAACATAGATAAGTTGGATAAGAAAAATCCAACTCCAAACTACTTCTGGTAACAAAAATGGTAAACATTTCTTTGAATAATATTCCATTGATCCATGATTCATTGAACTTATGGTTATAATACTTCGGTACTTGATTCAAACCATAATCCAACACACAAGTCCATGGTTCTATTGGCCCTTTAATACAACTCATATTCTCTATGAAAATCTCTTCATATATGTCTCTATTAAGAAATTATGTCTTCACACACAACAGCTCCAAATGAAGTCCTTTAGATACAGCCAAACTCAACACTGTTCGAAAAGTTTTATGCTTAATTACCAGTGAGAAAACATCTAATAAATACGAACCTTCCATATATTTAAATAATTTCACAATTATCCAAGAATTATAATTCCTTATATCTACCTATTCATTCAAATGATAATTCCATTTGTCTTGACTAACCTTCTTCCCAGTGGGTCTCTATACCAGCTCCCATATTCCAGACACTTGGAGGGAATCATGATCATTGCTAATTGAAAACTAACACTGTTCTGAATCTTTCAAACTCCTTTCTTCCATAAGGATCTCAAGATCTCAAACTTCTTCCCATGGAATGTTATTATTAAATTTAATCCCCTTATTCTAGCAGAACCTTTGTAACTACCAACTTCAATTCCCTCTACCATTGTCTAACTATAAGAACTTTAACTTAATTTATGTATTTTTCTCCACGAAATCCCTCAATATGATGAATTTCCCAAACACATCAGGCTTGTGACTTATAAAGTAAACCCATACTTTGTGGGTGGAATCATTAATGTATGTTACATAGAAGAGTAACCCTTCATGAGATCAAACTAGTTCCAAACCCCATAAATTCATGTGCACTGACTCTAATTTCTGATGATTTTACATTTTACCTTCCACTGGAATAGACACCTTCCATTACGTTCTAAATATTAAATCCTCACATGTTCCATAATTTGTTCTTATGACCTTTAGTAATCATTTGAAAATAAGTATTTTCATCCCCTTCTATCAATGATAGCCTAGATGGTCATTCCATAACTTAATAGAAGTGAAATATCTACCATGAATCACTCTTTCTATTGAACCTATTAGGTTGAACATATAGCCATACAATCCTCTTCTAATGACCATGGATTCACATGAAATATTCTACACACTATTTGTAAACATTGTATAGAAACCCACAACATTGATTTTCCCAACATAAATTACGTTCTTTCATAGTCCTATAATATGTCACATGTCCTTCAACTAAAACTTTCTTCAATTATTTTTCTAGATCAAAACATCACCTTTCCACAATATCTCAATAGAATATTCATCTTCAAGATTCATCTTAACCAACCTTCCTATAGTAGAATTTTTTATACTTCCTATCTTAGATATAGCCTAGACTGAAGCTCTAATGTCAATCACCCATGAACCTAATAAAATAGAGATACTTACAAGAAATAGACTACTATATTCCATTGTGAGATTCATAGATCTTATTTTGGAGTAATATATTTTTTATTTCTCCCTTCGATAATTAGAATCCTTTTTTGAGGTGGAATTTTCTCCCAAAATGCCAGCATATGGGAGCACCATTTGTCGAGATAATCCTAATCCAGATTCTCCTTATATTCCCCTTCCATTGTTTTTTGTCTAATTTTGTGTCATATTACCTCTGTATTGTAAGTGTTTTTAGAATAAGTATAAATCTCATTTTGAAGAATCTACTCATCTAAGATTAGGTTGTAAACATTAATGAACTTCAAATCTAAATTTTCACTAGAATTACTCGTAGAGGTCACCATCATGTCATAATAATCTTATAGCGAAGAGAGTAAAATAACACCCAAACTAAGTATCTAAAGGTTACCTTCATTGATTATAACTGACTTCAAATGAAATTGACATTTTTTATATAATCTGGTACAAATCATCCTTTTGATATTCACATACTGAGTAATCTATGTAGGAATTTGTTTTTAAATTTTTTTGGCTTCCGATACATATCATCTAAGATCTTTATGAGTTCCAATGATTTCTTTACTTCTTATATGTTTCATAAAACATTCCTATAAAGTGACATCTACATCAACATGAGTACTTTATTGTATAGAATCTCTCATTATTACACTTTAATCATCTCTTAATTGGCTATAGTTAATGGAAGATCATGGTACTTTTTTCTAAAGGAAATACTCCTTATGTATATTCCATAGCCCAAAAATCTATTCCATAGAACTTTTCCACCTAAAAATTACTCCCATAAAATTACATATATTCATAAAATATGAACTCCAAATACTTCCATACAATTTGATATGATAGGTTAAGAATTGAAATATGATATTATTCAATAAAGAAAATCATAGAATGATTTTTCAAAACTGATCTCCGAAACACCTTCACCTTGGCTTGCTCCTCTAGAATCACTCCAACAGTGAGCTCTAATACCACTTGTTAGGTCCAGAAACACCTTTTTATAAAAACAATATAATATAATCCACAAAAACATTACACATGAAATATAAATCTCTAGAATAAAACCCATTCTATAACACCCAAAACATGGAATAAAACCACACCCAAGCCTCTATACCAAAATGTAAAACCTTCGAATAATGAAGACAAGAACCAATAGATGAAATGATTAGAAAGAAAAAAATAATTCATAAGAATAAAAAGGATTAAATTGTTTAGGCTTTCATACTAACCCATAGAGGAATGATTATTTACTATTAATGAAGTGAAGTAAAGGACATTATAATGTTGATCATACCACGATTCAACTTAGTTAAAATATCTCAAAAAGTAAAGACAAGTTACATTAGATAGGAGTTCCCATATTGTGCTCCAGTCACCACCACCATATGATCATCTTGGATTTTCCATACACCTTAGACTATCTTCATAGATGATCATCCATGTGGTCAAGTACTTCCACAACCTCAACTATCTATTCTAGTGCATTGTTCCCCTTATAAAGATATTATAGATTTGAAAACTAGAATATCTTTCTATGATAGAACTTATGGTGTTAAATTCCACTAAACCATCACAACTACCTTATGCCTTAATCAATTGTTGAACTAAATCATAGTTATTGTTGACCCATCATACCCTTCAGTCATCAGAAATAGGACCTCTAGATTTTCACTCCTTTTGGTGGTCTTAATTTCCTCCACTATAAAATGTTTCTCATTTCACCCCAACATCGTACACCATTTAATTGTCATATTAGTGGTGCATTGTTCATATTTGGATTTCGTCATACTTGGGGTTTTTGAGATACCTATTATGAGAACCTTCATACATTAATACATTTCTTATACAATCCTAAAGGCTTAGTTAATCAGGGGGTGGATGAGTATTCTTCTGATTACGCTCTCTGTTGGAGTTTAACCAAGATTTTAATTTTCCTCCTATAAAAAGAGTATAACATATGATCTATCAATTTTTATAAAATGAGGATGTTTATAACCATAACTAGATAATACATATGACCTGATTATCTATAAGGTGAGGGTTTTGTTGTGTGATCATCTATAAAGGTGAATTATATGTGATGTATTCATCGACCTGCTCAGCCTATAATCATAAAATTGAGAATGTATGAGTTAAATATATAGGAGTGAAAAAATTCATGTACCATGGTCACTTGATTCCTTGAACAAATGGATCATATAAAAATGTATGATTTCATATGATTCGACTGGTGGAAACAATTTTAATGATACTTGTTCTTGATAAATATTATTCCAGATTTATTTATAGCATGAGTAGAGCTGATGCTTTTCTAGAGGATTATTTTTTGGTTCCATTTATAGATTTGGTAATTCATATTTATTTTCAATGATAAAAAGGATTATGGGGTGAAACTTTATGGTTGTATGAATGAAGCGGGAGTTTTACTTAGAGAGTTTCTCTAAAATTATTTTAGAGTATATCCAAAAGGATTTTTAGATGGGTACTCACAAGGTATTTCATATGCTACGATACAAGTTGAAGTTGATGATAGATTTCCAAAATTATTTTATAAGATTTAAAAAATAATTTTTAGATATGATTTCACAAGTTATTATATATGATACTATATAAAGTTAAATAAAACAAATTCTAAGAGACTTTAGTGCAAGTTGAATATTTAAGGATATGTTCCATAAAGCCTACATGCATATAATGTACCAAGGATAAGTCATATGGAATGATAGGTAATATTCCAAGGGAAATATATAATATATCAGGAATTGTTCATGTATATTTCATATTATATAATTGTCTATATCATAATTCCATAAATCATTTGGTATGATTCATTTAGTAGTGCTACAATTCATTAAGAGAGTCAAATGTTAAAAGTTAACAGTTGGATTATTCTTCCACATTAGCTATCATTAAACATTTATAAAGATTAAACATATAGAGATTTAAGGGTTAAATTTAAATTTTCAATGAATGAAACAATCATTGAATTACTCATTCATTTTATAATTCATGAGTTAATATAATATCATTCGGGAATTTCCCATGGTATTACATAATGAGGAAATAACCTTGAGAATGTGAGTGTGATACATGTGTGGGATTCCTGTTGATTCTATTGAAAATCTTCCTCAACCTTTTTCTAATTTACATACTAGCATATCATGGGAGTGAGGAGAGTCTCCCCCAAAAATTGGGTGATTAATATTGGCCCATGTATACACCATATAGGAGGGAGTCCTTCATCCTCCTCTTAGTGATCCTCATACAAACACTATAATGAAGATCACAAAGACAAATATTTGGTGTAAAGTATGAAAACTTTTTCTTCATTTTATATTTTAATTGTTTTAGTTTTAATCATGGTAGATCATAAGATAAGAGTTTCTAGTTGTTTATGATATGTTTATTAAGTGCCAATAGATCATAAGAAACCCATCAGATTTTTTGCTTTATTTTTCAATACACTAATTGTAAAAACCCGATATTTTATAATAAGTATTATTTTTAATTTATTTGACTTAATGTGTTTTATGCTACAAGAAGATTATCTTGTGCTATATGCCACACTGTATTAGCTTGAAGTATACGCAACACTATTCTTAGATTGTGTTACACACAATTTCAAGTTCGTTTTATAATAGTCATTCTACGCAACATTGAGTGTGTATATATATATATATTCAATATATAAATAAAATATGGTTGGATTTTTTTATACGAAACAACGAAGGATTCTTGCACAACACGCAACCCTGACTTGGCTTTCATTACACGCAATCACGACTTTCCTCAATAGCGTGTGTTGTACGCAATATCAGGTTTCACTAAACAATGATATATGGTTATAATATTATTATGAACTAGCCGTTATGAATAGTATTAACTAAAATTTGAATGTTATAACATTATTATTTCTTCTTACATATTTTCTAGAACATGGTATGTGAACAAAATAAATTTTTCGGGTAAAATAAGTATTTTTCAAAAAATGCAGTTTTGTCGCCTTTTAATGGTGCACCCACATTAAATCTAGTTTTTGAAATGTTTATAAGTTAAATTTTAAAAAATAAACTTCTTATTTTGAATCAGGATATAAAAATTTACATTGGATAAAGTTTTGATATTTTTCTGATAACTTTCATATTTTAATGATTAGTAAAAACACGCTATATTTTAATTAAAAACAACTTTTTTCATCGTAGTAATTTATATGGTAAAATTATAATATTTAATGGTTTTCAAGTATAAATAGAATATATTTTTACCAGTTAATATAATTTATGTCATTAGCATTGATTTTACCTCGAATTCATAGGTTAAATCAATTCAATCTTTTGCAATGTTTTAAACAAAAACCTGTTTTCTTTCGACAACGTGATTAATTTTAATTTAATTTCTGCAACTTTTGTGTATTGAATTTGGAAAAATGGATTCCATATTTGGAATCAGTGGGTCTAAATTATGTTAATAGGATACTTTTTATTTTTGGGCATTATGAATAGTAACTACGGTAAATTTTATTTACCATAGTTAAAGGTAAATCGGGTAATTAAGGGTAAATATAAGATTATAAAATTACCATAACACCTTCCAAAATCTTACTGGATAACTAAAAGTCGACCCATATCACCAAAGGGTCAGATTATATTTATTTAATGGACTTTTGTTTATGAAAATAATTTAATTATTATTAAAACCACAGAAAGTGACAACATGTCACTTTTTTAAATCTTATAAGTATAATAATTTTAGTTTAGTGAAAAACTTCATGAAACTTCGGATATAAATAGTATCCAGAAAGATAATAAAATTATCTAAATCATATGAATTTATTTATAATTTTTAGGGATTAAATAATTATCATTAAAGGTGACATAATAGTGATGTTGAAATTATTTTATTAAGAGAAATATCAAATAAATTGTTTTGAAAATATTAAAATAAATATTATATGAAATATTTAATGCGTTCCACTAATTATCTAGATAAATATTACATGTTATGAATCTATTAAATCTTTTATTTCGAACATATCTTCTGTATATTGTTTATTTAAATTTAAATAAATGAATAGTGTCAAAATTGACACTATTGTTATTTTATAAAAATAACATATTATAAAATTGTTTAAAAATCACAAAAATGTTTAAAAATTATAAAATAAAATTATATGGTCTAAAATTTCATAAAGTGTCAAATTATGGAAAATTCACAACACATATGTAATTATTTATAATAATTTAAAATTTATAATATTATTACCACAAATAAAACTAAATTGATAAATAAGGATAAATCAAGTTGATAATGTTTAAAATAAATTCCTAACATGTATAAATTTTATTGGTTGATGATATTACAACCCTATCTCATATAATATTCTGATATGAGTCATTTTGGAAGTTTTGTAAGTGGGGTTGGGATTTAATATAGACTAATATTTCTTATATTTCCAAAGGTGCCCCTCTCCTCCCTTATAAAAGGGCACCTCCTCCCTCTCCTCCTCACACCACTTTGAGCCTTCAAGATCAGCCAAACCATACCAATTTATCTTCTCCACTTCCCTAGAAATATCCTAGAGGTCCTGGTCTACTTAAAAGACCAATCTTAGTTCCCTAAGAGGAGGTTTCAAAGAGACGTATCAAAGAAGAGGTAATATCCCTTACCGATTCTTTCAAATTTATTTCTTCTTCTACCTCCTCTTATTTAGTTGATTCATTATATTGTAATAAAATAAGTATCACTAATATACTGATATTTTATTATTAATATGAAACAACCCCATTTCACCTTCTATCCATCCTACGGAAAACAAAATCACCGCGCGTGCGTACGTACAGAATACCGTCTCTACGCCGTGGTGTAATCTGTTTTTCCACCAACACCTTACATGGATGGGTATAATGGTGTAGCGAATAAATATATATGGTTATTATAATATCATAATGATTATGATATATTATACCATCTACTCCAATTCTATTAAATAATTATGGGAATGATATCATCGCTTGTGCGTACGTACGGCCTACCGTCTCCATGAACGGTGTATTTCATTCCTTTTATCGATCTAGAATATATATGTATATGATGAATATATATTATATATAAATCATTTTTTACATTCTGGAATTATTTAAATCAGGATACAAGTAATAATATCATGAACGACAAGTCGAAACACATACGATAAATGAAATGATTTTACCCAAAATGCTTCTTTAACATGGAATTTACAGAAGAGCGGGTAATATAAAGTCATAAGTGAAACATATAAGATATCATAACAATGAATATGATTATTTAATAAGTCAATGACATTATTTAAATCATTATACATGAGGTTCGAATCCATATGAAGCATATCAGACCTAAGGTAAGGGATAATGTTGCAATCTCAATTGTTTTCTATCCGAGATTGCTTATACATAAGTATTTACTGGGGTTATTGTTATCATCCATGTCCATGTTTTCTAAAAATGTTTTCATATATTTTTAAAGTCATTTTTACCCATTCTGATATTTACCCCATGGTATGGAAGGAATATTTCTTTTATTTACCCTACAAGGTACTTTTTGACTTTTCCGATAAAAGTACGAGAAGAGTGTTTTTTTAACGTATACGGCATGAAAGGATTTTTATGGTTTTATAAAGCCTTATTTTCATGAAGCTTACTCCAAAATATATCATGAATATTTTCAAAAAAATCCTTTTCTTTTAAAATTCCATGACATTTTGTGAAAAGAAAATGATTTTGAAAAAGAAAGGATATTTTCCTCAAGAATTTATTTCATGTATTTTATCAAAACCATTTTTCATATAAGATGACATTATTTCATATGTGTATGTTTCAAGTATAATGTATCTATGATTTACATGGTTTTACTTCTCTTATGATCAAATTATATCCATTTTTTTATATGGATTATGTTATGATGAGATGATGTTTATGAAACCCATTTTATTCTTTGGGTTATGATGAATGTTTTAAGTTTATTTTATGGGACAAGTAAGAATGATTTTATTATGAGATGGGTGGGACATATATCTCCCTACAATGAATTGGGTAAAGATTTATATCTCATGAGATAGACATGGCTGGAATGGAAAGTTAAACCAGTTCAGTAATACAGGACTGGAACGAGGAGTGATCTCGATTCAGAAAGGGACTTTTTCCACTAAGATGGTCTTGGCAGCAATGCCTTGGCTACTATGGAAATAATATCATGTGATTAATGGCTTCCAAAATCACATGTTTTATTCCCATGCTAATTTATCATGATTAATGTTTCTTCATGAGCTATTCCTTACGTACTGCCATTTTTATGTCATTGCTCAAGATTTTGATGTTTAGATTTTATGCTCATGTTTTTTACATTCAAATGTCTAAGGATTGTTTTATGTTTCTATGATTACCCTTACTGAGCATTTTAGATCACCCTTTATATGTTTTATTTTCCCCAGGATTTAAAGAAAGTTTTTAGGTAAGAAAACAAAAGGGGAAGATCATTAATGGAGATGTTGAAGATCTTTCACCATGATTAGAAGATTATATTCTGAGTTTCCAAAGACACTAAACTATTATGATCCTCATGTGTCTGTTTTTGTTATGTATTAAGTATTCCGCAAAAGTAATGTAATGTCCATGTACGTCAAGCTTCGGGCCTCTATAGTTGGTATTAGAGGAAAGGTTTAGTTAACCTTTGGAAACTAGGATGCAGAAACTTTATTGAGATCCCTAGATATATTTCTAAGATATGTCTAGGGATGTCCCTAAGGTTAAGTATACGTATAGGTTATAGTCCTAGAATTGAGCTAACGATCTTAGAATTAAACCTAAGATGTTAGATATTGATATACTCCCACTTTATTATGTTGTTTTCCCTACCATGGTATTTGCCTCTCACACTATTATTTTTGGGTTTTAGACGATGGCTGGAACCCGAAGGAATCGTGTTGATCAATGTATTAGAAAATGCAATGATTATCCTCCTGACCAAACCAATGTCATGGGAGATGGAGTGCAAAATCTTATTCTATACTTACACAAGCTATGAATCATTTTGGACTTCAAAATGAGATGATAAAGGAGTAACATTCTGTTGAATCTTTCATGAGGCAGCGTCCACCTTCATTCTGCGGGTCTTCTGATCCCTTAGTGGAAGAACAATAGATCACTACTACTGAAAAGATATTTTTAGTTCTACAATGTTCTGAGCACGATAATGTCATCTTAGCAGTATATTGTTTGGAAGGTGATGCTAATAGATGGTGGAATATTATCAAGAATACGAGGCAAAGAAATGAAATTGAGTCCATGGATTGGGACGAGTTCAAGAGCTTGTTTTTCAGTAAGTACTTCCCTCGTATTTTTCGAACAAAGATGGAAAAGGAGTTTCTTGAGATTAAGAAGAAGGATGATGAATCTGTTGGTATATACGAAGTGAATTTTACAAGACTTACAAGGTATGTATCTAGATTTATCATCCAACCTGAAAGTAAAGTTAATTGATTTTTTAGTGGCTTAAAACCAAGTCCTCGAAGGGCATTAGCTATAAGAGACTTCAGTAGCTATGAAGAAATTGTGCGTTGTGCTATCAAGGTAGAACTGGAAGTTGGTGTAAAATATCCATCTCATGGGTTTGACAAGAAACGAAAAATGGAGTTCAAGGAGAAATCTCAGAATAATGGTGAAAGAAATATGAATGTTTCCTTATGCTCAAAGTGTGGAAAGAAGCATGGTGGAGATTGTCTTAAAGGGACTAGAAAATGTTTTAAGTGTGGAAAAGAATGTCATCAAGAAGCTGAGTGTCTAAGTAATGGGAAAAGGGTTACTAATGATAAAGAAAAGACTGTAGAGAATGCACTACCAACACTTCAATGCTTCAAGTGCAATGAAATGGGGCATTATGCTAATCAATGCCATAATCCAAGGGTTAATGATGATCGACATGAGAATCCACTTAAGGAAAAGGACAAAGGGAAGTCACATGCGATCACTATTGGCGATGTTGAATATGAAAACGATGTGGTGGAATGATTAAGTGTTTATGTATTGGGATTCCAAAATCATGCTTTATATAGTATCGTGGAATATTGTAATATTTATGTATTGATATATTGTGGTTTTCAATAATTTTATGGTACCGATAACCAATGAAAGTGATTGAGATATTTTTGGAAAGAAGATGATATGCGCATAATGAAGGGATAAGAAGAAAATGAAATGTTTGAAAGTATTCATGAGCTCATGACTGATATAAGGAAATAGTTATATCATGGTTTGAGTATATAGAAATTTGGGGTTTTGGTATGTGGAAAGAGTTAACTTTTGACAGCACTCATGTTTTCACTAAGGTTCAATGGGTATTCATTTTTCAAGTGAATAAATGATTAAGTTATTCACATGTTTTTAATTTGACAACAAGATATATCGTATGATATATGGGGGATAAATGATGATATTCACATGCTCGGTAGATGACATTTCTAGTAATTGTTTTCTTTATACTATGAGCTTGGACATAATTATTTTAGATAAGCCTAAAGATTGGAATGAATTATGTTGGACATAATTTAGTATTGTTTAAGGCTAGAACATTTTTTCGATATTATTTCTAGAATGTTATAATAGTGTAGTTTTAGAAAAAGGACAACCTGCAGGACGGGCGACAACCCATTGCGTCAGACAAGGCTGTGGGAATCGAACCCACAACTGAAGTGTGATATGACTTTATCGCCTACCACTAGACTACAGGAAGTTCCTGATTAGTGGAAACTAGTTTTATTTTATTAAGCGGCATGATAAATAAAGTATAAGTTTATTTTTGGAACCATATACGATTAATCTCACCATAAGATGGACTTATAACTTTTTCTAACATTATTTTTGAAACAGATGGAATGACCCATCATTCTATCACATGATCTGCTAACACTTCACGAATAACAAATTCAACTTCATTTCTTTAAGAGATGAAGTGGAAATTGTTCAATTCACAAACAACATTGAGATTGTACCAAAATCATGTAAGTATTTCTATTAATTCCTCAACTTTAGGGAAATGATCTTGAAAACCAAAAAATGTTGTCCTAGTGCCCTTATATCCGATGAATCATATGGTACCTTAGATCATCACAAATTTATGGCTTTGTGATTGTTGGATTTTTCATAGCCATGTTCTCTACCACTCTCCATCAGAACATGATGGTTAGATTTTTCTTCCATATCCATATTTTCACCTATGTTATCCTACGCGGAAACCCAGTGATTAGTTAATTTGGGTAACCGTTACGTTTCATACTTCAGTTTTTAAAGTTATGTTTTGGTATTTCATTTTACGATGTGTGTTACAATTAAAGAAACTTTCAAGTAGAAAACCATGTATAACCCCGACAAATTTCGAGGGCAAAATTCATTTTAAGGGGGGTAGAATATAACAACCTGATATTTTATGATAAGTATTCCTTTTAATTTATTTTATGTCATGTGTTTTATTCTACAACAAGATTATCTTGTGCTATACGGCACACTATATTATCTTGAAGTATACGCAACACTATTCTTAGATCTTGTTACACACAATTTCAAGTTCGTTTTATAATAGTCATTCTACGTAACATTGAGTGTATATATATATATATTCAATGTATAAATGAAATATGGTTGGATTATGTTATACGAAACAACGAAGGATTATTGCACAACACGCAACCCTGACTTGGCTTGCATTACACGCAATCGCGACTTTCCTCGATAGCGTGTGTTGTACGCAATATCAGGTTTCACTAAACAATGATATATGGTTATAATATTATTATGAACTAGACGTTATGAATAGTATTAACTAAATTTTTAATGTTATAACATTATTATTTCATCTTACACATTTTCTAGAAGATGGTATGTGAACAAAATAAATTTTTCAGGTAAAATAAGTATTTTTAAAAAAATGCAGTTTTGCCGCCTTTTAATGGCGTACCCACATTAAATATAGTTTTTGACATGTTTATAAGTTAAATTTTACAAAATAAACTTCTTCTTTTGAATCAGGATATAAAAATTTACATTGGATAAAGTTTTGATATTTTTTCTGATAACTTTCATATTTTAATGAATAGTAATAACACGCTATATATTAATTAAAAACCACTTTTTTCATCATAATAATTTATATGGTTAAATTATAATATTGAATGGTTTTAAAGTTTAAATAGAATATATTTTTACCATTTAATATAATGTATGTAATTAGCATTGATTTTACCTTGAATTTGTAGGTTAAATCAATTCAATCTTTTGCAATGTTTTAAACAAAAACCCGTTTTCTTTCGACAACAGGATTAATTTTAATTTAATTTCTGCAACATTTGTGTATTTAATTTGGAAAAATATATTCCATATTTGGAATAAGTGGGTCCAAATTATGTTAATATTTTACTTTTTATTTTTGGGCATTATGAATAGTAACTACGGGAAATTTTATTTACCATAGTTAAAGATAAATCGGGTAATTAAGGGTAAATATAAGATTATAAAATTACCCTAACACCTTTAAAAATCCTATTGGATGACTAAATGTAGACCCATATCACCTACGGGTCGGATTAGATTCATTTAATCGACATTTTTCCATGAAAATAATTTAATTATTTTTAAAACCAAAGAAAGTGACAACATGTCACTTTCTTAAATCTTATAAGTATAATAATTTTATTTTAGTGATAAAATTAACAAAACTTCGGATATAAATAGTATCCATAAATATAATAAAATTATATACATCATATGAATTTATTTATAATTTTTAGGGATTAAATAATTATCATTAAAAGTGACATAATAGTGATGTTGAAATTATTTTATTAAGAGAAATATCAAATAAATGGTTTTGAAAATATTAAAATAAATATTATATGAACTATTTAATGTTCTACACTATCTTTCTAGATACATATGACATGTTATTAATATATTAAAGCTTTTATTTCTAACATATCTTCTGTATATTGTTTATTTAAATTCAAATAAATGAATAGTGTCAAAATTGAAACTATTGTTATTTTATAAAAATAACATATTATAAAATTGTTTAAAAATCACCAAAATATTTAAAAATTATAAATTAAAATTTATTTGGTATAAAATTTTATAAAGTGTCAAATTATGGAAAATTCACAACACATATGTAATTATTTATAATAATTTAAAATTTAGAATATTATTACCACAAATAAAATAAAATTGATAAATAAGAATAAATCAAGTTGATAATGTTTAAAATAAATTCCTAACATGTCTAAATTTTATTGGTTTATGATATTACAACCATATCTGATCTAATATTCGTATATGAGTCATTTTGGAAGTTTTTAAGTGGGGTTGAGATTTAATATAAACTAATATTTCTTATATTTCCAAAGGTGCCCCTCTCCTCCCTTATAAAAGGGAACCTCCTCCCTCTGCTCCTCACACCACTTTGAGCCTTCAAGATCGGTCAATACATTAAAATTTATCTTCTCCACTTCCCTAGAAACATCCTAGAGGTCCTGGTCTACTTAAAAGACCAATCTTAGTGCCCTAAGAGGAGGTTTCAAAGAGACGTATCGAAGAAGAGGTAATATCCGTTACCGATTATTTCAAATTTATTTCTTCTTCTACATCCTCTTATTTAGTTGTTTCATTATATTTTAATAACATTAGTATCCCTAATATAATTATATGTTATTATAAATATTAAACAACCCCATTTCACCTTCTATCCATCCTACAGAAAATGAAATCACCGCGCGTGCGTACGTACGGAATACCGTCTCCACGCCGTGGTGTAATCTGTTTTTCCACCAAGACCTTACATGGATGGGTATAATGGTGTAGAGAATAACTATATATGGTTATTATAACATCATACTGATTCTGATATATTATACCATCCACTCCAATTCCATTCAATAATTATGGGAATGATATCATCACTCGTGCGTACGTACGGACTACCGTCTCCACGACGCGATGAGATTCATTCTCCATGTTAACCATACATGAATGATCATAAAGTTTATATAATGAATAATAATGAAAAATATGAAATAATAATGCTACTGGATTTATGTATATATATATGTATGTCATCTATTCAGTTTCATTCAATTCAATAAGGAAACGAAAACAACGTTCATGCATACGTACGACCTACCGTCTCCATGAACGGTGTATTTAATTCCTTTTATCGATCTATAATATATATGTATATGATGAATATATATTATATATAAATCATGTTTTACATTCTTGAATTATGTAAATCAGGATATATGTAATAATATCAAGAACGACAAGTCAAAACACATACGATAAATGAAATGATTTTACCCAAAACACTGCTTTAACATGGAATTTACAAAAGAAAGGGTAATATAAAGTCATAAGTGAAACATATATGATATCATAACAATGAATATGATTATATAATAAGTGAATGAAAATATTTAAATCATTATACATGAGGTTCGGATCCATACGAAGCATATCAGACCTAAGGTAAGGGATAATGTTGCAATCTCAATTGTTTTCTATCCGAGATTGCTTATACGTAAGTATTTATTGGGGTTATTGTTATCATCGTGTCCACGTTTTCTAAAAATTTTTGCATATATTTTTAAAGTACTTTTTACCCATTTTGACTTTTACCCCATGGTATGGAAGGAATCTTTCTTTTATTTACCGTACAAGGTACTTTTTGACTTTTCTGACAAAAGTACGAAAAGACTATTTTTTAACGTATACGGCATGAAAGGATTTTTACAGTTTTATAAAGCCTTATTTTCATGAAGCTTCCTACAAATGATTTCATGAATATTTTCAAAAAATCCTTTTCTTTTAAAATTGCATGACATTTTGTGAAAAGAAAATGATTTTGAAGAAGAAAGGATATTTTCATCAAGAATTCATTTCAAGTGTTTTATCAAAACCATTTTTCATCTAAGATGACATTATTTTATATGTTTATGTTTCAAGTATAATGTCTCTATGATTTAAATGGTTTTAATTCTCTTATGATGAAATTATATCCATTTATTTTATATGGATTATGTTATGATGAGATGATGTTTTTGAAACCCATTTTATTATTTGGGGTATGATGAATGTTTTAAGTTTATTTTGTGGCACAAGTAAGAATGATTTAATTATGAGATGGGTGGGACCTATATCTCCCTACAATGAATTGGGTAAAAATTTATATCTCATGAGATAGACATGGCTGGAACGGAAAGTTAAACCGGTTCAATAATACAGGACTGAAACGAGGAGTGATCTCGATTCAGAAAGGGACTTTGTCCACTAAGATGGTCTTGCCAGCAATGCCTTGGATACTATGGAAATCATATCATGTGCTTAATGGTTTCACCAATCACATGTTTTATTCCCATGCTAATTTATCATGATTAATGTTTCTTCATGATCTATGCCTTACGTATTGCCATGTTTTATGTCATTGCTCAAGATTTTGATGTTCAGATTTTATGCTCATGTTTTTTACATTAAAATGTCTAAGGATTGTTTTATGTTCTCTATGATTACCCTTAATAAGCATTTGAGCTCACCCTTTATATGTTTTCTTTTCCCCAGGATTTAAAGAAATGTTTTAGGTAAGAAAACAAAAGTGGAAGATCATTAATGGACATGTTGCAGATCTTTCACCATGATTAGAAGATTATATTCTGAGTTTCCAAAGACACTAAACTATTACGATCCTTGTGTGCCTGTTTTTGTTATGTATTAAGTATTCCGAAAAATTAATGTAATGTCTATGTACGTCAAGCTTCAGGCCTCTACACTAATGATACATTTAATTCTTATTACTAATTCCATACTTAGTGCCATGTTTGTCTATACATTAATAAGACTTTATTTTCACTTTTTCAAAACTTAGTTACTTTTTTGGATATAAAATTATAAGGCATTTATTTCACTTATTCCAATATTAATACCTTATTTGATATATAAATTTTTTATTTTTTGATTATTGATATGATATCCTTATTCCATGTTTGGTTTACTCATATTTTATATCTTGATAATGTTTAGAGTTGAATTCATGTTTATATTATTGATTTGATATTTTAATAAAGTGAAAGGGAATATTAAATTTTTATGGATAGTGTTAAATTATTGTGATAGTTTTCTTAAGTAGGTATGCTGGCCCATAATGGGTAGTTTTCTATAAACTAAATGAGATGTAATATTTCCCCCCCTTTTATCCACCTCCCATTTCTATTCGGGTGAGCTGATAGGTATTTTACTAGGTATTATGTATACAACTTTCTATTTCCCTAGTATGAACTAGTAGTTACCTAACAAGGTATTTAGTTCCACTTAGATTACGTAATAGGATTAAAGTAGGTATACATAGGTTTATACCCTCTCAGTATAGGGAGTTCTTATATGATTATCATTATTTCTCTATTATCTGTTATATTTCCATTTGTTTTCATGATTTTATTAATATATATGAAAAATTATTTTTTATTGTATATGTAAATACATAGGAAAATTTCTTACATAAAACTGATTCTTACATGTGTGAGTTGAGACATTGTTGGTGGTTCCATACAAAGTGTATGTGTTCACACCCTGCATGTGAACTTTAATGGACATGAAAATTCTCTTACTATATTTTATCAATATTTAAGTATATTTATAATTACATGGTTGATTTATGTATTCTCTAGATTTGGTGGTTTTAGGAAAGGGTTTGGGATTCCATAAGGAGTGTTGGAGCCTTAGAGTCTATGTTTGTCTAGAGTCTTTATAACATCTCCACCCTTATCTAATTTTTGATGTCTTAGGTTTTTTTTGGTTTTGTATATTATTCATGGATTATTTATATATGGATTAATTTTTATTTTTTATTTTATTTCATATAGAAAGTATTAGTCTCATATATAAATACACAGGGGAAATAGGTACCCCTGTAGAATTGGTGATCCTATTAGTGTGCAGGCAATTCCTAAAATTTCTCCAAGCATTTTTATGACTGGTTATGCTAGATTTTTGACAGAATCCATCCATAACACATTTTATTATTCCAAGTGGGTTAATAATTCCCTAAAAATTATTTGTGGTCCATGATCCTTGTCACCAACCCCTGGGGATCGAATAACACACCTAGTGTTAGTGATGACTCAGTTCATGTATTGTTCGAGTATCCAAATATATGATTCTATAATCGTTGATTTGATCTCCTAAAATTAAAATATATTATATTTAGTGGATAATTTTTATTTATATAATTATAAAATGAATGTATCACAACATACTAACCCATTATCATCCACTTTATAACGGTAATTTCTAATGTATTATGAATATCTTATAGTTTTTAATTTTATTGATAGATATTCACCTAGATAGCTATATTATTACATATACTAGGGAAAACATGGAAATCTGTATACCTATTTTTTTATACAGATAATCATTGATTACTTATACATGTGTATATAAGTGTTTCCTTTTATAAAATTATGATATGTATTTTTTAATCATTATTTTCATATCAATAATGAATTGGACATATTATGTGATAGATGAAGCCAAAAATTATAGTCCCTTGATGAATTAGTATGTATCATGAGTAAAAATAGCTTGAGTATTTTATATATTATTACCATTTTATGTATGTTGTATAGATACAAGGCATTGATAGTACGGTAATGAAGTTTGACATTATGAATTCCATTATAATGAGATCTATTATTGTTATTCATATGATTATTTAGTTCCATTAGTATTCCATTCATGGATATGTTATATGTACTCATTGATATGACATTATTTTATTATTTATTCCTCCCATATTATTTATGTAATGACTATTACATATTATATTATATCATATTCTACCCCTTACCAAGCCTCTATGATTACCCTTTATATCATTTCCCCATTTTCATAGGAAACTATGAAAAATACTACATATGATCTTAGGATAATAAATAAATTAATAATAAATTTTCATGTATTTTTGTGTTTTACTTTAATTTACAATGCATCTTAATGTTTATGTATGTATTTAGTCTCATAATATTATTAAACCATTGGATAATTTTTATTGTTATATTATATATTATGTACCTTTGTAGTGAATAAATATTTAATTTAGTTTCTGAAATTTGGAGTTTTTATGGTTGGTATCATATCAAGTTTAATAGAAAACATAAGATCCATATTTATAAGAACATAATTAAGCAAAAAAATATATGTTAAAACCTTATGAAATTATAGAAAGTTTTCTAAAATGCATATAGTACTTGATATTAATTTTTAATAAACTCATAAGAATCATATAATAGGATCCATAATTCATAGTTTTATTCATGAACTAATTAGTATATGATAATATCTCGAAATGGATCTTAATGGAAGGAATGTAAACCACGTGAACACCTAAAATTAGTATAAGGATTTCCCTACTAAGAAAACTAATGAATCTAATTTTGGAGTTGAGTATATTATCACTATATTAGGGAAGTTGACCCAGTTTATAAAAAATGACCATGATCATATGGAAAAACCCATTATCCATTAATAAGGGTTAACACAATTGGATCACTTAATGGGACAATAACCTCCATATTTAAATGAAATTACTAATCCATTAGTGGTAGAACAATATATCATGTCTCTAAAAAAGATATTTCTAACATTGGGTTATAGTGAAATGGATAAAGTTATCATGGTTCTATGTCATTTAAGTGGTTATTCTGATCAATGGATGTCATTGATTCAAAAAAACAAGGAGGGGGTACATATATAAAACATGGAATGTAATTTTTTTATGTTGATATTTCTTGAGAATTAGTTTCCTTGAGATAAATTAGTTGACATGCAAAGGAAAATACTAAATTTAAGATAAAAGGAAGAGGAAAAGGTGTTTGAGTATGTATATGACTTTACAAGGTTAATAAGACATACTATAAATTATGTATGAAATATTAAATGAAATATTGATCAATTATTTGATGGGATAAAGCCATGTCATTTAAGAGAATTCATCTCTAAAAAATTTTCAACAAATAACGAGATACTGATGATTTATATCAAGACTGAGAAGAAGTTTCCCAAGTATAATATTTTTAAACTAAAATAAGAGAAGAAGAGGACAAATGAATTCTGTATAGAAAGAACTTTGACAAAGAATAATAAGGGAAGAGTAGGATTTCAAACATATTATAATTATTGGATGAAACACCCCAGAGTTTTCTAATAGGGATTGGGAGTTTTTTTAAGTATGTATATAGAGGACATCAAGTTCAGGAGTGATAATTCAAGATAGAATCTAAAAATTTTAAATTCATTAATTACATGTAAATGACAAACCTTTATAATAAATAACCCAAGTGTCAAGGGAATATCCTTTAGAAGAGGATGAGGGAAAAAGTCCCGGATTTTGCAATTACTAAGAAATAATTTAATGTTCCAAATAATTTTATAGTGAATACTTTGATCTTAAAATCATCAGTATATCCTCTTTAATCATTTTTTTTTATTTTTAAAAAACCACTTTTGATTGAGTGGTAAGCATGCAATTCCAAAAATTACCACATTATCTTAAAACCAAATACCAAAAAAAACAACCCACACATAAAATTTAGATTTCAAAATTGGGTAAGTTGTCATAAAATTGTATCATGATGCTTAAAGTAGAAATACCAAGGATCATTCCGTGATCCATCTTCCTTGTGTTGCCCAGTCACCTGATGTTCTTCATCATCACCATCTTTACCCCTCAAACCACTACCATCAAAAACTTAATTTTAGTAGAACACAACTAAATCACTAAATAACCAATCAGTTGTATAAAAATCAAGAATAAATAGAAGTAGAAAAACCTTTCACCACTTTTGAAAACCACCAACAGAGCATTGACAGAAAATTCCGAACAACAAAATATATTTGATACAAAACTAGAACACTAAAAACACAACCAACACTATAAAAAATTACCACATAGCTAATAAAAATTTCTATATCACACAAAAGAATTCATTAAAAGGTCTCCATAGTGTCAAATAATGAAAATTCTCTAGAGAAACACCCTTGACTGATCCTTTTAAACAAACACACTAAAAGTATATCAGAATTCAAAAACCAAGGAAATTTGTGGGGAGAAAATGGGAGAACAAATATCCATAGAAAGAAAAATCTAGATGAGGGAGAGGGGAAGAAATGGAGGGGATAAAAAATTGAGTAAAAACCTTCAACACTAGAGGAAATAAAGTGAAGGAATTACAAACTATTAACAAAAAAACCCCAAAAGATTAATAATAAAAATTAAAAAGTCCCAAAAGGACCCTCACACACATTACATAACCAATTATAAGCTTTATAAAGTGTCTACAACCATCATTTCATGGATATAGTCCAACAATTCTCTTGGATAGAAGTTCCACCTCCAAAATTTAAGGCTACTGCCAATGAACAAACCTAAGATGTATAGAGAACCACCCACCTTTTATATATCACTGAAAAACACGGAAGGAGATAGGGGGATCATAAAAAATTGATTAAAAACACAAGATACACATCTAGGAAAGGTTTTAGTAGGAATAGGAACAATCAAGGAAGAAGGATATAATGCGAATAAACCATAGAAATAGAAAAATGATGAAGATCCCGAAGAGAAAAAATCCCAACCGAAGGGAGAATAAGACTGAAGGTGGTGAGAAGGGACAATAAGTGGTAGCATAAGAGGAAGACAAATCAAAGATAAACAAATAATACCAATGATAAGGGTCTCAAGAGGAAATATTAGGTTGTTTTGAGAGTGAGAGAGAGATGAATCCATGAGAGAAAGGGGCCATATAGAATCCATAAACTCTAAAATATCTAATACATTATTTAATTATCAATCTATATAATATTTTATATCTTATACATTTACTAAGAATATTGAATTTTCACCTGATACATAAAGGAAATAATCATCAATTAAAACACATAGCGGAAAACTTATTAAAATTGAAATATATTGCTGTATCTTTATTAGAATGCATGGAGGTTTTCATGATGAGTATTTGGTTGTTGTAACAATTGTTTAATTTGACATAATTCTTGGGATAGATTAGATATCAATGTATATTATAAGAATTTACCACTAAAAGAAAGATATTACAATCCATAAAGAAGGCATATAATCAATTTATTAGATGAAGAATCTTTATTTCCTATGTCTTGTTTGAAACCACACATAGTAGATTATCTTAATGAAATTATTAGATATAATGGGGAAGAAATATATAATAACTTAGCTTGGGTAACTAATTGCTGGACTGATCCAAGGGTACCATATGACCTTAGGAACACCTCATTATATTCCAGGGGATGTTGATTAGAAATGAGAGTCTATAACTAACAATGGGGAGACTATACTCTTGGTATTATCACAACCAATGATAGATAAATAAATTAATCAATAGAAAACACATAATAATATAAATGTGATTTTGGTTAAGTTTTAACCATTAATAATAAATAATTAATAACATGCTATAACAATAATGGTACCCACACTCAGTATATACATACATCAAGGATCTCCCATAGAACAACAAAATAAAAAATAAAAAAAGATTAGAATAACTAATTAAGATATAACTAAAAATACCTTAGTCTATCCTCAAACCCATTTCCCAACATCCATCCAAATACTCTAGTAAAATCTCTTATACAACCTATAATCAGAAAGTCAAACATAAGGTCTATACAACACCATGGTGTCCCTGTAGAGTGTGAGAAAGAAACTCAGTAAATCACCACCATTAAATCCCTTATATACTCCATAATATATATGTTTTAATGAAATAAAATAAAAAACAAAATATAAGAAATTGTTCTAGGCCATTGTGTACTAACCAGTCCAACACAACACCTAACCCCGCCATCTTTGGTCAATGTTAGATGGAAAAGTCCTCTTGTACCATAGACCTAGACCTAGACCCAAACCCAGACCTAGACCCAAACCCAAACCTAGACCCATGCCTTATCACTCAAGGTAAGGTCACACTATAGAATCATCACAATTACTCTATCACTCAGGGTAGGGTTCCATAATTGAGTCCTGATCACCACCCTCTCACTCAAGGTAGGGTCTTACACTGAGTCTCATAACAAAACCCCATCATTCTGGGTGAGGCCTCACAACCAAGTCTATCATCATCACACTACCACTTTGGGTGTAGTCATAAATAAAATTTCTTACCAACATCCTATAAATTATGGTAAGGTCCCATAATTTCACCTCATATTGATACCCTATCACTTAAGGTGAGGCATCAAAACATATCTCATACCACCACCCTATCACTCAGGGCGTGGTATCATCACAACACCTTATACTAAAACTCTATTGATTAGGGTTAGGACTTATCAATATCTAAAAAACATGGTTAGGAACAAAAAAAAGGCTGACATATCCCCCTCCAAGACCTCAGATAGGTAACCATCCACACATAGAATGCCACTAGTATATAACATATAACAACTCAGAAATAGCTAACCCTAACCAACCACACTACACTTCTTAATGCACTATGTCACTCTCAGGTGATGCACATATTCATAATATCTCAAGGAACTCATATCATCATCATAAGGCACACAAAGGTACTTATCCCCCTCACAAGTACTCCTCCAAGTTCTATACCCACACACTACAAAAAATGGTGTTTCCCAGCGGTTTTTTCACACCGATTTTGAAAATCCCCACTAAAGTTTTTCTTGAAAAAAATTTAGCATGGGGGTTTTAGTGGAGGTTTTAACAACCCCTACTAAATTATTTTAAAATATATATTTTTAATTTTTTTTGTAAAAAAAATTCTAATTTTTTTAGTGGTGTGTTTTTAAAAACCTCCAGGTATGATAGTGATTCCACCATATAATCGCTAATAAAAAACCATCATGGTTAATTTCTGGGCATAAATATTGTCTCATGGGGTCTCAATCAATCTAACTACAAGAACACCCACTTTCATAGCCACATGTCCATAGCTGGAACCTTTCATGTTCTCTACGGATCCACTAGATGGGGTGTGAGTCCACTAATGAATAATAAATCTAGATCATACCATATATTTACTATGGTTCCCATGACTAGTCAAAAGTGGTGAGTGAGATAGTCAAGTTACAAGGATCACATGGGGATCCTTATCAATATCAATCATGCCCTCAATCCCTCTACATTTAAATCATGGTCGCATACCCTCAATTCACATGTCACTATTAGCCTTGAACTCCTTCAAAGTAAATAATCCCTTTTTCAACACCCAACTATGGGAATTATAAGAATCAAACAAGTGAAAATAGGGGATTATTACTAGATAGAATTATCATAAAGTTCTAACTAGTCTTTCATGCATCATCAGTATCAATTAAAAAACTTTATACGATTCAACATTCCAAAGCATAATCATACCATATTACTTTAAAAAATATACATAATAATTCCAAATTATCCTTTAAAATAATCATTAATTTCAAATAACCCAAAATCATTCAAATGAACTGTTACAATTTTAAATTTTTTGAATACATTTCAAAACATTGGGTCACCCCCCCTTTCCGTGTGAATAAATCACTCATTTAAAATAACCCAAGAATTACCATTTCAAAAAAAGGTAAAATCATTCAAAGAGGGTTCTTTGAAATTTAAAAAATTCAAACATTTGAAACTATTTAGAAAACATAAAATAGTACAACTCATTTCATTAAAATCAAGGTATTACACTTTAAAAACTAACACCAAGCCCAATCCCTCACTTTCCATAAGGTAACCTTTAAAAACACTTTAAAATTGAATTATAATCAATATAACATTCACTAATTTATAAAACCATGAGAAAGAACCCATTCCATGTTGAATTTATTTTAAAAGAGGATAAAAGAATATTTTAGAAGGGTATTCGAGATCAAACATTATAGAACATGTGTTGGAAGGATGCACTATCTATAAATCATCCAGAAACAATGAATTACAACATGAAGGAAAATCATAGAAACACATACTTGGAAATACAAAATCCAACCTCAATGGATTTAAGATGTTTATCCTCCAATGAATATCACTATATCTGGGAAGATAGATCTCGATATAAGACGGAAGAGATCCTTGATCCAAAATTCCACATCAACCATACATGGTACAATGAAATACAAGGACAACATAACCTCTAGTAAGAAGGAATCAAAATAAGAAGATATATCAATGACCATGGATAAAGGAAATAATCATAAGAGGATCAACTCTTTGATTGTCACTTTGATCTACAAAAAAATGAGGTTAGGAGATCCAAAATTCCTATAGAGGGATCCCCAAATCCAAAGGATCGATATAGGTTTGAGTGGAAGGAATTCAGGGTTAATTAGGGGAGGGGTGGTTTTTAATTTAAATTTTTAGGACATTAAATCTGTAACAGCCCGAGATTTTATGAAAAATATTCTTTTTATTTCACTAATGTCTTGTGTTGTACGCTACACCAAAAGGAGCTTGCACAACACGCATCCTTGACTTGCCTTGCATTACACGCAATCGCGACCTTCCTCGATAGCGTGTGTAGTACGCAATAACGAGTTTCACTAAACAGCGATATGCTATTAAAATATTATTAAAACTAGCCGTTATGAATAGTAATAACCACTTTTTGAAATTTTGTAAATTTTATTTTTTCAAAATGGATTTCATTTTTGGATTCGGAGTATCGAATTTAGCCTAAGGTGAAATTTTGGTACATTTCGGATAACTTTCATATTCTGATGAATAGTGAAAATTACTAAATTTTAATTAAAAACAACTTTTTTAATCGAAATAATTAATAGTGATAAATTATTAATTTGAGTGGTTTTAAAGTATATTTAGAATATATTTTTACAATTTAATACAATGTTGGTCATTGGTTGTAATTTCACATTTAAACCAGACATAATCAAGTGTCAATCTTTTGATAGATATTGTTTCTTAAAAACACGCTATTTGTTTTAACAGCGGGATTTAATTATAAAAATAATTAATGAAACTTCTATGTTATGAATTTGGTAAAATAGACTTTATTTTTGAATTTGGAATATAAAATATAGCTTAGGATGAAATTTTGGCATTGTTCTGAAAAACATCAATTTTTGATGAATAGTGAAACCACTAAGTGGTAGGTTAAAAACTGAATTTTTCATAAAACTTAATTTTACCGCTTCTGTGAATGGAATTTCAAAAATCCGAGAGACACGATTGATGTCAGTAAGTAAAATGTGGTTCAATGAGATGAAAATAATTTTTGGTGAATAGTAACTTTTTACTTTTTTTTACCACGGTTAATAGTAAATAGGGTAACTAAGGGTAAATATGATATTACTATTACCCTAACACATGTCCTAATTCTATTGGATAAGTGTAATTCGACCAAAAACAACCTTATTAATATAATATGACCATTTAGGTCCACTTGGATTAGATTATGACATTTAATATTATTTTATTTAATGAATAGTTAAAAAAGTTAAAATCAAAGTATAATAACTAAAACATTTTTAATATGGGGTTATACATAAGATATATTCGACTATAAATATTAATTAGAAAGATAAAAATATTTCCTACATAATGATATTTTATTTATAATTTTTAGACTTTAAATAAAATAATTTATTTATGACACAACGATGATGCAGTAATTACCCTTTTAAGGAAATATTAACATAATTGATGTTATAAATGCTCAAATGAATGTAATTTGAGACTGTTTATGAATTCCACTAATTTTATAGGTTACTATGATATATTAGTGTTGATTTAATCAACTTGGTTCAAAAATATAATTCTGTTATGACTTTCACAAAAAATCATATATCAAAGAGTGTCAAAATTGACACAAAATAGTTTTTAAATCAAATATTATATTATTAATTGTTATTTTATTCCTAAAAATCTAAGGTTCGGCCAAATGACTTAGATAAGGATATATATATTAATAATAAACAATTCGGGGTTCATTTGGCATGTTATAGTAAGTATATTAACCATATAGTGAAAGAAAACAAAAAGACACGGTAAAAGTTAAATTATTTAACTTAGAGTTAAATCTAATTGATAAGGTAAAAATAATACCCTAAACTTGTCTAAATCCTATGGGATGATAGGCTTTCGACCCATACCCACTTTAGCTTCAAAATAAGACCCTTTGGAACCATTATAAACTGATTTTGACTTTAATATAAAATAATATTTTGAGATATTCCTAAGGTGCCCCTCTCCTCCCTTATAAAAGGGTACCTCCTCCCCCTCCTCCTCACACCAATTTGAGCACTCAAGCTCGGACAACCCCTAACAAAATCCATTCTCCACTTCCCTAGAATAATCCTAGAGGTCCTGGTCTTCTTCAAAGACCAATCTTAGTTCCCTAAGTGGAGGATTCAAAGAGGCGTTCCAAAGAAGAGGTAATATCCATTACCGATCTTTTCAATTTCTTTCTTCTTCAACTTCTTCTTCATTAGTTGTTTCATGATAAAGTAATAACATCAGTATTACTTACATACTGATATGTTATTATAAATATGAAACAACTCTAATTCACCTTCTATCCATCCTACGGAAAAATGAAATCACCGCGCGTGCGTACGTACGGAATACCGTCTCCACGCCGTGGTGTAATATATTTTCCGTCACCACCTTAATTGGATGGGTATAATGGTTTAATTAGTAACTATATATAATTATTATAAAGTGATATTAATACTAAAATAGTATACATACACTTCAACACAATTCCACGACCATGGGAATGATATCATCGCTCGTGCGTACGTACGAACTACCGTCTCCACAACGCGATGAGATTCATTCTCCATGTTAACCATTTAAGAATGATTATAAAGTATATATAAGAAAAAATAATGAAATATATGACATTATAAAGCTACTGGATTTATGTATATATATATATATATATGTCATCAACTTACTTCCATTCAAGACAATAAGGAAAGGAAAACAGCGTTCATGCGTACGTACGGACTACCCTCTCCATGAACGGTGTTTTTCATTTCATTTATCTATCTATCATATATATATATATATACTGAATATATATGATATATAAATCATATTTTATATTCTGGAAGTAAGTAAATCATGATATAAGTAATAATAATGTCAAGAACAACAAGTCAAAACACCTACGATAAATGAAACGATTTTACCCAAAACGCTTCTTTAACATGGAGTTTACAAAAGAACGGGTAATATAATGTCATAAGTGAACCATATATTATATCATAACAATGAATATGATTCTGTAATAAGTCAATGACATTATTTAAACCATTATACAGGAGCTTTGGACACGTACAAAGCAAATCGGACCTAAGGTAAGGGAAAATATCACAATCTCACTTTTATCCGAGATTGTTTTTACTTTGGTAATTACTGGGGTGTATTTTATCATCCACATCCATGTTACCTCAATATGTAATATTATTTCCATCCTTTATATCCAATTTTACCCTTCGGTGAGTTTTTAGTAAAAGATACGAAAGGAATCTTTTGTCGTTTTTCGTACGAGGTACTTTTTGACTTTTCCGACAAAAGTACGAAGAAAGTTTTTTTTAACATATACGACATGAATGGATTTTTAAAACATTATTTCCAAGAAACTTCCTTTACAAGTTTTCAAGTTTATTTTTAATCAACTTATTTTATTTTAAATTTGTATGACATGTTATGAAAGGAAAAATGTTTTTGAAGTAGAAAGGATATTTTCCTCAAGAATGGAGTTCAAGTATTTTATCAAAATTATTTTCCATCTAAGATAATAAAAGTGTTCTGTTTTTATCCCTATTATTACATGGATTTGATTATGTTGTGATGGAAATATTTTTATGAATCATTTATCTTATATGAATTGTTTTATGATGTCATGTTGTTTAAGAATTCCATTTTTATTACATGGGTTATGAAATGATGTATGATTTATGATTTTGTGGCACACATAAGAATGGTATCATTATGAGATGTGTGGGACCTATATCTCCCTCCAATGAATTGGGTAAAGATTTTATATCTCATGAGATAGACATGGCTGGAATGGTAGGTTATACCGGTTCAGTGAAATAGGACTGAAACGAGGGTTACTCGATTCAGAAAGGGACTTTGTCCACTAAGATAGTCTTGGCAATGAGTCTTGACTAACAAGAAATGATTCTCTATGATTATGTGTGTATTCCACAAAGTTTCATGTTTTAAGTTATGATTATTGTGATTACATTTCACTGCCATGATTTATCCCATGTTATGAAATTATGCTCTCTTTTCAGGTTATGATTTCCAAAATGTTATGTTCTTATGAATACGATGTGATTGATATTTCTTTTGTTTACCCTTACTGAGCATTTGAGCTCACCCTTTTATGTTTTCTTTTCCCCAGGATATAAAGAAAGGTTTTAGGTAAAAAAAAAGGAAGATATTTATGGGAGATGTTGAAGATCTTTCACCACGATTAGAAGATTTTATTCCGAGTTTCCAAAGACACTAAACTATTACGATCCTTGTGTGTGTGTTTTTGTTATGTACTAAGTATTCCGCGAAGGTAATGTAATGTTCATGTACGTCAAGATACGGGTCTCTACAGTTGGTATCAGAGGAAAGGATTAGTCAACCTTTGGAAACTAGGATGTGAGAACTTTAGTGAGATCCCTAGAGACATTTCTAAGGTATGTCTAGGGATGTCTCTAAGGTTAAGTATGCGTATAGGTTATAGTACTAGAATTATGCTAACGATCATAGAATTAAACCTAAGATGTTAGATATTGAAGTTACTCCCCCTTTATTATGATTTTTGCCTCTCACACTATTCTTTTTGGGTTTTAGAAAATGGCTGGAAACAAGATGATTCACGATAATGGAGGATATGATGGACAATGGAATGATATTCTTCATAATGAAATGTGATTTGGAAGTCCAAACATCATTATTATGCCGAATCAGCAATCTCATAATATGATCAATAAAGTAAAATTTGGTAAGTTTCCTGACTCGACTAATAAAAGAAAGATGGAGTTTCATAATGATCATAGAGGAAAGAAAGTTCAATTTCCCCTATGTAAATCATGTGGGAAGAGGCATCAAGGAGAATGTTTCAAGGGAACTGTAAGATGCTTTGGGTGTGGAAAAGAAGGACACAAAGCAAGTAAGTGCAAAGGAAAAGGGTCAGTTAACACCATGTATGAGGATAATGGTATTGCTACAACATCAAAAATGGTTAAGTGTTTTAAATGTGGAATGTATGGGCATTATGCAAACAAATGCCCTAAGGGAAAGACTCATGAAGAGAATCAGTATGGTTATATGGGTAGTATTTATGTGGATGATGATGAAGAGACTAAAAATGATATGTGAGATGAAATAATTGTTGAAGCTCGGTCAATGGTTTAAGAAGGTAGTGGAATGATTACATGTTTATCAAGTGTAATGTTGTACTATAGAATAAAAAGACATCTAAGGATTGTTACACTGTTGTCTTTCCTTAAGTTTTGAAAGTTTATGATGAATGGTATGAGTAACAATGAAAGGTTATTCAGATATTTTTTGGAAAGTGGATGATATGTGCATAATGAAGGGATAAGGAGAAAATGAAATTTTTGACAGTATTCATGAGCTCATGATTGATATAAGGACTAAGTGATATCATTGTTTGAGTATATAGAATTTTGAGGATTTTGGTATGTGGAAAGTGTTAAATTTTAACTGCATTCATGTTTTCACTAAGGTATTCAAGAGAATACATGATTAAGGACTTTGAATGTTTGGAATGTGACTAACAAAACATATCTTATGATATATGGGGATCGACGATGGTGTTAAATCTCTGGTAATCGTTTTCACTATGTTATGAGAGTGGACTGCAGTATTATGGATAAGCCTAAAGATTGGAATGGATTATGTTGGACATAAGTTAGTATTGTTTAAGGATATAAGTTTTCTCGGTATTATTGATGGTATGTTATAGTAATATAGTTTTAGAAAAAGGACAACCTGCAGGACGGGCGACAGCCCATCGCGTCGGACAAGGATGTGGAAATCGAACCCACAACCGAAGTGCAACTGGCCTTTATCGCCTACCACTGGCCTACAGGAAGTCCCTGTTTAGTAGAAACTAGTTTTATTATATTAAGCAGTATGATATGTGATGTATAAGTTCATTTTAGGAACCATATATGATTAATCTCACTATAGATGGACTTATGTATTTTTTGATAACTTTTCTAACCTTTTGTTTGAGATAGATGGAATGACCCATCATTCTATCACATGATCTGCTAACACATCACGAATGAAAAATTCAACTTCATTTCTTTAAGAGATGAAGTGGAAATTGTTAAAGGCACGAACAATAGTGAGATTGTACCAAAATAAAGTAAGTATTTATTCTAATTTTCAACTTTAGGGAAATGATCTTGAAAACCAAAAATGTTGTCCTAGTGATCTTATACCTGATGAATCAGATGGTACCTTATATCATCACAAATCTATGGATTTGTGATTACTGGCTTTTCCATAGTCATGTTCTCTACCACTCTCCATCAGAACATGATGGTTAGATTTCTCTTCCATATCCATATTTTTACCTATGTGGAAACCCAACGATTAGTTTATTTGGGTAATCGTTACATTTCACACTTTAGTTTTTAAAGACAAGTTTTGGTATTCCTTTTTACGATGTGGTATTCTATTAAAGAAACTTTTGAATAGTAAACCATTTATAACCCCGACGAATTTCGAGGGCGAAATTCATTTTAAGGGGGGTAGAATGTAACAGCCCGAGATTTTATGAAAAATATTCTTTTTATTTCACTAATGTCTTGTGTTGTACGCTACACCAAAAGGAGCTTGCACAACACGCATCCTTGACTTGCCTTGCATTACACGCAATCGCGACCTTCCTCGATAGCGTGTGTAGTACGCAATAACGAGTTTCACTAAACAGCGATATGCTATTAAAATATTATTAAAACTAGCCGTTATGAATAGTAATAACCACTTTTTGAAATTTTGTAAATTTTATTTTTCAAAATGGATTTCATTTTTGGATTCGGAGTATCGAATTTAGCCTAAGGTGAAATTTTGGTACATTTCGGATAACTTTCATATTCTGATGAATAGTGAAAATTACTAAATTTTAATTAAAAACAACTTTTTTAATCGAAATAATTAATAGTGATAAATTATTAATTTGAGTGGTTTTAAAGTATATTTAGAATATATTTTTACAATTTAATACAATGTTGGTCATTGGTTGTAATTTCACATTTAAACCAGACATAATCAAGTGTCAATCTTTTGATAGATATTGTTTCTTAAAAACACGCTATTTGTTTTAACAGCGGGATTTAATTATAAAAATAATTAATGAAACTTCTATGTTATGAATTTGGTAAAATAGACTTTATTTTTGAATTTGGAATATAAAATATAGCTTAGGATGAAATTTTGGCATTGTTCTGAAAAACATCAATTTTTGATGAATAGTGAAACCACTAAGTGGTAGGTTAAAAACTGAATTTTTCATAAAACTTAATTTTACCGCTTCTGTGAATGAAATTTCAAAAATCCGAGAGACACGATTGATGTCAGTAAGTAAAATGTGGTTCAATGAGATGAAAATAATTTTTGGTGAATAGTAACTTTTTACTTTTTTTTACCACGGTTAATAGTAAATAGGGTAACTAAGGGTAAATATGATATTACTATTACCCTAACACATGTCCTAATTCTATTGGATAAGTGTAATTCGACTAAAAACAACCTTATGAATATAATATGACCATTTAGGTCCACTTGGATTAGATTATGACATTTAATATTATTTTATTTAATGAATAGTTAAAATAGTTAAAATCAAAGTTTAATAACTAAAACATTTTTAATATGGGGTTATACATAAGATAAATTCGACTATAAATATTCATTAGAAAGATAAAAATATTTCCTACATAATGATATTTTATTTATAATTTTTAGACTTTAAATAAAATAATTTATTTATGACACAACGATGATGCAGTAATTACCCTTTTAAGGAAATATTAACATAATTGATGTTATAAATGCTCAAATGAATGTAATTTGAGACTGTTTATGAATTCCAATAATTTTCTAGGTTACTATGATAAATTAGTGTTGATTTAATCAACTTGTTTCGAACATATAATTCTGTTATGACTTTCACAAAAAATCATATATCAAAGACTGTCAAAATTGACAGAAAATAGTTTTTAAATCAAATATTATATTATTAATTATTATTTTATTCCTAAAAATCTAAGGTTCGGCCAAATGACTTAGATAAGGATATATATATTAATAATAAACAATTCGGGGTTCATTTGGCATGTTATAGTAAGTGTATTAACCATATAGTGAAAGAAAACAAAAAGACACGGTAAAAGTTAAATTATTTAACTTAGAGTTAAATCTAATTGATAAGGTAAAAATAATACCCTAAACTTGTCTAAATCCTATGGGATGATAGGATTTCGACCCATCCCCACTTTAGCTTCGAAATAAGACCCTTTGGAACCATTATAAACTGATTTTGACTTTAATATAAAATAATATTTTGAGATATTCCTAAGGTGCCCCTCTCCTCCCTTATAAAAGGGTACCTCCTCCCCCTCCTCCTCACACCAATTTGAGCACTCAAGCTCGGCCAACCCCTAACAAAATCCATTCTCCACTTCCCTAGAATAATCCTAGAGGTCCTGGTCTTCTTCAAATACCAATCTTAGTTCCCTAAGTGGAGGATTCAAAGAGGCGTTCCAAAGAAGAGGTAATATCCATTACCGATCTTTTCAATTTCTTTCTTCTTCAACTTCTTCTTCATTAGTTGTTTCATGATAAAGTAATAACATCAGTATTACTTACATACTGATATGTTATTATAAATATGAAACAACTCTAATTCACCTTCTATCCATCCTACGGAAAAATGAAATCACCACGCGTGCGTACGTACGGAATACCGTCTCCACGCCGTGGTGTAATATATTTTCCGTCACCACCTTAATTGGATGGGTATAATGGTTTAATTAGTAACTATATATAATTATTATAAAGTGATATTGATACTGAAATAGTATACATACACTTCAACGCAATTCCACGACCATGGGAATGATATCATCGCTCGTGCGTACGTACGGACTACCGTCTCCACGACGCGATGAGATTCATTCTCCATGTTAACCATTTAAGAATGATTATAAAGTATATATAAGAAAAAATAATGAAATATATGACATTATAAAGCTACTGGATTTATGTATATATATATATATATGTCATCAACTTACTTCCATTCAAGACAATAAGGAAAGGAAAACAACGTTCATGCGTACGTACGGACTACCGTCTCCATGAACGGTGTTTTTCATTTCATTTATCTATCTATTATATATATATATATATATACTGAATATATATGATATATAAATCATATTTTATATTCTGGAAGTAAGTAAATCATGATATAAGTAATAATAATGTCAAGAACAACAAGTCAAAACACCTATGATAAATGAAACGATTTTACCCAAAACGCTTCTTTAACATGGAGTTTACAAAAGAACGGGTAATATAATGTCATAAGTGAACCATATATGATATCATAAAAATGAATATGATTCTGTAATAAGTCAATGACATTATTTAAACCATTATACAGGAGCTTCGGACACGTACAAAGCAAATCGGACCTAAGGTAAGGGAAAATATCACAATCTCACTTTTATCCGAGATTGTTTTTACTTTGGTAATTACTGGGGTGTATTTTATCATCCACATCCATGTTACCTCAATATGTAATATTATTTCCATCCTTTATATCCAATTTTACCCTTCGGTGAGTTTTTAGTAAAAGATACGAAAGGAATCTTTTGTCGTTTTTCGTTCGAGGTACTTTTTGACTTTTCCGACAAAAGTACGAAGAATGTTTTTTTTAACTTATACGACATGAATGGATTTTTAAAACATTATTTCCAAGAAAATTCCTTTACAAGTTTTCAAGTTTATTTTTAATCAACTTATTTTATTTTAAAGTTGTATGACATGTTATGAAAGGAAAAATGTTTTTGAAGTAGAAAAGATATTTTCCTCAAGAATGGAGTTCAAGTATTTTATCAAAATTATTTTCCATCTAAGATAATAAAAGGGTTCTGTTTTTATCTCTATTATTACATGAATTTGATTATGTTGTGATGGAAATATTTTTATGAATCCTTTATCTTATATGAATTGTTTTATGATGTCATGTTGTTTAAGAATTCCATTTTTATTACATGGGTTATGAAATGATGTATGATTTATGATTTTGTGGCACACATAAGAATGGTATCATTATGAGATGGGTGGGACCTATATCTCCCTCCAATGCATTGGGTAAAGATTTTATATCTCATGAGATAGACATGGCTGGAATGGTAGGTTATACCGGTTCAGTGAAACAGGACTGAAACGAGGGTTACTCGATTCAGAAAGGGACTTTGTCCACTAAGATAGTCTTGGCAATGAGTCTTGACTAACAAGAAATGATTCTCTATGATTATGTGTGTATGCCACAAAGTTTCATGTTTAAAGTTATGATTATTGTGATTACATTTCACTGCCATGATTTATCCCATGTTATGAAATTATGCTCTCTTTTCAGGTTATGATTTCCAAAATGTTATGTTCTTATGAATACGATGTGATTGATATTTCTTTTGTTTACCCTTACTGAGCATTTGAGCTCACCCTTTTATGTTTTCTTTTCCCCAGGATATAAAGAAAGGTTTTAGGTAAAAAAAAAGGAAGATATTTATGGGAGATGTTGAAGATCTTTCACCACGATTAGAAGATTTTATTTCGAGTTTTCAAAGACACTAAACTATTACGATCCTTGTGTGTGTGTTTTTGTTATGTACTAAGTATTCCGCGAAGGTAATGTAATGTTCATGTACGTCAAGATACGGGTCTCTACAGTTGGTATCAGAGGAAAGGATTAGTCAACCTTTGGAAACTAGGATGCGAGAACTTTAGTGAGATCCCTAGAGACATTTCTAAGGTATGTCTAGGGATGTCTCTAAGGTTAAGTATGCGTATAGGTTATAGTACTAGAATTATGCTAACGATCATAGAATTAAACCTAAGATGTTAGATATTGAAGTTACTCCCCCTTTATTATGATTTTTGCCTCTCACACTATTCTTTTTGGGTTTTAGAAAATGGCTAGAAACAAGATGATTCACGATAATGGAGGATATGATGGACAATGGAATGATATTCTTCATAATGAAATGGGATTTGGAAGTCCAAACATCATTATTATGCCGAATCAGCAATCTCATAATATGATCAATAAAGTAAAATTTGGTAAGTTTCCTGACTCGACTAATAAAAGAAAGATGGAGTTTCATAATGATCATAGAGGAAAGAAAGTTCAATTTCCCCTATGTAAATCATGTGGGAAGAGGCATCAAGGAGAATGTTTCAAGGGAACTGTAAGATGCTTTGGGTGTGGAAATAAAGGACACAAAGCAAGTAAGTGCAAAGGAAAAGGGTCAGTTAACACCATGGATGAGGATAATGGTATTGCTACAACATCAAAAATGGTTAAGTGTTTTAAATGTGAAATGTATGGGCATTATGCAAACAAATTCCCTAAGGGAAAGACTCATGAAGAGAATCAGTATGGTTATATGGGTAGTATTTATGTGGATGATGATGAAGAGACTACAAATGATATGTGAGATGAAAGAATTGTTGAAGCTCGGTCAATGGTTTAAGAAGGTAGTGGAATGATTACATGTTTATCAAGTGTAATGTTGTACTATAGAATAAAAAGACATCTAAGGATTGTTACACTGTTGTCTTTCCTTAAGTTTTGAAAGTTTATGATGAATGGTATGAGTAACAATGAAAGGTTATTCAGATATTTTTTGGAAAGTGGATGATATGTGCATAATGAAGGGATAAGGAGAAAATGAAATTTTTGACAGTATTCATGAGCTCATGATTGATATAAGGACTAAGTGATATCATTGTTTGAGTATATAGAATTTTGAGGATTTTGGTATGTGGAAAGTGTTAAATTTTAACTGCATTCATGTTTTCACTAAGGTATTCAAGAGAATACATTATTAAGGACTTTGAATGTTTGGAATGTGACTAACAAAACATATCTTATGATATATGGGGATCGACGATGGTGTTAAATCTCTGGTAATCGTTTTCACTATGTTATGAGAGTGGACTGCAGTATTATGGATAAGCCTAAAGATTGGAATGGATTATGTTGGACATAAGTTAGTATTGTTTAAGGATATAAGTTTTCTCGGTATTATTGATGGTATGTTATAGTAATATAGTTTTAGAAAAAGGACAACCTGCAGGACGGGCGACAGCCCATCGCGTCGGACAAGGCTATGGAAATCGAACCCACAACCGAAGTGCGACTGGCCTTTATCGCCTACCACTGGCCTACAGGAAGTCCCTGTTTAGTAGAAACTAGTTTTATTATATTAAGCAGTATGATATGTGATGTATAACTTCATTTTAGGAACCATATATGATTAATCTCACTATAGATGGACTTATGTATTTTTTGATAACTTTTCTAACCTTTTGTTTGAGATAGATGGAATGACCCATCATTCTATCACATGATCTGCTAACACATCACGAATGACAAATTCAACTTCATTTCTTTAAGAGATGAAGTGGAAATTGTTAAAGGCACGAACAATAGTGAGATTGTACCAAAATAAAGTAAGTATTTATTCTAATTTTCAACTTTAGGGAAATGATCTTGAAAACCAAAAATGTTGTCCTAGTGATCTTATACCTGATGAATCAGATGGTACCTTATATCATCACAAATCTATGGATTTGTGATTACTGGCTTTTCCATAGTCATGTTCTCTACCACTCTCCATCAGAACATGATGGTTAGATTTCTCTTCCATATCCATATTTTTACCTATGTGGAAACCCAACGATTAGTTTATTTGGGTAATCGTTACATTTCATACTTTAGTTTTTAAAGCCAAGTTTTGGTATTCCTTTTTACGATGTGGTATTCTATTAAAGAAACTTTCGAATAGTAAACCATTTATAACCCCGACGAATTTCGAGGGCGAAATTCATTTTAAGGGGGGTAGAATGTAACAGCCCAAGATTTTATGAAAAATATTCTTTTTATTTCACTAATGTCTTGTGTTGTACACTACACCAAAAGGAGCTTGCACAACACGCATCCTTGACTTGCCTTGCATTACACGCAATCGCGACCTTCCTCGATAGCGTGTGTAGTACGCAATAACGAGTTTCACTAAACAGCGATATGCTATTAAAATATTATTAAAACTAGCCGTTATGAATAGTAATAACCACTTTTTGAAATTTTGTAAATTTTATTTTTCAAAATGGATTTCATTTTTGGATTCGGAGTATCGAATTTAGCCTAAGGTGAAATTTTGGTACATTTCGGATAACTTTCATATTCTGATGAATAGTGAAAATTACTAAATTTTAATTAAAAACAACTTTTTTAATCGAAATAATTAATAGTGATCAATTATTAATTTGAGTGGTTTTAAAGTATATTTAGAATATATTTTTACAATTTAATACAATGTTGGTCATTGGTTGTAATTTCACATTTAAACCAGACATAATCAAGTGTCAATCTTTTGATAGATATTGTTTCTTAAAAACACGCTATTTGTTTAAAAGCGGGATTTAATTATAAAAATAATTAATGAAACTTCTATGTTATGAATTTGGTAAAATAGACTTTATTTTTGAATTTGGAATATAAAATATAGCTTAGGATGAAATTTTGGCATTGTTCTGAAAAACATCAATTTTTGATGAATAGTGAAACCACTAAGTGGTAGGTTAAAAACTGAATTTTTCATAAAACTTAATTTTACCGCTTCTGTGAATGGAATTTCAAAAATCCGAGAGACACGATTGATGTCAGTAAGTAAAATGTGGTTCAATGAGATGAAAATAATTTTTGGTGAATAGTAACTTTTTACTTTTTTTTACCACGGTTAATAGTAAATAGGGTAACTAAGGGTAAATATGATATTACTATTACCCTAACACATGTCCTAATTCTATTGGATAAGTGTAATTCGACCAAAAACAACCTTATGAATATAATATGACCATTTAGGTCCACTTGGATTAGATTATGACATTTAATATTATTTTATTTAATGAATAGTTAAAATAGTTAAAATCAAAGTTTAATAACTAAAACATTTTTAATATGGGGTTATACATAAGATAAATTCGACTATAAATATTCATTAGAAAGATAAAACTATTTTCTACATAATGATATTTTATTTATAATTTTTAGACTTTAAATAAAATAATTTATTTATGACACAACGATGATGCAGTAATTACCCTTTTAAGGAAATATTAACATAATTGATGTTATAAATGCTCAAATGAATGTAATTTGAGACTTTTTATGAATTCCAATAATTTTCTAGGTTACTATGATATATTAGTGTTGATTTAATCAACTTGGTTCGAACATATAATTCTGTTATGACTTTCACAAAAAATCATATATCAAAGAGTGTCAAAATTGACAGAAAATAGTTTTTAAATCAAATATTATATTATTAATTGCTATTTTATTCCTAAAAATCTAAGGTTCGGCCAAATGACTTAGATAAGGATATATATATTAATAATAAACAATTAGGGGTTCATTTGGCATGTTATAGTAAGTGTATTAACCATATAGTGAAAGAAAACAAAAAGACACGGTAAAAGTTAAATTATTTAACTTAGAGTTAAATCTAATTGATAAGGTAAAAATAATACCCTAAACTTGTCTAAATCCTATGGGATGATAGGCTTTCGACCCATCCCCACTTTAGCTTCGAAATAAGACCCTTTGTAACCATTATAAACTGATTTTGACTTTAATATAAAATAATATTTTGAGATATTCCTAAGGTGCCCCTCTCCTCCCTTATAAAAGGGTACCTCCTCCCCCTCCTCCTCACACCAATTTGAGCACTCAAGCTCGGCCAACCCCTAACAAAATCCATTCTACACTTCCCTAGAATAATCCTAGAGGTCCTGGTCTTCTTCAAAGACCAATCTTAGTTCCCTAAGTGGAGGATTCAAAGAGGCGTTCCAAAGAAGAGGTAATATCCATTACCGATCTTTTCAATTTCTTTCTTCTTCAACTTCTTCTTCATTAGTTGTTTCATGATAAAGTAATAACATCAGTATTACTTACATACTGATATGTTATTATAAATATTAAACAACTCTAATTCACCATCTATCCATCCTACGGAAAAATGAAATCACCGCGCGTGCGTACGTACGGAATACCGTCTCCACACCGTGGTGTAATATATTTTCCGTCACCACCTTAATTGGATGGGTATAATGGTTTAATTAGTAACTATATATAATTATTATAAAGTGATATTGATACTGAAATAGTATACATACACTTCAACGCAATTCCACGACCATGGGAATGATATCATCGCTCGTGCATACGTACGGACTACCGTCTCCACGACGCGATGAGATTCATTCTCTATGTTAACCATTTAAGAATGATTATAAAGTATATATAAGAAAAAATAATGAAATATATGACATTATAAAGCTACTGGATTTATTTATATATATATATATATGTCATCAACTTACTTCCATTCAAGATAATAAGGAAAGGAAAACAACGTTCATGCGTACGTACGGACTACCGTCTCCATGAACGGTGTTTTTCATTTCATTTATCTATCTATTATATATATATATATACTGAATATATATGATATATAAATCATATTTTATATTCTGGAAGTAAGTAAATCATGATATAAGTAATAATAATGTCAAGAACAACAAGTCAAAACACCTATGATAAATGAAACGATTTTACCCAAAACGCTTCTTTAACATGGAGTTTACAAAAGAACGGGTAATATAATGTCATAAGTGAACCATATATGATATCATAAAAATGAATATGATTCTGTAATAAGTCAATGACATTATTTAAACCATTATACAGGAGCTTCGGACACGTACAAAGCAAATCGGACCTAAGGTAAGGGAAAATATCACAATCTCACTTTTATCCGAGATTGTTTTTACTTTGGTAATTACTGGGGTGTATTTTATCATCCACATCCATGTTACCTCAATATGTAATATTATTTCCATCCTTTATATCCAATTTTACCCTTCGGTGAGTTTTTAGTAAAAGATACGAAAGGAATCTTTTGTCGTTTTTCGTTCGAGGTACTTTTTGACTTTTCCGACAAAAGTACGAAGAATGTTTTTTTTAACTTATACGACATGAATGGATTTTTAAAACATTATTTCCAAGAAACTTCCTTTACAAGTTTTCAAGTTTATTTTTAATCAACTTATTTTATTTTAAAGTTGTATGACATGTTATGAAAGGAAAAATGTTTTTGAAGTAGAAAAGATATTTTCCTCAAGAATGGAGTTCAAGTATTTTATCAAAATTATTTTCCATCTAAGATAATAAAAGGGTTCTGTTTTTATCCCTATTATTACATGAATTTGATTATGTTGTGATGGAAATATTTTTATTAATCCTTTATCTTATATGAATTGTTTTATGATGTCATGTTGTTTAAGAATTCCATTTTTATTACATGGGTTATGAAATGATGTATGATTTATGATTTTGTGGCACACATAAGAATGGTATCATTATGAGATGGGTGGGACCTATATCTCCCTCCAATGCATTGGGTAAAGATTTTATATCTCATGAGATAGACATGGCTGGAATGGTAGGTTATACCGGTTCAGTGAAACAGGACTGAAACGAGGGTTACTCGATTCAGAAAGGGACTTTGTCCACTAAGATAGTCTTGGCAATGAGTCTTGACTAACAAGAAATGATTCTCTATGATTATGTGTCTATGCCACAAAGTTTCATGTTTAAAGTTATGATTATTGTGATTACATTTCACTGCCATGATTTATCCCATGTTATGAAATTATGCTCTCTTTTCAGGTTATGATTTCCAAAATGTTATGTTCTTATGAATACGATGTGATTGATATTTCTTTTGTTTACCCTTACTGAGAATTTGAGCTCACCCTTTTATGTTTTCTTTTCCCCAGGATATAAAGAAAGGTTTTAGGTAAAAAAAAAGGAAGATCTTTATGGGAGATGTTGAAGATCTTTCACCACGATTAGAAGATTTTATTCCGAGTTTCCAAAGACACTAAACTATTACGATCCTTGTGTGTGTGTTTTTGTTATGTACTAAGTATTCCGCGAAGGTAATGTAATGTTCATGTACGTCAGGCTACGGGTCTCTACAAAATCCCATCCACACATTTTTCTAATTTAGGTCTCATGGTTAGTACTAACTATGCACCTAATCGTGTTCCCCAAATAGAGACAATGGAAGAGTTGCATGGTTAAGATGCATAGTTATTTTAACTGTGCCCCAACCGTATCACCCCTTCTATTTAGGTTGCGTGGTTTGGTTACATGGTTTTTCTAACCATGAAAAAATTGTGTTCCCCTACCTAGGATACTAGAAATGTTGTATAGTTTGATTTTAGGGTTTTTCAAATCATGAACCAACCATGAACATGACCAAGAACCATATACAAAATCCAGAAAAACATCAGTCACAACTCGAGAAGAGATCCAATCGGTGGATACTCAAATAAATGGGTTAAAATACCTAAAAATTGGTTACATGATGTTACAATCTCCCCATCATATGACTTTATGTCCCCATAAATCTTTTAGTCCAAAATATAGAATATGATGACATAATAATAACTCCCACACTAATCTTGTGAGGTGAAAAGTCCGCAATCTAGAATAGAGACTCACCTAAGGGCTAAAAATACACACACTATAAGATCCAAACACCAAGATCATCACACATATCCAAGCCAGAGAAGGAATGGAGACCAATCATAGGTCTACCTACCATTTAAAGATTCACCAAAATGGCGTAACATGAGAAAAATGTATCCCTTAGATCTAAAGAAGAGACTTCAACCACTCAGAAAAGATAATATCTAAGTTCTGGCTCTAAAAACATTAAATAAAGGGAACATCCAAACAACTCACAATTTATATAAGAATAAAAATTCTTAAGTCCAATCTATGATGAAATTTCCACAAGCAAGGCATAGAAATGAAAAGGATTTATACCTTGGTTAAGTACTCGACCGTAACCTAGGATTTCCAAAAGTGAGCCTCACTTCTCGGTGAGATCATCAAATAAAATGCTAGCATCTCCAAGTGATGGGTCCATCAAGAAATTACATTTTCCTAGTTACTTGAGTACATTCTAAAGTAAAACCCAAGTACAACATAAAAAATTTCAAACATCTAGGTTAGTGGACAATAGGGCACTACAATTTCACAAGGGAGATCTTCAATCACATCAAAATTGAGCTTTAACCATCAAGGGAAAAAACAAAAGAAAACTAAGGAAAAAAAATTCCCAAACATCTCAAGTATTCTCAGCATAATATTACACTCCATCACTAGGATCACAATGAATATTGAGGAACTAAAATTGTTCCAAAAGAAGGCCAATAATTCAAGAGTGCTCATCCACAAGGCACAACCACATAGGTCACATGAAAACAAAACCACCCACATGATATAAAAAAAGTTCAAAATAGATCATAAAAAAGATCACAAAAAAGTACACTAATATCTCTAAAAAAATGGATTCTAAAAAAAGACAATCCAAAACAACGAAAAACTAAAGAATTTTCCACTCTGACATTGTAAAAAACAAGTCTGATCAATATCAACCAAATATAGTAACTGACATCCAACAACTGAAGGTTAATCCACTGCATGAAAATTTTTACTCTAAGGACTATAGATGGAGCCCTATTATCTTGATGAATCCACTTCCCCATAGTCAGGAGTTGATGATCCCGACTGAAACATCCCTTTCTGATTATCCAACTTACAGAACCTCTTAAGGTGACCCAAATAACAACACCCTTTACAAACTATCAAAGCTTTAGAACATAACCTATTAGGATCACCAGTTTTCCCACACTAGAAGCATCCAACATTCCTCTTCTTTCCATGTGATGTATTTCCTTTTTAAACAATGAATGATGCATTCTTCTTTTCATGTTGTTTCAGTAGCTCCATTTTAGGTAAAAATTACATATTGAGTGTCTTTCAATAAGAGATAAACCAATACTTAGGCTCGATTGTTAATAGGTATGGGTGAATAACTTTTATAAAATAGATAGAATTATATATTTAATTACCAAATTACCCTGGTAAGAAATATATCAAGCTTGATAATTTCTTGTCATACTTTGCAACCGATTACTCATCTTGATTAAAACCCAAGAACTCAGTAAATTTCTACTTCTTCACTTTCTCAGGATACTACCATTAAATTAAGACAATCTAGAAGAATTACTAAGAAATTATTTCATACATACAAGAGGAAATCACTATTTCCTACCATTCTTAGCTAGGTACCTCAAACAACCAATTAACAAACTTGACCTTCAGAGCATATGGAGTCTTGAGATAATCAAAGATCCCATCAAATTCTGTAATAAATTTTAATGCCTGAGTAGAAACTTGTTGACCTTTATAAAAAGGTGGTTGAAAATAAAATAAATCAAGTATGGGGTTCAAATTCTTGAATATATTTGCCTCCCCTATTATATATAGACTCTGGGTAGAGTCATCAACAAGGGATTCCAATTTTAGAAAATTTCATGAACCACTATGAAAACTAGGCTGATGGATGAACATTCTATCATTCTGGAAAAATTCCTAGGGTACATTTCTAGTCATCAGAAAATAGAATCATATTAACTCAGGCATCAAATAAAAGTCAAATATGGCACAAAATATTTTAAAAAAAATTCACAAAGCACTTTCATCAAAGCATCATTGATTTCAAAACACACAAGATTTCACTATTTATAAAACATTAATCTTTCCTTTCAAAATGAAAAATCTTGTTATAAATCCATCACAATAATTTGAAATCCTTTACCAGCTCATGGAAATTCTTCCATGGTTTCAAAAACATTAACCCATATTCCAATTATCAAAACTACTTATATTTCAAACCCATTACCAAGAAAATTTCTCCTCAAAACGTTTCTTTAGAACATCACATGGGTGTATTTGAAAATTAATTTTCCAAAACAAAAATTTCATAAGAACACACTTTTGGTAATTGAAAACACTTGTCCAAGAACTCAATCAAAAATTTTTTAAGACAAAATTTGGTTTTAGAAGAGGATTTAAAGTCATCAACAAGGGATTAAATATGAAATGGCTAAACAAAATCATGAAAAAAACTACATATATAATCTTCCCAACTAACCCTATACAAGTAAAGTCATCTTGGAAAAAATTGAGGGTGAACCAGGTTCGAGTTAGAGTATAATTATGCATGGATTGGTTGCATGTGCTAGTAAACCACAAACCAACCACAAAAAACTTTCTGGATAAACTTCCAAAATAGTCACACAATTTATTCATATTTCACTAGACCATGAGGTAATTGTGTAACTATGGACATATTTATATCCCAACCAAAAACCCATAATATATTCCCAAAATGAAATACAATCTCATCAAAAATCTAAATCTCATTCATTAGTTGGAAACCAAAAATATACAACAAAGAATCAAGTCCCCACATCCCTGGTAAATCAAGCCTCATAATGAAGAGGTGGTGATCAAGAATCCGTTAAAACACTAACTATTGTGTCTTGAAACATTATTAATCTCATTTATTCAATGACTCACTCCAAATAACATAAGGTATTTCAAGGAGAAGTGCTTCCTTTTATGGAAACAATTTCCTTTGATACCATTTGTAATGAACCAACCTAGAATACCATCTAAAATGGTATCTGATCCAATTATACACTAACATTAAGTGAATTATCGATCTACATGGGCTAGTGGAAAGTACCTGGTCATCAAGAAATAACCATTGGGATTAATCTCTCACACAAAATATTACAATAAATGGAGTACAATATAGAAACATCATCATGTACATACATCTGTATAATCATATCATGTATAAGGAGACAATACAAAATTACAAATAAAAAAACACTACTAGAAATCTGCGCTATAGCCATAGATTTATAGCCACAATTTATAATAACTGTGTCTATATCTAACCAAAATCCACAACCCGAATGATGGTCGTGGCTATACCCCCCCACCCCTCAAGTTTACTCCGCCCCAGCCCCCTCCCTCTCTTGCGATGCATCACATTCCTTCCCCGCAATACCTCCCCTGTGATTCCTCCTCCACCTCCTCCCAACATCCCCGGCGATGCGGCCTCTACACATCCCCGATGACGTGGCTCTATCACACCCAGGTCATCTTCCCTCCTACGCGGCCTCCCTACCTTCCTGTCTACACAGCTCTAAAGACCCCTCACCTCACCGCTATGCTCCTCCTCCATCGTGGATCACCGCCACTCAATGCTTCTCCGACGCAGATACGCTACCTTCTGGAGTCCTCCTCAGATACAGAAACCCCACCTCCCTGATATCCCCCTCCTCCGACGTGGCCACCCCACATCCATTCGATTTCTTCCATAGGTTTCTTTGACTTCAGATCATCGGCCTATCTGATTTTCACTTGTATGATTTATTTGTTTTGATTTATTATCTTTTAATGTCATATAAGAACTAATTCTATCTTGCATATTTGAAAATATCAAATTGAGATGAAGGAGATGAATCAAAAGTTCCAAAAGGTAACACTGAAGTATATTATGATGACAAATGGAGAGGGGGGGTATGGGACAGGGCTGGAGGCCATAGCAAGCGACAAAGATGGCACTGTTCAACACTTTTCCATGAAAGGATGAGGCCTACAACATCCAGGCTTGCCTCACTAAGAAGAACATTGATATGAAAAAGTGTTGGTAGGATATTCTGATGCTGCAGACCTAATGTAAAGATTGAAAGGGAATGTCAACACATTGTGGTTCATTTTCTGATCTCTTGACGTAGATTGGAAAGTAAATTTAGAGAAAATGGAGGAGGTACAAAAACATTATAAATCATTTAGATGCATTTGGTTAATGGAAACATTTTCTATTTTTATTTTTCTAAAAATGTTTTGGATTAAAAATATTGAATTAGAAAGTGTTCACATTAACCAAATACAGCCTACCAATTACATTTTTCCTTCTGTTTCCTTTTTGGATTTTTGATGCAAGAATGTTTTTTGTAGCCTAAGATGTTTGGAAAACATGTTCTGTGAATGAATTTATTTATTTGAGTTAATAAATTCCATGTATATTGTGATGAAAAAAGGTCAATATATAAAATGGAAGATAATTTTTTCAAAAAGTAATGAAGTTTATTAAATATTGAATATGTTGTTGTTACAGATTTGTTCAGGAAGAAACTTATATATTTGATGATTTTTGGGATAGAAATTAATAGGAATCAATGACAAGTGTGTATAGTTAAGGTGACCACTGTGTGCTAAATGTTCCTACTGTGGTTTAAGTGAATCCATCCTTGTGTTTATAAAGTATGAAAATTAATGTTGAAAACTGAACTACACATGTTTAATGATGATGAAGTATATTTAGAATAAAAAGTTCTTATGGAAGTTACAATTATGAAAGAAAAATTATCAATATAATAATGTGTTTATGTATATATTTATTTAGAAAATATATTTATAGAAGAGGAATTTTCAAGAATGGAATAAATATCTCAAGGTATCAATTTTAGAAGAATGAAGTACTAAGAGGATGTACATTGTTAAAATATGATTCACGGATTCAAATTGAGGTTTATTTGGATGATGAGGTTATGAGAATATTGTTAGTGATTTTAAGATAACTTTTAAAGGCATAAAATGGTCCATGAGGTTGGTATTGGAATCATGTATCATTTATCATGTACAGTTGACACACTGATCACATATATTTAATAAGTCTTTATATCTCACTTTTTTCCCATTATTTCCTCACAGGTGGCTTCTTATGATGAGGCTGGTTCTATCCACCACCATCAAAGGAAGTGAATTCATCATTGGATTTAGGTAAGGTTTCTTCCGTTTTTATTCTTTGGCTCAATTTTAAATAGTGATATTGTGTTTTTTGGGTTTCCTATATTTTTGTAGTGTGTTTTGAATCTTGTTGAGGTGGATTCGATCTACTTGTCGAAGGTGACTCACCATATATGCACAGTTAAGCATATATATAATAGGTTCTCCCATTATATGTATGTCCTCCCATGGAAGCTTGATTACATATAAGGGGTTAGGTGTGCTTGTGTATATATATGGAAAATGCATACGTGTGTGGGTGATAACGGGATTATACATGTGAGAATATATACAAGGATCCTCTTGTGCATGTTCAAGTCCATGAAGACACATACATAGGTGTTAGGGCGTCATTATGTATATGCAAAGGTGCATATTTCTAGAGTATGAATGGAACATCTTAGATCTGTCACTGATAAAAGTGTCAAACACTGAGTGTGGCTTGGCTCCTTTGAGGTAGGGTACCTCTCCTAGCCTCTTTAATTCAAGAATATTTTAAATTTCATTCAGATTCTTTCTTAATTCTACTTGTTTATATTAAATTGTAATTATTTATTAAGTGTTAGTTAGATAATTGTTTTTTTTGAAAAACAAGTCATGGTTTTGTAATAAAACCCCTCCAACAGAGGTGTGTTATCTGTGAAAACTCACAGTGGGGCTTACCTCATGGTAGGATTTTATTTATGATTGATCAATCGATCAATCAATCATTTGTATGTTGTGCCATATTATGGTTTACTTATGTTTGGTGCTTCAATTGTTTTGTAAAAAAGTATATTTATTGAATTTTTTTGATTCCAAAACCTATTTTGGGGGATTATTTGTAAAGTATTTTGAATATCATGTATAATATTTTCAAGAGAAGTAAGGTTTAAAAAGAAATTTGGAAATTATTTAAAATTAAAATACATTTCATGAAGTGTTTTAATTTAAAACCTTTTCAATGATTAATTTGAAAATGTGACTTTTGGATGACCATGAGGATGATTCTTCTCATCATTGGGTGTATCTATTATAGTTATAAAATATGACCAAAAATTTAATAGAGTGGTAATGTTGAACCATTCCCTATTTTTGGGTTTCTTGAATCACTGTCCTCTGTTTCACAGTGATTGAGGTTTATTGTAGGTGAAAGAGTAGTTTGAATCTGACTGGACATATTAGAAAATGATTTTCCATCCCTTGTCTTTTTTATGGTTATCAAGATTTGAGTGATCAACTGTGTTAGGTCTTATTACATTCCTAACATTAGATATAACCTGAGAGGGGGGATCAGGGTATGCCAGTAAAAACCAATTTAAACCCTTTACCTTAAATATCTCACCGCCTTGTTTGGATCTTGACCTCTTAAACTTAAGGGTCACTCTTTTTTATCTTTGATTAAATTGATTCAATTAACAATTCACTTGACCCCTTATTACTATATATTCATTAAGTTTTCTTAACTCAATTTTGGTGTGCATGAAGTGGCCCATGTTGTTTGAGGATACCAAAGGGGATACTTCTTGAGTATCCAGAAATGGACGGTGGGAAAGGATAGGCGGAAGGGTGCAGGGGGGGGGTGCAAGGGGGTGCAGTGGGGCAGGGGTGTGTGTAGGGGGGAGGGGTGTGTGCAGGTGGAAGGGGGGGGGGGTGCAAGGGGAGGGGGGTGCTGGGGCAGGGGGGGTGTGCAGGGTGGGGGGTGTGCAGTGGGGATGGGGTTGGGGAGGGGGTGTGTGTAGGGGTAGGGGTGCAAGGGGCAGGGGTGTAAGGTGGGGAGGGGTGTGTGTTAGGGGCATGTGGGGGTGAAAGGGGGTGGGTTTGGGGTAGGGGGTATTGATGCAGGGGTGGGGGGTGGGGGTTAAAGAGGTTCTTGATTAAAAAGACATCACAAGTTTTTAAGAATAATATATATGATGTTGATTCGATGCTTGGGTTATTCATCATAGCTTAAATCATTTTGATTTGAGCTGAATGAGTGATGTTTGAAAAATAATGAGCTTAATTAATGATCACGTTATTTAGTATTGGTATGTACATATCAATATGAATATTATTTGTTCATTGTTAGTTATAGATTCATGTATCATTTATAATGTACAATTGACACACTGATCACATATATATAATAAGTAAGTATATCGCATTTCTTTTCCCACTATGTTCTTATATGTGGTTTCTTATGACGAGGTAGGTTCTATCCACCACCATTGAAGATAGTGAGTTCAATATCAGATTTGGGTAAGGTTTATTCCATTTTTATTCTTTGGCCTAATTTTAATTAGGGATTTTTTGATTTTTTGGTTCCTTATATTTTTTAGTGTGTTTTGGATTTTTTTGAGGTGGATTCGAGTCATCATTGACTAAGGCTTACATGTGTATGCATAGGTAAGCATATATATATATATATATATATATATATATATAAGTTACCCCTTTATATATATTCACTCATGGTAGTATTAATATATATATTGGGGCTAGGTGTGCTTATATATAGATATGAAAAATGCATACATGTGTAAGTGTAAAGGGGTATATGAAATTATAAACATATATCTAAGGATCCCCTTGTGAATATTTGGCCATGAAAATATGTGCATAGAGGCTAGGTTTTCTTATACATATGTGAAGTTGTATATGAGTACAAGAACAAAAAAAGAAGATTTGAGTTGTCATCGTCAAAAGCAATGCATCTTAAGGTTGAGTTAGGTTCCCTTTGCCTAAACCTTTAATTTGAATTCTATAATTGCCTGATTGTTTTAAAAACTTGTTTCCATAATTTCTTTATTGTTTTAAAAAATGGTTTTCTATTAACCACTAGCTTTGTCAAGGAAGAATATGAATATATACCTTAAACTTATTTATAGACCTTGTTCAAAGAGGTTAACAAATGATGGTTGTTTTTAGATACTAGAACAAGAGATCTAAAAACCATACATTGATTATCCTTAGATACATTCGTGATCTCATTCAACTTACCATTAAATTCTTCATAAAAGACCGCTACATAATTTAAGGATCTATTCATTCCAATACCAAGCTTCCTTAAATCTTCTCTGGTATCATGGAACTCACCCATAATGTTCCTCTTGAAATATTTCATAAGGAATGGTGTGAAAATATCAAACTATAGGGACTAAATCTGTAAGGATACATAATTCAATTTTGAACCACTCCTTCCAAGCTAATTAGATTCAAGGAATTTGAGTTTGGCAGGGGGTGTGCAGGGAGGTGGCAGGGGGAAGGGGTGTGTGCAGGGGAGGGGGTAGTGCGAGGGGGTGTGAATGACAAGTGTGAAAAGGATATTCCCAAATTTTAGGCATACCAATGATATTTTTTCTTTATAACATATTATAAAACTAATCACTTTATGTGTTATAATTAGGTTTGGAAAGGTGCATTTCCAATCCTGGGTCATACCCACTTCTTTGTTGACACTATATTTCTGAGTCCCATATTAGACTTTAGTGAATACATCCACTATTTCATCACTCAATATGATATATATACCACCATTGAAGTCCTGTGGTACTAATATATACCAAAACCACTAGTTTTTGAATACTTTTTGGTTCCACCTCTCACTAGGTTCTTATTTCCCCATCACAGAACCACTTTGTACTAGCATTGTGTTCCTCATTCACCACCCAATGCTAGTTACAATTGATAAGACTCTTGAGATATTACGATGAGAGTTATCTTCTTCTTCTATACTCTCCTTGTATTTTTTTTGAGAATTTTTTTTAGTTTTTTTTAATAGATTTCACGTACATAAATCAGGAAATCAAATACATGATTATAAAAATTAAAATGAAAAGATTCGTGGAAACTATTTTTTGACCTACAGTTCTATCAATATTGGTGTGTTCATTGAGAGATAAGATGTGTCAAATAAATGTAGGATAGGACCAATTCAATTAGTGGATGCTGAAGAATATGGAAGTAAGTAGTTCCAATAGAGACACATCATCATCCCCAACCTACTCTCATCTGTTAGGAAAACACCATTAAAATACCATTTACAATAATTTCTTAGCAGTTATTAGACACTCTCTTACCCCCAGAGTAACACCACCCCACACTATTCTCTAAATCTATAACCCAATCCCATGTTCCCATCATCACCACTCTTGAAATTACAACTTTTACTCAAGGTGGAAAGACTAAATAATTCAAATATATTTTCCACCTTTTCAGAGATTATAAATTGCTTGATATAGTTCCATCTTCCACTTTAGAACATCACAAAACCTGACCTCCTTCATTTATTTTTTGGTGATATTTCAACATTATGGTATTTCTCTTCAAATTTCATTCCAAGATAGAAGAAAAAAGTACTCACTGGGAATCTGAATTTTAAGAAATGTTCTGTTTGTTATACCTATTGAAGCCTAACGTTGGAAGTTTTTTTCATAATCACTAATTTTATAGGATATCTAATATTATTATAATTGAATCCTTCCTAAAATAGCTTATAAAACATAAACCAGTGCCCCAATAATCCCCCATTTGGATTCATTTCAAATTTCCCTTCTACATCTGAACCAGTCCCAAAACCAAACATGCACCTCAAGTAGTGTTTTTACGGGAAAAACTAAATAAAGCAGACAATTCATTCAAATTTTGTATTTGACATATAGAAAAAGATTAGAAAAATTAGGAGGTATGATATCTATAATTCCTAGAGAAACTATAACATCCATGTTGAAATTGTACATTTTCCTCATAGAGAATTGCATATTCATTCCAAATTTTGTCAACTTATAGGCATCTGAAGTGATCTTTCTATAATATTTCTCTTATTTTATTCTCAGAGTGAGTTATCTCTTAAACTATTAGAGATTTAAAATATTTATTCACCATGTTATTTTTCAAAATATAATTCCCAATGAGGTATATTATATTTGGAATTTATTAGCTTTCTTGCTGGTTTTGTGGTTTTGAAAAGTGGTTTCCCAATGCTAAAAAACTAGATTGGCCTGTTATGAATCAGTTCCCTTGACAAACTTATGTTTATAAATGATATTAAATTTCTTTTATTTACTTTTTAAATCACCACTACAATCAAACCAATTTTTTATCTGGATTCTCAGAGTAGTTACTACCGCACCGCAAAACCTCCAAAGTAGTCATATTAGCCAAAGAAATCTACAATTGGGCTCTAAATGCTACTAGAACCATTAGATAAGAAATTTATAAATATTTACATAGATATTTAAATGATTTTGGAACCTACTACAAAAATATAGTACAATGAAAATACCCTTATTACATATAAAATAATTTATAAATACGATGAAAATCTTTTCAGTGCATTGGTCTTGATCTTCTATACATTCCCTTCGGTCCCAAGACTTTTCTTTCTCAACACAGAACCATTTAAAGAACCTTACTGTGTCCTTTTTATATTCACATCCCTCCATAAATCCTTCCACCACATTGAGATATTTATATACATACATATTTTACATAGGTTTTTTCTTTAACCAAATAGGTTTCATAAATTCAGATATTGGTCATTGGAATGGAAACTCCACAGGATCCTGTTGCAATGTCATACATGAAATGAAAGCCATTTTTTCCCCACAACACATATAAATAATAAAATATGTGCATTATTATAAGAAAAAATAGCAGTAACCTACATTGATGTAGCTATATTCCTCTACTCTTGCTCCCCATTTTTCATCTCGGACTGCAGTGTTGAAGAAAAAGATAGATCTTGGTGACTAGTCCATTCAGTAGGATCATGTGCTAGTTTAATCACGTCTTTCTATTCCTTTCACTACATATTTACATGATCTAAAGTTCCCATAAAACCCATAGTTTATGTTTCCTTAGTATTTTTAAGTTCTTCTTTTCTTTGAGTAGTCATAGCCTCTAATTATTCCACCACCACACCTTCAAATCTCTTAATAGACACTTCTTTAAAGTGAATCTAGGTAGGCCCATTCTTTTTCAGTTCAAAAAAGAAATAAAAAACCCAAGGAATTCCAATCATAATTAATTTTTCCATCAATAACTTCATTATTTCCTGTGTTTTTTGGTTTGAGAAATTTTCCCCTATTCTTCCAATCAAGTGTAACCACACACCAGACACCATTTTTGAATGGATTGTTTTTGTGTTGATTTCATCTGTTGTGTGAGTGGATAACTAGTCCAAATATTATGGCCATTATGCCACTGTTAATTGTCCTCCAACACTATATGGATGAGATCCTAAATCTACTAGGGGAGGGGGCGTTCTGTCCAGGGGGTCTTTCCAAGAGGGGGGGGGGTGTAGTGGGGGTGTCAAGCAGGGTTGGTGCAAGGGGTACAACAGGGGTGGTGCAAGGGTGTTTGTGCAAGGGGACATGGGTGTGCAGTGGGGGGGGGGGGTCCAGTAGGGGTGGTGCAAGGGGGTCTAACAGGGGTGGTGTGGGGGGGGGGGTGTGCAAGGGATGTTTAAGGGGGGAGGGGGTCTGTCCAGGGTGTGTGTGTAGTGGGGGTGTCCAGCAGGGTTGGTGCAAGGGGGTCCCGTAGGGGTGGTTCAAGGGGGTGTGTCCGAGGGGACAGGGGTGTGCAGTGGGGGGGGGGGGGGGTCCAATAGGCGTAGTGTAGGGGGGGAAATGGTTGTTCGGGGGGGGGGGGGGGGGTGCAGGGGGTGTCCACCAAGGGTGGTGTAAGGGGGGTCTAGCAAGGGTGGTGCAAGGGGTGTCTCGTAGGGGGGGGGGGGTCTGTCCAGGAGGGTGGGGGTGTTCAGTGGGGGTGTCCGGTAGGGTTTTTGTAAGGGGGTCTAGCAGTGGTGGTGCAAGGGGGTGTCTGCAAGGGGACAAGGGTGTGCAGTGGGGGGGGGGGGCGGTCCAGCAGTGGTGGTGCAAGGGTGTGTGTGCAAGGGGACAAGGGTGTGCAGTGGAGGGGGGGGGGGGGAAGTTTACAAGGGTGGGCGGGGGGGGGGGGGGCAAGTGCTATTTAGAGGGGGGGGGGGTGCAAGGGTTGTCCAGTAGGGGGGTCTGTCCAGGAGGGTGGGGTTGTTCAGTGGGGGTGTCCAGTAGGGTTGTTGTAAGAAGGTCTAGTAGTGGTGGTGCAAGGGGGGGTGTGCAAGGGGACAAGGGTGTGCATTGGGGGGGGGGGGGTCCAGAAGGGGTGGTGCAAGGGGGTGTGTGCAAGGGGACAAGGGTGTGCAGTGGAAGGGGGGGGGGGTGCAAGGGGATAAGGGTGTTTGTGGGGGGGGGGGGGGTTCAAGTACTGTTTAGGGGGGGGGGGGGTGCAAGGGGTGTCCAGTAGGGGGGGTGAAAGGGGGTCAAATAAGGGTGGTTCTAGGGGTGTCTTGTAGGGGGGTCTATCCAGGGGGGGGGGGTTGCATTTAGGGTGTCCAACATGGTTGGTGCAAGGGGGGTCCTGCAGGGGTGGTGTTGGGGGGGGGGGGTGCAGGTTGGTGTTTTTAAGGGGACAAGCATGTGCAGGGGGGGGGGGGTGGTGCAAGGGGGGATGTGCAGGGGGGTGTCCAGCAAGGGTCATGCAAGGGCGGTCCAGTAGGGGTTGTGCAAGGGGTGTCTAGTAGGGGTGGTGTAAGGGATGTCCAGCAAGGGTGTGCAGGTGTGCAAGGATACGGGGGGTGGGGGGGGGGGGTCCAATAGGGGGGTTTCTAGAAGGGGTGGTGCAAGGGGTGTGTGTTCAAGGGGACGGGGGGGGGGGGGGGTGCAAAGGGGGATGTGCAGGGGGTGCAAAGGGGAATATGTGTGTGCGGGGGGGGGGGGGGGGTGTCTGTCCAGGTGGGGGGATATTGTCCAAGGGGTGGGGGTGGTACAAGGGGGGTCCAATAGGGGGTGTGCAGTGGGGGTGTGCAGGGGGGGGGGGGTGCAAGGGATGTATAGGGTGGGGGGTGCAAGGGGTTGTGCAGGGGGGTCTGCTGTCCAGGGTGTGGTTGTCCATAGGGGAGGGGGGGTCTGTCCAGGGGGTGTCCAGGAGGGTGGGTGTCTATCCTAGGGGGTGGGGGTGTCTGTCCTGTGGGGGGGGGGGGCAAGGGGGTGTTGTGCACCGGGGGGGGGGGGGGGCTATCAAGAGGGGGGTCTATCCAGGGGTTGTCCTAGGGGGGGTGTCTATCCTGGGGGGGCTTCTGTCCATGAGGGGGGGGGGGTAGTGGGGGTGTCCAGTGGGGGGTGTAGTGGGGGTGTACAGGTGTGCAAGGGGGTGTGTGTAAGGGGACGAGGGGTGTAAAGGGGGGGGGGTGTAAGGGGCCAACACTCGCTAAATAGTGCTGGTTTTTTTGGAAAATGTGAAGACCTATAGCCATGGTTTTAAACCTTGGATATAGACGATAAGTTATTTTAGCCTGTTCCATGGGTTTCAAACCTTGGATAGAGGGTTTTAGACACGGTTTGAACTATGTTTATAACCCTATTGAAATAGTTTAAACCGTGGATACATGCCTGTAGCCATGGTTCAAACCATGTATAGAGGCCTTTATCCATAGTTCAAAACCGTGGCCATAGGGTTTACCCTATATCCACGCCAATACCCGCCACAGTTGAATAAACTGTGGCTATAACCTGTAGCCACAGTTGTATGAGCCTATATCCACAGTTTAAAACCGTGGATATAGCCTTATTTTATAGTTGTGGAAAGCTTCCAAATAACAATCTCTTGGTATTTCATGACCATCCACCATGTCCCATGTCACCTACCCTTGGTCGCCCTAGCTCTAGCCCAAAAAATAACATGAAAGAATGATCACCTCATATAAGATCATAAAGGGATGGAAACACCAAATTGTAAAAGTAGTGTGTGACATATAGATCCCAGTAGGATTCCACCAATGATTCTATATAGTTACTTCATAAGGTAATTGAAATATTCTAAAATATGATTACAATAAGTAGGGTACAAATAATAGTTTGAAAATATAGTTTTATGCTTTTTAAAACTATTTATCAGACCAAATCTCTAAAACATGTCATTTCTTTATTTGAAAACCAAATATCTCTTGAAAATATTTGGAAACAATTTCACCAGCTAAAGTCATATATTAAAGAAAATATGATAATATGCACATTTAATCAAACATACAAAAAATTATATATAGAGATTCAAGGTGCATAATAACAATAAATAGATCAATCATGACCAGTAATCAATCAAGCAAGGAAACTCTGGTGACAAGTAATTACAAAGAACACTATCATGTATCAAGTATCATGTATACGGATTTCATTGGTACAACCTCGGTATGATATAGAGTTAATCATATAAAATAAAATAAAAAATCATTAGGAATTATTTCCATTCTTACATATAGTCTCACAGGGTCTCAATCAAACTAGTTCCATACACACCCACTTTCCTGGCCAGACATTTGTAGCCTGGCCCTTTCATGTTCTCTATAGATCCACTCGATGGGGTGTGTGTCTGCTAATGAAGTATATATATATATATATATAGATCATTACATCTATATACTAAGGTTCCCATTATTATTCAAAAGTGGTGAGTGAGATAATCAAGTTACAAGGATCACATAAGGATCCTTATCAATATTAATCATGGGATCAATCCCTCAACATTTCAATTATGGGAACATGCCCTCAAATCAAATATCACTCTCACCCCCAAACTACCTCAGAGTAAATAATCCCCCTTTCAACACCCAATTATGAGAAGTATAAGAATAAAACAAGTTATAATAATGTATAATTACATGATAGAATTATCATAAAGGTCCAATGAGGTCATCAAACATAATCAATTTGAATTCTAAACCTTTTATACAATTCAACATTCAAAAGGGTAATAATACCCACCTACTTTCAAAAATCATAATAATAATTAAATATGGGCCTTTAAAACAATCATTTATTTTTAAATCTACCCTAAATAATTCAAAGGAAGTGTTATAATTATAAATGTTTTGAATATATTTCAAAACATGCGTTTACCACCTATTTTCTTGTAAATAAATCACTCATTTCATATAACCTAAGAAGGCCTATTTAAAAATAAAGTTAAAATCATTCAAATATTTTTCTTGGTAATTTCAAAAATTCAAGCATTTTAAACTATTTAGAAAACATAAAATGGTTCAAATAATTTCATTAAAATAAAGGAATTTCACTTTAGAAACCAAAACTAGGCTTAATCCCTCACTTTCGACATGGTAACCTTGAAAAACTCTTTTAAAGGAAATTAAAGACAATATATCATTCACCAATGTCTAAAACCTTGAGAAGGAACCCATGCCATTTCCAATTTATTTAAAATATAATCAAAAATTATTTTGAAAGGAAATCCATGATCAACAATTATAAAACATGTGTTGGAAGGAGGAACATATCTATAAATCATGAGGAAACTATGAATTATGAAATGAAGGAAAAACATAGAAAAACCTACTTGGAATTTTGGAATCCAACCACAACGGATCTATGATATATTTTATTTGATGGTGATCCCCGAATATGTGAAGATATATCTCGATAGAAGAGAGAATAAATACTAGATCTAAAGTTCAACATAAACCATACATTGAACACTAAATCATAAGGCCAACATAAACTCTAGGAATAATGAATAAAAATAATAAGAGATATCAAAGACCAAGGAGAAAGAAACTCACAAGAAGATGATCATCTATTTTTTTAGCTCTTAAATTTTCAAAGAAACCAGGTTGGGAGTGACAAAACACCTATAAAGGGATCCCAAAATACAAAGTATTGATTTATGTTCAAGAAAGATGATTTTAGGTTTAATTAAGGGGGTTTGGTTATTTTAATTACAATTTTAGTGTAATTAAATCTCATCTACATGGTTTCCTTGGTTAGGTTACATTCTTAGTACTAATCATGAACCTAACTATGCACCCCAAATAGAGGCACTAGAAGAGATACATGGTTAATTTGAATGATTAGTTTAACCACGCACCAACTGTGTGATCCCTTCTATTTAACTTGTATGGTTTGTCTGCATGGTTGGTCTAACCATTCACAAACCATGTTCCCCTACCTTGACTACTAGAAATGTTGCTTGGTATGGATGTGTGGTTTTTCAAATCGTGTTCCAACAATGAACATGCCCCAAAACCTTAGAAAAAAGGAAAAAACACCAAAAAACAACCCATGAATAGATACAATATTTGGATACTAAAATAAATTTGTAATAAAACCTAAAAATATGTAACAATATGTTACAAATTATTTTTATAACACAATGGTGTTTTTTTGTATCTGAGCATGATATTTTAATAGGAATATGGAATCTAATAGAGTAGTGAGAGTATCTATGTAATTTGAGAATATCAAAGGCTAGAAAATAAAGTATTATACCAATAAAAATATGATGTGAATTATATTTTATATCCAAAAAGGATTAGGGTATGATAGGTAAAATCTAATGTAAATAGTTTCATTAGTTATAAAAATATTTCAAGGAAATAGTTTTATAGAAAAGGGTTTAAGAGTGATGATGATGATAAACTTGAAAAGAGTTATAAGTAGAAAATAAAATTTATTAACATCATAACATTTTATTCTATGAAGTTAAAGAATTTGAATATTTGTTCAAGGATTTAAACATTAATAACATGATTTCTAAGTCTAACAAGTATTTTTTACTCACTAAAGAAGTTTAGCTAGAGAGTTTTTATAATATAGCCACATAGAGATATGGTAGGAATTACATAGATATAGTGAACCAAACTTAACATTCATTGATATTACTTAAAAGTAAAAGAATATTCATTACAAAATAAAACAAATCTAGGACATGATCATATAGTTATAATGTATTTAGAAATAGGGAAACATAAACAGATGGTTCATAAGACATCTTCATTATATCTCACTTATTTCATCATAACTATATCCTTATTTGACATATCTTACTTAATACCCTTCTTCATGACCTGGGGAAAAGAAACATATGAAAGGGTGAGCTCAAATTCTTAGTAACAGTAAAAAATTATGATATCAATCATATCATAATTATAAGACATAAGAACATAACATTTTAAAATATTATCCTCCATAGGAAAGATCGTGATATCATGCCATGGGATAAATCATAAAAGTTCATAAGAATCAATGAATGTAATAAAAAAATTCATAACATAAGACATGAAATTTTGTGGCATACACATAAGCATAGAAAATAATTTCATATTATTCAAGGCACATTTCCAAGACCATCATAGCAGAAAAGTCCATTACTGAACCGAGTTCACTCCTCATTCCATCCCTTTATTATTGTACCAAGATAATTTCCCATTCTAGACATGTTTATCTCATAATATATAAATATTTACCCAATTCATTGGAGGGAGATATAGGTCCCACCAATCTCATAATGAAATTATTCTTATGTGTGTGATAATAACATAAATCATTCATCATAACCCAAGGGAAAAATGGGTTTCTTTAAACATCATGCCACCAAAACATAATCCATGTAAAACAAATGGATTTCATAAATAGAATTCCATCATAAAAACAATAAAATAATAGGTATAATAAGGATATTATACTTGAAATATAACCTTATTAAATAATTCCATCTTAGATGGAAAATAATTTTGATATAACACTTGAAATTAATAATTGAGGAAAATATCCTTTCTTCTTCAAAAATGTTTTCTTCCTACACAATTTTAAAAGAATTTTTTTTTCTAAAAATAAACCTTAAATATATTATAGGAATATTCAGGGAAATAAGGAATTATGGAAACATAAAAATTTGTTCATCCCATATAAGTTAAAAAAACATTATCCTTGTAAATTTTGCTGGAAAAGTCAAAAAGTACCTCATATCGAATAATGACAAATGATTCATTTCATACCAATTAATAAAAATTAACCAATAGGTAAAATTGAATTTAAAAAATTGTAGAATAATATAAATAATATTACATATTTATTAAACATGGTCGTGGATGATAAATATACCCTAGTAAATACTTATGTATAAAAAATCTCATATAATAATGAGATTACACAATTATCCCTTACCTTAGGTACAATTTCCTTTGTATGTATCTGAAACTCCTATATAATGATTTAAATAATGTAATTGAATTATTTAAAAATAATTTTCATTTTTATGATATCATATGTGATAATATTATGATCTTTTTGTTAATAACATCTTATTATTACTTGTTATTCGGGTATCAATTGTTTCATTTTCTTATACATGTTTCATCGAATAAGTTTTAGTTCACCTTCATAGGTCATATTTATATCATTATAAAATGATATTGACATTATATATATCATATTTCTTCATTATATATATTTATATAATCATTATTTAATTCATATCATGTATAATGTATCACACCGTATCGTGGAGATAGTAGCCTGTACGTACGCACGAGCGGCGATATCATTCCCATAATTGTTGAATGGTATTAAAGTGAATGGTGCATAATATTTAAGAATAAATATTATGTTATAGTAATCATATATAGTTATTATTTCCATCATTATACCCATCCAAGTAAGGTGGTGGTGAAAGATAGGTTACACCAAAGTGTGGAGACATTAAGTCGTACGTACGCACGCGTGGTGATTTCATTTTTCATAGGAAGAATAAAAAGTGGAATATTGTAGTTGAATAATAATAATAACACTTCAGTATATAATTTATAATTAATTTATTAATTTATAATAAAATAACTCTTGAATAGGAAGTAGAAGAAGAAAGAAGTTTGAAATAATTAGTAGAGGATATTACATATTCTTTGGTGTGCTTCCTCTAAATCTCCTCTTAGAGCACAAGAGTTGGTATTTTAAGAATAAAAGAACCTATATAATGTAACTAGGGAAGTTTAGAAGGGAAAATTTCAGGTTATGTCCAATATTTAAGGCTCAAAGTGAAGTGACGAGGCGGGGGAGGAGGTTACCTGTTATAATTGAGACGAGGGGCACTTTTGGGATCACCAATAATATAAATTTATAATAAAATAAAACCCCATATAAAACCTCAAAAATGTACAAATTTTGAATATGAGATGATATAGGGTTGTAATATCATAAACCAATAGATTTTAGACAAGTTTTTATGTCAATTTAAAACATATCATTTAAATTAACACTTAGTTATTCTATTTAATTTTTATCTAGGGTAACAAATATTTCAATATTAAAAGGGTTAAATATTTACTTATTTGATGTCAATTAGACCATAAATAGATACCTTAGAATGTTTTATACCATAAAATAATTATTTTATATTTTTAAAAAATATTTTATGATTTATAAATAATTTAATAACACATTATTTTGATAAACAATCAATAGTGTCAATTTTGACACTATTCAATTCATTGATTTTTAAAAATATTACGATAACAAGTTAAATTCAAAAAAAATATTTTATTATATTACTAATAAGTCAAGTTTGTATATAAAATTTTTTATACATATTTATTACCCCAAATTATATTTATTTTAATATGTTTAATAATATTTTTTTGTTATATCTATCAATAAAATAATTACTACATCAATTTTGTGTAATTATTTAATATACTTATTTTTAAATAAAAATTAAAAATAAAATAATAATATAAATATAAATCTACTATATTTAAGAATAATATTTTTAGTCTAATTTATCTTATAGAAAATATAATATTTGAAATGTTATACTTATTAAATTATGAATGTGACTACTTTAACATCACATTAAATAAAATAATATAAGTGTCAAAATCTTTTTTATAAGGCTAAAAATGGTCACTAACTAGAACCTTATATGGTTATGGTAATTATATACTCTAAAAATAAGATTTTTTCAAGTTTTTTATCCTTTTATTGTTATTAAAAGTTTAATAAAAATTGTTTTATTGATTTCTCACCAATTAGTCAGTTTTTACATCATCAAAGTATAGACCTTTAAGGTTATTATTTATTTGCTAAAAACTAAAAAATAATTACCATGATAAATAAAATAATTTTATCTTTAAAATGAGTATTTATAATCAAATTTATATTCTTCAAAACATTATATAAAAAATTATTTATTTATTCAAATTTGAGTGATACATATTTAACTTTTCTTTAAATTAAAATAAATTAAATGTCCTAATCTCATCCAAGTGGCTTCCAATGGAAACAATTTAGACACAATGATGATTTAGGTCATAAAAAAACTTATCCAATTATATTAATACAAGTGTTAGGGTAATTTTATAATAGTATTATTACCCTTAATTACCTGATTTTCCCTTTTACCGTATTAATAAAAATTAACGAAGTTACTATTCATAATGCCTAAAAATAAAACAAATATATTTACATAATTTGGAGATAATGATTCCAAATATTGAATCGATCTTTCAAAATTCTAAATACGAAAGTTTTAGTAATTAATTTAAAATTAATCATGTTGTTGGAAAGAGAGGAGTTTTAAAAGATAAAACATTACAAAAGATTGAAATGCTTTTACTTCTGAATTCATTGTAAAATTAATGATAATTAAATAAATTATATTTAATGATAAAAATAGATATTATATTTATAATTTAAAACCATTAAATATTATAATTTAACCATATAAATTATTTCAATGAAAAAAGTTATTTTCAGTTAAAATTTAATGTATTTGTACTATTCATCAAAATTTGAAAGTTCTCAGAAAAATATTAAAATTTCATCCAATGTAAATTTTTATCTTCCACTTACAAATAACATGTTTATGTTTTCATATAAAAATAATTAATCTATAAAAATATTAATTTAATAGGGGTTCTCCATTAAAAGGTGGACAATTACCCTTTTAAAAAATGTGGGGTTTTATACATCAAATAGGGTTTATTTATACCCTATGACAAAAATATATATTAGATTAATATCAAAAATATTTTATTAATTATATAACATATATATTTCCATAATTTATTTTAATAATATTAATTCACTCAATTTGTTAATACAAAATTACAATTATATAATTGATTTATATTTTTCATAATAATTAGTAGAGAATGACTTCACCATAAATTTTCATAAGTTAGTTATATTTATTCCAGATAACCTAATGTTTAGGTTAAAATGGTCATTTTATACTAAGGGCATCATATAGTTTATTTAAACTCACAATTTTGGGTAATACTAGCTATTGAAGAATTAAAATTATTTAAAGAAAATATTTCATAAAAACATCTGAAGGTTACATTTTAACCCCCTTAAACTGATTTTTTCACTTGAAATTAATCAATTGGATATAAAAAGATGAGGATATATCTATTGCATCACATCCTCATGTTCCAATACATCTTCCTCAAATTGGTGGTTCTGCCACAAAACTTTAACCAAGCGAGTAATATTGTTTCACCGTACTTTTTTTGCTGTAATCCATAATCTCTATTAGTTGTTATTCATAACAAATATCTTTCTCTAGTGGTATGAATTGTGAGTTTAGTTCATGTAAAGGATTAGGTACGTACCATTTTTAGGAGAGATATATGGAACACATCATGAACTTGAGAGAGATTCAGTGGAATCGCCAATCGGTAAGCTACCTTCCCAACATGATCCATAATTTTGAATGGATCAATATACTTAGGGCTCAGCTTTCCCTTATTTAAAAATATAATTACTCACTTCCATGGATATATTCATAAAAATACCTTGTCACCCACTTTAAACTTTAGGTCTTTTATTTGGTTTTCAACATAACTTTTTGTCAACTCTGAGCTGCTCTTATGTGTGGTTGAATAGATGTGACCTTTTCTGCAATTTTACCAAGAAGATTAGTTCCTAATGGATTTATTTCCCCAAATTCATCCTAGTAAGTTGGAGTTCTACACTTATTTCCATAGAGGGATTCATAAGAGGCCATTAGAATGCATTAGTGAATGCTATTATTGTAAGAAAATTGCACCAAAGGTAGGTGTTGATCCCAACAACCTTTGAAATCCATAAAGAAAGATCCAACATGTCTTCTAGAGTTTGAATTTTCCTCTCAGACTGACCATCTTCCTGACGATGATAAGAAGTTCTAAAACTTAACTCTATATATAGATCCTACTAAATACTTCACCAGAACTTTGATGTAAACCTAGGATCCTGATTATATATAATGGAAAGTGGTACTCCATGAAATCTTACCTCTTCCTTTACATATATCATGATAATTTAATCAAGAGACAAGTCCTCTCTAATAGAATTGAAGTGTGAAGACTACGTAAGGAGGTCAACTATAACCCATATAGAATTATGTCTTTTAGATGTTTTGGGAACATCAATGACAAAGTACATGGTGATATTTTCCTATTTCTATTCTGGTATGGGTAATTGTTGTAACATCCCCTTAGAATTCTATCTCTTAGCCATAACTTTCTGAATAACCTTGCACCGATAGACATATTCAGCAACATCACTTTTCAAGCCATCCCATAAGAAATACTATTCTAGGTCCCTGTACATCTTTTTGCTTCTAGAATTAATATAGAATGAAGAACTATGAGCCTAATCCAATATATCCTTCTTTACTTATGGTATGGGAGGAATACAAACCTGGTTCCTAAACATTATTATTCCATTATAATCAAGGTTGAATTTAGGAATATTTCTCACCTTATTTTGTATATGGTTGAACATTCAATTGAGAAAGATAATATTTCTCCCCTTACTTTAAAATTTCAAGATCCATTATTTAGAAATCCATAAATATTGGTTCTTTTGTGATCCTCATCATGGATAGGATAGCATAGTCATTTTGACTCAAAGAATATTCCACCTTGTTCGCTTTCCCAAGGTGGTAATGTATTGAGAAGTCGTAATCATTAATCAAATCCAACCATTTTCTTTGACCCATATTCAGATCCTTTTGTGTGAAAATATACTTTAAACTTTTATGATCAGTATAAATATCACACCTTTCACCATAATGATAATTCCTCCATATCTTTAGTGAAAATATTAACGCATCTAACTCCAAATCATGAGTTGGGTAATTTTGATCATGGATTTTCAAATGTTGTGGGGCATATCATTTTTCATGAGAACACAACCCAACCCCTTCTTGGATGCATCACTGTAGATCACAAAACTTTCTCTACTACAAGGTAGTGTCATCATAGGTGCACTGACTAACCTTATTTTTATCTCTTTTAAATCCTCTTCACATTACTCCAACCACACAAAATTAACTCTTTTCTGAGTCAACTTGGTGTTTATATTATATAATATTGAAAAATATTTCAAAAAACATCAATAATATCCATCCAAACCAAGAAAACTTCAGATCTCAGTTATTGTTGTTGGTCTTAGCCAATTTTTAATAACTCCTATTTTTTCTAGATCCATATATATCTCCTATATTAAGATTATGTTACCCAAAAATGAAACTTTCTGAAGACAAAATCCACAATTGGTAAATTTTTCATAAATCTTCTTCTTTCACAGTGTATTCAGTACAATTCTCATGTGATCTTAATTCTATTCCTTTCTTTTCGAATAGAAAATAATATCATCTATAAAGAATACTGAAAACTGATCAAGATAGTCTCTAAATAATATATCCATTAGATCTATGAAGATAGAAGTGGAATTAGTAATAAAAAATGAATCACTATAAATTCATAGTGTCTAGACCTTGTATGGAATTTTGTCTTCAATATATCCTCCTTCTTGACCCTTAATTAATGATATCATGAATGAAGATCAATCATGGAAAAGAATTGATCTCCTTGTAGTTGGTAAAATAAGTCATCAATTTGGGTAATAGGATATTTGTTTTTGATAGTGATCTTGTTAAGTTCTCGATAATCAATGCAGAGTCTCATTGATCCATCTTTCTTGTTAACAAATAGAATATGTTCTCCCTAAGGTGATGTACTAGGGAATATGAATCCATTTTCAAGATTATATTGGATTTTATTTTTTAAATCCTTCAAATAAATTGGGGAAATTCTATATGGTGTCTTTTAAATAGGAATATCACCTGATATGAGTTCTATTGAAAACTAAACTTTATGATTTGGTGGAAGTCCTGGTAATTCTTCCGGGAATACATAATCAAACTCTGTTACAATGGGTTTATTCTTAATGGTTAATTTCTCCCAAACCATTTGAGATATATAAACTTCATTTATAGGGATCAAGATCCATAATATGTAAGAAATTTATACCAGAATGTTATATTCATACTTACATCGATAGATGACCATAAATTAATCCGAAATATGAAATGTGACTTCTCTTACTTAAAAATTTATATGATCTACATATATTGAAAGCCAATCCATGCCAAGAATCACATAAAATTACACTATAGGAAGGATCAAAAGATTTTTAGGAAGAACTTTCCCACAAACTTAAACAAGAGAAAAATAATAAAATGTTGCTGCAACCATTATTCCATTAAGAGTTGTCACAGCTAACTCAGCATCTAATTGTTGGGGTAATATGGATATACCCTTAGAAAATTATTCAGAAATATAAGATTGGGTGGATACAGAATCAAATAAAACATTTTCTACTTTATATTGGATGGTAAGTTTACCTTTCAACACTTCATTATCATACTCTACATCGACGATAGTGATCGTATGTGACTTGAATTTGTCTTTGGCCTTAAGAGTTTTCTGACATTGATAATCATCAATAACCCTAGGATTAGGGAATTAATTGGAATAATTCTTCATTTCCTTTCACTTGTAACATTAAAGTGCACGAGGTGCATTTTTTGTATCCATTTCTCTATTCTCATCATTAGAAATATTTTTCCATCATTTTGGTATTCAACTGCCCAATGAAAATCTTTTCCACACTTAAATCATTTACTAGTTTCTTTACGACAATTTCCTCTATATTTTCTTCCACACGTTAAGAACAAGAGAAAACTCATCTTCTTTTTAGTGCGATATTTATATTTTCTCGTGAATTCCATTTTTCTCTTCTTATCAAACCCATAGGACTGATGGGCTACTACAATATTCATATCAACCTTGAGAGCACATAAAAGGATTTTTCATATCTATTGAAGCCCCTTATGAATAATTCACTTTGGGTAATTGGTTTTAAGACAATAAATAATAGATCAATTTTACTCTTAGTTTGGATAATAATTACTAAAGCATACCTTGGAAGGCTTGTAAAATTTTCATTGTAGGTACCAACAGATTCATCATCTTTTTTCTTAAGTTCAAGGAACTCCTTCTCCACCTTTTTTAAAGAATATGAGGAAAGTACTTATTGAAAAATAAGTTCTCTAACTCATCCAATTCCATGGATTCAATTTCATCTATTTGCCTCATATTCTTGATAAGGTTCCACGATTGATCATCTTCACCTTACAAATGATAGATTGTTAGGATGACTTTATCATGTTCAAAACATTGGATAACTGAAAATATGTTTTATTGGAACTAGTCCATTGTTCAACCACTGATGGATTAGAAGACCCACTGAAAGAAGGTGGATGATGCCTCATGAAGGACTCAACAGAATTTTGTCACCTCCTTTTCTTGTTTGGAAGTCATGCATGATTCATAGCTTGATAATGTTGTGTGATCATTGCTATAATATTTTTCATCCCATCTCCCATAACATTTGCATTATTAGGAGGAAAATCATTTCATTTTCCATCATATTCAACATTAACGTGGTTCCTTAAGGATCCATTCATTGACTAAAACCAATAATCATAGTGTGAGAAACAATAATCATAATGGGATAACCACATAATCAGTAATAAAATTTCAATTTAGGATACTTTAGGTTTTATCCTTGGTTATTCATGATAATTTCTAAATCACTAGGATTGTAACCTATACATAGACATATCCTTTGGGTACTTACTGATGTTTCATCATTATATTTTCCAAAAGATAACTATACCTTTCCTTTGATACTAACTATAACTACCCATACATTACATACATTGATATTACTTAAAAGTTGAAGAATATCCATTAAAAAAATAACAAATCTAGGAAAGGAACATATAAGTATAGTGTATTTAGAAACAAGTAAACATAAACAAATGGTTTATAATACATCTTCATTATCTCCCACTTAATTTGTCATAATTACACCCCATTTTGACATATCTTACTTAATACCCTTATTCACGACCTGGGGAAAAGAAGCATATGAAAGGGTGTGCTTAGATGATCAATAAGGGTAAAAAAGGATATATCAATCATATCATAATCATAATACATAATAACAGAACATTTGAAAATCTTATCCTTAATATAAAATATTGTAATACCATTCCATGGAATAAATCATAACAGTTAATAAGAATCAATAAACGTAATCTAAAAAAGTCATAACATAATACATGATGTTTTGTTTCATACACATAAGCATAGAAAGTAAATTCATATTTTTCAAGGCACATTTCCAAGACCATCATAGAAGACAAAGTCCATTACTTAACTGAGTTCACTCCTTCTTCCAGCCTTGTATTACTAAACTGAGATCATTTCTTGTTCCATCCATGTCTATCTCATGATATATAAATCCTTACCCAATGCATTGGAGGGAGATATAGGTCCCACCCATCCCATAAATAAATCATTCTTATGTGTTCCATAATAATATAAATCATTCATCATAACCCAATGAATAAAATGGGTTTCTTTAAACATCATTCCACTATAACTTAATCCATGTAAAATAAATGGATTTAATAAATAACATTCCATCATAAACACAATCAAATCAAAGGAACAATAAGAATATTATACTTGAAACATAACACTATTAAATCATTCCATCTTAGATTGAAAATAATTTTGATATAAAACTTGTAATTAATTATTGAGGAAAATATCCTTTCTTCTTCAAAAATGTTTTCCTTCCACACAATTTTAAAAGAAAATAATTTATTTGAAAATAAACTTGAAATCGTTTTGAGAAAGATTCATGGAAATAAGGTGTTATGAAAACTTAAAAATCCATTCATACTGTATAAGTTAAAAAAATAAATTCTCCTCATACTTTTACTGGAAAAGTAAAGAAGTATCTCGTATTGAATAATGAAAAAAGATTCATTTCATACCATTTAATAAAAATTCACCAATGGGTAAAATTAACTTTAAAAAATTATATAAGAATAGATATAATATTACATATTTAGGAAACTTTGAAAGAGTTATATGTATAAAATGTAAGTTATTAACATCATAACATTTGATGTCGTGAAGTTAAAGATTTTAAATATTTGTTCAAGGAGTTAAACATTAATAATATGATTCCTAAGTCTAATTTTTTTTAAAATATATTACTTCCAAGATGTTACTCACTAAATAAGTTTATTTGGAGAGTTTTTATCATATAGTCACATAGAGATACGGTAGAAACTACATAGATATTCAATGAATTTTACAAAACCCCTAAAATTTATAAAACATAATGCTGATCTAAAAGTTTGTCACATGTGATATGTTAGACATAAAATTATGTATAGTTTGGTTAAGTATTATTAAAGAATTTAAGAATATAAAATGCATCATATTATATAAAATTAAATCTCTACTTTATAATTATTTTATATTGGATACACACACAATATATGTATATAAATATATATCATGTAGTGAAATGATAACTGACCTCTCAAAGTATAACTTTGATTTATCCCTAATCGATATTCTTGATGGATTATTAGTTATGAAAAAATGTTATGGTTACCTTGAGTAGGATTATTATATTGTGATACAAAATATTCTCATGTGGTATAAAATGGATTTTGTGCACTGGATAACCCATGAAGTTTACCACATGGAGTGTCATATATTGGGTCCTTGAGGGACTTTTGGTAAAAACCCTAGAAGATAATCCACTAGAAGATCACACGTGGAACAAAAATCTATAGAATGAAACCCATGCTATGAAATCCGAATCTTGGAAGACATCCACACCCAATCCTCCACACTGTAATGTAAAACCTCTATACAATGCACACAAGAATAAAAAAATGTAAAAATTAGAAATAAAACTATATGGAATAAGAATAACAAGGATTAAATGGTTAATACTAAATTATAATTCATATGGGGAATTTTTATAAACTATAAAATAAATAAAATAAATAATATTACAATTTTTATTGTACTTATATTCAACTCAATCCAAATATCTCAAAAATTGAAAACATCCAATATTTTATTGGAGTGCCCAACCAGTGATTCCGATCAACATTTCCAATCAATCATATCAGATTTCCATTAACCTTAGCCTATCTTTATGGAAACTCATTCATATGATCATGGCCTTATACCACCTCAAATGACTCTACAATTTCACTATTACCCTTATTAATATTTCCTAGATATGGAAACCAATGTATCTTCTAGTGATCAAACTTTTGGTGCCTAGTTCTACAATACCTTCTCATTTGTCAACTGATTTTAAAATTCAGTGAAAAGAACTATATCCACTTCTACTCCATAGTCCCCTACAATCATAAAAAATAAGGCCTATGTATTTTCAATCTAATGGTATTAATTTCCTCTTCCAAAAACTGTAGCATGATTTACCCCAATAATCTCCCACCTGTGATTCATTTGAAGACATCACTATGACTAAGTCCTATATTAGTTTTCTAAGACTCCCTTACATATCCGGACTTAAGTTAAATGTCTGTATGGTTACACAACCATAAATTACCATCACCCAATTCCAACTAAGGTGAAACACCTCCCCAACACCTCCTTGGAAACCACCTTCATCAACATGTCCACAAGATTATAAATTCCTTCGATCCTCCATAGTTATAACACTCCATCTTCCAATGGTTTATAAATTAAGTTATACTTTGGATGAATATGATTCTAATGAGAATGAAACATAAGACTTATGGCAAAGTGAATCCATATATGTAAGTCACAAAACAATGCCCAAAATTCTAGTATTCTTTTAAGATTATATAGCAACCCCTTCAGCCACACCAACCCCTTCTTACTTCAGTCAATATGGTATGACAACTTTTTAAAACGTAAAACTTTCCTCACATAATAAAATATTTAACAATATAGAGGATCTTTTAAGGGTTTGTGTATTTTAAATTAAAAACATAATACATAAAAATAAAAATAAAACTTATTTTAATCTACTTGGAATTATTCATCATAGGTTCATCTTAAGTTTCTTTTACTACATATCATATATTGGGGACATAAATAAAAATAAAGGGGTGATCATAAATCCTAGTTAGAGAATAAAAATAGGAGATATGTAGTACGTGACCACGGGGAATATCATAAAATAAAAATCATGAATAATAACATTAAAATACGACTACAGCATAAAAATTAGACATTCAAAATTATATCACCAGGGTGACATAAATTATAATTACCAAGGTTATTCACCTAGGTATCATAAAACATGTAATATATATAGATTAATTATTTATCCAATGAATTGGTACACTATACTGGATAAAACATTAATTTTCTTAATTCACGTGATCCACATCAATCAAAATAAATAATTTCATCAATAACCTAGGGAAATTAAAGAATGGGCTTTTTATAAAATCATTGAGAACATAAGTTCTTAAAGACTTTAAAATTAAATAATTTATAAGAAATGGAATGGGATTTTGTGTTTCATACATTTAAATCCCTAAATCAATAATTTATACTTATATGTAGGTGAATACCCATGGATAAGGAAATGATTTATGTTTTCATAATATAAATATTTTTCTTGTGAAAGAGAGAAATTTATGAAATGAATTTGACAACATGATGGTATAAATGTGGATTATGGGAATAACTTAATGGGAGGAGAAATAGGTATCCCAATGATACTAAACTATTTTTTAAGTAATTGTATAATTAAATATTTTAGGAAAATATTGTAACCCAAAATTTTGAGTAAATTCCAAAAAATAGGTACTTAAACAAAAAAGACGAAGTGGATAATTCCCTTACCTTGAAGTGATACTTCATAAAACATGAATAAGGAACCATAAGGACTTAATGAAATATTTTAGTGAATACTTTGGAGGTAAAATTACCTGAAATTAATGGACTTTGGATTTGGGGTGTAGAAGAATGTGAATGGGTGGTTGTTTATAGTAAAAAAGAAGGGAATTTTTTATTAATTGGGTTTTGGACAATATATAATAAATTAATCAAAAAAATGAACCATAAAATGGTTTATACCAAATAGGAGTGTATTTCATTATTTTATAAAGTTAATATCCAAACTACTTAAAATAAAACACTTGGTGATGTGGAAGTGAGTCATTTTTATAAAGATTTCATTTAAAAAAATTAAAATACAATATACGTTTTAGAGGATTCATTAAGGGTTTATAAAATTAGTCAAATAACCTAAAAAATTATTTTAAAAGTGAAAATTTATTTTGTATGTGGATAATATTTAGAGTATTTATTACATCACTTTTGGATTGTATGATGTCATATTACATACTATATATTTACACCGTATTTAATTTTTACCAAAAAATTCAACTTTCTCAGATAATTATGAAAAATTCACCATTGGATAATTTTTACATAATGATTTCAAAGATAATGTTTATTTTATCAAAATAATTCTATAAATATTATTATTTACACTTTTTAATCAAAATCCTCATTTTTTTGAAAAATACTAGTACTTCTTTAACAATAATAGATTTTCGACCCATTTAAAAATTTCATTTGACTTCTTAAAATTACGTTATCATTTGTTTTTAATATTATTTAATAATAATATTATATTAAAATATCATTTATTTAAAAATTATAGAATTAATAAAAAAAGTGTTTTGATTGAAACAATATATTTCCCACAAATAAAATTTATGTTTCATCACATCAAAATATAATTTTTATAAAAAAAATTATTTAGTCATTATAAAGTAACAATAAAAGAAAAATATAATAATTATTTTAGAAAAAAATAAAAATTCATTCTATTCGGGTATAGATACATAGACCTTTATTACACTAGTGAAATCCATCTCGGTAAGGTGTGTGATGGTGTGATTTTCTTAGGGTGGTTTGACTTACATGGTTTGGGCCATGATCTCGATGAGATTTAACTTCTCATATAAATGATTTCACTCATGATATAGTTATTGAATCTAGACTTGGTCTTGGTCAGAAGAAAAGTTTAGAAATGTTTTCACCCTTAGAAGATATGATAAATGGAATTCATAGGGTATAATCCTACTGGTCAGGGTCATTGATCCTTCCTTTTGTGTCAATTGGATTTATTATAACCCTTAATTTATACTAATCATAAAATCATTGTATTATGATTTTTAATGGTATTTTAAATCCAATATGATATAACATAAAATGATACATAAAACCAAAGTACTCCATGTGTTTTCTATCACTACATTACTTGATAAGGCATTTATCCATTCAAAATGGAGTTGAAGTTCAGGTCATTATATTCTTCCCCCTTTCTCCCAAAAAATTTTAATACACTAAAATAAAAGAGGGTACTTTTATTTCATCATCTCCTTTCATTCCCAAGTTTCTTCCTCAAACTTATAGTTCCTCCACAACACTTTAACCGAGTTTGTTGTCTTGTTTCATGGAACCTTGTATCTACAGTCCAAGATATTTTCCAACAGATAATTATCAGAAAGATAATTTTCTAATGCTACCAAATCTAGATTAAGTACATATGAGGTATCAAGTGTGTGATTACTCTAGAGAGATATGTGGAATACATCAAGAACTTGAGGCATGTTTTGTAGAAGTGCTAGCTGATAGGCCATTGATCATATGTGAACAAGGTTCTAAAAGGTACCAATGCACCTAGGGATAATATTTCATTTATTTATAAACCACATGACTTTCTTCCATAGTGAAAGTTTAAGGAATAATTTGTCTCTAACATCAAAATCCAAGTCCCTTATATGGTTGTCAACATAACTCTTCTGTCGACTCTGATAAGACATTATGTCATGTTGGATAGATTAAATCTTTTTTGTCATCTCTATCACAATATTAGGTCTAAGTAGATTTTACTCACTAACTTCATACAAAAAATTATGGGTTATACTTCACTTCTCATATAGTTCATCATATGGAGCCATTTAAAAACTTGAGTTAAAGCTATTTTTTAAATATAACTCAACTAATGTGATATGTTGATCCCATTCACCTATAAATTCCATTGAGTAAGATATTAGAATGTATTCAAGTGTTTTAATTGCCCTTTCAGATTGGATATTGATTTGGGGTTGATAGGCCGTACTGAAATTCAATTAAGTACAAAGGGCATATTGAATACTTATACTTAATTTAGAATTAAACCTTGGATCATGATCAGAAAAAATTGAAAGCAGCACCCCATTGAACCTAATCACTTTATTTATGTACTTATTTTCAATTTGATCAAGTGATAAATATTCTCAAATAACAATGAAGTGGGTAATCTTGTTAAGACGATCTTCCATAACCCATATCACATTGTTTTCTTTGGATGTATTCGAGAGACTAGTAAAAAAAGTCCATGGTGATGTTCTCTCATTTCCTTATGGGGATGGGAAATGGTTTCATCATCCCTTTGTAATTCTGTCACATAGAGTTAACTTTTTGACATACCAAACACTTTTAAGTATACTCATTGATCTCACCATTCATTTTTTCACACCATAAGTTCTCTTGAAGATCATGGTACATCTTGGAAATCCCATGATGGATGGGAAAATATGATCTATATGAACCATCCAATAGATCTTTATTTATCTCAAGTGATAAAGGCACAAAAATTCTAGTTCCAAACTTAATGAAACTGTATTCATCGATGTGGAATCCATGAAGCTTCCCCTAGTTTACTTATTTCAACTTCTATGGAAGATCTAGATCACCCATTTTCTCCTCCTTGATCCTCTCTTGGATAGATAGTTAAGTAATAATTTGGGTAAGACATGATGTATTTCCCACCATTATTATTTTCAGAACCACACTTTTTTATATCCAAGAAGATAGGGTCTTTCACAATCCACATCATGGATAGTATAGAATTTTCCTTTCTACAAAGATCATCAACTCACTTATTCAAACTTCTAGGATGGTAGTCAATAGAGAAATCATAATCCTTGATTATTTATAACCATATTCACTACTGTAATGTCCAAGAAATTCCATGTATAGTTTTTTAAATTATATGGGATTATTTTGAGACCAGAAGCTCAAATGACACCTAATCCAGAGGCTCGGTGAGCCCAAAATATAATTTTTAACATTTTTAGTTCATTTAAATAAATGTGTGAGTGAGTTTTTCTAATTTTTAAATTGGTTCTCGGATCAAAAATTAGAGGGCCCCTTTGAACTTAGAACGATGGGATTTTCCTAGAAAGGACCTAACTTCGACCGGTAAGGGTTGACTGGAAAAGATAGTTTTCTGACTTTTTAGAAGAAAAATAAAATAACTTTAAAAGTTATTTTATTTTTTTCTCTCCACCATTGAGCGGGGTCACGTCAACACTGCAGCAGTGGCCATGATGTGATGATGAGTTACATTAAATAAAGCCCATTAATGAGGTTCTTAAATGTGAAATGTAAAGACTCATTAATTTAAGCATAACAAAAAAAAATTTCATTAATGAAACAATGTAATGACGCAACGGTGCATTGTAACAGAAAAACTGCGACACATTTCTCTTTTAATGAGATAATCAGTTGGAGAATTAAAGCTGGAATTTCTCTGATGAACAACAAGGAAATTATCTCCAAATAAGAACACCTATGAATCTCTAGAAACAACTATTCACCTCGAAGAATGGGTATGGAGAGAAATGAAAACCAATGGATTTGAATAGAAAGTGAATCCATGAAGATGGATCACTTCAGCAACAAATCTATCCCTGGTAGGGGTTTAATTTTTGTGTTTTGAGTTTCTCTATTCTTCAATCTAAAACAACGAACAAAGATCAACCAACGAATAGGTTGATCCACAGATCTATTATTCTTGTGTGAGGGATCTTATTATCATGGGTTAAAATTGAGGTTAAATTATTGACATAACCTTAATCTTATTCCCCCATGTTACAAACTCTAATGCGGAGGGTACGAGCTGACAAGAACAAGGCCCAGGACTCTCCTCCTTTGTGCGTTCTTATGAATTATTCATGGAAAAAAATATGAGTTGATAGTGAAGAATTTTTGAGGCCATATTAGTGAAGATGACACACCATGGATGCCAGATGTGTAGATGGTCCGAAGAATGGACCACCGGAGTGCACCCGGTGGTCTGTGGAAAATTCTTTCAATGTACCGAGGAGGATGTTGCGACTTTCTCAGGACGTAGTGGTGTAGCAGGAGCCACCAGTTCTCGAGCCTATGATTGGTGGTGGAGGGTCATGTACAAATGCATGCCTTGGTATAATGGCCCGCTCTATGCAGGTTGTGGCTTCGTGTGGGCACGCTGTCCAACATGGACCGCATGTGGGATCGGACATGGCAGCCAACTAAGCCAACTGTTGGGCCCATGAACCAGACTCCCTCCGTGCGTCCAGGATAGATTAAGATGGAACACTATTGCAGGATAGACTAGAGGGATAAAATTCGGCCTCTAGGCGGCCTAGGCTGGGAAAGAAAACTGGCCTGCCAGTGCGAGCCGGGCCGAAAAAATCCGGGTCTCTGGGTGACCCGACGGGTTGGACCAACGACCAAAATGGGATGGGTCAAGGAAGTCCTAATGGGACTGTCCTAGTATCCAGGATGGATTGGGCTGGCCCAGACCGAACTGGTTTGGGCTGGGTCATCCGAACCGGGTCGGGTTGGTCGGGTTGGTCCGACTGGGCTCTGACACAACCGGACCCAGTTTACTAAAACGCCTATATCTTTCAGACTGTGTGTCCGATTGATGATTCATTTGTGGCATTGGAACCCTAAAGATGAGGCATTTATTTTGGAATACTATATGGAGGATTTAATGGAAGTTTAAATATGAATAATATCTTGAGGAGTGGATTCTAGCAGAATCAAGTGAGCTACGTGCAGAAATCATGTGGTTGGATGGGACTTGAGGAATGATGACAAGAGAACCTGTGTGGATCAGATACAAGGGAACCTATGTGGATAAGCTATAAGAGGACCCGTGTTGATCAGTTACAAGCAACCCTATGTTGATCAGCTTTGAGCGACCCTATGTGGATCAGCTACAAGCAGCCCTGTGTGGACCAGCTATGATGGTCTAATTGGGAAGTGACTCTGTGTGACCCTGAAGACTAATGGTACTCATTAGGGATTAGTACCTCAGTATTCCAAGGTGTTTAGTGTTACAACTGATAGTATTTATTTCTATACTTTATATTATACCTGTGTGAGTTATCTTTCTTCTTGATCATTCTTACTGGTTTGATTTGTGGTATACTTTGGGGTCTTTCCTTTTTGGTTTGGGGTCTATACTGAGTATTTTGTTACTCACCTCTACATGGGATTCAACCAAACATGTTGTTTCTGGTGAATATGACTAATGAATTGATAGAGGACTTGGTGGCCTAGGACTCGGTGGTGCCCAGTGAGATCAGGTTGGCGGGGCGTACTTTTACTGCTTTTGGTAGCTACTCTACACTTACCCATAAAGTGGGGTTTTCAGTGGATTGATTTTCAAAGATATTTTTTACTTCTATATTTTCAGTCTATCTTTTTTGGGGTTTGTATTCTATCCCATTTGACCTACCGCTTTTACCTTTACTCAGTGGTTTTTTAGTGGAATTCATGTTTACCTTTCCAGTTTTTGGGATGTGGTTGTGTGTTTGTGCGTATAGGTACTCAGGAAAATGCCTCCCACTTGCAGGTTGACACCTTCAGTGCTAGTCTCCAACCCCTGGCCTTTGGGAGGTGGGTTTGGGGGAATTACGACATGGGCCTTGGGGGATGGGTCTTGACAAAGTGGTATCATAGGTGTTCGGTTCTACCTAAAAAACTAGGAGTCTATTGTTTTGTTTTTGGGAAACAATTTAAATGTTTCGAGTTCATATTTAATATTCTTGGTGTCCGGTGTTGGTTTAGTGGCCAACATATCTATACACCAAGACCTTGAATTATGATTTTTGGATCTACACATAAAAACATTAGTTTCATGCATCATATAGGAATGGAGTGTTTCCACATGTTCTTCTTCAATTAGAGTCATCTCACCATGTATCATTTATTGACTGTGGTACATATTGATCTATTTTAGTATTCCTCCATGCAAACAACCGACTACGATTCTGATGTGTGACCATGAGGAAAACCCACCTAGTGATGAGGCATCGATTTAGGGACCCATGCTGGAGATGGCCCCTCTGGGTGGTGCACCAGTGTTACCACCACCCATTGATTAGTTGTTACTAACAACATTACTTGTAGAGGATGAATACATTCCCAACACCTTGAACAGGTTCTAAAGAGAGATACCTCCTAGGTTCAGGGGAGAGACAGATCCTCAGGTCCCTGAGTACTGGCTGGATGTGGTGATGTGATTCTTCCACTTAGTGAGGATGACACATGACCAGATGACAGTTCTATTCACGACCCTTCTACATGCATCGATAGGGATATGGTTATGTTCGACCATCCAGACCCATAAGGAGGTGACCCTCTCCTGGGATGACTTCGAGTGACTTTTTTTGGAGGAGTTCTTCCCCATGAAATTGCACTCATTGCACATATAGAATTTGATTCACGTATAGCAGGGAAACATGTCAGAGGATGAGTACTCTGTGAGGTTTAAAGACCTCTCCCACTACCCTATAGATATGGTATAAGACATTTTCTTTAGGGATCAGACATTTGAGTAGGTACTCTGATGGGATATCAGGGCATCGATGATTTCCCTGAGCATCCTTATGAAGGATAGAGTGCTGGAGAGAGATCTACTGGTAGAGATATTTCTCACAGAACAAGCACTGACAGTGGGAGATACCATTGGGTGATAGGTGGTTGGGTCATCCGTGGAGGGTAGCGATTGTTGATGTAGAGGACAAAGTGGGCAGACTATCCAGAGGATGACCCTAGGACTCTAGATCTGTTGTTCAAGGCCCCCAGGGAAGTAGGAGTTAGTAGAGGAGTAGGGTGTGCTACTCGTGCGATAGGTAGGGACACATGGATTGTGACTACCCAACCCATCGCACATATGACCTGCGGATGGTCGAGGGACTACTGAGGTAGAGAAAGAGGTTCGAGTGAGGAGGTATGTAGGGTGGCAGACACGATAGAGGAGCAGGCTGAGCAGAAGGTACTGGACGATGGTTCGAGGTATCACCACCACCACCCCCAGGTGTTCCACCATGGTGTTAGGGTGTAGGTGGACTGGGGTGAGATAAACTTCAGGTAGTGGAGGCCTATGACCACGGCGCTCTGGAGATGATTAGAGGTAAGAACTATGTATTCTCCACATTATATTTAGTTCTTATAGACACAGTTTCCAGTCACTCTTTCCTTGACACGGACCTTGTTTGAGGCTCGAAGATTCCGGTGGAGCCATTGGCTCGATCCTTACAGTTAGAGACTTCTAAAATAGGGGATTCTAAGATTACACACTAGTTCCAGTAGTGTTAGATTATTATTGGAGGTGAGAGCTTCATATAGGATCTCGTATTAGCATCATCTAGGCCTTAAGATTCCATCTTGGGTACGGACTAATTATCCACAGTTCATGCTCAGATTGACTGTCTTAGGCATAGAGTGTGGTGTTCCCATGAGGATGGAACCATATTTTCCTTCCTCGGCGAGAGGGGATCTCTTTCAGCACAAGAAAAACTTTCTTGGAGGAGGGTGCAGCCAATCATTCACCGGTTTACTAGCCTCACCCTCAGTGTAGTGGACAAGAGAAGTCCAATATTTACTTTACTAGTAGACATGTACGAGGATGTCTTCTCTGAGGATGTTCTGAGACTACCTCCTTGTATGGAGGTATAATTATGCATTGAACTGTACCCTAAGACAACATCGATATCTATACGATCATATCAGATGGCTCCCACAAATCTTTCAGTGTTTTGGGTAAAGATGGAGTACTTTTAGAATAAATCCTTTGTGAGGCCCAATGTTTCACTGTGGGTATCCCCAGTGTTATTTTCCAAGAAGTCAGATGGGAGCTTGAGGCTATGCATGTTCAATTGGTGCCTAAACTGGGTGACTATGAAGAACAAGTATCCACTGCTGAGGATTAATGACATCTTTGATTAGCTGAAGGGAGTGATGTGGTTCTCAATGATAGACCTAATATAAGGTTATAACTAGCTTCAGGTATGGGATGAGGATGTACAAAAGACATCCTTCATATGTCGGTATGGCCACTAAGAGTTCTTGGTGATTCCCTTCGGCATGACCAATGCCCCAACAATGTTCATGGGACTCACGAACATGATCTTAAATCATTAACTCGATCATTTCATGGTGGTATTCATTGACGAAATCTTGGTGTAATTGGCATCAAAGGATGAGTGGGATACACACCTATGGATAGTCCTGGATACACTCTGAGAGCACCAGTTATATGGGAAGCTCTCGAAGTGCCAGTTCTGGATTTGGGAGGTCCAATTTTTGGGACAAAACATCTCGAATGATGGAGTTGCAATGGATCCAATAAAGATAGAGGTGGTGATTTCTTGGGATTCACCCATAAGCATGACTGAGGTGCAAAATTTCTTGGGGTTTGATGGATACTACTGAAGGTTTGTGCCTAACGTTTCCAGAGTAGTAGTACCCTTATCAGATTTGACATGGAAGGGACAAACCTTTGTGAGGATGGATAAGTGCCAATAGAGTTTCTAGGGACTGAGGCAGAGACTGATGAGTGACCCCATATTGAGACTACCAGAGGAGGGAATTGGGTATGTAGTTTTCTAGGATGCATCAAGGGCTGGAATGGGTTGTGTCTTGATGTAGGAGTGAGAAGTGATCACCTATGGTTCACAAAAGTTGAGGCAACATGGGCATAACTACACAACCCATGACTTAGAGTTAGCAGCATTGGTATTTTCTTTGAAGATGTTATGACACTACTTGATGGGTGAACGATTTACCATATACTCCGACCAAAATAGTATCATGTATATATTCTACTATAAGAACAAAAAATTCAGGCAGTGGTGATGGATGGAGTTCCTACGGGACTATGACTTCTAGATATTGTATAATCTTAGGAAGGAGAATGTGGTGGATGATTCACTCAGTAGGAGATCCGGTTTGTAGCTGTTGTCTGAGGTAATGGAGAAGATATTCATGATGCAGATATCATTTTTGGATGATGTTGGAGCCTCTTACCTTCATTCGATTATTATCACTTCCCCATTATTATAGCAATTTAGGGAGGCAAAACTGGTGGATGTTGACTGCGAGGTCCAACGTGCTCAGTTATCCTCAGGATAGGCTCCTGATGTATTTTCAATAGGTGGGGAGCACATTATCATTTTTATAGGATGCACAATAGTACTGGTGGTGTTGAGAGAGGAAATTTTGAGGGAGTTACATACCTCCCCCTTGGCAGTACATCCTAGAGTGGTGAAGATGTACCAGGATCTAAAACGTTAGTACTGGTGGCCAGTGATGAAGAAAGAAATGGTCAAGTTCATTTCACAGTGCCTCACTTGTCATCAAGTGATGGATGAGCAACAAGTTACAATAGGCTTGGAAAAACCAATTGAGGTACTAGAGTGGAAGTGGGATGATATCTTGATAGACTTCATGAAAGAATTACCATGCATGTCTAAGGGCCATGATTCCATCTGTATGATCATCAACCGACTCACAAAGTCAGCTCACTTCATACCAATCTGGGAGAAGGGATTGGTAGAGGGATTGTGACACCTCTACATCCAGGAGATAGTGTAGATTCATGGGGTTCCTTCGATGATGATCTCAGAACATGACACTCACTTCACATCCCAACCATGGAATGGATTACATGAGTCTTTGGGGACTCAGGTGCACTTGAGTACAACCTTTCACCAATAGATGGATGGTCAGACAGAGTGAACCATACAGACTTTGGAGGACATGATCTATGATTTTGTCCTTGATTTTGGTCATAGTTAGGAGGACCACCTACCACTGGTGTAGTTTTCATACAGCAACAACTATCACTCCACCATTGGCCTGGCACCATTCAATACTTTGTATGAGCGACCATGCAGATCACATCTATGCTGGACAAACAGAGGGGAGTCATCACTAATGGTTCCAGAGTTGGTATGGGATACCACTAAGAAGGTGAAGATCATCTAGTAGAAGATGAGGACTACATATATCTAGAAAAATATTATGCTAATAGGAGATATAGGTTCTTGGAGTTAGAGGTGGGAGACCATCTATTCTTTTGGGTCTCATCCCGATGGGGATTGTAGAGATTTGGATGAGGTGAAAAGTTAACTCTGAGGTTCATAGGACCTTTACAGATTCTTAGTAGAGTTGGAAATGTGGAGTACCACCTGCGTCTCCCCCCATAGATGTATTGAGTGCACGATGGTTTCCACATGTCCCAGCTAAGGAGGTACGTGCATGATCCATAGCATGTCATCAACTGGGGAGATATTGAAATTCACAATGGGGAGATGTTTGTGGAGTTCCTAGTGGAGATAGAGGATCAAAAAGAGCGGGTCCTATGTAGTTGATCGATTCCTTTGGTGCATGTTCAATGGTATCATGGGAATCTCCAAGAGAGAACATGAGAGTGAGAGGCTCAGATTTGTTCTAAGTAACCCTATTTTTTTGTTTATCCTTGTTTTGGATCATAGTCATGTGAAGCCCTAAACGTGGGGGTAATGTAATGTCCTTTAAATTACATGAATATTTTTTAAAATTATATGGGATTATTTCAAGACCAGATTCTTAGACAACACCTGATTCTGAGGCCTGGTGATCCTGAAATAGAATTTTGAACTTTTTTAAATAAACGTGCAACCTGGGTTATCATACTTTTAAACTGGTGCTCATATAAAAAATCCAAGGGAACCATTGAAGATAGAATGATGATATTTTCTTAGAAAGTAACTAACTTTGACCGATGAGGGTCAACTGGAAACGGAGGATTTTGGACTTTTTGGAATTAAAATAAAATAACTTAAAAAGATATTTTATTTGATTCTCTCCACTGTTGAGTGGTGGCACGTCAGAACTGCGGCAACAGTGACGAGGTGATGACAAGTTGAATCAAATAAATTACATTAATGAGGCTCTTAAATGTATAGCATAACGACTCATTAATCGAAGCATAATATATATGTTATTTCATTAATGAAAAAACTTAACGATGTGATGATGCAGTGTAACAGAAACACTGAAACACGTTTCTCTTTTAATGATATAATGGGTTAGAGAATCAATGATAGAATTTCTCTAACGGATGGCAAGTAAATTCTTTACAATGAAGAATGCCAGTGAATCACTAGAGATGTAACACCCTGACCCTAGATTCCCAGAGTCGGTGCATTATTTTAATACATTGGAATTAATACAAGGAATCAAGTCCCGAAAGACCGATCAATTTAGCAGTCTTGGAAAATAGATTACATACATGAATATTATATTAGACTTCAACACAAAAAAAATAATCCTTTGAGAATTCCACTATTCACTTAGCTTAACCTTGCATCTCAAACATAAAACAATTCTTGGGATCTTGGGAAAATAAAACATAAGAAAGGGGTGAGCTCAGATGCTCAGTAAGGGTAAATAATATAGCGGAATCTATAAACTTTTAAATAAAGATGTGTAATAAAAACAATAGACTTTTAAACATAAAATTTAACATAATATGGAAAAAATAAATCAAAAATTACCATATAAACATGCACATGGGTATTATACTAGTCGAATAATCACATGTAATAACAAATTTCATAATGAGGGAATGTATAGTACCGAACTTTAATTTTTGTGTCAAGGCCTCATGCCAGGACCTAGGGGCTAACTGTAACCAGACCCCAACTCGGAGAGCCACTATTAAAAGGCTCCAACCGGAAGAGACAAAGTAACCAGACTCCAACCCGGAGAGCCTCTGTAACAAGATTCCAACCGTGATGTCTATTATAACCGGACCCCAACCCAGATGGGTTACTTTTATAGGTCCCTAACCAGGAACATACTAGTTCAATACATTCATCTTAAGAAAAGGTTGAAATATGACATAAACATTTGTATAAAAACTAGCATACGAAATGTAAATAATTTAACGATAAAACATTAATGGAATAAAAATAACTTATCCATATTCAAACATATGACAAATCCTTAAATATAATATGGAATATTTGTATCATAATAAATCAACTTCAAACTAGTGTAAAATTTATCAAAGGATGTTGGCATAGATTAAATCAAAACTATTTGAAAGAAATATCTCTTTTTTATTTTGAAATCATTTAAGAGTCACATAATTATAAAGAAAAAATTTATTTTGAAAATATTATTATAATATTGTAAGGGAAGATTCAACGATGTTATAATGGCATAAAATAGCTGCACCCACCGTATAAGTTAAAAAACATTCTTACCTTAATATTGTCGAAAAGGTCATAAAATACATTGTTTAAAAAAAGACAAAAAGATTCCTTTCAAAACATATAAGGTAAAATAAGGGTATAAATGACTTTAACCCATTATCTAGTAAATATTAAAAATGTTTTGAAATACATTTTTAAGAAACATGGATGTGGATGATAAAGAAGTCCCTATAGAAAATTACTTATAAACAACCTCAGATAATGAAGAGATTATGAAATTAACCATAACCGATTTGGTAACTTACAAAACATACATCTCATGAAAGAAGGATCATAAAAAGAAGATGTAAATACCCAAAAATTAAAGTATATTACACTAATAATACAATCATGGGCAATATATACACCACATAAAAAGATATAGTGGCTAATATAGCAATAATCTCATGGGAATAAGAAGTGAGATGAAAACTCTTTACCACATTGTAATCAAACGAGTCGTATGAAAAAAAGTTAATGACCATAAAATGAATCACATAATACCATTAATATAAATATAATCATGATAATATATATCAAATTGCAGTACACAATACACCACATGCAATAAATAAGTGGCGAACAATGGAAATCTCACAGAATTAAAAGTGAGATAAGAAACCCATTACCTTGTACTTTTACTTGGTCGAGGGTATGTTAAAATCCTTTATAATAGTTAAATCATTGTTATTAAATTATAAAATAACCATATACATAATTATGATATCATATATCATCTTATAATAATGCTTTGTTAATAATATTTTAGTATTATCGTCATTTCAGGTGTTAACTGATTCGTCTTCCTTTATATTCATTGTTACGTGAGTCATGTTTATTATGGATAGGATGTTTCTTATTCATATCAAGAATGATATAAATACTTTAAACATTATTTTTAATCATCAAATGAAAATTATTCTTGAATGGATACGATGGGTAATGAATATAATCGTGTTCGTGGAGACGGTAATCCGTACGTACGCACGAGCCACAATATCATTCTTTAGATATTAAAATAGTATATAATTGGATGGTATATAATATATAAAGAATCATTATCATGTTATATATATTATTTAAATCATTTATACTCATTATTATACCCATCTAATAATGAATTATTTGAATAACAAATTCCACCACGACGTGGAGACAGTAAGCCGTACGTACGAACATATGGTGACTTTATCATTCATATGATGAATAAAATAATGAATATGGTTGTAAAATTATTATAATAACATGAAATTATATAATAGATACTGTATTTATTATTTTAGAATGCAAACAACAAAGAAAAAGGAAGTGGAAGAAGAAAAGGACTTGAAAGAGGTGATGACATATTTACCTCTTCTTCAGGTTTTTCCTTTTGATTTGATTAAAAAGGCCCCCTTAAGTTTGGTTTATAACCAAAGTATGGACTATAGGATTAAGGTAAGATAGTTGAGATGATATTTGGGTAGGGGTTGGCCAAGCCAAATGGCTTTGAAAGTTTGAATTTGAGAGAAGGGGGAGTTCCCTTTTATAAGAGGGGTGAGGGTCACCTTAGGAAAAGATTGAAATATTATTTTATAATAAAATCATATTCCATTTATAATGGCACAAAATTGATTTATTTCGAAGCTAACGTGGGTATGGGTTGAAATACTCTCAAAATATATATTTTAGACAAGTTTAGGTCACCATTTAACCTTATCTTTTAGATTTAACTCCAAGTTAAATAATTTAAATTTTACCATGTCTTCTTGTATTCTTACACTATGTGGTTAATAAACTCACTATAAACATCTAATAGAACCTCAAGTGGTTAATTAATGACATATATAATATTATTTAATCTAATTGGACGAACCTTAGATTTTTAAAAATATTATATCAACCAATAATATAGTATTTGTTTTAATAGTTAATTTATGTCAATTTTCACACTATTTGGTATTTTGTTAACAAACTTATCACTTTGAAAAAAATTTATCTAATCAACCATAACATGTCATATTAACCTATAAAATTATTGGAATTCATCAAAAGTCTCAAATTACATTTATTTGGATATTTATAATATCAATTATTTTAATCTTTCACTAATAAGGTAATTACTGCATCACCATTGTGTCATAAATAAATTAAATTATTTAATTTATAAAAATTATAAATAAAATAAAATTATGTAGGAAATATTTTTATCTTTATAATGAATATTTATAGTCGAATTTATCTTATATATAACCCTATATTAAAATTTTTTAGTTATGAAAACTTGAATTTAACACTTTTAACTCTTCTTTAAATTAAATAATAATAAATGTACTAATCTAATCCAAGTGAAACTAAAGGGTAAAATTTTATTCCTAAGGTTGTTTTTGTTCGAATTACACTTATCCAATATAATTAGGACATGTCTTAGGGTAATAATATCATTTTTATCTTTAATTACCCTATTTACTTTTAACCGTGGTAAATAAAAGTCAAAAGTTACTACTCAGCAAAAATTAGTTTTATCCTATTGAATAAAATTTTACTTTCTGATATCAACCATGTTTCTATTATTTTTTAAATTAAATTTTCAGAAGTGGTAAAATTAAGTTTTATGCAAATTTGAAAATGCTTCTTGGAGGTGGGTAAAAAACGGTAAAAAGTTCAATAAAATTTTTATATATCTAAACTTATTATAAAATGACTCCAATGAATTAAATTGAAATTATATAGGTATTATGTATCTATTTCTACCTAATATAAATTTAAATAAAACAAATAATTATTTAAATAAAAAGTTGGTTTTAAACAATAACTCAGTGTTTTTCACTATTCATCAAAAAATGAATGTTTTCAAAAAATACAAAAAATTCATTCTAAGCTAATTTTGATATTCCAAATTAAAAAATGAAGTCTATTTTACCAAATTAAAAACATAAAAGTTTCATTTATTAATTTAAAATTAATTCCTATTGTCAAAACCAAAAAAACAGGTTTTTAAAAAAGTAAAAACTATCAAAAGATTGACACGTGTTTATGTAAAATGTAAATGTGAAATTACTTATAATGAATTTTTTTTATTAAATGATAAAAATATAATATAATTATACTTCCAAAACATTCAAATGTATAATTGAACACTATTAATTTATTTGATTAAAAAAGTTGTTTTCAGTTAAAATTTAGTAATTTTACTATTCACCTAAATATGAAAGTTATCAGAAAAACACCAAAAATTTATCGAAACTAAATTTTTATATCCCGATTATAAAGAAGAAGTTTATTTTTTCAAATTTAATATATAAAAGTTTTAAATATTTTATTTAAAAAGGGTTCTTCATTAAAAGGCAGAAAAATTGCATTTTTTGAAAAATACTTCTTTTATCTGAAAAAAACGAATTTGTTCTTATATTATGTATACAAAACACATAATATGGATGTTAAAATTATATAGAGTATATAATATTCAAAATTCAGTTAATACTATTTATAACTGCTTTTTGAACAACTATTTTTTTAATGTTGTGGTGTTCTCGAACTCGGTGTTGTGTGTAGCGCAAGCTATTAAATTACTTTAATGAGATAATGTACTATGAGATCTTGGGGTATTAAATTATACCCTCCTTCAATAAATTGTGTCCTCGAAATTTGAAATTTTTCTTCAAAAATAAAAGGTTAAAAATAGAGAAATACCTTTGTGGAAAAACCACATTGGAAATTTGGTTAATAAAATTTAGTCTTAATAAGAGGGAAAGGGAAATGAAAAAGTTACCACCAAATTATGATCTTGATTAGGAGAACATTGGTGGAAATTAGAGACACATAATTGGAGGGAAAACGTAAGTATTTATAGGGATTTATTGAGGTCATTAACCACAATATATCATTTAAATATATTGACATAACAAATCCATTATCAAAACCATTTTCAATACCAAAATACGTAAAAAGAGTATATGGTATTTATTTTCTTTTTTAAAAACATTTTGGCTTGTTACAGAAGCCAAAGATCGAATAAAACTTGCAGTGGCAGAAATTTCATTGTCACTGCTTATGTTAAAAAAACATTCCTTTTTTTCATTTAGTATAACGCTTCGTAGAAAAAGATTCCCCTTGAAATGAAAAGTCAAAGGGTTTTATACACCGTATAAAAGAAAGCCATGTAGAAATCAAAGGATGCCTCAGTGAAAGGATATTGAGAGAAAGCCCGTTAACTAAATTTAAGAATTTATTTAGTCATATAATAAGATGTAATATATATATATATACACTTGACAAGTAGAGTTACATCCTTTAACTAATTCCTACCACAAATTCATCTTTCACTCTAAAAGATTTCAAAAAAATATTCTATTTATCATAATCGTATAGGGTTCCAAAAATAATGAATTTATTATTCAACTATCAGAACTTTTAAAAAAGAAACTACATTATACAATCCAGGACATCACGTAGGCTAGTGGTAGGTGATGCACCCTTGTCGCCCTTCGGTTGCAGGTTCAAGTCTCGCGGCCTTGCCTGACGTGACTGGTTGTCGCCCGACCTCTAGGTTGTCCTTTTTATGAAAATCCAAAAATATATTTAACAATAGCATCCAATTTCAAACTTAATCCATTCCAACCTTTATACTTATCCAACTATCCAAAATCATAGTCCAAAATTTATAAGGAAGTTGAACATAATGAAGATCCTTTTTTCCACGTAATAACATGTAAACACCTTCATCATGTAATCTTTTAAAACATGGTAACACCCTAAATTACCTTAAAACCTTATTGATTACATTCATTCTCCCTTATTCTTTATATAATACTGGATATCTTCCTTATATCCAAATTTTTTTAATATTCCAACAATGATGAAATAAAAAAACTTTTAATCAGTTCTAAGGAAGTCAAGAATATCCAATATAATTTATCCAAATCAACCATCTCTTATTCAAAAATCACTACCTCATTATGAAGACCATATTAAGGATTACCTTTCCTTCAACCATGTATTTTTCAAAAAGAGTATCTTACTATTAAGTCACTTTTCTTAGAACCATATAATCTCAAATCCTCAAAAAAATAGTACTGCAGTATAATCATTATTTATCTCCATAATTCATAAAACCAGTATATTGTTGATACAACACTCAAATGAAATATTTCTATAATAACAACATAAGAACACTAGTCATTCCTCTTCATCTGAGGTAGTATAATAACTTTATTATTATCCAATAGCATCATTTGCAGTATACTCTGATGACTGAGACATTGATTCGCGTAGTGTCCCAATGCCTTGCAGATGAAGCATTTTACATTTGAAACCTTTTCCTTACCCTTGCAATCACATACTTGGTGTCCTTTTCTCCACACTTATAACAAACTCCCATTCCCTTCAATAATTTTCCAAGGTGATTCTTTCCACATTTATCACATATGGAAAAATACTTATTTCCCCTATTGTCTTTATCCATATTTCTCTCTACCATATTTTGTTCTCTTTCTTCTGTTCAAAGCCATAGGAACTAGATAATTCCTTAATTATCTTATTAACACATGATATTATTTCTTCATATGTTGATAATACATGGGATACTATTTACCTTCTAAATGTTGGATTAATACCATGAAAGATATGATCATTCTTACTCTTTGGATCATACGTATTGTTGGAGTTCTCATTCCTTATACTGGGTTCCATTTCTAAACAATGGCATACACTATGTCAAATTATGAATCATAATGAATAATTACAAACTTGTAAAATACCTAATGTAAATTGAATAGTTTGTGGATATAATCCATAATAATAAAAATGTTTTCTTTGAGTAAGTATTTACTCCTAAATCCTTCATAATGGCTTGTAATGAAAATGTGAATTATCCTAAGCATATCCCTCGGGAGTGTCGTAACCAAGTGTGTAGTAAGGCATGTTGTTGTGCACTAGTTCCCGTTCGAGTCTAGTGCAAAGTGGTGTTTTCGGGTTTTACCCCTAGGTACATCTGTGCCAGAGCCGACTCTACCTGCTCCTATCCATATAGGGATGTATTTCTTGGAAAACTCACAAAATCTCTACATTACTAAAATTCTAGGAAGTTCTTCTATAATAATCCTCAAAGTCTATTTTAGGGTAATGTTCTCTAATCAGAGTTTTTTTAAATCTAGTTTCCAAGGTTATTGCTTGACTTACTTTGATACCAACTGTAATGCCCTGACCCTAGATTCCCAGATTTAGTGCATTATTTTAATATATTGGCATGATTAGAAAGAATCATGTCCCGAAAGACCGATTAGTTTAGCAGTATTGGAAAATAGATTTCATAATGAACGTTAGATTACACTTTAAAACATACAACAAAAAAAATCCTTCGATAATGCCATTGTTCTTTTAGCTTAACCCTACATATTAAACATAAAACAGTTCTTGGGATCCTGGGAAAATAAAACATAAGAAAGGGGTGAGCTCAGTTGCTCATTAAGGGTAAATAATTTAGCAGAAGCTATAATATTTTAAGGCAACATGTTTAATAAAAACAATAGCCTTTTAAACATAAACTTGAACATAATATGGAAAAAATAAATAAAAAATTACCATATAACCATGCACATGGATATTATACTAGTAGAATAATCACATGTAATAACTAATTTCATAAGGAGGGAATGTATAGTACTAGACTTTAATTTCTATGTCAAGGACTCATTCTAGGACCTAGGGGATAACTGTAACCAGACCACAACCTGGAGAGCCTCTATAACCGAACTCCAACCAGGAGAGCCTATGTAACCAGATGCCAACCTGGAGAGCCTCTATAACCAGACTCCATCCCGAAGGGTCTACTGTAACTAGACCCCAACCCGGAGGACTTAATTTTACCATTCCCCAACCCAGAACATACTAGTCCAATACATTCATCTTAATAAAAGGTTGAAATATAACATAAACATTCATATTAAAACTAGCATATGAAATGTCAATAATTTAACCATAAAACATGAATGGCATAAAAATTAATCATCCATATTCAAACATATCAAAAAACCTTAAATACAATATGGAAGATTTATATCATAATAAATTAACTTCAAACAAGTGTAAAATTTATCAAAGGATGTTGACATAGATGTAATCAAAACTTTTTGAAAGAAATATCTCTTTCTATTTTGAAATCATTTAAGAGTCACATAATTATAATGAAAAAATTTATTTTTAAAATATTCTTTTAATCTTGTAAGGGAAGATTCGACGATGTTATAATGGCAGAAAATAGTCTCACCCACCGTATAAGTTAAAAAAAAATTCTTACCTTAATTTTGTCGAAAAGGTCATAATGTACATTGTTTGGAAAACGATAGAAAGATTCCTTTCAAAAAATATAAGATCAAATAAGGGTATAAATGACTTCAACCCATTTTCTAGTAAATAGTAAAAATGTTTTGAAATAAATTTTTAAGAAACATGGATGTGGATGATAAAGAGGTCCCAGTAGATAATTATGTATAAAAAACCTCGAATAATGAAGAGATTGTGAAATTAACCCTTACCAATTTGGTAAATTACGAAACATACATCCCATGAAAGAAGGATCATGCAAAGAATAAGTAAATACCCATAAATTAAAGTATATTACACCAAGAATACAATCATGGGCAATACATACACAACACAAAAGGATATAGTGGCTAATATAACATGAATCTCACGGGAATAAGAAGTGAGATGAAAACTCTTTACCACGTTGTAATCGATCTAGTCGTATGAAAAAAAGTTAATGACCACCAAATGAATCACAGAATACCATGAATATAAATATAATCATGATAATATATATCAAATTTAATTACACATTACACCACATGCAATAAATAAGTTGTGAACAATGGAATTATCATAGAATTAAAACTGAGATAAGAAACCCCTTACCTTGTAATTTTCCTTGGACTAGGGTATGTTAACCTATTGTATAATAGTTAAATAATTGTTATTAAATTATAAAAGAACCATATACATAATTATTATATCATATATGATCTTATAATAATGCTTTGTTAATAATATTTTAGTATTATTGTCATTTTGGGTGTTAACTGATTCATTTTCCTTTATATTCTTTGTTACATGAGTCATCTTTGTTATGGATGGGATGTTACTTATTCATATAGAGAATGATATCAAGCCTTTAAAAATTATTTCTAACCATCAAATTCAAATTAGTCTTGAATGGTTACGATGGGGAATGAATCTCATCGCATTCATAGAGATGGTAATCCGTACGTACGCGCGAGTGACAATATCATTATTTTGATATTAAAATCATATATAATTGGATGGTATATCATATATAAAAAATAATTATCACATTATATTTGTTATTTACATCAATTATACTCATTATTATACCCATCCAATAATGAAGTGTTTGAATAACAAATTCCACCACGACGTGGAGACGGTAAGCCGTACGTACGCACATAGGGTGACTTTTTCATTGATATGATGGATAGAATAATGAATATGGTTGTACCATTGTTATAATAACATAAAATTATATAAGATATAATGGTTTTATTATTTTATAATAGAAACAACAAAGAAATAGGAAGTGAAAGAAGAAAAGAACTTGAAAGAGGTGATGAAATATTTACCTCTTCTTCGGGTTCTTTCTTTTGATTTGATTCAAAATGGATTCTTAGGTTGGATTTCTAACCAAAGGATTGCCTCTAGGATGAAGGTAGGATAGTTGAGAGTTTATTTGGGTAGGTTTGGGCCGAGAAAAATGGCTTTTAAGGTGTGAATTTGAGAGAAGGGGGAGTGCCCTTTTATAAGAGGGGTGAGGGGCAGCTTAGGAAAAGATTGAAACATTATTTTATAATAAAATCATATTGGGTTATAATGGCTCAAAATTGATTTATTTCGAAGATAAAGTGGGTATGGGTCGAAATAATGTCAACAAAAAGGTTTTAGACAAGTTTAGGTTACCATTTTAACCCTATCTTTTAGATTTAACTCTAAGTTAAATAATTTACCTTTTATCGTGTATTCTTGTATTCTTACACTATATGGTGAATAAAATTTCTATAAACATCCAAGAGAATCTCAAGTAGTTCATTAATGAAATATATAATATTATTTAAGCCCTATGGACGAACCTTAGATTTTTAGGAATCTTATATCAACCAATAATATAGTATTTGTTTTAAAAATTAGTTTATGTCAATTTTGACACTATTTGGTATTTTGTGTTTGTGAAAGTCATAACAACCTTATAACTTAGAAAAAATCTATCTAATCAACCCTAAAATGTAATATTAACCTATAAAATTAGTTCAATTCATAAAAGGTCTCAAATTACATTTATTTGGATATTTATAATATCAATTATTTTAATATTTCATTAATAAGGTAATTACTACATTATCCTTGTGTCATAAATAAATTAAATTATTTAATGTCTAAAAATTATAAATAAAACACCATTATGTAGGAAATTTTTTTATATTTATAATGAATATTTATAGACTAATTTATCTTATATATAACCCTATATTAAAATGTTTTAGTTATGAAAACTTGAATTTTACACTTTTAACTCTTCTTTAAATTAATTAATAATAAATGTCCTAATCTAATCCAAGTGGGACTAAAGGGTCATATTTTATTCCTAAGGTTTTTTTGGTCGAATTACACTTATCCAATATAATTAGTACTTGTGTTAGTGTAACAGCCCGAGATTTTATGAAAAATATTCTTTTTAATTTTATTAATGTCTTGTGTTGTACGCTACACCAAAAGGAGCTTGCACAACACGCATCTTTGACTTGCCTTGCATTACACGCAATCACAACCTTCCTCGATAGTGTGTGTAGTACGCAATACTGAGTTTCACGAAACAATGATATGCTATTAAAATATTATTAGAACTAGCCATTATGAATAGTAATAACCACTTTTTAAATTTTAGAAATTTTATCTCTCAAAATGGACTTCATTTTTGGATTAGGAGTATCGAATTTAGCCTAAGGTGAAATTTTGGTACTTTTCAGATAACTTTCATATTCTGATGAATAGTGAAAATTACTAGATTATAATTAAAAACAACTTTTTTAATCGAAATAATTAATAGTGATAAATTATTAATTTGAGTGGTTTTAGAGTATATTTAGAATATATTTTTACAATTTAATACAATGTTGGTAATTGAATGTAATTTCACATTTAAACCAGACATAATCAAGTGTCAATCTTTTGATAGATATTGTTTCTTAAAAACACGCTATTTGTTTTAACAGCGGGATTTAATTATAAAATTAATTAATGCAACTTCTATGTTATGAATTTGGTAAAATAGACTTCATTTTTGAATTAGGAATATGAAATATATCATAGGATGAAATTTTGGCATTATTCTGAAAAACATCAATTTTTGATGAATAGTGAAACTACTAAGTGGTAGTTAAAAAAACTGAATTTTTCATAAAACTTAATTTTACCGCTTCTGTGAATGGAATTTCAAAAATCCGAGAGACACGGTTGATGTCAGTAAGTAAAATGTGGTTCAATGAGATGAAAATAATTTTTGGTGAATAGTAACTTTTTTACTTTTATTTACCACGATTAAAAGTAAATAGGGTAATTAAGGGTAAGAATGATATTAATATTATCCTAAAACATGTCCTAATTCTATTGGACAAGTGTATCTCGACCAAAAACAACCTTAAGTGTAAAATATTATCATTTAGGCCCACTTGGATTAGATTAGGACATTTATTATTATTTAATTCAAAGAAGAGTTAAAAGAGTTAAAATCAACGTTTATTTACTAAAACATTTTTAATATAGGGTTGTACATAAGATAAATTCGATTTTAAATATTAATTAGAAAGCTAAAAAGATTTACTACATGATGGTATTTTATTTGTAATTTTTAGACATCAAATAATTTAATTTATTTATGACACAAAGATGACGCAGTAATTATCTTATTAATGAAATATTGACATAATTGATATTATAAATACAAATATAAATGTAATTTAAGACTTTTTATGAATTCCACTAATTTTCTAGGTTACTATGATATATTAGTGTTGATTTAATCAACTTGGTTCGAACATATAATTCTGTTATGACTTTCACAAAAATCATATATCAAATAGTGTCAAAATTGACACAAAATAGTTTTTAAATCAAATATTATATTATTAATTGTTATTTTATTCCTAAATATCTAAAGTTTGGCCAAATGACTTAGATAAGGATATATGTATTAATAATATACAATTTGGGGTTCGTTTGGCATGTTATAGTAAGTGTATTAACCATATAGTGAAAGAAAACAAAAAGACACGGTAAAAGTTAAATTATTTAACATAGAGTTAAATCTAATTGATAAGGTTAAAATAATACCCTAAACTTGTCTAAATCCTATTGGATGATAGGATTTCGACCCATCCCCACTTTAGCTTCGAAATAAGACCCTTTGGAACCATTATAAACCGATTTTGACTTTAATATAAAATAATATTTTGAGATATTCCTAAGGTGCCCCTCTCCTCCCTTATAAAAGGGCACCTCCTCCCCCTCCTCCTCACACCAATTTGAGCACTCAAGCTCGGCCAACCCCTGCCATTTTCTCCTCTCCACTTCCCTAGAATAATCCTAGAGGTCCTGGTCTTCTTCAAAGTCCAATCTTAGTTCCCTAAGTGGAGGATTCAAAGAGGCGTTCCAAAGAAGAGGTAATATCCCTTACCAATCTTTTCAATTCCTTTCTTCTTCAACTTCTTCTTCTTTAGTTGTTTCATGATAAAGTAATAAAATCAGTATTACTTACATAATTATATGTTATTATAAATATGAAACAACCCTAATTCACCTTCTATCCATCCTACTGAAAAATGAAATCACCGCGCGTGCGTACGTACGGAATACCGTCTCCACGCCGTGGTGTAATCTATTTTCCACCACCACCTTACAAGGATGGGTATAATGGTGTAATGAGTAACTATTTATGATTATTATAAAGTAATATTTATACTGAAATAATATATATATACTTAAATAAAATTCCACGATCATATGAACGATATCATCACTCGTGCGTACGTACGGAATACCGTCTTCACGATGTGATGCGACTCGTTCTACATGATCATCATTACATAGTAATTATATAAATGAATTGAATTAATAAATATGATATATGTTACACTAATACCATTCTGGATATAAGGTATCTATAACCTTAAAATAAGAATAAGAATTTATTCGGAAAAACACGCATAAGAACAAAAGGCAATAAAGACCCGAGTAACAAGTAACAATGAAATATTACTAACAAGAAGCTAAGAATATGACCATATATGATACCATATCAATATTTATGATTCTGTAATAAGTAAATAACATTATTTAAACCATTATACAGGAGCTTCGGACACGAACAAAGCAAATCGGACCTAAGGTAAGGGAAATATCACAATCTCATTTTTATCCGAGATTGTTTATACTTTGGTATTTACTGGGGTGTATTTTATCATACACATCCATGTTTCCTCAATATGTAACATTATTTCCATTCACCTACAATTGTTTAAATCCTATATTACCGTTCGGTGTGTTTTTAGTAAAGGATATGAAAGGAATCTTTTGTCATTTTTCGTACGAGGTACTTTTTTGACTTTTCCGACAAAAGTACGAGACAAATGTTTTTTATCTTAAATGGCACGAACAGATTTTTACGGTTTTATAAAGCCTTTTTTCATGAAGCTTCCTCCAAAAGATTTCATGACTATTTTCAATAAAATCTCTTTCTTTTAAAATTTCATGACATTTTTTGGAAAGAAATTGATTTTGAAGAAGAAAGGATATTTTCCTCAAGAATTCATTTCAAGTGTTTTATCAAAATTATTTTCCATCTAAGATAATAAAGGGTTCTGTTTTTATACCTATTATTACATTGATTTGATTATGTTGTGATGGAATTATTTTTATGAATTCCTTTATCTTATATGAATTGTTTTATGATGTCATGTTGTTTAATAATTCCATTTTTATTACATGGGTTACGCTATGATGTATGGTTTATGATTATGTGGCACACATAAGAAAGGATTCATTATAAGATGGGTGGGACCTATATCTCCCTCCAATGCATTGGGTAAAGATTTTATATCTCATGAGATAGACATGGCTGGAACGGTAGGTTATACCGGTTCAGTGAAACAGGACTGGAACGAGGGTGACTCAGTTCAGAAAGGGACTTTGTCCACTAAGATAGTCTTGGCAATGAGTCATGACTAACAATAAATGATTTTACATGACTATGTGTTCATGACACAAAGTTTCAAGTTTCATGTTATGGTTATGGGGATCTTATTTTCACTTCTATGATTTGTTCCATGTTAAGATATTATGATCTCTTTTGCAGGTTATGATTTTCAAAAAGATATGATATGATTTTTATTTCCTTTATTTTCCCTTGCTGAGCATTTGAGCTCACCCTTTTATGTTTTCTTTTCCCCAGGATATAAAGAAAGGTTTTAGGTAAAAAAAGGGAAGATCTTTATGGGAGATATTGAAGATCTTTCACCACGATTAGAAGATTACATTCCGAGTTTCCAAAGACACTAAACTATTACGAACCTTGTGTGTGTGTTTTTGTTATGTACCAAGTATTCCGCAAAATTAATGTAATGTCCATGTATGTCAAGCTTCGGGTCTTTACAGTTAGGGTAATAATATCATTTTTACCTTTAATTACCCTATTTACTTTTAACTGTGGTAAATAAAAGTCAAAAGTTACTATTCACCAAAAATTATTTTTATCTTATTTAACCACATTTTACACACTGATATCAACCGTGTCTCTTGGATTTTTGAAATTCAATTCACAGAAGCGGTAAAATTAAGTTTTATGCAAATTTGCAAATGCTCCTAGGAGGTGGGTAAAAGGCGGTAACAGTTCAATAAAATATTTATATATCTAAACTTATTATAAAATGACTCCAATGAATTACATTGAACTTATATAGGTATTATGTATCTATTTCTACCTAAAATAATTTAAATAAAATAAATAATTATTTAAATAAAAAGTCAGTTTTAAACAATAACTCAGTGTTTTTCACTATTCATCAAAAATTGAATGTTTTCAGAAAAACACAAAAAATTAACCCTAAGATAATTTTGATATTCCGAATTCAAAAATGAATTCTATTTTACCAAATTAAAAACATAGAAGTTGCATTTATTAATTTAAAATTAATTTCTGTTGTCAAAACAAAAAAAAACGGGGTTTTTAAAAAAGTAAAAACTTTCAAAAGATTGACATGTGTTTATGTCAAATTTAAATGTGAAATTACTTATAATGAAAAAAATTGTATTAAATGATAAAAATATAATCTAATTATACTTCAAAACCATTCAAATGTATAATTGAACACAATAAATTATTTTTATTAAAAAAGTTGTTTTCAGTTAAAATTTAGAAATTTTCACTATTCACCCAAATATGAAAGTTATCAGAAAAACACCAAATATTTATCGAAACTAAATTTTTATGTACTGATTCTAAAGAAGATGTTTATTTTGTCAAATTGAATATATAATAGTGTCAAATATTGGATTTAAAAATGGTTCTCCATTAAAAGGTGGTAAAATTGCATTTTTTGAAAAATACTTCTTTTATTTGTAAAAATGAATTTGTTCTTATATTATGTCTAAGAAAATAATAATATGGATGTTAAAATTATAGAGTATATAAGATTAAAAATTCAGTTAATACTATTTATAACCACTTTTTGAATAGCTAGTTTGGTAATGTTGTGGTGTGCTCGAACTCAGTGTTGCATGTAGCACAATATATTAAATTAATTTAATGAGATAACCTACTATGAAATCTTGGGGTTTTACAAGAGATAATGATGCACCTCGAAGAATGGGAATGGAAAAAAGAAGAACACCAACAACTTTTAATGAAATGTGAATCCCCATGGATGGATCACTTGAGAAACAAATCTATCTTAGGTAGGGGTTTACTTTTTATGTTTTTGAGTTACCCTATTCTCCATTATAAAAAATAAACATTGATCAAGACATGAATATATTGATCTACGGATCTCTTGTTCTTAAGGGAGGGAGCTTATTCTCAGGTTTTATCATCAGGGTTAAATTGTTGATAGAACCTAAATCTTATTCCCCCTTGTTTTAAACTCTAACACGGAGGGTTTGATCCAACAGGAACCCTCCTCTTTTTTTGCGTTATTGTGTGTTCTTCATGGTCAAACCTATGATTTGACGATGAATCATTTTAGAGGTCGTAGTAGGGAAGACGGAACCCAATGGAGGCTGGAGGCACATGCGGTATGAAGAATAAACCACCAGAGCATACCCGATGGTCCGTAAAATATCCTTCCAATGTGTTGGCATCGACAGTGGCGCTGGTGACCAGCAACAACCACAGGTAGGAAGCGGCGTGCCATGAAGGCACACCGAGGAGGATGTTGTGGCTAGCTCAAGCCACGATAGTGTAGTAGGATCCACCGACGATTGAGCCGAGGGCTTCCAGAGGCGGGACACGACTAACCAACCACGTAGGTGGAGCATCCTGCATCGTGAGGGCGGTGGCTTCATGGTGGCTTGTGGTCCACTGGGGACCACGTGTGGGACCGGATAGGGCAACCAACAAAGCTGGCCACAAGCCACATGAACTGGACGCCCTCATGGAATCCAAGATGGGGTAAGCTAACTAACTATTGCGGGGCGGGCCAGTGGGATAAAACCAGGCTGCTAGGTGGCCTTGGATGGGAAAGAAAACCGACCCTCCAGTGCGGGCCGAGCTAGATTAATCCGAGTCACTGGGTGGCCCAGCAGGCTGGAACCACGACCAAACCAGGTCAGGTCCAGCAAATCCGAATGGGCATGGCCCAGTAGCTAGGTCAGACCAAGCTGAACCAGTCCCAACCAGGTTGGGTTGGGTTCAGTAAAATGGGTCGAGTCAGGCGGGACCACCGATCTGGGTTGGTCGGATCGGTCTGACCAGGTTGGACCCGGCCCTGACACAACTATCCCCTATTTACTAAAACACCAATATCTTTCAGACCGAGCATCTGATTGATGATCCGTTTTCGGCGTTGAAACCCACAAAATGAGTCAGTTCTTTTGGAATGATCTAAGGAGTATTTCCTGGATGTTGAAATATAAAAATGTATTGAGGAGTGGATTCTCCCAGAATCAAGCATGCTATGTTCGAAAATCCTGCGACTGGCTGGGTCCCGAAGACTGTTGACAAGTGACCCTATTTGGATCATCTAAAAGAGACCCTATGTGGATCATCTAAAAAAACCTCATGTGGTTCAGCTATAAGAGACCCTGTGTGGACCAGCTACAAGTGACACTATGTGGATTAACTCCGAGTGACACTGTGTGGATCTGCGACAAGCAGCCCTGTGTGGAACAACAATGATGTACTAAGTGGGATGTGACTACTTGTGACCCACCAGACCCACAATACTCATTAAAAATGAGTACCTCAATAGTCTAAGGTGTTCAGTGTTATGAATGATAGTATTTTTTTTTATGTACTTTAGATTATACCGATGTGAGATGTCTTACTTCGTGGTTTTCTTTGTGTATTAATTTGTGGAATTTCTTTTTTGGTTTTGGGTCCCTACTAAGTATTTTTTTACCCGCCCCTACATGGGCTTCATCCACACGTGTTGTATATGGTCTAGATGACTAATTCATTGAAGGAGGACTTGGTGGCCTAGGAACCTATGGTGCCCGATGAGGTCAGGTAGGCGGTGTAACGTCCCGAGTCCGGAGCCCCTCCACTGGTGTCCCGTACCCGGTTCACCACATGACCTCAAGTGCATTTCCCCGAACTCCAGAGGCTTCCAACTAGCAGCGAGGGCCTTGGTGAGTCGGTGGGGAAACTATGCCCTCATTAGGTAAGGTATACAAGGTAAGAAAACAACAATAAACAGTGGAAGCAGTAAATTACATGCATAACAACAGAAACAAAACAACGAAAGTAATGTAGATATATATCTATGATGAAAATGATGCAGCAGGTACAAGTATCTAAGGAAAACAGTAAACACAACAACGTCCTGAAATACAACTGAAACCAAGTGCAAAAGAAAAACAAAATAATCTCCTCAGCATCACGAGCCACGACTCGGTCCCATGCTCCCCAGCTCCTGATGCAGTCAAGATCCTGAAGTAGAAGGGCGCTTTCCCTTATCTATACCTGCAGAAACATAGTCTTTTTGGGCCTAAAAGCATAGCCCAAACAGGGTGTGAGATACAATCCCAGTAGGAAATCACCGAAAGATTTATGCCTAACAGTCAATGAATACATGGTAGTAATAAAACAAGAAGCAGTGAACAGAAAAGCACAAGTAGCTAAAATCCATAGTTCTAACAAGTAAAGCACACAAGTAAGCAGTCAGCAACAAGAAGAAAATAGGTAACCCTCTGGGTAGCTCTCACAGTCTAACCCCTATGGTTCAACCTCTAAGTACTAGAAACCCTCTGGGAGGCAGACACAGTCTCACCCCTCTGGTTCAACTACGTAAGTAAGCAGACTCTTTGGGGAAGCACTCACCGTCAATTCCCCCTATAGTCTCGTATCGTGCTAAAGGCTCTATGGGGAAGCACTCAAAGTCAATTCCCCCTATAGACCGCGTCATAATTAAAAGACACTCTGGAGAAGCCCTTCCGTTAATTCTCCCATTGGTCTCGTATCGTGATCAATAGACACTCTGGAGAATCCCTTCTGTCAATTACCCCTTTCGTCTACTAATCTAGGTTCACATAGTCCTGAGTGTAACTAAACATGCTCAGCGCGTGTATATAGTCCAAGTAAACCTCGATAACTACTTGGATATCAACTAAGGCTCAACAGAAAAACAAGGCAATATTCCACAATCCTACAACTAGGCATGGCACTGGAAAAACTCCAAACAGGTAGAACAAGAATTGAAATCAAACTGAGCACAAAAAAAAATACTCTAATTACAAGTAATAACCTCTACTAAAGTAATCAAGAAAAGCAGGCAAGCAACAAGGGAAAAAACAGGAAACACGCAATACCCCGTTCAAGGGTATTGGTGGAAATTGCATAAAATATCCATCAACTTTCTACGGAAAGGCACAAACCACCTACCTCGATCCTAGGAGATCAATATACATGAAAGTCGATGACAGATTCCCCTTAGAACGATGTAGATCTGAGAAAACACACAAAACGTTCATCCCACAATAACTTGGAAACGATGAGGAATCAAGAAACGAGGCTAAAGCAGAAGGAATAACTCACCACTGCGATTCCAACGCAACTGACCGTGCTCGAATCGGATAACGGACGGAGAGGTAGGACTCCATCGAAGATCCGGCCATACGGTCGCTCTCAGATGGTCGAAAAATGAAGAAGAAGACGAATATGGGGGTTAGGCGTGACCCCGTTCCGTTTAATGAAAAAAAGAAAGTACACGACGTGTACTTCTAGAGTACACGGCATGTAATTCAATTTTTTCTGTACTCTGAATTAACCGGCCTCCACCTCAGCCTTACACACCGTGTGTGTGGCCCAGACATGGTCAGCACACAACTTCGAGCCGGAATAGAGTACACGGTGTGTACTCAAAAAGTACACGGCGTGTACTTCTGAAATTTCCAGAAAATTTATTTTCCTTAAAAACTCCAGAAAAAGGGAAAACATACCTAAATGAAGATCTGGGTTCTTACATACTTCCCCCCTTAAAGAAATTCATCCCTGAATTTCTCTAACGAGGTGGAGAAGAAGAATCCATGAACAGCTTCAGCCACTGTGATCGTACATCGGCCTCCCTCTCCCAGGTCTCGTCCTGTACTCGCCCGTGCTGCCATAGCACTCGTACCAGGGGAATAGACCACCTGCGGAGAACCTTCTTTCTACGACCAACAATCCAGATAGGATTCTCCTCGAAGGACGCATTTGCTTCAAGCTCGACTTCCTCAGGTTGAAAGACGTGAGACGGGTCTGAAAAGTAACGTCGCGGTTGAGAGACGTGGAAGACGTCATGCATGGCCCGATACCTCTAAGGTAGCTGTAACTGATAGGTGACTGGCCCCACTCTCTCAAAAACCTCAAATGGCCCGACGTACCGTGGCGAAATCCTACCCTGTCTCTGAATCCTTTTGTGTCCCAACCTAGGTGCAACACGTAGGAAAACCCAATCACTGACCTCGAACTCCGAAGGTCGCCTCTACTGATCAGCATAAGACTTCTGCCGAGACTGTGCTATAGCCATCCTCTTCCGAATCAGCTCTATCTGCTCTGAAGTTTCCTATACAGGACAAGGTCCCAGCAAAGCTGCCTCTCCTGCCACCAGCCAACAGAAGGGTGATCAGCATGGACTACCGTACAAAGCCTCGTATGGTTCCATCTAAATGGTCACCTGGAAACTGTTGTTGTAGGTGAACTCCACCAGAGGAATATGTTTCTCCCAAGAACTGCCAAAGTCAAGGATGCTAGCTCGGAACATATCCTCAAGCACCTGGATCATGCGCTCGGACTGGCCATTAGTCTGGGGATGGTAAGCTGTACTCAAAAGTACCTGTGTACCCCAGGCCTTCTGAAGTCCCTGCCAGAACCGAGAGGTAAAGCGCACATCTTTGTCCGAAACAATAGAGTGCGGAACTCCATGCAGACAAACGATCTCTCTGATGTAAAGTCTTCCCAGATCATTGAAACTGAAGGTATCCTTGATCGGCAAGAAGTGAGCAAGATCTCATCCTCACCCACTGTCCATCCAGGAAGAGGGACCCCTCCTGACACACTCTCCTACAGGACTAAGCCTTCTGAGTCTGATAGCTGCCTCATCCTTACCCGATCAAGTAGCATGGTGGTAACAGCTAAAGAAGATAGAAAGGTCTATCCCCGTCTGTCGTGCACCTCCAGATTCATCTCAGAGAACAAAGCCATCAACTTCCACTCACTACTGGCCTCCTAAACTGCACGAATCTGAGTTATCCTGCTAAATGCATCTGCCACGACATTACCCTTTCCCGGTGTATAGGCAAGACCGAAGTCGAAAGACTATAGATACCCAACCCACCTGCGATGCCTCAGATTCAGATCACGCTGAGTGAAGATATACATGAGACTCTTGTGGTTAGTGAAGACCACAAAGTGCTATCCCAAAAGATAGTGTCTCCAACATCGTAAGGCATGAACAACAGCTGCCAACTCCAGATCATGCATAGGGTAGTTCCTCTCATGTGGCCTCAGCTGCCGAGACCCATACGCAACGACTCCATCTCCCTGCATAAGCACAACTCCCAGCCCGATACCCGAAGCATCACAATAAACAGTGTAGCTCTTGCTTGGATCTAGGAAGACTAGTATCGGTGCTGATGTCAACCTCCCTTTCAGCTCCTGAAAGGCTGACTCACAAGAATCTGACCATAAGAACTTTTCCCCCTTCTTAGTCAGACCTATCAAAGGTGCTGCTAGATGAGAAAAGTCCCGAATGAAGCGTCTGTAGTATCTAGCCATCCCTAGGAAGCTCTGTACCTCAAAAATGTTCTTCGGATGCTCCTAGGAAACTACAAATCTCACTTTCTCTGGGGCCACAGATACTCCTTCCTCTGAGATGACGTTACCCAAGAAGTGAATCTGATCCATCAAGAAGTGGCACTTCGAGAGTTTAGCATAAAGCCGATGCTCTCTTAGTGTACTCAGATCGATCTCAAGATGTGTGGCATGGTTGTGTCGAGTGTGATATTACACCAAGATATCATCCACGAAGACCACATAGAAGGAATCCAAGTAAGGATGGAACACTCGGTTCATCAGTGCCATGAAAACTGCAGGTGCGTTCGTGAGTCCGAAAGGCATGACTGTATACTCATAAAGACCGTACCTGCTCCTGAAGGCTGTCAGAGGTATATCTGATGGTCTAACGTGCAACTGATGATAACCGAACCTCAATTAGATCTTCAAGAACACACGGTCTCCTCGAAGCTGATCGAAAAGGTCATCAATCCGCAGAAAAGGATATTGGTTCTTGACCGTCAACAAGTTCAGCTTCCAATAATCCACACAAAGCCGAAGGGTACCGTCTGCCTTCTTTGCAAATAGGATAGGCGAACCCCAAGGAGAAGTACTGGGTCAGATGAAACCCTTAACCTGTATCTCCTCCAACTACTTCTTGAGCTCCTGCAACTCAGGTGTGGCCATCCTATATGGAGGAATGGACACCGGTGCCGCTCCTGGAACGAGCTCAATAGAGAAGTCTACCTCACGCTCTGGATGAAAACCCGAAAAGTCCTCTGGAAAAACATCCCTGACGTGATCAACCATTAGAGGAAAGTCCAACTGTGTAGTCCCCTAATCATCCAGATAAAGACTAACAATCTGGGCCGTCACTCCTCCTAGCCTGAGATGCTCGAGTCCTTCCCGACTCGCCCGAATGTCCCATTCACCTCTATGAAGGAAAGATTCACCTTCTGGTGAAATGAAACTGACTCTACAGAGATAGAAGTCGACGAATGCCCGAAAGGGAATCAACCAGTCCATACCAAGGATGAAATCATAGCCTTTCATCTCTAGGAAATAGAGATCCCATAAGAAGAGATACCCTACAATCTCGAGAGGGAACTCTCTACACTATATGTCCTCATTCCCAAAGGTTTGTCTAGTGTCAACGAGTCGGCATAAGAAAAGACGCAGAGTCCAAGGATCTCCACAATAGAAACAGAGATAAAGCTATGCATAGCACCAGTATCGAAAAGGGATGAAGATAAAACTGAGGCTACTAAAATCGTACCTCGAATAATAGAAGGGCTGGGATCCTGCTCATGATAACTCTGATCCACGGAGAAAGAACGGCCTGTGTCATGGCCCTGCGCCCCTGGATGAACACTCTGAGCTGAACCTCCCTGCTGGTGCTAAGGAACTGGTGGCTGACTTCCACGACCTCGACCTCCACCTCATCTCGAACGGCCGGAAGAACTCCAGTTCCCTGACTGGTGAGAGACTGGTGGGGCTGCTTCTAAACGAGGAGTCATGGAAGAACCCCGATCACCTGCTGCTGGTGAGAAAACCTGGTAGAAACGCTAAAGGTGACCCATCTTGCGGAATGATCGGCACTCCACGGGGTCTCTCTGGCACTACGACCTCATGTTCCCTATCCGGCCACACTGGTAGCATGTCACTTGGCTGCCTGATGATGCGTCTCGCTTCCTCGCATCACCGCGCGTAGGCTCCCTATGATGATTCTTACTGTCATCTGAAGGGAAGCTAGCTCTGGAAGCAGAACCACCCTGAATCGTAGCTCCAGAGTCTCTCAGATTGTGCTCTGCAATCAGTGCCTGGTTGACGATGGAAGTAATGGAAGTCATCTGGAAGATGTTCACCTATGAGCGGATCTCCCGCCTGAGTCCATCCTAAAAATTCCTCGCCAAGAACACCCCACCCCCATCCCGAAGGGGTGTAAAACACTGCAGCTTAGTGAAACAATACTCCATGATTGATAGAGTGCCTTGCTCTAAGCTCATAAACTCCCAAGCTCGATCGGCCCTCAGGGTCTCCAGGTAGAAGTAGTCATAGAACACATGCTGAAACTCCTCCCAAGCCATAGCCTGCTGCTGACCCGCCTATGAGATCACGTCCCACCACCTCTTTGCGGAGTCTCAGAGCATGTAGGTGGCGATCTTGACCCGCCTCTCTGGAGGCATCTCCAGATGCTCGAATATAGTCAGCATGGCTTCCAACCATGACTCTGTAGCCTGAGGTCCTCCCTCTACCGAGAACGTGGGAGGATGCTGCTGCTGAAAGACCCGCATAAAGTCTTCCATAGACGAGGCAGGAGGCGGTGGTCCTTGGAAGGCCTTCATCATCCTCATGAAACCCTCCCTGAACTGCACATCAGCGCCCGCAACTGGTACAACAACCGGTGCCAAGGATGGCTCGGCTGGGGGATCGACATGAAGTCCCTGATCATCCCTGTCTGGCGTCTGATCACTGCTTAACGACAGACGTGCGACTGGAGGACGTCTCAGAGGCATAGCTCTGAAAGATCAAAAGCACACCTTAGACCAGGAAAACAAGGACAATGAACACAATATTACAAAATGAGAACAGGGGAAGAAAAACATACAAGATTGCAAAACACGACTACACGGCGTGTATACAACTACACGGCGTGTCCTCTTAAACCACTGACATGGTCATGTACTCTCACCCTATAAGTCATGTATACTTCAAACTACATGGCGTGTTGACCCCCACACACGACGTGTACTAGAAAACTATTCCCTTGCCCGAGTCTCCTTACACGGCTAACCCACACGGTCCGACTCAACCCGATACTACACGGCGTGTTCGAAACAAACACGACGTGCACTAGAAAAGGCTTCAGCGGTCCGTGTTGTTGAGTACACGGCCGTATACCCGGATGGACCTTACACGGCATGCTACGAACAAGCACGACGTGCATAGGCGAAGGCGACACCGTCCCGTGTTGTTCGTGACACGGCCGGGTACCTGGGAAAGACTACACGGCGTGTTCAGAACAAACACGGCATGTGGAAAGGAAGGTAATGCCGGCCTGTGTTGTTCGTGACACGGCCGAGTACCTGGACAAGACTACACAGTGTGTTCCCTATGGACATGGCGTGTTCTACCCGAGCTTCCCTGACCTTTGTTGTTAGTGACACGGCTGGGTACACAGCTCTGAACTCACACGGTGTGTACCAATGGTACATGACGTGTTCTCGAAGTTACTCCCACGACACTGTGTTCTGCCCACATGGTCAGTGGCATGGCCTAAAAACTACATGGTGTGTATCTAAAATGTACACGCCGTGTATTCTGGGTTTTTCTGGGCAGTAGCTCAGAAACACTGTAGAATTCCAGAAACACTAAAACAAGGGAGAAAGGTGCCAAATTCTGATCCGTGAGGGCCCATAACACCTCAAGAACCAAAAATTCGGCTTTCATTTTTTTAATCAAGGAACAAAACAAACAGTTTTCTAACATAATAGTAGATAATCTATCAAGCATCTATCACAACAGCATGCATAATCTATACAGATCCAATCACAACAGCATGCAATCGCTAATGCACCCTAGATGGCATGAAAAAAATGCATGACATGTGATTTCTACAAGTGCCTATATGATGCATGAGATAGAATACCCTCATCTCATCATGTTGCGACAGAAATAGAACCGAAATATCAAAACAATAACCGCACAAGTTATACGAATCACTCTAGGTGAAAACATACCAACCATAAAATCTCAATACCAGAAACTGCAATTAACGAGGTAGTATGGCTTTTCCCTGTACACAGGTTAGATACTCCCGAGAACAACTTAATGCCAAGTACCGAATCCGTCCTATCCCTGGATAAGGTCTTCAAACAGTAAAGCAAGAGAAAAGAACCTCCTATGATACCACTTTGTAACGTCCCGAGTCTGGAGCCCCTCCACTGGTGCCCCATACCCTGTTCACCACATGACCTCAAGCGTGTTTCCCCGAACACCAGAGGCTTCCAACTAGCAGTGAGGGCCTTGGTGAGTCGGTGGGGGAAACTATGACCTCATTTGGTAAGGTATACAAGGTAATAAAAGAACAATAAACAGCGGAAGCAGTAAATGACATGCATAACAACAGAAACCAAACAATGGAAGTAATGTAGATATATATCTATGGTGAAAATGATACAACATGTACAAGTATCTAAGGAAAATAGAAAACACAAAAACGTACTGAAATACAACTGAAACCAAGTGCAAAATAAAAACAAAATAATCTCCTCAGCATCACGAGCCACGACTCAGTCCCATGCTCCCCACCTCCTGATGCTGTCAAGATCCTGAAGTAGAAGGGCGCTTGCCCTTATCTATACCTACAGCAACATAGTCTGCTTGGGCCCAAAATCATGGACCAAACAGGTTGTGAGATACAATCCCAGTTAGAAATCACCCAAAGATTTGTGCCTAACAGTCAATGAATACATAGCAGTAATAAAATAAGAAGCAGTGAACAGAAAAGCACAAGCAACTAAAATCCACAGTTCTAACAAGTAAATCACACAAGTAAGCAGTCAGCAACAAGAAGAAAACAGGTAACCCTCTGGGTAGCTTTCACAGTCTAACCCCTATGGTTCAACCTCTAAGTACTAGCAACCCTCTGGGAGGCACACATAGTCTCACCCCTCTGGTTCAGCTACGTAAGTAAGCAGACTCTCTGGGGAAGCACTCACCGTCAATTCCCCCTATAGTATCATATCGTGCTAAAGGCTCTCTGGGGAAGCACTCAACGTCAATTCCCCCTTATAGCCCACTTCGTAATTAAAAGACACTCTGGAGAATCCCTTCCATCAATTCTCCCCTTGGTCTCGCATTGTGGTTAAAAAACACTCTGGAGAAGCCCTTTCGTCAATTCCCCCTTTGGTCTACTACTCTAGGTTCTCAGAGTCTTGAGTATAACTAAACATGATCAGCGCATGTATATCATCCAAGTAAACCTCGAGAACTACTTGGATATCAACTAAGGCTCAACAGAAAAACAAGGAAATAGTCCACAATCCTACAACTAGGCATGGCACTGGCAAAACGCCAAACAGGAAGAACAAGCATGACAAGAAAACTGAGCACAAACAAAATACTCTAATTACAAGAAATAACCTCTACTAAAGAAATCAAGCAAACCAGGAAAGCAACAAGGGAAAAACAGGAAACACACAATACCCTGTTCAAGGGTATTTGTGAAAATTGCACAAAATATCCATCAACTTTCTATAGAAAGGCACAAACCACCTACCTCGATCCTAGGAGATCGATATACATGAACCTAGACAACAAATTCCCCTTAGAACGATGTAGATCTGAGAAAACGCACAAAACATTCATCCCATGATAACTTGGAAACGAGGAGGAATCAATAAACTAGGCTAAAGCAGAAGGAAGAACTCACTACTGCGATTCCAACCCAACTGACCGTGATCGAATCGGAGAACGGACGGCGAGGTAGGACTCCGTTGAAGATCCGGCCGTACGGTCGCTCTCAGACGGTCAAAAACTGAATAAGAAGACGAATATGGGGGTTAGGAGTGACCCCGGTCCGTTTACTGAAAAAAAGAAAGTACACAGCATGTACTTCTAGAGTACATGGTGTGTACTTCAATTTTTTCCATACTCTGAATTAACCGGCCTCCACCTCAGCCTTACACACCATATGTGTGGGCCGGACACGGTCAGCACACGGCTTCAAGCCGGAACAGAGTACATGGCGTGTACTCAAAAATTACATGGCGTGTACTTCTGAAATTTCCAGAAAATTTATTTTCCTTAGAAAATCCAAAAAAAGGGAAAACATACCTGAACAAAGATCTGGGTTCTTACAGGCGGGGTGTACTTCTATGGATTCCGGCATCTACTCTACACTTACCCATCAGGTGGGGTTTTCAACAGATGCTTTTTACAAGATCTTTTGTACTTCCCTGTTTTTAGTATGTCTTTTATTGGGTTTGTATTATAGCCTATTTGACCTACATCTTATACCTTTACTCAATGGTTTTTTAGTGGCATGCATGTTTTCCTCTCCAGTTTTTGGGACATGGTTGGGTGTGTGTACATATAGGCACTCAGGAAAATGCCTCCCACTTATAGGTTTATGCCTTCGGTGTAAGTCGCTAACCCCTGGCCTTTGGGAGGCAGGCTTTGGGGAGTCACAAAATAGGCCCTGGGGGATGGGTCATGAAAACTAATGCATCTTGAACTCCTTATATGTGAATATATACTTCAAAATTTTGTGTTTTTTATATATATTACAATTTTACCCATAAATAGAGTTTCTCCATATATTTAGTGAAATGATGATTGAATCTATCTCTAAGTGATGAGTATGATTATTCTTCTCATGGGTCATTAATTGTTGTGATGCATAAGAAATAATTTTTTCATTTTTCATGATTACACATCCCAGTAATTTTAAGGATGCATCACTATAAATGAGGAATACTTCCCCTTTAGAGAGTAAAAGTAGCATAAGTGCACTGACCAACATATTTTTCAGTTCATGGAAACATTATTCAAATTCCTCTATCTAGATAAACTTAACTCCATTTCGAGTTAACTTGTTTAGTGGATTATAAATCTATGAAAAGTTTTTAAAAAACATATATATTATTCTAATAGACCAAGGAAACTATGAATATGAGTTATAGTAGTAGGACGTGGCTACTCCTCCATAACCTTTACCTTGGTTGGTTTAACTAATATTCCTTAACTGGTTATAAATTTCCCCAAGAATGAAACTTTTTGTGACCAGAATTTATATTTTATAAATTTACCAAACAAATTATCCCTCTATAGAGTTTTTAATTTTACCCTTAGATGATCCTCATGTTCCTTGAAACTTTTGAAATATATTAGAATATCAATAATAAATACTTCCATGAACTTATCAAGGTAGTCATTAAAGACTCCATTCATTAAATTCATAAATATATCTGGAGCATTAGTCAAGATAAAGGGAATAATAAAAAACTCATAATTCCCATATCTTGTTTAGAAGGTAGTCTTGGGGATATCTTATTTCTTCACACTTAACTGATGATACCTAAATTGAAGATCAATCTTGGAAAATAATTGATCTCCCCAAATATATTTAAACAAATCATAAATCCTTGGAAGAGGTTATTTTTTTTTCACTATGATACAATTAAGTTCCCTATAGTCACTTCATAGCCACATTAATCCATCCTTCTTCTTTACAAAGAGAAGATGTTCTCCCCAAAGAGACACAGTTGGTTGAATAAAACTATTTTCCAAAAATCTTGAATTTTCTTATTTAATTCCTCTAACTCCACATATGAAATTATATATGGGTACTTTGATATTGTCTTGGTTCTTGGTATGAGTTCAATTGAGAACTCTAATTTTCTTTCTGGGGTAGGTCTAGGTAAATATTCAAGATATACATCATTGGGTTCATGAACAACATGAACATTTTCTATTTGATACTTTCATTTTTCCTCCCTCTTATCCAATAATATCCATGAATAAATATATAGGAGGTTATTCCAGACAACTCTTAGGCAAGGATATATATCCTTTGAAAATAACATTAGGTTGTCCATTAAATACTAATATCATTTCCTTTCTTATGTAGTTGATATTATCATTATAATTTGAGCGCTTATCTATCCCTAGTATAGTGTTGAATTTCACCATGGGAACGAGTAATAGATTTTCATTTATATTATACTCTCCAAAGTTGATACTATATTTTATATAACCCTTTTATTATTGGATAATACCTATGGAAGACTTAACTAAAAACTATACTTCTATCAATTTCAGGTTTGATTCTACATTCTTTGAAAACATTGATGAAATAATGGAATTCATAGAACTAAAGTCAAACAATGTTCTTGGTGGCTTTAAGAACAAAATAAATGTACCTACCACCACATAATTTAGTGCCTCTACTTATCCCATCATCATTATGAAAGCATGACCTTGCTCTCGTGGACTATGTTGAGGTTGGTGGTGGTTTCCATCAATTATGTTCTGATTTGGAAATTGATTTTCAAAGTGACCAAGTTGTCCAGACTTGAATAATTAAACTTAAGGATATTCTTGCACTATCTTCCCTTTTTCATTTTCATTGAGATGTTGAGGGTTTAACACACTGTGACAATTTTGAGATATATGGACAACTATTCTACATTTTTAACACTTTCCACTCCCATGAATGAAATTTCCCAAATGTTTCTTCCCACATTTATTTCACATGAGTGATTTTTGTTTATTACTTTCTATTTCATGATCAAAATTATTCACTAATATTTACTCCATTATTACATTATTTTAATTAGGCCTATGTTACTACTATGCTTCTCCAAAATCCATTTTAACCTTCATAACACTTCGCAAAATCTCATCTTAGCTTTCATAGTCTCAATTTTCTAGATTCCTTTGAAGATGGGGTCTTAATTCGACGAATAAACTATAAAAATACCCCTTATGATCCATAAAAAAGAAATATGTGCAATGAGAAAGTCTTGTAAAGTTCATTGACAGATTCCCACTGATTCAATTTCCTTATGCACCAGCTCCAAGAATTCATTCTCCATTTTTGTTCTCATTGAATGGGGAAATTTTTTATTGAAAAATATTTTCCTAAAATGTTCCCACTCCATAGAATGAATCTATCATATTGGCTTCGAGTTCTTAATATATTTCAACTAATAATAATACTATCCTTCTAAACAGCATACTACTAAGGTGACTTTCTCTAGCTTTGATCACAAGAGTACAAAAAATATCTTCTCTATAGAAGAAATCAACTGTTTGGAAATTAATGGATCAAAAGATATAGTAAAGGAAGGTGTTTATTGACGCATAAAGGAATAAACTAAAAGTTGTTCTATTTTAGGTGAACCTGGACACTCAACATGATTCATGTTATTATTCATGACCTATGATAATTGATTCATCATCCTCATGAAGTTTTCCATTCCATCTTCTATCACATTAATAAGGTCATCAGTGCATCATTTGTATCACTAACCAATTATGTGGTTCCTCCTATTTCTAGAAATTTTCATAAAATAAGGGAAACATTGTAGGAAATGTGATACTTATAGGAATATTTCAATTATAAAGAAATTTTAAGTCCAAGAACAACATGTTTAAACACATTATTCTATGACGCCCTTTAATAAAAATTATATTTTCTATATATCCTTCATAATGGTTCATAAAAAGCATGTGATTAACCAAAAATACCCCCAGAGAGTGTCAATATAGGTGTGTAGTAGAGGCCGTTGTTGTAAACTAGGTGAATATGGACACTAAACATTTTGTAGGTTATTATTCATAACCCAAGATAATTGATTCACCATCCTCATGAAGTTTTCCATTCCGGATTCTATCACATTATGAAGGTCATCAATGCATCATCTATTTCACTCAACATTTATGTGGTTCCTCCTATTTAAGTAGATTTTCATAAAATAAGTGAACCTTAGTTGGAAATGTGTTAATTTTAGGAATATTGAAATTCTGAAATAATTTTAAGGAAAATAAAAACATTTTTAAAGATATTAATCGTTAATATCCTCTGATAACAATTACATTTTCAATATGTCCTTCGTAATGGTTAATAAAAAGCATGTGATTAACCAAAAATATCCCCCAGGAGTGTCAACATAGGTGCTCAATAAGGTTAATTATTGTGAACCAGGTGATGATCATGTCTAGCTAAATACACCATGTTTTAGGGATATTACCCCGAGACACCTCTTTTCTAGAGCCACATCCTCTTGTAGTATTTATAAAAGGATGTATTTTTTCTAAAACAACTTATTATATACTTTAAAAAAATTAGCAGATGTTTTCATAGATTTAGACTTATCCATAGGGTCCATACTAGCATTTTCTAACCCTAATTTAAACAAATAGCTAAACCTACCTTTGATACCAACTGTGGAATCCCGCTTTTTTAAAACATATAAAATTACCTACACATTACAACATTTAACAATATAGAGGATATTTTAAGGTTTAGTGTCTTGGGAATTAGGAACATAGTACATAAAAAGAAATATAAAAATTCATCTAATCTACTTGGAAGGATTCATCATAGGTTTCTCTTATGTTACTTTTACTGCATCCCATATCCTGGGAACATATATCAGAATAAATGGGTGAGCATAAAGACCAATAAGTGAATAAACAAAAGTGATATATAATATGTGATTATGAGGCATATCAATAGGAAAATATTATAAGAACATGAGTCATATCAAAAAATAGAAATCACGAATCATAACAAGGAAATGTGTCTACACTGTAAAAAGGAGTCATTCATAATCATATCACCAAGGTTTATCACCATGGTGTAGTAAATCATAATTACAAAGGTTATTCACCAAGGTATCAAAAATCATGTCATCTATAGAGATTAATTATTTACCGAATTCATTAGAGAACTATCATGGAACACCCTTATTATTTCTCAATTCATGCAAGCCACATCGATCAAAATAAACCATTTCATCAATAACCTGAGGAGAGAAATGAACAAGTTTTATATAAAAATATTGAGTGCATAAGTGCTTAAATACATGGAAATTAAATAATTCTTAACCCTTATATATGGATTTTGGGTTTCATACATGTAAATAATTGAATCAATAAATTATAATTATATCTAGGTGAATATAAATGAATAAGGAAATGGTTTGGGTACTCATAATATAAATATTTTTCATGTGAAAGAGAGAAATTCAAGAAATGAATTTGGCAACATGATTGTATAAATGTGGATTTATGAAATGAAATAATGGCAGAGGATGGAGGTATACCATTGATAATATAATATTTTTGTGGTAATGGAATAATTAAATAGGGTGGGAAAAGAGTTTAATCCAATATTTATAAGACATTAGACAGAATATGTACTTGAACAGAAAATAGGAAGTGGAGAATTCCCTTACCTTGAAGTGTTGATGTCTAAAAATTGAGGATGGAAACTCGAGGACTTAATGAAACCTTTTTGGGACTCTTTGGGAGGTAAAATGATCATAAATTAGTGTCTTATGGATTTTGTGTGGATATTAATGGGAATGGGTGGATATTTATAGCGAAAGAGATTGTAATTATTTATTAATTAGGTTTTAGACTCTATGTAATAAATTATTCAAAACCACAAACCAACCCATGATTTTTTCCTACGATTTATACCAAATAGGTGTTTATTAAATTATTTTTTATGTTTAAGAACTTAAATAATTAAAACAATACCCTTAGTGATATGGAAGTTAGTCATTTTTATAAAGGGTTGATTTTAAAAAATTAAAATAAAATATTGGGTTTGGAGGATTAATTAAGGGTTTATAAAATTAATAAAATGACATAAAAACCACATTATTTTAAATTTTAAACATTATTTTGGTCATTTATACTCTTTATATTGTTAATTACATTAGTTTTGGGCTTTTATTATATCATAATACAAACCATTTATTTATACCGTATCTAATTTTAACCCAAAAAATTAGACTATCTCAGAAAATTATGAAAAATTCATCATCAGATAATTTTGACATGCTTATTTAAAATATAATTTTTATTTTATGAAAACAATTCTATAAATATGATAATTTAAACTTTAAAATAAAAATCCTCATTTATTTAAAAATAATGGTTTTTATTAGATAATAACAGTTTTTTGACCCTTATAAAAATTCAATTTAACTTATAAAAATTATATTATCATTTATTTTTAATATTATTTAATAATAGTATTTTATTAAAATATCATTGATTTAAAACTTTATTTATTTCTTTAAAAACAGTGTCCTGATTGAGACTATATATTTCCCAAAAATTCAATTTGTGTTTTATCACATAAAAATTGATTTTTTATCAATTTTTATTTTCAATACTTATAAGGTAATAATAAAAGATGTATATAATCCTTATTTTATACGAAAATAAAAAATCACACTATTAGGGTCTAGATACATTTACCTTTATTACACCAGTGAAATACCTAAGGGTAAGGTGTGAAATGGTGAGATTTTCTTGGGGTTGTTTGACATACATAGTTTGAACCATAATGTATATGAGCTTGAGATTCTATGATAAATAGTTTTGATCATGCTTTTGTTGTTGAATCTTGGCTTGGGATTGGTCAAGGTAAAATCTCATCGATGCTATCTCCCTAAGAAGCTCTCATAAATGGTATTTATAGGGCTTGATCCTACTGGCTGGGGCCATCACTCCTTTTTCTATGTCAGTTGGATTTATCATAACCCTTAATATATAATAGTCATATAATCACTGTATAATATCTATATTATCAATGATTATGATGTTTAATTATCTTTTAAATCTGACAGGGTATAACTTATAATGTTAAAAAACCAAAGTAGAGAATGTTTTTTCTATAACTACATTACTTGATAATGAATTTATTCATTCAAAAGGTAGTTTCAATTATAAAAGTTTGGGTCATTATAATCAATTCAATATACTCTAATTCTGTTTTAGAGAGTGAAACTATTAACTATAGCTTCAACATCCAAATCACATCTGTCCTACCAAAATAAATGGATAACCAACCATGCTATTTCATGTTTCTGAATCTCCATCTAAATCCAAGTCTTCAAAACCCAACATAGGATTGTCTATTTTTAAAAAAGAGTTATTCTCTTAGAAACATTAAATTACCAAAGAAACCACTTAACAACATCCTAATTATTTCTTTTAGGTTTCAAGATTAACCTATTGATGAATTTCACTTCTTGCATAATGTTTGGATGATGTAAAACCACGACATACATTAATATTCCAATAGTAAATGCATATTAAACCTTTACTATGAACTTGATCTCAACTTCCATTCATGGAGACTTATCCCTGTTAAGATTAAAGTGACTGAATAGAGGTGTGGATACTATACTTTCCTAAATCAATCCAAATCTCTATAATATCCTCTAGATGTAGTCATACTAATTTAGGTATAGGGAACTAGAACTTAGGTTCCTCATGATCTTCATACCTAAAATCTATTTCACCCGACCAAGGACCTTCATCTTGAAACTTCAGGACAACTCAAAATTTATCCCATAAATTATTTCCTAAAAAATACCAACAATTAGTATATCATCAACATAGATTAGTTTGATAAAAAAACTCCCACACCAAACTTCTTCCAGTAACAAAAAATGGTCAAAATTTCTTTGAATAATATTCCACCACTCCATGAAGTTATTAAACTTATGGTTCCAATATGTTGGTACTCGATTCAAACTGTAAGCTTACACACAAGCCCATGGTTCTATTGATCCTTGAAACCAACCCAACTACTCCATGAAAATTTATTCATCTATGTCCCCATGAAGAAATTATATCTTCACACACAACAGCTCCAGATGAAGTCCTTTGGATGTAGATAATCTCAACACAGTTCAAATAGTCATATTTCCAATTACCAGTGATAAAATATCTAAGAAATAATCACTATCCATCTATTGAAATAATTTCATGATTATACAAGCCTTGTACTTATTTCTATCCACATATTCCTTCAACTGATAAATCTATTTGTTTTTAAGAACCTTCTCCCCAATGGGTTTCTATGCCAGCTCCCATCTTCCAGAAACATGGATGGAATCATGATCATATCTCATGGAAAACTGTCACTATTCAAAATATTTCAAACTCCTTTCCTCCTCAATGATCTCAGGATCACTATTGTCCATTAGAAAAATATAGCTCAAACTATCACCGTACCTTTTCAATGGGAATCTCTCCCTTATAGATCTCTGTGACTATCTTTTCAGTTGAGCTCATTATGGTATTTCACCTTTTAGAGTGTGAACTTTCAGTGCTTGAGATTCTATGGTCCTTGAACTCTCTAGTACATTTGGATGTAGAAATACCATCAGAATTTGACCTCCTACTTTGGGTAATCCCACTAGATGATATGTTACTATCGATCTTGATATGATCACTAGATTCTTTGAAGGTTTTCCATCCAGTTGATCCTAAAATTCTGATGATACTTTTCTCCCATCATAATTTCATTCATGGTTCTAATCCTTCTTTATGATATCTTTATTAAAGATCACATTTTGACTTCTGATGACCATCTATGAATCATTATCCCGTTGTCTAAATCCAAACTCTTTGTCTCAATATCCAACAACGTAACACATTCAAGTCTTATCCTCTATATTTTTTAGTTATTTAGAATCAACATGGATACAATAAAGTGATTTAAAGAATTTGAGATGGTTAAATTAAATTTTACTTCCTCAAGAATAGATCTGCAAAAGTTTTTGTCTGATCAAAGATGATGGACTATGATTGATCAAGTATTCCGCACAATTCACAGCCTCAACCCAAAACATCATTGGAAACCACACATGAATTAACATATTTATTACATTATACTGTTGTATTTGGTTCATCCTATCTACAACTTTTTTTTGTTCTAGATCCCATGAAATTCTCTTCTCAAATTGGATCCCCTTATTCTAGTAGAACATCTAACACTACCTACTTCCATACTCTCCACCATTGTCTAACCATAAGCACTACTTAATTTTGGTCTCCTTCTCCACCACATCCTTCATTATGATTAATGTTCCAAACACCTCTGACTTGGGCCTTATAAAGTAAACCCATAATTTTCATGTGGAATCATTTATGTATGTTACATTGAAGAGTGAACCTCTTTGAGATCACACTGGTGCTTACCCCCATAAATCCATGTGTAATGACTCTAATTTCTGATGATTTTTCATTTTACCAGACACCTAGAGGGAACCCTTCCACTACTTTCTAAAGATGAAATCCTCACATGTTCTATAATTTGTTCATTTGACCTTTAGTAATAATTTGACCACAAGGATTTTCATCCCCTTCTAAATATGATGGCTGAGATGGTCATTACATAACTTCATAGAAGTTAAATCTCTAGCATGAATCACTCCTTCTATTGGAACTACTAGGTAGAACATATATTCCTTCCCTCCTCTTCCGATGACCATGTATTCACGTGAAATATTCTACACATCATTTGTGAACATTGTATAGAAACCCACATCATTGAGTTTCCCAATATAAATTATGTTCTTTCATAGTCCTATAATATGTCACATGTCCTTTAACACCAACATTTTTCAATTCCTTTTCTAGATCAAAACATCACATTTCCAAAAAATATCAAGATAATTGTTTCTTCAATATTCACATTATCCAACCTTCCTATGGTAATTTTCTTTATACTTACTCTCTGATAAATATCCGAAAATGAATCTATAAATTCAATCACACATGACCCCAATGAAATAGAGATACTTAGAAGAAATCCACTTTAATATTCCATTATTGGATTCATAGATCTTCTTTTTGAGGAATATATTTTGTATTTCTCCCTCCAATAATTTCAATTCTTCTTGAGGTTGAATTTTCTCCCAAAATGCCAGCATAGGGGAGAACCATTTGTCAAGATAATCCTGATATAGCTTATCCTTCCACCCCCCTTCCATTTTTTGTGTCTAACAGTATGTTCTCTTCCCTATACATTGTAAGTGTTTTCAGAATATGCATAAATCACATTTTGAATAATATCCTCATCCAAAATTAGGTTGTGAACATTCATGAACATCAAATATAAATTTCTACTAGAATTACTTACAATGGTCACCGTCGTGTCCTAATACTCTTAAAGTGAAGAGAGTGACAATAACACACAAACTAAGTCTCCGAAGGTTACCTTAAATGATTATAACTAACTTTAAATGAAATTGATGTTTTTATATAATCATGGATAGATCATCCTTTTAATATTAAAAAAACAGAGTAATCTATGTTGTAAGATCTTTTTTTATTTTTTTGGCTTCCCATATATATCATCTAGGGTCTTCATGAGTTCTAATTCTTTCTTTACTTCCTGGATGTTTCCTAAAAATTTCTGAGAAAGTGAAATCCACATCAACTTGAGTAATTTATTATCTATCTTCTCTCCTTATTACACTTCCATCATTTCTAAATTGGCTCTAGTTAATGGAATATCAATGTTCTTTTTCTGAAGTAAATCCTCCTTCTTTATATTCCATAGCCCAAAATCTATTCCATAGAACTTTTCCACTTCAACCTTACTCTCATATAATACCATATATTTAGAACTTTTGAACTCCCAATACTTTTAAACAATGTAAGATGAAGAGAATAGAAATTGAAATATGAGATTCTCATATAAGGAAAATCATTGAATGATTTTACTGAACTGGTCTCTTAAACATCTTCACCGAGACCCGATTCTCTAGAATCACTCCAACATTGAGCTCTAATACCACTTTTTAGGTCCAAGAACACATTTTTATAAAACCAATGTAATACAATCCACCAAAACATTACATGTGAAATATAAATCTCTAGAATTAACCCCATGCTATGATATTCAGAACTTTGAAGAAAGCCACACCCAAGCCTCTGCACCAAAATGTAAAACCTATGAACAATGAAGACATGAACTAGTAGATGAAATGATCATAAGGAAAACAAAATGTCATAATAAAAACAAGGATTACATGGTTTATTCTTGTATCCTAATCTATAGAGGAATTCTTAATTAATATTAATAAATTGAAACAAAATAGATTATAATGTTGGTCATAAATTGATTCAACTCAATTAGAATATCTTGAAAAGTAAACACACCTTACATTATATAGGTGTTCCCATATTGTGCTTCCAGTCACTAACACCATCTGATTGTCTTATGTTTTCCATCCACCTCAGCCTATCTTTATAGATGAGCATCCATGTGGTCAAGTACTTCCACCACCTTAACTGGCTATTCTAGTGTATTGTTCCACATAAGAAGATATTATAGATATGAAAACTATATTATGTTTCTATGATCATACTTTTGGTTTTCAATGCCACAAATCCTTCCCAACTAGATTATGTCTTCAACATTTGGTGAACTGAACCACAATTATTATTGACCCGTCATGCCCTTTAGTGTTCAGGAATAATACATCATAATTTTCACTCCTTCTGGTGGTATTAATTTACTTTAATATTAAAATTTTCTCATTTAACCCCAACATCATACACCATTTATTTTTTATATTAGGGGTGAATTGTTCATATTTGTTTTTATGCATTCTTTTGGTTTTTGATATACCTAGTATGAGCACCTTTATACATTGTTATGTTTCTTACCTAATCCTTAAGGCTTAGTTAATAATGGGGTGGATGGGTATGTTGTTGATTATGCATTCTGTTGGTGTTTAACAAATATTTGATATGTCCTATTGTATGCCGAGTATAAAATATGAGCTCTCTATTGTGATAAAATGAATAAGGTTATTACCATATCTATATAATATATATGATGTGATTATCTATAATGTGAGGTTCATGTTGTGTACTCATCCATACAGGTGAATTACATGTGATGTATTCATTGACCTAGTTATCCTATAATCATGAAATCAAGAAAGTATGAGTTGACTATATAGGATTTAAATAATACATGTAATATGGTCACTTGATGTCATGGACAAAGGGATCATATTAAAATGCATGCTTTCATATGATGCGATTAGTGGAAGCAGTTTTAGAGATACTTGTATTTGATGAAGATTATGCCAGATCCATTTATAGTATGCGTAGCTCTGATGCCTTTCTAGAGTATTATATTTGGTTTCACATATATATTTGGTAATTAATATTTATTTTCAATTATAAAATTACTGTAGGGTTACACTTTATGGTTTGATGAATTAGGATTGATTTTTAAACAAATAGATGCTCTATGAGTATTTTAGAGTATATCTGAAATGTTTTTTAGATGGGTATTCATAAGGTATTTCATATTTCATGATACGAGGTGATGTTGATGATATATTTTCAAAAGTATTTTAGAATATTTACAAAATAAGTTTTAGATATGATTTCACAAGTTATCATACATGATACAATACAAAGTGAAATGAAAAAAATTCTAAGAGACTTTAGTGTAATTGGAATATTGAAGGATATGTTCCTTATAGACTACATGAATATAATGAACTAAGGCTAAGTCGTATGGAATTATAGGGCATATAACAAGGTAAAGATATAATATATCATGGATTATTCCTATAGATGTCATATTATATAAATGGATAGACCATAATTACATGAATCATTTGGTATGATTCATTTGGTAGTGCTACAATTCATTAAGAAAATAAAATGATAAATGTTAAAATTTGGATTATTATTCAAAATTATATATTATTAAACATTTATAAAGATGAAACATATGGATATTCAAGGGTTAAAATTAAATATTCAAATCATGGAACAATAATTGAATTAATCATTAATTTTATAATAAATGAGTTAATACAATATCACACAAGAATTTCCCATGGGATTATATAATGAGGAAGTCACCTTGATAATTCAAGTTTGATCCTTGTGTGGGATTCCTGTTTATTCTCTTGAGTTTCCCCCTCAACTTTTTTCTGAGTGTGATACTAGCATATCATGGATGTGAGGAGGGTCTCACCAAAAAATTTGGTGATTAATTTTGGGATGTGGATACACCATATAGGAGGGAGTCCTTTAGCCACCTCTTAGTGATCCTCATCAAAACACTATAATGAATATTTTAGATAAATCTATTTGGTGTAAAGTATCAAAACTTTTCATTAATTTTATATTTTAATTATTTTAGTTTCAAGCATGGTTGATTGTGGGATAAGGGTTTTTAGTTGTTTCTTTTATGTTTATAAAGTTCTAACCGATCATAATAAACCCATAATCTTTGTGCTATATTTTTCAAGACACTAATTATACCTTACCTTTTTAATTACTAATTCAATAATTAGTGCCATGTATTTCTAGACACTAATAAGACAATATTTTTACTTATTAAAAACTCAGTGCCATGTTTGGATAGAAACTTATAAGGAATTTATTACACTTATTCGAAGATTAAAACCTTATTTGGTATATAAAATTATTATTTTTTTATTATAGATTTCATATCATTATTACATGTTTTGTTTACTCATATACTATGTCTTGATGATGTTTAAAGTTGAATTTATGTTTATATTGTTGATTTTATATATTAATAATGTGAAAGGGAATATTAATTTTTTATGAAAGTGTTATATTATTATGATAGATTGCTTGAGTAGGTATGCTAACCCATAATGTTTGGGTTTCTAGAAACTCAATGGGCTGTATGATTTCCCTCAATTGTTATCTACTTCCAATTTCCCTTGGGGTGAGATAATAGGGATCTAACTTGGTATTTAGTATACCACTTTACCTTTCTTTATGATGGCCTAGTAGTGCCTTAACTAGGTAGTCAATTCTAATTAGATTATGGTATAGGATTGAGGTAGGTATATATAGGTTTGGATACTCTTATTATAGTGAGTTCTTATATGATTATCACTATTTATCTATTATTTATTATATTTCCATTTGTTTACATGATTTTATTGATATATATGAAAAATAATTTTTTATTTTATAAGTAAATCCTTAGTCACATTTCTTTCATACAACGAATTCTTACATGTGTGAGTTGAGACATTGATTGTGGTGCCATATTATGTCTATGTGATCACACCCTTCATGTGAAATTCAGTGGACATGAAATGTATCTTACTATATTTTAGTAATATTTAAGTATATTAATAATTACTTGGATTATTTATGTATTATCTAGAGGGGTAGGTTTTAGGAGAGGGTTTGGGAATCCATAAGGAGTGTTGGAGCCTTGGAGGATATGTTTGTCTAGATTATTTATAACTTCTCTACCCTTATCTAATTTTTAATGTCTTAGGGTTTTTTTGGTTTTGTAAATTATTCATGGATTATTTATATATATATATATTTATTTATTTTTGTTTTTTTATTTCACAAATAAAGTATTAGTTTTTGATATAACTACACAAGTACAATAGGTACCCCTGGAGAATTGGTGATCCTTTCAGTGTGCAGGCTATTCTAAAAATTTCTCTAAGCGTTTGATGTATGACTAGTCATGATAGATTTTTGACAGAATCGATCCATAACCCAGTTTAGTATTCCATGTGAGTAAATAATTCTTCAAAAATTAGTTGAGATCTATAACCCTAGTCACCAACCCCTGGGGATCAAAGAACATACCTAGGGTTAGTGATGACTCAACTTAGGTATTGTTTGGGTATCTGGATATGTGATTTTATAATCATTGATTTGATCTCCTAAAATTAAAACTATTATATTTAATAGAAAATTTTTAATGATATACTTATATGATGAATGTATCAAACCATACTAAACCATTATCATCAATTTGATAAGGATACTTTCCAATGTATTTGGAATATATTATAGTTTTTAATTTGATTGATATATATTCCCCTAGATAGCCATATTATTCAATATACTGGGGAAAAAGGTAATTTTTATTCCTATTTTTTATACAGATAATCATTGATTACTTATCCATGTCTATGTAACAGTTTCCTTTGAGAATATTATGATATGTATTGTATAATCGTTATTTTCATATGATGAATGTATTGGAATTATTATGTGATGGATGACGCCTGGAATTATATAGTGCCTTGAGGAATTAGTAGGTCTCATGAGACAAACTAGATTGAGTATTTTATGCATTCTTACCCTTTTATATATGTTGTAAAGACACAAGGAATTGAAAATATGGTAATGGTGTTTGACATTAGGAATTACATTATAATGAGATCTGTTATTGTTATCCATATGATTATTTAGTTCCATTATTATGACATCCATGGATATTTTATATTTAATAATTGATATGACATTATTTGATTATTTATTCCTCATATATTATTTATGCAATTATTATTCCATGTTAGATTCTGTCATATGCTTCCCCTTATCGAGAATATATACTCACCATTTATATTGTTTCCCCATTTTCCTAGTAAACTATCAAAAATAATATGTATGATATTAGGATAATAAATAATGGAATAATAAATTTTCATGTATTTTTATGATTTACTTTGTGTTTACATTGAAACATAGTGTTTATGTATGTATCTAGTCTCATAATATTATTAAACCATTGAATAATTTGTATTGTGATATTATATATTATGTTGCGTTGTAGAAAATAAACCTTGAATTTAGTTTATTGGATATGGAGTGGTTATGTTTGGTATCATATCATGTTTAATATAAAACATATGATCTAGATTTATAAGAACACAATTATACAAAAAAAAACACTTTGTTAAAATCTTAATAAATTATAGAATGTTTTCGAGAATTCATAGAATACTTGATATGATTTTTTAATAAAATAATATGAATTATATACTAGGATCCATAATTCATAGTTTTATTCATGAACTAATTAGTATATGAAAAAATTTATAAATGTATCTTAATGGAAGGAATGTAAACCATTTAAACACCTAAAATTAGTATAGGGATTTCCCTATTGAGTGAACTAATGAAGAAAATTTTGGATTTGAGTATATAATCACTCTATTAGTTAAGTTGACCTGGGATATGAAAAATAACCATGATCATATGGAATAATCCATTATCCATTAATAAGGGTTAACATAGTTAGATCACTTCATTGTAATGCCCCGACCCTAGAAGCCTAAATCCAATGAATTATTCTATTATGTTGGCATGACTAAAAGGAATCAAATCCCAAAGGACTGATCATTTTAGCGGTCTTGGAAGACCGAATTACATTCAAGATACCCTTAATAAATTGGGAAAAGAAAATATAACAATATACAACATAAAATGAAATAAACATCATCCTGGAATGCTTATTTAAAATTTTCTTCTTCATAAACTGAGGGAAGTAGCATAAGAAAGGGGTGAGCTCAAATGATCAGTAAGGGTAAGAAATACAGTGGAAGATATCATAAAAATAAACATTGGGCATGGTGAATAACTAAAAACACAAGCCTTTAAAATTAAACTTGAACACATTATGGAAGGAATAAGAGATGAATAAATAATGCCATAATAAAGCATAATAAAGGGTATTATACTAGTCAAATAAACACATGGAATTTCAATTAATAGTTTCAAAATTAGGGAATGAATAATGAGGGACATCATAACCATACTTCCAAGGCCTTGTGCTAGACCATAAATAACCATTTCGTCAATGCCTCGTGCCAAGACCATAGTTTGTCTCATGAGACCTACCAATGCATCGAGGGGCTATAGTGGGCCCCAAATATCAAATAATATGTACAATTAATTCCGAATATGAATGGGTATAAACATAAAAAACATATACATTCATATTGAAACTAACATATGAAATGTAAATAACATTCCCCAAACATTAAACATCAACACAAACCATTCAGAGTAAATTGGTGAATGGTTTTAAGGTAGAACATCCACAATAAAAATAATCATAAATAATTAAATTAAATATGGTTGAAGATATCATAAAATATTAATCCCAATATAAAATAATAATCAATATGAGTGTTGAAATAGATATAGATACTATTATAAAATCATCGAGTAATTCTTGAGATAAATACTCTTTTACTTTGAAAAGAAGAGTTCGTTTTGGAAAAATATTTGTATAAAACCAGAAGTGAATTAAGATAGTATTTTCATAATAAAACGAGTTATTTTGTAAAGTTAATTTTTTCTAAAAAATAATATTATTCATTTCCCTTGAAAATGGGTGAGAATATGATAAATTCCCTTGAATGAGGCTTGTATTTCGGAAAAAAATTTGAAAGATCCTTTTAAATGGTGTAGCTCCCCATAAAATAAAGAAGGATTATGGTAAGTAAATATATATATAGCACTCAAAAAAAATTTATCATAAGTACATAATAATACATAAGAATTTCATTGAGGTTTGTAGGCAATAAAAGTAACCCAAATGAAAATTGAGGTTCTGGTGGAAAACCCTTAGCATAAGTCTGAAGGTGTTCCTCACTTGAACTTAATGACCAGAATAATCAAATTTAGGTTCATAAATTAATGATATAATAACATAAACTAAATTTAATTTATTTAATATAACCTTATTAGGTTCATTAATAGACTTTTTATGGGTTAAGAGATTCAATTTCATTGTTTTGGAGTGTTTTCTTCCTTGGATTTCATGATCAATTTACTAATATTCATGTATAGATAAATTTGTAGAATGAGAATGGTTGTATATAATAGAAGTTGAATGTTATTAGGGAAAAAACATAAGATTAAATGTTTATAAAATTATTTTGGTTATTGGGAGTGAAGATGAATCATTATATAAACTTTAATGACAATTGTTTGGGATAATTTGTGGTTTTTGATCACAACGAACTCATTTAGATTTATAAATTAATATCATGTATAAAAAAGGATTAAAGAAGATTAAATAAATTATAATACATATATTATAGTCTATTTCAACCATCCAAATGGTTTCATGACAAAAATTTAATATGGTAATAAAAATTGAAAACCCGTCGTCCTTGAATGTGATAAAATAACACATCTCAGATGGTGTTTTCATTTATAGTATAAAAGAAGGGGAAATGAGAGATGATGACGAATTAATAATTTATCATAAAAAATTACAATAAATTTAAGGTACTAAAGTAATCAAAACATTTTTATTAAAGGATTTGTGGGAAGAAAAAGAAAATAAAGGAACTTGAAATAAAAGAAATGAAAAGAGGGATTTACCTCTTGAAGTAATCTTCCTTAAGAGCCTCTTTAGGGGAGAGGTTTTGGTATTTTTATGAGAATAAGGGAAGAAGGAAGTGTGGGAGGATCTTATGAGGATATTTTATCCGAATTTAGAGAAGGAAAAAGGCTTGAAAATAGTCAAGAGAAGAGGGAGTGGGGGGGGGGGTTATAGTGGTAGAGATGGGTGATTTTAGAATATCTTATTCTTTATTTTATTATTTCCCTCAAGACAACCAATAATGTTGATTAATGTGACCCATAATAATAATATGTTAATGTGATTTGAAACAAAGTGTTCTTACATCATCCATGATTCTTTGAATAGTGAATTTTACTGATAATGTATATATACAATAAATTACCGTAGTTTACTATTCATAAAAAATTTGAGTATTTCAGAAAAATCCCAAAAATTCACCCAAACCATTTTTTGAAGTGTATAATTGAAAAATGAACTCCATTTTGTGAAAATAATTTTCTAATTATTTTTAATTGAAAATTTAAATAAAATCATAATTTATTCCAAAAAACAACTTTAAAACTATAACTAATTTTATAACACCATGAAAAATTAATCAAGGTATCATAAAATTCTATTATTACCATAATAAAATAAAATAAAATTTTATTATTACCTTTTGTGAAAATAAATTTACATTTTAAATTATTAAATTAAATATAAAATTTTAATTAAAATATTTATGACTTACAAAAATATCAATACTTATACTATGATCATTTTGGCACATATAAGATTTCTAAATTGTTTTTATACATTCATGGGTGAATTTTCAATTTTTTTTCCGATTTACTATTAGTTACTATTCATAAGAGTAATATTACTATTCCTAAGGGTATTTTACTATTAATAAGGGTATTTTACTATTCTTAAAAAAACTAAGTTGATTCTATCAGACTCTAAAAATATTATAGAACACATCCGTGTATGTTAGTTTTTTGAAATTAAAATTAAAAAAGTGAAAAAATTATGTTTATTGGTTACGTTATAATAAAGTGTAGTTTTGTATAGACTTATTGTTTCAGTAATTCTATATTAAATATATTTGTAAATTCTTAGGGTGTTACATTATCCCCTCCATACAAAAATAACATCCTTGAAATTTTAAATTGAAGTTAGAATGTTAATGGTTGATACTTGAAAATTCCCTTATGGGAAACCCACATTATAAATACAGTTAAAATGTCTTCTTAATAAGAGGGAAATGGAAATTCATTGGGTACTAAAAAACTATGCATTATGATTGTACAATATGGTGATGTAATAATAACTGAAACATCTTTTTCTGAAGGAAATTGATAGAGAACATCCTCAGATAAATGATCATTAACACAAAACCTTAAACTGCAATTATGAAAAATTTCATTGGTATAATGAAAAAAATGATAACAGGACAAATTTTTTATTTAAGACTCTTTTTCTAGATTTGATGAATTATTCCAGTCTATATACTTTTATGTTTCATAAACACAATCTTATCCTTTGTTTGGGCCTTGAACTATCTATACTTTATCTCTTAGTACAAGTTTCATCATGTAGTAACATTAAAATCTAAAACCTCATACAATGATCAACTTAAACCATTTAAAAAATGGATTAACTTTCCAAAATATAATGATACAACACTTTATAATTATTCCCATATCCTTCCTTTCTATATCCATGTACACAGGGTCCTTGGAAATCCACATTTTGTTTAGAACTTCATGATCTATCCTGTTTAATGCGTCTACTAACTTATTTTCCTATATTCCACATGAAGCATCCCTAAATTTTCACATTCCAAACATGTGGATATCCTTATCATGTATCCTCTTGAAATATGGTCATAACTCAAATTACCATAAACCCTTATTGGAAACAGGGCTTCATCCTTAAACATGCTATTGGATATATTCCTTATATCCAAAAATGTTGTAAACTCCATCAATGATAGCATATACCACTAGTTGAAAAGTCAAAAATAATTTTTTAGGTAGTTAGTATTTATCCAAATAAATCATTTCTTCATCATTATCTTCATCATTAAAAATATAATAAGGGTTGTCCTTCCCTCATATACTTTCTCAAGATATTAACTTTCTACTGAGTCACTTATCCTTGGTAGAATTCATCATACAACCTCAAATACTTGAAGAAATAGTATTGTAGTACAATCATAATATATTCCATAATTAATATAACCAGTAAATTGCTGATAAAATATTCAAATGACATGATTCTTGAAGAGGCATATTAATCATTACACTTCATCTGCGGTAGTATCATGACTTGATCATTATCCAGAAACATCATTTGGGGTATATTCCTTTGACGCTTAGGACATTAATTCATATAATGTCCCATCTCCTTGCAGTTGAATCATTGTACACTTTAAACTTTTTTTCTTAACCTTGAAATCATGAAATTGATGTACTTTTTCTCCATAGTTATAACAAACTCCCATTCCCTTCAATCATTTACCATTGTGATTCTTTCCACAGTTATCACATGTGGGAAAAAACCTTCTTTCCCTTCTTCCATTTATCCAGGTTTTTCTCTGCCATCCTCTTCTTATTTTTCTTCCTTTCAAAGCCATGGGGCTCATAGAAATATTTACATACCTTGTTAACACATGATACTATTTCCTCATATGATGAGGATACTTGGGATACTATCTTCCTTTAAAATTATGACTTAAGATGATTATAGATATGATCCTTCTTACTCTTCACATCATGTGCATCGGTAAATTTCTCATTCCTTATTCTAGGTTCCATTTCTAATGAATTCCATATTATATATTAGCTCATGAAATTATGAACTCTCTATGAATATAAACATGGTATAAATTTATGCATCATAAATCCTAGAACCATATACTTTGGTTATTTTGGGGGAACAAATCCTTCATAATAGAGAGTAAATAAAATGTGAATTATCATAAGAATATCCCCCAAGAGTGTCAGACCAGGTGCGCAGTAAGGACCATTTTCATGTACTAGGTTACCCCAGGTCAAGCCCGAAACATCTTGACAAAGTTATTACTCTTAGGTACATCTTTTCCGGAACAACATCTACTTGTAGTATCCAAACATAGATTTATTTTCTAGAAAGATCCAAATAATCAAGTCCTTTAAAATTATAGGAGTTTCATGTATTTGTATCATTAAGTATATCTTAGGGTTTTCACTCCTAATCTAAATTTTCAAAATATAGTTTCTAAAGTTGATGCTAAACTTCATCGGATACCATCTGTAAGGACTCGACCCCAGTTTCTCGAAGTTGGTGCCTTATTTAATTATATTGGTATATAAACAAGGAATGTTCATACCTAAGGACTGAGTAGTTTAGAATCATTTGAAACAAAATCATACATAATACATTGGGAAAAGAAAATATAACAAGATACAAAATAATATTAAATAGACATCATCCTTGAATGCTTATTCAAAAATTTCTTCTTCATAACACGCGGGAAAATAAGCATAAGAAAGGGGTGAGATAAAATTCTCAGTAAGGGTAAGAAATATAGTGGAACATATCATAAACATAAACAATATGCATGGTGAATAACTAAAAACACATGACTTTAAAATTAAACTTGAATACATTATGGCCAAAATAAGAGTTGAATAAATAATTCTATAATAAAGAACAATCATGTGTATTCTACAAGTCGAATAACCACATGGAATTTCAATTACTAGTTTCATAATGAGGGAATGCATAATGCAGGAAATCATAACCATACCGTCAAGGCCTCATGCCATGACCATAAATAACCATTTTACAAGGCCTCGTGCCAAGATCGTAGTTTGTCTCATGTAACCTATAGATGCATCAAGGGGCTATAACGATCCCCACCCATCACATAATAAGTCCAATGAATTCCACATATTAATTGGGATAAACATAAAAAACATATACATTCGTATTTAAACTAACATATGAAATGTAAATAACTTTACCTAAACATTAAGTATACACAATAACCATTCAGAGTAAATTGGTGAATGGTTTTAAGATAGAATATCCACAGTAAAACTAATCATAAACCATTAAATTAAATATCTTAGATTATATCATAAAATATTGATACCAATAATACATAAGAATAAACACTAATGTTGAAATAGATTAATATACTCTTATAAAATCATCAATTAATTCCTGAGAAAAATACTCTTTTACTTTGAAAAGAAGAGTCCTTTTGGAAAAAATGCTGTATAAAACCAGAATTGATGTAAGATAGTATTTTCATAATAAAATTAGTTATTTTAATAATATATTTTTTTCTAAAAAAACAGATTATTGAGTGCCCTTGAAAATAGATGAGAATTTGATAAATTCCCTTGAATCGGGCTTGTATTTCAGAAGGAATTTTTAATGTTCCTTATAAATCATGTAACTACACAAAAAATAAAGAAGGATTATGGTTGGAAAGCATATATAGAACAATCACACGTAATTTATTTTGTGTACATAATAATACATAATAATTTCATTGAGGTATGTAGGAAATAAAAGTAACATGAATGAAAATGGATGCCCGAGTGGAAAACCCTTAACTTAAGTCCAAAGGTGTTCCTCACATGATATTAATGAAATGAATAATAAAATTTAGGTTCATAAATTAATGATTCCAGAACCTAAACTACTTTTAATTGATTTATTATAACCCTATTAGGTTCATTCATGGCCTTTTTATGGGTTAAGAGATTCAATTTCATTGTTTGGGAGCGTTTTCTTCCTTGGTTTTCATGATCGGTTTACTTATATTCATGTACAGATAAATATGTAGAATGAGAATGGTTGTATATAATATAAGTTTTATGTTATTAGGGAAAAAACATAATATTACATTGTTATAAAATTCTTTTTCTTATTGGGAGTGAAGATGAATCTAATGACAATTGTTTGTGTTAATTTGAGGTTTTTGATCCCAATGAACTCATTTTGATTTTTAAATTAATATCATGTACAAAAAAGGACTACAGAACCTTTAATAAGTTATAATACATAAATTATAGTATCTATAAAGAATAAAAATGGTTTCATGACCATAATTGAAGATGGTAATAGAAATTGAAAACCAGTCGTCCTTGACTGTGATAAATTACACATCTTGGACCGTGTTTTCATTTCTAGTATAAAAGAAGGGGAAAAGAGAGACGATGAAGAATTTTTAATTTATCATAACAAAATTATAGTACATATAAGGTATTTGAGTCATCATAATATTTTTATTAAAGGAGGTGAAGAAAAAAAAATAAAGGAACTTGAAATAAAAGACATAAAAAGAGGAATTTACCTCTTGAAGTAATCTTCCTTGAGAGGATATTTAGGGGAGAGGTTTTGGTCTTTTTATGGGACCAATGAAAAATGGACGTGGGGGAGGATCTTGGGAAGAAATTTGAGCATAATTTAGGGAAGTCACAAGGCTTTCAAGGAGTGAAGCGAAGAGGGAGTGAGAGGGGGGGGGGGGTTATAGTGGAAGAGAGGGGTGATTTTTGAATATCTAATTCATTATTTTATTATTTCCCTCAATAAAAACAATTGTGTTAATTAATGTGACACATAATAGTAATAAGATCATGTGATTTGGAAACAAATTTTCTTACCTCATCCATGATGCTAGTAATAGTGAATTTAATTGATAATGTATACATATAGTAAATTACTGTATTTAACTATTCATAAAGAATTTGAGTATTTTAGAAAATACCCTAAACACACCCAATTTTTTTTCTATGTGTAGATTTAAAAAAGGAACTCAATTTTTTGAATATAAGTTTCTAAATATTTTTAATTTAATTTTTAAATAAAATCATAGTTTATTCCAAAAAACAACTTTAAAATTATAACTCGTTTTATAACACCTTGAAAAATTAATCAAGGTCTCATAAAATTCTATTATAACCATAAGAAAAAAAACAATTCATGAATAAATTTTATGAAAATAAATTTATATTTTAAATTATTAAATTAATCATAAAATTGAAATTAAAATATTTATTACTTACAAAAATACCAATACATATACTATGATAATTTTGTCACTTATAAGATGTCTAAATTGTATTTATACATTCATGGGTGAAGTTTCTATTTTTTTCTTCCAATTTACTATTCATTACTGTTTATAAGAGTAAAAATACTATTCATAAGGGTATGTTACTAGTCAAAAGGGTATATTACTATTCATAAAAAAACTAAGTTGATTCTATATGAATCTATATATCTTACTGAACACAACCGTGTATTTTAGTTTTTTGAAATTCAAATTATAGAAGTGGAAAAAACATGTTTATTGATTAGGTTATAATAAAGTGTTGTTTTGTAGAGACTCAATGTTTCATGAATTCTATATTAAATCTATTTTTAAATTCTCAGGGTTTTACATTTTCTCCTCCTTACAAAAATATCTTCCTCAAAATTTGAAATTGAACTTCAAAAGTTAATGGATGATACTTGAAAATTCCTTTTTGGGAAACCCACATCAGGAATATAATGAAAATATCTTATTAATAAGAGGTAAAGGGAAATTCATCGGTTACTAAAAAACTATGCATTATAATTGGACAACATGGTCATGTAATGATAACCAAACCATCATGTTATGATGTAAATTGATAGATAACATGCTCAAATGAAAGATCATTACCACAAAACCTTAAACCGCAGTTATGAAAAATTTCATTGATATCATGAAAAAATGATAATAGGAAAACATTTTTATTTAATACTATTTTCCTAGAGTTGATGAATTATTCCACAATATAAGAGTATAAATATATGTTTCTATTTCATAAACCCAATCTCATCCTTTAATTTTGACTTGAACTATCTATAATTCCTCTCTTAACACAAGTTTCATCATGTAGTGACATTAAAATCTAAAACCTCATGTAATGATCAACTTAAACCATTTCACAAATGGTTTATCTTTACAAAATATCATGATCCAATAATTTAGAATCATTCAAATATCCATCCTTGCTAGATCTATGTAAAAGGGGTCCTTGGAAATCATTATTTTTTATAGAACTCTATGATCTATCTGGCTCAATTCATCTGCTACCTTACTTTCCTTTATTCAACATGAAGAAGACCTAAATTTTTACATTCCAAACATGTTAATATCATCATCATGTGTCCTCTTGAAATATGGTAATAACTCAAATTACCATGAAACCTTATTGGAAACATGAATTCATCATTACACATGCTATTGGATATATTTCTTATATCCAAAAATGTTTTAAACTCCATCAATGATAGTATAGACCACTTGTCGACAAGTCAAAAATCAGTTTTGAGGTAGTCAGTACTTATCCAAATAAACCACTTCTTCAAAATTATCTATATCATTATAAATATATTAATGGTTTTACTTTCCTAAACCATATACTTTCCAAAGATATTAACTTTCTATTGAGTCACTTATCCCTGGTAAAATTCATCATATGACCTCAAATACTTAATGAAATAGTACCGCAGTACAATCCTTATATATTCCATAATTATTATAACCAGTACATTGATGATAAAATATTTAAATGAAATGATTATTGAAGAGGCATATTAATCATTCTACTTTATCAGCGGTAGTATCATGAGTTGACCATTATCCAGTAACAAAATTTGGGGCATATTCCTTTGACACTTGAGATATTGATTTGAATAGAGTCCCATCTCCTTGTAGTTAAAGCATTGTAAATTGGAAACATTTTTATTTCCCTTGAAATCATGAAAATGTTTTATGTTTTATCCATAGTTATAATAAACTCCAATTCCCTTTAATCATTTACTAGGGTGATTATTTCTATAGTTATCACATGTGGGAAAACCCTTCTTTCCCTTCCTTCCTTTATCCATGTTTTTCTTTTCCATACTCTTCTTCGTTTTCTTCCCTTCAAATCCATAGGACATAGAGAAGTCTTAAAATACCTTGTAAACACATGACACTATTTCCTCATATGATGATGATACTTTGGAGACTATATTCCTTTGAAATTATGGCTTAAGACCATTAGAGATATGATCCTTCTTACTCTTCGCATCACGTGCATTGGTAAAGTCCTCATTCCCTCTTCTAGGTGACATTTCTAATCAATTACATATTCAATATTAGCTCATAAAATTATGAACTCTCTATAAATCTAAATATGGTATAACACATGGTATAAATTTATGCATCATAAATCCAAGAACCATATACTTTGGTTTCTTTGGGGGCACACATCCTTCATAATGGAGGGTAAATAAAATGTGAATTATACTAAGAATATTCCCCAAGAGTGTCAAACCAGGTGTGTAGTAAGGCCCATTGTCATGTACTAGGTTACCTCAGTTCAAGCCTGAAGCACCTTATCAATGTTGTTACTCCTAGGCACATCTTTTTTATAACCACGTCCACATTTAGTATCTAGATAGGGATACATTTTCTAGGAAGATCCAAATAATCTAATCCTTACCAAAATTCAAGGATGTTCTTGTATGGGTAGCGTGAAGTCTATCTTAGGGTTTTGTTCCCTAATCTACATTTTCTAAATATAGTTTCCAAGGTTGCTACTAAACTTCCTCTGATAACAACGGTAAGGACCCGACCCCAGTTACCCGAAGCTGGTGCCTTATTTTATTAAATTGGCATATAAAAAAGGAATATGGATACCAAAGGACCAATTAGTTTATTTTCTTTATAAACAAGATACATATATAATACATTGGAAAAAATAAATATAACAAGATACAATATTAAATGAAATAAACTTCATCCTTGAATGCTTATTGAAAATTTTCTTCTTTATAACCTGGGAAAATAATCATTTGAAAGGGGTGATCTCAAATTATCAGTAAGGTTAATAAATATAGTGTAAGATATCATAAAAATAAACATTAGGCATGGAGAATCACTAAAAACACATGCCCTTAAAATTAAACTTGAACACATTATGGAAGGAATAAGAGCTGAATAAATAATGCCATAATAAAGCATAATCATCAGTATTCTACTAGCCGAATAACCACATGGAATTCAAATTACTAGTTTAATGATGAGGGAATTAATAATTCGAGACATCATAACCATACAGTCAATTCCTCATGCCATGACCATAAATAACCATTTTGTCAAGGCCTCATGCCAAGACCGTAGTTTGTCTCGTGAGACCTACTGATGCATCAAGGGGTTGTATCGGTCGACACACATCACATAATAAGTATAATTAATTCCTAATATGAATGGTGATAAACATAAACACCATATACATTCATATTGAATCTAACATATGAAATGTAAATAACTTTCCTCGAACATTAAACATATACACTAACCATTCAGAGTAAATTGCAGAATGGTTTTAAGATATAACATCCACTGTCAAACTAATCATAAACCATTAAATTAAATATGTTAGTTGATATTAAAAAATATCAATCCAAATAATACATAATAATCAAAATGATTTTTGAAATAGATAGATATACTCTTTTGAAATCAATGAGTAATTCTTGAGATAAATACTATTTTACTTTGAAAAGAAGAGTTATTTTGGAAAAAACATTCTATAAAACTAGAAGTGAAGTAAGATAGTATTTTTATAATAAAATGAGTTATTTTAAAAATAAATTTTTTTTCTAAAAAAAATATTATTGAGTGCCCTTGAAAATATGTGAGAATTTGATAAATTCCCTGGAATCAGGCTTTTATTTCGGAAAGAATTTTGAATGTTCCTTTTAAATTGTGTAACTACCCATAAAATAAAGAAGGATTCTGGTTGGTAAACATATATAGAACACTCAAAAATAATTTATTATGGATAAATAATAATAATTATAATTCCATTGAGGTAAGTAGGCAGTAAAAGTAACCCAAATTAAAATGGAGGTTCGGGTGGAAAACCCTTTCCTTAAGTGTGAAGGTGTTCCTCAATCAATCTTAATGATCCGAATAATAAAATTTAGGATCATAAATTAATGATTAAAAAACCTCAATTACATTTAATTGATTTATTATAACCTTATTAGGATTATTCATGACCATTTTATGGGTTAATAGATTCAATTTCATTGTTTGGGAGTGTTTTCTTCCTTGGTTTTCATGACCAGTTTACTTATATTCATGCACGGATAAACATGTTGAATAAGAATGGTTGTCCATAATAGAATATTTATGTTATTATTGAACAAAAATAATATTAAATGGCTATAAAATTCATTTGGTTATTGGTGGTGAAGATGAATTATTATATAAAACTTTAATGACAATTGTTTGGGTTAATTTGCGGTTTTTGATCACAACAAAATCATTTTGATTTATAATTTAATATTATATATAAAAAAAGATTAAAAACCTTAAATAAGTTATATTACATTTATTATAATCTGTTTCAACCATAAAAATGGTTTCATGACCATAATTTAAGACAGTAATAGAAATTGAAAACCTGTCGTCCTTGAATGTGATAAATTAACACATTTCAGATGGATTTTTGATTTCTAGTATAAAAGAAGGGGAAAGGAGAGATGATGAAGAATTATTTCTTTATCATAAAAATAATATATTAGATTTAAGTTACTATATTCATCACAAAATTTTGATTTAATTAGGCAAGTGAAGAAAAAGAAAATAAAGGAACTTGAAATAAAAGAAATGAAAAGAGGAATTTACCTCTTGAAGTAATCTTCCCTAAGAGCCTCTTTAGGGGAGATGGTTTGGTATTTTAATGAGAAAAAGGGATTTTGGAAATGGGGGAGGATCTTGGGAGTATATTTGAGTAGGATTTAGAGAAGGAAAAAGTCTTTCAAGGAGTGAAGAGAAGAGGTAGTGAGGAGGGGGGGGGGTTATAATGGAGGAGAGGGGTGATTTTTGAATATCTTATTCATTATATTATTATTTATCTTCAGACAACTAATAGTATTGATTCATGTGACCCATAATAGTAATAAGTTCATGTGAGTTTAAACCTAGTGTTCTTACATCATCCATGATTCTATTAATAGTGAATTTAATGTATATTGTATATATACGGTAAATTACCATATTTTACTATTCATAAAAAATTTGAGTATTTCAGAAAAATACCAAAAATTCACCCTATCCATTTTTAGAATGTGTAGAAATAAAAAATAAAGACCATTTTTTGAAAATAATTTTCTAAATAATTTTAATTTAATTTTTAAATAAAATCATAATTTATTCTAAAAAACAACTGTAAAACTATAAATCATTTTATAACACCTTGAAAATTAATCAATGTCTCATAAAATTCTTTTATAACCATAATAAAATAAAATAAAAATTTATGATTACATGTTATGAAAAAAAGTACATTTTAAATTATTAAATTAATCAAAAAAATTTAATTAAAATATTATTACTTACACAAATTAAAATACTTATATTGTGATCCTTTTGTCACTTATAAGATGTCTAAATTGTATTTATACATTCAGGGGTGAAGTTTCTATTTTTTGTTTGACTTACTATTCATTACTATTCATAAGAGTAACAATACTATTCATAAAGGTATGTCACTATTCAAAAAAAAACTAAGTTGATTTTATCTAACTCTAAATATATTACTGAACACAACCGTGTATGTTAGATTTTTTAAATTCAAATTACCAAAGTGAAAAACTTATGTTTATTGGTTAGGTTATAAAAAGTGTTGTTATGTAGAGACTCAGTGTTGCATGCATTCTATATTAAATCTATTTGTAAATTCTTGGGTTGTTACATTCTACACTCCTTACAAAAAATTCATCCTTGAAATTTGAAATTGAACTTCAAAAGTTAATGGTTGATACTTCAAAATTACCTTGAGGGAAACCCACATTAAAAATACAGTTAAAATACCCTCTTAATAATAGGGAAAGGGAAATGCATCAGTTACTTCAAAACTATGCATTCTAATTGGACAACATGGTCAGGGAAGAATAACCAAACCATCATTTTCCGATGGAAATTAATAGAGAACATGCTCAGATGAAATATCATTACCACAAAACCATAAACTATAGTTATGAAAAATTTCATTGATATCAGGAAAAAAATGATAATAGTATTATATTTTTATTTAAGACTCTTTTCCTAGAGTTGATGAATTATTACACTCTATAAGAGTATAAATATACATTTCTATTTCATAAATACAATATTATCCTTTGTCTATGCCTTAAACTATCTATACTTCATCTCTTAGCACATGTTTCATCATGTAGTGAAATTAAACTATAAAATCCCATATAATGATCAAGTTAAACCATTTAAAAAATGGTTTAACATTCAAAAATATCATGATCCAATACTTTAGAATCATTCCCATATCTATCCTTGCTAGATCCTTGTACACAGGGTCTTTAGAAATCCCCATTTTGTTTAGAACTCCATGATCTATCCTTCCCAATGCATCTGCTACCTTATTTTCCTTTATTCAACATGAAGCAGCCCTAAATATTCACTTTCTAAACATGTGAATATCTTCATCATGTGTCTTCTTGAAATATGGTAATAACTCAAATTACCATAAAACTTTATCAAAAACATGAATTCATCCTTACACATGCTATTGGATATATTCATCAAATAAAAAATGTTGTAAACACTATTAATGATAGCATATACCACTTTTCGATAAGTCAAAATTCAGTTTTGAGATAGTCAGTACTTATCCAAATCAATCATTTATTCATCATTATCTTCATTATTAGAAATATATTAAGGGTTTTCCTTCCCTAAAATATATACTTTCCCAAGATATTAACTTTCTACTGAGACACCTATCCTTGGTAAAATTCATTATATTACCTAAAATACTTAATGAAATAGTACTGTAGTACAATCCAAAAATATTTCAAAATTCTTATCACCAGTACATTGCTTATAAAATATTCAAATGAAATTATTCTTGAAGAGGCATATTAATTATTCCACTTCATCTGTGGTAGTATCATGAATTGATCATTATTCAGCAACATCATTTGGGGGATATTCCTTTGATGCTTTGTACATTGATTTACATAGTGTCCCATCTCTTTGCAGTTGAAGAATTGTACATTGGAAACTATTTTCTTTCCATTTCAATCATGACATTTTTGTATGTTTTATCCATAGTTATAAAAAACTCCCATTCCCTTCAATCATTTACCATGGTTATTATTTCCACAGTTATCTCATGTGGGAAAACCCTTCTTTTCCTTCTTCCCTTTGTCCATGTTTTTCTCTGCCATCCTATTCTTATTTTGCTTCCCTTCAAATCCATATGACTCATAGAAGTCTTTAAAAACCTTTTTAACACATGATACTATTTCCTCATATGACGAGGATATATGGGAGACTATCTACCTTTGATTTTATGTCTTAATACCATTAGATATATGATCCTTCTTACTATTCGCATCACGTTTATTGGTAAAGTTCTCATTCCTTATTCTTGTCTCTATTTCTAATAAATTCCATATTATTTTTTAGTTTATAATATTATGAACTCTCATTGACTCTAAACATGGTATGACACATGGTACAAATTTTTGCATCGTAAATCCTAAAACCATATAATTTGGTTACTTTGGGGGCACAAATACATTATAATGAAGTGAAAATAAAATGTGAATTATCCTAATAATATCATTTTCGAGTGTCAAACTAGGTGGGCAGAAAGACCCATTTTCATGTACTGGGTTACCTCAGGTCAGGCCCTAAACACCTTGTCGGATTTGTTACTCCTATGTACATATTTTCCCGAATCATGTCGACTTGTAGTATCTATAGAGGTATTTATTTTCTAGGAAGATCCAAATAATCTAATCCTCACAAAAATTATAGGATTTTATTGTATTTTTATATTCAATTATATCTTAGGATTTTCTTCACTAATCTAAATTTTCTAAATCTAGTTTCAAAAGATGATGCTAAACTCCTCTAATACCAACTGTAAGGACCCGACCCTAGTTTCTCGAAGATGGTGCCTTATTTTATTACATTGGTATATAAACAATTAATATGAATATCGAAGGAATGATTAATTTAGTAGCTTTGGAAACAAGATACATACATGATACATTGGGAAAATAAAATATAACAAGATACAATATAAAATGAAATAAACATCAACCTTGAATACTTAATCAAATTTTTTTCTTCATAACTTGGGGGAAGAAGAATAAGAATGGGGTGAGATAAAATGCTTAGTATGGGTAACCAATATAGTGGAATATATCTTAAACATAAACCTTAGGCATGGTGAATAACTAAAAACACATTCCATTAAAATAAACTTGAACACATTATGGGAGGAATATGAGATGAATAAATAATTCCATAATTAAACATAATAATGGGTATTATATTAGTCTAATAACCACATGGACTTTAAATTAGTAGTTTTATAATGAGGTAATGCATAATGTGGGACATCATAACCATATCGTCAAGGCCTCATTCCATGACTATAAATAACCATTTTGTTAAGGACTTGTGCCAATACCGTAGTTTGTCTCATGGGATCTACCGATGCCTATAGAGGATATAGAGGTCCCCAACCATCACATAATAATTATAATTAATTAAAAATATGAATGATGATAAACATAAACAACATATACATTCATATTTAAACTAACATATGAAATGTAAATAACTTTCCCCAAACATTAAGCATAAGCACTAACATTCAGAGTAAATCGGTGAATGGTTTTATGATAGAAAATACACAGTCAAACTAATGATATATCATTAAATTAAATATGGTATATGATATCATAAAATATTAATCCCAATAATACATAATAATAAACATGAGTGGTGAAATAGATATAGACTCTTATAAAATAAACGAGTAATTCTTGAGATAAATAATCTTTTAGTTTGAAAAGAAGTTTTAGTTTGGAAAATACTTTGTATAAAACCAGAAGTGAAGTAATATAGTATATTCATAATAAAATTAGTGATTTTAGAAAGATAATTTGTTCTAGGAAACATATTATTGAGTGCCCTTGAAAATAGGTGAGAATTTGATAAATTCCCTTGAATCAGGTTTGTATTTCAGAAAGAATTTTGAATGTTCCTTTAAATCCTGTAAATCCACATAAAATAATGGAGGAATATAGTTGGTAAAAATATATATAAAAAATCAAACATAATTTATTATAAGAACATAATAATACATAAGAATTTAATTTAGGTAAGTAGGCAATAAAAGTAACCTGAATAAAAATGGAGGTTCAGGTGGAAAACCATTACCTTAAGTATGAAGGTGTTCCTCACTTGATTTTAATGACCTGAATTACCAACTTTAGGTTCATAAATTAATAATTAAAGAGCCTCAAATAAATTTACATGATTTATTATAACCTTTTTTTCTTCATTCCTGGCCTTTATATGGGTTAAGAGATTCAATTTCATTATTTGGGAGCCTTTTCTTCCTTCATTTTCATGACCAATGTACTTCTATTCATGTATGGATAAACATATAGAATGATAATTATTGTCTCGAATATAAATTTAATGTTATTAGGGAACATCCATAATATCACAAGTTTATAAAATTCATTTGTTTATTGAGAGTGAAGATGAATCATTATATAAATCTTTAATGACAATTGTTTGGGTTAAATTGCGGTTTTTGATCACAACAAACCCATTTTTGTTTATAAATTAATATCATGTATAAAAAATAATTACAGAACCTTAAATAAGTTATAATAAATATATTATAGTCTTTTTCAACCATAAAAATGGTTTCATGACCCGAATTGAAGATGGTAATAGAAATTAAAATCTCTTCGTTATTGAATGTGATAAATTAACACATATCGGATTGTGTTTTCATTTCCAGTATAAAAGAAGGGTAAAGGGGGAGATGATGGAGAAATATTCCTTTATGATAACAAAATTTTAGTACATGTAATGTACTGGAGTCACCAAAACATTTTTATTAAAGTAGGTGTGGAAAGAAAAAGAAAAGAAAGAAACTTTAAATAAAAGAAATGAAAAGAGGAATTTACCTCTTGAAGTAATCTTCTTTGAGAACCTCTTTAGGGGAGGGGTTTTGGTCTTTTTATGAGACCATGGGATTTTGGACGTTAGGGAGTAGCTTCGTAGGATATTTGAGATAAATTTAGAGAAGGCACAAGGATTTCAAGGAGTGAAGAGAAAAGGGAGTGTGGGGAGGTTTTATAGTGGAGGAGAGGGGTGATTTTTGAATATCTTATTCATTATTTTATTATTTAACTCAAGAAAAAAAATTGTGTTGATTCATGTAACCAATAATAGTAATAATATCATGTGATTTTGATCAAAGTTTTCTTACATCATCCATGATTATAGGAATAGTTAATTTAATTGAAAATGTATATATATAGTAAATTACCATATTTTACTATTCATAAAAAATTTGAGTGTATCAGAAAAATCCCAAAAGATTAACCTATCAATTTTTTGATGTTAGAATTAAAAAATGAACACAATTTTTTGAAAATAATTTTCTAAATATTTTTAATTTAATCTTTATATAAAATCATAATTTATTCTAAAAACCAACTTTAAAACTATACCACATTTTATAACACCTTGAAAAATTAATCTAGGTCTCATAAACTTCTCTTATAACCATAAGAAAATAAGATAAAAATTTATGAACACATTTTTTGAAAACACATTTCCATTTTAAATTATTAAATTAATAATAAAATTGTGATTATAATATTTATAACTTACAAAAATTCCAATACTTGTACTATGGATCATTTTTTCCTTTATAAGACATCTAAATTGTATTTATACATTCATGGGTGAATTTTCTATTTTTTTGACTGATTTACAATTCATTACTATTCATTAGAGTAACAGTACTATTCATAAGTGTATGTTACTATTTATTTGGGAATGTTACTATTCATCAAAAAAACTAAGTTGATCCTATTAGGCTCTAAATATCTTATTGAATGCAACCGTGTATGTCAGTTTTTTGAAATTCAAATTACAGAAGTGGAAATTTTTTTATTGGTTAGGTTATAATAAAGTGTTTTTTTCTAGAGACTCAGCGATTCATGCATTCTATGTTAAATCTATTTATAAATTCTTGGGTTGTTAAATTCATGGAAAAATAACATCCATATTTCAATGAAATAACTAATCCATTTTTGGTAGAAAAATATATCATGTATCTAAAGAAGATATTCATAACATTTGGTTTTAGTGAAAGGGATAAGGTTATCATGGTTGTATGTCATATAAGGGGTTATTATGATCAATGTAGGTTATTTATTCAAAAGAAAAAGGAGGAAGATATATAACACTTGGAATGGAATTATTTTATGGTGATATTTCTTGAGAATTAGTTTCCTCATGAGAAAAGAGTTGACATGGAAAGGAAATTACTAAATTTAAGATAAAAGGAAGATGAAACTATTTTTGAGTATGAGCATAACTTTACAAGGTTAAAAAGATATGCTATAAATTACGTATGAATTATTGAAAGAAATATTGACCAATTCCTTGATGGGATAAAGAGAAGTCTTATAAGTGCAGTATCCTATTGAAAATTTTCAACAAATGAGGAGATAATGATGAGTTATATCAAGACTAGAAGTAGTTTCCAAAGTCAAATATTCTTAAGAGAAAATAAGATAATAAGTGGATAATTGAATTCTATATATAAATAACTTTGGAAAAGAAAAATAGGGGAAGAGTAGAATTTTAAACATACTACAATTGTGAGATGAGACACATTAGAGTTTGCTTATAGGGCTTGAGAGTTTATTTTAAGCATGGATATGAAGTCCATCAAGTCCATGAGTGATAAGTAAATATAGAATCTATTAATTGTGAATTATTTAATTAAAAGGAAATGAGAAACCTTTATAATCAGTGACCCAAGTGTTGGAACTGGGCATGTAGTGGAATCCCCAAACATGTGGTTTTTTTATTTTTTCCACCGAACATTGAAGTAAACTTGTCGACGTCGGTGAACAGAAGCTTGGTATTAGCCTAGGACCACGCGTGAAGGATTTTTAGCACAAAAATAAACTGTAAAATACTTGGTTTAATTCCAAAGATGCATACAATGTCTACTCCTCGTTGGCGATCACTGCTCGAATAATTCGACACTGAACTCTTCTAGATCAACCAGACACACTTCAAGAAATATCTAGGAGCATCATTCGTTATAATCCAGGTGCTAGTGCAGAATTCCAACAATGCCTTCGACAGTTGAATAATCATCTCATCGCTTTGTTGGCGATGCCTGAGAGAGAGCTCGATATGAGCTCCATGGATCCAGAGCCTCTCCCTCTCTCTAGATCATGGGAGAGATGAGAGGATAGAGAAGCTCCATGAATAGTCTCTAGCAATCTCCTATCCTCTTATATTTATAGTGTTATTTAATTACCTGGAAATGCCAACCCAGCTCCTGAATAATCAATGCACTACAAACGACATATTATGACTACTTATCTGAGTCATAAATTTTATTATCACTTACTTGTAATATATTAAAATATATTATGTGATAATAATTGACTCATTAACTCAACTCGTTTCTCCCATAAATATTAATTGAACCTTAAATATATTTAATATTCATCAATTAATACTCTTCATTTATTTACTTAAAACTTGTAAATAAATTTAATAAATAAATTCAATACTCATTATTGTAAACTTTAATAATATGAATTTAATTGTTGTATTGGTGATCATTTTTCCATAGAAAAATCCCAGACCCCATTGGTGGGGACCACCATGTTCAAAACTCATATTCAAATGAATAGGACAGATTCTTGAAGACACTATTATCTGTGACCCTCTAGGCCCTTATCTTGACAGTAGTGAATAGTATTTACAGAACAAGATATGGATATAGAAACCCATCATGTCCCCTTAATAGATAAGGATTGTCATAGCAGCGACAACCAACCTACGAACACAAACTGTGTAATATAATCTCTTTGTCTGTAATATCTCATAAAGTAAGACGCACTCATGTGTCATCGCCCTTTTCTCACTTTATTGTTTATTGATGTAACTGGACAGGTTTACCCTTGAATTCCATGGCCATGGTCTTATAAAGGCAGTGTCATCCATATGAACATGCAATGAGATATTTTACTTCTATAACCTGGAAGAAACAAATCCTTTCTTGACCATTCAACTAATTCCTTTCTACCAATGACAAACCCAACACAAACGGGCTCTCCACAACTTAATTTCCATGGATTTCATCTTGTATCAAAGTATGCAATCAAATTACATACATTGGTAATTATCTAAAATCACGGTACCATTCACATGATCATTTATAAGAACATCCAATGACACCCAAAACATGTGGTGTTCCTATTGGAGGATCAGTCCTCATGATCTCTCTACTAGAGATCACCAAGTGAGAACTTCATAAGAAGAATTCCCAATGCTTATGATCCCCCAACACCTAATAGTCAAACATCTACTGTGTCCAATCAGTAAGATGTATCTATACCATAGAACATATATTTAAGATTAATGTCATAGTATCTAGAGGTTCTCATTATAGTCTGGGAACTACTATAACCTTTCAATACGACAATTAATCTTTGTAAATTACCATTTTAATAGTGGACACAGAAAAGCCGACACTATAATTGTAAGATGAAATCATGTATAGCTAACTGTATACACGATATGGTAATCAAAAGCACTGAATAGTTGGGTCTAGGGCACCCACTATTTAAATACTCCCACTTTCACTAGAGCTAACTTGCTAACCAAACTTGTTAGTTACTGTCATGAACCAGGCGAGGTCGTCATCCGACCCAATGCCCGACCCGGTCCACAACATGGCCCGAAGGGCGTTCCTGATCCCCATGGGCTGGCACAAGTGCTCGGGTATTAAAATTATCACATGGGAATGATTTACCTGAAATAGTAAACACAAAACAACTGATAAGATAAACAAAAAAAACTGAAAAATAGGAAACCAAATTAAAATAAAATTAAAATGTTTACAACTAAGACCAACATCCAAAGATAAACGACAACAAAAGAAACTAAAACTCCAACTCAAACCTCCGAATGACTAGAGTTGTAGAGAATCCACACGCCTCAACAGCAACCTGCATGAGAAAACCATCAGCGACCGAAACCACCATCGTTGAGCACACCACAACCTGGAATACAAAAGAAACAGAGTCTACATACTCCCAAAGGTGTATGTAGGGTGTGAGCCAAGATCCCAGTAGGACATCACCCAACAAAAAGGTTCCACGTGTAAACATTAAATGACAAATACATTTACAGGCTTAATAAAAGAAAGGACATCAAATCTTGGACAACATTGAAAGAAAAGTTTTTATAAAGAAATCACTTTCAACGAAAGCAACTTAAATTGAAATAAAACACCCTTGATGTTTAGAAAACTCAAACTTTCAAGAGAACCCAAAAGTTACACCGTATGCCGACGGTGAATGTATAGTAATCCAGGAGCACCAAAAGTGGGAGAGGCCCTAAAGGTACTAGAAAATGGAATGGGACCCTAGAACAACACGTCTTAGTGAACGGTATAGGAAACACACCAAAATACATTCTCATGCATGAGCCACTAGTAGGGAAACACATCCATAACCTAGTGGTCTCCAATCATCATCCAATGTTTAGTTATTGTTGTAATCGTTAAACCAGCTAAGTGAAACCAGGCCAAAGCCACTTCTGTATCACTAGCATGCTAGATCTAGTCCACCCACCTAGTACCCAGGTTTCCCCTTTTGTGTTCAAGATGTTCCAATTTCACATTTCATGTCAAACTCAGACAAATAAAACAAAAATGGTGTTACATAAACCCAACACCACACTTTCACACACACAGAAAACCATTTGACAAAGTACGCATGACAAAAGACATTACCCAACTCAATTGAAAAAATTTCTGTATTGCTAATAATTGTTTATTAAAAACATAATAAATTTTTATCATTATTAATTATATTAAAACATATTAAATTCTTTGTGAACAAATTCTTTAAGACTAAACATAACACGACTTTAACACACAAAACCAACTCAACCCTATTTCATGACCCAGCACACCCAACACCACATCAAGAACACAAATTTCACACTTTTCACAAAATAAAAACAAACTTTATAAAAACACTAGAACACAAACATTGAACTTTTCACATTTTCACAAAACAAACACCAACATTATAAAAACAGTAGAACAAAACTCACATAGGTTTTCATAGCAACAAACTTCTCAAACATTACACACCTTCACTTACGACCAAGAACACACTACGCCATGTCGAACACAATTATCACTACTTGTACAAATGAAAATATAACTGCAAACATTATTAAACACTAACAATTGACTAAAGATAAGTTTTCAACCAATGAACGCACCCACCCACACGACATAATTCCAATTAAATCTAACACATGGAAGACTTCAAGAAAACAAATTCCGCACCCAAAATAATTAACCAATGAAAATTATAAACTATCAAAGCAAGAAAATGAACTCATTAAATAATGTTTAAAATGCGGAAACACCTACCTTGGGTGAAGAAATTCCCAAAATTTGGTACGAAACTCCAATTGCACACAATTTACACCACAAGGAATCCAAATTGGACCCTAAATTAATAATTCAAAAAAAAAAAATCAAAGTTGAACCCAAAAATAAGTGGTTAAACCTAAAAATCATACCCAAAACCCTCTATAAAACTATAACTCAAAGAAAAGAAAAAATGAAAAATAATAATAATAAAATTTAGGGGAGGCTTAACTGGAGGGGTGGCCACCGAAGGGAAGCTGGAAGTAGGAGGGGGTCCGACGGGGTTTCGGGCTAGATGCAAAAGGGAAAGGGGCTGTGGCGCAACGGGGTACCAGTGGGAGGGGGCTGTGACGGGCTGAGGGGGAGCCAGGGGGGGGTCTTAGCCGGGTGATGGATGGTCCGGTAGGGTACCATGGAGAGGGGGTGCGATGCGCCAGGGTGAGGTGTGGGTCGGTGCTGGGATGGGTGTGGAGAGGCCATAGCGAGGACGCAGGGGGAGTAGGGCTGGGGTCTGGGCGAGCCTAAAGCGCGGGTGGCAGGAGGCCGGGTAGGTCAGACGGGAGGGGGTTGGTCTGTCGGAGGGCGCGAGGGAGAGGTGAAGTAGGGGAGGTGCGATGGCGTGAAAGCAAGAAGGGGGGAGGGGGAATAGGTGGGCTTGATGGCCTGAGTAGTAGGGCACCGAAGAAGAGGGGAAAAAACCCTAGACAAGATGAAAAAAAAGATAAAATAAATTAAAAAAAAACAAAACTATTAATAATATTAATATTAATAATAGTTGGAGTAATTATAATAACTTAAATAAATTTTCATCCTTAGAAATAATAATAATAATAATGATAATATCCTTAAATATTGGAACAATCCATTAAATTTCTATCACACTTCATATTTTATTTTATTTTCATTTTATCCCTCTTAAATTTTATTTCATTATTAATAATTCCTTTTATTTAATTAGCTTGAACAATGGGAAAGCATGCAGGGAACTGAACGAGGCCGTGAAGTGACCCAGGTGAGGCTGCGCGGCTTCGACCGTCCCCTGCCCGTGCATCGGATGCCGGCAAGCCCAAAATATTCATTTATCCGCAGAGTGTAAAATTTTAATCAGCTCCGTCCACATTCTGAACAAGATTTTCACGAGTAAATAAAATGATAAAAAAAGATAAAATAACAGTTGTAACAATTATAATAATAATGATAATAATAATAATAATAACAATAATAATAATAATAATAACATACATAATAAACTAAATTGTAAACTATACAATAATAAAATTAATAAAATGATAATAATAAAAAACATAATACTCTCAATTAAATTATTATCCCAGATAATAATAATCATATTCTCAAGTGTCATTGATAATAATATTATTATTAAAACCATTCTTAATTAATCTTATTTCTTTAATTAAACATCATCAAAGCATGCAGTGACCAGGCGGGGTCGAGGCCACATGGCTTCGACCACAGTGCTCTTGACACAGTCAAGGTCAAAACACATGTTTTAACATAAGAATTCAAAATTTTAACTCGTGTTTCAACCCGAACCACCCGAGGTCCAAAAATTTAATGAAAAAAAATTAAACATGACAGGTGTGACAATTCTCCCCACCATAAAGATTTCCATCCCTGGAAAACCACAACTAAGGCTATGACCCAATGTATGAAATGACACCCCCTTGGGGTTTAGAAGGTATCCCCATGAAAAGAAAGTGAAAAGTGAAAAACACATCGTGCTCATAGATATCGACTCAAAAGAAAACCTCAAGGAACCGGTAAAAAACATTTCACTAAGCGTCACCCACCCCAGAGCGTTAGAACACCTCCAGTTGATTTCTTAAGGAAAGGAACTCTTGGAACCATGGAAACCAACTTCAAAAACTGAAAAACCTCAAGCATCATTGAATGAAAAACACATCATTTTACTGGAACGAAGAAACAAGACCAACCCACATCCAAAGAATACTCTAATAACCTACCACTGAACCATATCAAGGAACAAAACTGAAAGGTCCATCATGGGAAAGCTTGATGGGGCTCCGCACTATAAAAAACTTTTTGATGCCCGAGACGAGACTAGAAAAAAAACACGAGGAGGCTAGGGAGGACTCCACACCATTATGAGAAAGGCCAACACCAACTCATTCTAGAGACATTTTTGCGAGACCCATCATGGGTCTCCCCACCATTAGGACTGACAGAGGGTACAAAACTTTGAAAATTATCCAAAGGTGACCAAACACCCCACCACAAGGGGCAGGGAGGGAGGGGCCCAACTAATGGTGCGTTAAAACCACAACCCAAAACAAACCAGCATCTTCCCGTCCCTGGATGAGCACTATTCAAATTTGAGACCGCTTAACCCAACAGACCCCATAAATACCACTAAAAGTGATACATCTGGTGGGATGCAATGCTCAAGACTTTAAGGTGACGATATGATCACGCCTCCTCATAGCCATGAGAAACCCCATGCACCCAAATGGGTCTTTCAGAAAGGAAAAATCATAGAAAACAATTTAACCCTCCTTAAACTTCAATACCGACGACAAAAAAAATGTTGGGGTCCCGTACACTCCCTGGGTTACTGACCAGATGCCAGCTTCAGTCTGAGGCCTATGGTTGGAGCCCTGATGTTTGAAGCATCTCCTGCGTCACAGTCAGGTATTGAAGACTCCCAAGTGGAGCTTCTCCTTTTGGTGCCACACGCAATCATACTGCAACCAAGGCAACACCATCAGACACAACACACCATGACATCAAATTACTCTCACACTGAACATTCACCAGAACGAGAGCTTAGATGGTACATGTGCATCACCCCTTGTTACACTGAATGAGAACATGACACCATAAATCATCACTGAGCACGATCATTGTTGTCGAGAGAAAAATTACACTGAGAAAGACTTCAAACCACGTCTTGAACGACACGCGATTCCTGCAAATGACCATAGCATACTCATATGACTGGGTCTGCCAAACTAGTAGCCTAACATGAACCTTTTATTAAACGAAACAAACTAAATACCAAAGGTCATTTAGAACAATAGACCGCACCAAAAACTTCAGGTTGCTTCCACCTTTTCACCACTGGATTCTCCTTTACCACTTCCAAACAACCGTTGACTATCAAAGGGACCTCACGCTGCAAGATGTCACCCAACCATTACCATTGCGGCTGATAAAAGCAGTACAAGCCTTTCAAGACATTGGTCAGCACCGATAACTCCGAACCGCCTTCACCCTTCCCTACTGGAATTCCTTTCACCGTTTCAAGGGGGAACCTTCAGACGCAACGATGTCAAACTTCATACCCGATGACTTAGACAACTCAAAGAGACCGAAACTCCCTTCAGCTATCCTTTCATATGTCATCCCGCTGCAAGAGGATCTACTTAACCGAAAGGAAAAAGGAAAAGACTTAGAACTATCACCCAAAAGGGAGAGCCCTCACTTTAATCAACTGGAGGGTCGACCAACGACGAACTATCTGTGGCTGCACGTCATTCGCACATTAACTCTTTATTGGGGCATAAACTAGCCCAGAAGGAGAACCGTGAACCCAATCAAACTGATCCAATGTCCAAGACATACAGCAAGCGAACACTAACGTGTAGGGGGAACCACGAAAAAGGCTTCCCGAAACACTTTTCAAATGAAACCATTAACTACATGTTTGCACACCAACTCAATAATAAGAATTCAAACTCAATACAAAAATCAGCCAATAGGATTATCATCTCAAAATGCCTCACACCCAACATTTCCAAAACACAAGGACACCCCACACAAACACCAGTTGTTTAAAACACCAAGATTTTCCTTTAACAAAACTTTTTGACAAGGGATGAAGCTGGTGGATTTCGCCACCACCAATGGTGTCCCATGGGCCTCACACATCCATGTTCTCGTGCCACACTGGCACCAACCTCATATCCATCCAGGCGCTCATCTGCTCATTCCATTAACCATTTATCTTTTCATATACACTCATTCTTGTGGTTTCCCATGAGAACACCAAGGATCAAAACCAAACTATTCCATTTTTTTCAAAACCAAAACATTCAACCCAAAAGCTTCAAACCTTTCACATAATTTTATTTTTAAAGCGCTTCATTTCAAAACATTTTTGAAGACCAAATCATTTTTACTTAAAAACCAAATTTCCAAAATTCCAAAACAAAGAAATGAGAAATGGTGCAAGAGAAAATTAGTGTCAGTGGGTTACTGGAACATGTGGTTGGAGGCCATACGCCAATTATGCCACTGCCACAGAGAGTATTCTAGGATAGTGTCCCCGGCTCCACAAGGCTTTCCAAACCCTGTGAGCTCACTAGGACCACTGACCCTACTCCCTTTTCATTTCCCCTAGACAAGATTAACCTCAAGGACCAAAGACTCAGGCAAACCTCAACTTACATTCGTAACATGAGTCCTGCCACGAGGTGTGCTGGCCAGGCACCTTAATTGTAGCCAGGATGTCAAGTCCCGACAACCTTAAATTTGGTCTACACTGACTCTATCCCAAAAGAAAACGACCCAATAGAGAAAAACTTCCCTCTGATCCCATTTTTTCATGAACTAGTCCAGGTCGTCATCCGACCCGGTGCCCGACGCGGTCCACGACATGGCCCGAAGGGTGTTCCAAATCCCCATGGGCTGGCACGAGTGCCCGAGTATCAAAAATAGCACATGGGAACGATTTAACCAAAATAGTAAACACAAAACAACTAATAAGATAAAGAAACCAAAACATAAAAATAGAAAACCAAATTAAAATCAAATTTAACAGTTTACAACTAGAACCAACATCCAAAGATAAATGACAACAAAAGAAACTAAAACTCCAACTCAAACATCAAAGTGACTAGAGTGGTAGAGCATCCACACGCCTCAACACCAACCTGCATGAGAAGACCATAAATGACCAAAACCACCATTGATGAGCATGCCAAAACCTGGAATAAAAAATAAACAGAGTCTACATACACCCAAAGGTGTATGTAGGGTGTGAACCAAGATCCTAGTTGGACATCACCCAAAAAAAAGGTTCCACGTTTAAACATTAAATGAAAAATACATTTTTAGGCTTAATAAAATAAAGGACATAAAATCTTGGAAAACATTAAAAGAATAGTTTCTATAAAGAAATCACTTTTAATGAAAACAACATAAATAGAAATAAAACACCCTTTCAGTTAATAAAACTCAAACTTTAAAGAGAACCCAAAAGTTACACCGTATGCCGACAGTGAATGTATAGTAATCCAAGAGCACCAAAAGTGGGAGAGGCCCTAAAGGTACTAGAAATGGAATGGGACCCTAGAACATCACGTCTCAGTGAACAGTATAGGAAACAAAACAAATTACATTCTCTTGCATGAGCCACTAGTAGGGCAACACAACCATAACCTAGTGGTCTCCAATCATCATCCAAAGTTTAGTTAGTGTTGTAATCGTCAAACCAGCTAAGTGAAACCGGGACAGAGCCACTTCTGTATCACTAGTACGCTAGATCTAGTTCTCCCACCAAGTACCCAGGCTTCCCCTTTTGTGTCAAGATGTTCCAATTTCACATTTCATGTCAAACTTAGACAAATAAAACAAATAGGGTGTTACATAAACCCAACACCACACTTTCACACACACATAAAACCATTTGACAAAGTATGCATGACAATCGACTTTACCCAAATCAAATAAAACAATTTCTGCATTTCTAATAATTGTTTATTAAAAACATATTAATTTTTTATTGTTAATAATTTTATTAAAACATATTAAATTATTTGTAAACAAATTATTTAAAACGAAACATAACACGACTTTAACACAAAAAACCAACTCATCCCTATTTCATGAGAAAACACACCCAACGCCACCTCAAGAACACAAATTTCACACTTTTCACATTTTCACAAAACAAACACAAACTTTTTAAAAACACTAGAACACAAACATTTCACTTTTCACATTTTCACAAAACAAACAAAAACTTTATAAAAACACTAGAACAAAACTCACATAGGTTTTCATAGAAACAACCTACTCAAACATTACAAACCTTCACTTACGACCAAGAACACCCTATGCCATGTCGAACACAATTAGCACTACTTGCACAAATGAAAAGCTAACTGCAAACATTATTAAACACTAACAATTGACTAAAGATAAGTTTTCAACCGATGAACTCACCCACCATTACGAAAAAATACGAAATAAATATAATACATGGAAGACTTCAAGAAAAAAAAGTCCACACCCAAAAGAATTAACCAATTAAAATTATAAACTATCAAAGCAAGCAAATTAACTCATTAAATAATGTTTAAAACACGGAACAACCTACCTAAGGTGAATAATTTCCCAAACTTTGGTACGAAACTCCAATTTCACTCAATTAGAACCACGAGGAATCCAAGTTGAACCCTAAATTAATAATTCATACAAAAAAAAAAATCAAAGTTTAACCCAGAAATAAGTGGTTAAACTTAAAAATCAGACCCAAAACCCTCTGTAAAACTAAAACTCAAAGAAATAAAAAAATGAAAAATAATAATAATAAAATTAAGGGGAGGCTTAACTGGAGGGGAGGCCTCCAGAGGGAATACGGAAGTAGGAGGGGGTTCAGTGGGGTTATGGGATGGATGCAGGAGGGAAAGGGGGTGCGGCGTGATGGGGTACCAGCAGGAGGGGGCTGCGACGGGCCGAGGGGGAGCTGGGGGGTCTCGGCCGGGTGATGGCTGGTTCGGTGGGGTACCTTGGAGAGGGGGTGTGATGCGTTGGGGTGAGGCATGGGTCGGCGCTAGGATGGGTGAGGTGAGGCCATAGGGAGGAGGCAGGGGGAGCATGGCTCGGGTCCGAGTGAGCGCACAACGCGTGTGGTAGGAGGCTGGTGTGGCCAGACGGGAGGGGGTTGGTCCATCGGACGGTGCATGGGAGAGGTAAAGTAGGGGAGGTACGACGATGTGAAAGCAAGAAGGGGGGGGGGGGGGGAAGAGGTGGGCTCGACAGCCTGGGTAGGAGGGCATTAGAGAAGAGGGGGAAAACCCATAGACAACAAGAAAGAAAGATAAAAAAATAAAAAAAGCAAAACTATTAATAATATTAATATTAATAATAGTTTGAGTAATAATAATAACTTAAACAAATTTTAATCCTTATAAATAATAATAATAATGATAATTGTATCCTTAAAAATTGGAACAATCCATTAAATTTCTATCACACTTCATATTTTATTTTATTTTCATTTTATCCCTCTTAAATTTTATTTCATTACTAATAATTCCTTTTATTTAATTGTCTTGAACATTGGGAAAGCGTGCTGGGAACTGAGCGAGGCCGTGCAATTACCTAGGAGAGGCCGCGTGGCTTCGACTGTCCCCTGCCCGTGCGTCAGACGCCGCCAAGCCTAAAATATTCATTTATCAGCAGAGTGTAAAATTTTAATCAGCTCGGTCCACACTCTGACCAAGATTTTCATGAGTAAATAAAATGATAAAAAAAGATAAAATAAAAAGTGTAACAATTATAACAATAATGATAATAATAATAACAACAAAAACAAAAATAATAATAATAACAGACATAATAAACTAAATTGTAAACTATACAATAATAAACTTAATAAAATGCTAATAATAAAAAAATAATACTCTCAATTAAATTATTATCCAATATAATAATAATAATATTTTCAAGTGACATTAATAATAATATTATTATTAAAACCATTCTTAATTCATCTTGTTTTGTTAATTGAACATCATCAAGGCATGCAGTGACCAGGCGGGGTCACGCGATGACCAATGTGAGGTCACATGGCTTCGACTGCAGTGCTCTCGATGCATTCAAGGTCAAAACACATGTTTAAAAATAATAATTCAAAATTTTAACTCGGGTTTCAACCCGAACCACCTGAGGTCCAAAAATTTAATGAAATAAAAAAATTAAACATGACGGGTGTGACAATTCTCCCCACCATAAATCTTTCCGTCCCCAGAAATCCACAACTAAGGTTGAGACCCAAAGTAGGAAACGACACCCCCTTGGGGTTTAGAAGTTATCCCCATGAAAAGCAAGTGAAAAGAGGAAAAAACACCGTGCTCAGAGATAGCGACTCAAAAGACAACCTCAAAGAACCCGTAAAACACTTTTTTCTAAGCGTCACCCACCCCCGAGCGCTAGAACACCTCCAGTTGATTTCATAAGGAAACTTACTCTCACACCCATGGAATCCAACTTCACAAACCGAAACACCTCAAGAATCATTGAACGAAAAACACACCTTTTTACTGGAATGAAGAAACAAGACCAACCCACATCCAAAGAATACTCCAATAACCTACCACTGAACCATCTCTAGGAACAAAACTGAAAGGTCCAACACGAGAAAGCATAATGGGGCTCCCCACTATTAAAAACTTTCCGATGCCTAAGACGAGACTAGAAAATCGACACAAGGAGGCCCGAGCGGACTCCCCACCATTATGAGAAAGGCCAACACCAACTCATTATAGAGACATTTGTGTGAGACCCATCGTGGATCTCGCCACCATTAAGACTGAAAGAGGGTAAAAAACTTTGAAAATTTTCCAATGGTGACCAAAAACCCCACCACAAGGGGCAGGGAGGGAGGGGCCCAACTACCGGGGTGTTAAAACCACAACCCAAAACAAACCAGCATCTTCACGTCCCTAGATGAGAACTATTCAAATTTGAGACCGCTTAACCCAACATACCCCATAAAGACCACTAAATGCGATACATCTGGTGTGATGAAACCCTAATGACTTTAAGGTGATGAGAAGATCACTCCTCATCATAGCCACGGGAAACCCAATAGACCCCATAAAGACAACTAAATGATATGACTCATGTCAACAAGGTGAACCTTCCTTTTCAGGAGCCTACCTGATTAGAACTCCATAGTTAAGCATGCTTGGCCTGGAGTAGTAATCAGGATTGGTGAACTTCTGGGAAGTTTCCCAGGGTGTGTGTGAGTGAGGAAAAAACACACAAAAAAACATGTGTTGGCTTGTGGGGACATTCATTTGTCAGATAACCTGATTGGGCTTGTGGGTGGGCCCCTGGGTGGGGACCATGTGTCTGTGGGGAAACTGGTGGTACCTGGCGGGCCAGGACCCGACGACCATGTTAAGGTGAGGTGGTTGTGCTGCCACCGGGACCGAGTTGATATATTTGGTACCAGAGGTGGTACCCATCCATAAGTGCGGTGTACTGCCCGGGTTGAGATGTAGGGCCCACAACAAGGATGTTGTGCTCTAAAGGGGGGTGATTGTAACACCCCCAAATGATAAAGGGTTAAATGAATAAATGATATGACTCATGTCAACAAGGTGAACCTTTTTTTTCAGGTGCCCATCTGATTAGAACTCCATAGTTAAGAATTCTTGTCCTGGAGTAGTAATTAGGATAGGGGACCTTCTGGGAAGTTTCCCAGGGTGTGTGTGAGTGAGGAAAAAACACACTAAAAGAACATGTGTTGGCCTGTGGGGATTGTCATTAGTCTGATAAGAAACCCTAGTGAGTAATAGCATATGATGTGCTGGGATGGAAACCAAGGTATTACAAGAGACCCACGAGGTCAGATGACAAGGTTCATGGCCTGGGAAGGTGGGTCATGATAGTTACTCACATGATTAACGTCATGTTTCTACTGATTAATGGATTTTAGCTAATGGATCCACCACGGTTTTGCCACATGGTTATTCTACTATTATAACCTTGTCTTGTTGAGTATATCTTCTCAAGATACGGTATCCCAAGTATATCCCACTTTTCCACTATCATAAATTAACATATTTTCTAGTAAGAATATCATAATTTGTTTTATGATAATTCTTTTCTCACTAGGTGCGATTTCAAGAACTAGAAAAAATCATTGTGTTTATATACTTCTTAGTTTCCATAGAAGCTATAATGTACTCGGTCTTTGTAGGTATGGCCACCACTGGCTGATATGAGCTTGACTCACTCATCGTCTTTTTCCTAATTGTGATAGTTGATCACATTGATATATTGAATACTATTTTGTAACCCCGAAAACTAGTATCCTTCTTCTCCATTTACTAGGTACATATCTTTTGTACTTGCTGAAGTACAATTAGACAGTTCTGACTGTATCCCTCGTAGTTCTCCTAGATATAACTGATATGTTCCTACTATAAAATATACCATGGAAATATCAGTTCTTGTACATATTATGGCATACATGATTGATTCATCACTTCAACGTATGGATTTAACTCAACATGTTTCTCTTCCCATGTCCTGGACATGTCAACATGGAGACATTATTCCATGTGACATAGGCAACAATTAATCTCTTGAATTTTTCCAACTTTTCTTTTCCAATACAATTTCACTATATGTACAATTGAATAGGACCAAGAAACCTATAGGCCTACCTCAGTAGATCCTATTCCCTAGAACATAGGTTTCTACTTTAAGTTAATCAGTGGAGAAAAAATTTCATCTTGGTCTTAACTAACTGTAAGACTAATGTTTTTTTTCCATATGTTTCACTTGGGAAAAAATTGGCTCTCCCACTAACCTCTCGTAGACACATGAAAAACATTTATTGCAAATTTATATTCTATGATCTTGTTTCTTACTTCAATCCTAAAGAGGATTTCAATAACTTGAAACCTTTATTAGCATTCTGTGACATGACCACCCCATTCTGGTTACATCATATAGACACCATCCATGATTGATGGTCATGAAATCCAATACTAAATAATTTGATCATAGATATTAGTTATGATAAGTAAAACTCTAACAAATTTAGGCATTATGACTTGGTTGAACCAATAGATCCTTATTGGTACTAATATTTTACCATCCATGTATCAAATAACTTAAATAACCCCCACGGTATTCAAGATAATAAACCCCTTTTCCTTTGATACATGGAATCCATTAATTGAATTTTAGTTAGTCTTATCAATTTTAGATAATTTTCATACATTGCATACTTGTAAGAAATTTTATTCACATTGAATAATAGATCACTGACCATGGTGAATATAAAAACCATCACCATGGTTTTATCCTTCCTATGCAGTATGTGTCTCTAGAACATACTCTGTTCCACATGCGCTTGTGAAACTAGTTCCTATACCAACTATTTTGTGCATCTTGAGCATTGAATAAACACAAGACAATATAGCTCCCATTATCTCTAATAGAGATGTGCACCCTCTTATAGAATGTAGTCAATCACTTGACTATAACTTTTCTATATTAGTGATTTGTGTAATATCATAAGAAATCATTGTTATAAGTACCTTTGATTCACAATGTTTTTATATTGATGCAATTTTGTTTGTATCTGAACAAACTATTTGAATCCAAACACATGTCTTTATTATATAATGGATTTAAATCATACTCTGACTCATATGATATCCATTTTTCATTATAGTTAACATATGGTTGTGGGATATTTCAATTATTTGCAAATCATTTCATAAAATATAATGGATGTTTCTGCAAGTTGTAACATTGATACTACTTACATAAAAATTTTTATGTACAACATATGCATTTTGGAATTTCTCCATGCTACATGTTTTTTTGATCAATGTTGATATGTAATACTTCATCATCAATCCTCCTCATTAACATCAATTTCGTGATTTCGATAAGGTAATGTGAATTTAGGAATTACTCCATGCTACATTATCATGATCGATGAATGGTTGGTCAAGATATTCTTCGGTATCCCAACCCAAAGAAAATCATATCTTATAACCATGAATATACTTCACTGTATCACTCCTTAATTACTTAAAGTAATATTATGAAGTATATATACCACTACCTTATACTTGGAATAGTTCATAATTATTTTTTGAATGATTTCCAAATGCTTTGTGGCATACCTATATTTCTAAAGGATCCTTTTTCCAAACAAAAGACGTCAATAATACCAAAAGTATTTAGCTATGCCAAGACTAAATACCATACATGGTATATCCATGATGCTAACTTTTAATATTACTTGACAAAGAATTATCTTGTCACAATTGGGTATGAGTCATACATTTATATTCATCACTCATTGCCTAAGATTCATGTATCACTGAACTACTGATTGAGTTTACCAAAAACAACATTCATTTCAGAAGCTGAAATAATGTCTCCTTGCATCAAAGGACACATGACATAAATGTTTGTGGTTATACTCAATAATAGTTCTACACGAATCTCTAACTTTGAAATTAAAGAAGTCCTGTACTTCTCATAACTGGCCTATGTATCACCCTTTCACAGCCACTTGGAGAATACACCTGACTTCTAGTAAGGTTTCTATACTTACTTGGAAACTATATTTAAATACACATATTTAAAAGGAATATAGTATTAAATGACCAAGTAGTAAAAGAAAACATAACATTGATGAATATGCCTGATCAAGAATCAAAAAAATGCTTCTTTAAATTAGTTTATTTCTTTTAAACTTCCATTTATTATTTTATAATATGAAATGCAAATAACCTTTGTTAATACCTCATTAATTAAAGGAACTCATGAATGTGTCATTTTCATTAAATTCCATTGACATTTTCATATTCTATTTCAATTTTTTTCCATAAGAATTAAAACATAGCTGTCTTTTATTCTTATTCACTTGGAGAACCTTACCTAAATTGGTAATGAAGCGTTTACTCAATACCTGTTCGTTTTGTGACTTAAAAGGAAAGTTGAGTAAAAATGTGAAATGATATGAGAAAGAGATCCATTTAAATATCATGATCAATATTTTAATTTACTCATGTCGTTGTAATATTCTCATTATTCATATCATTACCTCTCTTTCTCCTTTCAAACTTTTCAGATATGAGACTTTATGTTTGTATCATCTGTCTCCTGGTGTAGTGACCACAACTGAAACCATACATTGATAGAAGGATTATGATATGACTATCATATGATTTTTACATTAGTCTCCTGTAAGAAATTTTCACTCTCGCTTTTTAAGGCAGTTTGACAGTATTGGGGTCACTGGTACCTTGAGTTTCCTATATCCTAGTACTATGCACACATGCCTGTTTTATTTATGGATACTCATGTAAGTGAGGAAATTTACTTTGTCCAATATAATTTCACAGTTTTTAAACTTGTGGTATATCTTTCCATTTTGTACGAAAATGAATTTTAGAAGATTAGTGCCTTTTATCTGGATTACCAGTTTATACATTTAGATTAATTAATTAAATCATTTTAATGTCTTCCAATATTTTATTGGATTCTAGGAACCCTCTGTTCTAGAATCAGAATACTCTGTCACTTGAGTTTTATAGTGACGAGGATCCTGAAACCACCCCGCACATTCTATAATCTATGGCTACACCACTACCTAGAGGGTTCGAGGTAGGTTTTTGGCTGGCTGACTGCTTTAACCTGCAGTTCCTTGATATTTTGAGTGAAGCCCCAACTTCTAAAATCAGAACTGGATTTACTCAATGCTTGCCTCTAAAATTATAACAAGATATCTATGGCTATTTCTTTGCTAAAATTTTAGTTAATTCAACCCATCATTATTATAAGGACTCCCTAGTAGTAAGAGGCACCCTCAGCTATGGCATGAACCACACCTCAAACATTCGGTTTTGTCCAAATTTGAATAACGGAAGTCTATTATGACTTAATATATTTTTGAGGGTTTTATTGTATTTAGTGTGAAGAAATAATTCATTTTCTATTTGTATAAGAACATACTATGTGATTTCACTCACAACTGACCGTGCAAGAAATAGAAATTTCATCATGTCATATGTTTATTTTATCATGCATGGTTGTTTATTATTATTCTATGTGATCGCCCAATAAACTACACATGCACAAAATAATAAACCATAAAAAAACAAAATGAATACCAGGTCATGAGCCAGTTCTAATGGTTGATCCGTTGAGTGAATAATGGACCAACAGAGACCCTATGGGTAACTACCTTTACTCGCATGGCTTGTAACTTGAATAACAATGTCTGCTCATCCAATGCATCCAAATCCTGTCTGGTGCATCGTCATCACTTGGAGAAAAGTGCATCACGCCTCATCTCATCATTGTACAACAGTACTTGCGTGCAGATGAGGGGGTCTCGGGGTATGAAAACAAAACTCTGAGAATGGGCACACATGACTTTATACATTTCATGACACTTAGACGATACATAGATTTCATTTTATTTAACTAAAATAATTATTACAAAAATTCATACAACAATTAAATAAATAATTAAATAAACAATCAAGCACCAGACATTCATTGGTCTGTCTCTAGCTCATGATCATCATATGTATTAAACTTACATATATTAAATAAATGAAGAATAAATTAAACTTGCATTCAATAAATTCTGAGGGCATTTAATTGAATTAAAAACTTCACACTTGTTTTTAATTAAATTCAACATCGTTCGATCCCTTTTAATTAATGTAATTTTAAAACTAAAAAATAAATAAATTAATTAATTTAATTAATCTCCCAATTAAATTAATTACGCTGCATTAAATTGTAATACCCAAAAATTAGTATTTAATTAATTTAATTCTCAGCTGAAATTAAATTAATTGTTTAAATTAGTTTTTGATTAAATAAAAATTACCCGAGGCAGAGACTGTGTGGGTCGCGGAGAACCTGCGCAGGCCCAGTCTGGGATGTTCCGATCCAGTGCAAGGGAGTTAAGAGTCAAGCATGTCCTCCCACACTAGTTCTGGGCTGGGCAGACATGCTTGATAATGTTTTTGGATAAAACCAAGTCCAAAGGCATGAAGGATTACCTCACGAAGAACCAATATGACTTCCCAGGTGCTGTACTTGCATGGATGCGCGTCGAATAGAGTGGGGAGGCTGGTCGGTCTATCAATGGGGTTGTCTAGAAGGGCGTCGGTCCGTAGGCGATGAGAGTCGCCAGCGCCAGGATATGGCATGACGACCGGTGCTGTGGGGAATGGCGGGGTAGCGCGTGACTGCGGATTTCGGTAAGGGGAGAGCAGTTGGGACCCTACCAGGGTGTGGGGAATCCGGTGGTGCCCTGGTTCGGGAGTCCACGACTGGGGGCCTGACACGTATTGAAGGAGGGAGGCGGTGGAGGGAGATGCCATAAGCCTAGAGCAGCTCTAGGGTGAAACAAAGGAGAAGCACCAGACCGGCCCAACGGGAATCTGCCACTGCATCTGGTGCAGGCTAGGTGCGCTGAGGAGGCCCCTAGTTCAGAGTTGGCACGAAAGGTGGCTGGGAAGGAGAGCCTTGGTAGGGGAAGCTTCTCCGCACTACAGCTGGACCAGGAGCTGGTTTGAGGAGGCCATCAGGAGGTTGGGCGTCTAGCGCGACATTGGCCGCTCCGCGGGAAGAAGAGGAGGCTGGGTGGGATAGTGTTTGGGCAAAGGTGGATGCTGGCGGTCGGTCTTGGTGCATCGCCTGACTGGGTGCCTTTTCAGGAAGAAGAGGGGGCGACCGAACTTGGGTCGCCGCACGCTGCATGAGGGAGACCCTCTCGGGTCTCCCAACTCTTTTTTTCTTGACCTACACATGCAGGTCACCCCATTTTTTATTTTTTATTTTTGGTCTTGTTTTTCCAGGCAGTGCCCCCTCATTTCCCATTTTTTCTCTTGACCTGCTTTGAAGGTCCTTTATATTTTTTTGATTGATTTATTCAGTCTATAGTTAGACTAGAAATTATAAAACTTATAATAATTAAATATTGTTATAACAAAATATTATAATAATAAAATTATTTTTGTAATCAAACTATTATTATAATAATTAAATTATTATTATTATAAGAATCATTAAATTTCACCAAAAAATACTATTCCGGTAATAATATGTCCACCTGGTGATCAGTTATATAACAATCGGTTTAACTCCAATTATAAACTTCGGATGACCACAGATGGGTCATTGGATATCAGATTCAAACACAGTCTATGGTGTTGGGACCGTAATGATGCAATCTTCTTATTTTAATTCAAATTTAATTATTTTGGCTTAAATCGACACGTGACCCTATGATACCACTTGTTGGAATCGGGTGTGCAGCGGAAGCCCCAAACCGGTGGATTTTTTAATTTTTTCTACCGACGATCGATGAAAACTTGTCGACGTCGATTCATAGTAGCCTGGTCTTAGCCGAGGACCATGCGTGATGAATTTTAAGAAAAAAAAAATCTATAAAATACCTGGTTTAATTCCGGAGCCGTGTACGACGTCTGCTTGTCATTGGCGATCACTGCTCGAAGAATCTGACATCGAACTCCTCTAGATCATCCAAATGCGCTTCATGAAATCCATAGGGGTGCCATTCCTCATAATCTGGGTGCTAGCACGGAATTACGATGACGCCTTTGATGCTGCAATGATCACCACATCGCTTTGTTGGTGATGACTGAGAGAGATCTCAATCCGACCTCCTTGGATCCAAATCCTCTCTCTCAAGATCATTAGAGAAAGGAGAGAAGAGATCAGTGCCATGAATATCTCTAACAATCTCTTCTCCTCTTATATTTATAGTGTCATTTAATTACCTAAAAATGCCAACTCACTTTCCGAATAACCAACACACTACAAATGACATATTATGACTACTTATCTGAGTTATAAATTTTATTATCACTTACTTGTAATATATTAAAATATATTACCCGATAATAATTGAGTGATTAACTCGACTCGTCACTCCCATAAATATTAATTGGACCTTGAATATATTTAATATTAATCAATTAATATTTTTCATGTATTTACTTAAAACTCATAAATAAATTTAATAAATAAATTCAATACTCATTATTCTAAACTCAAATAATATGAATTTATTTATTTTATTGGTGATCATTTTTTCTTGGACAAATCTCGGACCCTAGTGGTGGGGACCACCCCATAAAAAACTCATATTCAACTGAATATGGAAGATTCTTAAATACACTATTGTGTGTGACCCTCTAGGCCCTTATCTCAACCACAGTGAATAGTATTCACAGACCAAGAGCGGGATCTAGCAACCCATCATGGCCCCTGAAGAGATAAGGATTGTCATATCAATAGAAACCAACCTACAAACATGTAATATGTAATATAATATCTTGTTATGTAATAAATCATAATGTAGGACGCACTCATGTGTCATTGCTTGAGATATATTACTTCTATAACCTGGAAGTGAAAAATCCTTTCTTGACCATTCAACTATTTCCATGCCACTATTGATGCACCCAACACTAACTACCTCTCCACGACTTCATTGCCATGATTTTCCTCTTGTATCAAAGTGTGCAATGAAATGACATAATTTGGTAATGTTCTCAAGTTAGGAGACCATTACACATGATCGTAGATAGGAACATCCAATGAAAAATGAAACATGTGGTGTTCCGATTGGCGGTCCAGTCCTCGTGATCTCAATATTAGAGACAACCAAGGGAGAACTTAATGAGAATAAGTCTCAATACTTATGAGCCCCCAACACCTGATAGTCAAACATCTACTATGACCAATCAGTAAGATGTTTCTAGACCATAGAATATATATTTTACATTAATTTCATAGTATCTATAGGTTCTCATTATATCCTGGTAACTTCTATAACCTTTTGATATGACAATTAATATTTGGAAAATACCATTTCAATAGTGGATGCAGAAAAGTCTACACTATAACGGTAAGATGACATCATGTATAGATAATTGTATACACGATATGGTAATCAAAATCATGGAATAGTTGGGTCTAGGGAACCCAATATTTCAACACCAAGTGTCAAGGGAATCTACTTTAGAAGAGGATGAGGGGAAAGTCCAGGATTATGAAATTACTATGAAATAAGTTAATTGTACAAATAATATTATTACAAATACTTTGATCTTAAACTCATAAGTATATCTTCTTTAATCCATTTTTTTATTTTGAAAAAACCACTTTTGATTGAGTGAGAACCATGAAATTCCAGAAATTACCACATTATCTTAAAACCAAAAACCCAAAACAACAACCCAAACATAAAATTAAAAATTCAAAAGGGGGTAAGTTGAATTACAATTGAAAAATGATAATTAAATTAGAAATCCTAAGGATTGATCCTTGAGCCATGTGCCTCATGCTAGCCAGTCACCCCATGTTCTTCATCATCACCATCTTACCATTGGAACCTCTACACCAAACATTTAATTATAGTATAACACCACTAAATAAATAAAAAACTAATCAATCATAGAAACACCAATAATCCATATAAGTATAAAAAACTTTAACCACTTTTTAAAAACACAAAAAAGGCATTGATGGAAAATTCCCAACAAAAAACCATCTCTGGAGTAGAACTAGAACATTTAAAACAAAACCACCATTGTAAAAACTTACCTCATAGCACATCCAAATGCCTAAATCACACAAAACTATTCATTAGAAGGTCTCTATAGTGTCAAATAATATAGTTTATCTAGAGAAGCACCCTTTACTGAACCTATCAAACAAACACCCAAAAAGTATATCAGAATTCCAAAACCAAAAAACTATGAGGGAGAAAATGGGATCACAAAGATCCATAGAAAGAAAAATACAAATAGGGGAGCGAGGAAGCAATAGAGGGCCTTAAAAACCATGAAAAAACCTAAAACACTAGAAGAAAAATACGGAAGGAATTAAAAACTAATAACAACAAAAAAACTAAAGAAAACTTGAAATATTAAGAATAATAATGAAAATGGACAAAAGGACCCTCACCCACATTCCATAAACAAGGATTATATTTCTGAATTGTTGAGAACCATCAATGCTGTGAGATAGAAAAAAAATTCTCTTTGCTAGAATGTCCACCTTCCAAATTTAAGGCTGTTGCCTAGGAAGACACCTAATATATATAGAGAACCGCCCACCTTTATATATTACTTCTAAACTGGTATGGAGATAAAGGGATCATAAAAAATTGATGAACAACATAAGATCCACATCTAAGAAAGGTGGGAACAAGAATAGGACCAATCAAGGCAGAAGGACATAATGTGAATAAACTACAAAAGGAGAAAAAGGGGGAAGATCTCGAAGGAAAAAAAACCCATCTAAAGAGATAAGAAGACAGATGGTGGTGAGAGGGGAGAAGAAGTGGTAGGAGAAGAGGATGAAAAATAATAGATAAATAGCTAACACCAATGAGAAGGGTCTCAAGAGAAAATATGAGGCAACATTGAGACTGAGAGAGAGATCAATCTAGGAGAGAAAAGGGATATCAAGAATACATAAACTCTAATTTATATAATACATTATTTTATTCTAGATCTATATAATCTTTTATATTTTATACTTTTAATAAGAATATTGAATTTTCACCAGATACATTAAGGAAATAATCATCAATTAAAACACACTATGGAAATCTTATTACAATAAAAATATACTATGGTATCTTTATTAGAATTCTTTGAGGTTTCCTAGATAAGTATTTGGTTGTCATAAAAATGGTTAAATTTGACATAATTCTTGGGCTATATTTTCTCTCAAAGTATAACGTAAGAATATACCACCAAGAGAAAGATATTATAATCCATAAGGAAGGAATATAATCACTTTTTTTAGATGAGAAACTTCATTTATAAAGTCTTGTTTGAGACCTCACCTAGTATACCATCTTAATGAAATTATTAGATATTATGGGGATCAAATATATAATTCCTTAGCTTCGGTAATCGATCTTTGGCCCGATCGTAGGGAACCATGTGACCTTAGGAACACCTCATTGTATGCAAGGGGAGTTTTATTAGTAATGAGAGTCTATAACTAAAAATGGGGAGACTATAATCTTAGTATTATCTAAACCAATAATAGATAAATAATACAATCAATAGACTACACCAAAAAAATAGACATGATTTTTGTTAAGCGTTAACCATCAATAATAAATAATTAATAACATGATATAACAATAACAATACCCATATAAGTATATATAAATATGTCAAGGATCTCCCATCGACAGACCAAATAAAAAATATAAAAAGATAAGAATAACTAATGAAGACATAAATGGAAATCACTGAGTCCATCATCAGACCCATTTCCTAACATCTATCCAACTACTCTAGTAAAATATCTTATACAAACTATAACCAGAAAGACAAACAAAAGGTCTGTACGTGAACTAAGGTGCCTGTGTAGAGTGTGAGTATGAAACTTAGTAATTCAACACCAATAAACCCCTTATATAGTCCATCATATATATGTTTTCATGAAAGAAAAATAACAAAAAAACCCAAGAAATTGTTCCAGTACATTGCGTACTAACCATTACAACAAAACACCTAACCACACTATCTTTGGTCAATGTCAAAAGGAAAATTCATCTTGTAACATAGACTGAGACCTAGACCGAGACCTAGACCGAGAACCAGACCGAGACCTAGACCCATGCCTTATCATTCATGGTAAGTTCACACTATAAAATCATGACCAATACTCTATCACTTAGGGTAGGGTTCCATAATTGAGTCTCTAGCACTACCATATTACTCAAGGTAGGGTCTTATACTGAGTTTCATGAAAAAAATCATATCACTCTGGGTGAGGCCTCACAACCAAGTCTATCATCAACACTCTACCACTCTGGGTGCAGTTGTAAATCACATTTCATTCCAACATCCTATAACTTAGGGTAAGGTCCCATAATCATACCTCGTACCGACACCTTATCACTTAAGGTGAGGCCTCACAACACATCCCATACCCCCACCCTATCACTTAGGTTGTGGTATCATCACCCCTTATACTACCACCCTATCAACTAGGGTGAGGTCTTATCAATATCTATAGACACATGGTTTGGAAAAATAATAAAAAAGGATGAAATAGCCCCCTCATAGACCTAAAATAGGTAACTATCCACACCTAGGATGCCACTAATATATAACATATAACAACCCAAACATAACTAACCCTAACTAACCACACCACACTTATTAATGCACTATGTCCCTCTCAGGTAATGCACATATTTGTAAGGTATCAAGGAAATCATATCATCACCTTAAGGAAAATTAAGGTACTTAACCCCCTAACCAATACTCTTACATGTTATATGCCCACATAATGCAAAAAATACTGTTTTCCATTAGTTTCAAAAACTACCTCTAAATGTTTTTTAAATATTTTTTTGTAATTTTTTTTCTAAAAAATTCGAATTTTTTTGTAGTAGTTTTAAAAAAAAACTCTAGGTATGATAATGATTCCACCATATAATCACTAATAAAGAACCATCAAAAATAATTTCTGGGCTTAAATATAGTCTCACAGGGTCTCAATCAAACTAGTTCCATGCACACCCACTTTCCGGGCTACACGTCCATAGCCTGAACCTTTTATGTTCTCTATGGATCCACTAGGTGGGGTGTGAGTCCACTAATTGAGAACATATCTAGATCATCCCATATATTTACTATGCTTCCCATGAATATTCAGAAGTGGTGACTAAGACAATCAAGTTATAAGGATCACATATCGATCCTTATCAATATCGATCATGGGATGAATCCATTAACAATTCAATCATGATCATATGACCTCAAATCAAATCTCACTCTTAGCCCTGAACTCCCTCAAAGTTGATAATCCTTTCTTGAACACCGAACTATTGGAAGTATAAGAATACAACAAGTGAAAATAAGGGATTATCACATGATATAATTATCATAAAGTGATAATTGGTATATCATGAATCATAAATATCAATTCAAATCCTTTTATACAATTCAATATTCCAAAGGGTAATCACACCTGCTTCCCTTTACAAATCATCATAATAATTCCAAACTGGCCTTTAAAATAATCATTTATTTCAAATAACACTAAATCATTCAATGTAAGTGTTACAATTTTAATATTTTTGAATACATTTAAAAACATAGGTTTACCCGCTCTTTCCATGTGAATAAATCAATCATTTAAAATAACCCAAGAATACCCATTTCAAAAAATTTAAAATCATTTAAAGAGGGTTTCCGGCCATTTCAAAAATTTAATCATTTGAAACTATTTAGAAAACATCAAATAGTTCATATCATTTCATTAAAATTAAGGCATTTCACTTTAGAAACCAAAACTGGGCCTAATACCTCACTTTCCATAAGCTAACCTCGAAAAAATCTATGAAATGGAATTAAAATCAATATAAAATTCACCAATTTATAAAACCGTGATAGAGAACCCATCCCATGTTAAATTTATTTAAAATAGGGCCAAAGAATATTTTACAAGGGAATTCAAGATCAACAATTATCGAACATGTGTTGGAATGAGGAACATATCTATAAATCATTAAGAAACAATAAATTAAAAAAATGTAGGAAAAACATTGAAATACTTACTTGGAAATCTAGAATCCAACATAAATGGATGTAAGATGTGTCACCTCAGATGACTATCACCAAATCTAGGAAATGGTATCTTGATAGAAGAGAGAAGAGGTCCTAGATCCAAAATTCCACATCAACCATCCATGGAACAACAAAAAACAAGGCCAACATAACCTCTTCTAAGAAGGAATAAAAAGAAAAATAGAGATTAGATACCAAGGTGAAAAAAACTCATTGCAATAGGATCACTTCTTCAATTGGAACTTTAATATAACAAAAAATGAGTTTGGGAGAGCCAAAAAGCCTCTAGAGGGATCCCAAAAGACAAAGGATCGATTTAGGTTTTAGTTTGAGGAATTTATGGTTAATTTGGGGGGAGGGGTGGATTTTAATTACAATTTTTAGGTCATTAAATCCTATCCACACAGTTTTTTGGGTTTGGTATCATGGTTATTACTTACTGTGTGCCCAACCATGTGCCCCAAAAAGATCCACTGGAAGAGTTATATGGTTAAGATACATGGTTACTTTAACCATGATCCAACCATGTGAGCCATTCTATCCAGGTTTCATGGTTTGTCTGCATGGTTTTTCTAACCATGCACAAACTGTGCCCCCTACTCAAGCTACTGGAAATGCTTCATAGTTTGGATGCATGTTTTGTCAAAACTTGAACCAACCATGAACAAGACTAGAAACCTTATAAAAAAAATTTAAAAAAACATTGTAAACAACCCATGAAGAGATCCAGTCATTGGATACTAAAATAAATGGGTTAAAACACCAAAAAATAGGTAATATGATGCTATAAACTCTCCCCCATAGGATTTTATGTTCAAATAAAACTTTTAATCTGACAGATAGAATGTGATGACATAAGAATAACTCCCAAACTCATCTTGTGAGATGGATTGTCCATAGGTTAGAAGAGGGACTCACCCAAGGGATAACAACACACACTCCAAGATCAATACACTAAGATCCTCATATATATCCAAACCATGGAAGGAATGAATACCTAGTATAGGTCTCCCCTATATTTAAATATTCAACAAAATGGTTTAACATAAGAAAATAATTTCCCTTCAATAAAAATAAGAGACTTAAACCACTGATGAAGAATAATATTGAAGTACTGACTCTAAAAACTTTAAAGAAACATATGATCCAAAAAACTCACAATTTCCATAAGAAAAAATGTTCTTAAGCTCAATCTGTGTTCAAGTGTCTACAAGCATGGAATAGAAATGAAAATTATTTCTACCCTGGGTAAGTACTCAACCATAACCTATGATTTTCAACATTGAGACTCACCAATCAACAAGCTCATCAATTCAAATGACAGGACCTCAAGTTGCTTGGTCCATTATGAAATTACATTTTCCTAGTTTCTTAAGTAAATTACCAAGGAATACTCAAGTCCAACATAAAAAATTTCAAACATCTAGGTCAATGAACAATAGGGTACTGCACTCTCACAAGGGATATATTCCATCACAAAAAAAATTGAGCTTTAACAATCAAGAAAAAAAATAGAACACTAAGGAAAAAAAATCCCCAAAAATCTCAAGGATTCATAGAAAAATATTCCACTCCATCACTAGGATCATAATAAACATCAAGGAACTAACGTCATTCCAAAATAAGGATAAGAATTCAATATTTCTCAACCATAAGGCACAACCATAGAGGTCAAATGAAAACAAAACCATCAACACTATATCAAACAAGTTTAAAATATATCATCAAGAAATATCCCAAAAAATCAACCAAGATCTCTAAAAAAATAGATTCCAACAAAAGACAAGCCATAACATGGAAAAACTCAAGGATTTTCCACTCTAACATTATAAAAAACAATTCAGATAAACATCAACCACATATATAAAATGACATCCAACAATTGAAATATCATTCACTGCATTAAAATTTTACTGTGTGGCCTATAGATAAAGCCTTGTTATCTTGAATCATCCACTACCCACAATTATAAGCTGATGATCTCAACAAAAACTTCCCTTTCTGATCATCCAACTTACAAAACCACTTAAAGTTAACCAAAAAACCACACCATTTAAAAACTCTCAAAGCTTTATAATATAAATCTTAGGATCACTAGGTGATGCACACAAAAAGCACAAAAAATTCCTCTTATTTCCATGATATGAATGTCCTTTATCAACCATGAATGATGTAATCTTCCCTTTATTCCGTTTCACTAGCTTCAATTTAGATAAAAAATATATATTGAGTGTCTATGAATAAGTGATCAAACAAGCCTTAGGAATGATGGTTAAGAGTTATATATGAAGACAATTTATAAAATATATAGACTTATATAATTAATTACAAAGAAACTCAGGTAAGAAATATATCAGAATTGAGAATTTCTTGGAATAATCCACAACTGATCTCTCATCTTGATTAAAACCCAAGAAATCAATAAATTTCTATTTCTTCACTTCCTTAGGATACTTCCACTGAATGAAGACTATGTACAAGAATTACTAAGAAATTATTTTAGGAATACATGAGGTAATCAAAACTTCCCACAAATCTTAGCTATGTACCTCAAAAAACCAATTGATAGACTTGACCTTCAGAGAATCTAGAGTCTTGAGATAATTAAGGATTCCATCAACTTATTTAAGCCACTTTAATTCCTCAATAGAATCTTATTTTCCATTGTAAAAAGGTGGATGAAAATAAAATTATTCAAACATGGGTTTTAAAGGATTGAAGGTATCTAGATCCACCATTTGATATATATTCTGGGTAGAGTCATCAACAAGGGATTCCATCTCTAGAAAATGTGACAGAACACACAAAAAACTTTATCTATGGATGGACATTCTATCATTCATATAAAAATTCCCGAGTTACATTTCTAAACATCACAAAATATATGTATATTAACTCATGAATCAAATAACACTCAAATAGAGCATAAATTTTTTTAAACAAAGTCACAAAACACTTTTATCAAAGCATCATTGATTTAAAAACACACAAGATTTCACTATTTATAAAACATTAATCTTTCATTTAAAAATGATAAATCCTGTTATAAATCCATCACAATATTAAAAAATCCTTTAACATATAATGTAAATTCTTCCATGGTTTCAAAAACATTCATCCCATATTATAATTATCAAAACCATTTCTATTTAGAACCCACTACCAACCATATTTCTTCTTAAAATGATTCTTTAGCACATCATATGAGAGTCCTTGAAAATTAGTTTTTGAAACCAAACATTTCCTAAGAACACACCTTTTGTTAATTGAAAACACTTCTCAAACAACTCAATAAAAACTTTTTTAAGATAAAATTTGGTTTTAGAAGATAACTTAAAATCATTAACAAGGGATAAATATGAAATGACCAAACAAAAGAATGAAACAAACCACATCTATATCATTTCAAACTGACCTATACAAGTAAATTAATCCTAGAAAAAATTGAGAGGGAACTAGGTCTGGGTTAGAGTATAAATATGCATGTATTGGTTTTATGGTCTAATAAACAACAAACCAACCACACAAAATTTTTGTATTGACATCCAGATTAGTCACATAGATTTTTCAAAATTTACTAGACCATGAAGGCATAGTGAATTTTTTTTCATCTTTCTGTTCCAACCCAAAACCCATAAGAGATTCCCAAAATCAATGATAATCACATCATAAATCTAAATCTCATTCATCATTAAGAAACCAGTAACTCAAAATAGAGACTCAAGTCCCCACATCCCTAGTTACTCAAGTATCATCATGAAGAGGTGGTGATCAAGAATCCATTCATGAACTGCCTCTTGAGTCTTGAAACATTCTTAATATCATTTCTACCATGAATCACCCTATATAACGTAAGGTATTTCAAGGATAAGTGCTTCCTTTTATGGATAAAATTTCATTTTATACCATTTTAACGAACCAACATGGAATAACATATAAAATCATATCCGATCCAATTCTCCACTAACCTGAAGAGAATTCTCAATTCCCATGTGATAATGATAAGAACCTAGGAATTGATAAATAAGAATTGGGAACAATTTCTCCCATAAAATATTATAATAAACAAATTACACTATGGAAACATCCACAAATACATACATAAGTATAATCTTATCATGTTTAAGGAGACAATAAAAAGTTGTAAATAAAAAATAAAGCTACCCAAAACCCATCTCCTGGTAGTTCACGACCACCCACCATGTCCTAAGTCACCCACTCTTGGTCACCCTAGCTCTAACCCACAAAGTAACATTAAATAACAAGCACCTAATATAATATCATAAAGGGATGGAAATACCAAATGTTATAAGCAAGCTGTGAGCTATAGAGCCCAGTAGGATTGCACTAAAGATTATATATAGTTACTTCATAATGAAATTAAAATATTCTAAAATAGGATTATAATAAGGAGGGTACAAAGAATAGTTGGAAAAAATAGTTTTTTAATCTTTTTAAAACCATTTATCAAAAAAGATCTGCCAAAAATTCTATTTCATCATTTGAGAACAAAAAATATCATGAAAATATTTGAAAACCATTTCACTAGCTAAAGTCAGATAGTCAAGAAAATATGAAAATGTGTACCTAATATCAAAGATATAAAAAATTCAAAATAATACAGTCAAGGTTCATAATAACAACAAATATATCAATCAATACTAGTAATCAATCAAGCAAGGAAACTCAGGTTCCAAGTAGTGACAAATAATTTTTTCATGTATCGAGTATCATGTATATGGATGTAATGGGTACAAACTAGGTATGATAGTGATCCCAACATAGAATATCTGATAAAAAATCATGAGGAATTTTTTACCTACTTACATCTAGTCTCATGGGGTCTCAATCAAACTAGTTATACATAGACCCAATTTCCTAGATGTACATCTGTAGCCTGAACATTTCATGTTCTCTATGGATCCACTATATAGGGTGTGTGTCTACGAATGAAGTATATATCTAAATAATTACATATATCTACTAATATTACTTTGAGTAGTCAAAAGTGGTGAGTGAGATAATAAATTTATGAGGATCACATAAGGATCTTTATCAATATCAATCAGGGGCTCAATCCCTCAACATTTAAATTACGGGAAGATGCCCTCAAATCAAATCTTACTCTCACCCCCAAACTTTGTTAGAGTAAATAATACATTTTTCAACACCCAATGATGACAAGTATAATAATTAAAAAAAGTTATAATAAGGTATAACTACATAAGAGAATTATCATAATGTTCCAACAATGTTGTCAAGCTTTATCAATTTCAATTCAAAACCTTTTATACAATTCAACATTCAAAAGGGTAATCATATTCACTTCCTTTAAAAAATCATCATAATATTTCCAAATGGGTCTTTAACATAATCATTTCTTTCAAATAAACCATAAATCATTTAGGGTAATGGTTATAATTTTAAAAGGTTTGAATAAATTTGAAAACATGGGTTTACCCCCTCTTTCCTTGTGAATAAATCACTCATTTAAAATAACCTAAGATGAAACTTTTAAAAATAAAGGTAAAATCATTCAAAGATGGTTCTTTGTCATTTTAAAAATTCTATCATTTTAAACTATTTATAAAACATCAAATATTTCAACTCATTTCATTCAAATCAAGGCATTTCACTTTAGAAACCCAAACCAGACCTAATCCCTCACTTTCCACAAGGTAACCTTGAAAAATTCATTTAAAGGGAATTAAAATCAATATAACACTCACTAATTTATAAAAACTTTATAAAGAACCCATGAAATGCTAAATTTATTTATAATACAATCAAAAGGGATTTTTAAAGGGAATTCATGATAAAAACTTATAAAACATGTGTTGGAAGGAGGTAGAAATCTATAAATCATTAAGAAAAACTGAATTAATAAATTATGAAAAAACATAGAAACACCTACCTGGAAATATGGAATACAACCACAATGGATCTAGGATGTTTCATCTTTGATGTAAATCACCAGATATAAAAAGATAGATCTTGATAGAAGAGAAAATAAATCCTAGATCCCAAATTCCACATCAACTGTCCATGAAAAAATGAAACACAAAGACAACATAACCTATAATAAGAAGGTATCAAAAGAATAAGAGAGATCAAAGACCAAGGTGAAAGAAACTCACCAGAAGAGGATCACTGATTCAATTAGCACTTCTATCTAAAAATAAATGAGGTTAGGAGATCCAAAAAAACTCTAAAGGGATCCAAAAATCCAAAGGATCAATTTATATTTGAGAAAGATAATTTTAAGTTTAATTAAGGGGGTTTTGGGTTTTTAATTACATTTTTAGGTTCATTAAATATCATCTACATGGTTTCCTGGGTTAGGTTTCATTATTATTAAAAATCATGTGCCTAACCATGAACCCCCAAATAGAACCTCTAGAAGAGCTACATGGTTAGTTTAACCGTGCATGAAATTTATGATACCTTCTTTCTAGGTTTCATTGTTTGGATACATGGTTTGTCAAACCATGTGTAAACTGTGCACCCCTACCTAGGATATTGGAAATGTTTCATGGTTTGGTTGAATGGTTTTTCAAATAGGGTGAAAATCATGGATAGTCCCATAAACCTTATAAAAAATGACACAAAAAACCAAAAACATCCCACAAAGAGATACAATCATTAGATACCAAAGTCAATGTATAAAAACACCTAAAAACAGGTAGCAAGATGTTAAAAATTATTTTTCTAACACAAAGGAGTTTTTTTATATTAACATGATATTATAAAAAGAATATGACATCTAATAGAGTATGGAGAGTATGTATGTAATTTGATTATATAAAATGATATAAAATAAAATAATTACACCAATAAAAATATGAGGTAAATGACATTTTATATCCTAGAAGGCTTAGGGTATGATAGGTAAAAAATAAAGAAAAGAGTCACATTACTTACTAAAGGATTTCTAGGAAATCGTTTTATGGAAAAGGGTTTAAGAGTGATGATGATGATAATCTTGTAAAGAGTTATAAGTAGAAAATATATGTCATTAAAATCTTAACATTTGATACTATGAAGGTAAAGAGTTAGAATATTTGTTCATGGAGTTAAGCATTAATAATATTATTTGTAAGTCTTACATTTATTTAAAAAAGACTACTTCATAGTTTTTACTCACTAAATATGTTTAGTGGGAGAGTTTTTATCATATAATCACATAAATATAAGGTAGGAATTACATAGATATGTAATGAGTTTTAAAAAACCCCTATATGTTTGGAAAACATAATGCTGATATAACAATTTATCATATGTTATATGTTAGACATAAAATTATGTAGATTATTGTTAAGGATTATTAAAGAGTTTAAGAATATAAAATGTATCATGTTATATAAAATTAAATTGATACTTTATCATTCTTTTATATTGTTTACACACACAGAATATGAATATAAATATATATCATGAAGTGAAATGATAACTAATCGCTCAAAGTACAACTTTGATTTATCCATAATCGATGTTATTCAAGGATTATAAGTTATGAAAAAATGTTACGGTTACCATGATTAATATTATTGTATTGTGATACAAAATATTCTCCTGAGGTATAAAATGTATTTTTTGTGCCAGATAACCCATGAAGTATACCACATGGAGTGTCAAATATTGGGTCCATGAGAGACTTATGGTAAAAACACTAGAAGATACTCCACTGGAAGTTCACACATAGAAGAAAAATCTATAGAATGGACCTCATGATATGCCATATAAAACATGGGATACAACCACAACCAAGGATCCACATATCATTGTAAAAAATTCATAAAATGAAAAAATGAACCAATAAATTTAACAATTATAAAGAAAAGTATATGGCATAAGAATAACAAGGATTACATGGTTCAAACTATGTTCTAATTCACAAGTGGAATGTTGGTAAACTACAACACAAAGAAAGTAAATAATATTACAATGTTGATTGTACTTATATTCAACTAAATTATAATATCACACAAAGTTAATGTATCCAATATTTTATTGGAGTTCCCAACTAGTGATTCTAGTCACCATCTCCATTTGATCATCTCAAGTTTCCATCAACCTTAGCCTATCTTTATGGAAAATCATCCATGTGATCAAGGAATTTCACCACCTAAACTAACTCTACAAGTCCACTATTACACTTTATAAGATATCATAGATATGGAAACCAATGTATCTTATAGTGATCAAACTTCTGGTGTTTAATTCCGCAACACCTTCTCGCTTGTCAACCACCTTTAGCATTTGGTGAACTGAACTCCAACCACACCCACTCCATAGTCCCCTAAAATAAAAAAAATAAGGACTGTGTATTTTAACTCCAATGGTATTAATTTCCTATGCAAAAAAATATAACTCGTTTTACCCAATAATATCCCACGTGAGATTCATTCGAAGAAATCACTATGAGTAAGTTGTCTATTAGGTTTTGTAAACTCCATTCCTTATTTGAACTTAAGTTAAAGAGATTTATGGTTACCCAAACATAACGTTATGTCACCCAATTCTAACTAAGTTGAAACACTAATCCAACACTTCCTCAGAAACCACCTTAATCAACATGTCCATAAGATTATGAATGCCTTCGATCCTCCATAGGTTTAACACTCCATCTTCCAAAAGTTTATAGATGAAGTGATACTTTGGATGGATATGATTCTTATGATAATTAAAGATAATATTTATAGACAAGTAAATAATGATTTTTGAGTCCAAAAACAATTCCCCAACTTCTGTTATTCTTCTAAGATCTTATTTAAACCCATTCATCCACACCAACCCCTTCATGCTTCCATCAATACGACATCCTCCCTTTTAAAACATAAAACTTTCCTTACATAGTAAAACATTTAACAATATAGAGGTTCCTTTAAGGGTTAGTGTCTTGGACATTAGTAACATAATAAATAATTAAAAACCTAAAAATTATTCTAATCTACTTGGAAGGATACATAATAGGTTCAGCTTAAGTTACTTTTACTACATCTCATATCATGGGGACATAAATCAAAATAAATTGTTGATCATAAAGCCTAGTAAGAGAATAAAAAAAGTATATATCTATTATGTGACCATGAGGTATATCAATAGGAAATAATCATAAGAACACGAGGAACATCGTAAAATAAAAATCATGAATAATAATTTGGAAATACGACTACATCATAAAAATGAGACATTCATAAGCATATCACCAAGCTTTACGACCAAGGTGTCATAAATCATGATTACTATGGTTATTCACCAAGGTATCATAAACCATGTCATATATAGAGATTAATTATTTATCTAATTAATTGGTACACTATCCATGAAAAAATTTCATATTTCTTAATTTATGTGATCCACATCAATCAAAAGAAATAATTTCATCAATAACCCAAAGAGAGTAAATAATGGGCTTTATATAGAAACATTGAGTACATAAGTGCTTAAAGAATTGAAGATTAAATAATTTATAAGCAAGGGAGTGTGGGTTTTATACATGCAAATCCTTAAATCAATAATTTATACTTATATCTAGGTTAATACCCATGGATAAGGAAATGGTTTGGGTAGTCATAATAAAAATATTTTTCATGTGAAAGAGATAAATTCAAGAAATGAATTTGACTGAATGATGGTATAAATTTCAATTATGGAAATGTCATAATGGAAGGGTAAAGAGGTATACCATTGATAATAAACTATTTTAGAAGTAATGGGATAAAAAATAATGTAGGAAAATATTGTAACCCAACATTTAGAATAAATTCCACAAAATAGGTACTGGAATAGAAAAGAGGAAGTGGATAATCTCCTTAAATTGAAGTGTTGCTTCCTAAAACTTGAATATGGAACCTTTACAACATAAGGAAAACATATAGGTACTATTTAGGAGTTAATATTACCAAAACATCATGGATTATGGATTTTGAGTCCATAAGAATGGGAATGGGTTGGTATTTAGAGTAAAAAAGAGGGAAATTCTTAATTAATTAGGTTTTGGAATCTATATAATAAATTAATCAAAGAAATGAACCATACCATGGTTTTTTACCTTGGTTTATACCAAAGAGGAGTTTATTTCATTATTTAATAACGTTAATAACCAAAGTCCTAAAAATAATACACTTGGTGATGTGTAAGAGAGTCATGTTTATAAAGAATTTATTTTAAAACATTAAAATAAAATATATATTTTAGATCATTCCTTAAGGTTTTATAAAATTAATCAAATAACATAAAAATTTATTTTAAAGGTGAAAGGTTATATTTTTTTGGGTACTGTTTATAGTATTTATCACATCACTTTTATCTTTTATGATGTCATAATACATACCGTATATTTACACTGCATTTAATTTTTACCAAAAAATTCGACTTTCTTAGAAAATTATGAAAAATTATGTGTGGGAATATTTCAACATGATGATCTAATAAATAATTTTTATTTTTATTGTAATAATTTTATAAATATGATAATTTACACTTTTAAATAAAAATACTCATTTATTGAAAAATACTTATTTTTCTTTGACAATAACAGATTTTTGAACCTTATAAAAAATTCATTTGACTTCTTAAAAATATGTTATAATTTATTTTAAATATTATTTAATAATAATAATATATTAAAATATCATTTATTCCAAAAAATTACTATATTAATCAAAAGAAGTGTCTTGATTGAAACTATGTATTTCTCGAAAATATAATTTCTATTTCATCACATAAAAATCTAATTTTTAAAAAACTTAATATTTTACCATTTTAAAGTAATAATAAAAGAAAAATAAAATAATTCATTTATAAAAAAATAAAAATTCATAATATTAGGGTCTATATACATAGAACTTTATTACATTAGTGAAATACTTAAGGGTAAGGTGTGTGATGGTGTGATTTTCATAGGGCGGTTCAATGTACATTTTTGGGGCCATGATCACGATGAGAATGAAATTATACCATAAAAAATTTCATTCATTATTTAGTTGTTGAATATAGCCTTAGGATTGGTCAATAGAAAAGTCTAGTAATGTTTTCTCCCTCATAAGCTCTGATAAATGGGCTTCATTGGGTATTATATTACTAGTCAAATCCATTTCTACTTCCTATTGTGTCAATTGGATTTAGAATTAAACCTTGGATAATGATAAAAAAAGATTGAAAGAGGCACCCCATACAAATTAACTACTTACTTTAAGTACATATTTTCAAGTCAATCAAGAGATAAATCATCCCAAATAACGATTAAGTGGGTAGTATTGTTAAGTCAATATACCATAACCCATATCACATTGTTTCCTTTGGATGCATTCAAGAGACCAGTAACAAAGTCCATGGTGATGTTCTCTCATTTCCTTGTTGGGATGGGAAATGGTTGTATCATCCATTTTTACTTCTTTCACATAGATTTAATTTTCTGTCAAACAAAACAATTTGATGCATACTTAGTGATCTCTCTATTCATGTTGTCCCACCAGAAGTTCTCTTTAATATCATGGTACATCTTATCACTCCCAGGATGGATAGGAAAATATGGTCTATATGTATCATCCAACAATTATTTATTTATCTCAAGTAAGGAAGGCATAAAAATTCTAGTTCCAAACTGAATGAATCCATCTTCATCAATGTATAATTCATAAAGATTTTCCTCATTTACTTCATTCACCTTCTTTTGGATATCTAGATCATCTCTTTATTCCACCTTGATCCTCTCTTAGAAATATGGTTAAGTAATCATTTGGGTAATAGGGGATGTATTTCCCACCATTATGATTTTCAGATCCACACTTTTGAGTATCCAAGAATATAGGGTCTTTCACAATCCACATCATGGATAGGGTAGAAGGTACTTTTCTACTATGATCATCAACTAACTTATTCAACCTTCTAGGATGGTAGTTAATAGAGAAATCATAAAGCTTGATTAGATATAACCATCTTCACTAATGCATGTAGAACTACTTCTATGTGAATATATACTTCAATCTTTGTTGTTTTTTATAAATATTACAATTTTACCCATAAAGATAGTTTCTCCATATATTTAGTGCAATGATGATTGTAGCTAGATCCAAGTAATTTTTATGATTATTCTTCTCACGAGACATTAATTGTTGCGATGTATAAGTAATAAAATTTTCAATTTTCACACCTACACATCCAATTCCTTTTAAGTATGCATCACTATAAATGAAAAATCCTTCCCTATTAGAGATTAAAGTTAGAACTAGTGAACTAACCAACATATTTTTTAGTTCATGGAAACATTATTAACATTTCTTTATCTAGATAAAATTAACTCCCTTTCAAGTTAACTAGGTTAGTGGATTATAAAGTTGTATTTTTTAATACACTTATATAGTATCTGGATAGACCAAAGAAATTATGAATATCAGTTATAGTAGTAGGACATGGACACTCCTCCATAACATTTATCTTGGTAGGTTAAACTGAGATTCCTTCACTGGTCAGGATTTTCCCCAAGAATGAAACTTGTTGGGACCAGAATTTACATTTTATGAATTTAGAAAAAAATTATCCCTCCCTAGAGTTTTAAATTTTAGCCTTAAATGATCATCATGTTCCTTATAACTTTTGGAATATATTATAATATCATTAATAAATATTACCATGAACTTATAAAGGTATTAATTAAAGACTCCATTAATTAAATTCATAAATATATCTAAATAATTATTTAAGATAAAGGTAAAAATAAAAAACCCATAATGCGCATATATTTTCCAGAAGGCAATATTTGGGATATCTTATTTCTTCACACTTAACTGATGATACCTAGATCAAAGATCAATCCTAGAAAAGAACTGATCCCCCCAAATATATTTAAACAAATCATCAATCCTTATAAGAGGTTATTTTTTCTTCAATATGATACCATTATGTTTTCTATAGTCAATTAAAAGCTGCATTGATCCATCCTTATTCTTTACAAATAGAATAGGTTTTTCCAGAGGAGACAAACTTGGTTGAATAAAATAATTTTCCAAAAATATTGAAGTTTCTTATTTAATTCCTCTAACTCTACTATTAGAATTCTATATGGGGTATTTGATATTGGCTTGGATCTAGGAATGAGTTCAATTGAGAACTCTACTTCTCTTTCTAGGGGAGGTCTTGGTAACTATTCAAGAAATAAAACAATGCATTCCTAAACAATGAGAACATTTTCTATTTTATACATTTATTTTTTCTCCCTCTTATCCAGTCATCTCCATGTAGAAGGCTATATGAGGTGCTTTTAGACAATGATCAGGCTCATATATCTCTTATATAAAAATAAATTTAGGTTCTCCTTTCAAGAACACTGAAATTTAATTTTTTATACAATTTATCTTATCATTATAATTTGAGATATTATCCATCCCTTGTATAGTGTTTAATTCCACCATGGGAATGAATAATAGATTTGGTTTGATATTATACTCTCAAAAGTTGATTCTAGAATTTATATACACCTTTTATGATTGGATAATCCCTTTGGGAGAATTATGTAATAACTATACTTCTATCAGTTTTGGGTTTGATTCTTCATTATTTGAAAACATTTTTGTAATAATGGAATGCATAGAACTAAATTCAAACAAATTTCATTCTAGATTTGTGAAAAAAATGAATTTACCTTCCACCACATCATTTGGAGCCTATAATTCATCCAACATGATTATGAAAGAAAGAAATTTCTCCCTTGGCCTATGTTAAGGTTGATGGTGGCTTACATCAATTATCTTTTGACTTGGAAATTAATTTGAAAAGATACCAAGCTATCCACACTTTAAGCATTGAACTTAAGCATATACTTTCACCATATTCCATTTTTTTTTATTTTCATTGAGATATTAAGGCTTCAACACTCTATGAAAGTTTGGAGATATATGGCCATCTCTTCCACACTTGTAACACTTTCCACTCCCAAGAATGCAGTTTTCCAAATGTTTTTTCCTACATTTGTTACACATGATAAATTTTAGTTTCTTCCCTTATATTGAATGATAAAAATTATTCCTCAAGTTTTAATCCATTGTTATTCTCTTTTCATCAGGCCTATAGGACCACCGTTTTTCTCCACACTCCATTTTATCCATCATAGCACTTCTCACAATCTACTCATAGCTTTTATAGTATCGATTTTGTAGATACCTCTGAAGATGGGGTCTCAATTTGATAAATAACCTATCAAACTTACCATTTGGATCCATAAAAAATTTAGATGTGTAATGAGAAAGTCTCATAAATTTCATTTCATAGATTCCCACCGATTCAATTTCCATTTTCTTAAGCTCCAAGAATTACTTCTCCATTTTTTTCTCATTGAATGGGGAAAATATTTATTGGAAAATATTTTCTTGAAATATTCCCAATCCATAGAATCAATGTATCCACTTGAATTTGTGTTCCTAATCTGTGTCCACAACTAATAATATTATCCTTCTTAATAGAATACTACTAAGGAGACTTTCTCTAGATATGAGAAAAATATTATAAAAAATATCTTCTCTATAGAAGAAATCCATTATTTTAAAATTAATGGATCAAAAAATCCACTAAAGGAAGGTATTTATTGAAACATTAAGGACTAAACTTCTAGTTGTTCCATTTGAGGTGAATCTAGCCACTCAACATGATTCAGGTTTTTATTCATGACCTGATATAATTGATTCATCATCCTTAGGAATTTTTCCATTCTATATTATATAACATTAGGAAGGTTATCAGTGAATCATCTGTTTCACTCACCGATTATGAGGTTCCTCATATTTCCTTCCATTTTAATAAAATAAGAAAACCTTGGTAGTAAATGTGTTACTTTTAGTATTATTTCAATTATAAAGGATGTTTAGGACAATTAAAACATTTTTAAAGACATTATTCTTTAATATATTATAATAAAAATTATATGTTCTACATATCCTTCATAATGGTTCATAAAAATCATGTGATTAACAAAACATGCCCCCAGGGAGTGTTAAAATAGGTGTGCAACAAAGCCCATTATTGTGAAATAGGTGAATATTAACACTTAACATTATTCATTTTATTATTCATAATGAGAGAAATTGATTCATTATCCTCATAAAGTTTTCCATTCTAGATTCTATCACATTAGGAAGGTCATCAGTGTATTATCTGTTGCTGTAACTATTTACACAGTTCCTCCTATTTCCTTCTATTTTAATAAAATCAATAATACTTAGTAGGAAATTTATTACTTTTAGGAATATTGAAATTATTATGGAATTATAAGTAAAATAAAAACATGTTTAAAGATATTATTCTTTAATATCCTCAAATAAGAATTATATTTTCTATCTATCCTTCATAATGGTTTATAAAAATCATACGATTAACCAAAAATATCCCCTGGGAGTGTTAAAATAGATACGCAGGAAGGCCCATTATTATTCAATAGGTGATGATTGAGCCTAGCTAAATACACCTTTGTTAGGGTTATTACCCCTAGGTACCTCTTTTCTAGAGACATATCCTCTTATAGTATTTATACAGGGATGCATTTTCTAAAAAAACTGATTCTATACTTTAAAAAAATTCAAGGTTGTTTTAATATATTTATAATTATCCCTAGGGTTCATACTAGTATTTTCTAATCCTAATTTCAACAAATATCTAAACCTATCTCTGATACCAACTATTGAATCACACCTTTTTAAAACATATAACTTTCCCTTCACAATATAACATTTAACAATATAGTGGGTCTTTTATTGCATAGTGTCTTCCAAATTAGGAACATAATACATAAAAATAAATATAAACATTATTCTAATCCACATAAAAGGCTTAATCATAGGTTCATGTTAACTTATTTTCACTAAATATCATATCTTGGGGACATACATCAAATTAAATGTGTGAGTATAAAGCATTGTAAGGGAATAAAAAAAGCAATATATAGTATGTGATTATGAGACATATCAATAGGAAATTATCGTAAGATCATGAGGAATATCATAAAATAAAAATGTTGAATCATAACGTGGAAATGTGTCTATATCATAAAAATGATACATTCACAAGAATATTACAAAGGCTTGTCCCCAAGGTGTCGTAAATAATAATTACCAAGGTTATTCACCAAGGTATCATAAAACATGTCATCTATATAGATTAATTATTTACCCAACTAATTTGACCACTATAATGGAACACCCTTCATATGTCTAGATTCATGTGAGCCACATCGATCAAAATAAATCATTTCTTCATTAACCTAAGGAGAGTAAAGAAAAAGTTTTATATAAAAACATTGAGTACTTAAGTACTTAAAGAATTTGAATTTAAATCATTTTAAACCCATATAAATGGAGTGTGGGTTTCATAAAATTAAACCCATGAATAAATAAATTATAATTATATCTAGGTTAATACTCATGGATAGGGAAATGGTTTGGGTATTCATAATATAAACATTTTTTTCTGTTAAAGAGAGAAATTCAAGAAATGATTTTGAAAACATGATTATATGAAATTGTATTAAGGAAATGACATAATAGGAGGCTATTGAGGTATCCTATTGATAATAAAATATTTTGGAATTAATGAAATAATAGTAGAGGGTGGAAAAATATTTTTACCCAAAATTAAAAGACATTACATAAAATATGTACTTGAACGGAAAAGAGGAAGTGGAGAATTATCTTACCTTGAAGTGTTGCTTCCTAAAATACAAGGATAGGAACATTAGGACTTAATGAAAAAAATTTGGGACTCTTTGGGAGATAAAATGATCATAAATCATCGTATTATTGATTTGGGGTGGATAATAATAGGAATGGGTGGATATTTATAGAAGAACAGATTGGAATTCTTTATTAATTTGGTTTTAGACTCTATATAATAAATTATTAAAAAACCCAAACCATTCCATGGGTTTTAACATTATTTCTACCAAAGAGGATTGTAATTAAATATTTTGGAATTTCAATAACTAAAATCCTTAAAATAATACCCTTGGTGATATGGAAATGAGTCATGTTTATAAAGAGTTAATTTTAAAATATTAATATACATTATAGGTTTTTTAAGATCGATTAAGGGTTTATAAAATTATTAAAATAACCTAAAAACAAACTATTTTAAAGGTAAAACATTATTTTGGTCATGTATAATATTTATAGTATTAATTGCATCAGGTTTTGCCTTTTATTATGTCATAATACATACAATTGTTATACCTTATTTATTTGTCCCCAAAAAATTGACTTTCTCAGAAAAATTTGAAAAATTCACCATCAGATAATTTTGAAATTATTATTTCAAAAATAATTTTTATTTTATCAAAATATGTCTATAAATATTATAACTCACACTTTTAAATCAAAATCCCCATTTATTGAAAAAACTGATTTTTCTTTGATAATAACCATTTTCCTACCCTTATAAAAATTTAATTTAACTTCTTAAAATTATCTTATCATTTATTTTTAATATTAATTAATAACATTATTTTATTAAAATATAATTTATTTAAAAAGTTATTGAGTTCATAAAAAATAATGTCTTTATTGAAGCTATATATTTCCCAAAAATTCAATTTGTTTTTCATCACTTCAAAATAAATTTTTTATCAAACTTATTATTTAATACTTATAGTGTAATAATAAAATATAAATATAATTATTATTTAAAAAAATACAAATTCATACTGTTTCTGTCTAGATACAGAACCCTTTTTTACACTAGTGAAATCCTTAAGGGCAAGGTGTGAGATGGTGAGACTTTCTTGGGGTGGTTCTACATACATGGTTTGGGACATAATCTCAATGAGGTTGAACTTCTTTGATAAATATTTTTGATCATGCTTTAGTTGTTGAATTTTTTTAGGGTCTTGGTAAAGGGAAAATCTAGTTCATGTTATCTCCCTCATAATATATGATAAATGGGATTCATAGGGAATGATCCCATATAGGCTGGTCTGTTTTGAAAAAAAGTTTTATACTCTTGGAAACTTTCAAGTAACAAAGAAACCACTTCAAAACCTCCCAGTTCTTTCTGTTAGCATTCAAGATAAACATGTTGATAAGTCTCACTTCTTGCATAATTTCTGGATAAGTGAAAACCATGATATACATTAATCTTGTGATAGTCAATGCATATGAAACCTTTACCATGAACTCGACCTCAGCTTCCATTCATTGATACTTATATTTGTTAAGATTAAAGTTCCTGAACATAGGTGTGGATACTTTGCTTTAATATATCACTCCAAATATCTCTAATATCCTCCATATGTAGTCTGCCTAAGTCAGGTACATGGAACCAAAACTTAGGTTCCTCAGGATCTTCACACCCAAAATCTACTTCACCTAACGAAGGTCCTTCATCATGAAACTTCAAGATAACTCAGAATTTATCCCATAAATTCTTTCCGGAACAACGCCAACAATCTGTATGTCATCAAAATAGAGAAGTTGGATAAAAAACTCCCATAAAAAACTTCTTCTTATAACAAAAATGGTTGGAATTTCTTCTAAAAATCATCCACCACTCCATGAAGTCATGGAACTTCTGGTTCCAATACTTTGGTACTCGATTCAAACTATAATATTACACAGAAGTCCATGGTTCTATTGATCCTTGAAAATAACCTAGATTCTCCATGAAAATTTCTCCATCTATATCCCCATGAATAAATGCAGTCTTCATAGACAACAAATCTCGACGAAGTCCTTTGGATGCAACCAAACTCAACATCGTTTGAATAGTAATACGCTTAATTACCAGTGAGAAAATATCTAAGAAATACACTACTGGAAAACTAACCTATACCAATGGTTTGGAACTGTTGGTATAGGCCTCCAAACCATTGGTATAGCCTATACCAATAGTTTGGTGAACCGTTTCCAAGTAAGCTGTTGGGATAGGTCTATACCAAGGGTTTTCCCAAAACCGTTGGTATAGGCCTATCCCAACGGTTTTGGAAACCGTTGGTATAATTAATATTAAAATCTATACCAACGGTTATGGAACCGTTGGTATATATATTTCAAAAAAAAACATTCGTTGGGATTTGATCCCAGGACCCCTAGTTTATTATTCAACGACTTAACCACTGACCTTACATGAATTTTGTAAATATAATTACATAAATATATATATGTATTCTCATAATGATTTTAAATTTTGATTTATATAAAGTTTTTGGTAAGAAGAAATGATAAACAATCAAAGGATATATACCAACGGTTGTCAAGACCGTTGGTATAAGCTTATACCAACGATTTTGACAACCGTTGGTATATATTTTGATTCTGGTATACCCTTTCCCAACGGTTTGGCCAAACCATTGGGAAAGGGTATACCTATCCCAATGGTTTTCCAAAACCATTGGGAAAGGTGGCAAAAATGTGGGCTTTCCCAACGGTTTGGTCAAACCATTGGGAAAACCATACCCTCTCCCAACGGTTTGGCCAAACCGTTGGGAAAGGTGGCCTCAAAGTGGGATTTCCCAATGGTTTAGCCAAACCGTTGGGAAAGGGATCCTATACCAACAGTTTTTACGAACCGTTGGTATTGAAGCGTTGGGAAAGGTCAGATTTCCATTAGTGATACACACCTTTCATCTATTGAAATACATTCACGATCAGCCAAGCCTTGTACTTTATTCTACCCACCTCTTCATTAAATTGATAAATCCATTTTTTTGAAGAACCTTACCCCCAGTGGGTCTCTATGATAGCTCCCATCTTCCAAACACATGAAGGTAATCATGATCATCAATCAAGGAAAACTACCTCTATTCAAATTCTTTCAAACTTATTGCCTCCTCCTGGATCTCAGACTATCTATTGCCCATTAAAAAAATATTTCGCTAAAATTGTCACCATACCTTTGTAAGGGGAATCTCTCCTTGGTAGAAATTTTTGACTATCCTTGTAGTTGATATCCTTCCAGTATTTCAATTTTTAGAGTGTGAAATCTCAATTCTTGAGATTATATAGTTCTTGAGTTATCCAATACATTTGTATCTAGAAACAACATCGTAATTTTAACTCCTAATTTAAGTAGGTCCACTAGATGGTCTGGTACTATCGATACTAACATTCTCACTAGATTCGTCGAATGTTTTCCATCTAGTTGAACCCTAAATTATGATGATAATATTCTACCATCATAATTTCCTTCATGATTTTAATACTTATTTGTGATCTATTTACTAAATATCACATTTTTAATTCCGATGACCATCCAAGAACCATTATTCCATAATCTAAATCCAAACTCTTTGTCTCTTTATCAATCAAAGTAACACACTCATGTCTTAGAATCCATATTTTCTAGTTATTTAGAATCAAAATGGATATATTAAAGTGATTAAAATACTTTGAGGTGGTTAAATTTAATATTCCTTCTAGAATAATAGATCCACAAAATTTGCTATCATATCAAAGATGGTAGACTATGATTGATCAAGTATGCTACACAATTCACATCCTGCAACCAAAAAATCTTGTGACCCCCCACATGAATTCACATACTTCTTGAATTCTCCTCCAATATTAAGTTCATCTTATCTAGAACATTTTTTTGTTCTATATCCCATGGCATGTTCTTCTCAAATTTAATCCCCCTATTCATGAAGAACCTCTGAAACTCCCTACTTTCATACTCTCCACCATTGTATAACTATAAGAACATTAACTTAATTTTAGTGTCTTTATTCACCATAACCCTCAATCTGATTAATGTCAAAAAAAACACCTAAGACTAGTTTCTTATAAAGAAAACCCATACTTTTTGTGTGGAATCCTCGATGTACATTACATATAAGAGTGACTCTCCATGAGATCACACTAGTGCCCACCCCCATACATCCATGTGTACTGAATCTAATTTTTGATGATTTTTCATTTTACCTTCCACCCAAAAGGACACCTTCTACTATTTACCAAAGATGAAATCCTCACATGTTCCATACTTTGTTCCTATAAACTTTTGTAATCCTTTGAAAATAAGGATTTTCATCCCATTCTAACCCTAATAGCCTAAATGGTCAAGCCATAAATTCATAGAAGATAAATATGCAGCATGAATCACTCCTTCTATTAAACCTATTAGGAAAAAACATATAGTCCTTTACTCATATTCTGATGAACATGGATTCACATGAAATATTCTATACACCATTTGTAAAATTTGTATAGAAACCCACATCATTGAGTTTCCCAAAATAAATTAAATTATTTCGTAGTCCTATAATACGTCACTTTTCCTTCAACTACAACATTATTCAATTAATTTTCTAGATAAAAAAAATCACCTTTCCACACTATCTCAAGAGAATTTTCATCTTCAAGATTCACCATAAAATAACCATCCTATAGTATATATTTTTTATACTTCCTCTCTCAAACATAGACTATAATGAAGCTCTAAAATCAATCACCCATGACCCCAATGAAATAGAGATAATTAGTATAATTCCACTAATATATTCCATTTTGATATTGTTAGATCTTCTTTTGGAGGAATATATTTTTTATTTCTCTATCTGGTAATATAAATCTTTTTTGAGGTGGAATTTTGTCCCAAAATGCCAGCATAGGGGATCACTATTTGTCAAGATAATCGTGATCCAACTTTTTCTCCCAATTCCCCTTCCATTGTTTTCTGTTTCTAATTGTATGTTATCTTACGTATGAATTGTAATTTTTTTAAAAGAAGAATAAATATAATTTTGAATAATCTCCTCATCCAATATTTGGTTGTGAAAATTCGTGAAATTTGATCTAAATTTACCTTGGAATTACTCACAACAGTCACCATCATGTCCTAATACTCTTAAAGTGAAGAGAGTGAAAATAACATACAAACTAAGTCTCTAAAGGTTAGATTCATTGATTATAACTTAATTTAAATGAAGTTGAACTTTTTCTATATTATCCAGGATAGATTTTCCTTTTGATATTCACATACTGATTAATCTATGTAGCAATAAAACTTTTATTATTATTATTTTGGATTCCCATACATATCATTTGTGGTCTTAATTAGTTATAATGAATTATTCAATTGATTGATGTTTCATAAAACATTCTAAGAAAGCGAAATCTTCATCAACTTGATTAATTTATTATATAGCCTCTCTCATTATTACACTTTCATCATTTATGAATTTGTTCTAGTTAATGGAAGATCAAGGTCCTTTTTTAGAAGAAAATCCTCCCTTTGTATAATCCATAACCCAAAATCTATTACATATAACTTTTCCTCCTAAACCTTACTCTCATAAAATTTCATATATTCAGAACTTATGAACTCCCACTACTTATTGAAAATGTAAGATGAGAGGCTAGGAATTAAAATATGAGATTAACCTATCAGTAAAATCGTAGAATGATTTTCCTAAAATGATATCCGTAACACCTTCACCGAGGTCCAACCCTCTGGAATCACTCCAACATTGAGCTCTAATACAACTTGTTATGTCCAAGAACACATTTTAATAAAACCAATGTAATATAATCAACCAAAAATTTATATGTGAAAGTTAAATATCCAAAATGAACCCCATGCAATGACATCTAGAACTTGGAAGAAAACCACACACAAGACATTCCACCTACATGTAAAACCTCTGAACAATGAAGACAAGAACCAATAGATGAAGTGATCAGAAAGAAAACAACAAGTCATAATAAAAACAAGGATTACATGGTTTAGGCTTGAATCATTATGCATATATTAATTCTTATTAAATATTAATAATTTGAAGCAAAGGAGATTATAATGTTGACCATACTTTAAAACTCAATTAGAATATCTCAAAAATTAAACACACCTTACATTATATAGGAGTTACTATCTTGTTCTTCTAGTCCCCACCACCATATGATCATGTTGGGTTTTCCATCCACCTCATCCTATCTTCACAGATTAGCATCTATGTGGTCAAGTACTTCTACAAACTCAACAGGCTTTATTAATGATTTGTTCCCCTTGTGAAAATATTACAGATATAAAAACTAGCATATCTTCTTATGATTGAACTTTTGGTGTTCAATTCCACATAAACTTCCAAACTAGCTTATACCTTCAAAATTCGGTGAACTGAACCACATTTTTTATTGACCCATCATGCCCTTCAGTCATTCGGAATAAGACCGCTTGATTTTCACTCCCTCTTACGGACTTAATTTCCTCCACTATAAAATGTTTCTCATTTCACTAAAACATCACACACCATTTCTTTTTCATATTAGGGTTGCATTGTTCAAATTTGGATTTCCCCAGACCTGGGGTTTTTGATATACCTAGTATGATCACCTTCATACATTGACACATTTCGTATGAAATCCTCAAGGAGTTAATCAGGGGGTGGATGGGTATGGTGTGGATTATGCCGTCTATTAGAGTTTAACTAATATTATATTTCTCATGTTGTATGGTGATTATAACATATGATCTCTTGATTGTGATAAAATAAGAAATTTTATGACCATACCTAGATAATAAATATGATGTGATTATCTATAAGGTGAGGGGAATGTGACATGATCATCCATAATGGAGAATTACATGTGATGTATTCATTGACATTGAAATACCAAAATCATAAAACATAAAATGGATGAGTTGAATATATAGGATTGACAAACTACATGTCCTGTGGTCACTTGTTGTCTTGAAAAAAGGGATCATATGAAAACTAATTCCCTCATATAATGTGACCGGTGGAAATAGTTTTAGAGATACTTGTGTTTGAATAAAAATCAAAAAAAATATTTAAAAACATTAAGCGGTGGTTTTAACAAATGTCGCTAAATTTTTCCCCAAAAAAAATTTAGAGGTGATTTTTTAGTAGTGGTTGTTAAAACCAATGCTAAATGTTTTTTTAATTTTTTTTATTTTTTAGTTATTTTTTTTAAAAAATCTAATTTTTTAGCTACGGTTTTTTAAAAACTGTTGGGGAATAACATCATTTTAAAACACCACCGCTAAATTAAAGGTAATTTTTTTAAAATATATTTATTTATGATTTATGATTTATTATTTACTCTCATATAGAGTTTATTATCTACGATTTTAATTCATTATAGTGTGTTAATTAATAAATATTTATAATTATTAGTTACTAGTAATTTGAAACTTAAAACAAATGTTCAATAAGTTGAAAATCATACTTCGACATTAATTAACCATAAATTTTGATCTAAGGGTCCATTTTAGATTCACAAAAAGTAAAATAGAAGCTTATGAAATGAACTAAAACCAAATTAGATTTAAATTTTGTAACAATTAAAAGAATAAAATTTATTATAGTTTCAATAAAAGTAGGAAATCAAACTTGAACTTCAAACAACCAAAACTTTTAAGATGGGTGTCTTTTTGGGCTCTACCACATATCAAATCAAAGCCTGTGATGAACCCTACACCATGGATGGATAGTGATGAGCTCGTAGAACTCAGGTCAAAATTTTCACCCCTAGAAAGGCCCAAAAGGCCTCCAGAACTGATTTTTTAGCCAGGGTACCCCATTTTTTTTTAACAATTGATGGATTTTTAGACTCATTTAAAGGGGTCTTATTAGATTTTTTCACTGTGAAATAGATTTATTCTCAGGTCTTACATTCATGTTGATATTATGGTATTGAAATTTTCTTATTTTTCACAATGTTATTTTATTTATAATTAAATATTGGCATATTTTCTAATATTTGCTTATAATAAATCACTTGTATAAATACATATTTATATACAAATGTATTTTTAATCATATAAACCAAATGGAAATAAATATTTTTTATTCATTTCATTTAAAATAAATAATTATATATTTTATATTCATTTGTAAATATTTATACATATTTATGTTTATATATTTTTTTATTATATATGTGTAGATATATATATATATACTTATGTTTATATATATATTTATAGATATTTATATCTAATTATTATTTTATTATTTTATTATTTATAATATGTAATTTATAATTTATAATTTGTCACTTGTTACTTGTTATTTATTATTTTAATATTTATTTATTATTGATTAATTATTGATTGATTAATTTTTATTATTAACTTACTGTTAAATGACTATTTAATATTTAATATCTAATATTTGTTTATTATTAATTATTATTCATTTATTATTTATCATTTATTATTTACTATGATTTATTATTAATTATTATTCATTTTTTTATTTGTTGATTATTTATTGATTAATTTTTTATTTAGTATTTCTTTATTTGGTATTTATTTAATATTTATTTATTTAATATTTAATTATTTATTTATTATGTATTTATTGTTTATTCATTATTCATTTATTATTTATTATCATTTAGTATCATTTACTATTCATTTACTATTTTTATTATTATTGATTGATTATTTATTTATTTAATATTTGTTTAATATTTTTTATTAAATATTTAAATATTACTTATTTATTATATGTCTTATTTAGTATTTAGTATTTAGTATTTAATATTTAATTATTATTCATTTAATATTTATCTATTATCTATTATATATTATTTATTATCTATAATTTATTATCTATGTGTTATTTAGTTATTAGTTATTTATTGACAAAGACATGATGTAGGCATGATGCTGCACTAGACCTTCAGGATAGTTTGTGGGCCTTTGGCCCATATAATGGGTTTCATGGCAACTAGGCCTTCAATCCAAGTACTAAATAAATAAAGCTTGATGGGTGGACTATCCATTGGGTGGGGCTATGGCCTGTCTTTCTGGCCTGTGTGTGTGGTGTGTGTGTGTATTTAATGTAATTGTGCCCCCCAAGCACCTAATATATTATTTTTATTATTATTTGTTGATAATTTAATTATTTATTATTTAAAAATATTTAGTTATTATTTATTTATTATATATTCTTTATTTATTTAACAAATATTTATAATATATTTATTATTTATCTACTAGCTATTAATTATTAATTTATTATTTCTTTATTATACATTCATTATACATTCTTTATTTATTATTATTTAATATCATTATTAGTTTTTTTATTTGTATATATATACGTATATTACATTCTACTTTCTCCCCAGATAAGGAGCTTGCTGGAGTGGTAAATTCTTTATAGTATATCCAAGAGGTAAGGGGCTCAATTCTCTCCCAGCACATATATTTTCAAGATTTATGTGTAGCATGCATCAAACATGCATGCATGGTTGGATAAATAATAAGTAATCTTAATAAATATACAATAAGTAAATAATAATAAGTAAATAAATAAATAAATAAAAAATAATAACTGAATAATAAATAATAATAAATAATAAATAATAAATAATAAATAATAAAAAATAAATAAAAAATAATCAATAACAATAATAATAAATATGAATAAATAACTACAATAATAATAATAATAAATTACAATAAATAATAATAATAATAATAATAATAATAATAGTTACAATAATAAATACTAATAAATTAATTAATTACATAAATAAAAAACAAAAACAAAAACCAAAACAAAAAACCACCACCAAACAAAATGCTGTGAAATAAAAAAGAACCACCCAAAAAGTGCCACAAAATGATTGTTGACACGCCGATATGCGGCGCTTTTAGAAAGTGTCAGGTATCATTCAGTGGTGGTTTAAACCATCGCTAAATAAAAAAACGTTGGGAAATTCCTATTTTTTTTGTAGTGATAAGAGATCCATAAAATAACCCCACTTGGGCTATCCATAGCCACATCCACACCATAGTTCTTCATAATATGCTTCAATCAAGCCATACAAGACAACTCACTAATGCCTGTGCCTTAGTGTAACCCCTTCTCCCTCTATCTCTCTTATAAAATAGGTATTGAACTAAGTTTATTTCATCTCTATCACCCAACCCCATAAAAGAGGTTCCATTATCCAAGGCTAAGCCAATAACCCTTTTCACATCATTCCTAGGCTAAACACTAATGTTGAACACGAAAAAGGGTCACACATTTGGTAATCCTATTTCAATTTCACAGAGTCTTATCCCAAGGTACGCATAACACATTGCATTATCCAAAAATCATTAAGGGTTTATCAAGCCTAATGATAAATAATAATCCTTTGTTATGTAGTTGCTAAATATCTCAGTAGTTCCGAAACTATGCCCAAAATAGTCACTCTACATCTATAAAGCCCTATCATAGCACTTTACATCTAAATCTACGCTCTTAGTCCTTACCTAGTCATACCAAACCTGAACCCCTAGTATGAAAATACAAGCACACACACACAAATGCACATATGTTTATGTACTTAAGGGACTACCTACTAGAATTACGGAGTTACCATCTTTAATAAAAGCTCACCCAAGCCTCTCCCATGATCATGCTAATTTTCCTTAAGCTCTGGAGTCCCTAACTCATAACACTAGCCATCAATAATTTTTGATAAACATTTATAATTTACTCACAATAATTAATTAAATTAGAATAAACAAAAAATTCACTGAGTGGAATCTCATGGTCAAAACCTTAATAAATGTAATACCAACAACCCATGGTATGCCCCCGACATTCATATGGTTAAAATACCCATCATATGACACCACATCAATCACCAATTTCAAACCAATTTGGAGAAATCCCTAGGAGAACTCACTATGAAACTTATTACCAATGAAATGGAATGAAACGAGTGGATTTCATCCTTATCTAATGTTATCAAGCTACTAAAAAAATAATTCCCATTATTTAGGATGGGTTTTACCATGATTCAGTGGAATCCATCACGAATACTTAAACAAGAGACACCAAAATCATGGGGTGACAATAGGGAAGAATAAAAAAGGTGTTATATTAAATAATATACTTAAAATTTTATTTTAAATACACCAATAACCACCCCCATCCATTGGGATTCAAGGGGGAAGAATACAGGGAGCGATACATCCAAATAGCTCTCACCCACACCCTATGTTCACCTAAGGTCGGAGGGGGATGACCATAAAATTATGGTTTTACCTCTCTAAAAAACACTCTATAACTCCACCAGGTACCCAATTAACAAAAAATTAATACTTAATGTCCCTCAAATAAGGGAAGCACCTTTTTCCACATCACTAAATATCGGATACCCATACATCGGGTATATAGTGTAATTTTTAGTTTTTTTAAAGATCCAAAAGCTTGCAATGGATATATGATGTACTCCAACTGGGTACCCAATGGAAACTATAATGATCTATATTTAAAAACCATTATACTCTCCCCCACTCAAGCTATTCAACCCACTCCAAGCACATAAAAAATCTTGGATCTTGAGTAAAAATATCCCTTATAGATGTCCCAACACCTAAAATTTGGACGTGAATACCAATTCTCAAATAACACCTTTTACAGATCCCAAAAATCAATTCCCCCCATAATCACTGACCCATAATGACATGTGTTGTAAAAAACCCTCACTATATATATTCTTTTCCAGGAGAAGTGTCTTAGATAATCCCCAACACTCAACTTGACCATTGGAATATGATACCACTTTTCATACTAAATTCTAGCTAGTCATAAATATTGGGATGCGAATCCAATTCAAGTACTAAAGTAAATCTAATACAAGGATAATAATAAATTGATATCACAAACATAAGGTTATGAAAACAACATTAGGTTTCTTCAGTGGATAAATGGATGATCGGATGGTGGTAGCATCTGTTGGGCATGTGTAGTGGTCAGTTTCATCAAATGATGGGTAAAAAAAGTTACATGCTTGATCCTGATGACAATGAGAAAAATGGATGAGAAATATTTCAATGATCACCAGACTTCAGTGGTCATGTGATGATTTCTATAGGCCATTAGAAGTCACCAACATCATTAGTGGGCCATCCGTGAACTTTGGATAGCGGTGAAACTGAATGTTAGGCCACACCTCTTCTATTTTGGGGAGGTTGAATCACTTATATGCATGACTATAATGTAATATAGAAAATAATTAAAACAAATATCAGTTCTAATTTAAAATTGGGTTTTTAATATTAATATTTTCTGATTATAATGGAAATTGAATCAATTTTCTTTTTTTAAAGAAAAATCCATATATCCTAAATAAATCAAAAGGTTACAAAAGTCAAAATTTGGGAAGAGTACATTTATCACGATTGAAAATCAAAACCAAATCTTCCAAAATATTAGAGTAAAAAAGGTTGGTTCCTTCAGTTAATCCTTAATTGGAATCAATGTTCTTAGATATATGTAAAGATTAATTATTCAAACTACATAAATTAAAAGTGTTATTTATTTTAATTTAATTAATTTGTTTGTTTTTTCCTGTATGTTATGTGTGTGTTTTTTCATTGAGTGTGTATGTGTGAAGAATCTAACTTGGTGTGGTGAGTAGGGTGAAAAGACTTCCTATGTTCCAGTGCACCAAGGGTAAGAGTAGATCCCACCTGAAGCTTGGTTTCACCCTTTCTATGTTCCTATGATATAACTTCTGGTAATCAAATTTTGTGTGGAATTCCCAACAAGTGGTATCATATATTTATTTAGAGATCAATAGTGCACACTCAATAAAAAACATAGATAAAATTATCTTTCCTTAGATGTATTTTGATTCAGCAAGAGTTTACTTGTATTGGAAGTCATAACGTTAAGAGAAGGTAAGTTCCAGATATAAATATTTGAGGGAAAATAATTTGGAATCTAGAGAATGATGATGGAAGATTATATCATTTAAAAGTATTTGGAAGTTTCATTGATTAGAGCCAATATCTAGAAAATGCACAAGCAATAATTGGATATGCTATATAGAAAGGTACTTGGTCTCATTTAGATGTCATTGGATTGGAATGAAAACATTAACATCTGGGAGGTGAAGACCACAATAGAGAAAATGAATACTGCAATGAACATGTATGATAAGAAAAAAATGACGGAAAAGGTTCTCATGATGTGAATATTATTCAGTATGAGTTTTTTGAAGGACAAATTTTTGGTTGATCGTGTGAATGATTTTAACATGATTTCAAGTCATATTTTATATATTAACCTCATGTTTATAAAGATATGTGGGGAATACTGTTATTATCATGCCTTCCAGAAAGTTGGGAGGCATTGGTAACTATTATGATTAATTCTTATGGGAAGTCTACCTCGGTGTATGATGATGTTTTGGGGCTTATCTTGACTAAAGAGATTATATGGAGGGGAGTCCTTGCACCATTTGGAAGTGCAGTCAATGAAAATATATGAGGCCGATCTACACATTTAAAAATTTAGGGGAAATCAGATTATGAATCATGGGAAAGGATCCAAGTTAAATTGGTTACTCCTGGACCAACTTGTTGGAACTGCAGTAAGAAAGGGTATCTTAATAAAAACTATAGGTAAATATGGTTAATTTTGGATGATAATCATCTGGAAGTAAAAGTTTTGTTAATTCTACAGAAGCTAAGTGTTTAATTAGTTTACTACTAAGCATATAGGTTCTAGGGGAATCATGGATCATTGATTATATAGAAATATTCTGTTCCATGGTAAAGATGGGATACATGGAAAATTATATGCCTGGAATGATTGGAAATGTAAAATTAGATAATGATGAAGCTCTAAAAATCATGATAAAGGGTGGAGTTAAATTCCATATGAAGCACTGATGTTACCTTGATCTCAAGGAAGTTCATAAAATTCCATGTTTTCATAAATTTTTTATTGCTATAGGAAAACCATATGAAGAAGGGTTTGGAACAAGATATTACAATGGAGTGTGATAGATCACTCATGAATTTCAATGTTCATGGATCGAGGCATATGGGAAAAAACCTTGTTTCCAACCAAAATATCAAATAGAGTGAAAACTACTTGAACTATAACTTATGAGAGCTAAACATTATGGATTTTTTTCATGGGAATATTAGTAAGAAGAATATGAAAATTATAGCAGAAAAGGGAATGTTGAAGTTTGATCATATAAACATCAATTTTTTTAGAGTTTAATAGTTGATAAATAATTTAAGGTTTCTATAAATATAAATGCAAGTACACCCAAGAGAAATAATATAATACTTTTTCTTACTGATTTATTGAGAATTTCCCCTATATAATTGCGGGTAGGGTCATAATAATTTGTGACATTCACTGATGACTCCAAAAGGAAGGTAGGAATTTAATTTTTTTAAAAATAAATATGATGTGTTTAAAGTGTTTTTCCAATGGAAGTAAATGGTATAAAATGAGACTATAATTTAGATAAATTGATTATGTTTTGAAAATTGCGGTGAGAATAGTGAAAGGATCTTCTAGTACTTATGAAATCACATAGGGATAATATTTGAGAAGACCATACCCAAGACACTCGAGTATAATGGAATGACTTAGAGAATTAAACATATATTAATAGACAAGGAATAAATCATGGGGTTTTACTCAATAATTCCCATTAAAATTTTGATAGTTGTATTCAACTATGAAATGTACTTAATCAATAGATTTCTATAAGCATTGATGTGGTAGGAATTTTTTAATGTGATTTGGTCAGGAAAATTAGTGGAACTCAACCATCTCAAAATCTTTAGATGTCTTTAATATGCCCATGTGGATGATAAGGATCAAGGAAAATATAGGAAAATAATCCAAGGCACAGTTTTTTGTTTGATATGGAAATTAAAACTTTGGATTTAAAATTTGGGATGATAATAAGTTATAAGTAATTAGATTTTGGAATGTGATCTTTAATGAGAATATCTTTTAAAAATACCAAGATTTAGTAGAGAATGAAGTTTAAGGAAATGTTTTAGATGGGAAAATACAAGTTTATTTGAATTAGAACTCTTGATAGGCACAAGTTATATAGATTTCATCTAGCATCACATGAGCTCTGGAAGATAAAAAAATGATTTACTAAAGAGGTCAAATATTTATGAGGCTAATATTAGAGCATCAAAAGTTGAAACTTAGGATATTTTAGTTCCTAACACAATTGAGCTTCAAATTTCATTATAGATACCAAAAATATTCATACAAATAGTTCAGAGGTATGAAGTTGACTTCCAATTCTTATTTTTAACAGACATAGGGGATCCTAAGATCTCATAAGAGGAGACATGACTAAGTGATTATGGAATGTGGGAGTTAGTGATGAAATATGATTTGGATTCCAAATATGAAAATTAAATTTGGGAGATGACTAAATTTCTTTGGGGAATGAATTAAATTGAGAAAAAATGGGTCTTCTAGTTAAAAGAATAAGATAATGGGAAAAGGGGGGTTGAAAGGAAAGGCTTTTGGTGAAGGGGTTTTAGTAGAAACAAGGGATTTAATTATATAAAATAATTTCATTGTAAGTTAAAGATACTACCATCTAGGAAATTTTGAGAATAATAGAATCTAAAAATTTTAACTTAGAGAAAATAAATGTTACAATAACATTTCTCCATGGATATTTGGAAGAGTAAATTTATATGAAGAAACAAAAAGGTTTCATGGATTAGCGTAATGTAGGATTGGTGTGTAAATTTCATAGAATTATCATTGTATTGTTGTAAGAATTGGGGATAGAGATCAAAAATTTGATGCATTTATGGATAAGAAGGGTTTCATGTAGGGAAACTCAAACCATAACTACTACTTGGAGGAGTTTTAGGATGAGATTTTCATCTTGTTTCTCTTCTATATAAAAGATATGATTATTTCTTGTCCAAACATTAGAAGGATTCATAAGATGAATAAAAAGTTTCCTAAAAGTGTTGAGATGAAAGATCATGAAGAATCCAAGAAAATATTAGGGATGAGAACTAAGTGAGATATAAAAAACTAGATGTTTTGTATTGTCTTAGAAGGACTATGTTTGAAATATTATCGAGAGGCCCAATGTTTCTAGATTTAATCCACTCTTAACTACCTTGGTGAGAAACATCATGATATCCAATGTGAAATTTCCAAAAAAGGAGAATGAGTTGAATCACATGGCGAAGGTTCTATTATCATTAATGGTAGGAATCTTGATATACATCATGGTGTGTACTCACCCAGACATTGCACATGCAATGTGAATTGTTAGTTGTTTCATGTCCTAACTAGGGAATGATCCCTGAGAAGTTGTGAAATAGATCATTGGTTATCTCAAATTAATAAAAGAAAAAACCACATACTTTAGGATGGATGAACTTTTAAGGGTATATTAATTTTGAGTTTGGGGTAGATTCATATACTTATAAGAGTACAACCAACTTTTTGTTCACCTATGGTGGAATGACACTGAGATGGATGTTGTGACCACAAAGGGTGGTAGATTTTTCCACAATGAAATCATAATTTGCGGCACCAACGAAAGTGGGAAAAGAACTGATATGGTTGAGGAATCTATTGGAGGATATCAGAAGGATCTTAGAGTCTCCATTTCTCTATTGTGATAGTTAGAGTGTAATAAATTTAGTAAAAAAATCTAGTGTACTATTCATGGATGAAATAGATTGGCCTAAAATATTACTTCATCTAGAAGTTATTGGAGGAAAAGGATCTCAAGATGTATAATATATCTAGGAAATAGAATACACTAGTCATGTTCACTAATAATTTTGTCTAACTATGAGATAACCTCATGCCACAGTGGGACCTGGGTGAGTTAGTAATGATAGAGAACACTGATTGTTATTATTTCATAATTGGATAATTGTGAAAAAGTTTTTGAGTGTTTCGATAGAGTTCATTAATGTAATATTTTAGTGGGATATTATTGATATGTGAATCCTATTCATGTGATAAAGTAAATCAACTAGAAATAGAAGAACCAAATGATAGATTAGTCATCAGGGTTAGGTAGTGAAAACAAGTTTCTTCAATGGATTATAGGTTGATCGGATGATGATATCATAGAATAGTCATGTACAATGGTCAATTTCATTGGATGATGTACATTGGATGGTATGGGCTTGATCCTAATGGATTTTTAGCAAATGTATGAGTAATATTCCACTAATCATTGGGAATTAACATTCATGTATTGATTTCTATAGGCCATTCCACATCACCAAATTTAATGGTGGGTTGTCTGGGAACATTGGATGGAAGTGAAACTAAATGACCAGATAAGCCTCTCCCATTTAGTGGCGGTGGGTCCACCTATATTCATAATTTATTATAATATAGAAATTAAGTAAAACTAATATATATTTTAATTTCCAATTGTGACTGTAAGATTTGTATTGTCCAATAATAATGAAATTGGAAGTAGTTTTCTCCTATGGATGTGGGACTTAATTATCCAAACCATATAAAATAAAATTATTCATTATTTTCCTTTATTTAACTTTTATATTTGTGCCTGAATTTTATATGTGAGTTTTCTCACTGAGGGTGTATGTGCAAGGAAGCTGATTTGGTGAGGTGAGTAGGGTGTGGAGACTTCCTATCTTTCGATACACCAAGAGCAAAAGTGGATCCCATCCAGTGATTGGTTCAATATTTTTTAAATTCCAATGAATTAACATCTAATATCCACCAAGAAAATTCCATATCCTGTTAATGAGATTTAATTTATGACACTTTCTCAAAAACCTAATATGCACCATTGGTTTTGGAAATAATTCCATCGATGAAAACCCCCTCACAATAGTTGATTACGCATGAAACACATATCAATACCCTCATTACCCAAATTTACATTGAACTTACCATGGACATCTCACCACATCATCATTCTCTAGATACAACCCCTTATATCTGTTCACACCATCTCGATACAACATACCATCCACATATAAGCCTAAAAATGGTTCACTGATGATTGTTTGATCAACTTAATGATCCTAAAAAACTATGATGTACTCCCTCCTAGGAACTAACATATATAACACCTAGGAAACACATATCCGGATCACCAAATCAAACTCCTCATTACATTATGAGTTCCCAAATTATACAAACCATTATTGATGAATACTCAAATCTGGTATGTCCTTAGAACCAAATATGACTCATTATACCACTATACCTGGTATTTAGTAAAACCCTCATCACCATGGATGTTATTTCTGATATCTATAAATTGATAAATCAAAAGCATCCCATTTTTTCTCCCCACAATTTTATTCCTCATATCACTTTTGAACATAAAATTCACATGAATACAATGCACCCCTTATGATAATCAATTTTCATGAATATCCCTTGGTATAACATAGAAATCTAATACCTAAAGCCCTATTCTTGAGTCTGTATGACATCTAAATACCCTTAAACAACATAACCTACCCCATCCAACCTTGGGATATCATTGATAACCATCAAATCATTCAATCGCTGTAGGACATGAAAACTTACTCATCAAATCAAACTAGGATCACCTTAGTAGCCCTAATTTCTTTTTCTAACCCACACACACATCTCTCATCTATAAAAATGAACCAATCTTCTCAGCCATGAGTTATCCATTAAAATATAATATGAGAATCTAATAACTCTTTAAAAAATTTGTAGAGTTAACTTAGTATCCAACCACCACTATCCACCCTCACTATCTCTCTTCATGAACACATCACTGATAGCTCTGATGAATTACCACACACTCACTCCTAGGGTAGATTCACTAGACACTACCATTTAGAGGCATTCCCTTATCACACATGATATACCATGAGTTTTCATATTCTAAACATTCCTTACTAACTCCAAAATACTCATTGATGGTTAGGTCTTAAAGACCCATCTATCTCCCATCTAGATCACCAACCATCAAGCCTATGGTTTCTCAAACCCTCACTATCAGAGACCATGGAATTCAAAACATGAATATCCCAGTATCTCAAATCATTATACTCCTTAAGAAAACTATGTATCATATAGTTTTACAATCCCAATCAATAAAAATAGTTTCCTATTGAACTCAACTCAATCTTCCATACTGAAACCATAAAACTACCACCATACCTTATCGATCTCTAGAAAGCTGACACATCCTAAAAAATCACCCATAATGATTTAAATTATAAAAAAACCAAATAAACACTTAATTAATACCAAAATACTTGATCCCATCTTGGTAAATCATTGATTTAACATCCAAGGTGTTTACCCACACCCTCTCAACCCAAGTCTCACCATCCTATGCTCCTCACATAATAACCATCACTTATTTACCTCCATGGAAAAAGGGAATTAACCAGACTCACTAGCTGAATAACTAGTATCCCAACAAATAAATTATAATAACCACTTACTTAACTCTATACCACTGGTTACTCACTATATAGAGGGTCATATAACCATCTTGAGGCATGATCATATAAAAACTCAACCCACTCAAGGGGATTTACCTAAAACATCACCCTACCAACTCAATCATTAGAGGGTATATAAAAATACCAAAATATAAAATTCACACCAACCATATCATTGTAAAAAAATCCAAATCCAAAATTATGTAATAAGTTACTCTAAGACAACATCAAATTCCAACATGACCCTATCTAGGATCTCTCACCAGCGAAGTCATCCCATTCTATAATAAGCCACATCCTAGGTACACATCACCTGAATCATATATATTATCAAATCACCTACTCAAAACTAGCCACCACATGAATATAATCTATCATGATAATGACTATTCAAAAAATAAAGAAAAAAACACATGAAAACTACCATTCTAGTTTTAGTTAGTTAATGCAGCAAAGATAAGTTATTTGGGAAAACATTAAATAAATTATTTTTGATATTTTAATTTTACAAAATTCATTTCTCAAAAATATCTCAAAATTATATTTATGGAAAATCAATTTTTATATCAATTTTCTAATCCCATTTAACTTTCTAAAAATAATTTTATTTAGACATGTAGTAATGCACATTTCCAGGTATACCTATGTGCCTAGTATGACGTATTAACACACACCTCTTACCACTCAAGGCCAATATTAAAACCATAATTAAAAATATTAACCCATAACATCATAATTATAAAAACACCTCAATATGGAAAACAAAAATAATTAAACAAAAATCTCATTCCCCTAGTAATATGATATTCTATTGTGTAAGTGTTCATGATTCACATAGTAACTGTATTTCTGAATATCTGACACATCCTAACTCCATCTAAAAATAACCCCAATAGTAAGAAAACTAAAATAATTATATGATACTATTTTTTTTAAAAATGAAATGGGTTACTAATCATCGACCATGGACAGGGGTTCCATGTGACCTCAAACACCTGTCCACATATGTTATAGGCTACCAACTAGAAGAGAGAGTGTATAACTAACAATGTGGATAATATAATATTGGTATCATCACAACCAATAATAAATAAACAAAATAATCAACACAAAACATCAAATTAGACACACATGATTATGATTAAGTGTTAACCATAAATAATATATAATTACCAACATGCTATAACAATAATGGTACCCATTCTTAGCATACATATATACATCAAGTGTGACCCACCAATCAAAAAATACATAATAAGTAAATATAAAAATAACTAACGTAGATGTAACTAAAAACCCTTGAGTCCCTCCTCAAACCTATCCCCCAACATCCATTTAGTAAATCTAGCTAGATCTCATATACATGCAATAAACTGAACGTATAACATAAGGCCTGCACATGTAATGAGGTACCCATGTTGGGTGTGAACATGAAAATCCATTGGGAACCACCAATAAGCCCCTTATATATTCTATCATATCAGCTAGGCATGAAAAATGGGTAGTCCAATCCAAAATGGTCCAAGTGTGTGTGATTTTTGGCCAAATTTTGTTATGCCTATTTTGGATTGTTTTTTATATAAGTCAAATTTTCTAAAGCCTAAACTGTTTTTAAAATAGAATAGGAAATCTTGTGGGATAGGTTACTTATTATTATTTATATTATATTATATTATATGGGATCCAAAATTACAAATTTTTTATTTATCCTGTAAGACATTCACTCCATTTATCACTTTGTTATTTTTACTTTTGGTTTATTGACAATGAGCTTCTCACTTAAATGACTAATACACCCACCAAAATTAATCAAAATAACATCAGCTGCCACCCCTATATGCGATGTGATACCCTATTCCCACCACAAAAGATCAACAAATCTTTAATCACTCCACCCGAAACTATCATCATGCACTCACAACATTAACCAACCACAAATCACACAAAATTCATTTCCATATTTCATCCACTCATAGATAATAAAACAACTCATGAATCATTCACTAGGGTAGATGGTCCATTGATGATTGAGAATATGGATCATCACTACCTACATAGACACATGGGATGAATGCTTAGAAGAATATGGGACAAATAAGGGATAAAAAATGAGGATCCATTGTGGATTATATATAGAGAAATGGCAGGGGGTCTAACATTAGGGAGGGCTGAGGTTGGGGAGGAATGAATAGGCATGTAATTAAGTTTTCTTAAAATAATTCATATCACAGGCCCTTGCGACATCCCTTCTACATAAAGGAAACCCCACATGGGTACAATAAGGATTAAATATGGTGTTTAAACCCATTTTAAAAATGATTAGAAAACTGTAGGCCCATTCAGTATCATATCCATGGGATTTCCTATAAATCTTAAAGATGAGGGGCCATTTTTGAATTCCTAATATTTGTGTATGCATGTAAGAGAAATAAAAATGTAACAAACAAGAAATAGAGTATGTGCATTGTGTGATAACTAGGCCACCAAAAAAACTTACCCCAACTACTTTGGCTAATTATGTAAGTAAAATCCATATCGTACCCCAAACCAGGCCTAGAACCATTCCCTTTCAGTCAAGGTAATGTCACACAATATAATCTTTATCACTACCCAATCACTCAGGGCAGGGTTCCACAATCGAGTCCGGACCACTATCCTCTCACTATGGGTAGGGTCTCACATCAAGTCATGTGCCATCACACTATCACTTAGATTTAGTCCTCATAACCATGTATCAAAATGAAAACCTATCACTGAAGGTGTGGTCTCAAATCACATTTTGTAAAAAAATCCAATCACATAGGGTGAGGTCCCATGATCATATCTCATACCAACACCCTATCACTCAGGGTGAGGTATTATAACACTTGTGGAACCACCCCATCACTCATGGTAAGGTCCCATCACCACACCTAGTACCATCACCCTATCACTTAGGGAGAGGTATCATGAAAAAATATATAAACATAGTTAGACACAAAAAATAAGGCTAACATATGCCCTACCTATCCATTAGGTAGGTACCATTCACACATGGTGCATCATTAGAAGATAACATGTAATAGATAGAACATAAATAACATTGATAAACTATAGAACACTTGACCCTTATAATAAGGCCCATGATTAGACTATTAACCCATGATGATTCCACACTCTAATTTCATAAAAAATCCACCATTTCCCATGCACTATTAATATTCGACCATCTCAACACACTATGACCCTCTTAGGGGATACACATCCCTAAAATGAATTAATGAAGTCACATAGACATCCTAAGGTGTATCAATGTAATAAAAACCCTCACCAATACTCATCAACTTTCTATACCCATAAGAGACCCATGGTAAATCCCCACTTGGTTTATCCATGGCCACATCCACACCAAATTCCTTCACAAGATGCTCTAATTAACCCATATAAGAAAAATCACTAAGGCCTATGCCTTTTGGTAATCCCTTATCTATATATTTCAAGGATTTAGGTCTCAACACAAAGGTAACTTATCTTGGTCACCCTTACCCTATCCACAATGTTTAATTATCCAATTCCGTGACTATAACCATTTCTACACTATTCCTAGGTTATACACTAATTGAGACCACTTCCATAGGACTCACCTATTTGGGAATCCCCTTTCCATGCCACCGAGTATCATACCATGGAACACATAACCCAGTACATGATCCTCAAACCCTCATAGGTTCATCAATATTAATTAAAAATGATTTCACTTAGAGATGTAGTTATAAGGAATATCACTTGTTCCCATGACATGCTAGAAATTTCATCTCTATTTCCATCAGGCTCTATCCTCGCACCTTCCATCCAAAGTAACACCCCGGGTCCCAACTTACTCATACCGAACACAAAACCCAAACATGAAAACAAAAACATATACATACACACATATGGTTATGTATTAAAGTGACAATATACCTTAATTATGGAGTTACCATCATTAAGCCAAGAATTCCCAAGCCTCGTCCAAGCTCGTGCCAAGAATCCTTAATCTTCAATGTACTTATCTCATACCGTAATCCATTAAAAATTATTTATAAAAATTTATTTTTAATTCAAATTAATTAATCAATAAGGAATAAACCAACACATATCATTTAGAATCCTTCCATAGTTTAAATATCAAGAAACAACACACCATGACCCATGGAATTCTCTCTAAACTCTTTGTAACTCTCACCAAGAAACTTACCATTGAGGTAGGATGGGAACAACCATAAAATTATGGTTTCTCACCTTTATGAAAATAATCAATAACTGCACCGAGTACTCGAACCACTAGCATCAGGTACCCAATAGTCTTCATAGAAGGGAAACAACTCTTTCCATACCACTGAGTACCTGATACCCCTCCATTAGGTACCTAATAGAATTTAAAATTTTCTAGTATATCCACTAGCTAGCACTCTGTACCTGGTGTGCCTCAAATATATACATAATGTGCATTTTAGTTCTGAATAGTTATCCATCATCATGATATCTATCACTTGAGCCATCTAAAACACCCAAGTCACCCAAAAAACCTTCATACTTTAGAAAAAAACCCCTTTAAATGTCCCAATACCCAAAATTCACATCTAAATCCCAATTATTAATACCCCACTTGATATATATCACAAAATTAAAATATATCTCCAAATAAATGAGCCATAATGATGAAATTAATTATAAAATACAATCCATGAAATACAAGGAAATCTTAATAATAGAATATGTACCAATTATGAAAGATTACATTGATTCATTTCCTAATGAATTACCTCGATATCCACCTGATCATGATATTGAATTCTCTATTGAACTCATCTTTGAGGAAAAGACCATATTTAAGCCACCCTATAGAATGAATCTAATAAATTTGAAGAAACAACTACATTTGTTATGTAATAATGGATTCATATTCCCTAGTGTCTCAGCTTGGGGAGAAACTACCCTATTTGCACAGAATAATGGCAGGTCTATGTTGTTGTGCGTTGATTATAAGGAAATCAATGCCATTACTTTTAAGAAAAATTATAATTTACCGTGAATTGATGAAATTTTTGATCAAATTCAAGGGAATGAATAATTCCCAAAGATTTATATTTTTTGGGATGTAATAAATTAAAATTTAATAAGAAGGATATACCAAAGAATTATTTTTATACAAGTTATTGGAATTATGAGGTTATAGTAATGTATTTTGGATTAAAAAATGAATCCTCAAGGTTTATATTAATGATGAATAGAGTATTAAATGATCATATGGATATATTTTTTATAGTTTTTATTAATGATATATTGATATAATCTAATATAAATGAAGAGTCTAATAATTATTAATGGACTATTGTTGAGTCCTTAGATAAAAAACTTTTATATAGAAAATTATATAAGTGTGAATTCTAATTTAAATAGGTTTATTTTCGGGGAAATATTATTTATAAGGCTGTGATATTTTTTTACCATTCAAAGACTAATGGGGTAAAATAAAATCTAACACTAGTTAATATAACAAAAATACATAGTTTCCTTAGCTTATATGGTTACTATTAAGGTAGTAGGGGTATGAACATAAAATTACAGCTATTACCCCTTTAGAAAAGCATTTTAGAAACCAAAAAGTACCTGATAAATTAGAAATGGGTACACAATGGACCTGATATTGGAGATACACCTCTTTCCATACCACCAGATACTCAATACCCCTCCACCAAGTACCCAATGAAATTCACAATTTTCTAGAAGATCTACTGGCTAGAACTGGGTACCCGGTACACTCCAAATGGGTACTTAATAGCCATTAAGGTTCTCTACATTTAAACACCATTCTTATTTCCACCACTCAAGCCCAAAAAACACTCTATGAACCTAAGAAAACCTTCATAATTATGCAAAACACCCATATAGATGTCCTAATACCCCAAATTCTCACCCAAATCCCAATTCCTAGAAAATCCCTTGATCTGGATCTTGAAAATCAAATTTATCCCAGAATCATTGAACCATAATAACCCAATTCATTACAAAATATAATCTATTAAATAGAATAATATAAAAATAATATAAGATTTATCAATTTTTAAAGTTTACATTGATGTATTTTCTAATGAATTACATGGATATCCACCTGATCATTATATTTAATTATTTATTAACCTCATCCTCAATGCAGAACCCATATTTCATCCACCATATAGAATGAATCTAGTTAAATTAAAGAAATAGCTCTATGGGTTATGTAATATGGGATTCATACTCCATAGTGTCTCTCCATGGGAAGAACCTATCCTATTTGTAATGAACAAGGATTCATTTATGTCATTATACATATATTATAAGAAAATAAATCCATTACTATTAAGAAAAAATACCCTATACCATGCATTGATGACCTACTTGATCAACCTCAAGAGAATAAATAATTATCAGAGATTTATCTTTATTCTGGATGTTATGAATTAAAATTTAAGAATGGTGATATATGAAATATGACCTCCTATACAAGTTATAGGTATTATGAGTTCATAGTTATTCCTTTTTAATTAACCAATTCACCCTAAATATTTATAAATATATTCAATAGAGTATTCAAGGATTATATTGGTAGATTTTTATAGTAGTTATTGATTATATATTGATGTAATCTAATAGATATGAAGATTATGAGAATAATTTATAGATTTTTCTTGAGACCTTATAGATAAATAGTTATATGAAAAATTTAGTGAGTGTGAATTTTGGCTTCGATAAGTTTCTTTTTCAGGGATATTTTATCTCTAAAGATGTGATATTTTTAGACCATTAAAAAACCAATGGGGTAAAATAATTACTAACACTAATGGTTATACTAAAAATACAAAGTTTCCTTGTCTTAATTAGTTAATATTTGTGATTTATTGAACATTTTACCTGATTAGATAACATATTAACCTTAATGACATGTAAATGTATTAAATTCACATATCCATAGGAATGTGAAGAAATTTATTAAAATCATGATTTTTTAAAATAAAATTATGAATTATTATTGAATTTTTTACTATTTTTATGTTTTAATAAAGAATTTAACCATTATTTTCTTATAAAATATTTTCTTTGTGTGATTTTATATGTTTTTTGTTTTTATTTTACCCTTATGTGGGTGTAATTATCAACCTTGCATGGTAGGTGAGTCACCATTTGTGTAGGTTATTCTAAACTTTATATGGCCCACTTCCTTGATTAATGTTAAATGACCCGGGCTATGCACTAATTGAGTGACCTTTCTATGAGTATCCTATTACCTTTTCATAATGCATGGGCGATCTACCTTTTGGGTCTATGGATATTGATCCAAAAAGATCTCATTAATTTCTTATTGATTTGGATTCTCATAAACAACCTCATTTATTTTAATAATTAAATTTATTTAAGTGGATTTCATGATTACATTTATTTGAATATTTATTTCATTTACCTATAATTCTATAAGTTCTTTACTTATAGTTTGATTGAAGTTTTATTATACAAAGAAATTTTATTTTTTTGAATAATATCAGAATAAGTGTTCAAAACATGATGTTGTGACCTATGGTTGGTATCCAACATCACTTTTGGAACATCATATTTAAGCTAAAGGTTATATTTGGGAACCTAACTTTTGATGGGTAACATCATGTTTGAGTACCTAACATCACATTTTGAACCTCATGATTGAATTGAATGTTAGGTTTTGGAATCTAACATTCATGAAGAAAACCCACATTTGAGTATATAACTTATGGTTTGCTAGCCCAACCTTGGTATTTAGACTCAGACTATGATATTATATTCTTGGAATCAATTGTACAATGTGAACCATACTTTTGGATTTATCCTCACATAGAGAAACCCCATGTTGAATTAGTCATCTATGAGATTTAAATTTTTGATATTTTGGAGATTTTTGATTAAATTTCATTGGACTAAATATCTTAATAAATAAATTAAAATACCATTTAAAAGTATATTCAATAATAGATTAATTCCATCCTACTTCTAAGGGATGGTATTATTTTTTATGAATGATTTATTTTGAATTTTAAAAATGGTGAGTGTTTTGAAGAACACTATTTTCCTTGCAACTTTTTGGATGTGTTTTCCCAAAATTAAATAAGGTTTCTTATTTATTATCAATGGATATATCTTGTGGATATATCTAATTCATTGATGTATTGTAAGATAAATATTTTTAAAATTACATTAGGTATTTTTGTGAATATTCCTATTTCTATTGTTATTGTATCTACCTCCTATTCATATGCTTTAGTTCATTGAAGATTTTTCAGGACTACACTTTATAGAAATACATGATATAATCTACTACCATGTGTTTTCACTACTCCTAAGGAGTAAATTTCATACTGATGTGTTATTTAGATATTCTCTATAACAACCTGAATATTCTTCCTAAAGATAGTGCTTTGAAGACTTTATTTTATTCCTCAAAATATATATACATTTTTAAGTTTCAACATCTATATCTGAATAATCTCAAGGATAATTTATCTAATAAAATATAATTTATTTTGGTTTTGAACACTTAGGTGTGTAGTGTTTTGAGGATTTTTGTTTTTCATATTTTAATCCTTATAAAACCTTTTTAATAAGTTGTAGTTTGTTACACTGAATTATTGAGATCCCTTAGAAAAAGGAGATGCTATTGAAAATCAAAAAGCTCATAGATATAGTGATAGTGGATTTGACTAGGATATATTTTTGACATGAAATACTAAAAAAATTGTTTTGTTAATTTTTTTATATTCCATTTCATGATCTGTTTAGAGAGAATCAAATAATAACACTTTCTATATTATAAAGGGGGAATGGTTTTAAAATTTTCAAGTGTTTTAAAATGAAAAAATTTACCCCCACTTATGTCTTCATCAATATTTTGACCTAACAATCGGTATCAAAGGAGTTTTCTTTTAAATAAACCTATTAATCTATAAACAAATTTAGTTAAAGATTTAAATGAAGAATAATTTCAATGAATGAACTTAAATTAGTCATGTCAATGATCAGAGATCCATATTTAAATGGTGAAAAATATATATTTTAGAAATCTTGAATGATTATCTACTTGAAGAATCTTGGCTTAAAAGTTTATCTAATGGTTGTTAAACCATATAAAATTCCCAAGGTGATCAAGAATAGGGGGATTATAGCACACCTGGTTTTAGGTAAATTAAACGTTATTCTTGTATTTTTAGTATATACAATGTTTGAGTTAATTTTTGTGAGGTTAAAATGGATTTTGGAACATTTTTGAGGATTTTATATAGGTTCATGTTTTGTGAATGGTTAGTAGAAACCACAGAATATCTTTAGGAAATCATGAAAGGGAAGATAGTGGGCACTGTGTAGGCACATAATTGGTGCATGATTTGGACAAAATGTGTGAATTCCTAGAAGAGAACATGCATCTTGAAATAGAGTAAAACATGGTTGGAGGATGATTTGTCTAACAAAGTTATCCAAACATTCAAGGTGCGTCCTTAAGATAGTTTCACAACACTATTGGTGTATAGTTTTCCAATTAGTGTGGCCTAACCGTACAATGTATATTTGGACCTCCTTAGAAAGTGGGTCTAATCTGAATTATGTACTTTAACCGTCATTTTCATCTAAACACCTCATATACTGAATTATTTTGTCTCCAAAGGTGTGAGAGATGATCCACTTTGATATGAGAGTGATCCATAGGATAATTAAAGTGAATTTTATGCCTGGATTCATTAATAAGTACCCTTTATTCTGCATGATTATTAGATCCAAGGTTATTCTCTCTATCTCTGCATCTCCCCATATCTTTATCTATATATATATATATCTCTCTAAACCATAGATATAGTATGTTATGAAAAATAAATGTGTCATGAATTATTTTATGATGGTATACTATTTGATATAGTAAAGGTAACATGATTTGTGATCGGATCTTGATGTTTTTTGTGTCATTATTCATTTTTGCCAGCCATTGTGACGTATGTGGATTCTTATTCAAATCAAATTGATTTAGACTTAAAGTATTAGGTTTTATTAAATGAATTTCATCAAATTATTTTGAAATATTTTTGTTATTATTGACAGATTTTGTGTTTTGGTATTGGATTGTAAATTGTGGGAAGTGATTGGTTTTGTTGGAATACCCCATTTTTTATAATTTTAAAGTAATGATTTTAATTTTATGGTTTGGTTTGATTCATGTAAAGTATTTTTTTAAATACATTATAAATAAATAAATGTTTTTATTGAAATGAAAAGGAATAAACGAATGGGAATGAGTTGAATGGGATGGATAATGATTTTGAAGTACCACCATCAAATGGGATGGATAACAGATGAGAATTACCATCATTAAATGGGACAGAGTGTGGATGTGAAGTTCTACCATAAACGGTGACACCGAGATTAAGTGTGTGTGTGTGGATATGGAAAGTAATATATGAAATCAATTAAGTAATGTTTTAAAGGATTTGATAATGATTTCTATAGAAAACATGTTTATGGCGTTGATATGAACTATTTTTACTACTTAAAACTATTTTATAATATTAGTTAACAAGTTTTTTCCTAGTGGCATGAGTTGGTAAGTCATTGGGGAAATTCCACTGAGTTTTGAATCACCCCCTACTTGGGAACTATTGTGTGTTTTTATATGTCATCTATTAATACACAAGAAAAGGAAATGTATATTAGTTATTTAGTGATTCTTCTTGATACCATGGACATGGAATGTAGAGATGAATATTGGAGTGGGTTGGGTGTAACTAGTTTATTTCACTTTGGAGTTTTGAGTTTTGTGGCCTTTTTGGTCATCTTGAGTATGTATTTTGGTTTCTGGTTATACTCTAATATGGTTGGTTGGTTTGATTATGTTATGAGTTTTATTTCACACTCTTGCAATATATATAGGTTTGTTTGATTATTATTTTTATGGTTTTGATGTTTTATATTTCATATGAAAAATATTCCACCAAATGTTCTTGAGTCCCATGGAATTTATTCCTAGCCTTTGGTGTCAAGGGATGTCACATAAGGCCTAGTATCTCCCCATAATTCCTTAATCTAATGAGGAGGGGTGGTATCTTACAAACAATATTAGTCTTGGTTGGTCCAAATATCTTTTTGTGACAAACAGTATCAACTTCATTTAGTCCAAATATATTGTTTATAAAAATTGTACCACCATTGTTCAATCTTTGACATAAGAAATGGTGTCATTTTTGTTTTTTTCTTATAGGTCAAATTAGAAATATTCTATCTCTTAAGATGGTAGTAAGAAGTATAATTTTAAGAAATTGAAATATATAGCATAATCTCATCATGGTTAACTTCAAGTTATCAGGGTGTTTGGGTACATGAGTGTTTTAATACATTTATAGGCGTGTTATCACCTCATCAACACGGGTTTATCTGATGATCTTTTCATAAAATGCATTGTTCTTAAGACTTTTCAATAGGAATACACAATTCATTTTGAGTAAAATGGTTTATAAAATGGAAAGAGTGATAATTTTTTAAAATAGTGAAAATGGTTAATTTTGAATGGCATGGTTGGAGTATTTTAAAAAATAGTTGAAATGTTGATAATGGTTGAATTGTGGAAATCTATGTTGTGATATGGGGTAATGTGGTAGATTGAAATTTCTAATCCATCATTTTCTAATGAGTGAGACTAAATGGAGTTTTTTTCTTCTAGTTATAGTTAATGGAACTCGGTAGGAATCATAGAAACCAATAAGAAGAGGATACTAGAAATGTTGTTTCACCTGAACCATAAGTGAAACAAATAGTTGTTTCAAAGAGTTTTCTATTATTTTCAGGCTATGTATAAGGGTAATAGAAATGATGAATTGTGAAAATTGGACCATTAATTTCACTTCCAAATGAAGAATCCACTAACCTTTATAGGGGATTCTGAGCCAAAAAAGTAAAAGTCTGTTTGAATAGGATGTATTTAATCTTTGATTTTCTTTGGACACCAGCATAGATGAATGTGAAGTCGGAAAAAAATATACAAAAGGATTTAAAATATGAATGGCGGTAATTACAAGTATGGGATAAATTGGACTAAGTCATGACTTGGTAGGATTTTTGAATAATTTTTTAATATTAAATTCTATCCTCACACATCTCAGATTACTAGAAAAACATATTTCATTAGTTTGAATAAAGAGAATATCTCGGTGATAGGGTATCTAGCTAAATTTATGAATTTAGTCCTCTTTTCCATGGTAGTTACTGCAAGTGTGTCCTTGAAGGTAAAAATTTTTGAGTCTAGATTAATACCAGATATTTGATCAAATATTTCAATGATTTTTATAATGGATTATATAGAGAGGGTCAATAGAGATATGGTTGGATAAAGGGATATCTTCAGAAATATGGTTATGAGGAGCATATTTATTCCTATAGAACATGTGGGAATACTAATGATTGGTACAAGTGGATGAGGGAAACCAACTTCTAGATTTGTGGGAAGCCTCATTATTAGACCATGGGATCTGTAAATCTGTCTCTCCAACGCAAGAGTAAACTGGGTTATTTTTAGTGTGGTTCACTATGTCACAACAATAAAGATTGTACAAAACCACCTAGAGCATGACACAACTGAAATAAGATAGATCATATTCAGTTCTATTATCACAGTTCTTGAAGGTTAGGTTCTAGAGACACATTTATTGATTCTCAATAATCGTATGATTCTATGAGATGAGAAAAATAGAATAATTATCATCATTATAATAGTGATAACCAAGGTGATTCTAGGAACAATATTACCCCTTAACTAGTGAAACCTCAACATGGTAATAAAGAGAAAAGTTTAGTGATTAATAAATTGTATGGAGATGAGAAAATGATCATGGATGATCAATCTAATCCTTAGATACTAAGAGGTATGATTCTTTTGAATTATACCATTATGAAATAATTGTTTGACATGGGTTCATCCCAATCATTTATTATTTACCATTTTGTTGATAATATGGGTTTTCATGTTAATATGATTCTTTCTATTTTAAAAATTCAAACTCCTCTTGGTCAAATATATTGTAGTTTCTTCTGGTGTAAATATTGTTCTATAACTATTGATGGGTATGAGTTTATTTTTTATTTATCTATTCCTGAGATGGATTTCTATGAATTTATTTTAGGTATGGATTCTTTTGAGTCATTTAAAGATCACATCCACTGTTATGCCTAAAATATTATTTTCCCATATCTAGATGATGTCAAGAATTTCTTTAGATAAGATTTGTATGTAATGGCATGATGAATTCGAATTTTAGAACCAGTGGTTGGAACCATATATTAATCATTTAAAGAACATTACCTATAATTTGTGAATGATATTTCATATGGATATTTGCCAACTATTGTTGATCAGTTCCCCAATGTTTTTCTAAAAAATTTCTCATGGTTTCAATCAAAAAGTGAAGTGGAGTTTAAGATTGATCTCCTTCCTAGGACTAATGAAATTTCACTTCCTTCTTATTGAATGAAATTGGAAGAATTGAGGGTGTTGAAAGTTAAGTTAAAGGATTTTTAAAGTAATGGGTTAATTCAACTATATACATCTCTATGGGTAGCACCAGTTTTGTTTGTGGAGATGGAATATAGAACTCTTAGAATTTTTGTGTATTGTCATAATCTTAACCAATTTACAATAAATAATTGATATCATCTTTCATGAATTGATGATATGTTTGATAAATTGAGGATATCCCATTGGTTATCAAAAATTTATATATATTATGTATATAACTAATTACGTGTTTGGAAGGAGGATATTCCGAAGAAATCTTTCAGAAGTAGATATAGATCATTAAAAATATGTATTTATGCCTTCTGGTCTTAAAAATTCACCATCTATATTTATGGTATTTATTAATTAAATCTTTTAGAGGTAAATGAATTAATTTAGGGGGGGGGGGGTTATTTAGGATATATTTGTGTATTCAAAGAAGAATTTATAAAAGTTTCATAAATATGATCGTTTTTGGACTTAGACCTAATGAATTCAACCATGTATCTCTATATGTTACTAATTATAAAATTATGTAGATACGTTTTGTTACCTATTAAGGAATAAATAATGTTAAATAGATGAGGTACAATACTACAAAATAAAAATTCGATATTTTGTAAATATATGAGGGTGAAAGTTTGACCAAGATGAATATAAGATTGAATGAAAATTTAAATGATGTTTCTACCATGGGAAATCCAATTCCGGAACTAAATTAGGCATTAAAGGTACTTGGATTTTTACCCTCTAAGTGGAATGTAATTTCTTCTTTGATCAAATAATCAACTCCTGTAAAAAATATAATGATGAATAAATTTCTTAGTACTCTCATGATAAATTAATAAGAAATGAAATTTGAGGCTGAAGATCATAGAGTGATCAAAAAAGAAAATATAAATCTTAATGTTTTTATTCATAAAATTGAAAATAAGTCAATATAGGATATTAGATTCTTTAATGATTCATGTTTCCCAAATTATAGAGAGAATATTTCTTACCCAGCTATAATATTTAACAAGTTTTATATAAGGATGAAAGTTTTAAATAAGTTAATAAATGGTTATGATAAAAATGATCATGGTTTTAAATAATTCTATGTTATGAATGAAAGTAGTTGGTTCCTATCAAACCTAATTTACCAGTGCTAAAGGAAATAAGAAAATTGAGAAGTAGGAAAAGAATCTCATAATGAAGGAAGATTATGAATGAAAAGAAACAAATTATATGTATTCTACATGTATTGTATTTTAAGACTCAATTATCTCTTCATTTTCTCAATAATAATAGGAATAATCAAATTAAAAATAAAATATGTGATTTATAGCTAAATATTATGCGATAAAATCCAAATACTCATCTGATTATGATTATGAAATCTTCTCAAATGATAAACTAGTTGAATATTGTTCTATTACAAATAAAAAATATGAATCTCTAAAGAAAAATCATAAATATATAAATAATATTACCAATAATATCTTAAGTGATAAGGATAAAATTTTAAAACAACACATAGAATTAAAATAGAAATTATGAAAATTTATTTCAAGCTATACTAATCATGAAAGTAATATTAAAGAGTTACAGAATAAAGAAAATTATTTTAAAAGTTCTACTTGTTTATTTAAAATGGGAGAAGAGTATTTAAATAATATTCTTATAAATAATATATATAAAAAATAAAAATATGGTATTCGTAATATTGCTGAAAACCCTAATATATGTATAAATTATTTTTCCTAGTTCAAAGGATTACACCATGTTAGGAGTTACTTATTTTTATTGTGAAACTAAAAAAATTATGCTAATAATTGTTTCTTAAAGGATAATTATACTAGTAATGTTAAAAAATACTATGTTTATATATATTTATCTAAAGTTAGTCCTTATACGGTTAAAAAGATCTGATTTCCCAGATCTTTGCTTGTTGGCACAATAGTACCCAAGAGCATTTGGGGACGAAAATATGTTTTTTTTTATTTTTTGTACAAGAAAATCCATAGGGACATAAATAAAAAATTTCATATAGATAGTGGATGTTCAAGAAACATGAGTGGAGAATTATCTAATTTCCATGCACTATCAAAATTTCATAGAGTCCTTATTACCTTTAGTGACATTGAAAAACGAAAAATAATTGGATTTGGATTAGTTGGAGATCTAAAATCTATATAGATCGACAAGGATATCTATTTTCAAGGGTTTAAGAATAATCTAATTAGTGTCTATTAATTCTATGATGATGTATTTTTGGTTGATTTTTCAAATAATAATTGTTCTTTTTTAAGGATAAACTACTTAAATTTAGATCACTTAAAACAAAAAATGTTTATACATTGGACCTTAGTTCTTTGTTTAAATAGAAACTAAATGATCTAAAGGATGAAAAAAGTGAATCTTGGATATGCAATAAAAGTATTTTTTTAGTGTAAGATATTTTACTTATCAAAATTATCAAGGAAGGAATTATTTTTTTACCATCCTAGTCTTATGTTTGATTAGAATAGACTATTTGATGCATTATAAATAGGTAAGCATAATAAGTTATTTTTCAAATAAATTACCAAGTTTTCTATATATAAACATTTAGAACTTATCCACATAGATTTTATTGGACCCTATAGAGTGGTAATATTTGATGGAATATTCTTTATGTTTGTATTAGTTTATGATTTTTCCATATTTACTTAGGTTAACTCTATAAAGTTTAAAAGTGAATCTTTTTTAGTATTTAATTTTTTTTGTTAGTTCTCTCAACATGGAAAATATTTTAAAATAATTTCATTAAGAAGTGATCATGTAGGATAATCTGTGAACCAAGAATTAAATTCATTTTTCTCAAACTATATATTAAAAATACTTTTTATACTCTAAGAACATCACAATAGAATGCAATTTTCAAAATAAGAAATAGAACAGTTAAAAAAGTGGATAATTTTTTTTGAATGGGTATGATTTACCTGCCTATTTTTTTAGAAGATGCTATTTATAAAACATTCTTTATTATCAATATATTTTTAACGATACGTTTAATTAAAAGGGAACCTTATGAGTTATGGAGTAATAGAAAACATAAGTTTTGATACATTAGGGTTTTTGTATATAAGGTGTATATCTTTAATACTAAGGAAAATCTTAGTTAATTTGATCCAAATACTGATGAAGCAATATTTCTTGGGTATTATTCTACTTCTAAATATTATAGAGTGTTTAATAAAAATTTAACGATAGTTAAAGAATATGTTCTTCTGAATTCTGATGAAAGTGATCCATTTAGCCACAATAGAATTTAAATAGATTAATATATTGATTCTTTAAATAAATTTAATATTGAATATTCTAATGATAATTTTAATAGTAAAGTATAACATGATCATAAACAGTCGAGTTCTAAAGAACATGAAATTAAGGAACATGAAAGTGTCTTACCTAGATAATATTAAAATTTAAAGGATCACTTTTTAGATACTATTATAGAATATCTATATGATGGAGTTAAGCATATGAGAAATGTTAAAAATCTAGTCGATTACTCTTTCTTTCTATCCCAGATTGAACCTAAATTTTCAGAACAAGCCTTAACTAAAGAATGTTGGATATTGGCTATGTATGAAGATAGAAATAAATTTTAGAGGAATGATGTTTGGTAATATTGGACCTCAAACCATCCTATAATAGGAACTAAATGAGGATTTTGGAAAAAGAAAGATGATCAAGGTATAATTACAAGGAATAAATTTAGGCTAGTTGATCAAGGTTATAATCAAGAGGAAAGAATAGATTATGAAGAAAACTTTTCCCCTATTTCTAATATTGAATCCATTAGGATCCTTTTGGCCTATGTATGTCATTCTAATCTTAAATTACACCATATGGATGTCCAATATGTATTTTAAATGGTTATTTTTTTTGGAGAAATTTTATGTTGAAGAACCCCCATGTTTTGAAAATACCCATCTACCAAATTATATTTTTAAACATATTAAATCTCTTTATGGTCTTTAAAAATTAACAAGGGATTGGTATACAATATTGAATTGTTTTATTTTAGAAAACTGTTTTTTAGTAGGTTTAGCTAATCTTACACTTTTTAAAAAAATGATGTTGTTTTTTGTTCAATAAATCGAAATCTTTGAAGTTATTTTTGAAAACTTTTGTAAAAATTGTTTGAAATGAGTATGATGGGATAATTAAATTTATTTCTTGGATTTAAAGTTCATAAAAAGGATTTTGGAGATAATTTATATCAAAGTAAAGAGATTTTTGATTTATTTAAAAAGTTTGGACTTGAAAATCATAACATTTAAACAAATCCTATGTGAACCAGTATAAAAATTGATTTGGATAAATCTAGGAAACCATCTCACCTCAAGTTATATAAAGTTATGATAGGCTATTTTCTATATCTTTCTTATAGTATACCAAATATCATGCTTTTTTCTCTATGTTAAATATTTGAATCAAATACAAAATAGTCCCATTTAATTACTATTAAAATTATTTTGAGACATTGGAAATCAATTTCGTCTCTATCTTTTATTTATCCAAAAACCTCTGGTTTTGATTTAATTTCATAATTAGTTTCTAATTTTGGAGGATATAGATTAGATTGAAAAAGAACCTTAAGAAACTATTTCTTTTTAGGAATGTCATTGGTTTCATAGTATATAAAGAAGCATATTTTAGTTACATTCTCATCCAATGAGATAAAATACATGTCTATTGGTAGTTACTGTGAACAAGTTTTTTCAATGAAACAAAAACTTCTGGAATTTGGACTTAATTTTCATCATGTTCCAAATTTAGTGATAATTACAGTGTAATTAATATTTAAAAAATCTGGTGAATCATTACAGGAATAATTATATTTATACTAGTTCCAGTTGGGCATAAGTTTAGTAGTACCCACTGGTTGTACCCCTCACTCTTTATGGGAACTAGCCTAGGCTCGAGTCCCACCAGACTTAGATTGTGTGTATATTACACACATGGGAATTCATGTTCTTTTCCTAGATGGAGAATAGGTGGTGCACTTTTTGCTATGTGAGGTCCACTTATTGATATTCAATCATAACCCATATAATCATGTAGTTGAGTGGTACATTATCTTAATTAGAATCCAAACGACCCAGGTTCAAAACTGATAAGGGCTAGATATATATGCTAAATATTTAATTAATGAAGTAGCAAAGCTATTCACCGAATTTGGGCCTACGAGCCACAAAATCGGGCCTTCAAACAATAGGTCCTTAGGTACACCATTGGCCTTCTGGATAGATAGACTTCAGTCCGTCACATATCTGAAGGTGACACACAGTGAATAACCAATTGGTGTAGTGAATTTGGTAGGTAGTGAAGCTTGGATTTAGGTAGCATTATCAGGTGGGAAACTCAAAATAGTGATAAGTGTGTTGGAATGTATCAACTATGCCTCAATCTATTTATGATAGAGGGGTTATCTTCAATGAAATTTGAAAATGGCATCATATAATGATGGTTATTGAAACAGGGGGTGACACATCATTTAAATGGTGGTGGCCTGATAGGTGAAGCGATGTATCTTGGTAGGCAGTATGCCATGGTGAATTTTAGTAATTGTTGGGTGGGTAGTTTGAAAGCACAATGGGTGCGCTAAAACCTATCATTTTTCCCTAAACCTAGATGAGGGTTGAAGAGGGGTGCTCTACCATATCTTCATGGTGGAGAAATGTAATGAAAAAGATGATGTTTCGGGAATCATAATGAGAAGACTAGGATCATGATTCAATGTTTGGATATTTAACATAGGCCTTCGAGTCAACTCATTTAACTTTCAACCCATAGGAACTTCGAGCCATGAATATATTCTTATAGTTGGGGTGATAGACATGTGGTTAAAACACCCTGTAATCCTACATGAAACCCAGGATCAAATCCTCATGGGGGATATTTTTTGAATTTACTATAGTAGTACTATAGTACCATAACTATTCACCTTATTTGGGATTTCATTCCATTTATTTAAACCTATAGGATATCGGGCCTTCGATATATCCAAATATTTTGGGCACAAATCCTATTGCTATATAACTGCCTTAGGTCAGCACTTGTGGGAAGAAGGGAAAGTAATAGGGGCCAAAATAATAACTTAGTGAAACAAGAAGGTAGTGTGGGTTGGAACAACTAGGTGGGAGGCCTCAAAAAGAAGGATTGACATGTTGATACTTATCATCCAGCCTTATATCTACATATAACTGATGTGGGAAGATGGGTTCCCTACCAATTGAACATCTACACTAGGGACTGATATGAGGATGTATGGAAACATCCAGGTGATGCAAACAAAGACTATATAGGAATCACCGAGTGGGTTGATAAAAAAAGAGATAGGTGTTCTAATTCCTATCATCTATCCCTCTTACCACATTCTGGAAGGAGTGGTGACCTTCAATGATGCATTATCTTGTATGATGCAATGGTTCATGATGGGGGGGGATGCAGATTTTAGACCCAGTTCAAGGGGTGTTGATTACTTGAATGGGGGGGGGGGTATGAATAAAGATATGGAATGATTAAAACCAACCACTCAGGGAATTAAAGGTCCATATATTATCCTTTAAGCTTGTAGGCATTTAGTCCATCAAAAAATTATAATAGTTTTTCGATCCATTATGCCTTTGGGTCATGTTAAGGGTAACTTATAAATCTAGTTGAAAAAAGAGGGATTTGTTCCTTAATAAAAGGAGAAATTTCCCTCTAGATGTCAAGAAAAATTAATATTAGGAATAATTTTCTGAAGGATCATGTCTATAAAGGGTATATTTCTATAGAATTTTTTAATATAGAATATTATCTTGTTTATATTTTCACTAAACCACTTCCCACTACTAGTTTTTATTTTATTATGGTGGATTTATGTTTATTTAATTTTAAGTTAATATTTTAATATTCTTATCAATATCAATTTAGATTAATAATTATTTCTATTCTAAATCATTTTTTTATGTTTTATTTATTCATATTATTTACTCTATTTTTTAATTTTTTTATTCAAATCTAAGTTGGGTATTTTCCCCAAAAACTATCTTTTCAATTTAAAAACCCAAATGATTTACAGAATTATTGTCTTTAAAAAATAAAATATTGCAAAAAAAAATCAGAGTTAATCTTTTTACCTCTCATACCTTTTAACTTGCAGACTTTCAATCTTTAGAGCTCTCAATCTCTTGAACCATAGTTTTTTTATCCCTAAACCTTATGCTTCTTGCAATGGAGAAGAATAAGAGGAAAAACGAGGTAGGTCCAAGTGGTGTGAATATTTAGTGTTCTCCAAGGTTATAGTGGAATGTGCTTTAGTGAAACTTTATTAGATATGAGTGTATTTTTGAAACAAATATTCTAATAAAGAAGGAATTAAGTTTTAAAGTCTTGGAATTCATATTTAATAGGGGAAAAATGGTTATTTTTGAAAGAGCAGTAAAAGTGTTTTATGAAAATTCCTAGTATAGTTTTGATGATAGTTAGGACATTGTATCATATAAATTGAATGATAAATAGTTTTTGATCTCATTAGTAGCAATTAATCAGATATTTTAGTACCCTCATAAAGGGAATTACCATTAAGTATATGATATATCTGAGATAGTGTTCATAAATATGAGGATATTATATTGTTTCTCTTAACTACATATCAATTCAAGAAGATACTAGTTAAGGATTTGGAAGATGATAAAAATATATTAGTCAAATATATCTAGGTAATATTAGTTCTGAGGATTTATGAATATGAGAAAATTATTTCTCTATACAAGTATATCATGTTTCTAATGATAAGTTACATCAAGTTAAATATAAGCCGATACTTGTTAAGTTACATGAACCATTTCAATAAAAAATATGCTATGATTTCCTTTTATCCATATGGTATACTAATGAATATTTTTCTTTATAAAAGGGGGATGATAAATTCCATCAAGATTAGATTAATATTTCATCATAGAAACATTTTTTCTTATAGAATGATAATAAATCTTATTTTATTTTTAAGGGTGATGAGAGGTAGGATGATGCTAGTTGGTATTGAAGAAGAAAATAAATCTAATGCTCATACTGAGGAGGAGTAAAAGATTTTAATGTTTTATGGTTTTATAAGTCCTCATGAAGAAGAAATTAAAGAATCTCAAGTAGAAGGAGGAGCTGGAATGACATGAGTGGTAGGTTGTTTTGAAGATTGTTTAGTTGGTGTTACAAATGTCCCTATTAGTAATAGAAGAAGGAAGACATTAGAAGTGAATATTCCTACTAAATTCAAGGGAATTATTTAGTTTCCTAGATCCATTTAAGAACCTTATACTGAAGAAGAGAGTAGTGTTGTTCTTGTTCAAAGGACCATTAGAAGAGAGTTTCCTATACCTATTAAACATTTTGAGAAGGTTGGGGAATTTGATAAACCAGTTCCTATTTTGGAAGAAATATTTTATTAGAATATTATAGTTTTTTTAGAAGTGGTTACACAAAAGAATCCTATAGATGAAGAATGATATGAGAAATTTTTTCAAGGTGCAGGAAAACAAAATGAGGAATACCCACATTCTCAAGGATCTAAAAGAATAGAAGAAAATATTCATGTTTAAAAAGCCCATTTTGATGAGCAGGTGCGTACCTCAGTTTCTTTTAAAACTGAATTAATTAGGGATCAATTAGTTTCATTTAATGAAAGGTCTAGGGAAAGGACTATAGAAGAATGAATTTATTATGAAAAATTACTTAGATAATTTTCCTGTCCTTCTGGTGAAGATTTAAATGTTTAATCAATTTAGATGGTTGAAGATACAGAACCTTCTATAAGGGTTGAGCATGGGTCATTAGATTCATTTGGTATGATTTTAATATTTAATCAGTTAAAGGATGAATTTGTGAAGTTTCAAGGGGATCTTGAGAGTTATTAAAAGTATTTTGAGGAATTTAAATGTTTATCCACTTCTAGAATAGACTTTAAGTCTCTCCATACAAAATATTTAAGTTTGAAGGAAATATCAATTTTAAGAGAATAGTTTCATGACTTTAAATGTGATATCTCTAACTAGCTAGAAAATAAAAAATGAGAAACGATTTCAAAAACTTTTTTTTGGATTTGAGGAAGTTATTGGAAAGTCAGTACAAAAGTTCAATAGATTAAAATTCATATTAAAGAAGGGATTCTATTTTATATAGAGTAGGATATATTGATGTGTTTATATAGGTAGATATTCTATCTACTGATTTTGTAGCCATATAAGAACAAATTATGGGTTTAATGTTTAATAGTGCACCTCTATACACTATATTTTAAAATTCAATTGAGATATTTGAAATGTTTACTTTTGTAGAACCGAGAGACAAATCATTGTTCAACCATTTAAGAGAAATTATAGACAAACGTATTCAGTCTTCTAAGACTATTCATAACTTTTTCAAGGTGATCTTATTTAAAGTGTGGAAAATGCGTGAAGAATAGAGGTATTTGATGAAATAATGGGCATGCCTAATGAATTATAATTTCATGATTTGATGGTGGAGATATAGGCTATGAAGAATAGTATATGATATTCTTTCACTACTAAATCCCCTCACCCTTCACCTTAACTTGTTGATCCTTATGTCAATACTAATTATAATTCTAGATGATTTGTAAAATAAGTTATTTTACTATTTTCTACAGCATTAATTTTTTTAGTGTTGTTTTATGATTACAGGGTAATTTATTTTAATTATAACATTAAATTTTTCTTATATAATATTCAATTATAGTAATCTGAAAAATTAAGATGTGTTTTAATTCCTCCTTATACTTTCTTTTAGATCTCAAATATGGGGAAAAATCAGGATAAACACAAATTCCAAACGAATCTAAATACTTTTTTTTACATAATTAAAATAATTACAAACAATAATTATTTTTGCGTTTGTGTTTATATGGGGTTTTTATCATAAAAAATGAGGAGATTGTTGAGAATATGCATATTAATACAACAATTCTTCACCAATTTCTTATTGATTTTTATTCTCACAAACACCATCATTTGTTTTATTAATTAAGTTTATTTAAGTGTATTTCATTATTATATTTATTTAAATATTTATTTCATTTTCCTAGAATTTAGGAAGTTATTTACTTATGATCAAATGAATTTTTATTCTACAAAGTATTCTTGATGTTTTGAAGAAGTCTGGAATCACTGTTTAAAGAGTGATGTTGTAACCTAATGTTAGTATCCAACCACACATTTTTAACAACATGTTGAAGCTAAAAGTTATGTTTATGAACCAGAATTTTTATGGGTAACATCATGTTTGAGTACCTAATGTCACTTTTAGAACCTCATGTTTAAACTAAAAATTAGGTTTAGAAACCAAACTTTCATAAAGCAACCCCATGTTTGAGTATCTAACATTTGGTTTGTTAACATAACATTGGTATTAAACCTTACACTTTGGTATTATATGTTTGGAATCAACTATATGATATTAACCATATTTTTTAGCTGCCCTAATGAAGAGAAAATACACATTGAATTAGTAATCTATGATATTTGAATTTTGGATATTTTCAAGATTTTTTCTTTGATTTCACTAGAGTAAATATCTCAATAAAGGGATTCAAAGACCATTTAAAAGGTTCTTAATAATATACTAATTTATTCATACTTATATGGATTGTTATTATTTTTAATGGATGATTTATTTTGAATTTCAAATGAACTGAGCATTTTGAATATCATGATTTTTATAGTTCCTTTTTTGGATCTATTTTACTATAATTAAACCAGGTTCTTATTTATTTTGACCATATTTATTTGGTTTATATATATGAGTTTAATATGTTAAAAAATATCTCTAATTATATGAATTATTATAACCTAAATTTATTTTCAATTATGTGAGAAATTTATACGAATATTTTTATTGTAGATCATATTGTATCTACCTGTTATTCATCTAATATAGTTCATTGAATCATTTTCAAGACTACACTTTGGAGAAAAACATGTTATAATATGATTATGTGTGTTTATATTACTACTAAGAAGTTGATTTTATACATTTGTGTTATTTATAAATTCTATATGCAAAGATGGAGATTCTTCATAAGGATAATATTTTGAAGACTTTCTTTTATTCCTCTGAATATATCTATATTGGTTAGTTACGAAATACACATATGAACACTCTCAAAGAGAATTTATCTAACAAAATATAATCACTTTTGGTTTTGAACACTCAAGTTTGGAGTGTTTTGAGGACCATTGTTTACCCTATATGAAGTCTTGTAAAATATTTTGTAACAAGTTGCAGTTTCTTGCACTCAACTATCAAGATCCATTAGTAAATGATTTGCAAATGAAAATCACCAATCTTATAGAGAATGTATTGGTGGAGTGGACTAGGGTATCTTTGTTCCCTAAACCACTATAAAAATTATTGTGTAATTTTCTTTATATTATGATGCATGATCCATTTTAAGAAAATGGAACAATGTTTCTTTCTAAATTACAAAGGGGGTTGGTTTTAAATTATTCCAGTTTTTAAAAGGAAAAAATTCTCCCTGTTGTGTCTTTATCATTATTCTGACCAAACACCACCCTGACGTGGGACACTATTTCAGCCATTCATAAATAATGCATCAAATAATTCACCATTACCTGGATAAAATTAATGCAACACAATTGATCCATGTACCTTCCACCCATCCCCTCTTTTATTTCCATGTGCCCATTACTTTTTGACATTTTTTTCTCTAGCTCGCTATCCAGAATTCCCGTGCAACCGTTCTCGTACATGTATCCTCCCATTTTTTGAGGATGAAACTGGCTATTCTTTTAATTATGAACCCATTAGTTTATTCTTCAAATAATTTTCATGTTTCTAGAGGAGGCATGACTCTTCTATGTTCTTTTGTAACACCTTGAGACTTTATTATGTATTAAATTAAATAAATATATCATTGAATAACATGTAATATTCACAACACCAAACTAAAATGATTAATACTTTATTCAAATGAATGGTAAACATCAATAAATTATTATTATTATACAATACTAAAAAAATAAATTAACACTCACTAGTAAATGATATGAAATAAGGTTGAGAACACTTTATGTTTTAAAGGTTCATTATTTTCTGAAAATGATATTTATTAAATTTTTTATTTTCATTCTAAAGATAAATTTATGGATTTTATAATTTTAATTTTATTAATTGAACTTAAATTTTTATTTTAGCATTTAAATACTAGTTTAGGGGGATTTTTAATAAATTTTCAATTTTTTTTTTATTTTAGGTTGAATTGTGTGAAATACCGAATTTACAAACAGTGTTATTTTTATGATATTATCATGATATAGTAAGGACTTGAAAGTTTATGAAACCATTTTTATAGAAAAAATATATATTTAATACGTAATATAATTAATTTAAAAAATATAATTGTGAACTTATAAATCTATTTTTGATATTTTGGAAATCTAATTAATATTTTTAATTGAATAAAATCTATTCATGATTTTTTATATTAATGTTTTGAAAAGTATTATTTTGTTTTTGGTTTGGTTTAAAATAAAAAAAATCCTCCTTTTATTAAAAAAAATTTAATTAATTACATCAGAATCAATATTATACATTATTTTGGTATTAAATTATTTTTATGCTTAAAATGGGCATTTTTCTAAAAACAGTTTTTCATTGCGTTACACATACTTGATTTAAAATTAATTTTTACCACTTATAGAAATTTAATAATGGAAATTGGATTTTACATCTGGAAATAACATGTTAAATTTTTTTAATGAAGTCAATTTCATTTTTAATCATAAGGAATAGTTACCATGGTAAAAGTTCATCACCAGAGTAAGGGTTAACAAGGGGATTAAACTAAGAGACAAGGTTTCAATTATCTCTAAAACTTGTCAAAATATGATTTTATGAGCAGATTCAAAACGTAAATTGTCATATATTGTAAACTGGAATAAATTAGATCCAATTTACATGAGGAATAAATTTATTATATTTTAATGTTCTTAATATTTACAAGGGTGACCAACCTTAACTTACAAAATGGTACCTATTCTCCTCACTCCTCTGCACACTTTAATCAACCAAGCCCGAAAAATTCCTTCAAAAATATTATCCCCATATCTTAAAGGTCCTATTATCACTAAAATACCAATATTATAAGGCTTAAGTTGTAATAAGAAGGAATGAAGAGGAGGTTAAACTATGTATGAAGAAAGTCAGGACATGAGGTAAGGGTTTCTTTATCTAAATTTCATTTTTTTAATATATTTATAATGGTAGGAACTATGATTTATTTTATACGATGTACTTAATAAACCATTAATATATTGTGACATGTTATTTTATGAAATTAATGGGATTTATATAACCATTACATGTTCTAACTTTTGATAGTATTTGATTCAGAAGTTAACGAATCTGTAAGGGTTTATTTTACAATCTCCCTTTTATCATGTTTTTTTATATTTAAATTTATAATTTATGGAATTTTATGTTAATTATCTCATAAAAATATATATTTCCATATACTCTACTTATTTAGGGGGTTTTTAAGTATTCATTCCGTTTTTCACTCTTGGTTACTCAAACAATTAAAATAGTGTTTTTATAAAAAACCATCCTTATTTATCCTTTTTGGTTAAGGATATTTTTCTTCCACATACATGTTATTTAAAATGTTACAGGAATATTCTATTATATACTCTATTGATTTTAAAAAATCATTTTCAACAATATATTACTTTATTTTTAATGGTTTTAAAAATAAAAATTACAATTTTGTAGTATGGGTTATATATGACTTTTTTTAAGTGTAAAAAGAATATTTTATTACATTTATCAACTGAATCAATTTTACTTGTTTCTTAAAATTTTTAGTTTTTTTAAATTTACCAAAATAAAAGGATGTTATCTCTGATATTTTGAATCATATTTCAAATGTTTTTATAAAAAGTTGTTTTTCAACTATGTCAACATCCATGAAAGATTTTTATGATCCACTAGGGATATGATCTTATGATAGCATACAATTAATTTATCTAGGTGGATGATGATGATGATGTGTTAATTATGTTTTTTTCAAAACTTTTTTTCCCATAGGTAACTAAGTTATAATTAAATTATGAATTTTATTATGATCTTGTAGGGCACATATATATGATTTTCTTTATGGGACAGGTGGTCCAAAAATTATATATCTCTCCAATTTGATGGGTAAATATTAATATATCATGAGATAATATGAAGGTGAATTCGGAGTAAACCCAATCCAATATGGGACTCTTACCACTATGTTTATGGGAATTGGGAGTGAACCCAATCCACTATGGGAATTTTTTCTCTGATAGTCATGGTAGTGTGCCTTTACTAAGGAAATTATTTTTTATGCTTATGTGTATGAAAAGAAACTTATATCTAATTTTTATGTTATTCTACCATGGATAATGATTGATTACTAATTATTCCACACTCTTATTAATCATGTATTTATTTTCAAAAAGCCTTATACCGTGACTCATGATTTATGTTATATGACTTGTTAGGTATGTTTTCATATGTTATGATTATATTCAAATACCCATATGATAATTTTATGCTCACTTATGATATTAAATTGATAATTCCTAGGTGTAATCTTATTGATTGTGTGAGATCACCATTATTATGTTTTTATTTCCCCAATTTATAAATGTAACACCCAAATATTTTAAATGAACATCGTGTTTGATAGCATATACAATACACAACACTGAGCTTAAAAAAGTAGGAAATATTATTATTTAAATATGAAAATAATAACCTAGTCATTTAATTAGAAAATATGAATAGGGTTAACCTGATTATGAATATATTTATAAAGGTTTTATTTAATTTATTTATTAATAATAAATAAGTACTTATTTTCCAGTAAAAGTATTTTAAACATTAAAAATGGTTTTGTTTTTCATTTTTTGTGAAGGAAGTGTACTTAATTTCTACAAATTTTTGAAATTTTGTTTTATAAAATTAACTAAATTTTTTATATCTGAATAAAAAAAATTACTTAGGATGAAATTCTTATATTTTTTTTGAAAAGATTGATTTTCTAGTGAATAGTGAAAAATACTGATTTTCATTGAAAGTTATATTTTTTATTTCATGAATTTAAAAAGTTATGTATTTTTTAAAATGGTGTCAAATTAAAATTAATTATATTATATTATTAATAATACAATTAAGTTTAATAGAATCAATTTTATGTTTTAATTTAGCCTAAAAACATTTTTATACATTAATATGCATTTTTTTCTAAAAAATGTTTTTCATTGAATTTTTCATTTTAATATTAAATTAACTTATAAAACATATATATATATATATATATTGAGTAATAAAAAATAGAATCCATATTTGGAATCATGAGGTCCAAATATGGTAAATAGTTCCCTTTTATTTTTACTTATTATGAATAGTAACCATAATAAATAATTGTCTCTATAGTAAGGGTAAATTAGGTAACTAATATGAAAAATCATATAATATGGACTAAAAATGGACCTAACACTTTCCTTTATCATATTGGAAGAGTTTATTTCATCCATTTTCATCCATGTATCAAGTATATGGACACTTAGTTCCATATTTCTTTGATCAATACTTTTATATTAATTTAAGAAATGAATAAAACAAAATGTTACTATTTTGACTTTAATAACTTTTAATTTTCATTACAAGGATAAAAACAGGAAATGTTAAGTTATAAAATTTTATTTGAATGAAAAAATAATTTTTTATCAGGTTAATTTATTTATAATTTTTCATGATTAAATAATTACCTTTAATGCATATTCAATGCTAATTTATTATTTATTAAATTAATATAAAAATAAAATAAATTATTTTAAAAACTCTAAAAGTAATATTTTTTGAGTGAGTTATAATGACTCATTAATTTTATAAGTATATATAAAATAATATATATGTGATAAATTCTATATTTTAATTACATATTTGTCTTCATGTCTTTAATGTCAAATTAAATGACTAGTGCCAAAAATGAAATTATTGATATTTTATGAAAATAATATTTTATTCAATTATTAAAAATAAAAAAAATATTTCAATAGGAAAAATATTATAATATATGATTAAAAATATAATCTATTTTTCATTTATATACAAATTGTTACCCTATAAGTAAAATTACAACAATTTAAGAGTGAAAAGGTGTTTCCGCGATTAAGGTTAAAATATGTTAACTAAGGGGTTAAACCAAAATATAAGGTTTACAATAATACTTAAACACATAAAAATTTTATTGGTTGATTATATTTCAACCATATCCTAAATTATATTATAATATATGGCTATTTTAAAGCTTTTTCTTGAGAATGACCTTAATATATTTTTAATCTTATAAGAAATTCAAAAAGTACCCCTCCCTTCACTTATAAAGGACACCCTTATCTCTTTTCTTTACAATAAATTGAGAAACCTAATATTTTGAAACCCTAAAAATGAATATTTTAAACATAATTATCAACGTTATATGGGTTATGTTCTATAAAAGAGACCAATCCCAGGCCCCTTTAGTGGATATATAAAAGAAATCTACCAAAGAAGAGGTAATCAATTTTAATGACTCTTTTAACTTTATTTATTCTTGTACATCATATAAATCTATTGTAACCATAATAAAATAATAAATCCAGTATCATAAATATACTTATATGTTATTATGATTATTTTAAAACAATTTTACATCTTTTTTCCACTATATGAAAAGTGAAAACATCACTCGTGCGTACATATGACTTACCTTCTCCATGTTGTGGTGTAATTATTTTTAATGACCAATTTACATGGATAGTTATAAATATATAACTAAGTATTATATATGATATTTATAATATAAATATTATTTTATAATTATAATATCATATATACCTTATTATCTTCCAATCCATTGGAAAATTATAACGTCGCTCGTGCGTACTTGTGGACTACCACCTTCAAGAAATGATGTGATCATTTTTTCATTTGGTATTCACATGGATGATAATAAGGATGGTTTTAATGAATATATATGATATTTATTTAATGATGAACATTCTAGAGATTATTTAACCATAATCAATGTTCAAGGACCAAAATTACTAAACCAAAATATATGTGAAAAACAGAGCAGTTACCACCTGGAACAATGATTTTAATAAAGAATTATTAATAAATAAGTGATAAAAGTTTATAAGTAAATCATATATGGTATGATATATATTATTATTGATATTTAATAAACATATAATAAATATATATTTTTTATAAATTAATATCAAACACATATGAAGGATGTCAAACCCAAATTAAGGGTTCTTCATCTCAAATAGTCTTCTTTGGGACATACGTAATGTTTTAAACCTATATTATTTTATGAGGTGTATCTACCACCTATTTGATATTATATATAATTAATATCATTAAATTTATTTTATTTACTATTTTATTTGATATTATTTCTATCATAAGGGTTATGATTCGAAAGTTTCTAAAGTGGTAAGGGTTTATTTCACAATCCCACTATTATTAAGGATTGTTTATGTTTAAGTTTTTAGTGGGGAAATTATTTGATATTTATATATCAAAACAATTATATTTTATTCCAATTTCATTATTTCTAGAAATTTAAACTTTTCCTTTCATTTTACTCTATTTATGTACCCATGATACCAAACTAATGTTTTTATGGAAAACTAACTTTGTATTTCAACTCGGTCAGGAATATTTTTCTTTCCTATCCATATTTTATTTAAATTTTTTAAATAATAATTTTAATAATATCAAATGATTTATTAAATATGTTTTTAACCATGTTTTACTTTTATGTAATGGTTTAAAAGAAATATTATTTTCATTTTTTTAATGAAGAAAATTTTGTCTTTTCATAAAAAAGTATGGATGGATTTCTTTTTTTAACTCATATGGAATGAAATTGATTTCACACTATCATGACCACACAATGTTTTGAAGCTTAATTTATAATTTTCCATGTTTATTTTCAAATGAATTTTTTTTCTAATATTTTATAAAGTTTAATTTTTTAAAATTGATTTTCAAAGTGAAAGGGGTGTTTTACCCAAAAATGTTTTTAATGGTATTTTATGGTATTTATATTCATAAATGATATCAACAATTTATTTTAATTATGGTTAAATGGGAGTATGGGGTAATGATACCATCCTTATAATTTCTATAGATGGTTTATGATTTGTTTGATTTAGAAAATTGTTGACATTTCATATTCTAGTTCTTAAATATGGACAATTATTGATTTATAAGGCATGTTGTTTAATTTTTACTGTTTATTCATATGATTAATTCATTGGACATATCAAGTTTTGGGTGGGGGATAAAATTATATAGCACCTTGATGAATCATGATGTATCATGATAGAGAATAGATTAAGTATTTGGCTGAGGGCTTTCCCATTTATAAATATGTATTGGAATGAGTCCTTGATGATATTTTAGATTTCTCGGGAAAATGTATCAATGATAAGTTTTAGAGTTTCTAACTTATTCATCCCATCATTATGAAATCTACTATTTATTTCCATTTTATTATTTGAACAGTGACGATTTCATGAATAAGTTTAAATCCCATGTGATTATTTATATGGAATTATTTGATCATCAGTTATTCCTTCGATATTATTCTTAGGGCTCTAGTTATTGATTTAATGGAAGGTGTTTTTAGTTATTTACCTTGATATATTGATTATGACTTATTTATTAAAGATAGAATCCACTATATGTAACACTTATTAGAGTCTCAGCTCAAAAATTATTTGTTTTCCTTTCCCCTGGAAACTACTAAGTATACTATGATTTATATGAAACGTTATTCTAGGGAGAATAAATAATTTCTCAAAGAAAATTATTTATTGTTTTTATGTTTTCAAATGTATGTGAGATTAAATTATGTATCTATTTTACTAAGAGTACTAAACTAATACATCATTTAGGATACGATTCCTTATATCTAGTTCTAATTTAATGTAGTAACCATTAACTATGGGATACTAGGTTTTGGGTCATTATAGTTGGTATCGATGGAAATTTAGTAAAAGATTTGGGAACTAGATTTTTGAAAACATATATTAGGGAACATAACCATATGAATGAATTTGAGAATAATTTTATGTATAGTATAACACCATAAATATTTTTTTTAATGTGGAGATTATGTGAATTCCCACTATTATTATTTTTTCCTATACTATAAATTTTGGTTTTATTCAATATATGGATCCAAAAGGAATCATGTTAACACTGAATGTGAATTGAAATGCAGGGATTATGTGTAACCAAATTGGACTAGAGTGAAGGATATTATGATTATTCCTAATCAGTTATCATAATATATCATTAACAACCTCTGCCTTAACCAAATATAATGAATATAATAATAGATTTTTTGATTGCTTAGGTGGTGGAGGCCAGGGAGGAAAGAAATATCAATTTCTTTCATATTAGAAATGTGGAAAGTGGTACCCTAGATAATGTCTCAAAGGAATGAGAATATGTTTTATGAATGGAAAATAAGGGAATAGATTAATGAATTTTCAAGGAAAAATGAGGAGTTATATGGATGAATATGAAGTTCATCTTAAAGTACTATTTATATTTTAATGTCTTTTTTGTAGAGAATATGGACACTGTCCAATACAATGCACAAATATAAGGGTTAATCCTAGACCAAGGAAAGACCTATGATATGCCAATATTTGAAGTGTTAGGATTAAAGTTATTATGAATTGGGAAAAGGTATAATTAACATTGATGAACTAAATTGAATAGTATTATTGACCTTTAAATTGGTTATTGATTTGATAAAATAATGATTTATGTCATCTTTGATGAAATTTATTAAATTTTCAGATTTATGGAAATAGACTATGATTTTATTTTAAGAATAATTTTTTTTATTTTTGAAAGCATATATGTTTTCATGTGTGGTTTCTCCAGAGTTATGGACATCATCCTGGTTTTAAAAGTATAAGGTTTCCATAATTTCAAAGTAATAGGTACCCATTTTGATGATTTAAATGATACTATTTTGAAGTGATTTGGAAATATTACTGGGTTTAAGAAGAATAATATATTAAAATTTAAATAAGCCTTTAGGTTATTATATTATTTGTTATGGTATATCAGATAATGGGTTATAGATAATATTTATAGTTAAAAAGTGATTTACTAATAAGGTGATATTTTCAGAGAAATTTGTAGTCAAGCTTAGTATTTCCTTTCAAGTTAGTATCTAAATTTTATTAATAAAATTTTGGTGAAGTAAAGTATATTTTAGGATTATATAGTGATTAATCGTGGTGATTAATGTTATGTTTGGGATACTTAATTGGGTTGAAGTATATGTAACCTTTAGGTTTAACATGTTGTTTGGCATGAAAGATTATTTGGGATGAAAGAAAATAAATTTTAGGAATGAAAGTTAAAAGGTATGAGATAACGATTAAGGATACACGATTCTTTAATGTTGAGGTTATTTAAGTCAATTAGGATGTAGTTTTATTTATTATTGGAATAATATATGTTTAACATTTGGTGTTATTTTGGAAATTTTAAGGTAAAATGTATTATTTTTTTCATATGAAGGATCATAAATTTTGGATATTATGCTAAATTATGGAAACCATTTTAGTTTTAGTTAAAATTTAAAGATATAAGTAATATATTAGTATCATTTTTTTGATTATGTGATCCATTATATGTTTATTTTAGTAATCCTTTCATGAAAAATTCATCTTTAATACTCATCATTTGGAGAAAGGACGAGATTGTGGTTGAAATAGATTAAAGGATGAAATTCAAAATTTTAAATAAGTATATTTCTTTATTTTCTTATTCTATATGGTAAAATAATTAATAAAATCAAGAAAAATGATCTTGAAACAAACATATTATCTTATTACTATTATTTTGGATGAATTAATTGTCTTTTCATTTGTCATAGATTTATGGTTTTATAGTTGTCAAATTTCTCATGTACATGTCCTATATCACTCTATATTATTACTTTAGAATTATTTTTCACTTCTATGTCCATATTTTTACTACCCACTAATTTTATTATATTTATAATACTACCTTTTTATTCTAGATGAACTTTGTATTTCCCTTTACCTCTTTTAAGAAAAAGTTTTATAAATCATTTTTATAATGTGGGTTTTCCACAAAATAATTTTCAAATTTAAAAACCTTGATTACCGAGAAAGAATTTTCACCAAAAGGAAAAAATTTATGGAATGGATTTTGGTATTATGTAACACCCTGATATTGTAAAACAACACTATGTTTAATAGCATATACAACACACAACATTGAGTAGAAATGAAGCACATAATTTTATTATTTAAATATAGTGTTATAACATAGACATTAAATTTAAGGGAATTAATACGAATAAAAATATTTAAAAAATATTTATAAAGTTTTTATATAATTTATTTACTAATTATAAATATTAAATTAATTTTTAGTAAAATCATTTAAAACTAAAAAAATAAATTTCCTTCAATAATATTTTTTTTCATTTTCGGTGTATTAATTATAATTAATTTATGAAAATTTTAGAAAATTTATTTTATAAAATGAAATAACTTTTTTATGTCATCATAAAAAAAATAAATTAGGGTGAAATTTTTGGATTCTTATGAAATGATTAATTTTTGAGTTAATAATGAAAAATACTAATTTTCCTTGAAAACTTTATTTTTTTCCAGGAATCTACAAGGATAAATTTTGTTTTAAAACATTTAAAAAGTAAAATTAGTTATATTATACTTTTAATAACCCAATTAAGTTAATTGGAATAAATTTTATTGTTTAATTAAGTATAAAAACATTTTTATACTTAAAAATGCATTTTTCTGAAAAACCATTTTTCATTGTTTTTTTCATTTTAATATTAATTTGATGTATGAGACATTTAAAAATTTAATACATAAAAATTAATTCCAAATTTTGAATCAAGAGGTACAATATTGGTAAATTTTTACCTTTTATTTTTGGTCATTATGAATAGTAACCATTGTAAATAATTGTCACCACGGTAAGTGCATGTTGGGAAATTAATGTTAAAAATAAAACGATAAGGAATACAAATGACCCTAAAACATTCCTTTATCCATTTTTTAAAGTTTTATATGGACATGTAAATAAAATTATAAAATATAAGTCCACTTGGTTCCATATTTCTTTGATTAGGATGTTTATATTAATTTAAGAAAAGAAAAAATACAAAATTTCACTCTCTTGACTTTAATATCTTTATTTTTTTATTACATGGATAAAAATCTGAAAATTTTTGTTATAAGTGTTTATTTTAAATATAATATATTTTTTAATATCACATTAATTTATTTTTAATTTTTAGTGATAAAATATTTTCCTTAAATGCTTATGAAACACCGATTTATTATTTATGCAATTAATAGAAAAATAAAATAAATTATTTTAAAAACACTAAAAAAATAATCTTGGTGAAAAATAAGAATTATGATGAATTTTAGAGAGATATATGACATATTATAGAAATTTTAAAATTATATATATTAATTACATATTAGTCTTCATGTCATTAAAGTCAAATGAAATGAATAGTGTCAAAAATGACATTATTGATATTTATAAAAATAATATTTTGTTAAATTATTCAGTATCATAAAATTATTTTAAGTGGATAATTATTATAATATACTGTATAACATTTCATACATTTTCCATTTATGGGCAAATTGTTACCTTATAAGTAAAATTATAACCCTTTAAGAGTGAAAAAGGTGTTATTATAGTTAAGGTTAAAATCAGTTAACTAAGGGGCTAAAAAAAGATAAGGTATAAAATACCACATAAACCTATCCAAATTTTATTGGTTGATGATATAAATCATAAAATACCTTATGTTTTAATCTATGTATATATTGAATCATTTTTCTTGAAAATGACCTTATTATATTTTTAATCTTTAATGAAATTCCAAAAGTGCCCATCCCCTCACTTATAAAAGGAAAATCATTTTCTATTTAATTACACCACATTGAGCAACCTGTATTCCCCAAAACATACCAATTTATATTTTAAAAATTATTATCCAAGTTATATATGTTTTTTCCTTCCAAAATATGAATCCTTGGTCCTTTAAGTAGATATCTAAAGGAAGCCTGCCAAAGAAGATGTTATCATCTTTATCGACTCTTTCAAATTTCATTCTTATTATACTTTATATAAATATTTTTAAACCATAATAAAATAAAAAATCCAATATCACAAATATAATGAGATTTTATTATGAATATGGTTTAAAAAGTTTTTTTCTATTATCTATCATATGAAAAGATATAACATATCTCGTGCGTATGTATAACTTACTGTCTCTATATAGCAGTGTAATTCATTTTTCATCCCCACTTTAATTGGATTATTATTAATATGTAACTAATTAATATATATTATATTTATGAAATAAATATTATATTTTAATTATAATATCACATATACCTTCTTACCTTCCAATCCATTGGAAAACGACAACGTCACTTGTGCGTATGTGTTGACTACCACCTCCACAAAGCGATGCTATCCTTTTTTCATTTACAATTTATATGGATGACAATAAGGATAGATTTTATGAATATATATTATATTTATATCATCACTCAAATTCTATAGATTATGGAACCATGATCAATTTATAAAGATCAAAACTACTGAAACAAAATGTATGTTACAAATGAAGTAGTTATCACCCAAAACAATGAGTTTAATAAGTTATTATTAATAAACGGGTGTTAAATGTTTATAATTAAATAATATATGGTATTATATCTATTATTATAGTTCTATAATATAATTATAATAAATCTATATTTATATACATGATGGTAAGACACATATGAAGGAAGTCAGAATTGAGATAAGGGTTCTTCATCACAAATCGTCTTCTTTGGGAATATGTTATGTTATACACCAATATTATTTTATGAAGTGTATTTAATGATTATTTGATATGTTATATAATTAATCTCATTATATTCATATTATTTTATTTTTATTTTGAAGTTATTCCTTGCTTGGTTTTATGATTAGAAAGTTACAAAATTGGCAATGGTTTATTTCACAATCACATCGTTTTTCTAGATTATTTCTATTTAAGTATCTATTTATGGGATTATTTTATATTTATATATTAAACCCAATATATTTTATTATACTAAATTTATTTTGAAAAATTATTTTTTTTCTTTTCATTTTCCTCTCTTTAATTACTCAAGATACAAAACTAATGTTTTTCAGGAAAACAATTTTTTTTCTACTCAATCAAGAATATTTTTATTTCATATCCATAATTTCATTAAAATATTTTAAATCATATTTTTACTATTATAAAATGATTTATTAAATAAATCTTTATTCTTTTTTTAAATTTTACAAAACGGATTAAAAGAAATATTTTTTTCATTTTCTAAATGAGGTACTTTTTGATTTTTCTTATTAAAGTATGGAAGTAATGTTTTTTTAAATTTTTTATCAATAACAAAATTTCTCATTATATTGAATGGTAGATGACGTAAATATTACTTTACAATTTTCCATGGTTCTTTTCAAATTTGTTTCCTAATATTCTGAAATTTTTTAGTTTTTAAAAGTTATTTTCAAAGTGAAAATGGTATTTTACTCAATAATGTTTTAATATTATTTTATGTTATTTATATTAATATAAAACCTCAATCCTTTATTTTACTTAGGCACTACTGGGGATATTTTCTAACGATACCATACTTATCCTTTTTATAGATAGTTTTTTATTAGTTTTTGTGGGTAATATTTTGATATTTGGTATACTAGTTATTATGATAAATTCAATTATTGATTTTTAAGGCACAGTGATTAAGTGTTTTTGGTTTATTCATATGGTGAATTCATTATAAATATTAAGTGAAGGGTTGGAATGAAATTACATATATCCCCTAGATGCATCAGTATGTGTCTTGAGAAAAAAATATATTGGGTACGTAGCTAAGACCATACCCATTTATATAGATGTCTTGGAACAAGTCCTTGATGGTATTTTTAGATGTCTTGGAATAAGGTCTCGGTGGTAAGTTTCAGATGTATGACATTATTAATTTCATCATTTTGAAAATAGTTATTTATTTCTGTGTGATTATTTAAATAGTCATGATATCCATGGATATGTTTCAAGTGCATGTGATTATTTATATGGAATTATTTGATCATCATTTATTCCTACCATATTATTCTTAGTGCAATAGTTATTGATTAAATGTCATGTGTTTTTAGTTATTTATTTTTCCATATTGATTATGCCTTATTTATTCAATATATATTCTGATGTACGTAACCATCAATGAGCATCGGAGCTCACCCTTTATCTGTTATCCTTTACCCCAGATACCGGGAATTATAATATGATTAATATGAAAGAAAATTATAAAAAGAATAATAAAATTCATAAATAAAATACTATTGTTTTTATGTTTTCAAATTTATGTTTTATTTTATTATGTATCAAGTTCACCTAGATTACTAAACTATTCAGTCATTTGGGGTATAATTCCTTATTTCTAGTTCCAATTTAATAATGTAACCACTAATTCTAGGCTACTAGAGTTAGTGTATTTACATTGAAAAATGATACCATGTAAGATATGTCTAGAAGGATATCATGTGTGGATAATGTTTTGGGAGATTTAGAAGAGTTATTATGAAATAATAAGTTTTTGTTATAATGTGGAAGATTCCCATGTAATGACATAGTTCATAGGAAAATTTTAACTTACCCCTTCTTAGAAAAATAGTTGAAAAAGGCTGTTTAAGGATGAAAGAAACATATGGTTGCAGCAGTCTTAGTCTGAATGTAAAAACATGTGGTAAAATTTGGAAGTAGCATCTAGTAGTAGAAAACTTAGTCTATCGGTAACAACAAGAGGCAGTAGCTAGTGGCGATAGTTTGTGGTAGAATATAATATTAGTAGAATTTGTTTGGAAGTAGTGGATAGTAGTAGCTAATGGTGTTAGTATTTGGTAGTTGTAGACCTAGTCTAGTGGTATCTTCTAGCAAGCAGCTAGTGGTAACATCTATCTATAGTAGATGGTGGTAGTAGCTAGTCATAGGAGGTAGCAGTAGGAGTTGGTGGTAGCAGACTTAGTACGGTGGTTTAATGAGATAATATTAGATAGGGGTAGTAGAATTAGTCTTATGGTAGAAGGTTGAGGTATTAGCTGGTAGTAGCATGTGGCAGTATAAGTTGGTGGTAGCAGCTGGCCTTAGCAAGTTCATCTATTTTTTCAAAATTTATAGATTTTCCATTTTTACATTTCTTTAATGTAAAATGGTTATAAATATTGAAATAAGGGAATTAAAATCCATTTAAAAAGAGGATATTCATATCCTCATTTTCCTATAAGTATAGATCCTTTAAATGGATATTCTATTTTGATTTAATAGGATTCAAAATTGATGTTTGAACCCCGATTTGGAAATCCCATCAGTTCCCTGTTCTTATCTCACATTTCCTTCATTTAAATACTTGTTTGAATTGTTCTAATGAAGATAAACCATCTTTATTATTTAACCTTAGATAATTGCCTACATCCCCTAAGAGACGCTTTGTTGACAATTTTTTGGGCATGTCAATAGTTGGGTTGGCACTCTGTTTTAGTAGTGTTTTTGGACACTTCCTTTATATGATAGGGATTTGTTGCCTCAACTTTATTTATGTGAAATTGTATGGTTACCATTTTTGATCCATTTGAATGGCATTAGAATCAACCATAAAAAATATTTAATTAGATGAAATGAAAAGGAATTGGTTTGTGGTCATAAAAATCACATTTTGTTGATTTACACTAGGATAAAAACTTTCCTCGAGATTTTCTAGATAGTGTGCTATCTACCATATGCTTGTTAGAATTTTTTATTATTCTTGGTTTAGTATGTTCATTTGAAAATTTTAAAGAATATAAAGTTAGAATTAATTTTTCTGTCTAAGAAACTTAAGAGTCATGTTTAACGAATCTATTGTTTCTTATAATTTGATAATAATAAAATTGATGCTAAATGCATGTTTTTTAAAGTTATTATTCCTTATGTAAATGGATTTTTAAAGAAATTGAATCTAAGAATTATTTTAATTGATGAAAAGAATAAAAAGTCATGTTAATTGAGAATTGTTCTTCTCATAGTTTTATAAAAATGGTTTTATACTAGGAAGCGTTGTAAATTAATTTTAATATCTTGTTATAACTGATGACTTATGTTTCCCATGGTCAGAACCTATGAATAATGAATCCGTTAATTCAAAATGGAATAAAAACTAATAGTTTTGATAAAGATAAATCTTTTGGGAAAAGAGTGAATTTTCGTATATAAATGTTGATTTACTTATTTGGGGATGAGAGAGTCTATTTTCTTGTGAAGGTTGAGTGCCTTGTGTTCAGGGCCAAGTTTCCATGTTGAATATTCTTTTTTTTGTTTTACTACTTGTGATGGTCTCTAGATATGAACATGGTTTGTCTATGTATGAGATAGTTTTTGATATGTGTAGGGAGGTCCAGATGATGTGGCATTAGTTGGAACATGCGATAGCGAGATGTATGGGGATATGTATGAGGTTGTCGAGGATTGAACCAGATATGATGGAACTATTTAAATCTGGGATTACATATTGATGTATAGAAAGCTGGGATGATTTCTATTAATGAATATATTTAACGGCCGGATAGACATATTTCTTGCTTAATTTGAATTATTTTCTCCACTGTTAGTGGCACAGGATTGTTCAAGTTTATGAATATATTTTGTGGTAGCATAGGATGTTTTCTTAAAGTAAATAGAATTATGTAATTGAAATTCTGAAGATTTATAAATGTTATTACCCATGGGTTTGTTTTTTCCAGAATGAAAACATTAACTTTAATATTGGTAAACATTGTACTTGGTTGGATTATTCCTAGAGGGCATGGAATTCAGTGGTTGGTTACTGTAATGTAATCATAATATTGTAATTATTGGACAATGAATTATTTAACAAATTATAACTATAAAAATAAAATATTTAATTTAATGCATCTTGTTTAATTATTGTGTTCCTATAGGATATTTTACCCATATGAATGGTAGCTGAGTGTCTGAGTGATAATAAATTATCTTAGGACTAGGTTATGCCCATAGTGTGGTTCTGAGCTATATTATATCCTATATGTTTTTTGATTTCATATTCTAATACACCAATTTCTGTTAGGGTGACTGACACCCAATGAACATTAGGAGGGTGTTTTCCCCAACATTCAGGCTGGTGAGGAACAAATGACTGACTACCACATATGGCCCTACTATATTCTCTTAGTAGTATTATGTGATGATATGCATGGTGGATTTTTTCCTATATATGTCTGTAGATGGATGTAATGTCTTGTGTTTGTTTTAAACAAATGTATCTCTAGACATAGTATCCAAAGGACTATTATAGGTATGACATGTATATGTTGTGATGGATTGTTTCAACTTAATTAGTGTGTGGGTTATCATGGATTGAGGTATAATACTCGATATATGATACACATCATATAAGATATGGTGGCTCTTGAAAACTACTTGGTTACTATATAGAGATGTGGTATGGGATGATGATATAATTTTATACATGAGGTGTATATTTTGATACTTAGCCTAGGTGTTTATGGATTGGATTACTTTTGGAGAGAGATGGATTAGAGTGCGTAATGTTTGGGAAGAGTGAGAAACTAGTGGGAAAGTAGTAGTGGGATACCCATTTTGTTTTATTACTAAAATATATGATCTCTTGTATGTAATACTTGTTAAGAGATAAATAGGTTGATGCTATTAACTTAGTAAACCTATTTAGGTGACAAGTTAATTTCACCTTTTATTCCCTAGTATTTAGCATGGGTCAATTTTCTTTTTCATAAGAGGATTCGGGGAGGATCCTACTGAGTATAATGTTATTACCACACCACATATATATAATTTTTTTGGTTATTTGGAGAAGTTTAGATATCATCTTGGGTATTACTACCTCATTGTTTTGTAGGAGATTCTTGGGCTTCATTATCGCTACTGAGTTTACTTTTTTTTGGTATTTCTAGTTTTACTTTCTAGTTTTTTTTATGTTGTATTACATTGCATATATGTAAATGGGATCTCTTTTATATTTCTAAGTATGTTTTCATTGGTTATCCATCTTATGTATATCGTCCACATGTTTCTCATAGAGGGTAATTCCTCCCATTTATATATATGATATGCCCTTGGTTCTAGTCACCAACCTAGGGCTTACTAGAGGAGGGACATTAGTGGTCACCATCTCCCATCTCTCATTGCCGACCTATGAGGGGTACTCTTTGGGGGTATGGGGTCTTGACAACCCATATGAAGAGAAAAACATAGGTTTTATTATATAAATGAGTTTTCCTAATTCTATAAAACATTAAACCTAAAAAGGACCTGGGTTTGTAAATGAATCATTGTTTTTTTATTGAAATTGAAATTATGAAATTTTACACTTGACTCACAAAATATAGTATCATACATATTATGAAAGGTAAAATATTTGTAACACTAGATCCAGGTGTGTGGATCTCGAACAGTCTTAGTTGGTTTCAAAGAAAGGTTTTATATAACTTTATATGTTAGGATATTATTATATGAGAAAAATTTAAAGTATTTATAAACCTCTAGGGGTTAGTATTTTTTTTGGGGTCATATGTTAAAAGTCTTCTATAAATTTTAAAGTTAATATTTTATGGTTGATTATGGTTATTTTTTCCTGAATTGAAATATTTGAATAGGATATGACATGATTAATGATTTTTTTATTTATTCACCTTATAATCGTTAAAAAATATCATAAATTAAAATGAATAGACAGGTTTTTTAGTTATTATGTGATTTTTTTTCAAAGGCGATTAATGATATTTTTGGATACATTTAATAGGTTTTAATAGATTATTGAGAGATATGTAACCCTTAGGTTTATTATGTGATTTACTATGAAGGTTTTTTGGAATAATGTTATTATATTGGGGATAAAATATGTATGGTAAAAATAACCTTTAGGGATAAAATGTTCTTTGATGTTGAAGAAATTATGTGCTGAAGCAGTGGTGGAAAACAATATAAAACACAAACAAATGATGGGATTATGCTTATGGAATGGGAAGAAATCAGGTAAGTATGGTTTTTTATTCTCTAACATGATGTAACAATAATTCATTAGAACTATGTAATTGGAAGATAAAACAATCAAGTCTTATATGGAAAATATCTATCAAGGTATGATTTTTGAAACTCATTCAAAAATATGAGTCTCATAATGGTAATTGCATGGTTTAAGATTTTTTTTAAAAATTGTAAGTTTTCTAGTGTTAATGAAGATATTAAAATTATTTTTAAAGGTATATTTAATTGATTTTGATTAAAATGTGTTTATGTACACTTATGTATATTTATCTTATACCCCACATTCCTTTTATTTATCTTTATTTTAAGGTTTCATTAGTATTAAGCCTTTTAAATTAGTATTTTTTAAAGTCCTATTACTCTAATTGGAATTAAATTTGAAAATTTTTAAAACCTTTATCGAACATATATGAGATAAAAATTGCGAGGATTTAATTTATTTAAGAGGGGAAAGGGAGAATATAACATCATTAGATTTTAGTATGAATTACTGTAAATAAATATCTTATTGAATAATGCATGGTATAAGAAATAATAGAATAAAGTGAATAATAATTTATTAAAATAAAAGGTACAAATCAATAAATTATTATTATTCAATGTTGAAACAAATAAACTCATTGGTAAATGTTAAAAATAATGTTAACAACACTTTAATTTTGAAACGGTTATTTTTCATGAAAAAAGTTTTTATTTATATTTTTTATTTTGATTCAGTGTCTAAATTTATTGATTTAAGAATTTTAAATTTGATGAAATGAACTTTAATTTTGAATTAGTCATGCCAAAATTATCTTAGGGTTATTTTTTGGGAATTTTCATGAAATAATGTTTTTGGGAGAATAATAAAAAATACAAATTTTAAAAATATCATTAATTTAGGATATTATAATAAAGTAATAATAACCTGAAATTTTATGAAACCATTTTTTTATAGAAAATATATATATTTAATAAAAAATATATTTCATTTAAAAATAGAATGTTTTACATATAAATTTATGTTTGAAATTTTGGAAATATAAGAAATGTTTTTATTAAAATAAAAACATTTTTTGTCTTTCTCTTTTAATCAACTTTTCACAAGATTAATTTCGGTTTTGTATTGGTTTTGAAGTAAAATAACAATCCTTTTATTAAATATTATTTAGTTAATTCCATCAGAAACCACATTATATATGATTTTTATATAAAATCATTTTTATACTTAAAAAAGGATTTTTTTAAAAACTATTTTTCATTATCTTACCCGCATTAGTGTTAAAATTAATTTTTAACACTTATAAATATATAATCTTATAAAATGGATTACACAATTGGGATAATCATGCTTAAATGTGTTAATGAGTTCAATTTTATTTTTAGTTATAATGAATCCTTACCATGGTAAACTTTGTTCACCATGGTAAGTGTTTGTAGAGTTAGAGGGGGGGGGGGGGGTGGTTAAACTAAGAGGTAAAGTATCAAAAATTTCCAAAACTTGTCTAAATATTATTCTATTAGTACGTTTTAAACATAAATTATACTATAATGAAAATTGAACTAAATTGGATAAAATTTACAGTAATAATACATTTATTTTATTTTATTTCTCTTAATATTTACAAGGGTGTCACTCCCCTCACATATAAAAGGGAACCTCCTCTCCTCACACATCCACACACTTTTAGCACCCGAGATCAAGAAAGACCCACCCAAATAACTTCCCAAATTCTCTCACCACATCATAGGGGTCATAGTATCACCAAATAACCAATTATATAAGGATTAATGTGTAATAAATGGGAAGATATACTATGAGGATGAGGTTAAATTGCCTATAAAGCAAGTTTGGACTTAAGGTAAGGGTTTCCTTGTCTAAATTTCAATTTATTGAGACATTTTTCATGTTTCGAACCATAATTTCGTTTACATGGTGCACTTAATACCCCATTAATATATTGTAAAACATTATTTTTTGAAAATAATGGGATTTATAAAACAATTTTATGTTATAAATTTTGATAGTTTTTATTTGAAAGTCACTAAATCTGTGAGGGTTTGTGTTATAATCTCAATTTTATCATGATTTTCCAATTTTCAATTTATATTGAGGGGAAATTTATTTTCCTTATCTCCTAAAACGCATATATTTTATAATCCTCTATTTTTTTCTATAGTTTTAAATTATTATTTCCAATTTCCCTCTTTATTACTAAAAAAGACTAAAAGAATGTTTTCAAGAAAAACCAACCTTATTCATCCCTTTTTCCAGGAATATTTTTATTTCATGTCTATGTTCTTTAAAATATTTGAAGAGTATTATTTTGTATTCTCTATGTTTTTATAATGTTATTTTCAATTTATATGGTTTAAAAAGTAATCTTTACAATGTTTTCTATTTTGGTTATACTTCACTTTTTACAAAAGTGTGAAAATAATATTTTTTAATTTTTATATTAAAAATTAATTTTTCCACTGTAATATTAATTATTATTTTTTAAATATTTATTTATAAGTTTTTTTGTTTTTAAAATAAATTAATATTCCTATTATTTCATTAATTCTTTGATTTTTAAATGTTACCAAAAGAAAAGGATTTTTTCACTTGTTTTCTGAATATTATTTCTAATGTTATTATATGAAGTATTTTTAATCTATGTAAACATCCTTTAAGGATTATTATGACTAAACGGTTATAAGATATTATGATATAATACACTTCATTTATATGTATGGATTATAATGTTGATGTGTTAATGATATTTTCCTAAAACTCATTTCTTTCCCTTGGGTTAATTAAGATATAATGAAATGATAAATGTTTTTATGATTTTTCGACACCCATATGTATGATATTCATTATTTTATGGGTGGGTATAAAATTATCTTTCCCCAAATTCCTTAGGTAAAGATTTATATCTCATGAGATAATATGAAATGGAAGAGGGAGTGAGCCCAATCTATTATGGGACTCTGTCTACTATGTTTATGGGAATGGGGAGTGAACCCAATCCATGATGGGACTTTTTCCACTATGATAGTCTTGGAAGTGATCCTAGAATATTGAAATGATTTTATATGCTTATGTTTATGACATAAACTTTTGTCTCATGCTTCTGTTATGCTCTCATGGCTCAATATTGATTACAAATGAATCCACAATCTTATGAATCACGTCTTTTGTTAGGATAAAGCCTTATGCCGTAACTCATGACTTATGGCCTATGCATATTTAATTATGTATTCATAAGTTATTATCATGTTATCATACAGATATGATCATCTTATTATCGTTTCTGATCTTTGATTGATAATTCTTATATTTACCCTTACTGAGCATGTAATCTCGACCATATTATGTTTGTATTTACCTAGGTTATGAAGAATTATAATATTTAAGATATTTATAGAAGTTTATCATGTGTGGATATTTTTTTGGTAGATATTAAAGACTTATTATAATATAATAATTTCTTGGTATAATGGGTAAAATTACCATTTTATGATAAATACATGATATTTTTTATATAAAGGATTTTTCTTAATTCTCTATAACTCTAAACCTAAAAAGGTTATGGGTATGTAAGCGACTCAGTACTTTTTTAGTGAAATTGTAATTATAGAAGTTTATGTTTTGGTTTCTTAAGACAATATAAATTAAATAATGTAAATAATAACGTTTTTAGCAACAAATCCATGTGGGTGGGACTTGGATGTTCTCATCCTTCACTTCCTATTTTTAGAGAGAAGATAGATTTGAGAGAAGAGGGACTGAAGTGATTTTTTCAATAACTTATTTATGAACAATAAAATGCTATATTCTAGTGGAGATATCATATCATGTGGGATATATAGTGTTACATGACTATCTTAAAGAATATCCATCCATAATAGTGTTTAATTTCCATTCTAATGAGTACCTCCAAGTTCTTATTGTAGGCTTTATTTGTATGAATTCTTGATTTCATTCTTTAGTGTTATTTTTTTTTGTATTAAGTCTCTTTGGGGTTGTGTGAGTGAGTCTATCTAGTTCAAAAGAGTATATTACTATCTTTGAGAAAGAATTTATCACTAGTTCATGGAGTAATTAGTTCTTTGTGCTCGAATAGCTTTTATGGTCCTGTATGCATGTTTCATATCTTATTATTCTTTATTGTGTGCCTAATGTTTGTTTTTCTTAATGGAAGGAGACGATGGTGGATTTATTTTCATGAATTTAATACTAATTTTGTTTTAAGCATGTAAATCCTCTATGTTCATTTAATTTTATTATTTTTCTTAGTTTTTATGATTTTTTATATTCCATATTACATCTATTTTAATTTTTATTCTTTATTCACAAACTTTCAATAAAGTTAATCTTAACCCACATCTATTGGGTGATGTTTCTATTCCATTCTAATCAGACTCCACCTTAATAATTGGTACCTAATCTAATAGATCATATGTAGTGACATATATACTTATGTTCAAGGTTGAGTGGTTTTATAGTGATAATTATTTCAATTTTTGGAGAGTGAAAATGTATGTGTTTTTTGTCCAAAATAGACTTCAATACACCTTATAGATGAGAGGGTATGGGTATAATATGTTCCACTATGGAAAATTCTAAGTTTTAATCATTCTAGTTAATTATGCTTTAGACTTAGATGTTTTTGTTTAATAAAAACTACTCAGACTAGTTAATAGGATTGGGTAGTTTGGTCTACAAGAACATTGCCTCTTTTATTAGTTTTTTTAATCTAAAAAGGTGGATATTTTTTAAAATCATGATATTGTTTTTAAATAAATTTTTATGTCATTATTTCACGTTTTCATAAAAAATTCATCTTTTTTTTATTATGAAATATTTTATTGGTGGCATTTTCTATATTTACTTGTTTTATTTTACACTTATATAGGGGACATTTTTACCCATATGTGGAAACCAAGTCACCCTTACATATGGGTTCTTTTTAACTTTCCATGGATTTCTTCCCTGATTACCTTTATGTGAAGACAACTAGGTAATGGTCAAGTGAAATGAGAGTATATTTCACCCTTTTGTAGCTGAAGCATTGGATATTTCACACTTATGTGGATTAGCTTGATTTAACATAGGTGATAAACATGCATTCCACCCCTGCTCTCCCATATTTCGACATGCTGATTTGTTGAAACACTTTTTTACTAGTCTATCATACTAGATTCATATGATCTCTTTGACAAAAACTATTCATCCAACTTATTGAAGATTACACCTACTCCACTCTTCATTATAGACTCATAATTTCATTCCCTAAAGACATGAAATTATTCAGGAGGACTCATGGACCATAAACATTTTCTCACTTCCTATTTTCAGAGAGAATAAATATTTTAGAGTGTAAGCCCTCTGGTGCCCTGTTGGATGACTTATTCGCACCCAGTCAGTAATCCCTTCCAGTGGAAAACTTTTATCCTATGAGATCAATGGTGTTCCATGAATATCTTCAATAAAATCCATCTATAGTAGTTTGGGTCATCCCTTCCAATGAGTGAATCTAAGTTCTTGGTGTATGATTAGTTTGTAAGCATGCATGGTTTTGTTTTTTTGGTCTTGTGTTATTTTATTTTATTCATATTCAGTCAATCTAGGGTTTCATGAGTGATTCCATCTAGTTTAAGAGATTATATTACTATACATGATCCATTATTCATCAGTGTTCCTAGTGTGATGAGGTCTCTATGGTCAGATATATTTTATTGGCTTATATATGTGTTTTCTATCTTATTATTATCTTTTGTATGCCTTCTATTTATTTTTCATATTAAAAGTAAACTGGGATGGTTTTCTTGTAATGAACATAGAAACAATGTGGTATGAAGCATGGAAATCCTATGTTTTCATTTACTTTTATACCTTCTATTGGTAATTCTTGTTTTTCCTGCACCATTATGCTTATGTTTCCATTTTAGTTCTTTCTTACTGAACACTTTAATAAACCCCGATCTCCTTCCACCAATGTTAGGTGAGGCTTCAGTGTCATTTAGACCGACCTACACCCCAAAAGGTTTTTAGGAATCAAATAAGAGATTAGACAATGAACCAATATTAACCTTACTACAAGGGAAATAAGAATTTTTGTTATATAGTGACACATCAATGAAATGATAAGGATGTATTCTTATGTAAAATAATAATTTCATTTCTTATGTATTAAAAAAAATTATAAACCAATGAAGAAAATTATACAAAACATGATATATATTTTAAAACTATAATATTTTCCTTAAAGATACTGATAAACTATTTATATGGTATAATACATGAAATATATATGTGTCATAAGAGTTTGCATTATATTTTCACATATAAAGACTTTAACATTAGAAAAAAGAGATCAACATAAATAAAGGACTATGATTTTGTAATAAAATAGAAACATGTGAAGGAAAACAAGGTGATAGATGGATTGAGTTGTAAGAATCAAGGATTCTATCATTGAAAAGGATAGACAATGTCCAATATTTATGGATTTAGTAAAGGTTGATATATAATTTTTTAGATATGGGGATAAATCATTAACTTTCTAAGTAATCTCTCAACCATCTTTACTGGAGAATATAAAAAAAGTATCAAAAATAAAACAAAGGTTTATAATAGTATATTAAAGCCATGGAATATAGGATATTGTTGGAATTCAACTATGATGATGATGTTTTGAAGTTTGGAAAGAGATTATGTGTACCATTGATACCCAATATAAAGATTGAATTGATTTATGAATATGAAAACTTAAATTTATTTATATACCCTAATAGCACCAAGTTTTTTAGGTATTTATGATAATAATTCTAGAAAGACAACAAGAAGTCAATAATTGTGTATTTGGTTTCAATATTCGTTGTGGGACAACAAGTAATGGTTGAGATAAAAATTCAAAATATTATCTTCTAATGTCTCCCTATACAAATTTGTAACTAGGAAAACATCACTATGTAATTTTTTACTTGACATTCTAAGACATATAAGAAGAATGACGCAATATGATTTATCTTTTATTGCCTTATAAATCCTACAAATTTCCTAGAAAAAAATGAGGATCCACCCATTGAGATATTTACACGACTTTATATTAATAATATTTTGTGGATTCATGGATAACATTATTAAATTATATCTGATTGTAACCCTTTATTGAAATTAACATTTTAGAGGAGTATTTAAAAGGATTTTACAACTGAGATACATTTGAGAACCATCTATCATCCTTAAACTGATGAAAAATCTCAAAAGACTACCCAGAAATTAAAAGAAATTATAAGTTCATTCTCACTTGATATATAATGAACATGGGACCATTATCTAACCATGATAGAATTTTTACACAACAATAACATTAAATATAGATAAAAAATTGTTTCATATAAATATTTTTATAGGAAAATATATTTTACACCAACATACTGGGATAAAGTTAGGAAAATGTGGCTAGTTGGTATGGAATTAGTTAGGGTGAAAATAGAGAAAGTACATTAAATTTCAAAACATATAAAGATTTCTCAAAGCATACAAAAAATCTATGATAATAAATAGAGGAAGGAATTAGAGTTTCAATAAGGGGGTTATGTGTTCTTAAAGGTGTCACTGTAGAAGGGAGTTATAAGGTTTAGTAATAAGGGGAAGATGATTCAAAGGGAAATTGGGCCTTTGAGAGTTTGGAGAGAATTAGAGTAGTGTATTATCATTTTGATATGACATTAAACCTATCTAAAGTACTTGATATATTCAATGTATATCTGTTGAGGATTTAAATCATAAAACAAATATATGCACTCACCATTGAAGAAATAGAGCCAGATCCTAACTTTTCATATAATGATGAGCTTATTAAAATTCTTTATACTAGAGATAAATTGTTTTTAAAGATGAATAACATGAATGGTGAAGGTAATTTGGAGGAATAAAAAAATGGAGGAAGTGAAATTTGATCTGAAGGAAGTAATGAGGAAAAATTCTAGAAAAAATAATGGATTTATGTATACCTCAAGTTTCAAGGATGAAATTATTTAGGGGCGATGTAAGGCCCAAGATTTGAAAATAAGAAATAAATATTTAATTAAAATAGTTATTGCACAATAAAAAGTCTATTTATTTCACTATAAAATTACAATACAAACTAGAGATTTACATTCACTCTAAAGACAATAAATAATTCTATAAAATAGATAACAAAATAGTAAAACACTACAATTTTGAACTTTGAGTGATCATATTCTTTAAAGAATAACAAGAAAAGATACATTACTGTTATAAAGAAAAAAATAAACACCAAAAGAGACATGATATATAAATTGATAGAATGAAGTGAATGATTTTAAATAGTAAAATGTAATGCATTTTTAATGGGTAATATTACCTTTGGAAGAGTTAGGTGACCATTAGAATAATAATATCGTAACATAACCATTGAATAATAATTTGATCATTATGTTTAACAAAAAATATCACATAAAATACATAATATAATATGATAATATTATAATTAATAAATAAAAATAATTTTTTTGAATTAATTAATGAGAAGGAAATTATATTTATATATATATAATTATAATAAATATTTAATAAAATTGATTTTTTCAATTTTTGATACTAAATATATAATTTAAAATATAAAAATATTTTTATATAATAATTAAATTTCACATATATAGAAAATTAATTTCCTAAAAAGGAAATAAAATTTCAAATAGTCACATTGAAAATATCCAGTTGTGTGTTTTTTGAAAATTTTATGAGATAAATTAATTTTTGGTTGAATAATAAAAACACTGTATGTGTATACAGTTTGTATTATGACTAAATTTTAATATAAAAATTATTTGATAAATTATATACATAAATTCATGGCTTAATATATGTATTTGTATTAAAATAATGAATTTTAAAATAATAACACCAATTTTAAAAACCAATAAATAAATTTAAAAAGTTTAAAGTATATTTTATGCATTTTAGAACTATTTTCAAAGGAAAAAATGAATTTCCACAACCAAAATAATATAAATTAATGTATTTAAATCATTTACCTTTTAAGATTTAAAATAAATGATTTAAATGAAAAATACTATATTCTAAATCCATTGGTAGGCCCGTGGTATTCATTTTTTCACAACCTAGATTTCAAAAGAATAAGTCCAAAAATTAATACACAATTTTCCTTAATTTCCTATAAATACCCACCCATCCTCCCATTCCTCTTAATTCCAAAATTACTAAGCATGATTCCACTCTTATCTTCTCCCTTAAGTGCACTTCCAAGGAGTTTTTATTGTTCTAAGGAGTTTGTTATGAATAATTTTTAAGATCTTATCAAGGTATGGATTATTAATATCCTCTTTTTATTTATCATTTCTAATCCTTTTCAATTCCTTTAAATTTTTATATTAAATTATATTGTGCTTCATTATTATAAATCTATTATTGTAATATGAATAATGGAATACTATTGCCTCTCATTATTTCACTTTCATAAGTCATTATAATGCCAAAAATATTTTCCATATCCATAGATTCCATTATCTAAATCTCAAAATATTCCATGTATTTTTGATATTATATATGTATTATTTATAAGGGGATGAATTTTTATAAGGAAGGGCGATGAAGATATATCTGGTCCAATCTCTACCATGTCCATAGTGGGAAAAAACTTATTTTGGCACAATTTAACCTTAACTATCAAATAATTAAGACCTAGAAGTTTCTCTTTAAGGAAATATTGTATCCCTAATACATATCAAATATATGTGATTATATACTCCTATTTTTAGATAGTATTTTCTCTATCATTTATTTTAAATCCTAGTATTATAAATTATTTTATTCAATGACTAATTATTCTTTATATATTTATACAACGAAAGTATCATACCCTATTACCCTATTATTATTCCTTTGATACAAGTAATTTCATTTTAATTGTGAATATTATATAGTTTATAATTTAATTTAGTTATATTTACCAAGATTTCCATATCATTCCATTTATTAGAATGATCATAAAAAAATTTATATTGATTATTTCTATATGAATAATCATTGATTACTTATAAATGTACTCATAATATCTTTCATTGGGAACATTTTTACATGGATTTTTTATCTATTCTTTTCATATGATGGATATATTAGATTTATTAGGTGATATGTGGGCCTTGGTATCATATATCCCCTTGATGTATCAGTAGGACTTATGAAACAAACCATCTTAGGTATTTGGTGCATTATTACCATTAATATATGATTTCATGATATAATTCCTTGATGATATGATTATAATTCGATACATTAATAATTCCATAATTAAGATATATATTATTTCTATCCATGTGATTTTTTATTTTCATTATTATCTTATTGATGGATATGTTATATTTACTTATTTAAAAGAAACCATTTTATTTTTTATTCTTTCCATATTATTTATTTCATGATTATATCATGTTTTATTCCACTATATTCTACCCCTTACTAAGAATTTTAGCTCACTCTTTATGTTGTATCTCCATTTCCCCAAGAAACCATAAATAATACAACTTATTTTCCAAGGGTAAAATATGGGGTAATACTAATATTTTATGAATTTTATAATGTACATTAATTTTACAATGTAATTTAATGTTCATGTATATATATAGTCTCTTGAGATAAAAATATTGTTGGATACTATGAATTGTAATTATATATATTTAATATCATTGCGATAAAGATCCAAGGACTCTATGTTATTAGTGTTAGGGTTGTTACTTGTTTGATTTGGAATGTTTTACTAGGATCAATAATATACAACTAACTAAGTCATGAATTAAGTTGGGAAGTTGGGTTTACAAGAGTATATTCTTGCATATAAATAGAAATCGATAGACAACATTGGTAATATTGTACCATTATGAGAGTTGTATCAAGTAATCTCTTTCCGTAGGGATAAGGGGTGGGGGTCTGCCCTCTATTTAGGAAATGTGTGATATTAAAACTTGGGATAATCCATGAAAAAGTGAGTTTAGAGTTCATTTAGGCATGATTTACCTTTAATTACATATAATACATTCCAATTATAGAATGGAGGACATGTTACTTCTATGTAAGGACATGATTATGATAAATTATGCATGATGAGTACATGTTACATCTTCTTTGTATGTTGGTTAGATTGATCTAGGGAATGTGATCTGTCTTTTGAGTCATGTATAGGATTTATAACCTTTATAGGATCTATTGTATTGTGATGGAGTCTAGTACTCCTTATTTCCCTAACTTCTTATAGTCAACTCATGATATTTCCATGATACTCAAGAATTAATCACCCTTGGGGTTATATTGGAGCACAAAATTAACATGGATAGGTGTGACACACCTTTTTAGAATCTAAAAATGTATATATGAAAAGGTTTATTTGGATATGACTAATAAATCTATTGGAACACTATGGGATAAAGTAACACAACATGGTTGTTGATAAATTTGGAGGGTGTTATAGCTATGGTGAGTTGGATGCTAGTGTGAATTATGGAATTGATTGTGGGATGTTTTGGAGTGTGTAAAAAGTAATATTATGAGATTCCTATGGAATAAAGTGATGTTTATGACCTTGAAACATATATGTTGAGACTTGGGTGTTATAGTGATAGATCTTTTGATGTAATTGGGTAGTGACAGTGAAAATAACTGTGATGTTTATAGTCCCTAGATAGAGGCGTGTGGGATGTATTTATTTTGATGGAATGATCATGGATAACGAGACTTAGTGTCACACTGATGAGGTAGTCTATGTAGTTTTTTAGTATTGAATGAGGTTAAGGTAAATCCTTATGGAAGGGAGAATTCCATTGATGGTTTTAGGGTGAAACTCTTTATTTTGGAAGAATTTTAGGAAACATCTATGGTGATCTGCATAAAATACCTAGACTAGTGGCGGTTGAGGTTTTTCTTTAGTATATAGATATAAGTGGCTAGGATGTGTCTGGTTAGTGGAGATACCCATATGTGGTTATCGATTGTTGATAATTTAGTGAGGATAGTGCATTTGGTAACTGGATGGGTATGAGATTTTTGAACCATATTTATATGGTAATCAGGTTTGGAGAACATTGATACTCATTGGAGAGTATTAAAATCTATATAATAGAGAAAGTATTCATGATATGGATGGAATATTGAGATGGGGAATATTAATTATGGAATTTAATGATTAGGATATTGATAAGGGTATCTTTGAGAAGAGAATTACCATGATGCCAATGGGTGGAGTTCAACATTAATGATTTTATATTCTATGAATGTTTTTTGGGGTTGATGAAACCTCATAGATTTGGTGTAGTTAGTTGTACCCATGGTGTGTGGGTAGCCATGCCTTCTATGGTAGTTGGTGTAGTTGGATACTGACTAGTATGTTTCATTCATGAGTAATGATAATGAGGTGGAGATTTATTTGGATGTGTTATTTGAGTAACTATTGTCATATATAATGGACTAGAGCATGATTTTTCCATATAATGAAATTTTTTGGAAGGTTTAAATATAGTGGGGTACACTATAAATAGTATAATATTTGGGATTGAAAAAACACAATAGGTTTTGGTGATAATGTGGATCATGATAGATTCGTGAGGTAATTTTTAAGGATAAGAAAAATGTAGTATGTAGTTTGTAGAAACCTATATTGTAGGTTGTTGGAAGAATAAATGAAGAAATGCCTTTTAATAGAAATATAGTTGGTTTGGATTTTAAAATATTTATTTAGATATAATTTTGGAAGGTAATTATAAAATGGAGTTTTATTTTGGGTGTGTTTAGGGATGTTATAGAAAATTTGAATGTTTGGAAAAAGAATTAGATGATTTGGTGTTGTTACGTAAGACCAGAGACACCACCAGGTACCCAGAGTTGGTTTATTGGGTACTTAGTGTGTCCCCAGTGGTTATGTAGAAAACTAATGTTTCCATTTTGTATTTGATGGTAGTGTACTTGGTACCCGATGGGGTGTCGAGAGGATGGGTGATTTGGGTGTGGAAAATAGGTATGCATTATTTTTTTTACTAAGTTATTTGTAGATCCCTAATTAGTTTTTTAAATGGGAAAAGTATAATAGTTGTTTCTTACAAAAATTATCCCCCATTAGGGATACTTATTTCAAATGGAAAAAATAATGGATTTTGGGATCCTTCCTTCCATATCACTTTTTCCTCCATCAATATGATGCGATTTAGGATCATTTTATTCCTTGAGATCGAGGAAACCCCTCCTCCTCTCATTTAGTTATTCCCACTATTTGATTTCTTCTAAATTGTGATGAATGGAATTAGGTATTTAAGAATGATTCTACTAAAAAATGGTGGGATCATGTCATGATGTGATTGATTTTGTATGACAAGATTAATGGATGTTGAGAATTGACGAATACACACTGTTACATTTTATTTTGATTGATGTATCATGGACGGTGATTATTTATTATGTTTTCAATTTAATTAGGTTGAATTTATGAGGAAATTGGTTTATAATTTGGTACTTTCATGTATGATGGGTCTGAAGGCATGTCGAGAGTCACACACACTCCGTTGTATGTAATTTTTCTCATAATTTTTTTTTTGAGATTATCATAGTTATGAATAATTAAAAAATTATGGATTAACTACTAAAATTAATTATAAATTGATGAAATTACATTTATGTCTATTTTTATGATATTGGAGCTCGTTGACACTCATGGTGTCAAGGATGGATGGACATGCATTTTTAAAAAGGGGGTATATCCTTGGTTAAATATAGGCGGTACCTAATTTTACTACCCATTCTATTATGAATTTCCTTTAGAGTTGAGTAGCTCAATGACTATGAGGAGTGAAAAAACTTGGTTTGAGTAGTGAGGGGATCCATATAAAGTGTGATTCCTTAGGTGATTACTCCATTGGACTAGTGGCGTCTCATATGAGGTGACATAATGCACCTTTGAGTGTAATGGGATGGAGTGATCTTGTTTACGGATGCTCAGGCCACCTTATGGGATATGAGTTATCTTAAATAAGCGACTTATAGGTTTAGAGTAAACATTTAGTGAATGAACCTAATATGGTTATATAAGTTTTAATGAAGTTCCATCAATATTGAACTAGAGAGTTAACCACCCAATGATTGGTTTATCATGGGGATTATAGTGTGAGGTGAGCTAGTGGTTAACCTTATGGATAAGTCCCCATGTGAGAGGGGACTTGTGAGATTGTGATCAGATGAAGGGTATAAACCAATAATTATCTATTATTATTATGGTTAATAACTTATCAAGGGTCAGATATTAGGGTGATTTCTTAGGGGGGGTAGGTCTACTCCATGACCTTGATGGGATAGTTATGACTTATGGAAAAGGGGCCAATATAACTAGAGAGGTGAGTGCTGAGAGATATGATCTATCCTAAAATGGAAAATCTAGGTTGAATGTTATGGTGTGATTGACATAAGGGATATGAGTGTTAATGTTAGTTGAGGGATGAGAGAGGAGTGCGTTAGGAAATACGACACACAAGGTGTGATGGGTTATTAGAGAGAACTAGATTTTGGGTAGAGTGTTTCCATGACAATGATTATTATCTTGATGCTAATTAATGATGTGGGGTATCTATTTTCAAGGTATGATGGTTATGATTTCAAGAATACTATTTATAAATAATCTAGGATATATATTGGTGTATTTCACCCATTATATTGGTGACTAAATCCATCTTGGGTGCCCTATGATCTTGATAGTTTTTCATATTATCTAGGTGGGACTCACATTCCCCTATGATATAGTACCCCTAAGAGGGACACAATCTCCCCCTGAGACAAAGTGAGTAAGTCCAGCTGAGATACATCCCCCTATAAACATGTATTTATTGGTGGGATGTACTATCCCCTTTAACTGAGTGAGTATGATTTGGAGGGATTCAATTCCTCTTATGTCCAAGTATCTTTAAGAGGGATACACTACCACCTGAGAGTGAGTGATCCTTCAAAGTTGGATGCAATGAAAACCTATATTCTGATGGGAAATTTGTGTGTTCAAATATTTTACAACCCTTCAACAAAGAATGATCCATATTGGGTACATTTTTAATATGAAATTAGATATGAGAAGTTGACATGGTGGACTAGACTAGATCAAAGAATTAAAACAAAAAAAACTAGGAATATCCAAACCTTATATTAGAGTTGGACAAGGAATTTATGATTTTACCATTAGGGTTTCTTCTCAATACCTCATTAGTATGAATGATGTATATATATTTTTATTTATGACTTTTATTTCATACAATACATGCATGTACATATATATTTGTTATTTTTGGGGTTTTAGGGCGGAATACATTATCCAAAGGTGGAGAATAACATCAAACAAAACCTATTGTTCCATTGAATCATTCCTTGCATTTGGATTGAATTAAATAAATAAATAATGTCATACATATTTCTTGTATTGATCTAACCTATCCAAAATCTTTTTCACGAGCTTGGTAGTGACTACGGAGAAACAATCAACAAGATACTCCCTTTTAATGTATCCATGGTCTATGATAAGATCTGAATGATTATGAAATATTAGCAATTATCCATATAATTTTATAACCTTGTTATTAAAGGATTAAGATAATGATACCTAGAGGCATCCAAACTATAGAGTTTAATATCCTTCAAATTCTCACAAGTCTAAAAATATGATCCCCCTTATATATCTATCCAAGGAGAATCCCGGGATTCCAAATGTTTGACTACAAAAGGGAAATGTTTCACAGGATAAAATTTTTATAAATCATGGATCTTATTTTTTGATTAATAGTTTAATGTTTAAATTATTAACATGGATATTAAAAAATATCAAAATATAATTTCATTATAAAAATACAGAATATGATAGCTTAGCATAGAATAAAGAGGCCAAACCATATGTTACATCATAAAATTTACATAGCCATTCACTACACTATGACAAGATTACATTCACCAAAACATAGTTTATCCTATCCAAGAACATTATATTTTCTAAACCACTACACTTTGGTGTTACATTTAGTGAATATATCTAAGAGACTCCCACTTTTATTAAAGTATCATATACTTAGTGAAGTTTTTACTTACATCATGTTACATATAACATCTTGTGAAACAATAACCAAAATTCCTCTTTGATATCTTGTAAAACTCATTCTGTAAAAGTTATAATTCATTTTCACCACATGTTACAACATATGAAACAACTTGTTATAATCCATCCAAAACTTCTTCAAAATATCCAACAAAACACTTTTAAGATAGATCTTAATGTTTTATACAAACACTTTGTAAAAAAATTAATATATATTTGAACAACCAAAAAGTGAAATCTCCCAAGACTTTAAAACATTGATAATAATAATGAATTCAATAACACATAATTATAGTGCAACCTCTAGAAATGTGCTATTGTTATACAATCTATAAATGGATTCAATGAGACCTCTATCAAACACATGAATCTCCAAGCCTTTTTTACTAGCTGTATCATATCCAGGTATGTATAATCATATAATATCTTATTATAATACATTGTGTGATTTGAGGAAATAAAGTATTTTAGTCCCATATAACCCACTAATATGTTCTTGATTCAATGATCATAGAATTCCTTGATTGAAGAACACATCCAATGTCATTAACCTAAGAAGATAATCACATCGAATTTCCTTCATCTAAATATATAGAATATCACATGATCCTTATCTTGGCATGTATGTATAACTTCTTAATATATCTCAATCAAAGGTCTATATATCATAACTGTCATATGAGAATATAATTCTCATCTTGGTTAAGGATCAACCAATGAAATAAATAACAACATATCCAACCACCCCAAGATTAGATTATCCTCATGTTTGGTTCAATAAATGTATCAAAATATGAAGTTTATCATGGTAGGTTTATTTTAACCTTCATTATAGGGATTCAATATTAAATATACACCCTTAGTATACTAAATAGATAGTATATGACACTCCATGTGGTATACGTGTTGGGTTATCCAAAACACTAACCTCATTTTGGGACTCATGAGATAATTCTATATATAAATATGAAACCCAAACCATGATAATCTTCACATGTAATCCTAACCTATAATACTTCATGATTAAAATCAATTAAGGATAACTCAAAGTCATACATTGAGAGGCCATTTATCATTTAAAATTATGCGATATATGTATCCAACATTAAATAATTATAAAGTGAAGACTAGATTTTGGGTATATAATGATACATTTTATATTATTAAAACTATATAAGAATACTAATAAAAACATACAGAAACAACTGCCTAATCATATTCCATGAGATAAATTGCTAGAGAGGCCTTATTTCCACTAATGTTTTTTTGTTTTTTAAAACCAATCACATAACTATATAATTCCTTCCACATACTTTAGTGAATAAAACAAATGAATAATTTTTTTGAATAATGGAAAGACTAGGAATCATATTCCTATTGTTTAACTCAATGAATGAGTATTAAAACTACTTTACTTTATAAAATCAAACATTAGGATGTTATTAACTTATATTGCCCACTTTGTTTTCTTTATACATTCATCATCAGCATATTAGAAATTTTCCAGTTAAAAATTTCTTTAAGATCACTTTGGTAATAAAATGCAACTCTTTACATTAATATCATTCTTTAGTAACACAACCTAAACTCTTTAGGATATAACGAGACATTAAATTTGAGTCTAATCAGTTCAATATTTTATTTGTTATTCTTTTAAAACCTGTAAGTCTAAATATACTCCCATTAGCCAATTATAAACGATATTTTCTTCAAAATATCATGATAGGATACATAAAAAAATTTTATTTAAGAAATAACACTTATTTACTATAGTTTTAATATTTAACAAATAAATTATTAACACCTATATCTTATATTTTATTCTATTTTTGGAAAAAATAGTCTTAAAATAACATTTTATTATTCAACATATACCAATTTAGGGAAGTGGGAACTATACACATCATATTTTAGAAAATATCTTAAAAAAGACTTATCATAATCTTTTTTTCATACAATATTGTACAATTAGATCAAAAATAACCATGTATATAATATTTTTCCTCATATTATTCAAAAAAATATTTTTTTACAATTTTTTTTCATAAAATATAAGAGAAATAAGATGAAAATATACATCCTTTATTTATATCCATCTAATATTTAAATATTTATTTTCATCCAAGTTTATTTTTTTACTTTATTTAATCATAAATTGTACGCTCTATTAATTATTACCTTTATATTGAAATCTTGTATATTTATAACAATTGTAAAAAAAATATTTTATATTACTTACCTTTCATAAATAAAGTATTTATTTCTATAACACTAATACCTAATATAGAATCTCCATGGGGTTTCTCAAACTAGTTGAATTATTATGGACCATTAGATCTAAGGAATATATTACCCCTCTTAACTATTTTCTAATTTCAATGACGAAGGATAATAATTGGACAATCCAATATTATTTTTTAACTTACACTTTTACCATTCATACTATCAACACAACACCCAAGCCATGACATCCCATGCCCAACTCAGTCATCCTCAACACTTTTAAATGATAGGTAAAATATTTCTTAAACTCATTCATAGTTTTTAAATAAATTCCAATAATAATTAATGAAATAATTCCATATAAATATAATGCCATAAAATACACCTTTGGTCTATCCAACTTATTAACATACCTAATCATATTGAATACACGAGCAAAGAAAAAAATTTCTTATGTATTTTAAATCTTTTTCCTTTAAGACTATAAGTATATCTTTCCACACTTATTATAAGCATGCTGACTCACTTTTTGAACAACATGAACATATTTATATTAAAGAAGGGGTTTCTTTAACACATTGATTTTTTAGTACTCAATAAATTTTACTAGTTTTATAAATCATTTTAAGAATTTTATTAAAATAAGATTTTTCTTATACATAATTGATTTTAAAGACTTGTCTATTGATGATTGTGGAACTTTTTTATAATAAAAGTTTTTATCATATGATTATCATGATTTACATTCATTGAATAAAAAAATTTATTAAATTTTATCCCACAAAAATGATACCACCTTTTAATTTTACACTATACTCATCATTAGAACAAAACCAATATTTCCTTAATATTTGTGTCAACATTAATCATTCCTATCAAATCATATATATTTTGGTAGACCATGTTATTCATGGATCTCATTCCCTATACTTTGTTTAATAATCACAAATTATTAAAGGTATTTATAATGTTTTTTCTCAAATGTTTTAGTATAAAATATATTTGTTAATAATAAAATAGGTGTTCATGGGACTCATATACATCAATGAATCTACTTGGATTCTAATTCAAAACATGTGTTTTTCCTTCTAAGAGGATGGATAATTGAAACCACTAGAAGCCTAGTGTCACAGGTAGTAGATACTTCATTTACCATTAAAAATCCCCTCAACTATAGTGAAACTTTTGTGGGGCTTAGTGAGAACCAATTCCACTAGGTGATGCCCACTATACTCTAGTAGATCATTACTTTAATTTGGTATCATTTTTCTATAAATTCAAACCTATTTCTTTTTTTACTCCAATCGAAATATTGATCCCCCAATGAATCTATTTTGCTTCCCATGAATTAAAACACCTAAAATATATATGTTAATCTATAAATATACATCTATTAATATCTTATAGGTATTGAATATTATTAGATGTTATTGTTTATTATGATTTCACTATTTTGAGGTATTTTATTCTTCATTTTATCTATCCTCATCTCCATAATCCTTCTATGAATTAAAAATTATTATGATATTAGAGATTTTTCTTTAAAAGTATTGTATTAAAATAATCCAACTAATTTCCTTTGTGATTTTTTGTGTGATAACTACCACTGAAGTTATTGATAGAGTTTCTTACTACATCCATAAAAAATTATATTTTGTTATTTGATTAGGTTTCTTGGATACCAATGAAGCCAATGGTTTAAAGTAGCCCTCAAGCTATTGAGGGTAGGATATGTAAGCACTCATGATATCATGTTTTGGTTGAAATTCTATAACAAATTTATGTTTCCTTTTTTATTTCCATTTCATACTATGTTTTTTAATTTAAATTTCCATTTAAGTTTAAATTTATTAGATTTAATTTTGTAATGGTAATTCAATCCCTTTTTTCCATCCTCTTGGACCAAAAATTGGTATCAAAGTCTCTCTTTATTTGTTAACCATAACTAGTTTTATGGAATGATTATGAAGGATATACTCTACTTATAATGTCCATGGTGAACCTGAGGGGCACATAATTTGTTCGTTCTCTATTCATTGATGGATCATATAGATAATGGAAAACTCACATGCCATTATTTTTAAGAAGTATATGACTTCTCATATGAATTTTTTTTATTCATTGCTACACACCTACTAAGGATTCCATGGAAAATTAGAATCTTGATGATATTATCACCTATGAGTTTAATGGAAAATCCATGAATGATCTTTATTGTGTCATTGATATGAATGAATATAATAATGTTTCTAGTTGAAAAACTACTCATGAAATAGATAAAATTATATAATTCATACAAGAAGAAACAAATAAAGACATGGATATGAGACTTGAAAAATATATAAAATATTTTAAAAGCATTACAAATCATATTAATGAATCAATTATTGAAATATATATAAATTTAACTAAAATTATATATAAAATAAAATATCTTTGAAAAATTCCATCTTTAGAAACTCCTATGAAGAAAATGCATTCGGTATTACCAAGTTCTATTTCACCTAAGGTAGAAATGATTTAATAAACAAAGTACATCAAGAACATACCTGTGGAGGAACTCATTTGGTGTCTCATGACCTATGAGATTAAAATGATGATTTACAATGTAAAGGAGGAAAAAGTAATCAAGGAAAATAAAAATATTCATTTCTAAGAAAATTATGGATGTTCTTCTAAGTGTAAAACCAATATTGCACACTTTTGGAAAAAGATGAACAAATTCATGGAGAAAAATGAAAATTTTTCATCAATCCAAGAAGTAATATCAAATAGGGGAAGCTGAAGTTATTTTCTATGAATAAAAGAAGAATGAGAATATCAAATTAGATTATCACATTTTCAAGAAAAAATCATAGAGAAGAAGAAAAGTAAGAAATCATTCAAGGTTTAGACTTAGTATGAAAGTTATGACTCCCTATCACTATAAGAAAAATAATATTTAGTAGTTCTTAAAACTACCACAATAATATTCAAAATTATTTCTAAAAAGAATTATGAAATTATAAATCAATAATAATTTCAGAGTGATTTTTAAAGCTTTCACGAATCATTTAGCTGCTGTTTATTTTCTTGACGGTTTAAATTTCTCCTAAATGATTATTGAAATATTTTTATTTAATATTTTTAATATTTTTTTATAAATTTTTTATTATAAATATTTGTTTAATTTAATTATTGAGAATATATATTCTATTTATTTACTATTTATTTTTTCTAATTGTTTTAATACTTTTAATACATAACACAAGAACCTATGATAATGCCATCCATTTTTTCACTAATCTCACTCATTCTTTCTTAACACCATTTATACTAACTAATCCATCAAATGTATTTACATGTATTAATATGTCAATACATGATATTTGATATACTTGTTTCATTTTTGTTTACATTACAGAACATCTTCCCCGGAGGTCACCCCTACTTACACTACTCCACTCATTCACGCTTAACCCTCTTAGTATTTACCACTAAACCAAATGAATTTACATGTACAAATATGTTAATTTTTTTTATTAAAATAATTTTACAAATAAAATAAAATATATAAATAACCAATGAATAAAAATTTAAATTCGTAATGCATTAATAATTATTAAAAAAATACTAATAATAATTAATTAATTAATAAATAGTAAATTTTTAATTTAAAATTCATTAGTAACACATAATAAATAATAAATAATAAACACGTAATTAAAATTGTAAATAAAATATAATTAATAATTATAAATAAATAATAGTTAAAAATTAATAATTTAAAATAAATAATTAATAATAGATAACTAATAATACATAATTAAAAATTAATAATTGATAATGAATAATTAGAAAGAGAAATTAAAAAATTAATTTTGTTTTTAAATAATAAAAAAATAACTCTAAATAATTAATAAATCAAAATTAACTATTAACTATTAATAACAGCTATAAATAATAAATAATAAATAATTATAAATAGTAAATAATAATTATTAAATAATTAATAATTAATAATTAATTAGTAATATGTATCTAAAACTTCAATTAATTAATAATAATATTTACTAAATTCATGATGATTTTTTAAAAACAATTGCTGAAATTAAATAAAAAATAATAAAATAATAAAAAATCATATTTAATGATGATTTTTTAAAAAGGCTGTTAAAAAATAATAATAAAACGTTCGACACCAATTTTGAAAACACTCTTTAAGTGATCTTTAACATGTATTGCATCTTCATCTATATCAGGTGACAATAACACGGAATATCTCATGGAAAAATTGAGGTAAACTAAAATGAACTAGAGTTTTATTAAAATAATTTATCATTATAATTATATAAATGATTCCTAATTAATAATATAGTATTATCTAAAGCGGAATCACTACTTGATAGAATCAACAAAATTTCATTATATTGACTTGTACATTACATTTAGAGAGTAAATATAGTCATAAGAATTTAAAATATTACAATGGGAAAAAACACAAAATAATATAACTATAATATAAACATTTGGATATGCTCGATCCCCTAGAATAACCGCACTCATGAAAAATAATATAGAAATAAAATAAAATATTTTTGACATAATATTATTCTTGAAAATGAAATTATATAAAACCTTGAGAGGAAATAGAATTGAATGAAGAATGAATGAAATATGAGGTATATATAAGAAGTAGGGATCCCATATGACTATTAGAATTGTAACCACACCTATGAAATTGTAAAATAATATTTAGGCATCTTATAAAATTAAAACATGACATATTTATATCATGATACAAGTAAATAAATGTTTTAAAAATGATAAAATCAGTGTTAATATTTTTGTAAAGAACTTATGTTTTATTTTTTTTATAACAAATAAAATGTTTTAAAATAAAATTTATTTTCATAAAATGTGTTTATTAAATAATACAAATATTATTTATAATAATAATGTAAATTTATGATACCATAAATAATTTTTTCTATGGGGTTAGAAAATTTATCATAAAAAATGGTATTTTTCCAAAAAAATAAAGATTTTTTAAAAATTAAAGTTATCATATTTATAAAATTATTTTCATAAAATTTATTTAATTTTTGGAATCTAAACATTGTAAAATGGTTAGTGTGAATTTTTGGTATTTTTCTAAAATAGTATAACTTTTTTCTAAATAGCGAAACATGACAAAATAAGAAATGTAACATTATAAGATAAATAGATTAATTTATAAGTCATGTATGATGTAATAAATCATTAGTTCAAACTAATATTCTATAATAATAGTATATTGTCCCATGAATCAGCACTATTGGTAGTATTGAGTCAAAATAATAAACAAATGAATATAAAATTCAAAAACACCCCTCTCCTCCTCTTATAAATACCTCCTCTCACCACCCCTTTCTCTCCCACATTATAAGCCTTAAATATTACCCAAAACAATCCTAACATATCTCCCACATCTGTATAATCATTTTTCTCTTAAAATTACCAACACAAGGTTCTTTAAGTGGAAGCCCAAGAGCATACATCCAAAAGAGAAGGTAATATCCCCAATTGAGATTTTTAAATTTTCTTCCCCTTTATCACCAAACAAATTCCATCCAACATGAAATAATTACTCCTATATCTTTAATTTAATGTAATATTATTTTTCTAATGTAATATCCATCATCCAAACTCTTCTCGTTTCATTCTAAAATGAAAAATTTTGTTCACAATATAGTTGGTTCACCACCTTCATAAACAAATTACTTCACTTCTCTCTACCACCTATAAGGATGGTAATAGAAATTATATTTCTGTAATATATGATAACAATAAGAATATTATTAGTTATTTTATGTTTTTAATGTTTTAATAATCACTTAATTAAATAAAATGAATCTAGTTAATTATGGACGATAAAACCACATAAATGAATTGACCATATAATGATAACGTTTACACTAAATGAATCATCCCTATGTCAGAACATTAATGGATATCTAGTACTATTATAATTTTTGGGAGGACATGAATATAATTTAATTTCACTTCTATAGTTTTAGTCCCATTTGGAAATAACTCTAATATATATCAATAAATTAATGCGACCTTGGATGCATGACACAAATGACCTTAGGATAGTAGAAATAGAAACAACACCTATATTAAATTAATATAAAATTATATAAAATATTGATCATAAATCAAATATAATTCAATAAGGATCTAAATAATTCATTAAATAAATCTAATTTTACTATTTTGTAGATTAAGTGAGAGGGAAGAATGAATCCTAACACAAGGTAAGGGATCTCTATGAACAACCCTATTTTCATTGGGTAATTCTTTCCCAATATTTTGCTCACTATTACTCTATATTATTATTATTTCATTATTCTATATTCTATATATATATATATATATATCTATATGTCCCAAACACATATACCTAGTTTAATTCATGTTTCCTTGATGGGGATATACATGTTTTAAAGGCCACCTTCTCAATTCATTTCATTAAGATAAGCCAATTAAACAAAACTTATATGTTTTCTTACCTCATTTCAAGTACCACTCAATGAATTTTTTTAACCTCCCATGGTTTCTAAAAAAAACTGATTCTATTACAGAAAACCATTTTATTTTATTTCTGGTCTTAAATAAATTATTATTCCCTTACCTTATTTAAGGACTCTTTACTGTTTTTTTGAAAACCCCACATACAAGGAATATTTACTAAATTATTTATCCACTCCTTTTTTATGTATTCAATTCTCATGGAATTAATTTTCATTTATTATGGTTATTTATTTATCTATTAACTTTCAATAATTATTTAATCCCTTCTTTCAGGGAATTCATTATGATATGAAATTTGGTTATGTTATAAGACATGACTATGAAACTTATTTCCTTTCTATGGATTTTTCTTCAACTAATGCCTTATGTATGATTTACTTATGTGAAACACATATTCATGTACATGTTATTATGTGTGCACCCAGGTATCACTCTAATGCATTGGATAATGATTATGTTTGAGGAGATGATATGTATAGTATTAGGGAGTAAACCTATTCTATGGTAGAACTCTGTCCACCATATGATATTTTCATGAAAGTTATCCTTTACTTATGATTATGGGGTATTCTATATTTCTACTACATTATAATTATTATTTTCCCTAATTTTTATGGCATACTTATGTCATACCTCCATGCACCTCACCTCTTTTGATATCATGATATGTTATTTGATTTATTTGTTATGGTTCTTTATATTATTTATCCCCTTATTGGGATTTTTACATCAGTCCATTTGTTTTTTATTCCCATGGTTACCCTATTTAGTTTTATAAGATATAAGGTATTTATGAGCTCATTATGGAGAATAAAAAAACTATTTTGTGTTTTAGACTCATTTTGAGGTGTTATGAATTGATTCTCCCAAACACACTAGACATATAGATCCTTGGGTTGTGTTTTTTATATCTTTTTATTAAAAATAATTTAATAATATATTAAAGAAGATTGGGTTTCTATAGTTGTTATCCAAGAAATTTTTAGTTATTTTTTTGGGTATTAGGGAAACATTTATTGGAAAAAACACTATAAATAAGTCAAAGTATAGAAAAATATCCCGAAATTTTGGTGAAGTATAGAGTAAGTATTCTCTAAGAATTTACATCCCTGTCTAGATACTATAAGTTATTATTATCTAAAATATATGTACCTCAGGGTGACAACCCTAAAAGGTATCATTGGGTATTAACATGTCATGTACTCATTTCATGGTAAAGAGGCCTTTCCCCCACCATGGTTTGATACTCATGGGGGGTATGATTCAGAAAATTCTCACATTATTTATAAACTAATTTAAATGACTTCAATAGATTGTTAGGTTAGAGAAAATAATAGGAAAATTACCACAGATAACCTATATTAAAACATAGAGACTCATAAGCTATGATATACATGTCTCTTATAATTTATTCATTCCATGTTCATTGTTTCTATTTTTATATGCCTATTAGTGTAAGTATTCGCACCCCAAATTTTCCTTTGTTTTAGTTAATGGCGGGAAATAGGAGGAATCATTCCAACAATCGGTTTTATAGAAAATGTGATGGTTTATCTAATGGTATGCCTAACCTTATAGGAGTGGGAGCTAAGAACATCAGAGCGATACCAGCTCAACTAATTGAAGTTATGAATAATAGCTTGAATCATGTTGAACTCCCTCTTTACCCTAATGAGATAATTTTTCCATCCAGTCCTTTATGTGATAATGGCCTCCAAAATTTAGCAGATATCATGATCCTATTATCACCAAAAAAATTATTAACACAATTTAAAATTTATTTACTATCCTCAAATGTTATGATTATGAGAAACTCATACTGGTTGCCTATTGTCTTGAAGTAAAATTTGATTAGTGGTGGAAAATGATGAAGAACATGAAAACAACGGAATAAATTAAATCCATGGAATATAGATAATTCATGAAATTATTTTTCATGAAATATTTTCCTTAAAATATCCTTCTTAAAATGGAGAGGGGGTTCCTTGGACTGATGTAAAAGGAGGATGATTCTATAGGGGATTATGAGGAAAACCTCACAAGGATTTAAAAATATGCCTCTAGCTTCATCCTCGACCCTTGAAGCAAAGTGAACCACATATTTAGTGGAATATAGTGAAATATTTTAAAATCCATGGCTATTTGAGATTTTTATAGTTATTAAGAAAATATCAATTATGCCCTCAAATTCGAGATGGAGATTTGTGATTCTTAGTGATATCGAGGGGATTAATATAAAATGTATAAAATTGAGTTTAAATTTTTAGGATCAATGGGTAAATACCATGGAGTAAAGAGAACCCAATTTTCCACATTTCAAAAGTCTTGGAAGAAGTAACATAGAAATTATCTTAAGGGAACTGAGAGATGAATAAAGTGTAGAAAAGAGGGGTATCTGGATGATCAATACCAAAGGGAGATGAAGAACCCCACTAATGAAAGGTAATACAAGAAGGATACTATCAACAATCATCCTGTAGTCTAGTGTTTCAACCATAAGGAATATAAAAATTATAGAAACCACTAACCTAAGTCAAGGGTTTTTAGAGATAACCAATGAAAATAACCCCCAAGTCTTGGAGAGTAGGGAGTGGATTATGATATCACTACTAATATGGTAGATCCGAAAAATGATGTTGTGACTTGTAAACTAGTTATTCTTTCAAAAATTGTGAATATACTATTTGATTTAAGTTCTACACATTCCTTCATATCATGCAATTTTAGTATAACTATTTAGACACCACCTCAAAACATGAAGGTTGAGTTATCTTTGAGAATAGTAAATGGAAAAATTACTAAATCCCAAGTATATAACTCCTCCCAGTAAATGTTTTTTAATTGAAACTACTAGAAAGTATTTTCATACTCCCTTTAGTTTAATTTGATTCTATATTGGGCATAGATTGAATGTCCTTATATAAATCCAACATCAATTTTAGGGAGATGGAGATCAATCTCCAAATCCAGATTCATCCGACGATTCTGTATAAGTGTAAGTATGGGAATGAATCTCCCTTGGAAGATTATTATTAAGAATGGACATTAATTATGAGAAGATATATCTAGTTAAAATTATTGAGATAAATTAGATAATAATTCTTGAAGGCATGTCCATTATGAGGGACTATACTAATATATTATCTAAAGAGATTCTTGTTCTTCCTCCAAATCGATAGGTTGTGTTCTCAATTAAACTTATACATGGACCTCTACCCATATCCAAGAATCCCTATAGAATGACCACTATTGAGTTAGAAAAACTAAATAAAAAATTATAATATAATCTAGAGAAGAGTTTTATATGCATGTGAGCCTCACTATGGGGTGTGATAGTCCTCCTTTTCAAGAATAAGGATTGACTAATGAACCACTAAATTGATTACTATGAACTCAACAAGATCATAAAAAGAAAAATTATCCACTTCAATAGATTAATAACTTACTCGATCGGCTATATGGAGCCCAATACATCTCAAAGGTGGACCTTCATTAAAGATACCACTAATAAAGGTAAATATGGAAGATATTCCCAAGAAGGAAGTCTATACAAGGTACGTGAATTATGAGTTTATAGTGATTCCATTAAGAAAAACTAATTCTCTAGAAATCATTAAGGATTTAATAAATATTATTTAGAAATTATGTCAACAAATTTGTGGAATTATTTAAAGATGATATTATGATATACTCCAAGAGAAAGGTAGAGCATGGGGGTCATTTTAATAAAGTGCTAGAGAGTATGTGAAAGGAGAAGATATATGAATAGTTTACTAAATATTAGTTTTGGCTAGATGAATTATTATTCAGGGGGAGCGTTTTCACTAATAAAGGTATATCTACGGATCCTTCAAATAAAAAGGAAATTGAGGAGTTTCCTAGATCAATATATGTGATGAATATCCATATATTAATTTGATAAGATGGGTACTATAAACTATTTGTGAGGAACTTCTCACAACTTTCAAAGTCACTAACCAAGATAACTCAAAAGGGAGTGGAGTTTTTCTAGTTCAATTACTATGAAGAGAGCTTTCAGGAATAAAAAAACAGACTTACCATTACACCTGTACTCACACTACCCCCATGTGGGGAACTTTTATTTGGTATATAATGATTCTTAAACTAATTTATTGTGATGTTCATAGATAAAAAACGATAAATTGATATCCTACACCTCAATTTTGTTGAAATGTTATGTGCATAACTATCCAATGTTTGATCTGGAGTTGGATGTGGTGATATTCACATTCATGATTTGGAAGAATTACCTTTATGGTGAGAAGTGTGAGATATATATAGAATATAAGAATCTAACGTATATATTCACATAGAAAGAGATTAATATGTTCCAACTAAGGTGGTTAGAGCTCATAAAGGACTACGAATTTTAAATAAATTTCTATCACAGTAAGGAAAATAAATAAGAAGATTATATATGTAAAAAAAGATCCTAAAACTTTATCCCCGATAAATATTGAGAGGGGTCCAATCATCTCAGACATGAAAAGGATAGACACGGGGATCATAAAAGAAGGAACATCATCATTCCATTCTCAAATTATTTATTATCCATCTATTTTGATGAAAATTAAGGATAATCAGAGGGATGATATAGAAATATAGAAAAAGGTGGAAGTCATTTGAAAATGGAAATCCTTTGAGTTAAAAATTAATGAAGAAGGGGTATTAATACCCTGGTCACAACTATGTGTACTATAAAATCCTAATATAAATAAGGATATAATAAATGATATACATAGATTGACATTCTCCATCCACCCATGGAGCCTGAAGATGTATTGTGATCTCTGAGAGAAATATTTGTGAGAAGATATGAATTAAGAGATCACACCATATACATCAAGGCACATCATATGTAAAAAAGTGAAGGTTAAAAGGAAAAATTACAAGGGGATTATACAAGCATTACCCATACCTACATGAAAATGAGAGAAAATAACTAATGATTTTGTGAAAAGTATTATAAAAACATATAAAGGGAATAATTCTATATGGGTTGTGGTGGACCATACTATAAATACTAATCATTTCATTTATATTTGAGAGGAATTATCACTTGATCAAATTTAAAGTATGTAGATTATAAAAGTGGTGAGGCTATATGGAAAACCACTATTTATTTCATCCTACTGAGATCCAAGGTTTATCTCCATGTTCTTGAAAATTGTCCCACAAGATCTAAACATTGAGTTTAACTTCAATAAAAATTATCACCCCCAAAACGATGTCAAATCTGAACATAATAACCATAAAAAGTATTATATGATGAGAAAAAAATCAATGGTATTCAGTGGAGGATGATATTGACATCTTGATTCGGTTGAGTTCTTGTACAATAATAGTTTCCACTCAAGAATCCAAATACACCCCTATGAATCTCTTTATGGGAAGATATGTAGAACACTTATGTGTTGGGATGAATTTGGTGAATGAAATATTTTGGGACCTAAAATGGTTTAAGGAATGGTAGAAAAGTCCAAGATCATTCAATAGTAGATCAAGGCATCATAAATTTTAAGAAATAACTATACTAATAACCATCCAATAGACATGGAGTTCAAAGTAGGAGATAAAGTGTTCCTTAACATATCTATATGTAATAGATTCAAGAGATTTGGGAAAAATGGAAAACTAAGTCCCAGATACATTGGCCCCTCCATGGTTCTTGATTTCATCAGAGCTCTGGACTATTTACTAGAACTCTCACCAATCTTGTCTAAAGTATATGTCATGTTACACATATCCCTCTTGAGAAATTAAACACTAGATAAATCACATGTACTCAATATAGTGGTAGTAAATTTGGAGCATGATCTTATTTTTTTAGAAGTATCTGATGAAAATCATTGACTGTTGATACAAAGTTCTATGCAACAATACAACTCATCTATTCAATGTTTTATGGAATAACCATAAGTATAAAAAGGTGATATAGGAAATAGAGGAATAAGTTAATTATAATTAGCCTCACTTTTTTCACCTTATTATGTAAAATGAAATTAAAAAGATAAAATTTACCAAGGGGAATATTTTAATAACCCAGAATTTTATCAAGGGAATTTTCCATTCTCACTACAAAAAATTGTCATATTTAGTAACGTAATATTATATAAATCACATGAACCACATGATAGAACAAATAAAATTTTATTATATATACATGGAAATTACATTTAGAGAATAAATATAACCATAAAAATGAAAATATCACAATGGGATAAAAAATTGAAAATAAGATAACTATAATATTAAAATTTAGATATTCTAAATCCCATAGAACAATCAAACTCATGAAAAACACTATATAAATGAAACATAATATTAGTAAATAAATATTCATTTTTTAAAATGAAAAATTATATAACCTTAATATAAAATAGAGTTCAAAGAAGAATGAATGAAATATGATGTTTTTATAGAAATTAAAGAACCCATATGACCATTACAAATCTAACATTTTGAATAGTAATCTGACTATTGGAATAGTAATATGACTATTAGGAATGTTAAACTAATAATGTAAATACCCAAACATATCATACCTAAATATTAAATCTTAATATATAAACATTCATTTCATAACATAATGATCCATGCTTGGATCATTTACGTCTAGTGGCTTTGAAAACTTGGACACATAAAAAATGGTCCATAAGTGAGCTACGATATCTACCACAATGATATTCACAGCCAACATACTTCTTATAAATATCATACATAATATATTTCATTATATCCTTGAGAAATGAAACATAAGAAAAGGTGAGCTTAGATGCCCAATAAAGGAAAAAAGGGTGATGTCAATATTTTATTAGCATAAGGGTATGTGAACATTGTAATAACACTTGAAAACCATAACATGCATATAATAGATAATATAATTAATTCAGGGAATGAATCTTTCTAGTTCATAATATATGAATCATAATGGAATAAAATAACATGAACCATTAGAATGTAACATTGGAATAAGGAATTAATTTGTGGAATATACATAAGCATGGAAAATATTATGTCAAGGCTTCCCACCAAGACATTCATAACATGTAAGGCTTTGGATAACCACCTAGTTACCTACTTTAGGATTGGGATAAACTCTTATGTTCCACCTTTTGGGATTCACATAACCTCCCATGTACCATTTTACCTCATATAACATTAATCATTACCCAATTAATATGATAGAGATATAGGTCCCAACCATCTTGGTTATAATATAATAATCATCCTTGGTTATAACATAATCACTAACACATAATGAATATCATACATGTGTGTACCAAAATATCTTAAAAAATAAATCATATCAGAACCCATGAAAATAAATGGGTTTCATTTTCATTTCAAAATTTCATAATAGCATAACTTTTGGAAAAAGTATTTGGTTTCATGTACATTTTATCATTGTATAACCCCTATAAAAGAAACTGGTTTCATAAACATATTTTAATCATAAACATAAAAATTCAGAGAAAAAATAAGAATGGTATCCTTGGATCATATCCCTAGTAAATCATAAGTAAATAAAAGAATGCCATCTTATATGGAAAATTGTTTTGAAAAGACACTTGGAATATTTCTTGAGGAAAATGACATTTCATTAAAAACAATTTTTTAAAAGAAAAAAATTTATAAAAAATTTAGTAAATAATTTTCTTTGAAAAAAAACATTGAAAATTATAAGGGAAGGTTAAAAACAATGATTTTTTTACCATGGAGCAAAATACCATTCATGCCGTACACATTAAAATAAATATTCCTTTCACATTTTTGGTAAAATCAAAATGAGGATTGTTTGGTAAAAAACGTGACATTACTTTCAAAATGTTTCATATAAATTCAAAAAAGGGTAAAAAATTCTTTAATTAGTCATTTAGATAATTAAAAAAAATTAAAACATTTTTAGAAAACATGGTTTTTCAAGAAATAATTTCTTTTGTCCGAAGAGATAATGAAAGATGAATTTTATTTAAAAACATCTTTTAAATTATTGAGGACATATAGAAAGGAAAATGAATGGAAAATATATATTATCATGACATAACCTAATTATAAAAAAATTAATGGGTTTTTTTGAGATAGATCATAATTTTTCATCATTGAAAGCATAATCATGAACAAACCTGATAAATATTGATATTGTAACATAAAACACTAAAGAATTTAGTAACTTCAAATCATAATACCCATGATAGAATAAAATTAAATGAAAATTATAATATCATGAGAATAAATAAATTTGTGATATTTGTAGAGACCAAAATCTTGATGTACACATAAATTAAATTACTTTTGTGGAATACTTAATACATAACAAAAACCAAAATTCAAGGACCGTAATAGTTTAGTGTCTTTGGAAAATCTAAACATTATCTTCTAATCATTGTGAAAGATCTTCAACATCTCCCATAAAGATCTTCCCATTTTGTTTTCTTACCTAAAACCTTTCTTTATATCCTAGGGAAAAGAAAAAATATAAAGGGTGAGATTAAATTCTCAGCAAGGGTAAGCATGGAGAAAATAAAACAAACCATATACATTTGAACTTAAAAACATGAACATAATGTTTAAACATCAAAATCTTGAGCAATGAAATAAAACATGGCAGTACATAAGGCATAGATCATAATGGAACATCAATCATGATAAAATGCAATGGGAATAAAACATGTAATTGGGTAGAACCATTAAGAACATGATATTATTTCCATAGTATCCAAGGTATTGCTTACAAGGCCATCTTAGTGGACAAAGTCCCTTTCTGAATCGAGTTCACTCCTCGTTCCAGTCCTATATCACTCAACCAGATTAGTTTACCGTTACAGCCATGTATATCTCATGAGATATAAATATTTACCCAATGCATCGGAGGGAGATATAGGTCTCACCAATCTCATAATGAAACCATTCTTACGTGTGCCACAACATAAACATAAATCATTCATCATAACCCAAATAATAAAATGGGTTTCATAAACATCATCCCATCATAACATAATCCATATAAAAAAATGGATATCATTTCATCATAAGAAAAGTGAAACCATTTAAATCATAAAGACATTATACTTGAAACATACACATATGAAATAATGTCATCATAGATGGAAAATTGTCTTGATAAAACACTTGAAAGGAATTCTTGAGGAAAATATCCTTTCTTCTTCAAAATCATTGTATTTTCACAAAATTTCATGCAATTTTAAAAGAAAATGATTTTGTTGAAAATAGTCATGAAATCTTATGAGTAATATTCATGAAAATAAGGCGTAATAAAACTGTAAAAATCCATTCACACCGTATAAGTTAACAAATCATTCTCCTCATACTTTTAACGGAAAATTCAAAAAGTACCACGTATGGTAAACAAAAGCAAGATTCCTTCCAAAACACAAAGTAAAAGTCAAGATGGGTAAAAAAAGACTTTAAACATACATGGAATAATATTAAACACTTTATGAAAACATTTTTATGTACATGGATGAAAAATATAACCCTAGTAAATACTTACGAATAAACAATCTCAGATAAGAACGAGATTGGAATAACTATCCCTTACCATAGGTCCAATTTCTTCCGTATGTGTCTGAAACTCCTATATAGTGGGTTTAAACATATTATTAACTTGTAAAAGAACCATAATAATATTTATTATATCATATAATATTCACTTAGGTCTTTATATTAACCGTTCATTTTTCATTTCCATGTTAAAGAAACGTTTCGGGTATTAATTATTTCATTTATAGTACATGTCTAGACTTGTTATTCTTGATATCATTACTTATATCATGATTTACTTAATTAAAAAATTTAAATCATGATTTATATATCATATATATTCAGTATATATATATAATAGATAGATAAATGAAATTAAATACACCGTTCATGGAGACGGTAAGCCGTACGTACGAATGTACGCCGTTTTCATTTCTTTATTGACTTGAATGGAAGTAAGTAGATGAAATATATATATATATATAAATAAATACAGTAGCTTTATAATTTCATATATTCCATTATTAATCATTATATATACTTTATAATCATTCTTGAATGATTGACATGGAGAATGAATCCCATTGCGTCGTGGAGACGATAATCCGTAAGTATGCACTAGCGATGATATCGTTCCCATAATTATTGAATTTAATTTGAGTGGATGATATAATATCTCAGAATCAGTATGATGTTATAATAACCATATATAGTTATTCTTTACACCATTATACCGATCCAAGTAAGGTGGTGGTGGAAAAACATATTACACCACGGCGTGGAGACGGTATTCCGTACGTACACACACGCGGTGATTTCATTTTCTGTAGGATGGGTAGAAGGTTAAATGAGGTTGTTTCATATTTATAATAACAAATAATTATATTAGTGATACTTATGTTATTACTTTATTATGAAATAACAAAATAAGAATAAGTAGAAGAATAAATGAATTTGAAAGAATTGGTAAAGGATATTACCTCTTCTTTGACGCGCCTCTTCTAAACCTCGTATTAGGGCACTAAAGTTGGTCTTTGAAGAATACAAGAACCTGTAATATTTTTCTATGGATGTTGAGAATGCAAATGGGCATGATTTATATAATCTTGAAGGCTCGAAGTTTTGTGAAGAGGAGAGGGAGGAGGTGCCCTTTTATAAGGGAGGAGAGGGGCAGCTTTGGAATTATAAGAAATATTAATTTATAATAAATTGAAACCCCACATAAAAACTTCCAAAATGACTCAAATAAGAATATTAGATGCTATAGGGTTGTAATATCATCTAAAAATAAAATTTAGACATATTTTGAATTTATTTTAAACATTATCAACTTGATTTATCCTTATTTAAACTATTTAATTTTATTTGTGGTAATAAGATTCTAAATTTTAAATTGTAATAAATAATTACTTATGTGTTGTTAATTGTCCATAATTGGATAATTTATGAAATTTTCGACCACATATTTTTAATTTATTATTTTTAAATATTTTTTTTTATTTTTAAACAATTTTATATTATGTTATTTTTATAGAATAACAATAGTATCAATTTTGACACTATTCATTTATTTTAATTTAAATAAAATCCTCACAGAATAGATGTTCAAAATAAAAGGTTTAATAGATTCATAACATGTCATATATATCTAGAAAATTAGTGGAGCACAATAAATAGTTCATATAAGATTTATTTTAATATTTTTAAAACCATTTATTTGATATTTCAATCAATAATATAATTTCAACATCACTATTGTGTCACTATTAATGATAATTATTTAATCCCTAAAAATTCAAAATAAATTAAAATGATGTATATAATATTATTATATTTCTGGATATGACTCATTTTTGAAGTTGAATGAAGTTTATCACAAAATTAAAATTATTATACTTATAATATTTAAGAGAGTGACATGTTGTCACTTTCTTTGGTTTTAATAATAATTAAATTATTTTAATGGTAAAAAGTTCATAAAATCAATCTATTCCGACCCTTTGGTAATATGGGTATACTTTTAGTCATCCAATAGAATTTTGGCAGGTGTTAGGGTAATTTTATAATCTTATTTTTACCCTTAATTACCTGATTTACCTTTAACTGTAGTAAATAAAAATTATCGTAGTTACTATTCATAATATCAAAAAAATAAATGTAACATTTTAACATAATATGGACCCACTAAATTCAAATATGGAATCCATTTTTCAAAATTCAAAACACAGAAGTTATAGTAATTAATTTAAAATTAATCTCGTAGTTAAGAAAATAGGTTTTAAAAGTTAAAACATTGCCAAAGATTGAAATGATTTTACCTGTGAATTCAATGTAAAATTAATGGTAATGACATAAATTATATTAAATGGTAAAAATATATTCTATTTATAAACAATTCAATATTATAATTTTACCATATAAATTATTGCGATGAAAAAAGTTGATTTTCATTAAAATATAGCGTGTTTTACCTATTCATTAAAATATGAAAGTTATCAAAATAATATGAAAAATTTATCCAAAGTAACTCATTATATCCTAATTCAAAGAAGAATATTATTTTTTCAAATTGAACATATAAACCGTTCAAAAACTAGATTTAAAGTGGGTGCGCCAATAAAAGGCGGCAAAACAGTATTTTTTGAAAAATACTTATTTTACTTGAAAACTTTATTTTGTTCACATACTATGTTTTAGAAAATGTTTAAGATGAATATTAATGTTATAAAATTAAAAATTTAGTTAATAATATTCATAATAGCTAGTCCATAATAATATTATAACAATATATCGTTGTTTAGTGAAACCCAGTATTGCGTAATACACACGCTATAGAGGAAGGTTGCGATTGTGTGTAAAGCAAGCCAAGAATAGTGTTTGAATATAATATAAGCTAATACGGTGTTGCATATAGAACAAGATAATTTGGGTGTAACGTACAACACAATACATCAATGAAATTAAAATAATATTTTTCAAAATATCTCGAGGTGTTACAATCTACTCCCCTGAAAAAGAATTTTTCCCTCGAAATTCGTCGGGGTTATAAATTGTTTTCTACTTGAAAGTTTCTTTAATAGAAACCCACATTATAATATAGAATACCAAAAATTAACTTTAAAAACTAAAGTATTAAATGTAACGGTTACCCAAATTAAATAATCACTGGGTTTCCACATAAAAGACCATAGGTGAAAATATGGATACGGAGGAGAAATCTAATCATCAACTTCTGATGAAGAGTGGTAGAGGAAATAGCTATGAAAAATCCAACAATCACAAAGCCATAAATTTGTGATGATCTAAGGTACTATCTGATTCATCAGATATAAGAGCACTAGGACAAAATTTTTGGTTTTCAAGATCATTTCCCTAAAGTTGAAGAATAATTAAAAGAAATACTTACTTGATTTTGGTACAATATCACTATTGTTTGTGCCTCGAACAATTTACACATCATATCTTAAAGAGATGAAGTTGAATTTTTCTTCTGTGAAATGTTAGCAGATCATGCAATAGAATGTTGGGTCATTCCATCTGTCTCAAACAAAAGGTTAGCAAAATGTATCAGATATACATAAGTCCATCTATGGTGAGGTTAATCATATATGATTCCAAAAATGGACATATACATCATCTATCATACAACTTAATATAATAAAACTAGTTTTTACTAACCAGGGACTTCCTGTAGGCTAGTGGTAGGTAATAAAGGCCTGTCACACTTCAGTTGTGGGTTCGATTCCCATAGCCTTGTCTGACGCGACGCGTTTTCACCCATCTTACAGGTTGACCTTTTTCTAAAACTACATTATTATAACATTACAGAAATAATATCAAAAAAAGTTCTAGCCTTAAACAATACTAACTTATTTTCAACATAATTCATTCCAATCTTTAGGATTATCCAAAATACTTCTTTCCAAACTCATAGTATAAAGAGAACAATTACTAAAAAGGTCATATAACAAGCACGTGAATACCATCATTTATCCCTCATATATCACAAGATATATCTTGTTGATCGCATTCCAAACATGTGTATACATTAATCTTGTATTCTATTGAAAAAATGAATACCCATTGAACCATAGTGAAAATATCAATGCTGTCAAAAGTTAACTCTTTCCACATACCAAAATTCTATGATATAGATTTGTCCTTATATCAGTCATGAGCTCATTAATACTATCAAACATTTCATTTTCTCCTTATCCCTTCATTATGCACATATCATCTTCTTTTGAAGAATATATCAATCAATTTTCATTGTTACTGGTACCATAAACTTATTGAAAACCACAATAGACTAATACATAAATATTCCAATATTCCACGATACTATATACACCATTATTTTGGAATCCCATTACATAAACACTTAATCATTCAACCATAGCATTGTCATATTCAACATCACCTATAGTGAACGCATATGACTTCCCTTTTTTCCTTTTCCTTAAAAGGTTGCTTATGTTGATCATCATTAACCCTTGGATTAGGGAATTGATTAGCATAATGCCCCATTTCCTTGCACTTGAAGCATTGAAGTATTGGTGGAGCTTTCTCTGTAGTCTTTTCTCTATTCACATCATTAGCTACCTTTTTCCCATTACTTCGACACTCAACTTCCTGATAACCTTATTTTCCACACTTAAAACATTTTCTAGTACCTTTTAGACAATATCCACCATGCTTCTTTCCACACATTGAGCATAAAGAAACATTCATCTTCTTTTCACCATGATTCTGAGATTTCTCCTTGAACTCCATCTTTCATTTCTTGTCAAAACCATGAGATGGATATGTAAAACTAGCTTCCATTTCTACCTTGATAACATAACACACAATTTCTTCATAGCTACTGAAGTCTCTTATAGCTAATGCCCTTCGAAGAATTGGTTTTAATCCACTGAAGAATTGATCAACTTTACTTTCAGGTTGGATGATAAAGCCAGATGCGTACCTTGAAAGCCTTGTAAAACTCTCTTCGTATATAATATAAAATTAATCATCTTTTTTCTTAAGCTCAAGGAACTCCTTTTTCATCTTTGTTCAAATAATATGAAGGAAGTAATTATTGAAAAATAATTTCTTGAACTCATCCCATTCCATGGATTCAATTTCATCTTAGGGCCTTTTATTCTTAATTAGAGTCCACCACTAGTCTGCTTCACCTTCTAAATGGTAAACAGATAAAATGACTTTTTCATGTTCTGTACAACGATTTATAGAAAATATCTTTTCAATGGTACTGATCCATTGTTTAGCAACAAGTGGATCAAAATACCCACTAAAAGAAGGTGGACGTTGCCTCATAAAGGACTCAATAAAATATTGTTCCCTTCTCTGATCATTCGGAAGTCCAAGATGATTCATAGCTTGTGTAAGTATAGCAATAAGATTTTTCACTCCATCTTCCATAAAATTGGTTTGTTCAAGAGGAAAATCATTGCATTGTACATTACATTTATCAACATGGTTCCTTCGAGTTCCATCCATTGTCTAAAACCCAAAAAGAATAGTGTGATAGGAAAAATCATGATAGGAAAACAACATAACAAAGGGGGAGTACATTCAATATATAACATCTTAGGTTTATTTCTAAGATCGTTACCATAATTATAATACTATAACCTATACTTATACTTATTCTTAGGAACATCCCTAGACATACCTTAAAAATATCTCTAGGGATTTCACTAAAGTTTTCGCATCCTAGTTTCCAAAGGTTAACTAAACCTTTCCTCTGATACCAACTGTAGAGACCCAAAGCTTGACATACATGGACATTACATTACTTTTGCGGAATACTTAATACCTAACAAATACCAACACTCAAGGACTATAATAGTTTAGTGTCTTTGGAAACTCGGAACATAATCTTCTAATAATGGTGAAAGATCTTCAACATCTCCCATAAAGATCTTCTCATTTTGTTTTCTTACCTAAAACCTTTCTTTATATCCTGGGGAAAAGAAAACATATAAAGGGTGAGCTCAAATTCTCAATAAGGGTAATCATGGATAAAATAAAACAAACCATATACATTTGAACTTAAAAACATGAACATAATATTTAAACATCAAAATCTTGAGCAATGAAATAAAACATGGTAGTACGTAAGGAATAGAACATAATGGAACATCAATTATGATAAAATGGCATGGGAAGAAAACATGTAATTATGGAAAACCATTAATCACATGATATGATTTCTATAGTAGCCAAGACATTGCTTCCATGACCATCTTAGTGGACAAAGTCCCTTTCTGGATCGAGTTCACTCCTCGTTCTAGTCCTATATCACTGAACTGGATTAACTTACCGTTACAGCCATGTCTATATCAGGAGATATAAATTTTTACCCAATGAATTGGAGGGAGATATAGGTCCCACACATCTCATAATGAAATCATTCTTATGTGTGCCACAACATAAACATAAATCATTCATCATAACCCAAATAATAAAATGGGTTTCATAAACATCATCCCATCATAACATAATCCATATAAAACAAATGGATATCATTTCATCATAAGAAAAGTGAAACCATGTAAATCATAGACACATTATACTTGAAACATACACATATGAAATAATGTCATCTTAGATGGAAAATGGTTTTGATAAAACACTTGAAATGAATTCTTGAGGAAAATATTCTTTCTTCTTCAAAATCATTTTCTTTTCACAAAATGCCAAGCAATTTTAAAAGAAATGGATTTTGTTGAAATTATTCATGAAATATTATAGAGTAATCTTAATGAAAATAATTCTTTGTAAAACCGTAAAAATCCGTTCACGCCGTATAAGTTAAAAACACATTCTACTCATACTTTTAAAGGAAAAGTCAAAAAGTACCACTTGTGGTAAACAAAAGAAAGATTCCTTCCATAACACAATGTAAAAATAAAGAGGGGTAACCATGACTTTAAAAATACATGGAAGAATATTAAACACTTTATGAAAACATTTTTATGTACTTGAATTAAAAATATAACCCCAGTAAATACTCACGAATAAACAATCTCGGATAAGAACGAGATTTGAATAATTATCCCTTACCATAGGTCCATTTTCTTTCGTATGTGTCTGAAACTCCTGTATAGTGGGTTTAACCATATTATTAACTTTTAATAGAACCATAATAATATTTATGATATCATATAAGATTCACTTAGGTCTTTATATTACCTGCTCATTTGTCATTTCCATGTTAAAGCAACGTTTTGGGTATTAATTGTTTCATTTATCGTACATGTTTGGACTTGTTATTCTTGATATCATTACATATATCATGATTTACTTAATTACAGAATTTAAATCATGATTTATATATCATATATATTCAGTATATATATATACAATAGATAGATAAATGAAATCAAATACACCGTTCATGGAGACGGTAGGCCGTACGTACGCATGAACGCTGTTTTCCTTTCTTTATTGACTTGAATGGAAGTAAGTAGATGAAATATATATATATATATATAAACATAAATATAGTAGCTTTATAATGTCATATATTTCATTATTATTCATTATATATACTTTATAATCAATCTGGAATGGTTAACATGGAGAATTAATCTCATCGCGTCGTGGAGACGATAATCCGTACGTACGCACGAGTGATGATATTGTTCCCATAATTATTGAATTGAATTGGAGTGGATGATATAATATCTCAGAATCAGTATGATGTTATAATAACCATATATAGTTATTCTTTACACCATTATACAGATCCAAGTATGGTGGTTGGGGAAAAACATATTACACAACGGCGTGGAGACTGTATTCCGTACGTACACACGCGCGGTGATTTCATTTTCTGTAGGATGGATAGAAGGTGAAATGGGGTTGTTTCATGTTTATAATAACATATAAGTATATTAGTGATACTGATATCATTACTTTATTATGAAACAACAAAATAAGAAGAAGTATAAGAAGAAATGAATTTGAATGAATTGGTAAAGGATATTATCTCTTCTTTGACGCGCCTCTTCTAAACATTTTCTTAGGGCACTAAAGATGGTATTTGAAGAAGAACAGAACCACTAATATGTTAATAGGGATTTTGAGAAGGGAAATTGGCAGGGTTTGGCCGATCTTGAAGGCTCAATGTTTTTTGAAGAGGAGAGGGAGGAGGTGCCCTTTTATATGGGAGGATAGGGGCACCTTTGGATTTATTAGAAATACTAATTTATAATAAATACAAACCCCACATAAAAACTCCCAAAATGACTCCAATCAAAATCTTAGATAATATAGAGTTGTAATATCATCAACCAATAAAATTTATCCATGTTTTTAATTTTTTTTAAACATTATCAACTTGATTTATCCTTATTTAATCTATTTAATCTTATTTGTGGTAATAAGATTCTAAATTTTAAATTGTTATAAATAATTACTTACGTGTTGTTAATTTTCCATAATTTTATAATTTATGACATTTTCGACCATATAAATTTAATTTATAATTTATATATTTTTTTGATTTTTAAACAACTTTATATTATGTTATTTTTTTAAAATAACAATAGTGTCAATTTTGACACTATTCATTTATTTGAATTTAAATAAAATCCTCACAGAAGATATGTTAAAAATTAAAGAATTAATAGATTCATAACATGTCATATATATCTATAAAATTAGTGGATCACATTAAATAGTTCATATAATATTTTTTTAATATTTTTAAAACAATTTATTTGATATGTCAATCAATAAAATAATTTCAACATCACTATTGTGTCGCCTTTACTGATAAATATTTAATCCCTAAAAATTCTAAATAAATTGACATGATGTAGATAATTTTATTATCTTTCTGGAGACTATTCATTTTCTAAGTTTAATGATGTTTATCACTAAATTAAAACTATTATACTTATAATCTTTAAGAGAGTGACATGTTGTCATTTTCTTTGGTTTTAATAATAATTAAAATATTTTCATGGTCAAAATTCCATAAAATTAATATATTCCGACACTTTGGTAATATGGGTCTATTTTTAGTCATATAATAGAATTTTGGCAGGTATTAGGGTAATTTTATAATCTTATTTTTACCCTTAATTAATTGATTTACCTTTAACTACTGCAAATAAAAATTACCGTAGTTACTATTCATAATATCAAAAAAATAAAAGTAACCTATTAACATAATTTGGACCCAATGAATTCAAATATGGAATCAACTTTTCAAAATTACAACCACAGAAGTTGTATTAATTAATTTAAAATTAATCCCGTTGTTAAGAAAACAGGTTTTAAAAGCTAAAACATTGCCAAATATTGAAATGTTTTTACCTGTGAATTCAATGTAAAATTAATGGTAATGAAATAAATTATATTAAATTGTAAAAATATATTATATTTATATTTTAAAACAATTAAATATTATAATTTAACCATATAAATTTTTGTGATGAAAAAAAGTTGTTTTTAATTAAAATATATCGTGTTATTACTATTCATTAAAATATAAAAGTTATCAGAATAACATGAAAATTTTATCCAAAGTAAATTATTATGTCCTGATTCCAAAAAAAATATTGTTTTGTCAAATTGAAATTATAAATCTATCAAAAACCAGATTTAAAGTCGGTGCGCCATCAAAAGGTAGCAAAACTGCATTTTTTGAAAAATACTTTTTTTACCTGAAAAATTTATTTTGTTCACATACTATGTTTTAGAAAATGTGTAAGATGAATAATAATGTTATAAAATTAAAAATTTAGTTAATATTATTCATAACAGCTAGTCTATAATAATATTATAACAATATATCGTTGTTTAGTGAAACCCGGTATTGCGTACTACACACGCTATCGAGGAAGGTCGCAATTGCATGTAACGCAAGCCAAGAATAGTGTTTGCATATAATATAAGCTAATACGGTGTTGCGTATAGAAAAAGATAATTTTGGTGTAACGTATAACACAAGACATCAATGAAATTAAAATAATATTTTTCATAAAATCTCGGGGTGTTACGATATAAAACATAAAATTTTCTTTATATACACCTCGTAAAAAATATAGCTTCCTAACATAACATATATCTCAAAGGAGGAAAATTGAGACAATAATACCATACCGCTTTAGTAATCTTTTGAATCATATGATGTAATAAATAATAACATGAAATGAAACATTAAATATGATGAAAATAAGGGTATTCATGATATAAAATTCTATATGGGTAGTATATACACCACACAAAATAGATGAGTGATTAATTTACATGTGTCTCTTATAAATAAAAGAGAGTATAGAAATCCTTTACCTTTAGTCTCAACTTCCTTAATATATATTCAAAACTCATGTATAATGAATATAAGTTTATTATAAATATATTATAGGACCATAATTATATGTATATATAATGCCATATATAATTTTCTTATGACATTTTATCACTCATTTTTTAACAATTCCATGTTAAAGTCACGTTTTGGGAAACAACTGCTTTTTTGTGAGTGTATTTTTTTTGATTTGTTATTTTCAATCATATTAGATTGATCATGTTTAAATAATATCCAGACTATTAAATGTGATATAAATATAATATATATTTAGAATATTTTTATTCATATAATTCCATAAAATATAGAGATGGAAAATGAAATACACCACTCATGGAGACGGTATGCTATATGTATGCATGAACGCTATTTACATTTTATCAATGGATTAAAAGAAAGAAATATAAATAATATATTACCATTATAAAATAATTTTAGGTCATATATATGACATGTATTCATTAAAACTATCCTTATTACCTTCCATGTAAAGCGTGAATGGATAACTTTTCTTCGCGAGGCAGTAGTCCACGTACACATGAATGACGCTATCAAATTGCCATGAAATGGAAAGTAGGATGAAAAAACTGATATCATGATAATAGAGTAATAATAATATTAGAAAAATAATATATAAATAATAAATTAATCATTATATGCATCCATGATAGGGGGTGATCGAAAATGAATAACAACAATTCATGAAGAGGTAGTCCACCGTACACACAAACGATGATTTCATAACCCATTTGATGGGAGATGAGAAGGATTTTTGTTATTCAATTAAAACAATAACATATAAGTGTATGTAATATATTGATGTTTTTATATCTGCATGGTTTAAAAATAATTAATGTATGTCGAGGAATAAATAAAATAAAATTCTTGGTTTGGGATGTTACCTCTTCTTTAGACAGCTTCATTTGGTTTTCACCAAAAGGATACTTTGGTGGGGTTTTTGACCAAACCAAGGATTCTATGATTATAGGAACGAAGTAATGAATTGATTTGGGGAGGTATTGTATAAACCAAATGGTTTTGTATGTGTGAAGAGTGTATTAGAGGTGGTGGGTTTTTATAAGTGACGTGAGTGGCTCATTTGAAATTTTTGAAAAGAAAAAGGTGTAACCACGCCTTTCACGAGAAAAAATGTAACGACCCAACTTTTTATAAAAAAATTCCATTTTTCATTTAAATAAATGCCTTATTATGTATTATGGTTATGGAAAATGCATTCACTTCTTTGGTTTTATAATATCATGTCAGATTGAAAAGTCCGTTAAGCATCATAACCATTGATTATATAGTCATTGAACAATAGTCATATGATTATTATAAATATTGGGTTTTGAAAAGTCCTATTGAAATAGACTAAGGGAGTGGTGGCCACAACCAGTAAGACCTATAAAGTCCATTTATCTATTCTTCCAAGGGAGATATCATCACTAGGTTTTCCATTGACCAATCCCAACAAGAGATCCAAAAACTAAAGCATGAGTGAAACCATTTTTAGGGGAAGTTTAAGATCATCGAGATCACAACCCAAACCATGTATACTGAACCACCCCATTAAAACATAACATTCATTCACCATACCCATCAAGAGTTTTATATTGTAATAAAGGTATATATATCAAGACCCTAATAATATGAATATATATAGAATAATGAATATATTTTCATCTTATTATTGTCAATTTATAAACATTTTTGATATTGATACAATAAAATAGAAATTAAATTCTTGGGTAATATTCAATTTCAATTAATAATTTTTTTGTATTAATTAATGTATTTTTGAAATAAATAATATATTGATAAAATATTATTATTAATTAATTTTAATTAAATATATATCATCATATAATTTCTATGAAGTCAAATTTAAATTTTATAAGGGTTTAGAAACTATTATTATAAAAAACACATCATTTCTCAATAAATGTAGATTATAATTTAAAAGTGAAAATCAATATATTCATAAATTTTTTTTGATAAATAAATTTTATTTTTGGATTCAGTACATTGAAAATATCCAATGGTGAATTTTTCATAATTTTCCGAGACAGTAGATCTTTTGAGTAAAAATTAAATACGGTATAAATATAATATGTGTATTATGACATCATAATGACCCAAAAGTGATGTAATAAATGATATAAATAGTATAAAATATTAATTATATCTATTCCATTTAAATTAATTTGTTTTTAAGTTATATTTTTAATTTTATAAAGACTTTATGAAACCTCCAAAACCTAAATTATATATTAAGGTTTAAAACTCATTTATTTAAGAACATAACTCAATTACACATCACCAAGGGTAATATTTTAATAATTTTGGCCATTGGACTTATAAAATAATGAAAAAAATCCTCTATGAAAGAAACCATGGGAAAAATCCATGGTAAGGTTTTTGGTTTTGAGTACATTATTATATAGAATCCAAAACCTATGTTTGGGAAATAAAAAAGAACTCACCTCTCTTTTCCTATATAAACACACCCAATATCCCATTACACTTCATTAAAAAATATTGGATCACATACATACTCTTTACACCTCACTATAGAGTCTTCTAAAGGCGCCCGAAGCCCTCAAAAAGCTCCTCCCATGCTTTTGGAATCACCCTCTCAGGGTAAGGGATCCTTTCCTTCTACTCTATATTCAATAATATTCATTATATAATTCCATTAATCTCTAATTAATATTTTCAGTATATGTTATTACATACCACCTTACTTATCTTTTTATTTTTAAATGATTATAGGCCCCTTTTACCTTAATTAATCTCTCCCATTAATATATTTGTTCCCCTTTTATGCTACCGATATATCACTGTTATTCTCCATAACAAACAATTGTGTAGTGAATACTCATACCCATTTCCTATTAATGGTGTTCACATTTACGCACTTACACTTCATTGATTGGGTAATTACATGTATTTAATCCATTCACCATTATCATGGTATTAAATTTGATGAAATATATTCTTTTGTATATGATCTATGTGGAACACTTATGCATGTACATGATATGATTATTATGGGTGTGCCCATTTATAAATCTAATTCATTGGATAATATTTTAGTCTATGAGATTTAATTTATGGTTCATAAGATGTTATCCTAAGCACATTATGTTATGTTGTTTTAGTGGTTAACCTTGACTTATGTCTATGATGTCATGTTTTAAGTTGTTTCAATATTCCCATGTTGTTTTTATGTTATCATGCTATATCATGCCTCATTGTTCCTATTTATTATTCTCATCTGTTTTATTTCCCATTTAAATTCCCATTTTTTATCATGTAATACCTTCTTCATGTAATTAATTGTTTTTTCATTTACTAGAATTTATAGCTCTCCCCTTTCTTATGTATATCCCTAGGTTATACCATATAGTTTTAAGTTTGATGGAATATTATGTGCATGTTAAGAAAGTTTTCAAAAATATAAATATTACCCCTATTTTATGTTATTATGTAATTTACCTAATTACCCAAATACCCTAGTCTTATCGATCTTCCGGGTTGTATTATGTGCATTGCTATGTAATAAATCAAAAATTAATGCTTAGTTGAATATTATAGTAGATATGGTATAAATATGTCCAGAAAATTTGTATTGTACAAGTTTCTAGGTCATTTTACATCCTATCCTTTTAGTTTGACCCCCATTAAACCCATTTTCACATTAATTATGGAAATAATTTTTACTATTTTTACTATTAATTTTGGAAAAAATTCACTTAACCTTATTAGATAATGTTAATTATATTGATTTTAAATATTGAATACATTTTTTCAAATTCCATTCATATAACTAACAAAATTGAATCTAAAATAAATCTCAACGACATGATGAAAAAGTGGTTTTCCAAATAGAAAATATTCAAAAGTTTAGAATGTTTTTATATCAAAATTCAAAATAAAATTGATTTAAATGACAAAAATTTGATTAATAGATATATAAATGAATTGATTTTAATTTTAATACAATTTTATTTTTATGTTTTCAAATTCTTTAAAAGAAATGGGAATTCATAATAAAAATCAGTATTTTTTACTATTTATCAAAAAAATTATATTCTCAAGAAATTATAAAAAATTCACCCTAATATTATTTTTAAATGATGATTTTAAAAATTATTTTCATTTTTTCAAATAAAATTTCCAATATTTTTTAAAAATTAATTTTAAAATAAGATTGCATAAGGCGATAAATCTGTTTTAAAAAATATAGTTTTTAACACTAATATTGGATTTATTCTTATATCTTATCTTGAAAACACATAACATGAATGATAAAAAATTTATTGAATATATAATATATAAATTTAATTAAAATGATTCAAAAAAATTATTTGGTTAATTTTTTGAGGTAAAATACATTTATGTGCAAAAAAAATAGTTTTTTAGAAAAATAATTCCTTTATTTTCAAATAGATTTTATTTTCATTTATAATTAATTGGTCACTAAAAATACATTTAATATACATGTTTAAACCATATATTTTCATAATTTATTTAATCATATTCATACCTTCCATTCCATTGGATAAGAAATAACTATCATATTAAATAATAATATTTTAATGGTATTCCATGTTTCATGTAAACTAAGTGTTGCATGAAACAGAAGATAAAATAAATATTTAATGTAACATAAGATAAAATTAGTGTTGTGTGTAACCAAAAATATCAAAAATATGAAATTTATTTTTAAAAAATATTACACAAAATCTCAAGGTGTTACATTCTACCCCCATTAAAATGAATTTCACCCTCAAAATTCATCAGTTTGGTACCAACAACTAAGGATGCTTATGACTCATTACATCCTCATGTCCTATGTAGCTTCCTCAAGATAGTGGTTTCACAAAAAATTATTGACAGGTTGAATGGTATTATTTTATAGATTATTCTTTATTTGATCTAGAATCTCGACCGGTTGTTCCCCATAAAAATATCATGCTCCAGTGATACAATTTATGAGTTCTATACATGTGATGAATCATGTTTTTAGTTCTTTAGAAGAGATACAAGGAAAAAATTGTGAACTAGAAAGAGTTTAGGTGGAAGATTCAAGTGATAAGCTATAGTCCTATTACGATCATGAATTTAAAAGGGATCGATATACCTAGGGATTAGTTTTTCCATCTTTCTTACATAGAGAAATTATTAGAAACACCTTCTCACTAACTTCAAATTCTAGATCACATCAATGATTATCAACATAACAATTATTTAAACATTTTGCTTCCATTACATGTTTTTGAATAGTACTAACATTCTCTCCATTTCATTAGATATTTGAAGTCCCAATAGCTTTATTTATATAGATTCATTACAGTACATTAGAGTTCTAAACTTATTTCTATAAACAGCTTCATAAGGATCTATCTGAACGTTTGTGTGAAAGGGATTAATTTAAGGAAATAATACCTGAGGAATGTGTTGATCCCAAACACCTTTGAAATCCATATAACATGATATTTTCATATCCTCTAGGGTTTGAATTATTCTCTCAGACTGACCATATATCATAGGATGATACATAGTGCTAAATCTCAACTCAGTATCAAGATATTATTAATGATTTTCTAAAACCTCTAGGTAAACTTCATATCCCAATACGATGCAATTTAATGTGGTACTCCATGCAGTATTACCACTTCTTTAATGTATATTCTGGAAAGCAGATCCAGAGATAAATATTCTATAATAACCACAAATTGTGTTAACTTTTTAAGCTGTTAGGTCCACTGGGTTAGATACCCTAAGGGGGGGGGGGGGTGAATTAGGGCATGAGAGATTAAAACAACTACCCCTATTGATCTTGATTTGCTGTTAAGAAAAACTCTTTTCTCTCTCTTTAACATAGCAAAGAAGGATCCTTCCCCTTTACTTACCTTCGGGTTCCTATCTTTTGGGGAAGACGAAAATACAACTACTTTCACAGTATCATTGATCAAATTACCAATCGACTCTCTTCATGGAAGGGTAAATCTCTTTCTGTGGCTGACAGAATTTGTCTTGTTAAATCTACCATTGTCTCCAAACTGGTTTACTCGATGATGGTCTACACTTAGCCTACTTGTCTTCTTAAGAAAATCAATGTTTACATAAAAAATTTTGTTTGGACCGGTAGTACAATTCAAAGAAAACTTGTGACCATACCTTGGGACACTTGTTTTAAACCTATGGATAAGGTTGGTATTGGTATAAAAAACCTTAAGCTTTTCAACTAATCTCTTCAATCCAGGATGACTTGGAATCTGATTCACAGCAATTATGATTCCCCTTCCTTTCTCATGTCTAGATTTAACACCAAGCTTAAAAAGGGTAATCTGAGTTACATCACTTCTTCCATCTAGCCATCCATTAAACACTCTTTCTTTAATATCATGAACAACTCCAGATGGATGGTTAGTGCTAATTACACTATGAATTTCTGGCTAGATAATTTGACTGGTGTCCCCTTAATCTCAATGCTCATGTCTACCACTCCTTCTGGAAATACCAATTCCTCTATTAGGGACATTCTTGAATCCCAAGAAATCAGTCTTCCTGATGACATTGGTCATATCATTGACAATTATCATTTCTCCAACACCGATTATTTCCTCATTTGGGAAACTTATTTTATTGGTGTTCTTGATTCCAAAAGTTTTTACAAAAACAATTTTAGCAATTCTGATTCTATCTTGGCCTGGTTGAAAACTTTTAACAAACCTTGGATCAAACCCTCAAGATTTACTCTTATTTACCATATTTCCCATATTATGGTTCCCACTTATATGTGTCTGCAATCCTTTTGGATTACTCTTTTCTCTATATGTATTATGTGTAATCAACACCGAGAGGATGCTAATAATTTGTTTTTGTCTTGTGATACAGCTGCAACTCTTTGGTATTACACTTTTGACATTTTTAGTTGCAGATGGTCACTTCATGACTCCATCATCTCCCAATTACAATGATGTGTTAATGGGGCTTGCTCTATGCAAATAAAGAATCTTTTTCTGACTGCAGTGGCGGAACTCCTGCATGTGATCTGGTATGACAGAAATAATTTACTTCATAACAATTGTTCATTAAGTCTCACTGCAGGTAAAACGCGTATTATCATGGCCATCAAGGATGCTGCCTCTCTTCAGAAGGATCATTGTGAAAATTCTATTGGTGATTTTATGATCCCTCTCCGTCTTAGTATTGCGGGATCTTACAGACATCCTCGGCCCACTTTTGAAGTATTCTGGCAAGCCTCGCTTCCAGGATGGATCAAAGTGAATGTCGAAGACGCCTCGCAAGGAAACCCGGGTCCGGAAGGTTGTGGTTCCATTTTTAGAGACCATCTTGGCAGGTGCCAGGGCTGCTTCTTTGGTGGTTGTGGTACAACCTCAGCTCTGGAAGTGAAATAATGGGTGTGATTCATGCGTTGGACTTTTCCAAACAAAAGGGTTGGAACAAGCTTTGGATTAAAAGTGACACAACCACTGTGGTGCAAGCTATTTGAAAGGGGTGGTGCATCTTTCCTGGATGCTCACTCCTCTTGGGATGAAATTCCTTGCTTCACTCTCAGACCTCAGATACCTTTCCATACATGCTTACCGTGAAGCGAACATGGTTGCTGACAGTCTTGACAACAAGGGAGTCAACCAATATATTACCTGGCTTGATGATTTTCCTGGTGATTTTCTCTCTCTTTATGATAAGGATTGTAATATTATTCTATCTTTCATACTTTTGTAGCTTCCCTTATTTTTATAAAATAAATTGTTCCTCAGTCTTTCACTGATGCACCACCTTCTAAAAAAAATAAACCAACAGTGTGCTGATGTACCAAATCCACTATTAGTGCACTAATGTTTACAAGTGCGAAGTGGACTCACTGTCCCTCTTGGTTTACAACCACTAACAATATGAAAGATCACTACCCTCTCAACTAATGTGCTTTCACTGCTTCTTTAGAAGATCCACTCAAAGTTTATAGACAAGTAGTTCTCTTCATTATCACTAATGAAATTTTCATCTTTAACTGTTGATAGATGCTCTTTTGAAGTTCAACTTTCACCCACAGATGAATCTCACTTTGCACCAAGTGTACCGGGAAACTGCAAATCTTTCATGCAATCCTTATTGTGCCTTGCACACAACTTTAATGACTTGTGTTCAAGATTCCACTTTTGTCATGAAAAAACCTTTTCACGCAACTTCAATCTTTTTCACAACTCAAATATTACACGCAACTTCTTTATCTTGCGTGCAACTAAAAATCTTTTGCGCAAATCCCTTTGTGTGAAATTATTATGCGATTCAGTGCTCAGATTTTCTCTAAGTGTTGAGCTATCTCTAATGAGGGGGTCACATTGTATTTATAGGCATTCTTAACCACTACGTAGAAGATTCCACTTTGGTCACACCAGTTCCTCTTCGAGCGTACAAAACCCTGCTTGATGTCACCTTTTTCATGAAAAACAATTTTGTGCATAAGTTTCTATTCGAGTACGCAAAACCATTTTGTGCGTATGTTCATTTCATGCAACCTCCTCTTTCACACCCATTTCCAAATCTTTCGCGCACGCCATGCCTTTCCCATTTTTTGGCGTTCTTCTCCTGAAACCTGCCTTGCACACAAAATTCCTTCATACAACTCCATTTTTCGCACACATCTTCAAATATTTCAGGCATATTTCCTGATCTGGAACACACCTCATGAATTTTCCATTTTTCAACATTCTGACCCCAAAACATGCCTTGTGCGCAAGTTTCTAGACCACCCTTAATCTTGCGTGCAACTTCCTTTGCCAAAAACATGTTTCCCCATTTTCCAATTTTGAGGCCCAAAAATTTGGCAAACACTGGAAAATGACACCACCCTTGATCTATTCTTTTTGTACCACCTCCAGACCGTCCATTCATTTTCCATAGTTCTTTGTCAACATAAGTTGTAAAAATTATCTATGGAACTCAACAAATCACCATGTACACCCCATTTTTCAACAAAATTAACAATATGGTCTGCTCTGTCAACAATCACAACATGGAGGTCCGCTTTTTCAACAAACACAATCACCTAAAAAATTATTTAATGATACCATTAGGGATTTGTTCCCAACATAAGGTGATATAATACATAACATAATTACCTCAACATCAAAGATAATATAAACCCTAAAGGTTACCATCAAATTTAATTATATTTCAACAAAATTTAAAGGCATTCTTCCTCAAATAACATTTTCACTAAAACATATAAAATACCAAAGGGTTGTATTGCAATATATTTCTATTAAAATATCCTTAATCTTGATAAACTACCATTACATAAATCCTAAAAAATGGGTGTCAATGACATTTTATATTTATGATAATACTTATAATCATTAACCCATGATGGTATCCATGACTTTTAATTTAATCTTACATTGAGATATACAAACTTATAAAAGTTAATTCACCCTTTATTTCTTATATAAGGTCTTATCTTATACAAAAACATTTTCTTTAGAAGCATGAGTTCATCCTTGTATTGATAGAACATAAAATGTGATTTAATTATTCCAAAATCAATGTAGAGGGAGATAATAAAATTAATTATCACTAAAGTATGAACAATATTTTTTTCATAGGGCTCATTCATAGAAAATAAAACATGAAATTATTAAATATAGAGTGGAGGATAAGAGTGGCCTAATTATCAGGATTCACTTCATACATTGTGATTTCATAAGCTCTCCCTCTGCCCTTTGTCTTCAGAGTTTGTTGTGCCTTATCATCCACATTATCCCTTGGATTGGGGAATTGATTCACATAGTGTCCAAAGTCCTTGTACATGAAACACTATAGTGTGGGTGGTGTATTATGTTGAGCTCTCTCTCTCAACTCATTTCATGGACTAGACACTTTATATAACTTCTACATTATTTTTCTCAATTTCTAGGATTTCCATACTTTTAAAACCCTCTTGTTCCTTTTATTAATTCACCTAAGTGATTCTTCCCAAATTTAGGGAATGTAGGTGATCAGAATTTATTTTCACCATATGATTTATTCAAGTTCTCATGAGACACAATATTCCTTTTCTTATCAAAACCATGGAATGGTTGGAATATTTCACCTTAATTTCACATCAAATTAATTCTTCATAGATACTAATGTTTTTTATAGCCAATTTCTTTTTAATACTTGGCCTTATGAAACCAAAGAATCAATCGATATTCATTTCTGTAGTTATTATTAAACTAGAAATGAACCACGAATGTCTTGTAAATTTGTCTTTGTAGGTGCTAATAGATTCACTATCCTTCTCTTTGATATCAATAAATTCATTCTCTATCCCTGTTCATAGAATACGAAGGAAGTAATTACAGAAAAATATCCACTTAAACTCATCTAATTACATTGAGTCAATTACCTCATCTTGGATAGTATTCTTAATAAGGTTCCACCATTGATATAGTTTGAATTACAAATGATAGAAAACCAAAATGAATTTTTCATGCTAATAACACTGGAGAATGGAAAATATATTTTCAGTTCTTGTGATGCATTCCTCATTGACTAGTAGATCAATGGACCCACTGAAAGAGGGGGACATTTCCTTATGAAGGACTTAATATAATTTTGTTACATCATTCACTCTTTTGGATTTTAACCATGACTCATAACTTGAGAAATTTATGAGACCATAAAAATGAGGGTTTTCATTCTAGATCCCATACCATTTAGTTTCTTAGGGGGAAAACCATTTAACTAGTTTTTTAATTTAGTATTAACATAGTTACTTCAAGTTTCATCCATTAAATAAAACCAGGAAACATTGTGCAGGAAACACTAATCATAGTAGAAAATCACATAGTCATGAAAAATCATTTATAGGATGTCTAGATCATGACACCCTATATTTAATATATGAATCCTTAGGCTTAACCTAGGTCATTCATAGTTATTATTTAAATCCTAATTGATGGTATATAAAGAGTTTATGAATTTCCAAAACATATCCCCTGAGAGTGTCAAACTGGGGGTCTAGAAAGGCCCATTTTCGTGAACCATGTGAGGATTGAGTCCAGCTCAATGTGCCCTTTTCGGAGTTATTACCCCTAGGAACCTCTATGCCAGATCCACATCCATTTTTGGTATCTATGAAGGGATGTAATTTCTTGGAAACCAATCAATAAACCCTCTACCAAAATTTCATGACATTTTCCTATACTTTGACTCATCCCTATACTAATCCTTAGACATATCCCAATACATATCCTTAATCATATCTCTAAGGATCTCACTAATGTTTCTCATCATAGTTTTCAAAGGTTATATAAAATTTTTATCTGATATGAACTTTAAAGTCCCAAAATTATCATATATAACTATTACATATTAATAGATTAATATTTATTTCATAATATAAAGATCCATTCCAAAATTGTTTAGGTATAGTGCCTTTAGAAACTTGGACACATAAACAACTAGTCCATAAGTGAGCTCCATCATCTCCCACTATTCTCTTTATAACTATAACCCTTATTAGATATATCATACATAATACCTTTTATCATAACGCGGGGAAAGGAAACATAACAAAGGGTGAGATTATATGTCGAGTAAGGGTGAAAATGGGAGATATCAACATATCATGATCATAAAGGTATGAGAACATGAGAATAAAATTTAAAAACCATACCATGCATATCATAGATCAACAACTTGAGTCATGGAATGAATCATGATAGTTAATAAGAAATAAATCATAATGGAATCAAATAATATGAACCATGAGAACATAAAATTGGCCTAAGTCATAGATTTGTGGCATGTACTTGTTCATAGAAAATATTATGTGAGGGATACCCACCACAACATTCATAACATGTTTATATTGGGATAAAAACATGTGATCCTACTTCGGGCTTGTGATAACAATCTGTGTACCCAATTTTGGTCTTGTGATAACCTCCCATGTACCCTTTTATAACACATGACATTAATCATTAACTAATACATTAGAGAGAGATATAGGTCCCAACTATATTGGTTATAACGTAACCACCATCAAATAATGAAAATCATACATGTGTGTTCTAAAAGATCCTAAAACATCAATCATATCATATCCCATGAAAATAAATGGGTTTCATATACATTTTATCATTTTATCATAACATAACTCATGGAAAAAAAATTAGGTTTCATAAGCATTTTTCATGGTATAACCCATGTAAAAGAAACTATTTTCATAAAAATATTGTCATCATAATCATAAACCATTCATGAAAAGAATAAGAATGGTATCCTTGGACAATATCCCCATTAAATAATTATTAACATTAAAGGATTTCATCTTATATGGGAAATTATTTTGAAAAGACACTTGGAAGATTTCTTGAGGATATTGACTTCTCTTTAAAAATCACATCTAAAAAATAAAAAATTCATAAAAGTTTTAAAAAATAATTTTATTTGAAAAATAAAATTGAAAATTATAAGGAAATATTTAAAAACAATTAGTTGGTCATGAAGGTGGAAAATAAAATTCTTACCATACATGTTAATTTTTTTTTTCCTTTCACATTTTTAGTAAAATCCGAAAAGGTATTGTTTGGAAAATGACATGAAGATTCCTTTAAAAAATCTGTACAAAGAAAAATGTGGGTAAGAATATTTTTAATAAGTCATTTAGATAATGTTAAAAATATTTTTTGAGATATTTTTAGAAAACATGTTATTGGAATAAAATGTAGTTTTGGATTGAAGATTAAAATAAAGGAAATTTTTCCCAAAAACATTTTTTTGATCTATTGAGAAAATAAAGAGAAGGAAATGAATGGAAAACATATATTCACATGAAATAACCAGATAAGAAAATTAATGTGTTTATTGGGAGATATATCATAATATTTTATTATTGGAATCATAATCATGTACAATCCGGATAAACAATGAGATTGTAACATAAAACCCTTACCACTTTGGTAACTTTTAATTGAAAGCCACATAAAAGAAAAAAATTTAAATGAAACTTATAATATCATGAGAATAAATAAATTCATTATATTACTTATCAAATGATCTCTATATAAACCTCAAAAAATAATATAGGTGCGTAACATTACATATGTCTCAAGGAAGGAAAATTGAGACAAACATCTCTTACCACATTAGTTTTCTTTTTAATCGCAAGATCCAAAAAACAATAAAATAAAATGAAACTTTAAATATCATAAAAATAAAGGTGTTAATCATATAAATTTATAAATGGTAATTATATATGTCACACAAAATAAATGAGTGGTGAATTTTCTTATGTCTCCTAGAACTAAAAGCGAGACTAGAAATCCGTTACCTTAAGTCCTAACTTCCTTTCTATATGTTCAACCCTCTAGTATGATTTATAAAAGTTTATTATAAATATATTAAATAACCATACATATATATATCATAGCATATATTATTTAATAATGGCCATTTATTACCCGTTTATTAACAATTACATATTAAAGTCACGTTTCAGGTAATAACTTATTTATTTTTTTCATGTATGTATTGATTTGTTATTTTATTTACTCCTACTTTGAGCATGGTTCAATATTATCCATAATGTTAAAAATTATTTAAATATCATATATATATTTTATATATGTATTTATATTAGTCTATAAAATTTAGAGATAGAAAATTAAATACACCATTCATGGAGACGATAGGTCGTACGTATGCATCAATGTTGTTTCCATTTTCTCAACAGATTGAACGAAATAAAGTTAAATAAAATATTTCCATTAAATAATAATTTTTATATCATATATATCAGATATTTTCATTGAACCCATTCTTATTATATTCCATGTAAATTGTGAATGAATTGCATCACTTCGTTAGGCTGTAGTCCTCCGTACAAACGAACGTTGTTATCATATTCCCATGGAATGGAAAGTAAGAAGGAAAAAGTGATATAATGATTAAAAAAGAATAATAATATCCTAAATATCACATATAAATATTAAATACATAATTATATCCATCCAAGAGAGGTGGTGATGAAAAAAAACTAACATCGGTTTGTGAGGCAGTAGTCCGCCATACACATATATGATGATTTCGTAATGCATTTGATGGAACCGGAGAAGGATTTAGATTCATCCATTAAAATAATAACTTTTAATTATATTAAATATACTTTTTTTATTATATCATCATGTTTTAATAATAATTGAAGGCAGTGGAGGATGAAATGACATAAAAATATTGTTTAGGGACATTACTTCTTCTCTGAACAACTTCATTTGGTTTTCACCAAAAGGATTATTATGTTGTATTTATGACAAAAATAAGTAATATAAGATGAGGGGAGGTAATTAAGGAAGTTATTTTGTCAGGTACTTTCTAAAAAAATGTTTTTGTAATTGTATAGAGGATAGGATGGGGGTGGCCTTTTATAAGTGGAGTGAGTGGCACACTGATAATTTTTGAAAAGAAAAAAGGTGTGACCACATTTTTCACATGTAAAAAGGCTCCAAAATGAGACATTATTGTACCTTATAGGTTATAGGGCCTAAATATATCCATAAAATTATTTCATTATAATTTTATTGGTCATTTTACACCATATCCTTTTATTTTAACCCCATGGTAAAGCCATTTTCACCTTAACCATAGTAATTATTATTTTACTACTTTCACCATTAATTATATTCAAAAATTCAGTTGAACTTATAAAATAATATAAATTATGATTATTAAAAAAATGGAATCAATTTTTACAAATTTAATTCACATAAGTGAAAACATTTAATATAAAATCAACCTCTTAGATGTGATAAAAAAGTGGTTTTCCAAAGAGAAAATGCGCAAACATTTAAAATGTTTTTATATTAAAATTCATTATGAAATTGATTAAAATTAAATAATTGGGTAAATATATATATATATATATATAATTTGACTAATTTAAATTTTTAAACAATATAAAACCAATTTTTAGGTTTTTCAATTCTTTAAAGGAAATGATAATTCATAATAAAAACCTGTATTTTTACTATTCATCGAAAGATGTATATTTTTTGAAAATCATAAAAAATGATCCCTAAGATAATTTTTACATGAATATTTAAAAAATTAATTTCATTTTTTCAAATAAATTTTCTAAAAGTGACAAAAATTAATTTAAAAATAAGGGTGAAAAAGGAGATAAGACTGGTTTTTTGAAAAATACAGTTTTTAACTATAAAATTTGGTTTATTCATATATCTTGTCTAGAAAATGCATAAGATGAATGTTAAAAATTTTATTGAATATATAATATATAATTAATTTAAAATCATTCGGAAAATATGATTTTTTTTAATTTATTGAGGTAATACACATTTGTGTGAATAAAAATAGTTTTTTTAAAAAATGATTTCCTTTATTTTAAAATCATTTTTATTTTTATTTATCATTAATTGGTCACCAAAGAATTAATTTTGTAAACATTTAAAAAAATATATTTCAATAATCCAGTTAATCATATTCAAACTCTTCATTTTAAAATCTAGGCCATAATTATCATATTAAATAATAATATTTTAGTAGTATGTCAATTTTTTTGTTTAAAATAGGTGTTTTTTGTAATGTAAGATGAAATTAGTATTTCATGTAACACATGATAAACTTGGTTTTCTGTCTAACACATCATATCAAAATGATTAAATTTATTTAATATAAATATTTCCAAATATATCAGGGTGTTACGTCCCTTTATAATAGTAACCTCGCCATTGTAATTGTAAAATCATATTTATGTATCTTATAAAATGAAAATATTACATATTTATACCATGATTTAAGTAACTAAATATTTTAAGAATGATAAAATATTTTTTTTCTTTTTATAAAGCATATATGTTTAATTTTTATTTTTATTACAAATATAAAGTTTTGAAATAAAATTTATTTTACTGAAATGTGTTTAGAAAATAATATTAATTTTCATTATAATAATAATAATTTAATTTTATGACACCATAAATAAATTACCAAAGGGTTATAAAATTGATCATAATATTAAAATGAGTTTATTTTTTAAAAATAAGGATTTAATTTTAAAAAAATGTAATCATATTTTGATTTTTTTTATTAAATTGATTTTATTTTAGGAATCTAAACATTGAAAATGGTTAGGGTGAATTTTTGGTTTTTTTAAAATAATATAATTTTTTGCGGATAATGATATATTAAAAAACTCGATATTTAACATTATAAGATAAATACATGAATTTATGACTCATAGATAATGTGAGAAACAATTATCTGGAACTCAAATGATCTAACTGCTATATATAGCCACATGAATCAACACTGTTTATAGTCTTCAGGGAAACAAATAAACTAACAAATATAATATTCAAAAAACACCCCTTTCCCCCTTATAAATACCTCCCCTAACCACCCCTTCTAATCACAAATTCTAAGCCTTAGAGCTTACCAAAAATCTACAAAATACTTATATTTTTCATTATGTCCCTAGAATAATTTTTCTCTTAAAAGTAAAATCCAGTGGTGCCTTATTTGGAATCCCAAGATGAGAAATCCAAAGGAGGAGGTAATACACTCAAATAATCTTTCAAAAAATTTCCCCTCCTAATCCACAAAAAAAAATTCAACACAATATTAAATAATAAGTCAAGTATCAGTAATATATCTTAATTTTAATATGATAATTTAATATAAATTTTCCAACATCTTCTTATTTCATTCTATAACAAAAAAATTTGTTGACAATATGGTTGGTTAACCACATCCATAAATATCATACTTTTTTTCCTTAGTGCTCATAATATAAATAAAATTATGGTTAAAAATTATGATAATACTTATATTATAACCTTTTTAGTGTTATTTAATGTATCAATAACCATTGAATTAAATAAAATTAATCTAGTTCAATATAGCTGATAAAATCTCCTAAATGGACTATTAATATAATAATAACATTTATACCGAATAAATCATCTCTATTTTGGAATAAAATTGATATTTGACCTATTTAAATATATAGTGGGAAATTAATATCATTTAATTTCACTTTTGGAGTTTCAGTCCCATTTGGAATGAACTTTAATAAGTATCCATAAACTAATGCGACCTTGGATGCATGGCCGAAATAATCTTGGGTTAGAAGAAACAAAAAAATAACACAATTAAATGAAATTGAAATAACACAAATTCTTGATAATAAATCAAATATATTTGAATAAGCTTCTAAATAATGTGTTTAATAAATCTAATTTGATTATTTAGGAAGTTAATTGAAAGTAAAAAAATGAATCCAAACATGAGGTAAGGGATCTCTCCAAACCAACGTATTTTATTTGGGTTATTATTTCCCCCCGTTTACATCAATTTCTCTCTCTATTATTCTTATTTACTTATTCTATGTTATATATATATGTCCTACACATATATACCTAGTTTAATTCACCTTTTCCTTATGTTCGTATACACATTTTAAAGGTTCCATTTTCAATTTCTTTCATTAAGAAGATATGATTAAAGGGAACCTCTATATTTTATTTCCTTATTTTATGTTCCACTAAGTGTAATATTTTTAACCTCCCATGGTTGATAAAAACACTCATTTAATTATGGAAATATATTTTAGATCATTTCATATTTTATGGAAATTATTATTCCCTTTCCATCTTGAATGATTCATTACCCTTTTCTCTAAAACCTCAATTAAAAGGAATATTTACAAAATTATTTATCCACTCCTTTTTATGTATTCAATAAAATGGAATTAATTTTTATTTCCTACATTTAATTATTTATATAAGAACATAAAAGATTGATTTAGTCCCTTATTTCATTGATTTAATTACTATGTCTACTTAAATTAATTTAATCATGTTTTTATTGAAGATTAGATTGTTATTATTGTTGACAATGAAATAGTGATATTAATATCTTGAGTTTACCTTGGTTTTAATGAGATAAAATGGTGATTTGCATTATAAAAAATTCCAATCTAAACACTAAAATAGTAGTTCACATATTATAATTTATAAAATGATATTTTATTATGAAATAGTTTATATAGTTCATATAAATGATTTATGGGGTGTTATAAACAATTATTTTTAGGGGTTTTATTGTTTTTTTCAAATATCAATAATTTTTTGATTAATATTAATGTTATGGAACCATATTTATTTTAGAGATAATTAATTATACTTTAATAGTGAAAGGTCTTTTTTGAAATATCAAAGAGGGGGCTTATATTTATGATTGTGAACATAGTTTTGAAGAGGTAACATTCCATGCTATGTGGAAAAAATGTTCTTATATAATAAATTTTTTCCTTGATAAAAACACTATTAAAAAATATCACATTATGGATATGTCACGGTAGGTGGTCTCAGACCTATAGGGTGTATTTTACTCCTTGTAATTATGATCTACATAATTACCTTCAAACTAAACCTAACATATGAACTCGATTTATATAATTTTCTCTTTTACTTTATTCTATCATCAAATTAATGGACATATATTGATTTTATATTTGTTCCAGTGGTCAAATCACCACAGAGTGTCCCCAATGCATAGAGTGACCTAAAAATATATATAGTTTTAAAAAATAAAGATATATATGTTTTTACCTAAAATATATTTTTATCATAATATGTATTCAAAATATTTATTATTAACATGATTTTTTTAATTATAGTCTAAAATATTGATTCTAATAATAAATTACATTTTCTTTTCAAAATAGATAAAATTTGGATGCATAAAAATGATAAGATCTTAACCGAGTTTTAGAATAATTTAAACTTTTTTTATATTTTTCATTTTATAATTATTTAGATGGAAGGATTATTTTTAACATTTATTAAATTTTTGTTTGAAGATCTTGGTTAATTTAGGAATAAGTGAGTTACCATATAATAATTTTTAGACTAAATATTATGATTGGTTCCACAATAAAGAGAAAAAAAGGCTTAAACTGATTTGGATATAAATGAAATGAGTGGAATTGAGAATTTTATATTTGATCATTTCCTATATATTCATCATCACATGAATGAAAGTATGATAACACAATAAGAAAATGATATTGGTACACATTATACAACTAACAAAAGTGATGATATTGAGTGAGTGAAAAAATTGATGAATGATATTAGGACTCCTGTATATTGGGTATGTGGAAGAATGAAAAAGTTAAAATTTTTAATGAATATGTTTCATTGGAAATTTATATATGGAATTTATAATTCTTTCATTGATTATATTCTTACCTTTTTTATGGAAATAATACATGATGATATATATATTCTAAAAAATCACTAGATAGCATGTAAACTAATTAATTTTATTGGATTTTAAGAAAATAAAATTCATACTTTCTTAATAGAATTTATCTTATTTTGGAAAGAAATCGCACGACCAAATATGTGAAAAAAATTGGTACATATCGATGGAAAAAACTACATATGTTATACCATATCATGTGCTTGAAAAGTAATGCAACACTTTACAATGATATTTAGGTTCCAAAATATTTCAACATATAATAAAATGTCAATAAATATATAATTTAATAATGTTTAGAGAAATAATGGTAATGATGAGTTGGATTATCCTTGTAAAGACCCTGGCCACTATAGTCCGGAGCCTATGAACTAGTTTATTACATTGGCGTAAATACAAGAATCCGATCCCAAAGGATTGAAAAGTTTAAAACTCTTGGGAAACCAGATTATATATATGATACTCATTTTAAATTTTAAAAAATAAAGAATAACTAAATTGAAATCAAATAATCTTTGAAACTCATTCCTAGAATTCATCATCATATCCTGGGGAAATGAAACAAAATAAGGGTGATATCAAATGCTCTGTAAGGGTTAAGTACATTGGAAGATATACGGAATCAATAATAAATAATCAATATGTCAAGTTAAATAACTAAACACACATTCCATTTAATTAATTGAATAAGGAATAAAGAATATGGAAAGGTAGATAACTAAAAACATATTTTATTTATTTAATATTATAAAAATGGAATGCATCGATAGATGTTTTCATAGTGAAAGTTATTTGGATAATGATAACTGAATAATGAATGAAACCGATGTTTAAATAATAGATTACTTGTTTTAGAGGTACATGTAACCTTTACCATTAAGATCCATCCTCAATATAGTTTTAAACTAATCTGATTTGGCTAGATAATTCATCTAATGATACTACTGATTCATCGAGGGGCTTTCCTTAACAGATCCCCAACCTGTGTCATGAATATGCATATCATTCCTTATACATCGAATAATTGATTTAATCCATAAAAAATCTGTCTTATAAAATATATCTATTGAGTGATGGTTCCAGGAAAATCGAACCTTCAAGTTGTATCATAGTGGTTACAACATAGTTTATAATTATTTAAATATTTCATTGATGATTTACACATTTAATAATTTAGTAGTTTCAATTCAAGTTAATCGTTCTGCAAATTTGAATCTCAAGATCTATTCCTCCTCCTTCATTTCTTGTTCACCTTATAGAAATGATATTTTCTTTTCATTTTGATTAAAATAAAATAGAGGATCTCATCCGGAGGTCCCAAAGGTTCCAGGACATACAACACAAGAACACACGACATGTATTCATAAGTACACGCTGTGTAGCTATGGTTCGATGCACTGGGTTTGTCCACCAATCCAAGCCGTGTCATTGGAGTTTTTTTAAGTCTTAATGACTCCGTGTGTTGACCAGAAACATGTGGTATGTGGTTTTCAGATTACAGGCCATGTGGCCCATAGGAAACGACATGTAGTCCCTTCGGTTTAGGCTTGGACCATGAACCCGGTACCTGACATGCCCAACTGGAGACCATGAAATGAGGAACTAAATAGCATGTGGCCTACTGGAAACACCGTGTACTCCAAAGATTTCTGAAGTACACTCACATGCCATTTCCTCGGGTGTGTACTTCAGATGGATGGTGAAAAATAGTACACGCCGTGTAGTTGGAACTTCACGCCATGTACTCATCCAAATTACACAGATTTATTAAAATTTATTGTTATATTATATAAACCATTGATAAGTGTACCATCATTCAGGATTAAAGCTGAGGCACAACACGCGATAGGTATTTTATATATTTGTGTTTAATTTAACATATGTGTAATGTTCATTTCTACTCATTGGGTAGTTATGAATAGGAATTCATCAAGTTTCCTCCAAGATTCAAGTTACATACAAATAAAATTTTAAATGAATTTATTTGATTAAAATTATGATGGATGAGAATCTTAAGGAAATTTAGAAAAAGGTTTAATATAAAAATATTGACTAATTAAATTTGATAATTAATTGTTTCAAGTGGAATTTATATTAAACAAGAACTATTAATGAATTGAATGATAGTTTTATTTATGTATAAATATCATTTCTTGTATGAATGATCATGAGATAGACTGAGACCTTTGTATGTGGATGGTTTCTTTTAATTAATTTATTTAAATTAAATTTTTTTGTCCTGCGAGCCTTGTCATCATTAATATGTAGGTCCTACGTAACCACAGTTTCTTTTATGTAAAACCCAATTTTACCCCTCACTTTCATGCGAGTTAAAAATGGCATATGTAATGGATGGAACTCCCATGGTAGTGGAGTCAGTTCAAGATGGAACCAAGATGAAACCAATCCCAGGGGATATAGAGGTGCACATGTGGAAAGCTTTAAACACGAACCAAAAAGGTTCATGATGTTTCCCCCTAGGTTAGGGTTAGTTTATCTACTGATAGATAAACTAACCATTAGAAAATATCATGATCATTCTATTTATTTTATTTCCATCAGTTTCATGGTTTATCATTATGGATGTGTTGTCATGAACACATAATTAATGAATTAAACAAGCATGCAAGATAGAACTAAAATAAACCATACTTATGCGTAAATATTATCAAGACAAGGTTAATCACTTAAGTAATTTCCACTTAATATTAAAAATCATGTGATAATGATAATAATAAATTCATGGATAAGAGATAAAAATCCCTCAAATAAAATATTAAGTCATACCAAGACTTCTGTTACTTGATTAAAATAATAACTTAATAAAACTATGTGTTTGACCAACCCTTATTGGGACATTTAAATTTATACAGGAAGCCCTTTTGAAAGGTTTTGGGTTGATTTAACCATATTACATCAAGAAGAGTATCCCTTTCTAGAAATGGTGTAATATTAGAGTCCAGAGTTATGGAAATCCAAAAGTCATGACTTTAGGATTTGGGAGTCGACTCAACAGATCAAGGAGTTGAAAGTCCACAGTTGGAAAAGATTTTCCTACCTAAATACCTTCTAATAGATTGACCAAACATTGTTGGGGTTATGCGAAGGGGAATATGGATCCTTTCCACTAGAATTTTCTAGAAACTAGAGATGCTGAGTTCAATGATGAGGGCCATTGGGACTTGATAAAACAGTGGGAGACTTAATAAAAATTTATTATTTCTCATAAAATGTAATCAAGAAAGTACTAATGATCTTATATTTTAATTGTATAAGAAAAATGACAAGCTCCTCAACCACACTATCCATGTGATCAATTTTAGATAAAGACAACATCCTTACTAGTAGTAACTTCCAGGAATGGTTTAGACGCCTTATGGTTATCCTATTGCATGAATGGAAGTCTTACATGCTGGAATCAACATTACATGATTGACCTTCCAAAGAGGCGAGTGATGGGGATTTCCTAGTCTGTGAGAAACATTTGAACGACACGGTTGAAGTTCAATGTTTGATGCTATCATCAATTTATAGTGAGCTCATTAAGTCTCATGAAAATAGGGATGCTTATATCATGCTCAATCACCTTTGTGGTCTTTAACAGGAGAGAGAAAGATATGAAAGGTTTGAGATATCTAAGTAACTCTTTCAGGGTATGCTTGGAGAAGGTTCCCCAGATGGGCCTCATGTAGTCAAGCTCATTAGAAACATTGAGCGCCTTGTGTTTCTTGGGAATAAACTCCCTAATGAATTGGGCAGTAATCTCATTCTTGCATAAATCCCTTATAGATTCACTAACTTTGTTTTCAATTTCAAAATGAACAATATTGAGAAGTCTCTATCTGATATTCTTATCCTCATTTTCCAAGTGGAAAAAGATATGAAGCGTGAAAAGCCTTATGTCCTTTTGGTGAATAAGAGGAAAGGGAGGGTGAAGAGATTTAAGCCCAAATATTCTTCACTGACTTCCAAGAAAAGGAAGATCAAAGGGGAGGAAATGTAATAGGAGGCTATTTGTTTCGTATGTGGTAAGAAGGGAAACTGGAAGAAGAACCGCACCCAGCCTAATAAGCAAGGGGAAGCTTCAATTTCACTTGTTATTGAATTAAATCCATCTGTTTCTAAAAATTGGGTATTAGATATATCTTGTGGTGCTCACATATGTATCTAAATACATGAACCAAGTAGATTTAGGAAGATTGACCGAGGGGATCCAGATCTATGAGATGCCAACAGAGCCAGACTTGCTACTATAGTTGTCGGAGACTGCCACCTCACATTGCCAATTAGGATGATATTGGTTTTCAAGGGTTTTTATTATGTTAATTCTTTTACAAAAAACATTATTTCGGAATGTAGATTAGATACAGATGGATTTTTTTGAATTTTGGAAATTATTATTGCTTCTTTTACAAAGATAGCATTTTTTTTAGTAGGGAACATTTATAAAACGGTCTTTATGATTTGGATTATAGAAACCAAGTAATGGAAATTGATAACAAAGATACTTCACATGGCTCATACCATACCCAACTTTAGTATCACCGACTAGGTCATGTAAATGAGACACTCTTGACAAAGTTACATCGATATGGGTATTTAGATTCTTCCAAAATAAAACCACCTGGCATATGTCATGCATGTTTACCATGAAAAATGACAGAATCCCCATTTAGTTGGAAAGGTGAAAGGGATGAAGAACTTCTTGAATTGGTTCATACTGATGTGTGTGGACCATTTCTAGTTAAATCAAGGGGATGATACTCATACTTCATAACTTTTACCGATGATTTTAGTAGATTTGGATATATCTACTTAATGAGGTATATGTCTGATTATTTTGGTAAGTTCAAAGAATACAAGAATGAATTTGAGAACCAACTTTGTAAAGAAGATTAAGAAACTCCACTCAGACATAGGTGGAGAATATCATAATCAAGACTTCATTGATTACTTATAGGAGTTTGGGATCATATCCCAACTCACTCTTCCAAACACACCCCAGTGGAATGGTTTGAGAGAAAGGAGGAACAACACCCTGTTGGACATGGTGAGATCAATAATGAGTCATTCCAGTCTTACATTATCCTTTTGTGGATACGCGTTACAAACAGTGGCACACATACTAAACCAAGTACCAAATAAATCAATAACTGGTATTCCATACGAGTTATGGAGTGGAAGAAAATCCTAGTTATCCAATTTACATGTGTGGGGTAGTTAAGAGATTGTTAAGGCCTCTTCAGGTAACAAACTCGCACCCCAAGGCACAAAGGGTAACTTTATAGGAAACCCCAAGGAAACAAGGTGATATTACCTATAGAAACCCTCAGAAAAAAAATTTATAGTGGAAATACATTCCATATTACTTGAGAGGGAGCACATCACCAAAATAGATAATGGGAGCAAGATAGAGTTTGATGAAGTCGAAGCTCAAGGTATAAAAGAGTTGGTACTGGAACAGATTCCAAAAATCCCCATGGAAGAAGAATCTATTCTAATGACACATGTACTTCATAGGAGTACAAGAGAGGTTAAAGAATTGGAATGGTATGGTTTTCTAGTTACCGAGGATGGTGGATCAATATTAGTTTATAATAATGATCCTATAACCTAAGGAAGCAGTAGGTAGAACAAACGTTTCCAAGTTCAAAGAATCCATGAATTATGAAATAGATTCCATGTATGAAAAAAAGTCTGGATTTTGGTAGATCCGCCAGCGGATGTAAAGCCTATTGATTGAAACTGGGTTTTAAAGAAGAAAATGCACATGGAAGGAAAATTCAGTACCTATAAGGCATGACCAGTTTTAAAAGGGTTTAAACATCGTCAAGGAATTGACTATGATGAAACCTTTTCACTAGTTGCAACGATGAAATCCATCAGAATTCTACTTGCCATTACAGCTTACCATGACCATGATATTTGGAAAATGGATGTCAAAACATCCTTCCTTAATAGAATCCTTCAGGAGGATGTCTTAATGACACAAACTGAATGGTTTGTGACTCCAAAGGATTCTAATAAGGTATTAAAGTTGTAGAAATCCATTTATGGATTAAAGAAAGCATCCAGGTCATGGAGCATTTGTTTTAATGAATCCAAAAAATAATTTGGTTTTATCAAGAATGAATGTGATCCTTGTGTCCAAAATTTTTTTAGTGGGAGTGTAGTTGTTTTTCTAATAGTATATGTTGATGACATATTACTTATTGGAAACAAGATACTATTCTTACAGTCTGTTAAGGCATGGTTGAATAAATGCTTCTACATGAAGGACTTGGGTGAGGAAAACTATATTTTTTGGATAAAGATTCATCATGATAGATCCAAGATATTTTTGGACCAAAGTAAAAGTACATAAATTGATAAGATACTAAAGAGATTCAATATGAAACAATCTAAGAGGGTATTGTTTCCAACATCACATGGAATTCATCATTCCATGAAAATGTGTCCTCAGAAAAATGATGAAATAATGATAATGGTAAGGAATCCATACGCACCAACGATTGGGTCAGTGATGTCTGCCATGATATGTACTTGGCTGGATGTCGCCTATGCATTAAGTACAGTAGGAAGATATCAAGCTGACCCAGGTGACCACCATTAGATGATAGTCAATACTATCCTAAAGTATCTAATGTGTACTAAGAATATGTGCCTAGTTTATGCAGGATATGAGGAACTAGTTATCATAGGATATGTAGATTCTAGTTTCCAGACTGATCAAGATGACATGAAGTCACAAACAAGAAATATCTTCACTTTTAATGGAGGTGTAGTGTTCTCGAAGAGCTCAAAGTAGAGTGTGTTCGCAGATTCTACAGTAGAGTCTGAGTATATCGCAAATTCTGAGGTAGCTAAAGAAGTAGTTTAGATGAAAAGATTCATCCAATATCTGGATGTGATACCTAACAGTAAAGATACCATCACACAGTACTGTGATAATATTGCAGTGGAGACTCTCACAAAAGAGCCAAGGTCACATTAGCAGACTAAGCACATATTTCTGAAGTATCATATCTTGAGGGATTTTTCTTAGAGAGGTGAAGTTTCAGTGAATATCTTTTCCATGGAAGACAACATGGTGAAAACCTTGAATAAAACATTCTCTTAGTAGAAAAATGATCACCATGTGAGGTCTAGCAAACTGAAAGTCGTAGGCAGTTGACTCTAGTCCAAGTGGGTGTTTTTCAGAGTTTGTTTCCTAGAACCAACTCCTTGTACTTTGATTTCACAGATATTTAATGTATTTAAATAATAAAACATCTTATTTCATATTGTTCATTTTTCTTCCTGACTATGATGTAATAATGTCCTAGAGTATTTTTTAATTGATAAGGTTATGGAAGTTTCCTACTAAGATGAGAACCTTCAAATTCTATAACAATATTCTTATATATAGTTCTACGGTTGGATGACATACTATTAAGGGACACATAGCATGGAGACAATCAGGTGTGAGTACTCAAAATGAAATGAGACTTCCTCTCATGAAGTCCTAACTTGGAAATCTCCAAGAGAGGAGATTATGAGAACAAACTAGCCTGTTGGAATTCCACATGTTTTGGTGTCATTAGATATTTCTATCTGCAAGCGTATGTAATGATCCCTAGACTCTAATATTATCATTAATATGTGTCACGACTTGCGAACTTTGATTTACTGATGAGAACTGTCACATAGATAGTTGGTGGGAAGTAGGGTACATTGGGTGCATCATGAGTGACATGATATTAATGGATAAGTTGAGGAAGGATTTTCCCTTCCATTTATGGATGGTGATATCTCGACCCTTTTATTGAAATAGAACCTTCATGCAAAATTCCATTTCCATGGTGTAACAACGAGTTTATTTCAGGTTGTCAAAGAACTATTTATCAAGTATAAAGGTTTATAACACTATCATGAAACCTGCTTGATGAGATATTGAGACAAAGGGATTATATTACATAGTGAGCGTTCGTATTTGGATGTCATTGTTGTGACTTTATGTTCTTTCTCTTGGGTTCCATGACCCATTGCTAGATAGTACTCTTGGACTTTAGGAAAACCCGCCTAATGCCAATGAGAAATAATAATAGAGGGTCACACACTAATTGTTTTTGGTGGTCTTGGTTAAATTCTATATTAATATAATTAACAAAATAAATATTATTCTAAAGACCGTGGAATAATTTTATTCAAGTTAATATGGTCAAATAAATTAAATAAAAAAATATTTATTTATTTTATTTAACATTTAATTAATTTTTATCTACTACTTTATATGTAAAATATTTATTTAATAGAATAATTTATTTATTTATTTATTCGAGTGTTCAATAAATGGAAGTGTGATTCAAGTGGACCAAGGCAGGTCCCGTAGTAAAATATTTATTTTCAAGATGGTAAATAATTATTAGTCGGAATAAGTTAAAATAATAATGATGCTGATATTATTTTTTGACGTGGGATTTTATTCATAATTATGTTTTGAACAAGTTGGCACACCATAAATAATGACACGATATTATTATTATGATCATGGGTTTTCTCTAAGTTCATGAATGTATATAATTGTTGTTATGAAATTAAATATTGTAACTGAAGTTCCATGCATATAAATAGACAAGTACCTCTATTGTACCATAGAGAACACACCGCACACAAGGTGAATTGATAATTATTGAGCTAAAAAATTTATCTCTTGAATCCTCTTCCCACCCCTCTCAATAATGAAATAAGTTCTTCAAGGCCAAAGAACAAGCGATCAAGAATGAACGACACAAGACACTTGCTTCTCTGCGCTAGCGCCCAGAGAACGAGTGGTGTCGATCGGAGGCCATCAGAGCACATGTGGATCAATTTTAGAGGGATTCTAGTTTGGATCCTCGCAAGCACAACAAGATAATCTAGAAGGGTCATCCCAAATGATCAAAATCATCAATGAATAAAATACCGAAGATCCATGTATTTATTTCTTTATGAAATTAATAAAATTAATTATAAACATAATGTGAAAGATCCTCTCTAATGGTTTCAGGAAACTTCCTTATTTATCTAAATATTTGATTCTATTTCACAGAGGCATGAATTCATCATTGTATTGATCCTGGAATAATCATTTATCATGGTAAAAAATTAATGTTGGGTGTCGTCCCAACCACACTTCCGCTGCGCCCGAAACCTTTATTGAGTAATGAATATAGATTTTTAAATATTTCCTCATATAATCAATCAACTATAAAAGTAGAAGCCCCATTTATAAATAGTTTATGGTTTAGGAAATAATAATATTTGAGGTAAATAATTTGGATATTTTTGGGAAATGTGATGTTTACTGGTCACTAGAAAGTGAATAATTAAAGGAGAAGTTAAGGTCTTCAAAAACGATTCAAGGAAGTGAATGTAAATACAATCCTTGGTCAAAATAATCATAAACCATATAGATGAAGAATAACGATTGTATCAAAAAAACATATACCTATTAGAGTAATAATAATAAATTTCTTTGTTGATAAATAGAAAAACTATTAAAATATTATTATAAAACGTTTAGGAAAATAGTCTTTAATCATTTATAAGTGTCCTATACCGCTTTGAAATATTTTAATATTAATCCCCATGAAGGAATAACATTAAATGAAACATTTAAATACAATTAAGATAGAATAATTAATGATATAATATATAAATATGGAAATTATATACACCACACAAAAAATTAAGTGTTAGATATGACATTTATCTCATATATGTAAAAAGTGAGATGAAAATCCCTTACCTTGAGTCTGACTTGTCAAGTGTGTCTCTATATTCATGAATAATAATATTATGTTAAATATTTAATTATTTTATAACCCTTTTCAAATTTATTATTAATTTTATTTCACATATTAAGAAGTTATATACAACTACTTATCCTATTAATTTTAAGTCAGTTGTTTTGACAATATTTGGTTTTTTTGTCAAAAATGACTTTGTAGGTAGACTGTTGTCAAAACGGTAATTATTTAAACATATATAGAATAATAATTATGAAATAATTATAATATTAATTAATTAATTATACTTTTAAAATTAATAGTTGAATATGTTTATGAAAAATGAATTGACGTTATGATAATGAAGATAGTAGGCCTTACATACGCATAAACAACATTTCCATTTTTCAATGATCATTATGGAAAGAAGGGAAGTAAAATTTATCATTAAATAATTTTAATTATATCCTAAATACAATATTATTTAATCTTATATACTTATATATAATTCTTGTGATACTAAAGGAATCACATCACTTCGCGGTGGCTGTAGTCCGCACACCCATGAATGACATTATCACTTTTTCAATGTGTGAAGGGTAATAAATAAGATTATATATTAAATTAAATGAAATCTTATTATGTCATTAATATAATAATTATTTAATTAATATCATATATATTAATTATATATGTTTTTATAGTAATCCATAAAATTTGGTTACAGGAAATGGAATACACAGTTCATGGAGACGGTAGACCGTACGTACACGTGAACTTTGCTTCCATTTTCTTTTCATACTGAATTAAAGAAAAGAATATGATATATATATATAAATATATGTATATGCATATTATCATTACAGTACAAAATTTATGTCATATATTTCACATATTTTTATTGAAACATTTTTTAATACATTCCATGTAAATATTGAATGAATCACATCGCTTTGAGGATGTGGTATTCTATCTGTTCACAGACGATGTTATCGTATTCCAAAAAAAGTAATGCATGATGGGGTGTGTTATAAAATATCTATAGAAGCATAAATAAATTATAAATATCATATACAACATTTATAAACTAAAAATACCTCATTATTTCCAACCATTAAATGTGGTAATGGAAGAATGAATGACATCAGTTCGCAGGGCGGTAGTCCACTGTACCCATGAACGATAATTGCGTATACCATTTGATAGAAGTGTGTGAAGTTTTAGGTCATAAAATTAATATACAAATATCTCTGTATGTTTATTATATGTATGTTATTATATAATTAATATATAAAAATAATTTAAGGGGTGGATAAAAAACAAAAAAAAGTGCTCGTTGAAGAATGTTACCTCGTTTTGGGTTACTCCTTTTAGTTTATACCAAAAGACTAACTTGGTTGATTTTATTCACAAATTTAGGCTTCTAAGATGAGGTTATAGATTTTAGGATCTTATTTTGTCTGATTTTTTATGATCCAAAATGATTTATAGGTGTGAATAAGGGTGGAGGGTGAGTGTCTTTATATAGTGGAGGAGGAGTGACATTCTTGTATATATAAAAAGGCAAACAATATTGGGTGGTCTTATTTACATAAAGATTCTATAATAATGAAATATATTAGTAAAAGGGGGTTATGGTAAACATATGGGTATAAAATGTATTTTGGACAAGTTTATAGTTTACTTTCCCCCATAATATTAAAGTTTAACCACAAAGTAAACTCAATTTCACCTTAATTGCTATAATTAATTTTAATTTCTTTCACTAATATATTTGGTAAAAAAATAATTTCTCTTTAATATAAATTAAAAATTATTAATATTCAAAATAAGGAATCCATTTTCCAAATTCCAATAACACAAGTGGAAGAAATTAATTCAAAATTAATCGCGCAGACATGACATGAAAACCGGTTTTTAAAGTAAAAATGTTCAAACGTTCACTAAGTTTTTATATCTAAAATATAAATAAAAATGATTCCAGTGACATAAATTATTTTAATATATTAAATATTAATCTAATAATTATTTAAAATAAATTAAAAATATAATTTAACACTATAAATTATTTAGACAAAAATTCAGTTTTCAATTAAAATTCAGTATTTTTCACTATTAATCAAATAATGAAACATCAGAGAAAAATACCAAAAGTTCACCATAAGATAATTTTGAAATTAAAATTTTAAAAAATAATTTTATTTTTTAATATATAACTTACAAAATTTCCAAAATTTGAAATAGGTGCGCCATTAAAAGTCATCAAAACTTCCTTTAAAAAAAATAATGTTTTCTACATATAAAATTGGATTTTTTATATAATGGCCATAAAATCAATTGAATTGATGTAAAAAATATTTTATTGAATAATATATATATATATATATATTTCATTAATATATTTAACTTATAGCAATTAATTTAATTTATTATGATAAAACACCTTTGGTGTAGAAATATTTTTTTATAAAAGCATTTCCTTTATATTATATTGGTTTCTATATTAGCTTATAATTAATTGGTCACCAAAAAATTATATAAATATGTGAAAAAAATATTTTAATAATTTTATTAAATCCTTTTCATAAATTTCCTAACAATTTCTAGTTGATAACTATCTTATTAAATAATAATAATAATATATTGTTATAGTTTTGTAAAACATAGAATTGTGTGTAATGAAAGATATCAATGGAACTCGATATTGTGGATAACACAAGCCAAATTAGTGATGTTTTAACTAAATGATAATCTCGTTTTTTGTTTTTATAATAATATTAACATGGAAATTAATGTAAAGAAATATAGAAATAAAATTAAATTTATTCCAAAAGGAAAATATTGTAATGTATTAGGCGGCTATAATCCTTCTGATGGATTAGCATGGTAGGAATTTTATGTCTGATATCCTGATTCTGTAGCTGAAGTACATTATGATAAGTTGAGTATATCATTTTATGGTTTTAATATGTTTGGTATTATTCTTATTTCACATATTATGCGGTCAATTTTTATTCACATTTAAAACTTTCGTCCATGTATGTTGATGAAAAACGATTAAATTCCTAAATATACTTATATTTGGATCTTCATATGATGATAATGATATATATGTGTAATTGAAACCTTTAATAAAATAGTTGAAGTAATATTAGATTGTGGGTGTATGCACATATAATTCTTCTTTGAAATACACATTTTAGATATGTTATGTGCTTATGTGGATGATAAATGGTTTTCCTTCTTATGGAATGATGCACACATGGAGTAAGAAAGGTAAAATGTCTTGTACTATTTTTAAAAATAATACAAAATCAAAAGGTCTGAATTAGAATGATAGTTTTAGTTTCAAGGGACATCGATGATTCTTACCAATTTATCATTCATGTAATGATCATTCTTGGGCCACTGTCAAGACTATAGTGCCTAAGCCATTCCACCACTAACCTGATGGGTATCCTTGACCCCCCCTAAGTTGATAACAAGTGTCATAGGAATCACAAGAAATATTTGGGGATTATTTCACCCAGATAAACAATATTTATATAATAATGTAATTTTATCAAAATTATAGCATGACCCATATGTAATTCAGATGTCCACCACAAAATAAAAGATAAGTAGGATTGAAATAAACTTAAAAAAAGAACCCGAATAAAACACAGTAGTATATGAACAAAACATTTGAAAAATAAACTCTTAACTCACACTCCAAACACCTCCCATGTAGAAACAACCATCAATATATGCTTATCCTCAACCACTATAATAACACTTAACCTCTGATCGTAGAAAGAAATAAATTTATCAAATGAATGATGTGAGCTAAAAACTAAATATAAACACAGAAATAATGGAATATGCTAACCCATGTAAACTAAGATAACACTCAATCCAAATTATTCTCACTAATCATGAAAACAAGAATTTTATCCACATCTGCAAAAGGCCACTCATTCGACAAACAATGAGTGGTGTAATTAGGTTCTGAGATATAAATCTAGTAGGTAAACACCGAAAGATCCATATGTTTCCCTTTATAAAGCAATCAAAAAATAGTAGTTTAAAATACAATAATTTCAAAGAATTATTTTCTTTATTTTCATGAAAACAAATCAATATATTTACAAAAACCTCTTCTAAAACCTAAAGTAATAATTTAGTGAAATATTTAATATAACTTTTATGAATTTAATTTAAAAAAAGAATTTCAAAACCCCTATTTAAATAATAATTTTTCTTTAATCCCCATTTTACCAAATCATTATTTTAGGAAGGAATACCATATAGGAAATGAAAACCATTTTACCCAAACAAATAAAATAAATAAATAACCAAGTAAAACCAATAAATAAATAAACAAAAAGCTAAATCAAAATATATAAAATAATTGTGAGTGTGGGCATAAAATGAAATGCCTCATCAAAAGCATAATATAAAAAACATGAGAAGAGCTCTGACCAATATGTTCAAAAGTAAACTAACTCACTTTAGATACACTAGCTTATTATGTGACTTGAAAATCTATATAACCATAACCTCTCAAGGAAACCAAAACTATACTATAACTAGCTCCTCATGCCTAACTAGACTAAAAGACACCTTATTACCTGCCTAACTACAGTTTCCCATGTACTGACAATAAACTATCAGAGAATACAATCTAGAACAAGAATCAATCCTAAAATCACATAAATAAACTTAAATCATAAATTCAAATTTAAAGATTCCACTTGAAATTCCATTTGAAACCCAAATAGTATTTAAACACATTCGAAATCACCTTTGTAAAATACTTTTTTAAAAGAATTAAACAATTTAATAGTTCAGTTTTTAAATAGATATTCTATGAAATTTTCATATATATATATATATATATACAAGTACATATCTATATATACACATAAATGTAAATGTATATATATGTACATATTACCTGTATATATAAACATTTATAAATAATTACTAAGTAACATATAAAGGGATTCAATTTATATTATTTATCAAAAATCATATGTGTTATAAAATAAAATCATTGAACCACAAAAAAAAAGAATGTTCTAATATTAATAAACCACACAAAAAATTTGATGATTATATAAAACCAACAAACTATATAAAATAAATTCTAAAACATACTTAGAATCATATAGCAATAGAAATCCCCAATTTGAGACCTATAAATTTTCCTTGAAAATTTATTTAAAGGATTAACAGTTATTTAGAATGCCCAAGTCCTTTGAGAAATAATATCAATAATTTAATTAAATAAATATCACAACTAATTTTGAAAAAAATGATTTAGAAAGCCTATGTGGAACATATATTGTTAATAAAAGATAAAAAACATAGAAACTCCAACCTTGATGATGTGAAAATGAATTAAAACCCCCCAACTATGGAGGAAGAAGGCCAAAAGAAACCCTGACATTCCCTAGTAATAAGAAATAGAATGGATTAGAACCTAAAACCAAACCAAGGATTTTAATTAGGGAAAATAGAAATAAGGGAGAGTAAGAATACTATAGAAAAGAATGAAAAAGATGATAAGAAACCCTTACCTAGGAGTATCACACCCAGAAGTGGATGAAACAGTTATTGGACAGATAAGAGAGGAGGAGGTGTGCACACACACAAGGAACCTTCCGGGGGGGTGTTGTGTCATGTGGAGGAGGGTGTGAAGGAGATAATATTATTTTATTTTTTAATTAAGGGTGGTGTAAGAATTTTGAAAAGAAGGGAACCTGTGAATGCTGCATGGTTTACCCACATGGTTTACTAACCATGAAGTACCCATGCAACCCATACTGGATAAACCAATAATATTCAACATAGTTTCCCTGGGATCCCACATAGTTTTCTAACCATCAGTTTATCATGTAAAACAAATAATTTTTGTTACCGACTCAAATTCATGGTTTAAACCTAGTTTTCAAAACTGTTCTAGCTAATCATGTGAACCTAGAGAAATTGAAACTTATAAAAAATTTAAAATTATCATGCCCTAAACTATAGAAAAAAATTGAATGAAAATAAATAAATGATTCCAGGGTGCCAAAATTATCCCCAACATAAAACTTTATTCCCCTAAATATCCTTGAGTATGAAAAGAATATCAAATTAAGGATGAGGTTCAACCTTACCTTCTAATACTTTACCCAAAAAAATATGGGGCACTCCAACATCATCCACAACTAGATCAAATGGATTCAAAGAACAAGGGTAATAACTAAACATCTTAATATCTCAAAAATTAAGGTTGAGAATACATTAATTACTAATCCTTTTCCGCACATAGACAATTATCAGAGACTCATAATAAATCCATCAAAATGGAAACTTTCATGGTGGTCTCCCCCCATTTATGAATGATTCTAGAATTATGAATCTCCCAAGATAAATAATCCTTCCAAAACACCTATATTAATCAAAGGTCTAAACAATGGATTTGATTAGGGATAGAGGGACCCAAATGAAATTCACTAACACTCTTGAAAATCCTTAATGTATCTCTCAAATACAGGGATATCTCAACTAATAACTATTCCCTAATAATACTTGAGCACTCCCCCATAACCAAAACCTCAAAATATCTACAATAATAAAAAAATCTCAAGACAGACCAAGGTTATAAAACAAAACTTAAAAACAATATGCTACATATAGTTGTGTATAAGAAGTAATAATAAGGGATATAGTAATAGTTCTAGTGAGGGAAACTTAGGAACTCTCCATTGGAATGAAAACCATTGGTGAACCCAATTTAATAATAAAACACCAGGAATTACACTCTGATCTTGAAGTAACACTGGTCCCTATCACCCAAACACACCCCTAATACTTTCCATGCCCAACTACTCAGAAGAAAGAGCTTGTCGCAAGGCTATATTCACACCAAAATCAAGGTTCAACACGAACACTAAGAAATGATACCACCAAAACCATGAATAACACTACAAATAACCAAGGGGATTCCAATAGAACACATAAAACCAAATTTTCTTCAAGAAATTCAATAGGTCTATAATCTAAAATCATAAACCTAATACATCAAATCACCAAACTTAAAACAGATACCCATCCAAATCTCTAAACAATATTTACACCGTGACAATAAGTAAGACACTCATAGGATCTATCCTAAAGATTTAATCCATACCATTAATTAAGACATTTTGGGAGAATAAATAAAATAATCCAAATAATGAACTGTTCACTAATGGTTCTTAATTCAAACTAAGAAGTCTTGATCTAAACCAAGGGATGAAATCAAATATATACACTTAAAAATACAATCACATTTCAAATAACTTTACAATTTTTTCCTATAACATAAAAATGAAAATATTAATTTCTCAAAACCAATCTTCCAAATATCCCTTATAAAATTGAAAACATCCCATTTAATTAAGAAATCTAATTAAAATTTGACTTTCCAAAACAATATATAAAAAATTTTCAACACCAAAACATAGTATATTATTTCAAAATTATAAAAATAAAAAATCACTTGTCAAATTAGACATAAATGTTTTACAAATCACAATAAAATATAATAAAAAACTATCATCTAAATCTAAAATACTCAAAATATATCCGTAATTTTTTTAAAATACCCAAAAAAGTTTTTATAAAGTTCCACTAATAGACCTTTAGAAATATCTTTCTTCAATTTTGGAAATCTAAAATTTGAAAACATTAAAAAATATTTTAAAATTTACCAATCAATTTTTAAAAATATTTTAAATCACCAGAAACACTATTTTCAAACATTTGAAAAGTTCCCCTCTTTTTATTCACCACAAAAATGATTTTCACCAAAACACACATAAGAAATGACACTCCTCAAATCCAAATAATTTTTCTAAATGAAATTTTCAACACATCGAAAGACCTAACTTGTTATATTTTTCCATTAATAGGATCCAAGAATCAAGGGGTACAAAGAAAAAAATCCAAGAATAATGTGAAGTCCTTCTTGAACTTTCTATGTGGTTTTATGGTCCATAGGTTGGTCATGTTACAATTCCGAAAATGTTCTAGGATCGAGCATTTGGTCACTGTCATGTTTATCAGGCCATGAAAACCAACATCACACTGCTGTTCATTCCTCTATTTCTATTAAATATCCAATAAAACACCCTCAATTAAACTCACCATACCAATTATGACAAACTACATAATAAATGAATAAAAAAAATATCGAATTCAAAATTTTAACCCCAACTACCCATGGTAACTTAAGTGCCATTGTGATGGGAGGTGATTTGAAATCCACTCACAAACAAACTCTTAAGTCCCAATGTTCCCATATTCCTACTACTAGACTACCCAAATATTAATAAATAATTATATGAACTTATGCCTCTTTTAATAACCTAAACACCAGATACAATTTGTAACGACTTCGCTCGGGCATCTATTTTAACCAGTGCCCGATCAATGTCAACACTAACATGAGAGGCATCCATGATCCCCTTGTATTGATAAAAATAATTTTAAACATCATAATAAATATTTGGGGATGATTTTACCTAGATAAAAATTTAAATAGTAGTGGAATTATACTGGAATTTAAGCATGACCCGTCTTTATGTCAGATATCCATGCCAAAATAACTGATAAATGTCATTAAAATAACCATAAAAAAACTAGAAAAATAAACCAACCAGAAGTAGAAAAAACATATGTAAAATAAACATTAAGACCACACTCCGAACATCCTACCTTTTAGAAACAATGTTAAATTGATTCATATCATTGGACACGGTAATAACACTACACCTCCTACTATAGAAAGTAGTAAAAAACATACTTGAACGATATGAGATCAATAATAAAAATAAACACTTACGCACCTAAAAAATCTAACCCATGTGACTTGAATTCAATCTCTATACAAATACATATTTATTACTCAAGCATCCAAGAACTAGATCTATATCTATAAAAGGTCAATTGGTTTATAAACAACTTGTGGGGTTATTAGGGTGTGAGATATAATACCTATAGGTAAGAACCATAAAATCTATGTCTTTCCATTTATAAATAATTCTAAAAAAATATTTTGAAATATAATAATTTAAAAGCAGTTATTTTTTATTTTGAATTAAAAAACTCAATAAATTTACCAAATTGTTTTTTAAAACCCCAAACCATATTTTAAAAATATTTTAAAAGTCACTTTAAGAATTTATTTTAGAATAATAATTTGAACACTCATTAATAAATTTTACTTATCTTAAAAACCCATTTTTACAGAATCATTATTTTATTAAATAATACTATATAGGAAAGGAAAATAATTTTAACCAAATAGTTCTAACACAAAAATAACCAACTAAATCCAACAAGCTAGGAAACCAATATATCTCTCACAATAAAGAAAATAAATTTGTGTTTGTAACATCTCATTTCCTTATTTTTGGAACTTATTAACTCCTATTTTGTTTCCCTTTTTTTGGGAGAGTTATTATCTTTTCATGTATAGAAGAGTTTTTTAGGGAAACTATCCTAATTTCATGGATGTATGTTTTTGGAATTAATGGATTTTTGGTATAAATGTGTTAAATGTTTTAGATGATTCACTTTTTGGGTCTGGGTGAGTTTGAAGTTGTGTGGGTGTTTTTGAACGTTTCTATTTCTAGGCACTAGATTCATAATGAATTTACACTATATATCCTTGATTTATGATCTAAATTGTCTAATATACATACATGATGAAAATTAATTAGGGCCCAAAATTATTTACACTATAAAAAAATGAACATATGTCATAAGTTCATTGATCGGGATTTTTAACACAAGGTGGAACCTTTTTCGGCATATGTGAAACTTGGTGCATTTATGATATAAACCCTTGATTTAAGATCTAAATTACTAATTCCTAGAAGTTTTAATTACCTTGAAAATCTAATTTCTTTCTTTATTCTATAAGAACATCTCTTAAGAACACTAGGATTCCTCCCATGCGAAATGAGTGATTTATTCCCTTCTATATGTATCATTTTTGTATTTTATCCAAAACAAGTTCCCTCACTTTTATTTTCTACTTATCACTTATACCCATATTTAGATATATTATGATATCATATTTTCTATTGACTCAAAGTTTTACCTTGATCCTTTTGATCTAGGGTTTCCTTGTTGGTCTCCTTTACCTTCATTCTTCCCTAGTGTTTCCCCATTATGGGCGTTGATTTGATCACTGATTAAAGGTAGGTGGTTCTGTATGATTTTCCCTATAATTGAAACCTTAAATTTCATAATTTAATTTAAATGAGTTTTTAAATGATTTAAAAATGGATATTTTAGATTACTGATGGATTATTTTGAAAAAGGCATGGAGATAGTGAGATATCCCCAATTTTAATGAAATTAGAATTATTGGGTGGATTCGAAAAAATTGATGGATTGATTTTGGAAATTTATTTGATTACATGGTTTGATATTGATTAAATAAAAAGTTTATTTTAAAACGAATGAATTTATGAACACTAAATATTTGGTTTTAAAATAAGAATGGAATATTGAAAATTGAAATCTGGAAATTTTATTTTGATAAAATTTGAAATGATTGATTTTCCAATGACTGACTAAATCACATGTGAGCCTTGGTAGTTAGTGGGTAAATAGGAAAGGAATTCTAGGATCTAACCCCTAGAACTATATTTAAAATGAAAAATCTGACAAAAACATATCATGACATGATTTTTTCCTTGGTTGGGAGTTGTGTCTCTAGGGCCTGAGTCGTGGGATGTGTGCCCACATTGAGTCAAAATAAATGAAGAGAAGTGTTTGAATACTATTACTAGAAAATAATATACCAAATTTATTGTTATGTGGTGATATTATGGAACTAATTTTATGATTAAATTCCATTTATTTATATAAAAATTTTATTTATTCTGACTTTTTTATATAAATTTTTTATATAAAATGTTCATGTAATCCTATTTTAACATATCTTCCATCTTTCTGAATTGAAATCATATTTTATTGAAAATAAGTGAATTCCATGGAAAGTATTTATTTGTTTAAATTGAAATAATATTCATCTTAATTGTTAAGGTATTGGTTATGGAATAATTTGTGAGACCCTAATAGGGTTTATATCTGACACTCTACCTTTTCTGTCAGACATTTATAGATTATCTTATGTTAGGTCTGAGAAAAGGAAAAATTTCCACTTGGAGGTCCTTTATGTTATTAATAGTAAAAATTTAGATTGATCGAGGTAATTGGTGGAGATTTGATCCCATATTTTCATGGTTTTATCTTTTATATTTATCTTGGAATATTTGGTGTTATTTGATAATGTTCTATTTGGGTGTTGTTTTACTAGTTTATTTATGATAGTTTCTCCCTTCGGTGTGTTGAGAATACAATATTTTATTGTTTATATTATACTATTTTTTTGAATAAATTGTTCCCTATTTGTCCATTTAGGATTCTAGGTGATATTCACCAACCCATGGTGATCGGGAACGCCCTTCAGTCCGTTTTAGAGTTGGATCGTGTATCAGGGTACTAGGGCATCCAAGATGGTTTTTGAAAAACTGGTATCAGAGTTGTAAGTGATGCATATTTCCTTGATTCTAGTATGTAGCTGGGTTGTGATGGTAGATAATAGGTAGGATTAAGGGGACATAATAGGTCGTTGCAAGCGATTTTTTTTGGCCAACTCTAATAACAAAGACCCTTAAGTTATCATTACTGTTTTGTAAAAGTTTCTTGAGGAATGTTTTTATATTATTTATAGAATTTTAACTATTTTGAATTGAATATGTTGAAAAACATTATTGAATACTATTTTATGGAACTGATATTCTTGTGACTCTTGTTTGAGTTGATGATCTGTGTATCTTTTCGTACTCTATTAGTGTTTTCTATTTATGTTCTATAGAATCATACATTTGAGAAGAAATTTGAATAATCTATAGGAGGAAGGTGTTGGTGAACCAAAATAGAAAAATCCTATGATTAACCCAAATCTTACCGAGATAGTGGTGTGTTCTATACAGGATTTGGGACATGCAATGATACCTATCCCCACTTAGGCTTCATTTGGGGAATATTGAATGGATTAATCAAGATATTGTTCTAAATAGATTCTTTTTTTAGAAACCACAATTACTCAAAGGATCACATTATCATCAAGAGAATTAGGATTGGTTAAAAAATATTGAGCTACTTTTTGAGTCCTTTGAAATTCCAATTTCAATTAAAGTGATGTGTTCCACCTTCATGATTGATGGGAATAATAGTAGATGGTGGGATTTTATTGTGATGGTGAAGAATCACGAGGAATTTGAATGGAAGGAATTTAGATTTATTTTCACTAATAATATCTATCTATAGAAAATGGTATTGATGAAGTCCATTAAGTTTCTCAACCTCCAGCTGGGTGACAAGACCGTGACATAGTATGCAAACCATTTTGCTGAATTTGTTCAGTTTTGACATGAGGATGTGTCTAATGGGAAGCTAAAGGTACATAGATTTGATATGGGTACTCATTATGATATATGATCAGTTGATTTTTTTTAATTCTCACTTCTCATACTTATTTTCTAGATAGATCATTGATGGTTGAGCTTGAGATGGTTGGTATGTCATCATTGATGGGTGTTCATTTTTTCTACTAGTAAAAGTTTTATGAATTTATTTAAAGGAAAGAGGAAGTATGATGATCCCCATGGTGGTTCTTGATAGTAGGAATTGTTTATAAATCCTATAGTTCATGAAATATGCATTTTGATTTGATTTTAGTGTGTCATGGTTGGGTATTTGAGATGAGTTTTCACTAAGGCACCCAAGATCTATAGTTCATGTTGTCACTCCTAAATCCTACAAAATTTATACTCTTTATTTTCTACGTCATGCATTGGCATGGGATCATCAATGGAAAAAAGTACTTTAGTGAAATCATTTTCCTTAAGAACTCTGAGGTTCTATCCACATGCATTTAAAAAATATTATTCATACAAAGGAAGAGTCCCTTGAAGAAGATGATGCAGGTATAGCGACTATGATTGGTACCATAATTTTAGCTTAATATTTAGTGATTAAATTATTTGATATTAGTGTATCTCAGTCATTTAAATCGATCTGATTTTTTAATTTTTTGAATCTTCCTATGGAGCTCCTATCTTATGTGATGGAAAACCCTACACTCTTTAGAAAGAAGAGAGAGTAGGGTATTCATTATCCTTATTGTGTTTTATCTTTATCAGAGATTAATATTACCTACATTTTTCTATATCTTGACATAAAAACTCTTCACATAGTTTTTGGGATGGATTTAATCATTGATAAAAGGGGTATATTTACTTTTATCTTCATCAGTTATCCATTACTACGCCTGATGGGGTGTGTCCTTTCTTAGGGAGAATGAGAAACATGGTTGAGTAGATCCAAACATCATTTTCAAGATTTGGGTTGGGTAATATCAGTGTTTTCTTTTAAATTAGAGTGGAAATATTTTAGTGATGATCTCCCTTTACTTTTCATTGAGTAGTCTTATGATTTTAGTTTTGATTTCTTTGGAGTTCCACAAGTAAAAGAGGTAGAGTTTTATATTTATTTAGTACTTGATACTCTGCCAATTTCTATTAATTCTTACTATATTGTACCAGTGGAGTTTAAAGAGTTGAAATATTATTTGGATGATCTTATAGATAATGTTTTCATACACTCGAGTGTGTCACCTTGGGTGGAACCAATTTTCTTTTCAAAGAAAGATGATGAGACACTTCATCTTTGTGTTGATTATCAAAAACCCAATCGAGTTAGGGTGAATAAAAAGTATCTATTAACATATATTGACAATATTTTTGACCAACTAAAAGGGGTGTAGTGTTTTTTGAATGTTTTTCTTCGATATAGTTTTCACCATTTGAGAATAAAATAAAATGACATTCATAAGACAACCTTAAGTAGTAGGTTTGTCCATTATGAGTATCTTCTTTTTCATTTGGTCTGACCAATTCCCATGAAGTATTTATGGATTTGATGAATATGAAATTTCATGAGTACCTTGGCTTGTTTATGGTGGTATTTTTGGATGAAATCCTAATTTAATATTGGAATGAGCAGGACCATGTGTGTCATTTGAGAGAAATTCTAGAAACATTGAGAAATTATCGACTTTATATAAAGCTTTTGAAATGTAATTTCTGGATTCAAGAAGTGAAGTTAATGGAAAAAATGTTCTTAGAACATGGTATTTGAGTTGATCCTGAGAAGGTAAATGCTATTATGACATGGGATAAACCATGTAAGGTTTTCCAGATATAGAGGTTCATGGGTTCATTTGGATATTATAACTAATTTTTCTGAGATTTCTCAATGTTTGATTCTATGATTACTGCTCTCACTCATAAAGGAGTTAATTTCATTTGGAATGAGAAATATTAGAGTAATTTTGACTGTTCTGAAATTTATTTTTATTACTGCACCGATATTGACTCTTCCAAAGGCCAAGTAGGGCTATGTGATCTTATGTGATGCATCAAATTCATGTTTTGACTACTTCCTTATGCATGGTTTTTATATGGAATCCTATGGTTCCTAACATCTTATGACACATATGAAGGATTATCCTACCCATGATCTCAAATTCGTATATGTGTTGGATACTCTTATGAGTTGGCAATATTACCTTTTCAATGAAAGGTTTACCATTTATTCTGACCACAAAATTTTGATCTATATATATTTTAATAGTGGAATCCCTGGACCCAACTAAATATTAATTTTCAAATAACATACCATGTAAACAATTAGTTATACATAATTTAAATTTATCATTATAGTGTATCTATTTTTTTCATACACCATTTAAATGGTAATTTCCATTAATTATTTTTCATATAAAAAGGTTATAGATGTTTCAAATCTATAATGAGAACCTCAAGATACTATGAAATTAATCATAAAAATATTTTCTATGGTCTAGATACATTATACTAACTAGACATAATATATTTTTAACTATCAGGTTCTGGGGGATTACAAGAATTTAGACTTCTTATCATGATGTTTTCCCATGGTGATGTCTTGTAGGTGAGATCATGATGAATGAACTTCCAATAGAAACACAACATGTTTTAGGTTTCATTGATTGTTCCTATCTATACACATATGTATTATTCTCCTAACATGAGATAATTATAAATGTGTTCCATTTGATTACATACTTTGATGTTAGGAAAATCTATGATAATGAATTCATGGTGTGGAATCTTGTGTTGGGTGTGACATTAGTGGTATGAAATTGGTTGACTAATCAAGAGGGAAGTTTTAAATTCTAAGTTAAGGATGTAATATCTTCGTATTAGTTGACCAGGATGGTAAAACCATCATATATCCTTGTCCAAGTTATTCAAAGGTATGTCCATCTAGTTAGATCAACAAAAAATAATGTTTGAAGTATAAACACACATGTGTGCATCTGGCATTATGAGATATCTAAATACCAACAGATTATATTACACATTTTGTGTTCATAAGATGATTTTAGTTTCTATGACTATTACTTATCTCCTTAGGGGCCTTGATGGGCTTCAAGACTATGTTCTTGGTTTGTGAATGGTATTCACTACTATCGAGATAAGGGCCTAGAGGGTGACACACAATAGAATATTCAAGAGTATACCCTATTATAGTGAATAGAAATATTGGACATGGTGTGACACACCATGGGTCTAAGATATTTCCAACTAATAGATCACTGAAGAATAAATAAATTCATTATTATTCATGTATAGAGTAATATGGTTGAATTTATTTATCAAAATTATTCATGAGGTATTCAGTGAATATAGAAAAAAATATATACAATTTAATATTATTTTAATATTCAAGGTTTATTTAATATTAGTGATAAATACAAGTTAACTTAATAACCTGGGTTTTATCACATAGTATAATTACTAAATATTATAAAGAGGTGATAAAATTTAAATAACGTAGTTAGTTTTTTATAATGTGTCATTTAATTATAATTTAGTGGGTTTTTTATTTTTGAGTGTTGGGGAACCCTTTCTAGGTATTTGAGCATCCCACTTTATAATAAGGATAAAAGTATTAATTCATGGGTATATTCATTCCAATTGACTAAGAGCCTCTCTATACTCCCACTTTATAGATAGAGAAATTCTCTCTCTGAGTAATAGATCTAAGAACACCTTCAACAGATCAAAGGCACAGGGTTGAGGTGATTATTGTGATATCAAATGATTCATTAGAGCTATGTGCTAGCACAGATAATTTAATGAATGACAAGTGTATGGATTCTTGGAGAATGTGTGGATAATCTAGAGGGATTTTCCTTTGGATCATTGAATAAATTTTCATCGACAATGAGCTATATTCGAGCATGATTTTATTTGAATGAGGTAACCATTAAATTTAATTTTGGTGATAATTAAATTCATACGAGATACCAAGACCTCTACAGGGGATCAAATCGTTGGAGATGATATGTTACATTACTACGGTGATGAAACATTTTAACTCATTGGCCCACTAGATTCTATATCAAACTCTTGTAAATTTAATTAATATCAAAGAGACCACATGGTTTTTCTAAGATAGGAAAAAATTAATTTGAAATAAATTAAGTAAAGGGGTTAAATTTTGGTTTCAATGGTACAAAATGTGCATAGATCTAATTTCGGAAGACCATGTTTTGGGCATATGAAATTTTTTATATGGATCATTTTTATTTTTCTAGTATTAATTTTAAAGAACATATATTTTGTATATGTTAGTAATATTCCAACTTGGTGATAGAGATGGATTCTAGTTAACCCAAACTATTCCGAATGGACGCCATGATTGGAATAGTGTTTTCCAACCAAGTCTTCTTCAACCAATTTGTGGAATGTTAAAATAATATATAATATTGCAATTAAAATCATAATTTTATAGGTTTTGAAAATGGGTTTTGGGATTTTTGGATTATCCTCGAAGATAAAAAATAATAATAATTAATCTAAAATATTAAGGGGGTGGGTTGGCACATGGAAAATTCCACATTAAGACAAACAAATGGACCCCTGATCTAAAGATTCTTATGGAAGTTGAAAGGGTGGACCCACTTGTTGGAAACATCCTCCTCTATCCCCCTAATCTTTCTTGGATGAGTGTGCCTCACCCTCTAGTTGATGAGCTCCACTATCTTTCTCGCTCGAGCCAGCCACCCCATGCTGCATTGATTTCCACTATAGTCGCACCCAGGTCATACCTCACTATTTCTCGTTGTCACGATACTAGCTATGGTTCAGCTCCCTCTCTCACCAGGTTCCCTCTCCTAGCTAGATCAATCCTCCCTCTACCATATTCACTAGAACACCCTAATATTTTGTGAAATATTCTTTTTGAATTAAATTTATCTTTCTCATATTTTTCATTTCACACAACACTGAAAATAGTTTTTTATATTAAATAACTATTTTTGGATTGTGTTATATGAAAAACAATGTTATCATGGAATACATGAAACATAAATGTTAACATTATATACATGGAACACCCAGGTTAGAACATATTACACTCAATATTGACTTTTCTCAATGGCTTGATGCACGCTCATGTGTCATTGGGAACATGAGACAAACTAAAATTTCTAACCTACTTACTACTTAGCATAGTGGAAAGGCAGGGTCGAACCACAGGGAGGCCTCATGTTGTGTTTGGTGATTTAAAGAAATAAAAACTAAACAAAACCACACACAAGAACGATCAAAAATAGTTGGTGGTGGTGAAGTCGAGTGAGTGAGAAATAAGTGTGTGAGGAAGTGAAGGTGAACTGGTGAGTGCAGGGGGTAGACAGAATAACAAGGGAAATTGTGGCGAAAACAGCCAATAGATGAGTAGGGGGAGAAGGTCCATTGGCTGATTCGACATTGCTTAGCCTCATTCATGCACTTAATTTTCTTTAATATGGATCTGACTTAAAAGTAACTGGCCATATTTTTCATCTGGTCAGTTTGTTATGAAATAACTCTTACAAACTTCTAGATGTAAAAGTCATTCTATCCAATGGAGATAACAAGTTATATGTCATTGGGCTCAACTTGTTAGTTGAGTTTAGTGTGTCTCTCTCATTTGAGCATGACTCACTTGTTAGTATTCTCCTCAAATTTAAACAGTTTACATTAAGGTTAAAACAAGATCGGTTTTCACACAACCTTGTTATTTTAAAAAACAAATCTGTTCTGTAATCAGTGAGAGAGACATTCCAAAAAAATGATGCAACACATGAATAAGAGTAAAAAAATATAACCAGCCAACTTATCACCCCCACGAAAGGAATTTAGCTGAACATAGTGGTAGGCATCAGTGAAAAAATAGAACTAAGATTAATGAAGTTCATGTTGAAATAAGTTGATGGAAAACAGAGCATAATAAAAATAAATATGTTCAAACACCGTGATAATTATCTTGAATGTTCTAGTCCCAACGTCTCAATGGTGGCTCTGATGTTGGAATCTACTCGATGTCCCACCCTGGGAATCAAGGTATGAAATGCTCTGATCTGCTGCTCTCAGTACTCCAATATGCTTCCGATGTGAAACAGTAAAAACTCTAGAGATCCCTTGATCCTCTCTCGAAGGATGGAAGTCCAATAAAAAATGAAGTCTATATCGAGATATGTCATCCATTCATGTTGAATTCCTCATCTCTCTATGCCCATGATGAATGCTAATGACCAATATAAGTCTCTAGAATCTCACCCGAGGTGTTCCATGACCTCCACGGGGAACTTTTATTGTGCTGCCTCCTCCATACTTGTCACTGGAGCAGTTTCTCCTAACTGAATGAAATGATGCGCACACTGCGAGCCACAAACCTCCTTATGTAAAAAATGCACAAGAGTCGAATACAAAAGAAATGAAATTATCATTATATATACTATATATTTATATCACTAAAATAAAAAAACTAATATCTAATATTATTATTAAAATATTAACTATTAATAACAAATATGATATATAAGAAGTTAATATTATATATATAATCTTATATACTTTTATTAATATACATATTATTATTATTATTGCATATGATATATAACACATAATATAAAAATAATGTACACAATTATATATTATTAATGTTATACTAATTATATTTATTATACATATTAATATCAATATAATTGTCTATTATATATATATATATATATGTTATTAAATGGTATAATATAATATAAAGATTATAATAATAAAAAGAAAAATGAAAGTAAAAGAAGAGGGGGTGGGGCGGTTCTGTTCGTGTGGCGCAAGGGAGGTTCGGGAGCGGCTCAGCTTCAGCGAAGGATAAAGAAGGTGACGTGACGAATTCAGGGCACAAGGAAGTGTGGTTGCAGCTCAACTTTAGAAGGTTAGTGGTGATCAGGGAATGGGAAGAGGGGGTGGCGCGATGAAGGCAGGGTCGCCGGTGGCTTCGGGATAGTAAGAGGTGGAATGCGACCAAGCAGTGGTTCATGCGGCGAGGTGGATGTGCGGATCTCCTTGTGCGGGTTTACGGTGTGAGGAGGTAAGGTGAGGAGGTAGCAAGGTGGATTGATGAAATCGGGGAGGATTTGGAGCAGAGATGGGGGAAAGGAGAACATGGCATGACGACTACGAGGCACAGGGAATGAGTCGTGTGGCTCAGCCAGGATGCAGTTCGGGTGAAGCATGAGGCTATAGTGTGTGGTGGTGCCAGCTCGAGAAGATCTGGGATACAAGAAGGGTAGTGATTCATAGATGAGGAATCATAGGTTGGTATTTGAAGGTTCAGATCTGGATTTTCTAGTTTTAATGGATCTCGGTGGATATATAGTTTGATTTAGGGGGGCTTTGATCTTCCATTTGTTGTGGATTTCTAGTTCAATCAGTTGTGTCTGTTTGAAATATTATGAATTAATGTCTGTTCAATTTTTTGTGCTGGTTTGTGGGACGAAGAAGTGGAGGAGTTTTGTTTCCCGTGATGGTAAGAGGGGAGGTGACGTAGTTCAGGGAGGTTCGTCTAGCAGTGCAGGGGATGGAGGAGGTGAGGTAGGCTCACGGCGGCGAGTGGGAAGGATGTCGCATGAATGGGGTTTGGGTGGTTTTGCGGCCTCAGATCCAATGATTCAGGTTCTAGTTTGCTGTGAAAGCATGAGGAACAATGGCATCATGAAGAAAAATGTCAGATAGTAAATCTTAAATGGTTCCACAGCTGAGTGTTGAAATAGTGCACAGTGACGTTAGAACCAGTGGAAAGGAAACAATGAATGGGGGAAACAGTGAGACCATAAGGAATGAACATTGTGGGACAGTAAAAATGGATAACGGTGGCACTCGTTCTGAAAAGTTTCCACAAGGAGATGTGGCACCGTGGGTAAGTAGTGAGATATTAAGTGTGAACCAGTGCGTGAAAGAACCGGTGGCACCGTGAGTGTGGGATATTAATTGTGAAACGGTGCCACCATGAGCATGAAAACAGTGGGAGAGAACCATGCGACCACCACACTTGTAAACAAAAACACAAAAAAAATTAAATATATTAAACTTTAATACAACTGTAAAATGGATTAATAAATTAACCAATTAAATTAAATAGAATAGAATTAAAAAATAGATAAATAAAAAAAAATTAAATAGTAAAATTAATTATGTTTTATTTAAAGGAATGAAATTATTTGTATTAAAAATTATAAAAAAATTAATTTAAAACATCATGAAAGTGTTTAAATTCACTTTCTTAAATTAATTAACCAATTAGTTAATCAAAGAATTAAGTGAATAATTAATTAAAGAATAAAGTTGTAAATTGAATAAAACTGGTATGTTAAATTTAGTTAAATTATTAAAAGAATTAAAAACTAGCTTGTGTTATTTATTTACTAATTAAAGAGTAAAGAATTAATTAATTAAATTAATAAATTAAAAAAATTGAAACTAATAACAAAAATTATTAATTAAATGAAATAAAATAAACAACCATATTTTATTTTTGAAAAAAAACAATAAAAACAAAAACACAAATACACTTTTAATACATAAAAACATTTTTTTTATAATTTAATTTACCAAATACCACAATTGCTAAATATCACACAAAATGAAATAGTTTGATAATTAGAAGTCAACAAAAATATAAAAAAAAGTGGCAATGAGCCTTAAAACACTACCACATCAATCTCCCCCACACTTAAAACTTTTTTTGTCCTCAAACAAATACATGCCTTTAACTTTAAAACAGAAATATGATTTGTGAGTTTCAGCTCCAAAGGTGCATTATTAATCTGTAATACCCAGAGGAGTAGGACCAACCAATGAGTCGGGATTTTCAATGGTGTTCAAAAAATGATGTCCCGCCTAGCTTCAAAAACTCATTGGATGTAAATAGACTCACAAATTCATAAACTTTCAAGTATGCCATGCCTCCTATATGTACTCCTTAACTGTCCTACTTCACTTTCTTATTCAAGTTCTAATTCATGGAGAGTTGGTAAGTTAGATGAAGTGGAATTTAAAACTTAACCAAGGTCACCTTCTATTCTCACCATCATCCAGGTTCCAAAAATTAATGTCCATTAATTTCATCACTTTATTGACTCAACTCAAATGAAAATTAACGATGTCAATTTCTCCCTTCTTCATCTAAATTCAAAATTCCCCTCACCATAATGAGTTCATTTTTGACAGGGGAAGTTTATTTCCATTTTCCCAGCCATATTCCATGTGCATAGCACTGTGCATGACACTTATTAAGATTGAAATTGGATTTATTTATTCACAGAAACGCACCAAGTTTACCTTGTCTTAGATACACACCACAGGATCCCATTTTCCCATTTTACTCCAGTTACAAAGGACTTAATTATTAATCATTCAAGTTAACTTCCTAAATTGATTGAATATTATTTAAAAAAAATGTGAGTCCCCTAAGTTTCAGTGGGAACTTCTAGTTACTCCAAGCCATGATCCTCATCCCACAAAACATTCCTGTCACACTCCCAAGCTTAGTTCCTAAACGGAAAGGTTCATAGAGATAGTGAACAATTACACACAACAATAACTCATGTTTGACCATTTCTGACTAAGTGCCACTCTCAACATCTAGAAAAAAATTATCCACTAAACAGGACATAATTGATGTATCAGTCAACCTCCTATGACAATAAAATGATGAAAGAATTTTACCATAAAACAATTTGACCATTTTTTTAAACAAACTCATGTTCGAGAAGGGGGAATTTGACATGACACTAGAATGACCCATATCCCCCACACATAAAACCCAAAATTGTACCCAATGTTGATTCTCAAGGTGGGAGACAGTTTAAGTTCAAAACAGATAGACATTTTAGCTAAAAAAGGATATGGAGGGGTGGCAATGAGGTTCAAAAATATTCATTTCCACACAAAAAGTGAAAGAAAACAAAAAAAAACAGAAGAACCCAACCCCACCAACCATATTCAGCAACAATTTTATTTCCTAAAATGCTCATGCTTTGAATTTTGTAAAGGGCAGACAAAATCTTTTATCAATTTACTTAAAATAGTAACAGGATTAACAGTGATTTGCAGTAGTAGCACAACGAAATTAAAGCAATTGGTGCAATCATGTTTCACAAATTAGCTCAAAATATATTTTTTCAACTCCCTAGATACTAGAAACTAAACACCCATGAAAGAGAACTTGTTAATTTTTAATAGAGTAGGGGGAAGTCCCACACAATTAACTCACAGTGAACATTAAGCATGTAATGAAAAGTGAAAACGGGTAGAAAAACACTTCTCTGATTTATTGGAGCATTAACACTGAATTCCATAGATAGATCCTTGTCAGCATCACTAGGTTGTTACTCCTCTTTATTAACCAGAAAGTTCAAATAAGTAAAATATGATTGCAGAGTTTTAAGTTCAATATAAGTAACCCAAGATAGTGAGTGTAATGAAATGTTATCTATATAATGTAGTGGATTTATCCCTTGGGTTTTCTAGGCCATGTTTCTGGAAGCAACAACTATCTCTATCAAGAAACTACAGATCATGAAAAACCATAAAGAAGTTAAGAAATTGAACTATAGATCAAGCATCAGGGATTACTTTATTTAAGAACAAAAATAAAAGGGAAAACAACTAAGCAGCCATGGGTTAGTTCCTATGAAACACTGAGTTTATAGTCCTCGGTTAGACTTGAATATGTTTATTCTTCCAATAGATAGAGGGTAACCAAGCCCTTTAGCTGCCCTTCAAAGAAGTGCTTTATTCTTTGACCATTGACAAAGAAAGGTCGATTCTCTTCTCCAACTAGTTCAACAACTCCATTAACCAAGACTCGAAAAATGGTAAAGGGTCCTGACCATTTTGACTTCAACTTCCCTAGAAATAACTTCAATCTAGAATTGAAAACTAGGACCCTCTCACCAACCTTGAAATTCCAATTTTGAATGATTGAGTCATGAAAATATTTTGTTATTTCTTTATAGATTTCAGCATTTCCATAGGACTCTCATCGAATCTCCTCCAGCTCTCTTAGCTCTAACAATCTCCTTTCACCACCAAACTTAAAATCAAAGTTAAGGGCCTTCACTGCCCAATAATATCTCTGTTGTAAATCCACAGGTAGATTATATGATTCCCAAAGAGTGGCCTATATGGTTACATCACTATATGATTCTTATAATCAGTTCTATAGGCCCAAAGGGCCTCATCCAACTTTCTTGACTATTCCTTTATAGAGCTAGAAATTGTTTTCTCTAAAATCTATTTGAGTTCTCTCTTTGAAACTTCTGCTTTCCCACTGGATTGTGGGTGATAAGTGGTGACTATCTTATGTGAGAAACCATAATTCTCTATAAAACCTTTGAACTTATAATTCTTTAAGTGAGTCCCATTATCTGTGATGAATGCTTGAGGCACACCAAATCTGGAAAAGATGTTTTTCATGATGAATTTCACAACACTAGCAGCTGAATTGTTAGGCAGAGCTACTGCCTCAAGCCACTTGGACACGTAGTCCACAGTAACTAAAATGTACTCATTCTTATAAGAGGGTGGGAATTGTACCATGAAGTCTAAGCCCCACACATCAAAGATGTCAACCTCCAGAATACCTTTTTGGGGCAGTTCCTACATTCTGCCAATATTTCCAAAAATTTGACATTTCTCACAGCCAATAACCATACTCCTAACATATTTAAACAGTGTTGTCTAGTAGAAACTAGACTGTAGGACCTTCTGATCAGTCCTTTCTCCTCTATGGTGGCCACCCCAAGGTGAAGAATTACAATTCTCAAGTTTTAGAAAAATCTCATCCTCAACCACACATCTTCTCAAAATCCAATCAGCACACCTCCTAAAGGGAGGAGGGTCATCCGAAATATAATATTTCATCTCAGATATAAACCTCTTCCTCTGGTGGTGTGATAGATTCTTGGGCATGACTCCAGCTTCCAGAAAGTTGGAATAGTCTGTGAACGAAGTATACTACTATACAGAGGCAGGAAACAATTTCTCATCAGGTAAAGAAGTGTTAATCTCTTTTAGTTACTTACTTGGGGAATTGGGAAATTGGGAAAAGTGATCTCTAACTACATTCTCAACCCCTTTCTTGTCCTTAATCACTAAATCAAACTCTTGTAACTACAAGGTCCACCTCACGAGTCTAGGTTTTGAGCCCTTTTTATCCTGAAAGAACATAAGGGCTGAATGATCTATGAAAATTATGATCATTGATCCTATCTAGTAATGCCTAAACTTTTCCAAAGCAAACATCACATAATCTAACTCTTTTTCAATGGTAGAGTAATTCTTCTGGGAATTGTCTAGCAGATTTCTTGCATAGTAAATAACATGCAGTTTCCTATCCTTCCTCTTTCATAACATAGATCCTACTTCAAAGTCACTAGCATCACACATAACCTCAAAAGGAAGCTGTTAGTTAGGAGCAGTGATTACAGGCCATGTAGTCAACTTCTCCTTGAGCAGATTAAAGGCCTCTAGACATGTCTCAACAAAGACAAAGGGTGTGTCCTTAACTAGTAGGGAACACATGGGTCTAGTAATCTTAGAAAAATCCTTAATGAACATCCTTTAGAATCCAGCATTACCCAAGAAACTTCTGATTCCTTTGACAATTTCAGGTGGGCGAAACTTTTTTATGACCTCAATTTTAGCATTATCAACCTCCAACCCCTTCTTAGAGACTTTGTGTCCCAAAACCATGCCTTCAGTGGCCATGAATTGGCACTATTCCCAGTTTACGACTAAGTTGGTCTCTTGGCACCTTTCTAATAGTAGTTCTAGATTTTTCAGACATTTCTCAAAGTTATTTCCTTCAACAAAACAATCACCCAAGAACAATTCAATTATCCTTTCAATCATGTCTGAAAAAATTGCCATCATGCACCTCTGAAAAGTGGAAGGAGCACCACACAAGCCAAAGGGAATCCACTAGTAGGAAAATGTCCCAAATGGATAGGTGGAGGTGGTTTTCTCTTGGTCCTCAGGTGCAATGGAAATCTGGCTGTAAGTAGAATAACCATCAAGAAAGAAGAAGATTTCATTGCCTGCTAATATCTCTAACATTTGATCCAAAAACAGCATGCGAAAGGGATCCATTCTTGTGGCAACATTCAACTTTCTGTAGTCTATACAGACTCTATATTTATTCATTGCTACTGACTGGATTTTCTCATTCTTTTTAGTAGTGACCACTATCACTCCACTATTTTTGGGTACCACCTAGACAAGACTGACCCAGGGACTATCAGAAATGGGAAAAATTATTTCAGTATCAAGCAAACTAATCAATTATTCTATCACAACTTCCTTCATATTGGGGTTGAGTCTTCTTTGTGATTCAAATCTAGGCATAAACTATGGTTCCATGGGAATTTTATTCATACAGGAGGCCGGACTTATCCCCTTGACATCAGCAATTGACCAGCCTATGACTGACTTGTATTTAATCAAAACACTAAGCAGATTCTTCTCTTGAATCACCTACAGTTTAGATGAAATGATAACAGGAACGGTGGAACATCCTCCTAAAAGGAATCTTTGAGATGGGCAGGGAGGGGCTTGAGTTCAAGGGTGGGTGGTGACTAACTTGAGGGAAGACACTTGGGCCTAGGTGGCTTAAGGTCTTCATGCTGCCTCTTGAAGAAGGTAGTAGATAAGGCCTTTTCCTTAGTGCTAGAGCTTCCAAAATATATCTCCTCAAACATAGACTCCTCTCTCAGGGTAATAATGTGCTCCAAAACAAACTCATCTATGTTCTCCAAGAATTATCCCTCATACTCATCAACAAGTTTTCTCTCATTAATTGAGATAATCCCCATGTAAGCGGTAATAGAGATTTCAGGTTCACTTTTTCTTTTAGCTATCAATATGAGAAACTCTTCTTCCTCTTTATTAGAACTACTCTCAGCAACTAACATCTCATCTTTTGGGAAAATTGGGTGGGTGGGTTCTTGGATTTTATTAAACACATTGAATTCTTTTTTCTGTTATCCCATATTAAAAATTAGTTTCCCCTTAGTCATATCTATCACAGCTCCCCTATCACCAGGAAGGGCTTACCGAGAATGATAGGAACCTCCTGGTCAAACTCCATATCAAGGATATGAAAGTCAGAAGGAAAAAATACTTTGCTTACTCTCATTAAAAGATCATCGACCCTACCCACTTGATGAGTAATGGACCTATCAGCAAGCTATAACACAATAGTGGTGGGTTGGGGAACTCCTAATCTCAGGTGCTGAAAAAGTGACAGGGGAATCATATTAATACTAGCACCCAAATCACATAAAAAAATTGAACTTACCACCTTTATCCCCAAAGGTTCAAAGGATGACAAATCTTCTTGGGTCCTAAAGCTTAGGAGGTATCCTATTCTGCAAGACTGCACTACACTCCTCTGTTAAGCTTTAGATGGCATATTCCTCCAATGAATTTTTCTTTGAAAAGATTTTCTTGAGTGATTTTAGATATGACAGGCTTTGAAAAAAGGTTTCCAAGAATGGGATATCAATGGTCATATTTTTAACCACTTTAAAAAATTTCAACAGTTCAAAATCATGAATCGGCTTCTTAATTATTTGTAGGAAGGGAATTGTAGGGGAAAATTCCTCACAATTGGGGGAATCTCCACATATTCCACTACAAAAAATTTCTTCCCTTAATTTTATTTGTTATTCGAGACATTTTCTTTGGGTTTTTTGTGTTGGGAAAATAGGAACTGGAAGGATTCCAGTGGTTCTTTCCAGTTTTATAGATTTAGGTTCTTTTAGATTTGAGGTTCCAACTTCATCCAGTTTCTCATTCTCAGATTTTTGTGGTTCTTTACTAGAATCTTGGGGAGTTTGGAGAATACTTCTGGTGGTCACAGCCATGGAATTCTCCTTGGGATTTTCTTTAGTAGTGTCAAGTAGCCTACCCTTTTCTTTATTACTAGCATCCCTAGCCAACTGCCTCATTTGAATTTCCAAATTCTTCGTTATCACAACCATTTGAAATTTACCATAATCATTTTTGGTCTTTTGTTCATAAAAATTCCCTATAAACTGATGGAACATGTCTCTAACCACATCATTTGAGTTGGATGACTCAGCCTTAGGTTGGGGTTGGAATTGCTACCTAGGAGGCTACTAGAATCCAAGAGGGGAAGAAGGTCAGAGGATTCCCTACTCCCTCCATGACAGGTTCATATGGTTCCTATACCCCTGATTGTAGGTGTTGGAAAAAGAATCATCCCAAGGCTGCATCCAAGGTCCATAGCCAGCAAAGCTAGCACTCTCTTGAGTCTGGACAGGAATATCAATGTTTGGACAATAGGTTTGAGAATTTCCATACATGACACAGTGGTGGCACTACTCTTTAAGGGTTTGAGGTGGGTTCTCATTAAAGAAGCCAACACCTTGGACTTCAACTTGAGGAGTAGGGGTGGTTTTCTTTTCTCACAATGGTTCTTCTCCAAGAGCATATTTTCTGGGAGTTTTGAGCTAATGTATTAAATATTTGTTTGAGATCCTCTGTAGTCTTATCACTAAAGTCTCCTCCAGAAGACTGATCCACCAAGGTTTGGCGGTAAGGGGTGAGACTATTGTAGAAGAATTCCATGAGGAATTGGGGTGTACATTGATGGTTTGGACACTTCCTAAGAAAACATCTAAACCTATCCTAGGCTTCATGAAAAATTTCTCCTTCATCCTGAAGGAATCTAGTTATTTTGTGCCTAATTTCAGATGTCAACCTCCTATAATAGAGTTTCATTGTGAATGCATTTTAAACTTGATCCCAGGGGACACATATTTCTTCTTATAACTATTGAAACGAAGACCTAGCATTACCCTTGAGTTACAAGGGGAAAACTCTCAGTTTAAGTCTTCCTCAGTGAGACCCATAAGTGGTAGATGCTGGACACTATAGTAGAAGGCTCTAATAAAGTCAAGAGAGTCTTCACTAGGCATCCCATTGAAGGTAGGCAATATACTAAGCATCTATTGCTTTATATCATAATTCTCATACCTAAGAGATAGTATAATGAATTATGTGTTACAAGACACTGTAGGTAGCAAGAAATATCTCAAATTTTGCCTCTCATCTATCTCATGCTCAGGCGGGTTCATCATTCTAGGTTAGTTCAAATGTTTAAGAAGTGGATTGTTCAAGTTTTCATTTATATTATCATCCATTTTGATTTTCTCTTTGTTCTTTTTCACTTAATTGAGGTGTTTATCAATTTCAGGATTTAACAGGTACTAAGTATTCAGACTTAGACCTAGTTTTCATGCAGCATGTTCACAATTTTTTTTGTGTTTTAATTTTCTTTTTACAAATTTTTCTATGAGATTATTTTTATTTATTTTTATAATTTTATATGTGAATTTTTGTTTGTCTTTTTAATATCGCACCTAGCCTCCCCAAAAACAGCAACAAGATTTTCACACTCACGCATCATTGAGAATAGGTGACAAACTAAAATTTTTAACCTACTTACTACTTAGCACAATGGAAAGACATGGTCGAACCACAAGGAGGAATCATGTACTGTTTGGCAGTCTAAAAAAACAATCCAAAAAAACACACACACAATAACAGCAAAAATAGTTGGTGGTGATGAAGTGGAGTGAGTGTGAAATCAGTGTGTGAGGAAGTGAAAGTGAACTGGTGAGTGCAAGGGGATAGACAGAACAACAAGGAAAATTGTGGGTAAAACAACCAATAGATGAGTAGGGGGAGAATGTCCACTGGCCGATCTGATATTTCATAGCCTCATTCATTCACTGGTGATTTTTTTTAAAACAAATATGGATCTGACATAAAAGTAACTGGCCAGATTTTTCATCTGGTCATTTTGAGATGAAATAACTCTTACAGTCTTTTGACTGTAAAAGTCGTTCCATCCAATGGCGCTAACAAGTCAGATGTCACTGGGCTCAACTTATCAGTTGAGTTCAGTGTGTCTATCTCATTTGAGCACGAATCAATTTTCAGTAAGCTCCAAAAATTTAAACAGTTTTCATTAAGGTTCAAACAAGATTGGTTTTCACTCAACCTTGTTGTTTTAAAAAATAAATATGTTCTGCAATCGTGATAGAGACTTTCCAAAAAAATGATGCACCACATGAATAAATGTAAACCAAATCTAACCAGCCAGCTTATTTCCCCCAAAATGAATCAAGATGAACATAACGGTAGTCATCAGTGAAAAAATAGAACTAAGATCAATGATGTTCATATTGAACTAAGTTACAGAGAAACAGGGCATACGAAAAATAAAGATGTTCGAACTCCCTGCTAATTCTCTTGAAAGTTCTAATCCCTGCTGCCCAATGGTTGCTACGACGTTTGAATCCACTCGATGTCCTACCCTGGGAATCGAGGAGAGAAATGCTCTGATCTGGTGCTCTCGGTACTCCAATCTGCTTCCGATGTGAAACGGTAAAAAATATAGGGATCACTTGATCCTCTCTCGAAGGACGGAAGTCCAATAAAGAATGAAGTCTGTGTCGAGATATGTTGTCCAATCCAACTGAATGCCTTATCTCTCTATGCCCATGATGAATTCTAATGACCAATAGAAGTCTCTGGAATCTCGCCTGAGTTGTTCCCTAGCCTCCCCGTGGAACTTTCATTATGTTTCCTCCTATACACTTTCCACCAGAGTAGGGTCTCATAACTAAATGAAATGATGTGTGAGAGGCGATCCACAACCCTCCCTCTGTAAATACCGCACGCGAGTCAGATACAAAAGAAATGAAACTATCTTTATATATACTATATATTTATATCATTAAAATAAAAATACTAATATCTAATATTCTTATTAAAATAATAACTATTAATTACATATATGATATATAAGAAGTTAATATTATATATATAATCTTATATACTTTTATTAAATTACCTATAATTGTTATTATTGTACATGATATGTAACACATAATATAAAAATAATGTATAAAATTGTATATTATTAATGTTATACAAATTATATTTATTACAAATGTTAATATCAATATAATTTTCTATTATATATTATTATTATTATATGTTATAATATAATATAAAGATAATAATAATAATAAAATGAAAGTAAAAGGAGGGGGGTTCTATTCGTGCAGCGCAAGGGAGGTTCAGGTGCGGCTCGGCTTCAGCGAAGGATAAGGAGGGTGTCGCGATGGCTTCAGGGTACATGGAAGTGCAGTTGCGGCTCAGATTCATAAGGTTAGCAGAGAGCAGGGAATGGGTAGAGGGGGCAACACGATGAACGTAGGGTTGCTGGCGGCTTCAGCTTTGAGGGAGAGAAAGAGGTGGAATGTGGCCAAGTAGGGGTTCATGTGGCGTGGTGGAAGTGCAGGTCTCCTGGTGCGGGTTTGCGGTGCGAAGAGGCAAGGTGCAGAGGCAGCAAGGGGGTTTTTTGAACTCATGGAGGATTGGGAGAAACAATAGGGGGGAAAAGAGAACAGGGCGCGGCGACATCGGTGCATAGGGAAGGATGTCGTGCGGCTCATCCAGGATGCAGTTCGGGCGAAGCACAAGGCTTTAGTGCATGGTGGTGCCGGCTGGAGAAGATCCGGCATACGGGAAGGGTAGTGATGAATATATGAGGAAGAAAAGGTTGATATTTGAAGGTTTAGATCTAGATTTTCTAGTTTTAACAGATTTTAGTGGATATATAGTTTGATTTGGGGGGACTTTGATCTTAAATTTGTTGTGGATTTCTGGTTCAATCATCTATGTCGGTTTGAAATTTTATGTATTGTTGTGTGTTCAATTTTTTTGTGCTGGTGTGCGGGGTGAAGCAGCAGAGGAGTTTTTTTTCTCGTGATAGTGAGAGGGGAGGCGATGAGGTTCAGGGAGGTTTGTCCAATATCGCAGGGGATGGAGGAGGTGAGTCTGGCTCATGACAGCGAGTGGGAAGGTCGTCACGCGGATGGGGTTCTGGTGGTTCTGCGGCCTCAGATCCGACGATTCAGGTTTTGGTTTGCTGTGAAAGCACATGGAACGATGGAATCATGAAGAAAAATGTGAGACAATATATCTTAAATGGTGCCATAGCTGAGTGCTGAAATGGTGCACATTGAGGCGAGAACCGGTGGAAAGGAAACGGTGGATGGGGGAAATGGTGAGATCGTAAGGAATGAACACAATGGGACAATAAAAATGGATAATGGTGGAACCGGTTCTAAAACAGTGCCATAGTGAGATGTGGCGCCGTGAGTAAGTGGTGATATATTATGTTTGAAACGGTGCCTGAAGGAACTAGTGGCAATGTGAGTGTGGGACATTAATTGTGAAACAATGCCACCATGAGCATGAAAATAGTGGCAGAGGACCGTTCGACCACCACACCTATAAATGAAAACATAACAAAAATTAAATAAATTAAACATTAATACAACTAAAAAATGGATTAATAAATTAACCAATTAAATTAAATAGAATAGATTTAAAAACTAGATAAATAAAACAAATTTAAATAGTAAAATTAATTATGTTTTATTTAAAAGAATGAATTTATTTGTATTAAAAATTGTAAAAAAATTAATTTAAAACATCGTAAATGTGTTTAAAGTCACTTGCTTAAATTAATTAACCAATTAGTTAGTCAATTAATTAAATAAATAACTAATTAAATAATAAATTTTTTAATTTAATAAAATTGGTATGTTAAAATTAGTTAAATTATTAAAAAAATTAAAAACTAGCTTGTGGTATTTATTTACAAATTAAAGAATAAATAAATAATTAATTAAATTAATAAATTTAAAAAAAATTGAACCTAATAAGAAAAATAATTAATTAAATGAAATAAAAATAACAACTACATTTTATTATTGAAAATAACAATAAAAAATAACAACACAAACACACTTTTAATATATAAACACATTTTTTTGTAATGTTGTTTACCAAATACAACAGTTGCTAAATATCACACAAAATGAAATAGTTTGATATTAAAAAGTAAAAAAAAATATAAAAAATAATGTGGCAAAGAGCAATAAAACACTACCCCATCACTTGTGTAAAATGCAAGACTGAGTGTTTAAAAACATTAATATATTATTAAAAATATTATTATTTAATATAATAAGATAAAACCATGATGTTAAGTTGATGGTTATTAATATGATTAAATAACTTATGAAAATACATGGTTTAATTGATTTATTTCAAATGAATTATAAATTAATATAATAACCAATTTAATATAAAGGGAATCTTTTTATAAAAAACTATTTTTATGATCAAAAAGCTATATTATCCTAATAAATTAAATTAATTATAGTTAGTGAGTGATATTAATATAATATATTTATTTATATTATATACAATCATTTTATTTTGTTATTCATCCATTATATTTTATAAACATAATATTGGAATAAACCCAATTGCACACATAAAAACATATATTTTTATTAATTCACTTTTTCTAAATTTTAATGCTACACCTATTTTAATTAAAAATTTACGAATTTTTATAAATATTACAAGTCAAAATAAAATTAATCATTGATTTTTTAATATAAAAATTAGGTTATGGTTAATTTTTTGTATTTTTTTGTAAAGTTTCTTATTTTGATGAATAATGAAAAACACTGAGTTTTAATTCAAAAAAAAAACAATTTCATCTCATTCATTTGTATGGTTAAATGAAATCTTTAATTTTTTTATAGATTAATTAGATTAAATTTTCATTACATAATCCAATTTAGGTTATTAGAGTGAATTTCAAATTGAAATTGAATATAAAAACATAACAAAATTTTTAATGTTTTTACTTCAACACTTCGGATGTTGTCCCGTCTATGGGATCAAATTTAAATAAATTTTTACCACTTATATGAATGAAAATTGGAAAAATGAATTACATATTTTTTTTAAAAATAATTTATAATGTCTAAAAATTTCAACTTAGTTTTTGACCAAAAATATTAGTGAATGTAATTAAAATCAATTACCACTATTAAGCTAAAATTATGTTTAATAAGGGACTAAATGTTAATCTTAAGGGACCGAATTACCTAAACACTTGACGAAGATCCATTTTTCGAACATATTTCGACCCTATACTCACTTGTATTGAATTTTTACAATTATTATATCCACTTGCAATAGGAAAATATGGGTGGAATTCCTTTCCCATAAATTTACAAGAGTGGCACTCCTCCTCCACTATAAAAAGTCCTCCTCTCCTCCCACTTCCTCAATCCTCTCAAAACACTTTGGCTTGACCAAACTCTACAAAAATAACTTCTAAAAATACCTTCATTCATCCTTAAATCCTACATTTTGGATAAAATCAATCCAAGGAAGCCCTTTGGTGAAACCAAAAGGAATTACCCAAAGAAGACGTAACATCCTTCCTCAAGCTCCTTTATTTTATTTTCTTTCTCCAGCAAATAAAAAATGATTATTAAAATTGTAAGAACCCGAGTTTTCGTATGCGGTACGAATCCTCTTCTTTTCAGTTTAACAGTTTTGTTGAGGCCTAATGTGGATGCATAACTTTACCAAGGGATTTACGGAGGTGTTTGCAGCTTGTTCGGAGCCCGGAACGATGTTTTTGGATGGAAATGGCCTGGAACATAGTTTACGCTTGGCCTACGCACGGCCTGGCTAAACCATGCACCTTGGTGCAGTCTTAGCAGAGGCTGGAGTACGGCCTGAACACAGTTTGAGGAAACCATGCGAGGTGACAGTGCAGTTGCCCCTTGACTTCCAGCGCGGTCTCCACACAGTTTGTTAGGTCATGCGGGTAAACTGTGTGACCTACCATGTTTTGAAATTTAATTAATTTTTAATTAAATTAATTATTTTTTATCAAAACCTAACCTAAACCTATTCTATTCAACTGGACTGCAAGGGGAGATCCTTGGGAGCCCTCAAGAAGGCCTACAGAGTGATTTGATCCTACTTCTCCGTTCGATCTCCGTTTCAAACGCGGTTAATCTTGTTAGATTCGCAACGGTAAGTCCTCAATTACTTTGTAATCCTTCTCTATTCTTCTGGTTATAAAGAACATAGATTGGATTAAGGCTCATATTCCCTAATTTCTCATTCTTCATCTGTTCTTCAGATTTATTTAAAACCAAGATGAATCACAGCCTAATACTGGACGAGCTATCTAGTACGAGCCTAAGGTAGGAGGTCTCGTTCTTTTCGCTGATTGTCAAGCTGTTTATATATGTCGGAGTGCCGCACACCCACTTTTGGGGCGTCACATGAACCTGAAATTTAACCCTATTATTACCTAGCATGTTTTAGGTAATCTAAATAGGATGGTATGTGCTTGAGTTAGGTTGTACACCTTGGACAGGAACCACCCCTTGGTTGCATTGCCTTGAATGGCTCTTTTATGGTTTTTGACCCAAGATGCCTATGAGGCATGCCGTTTCTTTCCCTTGTGGGTTGTTAAAAATGTAAATTGAATATAAATAGGATTGCAATAAGATGAAATTGTAATTGAAATGGTTTCGGGTATGGGATGGAGTTTCCCCCTTGACCCGTGTATACTAATTCTGGAATAGCTAGACCACGTGAGTTAAATGTTTTGAACTGCTTAAAATGTGAAACAAAGTCATGGGTGAACCATGGAACCAATGTGAGTTTCCATGGACGGACTCATACTAGACTTGTTACTGAAATTCCGAGTGAATCATGGATCCAGTGTGAGATGCCATGGATGGACTCAACATGGCATGATATGTCATGAGCGATACCCGAATCTTATTTATAGGATCCCGGGGATGGGCTCGGATGATGGACTATACCGCACCTAGAGTGAGGCTAGGTACCTAGGAGGTTCGCCGAAATGGGCTTGTAGAGCGATGTCGGGTTCCTAGAGGTTCGCCAGAATGGGATTGTAGGGTGTAGGTGTATTTTATCCCTGAGCGATGCCTGGTTTTCGAATTGAGTATTCTAGGAACGGGCTCAAGGAATGGTTGAACACACGAATTAAGTGAGTAATGAATGGAATGGATACTTGAAGGGACGCCAAGACAAAGCACAAGCTTAGGTCGGTCTTGCTAGTTTTTCTTGCTTACTGCTTTCCATATTACACTGCCAGTTTATATATTCACTGACAGATTAGAACATATCTTTCTTGGTTGCCTACTAGGATTTAGTCTCATACCCTCTCTGGGTCATGTTTTTGGACCCAATAAGATTATATGATTTTAGGTAATGAGAAGGGAAAATTCCCTAGTACAGGTACATGACTTGCTTCTTGGAGTAGAAGCACACGAGACCAAACTGAGGCTTGCAATGCGACAGGGGATACATTTTGGTTTCTTTTTGGTATTTTGTATACTTGTACTGTATTGTATCGACTTGTACCATCATACATATATCAGATCCTTCTATTTGATATCTATCTCTGATGTCTATGTGTTGTCTATTGGTTACCTTCTTCCGCTATTATATGTTTGTAATTCCGCTGTGATGCTTTGGTAATGAGGTCATAGTCTCCCCACAGAATCACCTAGGCCCTCACTGCTATTTGGCAGCCTCTGGCATTTTTGGAGATTCGATTGAGGCCATGTGGAGACCGGTCCAGCTATCGGGTTGAATGGTAAGTCAGGTCGGCATGTTACAAAGTGGTGTCCGAGGGATTTCCTTTTTCTGATTTGACTTACTGTTTGGAGACTATAGACAGGAGTAGGAAGGGATGGGACTTTGGTAATAAATTGTTCCCAGGAGTTGCAAAACCGCGTATAGGGAAAATCCAAGTTACCTCATATGGAATTGTGTTTTCGTGTTAGATTATTATAGTTGTTCTGATTTCACCATTGGGTGACGCACATGGTTTCTGCTGATACTATTGATATTATTGTGGGTTCTATTTCGTTGCAACCTGATGAGATGATGGTTTTCCATCTCATGCATCATATAGGCACCTTGTTAGGAATCACATTTCATGAATTATGCTATGCTATCTTGGATGCATTAGATATTTCATTCTGTTGTGATAGGTGGTGTGATAACTATTACATGTTGTTTTGATAGTTGATTGGTAGGTGTGCCTACTGTTGTGCTAGATTGGGTGAAATGAATGAAGAGTGACGTCATCTTTCGATTCATAAGGTGTATGAGCTCTTATGGATTGGGGAATGACACACCAATGGGATGTAAATTCTAAATGAAACTAAATTACATGGTTATATGGGCATCAAATTTTGATTCATGAGGTGTTATGGGCCCTCAGGGATCAGAACTTAGTGGACCATTGGTTAAAGCTTTTGAACAAAAGTATGTTAAAAGAATGAATGTTGAAAATAGATCCTGACCTAGACCCGACTTCGAAGTGGGAAAGAGGTAGTGACTCTAGTGGTTTTTGGTGATGTTTCCTTATGTAGTCCTAGCTTTAGTAGCAGGTTGTGGGTTGACGTGGTTTTTAGGAAGGTATTGACCTGTCCTGTCTTGGTTCTTATGCTTGTGAGTTTCGAATATCATTAAAAATCTTGAACTGAGGCATGTGTTTGGCATTTCAGAGTCATTCCCCCACGGCTACCTCTAGTCGTACGTCGGGAGAGTGGTGACGACCATGTTCCGGAGATGGTAGGCCATGGGCTACTAGAGGAAACTCCAGTTTTTCCAGCTACGACACTAGTGGTTATACCAGACACAGGTGCTGAGACATTTTTCCGTGAGAGCTTGTTGCATTTTATACAGACTGTTCAGGGAGAACTGTGACCTGCCCTAACTATGGAAGAGTTGATGCTTGAGTTTCAGTAGCAGCATTCACCTATATTTTCAGGGGATGGCAGACCACAGGCTGCAGATTCCTAGTTGGAGGCGATACTTGCTATCTTTAAAAATTATGAGATGCATCCAGAGAGGAGGGTCAAGCTCGCTATGTACATGCTGCGTGATTCCACCAAGAGGTTGTGGGATGTGATCACCCAGTCGGATGGTCATAGAGAGATGGCTTGGATAGAGTTTCATACAGCCTTCTACGATTTATTTTATCATGAGACTTTGATGGCCGATCGAGCCCGGGAGTTCTTGTGTCTGGAACAGGGTGTGTTCCCAGTGATGGAATACTCAGATCATTTTACTGAGCTTCAGCACTTTGCGTTTATTCTGATGGGTGATGAGCTATCGAGGGCCATGCATTTTGAGGATGGTCTGAGATATGACATCCGATCTTAGGTAAATATCTTCAGTTTGACTACTGTTTCTGGAATTGTGAACCTGGTGCTAATCACATAACGTAACCTGAGAGAGGATGAAGGTGCGAGCCAGAGCGGTTCGACATCAAGATTAGGTACTACAATGTCTGTTAGTAGGAAGCATCGTCTAGAGCTTCCACACGGTGATTCTAGTAGTCAGAACCAATCTTCGGTTAGCAATCTGAGGTGCTACAAGTGTGGTAGGCTGGGACACACGAAGCCGTAGTGTCCGAGGGACCCAGTCGAGTGCCGATCATGTGGAAATATGGGTCATCTTCAACATTTCTACAAAAAAATTCCACCAGAAGCCAGTGATAGAGGGTCTGCACCGACTCCATATGCAGGAGTAGGGTCGGCAGCTTCTCATCAGACAGGGAGTTGGGGTGCGACTGGCCGATCAGGCTGAGGTACTAGCTGTGGCAGAGGTATCCAGACACAGGGTACATCGAGACGTCAGAGTGGGCCAGTTCCGGGTAGTGAGGTTGTATCACAGGGTCGTGGTTCATGCCAAATGTATTTAGTGCAGCCTACTTCCGAGGATTAGGGAGAGGGACCGTCTACGGTGAGAGGTACGAACTTAGTAGAATCTATTTTTTCATCTTCCCTCTTTGATACAAGTGCATGACACAGTTTCATATCTTCGCCTATCATGAAAATCCTTGGGCTAGTTTTGTTGTCTTCTGATGGTGTCATGATTCTAGGCACACCACTAGGAGTTAGGACAGAGGTTGTACGTAAGTGAAGAGGGTGCCCCCTTGAGGTTGGAGGGTGTCACTTCGTCTGGGATCTTTATGTTCTCGAAATGACAGGTTTTGATGTCATTATCGGTATGGAATGGCTAGTAACTTACTGAGCCTACATTGATTGTTACCACAAGAGGGTGATTTTCACATCACCAGAGGGTGCATTGTATACTTTTAAGGGCCAGTGGGATCTCCAGGTAGACCGAGCTAGACCAGAGCATCATGGGCTAGACGAGATGATGTCCCAGATCGCTAGTTTATTTCTGGATGACCAGGGAGTAAGTCAGACATACCTTCCTCCAGTGGTTGAGTGCTTAAGGGATGTTTTTCCTGATGACTTTTCAGGTTTACCTCCTGAGAGATAGGTGGAATTATTCATTGAGCTAGTTATAGGAGCTTCACCAGTATCCGTTCATCCTTACAGGATAGCTACTATGGAGTTGCAAGTGTTAAAGAAACAACTTGACGATTTGGAGGCAAAGGGGTTTATTTGACCCAGTACTTCTTCGTGGGGTTCTCCGACCCTTTTTTCGAAAAATTCGGATTAGAATCTTAGGCTGTGTGTGGACTTTCAGATGTTGAACCAACTGATGGTTAAAAAATGATAACCCTTGTTGCAGATAGATGATCTATTTGATTAGCTTTGAGGAGCTAGGCTATTCCCGAAAATTGATTTGAGGTCAGGGTATCACCAGGTGCGTGTTCGACCTACAGACATACCTTGTACATCTTTTCGTAGTAGGTATGGTTTATATGAGTATCTGGTTATGCTGTTCGGTCTGACGAACGCGCCAACGATTTTCATGTCTTTGATGAATCGTGTGTTCCATACTTACTTGGACTCCTTCATCGTGGTTTTTTTGGATGATATTTTGGTGTATTCTCGAAATCGAAAGGACCATGACAACCATCTTGAGATCGTCCTGAATATGCTAAGAGATCATCAGCTATATGAAAATCTTACTAAGTTCCAATTTTGGATGGATCAGATTCACTTCTTAGGCCATGTTATCTCTGAGACAGGTGTCTCTGTAGACCTAGAGAAGGTTAGAGTTGTGGTTTCTTGGGAACAACCCAAGAATTTATTTGACATATGGAGTTTATTGGGGCTTTCTAGTTATTGTCATCGTTTCATACAGGATTTATCATGCTTAGCAGCGCCGTTGACAGGCCTGACTAAGAAGGGTGTGAAATTTGTATGGACAGATACTTGTGAAGCAGCCTTTCAGGAGATGAATGGAAGGATGAAATCAGCACCAGTCCTGATACTACCAGAAATGGGCAAGAGTTACACGGTCTATTATGACGCATTAGGTATTGGGTTGCGTGCAATGTTGATGCAGGGAGACAGGGTCGTGGCATACAGATCTTGGCAGTTGAGGCCACACGAGAGAAATTACCCGACGAACGATCTTGAGCTAGCAGCAGTTGTTCATGCGATGTGCTGTTGGAGACACTATTTATTTGGAGAGTATTTTGTGGTGTACACAGACCACAAGAGCCTCAAATATATCTTTACTCAGTGTGATATGAATCTTAGGTAGCGACAGTTGGTGGAGTACCTATAGTACTTTGATTTCGAGATAGCTTGTACACCTGGTAAGGGAAATGTAGTGGCCGATGTATTGAGTAGGAGGACTCAAATACAGGCAGTGCAACATGCTAGGAACGAATGGATGCTTATGTCCTTGTTCTCTGAGATGCATCATGATGTGCAGAATAGCCAAGGGTAGTCTTTTCTATCGTCTTTAGCTGTGACTTCTACCCTCTTGGACAGAGTAAGGATGAGACAGCTATCAGATTCATAAGGCCTAGTTCTATGAGAAGGTGTGTCAGGTGAGGACCCTCCTCCTAGTTGGAAGATAGTTGAGGATGAAGTTCTTCATATCCATGGACGTGTATGGGTTCTAGTGGATATTAGAGAGGAGCTGATGCGGGAGTTTCATGCTTCGGTTTGGGCAGTTCATCCCGGAGTCACTAAGATGTATCGTGACTTGCACCGACAGTACTGGTGGCCGGGTATGAAGAGGTAAGAGGCTAGTTTTATCATGAGATGTTCCACCTGTTAGCAGGTGAAGGAAGAGCACCAGTGGCTAGCTAGGCTTTTACAGTAGTTACCTATCCAGGAGTGGAAATGGGATGATGTTTCGATGGACTTCGTGACTGGTTTACCGAGGTCAACTCAAGGTAACGATGTTGTGTGGGTTGTGGTTGATAGGCTCACGAAGGTTTCTCATTTATTGATGATCAAGGAGACCTTCGGTGTAGATGAGATGGGAAGGTTTTATATCCAGGAGATAGTAAAACTCCATGGGGTCCCACACACCATTGTTTCAGACAGGGATGCTCATTTTACATCATGTATCTGGCAGAGTTTTCATAGGGCACTGGGTACACAGGTGATTCTGAGCACAACATACCATCCTCAGACTGATGGACAGTCAGAGCGTACAATACAAGTTCTTGAGGACATGCTGCGAGCATGCGTCCTGGTTTTTGGGGGATCATGGGAGAGGCATATTACCCTAGTTGTGTTTGCCTATAACAATAGTTATTAGGCGACTCTACAGATGAAACCATACGAGGATTTATATGGTAGGCCATGTCGATCACCCCTGTGTTGGTTAGAGGTAGGTGAGGCAGCTTTACTGGGGCTGCATCTTGTTGAGGAGACTTCTGAGTAGGTCCAGTTGATACAGAAGCATATGGCTACCGCACAGTCTCGTCAGAAGTCATATGATGATCGTCGCAGAAGAACTCTAGAGTTTGAGGTTGGGGATCAGGTTTTCTTGTGTATTTCACCGAGGCTGGGACACAGGCGGATTAGAAGACAACGTATGCTATCATCAAGATATGTTAGGGCCTATTGAGATTCTAGAGAGGGTTGGGCTGGTAGCCTATCGGTTGTAGTTACCTCAGAGGTACCGAGCCATGCATGATGTGTTCTGTGTTTCTCAGTTACAACGATACTATTCAGACCCATCTCATACCTTCCAGCCTGAGGAGGTTGAGCTTCAGGTGGATGCATCCTTTGAGGAGCATCTGATTTGTATCGTTGATAGGAGCACGAAGGTTCTTCAAGGCCGGTCAGTTCCTCTAGTATGGGTTCTATGGCAGCACAGCCATTTATAGGATGAGACTTGGGAGCCCGAGGCCGACGTACATGCTCAGTGGCCAAAGCTGTTCACAGATGAATCTCGACCACCCTTCAGAGAGTAATTTGGGGACTAATTGCAATAAGGGGGTAAGATTGTAAGAACCCGGGTTTTCATATGAGGTATGAATCCTTTTATTTTCAGTTTAACTATTTTGTGGAGGCCTAATGTGGATGTGTAACATGACCGAGGGAGTTACAGAGGTGTACGAGGCTTGTTCGGAGCCCGAAACGAAGTTTTAGGCTGTAAATGGCCTGGCACACGGTTTGCACACGACCTGCACATGGCCTGGCTAAATTCTGCATCTTGGTGTAGGCTTGGTAGAGGATGGAGCATGGCCTACGCACGGTTTGAGGAAATCGTGTGGGGTGGCTGTGTAGTTTCCCCTTTCCTTCCAGGAAGGTCTGCACGGTCTCCGAACGGTTTGTTAGGCCATGCGGGTAAACCGTGCGACCTGCTGTGTTTTGAAATTTAATTATTTTTTAATTAAATTAGTTAAATTTCATAAAAACCTAACCTAAACCTATTATATTCAACCGTACAGCAAGGGGAGAGCCTTAGGAGCTCTCAAGGAGGCCTATGGAGGGATTTGATCCTGCTTCTCTGTCTAATCTCCATTTCAAATGTTGTTCATATTGTTAGATCCAAAATGGTAAGTCCTCAATTCCTTTTTAATCCTTCTCGATTCTTTTGGTTATAATGATCGAAAATTGGATTAAGTCTCATATTCCCTAATTTCTCGTTCTTCATCTGTTCTTAAGATTTCTTCCAAACCAGGATGAATCAGAGCCTGATACTGGATGAGCTATGTAGTATGATCCTAAGGTAAGAGGTATCATGCTTTTCACTGATTGTAAATCTGTTTATATATGCCGGAGTGCCGCGTGCCCACTTTTGGGGTGTCTCTTGAACCTGAAATTTAACCCTGTTATTACCTAGCATGTTGTAGGTAATCTGAATAGGATGGTATGTGCTTGAGTTTGGTTGTACACCTTGGACAGGAACCACCCCTTGGGTGCGTTGCCTTGAAAGGATCTTTTATGGTTTTTGACCTAGGATGCCTATGAGGCATGACTTTTCTTTACCTTGTGGGTTGTTAAAAATGGAAATTGAATATGAATGTAATTGCAATAAAATGAAATTGTAATTGAAATGGTTTCGGGTATGGGATGGAGTTTTTCCCCTTAACCCTTGTATGCTAATTCTTGAATAGCTAGCCTACGTGAGTTAAATGTTTTGAACTGCTTAAAATGTGAAACAAAGTCATGGGTGAACTATGGAACCAATGTGAGCTGCCATGGGTGGACTCATATGAGACTTGTTACTGAAAAGCCGAGTGAATCATGGATCCAGTATGAGATGCCATGGATGGACTCAACATGGCATGATATGTCATGGGCGATACCCGGATCTTATTTATAGGATCTTGGGGATGGGCTCAGATTAAAGACTATGCCGCACCTAGAGCGAGGATGGGTACCTAGGAGGTTCGCCGGAACGGGCTTGTAGAGAAATGTTGAGTTCCTAGAGGTTCGTCGGAACAAGCTCGTAGGGTGTAGGTGGATTTTCTCCCTGAGCGATGCCTGGTTTCCAAATTGAGTATTCCAGGAACGGGCTCAAGGAATGGTTGAACACATGAACGAAGTGAGTAATTAATGGAATGGATAATTGAAGCGACGCCAAGCCAAAGCACAATCTTGGGTTGGTCTTGCTAGTTTCCCTTGTTTACTGCTTTCCATATTACACTACCTATTTATATATTCATTGAAATATTAGCATGGATCGTTGGTGGTTGCCTACTGGGATTTAGTCTCACAACCTGTTTGGGTCATGTTTTTGGACCCAAGCAGATTATATGATTTCAGGTAATGAGAAGGGAAAACGCCCTAGTATAGGTACATGACTTTCTTCTCAGAGTAGGAGCACACGGGGACCAAACTGAGGCTTGAGATGCGACAGGGGATGCATTTTGGTTTCTTTTTGGTATTTTTTATACTTGTACTATATTTTATCGACTTGTACCATCATACATATATCAGATCCTTCTATTTTTTTATCTATCTCTGCTATCTATGTGTTGTCTAATGGTTACCTTCTTCCGCTATTGTATGTTTGTAATTCCGCTGTGATGCTTTGGTAATGAGGGCATAGTCTCCCCATGGACTCACCAAGGCTCTCGCTTCTAGTCGGCAGCCTCTGGCATTTGGGGAGATGCGGTTGAGGCCATGTGGAGACCGGTCCGACTACCGGGTTGAATGGTAAGTCGGGTCGGGACATTACAAAATTATTATATAACAAATACAGTATCATAAATATAATGATATGTTTTTTATGATAACTATTCTACCTACACTTACACACACTTCCACTTAATAGGTAACAAACATACAATTTATGTGTACGTCGAACTACCGCCTCATGAAATAATGATTGTTAATTATTCCTTTACCACCTATCATGCTAGGAATTATTATGGAAACTATATTTATATATAATATATATGATAATTAATAGGTCTTTATTCTTATGTTATTATTTTACAACACATCTATTTATACTTTCTATTTTTTTTGTAAATATGATTATTTTGTTTGAGGAAGTGTGGAATACGGCCCCATCAAAGCGATGTTGTTCACATACTACATGCAATGTATTATGGATGTGTTTAGTAAACTTATATGATATATATGATATAATAATTATTCATTAATAATGATATATAAAAATGCACACACACACATATATAAATATACTTATATGTCACTCTATTTCTTTCAATACGATAATAAAATGGAATCAAGGTTTAAGCGTACGTATGGACTACCGTCTCCATGAACGGTGTATTCCATTTCACAATTATATATTCTATAGATTATTATTTTTCAAATATATAGAATATAAATTATATTTATTTCATTTTTGAAACCATGATATAAGTATAAGGACCAAAGATACAACAAATTAAGACACATGCGAAAAATAAAGCAAGTATTAATCAAAGTGAGACCATAACATAGAATTGTTAATAATAAGGTATTATAAATTCATAATAAAACAAAATATGGTATTGTATATAAAAATATTATTCTATTATATATTTAAAATAAACATATATTTATTATACAAGAGGTTTGAATGAGTACAACGAGAGTCAAGACACAAGGTAAGGGAATTTCACCTCACTTTTTATTTCCATGATATACATGAAATATACACCACTAATTTATTTTCTGTGGTATTTATAATTCCCATGAATTAATTATTTGATTATTATAATTAAATTTATGGATATTTACATATCAATTTTAGTATAATTCTCTCCAGAGGTTTATGTTTCAAAATTTCCCAAATCGGTAAAATATTTTCATCTCAAATTTTCTTCTTTGATACACATGCCATGTTATGAACATATATTATTCTATGAGGTGTATATAATACCTTTGAGATTCTATATAATGAATCTACCTCTATTTATAATTTTTTAGGCTTCCTATAATTTTATCCTTTCAATTATGTCATGATTCAATGTTACCAAATTGGAAATGGTTTATAGCTAAAATATCACCATTTATAGAGATTGTTTTTGATTATTCCCCTACTGATGAAATCATAAGATCCATCACTAAATAAATATCATGATTTTTCTTAACATGTATTTATTCATGTTATATCAAATAAATGGTGTCATTTTTTCACTCTTTTTTACATAATTTGATCAATAAAGTATTTTTAAGAATGTATGACTTTACCTCTCTCTTCAGTCAGAAATCTATATTCCTTCAAAACCATGTCTTCAAAAGTGTGTCCAAAAAAATATTATAATATTATCCTATGATCATTAAAGGGCATCATTAAACCTTTTTTATCTTTTAAACAAAACGGTTTCTAAAAACTAATATTCTTTTCATTTTCTGGTCGAGGAACTTTTCTAAATATTTTATAGTATAAAAGGAATGTTCATAATGTATGGATTTACTTGTAGTTAGGACCATCATTTCATTGAATATTCCTTTAAAAGAATAAAGAGGAATTTTTTATTAAAAATAATTTTTTCTTAATATTCTATAAATTTGATGTTTTAATGTGTTGTTTTAAAGAAAACATTTTTCAAAAAATGTTTTATGTTAAAAAAAGTGTCTTAAATTATTTTCAAAAAATATTTTATATATTTTCAAAATGGTTTTTTTTAAAAGAAAATGATTTAAATGATATAAAGTATTATTTTATATATTTTCAAATTATTTTCATCGAAATATTTTTTCAAAATGATTTTAATACTCCTTTATAATTTTTCAGTAAAAAGGTTTCCAAAATTTTCTTAAAGATTTATTTATAAATTTTCATGTTTATTTTAAATAAAATGGGTTTCAAAAGGTTTTATGTTCCAAAGATAATTTTTTAAAGGAGAAAGGATATTTACCACAGGAAATGTTTTTAAAATATCCCTACAATTTATTTTTCCATCTAAGATAACATCTGTTGATGTTAATCATTCCCTTATAGGAAATGATTCAAAGGTTCTATTCATATTCTTTATCGAATGGTTTATGTTTTATAGAATGATGTTTATAACACCAGTTTCTCTTCCACGGTTTATGTGCTTTTGAAACCCTCGTATTTTCATTGGTTATGTCTTGATGATATGATTATGGAACCTATCTATTTTCCCTAGGTTATGATGTGATGAAATGTTAATGATACCCATTTCATTTCTTGGGTTATAATTTTATGTTTATAGAACCCATCGCTTTTTATGGGTCATAATATGATGAATGTTTTATAATCTTGTGGAACATTTATAAATGATTATATTATGAGATGGATATATACCTCCAATTAATTGGGTATTGATAAATGATTTATGAGATGATGGGTTACTTGGGAGGGTATCCCATACCCAAAATAAGAGGGTACATGGGAGGACATCCCAATATTGAAACAAGGTGGTACACATGAGGACATCCCAATCTTGAAACAAGAGGGTATATAGGAGGACAACCCAATCCCAAAATCAAGAGGGAACACAAGGGGGGGTCCCAAGTCTGATGTAGGCACACTAGTGATTATCCTAGTACTAACATGTTACAAAGGTCTTGGTAGAAAGCATTTACATAAGGTTTTTATATGCTTATGTGTCTGCCACAAATTCCATGAATTGTTATGATGTTGTGATTTCATGGATTATGTTCCTTATTTCCTTATGATACATGACTTATTAAATTACATGTTTTATGCTATGATTGATGTTTATGATCTTTGATATGCAGGGTATGATCTTCTACTGTTATGATCTTGTTATCTTACCCCTATGCTCATCTTTATGCTTAAATTTCTCCCTTGTTTACCCTTATTGATCATCTGAGCTCACCCCTTTTTATATTTCCTTCCTAATGTTATGAAGATATGTATTATATAAGATATTTATAAGAAGGGTGATAATCATGAAGAACCTATTAGGAGATAACATAGCATGATTATATACCAGTTTTTATATTTCAATGTTTCCAAAGTCACTAAACTAATATGGTCTTTGGGCGTATATTTTTGTGATGTATCAAGTATTCATCAAAAGTGATTTAATGTCCATGTACATTAATACTTTGTCATTATAGTTGGTATCAGTGTATAGGATTAGTTTAAATTTGGAAACTAAGATGATAAAAAATTAGTGAGATTCCTAGGAATATTTCTAAATATTTTTCTAGGGATGTATCTGAGGATAATTATAATGATGATCTAACATTTTGGAATGTATCCAGGAATTTTGGTAAAGGATAAAATGAGTGGTTTCATAAAAATAAATCCCTATTGGGAAAATATAGTTGGATGTCATTCTGGAATAGATGTACATAGGAGTAACAAGTCCTATAAGGTGTGTCAAGCCTCACTTGACATAACCTAGAACATAACAACAAACCTTACAACGTACCTTGTTTGACATTCTCGGGGGATATTCTTTGGAAATTCACTAACTCTTTAAGAACCATCATGATGGCATTAAATATAGGATTACAATGAATAATCTAGGATAAATATAAGGTGTCATCAATTAAAATGTAGGTTTCATGATTTAGATATCCTATAAGTAATTTTTCAGGATTATGTGGTTTTCTTTTATGATATGTGATTCTCACCATATAAATTTTGGTTTTATTAAATGGAGATAACTTAAAGGAACATGGTTAACATTGAATGTTTTATATGTTGAAAATATGGGCATTATGAAAATCGATTTCCCAACTAGAAATCTCATAAATAGAATCAGGAAGGTGGTGGGAGCATTAGTTGTACTTTTGAAGATAAAGAGACCAAACATGACATGTGAAAGGTATGTGATATTTTTCCAGTATTTTTTACATTAAAAATAAGAAGAATTATTAGATTGAGGTTGTGGAACCTTAAGACATTATTCATATTTTATATTATTGGAAATATGTATTAATGAATAAGTTGATGAATCCTGAGTAATATTTTAAGAATGAAGTTGGATGAATGAAGTATTTATGTTTGGGAATTAAATGATTATGATATATAAATCATGAATTATATAAGTATTTTCAGTATATGTTTTAGTTAAGGATTGAAAGAGATATGTTGAAGGGATATGAATACATAGAAAAGTGATATTTTGATTAAGGGAAGGAATCCATTAATGTGATCAAGATGTTATGAAAATTGTGTTTCTCATGGATAAAGAGATGATTAATTTGGATAAAGTAAACTGTATAACATTGATTACCCAAGATATTATTACCGATTTATTGAAAAAGTGGTCTATGTCATCGCCAATAAATTTTATAACTTCTTGGATTTAAGTAATATATCCAGTAACGTTTGGAATAAATAACCATGCAGTTTTTAAGATGATTTTTTGTTAATTCAGATTATTAACATGTTTACGAAGAATATATGATGAGGATATTCACATATATGGAATGTGACAACTAAGAGATACTTTGTGAAATATGGGGGATGAATGTTAATTTGATTTAGTGCCATACTTTATGATGTTTTTATTCTCATCATTTAGAAGGGTCATAAGGTTAACAAATTATGGAATGTTTAATCTAAAATTTGGATAAAGTTTGGGGGATTTAATGATTATTTCACCACATGATGATTTTTTCATATTGGATAAACTTTACTAACAAACTTGTGTTGGTGATAACTGAAGAGAGATCATATGAATTATCATGGATCTCCTGATCTATTAGTACTTTAGGAATGGAAAATTCTCCATCATTTCCCAATGTAAGAGATTAAGTAGAAATCTATGAAGGCACAAACAAAGGGTGATTTGTGAGTATGAAAAGGAATAAAATCATGTAAGTATATTTTCTTATGAATGTTCTTCAACTTTAAGAAAAAGGATCTTGAAACCAAAAATGTTATCCTATTACATTATCTTCATATGAATCAAATAGTCCATTAAATTATCAAATATTTATGGATTTGTGATTATTAACATTATCCTAAACATGTTCTATATCAATACCCTAAAAAAAAAAGATAGTTTGATTTCACTTCCATGTCCATGTTTTCACTTTCCACCTGTGTTCTCTTTTGGGGAAACCTAGCTATGTGTTACTGTGGGTAATTATTATGGTCAAAACTTTCCTTTTTAATGGAAGTCTTAGTGTCCATTTTTACATTGTGGGTTTCTATTAAAGAAACATAAAAGTATTAATGCTTTGATAACCTAGAAGAATTTTTAGGGTGAAATTCATTTTAAATGGTTATAATTTAGCACCTTGAGATTTTGTGAAATATATATTTTTTGAATTAATTTTATCTTTTTGATATTTTTCAACTCACACAACACCGAAAATAGTTCTTTTATATTAATGCACTTTGTTTGTATTGCATATAAAACAAAAATTTACCACAAACAAAAAGAACATAAATTTTAGTGTTCTCTACATGAAACATTGAGGTTAATGTACATTACACATAAGATTGACTTTCCTCAATGGCATGTGTAACACACAAGACCGAGTGTTACCAAACTATAATATATTATTAAAAATATTATTATTAAATATAATAAGATATAACCAAGTAGTTATGTTTATGGTAATGAATAATATTAATAAAATTAATAAAATACATGATTTAATTAATTAGTTACATATGAATTTGAAATTAATATAAGAACCATTTGAGTATAAAGAGAATGTTTTTATAGAAAACAATTTTTATGCTCACAAATATATTTTATCCTAATAAATTACATTAATTATAATTATTGAGTGATATTAAAGTAATACATATATTATATATCCAGCCAAATATCTTTTATATTCATCCAATATATTTGATAAATATAAGATAGGAACAAACCCAATTTCACACATAGAAACCTGATTTTTAAAGGGACTTTTACCGTATTTTAATAGAGAAGATATTTTAAATTCAAGTTTTGGTAATTTTGTAAATATTATATGTAAAAGTAAATATAAATGTTAAAATTTAAAAAAAAATATTTAAGGGTGATTTTTTTGCATTTTTATGTGAAGTTTCATATTTTGACGAACAGTGTAAAATTCAAAATTTTAATTCAAAACTGTATTTTTATCTAAGTTATTTATATAGTGAAATTATATTTTTAATTATTTTTAAAGTTTAATTATATTAATTTTTTATCAAATAATACAATTTAGGTAGTTAGAATCAATTTCACATTGAAATTGAAAATAAAAACATAGAATTTTTTTGAAAGTTTTAACTTCAAAAACCTGCATTCTTGCCCTGTATACAAGATTAAATTTAAATAAATTTCTCCAAATTATATGATTTTAATTTGGAAAAATTAATTCAATATTTTAAATAAAAATATTTTATATTTTTTAAAAAAGATAAATTATTTAAAAAAAATATTATTAAAATAAATTAAAATTAATTGCAACGATTAAGGTAAAATTACACTTAATAAGGGACTAAACATAAATCTTAAGTGAGGTAATAACCTATAAACATGTCATGGAGACATTTTATGGACATATTTAGAACATATAATCTCTTTAATATACTTTTTAACTTTATTGTATCCACTTGAAATGGGAAAAATGTGGGTGGAGTTCGTTTCCCAAAAATTTACAAGAATGTCACTTCTCCTCCACTATAAAAAGGCCTCCTCTCATCCCACTTCCTCACACCTATCAAGACACATTAGCTTGACCAAAATATGACCAAATAGATCCTAAAAATAAATAAATTTCTCCTTAAAGACTTTTTTTGGTAGAAATCAATCCATGGAATCCCTTTGGTGAAAACAAAAAGAAGTTACCCAAAGAAGAGTTAACACCCTTCCTCAAGCTATTTTATTTTATTTTCTTCCTACACCACATAAAATATAGTTATTACATAGTTATAGAAAACAAAAGTATCCTAAATATAATTATTTTTTTATGAAAAGTTTTATACCTACACTTACACACACTTCCATCTAATGGGTAATGAACATACAATTTATGTTTACGGTGAACTACGGCCTCCGGAAACGATAATTGTTTGTTCTTAATTTATCGCTTATCATGGAAGGAATTATGTTGGAAACTCTATTTATATATAATATATGTGATACATATTATTTATTTAAGATTATTTAATTATTTTACTACAAAATATCTTTTTACCTTCCATTTTTGGGTAAATATGACAATTTCGTTAGAGGATGTGTGCACTATTGCCCCCTCAAAGTGATGTGATTCATTAACACCACACATGGAATGTATTTTGGATGGGTTTTGTAAAATTATATGATATATATGATATAATAATGATAATTTGATAATTATATATATACATATATATATATAATTATATGTCACTTACTCTCTTTATTTTTATACAAAAATAAAACTGAAACAACTTTCATGTGTACGCACGAACAACCATCTCCATGAATGTTGTATTAAATTTAATAATAATATATTTTATAGTTTCATAACAGGTAATATTTCAATTAATATCTTTCTTACAATACTATAAATTTATTTTTTCTTTAAAAGTAAATTGTTTCTTAATATTCTGGAAATTTGTTTTTTAATGTTTTTTAATGAAAAATGTTTTCTAAAATGTTTTATGTTTAAAAAAGTATATTAAATGATTTTAAAAAAAGCATTATTTATTTTCAAAAGGTTTTTTTTCAGATAAATTGTTTTCAATGATCACAAATCTTCTTTAATATGTTTTCAAAGTATTTTCAAGGAAAACCATTTTCAAAATGTTTTTTATCATCACTTATAAGTTTTCAAGAAAAATATTTCCAAAATGTTTTCAAATATTTAATAATTAGTTTTCATGTTTATTTTTATGAAATTGGTTTTCAAAGTTATTTATTTTATAAATAAACTTTTTACAAAAGGAATGATATTTACCTGAAGAAATGTTTTCAAAATATCCTTCCAAGTTATTTTCCATCTAAGATAACATTCGTTGATGTTACTCATGCCCTTATAGGAAATGATTATAAGGTTCCTTATATCTTGAATGGTTTATATTTTGATTGAATTATTTTTATGAAACATATTTCTCTTCCATGAGTTATATTCTTTTGAAACCCTTTTATTTTCATGTTTTATGATCTGATTAAATGATTATAAAACCTATCTCTTTTCCATAGGTTATAATGTGATGAAATGTTAATGATACCCATTTTATTTCATGGGTTATGAATTTATTTTTATGGAACCCATCTATATTTATTGGCCATGATATGATTAAAGTATTATTATCTTGTGGAACATGTATCAATTATTTTTTTATGATATGGGTGGGACCTATAGATCCCTCCAATGAATTGGTTAATGATAAATGTTTTATGATATCAAAAGGTACATGAGATGGAATCCAAAGCCCAACCAGATAGGGTACATCAGAGGAAATCCCAAGCCTAAAACAAGAGGGAACATAGGAGGACATCCCAATCCTAAAATAATAGGTTGCACAGGAGGGAATCCCAATCCCAAAGTAGGTACATAGGTTATTATCCCTAGCCTAACATGTTATGGAGGATTGGGTAGAAATTCTTGACATGGGGTTTTTATGTGCTTATGTGTCAACCAAAAATTCAATGACATATTTATATGTTATTATTTCAGGTATTATGTTCCTTATTTACTTAAAATTCATGCCTTATGAACTTCTAATCTTTATTCCATGATTCCTGTTTATGATCTTTGATATACATGGTATGATTTTCAAATGTTATGATATTGTTCTCATACCCCTTTGTTCTTGTTTATTCTTACATAAATCCCTTGTTTACGCTCACTAAGAATCTAATATTACCCATTTTTATGTTTCACTTTCTAGGTTATGAAGATATGTATTAAGTAAGATATGTCTATGAATGGAGTTAGTCATATAGAATCTAGTGGGAGATAACGTAGATCGCTCATGTACTAGTTAATGTTTCCATGTTTCTGAAGGCACAAAAATGATACGGTCTTTTAGAATCTATTTTTTTAATTCATCATGAATTCATAAAAAGTGATGTAAGGTATATGTACGTTAAGAAAAGGTTTTTATATCCATTACCCTATCATCAGAACCTTACAGTTTCCACCCTCATGTGTCATGCCACCTCCACCTAGCATCGATCATAGACGACTACCAGAGGTCCTCGATGTCGCACCCCATTACTCGCTGAAAATACCCCCTTGTTACCCACTTTGGAAACTACATCATCTAGATGTCACTATGTTTCCTATTGGTAAATTGTGGCTGGCTGCCATCACTATGTGACCCCATCAAACTCGTTGTCGTTAGCCTCCCCTTGTCTAAATCGGTGACCCCAACCACAAGGTACTCCCAAGTACCACCCAACACCACCCTGATCTACCCCGTAATGATATTAGGTGGATTAAATTGACCTAGAATAGGCTAGGGAAGGTATTACTGACTGAGAAAATTCATGAATAGGGTTTTCCTAGCCTGATATTGGCTTGTGCGGGTTCGTCCTGACCCGTAGTGGCCCTTCATCGAGTTTCGAGGCCTAGGGAATTTTTAAATTTAATCAAAAATGAACTTATATTATTTTGGGGTTTAAAATAATAATGATTTTTTAGTCAACCAATTAATTTAATTTTGGGTATAAAATAAAATTAACTAATTTATAAACATTTTAGAATAAAATTTATATTAGTTTGGGGACTGAATAAAATTATTTGAATTTAAAAAATTCATTCAATTTATTAAATTCCCTCATACATAAAATATTGTATTAAATTTTTATCAAAAAAAATTACCCTTAGATTAGTTTTGATTACTGATCAACCTTTCTTGCCTGGGTTATTTGATTTAATTATTTATTATCTGTATGTGAGGTGTTTACTTGATTATTTAAAGAAGATGGTCTGCACATCATCATTTTTCTCATTTAATATGTATAAGGTTTTTTATGACCAGATAAATGTGAGTTATCTATATTTTTTACTCCCAATACCAGATTTCTGGTGTTTCAGTATTTTTGTACTATGATGAGGATGATGTAAGTCACAGACCACACCAAGTCGAGGAAAAATCTAAATGAGAAGTGGACACACTAGACTGGAGACAAGTTGCATCATGAGTCAAGAAATGATAATGTTATGATAGCCTTAAGTAATGATTGATCTATTGATTTTAAATGGGTCAACCAATATTATATTAACAAGATCAATTGAGTAATTTTATTTCTTTTATCAATTTTATTATTATTTTATGCATTTTCATGATAGTGGGAAACACATAAAATAATAAACGGGAAAATGTAAAATGAAGAAAAAAATAAAATCTATTAATGTTCATTTGTGAGTGAGATAACATAATATAAACATATTTAATGGAAAAGTATTGAGTTAATTGAGAAATTTAATGAAAAAATCATAGAAATATTAAGTAGAAAACACCTTCCATCATTTGAATTTGATCAAAACCAGGTGTTTGGGGTGATCTTCATCCACAGTTGAGGTGAATCCTACTACCAGGGAGTTATTATGAGAGTGAAAAGTTAACTTAACTAATGATTATGAAAAAGGAGTATACATTCATAGATTTATTCATCTTTAGATTCAAGAATTTATGGAATCATATTTATTATTTTAAAAGAAGGAAAATCAATCAACAGATCAATGAGCCATTGGATAATGGGGTTGGACATTCAAAAAGCTACCTTAAACTCTCCAAGTAGTTTAATATCCATAGCTTTTAGACTATAAGGGGAGGTTTAGGGATCCTTTACACTATAATAATCAAGTGAAAAAGTATTTAGATTCTATGAAAGAGGGTTGCTGGAGTTTGATAAAATAGTGGGATACGTTTAATGATTTAACTTAATTTATAATGTCTAATCGACAATAAAGATAATAGTATTAATTTTATACATTTTGTATTTGTAGAAATTTGGAATGTAATACCTCAAGTACAATATGACAATTATTGGAAAAGAGAACATCCATACTAGCATGAGTTTAAAAGTGTAGTACAAGTGCTTGAGGAAAGTAATACATAGGAAATTCAAGGTGATAGTGTACCCAATACCTTTTGAGCCACCTCCGGGAGCGAGGGTGTAAAAATGATTACCAGAGACTCAGGTATGAAGAATATATGGTTATTTCATAAGGATATCATGAAAGTCTAATGTTATTTGTGGATAAAACATCAATACATAGATGATTTAACATGTTTTCTCATCACTGAGAAAATTTTGAGGAGAAAGTGAAGTGAGATATGATTGAGTTATTATTACACTGGTTACATGTAAATATGAATGGTAGATCATGATATTTTAGTGCATCCCACGATTAGGCCTTTTTCTCTCACCCTATGTTTTTTAGGATTAAAAAATCAATAGTATAGAGAAAATTATTCTTTACTGTTTGGAAAATGTTTTCCTATTAGAGAAGTATTTAAAGAATGTATATTATTAAATTCTATGGCGAACAAGTTGAAATATAAAGAGAAAATTCAAGTGGAAAGAGAGATGAAAAAGAAACCTTTGTAATGTCATTAAAACAAAATAGGATAATAATTATACATAAGGTTATGTTATTTTCATTTCATAAAATAAATATTTAAAAGTTTAAATGTAATGAAATTAATCATAGAAGAATGTAGTTTCTTCCTATTCCGAAATATTCATCAACTGTATGCAATGTCTCTGTAATATTTTTTGGGTATTTAATAAAATATTCCTATAACATAAGTTTATTTTAATATAGTTACCATGTATGTATAGAAAAATTACTAGAAGTGATGTGAGATCTCGAAGTAGATTATAAATAGAGGTTCTTAAGTCATTTATAAGAAGCATAAAACTTATACTTTCTTAGGTAATGATTCAAGTTAAACATTTATTATGTATAATTTTTTTTATCTCATTTGTTCATTTGAAACAAGGATTCGTTATTCCATTTTGGAATAAATGTTGTTTATGGCGTCTCATACTCAACCAACATGTTTAATGACACATTAATAATAGGCAATACATGATTAATATAAAATTAAATACTTATATACCCATTTGAGGCAAGATAATACACTGTTAAGAAAAACTAAATAGTTATCAAGGATATACCCAACATGGTTTTAGATTCCTTGGAGTTAAATACCTTTGGTATTATCACCCAATAAGGTACTTAGTTTTGAAAAAAGAAACCATTAGAAATAAAGGTACACCACAAATCATTCATAATTATTATGGATAGAGTGAAAAAACTTCTCCAATGATATGATAATGGTAAATATACTTCATTATATTCCTTTAAATGTTTATTAAGTAATGAGAAATTAAAGTATGATATATGAATGGTCATAATATATAAGTTTCTTTGGGCTGGTGTGTTGATAAATATCTTGTCCGAGAATTCATTGATAAATATTATATAGTATAGAGTAATTACTAAACACAAATTACCTTATTCACATTAGAGATATAAAGAAAATAATTAGGATCTATGATGAGTCTTACATGTTAACATTGATCAATAAAATGTATCATGAGTTAATTCCCTAAAAAACATTCCCTTATACACCTCAGAGTCATGATGTATGTAAAATGTGAATCAATGTTAAAATTTATTTTCATTGTGTCTAATTCCATTATTTTTCAAGACATTCATCACAAATAAGGATATAACCCCATAAAAATTATATCTATCATGAGAAATGGATATTAGGATATTATATGATTTATAGTAAGATGTAAATACATTATTTCATAAGAACTTGTGTCTAGATTCAAATAGTTTTTTGATGGTATAAACAAACATGCATCAAGAAAATAAAAAATGTGAATCTAAAGTAATTATCCTAAAATTTTCTTCAGATATTACAGAAATCCATAAGATAGAAATGAGATAGTCAAATTATAGACTATATTTATATAACAAGGTCTCATATATCTATTTGATATAGTGTGAGAAATATTGATTTGAGTTTATTCAATGTTATAGATGCACAAATAGTTTACATAGGAACAAGTTCCACAAGAGAATATGGAAAAAGAGAATACTCAAAAGACACATACTACGTATGAAGAATGAAAACATAGTGATGGTTTTATATTCACCATAGATAGTGTTTCATTATTCATTAATAATTATAATTTTTACATGTATGTAGTATATGAAAACAAGATAAGATTGAAAGGATAAATTAAAATTCAATAATGGATTACATGTATCAAAGTATTGGGGGATTATTACATTGAGTACTATGATAGGTATTCAAGTGAAACTATACATGGTTGAAATAAGCATGGTACCAATAAGGTTTAATTTTTTTATACAAAGTCATTATTTCAAAATCCATTAGAATTTTACTTATCATAGATAATTTAAATGATAATTTTATTGAACATTTGACGTAAAGACCACCAATCATGGAAGGTGCCTACATGACATACCCAAATAGTGATGGTGATAAAATTGAATGACAATATGGGGTGAATGCTATTGAAATATAATTTAGGATTAAATTAGGAAACTAGATCATAGAATATTCACTTGGAATTAATAGATTCCATGATTATACAAGAGGTTAGTGGGAGCACCACATTTTTTCAAGTAAAATATGTGTAATAACATATGGAAAACAACAATTGGTATTACAGTTAGTTAAGACCAGCATGAAAGAATATCTACTTATAATGACTTAATGTAGCATCCTAAATTTTAGGGGTTTCCCTCTACTAAGGTAGATCTAATTATTTCCTAGACCTATTCAATGGTAAATATACTAAAAAGTTATTGAACATACAAGTTGGAATAATTTGAGAGAGAATTGTTACCAATTTCCCATGGCATAGATCTCCCCCAGAAGACATACATTTTCATAAGAGGAGATTAATGTGGTAAGTAGAAGTCTATATACTTCTATGATGGATCAATTATATATGACATGATATTTACAAGAAATGATATTTCCAACATTAACTATATGATAGGAAAATATCAATTAAATCTTGGAGAAATGCATGAGAAGCAGTCAGAAATATCCAATTGTGTGTGATCATGTACAAAAGGTATGAACCATTGATGGGGGGAGTAAGGGATACTAGTTTTGATGGGAAAAAATATAGTCTTTCTTGGATTGATGTGATCTAATATCACATTCAAAAAAAGCTATTGAGTGAGAAAAGATTATACAATCCAATGGAATAAAAATCTATAAATATCGAGTGTATTGTAGCTTCTGTGGTAGCTAAATAAGCAGTGTATAGAACACAAAATTTTGTTCATGTTCTTAGAATTTCACTAAATAAGGAATGTTTTATCATTATGATAATTCTTTTATTAGTAATAGCCATGATGTCAACATCATACAATGGAAAAAGGGATATACTCAGGGATATAATCTCTTAAGAATCTTACTCAAGGAAGTAAGGTCATATATATTAGAATTTGCACATAGTGGATTCATGGAAGAACCAGAATCTTAATCCATAACTTAGAAAAAATATGATCTTATCATTTCAAATATATTAAGAATAGCTATCTAGTTAGATATTGTGAAAGTGGGAGTGTTGTAATAGTAGGCACCCTAGACCCAACTAAATTGTACTTTTCGATTATCACACCATGTATTCAGTGAGTTATACCAGATTTACACATACCATTATTGTGTAGATATATCCAAATCCATGATTTAATAGCTAATTTTCATAGATCATTTGTTGTATGAAAACGTTATAGAAGTTCTATGGCTATATTGGGAACCTTGAGATATAATGAAATTAATCTTTAACATATGCCATGTGGCCTAGATACATCATACTATATAAACACAATATCTGTCTGACTATCAAATGCTAGGGGATTATAAGCATTGAGACTTCTTCCCATGAAGTTTTCACTTGGTGGTTTCTAGTAGGTGAGATCATGAGGACATACCCTCAAATAGGATCACCACATGTTTCAAGTGTCATTGGTTGTTCCAATCTACGAACATCTGTCTTTGTCAACTGACTTAAGAAAATTATCAATATGTTCCTTTTGATTACGTACTTTGTTGGAATTAAAAAACCATGAAAATGAAGTCATCACTATGCCAAAATTCGAATAACGTTGTTTAACACCGCCGCTAAATCATTCTATGACGGTTTTGAAAAACTTCCACTAAATCATGTGTTGGAAATCAATTGGCGGTGTTTTGTAATATTTTTATTTTTTTATTTTTTATTTTTTTGTTAATTTTATTTTATTTTATTAGTTTATTATTTTATTTTCATAATTTTGTAATTTATTATTTATTTATTATTAAATATTTTATTATTTTACTAATTTATTACTTTATTTTCATAATTTTATTATTTATTTATTATTTATTATTTATTTATTATATATTTATATATTTATATATTATTCATTATTCATTATTCATTTATTATTTATTATTTATTTAATTATTACTATTTATTACCATGAACATGCACGTGGACATGCATATGCACATGTATATGCATGTGCCATATATAGAAATTCTATGTTGGGTGACATTTCAACCCCTTACAACTTGCATATTCTCCAAATACTTTACCACTCCAGCAGACTCTTCATGTGATGAATAAAGAGAATTTAATATACATAAATATATTAATTGAAAAAGAAAACCACACATAACAAATACATATAAATAATAAATAATATATCATAAATCATAAATCACAAATCATAAATTAGAAATAAATAATAATACATAATAATAAAATAAAAATAATAATAAAATTTGGAAAATAAAATAAAAAATAATAAAATATCGAAAATAAAATAAAATAATAAAATAAAATAATAATAAATAATAATAATAAATAAATAATAAATAATAATAATTAATAATTAATAAATAATAAATAGTAAATAGTAAATAAATCATAATAAATAAATAATAATACATAAGTAATAACAAATAAATAATAATACTAAATAATAATAAATAAATAAATAAATAAATAAATAAATAAATAAATATTAATAAATAAATAAGTAAATAAACATAGTAAATAAATAAATAATAAAATTACAAAAATAAAATAATAATATAACAAAATTAAAAAATAAATAAATAAATAAATACTAAATAATAAATACTAAATACTAAATACTAAATACTAAATAATAAACAATAAATAGTAAATAATAAATAACAAATAACAAATAACAAATAACAAATAACAAATAACAAATAAGAAATAAGAAATAAGAAATAAGAATAAGAAATAAGAAATAATAAATAGTAAATAATAAACAATAAACAATAAATAATAAATAATAAATAATAAATAATAAATAATAAAATTATAAAAATAATAAGAAATATATAAAAATTAAATAAATTAAAAATAAATAAAGAATAAATTAATAATAAATGAATGATTAATAACTAATAAATAAATAATAAATAAACCAAAATAAATCAATAAATAATAAATCGATAAAAAATAAAAAATTGGGATACCCTTAAAAGACATAAAAATGCTATGAAACATTTAAAACCCTAAAACCCCTAAAAACCTTGAAACGACCATAACATCTGATCCCAATGTTTGTTTCAGCTTCATAACTAGTCAAATCGAAACTCATGAAATGATATTCGATATGATATGTGGTACAGGCTAAACGAACAACTGAATATGAAGTTAAAGCAGTTTGAATTTTATGAAACTGTGGTCAGTGACAAAAACTCAGTTTTGGAGGCCTTTTGGTCATTTGTGGATAAAAACAATAGAATGATCTTTGAACTTAGTCCGAGAACTTCTATGTCATAGATATTGTTGTAGAATTCAATTTGATATGTAGTAAAGCCTAAAAGGACACCAGGACCAAAAGTTCTGGTCGTTTGAAGTTCGAGTTCAATTTTTAACTTTTTTCAAACTATAATATATTTTATTCCTTTAATTTTCACATGATTTAAATCTCATTTGGGTTTATCTCCTTTCATAATCTTCTATTTGATTGGTTGTAGAGTTGAACAAAACATTTGTATCGAATGTTATGGTCATTTGATACTAAAGTATTCTTTTTAGTTTTTTGTCGATTTGTTTTAATTTTCTTGTTATTATTAACTAATAATTATAATTATTTATTAATTAACACATTATAATTAATTAAAATTATAAATAGAAAAAATAAATATCATAGTTAATAATAAATGATAATTAATAATAAATAATTAAATTTGTTTCACTTCTATTTCGAGGCTGTTTTGAAAAAAAAAGAGTGTATAAAAAAACGATTTTTTGGAATATTTTTTTAAAAAAACATTTTAATTTTTTTTAAACATTTAGAGGCAGTTTTTAAAACTGCTTCTAAAAAAATTCCGCTAAATTTTACATCAAAAAACTTTTAGTAGTGGTTTTCAAAACCTCCATGAAAAAACCCTTGCTAAATCACTGATTTGCTGTAGTGCATAGAGAGGAAGCTTGTGTTGGGTGCATCAATGGTGGTATGACATTGGTTGAAAGATCAAGATAGAATTTGTCACTTCTAAGTTGAGGAAATAATATCATGGGCCAAGTTGATTTGGAGGGTAGTACCATCATATATCCTTGTCCAAGGTAGTCGAATGTAATTACATATAGTTAGATCAACAAACAATAAATCTTGAAAGGATGCTGACACAAGTGCGCATCCTGTTTTATGAGAAATCTATAAAAAAAGAGATTATATTACACAGTACATGTTTATAAAATGTCTATCAGTGCTATGACTACTCCTTTTCTCTTTAGGGTTCTTGATGGGTTGCTAAACTCTACTATTGGTATGCAAATGGTATTCACTACTATTAAGATAAGGTCTTAGAGAGCACACACAATAGCGTATTCAAGAGTCTTCCATATTCTCGTGAATAGAAATATCAGCCATAGTGGGCCCCACTAGAAATTCTAAGAATTGTCCAAGTAATAAATCACCCAAGAAGAAATAAATTCATTGTTATTATATTATTGAATAATTAAGCTCAATTTATTTATTAAAAGTATTCATTATGTATTTAGTGAATATAAGATAAAATATCATATGACAGAAAATTATTTTAATATTTAAGGTTTGTTTAATATTAATGGGAATTACAAATCGAGCTAATGAATCATGTTTTATGATGTAATATATATATATATATATATTATATTATAAGGATGTGATAAAATAAAAATGGTGTTAATGATGTAGTTAATTTTTCATAACATGCCATTAACTTCTTATTTAATGGGTGTTTTATTTCCAGGGGATGGGGAACCATTTCCGGTTATTTGAGCTTCCTCCTATAAAAGTTGGAGAGATGAATTTATTCATGAGGTTATTCATTCCAATAGAATGAGAGCCTATATCTCCTCCAAAATTCTCTAGAGATAAATTTTATCTCTAAGAGATTAATCAAAATAACCCCTTCGATGGATCGAAGGCACATGATCATGGTGATCGTCACAACGTCGAAGGATTCATCGGAGCTCCATGAAAGCACCCAAAATTTTCTGAATGGAAAGTGTGAATATCCTTGGATTATAAATGGATTATCTATAGAGGATCAATATCTAATAATTTGAGAAAAAATCTCTGATGATGATATTTAGTCAATCACACATTAATTTGGTAGAGTTTACCGTCCAGTTTAATTTTTGTTCTTATTAAATTCGCACAAGATCCTCAGATCTCTATCGGGAATCAAATCATCAAATATGACAAGTTACATTTATATGGTGATGGAAAATTTTAAATACTTGGCCCACCATATTCCAATACATGCCTTAATACCTTCAATATCTTCTCTAAAAATTATTTGAATCTATGACAATGATATTAGGTGGAGTACCTATAGTATTTTGATTTCAACACTGCCTACGCAACTGGAATGGGGAATGTCATTTATGATGTCTTGAGCAGGGAATTTTTGACCCATAACATGAAGGAATTATCGAAATAATGTAATATAATGTATCTCATTTCTCAATTTCATTTTTGTATTTTGGTAGAATGAGTATGAGGTTATTTTGGAGACTATGCAATTGACCTTCTCTCTTTATGAGATGATTCTTAGTGAGCAGTATTTTGAGGATGAATTCTATGGAATTATGGACTCTCTTTATATAGGGGAGACCATTAGTTAATGGTAATTCACTCCAAAGGGTATCTTATGTTTCCAGAAATGTAATACGGTGCCTCTATCTATGAGAAATGCTATGATAGGGGACTGCCATAGATCCTAGTGGTCTGTGCACCTTAGAACCACAAATATGTTAAATGTTATGCAATGATGAATTTGGTTTCCATGTATGAGGTCGGACATCACTAAATTTGTTTCAAATTTTTATACTTGACAACATGTCAAAGCCACAAACTAGATACCTTGGGTTTTTCTCCAGCAACTTCTAGTGCCATCTTCAAAATTGGACAGTATTTCCATGGAATTTGTAGTTGTGTTGGAATGAACCCCTTTATGGAAGAAAGTGATATGGGTTGTGGTCTATAGGTTAACCAATTGACTCACATTATATCCATTTGATTTAAAAAAAATGTTTAGGACATGGTATGTATTTATATATAGAATATTCCTAGACTAAATAAAGTTCGATCTTCTATAGTCTCTAATAGGGATCCCTATTTATCTTAATGATTACGGAGAGGCGTCTAGAAGGCCATGGGATCATAGATACATTTGATCACCGAATATCATCTTCAAAAAGATATCCACATAGGGTGAGCTATAAAAATTATTGAGGATATGTTATGTTCTTGTGTTCTTGACATTAGTGGAGTTTGGGATGGCCATTTCAGGTTGGTTTATTTTTCCTATAATAACAGTTACCAATAAACTACTAGGATGGCCCCTTTTGAGGTATTTTATGGTAGGAAATGTAAATATCTTTTGTATTAGACATCAATTGATGAATGTTCTTTAGTTGGAATGATTTTGGTAGAAGAGTCAACAAAGAGGATTCCATTGATCTGTTAGAGAATTTTGAGAACATAGCATTGGTATAAGTACTATAATAGTCACCTTCTATGACCGTTTGACTTTTATCTTGGTGACCAGGTGTTGAGAGTTTCATCTTTGTTGGTTCAATAAAATCTTGGGAAACATGGAATTATTTCCTGAGGTTTATGGGGTTTGATTGAAAATGTTGAACAATGTGGGGAAAGTGGCCTATCAATTGGCACTTCCACAATGGTTGAATTCAATCCATAGCATGTTTCATGTATCAAAAATTCAAAAGTATATTTCTAATCCATATTATAATATAAGATAAGAGGATTTTATTATTGAGCTTGATTTATCTGAGACTGATAATCCAGTCATAATATTCTATATTGTGACAAAGGTTATTCATAGGTAGAAGATACCTTGGTCAGTGTTCTATGGTAGCATGGTTCTGATTCTTATGAGAATTTAGAGTTTGGGGAACTAATGAGAGATTAACAAACTTATCTCTTTCATATTGAAAACTATTGATAGGATTTTGGGTGATTAAAAGGGTTTACGGTGGGGAGGTTGTAACATCTTGTTATCTTCTTTTAGGTATGTCATGAAAAGTTTTTGTTTCTCTTTTTGTTTGGGTCTATTTTGATATTTTTTTTGGATACATAGATTTCTTTGGGAAAATGACCTAATGTTTTAGGATGTATGTTTTATTGGATTAATGGAGTTCAAATATAAATGTGTTAATGGTTTTAAAGGATTCCTTTTTTGGGTATGGGGTGAGATTGAGGTTGTTTGGGTGCTTTTGTAGGTTTTTGTTCTTAGTCACCGACTATAGAAATAATTTAGATTGAAAATACTTGATTTAAAATTTAATTTTTTTTTCTAACCACAAACTATGAAAATGTATTATGGCATAAAATAATTTACACTGTAAATATTGAAATTAAACTTGAAATTAATTGATAAATTTTTTTAACCCCTAATGATGCCTTTTTCGATGTATGTAAAACTTGGTGCCTTTACACCACAAACCCATGATTTATTAAATAATTGTCTCATGCCTAAAATTTTTAATTATATTGCATTCCTCATTTATTTAGGAATTATACATGCACTCCTCTTAGGAACCCTAGTATTTCTCATATGCACAATGAGTGATTTCTTCCGTTACAGATATCTCGTTTTTGAATTTGATCCTCAGTGAGTTCCCTCACCTTTGTCTTCTCCTTATCTCCACTATCCCTAATTATAAATGGTATGATCTTATTATTCAGATTCAATCAATTATTGCTATTTATGTTTCCAATATAGGGTTTCCTTATTGGTCTCTTTCACCTTTGTTCTTTATTGGTGTTTTCCCATTGTGTGTTTTTATTTTAATGCTAATTAAAAGGAGTAGATTATCGTAGATTTTACGTAGAAATGAAACATTAAATTTCTGAATTATATTGAAATGAGTATTTAAATTATTTTACAAGCAAAATTTTAATTTTTTGATAAATGATCTTGATAAAGGCATGACGATTTCAAAAACCCCCCAATTTCAATGGACATAGAATTTTTTGGTGGATCTCAAAAAATTGATGGCTTGATTTGGAAAATTTATTTGATGAAATGATTTTATATGGTTTAAATTGAATGTTTGTTTAAAAAGGCGTGAATTGATGTGAACTTATGATTTTTTTTAAAATAAAAAATGTATGTTGAAAACAAAAATTGGACAATTATATTTTGAACAAATCTGAAATTATTAATTTTCCCATGACTGATTGATTGAGTGACTGAAGCACATGTGTGACTAGATAGTTAGTGGGTAATTTTGATAATCACACTAGTATATGAACCCATGAGACTCGAATGATGATGAAAACAATAGCATAAACACATTTCGGGAGGTTTTTTACCTGATGGGAAGTTTATTCTTGATAACCCGAGTCATAGGACATGCACACACATTAATTTTTTATCACTCATGAGTAGTGTGAGGATCCTATTACTAGAAATTAACATACCATAGGGACAATTACATGGTGCTATTATATACCTAATTTTATTATTAAATTCCATTGATTTATAGAACTGTTTTATTAATATCAAATATTTTACATAAATGTTATATAAAAAATGTTCATTTAATCTTGTCTTGATATATCTGCAACCTTTTTGAATTGATAGAATGTTTTGTTAAAAATATTTGAATTCAATTCCTTGTATTAATTTGTTTAAATTTAAATCATATTCACTTTAATTGTTAAGGGATTGATTATGGAACACTTGTTAAGATCCTAATGGGATTTATAGCTCACACACAACTTTTTCCTTTTGGAATTTGTATATTATCTTATGAAAAGTTTGAGCATAGTAAAATATCCACTTAGAGGTGATATATGTTCTTGATCATTGAGACCTAGAGTTATGGGGGTGACTTGTGGAGATGTGATCCACTTTTTTCATGAGTTTATCTTAGAAGATGTTGTGTCATTTGATGATGTGCCATTTGGGTACTATTTTAACAACTTATTTATGGTACTTCATCCCATTGGAGTGTTGATAATACTGAATTGTATTGTTTATATTTTTATATATTTTCAAAAAAATAATTCTCACATTACCTATATATGATACCAAGTTCTAGTCTCCAACTTATGAGGATTAGGAACACATTTTGAGCCATGTCCGAGCAGGCTCAGGTTTCATGGTACCAGGGTATCTGGGCCGAATTGTGATACTATGGGAATAAGGAAATTGCATCATCATATGAATAATATAAATGACATGTGAAGAGATCTTAAATATAGGTTCCAATGTAAACTAACTTATGAAACATAGTCTTGCTAAGTGAAATGACAATCAATATAACCCAGGTCTATAAAGGACATCGAAACCGAAATCTAGTTAGCTCCTCATGTGAAACTAGAGTAGTACCCATCCTACTACCCACTTACCTTTGGTCTCCCATCTAAGAACCATAAAAAATCTAGTAATAATAACCTTAATAATCATCAAGACCACATGCACAAAAATAAACATAACACATAAATTCCACTTTAAAAATAATGCTTTAAAATATATTTTAAAACTAACTATAATTTAAACTCATTTGACATCCCCTTTGGGAATCCCATTTTTAAAACCAAGAAACGATTTAATAAATAATTTTTTAAAGAGACATTCCACTAAATTTTCATATATAAAAATGTACATATCGTTATGTACACAAATATGTATATGTAGATATTTAACTATCACCCATATATATATATTTTAAAAAAGAAAGTATTATTAACAAATAAAGGGATGCAGTTTAAGTTAGTTTACAAAAATATTTGATTTACCAAATAAAATTATCAATCCATAATAAAAAGTAAGTTACAATTTTAATACACCAAAACTAAAATATCATTAATTTATAAAACCAAAAAATAATAAAAAATAAACTCCAAAACATACTTAGAAGTCTAGTGAAGTATAAATTCATAATTTATAACCCATAAATTTTCATTTAAAAATTTATTTAAATGTGTAAAAGTTATTTTGACTTCCCAAATACATTGATAAATACTCTCAAACATTGACTTAAATATATTTAAAAATTAATTTCCAAAACCATGATTTAGGAAACATGAGTAAAACATGAACCGTGATGAAAAGATCTAAAACATGGAAACTCCTACATCAAAGACGTGTTGATGCATTGAAGAAGTCAACTATAGAGGTAGAAGGAAAAAATAAATCCATACACACTATATAAACATTAATCAGAAAGTATTAGAACTAAAACACAGACCTTGGGTTCATCCTTAGGAAACTCACAGTAAGGGAGAGGGGGAAAACTAGAAAAAAGAAGGAAACAAAGTAGATGAAACCCTTATGTAAGAAGAGTGAACCTTGAATTATAATAAAAAATGACTAGATGAAGGGGAGAGGAGGGGGTGAGAGTGAAAGTGATCCTCCCTCTGGTCATTTCCTCTCATAGAGGAGGAGGTAGTGAGGGAGATAATTTTATTTTATTTTTCATTAAAAGAAATTTGGATATTTTTATAAAATGGAACCTTGGTACCCCACATGATTTACCAAACTGTGTGGTACCCATGAAACCCATGAAACCCAAACTATTCAAAAAAAAAACATTTCCCAAATAGATTCCCTGGGACCCCGCATAGGTTTCTGAATGTGTGTTGACCATTCCAAAGGACACTATTTTGTTAAATACATAAATGAATTGTTGTAAAAAAATGTTCTAAACTATATTGGGTGACCATGTGACACAAAGGAACATATAATATTCTAATAATATAAAATTTCCATTCCTAAAACTCAATAAAAAATAAATTCTAATAAAAAAATAATATAAAAGAAATAAATGTGGTTAGGGTGTCAAAATTCATATAACAGAAATCATTGAAAAATGAAAATACTATTGTGATTGGAAGGCCACCATAATATATTTCGAGAATTGGCATACTTAATAAATTCCAATATTTTAGTTTTTTGGTTGGAAAATTTTGTATGAAATATAGAAAGTGGATTAATGTTTCTAATTAATCCATCTAATATTATGGGATGAGAAGTATCTTTTCGGATTTTATTTATTGGTCAACCAATTTTTTACTTTTTTGTTTATACATAATGGAAATTGAGTGAAATAAATGATTTTTTTCTTTCAGTTATAAATGTAAAGGGGAATACCAAAGATGATATATGATATATACATGACTTAAAGTATTATTGTAACACCATTATATTTTGTGAATTGTTTTGAGAAATAATTTCAAATTTTTGATATTTTACATTTCACACAACAATGAGTATAGATTGGGTCATATAGAAGAACCAAGTTATTATTGATTTTTATGCTATATTAATTTATCATTTTTTATATGGTAAAACAATATAATCTCATTCTACATGCAAATCTAACTTAGCTTGTATTACACACAAGACTGATTTTTACTAATTTTTAGTGGAACACCTATTTTAAAACTAAATTTTGATACTTTTATAAATTTCATTTGTCAAAATAAATTTAATTTTTTAAATAATTAATGTCAAAATTAAATTAGGATTATTGTTTTGGTATTTTTCTAAGAAGTTTCATTTTTTGATGAATCATGAAAATACTACATTTTAGATAAAAACTTCATTATTTTAAAATAATTACTAATGCTCAATTATATTTTAAATTGTGTTTTAATGTAATAATAGATAAATTATAAATATATTAATCCAAAATAGTTCATTTTAGTATTTTTATATTTAATTAATACAAAAAAACTTATATAACATTTGAGCATGTTCACATTAAAATCCCGCTTTCTCACCACGTTTTCGGGATTAGCTGTAAACTTAATTTTGCCACTTTTGTGATTTGAATTTGGAGAAATAGATATAAATGTTTTTAATAATTATAATATTTATATTCAAATAATATAAAAATATTTTCTCATGAAAAATATTAGTGGAAGTAATTAAAATAAATTACAGTGATTAAGGTAAAATTAAGCATAACAATGGGTGAAACCTTAAACTAATGGGCCAAAAAGACCTTAAAAACTCTCCAAAATCCATTAGATGATTATAATTTGATCATATACATTATATTTTATAATATTATGAGTTATTGGTAAACTATTCCATGAAATTGACATATTTAATAAGATGATTTGGGAAAAAGAGTAAAACAGAACCTTCATTGCATTTTACATTTATCAAGCTTTAGCGTATGGAAGAAGTTACATAGTTTCAGTTATAAACATTATTTTGAAAGGTAAATGAGTCATTTTTATCATTGTAATTTAATTTTAATTTTTAGATATGATATAATTAAATTAAACTCTTAATGAACGCTAACACATATATTATTTAGTTAACAATCAAATAAAATAAATGATGTTAAAAACATTAAAAGTAAATTAAATTTAATAACCTATTGTGTTCTATTATTTTTCTTGGTGAATATATAATTTTTAACATAGGTGAACATAATATATTTTAATTCAAATATTTTTTTATTTTTTTTAAATTTAAATTAAATAAATAATGTTATAATTAACATTAATGTTATTTTATAATAAATGATATATTATTAAAAGAATTAAAATTACTAAAAATCCAACATTTGTAAAATTTAATTTTAAAGATTAATAAATATAAGATATGGAATAATCATGGAAAAATTGGTTTTTATATTTAACATATTTACCTTTAAATATAAAAAAATTATTAGCATGGTTTGGGTTAAAGTATTGTTTTTGCGCATTACATGCGCTTGTTTTAAATCCAATTTCCAAAAAACATGAGATTTAATTTTTGTAAATTATATATCATATTTAATATTAATTTGATCTATATTTTCTAAAAAAAATCACATTAATTAAGTCTTAATGGTAAAATTTCGTAGGTTAGAAAACTAGTTTCCTTAATAAGAACCTAAAAGATAAATGTGGGGAAACATAGAGGTTGAGGAACCAAAATTAATAATACATTTATTTTTGTGTGGTGAATGTTTTTCTTGAACATAATTCTCATTTAATCCATTATTTATCCATTTTTGGAAGCACATTAGGTAATAGAAAACTCCCAATACAGTTTACCTTTTGTTATTTATAGGAATTCCACTCCTACATATAAAAAGGCATTCAATATTCCCCTTCCTTACACCTATCAATCCAATTTTTCAAATCCAACCCATACCCAATGAATCTTCCATAATCCCTTCATTTAACATAGGGGAAGCAATTTGGGATGAAAATTTACCAAGGATCCCCGTTGGTGAAAATGAAAAGGTTTTACCGATATAGGACGAGGGTTGAACGTGTGTGAAGAATGTTAAGAGTCAAAGTAAGAGTTTTCTCAGATCACTTTTATTTCTATGAGATATATACTATATTCAAAACTTATTCTTGTTGTATGGTGTATATAATGAACTATGACATGTCATGTCATGAATTTCCTTTATTTTATGATATTTAAAATTTTAATTGATGTTAATGTTTCATGGGGATCACGATTTAAAAGATACTCATTTAGTAAGGTAATTTCATCTCACTTTAATATATTTGGGAGATACATGCCATATTCACCACCCATTTCTTTTTTATGGTGTATATAATTTATAAGGACCCGGCCTTAAAACATTAATTAATCTTGAATTAAATGAATAATTCACATTGAGTATCTTTTCAGGTTTAGAGTTTTAGTGAATTAGGCCATAACTATTACATCTCAAAAGTTACAATGTAGAAATTTCTACTCAGTTTCCATTTTTTTCAAAAAATAAAAACTCTTTGAAAGAGTCATGTCTAGTTCCATGTTTTAGACAGCAAGACTTTTCCTTGATCCCATATTTTACCGTATTCCACTTTATGTCCAGTGAAAAACATTTCAAAATCTTGGGATGAGCATAAAAAGCTCATTAAGGGATACAAAAATAAAGAAAAATATTAGTTTTTCAAAACAACAAGTAAACCATGAATACTTTATCATAAGTAATACTTTTCACCTTTATGAATTAGTAAATACTCTTCACTGAATAAAAGATAATTTCTTACCCTTTTGTAACCAACAGATTACCATAAAACCCATATAAAGAACACATAACTTATAAAGGTAACTTGGGACATAAACATACTTACATGGAATAACCATATGGTCGACATCTACACGTATCACTAAATGGAATAGCCATACAACTGACTTCCATACCCAATGAATTGGAGGTTATAATGTAACCACCTGTCCTAGTTCTCACAGCACCAACTGTCACTTGTTTTATCATGTAACCACCCATCTAATGTCCAAGTACCATTATAATATCATAACACATACAAAAATTATAAAGGAAAGAAAAAATTTCCACATTTCAATCACAATATATTAACATATCAAATCCATTATCAAAACCATTTTCAGTACTAAAATACATCAAAGATTATATGGTATTTATTTTCCTTTTAAAAATATTACGACCTGTTATGGAAGACAAAGATCAAATAATACTCACGGCGGCAGAAAGGTCATTGTCACCGCGTGCATTAAAAAGAAACATACATTTTCTCATTTAGTAAAATACTTCGTAGAGAAAAGATTCATTTTGAATAAAATTAAAAGATAAAGGGGTTTATACACCGTATAAAAGAAAGTTGTGTATAAAACAAAATATGCCTTAATGAAAGAAGATTGAGATGAAGTCCCTTACCTCGTGTCTGACTTGACTCAATCGTTATTTAATCTCCTGAATAATAAAATAAGGTTAATTTATAGTTCCTCGAAAACCTTTTTCAAGTTTAATATTCCTTTTATATCACTTATTTCTATTTTATAAACATTATGTAATCATTTAAGTTAATAATGTTTGTTTTGTTGATATATGGTACTTAAGTCAAAAATAAACTTCTTATAATTACAATTTGTTCATATGGTAAAATATAAATTATATCCAGAATTATATTCATGATTTTGATATCATATATATCATATATATCCAGTATATACATGCATTTATAATATTACATAACATTTAGAGGTGAGAAATGAAATTCGCCGTTCATAGAGACGGTAAGCCGTGCGTACACATGAACATGACTTTCATTTCTATTTTGTATTTAATGGAATGAAATCATAATGATATAAAATTATATTATAATTCTAGTATAATATCATATATAATATTATTAACTCCATCCTTTATACATCCCACATATGGCATTAACGATTCAAATCACTTTGATGGGGTGATAGTTCACACTTGCTAAAATGAAATTATCACGTTTATCCATTATGGAAACCACAAAGGTATGCCATAAATGAAAAATACAGCAGCATAAAGAAAAAATAAACATAATATATATCATATATAAATAGAATTACATCTTAATGGCCTCCATGAGAGGTGGTAGGAAATAATTGAACAATCATAGTTTCGTGAGGCAGTAGTTCTCCGTCCAGAGAAACAGTATGTTCTTCAACCATTGATGAAGGTGTGTGTAAGTTTATCTAGAATAATTCTCATAAAAAAATCTTTATATATTTAAGATACTGTTTTTGTTACAAATTAAAGGAATAAAAAGAGTTTATGGGGTTGCAGAAGCAAAATAAAACAAAAGAACATAAGAGAAGACATTACCTTTAAATCAGGTAACTCCCATGGTTTGAACCAAAAGGGTTTCTTGAAGATCTTTATGCCTAAGGTAAGGCTTATAGGATTAATAGAGATATTTGAAAAGATAATATGATCAGGGGTTGGACGAGCCAAGGGTTTGAGAGGTGTGGGTAAGGGGGTAGAGGTAGGGGCCTTTTATAAGAGGGAGGAGGATTACTTTTGGAAAGTCTTGAAATGTTACTTTATTATAAAATGATTTTCGGAATTTTAAAGGTCCCACAATGATATATTTCTATGATAAGGTGATAAGGGTTCGAAATCCACCCATCAAATATGAATTAGACAAGTTTAAGGATTATATTTTACCTTATCTTTTCATTTTATTTAAATCGATCATTAATGAGGTAATCACTACATCATCATGGTGTCATAAATAAATTTATTTATTTAATGTTTAAAAAATATAAAAAATATACCATGATTTAGGAAATAGTTTTAGCTTTACAATTAATATTTATAGCCTATAATATCATTTATATAAACAAAACTAATTTTTTTTACCTAGGTGATACATACTTTGGTTATATTTTCCTTTCTTTAAAAATAATGTAATAAAAGGTCACTATCACACTAATGTGATTCCATGGGGTCCCAAAGTTGGCACAAGGTATCCAATGGTTAGCCATGACTCAAAAAAATAATTTTGACACAAGTTGGAGTCATTTTATATTATTATGATATTATTTTATTATCCTTAACTACCTGATTACTAATTAATCACAATATTTAAAGATAATTGTCGTCGTTACTATTTGTAATGTCCAAAAAAAGAGTCTTAATTACATAGATTGGACCTTATGATTCCAAATATGGAATCCATTTTACCAAATTCCAAACACAAAAATTTCAGTAATTAATTTAAAAATAATTCCCGTTGTCAAAACAAATAGCGTGTTTTTGAGAAACAATATCTATCAAAAGATTGACAATCGTTTATGTCCAATTTTAAAGTGAAATTAATTATAATGAACACCATTGGATTAAATGGTAATAATATATTATAATTACACTTTCAATCCAATTAAAAATATAATCTAACTATATATTTAAATTAGATGAAAAAGCAATTTTGAAGTAAAATGCAGTATTTTTCACTATTCATTAAAAAATGAACATTGTCAGAAAAATACCAAAAATTTATCCAAAGTAAAATCAATATCCCAATGATAAATAATAAGTTTATTTTTAGAAATAGAGCTTATAAAATTGTCAAAAGTTAGATTTAAAAATGATTTTCAATCAAAAGATGGTAAAATAATCTCTTAAAAAATCAGAGTATTATATGCTTAAGATTGGATTTATTCTCATTTTAAGCCTCTAAAACACTATCTAATTCATAAATAGACATAGATACGAAAATATATTATTCTTTACTTACTTGGGATGTTACATAATTCCTATTAATGTATTATATGATTATTATTCTTAAATATTTTGGTATTTAAATATCAAATTTATGACCTCTCTTTAATGGGGTTTATGGTTCAAAAGTTACCAAATCAGTAAAGTAATTTTGTCTCAATTTTCCTTCACTGAGAAAAATGTCATGTTATTCACCTATATTCTTCTACGATGTGTATATACTACACATTGAAATGTTATATAATGGATATCATTATTTTCATGATATTATATGCTTCATGTAATGTTATTATTTTATGCGGATTATGATTCAAATACTTCAAAGTGGTATGGGACACTTTGAAATGTTTCAAGATAATTTTCCTTAAGAAATATTTTAAATGATCCTTAAAAAATTATTTTAAATCTATGATGAAATCCTTGGATATAGTTTATGATTTATCGGGGATAGTATCCATGTGCACTATTTATATTCATTCATATAATGGTTTATGTTTATGATTAATTTTTTCTTATGAAACCCATTTATCTTCCTCAGGTTATACCATGATAAAATTATTATAAAATCAAAATTTTCATGGGTTAATCTATGATGAGATTATTTTTGTGGTTATCAATTTTCTATAGGTTATGATACAATTAAGTGTTTATAATAAGAATTTAATTTCATGGGTTATGATATGATATTTATGAAACCCATATATTTTTATGGGTCATGATATAGTTAAGGGTTTTTTATTTTTTGGAAGAAGGATGTATCATTTTATTATGTTACATGTGTGAACTATATATCCCCCCAATGAATTGGGTAAATATTTTTATCTCTGGAGTATGATAGTGATAGAAAATGGAGTATACTTGGTTCCATATTATGAGGCTGGAAGAAGGAGTGAACTCAGTTTAGTATGACATTGTAGGAATAAGGAGTGAACTCAGTTCAGTATGACATGGATAGAACAAGAAGTGATATAAGTTCAGTATGATAGGGTTGGAATGAATAGTGAATATGGTTTAGTATGATAAGGCTGGAATGATGAGTGATATTGATTCAGTATGACCTAGCTGGAATGGGAGGTGAACCTGGTTCAGTAATACTGGGCAGGAAGGGGAAGTGAACCCGGTTCAATAATACTGGCTAAAACGGGGAGTGAACCATATTCAGTAAAGGTGATTTTCCAATAAGATGGTATTGAGAGTAAACCTTGAATACCAAGATGGTTTGGGGAGAGAACCCATACAACTAATATGGCCTTGGTCCTGAATCCTTGACTTCTATGGAAATCATTTTATATTTTTGTGTGTCTACCTTAATCCCATGTATTATTCTTATGTAATTATTTCATGGATAATTATCTTGATAACCAAATGCTTAATGTCTTATGAACTTCCAATATTTATTCCATGAATCATGTATATGATCTTTGATATATGGTATATTCTCTTCTAATGTTATTCTCATGTTTTCATTCCCTTATGTTCATGATAATGTGAATGTGTCTCCCTTGTTTACCCTTACTGATCAACTAAGATCGCCCATTTTTGTGTTTCCTTTCCCTATGTTATAAATATATGTATTATTTATGCTGTTTTTAAGAAGAATTCTTGACATGAATAACATAGTGGAAGATAATTGGGATCACTTATGTACCAGTGTTTACATTTCCATTTTTCTAAAGGCAATAAATTAACATTGACTTTCAATGTCTGTTTGTGTAATGTATTATATATTATGAAACCATTATGTAATATTACTGTTAGTTAATAGAGGTTCATTATAGTTGGTATTAGAGAAATGTTTTAGTTAATCGTTGGAATTTAGAATGAGAAACTTTAGTGATATACCTATGTATATTTCCAAGGATATGTTTTGGGATGTCAGTAAGTATATGTCTAAGGAAGAGTTAAAGTGTTTTAAAATGTTCAATTAATTTTATAATTTATTGAGAGAGTGATTTCCATGAAATTAGATCTGTTTTTGAATATTAAAAATGGATGTGGATCTGGAACAGATGTATATAGGGTTAATAACCCTGAAAACATCAGTTTGATCAAGACTTGATAGGTAACTGGTGCATGATAAAAAGCCTTGTTGTACACCTGGTTTAACACTCCTTAGGGATATTCTATGGAATTTCAAAAACTCTTTATGAACCATCACCATGAATTAGAATAAAATATGACTATTAATAACCTAGGATAGACCTATGGTTTCATAGATTAAATAAAGTGTTATTACTTAGAAATCCTATAAGCAATTTTTCATGATTATGTGGTTTTTCACCATGATAAGTGTTTCTCACACTATGTTTTTTGGTTTTATTCAATGGTAGGTAATGGAAGGAATTAGGTTAACATTTAATGTTCTATATGTGTAAAGTATAGCATTTATGAAAATACACTTCCTGAGTGGAAATCTCATAATGATAATCATGAATATGGTATGTATATTGGTTATATTATAGAAGATAAAGAGACTACAAATGACATGTGAAAGGTATGAGATGTTATTCCAATATTGATTTAATTAAACATTATAAGCATGATTATATTGAGTTTGAGGAAACTTAAGATATGATTTATATTACATATTCTGGGGAATAAGTATTAGGGAATAAGTTGATGAAGCCTGAGAAATGGTTTAAGAATTATGATTGTTGATTGAATTGTTTATGTTTTGGAATTAAAATATTATGTTATAGGAACCATGAATTATATAAGGACTTTTGATAAATTTTTTACTTTAAGTATTTTCTAGAATGTGTTAAATGATACTGATGACCTTGAAAATTGATTTAATGTCAAGGTTACATTAAGGGAAGGTAACCCATAACATGTTCCCAAGGATTAGAAAATGATATTTTATATGAATAAAGACATGATGATACGGATAAATTAAATTTCATAGTATTTATTACCTCATAATAGAAAAATTATTTATTGAAAAAATTGGTTACATTTTTATTGATGAAGTTTACAACTTCTTTGATTTATGGAATATATCTAGTAATCGTTGTAATCAATAAGCATGCATTTTTACTAAATTATTTATGGTAATTCAGTTCATTACCATGTTTCAAGAGAATGTATGATGAGGGTATTCACATGTTTGTAATATGAAAAACAATATCCAAATTATTAAATATGGGGGATCAATGTTAAGATAAATATTTAACCTTCATTCGAAAGTTTTATAATTTAATCTTTTAGAAGGGTTAAAAGTTTAACCATTTATGGAATGGTTTATGTTAAACTTTAGATGAGGTTTTATAGATTAATGAATTATCTCTCCACATGAGGATTTATGAATATTGTATAACATGTGCTAACCATTTTAATATGATGTTAACTAAAGATATATCGAATGACTTATCATTCTATTTATGGACCTCATGTTATTTTAGTTCTCCATTAATGAAAAATCCACCTTCATTCCCTAGAGTATGTTATGGAGTGGTAATTGACGAATTCACAACAAAATGATGATATTTTTCACAAGTAATATAATGAAATCAAGTAATTATATCTTCTTTAGGAAAGGATCTTGAAATAAAATGCATTCCTCTTATCATCATTTTTGATGATATTAATGACCTCTTTCATGCTTCTTTAGTTTTTGGTTATTTTCTTTTTTGATTTCTCTGTATTGCCCACTTTCTTATGATCAGTGATATTTATCAACCAATATAATTATGTATTATTTTCTTCCCTATCCATGTTTTCACTTTCCACCTATGTTCTCCTACGTAAGATTTATTTTGGCTAACCATTATGGTTAAAAATTTCCTTTTTAATGGAAATTTCAGTATTCATTTTTTATGATTTGTGTTTCTATGAATGTCATTTTAATGTATTGAACCTTTGGTAACCCATATTATTTTTGGGGGATAAAATCATTTTACATGGGGTAGAATATAACACCATGATATTTTTAAAAAAATTTCAAATTAATTTAATCATTTTGATATTTTTAAATTCACACAACACTAAATATAGAATGTGTTATATGAAAAAACAATGTTATTATTTATTTGTATACTACACCAAGTAAATATTTTGTTATACACTATACCGAGTAAATATTGTATAAATTCAACACCGTGTTAGCTTGCGTTACACGAAACACTGAGTTTTACATCCTTTTTGTGACACACCTATTTTGAAAATAAATTTTGACACTTTAATAAATTTAATTTGTTAAAATAAACATAATTTTGGAATTTTGAATTTCAAAAATAGTTTAGCATGATTTTTTGGTATTTTTCTATGATGTTTCAATTTTAATGAATAGTTAAAATATTAAATTTTAGTTAAAAATTTCCTTTTTCTTTAAATAATAATTAATGATAAATTATATTTTAAAATGGTTTTTAAAGTAAAAATAGATAAATTATAAATTTTATTAGTCCAATTTAGTTAATTGGAATCATTTATATATTTAATTTATATAAAAAGAATTATTAAACTTTTGAACAATGTCACTTTAAAAACCTGTTTTATCATCATGTCTGCGAGATTAGCTTTAAATTTATTTGTTTCCACTTAAATGATTTGAATTTGTAAAACAAAGTAATACATCATTTCAATCAGTATAATATTTATAGTCTAATAAGATCAACTTATTTTTTGACCATAAATATTAGTGGAATTTATTAGAATTAATTATACTGATTATTATAAAGTTAAGATTAACAAGGGATAAACCTAAAACTTAAGGGATAACAAGACCAAGAAAAATGTCTAAAATACATTAGATGAGAATATTTAAACAATATCCCCCCATGGTTATAAGTTTATGAGTTTCTGGGAAACTATTCCACAAAATTGACCAATATAATAAGTTAAGTAAGGAAAAAGCCAAAAAAGAACCTTCCTTACCTAAAATATTTATAATGTTTTAGAGTATGGAAGAACCTATATAGTTTTAGTTATACTTTTTTTTTGAAATTTAAATTAGTTTTTTTATCATGGTAATTTAACTTTAATTTTTAGAGATGATATAATTATATTAAATGCTTACCGAACGCTAACACATGGATTATTTAGTTAATAATTAAGTAAAATAAATGATGCGACAAACATTAAAAAGTAATGTAAATTTAATGAAATGTTTTGTTCCATTACTTTTTTAGGTAAATATATTATGTTAAAAAGATGATAACTTATAATATTTTAATTGAAATAATGTTTTTATTTTTTAAAATTAAAATTAATTAAATAATATCAAAATTGACATTAATGTTATTTTAAAGTACATGATATCTTATTAAAATAATTAAAATTTCAAAAAAATATTATATTTTAAAAATTTATTTGTAAACTATAATAAATATAAAATATTTTCCAATCATAGACAAATTGGTATTTTTTAATTAACATATTGACCTTTAAATAGAAAAAACATTGTGAGCACAGTTCAGGTTAAAGTAGTGTTTTTGCACGTTACATGCGCTTATTTTAAAATTAATTTACAACACACCTGAGATTTAAATTTTATAAAATTGATAAAATATTTATAATTAATTTGGTAATAATATTATAATAAATATAAAACTAATTTAGTATAAATGGTTAAATTAATTAGGTTATAAAACTAGTTTCCTTAATAAAAACTAAAATGATAAAAGTTGGAAAACATTAATGTTAAGGAACAAAATTATAAAAATACACTTGTTTTTGTGTGGTGAATGTTTGGATCTACCAAAATTCCCCTTAAATCCATTATGTTTCCTTTCTGGAATCAAATTAGGTAAGGTAAACCTCCCAATAGTGTTTACTTTTTGGTATTTACAAGAATGACGCTCCTTCTTCTCTATAAAAAGCATTTAATCTTCTCTTTCATAGAACCTCTCAAGACACTTTAGATTATCAACCCCATCCACAAATAAGCTCCCAAAATATATATATATACATCTTCGAAGCATAAAGTTTTCTATAAATCCAAACAAGGATTATTTATGGTGAAAACCAAAAGGATTTACCCAAAGAAGAGGAGGGTTAAATGCGTACAAAGAAAATCAAGACCTAAGGTAAGGGTTTTCTCATATCACTTTTATTTCTATGAGATATATGATACATTAACCACTTATTCTTATTGTGTTGTGTATATAATATCCCAAGACATGTCATTTCATTAATTTACTTTATTTAATGATATTAAAAGTTTTAATTGATGTAATTGTTTTACGGGGATCACGATCTACAAGTTACTCATGTAGTAAGGGAATTTCATCTCACTTTCATATATTCATGAGATACATGACATATTCACCTCCCAATTATTTTATGTGGTATATATACCAACCATTAATGTATTCTATTATTCTTATTATTATCTTTATGGGTATTTACATATCTATTTGATGATCTCTTTTTCATTGGGTTTTTGGTTCAAAGGTTACCAAATTGGTAAGGTATTTTTGTCTCAGTTTTCCTTCATAGAGAGACATGCCATGTTATGAACCTATTTTATTATATTATTTGCATATATTTCCCTTTGACTTGTTATATCATGAATATATTTATTTTTATGATATTATGAGATTCAGTTAATGTTATTATTTCATGGGTATTATGATTTAAATGTTTAAAAGTGGTATGTGAAACTTTAAAATGTATCAAGATTATTTTCCTAAAGAAATGTTTTAAATGATCCATTAAATATTATTTTCCATCTATTATGAAATACTTGGATATATTTTACACTTTATTGGGGGTAGGATCCTTTTAAACCATTATTATTCTTTCTTGGAATGGTTTATTTTTATGATGATAAGTTTCTTATGAAACCAATTTATCTTCCATGTGTTGTACTATGATAAAATGATTATGAATCCCACATATTTTCATAGGTTATTCTACAATGAAATTATTTTTATACTTTTACATTTGACATATGTTATGATAGGATGAAGTTTTTATAATACCGATTCCTTTTCAGGGGTTATGATATGATATTTATGAAACCCATATGTTTTTATAGGTCCTAATATGTTGAATGTTTTATTATTTTTTTGCACATGGATGTATGATTTTATTATGTGATGGTTGGAACCTAAATATCCCTCCAATTCATTGGGTAATGATTTATATCTCAAGAGTATTAAAGGGATAGAATTAGGATTGAACTCAGTTCAGTAAGAAAGGGCCAGAATGAGGAGTTAACTCAGTTCTATGTGAGAGGGTTGGAACGTGAAGTGAAATCGGTTCAGTATAATAGGGTTGGAATAGGAAGTAAAACAAATTCATTATGGTATGTCCATAATAAGGAGTGAACTTGGTTCAATATTATAGGAATGGAATGAGGAGTGAACTTGGTTCAGTATGACTGGGTTGGAATGAGAAGTTAACCCAGTTAACTAATATAAAGTTGCAACGGGAAGTGATCCAATTCCATAATACAGTACTGGAACGGGGTGTGAACTCGGTTCAAAAAAGGACTTTTTTAATTGATATGGTCTTGGGAGTGAACCTTGACTACCATGATGGTTTTGGAGGTTAACCCATACAACTAATATGTCCTTGGAGGTGATGTCCTGACTAATATGGAAATTAATTTATATGTTTATGTGTCTTCCACAATCCCATGTCTTATGCATATGTTCTAATTTCATAGTTTATTCTCTTGATTTCCTAATGATTAATGACTTATGAACCACCAATATTTATGCCATGACACATGAATATGATCTTTTTTACTAAGGGTATTATCTTTTAATGTTATTCACATGTTCTCATACCTTTATGTTCATGATTCTGCTTATGTATCTCCCTTGTTTAACCTTAATGAGCTTCTAAGATCACCAATTTTTATGTTTCCTTTCACCAAGTTATGAAGATGTGTATTATATATGATGCGTCTAATAAGGGTTCTAGTCTTGATGAACTGTGTGGGAGATAATGTTTCTCACTTATTTAGAACTGTTTACATATTCATGTTTCCAATGGTGCTAAACTAATACGGTCTATGGGTGTATATTTTTATAATGTAGTAAGTATTATGAAAAAAATATGTAATGGTAATGTATGTTAAGAGAGAATCATTATAATTATTGTATTATAATTGAAATATATCTTCAGTTTATATTTCATAATAACTATAAATATACCTATACTTTTTATGTGATGAAGACATTGTTTTTTGGAAGTACTAGATACTAAAATGGATATAAATGGTTATTCAATAAGCATATCAAAATAGGTAAATAAAATGGATGTAATATTTAAATCTCATTAAATTTATAACTATCACATTATTCTTCATGAGTTCATTCCAAAAACTATCCATAATTTAATTTCTAATAATGTAATGGTGAAAGTGATTTGATTGTGCCACATTTATTGAGATCTTTATGATATAAGTTTAATCAGGAATTTCATGAAAAAATAGTGGAAGATGAGCCATTGATTATGTGTGATTTAAAATTTTTTCCCTTTAAATTTTTTACATGCATGATGCATCTAAATATCCACCTTCCAACTAAACTTATTGTTGAGGAACCATTTCTTTTCATTTGATGTATTCAACTAATTGAAATATTTTGAAATTGAAATATTATTTTAGTAATATGAGTCATATCAAAAGTTAAATTATGAAATTTCATTTGGCTAAAAAATTATATATTTTCATTAAATGTATTTAGATGATGTGATAAAAAGATGCAATCAGGCAATAAGAATTGAAGATAAGTAATATGAGAAAATTAATCACACTTTTCCATCACTTCCTCAAATAGGGGGAATTATTGGATCATATAAGATGGTTACTTTGAGCCTTGAAGTTTGTGGTATAGCACATCATACAATCTCATTAAACTGATATTTTTTTGATGGCTAAATCATTTAAGTAATTTGAACATGTATGTGTTATATTATCCTATGTAATTGTATATATTTCTAAAAAAATTACTATCTTATTATGTATGTAACATAAAAAATCATAATTATAAAAAATCATTTATTACGATTTAGAAGGAGAGAGACTTTTAATAGTAATGATTTTCCTTCATGGTTGAAACATAAGGTATGAACCTTAATTTTATAAAATAAATAAAATGTAGTCATTATAAATTTTAATATTATTATGTATTTTGAGTATTGAGTTTACCAGTTGAAGTTAACTCTTTATAAATAATAGTGTTAAATTATTATCCTAATAATGTTGTACATGAATGTAAATCAGTGGTGATCAATGGATACAAATTTTTTATAACCAATCAAGTAGTAAATATGAGAAAAAAATGATGTTCTTAAGTCAGTTAAATTGACATACTATTATGAAATTGTATTGGATAGTAGAACTTGATATAAAATTTTTTCTTATTATGGAGTTGTAGAGAAAATACTAATATTGGATTGTTACATGAATGCTTGATTCATTATAATGAAATGAAGTTGGATTGATTTAATGACATGAAAATGATAATTTATTAACAGCTTTGGATTATATTTATTTTCATGATACATTTCATGCTTATCCATGGTCTATATATTTTGCAATTCCTTAAAAAATAATAATTTTATATGAATGATCCTCTAAAAAATGAATTTGGTTTTATTATTAAAGAAATACCAAGGCATATTTTAGATGATGGAGTAGATGATATCAACACTGTCACTTCCACCATAGTTCGAACAATTTTTTTTCATATGAAAACTCAAATAAATAAATTTTTAGAGTTGAAGATGAACTTAAAGTAATGGTGGGTAATTTATAAAAGCAACTAAATGTGGTCACAATGCTTTATTCTATTCTCAAAACCTCTTGTCATGTTACAAAACAAGATCAAACTAAACATTTAGTTTTATAAATAATATATTTCTATAGTTTAATATAATTTTTGGAATGAAAATAGTATTCATAATGAATTTTATATTTATTAAATACCAATTGAAAAATTATATGCCTTGATTTGGGTTTTCTACATCTTTTGGTTATGAAATTTTTTATACCTTGTTAATTTTTTTAATTAGCATTCCTTGAATTTTATTTTCTATTTTATGAATATTTTACAAGATAATTAGTATTCATTAATAATTTTATGCCACCCATTAATCATTGATTTACATGAAAATTTTTATTTCTTAATAATTTCATGTCACCTCTTATGTCATGTTTTTATTTCCCATCAGTAATGAAATTATAATGAAATAAAAATTTAATTTTACTATAAAAGATATATAAAATATTAATGAACTACATATGAAGAGGTTTCCTAATAATTATTGATGAATATGAGAGATATTGGTATATCATTTGGTTCTTATAGTAATTATAGTATTTCTAATATATATTTTAGTTATATATGATTAAATTCTATTTTATAAATTATTTTTAAATTTCAATATAAAACCACAATTCCAATGAAATATTTTCTCCATTCATACACTGATAGTGGTGATAAGTTTGATAAATTCAAGGGTTGTGGTAGTAGATATACTTAGATAACCCTCCACATAAAATCAAACCAACACTCTCTAACACATATACCATTTACCACACTATCACATCCCATAGTTCTGCTTGAACCTGGGATATTCAACAAACTTATGAAATCACCATCATTTTAGATAATCTCTTCTTATTGCATAAATTTAATATATTCCATGATGGATGCTCATTAATTATACATATTTCCACCCAATTTTATTTCATCTATATTTTCCACCTCTCCTATATCTATAAGAGTTTAGTTTTTTTCTCTTTTGTATTTTTATAGAGATTTATAATCACATAGAACATACTGATCATCCTAAGAATGAATTAAATCCTACTAATCCTGCATACTCTAACAATCATTTATGGAATATGTACCCATTTTACCCCATTAATTATCTTAGATCAACTATATGTTTACAGGTGCATTAAATTTTATTATAATAATTTTATTTATATTGTAATGTGTATTAATTTTATATTTTTTCTTAGCTAGAAATATTAATAGGGAGTGTGGGAATACTCATATGTATGATTTATGGAATTTCTACACAAAATTAGTGGTATGTTACAATAAATAAAACGAAATGACCAGTAATTATTATAGATAATGTATAACTTTTATAGTAATGTTTGAAAAATATAGTGACATTATTCATGTGTAACCAATCTTTGGGAGACACAATTTTGATAATATAATAGATAATGTATGGGATGAGATATGTTTAGGAAATTTGTTAAATTAAAATACATATTATTATAATTATTATATTTTTATAACTTAATATTTTCATGGAAACATAACTTTAACATTCCTGATAGTTAAGCTGTGCTGGTTTCACAATTAATGGAATTTGGAGAACTATGGTGAAATTATGAACATGAGATTTATATTGACCAAAAAAGTAGAAATGGAATAGAGTTATAGGGTGTAAAAAATATCAATGATTGTCTAGTTACACAGTAGGAGGAGATGATTTCATTTTGAAATAGTATTTAGTTTAAGGTGTTATTCAAATTCAATGGATTTTTATTGTAAATAATTATGATTCTTATTAATATTTTTTTATTAATATTTTTTATGATTCATCTCAATTAAAAAAACAATGTTGGTATGAATCATGTAAATAGTTTGGGATAGATGATTATGAAGGAATATGAGATAAAATGGGACGTTTTCCAGTAAAACTATATTTAATTAGGTTTATTAAGAGTTTATTTGTAAATAATATGGAGAATTAGTTATTTTTTATTATTTTTTGGTCATAAATAAAATATTATCGAATATTGTTTTCTTACGTCCATTTTAATTTTTAGTGGGAACAGTTGAACATTGAATGTAATGTAACTTGGGAATAATTTTTTTACTAAAGAAGAATGAAAAAACAATAGTGTTGTGAATTATAAAAGAAAAGAAAATATTGTAAGAATTATAATTAAATAATTTAAAATTAAATATCTATTTTATAAATAAATATCTTGTTTTTATTGTCAAAAACATTATCTATTTTGCAATAGGTTTTTATTGGTGGGGACAATTTCATGATCTAATATTGACCTGAGACTATTATCATTCACACTAGGAACTATTCCACTTTCTTAAATTTAAACAATTATTCAAGAATAGAGTTGAAAAATGATCATTTGTAGAAATTAAGCGCAGTAATTAGCAATGAGGGTGTGTTAATGAGGATAAAATCCCAATGGGAACTTATGATGTATATGTTTCCATCAATTCCACCCATTATTGATATGAAATTTGATAAATGAATGATAATGAGTTTATCATTGTATGATGATCTATGGGATGGTTATGATGGTCTTATTGGTATTCAAGGTGATGAAATTCATAGTGGTGATTGTGATGATGTTTTGGAAGATGATAATTCAAGTGATGATGTTCATGATGGGGGGATATTTGGGATGACCAAGATGACTACAGTGATAGTGAATTTCATTCTTTGAAGGAGTATATTGATCCTTTTCATTTCAAAAATCATTTTAGGACACTTTGATTGTGGTGGTTGCTGTCTTATGACATAAACCCATTATATATGTTATAAATTAAATTTTAAGATATTAATTATTTGAGTGAAAAAAACATAATATTTCCTATTTTAAATGTTATGACTTTCACCAATTCATTTGTTATGTTTTTCTTAAAATTTTTATTTATCTTTGCTGGTGTAGTGGTATAGGAGATGTGCTGGTGGGATAGTGGTATTCTGTAGATACCCAGACCCAAATAGAAAGGATCCAATGTCTTACTTTATTACATTAGAATAGATATAATGGTTCAAATCCCAAAGGACATACCAGTTTAGTAATTTTTTAAAACTAGATACATAGATGATACCCTTTTTTGCATTGAAAATAAAAAATAAAACATAATACATAAAAAACAAAATGAACTGAATACTTGAAAACTAATTCATAGATATCTTATTCATATATTAGGTAAATAAAAAAATAAGGGTTTTCTCTAATTCTTAGTAAGGAATATGTACATCAAAAGTTATCATGAATGAAAAAAGAATAATCAATATGGCTTGATTAATAAATGAACACACATTCCATTTAATTAATAAATTGGATATCATAATTAGATAGGTAATAATCAATATGTAATGGTAAATAAAAAATACACATTCAATTTAAATAAATTTACTGCATGAATATATAAGGAATAATCTTTTGGGAAAGGTAAATAATAGAAAATACCTACCATTTAATCAATAGTGTGAGAATGAAATGCATCCCAAGATAATATAATTATGAAAATATAATGGATAATAATAATAACTGAATTCTCAATGAATTAAATGTGTAATTATTGGATTCCATGATCACTGGAATCATGAAACCTACCGTAGAGTTCTTTCACAAGATAATTTAAAGTTATAGGTAGAAACCTGTTTAATTTAGCTACTTGATTTGTATCATGAAACCTATTGATGCATGGAGAGGATATATGATACAAGGACCCACCCACCACTATAGGTCCAAATAATTACTCATATATAAAATAATCAATTTAATTCATGAATCAGTATTCCTAATCATCAAATATCCAAATTTAGTAAAGGATAAAAATTTATCAATATTTCTACACTTAATCAAGTAACTTTCAATGTAACAGGGTATTTGAAAACGGTATGAATTTTAAAAAATAAACATATAACTCATGAAATAAAATGTATATTTAAAATAAACTTAATTTCCAAGGAAGAATTATTAGAAGAATTTGATTTTTTCAAGATAATGGCAATAATCACAAAATAAGAAGAGATTATACAATAACTTTTACCACTTGGTAATTTTAAAGTAAAATCCCCTTGGATGAAATGATTGAAACCAAAAAAAACTAACAAGAATTATTAACGAATCATGATATTATATTTCAAAGGTTTAGTATATATGACACATAAAAGTGAATTTGTGCATAATAATAAATTATCCCCAATGGAATGTAAATCGAGATGAAATCCATTACTAGAGGCATCAGTTTGGTTGATCATGCTTTAAAATAGTTTATAGTGGCTTTAAATATGTTATTAACTTATTATAGAACCATATTAATATTAATAATATCATATTTTATCCTTTATAACATATTTTCACCTGTTTATTAATAAAAGTTCATTATTTTCATTTTTTCGATGTTAATTGCCTTTGATTTTTCATTTGTATTCTATCACGAATGTTTCGAATCTTGTGCATATTATATAGTTAAATAATATACATAAAAATAATCATGAAATTATTATCGTCTTTATACATCAATACTTTTAATACCAATAAAAAATATGGTTATGAAAAATTAAGTACGTTGCGATCAGGGAGATGATAGGCCTTACGTACACATGAGTAACGTTTCCATTTTTCAACGATCATTTTCGAAAGGAGGTAAGTAATATTTTATCATTAAATAATGATAATAATATCATATATAAAATTATATTTCTTTAAATATACTTATATATATCATTTATGTGGTGTGGTGAAGAAAAGAGAGTCACATCACTTTGTGAAGGCAGTTGTCCACACGTACACAAATGATGTTATCATCTATAAGTGACTTAAATTTTATTAAATTAAATGATATATTATATTTAAAAAAATTACTATATCATTAATATAATAATTATATCATTTATATAACATATCTTCATTAATATTATCCTTATAACCTTTCATGTAAAGCATTACTGAAAGATGAATCACATCACATTGTGAGGTGGTAGTCTGTCGTACACATGAATTATAGTTTCGTAAAAAATTTGATGGAATTGGAGGTTGTTGTAGGTAATGAAAATAAAATAAAATAACTTTATTGTATGGAATATAATGAGGTTATTATATCAATAAGGTTTAATAATAATTGAATTAGGTGGAGGAAGAGATAAAATAAAAATGCTCGTTGAAGAAAATTAATTCTTCTTCAGGTATCCTCCTTAGGTTTGCACTAAAGGCCTTACTATGTTGGATTTACACCCAAAATAATTCATCTAGGATGATATTAGGTATGTTATGAAGTTATCTTATAAATTAGTTTCTAAACCAAAAGGGTGTGAAGGTGTGAAAATATTAGAGAGGTGTATCCTTTTATAAATGGGGTTAGTGGAATAATTGTAATTTTTGGAACGAAAAAGGTGTACCCTCGTTTTTCACATTCCAAATGGGTTAAAAATATATTAATATATATAATTATAAATTATATAGTCAAAAAAGTTCAATAAAATAAATTTCATACAAGTTTTTGGTAAATTTAATCGTTTTCTTTCTTGTTTAACACTTGGTAAATCCATTTTTACATTAACCGTGATAATTATTTTTTATTATTTTCCCTATTCATTTTGGTAAAAAATTAAGTTAACCATATTAAAAAATATACATTATTGTAATTAAAAAAATTTATTTCAATGTTCTAAATTCCAATCACATAAGTGGAAGAATTTAATTTAAAACTACTCCAGCAGATGGGACGAAAAAGCATGCTTTTAAAGAGAAAATGTTCAAAAGTTTACAAAATTATTATATTAAAAACTAAATTTTAAAATGAATCCAATAAAATAAAATGGGTTATATTTTATAAAATTAAACAAAATTTACATTAAAACCAATTTAAAATATATTTTAACATTATAAAATTTTTAAATGAAAAGACTGTTTTCAATTAAAATTCAGTATTTTAACTATTCATCAATAGATGAAAATTTTTAGAAAAATCCAAAAATGTAACCCAAATATAATTTTTATACAATGATATAAAAAATTATGTTTCTTTTCTAAAAGAAAAATTTTCAATGTGCTAAAAATTAATTTTAAATCATGTGCACAAAGTGCGATAGAGTTGTCTTTTAGAAAATAGATAGTTTATTAGAACACATTTTTCCCCAAAATAATTCTTATTTTTATTTATAATTAATAGATAATAAATATACATGTGAAAACTATATAATTTTTATAATTTATTTTTTTTACATTAATACCCTCCAACTTAATAGATAGATTATAATGTGCATGCATAAATAATAATTTAATAGTGTATTTTCATTTAAACCCTATTTTTCATGCATCAAAAGATCTTAAGAAAATTAAATTTATTCAAAAATCAATACATTATTATATCTTGGGGTGTTAAATATGGATATAAAAATGGTTTATAAACCATTTTTATTTGGATATACCAATGTTTTAGTGAAACCATTGCTATAGGCATATAAACAAATAGTTTCACAAAACCATTCGTATAGCCCAATACCAACTGAGATATTACCAATAGTTTATGAAACTATTTTAATAGTATGTAACAATTATTTAATTTTTAATTAGTGTTTTGGAATCATTGGTATGATCCTTTTGTAGTATTTAAAATAAATATATTTAGTATTGTAATAAAAAGTTCAACTCTCTAAAGAAATGGTGGAATTGATTTTGAAAATAAAAGATCAATATAATGTGGATTACGTTAATTACAATATTAATGATATTATAAAATTTATTTAAAAATTAACCATATTTAAAGAAAATTTTTAGAAAATTATGGGCTCGCAATTTCATCAAAAGAACTGTTTTGGAATTGGTTGGAATATTCAAACTAATTATTAAAAAACAAATATATTTATAAAAGGTACATTTCAATATAAATACATTAATTATTTTTATAAAACCAAGAATATAATCCATTAATGTAATTATAAAAATTCTCAATGTGGTTTACCAAAGAGTTTTCACTTGTCCTTTGAACTTTCTATGTGATATAATTATACAAAACAAATACAAGTTTCCGAATCTCTTTTGAAATCCATCAGTGAACCCAAATTATTTTATGTAAAAAAATATTTAGTATGTAAATTATTTTATAAAAATAATTTATTAGTATAAAATACTATGGTGGAAGATGGTATATGGATTTTAGATGATAAATGTGTATGTGTGGTGATTATTCTGAGTTCAACCACATAGAAAATATTGATAATGTAGATACCACTTTTGGTGATATCCTAAAGAGATTATCATTTGTATAGGTACCAATGTTTTTATTAATTAGATTTTTTATTAAGGATGTTTTATATTATTATGGAATTAAAAATACTTTTCTAAGTATTATTCAATTATGTGATAGAATTTTTAGAGTTTCCTTTAATAAGGTGTTCAATTTTAACGGTAAATTTTATTTTCAGCATCTCATCTTAAAAATGTATATGTTATTAATATAAAATAACTTTATAGAAAACACTTAAAAGAACCATGTGCATAATATAGTGATTCATTTATATATCAAATATTCCATGGTCATTTCAGCACACACACATTTGGTAATCTCAACTAAAATAAACTTATACATGATTTAATTTAATTAAATATCAAAAAAGACATTATGTGTGAGTCTTATTAACATGGAAAGTAACAAAAATATTCTTTCAAATCCAAAATTTAAGAATTCACTTCAATAGTCCTTGAGTTTTTTCACCTCAATTATTTTTCGGTTTAACCTATGTTACAAGTATATGTATAAAATCTTATATCTTTGTAATTATCATTAATTATAGAATATTTACTGGGGATTATTTATTAGCACATAAAAATGAGTCTTGTAAATATTTTATAAAATTTACCAATAAAAATGAAAATATAAAAGGATATAATATCACATATATTTAGATTTCTCATGTGGGAGAGTTTAAATAAAATTACATTGGGGGACTTTATATTTCACAAGGTTATAATCATTCTTTTTTACTCCCAGAAATCCTATAAAAATGAGCCTGTTGAAAGATGAAATTGAACTGTATAAGATATATATTAAATTAATAAAAATACCTTAATATATTTTGCTCAATGTGGTCAATTATTCTTGATATAATCTTGACCATGTAATTAAAAGACATTTACTTAAGAAATCCCCTAAAAAATTTTGAAAAGGGAAAAAATACATTATTATTTTAAGGTGTTTGGTTGTAAATGTTATGTTCTAAAAAAAGACGAATTAGGTATGTTTGATATGTAATTTGATGAAGGTATATTTATTTGATACTCTAAATCATGTAAAGCCTATTTAATACTCAATAAGTGTACCAAGAACATAGAAGGCCCAATTTATGTAAAATTTGATGAGAATTTTCCTAAAACTCAACCATAAATTGATGATTCGATGATAATATAGAAAATATGACCATTAGTGATCCAATTGAATTTAAATATGTTAAATTTTTAGAAGATTCAGCCTCAAGTCCTTTCCTAATAAAAAGTTATATATCTAAGGACCATCTATTAGAGAATGTTACTAATTTTTTACAAGATAATACTCAAACTAAAATGATAGACTTAAATGTGGTTGAACATGGGACATTTTTTTCAAACATAATTCCGCAAAAATTATTGAATCCATTAATAATTAAATATAGATAATTTATATGTAATATGTTCTAAAAAATTCACTATAAATGATGTTTGGATTATTATTGAAATAATAGATGATAATATCATTATTTTTACTAAATAGGATTTTAGAAATAAGTTTTATAAGTTATAAAAAATAGAAATACTGAAGGTCTTGTAAAAAAAATTATAATCAAGATGAAGGTTTTGATTATGGTGAAACCTTTACCCTTTTACTAAACTTTAATCTATTATAATCTTATTAGCATTCATCTATTACAATAAATTTTAGTTTTTTCAAATTAATATAAAGAGTTTTTTAATGGTTTTATTTTTTAAAAAGTATATGCTTAGAAAACTCATGTTTTTTTTGGATTCAAAATTACAAAATCATGTTTTTTTTAACCAATGATCTTAGAGGACTGAAAAAAACATTTTGATCTTAATATGAGTGATTGACTAAATACCTCTTAGAAAATGAATTCAAAATAGGGAAAACTAATTGTGTTGTGAGTGGTTTCCTGTGATCCATATCCTACATGTCCATTAATGACTATTACATATATAAAATTTTATTTATACATCAGTTTATATTACCTTGATATTTTTGATACCTCTACATCCAATATATTCATGGTAATTTCCTTATATTACACATTGTATCAAAAGGCCATAACAGATCCCAGGCTATAACAAGAAATTCAAGATACCAGGACACTAATCTTAAATATATTTCCTATGATCTAGACAGATCATGCTGATAGGACATAGATTGTAACACCCCAATATTCCATGGTACACTCCTCTTTGAATAATAGAGCAGCGTGTGTTGTACGCAACCTCGAGTTCTAACACACCACGACCAATAAAAGTAGTAGTTATGAATAGTAATACCCACCTTTTGAAATTATATAAATTTTATATTAGAAAATTGACTTCATTTTTGGATTCGGAATATCTAAATTAGCCTATGTTGAATTTTTGGTATTTTTCTGAGAACTTCTAATTTTTGATTAATAGTGAAAAATACTTAAAAACAACTTTTTTAATCAAAATAATATATAGTGATAAAATATACAATTGAGTTTTTGTAAAGTGTAATTAGAATATATTTTTACCATTTTATCCAATGGTGGTCATTAGAATTAATTTCACTTTGAAATTGGACATAAACAATTGTCAATCTTTTGATTGATATTTTTTCTTAAAAACACGCTATTTGTTGTGACAGCAGGAATTAATTATTAAATTAATTAATTAAACTTATATGTTTTTAATTTTTTAAAATAGACATCATTTCTTAATTAGGAATATCAAATATAGCTTAGGGTAAATTTTTGTTGTCGTTCTGAAAAACCTCGATTTTTGATGAATAGTGAAACCACTAAGTGGTAGTTAAAAAAACTAATTCTTCGTGTAAATGAAACATTACCTCTTTTGTGATTTGATTTTCAAAAATCCGACATACATGGTTTTAATTAGGAAGTAAAATGTGGTTCAATGTGATTAAAATAATTTTTTTGGTGAATAGTAACTTTTAAGTTTTATTAATCACGATTAAAGTTAATTAATGAAATTTAAGGTAAAATTGATATTATAAAAATATAAAAATACCTTTACACTTTTCTTAACCATATTTGATGAGTCATTTACGACCCAGAAAATCCATGGGTCAACTTTGGGACCACATGGAGCCACTTGGGTAAGAAAATGACATTAAAAACTTTTTATTTAAAGTAAAAATAAAATTGTCACAAACATGTGTTGTTTTACGAAAAAAATTATTACATGGGGTTATATAAGTTAAATTTTCGACTATAAATATTAATTAGAAAGATAAAAGGATTTCCTACTTCATGGTAATTTTTTTATAATTTTTAGACATTAAATAAATTAAATTATTTATGACACAATGATGATGCAGCGATTACCTCATTAATTAACGATTTAAATAAAATGATAAGATAATGTAAAATCTAAGACATAAACTTCTCAAAAACCTATTGTATGAGTAGATTTAGAACCCTTATCAACTTATCCTAGAAATATATAATTGTGGGACCTTTAAAATCCGAAACAAACTTCATAATAATGTAAAATTTCATGACATTCCAAGAGTGCCCCTCCTCTCCTCCTATAAAAGGCCCCCACCTGTACCACCTTATTCACACATTCAAGCCATTTGGCTTGGCCAAAATCTACCTAAATACTCTCTCAAAATTCCTCCCTTAATCCTAGAATCCATAACTTAGGAAAAAAGCTCTTCAAGAAACCATTTTGGTTCAAACTAAGGTGAGTTACTCGATTTAAAGGTAATGTCTTCTCTTACATTGTTTTGTTTTATTTTGATTCTCCAACACCCTAAACTGTTTTTATTATTTTCTTTTGTAACAAAACCAGTATCCTCAATATAATTGGATGTTTCTAGGAGAATTATTTTATTTACACTTACACACACCTTCATCTAATGGTTAAATAACATACTGTTTCTGTGGGTGGCGAATTACTGCCTCACGAAACGATGTTTGTTCAATCATCTATTAACACCTCTCATGGTGGACATTATGATGACACTATTTTTATATATGATATATATTATGTTTTTATATTCATTATGATTCTGTATTTTTCATTTATGTCATACCTTTATGATTTCCATTATGGGTAAACGTGATAATTTGATTTTATGAAGTGCGGACTACCGCCCCCTCAAAGTGATTTGAATCGTTAATGCCATATGTGGGATGTATAAAGGATGGAGTAAATGATATTATACATGATATTATACTGTAATCATATTATAACTTTATATAATTATAATTTCATTCCATTAAATACGAAATAGAAATGAAAATAGCATTCATGTGTACGTACGACTTACCGTCTCCATGAACAGTGCATTTCATTTCTTACCTCTAAATGTTCCACAATATTATGAATGAATGTATATACTGGATATATATGATATATATTATTTATAAATAATGAATATAATTCTGGAGATAATGGATATTCTACCACATAAACAACATGTAACTATAAGAAGTTTGTTGTTGACTCGAGTACCAACGATCGAAAAAACAACCGTTATTAACTTAAATTACTACATAATTTTTGTAACATTGTAATAAGTGATATAAAAGGGATAATGAACTTGAAAAAGGTTCTTAACAAAGTAGATATTAACTCTTATTTATTATTCAGGAGATTAAAGAACGGTTGAGTGAAGTCGGACATGACGTAAGGGAACTTCTTAACCCAATTTCCATTCTTTGGGTTAATCTCTTACTTTCAAATTATGTCATGATATTATTATGTTATATCTTATATTTGTACTTACTTTTTGTGTACTTATAGTTAATACACATAATAGGTCTATTTTATTTACAAAAATGATCTTTTTAAGGGAACTTCTTAACCCAATTTTCATTCTTTGGGTTAATATCCAACTTTCAAATTATATCATGATATTATTAGGTTCTATATTGTACTTTATTTTTGTGTACTTATAGTGAATACACCTGATAGATCTATTTAATTTAAAAAATGATCTTTTTAAGGGACATTGTCTCAATCTCCTTTCATTGAGGCATATTTTGTTTTATACACAAATTTCTTTTATACGGTGTATAAAACCCTTTGACTTTTATGTTTATTCAAAATGAATATTTTTTATGCGAAGCATTTTAATAAATGACAAAAGGGAATGTTTTTTTTGTTGTACGTATGCGGCGACAACGACTTCTCCACCGCCCTGACTATTATTTGAGTTTCGACTTCCTCTACAAGCCATAACTTTTTTTAAATGAAAAAGAAATACAAATTTTTAATTTTATTTTATTTTGGTATTGAAAATGGTTTTGAAAGTGTTTTTATTATATCAATGTGTTGTATTGATATCTTGTGATTGAAATGTGGAAATGTTATGTTTCCTTGATGCATGTTTTATGTGATACGATTATGTTATGGTTTATGATATGTTTAAACCTGTTCATATGAGGAATGCATTGGACTTAATAAGTGACGGGTGGAGCCCGCTATAGCTCCTCGATGAATCGGTAGGTCTCATGAGACAAACTAGTGTCTTGGAACGAGGCCTTGGAAAAATCTTATTTGTAGTCATGGCACGAGGTTTTGGATACGTGGTTATTATAGTCTGGCATTATGCATTCCATCATTATGAAAGTGGTTATTGATATTGCATGTGATTATTCGACTAGTATAATATCCATGTGAATAAGTAAATGGAATTATTTCATTTTAATTTTTCCATATTATGCTGAAGTTCAAGTTTAAAAGGTTTTTGTTTTAGTTATACACTGCCTTAAATGTTTATGCTTATTTATGAAATCTTCTGCTATATTGTTATCATTACTGAGCATCTGAGCTCACCCCTTTCATTGTTTTAATATTTTCCAGGACGTGAAGAAGTATTGTATGAATGACCCACAGGGATAGTCAGAAGGGGATATGAGTGTGGACTATAAAGACCATGTTATTGTAGTTTTTCACTTTATTATGTAATGTAACTTTTATGAATGTATCTAGTGTTTCCAAGGCTACTAAACTAATCGGTCTTTTGAGACTTGATCTTCTGTGATCATGACAATGTTACGTAATAATTCACCAAATCTGGGTAACTAGGGGCGGGGCGTTATAGTTGGTATAAGAGGCAGTTTAGTACTAACCTTGGAAGATAGATTTAGATAAACTCTAATTAGAGCTCATAGCTCTAAGATAGACTTTGAGGATTATTATAGAAGAACTTCCTAGAATTTTTGTATTATAGAGATTTTATGAGTTTTCTGAGCAATACATGCCTATCTGTATACGAGTAGGTAGAGGTGTCTCTGGCACAGATGTACCTAGGGGTAAAACCCGAAAACACAGCTTTGAGCTAGACTCGAATGGGAACTGGTGCACGATAATGTACCTTGCTGCACTCTTGGTTACGACACTCCTGAGGGATATGCTTAGGATAATTCTCATTTTCTTTACAAACCATTATAAAGGGTTTATGATTATATAATTCCTCAAAGACAACATTTTTATGATTATAGTTCAATTTATGTAAAGTGTTTTACAAGTATGGAATTATGTATTTTGATTCATAAACTAATCTAGTTTATTCCATTATTTAGTAATGGGGCCTAGTGGGAGGAATGGAAACCATATCAATGCACGCACTCCATATAGGGATTTCCCTCCTGCACAAGATAATTATAATGGAGTTTGTGATACAACTGGTATTGACCAGCTTATCACCATACTGGGGAAACTCACTCAGGTTATGAATAATAACCATACCTGTATGGAGCACCTTGATCCGCAACGTGGATGATCAATGTTAGACCGCTTCATGAGGCAAAAACCGCCAACATTTAATAGGGGTACAAATCCTTTAGTAGCTAAGCAATGGATAAACTCTTTAGAGAAAATATTCCACGCCTTGGGGATTAGTGAAAGGGAGAAAGTTGTCATGGCAGTTTACCACCTCACTGGAGACGCCAATCAATGGTGGTCGCTGATTCAAAACACAAAGGAAGATGATGAAGTATCAAGTATGGAATGGAGGGAGTTTAAGGAAATTTTACTAGAAAAATACTTTCCACATGACCATCGAGCAGATATGGAAAGGAAATTTCTGAGTCTGAGGCAGAAGGAGGATGAGAATGTCGTAAAGTATGAGGATAACTTTACAAGGTTAGCGAGGCATGCTACAGATTATATATGTAACCCATGAAGTAATATTTATCATTTCATTGATGGGTTAAAACCATTTCTCCATCGAGTTTTAGTATCACAATCTTTCTCAATGTACGGAGATATTGTCTCGTGTTCTATCAAGACAGAAAAGGAATTCTCTAAATCTTATGACAATAAAGTAAAGAAAGAGAAGAAGAGAACGGTGGAGTAAGAGACAGGTAAAGGGAAAAAGGGAAAGAAGGATTTTCCATTATGCGATAATTGTGGGAATAATCACCCTGGTACTTTTTTAAAAGGAATGGGAGTTTGTTATAAATTTGGAGAAAAAGGTCACCAGGCTCATGATTGCAAGGGAAAGAAAGAGGCTATCAATGTTGAATGCTACAATTTTAGAGAAATGGGGCATTATTCAAATGAATTTCCTAATCGTCAGGGAAAATTACCTCAGAAAAGGCCAAGGGATCAAGGATAATCTTATGTTGTTACTATAGTTAAAGTGGAATAATTAATGTCTTGGTGCTTTTGGACTCAAGTATTTTATTATGGTTATAAAAATAATGTGATATATATAAGGATTATACTGAAGTAATTTTTGTTTTAATTAAGGTTTTAATATGATGAAGGTAATCATATTTTTATATGTGATAATAAGAGAAACTTTACTTTGTTTGAGGAATCTGATGATACAATTGATTTTGGAATTTAGAGACCTTTTAGAGAAAGTCTGGACGGAGGTATTTTGTATAACTATAATGGTTGGAATGGATTAAGTTGAACTTTGGAAAGTATTGTTTAAGGTTAAAAAATTTATGAAGACTATTTTTGGAATATTACAATACTATAGTTTTAGGAAAAGGACAACCTGCAGGTTGGGGGATAACACGTCACGTCGGACAAAGCTGTAGGAATCAAACCCACAACCATAGTGTGACATGCCTTTATTACCTACCACTAGCCTACAGGAAGTCCCTAATTATTACAAAAACGTTTTCCTAATCTAAATGGTATGTGTTAATATTTTTAACATTATACAATTATAATAAATAGAATATATTTGAGTTCTATTACCTTTTGGAATGAAAGATGGGTTTGTGGTAAAAATTTATTAAAGAATGAAAGTCTACATGACAAGTAAGTATATTACCTTACGTTCTTAGAAAATCTCCTAAATAAAAATCCTCAACATTATGAAAGGTAACTTAAAACAAAAATTTTGTCGGTTAACTTTTCTAATTGGGGAATCAATGATAGTTTAACCAATCACAAGTTTGTGATTTTCTTGTAGTTATCTTTCTCCTAATCCTGTTTTATACAACTCTCCATCAGACCTTGATGGTTTTTTCCTCTATATACATATTTTCATAGAATCCTAGTATGGACTATCTCGGGTGACCTTTGTACTTCTCTTTCTTTATTTTAATGTTATATTTTTATTAACCCTATTTCCAATGTGGGTTTTCCACAAAGGTATTTTCTATTTTCAACCTTTTATTTTCAAAGAAAAATTTTAAATTGTGAGGACGCAATTTATTGAAGGAGGGGAGAATGTAACACCCCAAGCTTCCATGGTACACTCCTCTTTGAATAATAGAGCAGCGTGTGTTATACGCAACCTCGATTTCTAACACACCGCGACCAATAAAAGTAGTAGTTATGAATAGTAATAGCCAATTTTCGAAATTATATGAATTTTATATTTCAAAATGCACTTCATTTTTGGATTCGGAATATTGAAATTAGCCTATGTTGAATTTTTGGTATTTTTCTGAGAACTTCCAATTTTTGATGAATAGTGAAAAATACTTAAAAACAACTTTTTTAATCAAAATAATTTATAGTGATAAAATATACAATTGAGTGGTTATAAAGTGTAATTAGAATAAATTTTTACCTTTCTATCCAATGGTGGTCATTAGAATTAATTTCACTTTGAAATTGGACATAAACAATTGTCAATCTTTTGATTGATATTCTTTCTTAAAAATATGCTATTTGTTGTGACAACTGGAATTAATTATTAAATTAATTAATCCAACTTAAATTTTTTGAATTTTGTAAAATAGAAATAATTTTTGAATTAGGAATATCAAATATAGATTAGGGTTAATTTTTGGTGTTGTTCTGAAAAACATCGATTTTTTTGATGAATAGTGAAACCACTAAGTGGTAGTTAAAAAAACTAATTTTTCATGTAAATAAAACATTACCACTTCTGTGATTTTATTTTCAAAAATCCGACATACATGGTTGTAATTAGGAAGTAAAATTTTGTTCAATGGGATTAAAATAATTTTTTGGTGAATAGTAACTTTTAAGTTTTATTAATGGCGATTAAAGTTAATTAGTGAAATTTAAGGTAAAAATGATATTATAAAAATATGAAAATAAATTTAAACTTATCCTACCCTTATTGGATGAGTCATGGCCGACCAATAAAATCCATGGGTCAACTTGGGGACCCCATGTAGCCACTTGGGTAAGAAAATGACATTAAAAACCTTTTATTTAAAGTAAAAATAAAAGTTTCACAAACATGTGTTGTTTTACTAAAAAAATTATTACATGGGGTTATATAAGTTAACGTTTAGACTATAAATATTCATTGTAAAGATAAAAATATTTCCCACATCATGGTATTTTGTTTATAATTTGTAGACATTAAATAAATTAAATTATTTATGACACAATGATGATGCAACGATTACCTCATTAATTAACGATTTAAATAAAATGAAAAGATGATGTAAAATATAAGACTTACACTTGTCAAAAACCTATTTGATGAGTATATTTAGAACCCTTATCACCTTATCCTCAAAATATATAATTGTGGGACTTTTAAAATCCGAAAATCACTTAATAATAATGTAACATTTCATGACTTTCCAAGAGTGCCCCTCCTCTCCTCTTATAAAGGGCCCCCACCTCTACCACCTTATTCACACCATAAAGCCATTTGTATATGCCAAAATCTACCCAAATACTCTCTCAGAACTCCTACATTTATCCTAAAAGCCTTACCTTAGGTAGAAAGCTCTTCAAGAAACCGTTTTGGTTCCAACTGAGGGGAGGTACCCGATTTAATGGTAATATCTTCTCTTACGTTATTTTGTTTTATTTTCATTCTCAAACCCCCTAAACTCTTTTTATTATTTTATTTTGTAACAACAAAAGTATATTCAATATACTTGGATGTTTTTAGGAGATTTATTTTATTTACACTTACACACACCTTCATCTAATGGTTAAAGAACATACTGTTTCTGTGGGTGGCAAATTACTGCCTCACGAAACGATGATTCTTCAATCTTCTATTAACACGTCTCATGGTGGACATTATGATGACACTATTTTTATATATGATATATATTATGTTTTTGTTTTCCTTATTATTCTGTATTTTTCATTTATGTCATACATTTATGATTTCCATTATGGGTAAACGCGATAATTTCATTTTAGGAAGTGCGGACTACCGCCCCCTCAAAGTGATTTGAATCATTAATGCTATATGTGGGATGTATAAAGGATGGAGTAAATGATATTATACATGATATTATACTGGAAATATAGTATACCTTTATATAATTATAATTTCATTCCATTAAATATGAAATAGAAATGAAAGTAGCGTTCCTGCATACGTACGACTTACCGTCTCCATGAACGGTGCATTTCATTTCTTACCTCTAAATGTTGCGTAATATTATGAATGAATGTATATACCGGATATATATGATATATATGATATCTAAATCATGAATATAATTCTGGAGATAATGGATATTCTAACACAAAAAGAACTTGTAATTATAAGAAGTTTCTTATTGACTCAAGTACCAAAGATCGACAAAACGACCGTTATTAACTTAAATGACTACATAATTTTCGTAACATTGTAATAAGTGATATAAAAGAGATAATGAACATAAAAAATGTTCATACGAAATTATAGATTAACTCTAGTTTATTATTCAGGGGATTAAAGAATGGTCGAGTGAAGTCGGACATGACGTAAGGGAACTTCTTAACCAAATTTCCATTCTTTGGGATAATCTCCTACTTTCAAATTATGTCATGATATTATTATGTTCTGTCTTGTATTTGTACTTCCTTTTTGTGTATATATAGTGAATACACATAATAGGTCTATTTTATTTAAAAAAATGGTCTTTTTAAGGGAAATTCTTAACCTAATTTCCGTTCTTTGGGTTAATCTCCTACTTTCAAATTATGTCATGATATTATTCGGTTATATCTTGTACTGTCTTTTTGTGTACTTATAGTGAATACACCTTATAGATATATTTTATTTAAAAAATTATATTTGTAAGGTAATTCTTATCAATCTCCTTTCATTGAGGCATACTTTGTTTTATACACAAATTTATTTTATATGGTGTATAAAACCCTTTGACTTTTACGTTTATTCAAAAGGAATATTTTTGTATACGAAGAATTTTACTAAACGAAAAAAGGGAATATTTTTCTTGTTGTACGTATGCAGTGACAACGACTTCTGCGCCACCATGACCATTATTTGAGTTTCGGCTTCCTCTACAAGACATAATTTTTTTTAAATGAAAAATAAATACAATGTTTTAATTTTTGTTTATTTTGGTATTGAAAATGGTTTTGAAAGTGTTTTTATTATATCAATGTGTTGTATTGATATCTTGTGATTGAAATGTGGAAATGTTATGTTTCCTTTATGCATGTTTTATGTGATACGATTATGTTATGGTTTATGATACGTATAAACTTGTTCATATGAGGATTGCATTGGAATTAATAAGTGACGGGTGGAGCCCGCTATAGCTTCTCGATGCATCGGTAGGACTCATGAGACAAACTAGTGTCAGGACACGAGGCCTTGAAAAAATATTATTTATAGTCTTGGCACGAGGCCTTGGCTATGTGGTTATGATAGTCTGGCATTATGCATTCCATCATTATGAAAGTGGTTATTGATATTGCATGTGATTATTCGACTAGTAGAATATCCATGTGAATAAGTAAATGACATTATTTCATTTACTTTTTCCATATTATGCTAAAGTTCAAGTTTAAAAGGTTTTTATTTTAGTTATACATTTCCTTAAATGTTTATGTTTATTTATGAAATCTTCCGCTATATCGTTATCCTTACTGAGCATCTGAGCTCATCCCTTTCAATGTTTTAATATTTTCCAGGATGTGAAGAAGTATTGTATGAATGACCTACAGGGATAGTCAGAAGAGGATATGAGTGTGGACTATGGAGACCATGTTATTTTAGTTTTTCACTTTATGATGTAATGTAATTGTTATGAATGTATCTAGTGTTTCCAAGGCTACTAAACTAATCGGTCATTCGAGACTTGATCTTCTGTGATAATGCCAATGTTACGTAATAATGCACCGACTCTGGGTAACTGGGGTCGGGGCGTTATATAGATGATGTATGACTATAATGTTTTGGGGGATCATAATAATATCTACTTTTTCTCATGAAGATAACACTTGGAAATATTGAGTATATTAGATCTTGAGGAGTGATGTGCTAATAAGAACACCACATGATTCATACGTGGTTTGTTATTCCTATTTGCTAAAACATGTATTTTTCTGTGGAATTGAAATTATTATCAGTGTGTACCATATTATTAGATACTTTGATGAAATATGAAACTTAAGAAATATAGTTCATGGCGATGTAGATTTATTTGTGTGGACCATTTGTGTTATGAAATTGAATGAATGATCAATATAGAATCTGTTTCTTTTGAAAAGAGTGTAATATCTCAAGCCTATTTGATCCTGATAGTAGTAAATACACCAATTCCATGGCCAACGTAGAATAAGATAATTCCTTTTAGTAAGGAAAATTAATAATAAATCAAGAAATAATGACAAAAAAATGTGTGTGTCCTCTTATATGATATATCACAAGAAAAAGTGATTATATTACACAACATGTGTTTGGAGAGAGGTTGAGTTTGTTATAGTTATACATTATATCCATAAGAGAATATATGTATTGATAGAATCCACTCTCATACTATGATTAGTTTTCAATATTATCAAGATAAGGGCATAGAGGGTAATATACTTAGTGCATTCAAATGGCAGGCCTATTCTTATTAATACAAGTTTAGGGCATTGGGGACCCTAACATAGGGGCCAGGTGATGTCTGAGTTTGAATAATTTACATAAAAAAAATAAATTAATATTATTAAAGTTTATAATAATTACTATTGAATTTATTTATAAATAATATTCATAAGTTATATAGTAAATACATTTAAAAAATATTTAACGAAAGAATATTATTTAATATTTGGGGCTTGTTTGATATTTGCGTGAATAACAAGTTGAGTTAACAAATAACTTATATCATTTAATATATTTATTATATTACCTCTGAGTGGTATAAAATAAAAATTATATTTATAACACATTTAATAGGTTATAAGATGTCATTTTTGGATTATTTAGAAGGTAATATATAATTGGGGGCCATAGAGTCGTTTTAAGGTGTATAAAAATCACTATTTAAGGTAAAAGAAACTATAATTCATGTGACTATTCATACACTCGAATTTGGGAACTCATATATCATCACTCTAGTATACTAGATAGAGAAGTATCCTATTCCAAGAATTGATACATGTTCACCTTTGCAGATCAAAGGAACAACATTGTGGAAATCGTTGGGAGATCGTAAGGTTCATCGATGATCCATGCTATCACCTCTAATATGAATTTCAATGATTTGAAATACTCTATAAGAACATTACGATGATATTGATGGATTAAACATTATTTCCTTCAATAAAAAGTCTCTATGAATGAATGATATTCACCAAAACCTTCATATTGAATGAGGGATTTGTTTGATTTTATTTTTTCTTAAATCCTTTCATGGAAAATTCTCAAGTTTCATACATAGAAGTGTGTTGTTGGAGATGATGTTGTTATGTTTGTTTGAAAATAATAAATTTTAATGCCCCAACCCTCCAAATAACACTATTCCCATCATCCCTACAATTGGTTTCATATTGACACATGATTATTTAATTCTATTCAAATTAATTTTGCATTAAATTAGTTAATTGGGAGTTTTTACTATCCTATTTACATAGATAAAGATTCAATTTGAAATTTAATGATCAATATGTGGCCAAATGAAGATAAAAATATGGATTGATAGGATAATTTTGGAAGAAGAAAAAAATATTTTTATCCTCTGGTTGTTGGAAGTTGATAGCTCGAGAGGATTTTAATACTTTAGACATTTTCTAGTGGTCTGATGTGTTCCACAATGGGGGGGGGCATATTCCAAAAATTTGTAAAATTGTTTATAAAAAACATTTTCAAAAGCCCTTATAAGTATGATTAAATGTTTTAAAAAAGGAATAAAGAAATTTATCATGTGGGGTGGCCTTATCATATACTCATTAATTACAACCACCCCAAGTGGGTCGAAACGACCTACTAACCGACACCAACTAGATCAAGATTGATTAAAAAATATATCTACCAACCCTTTCAACTCTATCCATTTTTAGTTACACATGGTGCATGTAAGAACCCGAACCTTCATTTCATGTATGTTTTTCCTTTTCTTGTCATTTTTGAGGAAATTAGGAAAATCTGGAAATTTTCTAAGTACACGCCGTGTACTTTATAAGTATATGCCATGTACTTTGATCTCGCACGAGGCCATGTGTTGTCCGTGTCCGGGCCACACACACGGTGTGTAGGGGTGATGTGGAGGCCTCTTAATGCGGTGTATAGAAAAGGCGAGTACACGTCGTGTACTCATGATGTAAAGGCCATGTAGTTTTTTTTATTTCATTAAACAGATCAGGTTCATGTCTAATCCCTATTTATATATGTTTATTCACTTAATTAAATCCAGGGAATCCGAGGAGGCTGAATCTTCTTCGAGCCGTTGATCGTTCACCAGTTATCCGAATCGAACGCCTTCGGTTGCAATAGAATCGCAGCGGTGAGTTATTGGTTCTTCCTTGGCCACATTTCTGGATTCTTTCTCTTATGAGAGTTATCTAAGGTTGAATGTTTTAGATTTTTTTTTCGATATTCTCTATTCTAGGCCGATTCACAGGCTAAGGTTCAAATATATCGATCTCCTAGGATCGAGGTAGGTGGTTTGTTTCCCTATGTTGAATGTCTTTGAGTTTTTGTGAAACAAGTGTCGGATTACCATGTATCGGGTATCTTGGGTTAGGGTTTTGAACCTATATTATTATCTTCCTTAGATTTATTGTATGAATGAGGTTATTAAATGATTACTGATTTCTTATTATCATGTTTGAGGATAACCCCATGGGTGTTTTTCTTTTTTTGGATGTATACCGCCGTTTCTCTTAGGATCGCTGTGAGGTATACCTTGTTGCATTGATTTCCTGCCTTGAGATAATTGATTGCATGTATTGCCTGCTATTTATATGCTTTTTATGCATTGTAGCTATTTTACAAGTAGTTGTTGAACTTAATTAGGTATGATAACAATCGATTATGCACAACCAGACTACTCAGGGCTGTGTGCACCAGGTACAGTAGACAAAAGAGGGAATTGACAATTAAGGGCTTCCCTAGAGAGTCTGTTATAAATTAGTATCGTTCATAGGACCTATAGGAATTGGACTTTGTTATTCCTTAGAGTATCCTTAGATACATATCGTGACTATAGGGGGAATTAGACGTAAGTGCTTCCTCAGAGAGTCTCTATCTATCGTTGCAAGACCACAGGGGAATTGACGGTGAATTCTTCCTAGGGTGTATGTGCCTTTGTATGATTAATTGACTATAGAGGTCTACCATTATGAGAAACCTAGAGAGTCAGTGTGAATTTTGTTTGGTTGGTTGTGACAAGTCCACCAAGACAAAGAACAAGATTGTGTTTTGTACTGCTTATAGTTTAGGTAGTCTGCTTAGATACCTGTTGCATTACTTACTATGCTTTGGGAATATAGATTTGTTGCTAGATTCCTTGGGTGATAATTAAATGACTTAATTAAATTACGGAATAAATATGAATGGAGATTTGTATTATTGTTTACATAGTGTACTCCTGTTTCTATGCTTCATTTATTTCATTTACTTTTTCTAAATTGCTCACTGACAGTAGGGCACAGATCTTGTGGTGATTGCCTACTGAGATTAGTCTCACACCCTTTTTGGGTCTTGATTTTTGGCCCAAACAGATTATATGGTTGCAGGTGTGGATAGGGATTGTGGCCCTTCTACTTTAGGTACATGATTGCTGGTTGGAGCTGGAGAGCATAGGACTGATCCTAGGCTTGGGACGCTGCTGGAGTTGTTGTTTACTTTTAGTACTTTGTTCTCAATTGTATTTTATCACGTTGTTGTGTTTTATGCTTTCATTTGATACTTGTACCTGCTGCATAATTTTCATCATTATTATATTATACATTGCTTACATTGTTTAGTTTCAGTTATTGTATGTTGTTTACTACTTCCGTTATTGACTGTTATTTCCTTTTCATTGTATACATTACCAAATGAGGGCATAGTTTCTCTAATGACTCACCAAGGCCATCATTGCTAGTTGGCAACCACTGGAATTTGGGGAAACGTGCATGAGGTCTTATAGTGAACTAGGTACGGGGCACCAGTTGAGTGGCTCCAGATTCTATGTTTTTCTAGACAGTAGCCTCAAAAATGCACCGGAGCCCAGAAAACATAGAAAACAAGCATTAAGGTGCCAAATTTTGATCCTTGCGGGGCCATACTCCTCGCGAATCAAAGCATGGAATCATACCAATTCATATAACAATTAAACAGTACAACAACTCACGACCCACCAAATTCCGATCCTCGAGGGCCCATAACACCTCTAAGACCAAAGTTTGGTGTTCATAATAAAGAATCTCCAAACGAATGATACCCTATCAACATGGAAGATATTCTATCACAGAAGTTATCACAATAGCTTGCATAATCTATCAAAAATTCTATCACAACAGCATGTAAATTATAATACAACCTAGATGGAAGGGCAAAATGCATGACATGTGATTTTCGAACAAGTTCCTATATGATTCAAGAGAGGGCATACCCTCATCTCATCAGGTTCCAACAAAATAGAACCACAATCATATAAACAGTAACATCAAAAAACAAGTGCACCACCCAATGGTGAAATCAAGTAAACTGTAACATTTGCAAGACTCGAAAATTGCAACATTCAAGGTAATCTAGCTTTTTCCTTGTACACGTGTTCTAGAACTCCCGAGCATAGCTATTTACCATTTACCTATTCCATCCTATCCCTATCTAATGTCACTAAACAATAAGTCAATAGAAAGGGGAAGAACTCCTCTGATACCACATTGTAACGAACCGAATCCGGAGCCACTCAACTGGTGCCCCGTACCCAGTTCGCCACATGACCTCAAGAAAATTTCCCCAAACTCTAGAGGCTTCTGACGAGAAGTAAGGGCCTTGGTGAGTCATTGGGGAAACTATGCCCTCATTTGGTAAAGTATAAAAAGAAAATAAAATAACAGTCAATAGTGGAAGCAGTAAAAAACATACAATAACTAAAAATAAACAGCATAAGCAAAGTATAATATAATAATGATGAAAATTATGCAGCTGGTACAAGTATCTAAGGAAAGCAGCAAACAGAACAACTTGCTGAAATACAACTGAGAACAAAGTACTAAAAGTAAACAGTAACTCCAGCAGCATCGCAAGACTAGGCTCAGTCCTATTCTCTCCAGCTCCAACCTGCAATTATGTACCTGAAGTAGAATGGCCACAATCCCTATCCACACTTGCAACCATATAACTTGTTTGGGATGAAAAGCAGGACGAGACTTGGGAGAGGGAGGCTGATATGTGATCACAGTGGCTAGAGTTGTTCGAGGATTCTTCTTATCCACCTTTTTATGGAAATTCGAGGATGAATTTCTGTAAGGGGGAAGTTTGTAAGAACCCGGACCTTCGTTTCAGGTATTTTTTTCCTTTTCTGGTCGTTTTTGAGGAAAAGAGGAAAATCTGGAAATTTTCTAAGTACACAATGTGTACTTTATAATTACACACCGTGTTCTTTTATCTCGTGCGAGGCCGTGTGAAGGCTGTGTTTGGGCCACACAAACGATGTGTAGGGGTGATGTGGAGTTCGCTTAATGTGGTGTACAAAAAAGGTGAGTACACGCCATGTACTCAAGAAGTACACGCTTTGTACTTTTCTTTTTATTTCATTAAATGGACTGAGGGCGCGTCTAATCCCTATTTCCATCTTCTTCTTCACCTAATTACGTCCAGAGCATCCAAGGAGGCCAAATCTTCTCCAAGCCGCTGATCCGTAACCAATTATCAAAATCGAACGCCGTCAGTTGCAATAGAATCGCAGTGGTGAGTTCTTGGTTCTTCCTTGGCCACGTTTCCTGATTCTTTCTCTTATGAGAGTTATATAAGGTCGAATGTTTTATATGTTTTGGAGATCTTCTCCACTCTAGGATGATTCACAGGATGAGGTTCAAGTATATCGATCTACTAGGGTCGAGGTAGGTGGTTTGTTACCCTACGTTGATTGTCTTTGAGTTTTTGTGCCAAAAGGTCCAGATTCCCATGTATTGGGTATCTCAGGTTAGGGTTTTGAACTTGTATTATTATCTACCTTAGATTTATTGTATTCTTGAGGTTATTAAATGATTAATTATTTCTTGTTATCATGTTTTAGGATCACCCCATGGGTGTTTCCCTTTGTTTTGGCTGTTTACCATCGTTTGGCTTAGGTTGCCTGTGAGGCATACCTTGTTGCATTGATTTCCTGCCTTGAGATAATTGATTGCATGTATTGACTATTGTTTATATGATTTTGATTCATTTTATCTATTATCCAAGTAGTTATCGAACTTACTTAGGGCTTCTAAAAGTCGATTACCCACGACTAGACTGCTCAGGGCTGTGTGTACCTGGTGCGGTAGACTATAGAGGGAATTGATGATTAAAGGGTTCCCTAGAGAGTTTGTTATAAATTAGTATCATTCGTAGGACCTATAGAAATTGGACTTTATGCTTCCTCAGAGTGTACTTAGTTACGTATCAAGACTACAAGAGGGAATTATACATAAGTACTTACTCAGAGTGTCTATACCTATCATTGCAAGACCACAGGGGAACTGACGGTGAGTGCATCCCATAGTGTTTGTGCCTTTGTATGATTACTTGACTATAGGGGTCTGCCAGTATGAGCCACCCAGAGAGTTAGTGTGAATTTTGTTTGGTTGGTTTTGATGATTCCACCAAGCCATAGAATAATCTTGTGTTTTGTAGTTCTTGTAGTTTAGATAGTCTTCTAGGATACCTGTTGTGTTACTTGCTATGCTTGGGGAATATAGAGCTGTTTCTAGATTCCTTGGGTGATAATTAAATCACTGAATTAAATTAATAAATAAATGTGAATGGAGATTTGTAGGATTGTTCACATATTGTACTCCTGTTATTCTGCTTCATTTATTTCATTTACTTTGGATAAATTGCTCACTGACAATTGGGCATAGATCTTGTAGTGATTGCCTTCTCAGATCAGTCTCACACCTTGTTGGGGTCCTACTTTTCGGCCCAAACAGGTTATATGGTTGCAGGTGTGGATAGGGATTGTGGCCCTTTTACTTCAGGTACATGATTGCTGGTTGGATCTGGAGAGCATAGGGCCGATCCTAGGCTTGTGATGCTGCTGGAGTTGCTGTTTACTTTTAGTACTTTTTTCCCAGTTGTATTTCAGCACGTTGTTGTGTTTGCCGCTTTCCTTAGATAATTGTACCTTTTGCATCATTTTCATCATTATTATATTATATATTTATTCCACTGTTTAGTTTAAGTTATTGTATGTTGTTTACTGCTTCCTCTATTGACTGTTATTTCCTTTTCTTGGTATACTTTTCCAAATGAGGGCATATTTTCCCCAATGAATCACCAAGGCCCTCGCTGCTAGTCAGCAGCCTCTAGAATTTGGGGAAACGTGCTTTATGTCATCTGGAGAACTAGGTATAGGGCACCATGAATACACACCATTTAGTTTTTAGCCATGTCATTGACTGTGTGGACAGGGACACGGGGCTGTGAAAGTTCTTGTAGGAACATGTCGTGTACTAGTTTAAAAACCATGTAGTATAACTTGGGTATCTGGTCGTGTCACGAACAACACAGGTTGGGGGTTTCCTTCAAGTACATGACATTTACTTCTGGAACATGCCATGTAGGTTCGGTCGTGTTTCAGGCCGTGTCGCTAACAACACGGGCCAGGTAATGCATGTCTAGTACACGAAGTGTCTCCTTTGAACATTCCATGTAGTTTTGTCATAGGGGAGCTGTGTGACTATGCCGTGTAGCTGAATACATGGGTTGGGAAAATCCGCAGGGAAACACAACTTGTACCATGTTGACACGTCGTGTAGTAGTGATCCGTGTACTAGTCCGTGTGACTAACAACACAGACATGAGAAAAATCATATGGACACGTCATGTAGTGGAAAAATACGCCGAGTAGTTTCCTGCTAGGACATACAGTGTTCTTAGCCATGTAGGAGTGATCGGGTAGGGAGAAAATGGGTTAGTATATGTCATGTAGTTTGAGAGCACTCCGTGTATCCGGGTGGTTTACACAGCCATGTATAGCCATGGTACATGCCCAGGGTAAAATTTCGGGAAAACAAGTAGTGTATTGGTACTAACACACCGTTTAGTCATGTTTTTCCAGGATTTTTATGTTTTTCCCTCCAGTTCCATTTTAATCTCTTAAGTTTCAACTGTGTTCGTCATTAAGGAAGGTGTGCTTTTGACTTTTCAGAGCTATAGCACCAAGACGTCCTCCGGTTGCACATCAGGAACCAGACAGTGACCGTACACCTGATACGGTAGACCATGTTCTACCAATAGTTCCACCTATCTTTCCGGACATGGAACATGCAGTGATTCTTGAAACTGGTGCCGACACTCAGTTCAAAGAGGGTTTCATGAGATTCTTGCAGACCTTCTAGGGATCTCATCATCCTTCCCCGTCTATGGCAAAGCTGACGCAGGTTTTTTAGCAACAGAATCCTCCCACGTTCACAGGGGAGGGAGTACCGCGGGCTGAGGAGTCATGGATAGAAGCCATAGTATCCATCTTCGAGCACCTGGAGATGCCTCCAAAGAGGAGAGTTAATCTTGCAACTTATATGCTGCAAGATTCGGCCAAGAGATGGTGGGATGTGGTTTTGCAGGCAGGGCGCCAACAGACTATTGCTTGGGACGAGTTCCATCATACGTTTTACGACTACTAATACCCGGCAACGCTAAGGGTTGGCAGAGCTAGAGTGTTCATGAACCTGAAGCAGGTTACTCTCACAGTTATGGAGTTTTCCTCTCGCTTCACAGAGTTACGGTGTTTCACTCCCGTTCTGGGGAATGACGAGCTAGTTTTTTTGATGAAGTTTGAGGAAGGCCTCAGACCGGACATCCGATCGAAGGTGAAAGTATTCCAGTTGACTTATATTAATCTGATAGTCAACTAGGAGATTATCACGGGGAGAAAACTATGGGAGACTGGATCTGTGGACCAGGGTGGTTCAGATTCCAGGGCTGAATCTTTTCAGGTAGAGGGCAAGAAGCGCCACTGAGAGTCGACACGAGGTGACTCGAGGAAGCGAGGCATTCCTTCTGGTAGACAAGATCTTCCTTCTGGAAACCAAGTGGTGTGCTATCAGTGTCGAAAAAATAGTAATAAGAAGACTTAGTGCTCGAGAGACCCAGTGGAGTGCTGATCATGCGGTAAGATGGGCCATCTGTAGTGTTTTTTCAAGGTTCTTCTTCCAGCAGCTAGTGAAGAAGGATTAGTTTTGACTCCACATATATGAAAATAATTACTAGTTCCATAGAAAACTAGGGGCTGGAGTTCTTCAGGTCATTCAGGTCGGGGTAGTGGTCGTGGATGAAGTGTTCAGGCTCAGGGAGGGTCATCTTAGAGATCTTAGGCTGCTACACAGGGCTGCTGTGCAGGCCAGACTTTTTCGGTAGAGCATATTTATCAGGAGCAGGATCTCGGACCTTCCACAGTTTGAGGTATGATTTTAGTAGCCTCAATTTTATCCTCTTCACTTTTCAATACATGAGATTCTCATATCTTTATTTCTGTGAATACTGTGGAAATCCTTAGACTTACTGTTTATACTTCTGAGGATATGATGACGCTAGACACTCCTTTGGTAATTAGAACTACTAGCATGCGTCAGTGATTAGACTGCCTCCTTGAGGTTTGTGGGTGTTGTTTTTCGGGGAGTCTCTATGTTTTGGAAATGACAGGCTATGATGTCATTCTCGGGATGGACTGGTTAGTTCCCTTCCATGCATTTTTCGATTTCTATAGCTATATGGTGAGTTTTATATCACCAGAGGGCATATCTTTTCTTCACAGGGGTGAATGGGATGTAAAGGCGAGCAAAGCGGGACCAGAGCATCATGTTTTCAGTGGTGTTATATCCCAGATTTCTTGCTTATATCTGGATGACCATGGGACTTCTAAGATAGATTCTCCTCCAGTGGTTAATCACTTTCCAGATGTCTTTTTAGAAGACTTTTCAGGTTTTCCTCCAGAGCGAGAGGTAGAATTTTTTATCGAGCTTGTGCCAGGAGTGGCATCGGTGTCCATTCCTCCTTATAGGATGGCTAAACCTGAGTTTCAGGAGCTCAAGAAGTACTTGCAGGAGTTGCAGGAAAGGGGTTTCATCCGACCCAGTACTTCTCCTTCGGGTTCGCCTGTCCTATTTGCAGAGAAGGCAGAAGACACCCTTAGGCTTTGTGTGGATTATCGGAAGCTGAACCAGTTGATGGTTAATAACCGATATCCATTACCATGGATAAATTATCTCTTTGATCAGCTTCAAGGAGCCAGAGTGTTCTCGAAGACTGACTTGAGATCTGGCTACCATCAGTTGCATGTCAGACCATTTGATATACCTCTTACATCCTTTTGGAGCAGGTATGGTCTGTATGAGTATTTGGTTATGCCGTTCGGTCTCACGAATGCACCAGCAGTTTTCATGGAACTGATGAATATATTTTTCCATCCTTACATGGATTCTTTAATGGTGGTTTTCAGGGACGACATCTTGGTGTAATCTCACACTCTACACGACCATGCTACCCATATTGAGATCGTTTTGAGTACACTGAGGGAGCATTAGTTACATATTAAGATCTCAAAGTAGCACTGCTGATGAGCTTGGCTAAGAAGGGGGTGAAGTATGTTTGGTCAGAAGTTTGAGATTCATCCTTTCAAGAGCAGAAGGGGAGATTGACTACAGCATCGATTCTAGTTTTTCTGGAGCTAGGGAAGAGTTATACAGTTTTCTGAGATGCATATGGAATCTAGCTTGGAGAAGTACTTATGCAAGAGGATCGCGTTGTTGCATATGGATCTCAGCTGTTGAGGCCACATGGGAGGAACTATCCTATGCATGACCTGGAGTTGGCTGCAGTTGTTCATTATTTGAATTGTTGGAGACATTACCTTTTGGGAGATCATTTTGTGGTATATACTGACCATAAGAGCCTCAAGTATATCTTTACGCAGCATGACTTGAATCTGAGACAGCAAAGGTGGGTTGAGTACCTACAGTCTTTCTAATTCGAGCTTGCTTATACGCCTAGGAAAGGCAACGTTGTGGCAGACGCACTGGGCAGGAGGACATAGATACAGGTAGTTCCGGAGGCCAGTAGCGATTGGAAGCTTATGGCTCTGTTCTCAGAGATGCATTTGGAGGTGAATGACAAACAGGGTCCTAATTTTCTTTCTTCTGTAGTTGTTACCTCTACCCTTCTTGACCGAGTTCAAATGAGGAAGCTATAAGACTCTGAAGGCCTAGTCCTACGGGAAAGAGTTTCAGGAGTGGAACCTCTTCCCATATGGACCATAGGTGAGGATGAGATCTTGTATTTCTAGGGACATGTATGGGTGCCAGTAGATATACGTGAGTAGATGATGCGAGACTTACATTCCTTAGTTTGGGAAGTTTATCCTGGCGTCACTAAGATTTATCGTGATCTGCACCACCAGTATTGGTGGCCAGGTATGAAGAGAGATGTTGATGGTTTTGTCATGAGATATTCCACCTGTCAGCAGGTGAAGGCAGAGCACAAGTGACTAGCAGGGCTTTTACAACAGCTACCCATTCCTGAGTGGAAGTGGAATGATGTTGCGATGGACTTTGTGACAGGATTGTCGAGATCGCCTAGAGGGAATGAGGTGGTATGGGTTGTCATTGATAGGCTCACGAAGGTTGATCACTTCTTGCTGATTAAGGAGACCTTAGGTGTCGATGAGCTTTGATGGTTTCACATCCGTGAGATTGTACGCTTGCATGAGGTTCAGAGTACTATCATTTCAGATAGAGACGACCTCTTTACGTCGCATTTCTGGCATGGGCTACAGAGGGATTTGGGTGTATAGGTACTTCTGAGTACAACTTACCATCCTCAGAAAGATGGCCAGTCAGATCGCATGATATAGGTTCTTGAGGACATGTTATGAGCATCCATCCTTGATTTTGGAGGTTCTTGGGAGAAACATATACCTATAGTGGAGTTTTCCTACAATAATGGTTTTCAAGAAACTATTTAGATGGAACCTTACGAGGATTTGTACGGTAGGTCGTGCCGATCACCCTTGTGTTTGCTGGAGGCAGGAGTGGCATTTATGCTGGGACCTCATCTTGTTCAAGAGGCCACAGAACAGGTAGAGTTGATTCCGAAAAGGATGGCTACTACGCAGTCTCGACATAAATCTTATGCTGATCAGCAGAGCTGACCTTTGGATTTCAAGGTCAGAGATCAGGTTTTACTACGTGTTACCCCGAGGATGGGACAAAAGAGGATCAGGAGTCAGGGTAAGCTTTCACCGAGATACGTCGGGCCGTTTGAGATTCTGGAGAGAGTCAGGCTGGATGCTTATAGGTTGCAGTTACCTCAATGGTACCAGGATATGCACGACGTCTTCCATGTTTCTCATATTCGACGTAATTTCTCAGACATGTCTCATGTCTTTCAATCCAAGGAGGTTGAGCTGGAGCGGGATGCATCGTTCACGGAGCATCCTATAAGGATTGTTTATCATAGTGAAAAGGTACTCCGTGGCCGATATGTTCCTATGGTATGGGTGCTATGGTATCACAACCGTGTGCAGAATGAGACTTGGGAGAGTGAGGCCGATATGAGATCATAGTGGCCAGAGTTTCTTCAAGGTTTCTTCTTCACCACCTTGTTAGGGAAATCCTGGGATGAATTTCATTAAGGGGAAGTTTTTAAGAACCTAGACCTTCGTTTTAGGTATGTTTTTCCTTTTCTGGTCATTTTTGAGGAAAAGTGGAAAATCTGGAAATTTTCAAAGTACACACCGTGTACTTTATAAGTACATGCTGTGTACTTAGATCCCACGTGAGGTCGTGTGTTGGCCGTGTTCGGGCCACACACATGGTGTGTAGGGGTGATGTGGAGGCCACTTAATTTGTTGTATGGAAAAGGCGAGTACACGCTGTATACTCAAGAAGTACACGCAGTGTACTTTTCTTTTTATTTCATTAAATGAACCAGGGTAACGTCTAATCCCTATTTCCATCTTCTTCTTCAAATAATTATGTCTAGAGCTTCCGAGGAGGCCGAATCTTTTCCGAGCCGCTGATCTATCCCCAATTATCTGAATCAAACACCGTCGGTTGCTATAGAATCATAACGGTGAGTTCTTGGTTCTTCCTTGGCCACGTTTCCTGATTCTTTCTCTTATGAGAGTTATCTAAGGTTGGACATTTTAGATGTTTCTGTAGATCTTCTCCATTCTATGCCGATTCACAGGCCGAGGTTCAAGTATATCGATCTCCTAGAATTGAGGTAGGTGGTTTGTTTCCCTACGTTGAATGTCTTTGAGTTTTTGTGCAAAAAGTGCCGGATTCCCTTGTATCAGGTATCTCGGGTTAGGGTTTTGAACCTACATTATTATCTGCCTTATATTTCTTATATTCATGAGTTTATTAGATGATTAATGATTTCTTGTTAGCATGTTTGATGATCACCCCATGGGTGTTTCCCTTATTTTGGCAGTTTACCGTTGTTTGGCTTAGGTTTCCTATGAGGCATACCTTGTTACGTTGATTTCCGTCCTTGAGATAATTGATTGCATGTATTGACTTCTGTTTAAATGATTTTGATGCATTTTAGATATTATCCAAGTATTTTTTGAACTTACTTCGGGTTACTGACAGTTGATTATGCACGAATAGACTGCTCAGGGCTATGTGTACCTGGTGCGGTAGACTAAAGAGGGAATTAACGATTAAGGTCTTCCCAAGAGAGTCTGTTATAAATTTGAATCTTTCGAAGGAACTATAGGAATTGGAATTTGTGCTTCCTCCGAGTGTCCTTAGTCACGTATCGATACTATCGGGGGAATTAGACGTAAGTGCTTCCTTAGAGACTCTATACCTATCGTTGCAAGACCACATGAGAATTAACAGTGAGTGTTTCCCAGAGTGTCTGTGCCTTTGTATGATTAATTGACTATAGGGGTGTTCCATTATGAGCCACCAAGAGGGTTAGTGTGAATTTTTTTTGGTTGGTTGTGATGAGTCCACCAAGCCAAAGAACAAGCTGGTGTTTTGTACTGCTTGTAGTTTAGGTAGTCTACTGAGATACATGTTGTGTTAATTTCTATGATTTGGGAATATAGAGATGTTTCTAGATTCCTTGGGTGATAATTAAATGACTGAATTAAATTACTATATAAATGTGAATAGATATTTTTAGGATTTTTTACTTAGTGTACTCCTGTTTCTCTACTACATTTATTTCATTTACTTTTTCTAAATTGCTCACTAACAGCAGGGTATAGATCGTGTGGTGATTGCCTACTAGGATTAGTCTCACACCCAATCTGGGTCCTGCTTTTTGGCTCAAATAGGTTATATGGTTGCTGGTGTGGATAGGGATTGTGGCCCTTCTACTTCAGGTAAATGATTGCTGGTCGGGTCTGGAGAGCATAGGACCGAGATTAGTCTTGCGATGCTGCTGGAGTTGCTGTTTACTTTTAGTACTTTGTTCTCAGTTGTATTTCTGCACGTTGTTGTGTTTGCTGATTTCCTTAGATACTTGCACCTTCTACATCATTTTCATCACTATTATATTATAGATTGCTTCAGCGGTTTAGTTTCAGTTATTTTATGTTGTTTGCTGCTTCTGCTATTTACTGTTATTTCCTTTTCTTGGTATACTTTACCAAATGAGTGCATAGTTTCCCCAATGACTCACCAAGGCCCTCGCTGCTAGTCGGTAGCCTCGGGAATTTTGGGAAATTCACTTGAGGTCATGTGGAGAGCTGGTTATGGGGCACCAGTTGAGTGGCTCCGGAATTCAGGTCGTTACAGTGCTCCACCAAAGAATAACCTAGTCTAGGCCGGATGAGGTCCTTCTAGACCCATGTATCCCCCTTCTAGCCTAGAAATGGATGAGAATCCATTTTAGGGACTTTTGAGCCTTCTAGAGGCTATAAAAATCATAAAAATTATAAAAAATAATTTTTTTGGAATGTTTTAAAAAAGTGTCTGGAAATGTGCTATTTATAATTTTTTAATTAAAATTTTATTAAGTTATTTTAATTCATCTGAAAATTTCATCAAGAAAAATTGATTATGAATTTCATTTGATTATGAATTTATTTTTCTTGTTAGATAATTTTGATCATAGAATGGTCAGTGTATTTTTTAAATTAAATTCATTAAATTTAATTATTACTATGCATGAAATTTTTGTAAAAATTAATTAAAAATGATGGTTTTTGCATAGTCTTCCACTCTCACTATATATATAATTGATAGTGTTTCATATTTAATGTTATTAATTCATATTTTACATTCCCCGAGTTCTGCTCTCCTATGTGTGAGAATGCATGTATTATGATGAATAAAAAAAGAAGATGTGAACCATGTAATTATTTGGTGAAGTTCCAAATGAAACATGGATACATTGGTGGGAATTGAGTGAGACATAACTTAGGTATTCAACCCATAGGGTCATGGTTGATCCATTTACACTCAATGGATAAAACAATTGTAAATTATTATGATTATTGGAATTGTTTATATATTTTTGCATTTATTATTTTTATTTTGTGCATATTCATATTTAATCGTTCACATTGAATAATAAATGAGAATTTATAGATACAATAAATCAAGACATAATGTTTTTTATTCTAATTTAATGCATTGTTAAGTTGTGAGAATTCTCACATTATAAAATCATGTTAAATAGAAAATTATTTCATTCATCAAGTAATAATAAAACATGTCAAAGAAATATTAAGTTATAATGCCTTATGTTGCCTGAATTTAAACAAAACTAGGTTTATGAGGTGATCTTCATCCCAAGTTGAGGGTGCCTCGTACTACTAAGGTTTTCTTATAATATTTATTGGTTTAATTAACTAAAATTGGAAATACACTACTAGACAATGATATATTATTACATCTTTAGAGGCAATGTACTGAGTAAATCAGGGTTATGATTCCCAGAATCTAGGACTTAACTCGATAGTTCAAGGAGCCACATGTCAATGTAGATGGATTATTAAAATCCTACCTTCACACTATTTGAGAAGTGAATCTCCATATCTTGTACTATGAGGATAAGTTTCAAGGATCCTTTCCACTTGAACACACAAGAGACTGGGTATTTCGAGAGTAGAAGCGAGGGTTACATTGAATCGTTAAAATAGAGGGAGACATGTAATGATCAATAATTTATAATTAATAACTGATATAAGGTAATAATATGATAAATTTATTCTTTGTAGATAAAATGGGAAATACCAAAATCATTTCAATATCATTGTGATCTATAATCAATAAAATGAATATACTGATCAACAATAACTTCCAAGAGTGGAATAGAAGCTTGTTCATAGTACTATTCCAAGAGAAAAAGATCTATCTGATGAAATATAAACATTATGGTGGCCCCTTTGGGTGTAAGAAATGTGGATAATGATAAATATAATAAGCTTATAGATGATTCACTAGATTCATAGTCAATTACGATATCATCTATGTTTGATGAGTTGTAAAAATTACATTGGGATTATGATGCCAAAAAATATTGATTCATGTCCTAGAACATTACCAGGAGAGATTCTAGTAAAAAAGATATGAGATATCAAGTGCATAGAACCTGATGTACAAAAGATTATTGGGTACATTGAGAGTTTGGAAACCCTTGGATTCAAATTGAACTAGGAATAGTGACTGATCTTATTCTTTCATCTTTACCACATATATCTTAAATGTTTTTTATTAGTTATTACATTAAAAACCTAACAAAGTTACTCTTTGACCTATTTCTTTTATTTTATCAAGATGATAAGGATATAATGAATGAAAACTCTTGAGTCCCTATGGTGAATAAGAGGATAAATGGAAATGATAAGCCATCAAAATAGAAAACTAAGAAAAATAAATCAATGTACCACTCCTCCAGGAAGCCAAATATTTAGAGGTATGGTAATAAGAAGAAGGTGGCATACTTTTCATGTGGAAATAAAGTCCCATGGAGGAATAATTAAAATTATGTTAAAAAGATTCAAGGTGATAATTATGACAACCCTGCTTTTTATTACAACTTAAACATTCTTTATTACATAAAACTTCACTTGATACAACAAAGAAGATCGAGAGGTTTAGTGTCTTTGGGGCTTAGGATCATTACATAAAAACTTTAAACTTGAAATACAACATCCTTATTGAAAACTTCCTTTACATGACCACTACATTCCTTCGTACTTAGCATTGCATGGGATAACCTGAGGACATGCATAAGAAAAGGGTGAGCTATAAAGCCCAGTAAGGGAGTACATAATGAATAACATGAGGAGTACAATACATGTTAGGCAATAGGCATATCAATAGAACATAAGAGAGACATGAACATAAAGGCATGATAAAGCATGATAATCATAACATGGAAATGTGGCAACAACACTTAACATTGAATTAGCATGAGCCAAGGCTCATTGCACATGGAGCATGAGTAAACCCTCATTGCACTTGAAGCACGAGTAAACCCTCGTTGCACTTGAATTAGCATGAGTCAACACTCATTGCACATGACGTATCATGATACTATACTTTACCCAATGCATTGGAGCGCTATCAGGGCGCACCCTTCTTAAACATTTCATTTCATGCATAAGTGTGCCACATGGATCATAAAACATGGATTCATAAAACATAATCATTTATTCCACGATAAAGGAATGTGGAATTCATACATGAAGCTTTACAATCAATATGTAAATGTGCATAAAGGTGAATACCCTTGATGGAGAAATGGGCATGGTATTCACTACACAAAGACATTGGCTTAGAAAATCGGTGCGATTTCGGCGGCGTAACGGCGTGACATAAGAATTCATAAAAAGGTTGATGAGAGAGAAAGGGGTTCCTAATCATATTTACATGTAATGGACAGTAAGTAGATCATATATATACATGTCCCAATAATAGAAATGGAATTTAGATTCATGATACAAAAGTATTGCTTGAATATAAAAGAAGAGAGAGAAGCTCCTTTCGGAATTTCGGCATAGTAACGGGTGTACATGGGAGGCATTTAATGAGAGAGAAAGGGGTCTCCCATCATTCAAACAATAATAGGGCAGTATGGGGGAGGTGCGAAACCATACCCCAACATTCATAATTGAAATTAAAAAGGCAATACAACTTAAAGAAAATTGACAAAAATGAGAAAGGAAGAAAAACCCTTACTTGGAAGTGTGCTTCCAAAGGCTAGAGAGAGGCTTGTGAGAGGCTTCTTGGGAGCTTGGGGCACCTTGAGAGGATTCTAGAGAGAGTAGGGCAGAGGTTGGACGAACTTCAAGGGCTTTGAGTGAGGAGGAAGTGGGAGCTTGGGTGGGTTTATATAGGAAAGGTGAGAGAATTCTTTATTATTTAGGTTTGGGACCCCTTATATTAAAATAATCCAAACCACAAACCATCCCATGGTATTTGCCCATGGTTTCTGGAAAAGGAGAGAGGAAAATAATATTTTATAAGGCCAAGGTCCGAACTTATTAAAAAAAATAGGGTTGCTTATGTGGTGGTGAGTCACACTCCCATGGAAATTAATTTAAAAAGGCAAAGTGTTGAATAAGTCTTGAGGGCTCCATTAATGCTTTGAAAAGTGAGTCAAACAAACCCAAAACCTTATTATTTTAATGATAAAACATATATTGGCCGAAACTAAGGATTATGGTATTTTATTACATCACCATTGGGTCATTATGATGTCATAAAACACATTATATATTTAAATGATATTTAATTTTTACCCAAAAATTTGACTGTCTCAGAAAATTATGAAAAATTCACCGTTGGATAATTTCGACGTCCTGATTCCAAAAATAATACTTATTTTATCTAAATAATTTTCTAAATATGTGAATTTTCACTTTTAAAATAAAAACCGACATTTATAAAAAAAATCACGGGTTTTGACAGAAATGGCTTTCAAACCTTAATAAAAATTTTAATTGCATTCATAAAATTATAAGATCATTTATATTTAATTAATTTAATATTAATAATAATATTTTATTAAAATATTATTTAATTCAAAAATCCTTTAATTTAATAAAATATAATTCTTAATTAAATAATAACTAAAAACACCATTTGTACTTTAAAAACTAATTACAAAGTATCAAAAATGACTAGAAATTATATTCATTATTATATATAAAAAAAAATAATGTACATGAACATGGTTCTACTTATTTGTTACATAACCCCTTAAAATAGCCGCATAAGACCTAAGGGTAAGGTGCGCGATGGTGACAGACTCTTGGGGCTGCTCGGATAACATCGCTCGAGTGGTAATCTCTATCAACTTCCATTTTTCCCGTAGACGATCACATTCGAGCTTGACTTGATGAAACTCAGCTTGGGCTTGGTCAAGGGCAAAGCCCAAAGACGCCACCTCTTTACCGAGCTCCGATAAATGGGCTTCGTAAGGGGCAATTCTACTGGATGAGGCCATCGCTTCCTTTGTCTGAGTAGAAAATTGGTTCGTTAAAGCCTTATATTTAAACTACCCAGATGATCACTGTTCAACGGCTATAAAAGTAACGGTCACAAATCTTAACGTTAAACTAAAGAAGTTGACATCATATAAAAACATAAAGAAACATTTAACTGGATCAAGAGGGATTTTCCATTAATGAAATTTTGGGTCGTTACAACATTCCCCCCTTAAGAAATTTCGCCCTCGAAATTTTCCTTTTCCCACACTAAAACAAATGTGGGTAACTTAGCTTCATCATATCCTCCGACTCCCAAGTTGCTTCTTCAAACTTGTGGTTTCTCCACAACACCTTGACGAGGGGCATTGTCTTATTTCGTAGAACTTTTTCTCTATGATCTAAGATCTTCACTGGTTGCTCCTCATAAGAAAGATCGTCTTCTAATTGTACCACCTCGGAAGAGAGTACATGTGAAGGGTCTGGTATGTACTTCCTTAAGAGGGATACATGGAAGACATCATGCACCTTGGCCATAGTAGGTGGAAGTGCTAGTCGATAGGCCACATCCCCAACACGATCAAGAATTTCGAATGGGCCGATGTACCTTGGACTTAACTTCCCTTTCTTTCCAAACCTCATGACCTTCTTCCACGGAGATATGCGTAAAAACACCATGTCTCCGACTTTAAACTCAAGGTCTCGTCGACGATTATCTGCATAACTCTTCTGTCGACTTTGGGCTGCCTTGATATGCTGCTGAATGGTTTTCACCTTCTCCACCATTTCTTCGACCATTTCTGGTCCAAGCAGCTTACGTTCACCGACCTCATCCCAACATGCCGGTGTTCTACACCTTTTCCCATACAGGGCTTCATATGGAGCCATTTGGATGCTCGAGTGGAAACTATTATTATAAGAGAACTCAACTAGGGGAAGATGTTGATCCCATCCTCCTTTAAAGTCCATTGAGCACGCTCTCAACATATCCTCAAGTGTTTGGATAGTCCGCTCGGATTGGCCATCAGTTTGAGGATGATAGGCCGTACTGAAGTTCAGTTCAGTATTCAGAGCATGTTGAAGACTCTTCCAAAACTTAGAGGTAAATCTTGGATCTCGGTCCGACACAATAGATAGTGGTACTCCATGCAACCGTACCACTTCTCTGATATATATCCGTGCCAGTTGATCCAAAGAGAAATCCTCTCGAATAGCAATGAAGTGTGCAGTCTTTGTAAGACGATCCACAATAACCCAGATTGCATTGTTGCTTTTGGATGTCCTTGGAAGTCCAGTGACGAAGCCCATGGTGATGTTCTCCCATTTCCATTCTGGTATGGGCAATGGTTGCATCATCCCCTTAGACTTCTGCCTCTCTGCCTTCACTTGCTGACACACCAGGCACTTTGATGTATATTCGGCGATCTCCTTCTTCATATTATCCCACCAAAAGTTTTCTCGGAGATCTCGATACATCTTTGTGCTCCCTGGGTGAATAGAGAAATTTGAACTATGTGCATCATCCAAAAGTTCCTTCTTCAGCTCCGAACTTGATGGGACACATAGTCTTTTCCCAAACCGCACAATTCCTTCTTCATTAACATTAAACTCTGAGGATTTTCCCTTTTTGATAGCTTCCACTTTTTCTTGGATTCTCGCATCATCCTTTTGAGCATCCTTTAACCTTTCCAAAAGAGATGGTTGAGCAATCATTTGTGAAAGGATTGATGATGTTCCCTTCTTTATGATTCCCACGTCCATCTTCATCAAGTCTAAGAGGATTGGATCCTTCTCAATTCTCATCATTGATAGAATTGCTGGATCCTTTCTACTTAGGGCATCCGCTACCTTGTTCGCCTTCCCAGGGTGGTAATGTATTGAACAGTCATAATCCTTGATGAGCTCTATCCATCTTCTCTGGCGCATATTAAGCTCTTTCTGTGTGAATATATATTTAAGACTCTTGTGGTCAGTATATATCTCACATTTCTCTCCATAGAGATAATGCCGCCAGATTTTCAAGGCAAAGATCACCGCCGCCAACTCCAGATCATGCGTTGGATAGTTTCGCTCATGGATTTTCAACTGTCTTGAGGCATAGGATATCACTTTATCATTCTGCATCAGCACACATCCTAAGCCCTTCTTCGAAGCATCACTGAATACCACAAAAAGCTCCCCACTTGTGGGTAAAGTGAGCACAGGTGCAGTGATAAGCCTCCTTTTCAACTCCTTGAAGCTTTCTTCGCATTCATCACTCCAAGAAAACTTTACTCCCTTTCGAGTTAGCTTGGTAAGAGGGTTGGACAATCGTGAGAAGTTTCTCACAAATCGTCGATAATATCCAGCTAACCCCAAGAAGCTACGGATATCAGTTACCAATGTTGGCCTCGGCCATCCCTCAATTGCATCTGTTTTGGAGGGGTCCACAGATATCCCATTGCTTGTGATGATATGGCCCAAGAATGAGACCTCCTTCAACCAGAACTCACACTTGCTGTACTTGGCATAGAGCTTCTCCTTGCGCAAAGTCTCCAGTACAGTTCTTAAATGCTCCTCATGGTCCTCCTTGGTTTTGGAGTATATTAGAATATCATCTATAAAGACTACCAAAAATTTATCTAGGTAATCTCTAAAGACTCTATTCATCAAGTCCATGAATATTGCTGGAGCATTGGTGAGTCCAAAAGGCATTACTATGAATTCATAGTGCCCGTACCTTGTACGAAAAGCAGTCTTGGGGATATCTTCCTTCTTCACCCTTACTTGATAATATCCCGACCGCAAGTCGACCTTGGAGAAGTATTGAGCTCCACGCAGCTGATCAAACAAGTCATCGATTCTTGGGAGAGGATACTTGTTCTTTATCGTGATTTTGTTAAGTTCACGATAATCGATGCAAAGCCGCATTGACCCATCCTTATTCTTGACGAAGAGGACTGGTGCACCCCATGGTGATGCACTTGGGCGTATAAACCCTTTATCCAGATTCTCCTGTAGTTGTTTCTTCAGTTCTTCAAGCTCAACCACAGCCATTCTATATGGAGTCTTGGATATTGGTAGCGCCCCAGGTATAAGTTCAATTGAGAACTCAACATCTCTTCTTGGAGGAAGACCAGGAAGTTCCTCGGGAAATACTTCAGCGAATTCCCTCACAATAGGCATTTCTTCAAGGGTGGTTTCTTCCTTGGACTCAATCATCTGAGCCAGATATGCGTGCTCATAAGGCAGTAATATCCATGCTTGAGATGATGGAGCTAAAGGAGATTCATCTTCCTCCTGACACTTGTAAAGAATCGGGGGTCGATTCTCCATATGGAGTGTGATTTCCCTCTCCCGACAATTTATGTTGGCTCTATATAAGGAAAGCCAATCCATGCCAAGAATTGCATCAAATTCCACCAAAGGAAGTATGACGAGGTTCGCCGGGAAATTCAATCCACATAATATAACAGGGGAGGACTTATACTCATGGGATGCAATGATTTCCCCATTTGCCGTACTCACCGACATCTTTACTTCCATGATTTGTGGTGGTGCAGGGATTGTTCTACTAAACTTTTTAGATATAAAAGAATGCGTAGAACCTGAATCAAAAAGTACGTTCGCTATTCTTGAATGAATAACTAGCGTACCTGTCACCACTTCGTTGTCGGGGTTCACTTCGGCAGAAGTGATGGCAAAAGCTCTTCCTTGCTGTCTTGGAGGTTGTTGATTGCCTCCGATAACCCTTGGATTAGGGCACTGATTCGCAAAATGACCCGGTTCTTTGCATTTGAAGCATTGAACAACGCGTTGAGGTTCGAACGGAGCGTTCCTCCCCTCCGTCGCAGCCGCGGGTCCTTCTTGCTGACAGTTAATAGCTAGGTGCCCTTCTCTTCCACACTTGAAGCATTTTCTTGTCCCCCTAAGGCAATTCCCAGGGTGCTTCTTTCCACACTTTTGGCAAGTGGGGTGCTGGAATTTCTTAGCGCCGTTGGATTTATCCATCGGACCACCAGCATTGAAGTCCACCTTCCGCTTCTTGTCCCCATGATACCCCTGTGATTCTCCGATCTCCATTTCAACCTTAAGGGCACATCGGACAATCTCCTCATAGCTGTCAAAGTCACGGATCGCTAATGCTTTCCGCAAGCTAGGCTTCAGCCCACCAAAGAAGCGGTCAACTTTGCATTCGGGGGTAACGACAAAGCCAGAAGCGTATCGTGCAAGCCTTGTGAAGTTTGCCTCGTACGCTCCCACAGATTCTTCATCTTTCTGCTTGAGGGAAAGGAAGTCCCTTTCCATCTTAAGACGGAGGGTGCGTGGAAAATATTTATCGAAAAACATCTTCCGGAATACCTTCCATTCCAAAGCCTCGATCTCCTCCTCAGGCTTCGTATTTTTGATCAATGTCCACCATTGATCAGCTTCACCCTCCATACGATAAGCCGCCAGGAGAACCTTCTCTTTTTCAGAGCATTGGAGGATGGAGAATATCTTCTCAATGGAGTTGATCCATTGTTCAGCGATCGTGGGATCAGATGATCCACTAAAAGTAGGAGGCCTTTGTCTCATGAAGCTTTCAATAGCGACTTGTTCTTTCTTAGGGGGGGTTGAACGTTCCTCTTGACCAGTGTTTCTATTCAAAACTTGAGTTAGCTGAGAGAGAAGCGTGACAAAGTTCGCGATTCCCGCTCCCATCGGATTGGGCATCTCATTAGTACAATCCTCACACTGATCTTCACAACGGTTGTTAGCCCGAGTTCTCCTATTACCGGCCATTGGCTGGAATAAAAGGAAAGTTAGGGGTAACACATAAAGGGTAATCCAAAGACAAAAGTTGATGACTTATAAATAAACTTTAATCTCTTTAACTCATGAGTCTATAGGATTCAATCCAGGCTTTTCATGATCTTCCTTCTAACATATATTCTTAGGGGCATTTTTCCCTTAATAAGGGTTCATACTAAGATTGCGAATTTATCAAAACATATCCCCCGGGAGTGTCGTAACCAAGAGTGCAGCAAGGCCCGTTGTCGTGCACCAGTTCCCGTTCGAGTCTAGCTCAAAGCGGTGTTTTCGGGTTTTACCCCTAGGATACATCTGTGCCAGAGCCGCCTCTACCTGCTCGTATCCAGACAGGGATGTATTTGTTTGATAAACCACTTACTTAGTATTTACCAAAACTTAGGGATGTTTTTATTATGATTAGTCTTGTATCTAAGGCTTTACTAGGGTTTCCTAATCCCAAAAATAACTAAACCTATCCTCTGATACCAACTATGACAACCCTGCTTTTTATTACAACTTAAACATGCTTTATTACATAAAACTTCACTTGATACAACAAAGAAGATCGAGAGGTTTAGTGTCTTTGGGGCTTAGGATCATTACATAAAAACTTTAAACTTGAAATACAACATCCTTATTGAAAACTTCCTTTACATGACCACTACATTCCTTCGTACTTAGCATTGCATGGGATAACCTGAGGACATGCATAAGAAAAGGGTGAGCTATAAAGCCCAGTAAGGGAGTACATAATGAATAACATGAGGAGTACAATACATGTTAGGCAATAGGCATATCAATAGAACATAAGAGAGACATGAACATAAAGGCATGATAAAGCATGATAATCATAACATGGAAATGTGGCAACAACACTTAACATTGAATTAGCATGAGCCAAGGCTCATTGCACATGGAGCATGAGTAAACCCTCATTGCACTTGAAGCACGAGTAAACCCTCGTTGCACTTGAATTAGCATGAGTCAACACTCATTGCACATGACGTATCATGATACTATACTTTACCCAATGCATTGGAGCGCTATCAGGGCGCACCCTTCTTAAACATTTCATTTCATGCATAAGTGTGCCACATGGATCATAAAACATGGATTCATAAAACATAATCATTTATTCCACGATAAAGGAATGTGGAATTCATACATGAAGCTTTACAATCAATATGTAAATGTGCATAAAGGTGAATACCCTTGATGGAGAAATGGGCATGGTATTCACTACACAAAGACATTGGCTTAGAAAATCGGTGCGATTTCGGCGGCGTAACGGCGTGACATAAGAATTCATAAAAAGGTTGATGAGAGAGAAAGGGGTTCCTCATCATATTTACATGTAATGGACAGTAAGGAGATCATATATATACATGTCCCAACAATAGAAATGGAATTTAGATTCATGATACAAAAGTATTGCTTGAATATAAAAGAAGAGAGAGAAGCTCCTTTCGGAATTTCGGCATAGTAACGGGTGTACATGGGAGGCATTTAATGAGAGAGAAAGGGGTCTCCCATCATTCAAACAATAATAGGGCAGTATGGGGGAGGTGCGAAACCATACCCCAACATTCATAATTGAAATTAAAAAGGAAATACAACTTAAAGAAAATTGACAAAAATGAGAAAGGAAGAAAAACCCTTACTTGGAAGTGTGCTTCCAAAGGCTAGAGAGAGGCTTGTGAGAGGCTTCTTGGGAGCTTGGGGCACCTTGAGAGGATTCTAGAGAGAGTAGGGCAGAGGTTGGACGAACTTCAAGGGCTTTGAGTGAGGAGGAAGTGGGAGCTTGGGTGGGTTTATATAGGAAAGGTGAGAGAATTCTTTATTATTTAGGTTTGGGACCCCTTATATTAAAATAATCCAAACCACAAACCATCCCATGGTATTTGCCCATGGTTTCTGGAAAAGGAGAGAGGAAAATAATATTTTATAAGGCCAATGTCCGAACTTATTAAAAAAAATAGGGTTGCTTATGTGGAGGTGAGTCACACTCCCATGGAAATTAATTTAAAAAGGCAAAGTGTTGAATAAGTCTTGAGGGCTCCATTAATGCTTTGAAAAGTGAGTCAAACAAACCCAAAACCTTATATTTTAATGATAAAACATATATTGTCCGAAACTAAGGATTATGGTATTTTATTACATCACCATTGGGTCATTATGATGTCATAAAACACATTATATATTTAAATGGTATTTAATTTTTACCCAAAAATTTGACTGTCTCAGAAAATTATGAAAAATTCACCGTTGGATAATTTCGACGTCCTGATTCCAAAAATAATACTTATTTTATCTAAATAATTTTCTAAATATGTGAATTTTCACTTTTAAAATAAAAACCGACATTTATAAAAAAAATCACGGGTTTTGACAGAAATGGCTTTCAAACCTTAATAAAAATTTTAATTGCATTCATAAAATTATAAGATCATTTATATTTAATTAATTTAATATTAATAATAATATTTTATTAAAATATTATTTAATTCAAAAATCCTTTAATTTAATAAAATATAATTCTTAATTAAATAATAACTAAAAACACCATTTGTACTTTAAAAACTAATTACAAAGTATCAAAAATGACTAGAAATTATATTCATTATTATATATAAAAAAAATAATGTACATGAACATGGTTCTACTTATTTGTTACATAACCCCTTAAAATAGCCGCATAAGACCTAAGGGTAAGGTGCGCGATGGTGACAGACTCTTGGGGCTGCTCGGATAACATCGCTCGAGTGGTAATCTCTATCAACTTCCATTTTTCCCGTAGACGATCACGTTCGAGCTTGACTTGATGAAACTCAGCTTGGGCTTGGTCAAGGGCAAAGCCCAAAGACGCCACCTCTTTACCGAGCTCCGACAAATGGGCTTCGTAAGGGGCAATTCTACTGGATGAGGCCATCGCTTCCTTTGTCTGAGTAGAAAATTGGTTCGTTAAAGCCTTATATTTAAACTACCCAGATGATCACTGTTCAACGGCTATAAAAGTAACGGTCACAAATCTTAACGTTAAACTAAAGAAGTTGACATCATATAAAAACATAAAGAAACATTTAACTGGATCAAGAGGGATTTTCCATTAATGAAATTTTGGGTCGTTACAATAATATTACTTTAGTTATATTTATCATTGAATGCAATATTCATATTTATATAAGTTGGGGATTTGATATAATATTTGGCTCACAAACTTCTATTAAAATATAATAACCATGTAAATTCAAGAATATAAAAAAGGATGAGCTGGATCTATAGGTATAAAATTTATAAGACTGAAAACATTAGAAATAGAATATTACCATCTCACCTTGTCTAGTGGTTTGGTTCTTGTATTGTATAATTATTATAATTTACCTTTTATTACCATAGACATAATATCAATGTCAATCTTAGACAGTATGGTTTTTTATTTCAAATTTTTAAATAATTTTTTTTCTCTTCTAGAAAGATAACAGAAGTTATAGTATGGCACATCTTAACAAGGGGTTATATATACTTGAACTTCAAAACCCTTTCATGACAATGAATAACAAAAAAAATGAGAATGACCCATATCATGCATTCATCTTGCACTTCAATATAGGTCATGTAAATGATTTTTTTTATATAAGTTCATCAAGAAGGGTATTTATACTGTATTGAGTAAAAAAACATGGATGAGTGATTGGATTATTTAAAAGGGAAAATTATCAAAGAACCCTTCAGTGGGAAAAGAGAAAGATCCCCAAAACTAATGAAGTTAATTCAAGCTAATGTATGTGGTCCATTTACAATAGAAGAATGTGGTGGATTATCATACAACATTAATTTTATTTATGATTGTAATAGGTATGAATATATATACTTAATGTGTTATAATTAAGGTTCCATTAATATGTTTATGGAATATTACCATAAATTATAAAACCACATGTGTAAAAAGATTAAGGTACTTGGCTCAGTTTGAGGTGGAGAGTATCTCATACAATCATTCATCAATCATTGAAGGAGTGTGAGGAAATATCAAAACAAACTCCTCATTATACATATATGTGTAATAGTGTCAGTGAATAGAGGAATTGAACCTTTGTTGACATGCTAATATATATAATTACTGAACCCACCAGGGCCTTCCTCAATGATGAAAGGCTGGGCTATCACAACCCAAATCCTAGCTCTAATAGGATAGGGTCTGGAGAAAAGCACAGAGAATGAATAATTATAAGGGGAGACCATTTTCAAATGAACATGTATGCACATACGAAACCATATCCATGCAACAATGCAAAGGAATATAAATTAAATAATGTAACACCCAGAGATCAACCATGAATGAAATAAACTCTAGGTAATACATTATAATAAAATAGAATAAATCCAATATGAAAATCAGAAAAATATAAAACCAACCAAAAATGAAGTCCCAATCTAAAAAATGGAAATGAAGAAAGCTGAAAGGGCTTGGATCACAATATTTATGACCGACCATAGTACATGGTCAATGCACCTTAGTATCACTGTGTTCCATCATAATCACCATGATCTATCCCCAGTCCTCATAATACATGACATGTGCAAGAAAATCCCATGCAAGGGTGAGTATGTACATATCTAGTAGGATGGCATGACTCTAAAAGGGAGTTATAGAAAGATACAAAAATAATCATCTCAACCTAAATAAAGAGGGATGTGAAACCCAATATATATATATATATATATATTCTCAAGAAAAAGTCTATATGAGAGTGAAAGGTGATATCCATCTCACTATTCAAACAATGTTGATGAATAATGATACAACTTCAAAAGACCAACAAAAGTTCCCTACATAAAAAAAAAACCTCACTAGAGTATGTTTAGAGGGTCTCACTCCTCACATATGATATTCACAGTCGAGGGATACATAACTCCCATAGAGGACCCACACCCCACCAGAGCTCATAGATGGGGGAGTACCCCTCCTTATGTAGATAACCCTTACCCTGTAGTAGTAAGGGGAGTACTAACCATACTTCTATAAAGAATACGGGGAACCCATTCCCAAGTGTGATAGGGGAGTACTTACCCTAACATCTCTCAGATAGCATGGGGAACCCTTCCCCTGGAACAAAATAGGAGTAATAACTCCAAAAAATCTCTAATAGAATTGGGAACACATTCCATAGATTGGTAGGGTTGTACTAACCCCAAAATCTCTTTGATAGCATGGGGAAACCCAGATTTGGTTTGATAGGGGTGTACCAACCCCAACTTATATATGAGGATCTAGCTTTATCATTTCCATCATCAATAATTTCTTTAATAATCATCATGATCAAAAAATTCCATGTTATATTTAAAAATACACTAAAAATCCCCCATTACGTTCTACATAGGTAAAAAGTTAGGATGGGATACTCATGGATAAAAATATGATTAAAAAAAGGTAATACGAGAGGAAAAATCTTTCCATAGGGTTACATAGTGTGTATGGGTCCACACGGTGTGTTTTCCATCTCTACTAACTGGTTTTGTTCTCCTATAGATACATATTAATAATAATTTATATGTAAATGGTGTGTAAGGAGACCACATAGTGTGTCTCCATAACCCATGTCATACTAGTGTTCTCTTAGTACTTCTTAGGTTCATTGGGCCATGTTCATATACCTAGTCATGTACCTGGACATGCACAAGTACCAAATCATGGTCATGTACTCAAAGAGTACATGATGTGTCCTCTCACTTGGGGTACTGGGTTTGTGTTTACTATCACATAGCTTGGAAACCTGAGGAGGTTTGGATGAAATTTTGTCCCAGCCAAATTCCCTACAATCCTTAACTTCATCTGAAACCCTAATCACTGTGGATTCAGAAAAACACATAGTGTGTTCTTCGGCACTACATGGAGTGTAGTCCCATTTTAATCATATGTTTAGATCTTTGAAATAGATTCTCAGTACTTCTTTGTATCCTTGAATCATGACCAATACCACTTGAAATCAGATTTAACCACCTTCAACCATCATTTTTGGCCCTTTGGTGGCTAAAAATTAAATCCTAGTGATCCATACGAAGCCTTCAACACCATACATGCTTCTCCCGCACGATCCTCGCACACCACCATATCTCATATCCATGGAGTATCACCCTCATCCTAAGTCATTCCTCAATCCATACATAATCCATCAATTCGAGTGTCATTCATTCTACCATAATAAATCCAAGGGTTTTGTTATGCACAAACCCTATACGACATTATCAAATCATGATCTTGTAGGCCAATAGTGAAGAATGAGATAAAAGAATAAGGGAAAATCATATGAAAAAATGTAAAAAACTCAATGAAAAATAATTACTTTATAATCATAATATATTGGGGATATCTATGGTGATAAGAATGGAATACCAAGAGTAATTGATGTAAATTTTTTTAATAGGCTCATGCGAGGGGAGAATAAACACATATCAAATGCAGATACAATATCCATGCTCAATATTTTAATAAAATGGATAAATCCAAAATTTATGATCCCTACCTATATTATGGATTTATCTTTGTTGAAGAACGTATTCTCTAGTGAAGGATAAGACCTAATATATCTAATGACTCTCGATCCACCTCGATATGATCTTTCTTCATCATCCAATTAAGATTTTCCAATGAGGAACACTCCAAAACTCCCCAAAAAGTTCACAATGGTTTTGTAGATAAACCTTGAAAATATTTATAATAGGGTATTCATAATGGATTTTAATTAAACCATATAATAATAAAAACAATAAAATTAAATATTTATTTTAATCAAACAGACCCACCAACAGTTTCCTCAATCGAACGTCCGAAGCTTATCAACCTTAGGTCACAACTAGAGTGAAATCCATGTATGAGAATCAATAGTTGTCTTATATTTATGATTGAAGGATCCTTTCAAGAGTTATTCCATTATTCTTGAATGACTGCACATCTATGATATTAAAATATTCAATATTTCGATAATATCAATTCCAGTCTAAACAGAACTCAGAATGTCATGTTGTCTTATTTATTGACATTGAAAATATTCTTCAATATACTTCAAAGTATTATAAGAAAAAAATAAGGTGACTAAATTATTCACCCCATCAAGGTGTTTCTTCCTTGAAAATAATAATCTAAACAAAAAGGTTGGCATACTGAGCCCACATTTGGCCCTCCCACCCCCAGGTGTTCCCCTGCATGCTCCTATGTTTATATAACACATGAATTAAGGGAATGGTCCATCCAAAAGGATCCTCTCATGTTGATCATAGATCTCCACTGGGTACTCTATAATGATGGATCAATCCTTGATGTCCATATTTCCCTAGTCAATTACTTACATAGAATCATGAATGTTTCTCCTCAACCATGAATCATGAAAGACGTCATGCACCCACTCCAACTATGGGGGTAAGTCTAGGGGGTAAGAAAAATGTCCAACCCTCTATAGGATCTTTAATGGCCCAATGAACCTTGAGGATAACTTATCTCCTTGGAAAAACCTCCTCAATAATCATTTTAGGGAGATTCTTAGGAAAACAAGGTATCCCTACATGAACTTCAAGGGACTATGATATCGATCTTCATAAGTTTTTTTCCACTATGATATTTACTTATACATGTATAGGACACCAGAACTATCTTCATCATTGCATACACCATGGCTAGCCAAATAAGATATGTATCAAAAATCTCATTCCAATAATAGGGTGACTTACATGGTCACTTTTAAAAGGCATAAAAAGGTTTCATTTCAATCATAGTGTGATATCTATTATTATAAGTAACCCTTTCAAATGAAAATTGATCCTCCCATATTCAGCCAAAGTCTAATGCACAAGACCTCATCACATCCTCCAACACCTAGATAGTGTGCTTAGTCTTCCCATACTCCTAGTGGGGAAACTCCACACTCATCTGCATCTGGGTCTCAATTGACTCCCCCATGCCACTCCAAAACTATGAAATAATATTAAAAATCACAATAGGAGACAATCATTGAGGGTACCCGATGGAGCTGGGTGATCTCCCACATGTACAACTGCCCAAGACTCCACCATGCTCTGCTCCCTGATAGAGAGAAAGTGTGATGAATTTCTAAGTTAGTAAACTAGCACCCAAATGGAATTTTGTCCTCTATCTATCTACATAATCACCAATAAAAGTTATATAAATATGCTATCCCATTTTCATTATTGGATCTAAAGAGGTAGTGTGAAACCCACTAGAACCTGATTCTCATCCTTCATCTGATAACATGAGAGACATGAAGAGATGAAATTAGAAACACTCTACCTTATCATAACCCACCAAAAACTGCCACTGAATGTCCCTATACATGTCCCCTACACCGGTATATACAACCAAAGTAGACATGTTAAACTCCATCATCGCCTCCTCTCAAATCACGACCAGAACCATCATATGTATCTAGAAAAGGATGATGTGCTCACCTATTTTAGAAAATGTACCCAGTGAATCTCCTAAAGATATCTAGTCAAAGATAATCTCATATTCGATGTATCCCAACTGAGCCTCCCTCACATGCTGAAAAAATAGAGGTGTCAATGCCATTGACAAAATATAAGACAAACCCCATACTCCTCTAGGTTTAGCTATAAAGAATCCCAATACTCAGACACTTCCTCCACCAAATGATAATGATACTTCCTACTAAGGTCATTTACCACAAAAATTACCTTCCCAGAAGTATAGACTATATCAAATTGATAGTCTTATAGGATCTCCAACCAAAAAATATTTCTCAGGTTTAGATATCTCTGTGCAAAGATATATCTGAGACTCTGATGGTCAGAGTAATAGTAAAGTGCACTACTATAAGATAGTTCCTCTACATATTAAGATGAAAGACTACCACTACTAACTCTAGGTCCTGATTCATATAGTTCTACTCATGGGTTATCAACTTCCTCAACCAATATAAAATCACTACCTACCTATACATCAACACACAGTCGATCTTATATCCTGATCTATATTAATACACTATGAAATAAAAACCCTCATAAAGTTGTCTTAGAATAGGATTAATATTCATCCTCAACCTCAACTCCATAAAGGCTCTCTAAAATTGCTCAGTCTAAATAAGAATCTACCCTTTTTTACATTAGGGTAGTCCACAGGGCTTCAATCTTAGATAATCCCACCATGAATCTCTTATTATACCCTACCGAGCGAAGAAAACTCCACACCTATGACATGATCTTAGTTGATCCCATCCAAGAACCACACCAATATTCTTTAGTTACAAAACTAATCCATGAACAGTAATGATTTTCCCCAGGAAGTGAACCTCAAAGATCAAAAAAATGGAACTTCAAGATATTACCATAATGTTGGTACTCCTAGAGTAAGTCTAAGACCATACTCAAGTTCTCTACATGCTCCTTATTTGATTCAGATTAAACGAGTATTTCATCATTGAAGAGAACTAAAAATTGGTCCATGTATAGATGGAAGATGTAGTTCATTAAATCCATTGACATAGTGGGGGTATTTTTTACACCAAAAGGAATCACTAGGAACTCATAGTATCCATAGAGACATCATAATTACATCTTTAGAATATAAACACTGTAAACCATCAAATGGTGGTAACTGGACCTGATATCGATCATCGAGAATAAACTTGTGCCACACAACTGATCAAGAAAGTCAACAATACTTATAAAGGGGATTTTTTTTATTTACCATTTCTAGGTTCAAGCAATGATAATCAACACAATGTCCTAATCTCCCATATGATATTTTCATGAGAAAATATAGAGCTACCTAGGGGACACATTGGGTCTAATAAAACCTCTCTAGAAGGTCCTATGACTACACCATCATCTCCAAAAGCTTAGTAAGGTTTTTATGATACAACCCATAAGATATTAGTGTGACCCTGCGGTGACACTCAACTGAAATTTCATTATCCTCCCATGAAGATATTCCAAAAAAATCATCCGGGAAGAAATCCATAAATTCCTTCACTACTGAAGGAATCCATTTTCCTGAAGAGATTATTGAACAATGAGATAATATTTTCAACTGATGGGTGATGGGTTTTAGCTTACTTCCCACAATACCCACTCATTTTACCATGAGATCTCTCTCACCCACAAATAACTATGTCATCCCACTTATCCAAAGGCATATGACCCACCTGTAATGACAGTAAATATAATATTGAACCATGGAAAGAAAATCCATAACGAAGATGAGGTTATAAGGTTTCATCAGGATGACCAAGAGGTTCCACATCAAACTCAATCTAATATGAGATACCTCACACATCCTAAAAACAAGAGATATCAATTAATATCTCCCCGTAGGAGCCTCATGCTGAAGCTATTAGGCTAATGTCTCAATTGGACGATCTATCTCTCACACTAGGAATAAGGTGATGAAAAAATTACTCACACATTTGTCTTCTTATATTGAGGAAAGAGTATAAAAAATATAGACCATTCCTCATATCATCTCATGTTCATCCTAGTCATATCCCTCCATGGACCACAACTTTCCATGGCCTTGACCACTAACTCCAAGATCCTAACATGGGCCACCCGATGGTGGTTGTGGTAGGAGATCATAATTTCATCCTTCACTAAACTAGGCTCTCTATAGAGATGATCCTTATTATCTACTAGAATATCCTCCTTTAGGGCCACACTGGTCATGTCTGGGAGAACCCTGATCATGGTGTTGCCTCTATCACAGATGTCCATTGACTGTCTTCTTGTCCTGTTTAGTGTGAAGGTTCGGGAAATCATGAAAAAAGTTACCATGACCATTTAAATCAAAAAATCACCCATATATGGTATGATTTAATCCTCTCTATGATCTATATTCTATAGACCCATGCATTTTATTTTGAGAATGAGAATCACTCTTCTACTGAGATCTCGATGTCTGACACCCACTACCTGCTATAAATGACTCTTCTACAAGATTCCCACCACCGAATCCAACCACATAGAACTACTCTACTAAAAATATCTCATTCACCAGATACCACTCCAACACACAAGCATAAGTGGTTAGTTATAAGGAAACCACACTTTCATTAAAGTATACACAGGGACCCTGCTCAAACATCAAAGTATGGAAGAATCCATATCGTACCTTGTTGAAGGAGTATCATGTATAGTCAGTGAACCACATGGAATACTCATCCACTAAAATATCACCCTATTACAGCTCAAGAATCTATTAGATCTGAAATGAGTGCAAGAACTTATGGTAATACTCTTTATGAAATAGATGCTGGAATTCAGACCATGAAAGCATCGTCTCATCTTGGGTCTGTGTAACTATACTCTACCAATGCCAAGATGATCTATGGAAAATATTATCTTCAAGCAAAACAATATGATATATAATGTTTTGAATGATCTTTAAGACTCAAACCACTAACCCAAACCAATCCTCTATTTCATGGAGATCTGGCTCACCATGTATCCTCTACGGTCTCTGATGTTGGAACTCATAGGGTGCGCTAATCCTGCAAAAATACTTATCCTAAAATGGTGGTACTAACTAATTATAGATAATTATGGGTTCCTACACCTTCACAGTTGTATGAAACGCATCATGGGATATCCCCTAAACTAAGGCCTCATCACTTATTATATTATCATCATGATCCTAAATTGGTAACCTTTCTAGATGCCTTTGCATAGGCATAAAAAAAGTAATCATGACATACCAAGGATAAATGATAATATATATATATATATATATATGTGGGGAGTTGACTCAAGTTTTATAGTCAAAGTAATCAATCCAATATGATGCATGATCCATTTTTTCATACGACCAATGTCTCAGTATACAGAGTCGACAAGTAGGTAGTCAAATTCCTATTGTATGGATACATTGGACGCTGCACCAACACCTAGTTACCTTGCCTGAAAGGCATAGTAGAGACACTATTTCATGATAGTTCCAAAATAATCCTCATAAACTGAAAACTAAAAACAACATCATAATGAAAAATCATCTTTGATACCACATTGTAATGACCCAACCCACATGGGCCCACCTTACTGATGGATGGCCCAGAAACTACAACACCAAGCCTGACTCCCATAGGACAAGGGCTGGAGAAAAGCACTGAGAAAAAATAACTATAATGTGAGGAATTTTCCAAATGAACTTGTACACAAGAACCAAACTATCTCCATGCAATAGTGCATAGGAATATAATGTAAACACCATGACACCTAAAGATAAACTAATTAGGTAATAAAATCTAGGGAATATATCAGATTACAATAGAATACAACCAAAGTGTAAAGTGTAAAATACACACACAACAAGAAATGAAGTCCCAAACTAAAAAAACTAGGAATAAATAAAAGAGATCCCAAATCTTAATCATAAAGACCCATCACCATACATGGTCAATGCACCCAATTATCGCTATAATCCACCGTAATAACCATAAATCTATCTATGTTTTACATAAGACATGATATGTTTGGTGAAATCCCATGTAGGTGTGAGTATATTCATACCCAGTAAGATTCTAAAAAGGAAAATGGGAGAGATAGAGAGATATAAAAATATCCACCTCAACCTAAATAAAGAGGGAGATTAAATCCAACACACACACATGATCATAAAGAAACCTAAATGATAGAGAAAGGGGATCTACATCTCAGAGTTCATCCAAATTCGATGAGTAAGCCTGAAACTCCAAAAATCCCACACAAGTGACTAGAATCAAACAAAACCTCACCAAATTATATGTGGAGGCCGAATATCCTTATAAATGTTCTCCATAACAAAGGGATCCACAACTCTCATAGAGGACCTACACCCCACTAGAGCTCAGAGATGGGGGAGTAACCCTCCATAGGTAGAGAACCTGCACCCTATAGTAGTAAGGGGAGTATTGAACTTAACTGTATAAATAGTATAGGGAACTCATTCCCTATTTTTATAGGTGAGTAATGACCTTGACATCTCTCCAACAGCATGGGGAACCCACACACTAGTGTGATAGGGGTTTATTGACCCTACCATCTCTCTGATAGAATGGGGTACCCACACCCAAGTTAGATATGGTATTACTATCCTCGATATATCTTGAAAAACATAGGGAACCCCCACCCTAGTGAGATAAGGGAATAATGACCATAACATATCTTTAATGATTCTATCCAACCACTACCATCTTCAAGCATCGCCTAAACAAGTATCATGATTAGAAAACTCCATGGCAAATATCAAAATCCATTATGAAGGAAACCATTAAATTATATGTGCAAATAAATCAGGATAGGTGACTCAAGGGAAAAAATACGAGTCCAAATGATGGAGATACGAGAGGAATAAGTTTCTTATAAGGTTACAAGGCATGTAGTCCTGCTCCACTATCTGGACATGTTCTCCTATGGACATGGATTTATGGTCATTTTTATGCACATGGAATGTAAAGATACCACAAAATGTGTCTTGAGGCATACCCTTATTCTCTTGGATGTGCCCATGTTTTTTGGTCATGACCATGTAACTAGTTGTGCCTCTGTACTGACATGTACTCATGTACTCCCAGAGTACACGGTGTGTCCTCCCACATGGGCTCCTAGGCATGTGTAAGCTAACACATGACATGGCCACCCAGGGAGGGTCACATGATTTGTGGGCCTAGTCACATGGTGTTTGATACTTAAATTTGGTATAAACACCATTCTCTTCAGAATCCAATGAACATGCCTTATGTTCTTCCACATGAAATGGATCGTGGTCATGTGTTCCATAGAATGTTCAGATCTCCCCGATGACTTCTAGATTTTTCATCTACACCTTAAATTAGGCCTAATGAACACCTAAATGTGGAGGGAACCTCCTCCAAACATCATTTTTGACCCACCGATGGATGAATATAGAAACTTAGTGATCCATACAAAACCTACAATGCCGCATGTGCACTTTCTACTCGATCCCATCACCCCTATGGATTTTGAATCCATAGATTATCACCCACATCCTATGTATTTCCTTATTATATCTTCAAACCTTCCATTTTAATGTCATTCATGCTACCGAAATGAATTAGGGGTTGTATAGTGCTCAAAACCACCTCGAAAATGTCAAACAAAGACCCCTAGGCTAATGACAAAGAACATGATTAATAGAGATGGAGAAAACATATGAAAAGAGGTACAAATGTCATTTAATAATAAATCTTGTTCAATGATAATAGATTGGGGATATTTAGGGTGAGAATATTGACTTATCAATAATAGTAGATATAAAAAAAATTAACAGGTTTATGCAATGGGTGAATGAAAACATATCAAAAGTAGATATAATATCTATGATCAATATTTTAGTCAAAATAGAGAAATAAAAAAATTACAAGACCTGCCTTTATTATGGATTTATTTTTGGTGGATAATTCATTTTCTAGTGAAGATGAAGACCCACCGTATTCACTACCTCTCGATCAAACTTGATCTGATCACTGTTCTTCATCTGATTCTAATTCACCAATGATGAACACTCTTAACCTCATCTTAGATATGTCAAGGGTTATGTGGATAACACTTAGAAAATTTCCATAAAGGGGTATCTATATATTATTTTATTAAGTTCATTTAATAAAACTAATAAATCAATCACTTACATATTTTAATAAAACCCTCCCATCAATGGTTGCCTCAACTAAACATTCTATGCTAACCAACCTTACATCATTACTAAGGTAAAACCCATTTCATGGAATCTATGATTCTCTAATATTTCTAATATGAGGATATATTCAGGTGTTATTCTATTATTCCCAAAAAACTACATTCACATGATATTAATATATTTAATATTTTTATAATATCAATTTCAGGATCATTGAACCTTAGGATCTTTCACCGTCTTAGCATCTGGCTCTAAAAATATTCGTTAATTTATTTCAAAGTCTTATAAGGAAAAACCATGGTCACTATATGATCTATGGTGAGTTATTAGTATCTAACATTATACATTTGGTATATAGACTAAAAAAATGGAAAATATATTCAAATAAGTACAAAATTAAATTGTATATGGAATTCCATTTGAGTAATGGAATGGAAAGAATTACGCTCTATCATATATACGCGCATGGGGATGTGAAGGATTTTTTAGGACAATACCAAATGAAAATACAACATCCCAAATTAAAAAGATCCTCTTTATGGGTTATCCTATGTAAAATAAAGGATATTACCTATATAATCCTTTATATAGAAAAGTTATTGTGGATATACATGAAACTTTTAGATAAATGGAACACATTTACAATTGAAATAGTGGGGGGAATATTTAATGTGATGATGTTGATGGTACAAATGATCAAGAGTTGGTATAGGAACAATATATAAAAGATATAGTAGGAGTTGAAAATTTTCCCAAGACAAAATTACTGCATAGGTATAACAGAGATGTAATTTTTGGGACCAAGTTGGATGGAAAAGAAAGTAAGAAATGATATCTTTTATGGTTTTTTATTTTTTTTTCATGGATTTTGGAGTATAAATAAAATCAATTGACTTTTTATAAGTGGTTGATGAAAGATAGGGAAGTTACAATACTTTCAATAGTAAATATGATGGTTCTTTTCTAGTATGTATTTCACAAAGATCATAAGTAGTTTGGTGAACATGTTATGAAAGATTTGTTAAGGGGGAGAGAAGTTGTTGTCTATCAACATGGTTGGTTTTATAGAACTAGGTGTCTATGGTGGTGCAGTTTTCCAGTGTTTTCTGAATTATTAGGGTCCAAAATTTGGAGTTTGGTGAGCATTGTGAAAAGTGTACTTTCTTGAAGATATCATCAAAACATTGAATGGGAATGAATTTAGAGAAGATGGAATTTATGAATAATTAATTTAATAGCTTTAAAGGATTCTAATGATGATCTCTATGAGTATGACGAGATTTGCGAATGGTTGAGGAAAAGTTCATTGTGGGTGGGCATTACAGTGTTGAAGGTGAAGGGCATTGAGGTGGAATAATGGAAGAAGGAGCACCACTGAAGCAAAATTATTTGATGGAACATTATTTGATTATTATGATCTTTGAATTGTGGGAAAATGACCATGGATCTTCTCAAAAAATAGAGAATTTCGGCTGAAATTTCAGAGCTCTGCGATTTAGTGCTGACATGGAGATAAGGTGGATGGAAGTTTCTGGAGTCAGTGGGAAACACATATAAATATTCTTCTTCCATAATGAGTGTTTTGTAGAGACTCAATGATTATTTTATAACTCTTGAATAACGAAGAGGTTTTGTGAAGGCAGTGAGATCTGCGATGGCAGTAAGCTCTATGAAGGGAAGAAGCTTAACAACGAGCCATTGAGATTTGAAAAATAATTAAACTTCACAAAGAACAACTTGATATATATAAAATAGTGATCTCTATGCACAAGTGAGAATAATAATAGTTTTCTATAAAAATGTTCCATTTATAGTCAATTGGTTCTTATATTCATTTATAATTAATTTGTAACCAATGAATTCATTTTATATTTTTTAAACAGAAAATTTTAATAAGTTATTTAATAACATTCATATAATCTAATTTAACAGTTAGGTTTAGTCTTATTATATTAAATAATAATACATTAATAATATATTCTAGTTTGGTAAAACATGGTCTTGTGTGTGACACAAGACCTTGAAGAAAATAGTTGTTGTATGTGATGTACGATAACTCAGTTTCTTGTGAAATTCATGATAAAAAATATATTTAATTTAATGAAACTAGTAAATATATTATAAATTCTCATGATATTATATTCCCTTACATGTGTGGTGTTGTGTGGTATACACACTATCAAATACAATGTTCTTACTTTCAAATTTCAGGGTTCGACAACAGTAAACTCACCAATGATGTATTAATAAATTTTTAAAATCTTATAAATGAAAATAGGATATAATTATATTATATTTTTTGTAAATAAATGTTTTCAAAAAGATGAATTAAATAAGGATATTTTTATGAAACAAAAATGTTAATTTATGATTTTAATTAATATAATTATTTGATATAAAAATTATTTCCCTAAAATAAATTAATAAATTAATATTTTCTTGTCTTATTATTATAATATAAATTTATGAGACTCTAATAAATTTTTCATTATGTTATAAAAATTATTTTAATATTAAAATTTGTATTTTTTGAAATAATGATAAATTTAATTAAAAATAAAATTTATCATATTTATAAAATTAGTTTCATAAAATTGAGATAATTTTTGAATTTTAAACATCAAAAAATGGTTAGGAAAAATTTATGGGATTGATCTAAAATAGTTTAATTTCCAGTCAATAGTGAAATATGATTATTTGCGGTATATATTAAATAAAAAAATTATTGAATCATGGATGATGTGTGACTGATGTACGAACCATTGGATTAAAATAAAATTAAATGGTTTCTATATTTAGTCACAAAAAATAATTCTATTCATTGTATTTAACAAAAATAATAAATATATGAATAAAATATTTAAAAAATACCCCTCTCCTCCACTCTAAATATCACTCCTCACCACCTCTTCTACTCACACCTCAAAAGTCTTGAATATTATCAAAATTTTAAACAATAATCTTCCCAAGTCTCTCCCCCACTTCTAAGATCATTTTGTGTCAATAAAAGATCAAAATATAGTCGCACAAGGAGGTTCTCAAGAAGAATAATTCAAGAGGTAATTGCACATTATTTTTCTTTTCTAATTGTCAACTCACCTATACTTATCCAAGATACATGATGAATCAATTAAATTTTATATACTATAATTTTATTCAATTTATATAATAACCCATCATCATATCCCTTCCCCTCTCCTATTGTATTAAAAATTAAAACATCATCTTTGATGTGATGATTTATCATATTCAACGAGGACGAGTTTTCAATTTCCATTATCACCTTAAAGGCTGGTCATAAAATATTTTTTATGGTTAAAGTTTTTTATTATATATATATTATAGTGTATTTAATGTTTTATAGACATTATATATACATGATATTAATTAATAAAACATAAATCGTTCATGATAATAATAAAACCCCAAAATATTATAAATAGTTATCATTAACATTTTATCTAATGAATAATCATAACATATTGAAAAAAAATTCTATATATGAACATTTAATATTCTTTATGTCAATTAAAAATATATAATTTTATTTATGGAAAACTATTCTAATTTTTCATGACATTCCATACATGTATACGAGTAAATCGATCATGAGAACCAAGAGATCGAACACTCCCAAACGATGAAATTTTATCTTATAACTCACCAAAACCCATAAATGAACATAATAAAATTATAATAAATAAAATACATGTTTAAAAGGTTCAAATTATATAATTTATGGATTTATTATTATTATCTATGACATTAAGTGGAAGTGAATAACACTTTCATACATAAGTTAACATATTCTCTTGAGACCCTCATTTTTTCCTTCGGTTTATGATTATTACATATTTACCCCAATTTAATTATTAATTATTATTATTTACTCCTAATAAATTCTATTTTTATTTTCTATACATATTTACCTATCCCAATTAATCTTTCCTTGATGGGGAAATACATGTTTTTATAGGGTTCCCTTCTCAATTCCTTCCAAAATGTTGGCCTGATTAAAGGGAACTTCCCAATTTCTTACCCATTTTCAAGTTCACTCCGTAATCTATTTCACGAAAAAATTATTTATAAAAAAACAATAATCATTTCATGAAAATATATCTTGGTTAATTTTAGGTTTTATATAAAATATTATGTCTTTTCAACTTTAAATTCTCTTTAATATTCTCTTTTAACCGCACTAAAATGATTTATTTTTAATGTATCTTAAACACTATTTATACATGTTTTCACATTATATTGATAGAAATTATTATTATATATGCCTATTTTTTTCATTAATGTACATTTATTATTTGAATCCATTCTATCTTTTACACCATTATGATATTCCCTTTTGTTAAGCCTTTTAACATGATTATGTCACTCAATTCTTTCCATGGGTGACCCTTATGGTTAGGTTTGATTCCTCATATATGATTCCCCATGGTGAAAACCTAATCATGGAATTTTTTTAAGGGTGTTACCATATATCACCCCAATTCATTGGTTAATGATTAGTCTCATGAGACGTCATGTGAAGTGGTCTTGGTTGTTAGCCTTGACTCATGCTAATCATGTGAAATGATCTTGGTGGTTAGCCTTGACACATTCTCCTCCATGTGAAATGGTATTATAGGTTAAAATTTGATCATGATTATGTAATTTTTTATATGTTTTACACATTTCTATGATTCCATGATTACATGAATTCATTTTGAATAAATTATGGTTCCATATGATTATTCATGTTCCATGACTTTTTGTGTAATCATGTTATGCCTTCTAAAATATATGTTATGATTTATTCATATGTTTCTTACAATGAAGGGATTTTAGATAATAACTTTGTTTATGTATTCTCTAGGTTACCCTATGTAGATTTCAGAGATCAATGGGAGTTAGGATCTCAATATAGATTTTAAATAAAAGTTGTTTTCGTTTTGGTTTCAGGTTTTATGTTTTGTTTACCTAGTCCTCCAAAAACACTAGACATTAAAATCCTTCATTTGTATTTAATTTTTAGTTATGATTAAAATAATTTGAAATTTTATGTAAATTGATAGGGAATTTTTAGTTGGTATCATATAACATTCAAGTAAAATCTGAAGACTAGGACTAGATAACATTAGTAAGAACCCTAGGGATAATTCTATCACCATAGATAAAATAGATTAAAATGTTTGGAATCACAATTTAGGTATATATTTCATTTAAAAGTTTATCCATTCATGTGAAAAGTTTTATTTTTATATTATTATTATGAATGTATTAAATCCCCCTAATTCACATTATTTTTATTATTTAATTGCTGGAAATAGGATAAATCATGCCAATAATCAACATGATAGAAAATGTTGTGATTTCCCAAATGAAATACAAAATCTGATGGGAAAAGGTGGTAAAAAATAAAGATATTAGTTTCTAAATTGGATCATGTTATGAATAACAACTTTAATCATGTGGAGCACCCTCATTTGAATAAAAATCAAGTTGGAGTTGAATCATTCATACGACAAAGTCCTCCAATATTTAGTAGATCTTCTAATCCACTCCTCGTAGAATAATGGATTAACTCCATTGAAAATATATTTGATTGTCCATTGAATTATACTAATATTAATTGATTATATTTTAATATTCAATTGTTTCTAAGTATATAGACATTGGTTTTAGTGTATTTCATAAATTGAACTTGATTTCACATTATTTGTGAAATTCATGTTTATAGTACATATTGGGGCCCAATCAATCATCAAAATGTAGAATTAATTTTATTCATTATTTGGATTTTATATTTTGGGATATTATTTACTAATTTTTTTTCAACATTTTATCGTTTAGGATCTATGGATTAATCCCAAGGGAACAAAATGATTTTGGTGCATGAATGCAGAAATTTTATGGACAAAGCATAGTGGTCCTAAGGCCCATAAAAAAAAATGGGGCCCACAATACAAACCCAATGAAGCTAAAATTTTAACTCTAGAAATTTAAAATTATGGTAATAATTTTATTAAGCTATTTCTTGTGATAATTATAATATTTTCATGGACATAAAGGGAACCCAATTTGACATTTAAATGGTGGGCTAGATTTGAACACCCAAAACATCATCCCACTAGATCAAGAATAAATACCAAACAGATGGTAAAATATTCCTGAAATTTTTAAATATGTTATAAGAAACATTAATTAAGATATTTTAATTCTATTTTCCCTTTATTATTTTTCCATCTTAAATTATCAATTCACACATCAACAAGGGAGATGAATCTGGATGATTTTCCTGGTCAAGTTCGAAACATCAAATTTCCAATGATTTTCTCACCCACCTTTTGAATCTCTCTATTTATGAAGAATAAAGGTATTGATAGTGTATCCACATAATAATCCTAATATTCCTATATAAGTATTTTTTGGTGAAGTGAATTGAATCTAATTTGTTTCCTTCAATTGTAATTTCCTACTTTCATGTTGTAATCCCATCGTCAATTTTTCCCATGTATGTTTATAATTCACTTTCATTTAATTAATATAAGTTATTATTACTCTTATTATTCCATTATTATATTCCTTTAAATATCTCATTGATACAATTGAATCAATTTTTTAAATTATTGACACCATCACTTGTGAATTTTCTTAGAAAACAGTGGAGTGATAATTAATTCAATTTTTTTTCTTCTTCTTCAATTCCACCTTCGGGATTCTACTACCCGATTACATTAACATAATAGAATCAATGTCGGGATAAAAATATAATGGGTTAATCCAAGGGGGAACAAAGGGGATGGATTTTATGTTATTTCTCATTTTAATAATTCTTAATCAATTATTTTTTGTATATTTTCATAAAATTATGTACCTTCTCCTTTGAACATACCAATTTTATGGATACACATTCAAAGTGATAAAACAACCCTATACCTTGGAGTGCTCATAAATATGATACTATAATTTTATAGTTGATTATAATTAGTATATTGAAGACTCAAAATTATGTGATTTATTTCAGAAGATCAAATTTCATTGAAGGAAACACTCAAATTTAAGACATTGAAATAATTTAAAAAGAGATTCATCCAATCTATCCCAAGAGATAACCAAATATCAAATAATTATTTTTATATTTATTTCAAATAAGTCATTAAAAATATAATTTAATAATACAATCAATTCAAACCCAAGTAGGTAACTTCATATCCAAATCCTTTAATCAAATCATAGTGTCTAAAGGTTAATTCTTTAGCCCCTAGGGATTCAATAACCCATGTTGTGCTACAACCAACTACTTAAACCATATGTCTCGGGTAAAATAGGGCAAAAACAATATTCTATGTCCTCTAGAGGTCATAATAAAGATAATTTTGTGTTGTAGGTCTATCATTTTATGGGAAGCTTCTTAGTATTGGAAAATGAACAAGAACACAGGGTTCGAGGAGGAAATTGATTCCATGGAATGGGAAGATTCCAAATAAATATTTTTCAATAAATATTCTATAAAAACCATTATTATTATGATGGAATGGGAGTTCTTAAGACTAATATAGATGGATAAATATTCTATTAGTATTTATAAAGAATAATTTACAAGGCAACCAAGATATGCCTCTAGATTTGGCATAATCATCGAATGTAAGGTGGACTAAAGATTTTTCTACCAAAACGTTTTGGAGTTTTTTTAATTTAATAACAATGAGTAGATTTTAAATTGTTCCATTAATGTTTAAATGGACATAGATGACTCTGAATGGTCTGGTGGGCCCAAAAATACCACGTTGAAGTTGAGTTTAATATGAGAGGATCCATAGATAAATACGAGGATGGAAAGAAAACCTGATATCCCATGTGTCAAATTTATGGGAAGAATCATCCTGGGAACCATATAAAGGGAACGAAGAAATTCTTTACATGTGGGAGAATAGATAATTTGGCTAAAAATATCCTAAGGGATATAAACAATCCCTCTAATATGGAATAATAAAGTAAGGTTCATAACAACACTCAACTGATAGTGTAGTGTTTCAACTACAAAGAACATGGAAATTATGAGAACAATTTCCCTAAGCCGAGGGTTGTTCAAGGAAATCAAGAACCACAAAATCCAAGGTAACAAGGAAGGGAATATTCTATCACTACTACTGAGTTGGTTCCCAATATTGATGTGGTGACATGTATGATGGTTATTCATCCAATAATAATGAACATACTATTTGATTATGGTTCTGGGAATTATTTCATATATTTCAAATATAGTAGAACTATTCAAAAAGTACCTCCAAATATAGAGGTTTAGTTATCTATGAGAACACAAAATGGGGAACACATTGCATCCAATATTTTTAACTCCTCTCCGGTTAATGTTTATAGACTGAACCTCCTAGAAAATATTATCTTACACCCATTGCTGGAGTTTGATTCTATATTCAGAATGGATTGGCTATATTTATATAAAGGCAACATCAACTATTGGGAAAGGAAGACCACTCTTCACATCCTGAAGCATCATCCAATTTCATACAAGTGTAAGAAGGTGGAAGAATATCCTTCAGAATAATCATCTAAATTGTGGATATTATTGCCTTATGATAAAGAATATCCATAAAAAATGATTGAGATAAAGGAGAGAATCATTATCAAAGACATCCCCATTCTGAGGGACTACATTGATTTTTTCCCTGATGAATTTCCTAGTCTTCCTCTAGATCAAGAAGTGGAGTTGTCAACTGAAGTTATTACTGGATCTTTTACTATATAAAAAAATTATAGATTTGACACATTTGGGGTGGAAGAAATGAAAAAGCAATTATAGGAGAATCTGAATAAGTGTATTGTATACTTGAGTTATTCACCACAGGGTGCGCTAGTTATATTCATCATGAATATGGATGGATCATTGGGCCTATGTATTGATTATCACAAGCTCAACAAAATCAAAATAAATAAAAATTATTCCCTTCCATGGATAGATGACTTATTAAACCAACTATATGGAGCCAATTATTTCTCTAATGTGGACCATCAGTCAGGATATCACCCATTAAAGGTGAATAAAGAAGATATTCCCAAGACTATATTTTGAACTTTGTATGGAAATTATGATTTCACAGTGATTTTTTTCATACTCACTAATGCTCCATCAATATTCATGACTAAAATAGATAGAGTCTTCACATATGAGTTTGAAAAATTTATGGCAGTATTTATTGATGATATCATGATATACTCCAAGAACAAGGAGGAACACGAGGTACATTTTAATACTATGTTCATGAATTTTTGAAGGGAGAAAATTTATGAATTTTTCACTAAATATGATTTTTGGATGGAGGAAGTATCCTACATGGGGAAAGTTATAACCAGAAAAGGAATATCTATTGAAACTTCCAATACAAAGGCAATCAAAGAGTGGACCAGGAGAACATATAAAATAGAGATCAATTTTTTTCTTTTGTAGAACTTGGTATTACTGTAAATTTGTTACAAACATCTCATTATTTTCAAAACCACTAACAAAGATAACTCAGAAGGGAGAAAATTTTACTGGATGCAAGAATGTGAGGAAAGCTTTAAGGATCTCAAATTGAGGCTTATCACTAAAACATTACACACACTTCCAAAAAGTGGGGAACTCTTCGTGGTGTACAACAATGCTCCAAATAAGGGATTGGGATATGTAAGGATGGAAAATATTAAACTGATATCATACTTATCATGGAAGTTGAAGATCAATGAGAAGAACTATCCCATTAATGATCTGTATTTGGTAGCTATGATCTTCATGTTAAAAATTAGGGATAATTATCTCTATGGGGAGAAGTGTGAAATATATACTGATCATAGGATACTAAAATATATATTCATAATGAAGGAGTGTAATATGTTCTATTTAAGATGGTTAAAACTCAACAATGATTATGAATTATCAATCCAATACAATCCTAGTAAAGTAAATTTGGTGGTAGATGCTCTAAGTAGAAAACATCCTATATATTTATCTATGATGATAATTAAGAAAGATACAATCTTCTCAAAACTATAAAGGATGGACAAGGGAATCATTAAGGGGGCATCATCAATAATTTTTCAAATGATTTATCAGCCATCCCTCATGGGGAATATAAATAATTCTCACAAAAATTATGTGAAAATTTAGAAGAAGGTGGAAACCATAAGAAAGTAGAAATCCTCAATGTTAAAAATTTATAAGGAAGGACTTGCATTATTTGGGTCATGAATATGTGTACCATAAAATCTAGAGTTAATTAAAGAGATTTTTAATTCCATATATAGTTTAAGTTTCTCTATTCACCTAGTGATAAAAAAATGCAACAAGATATCTGAGAGAACTTTTGGTGGGACAATATGAAAAAGGAGATGAGTGATTATACATCTATGTGCCTGGTATGTCATAATGTGTAGGCTAAAATAAAAAAGTTTAATGGGATGATACAACCATTTCTCATGCCTACATGGAAGTGGTAAAACATTATCAAGTTCCTTTTCACCAGATGCTCAAATATATCTTGGGGAAATGATGCTACATGGGTTTTTATGGATAGTCTTACAATGAGAGCTCAATTTATCACAATTTGAGAGGAATTATCACTTGATCAACTTTGATGGATATAAATCAGAGAGGTGGTGAGGCTTCATGGATTAAAACTATTTATTGTATCCAACAAAGATCCATGATTTACCTCTATGTTCTGTAAAAGTCTCCAACATCGTCCAAAAACTGATTTGAACTTTAGTTCGATATATAATCCTCAAATTGATGTCCAAGATGTTCTGAAAATTTTAAAAATAGAAGACATGTCAAGATAATTTTATATAGACATCAAATGGGGATTTGAGAAGCATCTTCCTCTATAAGAGTTATATTATAAAAAAAGTTTGCACTCAACCGTCCTAATGGATTCATATGAATCCCTGTATGGGAAAATATACAGAACACCGACATGTTGGGATGATATCGGTGAACATAAGATTCTGGGACCTGAAATGTTCTATGAAATGGTAAAAAAGGTGAAAACCATTCAGCATCATATCTAGGAATCCCATAGTCTATATAAGATCTATGCAGATAATCATTGTGAAGACCCGGAGTTTGAGGTTAGAGAAATGGAATTCCTCCACATATCTTCATTGAAGAGGATCTTGATATTTTAGAAGCAAGGAAATATAATTCCCATGTACATCATCTCATTTGAGATCCTTGATCATGTTTTAGTTGTGGATTTTCGGTTAGTAATTATACCTTCCATGTCTCATGTACAAGATGTTTTCCATGTATCCCTATTGAGGAAGTCCATACCAAAACCATCATATATACTAAATTCAGAGGTGGTATACTTGGAAAATGATCTATCTTGAGAGGTTCTATTGGTGAAGATCTTACACCATAGAGATAATGTTCTACAGAACAAGACTACTCACCATTCCAATGTAATATGGAGGGCCCATATGTATGTAGAGGAAACATGGGAACTATATGAAGAAATTAATGAATAATACCCTCACCTTTTCCCCCTTAGTTTGTAAAATGAAATTTTGAGGAAGAAATTTCATAAGGGGGAAAGAATGTAATGACACAAAATTCTATCAATGAAATTTCCCTTCTTATAATTATTTCATATATTATAAATCACATAAAATCACAAAAATAACACTAAAGACATTATAAATCATGATTTAATGAAATAATAATCTTTTTATGAAATTAAGGAACCCATGCCAAAGGAATAGTAACCTAACATTGGGAATAGTAATATGAACCTTATTAATAGTAAACTGGCCAATAGAATAGTAAACTCCCCAATGAGGTATAAATAAAATTTATGAATCTTATAAATGAATATATGTTATAATTAAATAATATTATTTGAAAATAAATGTTTTGAAAATGATAAATTAAGTAAGGATATTTTTATGAAACCAAGATTTTTATTTAAGATTTTTTAAAAAACATAAGGATTTATTAGGAAAATTATTTTCATAAAATAGATTCATAAATTATTATTTTATTTTATAATTATTATATGTTAATTTTATGAGACCTTAATTAATTTTTGTTGTGTTATAAAATCAATTATAATTTTAAAATTGGTATTTTTTGATTAAATGATGATTTTAAATAAAAATTAACATTATCATGTTTAAAAAATTATTTTCTTAAAATTGAGTTAATTCTTTAAATATACATGTTAAAAAATTCTTAGGGTGAATTGTTTTGTTTTTTCTAAAATAGTTGAATTTTTGGTGAATAGTGAAATACAGTAATTTACAGTATAAGCTAAAAACATGAATTATTGAGTCATGCATGTTGTATGGATGATGTAATAATAATTTTTTCTAACTAACAAGCACTAGTTAATATATTCAGTCATATAAATTCACACTATTCATAGTCTTGATCCAAAATAATATATAAATGATTAAAATAATCAAAAATCACCCCTCTCCTTCACTATAAATACATCCCTCGCCACCACTTCTACTTAAAACTAATAAGACATGAAACATTTCCAAATTATAACAAATAATCTTCCCATGTATCTTCCCCATATCGAGGATCTTTTCATCTCAATTAAATATCCAACTCAAGTACCTGAAAGAGGTTCTCATGGAGAATAATTTAAGAGGTAGAAACCTCTTTCTTTTTCTCTTAATTTATTTTCAATTTATTTTCATTAATAATTATCTCCTATACATCCATTATACAAGTGAAATGAAAAATCTAGTGTCTTTTTTTATAATATAATTTAATTTTGTTTATGGAACAACCCATCATCATTTCTCTTCCCCTATCCTATGGTTCTAAAAATGAAAATATCGTCCATGATGTGTTGATTTTTCGCATTCAAAGATGACATGTTTTCAATTTCCATTACCGACTTCAAGGATGGACATGAAACCACTTTTATGGTTAAAAAATATTTTAATATATTTATTACTTGCTATTTAACGTTTTTGGACCATTATATACACATGATATTTATTAATAAAATAAAACAAGTTTGTGATAATAAAAAAACAACAAAATAATCTAAACGATTATCATTAACATTTTATCTAATGAATTATTCTCACATATAGAACCAAATTTATATATAATAATATATAATATTATTTATGTTATTTATTAATATAATTTCAATTATGGTAAACTATTCTAATGTGTCCTGATTTCCATACATGTATATAAGTAAACTGATCATTTGAAATAAGGAAGAAAACAATCCCAAATGATGAAATTGTATCTTATAACTCATCAAAAAGGCCATAAATGAAATTAATAAATTTATAGTAAATAAAATAATGGTTTTAAATTCTTTTAATAAATTAATTAATGGATTTAATTTGATTATCCAGGACATTATGTTCAAGTGAAGAACACTTTTGGAAATAGGGTAATGGATTCTCTCTGAACCCTCATTTTTTTCTTTGGGTTACACTTACTATCTATTTACCACAATTTAATTATTAATTATTCTTATTTACTCATACATAATTTTTTTATTTTCTATATATATTTACCTATCCGACATATTATTTCTTGATGGGGAAATACATATTTTTATAAGGTTCCCTTCTCAATTCCTTCAAAAATGCAATCTTGATTAAAGGGAACTTCCCGATTTGTTATACATTATCATGTGCACTCTATAATATATTTTAATCAACCAATATTTTTATAAAATCAATAATTTTATCATGAAAATATATCCTAGATCATTTTTTTTATATAACATATTATTCCTTTCCCACATTAAATTCTACCTAATATTTTTCTTAAATCGCACTAAATTTTTTTATTTCTAATGTTTCTTAAACAATATTTTTACATGTTTTCACTTCAGTTTGGCATAATTTATCATCATGTACGCCTATTTTTCCTTATTAATTTTTATGTATAAATTATATCTATTCTTTCGTGGACATTATTATGATATTTTCATTTGTTAAAACTTTTAACATGATTATTTTACCCAATTCCTTCCACGGGTAACCCTTGTGTTTATGTTGGATTCCTTATCTAGGCTTCCTCATCAAGAAAATATATTCATGAACATGTTATTATGAGTACACCCAGATAGTTCTCCAATTCATTGGGTAATATTTATTTTCATGATATTTCATGTGCAATGGTCTTGGTGGGTATCCTTGACTCATGCTATTCATATATAATGGCCTTGAAGGTTAGCCTAAACTCATGATATTCCTTGTGAAATGGTCTTCTTGGTTAGCTTTGTATCATTCTTATGTCATGTTGTATGTTTTTTTCCACATTTCTATGATTCCATTACTACATTATACCATGTTCTATATGTTATGTCTCTATATGTTTTTTTAGGTTACATTCCTTTTTATGTCATCTTGTTATAACTTATAAACCATGTGCTATGCATTATTCCTATGTTTATTCCCTTATTGGGATTTTATCTCATACCTTTGTTCAGGAATTCCCTAGGTTACCCTGTGATAATTTTAGTGATCAATGTAATTTAAGAGATATTTATGTAGTTTAAATAGAAGCTAATTACATTTTTTGTTTCATTTTTTAATTTTAATGTACCAAATCCTATAATGGAACTAGACTTTATAATACATTGTTTGTATTTAATGGTAAAGTATTATTAAAATAATTCAATAATATATGTATATGGATAAGGATTTTATAATGATTACCATTTATGAATGAATTATTGAGTTAAACCCATATATCTCCATTTTTCACCTTGATAATAATAAGATATATAGAGAGCTTCAAGAATATTTTTTGGTGGGATGTAATGAAAATATATATTGTCGACCTTAACATGAAATTTTCGACTTATCAAAATGTTGAAAAATAATGAAAACTATTGAATTGGATGATTCATCCTTTTCCAGTGTTGAAGTGGAAATTATAAAATATATCAATGGAAATCATGGTGGGATTTAAAAAGACATCATAAGGTTATAAATGAATTTTCAATATTGTTGATTTATTGAATAACTCTACACATTTCCAACCTAATTGAGATATTATGTATTTAGATCATCCTTATCAACTGTATCTTAATGAGATAGTCTGGTTAAATGGATTCCCTCTCTCAATTTTATCTTACCGTGATCCTTTGTTAACTTTTCATTTGTGGAAATTCCTTAAGAAGTCATTGGGTACTGAATGAAATTTCAGTAGGGATTTTATGTCTCAATTTTATGGATAGTAATAGTGGACAATTAAGACTTTAGAAGCTATGATTCAACCATGTTCAACATATTACCAAAAAAGTTTTGATAAATATCCTTCATTATTTTTATTTTCATATAATAAAACATTTCATTCCAATAAATAGTGACACCTTTTGTGGAATTATATGGAAATAAGTGTTAGAATGTACCTTATTGGGATGAAGTATGCGAAAGAATTTTTTTGGCATTAAAATTGGAAGATGAAATTGTCAAAAAGGTGATGATGATATAATAGGATATGAGAATGGATCCGAGTAGGTAAGAAAGTTATGTAGAAAACTAGAGGAAAGATCAATCATTCTAGTTAGGTGAACATGTTTTCCATAAATTATCTCTATGGAAAAGTGTTATTGAATGATCTTGGGGTGCTGTGGAAGAATAAAACATGAACATATTAATATTTTGGTTTTATATTCTTATTAAAACATTGAATCCACAAAACCAATTGCCCAGATTTTTTAATGGATTGTGTTCAGTTCAATTTAATAATGAAAAATAATAATAAACATAAGTATAAATGATACCTTGTTTATTTGATGTTTTTGGTTTGATTCTCTCACCATCTACATGTAATGGATTAGAGGTTCTAAGATAGGAATCATCTTGATCATAGACACATTAACCAAAACTTCTAGAATTTCAATATATGATTTATAGGTTTTGGAATGGGAAAATGAAGATAATTATGATGTCCCTTCGACCAGGTGAAGAAAAAATCGATTGAAGAAATTGGATTGATTTGAATTTATTCTTCATTCTAATTATATCTCTATGTTCTTAAGATAGGACTATTGGAGATATTCTCTCTCTAAATTCTTTGTCTCATGATATCTCATAATGAAATATTCACACATATATCAATGCCCATTTGATGCATCAAATACTTTGTTAACATTCTAGGTGTACATACCTTCTTGTTCCATGACCATGAATTTAATTAAAGCACTACCATCTTGGTGAACCTAGGCCTACGAGATGTCTCTTCCTTAATATGGAATTTAAAAATTATCTCTTGATCATTCAACTGATGTCATACCACAAATGATGTACCCAAAAAATGAATCATCACCATAAATTCAATTCTAGAGTTCTTTCCTTGTATCAATGTATGTGATAAATTGGTATACATGAATAATGATCTCAGTTTCGGATACCAATACACATGTCCATGATTAGAAAAACCAATGACACACAAAACTTGTGGTGTTACTTTTGGTGGTCCAGTCCTTATTATCTCATCTACTCAAGATCACCAAGTGAAAAAATTAGGAGTATATGTCTTTATGATTATGATCCCCCAACAACTAACAGTCATACACCACATATTCCCCATTAGTATGTTGTATCCATATCAAAAGGCATATATTTAAGATTACTATCATTGTATCTTGAGGTTCTCAGTATAGATGGGAACTACTATAATATTTTTATATGACAAGTAATCTAGGGACATTACCATGTAAATAGTGGTTGTAGAAGTATTGAAACAATTATAGTAATAATAATAATATGTTTATATCAAATTGTATACATGTAACATTAATCAAAGTAAATAAATGCATTGCGTTTAGGGAACCTGCTTACAACACTCCAACATTCAGTAGATCCAAATTCCAAAAATTCTCAAATCACTAGCTCTCACATGAGTATCTTGATACTATTGAGATCTAGATTTATCCAGGTGATCTAATACATTCTCCTCTATTGGTAATATTCTTTCCCTAGCATTACCTCTTCAAGTAAAATAATTTCAGAGATGAAACTTCTGAAGTATATATTCACATTTAGTATGACCTGTGCTCTTTGGAAAGCACCAATACCACGTTATTATCATATTATACTTTAATAGGGTCTGCATTCGTAGGTAAAAAACCATGATCAAAATCAAAAATGGGTTTCCAATGTATATCTCCAGCTACATCGTAATCCTCTATGTACTCGTATTCTGTTGTAGAATCAATAGCCATAAAAAACATCAAGGTCCATTAGCTCACTACACCTCCATTCAAGAAAAATAGATAGTATTTCTGTGATTTTATACTATATGAAACTATCTAAAATATAGAATTTATGTATCCCCTCACAACTAGATCCTTAAATACTCAACACAATGGGAACATATCCTTTTATTTCTCATGTACATTAAGATAGTTTTTTATAGTTTCCATTACCACTCTCCTGTATTATATTTATATCTTCCCATCATTATTAAAGATAAAGGAACATGAAAACTATTTCATGTCCATAAATACATGTTATATCCAACTACTGAAGCATACAATATTCTACCCATTATTTCAATATGCCCTTATTTTTGTGGGCATATCATATTGGAGAGAATAATTCTATTAGATACTAGAAACTATCCTCTATTGTATTGTTCCATACTGTACATTTTGAGTACTTTATGAATATATGTATGTTGACTTATCCCAAGATGCCTCTAAGATATATCCTGATATATTTCAATCCCTAGAATATAATCTATTCCAAAATAGTATTTCATGGGGAAGCATTCATTTAACCAAGTATTCACTGACAGTAATTATTACACTTCATTTCCCATTAATAATAATTTTTCAGCATCTAATAACAAGAAAACAAAGGCACTTCCACTAACAATATTTTAGAGACATGGACCACATTCATTCGTAATGAATTCAAATTCTGATATAGCCTCATCAAAATGAACATTCCATTATCATGATTCTTGCATCAATTCCAAAATAATTTTTTTTTTCGATTTCATAGTTTATTTTCACTCTTTAACAAAATAAACCCTTTCATTTGTTCCATATATAAATATTCAAATAACTTCCAATTTATAAAATCCATTTTCGAAATTTCATAATCATGGAGGTCTACTGTTGAATGTAATATCCTGATATATTTCATCCTTAATGCTGGCGATACGTTTTTATCAAAGTTGATTCATTGATGTTTATTGAATCCATTTTATACTAGCCATGCCCTATAGGGGGTTACTTGACCATCCATGTCTAGATTTTTATTGAATAAACATTTATACCCAATAGTTGATACATTATCTAGTGGGTCTACCAAAAATAAAACATGTTTTTTGTACATTGACTCCATTTAAGAATGAATGATTTCATTCAATTGACCAGTATCCTTTCCATATACTTATTCCTTGTAGGTTATAGGTTCGTCATTCTTTAAGAGTTATGTTTCACCTAACTCAATGATAATAAATCCATATATATATAGTTCTCTAACCTCTCTATTATATGTACACAGTACTTCTGTCTTGGGAATATATTTCTCTCTAACTATCTATTGTCGATATTGTTCCTGTACCAACTCCTGTGCATCTATAGAATCAACATCATAAGGGTTACACCTCATCCTTTTAAAGGTTTATTATCAAAATAAAAAAAATGAAGGCCTTCGGTCCATTCGACATAAATGGATTCATTTTCTGGAAATATAGAATTTTTTTCTATAATCACCTTTCTATTTTATGGATTATGTAGGTAATATTCATTAGTCTCATTAGGATAACCTAAATTAATGAATTTTAGGATATGAGATACTAGTTTTTCATTAGGTATAGTCATTAAAGAATCCTCTCATAGCCATACATGTATGTGAGATAGATTATATTTCATTCCATACCTCAAATTGTATGGCATCAATATTGTAATTTAGTTGGCACTTGGTTTAGTTTACATACCACAGTGTATAGTGAATATCCCCAAATTAGCAATAGTTGGGATGCATGACTAATAATTGATCTGAGCATGTCAAGTATGGTTCAATTCCACATTTTACTAACACCATTTTACTATAGTGTATAAGGATAAGTGAGTTGGGAAATTATCCCACATTCCATTAGATGATCGATAAATGCATTCATAATATATTCTCTACCACAATCTATGCGGAGTTTGTTAATATTATTAACAAGTTTATTCTATAATTCATTATAACATTAGTTATACATTCTAAAGGTATATAACTTATACCCCATTAAGTAGATATACCTATATCTATTATAGTTATCGGTAAATGTTGTTAATTAAGAAAAACTGCCCATTTCCTCTACAGAAATGGACCACATACATCCATATGAACCAATTCTAGTGGTTCTTTCTCTATTTATATTTTCCCATTGAAAAGATATTTGGTCATTTTACATTTTAAATAATCATGGAATATATCCAAGAGTTTTAACTAAGTAAATTATAAATAACTTTCTTGATGTAATTTTCATAAACACTTCTATCTTACATGAACTACACTAAAGTTCCATAGGTGCGTACGATATGAGTCATTCTTTCGGGAGTTTTCATTGATTTCAAAAAATTTATTTTCTAGTTAAATTATATATAACTTATTTTTAATATGTTCCAAACCATAACAAAAATTATCCTTATACATATGAAAAAATATATTTCCAAAATTGAAAAAATTATCATACTGTCTAAAATCGACACTGATGTTATGTTTTTTGTAACAACGGATACATAATAACAATTTTTTAGTTCAAGAACCATAACATTATGAAAATTAATATGATAATATACCTCTTCTATGACTAAAAATCTCACACCATTTACTACTCTAAGATATACTTCACATTTTACAATCATATTGAATATAATTTTTATTGTATTTGAATAAAAATGTGTGATCCACATGCCCTATCCAATACCCAACTTTTAGAGAAAGATATATTTAATTAAATGAAAAATATAACTGAAGTAGAAGCATCAACATTCATATTCTTCCATGATGTGAAATTATTCTTTTGTTGGACTTTTTTCAACATGGAAAGCAGTGTGCATCTTTCTCATTACTCTCACTCTATTTTTTGGTTTCTTGGAAGGGTGGTGTATCGGTGTCTTTGACTTATACTTAACCCTTGAATGTTTAGTATTTAATTTATTCTTATTTTTCAAAATAATGATTGGAGGGTTTTAATTCTTCATATCCAAATTACCATGGAGATCTAAAGACAAAAAATCATGGAATGACTTATTCTTATTATTAATATTTTAACTAATAATTAAAATCAAGAATCTGTGGATTAAAAAGACAGGAATGAGATTAGTTGCTAGTTCTTGGTTTAGTTTGAACCCAAGTATTTCAAGTATACTAATGTACCTAATCATCTTGATTATGTAAGGTCCTATATGATTCCCTTATGATTTACTACATCAATACATAGAACATTATGTATTATATCTTTTTTAGTTATCCCCTCGTATAAATCTCAGGGATAAGATATTATTTGGAAAGTATCTTTATCTGCATTAATTTATTACAACTCACTAGACATGGATGAAAACATCAAGCACTGAACATCTAGTGTATAATTTATATGATTCTTATATTTTTCATTCTCATCCTTTCATTCTCCCTGAGGGGGGTCAATATGATGTTGGGATTCTAACACATAATACTTCCTCTCCTAGCGCAATGCCATGATAAAGTTCTTCGACCACTCATGGAAGTTATAGCCAGTCAGTATATCTCTTTATTCAATATTGGTCATAGTGAAATTTAATTTATGGTGGTTTCCATTTGATAAAGAAATAAACATTGAATATTCGTACATTGTCCCGATTACTGTTATAAATTTTCAAATTATTAATTTTAAATGTCTCTTTCTATATTAAGAAATCCTAATTTCCCTCAAATAGTAGATTCAGAACACTATGTCACTCATTTACTCTAGTGTAGAGGATCCTTAAACCTGTATTCATAGCTTGAGCTATGAAATCATCACTACTATGAGAGTCTATGGTTGAATTTTAACTTTCCAACCACATTAACTCATGGATCCTTGATCATTTTACTATAGTCCATCCTCTTGCAAGTATTTACATTTCATTTCTCAACAATTTTCATCTAAGTTATTAATAATCTAGCTATGGATACTCATTCGCTAAAATATTTATTTAAGTCGACCTACCACTATAATAATAACTCCTCATTAGTAATAAACACCCTCAACTTGATCTAATGATCACCTCAAACAATAATTTCTAACTAAATTCAAGTGATGGAAGGAAATTACTGCCCTAATATTTTCTTTTAAGTATTTGGTACGTTAATATCAATGAATGAAATCCTTTTATATTAAATAATATTGTTATATGTGATCACAATCACAACATAACCATGATTTAAATATAAAATATTCATCACACATGTTCCTTTTATCTATTTAGTCCAATTTATTATTTTACTTTGTGATAAAACATAATAAATACACATTCAAAAAACAATAAACCATTCAAATGATAAAATAATTAAATAATGATATGATCATGAGATATTAAAAATTGGTAAATCCATTGAGAAAATAATGGATTAACCGAGACCATTAGGGTATTCTTTAAGTCAATAAATGACTTGAAATATAGTTCCTTAAAATCCCACCTAGTTCAATTTTTTGGTTTACACTGGCTCTCAACTCGTACGGTGTCTCCATGAACTTCTTAGATTATTACAATGTATACTCGCATGTAGGTGAGGAGAACTCGAGGTGTGAAATTACATTTTATCACTTAAATGTGGACTCACAATCCCTTATAAAAAATTAATATGGAGGGATGATGCAAGTATTTTTGAAAATTAAATATTTATCATATTTATAAATTAAATTAAATAATAAAATTAATTTTTTTTACTTAAATAATTTTACGTTTTCACTGATACCCATTGAAGAAACTTGGGGCACAATGGAATCATGACACATGTACAAATTAAAATATTGTATTCAGATTCAAGGTAAAAAAATTGACTCCTCAAAACCCATTGCCTAAATACATTAAATAATATAATAGAATTTAGTTTTAGAGTGAAACATAAAATCAAATTTAAGTGTAAATGATACCTTGTTCATTTGATGTAACTAGTTAAAATAACTCACTATTTTCATGTCAAGTCCTAAAGATGCCAAGGTCGGAAACTTATAAATCATTCACATGAGAACCATATATCCTAGATCGTCAATATATGATTATTGGGTTCTATTATGGGACATCAAAGAGCTTTATGACACCATTTGATCACATGTTGAACATGTAATCGATTAAGAAAGTGAGATTGATCTGACCACATTCTTCCTTTGAATTTTCACTCTATGAACTTTAGAGAATAAAATAAGAGAGATTATTTCACAAAAAATAATCCAAATCATCGATCTCATTATCAAATAGGATAAAATTTGTTTTTATACCTAGGTTATACTTTCCAAAATTTCACTTTGGCCCCTAGAAGGCAATAACAATCATATTAGACCTTTCTGAATAGTTATGGCTTATTAAACTTGACATAAATGTCACAAATATTTTATCACCCATTTTGAAACTTTATTATATTATGTGATAAAATAAAAACCAATAACTCAGATTGTAAGCTCCTGAAAAAATTTAACAAACCATGAACATTGTATGTTTATTCAAAAATATTATATTCTCATATTCACCTTTATGATCAAAAAACATATGACTACCTTGAGAAATAAATTCAATCATCATTATTATATACTTGAATAATATAATTAAATTATTTTTAAATGTGATCAACCACACTCAAAAATTCACCAGCCTTATACATGAGGCCCACTTCAACCTAGAATCTTGTTAATATAAATATGTGGAACTTGTTTATACACTTAGAGTGTGGCCCTCTAGGTCATTATCTTGATAGAAGTGAGTGTAACCCACATACCAAGAAAAGATTATAATAACCTATCATGTACCATAAAAAGATAAGGAATTTCATAACTATGATTAATCCCTAAGAACATGTTTTTTTGTAATGTAGTCTATTTGTATCATGATATCTCATAAAGATGGATTATAGAGACTCTCGTTTGACCGGTAAGATGTTAGAATATTTCTTGTAATATCTTCAAAGTCAATCGCTAAGTCGATGTGAGATTTAGGGACCTGGAGATCAATAGTACAGTGATATTAAAAATATTAAAAATATTTTATCACACATAAATAGTGTTTTTGTAAACATGGAATAATTACTTAGCAGAGTTTTATATTTGAAACATGAGACCAAAATTTAGCTCAAAATGTGAGTTTTACTGAAGGAGCAACATAATATTTCCAGCATTGGGTTCCCAATCGGGGTTTAGAATTTGTGTGGTGTTAAATGGAGTTTATTGATTTATTAAAAATTATATGAAGAAAACCTCCCCCCTTTTGTGGTTCCTGAAAGAGGAGGAGAGGACCCATGCACATTTCACGATGGATTGATTGGGTAGAAACCATGGAGAGGGGGAACCGCTGATCTTTGATCTTGATGAAGATCACTCCGAGATCTTGGTGGAATGATTTTATAGCATCGAACATAAATTGAATCTTTTATGGGTTTTCAAGAGGAAAGAGAATTTTAGTTTTAAGTATCAATCCCCTTTTTTTAGGTTTTAGAGTAAAAGGACGACTACTTGAGATCCCTTGGTGGTCGATCTATAGGTTTCAGTTGGAACTAGGGTGTTTTTGGTGACTCATAGTGAATTACTATTTAGAATTATTGATCACATTTTGTGTAGTGCAGGAGGATACTCTGCATGTTATTTCAATTCATATAATATGATCTTTTGGGACAACACACCATGAAAAGGGTGTATATTACATGTAGTGATCCCTGGTCATGTGGTTGAGGGACATTTCCAAGGATTCCATGTCCAAGAACAAGACCCTGTGATTGTACATGAATAGAGAAATGGGGCAAGGGATTCTGTACAAGGTCAATGTAATATGGAATTTCCAAAAGAATAGTTTGCAGGAACACACAATGTACCAAGGGTACAAGCCATGTGGAAGATGCGATCAGTCAAGCTGTGTAGGGAAGGACATAGTCATGGGCCCTGGTGAGGTGATTCATATCATGTACACCATGTAAACGATGTGTATGATCATAGGGACAACCAAGCTAGGTGTAAGAGGAAATGGATTTGTGTTTACATGGGGTCGCATGCCTGTGGATTCTAGTACATGTTGTGTATGATCCCTGGGAACTTCGGCCTTGTGTATCTCCTTCTTTTGGGCTCAGATTTAGGCCTATGAGTAGTCTATCATGAGACATTTCCATCTTAGAATGTGATGGCCTCCTTCTTGATGGATTTTTAGAGATAAAATGGTATGAATCTATCATAAAGATGCATTCATGGTGCTTGGACGTGGGTAGTGATCAGAGTGGATCACTTGAGAGATGTTGGGGTTGATACATTTCCTTGTCGTCTCTAGATAGGGGTCCCCCGAAACCCCTTAGGATGGTATAGTGGTGCTCCCCTCTAATCATGGTGCATGTCACCTAGCCATGGTAGTTTTGTGACGTGAGGAATGATGATCTTAACAAGCCTTACAACATTTCGTGACTGACAATGGAGTGGATCGGTTTATCTAAGACTTGCTAGGAGTGGTACTTCATTGATGTACTAGAGTGTGGGTTTCCCATAACTCTTAGATTGGTAGATATGGAACTACCTCACATTAGGTGTGGTTCCTCTACCCATCTAATAGTTCTCCTAGGGTTGGTACTCCCCTATCATACAATGATGTGATTCCCCACTGTCATTCATGTAGTTGGAGATGGAAACCCCCTATTGTATCAGGTAATGGGTGATCCATACTCATTATGTAGATAAAGTTGGAATTACCCTATAAAACTAGGTTGTGGGTCTACATTCATTGAGTAGGTACTCTCCTGTCACCCTGGGGCATGAGTCCTCAATATGTGATGTTCAAATGGAGTCTACATGCCCATTTCATACAGAGATGTGAGTCCCCTATTCTATGGTTGGTATTCCCCAGTTATGTTAGGGTTTGGGTCCCCGATTTCAATAAAATATGTATATATGGAACTCCCCACAACACAGGTTCGAACTCCTGTATTTAAGGAATGATACCACCATCATTGAGTAGCTGTACAGAGAAGTTCTCCACAGGATTTGGATCTCCCTCAACTTTGGAGTACATTTATAAGGAGAGATATCATACCCTTGTTATGTTTGACACCTATTTAGGATATAATTATCCCTTAGTGTGGTGTTTTTCATACATCTCCATATGGGTACTACAATTGTTTTGTGTGATGGTTAGGAGTTAGTAATCACTCCGTTGTAGGGTAGCAGTGATGTGTTGGTCCCTAAAAACTCTCTCTTTAGAGAGGATACACATGGTATATAGAATAGAGAATTGGTCCCTCATTTATGTGTAGTAATGATCCGTGGACCTCTCCAATTAGGTTCTTATGAGCTTTCATGGGGAGAAATAAAAATGTTATAGGACTTTTGGGGATGGGATCCTGAGTTGGACCTATAGTGCAGTTCCAAATAAAGTGTGATCTCTCATATCTTTCCTCTATGATGGTAGGACAATCCTTGATGGGGATTACTTCGAGAGTTTTCCATTTGGGGTGATAGATCTATTGGAGTGTGTTCTCTTATATGAGTGTTACTGTTGATCCTCGAGTAGAATCCTATGGCTAGCTATGAGGTCAGGACCTCATAAAAAAATGAGTCTAAGACTAGTATATCTTGGTAATTTATAGGACTCCCTTTTGGGTTTCACATATTGAGATGGAGATACCTTGTGGACTAATATGACTAGTCATGTGTATATGAGGAAGGGTTAGGATGGAGTTTCTCTCTCACTTGGGTTCCATCTAGATCCGGTTTAGAGGGAAGTTTCCATTAATTTTCTCGCTTTATTTTGGGTTTTGGGTGTTCCAACTTGGGTATTTTTATACTCAAATCTTCATGGGCCTTTCCCAAACATATCTTTTCTTATGAAGAAGACATGTATTTCGATGGATTCCTAACAAGAACTGAATAATAAGAGCTTATAAAGATAGATAGAGCAACGTGTTTACAAGTTCTTTATCGAGATGTGTTTTGGTGGTTGATTTGGATAGTTGTACCCTCCTTTTGAGTAGGTTGGATTATTTTATAGTTTTCAGTGGTCTTGTAATTTTTTATTTTTATACTCATAGTACATATTCTATACATTGACTATGGGATAAATGTATGCATGTATTTTTTATTTCGGCTCATTTTCCTATGCAATGTTCCTTTGAGATGTATGTGGGTGCGTGAATACAGGTACCATTGTCCATGTCCTCCCATATATGTGATATTACTACTCAGAGTTAGATACCAGACCTTAGCCTATTAGAGACAATCTTGGGGTAGTCGTGGCATGGGCCCCAGTGGGCCAGTTCATGATAGAGTGGTATCAGAGAAGGTCCTTCTTTAGGGCCAAAGTATGTGTGATTGGTGTGGGATTTATGGAAGAAATGTTTAAGTGTATCGAGTTCTTATTTCATGATAGAGACTCCAGTGTTGATGTGGGGACCAATGTATCCATTCATATAGGGTATGATAACTGGCGTTTAGACTAGGAACATTAAGGTATCGTTTGTAAGAAATTGTTGGAAAATTAATCATATAGGACTGGGTTGTTAGTTTCATTTCCTTCTTGAGTTAGCTCCCTAGATATACTCTATTACCTTGGAACATATTGGTTTTATTTCAAGATTCCACCATGATGATAGAAAGAAATTATTTCACAAAGGGTTTATGATGATGATCTTCCAATTGATGTGGATTTATTGTATGTCACTCTGAAGGATGTGGTATCTCTAGGTGGTACACAAGTTGAGCCACCACCCATTGAGAAGCAGGTTGTCCTAGTAATTTAGGCTGAGGATATTTGTAGGTTGAGTGCAATGCAAGAGTTCCAGAGGAAGCGATCAATGAGGTCTCTAGGTGAGCAGGACTCCTAAGCAGTTGATGACTTTCTACAGGCAGTCACACATGTTTCCTTCATTATGAGGAAACATATGAATCATATGGTCGTCATAGTGGCGAGTCTTATACATGGATCATCCAGGAAATGGTGGAATCTGATGATGTATACCCACTATTAGATAATACTCACATAGATAGAGTTTGACAGTCTTTTAGAGGAAGAATTTTATCTAGACACTTTATGATCATTGGGTATCCAACATCTTCTCATCTTCATCAGCATAACATGTATATAGAAGAATACTTGGTGAGGCTCACTAATCACTCATGATACTATTTGGATATAGTTCCCTTTCTTTTAAGAGCAAATAAATTTTAGTAGGGCCACCACAAAGACATTTGACTAGGTTTGGTATCCTTGCACCTTCCCTCTTATGAGAGGGTGGTGGAGAAATATATGGTGATAGAGAGATTCTTAGAAGAGGGCCATGCAGATGGGTCCATTAGTGGTGATCATTGGGTTCAGTCATCTGCATCATCTAGAAGATTGTAGTTGATAATATCATGTTCAAGGGTTAATAACTCTTTCCAAACTCAGACACATGGGTATAAAATAGAGGAGTTGTATTATGGATCTAGTCAACCATATGAGAGGAAGTGTTTTACCTGTGATGAGTGGGGATATCTTGTGCAAGATATTTTGACCCACCGGGAAATAGATAGGGAGGCGGTCGATGTACCACCTTCTTATAGGAAACATATAGAGAATTTATTTTTACATGATGGGGGAATTGATAGAGGAGAAGGGAAAGCAGTAGGAGGTGATATAAAGTTCGAGATTTTTCCACCACCACCAAAGGTGATCCACTCCAAGATCAAAGAGAAAGAGTATGGGGGTGATGAAACTACAAGATGAAGTGGCATATAGCTATAAGGATACAAGGATGATTAGAGTTACTCTCTCCTTCCATTCTAATTTTTAAGTATTATTTTTAGATACTATTATGAGGTACTCTATTCTTCCCACTTCTTGCATAAGGCTTATCCATGGTGACACAAGGTACTGATATAGCCATGTGATAGTGTTTCTTAACATAAATTCAGACTCATGAGGAAGAGGGATAATTTACCCATTGATACACATTCTTGTGATGAAATAAAAAAATGGGAAGGTGAGTTAGTTCTTCCCAATGGATATAATGTCGAGTTGTGGTGGATGAGTTCCTTTTACTTATGCGTTTGAGGTGGTGTTGGGTGTCATAATGTTGGAGTAGGCCCTAGAGACACCAGTGGGTCCTTTTTTCTTAACCCGTATGATTAGGAGCCTTAGTAATAAGAGATACCAACATATAAACGTTATATAACAATATAAAGAGACCATATGATGTCTCCTTAGGGTGTATTTTTTCCTACAATCCAAACCTAGTTGGTTTACCAATAGTGGGAGTGGTAGTGTTTTTGGATTTGTGAGTAGTGTTGGAGTTGGAGTTTTGTATAATAAGGGCTTTTTAAGACCCACTATGAACACTTGGGTAGACTTTTATTGTTTTTTGGTACCCTCATGTTCTTTGTTCCATAGTTATATGGAATATGCTTGAGTTTTTCATGGTGTATTTCATCTATTGGTGGTTGAGAACTACATGTTTATGTCAGTATCTATGATGGGTTAGCGAGGTTGTGTTCTTCTAGACCCTAAAACCATAGATGGACCATGTTCTTAGTTCTCACCACCATTCACATCAATGGGGAAATTTTTGTGGTTTGTTGCCTAATTTTTTCTTGGTTTGAGATAGAATTGGGTGTGGTGGCCTTTGAGGTTCCCCTGAGTGCATGTTTGCAGACATCACAAGAACCCATTCCCTGATCTCACTGGTGTGGGAGTTCAAGTTGAGAGATCAGTTTTCCATTGTTCCTATTATTTCTCTTTTTAGGATGAAAATACTTATGGTGGGTAGAGAATAGAGACTATATATTGACCTGTAAGACTTTAGAAAATTTCACAGAATATCTATAAATCATGGCACTGAGTCAGTGTGGGATTTCGGGGCCCAAATATCCTCTAATGTGGTAATATTAAAAATACTAAAAATATTTTATCACACATGTAAATATTCTTTATAAACTTGGAATAACTCATAAGATGAGTCTCATATCTGAAATCTGACACTATAGTTTTGTTCATAATGAGGGTTTTACCCAAGGGGTGATATATATTTTGTTAGAGTTAGGTTCACGATCAGGGGAGAGCGTTGGAAGCATGTTAAATGGAGTTTATTGTTTTAATAAAAATTAAATGAATAAAAACATTCCACCCACACTTCAGATACATGGAATAAGAGGATAGGATCCCCCCTTTCATGATATATGGACCATGGTGAAGCAAAGAGGGGGAGGTTCCACTAATAATCGATCTTGAATATGACCTCTCCTAGATTATGGTGAGTGTATTTAGAGAATGGATATGCACCCGAATCTTCAACATTTATCTACGAGGCTGTGTATTTGAGTTTTAATTACCAATGACCCTTTTTTGTGCCTTTTAATGGTTTTATTTACCTTTTATGAATTCTAGATATCCCCTAGGGGTTGATCTATAGGTATCTATGGAAACTAGGGTGTTTTAGGTGGATCAAATGGAAGTCCTCTTTGAAATTACTGATGAAACGATGTGTAATAAAGGAGAACATGCCTTTTACTATTCCCATCAAGGCAATATTTCATTAGGGGACTACACTCTGTGTACTCGGGGTTCACACCATGTATTGAGTCTAGGTCATGTGGCAGATGGACATGGCCATGGATGCTATGTGAAGGAAAATGGGCGTGTGAATGTACATGTCTAGAGACACAGAAATGGGGTTCCATTCATGAGTAAGGGCTAATGAAATTTCTGAGAGTTTTATTATCTTGAACAGTCAATATACCAAGGGTACAAACTTTTGGGAATAAAGGGATGACTGAGTTGTGTGTAGGACAAGGTCGGGGGCCCAGGTGAGGTGAGAAACAAAATGTACACCATATACACAATTTTTAAACTTAAATGGTCATACATGGAATGTGGTAGATGACATGACTAGGTTTTTAGGTAAGGTCACATTCTCTATGGACACTTTTAAATGTTATGTACTATCCTTGAGAGCTTCTGTCTAGTGTGTCAACTTCTACAGGGCCAATATTTAGGACAATGGTTAGCCTATTCAAGGTATTTTTCCATGTAGAACATGATTGTAGACTATGTGGTGTAATTTGAGATATGATATGGAGTGATTCAATCTCGATGATTCATTTTTGGTTCTTTGTAATAAGATGTGACTAAAGCGGATTACTGCATAGATGTTGGTGTTGGTGACCTGCCTTTTTTATCTTAGGATGTGGGTCCCCTAGACTCTATAGGTTGGTAGAGTTGTGTTACCATAAAATTAGGATGTGATTAACATACCTATTGAAGTTTTTTGACATGAGGTGTGACAATACTGATAAACCTTCTAGCATCACATGGATGATCATAGAGAGGATTGGTTTATCTGAGATACATTGGGACTGGTGCTCCACTGATGTACCGGGGAATAGGTTTCCATTACCTCTCAAGTTGGTAGATAAAAAACTTATGCACATACTGCATGAGTCCTCTACCCATGAAGTATATCTCCCATGGTAGATACTCTGATATTGTAATGGGGTGGTGGTCCCCTTTATCATTTTTTTAGGTGGAGATAGATATCCCCTATCGTATCAGGTCTTAGTCCCTCCATATTCATTATGCAGATAGAGTTATTACTCCCCTTCCATACTAGGGTGTAGTTACTTTATCCATTGATTCGGTAGAACCCTATATTACTAGGACATGGGTCCTCCAATTGGGATATTAAGATAGATTTGTTACTCCCCTATCATACTAGGATGTGAGTATTCTATTCATGGGTTGGCACTCCCTTTACACATCATGGTGGAGGTCCCCTGTTTAAATCCGAAATATAGAGAAGGAACCCCCATCTACAAAGGGTATATGTGGTCTATGTATAGAGTGATACTCCCCTATCATTGAGTAGAGGTGGGGAGCGATTACTCCACGAGAGTTAGAGCTCCCATAGTTTTGGAGCATAAATATAAGCAGAAGGTGCCACCACTTGTTTGTGTGAAAACTAGTTAGTAGGTAGTGCTCCCTCAATGTTTTGAGGTGAAGGACACTCCCTATGGGTACTAAAGTGGAATCATGTGATGTTTAGGAGTTAATACTCCATCGGTTGCAAGGTAGAGGTGAGGTGTGGGTCCCTCCTTAATCTCTCTTTATATAGGATGCATGTGGTGTGAAGACTAGAGAGTTTCTCACTCATTTATGTGTAGTAACGAGGGGTGGGCCTCTCCACATGGGTTCGTAGTACCTTATATGGGGGTCAAGATAATGATGATGGGATCTCTAGTATTGGGCACATGATTTGGACTAGAGTGTAGTTATCAAAGGAGTGTGTTCTCTCATACATTCCATCTAGTATGATAGGATTACTCTCAATGATTATTAAATCACAGATGTTCCATATGGGATGGTAGAGATCATGGAGTGTGTTCTCATAAATTTTAATTACTGTTGATCTTCAATTAGAATCCTTTGGTTATCTATGAGGTTGGGACCTCATGATAGTTTGGGTATGAGATGAATATATTTTGGTGATTTAAGGGGTCCTTGTAGTTTTTTCACATATCAATATGGATATACCATGTTAAGTAAACTGACTAGTCGAGTGTAGCCAAGGAGTGGTTGGAGTAGAGTTTCTCTGTCACTTGTGTTCCCTCCAGCTCAAGGTGTGTTTTAGTTGTTTTTTATGGTAGTTACCTTCTTATAAAAAGGTTAGATTATTTTAATGTTTTTGGTGGGATTTTATTTTTTTCCCTTTTTCACTTTATGTACTTATATTGTACTCTAATTTGGGACAGATTAATGCAAGAATTTTTTTATTCCAGCATACTTATCTCTACACTATTTCATGGAGTTGTATGTGGGAGTGTTCAGATAGGTACAATGGGATAAGTACTGCCACCTATGTGATATGTCTACTCATCACAAGATACCATTCCCTAGCTTATTCTAGGAAGACTTTGGGTAGTCATGGCTTGGGACTGACTGTGTTAGGTCATGATAAGGATGCACAATTATGTCATAATCCTTTTTGATTCCTTATATATTTCATGACCCTAATAGATAAACTTATCTTCTTGTACCATTTCCATTGATTTAATGAAGGTACTACCATCTTAGTCATCCTGGGACCATGAGATATCTTTTCCTCAACATGGAATCTAAAAATTCTATCCTGATCATTCAACCAATTCCATACCTCAAATGAAGCACCCAACAAAAGCTACCTCACCATGAATTGTTTTTCCCATACATTAAAATGTATGATCAAAAGGTAAAAATCAATAAATATCTCAGTTATATAGACTAATAAACATGTTTATTGATAGGAATAACAAATGAAACCCAAAACATGTGATGTTCTTTATGTAGGGTCAGTCCTCGTGATCTTAACTACTCAAGATCACCATGTATGAACTTCATTAGAGGAAATAAAAATGAGTATGGGTAAATATAACATAATAATTATACATAATCTATGTCCTATAATTATGATATATCTCAACCATAGGGAATATATTGAATATTACTGTCATAGTATATTGAGCTTCTCATTATAACTAGGGATTTATATAACCTTTTGATATGACATGTAATCTAGGGAAATTACCATGTAGATAGATGATGTAGAAGTATAAACACTATTATGGTAATAATAAACACGTGTATATATCAAATGGTATATATGTAATGTTTATGAATGTATATAATGGAGTTAGGTATAGGGAACCCACTCACAACAGTTTTGTGTTTTGGTGAAAAAGGGAAGTCAGATACATGGTTTATTGGAAAATATGAATTCCTAGAAAAGGCTAGATTAGTTTAATCCTTAGTGGCACTGCCTTTAATTTCATTCTAGGTACATTATTCATTTAACTTCTTGTTTCTAAAGAAGTATGTCCAGATTCAACTCATGTTTTTAGCGCTGAAGTAGTACTATAGCAATATAAGTTTTCATATGGGGAATAACCAATTCATATTCTTGACCACAGATATTAGGTGATATGAATTAATGTTACAAACTAGGTTAATGTTTGTGAAAAAATAATAGGATTTATGAAGAAACATGGGAATAAAAAATCTTTGATAGAAAAATACCCCCACTTATTTGATCAATGAATAAAATTGTGAGGACACAATTTCCAAAAGGGGGAAGACTGTAAAAAAATAGGTAATGTTAATATGAAATAAATTTCATTCCTTATTAATATTCCTGAATTTTATTTTACATATTATTATTTACTATAATAATATTAAGTAATTTTTCAATCAAAAAGGAAATATTTTTATTCATACTAATTATTTTACATGTATTATATGGGTTTATTAAAAATAATGATTTCCAAATTTTAGAAATTTAATTAGTTAAAATGGATTCCATATTTGGAATAATGGCAACAAAATTTTTTAATGTGAAAACATCTATTTTTGGTCATTATGAAATGCAACTTTGGTAAAAAAAATCAGTTTCCATGGTAAGAGTTAAAATATGATAAAAGTGTTAAAACTAAAATGATTAGGGTTAAGATAAAATAAAACTTGTATAATTCCTATTTAATGTTCTTATATTAATCCTATATTATCTATTCATTGAATATGAGTTTTTGGATTCATTTTTAGAGTAATTAATTATTATATTATAATCTTATAATAAATTCTTTGTGTGTTCTAACCCTCACTTATAAAAGTGAAACCCCTATCATATCTTATCTATACTAATATAACCTGTTAGATTAGATATTAACTTATAAAATTCATTTATAAAATCCCTCACCATAATATTGAGTTCTTTATCTTATGATAATACCATCCTAGGAAGTATTTAAGTATAAACCTAAGGAGGTTGTCCGAAGAAGAAGTATAGTTCTTAATAAAAATTTTCATATTATTTAATCTTATACCTCATTCAAATATTTGTGAAATATGAAGAAATAATAACATAAATATCAATAATATACTAAAATTTCATTATGTTTATGTTATAACCATTTTTTAATTTACCTAACCATCTAATGATAAATAAAAACATCACTTGCACATATGTGTAGACTATCAACTTTACGAGATGATGTATTTAATTTTTCATCATCAAATATTATAGTTGGCCATGATAATGGATCCAAATGAAATAATATAATATCTATGATGTTAATTTAATTATTTAATTTTAAATAAATATTTATATTCTTTCATTACCATCATATGAAAAATAAAAACATCACTCGTTTGTACATGAGGGAAACTGCCTCATGAGAAGATGTATTTTATTTTTCATCATTGCCTCCTAGGTATTGTATATATATGTGGATTTTAAGAAACAATATGATATTTATGATATAATAATAGGAATATAAATATAAAATGATACTTACCTTTTTTCCCTCAAGCTCACTAAAAAATGGTAACATTATTCATGTGTATGTATGACCTATCGTATCCACAATTGCAACATAATTAATTTTTCATAACCATGTCACAAATTCGGTTCTAAATGTATAATTAATATATAAAAATTATAATCATAACATTATTAATATATTTTTAGTGATACAATCATGACCTATTTTCCCAAATTCAACCTACCAAAGTTTTTTTGGCCTTATGAACCAAACATCCTCAAAACATTCGATATAAACTTAAAGAATTAAGTGATTATGTATAACATGGATATAATTTATATAAAATGAATAATAAACTTCAAAATTAATATTAATTAAGAAAATAATTTACATAACTTTATTATTCATGATGATAAAGAGAATACAAGATAAGTCGGTCTAACGTTAAGGGACACGTTGCCTTTAAGCCACATTTTAATTGTTTTAAATATTTATTTCCAAAATAATTTTCCTCCATGTCCATATTCTTAAAATTATTTTAGAGATATTTATATATTTACATGAACATATTATAATGTAAATTTTATGTTACTTTCTAATTTTTTTCAAAGGTTTTAAAAATGAATCTATTTATGTAGTTTATAGGGAACATTTTGACTCACTTTACAAAGTTCAAAATGAATGATTGTTCTAATGTATATGATGTAAATGTATTTTACTACCAATATAACCATTATTTTATATTTTTATTCCTATAAAATATTTATTTTTTTATTCAAATTAAACCCCTTATTCCCTTTGTTGTTGTGAATTTAGTTAGGAAAATGGGTTTTTAATGAAAATCAATATATCAATATCCAAATAAAATCTTATGGGATAATATTTTTTAAAAAAATTTATGAAGTAAATGAAATATATTGTTTTTTACTATATGTTATAGTGCTTGGAGATTTTTTTTTATTATGATGGGTGAGTCTGATATAGCACTACAATGAACTGGGTAATGATTACATTCTCCAAAGCATTATGTTGGAATTAACTGAATAAGTTATTCAATTTGTAAGGGTTCTTATAGGGGATCATGTAAGTTCTATAATTATATGATTTCCCAAGCCACACACATGAAATTTCTATAATTTATAATGAGTTTTCATTGGGATATTTTAATTTCATACTGTAATATAAAGATTTTTTTGACGGAATGATTGTTACCTTTAAGGGTGAAAGGGGCTGTTTTTAAGAAAATGTTTATGGGTTATCATTTTTTCAAAGAAACTCTGAGGTTTTTTATTTTTCATTATGTTATCTTATAAAGTGTTTTGTGGAAAAATTTGGTCATATAATATTTTTTAATGTATATTTAAATTATTATTTAAGCTTAAGGTTTATTATTTTAATTAATATATATATATATAAATAGATCATGTTTTTGAAATGAAATAATGAGTTTCTTTTATTATTTTTATATGTCCCTTAATGATGTTTTTTTCTCACTAAAAAATTTCCATAAAAAATCATAAAGATTATGAATGAGTAGGAATAATTATTTATTAATGTTGAAAATCATGAATATTTCTCATAATATGAATACATGTTTCATTTTATGATTCTTTTATTATGGAAAAATATATACAGAGTGGAAGTGTCCAACTAGTAATGTATTGGCTTGTTAAATTATATTTATGAACAAATTCTATAAAACTATAAACTTAAAATGATATTTCATAATAAAATAAATTTAATTCTTGCTTAATGATTAAATTATTGGTTAAATATGAATTGGGTCCTTATACCACCCTTATTCGAGTGACTTTTCAAATTTGGGTTTAACAAGTGGAATCCGAGAAACAAGGGTAATTGTTAATAGTTCTACTAATGAATTTTTACTGGAATAAATAACACTATTATCATTAACAAATTTAACTTATTTGATGGATAAAATTTTATAATCTAGAAAAGTAAAATTATATCACATCTATAGTCACTTGGGATCGATACCTTCTTGGATATGATACTTGAAATTAAAGAGAATGATTATACAAATTTGTTTTTGATTGAGATGGATATGAAGTTGTTAAATGTTTATGTAATGTCATAAAATTCAACATAGGGTTTTCTATAAAATCATACTGATATAGTATTAATGGGTTTTATCTATACTAAATCTATATAGGATAATCTATCCAATATTAATGAAGGATATAAAACTGAAGGAGGAAAATTTGAAAGTCTTATATAATAAGTTCGTGGTTTTGAATACAATCTGAAAAAAAACATGATAGTTTCTTTTATTGAATAATTTATGTTATTAGATCTATAAATATACTTGAATAGGAGTTAAACATTTTCTATATTATAAAGAAAATATTTGAAAGATAACCACAGGTAAATAATATGAATGTGTTGTAATTAAAAAAGAGAAATTTAGAATATCATAAACCAAACCATTTTCCAAGAAGCTTGGTAGAATTTTAAATGTCTGTAAAGATATATGGAATTTATATTCATTAATCTAAGGTGATTTAATTGAAGGAGATAGATAGAATTTACATTAATGAATTTGAATATATAGATGCTAATTTATGTGATGAGCTTTTATCACTTATGTAAAGTAAATTCAAAATCGGTAAAAGAAGGTCTCAAATATAGTCACATTTGGTTTGTTTCTATTTGGAATGGTTGGATATGTTTACATGAGATGTATGAGGAAGTTTTTTTGGGATTCTAAATGATCATACTCACAAAAACTATTAAAAAATTAATCCTAAATGAAAGTTTTGGCCTAGAAATAGATATGAAAAGATGTTTCAATAGATGATTTTATTTTTCAAGGAAGAAGTTATTGACGAGGCTTATTTTGAAGAATTTAAAATTATATTCAAATAATATTTAGAGGAATTATTGGTGTAAATAGTTTAAAAAGACAAATTCAAAACTGAAGAAGAAAATCAATTATAAGTTGTTTCTAATCTTAAGGTTGAAATTGAAGATTCTCATGAGGATTTGGATAATAAACGCTATAAAAATAGGAAAATTTATGGACAATTAAAATAATTATTCGAGTATATTGTCTAAATCAATAGACAAATTACTCGATTATTTAATATTATTGAAAAATTAAAGGCTACTCATGAAATGTATAGTGAGGTTGTTGATTTTAATTAAAAAATTAAAAAATAAGAGAATAAATTTAATGATATTAATTATTATATTAACAAATGGTAAGTGAGGGTTGATTCCCTTGAAGAAAAATCTCTTACTCTGAGAAATAATCATAAGGGTAAAATAAAAATAAATAGTTATGAGAAGTTTAAATTTAAAACATTTTCTAATGAGGAATTTAAAAAGGGATAAAGGACATAGGAAGTGGTTTGATAATGTTTTTAGTGATCAATGATATAGACAATTGGTTAATTTTGGAATTGTATTCAAATAATAATCATCTAAAACCTATAGGGATTGTGTTAAGGAGAATGAAAAAACAATAGAGATAACTCTAAAATGTACGGTATTTTAAAAAATGACTAGATTTTCAAAAGATAGAAACCTAAAGAAATATGGTGATAAAATATTCCCCTAATGATATTCTAATTGAATGGATTCTTAGGCAATAACATGATTAATATTAGATTTATTGAATGCTATATAAAATGAGAGGCACTAGATTCCAATAAAGGATGATGATGACTAATCAAATATTTCTAAAAAAATTATAATTATCTATTTATATAAAATTAGATATAATTATATTAAATTTTGATAGTGAAAATGTTTAAATAAATTTTTATAGAATTACATGGAGAATAAAAATAATTCCAACAAAATACATTCCATTCAGAAAAAAAAATTATCTTTGAAGAGGAAGGGGTTATTAGATTTTCTAATCTAAAAATTTTTAGGATACATATTCTTATTTCTATAATCAACATGAAATTTTAGGATATCATAGGAAGAATGATGAAAAGTACATTCATACTAAAATTACACTCCGAGTTATCAATAACAACACCACATGGATTCTTCATAGTGGGTGTTCATCCCATATGACTAGAAACATAAATCTTTGGATGTTTGTAAATATATATGTAGACAGTACCATAAATTTTGTAAATGATGGGGCCTAAATATTCAAGTAATTAGAAAGATGATTCTTACACTAGATGAGTCAAAAAATATAGGTACTCTATATGGATGGACTTTAGCACAATATCATGACCATAAGTTAAAATTACGACCCAAGACTAAAAGTTACATAGAATCAGAAGGGTTTGATTATCAATGTTAAGGATTAATATTATTTAATAAAAGGTTGTATAATTAAAGACAATATATATCAAGTAGAACATTATGAGAAAATATTTATCCAAATATTTTAATTATTTAATAGATCATAACATAAGGGTCTTTGCTATATACACCAATAAATAATGGGGAAACAATTTCATCATAAATCAATGATTGGTATTCAAAATCTAAATTTTAATTGGGTAGGGTATTTTTATTTCTATTTTTTGGGATGATACTGAAAAATAATTATCATAAAAATAGTAACATGAAATGAACTTTTATGGACTCAATTCAAACCAATGTTTGTAGTTTAGTGACACATCCAAAAAAATGAGGTGAAGGTTAATTTATCTTGTTTGTTGATAACAACAATTAAATGTGATATAATATATTTATAAAAACTCAAAAGGAAATGATATCAAAAACTAAGAGTGTTTGATGGTGAACTAAAAATAAAATTAAAAAAATTGATCATAATTCATTAATTGAATATTGATATAATATATACAGAAATTGAGGAGGAATATTATTTAGAGAATAGTGGAATCAAGAAAGAATTATCATCACCAAAGACACCAAAATAAAATTGTGTCATAGAAAGTAAAAATCACATCATGAATAAATGGGAACAAGTTACTCATTGAGAGTTGTATTTTAAGGACCTATTGGAAGGAAGTTGTTTAAGTGGTTGTTTATAATAAGAATTGGGATTTTTTTATTCTTAGTGAGATGTGAATTCCTTATGAGATGTGTCATGTATGGAATCCAAAAGATAAACATTTTAGGGTGGCCGGTAGTATATTTTATCCCCAATGTAATGAATAAAACATAGGGAAATATGGTGATGTGATTGATAAATGAGTTTTATTAGGACACTCAACTAAGAGTATGATGAATAAATTCTGCAATAAGACACAATTTGTTTTTTAAAATAATGAAGTCAAGATGATTTAAGGGAAGTCTGGGAATAAATAGGAAAATTTATATTTGAGTGAAATTTTTATTTTATAAGACTATGTTGATAGAAATTATATTGGTTTGAAAAATTGATCACATGATGAGTAATAAAAGGTTGAATTAGAGGAAGGATGGGTTATTGAACATATTCAATCATCAAATAAATGGAGACAAAGAAGATATGAAATTGATGAATCCAATATTATTGGAGAAACTTCCACTATAATAAAAACTCATTGGATGATATATATAGCACAATTATAGCATCCCCATACTAGATTATAATCATCTTTACTAAGTATGTAGAACATACCTCATGTAAACCTCTAGATATGAAAAAGTATTCAAACTAGTGATGAGGGTATTTTATATATAGATCACAAGGACTAGACGAACCACTCCGGGGGGGGGTGAATCAGTGGTACAGAATTTTATGAATTCATTTCATTTTAATTACCCCACTCATTATTTTTATAGTTCATGATCCACTCAATAATATCTTATGTGATCACCACATGTGAAGTGATAATAGATAAAAGAGAATAAAATATTATTTATAAGGTTATATATAAAATCCTACTCCATACGATACTGGTTAGACACACCAAAATAGAATATCCACTATTGAAACTAGTGGACACAAATGGTTAGAAACCCTAGATACAGTTGTCAAGAAAATTGTTAGACACCCCAATTTCAATTATCCAGTGATTAGTTAGACACCCCAATCAAAATACTCTAGTAATTAGTTATATTACATAGTAAAAACATATTCTAAAGGTTCAATAGTCTTGTAAAAATGTCTCATTATACTCCTAGATTCTTATGTGACACTTATAATTTAATCTCCCTCCACAAATAGATTGAATCAGCTGGCATCCTTGTATATGTATCTTACTTATAATCAGTATATATTTGGAATAGATTAGTTGGAATTGAAAATCTACCCAGATCTTTAGTCATATAGTTTTTCTTTTTATTTGAATAACTAGGTTTTTATTTCATCAAATATAACCTTACATAGACTCTACTTCCCATTTTATTGATATTTTATGTATTGGGTCTCTTGATAGTTTCTTTTCCTCTTATGTAGATGATATTATTTTCTAGTTGATACCTTCCTTCTACTTTATTCACATTTGTTATTGGATATTATTCCATGTTTAATATCCAAGAAAACGTGTCAAAATATCCTTAATCTTCATTATTCATCAAATATCTAGGTGGTTCAACTATTTTAATTTAAATAGATTAATTAAGGACCCAAATATATGATAATTTATTCTCACATTGTATCTAAATAAGGAAATTTTCATTTAAATACCACAAGAATCCAAATTTATTCTATATATATATATATATGATATTAACATATCATATACAAAAATTACTCATAAAATACTACTTTTAAATTTCTATAACACATTTATAGGTTATATTAACCATATAAACATGGAATCTATTCATGAAACAATTACTATACAAACATTATGCACTCATAGTGTAATGGAATCAATGTTACTCTTACATTACTCACCTTCACCCTTACATAGTTGCTTCTCGTGATTTATTTTGCATGAATTCAAGTAATAACACTTAGATTATCTATTTTATATGCATTTATTGATGATATTCATATTGATAATAATGAATGAAACTAGAGAATCTTAGACTATTTGAATAATTTGGTCTATTATAGGATATGTGTTATTATTTCCTTATATTATGCATGTAACCATGCATGAATGTTGCATGAATATTTCTTTAATTTTTCTTCTCAAGATCATATTTTCCTATTATGGTGCATTTTATGACATTAGTTATCATCAAATTATTATAGGATGATGTTTTCTTGATCATGAGAAAATTCAAACACAAAAACCTAGGTCAATTAAAGGATTAATATGACATGATTGATAACCCTCACAGTCATTCTATCTTCCTATTATATGTATTTTATGGTTGATTTCACCCCATGGTAGCTCAGTTTTTTCCTAATAATAGTTACATTACATTGTAGGTCACGCAATAGATCACAACTATTATAGTCAGTTCATCTCTCCCCACTCTTGGTGTATCTAACGAGAGGTCTAACTACCACACTGATGTCTATGGTCAATCCATATCTCTGGTCAGTCCATTGACTATAGTGGATTAAGTTCAATTTGAAGATAATTCTACCAACTATACCATATACATTAGAACCCTTAGTATAGATAAAGGATTAATATGACTCATACTTTAATAGAATAGTGTCATTTGGATATATTGGGAATCCCATATCGTTTCCATCATTTTAATGATGGGTTAACAGTTACTCGTGTATCATCTATCACACATAAAAATTCTACGTAGTATGGTGATACATAATATATGAAAATTCTCCATTATATGATCATTAATGAGTGAATAGGTCCATAGGTTCCCTATATCCACCGATCAAGACCCCATAGTGAGGCTAGCCACCCTCTAATCCCATTGCGCACCTAATTTCATTCTCTATGCTCCATTCATGTGCTTGTTCCTACCCATGTGTATGATTTACCTCATATATTCCTCTAGGGTCATCTAGGTGTGGTTAAACAATATATTTCTTTCATTTAATCTAGTTTGTATGGCTAGCTATGTTTTACTTAAGATTTAATCCATCATGAAAGAAATAATTAAGCATAAGTTCAATATAAAACATCATATAATTTCTCAAAAAAACAAATAATCAAAATAATAGACTATATATAATTATCAACCAATATAATTTTTTCTCAATATAGAAATTTACTCATATATATTCCAACATCCCATAAGTTCCTCCAATTTATAGTTTCCAAAGAAAATAATAATCCTTAAGTCGAATTTATTTATTTTGTAAACAATGTGTTATTCCAAATCTCATTATCAAGTGTCTTAATAATTAAAATTTGTTTAACAAGCATCTTATTTAAACATGTATTCCTTATCCAGCTTGATATCCAAAATAAAATCTTGAATTCATTAAAATACTCTACGAAATATCACCAATAATATATTGATTAATTTATCATTAACTTATTGACAACAAATGAAATTCTAACTAGGGAACTTCAATTTCAACCTTTGAATTTGTTTTCAACACTTAGAACACATTAAACTTATTATTGGTGCCTTAGTGGATCTATTATTCTCCCCTATTATTGAAATAAATGAAAATAACTATAAAGATATATTATCACCACATTATTCTTCTAAAATAATATTCTCTTCTCATACAACATTATTGTTTGAACAACTCAAAGATAGGGATGAAATAACATGTTCTTCTTTTCAAATATCCTTCAATTATTATACAAAAAGTTTATTTAGTAAAACTCCGTATAGAAAATAAGACATATGTAACCAAGGCTATATACATTTTCCATTAATTCAAAAGAATTTGATACCATGATTAGAATACTCGACAATTCTCGATATGGGGGATATATAAAATAAATCATTTTAAAAGATACAAGTATATAGTAAATTTATCAAAGGACTAGAAAACAATTCATATATAAGTTATGTAAATGTAACTTTTTTATTATTTTCCATCAACAAAAAACCTATAAGAATATGTTTGATAAAATCAATAATAAAAACTATGAGTTATATTGGCATACCATTTTTTCTGGATTTCAGAGAGCATTCTAGAAACTATAGATTTCAAGCGATAATTTTTTTTGATAGGATTATTCCATGATTATTCTTCTCCCCATGGGATAAAATCAACTTATTATCATCGTATTTTGGAAATTCTATAAGAGTACATTTTTCTTTTTTTCCCTGGTAGTCAAAGGCATAATCATCTCCTTCAATTCCGATCATATTAGTTCAAAAAACATAAAATAACATGGAATAAGGATTAAAATATTTGATTCCTCATATATAACAAATATAGTGAGAGTTTCCTCTCACACTAGGAAAATGTTTTCATCTAAACCTTGCATTTTATGATCTATCTATATGTTCAATTATTTTGAGTCTCAATTTTTTTTATCATCACTATTCCATTATTTTTTCTCTTAGTATGGAATAATTTTTTCCCACACAAATATTTATTATTGTGAAACTCCCTTTTTATTTTTATCCATTTGATTGATGGATCCTTGAGGTGATTTCATTTTATTATTAATTAACTAAAACTGTCTAGGTAGCCATGTCATGTATTTTATAGTTATATGTACTGAAATCTTACACCTTACAAACAAGATATCAATAGCCTTCATGTTTCCACTAACTGGATGATTCTCCACATTTTCACTTAGAATTGTGATATTCTCCTCTAACTTCCTTTTTGACCTCTTAGGAGAATTTTATTCAACACAAATATTCAATTTTCTACTCTAGGAATTGTCATGTCCCTTTTCATTTAAATTCATTATTTTGGTTAACATGATTTGTCAATATTCAAATTTTATACCATTTATTATGGTTTTCTAGGATTTTCACGAAACAACATGTTATTACAAAATTATATTTCTTTATTCCCAAAATTATAAAAACAAAAATTGTAACTTCTAAAACTATTTCTCTTATTTTCTAGGGTAGTCTATCCAAATTTCATAGATTTTGTACCATGATTTTTTTTGTTATAAACCTATACCAGTAGGTGAAAACAATTAGTATATAAGATAGTTTATAAGTTAATGGGATACATTTTCTTGGATGATTGTTAAACATTAAAATATTATGATCTCATACTCTTCTTTCTATCTAGTTTAGAACTCCTGGTTCTATGACTCTCAATAATAATATTTTTTGAAATGTATTTTTTCTAAATAACTAGGAATATTTCATCTTGTGCTTGTTTCACATTTTTCATCCATATACCAAGAATAAGACATTACATTTCTTGTATGTTCTTCCTATATTCAACTTTTATTACTCTGTCTTCCAAATAGTTATTTATCTTCATTATTTTTTCTTCATGAACCACTCTTAATTATTGTGATGGATTATCAAGTTTTGTTATATTTTTTTCTTTGACCACTATTTGAGAATTGTTGACATACATAATTCTTATATGATATTCTTCAAGTTAAAAGAAGTTATTTGAAAATATTGGTTTAGAGGCTTCTATCTCACAAACATACCTTTTCAATTCTTCATCAATAAGGAGACATCTTGTAATGACCAATAATTTTAACAATGGAATATCCATTATTATTACTATGTTATATAGTATAAATCACATGCAACATATGATGAAACCGAAAATTTTCATTATATTAATTTAAATATTATCTTTAGAGAATAAAAAGGACAATATAATTGAAAATATTAGAGAGTAATAAAAATTAGAAAATAAGATAAATAAATTATGAAAATTTGGATATGCTTGATCCAACAGAATAACTACAATCAGGAAAAACACTTTATAAATGAGACAAAATATTAGTAATACCACATTTATCTTGAAAATGAAAATATATGAATCCTTTATAAAATATATAAGTGAATTTATAATAAATTAAATATATGGTATTTATATAAATTAAGGATCTTATATGACCATTCCAAATCTGACTGTTGGAATTGTAATATATCAAATGTAATAGTAAACTAACCATTATAATAGTATACTCACTTATTGAAAATTAAAATAATAATTTTTTATCTTATAAAATGAAAATATATAATATTTATATCATGATACTTGTAAATAAATGTTTTCAAATTGATAAACAATGTGTTCATATTTTGTTATACCAATGATTTTTGAGAAACTTTTCGCGATTGTCAAAATAACTAACCATGATGACTAAAAATGGAGTATGTCTTGTTTTTACTAAATAATTTGAAGTGAGATTCATGTAATTTGAAACAAGACCTACCACTACACTAATCCTCATTCTTTCTTCTCATTTGGGAACTTTTTATGTTATACAAATATTCTTAAATATGTATTAGGTTGGGTATGGATGAAAAATGATGTTTTGATAGCCTATGACTCAAGGTAGGTAAAATTTCCTGATAAGAATTATCCATTGCATGATCAAGAGTTGGATGTAGTGATTTTCACATTGAAAATCTAGCAGAATCATCTCTATAAGGTAATGTTTGAAATATATAGGAATCATAAGAGTGTAAAACATATATTCACACTATGGGACCTTAATATATTCTTATGAAGATGGTTAAAGCTAATAAAGGACAGTGAATTCTCGGCCCTCTACCATCCTATGAAATAAAATAATGTGTATTATTCACTATATAGAAAGGATTCAGAAACCTTATAAATGATAATAATTTAGAAGTTCTAATATTCTTAGACTAGTAAAAGATGGAAATGAGAATTATAAATGAAGGAACATCATCATAACATTATAAGATTATATTTCAACCATCCCTTTCGGAGAAGATAAAAGGTTCTCAAAGAGTTGATATGGAAATTCAAAAGAAGTTGGATGATATAAGAAGGGGAAAATCCTCTGCTTTCAAATATGATGATGAATTATTTATAATTTATATGTTATGGCTATGAGTACCAAAAAAATCCAAATATAAAGAGAGAGATATTAAATAATGCATATCTCTCAAACATCTCTATCCACCCATGGAGCCTAATATGTGTCCAGATCTCAAATAGAACTATTAGTGGGACAATATGATGAAGATCATAGAATACACATCAATGTGCGTAGTATGTCTACAGGTGAAGGATGAAAGTAAAAATCCAATGGAATGATGAAACCAATACCCATACCTATATAGAAATGAGAAAACAATACCCATGGACACTTTCAACGGTATTCTGAAGATATTTGAGGGAAATAAATATATATGGGTAATAGAGGAACATATTTTAAAGGCTTCTCATTTAATCACTATTTGACATGACTTCTCCCTTGATCAATTAGAATGGGAATACCTCAGAGAAGTTGTGAGGCTATATGGAACACCCTTATCAATTGTATCTAATAGATATATTCGATCTACCTCCATGTTCTGGAAGAGTCTCCAATATGATCTAAACATTGAGTTGAACTTTAGATTGACTTATCACCCCCAAATTGAGGGGCACTTTGAGTGGACTATCTAGACACTATAAGTTCTGTTTAGAGCATTCCCGATGGACTTTAAAGGAAGATACTATAAAAATATTCCTCTAGTTGAGTTCTCATATGATAATAGAATTCAATAAAGCATCCAAATAGATCTATATGAATCCATTTAGGGGAATATATATTAAACACACATGTGTTAGGATAAAGTCGATGAATGCAACCTATTGGGACCTAGGGTGGTCAAGGAAATAGTGGAAAGGTTAAGACCATTCAATAAAAAATTAGGGAGAATCATAGTCAAAAGAAGAGTTATGATGACAATTATAAATAATACCCATAGTTTGAGGCTATATATAATGTGTTCCATTTTATATATCCATGTTAATGAGTAATGATTCTTGGTAAGAATAGAATACTAAGTCCCACATTCATCGCCCCCTTTGAGACTCTTGATCACATTGGAGTTGTGTCCTATCAGGTAGTCATCCCACTAACCCTATATGAATTAAAAAATATATTCCATGTATCCATATTAAGTAATAATATTCCAAATCCCTCACATGTACTGAATTTTAAGGCTGTACTTCTAGAAAATGATCTATCTTATAAGGAGAATTCATGAAAGATCTTGGACCATAGAGATAAATTTCTTCGCAATAAGATAACCCACCAAGTAAAAGTACTATAATGAAAACATAAGTATGAAGATATTACATGGGAACTAGAGGAATCCATTAAGTATAAGGTCCCTTAAAATATTACCCCTTAGTATTTAAAAGAAAATTTTAAGGCAAAAATTTATTAAGGGGTAATGATGTGATAACCAAAAAATTTAAAAATGGAATTTCCCTTTATACAATTTTGTTATGTGGAATAAATAAAATTCAACACATGATGAAACAAATAAAATTTCATTATATTAGTTTAAAATATACATTTTTAGGATAAAAATTTACATAGTAATTGAAAATATTACAATTAGATTAAAATTAGATAAATAAGATAACTAAAAAATGAAAATTTGGATTTCCTTTATACACCGGAATAACTACACTGATGAACAAAACTATAGAAATGAGAAAAAAAATTAGCAATAAAATATACATCATGAAAATTAAAAAATATATATAACTGTAACGTCCCAGATCCGGGTGCCACACAACGGGTTCCCCAAACATGGTTGGTCACATGACCTCAAGCACATTTCTCTAAATGCCAGAGGCTGCCATCTGGCTACAAGGGCCTAGGTCTGATAGTGGGGAAACAATGCCCTCATTTTTCAAAGTGTAGTGCTGAAGATAAAATACAGACATTCCGAAAGTGGAAGTAGTAATCAATACAAAGCTAAAATGGACAACAGTACAAATGTAAAATAAGACAACAATCATATATATATGATGATGCAATATGTCCCTAAGTCCATGAAAGCAGCCAAAAAATAATACACTAAAATCAAATACAATACAGTACAAGGTACAAGTACAACAACCAAACCAAAACATTGCGCAGGAACGTAGCAGCATCATGAGCCTATGCTCGATCCCATGCTCTCCTACTCCTCTACAAAAATCAGGCACCTGTATAGGGTCTCTTTCCATTATCAACACCTAGAGAAATATAATCAATTTGGGCCTAATAAATGACCCAAATAGGGTGTGAGAAATAAATCCCAGTAGGCAACTACTAAAGGCTCATGCCCAACTATTAGTGAAAATGTGCAACTGCAGTGTGAAACAATAAAATACAGCAAACTAGTAAGTACTCAAAAGTAACTATCACTACCATTTTAATTACCATTTTAATATTCATTTAACAATGCCAAGCCTATGCTTTAGATTGGTAGTTATAACCAAGAAAATCACCATAGTGGATATTCAAAATAACTATGTCCTCATACATGAAAACCCTTACCCTCAGGTAAATAGAATCAAAACCCTCAGGAGATTCTCAGGCATAACGAATATTGTCCTCAGGTGTACATGATATTTCCCTCAGGCATGGAAATACTATCATCATAAATATGAAACATTTACCTTGGGCTAAACAAACACTTCCCTCAGGAGAAATTAATTGGGTCGAGCCCAACACAATATCAAATAGTTTATATAAAATTTCTCTCAATAAAACCCAAAACATGTTATAGTCATAGTATACCCTCGGGTATCCTGGCCAAATGACTACATAGAGGAACACACCCACGGGGTGACCCTGGATCAAAGCAACGATCCCAAATAGTAGTTTATGGTTATACATTTAGATTACCTATACATTTCTAGGTATCCTTTAAATCAAGGCCTCAACCATAAGATACCCCGAACAAGGTTCATAGAACAAGTGTACACAATTTCAACTCAACAGTTGGAAATAAACACTAGACCACCTACATCGATATCCTTGAAAGACGCTCTCAAATAATCCATTAACGACGTATATCTGTGATAAATAATCACCATTCAAACCCAAATACTTCCCCTTAGGAAATAATTTGAAAGAAACACACAAGGAGAGGGAAGGGATTACCCACGTGGTCCAAACGTGATCATCGACAAAGGAATCGGAGTCCTGATGTTCGGTCGGGAGCGCTTCTAAGGTCCAACCTTCTCTCCCGCAACCTCTCGACATTATAAGCTTCCAATGTTGAAAGAGGAGGCTACTGCTGGTTTATATCAAAAAAACAAAACTACACGGCATGTACTCCCAAGTACATGGCGTGTACTTTCCATTTTATAACTATTCCTTTGGCGGCCACTTTCTACTACATATCTATTCATCCTTTGACATGATTAAATGGCGTGTATTTCTGAGTACACGATGTGTACTATCGCTCCACTGGTGGCTACTCCTACCACCTTACTGTTAACCTACCAACTGATGACATAGTGTGTGTATATACTAGGTACACGGCGTACAGTCAGTTTTTATACCTTTCATCGCTGACAGGCCTACATGCCCTGTATACTCATCCCACATGGCTAAAGTACAAAGTGTGTGGAAAATTACATGGCGTGTTCCCACAAATTTTTGTATTTTCCCCATTTTCCTTATTTTCTCAAAAACACTTAAGGAAAAAGGAAAAGAAGAAACTCCTACCTCAAGAATACGAACCAGGTTCTTAAAAAATCAACCCCCCCTAAAGCATTTCATCCCCAAATTTCCCTTCATAGGGTGGTGAAGATAATGTTGTGAACAACTCTGGCCACTGAGTGCGTACGTCGGTCTCCTGCTCCCAGGTTTCGTCCTACACTCGGCCATGCTGCCATATCACCTGTATGAGAGGAACTAACTGACCTCTGAGAACCTTCATGCTCCTATCAATAATACGAAACAGACTCTCCTCAGAGGATGCATCTTACTAAAGTTCAGCCTCCTCGGGCTGAAAAATGTGAGACCGGTCTATGTGATAATGGTGCAGCTGAGACACGTGGAAGATGTCATGCATGGTTTGGTACCTCTATAGTAACTACAAATTATAGGAAACTGACCCGACTCTCTCCAGAATCTCATACGGCCCCACATGCCTTGGTGAAAGTTTACCCTGTCTCATGATCTGCCTGTGTCCCAACCTCAGTGAAACACGTAAGAAAACCTGATCCCTGACCACGAACTCCAAGGTTCATTTATGGAGATCAGCATAAGATTTCTAACGAGACTGTGTAGTATCCATCAAATTATGAATCAACTAGACCTGCACAGAAGTCTCCTACATAGGACGTGGTCCCAGTAAAGCTCCCTCACCTACCTCCATCCAGAACAAGGGTGATCGGCATGGCCTACCATATAAAGCGTTGTAAGGTTCCATCTCAATAGTTTTCTGAAAACTATTATTATAGAAAAACTATACCAGGGGTATGTACCTCTCCCAATATCCCCCAAAGTCCTAGACGCATGCACGCAACATGTCCTCAAGCACTAGTATCGTACGCTCTGATTGGCCATCGGTCTGAGGGTGGTAAGATGTGCTCAGAAGCACCTATGTACCCAGTTCCCTATGAAAACTCTTCCAGAAACGAGATGTAAAATTGAAATCCCTATATGAAATGATAGAACAAGTGACCCCATTAAGATGCACTAACTATCAAATATACAACTTCCCGATCTTGTCAACACTGAAGGTCTCCTTGGTCGGCAAAAATTTATTTGCCTTCATGAGTTTGTCCACAACAACCCACATGGTATCATTGCCTCGATGTGACCTTGGAAACCCGGTCATGAAGTCCATAGTGACATCATCACATTTCCACTCTAGAATGGGTAAATTTTGTAACAGTCTGGTTGGCCTTTGATGCTCCCCCATCACCTCTTGACTGGTGGAACATCTAATAACAAAACTAGCTACCTATCTTTTCATACCTGGCCACCAATACTGACATCTCATGTTACGGTACATTTTGGTAACTCTAGGATGCACTACCCAAGATGATGAATGAAACTCCCACATCATCTCTGAGTGTATATCCCATGGAATCCACACTCATCCACGGATACGCAGTAACTCACCATCACCTATCGTCCAACCAGAAGGAGGGTCCTCACTTTCCACTGACTCCCATAGAAATAGGCCTTCTGAATTGGATATCTATCTCATCCTCACTCTATTCTAGAGGATAGAAGTTACAACTAATGATGAAAGATAGGTTTTCCCCTGACTATCATGCACCTCCAAATGCATCTCAGTGAATAAAGGCATAAGCTGCCACTCACCACTAGCATCATGCACTACCTGTATCTGAGTCCTCCTACTCAGTGCATCAGCAACTACGTTACCTTTACCAGGAGTATAGGCAGGATCAAAGTTGAATGGCTGAAGGTATTCAACCAACCTTTTTTGTCTGAAATTTAGGTCAAGCAGGGTAAAGATATATTTGAGAATTTTGTGGTCATAAACACCACAAAATGTTCTCCCAAGAGATAATGTCCCTAATAGTGTAACACATGAACAAATGCGGCCAACTCGAGATCATGTGTCGGGTAATTACTCTCATGTGGCCTCAACTACTGAGACTCATATGCAACTACTCGATCACCCTGCATCAACAATGCTCCCATAAAATACTTAATGCGTCATAGTAAACTATATAGATCTTCCCTTGATCTGGATGTATCAGGACTAGTGCTAATGTCAACCTTCCCTTCAACTTCCGAAAGACTGTCTCACATGCTTCTGACCAAACGAACTTCGTACCCTTCTTAGTCAAACCCATCAATGGCACTGCAAAGTGGGAGAAGTCCTGAATGAAGCACCTATAATAACCATCCATGCCCAAGAAACTCTGTAACTCAAATATGTTCTTATGATACTCCCAGGAAACTACTACTCTCACTTTATTTGGGTCTACTACAACTCCTACATCTGAGATAATATGACCTAGGAAGTGAATCTGGTCCATCCAAAAGTGGAACTTTGGGAGCTTAGAATATAATTGATGCTCTCTCAGTGTAATCAATACAATCTCAAGATGGGTGGCATGGTCGTGTCGAGTGTGAGAGTAAACTAAGATATATTCCACGAAAACTACCACAAAAGAATCCAGATAAGTGTGGAACACATGATTCATCAGAGCCCTGAAAACTGCTGGCGTGTTCCTGAGTCCGACGACATGACCAAGTACTCGTATAGACCATATCTCTTCTGAAAAGCTGTAAGTAGTATGTATGATAGTCTAATGCGTAAATGATGATATCTGGATCTCAAGTCTATCTTTGAGAACAATTGTTCTCCTTGAATCTGATCAAAAAGATCACCAATCCTTGGTAACAGATATCAGTTCTTAACCGTCAATTGGTTTAGCTTTTGATAATATACACAGAGTATGAGGATACCATCCATATTTTTCGAAAACAAGACAGGGGAACCCCAAAGATAAGTACTGGGTCAAATGAAACTCTTTAGCTGTAAATCCTCTAACTATTTCTTGAGCTCCTGCAACTCCGACATAGCCATCCTATAAAGACGAATGGAACCTGGTGCCGCTCCTAGAACAAGCTCAACAGAGAAATCCACCTCTCTCTCTGGAGGTAGACCTGAAAAGTTGTTTGAGAGGACATCCCTGAAATGATCAACCACTGGAGGGAAATCCTTCTGACAAGTTCCCTGGTCATCCAGATATAAATTCGTAATCTGGGTTGTCACTCCACCTTTCCCATGATGCTCGAGTCCAGCTCGACTCGCCTGAACATCCCATTCTCCCCTGTATAGAAACACTATGCTCACTAGTGATGTAAAACTAACCTTGCGATGATAGAAATCTACAAAGGCTCGAAAGGGTACCAACTCGTCCATCCTGAGAATGACATCACATCTCTTCATCTCTAAGACATAGAGGTCCCATAGGAAGTGACACCCACCACCCTCAAGGGGGAACTCCTTGAACTGATGCACACCTTCTGTTATAGTTCGAAATGGAGTGTATAGCATTATAACATCAGAAGAAGAAGAATAAAGATAGATCCAAAGGCTCTCCACAATGGGCATAGATATAACACTACATGTAGCACCAGTATTTAGAAGTACTGAAGATAAAATAGAAGAAACTAGAATAGTACCTATGTTAGTGGAAGGTCTGGGATCCTGCTCTTGTTGGGTCTGTTGCACTACATATGCCTGCCCAATGCCGTAACCCTGTGACCCAGCCCAGCTACCCTGAGCTGACCTGCCCAACTGTCTCTAAGATCCTGGTGTCTGGCAACCACGAACATTACCACCAACCCAACCTGAACGTTCTGACATATTCCAATTCCCTGACTGATATGAAGCTACTGGACCTAATCCCACACATAGAGTTTACACAGAACCCCTCTCACTAGTCACTAGTGGAAACACCCTGCAAAAAACGCTGGAGATGACTCATCTTGCAGCAATCTTGACACTCCACTAGGTCACGTGGACATTGAGGTCTCTTGTGACCCTCTTTACCACACTGGTAGCATATTACTTGGCCACCAAAAGAATGATTCTGGCTATTAGTGCCATTGTGAGAGAAATCCATCTTCCTCTTCCTCTTACCGGTATAAATAGTACCAAAGACTGGTGTTGAACCGCCCTGGTTCACACCACTAGCTTCCCGTAGGTTCTTCTAAGTAATCAGTGCCTGGTTCACAATAGTGTGCACTGTAGTCAACCTAAAAACATTCACCAGTGCTCGTATGTCATATCAAATACCATCCTCAAAGAGTCTAGCTATCAACATCTCATCACCCACTATAATAGGTGGAAAACTGTATAGCTCGGTGAAGCGGGTAGAATAATCCATCGCTGACATGGCACCCTGCTGCAGATTCATAAACCCTTGAGCTCGATCTTCCCTCAGCATTTTCAGAAAGAAAAATTCATAGCATACTGCCTTAAAATATTCCCACACCATGTCTCGGTGATTCTCAGTCTGAGTGGTAACATCCCACCATCTCTTGGTGGAATCACGCAGCATCTACGGAGCAAGATTGACCCTCCTCCCAGGAGGTGTCTCCGGATGCTTGAAAATCGTCTGCATCGAATCCAACCATGAATCCATAGCCTGTGGTCCACCATCCCTTGAAAACGTAGGCGGATGCTACTTCTGGAATATACGTGTCAGCTCTGCCATAGATGTGGCAGCCGTTGGTGCTCCCTGAAAGGTCTGCATACACCACATGAAGCCTTCGCGGAACTTCTCATCCGTTCCTGCGTCCTGTATAATGGTTGGTGCCACATCTGGCACTATTTTAGGATCCACTGGTAGCCCATGTCCAACCATATCTATAGTATAATCATTGAAACTTTCTTGGAGAACAACTGTTGGTCGTCTCGGTGGCATGACTCTACAGGGTCAAATACACACCTTAGTTTAAGATCATCAAGGACTAAGAACTGGAAGCACAAAAAGGGAACATGAGAAAGAAAACATTCATGCTTTACAAGACAAGACTACACGGTGTGTATAATAACTACAGGACATGTTCCCTCAAGTCTTTTACATGGGAGTGTACTTTGCCAGCACTGGTCTTGTAACACCCCAAACACATGACATATTGTCCTTACACACGGCGTGTACTTGAAGTTTCTTCCTCTGACCGAGTCATTATACATGCCTAAGTCACACGAATCTCTTTAGAAAAAGACTACATAGCGTGTATAAGTACAACATGACGTGTACAAAATGAGCTTCACCGTCTCGTGTTATTCATGGCACGACCGGTTACATAGCTCACACTACACGGCGTGTTCCAGATGGACACGACATGTACTAGAAGTGGTAACACCGACCCGTGTTGTTAGTGAGATGGCCAGATCCCCAGATTAAACGACACGGTGTGTTTGGAATTGACATGTTGTGTTCAAACAAAGTTTCCTCCGTCCGTGTTTTTAGTTACACGGCGGACACAGGGTCAACACGACATGGTGTGTACAACCAGTACATGGTGTGTTCCCTCTAGCGTTTTCCCAATCTTGTGTTTCTTCCTACATGGCCTATGTCACGGTTAGAAACTACAAGGTTTTTACATAAGGTACACGACGTCTACTTAAATATTTTCCATTTCTTCCCGAACAGAAGAGTACATGGTGTGTGTTCATAGAACCACACACTGTGTTGTTTGGGTATCTGGAAAGTAGAACTCAAAAACTACTCTGAAGCCCCTTTTTCCTAAAATTTCAAGCGTCGGTATTCCAAATTCTGATCTGTGGGGGGACATACTCCCTGTGAACCAAAGTTTATCACCCTACCGTTCACATTATAGTACAAAACACAACAAAAATCCGGATCATGATCTGCTAAATTCCGGTACAAGAGAGCCCATACATCTCAGGAACCAAAGTTTAGCATCCATAAACCCAACCATAACATGTCCCAATACCATATCAATAGCAGGCGTATCTATCAAGGTACCTATCATAACAACATGGATTTTCTAGCACATCATATATCACAATAACATGAAAATTCTAATGCACCTATATGGCAAGGAAACTATGCATGGCATGTGATTTTAACATGCGCCTAAATGATGAATGAGATGGAATACCCTCATCTCATCAGGTTTCGATTAAATAGAACCCAGTATAAAAATATAAACTGCACACCACAAGTGCGTCACCCAACGGTGAAATCAAATCAACTGTAAAAGTGAAAAATTAGCAAAATTGCAACATGAGGTAAATTGGCTTTTCCCTCTATACAGGTTAGCCACTCTTGGGAACAAATTTTTACCAAATAACTATTCCGTCCTATCCCTGACTATAGGATCCAAACAGTTAGTCATGAAGAAAAGAAATTCCTTTGATACCACTTTGTAACATCCCAGATTCAGGTGCCACACAACGGATGCCCCGAACCCGGTTGGTCACATGACCTCAAACACATTTTCCCAAATTCCAGAGGCTGCTGACTAGCAGTGAGGGCCTAGGTCTGATAGTGGGGAAACTATGCCCCCATTTTTCAAAGTGTAGCATAGCGGAGAAAATACAACCATACCAAAAGCGGAACTAGTAATCAATACAAATCTAAAATGGAAAACATTACATAAGTAAAAGATGACAACAGTCATATATATATGATGATTCAATATGTCCCTAAGTCCAAGAAAGAAGCCAAAACATAATACACTGCAATCAAATAAAATACAGTACAAGGTACAAGTACAACAAAAAAACCAAAATAGTGCGAATTGACGCAGTAGCATAGCGAGCCTAAGCTTGGTCCCATGCTCTCCTACTCCTCTGCAACAATCAAGTACCTCTATATGGTCCCTTTCCCTTACCAACACCTGTAGTAATATAATCTGTTTGGGCCCAAGAAATGACCCAAATAGGGTGTGAGAAATAAATCCCAGAAGGCAACCACCAAAGGCCCATGCCCAATTGTCAATGAAAATGTGCAACAATAGTGTGTAATAATAAAATTGAGTAAACTAGTAAGTACTCAAAAGTAACTATCACTACCAGTCTCATTGCCATTTTAATATTCAATTATCAATTCCAAGCATGTGGTTTAGCTTGGCAGGTATAACCAAGAAAATCACCATAGTGGATATTCTAAATAACTGTGTCCTAATACATGCAAACCCTTACCCCTCAGGTAAATAGAATCAAAACCCTCAGGTGATTTACCTCAGGCATAATGAATATTGCCCCCAAGCATACATGATATTGCCCTCAGGAAAGTAAATATTGTCCTTAGACATATGAAATATTTCCCTCAGTCTAAAAAAACACTACCCTCATGCGCAACTAACCAGGATGAGCCCAACACAAAAGCAAGCAATTTATATAAATTTTCTCTCAAGAAAACACAAAACATGTTATAGTCACGGTATACCCTCGGGTATCCTGGAAAAATGGATAAACAGAGGAACACATCCAATGGGTGGCCCTGGATCAAAGCAGCGATCCCAAATAGTGGTTTATGATTATACATTTAGATTACTTATACGTTTCTAGGTATCCTTTCAATCAAGGACTCAACCATACAATACCCCGAACATGATTTCGTCGCACAACTATACACAATTTCAACTCGACAGTTAGAAATAAACACTAGACTACCTACCTTGATCTCCACTAATCGATATCTGTGAATGATGCCTCCCGAATCATCCGTGAATGATATAGATCTAGGATAAACATTCAACTATTCAAACCCAAATAAATTCCCCTCAGGAAATATATGGAAAGAAACACACAAGGAGAGGGAAGGGATTACCCACACAGTCCAAACGTGATCATCGGCGAAGGAATCAGAGTCTCGGTGTTTGGTCGGGAGCTCTTCCAAGGTCTTCCCTTCTCTCCCACAGCCTCTCAACATTCTAAGCTTCCTCTATTGAAAGTGGAGGATACTTCCAGTTTATAAAAAAACACAACTACATGGAATGTACTCTCAAGTACACAGCGTGTACTTTCCCCTTTTTTAACTGTTCCTTTGGCAGCCACATTCTACCGCATCACTATTCATCTATCAACAAGATTACACAGCGTGTATTTCTGAGTACACGGCGTGTATTGTCGCTTCGCTGGCAGCTACTCCCACCGCCTTACTATTCACCTTTCGACTGATGACACGATGTGTATGTACTAAGTACATGGTGTGTAGTCATTTTTTACCCCCTTCATCACTGATAGGCCTACACACCCTGTATACTCATCCCACATGGCCAAAGTACACAACCTGTGGAAAAGTACACGACGGGTACCCACAAATTTTGGGATTTTCCCCAATTTTCCTTATTTTCTCAAAAACACTAAAGGAAAAAGGAAAAGAATAAACCCATACCTCAAGAATAAGAATCAGGTTCTTACAGTAACCATGATATAAAATAGATGTGAATGATGAATAAAAGAAAAATGAATCATTTATAGGATGTATGGATCCCATATGACCATTACAAATCTAACAGTTGGAATAGTAATCAGACTGATGAATTTGTGACCTAACTATTAGAATTGTATCATCACTCATGAAAATACATAATTTTATTTACATGTCTTATAAAATCAAAATATAATATCATGATGTAGGTAAATAAATGTTTTAAAAATAATAAAATAAGTTTTCGTATTTTTGTAAAACATATATGTTTTATTTTCATTCTTATAATAAATATAATTATTTAAATAAAATTATTTTAATAAAGTGGATTAATAAATTAATACTATATTTTATTATAATAATAATATACTTTTATAAGAATTGAAGTAAAATTTCAATGGGTTGGGAAATTGTTCATAATATTAAAATAGGTATTTTTAAATTTAATTAGGAATTTACTAAAAAAACTAAATTTATAATATATAGAAAATTATTTTCATAAAATGGGGTTTCTTTTTAGAATCTACATATCATAAAAAAGTTTAGGGTGATTTTTTTGTAATTGTCTAAAATAGTTGTTTTTAATAGGGAAATATGATAAAATATGGTATTTATCATAATAAGCTAAATACATTATTTTTTGGGTCATTTATGATGTAATAATGAAAAATATCGAACTAAAATGCATCATTTATTTCATATATTAATAAGAATCACTACTATTTATATCCTTAATACAAAATATTAAACTAATTAATATATAATTCAAAGACACCCATCTCCTCCCCATATAAATACCTCTCTTAATTATCAAACCTTATAAACCTTGGAGATTTACAAATTTATAAATTAATATCTCCCCAAATCTCTCACTATGTTCCTATAAGTATTTTTCTTCTTAAAATTCAAATACTAATTTTCTTTAAGGAGTATTTCAAAGAGGCTGCATTTAAGAGGTAATATTCTAAATTCACATATTATAAATTCATTTATTCTTCTATCTTCCCCTCATATACCTTATAAAACATATAATAATAACTCTAAAACCACATATATACTATAATATTATATTTTGTATTTAATATCTACCACCACCCGTTGTCTCATCTTCTTTTATTCTAAAAAATGAAACCACATTCCATATTATGTCGGTTCATCACCTTCAAGGATGATGCATTTTCATTTTCCATTACCACATTCATGGTAGGTTTAAATTTAATTATAATGGTTTAAAATGAACTAAATATTTATTTTAAATATTTTTTCACATTATAGAAGGAATATATGTTGATAATATTAAATAAAATGAAACTAATTTGTGATGTTTGGTAAAACTGACAAAATGAACAAACCATATGACACCAATGTTTTAATTAAAATAATCATCCCTATTACAGAACACATAGGGGTATTTCACCACACTTAAATTTTTGGAATTTCATGAATAAAATTTCATATCACTTTTGGATTTATTTCCCCATTTGAAAAAAACATCAATAATTAGCCACAAGTGGTCCAACTATAGTACCATGAAACGAATGCTCCCATAACAACAAAATTAAACCTTATATCTCATTGAAATACTTATAAATGAACATAATAAAAGTATTATAATATATATATATATATATATGTTTTTTAATTAAGTAATTAATGAATGTAATTTTATTACCTAGGATGTTATGTGAATGTTTATAAGGAATACGGACGTAAGGTAAGGGATCTCTCCGAACCACCCTTTTTTTCTTTTGGTTATGAACTTTATATTTAAAAATCACCTTATATGTCCCGTTGATTCTTTTAAATTCTTATATATTCTATAAATATGTATCTTAAATATATACAAATCTTATTATCCCTCCTTTGGATGGGGTAATACATTCATTATGTTTATTTCGTAAATTCTTTATGATTATGACTTGTGATTGATTGCCTTTTATGGTACACATAACCATGTGCATGTTATGATGGGTTCCCCTACATAATTATCCAATTAATTGGTAAATGATTTTGTATCATGATACATTTTTTATTTGATTGTGGAATAAAACTAATCCCTGATGGGACTCTATCCACCATGTGATTTTTTCTTGGCAGTTAGTCTTGACTTATACTTATATCATGTTATATATTTCTAATACATTCCTTTATATTTGTTATATTATGATACCATTTTCTTTATGTTGTTCTTCCATGTGGTTTATAATGAGACTTACCTTTTAAGAATTAATTTCATTCCATTTTACTCACATATTATGCCTCATTATCATGTTTATTCCTTTACTAGGATTTATATCTCACCGATTTTGTTTTTTTATTCCCCAAGTTATCTTATGTAATTTTAGGGGATCAAAGGAAGTTAGGTGGTCATTATGTAGATTAAAATAAATTCATTTTATTTTAGTTTCTCCTTGACGTATTATAAACTGTGTATTCAAAAGACCTTAGGCATTCTGATGCTTTTTTGTATTTAATGGATATTTATATTAAAAATAAAAAAATAATATGTGTGAAAGTCATGGTAAACTATAAATATCTTATCAAAAATTTGTATTGAATTATTTCTTCCTTGCACTAAGTCTATCAAATAAATTAAAATTCTAAATTTCTGATTAATTTATTATACAATTCACCAAATTCTTTTTCTAAATAGACTTCATTAAAGGGAAGTCCGTTGGAATTATTCAAAGTAAAATTTATCATTCCTTTGTAAAATTTATTTAAATGATTTTTAAATATAGAATGAAGGTCACTATGTGATATATAAACATCAAATATTTAAAATTATTTATTAGAAAATTTATTATTATATTACCACTCAATTTACTTTTAATTATTGGTGTTTCTCATATTATTTATGGATTTTTATTCAAATTCCTTGCATCTATTTTCATTATATTTTTTAGACACCGAGATAAAATTTTCTAGTGAATATCTTAATTTTACTCTATTTTATATAACTCACCAAATTATTAAAATAAAAATCTTATTAAATATATTAAAATAAATCAAGGAGAAAACCGAGATCTTTAGAGAGAACCTTAATGTTTTGATACCAATTATAGATCCCAAGTACTAAATGTATCACTGGTATGTGGGTGAATCATATGTATAATTTTATTTGAATTTTTATCATTTAAATTCATCATATAAAACTTGTTCAGTTTTTTGATCCACTCAATAATATCTACCAACCTCACCATGTGTGTAATTATAAAAAATAAGAGAGTATAAAAAATATTTTTAAGGTTTGACATAAAATACTACTAATTTACATGTTTTTTGGACACCTAAATAAGTATTATCCACTATAGACATAGGTGGGTACATCAGGTTGGAAACCCCAATAAAAGTTATCCATTAATTGGTTAGACACACCAATTATAATTTTCTAGTGATTTATTAGAAACTCCAATCATACTCCTACAAAAACTGGTCAGAAAACACTTTAAAAAGCTTGTTCTTGAACATTGAACCTCTTTTAGAGAGATCTATTTATGTTACTAGATTCTTCTGTGCCACTTTTTATTTGATCTCCTTCTAAAATTAGTATGGATTAACATGTCTTCTTGTGTAATGTTCTTCAAATTTGTTAAGATCTACTTATAAATTATTAGTTATACTTGAAACTCACTCCAAATCTTGAGTTATTTGTTTCTTCACAGTATTCGAATAATTAGGTTCATATTTCTTTAATTTTCAGTTGTCTTCGACTTATTTAACTCTTTCCTCAATACTATGTGTACTGAGTCTCCCATTAATTTCTTTTCTTCTTTGAAATATGATATTCTATTCTGGTTAGATTTGTGTTAAAGGATATCTTAGTATAACAATTATTCTATAATTTCATTAAACTTTTATTTTCATAATCTATCATAAATAATATACCTAATTAATTATTTGATATTATTCCATGTTTAATATCCAAAAAACTTAGTAGTATCTCCATTTTCTTCTTCAATCATGAAACCGCATAGTGGATCAGTTATTTATATTCAAATCAATCAAAGAATTACCAGTACAATTGACCACGTATTCCTACATTTTATCTAAATAACTTATTTTTCATTTACATTCCACATGACTCAAAATTTATTCTTTTCATGTGATTGTAACACATCACAAATGCAATTTCCTAAAAAATATTTACTTTTAAATTTATTCAACTTGTTTCCATGTAAGCTTGTGCATGGTGACATGGAATATATTTATGTAATGAAACATATAAAAAAATATGAACTAACAATATAAAGGCAACATAAGGACCCTTATGTTACTCATATTCACCCTTTTGAACCATTTTCTCAAGACTTATTTACATACATGAATGTACACACACTCGGATTGTCTATGTCATATGTATGTATCGATAAAAATTATCTTGGTCATAATGAATGATATATGAAAATATCATACTATTTAAATACTCCACATGATAATTTTAGATACTTCGCAAATTATTCATATTTTTCATGGTCATATACATGAATTTCAAATTCATTTTTCTCAAATTTTTCTTCCCAAGATTCTCTTTGACCTTTTATAGTGAATTAAACAACTTTTTTATTTTAAAATGATCAAAGGAGGGAATAAAATTTATCATGAAAACACTCAAATAAAGAAACCCAGCATGGATGAAGGATTAATATGACATGACGTGTAATGCTCATGCTCATTCCATCTTTCTAGGTGAGGTCCTTCATACAACTCATTACACCTATCATTAGCTTAGTATTCTTCATGTTTTCAGTTATACATCACAATATTTCATTCATTCAACTAAAGATATTACATGAAATTAATTTTTCCACATGGATGATTAATATCTTAGTAGGCCTAGTTAGTACATTGATATTTTTGGTCGATCGGTCTTTATGATTGGTCCATCATCCATGATAAATCATATATGATTTGAACATCATGCGATTGATTATACTGCATATAGTAGAATCATAACCATGTATGATGTTTGAGGATAACCCAACCTTTAATAAAATGAAATCATTTATTTATATCGATCCGACCATGTCATGTCTATAATTTTAAGGAATTGTAAATAGTTACCCATATATCATTTATCATAGATTGAAATTCCATTGTACTATGGTGCTTCTTAATAAATGGTACATTCCTTTATTTAGCTAGTGAAGACCAACTTGGCCTAGTGGTTCCATACAAATTTTTCACTTGACCCCATAGTGAGTATAACCATGTTCTTATCCCTTAGGGATCCAACCCACATGCTCCATGTGTGATGCATGTTCCTGTTCCTGCCTATGTGCATGTTATTCCTCATTCGTGTCTCTATACCTCGACACAATGACCCATGTACACCATATACCATGAATGTGCCCATTAAATACCATGCACATGATGTACCTCATCTAGTTCTATAAAGCTCGCTAGGTGTTTTTTAACCAAATCCTTCTAGAAGTTGAGATGGTTATCGATTCTTGAAATGATGATCCCATTTTTAAGCCATGATGACAAAAATTTTATCCACAAATTCATTAGACAACCTCATATAATGTCTCTATCCAATAAAAACTAAAAATATTCCACCCTAGAAAATTATCAATAAATATAATTTCTTTCCAATCTAAGAATTTACTCACACAAATTCCAACTTTTCATAACATCCTCCAAATGAAAATTTCCAAAAAAAATCATCAAACATAAATCATATTTATTTATATTGAAAATAATAATATATTTTAAATACGACTAGTACATGTATAAATCATTATTAATATTTTAACAATAGTTTTATTTAAACCTGCATTTCTCATCAAGTATGACATCTAAATCCAACTGATTAATCAATAAGAATACTGCAAGTATTATCACCAATCAGAGATTGTCATTATAAATCTTCATTTATTAAATAAATGTAATTATTACTTGGGTAAATCAACATAAAAATTGGGGATACTATACCTTATTAGGTAAAATAGATAAAAGATGACAATATAACTAATAATAATCAAATGTCATTAGAATATAAAATAGGAAAAAGGTGAATATCACTGATCCACACCAACTGTAATTAAATTCCAAATACCATGATATAAAAAAAAGACTAATAGTAATGTCACACAACATACATAAAAATAAGTCCACTTATAGATAGAGAAAGTAAAATCCATTCAAAATAAACAAATAGAAGGAGACTATAACAAAAGATGGACCTTTTCCTTACCCGCATCTATAGCCATGAAGGATACTCGAGTACCAAGTTTCTTGATAAGGGTGTGAATAAAACTCATCATGCCATCAACAACAGTCCCCATAATGAATATATCAATTTCAATGTTTTAATAGAGTGTTATTCTTATAAGTTAATATTAGAAAATGGAAACAATAACAAATATGTTATAACCAAGGGTGCTACACAACCACCCTAGTGTGACCAAAATTCTTTCGACTAGTGTCATGGTACCTCTAAACATATCACAGGAATACTAAATATGAAACACATCTCATGAAATATTAAGTGGGTATATAATCTTACCATACCAAAACATATATCATATGGGAAGTATATCCTAATAATCAATTCATGATAAATTTTATAACATCAATTTTATATAATTCTATATTGGGAATAATATCACATAGTAATCACACATAATTGGGAGTGGATTAAGACTTAGCTTGAGCTGCTATAATGCGCGACTGAATGAATCTATGTTTCTCTATCATTCCCTTAGCTAGTTCTGCTCCCAATAGCTTTGATTCTATAACTTTATCCCATCATGTTTAATTTTTTAACTTCTTTACATATATGGATTCTTGAATATTCTTCTAGATGATTGAGTGAAAACTATTTCTATAAGAAAATTTGAAGAGAGGAAGGTTTTGATTCCAACCACCATTAATTTATATATATATATATATCTCAATATATCTTTGATGGATTTAATGGACCTCTATGTCTATCCATATATTTGAGGATGATATGTAGTGAAAATCATTATCTCTATATTCAATTCATATGGAAGGATTATCGAGAAAGTTGAGGTAAACCTTAGATCTAATTCAGATACTATTGAGATAGGTACTCCTTGCAACCTTATCACATAATATATACCAAAGAAATTTGATCTAGTTAAAATCTTCCTTGATAGTAATGAAATGTTAAGACTTCCTAAAGTGATCTACTATAATCTAAATACAATTATTCCCATCAGATGTCATAGGGAGTCCTATGATAAAATCCATGGTGTTGTTTTACCATTTTTATATAGGTATAGCTAATGGTTTCATTATCCCCTTAAAAATTATATGTTTTGTCTTAAAATGTTGACTTACTAGGAATTGAGATATATACTTTACAATGTCCCTTTTCATGTTGTTTTTCTAGAAATTATCTTTGAGTTCTCATGAATTATTTGAACATACAGGATGGATATAGAATGATGATCTATGTTCTTCATCTAATAACTACTTCTATAATATTGGTACTGAGGGGAAACATATCTGATTCCCAAATCTTATCATTCCATCATGATCGAGGTTTAAATATATCACATAATTTACCTATTTTACTTCACACACAATTCATACGCTCCTCTTTAATTTTCATATGGATAGATGTTTGAACATTCACTTGAGAAAGATAAAATTTCTCCTCTTTACATAAGATTTCAAGGACCTTATTTTGAAAGTCCATATGTATGGGATCTCTTTAAATCCTCATCATGGAAAAGCTAACATGGTCATTCCAACTCAGAGAATGAAACACTATGTTCAACTTCCCAAACTTGTAATGTATTGTGTAGTCATAATATTTAATCAACTCCAACCATATACTACGGTACATATTCAACTATTTAATTTTTTTAGATTAGTCTTATAATTAATTATTTTAATAATCACCATTACTTTTTATTTGTTTTTCAAATAAATTCTTTGTTTCATTGTTATGAAATATTTTTTTTGGAAAATTGGGAAATTTTCATAAGTTTGGAAGAGGCCACAAATCCAATCAATCCAAAAAGACATCCATGAATTCAGAATATCAACTGTAAGTCAGAAAGTAATTTTTTTCTATGTGTTCAGATGAATATATGGGTATTATATTGATCGTATTAAAAAATCAATCAGAAAAATGATGATTGGATGGAACTATACCAAATTTTTGCAAAGGGTCAAAGTTACTGCATATAAAATTGATTAACCACATATCTATTTGATTGGTTTTTTTATATTTCTCACTAACTCCTCAACTGACCCAGAAGTATCCAAAATGAATCTAAGACTAATCAGACCAACCACATGTTTTATCTAAATGATGGTATACCAGATTCCTCACCAAGTGTTAAAGCAAACCCATAACCTCAATCTTCCATACGTTGAATTATATAAAACACATGGTCTACCCTTTTATCATAAAAAAATTTAATGGAGTGTCTGAAAGGTCATTTATAATTGATCGCATGGAAGAGTTGGATATTGTCTAACTACTAAAGTGAAAGAATGGTCTTGGAGCTACCACTTGTTTAGTTGAAGTAAAAAAACATTCTATAGATAAACTACATGACCATTAAGGGTTATAACCTCTTAAATTTTAGATAAGTATTAGACCTACCATGGATGATTTTATGTGGAAGACTTCAATAAACTATAAATAAACTGGGAATTTTATTTTAAAAAATACATTATAACCAACTTCTACATAGAATTAAATAGTTATCTTGAGTCATTTAATTGTATTAAATTTCATTTAGAGTATGAGGATTCATATTTATAATTTTTCCAATGGCTAAGTATGGATGTATAACTTTTTAAAGAGTATTAAATTAATTAAAAATTAATGATAGTTTGGATAAATGGAAAAAAAATGCGAACCAATACAATGTACTCAAAAACACTATACATTTACTTCATGTGAACTTAACATTAAGATATGAGAAAAAATTTCTATATTTTCATTTCAAATTATAACTAAATAAAAAAATATAGAAGAGAATATCCATTTGAAGAATATGAAAACTTCTATCTCTTACTACATTGAACATTCATTTCCTTTTGTCTCTATTTTTATTATTTTTTGGGTTGTTCATGATATTTTATATATATATTTAATCATAATATCCTATAGATAATATAAGAGCCATCAAATAATATTACACTATTTTCATTCATATTTTTACTGTGATAGATACTATGGAATAGTAGGTGTATTTTCCTAGATAGCCATGTGTTCTATTGTAACCTATACCTGATCTAGGTTGTGTATCAAGTGTTAATTTTTAACTACTGATATTATTAGTGGGTGATAATGAAGTGGGCAAGATTTGGTTTCATCTGGAGTCCAGTCCTATTATATTTTAATATTCCACAGTGTGTATCAAATTTTTTCTTACTATATATTAAAAATGTTTTTAAAATATATTTTGTAGAACTATACTTTTGTAGATATGTTTATCCATGTGCTATTTCTACTATTTAACTCAAGTAGAGTATTCTCATAAGTTTAGGATAATTCTAAGATTACACAGGGTCAGTTTTTGTAAAACATATGAGAGATTATTCCCATATATGGAATTTAATATACCTACTGTATTAGTTAATTGGGAGACTTTCAAAATAAGGATTTTATTTTATAAATTGTTTCAGACAGAGTTTTTTCTTGGATACTCATTTATCCTTCCCTCTTGATTAATCTAATCTAACCAACACTTTATAAAAATGGATTTATTTATTTCTTATTTTTAGTTATTTTTCTTTAACATTGATCACATTTTTGACTAAAAAACCAAATTTATAACAATTATAATTTTTTATCTTTATGGATTATAATAGAAATGAGGTTACTGATACTAAGAGACCTCCTTATTTTAAGGGTACTAAATTTGATGAATTGAAATTAAAAATGAAAATACATATTGAGAGTTTGGTTTTTTGATAAATAAAGCATAATAAAATATCAATAAAAAATATAATGCTGCTAGAGCTAAAAGGAGGGATGGAACTAAAGCTAATTTACCAATCCATTACATTTAGATCGGGTACGTTTTTATATTTTTTGTAGTTTTATTTTCTTATCTAGGTAGGGATGGGAAGGAATAGGGAGAATACCTATAATGGTGAATTCATATCTTTATTTTAATTTTTATCATAAAGCATATGGGTTCTACAGTCTATTGGGGATTTATATATAGTTTAATGTGGTAACATGATGTGTAATCAACACCCAACATATTCAATGAAACTGGTATGAAACATGAAAGGATACACATCCGGTTTAAAATAGAAATCATATATTTAATAAAAGTCAATGGGTTTTTTGGCATATGTGGGACTCTATAATTACATTATGTTAAATTGGGTTACCTATAATTTAAAGTCAATTGTGTCATTTTTAAATTGGTAGCTTGAATGAAATTTTTATTCCCTTTCCACAAGGTTTCCTTGATCTCAAACTAAGTCCATATCTAGGAAATTTTGGTTCCCTCTAACCCTTCCATAACATTTCATTCAGTAATTTATCATTATTGCGGTTGTGTTGTGTTTCTCTAGGTAAGAGGTCTCTCTACCTCTCATTATCAATCTCTTTACCTATTGGATATTTATATATAATCTTTGGAATTATGAATATAAACTCCATGTTATAAAATCTTTTCTCTAGGTTACATTCCTAGATCTTATGTTCCATCATTCTCTTTGGGGAGTTCTATTTTGGGTGTTGTGTTTCTATGAAAATGGTAGGTGGTTTCATTTAATATGTGAAATTGATTAACAATTGTTTTTCTTATTGTTGGAAATTGATTTCAGATTAAATTATGAAACCAAAATTGTTGAGAATTGGAAATTGAAGTTTCCATGGTATGGATTTTGGAAAAAATCCCCAATTCCAATGGAATTGGAATTTGGGAATAAGATGAAATTGATGGAAATTGTGAAATGATTGAATTGATTCCATTTTTTTGGAAAATGTCTTAAATTAAAATGATCAAAAAAATGGTTGGTTTTATGTGAAAATGAATGAATTTATGAATTGAAGAACTATGTTTGGTTTCAGAATGATATGGAATATAGAAAATGGAATATGGAAATTTCATTGGTAACTGTTTTGTAAATATTTTCCAATTATTGACTGATTTATTGAGCACATGACATCCTGGGTGGTTAGTAAGTTATTTGGTTTAAAATGCATGGGTTGAAATTCTCAAGCAATGGATTCCTGATTTATAACTAAAAAACATGGTTTGGATGATATTATCCCTAGTGGGATATTGATGGGTCCCATTTGGCCTAAGACTTGAGGGACATGTGTACACATTATCATGATCACAAATTTAAGAGTGATAGGATCTCATAACTAGAAACTATCATAAATACTGGTAGATGACCATTTTTCTTGTTGATTGTTTTTTATTATATATATTCCAGTCTTTCTATGACTACATTTTTCTCATTCCCAATGTTTTATATAATTTTTTTTATAAAAGTGTCTATTTAATCAATGTTTGAATGTTTTTCCATAATTTTAAATTATTAGCATGATTTTTTTTAAATTTGAAAATGTACTACCATATATGTTTTCTTTAAAATTGAATGAATGATTTGGTTTATCTATTATGGTTTCCATTTATTGTACACTTGGTAATCACATAATGGTATTTAAGCTCACACTACTAGGACATTGATATATAGGCACACCTATAATGCCACAGGTTAGAAAAACTCGTGGCCACACCCAAAAAATAACCATGTATCCATGGATAAATACCCCCAACCCATTAATTTCTTCCTCCTTCTGCTTGATCCATCCTCTATGAAACCCCTCCAAATCCTGACTCCCTCCCCGATTCCTCCTCGTGATGACCCTTATCCTTCAGTGAAGTTACTCCGAGTGGCCTCCCCACCTCCTCTCTTCCTTCCCAACAGATCCCCCCAAAACACACCCCTGATGCCGAGGTCGACACCCCTGACACCATCCCTGACTCCATCCCCAATGCCCTCCCCTGTAACCCTCAACACCCATGATGCCTCCACACCGCGACCCTCCTCCCCTCGATCCTCTTCATCCAGCGAAGCTACTTCGAGTGGCCTCCCCACCTCCTCCCTTCCTTCTAGACGGCTCTCCCCACGACCCTCAACATCCCGAAACCGAGGTCAACACCCCCAACACCCTATCATCATGGTGTTATAAAATTTCATTGATTTCATCTTTTATTACATGAATCTGATGCTAATACTGGATATGGAGTCTTTAATTTATTCTGTTCTTTCTTGAATCTGAAGCTAACACGGTATTTGGAGTGAACTAAGAAGCTATGGTAGATGGAATTTTTATTTTTCAATTAATGAATTGATTTTATATAATTATTTTTCTTTCTAAACACCATAATTTCTATGTGACACAACAAAAATTCCAAAATAGTCAAATGAATTGTTATCACCATGCTTATGGTAGTCTTGGAAACCTAAATTTGTGATCCTAGACTATTTTAACTTGATTTGAGCCACCGATTAGGGTGAATCACATTTAATTTTCCATTATACATTTAATTTAATTTAAATTGAACATCCAACTAAGGTCTATTGAGTATGCCCCTATTATTGAATTGTAGTGTGAATCATAAAAAGGTAAAATGGTAAGCTTATATTCATAGGCCCTTGTTCATATTTTTTTATAGATTGAATTTTCATTATAAATTAAATTCCAAAATGGAATCATGTGGATTTTAAATTGGTATGGCTTCCACTATCCATGACCATCCAACAAGACATGAAAAGTCTAATAAAAGTGTTATGACATGACACAATATGTATGTGATCACCGATCATTTGAAATAAAATTAATTATAAATAGAAATTCATTACCCTGTAGGTGACATATGGATTCATATGTAGAATTAATTAGATGATATCACATGGAGAGTGGTCTTAAACTATGCCACATGTGACACTTGGGTTCTCTATATGGAATATTGCGGATAGTCTCAGAGGGAAGTACATTACATCATGCACTGAGTGACACGTGGGTTCACTATATGGACTACCACAGACAGGCTTAGGATGTGATGAAATTATATCATGCAATGAAGATACATGAATTAATATGAGGATTAAAATATATGGACTTATAAGGGGATGGGTTTACAGTATACTAAATAAATATTGTGGTTACCTAATTTAAATTCCTTGGATTGGCTGAAATTTATAATTAAATTAATTTGACGATGTGTATTCCAGTTCAAAGAACATACTTGGATTTGGTCGATGATTCACATTCAAGTTGAAATTTTTTATTTTCATCATTCAGTTCTAAATTCTTTGGGTTTTATTAATCCCTTATGTAATTATTACAATATATGATCCATGTTTCTGAGACTATTAAAATTTTATAAAAATTAATAAATGTTTAGACATATTTTAATAGAGGCCCAAGAGGGGGTTTTTATATGGATATTCTATGGGGAACCATGAATGACATGGTTTATTTATTTATCTCTTTTATTAATTTTAATTTTACACCTCTCATTGTATATTCATAGATTATATTATCCTAGACACCGTGATGGTGGGATAGTGAGTTTATCTTACACCTTATTCGAGAAGCCAATTGGTTCCCGAATAGACTCCATGGATGTAGACATGGAAAATGGGAAACATCATGAAATGGGTGCTTGATTTTATATTCAATTATAGAGTATGTGGATAGAGGACCAGACCAATACTCACAATTCTTTTTGAGATAGATTTTTATCTTTTTGTACATTGTTGTATAATAAGTTGAATTTCCCCTACTAATCTAGTTCCCATTTATTCCCTAATTCATCATATCATACAGTCATGATTTATTTTTTATATGATACTAGATATGTGGTTTTTATTGTTTCTAATGTTATTCCACTATTAATTCTAATTATTATGGTAACTATGCTTCATCACTTGTATATACATCTAATCTTGTCTTTTATCAGTAATTTCCACCATTTATGGTGGGTGAAGGTGGGGGGCTAGGGGGAAGTGGTGGGGGTTGTGGGGTGGGGGATTTGTGAAATGTGGGTGGGGGTGTGTAGGGGGAAGTGGTTGGGGGGGTGGTGCAAGAGAGGATGAAGGATGGGGATGGGGTCTGGTGTAGGAGGGGATGGTGGATGGTGTAGGTTAGGGGTACTATTTTGGGGTGCTTGGGAGGATCATGCAACTCATCTCGACCATATTTTTCATGCATGTAACCAAATCATATCTCTTATCCTCAAAAGTTTAAAATTACTTTGATTTATGGCCCTTCTCATTAGAATTAACCTTGCGTAGCTTCAATTTGTAATACATTACTTATAATTTATCAACTTGGCTACCCCACCTCCTGGGGATCATCTGACTTCGATGGTTCTATTATTTTCCATTCTTCTTTTCACATGCTATAGAAAATTTTTATCATTATTTTTATTACAGTTTCTTTTGATGAATGATATATCGATATTTTTAGGATAGTGTCGATCATTAGTTCTACTCAATTGAGTTAATCAAGGTTTGGTGCTTGGTGTTCTATTTTTTAATTGTAGAATATTGTTTTCCTCATGTTGTGGTAGAAGACACGTTACCTTTCTCCAGGTTTAAAATTAAAGTGTGCAATTATCGTGATTTTTTCCTTTTTTTAATTTTGTAATTAACCTAATGATGTTAAGAACATGGGAATCTAAAGGAATAATGAACTTTTTGTTTGGGCCTGTAATCACTTTTGTTATTATTCCTGTTAATGCCTTGTGTTTTTCTATGAAAGTGTGTCATCTTTATGTTAAGCAGTTGTTGTGCTTAGCCTGTTTTTTTTTATAAATTTGATAAACAATTTAAGTATGGAAATTTTTATGACTTTATTAAACAAAGAGGCATGTAATATGATATATGTTGTTCCTTATTTATCATATAATATTAAATTCATGTTAAACACACATTTATGTTAAATAAAATATATTAATAGTTGATAAGTTCTATGTTACGTACTTCTAAAAATTTATTCATAATAAATTTTCTAATTCAAGAATGGGGGTGCATGTGGGGGGGAAGTGGGGGTGATGGTTGGGGGGTAGTGGGGGGTGAAGGTTGGGGGTAGTGGGGGTGAAGGGTGGAGGTGAAGGTGGAAGGGGGTAGTAGGGGTGAAGGGGGCTGAGGGGAAGTGTTCCGGGAGTGGTCTGGGGGTGTGGGGGGGTAAAAGTGAGTTGGGGAGAAGGGTGGGGCAGTGGGGGTGAAGGTGGGGTGTAGGGTGGGTTTGGGGGGGTGTACGTGGGTTGGGGGAAGTGGGGGTAGAGGTGTGGGGGGAACAGGGGAAAGTGGGGGGGTGGGCAATGGGGGTATACTAAATTTTAATAATAAGATAAAGTTTTAATGGTTAGGATTTCATTGGAATGGAATATTTCATTCAATATTAGTGAGAAGAAATGAAAAAAACTGTTGGTTTTCCTGTAAACGTGTATGGAAAACCAATATCATTAAACAGAGTTTTTATGATATATAAGATGTTCGATTTGAGATTATTAAATTAAGTCCAGTTCTAGTACATGTTAAAAACAATAATATCACTAGGATTAGGCTAATGTCAATCAAAGTCACATTCATGAATGATGTTAGGAAATTTATTTTTCTTTCGTTAACAACACATATATATAAGAAGTCGTTATATCTCATTTATTTTCCCACTATTTTCTTATAGGTGGTTTCTTATGATGAGGGCGGTTCTATCCACCAACGTCGAAGTTAGTTAGTTCAATATAGGATTTGGGTATGGTTTATTCCATTTTAATTCTTTTTCCCAATTTTAATTAGGGATTTTTTGATTTTTGGGTTCCTTGTATTTTTGTATTGCGTTTTGGATTCTGTTGAGGTGGATTTGATTCATCATTAAGGAAGGCTTACATGTGTATGAATTGGTAGGAATATACATATATAATTTCCCCCTTTATATATTCACTCATGGAAGTATGAATATATATATTGGGGCTAGGTGTGCTTTTATATAGACATGAAAAATGCATGCATGTGTAAGTGTAAAGGGGTATTTGCAAGTATAAACATATATCTGAGGACCCCCTTATGAATATTTGTCCATGAAAATATATACATATGGTATAGGTTTCCTTATATATATGTTACATTTCATATGTGTTCAAGCAAAAAAAAGGAAGATTCGAGTTTTTGTCATCAAAAGCATCATGCCTTGAGGTTGATGTAGATTCCCTCTGCATAAACCTTTAATTGGAATTCTCTAATTTCATGATGGTTTTAAAAACTTGTTTCAATTATTCCTTTATTGTTTTAAAAATGGGTATATAATAACCACTATCTTGGTCAAGAAAGAATATTAATATATCCCTTGAACTTATTTGTAGACCTTTTTCAAAGAGGATAACAAATTCTAGTAGTGTCTAGATACTAGTACAAGATATCTACAAACCATATATTGATCATCCTTAGAGACATTCGTGATCTCATTAAAATACCAATTAAATTCATTATAAAAGACCACTACTTATTTTAATGATCTATTAGTTCCAATAACAAGATTCCTGACATCTTATCTGGTATCATGGAACTCACCCATACTATTCCTCATTAAATCTTTGCATAAGGAGTGGTGTGAACATATCACGCTATAAGGATTGAATCAGTAAGGATACAAAATTCAATTTGGATCCAATCCTTCCAAACTAACTAGCTTCAATGAATTTGAGTTGGTATCATAGAAGTGAACAATGGTATTCAAAAGAAATGACGATGGGGACTTACTCTTATGGAATCTCACTGCCTCTCCCTCATTCAAATCAACTTCCATCTTCTTTAAAACAAGTGAGATTAGCCTACCATAAGGATATTAATTCATATTAGCATTCCTATTGCAGCAGGGATCCATGAAACAAATCATTTACCTTGGAAGGTTGAACTTCATATTATTAATCATAGTATATAACACCTACATATCCTAAAAAAAGACATTATCCATTTTTCATACTCTTTTGGCTATCCTAGTTTGAAAAAACTTGCAGAGAACCTTCCACATAGGTTCTAAGTCCATCATTGGTGGGATGCATTCTTTTACATGTGCACGGTCAGGGTGATTGGGGTGTTCTGGGGGTGAATGGGGTGTGCTGGGGGTGAGGGGGGTGTAGGGGGTGAAGGGGGAGGGGGGTGTGCATGGGGTGTGAAGGGGAGGGGGAAGCTTGGTGTGGTGGGTTCTTTTGCAAGGGGTAGGGGTGTTCAGGGGGTGTTCAGGGGTTCATGGGGTGGGCAGAAGAGGGGGAAGGATGGTGTGATGGGTTCTTTTCCCAGGGGCAGGGGGTGTTCATGGGGTGCATGGGATGTGCAAGGGGTGCATGGGGTGGGCAGATAGAGGGGGCATGGGTGTGTAGGTTGGGGGTGTTCTTGGGGTGTGTATGGGGTGCATGGTGTGCCAAGAGGGAGGGGGTGTTTCAGTGGGGGGGGGGGGGCTGGGGCTGGGGGGTGGGGGTGTGCTGGGGGAAGTGGGTGTGAATGGATATATTGGACATAATACCATTATTGGGTCCTCTGGTCGGATAAACCAACATGTAACACCTTAACACAATTAACATCAGTTTCCCAACCAATCCTAATATAAACATAAACTCTAAACTACATACCTAGGGAAAAAACTACATTGATACTATTATAACATGACCTAAACCACTGGGACCCGACTTGGGAAGGTGATGATTAGGGTGTTCCACCCTAAGACTTCCTCTAATTTCTATAGGAACATTGTTTTTTTATGGAAGGAGAGAATTTGAATATGCAGGTGACTTGTTTTTTTTCTATAATGCATAGGCTATTGTAGGAGGGTGTCCAGGAGGGGGGGGGGGGGTTCAGGATAGAGGGGGTAGGGGGTAGGGTGCAAGAGGGAGGGGTGTGTAAGGGGAAGGGGTGGGGGTGTCCAAGAGGTGGGGGTGTCCAAGACGGACGGTGGGGGTGTCTAGGGGGAGGGAGGGGGGTTGCAGGAAGAGGTGGGTTGTCTAGGGAAAGGGAGGGGGCTGTAAGAGAGTGGGGGGGGGGGGGGCTATCTAGGGAAAGAGTGAGGGGGTTACAGGGAATGGTTTGGGGTTTTCTAGGGGGAGGGAGGGGGATGAAGGTGGAGTGGGGTGGGGTGTCTAGGGGAGGGAGGGGGAGGGAGGGGGGGAGGGGGTTCTCCAGGGGGAGGGAGGGGGATGTAGGTGGGGTTCCAAGGGGGGTGTCCAGGGGCAGGTACGGGGATGGGAGCAGGTGGGGAGGGGGTGGTGTTGTCTAGGGGGATACAGGGGGAGGGGTGCTACAGTTGCAGGGTGGGTGATGGGGGGTGGGGATCTGTCTTGGGAAAAGAAGATACAGGGAAATGGAGTGGGTTGTGTAGGGGGAGGGAGGGGGTTGCAGGTGGAGTAGGGGGTTGTCTAGGGGGAGGGGGCTATAGGGAAAGGGAGGGGGGTTTTTAGGGGGAGGGAGGGTGGCTGCAGGTGGAATGGGGGGGGGGGGCTTTCTAGGGGAGGGAGGGGATGCAGGGGGAGGGGGGGGTCCAGGGATAGGGAGGGGTGCTGCAAGTGGAGTGGGGGGGGGGGGGTCCATTAGTAGGGAGGGGCTGTCCAGTGGGGGGGGGGCTATTGTAAGGGGAGTGGGGCTGGGGGGGGGGGCTGGGGGGGGGCATAGGTTGGTGGTATTTTTTATTAATTTTCAAAACCTAATGAAATAGTTTTTAACTATGGAAATGTCCCTACTTACACTGTTCATAACCATGGATCTCAGTATACTTACATGGTTTCAAATCATGGAAATAGAGTTTTTTTGACCTTAGGTATATCCACGGTTTTAAATCGTGGCTATAGTAATATTACCACAGTTTGGACCATGACTGTATACCTTTAGCCACGGTTTGAACCATGGCTATAGACCTATAGCCACACCAAACATAGCCATAGTTCCTCAAACCTTGGCTATTACCTATATCCACATATTTAAAATGCAGCTATAGCTCAAATTTCAAGTACTGCCACACATGAAATTTTCCCTCTAGAATTTTTAGATTTCATCCTGTAAGGTTTGAGCAAGGTGAAATCACCAATTACAAGTGAAATCTATCATTGATCTTATGGTCTTGTGGAGCAGTGTTTGTTGGGATTTTGGATATTTATCGTATATTTATAATACTTTGTGATTTAATTTTTAGGTTTTTATATACTTGTTTTACATATGGTATTGTTTTACCTAATAATTTTTCTTTAGAACATACTGACTATATAATGGTTTCTTCCACTATTATATTGAAAAATCATTCCCAGTTATATCTTGTAATAATTATAGGTGCTGGTCACCAACCTATGGGGGTTGATAATTTTTTTTGGGATATGTCTGTGTCTGCTCATGTATTAGGGTACCTAGGTATTTCAGATAGTTCCTGAAATAGTGGTTCCAAAGGTTAAGGATTATAATATTTCCTTTATACCAGTTTGCAACTTGTAATATTTTCAGAATTTTAGAGGTAGTTGGGAGTGAGTTCATATCCATCTCTTATCATAATGAGCTTTAAGTCGCCATGGGTGGTTTGGTAAAGATTCCTTGAGGATTAGTTCAATTATTTTAAACACTTTTTATTTGTATATTTTGAAATCCAATTCTTGATTATCTATATTACAAGATTAATTTCCATGTTTCTCTTATTTTAGTTTTGATCTACATAACATTCTTACAACTACAATGTTTTTTCTAATGTTTTTAAGCATCATGCCTCTGAGAAGACGTGAAAATAGGATCCAAGAGGATGTTATTGGTGAACCACAAGGGGGAAATCCTACTTTGGAATAGAATCTTATTGAGGATTTTGTGCGTTCTCTCCATGATCTGAGATAGGATCCTTCACTAATTTTCTTTTAGTCCACAGTTATGTCACCATCATGGGTTGAATCTCATAATTTTTATTAGGAGTTCAATCATCAGAAGCCACCTAATTTCTCTAGATCTAATAATCATCAAGAGTTTGAGGACTGGTTGATAAATATTGAGCTTCTTTTGATTTCATGGAAACATTTGTTGTTATTAAGGTGATATGTGATACCTTTAAGGATGAGGGGACAAATAGGAGATGGTGGGACATGATGGTGATGAAAAATAAGAAAAATGTATTATAGTGGAATAAATTTAAATTTATATTCACTAAAAAGTTTTATCCAAATTCCTTGGTGTTCAGTAAGGATATGGATTTTTTCAAACTCGAGCAAGATAACAGGACCATCACTAAATAGGAAAATCATTTTGATGAGCATGTGTAGTTTTCACCTGAGATTGTATCAAATGATAAGATGAATACTTGGTAGTTCAAGATGGGACTTCAATATGATATTCATTTTGAGGTTTTATAGCTGAAGATATATTTTTATGATGATGTGATGAATATGTCATTGGTGGTTGAGCTTGACATGGCTGGTAATTTATGGTTGATGGGAGTTCCTTTTTATCTTAGTTGTAGTTCTATGAGCTACCATAAAGGGAATAGAAATAGAGATGAGTCTTGTGGTGATTCCTGATAGAAGGTTTCTTCTAATATTCCTGAAGTTCACAGTAAATTCCCTTTTATTTTCTACCAGTGTGGAAAGCCATGGAAATGAAAACATGTTTTCAATATGATACCAAGGATATGTGGTTATTTCAGAATCTCATGTCACATTAAAAGTTATTTAATGTATATTATTTTCCATGTAGTGGCATAAGATAATTAACACCAAAAGTACTGTAGTAAAATCAGATGATTCATGATCTAATGATTTCCATCTACAGGGATTTAGAAAGAAGACTCTCTATGCAGTAGAGGAGTCTCCAGAGGAGGGAGATAAAGTTCCCATGATTATGAGAGGTACCATCACTATAGAATCGTCATTAGCAATTTATTTATTTGATATTAGTGTATCTCAATCATTTATAACAACTCATATTTTTAATATTTTAAATCATCATATAGATATTTTTTCTTATGTGGTGGATATTACTATACCCCTCAGAATGAAGAGAGATTAAGGTTTTAATTGTACTTTTTTGCTTTATATTTATCATATATTGATCTCACATGGGATATTTTGGTTCTCGACATTAAAACTAATAATTTCATATTTATGATGGATTGAATCATTTATAATAATGTTTTAATTGATTTCTATCTTTAAGAGTTATCCTTTACTATGCCTAATAGGATGTGCCATATCTTTTAGGGAGAATGGGACCTGAGGTTGAGTATGGATGGAACTTCTTATCCAGAGTTGGAGAAAGAGATATCAGTGTTATGTTTTGATCTATAGTAGGAATATTTGAGTGGGGATCTCCTCCCTATATTCATTGATATTCCATAATTTTTTCTTGTTGACTTAATTTATTTTCCACCAGTATGGGAGGTAGAATTTTCTAATTATTTACAGTCATTTAGTACTTATTCCTTCTTACCACATGGAACCATTTTAAATGAATTATTTGAAGACCTAGTTAGATAATATGATAGATAAAGGATTTATATTCCTGAGTGTTTCACCTTGGGTAGTGCCTATTCTCTTTTATTTGGATGGTAATGGGTCACTTAACCTCTGTGTTGATTATAAAAAATTCAATAGAGTCATGGTAAAGAAAAATATCTATTTCCACATATTGATGATCTGTTTCACTAGTGGAAGGGTTAGAATTGGGTCTCAATTATTGATCTTCTAACTAGTTATCACTAGTTGGGGATAAAAGAATATCACATTCATAAAACCACCCTTTAGAGATGGTAGGACCATTTTTAGTATCTTTTTAGGCCATTTGGTCTCATAAAAACTCCTATAGTCTTTATGATTGTAATGAATAGGATTTTCCACAAGTATCTTGATACATTTTTTGTAGTCTTTTTGGATTACTTCATTGTTTACTCTAGGTCCATGGAGCATCATATACATCATCTGAAAGCATTTTTGTAATTGTTGATAAATCACTAGCCTTATGAAAATCTATCGAAATGAAATTTATGGATTTGGTAAGTTATGTTCTTAGGACATGTGGTTTCAGAAAATTGTATCTCAATTGATCTTGAGAAGGTTAATGTTGTTATATCATGGTAGAAACCACTGAAAGTGTTTTTAGATTCAGATCTTATTGGGTTTATATTGTTACTTCTACCAATTTCTAAATGATTTATCTATGTTTTTTTTTCTATGATTACTTCACTAACTTATAAAGGGGTAATGTTTTCTTGGGATAAGAAATTTTAGAGTACTATTATTGATGCTAAACATCTTTTTACTACTGATATGATGATGAATCTTCCACAGGTCGGGCAGAGCAATGTGGTCTTCTATGATGCATTAGGGCCAGGTTTGGCATGCCTTCTTATGAAAGGAGATCACATCATTTCCTATATCTCTCAAAAGAATAATCCACATGAGAATAATTATACTAACCATGACCTTGAACTAAAATATTTGATGCATGCACTTAAGAGTTGGTGAAATTACCTTGTAAGAGAAAGGTTTACCATGTTTTTCCACCATAAAATCTTGAGTTATGTCTTCTCTAAAAAATATTTGAATCTCTGCTAGAGGTTTTAGGATGTGTACCTATAATAATTTTACTAGGAAATCACCTATACCTTGGGGAAATGGAATTATGTTATAGATGAATTGATCTTAAAACCTCTAACCCTAGTCGTGAAAGAATTATGAGAAGAGTGGAACTTAATAAAATTTTTTCCATAGTTTCATATAGGAGTTTTCGAATCAAGGGTCGAGGTTTCATTGGAAAGTGTTTAGTTTACCTCTTCTCTTCTCAAGAGGATTATTTAAGAACAAAATATTTATGATTAATTCTCTAACATTATAGAGTCTCATTATGGTGGGGAGACCATTTCTAAGTGGTCATTCTTTATGGACTATATTATTTGTTTTTAGAACCAGTATGTTATACCTTTTTAAATAAGAAAAGATTTCCTATGGGATTTCTATGATTTCTTATGGGTTCAACTAGGAACAAAAAAAATGATCTATGATATGCAGCGATGATTGTGGAGTGTAGGCATGAGATAAGGAATTGCTGACTTTGCATCTCATTATTATGCATTCCAACGATTCAATGCCGAGAACCAGAGACCTTAATGTTTCTTTAAACCACTTCCAATGTGGACATGGAAGTGGGTTGAGATTTATATGGACTTTTTTGTTGGGTTTCCATTTACCCAGAAAAAAAGAGAATGTGATATGGGTTATGATAGATAATATGAATAAATTGGATCACTTTTTACTAATTTGAGTTACTAACAAAATTGGGTAGTTAAAAAATATATATATGAGAGATATTGTTTGTTTGAATAGAGTTCCATATACTATAGTCTCTAATAGAGATCCATGTTTTTCTTATAACTTTGAGAGAGGCCTTCAGGAGGCACTAGGATCTTAGGTTCATTTGATTATGGCCTACTATCCATAGACGCATAGACAAAATAAGAGATCTACATAGATTCTTGGGGATATTCCTCGTGACAACATTCTTGACATTAGTGGATATTGGGATGACCATTTTGGACAGGTTCAATTTTCTTATAATAATAGTTAGCACTCGAAAATTGGAACTGCCTTTTTTGAGGCCATGTATGGATGGCCTTATAAATCTAAATTCTATTAGTTGAAGATCAGTTAGAGTTCATGGGTTGGGGTGAGATTGGTTTAAGATATGATATAATATATTCATTTGATTCATCAGAAGATGTTGATTCCCAGAGCTGATATAAACTTATAAATATTATTTTCATAGAATGTTTGGATTTTTAGTTGGTGAGCAGGTGTTCTTGAAAGTTATTCCCCATTTTGGCCATTAGTGGCTTGTGAGGAAATGGAATCTTGATCTTCATTTTGTTAGAAATTTTGAGATTTTTTAGTATGAGGGAAAAGTGTCTTAACATTTTTCACTTCTTACAAAATTGATAATGATACATTATGTGTTCCATGTACCAAATCTAGAAAAATATCTTTTTGATCCATCTCATGTTCTGACCTAGATTGATATCATTGTTGATCCCGATTTATCCATGGATGAGCATCTAGTTAGGATTTTTTATTTTGAAACCAAGGTAATTCATGGGAGAAAAATACCTTTGGTCTGCGTGCTATGGAAACATGGTTCTGATTCTCATGAGACATGGGATCATGAGCAATGTATGATAGAGTAGTGGCCCCATATTTTCAATGTTTAATCTTCTTGATACGATTTTTGGGAGAGACTAATTATATTGTGAGAAGGTTGTAACATCATTTTATATTTATGTTAGGTGCATTTTAATATTTTTCATGCTTTTCAATTTTTCTTGGTAAAAAAAATATGAAATTGGGAGGATACCTATAATGTTGAAGGTATAGATTTTTGGGAATTTTCATCATATAACCTATGGGTTCTCTAGTCTATTTGAGATTAACACGCTGTGTAATGTGGTTACTTGGCATGTAATCTTCTCTCATCATATACTGTGAAATTGGTACACAACATGAAAGGAAAAAACTTGATGTACATTTTAAATTTAATGTATAAATTAAAAATCATTGTTTTAATAAAAATAAATTTGTTTCTGTTATATGTTGGACTCAATAATTACACGATGTGAAATTGGGTTACACGTCATGTAAAGTCCCAAGATTAATTTTTAAATAGGTAGATCAGAAGAAATTTTTTTATCCCTTTTCTCAAATATTTCATCCTCTAAACATAGAGACATACATTGGTGATTTTGGATCCCTCAAATACTTCTGTATCATTTCATTTAGTGATTGGTCATTGTTTCAGTTTTCGTGTGTCTCTACAGGTAAGTGATCTCTGTGTGTCTCCATATCTTTCTATTTCTATCCTTGGAGATTGATAGATCATCTTGGGATTGTTTTATCCACACTCTATGTGGTTGAATATTATTTCTATATTTAATTCCTAGATATTCTAGGCCCTAGTTCTCATTGGAGGGTTACATTATGAGAATTATGTTTTTTGTGAAAATGGTAGGTGGTTTGTTTTAAGAAGCACAATTGATTAACCCTTGATTTTTTTGTTTGAAATTGATTTAAAATTGAATTATGAAAATCCAATTTTTGAAAATTAGAAATTGAATTTTCCATGATATGGATTTAGAGAAAACCCTAAATTCTAATGGAATTGGAGTTTGGGTATAAGTTAAAATTGATTGAAATTTTGAAATCATTTGAATTGATTCATTTTGTTAGAACCCGACTTAAATTAAAATGATAAATCCCTATGGTTGGATTTATTTGAAAAGGAATGAATTGATGAAATGAAAACCTATATTTAGATTCCGAATGATAATGGAATATTGAAACCTAAAATGGGGAAATTGCATTCGTAACTATTTGGAAATGATTTCCCCATTTTTGATTGACTAATTGAGAAAATACGATACTAGGTATTTAATATGTTATTTGGGAAAACACACTAGGAGGGTAATGCCCTATAAATTATTGACACTTTACAACTCTAAAAAAACCTTGTTTGGAAGATATTATCCCTCATAAGATATTGATGGGTCATATTTGTCTTGAAATCGAGGGATATGTGTTAAAATTGTCATGATCAAAGATGTAAGTGTGTGAGGATATTATATCTAGAAACTATAATACCTCTTGGTAGATAACCATGATGCTGGTTATAATTTATTATTATATATATTCCATTATTTATTAAACTAATTTTTTCATTACTAAGGATTTATATAAATAGTTTTATATTAAATATTTATTTAATCAATGTTTGAAATGTTTTCGATCATTTGAAATGAGAATCATGTTTTTTAAGATATAAAAATGTAATTATGAACCTATTTTGTTTAAAATTGAAAATATAATTTGGTTTATCTATTATGGAATCTTATGTGGGAACAAATTCTGATACCCTACTAGAATTTTATCACACACCATACCTTTTCCTTCATGAATTTATAGATTTCCACCTTCTAGGTTCGAGGTAGGGGTAATTGGAACTTGGATGTGGCGGTTTATTTTCGATCATATGATCTTGGAGAGATGTGTCTACTGAGAATTGGGATGTTTATATTTTATTTCTGGTACTTTGTGATGTAATTTTGGGTTTTTTATAATGTTTGACTTTTGGTACTACTCTCCCTTTGTAATTTTGGAGGAAAATAACTTGTTTCTATTTTTTGCCACTATTATATGGAAAAATAATTCCTATTTCATTCTTTTATAATCCTAGGTTCTGGTATCCAACCCATGTGGATGGGGATTCCCTTTGGGAAATTTCTATGTCATCTTGGGTATCAGGGTATCCGGGATTTTGATTAGGTCTATGATAGCTACCAATGACCATAAACGTAAAAAAATGAATGATTTTTTTCTTAGAACTACAGGATATGAATTTACCATAATATCTAAATGTACTACAACCATTAAAATTTTGAATACTTTTTCCATGCCTCAAGAAGGAACATCTATGTAAAAGAAATGATATTAAATACTTATACTAATAAATATGTTATATTTAAGATGAATCCCCATGACTATATTTCCCAAATGTATCTTAGGTTTAATGATATTACAAATATAATTCATGCAATGAGAAATAATATTGATTACAACTATCACGTGTTATGAATTATAAGATGCTTAGTAGAAAAATGGATAGTTTATATGATATCTATATAAGAATCATGTGATTTTAGAAATATTATAATAGAAGAATTAATAGGAAAATTGATGATATATGATGCAGATTACAAGGTAAATGATGAAGATAATGAACATAAAAAGTCAATTTCATTCATGAAATCTTATTCAAAAGATAAATAAATAGTAAAATTATGGAAACCATTAGATGTGATGGTGAATCAGATATTTCTGAAGATATGGGTCATCTAGCTACAATTTTCAAGAAATTATATATAAGGATGATTTTTTTAATGAAATCCAACTTCAAAGGAATAAGTGATAAGAAAGGATACAAAAATAAAGATGGTCATTTTGAAGTTACCTGCTATGTGTTTAAAATAAAAGGACTTATCATGTTAGATTTTCTAAACTCAAAGTACAAGGAAAAGTATGAGGAAGAAATGAAGAAATAAAAGAATGTAATGAAGTAAACTTGAAGTGATTTTTAGGATAGATCTAGAGACTTAGGTAATATCTAAGATGATACAATTGAAAAGATAAAATATTTACATCAAGGGAATTACATCTGAGGTAACAAGTTCTATACCTTCTACTTTTGAAATTTAAAATAATGATGAAAATATATCTAGTGATTTTTTTCCAGTATTATATTATGATGGAAAATAATTTGAATTGGATTATGGACAAATAAAATAATTTTAAAAAATAAAATTCTTGTCCATCTATAAATAAATCTGAAATTAATGTAGAAGATAAACACCCAACTACTAAATATTGAAAAGAATAATATAAAATTAATAAATGATAAATTAAATAAAGACTATAAAGTGTTTCCTATATGAACCAAAAAACTTAATCCAAATCTAGGTAGTCATGTTGTATCTAAACCAAGAGATATTTTTTAATATTAACTTGGGCAGAAAAAACATTAAAAAAATTATTTCATTCCTAGTCCAAATTATGTAAACAATTATGTAGTAAATTATATATTTGTAACTAATAAAACTAAAAATAAATGGTTTGGATCAAACAGTGCATATTCTTATAATTCTTTTTATAGTTTTAAAAAATGTAGGAATAAATTTTCAAAATAGATGTAGATTACTAAAGATTTAATTAATAACTTAAATAGGCCCAAATAGGTCTTGGAACCAAATTCCTTCGAACTAAATTTTCTTGGTATTTTCAAAATATACCACTTTTAAATGGATATGTTCAAATATATACAATGAAATAATCATAACCAGAATAATTCAAAAGAAGATTCAAATTTCAAAATGTAGACATGGATAATATGGAAAGCATGCATCGACACCTAGAGCATAGATCCCATGCTACTACTGACTGGTTTCATCACCTCGTGCCCTTTGTAATCAACCAATTCAGACTGTCTCTCACCCAATACGTATTCCACCAAGATGCCTACCATTCAGAATAATCCCATCATCATCATCTTGACCAACACTGATCACCAGGTGAAAGTAGGAAAATATTTTCCTTTAACAACATTCAATACCCACAACCAATGATCAAGAATAGATTATCCACTAAAATTATTCATTATCTTGTAATAAAACCACTTTGGACTTCAATAATAGATTCAGAAAAACCAAAATGACATGGCCATCAATATGAAACACCAGAACTGAGTCATTGATATGAAACATCATCAACTAATGCTATCGTTTCCACTAAGGATGAGATACCAAAAACCGTCAAAACCAAACCACCATGAAAACAAGGAAACCCAATTTCACTAAAATCTAAAGAACCAAAATATCTATAAAAACATGAGGAAAAATTCCAGTAAATGTTGTTCCACACTACCTTTATTTCAAGGACACTAAAAAATTGAGAATACCTAAAACACTCCCAGTGAAGAAACATTGAAACCCAAAGGAAGAACTTAAACCATTGCGGGTTGGGACTCAAGATACACCAGCGAACTACCTACCAACACAACCCAAAAACCCTAAGAAAACCATAATCTTAGACTAAAATGGACCACAGTGCTATAGATATGTTTTCAAGAGAAGGTTTTGAGCTTAACAAGACCTCAAGAGTGAGTAGTGACCATATAGAGGAAACCAAAGAAAAAAATTATAATCCCAGACCAGAAAATATTACACCATCCAAAACTACTAGCACATCCTAAACCACTATGAAGAAAACCAAACATGACCAAAAGTGGGGCCAGACATGATTGATCAGTTAGGTAGGGAATTCATAGTTTATGATCAAAGTATCAGAATAGGGATAAAAAACCCTAATAGAGGAGGAGAGATGAGGGGGAAACCCAAAAGTGCGATGAGGAAGAGTGATGAGAAAGGAAGTAGGGCTTATAGAGAAGTATGAGAACTCACCATTAAAAACATGGTTGAAAATATCGTGTTAGAAGGTATGGTATCTGGATAGTGGGTTTCCCAAACACATGACTAAATACTTTTCAAGATTCCAAGGTTTCACTAGAGTGGATGGTAGACCTGTCACCTTTAGTGATAATGAAAAAGGGAAAATAATTTTACTTAGTCAAGTCAGTAACTATAAAACTTATTTAATATCTAATGTTTTATTTGTTTATGGGATGAAGTATAACCTTCTTTGTATATATCAATTATTTGATGATGGTTTCGATGTAATTTTTGAGAATAAGTTATTTACGATTTATTATTTTAAATTTAATTGAGTATTTAATATATTAAAAAATTATAATGTTTAAATAGTTGATTTTAATTATTTACTTTATGAAAATGTATCATGTTTAAATTCCTTTCATCTTGAATCCTTGTTTTGGTATAGAATATTAGGCTACTGTAATATATATACACCCCTATAATCCATCTTAAAAGAGTTTAGTCATATATCTACCAAAACCAGATTTTATCAATGAGAAAATGTCCAATTAATGTTAAAATGGAAAGAATTATAAAGTATTAGTCAAACTAATGACAGTGGTTTATACCTCAAACCACTATAATTTTGTCACACATTAAAGGAAAAATACATTTCCACACTAGTTTTTTATACTTTTTAATATCTGGTTTTAATATATGCTTATTCAGGTTACATGATAAATAATTTTTTCAAAATTTGTATTTATATAAATGACATCTCAAAATTAACTATATAACAATTTAATAGTTAATTAAACATTATTTAATTCTATAAATAGATGTTTAAATTATATTTCCAGATGGGTTTTACAATAAAAGTGATGTGAAATATATCACATGTAAATTTACATGTAATTCTCACTAAAACATAATGCTGAAACTCAAATTATTTTAATGTTGGAAAAATTATCTAAATACTTTCAACGTCAGCTTTTGTAAAAACTGAAATTGAAAGTCCCACTGGGAAAAATATCTTAAGAATTTCAGCATCGTTTTTAAAAAAACCCAAAATTGAAAGTCCAACTTGAAAAAAATAACTTAAGTCTTTCAATGTAGATTTAATAAAATGGTGTTGAAATTCCAATAGGAAATTGATATATAAAAAAATCAGTGTGAGAATTTGATTTAAAATAAAATAAAATAAATTTCATGGACACAAATTATCTGAAAACTTGTCAATATACAAAAGAAACAACATATTAAACAGATAAAAAACTTGTAAAATCAGACATAATTAAACAGCTTAAATCATAAAAAGATTTTATAAATAATAATTTTTTAAACAATAATAAAAATACACATACTTGGTAATTGATAATTTAATCATACTTGGTTTTCATTGAATCATTCCTTAGAGATCATCAGGTTGATATAAAATTCAAATTAGTAAGGGAGAATAGTCCATATGATGAACAAATATATACTCAATCCATTAAGAATCACTGTTGGAACACTTGAAAGGAAACTTAATAAAAAATATATAATTTTAAGGGTATAAGAAATTAATAATAATAAAATAGACTTAAAATTTAGATAATAAAAAATACCACGCATAGATTTAATGAATGGTTAGGGAAGTTATGATTCAAACCATCTGACGTGCTATGTAATTATTCAGTAAGTTAAAATCACATTTTATGGACAATTTTTATAATTTTGATTACGAACATTCCTGAGACATATTAAACACTGAAATTCACCTATTTAGTGTGAATCTGGGCCTGTAAAATCTTGTTTTCATGGTTTATACTCATTTTATATATAATCTCATTAGAAAAATATATAATTTCCATGGATTTTCGATAACTTATTATTCCACTCTCATAATTCATCGGAAAAATCATTTAAATTCCAAAAACAAATATACTTATTAATGTATATAACACGAGGAACAAAATTGAATTATTGGTTTTGAATCTATATTCAACTCAAACTAATAAATATCCACCAAATATCATAAAACAACTTGAAATAGAAAATTTCAATCCAATTCAATAAACTCAATATGTTTTAATTTGAAAGCATATGTTAATAAAAAAGATACAAATAAAATAGCTTAAAACACAACCATAATAACAAAACAATGTCAAGTACAAATTCCTATCAGTAAAAAAACATTACATTAAGATAAAAAAATGTTCATTATTCCTTTTATAATAAAATAAATCTATTCATCTTAATAAAAAATTGAAATTAAGAATTTGAAATTAATATATATCCCCTTTTACATAATTTAAATTTAAAAATTATTCAAACTCAGTCAGAAATTTTTTGAATTAATCATTAAACCAATGGAGTATATTTTAATTTTTTAGGAATAAATGTTAACATTAAATTTAAGTTATACATCAAATTAAGTATTCAATATCTATTTTTTATTGAAAACCAATTTTATTATGAGTATAATTTAATATAAAATTATTATTTTTACATTATATGACAATAATAAGTTTATCATATCAAATATATAAGCCTAAATACCCATGGTGTTTATAAATTAGTTTCAAAACATCTCATAACTCAATTATATACATATGATATTAAAAAATTGATCATATATAACAAAAAACATAAATTTAATCAGACCAAATAGAACTTTATAATTGGATATATATTTTATTTATCTTTATAAATTCATTATAAAATCAACCAATTTAACAAAAAAGTTATGAATCATTTAAAATGAAAAAAATTTCATTAAAATAGTTAATTCAATGATATCAAATAGCTATTTTGAAAAAGAATTATATTTTGAACACTAATAATTTTGAAAATTTTATATTAAAAACAAACATTAAAACAACTCAAAATCCATCATAAAACTTATTATATTTTAGAAGTAAATAAAAAACAGGATATTTACAAAAATAGTTTCATTATATTGGGTTTTAGAATGAATAAATGAAAGTCATATTTATATTTAACCAAACCAAATTTAACTACAACCAAAAATGACTATATATTATGAAAAATATTTCAAAAATTCATATAAAGTCAATAATATTTTCATACTAGAATCTAAATTTTAAAAACATATTTATACAATGTAATACTTCTGAAAATTTTATTTTTTTCATCTTGAAATTCACAAATTTTATCAAGATAAACATGAATATAATTGAATAGTTTTTGGAAATTTAAAAAAAAATAACAACCATTAAACCTCTAATTAACTCATGGATTATAAGTCATCCATTTTTACAATCATTATATTTTAGTAACATTTCAAAAACACACTCAATAACAAGTATATAAGTAATTAATACATAATATTTTTGAATTGGAATATAAGGAAAATTTAAGGATCTAATATAAATGAAAAAATCATAAAATATCAATCACATACTTAACTAAATTCATAAATATTTTGAATTTAAAACACCGAGTTTTTTGTAAAGAAAACTAAATAAAAAAACACTAACAACTCATCACATACTTTTAATCAGGTGGTGTATATAAGAAATACCACTAAAATCATAATTTCTAGAAATATACCTTTAAAAATGAAAAATTGACATGAAAAAATATTCCAGTTCGTCTTGAATTAAATAGTCTTTAAACAGGTGTAAAAAATATGAATAAAAAAGACAAAAATAATCCAAACCAAAGATGGGATGTTTGGTTTTCAATTTGATGACTCCTACCATAATATATCAAGACATTACTTGATTGAGGTAAGAGGAACTATGTTTCATGAAATTCCATGGGTAAACATACTCTTTACACATCTCTCGTCCCTTTAGTTATGTAATCAAAATGTGATATCTATAAATGGTATGTTATAGTTTTCATATAAAAACACACGATAGCCCCTAAATTCACAATAGTAAAATCTATCAAAATCCACATTAGAAAATATTTATATGGACACAATGCTTAACACTCTACTAAAACAATATAACAATCACATTTTGAGAAATCTAAAGAATTTTATCATAGAATTTTTTTTTAAATTATGTATCCTCCTATAATTTAAATAGAATAACCTTTGTGAACATAAAGGGTTAAAATGATATCATCCATAATTTTTTTTATCAAATTAATCAAACATATTTATACTACAATAATATAAAAGGATGTTACTGTATGGGAAGTAAAAATTAAAAAATGGTAGATCACACAATAAAATATAAAATTTGAATGTATGGGAAAACAAAATCCAATGGACTATGAAGGATATATTCTACATTTTACAATACATGGGATGAGTGATACCATTAAATACATGAAGAATCATCGATAGATAGGTAGAAGATTATTTATTTTTATATCCCTATATATGAAAGGAAAAAAAGGAAACAAAATTGAGGATTAAAACCAAAAAATTGAATATGAGAGAAAATAAGAATAAATTAATATTACATCACCTTAGGATTATGAATATCTTAAAAAAAATATTTTAAATTCAAGGAAATAAATTCCAAATAACATTATAATGAAAAATAGTATAACAATAAGTGTGTTTTGGTATGAGGGTACGGAACTTTGAGGGAATATGTAGTACTATGATGAAGTACAAAGTGGAATCTAAACATCAAGATGATGAATTCGAATATATGAATTGAAAACATCCAGGCTGAAGTAATAATAAGAACCTTAGATGTACTAAACATTTTAGATACACCAATTGATGAAAATATCAATAGTTTGTAGTATACTTTTCAATTTCTGGTGGTGGTTCTGGTTGGAAAAGGTATTATCACAAAGATGTGTATGTTCTTCATTTGTATATGACTCAAAATAATTAAAAATATACAATAAAAATTAATTTTATATGATTAAAAATACATTATTTTGATATGAAACTTAAAATAATTTATATTATTGTTCTTATCAAATAGAATCATCATACCAGTTTTGATTATCTCAAACTTGAATCATAAAACAAAATAAATGCATTCCACCCTTCCTTTTTAGAGATAACACTACAATTATGAAACATTAAATTGAAAATAAAAAGAAAAACACACACATAGATATGTGTATCTATATATGTATAAGAAAAAATTATTATCTAATATAAAATATATTTATCGATAATTTCAGTAGTTAATTTTATTTTGCATATATATCGATAATTCATCATCATTGAACCTTTTTGAAGACACATATTTTCATATATAAATTATAAACACATTTATAATCATTAATAATTAGGAATAAATAACTTATAGTAAATAATAAAAGAAAAACATAATAATGATTGGGGGAAAATCGGCCTCTGAGAGGCATCTCCCAGATCTCTCTCTCGTGCTAGGGTTTCTCCTCGGCGGCGGCTCGGAGTGGGGGAGGCCATTGCGCAGTCCTACGGCACCATCTCCCCCTCTCCCTCTCCTTCTCTTATTTATCTATTTCTCTTTTTTTTATATTTCAGTGGTGGTCTATAAGCTTTCTTAAGTTATGATTTTCGGATTTTGAATCGTATTCTTCAATGGTTGCTGCTGTCAAGCCCTTGATCCCTCATTCCCTGCTCTGACCTCTTGTACCTCGACATCTCTCCAAGTCAGAGCTGAAGCAGTGGCATCCAAGAGGTTTTGGGTTCTGCGGTTTGGGGTTCGAAGGCTTGTAGGATCTTCCAGAGTTTGGTTTGCTCCTAGTATTATACCTCGACAAAGGTGATGGAGCTCAGAACCCTCAGATGCTCTTTCCCTGCAATGGCCTCAGGTTCTATTGTGCCCCTCTAAGGCGGATTGGGAGTAGTCGCAACAAGGAGATTTTGGGATGTTAAGATGGAGGTCGTCGGCATGCCTGGTGCAGCTCTTCGACGATGGCGTTTTTGTGATGCATCGAAAATGTCTTTATTTCACATGACATTAGTGTTTTTATGTTTTTTTCTATGTTTTTGTTTTGTGGGATGCCTATTTGTTCTTCGGTGATGGTGGTTTGACGGAGCGAGGAGTTTTTCTGGTGGCAAATGTTGGCCGTTTGACTGTCGTGGTTCCGATTATGTGGTTCTATTTCTGGTTCACTGTTTGTTCTGTGTTTCATTCTTCATAATGGTGAATCAAGCAATGATGGAGCGGCATTGTGGGCGATGGAATTCGGTTGGAGAAGATGGCGAGTTGGAGTATGGATGACGAGAAGGGTGATTGGTTTTTTCTGTATCGATGTTTGAAGATGCGACATCGATGGTCGGTGGGTACTCACCCGCGATATCTAATGAAGGAGATGAACGTGATGACGAGGTGGTTCGATGTTAGGGGCACAGCTCGAGGAGGCTTGCTGATTGAGGATCTGAGTCCTCAGGCCTCGCATCATGGCTATTTGAATTTTGAATCAAATGTGTTTTCTGTTTAATCAGTTCATTGAATTTGGGGTTTCGGTAATCTCGTGTTGGTCCGGTTCCCGCTCACTCAAAAAGCGGATTTCAAAAATAAAATAAAAATTTATTTTTCAGTCAAATAATAAAACATCTATGTTGAATAATTTTCCAAAATATTTACATACTCCGAAAAATAAACTAACATAATGCAATGAACAACCCTGTAAAATCAAACACAATATACCAAAATAAATAATAGAACATTTTTTAAAAACACTCATTTCTCTAACATTAATTAAAATATAAATATATGAATGATCTATAAAATATAAACACAAATAGAATATAAAGACTTTAGTAAAGAAAATGATTGTATAATTACTCTTGTTTTAAAATTAAATTAAAAGATATATATATGATAATTTAAAATTTATCCAGGATTATAAATAGTTTGAAAACAAGAAACCAATAAAAACAAATAGAATATAAAAACATTAATAAAAAAATGATTTTATAATTACTATTTTTTAAAAAATAAAATAAAACATATATACAATATAATTTAAATGTTAACCATAGTTTAAAAATAGTTTTCAAAACCTCAATGATTGGTATGTTCTTTGTCTTTGAAAAAATATAAATAATTTAAAATATATAATAACAATGAATGTTATAAAATTTAAAAAAATTATTTTGATTCAAAACATAAAAAAATAAAATAACTAGCCTTAGAAAATTCAATCATCAAGGAAAATTTTATTATTTCAAAAATTAAGCATAAAAGAAAAAAACTACACTCTACCCATCCTTTTTTGACAATGAAACTTGTTTATGAATAACTAACTTGAAAATAAAAATAACACACACAAACAAAAACACATATATAAGAAAAATAATATATTAAATGATATAAAATAGATTTACAAATAATTTCACAATTTTTAATTTATTTGGACACTATATCGATAATTGATAATTGATAATCCTTTTTCATGACTTGTATATTCATATATCATTTATAAAAACATATATAAATAATAATTAAGAATAAATAACTTATAAAAAATAATAAGACATACATGTTTAACAAATTTATAAATGATTTATCTAGCCCACTTAATAAGAAAATAGAAATAAAAGAACAAACCTATAAAATATAAAATAATTTACCGACTGATGTCATAAAAAATTGGTATAAATTCATATTTATTTATAATAAATTAAAGGATACATAAATTATATTTTTAATCCCAATCATAGATAAAAAATAGTTTTCAAACAAGCTTTGAAGATGGGTATGTTCATAATTTGTATATGACTTGACATCATTGAAAATATAAAAAAAAACAATGAATGTTATAAGAATGAAAAAGAGACTATTTTGATATAAAATATAAAATAATTATTATAACTAACCTTATAAAATTTATTCATTAAACCAATTTTTATTATCTCACACATGAATCTTAAAACATAATAACCACATTCCACACTTCCTTTTTGATGATGACACTCGAGCTATGAATTAATAACTTGTAAAATAAGAACTAATATATATATATATAAACCAAATATTATCTAACATAAAATACATTTACCATTACTTATATGAATTAATAACTTCTAAAATAAAAACAAATATATATATATATATATATAAACTAAATATTATCTAATATAAAATACGTTTACCATTACTTCAATGTATTGGATTGTATTTGGATATTTTATCGACATGTTATCTTTGTTAAAAAAATCTATGACCTACATTCTCATATATATCAACTAACAAAACATGTGTAAACAATTGGGATTAAAAATATGAACATAAAAAAGGAATAAAACATAATTTTCAAACAAATTGCGAGATTTTATATAAACACCACCTAATAAAGAGAAAAACCAATTTAATGTTCATTCATTTGGGTAGAATATGCTGAAAATCCATTGACCTATTAAATATAAAAATTTCAAAATTAATGAAATTATAGTGAATTTTTTTTCATAATTATATTATTGTTCTTACCCGACATGGTATATAAAAAACAAACACTGAGTATCTATATTTTATAATCAATCAGAAATTTCACAATAGTTGAAATTTAATTATAGATCTATAATACTTTAAAAACCATTTGTCTCATTTTGAATAAAGAGAATGTGTAGATACCTACTTAAATATTTAATATATTATGTCACTTGATATTATATTTTTTTAAAGAAAGAAAAACCGAGACATAAATTTACTTACATGGAAAACAATGAAAAAAATGAACATTGAGCTCATAATAAATAACTATATCTAGGATTTATTTTTTGAGTATTCTAAATGAATATAATCTTTCAATAATATCAAACATCACCCAAAACTCATAAATTTAATCCATGGAAGAAGAAACTTAGGGAAATATTTTTATCCCATACGAAATCTCAGAAGTATTTGAAGTTTTTGGTTCAGGAACCTTTTGTTTAATCTGAACTAATTATTCTGATTTTAGAAAATACTATATAAATTAAATTTTATAAATAATTTTATATAATTTTCAATAAAGTGTAAATAATACCTAAAAAACTATGCATACCTCTTATGTTAGATAATAAAAATATTATCCTGCTAAAGTAAAAAAATTACATATTCACTCTCTCACTCTAGTAACCACCTAGGTAAGTAATGAAACTAGACTAGTTGGATCTATAATATAATGTACATATATTCTTACCTAAACAAAATGAATGGGATGGTTATTTATATAATTTCCAAAAATAAGTATGACTTTGTATGTTAGAATACATACATATAGATCTCTAGCATAAAACTCACTGTATAAGGTTGGGTCTGAACGAGTAGGTGGAGGATATAATTAGGCAGGTTATGCAAGATGTACAGGAAATTATTGTGTCAATAATTTTTCAAAAATATCCATCACAGATATTTAAATTTGACCATCCATATAATTTTTTAGGTATTTCATATTAGATGTTAATGAATCTATTTTTCAGTATCTTTATTTATAACTTTGATGCCCAAACTCTTTTATAATACTAACATAAGACTCATATCCTCCTATGTTGCCGAGGTGTCTTGGATTTCCTAAATAATTATCAAGGATTTATATCCTATCCCCATGGATAAAATTCTTCTGAGTCTCATACTGTTGATGTTCATCCTGAAATGCAATAATAAAATTTTATATTAGGGTTGTTAATTTAAAAAACAAAAATATTAATGTAAATATTTAATTTCTTTGAATTATTTATACTAATTCCTTATGTTGATTTGTAATATGTTTTTTCCCTTCTCAATCATTCCCATTTTTTATGGAGAATTGGGTGAGATGTAGGACTATACTAGAACCCTTCTAAAATACTACTATATAGAGCTCTTAACTTATAAAACTTTTCTACAATCATTTTCTCGTCCAATTAAGGATACCCTCCACATGATAAAGTATGAGGGTATACATTATAAAACTAGATCTATTAATGAGATATCACGGATTACTGATACATAAAAATAAATTAATATGTAATTAGGTAATATATAAGAAAATTTTTCATATAAAATAATAACCAAGCCATAAATGATTCACCATGCCAACAGGTGAAATTTTTTGTCCTTATATCTACTTTTATAACCCATACATGAGGCATGAGTTTTCATTAAATAACATTATATATATATATATTATTGATTTTTTTTTCAAAATATATATCTCATACCACCTCTAAATGTAGAAATCATTTCTTAATTTCATTTATTTATTCAAAATTGAATGTCATCTGTAATTGAAGAAATTAAATATTAATCATTTAAAGTATATAATATTTTAAAACAATGATAATAATTACCTATTTGAGGTATTTTACCCTTATGGACTCCCAATTACACTCACTAACCTTCTTTCTAACAAATTTATAATAAATATACAAAACTATAATCAAGAAATAGCTCTTTATGGTGATATAACTGGTAAACTGTTCTTCATTTGGGCCAGTGGGGTTATTATTATAATCAAAATTATTAAATATTATCTATTATCCACAATGTATTTTTGTTTTTGGTAAATTTTTAATCATTTCTTTACCAACTACAAAAACAAATTTCTCTATAAAAGACGAAGAATACTCCTCTTTAGGAGGCACATTAGTAGTCTTCTAATTATTTTTTATAAATTAAATGTTTTATTTTATTAAATAATTAAATTGTTGAATAATTTAGAATATTAAAAAAAGATACATGTCCTGATAAATATTCCTCCACCTCTATGTATATAATTGAAATTTAAAAACATAATGAAATTTTATGTACCTGTATATTATTAAAAAATTAAATATTTGACAATAATGATTTCAAAAATATATAAGTAAAAAAATTGTCCTATATGTGTAAGTCTCAAAAAATAATTATGTTGTGATTCGTAACCAAAAACTATTCTTATTAAAGTAATATATATAAGAATTAATTATAAAATTATATAAATATTTATAAATATAAATATGGTATTTTTAATAATGATTTTTAAAATGCTTAAATGTAGCCCAAATGTAATTATGTATGCCGAGTTTTTCAATCAAAAAATGTTTAACCATAACTACTAAAAATAGAATTTTTCACAAAGTGATATAAATAATAAATTTATAAATTTATATAATTTATCATCCAATAATTAATAAAAAATAGAGTCCATACGCATATAAATTTCCAAAAATAAATAAAATATAAATATTTACTTGAATAATTAGGGGAGTAATTTTGTATTTTCCCATATCCCTTTAGCACGATCATTTCATGAATCATGGACTATATCTTCTTTATAATCATTGTTATCATCCAAAAATCACATAATAGGTGAATAAGACTCATATAAATCTATAACATCATCATCACACTCATCACCAAAATGATTTGATTTCCCTTAAAAAATGACATATGACTGACTATTCTATGGGTTAATGATATAAAATACTTTCTTTGCATGTGTCCCCAATAAAAATGGTTCGTGTTTACAACAAAATAATTTTAAATAGAACATTATAAACCCAAAATCATAATGTTTCACAAAACTATTACTATCAAAACAGTTACACATAAAAACTATTACTCGATTTTTATTATAATCAATTTCCCATATATCATCTAGAACCCCAAAATATTACATTGATGTAGAAATTATATTTTTATCTTATGTGATAAAAAATGTAGTGCTTCAGTGATAACCATTACCCCACTATTTTGAATGATAATAATTTCATCCTAATTTTTTGGGTAACGTGTGTACCCATTAATACCAAAACTATACCATGTGATCACACTAAGAGTTGGACCCCCATTATAACCATTTTAATATTTATCATATAGATATATCTCGGATGAATTTATCTTTAAACCATGAAGAATAGTTTTATTTTTTCTCAATAATCATACACTTTTCACTTATTTTTGGATATCGTACCATTAATTACACAACATGTGATGATATATGGGGTTGAACCACATATTTGTTGTGAAAAATGTATAAATTTTCTTGCTTCATTTATCTCATAGAATAAACATTACCTGTAAGCCTAGAATCCCTACATCTTCACTATAAACTATTATATGCTGATATATATAGAGATCAATATGTTCCACTTAATACAAATAATCAGTATAGAAGTTAATCACCTATTCTGATACATATTTTTGAACAAAAGAGGCCTCCAGTCAATAAATATTTTTAAGATATCCTTCTTGGAAATACTAATATTGTTAAATTATATCTCAGTTCTTATGTTTGTTTTGATGATTTAGGAAATCCATATATTTATTCTAATTAGTTTTTATTAAGTTATTAATATCATAGTTTTATCAAAGGAACATATATTATTATGGATATAACTGTTTAACATACACTGAGTAGAGTATTCAATATACAGAAAAATATTTTATCTTATGAGAATCAATTTTTTGTGAGAATATATTTTTACAACTCATAATCATAAAAAATGATATATTTTTATATTACTATGTTAGGTATTTTCTTATAAAGAGAATGATTGAGTTGCCACATTTTCAAAGTTTGATATTTCAGACATAGTGTAATTATAATAATTCTTTAACTTTAAATAAGGATATTCATAAAATCTTATCTTATGAGTGTTAGAATAAGTTGTGAAACTTAATAATTTAACTTTAGTAATATATTTATCTTATGATTAATGATTTTCCAACATAATGTTTAATACAGGTTATCTTGTGAATAGTATAAGTCAAGGATTTATTTTATCTTAAGAAGACTCCCTAGAAGTTATCTTACGAGAATAATATTACATGTTGGATACCTTAATAAGGATTGGATATTATGTAGAATTTCATTATTTCATTCATAATATCTTTATAAGTTACTTAAAGCTATTAATAATACCAGAAAATTGAATTTCCAGTTAAGGAAATATCAATTTGGATAAATTTTCATTTTTCTAGGAATAGAAAAATACAAATAAGAATATATCTAACATCATCGATGCGTAAGATTATTACATATTTTGAAATAATGGATATATGTCATTAATATTATATCTATTAAACTTTTAAAAATATTATCAACAAAACCATTTTGATTATCTCACTTCTTAAGTTCAAAATGAATGAGAAGATATAAAAAGTAATAGTTAGTTGCTACATGTATATATATGCACTAAAAGATACAAACATTCACACATGCTTTGATAATTGTTGAAAAGAATGAATGTACATAGAAAATACCAATTAAAACACATGTTTAATAATAATTAAAGACTATTAGTGAAATCAAATACCATATAGAGATGATCATTAATGTTTATCATATTCTCATAATGTATCTTCATTTACTTTTAGTTTCTTCTTGAAATTGTGTGTTATACTAGTTTTTTAAATGTTTATTCATATCTTTTTGTTTACAATCATCCTAAGTGAGCATGTTATGGTTGTGTATAGGTGTTGTAAAGGGGAAACTAGGTTGAAATATCATATACCATTGTAATTAGTATAAACTTCTCATACTCATCTGGGAACCATTAGAAAAAGGGTCTTCAAAGTGAAAATAATAAAACACGTAGACTAGAGTGTTGGTGGAGTGTACTAGAGTATTTTAGTTCCCCAAACCTATATAAATCTATTATTTTCAATCTCATTCCATTATGTTTTTATATTTTCACATCTTTCTTTATTTAAGGAAAATATTTTAACTCACACACCTAGAAGAGTGTGGTTTAATGTAAAGAAAATTTTAAGGCCTCAATTCACCCTCCTATTGAGTTTTTAGTTCTCCATTTCCCTAGGAAAATAATTGGTATCAGTTCTTTTGACACTTGAGTTCACAATAATCAAAGATCAATTTCTAAAAATCTTCTTTAAAATGGCTATTATGGATGATAATCGACATGTTATTTCAATGGTTAGATATAAATGCATTACTAATGAATGTTATGGTTTTTGGAAGACTCATATGATCATCTATTTGAAGAATATTTTATTAAATTTTTATCTTGATGTGGTGAATCCTTATGAAATTATGATAATAGAACCCAAAATGAGGGATTCTAGAATCAAATAATACTATAATCAAAATTATAATTCTATGAATTCTATTTTCAGTGTATTAGGATTATATGAGTTCAATTGATTTTCTTAATGTTATAAAACTCATGAAATGTGGAATACAAAAGTATTTTCTTATTAAGGTACATACATTGTGATGGCTCTTAGATATGGTACTACCAAAATTATTCTATTTACATTTATAATTTCTAAAGAAGAAATAATTACTCTATTCAATGGAATACTCACTAAGATTTTTAAAAACATTCCTACCATATAAACACTTATTATAATTCCCAACCAATAATTGAAAGTTAAAGGATTTTTACCAGCCAAGTGGAGTGGAATCCCAACTACCATCAAACAATCTATATAGGTCAAGAATTTATAAATAAAAGATCTCATTAGAACTATTAAGTTGTATGAAAATGATGTGGAAGCTAAAGTTGGATAATATAAAATGGTTAGGAAATAAAATACTTTCTAAATATTTTCATCTTATAAGGATGATAAGATTAAAAAGGGCATACAAATCTTTGAAACATATGAAGAAGAATATTCCTCAAGATATTCCTGATCAAATGATGAACTTATATATATTCATTGAAAGTTAAAAAAATTACATCATAGAAAATGAAGTTTTTGAAGACCCTTTAATAAGTACATGAAGTTTGTTGAAAACTATAAAGAAGTAAGATGTTATGACTGAAAAAATATTGGACACATCCTACTAGAAAATCTGAATTTTCTTGTAAAAAAATTTTTTGACAAAACATTCTTCAAGAATGTTAGATATAATAAAAAATAAATGAAGTCTACTAGTGCCAAATGGATTTATTCTAATGATTATATAGAATATAAATCCTTTTAATTATAAGTTTAATATCTTATTCAAAATGCCAATATAAGATTTATGAATCATTCAGATGAGGTACATTCTTACTATAATTTTAAGAATGAGAATGAATCATAAAAATAAAATTTACCTTATAAAGAATTAAATGTATATTGAACAATCTAATAAACTATATATGAAATATTAAATAAGAATACAAAATCTCTGAGGAACTCCAATAATAAAATATTCATTAAATATGACTTAAAAAACAAATTTTCAATTTGAAAAATCAAAAGGAAAAGATTACTGAATCATATAATAAAAAGGTTAAGACAATATAGAACCTACAGAAGGAGGTAAAAACATTAAATATACCTCATGTGTTTTTAGTAAAGGGGAATATTATGAAAAGAAAATTCTTCTTCAAATTCAACTCAAAAACGAAATTTTTTGAATAAGATGTTTGGGTGAAACACCCAAACATTACAAAACTATTTTTTTCCCAGTTCTAAAAACAAAAACCTTTCCAAAATTACCTATTGTCATTAGGGATAAACAAGACATTATGATAAAATCATTACTATGAAAAATAATCAATTTTATATAATAAAAAATCCTTTTGTATAAATGATATTTAAAAATTTCATGCTAAGTTTTCTAAAAAACACAACCATATTTAGATCCCCGAGTATTTTATAGCTAATATTGGTAGACCCATGACAAAATGGGTAGAAAATAATCTTTTTTTATGATTTATCATTAGTGATATTAAAATAGACATAAAAAATCAAAATGGTTTATGGATAGTGGGTTTTCAAATAACATGAGTGGATATTTCTCAAACATTCACTAACTATCCAAGACTGGTGGAGGGTATGTCACATTTGGTGATAATGTAGAAGGTTAAATTACTGTTTTTAGATCATTTTAAATCCAAAATTAATATTCATTAAAAAAGTTATTTATGTTTTTTGATTAAATCACATCCGGATAAATATTTCTCAAATTTAGGATGATGGTTATTCAGGTGGTTTTTCAAACATTGCGTGTTCAATTTTCAAAGATAAGTCTCTCATGTTTAAATTTCATATAACTGATAATGTTTAAAAATTATATCTTAATACTTTGTGTAAAAAAATTAAATTGTTTTGAATGATTAAATTTATGAGCCATTTATTTAGAGTAGAAGGCTTGTAAATTATAATGTTCTCTCCTTAAAAAAGTTGTCTGATAATATTTGCACTTCTCAATTTCTTAACCATATATTGAATAAAAAGAAATTGTGTAATGCATGTAAAAAGGGAAAGTAACACAAGACATATTTTAAACAAATAAAATATGTTGTTAAAACTTAACCTCTAGAGCTTCTCCATATGGATCTTTTTGGACCTAAAATAATTGAAATTTTTGATGATAAATTGTTTGTTTATGTGTTAGTTTATGATTTTTCAATATTTACATGGGTTTACTTTTAAATAATTAAAATCGAAGTTTTTCTGTTTTTACTAATTTTTATATGATTGGGAAAAATAAAAATATATGAAAATTTAGATTTTGATATATGACCAATACGGATAATTCTAAAATCCCAAATTTATTTCATGTTTCTCAAAAAGATATTAAAACTAATTTTTTCCCCTAGGACCCCCCAATATAATGGTGTTGTGGAAAGGAGGAATAGGTACTAGAATAAGATTTCATGAAAAATGTTCCATGAATATAACATACATAGTCATTCATGATTTGATGCTTTTAAGACAACATGTTATTTCATTAACTGAGTTCCAATAAGGTCTATCTTAAAGAAAACACCCTATGACTTATGGAAGAATAGAAAACCAAAGGTAATATACTTTAAAGTATTTGGATGTAAGTTTATAACTTAAATTCCATGGAAAATCTTGTTATGTTTAATCCAAAATATGATGAAAGTATTTTTTGAGGTCATTCTACTACTTAAAAGTCTTATATAGTTTTCAACAAAAGGACAAGGATTTCTGAAGAGTCAATTCAAGGGATGTTTGATAAGAGTGATAATTTTTATCCCAAAATGACTCAAACTGGTGAAATTAATGATTCCATTAAGGAAATGAGATATAAAACTCTCACTAACAATAGTAAGGATGATGATTTTGATGTGAAAGAAGAGTTAAATTAGTTCAAAATTAACAAATTAATGGAATTAGTTGATAGGAACTGTAATTTTATTTTTAATGGAACAAACTGAGAATTACAAAAAAACAAGATGATCATTCAATAATCACTTGAAATAATGAAAATATATTTGAAAAGGGTTACAATTCAGAAGAAGGACTAGGTTATGAAGAGGCCTTTGTTCCTATAGGTAGACTAGAAGAAATTTGAATCCTTATAGAATAATAATCTTATATGAATTTTAAATTACATAATTTGGATGTTAAATTTCTATTTTAAGTGTATTTTAATGGAGTAATTACATGTTTAACAACCACCATTTTTTAAGACCCTCACTTTAAAATTTCTATTTTTAAACATTAAAACCTCTATATGGACTAAAATTATCACCAAGTTCATGGTACAAGAGGCTAAAACATTTTATTTTATCAAAGGGTTTCACCATAATCCTAAAAGATTGTATATTATTCAAGAAAACATCATCCTCATATATCATGTCATTATAAATAAATTTTTATAATATTATTTTTTGATAAACAAATCTTAGAGTTTGTAATGATTTTTCAAAACATTTGAAAAAATAATTTTAAATGAGTATAAACAAAAAGCTAATTTTTTTCATGGATTTCATATTTAACAAAAATAATTTAGAAACATATTAAATAAAATTAAATACACACATTTTTTACTTTAGAATATTGTACTTGAAAATAGTGAGATGCATTAAACTATAATGAGATCCAATATTAAAATGGAAATAGATAAGAGTGGATAACTAGTTGACAAAAAGTTGTATTGATGAATCATCATATGTTTATTTTATCTTAGCACAAGTAGACCATAAAATATGTTTTTAGTCTGTTTTTGTATAATATTTCAATCGATTCATAAATAATCTGATTTAAATGATTTTAAAAGTATTTTTTGATATTTAAAAAGAAAGTTATAACTTTCTCAACCATTCAAAAAAACCGTTGATTTGAATTTAAATTCATATTCAGATATTGGTTTTTATCTATGTAGACTAGATAGGAAAAGAACTTTAGGAACAATGAATTTTATTGGAAAATCTCCATTATCTTGGTCATGTAAGAAACAAAACTATGTTGCATTATCAACTACTAAAACTGAATATATTACACATGGAAGTTATCGTGCATATGTTTTGTGGATGAAACATACTCTAATATATTTTTTATTCAATTTTAATTGTGTTCTAATAAAATGTGATAACACTAGTGCTATAAACATTTCAATCAATCTAAATAACTATTCTAGAACAAATCAAATTGATCTGAGACCTCATTTCAAAAATAGATTGTAAAAAAAAGGAAATATCTCTTTATAATTTGTTTAAAATGAAAATTACTGACCCAAAATGTTTTCTAAACCAATCCCTATATAAATATTTGATTTTATCAAATCAGAATTGGGTTTATTTAATTTCACTTGATTTTATCTTACATAGTAGAATAATTTTTTAACTGAATAAATATTTTTTTATTTTCTTTTCTGAAATTTGGTATCACTATTTTAAATTTTAGCCTTGTAAAAATTGGACTCATCAACTTTTTATGATTACTCTAATCATTGCAATTCACGACCCTTTGATTTTTGAAAAATAAAAGAAAGTTTTCATGTTATATGTGTGGAAACATTGCAAAAATTATAACCCTTATCTCTATACTATATGATATTTATTTCCCTAACCCTTCAATATGTGAGGCCTCACAAATAATGGAAAAAATCGAGAGAATAGATAGTGTTTCCTCAAGTAGGATCAAAATCCCTAAGGAAGACAAGAAAATTTTTAAGTGTAAAATTGATAGATTTTACTTGGATAGATTGAACATACATGTTTCTCATGAAGGGAATAACTCGTTAGGGTTGTATATTTTTTTGATGAAAGAGGGAAAAATTGATATAGAAGTTCTCAAGTTTTACAAGATAATAGTTTTTCATTCTGGTGATAATGAAGACATAATTATTGTAATAGAGAACCAGAATAGTTTATCTATAACCTCATTTTTAATGGATGAAGAATTCAAGTCCCCTTATGAAGGATATGCATAAGTTTGTACTTATTTGATCGTTATTGATGAAGTCATCCCACCTAAAATCATAAAACCTATGATCAGCTCCACATATGTTGAGAAAAATCACATTAAAGACCTGGAACCCAAAAGAAAAATGATTATAATGTTTATTCATGTTTCCTTCTCACATCACAATGGTGAGATCGAAAATGTTCTATTTCAAGATATTACATTTTTTATGGTAGTTAATCCCATAAATCTAGTATATTTCATTATGTGAAATATGTACTATATTTATAATAAGTCTGTAAATTTTTTTCTATTTTAATGGATATTAAATCTAGTTTTTTGTAATGAGGATGTTTTTTAGATTATAATATTTACCACCCATTTTCATGGACTGATGACATTGGGCATATATATTATAAGGAAATTTTTTTTTGTAATTAATCCTTAAATAAGTTGTTTCAAGTATGTTTTTATTAATATAACAAAGTAGACCTCACTTAGGCATAGGGGGAGTCATCCTGAATAGAAATTTCCAGTGAAGTTTTGGTTGTTTCTCAGGTGAATATACTAGTTTCCATATAAGTACTAGTATAAAATATTGATTTATAGGATGTTATTGATTACAAATATCATCATAATATGCATAAAAGAGTAACTGTTAGTTTTAAATCTAGATAAGGAACTTCTTCTCAAGTCATTTCACCTCCTGTCTCCACAAATCAAGATATTATACCATCCTCTATAGTTAGAGAATAGTGTTTGTGGACATTACAAGGTTACTTAATGTTAGTCGAGGAAGGACGATATCAAATGTGTTAGGTCTGATACCACTCATTGAAGTTCCTCCATCTAGTGAGTCGATTAGAAGATCTAGAACTTAATATGTTGACTTTCTTAGTCAAAATTCTACCCATGTATAAGAACAAGAAAAAGAGAATGTAGATCAGCTGGTTGACAATTGAAGATCCCAATAAAAATCTATATAATTATCCCAAGTTGTTGAGAGATGTAATATTGATTTAAATCAATTGGGTGATGAAAACATTATTACCTAAGTTTATATAAATAATTTTCCCCTATTCCCCCACAATTTATAAGGTCAAAAATTTCTATAAAAAAGATAGATACCACTGATAAGAGAGCATGTGAAAGCTACTCAAAGTTGATGTCTTAATGAAAATCATTAAAATTTCAGTTGGTTGAGTCCATAAGTGAAATCAAGAATCTTCATGAGCATTAAGTCTCTAAGGATGATTTTAATGAAGTAAGGGTTTTGGATTACTCATTATTAGAAATGTTTCTAGTGTAACCCTAAAGAGAATACACAAATCTGGTGAACATAATTTCAACATTATAAAGAGTGTCTCTTGAAATAGACAAAATGAATTCTTATAGTGGTTTAATTTAATATAAAAATATCCCTATGTAAATGGTTCAAGATCTAAAAAGTGACGTTATTTTCTTATTCATATGTTTTCCAACATTTCCTCAATATTTTATTGTATCAATTGATCAATCTAGAATACAAATTAGCTCTTTATTAATGGAGAAGGTACCTAAAATTCAGGATTATGTATCTCATGTACAATGTTATGTGAGATTTATTATTACTTGTTTTTAAGGAATGTGTTGGTCCTTAGAAACTAATTTTTATGGTTTATACATGAAATTTGAAAATAAACTTTTGTTGGTCGAATGTAGTATAAATCCAGAATCTTAAAAGAAGAAGATGAAGAAGAGGCTGATGCTTTCATTGAAACACTAAGATTTAATGTTTGTACATAAATAAATTATGTTTTTCTATTGATATTTTAGTTAGTACGTCATATAATATGTTTTAACAGTTAAATAAGTTGGTATTAGGTTGCGCCCAAAAGATAGACGTACAAAATTTATTTCAAAATCATTCTCAGTGGGTCTAAAATGGATTCAAAACTCTATTAGAATAATGAAAAAATGACATGGTGTGAAGAATAAAAAATTATGAGTAGAAACAATTTAAAATTCAAGGGTTACTTCTACCAGGATATCCTATTATCGATCACTATTCCTCAAACTCTCAAATACATATGAATATCTCTCACCTTACTGATGTTTACATAATATAAAATATCAGGTTTTTGGAAGAAGCCTATTTACGTTTACCAGAACCATCATCTATGTTATCCATTTTAGATTAAGATAATTTTGATATAGAGAGATCTTAGAAATATATTCTAAAAATCCAATCGAACACTATAAGGATCACTCAATGTGATCGAGATGAAATTAGATAATCTTTACTGATGTTGGTTGATGTTGTTAGATAGACAATTGATGCTTATTTTTCCTATATCAACTCAACCTTCTGACCAACCTTGTTAATTCAAAAAACCACATCCCAAAAACATATCACGGTCTATTGAAGATATCCTTTCATAGTTTGTCTTTCAAGTTGATTTTTAATTTTACAAACATTTTAATTGTGTTTAGAGAGTAAATTTGAATGATTACAAGATTATTTTTCATGCTTTAGTGCATTTCTTTCATTCTTTAATTTATATTATATTCTTTACTATATATTATTATCTATATTTTCAAAATTTACCGATTTATTCTTATCTTTTATTATCTATTATTTTTTATGTTTTATTTTATTTATATATTTAATGATCTATATTAAATATTATTTTTAATACAACTACATGACTTGTCATTCTCAAATTTAGTAGCATAAAATATTTACACTTTTTCATTAGTAATATTTATTTTATAATATTTTTATCATTCTAATTCTTATTGACATCACAAAAAGGGGAAGTAGAAAAGGAATACATCAAAAAATTAAAAATTTATTTTGGGGGAGAAGAAAGATAAGAATAAAAAAGTTAATTTTTTTGAAAAAATATCATTTTGAAAATTCCATTCCTTCTATTCAATGGGTTTTGTGATCATAAAAAATTCGGATATTTTTTGACAATATTATGTTGTTCTATCATGTCTCAGTTTTTCTATGTGGTTTAATGATTCAAAAATCCGTATTTTTATTCTAATGTGTTCATCTTAAGTGTTTCTAAATATTATTTTTTAAAGGAATTCATCTTACGATGACTATAAGTGTTTATCTCATTGAATAATCAATGAAATCTTTTTAATATTTTCCCCTTAATAATCATTCTAAAGATCCATATATATTTTAGTGACATTGAGATATATAATGGTGTAATATCTATGAAATTCATCATTAGATTCCATTATTAGATAAAATATTGATGGAACACACATCTCATTTTTAACCATAAATATAAATCATTAATAAATGATAAACATAGTGGATTTTCCTTTTTTTACTTCCTCTATCTTACTTTTTAATTTAATATAATCTCGCTACACTCCCCTAATTTTTTATTGCAATGATGGTTGAGAAATTAAAATGTCTTAGTTTGATGTTGGTCTTGACCATTTAATTCAAATATACACCTTCATAGGATCCCAGACTCTTGGGTTATATACTACCTCCATCATGTATATGGAAGAGAAATCATTATTTCTAAATTAATGAATTCCATTTTTATCTTTTCTATGATGATAATAAATTTCCTTCTTATTGTTCATGAGAAATTAAATTTATCTCCTTTTTATCACATTTTACTATTTTCATGATAATATAAAATTTATAATTTTTTATGCATATACATAATAACCCAAATATCTCTAACATATTAGTACCTTAATTTCATATAAAACAATATAATAAAACATAATGTGAATCTTAATATCCAATGTTTTTGAGCGACTAACTATATAATACAATATTTTTAAAGTGAAACAATATAATAGTTCAATTATATATTCTATATAATCTTCAATTTCCCATCATACTCTAATTTATACATGGGATACCCAAGGAGAAAAAATAAAAGAAATAGAAGGATTAAAATTTTTGTAAGGTTAAAATTACAATAATCTTGATGATGAGATATGATATGTATAAATATATATAACATGGAATTATAAAAATGAGGCACATGAACCTTCACATATAATGATGGAAAAGGGAATGATATCATTGAAGGATGATAGTAATTATATACATAATGATTTTGTGGAAACATAAAACATAACATCATAACATAAATCAGTGAACCCCTCTATGTCATCATAACATAGTTTGTTTGGATAAATGTATATGAACCATAAAAAGCATCATATAAGAAGAAATAATTTTCAAAATTTATCAAGATGGTGTATAATTATAGACCCATCCTTCACATCATATCTTGTAAAGAATATTTTCTACATATATAATAGAAACTAAAAATAATCATAAATATAAAATAAACCCATGAATAGATAATGAGTTGCATAATAACATGATAAATACACTATCAATGAATAAAATTATAGTCACCAAAAATAATAATGGAATAACTCATATTGTATGTTCATTGTTTTGGAAAAAAATTAATGTATAATATATATAGAGAAGTGTAATTGTGAAATAGAAAACATAAGAATAAATGAGGATATGTTTTGGAATTAAAGCCTTAACTAATATAATAGGAAGTGCATAATGTTTTAAAAAATGAAATGAAACTTTTAAATACCCTAAAAATAAATGACTAACAATATATTATATATTAAATTAATGAGTTAGATAAGCAATAAGTGTTTCATGAAAAAAACAATTTTTGAATTTTTTATCTTATATATTTCACATTGCTTGTTTAAAATAAATTGAGAATACATAAAAAGAGATGAATATTCTTAAATAAATAAGATAAAATGAAATAAAAATATGTATATAATTAATAAATTAAGCATAGGGGAAAATGTAGAAATATACATAGATGAAAATAATAATCTATAAAAGTTGTAGGAAACAGTTGGAGTACCCATACCTAGTGTCCCACCTCATTTTGGATACTCATTTAACCTCTTGATTGGTTAAAATATATTTATTAATTACTTTATTCCAAACCTTGATATTGTAACCTATGTTGATATATAATTTAATTTTGTAATAAAAAATACTCATAAAGGAAAATGTTGGTTCCAAAATAGTGTTATTTAAAACATGAATATATTTGGTTATGTTTGTTAGTAATAAATTTTATTAGAGATATTAGAATGATGGTAAATATTTTGATAATTTTATCAACATTTTCAAGATATTAGAAGTTATTTTTATAATATAATCATAAAATAAAATGAAAATAGTTACATTAGAATGTGATTTCTAATAAAAATAAGGAATTATTAAATAGTACATCTTTGGGAGTTATGATCTGCTTATCACACCACCACACAAAAAATAACACCATAATTACTCAAGCAATTTACACATATTAGTACTTGTTTTTTTAACATAAAATTATATTAATTATAACCCCAAGATAATGGGTCCTAGTATATTTGGAAGACTTGGTACATAATACATCAAATTGAGACTAAAAAATCGTTATTTTATTTTCCCTAGTAATTTCCTAAATCCTATAATGATTTTAAAATTTAATTTGATAACCTGGTGAGTACAAAAAGAATCAGGTGAGATAAAAAGCTTAGTAAGGGAAACTTAACATGTGATTCAAATGTATAACATGATATCATAAAATATAGGGTTCAAGGGAAATAACATAAATTCATAACATAAAGAAAATGATATTATATGTTCTAGGTTTCATAAGATTTGTGGAAGAACTATATATATAAGGCCCCAGCCTTAAACCTTACATAATCATGAGTTATCACAAGATTACACATTGAGGATCTTTTCAGGTTTAGAGTTTTAGAGAATTAGATCTCAAAACATGTATTACAAACCATATTTAAACAAAGTGGTTACAATAAAAGGTAGTATTCTTTTTCACATCAATGGAAACAAATTGAAAATAAAACATGGATTCATTCTTGACACTTCCTTGACACTATAATCTTATCATGTTCCTTTCCCGTGACCTGTGAAAAACATTTCAAAAACTTGGGATGAGCATAAAAACTCAGTATGGGTTATAAAAAAACATGGAAAGGAAACATGAGTTCATATATACATAAGAATGAAATCATACTTTACCCATAAAACATAGGCACTTTAACATACCTCATAAAATCATGAATAAATCATAGAAATCATAAGACATAAAGGTAACTTGAGGCATTCATAACATTCTTACGTAGGGAGTATCCCTCTTGGTTACGTTTGGAATACCCATCACAGTATATTCCCTAAATATCTTCGGAGAAACCTTAACGCTTCACTCTTTCACGTTACCCAACGCATTGGAGAGCTATATCGGGCTCACCCGCCCTTAGTTTATCACAGAACCACCCGTCTTCATAATAATGCCCAAGAACCTCAACATAATCGTATCACATAAAACATGCATAAAGGAAACATAACATTTCCACCTTTAAATCACAAGATATCAATACAAAACATTGATATAAAAACATTATGAAAACCATTTTCAATACCAAAACAAAAGAAAATTAAAACATGGTATTTATTTTTCTTTTAAAAAAAGGTATGGCTTGTAGAGGAAGCCAAAACTGAAATAATGGTCACGGCGGCGGAGAAGTCGTTGTCGCCGCATGCGTACTACAAAAACATTCCCTTTTGTCATTTATTAAAACGCTTCGTATAAAAAATATTCCTTTTGGATAGACGTAAAATTCAAAGGGGTTTATACACCGTATAAAAGAAGGTTGTGTATAAAATAAAATATGCCTCAATGAAAGGAGATTGAGACAAAGTCCCATACCTCGTATCCGACTTGACCTGACCATTCTTTAATCTCATGAATAATAAACTTGAGTTAATCTCTACTTGCTTAAGAACCTATTTCAAGTTCATTATTCCTTTTATACCATGTTATGAACATCATGTAATCATTTAAGTTAATAATGTTCATTTTGTCGGTATTTGGTTCTTAAGTCAAAAATAGAATTCTTACACTTACATGTTGTTAATTTGGTCAAAGGTTCGTTATATCCAGAATGATATTAATGATTTGGATAACATATATATCATATATATTCAGCGTATACATGTATTTATAATATTACATCACATTCAGAGGTATGAAATGAAATGCACCGTTCATGGAGACGGTAAGCCGTACGTACGCATGAACGCTACTTCCATTTCTCTTTAGTATTTTCTGTAATGGAATCATAATGATATAAGAGTATATTATAATTCCAGTATAATAACATATATAATATCATTAACTTTATCCTTTACACATCCCACATATGGTATTGACGAATCAAATCACTTTCAGGGGCGGTAGTCCGCATTTCCTAAAATGAAGATATCGTCTTTACCCATAATGGAAACAATAGTGGTATGCCATAAATGAAAAATACAGAAGCTTAAGGAAAGAATAAACATATTATATATCATATATAAAAATAGTGACATCATAATGGCCACCTTTGAAGGTGTTAGATGAGTATTGAACAATCACCGTTTCGGGAGGCAGAATTTCGCCATCCACGGAAACCGTATGTTCTTTAACCATATGATGTAGTTGTGTGAGAGTTTAGCTCGAATAAATCTTATAACAACATCCTATTATATTTAAGATACTGGTGTTGTTACAAAGTAAGTAAATAAAAAGAGTTTAGGGGGTTGTAGAAGCAAAATAAAACAAATGAACATGAGAGAAAGAATTACCTTTAAAAGAGTAACTCCTTTTGATTTGAGCCTAAAGGATTTTTTTGAAAGGATTCTGACCAAAGGGAATCCTCTAGGATGAGGATATGGATGTGGAGAGAGTAAATGGGTAGGGTATGGCCGAGCAAAAGGCTTTAGGAGGGTGTGAAATGAGGTAGAGGTGTGGGCCTTTTATAAGAGGAGAGGAGGGGCACTTTTGGAAATCATGAAACTATTATTTTATTTTCAAAGGTGTTTCGAATATATAAGGTCTAAAATTGATATATTTCGTAGATAATATGATAAGGCTTCGAAATATTTCCATCCAATAGTTTTTGGAAAAGTGTAGGTCTTAGATATTACATTACTTTCCATTTTATTTAAATCGTTAAATAATGAGGTCATCGCTGCATCATCATGATATCATAAATAATTTAATTTATTATATGTCTAAAAATTATAAAAAAAATAATATGATGTAGGAAATCGTTTTAGATTTCTAATGAATATTTATAGACAAAAATATGATTAGTATAACCCCTTCTAAATTTTTTTTAGTAAAACAATTTATGTTAGTGTCATTTTCACCTTTATTTAAGAAAAAAGGCATTAAAGTCATTATCTCACCCAAGTGGCTCCATGGGGTCCCCTAAATCGACCCATGGGTTGTCTTGGTCGGCCATGACACAACCAATAGGGTTAAGACATGTTTCAAGCTCATATAATTTTATTAAATCATTATTTTTACCTTAAACTACATTAATTACCTCTAATCGCGATTAATGAAAAAAGTTACTATTCACCAAAAAAAATATTTTCATCCCATTGAACCACATTTTACATACTGATGACAACCATGTATGTTGGATTTTCAAAATTCAATACACATTAGTGGTAAACTTTCATTTAACTGAAAAATCAGTTTTCTTGATTACCACTTGGTGGTTTCACTATTCATCAAAAATTGGAGTTTTTCAGAAAATTACCAAAAATTCACCCTAAGCTATATTTGATATTCTGAATTCAAAAATTAAGTCTATTTTACAAAATTCAAGACATATAAGTCACATTAATTAATTTAATAATTAATTCCCGCTGTCAGAGCAAATAGCGTGTTTTTATGAAACAATAAGTATCAAAAGATTGACACCAGTTTAAGTCCAATTTCAAAGTGAAATTGATTCCAATGACCATCATTGGATAAAATGGTAAAAATATATTCTAATTTCACTTCAAAACCAATTCAAAAGATAATCTAATCATATAAATAAATTACATTAAAAAGAGGTTTTGAATTAAAATACAACATTTTTCACTATTCATTAAAAAATGAACTTTATCGGAAAAATACCAAAAATTCACACAAGGTAAATTTTGATGTCCCAATCATAAATAATAAGTTTATTTTGACAAACATAGTTTATAAAATTGTCAAAATATAGATTCAAAAATGTTTTTCCATTAAAAGGCAGTAAAACAATCTTTTAAAAATATTAGTGTATTCCATGCTTAGGATTGGATTTATTTTCATTTTAAGCCTCTAAAACACTATCTTAATCATTAATAGACATAGATAAAAATATCTATTATTCATTACTTACTTGGGATGTTATATCCTTCCCCCCTTTAGAAAATTGCGTCCCCGCAATTTATTTACTTATCGAATAAATGGGGGTACTTATCCCTCATAGCATTTTCATATTCCCATGTTTCTTCTTCCATCATGTGGTTTTTCCAAAAAACCTTTACCTGCTTAATCACCTTATTCTGTAACACTTGCTCCCTGTGGTCAAGAATCTGGACCGGTTGTTCCTCATAAGATATGTTCTCTTCCAGCTAAACTACCTCTGGACTCAAAACATGAGATGGATCTGGCATATACTTTCTCAACATCGAAACGTGAAAAACATTGTGTACCTGAGATAAACTTGGAGGTAAAGCCACCCGGTATGAAACTGATCCAACTCTCTCATGAATTTCATATGGTCCAATGAACCTTGGACTCAGCTTTCCTTTCTTACCAAATCGCATCACACTTTTCCATGGTGATACTTTGAGAAAAACATGATCACCTACCTCAAAAGAGAGATCCTCCCTCCTATTGTCTGCATAACTCTTCCGCCTGCTCTGAGCTGTTCTCATGTGTTTCTGAATCAGTTGAACATTTTCTGCCATCTCGTCTACCAATTCTGGTCCCATCAACTTCCTTTCACCCACTTCATCCCAGAAAGCTGGAGTTCGACACCGCTTCCCATATAATTCCTAAAATGGTGACATCTGTATACTGGAATGAAAACTGTTATTATATGAAAATTCAACCAAAGAAAGATGTTGGTCCCAACTTCCCTGATAATCCATAGAACAAACTCGTAGCATATCCTACAATTTCTGAATTTTTCGTTCTGACTGCCTATCTGATTGAGGATGAAAAGCTGTACTAAAATTTAATTCAGTACCCAACGACATCTGAAGGGCTTTCCAAAAGTTAGAAGTGAATCTGGGATCACGATTAGATACAATGGATAGGGGAACTCCATGTAACCTGACTATCTCTTTAAGATACAAACGGGAAAGTTGATCTTGGAAAAAAGTATCTCGTATAGCAAGGAAATGAGTAGATTTAGTCAAGCGATCAACAATAACCCAGATTTCATTATTACCACGAGATGTCTTCGGTAATCCCACAACAAAGTCCATGGATATATTCTCCCATTTCCACTCTGGCACTGGTAAAGGCTGAAGCATCCCTTTCTGTAACCGCCGCTCTGCTTTAACCTGCTGACAAGTCAAACACTTCACAGTAAAATCCGCAATATCTCTTTTCATTCCATCCCACCAGTAATACTCCCATAGATCCCTATACATCTTAGTACTTCCAGGATGAACAGAAAACAGAGAACTATGAGCTTCACATAACAACTCTCTCTTCAACTGTGAATCACAAGGCACACACAATCTCTTACCAAATCTCAAAACGCAATCATTATCAATGTTGAATTCAGGAAACTTACCTTTCTGAACCAGCTCTACCTTTTTCTGCAACTCACTGTCTTGCTTCTGTGCTTGATTGGTTATATCTGATAGAGATGATCTCACTGATACCTGAAACAAAATAGAAGAACTTCCTGCACCAACAACTTCTATGCCAAAGTTCATCAAATCCTTAACCAAAGGATCACGTTCTAAATGCAATATTGCTAATGAAGCATTACTTTTTCGACTCAAAACATTAGCCACTTTATTTGCTTCTCCCGGATGGTAATGAATTGTACAATCATAATCCTTGATTAATTCCAACCATATCCTCTGTCTCATGTTTAACTCTTTCTGAGTAAATATTTACTTTAAACTTTTGTGATCAGTATATATTTCACACTTTACTCCATACAAATGATGCCTCCAAATTTTTAAAGCCAAAACAACAGCAGCTAATTCCAAATCATGTGTAGGGTAATATACCTCATGAGTTTTCAACTGTCGTGAAGCATAAGCAATTACCTAATCATTCTGCATTAGGACGCAACCAAGTCCTTTCAATGAATCATCACTGTATATAACAAACTCACCATTCCTGGAAGGTAGTGCCAAAACTGGAGCATTCACAAATCTTCTTTTCAATTCCTGAAAACAATCATCACATTCTTTTGTCCAGATAAACTTAACTCCTTTCCGAGTTAGCTTAGTCATTGGACTAGATTACCGTGGAAAATTTCTAACAAACCTTCGGTAATAGCCTACCAAACCAAGGAAGCTACGAATCTCAGTTACATTTGTGAGTCTTGGCCATTCTTCCACAACTTTTGTTTTTGCAGGATCAACAGTTATTCCATCTTTAGAAAAAATGTGACCAAGGAAAGAAATTTTTTTCAACCAAAACTCACACTTTCTGAATTTCCCATACAATTTATTTTCTTTTAAGGTTTGCAAGATAACCCTTAAATGTCTTTCATGCTTCTCTTTACTTTTAGAAAACACCAAAATATCATCAATGAAAACCACAACAAACTTATCCAAGAACTCATGGAAAATTCTATTCATTAAGTCCATGAATACAGCAGGTGCATTGGTTTGCCCAAAAGGCATTAATACAAAGTCATAATGGCCATATCTCGTACGGAATGCGGTCTTCGGAATATCTGCCTCTTTTACCTTCAGCTGATGGTACCCCAACCTCAAGTCAATCTTTGAAAAATACTGAGCTCCCTGGAGCTGATACAACTTCATTTGATGGACCGAAGTTTTCCGAAGTAGTTGCAAAAGATTTCACCACCCCTTTCTGCTTGTAGTCCAACTGCTTCCCATCACTCATGCTCTTTGTCGGACACTCATTTGCATAGTGACCCATCTCATTGCACTTATAACATTTCACTAACTGTAAATCAAATTTGGTCTTACCTTCACCTTGATCCTTTTCAGTGCAATCACGAGCCTTATGTCCCGTCTTACCACATCGGTAGCACTTTCCAGAATTCAGAAGACATTCCCCAGCATGCCTTTTGCCACATTTATCACAAACTAGAAACTTAGTTTTCTTACCATCAGACCTTTTTGAAAAATTCTTACCTTTCTCCTGCCACCTCGGTCTCTTCTTCTGCTGGTTGTTATAGAACACTTGGTCATCAGCAAACTCCATTTCCACCTTCTCAGCACATCGAACAAGCTTTTCATAACTTTTAAACTCACGAGAAGCTAATGACCTTCAATATTTTGTCTTTAATCCTGAGTAAAAACCATTGATTTTACTATCAAGGTCTCAGATAAAATTTGGAGCATACCTTGCCAATCGAGTGAACCTTTCTTCATAGGTAGCCACTGAGTCTTACTCTTGCCTCAATTCCAAGAATTGCTTTTCCATCCTAATTCGAACAGCCTTAGGAAAATACTTTTCAAGAAACATACCTTTGAATTCATCCAAGTCGAGAGCATCAGTCTCATCGGCGTCCCTGATATTTTTAACCATCGACCACCACTGATCTGCTTCACCCTCCAAACGGTAAATAGCAAGACTAACCTTTTCATTGTCTGAACACCCCAAGACATCGAAAATCTTCTCCAGTGCTTTAATCCACCCTTCAGAAAACACAGGGTCAGATGATCCTCTGAATGATGGGGGATGTTGCCTCATGAAATGTTCCACCACTGACATGTTCCTCTGCGGTTGATCTGGCTGATCTCGTGCATGGATACCACCACCATTTATAGCCTTAGTCAACTGTGCTATCACTTCAACAAACTGTTCAGTTCCAATTCGGACCATCTCAGGATGCTGATTCGGAAGGTTATTTCCTTCTGTATGCCTTCCTAGCACTGCTTCCCTGTTTCCTCTGCGGAAAGCCATTCTGAACAAACATGTCTTAGATGAAGCAACATGGTAATTTCAAATGCTATATCATTTCAATTTGACCATAAAAAAATATTTTTGGATAATCATTTAATATAATTCTAACTCCTAAAGTTATCTAAACCGACCTTTGATACCAACAATAAGGCCCCATCCTTAAACCTTACATAATCTTGAGTTATCACAAGATTACACATTGAGGATCTTTTCAGGTTTAGAGTTTTAGAGAATTAGATCTTAAAACATGCATTACAACCCACATTTAAACAAAGTGGTTACAATAAAAGGTAGTATTATTTTTCCCATCAATGGAAACATATTGAAAATAAAACATGGATTCATTCTTGACACTTCCTTGACACTATCATCTTATCATGTACCTTTCCCGTGACCTGTGAAAAACATTTCAAAAACTTGGGATGAGCATAAAAACTCAGTATGGGTTATAAAAAAACATGGAAAGGAAACATGAGTTCATATATACATAAGAATGAAATCATACTTTACCCATAAAACATAGGCACTTTAACATACCTCATAAAATCATTAATAAATCATAGAAATCATAAGACATAAAGGTAACTTGAGGCATTCATAACATTCTTACGTAGGGAGTAACCCTCTTGGTTACGTTTGGAATACCCATCATAGTATATTCCCTAAATATCTTCAGAGAAACCTTAACATTTCACTCCTTCACGTTACCAAATGCATTGGTGAGCTATATCGGGCTCACCCGCCCTTAGTTTATCACATAACCACCCGTCTTCATAATAATTCCCAAGAACCTCAACATAATCGTATTACATAAAACATGCATAAAGGAAACATAACATTTCCACCTTTCAATCACAAGATATCAATAAAACACATTGATATAGAAACATTATGAAAACCATTTTCAATACCGAAACAAAATAAAAGTAAAACATGGTATTTATTTTTCTTTTAAAAAAAGGTATGGCTTATAGAGGAAGCCGAAACTCAAATAATGGTCACGGCGGCGGAGAAGTCGTTGTCGCTGCATAGGTACGACAAAAACATTACCTTTTGTCGTTTAGTAAAACGCTTCGTATAAAAAAGATTCCTTCTGGATAGATGTAAAAGTCAAAGTGGTTTATACACCATATAAAAGAAGGTTGTGTATAAAATAAAATATGCCTCAATGAAAGGAGATTGAGACAAAGTCCCATACCTCGTATCCGACTTGACCCGACCGTTCTTTAATCTCTTGAATAATAAACTTGAGTTAATCTCTACTTTCTTAAGAACCTTTTTCAAGTTCATTATTCCATTTATACCATGTTATGAACATCATGTAATCATTTAACTTAATAATGTTCATTTTGTCGGTATTTGGTTCTTAAGTCAAAAATAGACTTCTTACACTTACATGTTCTTAATTTGGTCAAAGGTTCATTATATCCAGAATGATATTAATGATTTGGATAAAATATATATCATATATATTCAGCGTATACATGTATTTATAATATTACATCACATTCAGAGGTAAGAAATGAAATGCACCGTTCATGGAGACGGTAAACCGTACGTACGCATGAACGCTACTTCCATTTCTATTTTTTATTTTCTGGAATGGAATCATAATGATATAAGAGTATATTATAATTCCAGTATAATAACATATATAATATCATTAACTTTATCCTTTACACATCCCACATATGGTACTGACGAATCAAATCACTTTCAGGGGGCGGTAGTCCGTACTTCCTAAAATAAAGATATCGTGTTTACCCATAATGGAAACAATAGTGGTATGCCATAAATGAAAAATACAGAAGATTAAGAAAATAATAAACATATTATATATCATATATAAAAATAGTGACATCATAATGGCCAACTTTGAAGGTGTTAGATGAGTATTGAACAATCACCATTTCGGGAGGCAGAATTTCGTCATCCACGGAAACGGTATGTTCTTTAACCATATGATGTAGTTGTGTGAGATTCTAGCTCTAATTAATCTTATAACAACATCCTAGTATATTTAAGATACTGTTTTTGTTACAAAAGAAGTAAATAAAAAGAGTTTAGGGGGTTGGAGAAGCAAAATAAAACAAATGAACATGAGAGAAAGAATTACCTTTAAAAGAGTAACTCCTTTTGATTTGAGCCTAAAGGATTCCTTTGAAAGGATTCTGCACAAAGGGAATCCTCTAGAATGAGGAGAGGGATGTGGAGAGAGTAAATGGTCAGGGGATGGTAGAGACAAAGGCTTGAGGAGGGTGTGAAATGAGGTAGAGGTGGGGGCATTTTATAAGAGGAGAGGAGGGGCACTTTTGGAAATCATGAAACTAGTATTTTATTTTCAAAAGTGTTTTGAATTTCTAAGGTCCCACATTGATATATTTCGAAGATAAGATGATAATGCTTCGAAATATTTCCATCCAATAGTTTTTGGACAAGTTTAGGTCTTAGATATTACATTATCTTTCCATTTTATATAAATCATTAAATAATGAGGTCATCGATGCATCATCATGATGTCATAAATAATTTAATTTATTTAATGTCTAAAAATTATAAAAAAAATAATATGATGTAAGAAATATTTTTATTTTTATAATGAATATTTATAGACAAAAATATGATTATTATAACCCTTATAAAAATTGTTTTAGTAAAACAATTTATGATAGTGTCATTTTCACCTTTATTTAAGAAAAAAGGCATTAAAGTCATTATCTCACCCAAGTGGCTCCATGGGGTCCCCTAAATCGACTCATGTGTTGTCTTGGTCGTCCATGACACAACCAATAGGGTTAAGACATGTGTCGAGCTCATCTAATTTTATTAAAGCATTATTTTTATATTAAACTACACTAATTACCTCTAATCGCGATTAATGAAAAAAAGTTATTATTCACCAAAAAAATTATTTTCATCCCATTGAACCACATTTTACATACTAATGACAACAATGTATGTAGGATTTTCAAAATTCAATACAAATTACTGGTAAACATTAATTTAACTGAAAAATCAGTTTTCTTGATTACCACTTAGTGGTTTCACTATTCATCAAAAATTGGAGTTTTTCAGAAAATTACCAAAAATTCACCCTGAGCTATATTTGATATTCCGAATTCAAAAATGAAGTCTATTTTAAAAAATTCTAGACATATAAGTCACATTAAATAATTTAATAATTAATTCCCGCTGTCCGAGCAAAAAGCGTGTTTTTATGAAACAATAAGTATCAAAAGATTGACACCAGTTTAAGTCCAATTTCAAAGTGAAATTGATTACAATGACCATCATTGGATAAAATGGTAAAAATATATTCTAATTTCACTTCAAAACCAATTCAAAAGATAATCTAATCATATAAATAAATTAGATTAAAAAGAGGTTTTGAATTAAAATACAACATTTTTCACTATTCATTAAAAATGAACTTTATCGGAAAAATACCAAAAATTCACACAAGGTAAATTTTGATGTCCCAATCATATAGAATAAGTTTATTTTGAAAAACATAGTTTATAAAATTGTCAAAATATAGATTCAAAAATGGTTTTCCATTAAAAGGTAGTAAAACAATCTTTTAAAAATAGTAGTGTATTCAATGCTTAAGATTGGATTTATTTTCATTTTAAGCCTCTAAAACACTATCTTAATCATTAATAGACATAGATAAAATATCTATTATTCATTACATACTTGGGATGTTATAATATATTATGAAATTAACATGAGTCAAGGATAGCTTCCTAGACAATACCACATGATGGACAATGTCCTATAATGGATTATGTTTACTGCCTAATCCCACACATGACGTCTCATGAGACTACAGATTTACCCAAATAAATAGAGTGATATCTGGGTGCACCCATCATAAAAATTTCATGATTATGTGTCCCACAAAAAAAACCGATCATATGGAATAAGCATAATATTTAAAATTTAAATGAAAATGGGTGTCATAATCTTCCTGCATATCATAATAAAAATAATCATATTGAAGTAATTTGAGAAATAAAAAAATGAAATGTAGGAACCTATAAAAGTAATAGAGAAAAATAAAGGTATATAATTGATGTAAATATATACATATTTTATGACCAATCCATAACATCAATGGTCATCTTCATTGATGAAATTATCTTTAAAATACTACGTAGAATATTTCATGAAAAAATACCCTTTGAAATTTGAAATAACATCTTAAAAATGTAAACATTCACAAAAAATTATATAATTTTTTTATTTAAATAGAACAATAAAAATTTATAGAATAATATTCAAATAATTGATTGGGATTTATATTGGGTAATTCCATACATTCAATATAATTTAAAAAACATTCATTTTACACTATTATAAAAAGGTTAAAAGGTACCTCATTTGAAAAATTAAAAAATAATTAAATTGAAACTATTTCATAAAAAGTAAAAAATTGGTAAAAATTTAGTTAATAATTCATTTTGAAAAATATAAAAATAATATTGAAATTATTTTTAAAAAACCTGGATAGAGAAGAAAAATAAATTTATATACCAATCATAGAAGTGAAGTCATTTTTATAAAGAACATTTTCAAAATAATTTAATGTAAAAAAGATTGGAGGATGGTACTATTACCTGAAAATCTTATTAATAACTAGAGGAGAATAAAATAAAATGTTTTCATTAAAAAATTATTAAATAATTTCCCACAATGGAAATTCAATCATAAATAATCTTGATTAAAAGGAGATTGAAACATAAACCCAACTGTTTTGGTAAATTTTTAATCATAACTTCCATGAATGAAGTAAATGAATTGTAATTTAAAATATAATTAATTATGAATTATTAATGAGATGATATTCAATTGGTATGTATATACTCTATTTAAAATAAATTAGGTTCATAAAAGAACATGTGTCTCAAAGACGGATGTTTTGAGACAAAACCCTTACCCTAAATCTAGACTTATCATGTATTTAATTTATCTCATATATAATACAACTATATTAATTAGTTTTTTATTAATAATATGTCCTAGTTTTAATCCCTTATACTTATTACATTAACTTAATTTATTTTAATGGCATATTTAATCACTTATTCAGTTATGTGCATGTTGGGTGTTTTGTGGATGCTTGGTTCATAATTTCAAAACGATATCAGTGTGTGGACCATGGTCAAAGAGGTCATTGTTACTTATTATAAATAATAATAATAATGAAGCAATTAAATTTTTATACATAAATTATACATTTAAAACCAACCATGAAATATGGTTATAAAAAATGAACTATCATTCACTCATGGAGAGGGTAGGTCGTACATATGCATGTGTAACATTTAGTTTTTTCAAAGATCATAATGGAGGGAAGTTAATTGTTATTTTATCTTTAAATAATTATAATAATATGATAAATTAAATATTATTTCTTTTAATAAACCTACATATACCATCCAAACGATGTGGTAATAAAAAATGTATCACATCGCTTCGTGAGGTGATAGTCCACCATACACACGAATGAGGTTATCATTTTTCAATGTAAGGTAATTTAAGAATCTATTTGATAGGTTAATTTTATATAATTACTAACATGTAATGAATGTTATATATATACATAAAATCCATCATCATTAAAAATCATGAGAGGTGATGATGGAAAATGAATTACATCAGTTCGCGGGGCTGTAGTCCACTGTACACATGACGGATAGTTTGGTTTCCCCTGTGATGAAAGAGGAGATGGATAACTATTATGACGTAAACATAATAAAATATCAGTATATATTAAATAACATTTATTTAATTTTTAATAAATAACTGACGGAGAAAAAATAAGTACAAATAAACACATAGTGAAGATGATTAACTTCGCATAGAAGAGCCTTATTTAGATGTCTTATTATGGACCCTAATGATGGTATTTTGGGAAGAAAATTATCAATATAATTTTTTTAAGGATGTTGGGGAAATATTTTTTCTGGGTTTGGTCAACCAAAATTGAGAAATATGTGGGGGTTAGTGAGGAGAGGGGTGGTATTTTATAATTGACGAGTGGCATTTTTTTAAATACCGAAAACAATTCAATAATGAGAAATCACTCTAAAAAAGGTCCATTAAAATTAATAAATAATGGAGTTGAAGGGTTATATGGTCATCAATTTCATCCAATATTCTGAAATAAACATTTTTAAAACATGTTATTCTCTTTTCCACTAAGGTGTATCAGTTTTACCATTTTATTTTTTTTACCACGATAACTAGTTTTATCATTGTTTTTACTATTCAATATAAAAAAATTATGTTGAAATTATTTTATAATAAAAAAATATTTTGATTAAAAATATGTAATAAATTTTATCAAATTAAATTAACATAATTGGTATAATTTATGTTGAAATAAAAACATAGAAGTGCGTTGAAAAAGTGGTTTTCCAAAAAATGTATTTTTCAAGGGAAAGAAGATTCTACATTAACTATATGACTATTAATCTTCATTATAAGATTTTAAATTATTAAATATAGATTTAAAATATATAAATTTCATTTAAATAATTCATTTATATGGTTTATTTTAATTAATTGAAATGGATACACCTTATGCACCTTAAAATAGATTTCACAAAAAAATGTGTTTTAGCATAAGAATAAACTTATACTAAAATCCATTATAAATATTATTTAAATGAAATTAATTTGATAAAATATTAAATAAATAATACTTAGGATACTTATAATTTAAATTAAAAGAATAATAGAAATTTTTAATTACATAATTTACTCAAAATAAATGGTAGTTTTAAAAAAATTATTATTATTCACTATTCACTGAAAAGTCAATTTCTCAAAAAATAAAAAAAAATCACCCTATGTAAATTTTGATATGATAATTTTAAAATATATTTTAAAATATAAAATTTAAAAAATTTAAAAAAAATCGAATATAATGGTTTCTTCAAAAATTAATAAAAATAACTATTGATGTAAGTGTTTGTTATAAAATAAAATATCATAATACAAAATTGTGATCTTAATTATTAATAATTTATCGAAAAAATATTATATTGAGTTAGATAATAATATATATTTCATAAATTATTTAATACTATTCATACCCGCTAATTTAAGAGTAGGGTTATAATAATATTATTTGATGGTTGTTTAAGCGTTATGTTGCTTGTCATATATGCTAGTGGTCATTATTTCAATCTTTTAAAATATCAAGGTGTTTCATTTTATGACTATTAAATAAATTGAGTCCTCAAAATTTGAAAATTTGATCCCGAATTAAGGGTTTGACATTCAAAAATTCCATATAGAAATCCCACATTGTAAAAAGGATTAATAGAAACTCTACCTAAAAAGAGGGAAACAGAAATATAAAGGTTATTTTAAATAGTAAAATACATGGTTTCCACATAAGGATAACATTGTAAAGAAGTGAAAACATGGATTTTAAAAGAATATACATTTAAGAGATAATGTTATAACCTTTTTTAATAGAGAATATACTATATATTTATCAAAAATTAATAGCATTCTTATTTTAAGATATTTTTCTTCTATATGAGAGACAATTTTAATTTATAGAGTATTAAAATAAGAAAATATACATACTTGACAAGTCTAATTTCATCATTTAAAAAAATTTCACCACAATTTCCTCTATTTACCAAAATCATGACTATTCAAGATTAAGTTTTTATATCTTAAGCACTAATATTACCTTCTAATAGATCACATGATTCCCAAAAAATGATATCATGATATTCCTCTTGTATTTATACATTAATAAAAACCATAAATGCTTGTTATAATGAAGGATAATTCCTAAAATTGATACACCTTCCCACTAATCTCCAAATACAATGTTCTACTTAAATTAATCCATAATTAAATAACAATACATAAAAAATACCCTCTACATTCGAAGATTTATTTTTTTATTCCCAAAAAAATTATTTCTAAATAACATGTTATTATTAAAGGTTAAATAAACATAAACCCAATGAATCATTTCCCAAAATATCACAAATCACCTCAAAACCATAAAAATTCAAAAATATTTGATCCTAAAATAAATTTCCCAATAATTAAATCTATAATTATCTATAAAATCACTTACGTAACAAAATTACATAATAACCATTACATCCCATAGTTTAGTGGTAGTATTTGAACCCTTCTCACCCTTTATTTATGGGTTCAAGCCCTATGATCTTGCCAGATGTGGTGGGTTTTCTCGCAACATACAATTATCCTTTTTCTAAATAAATATGCATATAATTCCTATAAATTTTAAAAAACTATTTTGGGCATCCCAAAAATATAATTAGTCATAAAATAATTTTTTTACCACTAAATTATTTTATACAGTTTATTTTTTACCCACAATAACCAATTATCTTAACTGACTATAATTACCTCAATGTCAAGTATATCCCAAAGATTAACTTTTCCTTATTCAGGTGTTTTTCAATAAAATACCAATTTAATATTGAAATGTCATTAATTATTAGTTATTAATGGTATAATATGTAAAGGGTTAGTATATGATCCTTTCAAAATAAATTAGGTGAATAAAAAACATGTGCCCCAAAGAAGGAGGTTTTGGGACAAAACACTTTCCCCATGTCCCGACTTGTCATTTATGTCCTTTAACTAATGTATAATAAAATTATATAAATTAAATACATTAAAAATAAAAATTTATAGGATTAATTACTTATACTTAAACCATTTAATTTAATTATTTTTATGAAATATTTAATTACTTAATCAGTTATGTCCATGTAGTGTGTTTTTGGATTCTTGGATTAAATTTTCAAAAGGGAATCAGTGTGTTGACCGTGATAAAAGGGGTAATTATTCCATTATATCGTGTATAATAATCATGAAATAATAATCATTTTTATTCAGAGATTATAATTTTAAAACAAACCATAGAATATGGTTATAAAAAATAAACATCATTACAATCATGGTGATGGTAGGTCATACGTTAGGATGTGTTACATTTACATTTTTCAAAGGTCATAATGTAAATATGGTAAGTTATATTCTATATATAAATAATTATAAATATATCATAGATTTGATTTTATTTATTTAAATAAACTTACATATATTATCCATGTGATGTTGTGAAAAAAAAATTACATCACTTTGTGAGGCCGTAGTCCACCGTACACACAAATGATGTTATCATTTTTCAATGGTTGATAACGTAAAAGGTATAGGATATTATAATTTTTGATAATGATTAATATATCCTGAATATAATATAAAAAAATTAAATCAATTATCATGAATATATGTTAGAGGTGATTATGGGAAACATATTATATTTATTCACATGGTGGTAGTCCACCCTACACATGAACGATTGTTTCATATCTCATTTGATAGAAGAGTAGATGGATAATTATTATATCCTAAAAATAATAAAATATATGTATATATTAAATTATTTTGTTATTGTAATTTAATTTTTAACACATAATTGGAGGTAAAAAAAGAATAATTATAAAAGGAGCCCGGTGAAGAGGATTACCTTATCTTAAAAAAACCTCCTTGGATCACCTTTTAAAGGTCATAAAGTTGGTTTTTTGGGAATACCTAAAGCTTTATAATTTGAATAACAATTATAGGTATATATTTATTTTTAGTTTTGGTTGATACAAATGGAATTATCTTTTTGAATAACCTAGGGGAGGGATGCACGTTTATAATTGAGGAGGAGTGGGATTTTTCTAAATACATAAAACTATTCAAGAATGGGAAGTCACTACCAATAAAAGTGCCTCAAAATTTGATAAATAACATATTTTAGGGGTTATATTTTCTATAAAAATCTCTACTATTCAAAAATAAACATTTTTAAACATGTCACTTTCTTTACCATATGGTTAATCAGTTTTACCATTTTAACTTTTTTACCACAGTAATTAGTTTTTTATAGTTTTTCCTATTATTTAAGAAAAACAATTATGTTGAAATTGAAATATAATAAAAAAATTCATAAAATTACTTTTTAATATATTTTATCAAGGTCAATTCAAATATTTTTAATAATTAAATTTAAAATAAAACCCACAAGTGTGATGAAAGAAGTGTTTTTCCAAAAAATGCATTTTTTTATGGAAAAGATAATTTCACATTGACTCTATGACTATTAAGCTTCATTATATGAATTTTAATTAATAATTTTATATTTAAAATATAAATATTTAATATAAATTATTCTACTTTAGGTTTAATTTTATTAATTTAAAATGGAGGAACATTATGCACCCTAAAACAATTCTCATAAAAATGTATGATAATGCCGAAGAAAAAAATTATATTGACATACAAAATAAAAATGATTTAAATGTAATTAATTGGATAAAATATTAAATAAATACTACTTATGTTACTTTTAAATAGAATTAAAATAATAATGGGTATTTTAAATTATATAATTTTTAAAATGAAATGACAGTTTATAAAAAAGTGGTATTTCACTATTTGGTGAAAAATCAACATTTTATGAAAAAATCCAAAAACATTAACCCTAATTAAAATTTTATATTATTATTCAGTAAATTATTTTAGTTTTATGAAATAAAATTTGAAAAAAATTAAAAAATAATAATAATATTTTTCACAAAAAAGTAATAAAAAGAATTTGTAATCATTTTTTTTGCAGAAAAAATAAAATTATTAAAATTTGAGTTTATATTTATTAATAACTTATAAATACATTTATTTTGAGAATGAAATTTATATATATTTCATAAATTAGTTAATTTTATTCATAATCTCCAATTTAACAGCTAGTTTATAATAGTAATATATGTCACGGGTCATTTAAGCTCAGTGTTGTGTGTCGTCTATGCTCTCAAATATTATGTTATTCTTTTAAAATATTAGTGTATAAAAAATAGTATATTATTTTATATTATTTTTTAATTTATTGGTTGAAAATTTATCATCTCCTTTTAGTTTTTTTACAAAGTATAAAGGAGGTCACTACACAAGAACAATCACATTTAATAATAATTGGATCCAGCTTAATTGTTTTATGCTGTATTTTTTTAGGAAGAATCATGAAAAATATTAATTATTACACCATAAAACATAAGAATACACCATAATGTGTCTAATGTGTATTTTTTTAGTTCTATTGGATTAAAACACCATGCCTTAATTGGGTGTGTCACTCTATAATGGGATCACAATCCTTGTGGATTTAGAGGATCATATTGATATTTTAAAGACTATTAAATTAGATATTAACCAAGGTTTTTTTAATGAATGTTTGAATAAATATTATAATATAACAACAAATTCTAAACTAATATATTGAATTATATGTAAATAAAAACATAATTTTTCTTCCATGATATGATTTAGACGATTATAGAAAAATATAGAAGATTTGATATTTGTTAATTATTGGAATATGGACGTGGAATTTAGGGGTTTAGGGTTGACTCTTATAGAATTTTTATAAGTAAATAACAAGATGACGTGTGTGATTTTAAGAGGGGAGAATTTGGGATGCAATCATAATGATATTAAAGAAGGGATTCAATAAATTTATGATAATATAATGCATTAAGGTAGGTCTTAATATATATATATATATATATATGGAATTTTGGAGTAATTACTATTGTGTGAATCTAAAATGAAGAATAAAAATTGATCAAGAAGATTAGAGAACAATTAAATCGCCCTCCATATTTTGTATTGATTAATTTATATAATATTATAATTAGTGAACTACCTATTGATAATCTCGTATTCTCTATCATGAAGTAGAGTTTTGAGATATAAGAGTCCAGGGAACTTCATATGGTAGTGAGAATTACCAAAAATTTGAAACATATATATCATATAGTGATCAACCTGTTACATGAAAAAAAATTTCTATGTATGATTCATATATTTTCCCTCTCTGAAAATCATTACCAAACCAACATGTCATTTCATTTACATTCTTTATTTGGATTGTTTGGTTGTGTGCTTAACGATGATAGGTAGAATATGTTATTTCCAATGTTGGAATAATATAATGTTAATTTCACTTTTTTCTATTAAAATTATTTTTATTTATAATTATATATCTAATTTTTGAAAGTACAAGCCCCAACATTCTATGATTATTCAAATGATTACATTCCCACATGAGTTTTTTATAGCCATTTGTTCCATGAGATTTTTTTGATATTCCCTCTCACATGATCCATATGATAACCTAAATACCTCACCACCATAATTTACACACTAATGATGTCATAAAAGAATTATTGTATGAATCTTCCTTCCCCACAAGTGGAAACAAACATTGAATACACATTTTGTGATAAAAAACATGGATTTCACTTTCACCATCTGACATTTTTTTATAAATACACTAGAACCAAAAAAATAAATATAATTAAAAATATGTATATGTACACCTCAAATTGGTGGGGAGAATATAATTCATGGTTATTTGGTCCCCCAATGATAAATGTTGGAAACCAACCTCTTTTCCACTTGGTTGGTGGTTCATATACAATTTAGGAACAAGATCCTTTAATGGCTAATAAGAAAAATGATCACCCTAACTCACCACAAAAAATAACCTAGATAATTTTACCAGTAAATACATCACATTCCATATTAATATTAATGAATCATATTTTATTGATTTATATTAATTGTTATAATATTATGTAAATTTTCAATCAAAATATAAATAGTTTTATTTTCACAAAATTCGTCTTCATGTATTATGTGGTTTTAAATCAAAGAAATATTTAAAAATATTATAAATTTAAGTAAATAAAATATAATATATATTTATAATTTTAATGTCTTAATTTCATAATAAGGAAACTTTTGTTTTTATTAAGTATAAATACTAACTGTTAAAAAAGACAATTTCTACTTAAGAGTTAAAACATGTTAGAAGTGCTAAAACTAAAATGATAAATGTTAAAATGAACAAATATCATGGATAAATTATAATTTAGTGTCATATTTAGACTCTATATAATTTATTACTCTAATATTATTATTTTTTGATCCACTTGGTTTGAGTAAGACATTAATATATTTTATATTTTGATAAAATCCAAGTGTGTCCTCTACCTTACTTATAAAGGTCACCCACACTAATCTCTTATACATACTTAAAAATCCTTTTAGATTACCCAAAACCTAATCAAATACATTCCAAACATACCTCCATATTAGGTAGAGTATTTTTTTTGATAAAAATACCATCCTAGTAATACTTTTGGTATAAACCTAAGTAGATTTTCCAAAGAAGAGGTATACTTCTTAATCAAGCATTTTTGTTTTATTTTTTCTTATAACTCCACCAAATATTATTCAATACAAAAATAATAATAACATAAAGTATGTATCTTATAATAAAATTTTATTATGTTTATGTTATAACCCCTTTTCAACCTTTTAACCATCTAACACTAAATGAGAACCTCACTCATGTGTATGTGAGGACTTCATTTTCATGAGATAATGTATTTTATTATTCATCAATGACTATTATTGCTGTTCAAAATAAATGATAAAAATGAAATAATATGATATATATATATGGTATAAATTTTATTATTTAATTTTAAATAAATATTCTAAATATTTTTCTTCTATCAAATGAAAAATTAAAATATTTCTCTTTTGTATGTGCAGACTAGTATCTTGTGAACCGATGTATTTTATTTTTCATCACCACCTCACATTGCTTGAATATATAAGTGGATTTAAAGAAATAATATGATATTTTTTATATAATAATCATTTTATAATGATAAAATTATACCTACTTTATTTCACTTATTTTAATTTAAGAATAGAAATGTTACTCATGTGTACGTACGACCTATTGTCTCTATAATTGTAAAATAATGTATTTTTCAAAACAATCATACAGATATGGTTCTAAAAATATAACTATTGTATAAAAAATGATAACTATAAAATTATTACTATGTTGGAATTGATATAATCATGATATATTTGACCAATGTCAACCTACCAAATTCATTTTAGACTTATGAACCAAACACCCTCAAAACGTTTGAAGTAAACATAATCAATTTAGAAATTTTTTATAACATGGATATAAGTGAAATAAATGGAATAATTAATTGAAAAATGATATTATTAAATTAAATAATTAATATAAATTTATTATTCATGATGTTAAAGGATGTAAGTGACACTTCATACACAAGGTACGAGATACTCCACAAAAAATCCCCATTTGAAATGTTTTAAAGATTAACTTTCTAAATCATTTCCATCCATGTCCATATTCATAAAAATGATTTATAAATGAATTTATATTGAAATAAATATATTATAGGGGATTTTTATGTATCTTTTTTCTTTATTTCAAGGGTTTTAATAATTAATCTATTTCCACATTTTACACTGAATGTTTTGACATTTTTAATAGAGACCTAAATGGTAGTTTTTAATCTATGTGATGATATTGTCATTTCCTTCCACCACAAAAAATATTTTCAATTTTTATTCCTCTAAAATCATACATATTTTATTTAAATAAATCCCATTCATCCATTTATTTTGGATATTTTGGTTTCTAAAATGGGATTTTAAAGAGAAGGGCTATATCAAAATCAAAGAATTTTCAACTTATTAGTTAAAAGTTATATTTTTATGATTTTCATGGTGAAAATTAATTATTTTATATTTTTCTTATATGTTATTGCGCTTGGAAATTGATTATAATTATGTTTGGGCCCTATATAGCTCTCAAATTCATTATTTAATAACTATCTTCTCTAGATAATTATGTTGGAATCAACTGAGTCGGTTATTCCATTAGTAAGAGATATTATAAGGTAACTTATAAGGGTAATAAGAATATGATTTACCATGGTAACTATATTAATATTCTCTTTTTTCTAAATAGTTTTTATTGGAATGTATTAAATTCATACGGTAATAAAATAATATTTTTTACAAAATTATTAAGAACATTAAGTATAAAATGTATGTTCTTAAGAAAATGTATTTAATGGTATCTAATGTTTTATAAGAAAAACTCGTGATTATGATTTTGAATTTATGTTTTCCTGTGATATTTTTAATGAAAAAAATTTGGTTAAAAATTTGATTTCATGTGAAACTGGAGAATTATTTATACTCAATGTTAATTATGTTACATGAAAACTATCATATATAATATCAGGGATTTAAAATGTAAAGAAAAGTTTATTATCATTTTTATATGTAATATATTGATATTTTTTCCTCATACCATGTTTTCAAATATTTTTCAAATGTATTAAGGAATAATAGTAGTAATGGTCAAGTCAATTTAAAATTCATGAATATTTTTCAAAAAAGGAAATCATGTTTCATTTTGAAAGAATTGTATTATGGAAAAATAAGATATTGAGTGGAAGTGTAAAACATTTAATATAGGGTTTTATTCTATAGTAATAATGAAATAATTCTTTGAAACTCAAAACCTAAAAAATATATTTGGGAATACAAAAAAATTAATTGTTGTTTAAAAATGGAATTTTTGGATGAATGAAGAATGATTCCTTTTAACTGGTATCAGAGTCGAGTTTACATAATTCTACAGGTTAGAATAATGTATATAAGTACCCTTAATAAAATATAATTTTTGGTTATCATGATATAGAATATGAATTTTACTATGTTACTTCATCTAAACCAGTTCTGTTCAGAATGGTTTTCCATAGAGGAAAGAAGAAAGTTGATGTAGGAAGAAACAAAGAGGACAATATCCGTTCATAATAGAAAACAAGAATGGTTGGTATTAGAAAAATTTTGGTTTTTACTATGAAGGATCTGTTGACACAGTCTATAAAGGTTGGTGGTATATATGTGACAGTGAAACCTCATTCACCATAATTGAACATGTCAACTATATACCATTTTAGGAAACAACTCCCTTTAGTATTTAGTGGACCATATAACCATGTGATAACTGAAAGATGGATTAAATATTTGGAAAATATATTCAGAGTCAGGTGTTTTTTAGAACATCAAATTGAAACACCTTAAATTGACTATTTTTATGGTGAATACAATTAGTGGTGTTCAATGTTATAGAATATCAAATAAAGAAAAGATATTGATTCCTTTGAATGAGATGAATTTAAGAATAATTTACTTGGCCATTATTTTCATAATGTATTTGAACATAGAATAAAAAATCAATTCATGTAATTGAGAATGAATGTTTAAGATTTAGTAGCCACATATGACAAAAACTTCAACTCATTGTCCCGGAGCACACCAAATTGTATCTGAGATCTTAAAGTAAAATTAATTGGTTTTACTCAGGTTTTAATCCAATATATCTAAGGAAATTAGTTTCTCATTAATTTAAAATTTTTGAAAATATTTTTTATGTTCTAAGAAGGATGAAACTTAGTTTTCTGATGATCATGTGTATTACGAAAAAAATATGAAAAAGAGGTCTAGGTGGCAGGAAAATTGGTATCATTCATTGAGGAAATCCAAAGGTATGAAAATAATGTTTTCATATTGTGATAATTATGGTAAAAATAAGCATGGATAGTGTATTATAAAATCTATAAAGTGTTTCTAATATGGAAATTATATATATATATATATTGACTAAAGATAAAAGGTTTCTGGTAATGATCATTAAAATAATGAAAATTGAGAGTAAGATGTTTTAATTGTAATGAGAAGGGTCATTATGCAAGTACTTTTCTAAATATAGGAGTAAAGGATAACATTCATCATTTTCATAAGAATAAAGGTTTGGATAAATCCTTTATGGATACATTCGTAGATTTTGGAGCACATAATGATGTTTTTTAGGTATATTACCTATTTTTTCCATATCATTCTACTGTATCTCTTGATTCAGGGTCTACGCATTCTTTAATTTATGATAAATTCAATAGTAAATTGAAAATTTCACCTTAAGAAATAATTCTAAAACTTTTGGTAAAAATACATAGGGGTATTATTAAGGGAAAAAAGAATTTATAAGATTCTTCATGTTCTATCATATGGGAATTATTTACCTAAAAAATTTATTATATTTCCCCATATAATGTTTAATTTTATTCTGGGTATGGAATGGGTTCTATATGTCATGCTAAAAATTATTTTAGAGATAAAGAAGATTTTTTGGAATGAGTTTTAGTTAATATGAAATAATAAATTAATTCCTTTAATAACATATTAAGTAGATAATAAATTTATTAAATATAGAAATTAAAGGTAGATTAAACATATTGTTAAGAATTAGGAAACTATTCGAGTTGGTGTTGTTCATGGAGTAAATGAATATTTAGATATATTTCCAAATGAAGTTCTTAGTATTATACCCCATTGGGAAATTTAATTTATAGTTGACTTAGTGACCATGGAAAATAAAATATAAAAACATCCTTATCCAACGGATCAATTATAACCATTTAATTTAAAAATTTATTACAAGAGTTTCCTTATAAAGGATTCATTCATCCATGAACTTCACCATAGTGTGATCCTTTTTTTATTTTTAAAAAGAATGAGGGTTCTGTGAGGATTCTCATTGATTATAAATCATTTAATAGCATCACTATTAAGAATATGTATATTTTCCCAGATATAGAATATTGTTAGATCAAATGTAGAGAGATCAATAATTTTTTAAGGTTTATCTTTCATTTGGAAACTATTAGTTAAGGGTAAATGAGAATGACATTATGAAGATGACTTTTTTGGCTAGTCATGAGAATTATGAGTTTTTGGTTATCTTATTTGGGTTAACAAATGATCCATCTATCTTTATGGACCTTATTATTATAGTTTTACATGAGTTTTTTGATAAAATTGTGGTTAATTTTATTGATTAATCAGGATATATTCGAAAATCTATAATGATTATCAGAAATATTTGGGGGTTGTTTTAAAAACTGTGAATGAAAATAAGTTCTATGGAATATTTAGTAATTTTGAATTATAGTTGCCTCAGTTTTATTTTTTGGACATTTTTTAAATAAATATTGAATTAGTGATGAGTAGCTAAAATTATACTGGTTTAAGAGAGTCCAAGACGTAAAAATTTCATAGATATTTGTAGTTTTCATAGATTAGTGGGTTACTACCAATGATGTTTTGATAAAAAAAATCATGGTTATCATGAACGATAATTATGTTAACTCAAAAAGGAGTTAAATTTATCTATTTGAAAGAGTGTGATGAAAATTTCCATGAATTAAAAATAAGATTAAGGAATTCCCCTATTTTACACATACCATATAAGAATTTTGACTTTTTATCTACTACAATGCTTCTTTTAATTTATTTTTTTATCAAAATTCAGAATGATTAGGTAATTGCTTATGATTCACATAAATTTAATCATAATGAGATAAATCGTCATACCCATGACCTTAAACATGGGGATGTAGTGTTTACTTCCAAAATTTAGTGAAATAATTTATATGGAGTACAATGATAAATACATCATGATTAAAAAATTTGTTATTTTATATTCATCCAAAAATAGTTTAACATGAGACATTGAATATGGTTGGAGATGATTAAGGATTATAACAACATGATTCATTACCATCTATTAAAATAAGAAAAATTATATAATGATTTCATTAAGAAAGATAATGCATCACTAATAATTCTATATTTGGAACAAGATCATTGGGTAAATGATTTAGAGAATACTGGTCTTGAAATTGTGTATGAAGGAAATTCCTCTATTTTGATTCAGGTGTCAACGATGTCATAATTATTATAAAATATTAATCAATATCACAAGGAAGAAATTTCTTTCAAATATAGAGAGGAATCATTCAAGAAGAGTATGATTCTTATGTTAAATATGTATAAATAAGTTGTTATCAGTTTTGGATAGAGGTTAGGTGCACTATGTGATTCCCAATTAAAGAAAGCATTATTGAGTGAAACTCATAGATATAAATTTTCTTATCATCTAGACAACAATAAGATGTACAGAGACCTTAAATAATATTTCATGTGTGATGGAATAAAAATATATATTTATAACCTTACCATGAAATGTTTTAGTTTTCAATAAGTGAAAACAGAATGAAAATTACTGAAGGTGAAGCTACATCCTTTTTTGATGCTGAAGTGGAAATTGAAAACTATATGTATGGAATTTATGGTAGTGTTTTAAAAGTCAACTTGATGTTATAATTGAATTTGGGTTGTTGTTGGTTCATTGAATAAATATTTATATTTCCTTCTATGTTGAGATACTAGGTCTTTATATCATCTTTACCGACTGTATATTAATGAAATGGTAAGGTTATATGGAGTTCCTATCTCTATTGTATCTGACCATAATCCATGATGTAATTTTACTTTCGGTAAAGGCCTTAATAAGTCTTTGGGTACTGAATTAAATTTTCAATACATCTTTCTTCCTCAATATGATGGGAAATTTTAGTTTAAAATTCATACATTATAAGATATGGTTCAACTATGTTCAACAGATTACCTTAGAATTTGGGATCAATATCCTTCATTATTTTTTTTTATTATATTATAAAAATGTTAATTCCAATAAATGTATGAAACCTTTTGAGGCATTATATGGAATATGGTGTTAAAATGAAATTTATTTGGACTAAGTCGGTAAAATAATGTTATTGGGATCAGAATTGTTAGAAGAAATTGTAGAGAGGGTAAATAAGATTCAACAACATATGAGAGTGGCTCAGATTAGGTTGGAAGTTTAATTGTAAAACTAGAGTAAATATAATTCATTCATGTTAGGTGACTATGTGTTCTAAATGTGTCTCTATAGAAAAGTGTCCTTCATACAACCATGGGTGCAACGAAAGAATGAAACATGAGAATATTAAAATGGTGGGTTTAGATTCAAGTAAAAACATTTCATCCACAAAAAACTATCCCATATTTCTTAAATGATCTTGTTTAATTTAATTTAATCTTGAAAAAAAATAACACAAGAATAAATGATATCATGTTCCTCTTTTGTTTCCAGTTTTATTTACTCACCAATCACATGATGTAGATGAAAGGTTCCAAACAAGGAGTCCTCCAGATCATCTATAGGTCCACCAAAACTAATTGATTTTAAATATATGGTTCATAGGTGGTAGGGTGTGAATGTGAATATCTTTATGTTGTCCCTCCCATCAAGTGACTAAATAATACATTATCAAGAAAGCAGGATCAATATGACTTTGTTCATCATTCAGATTCTCTCTATATGAACATTTAAAAAGACTAGATGATAGATTCTCTCACAAGATTTTTCAAAATGGTGGAGATCACTATTCAAGAGGCTGAAAATTTTGTTAAACATATTTTATAATTTCTAAAATTTCACTTTGTTCCCAAGAATGTAATAACCTTCATTTTAGATATTTTCAAACAGTCATGACTTAATAAACCTGTGATAAATGGAAAAAATATCTTATCACCCACAAAAAAAAGATCAACATACTATCTGATAAAATAAGAACAATTAACTGATATTTTAATCCCGCAAATAATTTAATGCACCATGAATAGCCTATGTCTGTTCAAAAATTATTTTCCCCGTATTTTATTTTATTGTTAAGAAACTTGTGAATACCTTCATAAATAAATTCAAACGTAACTATTTTATACATGTATAATATAATTGAACTATTTTTAAATGGGACCTATCACACTTGGATGTTCATCATCCCCCACACATGGGGCCCACTTCATATTAAATTCCTACTCAATCAAATAGGTGGTACTTGTGGATACACTTATATTGTGACACTCTAGGTCCTTACCTTGGTATTAGTGAGTCCAACCCATATAACAAGATTGGTGTTTAGAAACCCATCATATTACCTAAGGAGATATGAAATTTCATTGTTATGACTACCTCTTTCAAATGTATTCTTTGTAATATAATCTCATTGTCTCATGGTATCTTGGAATGAAAGATTCACACATGTGTCATCATCCTTTTATTGATTTATATATTTCATAAACTTACTGGATGGACATACCTTCTCATTCCACATCCATGGATTTAATAAAGGCACTACTATATTGGTCCACCTAGACACATGAGATGTCTCTTCCTCAGCTAGAAAGTGAAAAATTCAATCTTGATCATTCAACCAATTCCATAAAACAAATGATGCACCCAACACAAGCTACCTCACTGTAAATTCAATTCCATGGTTCTTTCATTACATCAAAGTATGTGATCTATTGGTATATATTAATAATGATCTTAGATCCTGACATTAATACACATACTCATTAATAGAAACAACTAATGACACCCAAAACATGTGGTTTTCCTATTGGTGGGTCAGTCCTCATTATCCATTCTACTCAAGATCACCAAGTGAAAATTTTATGAGAATAATCTCAATGATTATGGTCCCACAACACCTAATAGTTTTAAATAATCTATTTCCCATTAGTATGGTGTATCCAGAACAAAAGACATATATTTTAGACTATATATAGAGTATCTTGAGGTTCTCATTATAGCTGGGAACTGCTATAATCATTTGATACAAAATGTAATAAAAGGAAATTACCATGTAAACAGTGGATGTATAAGTATAAAAACTATTATAGTAATAATCAATATATGTATATATAAAAATGTATACATGTAATAGTAGTTAACATAAATAAAGGTGTCATGTATTAGTAACCTTCTCACAACACTCCCAATTTCACTAGATCCAAATGAAAATAATTCTGAACCCACTATCTCTACCATGAGTATCATGATTTTTTTGATATATTTATCCAGTTAGGGAATCTACCACATTACCATCTATGGGTACTCAACTAACCATGAATTCACCCCGATGATTAAAATTCCTTAAGATATAAATCATCCAAAGTATATTATTTTCCCTCTGGTGTATCCTAGGATCCGTTGATATCACCAATACCACATTATTATCAAAGTATACTATAACATGGTCTGCATTTCTTAGTACAAAACCATTATTGAAAAAAATATTTGTATCCAAACTACATACTTATTTATATTTTAAGACACTATATACTCAGATTCTACTATAGAATTGACAGTCATAGACTACTTTAGGCTCCTCCAGCTCACTGCACCATTATTCAAGAAAAAGAAATTGCATGACTATGAATTTATATTATCGTAATCTATATAGAATATAGCATTGATGTATCCCCTCACAACTAGATATTCATATCCTCCATACTTTGGTAACATATCCTTTGTACATGTTAAGTAATTTAGGATAGTTTTTAAAATTACCCAATGTTTCTCTCCTATATTGGAATGACATATTCCCATCATGATTAAAGAAAAAGAAACATCAAAACTAGTACATATCATGACATACATTATTTATCCCACTACTGATGAACAAGGTGTTATACTATTTCATTCATTCTCCTCCAATTTCTATGGACACATCTTCTTGGACAGATCAATTCCATGGTACATTTGAAACTATCCACTTTTGTATTGTTCCATACTGTACCTTTTGAGTACCCGGTCAATATATGAACATTGACATATCCTAATTTTCCCCAAATATCTATCTAAATAGTTTATTATACCAATAATATAAGCTATATCACCTAATAATTTCATGGTGAATCATTCATTTAACCAAGTCTTCACTAACTGTAAGATGTAAAATTTTATTATTATTAATATGTCTTCAACATATAATAATAGGAAAATAATTTCACTTCCACTAACCATAGTTTATAAACATGGATCACTTTAACTATTATTGAATCCAAATTCTTCTATATCCTCATCAAAATGAACAATCCATGATCGTGATACCTTCTTCAATTCATAAATTAATCTTTATATCTTACACGCTTTATTAGAACTTTTGACATATTAATACCTTCTAGTTATGTCACATAGACATATTCATATAACTTCCAATTTATAAAATCTATTTTTAAAACTACATTCAAAATTTCATAATCATGGAAGTATACTATTTCAAGTAATATTCTGTTACATTTAATTATTAGAACTGGAGAAAAATTTTCATCATTGTTTATTCCATAATGTTTCATGAAAACCTTCACTACTAGTTATTCCCTATATGTTTTTAATTGACCATCCATGTCAAGATTTTTTTTGAATACCCATTAACACCTAGTAGATTTTACATCAGTTAGTGGGTCTAACAAAATCCATACTTGATTTTTGTACATGGAATCCATTTAAGAATACATGGATACATTCTATTTAGCAGCATCTTTTTGATATATTTCTTCTTTATAAGTTAGGGGTTCATCATTATCTATGAGTGATGTGTCCCCTAACTCAAGGATAAGAAATTAATCTCTCTATTTCTACAGCCTTTCAAGTATACATATATAGCACTTATGTCTCAACAATATCTTTTCCTCCACTATATCTTGTAGAATATTGTTCTTGTACCAACCCTTGTGAATCTAGAGCATCAAATTTATCAAAGTAAACCATTCATACAATATTTACAATAAAAATGTGTTTCTTTTCTAGGAATATAGAATTTATTTCTATAATCACCATTCTAATTGTAGGGTTATATAGATAATATCCCTTAGTATCTTTAGGATAACCTAAAAAGATGAACTTCATTCTCTGAGATGTTGATTTTTCACTAATTTAGTCTTGAAAAAAGCCTTGCATCCCAATACATATATGTGTGAGAGACTAGATTTATTTCCATACTTCAACTCATATGGTATCCCATCGGCTACATTAGTTTCCACTCAGTTTAGTGTATATGTTTTATCCTTTAGTGAATTTCCCCAAAAGGAAAATGGTAGAGTTACACGACCCATCAACAATTTGACCAAGTTAAGTAGGGTTTGATTACTCCATTCACTAAAACTATTCCACTGAGGTGTATAAGGGGGGTTGAGTTGTTAAATCATCCTACTCTCCTTTATATGGTTCCTAAAAACATTGTTATGATATTCTCTACAACAATCTAATCAATGTTTCTTAATCTTCTATCCAAGTTTATTCTCTACCTCATAATTATATTCCTTAAACATTATAATGTAATATGAATAATACTTGATAAAGTAGATATACCCATATCTACTATATATGTTGGTAAAAGTAATTAAGTTAGACAGAATAACCCTTTCCTCTACTAAAAATGGACCACATACATTAGTATGAACCAATTACAATTTTTTTTTATCTTTTTCCTTTTCCACTGAAAAGATATTTAGTAGTTTTTCATTGTAAATAAGTATGGAATATATCAAAGGGTTTTTCCCCAATGGAGTATAAATACCATTCTTTATTTAACTTTCTTAAACTCTTATCATTTACATGACCTTTCCTAAAGGGTCATCTATAGGTCAGGTACAAGTCACTCTCTCTATATTTTTCCTTGATTTATAAAGTTAAATTTTCTATTTCATATATATATATCTCAAGGTTAAGATATTCTATACTATATCATATATTATCCTTATACATAATAAATCATTTATTTCCAAACTTGAAAACTATATCATAGTTTCTAGTATTGATACTGAGATTATGATTACTATAAAATATGGTACATAATGAAAATTATTTAATACAAGAACCATTCCACTAGGAAAAATAAAATGAAGATCTCCTACTGCTAATATTATTATCCTTGAATAATTTAATACTCAAATATATACTTCACATTTTACAACCATACTGAATTTAATTTGTTCTTGTATTTTGATAAAAATATGTGATCCACATATAGTATCCAATGCCCAACTTTTAGACAAAAGATAATTAAATTAAATGAAAAATATACCTGAAACAGAAGCATAAACTTTCATCTTCTTCTATGATGTAAAATTATTCTTACAATGGAATTTCCTACAATATAAAAATTATACTTACTATTTTTCATAACTCTCCCCCAATGTTTTTACTTCTTGGAAGGGCGGTCCATTAGTATCCTTGACATAAACATAACCCTTTAAAATTTATCCATTCCTTTGTTCTTCTTATTCACCATAAGGACTAAAGAGTTTTAATTATTAATATACTAATAATTATGGAGAAATAAATCCTAAAACAATTGGTAGTTACTTTTTCATGTTATTCATATTATAATTAATAATTAAAGTCAATAAGATGTACAGTAATGAGTAAAAAATGATATTATTTTCTAGTACTTGATTTAGTTTGAACCCAAATATTTCTAGTATCGGAATGTACGTAATCATCATGAGTATGTGAGGTAATTAATGATTACATTATGATATAATGAATCTCTATAGATCACTTGATACATCATATATTTCTTATTGAGTTATCTCCTAGAATAAATCTTTGGGGTAAGACATTATTTAGAAACCATCTTTATCATCATGATATTTTCTGCAACTCACTAGATATAATTGGAAACATGATGCACTAAAAATATAGTGTATCATCTATATGATTAATATATTTATCATTATATTCCTTTATTTATCCCTAAGGGGGGTCTATTGGAAATTTGGCTCGAAGAACATAATGCTTTTTCTCTTGGTGCAATACTATGTGAAAGCGGACGTACCACTCATGAAAGTTATGGATGGTTAGGATAAACTATTTATTCAATATTGTTTGTAGTGAGATGAATTTGTGGGGTTATAAATTTTATCTAAAAGAAATAAACATTGAAGATTAGTACTTTATACTAATTACCAGTAGATGTCTTCAAATTATTAATTTTAAATTTACCTTATTATTTTAACAAATCCAAGTATCCCCCAAATAGTAGATTCAGAACACTCGGTCACTTGAGTAGTCTATTTCCAAGGATCCTGAAGCATATCTTCATAGACCGAGCTATGGAATCATCACCACTATGAGATTATAAGGTAGTATTTTGACTATTTAACCACATTAGCTCATGTATCCTTAATCTGTTGAGTGTAGTACCATCTCCTGTAATGAATTATATTTCCTTTTTCAACACTTTGCATAATTTTTTTGAATAAGTTAGATATGGATACTATTTTGTTGATTTTTTTGTTATGTCAACCCAAATATCTCATAATAACCCCTTAATAGTAATAGAAAACCACAATTATGTCTATACTGAACATCAAATAGTTTGTTGTGACCCAATTCAAGAGATGGGAGGAAATTAATATCCTAATATTGTTTTTAGGTATTTGTTAAGTTAATATAAATGTATGAAATAATTTTCTATTTAACATTATCTTCATATGTGATTGAAATCACAACTTAACCATACATTAAATTGAAAACATTCATCACACTTATTCAATTTAACTTTTCACTATTTTTTATTATTATATTATGTGATCTAATGTAATAAATACATATTCAAAAAATAATAAACCATGAAAATGATAAAATGATTAAATAATGACGTGATCATGAGACATTAACTATTGGTTAAACCATAAAGAAAATAATTAATTAATCAAGAACCTATGGGAATTCCTTTGGTTAATAACTGAATTGAATTGTAGTCTCTGCAACTCCCATTCAATCCACTTTTTTGGTTGACACCGGGTCTCAACTCAACCTCTTAGACAACAAACTCTTCTGATATTTACAATGTATACCCACACGTATGTTAGGAAAACTTGGGGGTGTGAAAATACATTTTTTCACATAAATTTGGACACACAATTCCTTGTAAAAATTTAATATGGAGGGATGACACACATATCATCAAAAACAAAATTGTTATTATATTTTACAACATTAATGATACAATTAAAATATATAAATAATAAACTAATCATGCATGGGATTGTCTTGACTCATGATTAGTCAACACATAATTATATTTATCTGAAAAAATAAATTTTCCAAAACTCAACCAGATGGTGGTTTTAATACATTAACTTGAATTAAAATAATTATAATTAATTACTAATATTTTCTAAAACACACGAAATAATTTTATATAATATCATAAAATTGAATTTAATTTTACAATCTCTTTTCTATGTTTTTTGGGTCTATATAGATATAAAGAAGATCCCTATAAATTTATTTTTGGGCTAGTGACAGGTCGGGTTTGTCAGACCTAGACTGTATTGGTCCAACCCCAATCTAATTGGGCATATGTTTAATGGTGTATATATATACACATAATATATATATATATGATATTATAATATATATATTTTATGAAATATATATAATAACATATAATATATATATATATAAGACAAAATAATCACCCACCATTAAATGGTGTTGGAAAAGTTTCCACACCCAAAATCATGGGGTTTGATTATTTCCCCTTTTTTAATTTCTAATTTTTTTAAATGATTTTTCAATTGAAGATATTTATTTTTTATAAGATTTATATAAAATATTAAAGTTCCTATTTTTTGGAAATATGAAATCAGCTTCCATTATAAAATTTCATTTCCAGAAGACTACCCTAACCAACTTATGGTATATCTGACTAACACAAAATAAACTCACATCATTCTATGGAAAAAAATATATCACATAAGTGTCCATTAATGTAACTAAAAAATTAAGACATTAATTTCTATTACAAATTTCTCAAAATCCCATCGATATTTGATCGCCCGTATCCTAGAAATATGAATTTGGATCAGTGCACCATCAGTCACATTTGGACCATATCCCCTATTTTTTAATCATAGTAAATATAGTCAAAATTTTAATGTTTTTTTCATAAATAATTGTACATTTACACTAATACCCATTGAGGAATCTTGGGGCACAGTGTAATCCTGAATCATGCATAGATTAATTTTTTGGTTGGGATTCATGTTAAAAACACTAAATCCAAAAAAACCATTTCATTAAATTCTGAAATAATCACATTTAATTCAGTTTAATAATGAAATATAAAATAAAATGTAAGAATAAAAGATACCTTGTTCGTATGAATTCAGTGGTTGGACTCACTCTTCATTGATATGTCATGGCTCAAAGGTGCAAAGCTGGGCATCCTCTAGATCATCAACATGTGCACCACAACGCCAAGATCTTGAAGATATTATTCATAGGGTTTTATCATGGGAAATAAAATAGTTTTATTACATCCCTTTGATCTCATTAATAACATAGACTCAATCAAGATAGTGGGGTTGATATGACATTGTTCATCCTTTGGATTGTCTTGATAATAACTTGAGAGAAGAGGAGAGGAAATATTACCTCACAAAATTCGTCCTAATCATGGATCTCACTATTCAAGAGGCTAAAGTGAGTTTTTCTACCTAGAATATACTTTCAAAAATTTCACTTTGGTCCCTGGAAGTTAAAAACCAACATTTTAGACCTTTGGGAACACTTATGGATTAATAAAATTTCCCTAAATGTCAAAAATACTTTATCACTCTCATTTAACATTTTAGCATGTTACATGATGAAATATGAACCATTAAATCGGCATTTAAGTTCCCTATATAGTTTAACTATCCTTGAAAATCCTATTTTCATTAAAAAATTATATTTTCTTACATTCACTTTGATGATAAAACAACTTATTACTACCTTGAAAATTAAATTCAATCATCATTATACTATTCTTGAACAATAAAATTGATTTTTTAAATGTAATCAATCACACCATGAAATTCACCAGCCCCACACAAGAGGACCACATCATACTAAAATTCTATACATTGGAATAGGTTTAACTTCTAGATACACAAAGTGTGTGTCCCTCTAGGTCATTATCTCAATAGTAGTGAGTCCAACCCTTAGACTAAGAGAACATTCTAGTAACCCATCACGGCCCCTAAGGAGACAGGGGATGTCATATCTATGATTAATCCCTACTAACACATTATATGTAATATAATCTATTATTCTCATGATATCTCATAAATAATGATTTTTGTGACCCTGGTTTTGACCGACAGGACTTTTGAAAATTTAACAGAATATCTCTAAATCCAAGTGTTGACTCGACACAAGATTCTGAGGCATAGAGAGATTCAATGCAGTGATATTAAAAAATTTAAAAATATTTTTTCATGCATGCATAGTTTTCTTATAAACATGGAATAATTCATAATAGTAGTTTTAGATCTAATACCTAAGACTTTTGTTGAGTTCAGAACGCGAGATTTACCCTAGGCATAAAATAAATTTTTGGAGCATTAGGTGCATTATTGAGGGTGATATTTAGAGGGGAGTTAAATGGATTTTATTGGATTAATATAAATTAAATGAATAATAACCTACCCCCATTTTTGTCACATAAAAATTTTGGATTGGATCACCCCTTTCATTGTGGATGGACATAGGTGAAACCATGGAAAGGATGCACCACGGATCTTCGATCTTGATGGACTTCGCTATCGAATCATAGTCCAATGGATTCAAATAATGGATCTACATATGAAGATTCAATGTTATTACATGAGGTATGAATATTTTTGTTTTATGTTATTATCCCCCTTTTGATGCCTTTTTAAAGATTTTAGATCTCAATTATGACTATTAGAGATCCCCTAGTGGCTAATCTGTTGGTTTTAGTGGGAACAATTGTGTTTTGAGAAGCTCACAAAGAATTCTTATTCATAATTCACAATCACATAGAATGTAGTGTATAAGGATATTTCATTTATTCTACTTTTATATGGAATATGATCTTTGGGGATGACAATCCATGAAATTGGGGTACATGTCGTGTAGTGAGCCCAGGTCGTGTGGATGAGGGACATTATCAGGGATGTTGTGTCAAGGGACATGTCCCCAAGACTATACATGGTTAGAGAAAAGGTAACAAGGTTTTATATAAGGGAAATAACTTATGGAATGGAAAAGAGGCCAGTTATATAGAACACACCATATACCATGGTTACAAACCATGTTAAAGAAGCGGATGGCCGAGCTGTGTTGAGAATGACAAATTCGGGGTCCGAGTGAGGGGAGACACACTGTGTACACCATGTAAATTCTATGTGAACTCACATGTACATCCATGCCATGCATAATAACACATTGATGGGTTTTTAGGTGGGGTCACATGCCATGTGGAACCCAGCACACATTGTTTACTATCCTTGGGAATTTCATCATAGCATATCTCTATCTTCAGGGATAGGATTCAAGATTGCGAATCGTATATCATAATAAATTTTATATATTGAATGTGATAATAGTATTTATGATTGATTTTGAGATACTAAATAGATTTATGAATTCATAATTCTTCATTTTTAGTTCTTGGTAATGGGTAGTGATCAATGTCAATAACCAGAGAGATGTCAGGATGATACCCTTACTTATCATCTCAAGATGGGGGTCCCCCTAAACTCTTTAGGCCAGTATAGTGGTTATCCCTTGATATAAAGTCTTGGGTAACCAATACATGGTAGTGTTATGACATGAGTCATGATGATATTAACATGCTTTCTAGCTCCGTGTTATGAAATATGGAGAATATTAATTTATTAGAGAGACACTAGGGCTGGTACTCTCTTGATGTAATTGGGTGAAGGTTTCCCTTACCTCTCATATGGGTAGAGGTGGAACTCTGCCACAGTGGGAGTAGGTCCTCTACCAATGGAGTAGTCTCCTAGGGTCAGTAGTCCCCTGTCATTATAAGGTGTGATTCCCTCGTATAATTTTTGTAGGTGGAGATGGATCTCCCCTATAGTAATTGGGCATGGGCACATTATACTCAGTGTGTAGAGAGAGGTGGTACTTCCCTATCATACCAGGGTAAATGTCCTCTACCCATAGAGTAGGTACTCACATGTCTCGCTAGGGAGATATTCCTCTATATGCGATGTTCAGATAGAGGTGACACTTCCCTGTCATATCAGGGTGTAGGTCCTCTCTTCTAGGGTTTGTATCCCCCTTTAGTTTCAGGGTGCGGGTCTCGTATTTCAATCAGATAGGTGGATATGGAACTTCAGTCTTCATAGGGGTAAAATCCTTTATAAAAGGAAAGATGCTCCACCATCTTCAAGTAGTGGTGGGGAGAAATCCTCCATAAGAGTTGGATCTACCGAGGCTATGGAGCACATTTATGAGGAGTGGTCCCCTTCACTTGTTATTGAGACACTAGGTTAGAAGGTAGTTAAACCTTAATGTAGTGAGGTATGGGCCTCTCCCTATGGGTACAACAATGGTTTCACGTGATGGTTATGAGTTAGTAATCCCTCAACTACGGGGGAGCGGTGAGGTGTGGGTCCCTCTAAAAATTCTCTTTAGAGTGGATACACATGGTTTATTGACTAGAGTAGTGCTCCCTCATTTATGTTCTATATTGAGGAGTGGGCCTGTCTATATAGGTTCATAGGAGATTTCATGGGGTGTAATTTAAAAGTCATAGGACTTCTAGTGTTGGTAACTAGAGTTTGACATTGAGTTTAGTTCCTAATGGAGAGTTTCCTCATAGATATGCCATATGGGATGGTAGGATGATGCATGATGAGGAATAATTCACAGATGTTTCATATGGGATGGAAGATCTTGTAGAGTGTACTCTCATAGAAAATTGTTATCATTAATCCTCTAGTAGAATCCTATCTCAAGCTCTTTGTTCGGGGCCTCAGGAGACAAGGAGTCATAGAAAAGTATATATGGATGATTTATTGGTGTCATTATGGTGTTGTAACATATTGGGATTGACAAACCATGTGGACTGTGATAACTTTTACTATCTAGCCATGGAGTGGTCAGGATGGAGTTTCACTCTAAATTGGTTTCCATCTGGCTTGGGTTAGGAAGACTATTTTCTTTCAATTTCCCAATTTATTTTGGGGTTTGGGGGTCCCTAATAGGTATTTTTATACTCACACTGGCACCAGATATACTACACATGTCTTATCTTGTGTATAAGTTAGGATTTTCGATGAAGTCATAGGAGGACCTAGAACAGATAGATCTTAGAGAGAAAGACATACTGTAATGTCCCTAACCAAGAAGACACTAAACCAGTGCTCCGATCCAAGTGGTTAGATGACCTTAAGTGTGCTAAACCCTTATGCCAAAGGTTGCTGACTAGCATAGGGGGTCTAAATAGTCAGTTGGGGAGACTGTACCCCATTTTATCAGAGTAATCAATAACATAAGATAAACATAATTGAGGAATAATAATCAATAATACAAGAGAATTCATAAACAACCATTCCCCAAAATGGGGTACAACCATGTCAAAAATAAATATGTCATGTCATACTAAAATTGAAAAGGTGAACAAAACCCAAAATGAAGAAAACCAACAAAATCCCCAAAATGGTCTCAACACCAAGTCTGGGTCCTCCTCCACGCACACCTATTCCAACCCAACTGCCTAGCAAGGGCGTTTTCCCTTCTCCTTAACTACAGACATTACGTGTGCTCGGGTACCCATCAACGGCCCGAGCAGGGTGTGATTACAACTCAATATTCCACCACCAATGGTGTCTATAAAATATCCAATATAAACAATTGTGCATGAAAAAGGGAAAATTAATAACAAAATACAAGGAAAATATTATGTTCCCTTAGCTAGTTTAGGTCCATTACCAACAATTATCACAATTTCCATATCTTACCATGTCATCCCATTTTCCATTACATACCATTTCCAACACATTTAACATGGGTTCATCAAACACAACAAGTTACGTGGTCTCAAAGTACACAATAACATGCATGAGGAAAAAAAGTTATCTTATTTCACTAGGACTAACAACCTCATGAAAACTTTATCCTCACCTCGACGCCTTAGTTCGGGTGGATGCAACTATTAGGGGAACAAAGCCTCATTATTCATCTCTAACCTGTTCATTAGGGGTGGAGTATAGATCTTTAGTACAACTCGACCCATGGGAATAGAACCTCAAGTAAATACCCCACTCTACCAATCCATCTACACATTCTATACATATATGTATCCAATAACCATTCACACAACATCACAACCATTTCCCAAGGAAAACATAAATCAAAATGATAAAATTATATTTAATACCATGCCATAACCCATTAAAACATTTACCACATTTAACGTCATTTAGACACTAAGACCAACTCCCCTTTTATTTTTCTTTTCTCACACAACATTCATTCACTGTGCCTATATCCCTAGGCTTCTTTCATTATTCCAAACCCACACGGCTTCATTACTGAGATCATAATCCATTCAATTATTGTCTTTAATAATTTCAATGATAACCAAATATACTTTAGGTTATTAATAATCCTAGGTTCATCACCTATATTCAACTTCAATACAATCAAACTAATCAAACATGTTTATAAAGGCTTTGCATAACTATGCATCAATCTCAATTGTTCTTTACAAATCCCTAGGTCTAGGGGAGTTGGCACACCCCATGGGTGGACCTAGATTAGTCTCATCACCCTTGAAACATCCCATGGGGATCGTGAGGGTTTCCATTTACCTTCTTAATAACCATTTTATCTAAATAAGTCAAGGGTGATCAAAACATACCAAGAGACACCCAAGAACAAAACCACACATGCACAAATCCACAAATAAACCATGTGATATAACTTGTTGACCACCTACCTCGATTTTTTGGGTGAACACACTCTTAATAGATCCCTTATATTACTCTTTAATTAACCTTTGAATATTTAACGTAGACCTCACCCAAGGAGTAGGGTTTTAGAGCTTCAAAATGAGAGGAGAAGAAGATAGAAATTATAAACACAATTGAGAATCAAGGATGAGATTACCCTTACCTGGAGCTTAGATCCACAACCAATGGCACCAAAATCACCATAGAAATGAGGGATATCGATATCTTTGAGCTCTTGGGAGATTTGGTTCGTTCATAGGGCTAAGAGGGAATAAATTGGAGGAAATACCGATTTGGGTATTAAAAGCCTAGAGCAGAAATTTTTTAATTTTTAAATTTTTTTGGGGCCTCAAGGTTTCCTCGAATGTTTTTTCAAACCATGCGCAAACCATGTGGATTCCACTGTCCAAGAACCCACCTCCTTCCCAGATTCCTGGGATGTATTCACAATTAGCACTAACTATGCGCAGATCGTGCGACCTACCCAAAAAACCTCTTTTCTCCATTTTTGTGTCCCAAACCTTTAGAACACCCCAATCCTCCATGAGGACTTGGGTAAGCACTAAATTAACCAAAACAAGGGATTAATACCAAAACATAAATGTGATCATACCTTTATAGTATCTGGGATCTTACAAAGACCAAGGTTTTTACCAGTTCTTGATTGATTTGTGTTCCAATGGATACTTTTGATAGTGGTCCCCTCCTTCTGAGATAAATAAAATGTTTTACAGTTTTCGGTGGGATTTTATTTTTTTATTTTTATACATTAAATTATTATTCTATACATTTACTATTTGATAGATTTATGCATGTATTTTTTATTATAGATTATTTATCTCCGCACTATTGAAATTATATTTATGTCGGTGTGTAAATATAGGTACCATAGTCTAAGGCATCCTATATGTGTGATATGACTAATGTGTGTTGGAATCCATCTCATTTCCTATTGGTGGAAGGATTGGGGTATTCATGGCCCACGCCCCGGTGGGTCAGGTCATGAGAGAGTGTTATCGGAGAAGCTCCTACATTATGACTAGATTATGTGAGGTTGGTTTGGGATTTATGGTGAAAATGTTAATGTGTTTCAAGATTGGTTTTCAGGCCAAGGACTCCAGTGTTGGTGTGGAGGCCGACATATCCATTCACCAGGACTATGATAACAAACTTATTTACTCGGTACATTATGACACTGGTCATAAGGAAATGTTGGTACATTCATCATATAGGACTGGGTTGTGGTTTCAGTTCCCATATTGAGTAAAATAACCGTTTATACTCCTTAGGCATAGAGCATATTGGTTTTATTTCAAGATAACAACATGAAAATAAAAATTAAGGATTTCATGATGGGATATTGATGATGATCCTCCATGTGATGTGGTTTTTGTGTAGGGTAGTATGCAGAATGTGGTACCTCTAGTTGGTCCCCTAGTCAAGCATACACCCATTGAGTAGCAGGTTGTGTTTATAGTTTCGGATAAGGATACACAAAGGATTAGTGCACTGAATGAGTTCCAGATATAGTTACCTATGAGGTAACTAGGTAATTTAGACTCCTAGGAAGCCGATGGATAGCTTGAGGTAGTCACTCTTGTTTTCCTCCTTGTGAGGAAACCTCCCAATCAGGTTTTGGTCATAGTGGTAATTCTTCCTTAGGTTTTTTTTGGGAGATGGTGGAGTCTAATGATGTAGACATAGTATGATACAAAACTCAGATAGATGGAGTTTGAGTGACTCTTTATGGAATAATTTTATCTATCCATGTTGAGATCAGTGCATATCTGACAGATTCCGCACCTTCGTTATGGTAGCATGTTTATGGTAGAGTGTTAAGAGAGGCCCACAATTAATTCATGATACTCCATGGATATGGATGGAGATTTGTTTTTTAGATTAAATACCTTTGAGGAGGGACTCCATAGAGACATCCAAATAAGTGTGTTCTTCTAGGGACTTCCCTCTTATATGAGGGTGATAGAGAAATATTTGATGATAGAGATATTCCAAGAAGATAGTTGAGTGCATGGGTCAGTTGTGGAGATCATGGGGTTCATTCATCAGACAATCTTGCATAAAAAAGTTTATACGTTGACAGTGTAGGATGAATATCAATTCCCAGACAGATACACATGTTTCTCGAGCGTATGAGTCACATTGGGGATCTGGTCAGCCATATGAGAGAATGTTTTATACTTTTGATGGGTGGGGACATCTTGTGTGAGATTTTATGACCCACTATACTGTAAATAGGGAAGTTATCGAGGGACAACCTTGGTAGAGGTAGCATCTTAAGTACAGAATTCCAAATGTTTTAGGACACTGCATAGGAGTAGGGATAGAAGAACGAGGTATAATATGGTTTGATATGTTCCCACCACCACCCCTAGTGGTTCGTGCTAGTTTTAGGGAGACAGAGGATGAGGGAGAGGACAACTATCAGCCATATAGGCCTATGACCCAAAGGATCTAGGGATGATTATTTTTACACTCGGTGCCATTTCTAATTTTTCATTATTTTTGTTAGAAACTATTGTAAGGTACTCTATTCTTGTTCGTTCTTGTGAAATTCATATCTAGGGTGATGCATGGAATTGATACAACTCTATGATAGTGTTTTTTACGTAGCTTTAGACTCCCAATAAAGAGGGATTATTTACCCATTGAGATGTGTTCATGTGATACCATAAAAAATATATAAGAGAGTTAGTGCTACCCAAAGTAGATAGTGTTGAGGTATTGTCGAAGAGATCCATTGACTTGTGTGTTTTAGGTGGGTTTGTGTACTGGAGTATCATAGAAGGACCAAGTTATACCAATAGAGCCTTTAACTTGACTTGTATGCTTGGTAGACCTGTTGATGGAAAACCACACATATAACCTTTATATAAAAATAAAACCAGGACATATAATGTTACCTCAGGGTGGATTTGTTTCATACCATCCACACCGATATGGTTTACCAATAGTTGGTGTGGCAAAGTTTATGGGTTTGAGTGATGTGTTGTAGTTGGTGGTTTGCAGATGAAGGGCATGGTAATACCCATTGTGTACACTTGGGTAGCCATGTATTGTTCATTGGTACCCTCATGTTCTAGATGCAAGAGTTTTATACAGTATTATTGATTTTATCATTGCACAATTCATCTAGCGGGGGATGAGAACTACTGGGTTACATCAATATATGTGGTGGTTTAGTGAGGTAGTGTTTTTCTAAACCCAGATACCACGGATGGAATGAATGTTTGGTGATCACCACCCGCCATAGCTGGGGGGCATTTGCATGATGTTTTTCATGATGTTAACCTAGTTTGAGATTGAATTAGGTGTGGGTGCCATTTAGGTTCCCCCTAGTAAGTTTTTTTGGATTTCACGAGATCCCTTTTACTGAGATCATTTGTGTGGGAGTCCCAAATAAGAGCTCAATTTTACCTTATTCATAGGATATCTATTTTCATGATCAAAGTCCTTAATGTTGATAGATTTTATTGACTCTGTTTCTGACATGTATGACTTTGTAATATTTCTAGGAATATCTTCAATGCTAGGCATTTAGTCGGTATTGTTTTCTATGGCCTAGAGAGAATTGATTTGGTCATATTAAAAATATTAAAACTATTAAATCAAAAAATTTCAGTTTCTTATTAAATTACTAAAAAATCTTTATGGAAGTCACCAATTTGAAAAATGAGATGGCAGTTTAGTTAATAATATGGGTTTTACCCATGGTGAGAAATAATGCTTCTCAAAGTCAGGTTACTGGTCAGGGGCCAGTGATGGAAGGGTGTAAAATAGAGTTTATTGATTTAAAAAAATTAAATAAATAAAACCCTTCCCTCCAATTTTGTGGAACATGAAAAATTTTGATAGGATCCCCCTTGAATGCAGGATGGACTGAGGTGAAATAAAGAAGAGGAGGTTCCTCCAATCTTCGATCTTGATGGAGATCGCTCCTGGATCATAGTGAGTGGATTTAGAGCATGGAATGACACCCTAAGCTCTAACATTTCACCATGGGGTAGTAGGTTTTGAGTTTTGATTACCAATACTCATTTTATGTTATTTTTATTGTTTTATAGCCACATTATGACAACTAGAGATCACATGCTATTTGATTAATAGGTTTATGTAGAATCCAAGGTGTTTCAGGCACCTCGTAAGGAATTATTGTTTGAAATTATTGATGGCACAATGTGTAGTATAGGATAAAATTTCATGTCTTCTTACCATTTGGGAAAGATGATCATTAGTTACTACAAGTCATGTACTGGGGGTACACACTGTATAATGATCACATGTTGTTTGGCTGAGGGATATGGTCAGGGATACCATGTTATAGTACATGGTTGTGTGACTGTACACGACCTTAGATAAATACATGGGGTTACATACATGGTAATGGTCTAAGGACATTTCCTTGATTTTCATTATATAGAACAAGCCATTTTACAGGGGTACATGATGTGTAGAAGGCATGGACGACCGAGACGTGTGGGGATGGAAATGATTAGGGGCCTAAGTGAGATGAGACATAAAATGTACACCATATACGTTCCATATAAACTCAAATAGTCTACCAAACATGGCGATGAATAAAATTAATGAATTTTTAGGTGGGGTCACATGTAATGAAGACCCCAGTACACACCATGTACTACCCATGGGAACTTCTTCCAAGTGAATCTCCTTCTCTATGGCTCAGATTCATGATTATGAGTTGCCTATCCTAGTTTTCTATGTGGAAACTGATGGTAGAATTTATTGTGGATTTTGAGATATGATGTAGAGTGATTCAAGAATAATTATTCATTAATAGTGCTTAGTCATGGGTAGTTATTAGAGTGGATCACTAGAGAGATGTTTGGGTTGGTATTCTTCCTTTCCATCTTAGGATGATAATCCCCTAAGAATCATGAGGTTGATAGAGTGGTTATCCTCTTCAATTAAGCAGTAGGTCCCCTCCCTCTAGAAATGTCAGGATGTGAGGCATGACTAGATTGATGCACCATCTATCATTGCATGACCGATAATGGAGAGTATTGGTTTATCAGAGAGGCATTGGGATTGGTACTATCCTAATGTACAAGGGAATGAGTTTCCATTACCTCTTGGATTTTAAGAGATAGAAATACCACATAGTGGGTGTGAGTACTCCACCTATGAAGTATTTTTCCCATCGTCGGTACTCCACTATCATACCAAGGTGTGGGTCTACCATATAATTTGAATAGGTGGAGATAGATATCCCCTATCGTATTAGGGTTTGGGACCTCCAAAAATTGTTGTGAGGATAGATTTGGTACACCCTTTTCATAATAGGTTTTAGGTCCTTTATCCACTAAGTAAGTACTCCCCTGTCACACTGGGGCCTGGGTCCTCCTTATGTGATGTTCCGATAGATTTTATACTCTCCTATATTATCAATTTGTGGCCCTGTATTCTTGGTTTGACACTCCCCTATCTCATTAGGTTGAGTTTCCCCTATTGTAATCAAACAGATTAAGATAAAACTCCCCACATAACATGGTATAGGTTATCTATCTTCATAGTGGTACTCCCCTTCATTGAGTATAGGCAAGGAGCATGTTTTTCATTGGAGTTCGAGCTCCCATGGTTGTGGAGAAAGATTCTAAGGAGTGTGACTCTCCACATTTTATGTGTGAAAACTGGTTAGGAAGTAGTGCTCCCTCAATGCGGTGAGGTGGAGGCATATTCTTATGGGTACTACAATGGTTTCCAATGATGATTAGAAGTTATTACTCCATCATCTACAGGGAATAAGTGAGGTCTGGATTTCTCCTTACACTCTTTATTTAGGATGCACATGGTGTGTATACATGAGGGGTACTCCCTAATTAATGTGTAGTAGAGAGGGGAGGGACTCTTAGCATGTGTTCTTATGACCTTGTGTTGGGTGAAAGGTAACCATGATAGGTTCTTTGGTATTGTGCACTAGATTTGGTCCAAGAGTGAAGTTACCAATGGATTGTGTTCTATTATACATTCCATCTAGAATGATAGGATGATTCCTGAGGATTATCTCCTCAAGGATGTTCCATCTAGGATGGTATATCTTCTGGAGTGTATTCTCTGGGATGTACATTAAGATTAATCCTTGGGTGTAATCATGTAGTAGGCTATAAGGTCGGGACCTTATGATAGTTGGAGTATGATATGTGTATACTTATGTGATTTTTGGGTTTCCTTATGGTGTTGTTAGATACAAATATTGATATACCATGTGGGCTGGACTAACTAGTCTGTGTATCCGAGGAGTTATTAGGAAGGAGTTTCTCTCTCGATTGGGTTCCCTCTAGCTCGAGGTGTGTTCTGTGGGTTTCTTTTGATAGAAGTCCCCTACTTTGAGTAGGTCAGATTCTTTTACAGTTTTTTGTGATCTTTTATTTATCCCTTTTTTACATTATTTAATTATAAAATACTCTAATTATGGGATAGATTTGTTCATATATTTTTGATTCTGACATATTTGTCTCTGCAAAATTTCATGGATTTGTATGTGGGTTCATGTGTACTAGTACCATAGGCTAAGGCCTCCCATATGTGTGATATGCCTATTCATCATAGGATGCCTACCCCTGGCCTATTGGTGGAGGGATTGGGGTAATACTAGCCCATTACATGGTGGATTGAACTGTTACATGGATACACACTTGTGTCATAATCCTTTTGCTTCTTTACAAGTTTCATGACCCCACTATATATACATACCTTCTTGGGCAGTAGACATGGATTAAATGAACCATCCTGGCCATCCTTGGATCATGAGATATATCTACCAATACTTTTATTTGAAAAATTCTATCTTGACCAGTCAACCAATTCCATATCTCAAATGACACGCCCAACACACACTACCTCATAATGACTTCAATTCCATGTTTTTTTACCTTGTATTAAAGTATGTGATAAATTGGTGCACATAAATAATTACCACATGTTCAGAGACAAATACACATGTTCATATATAGGAACAGCCAATGAAGCCAAAAAAACTGTGTTCCTACCTGAGGGTCAATCCTTAGGATCTCAACTGCTTAAGACCACCAAGTATGAACTTCAAGAGAAAAAATCCCAATGCTTATGATATCACATAACCTGATAGCCATACATAATTTTTTTCCCATCATTATGATGCAACTCAACCATGGGTGCATATATTTATGATTTTTGTCATAGTATATTGAGGTTCTCAATATAATTGGAAACTAATATTACCTTTTGATATGAAATTTGATCTAATGAACATACCATGTAAATAATGGATTTAGAAGTATCAACATGATTATGGTAATAAAAACATATTTATGTAACATAATATATAAATATAATGGTAATAAAAGTATATGAATGAGTTGGGTCTTGGGAGCGCACCCACAATAGTTATGTGTTTTGGTAAAAAGGGAAATTCAATTCCATGTTTTATTGGATCATATGAGTTATTAGAAAAGGCGTGATTAGTTTTTTACTGAGTGTAATTTCATTAAATTTTATCCCAAGTACATTATGTGATTCAGGTTTAATTTTTATGTTAGTATACGCAAGATGCATCTCATGTATTGAATAATGAAGTAGTACTATTGGAAGAAAATACATAATATAAGGAACTACGAGTTCATATTCTTGACCATAGAGAGAATTAATTATAAAATAAGGTGACGCTCTAGGTTATGGCTTGTAGAAAAATTATATCATTTAATAATGAACGTGGGAATTAGAAAATTCTATGATGGAAAAATATACCCACTTATTTATGTAATGAATTAAATTAAGGGGACACAATTTCCAAAATGGGGGAAAATATAACAACCTGGGTAATGTTAATATTAAAAAAAATCATGCCATATTAATACTCATTAATTATATTTTATATTGTTATATTAAATATAATAATAATTTTCCTATCAAATAGGAAACAATATTATTCTTATAAAATTTATTTACATGTATTATATGGTTTTATTAAAAAGAACTATTTCAAAATTTCAAAAATTCAATTAGTTAAAATGAATTACATATTTGGAATCATCATGACTAAATTTTGTAATGAGACCACTTTTACATTTGGTCAATATGAATAGTAACTTTGGCAAAAAATCTAATTTCATTAGTAAGAGTTAAAAAAGGTTAAAAAGGATAAAACTAAAGTGATAGGGGTTAAAATGACATGAAATGTGTTTAAATACTATTTAACTATTATGTATTAACCCAATATTATCTAATATTCAAATATTATTTGTTTGCATCCATTTTTCTTGAGTCATAAATTAATATATTTTAATCTTATGAAAAATTCCATGTGTTTCCACACACTCCATTATAAAAGTGTACCCCTATCCTCACTAATTTATGCATATATATCATCTAAAATCATACAATAACTTCCCAAATACCTTAATAACATCCCTAAACATAACCTGTAGTACTTATATTATGATGATACCATCCTAGGAAGGCTTTAGGTATACACCTATGGTGTCTTTCTCAAAAAGAGGTATAGTTCTTAATCTAGCATTTTTTTTATTTTTTGTTCCTCCTACTAAAAATATTCTTGAACCACGAAGATAAAATAACATTAGTATCTCTCTAATAATTTTTTTATGTTTATTTTATAACCCTTTTTAATCAACTTAACCATGGAATTAAAAATAAAAATATCACTTGTGTGGGTATGTGTGGACCACCTCCTTTCGAGATGATGTATTTCATATTTCATCACCGAATATTATACTTGGACATAATAATGGATCTAATTGAAATAATATAAAATAAATGGTGTTAATTTAAATATTTAATGTTAAATAAATATTATACTTATTTCGTTATGATCCAATGAAATATAAAATCATCGCTCATGTTACATGTGGGATACCGTCCCACAAATTGATGAATTTTATTTTTATTCTCCACCTACCATGGATTTATGTAGTGGTGTGTTTAAAGAAATAATATTATATTTTTATATAATCATAATTATATAAATATAAAATTATACTTACCTTATTTCCCTCATGTTCACTAAAAATGGAAACTTTAATCAAGTGTACGTACGAACTACCGTATCCTCAATTGTAACGTAATTAATTTTTCATTAACATCTCACATATTTACTTATAAATGTATAATTAAGGTATAAAAATTATAATTATAACTTTTTTAATAACTTTATGTTATATGATCATGTTCAATATGGCCAAAGTCAACCTTCCGAAGTCATTTTCGACTTACAAACCAAACATCCTTTAAACCTTTGATGAAAACATAATCAATTAAGTAATTAATTATAACAAGTATATAAGAGAAATAGAATGAATTATAAAATAAAATAATGTTATTAGTAAATTAATTTGATAATACAATTTTATTATTCTAGAATATAATGAACATACATGATATGTCATACTCACATTAAGGGACACTTTACCTTCAAAACTATAGTTAAAATGTTTGAAAGATTAATTTACAAAATCCTTTTTCTCAATATAAATATTTTTAAAATTATTTTAAGGAAATATTTATATTTAATTGAATAAATTAAAAAGGAATTTTTTTGTCACCTTTTAATTTCTTACAAATGTTTTCAAAACGAATATGTTTTTGTAGTTTATGAAGAATGTATTTACTTTATTTACAACATACAAAAGGACTATTTTTTAATGTAGAAAATGTCAACATATTTTCCCGCCAACCTTACCATTATTTGATATTTGTATTACATTATAATATAACATGATTTATTTAAATATAACCACTTATTCACTTTGTTTTGTGGATTATTTTTGAAAATGGGTTTTTAAGGAAAAGGTTTATATCAATATGAAAAGTTGTTTTTCTTATTGGTTAAACGGTGTACTATTTTTGAATTTGATTATGTAAATGAAATATTTTTTGTGTTTCATGTATTTTATAGTCATTTTACATTGTTTCTTAGGATGTGTGAGCCTGATATTTAAGTCCAATTATTTGGGTAATGATTACGTTCTTTGAATAATTATTTTGGACTTATCTAAGTAGGTTATTCCATTTTTAAGGGTTCTTATAGAGGCTCTGGTAAGTTCTATATAAATATTATTTCCCAAGTCACCTATATGAATTTTAGATTATTTATAATGAGCTTTCATGGGAATATTTTTATTTAATAAGGTAATATAATTATTCTGTTTGATATAATGGTTATTCACTTTAATAGAAAATAGTAATTTGTTTGGGAAAATGTATTTATGGGTTCACTTGTTTTCTAATAATCCTTAATGATTTAAATTTTTCCTTTATCCTTTTTTATAAAGTGTTTTATGAAAAACTTTAGGTAGAAAATCTGATCACATGTGTAAGTAAACAAATACTTAAGCACAAAGTTTATTATGTTAAAAGAAAACTCTCTTATAAGATATCATTTTAAATGGACTAACAAGTTTCTATTATTCCTTTTATATGTCCCTTATTTATGTTTTTTTTCTCACTAAATAATTTCAAACAAATTCATTAGGTTTAAGTATGAGTAGGAACAATGGTGTATTCTAGTAGAAAATCATGAAAAATTTCCTTAAAAATAAAATATGTTTCATTTTAAAGGTATTTTATGGTAGATGAGATAGATATTGAGTGTAAGTGTAAAAAATTTAATGTATGGGTTTTTTACAAAAGAGTTATGACTTAATTCTATAAAAATCGACACATAATATGATATTTTAGCTTCTATGAAAAATAATTCTTTTTTAAAGATTAAATTATTCGTTGAATATGAATTGGGTCCTTAAACCACCCATATTAGAGTGAGTTTTGGATTGTGGTTTTAACAAGGTTAATCTGAGAAACAAGGGTAATTATTAGTAATTTTATTAGTTAATGATTACTTGAATGAATAACACTCTGATCATTAATTTAGTTCTATTATTTTATGGATACAATTATTATCTCTATAAAAACCAAATGATATCACATCTATGCTCACATCCGATCAATGTATTCTTGGATACGATACATGAAATAAAAGTGTATGATTATAAAAAGTTTTATTTGATTAATACAGATATAATGTTGTTAAAAATTGATTTAAAAGCTTAAAATGACTCATAGGGGTTGGTATCAAATAATATTTATATAAAATTAGTGGGTTTTAACTCCAAAAAATCTATATGGGATAATCTATCAAATATTTATGAAGGAGATAACATATAAATGTGGAAAGCATGAATATTTTTTATAATAAGATTGATTATTTGGAGATGTATATGAATGAAAACTTTGATAGTTTCATAAATTGAGTCATTATGGTTATTGGATCTATACATAGACTTGGAGAGGAGATAAACGTTTTTAATGTTAAAAAGAAAATATTGAATAGAAAACCACATGCATATAATTGAAATGTGTTGGAATAAGAAGAATGATATTTGGATGACATTTCACCACACCATTTTCAAAGTAGCTTGGTAGAATTTCATATTTCTCTTGATATTTATGGATTTTGAAATCATTCATCTAAGGATATGTAATTTCAGGGGATATAGAGGCTTAAAATCAATTAAGTTGAATATCGATAATCTAATGAATGTGATGAATTTTTATCACTTATGGAAAGTAAATTCAAAATAGGAAAAGGATGGTTTTAAATAAAGAAACGATTGGTCTATTTCAATGTGGAAAGGTCAATTATATTTATATGAGATGTCTGAGGAATTTTGATGAAGATTATAATAGATAAAACTCATAAAAACAATTTTCTTCATAAATAAATCATCAGACCTATAAACGCATATAAAAAGTTGTTTTAATAGAAGATTTTAGTTTTCAAGTAAGAATATGGTGATGAGGCTTATTTGGATAATGTAAAATAAAATTCAAATAAAATATATAGGACTTTATAGTGTATATAGTTTAAAAATATAAATAAAAAATTGATGAATAAAATTAACTAGAGAGTGTTTCAAAACTGATGGTTGAAATGGAATGATCTCTTGAGGACTTGGATTGTCAATACTATAAAAATAGGAAAATTAATGGATTGGTAAAATAATCATTAGATTATATTGACTAAATAAAAAAAATTAACCTGATTATATAAGGTTTTTGAATTATTAAAGCCAAATCGTGAAAAATCTAGAGAGTTTTTTTATTATAATATGAAAATAAAAAGAAAAATATAATGTAATTAATTAACTTAGTTCTTAAATAAATAAATAATCCTGAAGGTTGAGTCTGTTTAAGATGATTTTCTCACTCTAAGAAATAATCTTGAGGGTTAAATCAAAATAATAGGTTCCAAGAAGTTTTAATTCAACAAATTCACTAATTAGGAGTTGAAAAAAATGGATAGTGGGGTTATGAAGAGTTTTGAGGAAGTTTTGAGTGATAAAAGAACTAAAAAAGGGGTAATATTGGAATTGGTTTCAAATAATAGTAGTCTAAAACCAAGATATTATTTTTTAAGGAGAAATAAAATAAAAAAGATAATGATCTCTCTCAAATAATAAGGTATTATCAAAAAGAAAGGAGATTTTGAAAAGATAGAAACTTGGGGATAGATGGTGGAATAATATTCCCCCAAATTATGTTCCAATTATATGGATAATTAGGAAGTAACATGATTTATTTTGGATTTATTGAAAGTTATCTAAAATGATCATCATTAGAAGCTAATAAAGGACGATGAGAAGAAATTCGTTATTTGAAATAAATAAATAAATAAATTTTATATTTTTTTGTTATTTATATAACATTAAACATAAAGATATAGAAATTAGGTAATGAATAAGATCAAATAAAATTTATATAAGTCTAAGGAGAATGGAAATAATTCCAATAAAATATATTCCTTTTAGAAATAATTTGTTTTGGAAGTAGAAGGTGATTAATGCATTTCAAAATATAAAACTAATGAGGAGAGATCATATTATGTCACGAATCAACTTTAAATTTCATGAAAATAAAAGACGATGAATGGGGAGTCAATGTATACAAAAATTTCACTTAGAGTAACCATGAACAACAACACATGGATTCCTTATAGTGGATGTTCATCCAATATGACTAGAAATATAAATCATTAAAAGTATTTAAATGTATGTGTTGACGGTCCCATGAATTTTTTAATTGATGGGCTATTAAATATTCATGGAATTATAAATATGAGGATTTTCATAGATGAATTAAAAAATATATAGGTACTCTATATGGATTCACTTCAATACAAAATCTTGAACGTAAGTCATAATGATGGACCAAGACTCAAATATACATAGAACCATAAGGGTTTCCTTATAATAGTTAAGGATTAAAATTCTTTAATTAAAGGATAGATAATGAATGAAATATATATTAATTAGTAAACAAGGAGAACACTTTTATCCACATATTAGAATAAGTTAATAGATTACAGAATAGAGGCTTGACTATATACTTCAATAAATAATGGAAAATATATTAAATCATAAATCCATGATTGATAGTCCAAATCTAAACTATGATTGGGAGCTATATTTTGATTCTCATTTTAGTAGGAAGAAAGTGAAAAGTACCTATCATAAAAAGAATAACATGGCATGAAATTTTCAAGACTTAATTGATACAAATGTGTGTAGTCCAAAGACACATCCTAGAAAATTATGTGAAAGTTACTTTATCTTGTTTTTTGAGAAAAACAATAGGATGTGATATATTAATTTTATACAAACCTAGAAGAATATGATAAAATCTATTAGTAGGTTTTTAAGGTTAAATGAAAGTTAAACTGGAATATTGGTCATAATTCCTCAATTGGATAATGATATAAAGTACACCTCAATTGAGGTGGAAAATTATTTAGAGAAGCATAGAATTAATAATGATGGCTCTTTAGAAAGGACATCAAAATAAAATTGATCATGGAATGGAAAAATCACATGATGAATAAATAGAATAACATTACTCATTGAGAGTTGTATATTAAGGAACTATTAAAATGAATTAGTGTAAGTGGTTATTTATAATCAGAATTAGGATTTTTTATATCCTAGTGAGATATGAATGCCCTGTGAGATGTTTCATTGATGGAATATGAAGGTTAAACATTTCAGGATATTTGGTAGTATATTATATCCCTAATATAAGGAATAAAATAATGGAAAATATTGTGATGTGATTGATAAAATATTATTCTTAGTACACTCAACTAAGAGTATGACAATTAAATACTTTTAAAAGACACTAAACAAGATTAATTAAAGAAATAAAGATAAGATAATTGAAGGGATATATAGGAATAAATATGAAAATTAATATTTGAGAGAAATTTTTAATATAGAGGTTTATGTTGACAAAAATTCTAAAGGTTTACATAATGAATTTCATGATGAGGATACTGAGGTTTAATTAGAGACAGATGTGTTGTTGAAGATATCCAATCACCAAATCAAAGGTTATAATGATGATATGAAATTGATGAATCCAATATTATTGGAGGAAAACCTAGTCTAATTAAAACTCATAGGATGATATATATATATATATATATATATATCACACTTGTATAATCCAAAACATCATTTAGCACCGTCTTATCCTAACTAGGTGGCATTAACCTTAACTAAATGTCCTGATATGAAAGGGGATTATATCTTATAATGAGGGTATTTTTTATGTACATCCCAAGGACTGGATGAACCACTTGTGGGGGGGGGGGTGAATAAGTGGAACACTATTTTATGAGTTCATTTCATTTTAATTAATTAACTCAAAATTTTTATGGTTCATGATCCACATAATAATATCTTAGGATTTCACCTAATGTGAAATGATAATAGATGAGAGAGAATAAAATAGTATTTATATGGTTAGATGGAAAATCCTACTCCAGAACATGTTGGTTAGAAACCCCAAAATTTATAATCCACTATTTAAATAAGTGGAAAGAACTAGGTAGGGACCCCATTTATAATTCTCTTGCAGTTGGTTAGACACCCTAATTTCAATTCTCGAGGGATTGGTTAGACACCCCCAATCAAAAAACTTATGTAATTGGTTATACACCATAGTCAAAAACATGTTATCCAACTTCAATAATTTTGTAAAAAATGTGATTATGATCCATTATTATTATCTTTAACTTCTAATTTAATATCCCTTGAAAAACAGGGTGAAACAAGTAGGTTCTATGTGTAAATATCTTCTGGATCATCAATAGATGCATAGAATAGATCTGTTGGAATTGGAAATATCTACATATCTTGATTTATCTAGTTCTGATTAATAATTGAAATATTAGGTTCTTATTTCATGAAATATAACCTAACTTTTATTATTCTGCCACTTTTATTGATATTGTATGTATTGGATATCTTAGTAGTTTATTTTCTTTTATAGTAGATCATATTTTATTCTTGTTGTATTTGTGTCAAAGTATCTCTTAGTACAATAATTATTTTACACTTACATTCTTCGTTTATATTCATAATAATATCATAAATATTAATCACTTTAATTCTTGGATATTATTTCATTTATAACATCAATGAAAATTTTGTAGAATATCCTTAATCTTCTTTATTAATCAAATCACTAGGTGGTTTAGCTATTTTTATTTAAACTAGTTAATGAAGGACTTGAAGAATTGATAATTTATTATCATGTGGTAACTAAATATTGAAATTTTCATTTAAATTTCTAACTAATCCAATCATGTTATTTGTATTTGATTTCAACATATCACATACAGAAATTCCTCAAAAACTAATACTTTTAAATTTCTATAACCCATTTCTAGGTAAGCATGTGCATAGAAAAATTTAATCTATTCATGAAATGAAACCTATACACCTAAAATTATTTGGGGGGGTCACATTCTAAATCCTTGGACCAAGATTTTTTACTCACCTTATCTCCATAAGTTTAGGTAGGTATTATTAATCCTCTTTCCCCTTGGAATTCCACCTCTTGTACACTTTGAAACTTCCCAGATCCCTATTTTTGTTATTCACTTCTTCCTCATTGGTCTATAAAGGCCTCTACATAGTCCTTCTATTTCACTATCATTTGTGAATTGGTCATAGATCTCCCCTGAATCTTCCCCTGATAAGTGTACAAGGTCTATTTTTATCATGTCCTATGAAAACAATTCTAAGATTTTCAAAACAGTTACCAACATTAATAGAGGATAAGTTAATTCTTGGTTTTTCTATTCCCACTACATTAACCAAATCCCCAGGCAACTCTATTGAGTCTGGTATATGATTCTTAAATCCATTGATGTCTTCCACCTCAATATAGGAACATTTACCTAGACAAGAAGCATCTACATTGTAAGGAACCTTTTCACTATTGATATATGGATGCATATGATCCATTGTAACAATTTAACATAACCTCAGTAGTCCTGCATAACTAGGGAACCCATGAATATAGATCCAAGCATTCCTTTTTCTGAATGGTAGATTCCTCCATAACTAGGGAACCCATGACTACAGATCTAAGTGATTGCATTGCTAAAGGATCCAAAACCCTATTTATAACACCATAAACACATCATCATGAGAGGAAAGAATGTACTAGGTGTTTACATGTAGAGAAAAAATCATCCCTGGATTCGAAGACCACCACCTATTTACTTCATAATTACTCCCCAACAGAGATCCAAATCCACTCCACCGGTGGTCTTGAAACATCAACTTCAACACAAATTCATGGTGAAGTCTAGTGAAAAATAGACTCGATCCTACTGTCAGAGCATAAAAAATGCTTCAATATACTATAAATCATCTTTAAAGTTGAATGGTTTTTATAGGGGAGTGGATGTTCTGGAATCCTTACCCATAATGCAGTCATAGGAGAGTCTCAATTCAAATTTAAATCATAAGACCAAAAAAATAAGTAAAAGAGGAACACGTTGTAGATTTTTACTGATTTTTACCAATATATAATAAAATATTTTTACAAAGAAAATCGGGTAATAAAATGTCATTTTTTAAGAAGTTCTATCACCACATATTCTTGGATACCCAAAGTACCAAGGATGTACCGATCAATGTAATCAACCAAGGGCCGATGATTTTTGAATCAAGACACCAATATGAGATTAAGAAGACCTGGATACTCTATAAACTTCAATGCTAAGAGAGTAAGGTGAGGTGATCCATCATAATGATCTAAAACATTTAGGGAAATCCGTATATCTGGGAAGGAGGGAATAATGTCTAGGTTGAACAATGGATGAAATGGATAAAGATAAGTAGGCGAAACAGGAGGATCTATTGATATTGGGGATTACCTAATTGTTCCTTAGGGGAACACATGCAAGGATAATGATAATTTCAATGCTCTATTAGAGACCAAGGATAGCTCATAGAGGACAGCTGAGGTGAAGATAGGGGTAAAGTCCTCAGAACATCTCCTACACATTGAGGAAGTAATGTCGGAGGAGGAATTGGTTATTCATACTTCTAATGAGGATGCAAACATTATGGATGGGAGAAAAACTCATGTGGCCTCAAAAAAGGAGCATGGTGATTGGATTAACATGCAATATATAATTTTGAAACATGGATTGATAAAAAGAAACATAATTGTGGCAGAGTTCCTTCAAGCATGGGAAAAATGAATTATTATTTTAAATACATTATCAAAGTGGAATCGAATAGGTAACTGATCATTATTGGAAATTATATAAGTAAACTATTTCTAATTGGTTTATGTTTTCTTTAAATAATTTTTTCATATCCTATAGTGTCTAATTTTTTTAGTTTGGAACTTGGTGGTTTCATTCATTTCCAAAAAAGTGTTTATTTAATAAAAATCTAATTTTCAGTAAAATGAAACCTATACAAACTTTATGCACTCAAAATGTAATAGAAACAAAATTCAACCCACATTACTCACTGTTACCCTTACATAGATTCTTATCGAGATTTATTTTACATGGATACATGTTCATGAACATAGGTTCTCAATTTTATATACCTTTATTAATAAACATCATATTCATTATAATGAATGGAACCTGATAATATTAGACTATTTGAATACTCCACAAGATTATGGGATATGCGTCAATATTTACTCATATTATGCATGGAATTATGCAAGAATGTTTCCTGAATATATCTTGAATTTGTATTCTCAATATTATCTTTGACCTTTCATGATGCATGTGATCACAACAGTTATCTTCAAATGATCATAGGATGATGTCATCTTGATCAAAAAAATAACCGAACATAGAATCCTAGATGGGCTAATGGATTAGGATGACATGACTTCAAACCCTCAAAATCATTCTATCTTACTATGGTATGTCCTTATTATGGTTCATTTCACTTCATGGAAGCTCAGTGTTCATCAAGATATTAGTTACACCACATGGTATGTCATGTGATAGATCAAAACTTTTGTAGTCAGTTTATCTCTCCTCACTCTTGGTCTATCTCACAATAGGTCTAACTACCACACTGATGTTTGTGGTTATTCAATATCAATGTGCAATCTGTCATCTATGATGGATCATGGTTAATCAGGATATTAGGTGATCAATTATACTATATACATCATAACCCTTAGCATGACTGAATGTTAAAGACGAATCATACTTTAATCGGATGTTTTATTTCTTGACATTGGGTAGCACATATCATTTCAATCATTTTAATGATGGGTAAACAATTATCCAAGTATAATATATCCCAAATAAAAAATCCATGTTTTATGGTGCTACATACTACATAAAAATTATCCCTTATATGACCATTATGGATTGAATAGGTCCATTAGTGCCCTGTAGTCATTCTGTTAGACCCCATTTTGAGGCTAACCACCCTTTACTCCCCTTGCACTCCGACCTTCATGTTCTATGTGTTGGAACCATGGCTTTTCTATGCAAGAATTGGAGTTTGGTTTGTGTTTGTTGTCAATCCATAGTGGAAGTTCAGAATGTGTGCCAGAAAAGTGATCATACAGTTCAAGCAGACAATAATATTGAAGGTGGTGCAGTTTCTCAGTGTTTGCCAAATTTTTGGGCCTAAAAATCTGAAAATGAAGACATGGATTGTTGGTAAAAGGAGGTGCAAGCAAATAGGAAGTGGAGCTCAAAAAATGAGGGTTGTGCGCCAAATATCTGATTTGGGCATGAAAAAGTGTGGGTTTGCGCAAAAACAACATGGTGTGCAAAATTGGGGAACAAGGTTTTTCCTGCAAATAGTATTTCAGAATCAAAATGTCGAAAAAGGCAAAGGCATGGGCTGCGCAAAATATCTGGAGATGGGCGCAGAAAATGATACATGCGTGAAAAATTACGCGCTAGATGAAAGGTTTTCACGCCAAAGGGGATTTTTCATGCGGGGTTCTCAGAAGCCTATAAATAAGAGGTGACCCCCCTCATTTCGAATGGTTGAAGACTTAAAGAAGATTCGAGGTCTGATGCGTGAAAAAGGATTGCGTAAAGGGGCTGGCGTGAAATAATCTGGATTGCACGGAAAATTCTGGGATGCGTGAAAAAGGAACTCTTGCACGTAAATATTGGGGTTGCACATAAAAGATTCAATTGTGTGGAAAACGGGTTTTGTGGCACGAAATATTTTTCTACATGAAAAAGTAAAGTTTACGCGCAATAGGAAGGTTTCACATGAAAAGGGTTGGTGTTGCACACAATTGTTAGTGAAGCTTGTTTGCACATTCTGGTTATCCGATTCAGTGGTTATGTGCATTCTATTGCATCGATTTCGGACTTGGATGCAAGTAGTGTCTCTTGCTAATAATATATGAAGACTTCCATGCAAATCTATTTAAGAGACCTTCATGTCTATAGACTGATTGTGACTTCACGAAGGGCAGTGAGCTAGGGGGAGTCAACTGGAGTGACCCGAGGGAAGTAGTGAGCTATCCCTGAACCTTTGTAAAGGTAGTGATCCTAGGACAAAGTGAGTGTTCCCAAACCATTGTAATCCACAACTAGTGAAGATTAGTGGAATTTGGTACGACCGACAACCTGTCGGGGTATGCTCCTTGGGCATAGCCCTTAGTGGTGAACCATGTAAAAAGTGTTGTGTCATCCTTATACATGTGAATGTTGGATTTCTGATCCTTTTCATCATACAGTTTTAACAAGTTGCTACCAATGTGGGAACATGATCGTTCACTTTAAAAGAAAAAATTGTCACCCTAATTCACCCCTCCCCTCTCAGGGTGTCGAGGGGTCCTACACTATGCTCTATCCATGTTCCCATTACCACCCATGTGTAAGCTATAGCTCATATATGCCAGTAGGGAAAACTAGGTGTGGTTAAAATGGCTCTTGCTTTCTTTTGATATAGTTTATGCATATATATATGTGTTTGGCCTATTTTTTAATCCATCTACACAAAAAAATTCTATAAGTTTAGTATAAAACCATATATAATTTCTAATGCAGAAAAATACTCAAAATATTATAATATATAAAATTCCCAACAAATATAATTATTTATCAATCTTGAAATGTACTCATATAGATTGAAACATCTCTTAACATCCTCCAAATGTTATTTTCCCAACAAAAACATAATCCTTAACTCTAATTTCATTATTTTGTAAACAACATGTTATTCCAAATCTGATTAGTACACGTCTTAATCAATAAGAATTTCTTAAGAATTATTTGATTTAAAATTGGATTCCATATGAAGATTCCAATAAAAAATAATGTCATTAATTCCTAATAATGTTACAAGAAACACCACCAATAACATATAGACTGATTCAATTTTTACTTGTTTGAAAAAAGTGAAATTCTCACATAGGAATTTCAACCCCCCCTGTTGATTTTTTTTTCAATACTAAAAACGCTTTAATGTCAATTTTTGTGCCTTAATAGATTTATTCTTCTCCCCCATATTGAAAATAAATGAAACTTACAATAAATTAATATTATAAACTAATTATTATTCTAAAAACAACTTACCTTCTCTTATAACATCATTGTTTGAAAAAAATCATAGAGGGGGATGATATCACATGTTTTTCTTAGCAAAGATCCTTTAAACATTGTACTATAATCTATATGGTAAAAATAGATGTATAAAATAAGAGAAAAATAAATAAGGTTTTCTGTGTATTCAATTAATTCACCAACATGTGATACTATTCTTGGAATACTTAAAAATTCTCAATCCTGGTGCTATATAAAATAAATACTTTTAAAAGAAACACATAACCCATACATATCTCAACAGGCCACCAAAACTATTCATCCACAAGTTATGTAACTCCTTATTTTTTATTTATTTTCATCAAATAACACCTCTTAAATTATGTTTTATACCATAAAAAATAAGGATATTTAGTGAGACTGACATACCATATTCCATATATTTTAGATTATTATCCTAAAATTCTAGATTTCAATGAATAATGTTTTTGAGAGCCTTCATCCACAAATTTTCTTCCCATGAAGGGACAAACCCAACTTCTCTTCATGGTATTTGGTAAACTCCATGAGATAATTGTTTTTGTTATCTTGATAGTGATAGACGAAATAGTATCCTTTGATTACTACATATTTGTACCAAATACATAAAATAGTTGGGAATGAGGAGGCACATATTTGATTCTTCATATGTAACACATAGGGTGAGAGTTTCCTCTCAACCTATTCCACTATATTATTATAAACTAAAAATGTGAATATTTATATTTATTTCCCCCTTTTGAGTCATTAAATATTTTTTATCTTCTTTCATCCCTTGATTTTGTTCTAAGCATGGAATAATTTTTTCCACACATATATATGTTTTGTGATAGAATCACTTTTTAATTTTATCCATTTGATTATTGGAGCCTTAGAATACTTTTATATTATTATTAAACAAATAAACCTATCTGGTTAGCCATGTCAATTATTTACTAGTTGTATAACCTAACTTATTTCACCTTACACCCAAGTAATAATAAGTCTTCATGTTTACACTAACTGTATGTTTCTCCACTTTTCACATAGAATTGTAATATTCTCCTCTACATTCCTTTTTTACCTTTGGGATCATTTTATTAATCACTTCTCTTCATTTTTCTCCAAAATTCATAGTAATGTCCCTTTTATTTTAACTTATTATTTTAGTTAACATTATTTATCATTTCTTCAAATCTTCTCCCCTTGCATGTGTATTTCTATGATTTTCATGAATCTACATGTTATTCGAACATGGTATTAATTTGTTCCCAATCCTCTAGTAATAAAAACAGTAGCATATGAAACTCTTTCTCTTATTTCCTTATGAAATATATCCAGATTTTATAGATTAAGTACACCGATATTTTTTAGTGGATCTACCATCATTTTAGAAAATTATCGTTGATATTATCTTAATACATCTTATCACTTCACCATTGATGTGGTGTATTTTTCAATATTTTTTATTATTCATATTTTACAAGAATCTGACCTTAAATGTATACCAATAGGATAAAAAACATTATTACACAATATAGTTTCTAGATTAATTGGATACCTTTTTGTTAGATGATATTTCCAATTTATGATAAGATGATCTTATACTCTTCTTTTTATTTACTTGAGAACTCATGGAGCCATGCACTCAATAAAAAACTATGTGGAAATGTATTTCCTATAAATAACAAGGGATATTTCACCTACGATAGTTACACATTTCTCAGTCATATTTCAATATTGAGGCATTTCATTTTGAGTAATTTATTATCTTACTCAACTTATCTTAGGCTGTCTTCCCAAAATTATTTTATCTTCATGATTTGTTCTTCATGAAATTTTCTTAATTCTTAAGATTAATTATCATGTTTCGTTATATTTTTTCCTTTGACCACAAATTGAGAATATTTTACACACATAAAAATTTTATTTAATTCCTCAAGTGTTTATAAATTGTCCAGAGATAATGTTTTATAGACTTATATCTCACAAACATACCTTTCAAGTTATTCTTCATCAAGGAGACATCTTGTAACGGCCCAAAATTTTAAAAATGGAATTCATTTACATATAATTCTGTTATATATTATAAATCACATTCAGAACATGATGGAACCAAAAAATTTCAAAATATTAATTTAGAATTTACATTTAGTGTATAACATGAACTTAAGAATTGAAAATATTACAACGTGATAAAAAAAATATAAAAAAATATAAATAAAATATGAAAATTTATATCTTTTCATTCCATTAGATTAATTACACACAGGAAAAAAATTTATAAATTAGAAAAAATATTATTAATAAAATATTAATCTTGAAAATGAAAATATATGTAAATTTGAGAATAATATAAGTGAATTAATAATAATTAAATATGAGGTATTTATAGAATGTTGGGATCTCATATGGCCTTTAAAAATGTGACTATTAGAAAAGTAATTTGAATGATGGAATAATAACCTAATCATTATAATAGTATCCTCATTTATTGAAATTTAAGTTAACAATTTTTTATCTTATAACATGAAAATATATTTTATTGATATCATGATACAAGAAAATTAATTTTTCAAAAATGATAAAGTATTCATATTTTTTCATACCATATTTGTTTTTTATAATAAAAATAACGATTTAGAAGAACATTTATTTTCATAAAAGGTAACTATAAATTGATATTTATTTATATTATAATGATAAGGTAATTTAATGATTCATTAAGTAAGTTTTCAAAGGATTATACAATTTAACAATATATAAAAATTCGAATTTTTCAATGAAATGATGATTTTAATCCTATAAAATAATTTTTTTTCATATTTATAATATAATTTTCATAAAATGGACTTAATTTTTGGAATATATAAGCCAAAAATGGATATAGAGATTTTTTTTCATGATCTAAAATAGATGAATTTTTTGGAATAGTGAAATATAATAAATATAGTATTTTTCAAGATAAGCTATCTATATGAATTTTTCAGTCTGGAATGATATAATAACCAACTAGTTTTATTTTAAATGTTTAATTTAATATATATAGTCCCAAAAATAAATAAAATTTAATTTATTCATCCAAAATAATAATATAATTAATATACTATTCAAAAGCACCTCTCTCATCCTCTTACAATTACCACCCCCAACATACCTTATTCTCACACCTTTTAAGCATTAGACATTGAAAAATTTCTTCCAAATTCATTCCTAACCTCTCTTCCCACGTCCCTAGAAGAATTTTTCTTCTCAAAATTCCAATCCCAAACTTACTTAATGAGTATTTCAAGGTGGTGACATTTAAGAGGTAATATACTCAATTTTCCTATTCTAAATTCATTTTCTCTTTTAGATTATCCTAAAATCTATCATAGAACACGTAATAATAACTCTAGTACCATATATATAATATAATGATATATTTATAATGTAATATCTAACATCCACATCTTTATTCACAACTCATATTCTAAAAAATAAAAAACATTTCATATTATGCTGGTTTATCACCCTCATGGATGATGAGTTTTTGTTTTCCACTTCCACCTTAATGGAATGTTTAAATTAAATTATAATGGCTTAAAATGAAATAATTATTTATATTTGATATTTTTCACATTCTATAATGAATATATATATATAATATAAACTAAATCAACACTAGTTCATTTTTTTTAAAAGGTTGGGGCAGAAGCCTCATTTATTATTAAAGGAAAGAAAAGACCTCTTTTTAACAGGGTAGAGGGAGACCCATTACATATCCCGAAGGCCCAGTGGGCATTTATCCCATTACATGGCCCGTATATGAAATTTATCTCTCCAAATAACATTATATATCTTCTTGATTCTATAAAATGATTCCAAATTTTGTATATATGTCTCTAACATATATATACATATCTTATTCTCCCTCCCTCTGATAGGGTAATCCATGCCTTAATTATATTTATCAAATGCCTAATGATTTTGACATTTTATTTATTCCTTTTTATAGCACACATATTCATGTACATGTTATGATAGGTTCACCCATATAACCCTCCAATGAAATGGGTAATTCTTTTATCTCATGATATATTATGTATGGGGTTGGGGATTAAACCTAATCCATGATGGGACTTTTTCTACCTTGTGATGTTGTCATGGAAGTTTGCCTTTACTTATGCTTATGTTATACTATATTTTGTTGTTGAATTCCTATATTTCAATGATCTTATGATACCATGTTCATCATTTTATGCTTCCACATGTTTTCTCATGAAACATCTATTTTATGATATCATGTTATAGAGTTTCACTAACTTGTTTTTCCTCATTATCGTGATTATTGTGTTACAGGTCTTTATAGATCATCCATTTTTTTTATTTATTCCCCAGATTATCCTATGAAGCTTTAGGATATCAAATGGAGTTAATAGATCATTTTAGATATTAAAATAAGTTTATTTTTCATTCAATTTGATTTACAAAGAAGTTATCCTTCCAAATGCACCGGGCCTTTCGATCCATTGGTACTATTCAATGGATAGTTATTTTAAAATCATATAAGAATAAATGTAAAAGACTTGGGACTCTATAATAGATATCAGTGGGTGGTATAATTATTTTTTTAGGATGGACACTAGAATAAATTAGTTAAATATGTAGTTATAATTATATGTATAGGAAAATATCTTAATGTTTTGGTGAAGTATAGAGTAAGTGGTTCCCAAGAAATTATATCCCTATTTAGATACAACAAGTGGATATGTATATTGAACAGGTGTGCCTAGAGGTAATAACCATGAAAGAGGTTCATTTTTTATTTACTCATTCATTACTTACTGCATGAAAAAGAGGACTTATGGTACAGATGGTTTGACAATCCCATGGGAAATGCATTGAAAAATTCACAAACTCTTTATGATCAATTATGATTTACTTGGTAATAGTTTTAGGTTATAACTGTTAATGGAAAATTAACATGAAAACCCTATATTTAAACCTATATACTCATAAGTTATTATTTATGTGTCATTTATAAATTATTCCTTCATTGTTCATAGTTTCCCATTTTAAATAATATTTAGTTTGAGTATCCTTATCTTTATAATTATTTTAGGTATCATAATTCACTAGAGCTCTAATAATCTAATGAATGATGCACTCATTTTCCTTTCATCAGATTAAAATTCCATTTATTATTATTGTTTTATACATTCTTTGATGTCTTGAAATATTATTATAACTAAATAAAAACCACCTCAAAACATGGATGTTGAGTTATCTATGAGATTATTAAATAGAAAAATTTTTACATCCCAAGTATATAACTCCCCCTGGGTAATTTTTTTGAGTAATGAATCTCCTATAAAATGTTATTAAATTTCATTTAATATATTTTTGTTCTATATTAGGCTATTATTCGATATACTTGTATAAATCTATAATCTACTATCTGGAGAGGTAGATCAAACTTCCAATGCCGAGTTAAACTATGATTCTATACCTGTTTGATGAGGATGATGAATCATTATTGGAATATTTTTATTATGAGTGGATATTATTTCCTTATGATAAAGAATATTCAGCTCAAATTATGGATAAAAAGGTGAGGGTCATGCTTGATGATATGCCAATTATCAAGGATTCTACAGATAGATTCCCTAAAGTGATTTATGGTCATCATCCTGACTGAGATGTTGATTTCTCAATTGAACATAAACATGGAACTCTCAAAATATCAAGGAATCCTTAAAGAATTACCACCATTGAGTTTTAGTAACTAATTATGTTGGTACCATAGAATCTGAAAAATGGTTTTATACCCCCCAAGTGATTCACTATGGGGTGCACTAGTCCAATTCATCAAGAAGGATGGTTCAATGTTCCTCTTCATTTATTGTTTTGAACTCACCAAAATCAAGATAAATTACATGTTTCCTCTACCACAGAAATATGAATTATTTGATCAACTATTTGAGGGCCAATATTTAATGAAGGTGGACCTTTGGTTAGGATATCACTAATTAAAGGGGATTAAGGAAGAAATTCCTAAGACGAATTTTTGAATGAGGTATGAACAATATGAGTTCATAGTGATTCCCTTGAGACTCACTAATACTCGAAAAATATTTATGGACTTAATGAATAAGGTATTTTGATATTACCTTGACAAATATGTGGTAGTCATTAAAGATGATATTCTGATACAATATAAAATAATGGAGAATCATTTTAATAGTGTGATAAAGACTGGTGAGATTAAATTATATATGAAATGTATAAAAAAATGGGATTTTTTATTAAGTATTTTTCATTCCTGGGGTAAGTTATCATGGTTAAAGGGGTATTTATAGACCCTTCTAATTTGAGGGAAATTTCAGAGTGTCTTAGACTAGCATCTGTAAGGGAGATCCCTAGATTCCCTTGACTGGATGGGTATTAAAAATTATTTGTGAGAAACTTATAATTATTTACAAACTCACTAACCAATAAAACTAGGAAGTTAGTAATGTTTTTATGTACTAATTATCACAGAAATAGATTCAAGGAATTTAGAAAAGCCTTATCACAGCACTAATTCTCATGCTTCCCTCAAGTGGGAAAATTTTTATGGTATAAAAGATTCATCAAAGAAGGGTTTAAGAAGTGTACTGATAAAAATGATAGTGTGATATCCTATACCATAAGGTAGTTGAATGTTCATGAGAAGAATTATCCACTGCATGATCTAGAGTTGAATACAGTGATTTTCACATTGAAAATCTTGATAAATTGTCTCTTTGGAGATAATTTTTATGTACACGTAGATCATAATAGATTCAATTATATATTTACATAGTGGGGCCTTAATATGTTCCTACAAAGATGGTTAGATCTAATCATGGAATATACTGGATAATTCCACTGCATACTATGAAATAAAATAATGTGAAGTAATCTCTAATGGGAAGGGATTTATAAACCTTATCAATTATGAGAATTAAGAATGAACTAATCTTCAAGATTATTAATCGATGGATATGGGAATCATAAATTAAGGAAAATCATCATACCTTTCTTAGATGATTTCTCAACTCTCAATTTTAGAGAAGATATAATATGATCAAAGATAGGATATGGAAATTCAGAAGAATTTGGAAGTTATAAGAAAATATAAATCCTCAGGATTAAAATTTTATGAGTAATTATTTAAAAAATTTATGTCATAGATATGTGTACCATCAAATCCTACGATAAATAAGGATAAATTAAATTATTCATAGAGTTCTTCCATATCTATCCACCTTGGGAGTATGAAGATATACCATAATCTTAGAGAGAATGGTTAGTTGGAAAATATGATAAACAATATCATATAATAAACATCCTAGTTCCTGGTATGCCCGTAGGTGAAGGATGAAATGATAAATTCAGTGATTGACGAAACCATTACCCGTACCTACATAAAACTGGGAAAAATCACCACGGTCTTTGTCCCTAGTCTTCAGAATACATCTGAGATAAATAATTATATTTGGGTAACAGTTAACCATATTATAAAAACTGCTCATGTCATCAATATAAGACCCGACCTTAAAACATTACATAATATTGAATTAAATGAATAATTAATGTTGAGGATCTTTTCAGGTTTAGTGTTTTAGATAATTAGTCTATAACTATTACATAACAACTTGAATATTATAAGTATACACTAATACTCAGTATCCATTTTTTTCATAATATAGATAATTTTAAAAAGAAACATGTCTAGTTTCATGTTCTAGAGAGCATGAATTTTCCTTGATCCCATCCTTGACCCTATTAATCATTAAGTCCTATGGAAAAACATTTCAAAAACTTGGGATGATCATAAAAATCTAGGTATGGTTTATAAAATAAGGAAGGAAAAAATTATCCCACCAATGAATACAAATCCATGAAACCATACTTTCCAATCATAACATGCCTTATGAAATCATAATAATTATGAATAACACACAAAAATCATTAATCATAAAGGTTTCTTATGGCATCCATATCAAACTTACATTGTAGCTATCACAGCTACGTAGGGAGTTACACTTGGAATACCCATCACAGTATATTCCCTAAATATCATAGGAGAAACATCACGTTTACCTCTGTCATGTTACCCAATTCATTGGAGAGCTATCTCGGGCTCACCCGCCCGAGGTTTATCACAGAACCACCTATATACGTAAATAATTCCCAATAACCGTAACATAATCATAACACATAGCTCAATTATAAAGGAAAGATAACATTTACACATTCCAATAAATCAAATAAAGATATTGAAATAAACAATTCTTTATCAAATCATTTTGAAAACCATTTAAAAAGAGATTTTTGAATCAAAGTGTCCCATACCACATTGAAGATTTTAAATCAATTATCATTTGAAAACATTAATGTCTGTATAAATAAATCCTCAAAAACATTTTGAAAACGTGGACATTAATGATAATTATTTAAAAGAATAAATCTTTAAAACATTTAAAATGATATTTTAGTTAAAGAGTTTTTTAACAAAAAGAGATATGTCTGAATACAAATAATAGAGGAATTAAATTTAATCAGAACTTTATAATGTCTTGAGAATAAAGGTATTAATGATATAATATGAAAAGGGATAGTATATACACCCTATAAGAGTGAATTAGTTCTTAATAACAATTAAGTCTCAACGGAACATAAATTGAGACGAAATCCCTTATAAAAACTGTATCCTTTGATTAAGGATAAATCAATTACATAATAATGTGTGACAAATAATAATACACTAAATATAATTTGATATTCAGTGTAAATCAATCATAGGAAATTCACACATATTGTTTTTATGTCAAAACCAATTACTTTAATGTTTAACTCAATGAATGGAAATTGAGTTAAAATTACTCCTATCAAGTTCATATCGATGACATGAGAATTTATCAACGGATTGATTATGTGTATCAAAAGTATATCCACACAAAGGGGATTGGAAATTACAACCTAAATAAATAAACAGTTATTCCACACATAATCATAGTATGAAATAATTAAGAATTAGAAGATTAACCCAAGTAATTGAAATTGGGTTAAAAGGTTCCCTTACCGATTTGGTTACTTACAAAACATACGACCCATGAAAGAAGGATCATACAAGGATGATGTAAATACTCATAAATGAAAGTATATTACACAAAGAGTAAAATAATGGGAAGTAGATACACCGAACTATCTAAACAATTTTTTTTTTATTTTAAAATAACCACTTTTTGGGTAAGTGGGAACCATACAGAGAGAGCCAGGTTTTCATGCATATCCCACTTCCACAAAAACCACATTCAAAATTCCAAAATTCACAAATCAGATTTCAAATGGCAACATTCAAAAAACCACCAAAATCCACCTCAAACCACGAACTTACCCACCTCAATCAGCAAACCATCATCCATTAGGAGACCTCAATCCAAGAGAGATAGTCACATCACTTCCTTCTTCCATTGATAGAGTCATCATCATCGATATCGTCGTCCTCACCGCAGGAGAAGATAACCTAAATCTTGTAACGCTGACCACTTCGACTCCACCGCCACAACCGTAGAACCACCAAACATCCACTTCATCACCGTCGCCGGCTGATCCACCATAACCAGGAACAAATAAAACCAAGAACCAAAGATGAAAAATGCTTTAATAATAACATTGAGAAAGAAAAACTGAAAAAAAATCCGTAGAACAAGAAAAAATCTAGGATTTCATATCCTTTGCTACCATTGAAAGACAAAATCTGCAAGAAAGGAAGAGAACCAAATTCATCATCATGGGAGAAAATTGCAAGAATGTAGAAACTGTAGATATTCACCACCATTCATACCACCCGTGAAATCATACCTCTCCTCAAGGACATCCCAAAACCTCTAGGGAATTCGTCGCATTCCACCGACCTAGAGGGAAGCAAAGGACCGGGAGGCCAGGGCAGGAAAGAGCCGCAGAGAAGGGGAACGACCGAAGAAAACTGTCAAGGAATAAGTATGAACACTAGGACTAAAACCCCAAAGGAAACCATAATAAAGGAATTGATGCAGATCCATTTCAAGAACCATCGGGAAACTGGAAAGATAAGACTGGGACTGAAACCCTACAAGACATAACCGAAGAAGCCGGAACTGAGAGGAACGAAGAAGCGCCGCTGCGATCATCCACCAACACCTCCCAATCGGCCTTTTACCATCATGCCGAACCAGTAATGGGGCTAAGCGTGATGGATAAGATCGAAAGAGTAGTGGAAGAAACCCACAACAGCAAGGCTAGAGCGAAGAGAACAGAAGAAGAAGCAAAAAATCCAAAAGAATCATCCAACGACGGATGTTCCAATGCTAGTAGGAAGAAGCCCTAGGAGGATAGGCTCTCAAGAAAGTGGATCAGGAGAGAGCGGAGGCATCTGGAATTAGATACACCACACAAAAGGAAATAGTATCAAATATAGCATGAATCTCACAGGAATAAAAAGTGAGATAAAACCTGTTACCATGTTGTAATTAACTGAGTCGTATGACCAAAAGTTAATAACCACCAAATAATCATATAATTACATGAATAAAATGATAATCATGATAATATATATCAAATGGAAGTACACAATACACCACATGTAACGAATAAGTGGCAGACAATGGAAATATCACAGAATTAAAAGCGATATAAGAAAATACCTTACCTCGTGTCCGAGTTGACTCGTTTGTTCCTTGTTCTTCCTGAATAATAAAATAAAGTTAATTTATACTTTCTTAATAACCTTTTTCCAGATTATTATCCTTTTTATATCACTTATTACCATTTTATAAGCATTATGAAATCATTTAATTTAATAATGGTCGTTTGGTCGATATTTGGTACTTGAGTCAAAAATGAACACTATATAATTACAAGTTGTCCATGTAGTCAACAGTCCATTATCTCCAAAATTATATTCATAATTTAGATATCATTTAATTCATATATATCCCATATATATATATTTATTTATAACATTACATAACCTTTTTGAGATAAAAAATGAAATGCACCGTTCAGGGAAATGGTAAGTTGTACGTATCCATGAATGCTATTTTCATTTCTATTTCTTATTTTAATGGAATTAAAACATAATAATAAATAGGTATATTATAATTACAGTATAATATCATATATTATATCATTAACTCCATCCTTTATACGTCCCACATATGGCATTAAAAATTCATATCAATTTGAGGGGGCGGTAGTCCACACTTCCTCAAATGAAATTATCGTGTTTTCCCATAATGGGAACCATAAAGGTATGATATAAATGGAAAATACAGAATCATGAAAAAAATAAACATAATATATATCATATATAAATACAGTTCCATCATAATGTCCACCATGAGAGGCGGTAGGAGGTAATCAAATAATCATCGTCTCGTGAGGCGTTAGTTTTCCATCCACAGAAACAGTATGTTCTTCAACCATTAGATGGAGGTGTGTGTAAATGTAGTTGGATTATTTCTTATAAAAACATCCTAGTATATTTTGTATACTGGTTTTGTTATAAGATAAAAAATAAAAAGAGTTTAGGGGTTGGATAAGTAAAATTAAATAAAATAAGTTAAGATAAACTGTTACCTTTAATTTGGGTAACGTTTTTTGGTTTGAAACAAAAGGACTTCTTGAAGTGCCTTATGCCTAAGGTAAGGATTCTAGGAGGAGGAGAGGGATGTATGTAGATTAATTGGGCAGAGTTTGGACGATTATAACTTATTTAGAGGTGTGAGTAATTGGTTAGAAGCGGTCTCCTTTTATAAGGGAGAGGAGGGGCTTTTTAGGAAAGTGTGAAAATATTATTTTATTATATAATGATATTAGGTTTATAAAGGTACAAAAATAATTATAGTCAGATATAACATGACTCATGGTAGAAATAAAATCATCCAATAGGAATTGGATAGGTTTTGGATGTTATTTTAATATTTATAATCTTATTTATTTAAATAATTTATTAATGAGGTAAATACTGCATCATTATTGTGTCATAAATAATTTAATTTATTTGATGTATAAAAATTAGAACAAAATACCATGATGTAGGAAATATTTTTATATTTCCAATTAATATTAAAGTCAAAAAAATTACGTATATAATACCATATAAAAATTAATTTACTAAAAGATTTTTGTTCACGTCATTTTTTCTTTTACTTTAAATTAATTAATCTAAAGTGTCATTATCATTCATAAGTGGCTCCATGGGGTCCCCAAATCTACCAAAAGATTACCATGGTCATAAATGACTCAAAAAATAAAGTTTTTACAAGTTTTAAGGTAATTTGTAATTATTATAATATTCTTATTACCTTGAATTACCTTATTCACCTTTAGCCGCGGTAAATAAAAGTCAAAAGTTACTATTCACCAAAAATTATTTTCATCTTATTGAACCACATTTTACAAAATAATAACAACCATGTATGTAGGATTTTTGAAATTCAATTAATAGAAGTGATAAAATTTCATTTAAATGAATAATTTGATTTTTTTAACTACTACTAAGTGGTTTCATTATTCATCAAAAATTGATGTTTTTCAGAAAAATACAAAACATTCAGCCTAAGATATATTTGATATTAAAAATTAATAAATGATGTATATTTTAACAAATTATTAACATATAATTTTAATTAATTAATTTAAAATTAATTTCCGTTGTTAAAACAAATAGCGTGTTTTTAAGAAACAATAACTATCAAAAGATTGACACTTGTTTATGTCCAATTTCAAAGTGAAATTAATTCCAATCACCAAAATTGGATTAAATGGTAAAAATATATTCTAATTAAACTTTAAAATCAATTAAAAAGATAATATAATCAAATAAATAAATTATATTAAAACGTAGTTTTGAATTAAAATACAATATTTTCACTATTCATTAAAATATGAACTTTATCGGAGAAATTCCAAAAATTTACACAAAATAAGTTTTGATGTCCCCATTCTAAAAAAAGATTTTATTTTGTCAAATAAATTATATTAAAGTGACCAAAATATAATTAAATATGGTTCACCATTAAAAGGTGGTAAATCATCCTTTTAATGTAAATTATGCTTAAAATTGGATTTATTCACATTTTAAGCCTCTAACTTTTATTGGATAAATGTAAATACATTTAACAAACATGTATAATCATATAATAGTTAGTATTTTATTCATTCCCGCTAATAAAATGTCTAATAGTTAACTACCATTTAAAATAATAATATTATATTATTAGTGTGCAACGTAAGATTTCAAAAAAACTTGTTGTTGCGTATTGGGTACGCTATCGAACATAGAAACCCCTTTAAAGTAAAATTAATATTTAATTCAAAATATTAATAAATATAAAAACTTCATATTCTTTATTTTCATGGGATTTTATATCCTTCCCCCCTTTTGGGAATTGTATCCTCGTAATTTTAAAATTGGTCTCGGAAACATCATTGAATGCCCCTTATCGGAATAAGAGTCAATAAAACTAGAACATTAAAATAAATAAAGATATATAAAAAGGTAACTCGAGACAACCCATAATAGGATTCCATGTAGGAAAAAATTGATATGGAAGAGAAAAAAACCATCAAGTTCTAATGGAGAGTGGTATAAAACAAGATTTGGTGGAAGTTAACCACCAGAAAATCACAAACTGGTGATGGGTTAAATAGTCTTTAATTCCCCAGTAGGAAAAGTTAACAAACAATGTTTTTGTTTTTAGTTACTTTTAATTGAGGAATTTATTTATTATCTTAACTAAAAAATATAAGGAAACATAATTACTTGTCATGTAGACTTTCATCCTTTATTAGATTTCTAACACAAACTCATATTTTCTCCAAATAATGATTATTCAGGATGACTTTTTCACATTAAAAGCACTATAATGTACTTCAAGAGAATCACATAATCCAAAAAAGATGAACTATATATTTCATATGTCTTTAAAACTTAACCAAAACCAAAATTGGTTATTATAAGATCAAATAATCCCCAAAAAGTATAATCCTTTATAAAAAGAAAAATTGCTCTTAATCTCCAAAATTTGTCAAACAATACCCAAAGTTCAACCCAAACCACTCAATAACCAATTTTCCATAAAATTCTTCAAATTAATCCAAACTAAGATTGAAACGGAAATCTCGGAAGCATTTTTTCACATATTCTTCCAAGATAAATCTTAACATTTATCTCCAAATAACATCAGTTACTCTTAAAGTCTCATAACGAAAACTAATTAACCTAATCACATATTCTCCATGATCTGTTAATCATTTCCATAGATAACCAAAAATCAACTTATTATTGATTCATAAAATCATCTAACTAAAAATAATTATTCATACTAACCAGGGAATTCACGTAGTCTAGTGGTAGGTGATAAATCCCAATCGCACTTTGGTTGTGGGTTCGATTCCCGTAGCTTTTTCCGACGCAACGGTTTGTCATGCAGTCTATGTGTCATCCTTTTTGAAAAACTATATAATTTTATAACATTCCCAAAAAGATATAAATTCATCAAAAATAACCATAACATATTTTAACCACAAAGTTTATCTAATAACTTTCATTTTTCATCCCAAAATGTATTAACCTATAATTTCCTCAAATTCAAGGATCATATAAACCCAAATGGTTCTTTATAACTATATCCACAAAAGAAAAGATAATTATACCTTGAATAAAATTTTTATATATCAAACTTCAAGGTTACACATACTATAAAAAGTCTTCTAATGTAATCCCATCATCAAAAGAGTCGCAATACTTTTAAGCATTTCACTATCCTAAAATCTACCATAACACTGGAATCCCATATACGTTGACATCTTACTCATTCAGAATTCTTCATGATCCATTAACCATTCATTTACAAATTATTCTAAATTACTTCTTTCCTACAAAAAAATCATGAATCAGATACTAAGATTCAATAATGTCAAAACATATGTTATTAAATATTCCATACCTTTCATTGGTCATTGTCAGTTTCTTCATCCTCAATAAAAAAGAAATTAGGTATTGGTAAATATATATTTGTACAATCATGGTTATCCCTTTCCCGAAACTTATTTTTAGGAAATCTATTTGTATAATGTCCATGCACACCATATTTAAAACATTCAACTGATCCCTCATAAAGAACTTAGTTCCCTTTCCTAGAGTCCACTGGATGCTTCCTTTTTACATTGAAGGTTCTTTCTTTATGACCTTCATTTCCACATCTATATCATCTTTCAGTCCCTTTGAAACTTTTTTCTATGTGTTTCTTTCCACATCCTTGACACTTATGTTTTTGAACATACATACCTTTATGATTATTACCTGAACTTCCATAGGGATTTTTTCTCCAATATACGATGCCTTATAAAAATAACCAAGGTTCAAGTGTCAATCATGACTCCAGATAGTTAGTTGAGAATAACCACAAGAGTTCTCATTGCAGCTCCCATTTCATTCAATTTCTCATTCAGAAAACTGTCACAGTTTTCTTCACATCCATTGTTACTTTGATGCCTGCTAGATCCAGCCATTTACTAAAACCAAAAAGTTAAGTGTGAGTATATCACTAAAATCATCATATAATATCTTATGAGGGGGTAAATAAGAATATATACTTATTCATGTTATCTTAAACTCATTCAATTTATCTAAAATAACTATGAATATTTATAAAATCCTAACCATTATGGTAATGTCACTTATTCTTAAAGAACACCCTAACCTCAAAAGTTATCTAAACCGACCGTTGATACCAATTATAAGACTCGTCCTTAAAACATTACATAATATTGAATTAAATAAATTATTCACAATGAGGGTCTTTTCTGGTTTAGAGTTTTTGAGAATTATGCCATAACTATTACATAACAACTTGAATATTACAAGTAGACACTACTACTCATTATCCATTTTTTTCAAAAAATAAAAACTCTTAAAAAAGAAACATGTCTAGTTCCATGTTTTAGACAGCATGAATTTTCCTTGATCTCATACTTGACCCTATTGAAATTTAAGTCATGTGGAAAAACATTTCAAAAACATGGGATGAGCATAAAAAGCTCAGTAAGGTATATAAAATAAGGAAGGAAAACATTATCCCACCAATAAATACAAATCCCTGAAACCATACTTTTCAATCATAACAAACCTTATGAAATCATAAGATTTATGAATAACACACACAAATCATGAATCGTAAAGGTTACTTATGGAATCCATATCAAACTTAAATTGTAGCTATCATAGCTACACTGGGAGTTACACTTGGAATACCCATCACAATATATTCCCTAAATCTCTTAGGAGAAACATCACGTTTACCTCCTTCACGTTACCCAATGCATTAGAGAGCTATCTTGGGTTCACCTACCCTAGTTTTATCATGGAACCACCCATATATGTAAATAATGCCCAATAACCATAACATAATCATAAGACATAGCTCAAGTATAATGTAAATATAACATTTACACATTCCAATATATCAAATCAAGATATTGAAATAAACAATGCTTTATCAAATCATTTTCAAAACCATGTAGAAAGAGATTTTTGAATCAAAGTGTCCCATAACACTTTGAAGATTTTAAAAAAATTATAATTTGAAAACATTAATGTTCATATAAATAAATCCTAAAACACATTTTGAAAACAAGGAGATTAATTAGAATTACATAGAAGAATAAATTATTAAAACATTTAAAATGATATTTTAGTTAAAGAGTTTTTTTAACAAAAAGAGATACGCATGAATACAAATAATTGAAGAATTTCATTTAATCAGAACTTTATAATGTCATGAGAGTAAAGGGATTAATGAAATAATATGAAAAAGGACAGAATATAAACCCCATAAGAGTTAATTAGTGCATAAAAACAATTAAGTCTCAACCGAACGTAAATTGAGATGAAATCCCTTATAAAAACTGTATCCTTAGATTAAGGATAAATCAATTAAATAATAATGTGTGAAAAATAATAATACAATCAATATAATTGGATATTTAGTTTAAATCATTCATAGGAAATTCAAACATGTTCTTTTTTATTCAAAACCAATGACTTGAATGTTTGACTCAATGAATGGAAATTGAGTTAAAATTACTCTTATCCAGTTCATATCGATGACATGAGAATTTATCAATGGAGTGATTATGTGTATCAAAAGTACATCCACACAAATGGGAGTGGAAATTAAAACTTAACTAAATAAATATTTATTCCACACATAATCATAGCATGACATAATTAATAATTAGAAGATTAACCCAAGGAATTGAAATTGGGTTAAAAGGTTCCGTTATAGATTTGGTAACTTACGAAACATACAACCCATGAAAGAACGATCATACAATGAAGAGGTAAATACTCATAAATGAAAGTATATTACACAAAGAGTACAATAATGGTCAGTAGATACACCACCCAAAAGGAAATAGTGGAAAATTTTGCATGAATCTCACGGGAATAAAAAGTGAGATGAAACCTGTTACCATGTTGTAATTAAGTAAGTCGTATGAACAAAAGTTAACAACCACCAAATAATCATAGAATAACATGAATAAAATTATAATCATGATAATATATATCAAATGGAATTACAAATTACTCCACATTCAATGAATAAGTGAAGAATAATGGAAATCTCACAGAATTAAAAGCGAGATAAGAAAATCCCTTACCTCGTGTCCGACTTGACTCGTGTGTTCCTTGTTCTTCCTGAATAATAAACTAAAGTTAATTTATAATTTATTAAGAACATTTTTCAAGTTTATTATCATTTTTATATCACTTATTACCATTTTATAAACATTATGAAATCATTTAAGTTAATAATGGTCGTTTGGTCGATATTTGATACTTGAGTCAAAATTGAACACCTTATAATTACAAGTTGTCCATGTTGTCAATAGTCCATTATCTACAAGATGATATTAATGATTTAGATATAATCTAAATCATATATATCCCATATATATATGCATTTATAATAGTACATAACATTTTGGAGATAAGAAATGAAATGCATCATTCATGGAGAGTGTAAGTTGTACGTATGCATGAATGCTACTTTCATTTCTATTTCTTATTTTAATTGAATTAAAACATAATGATACATATTTATTTTATAATTCCAGTATAATATCATATATAATATCATTAACTCCATCCTTTATACATCCCACATATGGAATTAACGAGTCATATCACTTTGAGGGGGTGGTAGTCTGCACTTCCACAAATGAAATTATCACATTTACCCATAATGGGAACCATAAAGGTATGATATAAATGGAAAATACAGAAGAATAAAGAACACATAAACATAATATATATCATATATAAATATAGTTCCATCATAATTTCCACCATGAGAGGCGGTAGGAGGTAATCGAACAATCATCGTCTCGTGAGGCATTAGTTTTCCATCCACAAAAACAGTGTGTTCTTCACCCATTAGATGGAGGTGTGTGTAAGTGTAGTTATAATATTTCTTATAAAAACATCACAGTATATTGAAGATACTGTTTTTGTTATAAAATAAAGTAATAAAAAGAGTTTAGGGGTTGGAGAAGTAAAATAATAGAAAAAGAAGATAAGAGAAACCTTTACCTTTAATTTGGGTAACTTCCTTTGGTTTGAACCAAAAAGACTTATTAAAGTTCCTTATGCCTGAGTTAAGACTTATAATATTAGGATAGGGATGTTGGGAGACTAATTGGGAAGATTTTGGACGATCTTAAAGGCTTTAGAGGTGTGATGAATTGGTTAGAAGTGGTCTCCTTTTATAAGGGAGAGGAGGGGCTCTTTAGGAAAGTGTAAAAATATTATTTTATTATATAATGATATTCGGTTTCTAAAGGTCCAAAAATACTTATATTAGAATATAAGATGTCCCATTGTCGAAATTAAATCATACAATTGTAATTTGACAGGTTTTGGATGTTATTTTTATATTTATATGCTTATTTATTTAAATGATTTATTAATGAGGTAAATACTGCATCATTAATGTGTCATAAATAATTTAATTTATTTGATGTCTAAAAATTATAAGAAAAATACCATGATGTAGGAAATAGTTTTATCTTTCTAAGGAATATTTATAGTCAAAAATATTACTTATATGACACTATATAAAAATTAATTTACTAAAAGAGTTTATTAATGTCATTTTTGCCTTTACTTTAAATTAATTAATCTGAAGTGTCATTATCATTCATAAGTGGCTCCATGGGGTCCCAAAATCGACCAAAAGATTTCCATGGTCATACATGACTCCAAAAATAATTTTTGGACAAATGTTAAGGTAATTTTGAATTATTATAATATTCTTTTTACCTTGAATGACCTTATTTAACTTTAACCGCGGTAAATAAAAGTCAAAAGTTACTATTCAACAAAAATTATTTTCATCTTATTGAACCACATTTTACAAACTAATAACAACCATGTATGTCATATTTTCGAAATTCAATTCATAGAAGTGGTAAATTTTCATTTAAATGAAAAATTCTATTTTTTTAACTACTACTAAGTGGTTTCAATATTCATCAAAAAATGATGTTTTTTTAGAAAAATACCAAACATTCCGCCTAATCTATATTTAATATTCAAAATTCATAAATGATATATATTTAACCAAATTATAAACATAAAATTTTCATTAATTAATTTAAAATTAATTCCCGTTGTTAAAACAAAAAGCGTCTTTTTAAGAAACATTAAATATCAAAAGATTGACACTTGTTTATGTCCAATTTCAAAGTAAAATTAATTCCAATGACCAACATTGGATTAAATGGTAAAAATAAATCATAATTAAACTTTAAAACTAATTAAAAAGTTAATCTATCCATAAAAAAAATCATATTAAAACGTAATTTTGAATTAAAATACAATATTTTCACTATTCGTTAAAAATGTACTTTATCGGAAAAATTCCAAAAATTTACACAAAGTAAATTTTTTTGTCCCCATTCTAAAAAAAGATTTTAATTGGTCAAATAAATTGTATTAAAGTGACCAAACTATAATTACATAGGGTTCACCATTAAAAGGTGGTAAATTGAACTTTTAATGTAAATTATGCTTAAAATTGGATTTATTCACATTTTACGCCTCTAACTTTTATTGGATAAATGTAAAGACATTTAACAAACATGTATAATCATATTGTAGTTAGTGTTTTTCATTCCCGCTAATACAAAGGCTTGGATTTAACTACCGATTAGAATAATAATATTATATTATTAGTGTGCAACGTAAGATTTCCAAGAAACCCGTTGTTGCGTTTTGGGTATGCTATCAAACATAGAAACCCCTTAAAAGTAAAATTAATATTTAATTCACAAATATTAATAAATATGAAAATTTCATATTCATTATTTTCCTGGGATGTTACAATCAACATTCTGAAGAACATCTCACTCAATAAAAAGCTAGGTTTTACATCCTATAAGACGTGATACTATTTGGGTCACCATTAATGCTTTCATCTAATCGATATCTAATATTTACCTCCATGTTCTATAAGATTCCCCAATATTATCTAAACACTGACTTTAAAATTATTATGGCTTATCACCCCCAAACTAAGGGCCATTTTGACTGGACTATCTAAACAATGTAAGGTTTGTTTATTTCTTTCTCGATGGAATTTAAAGGATGATGATATTAATATATTCATCTGATAAAGTTCCCATAATATAATATCCTTTAATAAATAATCCAAATGGATCCATATGAATCCCAACATGGGAAGAGATATAAATCACATGTGTGTTGTGATGAAGTTGTTTAACGCAGGCTGTTTGGACTTAAAATGGTTAACGAAATGTTGAAAAAGGTTATGAATATTCAACAACACATCAGGGAAAATCGCAGTCAAAAGGAAATCAACTCTAACAATAATCGATGATACTCATATTTTGAGGTTGGAGATAAATTTTCTCTTATCGTATATCCATGTAATAGAGTTCCGAGATTTTGGAGAAATGGAATGCAAAGTCTCAAGTTCATCATCCCCTTTGAGATTCTAGATCACATCGAAGTTGTTTCCTATCAACTAGTCCTCCCACTAAACCTATATCAATTACAAAATATATTGCATGTATTCGTATTAAGGAGTTATATATCAAATAACTCATATATATTTAATTTTATGGTTGTTCTACAATAAAATGATCTCTCTTTTAAGGAGAATCCAATTTAGATCATACACCATAGAGATAATATTCTTCTCCAAAAGAGACCTAACATAGTCAAAGTACTATTGAGAAAACATACGTCTGAGGATCTAGCATGGGAAATACTGGAATCCCTGATGTTGAAGTTACATCACATTTTTTCACTTTAGAATGTGAAGTGAAATTTCAATGGAGAAATTTCTTACGGGGGGAAGAATGTAACGACTATGAATTTTAACAATGTAATCTCTCTTCTTATAACTATGTTGTGTTGTATAATAAACATTCAAAACATGTTGAAACCAATAGATTTTAATTATATTAATTTTAACAATAAGTTTTGAAGATAAAAATAGATATAGGAATTCAAATTATTACAATGGGATGACAAATAGACATATAAGATAACAAAAATATGAATGATTAACATTTCTTTGTCTGTCATAATAAATACACTGACACACAACACCATATAAATGAGAAAAAATATTAGAAATAAAATATACATCATGAAAATTAAAAAATAAATAACCTTGATAAAAAATAGAAGTGAATGAATAATGAATGAAATATGAAGTATTTATAGAATGTAGGGATCCCATATGACTGTCACAAATATTACCATGGTAACAGTAACCTGACAGATAAAATAGTAACCAGATAGTTAGAATAGTATCCTCACATGTGATAATGTAAAATAATATCTTAATATCTTATGAAATGAAAATATAAAATATTTATATCATGATACAAATAAATAATTTATTCTAAAATGATAAAATAAGAGTTTGGTTTTTTGTAAAACATATATGTTTTATTTTAATTTTTATAATAAATATAATGATTTAAAATAAAATTTATTTTCCTAAAAACGATTTATTAATTAATATTATGTTATATTATAATATTTATATACTTTTATATTACTTTATGTAATTTTTCAATTGGTTAGAAAATTGGTCATAATTTTAAAATTGGAATTTTTTAAATAAATGAGGATTTTATTAAAAAAATAAATTTCTGATATTTATAAAATTATTTTCATTAAATTGATTTAATTTTTTTATTCTAAACATCAAAAAATGGCTAGGGCATCTTTTTTCTTGATTTTATAAAATAATTGTTTTTTTTTGTGAATAATGAAATATGGTAAAATATGTTATTTAACATTATAAGATAATGCATGATTTTTTGAGTAATGTTTGTATAAATAAGATACTAGTTAAAATTAAGATGCATAATTTATTTTATATATTCATAATAATCAATATTATTAATAATCTTTATCTGTAATAATAAACTAATAAATATATATTTCAAAAACATCCACATCCCCCCATATAAATACAACCTCTCACGACCCCTTCTTCTCAAAACTTACAGGCCTTGGGGATTTCAAAATTTCTACAAAAACATATCTTAAACTCTATCCCAATTTCAATATAATAATTTTTCTTCTAAAAATTCTAATTCTAGTGTTCCTTAAGGAGTATTACAAGGGGGCAAATTTAAGAGCTAATGTTCTCAATTTACCTATTATAAATGCAATTATTATTTCAACATATCCTAAACTACCTCATACAATAATTAATAATAAATCTTGTATCATATATATATTTAAATATTATATTTCTAATTTAATTTATACCATCCACCCATTTTATCATATTCTCCTATTCTAAGAAATTAAACCATATTCCATATTATGTCGATTCACCGCCTTTGTGAATAATGAATTTTCATTTCCCACTACTTCCTTTAGGGTATATTTAAATTAATTAATAATCAACTAAAATGGCCTAATTTTTTATATTATTTATTTTTTCACATTATAGAATGAATATATGTCCATAACATTAAATTAAAAAAATTAGTTTATGATGGTTGGTACAACCACCTAAATTAAGTAACTATATAGTGTTAATGTTTTTAATAAAAGAGAAATCCATATTATAGAATAAATGAAGTCATTTTGAACAATTTAAATTTTTTAATTACCTGAAAACCATTTCATTTCACATATGGGGCTATATTTTCGTTTTAAAAAAACATCAATAATTATCTACAAGTGATCTGACAGTGGAACCATCAAATGAATACTCATGAAAAAAAATTAATCCTTATATATCCTTTAAATGGTTATAAAAGAACATAATAAAACTATCATAAACAATATTTAGATAGAAAAGGATTTTAATTATTTAATTAATGAATCGAATTTGATTATCCAGAATACTAAGCACAAGTTTAGAATGAATCTAGATCTAAGGTAATGGATCTATTTAAACCAACCTTTTTCATTGGGCTATGTCCTCTCTCTCCAACTCACTACATCTTTCACCTTGATTCTATTAAATTATTATATATTATATACATACATACCTTAAATATACACCTAGATTATTATCCCTCTCTTTTATATGGTAATACATTCCTTAAGTTTATTTCTAAAATTCCTTATGATTATAACTTATGATTGATTCCCTTTTATAGAACACATAAGCATGTACCTGTAATTATGGGTTCCCCTAGATATTGATCAAATTAATTGGGGGATTATTTTGTACCATGATACATTATGCATGTCATTGGGGTTTAAACCTAATCCATGATGGGACTCTATCCACCATGTGAGGTTATCTTCACAGTTATAATTGACTTATCATAATGTCATGTTATATATTACTTCAACATTTCAATGTATCAATTATATTATGATTAAATGTTATTTATGTTATGATTCCATGTGACTACTCATGAGCCTTCACTTTTATTAAATCATGTCATAACATTTGACTCACATGTAATTCCTCATTATCATGTGTATTCCCTAACTAGGATTTATAGACCATCCATTTGGTTTATGTTTTCTCCAGGTTATGCTATGTAGTTTTAGAATCTCAAAGGGAGTTAATTGGTCATTATGTATGTCATAAAAAATTCATTTTATTTTAGTTTCCTTTGATGTATTTTGATCCTAGTCTTCCAAATGCACTAGGATTTTTCAACTTTTGTTGTATTTAATGGATATTTATATTAAAAATAATTTTATAATATGTGTGAAATGATTGGGTCACTAAAAATATCCTACCACAATGAGGTATTAATTTCTTCCTTATTTACACAAAGGCTAAGAAAAAATTTCACTTTTTAAATTTATGATATATTTTATTATAAAATTAATGAAATTGAACTCATATATATACTTTATTAAAGGGAATCTCATTTTAAGAATTAAAAATAATATAAATAATTTATAAATTTACTTTATTTAGATGTTATTTAAATTTTTAGTAAAGATAGATATGTGATACATCATCATCCATGAATTAAAAAACTTTTTTAGAAGAATTATTTCCACTTTTACAACTTATATTACATTCAATTATTGGTGTTTATCCTATTTTTTTTATTCCTCTTCAACATACATGACACTATTTTCTTCCTATTTTTCTATGTACTAGATGGAATCTTCATATAAATATCTTCATTTTTCTCCATTTTAGGTAGCTAAAAATATTCATAAAATCAAAAGTTTATTAAATCTATTATAATAAATTATGAAAATACCATTGATTTCAGAGAGAAATTTTATGATTTGATACCAATTGAATATACCATAGACTACATGTATCACTCAAATGGGGGGTCAATCAAAAGTAAACTATTTTATGAATTCTTTTTTCACTTTAACTCATCATATAGAACATGTTAATGTTCTTAATCTGCTTAATAATATATCAAAACCTAACCTTTTATGTAGAGATAATAAATAATATAGTAGGAAAAAATATTTATAAGGTTCAACATAAAATACTACTCCTTTCCATGTTGGTTCGATACATCAATATGGATTATCCACTATAGACACAAGTAGATACAACTAGTTGGAAAACCCAATAAAAGTTCTAAAAAAAATTTGATGCCCCAATTAAAATTTTCTAGGAATTTTTTAGAAACCCCAATCACAAGCCTAAAGTAACTGGTTAAAAATCCCCTTCATAAGCTTCTTTTTCGAATTCATCCATCTTGTATAGATATTTCTTCATGTTCCTAGATTATTTTGTACCACTTGTGATTTTATCTCCCTCCAAAAATTGTATGGATTAACCTGTTATCTTGTGTAATGATATTCAATATCATTAGTAGATTATTTCAAATTTTTTTGTTAGACTTGAAACACTCTCTAGATATTGAGTGATCTAGTTCTTCCTAGTCTTTGAATAATATGGTTTATAGTTCTTTATTGATCAATTGGATTCAAATCCTCTCCTTATTTCCTTGATACTGTGTGTGTCAAGTCTCTTAATTATTTCTTTTCTTTTTAAACATATGATGTTTTATTTTTTTTAGTTTCGCGTTGAAGTCCCTCTTAGTAAAATAATTATTATATATTTTTATTATAATTTTATAATCATAATGCTATCCTAAATAATATTCTCATTAATTATTGGATATTATTCCATGTTTAATATCCCAATAAAGATACTAGGATCTCCTTCTTATTATTCATTCATTAAATCTCCTAGTGGATATGTCATTTTTATTTAAAACAATCAATGAATGACCGGATGATTTGAAACTTTATTCATAAATCGTATTAAAAAACCAAATTTTCATTTAAATTCCTCAAGAATGAATATTTATTCTTTTCATGTGATAGAAACATACCACATAATCAATTTCATAAAAACTCACTTCCTTTAAAATTCTTCAACAAGCTTCCATGTAAGCTTGTTCGTGGTGACATGGAATTTGTTCATGTAATGGAACCCATAAAAAATCATGAACTCCCAACATAAATATAAAATAAGTTGCCTTATGTTACTCATATTCATCCTTTTTCAAAATTTTCTCAAGACTGATTTACATACAAGAATGTACTCACACCCAGATTATCTATTTCATATGTATGTATTTAAAAAATTCATCTTGATCATGATCAATGATACATGGGAATATCATACTATTAAAATAATAAACTTGATTATTATATAATCTTCATAAATTACTCATATTTTTTAATGGTCATACACATGAATATCAAATTCATTTATCTCAAATTTTTCTTTTGAAGACTCTCTTAAACCATTATTAGTGAATTTGATCACATTAGATATCTTAAAATATTAAAAGGATGTTGTCATATTGGTCATGAAAATACTCATACATAGAAACCATGATCGGCTGAAGGAAGAATATGGAATGACTTGTAAGACTCAAAGTAATTCTATCTTTCTATGGAAGGAAATTCATATAGTTAATTACACCTCTTGGTAGCTTAGTATTCTTAATGTTATTTGTTAAACCTAACAATAGGTTATTTGTTGAATGACACATCTTGTGGTCGATTAATTTCTCCTCATGGTATGTTTATCACATAATAGATCTAGTTAATACAATAATACTTGTGCTCGATCAGTCTCCATGATTTTTCCATCAACCATGATGGATCATAGTTGATTTGAACATAATGTATTTGATTATACTACTTGTAGTAGAATCATAAACATGGATTAAGGTTGTTGATAGCCCAAAATATAATCAAATGATATCATTTTTTTACATGGATGTGTCCACTTCATTATTGTAATTTTAATGATTTGTAAACTATTTCCCATCTAACATTGATCCCACATCAAAATTCCATGCAGTATGTTGCTACTTACTAAATGGAGAAACTCCCTTAGCCAGCTAGTAGATACCAACTAGGACTGGTGGTTCCATACATATGTTTCACCTAACACCATAGTGAGGCTCACCATTTTCTTATCCCCTTACATTCTAACCCATATTCTACAGGTTTCATGCATCTTCTCATTCATTCTCATGTCCAGGCTTTTCCTCATTCATTTATCCCATACCCCTACATGTTGACCCATGGAATCCATGTACGCTGATTTAGACTATGAATTCCCATGAACAAGCTCTAACTCATCATGGTCTCCATAGTCCGCTATGTGTTATTAAACCAGATCCTTCTAGATGTTGATCTGGTTCCCCAACAAGAAATGGTTAGCCTATTTTTAAGTCATTTCCACAAAAATAAGTGTCCACAAACGCATTAGAAAACATTAAATAATTTATCTAGAAAACAAATACTCAAAATATTCCACCATATAAAATGATAAAAATATATAATTCCTTTTCAATCTGTTAATTTACTCACATAAATTCCAATATCTCATAACATCCTCCAAATGATATTCTATAAAAAAAATACATCAAACATAGTTACAATTTCTTTATGTTGTAAATAGTGTTCTATTTTAAATATCATTAGTACATGTCGAAATCATTAATAACATTTTAATTGTCATTTTATTTAAAATTGAATTCCTCATCAAGTATGACATATAAAACAAACTAATAAATCAATTAAAATACTCTATGTATTATCACCAATCAAATATATTCATTATTAATTTTCAATTATTAACAAAAAATTAATTCTTACTTGGGATGATAAATTAATAAATTGGGGATATTATACCCTCTTTGGTAAAAATAGCCAAAACACCATATTTTAACTAATAATAATAATCTTTCATTATATTGTAAAATAGATAAAAGTGAATACCACTAATCCAGACCATTAATAAGTAAATACAAAATCACATGATATAATAAAGGAGTAGTAGTAATTTCATAAAATATAAATAAAAATTAAGGTCACCCATAGACTGACCATGTATACTCTATTCAAAATAAACATATAGAAGGAGGATATAAAAAACAAGGTCTTGAGCCCCTATACAGTCACTTTTGCTGACTATATCCAGACTCCACCAACTCATTGCTCAAACACAGAGACGTTTTTATTACAGGTTTCTATAGAAATTAAGGTTGCTTGAGTACCATGTCACTCAATAAGGGTGTGAATAAAACTCAATATGTCACCAAAAATGGTTTCCATATCAAATCTATTAAGTTCAGTGTATATATAAGGTGATATTATCATATGTAAATATCAAAAAATGTAAACAATAATAAATATGTTACACGAATGGGTGGTACAAGACCACCCAAGTGTTACCATAGATTCCTCGACTACTGTCAGGGTATCTCTAAATATATTACAAGAATACCGACTAATCATTATATCCTACGAAATATGAACTGGGTATGTAATATCACCATACCAAAACATATAAATTATGGGAAGTACATCTTAATAATCAATTCATGATAATGTGTATAACGTCTATGTGATATAATTCTATATTGGTAATAATATCCCAAATAAATCACACACAAGTGGGAGAGGATTAATAATCATCTCTAATGTGATATTAAATAGATCTAAGATTCTCTATCATTTCATCACCTAGTCTAGGCCCCAATAGATTTCATTATCTACTTTATTCCATAATGTTGGATTTATGAACATCTTTCTATATAGGGACTCTTAAATACCCTAATAGATGATCTATTGAAATATATTTCTATAAGAAAATTCTAATAATGGATGTTGTTGATCCCAACCACCTTTAAAATATATATAGAAATATCTCAAAATTTCTTCTAGGTTTTTGATGTTCCTCTCAACATGACCATATATTTTAGGATTATATGTACTGCTAATGATTATCTCTTTATTAAATTCATAGTAAAGACTTATCTAAAACATTGAGGTAAACCTCGTATTTAATTAGATACTATTGAGAGTGGTACTCCATTCAAACATATAAATTAATATATATCCATCAAATCTGATCAAGTGATAAATATTCCCAGATAGTAATGAAATTTTTAGACTTCATATAGTGATTTAATACAACCCAAATATAACTATATCCATTATATGTATTAGGGCGCAATTATTAATTCCATGGATTTTTTCCATTTCTATACAGATATGGGTAATTGTTGCATCATCCGCTTATACACCATATGATTTTTCATAACTTGCTGACTTACTAGGAATTGAGATAAACACTTTATAATGTCTATTTTCATGTTTTTACCCATAAATTCTCTTTAAGATCTCAAAAAAATTGTACTCCTTGTATGGATAGAGAATTACGATCTATGTGCTTCATCGAATAACTACTTCTAAGATTTTAGTATTGAAGGGGAACAAATTTGGTTCCTAAATCTTATCATTACATCATGGTCATGGTTGAACTCTGGAACATTCTTTACCTTTTGTATACCTCTACACAATTTTTAAGCTCCTCCTTAATTTTAAAATGGATAGATGTATGAACTGTCATTTTAAAAAGATAATATTTCTACCCTTTAATTATGATTACAGGGTCAAAATTTTATAGATCCATAAGTATTGGATATATTTCAATACTTATCAAGGATAATATAACATGTTTCTTCTATATTAGAGAACCAGAGACCTTGTTCACCATCCCATGCTTGTAATTGATTGAGAAATCATATTAATTTATCAACTCCAACCATCTCCTCTAGTGCATATTCAACTATTTCAATGTTGTAAGCTTAGTCCAACAATTATTTTTTTTAAATTCAAAAATAGATTTTGTGTTGTTTCTAATAAATTATTTAATTCATGGATGTTAATTTTTTTCTAGAAAATTTCAGAATTGTCTTACTTTTGGAAGAGACCATAAAGCCAATCAAGCCAGACAGTTGATTATGAAGTCAGATTATCGACCGAAAGTAAAGTAAATTTTTTTTCAATGTTTTCAAGTTAACATATGGGTAATTGATCGACCATAAGAAGGAATTGATCGACCACAAGATGACTGGTAATAAATTACCATATTATTTTAAAGGGTTAAAATAAATACGCAATAAAAGAACCTACCACATACCTATTTGGTTGAATATGGTAGATTTTGCACTAACTCCTCAACTGACCACACAAGTATCCAAATGACTATAAGACTAGTTATATAGACCACATGTTTTATCATAGAGATGATCATCTAGATTCCCCACTAATTTCTGAAGCGACCATTTGACCTCGATCCACTGCATGTTGAATTAGATCCATCACGTGGTATTTCCTTCTATCATAGAAACAAAAATGTATTGGAGTGACTTCAAGGATATTCTAATTAACTACATGGAATAGTTGGATTTTTTATATGTATTGAAGAGATCAAATGGTCTTGGTGTACCTACATGTTTTGGTGAAGTAAACACACATTCAAAATATCAACCAAATGACATTTATGGGTTCTTACTACTTAATTTTATTTACATGTTGACACAATGATGGATGATATTATGTGGAACACATCAAGAAACATTAACTAACTATGAATTATATTTATATAAAATACATTCCAACAACATTATTCATAGAATTAAATGGTTAGTTTGATGAATTTAATTACCTTGAATTTCATTTTGTGTATGATAATTAAAATTTATTATATTTAAATTAATATTTTTGGAAATATATTTCATTTTTAATGTATACTAAATTCAGGAAAAATAAGTGATTGTTTTTTTGGAGGTAAAAGCATTGAAAAAATACATCATACTATAAACAGTTATACTTTTTCATATGACCATCACCACAGTATTGTAGGAATTCTATATATATTTTCATTTAATATTAGATATAAATAATTACATATAGAAGAGAATATACATTTGATGAAAAATTGAAAATCGATCACTTACTGCATCAAACCTTCATTTACTTTTCTCTCTCTCTATTTTTATTAATTTTTTAGTTGTGATTAATCTTTTAGATAAATATATTGAATCCCAAACACTGTTAGAGCATATAAGATAACTCAAATACTCTTAATATATTTTCCTTCATATTTTTACTCCCACAATAATTATGTAAGAGTTTGTGTATTTTCATGGACAACCTTATGTTCTATGGTAACCTATACCTAATCCTAGTTTTGGATGAACTGTTATTTTTTAATAAATGATTTTAGTAGTGGGGGAATATAAAGTGGTGAGGATCTCGTGTTTGATTTTGAATTTACCTCTTATATTATTGTATTCCATTATATATTTCAATTTATTTTCATATAATATTTTAAAAACATTGTTATAATATGTTTTACAGAACTGTTTTTTGATAAATAGATTTTAAATGATATTTTTATACTATTTAATGCAATTAAAGTAATATCATAACATTAGGATAATCCGAAGATTATTCTAAATGAGTTTTAATCAAACTTATGGGATATTATTTTGACATATTTATCTTTATATACCTATGGTATTAGTTAACTTGGAAGCATCCATTTTGGGGTTTTGTTTAAAAGAAATTGAAACATAAATTTATATTTGATACTCAATTAAACTCCATTCACGAGTACTATAATCTAACCAAAATTTTGTATCAAATATTTATTTATTTATTATTTTTACCTATCTATATCTAAATATTATCATGTTTTCAAAAAAAGATCCTAATTTATATTAATTATAAATATATGTCTGTATGGATGATACTACACTTGGGGGAACTACTACTAACATGCCTCATTATTTTAATGGTATTAGTTATTATTAAGGGGAAATAAAAAAACACATCATGAGAGTGTGTGTATTTGATAAATGAACCATAATAGAAGATTAATATAAGAAATATAAATTAGCTTCAGATTAATGGATTGATTCCACTCAATCTGATAGAACATCATGATACAATTATTTAGGCACATTTTATGAATTTTCATTGTTTTAGTTTTTTTGTCTTGGTAGGGAAGAGAATGAATTGTGATGATTCATATAATGCAGAAGTCAAATATTACCTGGAATTTTCAGCATAAAACATATGGGTTCAATAGACTGTTATGGATTTATATATCATGTAATGTGGTTACATTTTGTGTAACAGTTATCCAATATATGTCATGAAACTAGTACACAATGTAAATAGATATATATTTTGTATAGTTTAAACATCGTGTATAAACTAAAAATTGGGTTTTTAATAAAAATTGATGTGTTCTTCATCACATGTGGGACTCATTAATAACACGTTGTGAAATTGGATTACAAATTTTGTAAAGTAACAATTATTGTTTTTAAATTGGAATATCTATAAATATATCTATTAAATTTCATTCAAGTTTCCTTTCTAAGAACCTAGATCCTTAGTAAATTATGGATCCCCCAACCATTCTAGATAATTTTTAATGATTTATTGTTGTTGTGGTTGTAGTGCATCACTATGGATAAGATGAATCCCTATCTCTATATCTCTTTCTCTTTCCCTCCTTGGACTTTGATATATCATATTGGGATTGATGTATCTAAAATCCATTATATTTAATAATTCTTTTAAGATGATTTCTTTGATCTTATTTTCCCTCGTTCTCGTTGGTGGGTTATTTTGTGGGCATTGGGTTTCCAAGAAAAATTTGTTGTGGTTCTATTTAATACATCCAATTGAATAAACATTGATTTTATTAGAGATTCAAATTTATTTCAAATTTAATTTTGAAAACCCAATTAATGGGAATTAGAAATTGAAATTTATATGGTTTTTATTTAAAAAAATACCAATTACAATAGAATTGGAATTAGATAATATGTTTAAATTGATAGAAATTGGGAAATTACTTTAATTGAATCCTTTTATTCAAAAATAGATTAAATTAAAATGGTGAAAACCTATAGTTAGTTTTATTTGAAAAGGAATGAATTGGTAAAATGAAAACCTAAGTTTGTTTTTGGAATAAATATTGAATATTGAAACTAGAAATTGGGAAATTTAATTTGAAACTATTTTGAAATTATTTTCCCATTTTTTGATTGATTGATTAAGCACACGAGAACCTGGGTAGTTAGTAAGTTATTTAAGAAAATCTTTCTAGGATGGTAATTCACTAAGAAGTTATTGATTCATTATAACTCTAAAAATAGTTTGGTAGATCTTATCCCCATTGGGATATTTATTGGTATTATTTTTCTATATCCTGAGGGATGTGTGTGTACATTGTCATGATCATAGTTGTAAGTGTATTAGGATCACATAACTGAAAACTATCACATCTCTTAGAAGGTAAAATTTTTTCTTATTTTTATTGTTTTTATTATAAATATTCCATTGTTTGTGAAACTAATTTTTCTTATTCCTAATTATTTATATAAATTGTTTATATAAATTTTTTGTTTAAGACAAGTTTGAAATTTTTTCTGTAATTTAAATGAGAATCATTTTTTGTTTTAAATATGAACATGTATTTCCAATCCTATTTTTTTAATTAAAATAATTATTTGGTTTATCTATTATGTAATATTATTATGGAACACTTGGTGAGACCCTACTTGTCTTATATCTCACACCCAACCTTTTCCTTTAGGAATTTTTAGATTTCCTCCTACAAGGTTTGTGAAAGGGGAAGGTGTCACTTTGAGGTGGAACTTGTTGATGATATTATATTATTAGAGAGCTATTTATATTGATACATGGGCTATTTATCATATAGTTTTAGTAATTTTGATGCACTATTTGGTTTTTTATACCCATTTGACATCTTGTACTATTATCCTTGTGTAGTTTTCTTTTGAGAATAATCTACGGTTCCTATTGTCTTCCTCTATTATGTGGAAAAATAATTCCTAGTTCTATCTTGTATGATTATGGGTGATATTTTCCAAACTATGGGGATCTAGAATTCCCTTTGGGCTATGTCATTACGGGATTGGGTATCAAGGTACTAGGGTATTTGGGACGGTTCATGACAAAGTTCTATCAGAGGTGTATGTTAAGTATCTTTCCTTGATGTTAGTATGTAGTGTTCAATATTTTTAGGAAATAGGGGGTAGTTGGGAGTGAGTTCATGGTCATATATCACTATAATTAACCTTAAGTCTCCATTGGTGGTTTATGAAGGATGTGTTGGTGTTTATTTATAGTATTTTCCATTATTTTTATTTGGATACATTGAAATCCAAGTCTTGTGTATCTCTCTATCAAGATTAATTTACCCATATCTTTTATTTTAGTGTTGATATATGTAACATTATAAAATATCCAATGTTTTTTTTGGTTTATTAGAATCTTTCCTCTGGGAAGACATGTGAATATGATCCATGAGGAATATACAGAGGAACCACTATGAGAAAATCCACCTTTGGACTAGAATCTGGTTGAGGTTCTGGTACATGTTGTCTATGCTCTGTGAATGGAACATGCACCCATTCCTGTTTAGGATGTAGTTGTGGAACCTAAGAGGGATAAATCTTGGAATTTTTGCCAAGAGTTCCTTCATTAAGATCCACCTAATTTCTTTTTCTCTAATGATCCTCAAGAGTCCAATGAATTGTTAAGAAATATTGGGCTTCTCTTTGATTTATAAGAAACACCTGAAGCTATTAAAGAGAATTGGTCTACTATTATAATTGAGGGACCTAGAAAGAGATTGTGGGACATGATAGTTCTAGTGAAGAAGAACAAGGACTTATAGTGTAATGAATTTAATGTTATTTTCACTGACCAGTTCTATCCAAATTTTATGGTTTTGGATTGGAATATGATGTTTTTTCAATGTCAAGAAGGATGAATGGATGGTGAGTGAATATGAAAATATCCTTAATGTGAATGTGTAGTTTTATCCCAATATTATAACGAATAATAAGATAAAGAATTGATGGTTCAATATGGTACTTTGATCTGATATTATTTTTTAGGTTTTATTCCTAAATTTATTTTCTTTTGTTAGCATGTTGGATAAGGAATTGATGGTTGAGATTGACCTAGCATGTAAGTATGGATTGATGGGAGTTCATTTTCATTGAGTGGTCATTCTATGAGTTCCCATAAATGGAAGATAAATAGTGATAATACTATTGCTTCTTATTAATGGTTCGGTTCTTCTAGGCCTCCTACAGTTCCTGGAATATTCCCTTTGATTTTCTACTAGTGTGGCAACCCTGGGCACTTGAAACATATTTTCACTAAAACACCCATGATATTTGGTTCCTATGTATCATTAAGTAATATGTAGATATTTTATCCTTTAAATTATTCTCCATGTAGTGGCATGTGATAATCATCTCTCAAAATTATTTTAGTGTAATGATATGCTTCAAAAATCTAAGGGGTTCCATCCACAAGAATCCAAAAAGAAGCTTCCCTACACATTAAGAGAGTTTCTATATGAGGCAGATATGGGTCTAGGGATTATTATAGGTACCATCACTATATCTTCTTCATTAGTGATTTCTTTATTTCAAACCGCTGCATATCATTAATTTATATCAACTCATGTTTTGAATCTGCTGAATCATCCTATAGATATTTTTTCTTATGTGATATATATTACTACACCCCATCGAATTGAGAGAGAGTGGGGTCTTCCTTGTCTTAATTCTATGTTCACTTAATCAAATAATTATATTACTTTGGATTTTCTGGTTCTTGACACGAAACCTATTTACATCATATTAAGGATTGATTGGATCATTTATAATAAAGCATGAATTGATTAATATATTTGACCGGTCTCCTTTACTAAACATGATGGGGTGTGTTGTATCTTTCAAGAATAATGGGACGTGAGGTCACGTAGAGCTGGAACTTATTATCCATAGTTAGGGAAAGTGATATTAGGGTTTTATTTTGATCTGGATCAGTAGTATTTGGGCATTGATCTCCCTCTAGTTTTCATCAAGTTTCCCTATGTTTTTATTTTAGAATTATTTGGTTTCCCACCGGTAAGGGAGGTATATTTTCCAATTGATTTAGTGCATGCTACTCAACCAGTATATATTCCTTCTTACCACTTCCATCCATCTGAAACAAAAGAGGTGAATAATCAGTTGGATGATATTATAGATAGAGGCTTTATATTCCTAATTGTTTTGCCTTGGGTGGTGCCTATTATATTTTCTAAGATATTTTATGGGTGACTTTTCCATTTTGATGATTTCCTGAAACTCAATCAAGTCATGGTAAAGAAAAAGTATCCATTTAATATGATTAATGATATATTTGACCAGTAGAAATGGGAAACATGGTTCTTGAAGATTGATCTTCGATATGGATATCCATTATTGAGAATAAAATAATCTAACATTCAAAAAGATTCCTTTCAGAGTAGGTATATCCATTTTGTGTATATTTTAATGCCATTTGGTCTAAAAATGATCGTACAGTCTTTCTGTATATGATGGATAGGATTTTCCAAAAGTATCTTGATACATTCATTGTGTTATTTATGGATTAAATCCTTGTTTACTCTATTTCCAAGTAGGATCATGCCTGTCATTTGAGAGAAGTTCTTTGAATTATTGAGAAATCAAAAAATTTATGACAATATATCAAAAAGAAATTTCTGGATTCAGGAATTGATGTTCATGGGACATGTGGTGTTAGAACATGGTATCTCAATTGATCTTTACAAGGTTAAAGTTGTTATATCTAGGGAGAAACCAATAATTTTTTTTGAGATTTAGAGCTTCTTGGGTTTGTTTGGGTATTACCATTGGTTTGAAAAGGTTTTATTGAGGTTGGATTCTCAGATATCTACTCTAACCTAGAATGGGGTAACATTTTATTGGGATGAAATATTTAATATGATGAAATTTATGGTTAGTTATGTTTCAAAATGAATGAATTTATAAAATTAATACATAAGTTTTTTACTTAAAATGGTAATGGAATATTGAAAAAAAAATGGGGAAATTGCATTTGTAATAGTTTTGAAATAGTTTTCCCATTATTGAATGATTGATTTAGAATATACAATCTAGGGTAGTTCAAAGTTATATTGGGTAAAAGTTCTTGGATGGTAATTCCTTAGAAATGTATTGATTCCTTGCAACTCTAACAAAAACGATAGTTTGGTGGATTATATTCCCAGGGGGATATTTATGGGTCCTATTCAAACTGAGCCTGAGGGACATGTGTGCACATTATCATGATCATATATTTAAGTGTGTGAGGATATAATAAATTGAAAATTACATAACTTTTGTTAGATGGCCATATTTCTTGTTGTTATGTTTTGATTAGAAATATTACATTATTTTTAACTGCTTTTTCTCATGTTTAATGATTAATATAAACCATTTTTTATAAAGTGATTATTTAAGAATTGTTTGAAATTATTTCACATATTTGAAATGAGATGCATGTGTTGTTTTAAATATGATAATGTGATTCCATACCCATTTTGTTTAAAATTAAAATCATGGTTTAATTTATCTACTATGTAATATTATTATGGAAAAAATGGTGAGACCCTATTGGTCTTTTAGCTCACACCCGACCTTTGCCTTTAGGCATTTATAGATTTCCTCCTACTAGGTTAGAGTAAGGGGAAATCACCACATAGAGGTGGTATATGTTATTTATCTTATAGTCCTCAATATCTATTTCTATTGGGACTTAGTATTTTTATATTATATTTATTGTACTTTTTGTGTTATTTTTTTGTTTTTATACCCATTTGACTTTTGGTACTCTTCTCCTTATGGATTTTTCTTTTGCGGATACTAACTTGTTTCTATTTTTACTCATTGTTATGTATAAATATCATATATTGAATGATTCTAGGTATGGTCACTAACCAATGGGGATCAGGATTGATCTTAGGGATATGTTAGTGTCGGCACAGGTATTTGGTTACCAAGGTATTCAGTCTGGTTTGTGATAACTACCAATGACTATAAATATAAATAAATGAATGATTTATATTATAAAATAAAATAACACGAATTGAATGTAATTACTACATATTATAAAACCATTGAAATTTTGGATACTTTATCCATGTATCATGAAGTAACATCAATATAAAATAAAAACTATATTTAATTCTTATATTATTAAATATTATATATTTAAGAAGAATTTTGATGAGTTTATTTTTCAATTGTATCATAGGTTTAATGAGACAAAAATATGATACATGAATTGGGAAATACTATTGATTACAGGACTCAAGTGCTAATAATTATAGGATTCTTACCATAAATATGGAGATCCACAATGGTATCTATCCAAGAATCATGCGGTCTGATAAAGATGATAATGAAATAGTTAATAGGAAAAATGATGATTCATGAGGAAGATCTTATGTTAAATGATGACAAAACTGAACTTAAAATTTCAATTTATTTCAAGGAATCTTAGTCAAAAGATAAATAAATATCCAATGAAGACATAACTAGTGGAATTGACGGTGAATATGATTGTGATGAGGAAATGGATCATCTATCTAGAATATTCAAGAAATTATATATAAAGAATAATTTTTTCTTATTAAATACAACTTCAAAATAATGTGTGGTAAGAAAGGAGAGACTAAAATAATGATTGTAAATTTGAAGATACCTACTATGTGTGTAAATTAAAATGATATGTCATGGTATAATTTCCAAAGTTGAAATTCAAGAAAAAGTGTTAGGATAAAGGGAATATATACAAGAAAGAAATTAAGGAATCTTGGAGTTCTTCTAAGGATATATTTGGTGACTTAGGTACTAACCAAGAAGATACAACCAAAAAAGAAAATATTTTCTTCATGGGTAATACATTAGAGGTAACATTTTATATACTATAAACTTCTAAAATTAAAAATCATGAATAAAATATATCCAATAAAAATTTATTTTAGAATTATATTATACTGGAAGAGATTTTTAATGGGAATAAAGAAAAATAAAATAATTTCATGAAACAATATGTTTTATGTGCTATCTTTAAATATAAACATGATGTTGAATAGAAAAAACAAAAACTTATTAAAGGAAAAGATTACTTGAAATTAATAAATGAGAAATTAAATAAATATTTTGAAGGTTTTTATATATGAATTAAAATCCTTAATAAAATTCTATGTAGTCATGTTGTAAATGAGCCGAGAGAATGTTTGTAATATTTTCGTGGAGAGAAAAAATAATTTATGAAAAATATTTCATTCCTACATAAAATATGGTAAGTAATTATGTAGTAAATTATATAGATAGAACATCTAAAATTTGAACAATACTGTTGGGAATAAAGAGACCTTATTTTTCTAATTCCATTACGTATGTTAATAAATTTTGAAATAAATATATTGAACAGATGTGGATTTATAATTATTTAATTTTTCACTTATCTGGACCCAAACTGATTTGGGTACCAAAGTCCTCCAAACTAACATTTCCCAGTAATTTCAAAAGAAACCAATTTTAAAAGGATTTCTGGGATCCTGTACAAACAAAGAACAATGACCAAAATTATCCATAAATAGATTCAAATTTAAAAATGAAGATAGTAGTGAGATGGAAAAAATGCATTGATACCTTGATCCAAAATCCAATTATACTGCTAAACAAATTCATCACCTTGATCCCCTCATCTTTTTCATATTCAAGAAGACTTTCATCCAAAACCACTACCTTCAAAATTCCTACAAATCAGTACTATCCCATCATCGTCATATTTACCAACACTAATCACCTGGTGAAACTAAGAAACTCTAATCCATTTTCAAACATCAACACCCTAAACCATCTAACACGAATATAATGCACACTAAAAAAATCTCATCACCTTAGAGTGTGATTAATTCATCATTTAATAACAGAACCATCAAAACAAAAAATACATTATGGTAGTGTTGAGACATGAACATTGAGTCGTTGATCTGAAACATCACAAATGAATGCTATAAATGTCGTTGTTGATGAAATATCAAACCCCACATAACCAAACCATCATGAAAGTGAGAACAACCAATGACATTGAAATCTAAACCACTAAAAAAATTTAGAACAACCTAAGGGAAAATACCAGTCAACACTGAACCACACTACCTTGATCACAGGAAAACTATTAAATAGAGAAGACCTAAAACACCACTAGTGAAGGAACATTGAAACGAAATTGGAGAACAAGAACCAACACATTTTTTGACTCAAGAAACACCAGTGAACTCTTAACTAAAAAATCTCAAACCCCCCCCCTGAAAACCACAAACATAGATGAAAATGGAGCCTGATGAAATATATATAGTTAAAATAGAAGAGGTTGTGATGAATAAGACCTATAGAGAAATAAATGGCCATATAGATGAAAATTAAGCAGCCAAAAAATGATAAAACCCTCAGACCAAAAAATATGACATCATCCGTAACTAGTAGTACAACATAAAACACTCTAAAGAACACAAAACATGACCAAATGTGGGGCCGGTAAGAATGGTATTGTTAGGTAGGGAAGTCTTGTTTTTCGATTTAAGTCCCAAATGAAGACGGTAAAAACACTAATTTAGGAGGATGTATGAGCGGGGAACCCATAAGATAGATGAGTAAGGCTAATGAGAATGGAAATAGGGAATCTAGAAATGTAGGATAACAATCCATCGAAAAGATGCTTGAGAATATCTTCAAAAAACTATGGTATCTTGATAATGGGTGTTCCAACACATGAATGAATAATTCTCAATATTCCAAAGTTTGACCAGAGTGGATGGTGGACATGCCACCTTTAGTGACATTGAAAATGGAAAAATCATTAGTCTTGTTCAAATTGGTAACTCTAAAATTTATTTAATTTCAAATGTGTTATTTTTTGATTGATTTAAGTACAATCTTCTTAGTATATATCAATTATATAATGATGGTTTCTATGCCTATTTTGAAAATAGTTAATGTAAACTAAATGATTCTAAATTTACTTTATATTATTCTTTATTAATAAATTATAATGATTATATAGTGGATTGGAAGTATTTATTTTATCAAAATTTGTTATGATTAATGTATTTAATCATGAATCATGGTTATTGTAAAGATGATTAATGCAATGTAATATATACTCCCTTATAAATAAGGTCAAAAAGGGTTAATTCAAGGATATACCCAAACCATATTTCTGTAAAGAAAAAATATGAAATCTCTATTAAAAGGTAAATCATCATAAAGTTTCAGTCAAACTAATGAAAGAGGTTTCTACCTCAATGCCACTATAATTGTTTCACATACTAGTGGAAAAATATATTTCACACATTGATTTTTTTTCTATTTAATTTCAGTTATTAATATAAGTTTATATAAGTGACATTATAAATAATATCTTTAAAATCATTTTAAATAAATCTCACATCTAAAAAATAATAAGAATAGAATTTAAGGGGTCTTTCAACATTAGGTTAATTTATAAACTAATGCCCAAAATATATTTCCAAATGGGTTTTACTATAAACAAATGTGAAAAATATCACATATAAATTTCAATGTCGGTTTTCAATAAAAAATGATCTTGAATGTCATATTATTTTAATATGGAAAAATTATCTAACACATTGAAGAACTATTTTTTCTAATAACCTACATTGAAATTCCACCTAGAAAAAATATTTTAAGAATTTCAATAATGATTTTTGAAAAAAACCAACATGAAATTCCACCATGAAAAAATTGATTTAGGATTTCAATATTGATTTTGAAAAATGATGTTGAATGTCCAATATGAATTTGGTTTTCAGAAAAAACCAATGTGGGGTGATTAATTTTTTAAAAATAATAAATTTAATGGTAAATAATTATTATAAAACCTTTAAATAAAGCATAGAAACAACATATACTACAAAGAAAAAACCTGTAAAATCAAACATAATTAAACAACTTAAATCAGAAATAGATTATATAAATAATAATTTCTTAAACTATAATAAAAAGACACATACATTATTATATATAATTTAATCATACTTTGTTTTCATTGAGTCATTCCTTGGAGGTCATTAGGTTGATATAGATTACAAATGATTATGTTATAATAGTACATAGGATGAAAAAAATGTAAACTCAATCCACTATGAAGCACTATAGGGAACACATGAAAGGAAACATAATTGAAGAGGTATAATTTTATGTGTATAAGAAATTAATAAAGCTACAAGAGTAAAAAAATCTATATCACAGAAAACAATATGCACTGTTTTTAATAATTTTTGAGAAATATGATTCAAACCATATGACATGATTTATAGTATTTTAGTAAGTTTAAATCACATGGTTTATGAAAAATATTCATAATTTTGATTATAAAATTTCTTGAGACATATTAAACAGTAAAATTCATCTATTTTGAATGATTCGGCAATTATGGAAGCAAGATTCGAAGAGTTATTCTGATTTTATATCTTATCTCATTAGGAACCCTTATAAATTCCATGGATATTAAATAATTGAATATTCCACTTTCATAATTCATAGTAAATATCTATTAAATTCAAACCTAATATAGGTTAATGGTATATTTCTATAAGGATAAAAACTAAATTATTGGTTTTCAATCCATATGAAACTGAAACAAATAGATGTCCTCCAAATATCATAAAACAACTTTATATTACTCATTTAAATACAATTCAATAAACTAAACATATGAAAATTTGAAATTATAAGACACATAAAAAATATAATTAAAATATTTTAAAACCCAACCATTATAACGAAACCATTTTAAGTAAAAATTATCATTAATAAGGAAAATCATTATAGTAAGACTAGGAATGATCAAAATTTATTTTATAACAAAATAAATAAATTCATCTGAATATAAAATTGAAATTAATAATCCCATATAAAACTATATCCCATTTTACTTAATTTCAAATTAAAATTGTTCAAACTGAATCAAAAAACATTTGAATGTATCAATTAACCAATGAATTGTATTTTAAATTTTAATGATTAATTTTTAAGAATAAATTTAAATTAATAAAAAAAATTAAGTATTAAAACCCTATTTATATTTAAAATAAATTTTATTTTTAGTGCATCTTAGTAGGAACCCATAAATGAGTTTTTACATTATAAGACATTAAAAAGTATATCATATCAAATAGAGAAACAAAAACAACCATGTTGTTCATAAATTAGTTTCCAAACATTTTATAACTAAATTCTCCACATATTCTATTAAAAAATTGCACATATATATAAAAACATTTAATCCAACCAAATAAAATATTATAATTGAAAATATGTTTTATTTAACATTATAAATTAATTATAAATGTTACCAATTTAACAAAAACGTAAAGAATATTTAAAACACAAAACATTTCATTAATATAGTTGATTAAATGATTTAAAACACCTATTGTGAAAAAAGTTAATTTTTTAACACTTATTATTTGGAAAATTTAATTATAAACATACTTGTTTAAAAAATTCCTAACCCATCATGAAACTTTGTAAAATTTAAAAGTAGATAAAAAACATGATATTTATAAAATACTTCCCTTCTAATGTGTTTTAGAATGATTAAATGAAATTTTTATATATACATACACAAAAATAATTTAACTACAACCAAACATGACTATATAGTTCGAAAACTATTTCATAAATTCTTATAAAATCAACTCTATTTTAATATTAGAATATGAATTCTGTTAAATTTATTTTAAAAATGTAATACCGAAGAAAATTTTAAGTTTTTTCTCTTAAAAGTCATAAATTTTACCATGATAAACATGCATATAATTTTACAGGTTATTTCCATTAAATGAAAAAAATTAAAAAAACCATAAAACCACTAATAAACTCATTGTTTCTAAAACCTCTATTATTAAAATAATGAAATTTTAGCAACATTTAAAAAATTTACTCAATAGAAATGTTTTCTGAAATTTATTCATAAAATTTTTGAAAAGGAATTCATGGGAAATTATAGTTTCTAATATAAAATATTAAATCATAAAAAATCACAATCAAATATTTTAATAAATTAATAAATATTTTTAATTTTAAACACTTGGTTACTTCGGGAAAAAATATAAATAAAAAAATCATCACTCAAAACATACTTTTTATCATGTGTGGTATATGAGAAATCAAAAAAAATCATAATTTTTAAAAATAAAATTTTTAAAATAGTCATTTTACATGAAAAATTATTCTAGTTTTTATTAAATCAAAAAGTATTTAAACAAGATTAAAAAAGTTACTAATAAATAGGAAATAAATATCGAACCTTTGGATTTCAATTTGATACCTCATACCATTATATATCAAGAAATGAGTAAATTGATGTAATAGTAACTGAGTTTTATGACTTTCCATGTGTTATCATAATGTTTAAACTTATCCATTCCCTTTAAATATTTAATCAAAATTAAATACCTATAAATCATAACATGAAGTTTTCATATCGCAACACTTGATAGCCCCTAAAATCACAATTTTGAAATCTATTAGAAGTCGCATAAAAAATTATAATGATACAATGTTTAACACTCTTTTGAAAAAAATATAACAATAATTTGTTGATAAGTATAAATAATTTTTTCATAGAAAAAATGTTAAAATAAAGTTTCCTCCTTTAATTTAAATACAAGAAATTATTGTAACACCCCAAGATTTCATAGTGTGTTATTTCTTCAAAATAATTCAATAACTTGCACTACACGCAACACCGAGTTCAAGCGCACCATGACTTACTAAAAAATCCATTCAAAAGATGTTATGAATAGTATTAACTAAATTTTAAACTTTATATAATCCTTATAATTTTAGAATCCATATTATGAGTTTCTTATACATAATGTAAGAACAAATTCATTTTCAGTATTGCACTTTTACCAACTTTTAATAGTGAACCCTTTTTAAATACAATATTTTAATCTTTTTGACTAAATGGGGACATCAAAAATTTAAAATTAAACATCCCAAGCTTCCACGGTACGCTTTCCTTTGAATGATACAGTAGCGTGTGTTGTACGCAACTTCGAGTTCTAACACACACCACAACCAATCAAACTAGCCGTTATGAATAGTAATACCTACTTTTTGAAATTATATATATTTTATATTTCAAAATGGACATCATTTTTGGATTCTGAGTATTGAATTTATCCTAAGGTGACATTTTGGTACTTTTCGGATAACTTTCAATTTTTGATGAATAGTGAAAATTACTAAATTTTAATTAAAAACAACTTTTTAAATCAAAATAATTAATAGTGATAAATTATGAATTTTAGTGGTTTTAAAGTATAATTAGAATATATTTTTACCATTTTATCCAATGGTGTTCATTAGAATTAATTTCAATTTGAAATTGGACCTAAACAATTGTCAATCTTTTGATATATATTGTTTCTTAAAAACACGCTATTTGTTGTGACAGCGGAAATTAATTATAAAACTAATTAATGCAACCTATATGTTTGGAATTTAGTAAAATAGACATCATTTTTTAATTCGGAATATCAATTATAGCTTAGGGTGAAATTTTGGCATTGTTCTGAAAAACTTCAATTTTTGATGAATAGTGAAACTACTAAGTGGTACTTAAAAAACTGAATTTTTCATAAAACTTAATTTTACCGCTTCTATGAATGGAATTTCGAAAATCTGAGAGACAAGGTTAATATCAATAAGTAAAATGTGGTTCAATGAGATAAAAATAATTTTCGGTGAATAGTAACTTTTACTTTTATTTACCACGGTTAAAAGTAAATAGGGTAATTAAGGGTAAAAATGATATTAGTATTACCCTAACACATGTCCTAATTCTATTGGAAAAGTGTATCTCGACCAAAACAGCCTTAGGAATAAAATATTATCATTTAGGTCCACTTGGATTAGATTAGTACATTTATTATTATTTAATTCAAAGAAGAGTTAAAAAAGTTAAAATCAAAGTTTATTTACTAAAACATTTTTAATATAGGGTTATTAATAAGATAAATTAGATTGTAAATATTCATTAGAAATATAATAGGATTTAATACATAATGAAATTTTATTTATAATTTTTAGACATTAAATAATTTAATTTATTTATGACACAATGATGATGCAGTAATTACCATAATAGTGAAAATTTAGAATAATTGATATTTTAAATACCAAAATAAATATAATTTGAGACTTTTAATGAATTAAACTAATTTTATAGGATAATATGGCATATTAGGATGGAGGTAATTTACTTTTTTGAAGTAATCATTCTGTTATGAGTTTCACAAAAAAACAACTATTGAATAGTGTCAAAATTGACATAAAAGAGTTTTTAAAAAAAATATTATATTATTAATTGATATTAAATTCCTAAAAATCTAAGGTTCGGCCAAGAGACTTATATCATGATATTTGTATCATTAATGTACCACTTGGGGGTCTCTTGGATGTATATAGTATGTTTATTAACTATATAATATAAAAATACAAAGTGACATGGTAAATGTCAAACTAATTAACTAAGAGTTAAAACTAAAATATAAGGTTAATATAGTAACCCAAACCTGTCTACATTCTATTGGTTGAATGGTTTTCGACCTATTCCCACCTTGACCTTTGAATAACCAACTTTGGAGCCATTAGAAATCTAATATGAATTTATTATAAATTAATATTTCTAGATTTTCCAAAGGTACCCCTCACCCCTCTTATAAAAGGGCACTCCTCCTTATCATTTATTCACACCTTAAAAGCCTTTTGGTTCGGCCAAACTCTGCCCAAATACTCTCCCATATTCCCTCACTACAACCTAGAGGCCTTATTTTTATCATAAATCCAACCTAAAAATCCCTTTTGATCAAATCAAAAGGAAGAACCCGAAGAAGAGGTAATGTTTTCACCACCCCTTTTCAAGTTCCTTTCTTCTTCCACTTCTTCTTTCTTTGTTATTACCATTATAAAATAATAACTCCAGTATATTATATATACTGTGATGTTATTATAAATATGGTACAACCATATTCAGTATTCTATCCACCCTTTGAATAACATGTCACCATACGTGCGTACGTACAGCTTACCGTCTCCACGTCGTGGTGTAATTGTTATTCAATATATTATTATTTGGATGGGTATAATAATGATATGTAACTCATGTAAATAATAAATATAACATGTTAATGATTCTGTATATATGATATACCATCCATTTATATATTATTTTAATATCTAAAGAATGATATTTTCACTTGTGCGTACGTACGGACTACCGTCTCCACGAACGTGATAAGATTCATTCTCCATCATATCCATTCAAGTATAATTATCATTTGATGATTTAAAAATTATTTTAAGGACTTTATATCATTCTGGATATGAATAAGATACAACCTATCCATAAAAAACACGGCTTATGTATCAAAACATATAAAAGAAAATGAGTAAGTTAACACCCAAAACGACGATAATTCTAAGATATTATTAACAAATCAATGTTAAAAGATCATATATGATATCATATTAATATATATGATTCTTGTATAATTTAATAACAATTATTTCACCATTATAAAGGATTTTAACCTACCCCAACCAAGGAAAAGTACAAGGTAGGGGTTATTTCACAATCTCTTCATTATCCGAGGTTGTTTATACGTAATAATCTACTGGGATCTCTTTATCATCCACATCCATGTTTCTTAAAAATGAATTTCAAAACATTTTTACTATTTACAAAGAATATGGGTTAAAGTCATTTATAACCTTATGTGTTTTTAAAGGAATCTTTCTGAAATTTTCCAAACAAGGCACTTTTTACCTTTCGACAAATTTATGGTAAGAATGTTTTTTTTAACTTATACGGAGGGTGCAGCTATTTACCGCCGTTATAAAATCACCAAATCTTCCCTTACAAGCTTATAAGAATATTTTCAAATTAAATGTTTTATTTTATAATTATGTGACTTTTAAATGATTTCAAAATGAATATTTTAAGAATTTTTGAAAGGTACTCTTTATCAAGATCATACTTTTAAATGTTTTAAAGATTTATCTTTCTAAATATTTTTCATTAATGTCCATGTTTTCAAAATAATTTTAAGGATTTATTTATATGGATATGAAGGTTTTGAAATGATATTTCTTTTCAAAAGTTTCAAAGTGGTATGGGACACTTTGATTCAAAAATCTATTTTAAATTACTTCCTTTATAAATGTGTGACTTTTCAATGATTTCGAGAAAAGAGATATTTCTCTCAAATACTTTTGATTTCATCTATGTCAACATCCTTTGATGGATTTTAAGCTTATTTGAAGTTGATTTATTATGATACAAAACTTCTATATTATATTGAAGGTTTTGTGATATGTTTGACTGTGGATGTGCTATTTTTATACCATTCATGGTTTATGGTGAAAATATTGACATTTCGTATTCTAGTTTTAATAAGAATGTTTATGTTATGTTTAAACCTTTTCATATGGGAATGCATTGGACTTAATATGTGTCGGGTGGAGCCCGCTATAGCTCCTCGATGCATCGGTAGGTCTCATGAGACAAACTAGTGTCATGGCACAAGGCCTTGACAAAATCTTATTTGTAGTCTTGGCACGAGGCCTTGGCTATGTGGTTATGATAGTCTGACATTATGCATTCCATCATTATGAAAGTGGTTATTGATATTGCATGTGATTATTCGATTAGTAGAATATCCATGTGAATAAGTAAATGGCATTATTTCATTTTTCTTTTGCCACACTATGTTGAAGTTCAATTTTAAAAGGCTTTTGTTTTAGTTATACATTGCCTTAAATGTTTATTCTTATTTTTGAAAGTTTCCGCTATATTGTTATCCTTACTGGGCATTTGAGCTCACCCCTTTTCTATGTTTTATTTTTCCCATGATGTGAAGAAGTAAGTTATGAATGACCTGCAGGGATAGTATGTGGGGATATGAGTGTGGAATATGGAGACTATATGGTTGTAGTAGTTTTTCACTTTATGATGTAATGTAAAACTTTATGAATATATCTAGTGTTTCCAAGGCTACTAAACCAATCGGTCTTTCGAGATTTGATCTTTCTTGTGATCATTCCAATGTTATGTAATAATGCACTAACTCTGGGTAACTGTGGTCGGGGCGTTATAGTTGGTATCAGAGGAAGTTTATTACAAACCTTGGAAGCTATATTTAGATAATCTCTGATTAGAGCACGTATACCTAAGATGAACTTTGAGGATTAGTATAGAAGAACTTCCTAGAATTGTGGTATTGTAGAGATTTTGTGAGTTTTCTGAGAAATACATCCCTGTCTGGATACGAGCAGGTAGAGGCGGCTCTGGCACGTATGTACCTAGCTGTAAAACCCTAAAACACCGCTTCGAGCTAGACTTGGATGGGAACTGGTGCACGACAACGGGCCTTTCTACACTCTTGGTTATGACACTCCCGGGGGATATGCTTAGGATAATTCTCATTTTCTTTACAAACCATTATGAAGGGTTTATGTGGATTTACTTCCTCAAAGGAGAAATTTTTATGATTATGGATTATATCCATAAACTATTTAATTTATGTTATGTGTCTTAAAAGTTTGGGATTAGGTATTGTAATTCATAAACTAATCTAGTGTATGCCATACTTTAGAAATGGCGCCCAGTAGAATGAATGAGAACTCCCGCAATGCACATGATCCAAAGAGAAAGAAGGATCATATCTTTCATGGTCTTAAGCCATAATTTATAAGAGAAATAGTCTCCCATGTATTATCATCATATGAATAAATAATATCATGTGTTGATAAGAGAAGTAAAGATTTTACTGAGTCCTATGGCTTTGAAGGGAAGCAAGAGAAGAAAAGGATGGAAGAGAGAATGATGGATAAAGGGAAGAGGGAAAATAATAATTTTCCCATATGTGATAACTGTGGGAAGAAACACCCTGGAACTTGTCTGAAAGGAATGGGAGTTTGTTATAAGTGTGGAGGAAAAGGGCACAAAGTACGTGACTTCAAGGGTAAGAAAATGGTTTCAAATGTACAATGCTTCATTTGCAAGGAGTTTGGACACTACGTGAACCTATGTCCCAGTAATCAGACTATGCCGCAAATGATGCTATTGGATAATAATCAAGTTATGATACTACCAAAGATGAAGAGGAATGATTAGAGTTCTTATGTTGATTATGTCAATTGAGTGTTGTATCAACAATGTACTTGTTAGAACAATTATGGAGTATATAAGGATTGTACTGCAGTACTATTTCATTATGGACTTGAGATTGTGTAGAACAAAAAAAGTGACTCAATAGCAGGATAAATTTTTGGAAAATATATGGTTGAGAGAATGATAAACCATAATATAGATCTGATACCGAGGTAGTGATTTTGGAATAATACATGATTGATTTGGATACATTATATTGGATATTCTTGACTACCTTGAAACTGATTAATGATTTGTATATTCCATCATTGTTCGGGTTTAAAACATTTTTGGATTGAAGGAGTATATCTATTATTCTTTAAGGAATAAGGGATCATGAATGTATTCAATAAGGTTTTATGGTAATTCAGGATGTTTCAGTGTTTTAAAAGAATACATGATGAAGGTGTTCACATGTTATTACAGGGTAAAAAGGATCTAAATTAAGTTTACCTTCCTTATAAATATTGGACTGTGAGTTTGGACAGAAGTATTTTGGATAAATTCTAGTTTGAGATTAATTTTTGATTTCCATAAAAGGACAACCTAGAGGTCGGGCGGCAACCCGTCGCGACCGGCAAGGACGCGAGACTTGAACCCGCAATCGAAGGGCGACAAGGGTGTATCACCTACCACTAGCCCACGAGATGTCCTAGATTAAATAATGTAGTTTTTTTTAAGATCTGGTAGATGAATTATAAATTCTTTTATTTTGGAACCCTGTACGAATAGTATAAATAGAATTTTTTTTACGAGTGAAAGATGAGTTTGTGGTAGAAATTTATTAATGGATAAAACTCTAATTATAAAGTAAGTATATCTCCTTATGATCTTAGCCAATCTCATAAATAAATTCCTCAACATTAAGAAAAGGAACTTAGAACAAAAATGTTGTCCTAGATGGTACCTTAAATCATTACTAATTTATGGCTTTGGGATTTTTGGCCTTTTCATAGCCATGTTCTCTACCACTCTCCATCAGATAGTTGATGGTTATATTTCTCTTCCATATCCATATTTTCCTACATGGAACCCTAGTATGTGTTATTTTTGATAATCTTCATACTTTCTACTATTTATTTTAAATATAGGTCTCATTAATTCATTTTTCAACGTGGGATTTCAACTAAGATATTTTGAAATGTCAAAAATGTGTTATCCTAATACCTTATGTTTTTTTTGAATCGATGGTATTTTAAATCATCGTATATTGATGAATTTAAGGACCTCAATTTTAAACTTGTTTATGATTGATGACCTCAATCACTACCTATAAATATTTACGTTTTCCCTCCAATTATATGTCTCTAATTGCCACCAATGTTCTCCTAATCGAGATCATAATTTGGTGGTGACCCTTTCATTTCTCTTTTCCTCATTTTAAGGCTAAATTTTAGTAACCCAATTTCCGATGTGGGTTTTCCCACAAAGATATTTTTTATTTTAAACCTTTTATTTTCGAAGAAAAATTTCAAATTGCGAGGACGCAATTTATTGAAGGAGGGGAGAATGTAACACCCCAAGATTTCATAGTGTGTTATTTCTTCAAAATAATTCAATAACTTTCACTACACGCAACACCGAGTTCAAGCGCACCATGACGTACCAAACAAGCCGTTCAAAATAGGTTATGAATAGTATTAACTAAATTTTAAACTTTATATAATCCTTATAATTTTAGAATCCATATTATGAGTTTCTTAGACATAATGTAAGAACAAATTCATTTTCAGTATTGCACTTTTACCAAATTTTAATAGTGAACCCTTTTTAAATACAATATTTTAAACTTTTTGACTAAATGGGGACATCAGAAATTTAAAATGAAACATCCCAAGCTTCCACGGTACGCTTTCCTTTGAATGATACAGTAGCGTGTGTTTTACGCAACTTCGAGTTCTAATACACACCACAACCAATCAAACTAGCCGTTATGAATAGTAATACCTACTTTTTGAAATTATATATATTTTATATTTCAAAATGGACTTCATTTTTGGATTCGGAGTATCGGATTTATCCTAAGGTGAAATTTCGGTACTTTTCGAATAACTTTCAATTTTTGATGAATAGTGAAAATTACTAAATTTTAATTAAAAACAACTTTTTTAATCAAAATAATTGATAGTGATAAATTATGAATTTGAGTGGTTTTAAAGTATAATTAGAATATATTTTTACCATTTTATCCAATGGTGTTCATTATAATTAATTTCACTTTGAAATTGGACCTAAACAATTGTCAATTTTTTGATATATATTGTTTCTTAAAAACACGCTATTTGTTGTGACAGCAGGAATTAATTATAAAATTAATTAATGCAACTTATATGTTTGGAATTTTGTAAAATAGACATCATTTTTGAATTCGGAATATTAATTATATCTTAGGGTGAAATTTTGGCATTGTTCTAAAAAACTTGAATTTTTGATGAATAGTGAAACTACTAAGTAGTAGTTAAAAAAACTGAATTTTTCATAAAACTTAATTTTACCGCTTCTATGAATGGAATTTCGAAAATCCGAGAGACATGGTTAATATCAAGAAGTAAAATGTGGTTCAATGAGATGAAAATAATTTTTGGTGAATAGTAACTTTTTACTTTTATTTACCACAGTTAAAAGTAAATAGGGTAATTAAGGGTAAAAATGATATTAATATTACCCTAACACATGTCCTAATTCTATTGGACAAGTGTATCTCGACCAAAACAGCCTTAGGAATAAAATATTATCATTTAGGTCCACTTGGATTAGATTAGGACATTTATTATTATTTAATTCAAAGAAGAGTTAAAAAAGTTAAAATCAAAGTTTATTTACTAAAACATTTTTACTATAGGGTTATACATAAGATAAATTCTATTGTAAATATTCATTATAAAGCTAATAATATTTCCTACATAATGAAATTTTATTTATAATTTTTTGACATTAAATAATTTAATTTATTTATTACACAATGATGATGTAGTAATTACCCTAATAGTGAAAATTTAAAATAATTGATATTTTAAATACCAAAATAAATATAATTTGAGACTTTTAATGAATTAAACTAATTTTATAGGATAATATGTAATATTAGGATGTATTTAATTGACGTTTTTCGAAGTAATAATTCTGTTATGAGTTTCACAAAAATCAACTATTGAATAGTGTCAAAATTGACATAAAAGAGTTTTTAAAACAAATATTATATTATTAATTGATATTAAATTCCTAAAAATATAAGGTTCGGCAAAGAAACTTATATCAGGATATTTGTATCATTAAGGGACCACTTGGGTGTCTCTTGGATGTATATATTAATTTTATTAACTATATAATATAAAAATACAAAGTGACATGGTAAATGTCAAACTAATTAACTAAGAGTTAAAACTAAAAGATAAGGTTAATATAGTAACCAAACCCTGTCTAAATTAGATTTTTTGAATGTTTTTCGACCTATTGCCATCTTGTAATTTGAATAATCAACTTTGGAGCCATTAGAAACCGAATATGAATTTATTATAAATTAATATTTCTAGCTTTTCCAAAGGTACCCCTCACCCCTCTTATAAAAGGGCACTCCTCCTTCTCTTTTATTCACACCTTCAAAGCCTTTTGGTTCGGCCAAACTCTTCCCAAATACTCTCCCAACTTCCCTCACTACAACCTAGAGGCCTTAGTTTGATCATAAAGCCAACCTAAGGATCCCTTTTGATCAAATCAAAAGGAAGAACCCGAAGAAGAGGTAATGTTTTCACCACCCCTTTTCAAGTTCCTTTCTTATTCCACTTCTTCTTTCTTTGTTATTATCATTCAAAAATAATAACTCCAGTATCTTATATATAATGTGATTTTATTATAAATTTGGTACAACCATATTCAGTATTCTATCCACCCTTTGAATAACATGTCACCATACGTGCGTACGTACGGCTTACCGTCTCCACGTCGTGGTGTAATTGTTATTCAATATATTATTATTTGGATGGGTATAATAATGATGTGTAAATCATTTAAATAATAAATATAACATTTTAATGATTCTTTATACATGATATACCATCCATTTAAATATTATTTTAATATCAAAAGAATGATATTGTCGCTCGTGCGTACGTACGGACTACTGTCTCCACGAACGCGATGAGATTCATTCTCCATCGTATCCATTCAAGTATAATTATCATTTGATGATTTAAAAATGATGTTTAAGGACTTGATATCATTCTGGATATGAATAAGATACAACCTATCCATAACAAACACGGCTTATGTAACAAAACATATAAAAGAAAACGAGTAAGTTAACACCCGAAACAACGATAATTCTAAGATATTATTAACAAAACAATGTTAAAAGATCATATATGATATCATATTAATATATATGTTTCTTGTATAATTTAATAACAATTATTTCACCATTATACAGGAGGTTAACCTGCCCCAACCAAGGAAAAAGTACAAGGTAAGGGTTATTTCACAATCTCTTCATTATCCGAGGTTGTTTATACGTAATAATCTATTGGGATCTCTTTATCATCCACATCTATGTTTCTTAAAAATGAATTTCAAAACATTTTTACTATTTACAAAGAATATGGGTTAAAGTCATTTATACCCTTATGTGTTTTTAAAGGAATATTTCTGTCATTTTCCAAACAAGGCACTTTTTACCTTTCGAAAAATTTAAGGTAAGAATGTTTTTTGTAACTTATATGGCGGGTGCGGCTATTTACAGCCGTTATAAAATCGCCAAAGCTTCCCTTACAATCTTATAAGAATATTTTCAAAGTAAATGTTTTATTTTATAATTATGTGACTTTTAAATTATTTCAAAATGAATATTTTAAGAATTTTTGAAAGGTACTCTTTATCAAGATCATAATTTTAAATGTTTTAAAGATTTATCTTTCTAAATATTTTTAATTAATGTCCATGTTTTCAAAATAATTTTAAGGATTTATTTATATGGACATGAAAGTTTTGAAATGATATTTCTTTTCAAAAGTTTAAAAGTGGTATGGGACACTTTGATTCAAAAATCTATTTTAAATTACTTCCTTTATAAATGTGTGACTTTCCAATGATTTCAAGAAAAGAGATATTTCTCTCAAATAGTTTTGATTTCATCTATGTCAACATCATTTGATGGATTTTAAGCTTATTTGAAGTTGATTTATTATGATGCAAAACTTCTATATTATATTGAAGGTTTTGTGATATGTTTGACTGTGGATGTGCTATTTTTATACCATTCATGGTTTATGGTGAAAATATTGACATTTCGTATGCTAGTTTTAATACGAATGTTTATGTTATGTTTAAACCTTTTCATATTGGAATGCATTGGACTTAATATGTGATGGGTGGAGCCCGCTATAGCTCCTCGATGCATCGGTAGGTCTCATGAGACAAACTAGTGTCATGGCTCAAGGCCTTGACAAAATCTTATTTGTAGTCTTGGCACGAGGCCTTGGCTATGTGGTTATGATAGTCTGGAATTATGCATTACATCATTATGAAAGTGGTTATTGATATTGCATGTGATTATTCGATTAGTGGAATATCCATGTGAATAAGTAAATGGAATAATTTCATTTTTCTTTTGCCATATGATATTGATGTTCAAGTTTAAAAAGATTTTGTTTTAGTTATACATTGCCTTAAATATTTATGCTCATTTTCGAAAGTTTCCTCTATATTGTTATCCTTACTGGACATTTGAGCTCGGCCCTTTTCTATGTTTTATTTTTCCCAGGATGTGAAGAAGTAAGTTATGAATGACCTGCAGGGATAGTATGTGGGGATATGAGTGGGGAATATGGAGACTATATTGTTGTAGTAGTTTTTCACTTTATGATGTAATGTAAAACTATATGAATATATCTAGTGTTTCCAAGGATACTAAACCAATCAGTCTTTCGATATTTGATCTTTCTTGTGATCATGCCAATGTTATGTAATAACGCACCGACTCTGGGTAACTGGGGTCAGGGCGTTACAATTATGTACACAAAAAGGTTCAAAATGATATCATCCATAAATTTTTTATAAAATTAATCAAATAGATTAATAATACAACAGTATGAATGGTTAATGTTTCATGGGAATAAAAATTGAAAAATTGTAGATAAAAAATAATATATGAAATTTAAATCTATGGGAAAATCAAAGGAACCATGGAGTATCTAATATACATTTTCCATGACATGGGATGAGTGATACCATTTAACACCTAAAAAGTAAAAAATATATGGGTAGAATATTGTTGATTCTTAGATCCAGGTACATCAAGGGAAAAAGAAATCAAAATTTAGAATTAAAACAAAAAATAATGAATATGAGAGAAAAAGATATTAACCTAATACTACATCACCTTAGGATTCAACATAACTTGAAAAAAAATTATTTATTTTAAATTAATGGAAGGAAATTCAACATAACATTTTTAAGAAAAATAGTATAAGAATAAAAGAATTTTGATAGTAGGATAATGCACTTTGAAGGAAGAATTCATAGTAAGACGAATCATAAGGTAGAATGTAGACATCAAGATGATGCATTTGAATATATGAACTGAAAACTTCTAGGTTGAAGTAATAATAAGAACATAAAATTAACCAAACATTACAAAGACACCAGTAAATGGAAATATTAAAATCTGGTAGTAAACAGTTTCAATTAATGGTGGTGGTTCTATGTGTAAAATATAATATCGAAAATATGGTAAGTTTTTCTTTTTTATACCACTAGACATAATTGTGAATCAAGAGTAAAAAATGAATTTTATAAGATAAAAAACATGATATTTTGATATAAAAACTAAAAAAATTATATTAATGAACATATCAAATTAAGTCATTTTCCATTTGTGATTTTCTCAAAATAAATCATAAAATAGTGTAAATGCATTCCCCCCTTCCTTTATGGTGATGACACTATTGTTAAGAAACAATAACATGAAAAAAAATACCAACACACTCACACATATATATACATATATAAGACTAAAAATATTGTATCAAATATAAATTATATTTATTGATAACTTTATGTATTTTATATTATGTGGCTTCTCTATCAATAGATGATCACTATAAAACTGTTTCCCAGACCTGTATTATCATATATAAATTATCTAAACACTTATGAAAAAAAAATAATAAAGAATTCAGAACTTATTAAAAATAAAAAACATACTTGTTTAAAAAAGTTATAAAATATTTAAATACTCCACATAATACATTATATAAATGAAAAGAACAACACTATAAAATAAAACACAATATACCAACTAAAAGATGTAAACTATTGGTATAAATACAAATTTTTTACTCTTGATTAAAATGGACAAACAAGAAACATCAAAAACCTGTAAAAACAAACCAGATTTATCAAATTTACGAAAAAAATGACTTTATAATTAATCACTTTTTAACATTAAATTAAAATATACATACATGATAATTTAAAATTTAACCATGCTTAAAAAATAGTTTTAAAAAAAGAATCCTATAAGTACTAATATTATATACAAACATTAGTTAAACAAATGATTTTCTAATTACTAATTTTTTAAACTTCAATTAAATGTGACATACCATATAATTTAAATTTCAACCATACATAAAAAATATGTCTGAATATGTATAATAAAATACATACGTAGGGATCATTAGCATAAAAATTGCAATATATGGTCTGGTTTGAACAATGAGGTGGAGGATCTGAGTATGAAGGCTTGGAAAGCTGGGAAGGCTCCGCAAGCTACATAGACTATGATTTTCTCATTAATTATTAAAACATATCCTATAAAACTGATTGAATATGATCTCCCATGGACTATTTCCGGTATTTCAGGTTAGATTTTAAGGATTTTATTTTTGGTTCTCTTGGATTTTTACTATGATGACCAAAATAATCCCTAATACTAACACCTTCTTCATATCATCCCATTCTACCAGGGTGTTCTGAATTTCCTAAAGAAGTAGCCAGGATGTCCATCATACACATAGGGATAAAAGTACCATGGGTCACATACTCTTGAAGGTCATCCTATAATGAAATTTGAAATTGTGTAATTACGTTTTTTAAATTGAAAAATAGTAAAATTCATGGAAAAACATTAAATTTTTAAAATTATATATATTGTGCCTTATATTTCACTATAAGATGATTTTCATTTTTTCCATCCCACTCTTTTATATTTTTCATGGATAATTGGGTGAGATGTTGGACTAAATTGGAACTCTTCTAAAATACTAGTATATTGGGGTCTTAAAAAATTAAACATTTCTACAACAATTTTCTCCTCCAATGAATGATACCATCCACGTGATTAACTATGTGGATATAAATTGTAAAACTAGATCTCATGATGAGATATCCTAGAGACCTATTTAAAAAAAACTAATATGTAATCAGGTAATATACAAGAAATTTTATAATATAAAATAATTATCATTATATAAATTCATCATCATGTCGGATGGAGAAAACTTTCTTCCATGTATCTACATCGAAAACCCATACTTGAGGCATGAGTTTTCATTCTATAACTTCTTAAAAATATAATTCTTTTCCTATTTCGTTTAAAAGTATCTCTATAAAACCACCGCTAAAGGTGTAAATATTTTCGTAATTTCTTTCAATTATTCAAACTTGAATGTCATCTATAATTGAATAAATTAAATATAAATCATTAAAAATTATTATATTCAAAAAATATTATAAAAATGAACCAATCAAGTTATTTTACCACTATAAACTCCCAATTGTGGTCTTTCAACATCTTATCGATGGAATTATAATAAAGATATAAATTTATATTCTTATAATGGATCTTTATAGTGATATAACTAGTTAGATTAATTTAATTTGGGAAAGATGGGATATTATTATCATCAAAATTAATGTAAAGACCCCAAACACATTAGCCAAAAGATGGTGGCTTACTCAACTATGTTGGTAATATAAAAAAGTTATCACATCTTAAAGTTCTTAATAGTTTAATAGTTTTGGAAAATTAAATAAAAAAAATCTTACATTACAAATTTTCATGAAAAAAAAACATAGAAACTCTATTGTAAACACTCATTATCTCAAAGATTATCCATACAAGTAATTCATAATAAAAATATTTTCATCCTAGGGGAAAATAGAACATATTTAAGGGGTGATATCAGACACTTGGTAAGGGTACGAAATATAGTGTAAGCTAATATAAATAATATTTCATGGTGAATAACTAAAAACATTCTCCATTAAAACATAATCTTGTGAAAAATATGGAATGAATAAAAGTTGATTAAATAATGCCATAAGTAATAACATGAAAAGGAAACGTAACCCTTGGTATTATACTAATAGAATAATGACATGAATTATCAATTACAAATATCATAATGAGTGAATTCATTATTCTTCATATCAGAAACATACCTTTGAGGCCTCATTCAAAACATATGAAAATAAATGGTTAAGGACATAGCCATAACAATATATGGTATGTATCAAGAGGCCTACTTATGCATCAATGGGATATAGTGGGTGTTTCTCATCACTTATTAAGTATATTTCATTACTCATATGAATGGGGTGAAATGTAAACAATATATTCATAGAAAATTATTTAACATTTCCAAATCTGTAAACATAATCACTAATAATTCTAAGTTTTATGGTATCATGATATAACATACATAGTCGAACTGATCATAAAACTATTAAAAAACCTGGTGGATTATATCATACAAGATCAATCACAATTAATCATAAGATTCAATATATGGTTTTAAAATATATTGAAATAATCTAATAAAATCATAAAGGAAATATTGAGTGAAATACCCATTCCTTACATTATAAGAAGGAGATATTTTGGGAAAAATCATTTGTATTTGACATAAAATAGTATTGTGAACGTTTTTATTCCAAAGAAGAAAAATTAAGCACAATGGAATTATTATTATGGAATAAATTTGGTCTAACTAAAGTTAAAATATGAAAAAAAGAGTTTCTAAAATGCATTATAAATATCCCATATTACTGATTTTGGAGTGAAAATATAAAAACGCCCTTAAAGTGGAAAAAATGTTAATTGTTTAAATAAATCCAAAAAATATCTAAGATAGTTTTTCATGATAAAAAAGTGGAATTAGAAAAATATTTATGTCTTAAAATAGATTATGGATTTTATATGAATATTGGTAAAAAAATAATATTGTACCCTTTATCTGGGCTTTCTTTTCAGGAGAAATTGAAATGGGAACCATATAACACACGTATTCTCTCGATGCAGAAAGATGAACTGACCTAGATACCTTAATTTGGAACATATATACATAGAATGTAGAATAATTATATAAAAAATAAAATTATAATTACACTACATTAAAGAGAGTAAATATGTAACCCGAATGAAAAATGGAGGTTCGGGTAGAATCCCTTATTTTATGATTGAAAGTGTTCTTTACTTGTACTTAACATTCTCTTGAATTCACCTCCTTGAGAAAATCCTTTGGGAAATTGGTTTTGGTCACTTGTTGGGACGATAACCCCTTATACGTAGGGAAGAGGATTGGGAAGTGGATTGGGAAGAAATTAAAAAAGATTCAAGGATTAAGAGGTGTGATGGGAAGAGGCCGTGAGAGGTAGGATTTATAGTGGTGGAGATGGGTGTTTCTTGGATATTTTATTAATTTATTTTATTAATTTGAATCAAGATAATTAATAGTTTTAGAATTATCATAATATATATTAAAAAAATTAATTGGAGTTTGATATTATCGTTATTACATCAGCAGTGACTCAATAAATCATGTATTTAACTTATAAAGTATTTATATGGTAAATTGTCATATTTTACTATTCAAAAAATTTAAGTATTTTAAAAAAATCACTAAAATTCACCATAACCGTTTTTAGATGTTATGAATTAAAAAATTAATTCCAATATATTAAAATAGTTTTAAAAGTATGATATATTAAATTTTTAATTAAAACAATCATTTGTTCAAAAAATATTTATTTTAAAATTATTACTGATTTTATAACAAATTAATGAACTAATCAAGTTATCATAAAAGTATATTATAATTATAAGACATCAAAATATTAATAATTTTATATATTTTAAAAAAAATTATTCTAAATAATTATATTAATTATAAAACTATAAATAAACATTTACACTTTACATAAATACCAACACTTCATTTATCTTTTTTTTAAATAATTGTTCACTTATTTCAAGATAAAAACACATCATATACTAATTTATAAAGTAAAAAAATTATATAAACTTCAATATTTGAGTATTATATTCTAATTATAAATTTACTATTAACAGAATGAAAATGATAGTGTTATAAAAATCAGTATTTTACACTATTTAGTGGAAAATAATTTTTTTCAAAAAAATAACAAAATTTCCCCATAAGCTAATTATGACATATTGATTTTAAAAATGAGGTTTATTTTTTTTAATATAATTAATGAAATTGTGAAATTGTTTCATTTAAACAAGTTCTCCATTAAAAGGAGACAAAAATTCATTTTAGAAGTATATATCTTTTGTGATTAAAATTGGATTAATTCTTACCTTTCACCTATAAAACCTATTGAATGAATTTAAAAATACATGATTAAATATTTAATAAATAAATTTCATTATGATATTTTAATAATAGAGATTAATTTAAGATAAAATTATATTATGGTCATAAATGTAATTCTTTATAAAAATACACCCTTTATGTTCAATTGATTTTTATTTTCATTTCTAATTAATTAGAAATATATTAATTAATTTTATTAACATGTGTAAACTATATTTTATAAATTTAATTAATACATTTTATTCCTTCCATTCCAATGGTTAGTTCACAATAATAATATTTGATCATTTTTTAAGGTGAGGGTTATGTGTAATGTAAGCTATCGAATAAGTTATTTTTTTTAAAAAACACATACCGTAAAATATTTTGGAGTTTCATTCTCCCCTCTAATAAATTTCATCCTCATAATTTAAAAAAGTAATTGGAAATCATGTATTTTCCAGGGTAGAATACCCTTTCAAATATCCCACATCATAAAAAAGGATTAACAAAACATCCTCCTAAGAAGAGGGAAAGGTAAATGTCAAGGTCACAAAAAATTTAGGCATTCAAAGAGGATAAAATTAGTAATAAGTTAAACTATAGATAAAGAAGAAAAATATAACCATAATTTTTTGATGGAGAGTTATAGGAAACATGTTCTTCAAAGAGTTAACCATCACAAGATTATAAATTTTTTATTGGTCAAAATACCATTAATTTCTCAATAAAATAGATGTTAGATAATGTTATTGTTCCAAAAATATGTTTCCAATATTTGAGGGTTTGTTTTACTATCCATAGAATCTAAAGTTACATGATTACTTTCCATGTCATAATCTTATCATTCAGTTGTCCTTTGATCTATCTCCACTATATTTATCAAATCGGTAGATGGATAATGAAGGCAATTTATTTAAAAGTACATATATCAAATGATCCATAATTTATTTCATTTAAGTTTAAATTGTTATTAAAAAAATATTTATGAATAGGAAATAAAATATGATAAATCATACATTAATCTTAATCAATAATATCCTTAATCCCTTCCATAAAAATCTTACCTTGAGACTTATCAAAATTATATATGTCCAAAATCAATGACCAATGATTTAGAAGAAATGTTTCTTAACATCATATTTTCCCTAAAACAACATAATGTGTCTCTTATTGTCACATAAAAAATATATTTAATAACTTGATCACCCTTAACCTCAATTAAAATATGCATGCTGCCAAAAGTATAGTCTCAGTTTGTTGAATAAATTACTTGAATCCAAACATCTTATAATCCCAGCATAACATAAACCATTTGATCACTAACCACCTTCATACGCACCAATATTATCCCATAAACATATATGTATTATTATCTCAACATAAAGAACTTTTTTATTATTATATATCCCATTCCATGTGTCTTTAAGTGGAATAATGTACAAAATAATCACTTCTCTTGATTACCGGTGATATTCATCACATGCGTCCAATTATTTGAAGATGAAGAATTGTAGTGCAATCTGTATATATTTCAAGATCCTTATAAGTAGATAATTATTGTTAAAATATTCATATAATATAATTCTTGAGTCTAATAATAGACATATTTATCATCCCTCTTTGTCTGAGGTAGTAGGATAAGCTGACCTTGATCCAATATACTCTTTTGGGGTATATTCATTTGAAACTTGAGACATTTATTTGAGTCGTTACCCATCTACATACAATTGAATCATTATAAATCTTCATTATCTCCTTTTTAATTATGATCCTGGGGTCCCTTATATCCACAGTTGTACTAAACTCCCATTCCCTTTAAGCAATTACTTGGGTGTTTCCTTCTATAATTTACACATGATAGAAAATCCTTCTTTCAATTATTCTATTTATACAATTTTTTCCCTAGTCATACTCTTATTATCATGATTCCCTCTAAATAAATAATACATAGAGAATTATTTCATCATCTAATTATCACATGATACTATTTCCCAAATTGAAGAGTCAGTTTTGGATATTTGTTCCTTTTAAAAGATAGAAACAAGACCACAAAATCATTGATCCTTATTACTCTCTAGATCATGTGCATTGGTTAGGTTCCCATTACTTTTATGAGGTTCCATTTTAAACAATAAAATACACTAAATTAGGTTATGAATCATAATACTCAATTTCGATCTAGAAAAAAACTTAACATAAATTTTAAATTTATTCATATCCAATATCATAATCATAAATATGGTTAATTTATAGACATGTTTACATTTAAATCCATTATAATGGTTTTAAGATAAAATGTCAATTATCCTAAGAATATCCCCCATTAGTGTCAAACCAGGTGTATAGTAAGGCACGTTGTCATGTACCAGGTTATGTCGTGTTAAGCCGGATGCACCTGGTCAGAGTTACCCTGTAGGTACATTTGTGCCAAAACCACATCCACTTGGAGTATCCAGATATGGATTTATTATTAGGAAACCCCATATAATCTCTATTTAAAAAATCAAGGATTTTATTCTTTTATTATACTAAAATTATATCATAGGGTATGCTACATAATATATGTTTTCTAAATCTAGTTTCAAATGATTATACTAAATTATCTCTAATACCAAATCTAAGGATCCCAAGACTAGTATCTCGGAGTTGGTTCCATACATTATTACATTGGCACTATGAAAATGATATCGCATCCCAAACAACCGAATAGTTTTGTAGATTTGGAAAAATAAATACAAAAATAATTGTTACATTACAATATTGAAAGGAAAAACGACATAGAAACTCCATTGGAAACACTCATAATCTTCTATATTATCCATGTATGTCATTCCCAATAGAAATCTTCACATTTTGGGGTAAAATAAAACATAATAAATGGGTGATATAATATTCTCATTAAGGCTATTCAATATAGAAAAATGTAACACAAAAAATAAGCCATTGAAAATAACTAAAAAAACATTCATTTAAAACACCATATTTGGAAAATTTGGTATGGATAAAAGATGATTAATTAATTCCCTAAATAATTAAATGAAAAATAATGTTAACTATGGATAATATACTAGTTGAATAATAACATGAATTATCAATTACTAATAAAATAATGAAGAAATGCATTATGCATGTCATATGAAATATATTGTCATGGCCTTGACTAATACATCTAAAAATAAATGGTTGAGGCCTCTTCCAAATCAATATTGTTTTGTCTCAAGAGACATGCCGATGAATCTAGGGGCTATAGTGGGTCCCTCCCATCACATACTAAGTCCAAATAATTTATCAGATAATTTTTTTAAAATATAAACAACATATACATAAAAAATGTAAATAACATTCCCCAATCATTAAACATAATCATTAATAATTCTGAGTAGTATGGTATCAAGATAGAATATCTATAGTCAAGCTGATCAAGAACCTTATAATAAAACATGGTGGGTGATATCATAAAATATCAATCGTAATTGAGAATATGATCCAAAAGTGGGTCTCAAAAAGATAGAAATAATCTAATAAATTCCTTGAGTAATTATGGAGAGAAATTATCTTTTTTTTACTTTTAAAAAGTAGTTCATTTTTAAAAATCTTTTTTATATGTCATAAAATTATATTTTAAATATTTATATACCAGAAAATAAAAAGGATGGACAATAAATTTATTTTTGAGTGATAACTAATTTGAAAATGAAGTGAAATCATGTAAAAAAGAGTTTTTAAGATACATTAGAAATGGACCAATTTAGTGTGGATTAAGGGAAAATATAACAGTATTTAAAGATGATATAAGATTATTTATTAACATTATACTAGAAAATAGATAAGAATTTTTATGATAAAAAGATTGATTTTAGAAAAATATTTGTGTCTTAAAAAAGATTAGGGAGTGTAATTGAAAATGGGTAATAAAATGGGAAGTGATCTTTAGTTGGGCTTGCATATCGTGAGGAAGTGAAAATGGAACCATATAAAACATATATTCTCCCATCAGAGAAAGTTAAACAGATCTGGATACATGATTTATGAACATATACACAGAATATATAATGATTATATAAAAATTAAATAGTAAATTCATTGGGGTTGATGAGAGATAAAGGGTAATAGAAATGAATAATAGAGGTTCAAGGAGAATCTCTTACCTTATGTTTGAAAGAGTTCTCCACTTGTACATAACATCCTATTGAATTCTTCTCCTTTGGAACCTCCTTCAGGAAATTGTTTTGGTATTTTTTTGAGACTAAAACACCTTGGAAGTGGGGAATAGTCATGTGAAGATGATTGGGAAGAAATTGGATGAGTATCAAGGCTTACTAGATGTGAGAGGAAGATGTGTTGACGGGTGGTAATTATTTCATAGGAGAGGGGAGTTTTTTGAATATTTTATTTTTTTGCTTATTAATTTAGATTAAAACTGGGAATAGATTTATAATTAATACTAAATATATTAAAATAATTAAGTGGAGTTTTAGATTATGTTGTATGCATCCACAATTATTCAAGTAATAGTTTATTTAACTTTTAATTTATTTTTACCATACATTAGGGTATTCTACTATTCACCAAAAATTGAATTAATTTAGAAAAACCCAAAAAAACACTTTATCAATTTATAAATGTTTAAAATTCAAAAATAAACTCTATTTTATTAAAATAATTTTCTAAATATGAGAAATTATGTTTTTAAATAAAATCAACATATATTTGAAAAATATCGGCTTTAAATTTGTCATTGTTCTATGAATATTTTAAAAACTAATTAAGGTATTATAAAATTATCCTACAATAATAAGAAAAAAATATTAATTCTGGAATATATTTTATGAAAATAAACTTTCTTTTATATCATTATATTAATTATAAAATTGTAAATAATCATTTACGATATACGAAAATTCCAACAGTTAATTTATCTTATTTTTAACATTTTTAACTTATTACATGATATAAATCTCTCACATTTTCATTTATAAGATACCAAAATTTTAATTAAACATTAATATTTTATTATACATCTAAAATCATAAATATTCTCTTAATATAATGAAAAATGTAGTTTTTTCAAAAATCGGGATTTTTCACAATTCATTGGAAAATAAGTATTTTCATAAAAATTCCATAATTTCACTGGAAGAAAATATTGATATTATTTTTTAAAAAAATAAGTTTATTTTTTTTCAATATTATTTATAAATGTGTCAATATTTAGTTTTTAAACATGTGTTCCATTAAAAGGAGGTAAAATTGACTTGTAGAAAATATATATCATTTTCTTCTTAAAATATAATTTGTTCTTATCTTTATCATGTCAAACATATTTATTGAATTTAAAAATATTTTATTGAATATATAATATATAATTTTCATTTATATATTTCAACAATAGTGATTAATTTAAGAAAAAAATTCATTGGGGTCATAAATATATTTTTTATAAAAACAAGCTATTTATTTTTAATTGGTTTTTATTTTAATTTCTAATTAATTGGTATTCAATTAATTAATTTTATAAACATGTATATCACCCCAATCTCCTTTTATATAACCCCCCATATTGATTCTTTTTTATGTATGTGAAGTATATGGGTGACGTTTGGGAGAGCTTGGAGAACTTTTGGAGTGTTTTGGGGATTTTCAACATGTGCGTGGTTTGGGAAAAAATGAAACTCATATATGAAACCATGCATTGGAATACATAGAAAAAATTTACATCACACATGAGGTTTAAAATTTTCTTAAATAGTGAATCCAAAAATGAGAAATCATTCTCTTTTTAAAAGTGGTTGTGGATTTTTGAGATAGTGGGCCCCCACATGATTGGCGCATGGTTTGAAAACTATGTGATATGACCATGTGAGGTCCAACCTTAAGGAAGTTTCTAACACATTGTTAGCACATGATTTTTATAACCAAGTGATTAACCTTTTCATGGATCAAAAGTGAGATCCTAAAATTGTGGATATCACTTTTTTCCCTCTATCTCCCTCATTTTCTCCTCTAACTCCATCATTTTTCATCCTATATGGCCCTAACTCAACAATATCTCTTCCCAGAGGTCATGTATGGTTATCCCATATATATTTAAGAGATATGAAGGCTTCCCTTGGTGATTTGAAGTCATATTCTCACAGTATGTGATTGTTCTTGATTGGTATTGATAGTGTTTCTTAGATCTTATTCACCCTATATATAAACTTCTTTGATATAAACCCAATGTGGGTAGACCTAATGTTGTGGATTCAAAATATTTTGTGATTTTATCTTATTTCTTATAGGGTAATAGATTTGAGGTAGGTTTGTAGAGATTTAACCTGGTTTCAAGCACATTCTTCACGCATTTCATCATTTTTTTCATGAAACTCAAGGTTGGTGGATTCACTCTCAAATACTATATTTAAAATGTGAAGGATTGATTTCAAATTTGTGGTTTTTATTAAAATTCATTGTGTATCCACTTTTCAATGTTTGACACAAAACTACTTGTGTGCTAGTTTTTGGAAATTGGGAAATTTGGTGTTCTGTTGGAAAGAGATTTTGGTAACATGATTTTAAAATAATTATTTTAAAATAATTGTTGATTTGGATTACTAAAAATGTTTTTCTATAAAGGTTTTGTTTTTATGGATTTTTTTTGAAACACTTTGGTTTTGAATGGGTTGGCATAGTGGTGTGGCATGTGTTCATTTGAATTGGGATGCATAATGTCATGAAATAGTCCCATCAAAAGGTTGGGATGGATATGGATGTGAAGCACCCCCATCAATGTAGTTCACTATGTAAAAACATAGTTAATTGATGTATCACCACTTTGGATAATGGGTAGGTACATGGTTTCACGTATGGTTGTATGTGTGGTTATGTGTAAAAGAATGGATTATGCCAAAATGAAATTTTGTGAACTGGTTTCAAAGCATTGATTGGTTTCTTACATTGGAAACTGTATTTTGTAAAAAAAATGGTTATGAAACTTATTTACGGTTTGATATAAACTGTTTTAGAAATTCTTATATGTAATCTATTTTACGTAAATGTTTCTAATATGTTTTATCTTAGTTCCATGAGTATGGAAGTCATTGGGGGATTATCTATCAGTTTTATTACTCACCACTACTTTGAATGTTTGGTGATTTTGCATATATCATCTATTGGTATTTTGGAAAAGGTAAAGTATGAAACATATTTAGTACTACATCTTGATACGTGGGCTATTTAGTGGATTTGGATCTTAGAGCATATGGATCTTTAGAGTCATGGGGTTGTCTTGAGTTTTGATTGTTTGTCTTCTACAATTTACATTGATGATAGTTTGTATTCGACTATGGTACTCTTTTTTTGGTTTGATATAAATGAAATGTTTGATTTTTAATTAATTTTTATCGTCAATCATGAAGCATTTATTTTTTTAAGTATTTTTTTCATATTTTATCTTTAAAGGTCAAATCATAACCCAAATTTTAAACGAATCCTTCAGCCTTTATTTCCAACCTTTGGGGTCTTGGGGATGTCGCTTAAGGCCAAATATCCTTCCATCCACCATCTCAGGCCAATGAGATGTAAAGGGATGTTACAACTAGTATCAGATTGGTTGTTCATAATTTCATGGGGAACAAGTGGTATGAGCCATGGTTAATCTTTAAATTGGTGTTGGTTTTGAGTCTAGAAGTTGAAAAGCATTCACGTTTATTCCTTATATTGGGACTTTAGAAAGGATTAACACTGTTAAGAATTCAAATGTAGATCATTAAAATACATATCGATACTTTTTATACTTAACCTCATCTTACGAAGGTTTTGGGTAATGATTTTTTTGGAGACACTTATAGGATTTGGAGTCTCATTGTCACAGCTTTAGCCAATGTGACGACATGAAATGCATGAGAGAAAATCGGTTCCACTAGGATTGCGTACATCTTTTTGAGTAATGATTTATTATTTGGTACAATGGTGTCCTTTTTGGAAAATTGTTAATGTGTTTTTAAATGTGTGATTTTGTAAAAGATATTAAATTGTGATTCTGATAATGGTTTGATTTTCCAAATAATGGTTTTTGTTTTCAAAAATGGATGAATGTGGAAAAAGTTTATTTTGGAAAGAAATGTTATGATAGTTTGATGTAGTAGAATATGAAATTTTTATGTCTTCAATTGATAGAGAGAGACTTATGGAATCTTTTCTCTATATATAAATGCAAATGAGTATGTGTCTTAGGAACCAACAGGAGAAAGCTGCTCAGAATATGGTTGTACCTGATCTATAGGTGAACCAACAGCTACTTCAGAGTATCTTCCAAGCATTTTAGGCTATTGATATATGGAACCAAAGTGATGAAACTAGGAAATTGGATCATTCCATCAAGTTCCAAAAGCAGAATCCACTAATAGTTTATGGAGATTCATCACTAGAAAAGGAAGAGGTGTGGATTAACAGTATGAATCATATCTTCAATTTCATCAGCACACTAGTGGATATGAATGTAAATATGGAAATGTATATGCTAGAGGACCTTTCACATTACTGGAGGGACCTAGCTATGTAGGATAAAGTGGATCAAGGCCCTATCTTGTAGGATTTTGAGGAATTGTTTAACTAAAAATTGTACACTCACACATTCAAGACACAATGAATGAAAGAATTATTCAGCCTGAAGTAAGAAAATGTCCTTGTCACCTTGTATGTGGCTAAATTCATGAATTTAGTTTACTTTTCACCCAAATTTTCTACTAGTTCATTCTTTAATTCCCACATCATTGAATCAGGGCTGAGACAGAAGATTCACTTAAAAATTGTTATACTCTTTATTACAGACTAAAAAAATATAGACAATAGAGAGGAAGTGGATGAAATGTATATATTAAGAGCTATATGAGGAAGAATAATTTCAATTCCCATATAAAATGGTGGGAACTCTATTTCTAGTGGAAAGTAAAATCGGGACAAATATTTCCATGGTGGGAGCATGAATCAAAATAAAATGACTAGATTAGTGAACCTTCCTCCATGACCCAAGACCCAAAGAAGGATGTTTCTAATGTGGTTCAGTTGACCATATAAAAAAGAGTGTATTAAACTAACTAGAGCATGACACAACCGAAACCAAATGGGGAATCTTTAGTGCTATTTTCATTTTTGTCTGATTTTAGGTGCTCAGGACACTTCTCAGTTATCGTAGATGTCGTATGTTTAGATGGGGTGAGGGTATCAAAATCAATCTAATCAGTAGAATAGAAGTAACCATGCTGATTATATTAATATCATGACTCCTCGGGTAGGGTAATATCAATAGGGAAACAAAGAGAAGACTGTTGTGAGCATGATATTATATGGATATGAGAAGGTTATGGTGGATGATTAGTCTGGACCATCTATGGTGAGAGGTATGATTCTTTTGAATTATACCACTATGCATGTTCTATTTGATACTAGTGCATCAAATTACTTTATTTCTTCTCACAATTTTTATTTATTGAGTTTAAAAATTGAGATGTTTCACTCTGATAAAACTTCAATCTCTAATGAGGAAAAGTGAATGTTGAGCCTTTTTGTGTAGATCATGTTCAATAACATTTGAAATAAAAATTTTAAATGGATTTCTATGTTATGGAGATGAATTTCTATGATGTAATCATGGGTATGGATTGGTTGATAATATTTGAGGATAACATTGACTATTATTGTTGAAAAGTTTGTTTCATGATGGATGATGGAACTGATCTTATCTTTAGAGGAGAAAATAATATAAAGGAATCTACAATGGGATTTTTGGAACTAGTTGTTAGAATTGTCTCATACTAGTTTGAATCTTAGACATTGGCAAAGAAGGATGTTATCAAGAGTAACAATCTTCAAGTAGTGGTTGATCAGTTCCAAATGATTTTCCCGATAAATTTTCCAGGTTACCAACTATAAGGGATGTGGAGTTTATGATTCATCTCTATCCAGGGACTAGTCCCATTTCCCTTCTGTCATATAATATGGAAAGAAATTAATTAAGGGAAATTAATGTTCAGGTGGAAGACTTGGAAAACAAAGGGTTCATTCAATTGATCACGTCTCTGTTGGAAGAACCAATCTTGTCAATGAAGAACATAGATGAAAATCTATGGTTGTGTAAGATTAATCATGTTAAGATAAAGAATCAGTATCCTATCCCATTAATTTAAGATTTATTCAATCAATTTTGGGGAGCTCAGTTGTTCTCTAAAATTTAATTGTGATCAAGATATCACCAACTGCGAGTTCGTAAGGGGGTAATCCAAAGACATCTTTCACAAGTAATATGGAAATTATGAATATGTGGTAATGCCTTTCAATATTACTAATTATCTTGTGCTATTTATGGAATTGATTAGTCAAATATTTCAGTAATTTATGTATTCATTTGTTGTAGTGTTTTTTACGACATAATGGTGTATTCAAGGACAAGGGCTGAGCACGAACAACACATTGTGATAGTGTGAGAAATATTGAGAGACCGTTAGTTCTATTCCAAACTATAAATGTGTAATTTTTTGGATACAAGAGTTAAACATTATTGGATATTTAATTTCTAAAATATGTGTTTCAATGTATCCAGAGAAGATATAATCTGTTATCTCATAGAAGCCTCCAAATAATATCTTTAAGATACTGAATTTCCATGGAATAATGAGTTTTATATGTTTTTTCAAGATATTAAGGATTATTATACCTCAACATCTATAATGATTTTTCTAGAATCAAGATAGGGGTTTGTGGTGTATTTTTATGTTTTGGGGTTAGGTATGGGATGTGCTCTCATGCAAGGAGACCATTTTGTTTTTTATGGCTCAATGCAGTTACAGGTGCATGAGAAAAATTACTGAACACATGATTGGGAGCTAGATGTTGTAGTCCATGACTTGAATACATGGATTCATTATCCCATTAGTGAGAAATTAACAGTGTTTAGGGATAATAAGATATTGAAAAATATTTTACCAAAATGTTATTTGAATATGAGAAATGGAATATGGACATAATATCTCCAAATTTTTGACATTGACTTAATTTATACACTAATTAATGCTAATTTGGAGGTATATACATTAAGTAGGAAGTCATATTCTAAATTGGAAAATGAGGATTTAGTTGAGTTATAGTTTATGTCAGTCCTAGATGAAATTCATGTCGAATGTGAAGACTAAGCTGATGTTGTGATTTTCTTCCCAGTTTCAATGGTTCTTGACATGATAAATTTATTTTAAGAGGCATAGATTTCGGATTCAGAATGTCTTACGATTAGTTCCAAACTCAATGTTAGGGAGACCATTAAGGGATGGAATCTAGATGAGAGTTTAGTGTTGTGGTTCAGAAATTGGAATGTCGTACATATGTCCTTTCAGGAACAACCTCTTTATTCTTACCATCATTTTCTATGGTTTTTTCATCCTATAATATAAAATATGTATAAGGTATTGAAATCATAGTTTTTGTGGGTTTGTATAAAAAGGAATGTCACTGGTTTTGTTTTATGGTAAATAACTTATCACAAATTTTTGGTAGGGATTCATCAACTAGTTGTCATGTTAAAATCATTACAAATTCTTATTTTTAAATGGGAGTAGATATGAATGAATTTTTAAAAGGTCTCCCATGAACAGTTTGAAAACATGATGCCATATGGGTGATAGTGGATGGGATCATAATGTCGGATCATTTCATCCCTATTAATGAATATCATGTGGTGAATAAATTATCAACAATATATATTTGTGAAGAGGTAAAGAGACATTGAATACCTGTTTCAATCATATCACACATATATCCATGGTTTAAATCTCATTTTTATAAATCCTTATAGAAATACCTTTGGAGTAAGTTAACTATGAGTATGACATATAATTATCATATTGATAACCAATCTAAACAGTTTATAAAAATGTTGGAAGATATGTTGTAGGATTGTGTAATGGATTTTTGTGGCTCATGGGAAGATAACGTACTATTAGTGGAGTTCACATATAATAACAACAACCATATATTGATAGAAATGGATAGTTTTGAAGCATTATAAGGGATTCCTTGTAATTATCCACATTGTTGGGTGGAAACAGGTGATAGTTCTGTATTTGGACCATCCATTGTCTAGGAAATAATGGAGAAGATTCGGTTGATCAGAAAATAGATGGAAATAGTGAAGAGTCTTCATAAATCATATGCGGATCATTATTGATGGTTATTGTCATTCGTAGTGAGTGATTATGTTTCTTTGAAGATCTATATAAGGCTTGTATATCATCCTTTTGGGAGGATGACCATGTTATCTCCTTGATACATAGGACCTCTTGATATATCACAACATGTTGGTGATATGGCATATAATTTCGAATTTCCACCATAGTTCAATGTGATGAATAATGTGTTCTGTATATCACAATTGAAATTGAATCAGTCTCATTCAGACCATGTGATAAAATGGGATCACATTGACCTAAAGTCAGAAGCTTCATTGATGCACATGTCATTGAGTATTGTGGATAATAAATACAATGTCTTTCATAGAAAAAGTATTGGTCTAATGTGGGTTTTGTGGCAATATAGTCAGATTAAGAAATATTCTCTAGAACATGAGAAGTAAATAAAAGAGCAATGGCTAGAACTATTTTAGAGAAACGTTGTTTTTATAATTTCTTAGGAAATAAAGGCTAATGCTGGGTAGAATGTACCACCCCCATTTTATGATATGTAACCCCCCCCCCTCTTTATTCTTTTTATTAATTTATATGATTGAGGTTTGGGAGAGTCTTGAGATCTTTTTGAGTGTTATCGGGTCTTTTATCGACGTGCATGGTTGGTAGAAGATTTTGGAAAACTATGTAACACCTATCAGAAACAGTGCACATGGAGACAATAGAAAATAGGAAGGTGTACATGTGGTGCACAGTTTTCCCAAACTATGCATCCATTATGGAGAAATTATGCACTTTGTAAAATTGGTTATGGATTTATTAGATAGTGGATTTAGAATGGCAGGTTAATTGTTTGGAAACTATGAGATATGACCACGTGAGATCCACCCTTGAGGGAGTGGATAATTCAAAATTATCACACTATTTTTTAACCATGGGACTAACCATGAACTGGTCAAAAGTAAGATCCTAAAATTGGAGATCTCACTCATTTTACCCTCCAACACTATCATTTTTTCATATATGTAGACCTAACTAAAAATTATCTCTTCCTGATGGTCAAGGAATGTTCTCCCATAAATCTAGTGGAAATAAAAATGCTTCCCTTGGTGATTTGAAGCCATATTGTCATGGTATGTGATTGTTCTTGATCATCCATGATAGTTTTTCATAGTCGTTCTTCTCCCTCTCTCTTAGTTTCATAGATATATGCATGATATGGGAAGATAAATGGTTTTGGATTACATATTTGTTGATATTTGGTACTTTTGTTGATTAGAGGATGGATCTAAGGATGTTTTGTGGAAATTTAACCTACTTTCAATGATGTTATTTATTCCATTCTTTGTTTTATTTATAAAACTCGAGGTATATGGCTTCACTCTCGACTCATCTATATAGAATGTGAAGCATTGATTTCATGTTCATGGGTTTTCATGAAATTAATTTTGTATATACTGTGAAATTTTTGACAAAACCCCTCTTGAGTGAAGTTTTATGGAAACTAGCAAATTTGATTTTTTTAGTAAAGAGTTTTTGGAAACATGACTTTAAAATAGTGATTTTAAAATAATTATTGGTTTGGATTCGAGGAAAAATGGTTTTCAATAAAGTTGTTGTTTTTATTGAAATGGTTTTGGGAACACCTGTGTTTGGAATGGGTTGGCATGGGGGTGTGTCTTGTGTCCATATGAATTGGGATGGATAAGGGTGTGAAGTACCCTCATCAAATGGTTGAGATAGATATAGGCATGATGCACCCCCATCAATGTTGTTCACTAAGTGATAGATTAGTGAAAGGCTGAATTGACACTCATGAGTATAGTGAGTTCCAGGGTTACATGCATGATTGGATGATTTTTTATGTTGAAAGTAATGGATTATGGAAAAATGGAATTTTTTGAAGTGGTTTCAAAGCATTTATTGGTAACTTACTTTTTACAAATGGGTTTTTTTGGAAATTGTTGTGTTATGAAATTTGTTTAAAGTTTTATATAAATAGTCATGGGAAATGTTTTATATAAACAGTTTTAAATATATGTTTCTAAAATGTTTTATCCTAGTGTAATTAGTAGGGAAGTCATTGGGAAAAGTCTACTAAGTTTCACTACTCATCCCTACATTGGAACTTTAGTGCTTTTGTAGATATAGTTTATCGGGATTTTGGCCAAGGTAAGGTATCACACATCTTTAGAAATACATTGTGATACTTGTACGGTTTTGTGGAGTTTGAGCTTGGATCATGTGGAGATTTGGAGTTATGTTTTTGTGTTGTGTTTTGATATTTTTTCTTCTGTTATTTACATATATGATAGTTTGTCTTCTACTGTGGTACTTCTTACCTTGTTTGATATAAATTAAATGTTGGAGTTGTCTTTCATTTTTATCATGCATCATGTACTACTTTATTTGGTTATGTTTTTTGTTTGTTTATTTTATCATAAAAGGGAAAATCATCCCCTAAATTGTAAATGTATCACCATGAATATTTTTGGCATTTGGAATCTTGGGAATGTCGCTTAAGGCCAAGTAGAATTCCTTCCCCTTTCTCAATCTAATGCAAAGTAATGGGATTTCACAACATGTGAAAACAATATTTTTATAATTTAATTATTCCATTTTATTCCTACCATTTAAAAAGATAGGTCACAATATTAATATTTAATAATTTATTTAAGCTAAGTGATTTGTGTAACATAATCTATTAAAGAAACTGTTTAAAAAAAAGACATATCGTAAAATCATGGGGTGATGCAATTAATATGAATTATTTGGTCTCTAGAATAATGTGGACGTTTTTGTTAATGTGTAATTCCATGTTTACCAACTATATAAATCAATTTCTCTATAGAATAGGGAGAAAACTTATCTGTAGGAGGTGAATTAGTAGTCTTGAAAATATATTTTTTCAATTAAAAGTCGGATTTCAATAAAAGTTATATTATTGAGTATATAATAAGATGAATAAAGTACACATTGCTTGGTAAATTTTCATATTCCTTTGTTCTTGTCGTTGATATAGACAAATGAAATGAAATTATATACACCTTTATATTATTAGGAAATTGAATATTTAACAATAATGATTAAAAACATATGTAAGTAAAAAAATAGTGTCGAACTTGTGAAAGTCATAAAAATAATTATCTCATGAGTTATAGAAAAAAAATATGAAAGTTAAAATATTAAATATAAACATTAATTATAAAACTATAGAAAAATTTTTAAATGTAAATATTGTAGTTATAAAAAGTGTTATTATATGCTTAAATTTAACCAAATCATAGTGATGTACCCTAGGTTTTTTAACCAAAAAATGTTTAACCATAACTATTAAATATAAAATTTAACTCAAAAATCATATAAATAATATATATATATATATATATAATTTATCATCCAATAATTAATAAAAAATAGTTTTTCTACACATATGAATTTCAAAAAAGAAAAACAATATATATATTTACCTGAATAATTAAAAGTAATTTATTATTTTCCCATATACCTTAAATATGATCATTTCAAATAGCATGGACTATGTCAACATTATAGTCATTGTTATCATCAAGAAATTGCATAATAGTAGATTAATACTCATATAAATAAATAAAATCAGCATCATCCTCATCACCCAAATTAATTATTTTCCTTTTTAAAAATTGCATACCACTGATCATTTGATTGATCAATGACAAAAAATAGTTTCATTTAATCTGTCACTAGGATAAATAGATCTCTTTACAACTAAATCTTTTCAAATAAAAAAGTTGTTCGCAAAATCATCATGTTTCACACGTCTATTACAATAAATATAGTTATACTTAAACACTATGACTCAAAATTTAGTATGATCAATTTCACATATATCCTCAGGAAATCCAAAATTTGACATTGATACAGAAATTGGTTATTTATCTTTTTTTCTTGAAAGAAAAAGTGCTTTAGCGATGACCATTACTCCACTATTTAGAATGGTATGCTTTTCATCTTGATTTTTTTGTAATATGTGTAAATATTAATATAAAAACCAGACCATTTGATTAGATAAAGAGATGGCCCCCTTCTAAACATTTCTATGTTTCTGATATAGATATATCACTGCTGAATTTCTCTTTAAACAGTGAATAAAATGTCTTCTTATGGTCAATCATAAACCAATTTTCATCTCTTTTTGTATATCATAACATTAATTTAGCAATATGTGATGATATATATGGTTTAGCGGCATCTGTTTTGTTCAAAATATATAAATGTAATTGCAAAAAATTATCACATGGAATGAACATTACCTTTAAGCCTCAAATCCCTCTACCTTCACTATCATCTATCATATGTTGAGATATAGGATGATTATTATGTTCCACTTCATACAAATAATATATACAGTACCTAGTCACCTCTTTTAATATAGATTTTGGAACAATTATGGCCTCTAGTTTATATATATTTTTAACATATCCCTATTGGATAGAATTATGTTTTCCATATATATATTAGTTTTTATGTGTGTTTTTATGATTCAAGAAATACCTATTTTTATTCAGATGATTTTATGTTATGTATTTCATAATACACTTTTATCTATGTAATTTATATTATTATGCATATAAGTTTATATATTTTCATGAGTATATTATTCAATATACGAAATTGTATTTTATATTATGAGAATCAATGTTTTGTGAGAATAACTTTTTCTAACTCAAAATCAGAATAATTTATGATTTATGTTTATTTTATGAAGAGATGATTGAGTTGTTGTGTTTCCAAAGTTAGATATCTCAAAAAAAATTTAATTTTAAGATGTTATTGTATTTCAATAATTCTATTCATAAATGTTTATCTTATTAGTGTCATAACATTTTCTCAAATTTAAGCATCACACTTTAGTAAGATATTTTTCTTACATTAAGGAATTATCATACACAATGTTGAATTTAGTTTATCTTGTACATAGCATATGTCAAGTATTTGTTTTATCTTATAAAGTATCCCTAGAATTTATCTTATGAAAAATGTATTACCTACTTGATATCTTATCAAGGATGAGATTTTATGCAAGAATGTCATTATTTCTTTCATAATATCTTGATAAGTCAATTCATGATTTTTACAATATCATAAAAAAATTCCATTTAAGGAAGATCAATTTATACATATTTCCATTTATATAGGAATAGAAATATAGAAATAAGAATTTCTATAAAACGATCATTGTATAAAATTATTCCATATTTTGAAAGAATGGATGCAAGGCATTTATATCATGTCTTGTCAAATTTTAAAATTGATTATTAACTAAACCATTTTGATTATCTCACTGCTTATGTTGAAAATAAATGAGGAGATATAAAATGGAAGAGTAATATGTTTTATGTATATATATGTAATGAAACACATAAAAACTCACATGTACTCTGATAATGGTAACAAATAACTCTTGTACATCTAAACAACCATATACAACACTCGTGTGCTAATATTTAAAGACTATCAGTGTAATAAAAGATCATCTAGATACGATATTTTATGTTTTTCATCTTTTAAGAATTTATCTTCATTTAATGTGAGTTAATTCTTGAAAATTAGTTCTATAATATTTATTCAAAATGTTATTCATTTTTTTGTTTAGACTCATCGTATGTGAGTGTATTAAGGATGTGGATAGGTCTTGTAAAGGGGGAGATTGGATGAAATATATTATAGATTTTTAATATTTAAATACATATTTTACATCTGGGAGACCCTAGAAAATTGGTTGTCATAGGGAAAATAAACCAACACATGGACTAGAGTGTTGGGGGAGAGTACTATGAGATTTTAGTTCCCCAAACCAATATATATATCTTGTGTTCAATCTATTTCCATTAAGTTTTTTCTTCACTTATAATTTTTATTAAGGAAAATATATGAACTCACACTCCTAGAAGAGGGTGGTTTAATGATAAGAAACATTTCAGAACTCAATTCACCCTCCTCTTGATATTTCATTTAACTAGTTTTTGAGGACACAAATTTGTATCAGAGCCTGTGACACTAGATTTCAAAATGGTCAATGGTTAATGTCCAAAGATATGATATCAAATGGATGATGTGGATGAAAATCGAGAATTTATGTCATATTTTAGATATCCTTACATTAATGGTGAATGTTATGGTTGATAGAAGGCTCATATGACCATCTATTTGAATATTTCTGACTTAAGTTCTTCATAAAGTAGTAAATCCTTATGAAATTCTGATGACATAAACTAAAGTGTGGGATGATACAACCAAATAATATTATGATAGGAACTATAAAGCTATGAAAGCTATAATATATGTATTTGGACCAGTTGAGTTCAACATATTTTATCAATGTCAAACAACTAATGAAATCTGGAATACTATAGTAGTTTGTTTTGAAGGTACAAACAATGTTAAGATATTAGACAATCTACATAGGTAAAAATTTAAAAATAATAGATGTAATTGGAGATATTAAGGTGTATTAAGATAAAATTGAAGATTAATAAGGATAATATAAAATGGTAAGGAAATAAAATTCATTCTTAATGGTTTCTACTTCTAAGGATTATAATAGGGACCAGTGTATATTGATCTCAGAAAAATCTGAAGAAAGTGATTCCTCAAGCTATTCTGGATCGTGTGATGAATATCCATGGTTTTATAGAATGTTTAAATATATATATATATATATATATATATATAAAATTGGTTTTAGAAGACCCCTCACCAAATACCATAATCATGATGAAAACTATAAGGAATTAATATGTTAGGCGTGAAAACAATTCAGACCCATTATGCCAGACTATCCTCAATTTATTGAAAATAAGAATCCTAAAATAATTCTTCAAGAAGATTGAATATAATAAGAAATACAAGAAGGATTTTAATGTCATGTGGAGTTATTCTATATATTCTATTGAATTTTAATCCTTATAGTTATAAGTTAATGCTCTTAATTGAAAAGCTAACATATGATTTATGACAAATTTAGATGAGTTACACTCTTACAACCCATCTAAGCATGAGTTTTAATTGGTAAATGAAAATTTCTCATATGAAAAATATAATGAATGTTGTACCATGTTATAAACAATGTTTAAAATATTTAAAAAGGGAAAAAATATCTTTGGAACCCCCATAAAAAAGTTCAATGAAGATTTCCTAACTAAAGAAATTGTAAATGTTAAAATTTAATTGTAATGCCCCGACCCTAGATTCCAAGATTTAGTGAATTATTTTAATAAATTGGTATAAATATAAGGAATCATGTTTCGAAAGACTGGTCAGTTTAGAAGTCTTGGAAAATATATTACATACATGAACGTTATATTACACTTTCTAACATACAACACAAAAAAATAATTCTTTGAGAACTCTATTGTTCCCTTAGCTTAACCCTTTATCTCAAACATAAAACACTTCTTGGGATCCATGTAAAATAAAACATAAGAAAGGGGTGAGATCAGATGCTCATTAAGGTTAAATAATTTAGCAGAATCTATAAACTTTTAAGGTAATATGTATAATAATAATAATAGACTTTTAAACAAAAACATGAACATAATATGGAAAAAATAAATCAAATATTACCGTATAAACATGCACATGGATATTCTAGTAGTCGAATAATCAAATGTAATAACTAATTTCATAATGAGGGAATGTATAGTACCAGACGTTAATTTCTATTTCAAGGCCTCGTGCCAGGACCCATGGGCTAACTATAACCATACCCCAACCCGGAGAGCCTCTATAACCGGAATCTAACCCTGAGAGCCTCTATAACTAGACTCCAACCTGGAGAGCCTCTATAACCAGACTCCGACCCAGAGGGTCTGCTGTTACCGGACCCCAACCCGGAGGTCTTACTTTTATCGGTCCCCAACCCAAAACATACTAGTCCAATACATTCATCATAAGAAAAGGTTTAAATATAACATAAACATTCGTATTAAAAATAGCATACGAAATGTCAATAGTTTAACCATAAACCATGAATGGAATAAAAATAACCCATCCATATTCAAACATATCACAAAACCTTAAATACAATATGGAATATTTGTATCATAACAAATCAACTTCAAACAAGGGTAAAATTGATCAAATGATGTTGACATAGATGAAATCAAAATTACTTGAAAAAATATCTCTTTCTATTTTGAAATCATTTAAGAGTCACATAATTATAAATAAATCATATATTTTGAAAATATTCTTATAATATTTTAAGGTAAGAATCGATGATGTTATAATGGCAAAAAAATAGCAGCACCCGCCATATAAGATAAAAAACATTCTTACCTTAATTTTGTGGAAAAGGTCATAAAGTAAATTGTTTGGAAAATGACGGATAGATTCCTTTAAAACATATAAGGTCAAATAAGGGTATAAATTACTTTAACCCATTATCTAGTAAATAGTAAAAATGTTTTGAAATACATTTTTAAGAGACATGTATGTGGATGATAAAGAGGTCCCAGTAGATAATTACGTATAAACAACCTCGGATAATGAAGAGGTTGTGAAATTAACCCTTACCTTGTACTTTTCTTTGCTCAAGGGTATGTTAACCTTATATATAATAGTTAATTAATTTCTATTAAATTATACAATAACCACATACATAATTATGATATCATATATTATCTTCTAATAATGCTTTGTTGATAATATTTTAGTATTATCGTCATTTCGTGTGTTAACTGATTTGTTTTCTGTTATATTAATTATTATGTGAGTCATGTTTGTTATGGATGGGATGTTTATTATTCATATCTAGAATGATATCAAAACATTAAACTTTCTTTTTAATCATCAAATGAATGTTATTCTTGATTGGTTATGATAGGGAATAAATCTCATCGTGTTCATGGAGACTGTAATCCGTACGTATGCATGAGCGACAATATCATTCGTTTAATATTAAAAGAATATATAATTAGATGTTATATAATATATAAAAAATAATTATCATGTTATATTTATTATTTACATCAGTTATACTCATTATTATACCGATCTAATAATGAAGTGTTTGAATAACAAATTCCACCACGATGTGGAGACGGTAAGTCGTACGTACGCACCTATGGTGACATTGTCATTCATATGATGGATATAATAATTAATATGGTTGTACCATTTTTATAATAAAATCACAGTACATAGTAGATACTGGATTTATTATTTTAGAATCGAAACAACAAATAAAGAATAAGTTGAAGAAGAAAAGAACTTGAAAGAGGTGATTAAATATTTACCTCTTCTACGGGTTCTTCCTTTGATTTGATTCAAAAGGGATCCTTAGATAGGATTTATGACCCAAGGAAGGAGTCTAGGATGAATTTAGGATAGTTTAGAGGATATTTGGGTAGGTGTTGGAAGAGAAAAATGGCTTTTAAGGTGTGAATTTGAGAGAAGGGGGAGTTCCCTTTTATAAGAGGAGTGAGGGGCACCTTAGGAAAAGATTGAAATAATATTTTATAATAAAATCATATTCGGTTTATAATGGCTAAAAATTGATTTATTTCGAAGTTAAATTGGGGAAGGGTCAAAATCCACTCATCCAATAGGTTTTAGAAAAGTTTAGGTTTCCATTTTAACATTATCTTTTAGATTTAACTCTATGTTAAATAATTTAACTTTTACCGTGACTTCTTGTATTCTTACAAAATATTGTTAATAAACATACTATAAACATCCCAGAGAAACTAAAGTGGTTCATTAATGACATATATAATATTATTTAATCCCTTTTTAATAACCTTAGATTTTTAGTAATATTATATCAACCAATAATATAGTAATTGTTTTAAAAATTAATTTATGTCAATTTTGACACTATTTTGAATTTTGTTTTTGTGAACGTAATAAAAACCATATAAATTCAAAAAAAATTATTTAATCAACCCTAACAATTATTATTAAACTATAAATTTAGTGGAATTCATAAAAAGTCTCAAATTACATTTATTTGTATATTTATAATATTAATTATTTTAATCTTTCATTAATAAGGTAATTACTACATCATCATTGTGTCATAAATAAATCAAATTATTTAATGTCTAAAAATTATAAATAAAATACCATTATGTTGGAAATATTTCTATATTTCTAATTAATATTTATAGTCAAATTTATCTTATGTATAACCATATATTAAAATGTTTTAGTTATGAAAAATTGAATTTAACACTTTTAACTCTTTTTAAAATTAAATAATAATAAATTCTCTAATCTAATCCAAGTGAACCAAAAGGGTCATATTTTATTAATAAGGTTTTTTTTGTTCAAATTAATCTTATAAAATATAATTAGGATATGTGTTAGGATAATAAAATCATTTTTACCTTTAATTACCCTATTTACTTTTAACTGTGGTAAATAAAAGTCAAAAGTTAATATTCACCAAAAAATATTTTTATCTTATTTAACCACATTTTACTAACTGATATCAACTATGTCTCTTGGATTTTTTGAATCACAATTCATAGAAGCAGTAAAATTATGTTTTATGCAAATTTGAAAATGCTCCTAGGAGGTGGGTAAAAGATGGTAAAAAGTTCGATAAAATTTTTATATATCTAAACTTATTTTAAAATGACTCCAATTAATTAAATTTAACTTATATAGGTATTATATATCTATTTTGATCTAAAATAAATTTAAATAAAATAAATAATTATTTAAATAAAAAGTCTGTTTTAAACAATAACTCAGAGTTTTTCACTATTCATCAAATATTGAATGTTTTCAGAAAAAACAAAAAATTCAACCTTAGATAAATATGATATTCTGATTTCAAAAATTAAATATATTTTACCCAATTCAAAACATATAAGTTTCATTTATTAATTTAAAATTAATTTCTGTTGTAAAAAAATGGGTTTTTAAAAAAGTAAAAACTATCAAAATATTAACATGAGATTTTGTCAAATTTAAATGTTAAATTACTTATAATAACCAAAATTTTATTAAATAATAAAAATATAGTCTAATTATACTTCCATACAATTCAAATGTATGATTTAAAACTATAAATTATTTTGATTAAAATAATTCAGTTAAAATTTAGTAATTTTCATTACTCACCCATCGAAACTAAATTTTTATGTCATGATTCTAAAGAAAAAGTTTATTTTGTAAAATTGAGTATATAAAAGTTTCAAATATTGGATTTAAAATGGGATCTCCATTAAAAGGTGGTAAAAAGTCATTTTTTGAAAAATACTTCTTTTATCTAAAAAAATGAATTTGTTCTTATATTATGTCTAAGAAACACATAATATCGATGATAAAATTATTTAGAGTATATAAGATTCAAAATTCAGTTAATACTATTTATAACCAGTTTTTGAACAGCTAGTTCGGTAATGTTGTGGTGTGCTCGAGCTCGGTGTTTCATGTAGCGCAAGCTATTAAATTACATTAATGAGATAACGTACTATGAGATATTAGGGTCTTACATTAATCGGAAATGTACACTAGATCATATAATGAACAAGTTAAAACAACATAGAACCTATAGGAGGTTATGTTAACATCATTAAAATATAAAATACCCAAATTTATATAATCAAAAATTCTTTTCATGATTTTTTTTTCAAAAATTACTGCTAAGTGTTCTGGAAAACATTAACTAATTTGGATCCCTAATTATTTTGTAGCTAATATTATTGGAACCAAATTAATTTTCTTACCAAAAAATCATGTTGTATGATTTATCATTATAGATTGTAAAAAACACAAAAAAATGAAAAATAGTTTATGGAAAGTTGTTTTTCAAGTCATATGAGTGGATATTTCTCAAACATTCGATCATTATCTAGGTTAAAAGGAGTGTATATCACTTTTGGTGATAATGAAAAGGGAATAATTATTAGTATTTGATCATTTGGAAATCCACAATCTATACTAATCAAGAAAGTTATTTAGTTTTAAGGCTTAAATAACATCCTGATAAATATTTCCCAACTTTGTGATGATGGTTATTTAGTTTATTTTCGAAACAGAGATTTTTTATTTTTCAAATATATGTCTCTCTTGTTTAAATCACCTAAAACTGATAGTTTTTACACATTTGATAATAATTATTTTTTTAGACAAAATGTAAATTTTTAAATGATGTAATTTATGATTCAAGGATTTGGCATAGAGGGCATGGGAATTGTAATGTTCACTCCTTGAAATATATTTCTATTAAGTATTTGATTTCTTAATTTCCATACTATAAATTGGGTAAAAAGAAACTATGTGATGAATTTAAATTGGGAAAGTAACACAAGTAATATTTTAAACCAATTAAAGATTTTATTATATATAGAACTCTAGAGATTAATCATTTGGGTTGGTTTGGACACACTAGAACTACAAGTCTTGTTGGTGAATTATCTCTCTATGTGTTAGATGATGATTTTTCAAGATTTACATGGGTTCATTTTTTAATACATAAAATTGAATCATTTTTTTACTAATTTTTGTAAGCATGTTAGAATGAAAAGGATATGGAACTTGTGAAATTGAGAAGTGACTATGGAGGATAACTTGAGAATCATGAATTTAATTCATACTTCTCACAAAATTTATTAAAGATACTTTTTCTACCCACATAACCCTCAATAGAATTTTGTTGTTGAAATTAGGAGTACGACCTTGTAAAATATTTCTAGAAAAATGTTATGTTATTATGACATGCCCACTAATTATTGGGATGAAACTATTAACACAACATGTTATATCATTAAAAATGTTCTAATAAGGCCTATCATAATTAAAACATCCTATAAGTTATCAAATAATATAAAACCAATGGTATTATACTTTAATGTATTTGGATATAATGTTTAAACCATGATCACCAAGGATAATAATGTTATGTTTGACGCAAAAGTTGATTAAGGTATTTTCCTAGGTCATTCAACTATGTCCAAGAATTATAGACCTTTCAAAAAAAAGGCCAATGATTTTTGAATAATTATATCATTTTATGTTTAATTATAGTTCTCTTTTAGAACAAAAACAGAATCAAACTAATTATATAAATGATTCCATTAAGGACCTGAGATCTAATCTTCTTCTTAAAAAAATTAAGGATAATGATTTGGAACATGATGATCTTGAATAAAATAGTATATGAGTTAATTCTAGTCAACCCAAACCTGTGCTACTATGATTATCTAGAAATCCTAAGGACCATATTAAGAAAAATTTATTAGATTCATAGATGAAGGAATTATAACTAGAAGAAATACAGATATCCTAGTATAATTTTCTTCCTTTTTAACCCAACTAGATTTGAAAACCATAGGAGAAGATTTATCTCGTGAAATTTAGTTTTCAACAATGAAAAAAGAGTTAAATAGGTTTTAAATATGGTAATTAGTTCACATTCCATATTATTATCTTTTTATTGGAACAAAATGAGTATTTATAAAAAAACGAGATGATCATGGAGTAATCAGTTGAAATAAAGAAACATTAGTTTTAAAAGGTTACAATCAAGAGGAAGAAATACATTATAAATAGACCTTTTCACCTCTATCTCGAATAAAATAAATTATAATCCATATATAATAAGAATCATATATTAATTTTAGATTATATCAGATGGGTGTTAAATTTTAATTTTTAATAGAAATCTAGTGGAGGGATTTTATGTTGAACAACCTCCATTTTTTGTAGACCACCACATTCAAAATTCTATTTTCAAACATACCAAATATCTATATGGAATTAAATAAGCACCAAGTTCATGGTATGAGATACTAAGACCTTTTATTTTTTTCAAATTGTTCACCATAAGAATATAATATCCTACATTATTTAAGAAAACATCATTCTTAGATATCTTGTTAGTACAAATAAATGTATATTATGTTATTTTTGGATCAAAAAATAAATAATTATGTAATTATTTTTAATAACACGTTCAAAAAGTTTTTTAAATGAGTTTAAAAGGTGTGTTAAATTATTTTATAGGATTTATAAATTGAGAAAAAGATTTAGGAAAAATCTGCAACCAATGTAAATTCATTATTGATTTACTTATGTTTGGAATTGAAAATAGTGGGACTTATTCAACTCCTATGAGATCCAATGTTAATATTGATATGTATGAGACTATAAAACTAGTTGAAAACATTTTCTATATAGGAATAATTATAATTTTATTGTATCTTACCAAAATTAGACTTGGAATTCTCTTTTCAGTATGTCGTTGTGCAAGATTTCAATATATTCATATAGAATCTCATTTAGATAGAGCTAAAATAATTTTACGATATTTAAAAGGAACTTTATCTCTTTCTCTACCTTTTCCAAAAATCCTATGATATCAATTTGACATAATATTTATTTGTTGATTTATTTTTATTTAGACTATATAGTAAAAAAACCTTAGGGAAATTAAATTTTATAGGAAAATCGGTAGTATCTTGCCAGGTAAGAAATAAAACAATGTAGCATTATCAACTACAGAATAAATATATATTGCACTAGAAATTTGTTTTGAATATGTTTTGAGAATGAATCACGCTATAATTTATTTTGGATTCAAATTTAATTTGGTTTTAATAAAATTTAATAACACTAGTTTTGTCAACATTTCAAAAAATTCAAATTACTATTCTAGAACAAAACACATTGACCTGAGACATAATTTCTTAAGAGATCATGTACAAAAATAATATATCCCTTTAGACATTGTTTTCGTTGGAAAAAAATTTCAAAAATTTTTAATAAATGATTTCCTATTTATAGATTTGATTTTATGAAATCAGAATTTGGTTTATTAAATTTTACTTGATTTTATCTTACCTAGTATAATAGTTTTTTAATTGTATTTTTTTGGTTATATATTTTTAGATGGGTATCACTATTTAAAATTTTAGTCATGTTGAAATTGGACACATCACCTATTTTTATGATTACTCTACACATCAAAATATGTGGCCCTTTTATTATTGAAAAATAAAATAATGTGTTCCAGTTCCACATGTGAAACCTTTGAAAAACATCTAACCCTTATCTCACTAGTATATGGATCGTGTTTAACTGAACCTTCAATCTTCCAATCCTCATCATGAATGAAAAAAAACCAAGATAATCGATAATTCATCCTCAATAAGGATCAAATTCTGAAGGATTTAAAGGAAAATTCTATGTGGATGAGTGATAGATTTTACTTGACTATAGGGAACAAAAATGTTTTTCAAGATGGTTATTACCTGTTAGGGCTGAGAATTTATTTTTGACGAAAGATAATGCAATTTTTTTGAAAAAGAAGTTATTTTGTTTTAAAAGACTATAGTTTTTCATTATTTTGATAATAAAGACTTATTAATTATGATGATGATCTAATATATTATATCAATAATATCCTTGATAATGGTTGAAGCATTCAAGTTCCCTCACAAAGGATATATAGACGTTAGTACTTCTTTGCTCTCTATAGATGAATTCGTCAACCAGAAATCATTGAGACTCAGTTAGGCTCCATATATGTTGAGAAAAATTATCTAAAAGACTGAGAACTAAAAAGAAAATTCTAATAAAGTATATTCAATCTTCCATTCCACATCACAATAGTGAGTTAGAAAAGTAACTATTTTAAGATATTACCTTATTGTATTTGTTTATGATAGTAAATCCCATAAACCTGGCATATTGCATAATGAGATATATGTAACATTTTAAAAATAAGTCAATAAATTTTAATCTATTTTTAAGGATGTTAACTATTCTTTTGTATAATGTTAGTGTTTGTCTAGATGTCAATATGGATACCCATTTCCATGAACTGATGATATTGAGAGTAAATATTCTAAGGTAAAATGGGTTTTTTTGGAATTATTCAATAAATAAGTTGTTTCCTATATGTTTTTAAGAATATAATAATCATGATCCCAGTTAGACTCAGGTGTGGTCACCATGAACGGAAATTTCTGGTAATGATGTTGTTATGACTCTTGTGATTATAAAAAATTCTATAGAAAGACAAGTATAAACTATTTATGTAAGGGATGTTCATGACTAAAAAGTCTTTGTAAGATTCTTAGAAGAGTAAGGTTTGTTGTTCGATCCAAAAAAAACATCTTCCCATATTATTTCACCACCTTCCTCCACATATCATGATGTTATATGTACCTCTGTAGTTAGAGTAGAGTTTCCTTGGACATTACAAGGCTAGTTAATATTGGTCAAGGAAGGATGATATCTATTGCATCAGGTGTGATACCTCCCATTGAATTTTCTCTATATAGTGACATGAGTAACAGAGCTAGAACTAATTCTATTAACATGGTTATTAAAAATTCTATCAGTGGAAAAGAATAAGAAGAATATAATGTAGATCATCTGGTTGTAAAATGAAGAGCCAAATCAGAATATGCAGAATCATACCAAGTATAGGAGAGACATAATGTTGATGGAAATAAATAGTTTTATGAGACTAGGAGTAGAAAATAACATCAATATACAATTTTTATACTCTCCAACAATATATAAATTCATAAATTTCTATAGAGGAGATAAATGCCACTAATGAGTGAGATCATGAAAGATACTGAAGGTTAATTTCTGATGTAGAATCACTAAATGTTTAGTTGGATGATTCTAGAAGGGAAATTGGGACTCTTTATGAGAATAAATTCTCTAAGGATGATTTAAATGATTTAATATTTTCGGTTCAGTTAGTATTAGAATTTTCTCAAGTGTAACCCTCTAGAGAATCCACAAATCATGTGGAAATAAATTCTAGACTATGAGGACGTATCTAGAAATAAACATATAAGTTTATTAACTAGATTCAATGAAATCTAAAATTATCTCTAGGTAAATGGATCAAGATTTAATAAATGGTTTGATTGATGAATTGATATGATTCCTTAAATTTCCTCAATTTTTTATTAAATCAATTGATCAATCTATAATGGAAATCAGATCCTTGTAAAACTAGAAGGTTACAAAAATTTAAGACCTTTAATATCAATTAAAAAATGATGTAATATTTATTATTAGTTGTTCTTAAATAATGGATAGTTCCTTAGAGAATAATTTTAATGTTTTTAAAAAAATTGATGACCCATATATGTTGGTCGTAAATAGTGTAAATATAAATTCTTCTAATAAAGAAGACAATGAAGATGTTTATGATTTCATTCAACCACAAGAATTCCATGTTTCTACAAGAGGTAAATAATTTTTTTTCTATTGATCGACTCGTTAGTATGTCAGATAATATTTTTTAATATTTTTATAATTTGGTCATCAGTTTCTCTAAGAAGGGAGATGTAAAAAATTTGATTGGAAATTCTTCGATGGGGTTATGAATGGATTCAAAACTCTATTAGATTACTGAAAAAATGATATAATATATAGAATAAATTCTTGTACAAAAGAAAATTTTCAAATTAAAGGGATAAATATTTCAGGACCTCATACTGTCAATCACTGTGCATATACCTCTCAAATACTTAAGGACATCTTTGACCCTACTAATGTCTATATAAGGGAAAATATCAGGTTTGTTGAAGAAGTCCCTTTACCTTTACCAAAATGATATTTTAGTTTATCCTCTATTCCTCAAGATAATTTTGACATGATGAGATATCATAAATATGTCTTAAAAATCTAATCCATCTCTGTAAGTATTTCTCGAAGAGATCAATCAGGACTGGGAGCATCATTTCTAACATTGGGTGGTGTTTTTGGAAATATAACTGATACCCCTTTACCTACATCCTCTCTAGCTCCCACCTAAAATTTTTCATACAAAAAACAACCATGAAAAAATCATTTCATTTTCTAGTGCTAATATACATTCCTATTTTGTGTTCTTGGTTGAATTGAAATTTCATCAACATTTAAATCTTGTTTGTATAAAAATTTTATTACAATCATGTTTATTTTTTATGTTTTTAAAACATTAATTTCTGGTTTTTATTATATTTTTTATCGAATCTTGTTATTTATTTTAAATATGTTTCTACATTATCCTTAGTGCATATTCTCTATTATTATTTTTTGTTTTAGTTTCTTTAATTATTTAATGATCAATGATTCTTATTATTTTTAATACAACTTCATGGTTGATTCTACTCACATTTAACAACATCAACTGTATACACTTGTTTTTTTAATACTGATTGTATTATTAATTTCATTACTCTAGTTCTTTTTTATGTCACCAAGAGGGGGAGAATTAAAAGGAGATTACAAAAATCTAAAAAATTATTTTGGGAGAGAAGAAAGAGAAGAATACAAAAATATATTCTTTTTTCAAAAATATAATTTCACAAATTTTTTCCCGTCTATTCAATGGGTTTTGTGATAAAAAAGGGGGAGTTTGTTGGAAAATTTAATTTTGTTCCAACATATATCAGTTTTCCTATGTTTTTTGATGATTCACACAATCCTTATTTTTATTCTAATGAGTTTATCTTAAGTGTTTTCAATTATAATTTTATCAATCTAATTTATCATACGATGAGTATAAGTTTTTTTATTTTGTCGAGTAGAGTATTCAATCTACGAAATAGTTATATATGTTATAAAAATAAATGTTTTGAGAGAATAGAATTCTTATACTCATATTCATAAAACTACTGGTTTGAAGGTTATATTACTTTGTAAGACATTATCTTACAAAGAGAATGATTGAACTATGGTGTGTTTAATTTAAAATATTCTAGACATAGTGTAATTTTAGGATGTATTTATCCAATGAAAAGGATATTGAAAATATTTTAACATAAGAGTGTTAGAATAATTTGTGAAAGGTAATTATCACATGTCAGTGACATATTTGTCTTCTGTAATGTTGAATTTAGTTTATCTTACACAAATTATTGTTAAATATTTTTTTATTACAATGCATCTTTGGATGTTATCTTATTATAATGGTACTACTTATTAGATATCATACAAATAATTAATTTTTCCAAAAATATATTTATTTCTTTTGTAATCTATAGATATTTCACTTCAGGTTTTTTAGAATATTTGAAAAGGTATTTACGTTTTAGGAATGATTGAATTGTATAAATTTTCATTTTTAAGGAATATAAAGAGTTTAAGAAGTTCTCTGATATCATCCCCACATAATATTATTCCATATTTTGAATGAATGAATATATATAATTAATCGTGTTTACTATCTTCTTTTCAATGGATTATAAACCTGACCACTGTGGTTATCTTGTATCTTAATTTCTAAATAAAAAAGGATATATAAAAGGAAGAATTTATGTTTCATGTTGATATATGTGCTGAAAACCCCAAACATTCACACATATAATAATAATGATAAAAAGAACAATTGAACATAGATAATATCATATAAAACCCACTTATGTTTCACCTTCAATACTATTGGTGAAATCAATGATAATCCAAATATGAGCTCTGAAATTTATCATCCTCTAAGGATGCATCTTTATTTACTGTTAGTTTCTACTTGAAAATGTGTTCTGTAATATTTCTTCAAAAATGTATTCACATATTTTTTCCTGGAATTTTGATATTATAGTAATTCATGGTCATGGATAAGTATTGTATGGCAAGAGTCTAGATTAATATTCATTCACCTTTATAGTAAGCAACATATTCATGTACTTAACTGGGAGCCCCCGAAAAAAAGGATGTCATAGTGAAACTCAAAAACTCAGAGTGTAGAGTGTTGGTTGAGGGGACTACTGGATTTTAGTTCCCAACCAACTATAAATATCATGTATTCAATATCTTTCCATTATGTTTTTATATTTAAACCACCTGTATTTTTTAAGGAAAATATTTTAACTCACGCATCTAGATGAGGGATGTTTAATGTAAATGAAATGTTATGAAATCAATTAACCTCATATTGTGTTTTCAGTTTTCAATTTCTATAGGATCAAATTACCCTAAAAATTTTAATGTATTAATCAAAAGGATACATCTAACATAAATAAAAACCCATATTTTCTTATCTCTTTCACTAGATGAATCAATAGATAAACCATTATATCATATTACATATATGGGAAATACATTTTTATTTGAAAAATTATATGGGGAAATTCATTCTTGAACACATATAAATTTTTTTGATCAAATTATATATAAATGTATTTGAAAAAATTATGTGAGATGATGATAGTATTTGTGATACATGTCAAAAATATACCACATAATTCAACTTGTAGTTGTTGTTTGATCAATAAATGACATTCATGATATTTTATAACTACTAATTTATGATCTTTTAATGACACTAAATTTTTCACATTTAAAGAATATCAAATTGGTACTTTAATACCTTTCAGACACTAAAAAAAATTCATTTTCTCAATCTTTCTTAATGTGTGATAGGTTGGAGGTAAATTTATTGTGTTTATTTTCATTTAGGGAGCCAACTAAAAATGTATTCCCATGGATATAAAGTCTAATATAACATGAAATATATCATTTTTATTAACATTTATTTCAAAAAATGTTCCATTAAAACTATCACATAGGTTTTTCTCAACATTCATATTGTTAATGTTATGTTTTAGATCTAAACATTACTGATAAGGCAATTCAAAAAACAAATATTGTTTCTTAAAGAGATTTTTTGATGAATAGAACTTCATTTACTTCCAAATGTGATGTCAATTTTTTCAGACACTAATAATATTATTCAACTAGAAATGGTTTTGGGGATGATTATATTTATTTAAACTGTTAAAAGTTTTTTTCATTATACAATATGTATGATCATTTCAAAAAAATCCTTAATGTACCATGTACATTGTATTTATTCCATTATATAATTGATAATATGAAGTATCTTTATTAAAAATTGTACATTATTTATGTCCCTTAAATCTATATCCAAAAAAGTTTCTATATGAAAGAAATTAATTTATAGAGAATATTTTCGTAACATGAAAATGAATATACTATTTCTTTTATAAATCAAAAATTCTAACATCTACCTCCTATAAAATTATCAAATCATCAATCTATGGGGAAAGATATAGATCAAAATCATTTCATAAATGTTTTTTCTCATTAATAATCAATCTCATCATAATTTGTTTTCTTCATACATATCTATGGGGTTATGTTGTACACTACCTAAAAAAACCATGAACTATGTTGGCTACTAAGGCTTCGATATTGATTCATTCCATCTGTTCACAGTCTTATTTTTATATTTCTAACTTCACTTCCAAAATTATGAAATTGTTTATAAAATCTATACCAGTATGGTGAATCGGTAGGGTGAAGTGAGTTTCCAACAGATATGCTCTAATTTATGTACCATCTTAACCATTTTTCTTTAATTTAATTTAAAAATAGATGCTTTAAATGAGGAATAATTGGAAGGTATCAAAATTATTTATCATGAGGTTTGATTATGTTACTTGAGAATGAATTAGTGATAAATTATTGGAATTATTTGAAGGTACCAAATTATTTTGGAATGAGGCTTGATTCTAGTACCTAAGAATGAGTCAGAGTTGAATTTTTCATCCATCTTATAGCATGATGTTTCACAGTTATGACATTTTAATAAACATTCATATTTTTTTCTATAAAACATAAAATAATTTGGGAAAGAATATATATTTTTATTCACCAATTCCTTTGGGAATAATATTTTCCTACCTCATATTTGGAATCTGGAAGCATGTTTCCTTCTAGGGGTATCTCTTTTAAATTTTCAGGAAACTCAAAGAAACTATTATCCCACAACCATTTATTTCTTTCAAGTTAACTAATTTCAGAACTGTTGATAACAATATACATTTAGTTAAACTAGTGGATAAAAGTTTCTTAGAATCTATATAAAATATTTCATCATTAACTATTTTTTGATGGTTTAAATTCCAACATCTTGAATTAACTCTTCAATATGATCAACTGTCTCATTCTGAATATTTTCATGAACATTAAATGTTGAATTTTCTGTTCATTCACTATAACATATCAAACATGTATAATTACAGTTGAAACCATATTGAATGAGATGATCCTTGATCTCTCCATAATTTTATTTTATCATATTAAAAATTCCTTGCATGGAAAGAAAATAAATTTATTGTTTTTACAATTTCTTTTAGAAATTTACAAGAAATCATCAACTCTTTTTCCATATTCATTAGTGTTTCTTCGTAACTTTATCCAATTAGGATTCATTAAATATCTAATACCACAATATAAATGTTGAATATATTAAAAAATATAAATATTTAAAAATATATAAAAATACATACATTTTAAATGTAAAAACATATAATCAAAACAATTAATTATTGAAACCCATCTTATCATGTAAAAAATTATATATAATGATCAAAACAAATTCTATATACTATATCTTCAAAAATAACAAACAATTAAACATAATTTATCATTAAAAAAATTAGACATGATTTATCTTAAAAAATAAAAAATAATATACAAACACTTATACATATTTTATAAAACACGAAAAAATATAATAAATAAAAAATAATTATCATAAAAAATTATCATAAAAATATATTATAAATATTTAGTTTTAAAAAAATTATCAATATATACAATTTAACATAAAAAATAACTTATAAATAATTATGCAAAATAGATCCAAAATTACGACCAATTATACAAAAAAATTATAAAGTTTATTAAACAAAAAATTGTATGGAAGATTATATAAGAAAATAAACTTAAATTTTTACATAAATAACTTACTAAATATTATATAACTTTTTATTTACTATATTTCACAAATAATTTCTGTAATAAGAAATTACTATAAAAAATAGTTAAACATAAAAATATATAATAACTTAAAACCAGTTATGATAAAAACAATTATATATAACAGATTTTCAAAAATAAAAAATATTAAAAAAATTGAACTTAATAATGAAAAATACCTCTGGAATTCAAATAAACTCATTCAATTTTTGTGACAATAGATCGAATTCTACAAGATTAAAGAAAAATAAGTTCAAAAAATAATTAAAAAATGAACCTAAAAATGTCAAATTTCAATTTCTAATCAACTATAATAGCTTAAAGATCTTGAAATAAGAATGAAGTATGGAATATTCAAGTGAAATAACATGAAATTTTGATGAAAATATATTGAAATGTGGAATCATAGTTTATGTAGTGTCATCAAATTCATCGAGTGTCACCATCGGTTGAGAGTTGATCAAGAGAGAACATTTTGAGTGAATGAAAAAAATAGGATTCAGGTTTTCAATATATTTTTAGAGGACTATTGACATTGTTTTTATTAAAAAAGAACATTAAATAGTTTTTAAAATTATATTTAACATTGGGTTTCATAAAAACCAACTTTAATGTGTCAGGATTTATTGATGGGTTTTTAAAAACTAATACTAAAACTTCCTCAATATTAATTTTGACATCAGTTTTCATGAAAACTGGCATTAAAAAATTTAATAATGTATAAAATCCTGTTTTTTGAAAACCAAAGTTAAAATTAAAATTGAATATGTTTGAATGTTGGTTTTCATAAAACAAGACATTAAATTTTTTCCCTATTACTTTGAAGATCAATTTATAAAAACTGACATCAAAATGTCAAACCCAAAGCCAATATTTCTACTAGTGATATTTAATTTTTTAAAGCATCTAGAGTTTACAGTTTTTATGAAACAAATTCTTAGGTAATTTTTTATGATCATTCAAGGTTTACATTGGTATATTTTCTAACTCAAAAAAGTGAGTCTTGTAAATTAGTTGGAAAATATGTTAAATCTATAGATAAACTTAGTGCACATACCATTATGAATGTGAAAAGTTATCAAGGTCATGTGTTTTAAAATAAATATCTTTAATTATTATACATACAACTTGACTATAATAATAATTTCTATGATTCCGGAACAACATAACAAAATGAGGTTGTTTAATGGTGGAATATAACCCTTCAATAGATAACCACTAACACGCTTAGTGAATTTTACTCACCAATCTATTTAGGGATTAATCAATAAGTGATACTTTTTATGTAAATAATACATTAATAATAATGATTATTTTAAAGAAGAAACTATTTGAATTTTGGAGTGAGAGAAAACCTAAGGAAAATGATTTCAAAGATTTTGGCTGAAAAATTTGTATTATTAATATAAAATATAATTAAGATAAGTTTTAATCCAAGGTTAGTGAGGGAATTTTTCTTGGTTATTATACATCTAGTAAATCCTTTACTATATTTAACAAAAGAACATTGTTTGTGGAATAATATGTTCATATCACTTTTGATGAGACAGTTACACATGAACATAATGTTTCCTAATAAAACCTGGAGTTTGATATGTCAAATTTGAAATTCAAGAAAACCTCCAATAAAAGTGACCACACCACAAATTTAATTGAAAATATCCTAGAAAATAACTTTTAGGGTAAATATACCATAAGGAAAACAAATAATATCCCAATACCTCACTATTTAATACCACTAGAACCCATATACACCATACCTTAGATAATGTTGTTGTATTTTTAAATAGAGGAACTCAAACTCATGCATCACATAGAAACCAAGTTGAACTTAATGAAATATTTCCAGAGGTTGAAGCCAAGTGTATTAATGAGGCAATAAATAATGAAAATTGGGTGAGGGAAATTACATAATAATTGAATTGGTTTAAAAGTAATAAAATGAGGTAAATTTTTGAGAGACCTAAAGACACTTTAGCCATTTTCACTAAATGGGTATATAGAAACTAGGTTGATGAATCGATCTATATTATTATAAATAAATATTTGTTTTTATCACAATTTAATATTCAAGAAAAGGTTATTGATTAAAAATAATCTTTTTCTTTAGTAGCTAGACATGAATCCATTCAAATTTTATTTGATTAGATAACACATCATAATTTCAAATTATATAAAATGGATGTTAAGAGTTATTTCCTAAATGGATATATTATTGAGGATTTATTTATTAAAACCATATTGATTTTCAAATAAACATTTTCCAAATATTTTTTTTTCTAACTAAAAAAGTATTTTATGCTTTAGAATAAGATCACAGATCTTAGAATAACTGGCCCTACATCTTTCATTCTACAAATGGGTTTAAAAATATTTTTTATGAAAAAAAATTATTTATCAAAAGGTATTAAAAAGATGTTTTGGTTACTAAAATATATGTTTATTATATTATATTTTGTTCTTCAATAAATTATTTGCATAATAAATTTTCAAAACAATTGAAAAATGAATTTTAAATGAGTTTAATAGGTGAAATAAAAATCATTATTGGTTTGAAAATATTTAAAAATAAGGAAGGAAATATTTTAACCATAAATAGTAAACCATTGATCTTTTAAAATGGTTTGGTTTAGATAGATAAAAAGGAAGTGATACTACAATGAGAAAGACTTTTAAATTTCATCATGAAGAATATAAGAAATTAGTTCACCAAACCATTTTCTCACAACCTGACCCACTAGGGCCCATACCTTGAGTACCCAACTCTGCCACCAATAGGCAAGGGGATGTTGACCAATGTTGAGAAGGTATATCCCAAAAATGGGAGGCATTAACATAATTTTCTTGTAAAAATTCACTCACGTGTAAGCCTATAGAATGATGAAAAAAAATTTAAACAAATACATGCATGCATGTATAATCCCATAGTCAAAGTATGATAATAATGTACTAAAATTGATAAAGGGTATAAATACATGTCAAAACTATAGAGAGTAAAACATTCTCAAAATGAGGGTACCACAATCAATTTTACCTCATGGGAAAAACCTCGGTCTGTCTAACTCAGACTATGCACCACCTGCTCAATGTTTTCTAAGGAAACCTTCAAATGGGTTGTGATCTACATAATGCATGACACAAGTGGGTAGATCTCATACACGGGTGAGTATAAAAATATCCATTAGAATACCACAAAAACACTAAACACAAAGTATCATGAATAGAAATCTCATAACGAGGGTATATCAATCAATGAAAACCCTAGAAATACTTAGGATGGACACCCCAACTCCAGATAGTCACAACTAAACTGCCAGCCAAGTGGTTCTTCTAGAAGTTTCTACGAAATGGTCATTCCAATAGAACACACTACATGAGCCATGATATCACTGGAGACACTAATACAAGATGTCATTATCATTGATACATTCAAAATAAAAACACAAAAATCTCAAAAGACCACGATAATTAGATAGGGTATCACACCCAAGACCATTATGGGACACCACAAACCCAATCTAGATCAACCTACTATGTTGGGGATCATATACCAATGATACCACGAACCCAAATTAAATGGAATTATAGATGGAGGATTAATTCCCCACACTTGGATATCACACATATTCAATGAACCCCACACAAGGTATAAAAAAGGAATGATAGAGGATCACACTCAAGTCTCAGGGAAGGACACCACAAAATCTATATGAGACTCATCCTCCGAAGGGAATCACAATCCAGTGTTTTGGACATAATTTAGTAATGTACCCTTGAGGGGATGGACTAGTGGAACACACTGAACTAATACTGGTAAAAAATTAAAAAATAAAGGGATACAAAAACATTCAAAGGGGGTGTGCACTATGTACTAGGGAGTACACATCATGTCTGTCTAACCCATAGTCTTCCCATGTGACCCTAGATCACACAGAATGTACATCTCAAAATATGTGGTGTGTAAGTATGTATACACGACATGTATAGGTCTACCAACATCCTTAATGTGTTGTTTATCCCTACCTATTTACATTACGTCATGCATGTTTACTAACTTATGTACACCTAATCATTCCCAAGTACACCTAGTTGTTTCCAAGTAAATAGATTTTCTCGTATACTCTAACTGTGTCCATGTACCACATCTTGCCTATGCCAGTGTACCCTTTTATGTACATGCTAATCATATGGAATGATTCACATGGTGTGTGATATATTTCACCTGACATGGGATATTTTCTTCATCACAGAACCCCTAAAACTATACAGAGGGTCCCACCTATCATATATCTCCATATTACACATTGTGTAACCTAGAAATTTACAAAACCCATGGATATTACCTAAAACACTTCTTGCACTACCACTACCATGATTTGAAAAATGGAATTATGGATATGAGGTTATCCTACCCACTAGTCACTAGAGATCTGAATCTATGTTTGAATCTATTCATAAAATGCACCATCGAGCCATGTCACTGCCACTACGAAACGAATCAGGAAGAATGAGAACCATATATCCATTCGATCTACCTCTAATTTTCCTCTATGTTTTTATCTCCTTGATTTCACAATATATCACATAATGTAGCTATGGTAATGATCCATTTTGTTAAAGAATGGTCACACAACGATCATATACTCAGTAATCATCAAACTGCAGTGTAGATACATTTCCCACGATGAATGAGTGAAGAAATGGTTTGAAAATTCCTAATCCATAACATGAGAAATGAAATTTGGAATCTGATCATATCTTCCTTGATTAATTTTGAAATAATTATATTAATGGATAGGAAATAAATAAAAAAACAAATAAATCAACCATAAATAAATTTATCATCGATGTGTGAATCAATTCTTGTTTATGGAATTGATTTGTGTTCAATCAAGATTATAGAACTAGTTAGAATGAAAAAAACATACATCTTAACTATATTTTATATTTATCAATAATAAATAAGATTTTTGTATTTACATTGTTGGTGAGATCCAAAAACATTTATGGCACAAAAACCATTGATCTCAATTTGATCCAATATCGTCTTCTAGGAATTCTCTCCTCCAATGATCCTCTAGATAACCAAGGATAATTATCATACCCTAAGATCTCATTATAACCATATATTTATAGAGTTAAACTGCTCACTATTTCCAAATTATAAAATTACTCAAATTAAATAATTAAATTTATTTTATTATTTACGCACATGATATCACTTTACTAAAATGCCTGACTCCAAAAAAGACTATGTCACTCCTCAGGTAGAGCTCATGCACTAAAATCAATAGTGGGATAATATTTATGATCCAAGACTCCATTTAAGTGCTATTCCACTTTTTTAGGTAAATTAAACAAGCTTGATATTAAAATTTTCATTACTTTTCAAGCATTAATTTCAGGATTACCAGGCCTCAGAATCTCATACCCTATTCGCACCTGACTCCGAAAAAAACCCATATAATATACTAATGTAATACATAGAAAAATATGAGTCATTTAATTATCCTCACCTTTTGGATTTTTATCCTGAAAATTTAGAAACCCACACAAAAAGATGAGGGTATTGAGTTCACATCTGGATCTCCCACTCCCGTGTTCTCTCCTGATGATTATATTGCTTCCACTAGACACACACTTGGGAATCGATCACCCATAAAGGATCATATCCTACTGATCCTCAATATCCACTAGATACTCAATAATGTTAGTACCATCATCAATTTCCATGCCTCCCCAGTCAGTAGTATGTGACAGGTTATGCACATACCTCTTCAACGGTGACATTTTTGAGATGTAATGTACCCAATTTAACTATGGTGCTTGAGTAAAGAGGAACTCCCCCTCTCCAACTCTAAAAAGTATCTGTAAAGGTGAAATGAATCTTTTAGATATATTTCCACCCCATATAGGTCTTTATAACTCACATGTAGGTGATACTCTTATTAACACATTGTCTCCATCCTTTAACATCATAGGTCTCCACCGTCAGTCCACATAAGACTTATGAAGATTCTATATAGTCCCCATATTCTCCTAGATAATTTTCATCATCTATTTCATAAATCACACCATCTTTGGGTCCATGAGTGTTGAATTACCTAGAGAATTCCAAAAAAGTTGTGATCTTTAGGTTCGTCCATAAAAATACTAAAATGGATCCACACTAATGGTGGAATGGTAGCTGTTATTGTATGAAAACACCACAAAGGGTAGGTGATCCTAAAAAATATAGAGAAAATTCAACATATAGGCTCGTATCATATCATCCATGACTTTAATGGTCTTCTAAATCTGGCCATCATCCTGGGGGTGAAAAGCTATGCTCAAACACAACTAATACCCAAAGGACAATTAAAATACAATTCATAATCGATACTTGAAGCGATCATAAGGGTCTAAAATGATCATTGAAGGATCTATCAAGATCCAAACTATCTTCTACATATAAAAACATTTCAATCTCTCTACTGAAATATTCTATAAAATATCTAGTAAGTGGTCCAACATGGTCAGTTGGTCGACATTCACCGAGATAGAATCATGTCCCCTAGACGTATGTGGTAACCCAATTATGAATTCTATGGATATCACATCCCACATCCACTCTAGCACATCAAGGGGTTGGAAAAACTCATTAGATCATGGTGCTCAGCATTCACTTGATGATAAGTGAGCCGTCAAGAGAAAAACATTGTAATAAAAATATTCATGTTTGGCCACAAAAACTAATGCTGATGGTATAGTTATATCTTTTACGAAAATTGATGTACAACCAAATTGGATGTATGAAACTCCCTATCACCTCCCTTTCAATTTCACAATTATCATATTCTATCCTCTAAAAATGAAAATGGTCTCACCTTCTTTAGAAAATCCATATGAAGAACATCCAATGGATATATTAGTTCATAAGGTCTCATAGTCAGTATATCCATGCTAAGCCTCACTAACTTGTTGTAAAAGTATAGGGGTAACAACCATTGACTGTAGATATTAAGTAACATTCGTTTCCATAAAGGAAAAGTACAATGAGGCTAACTTATCTAATGCCTCCGTCAATAACCCAGAAAAAATATTCCAAAGAGATAATATTATACTATGTTCCCCTTTCAAGGAGTATAGACAATATTGACGTCATAGTCCTAAAAGAACTCTATCAATTACCTATATCCCATGTTAAGATCCTTCTGAGAGAATATATACCTGAGACTCTTGTGGTTAGAGTAGGAGATGAATTGCTCACCCATTATGTAGTGTCTCAACATATGCATAGAAAAGACTAACTCTTCTAGATGATGATCATGGATTATGTAGTTCAACTCATGTAGTCTCAAATTCTAGGAACCATAGTAAATCACTAAATTTCTATGCATTAGAACACAACCAAGTCTATTCCCAGAGTCATTATAGAACACTACATACTTGAAACCTCCATTAATAATCTCAACATGGGGTCTCTTTCAATGCATTTTATCCACTCATGAAACAACTACTAGAACTTTTCCATAGACTAGAAATGATTCCCCATTCAGGATAAGCTATCAAGGGAACTATAGCTATGGCTAAATCTAGTAAAAACCTCTTGAAATACATTGTGAACCTAAGGAAACTCCACACCCCAGTAACACTCTTTGGTTTCTATCAAGTTATAAATACTTTAACCTTCATTGGATACATCACCACTCCTTCCTCAAAGATGATGTGTCCTAATAAGTGGACCTCTAAAATATAGAACTAATACATAGAGATATTCCCACAAAATTGGTGCACTTAGAGTGTGTCCAATACCATCCTCAAATTTATCAAGTGATCCTCCTTGGACACTAAGTGCACTAGTAAATTTTCAATGAAGAACACCAATATGTAGTCTAAGAAAGGATGAATGATCTTTTTAATGAGTCCCATGAACACTTATATATTTCTTGTAATTTTGAAAGTCGTCATCATGTACTCATATGGACTGTAGAAACATCTTAATGACCTATTCTGTATATCCGCATTATGTAATCACAGATGGTGATAGACTACACTGAGGTTAATCTTCATGAACCTTCATTTCCTATCAACTAATCGAAGAGGATATCAATCCTCGATTGTGGATACATATTCTTTACAGTCACCTGGTTAAGATTTTGATAATCCATACCTAACCTCAGGCTCTCATCCAACTTCTTGGGGAATAACATTGGGGTTTCCCAGAGGAAACACTGTGTCTCGCACATTCCTTCTTATTTAAGTCCTCCAACTACACCCTCAGCTAATGAAGATTTACAGGATCCACATGATATTCTTGTGTAGGAATTGGGGCTATCCTAGAGCTTAATTTGGGGAAAAATTCTAGATATTAGCTGGGAGGTAATCCTGAAATGTCCCCTGCAAATACATACTCATACTATTCAACAAACATTGGGAACTACTATCACAAAGCATCTACTTCTCCAAGATTCATACTAGTCAAAGGGTTTAAAATTAGATACACTCTTCTATGAATGATCTCATCCTACTCCACAAGGTATTCCTTTTCAACCATAATGGAAAACCTCATCTGATTACCATGGAAACCCACATCCTATCCCTAAAATAGTCAATATGGGCTTGAACGGTGGATAGTTATTCCATACATAAGATGACATTATAAGGTCTCATCACTGTTAAAATGAGATTCTATATGAAACTGTAACATCCAATTGTCATGTTTCACTATTAGATGAAGTGTGAAATAGATGATTCACCTCCAATCAATGTCTCCAAGTGAATGGGTCAAGCCAAAGGCTCTACCAGAATCTCTATGTCCCAGACTAGAGTAGTGGAATCAAAGGGATGACTTGAATCTATGTTTATCAGTACTGAAAAAAGGTAGAAATGAAATAGTTAATACCTTGTATCATCCCTAGAGAATCAGTATCATAGGCCTCCATAACCTAAATTTTTCATCAACCCTTACCACCGGCTCCATGATCCTGGCATGGACCACATAGGGATGGTGGTAGAAAGAGGTCAAACCTCTGACCACCTCCATCTACTCTACCTACCCCTCTACCACATTGTCCATCCTATAGACACCAAACTAATACCTATATCTATACCTAGTTGGTACCTCATCCATATCTCGATCAGTTATACTATAGGCCTGACCATCCCATTCAAGATGTCCCCAACCAACATAGGAGAACAATATCCTCTACATCAAAGTATTTGATCCATCTTGAGATCTCTGTACTACTGATCCTTTATCCCAGGACTGTCTCACGAGGTTTTCGATATTCTGGGATCCTTTTGACTACCATTGGATACATGCTTCAAAGGTATGATCTCATGAGTTCCCACTATTAACACCCACCTTCAACATATTCTCTTCCTAGAAGCTATACACTACTATTTCCCCCTCAAGAACTCTAGAAATGGTGAGAATGAAAATAGTTATCAATGGATCCATAAAATAATAGTGTCATCCCTTCTCAAAGGTATGATCTTTGAAAAATGAATCTCACACCATATACATCGAGAACCGCAAGAGATCAGTAAACATTGAAAAATACTTCTCCATTGTTATATTTCCCTACTGTAGATATAAAAGATAATGGATGTGCAATAATCACAATGTGGCTGGATAAATTTCCTTTCTAAAGTGATATGAATCTTGAACATGATAAAGATGTCTCATCATGTGATTGAGTCACAAGAATCCACCATTTCCCAGTGTATCCTTGAAAAAGAATCACCGTGGCGAATTCCATATTCTCTCTAGGAATCCTCACAAGTCAAAAACATGAGTGACTATATCTAGATAGTCCTAAACCACCTTAGGGGATGGATCACCTTGAATCTGGGGAGGTTGATGCATCTAGTACTCATACAGTGCACTCAGCCTACGTGAATCCTCAGCCGGTACTTCCAGTGATAAATTCTACTCAACAGGTGGTGGTATAGCTTGTAAATGACTCATAGGTACTATCTTCAGCATAGTCCCCTATACAAATGGCTCATCACATGGAGGATCATATTCATGATGGTTGGCTATCTTCATAGAGGCATCATGAAATAAAAAATATGTACCACTGTCAAAGAGTATACCTGGGGAGATGACTAAAGAAGTAAGTGGAAACCACAACACATTCCTATATGATATTTGTACCAATGCTTTCCATGAAACCAATGTCTAATTTTATCGATTTGAAAGGTAGGTGATCAGATTCCTAGTTTATGGATATGTCAGCCGCTACACCAATAATGGTGTCCTTTTCCTGATATTCGAACGTGAAAAAATCACAATGTTTCTATAAAACCCAAAAGAATATCACAAAATTTTTAAACATGATAGATCTAACATCTCTAATACCACTATGTCAAAACACAACACACCTAGGCCTAAACCACTTGGAAAACCCGCAGTCTATCAAGCCCAAAATATGCTCCACCTAATCATTTTTCTCTTAAGACACAATCCAAAGGAACTTTATCTGCATAATATATGACACATGCTTGTAGAGTCTATGAAAGGGTGAGTATAACAAATACCTAGTAGGATTCCATCAAAAAACTAAAAAAATATCATGAATATTTACTTTATAACAAGGATATATAAATCAAAGAAAAAACATGATATACTCAGGAAGGACACTGCACCTCGAGGCTATCTCAACCAAACTTCTATCCAAATGATTTTTTTTTAGATTCTAGGAAATTATAATTATGATAGAACCCACTTCATGAGCCATGATATCAATGGAGAAATTAATCCAAGATGTTGTGGTCACTAAGGCTTTTCCAATAAAACTCACTAGTCTTTGAATACCTAGATACATAGATAGGTGATTACACCTAAGACTGATAGTGGACACTAGAGCCCCAATATGCATCAACCTTCTATATAGGGGATCATATTCCAATGATATCACAAACCATAATAAAACTACCTAATTGATAGAGTATCAATTCCTCATGAATGGATTTCACACTACTTCCATGAACTCCACCTGTGATATAAGAAGGAATTATGTAGGATCACAGTTTGGTCCCATGGAGTGACACCACAAACTTTATCTAAGACTTATCCTCCATAGGGGATCACAATCCAAAGATGTGGATATAATGTTGGACTATACCCTCAAGGGGATGGACCAAGGGAACAAACTCAAGTGATATTTGTAAAAATTGAAGAAATAAAGGTCTCCAAACACATTCAATGGGGATAAACTGTGTGTACTATGTAGTACATGGAGTGTTTATCCAACCCCTGGTATTCCCTTATGTCACTACCTCACCCAGGATGTAAATATACAAATACATTGCATGTAAAAATATATACCTAACATGTAGAGGTCTACCAACACCCTTCTCATGCCATTTGTATATGTCTATGTACTTAAGTCCATACTCGAGTACCAACCTGTGTACATCTCATCATGCCACTGTACCCTTAGTTGTGCCTCAGTACAAAGCTTTTCCCATGTACTCTGGTAGTGTCTGTGTACCTTGACCTACCTATGATTGTTTACCCTCTCAGGTTCACACCGAGCTGCCAACACGGTTCACACAACATGTGATATATGTCATATGAAATATTAATCCCTCAAGTAAATCATGGATCTGAGTTCATGCGACACTATGATCACTGAAGATATAAATTTGGGCTTTGAATCTAATCAATAATTGTACCATCAAGGCTCACTATCACTACTGCACATCAAACCGGGAAGAATAGGAACCATCAGTCCATCTAATCTTCTTTTGTCCATCCTCTATTATTTTCACTCCTAGATCACAACCTTGATCAGGAACTACGATCACGGTATTGATTCGTTTCACCAGGTAATGGTTGAGCAATGACCATATACTCGGTATTCGTCAAATTTTAGGCAAAAGAAATTACCTGAGATGAACAAGTGAAGAAAAATTAGAGAAATCCATAAACCACAACACAAGGAATGAACAAATTACTTGGTATATTTAATCCTTAATAATTTATCAAATAACTAGATGAATGAAGAGTGAATACATAGCATGAATAAGTAAACCAAACATAAATGAATCAACTATCTATGTGAGAATCAATTATTGTTTATGGATATTATCCATCTTTGATCAGGATAAAAGAACGGGATGGAATCACCCAAATAGAAAATCTTATATAGAGTTTGGATCAATAACTGACAAAGAATGGTCATGTGTTTCCATCATTGGTGTTATCCCTGAACTCTAGTGGTGTAATGATTCTCGATCTTTATCTGATCTAATGTTGTCTTCCAATATTACTCTCCACGAACAGTCCTATAGATCTCTATGGTCAAGTGGCTAACCCTGAGATCTCCTCATCACCATATATTTATAGAGGAAAATAGTTTATATCAAAAACATAATAAATCAAATTAAATAATTAAATTTATTTATGTTATTATTTGTTCCCTTGATAACTCTTTACTAGAATTCCCGACACCAATAAAGATTAGGTAGTGTCTAGGGTAAAACCCACACTTTAAACTCAATAATGGCCTTAGACTTCTAATATGATCTTCTGTTTAGGAGTTATTCATCTTTTTCAAGAAAAAAACATTTACAGGATATTAATATTTTTAATATTTTCCAAATATTAATTTTGAAATCGTTGGGCCTCAGAATCTCTCACTATCTATATAAATGGATTCAATAGTAATCCATATAATATTATGAAGTAATACATTTAAAAAACAGAGTTATTACACATTTATAGATGTGTGATTGGTATTTTACTTTAAATTGCATCTATTTGTCATAACATTATATTTAGTATGTGTATGTATCCATGTTTTAAGAAAAACCCAGGGAATATCATTTGATTGCTATTGAAAGAATTTTCAAATGCCTCAAAAGTGCAACTAATTTAGGACTATTCTATTTTGGATTACATGATTTCAATTTAATTTTATATTCTGATTATAACATTATTGGTCGTATTATATATAGAAGAAGAACCTCTAAAACATGTCCCTTTTTGGGTAAGTCTCTAGTATCATGGTGTAGTAAAAAGAAAAAATTGGTTGTTGTATATGCTTATAAATCTAAAAACATATCCCTAGGTAATAAATTTTCATTCATTATATAGATAAAACACTTCTTAATATTATATATATATTAGTTCCAACATGTCTATATAATCCATGACAATACATGTTCTATTAACTTATCCCAAAATCATGTATCTCTTCCTAGGTAAAAACACATTGATATATAATATTTTTTTTAGTGATCAATTTCAAAATGGGGATATCACTCTTGCATTAATTGGAATTGAACACTAGATTGTAGACATTTTTACAATGCCTATGAATAGTGAGAAATTAAATTAGATCGGACATGTGTTAGGGATGATACTTTTTTTAAAATTATTTTATTCCTAATTAATTAATATATATATATATATATATAATTTATTCCCAATTACAATAAATTCAGTTAATATGTAAAATAAAGTTCTTATTATATTAAACATTCATTTATTTACATTTATTTTTCTTCTTGTAAAGATGCTATATGATTTTTCATGTATTATATGTATATAATATCTGTTTCCCATGATTCACTATACATAAATCCCTAAATGATTTTAATACCCCCAAAATAGAATTTGAATAGTTGTGTTTCTTTCCAACCTAAGACAAGCACTCTCATGACCCTTCCATTACCAAACTGTATCCTTAAAACCCTCCAATATAGGCCAAGAGGAAGTGATATACTAAAAAATATTATCCTAAAGCTTCTAATTATTGAAAATTATTGAATGAAATAACAAGTGAAACTAAAAGTATATGGAAATACCATGTATTATTGCATGATAACGTTCTAGAAAAAGAGATAAATATTGAGTGGTTCAGACTCATTAATTTTCTAGTTTAGAGAGTTTTTCTTATTCATGGAAGAGAAACTAGTTTCAAAATGAAAATAAACCTTTTTTATCCCTGTTTAGTATAGGAGGTTTATGTTAATATCGTATTTATGTCGAAGATCGATCATATAACATTAGAATATATCATAATGCGCATGAGTGGGATTTTTCTTCAATATTTTGGGACAAGATCCTAAATTTATTAAATCATGGTTATTATGAGGAATACCAAAGTTATTATCCTTTAAATCATATACATTTTGATATTTGAAATTCTATATTGGATTTAAATACTAATAAAACCTCTCAATTAAATAGTGCTAGAGAAATAAATAGAGAATATAGGCTTCTGAAGTTTATATAGTATAACATCTACATTAAAATTTTAATTTTAACATTTTTTGGAATCAATACCTATTACTTGTATATTTAATGGTTAATTACATTCATCTTAATATACTTAGATTTATTATGATACATAGGGGAGAGTTGAGTAATAATTCCACTTAATTTAAAACTCTTACTTACCTCATATGTTTTTAGAACTACTCAAAAAAATACTTATTTATAAGGGATGAAGAGATTCATAACTTTTAGGTGATGTTTTTATAAAAAACCACTTATAATAGGATGAATCTTAGTATTACTCCATGTAAAAAGATGTGTGTATAACATGAGGACAAATTTATGATAGTTTGATTACTTTAAGAAACCCTAACAGGATGAAATATGAAATAGATCCACACATGGATCCTTAGAGGATAGTTAATTTTTTTATTTATCTGATGGGAATGGAACATAGGCAATTTTAGATGTTAATAAAGTTTCAAATAGGTCCTATGAAGGGAGAATGCACTACCCTTATAGTCCAAAAGTTTCTTAGGATTTATATGTTCCAAAAGAGACTAAATCAGTGATGGAAGGAGTAACAACTCCTCAGGGGGAAAAGAACCCATGTTATATGTTATGTGGACCCAAAGTCACCGAATCTAAGAGTGGTAATAATGAACATCATGTTTAATATAGTCCTTCCATGTTTGAGATAGGTGTATCACTGATTTTTATTATACCCCTCTTGAAACACCTCTGATTAACTTGGAGCCACCATCCCCTAGTGAAGTTGAAGAAGATAATGATTGGGAAAATCCATCCAAGACTAGTGGAATAGATATTTATATCATTCCCAGTACTTTGGAGAAAGTTTTATAGGATCCTTCCTATCTAGGTATTCAGAAATAAGGTTACCTAGAAAAAATGTAAGAGTGTTTTGGATCTACTCATCATGGAACTGTAATGAATTTTCTCCATGATATGGATCGACTATCTTGTTTCAAGGATAAACTAACTATGATTCATATCTTATGACTAATGTTGTGATTTTTAATGATTTATATGATTCAGTTTAGGTTATTTATACTCCTCAATATGAATCTTAATATAACGAGGGATCTATATTGATACCTTTATGTTATAGTTCATTGACTCCCTTCCTAATATGAATCTCGATTCATCTTCTCAAGCTTCTTTTTATCCACCTAAACTAGCTTCTACTACTAATAACATAGTTATTTATTTATCGAATTTTATTCAATTTTTGAATGATTCATTGGATGTTCTATATGATGTCTTTCTTAGTAAAATAAATTGTAATGAATATGATCCATCTAAGATCATTAATTTCACTACTGAGAGTGTGGTTTCCCATATTCAACCCCTTGTTTTTTTGAGGTTATATCATAGGACTCGAGATCCTGGGAGTTTTTGAACTCATATAGAAGGTTTCCAAGGTCATATAGAATATATTTAAGTAGATATGATAAATATGATGTCAAAATGGGTATAAGTTCTCTTTCTAACATCACGAGTTCTTCCAGGTATTTTAATTATATTTTTTCTCCTCAACCTACATCTATTTTCAAATATGAGGATCTTATCAGAAGAGTTGTACAAGGGGAAATATAGAGTATTCAAGATAATGTTAAGTATTTCATGAATCATGTTCAGATACATGTTCATATGTAGGGTGAAAACATTTATTAAGTATTTAGGTAGAAATATTACAGTCTCCTAATGAATAGGATGTAACTGAGAGTGCTAAAAAGTATGATCTTGATAGGATATTTACCAAGGATGACCTAAAAACTATGTTTTGATGATTGTCTAGAGACCTCAAGATGCCTCCCTTAACTATATCCTTTAAATATCTTGTGTAAATTTGGTTGATTCTAGAACCTCTTTTAGAAAATTTTGTGTTAAAGAAGGATGAATGTTTACAGATCATTGAGCATGGTTCAAGAGTTGTGCTAGTTATTACTGGGAACTTGGTGTCTAAAATGTATGTTTCCTATACTCTAGTTTTAGGATGTACACATCTCTTTGTACACAATGTATCTATTTCTCCTACCAAATCCTCAGCTTCTACCATGACTTTATCTTCCATATCTACCTCTACCAAGGCATGTACCTTGACTATCGCACCTCCTATAAGACCTTTCAGTCTCATCCTTTCTCCAGATATTCATTAGATCCTTACTATTTTACAAACCCTTATGAATCTAGGATATTCTTATTCTTATTTCCCTAATCCTTCTCTAACTCCAATTTTTGGAAAAAAGAACTTTCCTTATTTACCATTCAACCATTTGATATACCTTGGATTCTGATTCTGGTTATGGAATCTTATAGGGAAACTTTTGAATTTGTATCACTTTTTTAGAATCAATAAAATATATTTTCTTCATATATTTTCTCTTTATCCTCCACAATTTATTTTTAATATTTATGATATCATCTATTGTGATTTTATATATATAAATTTACATTCTCACAATTTATGAACTCTTTTTTTAATCTCTAATGGGTGAGTAAATATAGTAATTACTTTTTGAATTTCTATAATAAATTGATATATTTAATTGATTAATTACTGCATCGGTTGTATTTTATTTATTCTGCGAATTGTGATCATAAAAAATATGGATATTGTCAAATTAGTCCAAAAAACCATTTTTAATAACCGTAAATCTAACAATGAAGCTTATTAAAAGGCAAGCCTCTGACCATTTAATAGAAATAAAAGAAAATTACATCAAGCAGGCCCAACAAGGAGAGAAATACAATTACATATCATAAAAATCAGACCCATCACCACATCCATGATAGATTTATTCCTCCGTAGTAGCTGATTCCCACTCTCAACTTTCATAGTGTTCCAAAATCTTGGCATAATTCCTTATAAGATTCAGCTTCTCCAAAGAAAGAAACTCCTTAGAAGATTGCACAGCCCATCCATCCTTTCCGATAGAAGACCTGGTAGATATAGGCCTTGAAAAGTAAGAATAATATTTCTTTGGACTTTTTTGTGGTGGGGATGTCCTCACTTCCTCAATCTCAGACACTTTATTTTTTACGACCCTGAACAAAATCACTATAGGAAGGCCGGACCATGCCTCCATCATTTTGCTTTTCACTATCAGAACAATCCCATATTTTCCAGAAATGTGCACCTCCTGATTTTACTCGCTCACTCCCTGATCCTGTTGAGATTGAATATTAGTATCAATCATGACAAGGCAATGTGGATGATACATGAACTCAAGGCCACCATGCATCCCCTTCTTCACAATACATTCTCCATCTAAAGTATCCAGTGAATTACTTCCATATTCATTTATTGCATAACCCTCCTTAATGTTAGAGGCCTTCACATTTTCCAATTCTTGTACACGGTTTCCAATGGAGTCTCTTACTGGTTCAACAAAAACACCTAGAGATGCAGAACATTGACCCTCATAAGCTCTTTTAGTCAAAGGAACAGTGCGATCATTATCCAAATCCAAGTCAGCATTCACTAATTTTGCAAAACGGTTACCGAGATTAATAATGGTCACCTGCTTCCCAGAAAGTGGTTGCATCCCAGCTGATATCTTCATCCGCACACCACTATCATCAGAAACTTGCTTCAAAAAGGCCATCAGTTTCCCTATTGTCTATACAAACCCATGACCCATGTAATGAGGATGGATGATGGAACCCCCTTGAACTAGATCGAGAGGACCTTCATCATTATCTTGTCTAGCGTAACTGCATCCTCTACTACAGGTTCACCCACAAGTTCCAAATAGAGGGAGGCTTCACCACTGGCTTGAAAACCATCGCATGCAACCTTTTCCACTACATCACAAACAGGTTCTAAAGGAGCATCCCTCTCCACGAGCCTAGAATCTTTAGACTCCAAAGACATGGGCAGTTGCTCACACCGATCATCCGGCTCAACACTACCCACTTCCCTTCGTGGCCTTTCCATCAAAGGCAAGCCCTAAAGTGCTGAAGATTTATAATCACCCCCTACAGCCTTATTAGAAACAGCAGATTCACCACTACCATTCATAGAGCCAGTCTTCCCCAAATCCCGCTTCAACCTGATGAAGATATCTTTGAACTTCATCCCAGGAGGCACCACACTTGATCATTTTTTCATAGCCCCTTTGTCAATTCCACCACAGTCCACTACATCTGCCACCCGAGGACGAGGGATCGTGGACCGTAAATCTAACTTATGCTATTTCTAATCAATTTTATGTTTTATGGAAGTTAAATATTGTTCTAGGAAATTATGAAATTTTCCTAATTTTGGAAGAAAATGTACAACCAATCAGGCTATACAATTGACCATGATGTCAGACTATCAACCCTGAGTCAAAAAGTGAAATTTTTCGTAAGTGATCATGTGAACATAAGGTTAATCGATCAACCACAAGAATGAATCAATCAACTGCATAAATATTTCATATAACTAAGCTATATTTTTATAAATTTTTGAATTGACTGAAGAGTAAATGGATTTACCACATGTGTATCTAATTGACTATGATGCATTTATCACTAACACCTTAATTAATTGAACATGTACCCAAGAATATTCAAGACCAGGCAGATAGACCATATGTATTATGTCAATGATGGTCTACCATATTCATAGATTAGTGTTGAAGAGACAACATGACCTCGAGATATAGCACATTGAAATAGATTGACTACATACTATATCCATATATCAGAGAACCCACAAAGAAATGAAGTTAATGAAAGGTCATTCCAATTGAAAAAACTGAATAATTATATTTTGTATAAGTACTAAAGTGAATATATGGTATTGGAGTGAACAATTGTTTAGTTGAAGTGTCCATATGTCAAACAAATTGACCACACAACCTTGAAGGGTTGTGGCATGTCGCAAACCAACCCTGAGTACAATCTATTATGATATTCAATATGATTCACCACTAACCTAAAGTGCATTCCTAATCTCCACATACTAGAGACAAGCACCCAGGCATCAATAAATAACCATTGGTAATGATTTATTACTCAAACTATTATAATAACATATAACAATTGGGAAATATCATCAATTATATATCAACAAAAAAATACATATCAAGTACAAGGAGACATTGTGAAAACTAAAATCAGAACATAACAACCAAAACCCAACTCGGGGTGGTACACACCCACCCACTATATCCCAATTCAATCAATAAAGAACCCAAAAAAGAAAAATAAAGGATAAAAACCTTCTATAAAACCATAAATGTTGCAAACTCAAAAAGATACAAGTAGGGTGTGATCAAAAGAGCGTAGTAGGATTCCACCAAATATTCTATGCAGTTACTTCATAAGGTATTTCAAATATTATAAAAAAGGAGTAAAAATAAGAGAGTATAAATATTAGTTTGAAAATAATGTTTTAATCATTTAAAAAACATTTATCAAAATAAATTTGTAAAACCTTCCATTTCACCATTTAAAAACTAATCATTTTCTTGAAAGGAGATGAATACAATTTCACAAGAAAAATTTATATAGTCAAGAAAATATGAGATTATGCACCTGATATAGAAAATTAACAAGAGTCAATACAATAGAGTCAAGGTGCAATCTAACTATAAATAAATCAATCAAGGTATCTCTAGTTCCAAATAGTGAAAATGAACACTGTCATGTATCGATTATAAAGTATATGGATGTCATGGGTATAACCTAGGTACAATAGTGAGTCCACATCAAAATAGCTAATCAAATTACATAATTATGAATTTAGAGTCTTATATCTAGTATCATGGGTCTCAAGCAAACCATTTCCATGTACACCAACTTTCTTAGTCACATGTCTATAACATGAACCTTTCACATCCTATATAAATTGACTAGAAGGGTTTGAGTCCACTATTGAAGCATATAACTAGTTCATCCCACTTAACTATCTAGGTTCCCATTACAAGTTAAAATAAGTGTGTGAGATAATAGAGTTATGAGTATCATACATGTATCCTTATCAATCATGGGAATTTTCCCTAAATAACATCTCACTTTCACCTTCCCAATTCCCTCAATGTAAACAATTACTTTTTCAAAATTTATATATGGGATGTACAATAATTAATAAAGAAAAATAAAGGGATTACTGAAAGATAGGATCATCATAACGTGATAACCCTTCTATCAATGACTATCAATTAAATTCAAATACTTTTAAATTATTCAAGATTTAAAAAGGGTAACCATACCTACTCCTGTTCCAAAATAAAAATTTATATTTGCAAATGAGACTTTAAAACAATCATTTATTTCAATGAATCCATAAATAATTTAAAGTAAGTATTTCATTTTTTAAAGGATATAATACATTCCAATACATGGGTTTACACCCTCTTTCCATGTGAATAAAATCATTTATTTCAAACAAGCTTGGATAACCCATTTCAAAACAAAGGTAAAATCAATAAAAGAGGGTTCTTAGTCATTAAATAAATTTGATCATTTTAAACTATTTAGAAAACATCATATAGTTCAATTCTTTCAATTATAACCATGGAAGTTTATTTTATAAATCAAAACCTAGGAAAAATCCCTCAATTTCACCAAAACACTCTTTAAACGTTATTTTTTAAATAAATCCAAAAAAACAAGGCATTTGAAAATTAATAAAAATGATATATATTTTAATATTATAGACATTAAATTAATTCCATGGTGCATTCAGAGAGCATTGTTTCAAAGAAGATTTAATAATTAATTTAATGGACAAATTTTGTAGAATTTTTTTTAGAAAATAAAAAACATGTATCTATGAAATTATCAAGAAACAATGAATCAAAAAATAATTGAAAATCATATAAACACCTACTTCTGAAAATAAGTAATCCATCCACAATGAATCCAAGATGTGTCACCTTCGATAGTGATCACCAGATCTAAGAAGATAGATCATGAAAGATAGTAGAGAATATCCTAGATCTAAAATTCCACATCAATAAATCTTGATCCAATAAAATGAGAGGTCATTATGACCATAAGGAGGAAGGAATATAGAAAAAAAGAGAGATTATTTTAAAATAGAAGAGTAAAATATTTAAGGAGAATATCATCTCTTTTATTAGTGATTTGATCCATTAAGAGTTGAGGTTTGTGGAGAAAGAATGCCTCTAGAGGGCTCCCACATTCTTAAGCATCAGATTAGGTTCGAGTGGGAGGAGTTTATAGTTAATTAAGTGGGTTTTAGAAATTTAAATAATATTATTGTAACCTTAATTATCTCATTCATAGTTTTTTGGGTTGGGTCACATGATTACTACTAGCCATGCGCCTAATAATGTGGCCAAAACATAGCCTTTGGAATAGTTACACACATAGGATTCACACATAGTTTAACCGTGCAGAAATAATGAGACCCCCTTTCACACTTTTTTTAACCATATTAACGCCATGAGCAATCCATGAAACCCTCTATAACTAGGTTGAAAACTTTTTTACCAAGAAAAAACCATGAAACCTAGGTTTCACCCTTTGTTTAACCATGTTCAAACAATGTGAAAACCACTAAAAGGCCCAAAAACCATCAAAAAAGACTTGATAAAACATAAAAAACAAACCCACAAAGATATCCAATCATTGGGTACTCAATTAAATTTGTTAAAAGATAGAAAAAAGTTAACATGATGTTATAACCTCTGATCCATAGGACATTTTATCCCTATAAATATTCGAATATGAAAGACAGAACATGATGACACAAGAGGAAATCACTCACTCATCTTATGAGGTGATTAGTTAATGGTCCAGAAGTGAGACTCACCCAATGGATAATAACACACACACCTATAATATCAAAAAACCAAAATCTTCACTTGACTCCAATACAAAGAATTACTAGATACTTACCATAGGTCTCCTCACCATTTAAATATTCACAAAAATGGTGCAACATAAGAAAATAACATCCTTTATACCTAGAGAAGAGACATAAACTATTCACTAAGGAGAAACATCTATGATCATGCATCCATAAGAAATATAATTAACTGAAATGGATTTATACCATTGGTTTGTACTCGGTGGTAACATAGGATTTAAAAACTGAGCCTCATACCATGCTAATGCCATAAAATAAAACTCCCACACCATCGAGTTCCTAGTCTATAAAAAATTCACATCATCCTAGTTACCCAAGTACATACCCAAGGTATATCCATGTCTAACTAGAAAGATATCAAACATCTAGGTTAGTGAAAAATAGTGAACTATACCCCCAAAAGGGATATCATCCATCATATCACAATTGATCTCAAAACATCATGTTAAAACAAGTAAATACCAAGGATCAACAATCAATACTTCAAGAGAATGAAACCATTATTACATCACCAATCCAAAAATGACCCAAACCCTGTTCAAAAATATATCATTACAATCATCCAAAAATAATAGTTTTTGTAAATAGAAAATAAACATGAAGGAAATATCAAAAAATGTCCACTATGATATCAGAAACAACATGTTATAAATAAGAATATTCTCTATTATATCAAAAGATTTACTCCCTGGACTATGGATGAAGCCCAATTATCATAAAGAATCCACAACCCCATAGCCTGGAGTTTATATTTCTAACCAAATTTTCCATTTAATGTTGTACAACATATAGAACCCGAGAAGCTAACCTCTATGGCCATACTATCCAAAATCATTTGGAGTGTTCAAAAACAACCTCTTTGAATGACATGGTGTTCCACAATGGAAACACATGATAGGAATCCTATTTTTTAGATGTATTTCATTTATCAACCTTGAAAGATGCATTATTCCCTTTGTGATGCTTCACTATATCTGCTTCGACTAAGAAATTCTTATTTATCATACCTGAATAAGAGACCAACCCGTTCGTAGGAATGAGGGTTAATAGGTATGGGTGAATAAATTTTCTAAAACATATATCCTTGATGATATCATTATGAACAAGATCCAATATGAAACTTAAAAAATGAGAATTTATTTGGATACATCACAACTGACAGCTCATTTTGACCATCCCCAATGACTTAGAAACATTCACCTTCTTTAATTCTTCAGGATACTATGATCGAATAAAGATTGACTTAAAGAATTACCAAGACATGAATGGATGCAAACAAGGGGGAATCATAATTTCCCACCACTTCTGACAAGGTCCCTCAAATAAAGTGTTGATATACATACATTTTGAAGTATTATGAGTCTTTTAATAATAAAAAATATCACCAAATACTTCAAGACATTTTACTACCTCAAGAGAACCTTGTTATAGTTTATAATAAAGTTGATGAAATTCCCATAATTCAAGGGTGGGGTTCAATAGCCTGATGGTATTTGGCTCCACAACATGATATGTAGTCTGATTAGAGTCATTGAAAAGAGATTCTACTTCTATAAAACCTTAAGAAATACCCAGAGGACTTGGAAGTTGACCAACATTCTATCTTTATTGATGAAATTTTAAGGATACATTTATGGAAATCACAAAATGTATTCATATGAACTCGTGAATCAATTTACACTCAAACGTAGAACAAATTTTTCCGTGAAAATCACAAGCCACATTAATCAAAACATAGTTTATTTAATAACACAAAACATTTCACCATTTATAAAACATTACTCTTTCCTTCAAAAATGATAAATCTTGTTATAAATCAATAACAATTTCAAAAACACATTACCAAAACATGTAAATTATTCAAAGTTATCAAAGTCATTAACCCCATTTTCCAATGATTAAAACCATTTCCATTTAAATGCATCACAAAACAAAATTTCTTCTTAAAAAACTGTTTTATCACCTTACATAATATTATTTGAAAATTTTATTTTCAAACAAAACATTTAATAAAACTCAATTTTTTTCATTGAAAAAATTTATCAAAGAACATAAAAATCATGTCTTAAGACCCAATTTATTTTTCACAAGAGATTTAAAATAATTATCAATGGATTATTGATGAAACAGCTACATGAGATCATGAAATAAACCACATCCATAACCCACTTAACCAAACTTACATAAGAGAATTGATTTTTTAAGAAAATGTATTTGGTTTCAAGTTTAGAACCATGTTATAAATATAAATTTATTGGTCATTTAGAATGGTTATCCAAACACCAACCTCCAAACTGTTCATGGGTGGATATCAAAATAATTCAGATCGATTCCCCAAAGTTTACTAGACCATGAAAACATGATGTTCCTATAGTCATCATTCTATTCCAGTTCAAAAAATCATAAAATATCCATCAAATATAAGATTTTACAAATATAAATATAGGAATAATTTATCATTATAAACCCAATTACACAAAATAGTGACTGAATTCCTGACATCCCTGGTAACTCAATTATTATCATGAAGGGGTAGTGTTCAAGAACCTTCTCACGAACTACCTCTTGAGTCCCAACATATTCCTAATCTAATTTATACCCTGACTCAACAAAAATAATATATGGATTTCTTCTTAATGTATTTACATTTATGGAAATACCTTCTATGATACAATTTGTAATTAACCAACTTCGAATAACAAATAATATACTATATGATCTGATTTTCCACTAACCCTTTGAGAATTCCTGGACTCCTTGGGCTGGAAAAAAGATCTTGGGAATAAATACATAACCAATGGGAATGATTTTTACCAAAAAATATTATAATAAAAGAGTACAATGAAGAAATATCTTCAAATATATATCAATAAATACATACATATCGCGTGTAAGGAGACATTAAGAAAATTGAACGTTGGACATAACAACCAAAACCTATATCCTCGTGGTCCATGACCACCCATAATATCCCAGCTCACCAAAGAATGAACCCAAAAATGAATAAGAAACCATTAACACCTACTAAAACATCATAATAGTTATAAACCTGAAAAGGTACAAGCAAGGTGTGAGCTAAAGAGACTTTTTGGATTCCACCAAAGATTCTATGAAATTACTTCATAAGTTTATTAAAATATGATAAAAATAAGAGTATAAATTAATGAGTATTATAATTTGATTAAAAATAACGTTTTATGAATTTAAAAAACATTTATAAAACTAAACCTGTTAAACCTTCCATTTAACAATTTAAAAACCAAATATTCTCTTGAAAATCATTGAAACCCATTTAAAAAGATAAAGTAAAATAATAAAGAAAAGATGAGAATATGCACCTGATATGGAAAGATAAAAATATTAAATAAAATATAGTCAAGGTGAAATATAAGTATAAATGATTAAATAAAGGTAGTTATGGTTCCAAACAATGACAATGAACACTATCATGTATCAAGTATCAAGTATATGGATTCCATGGCTACAACCTAGGTTTTATAGGGTTTCCACCTTGTAAAAGATTATAAAATTAAAACATGAATAATTATCAATCTTACATCTAGTATCATGGGTCTCAAGAAAACTAGTTCCAAGAACACATGCCTTCCTGGTCACACATCCATAACATAAAACATTCATGTTATATATAGATACAATAAAAGGTCGTGAGTGTGCTACTGAACAATATATCTAGGTCACCCCATCTAACTATTAAGGTTCCCATGTCCATTCAAAATATATGGGTGAGATAATAAAGTTATTTAGATTACACGAGAATCCTTATCAATTAAGAGCATTGGCCCAAAATCACATCTCACTCTCATCCCAATTCCCTCAACGTAAATAATCCCTATTTCAACAGCAAACAATGTGAAGTACATGAATCAAGAATGTTACCTAAATGGATTGTTACAAGAGATTATTGTCATAAAGATTCATCTAGGCCAAAAATAATCATCAATTAGTTCCAAATCCTTTTAAATAATTAAATATTCAAAAAGGGTAACCATACCTACTCCTTTTCCAAAATCATCATTTTAATGAAAATTGGGCCTTTAAAACAATCATTTATTTCAAAGAATCTAGAAATAATTTTGTGGTAGTATATAAATTTTAAAATAATTGAATCTATTTAAAATCATGGCTTTACACCCTCTTTCCATGGTAATAAATTATTTATTTCAAATAATCCAAGAGAATCCATTTAAAAAATAAATATAAAGTCAATCAAAAATGGTTCTTGGAAATTTAATAATTAAAGAATATCAAACTATTTATGGAACATCAAATTGTTAAATTTATTTAATTCCAATCCTGGATCTTCAAATTATAACTCAAAACCTAGGACAAAGCCCTCAATTTCACCAAATCACCCTTTAAAAGTTCATTGAAAATAAAATAAAAATATATGACATTTAAAAAATTCATTAAAATGTGAAAGATATCAATATTATATCCAATCAATTAATTCCATGGTCAATTAAAAGATAATAGGGTCAAAGAAGATTCTATAAGGAATTTAATGAACAAATTTCTGAGAACATGTGTTAGAAATTATGAAACTTGTGTCTATCAAATTATTTAGTAACAATGAATCCAAAAGTTAAGGAAAATCATTGAAACACATACTTAGGAAAATAAGTAATCCATCGACAATGAATCTGAGATGTTTTTATTTAAATGTAAATTTCCATATCTATGAAGATAGATCATGAAAGAAGAAGGAGAAGATCCTATATCTTCACATCTACATTAATTAATTAAAATCCAATAATATTAGAGGAAATGATGACCTTTTGGAATAACGAATCAAGAGATGAAGAGACATCAAACACCAAGAGAAGAAGAACATACCAAAGAAGAAGATCACCACTTCAATTGGTTCTTTGATCCACCAAGAAATGAGGTTTGGAGAGAAAAGATAACTTCACAGGGATCCCAAAAGCCTAAGGACTTGATTAGGTTCATGCGAGAGGAGTTTTGGGTTAATTAGGTGTTTTTAGAGACTTTAATTACAATTTTCTTAACATTAATTACCACATGCCTAGTTTTTTGGGTTGGGTTGCATGGTTAGTACTAACTATGCACCCAAAAAAGAGGCCATGGAAGAGTTTCACACATAGTATGCACACTTACTTTAACTGTACAAAAACCTTGTGACCCCTTGTACACATTTTTTAACTTTGAAAAACCCATGTTTAAACCGTGAAACCCTTCTGCCCAGGTTTCACACTCTATTTAACAATGCACAAACCATAAAAAAACATTTTCTCCTAGGTTTCACACTTTTTTTAACCATAAAAAAATTGTGAAATGGCCCAGAAATCTTCAAAAAAGATCCAGTAAAATACTTAAACAACCCTCAAAGAGATCCCATAATAGTGTACTCAAATAAATGTGTCAAAAAAATAAAAACAAGTTGTGGAATTTTACATGGCCTATTAATTTTCTTTATGTGATGGAGAAACCATAGATTCTATGATGTGGAAGAATTCAAGAAACCATGAATAAAGCGGTAATTATATTTGTATAATATCACCTTCTTCATATAATTAAATTCTTTTTCAAAGGAATTTACTACTCTGATATTTCATTCTGAGTATGAGGATTCACAATGAGGCTTTTACAATCGATATTTTCAGAAATTGTTTTCTTTTTAAAATAATACAAAAGTCATGAAATAGTAGTGAGAGTTTTTATGAAGGGAAAAACAATGTGAACTAGTTCACTAATCTTAAAAATATAATCTTTTTTAATTTGAACATCACCATATGTTCTAGGAACACCATTTTGTTTTATAATTTAATCTCATATATAAAGGACGACATCAAGAAGAAAATATACATATATAAAGAAACCAAACATTGATATACTATTGCATCAAACCCTCATTTCTTATATATCTACTTTTATTGCGGTTGTCCTATTCTTATTACCTTCCATGAATATATTACAGAAAAAACCTCTTATAATCATAAAATATTAATCATACATTTTTACTCTATTTTTATTCTTATCTGTAATCCCATGGAAACATTGGAAGGGGTTATGCATTTTCCTAGATAGCCTTCAGTGCTATTGTAAACTATACCTGATCTAGGTTGTGTATCATCTATTTATTTTAATAAAGGATCAGACAAATGGTTGATTTTAATGTGGAAAAAATTTATGTCTCTACATTAGACTGAACATATTCTATATTTATATTCTTCTATGTGTTTTAATGTCTTGTTAACTCTATTTTAAAAAAAATTCTAAATTGTTTTACAAAATTTTATTTTTACAACTATATATTACATGTGATGTGTCTACTATTTAATGTATGTTATATACTATAAAAGGTTTAGGAAAATCTTATGATTACTATAACAGAGTTTTGATCAAACTTCTAAGATATTGTTATAGTATATTTAATTATATATACCTATTGTATTACTTAACTGGGATACATTCAAATTGGTGGTTTTATTTTATAAATAATTTTAAAGGAGAATTTTTTATTTGGAAACAAAATTAACCCCCCCCCCCCTCTTGAATACTCAACCCATAAAAATTAAATAAATATATACGTTAATATTTTGTTATCAATATATACATCAAACCATAAACATTGAAGATAAGACCTCAATATTTTTAAGGAAAAAACTATCATTGCATTATATAAATGATTTATTGTGTAATTTTTCAAATGAACATTTAATTATTTGGAGGAATTTGGAACTAATATTTATTTTTTTATGGGAATATATACCAATCCTATCTTTTATGCATCACTATAAACCAAAAACATTTCTTCGCAATAGGGTAGTGTAAGAACAGACGCATTAATTAACCTTCGCTTCATATTCAAGATATTTTCATTAAATTCATCTATCTAATAGAATTTTTCTCTATTTCATATCAACATGGTCAGTAAATATGATAGGAGTTATAAATTTATCACAAATTATAGATAGTATCAAGCCAATACCAGGGAACTATACACCTTATTCATAGTGTTTATTCTAAGATATTACATAATAACTTCTTTTAGTGATGGATCCACAGATATACCCTTATAATTTCATAATCCATGAATGATACCATCTATAGACATAATTCACATTCCTAATATTTAGAATAGATGATTTATTTTATAAGGGTATTTAAAACAATCATAAAATGTTATTAATATTATTTCTTACTATAGGAATATATGATAATAACATATATAAAGACTACCAAAATGATCAAGGTAATCTATATAGACTATATTAATTAGATAAATGAATATTGTGGGGGAATTCAAAAGTACAAACTAAATCCATAGAAATTTATATTGTTTCTACATCATACAGAAGCCTGTCTTGCACATATCCTCTCTTTTGAAGCTTAATTGATGATATCTTGATCCAAGATCAATTTTTGAAAAGTATTGATCTCAATGTACATGATCAAACAAGTCATCAGTAAGGGGTAAAGGATACTTTTCATGATAGTGATCTTATTATGTTTCTAATAATCAATGTAAATAGGAATTGAACCATATTTATTTTAAACAAAAAGAACTTTTAAAACCCATGGGCACACACTGGATAATATGAATCCATTTTACAGATTATCTTAGAGTTTCTTTTTTAATTCATGCAAATCTACTAGGGTTATTTTATAATGAGTCATTGAAACATGGTTAACACCTGGTATGATTTATATTGAAAACATAACTACACAACTCAAGGGGAAACTATGAAACTATTTTAGAAATACATCGATATAATCTCAAACAATAATCATATCTTCATTGTGGAGTTTCTCCCCAATAATTTGATACAAATACCCCTCATGAATAGTTAGACCCAAATAATTTAATTAATTTCCATTTTAAATCCATATTCCTCATTTAAAAAATATTTAATCATAGTTCAATTCATAATATGAAATATGAATACCCTTCCACAGTAATTAACATAGGATCTATATAGAGAGAGCCAAACCATTCCCAAAATCATATCAAAAACTACTACAGGGGAATAACACTATTTATAAGAACCACATTCCCACAATCTTCTATTCAAGATGAGTTGTAGACATTAGATGAAATTATCATACCATTTTATATTTATACTAATAGTTCAATATATAACCATTGCGGTGGTGTAGAGGTATAGTAAAAAAATTATTCATATGTAAAAGGGTGGGTAGAACCTTATATAAATAAAAAATTTAAAGTTTATGAATTCATAATTAGAATACATTTATCTGTTTTATTCATGTTATCATCATTTTATTACAAAAAAATAGTTATAGTGACTATAAATAATTATTAATTGTATTAATAAATCATATGATAATGAAAAAAATTCCTATGATATCCTATATTTTGAAACATTGTTATCAACCTAGTAAAAATTTATTTAATCATATATATATGTGGTTTATCATAAGTAATCATAGTTTATTTACCTTAAATCCTCATAACCTAGTTTCTAAAAATAACTAAACCATTGTTTAAAACCAACTATGTTAATCATAGTATAACATATATACATAATTCGTCATTTTTGACAAATAATTAATATATCTCCCAATAATATATTCCCATGATTCATAAATTTGTAGTGTATTTGATGACTAAAAACAAAATAAAACTATATATTAACAATATTGTACATCCCCCACAAATTTATTCTCACATTGTACCCTTCAAAGACATAACTTACTTAATTCCTTTCATCATATCCTAATGAAATAGAACATAAAAAAGGATGATCTTATATTCTCTGTAAGGGTAAACATGGGAGGTATCAGTCAATGATATTAAGTGAGAACAATATATAACATGAAAATTAATTAATAAATCATACCCAAATTTACATGGAATATAAATCATGATTCATGGCATAAGGATTTTACATAACAAAGGACACGATTCATAAGAGAGTTAAATCATCAAAAATCAAACATGGCCTATGGGAGCATATTCTAATGATAAGACATAAGTTCTATTATATACATAATAATATAAATCATATTTCAAGTCTACCCATAGATACATTCATCACATTAGAGTATTGTTATAACCATTCATGTACCTTTTGGGGTTGGGATTACTTATTGTGTCTCTTCTTGGTCATGGTATAACAACTTGGGATCCCTCCTATGCCTGGTATCACTACCATTTAATCGTATTGGGATTAGACTCACTACCTATGAACCCATTGAGATAAATAAATAGAAAACATTTCCCAAATAATTGGATGTTTATAACAGATCCACCCATCAGATATTGATAAAAAATTCAAATGTATTCTATAAATTCACAAAATCTTTCATCATTTCATTATAGATTAATTAACCTATGGAAATGAAATGGGTTTTATGAAAACGTCCTAAAAAAATCATAATAATTCCTCCATATAATGGAAATGTATGGTATCATTGTATAATGTCTCCTAATGAATCATAAAAATCCTTAAAGGATGTTGACATGGATGAAAAATACTTTTAAAAAATAAGTAGGATAATTATTTGAAAAATAAGAAGAAATATCATTTTCTTTTTGTAACTTTTTAAAACTAAATATTTCCACAAAAATTAAAATAGGAATTTATTTATAAAACCACAGAAACCTGAAAAGGGATATTCATGATGAATAAATAGATTAATAATGGAAAAAAATTCTTTCTGTAAATAATAAAAAAAATATTCATTTCACACTTTTGTACTGAATGTAAAAAATGACTCATGTATAAAACAATAAGAATATTACATCATTTTTTTTTAAATAAATTCAAATATAGTGGGAAAATACCTTTATAAATAATTTATAAGTATATAATAACATATATAAATCCATTTTAACAAACATGAATATGGAGGACAAATATTCTTAACCAAAAATAATAAAAAAGGTCGAATTTTTTTAAAAACGTTATTTTGGACTTTTAGCACCAAAGAGAGAAAAAATGGAATAAAAAAATAAAAAACATAAAATAATTAGGTGGTAATAAAATATATGGTGTTTGGGATAGAAATAACATACAATTTCTGTAAATAAAAATTGAAAAAAAAATAATCAATATAAAAAAGTGAGATTATAACATAATCCCCCAGATCAAGTCTGGAGTTTCTTCACATGTACATTAAACTAATGTGTAATAAATTTATACATATTATAAATATATAATATAAATAAATTCATAATTATATTACTATATATCATTTTATTATAATTTACAATTACCTATTTATTCACAATTCTTTATTAAAATCAATATTTAGATTTAAATGATTCTGTTTTCCACACATTTTTTGGTTCATCAATTGTTATCGATGAAAATTTTTCATGGTTTTATTATCTAAATAATATTAATAATTTCATAAATATAAAATTTACTAATTATATATAAACTTTTATAACCATTCATATATGTAGGTGATCAAAAATTAATTACATCACATCATGGAGGAGGCAACACACACACACAGGTGATGTTTTCATTTTTCAATGGTTAGAAATAAAGTATGTTACATATAAATTTACTATAAAAATAATAATTTTCTAATACATATAATAGATTTCCATTAAATATAACTATTTAAATATTCCTAATATGTGGTGATGAAAAATTAATTACATCACTTTAGGGAGGCAGTAGTGTGCAAGTACGCATGTGTGGTGATCTCATTTTCAATTGGATTGAATGAGAAGTAGATAATGTTAAATTCGTAAAGATAATAAAATTTATGTATATTATGATTTTGACATCATATTTTTAGTATGTATTTATATATCTATTGGATGAGGATGAAGAAATGACCATTAAAGAGAATGATTAAGACAATTACCTCTTCCTTAGGTATCCACATTTAGATTACACCTTAAGACTTATTAAATTGGTATTTCAATGAGAAAAAACCTATAGGACATGGGGATTATATTTTGGACATTATTTGGATAGATATTTGTTAATATAATGTTCTCAACATGTGTGAAGAAGTGAAGATAAGAGGTTCCATTTTCTATGTGAGGGACTAGAGCCCCTGTAAATACCCTTAACTTTAAAAATATATAAAATAATTTTCTTGGTAAAGTTTCACTAAATAATAAAAAATTATAATATTCAGAATGTCTAGTCATAAATTCACTTAATAAATAAAATAAATATATTTTTTTCTTATTTGAGAAACATTATCCCACAATTGAATCCATTTTAGCCCATTTTCACCTTTACTGTGCTGACATATATTTTTCCATGTTAACTATCGATTATAAAAAAATATAGACCATAAAACCAAATTTGGACATGATTATTCCATCGAATAAATTCATTTTATCATAGTCAATTTATAAAGGTGGCATAAATTAATTCAACTATATGCACACAAAACTCCTAAAAACCATTTTTAGAAAAAATATATATTTAAACATAACAAATATTTTATTCCCTTTCCATAACTAATAAGAAACATTATAGGAGTTTTATTTTATTTCAATGAATAAAATATATAAAAATTAAATAAAAATCATTGATCAATAGATATTAGTTTAATTTATAAATATAATATAAATTGCGCACATAGTTTTTTTTCAAAAAACTATCTCTTTTTTACCATCAAATGATTTTATCATAACATATAACCAACAAATAATAAATTTATTAATGGTAATTAATTTGTGTAAATGTTTAAAAAATACTTTTCTTTATGTTTAATAATCTAAAAATATAAATTTACTTTTAATTAAAATATATATAATACAATAACATTTTTAAACAAAACATTTCTATTTAACCAATATTTATTAGACTAGTATTCCTTATTATTAATTAACCATTTAACGGGTTTCCTTAATTGATTTTATTAACTATTAATTCAATATTATAAATAAATTTTATTTATATCATTCCCTAAAACTATTAAATTGAATAAAAATTCTTAATTGAATAAAATTGTTCAAAAACATTTTATCAAGAATAAATGGTATTTCCTTTTGTGAATTTGACATTTTTAAAAATTTACCAATTTAATTTAACTATATAATATTCATTTTATTTTATATTTTTAAACATAATTATTTAATTAAGTTTGGTGTTTCATGCATCATAGTTTATCAGCCATATTGAATTTTTTAAAGAGTAATATATTCTAAAATCGCAGGGTTTTATATTTCAATCCACATAATGGATCAAGTTAATGGATATTTTCTACTTAGAAAATATGAAACATTATTTTACTTTTTAGTATTGTAGTGAATTGAGTCATCATAGTCCTTTATAAAATCTAACCATCTTCATTTTCATAAGTTGATTTATATCTATTTTAATATATACTTAAAAAAAATTTAGTCAGTATAAATTTCACAATACTACCTATATATATAATGACATTAAATATGAATGGAAATTAATAACATTACTAACACCAGATCATGTGTTGGGTATTGTTTAAATTTTATTTTTATCTACTTTAAGTAATAAAACATCACTTTATTATTTTTCATGAGTACACAACCCATGAAATTATTTGAACCATTCCCACAATCCCTTCCCTATTTAAGGGTATTTGAGTACAAGTGTAGTGAGAACATAATATTCAATTCCTTAATAATCTCTTGAAATTTTAAAATCCAGAAAATATTTAATCATTTCCTATTTAACTTTGTTAAATGGTTTGAAAATAATTATAAATTCATTATAACCCATCAATAGTACTAACTAGTAGGTTAAAACTATTTATATCAATCTTATATGTCTTCCATGACCATTATTTAGTAGAATTTTTCTTTTAAGGATCATCATGTTTCCTATTACATGCGATTAAATTTCCTATGAATGTAAATTCCTCCATCTATATTTCACATTTGTTGTACTTCACATAAAAATTATCCTTTATCAAAGTATTTTACATAGTACTCAAATTCTTTTCATCTTCTTCATTTCTTAAAAAAATATATGAAAATATTATATATATAAATACTTCCAAAAAAATCCAATATAATCTCTAATATATTTATTCATCAAGACCATAATTTTTTTGATCATTTCTTTGTTTAAATGGAATCACTAAGAACTCATAGTGTCCATATCATGGAAAAATAGAAGTATTTGGAATATCACCATTTTCACCTTCAATTAGTGATATAATGATTGGAGATAATCCTTTGAGAATTATTGATAAAAATTTATATTAATAAAAAATTCAATATCCATGGAATTAGATACTTGTTCTTTATCACCATCGTATAAATTTAAATATAAATAATGAAAAGGTTCATTAAAACATCCATTTTCTTAAAAAATATGATTGAGGCACCCCATGTTGACGTAATAGACTATATGAATCATTTTTATGAATTATATTATAAATCAATTTTTAATTACTTATGTTTAACGTGATTCATCTTTTAGGTATTCTAGGAGGGAAGATATCTAGGTATAACTTCAACAGATGACTCAACTCTTGATCTAGAATAATAAAAATATTTTTTTCTAGGAATACATTAGAATATTGTCTCATAATGGGTGTTCTTTCAAGGATGATCCATTCCATTGAGTAACAACATGAAAAAATGTAATTTTTAATAATAATATATTCATTATTATTATGTTCGTTTTGTTTAATAATAGTGAACCTAAAATAAGAATACTTGCAGAACAAAGATAAGGGACATGTTTTATTCCATAAGAATGTTGAAAACCTTATATTTCTGTATGGAAAAAATAACATTATTATCCTATAATGCCTACAATGAGACCTATTAGAACCACTGGGAGACCACCAAACACAACAACATGACCAAGTAGGTAGTGTACATCCTTAGGGTTGGTCACAATAAAAAAAATATGGCCAAAGCTACAACAACCGTAATAAGCATCAATGGTATATAGAGCAACATCTTCACCAAGTTGTTTCGGATGTTTTGAATACCATAAACATCTTTTCATAAGGACTTTTGTGACCGTTGGTAGCCATCGAAATCCTTAGGTGACCATTGGGATCCATTGCAGTCCTTAGGTGACCGTTCATTTTGTAACGGTCAAAAAATCTTATAACCTTTGGGTATTTTTTGGAATTTTGATCTTATGTATTTTGAATATCTTATGTATTTTATGTATATAAGAATTTTAAATGTTCAATTTATTTTGAGTGTATTTTTAATTGCTTTAATGTTTTATCTTTTAACATGTTTTAATTGAACTTTTCTTTAGAATTTGAAATTATGATGTTTTAAAGCATAAAATGAATTTGGAATTATGACTTTTGTTTTTTAATTAAAGTACAAAGAGAAGTACATATGTTCACTTCAATTAATTTGAAGATCAGTATACATGTTGTTTTGATACAAAAACTACATATATAAATTTGGAAACTTGTTTTTAAATACTATTATTAATTAGAAGTTATACTTATGGTTAATTGATTTCACGGTATAATTTATATATTGGGTTCTGTATATTCAATGCTCCAAACTCTAAAATAATGTTGAAATCATGTTTTAGATGAATAAAATTAACGAAATTTTTTTTCATAATTAATTTAAATATTATAAAATTAATTTTTAAAATTAATTTTTGTTTATATTTGGTTTATTGAAAGTTTAAATCAATGGTTTATAAAAACTTATTACCCTTAGTCCATCCTTCTAGCCAGCAGAGGGAGGCATCTCGCACCACTCATGAGGAGTAAGAAGATGAGCCTAGACCCCTCATCCAGTATAGGTTAGCTCTAATGGATAGTGTGCCACAGGGATGCATGGGAGCATCAAGGTGGTGCCATCATGTGGGGAAGCATGGCAGAACCACCATGAAGAGAGGCAAAGTGCTAAAAGTTGTCCGTAGAGCATTCCAAAATGAAGAACATGTATGGGGAGGTACCAGGGAGGGGGAAGATAGCTAATTGATCGGTGGTGGGAGATCGAGGCTTATAATGCCAGCTCAGAATCCACTTTGTTTCAATGTGGAATTAGTTTTTTCAGTAAAGATTGAATCTCAGTCATTCGATCTTACCGTTCATGATCTGGACTACACTATCCAATCATAGGTTCGAAACTCCACCATCGTGGTATTAGCGTCGCGTTTTCTCTGGACCGTTTGATCACAGACCTGGTTGATCTCAACCCCTCAGCCATTTTTAAAATTGCGGTATCTCAACAACCATTCGATCAATTCTCTAATTAAATGCAACCATATGTTCATTATTAAAAGGATGGAACTCTCCATGGTCGTCTGATCAGACCTCATTTTATCTGGATTGTCCACTCTTTTCTACGTCTTCTCCCCACTTCTCCTTCTTCCTCATGCAAAACCAGTGTCATGATCAATGGTTTTTCTTCTTTCATTATTTTCCATATATCCTCCACCACTCTCTTTAGACCAGCCTTCAAATTATACCCATAAGAAACTTTTGGTCTTCTTTTTATTATATTCTTTGTTCCAATTTTATATTTCCACAACATTACATATGTATATAAATATATATAATAATACAATCACATATTAGATTAGGATTTATTTTAATTAGAGTGTTAGACTTATTTTTATTATTATATTTTTTTGGGTATTTGGTTATAATTTATGTTTGAATCCTTTTTTATAAAATATATATAATTACATCTTATAAAAACCCTATTTTCACTTGTATTTATATCCGATTACTTCTCTTCAACTCACTAACATCCACTTTCTGAACCTTTCCCTCTCTTAAAGCCATGTAAGGGATCATTTTTGCTTCAATTTCAATGTGAAATACCTTTTATCTTATTTTATGTTTTATGGTTATATAAATATATATATATTAAATTTAATATAACTTCTGATCCTAACTCATTTTATGTTTTCAATATATGAATATCCATGGTAAACTTATGTTTTAAGATGTATAACAATTTTATGGGATAATTTTGATTAGTTTTTTTTAACTGTGTATATATAAACTTATATATGTATATACAGTTTCTTTATATAACAATACAATATGGGTTTTTATGATTTTTGAATAGTGATAATTTTTTTAATTGATGTTCTTAAAATATGTAATACATGTAAGGATTTACTTCATCTTGTTTTTTAAATGAAAACCCCTTGTTTACAACTTATGTATGTATGGTTATGTATAAATTTATATATATATATATATATATATATATATTATATATAAAAAATCTGTTCTGATTTTATGATTTTCAAATGATGATCATTCATTTCACTATGGTGTTGATAATTCATGTTATACATACAAGGGTTGACTTTGTTTTGTGTTAAATTAATCCCTATGTGTATTTATAAAACAAGAATAATATGTCTCTATTGATTTCGAATTTTGAAAATATGTTTTTAAATAATGTCTTTAACTATATGTAAATCAGGTAAAGATTCACCTTGGTTTTGTTAAATTGGACCATGAAAACATATATGGGTATATATGGTTATGTTTTTATATATATATATGGGTTTAAATTATAATCATAATTAGGTTTTCATAAAACCTATATTATTAATTAGTTATGTTTTTGAAGTGTACAACATTTATAAGGATTTATTAATCCTTGTTTTGGGTTGTGAAAATCCCAATCATACACTTTGTGTATATATATGGATTTATATTATTTCCAAACCCACATAAATACATATTTGTATTTCTATCTTGACTTATTAACTTTTAATGGTATTAGCTATATTAGTAATTGTTTTCATATTTAAACACACACACACACACACACATATATATATGCATAAGAACACATGTTTAATTATGAAATCTTCACTTGCAATAACGGTTTTACATCCATGCCTCGTATTTCAATTTCCACAAGGAACGACTTTTATTATTTAATTTTATTTCTATTTTACATTTCAATTAATAGTGTGTAGTTCAAATAATAATAACAAGAATCGAAAAATCAAAAACATGTAAATTGTGGTATGAAAAAATGTTCTCATTCATGTAAAAGGTTTTTAATGAAAGTGTAATTATATTAGACTACAACCCATTATTTTATGTGTACCAGTTCTTACCAAATATGAAAAAGTATATCGTTTTATTCAATGCATGTCACTATTAAATCTGATTCAACCATAACCTAAAACTAACAAATCTAGTCATTTTTACATTTATTTCATAATTTGATTCATGAATTAATATGTATGAAATACTGAAGTTTATCTCTCTTGATAACTCATGGATTAAGAATGTAAGTATTCAATGTGGTATGTGACAATATGTATATAAAATCATACTAGACATATGAGGAATTTATTGGACTGATATGATAAGATGGGTGTTCACAGATAGTGCTCCAATGCATTGGGTAACGTTGAAGTCTCATGAGAGGAATTATGTTGGGATTTTACCCATATGGTCTTGGCACGAGGCCTTGCAAAATTGATAATATACGGTCTTGGAAAAAGGACATGACAAAGTCTAGCATTATACATTCCCTCATTATGTATTAGTATATGACCAACCAAGTTATTATTTGATTAGTAGAATATCCCTTGGTTAATAATCTTATATGATAATGGTGATGAATGTATATGACATAAATGAAGTATGAACTTGGGATGTTATATAAGAAAAATGATTAAACTAAATTTGATGTTACCTCTATCAATCCAAGACATCATATTAAGTGTTTAGAGAATAATGACATTATTACATACGCAATTCTATGAAAGTTTTAATTTATGTGCTAAATTGTACTTACAACCTTGCATGTCACCTTTAAAATTGTTTTGAACAATTTATAGATTTTGCATCATTCCATTCATTTTTGTTACATATATGCACACTCTGATATAATTTTTTCCAGAAGTTTCTATGTGAACACATGTAATTCTCGTGTAAGAGGTTTTCCTGAAAATGTATTAAAGTAACCTTTGAAAAAATGTTTTTGATGTGCTTCCAGAAGTGTTGTTTTTCCTCTTAAGAAAAGTTTTTATGATTATTTCAATGCTTGATGTTTTAAAAAGGAATTTCCTTAAAAGGTTTTAAAACCCCTTACTGGGAATTCTTATGCTAACCCTAAGATTTAAATTTTTTTCAAGGCTTAGTATATTTTCTAAGATTTGATTACTCTTATGTGATGAAAACAATATGAATTTTCACTGTGTCAAGTTTTTAGAATAAATTCATGTTTTGTATATATTTTTCTAGAACCTAATATAAAAATATTCTCTTTATTAGAATGAGATATATAATTTTTATTTACATGTTTATAAGAAATAAATTACACACCATGTTTCAGGAACCGACTATAGGATTCTAGGGTCACGGTCGCTATAATTGGTATCAGAGGATCAGTTTAGACAACTCTAGAAAATTATAACAAGACTAGAAATTTATTTATGTATTAATAATTGTAATTATTTCTTAAAATTTTCATATGGTAGGTGAAGGTTCACCAAAAAACCTTTTATCCGTTTTTACTGAAGTTATAGAGACCATAATTTTCATGTCATATCAAGAAGACTATGAACCCTTTTCAAATCATAATTTCACAAGAAAACATCTCTACCACATATCCAACTATCCTTGTGTACTTTATCTCCATCAAGGACTGGGCCTTGACTATTTCCTGGTGATACATGCCTAATTTCAAACATATGCATGTTGGGGGAAGTAATATGAGGGTCTCTTTAAATGTTTCCCTCTATAAGAAGTCATTGTATCCCAATGGTATTTCTAAGAAAGTGTAAGTGCAGTTGATGTCTATATATAATATATGTGTTAGATCCTATCCTACAGTTATTTTGGATGAGACTTTGAAATTCTTAAAGTTGAGTCCTTTCGTTCATTGTACACACATCAATTCCATGTTGATGTCACCCAAATTTACACCCCTTATGCCTCACTCCCGATAAATATTAGATGTCTACATGTGTAGGCCCCAAGATGCACATGTTTTTTCTGGATGAGAGAAGTCGAGAGTTTTAAAATAGTGCTAACCTGAAACCGGGGAAATCAGAGACACCAGTGGTACTTGTGAAAGGAAATCGCGTTTGATGGTTGAATGTTGGTTCCAGTGAGTATGAACATAATTGCAAGGAAAAAATTATTTTAAGGGGTGGATAATGTAATTCCTTGAAGAAATTAAATTTTTAATAATAATATTTTTATTATTATTATGTTGATTGTTTTGAACAATGGTTCACCTAAAATAAGAATACTTGCAGAACAAATATAAAAGAAATGTTTTATTCCATAATAATGCTAAAAAACTTAAATTCCATAAGGCCAAAAGGACCTCACTAAACTATAATGTCGACTAGGATACCTTTTCAAACCACTGGGAGACCACCAAAGACTATAACTTGACCAAGTTGGTAGTGCACTTCCTTCGGGTTGGTCACAACAACAAAAATTATGGCCATATCATTGGAAATCGTACTAAGCATCAAGGGTATATAGAGAACTATCTTCACTGAGTTGTTTCTAAAATTTTTAATACCCTAAATATCTTTTTATAAGGAATTTTTTTATCTTTGGTATCCATTTCGGTCCTTAGGTGACCGTTGGATTTGTAATGGTAATAAAATCTTATAACAGTTGGGCATTTTTAAGAATTTTGATCTTATGTATTTTGAATATTTAATGTATTTTAAGTATATAATAATTTTAAATGGTCTATATATTTTGAGAATATTTTAACATGATTTAAAGTTTTATATTTGAAAAAATTTTAATTGAACATATCTTTAGAATTTTAATGTATGATGTTTTAAATCATAAAATGAATTTGAAATTATGACTTTTGTGTTTTAGTGAAAGTACATAGAGATGTACATATATTTACTTAAATTAATTTTAAGAGAAGTATACATATTGTTTGGATACAAAAACTATGCATTTAAATTAGAAAAAATGTTTTTAAATACTATTATTAATTAAAGGTTATACTTTTGGCTGATTACTGTCATGGTATAATTTAAATGCTGGGTTGTATATATTTAATGATCCAAAGTTTAAAATAAAGTTGAAATCTTGTTTTAGACTAATAAAATTAATTACATTATTTGTATTAATGAAAATAAATATTGTAAAAATCATTTTTTTTACTTTCTTTGGGTTTGGATTAGGTTTACTGAAATTTTAAATCAAGGTTTATAAAAATTTATTACCTTTAGGCCAGACTTCTAGCCAGCCAAGGGAGGCATATCCCACCACTCTTGAGGAGTATGTGGATGATCCTGGACCCCTCATCAAGCATAGGCCAGCCATAAGGGAGAGTGTGCTACAGGGACACATGGGAGCATCAAGGTGGTGCCACCCTGCGGGGGGATAGAAGGTGGGAAAAGAATGCTCCCATAGTGAAGAACCAGTATGGGGCGGTACCGGGGATGGGGAAGAGATCCAATTGACCTGTGCTGGGAGCTCAAGGCTTATAAGTACAGCTCCAAATCCCATTCCTTTCAATGTGGGATGAATTTTTTTAGTATATATTGAATCTCAGTCATTCTATTTCACCACATGAGATCTGGACCGCATGATCTAGTCCCGGGTTCAAAACTCCACCATCACATTATTAGCACCACATTTTTTATGTATCATTCGATAGTGGATGTGGTTGATCTCAACCCATCATCCATTTTTAAAACCACATTATATCCATGGCCACACGATCAATCTGCAAATTAATCACAACCACCCATTCATTTTTAAAAGAGTGAAACTCTCTATAGTCATCTGATCAGAACTCATTTGATCTGGACCATCCCTCCTTTCTGTGTCTTATCCTCACTTCTTCTTCTTCCTTGGGCCAAACTAGTAGCTTGACCCATGTTTTTTCTTCTTTCATTCTTCTTCTCTCGGGATCCTCCCCCACTCTCTTCGAACCAGCCTTCAAATTCTACTTGTAATCTTCTTTTGGTCTTCATTCTATTGTTTTCTTTTCCCCACTTTTATGTTTCTATAACTTTAAATATGTATATATATAATAATATAATCACTGATTAGATTAGGACTTATTTTAATTAGAGTGTTAGACCTATTTTGTATTATTCCATTTTTGTGGTAAGTTTTTATATTTTATGTATGAATCCTTTTGTATAAAATATATATATTTATAGCTTATATAAACCCTATTCACTTGTATTTCAACCCGATTTATTCTCCTCAACTCACCAACATCTACTACCTATCTCTATCTCTCTCTTAAAGCCATGTAAGGGATCATTTTTTTCAGTTTCAATGTGCAATCCATTTTATCTTATTTTATGTTTTACAGTTATATATATATATATATACAATTTTATATAACTTCTGTTCCTAACTCGTTTAAGTTTTCTATATATTAATATCCATGTTAAATTGATGTTTTAAGATGTATAACACTTGTAAGGGATAAATTTTGTTTATTTTTTTAACTATGTGTTTATAAACATATATATGTATATACTATTTCATTATATAATAAGTCAATTCGGGATTTTTTTGATTTTTATAATAGTGATCATATATTTTTAAATGATTTTCTTATAACATGTAATACATGTTTGGATTTAGTTCATCTTTTTTTTTAAATATGAAAAACCCTTGTTTACAACTTATGTATGTATGTTTATATATAAATGAATATATATGTTTTTAATATAACAAATCTATTCGGATTTTATGATTTTCAAATTATGAACATTCATTTCTAAATGGTGTTCATAATTCATGTTATACATACAAGGGTTTTCTTTGTTTTTTGTTAAATAAAACCCTATGTTTATTTATAAATCAAACATAATCTATGTCTTTGGTTTTCAAATTTTGAAAATATGTTTTCGAATAATGTATCTATGTACATCTAAATCATGTAAGGATTCTTCTTGGTTTTGTTAAATTGGACCATGAAAACATATATGGGTATATACGGTTATGTTTATATATATGTGTGTGTGGGTTTTAATTATAATCTGAATTTGGTTTTCAGAAAACAAATTTTAGTAATTAGTTATGTTTTTTAAGTGAAAAAGATTTATAAGTATTAATTAAACCTTATTCTGGGTTGTGCAAATCCCAAGCATACACTTTGTGTATATATATGGTTTTATATAATTTCCAAACCCACATATATAAATATATGTATTCTGATCTTAAATTATTATGTTTTAATGGTATTATCTATATTAGTAATTGTTTTCATATTTAAACATATATATATATATATATATGCATAAAAAGACATATTTAATTATGAATTCTTCACATGAAATATTGGTTTTACATCCATGCCTTGTAAATAATTTTCCACAAGGAATGCCTTTAATTATTTATGATTATGTCTATTTGACATTTAAATTAATATTATATAGTACAAACAAGAATAAAAGTATCACAAAGTCAAATACATGTAAATTTTGTTATGAAAAAGGGTCACATTCATGTGAATGGGTTTTAATGCAAGAGTTATTATTTTATGTGACAACCCATTATTTTATGTGTACCAGTTATTACCACATGGGAAAAAGTTTTTTGTTTTAGTCAATTCATGTCACTATTAAATCCTATTTATCAATAACCTAAAACTAAAAAATCTTTCCATTTTTATATTTATTTCATAATTCACCTCATGCATGAATTTTTGTGAAAGAATGGTGTTTATCTCTCTTGATAACTCATGGATTAAGAATATAAGGATTCAATGTGGTATGAGACACAATCTATATATGACCATACTATATATATGAGGAATTATTGGACTTAAATGATAATATGGGTGAGCCTAGATAGTGATCTAATGAATTGGGTAATGTTAAGTCTCATGAGATGAATTATGTTGGGTCTTTACCCGTCTGTTCTTGGCACGAGGCCTTGATATAATTATTATGTACGGTCTGGGAGAATGGCCTAGAAAATGTATAGAATTATACATTCCCTCATTATGTATTAGTATATGACCAACCAAGTGATTATTCGATTAGTAGAATATCCCTTGGTTAAGAATCATATATGATAATGGTGACGAATGTATACAACATAAATTAAGTATGCACATGGTAAGTTATATAAGGAAAATGATGAAACTAAATTTGATGTTACTTATATCAATCTACGACTGCATATTAAGTGTTAAGAGAATCATGAAATTGTTACTTACACAATTACATGAAAGTGTTAATTTATGTGCTAAATTTTACATACAACCTTTCATGTCACCTTTAAAATTGGTTTGATCATTTTATGGATTTTGCATCATTCGGTGCATTTTTGAACATATATGCACATTATGATATATTTGTTACCTGTAGTGTCTAAGTAAATAGTTATAATTATTGTGTAAGAGGTTTTCATAAAAATTTCTTCAAGTAGCCTTTGAATTATGTTGATTACGTGCTTCAAGAATTTTTTTTCCTCTTAAGAAAAGGTTTTTCGATTATTTCAAGGGTTGATGTTTTAGAAAGGAATTTCTTCAAATCATTTTAGAACCCCTTATTAGGAATTCTTATGCTCACCCACGTTTTCAATTTTTTCAGGGCTTAGTAGATTTTCTAAGATTTGAGAACTCCTATGTGATGGAAAATATATGAAGTTTAACTGTGTCATGTTTTTGGAAGAAATGAATCTAGTGTATCTAGTATTCTAGAACCTAAAATGAAAAGATTATCAGTATTGGAATGAGATGTGTAATTTTTTTTCAATGTTTATAAGAAAAAACTTACACACCATGTTTTAGGCACTGACTCCAGTATTCTGGGGTCGGGGTCACTAAAAATTGTCTCAACTATTTTAGAGAGATATGGTTTCTTATAAGGAAATAACTTTTATACCATTGAAGGGGGTTCTAATAGAGATTCACAATAATTCATTAATTTTTATATAATTATACGATGGTTTGGGATAGTATTTGATATTGGATCTATATAAGGATATCCAATTTATGACCAGTATGACTTCAAAATTATACTAAAGGTAAAATAAAATTAATTTCTAGTATATTATTCTCAAAAAGTTAATTAAATAATAGTTTTATATTTGAGATGTAATAATTGAATTTCTTGATGTATTCAATGATAAAAAAACGTCCATCTCTTAAGGTCAAGATAAGTTTCCACCATATATCCACTTTTTATTATTTATAAAATAAAGTCATAATGAATTTATCTAACATAGAATATTGACCAAAAGGAAGTTCATTTTCACTTGAATTTATCAATTTATTCATCATTAATACATTAGAAGATCCTCCAAAGAGTTTTGTTTGCTACCACATAAATGAATCAAACATAATTTTTCCCTTATTTTGGGAATCTAGGAACTAAAATTTATTCTATTTATTATGAATAACCTATTTTAATTGATCTATTACTTCTATTATATTTTTATCTATAGCACCCCTCAAATAGGAATGTCATTCAGAAAATCATTACAATGCCCATCACATTGGTTATTGACATGGTTTGTCCCATTTCCATCCATTTATTAAATAAATATAATTTAATTATGATAATTCTCTAATTAGTAGTAATAAAAGTAAAATTATGACCTTATAGAGAATAAGATATAAATCACAAGTATATGTTAACCTATTCCTTCCTATGTTTCAATATGGGTTTCATATATTGAATTTTCTATAAAGGTTACTAAACTAATCCATAAAAATTACTAGGCCGTACACTAATATAGCCTAAAATAACTCGTATCTTTTTAGTATATTGTTTTATCATTTTCACATATATCCATATAATAAGAAATAATAAGAACCAATTGGTTTAAGTTTTATTGGAGATTAAATATAGAATATAATAGTTTTAAAATAATACTACATAATATTTTATTTCCATTTTCAATATAAGATTCGATATAACATCCTAGCTATATCACTACATATGATACCATGGGTACATATATAAAATCAAGGGTGAGAGAAAATTCCAATAAGGGGATAATAAGAGTAACCATAAGGAATGGATGGCATAAATGTCAATAAGACAAACATGTAATCATGAAAGTAGAGGATCCTGAATCATCACATAAAACAATAATATAAGATAATGACATAATGGATTCATGGTAATCATGTGAGAGAGAATAATGTGACACATACATAAAACATGTCAACATAACATTGTCGATCCTCACTTCCATGATGTCTTAACATTATGTATTACGTTAACATCCCATGAACTATAAAAAATCTCATGATATGTAAAAATAACCTAATTTATAAGATAGATTTATAATTTTTGGATCACCTATTACATCACAATATTCTGTGCATATGAATTCCGCATAGAAACAATATATATATATCAATAAGAAACATAAATTAAACTCATGAGAAAATAATTCCTCATATAATAAATTCATAAATCATTACAAATGAATAAACTTGTCATTACAAAAAATAATAATAGAATATATCATATTAGACATTCAAGGTTTATGATCGAGAAATAAGTTTATAGTATAATCCCTTATTAGATAAGTAATGGTTAAAAAAATAACATAACAATAGGTGTAGATATTTTTTAGAAATAAAACAATTTACAACATCTTAGAAACTGGATAAGGTTTCATAAAATGGAAATAAAAAATGTAAACATCACAAAACCAGATGATAACTAATACATTATATGTTTAAATATTTTGGTATTGGAAAAATAAAAGAAATTGTCTAATTTAGAATTGTTACTTGAAATAAAGTGATTTTGATAAGTATAAATTACATATTCCATGTGGCTTATCATAAAATAAATTGAAGAATACTCAAAGGGAAACATATATATCTAGATAAATAAGGGAAAATAAAAATATATATATTACTAAGGGGATTAAATAATAGATTAGGAATATTGAAAATGAAGATAAATATAAATAAATAGAGAAATCATACACTATAAAGTATGAATGAATTATTGAGAGTCCCCATACCTTGATCCTATATTCATTTTAGATAATCCTATTAACTCATGAATAATAAAATAAAATTTATTAATTAATTTATTTAGAAACTTATTCAGTTTTATTTAATTTTTATTATTTCTTATTTATGCATTTATTAGTCACATATTAGTTTTTGTATTGTTTATGTCAATTATTGATATGTTTTCATCATGGATCGAACATTGCATAAATTAGCTTGTTATAGTAAATGGTTATTATCCCATGGTTTTATAATTTTTAGGATTTTAAATATATAAAATCATGTCATTATAATGGTATAAAAGATCAATATTCATGTAGATACTCTTAAATTGATTAAAATCATAATTCATTTCTTGGTATGCTTCTTTTTATGCTATTAAACCGACTACGATGGTTTATCTTTTATATTATTTCAATATTTCTTATTATATTATTATATATTTATAAAAATTACTTAATTTTATTATTAAAATTATAATATTACAAAAAAAATATTTTTGAAACCAAATAATAAAGGTGGTAATGAAAAATATTGTTTCACACATAGGTGGTGTAATATTACCATGGTGTATCCATTATTTTTAATAATGATAAAAGAGAACACATAATCAATATTTGATTCATATAATAACAATAAGGTATAATTAATTTACTATTATATTCTTATTATAGTATTAACATTATCTTTATGAGGGGAAAATTGAAATAAAATCTAATGAATTGAGGTAAGATAATTTTAACATATTTGAGATGCCTCCTTTTCAATAATCTTTAAGGATTTAAAGGTTAGACTTTTTTTATTCCAAGGCATCAAAAACCTAAAAAAGTTGGTTGGGGAGATAATTTGGTAGATATTTGAAAATTTAAAATGGTTTTTAAGTGAATGGAAATGGTTATAGGAGGGGTGTGTTAATCAGAAAAGGAGAGTGGTGTTTTTGTATAAAATTTTGAATAATTTTTTAGTTTTTAACATGTCTATGAAAAATATTAATTCTTGTTACTAGTAATCATATTTGAATATTTTTTTGGCACCTAGATACTTCCAAATCCAAATTATATAATTGGAATATATAATTTGAATTAAAAAATAAAAAAAAGTTCATTCTTGATAAGAAATATAATCTATCCTTTGGAAATTTATTTATAGGTATAGAAATTCAATTTATTATTTTTGAATGATATACTTTACTCATTAAATAAATTACAAATCATGAAAATGTTTTAAATATATCAAGTTATTCTTACATCAGATTTATTTCATAAAACATACCGTATTGAAGAAACTATATTACTATTAATGACCTAAAAATTTAAAAATTTGTGAAAAAATACCAAGAATTAATAGTAATATAATTTCATCCTGATGAATAAAAAAATAAGAAATTTTTTAACAAATTTTTTAAATTTAGGTAAATCATTCATTTAAATTTCAATATTAAAATTAAAGATTAATAAAATAAGTTGAAACCTTGAAATGACACAACCCACTAGGACCCACCTAGGATTTTGGTTGGGCTGAGTGTGAAAAACTAAGGCTACCTCTAATAGGACAAGGGCTGGTGACTAGAACCTAGAAGGCAGATAACACATATGGGATGCCTTAAAAAATTATAACCAATGGAAAATTACATATTCCCAAAACAATGTACAATTACAAAGAATCACAAAAAACTTATAAACAATCTAACTATAAAAGAAGTGAATGAAATAAACGTAAAATTAACAGTGTAATTCCACACAAAAAAATAATAGTAAAGAAAATATAAAATCATTCACAAAGTGTAAAGGACCCAATATATAAAAAAAACCTCATCGATGTTTTCGACACCTTGTTCAAAATTCCGACAACAACCTTCTCCAATAAGAATAATTAAGAACTAGCTACAAAAACTCCATATACAACATGGTCACTACCAAACTACAATTCATATTGAGAGAAAAACATATATGGGACGATTTCTGGTTCATGGGTGAGTATACGTATTCCCAATAAGATGATATTGATACATTATGAAGGAAAAAATCGAATGTCATCTCAATATAGGGGAAAAGCTAATTTTTTCGTTAATATTTAAAATAGTTTTTATAAATTGGAAATAAAAATATTTATATATTATCTCTTAAAAAATCAATCACTATAATAATATCAATGAATTTAAAAAACCATCTCCATAGGACCTATTAGAATTTACAATGGTGTCCCCTACCTCACAAAATTAGGGATATAGATCAGGGGAGTACTAATCATTATGTTGGAATTGTACCTCATTGATAAAAACATATTGATCAATGGAGTGCCATATCTATAGCTGAGGACCTATTGCAAGTAAATTTGGGGGGGAGTTCTTATCTTCAACAATTGTATGGGATACCCATGCCTTATTAGGGAAAAGATATTTGAATCAAAGGAACCATACCCAAGATCAATGAGGGAGTGTGGAACACCATTAATTTTGTATGTTACATGTGATGAACCTGGCGCGGTCGAAACAACCTATCACTTGGATGACTTGACCATAATTCCTCATGAGTATTCCCAAAACCTATAATATGAATCTTGTTGTTGGAAATCAAGGATTCACTTATCCAGAATTATTTATCCATAAAATCAATTTTAAAACATAATATATCTTTTACCATGAATCTGGCATAGAACATCCATACATTGGATGTCCATGAAATATCCAATAACAATATCAACTTAAATAAAAACCCCAACCAACCAAATGAGGTTAAAACAATAATTATTTAACCCATTTCACAAATAATACTCATTTGAATAATATTAAATGCATAAAACATCTAAGAATAATTCAATAAATGAAAATAAGAAAACAAAAATAGAAAACAACAAAGAGGGTTGTATTATTTGAATATCCCCACATAGAAAAATAAAAACAAGACCTAGAATGAACCATTCCCAAGACAAACTCTATTCAATAGAAGGTTTCCCTCAATATCCCAACTCACCATATTCAACCCAAATAATATATATCCATCATTAAGGAAACCTAAATCCTATATGAAAGAAAAAAGGATGCCTAAAATGATGTAGTTTTGTGTATTTATAGCATGAGGAAACAACCCATTAGGATCTCATGGAAGAGTCTAAAAATTCCATTTATTAAACGTGTAAAAATGATAAATTCAAATGTAATAAATATTTTATGGTTTTCCATACCATATGTACATAATGAAAAAACACATATTCTTTCCCTAAATAATAAATCCATTCATTCAAAACCCAAACACACGAAACCACCTTAAAACCAAGGTAATGATCATTACTATTATATGAAAAACTTGGAAAATGGATTCTTAAAACCCATGTATGAAACATTTTCAATATCATATTTAAAAACATGTTTAGAAACCCAAATCATGAATAAATGAATCACACTAATAAAAGGAACCAAAAACTCAATGGAGATCTACAAAACAATCCAAATACATGGTGCCACATGCAACCAGATTAAGGGGTCATAACCAAAATAAAATAGAAATCCAAATAAAAAACAACCAATAAAGGTAATAAATAATGGGAAATGCCCTAGGTCCATAAGTAATATATCTTTAAAATAGAAACCAGAACCCTAGGCACTTTTAAAAGAACCTACAAATCCCAAAATTCCCATCAAACTAGTCCGGCCCTAAATCATCCCAAGAGCATGAATCTTCCATGGGAACAACCAAATAAGAGTGGTCAACTACTATATTTCTGACTCTATATAGGATACAAGATAAAATATAGTGTTCAATTATTAAAGGCTCTGCTTAGTTACCTTATATTTTCATGTATAAAAAATGAGGTGAGAAACCAATCAAGATAACTACCAAAATAAAACACAAGAAATGTCTCACACCTCATCTCCATCACCCTCACAAATAATACCCCCTTTCCACCTCAAACATTTATCACATATATAATCAATAACCCATAATAGGTGAAGAAAACAGAGGGGTAATCAATGAGGGACTAACAAGTAAAAAACCCATTTTATTTTAAAGCGGTGAATTATAATTCACATTAAAACCAAATCGATATTCCGATTTGTTTTCTTTTATTCCAAACATTATTATTTTAATGTCACGGCCCATCCCCTAGGGCCCATACTGTGACTCCCCCAAGCCCGCCTCCTAAAGTCCTGGGGTTGGCAACTAGTTCTTAAGGCGTCAACCTATAAGTGGGAGGTATTTTACTGAGTACGTGTACACACAGACACACCCACATCCCATGAAAAATGGAAAAGAGAACATGCATGCTACTAAAAAATCACTGAGTGTAAAAGTAAAAACTGAAGGTAAATGGTCTAGAATACAAACCCAACAAAAGATAACAACAATAAGAGCAAGTACGATATTGAAGACTAGCCTTATGTAGGACACCCCACCTGATGGGTAAGTATAGGGTACCTATTGGAAGATGTAGAAGCATGCCATGTCTACCTGATCTCACTGGGAACCACCTGGTCATGGGCCACCTAGTCCTCCTTCAATTCCTCAATCGTTTGTAGCAGACACAACATGTGTCGCCAATGCCTATGCATGGGTGAGTAAAAAATACTAATTAGGGTCCCCAACAACTAGGAAAGACCACAATGTAATCCACAAAGAAAATCACAAAGCATGATCATAAAAAAAGACAACTCACACACGTATAATCTAAATTAAGGAAAGAAAAAATATCAGTTTTAACACTGAACACCTTGGATAATTGAGGTACTCATCCCAGATGGGTATTGTGGGTCATCTTGGTCACACAGGGCCACTGGTAGTTGATCCACAAATGGTCTCTTGTAGATGATCCACACAGGGTTGCTAGGAGGAGATCCACACATGGTCTCTAAGAGTTGATCCACATAAAGTTGCTAAGACCTGATCCACACAGGGTCTCTAAGATCTGATCAACAAAGGGTCGCTAGAAGGTGATCCACACAGGGTCGCTAGTAGCTGATCCACAGAGTGTCGCTAGATGTTGATCCACAAAACATTTCTAGGAGTTTATCCACAAAGGGTCACTAGGACTGATCAAAACAGGTCCCATAGGAGCTGATCCACATAGGTTCTCTAGGATCTAATCCACACAGGTTCATTTACCTTTGGGTCTCATCCAAGTGTAGGATTCCCACAAGAAGCAGGTTTAATTAAGGGAGAATATACTCCTCATGAAAATAATCATATTTCAACTTCCATTAAAGTCTCCATAGTGTATTCCAAAATAACATCATCATTGCAAGGGTTCCAATGCTGCAAATAGTTCATCAATTGGATGCTTGGTTATAAATTTATTGTTGTTTTTTCGAAAAGGGGTTTGTTGGGTCCAAGCCTGGGGTCCACTAACCCAAACCGGCTCCACTGACCTGACCCGGCCAGGGTTAGGTCATCTTGGGAGGCCTACCCCCTTCCCAATCCACCATAGGTCGGCTGGCTACTATTTGGCCAGGACACATCCAGATGTCGTGTTTGCGCTCATGCCCTTTAGGTCGTCGTGGGGCGGCCTCTATTGTAGTCCAAAGAACCACATGACGCGGCGTAGTTTCTACGTACATGACGTCTCCTTTTTCCATGGGATGTCACATTCTCTTCTATGGCCACAAAATCTCTTAGAGGTCATTTCTGAAATGTGTCCATGGAGAATTCTCAAAAATGCACATGGTAGAGGGTATAAGGCCTTATTTGTGTCGGTATGCAGCCTCTGTGTAAGAGGTTTAGAAACATGGGGAAAAAGGGATGAAGTTCAATCAGAGATTAACCCTAAAGAAATACTAATAAAAGTGTACCCTCTAGAAAGAAAAAGTGATCTACATATCAACCTATTCAAGGGTTGATCTATTTTATTTGTTTTAGAAAGATGAATTGGGAAACTAAAGCACATAGAAAATCCATACCTAAGTAACTCATTAATTGGGATGATCTGTTTGAAGGGTTGAATAAAAATGTGTCTGGTGTTTGTCGATCGACAACCCATTATTTGGCATTCATTGGCATTCTTCATCGTCACCCATCAGAGCTTCAGAGCAGAACCAGTATTGTGCCAAAAATCCTATGTTGTTTGCTTGACCATTAAAGGATTAAATGTGAAACAAAGTTTCAGTTGTGTTCTACTACAAAGTCATTACACTATTTTATTTATAAAACAACATTTTTATTTTCATTCTGTTATACTTCGTTTCATAGTAATGGTTTGAAAATTTATAAAATTAAAATAAAACAAGTATATTTTATTTTTAAATTCTTCTTTAAAAAGTCAGAAAAATAACTTTTTCCCTCAACCCACATCAGTCGAGGTTAGGTCCATTCTAGGTGAATCTCACTGTTTTGAGTTCAACGGTAAATTTAAATTTTATATCTGATCACCAGTTTAAAAGTTAGAAAAACCTGCCTTCACGTTTATTTTAATGAAATAAAAAATGTTCAAAATTCTATTATGGGATCACCACACCTCGGAATCAGGTGTCATCAGAGCATTTGGTCTTTCAATAATTTCGTATAATTTAAAATAAATTACACGAAAATTCTAGGACTTTAAATTCTCCCCATTCTATGGCTTTACATCTCTGAATGATAAAACAAATAATAAACAAAAAATTGAGCTACTGAGCATGAATATGAGCCTCCCTCTCTCAAGTTCTCTCCTAGAGAATCTCATGATGCCACCAAATGCACACCAGTGGAATATAACATCCATGAAGGATCCACTTATGTCGATAATCTATCTCTACTAGGAACTCTTCCAACGTACCCCTGTTATCAATGTCCAGTTTTCCCCATTCGATGAGGTGACATGGATCATGCACATACCTCCTCATTTGTGACACGTGAAAAACATCGTGCACCCACTGAATTTGTGGGGGAAGATCTTGGTGTATTCCACCTCGCTAACTCATCTTAGAATCTAAAAAGGTCTGATAAACCTTAGAGATAACTTGTCGCCCCAACCAAATCTTGGCAATCCCCATCGGGGTGAGATCTGAAGGAACACATGGTATCCCTCATCGAACTCCATGGGCCTCCATCTCATATTACTATAATATTTCTACCTACTTTGTGCAGTCCTCATACCCTCATGGATGATCTAAACCTTCTCAGTGGTAGCTCGTACAACACTAGAACCATGAGTTTTGACTCTCCTTGTTCTGTACAGCATTGAGGTGATCTAGAAGGCTACCCATACAAATCCTCAAAAGGTTCCATGCCAATGGAGGAGTGATAGATTTTGTAGAATGAAAACTTCACCAGTAGTAGTCAGTCCTCCCAACTAAGACCAAAATCAACAATTCAAGCACGAATCATGTCCTCAAAGGTCTGTATGGTCCGCTCCATGTAACTATTCATATTTAGGTGAAAGGTTGTGCTCAAGAACAGTTGAGTCCTGAATACCTCCAGTAATCCCTTCGACAGTCGGGTGGTAAAGCATGCATCACGGTCTTAGACGATCTTGGAAGGAACACTGTGAAGCTTCACTATCTCCTGGACATAGAGGTATGCCAATCATTTTACTACTCCATACTCCCAGATGGGTAGGAAGTGAGATGACTTGGTGAGTCGGTAAATGATCACCTAGATAGAATCATGTCCACTAGATGTGCATGGTAACCAAATCACTAAGTCCATCGAGATACCATCCAACCTCCACTATGGTTCCTCAAGTGGTTGTGCCAAACCTACTTGAACCTGATGATCAACCTTCACTTGTTGGCAAGTGAGGTGCTATGAAACGAACTCAGCCATCAATTTCTTCATCCCTAGCCACCAATACTAACATCGGAGATCCTGGTACATCTTCTCTAATCCAGGATGTATCTCTAAGGGGGAGGTATGGAACAACCTAAAATTATCCTCTCAAAACACTAGTGGTAGGACTATGCTCCCTCTAAAAAGGATTATGTGCTCCCCACCTATCAAAAATCCATCTCGGGCCTATCTGGAGGATAACTGAACACGCCAAGCCTCGCAGTCAACATCCACATGTTGTGCCTCCCTAACTCGCTATAAGAGTGGGGGGAGTAATAGCCATCAACTGAAGGTAAGCTGCTCCATCATCATCCATGAAGGATATCTTCATCACAGCTAGTTTCTCTGTCACTTCACTCAGTAGCTGCAAACTGGATCTCCTACTAAGCATTTCTTCCACCACATTCCCCTTCCGAGGAGTATACACAATCTCAAAGTCATAGTTCTTTGGGGAATCTATCCATCACTGTTATCTCATGTTCAGGTCCTTCTGGGAGAAGATATACTAGAGACTCTTGTGGTAAGAGTAGGTGGTAAACCATTCACCCATCAAGTAATTCCAACACATATTTAGAGAAAATAACACTAATGATAACTCAAGTTTATGGGTCACATAGGTATTCTCATGCTACCTAAAATTACATGAACCGTAGGAGATCACTACTTGTTCATGTATTAGGAAACAACTCATTCTGGTCCCTAATGTGGCAAAAAAACTACATACCTAATGCCCTTCTATGGTAGTCTCAAGATGGGGGCACTCGTCTGTCTCCGCCTTAGCTCTTAGAAACTCTTCTGGAACTTCTCATTCCACAAAAATAGTTTTACCTTCATTTTGAAAGACAATAAGGGTGATTCTACTCTATAAAAGTTTGGCACGAACCTCTGGTTATAGCATCCCATCTTTTTATAACATAACTTTCATTCCATTACACGGAACTGAGGATCTTCAAGGTTTAGTGTCTTGGAAACAAGGAACATAAAACATGAAACAAAAAAAACATTCTTCTTAAACACTTGAAAGGCTTCTCCTCATGTTCACCCTAGGCTCATTACTGCATATCATAACATGGGGACATATATCAAAAGGAAGGGTGAGAAGAAGGCCCAGCAAGGGAAACAAGTGAAACATTTTACATATGAACTTGAGATATATCAATAAAGTCATGAAAAGAACTTTAAGGCATGAAAATGAAATCATGAGGCATATCATAATAAAAATAAAACTTTTTCATAACTTGAAGACGTGGCTACATCATTTAACATAGACAATCATGAACATATCACCAAGTTCCATCCCCAAGGTGTCATTTTAAAATTACCAAGGTTATTCACCAAGGTATCGTGAAAATTGTAATCTCTAGTGGTTACATCATTACCCAATGCATTGGAGCGCTATTAGGGCGCACCCTTAAAATTTGCCTTTATTATCATGTGAGCCACATATATCATCATCAAAAATTTCATAAATAACCCATATAGCATAAAATAAATGGGTTTCATTTCATAATCATAACGTTTTAAAAACTGCTTTAAATACATGATCTTTACATCACTTTAAAACCCACAGAAAAGGAAGGTGGGTCTCATGTATGTAAATCCCAGAATCTAAAATAGAAAATTTTGGTATATATGTGAATACCCCTTAAGAATAAAGAGATTTGAGTATTCACTTAATAATATAAAAGAACTTTATAAAAAGAGAGTGACATTTTGAGACGGAAATTCTGCCGCATAACGGCTATGTTACGAGGTTTTAGAAGACATTAAAAAGAGAGGTAAAATGGGTCAAACATTCATAAATGACCCATAAAATAGTATATGGACAGAATAAGAATGATACATGATTATGGTAATTAAATATCAAGGAAATACCATTTGAAATTAAAAACATGGAAGGAAGACAAAAATTAGATTTCTCTTATGAAAGTTCGGCAGTCTAACGACGTTACTTAAACATCAAAAAAATGATTTGAAAAGATAAAATAGGGTCTCTCATTATGTGAACATAAGAGTTCAGTATGCTAGATATAGAGATAATTCCCCAACACAATTAAAAAGGAACTTGAAAGACTTGACAGGAAATTAGAACTTTGAAAAGAATGAGAAGGGTGAAAGAATCCCCTAAAAATTCGGCAGCCTAACAGCGCCACTTAAAACTTCAAAATACTGAATTGAAGAGATAAAATGGGGTCTCTCATCATATGAACATAAGAGTCCAGTATGATAGATATAGAGTTCATACCCCAACATAACAAAAAGGAACTTGAATGAATTGACATGAAAGTAGAACTTCAAAACGAAAAGGGTGAAGAACCACTTAAAAATTCAGCAGCCTAACGGCGCCACGTTAAACTTCAAAATACTGAATTGAAGAGATAAAATGGGGTATCTCATCATATGAACATAAGAGTCTAGTATGATAGATATAGAGATCATACCCCAACATAACAAAAGGAACTTGAAATAATTGACATGAAAGTAGAACTTCAAAACGAGAAGGGTGAAGAACCACTTAAAAATTCGGCAGCCTAACGGCGCCACGTAAAACTTCAAAATACTGAATTGAAGAGATCAAATGGGGTCTCTCATCATATGAACATAAGAGTCCAGTATGATAGATATAGAGATCATACCCCAACATAACAAAAGGAACTTGAAATAATTGACATGAAAGTAGAACTTCAAAACGAGAAGGGTGAAGAACCACTTAAAAATTCGGCAGCCTAACGGCGCCACTTAAAACTTCAAAATACTGAATTGAAGAGATAAAATGGGGTCTCTCATCATATGATCATAAAATATCAGTATGATAAATTTAGATATCATACCCAAACATAATAAAAAGGAACTTGAAATACTTTACATGAAAATAGATCTTAAAAAAAGAGAAGGGAGAAAAAATCCGTTACAAAAATTTCGGCAGCCTAACGGCGCCACTTAAAACTTCATAAAACGAAATAATGAGAGTAAGAGGGGATCTCTCATTATGTTAACATGAAAATGGAAGTAAGAGGAGTATAAAATAGCACCCTTTAACAAAATAACATGGAGCATAAAAGGAATTACATAAAAGAGATTTCTTGGAAAGAAAGAGAGAGATCAGATCCCTTACCTTAAAACATAACTCTTAAAACTCAAAGGTTGGGACCATGAGGGATTGGGGGCACCATGGGAGGACTCCTTGGGAGGTAAGGAGATCATAACTTCTTTGGGGGAGAGTGGGGAGTCGAATGGATGAGAGGATGGCTTGGTATTTATAGGGAAAGTGAGGGGACAAGGCATTAATGGCCAAGGGACACCTCATTAGTGGTTTTGGCAAAACCATGGGCTTGCCCATGGTATTTTCCCATGGTATTGGCCACTTGGGACACCTCTTAACTTATCTTACTATTCATTATTCGTCCATATTGAATATATACTTAATACATCATTTAATGATGTCATTAAACACCCGTAACATAAAAACTATATTTTCACTATTCATCGAAAATTCAACTTTCTCAGAATAATCCCAAAATTTCACCTTAACCAAATATCAACGCTCTGATTTCAAAAATGAAATCCATTTTATAAAAATAATTTTATAAATATTTTTAATTTAATTTTTAAATAAAAACACTATTCATTGAAAATTGATTTTTTTCAGAAAAATCCCCAAAAATTACCTTAACATAATATCGATGCTCTGAGTTCAAAAATAAAGTCCATTTTATAAAATTAATTTTATAATTATTTTTAATTATATTTTTAATTAAAAAACACTATTCACCTGAAAGAGACTAATACTTGACTAATAATTTATAAAACCGTTATTTACCCCTTTTATTGAATCTCATTACTTAATCAAGGTGCCTAGATTATTTTAATACTTTCTTTAAGTGAGATTACTAATCCATTTGGACACAATATTAATCCTAATCATGAAATCACTATTCATAATTTACTATTCATCAAAAATAAAGTTGATCTTATTAGACTCTAAATTTTGTACTGAACATAATTGTAGAAGACCATTTTTTCCAAATCATTACACATTTTTAATTATTTAAGGTTTACAAAAACGTTTTTAAAAATATATTTTTTTCTAAAATTCATCAAAAATATGCATACTATATTTATCCGGTCATTTTGAAAATTCATAAACTTCATCATAAGAAGAAATACCAATTTTTATTTAAAACAAAGGATTACACAAGGCAGTTACGATCTCCTTACATAGCCCCTTATCACACCAGCATATGACCTAAGTGTAAGGTGTGCTAAGGTGAGAGAATCTGAGGGAGGCTCGGCTAACATCGCACGAGTAGTAAGTTCTATTAGTTTGAACATCTCGTGAAGGCGATCCCGTTCTAGCTTCACACGATGAAGTTCGGCTTGGGTTTGGTCCAGAACAAAGCCCAGTGGTGCTACCTCCTTCCCAAGTTCTGTTAGATGGGCTTCGATCGGTCCAAGACTACTGGGTGAGGCCATCGAATCTTCTTTCTATAAATATTAACCAAGATTACTTGTATTCAGATGCAATAATCAAAATGTTTAGTTTCCAGCGGTCATATTGACCAATGGTCATATAACCGTCTAAACCCAACTGTCTCATTTTAATTATACTCATGTTATCAAATAAAACATTTTTGTTGAGTATAAAAAAATAAAATAACACCTGAAATTAGGAAACAAGATTTATTCAAAATTTTGGGTCTTTACAATCTTCCCCCCTTAAGAAATTGCGTCCTCACAATTTTTTTTTTAAATTAGGTTTTGAAATTTCATTGAAAGTCCCACACCAGAAAAGGAGTCAGTAAAACTATTACTTTAAAAGAAAGAAAGGGAAGTACGAAGGTCACCCGAGTTAGCCCATACTAGGATTCCATGTAGGAAAACATGGACATAGAAGAAAAACAAAGGGTCAAGTTCTCAGGGAGAGTGATAGAGAACATGATTAGGAAAAAGTTAACCATAAGAAAATCCCAAACTTATGATGTGTGTAAACGGTCATTGATTACCTAGTAGGAAACGTAAACCAGCAATGTTTTTGTTTTACGTTCCTTTTCATAATTTTGAGGAATTCATTTACTACATAGAACAAAAACATAAGAAAATATACCTACCTTCATGTAGAGTTTCATCCTTTAATAAGTTTCTACAAAAACTAATCTTTTCTCCAAATGATGAGCATTCAAAACTACTTGGTCTCATCAAAACACAAGAATCATCTTCTAGAGAATCACATAATCCACAAAAGATTAACTATCTATTTCTTCTATCTTTAAACATTATCCCAAAAATAGAAAGGGTAAGGTAAACAAATTCTTCAAAAAGAAAGAATCTCATAGGAAGGGAAACTATTTTTAAATCTTCAAAGTTCCATGGTACAACCCAAAGTTCATCATAGACCATCCCTTAAATAACGATCCTTAAAATTCCTCAAAATAAACCAAACTAAGATTGAAACCCAAATACAAGAGGGATTTGATAACATAGTCTTCCAAAATAAACTTCATTGTTCATCTCCAAACAACATCAACCACAACTAACATCTTATAACAAAAGTAGCTAACCTAAACATATTTTACCCAAGATAGGTTAATCATTTCCATAAGTAACCTAAATTACTATAAGTCCTCCTTAAATTCATTGATTCTTCAAAATATAAGTCAACCTTACTCCTCAATGAAAATACCGTAGTAATCTATTTACCTTGATCATATAGGGTCCTCAAAATAGTGAACGTCTTCCAAAATAATAATCATCTTTTAATCCCCTAATCATCTTTGTCGTATTAATACAGAAATTGTAGCATTTCCTATCACATTGGTTGTTGGGACATGTTCTTCCATTTCCCGCCATTAATTAAGAAAAGAAGCTATAATTAGGGGCTTAAATACTTAGCCAATAATCATGAAAAGAAACTTAAAGCATATAAGGATAACTTGTAGAAGAAAAGTATACCCTAACTTGTGATCCCCTAGGTTCCCATCTAGGTTATCCATGATCATATATTCTTATGTGAACCTTTATTTAATTTTATCTTTGTTCCTTTAATAATGGTTCATACTAAGCTTATGAATTTACCAAAGCATATCCCCCGGGAGTGTCGTAACCAAGAGTGCAGCAAGGCCCGTTGTCGTGTACCAGTTCCCATTCGAGTCTAGCTCAAAGGGGTGTTTTCGGGTTTTACCCCTATGTACATCTGTGCCAAAGCCACATCTACCTGCTCGTATCCAAACAGGGATGTATTTTCTTGGTTACCCCTTACTCAATACTCACCAAAATACCAAGAAGATTTCCTATATTTAAACTTTTCTATAGGGTTCTTCCTAGAGTTTTCATATCCTAATTTCCACAAATAACTAAAGCATCCTTTGATACCAACTATAGCATCCCTTCTTTTTATAACATAACTTTCATTCCATTACACGGAACTGAGGATCTTCAAGGTTTAATGTCTTGGAAACAAGGAACATAAAACATGAAACAAAAAAAACATTCTTCTGACTCACTTGAAAGGCTTCTCCTCATGTTCACCCTAGGCTCATTACTGCATCTCATAACCTGGGTACATACATCAAAAGCAAGGGTGAGCAGAAGGCCCAGCAAGGGAAACAAGTGAAACATTTTACATATGATCTTGAGATACATCAATAAAGTCATGAAAAGAACTTTAAGGCATGAAAATGAAATCACGAGGCATATCATAATAAAAATAAAACTTTTTCATAACTTGAAGATGTGGCTACATAATTTAACATAGAAAATCATGAACATATCACCAAAGTCAATCCCCAAGGTGTCATTTGAAAATTACCAAGGTTATTCACCAAGGTATCGTGAAAATTGTAATCTCTAGGGGTTACATCATTACCCAATGAATTGGAGCGCTATCAGGGCGCACCCTTAAAATTTGCCTTTATTATCATGTGAGCCACATATATCATCATCAAACATTTCATAAATAACCAATATAGCATAAAATAAATGGGTTTTATTTCATAATCATAACGTTTTAAAAACTGCTTTAAAGACGTGATCTTTACATCACTTTAAAACCCACAGAAAAGGAAGGTGGGTCTCATGTATGTAAATCCAAGAATCTAAAATAGAAAATTTTGGTATATATGTGAATACCCCTTTAGAAGAAAGAGATTTGAGTATTCACTTAATAATATAAAAGAAATTTAGAAAAAGAGAGAGACATTTTGAGACGGAAATTCTGTAGCATAACGGCTATGTTACGAGGTTTTAGAAGACATTAAAAAGAGAGGTAAAATGGGTCAAACATTCATAAATGACCCATAAAATAGTAGATGGAAAGAATAAGAATGATACATGATCATGGTAATGAAATATCAAGTACATGCCATTTGAAATGAAAAACATGGAAGTAAGACAAAAATTAGATTTCTCTTATGAAAGTTCGGCAGCCTAACGGCGTTACTTAAACATCAACAAAAATGATTTGAAAAGATCAAATAGGTTCTCTCATCATGTGAACATAAGAGTTCAGTATGATAGATATAGAGATAATTCCCCAACATAATTAAAAAGGAACTTGAAATACTTGACATGAAATTAGAACTTTGAAAAGAATGAGAAAGGTGAAAGAATCCCCTAAAAATTCGGCAGCCTAACAGCGCCACTTAAAACTTAAAAATACTGAATTGAAGAGATAAAATGAGGTATCTCATTATATGAACATAAGAGTCCAGTATGATAGATATAGAGGTCATACCCCAACATAACAAAAAGGAACTTGAATGAATTGACATGAAAGTAGAACTTCAAAACGAGATGGGTGAAGAACCACTTAAAAATTTGGCAGCCTAACGGCGCCACGTAAAACTTCAAAATTCTGAATTGAAGAGATCAAATGGGGTATCTCATCATATGAACATAAGAGCATAGTATGATAGATATAGAGATCATACCCCAACATAACAAAAGGAACTTGAAATAATTGACATGAAAGTAGAACTTCAAAACGAGAAGGGTGAAGAACCACTTAAAAATTCGGCAGCCTAACGGCGCCATGTAAAACTTCAAAATACTGAATTGAAGAGATAAAATGGGGTATCTAATCATATGAACATAAGAGTCCAGTATGATAGATATTGAGATCATATCCCAACATAACAAAAGGAACTTGAAATAATTGACATGAAAGTAGAACTTCAAAACGAGAAGGGTGAAGAACCACTTAAAAATTCGGCAGCCTAACGGCGCCACTTAAAACTTCAAAATACTGAATTGAAGAGATCAAATGGGGTCTCTCATCATATGATCATAAAATATCAGTATGATAAATTTAGAGATCATACCCCAACATAATAAAAATGAACTTGAAATACTTTACATGAAAATAGATCTTAAAAAAAAGAGAAGGGAGAAAAAATCTGTTACAAAAATTTCGGCAGCCTAACGGCGCCACTTAAAACGTCATAAAACGAAATAATGAGAGTAAGAGGGGATCTCTCATTATGTGAACATAAAAATGGCAGTAAGAGGAGTATAAAAGAGCAACCTTTAACATAAGAACATGGAGCATAATAGAAATTACATAAAAGAGATTTCTTGGAAAGAAAGAGAGAGATCAGATCCCTTACCTTAAAACATAACTCTTAAAACTCAAAGGCTGGGACCTTGAGGGCTTGGGGCACCATGGGAGGACTCCTTGTGAGGTAAGGAGATCAGAACTTCGTTGGGGGAGAGTGGGGAGTCGAATGGATGAGAGGATGGCTTGATATTTATAGGGAAAGTGAGGGGACAAGGCATTAATGGCCAAGGGACACCTCATTAGTGGTTTTGGAAAAACCATGGGCTTGCCCATGGTATTTGCCCATGGTATTGGACACTTGGGACACCTCATACCTTATCTTACTATTCATAATTCGGCCATATTGAATATATACTTAATACATCATTTATTGATGTCATTAAACACCCGTAACATAAAAACTATATTTTCATTATTCATCGAAAATTCATCTTTCTTAGAATAATCCCAAAATTTCACCTTAACCAAATATCAACGCTCTGATTTCAAAAATGAAATCCATTTTATAAAAATAATTTTCTAAATATTTTTAATTTAATTTTTAAATAAAAACACTATTCATCGAAAAATCATTTTTTTCAGAAAAATCCCCAAAAATTACCTTAACATAATATCGATGCTCTGAGTTCAAAAATAAATTCCATTTTATAAAAATAATTTTCTAATTATTTTTAATTAAATTTTTAATTAAAAAACACTATTCACCTAAAAAAGACTAATTCTTGACTAATAATTTATGAAACCGTTATTTACCCATTTTATTGAATCTCATTACTTAATCAAGGTGCCTAGATTATTTTAATACTTTCTTTAAGTGAGATTAATAATCCATTTGGACGCATTATTAATCCTAATCATAAAATCACTATTCATAGTTTACTATTCATCAAAAATCAAGTTGATCTTATTAGACTCTAAATTTTGTACTGAACATAATTGTAGAAGACCATTTTTTCCAAATCATTACACATTTTTAATTATTTATGGTTTACAAAAACATTTTTAAAAATATATTTTTTTCTAAAATTCATCAAAAATATGCATACTATATTTATCCGGTCATTTAGAAAATTCATAAACTTCATCATAAGAAGAAATCCCAATTTTTATTTAAAACAAAGGATTACACAAGGCAGTTACGGTCTCCTTACATAGCCCCTTATCACACCAGCATATGACCTAAGTGTAAGGTGTGATAAGGTTAGAGAATCTGAGGGAGGCTCGGCTAACATCGCACGAGTAGTAAGTTCTATTAGTTTGAACTTCTCGCGAAGGCGATCCCGTTCTAGCTTCACACGATGAAGTTCGGCTTGGGTTTGGTCCAGAGCAAAGCCCAGTGGTGCTACCTCCTTCCCAAGTTCTGTTAGATGGGCTTTGATCGGTCCAAGACTACTGGGTGAGGCCATCGAATCTTCTTTCTATAAATATTAACCAAGATTACTTGTATTTAGATGCAATAATCAAAATGTTTAGTTTCCTGCGGTCATATTGACCAATGGTCATATAACCGTCTAAACCCAACTGTCTCATTTTAATTATACTCATGTTATCAAATAAAACATTTTTGTTGAGTATAAAAAAATAAAATAACACATGAAATTAGGAAACAAGATTTATTCAAAATTTTGGGTCGTTACACTGGTAGTATCTATCCATCCCCAAGAAACTCTACACCTCAATCATGCTCTTGGGTGGATCCCAATAAATCACTATGTATATCTTTTTCAGATCCAATACAACTATAGCCTCTGATATGACATGTCCCAGATTGTGGACCTCCCAAATCTAGAACAAGCACTTTGAGAGATTCCCGTAAAGCTAGTGCTCTCAAACTGTATCCAGGACTATCAGTAGGTGTGTAGCGTGCTTCTATTCTGACATTGAGTACACCAACATATCAATATTTAAGACCACCACGAATTACTGAGGTAAGGCTAGAAGATCATGTTCATGAGTCCCATGAACACTGCTGGGGTATTTTTCACACTAAAGGGAATCACCAAGAACTTGTAGTAGCCATACCTGCATCTTATGTCTATCTTTGGTACATCCTCGTCCTGTTCCTAATGTTGGTCATAGAATGACCTGAGGTCTATTATTAAGAACCACCTCACTCCCTTAAGCTGGTCGAAGAGGTCATCATTTCTCAGAAGTTGAAATATTTTCTTCACGGTCTCCTGGTTCAGGCACTAGTAGTCCGCACATAGCCTCATGCCCCCTTCTCCCTTCTTGGAAAACAAAACTAGGGCTTCCTACTGTGAAATTTTGGGCCTCACAAAGCCCTTCTCCTGTAAGTCCTCCAACTATACCCTCAACTTGTGAATCTCTGTGGGAGCCATCTGATATTATGGTTTGTATATCAGTGTGGTATTGGAGTATAAATTGTTGTATAAGTCTAACCCTCTGCAAGGAGGTAGTCCCAAAACATCCTTATGGAATATGTCCTCATACTCATCCAGCACTACTAGAATTCTTGGACTCCTCTCACACATTGCACTGACGGTGAGGCGAGCCAACAAGTGAGTGATCAAATTCACCCTCCTCCGAGAATCTTCTTCCTTCTGTACAAGAGTTTCCTTCTCACCTGTGAAGGAAAATATGGTCCCAACCATGCAGACACACCATGCTCTATGCCTAATATAGTCAATAAGATAATAAACTATAGAGATCCCTTCCATACCCAAGATGACATAGTAAGGACTCGATGCCACTACAAGAAGAGCCCAGTCGAAGCACTTACCCCCAAGAGTAATCTCACACTACCGACACTAGTGTGTAATCACCAAATCCCCTCCCATAGGAGTATCTAATCCTAACGATAGAGCCAATGGCTCCAGCAGAATCTCTAAGTCTCAAACAAGGTTTGTGTCATGGAAATACTGACTGGTAGTTGTGTCTATAAGAACAGCATATAAGTTAGAGAAGACATAGATCAATCCTATAATCTTATCTCGGGTTCCAAGGTCATATTCCTGAACTTCTTGAAGCTGAGATCGCCCATGTCCACCAACTCCTTGAGGCCATGGTGGACCACCTGGGGTGGTGGTGGTGGTACCTCAAACCATTTACCACCGCCTGCTACTCATAATTCTCCACTTCCACATCTTCCACCCAGCAGACCTCCTCTCTCAAATCTCTTCCTCTTCTTCAGTGGTCCCTTGACAATTCGCTGATCGTTTTTGCGGTAGTTCAGGTAGTCAAAAGACATGTGTCCCTACTTTCCGCATGACTAGCATGCCCTACTCCTCTGATGACCCTTGCTACCTAGGTGTAATCGAATCACCGATCTTGTGTCTGGGGGTCACCCTCAGGATGGTCTGGCCCACTTAGACCTATGTGTTATCTATTGGTTTCCCGCCATAGATGACTCAGCCACCTGTTTCCTGGTGGTATCTCCCATTATTGGTGACTTCTCTATGAGAAATCTATCTACTAGTAGAGATTTCTGAAGCACTCCAGCCAAAGTGGGGATACTGAGGGAAAATGTAGATGTGATGATATCTCGATGTAGTCCCTGCTCAAAGGTCTGGGTCCTGAAGAAAGGGTCATGTACCATTACTTTAGTGTAGCGGTAGAGGTTTGTAAAGCTCACAGAGTACTCAAACACTGACATGATGCCCTGTCGTAGGTAATGTAACTCTTATATGCACACTTAGTGCAAGGTCGTGGGGAATAACTCCTCTTAGAAAAGATGCTTAAAGTCATCCCAAGAGAGGGTTTCCTCATTATGAGTCTGAATCATCAAGATCCAACACCTCCCTACTGATCCCTGAAGAAGGATCACTGATATGATCTCAATATGGTCAAGTGGAATCCTCACTAAGCAAAAGACTCGCGTCACCGCCTCCATCCCGTCCATAGTGGACTAAGGATCTATCTCTCCCTTGAACATGGGTGGTCTCTATCTCTGCAACCCATTCAAGGTGTTGATCCTACATGTGACTTCTATCGGGAATGTTGTTAGTAACTGTTGATTAATGGGTGGTGGTAATGCGGGTACACCACCCGGCGAGGCCATCTCAATCACAGGTCCTTGAACTGACGCCTCATTGCTAGGTGGTATGTCCTCACAACTACGCATCAAAATCATAACTGGCTCTCTATGTGGAGGAATCATGAAATAGTTCAAGATGTACCATGGTCAATAGATTATACCTGGTGAGATTTCTCAAAAAGGGAATGTTAAAAATACTCTAAATCCAATATGTTTCATGTACCCCTTTATTTCCCAAAAACCAGTGTTTCCATGTACTAATTCGGAAAGAAGGTATCCATATTCATGTTTTATAGATACGTCAGCCACCAAACCAATATTGGAGTCCCTATCATGAAATCTGAGCTCAAAACACTTAATATTGTTGGCCAAAACCCAAAACAACAGACCCCCAGTCTCAAGCTAGAACCAAACACCTTTGATTCCACTTTTTCATGATCCATTGTCTGGGTCCCATGTTGTGACTCCCCGAAGCCTACCTCCTGAAGTCCAGGGGCATGAGACTAGCACCTAAGGATTCAACCTACAAGTGGGAGGAATTTTCCAGAGTACCTTTATTCAAACACACACAATCACATCCCATGAAAACTAGAAAATAGGAAATGAATTATACTAAACAACAACTGAATGTAAAATTACAAACTAAAGTTAAATGGGATATAATAAAAACCCAACAAAAGACAAATGAAACAAGAGAAAGTATGAGATCAAAGACAAGTCATCTGTTGGAAACCCCACCTTATGGGTAAGTATAGAGAAGTAGTTGGAAGTCGTAGCCGCATAACCTGACTACTTGATCTCACTAGGTACCACCTGGTCATGGGCCACCAGGTCTTCAATAAAATTTTCGGTCTTCTTCACCAAACACAATACATGCGGGAAAATCCCATGCAGGGGTGAGTAACAAAATACTCAATAGGGACCCCAAGTTCAAGGAAATACCATAATGCAATCCACAATGAAAACCAGGGGGTATGATTATGATACAAGACATCTAACTTAGGTATAATCAAAATATTGAAATCAAGACTATCAGTAGTAACACTAAACAACTTGGACTGTTGAGGAACTCATCCCAGATGAGTACCATGGGTGTGATGGGTCACAAAGACCCAATTGTAGCTAATCCACATAGGGTTTCTTGGAGATGATCTACATAGGTTTTCTTGGATCTGATCCACAAAGGGTTTCTATGAGCATCTCCAGAGAAGTTAACTTGTCTTCGGGTCTCATCAAGCTACTGGATTCCTCTAAGAAGCATTCTTGATTCTGGGAGAATCTAATACTCAATCCAATATCCTAATTTTAATTTATATTTAAGTAACCTTAGTTCATTCCAAAAGAACCACCTCTTTTCAAGGGTTCCAATGCCACAAACATATCATCAATCAGACACCCAGTTTGAATGTTATAGCCATTTTTCTGAAAGCGGGTTGGTCGGGTCTGGGACCGGTCCGACCCAGTCGGTCCAACCCTACCCAGATCCGGTCCGGACCACTGGAGTGGCCCACCCCATTTTAAACCCACCATGTGCATGCTGACTCTTGTCTGGATGGGACACGACCAGATGCCACGTCTACCCTCCTGCCCCATGGGTCACTTTGGTTCGAAGGATCGCAGCCTTCCTGTCATGTGACGTGGCACCGTTGTCACATCTGTGGCACCTCCAATGCAGCCGTCTAGATGCGTCCGCCCACCACCAGCCACCAACATGGAGGCCTATGGCTTCTACTGCACCTCCATGGATTGTTCTGCGGCGCTCTTTCCAGTGCATCGACGAAGCATTCTGCGGACCATCGGTTCTTCTATGGTGGGCCTTTATTCGCGTCGTTTGTGCATCTTGACTCCACGAGATGTCACCTTCCTATAAATGGACTCCAAATATTATTTATTCTATTTCTGAAATGTGTCCATGAAGAATGCAGAAAAATTCACACAACAGAGGGGGCTCGGGCCATATTCGTGTTGGCCATCACCCTCTATGTTAAGGTTTAGAAACAAGGGGAAAAGGATCAAATTTCTATAAAAAATTATCCCCTATGAAATCTTGAGAAAAGAGTACCCTCATGCAAGAATAATAGATCCTTATATCATCCTATTTTTGGGTGGATCGACATTCATTGTTTTAGAAAGGGGAATAGGGAAACTCAAGAAAATATAAAACCCCTACTTGAGAAACTATTTCATTGGTGATGATTCATTTTAAGGGTTGAAGAAGGATGAATATGTCATTCTTCACTCTAGGATCTTTTGTTTGGTGGTCATTAGTGTTCATCCCCATCACCCACCAGTGCTTTAGAGTAAAACCATCATTGTTCCAAAAATCCAACATTGTTTTCTCAATCACTAAAGAATTAAATGAGAAAAAATATTTTAGTTACATTCTGTTACGAAATCATTACACTATTTCATTTACGAAACAGGGTTTTCAGTTTCATTCTGTTATAGGTCATTTCGCTGCAATGGTTTGAAAATTTGAAAAATAAAATAAAAAAAGTTTTTTTAACTTTTTCTTTAAAGATTCCAAAAAATATCTTTTCCTCTTAACCCAGACTAGTCAAGTTTTGGTCCATTCTAATTGAATCCCACTATTCTAAGTTCAACAGTGCCCTCGGATTTTCGATCTGTGCCCTAGTTTAAAAGTTAGAAAAACCCACTCGCACATTTATTTAAGTGAACTACAAAAAGTTCAAAATTATATTCTAGGATCACCAAACCTCAGAATTCGGTGTCATCAGAGTGTGTGGTCTCAATATAATTCTATATAATTTGAAAAAAATTACAAATAATTTCTGGGTAATTACATTCAAGGAATATGCATGCAATAGATAACATATAGTGACACAGGATAAATATTCCTTTATTTTACATCATTTATATGATTTAAAATATTACATTTTACAAAAAATAATATCCTAAGTACTAGTAGGTATACTTTATTTTGAGACTAACTACATAATAAGTTTCTTTTACAAAACTTATGATAATTTGTCCTCAATGTAACAACACTAGGCCATCTTCTAAAAATATCATTATTAGGAATCATCCTCATGAACTAGGGAATGAAAACATAATAAAGTGGTAATATAAAATGATTATAAATGGGTGAATCAAAATTTAATCAATGATGATTTACTAAGAATATGTAAAATTAAAAGTATAAGAGAAATATTTAAACCTCGTGAGTGATAACCATAAAACATAAGTGTTCTTAAAAGTACATGCTATAAGTAAATTAATAACAAAATATGAGCATGGAATCATAATATCTATAACATGGATTAATATAAATTAATATAAACCTTTAATCCTGATAGATTAAGATCACAATGAATTACATCACTTAACTATGCTATAAAAATAGCATAAATAAACATTACTTTTATGAGCTAATCCTTATGTTCCCATGTTTTCAAGAAAACTAAAATATTCTCATGAATACCTATATCATGATGTATAAAATCTTAACCAATGAATTTAAGGGTGATATGAAATTAAACCCTTAATTCATCCATTCTTATCAGTTCCACTTAAAATTTATTAATTTTTTACATCATAAAGAACACATGGAAATAAATTGGGTTTCATAAAATATAGAAATTGAAGTAATTAAATCCTCATAAATAAACCATGGAAATAAAATTAGTTTCCTAAAACATAAAAATGTAAATCATTAAATTTTCATCAAGATTCCATGGAAATAAAATGGGTTTCATAAATCATATAAATGGAATAAAATAATATTATAAAATAAATTGTATTATAAAAAAATGCCCACCCAAATTAATAACATAATTAAAGAAAGTATAGGGTGAAAAATGAAACATATCGCTGATTTAAATAAATAATTTTAACATAATTAAAACCAAATCCTGAAAACATCTTTTTGGAAATATATTGTATTCATCATTGGAAAATTTAGAGTTACGAGCCTCTTTTCAAAAATCCTCTTATGATTTTTAAAATAAAAAAAAATAATGATAAAAAAATTCGTGGAAATTTATTTGGATAAACAAATTTTTTTCCTCACAAATAAAAATAATACTTCTTTTAAAATATAAAATTTATTGAACATAAGGGAAATTAATTCAAGAAGGAAATATACAACTGAAAGGAAGCTGTTTGATTTATCGAGTCTCTTATAATTACCCTTGATTTACATTGAGGTTATTTAACATCATTTATCATAAATATATACATATTAATTTTTTATTTTATAAAATTATTCATTGAATTTTATTTTTATAAACTTAATTAATAAAAATTCCCTTTATTTATTATATTTTCATAATATCTTTTCAATAACGTGTGTTAATAATCCTGGCCATCATCAACAAGGTTTTTAAAAGAATCATAAATTTTCATTTTATCCCAAATATATCTATTTAAAAAATATTAAATATTGTGTAATTTATTATTTACAAATTCCTATATTTTTTTAATTCCATTATATGGGTGTTTTATTAGTGTTTCTTAGATACAAAAATAGTGGTGAACAAGTTTTGAGTTATTTATCATTATCAATCGATTACCTTATAACAATTGTTAATCATTATATTTTAAATAAAGAACTGAATTAATTATATATATATTTATTATATATATCAAAAATTATTATAAAATATTAATAAAAAAATCCATAATTGTGGTAATGAAAAACATAATGCGTCATTCCATATAGGAGGTAGTCCTCACGTACACACTTTTGATGATACCATTTATCATTGAATGGGTGAAAATAAAATATGATAAAATATCATTAAAAAGTTATAAATGCTACATATAAAAAAATATAATTCATCATATAAATACTTTTTACCATCCTTGAGAGGTAGTGATGAAAAATGAATAACATTACTTTGTGGTGGTCATAGTCTACATGTACACACAATCATTGTTATTTTTTTTTTAGATGGATAGGATTGAATATTTGTATTACTATTAATATAATGGTTTTTCATATAATTAATATATTATTTCAAGTATATTAACATGTTTTTAGATTTTTAATGAAGGAGTAGAGTAAAATAAATGACTAAGAGAAACTAACAATAACCTTGGATGTTTGAGATTTCTCTTGGAAAATATTTTAAAATGATGACCTAATTGAAAATAAATTTGACCAGAAGATTATAGTATTTAGAGTGTTATTGGGAAGAAAAATGGAAGATATTCCATAATAATTTATATGTATATGAGATTCTTGAAGAGGTGTAAGTTTTATCTTTTTATAAGTGAAGAGAAGGGTAGTTTTAGAAGTAAGTATTACATTTTTAATAATATAAAATTACTATTTAATGGTAAATATTAAAAAAATGGAAAAAAGTATGATTCTAAATAGATTGTTGTTTGAAAGATAACTGAAACATTAATTTTTGATAAAAAAATATTTATTTTAGGTATTTTCTTTTATCTTTTTAACTTTAACCCTAATTTACTCTTACCATGGAAATTAATTTAAAACCACAGTCATTAATTTATATGGAAAAAATTACGAATTTAATTTTTACCTAATTTTAAATTAAGTTTTAAAATTTGAAATAATTTTATCAAATATAATTTTTATGCTCTTGAAATGTTAATTTTAAAATGCACACACATAACATATTAAAAAGTTTTACAAAAGTGTGTTTTTAAGTTTACAAGTTTATGTACAAGATAATTTTATCATTTATAATAATATTTATGATATAAATTTGTTTTTATAAAACTAATAAAATTTAAGTGGCATTGAAATAATGAAATAAAATGTTTCCATCAAAACACTTAATTAGAAGAAAACATGGGAAATCATTTTTACTGAAGTAGCATTTTAATTTAGTTTTAAAAATGATAGACAAAAGATATATATTTTCAAAGAATACATTAAAATGACTAATGTTATTCCTAAATTATATATTTTAATACTTAAATTGGTTTTTAAACATTTAGGATACTCTTAAATAATGATAAAATCATAAAAAATATAACTGTTAAAAAATCATTTTTTTCAACTAAAAATCAACCTTTTAAAAAAATATAAAAATAGACAAACTAAAAATATGTTGGCATCCTGAATAAAAAATGAATTTATTTTTATCTAATTATTATTCTAAGATATATATATTTAGGTATTAAATTAAAAGACAATGTATAAAGAAAAATATCTTTTATTGAAAAATGATGTTTTGTAAACATTAATTGTTCTTAAAATAATTTCATTTTAATTTCTAATTTTAGAGAATTTAATATGTTTGTTAATGTATAATAATAATTGAAATGTGATAAATTTAATCTATTAGGATAAAACATATAATAATTAGAAAACATATTTCTTTGAAAAAACAAATATTAATTTTATACTACATACCCTTTTTCAAATGCGAGTAAAATTATTTAATAATATTATAAAATTTTATTTTAATAGATATTAAAATACTTATTATAATTTTATAAAATAAAAAATTAATAATAATAATATTTACATTAAATTTATAAATATATATAATTATAATTTTTTGATATCATATATTTTCTATTGTGAGTTATACTTTAGGAAATTTATTGGTTAAAAATACATGTCATCAGTATACCTATTTGATATATAACCAAATAATATATTTGAAATGACTATATTTGAAACAAACATATTTTCAATTAATGAATTTCATTCCTATATATAAAAGCTTGCTAAATAATTTATTCATTTCACTCTAACTTTTCAAGGCATAGTTCTTATTTCATATTATAGATTTTTCCAAATTCATTCTACTTTCATGGTGATCATACTCATTATAGACTTTGTTTTGAAATTTGAGATCCTCTAGTTTGAAGATGATCTATGTGATTTCTTAGTCATGGATATTTTATTAATATTTACTTATTTTCTCCTATTTATTTATACTCTTATAATGGATGTATTTTATCCATGGTGAGTAATAATTCATTGGGTGAAATACATAGTTTTATTTTCTTTGTTTTAAATGTTCCATTTATGAATGAATAAAGAGTTATTTGTTTTAATTAATATGTTGATTGATTTATTACTAAATAAATTTATATTATTTAAATAAAAATGAGAAATATAGATTATAATTATAAACATAAGGTCTATAAAATCTATGTCCCTCATAAAAACAATAGGCTGTTAAATTCTACCCCCATAAATAAATTTAATCCTTGAAATTTTAATTATTACGTTCCACCATAAATAGATAGATGAATATAAATTATAGAGAAAACAAAAAATATAATTTATATAGAGATATCAACCTTAAAAAAATTTGAATCATATCTATTTCCTAATAATAGGATTATCCATAATAATGTGTTTTTATTTAACTAATTGATCCAAGATTCTACCATTATTCATTAGTAAGACCCACATTATAAAAAAAATTATATAGGGTATTTGTTATCCCTATTTAATTTATTTTATATCATAGGTTAATATGATTTTTTCCTTACTAAATATAAATTCTCTTATATGTGGAGGGAACCGATCTAGGACTAAAATCATATTAAATTTATCTAATTGAAGGATAATAAGATTTAAAAAAGTTATATTCCTATAAAAGTATACACTAATCATACAATTAGATTATTGTTTCAATTATATAATCTTTGGGGTGCTTATTTATTGTTATTAGAAAAGTTTTTAGTTATACTGGAGTCTCTAGAATCAAATTCCAATATGAAATCTAAAAATATGGATTAGAGGGTCTATTTAACTTAAATATCATGATACGCATTGGGATTAGTTATTTAATGGTATTTTCAATTTCCTCTTATTCATGTAGATTTTTTGTGCTCATCGTCTTGGTTAGTCCTTGGATTAGGGAATTTTATTGGATAATTCACATATTTCCCACACAGAATACATTCAATTATTAATGATATGTTTGGATGAACTATATTTATTTCATTCATCTTAACATAACTCTTCATTTGTCTATGATATCTTGATGCTAGATGATCCCCTCCTCCAAAATTAAAGCATCCTCCAATCCCCATGAGAAAATTCACTTGGTTATTCTATCCACATTTTTGACATATAGGAAATTAAATAGCTTTCCCTTCATCATCATTTCCACTTGATCTTTCATGATACATTATCTTTATCTTCATTAGTGTGTTTTGGACTTCAACCATGTTAAAATTTATAATCTTATTTAATTATAGATGGTTTTGAAAAATAAAAATTCTCTTACTCCAAATATAAAAAACATTTCTGGATATCATATTTTTATTAGACTCGTCTCTAGGATTTTCACTAAGGTTCTATAAACCAATTCCCAAAATAACTAATCTCAAAAAATAACTAATTAATAAATTGATACAAAAAATAGAGACCCAAGATACTTAAGAATTTATGTTAAAACACATATATTATTTGAAACATTAAATTTAACAAATAATTATATCCCATGGAATAACAGGTTAAGTGTCTTTGGTGACTAGCTACATAATAAGCTTAATTTTGAAAAAATGTGCTCTTTTATCTCTAAGGGAATCATTATATATAATATTTTAGACACATAAATAGTAATTGAAATCCTCAAAACCATAGGAATGAAAAACATAAGAAAGGTATGATCTTAAACAATCATTTTGTGGAGAATAATCATTTTATCAAGTATATTTTCATATGAATAAGTAAAAACATGAGAATAAGATATATTTCCAATCCAAATGAGTAATAAAAATAAAAACTAAGTGATATTCAAAGTACACAAAATAAAAACATAAATTCATAAAATATTAATGTGGAAACATAATTGATATTACATAGTCTATAATCATTCTACATTAACCTTGAATCACACGATTATAAGAGCACAATGAATAACATCCCTTAACTATAGAACAAACATTTTCATAAGGAAACATTAATTTCAAGAGACAGACCATCAGTGCACATGCTTCATGGAAACTAATATTTACTCATGAATATATATTTCATGAGATATAAACTCTTAACCAATCAATTAGATGGAAATAAAAGACCATACTCATCCTTTTTCTATAAGTACATGTTCCACTTAAAAATCATTCATTTTTAACAAAATAAAGATCACATGGAAAAAATGATTTTTATAAGTCCTCGAAATGGGAATTATTAAATTTTCATAAAGAACCTATGGAAATAAAAAATTCATAAAAAATAACTTATCAAATCATTAAATTTTCATAAACAACTCTTGTAAATAAAATGGGTCACCTGAAACATCCCAATGGAATAAAATGAAATTATGAATTATAGATTTTTGTACTAAAAACTCGGTCATAGAAAATAATCACCTAATTGATGAAAAATATAGGTTGAAACATGAAACATAACATAATTATGGATAGATAATTTTAGCATCATTATATCTAAATCATGATAGTATAGTTTTTTATAACATCTCATATTAATCATTATAAAATTCATAGTTATGAGTCTCTTTTCAAAAAATTATATTTATGTGTTTAAATATGTGAGATTAAATTCTATCATGGAATTATGTCTGGATAAAAAAATATTTTTCCTGAAATATAAAAAAAATTATTACATTAAAATGGTTAATTTAGTGAAGATAAGGTATATTGAAATATAAAGAAAGCATATAACTCAAACAATGATGTTTGAGTTACAATATCCATTAACTTTACACATAATTTAAACAAAGGTAATTCAACCTCCTATATCATGAAGATTGGAATCTTAATTACCTAGTTCAAAACCAAATTCACATACATTTAAATTTATTATAATTATTAATAATAATTATATTAATGTATTAGACAATTATAATCTTTTTTCAATATCAGATGTTAATAATCATGGCTATTTTGTACTGGGTTCATAAAAGGAGTGTCAATCATCCTTTTTCTCCAAAATATCATAATTTAAAAACCATTAAAGATATTATAATTTATTTTTTACACAGACCTATATTTTTTTAATTCTATCAAATGGTAGTATTATTCACATTTCATGAAGACAAAAACATTTATGATATAGTTTTGAGTTATTTACCGATATCAATGGATTACCTTATAACAATCCTTGCATTTTGTGTTATCCATAAATAAGAATATTTATGATATATATTAATTATTTATATCATAAATAATCATCAAATATAAACTAAAACCATACATGATTGTAGTAATGAAAAATTGATCTTATTTTCTATGTAGATAGAAGTATTCATATATTCATGAATAAAAATACCATTTCTCAAAGAATGAATGAAAAGATGATATATGATAAATAAAACTACCCTTTTTTATTACACATTAATTCATGATTTATTACATTAAATTACAGATAATAAAACCCAAAAATATTGATAATATTAGTGTATTTTGGAATTAGGTACATGGAATAACATATTTAACATGGGATACAATAACATTTTTAAAAACATCATTAATATGCTTCTAAAATTCCATGTCTTTTAAAACTAAATGGGATAACATGGGGATAAGTATAAGAAAGGGGTGAGCTATAAACCCCATTAAGGGGATAAACAATGCATAAAATGAATAAAATATTATATGATATATAATTTGAATATAAATGGGGAATAAAAAGAAAATGAATAATAAGGCATGATATTGAAAGATAATCATCACATGGGAAATGTTGAAAAAATATAAAACATTGAATCATATAATTATGTCTAGTCTAAATAACCTAGACATCATGGTGGATAAATTTTCATAAAGGAACCATCTTCACTCTTTATCCCAACATTATGTATCATGATACTAAACATTACCCAATGAATTATAGCTCTATCTAGGAGAACCCATCATATTCATTTCATTCTTATACTTAAGTGTGACACAAAGATCATACAACATGGATTAATAAATAATTATAATTGATTCCATGATTTAATATATTGGATTAAATATATGAAATCCCCTAATCAAAAAGTATATGTGTAGAAATGTGAATAGACTTGATAGGAAATGGGTATGGTATTCACTACACAATTGTTTTAGAATGGAAAATTTTGGTGAAATTACATCATCATAACATTGTTACATAAAGATACATAAATATTAGTTTATGAGAGATAAGGGGGACACTCATTAAATAGAAATAAAATTGGAAGTAATAGGGATATTAAAAAATAAACCCCAACATTATAAATTGTAAATTTAAGGCATGAGTTAAGGAAGAAACATGAATAAGGAAAAGAATCCTAACAATTTTTCAACATGGTAATGGGTGAACATAATGGGTCACAATAGGATTAATGAGAGTAAAAAGGGGATATAATTATCTATATATTAAATGTAAATTAATGTAAATATGAAAAAACATATCCCAACATGAAAAAATGGGATTTAGGAGACATAACATTAAAGAAGTGCTTGAATGGAAATGTGAAGAGAGAAAACCCTTAAAAATGTTGAAATAGTAAAAGTTGTACATAAAGGGTCATTGGTGGATTGATGAGAGTTAAAGGGGGATATCATAATTTATAAATGAAATGGTTTGTAATAGGGATATGGGAGAACATTTCCCAATAATGGATAATGGAAATTAAATGACATAACATAAAATAAGTGTTTGATGAGAAGAGGAGAGTGGAAGATCCCTTAAAAAATTTCAACATTGTAATGGCTTAGGTAAGGGTCAAAATAAAAGAGGATAAATGATATATAATTAATATAACAACAATATTTCTATACATTAATGATTATAATTTAATTAAAATATAAAAAAATGAATTCAAGATGAATAATTCCAAATAACGTGCTAGAATTGAAAGGAGGAGAGGAAGGTGATCAGCCCTTACATGAGAAATGAGGATTATTGGGAACCATTGGAGGACTATATATAGTTTAGGTAAGAGTATTGATGTTCAATAATGATTTTTGGTGAATAGAAATGAGAGATTGGGTGGGATTATATAGGAAACAAGGGGGATTTCTTTATTATTTTGGTTTTGGACTCAATAATAAAATAACGAAAACCAAAAACCATTATAAGGGTTTTCCCCAAGGGTTTTGAAAATTGGAGTTTTATACATAATTTTAAAACGTAATTTTATGAAATAAATAAAATAATTCCCTTTTTTATGTGGAGGTGACTCACACTACTAGAGAAATGATTTTAAAAACATAAAATATATTATATGTTTTGGAGGATTCATAATGGATATAGAAATTAAATAAAATAAAATAATAATCACATTATTTCAAATTTAAAATATTTATTTGGTCATGCATTCCATTTATAGTAATTATTCCATCACTTTTATATCATTTTTATGTTATAAAATACAAATTATATTTATACAAAATATTATTTTTACCCAAAAGTTTGACGGTTTTTAAAAATTATGAAAAATTCATTATTGGATAATTTTTACATTATGATTCAAAAAAAATATTCATTTTATATGAATATATTTTGAAATATGTGAATTTTCACTTTTAAAATAATAACTAACATTAATTAAAGATGATGGGTTTTGTTTTTAGGATAACTCTTTAATAAACATTATAAAAATTACATTTTAATTTATAAAAATTATATGATAATTTATATTTAATAAAAAAATATTTAACAATAATATTTTATTAATATATTATTTATTTCAATATTAAATTAAATCATCAAAATATTTTATTTAATTGAATTTGAATATTAACTAGAAATACAATTTATATTTTATTAAATCAAAATAAATATAATTTACAAATTAAAAATAATAGGACAGAAATATTTTCATTATTTTATAAAAACTAATATAAATACTCATAACTATAGGTTCTTGTTACATATCCCTTTAATACAACAGCAAACTCCATATGTGTAAGGTGTACAATGGTGGGACTTTCATGGGGTGGTTCAGAAGACATGGTTTGGGTTGTGATCTCGATGAGCATGAACTTATCCTATAAATATTGTCTATAATTCTTAGGTTGTTGGATCTCATCTTGGGCTTGGTCAAGGCCAAAGACCTGAAATTATATCTCCCTCAGAAGCATTTATAAATGGCCTTCATAGTGTAAGATCCTACTGGTTGAGGCCATTACTTCATTTGTCTATTTCAAATGGATTTGTTAAAACCCTACATTTACACTAATCATTTGATCACTTTTCAATGGATATATTATCAACAGTAATTATTATTAATGATTAACAAAATCCAATAGGATATAATAAAACCAAATGTGTTTATGTGTTTTCTATAACCATATTACATAAAAATACATTTAATTTTAAAAAGGTAAAAAAAAATAATAATATTTTGGGTCATTAAAATATTCCCCCCACATGAAATTTCACCCATGAAATATTCATTTCCCACAATAGAACATATGAGGGTAACTTTTCTTCATCATTATGTCTAGTTTCCATATTGCTTCTTCAAACTTTTGGTGCCTCCAAAACATTTTGACTTGGGGAATTGTCTTAATTCTTAAAACCTTTTCTTTATAATCTATGATATTTATAGGATACTCATCATAGGAAATTTTATTGTCCAATGGTACAAATTTTGGATTGAGTTCATATTATGGGTTTGGTATGTAATTCCCCATGAGGGATACATGGAATACATAAAATACTTGAGATAGGTTCAGTGGGAGTGCTAGTAGGTTGGCCACCTCTCTGATGCGATCATGTATATCAAAGGGGAAGATATACCCTAGAATAATCTTTCCATTATTCTCATATATCATCAATTTCATTCATGTAGATATATAGAGTAATAACATGTTTACTACATCAAACTCTAGGTTTCATCGATGATTATTAGCATAGTTGTTTTTTCAACTCTGAGAAATCTTGATGTGTTATTGAATGGTCATAACCTTTTCCACAATTTCCTTGACCATTTCCGGACCTAGAAGTTTTCATTCCCAAAATTCATCCCAGCATGCAGGTGTTTTGCACCTATTCCCATCAATTGCTTCATAGGGATCCATTTGGATTCTTGAATGAAAAATATTTTTGTAATAGAACTTTACCGAAGGAAGATGTTGGTCCCATACTCCTTTGAAGTCCACATAACCTGATCATAACATGTCTTCTGGTGTCTGAATAGTCCACTCATATTGGCCATCAGTTTGAGGATTATAGGTTGAAATAATGTTGAGCTTAGTTTTTAGAGTATATAGGAGACCTTTCCAGAACATAGAGGTTAATCTCAGATTCAATCGATAGTGGTACTCCATGAGGCCTTACCACTTTTTAAATATATATTATTCAAGTTGATCTAGACATTAGTTCTCTAAAATTGCAATAAATTTAGTAGTCTCTATAATATTATCCATGAAAAACCATATAGAAATTTTTCCAATTGATTTCATAAGAAAACTGGTGAAAAATTTCATGGTGATGTTATCCCATTTCAATATTGTTGTGGGTAATGGTTTCATCATTGCATTGTATTTTTTCCTTTCAACATTCACTTTCTGACTTACAAGTCATATTTATGTATACTCAGAGATCTTCTTCTTTATATTGTCCCACCAATAGTGTTCTCGAAGAGCTTGATACAACTTTGTGGTTCCTGGGGGGATAGTGATGTTTGAGCTATGTACATCATCCAAAAACAACTTCATTAACTCGGGATATGATTGTAAAAATAGTCTTGACTGAAATCTCCCAACTTATTCTTCACTAACATTGAACTCCATGAATTTCTTTTTCTTACAGTTTCCACTTTCTTTTGAATTCCTATGTTATCCTTTTTTATCATCTTTTAACCTCTATTGATGGGATGGTTGAGAAATAATTTGTGAAAGGATTGAAGATGTTCATTCCTTTATGATTCCCATCTCCATCCTTTCTAAATTTTATGGGATCATATTCCTATCAATTCTCATTAATGATAGAAATCTTGGATCATTTTTACTTATAGAATCTTCCACTTTGTTCAATTTTCCAAGATGGTAGTGAATTAAGTAGTCATAGTCCCTGGTCATCTTTATCCATCTTCAAAGGAACATATTCCACTCTTTTTATGTGAATATATACTCAAGAATTTTATTGGTCTGTATATATTTCACACTTCTACCCAAAGAGATAATGTCCCCATATTTTCAATGAAAATATCAAAACTACCAAATCTAGATCATGCATGGTATAGTTTTGATCACTAATTTTCAACTACCTTGATTAATAGGATAAAAATTTATCATTTTTAGTGAGTAAAAAGACTAACACATTTTTTGATGCATTTTTATATACCACAAAGAGTTTCCCACTTGTTGGTAGTGTGATCACTGATGTTGTGATATGCCTCTTTTCAATATCCTTATACTTTCCTCATAGTCATTCTTCTACTCAAAATTGAGTCCCTTCCATCTTATCTTGGTAATAGTGTTTTAAAATCATGATAAATATCTCAAAAATGATGATAATACCTAGCTAACCAGCAGAAACTACATATATATATGTCATATATTTTTGTCTCATCCATCCATATATGTAAAATTTATTTGAACAGTCCATAGATATCTAATTAATTTTGATAATATTCCCTAATAAAGAGAATTACTTCAAATAGAACTCATGTTTTTTGTACTTGGTATAATGATACTCTCTTTATAGGTTCATTATCATAGTGCTCAGTTGCTACTCATGATCCTCCCTTCTTATGCAGTATATTATAATTTCATCTATAATGACTTCCACAAATTTTTTGAGGTAATATATGAAGTCTCTATTCATCCATTCCATAAAGATTGATGTAGCATTAGTGAGTCAGAATGGAATCACCATGAACTTATAGTTCACGTGCCATGTATGAAAAGCAGTGTTGCGGATATTCTTTTTCTTCACCCTAACATAGTAATATCCCAAGTGTAGATCTATGTTGGAGATGTATTGTGCTCCACATAGCTGGTCGAACAAGTCATAAATCTTTGGCAGTGGATACATGTTATTTACCGTCATCATTTTGAGATCATGATAATCAATGAAAGGGAAAATTAACCCATACTTATTCTTGAATAAGAGAACTATTTCACCCCATGATGAAGCACTAGGGCTTATGAACCCTTTATATGGATTCTACTATAGTTGTTTTTTAATATCCTCAAGTTCCAAAACACCCATCCTATATTAATTAAGGGATATTAGAAATTCCCCAAGTTTAAAATTGATTAAAAATTCAATTATTCAGCTAGTAGGATGACCTAGAAATTCCTCAGGAAACACGTCAGAATATTCCCTCTCAATTGGCTAGTATTTGAGGATGGTTCTTTCCATATAATCAATAATTTGAGAAAGATGTGGTTTATCCTAGAGAAATAATATCCACGCTTGTGATGTTGGTGCTAAAGAAGATTTTTCTTCCTCCTTGCACTTATAAAAAATCCAGGGTTGATTCACAATACAAAGAATGGTTTTTTCTCATGGAAATTTATTTTGGATCTATATAGGTAAATCCAATCCATTCCTAGAATTGAATAAAATTCCAACAAAGGGTGAATGAACTAGTTTTCTAGGAAGTTGAGTCCACAAATTTTGGAAGGGGAGGAGTTATATACTCATTATGAAATAATTTCTCTATTTTCTATTTTCACTAACAACTATACTTCCACGCTTTATGGTAGTGTTTGAATTGTTCTACTAAACAATTTTGATATGAAGGAAAGAGTATAACATGAATCAAAAAGTACATTTGATATTCTGGAATGAATAACTATTGTACCTCTCAACACTTCATTTTTGGGATCCACTTTAGCAGTAGTGATGACAAACGATCGCCCTTATTACCTTGGTGGGTATTGGTTGTCTTTGAAAACCCTTGGATTAGTGAATTGGTTTGAGAAGTGCCATGGTTCCTTGAAGTTATAGGAATGATCAATGCACTGCGGGTTGATTGGGGAATTCCTTTCCTCCATTGCATTAGATGGTTTCCTATGTGAGAAATTTTTAGTTATGTGTCCTTCCTTCCCACACATAATTCATTTCGTCATCCCCCTTAGAGATGTGGGATAATGAGATTTCTTAACACTGTTAGATTTCTCCATCAAACAACTAGAATTAACCTCTATATTCCACTTATTATCCCCATAATACCATTGTGATTCTCTAATATCCATTTCAACATTGAGGGAACATCGAAAAATTACCTCATATCTATCAAACTCACATATCTCTAGGTCTTCTTGTAGACTAGGTTTAATCCAACAAAAGAAGTTTCTAACCATTCATTAGTGGGTAACAACAAATATGGAGGCAAATTGTTCATGTCTTGTGATGTTTTCCTCATACTCCATGATATATTCATCATATTTTTCCTTGAGAGTCAGGATATCCCTTTCTATTTTATGTTAGAGAGTATCAAAAAAATATTTATCAAAAAAACATTTTTTTTAATTCCTTCTACTCTAGCACATTGCTAACTTACTCATGGTTTTTATTTTTTATCAATTCCCCCCACTGAAATTTTTCTCCCTTCTTTCAAAAAATATCTAGTAGAACCTTCTCTTACTCAAAACATTTAATGATGCGCAATATCTTCTTAATGAAGTCGGTCCATTATTTTGTGATTAAGGGATCAAATGATCCATTTAAAGTAGGAGGATATTATTTCATGAAGCTCTCGATTATGGAATGTTCTATCTTAGGGGGGTTTGGGTGCTTCTATTAATACATGATTTTATTTAGAACCCACATCTTCTAAGAGAGTATCATTAACATATTCATGATTTTAACTCCCATTAGGTTGGGAATCTCATTGGGCCGATCCTCACAGTGTTTGTCGCTTTAATTGTTTACTTGATTACTCATATTTCAGCCATTATCTAGAAGAAAATGAAAAATTATAGACGATTATTTTAAACTATTAAACATATAAATGGGAATCCAATCACATTAAAGGGATAACTTCTAAATTACATTTAGTTTTTATCTTAGGAGTTTCAAGGATTCAATATTTGTTATCCATGATATAATGCCTAAAATATATTTTTATAGAATTTTTTTGGTTAAAATATTAATGGTTCATAATTAGATTATGAATTTACCAAACGATATCCCTCAATAGTTTCAAACGGGGAGCACATTAAGTCTTGTTGTCGTGTACCATATTACCTCAAGATAGGCCTGGAGCACCTTGTCGGAGTTGTTACCCCTATGTATATCTATTCTAGAACCATTTCCACTTCTAGTATCCAGACATGGATGTATTTTCTAGATAAATCACATACTCTTTACTTATAGAAATTCGTGTATGTTTTCTTATACATAGTCTTATCCCTATGGATTTCATTGTATTTTTCTAATCCATATCCCAAAAATAACTAAACCTTGTCTCGGATACCAACTATAGTGAATATGGTATATATTAAACATTAATACATGATTTATTACATTAATGTACACATATTAAAACCTAAAGGATCTATAAGTATGTTGTCTTTAGGAATTAAGTATCTAGATTAAGTTCTTAAACATGGGATATAACAACATTATTAAAATCTTCCTTAACATGCTTCTAGAATTCCATGGCTTTTAAAACTACATGGGATAACCTAATGAAAAAATAAGAAATGGATGTTCTATAAATCCCAGTTTGGGAAAAAATTCATAACATTAAGAAGATATTTCATGTTAGAAAATATGAATATCAATGGAGCATTAATGGAACATGGATAATAATTCATGATATAGAATGATAATCAAAAAATGTAAAATGTGGTAACAACATAAAACACAGAATCATAAACATATACCAATGATAAACCGCTAAGACCTCATGGTGGTAAAAGTCCAATAATGGACTCAGAAGAACCCCCTATCCTAAAAATACATATCATGATACAAAACATTACCCAATGCATTGGAGCGTTATCTAGGCACACTCATCATATTCATTTCATTATCATGGTTAAGTGTTTCACATAGATTATACAAGATAGATTCATTTGTCATAATAACTTATTAAATGGTTAAGGAGTGTGGAATATATATATCTTAGTCCCATGTCAAAAATTATATGTTTCTAAATCTGAACACCCTTTTTATGAAATGTTTTTGGTATTCAATACATGCTTGTTTTAACCTAAAAAATTGCGGTAAAATTTCTGCAGTAGAATGACGCCACATAGAGATTCCTAAAATTGTGTCGATGAGAAACAAAAAGGTATATAATCACATATAGATTAAATGGTAAGAAATATGGACATGGAAATAATATCCCAAAAATATAATTTTTAAATAGAAGATATAATTTAGGGAAGAAACTTGAATAAAGAAAAGAATACGGACTATTTTTCGGCATGGTAATGGGTGAAAATAATGGATCATGGGAGTCTTAATGAGAGTAAAAATGGGATCTCATAATTTACACATAAAATGGAAAGAAAGAGTCATATAGAAGAACATATCTTCACTTAATAAAATATATTTTAAGAGAGATAACATAAAATATGTTCTTGAATGGAAATGATAAGAAAGAAATCCATTACAAAATTTCTTCATAGTAATGAGGGTATATAAAAGATCAAAGAAGGATTAATGAGGATGAATGGGGATATAAAAATTTATATATGAAATGTAAAGTGATGGGATACAAAATAGCATATCCTAAAAAAATAAAATGAGAATTAAATCACATAACATAAAATAACTACTTGAAAAAAATAGGAGAATGGAAGATCCCGTATGGAATTTCAGTATAGTAATGACATAGGTAAGGGTCAAAATGAGAGAGTATAAATGATCTATCATTAATATAAAATCAATTTTAATTAGGGGAATGATTATAAATGAATTATAATATAAACAATTGAACTCAATAATACTAATTTCAAATAAAGTACTTGAATTAAATGGAGGAGAGGAAGGTGAGGATCCCTTACTGGAGTGTGTGATTCCAAATGCTTGGAAGGGTCTTCTTGAGAGTATGGGGGAACCTTGGGAAGACTCTAGAGAGTTTGGGGAAGAATATATATGTACACCATGGAGCTTGAGTGAAGATAAATAGGATCATGGGAGGGTTTATATAGGAAATGAGGGGGATTTATTTATTATTTTTATTTTTGAACCTACATAATAAAATAACCGAAACCACAAACCATACCATGGATTTTCCCCATATTTTCTAAAAAATGGGACTATTTTAAATTATTTTACAAGTTAAATGGCTGAGATAAATAAAATAATGCCCTTACATATGTGGAGGTGAGTCGTACTCTAAGATAAATAATTTTATAACCTTCAAATATATTACATGCTTTGGAGGATTCATAATGAATTTAAAAATTCCATAAAATAAACTAAAAATCACAATATTTTAAAATTAAAACTTTTATTTAGTCTTGGATCCAATTAATAGTAATTATTACATCACTTTTGGGTCATTATGATGTCATAAAACACAAATTATATTTATATGATATTTAATTTTTACCAAAAAATTTATCTACATCAGAAATTTATAAAAAAATACACCATTTGATAATTTTGAAGTTAATATTTGAAAAATAATGTTCATTTTATCTAAATAATTTAATAAAAATCTGAAATTTCTCTTTTAAAACTATTTTTGACATTTACTAAAAATGACATGTTTTTTGATAATAAGAGTTTCTGAATCCTTATAAAAATCACATTTGGCTTCATAAAATTATATGATCATTTATATTTTAAAAAAATATTTAATAATATTATTTAATTAAATTATTATTTATTTTAAAAATCCAATAATTCATCAAATTATAAAACATAATTGAATTTTACTATTTACCAAAAATACTATTTCTGTTTTTTTGGATCATAATAAAAATAATTTATAAAGTAAAAATAATAAGATGGAAATAATTCATTATTAAATAAAAATTAATATAAATATTTATATTTATAAGTTTTTGTTACATAATCCTTTAATAAACCCACAAAATCCCTAAGGGTGTGGTGCGTGATGGCGCGACTTTCATGGCGTGGTTCGACGAACATGATATGGGTAGTGATCTCGATGAGCATAAACTTCTCCTATAAACGATTTCTATCATGCTTAATTTTTTGGATATATGAATGATATTAGTCAAAGGAAAATCCCAGAAATTCTATATCTCTTATAAGATTTGATAAATGGGCTTCATAGGGTTTGATCTTACTGACTAAGGGCCCCAATTCCTTTGTCTATGTCAATTTGATTTGTTAAAACCCTACATTTATAATAATCAATTGATCACTTTTCAACGGATATTTTATCAATGGTAAGGATTATTAATAGTCAATTAAATCTGATAGATATAATAAATCCAAATATGTGCATATGTTTTCTAAAACCATATTACTTATTAAGACATTTAATTAAAAAAATAAATTTTATTTATAATAGTTCATGTCATTATAATAAATTAAGATTTTGAGGTTATAAATGTGTCATAAAAACTTTTTAATTCATAAAATAAATACTTTTTACCTTCCATTAGATTTATTGTTGAAATTAGAACAACATCTATTTTTGGAAATGGTATTTCAGACATACACTCGATCGATATTATTTTTTCTTAGTGGATGAAAAGGATTGAACAAATGTTTTTGAATTAATATAATATATTTTATAGTTTCTAATGGTACATATTTAATTATATTAATAATTTTAGATATTATTTAGGAAGGAGTAGAGTATAATAAAGAATAATAAAATGTAATACTCAATATGGATGATTGAGTTTTATCTTAGATAACTCCTTGGAAATGAAGGACTTAAGAAAAATAAATGTAAATAGAGGATTATGATCATGGAAGAGGGTTATATGAATATAAAATTGTAATATTTTCAATAAAAAAATTTCTAAGGATAGATTAGTATAGAAGTGGTGTGAGTGTTAACTTTTTATATGTGAATACATGGGTAGTTTTGGAAGTAACTCTTATATTTTCAATAATATGATGTTGTTACTAAATGGTAAATGGTAAATGGTAAATGGAAAAAAGATAATGGTATTGTTAATTTTGTTTAATATCACCAAAAAAATCATTTTAATATAAAATTGAGTGTTAGAGGGATTTTTCTATTAAGTTGATAACTTTTATCCAAGTTTTTTTACCTTGGTAATAAATTATTGAACATAGTAATTAATTTTAAGGAAGAAAATTAAGATTATAAATTTTATCTATTTTGAAGCCTCCCATTTCAAATTTTCAAATAAATTTAATGAATAATAAATTTAAGGTTTTTAAATTTTAATTTTATAATAAACGCACATAATGTGTAAAAACAATTTTTAGAAAATCCGAGTTTTTATGTTCCAAATTAACATACAAGAAAATAAATTCATAGATACTAATTTTTCAGAAATAAATTTGTTTATTATAGATGAAATAAACAATTTTTTTATTAAAGTAACATTTTAATTTAGCTCTAAATATAATGGACATATGATTTATATGCTCAAAAAATGTATTAAAATGAATAATTATATTCCTTAAACAAATATTTTATTCATTAAAATGTTTTTTAAACTTATTGAATATTATTACATAATTGATAAATCAAAAAATTATAGTTTTCTCAAAAATAGTATTTTTCGACTAAAAATCACCCTTTTTAAAAAAAGACAAAATTTCATTCCAAAAAATTTTAACAACATGAATCCAAAAATGAATTTAGTTTTATATAATTCAGATTTTGAAATTTATAAATGTAGTCTTAAAATTAAAATATAAATTATAAAGAAAAATTTCTCGAATTTAAAGATAATGTTCCATAAATATTATGTGTTCTTAATATTATTTCATATAAATTTTTAATTTAATAGATTTTAATATATTATAAAATATATAGTAATATTTTAAAATTGTTAAATTTAATAAATTGTGATAAAATATTCAATCCTTAATGAAATGATTATTTTAGAAATAAATATTAACATTTTACTAAATACGATTTAACAAATACAATCAACATTATTTATTATGATACTAATATTTATTTCTACAGTTCCATTTATATTATAATATTTATTTGAATTTTATCATATCATATTGTAATAATAATATTAATGGTTGTATATAACACATGCACATACACACATATTTATAATATTTTATTACCATATTTTTATTTCATTGTGAGTCATATTATTTTAAACTTACTAATTAAAAATACATGACATGAGTATACTTATTTGATATAATAAAAATGACCATATTTGAAGTGTTTATATTTTCAATCACTATATTTCCTTACATTGTGATTATACTTTATAAATCATTTATTCATTTCACTATCAAATCACAAGGTGTAGTCCATATTCAATATTATAGATTTTTCATAATGATTTCTCCTTTCATGGTGTCCTTCCTCATTATAGGTTTTGTTTGGATATTGGTAATCCTTATGTTTGAAGTTGATCCCGGGGATTCCCAGGTTGTGATGATATTATTCTTTTATATCTATAGTACCCTATTGATCGATGTACTTTTATGGGATGTATTTTATCCATGATGAGTAATAATCGATAGTGTGAAATACATAGGTTTATGTTAACTTATTATAAGGTTCCACTTATTAATGAATAATATTTTTTTAGTTTTAATCCATATCTTATATGACTTATTTTTTAATCAATTTAAATTCCATTACAAAATTAATAAAAAATATTTTATCATTATAAGCATGTGGTTTATAAAAATAAAATTCTTCCTAAAATTTTGTTAGTGTTACATAAAACATTCCATTTGAACCCAGAATAATCCATTGAAAAGGAGGATTTTTTTAAGTCCCAAAATAAGGTCCATTACCAAAAATTTTAATCACTAAATTTGAATGAACCCACCCACACATACAATGATTTTTGGAAAATGTACACATTTAATTCGTTGATGGTTCCTAAAATCTATAGGAAAAAAATTTATGTTGAGCCATATTTACATAGATAATATTTATATTTTAATTAAATTCATCATATATAACTACACTTTAATATAAAAATAATTTATAACAACCAATTATTTCATGAATTGAATAATAAAGGAAACACATTTTTATAAATACCTCAAACTGCTAGAAATCAAGTTGCAACATGTCACCTTCCATGGAGAACACCCAAACTAGTATATAATACCCTCCATAAGCATTAAAAATCTTGAACCCCCAAGGATAAGTCATACTAAACCCAAAATCCAACTATTATAGTGGATAGTGTTCTTGGGAGAGTTAAAACCAAATAGAAATATAAGAATAAATGGATGGTAAGAGATTATAGATAAAAGGTTGGTGCTACCTTAAAGAAGCCTCTTGAAACCATAAGTAGATGATATAAAAAAATGAAGAATAAGGGAGGGTAGTGTAATGGACCGGACCTCTCTGGTCCATTACTTTGTGAATTTTTGGTGTTGGATGTGTTCTGGGAGGTCAAGGGGACATATCCCCAACACTTTGCCAATTTTCCAGTTCTATGAACAGTGTTTCCAGTTTTATGAACAGTAACAGATCGGTCTTAAAGATCGGTCTGACAGATCGGTCTCACAGATCGGTCTCACAGATCAGTCTGACAGATCGGTCTCACAGATCGGTCTCACAGATCAGTCTCACAGATCGGTCTGACAGATCGGTCTCACAGATCGGTCTGACAGATCGGTCTCACAGATCGGTCTGACAGATCGGTCTCACAGATCGATCTCAAAGATCGGTCTCACAGATCCATCACACAGATCGGTCTCACAGATCGGTCTGACAGATCGGTCTCACAGATCGGTCTCACAGATCGATCTGACAGATCGGTCTCACAGATCGGTCTCACAGATCGGTCTGACAGATCGGTCTCACAGATCGGTCTCACAGATTGCTCTCACAGATCAGTGTGACAGATCAGTTTCACATATCGGTCTGACAGATAGGTCTCACGGATCGGTCTGACAGATCGGTCTCATAGATCGGTCTGACAGATCAGTCTCACAGATCGGTCTAACAGATCGGTTTCACAGATCGGTCTGACAGATCGGTTTCACAGATCGGTTTCATGTACAGTAATAGTGGGTGAACTGTGTTTCCAGATTCCTACAGTTTTTCCCCTATTGACGTTTCCTTTGACATAAAATACTTTTAAAGCCTTATTTTAAGGGCTCTTAAGTCCGTTTCAAAGGCCATAAATCCTATATTAATTATTCCTAAGGTCGGGATGTATTTACTTGGTCAAACCTCCTGGGTTAATGCAATCTGTTTTTTAATGGAGAATTAACTGGATCTTAGACCGTCGCCCCCTTAAATCTTAAAAAGGGACGAGATATCATTCTCCCTTGTTCTTTCCCTTTGTTCTCCGCTAAGAGACACTAGAACCTTTCAATCATTCCCGTAGGAGTTGCACAATCAATCTTTACTCCTAGGATTGGTTCTTCTCTGTTTTGGATGCAACAGAACTGTGTCGGCCAATCTTCCCAATAAGGTATGTTTTATCGTTGTTCCTTTGGGGATCATCTTCTCTTGTTTCTCCCTTCCATATTTGACCATGTAATTTCCAAGATTCTAATGGGTTTTTCTTGGGGTTGGTTGGTACTGTCGTACCGTGGCATCCTCCGGTGGATGCAGTTGTCGTGAGAGGATGATTGTGACTCGTTGTGTGGATAAAGGATGTCAAGAACGTTTCTAGGTAGGGGATTCATGGCTTCTCTAATTGTATATGTGCAATCGTAAGATTAGCATGATTTAGTCCTTTGGATCACATTGAAATTTACCAAATTAAATACTTGAACCGGATTAAAAGAATTGGTTTATCGCATGTTGTTGCTTTATACCGTGATAACGGTTTGCCTCATGTTTTTCTAGATAGAGTGATGTGTATGATTTCTTTGATTTTTTGTTCGTTCATGATAGAAATTGATAATAAATGTAAAGCCGGAATTAATTGTTAATTAATTGGCTAAATGTAAAGAGTCATGTAAATTAATCTGGTTATTTCTGTTGTTATAGTTGTTCTAATTTGAGGAGAATCAAATTAGGGGAGTAAGCATGGTTATTTAATTGTGATAGCTTTCTGATTAGGTATCTCGTAATTGGAACCTGCAAATAAAAAAATCTTCAAATTCAATATGGATTAAAGAACAGATTATGTGGGAATTTCTAAAAGGGTTTTGAGTTACCCTCTTTTTTGTTAAAGGGTCAAGAGCCCATGGTTGTGACTGTTGTTTTCATGCTGCTTGTGTTGTGATGTGAGCCTGGATGGCTGTTGTGATATGTGGAGGCATGGAGGCCTTGTGGTTGGGGCAACAGATGATGCCTAGAGTGGCGAGATGCATCAGTTATGAATGTGGGTGTCGGGGAGGACACCAAGTGTGATGGAATGGGATAGATGTGGTTGTTGGATGCTTGTGGTTTTCTTTGAATGTTAATCTGCTTTGCTTTTCCCCACTGCTCAAGGCAGCTGGTCTTGCTACCCTTCTTCCGAAGGAGGTGAAGATGCACGGGGTATTCCACGTGCTTTCCGCATTTAGCCTCTTGAGGGAGAATGGGTCTATGCTCTTTCTATAGGCAGCAAAGACTCAACGGGTAGAATATCTACTCACCGTGTTGAGCCTCCTTTATGTTTAGAAGCAAAGGATGATTTTCTAGAATGCCTGGGAATATGGAAAAGTAATTCTATAATGAATGTTTGATTAAATGGTGAAAATACATGGGGATGGAGATACTAGAATTTAAAGGTGATGTGAATATTAAAAGAAGCAGTTGATTTTGAATGTGATTCCAATTCAGTTTAATGTGGAATTGTTCATGCTTAATTAATGTTTAACTAATTAATTAATGTACAGTGGAACTAATAAAATGAGAATGGAGTAATCTAATAAATCTCTTCAAATGTTTGTTTTCTTATAGGATACCTAGTCTTAGAAGTAGCAGCTTGGAGTCTGAGAGATGTTAACTGCAGTTGTATCTAAGACTAGGTAATTCCCATAGTGTGGATGTGAGTTATATATATATTCTGTACTTTTTGTGTTTCTATATGCTACTCCACCCTGTTGGTAAGGGCAACTGACACCCCGGGGATTCTGAGCCCTGGGGGGTGTTTTCCCCCAACATTCTGATGGGAGGTTGAATGGCTGACTACCCCCTTTGACTCCGCTCTCTTCTCATGGTAGATCTTTGTGCTGGTAGGCACACTGGTTTGTTTTACATATATATGTGTGTAGAGGGTTGTAATAGCTTGTGGTTATTTCACACACATATATTCTGGATATGGTATCCTATGAACTACTATAGGTGTAACGTGTATAGGTCGTGATGGCTTGAGGATCCCTATTCGGTGTATGGGCTATAATGGCTTGAGTTGTAATACCCGATGTATGATACATGTTATGCGGGCTGTGATGGCTCCCGGAACTTACCTGGTTTCTTTTCGGTGTGAGTATGGTGTGGTGTTTTGCCCAGGTGTCTGCGGGCAAGCCTTTGTGGTGCACGAGGTGCAGATTGTGGAGCTTAGCCCAGGTGTTTGTGGGCAAGCCTTTGGAGAGAGATGCACAGGACGTATGTCGTTGGGGAAAAGCGGAAAACAAGTGGGAAAGTAGTAGCAGGGTACCCTTCATAATCTTTACTATATGCTATATTCCTGTATTCCTTACTTGGTGAGAGTAGCCATGGTGAGGTTGGGAACTTAGTATACCTGTTTAGGCGACGAGTTAGTTTCACTTGTTGTTCACTAGGATTTAGCATGCTTTCTTTACTGTTGCACGAGAGGCTTGGGGAGGATCATATTGAGTATATTGTTATACTCACCCTATGTATATATAAACTATTTTTCAGGTCACTTGGAGTAGTTTGGAGATCAAGCTGGTTACTACTAGCTTGTGGTTGGAGGAGGAGTTGTTCGGGCTTGTGGTCGCTATCGTTTTACTTTCTTTTGGGTACTTTTAGTTTCCCCTTTCAGTTGTAGTACTTTTTCATGACATTTCATATATGTACTTGGATTTATTTTATTTTTTTTATTTATGAGTTGGAGTTGATTGGAGTATATTCTATCTCTCTCTTCTGCATGTGTTCTCTTAGAGGGTAATGCCTCCCATTTGTATGTTTATTATACCCTCGGTGCTAGTCTCCAACCCGGGTCCTACTGGAGGCGGGACTCGGGGGTCATTATCTCTCTTCTCACATTATCGGCCTAGGAGGGGTACACTTTGTGTGGAGGGGTCGTGACAGAGTGGTATCAGAGGTCTGGTTGAGTGATAGAATGGAGTTTGGAGTTAGGCACAGGTGAGGATGCATGGGATGGTAGGGCAACGATGTCATTCATGTTTAGCAAGTGGGGTAAACACTGGATACTGGCAGAGACATAGGCGTTTAGGTCCCCCTATGATCTGTTGCACGAACCTTTAAGTTTACGATGGCTACTAAACAAAGTGATACTGGTTGCAGGGTAGAGACCTAGGAAAGTATCATGAATCATTATTCTTTACGCCTGTGTTTGAATGGGTAGACCTTGGGATAGGTAACCTAAAATTAATAAAACAAAATAATTAATTAATTAATGTTGAGTCTTCCATATTCCAGGCATAGGAGCTCTAACAGTTGTTATTTTACAGGTATGTCTCCAGGTTGACGTCCTCGTCAGGTTTACGAAGAAGATGCCTAGCAAGTTGTTCCAGCAGATCGTCGTCGGGTAGAGGATGACGACGATGACACTTGGAGGAAGACACTCCGAGAGTTTCAGCACCAGAGTCTACAGAAGTACGAGGGATCCATTTCATATGCAGTCACAGAATACTAGTTGGAGGAGGTCGAGATAGGCTTTAGTTTGATTTGTTCTCAGAAGGAACGTTGGGTGTCCTTGGTTGTGACGATGCTGCATGGAGCAGCGAGGCAGTGGTGGTTCTTGTTTCCCGGAGATCGTGAGAAGTCAGCGATCTCATGGGAGGAGTTTCGGGACAGGTTTAGAGTCGAGTTTCTTTCTTCGACTGCAAAGGCGTCCAGTCGTCCGGAGCTTCTAACCCTTCAACAGGGGAGCTCCAGTGTTTGAGAGTTTGGAATCCATTTCAGGAACCTTCTACGATATGCTTCATACCTATTACCAGATGAGGAGGCCAGGGTGAGGCATTTCGAGGAGGCTTTGCGTCCAGAGATCCAGTGCCAGGTCACCCCATTTATGCTAAAGACATATGTTGAGGTGATGGCGAGGGAAGAGGTTGTTAACAGGACTTTGTCTAGGACCGGATCGTCACAAGAGGGGAATCGTCATGATTCCTCACAAAGCAAAGCTGTGGTCCGGGGATCCCGGTTTTCAGGGAAGAAGAGTTTCTGTTCACCTAGGGGTAGGTTCCAGCCCATCCCATCTCATTTCTCCAGAGGCAGCAACTCTCAGGCCTATACCAAGGGATCAGGCGCTTGTTTTTCTTGTGGTGGTCGTGGTCATCAGCAGCGGGAGTGCCCGACATTTCAGAGCAGTCATCGTGCACCAGGCACTCCGCTCCAGGTTCCTCCATTGAGCAGTTCCATATGAGGCAGTAGCAGCAGGTTGCACCAGCTTTAGATCACCAGAGGGTAGATGGAGCAGGTAGAGGACAACCCCATGATGCTCCCCATCCTCAGAAAGTAGAGCGCGGCCATGGTGGTGGTCTTCATTAGGGTCAGAGAGGCCGTGAGGGAGGTTGTGGTCAGCTTCATGCTCTAGCGTTGCCAGCCCCAGGCGAGCCAGATGTCGTTCGAGGTACCCTTTTCTTGTTTTCTAAATTGGTGTATGCCTTGTTTGATTTAGGAGAAACACACTCCTTCATATCACCTACCCTTGTCCATGCTTTGGGACTTGAGGTAGAGAGGCTTCCAATTCCCTTGGCGTTGACTACTCCAGTTGGAGGTCGAGCCGACTTGTTTGAAGTATGTAGAGACTGTGAGCTAGTGTTGGGGCAACACCACTCTTTGGGAGATTTCCTATGTTTACGAATACAACCATATGATGTCATACTCGGTATGGATTGGTTGTATTCGGTGCAGGCTATTGTGGATTGCTACAGGAAGAAGGTCGTTTTCTTTGATGCAGATGGAGAGAAAGTGGTGTTGGTTGGTGAGAGAGATCCTCGGATGAGTCATAGACAAGTTCCATCCTTATCATCCATGATGGCTGGGATGATGTTGAGTTATTCAGAGGTTCAACAATTGGTGTTTCCTAGGGTCATAGAGGAGTACCCTGACGTCTTTCCAGAAGAGGTTGTATCCTTACCCCCTCGACGAGAGATCGAGTTTGGGATCGAGCTACAGCCAGGAGCTTCTCCTATCTCTATGTCTCCATATTGGATGTCCCCTTTTGAGTTATGAGAGCTACATATTCATCTTGATGGTCTGTTGCAGTGCGGTTTTGTTTGGCCAAGTGTGTCACCGTGGGGAGTGCCAGTTTTGTTTTTGAAAAAGGCTGACGGCCGTTTGTGGTTGTGTGTTGATTATCATCGATTAAAAAAAGTGACAATAAAGAACCGCTATCCTCTTCCGCGGATTGATGACCTATTCGATCAACTGAAGGGTGAAAGTTGGTTCTCAAAGATCGACTTGTGGTCAGGATATCATCAGATGCGTGAAAGGATGAGGATATCCCGAAGACTGCTTTCCGTTGTCGTCATGGGCATTAGGAGTTTGTTGTAATGTCATTGGGCATGATGAATGCTCCAGCTATTTTTATGGGGTTGATGAATGATGTGTTCCATGAATTCCTGGACAAGTTTGTTGTGGTTTTCATCAATGACATCTTTGTGTACTCCACATCTGAAGAAAAGCATTCAGGGAATCTACGAGCAGTTTTGGGAGTTCTTCGCCAACATCAGTTGTTTGGGAAGTTGTCCAAGTGTGAGTTTTGGGCTCGAGAAGTTCTTTTCTAGGGGCATGTTGTGTCCCAACAGGGAGTAGCTGTGGATCCATCGAAGATAGAAGCAGTGGTGTCTTGGGCAGCCCCCAAGACCGTGTCAGAGGTGTGAAGTTTCCTTGGTCTCGCATGCTATTATAGGAGGTTTGTAGCCAATTTCTCCCAAGTTGCGACTCCTCTGACTGCTTTGATCAGGAAGGATCAAGTGTTCATATGGACTGATCAGTGTCAAGAATCTTTCGAGTATCTAAAGGAGAAGTTGGTAAGTGCTCCAGTTCTTTATCTTCCAGTGGAGGGAGTCCAGTTTGATGTTTTCTGTGATGCTTCACATTTAGGGCTAGGCTGTGTTCTCATGCAGGAGAGGTCAGTTGTTTCTTATGGGTCTCGGCAGTTGCGTAGCCATGAATGCAACTATGCCACCCATGATCTTGAGTTGGTAGCCGTGGTGTTTTCTCTGAAGTTGTGGAGATATTACCTCATTGGTGAGCACTTTGTGGTTTTCACCGGTCATAAGAGTTTGAGGTATGTTTTCTCCCAACGTGACTTGAACTTGAGGCAGTGTCGGTGGATGGAGTTATTGCAAGAATACGACTTTGAAATATCGTATACACCTGGAAAAGGGAATGTTGTAGCTGATGCACTAAGCCGAAAGTCAAGTAATGATGTTGTGCGTGAATCTGGTGATTCCTGGAGAGTGATGGAAGAGCTATCAGCTTTGCATCTTGATATGGGAGAAGTTGGGGGTAGAGGTTGTCTTTTCCAGATGACGGTGCAGTCATCCCTGATGCAGAAGGTGGAAGAGTCTCAGTTGGGTGATCTAGAGGTGGAAGTCTGGAGAGATAGAGTTGTTTGTAGTGAGTCCCCTGATGGTTGGTCGGAGGATGAACAACACCGAGTGTTGTATCATGGAAGGCTTTTTGTTCCCTTGGTGATGTGCGAGACGGTTCTCCGAGATTTCTATAGTTAACCCTTGGCAGTACATCCTGGTGTGACGAAGATGTACCGAACCTTGAGGAGTCAGTTTTGGTGTCCTGGGCTGAAACGTACGGTTGCAGAGTGTGTGTCTCGATGTTTAGTCTGCCAGAAGGTGAAGGTCGAACACCGTGTTCCTGGTGGTCTTCTCCAGAAATTAGAGATTCCTCAATGGAAGTGGGAGGACATCTCAGTGGACTTTGGTACAGGTTTACCTCGAGCTCCGGTAGGACATGATGCTATATGGGTGGTAGTGGATTGTTTAACAAATTCGGCCCACTTCATAGCGATCAAGGAGTCGAGCTCAATGGAGGTTTTGTCGAGGCAGTATCTAGAGGAGGTGGTAAGACTTCATGGAGTACCTAGGACGATCATTTCTGATGGAGATCATCATTTTACCTCCAGGGTGTGGAGAGGTCTCCAGCATGCTTTTGGCTCTCAACTGTGCCTTAGCACTACTTTTCATCCTCAAACCGATGGTCAGACAGAGTGAACCATCTAGACTCTTGAAGACATTCTGCGCTCTTGTGTTCTTGATTTTGGAGGTTCATGGATGAAGCACTTACCATTGGTAGAGTTCACTTACAATTATAGTTTTCACTCTACCATCGGTATGGTGCCGTTTGAAGCCTTGTATGGACGGCCATGCCGTTCTCTATTGTGCTGGACTGGGGTCAGAGGGTCAGCAATTCTCGGACCAGAACTAGTGCAGAATACAACAGAGATGGTTCAGGTGATTCGTGAGAGGATGAAGACAGCACAGGATCATCATAAATCATAGGCTGATCAAAGAAGGAGACACTTAGAGTTTAATTTTGGGGATCATGTGTTTCTGAAGGTGACTCCCCGTCGTGGTCAGCGAAGGTTTGGTCGTGGAAGTAAGCTTTCTCCCCGGTTTGTTGGGCCTTTCGAGGTGTTAGCTCGTGTTGGAGCTGTGGCATATCGAGTAGCACTTCCTCCTCAGATGAGTCGAATACTTGATGTTTTCCATGTATCACAGCTCCGTCATTATCTTCATGATGAATCTCATGTTATCGATTGGGGAGATATCGATATTGATGATGATGAAACCTTTGGGGATCGACCTGTGGAGATCCAAGACCACAAGGAGAAGGTGTTGTGTGGGCGTTATATCCCCTTATTTCTTGTCTTGTGGTGACACGGTGGCATGGAGGAGAGTACATGGGAGTGTGAGTCACAGATACGTGATCAGTACCCAGAGTTGTTTAATGTTTAACTCCTTTCATGTAATGATGTTTTCTTTTTGGTTGGACCTTTCATGTTTTATTTATGTACTTTTCATGTGATGTTATGTTTGAATGGTATGGATATGGATTGTTTCTTCCCTTGCTCTTGGATGTCATGGTTTTTTCCTAGCTTTAAAACAACTCAGGGTGGTTTTCCCCTGAGAGGTATCTTATGGGGTGGTTGTTTGGACCCCTCTTTTCCTCAGGATGGTTTTAAATTCTCGAGGACGAGAATGATTTGAGAGGTATCTGATGTAATGGCCCAGACCTCTCCAGTCTATTACTTTGTGAATTTTTGGTGTTGGAGGTGTTTCAGGAGGTCAAGGGGACTTATCCCCAACACTTTTCCAATTTTCCAGTTCTGTGAACAGTGTTACCAGTTTTATTAATAGTAACAAATCGGTCTCATAGATCGGTCTCAAAGATCAGTCTGACAGATCGGTCTCACAGATCGGTCTCACAGATCAGTCTGATAGATCGGTCTCATAGATCGGTCTCACAGATCGGTCTCACAGTTTGGTCTCACAGATCGGTCTGACAGATCAGTCTCACAGATCCGTCTCAAAGATCCGTCTCAGAGATCCGTCTCACATATCAGTCTCACATATCAGTCTAACAGTTCGGTCTCACAAATTGGTCTCACAGATCGGTCTGACAGATCGGTCTCAGAGATCGGTCTGACAAATCGGTCTGACAGATCAGTCTGACAGATCGGTCTGACAGATCGGTCTCACATATCAGTCTGACAAATCAGTCTCACAGAACAGTCTGACAGATCGGTTTCACAGATCGGTCTGACAGATCGGTCTGACAGATCGGTCTCACAGATCGGTCTGACACATCGGTCTCACAGATCGGTCTGACAGATGGGTTTCACAGATCGGTCTGACAGATCGGTTTCACAGATCGGTCTGACAGATCAGTTTCACAGATCGGTTTCATGTACAGTAACAGTGGGTGAACAGTGTTTCCAGATTCCTATAGTTTTTCCCCTATTGACATTTCCTTTGACGTAAAATACATTTAAAGATTTATTTTAAGGGCTCTTATGGATGTTTCAAAGGCCATAAATCCTATATTAATTATTCCTAAGGTTGGGATGTATTTACTTTGTCAAACCACGTGGGTTAATGTGATCCGTTTTTAATAGAGAATTAACCGGATCTTAGACCATCGCCCCCTTAAATCTTAAAAAGGGACGAGATATAATTCTCCCTTGTTCTTTCCCTTTTTTATCAGCTAAGAGACGCTAGAACCTTTCAATCATTCCCATAGGAGTTTCATAATCAATCTTTACTCCTAGGATTGGTTCTGCTCTGTTTTGGATGCAACCAAACTGTGTCGGTCAATCTTCCCAATAAGGTATGTTTTATCGTCGTTCCTTTGGGGATCATCTTCTCTTTTTTCTCCCTTCCATATTATACCATGTAATTTCCAAGATTCTAATGGGTTTTTCTTGGGGTTGGTTGGTATTGTCGTACCGTGGCATCCTCCGGTGGATGAAGTTGTCATGAGAGGAGGATTGTGACCCGTTGTGTGGATAAAGGACGTCAAGAACTCTTCCAGGTAGGGGATTCATGGCTTCTCTAATTATATATGTGCAATCGTAGGATTAGCATGATTTATTCCTTTGGATCACAATGAAATTTACCTAATTAAATACTTGAACTGGATTAAAATAATTGGTTGATCGCATGTTGTTGCTTTATACCGTGATAACGGTTTGCCTCATGTTTTTCTAGATAGTGTGATATCTATGATTTCTTTGATTTTTTGTTCGTTCATGATAGCAATTTATAATGAATGTAAAGCTGGAATTAATTGTTAATTAATTGGATAAAGATAAAGAGGCATGTAAATTAATTTGGTTATTGTCATTGTTGTAGTTGTTCTAATTTGAGGAGAATCAAATTAGGGGAGTAAGCATGGTTATTTAATTGTGATATATTACTTATTAGGTATCCCGTAATTGGAACCCATGAATAAAAAAATCTGCTAATTCAATATGGATTAAATAACAGATTATGTGGGAATTTCTAAAAGGGTTCTGAGTTACCCTCTTGTTTGTTAAAGGGTCAAGAGCCCATGGTTGTGACTGTTGTTTTCATGCTTCTTGTGTTGTGATGTGAGCCTGGATGGCTATTGTGATATGTGGAGGCATAGAGGCCTTGTGGTTGGGGCATCAGATGACGCCTAGAGTGGTGAGATGCATCAGTTATGCATGTGGGTGTCGGGGAGGACACCAAGGGTGATGGAATGGGATGGATGTGGTTGTTGGATGCTTGTGGTTTTCTTTGAATGTTAATCTTCTTTGCTTTTCCCCACTGCTCAAGGCATCTGATCTTGCTACCCTTCTTTCGAAGGAGGTGAAAACATGCAGGCTATGCCACGTGCTTTTTGTGTTTATCCTCTCGAGGTAGAATGGGTCTATGCTCTTTCTATAGGCAGAAAAGACTTGACGGGTAGTATATCTACTCACCGTGTTGAGCCTCCTTTGTGTTTAGAAGAACAGGATGCTTTTCTAGAATGCCTGGGAATATGGAAAAGTAATTCTGTAATGAATGTTTGATTAAATGGTGAAAATCCACGGGGATGGAGATACTAGAATTTAAAGGTGATGTGAATCTTAAAACGAGCAGTTTATTTTGAATGTGATGCCAATTTAGTTTAATGTGGAATTTCTCATGCTTAGTTAATGTTTAAAGAATTAATTAATGTACAGTGGAACTGATAAAATGAGAATGGAGTAATCTAATAAATTTATTCAAATTTTTGTGTGCTTATAGGATACCTAGTCTTAGAAGTAGCAGCCTGGAGTCTGAGAGACGTTAGCTGCAGTTGTATCTAAGACTTGGTAATTCCCATAGTGTGGATGTGAGTTATATATATATATTCTGTACTTTTTGTGTTTCTATATGCTACTCCACCCTTTCGGTAAGGGCAACTAACACCCCGGGGATTTTGAGCCTTGTGGGGGGTGTTTTCCCCAACATTCTGATGGGAGGATGAATGGTTGACTACCCCCATTGACTCCGCTCTCTTCTCGTGGTAGATCTTTGTACTGGTAGGCACACTGGTTAGTTTTACCCATATATGTGTGTAGAGGGCTGTAATGGCTTGTGGTTATTTCACACACATATATTCTGGATATAGTATCCTATGGACTACTATAGGTGTAACGTATAACGACCCATACTTTACATACATTGTTAATACTTAAAAATTGAAGCATACTTATTATAACATATAACAAAACCAAAAAAGGACTGTATAGGTATAGTGTCTTTAGAAACTGGGAAACATAAACAACTGGTTCATAAAGAATCTACATTGTCTTCCATTTATTTCATCATATCTGTAGTCCCTTTTGGCATATCTTACTTAATAACCTTCTTCCTGACCTGGGGAAAGAAAACATACAAAAGGGTGAGCTCAAATGCTCAGTAAGGGTAAACAAAAGAAATATCAATCACATCATATTCATAAGAACATAACTTTTGGAAATCATAACCTGCAAAAGAGAGCATAATTTCATAACATGGGATAAATCATAGTAGTGAAATGGAATCCCAATAATCATAACATAAAACATGAAAGTTTGTTCCATACACACATAATCATAGAGAATCATTTCTTATTAGTCAAGACTCATTGCCAAGACAATCTTAGTGGATAAAGTCCATTTCTGAACCGAGTTCACTCCTCGTTTCAGTCCTATTTCACTGAACCGGTATAACCTACCGTTCCAGCCATGTCTATCTCATGAGATATAAAATCTTTACCCAATGCATTGGAGGGAGATATAGGTCCCACCCATCTCATAATGATACCATTCTTATGTGTGCCACAAAATCATAAATCATACATCATTGCATAACCCATGTAATAAAAATGGCAATCTTAAACATCGTGACATCATCAAACAATTCATATAAGATAAAGGAATTCATAAAAATAATTCTGTCACAACATAATCAAATCAATGTAATGATAGGGATATAAATAGAACCCTGTATTATCTTAGATGGAAAATAATTTTGATAAAACACTTGAACTCCATTCTTGAGGAAAATATCCCTCCAAATTCAAAAACATTTTCCTTTCTTAACATGTTATACAATTTTAAACTAAAAGAAGTTGATTAAAAATAAACTTTAAAACTTGTAAAGGAAGCTTCTTGGAAATAATGTTTTAAAAATCCATTAATTCCGTATAGGTTAAAAAAACATTCTTCTCGTACTTTTGTCGGAAAAGTCAAAAAGTACCTCATACGAAAAACGACAAAAGATTCCTTTCATATCATTTAATAAAAACTCACTGAAGGGTAAAATTGAATATAAACTATTGTAGAAGGATATAAATATTACATATTGAGGAAACATTGATGTGGATGATAAAATACACCCCAGTAAATCCCAAAGTATAAACAATCTCGGATAAAAATGAGATTGTGATATTTCCCTTACCTTAGGTCCGATTTGCTTCGTAAGTGTCCGAACCTCCTGTATAATGATTTAAATAATGTTATTTACTTATTACAGAATCATACTTATTGTTATGATATCATATATGGTCATATTATTAGCTTCTTATTAGTAATATATCATTACTACTTGTTATTCGGGTGTTTATTACTTTTTGTTCTTATGCGTGTTTTGTCGAATAAATTCTTATTCTTCTCTTTAGGTTATAGATACCTCATTTCCAGAATGGTATTAGTGTAATATATATCATATCCATTCATTCAATTCATTTATATAATCATTATAAAATGAAGATCATGTAGAATGAGGCGCATCACATCGTGGAGACGGTATTCCGTACGTACGCACGAGTGATGATATCATTCCTATGATCATGGAATTGTATTGGAGTGTAAATATACTATTTAAGAATCAATATTACTTCACAATAATCATATATATTCATTATTTACACCATTATACCCATCCAAGTAAGGTGGTGGTGGAAAATAGATTACACCACGGCGTGGAGACGGTATTCTGTACGTACGCACGTGCGGTGATTTCATTTTCCATAGGATGGATAGATGGTGAAATAGGGTTGTTTCATAATTATAATAACATATCATTATATGATTGATACTGATGTTATTACTTCATAATTAAACAACTAAAGAAGAAGAAGTGGAAGAAGAAATAAATATGAAAGAATCGGTAACGGACATTACCTCTTCTTTGAAGTCCTTCTTTGAGACTTCCTTTTAGGGCACTAAAATTGGTCTTTTAAGAAGACCAGGACCTCTAGGATGTCTCTAGGGAAGTGTAGAGGAGAAATTGGCAGGGGTTGGCCGAGATTGAAGGATCAAAATGGTGTGAGGAAGAGGGGTATGATGTGCCCTTTTATAAGGGAGGAGAGGGGCACCTTTGGAATAACTAAAACTATTATTTTATTATAAAGTCAAATTTGGTTTTAAATAGCTCCAAATTGATTTATTTTGAAGCTAAGGTGGGGATGGATTGAAATACTCTCATACAATAGAATTTATACAAGTTTAGGTTCCTATTTTAACCTTATCATTTAGATTTAACATTAAGTTAAATAATTTTACTTTTACTGTGTCTTCTTGTGTTCTTATACTATAAGGTTAATAAACTTACTATAAGCAGAAAAACGAATCCCAAGTTGTTTATTATTAATATATATAACCTTATCTAAGTCATTTGGCCGAACCTTAGATTTTTAGGAATAAAATAACAATTACTAATATAATATTTGTTTTAAAAACTGTTTTATGTCAATTTTGACACTATTTAGTAATTGATTTTTGTGAAAATCATAACAGAATGATTAGTTCGAACCAAGTTACTTAAATCAATACTAACATGTCATATTAACCTAGAAAATTATTTTAATTCATAAAAAGTATCAAATTACATTTATTTGGGTATTTATAACATCAATTATGTCAATATTTCATTAATAAGATAATTACTGCATCATCATTGTGTCATAAATAAATTAAATTATTTAATGTCTAAAAATTAAAAATAAAATACCATTATGTAGGAAATCGTTTTATATTTCTAATTAATGTTTATAGTCGAATTTATCTCATGTATAACCCCATATTAAAAATGATTTACTTATTAAACTTTGATTTTAACTATTTTAACCCTTCTTTAAATAAATTAATAATAAATGTCCTAATCTAATCCAAGTGGGCCTAAATGGTCATATTTTATTCCTAAGGTTGTTTCTGGTCAAATTACACTTTTCCAATAGAATTAGGATATGCGTTAGGGTAAAAATAATATCATTTTTACCCTTAAGTGCCCTATTTACTTTTAACCATGGTAAAAAAAAGTAAAAAGTTACTATTCACCAAAAAATTATTTTCATCTCATTGAACCACATTTTACTTACTGACATCAACTGTGTCTCTCGGAATTTCAAAATTCCACTCACAGAAGCGGTAAAATTAAGTTTTATGAAAAATTCAGTTTTTTAACTACCACTTAGTGGTTTCACTATTCATCAAAAATTGAAAGTTTTCAGAAAAATACCAAAATTTCACCCTAGGCTAATTTCGATTTTCCGAATCCAAAAATGAAGTCCATTTTGAAAAATAAAATTTATAAAATTTCAAAAATTTGTTATTACTATTCATAATGGCTAGTTTTAATAATATTTTAATAGCATATCATTGTTTAGTGAAACTCGGTATTGCGTATGACGCAGTCTATCGAGGAAGGTCGCGGTTGCATGTAAAGCAAGCCAAGCTAGTGTTGTGTGTAGTGAAAGGTTCCTTTGATGATTTATATAACATAAAAACAAAATATTTCACATAAAAGTCTCGAGTGTTACATTCTACCCCCCTTAAAATGAATTTCGCCCTCAAAATTCGTCACTTTTTAGCAAACAGATGAGGATACCTCTCCCTCATCATATCCTCAAGCTCCCATGTAGCTTATTCTAATTGGTGGTTCCTCCATAAAACTTTCACCAATCGAGTGGTCTTGCTTCATAGGACTTTTTCGCTACGATCCAGAATCTCTATCGGCTATTCTTCATAAGAAAGATCTTGCTCCAGCGGTACAACTTTTGAGATAAGTACATGTGAAGGATCAGGTATGTACTTTCCCAGGAGAGATACATAGAACGCATCGTGAACTTGAGAGATATTTGGTGGAAGCGCCAATTGGTAAGCTACCTTCCCAACACGATCCAGTATTCCAAAAGGACCGATATATCTAGGGCTCAACTTCCCCTTCTTTCCAAATCTCGTGACTCTCTTCCAGGGAGATATACGTAAGAACACATTATCACCCACTTCAAACTCTAGGCCTTTTCTTTGATTTTCGGCATAACTTTTCTGTCAACTCTGAGCTGCTCTTATGTGTTGTTGAATAGATCTGACCTTTTCTGCCATTTCATCAACGAGATCAGGTCCTAATAGCTTTCTTTCCCCAACTTCATCCCAGCAAGTTGGAGTCCTGTATTTCTTTCCATAGAGAGCTTCATAAGGAGCCATCTGAATACTGGAGTGAAAGCTATTATTATAAGAAAATTCCACCAAAGTTAGGTGTTGATCCCAACCACCTTTGAAATCCATAGAGCAATCTCTCAACATATCTTCTAGAGTTTGAATTGTTCTCTCAGACTGACCATCTATCTGAGGATGATAAGCAGTGCTGAAACTCAACTCTGTATCCAGAGTATGCTGAAGACTTCGCCAGAACTTCATGGTAAATCTCGGATCCTGATCAGATATAATAGAAAGTGGTACTCCATGCAATCTTACCACTTCCTTTACATATATCCTGGCAAGCGGATCCATAGAGAAATCCTCTCTAATAGCAATGAAGTGTGCGGACTTGGTAAGACAATCAACTATGACCCAGATAGAATTATTTCCTTTGGATGTTTTAGGAAGTCCTGTGACAAAGTCTATAGTGTTGTTTTCCCATTTCCATTCGGGTATGGGTAATGGTTGTAACATCCCCTTAGACTTCTGTCTCTCAGCTTTAACTTGCTGACAAACCAAGCATCGAGAGACATATTCAGCAACATCTCTCTTCATGCCACCCCACAAGAAGTACTCTTTTAGGTTCCTATACATCTTCGTGCTTCCAGGATGAATAGAGAATGAAGAACTATGAGCCTCAACCAGCATCTCCTTCTTTAATTCCGGGATGGGAGGAACACAAACCCGATTCCTGAACTTTATTATCCCATCACAATCAAGGTTGAATTCAGGAACATTTCTCACCTTCTTTTGTAACTCGACATCTTCTTTCTGTGCCTCTTTAATCTTCACATGTATAGATGGTTGAACATTCATTTGATAAAGATAAGATTTTTCCCCTTCCATTATAATTCAAAGATCCATCCTTTGTAAATCCATAAATAATGGATCTTTTGTGATCCTCATCATGGATAAACTGACATGGCCTTGTCGACTTAATGCAGCTGCCACCTTGTTTGCTTTCCCAGGGTGGTAATGGATTGAGCAGTCATAATCCTTAATCAGCTCCAACCATCTTCTTTGATGCATATTCAGCTCCTTTTGGGTGAAAATATACTTTAAACTTTTATGATCAATATAAATGTCACACCTTTCTCCATAAAGATAATGCCTCCAAATCTTTAATGCAAAGATTACCGCAGCTAACTCCAAATCATGTGTTGGGTAATTTTTCTCATGGATTTTCAACTGTCGTGAGGCATAAGCTATCACCATATCATTTTTCATAAGAACACACCCCAATACCTTCTTGGATGCATCACTATAGATCACAAACCTTTCTCCACTACAAGGCAGTGTGATCACAGGTGCACTGGATAACCTTCTTTTCAACTCCTTGAAATTCTCTTCACATTCTTACGTCCAAACAAACTTAACTCCTTTCTGAGTCAACTTGGTGAGTGTATTAGATAATCGTGAGAAATCTTTCACAAAACGTCGATAATATCCAGCCAAACCAAGAAAACTTCAAATCTCAGTTACTATTGTTGGTCTCGACCATCTTTCGATAACCTCTGTTTTTGCTGGATCCACAGATATCCCCTCTTTTGAGATTATGTGACCCAAAATGAAACTTTTTGAAGACAAAATTCACACTTGGTAAATTTGGCATAAATTTTCTCCTTTCTTAGGGTCTTCAATATAATTTTCAAGTGATCTTCATGTTCTTCCTTGCTCTTTGAATATACCATAATATTGTCTATAAAGACTACCACAAAATGGTCAAGATAGTCTCTAAAGACTCTATTCATCAGATCCATGAAGATATCAGGGGCATTAGTAAGACCAAAATGCATCACTATAAATTTATAGTGTCCATACCTTGTACAGAAAGTCGTCTTTGGTATATCCTCCCTTTTGACCCTTAATTGATGATACCCTGAACGAAGATCAATCTTGGAAAAGTATTGAGCTCCTCGTAGTTGGTCAAATAAGTCATCAATGCGTGGGAGATGATATTTGTTCTTGATAGTGATCTTGTTAAATTATCTATAATCAATGCAGAGTCTCATTGATCTATCTTTCTTCTTAACAAACAGAACAGGTGCTCCCCAAGGTGACGCACTAGGGCGTATAAACCCCTTATCAAGATTCTCTTGGAGTTTCTTCTTCAATTCATGCAACCAATTGGGGCCATTCTATAAGGTGTCTTTGAAATAGACAAAGCACCCGGTACGAGTTCTATTGAAAACTCAACTTCACGATTTGGTGGAAGACCTGGTAATTCCTCCAAAAAGACATCATCAAACTCTCGTACAATGGGAATATTCTTAATCGTGAGTTTCTCACCAACCATTTGAGATAAATAACCTTCATTTAGTGGAATCAAGACCCATAAGGTAGAATGAATTTCCACTGGAAGGTTATGTTCATCCTTGCATTGATAGATGATCATAGATTGATCTGGAATATGAAATGTGACTTCCCTTCTTTGGAAATTGATATGAGCTCCATATAAATAAATCCAATTCATGCCAATAATCACATCAAATTCCACTATAGGAAGGATCACAAGATTTACAGGAAGCACTTTCCCACAAACATCGATCGGAGAAGAATTATAAACTTTTGATGCGACTGTTGTGCCATTAGGTGTTGTCACAGCTAACTCAACATCTAATTGTTGAGGTAATATGGTGATACCCTTAGAAAATTCTTCAGAAATAAAAGAGTGGGTGGATCCATAATCAAATAAAACATTTTCTATTTTAGAGTGGATGGTAAGTGTATCGTTCACCACATCGTTATCGTACTCCACATCGCTGATAGAAATTGCATGTGACTTTCCTTTGTCTTTAGCCTTAAGAGTTTGTTGACGTCAACCATCATCATCAACCCTTGGATTAGGGAATTTATTAGAATAATGTCCCATCTCCTTACACTTGAAACATTGAAGTGTAGTAGGTTCATTCTGTGTATCCCTTCCTTTGTTTGCATCATTAGACATCTTCTTCCCATCATCGTGGCATTCAAATGCCCGATGACCTTGCTTTCCACATTTGAAACATTTACTTGTCCCTTTAAGACAACTACCTCCATGTTTCTTTCCAAACTTTGAGCATAAGGGAAAGCTCATCTTCTTTTCAGTGTGCTATTTAGATTTTCCTTTGAATTCCATTTTCCTCTTCTTATCAAACCCATATGACTGATGGGTTACTCCAATCTCCATCTCAACTTTGAGAGCACATCGAACGATTTCCTCGTAGCTATTGAAGTCCCTTATGGATAAGGCCCTTCAAAGACTTGGTTTTAGTCCACTAAAGAATTGATCGATCTTACTCTCAGGTTGGATAATAATACCAGAAGTGTACCTTGCAGGTCTTGTAAAATTTGCTTCATAGGTACCAACAGATTCATCATCCTTTTGCTTCAGTTCAAGAAACTCTTTCTCCATCTTTTTTTGGAGAATATGAGGGAAGTACTTATTGAAAAATAAGTTCTTGAACTCGTCTCATTCCATGGACTCAATTTCATCCCTTTTCCTTGTATTCTTAATAAGATTCCACCATTGATCAGCATCACCTTCCAAATGATACACTGCTAAGATGAATTTATCATGCTCAGAACATTGAAGAACTGAAAATATATTTTCAGTAGTACTAATCCATTGTTCAGCAACTAATGGATCAGTAGACCCGCTAAATGAAGGTGGACGCTATCTCATGAAGGATTCAACAGAATGTTGCTCCTTCCTTTGCTCGTTTGGAAGTCCTGCATGATTCATAGCTTGAGAAAGTTGTGTGAGCATGGCTACAATATTTTGCATTCCAGCTCCCATAACGTTTGGTTGCTCAGGGGGAGAATCATTGCATTTCCCGTCGCATTCCGCATTAACACGGTTCCTTCGGGTTCCAGCCATTGACTCAAACCAAGAAGAATAGTGTGAGAAACACTAATTATAATAGGAAAACCACATAATCAAGAATAAAATTTCACACTTAAGGTCTTATCCTAGGTTATTCATGTCCATTTCTAAAACACTAAGATTGTGTTCTATGCTTAGACTTATCCTTAGGGTTCTTACTAAGGCTTTCACATCCTATTTTCCAAAGTTTGACATACCTTTCCTCAGATACCAACTATAACAACCCATACTTTACATACATTGTTAATACTTAAAAATTAAAGCATACTTATTACAACATATAACAAAACAACAAAAGGACCTTATAGGTATATGTCTTTAGAAACTTGGAAACATAAACAACTGGTTCATAAAGCGTCTACACTGTCTCCCATTTATTTCATCATATCTATAGTCCCTTTTGACATATCTTACTTAATAACCTTCTTCCTGACCTGGGGAAATAAAACATACAAAAGGGTGATCTCAAATGCTCAGTAAGGGTAAAAAAAAGAAATATCAATCACATCATATTCATAAGAACATAACTTTTGGAAATCTTAACCTGCAAAAGAGAGCATAATTTCATAACATGGGATAAATCATAGTAGTGAAATGGAATCCCAATAATCATAACATAAAACATGAAACTTTGTGGCATAAACACATAATCATAAAGAATCATTTCTTATTATTCAAGACTCATTTCAAAGACTATCTTAGTGGACAAAGTCCATTTCTGAACCGAGTTCACTCCTCATTTCAGTCCTTTTTCACTGAACTGGTATAACATACCGTTCCAACCATGTCTATCTCATGAGATATAAAATCTTTACCCAATGAATTGGAGGGAGATATAGGTCCCACCCATCTCATAATGATACCATTCTTATGTGTGCCACAAAATCATAAATCATACATCATTGCATAACCCATGTAATAAAAATGGAAATCTTAAACATCGTCACATCATCAAATAATTCATAAAAGATAAAGGAATTCATAAAAATAATTCCATCACAACATAATCAAATAAATGTAATAATAGGGATATAAACAGAACCCTATATTATCTTAGATGGAAAATAATTTTGATAAAACACTTGAACTCCATTCTTGAGGAAAATATCCTTTCAAATTCAGAAACATTTTCTTTTCCTAACATGTCATACAATTTTAAACTAAAAGAAGTTGATTAAAAATAAACTTGAAAACTTTTAATGTAATCTCCTTGGAAATAATGTTTTAAAAATACATTCATGTCGTATAAGTTAAAAAAACATTCTTCTCGTACTTTTGTCGGAAAAGTCAAAAAGTACCTCGTACAAAAAACGACAAAAGATTCCTTTCATATCTTTTACTAAAAACTCACCGAAGGGTAAAATTTAATATAAACTATTGTATAAGGATATAAATATTACATATTGAGGAAACATTGATGTGGATGATAAAATACACCCCAGTAAATCTCAAAGTATAAACAATCTAGGATAAAAATGAGATTGTGATATTTCCCTTACCTTAGGACCGATTTGCTTCGTAAGTGTCTGAAACTCCTGTATAATGATTTAAATAATGTTATTGACTTATTAAAGAATCATAATTATTGTTATGATATCATATATGGTCATATTCTTAGCTTCTTATTAGTAATATTTCATTACTACTTGTTATTCGGGTGTTTATTACTTTTTGTTCTTATGCGTGTTTTGTCGAATAAATTATTATTATTCTCATTAGGTTATAGATACCTCATTTCCATAATGGTATTAGTGTAATATATATCATATTCATTCATTAAATTCATTTATATAAACATTATTAAATGAATATCATGTAGAACGAGTCGCATCACATCGTGGAGATGGTATTCCGTACGTACGCACGAGTGATGATATCGTTCCTATGATCGTGGAATTGTATTGGAGTGTATGTATACTATTTAAGAATCAATATTACTTCACAATAATCATATATATTCATTCTTTACACCATTATACCCATACATGTGAGGTGGTGGTGGAAAATAGATTACACCACGGCGTGGAGACGGTATTCTGTACGTACGCACGCGCGGTGATTTCATTTTCCGTAGGATGGATAGATGGTGAAATAGGTTTGTTTAATAATTATAATAACATATAAGTATATTATTGACACTTATTTTATTACTTCATAATGAAACAACTAAAGAAGAAGATGTGGAAGAAGAAATAAAGATGAAAGAATAGGTAACAGACATTACCTCTTCTTTGAAGTGCTTCTTTGAGACTTCCTTTTAAGGCACTAAAATTGGTCTTTTAAGAAGACCAAGACCTCTAGGATGTCTCTAGGGAAGTGTAGAGGCGAAATTGGCAGGGTTTGGCCGAGATTGAAGGCTAAAAGTGGTGTGAGGAAGAGGGGGAGGAGGTTCCCTTTTATAAGGGAGGAGATGGGCACCTTTGGAATAACTAAAACTATTATTTTATTATAAAGTCAAATTCGGTTTTAAATAGCTCCAAATTGATTTATTTCGAAGGTAAGGTGGGAATAGGTCGAAATACTCTCATCCAATAGAATTTAGACATGTTTAGGTTCCTATTTTAACCTTATCATTTAGATTTAACATTAAGTTAAATAATTTTACTTTTACCGTGTCTTCTTGTGTTCTTATACTATAAGGTTAATAAACTTACTATAAGAAGCCAAAAGAATCCCAAGTTGTTTATTATTAATATATATAACCTTATCTAAGTAATTTGGCCGAACCTTATATTTTTAGGAATAAAATAACAATTACTAATATAATATTTGTTTTAAAAACTATTTTATGTCAATTTTGACACTATCTAGTAATTGATTTTGGTGAAAATCATAACAGAATTATTAGTTAGAAAAAAGTTACATATATCAATACTAACATGTCATATTAACCTATAAAATTAGTTTAATTCATAAAAAGTCTAAAATTAAATTTATTTGGGTATTTATAACATCAATTATGTCAATATTTCATTAATAAGATAATTATTGCATCATCATTGTGTCAGAAATAAATTAAATTATTTAATGTCTAAAATTTAAAAATAAAATACCATTATTTAGGAAATATTTTTATCTTTCTAATTAATATTTATAGTCTAATTTATCTTATTTATAACCCCATATTAAAAATGATTTACTTATTAAACTTTGATTTTAACTATTTTAACCCTTCATTAAATAAATTAATAATAAATGTCCCAATCTAATCCAAGTGGGCCTAAATGGTTATATTTTATTCCTAAGGTTGTTTTTGGTCGAACTAAACTTGTCCAATAGAATTAAGACATGTTTTAGGGTAATAATAATATCATTTTTACCCTTAATTACCCTATTTACTTTTAAACGTGGTAAAAAAAAGTAAAAAGTTGCAATTCTCCAAAAAATTATTTTCATCTCATTGAACCACATTTTACATACTGACATCAGCCATGTCTCTCAGATTTTCGAAATTCCACTCACAGAAGCGGTAAAATTAAGTTTTATGAAAAATTCAGTTTTTTAACTACCACTTAGTGGTTTCACTATTCATCAACAATTGAAAGTTTTCAGAAAAATACCAAAATTTCACCCTAAGCTAATTTCGATATTCCGAATCCAAAAATGAAGTCCATTTTGAAAAATAAAATTTATAAAATTTCAAAAAGTGGTTATTACTATTCATAATGGCTAGTTTCAATAATATTTTAATAGCATATCATTGTTTAGTGAAACTCAGTATTGCGTACGACGCAAGTTATCGTGGAAGGTCGCGGTTGCGTGTAAAGCAAGCCAAGCTAGTGTTGTGTGTAGTGAAAGATTCATTTGATGATTTATATAACATAAAAACAAAATATTTCACATAAAAGTCTCATAACGTGTATAGGCTGTGATGGCTTGAGGATCCCTATTCGGTGTATGGGCTATAATGGCTTGAGGTATAATACCCGATGTATGATACATGTTATGTGGGCTGTGGTGGCTCCCGGAACTTACCTGGTTACTTTTGGTTGTGGGGATGGTGTGGTGCTTCGCCCAGGTGTCTGCGGGAAAGCCTTTGTGGTGCACGAGGTGCAGATTGTGGAGCTTAGCCCAGGTGTCTGTGGGCAAGCCTTTGGAGAGAGATACACCGGACGTATGTCGTTGGGGAAATTCGGCAAACCAGTGGGGAAGTAGTAGTGGGGTACCCTTGATAATATTTACTATATTCTATATTCTTGTATTCGTTACTTGGTGGGAGTAGCCATGGTGAGGTTGGGAACTTAGTATACCTGTTTAGGTGACGAGTTAGTTTCACTTGTTGTTCACTAGGCTTTAGCATGATTTCTTTACTGTTGCACGAGAGGCTTGGGGAGGACCCTACTGAGTATAATGTTATACTCACTCTATGTATATATAAACTATTTTTCAGGTCACTTGAAGCAGGTTGGAGATCAAGCTGGTTACTACTAGCTTGTGGTTGGAGGGGGAGCTGTTTGGGCTTGTGGTCGCTGCTATTTTACTTTCTTTTGGGTACTTTTAGTTTCCCCTTTTAGTTGTAGTACTTTTGCATGAAATTTCATATATGTACTTGGATTTCTTTTATTTTTTTAGTTCTGAGTTGGAGTTGATTGGAGTCTATTCTCTCTCTCTCTTCTGCATGTGTTCTCTTAGAGGGTAATGCCTCCCATTCGTATGTTTATTATACCCTCGGTGCTAGTCGCCAACCCGGGGCCTATTGGAGGCGGGACTTGGGGGTCATTTTCTCTCATCTCACATTGCCAGCCCAGGAGGGGTACACTTTTTGGGGAGGGGGTCATGACAGGTAGAGTCTCCCTTTGTGCACTATGGTTTAGTTTGACCTAGGTGGGGGAGGGAGATGAGAGTAGAAATTAAAATACCATTGGGTATTTAATTCATTTCACCTTTAAGTAAAATTTGGGAAGTTCACATGGTTTGGCCATGTGATTTAGTAAATCGTGCACCAACCGTGTGGCTTCCACTAAACAAGGAACTAACACACTCATTATTTAGCCTCACAATAACTCCGAACCATGGGCTAACTATGAACATCAACTGGATGAACAAAATGGGTCTAACTATTTCTTAGAACACCCAATAGGGCTTGGATAACCCTAAGATAACCATGAAAAATCACACTATAATATATATAACATGTTTGTTATGGTCATGTCATGGTTTCTAATAATCATGATATAACCATGCAACACCCCAAAACATTAAAAAAATTATAAATACACCAAAAAATTTTGATAATTTCAAATCACCACTAAATTAAATAAATAAAAAGACACAATAGAAATACGGGGTGTCGCAATCTTCCCATGATTCCACGTTTTACCATTAGATAGTGCTTTGTTAAAAATATAAGGTGGTTATACATGAATCCGTCAGAAAGAAATCAAGATGTGGGTGGGTCTAGGTTGAATAAAAAAGGTACTAACAAAGGGAACCTTTCACATGATTTACCATCAGTATCATCCTACCAAGACACTCTAAAAATGAATCCTAGATCCCCAAACAATGAAAAAAAACTCCATGCATTATCCAAACCACAACCATATCTCCCAAATCCCTAATAGGATGATGGACCATTTTAGGTACCCCTACCATGTAATATTTCTCAAAAAAGTAGTGAAACATTGAAAACACTTATAATAAAAACCCACTGCCAATGATATACCTCGTACTCTATAAACCACGTGAGGGAAGGAAATCATTCACCAACCATAACAATTATTCTAGAAAAACATGATCAATACTCCAAGAAAAACATCCAAAATAAACCAATATCTAAACAACCCCATTGATAACCCACCAAAAATATACAACCACTTCTAAAAAACACACAAGGAAACAACCATATCTAACCAAAATAGGAAATGACACAAGAACCCACATTAGGTCATCAATATTCAAGAAAAAACCAGTGGATCAACCATGGGTCACCACATCCTGATGAGTCCATCTATAAAATTGACACCCTTAGGTTCTTACCAAGAGGAAACACTAATCCGAGCTTCCCAATAATGAACCCAATTATTTCTCTATAGGATCAATATGTAGATGTAGATTTCTAAATTATAATAGGGGTGAATGGTAGGTTTTAAAAACGTATTTTTTACCATAATAAAATATAATTTTAACAAAGTTAAACAAGATGAATTCGCAATCCCTATTTAGTTCATAATAATCAAACTAACATGCTAAGGATCTCATAATGTGGATTTGATAAAGAAAATTAAACATGATTACTTAAGGAAGGATTATATATTAAAGCATATTGAATCTAATATATCAGAGTTTGTAAAAGAATAAGAAAGTGTAAGAAATTTAAAAATTCAATCAGAAACTAAATGAAATAGAATATAATAACTTTTAGTTAAACAAAAAATAAAATTAACAAAGAAATCATTTAATCCAAAGAGAAGGGTATCCAATAACATTGGATAATGGTATATTTATTTATACTTTCAAGAAAACGTGTCTTACCCAGACTAGTGTAATCCCTTTATACAAATATTAGAATCTGTCTTTCTATCCCTACAAGCCCTCAATCTGTAAGGTGATCAACACCTCTATCTTACTTTATCTTGGAATACCATGATTTTATACAACAACAATCATAATCTCACTAGGAAGGACAATGCTTTTTGAATATTTAAGTAAGTAGAACATGTTTTCCATGACATGAACTCCTTAAGGATTTATCCCAATGAAAATATAGTAGAGCTCTCATAGAGTATCAATTCTCCAAAAATTTCACAGACTTTATGAAATTCAAATGATTTGGTATTTAAAGAGGATCTCTCAAATAGTTACATTCTTCTCCAATGGTCATATTTCCATAAAAAAATTTAGAGGGATATTTATAGGTGGCACTATTGAAATGATCATATTATAACATATTGAAAGACATCATTTTATATAAAAAGATAAGATATACAATGTGATGATATAACTTTTTATAACACAATATGAGGAACATTTTAATATTTTGGATCTGATAAAATGGAATGTTATATTAAGGAAATTCGATAACTATATGAAAAAAATAATTGTATTCTGGAAATATTAACATTCAGATTTTTATTTTTGAAGAAATCAAAGTATGATTTTAGAAGAAATCAGAATATGATTTTAGAAGAAATCAGAATCTTATTTCTGATGAAATCAGAGACGTATTTCTAAAGAAATATGAATATGATTTTAGAAGAAATTCAAGTTGGATTTCTAAGTAAATTAGAGTCCATTTTCAGAAGAAACCAAAGTTTGGTTTCTAGATAAATTGGATTCACAATCATAGGGAGATGAAATTTACAAATAAAGATTCAATTTAACTAAAAGAAATTTTTACTTAAGAAAAATTATTAGACTTTGTTAAGAAATAGTTCGGTGAGATGTTGAAGACCAGGGGTAAGTCATAACATGTTCTATAATATAATATTCTATAGGGAGAGAAAAACTATCTTTAAGAACATGTGTTTATTATTTTCAAAACATAAAGGGATGGAAGATTCATAATAAAACTTTTGACTCAAAAATATCCACCTTTTTGGAAATCACAAACAACATTTCATAAAATAATACAAATATCTAAGTTTTTTATTTTTGAAAATAAATGAAATACTTATATATTTTTTTATGATTCATAATGAATATGACTAACTCCCCCTTAGGATATGAAATCCTCTTAAGGATTATATTCTTATCTTTGAGTTTGTCTATCTTTCTTAAAGAGGGGATTCCCCTTTTCGTAAGGATTTATTCTTTAATTAATCTCCCCTTTCAAAAATGTGATACTCCTTAGATTAATATTCTTATTGATCATTATTTTCTACCCCCTTTATATTTTAAAAAATGAATTGGAAGATATATATTGTACCTAAAATGTTATGAAACATACATGACGAATCAATGAAAATAAAAAATTTCATTAGATAACTACAATGTCACAAAAATTTGATTACAACACAATATCAGTTTTGGAAAAAATTATTCATCCATATTCTATTCTGGCTTCTTCATTTTCATGATTTATTTAAACTTCTTATACTCCTTGTGATCATATTGAAATTTCATGAGCAACTCTTCTTAATCCTGATTTTTCTCCCCAATATTTTCTATCTTTTCTTCCTGAGGAATAAATAATTCATCTTGAGACTTAATCAACTCTTCCTGAGTTTTATGTTTCTTAAAAATAAATTTCAATATTCCATTTACCCTTTTAGATTAATATTAATGGAGTTCAATTTTCTATTCAGATCTTTATCTTCTTGTTGGCAGAAAACAGGATCTCAGTTTAGTTTCTCTAAAAAACTTGCTGAGATATTCTTGAGTTTTCCGTCAGACTTATCAATGGAATCCTTGACTGAGTCACTAAAATCATCAAATATATTAATTTCAAAGATGATATATTTTTACCATTTGGTGATTTATTTTTTTGACTTTATAAGAACATCATAGTTTTTCAGGAAGGTCTTGAACATAGCTTCGAGTTTGACGATTTTCCCCATAAGAAGGTTTGTTGATTACTTATTATGATTAACTAATTCTTGAATCAGTTGACACCTTGATTATATTATTAGAAATAATATAATATTGTTTACAAGAATCTTTTGGGACTAAACCAAAAAATCTTCACCTATTAAACATAATGATTTGGAAATAGTAACGTTTCGTAGTGAGGAAACTTAAATTTATCTTATTCTTTATTCCAGGATGTACTAGGAACATCCTTCTTTGTTTTTTCAAAAATAAATTTCTGAGGTGCATGAACAACCATTTGATTTCCTTTCAATACCTTAGAGATTTACTTCTCAATTCTCTATATTTTTTTCTCTATATCAGAAGCTTGTTCTATTATATAATCATCATCAAAAACATCTTTATCATTATATTTTCAATAACATCAGCATATTTACCTTCAACAAGTTTGATAGAAAAATTATTATCACTTTCATCATCTAAGATAATTTTATTTACTTCCTCTTAAGAAACATTATCTTTATGAAAATATTTTATTTCTGAAATTATTTTGGTGGAGAAGTCCTTGGATTTTCTCATTAAAAACATGTCAAAATGACTTTCATTTACAGCTTCATTAGCAATTTTGATCTCATCTTCACATTGGTCTTCTTCATCGGTTTCTACTTCTTGTTGGGATTTTTCATCAACTATCTGAGTTGGAACTAAAACAACTTTCTCTCCTTTATCATGTATCGAAGTCTTAGTTTTTACTGGTCCCGGAGGGACCTCAGGTTCTAGTAATAAAGATTCTGAAACTTGAATTTGTTCAGAGTCTTTTTTATTGGATTTCATTAAAGAATGGATAATTTCATCTTCCAACATTTTCTTCTTCATCTTCTTTTATTTTCCTTGATTCTCATGTTCTTTACCAATTTTAATTTTTAAGGCCTTGGTCTCATCATGATCTAATATAAAAAATTGGATATCATTCTTTTTTTGTCTTCTATTCTCCCCACATAGAAACTAATTTATCTAATAAGTTTTTCTATTTCTTAGGATTTATAGAAGATGATGTGGGTTTAGAGACTTCATGTGTTTTTTAAGGTCCTACTACTCATTGTTTTGATTCTTGAACTTTTCTTTTATTGGTATTTCACTTTGAACATTCACCTACTTGGTCTTTTTTTCCTTCTAGATCAATAAACTCATATGTTTCTTCAAATAATCGAAACATTATTCTCTTGAGGGTTTCATCACTCAACAACATGATTCTAAATATCTTAGGCATCGAGTTGCAATGAACATTGCAAGTTTCTAGGAAGATAATAGTGAACTTGGAAAAGATAGTTGGATAAATTAATATTTGAGACTTGGTTGTTCCCTTATTAATGTTACTTATATTGAGGATGATATACTTCATCATGTTAATCTTTCATAGATTAACTAAAAAATTCATCATTAAGATGTCTGCCTTTTTTTAGGTTTCATTGTCCCCTCTTCTCGAAATCACGACTCATTGTATTCAAAGGGCCACTATCTAGTCCTTTTCTAATATATTAGAGATCTTATGCTTCTTCACTCCCTAAAGTACCAATAATTCCATTGACTTAATCTTATCAAAAGACCCATATTTTTTTTGTAAACCTATGCGAACAGAAGAATGCCTCTCTATCATAAGTAATCTCAAGAACACTTGCAGCCTTCTTGTAGGATAAAGAGTATGTACTTCCATAACTTTTGAACTGAAACATATCTTTTCCACATTTTCCAAAAAATGTAAACTATTTTATGAAATTATATTATAATATCATGATAAACTGAATCCTAATTAGTTTCCTTTGCAACAACAAAACTTTCCCATCCATTGAGTATAATAATTTTCCTTATGAGTGAATCATACTTGGAAAAGATATTTTTATGAACTAACCAATATATAAAAATTCCCCACTCTTTGGTTTCCTTTTTAGAAGACATCAAAGATTAGGAAGAGATTAATAGAGACATTTGGAACTTAATGGAATTATGTGGTAATCAGACCAGTTTCTTTGAAGGGTGATGGATCTTGGGTGCAAAAATTGTGAAACTGATGTGGGACGCGAAACGGGGGGATTTATATTGGCTTCGCGATGACGGTTCAACTTCCCAAGTAAATCCAACGGTTGATATTATCTTGATATGATCTAAAAGTTGATACTAATTCTGAAGAAGGATTAATATTCTAGCCTTTTGGGATTTTGAAAAAAAATAATCAGATTTACAGAAAGATGGATCCAATAAATTTTTATTAAATGAAATTTGAAATACAATCAAACAAAAATATAATTAATAGAATATAGGTAATAAAATGTGCCTTCTGGAGTTCTTATAGAGATTTTCCAGTATTTATAAGGATCATCTTAGGAAATATAGGTTCTTAAAGTCATTATATTCTTAAAAAAATCGGTTCTGAAATCTTTTTATGTTTTGAAAAATATTTAGAAAAGGAAATTTAAAATAATGAACAGATGTACTCCCCCAATGAAATAGAGTATCTTAATGTTTAGATATTGGTTTAACAGAAATTATATATGAATGATTACATTAAAGTTATCATTCATAACTTTTTTTAATGTATTGAAATCTATTAGAAGGTAATAATTTTGTAAAATTAACAGAAAGTTGTTCATATGTTCTGATAAATTATAAAATAATATCTACATTAATTGTGTGATCCATAAGAAAGTGATGTCTGCTATAAATGTTCATTTCATAAGAGTGATGTGATGGATTTTTTTTTTAATTATATGGAACTACAGTTATCACATAATATCTAAGTTCTAGTAAAACTCATTCCATAATCTGAGGGTGTGTGTTGCATCCACAACACTTGAGCATAACAACTTCCTGCTACCACATATTCGGTTTTATCAGGGGAATGTGCTATAGAATTTTTATCTTACACGACCAAAAAACTATAAAATATCTAAATGAATGATAGGTTTCAGACATAATTTTTCTATCCCTTCTACAACCACCAAAGTCAGCATCCAAAAATCTTTTTAAAATAAAATATTTTCCAGAAGAATATAAAATTCCTAAGTCTAAAGTTCCTTTTAAATAGAGAAAAACATGTTTAGGATGTTTTTCTCTTCAAAACTAGGAGGTTTTTCAACCTAAACTTCATCTTGAACATATCCATTATGTAAAGAACACTTCACAACCATATGAAAATGTTTGAAATAAAATAATGTTTCAAAGTCTAAGAGAAATCAAATTGATTCAGGTATAATTACCAGAGCATAGGGTTATTCATAGTTTATTCCTTCTTCATGATTATAAAATTTTGCAACTAATATTTCTATATTTCTTATTATGATTCCATTTTCATCACATTTATTTTTGAATACCCACTTTACTCCAACTATAGAAGTTTTTTAGGACTTTCAACCATAGTCCATACTTTATTCCATTTGAATTCATTTAGCCCCACTTACATAGATATAATCCAATATTCATCACATAAACATCATCATAAGTTTTAGGTTCTTATTTAGAATTAAATTATAGATGTTCTACTTCATTTCTTAATGAACTTCTAGTCCTAATAGGTTGAGGTACATCACCAATGTTTCTATCACCTGGATGATTCTTAAGAAACAACTAACTTTGGTTTTATAAAACCTGTTCATCATAATAAGGTAGAAAATAATTTAGAGTGAATACTTTATAAAAAATTCCTTGAGTATTCTCCAAATTAGATTAATCTTCCATCAAAGCATGATAATCATTTTTTGAGAACACTTCAAAATATACAGGTTTGTATTGTTAATAAAACAAAAGGATTTGTTTTATCAAATTTAACATGTACTGTTTTCTTAATAGTACAATTATTATTATTTTTTAAACACTATAAGCCTTGGAAGTTATGGAATAGCTTATAAAAATTCCTTCATCATATTTGGGTGAGAATATGTGTATGTTATTGTAAGTATTCAGGATGAATACATTGCATCCAAATAATCTGAAGTAAGAAACTATAGGTTTTCGAATATTCCATAACTAATAAGGTGTTTTATTATAAAATGGTGTAATTAAAACTCAATTTATAGTATAACAATAAGTACATATAAATTAAGCCCATAAATTTTGAGCAATTGAGTATTCACTCAACATGGTTCTTGTTATTTCTTAAAAAAAATCAGTTTCTTCTTTCAACAACACCATTTTTCTGAGGAGTTTTAGGAACATATAACTTATGAGAAATGCCTTTCTTAAAAAAAAGTTTCAAAATATGAATTTTTAAATTCTACACCATGATCAGTACGGATGGTTATTAAAGGTATTTTTCTTTCTCATTCCTAAATTTATCTGAAAAGGATTTAAAATATGAAAAACCTTCAGATTTTATTGATATAAAATAAACCCATGTAAATATTGTGTAATCATTAACTAAAACATTACATTGTATTTGGATCCAATACATCTAGTTTGTGTTGGACCAAAAAGAACCATATGCACTAGATGAAATGGATAATAAGTTGAGACTTCACTTATTGATTTAAATCAATAGTTATGTTTCTATCCATATTTATAAGGATCACAAACTTTTGAAAAATCATATATAATATCGGGTAGACCCTTAACAAGTATTTTCATATAAAGTGTGCATATGTTCCTAAGGTTACAGTGTCCTATTATTATATTTCATAACCAATATTGATCTTTAATTACACTTTGGCAATGTAATTATTGGCTCATAAGGTCTTCTAAGTTATGTTTATAAAAATTATCATGCCGATAGGCAGGGAGAATAAACTCATCCTTGTAATTTTGAAATAATCATTTATAATTCCTAAAATTCACAAGTTAACCTTCATCACATAATTTAATTATTCTTATAAGCTTGTTATTTATACCATTAACAAATAAATAATTTGAAATTAAGGTTTTTATAATAAGAACAATGTCACTTATACCAACAATTTCTCATTGGCCATTATCTCTGAAAGTGACTTTTCCACCTTTCATCTTCAAAATATTTTAAAATATATTTTTTATTGGACATGGTAAAGGAACATCCAATGTCCATGTACCATTTATTCTTTTTGTAAAATCATTTGTTTACCCAAAAAAAATATTTAGACTTTTGGAATCCAAACATGCTTGGATCTGAAATTATTAGAAAATAGAATCTCTGGTATCCACATTTTCTTATAAAATTAAGGTTTATGAAAACCTAAGGATTGAATTTTGTTTAAATAATGTTTTTCTCCAAATTTACACCACATTAACACTTTGTGAAAAAACTATAACTTTGAGGTATAAAATAATTGTGTCTAAAAACTGGTTTCAGTGAGAATATCCAAATCTAGAACTATTCTTTATAGAAAGAAGTTGTGAATACATTTTATCAAAACCTTCATTTACATGAGTGAAGTTTGATAAATTTTTATTTAAGGAAAATATTTCAAATTTTATTCCAATGAGTAAATTTTGATCCCCATAGTTATTAGTATTATAATTTGAGTGAGTCACTAAATCATTTTTCTTAAAAATAACATTTTCATGATCTGTAGAATTTTTATCCTTCTCGGAATTAACTTCCACATGTTTTTTTGAAATAGAAACAATTTAAATTGATTTTTCATCAAAATATTTAGAAATATCTAATACTTCTTTTGTTAAAATATTTTTTATAGAATTTTCCATATCAATATTCTTTTTTCATACTATTTTATTTTTCAAGAAACATGGAAAAAAATAATACATTTTAAAAAGAAGATAAAGAATTATCATCTTATGAGGAAATTTTTCATCTGGGGATTCATAATACTTTTCATCAGGGAAATAAGAATTCAAAGAGATATTGGTTAAGGATTTTAATATTTGTAACTTATCCCCAAAAAATTAGCTTTCTATAGGTATTTTGGAAATGAAACCAATATTATTCTGACCAGAAGATTCAATATATGAAGATTAATTAGATGAGTCTGCACTACTTTCACTCCAAGAATCATTATCCTTTAAGACTTTATTTCCCTTAGAATTGTAATATCTTTTTTGTTTCCTCTCAGGATGTATATCTTTCCAGTAATTTCTCTTAAGAATCGGATAATCACGTCTAACATGTCCTTGTTTATAGAATTCATAACATGTGACTTTAGAATATTTTTAATCCTTTCTGTCCTTCTTTATATATATATATATATATATACTGAAATTCATTCTTACCAAAATAATCATTTTTATCCTTCGAGTATCATTGGATACCTCATTATCTGACTATACGGACTCCCATGAGTATTATGGAAGAAAACAATCCTAGACATTTTTAACACAGAAACTTTCTTAGAAGTCTTGGGTTTCATCTAATTTGAAGTAGTTGTAAAAGAAACACTCCCACCATTCTACATAATATTATCTTCATCTCTCTACAATATATTCTCATGATGTAGAAGATTCCCAAATATCTCATCAATATTAACTATTGGAACTTTCCTAGATTCATCAATAGTGGTTCTTTTTTATTCTCACTCGTTGGTCATGATATCAATGATTTTTTCAACAAGTATCTCATAATCCAATCCTTTTTCACCCACAGATTGTAGGTCGTTGATAATTTTTATAAACCTATGTTGGAAATTACATATGGTTTCATCATATATAAATACAAATCCATGGTATTCAACTCTTAAAACAGCTCTTCTTGTTTCAATAACATTGGATGTTCCAAAATGAATGAATTCTAATTTCTTCTAGATGATATTAGCAACTTCACATGATGAAATATATCAATAGATGTTCCTAGTCATATAACATAATAAAGTATTGAATACCTTAAAGTTAAGTTGATACTCTTGTTTTTCTTGATTTGTAGAGGTTTTGACTTCCTTATTAGGAATCTTGGAGTCCCTAGTAAGCATTTTGAAGTTGTCAACTCCAGTATTGATAACAAAAGTCATCATTATATCTCTCTAATATTCATAGTCATTGCCATCATAAATTTTAGGTTTTGTAGGATTTAATTTGTCTATTGATCCAATGTTCATTCTTACCATTATTCAAACAATTATTTTCCACAAAACCAATTTGTAGCTAATGTTTATAAACAAATAGATTATAAGGAAAGGTTTAAGAAAAAAACTTGAACAATTAATGTTGATCAAGAAAGTTTGAGCAAGAAAAATTATATGCATGTATAAGTTTCTTAGATATTGGATCTAATAATTGTTATAGGATCAAAATGTATATATAGATTACCCAATTACAAGAGGAGATGAATAGTATGTTTTAACAAAATTGTTATTAACCTTATGCAAATCAATGTTTAAAAAACTTAAACAATATGATTCAAAAACCCTCTTTGATTCTTAATAAAGAATATAACATTATTAGGATATGATAATGTGTATCCAATAAAGAAACGTAAACATGTTTACATAAGGAAATATTCTACCTTAAAGAATATAGAATCTAATATATCAGATTTTTTAATAGAATAAGAATGTGCTTGAAAGTTAGACATTTTATATGTAAGTAAATGCAGTATAATATAATAACTTGTATTTAAACATGTAATATAAGTAAAAAAATAGTTTAACCCAAATAGAAGGGTATATAATAACCTGGGATAAAGATCCCCATATTTATACTTTTAATAATTTCTTTCATACCCACGCCATAGTAATACCTCGATATGAAGATTTGAATCAGTCTAGCTATCCCTGCAAGTCGTCGATCTGTAAGTTGATCAGAACCTCTGTCTACCATCATATTAGAATCCCTCGATTATATATAGAAACAATCATAATCACACTAATAAGGACAATTATTGTTTAAGATTAATGTAAGTAGAACATGTTGTTCACAACTTTAACTCCACAAGGCTTTCATATGAACCAAATCTAGTAGAACTCTTATAGAGTATCAATTCTCTCAAAAGTTAATGTCCATGATAATGTTAAAATTATTGGGTATTTATAGGAGAGATCTCAAATGGTTATATTATTATTAAATAGTCATATTTTCCAAAAAAAAATAAAGGGACCTGTTTAGGTGGTACTCATGCAAAGACCATATTATAAAAAATTTAATGAAATAATTTTATATAAAAAGATAAGGGAAAATATGTGATGACATAGTTTTTTATAACACAATATGAGGAAGATTACCATACTTTGGATTTGATAAAATGGAACATTACATTAAGGAAATCTAGTAACTTGAAGAGAAACAAATAATTAGACTATGAAAATATTAAATGTCATATTCTAATTTCTGATGAAATTAGGGTCTTATTTTATAAGAAATCATAATACAATTTCAGAAGAAATTAGAGTATGATTTATGGGGAAATCATAATTTTATTTCAAAAGAAAAATGAGTCTGATTTATGAGGAAATTGGAATCCAAATTCATAATAAATCAATGCCTGATTTCTGAGGAAATTAGAATGTGAATTCCAAAGAAATCGATGTCTGCTTTCAAAGAAAATTGGAATTTGATTTTAGAAGAATCAGAGTCTTGTTTCTGAGGAAATCAAAGTTTGATTTCTGAAGAAATCAGAGTCCTATTTCAAGAGAAATTGGAGTCATTATTCTCAGGAAATCAGATTTACAAATAAAGGTTCGATCTTAATAAAATAAATATTAAATTAAGTAAAATTATTTGACTTGGTTAAGATAACATTTGGTAAGACGTTTAAGACCAAGGGTAAGGTATAACACGTTTTTAAATATAATATTTCTTAGGGAAAGTAAAAATATATATAAAAATATGTGTGTAAGCACCCGAACCCAGTTGCCCAAAGTCGATGCCTTTTTTAATTACATTGGAATATAAAAAAGTAATATTCATCTCGTAGTACCGAGTAGTTTAGTATCATTAGAAACAAGATACATACATAAGTCCAACATTAAAACTTGAAATGAAAAATAACATAAAAATTCCATCGACAACATCCGTAACTCATAGGTTATTTCAGTATGTCATTCAAAATTGAAATCCTCATGTTCTGAGAAAATGAATCCCAAGAATGGGGTGAGCTCAAACACTCATTAAGGGTAAGAAATACAGAGGAATATATCATAAAAGTAAACATTTGGCATATTGAATAACTAAAAACATATTCCTTTTAAAAAAACATGAACACATAAACGAATGAATAAAAGATGAATAAATAATGCCATAATAAAACATAATCATGGGTATTCTACTAGTCAAATTACCACATGAATCATTAATACTATTTTTATAATGAGGTAATTCATAATGCGAGACATCATAACCATACTACCAAGGCCTCATTGCAAGACTATAAATAATCATTTTGTCAAGGCCTTGTGCTAAGATCACAATTTGTCTCATGAGACCTACTGATGCACCAAGGGGCTATAGAGGGCCCCACCAAACACAATATATTTTCAATTAATTATTTATATTAATGGGGATAAACATAAAAAATATATATTCATATTGAATATAATATATGAAATGAAAATAACTTTCCCTGAACATTAAGCATCAACACTAACAATTTAGAGTAAATTGGTGAATTGTTTCATGATAACACATCCACAGCCAAACTAATCATAAAAAATTAAATTTTATATGGTAGATGATACTGTAAAATATTAATCTGAATAATACATAATAATCAACAAGATTGTTGAAGTAGATGAAGATACTCATATAAAATCATCGAGTAATTATGGGGATAAAAACTCCTTTACTTTGAAAAAAAAGATTTCTTTTGAAACAATCTATGTATAAAACAAGAAGTGAAGTTAGGTAATATTTTTTAAAAAATGAGTTATTTTATAAAGACAAGGGTTTTCAAAAATATATTATATAATTCCCTTGAAAATGGTAATAATTTTAGTAATTCCCTTAAAACACAATTGTTTATCATGAAGGATTTTGGATAGATCCTTATAAAAAATATAAATCCCCATAAATTAAGTTAAAATTATTGTTTCAAAACATATATAGAACATTTACATATAAATTATAAGGATTAAATATGAATGACTAAGAATTTAATTGAGGTATGTAGATAATAAAAGTATCCCAAATGAAAATAGATTTTCGTGTAGAAAACCTATACAACGTTGTAATCAATTACCCAAAATTAATAATCATTAAATGATACAATGAATATCAAGAAAATAAATATATCTATGATATGAAACATCAATTTCTATATAAATATAACATACACAAGTAGTAGTAGTAGTGAATATGGAATATCTCACAAAAATGGAACTGAGGTCAAGAAACCCTTACCTTAAGTCTGAATGTTCTGATCATAAACATATGGTACTGTAATATGATATCAATATCACTAATAACATAATTAAGAACCTATTAGACATAAATATAGTTTATATTAATTTTTTTAGTTCATATATTTCCTAATTGATAAGTTATAATAATGAATTCTGTTGTTCCAGAGTGTTCGTTTTCTTGATTTTCATAATCGGTTTAATTATTTTTAAGTAATGGAGTTCATATGGAATAGATGTAAATATCTAGAATTCAATTTAAATTTTATTTATGAGCATATATAATTTCTAATTTTCATTTATAAAAATTGGTTACATGGAATGAGGATGAATCATTGGATGAAATATTAAAGACAATCACTCAGATGTTTTTGGGTATTTGGATTATTATGAACTAGTTTTGTCATATAAATTAATACTATGTACATATACTGGTTCCTGAATATTAAGTATGTTATAATATATATTTTATAGCCCATTTCAACAATAAAAATTTTATCATGACCAGTAATGAAGGATAAATTGAAGAACAAAACTTCTTTGTCCACAAAGGTTGTAAGTTGGAACCTCACGGACGATGATTTCGTTTATAAGAGAGAGAGAGAGAGAGTTAAAAGATTGATAATGGTTATTACATTAACACGGTATAATTCCAGTATATATATGATAATGGAGTTATAAGTATCAATTGGGTAGAGGAGGTTTGGAGAGAATAAGAAAAGAAGATTAATTGAAATGGAACTAAATGAAAACAAAATATGTTTTACCTCTTGAAAAAAATCCTTGAGAACCTCCTTAAATGAAGGGGTTTTTGTCTTTTGGAAAGAAAAATAGCTTCTGGGTGTTGGTATTGACTAAGGAAGGGTATTTGTCATGAACGTTGAGGATCATTAACTCATTGAGAAATGAATATAAGAGGGAGTGAGGGGGGGTTATAGTGGAGGAGAGGAGGGGTTTCGCCTTATTCTACTCATTATTATATTTTTTTCCAAAGATAACCAATAATATTGATTATTGTGACCAAAAAAAGTAATAAGTGCATTTTATTTCAAACCAATGGTCATTTACATCATCTATGACTCAAGAATGATACATAAATTCTCTTATTTATCATATTTTGTAAATTATCAAATTTCACTATTCACAAAAACATCAAGTATTTTAGAAAAATCCAAAAAATTCACCCTAATCATTATTCAACATGTATAATTAAAAAAATCCATTTTTTGTAAATAATTTTCCTTATATGATTAATTTATTTTTTTAAATAAGATATTAATTTATTCCAAAAATAACAATTTTAAATCTATAATTCGTTTTATATCAAATTAAAAAATATATCAAGATCATAAACTTAATCCAATAAAATAATAATATGATTCACTATTCAAAAGGGTCATATTACAATGCATATTACTATTCATATGGGTATGTTACTATTCACCAAAAATTAAGTTTGTCTTATCATGCTCTAAATATTTTACTAAACACAACCATATATGTGTGTTTTTTGAAATTCAAATCACAGAGGTGGAAAAATTATGTTTACTGGCTACATTATGAAAAAACGGTGCTTTATAGAGACTTAATGTTTTATGAATTCAATATTAAATATATTTGAAAAATCTTGGGGTGTTACATTATCCCACTCCATACAAAAATATCATCCTCAAAATTACCAAAATGTTAACTCAAAAATAGATTTGGGTAGTTATTTATCATAAGCTCCATAGGATCCCACGTTGCCTCATTGATTTTATAGTTTTCCAATGTATATTTACCAATAAAGTCATATAATTCCTCAACAATTGTTCTTTAGTGTCCAAAATTCAGGTAGGATCTTCACAGTAAGATATGTCATGTTCCAAATCTATACCATCAGAAGTGAGGACTTACATTGGGTTTGGAATATAATTTCTGAGAAATGAGACATGGATCACATTGTGTATATTAGACAGGATAGGTGGCATAGCCAAATGATATACAATAGCTCCAATTCTCTTCAAAATTTCAAAAGGGCCAATGTACCTAGGGCTCAATCTCACATTCCTACCAAATCTCATAACACCATTCCATGGAGATATTTTATGAAAACATGATCTCCTACATAAAATTCCAAATCTTTCATTTGATTATTATCATATAATTTTTGTATAATTTTATCTACATTGATATGTAATTGAATAATCTTTACCTTCACTGTGGTTTCATCCACAAGCTTTGGCCCCACTAGCTTCCTTTCACCAACTTCATTTGAACATGTTGTTGTACAAAATCTATTTCCTTACAATTTTTCATATGGTTCCATTTGAATACTAGAATGGAAAATATTTTTTTGGGAAAACTCCACCAAGGGTAAACATTAATCACACATACCTTTAATCTCGAGTGAGAATGACCTCAACTTGTCTTATATAGTTTGGATCATTCTTCCTGATTTCACATCAGTTTGAGGATGATTAGAGGTACTCAAATGAAGCTTAGTACCCAAATAATTTTTGATAATTTTCAATAATTTTGATGTTAATTTAGTATTGTGATTAGAAAATATAGGCAGATGTTCTCCATGAATTCTTACAACTTCATTAACATAAATTTGTGCAAGACACTCCAGTGGAAAATCCTCCCTTATAGTGGAGAAATATGAAGATTTTGTATGTTGATCAACAATTACCCATATTTCATCATTCTTTCTTGGAGTTTAGGGTAATCCATTGACAAAATCTCTAGTGATGTCATCCCATTTCCATGTGAGAATAGGTAGAGGTTTCATGAATCCCCTAGGACTTTTTTGTTTGACCTTCACATGTAGACAGACTAAACATCTTGATACATAATCAAAAAATTTCCTCTTCATGTTATTCCACTAGAAATGTTCATTAAAATATCTATAAATTTTAGTGATACTAGGGTGTATAGGGAAATTTGAGCTATGAGAATCATACAATGACTCAATTTTCAGCTCAGGTGGAGAAGGAACACATAGCCTCTTCCCAAATTTCATAACTCCATATTCACACATCAAGTCATCCAAATTCCAATATTTCAAATCCTTAATCTTCTTTTGAATATTATCATTATCAGACAGTGAAGCTTTAATTCTTTCCAATAAAGATGGTCGGGAAACCATATTAAAAAGTAGTGATGTTTCACCATCTTTGATGATTCCCATATCCATCCTCACTACATCCATGTACAAATGATCATTATCAATCAGAATTTTGTTTATAAATCCATGATCTATCCAACTCATATCATTAGTTGCCATATTTTCCTTTCTTGGGTGGTAGTATATGGTATAATCATAATCCTTGAGTCATTCAAGCCATCGTTTTTGCCTCATGTTGAGTTATTTCTATGATAATATATACTTCAGACTCTTGGGATCCATATATATCTCACATCATTTAACATAGAGATATTATCTCTATATTTTTAGAGAAAATATCATAGAATCTAACTCAATATTATGATTAGGATAGTTTTGTTCATTAATTTTTAACTGTGTTGCTGCATATGCAGAAACTCTATCATTCTGTATAAGGAACAACCAAATCCTTTCTTTGATTCATCACTATAGATCACAAACCCATAATTCCTTCATGGTGGGGTTGGGATCGGATTATTAACTAATCTCCCCTTCAATTATTAGAAATATTTCTCTCATTCATTTTTTCATATGAACTTAACCCCTTTAGATGTAATCTTGGTGATTGGGTTATCTAAACAGGTGATGTTCTGAATGAAATTCCAATAATAACCTAATAAACCAATAAAACTTCATAACTCAGTTATTTTCGTTGGAGTTGGGAATTTTTTAATAGCCTTTATCTTCATAGTATCAATATATATTCCATCCTTAGAGACAATGTATCCATGAAAAGAAAACTGATTGAATCCAAAAATTCGCACTTGCTAAACTTCCCATATAATTTATTTCATCTAAGAGTAATCAGAATAGTTCTCAAGTGATTTTTATGATCTTCATATACTTTTTAGTATAGAAATATATCATCAATAAGTACCTCCAAAATCTGTCAAGAAATTCCTTAAAAACTCTATTCATTAGATCCATGAAAACATAAGGTGCATTACTCCATCCAAAAGTCATTACTGTAAACTTTTAATTCCCATACCTAGTTAGAATTGAAATCATTGTAATATCTTCCTTCCTCACATAAAACATATTATATCTAGATCAGAGATCAATCTTCAAAAAATATTTATCTCTAAGAAGTTGATCAAATAAATCATCAATGTGAGGTAGGAGATATTTGTTCTTTATTGTTACAAAATTGATCTTCATATAGTCAATGCACAACCTCATTGATCCCTCATTATTCTCAATGAAAATAATAGGGGATCCCCATGGAGAAAAACTTTGGAGAATAAATCTTATATCACTCGATCACCCTAGTTGTTTCCTCAGTTTCACTAATTCCACGGTGGCCATTCTATAAAGGGTCTTTGATATAGGCCTTGAATCTAGAATTAAGTCAATGGAAAACTCAATTTCTTGCTCTCTAGGATGTCCAGGTAAATACTTTGGAAATACATCAACATATTCTTACACAATATTTATGTCCACTATTTGAACATTCCTTTACTCACCCATAGTTATTGCATTCCCTTCCTCCCCAATAATTAAATTCAGAAGAACTTTTGGGGGTAGATCTAGATGAGATTCAGATGGCGATTTTTATGCCCTAAAGATAAGGGATTCCACATCATTCTAAAAAATTATAACCTCATTCTTCTTGTAATAAATTTTCACACCATGGCTCGAAATCCAATTCATACGATGGATTAAATCAAATTCAATCATGGTTATGACAATAAATTCCGTATATAAATCATGTTAATATTCCATAATAGGGGTATCCTGACAGAACATTGTTGCAATGATACTTACCTTAGGAGTTTTGGCTCACAACTACCTTATTAAATCAAATTGGAAATATCAAATTTTCTTTGAAAACTAGGAATATATGACAGAAAGAGATGATCTAAAATAAAATAAAGCATTGTCTATGTTTGAGGAAATAATTAAAGTACCTGCCACCACATCATTAGGAAGTTTAAGCTCCACAATTGGGACCACATAAGCTTGGCCTTGATCCCTTGGCCTTATTTGGGAAATGTTTTCCTAACAATTAGTATATTCATGTGAATAATGTCCCATCTCCATGAAATTGTAGCATTGAACATTGGTAGCTACTTTCTTCCCCATTCAATCTCGAGATAGGCGAACTCTTTCACCACACTTGTAACCAAATCCCCTTACCTTCAGGAAAGTTCTAGGGTCATTCTTTCCACAATTACTGTAGGATGTAAGTTCAACTCTTCCCTTCTTCCTCATTTCCTTATTTCCTTTTCCAGAGTTTTTTCCATCCCTGTTCTTCTCTCGATTTCCTTTAATGTCATAAGACATAGAAAATTATTTTTTGTCTTGATAGCACTTGAGATTATATACTCATATGATGAGAAACTTTAGGAGAGTAGTTTTCTTTGGATTAATGGTTTGAAACCATCATGGAATTGATCAATTTTTCTACTTGGATTATGTATATATTCTAAAACATGCCTTTCCAACCTTGTAAATTTGTCTTCATACTTGTATAAATTTTCATCCTCCTCCTATATCAGACTGAAAATTGTTTTTTTATTATTATGTAAACACTTTTGAGGAAAAAGTGAGAACCATACATGACTTCACCACTTCACCACTACACAACTTCCCCTCTTCCCTACTTAAAACAAAACAAGTCTTCACAACAAATGACATTCAATCACACTGGATGGACAATCCATTCAAGAATTTAAACTAACAAACCTTCAAATCTGGAGCCGAAATCATCAAGAGAAGGTAGAGGTACCACGAACCAGGAAACATGAACATCAGAAGAGCTAGATAAACCACAGAACCGATCTCCTTGCATGCCCACCAGTGCGACCGTCGACACCTGCCCAAATCCACAAACCCACCGGCGGACTCGTGTCGAAGTTCTCCCAACCCTCCAATGAAGTGAGATAACCCAAAGGACATCCACAAAGGGCGACGACGAAACCAGAACGAGGAAGACTAGGCTATTTGAATTCCATAACATACTCCACAGACACTACAGTGCAACCATGAGTTAGTCGACACTCCGCATACCAAAATAAATTCAACCACGTCAAAAACCATTGTGAGCAGTAGATCCATAACCCGACCAATGATTCCACCAAACCAAAAGCGAGAAATATCTTCTCTAGTGAACATACCCACTTCTAAGCTACAAATGGGTTTGTAGTCCCATTGAATGATGGAAGTTGTTGTCGCATAAAGCGATCTAACATACCTCCCCTATGTTGTGGATTTAGATGCTCCATACAAGTAAGGTTATTATTCATAACATTATTTAGTGGTCCTATTATAGTTATAACACAAAAAAATCACTTTTTCCAATGGGGGCATATCTTTTGGTAAAAGTGAATTTTCTATTTGTAAAACATTTTACCAACATATATTTCCATGGCACTATACTGTTGGTAAAAACTCTATCACTAAATATTTTTAATAAGATAAAATAGTTATGTTACAATTATTATTATAAAAACATATAATATATATGTTGGTTAAAGTGTTTAGCGACATGTTTTGGTGACAAATTTATTTGTTGGTAATAAAATTACCAACATATAATCTAAATTTTTTTATAAATAACATTTGAATAAAAAATATAAATTTTTATCACTAGTAAAATTTCGTATTATATTTATTATTTTTTCATATATAATACATAGGTTTTAATTATTAAACAGAACAATATTTTAAAAAATCTTCAAACGTAGAAAAAATTATTTATATTAATAATGAAATGTTTTATACAAACATATAGATCCATGAATCCCCCCCCCCCACAATGGATCCCCCAATAGGATCCACACCCCTCCAAAAAACCCATCCATGCCATATAGTCAGTACCAGCTTTAGCACCCAAACCATATCAGCAACCCATGCATTCCATTTAGTCACCTCCAACTCCTGCGAACAGCTCCAGAAAAAAAACATGTTTAACTTAACAGAGGAGATTTTGGTTTTCTCATGCACATCCTAATCAAACACCATTCTAGAAGGCCCAACCTGATTATCATAATCCTCTAGAGTACATCCATGGTCTTCCAACATCAACCTACGTCAATAATAATTCTACCGAAAATAATTACTTCACTAACATATAATCAAAACAATATAGAAAAGAAAATAGAAACTGAAGCAGTACATCAAGATTCACATTTAAAACAAAAACTCAACCTGTTCTAAAAAAATTATAAACCCAAGCAAAATATTATACTATAGAATCCATCCATTATCTTCCAACATTGGTTTTCATTTTAATGATTCAAATAGTAAATATGTTTCTCTCATCCTCCCAACAACGTTACCTTCATAGTTTCCAACTACAGACTTAAATATACAAATGGGATATCATCATTAAATCAAAATCCAAATTTATTTAATTTAAATTTTAGTTGATTGTGTGAAAGAAAGGCTTCTATTTTTATAAGTGTTGCAACACATGAAATTTCAACTGACTATTCCAAAAGAGAAATAATATTTACAATATCAATTATTTTTTACAAGGAAAAATGTGTTCAAAACAAGATGACATATAACAAAAATAGGAAATACATAAAGAATACAATTCTAACCAAGATAAGTGCAGTGAACTTGAGCTTGAAACATTCCAATTACAAGACACCATAACACTATGATATAATCACTAAAAACCCACACAACAAAAACATAATGGACCTCCAGTATCATTCGTCCAACCTTATCATCACAAGGAAATAAAACAATCATGAACCATCTATATTCATATATTTATATCATCAATAAATTAAAAAAACATTAAGATAAATAGTTACAAAAATACAATCAACATTCTAACAAACTCACATCGCACCACTCTTAACAGATCAAAATTGAGACCACAAACATCCAAGATGATAAGATGGAATTCAAAGTTAGGCATATTCAAGATTACTCAATCCAAGAAACAAGATAAAATAAATATTAATCCTAAAACCTAGCTAAATTTACATGGGAAAACATTCCATTCACCTCATGTCCCAAAACATATACAAATTTCATATCCACCTCGGGATTCTCTACAACAGAGATGACTAAACACACACAGCCCTGAGGAAAAACATATTACTCTCTATTTATATTCCCCTATCATCACATGGATTTCAAATCGAAATAACATTCATCATCAAGAAAAAAAATATAAATTCAGCATCATGCTCGAATAAGATTATAGGCTTCATCTTGACAAGAAACCCACTCTCACTACCATAAGCACTATAATTAAATTATAATATTTTATACCTTCATGTAGAAATTCAGATAATAATGCATCCATCCATTAGGTTTCAAACTAATCTTAGACACCCACTAATCTTCAAAAGGAAAACCCCCATGCAAACCCGACTATAGCCACACCAAGGCACACCTTGCATCTCTTGCATGAAAAAACCAAATACAACATCAATGAACCAAACTCTTTTATTAAATCTCCACATCGAAATATATCCTCAACTTAAGGAAATTATTAGATCAATTCAAACACTATATGGAATATAGAACCCATAGAGAATCCATTTTGGGAAAATAGAGACATGCCATAGAATAAAATTGCAACAGTAACTACAAGACATACTAAACCCAGGGATGAAAAATGAATCAAATACCAATCATATTCTTCAACTCGATGCAGGAAAAATTTTAATCATTTAAAAATTTTCAACCTACTTGAGTTGGAATTTTACAAGATATAAATTTTAGATCGATAATTCCAGGTCAGAAGAATAATAGAGAGAGGAGGAAGGGTGATATGCGTTGCACTGACCATTTACATAGTATTCATAGAATGGTCGAGGAACAATACTATAGTGAACAATAGAAAAGTTTCTATGACCATTTACACTATGTAAACCATGTCAATGAACATATTGAAGTAATTTACAAAAGCGTTTATGATTATAAGAAATGAAATAACTTTCGTAAACCATAAGCTATCAATGTCATGGTTTACACTGGTATCCCCATAACTAGTGTAAATCATAGCCATAATCTATCACTTTTTACATGGTTTACACTGTACATGGGGTAAACCATGCCTCCTTTACTAATGTAAACCATAACCATAAGCTATCACCATTATATTTTACAAAATGTTACTATGTCAATTTACCCTGCTGCCAGTGTAGACCATGTAAGGGAACATGCTGAAGCAATTTTTCACTGCATAATAAAATGGGTGATATGCACTATATTGACCTTGATGTAAATTTTCAACTAATAATAGAAAGTGGATTAAGGCCCTACCTTTATTGATATATATTAATTCTATGTATACCGGAGAGAAATAATGAGTTCTAGATGATTACATCTAGATGATGCTGGAGGAGGAGGAGGAAGGCCTTTAATGTATTGAGATATACCAAATAATATTTTCCAGATCAACTACCACAAATTTAAATCATCAAAATTTCATACTTAGGTTCATTTAAAAGTATTTATATAGAAATTTATATTCATTTCAATAAAATTCCTTTATTATTTGATTTGAATCAATGTAATATTAATAAGATCGTAGTATCTTGAAATATTCTAATTTCCATTTTAACATTTATTGGACTCTCAATAGTTGGTCCCTCTATGAAAAAAATATAAGGAAGATATGGTAGTCAAATCCAAGGAAATAGTCAAATGATAAAAAAATAATTCTACAAAAAATAGATTAACAAACCATGGATAGTTGAGCTGGCTCAGTAAGAATATCAAATGGAATTACAGATTTTGGGGTATATTGAAATCCTTTCCATGGTGGTGTTATAAGGTATGGTAACTCCATTAGATTATATGGAAACACGTTCCATCTAGGAGATGGTAAAGGTGAATAGTTTATAAAAAGGAGATCCTATGGGAGTTTTGTTTTCCCCATTGAGTTTCCTTGAGGGGCTTGTCTATTGAAGCTAATAAATGGACCATGTGTTGTGATATGAGGAGATGAACTTCAAATTTGATTACTCAAACCTCCACCAGAAATAGAATATTGATGAGCAGCAGGCTGATAATGGCCTAGAACAAGTAATAATGTTGTTTTTAATACTAAAAGACCTTATCAAACTGTTTAAACTAAAATATTTTATAGATACAAGATTATAAAACAAGTTTCAATCAAACTTATTAAAATAAAGAGGCAAACTATGATAGGATTTATGATAAAAAAGAGTGTACTGATCAATAATACATACACCACATACTTTTAAGGTAATTGAACAGTGAATTTTTAATTAAATTAATCTTTGAAAATAAATATTTTCCACATATAGAGAAAAAAATGAAAAACCAACCAGTTAATAACATGAAAGTTGCTGACAATATTCATTGATGCAAAACCCCAAAAATATCATAGGATTTACTATTGAATACATTTCACTTTGATTCCTGCACCACATATGACACATAAGTAATAAAATTTTACAACATTTCTTGCACTTTATTGCAAGGTTGTTGTTATAAAATGTATACATTTAACAACATAATGAATGAAATTAGTATAAATGAGAACCCATAAAGAAATTCAAGAAAGAGGGGTGATGTTTAAAATTTATAGTCATATAAATGATTAAATAGGGGTGGAGATTAAACAAAATAAATATTAGGGAATACCTCATGTGGCGAAGGCTGGGTGGGGAAGGTCAGTGATGGTGGAAGGTCAAGTGGGTAAGGTCAGGGATGATGGTGGTCAAGGTGGAAGGTCGGGGAGGTGGGATGGGGACGAGACGGGGAGGCGAGATGGGGACGATATGGGGATGCGGAATGGGGAGGGTATATAGAGGGGGAGAAGTGGGTAGGCGGAATAGGGGAGGGGAGATGGTGATGGGGTAGGGAGGCCGGATGGGGACGGGACGGGGCGGCGGGACGGTGAGGCGGTACATGGGAGGTAGGATAGGGAGGTGGATAAGTGGGGATGCAGGAAGAGGGAGGTGTGACGGGGACAGGACGAGGAGGAGGGATGGGGAGGCGGGAATGGTAGGGGGATAATCAGGGAGGCGGAACGGGTGAGGAGGGAGGCTGGATAGGGTTTTAGGTGTATTATTAGGGTTAATACCTAATTATAATTTTTTAACTATCATTATTATTATTGAAAATATATTTTAAATTAATTCTAAATGAAAATAATTTTAATTTTAATTTTTTTTCTTTGTTTCAAATATTTTTTAAAAATATTTTTGAATAATTATTTACAATGGATTCGAAATTTGATCATATGTGTTTTCAAAGATGGATGATAATATTTAAAACTTATTTATAATGGGTCCTTTGTCATGACACTAATACCCTTCATTTTTTCCACTATTAGTAAGTTGGGTGTTTATCAGGTGTGATTTCTAAAAAACCCAAGTAACATGTTAATAGATAAACACACAATATATATATATATATGACTGTATGTATATACGTATTCATTCCAAAAAATATTTTTCGTTTAATAGTTCATTAAATTTTATGTATAAATATATATTTCTATTAACAAATAATTTTTTGTTATGCATATATATATTCAGTTGTTTGTATAACATTTAATTAAACAAATATTAGAACAAATTTTTCTAATGGTAAAACATTTATTAGTAATAATAGTTATTAATTACATATTCATGTGTTGGTAAAAAAAATTAGTCTTAAAATGAAAATATGATAGTTTTAACTTTTAGTAAAATATGTGTTCATATTGAATAGTTAATACCAACAGATATACCAATCAGTAAAAACAAATGTTGGTAATTAAAATTAATAATAACAAACCAAATATCTGTTGGAATTAATCATTTTCACCAACACTTATATTTTTTTCACTAATTTTTGGTTGGTAAAAGCCACTATTTTGTAGTGTATGTTTATCATCATGAGTCACAACACCAGATCTGGTATCATTATCTTGAATTAAAGGGAAATAACTACATGAGACACACACATATATGTAGTTTCCATTCCTTCCACTAGCACCATTTCTTAATAATAGAAGAAACTAGATTAGGTTATGAATCATAATTTATAATCTCAATGTAGAAAAAAAATTAATCTAAATTGAAATTCTATACATAACTAATCTCGTAATAATAAACATGGTTTATTTAAAGAAAAATTTTCATTTAAGTTATTAATTATAGATTGTAATGAAAATGTGAATTATCCTAAGCATATCCCCTAGGAGTGTCATACGAGTTGTGCATTAAGGCATATTGTTGTGTACTAGGATACCATGGGTCAAGCCCAAAACTCCTTGTTGGATTTTCACTCCTTGGTACATCTGTTCTAGAACCGTGTACACATGTAGTATCTAGACAGGGAAGTATTTGATAGAAATATCCACATAATATATTCCTTACCAAAAAATACAGGATGTTCTTATATGTGTATCCTCAAATAATATCTCATGGTTTTCTTCCCAAATATACATTCTCTAAATCTAGTTTTCATGTTTCTACTAAACTATTTTGATAAAAACTATAAGGACCCAACCCCGATTTCCCAGATCCAATTATTTATTTAATTAAATTGGAATATAAACAAGGAATATGAATCCTAAAGGACTGAGTAGTTTCATTTCATTGGAAACAAGATACATATATAAGTTCATCATTACAACTTCAAATTAAAAACTGCATATAAATTCCTTCCACAACATCTATATCTCTTAAGTTATTTTTGTATGTCATTCATAATAAAAATATTCATGTCCTGAGAAAATGAAACATAAGGGGTGAGCTCAAACACTCAGTAAGGGTAAGAAATACAGTTAAATATATCATAAACATTAACATTAGACATGGTAAATAACTAAAAACACATTCCTTTAAAACAAACATGAATATATTATGGTAGGAATAAGAGATTAATAAAAAATTCTATATTAAAACATAATCATGGGTATCCAGATAGATGAATTATCACATGAACCATCAATAATATTTTCATAATGAGGTAATTCATAATGCAAAACATCAAAACCATAATGTCAAGGACACGTGCCAAGACCATAGGTAATCATTTGGTCAAGGCCTTGTGCCAAGACCGTAGTTTGTTTCATGAGAGCTACTGATGCACTAAGGGTATATAGAGGGCCCCAACCAACACTATCTATGTCTAATTCATTCCTCATATGAACATTTATAAACATAAACAACACAAACAATCATATTGAAACTAATATATTAAATGTAAATAACTTTCCCTGAACACTAAGCATGAACCCTAACCATTCAGAGTAAATTGGTGAATGGTTTAAAGATTAAACATCAAGAGCCAAAATAATCATAAAACATTAAATTAAATATGGTAGATGGTAGAATAAAATATTAATCCCAATAATACATAAAAATCAACAAGAGTGTTAAAATAGATGAATATCCTCTTATAAAATCATTGAGTAATTTTTGAGATAAATACTCTTTTATAATAAAAAGAAGTATTATTTTGGAAAAATATTTGTATTAAACCTAAAGTGATGTAAGATAGTATCTTCATACTAAAATTAGTGATTTTATAAAGATTATGGTTTCCAAAAACTGAATATAGAGTTCCCTTGAAAATAAGTACGAATTTGAGGAATTCCCTTGAAACGGGATTTTTTATATGGAATGATTTTTGAAAGATCCTTTTGAGACATATAACTCCCTATAAATAAAGAAATGATTCAGGTTGAAACACATATATAGAAAATTAAAATAGAAATTATGAATATTAAATATGAATTAATTATTATTATTTTATTTAGGAAATTAGATAATAAAAGTAACCTGAATGAAAATGGAGGTTCGGATAGAAATACCTTACCACTTTGTAATCAGTGAACCAACATTAATAATCATTAAATGATACACTGAATATAATTAAAATAAATAGATTCATTATATGAAACATAAATGGCATTATACATCCACCATACACAAGTAGTAGTATTGAATATAGAATATCTCACAAAAATGGTAGTGAGATGAAGAAACCCTTACCTTAAGTCTGAATGTTCCTCTCTTGACCTTATGGTCCTGGAATATGAAATCAAAATCATTAATAACTTAATTAAGAATATAGTAGAAATTTTTTTATTTTATCATTTTTTAGTCCATTTTTGTTCTTATTGATATGTTATAATATTGAATTTTGTTATTCCGAAGAGATCGTTTTCTTGATTTTCATAATCGGTTTACTTGTTTTTAAGTAATGGAGTTCATGTGGAATGGATGTAAATATACATAATTGAATTTAAACACTATTTATGAACATAAAAAATTTTTAATGGTAATTTATATAATTTGGTTTCATGGAATTAGGATGAATCAATAGATGAAATATTAAGGACAATCATGTTGATTATTTGGCGGTATTTTGATTATTATGAACTAGTTTGGTCATATAAATTAATACTATGTACATATAATGGTTCTTGAATAATAAGTAGGTTATGATACATATTTTATAGTATTTTTAACCATAAAAATGGATTCATTACCAGTAATGATGAAGTAATTGAAGAAAGAAACATTGTTGTCCATGAGTGTTGTAAATTGGAACCTCACAGACGATGATTTCATTTATAAAATAGAGAGAGATTAAGATGATTTATAATGGTTATTAAATTAACATGGTATAATTATATTATATATATTTTATAATGGAGTTATAAGGATCAATTTTACATATTAGGTTAGAAGATAACAATAATAGAAGATAAATTGAAATGAAACTAAATTAAAAAGAAAGATGGTTTATCTCTTCAAATAACCTCATTGAGAACTTCCTTAAGGGTAGGGGTTTGGGAATTTTGTAAATACCAAGAGCTACTAGACATGGGGATTGACTAGGTAAGGGTATTTGGGGTGAAATTAGATGAGCTTCAAGGCTTAGAAGAATTAATATAAAAGGGAGCTAGGGGGGTTATAGTGGAGGAGATGAGGGTTTTCCCATTATTTTACTCATTATTTTATTATTTTTTCAAAGATGACCAATACTATTGATTATTGTGACCAAAAAAGAAATAAGTGCTTGTGAGTTAGAACCAATAATCATTTACATCATCCATGAATCATGCATGATGCAAAAATTCTCTTATTTAACATATTTTGTAAATTATCGAATTTCACTATTCACCAAAAAAATCTAGTCTTTCAGAAAAATATCAAAAATTCACCCTATAAATTTTTCATTTTCTAGAATTTAAAAATGAACTCCATTTTTTGCAAATAATTTTCTGAATATGATTAATTTAATTTTAAAATAAAATAATAATTTATTTGAAAAATAACAATTTTAAAACCATAATTCATTTTATATCACATTGAAAAATTTATCAAGATCATAAACATAAGACAATAAAAGAATAATATGATTCATTATTCCTAAGAGACATATTACTATTCATATTATTTTTCATAAGGTAATGTTACTATTCACCAAAAATTATGTTTGTCTTATCAGACTCTAAATATTTTACTGAACATAACTGTGTATGTGAGTTTTTCAAAATTCGAATAACATAGGTGTAAAAATTATATTTAATGGCTAGGTTATAAAAAAGTTTTGTTTTTTAGAGACATGGTATTTTATGTATTCAATATTAAATTTATTTTCAAAATATTGGGGTGTTATAATGTGTTTATGATTTTCAAAACATAAAGGAATAAAAAATTCATAAAGAAAATTTTGACTAAACATTCCCATGTCCTAACCAACAAGAATCCATCCACATAATAACCCTCATCAAGCATATAAATATAGATAAACAAAATTTCAATAAACAAGAGAGACCATAAACACCAAAAACAAACATCTTTATGAAATAAACAATTTTATATTCAAAGGAATAATTCTACAAGAAGAACCTCATAATGAAGTAATATACCAAACAAGATTATACTAGAAAATTCTTTTAGTAACACAACTAAAAAACACAAAGATGGATCGAAAGGCCACTCCTAAATGTACAAAATATTCCCTCTATCCACAGGAAACCATGTGACTCTAGAATGATAAACCATACTATGAACCTGAGGTCTAGAAAATATCTCCATATATTAAATTATTTTTCAAAGATTCATTAGTGAATCATTCAGATGTAAAAGGACACCATCACCAGAAAATGATCTACAACTCCTTCATTTTCCATTAACCATAATGAATGATCATGAACAAAATACTTTCTTCCACATTCAAATCCATATGTTTGAAATACTAAATAAATATTTCCTTGACGAATTTTAAGAGAATGTTCAAAAGAATATATGGGTCTAACTCCACCAATATATCCAGAGTCTGGGTAGAGGCTAGAACTAAAAGATATTTTAAAATCTATGAGAGGATTCACTATGAGGATATTACTTGAAGAAAATTATTCTCCATTCTTTCTTCAAAATTCATGTCTAGATATACTCTAATTAAAACATGATAAGAATCAAAACAATTCATTCCTCTTAACTCATACAAAAATATCTGCATTAAAACCATGGGGAAAATCTAAAAACATAAATTTTATAAACACCCCCAAAACAATCATAAATTAGAAACTTATTTACTTTGAAACATCCAATTTCAAATACAAGTCAAAAATCCACTTTTCCCAGGCACAAATTAGAAAAAAATCAATATTCTTTCAAATAAAACAATCATTGGTATCATGCCTCATTTCACTTTAAAAACAAAAAAAAATCATTCTATAATATTATTAAAATTTTAATATTATTTCAATGGTAAATAATGTCATTTAAATAAATTTATATAAATTATTAATTCTATTTTATTTTTTTCAAAAAAAATTAAACTTATCCATTTTATAAAATTATTCATATGAAACATGAGAATCCATTATAATAAAACATTCCAACACAATATTTTAAAACAATAGTTCATAAATTTCACCACTTTTCCCACACCAAAATAGATAATAAATATTGAACAAAAAAACATAAAACAACAAAATATTTGACTAAACTTCAAAAAAACCTTCAATCACATCAAATAACTATCAAAATTTCCTTTTATTTATCTTTTAGAAGTGGAACCCGAATTAGGAGTGATCTTCAACCAAGAGGGATTAAAATAAAAAAACTAGGATGGGTGAAGATCTACTAATGGTTTGGCCACATAGTTTGTTAGGGTGTGCACCAACCTTATAGAATCCAATATGAATATTATAGAACTATCTAAATCAGCTTCACATGGTTGACGCACCATTCATTCTAACCATGAAAAAAAATCTACATCAGTTTCATCCCAAAATTAATGGGAACACCCTAAATCACTTTCCAAACTCATTGGGGATTTAAATTACATTTAAACACATAAAAATATTTCAAAACTAGTCAATAATGGAAAAAAATGTAAATAATCAACCTCAATAACCCATGGTAAATTGAGGTTCTTCGAGAGAATAGTTATTCATGAACTCCTTGTACACTCCACCCTAGTTTCAAGAACCCTTTCCCCATACTACTGAGACACATCCCCAAATAAAAAGGGGGATTATCTAGGAACCTAGTCCCTTATTAATAACCTAGTATTTGATACCATTTTTAAGGAACTGTTTTACGTCGAATAGAACCATCACACAGACCGCTCCACTATAAGTTTACAAGGAAATTCTCGACCCCCCTGTTTTGGAAACTAGTTCCTGGGAAAAAAGAAATACTTCATGGAAATACTTTCTACCCAAAATCATATTTAACATAAAGAGGATATTTTTCCAATAATTGGTCTTAGATTTTCCACATATTGAACATAAACAAAATATCTAATAAGTAGATAAATATAAAAATAAATCATACCATCCAAATGAGTAAAAATAGAAAATGAATTATCCCATTTCATAAATAACTATAATTTGAATAATAAAACATAAATCCAACATCCAATAATAACATGATTAAAAAATAATAAAATAGAAACTGAAAACAACATAAGAGTGTTGCCTTTTCCAAATGTCCCATAATGCCAAACTAAAACAAAACCTGGTCTAAAACATTCCTAAAACCATCTTCACGTAACCCAAGGTTTCCCACTACATCCAAAATCTCTATCATCATCCCAAATACTCTATAATCCTTGTGAAAGAAACCTGGAACTTATATGAAATAGTATGGACTACATAATTGAACTCAGTAGTGTGTATATATGTTGTGAGAAAATATCCTTATAGGATCCCATCAAGGAGTCCATTAAATTACATTAATTAAAAATTTCATGATGATAGTTTGAAATACAATAATTATATTATGTTTTTACAACCCATATGTCCATAATTAAAACAAAAAAACAGATTAATCATATAAATAATAAGAACAATCATTTCAAATACTATTTAGATAAAACTAATTTAAATCCATGTAAATAATCAATACCATTTAAAAAAATGAAAATCATTAATACCTATTTATAAATTATTTAAAATATAATCTTTTAAATGATTTTGAAGAAAACTCAATAATCAATGAATGAATCAAATTAATTAAGGGAACTAAAAAATGGAGATCTATAAAACAAGAAAAGTATGTTGTTCCATAGGAAACAAGAATAAGGGGACCTAACTATTATGCAATTGATATTATCTAAAGAACCAACAATTGAGAAAATAATTTTGTATCCTACACCATAGGTTTTAATGTAATGTACTCCTAAACTATAGAATAGAACCATAAAAACACTATAAGAAACTATTTACCCAAGTATCCCCATCAAACTAACTAGTACCTAAACCATCCAATGTGTTTTAATATACCATGGTTATAACCATACAAAATCCCCCATCTACTACAGTTCTAAATATTTATAAGACATATGATATAATAGAGTAATCCGTTGTCCTATTTTCTAATTAGTTTCCCTAGACACCTATAACTAAACAACCATGGAATTTGAATGAAATTAAACTTTATTCCACAATAAAACATAAGAAATTTATCAAACCTCACCTCCAACACTATCATATAGACTAAGACATTTCCACCTCATTCATCCAACATATAAAGAATCAATAATAAATAATAGAGAAATCAGTAAGGGTTCCATGAGAAATAAATCATTTTCATTTTAAACATCCAAATGAGCCTTCACATGAAAGATGACTTGGCTTGTTGATTCCTCTTTTTTAAAAAAACTAATTATTTCAAAAAAAATTGAAATAAATAGATTATATATCACAGTTTAACCCTCAATAATCCATTTAATATAGGTAAATTTTTGGAGAAAACAAAAAATAAGGCTCAAGGCCTATATTTTTCCTTCAATAATAATTCATAGAGCACATAAACTTTTAAAGATATGTTAGAACCTGAAAAATATTAATTCGATGTGGATACATGAAATCTATATGGAAAATAATTTTTCCAAGAAAAAAATTCTATAAAAACCATTTATATTATCATATAATTAATAATATATTATTATAATTTAATTTAAAAAGAATTTCTAACACTCAAGAATTCGATGAATTTAATTATAAAAGAATTTAATAGAAACACCAACCTCAAACCAATGTAAATCAATCTACAACATATCTATATCCATTAAGAACAATCAAACATGAAATAAATACACTCCCAAGCCATAAAAATTATGTACCCTCATGTTTATGTCATATTGAACACTAGATATGACTATAAAAACATCTAAGATTTTTAATAGGGTTTGAAACCAAAGGGAACTAGGAGAAGAAAGGGAGCAGAAGAGATTAGAGGGAAAAATATTGGTTTCCTTGAAGAAACCTCTTCAAATAAAAGATGAAATAACTCAAAAATTAGGAGTATGGGAGGGGAGAGTATCCCATTATACTCCAATGGGTCAACATGTCAAGGATGGGAGGGATAAGAGACTAAAACATAAAAATTTATAGATGAATTTAAGTCATTTAAAAATTAAATGAAATCTTGGAACCTCACATGGTTTTGTAAATCATGGAAAAACCACACATATTCCATTAGACAAGCCTATGACACCTACATTGTATGGATGTGTGGTTACTCCTAGACATGTTCTAAACCTGAAATTCAACCCTCATGAACAAAATTTTATTTTTGGTTTCCTAGAAGTCCTTTTAAGGCTTGGAAAACCATGAAACTATAATGAGATATCTCACTATCATGTTTTTATAATGGGTTTAATGGTAATAGTATTACTTGTACTAATCATTATATAATCATAAAACACCCCCGAACCATAATTTTTTTTAAAAAACTCCAAACCACTTATGATTTTCAAAACAAACCAAAAATAAAAAAAATAAAAAGACACAATAATAACATGGGGTGTTATAAAACGTGTGAAAAAATAGTAGTACATAACCGTGGGAGTACTGATCCTTATTCCCAATCTAATTATCTCACAAAAATCTAGTCATCGAATGTATAATATTTAATAACTCAAAATATACAATGTTAATTATAAGTAAACATTAAAAAAGTATAATACCATCATGTTCTATGCATAAAAATAATTATGATAGACTATTTACTTCACTAATTATTAAATTTGTGAAAAAATGTGAAAAAAACTCCTTGGATCTCATATCGGAACACATAGAGTCCCCTAAGGCAAGTCATGTGGTGATAAAATGTAGGAAATGATGTATCTTTGGGGTTCACACCATATCCATATTATGGAAGGTGTGGAATTGGAACATAGCCACACACACCCTATACGAGGGATGGGTCGAGTGTTTTTTCTTATCTTATGACCATTATACAGTGGGGATTAATTATGTATTTATTTCCATTTCCATGCCTATATGGTGTTAATTTTTTCAATTGATGTTCCATGCATTCATTTACTCTACAGTTAAATTATTTTTTTAATGTCAATAACTATTGGTTATTCTACATTATGGTATAAATATTTATTTTTTATAGGATATAATTAGGGTAAGGTGTCCCATATGTGTTATATTCATTCTTGGTGCTAGTAACACTTCTATATACTATTTTAGGCAGTCATGGAGTGAAACAATAGACCTAACCACTAACCCAGGTGGGGTCTTACTAGGCCTGGTCAGGACAAACATACCATAAAAGTAAAAAAAATTATACATTATGTAAGTTACAAGATTTTTAACATTCATTTTGTGATATTATAATATTTAATTATTTTATTCATTTTAAATTGTACTTACTTGAAGTTTTACTATTCCAATTGTTAGGATATTATTTTTATGGTCGTGTTACTATTCCAATTGTCATGTTATTCTTCCAATGATTATATTATACATATAATTACTATAATTCCTTATTTACTTCATTCATAAATAACTCAGGTTTCTATTCAGGTTCAATATATTTTACTTATAAAATTTCTAATTTTTTCTAATGTTTTTTTGACTTTTCAGGGTGCTGTTCACAACACTGATATTTCTTAGAGACGATGACCCATCGAATCTCAAAATTTTAGTTTTGCTATTGACCTTTTTATCCAATTATACATTTATTAGTACTATTTAATGTATTCATCATCTGGTTATAATTTTATATTAATAAATAAAGTTATGGTTACTTTGTTTCATTGTGCATATGATAATTCCCCCTTATATTCAAGGAAACAATTTATCTTTGAATCACATGAGTTTTAATGAATAAATTTTGTTAAAAACATAGAATGTTTCAATATATATTTCACATCTATACCCATACATATAATACCTCTATTTATTTAGATTATTTACGATAATGGATATTCGTGTCTATGTGTGTGATAATTTTCCTCATGAACATTAATTACATTAATTTATAAATTATCCAATTTAAAATTTCCATTAAAGAAGATCTTAATCCCTTGATGCATCATTTTAGAACATAAATACTTCACCTCTATAAGGTAAGGTTAGTATCAAAGCGCGGAGAATAATTTTTATTATCCCTTGAAATCTATTCATGGACCCATCATTCCAAATTATTCTAAAACCATTACATTTAAGATTTTTAAATAATGTTGATAGTTGTGAAATATTTTAAAACTTAATATATAATAACTATATATAATAGGGAAAATTTATAAATATGTCACTTTTTTAGGATGATCCAACTCATCAAAGACCTTAGTACTTATAAGATCAATAACTATTCCTTCAAAAGTTTCAATATCCCTAAATAATACCAAAATTTATAAATAAACTGAAATATACTAAATGTAAAAAATATAATACTTTTTTATTTAGAGTTTTTATGATGATTATTAGGTGATTATAATTTTTTTTAATGAATTTAAAATATAATAAAACATTATTAAAAAATTCAACCATGAATTTACCAACTTTTACATTCAAAAGAGAATTATTAAAAGTTCATATTTATAATATGTTATTAGAAATGATTTATTTGTAATATATTCGTTAATCACATCTAAATATTAATATCAATATTAAAATGTCAATATCATTGAAATGCTTGGAATTAAGAAATTGGTTAAAAAATAATTAGTACTTCAAAGAGAGTATTTTTTATTTATATTCATGTTATTTGGATTCTTATAATCAATTAATAACATTATTGATCCATTATACTTTTTAGAATAAATAGAATATCTTTACCCCATGTTGATATAATATTCCATATAAAACCATTTTCTATATGTTCTAATAATTACATCCTTAACTCCACTAACTCAGCTAGTACATATATATTTTTGAGTCTTTGGTATATTTCTAGAACTTGGAATGAAATGAAATAAAAACTATAGGCTTTGATCTAGTGGTGGTCTAGGTATTTTATTTATAAATTACAAAATTTAACACTTCAAAAACAATAAATCTTATATATCATGGAAATTCCTTGTATCCCCTTATAAACCTTGTATATTTGTAAAGTATTACATAGAGTGTATTTATTTTTTAATTAGGGTGGAATATTTTTTACAATGAAAAAATATCTGGTTGATCCATCGGATAATTAATTTTTTTTATTTAATTTTTCCCTCATTCCATTAGATCCAATCTACAATCCCCATTGTTATATGAAAGTACATTATTGGTATAAAAAATTGGATTATAACTAGAATATATTAAAAAATTAATATTAGAATTTATATATATATATAATTCCATTTACTTGGAATTTGAGTGTTACATGGGGTTTTGGTTAATATCAAGCTAGAAATTGAGAATTTCAATCAGTTTTTAGTTAATGAATAGTTAACTTCAAAATTAACTAAAAATATAATATAACCATGAATTTAAAGAGAGGTTATATATTATATATCTATGTGTAGATTTGTCTAACCATGTGAGTAAACCTTTCTGATATGACTTTTTATGTTATAATATAGGAGAATAATTAAATATCAGTGTTAAAACCCCAAGAAAGACAAGAAAAAAATATTTTTCTATTTTGAAAACAAAAAATACTTCATTTAGAAAAATTATTCACCCTTATTCTATTATAAGATTTTGGGGAAACTATACAGTGTTTTATATGCCTTGTTCAATTAATCTATGGAATCATTATAGTGAATATAACCCATTATGTGTCAGATATTTTGTAAGATGAACCCGTTCTAGATTTATGAATACTTTTATCATATATTTCATAGAGATCCATATTTAGATATGTTGGAACTATAGAATAACAAATAAAATAGTTGTGGTAGATATATTATTGTTATGTTTAAATGGAGAAATTTACACAGCTTGATCTTGACCTGATATTTTATGAGATTCCATGACGATACATCTGGGTAAGTAATAAGGATTTGTATATAATATTTAGATAATACATATTTGGGTTATTTATTTTATTTAAAATAACTATTTATTATGAGTTATGATTTATGATAAATCACATGTATTTTTTAAAAATAATTATTTTAGAAAAACTAAGTTTTTTTCAAAAATTTGGGATTTTGGTATTAACCATTATTTTAAATCAAAATGATTCTTTTATTTAAGTTGATTTTTTAGTGATTTTTTTGTGTTGAATAATCTATGATGAAATCAAATATATATATATATATATATATATATATATATATATATTGAATTTTTTTATAAAGTCTAGTTTCCCCACATTATATTTTCATATACCATTATGATTTTAAATTAAGTATAAGTATTTTGATTATTTGGATTATTTTGATTTGCATGATGGTTTTAATGAAATTGTTTTAAAATTATGAGTTTATGGAATTAGTTTTTAAAAAATATTTTTCAAAATGAAAAATTTATTTTTAAAACCCATGAACATATGTAACAATGGGTAATTGATACTAGAATATCATGAAGTGTGTGTCAGGTATTGAGAATGTTAGGGTAACTAAGGTTGTAGGGAAAATGGATTTTGGTATCGTGGTTTGTCATCGATCTTATTAGATTGGGAATGAACATATGGATGAGTTATGACATGGTTTATAAATTTTTTCTAGTGATTAATGAAACATTTTCATTTGTTTTCAATTGTAAAGACCCAAAAATCTCATAAATAAACATTAAATCTTAATTGATTAAAATTCAATGAATAATATAATGATCCACACCAGAATCATTTAGGTTTGGTGACATTGGAAACATGTACACAAAACAACTCGTTCATAAGTGAGATACATCATAGCCCACTAGGTTCTTAATAACTAGAACCCTTATTTGAAATATCATGCATTATACCTTTCTCCATTACCTATGTAAAGGAAATATAATTAATGGTGAGATCAGATTCGTAGTAAGGGAAATGAGGGATATACTAACATATTATGATCATAAGGGTATGAAAACATAAGATTAACATTTTAAGATCATACCTTGAATATCATGGATCCTAAAATTGATTAATGGAATGAATCTTGTATGTTTATAAGACAAGAATCATAATATAATAAATGATCAACAAAAACAAGAACACAACATTTTCATAATTAATAGATTTATGTCATATATATAAGAATTGAAAATATTTTGTTAAGGCTTCCTACCAAGACATTTATAACATGTTTGGATTGGGACAACCACCCACATACCTGAATTAGGATTTAGATAACTTCTCATATACCCTATTTTGGTTTTTTTATATCCTCTCAAGTATACTTTTACCTCATTTAAAATTATTCATTACTTAATGTATTAGATGAGGATCTAGGTTCCCACCATCCTTGGTTATAACATAACAACCATTACATAATTAAAATCATACATATGTTCACCACAAGATCATAAAATACCCATCATATAAGAATCCATGAAAATAATTGGGTTTAATATAGATTTCATTATTCCATCATAGAAAAATCCATAAAAAAGAAACTCAAAATCATTTTATCATGGTATAACCCACTGAAAAGGAATGGGTTTCATAAAAAAACTGGTTATCATAAAAATGAACCATTTAGAGAAATAATAATAATTATATACATGGATCATATCCCCAGTAAATAATATATAACCACAAAGGATTTCATTTTATATGGAAAATGATTTTTAAAGGACACTTGGAACATTTCTTAAGGAAACTAAATTTTCTATAAAAATCACTTTTTAAGACTAAAAAATCATATTTTTTTGGAAGTTGATTTATTTGTAAAAAAACATCGAATATTATAATTTAATCATTGAAAACTATGTGTTAGTTATGAAGGCAGAAATAACCATTCATGTCATACATGTTAACATAATGATCCTTTCACGTTTTTTGGTAAATGTGAAATGAAAATTTATTGAAAAAATTTGAATATTCATTTAAAAACATTTTATAAAAAGTAATACATGGGTAAAGTATTATTTAATTAATAATTTATATATTGTTAAAATAAATTGTAAACTATTTTAGAGAACATAGTTTTGGAAGAAAAATGGGATTTTGAGTGAAGTGAGAAATAAATAAAAATATTCTTAAAAACTTATTTTGAACTCTTAGTACATAATGTGAGAAAAATGAAGGGAAAATGATTATTATCATGAAATAATCATATGTTAAAAATATTAATGAATTTATTTGGGGATATATTGAATATTTAATCATTTTTATCATAATGATATAAAATCTCGATAAATGGCCAGATTATAACATAAACCCCTTATCAGTTTGGTAAAATTGAATTGTAAGCCCCGTGAAAGAATAAAATTAAATGAAACATAGAATATCATGAGAATAATTAAATTTATGATATTTCATGTAGAAGTTTCTGTAAATACAGCTCATAAAATAATATAGGTATGTTAAATAACATATGTCTCAAAAGAAATATGATTAAGATAAAAATCCCTTACCAATATAGTGATCTTCGGAATAATAAGCCCCAATAAATAATGAAATCAAATGAAACATTAAATTTCATTAAAATTATTTGATTAATTATATAACATTCCAATGAGGTAGTATATACAAAAAACAACATAAACTAGTGGTGAATTTTTTTATCTCTCCCAAAAATAAAAGAGAGACTAGAAATCCCTTACTTTAAGTCTCAAATTACTTTGTATACATTAAAAACTCCTATATAATATATATAAATTTATTATAAATATATTAAATAAACCTAAACATATATATAATACCACATATGATATACTTATAACCTCTTATTATCTCTTTGTTAACAATTTGATTGTGGTAACATAATTTATAAAATATTATCCATGATATAAATTTCATATATATTCAATATATATTAATTAATTGTATTCCATAAAATTTGGAGATAGAAAATAAAATACACAGTTCATAGAGACGGTAGGTCATACATACACATAAACATTTATTCTATTTTCTCAATGAATTGAAAGAGATAAAGGTAGATAATGTATTTCTCTTATAGAATCAGTTTTTTCAAATATTTGAAATATTTTCATTAAACATGTCCTTACTACCTTCCATGCAAGGAGTGAATGAATCAAAATGCTTCACGATGTGGAAGTTCGCCGTACACATGAACGATAGTATTGTATTCACGTAGAATGTAAAGTAATAAAATCAACATATGAAATGATGATTCTAGAATCATAATAATATCATATATATCATATATAAATAATAAATCCATAATTATATCCATCGGTGAGAGGCGGTGATGGAAATAAAATAACATCGGTTGGCGATGAGGTAGTCAACCATACACACAAATGATGATTTCATATCATATTTGATGGAATAATATAAGTATTTAGGTTATAGAATCAGCATAATAAATTAAATTTATATTTAAGTTACTTATTTTAATATATCATCATGGTTTAGTAATAATATAAGGATTTTGAGGATGTGATAAAATAAAAAACATGTTTTGGGACGTTTCCTCCCTTTCAGAAAACTTCTTTTGGTTTTCACTAATAGGATTATTAAGTTGGATTTATGAACAAAATAAGGATGATAGGAAAATATGAGGGAATTAATAATGTTATTTGTGAATTTATTGGATGAAAAATTTGTTTTTGAAGAGTTAATAGGATATAATAGGGGTGAATTTTATAAGGGAGGTGAGTGACACACTTGTTGTTTTTAAAAGAAAAAGGAGTACCGACATTTTTCAAATTAAAAAAGGCCCAAAATGGGACATCATTGAACATTATAAATGATTAGGATACACTTATCTATATAATTGGTTTTAGAAAATTTTATATTTAATTTTACCCCTTATCATATAAGTTTAACCCGTAGTACACATATATTCACCTTCACCACGGTAATTAATTTTTTCTGCTTTAACTATTCGTTATGGCTAAAAAATAAGTTGACTTTATTATATAGTATAAATTATTTTTATTCCAAATATTTTATACAATTTTAAAAATTACATTAACATATTTGGGAAATATAATGTAAAACTAAACCTACAAATGTGATGAAAAAATGGTTTTCCAAAGAGAAAATGATGAAAAGTTTAAAAAGTTATTATATAAAAAATCAATATTAAAATTTTTACAATGACCTATATTGTATTAATAGATAAAATATTGAACTTATTTTAATTTTAAAACCAAATTAAAATAATTTTTATGTTTTTAAATTCTTTAAAATATATGATAATTCTTAATAAAAACCATTATTTTCTAATATTCATCGAAAAAATTACCTTCTTAGATGATTATAATTATTTCACCCTAATATAATATTGAAATAATAATTTCAAAAATTAATTTAAAATTTTCAAATAAATTTTATAACATTAAAAAAATTAATATAAGTACACAAAAGAAAACCAAAATGTTTTTTAGGAAGAATACAATTTTTAAGAATAAAATTAGATTTATTCTTCTCTCTTGTCTAGAAAACACATAAGATGAATGTTAAAAAAATTATAGAATAAAAAATATATATAATTCATTAAAACCATTCACAAAATTTTATTTATTTATAATATTGTAGTTAAACGCATTTTTGTGCATAAAATAGTTTTTTACGAAAAAAACATCTTTTATTTTAAAATATATTTTATTTTAATTTATAATTAATTGGTCACTAAAATATAATTTATTATACATGTGTAAATAAAATATTTTCATAACTTAGTTAATACTATTCATACCCTCTAATATTATGGCACATCACTAACTATCATTTTAAATAATAATACATTAATATTATGTGATGTTTCATTTAAACAAGGTGTTGCATCTAACAAATGATAAACTCACTAATGCATGTAATGAAAGTGATAATAGGTGTTCCATTTAATAAAAAATTTAAAAAAGATTAAATTTATTTGAAAATATATATTTCTCAAAATCATGGGGTGTTACATTCTATCCTTGCCCCTTAAAATGAATTTCTTCCTTAAATTCATTTCTCTGGTACCAACAACTGAGGATAATTCTACCTTATTACACCCTCAAGTACCATGTATCTACCCCAATCTACTGGTTTCACCTAAAACATTAATTAGGTGATGGGGTCTTGTTTCATATAAATTTCTCTATTAAATCTAGACTCTTCGATGGTTATTTCTCATAATAAATATCATTCTACAGCAGTATAACCTTTGAGTTCAATACATGTGATTGAAAAAGTATTTACTTCCTAAGGGGAGATATATGGAAGACATTGTCAACCTGATATAGGTTTTTTAGAAGAATCATAAAATTATTTTCCTTCCTGATATGATCAATAATTTCAAAGGGACTGATATAACTAAGGATCAGTTTTCCCTTATTTTTTCCATTGAAAAATTAATAGAAATATCCTCTCACCAACTTCAAATTATCTAATGATTTTATGACCATCATAATAACATTTCTATCAAATTTTTGTTTCTATTATGTCTTGCTGAATGGTTCTAACCTTATTTTCCATTTCATCGACCTTCTTAGTCTCCAATTAATTTATTTCTATAACTTCATTCCAGTACATTAGATTTCTATAATTATTTTCATAAATGGATTCATATGGAGAAATCTAAATTCTCAATTGAAATCTATTGTTTTACGAAAACTCAAATAGAGGAAGTTGTTAAGCCTAACGAACATTGAAATACATATAATATGACCATATCATATCTTCTAGGGTTTGAATTGTTCTCTCATACTGACCATATATCTAAGGATGATACACAATGCTAAAACAAAACTCTGTATCAAGAGATTTCTGAAGACTTTACAAGATATTCTAGGTAAAATTTGGATCCTAATCAGATACAATTTAATTTGGTACACTATGTAATCTTACCAATTCCTTAATATATATTTTGGAAAACATATATAGAGAGAAATCATCTTATATAGAAACTAAGTGTGGTAACTTTTTAAGGTGATAAACTACTAACCATAATTACCTCATCATCAATGATATGATAAACAATAAAATTTACCAATAAAATTATTCATATATCCAAAAAGTGTAAAGTAATTACTCAAATAACCTTTTCACTAAAAAATATACAAAACTAAGGCATTATATAATGATAAATGTATCTTAAAATATCATTAATCTTGATAACATTTGATCACATAAAACCTCCAAAAGATGTTAATAACTTTGAACATTATGATCAACCTTAATACCATAAACCCATGATGGTATCCACAACACTTACCATAATATGAAATTGGGACATATATACTTAAAAATTTTAATTCACCTTTTATTCCATATATATATTCTTATACAACACAAAAACATTATCATTGTATGCCTGGGTTTATCCTTATACTAATAGAATATCAAATGTGATTTTATTATTCTTGAATCCATGTAGAGGGAGATAATCACATTAAATTTCACTAAAGGAAAAACAATAATATTTTCATAGAGCTCATTCATAAAAAATAAAAAATGAAATTCCCAAATAAGTAGGGGAGTATAAGTGTTCCCTAATCATCATGATTCACTTAATCCTTTTTTATTTCATAAGCATTCCATTTTTTCCTTTTCCATCATAGGTTTTTATGACATTTCATCAATGGAATCCCTTTTATTAGGGCATTTATTTGTATACTTCCCAAACTTTGTGAACATGAAACACTAGAGTGTGGGTGGTTCATTTTTTAGCTATATCTCCACTCATTTCATTTACTAGCATCTTTACATCACTTTTACATTCTTTTCTCAGTGACCATGAATCCCACACTTTTAACACCCTCTTGTTCATGTTGTGAATTCAGCAGAGTGCTTCTTCCCACATTTTTGGAATATAGGTGATTAAAATTTCATTCCACCATGTAACTTATTCAACGTCTCATGAGGCTCAATCTTCCTTTTAATATCAAAACCACATGACTGCTTAGAATCTCAAATTTCAATTTTTACCTTCATTAAACATAGAATCTCTTTTTCAATGATATTAATGTATCTTTTATATAATTAATTCCTAAGAATTGTTCTTGATCCACCAAAGAATCAAATTTTTTTCTTTATGTACTGATTATTGAACTAGAAGCATACCATGGAAAGTCTCATAAAATTAGCTTCATAATTACCAATAGATTCACAATCCTTCTATTTGATCTTGATAAATTCCTTCTCCATATTTCTTCATAGAGTATGAGGGATGTATTTACTATAAAATATTATTTTAAACTCATCCCATTACATATATTCAATTACATCATATTGACTCATATTCTTAATAAGGTCCACCATTGAGCTTCTTCACATTCCAAATGATTTACATCCAAAATGAATTTTTCATTCATTGAACACTGGAGAATGGAAGATATCTTTCATTGGTACAGATTGATTTCCCATTGACTAATAGATCAGTAAACCCACTAAAAGACATTTAGTTTTTCCTCATTAAGGTCTCAAAACAATTTTGTTCCCAACTTATTCATTTTTAATTTCTACATGATTCATATATTAAGAAAGTTGTGTGAGAATCACAATGAGGATTTTCATTACAATTCCTGTAACATTAGGTTTCTCAAGAGGAAAATAATATCATTTTCTATTTCATTCACCACAAACATAGTTCATTCAGGTTCTATCCATTGACTAAAACTAAAAATCATTGTGTGATAAACACTAACAATAGTGTAAAACCACAAAGCCATGAAAAATATTTTATAGGATGTCTAATTCATGAAACACTATTTACAATATATGAATCCTTAGGCATGACCGAGAACATTCAAGACCATTATTCAAATCATCCATGATGGTTCATATATATTTTGTAAATTTAAAAAATATATACTTGTGTATTGATAAACTAGGTTTGTAGTAAGTCCTTTTGTCATACCCTAGGTGATGATCGATTCAATCTCAGTGTTCCCTTTTTGGAGTTATTACACCTGGGTACCTCGGTGTTAGAACCAAATTTACATTTAGTGTCTAAATAGGGATGTAATATCTTGGAAACCAATCGATCTATCCTTTACCAAAACATAAATACCTTTTTCATACACTTTTACTAATCCCGATACTTATCCTTAAACATATCCCTAGACATATCCTTATATATATCCCAAGGGATATTTACTAAATGTTTATCATCCTGGTTTACAATTGTTTACTGATCCTTTTCTCTACGACCAACTTTAAAGACTCCAACATATCATTCATAAATATTACATCTTAATAGATCAATATTCATTTCATTGAATAATGATCTATTCTACAATTGTCTAGGTCTAGTGCCTTTGTAAATATGGACACATAATAAAATGGTCCACAAGTCAGCAATGTCATCTCCCACAATTTTATTCATAAATAGAACCCTTATTATAAATATAATATAATATTCCATTAATAATAACTTGTGTAAATGAAATAAATAAAGGGTGATCTTAGATGCTCAATATAGGTAACCATGAGATATCAACATATTAGGAGAAAAAGGTTATGGGAACATGAGAATAACATTTAAAACCTATACCCTTAATATTATATATGATAAACATGAGTCATGAAATGAATCTTGGTAGTTCATAAGAAATTAATAATAATTTAATCAAAGAAAAGGAACCATGAGAACATAACGTTGGCATAAGGCATACATTTTTAGTATATACATTAGTAGAGAAAATATTATGTTAAGATTACCCACCATGGAATTTTCGAAATGCTTGGTTTTGGATAATCACCCATATACCTTCTTTGATATTTGGATAAACTCCCATTTACCCTCTTTTTGGATTTGGGCAGCGTCACTTGTACACTTTTAGCTCATACAACATTAATCATTACCCAGTGCTTTTGAGCGAGATGTTGGTCCCAACTGTATTAGTTATAATGTTACCACCATACTTGGTTATAATTTAACCAACAAAACAAAATGAAAATCGTAATATATTGTGACAAAAATATCATAAAACTTCCCTCATATAAGATCCCATGAAAATAAATAGGTTTCATAATTATTTCATCATTTCATTATAGCATATCCTCTAGAAAAAAAATTGGTTTCATAATCATTATATCATGGTATAACCCATGGAAAAGAAACAGTTTTCATAAGAATCTATCCATCATAAATACTGACCATTAAAATAAGGAATAATAATGGTATCCTTGGATCGTATCCCTAGTAATTCTTAAATAATATCAACGTATTTTATCTTATGTGTGAAATGATTTTTAAAATACACTGAACATTTCACGAGGAAAACAATTTTCATTAAAAAAAAATTTTAAAACAAAAAAGTTCAAAAAAGAATTTTAAGTCCTATTATATGAAAATAAATATTGAAAATTTTATTTAAATATTTAAAAAAATATTATATCAAGATGGAGTATAATACCATTCATTTTATACAAGTTAAAAAAATATTCCTTTCACTTTTTCAGTAAAAGTTAAATGAGAATTTTTCGGAAAAGGAAATGAAGATTAATTTAATTTTTATTGAAGTAAAAAATGGATAAAAATGTTTTTTGAAATAATATATATAATTAAAAAAATTAAAACATTATTACAAAAAATAGTTTTGGAAGGGAAAGGGGTTTTTGAGCGAAGAGAGAAATAATGATGGTTTTTCTTAAAAACATTATTTTGAACTCTTTAGTATATAGAGAGATGAGAATGAAGTTAAAATATGTATTTTCATGAAATAATGAGAGTATAATAGAATTAATGAATTTATTTATGTATATATCATAATATTTCATCATTGGAAGTATAATCATGAATAATCTCGATAAATGATGAGATTGTAACATAAAACCATTACCACTATGGAAATTTTGAATCGTAAGACCCATGAAATAATAACATTAAATGAAACTTATAATATTATTAGAATAAATAAATTTATTATATTACATTTTAAATTTTTGTATCTACACCTCATAAAATAAGATAGGGGTATAAAATAACAAATGTCTCAAAGAAGGAAAATTTTGTCAAAATCCCTTAAAGATTTAGTAATCTTTTGAATCGTAAGACCCAATAAATAATAACATCAAAAAAACATTAAATATAGATAAAATAATGGGATTAATGATATTTCATTCCAAATGGGATGTATATATACCACACAAAAGAAATGAATTGTGAATTTTTATATGTCTCCCATAAATAAAAGAGAGACTAGAAACCCCTTACCTTAAGTCTTCACTTCCTTTATAGATTTTAAAAAATATTGAATAATAAATATAATTTCATTATAAATATATATAAGAATCATAATTTTATCTATCATACAATTTATTATTTACTTGTGACCTTCTTAACCAATTTATTAATATATCCATGTTAAATTTACGTTTTGAGCAATAACTATTTTGTTTTTTTGTAAGTTTTGAATTTTTATCTTTATTCCTCTTAATTATATTTTAGATAAATAATATACAGGATTTTAACCATGATATCAATGTCATATATATTCAGTATATATTTATTTTTATTATTTCACATTAATTATAGATTGAAAATCAAATACACCATTCATGGAGATGGAAGGTCACATGTATGCATGAACGTTGTATCCATTTTCTTAAAGGATTCAATGAAATAAAGATAAATAATATATTACCATCCCATATCATAATTATGACACATATATCAGATATTATTATTAAATACAACCTTATTACCTACCATGTAATGTCTGAAGGAATCACGTCACTTTGTGAGGTGAAAGTATGATGTACACACGAACGACATTATTGTATTCCCACATAATGGAATGTAAGAGGGAATAGGTGATATAATGATTAAAGAATAATAATAATATAAAAAATATCATATATAAACAATAAATCCATCATTTTTCCATTTATGAGAGGCGGTTATGGAAAACAAATAACATCAGTTTACAAGGTGGTAGTTCTCCGTACACATGAATAATGATTTCTTAACCCATTTTAATGAAGAGAAGAAGGATTTAAATTAATAAAAAATAAATAAATTTAATATAATTAGGCTTTTATATAATTAAAATTTAAAAATAATTTTAGGAGGTGGAGGGATAAATAATATAAACGATCAGTCTATAACGTTACCTCTACTTCAGACAAATTCATTTGATTTATAAAAAAGGAATCATAGGGTGGATTTTTGACCAATATAATGATTCCAAGATGATAAGAGAGAATTAAGGAAGTTATTTTGGAATTTATTGGTAGAACCAAATGGTTTTTGATGTGTGAAGAGGAGAGTAAATGGGGTTTCCTTTTATAAGTTAGGTGAGTGACTCACTTATAATTGTTGAAAAGAAAAATGTGTGCCAGCATTTATCACAAGAAAAAGGATACAAAAAGATATATTAAGGAACATTATAGGTGTTAATGTAAAAAATTATCTATAAAATTTATTATAAACAAGTTTTTAGGTTATTTTACCCCTTATCCTTTTAGTTAAATAAATTGGTAAACCATTTTTCATCTTAACTTCTGTAATTAATTTTTACTACATTTACATTTAATTGTGTTAAAAAATTAAATTCAACATGTGATATAATATAAATTATGTTGACTCCAAATATAAGATCAATTTTTCCAAATTAAATTCACATAATTGGAAAATTTTAATTTATAAATAACCCCATATAAGCAATGAAAAGGTAGTTTCCATAAGGGAAAATAATCAAAAGCTTTAAAAACATTTATCAAAAATAAATATTAAATTTAATAAAATGACATCAATTGGATTAATAGTCGTATAATTGAAATAATTATACTTTTGAAAATATATTAATACATTTTGTATGTTTTTTAATTCATTAAAAGTAATAAAAAAATTTATTAAAAAGGAATTTTTACTATTCATTCAAAAATTTGTCTTCTTAAAAAATTATCAAATATTTTCCCTAATATAACATTGACATGATAATTTCAAATATAAATTTTATTTTTTCACAAAAAAAATTCAAGAATTGGAAAAAATAATTTAAAATAATTGTGGAAAAGGTGGAAATTTTGTTTTTTAGAAAAATACATTTTTAAGCATAAAATTGGATTTATTCTTTATTATTTTTTAGAAAGAACATAAGGTGAATATTAAAATTATGATTCAGTCTAGAATATATAAAATTAATTAAAATAAATCACAAAAATGATTTATTTATTTTATTAAGGAAAAATATATTTTTTTGCATAAAATTAGTTTTTCTAGAAAAAGATGAAAAATATTTTCAAATAGTAGTTATTCTCATTTCTAATTAGTTGTTCACCAAAAAAATTTATTTTATATAAATTTTAAACCATATATTTTCATAATTTAGTTAATCATGTTCACACTATCCATTCCAATAGCTAGGCATTTACTATCATATTGAACAATAGTGCTTTTAATAGAATTTCACAATTCATTTAAACTCCATGTTATGCATAATGCAGGATAAACTTAGTGTTGTGTTTAATGAAATATAAAATCTATGTTATGTGTATTGAAAAATATCAAAACATTAAATTTATATGAAAAAAAATTCACAAAATCTTGAGGTGTTACAATAATCACTATGGTATTTCTTAAGGGTTTGTGTAGCTGAGGTATACCTATATAAATTTTAGTTTTTGAGTAAATTATATTGACAATGGGTTGAAAATATTTATAAAACTATTCAAGTTTCTAAGGATGATTTAATGTGGAAGGTAAGGTTTTTCCTAAAGATGGGTTTTAATGAAATGAAAATATATATTTGTTTTATCTTATAGAAAAATGAATTTTGAAAAGTGATTTTTCTTATTCCATGTTTTTTATAACATTTTTGTGGAAATTTTTTCATTTAATCATCTATTAGAAATGGTTTTTAGATTTTATATAAAAATTATGATGCATTTTTAGTTTAATAATTTAGGGAATTATATTAGGGTGGTTGGGAAAATCCTAAAATTCTTTTTCACTCACTAGTATATATACATTAAATTTTATATGAAAACTATATTATTCATGGTATTGGTAAAGTGAATACGTGGATCTTTATTAGTGGAGTGTTATTCACTTACAATAGAGATATAAAGAGGGAATTGGTGGAAAAGTATATGTGATGATTGGTTGTCTTTGAATATCTATTTAGGTTTTCATTATGTGGATATTTTAACCATTCTTTATTATTAAATTATATATATATATATATCTTGTGTAGTTTTTTTAAATACTAATTTTTTTGAATGTTTTGCAAAAAAAATATTAAATCATACGTGCAAAAGATTATGAATTTTAAGGAAAGTTATTACCTATATTTATTTTTATCCATTATCCCTAGTTTATAAACTATAACAATCTATGAATGAACATGAGGAAATGTGGTGAAACCATCTCAAGTCTCAAGATTGTGGCTTCCATGATGGGACATCATAAATTAGTATTAGATACAATCTATGTTTAGTTATAGGATATTAATGGAACTAATAGAGAATAACGGAGTTTTTAATTGTCATGTACCTATGATAATTTCATCCCATAACCCCACTTCCTTATGTAATTTTATTCATTTATTATTTTATTTTGGTTCTCTCTCAATTTCTTGGATTTTATGGTATTTTTTGGGTCCTTCATTACCACACTTCAGTAATAAATATGATGCTACCATCAAAAGTGGGCCACAAAAGCATCATTTATGGTGGAACCATAGTGGTATCAGTAAGGGGAGGACTAAACCATAGCCATTAGATTACGATAATACAATGGTTAAATAATAGTCCTTGGTATTTAAGGAACCATGAACCATGGGAAACCATATGTATAAGGGTCAACAAATCATTGGGGTAATTAATATTACCCTTACGCGAAAACCTACTACAGTAGGCCATGACATAGACACTCTATCCATGTTGCAAGGTATTTTTATTGCATTAGGATAACCAGTATTACCCATAACTAGGTGTCATAGGCTACTGTGTGTTATTTATTGACCATATCACGTCCATCTCTCTTATTGGTGGACCATACGACAACCTTCAGGTTTCTCTGTAGTGCCCTGGGGCCTTGAAAGAGGTGGCCTTGCCATTTTGTGAACCTCAATTCTGCAACTGGAGGGCCATTTCCCTGGGTTTCATAGGCAAAGGTATTACACCATGGTTCATGAGATCATTTCGTATTCCAATATTTTTTGTTTTTTTAAAAGGAGATTTTATAGACTTTTCCCTCATCCAATTTAATGGTTTAAAGGGTTTATTTTCTATTATTTTTTGTGTCTCAACACTTGAAGAACCACACATTACATTATCCTCAATACTATAGTGATTTCATGGGATTTATTCAAATTTTATGGTTAATATTGCAATGTAATCCCCTCTATACCTATTCCCCTCATTTTACCTTATTGTTACTGCTTTTTCTCACCATTATCAAGTCTATGTATCCTAGGATAGTGTTTGATTGTTTTTTATTGTGTTTTCTTCATGAATTTGGTTTCATAATGTGCTACATGGTTCATTCCTTCCATCTCAAGGTGATTTGAAACCATGGATAGAAAATTTGATGGATCTGATGTAGGTTTCTCCTTACACGATACCTTAAAATTAAATCTATGATTTCTTGTTGATTTTAAACACATGTTTTTAGTTTACTACAATTGTATTAAATACATATAATTATTTTTTATTATAAAAGTTATCTTATCTTTTAATTTCATCAAATGTGGGTGGGGACTTCTCATTTGTTCACAAAAAAACCTTTTTGAAACCCATGAACACAAAGTGTTGGATAAAATTCCCAAATCAAATTTTTAATGGAATTTAAAAATAAAAAAAGTTTATTTGTCCCCTAAACTAGTTTCTCAAATGAAATTATTTAAATATAAAGGTGTTCCTATTTACTATAAAAGGGAGCTAATTCTTCTTTAATTTTTTTTGGATTTCATAGTAATTATGTGTTTTGGTTTAAATGAATGTACTTATAATGGTATTTCTTATCCATATTTTTTTTATTTTCAAATTACACTTTTAAGGGGTAAGTGTGAACCATGACACAAAACTAGACAGATACAACCCATCAAGTAATAAACCATCCCCCTCCCACTTCAAAAATGAAACACACACCTCATAAAAAAATTTCATGTTTCAAATTAAAAAACCATCAAACTGATTTAAGCACCATCATCACATCACCATCTGATAACCATATCTGTTATCATGTTGTCACATCACCAAAATAATCATCCTCATCATCTCATACCATCACTTTCTTCCTCAAAACCCTCATCCCAACACTGTTGGATAGCTGAAATCCAATTTCACCACCGGGATAGATATCATCGTAGCTTTCGACTCGCTCTTTGTCATCATTGTTGGGTCATCAAACCACCGAGAAGGCCATAAGAAGAACACATGAAAGAGGCTCTATGGGCACCCCACCCTGATTCCATAATCGCAATCATCACCAATCCATCAACCATCGCTGTTGTTAAAAAAACCTCTGAAACCCTCCAACAAAGTTTGAATCGACCCTTAGGTCCATGAAATACTAGATATCCACCCTAAGTTCTCCACGCCACACCACTGACAACTAACTAGCAATGGGACATCCAAAAAAACCTCCGGATAATGAGTTGAACCAACAATGCCATCACCATTGATATCCTGGGGAAAACGAAGAAACCACCACACAACCTACTCAATATCACATTTCAAATACCTAGGGATACCACCACACAAATACACCATAGATAGAGAAAGGTAGAGACATGGATCCAGATAAAAGACATGGGCGGTGACAATGCTCACTTACGAGGTCCCCCTAGAGAACCGAGACTAAAACACCATCAAAGCATGAAAGTAGAGACAAGTCTGAAACCCTAATGGAATCTAGAATATAAAAAAAAAGTGGACCATGAATGAATGGACTAAAACTGAAATAAACCCAAGAAGAAGATTGATTTATATGCTCATTAGACCTATAACCACCCAACCTCAAATCCCCAGACCGTAGAGAGTACATCTCTCCTGATCTGACCTATAGAGGAGTAGTGGATCGCAAGGTCAGAGAACAGATAGGTAGATTAGGAGATAACCAAAGCATCAACATAGAACAAAGGTATTCAAGAGAGAAGAGGACACCCCTAAGTAGAGTGAGCGAGAAGAGGGGGAACCAGGAGATATCACATCCATAGGAGAGAAAGTGAGATAGAAGAGGGAACTATAGGGGAGTGATGCGAAGGGACTCCATGCGTAGTTTCTTTGAAGGTTTTTCATATGTGAGTGTGAGCAAATTATTGATTATATTTTTATGTGTTAGTTTATATGATCATTTTTTTATGTCATGGTAGTCCATGGGTAGTTAGATGGGAAATATTAATATACATGTTTCATTTATTAGTATCATACTCTGATTAGTGGTGCTAGGATAAAATATTTTATGCTTAAGATATTGTTCCCCTCAGTTTTTTCAAGTTGTAAAATGATGATTGTTATGTTAAGATGTTTAATAAATGACACTAGTATCTTATAATAGTAATTTTATGTGATTTTCCTTAGCTTATCCACTGAAATCATAGGTTTATAGGATGATAACGAACATTATATTTCTAGTTAGTGTGTGTTTTATTTGACTAATTATCATTTATTTAAATCATAATTCTTAACTAAAATGGTTTTGAAAGAGGATATCGAAATTTTTGTTTTCATAAAATAGGCATATATGAATGAAAAAAATTCAAAGTAACACTTTCCATTTGAAGAAAATAAGTGAAAGTTTTATTAGATGGGTTTGATGTGATATTTTATTTCCATTTTCTAACCTATAGAAACCCACTTTAGAAATATATTTAAAACTAGATTGAAATTGTTTCTTTTTAAATATTAGGTGTGAGGTATACGAAGTATTCCTACTATACATGTTTTTATAACACCTATCATATGATAGGTTTAGTAGGTATGATTAGATGTAACAGATGTTCTTAGTTTCTTCATTTGGGTTGATGAAGGTATATTAGAGATGTTCTAATTTCACATGTAGAATGGTAATCATGGTTTCAACTTCTTTTCTTTTTTGAAAACATTGAGGTATCAAATTTTTTAGCCTTCATCTCTAATTTTATTTATAGCTGGATTGTTTTATTTTGAATATGTTTATTATTTATTTGAATTGAAATGTTATATGGTTTTGTATTATTTTATGATTAATGTTTACCTGTATTATGTTTGATATATATATATATATTATCTTTCAACTGCTTATTTCTTAGTGAATAGATCACTAATATGCGGATTGGTCATGTGGTCTTCTGGGAGGGAGATTTTGATTGTTTAATTAATTGATAGAAATAATTCCCATTAAATTATATTTCATCCCATTAGAACTAGTTTCTAGACTGGGGTAATCAAGAATACACCTTAGCTATGTCATGGGTTGGCTCATGTGTAAGGTTCAAGGAAAACCAAGTGTTCGATCCTGAAAAAATGATATCAAATCCTCGGTTTTTGAGAGGTACAAGGTACTAGAGTGTCCCTTGTTTTTTGGGGATTTATAGAATATAGGATTTTGGATTGTTATAACTCGTGGTATAAGTGATATTAAGTGTATGAATACGACTTTTTTAGTTAAAATATTAAGTTTCCAGGGCTTTCCATGATGACTATTTCTTTAATATGATCTTTTTATTGGTTTTTTTCAATATTTTCCGTTTATTTTATCCATTTATAATTTATAAATTTTTGATGAATTTAATATTTTTAGGGTGGAATTGGAAGAGTTTCGAGGTTCCATAGTTACTATGAATGGTTTGTAAATCTATCCATAGACCACGTAGACCTTTTTAGATATATTGCAATGGAAATTTCATGGTAAGAAATTTTTTTCTAGAATTTATGGCTAAACCATGGATGGTGGGAAATTTTCTAGACTTTTCTAAAACAAATCATGTGGGGTGTGAGTTGATTTATTATTTTACGTGATAGGTTTAGGATGAATTGAGATGGTTTGTGTGATTTGATAATTTCAGTGAGATTTAATTGATTTGAAATGTAAATTGGGATTTTTATGGGTGATCTTAAATGAAATGGAATTTTGAAAAAGAAAATGACTACCTTTTAAATTTTTTAGAAGATTTGGTTTTTGAAAAAATGTTTTTTTTTAATTCAGAATGTTTTGAAACTATCATGAGAAGTTTTTATAATAGTTTTATAAATGTGTTTGTGATGTTCTATAAATAATTTCATTGGGTTTTAAAAAATAGTTTTAAATGTTTAGTAGTTTTAATAAATTATTTTAACTATTTAAAACATTTAAATGTGGATTATTCTTTTATTGTGTAGTGTTTTTCAAAGGTTTTAATTTTTATAAAAATTTATGTTTGAATTTTTTTTGGGAAAGTAATTTTTAAATGGAAATGGGTAATTTAATAATGAATGTCTGATAACATTTTGGAAATAAAAATATGTTTGTTGACCTAACCTGTTTTGATAATCCCAATTATGCTTTCACATACTTTGATAAATTAATGTTTATCTATATATTAATTCTTTCAATCTAAGATATTCTATTATAAAGATGATAATAATATTAAAATAGTCCTTCAAATATGTTAATAAATGTTTATCTATGTTTATATGAGTTTTGAATTAATTCTAACTCAATCAGATGTATTCTATATAAAACAGAAGTGTTTAGTCGCTAATTTGCTTATAGCTACTAATACAGATCTACTGGTACTTAGTCTACTAATAGACTTAGTCTACTGATAAACAAAGGTTACTCATAGACTGAATAGACAGAGTCACCGATATGCAGAGCTACCAATATATGTAAGTCTACTGATAGATGCTACCGATAGATTCTTGTTGTACATCTCGAACCCCTCGTTGTTTGATTTTCATGATCACAATCACCTTATTATTTGTCTAACATTGTTTTAAGTGTTTTTGTTTTATAGGCAAAAGATTGCCAAGGAAATGGGCCATGAAGCACATCAAGTGGACTGAAATTCAGTCCACCGGCCAACCGGTGTGATAGCACCGGCCAGCCGGTGGACCTGGTAGAGGCATTGCCCACTGCCAGGTTCCACCGGTCAGCCGGTGGCTCTGTCACCGGCCAGCCGGTGGCAACCTGATAGAACAGTGATGGCTACTGCCTCACCACCAGCCAGCCGGTGGCTCTGTCACCGGTCAGCCGGTGCTGCCTGGGCAGAAGGCCTTCTCAACATCCAAGGCACCGGCTAGCCGGTGGCCCTGCACCGGCCCGCCGGTAGCCCAGTCAAACTAGCCGTTGGCTTTGACCAGTCAACCCTCTTTTGGTCTCCAACGGCTCCGAAGACCTCTCCAACGGCTCCGAAGACTCCCCAAGGGTTCCATGCCTATAAATAAAGGCCAAGGAAGCCCCGGACACTAATCGGATCATATACCAAGCGCTCGGACATATTGTTGAACATTTGGCGAACCTCCGGCGCTCCACCTTCAAGGATCCTCAAGTGCTCCAACCAGTTTCCAATCCAAGGAGCACCTCAAGAAGCTTGGGAGAGCACGCTACATCAACTCCATCATACTTTGGCGCCCAAGTCTTCCTCAATTACAGTTTTTCTTGCTTTATATATTTTGAGCTTAAAATTGGGTTTGTGCCTACAAACCCCAAACTTTTCTCATCCCCTCTTTCTTTTGGGTTTCACATCACCATTAAGGTGTGAATAGGTTTCTTCAAGCCTTTCCTTTTAAAAGGCTTGTTTCATATGTGAGCTAGCCTTCACCTGTAAGAAGGCTAGTGGGTTCTTGCTCAACCATTAAAAGCAAGTGGGTTCTTTCTTAACCAATTCAAAAGCAAGCTGTAATAGGTCCTAGTGCTACCTCAAAGCCTAGTGGGTTTCTTGCTAAAACCATTGAAAAGAAAGCGGTAGGAATCTCTCAACGGTTGAGTTGGGAGCGGAGACGTAGGCCGGGTTTTGGCCGAACTCCATTATCAATTTTTGTGTCTTGCCTTCTTTATTTCCGCTGCATTTCAACTTTGATTTTTAATTTGTTAATCATTTTTTAAAAGGCAATTCCCCCCCCCTCTTGCCATCACACCCTTTTTCTCCGACTAACAATTGGTATCAGAGGGATAATTTGAATAATTCCCTAACCGGTTTCAAATTAAAGATCCTTTTTGATGGCTTCTAACGCTTCAACCTCTTACGCCCCCGAAGGTCATTCATTGGGTCGTGCTCCATTGTTTGATGGAACCGACTATTCTTTTTGGAAAACCCGCATGACCACATTTCTTAAAAGTATTAGCTATCCTATTTTTAGAATTGTTATGCATGGTTTTACCCTCACTTCTTCCGATGAGTCTAAATGGACCCCCGTAGACATTGCAAATTTTGAGCTTGATGGCAAAGCCATGAACGCTCTTCATTGTGGTCTTGACCGTAATGTTTTTAATTGCATTTCTACTTGCTCTACTTCACATGATATTTGGAAATATTTAGAGCTAACCCATGAAGGTACTAGCATGGCTCAAAAGCAAGAACCCGCTCAAAATCTAGAACCCGCTCAAAAGCAAGAACCCGATGCAAAATCCGTACCCGCTTGCCCACTTCACAAGAAAAGGGCCAAGAAAAAGAAGGGAAAGAAGAAGGCTTCAAAGGCATCTTGGAGTGATAGCTCCTCCTTCTCCTCCTTCTCCTCGAGTGACCAAGGTAAAAAATGCCTAATGGCAAATCATGAGGTATCATCTTCCGACTCTTCTTCCTCGTCTTCTAGTTCTTCAAATTCTTTCAATCATTTGTCATATGAAGAACTCCAACACGTTAGAGACCAATTAGAAAATGGTTTTCATGAACTTTCTTCTAAATTTGTTTCTTTGAAAAGGAATTTCAAAAAGCTTTCCTCCGAAAAAGAACAACTTCTCAAAGAGAAGGAGGAACTCTCCCTAAAAATCCAAAATTTCCCAAATGTTGATTCTTTGGGATCAACCATCAAGGACCTTGGAGAATCCCTAGCCAAATTCACCCAAGGGGAACAAAATCTTTCAAAATTGCTTGGTTCCCAACGAATTTCAAGAACCACCCAAGGGCTAGGATATACCAATGTAGCTTCCTCCTCCCATGCTCCCACTGTTTTTGTAAGGGGGAGCTCTAGTTATAAATTTTGCAATTATTGTAAAAAACCCGGGCACCTCATTTACGAGTGTGATTGCAAAAATGCCCGGTACGGCCAACCCAAGTCTATTTTCTATTCTGATGAGTTCTATAGGAGAAAACCCGCCATGAGACAAGTATGGATTGAAAAATCTCTTCTAGCGAGTCTCTCCGGGCCTAAAATTGTTTCTTTTCAAAATCCCTCTCCCTGGTGATTCATTGTTTTTATTTAGGGGGAGAATTTTCAAAACCTTGTCTTAGATTCAAAACTTTCAATTCAATTTTTGGTTCAAAATTTTCATTTCAATTTTGATTCAAAACTTTCAATTCAAACTGTTATTCAATCTTTCATTTTCCAAAATTTCAATTGATTTTCAAATCTCAAATCTTCTTTTTCAAATCTCCTTTCCCTCAATCAAGTTTTATGCCCCGTGCTATTTTGATAATCACAAAGGGGGAGAAGTTTCTTGATTGATTGGGGGAGAAACCTTTTGATCATGCTTAGCATTTATTTTCAATTTTTTCATTAAAATCATGCCTTCAATTTATGTTTTTACTTTAATTGTTTTGGTAATTGTGATCATCAAAATAGGGGGAGATTGTTGTACATCTCGAACCCCTCGTTGTTTGATTTTCATGATCACAATAACCTTATTATTTGTCTAACATTGTTTTAAGTGTTTTTGTTTTATAGGCAAAATATTTCCAAGGAAATGGGCCATGAAGCACATCAAGTGGACTGAAATTCAGTCCACCGGCCAACCGGTGTGATAGCACCGGCCAGCCGGTGGACCTGGCAGAGGCATTGCCCACTGCCAGGTTCCACCGGTCAGCCGGTGGCTCTGTCACTGGCCAGCCGGTGGCAACCTGATAGAACAGTGATGGCTACTGCCTCACCACCGGCCAGCCGGTGCCTCTGTCACCGGTCAGCCGGTGCTGCCTGGGCAGAAGGCCTTCTCAACATCCAAGGCACCGGCCAGCCGGTGGCCCTGCACCGGCCAGCCGGTATCCCAGTCAAACTAGTCGTTGGCTTTGACCAGTCAACCCTCTTTTGGCCTCCAACGGCTCCAAAGACCTCTCCAACGGCTCCGAAGACTCCCCAAGGGTTCCATGCCTATAAATAAAGTCCATGGAAGCCCCGGACACTAATCGGATCATATACCAAGCGCTCGGACATATTGTTAAACATTTGGCGAACCTCCGGCGCTCCACCTTCAAGGATCCTCAAGTGCTCCAACCAGTTTCCAATCCAAGGAGCACCTCAAGAAGCTTGGGAGAGCACGCTACATCAACTCCATCATACTTTGGCACCCAAGTCTTCCTCAATTACGGTTTTTCTTGCTTTATATATTTTGAGCTTAAAATTGGGTTTGTGCCTACAAACCCCAAACTTTTCTCATCCCCTCTTTCTTTTGGGTTTCACATCACCATTAAGGTGTGAAGAGGTTTCTTCAAGCCTTTCCTTTTAAAAGGCTTGTGTCATAGGTGAGCTAGCCTTCACCTGTAATAAGGCTAGTGGGTTCTTGCTCAACCATTAAAAGCAAGTGGGTTCTTGCTTAACCAATTCAAAAGCAAGCTGTAATAGGTCCTAGTGCTACCTCAAAGCCTAGTGGGTTTCTTGCTAAAACCATTGAAATAATCATTTTTTAAAAGGCAATTCCCCCCCCCCCCCTCTTGCCATCACTCCCTTTTTCTTCGACTAACAATTCTAACTGATAGAACAAGTCTTATGGTATGTATAAGTCTACCGATATATATACTTCACTGGAACCAAATGGAGCTACTGATATACACAGACTAAAATTCTACTGATACAAGATACAGCTACACTAGAGTTACCGACAGAGTAAGTCTACCGATATACAGAGTCACTGATACAGAATGAAGATACTGATACAAAGCAGAGCTACCGATAGACCAAGAGTTACCGATAGAAGGAGTCACCGGTATATAGGGCTATTGGTACATGATCAAACAGCTACCGATACAAGGAGCTACCGGTACATGATCAAAGAGCTAACTATAGAAGGTCACTACTACATAAAGTCAACTGCTACCTATAGAAGGCTACCAATGAAAGCTTGACCAGTAAAACTCTATAACTCAATACTATTTATTTATTATGCAATGGTCATATATGATGTTTTTAATGCAATTAATGATATTTAATGATAGTTGTTGGAATGTCAGGGAACCGTACCTAGTACCCATAAAAAAGGTAATCATTCTTTTTACCGGAGCTGGAAGCTATAAAAGGAAGGACAAAGACCGTGCCAAAAAAGGAAGGAGAATAGAGAACTAAGAAGGCACATGAAGAGTGTAAAAAGTCAAGGGATGAACAACATTGAAATGTGGTGTATCAACACAAGAAGAAAAAGCTATATTCATACTAGAAGAGCACTGGACATCCACGAAGCCACTCATTCTAGAGGGGAACACAAGCTACATCTTGAGTGAAGAACTACAATGAACTCTTCATGCACTCAAGCTAAAGATGAACCTGAGAAACAAGGAAGAAAAGGACACTCTGTTTTTCAGAAAAAAAAAACCAGAGAAAGACTCAGAAGAATTTATGATTAATCAAAAGAGTCCAGAGCTGCACTTCACATAACTAGAGAATTCTAAACTCTTATCTACTCTCTTAGTGATTCTTTTATTAAAATTTTTTAGTATTGTGTATACTCTGTATATTTCTTACACACACTATCTCCTATGCTAAACTATAGGATTTGTAAATCCTCATTCAAACTCTATAATTCCATTGTTTCTCACTGTGGATAGTGGTAGAGGTCAAGTAAGACCTGGACAGCCTGTGAGTTTTTGTTTGTTTTCCCACGTATAACTGTGGTATAAGTATTTGTACCTGGACAGTGTTGTCCCTATTGTTTACCCCGATCCAGGGTGTGGATAAAATTTATATAAATTTTTTTAGAGGACTAGGTCTCAGCTTGAGACCGAATCTCTTGGTTACATCTATTGTCCATTTTAGTTTAGAGTCTAAAGTATTCTATATATTTTATTTTTCGCTACTAATTACTTTGAAATAAAATTTGTTTTAAAGTTAATTTGATAGTTAAATTAGCAAGTGTTCGTACTTATTGTGAACCAGTAAGTTAGTTTCAAAATTTAATTTAATTTCCTTGTAAAGACCCGGAAATTTCAAGGAAAATTTTTTCTTAATTTATTTGGAATTTTACGAGTCCGCAGTTTCTAACAGCACCTGATTCTGAGGCTCAGTGTGCCCGGAATCAATTTCCGAAGTTTGGCTTGGGTACGTTCAGTGAACGAATGAGCGGGTTTTTCTATCTATTGAACCGTTGCTCGGAATTGAAATTTGAGGGCACCTATGAACTCGCAATGCTGTTATTTTCTTAAGAGGACTTTTTCCGTAGGTGCATTTGTATGGGAGAAGAAGTTAAATTTTGGGGTTTAAGGAAGGAATAAATTAAATTGTGTGCAATTTTATTTTTGTTATCCAAGGAAGATAAATTCTACCATGGGAAGTTGTTGGTGGGGCCTGTAACCACCCAACTTCCCATCTGTGTATATGTGGGAGGCGGGGACTACACGAGACCCTAAACCCCTTGACCTTCCTAAAACATTCATAACTTTTTCCCCTCATTAATTTGTAACTCCACTTTAACTTATATGACTCTTCCTCTTCTCTCTCTCTTTCACTTTAACTTTTTCCAGGACACCATATTTAATTAATTGAACCTACTAAATTAATGAATTAAGTTATTTAAATTTTGAATGGCTTGGAAGGTTAATTAAAATAAGGTGGAGTATTATTTTAATTAGGTTGGCATTTGTTTTTTTGGGAGAAACCTCTTGAGAGAGAGCTTTGTGAAGGAAGAGGGGTTTTCCTCCTTTGTTGAAGAACACCAAACCTCCGGCAAAGAACGACGACGCACCATCTATCCTCTTCATAGCACAATAAGAGAGGAGATGTCAATTCTTCATCGGGTGCACTCCTACGATGACGGAAGCGATGAACGCCAACGACCGTCGTCACTCCCTTTTCTTTTCTCATAACGCCATTTTCCCGTGATGAATGATGAACATCACGAGGTAGGGGTTAAGTTCAAATTTAATCAATTAAATTTGTGCTTGTTCATCGTGTTGTAAACTTGTTCTTTGGCCACCTGATATTGTCACAACGGGAGGAGGTCAGACCGCACAAACATGGTTGATATTCCTCCCCTTATTATTTACCTTTGTTGTTCATGGTGGCGAAGACGGCGCGGTGCCACTGCACTGCGCGGGAATGAGAGAACCGCGGTCGGAGCGGGCCGCGGAGAAGGATCGCGGTGTCATCACGTCGTGCTGGTGAAGCAGAAGGAGGCCGCAGCCAAGAGCGGGCCACGGTGGAGGGGCGCAGAGCCATCGCGTCGTGCTGGAGCATCAAGGGGCCGCGGCCGCGGTGGGCCACGGTGGAGGGGCACGACACCGTCGCGCCTCGCCGGTCGGACAGGGGTCGCGGCCTTTGGCCGTGGCGGAGCAGCAGGAGGCGGCCAGCAAAGCCAGCCTCCAGTGTTCATGGAGGGGGGACCCCCCACGGGTCCACGTGGCACAACCGGCTGGCCGTAATGGTCGCCCGTTTCCAAGAAAGCCGGGGGTTTGAAACCCCCGGCAGCCACCTAGGGCAGACCCCACAGGTGTCCACTGTTTCGGGAAAACAGGGCCCCCCCCTTGCGTCCAACTCGGCATCGAGCCGAGCTGCGGCCCACGCTGGGCCGAACCTCCTACGCCAAACTGGTCCACCCGCGCCAGGATGGTCCACCCGTGCCACGCCGGGCCGCGCCCTAACGGGCCGACCCAGGGGTATTGGGTCGGGTCGGACCGGGCCCGAACCCCCTGATTTCCAGACATATCCATTCAAACGCCCATAACATGGGCTATGGACCTCCGATCGACACACCGTCAGTTGCATAGCGATCCTTGGATCGAGACGGTAGTTACGATATATTACACTCAACGTTTTGGAGAACTTTGGGTACGGACGGGATGGTTCGAACCCGAAACCAATCGGGCCCTCAGAGCGGAAACGCTTGTAGCTTGAGCTCTTGACGTCCAATTGACGTGTCGTAAACTTGGTTGGATTCCTTTCGATGAGACAGATCTTTTGAAATACTTCACCTGAGGTTTGGACACTGTTGGAATATGGCCGGGTTGGACTGAACCCAAAATCCAACCGGGACCCTGGAACGGAAAAGCCGATAACTTCTGTACCGGACGCCCATTTGACGAACCATCAGCGACATTGGTGATCACGTTGAGAAACGGTCCCTTTGAGTATACCCTACAAGTGTTCGGGGTACAGTTGAGATATGGCGAGGTTGGTTTGTACACGAAACCAATGGGGCCCCCGGGACTAAAAGGCTAATAACTCACAGACCGGCCGTCCGATTGACGCGCCGTCTATTGTGTTGAGACCCCTACAACAAGGCGTTCCTTTAATATACTTCTTCGTGGGACTTTGTGGTACTTGGATTATCAACCCGTAGCTCATGGAGCGGACCCTCCAAGAGAAGAGCGTACAGAGTACGGAGACTGTGTAGCTGGCTGAGACCTGATGACTTATTGTGTGATTTGAGTCAGAGTGACTTGTATAGCCTAGTGGGGAGAACTACTTTGTTTGGGTGGCAGACCCACGGCGGGGAGCACTATTGTGTTTGGGTGGAAGACCCGCGGTACTCGACCGGAGGAGTACCTCCGCAGGCTATTAGGGGGGTGCACTATTGTGTTTTGGAGGCAGACCCCGGCGGGGAGCACTACTGTGTTTGGGTGGAAGACCCACACTACTCGACAGGATGAGTACCTCATCAGTCTTAGGTTAGTGAGAAGTTCCTTAGATTCATGATAGGATCACAGTACTCGACAGATATGGAGCTCTTCAGCAGTTGCGGTTTCGATAATGAAAATCCTGGTTTGAGATGAGTCGTTGACCTTTGTGATTTTCTCATGATTGAGATGTGTTACTTGATAACTTAGGTATATGTATGGGTATATACCTAAGTAGTGGTTATCTGTTGATTTCATATCTGTGTGATACCTCTTGATTGAGATGGGTTACTTGATAATTTAGGTATAAGTATGGGATTATAACTAAGTAAGGGTTATCTGTTTAGATCCTGCTTTGTGGTTATCCTTGTTGGATTTAGTGAGACCATGAGGGTCTCGGGGTCCCTACTGAGTATCGTTATACTCACCCCTACATGGGAAACGCCCTCACCTCGTTGTGTTGGATGCAGATGATGGACAGCACAGATGGAGGCTGAGTGTTCGAGGACTGGACGGTACCCGGAGGTGGACCTCATGACGAGTCAGTATCTGGAGGTGGACCTCACGATGAGTCAGTATCCGGAGGTGGAATTCACGATGAGATGGTACTCGGAGGAGGTTGATGGGTGAGAGCGTTGTGGAGGCTATCTGTACCTACCCTTCCGGTAGGATCCATGGTGGACGATCCATGAGTTGTGCTATATATACCTACCCTTCAGGTAGGATTCGAGGTGGATGACCCAAGAGCTACTTCTTTTCTTCTAGATACTAGTCTTTTCTATTGTGATTTCTTTTAGTTGTAGATGTACTTTTCAGTTGGGTTTGTATTCTGTCCCATTTACTTTTCAGTACATTATTTTGTACTTAGTGTTTACTTCCGCTTGTACTCTGTTGTGTTGTTTACTTTTATAAAGGCAATGTCTTCCCTTTTATTTGGGATTTACGCCTTTGGTGCTAGTCACCAGCCCCTGGCCTATGGAAGGCTGGCTTGGGGTAGTCACCGCACGGGCCCCGGGGCGGGTCGTGACAAATTGGTATCAAAGGAGTAGGTTCTACCGCAGAACTTAGGACTCTGATATTTCTTTTATGTGAAGCAATAGTGTTAAGGGTACTAAGTGTGGTCTTCAGTTCAGGGAGACCAGTGTTGGTGCGAGCGGACGACATATCCATACACCAGGACCTTGACTACTGATTTCCAACTCAGGGCACGAAAACACTGATTGCATGTGTGTTTCCAAAAGTTTCTTTAAAATTAGCTCAAACCAGGTCAGCTCACTAGGTATAATCGTTTGACCATCTCACGACTGTTTCTTTCAGGATGACTTCACCTAGTCAGATAGTGTGGGTACCGAGTGGGGAGTGCGATGATAGCCCACTGAGTAGCGAGGCCTCAGTACATGGCACTCCACCATTTGAGACACCAGCAGAGAGTGCACGCCGCTTGAGCGCGATACACGAGTTCCAGCGTCAGAGGCCTCCGAGGTTTCGAGACGAGTAAGAGTTTTAGACGGCTGGACACTGGCTGGAGTTTGTAGCATGATCTTTCCACACAGCTGGGACACACACAGACTTAATGGTGTATCTAGTTGTTAGCCTCTTCTAGGGAGCAGCTGAGAGGTGGTGGAGCCACATGTTCCAGTTTTGCATTGAGATGACCTTCACCCAGGAAGACGTCGAGACCTTCTTCAGGGTGAAGTTTATACCAGTGACTCTACACACCGAGCATGCTTAAGAGCTGAAGCCTTCGCCATGGGATTTTCCATCAGTAGCTGAGTCATCTGTAGGTAGTAGACAGATGATGTAGAGGTCCAAGAGGACCAGACCAGAAGGTGGGCGACCTCGGGTTATAGGATCGGTAGTGCGGGGCACCCGGGGTGGAGTCAGAGCCAGGCGTTCCAGAAACGGATAGTGTTATACATGCAGCAGGAAGGGTCATAGGGAACATGACTGTCCGACTCCCCTCACAATTGATCCGCATGCATTGGAGGAGCCACCGAGACAGAAGCAGTGGCGGGTTATTGAGAAATAGCCAAGCGGTGGACAAGGTAGTGGAGCTCAGGAAGCAGGTGGATGGGAGCGGAACTAGTGGATTCCTTTTTGGTACTTCTAGTTCCATGTTTCTGATGTATTTGTGTCTTTGTACTATGATCTGCAATAATAAAATACACTTATCTTTGTGATGTTTACTTTCCTATCCTTTTGTTTGGTTGATATTGAGAGGTCCCGGTTAAAACTGTTGACTTGAATCTCACTTTTGATATTTCTACTGGATGAGACCCAGTGACCTCACACTGATGCCGATGGTGTAACTAGAGCCTTGGAGGCGAGAGTGACGGTTGGATCTCTTGTTAGTAATATCGAGGCCTTACGACGTTGGTATGGGTATGGATTGAATTCATGGATCATACCCAGATTGACTGTATTAGGCAAAAAGGTTGTGGATTATCTACAACGTTGGGATGGGTTTTCCTAGGTAGGTGAAAAGGAAACCCCAGGCAGCACAGGATAAACTCATACACAGGAGGGTGTGGTTGATCACTCTTGAATCGGTCAACCTTACCATCGTGGCAGCAGGAGTTTTGAGTTTCAGTTATAATAAGGAAATGGAGGCCTCTAGACTTCAAGGATGGTGACCACGTACTTATACGGGTCTCACCTCGACAGGGTCTACGGAGATGTGGCCGAGGCAGCAAGTAATCTTCGAGGTTCAACAGACCTTCCAGGTCCCCAACAGAGTAGGCCAGGTGGCTTACCTCCTAGCCTTTCCACCTCAGATGCACCAGGTGCACAACATCATCCATGTATCTCAAATGATGAGATGTGTGCACGAACTATCCTTCATCTTTGACCACGGAGAGCTGGACATCGATGACAGGGTGACTTTCACGGAGGTTCCAGTGGAGATCGAGGATCGATAGGAGCGGGTCCTACATGGACGGTCGATTCCTTAGGTGTGCTTTCACTGGTAGCATGAGAACCTCTAGGAGACCACATGGGAGTGGAAGGCTCATATGCGTGCTCGGTACCTCCTTTAGTTTCCCTAGTTTTGTGATGTAGCTTTATGGGGACGTAAATCCCGGAGGTGGGAGTGATGTAAAGACCTGGAAATTTCAAGGAAAATTTTTTCTTAATTTCTTTGAAATTTTATGAGTCCGCAGTTTCTAAGGGCACCTGATTCTGAGGCCCAGTGTTCCCGGAATCATTTTCTGAAGCTTGGCCCGGGTACGTTCAATGAATGAACGAGCGGGTTTTTCTATCTCTTGAACAGTTTCTCGGAATTAAAATTTGAAGGCACCGATGAACTTGCAGTGCCGGTATTTTCTTAAGATGACTTTTTCCGTAGGTGCGTTTGTACGGGAGAAGAAGTAAAATTTTGGGGTTTAAGGAAGTAATAAATAAAATTGTGTACAATTTTATTTTTGTTATCCAGGGAAGTTAAATTCTACCATGGGATGTTTTTGGTGGGGCCCGCAACCACCTAACTTCCCATGTGTGGATATGTGGGAGGTGGGGCCCACACGAGACCCTAAACCCCTTGACCTTCCCTTAACTTTCATAACTTTTTCCCCTCATTAATTTGTAACTCCACTTTAACGTATATGACTCTTCCTCTTCTCTCTCTCTTTCACTTTAACTTTTGCCAAGACACCATATTTAATTAATGGAACCTACTCAATTAATGAATTAAGTTATTCAAATTTTGAATGTCTTGGAAGGTTAATTAAAATAAGGTGGAGTCTTCTCTTAATTAGGTTGGCATTTGTTTTGTTGGGACAAACCTCTTGAGAGAGAGCTTTGTGAAGGAAGACGGGTTTTCCTCCTTTGTTGAAGAACACCAAACTTCTGTCAAAGAATGACGGTGCACCCTTTATCCTCTTCATAGCACGACAAGAGAGGAGACGCCAATTCTTCATCGGGTGCACTCCTACGACGATGGAAGCGACGAACGCCAACGAACATCATTACTCTCTTTTCTTTTCTCGCAATGCCGTTTTCCCGTTATGAAAGACGAACAACATGAGGTAGGGGTTAAGTTCAAACTTAATCAATTAAATTTGCGCTTGTTCGTCAATGTGTAAACTCATTATTTGGCCACCTGTTATCGTCACAACGGGAGGAGGTAGGACCGCACAAACACGGCCGATCCGCCTCCCCTTATTGTTTACCTTTGTTGTTCATGGTGGAGAAGACAGCACGGTGCCATTGCACTGCACGGGAATGAGAGAACCATAGCCGGAACGGGACGCGGCGAAAGAGCGTGGTGTCGTCGCGCTGCGCCGGTGAAGCTGAAGGAGGCCGCGGCCAAGAGCGGGTCGCGGCGGAGGGGCGCGGTGTCGTCACGCCGCGCCAGTCGGAGAGGGGTCGCGGCCTTCGGCCGTGGCGGATCAACAGGAGGCGGCCGACCACCGGCATTCAAGGAGGCGGGACCCCCCGCGGGTCCCGCATGGTAGAACCGGTAGGGCATAATGGCCAGCCGTTTCCAAGAAAGTCGGGGGTTTGAAACCCCCAGTAGACACCTAGGGCGGACCCCTGGGAAAACAGCCCCCCCCCCCCACGCCGCGTCCAGCTCGGCCTCGAGCCGAGCCGTGGCCCGCGCTGGGCCGGACCGCCCAGGCTGGGTCGGGCCACTCGCGCCAGGCCAGACCCAGACCCGGGTCGAGTCGACCCAGTTCGGGCCGACCCAAGGGTATCGGGCCAGGTCGGACCGGGCCCGAACCCCCTAATTTCCGGAAAGATCCGTTCAAACACCCATAACTTGGGATACAGACCTCTAATCGACACACCATCAATTGCATAGTGATCCTTGGATCGAGACAGTCGTTATGGTATATTACACTCAAGCTTTCTGAGAACTTTGTGTATGGTCGGGTTGGTTCGAACTCGAAACCAACTGGGGCCTCAGAGCGGAAACGCTTATAACTTGAGCTCCGGATGTCCGATTGACGTGTCATCGACTTTTTTGGATTCCTTTCGGTGAGACGGATCTTTTGGGATAATTCACTTGAGGTTTGGACACAGTTGGAATATGGTTGGGTTGGATTGAACCCAAAATCCAACTGGGCCCCTAGAACGGACAAGCCGATAACTTCTAGACCGGACGACCATTTGACGAACTGTCAGCAACATTGGTGATCACATTGTGAAACGGTCCCTTTAATTATACCCTACGAGAGTTTAGGGTATAGGTTAGATATGGCTAGGTTGGTTCGTACGCGAAACCAACCGGGCCCCAGGGACTAAAAGGCTAATAACTCACAGACCGGGCATCCGATTGACGCTCCATCTGTTGCGTTGAGACCCATACGATGAGGCGGTCCTTTGAGATACTTCTTCGTGGGAATTTTTGATACTTGGAGTATCAACCTGTAGCTTGTGGATCGGACCCTCCCATAGACGAGCATATGGAGTACGGAGACCATGTAGCTAGTTGAGACCTGATGACTGCTTGTCCGATTCGAGTCGGAGTGACTTGTATAGCCCAGTGGGGAGCACTACTATTCTTGGGTGGTAGACCCATAGCGGGGAGTACTACTGAGTTTTGGGGGAAGACCCACTATACTCGACAGGAGGAGTACCTATGCAGGAGATTAGGGGGGTGCACTACTGTGTTTGGGTGGCAGACCTCGGCGGGGAGCACTACTATGTTTGGGTGGATGACCTGCGGTACTTGATAGGAGGATTACCTCAGCAGTCTTAGGTTAGTGAGCAGTGCCTCGGAGTCGTGACAGGATCACTGTACTCGAAAGATTGGATCTCTTCAGCAGTTGCGGTTTCGATAATGAAAATCCTAGTTTGAGCTGAGTCATTGACCTTTGTGATTTCCTCATGATTGAGATGGGTTACTTGATAACTTAGGTATATGTATGGGAATATACCTAAGTAGTGGTTCTCCATTTATTTCATATATGTGTGATACCTCTTGATTGAGATGGGTTACTTGATAATTTAGGTATAAGTGTGGGCTTATACCTAAGTAAGGGTTATCTGTTTAGATCCTGCTTTGTGGTTATCCTTGTTGGATTTAGTGAGACCATGAGGGTCTCAGGGTCCCTACTGAGTATCGTTATACTCACCCCTGCACAGGCTATCCCCGCACCTCGTTGTGTTGGATGCCGATGACGGACAGTGCAAACGGAGGCTGAGTGTTCCAGGACTGGACGGTACCCAGAGGTGGACCCCATGACGAGTCAGTATCCGGAGGTGAAACTCATGACGAGTCAGTATCTGGAGGTGGACTTCACGACAAGACGGTACTCGTAGGAGGTTGACGAGCGAGAGCATTGAGGAGTCTATATGTACCTACCCTTCAGGTAGGATCCATGGTGGATGATCCAGGAGCTGCGCTATCTGTACCTAACCTTCAGGTAGGATTCAAGGTGGATGAATCAGGAGCTACTTTTTTTCTTCCAGCTACTAGTCTTTTTTGTTGTGCTTTCGTTCAGTTGTAGCTGTACTTTTCTGTTGGGTTTGTATTCTGGCCCATTTACTTTTCAACACATTCTTTTGTACTTATTTTTTGCTTCCGCTTGTACTCTGTTGTTTTGTTTACTTTTATAAAGGAAATGCCTTCCCTTTTATTTGGGATTTATGCCTTTGGTGCTAGTCGCCAGCCCCTGGCCTTTGGAAGGCGGGCTTGGGGTAGTCACGACATGGGCCCTGAGGACGGGTCATGACATTCCTACTTAAATTAACTGAGACCTAATCAATCATTGAGAAACTAATTGAACTTTTACAATTTGTATAAATTCACTACAGTTTAACTTGTTTTTAAATAGGGGGATTTTAAGAGAAATATTTTTAACAGAAATTTTTATTGGAACTCAATTCACCCCCCTATTGAGTATCCACTCTGACCAACATTTGGTATCAAAGGTTGTTTTTATTAATACAGGATTTTAAAACACTCTTTTTTTCAACTGTGATTTTAGTTTTATCTTTAGAGATCTTAAATTTATTTTAGTTATAAATTTTTTCTCTTTAAATATATTCTCTAAAATCTAGTTATGGACAATAGACTAGAAGATAATGCTACCAACATGCCACCTTTCTTTAATGGTACAAATTATTCTCAGTGGAATCTTAAAATGAAAATTCATTTAGAAAGTATGGGATTTGATATCTGGACTGCCATAGAAACTCAATATAAAATTCTATAAACTGATAGAACTACTTGGGATGAACCTACAAATATGGCTTGCAATAATAATTGTAAATCTATGAATGCTCTGTATTGTTCTCTAGGAGATGAAGAGTTTAATATAATATCTACTTGCAAAACTGCTAATGAAATCTGGGACACTTTGGCTATTTCCCATGAGGGAACAACCAATGTTAAAGAAATGATGTTGAATACCTATAATATTAAATATGATAACATTAAAAAGAATCCTGATGAACCCATTTCTGACATGTATCTCAGGTTCAATGAGATTGTCAATACTATGATATTCCTTGGAAAGGTTGTTCCAGCAAAGGAACAAATCATGAGAATATTGATATGTTTTCCAGACAGATGGATAGGCACTTCTTTGTCTATCTGAGATTCATGTGACATCAGCAAGCTACCTATTAATGAGTTTATTGGTAAATTAATGATGTATGAAGAAGAACTGAAGGTGAACAAAGAAGAAGATGATGAACCCAAGAGAAAATCCATGGAATTCAAGTCTACTGCTTCAAAGATCAAAGAAAAGGAGAAAATACATCTACCTACTGAAATTTCAACTAGTGAAGATTCAGATTCAGACAGTGATGAAGAAATTGATCAAATAGCCAGGAGATTTAAGAAGTTATATAGGAATAAAAAGTTTTTTAGAAAACTAAACTACAAGGGTATGTATGATCAACAAGGTAAGTTGAAGAAGGATTGGAAGAAAGCTGATAAGAGTGATGAAGTTATCTGTTATGAGTGCAAAAGGAAAGGACATGTAAAAGATGACTGACAAAATTGAAGTTCAAGAAGAAACATTACTACAAGGACAGTAAGTATAAGAAAGAAATGAAAGAAACTTGGAGTGCTTCAGAAGACACTTCATGTGATTCTGATTCTGCTAAGGATGAAGATTCTCATAAATCTAACATGTGTTTTATGACAAACACATCTGAGGTAACACTGGACCCTCCTGCTATAAATTCATATTATTCTGGAGTTGATTCTGATTCTGATTCTGAATCTGAAAATATGTCTAGTAAAGAATTATTTTAATACTGTAATATGCTATAAGAGACCTGTAATGAACATAAGGATAAGTACAAAGCCTTAAAGAGACAGCAGGCTTTATCTAGCACTGTTAAATCTGCCCTTGAGATTGAAAAGGAAAAGAATGCTCAAATGTTAAAAGAGAATACTATAATAAAGTTATACAATGATCAATTAAGGAAGGACTTAGAAAAATTCACAAATGGAAAAGATACACTTACTCAAATATTAGGTAAACAAGTGGCACCAAAGTACACTACTGGTTTGGGATACCATCCTGGACAGATACAGTTTACCAAAATTACATTTATTCCTAAATCTGGCCAAAATTCTGCTAGTTCTAGTTCTAGAAATTCATATGCTTCAACTAGGTATTCATATGGTTATAGACCAAATAAATTTGTATCTCTCAAAATATATTGATTCTATAAATTATATGAGACCCATAAGACAAACTTGTGTAACTAAATCCTTCCTAGCTAACCTTTATAGACCTAAGAAGATTTGGGTACCAAAATCATTTTTCCATCTAAATCTATTTTGCAGGAGACCTTCTTGAAGAGTTCTCACAAGAATCTATGGTACTTGGACAGTGGATTTTCAAGACACATGTCTGGAGACTGTTCATTATTTAAAATCATAATAAAGGTTGATGGAGGCTATGTCAACTTTGGTGATAATTCTAAAGGAAAAATCATCGGCCTAGTCCAGATTGGTAACACTGATTCAGTTTTAATTTCTAAAGTTTTATTTGTTGATGAACTTAATTATAATCTATTGAGTATTTCTCATTTATGTGATAATGGCTTTAATTTTAAATTTTAAAATGATTCTTGTAATTTTTTTAACTCTAAATTTTTTTAGTATTTTCTACCTTGAGAAATGAAAATGTTTGTGTTGTTGATTTGAAGTCTTTATCCAAGCAAAATGTTACTTGTTTAAATTCTTTTCATAAAGAATATTGGATTTGGCACAAAAGATTAGGACACTGCAAAATTTATTCACTTATAAAACTGACTAGGAAGAACTTAGTTAGAGACCTACCTAAACTTGAATTCCCAACTGACAATGTTTGTAATCCCTGTCAGAAGTGAAAGCAACATAAAGTTTCTTTTAAATCAAAGAAAGAAGTTTCAACTTCTCAACCACTCAAGTTGGTTCACATGGATTTTTTTGGACCTTCTAGAGTTTATAGTTTAAATGGGAAGCACTATGTCTATGTCTTAGTAGATTACTTTTCTAGATATACTTTGGTATACTTATTAGAACACAAAAGTGAAGCTTGTTCTTACTTTATTAAATACTCCATGTTTGTAGAAAACCTTATTGGACTTAAGATTAAGACCATGAGAAGTGATCATGGCCATGAGTTTGAAAATCAAGAGTTTGAATCTTATTGTTCACACAATTGCTATAGTCATAACTTTTCAGCCCCTAGGACACCTCAGCAAAATGGTGTAGTAGAAAGAATAAATAGAACCCTTCAAGAAATTGCAAGAATTGTGCTTTTGAGTATGACATGCCTGTTTACTTTTGGGATGAAGCTGTGAATACAAATTGTTATATTATCAATAGAGTCTTGATAAGGCCAGTTCTTAAGAATATCCCTTATGAATTGTGGAATAATAGGAAACCTAAAGTTAATTACTTTAGAGTCTTTGGATGCAAAGTTTTTATTCTCAATACAAAGGATAATCATGAAAAGTTTTCCTCTAAAAGTGATGAAGGAATTTTTCTAGGATATTCTATAATTAGAAAAGACTATAGAGTCTTTAATAAAAGAACCAAATGTGTGGAAGAATCTATTCACATCAAGTTTGATGAAACTAATCTACATGAACCTAATTCTTCTCTTGAAAATATTGAAAAAGATTTGACTGTTCTAGACCTTAATGATAAAACTAATGAACCTGCTGTAAAAACATCCAGTTCTGGACATTTTCTAGAATCTGCTTCTGTTGAACCCGAACCTAACGATGAACCGGAAATTTGTAGCACTACCATTACTAGATCAACTAGGATTCTAAAGAATAATCCTTTGGATGCTATTTTTGGTAATCTTGATAGAGGGACATAGACTAGAGCTTCTCTAAGAAACCAAGTTTAACATCAAGCCTTTCTTTCACAACTAGAACCTAAAAATGTCAATGATGCAATAAATGATGAATTTTGGGTAATGGCTATGCAAGAAGAGTTAAATAAATTTGAAAGAAACAAAGGCTGGGAATTAGTTGAAAGGCCCAAGGACACTTTGACAATAGGCACTAATTGGGTTTTTAGAAACAAAGATGATGATTCCGGAAATATAGTTAGAAAAAAAAGCTAGGTTAGTTGCACAAGGATATAATCAAGAGGAAGGAAGATACTATGAAGAAACCTTTGCACCTGTAGCTAGATTAGAATCCATTAGGATTCTACTTTCCTATGTTACTCATCTGAATTTCAAGTTATATAAAATGGATGTCAAAAGTTCTTTTCTAAATGGTTTTATAATTGAAGATGTTTTTGTTGAACAACCACCTAGATTTACTAATTCTCATTTTCCAAATTGAGTTTTCAAACTATCCAAATATTTATATGGTTTGAAACAATGTCCAAGAGCTTGGTATGATAGACTTAGCAATTTTCTTATTTCGAAAACTTTTACTAAAGGGATTGTTGATCCAACTATTTTTATTAAAAGAATTTCTAAAGATGTTTTGATAGTACAAATCTATGTTTATGACATTATTTTTGAATCTTCTAAACATTCCTTATGTATTGATTTTTCAAAGAGTACGAAAAATGAATTTGAAATGATTTTAATGTGAGAACTCAAATATTTTCTTGGATTTCAAGTTTTTCAAAATGAAAATGGTATTATTTTGAATCAAAGTAAATATACAAAGGATCTTTCAAAACGTTTTGGTTGGTATAGTATTAAAGAAAGTGATACTCCTATGAGTACAGTCTGTAAATTGGATGCAGATGAAACTGGGAAACCAGTGGATCAAACCAATTACAGAGGCATGATTGGAAGCTTACTTTACCTTACTGCTAGTCGACCAGATATTATGTTTAGTGTGTGTATGTGTGCAAGATTTCAAGCTAATCCAAAAGAATCTCATTTACTTGCTGTTAAATGAATTTTTAAGTATCTTAAACACACTGTAAATTTAGGTTTGTTTTATCCAAAAGGAAAATCTTTTGAATTAATGAGTTATTCAGATGCTGAATTTGTTGGTTGCAAGTTGGATAGAAAAAGCACATCTGGAACATGTCATTTTCTAGGTAAATCCTTAGTATCATGGTGTAGTAAAAAGCAGAATTATGTAGATTTTTCCACTGTCGAAGTAGTGTATATAGCTACTGGTAATTTCTATGCACAAATTTTGTGGATGAAACGCTCTCTTTTGGACTATGGATACGATTTTAAGCATGTTTCAATTAACTGTGATAACACTAGTACAATAAACATTTCGAAGAACCCTGTATCTCACTCTAGGACCAAACACATTGATGTAAGGAACCACTTTTTGAGAGATCATTACCAAAAAGGTGATATTACTCTTGAATTTATAGGTACTGAACATCAATTTGATGAAATTTTCACCAAACCTTTAAGTTCGGATAGGTTAAGATACATTAGACATGAGTTTGGAATGATCAACCTTGATCGGTAGGTACCTCACCGTTGCGAGTACCTCTCCGATGCGAGTACCTCACCGTTGTAAAAACCTCACTGATGCGAGTACCTCACCGATGTAAAAACCACACTGATGTGAAAACCTCACTGATAGGAATTCTCACCGATAAACCCTACCGATGAGTACATGCTGTTTTAAACTTCTGTCTGCCTCCAGAATTTGTATAGTTTTTACTTCATTTTAAATATTTATTTTAGGATTCCTAAATGATAAAATGAAGTCCTAGTGACTTCTCAATCCACTGAATCTTTCCTTTACCCTCAAACCTTATCTCCCTAATATCTCGAAAACCCTAAATCCCTCAAACTAGAGATGGAAAAAACCAAACTTCCAATGATTAGAGATGACATTGATGATCCAAATGCAAAGAAAAAGAAGTATGAGCCAGAACCAAATGTTAGTATTGGTATAACAAGGTCGGGGAGGCGACCAGTGAACTGTCATTTTCAAAATAGAGTTATTGTGATCGAAAAAGAGCCATGTTTGGAATGGTTTTTGGCTATAAAATCATTAGTTTTCGAGGTTCTAGAAGATAAAAAGTGGGTAGATTGGTTCTCGAACAACAATGGCCCCTACTATCTGATGCGAGTAAAACAGTTTTATGAGTTTGTGAGCTTTGAGAAGTCAGAAGATAAGAACCGAGCGATTTCTCTAGTGAATGGAAAGAAGATATCTTTTTCATCTGTTGAGTGGGCTGAATGCCTGAAGGTTCCACACGAAGGTGTTTCTGGATTTTTCTCGAAAGCAATACCACCTACAAGTGATATATTTGATTATAAGACTGCCTTAGAGGAGATCATGGGTAGTGGATATCAAAGACAATTGGTGGCTGCTGAAAGGGATGGACAGAATAGATTTCTGTTCAAATTTGTTTAGCATGTCTTAATACCAAGGAGAGGGGACTTTGAGAATTTAAGATATCAGGATATCTATCTCCTGCATCTCTGGAAACATTGTGTAAAAGTGAATCTGTACAGATTGCTAATGTTTCAAATGGAGGACATGACCAGGACAAAATCAAAAACCAATGCCATATTCTTTTCCAAGTTGATCTCAGTAATGATTAAGGTGAAAGGAGTAGCTGAGTCTTAAGATGAGATAGTGGTAGTAAAGAATAATTTTTGTATCACAAGAATAGTTTTCAAATACATGAAGATAAATTGGAACCCATGGAGAGGATAATGGGTTAATGATGATAAGAAGGTGTATGATAAATTCAATCCTGTTAATCATCCTTCAAGACCTAAGGATGTGAGGGATCCAGGTCTAGGACATGATGAAGAAGAACCTGAGTACAATGATGAGACTGATGAAGAGGAGACTTCTATGGCTGATGGAAGGGATCTGGACTTGCCCCCAAGTCTTGTTGCTGAAATTTTAACTTCTAGAAAAGAAACTCTATTAGAAGAAGAAACTCCTGCTAATGAGGAAGACCAGCCAGTCCCTGAGAATGAAGAAGAAAAGGAAAATGAATCTGAAGCCTCTGATTCTGTGTGATAAAGTCTGAGTCCATTGATTGGAAGCTTAGTTGTGCCTGCTAAAGAAGTAGTGGGTGGTATGGAAGGACATATGTCTAATCTAGAGGAGCCTCCTGCTGTTGTAGCTGTTGCAGAGATGAATTTGATAGTAGAAGATTCTTCTGAGGAAGAAAGACCTGCTGAGAATGCTCTTATTGTACAAGAGAATGCACCAGTTGAGGGGGAGCATCAAACCATATTTGGTAGTGTTTTAGTGGATGTTGATATTGAGGATTGGGCAGAAGACCCAGGTTTTGTGGTTTGTGGATTGTACTATCCCGATTCTGATAATGAGGCATCTCTAAATAGACCAAAAATCAATTATGATGTTCAGACTGAGTTGTTACCTGAAGATGTGGTCAGAATGCGTGATCTGGACAAGCTCAAGTCTGATCTCAAATTCAGCTTTGTGGAGGAAATAAAGAATATGGAAGCTTCACTAGTGTCATCAGTTCAATCAATTATGAATGCCTCAGTAACCAGTATAGTATCTAAAATATCACCTTTTGTGGTTGCACCTGCTGATATGATCACTAGGGATGATCTTGAATCCTTAAAGAATGAGATGAAAGAGTCTTTTAGTGCCTCTATTGCCAAGTTAAAGCACTGCTTTGTTGAAGAGATGAGCAATTTGGAAAAGTCTTTTGAACTCTCTCTTGGTTGTAATGTCTCTGCCTTTGTGGAAGAAATAGTGGATGAAGTTACAACTTTCCAGAATCGGTTGTCTAGCATGGAAGAAAGTTTTGAATCTCTAAAGAAATATGTTATCTCTTTATAATCGTATATGATTTCTAAATCCCAAGTAGATAAAGATTTATCTTATATAAAAGGTGTTGTGAGCCAGATGGTATCAGTATTTGAAGGTTTTAAAACCTCTATGAAATATCATATCAGCACCCAGGATTCTCAAGTGAAAAATATCATCAGTGGGTTGACCAAAAACTTCAAGGAAATAGTAACTTTCTCTGTTGGTTCTCTTGCCTCTAGACCTTTAGTAGATTTGGATCAGATTAGAGTTTTGATGAAGGAGGAGCTTGGTTCAGCTTCAACCAGTGGCTTTATGGACTCATCTGACCTGAGTAAAGTGGTGATTTCTACTAGAGATTCAGTTAGAGAAATAATGAAGACAGTCCAAGACTATATGAGAGAAGCTTCTGCCTCTCAGAAAGAAGTGAAATAAAAGGTAGATTACTATTTTCCAAAGATTTATACCAAACACCAGCTCAACAATAATTTTAAGCTCATGCTAGAAAATATGAAGTTGCCTTCTGTCAATCAAGCCTTTAGAGAGCAAGTCAGCAAGATAAGGAAATTGACTCCAGCCTTGGACAAATTCATGGAGAATAAGGATGATTTCATATCTGCTATGGAGAGAGGAGAAGGAAAAATTAGGGATTTCAGAAATCATTTCCTGCCTTTCTTGAATGTGGATGCTAGGCCAGGGATTATACCTCCAGCTTTACCTGCCTCTGCCTCTACTGCTTCTCCTGTTCAGATGACTCCAGCCCAAGAAATTTGAAGCCTTACTTCTATGATCTCTCAAAGAACTCCTCAGTCGAGGCCAGGAACAGTTTTAGTGGCTCAGCCTCCTGTGATCATTTCTGGAATTCCTAAGCCTTCACCTGCATCCACATAGTCGGAATCCTCTTCTGATCCCAAGGTAAAATATCACATTGAGGACGTGGATTGAATAGGTGGCTATGATGTTTGATAAGAATCCCTTGTATGTTGTTTCCTTGTACCTTTTTGAAAAATAAAATACAAATGGATTTCTTTTCTTTCTCATTTTGTTCCTCTTCTCTTTGTTGTTTCCCACTTTTTGATTATCACGAAGGGGGAGAAATATTATCTAAGGGAGAAATATTCTCTATAACCTTTGATACCGTTGCATTTAATTCTACCTCTAGTACATTGCATAAATCACATCTTATACTATTTTCTCTGATACAATTGAATTTAATCATATATCCTCTGATACAATTACTCATTATTTTAAAACTATAATATCATAAGTTGTGATTATCAAAAAGGGGGAGATTGTTGACCTCACCTGTTTTGATAATCCCAATTATGATTTCACATACTTTGATAAATTAATGTTTATCTATATATTAATTCTTTCAATCTATGATATTCTATTATCAAGATGATAATAATATTAAAATAGTCCTTGAAATATGTTAATCAATGTTTATCTATGTTTATATGAGTTTTGAATTAATTCTAACTCAATCGGATGTGTTCTGCATAAAATAGAAGTGTTTAGTTTCTAATTTGCTTATAGCTACTCATACAGATCTACTAGTACTTAGTCTACTGATAGACTTAGTCTACCGATAAACAAAGGGTACCGATAGACTGAATAGACAGAGTCACCGATACACAGAGCTACCGATATATGTAAGTATACCGATAGAAGCTACCGATAGATGTTAACCGATAGAACAAGTCTTCCGGTATGCATAAGTCTACCGATATATATATACTTCACTAGAACCAAACGGAGCTACCGATATGAAAAGAATAAAAGTCTACTGATACAAGCTACCACTACACTAGAGTTACCGAAAGAGTAAGTCTACCGATATACAGAGTCACCGATACAGAATGAAGTTATCGATACAAAGCAAAGCTATCGATAGACCAAGAGCTACCGATAGAAGGAGTCATCGATATATAGAGCTACTGGTACATGATCAAACAGCTACCGATACAAGGAGCTACCGGTACATGATCAAAGAGCTACCGATAGAAGTTCACTGCTACATAAAGTCAACCGCTACCTACATAAGGCTACTAATGAAAGATTGACCAGTCAAACTCTATAACTCAATACTATTAATTTATTATGAATTGGTCATATATGATGTTTTTAATGAAATTAATGATATTTAATGATAGTTGTTGGCATGTCAGGGAACTGTACCTAGTACCCATGAAAAATGTATTCATTCTTTTTACTGGAGTTGAAATCTATAAAAGGAAGGAAAAAGACCGTGCAAAAAAAGGAAGGATAATGAAGAACTAAGAAGGCACACAAAAGGTGTAAAAAGGAAAGGGCTGAACAGCATTGAAACGTGGTGCATTCACACAAGAAGAAAAAGCTACATTCATACTAGAAGAGAACTAGATATCCACGAAGCCACTCATTATAGAGGGTAACACAAGCTGCATCTTGAGTGAAGAACTACAACAAACTCTTCATCCACTCAAGCTGAAGCTGAACCTGAGAAACAAGGAAGAAAACTACACTCTGTTTTTCATACAAAAACCAGATAAGGACTCATAAGAATTTCTGATTAATCAAAATAGTTCATAGTTGCACTGCACATCACTAGAGCATTCTAAACTCGTATCTACTCTCTTAGTGATTCTTTTATTTACATTTCGAGAAGTGTGTATACTCGGTATATTTCTTACACACACTGTCTCTTGTGCTAAACTGGAGGATTTGCAAATCCTCATTCAAACTCTATAACTACCTTATTTCCCACTGTGGACAGTGGTAGAGGTCAAGTAAGACCTGGACAGCCTGTGAGCTGTTGTTTTTTTCCCACGTATAACTGTGGTAGAGGTCTTTGTACCTGGATAGTGTTTTCACTGTTGTTTACCCCGATCCAATGTGTGGATCAAATTTATATAAATTTTTTGAGAGGACTAGGTCTCGTCTTGAGACTGAACCTCTTGGTTACATCTACTGTGCATTTTAGTTTAGAGTCTAAATTATTCTATATATTTTGTTTTCCGCTGTTAATTACTTTGAAATAAAATTTGTTTTAAAGTTACTTTGATGGTTAAATTAGCAAGTGTTCATAATTATTGTGAACTAGTAAGTTAGTTTCAAATTTTAATTTAATATCCTGATTAAATTAACTGAGACCTAATCAATCTTTGAGAAACTAATCAAACTTTTACAATCTGTATAAATTCACTACAGTTTAACTTGTTTTTAAATAGGGGGATTTTAAGAGAAATATTTATAACAAAAAATTTTATTGGAACCCAATTAACCCACTTCTTGAGTATCCACTCCGACCAACAATGTTTTAGAAATGAGTTGAAATATTTTAATATGGAATTCAAATTTTGATTAATTATTGACCTATGAAAGGATTTTATTTTTGATTTTTTAAATGAGAAAAAAAATATTATTGAGGTTCAGTTCATTCTTTTAAAGGGGGAGAGTTTTATGTTTAATTTTCTTTAATGATATAAGTTTTTAACCTTTAATTTGATTGACTGGAAATTATAACCTTTTATTAATGAATGAGAGAAAACACAACAAAAAAAAATAAGTTCATTGGGGTCAAAAGTGATAAAGGCCAATGTAATCCCACCAAATAGTCATAGAACTATCAATAAGAAGATAACTAGTATTGAAAAACATCTAAATCCTCTTATCTTATTTCCTTTGGAATCTAGGAGATCTGCCAACATATTACCCTCAAACCATTTATAATGAACTGATAAATTATAAAATATAAGTTCTCTATAGGAACACATATGATTGAAAATATTCCAAGTACAATACATCTAACACATCCCAGAATTGAAAACACTATCATAATATAATTCAATAACAACTAGATGAATTTATCTTTCCTTACTAATATTGAGTCCTCGAAGCATCTCCAGTTCCTCTTACACCACTGAATTACCCAACCCAGAGTAAGAATAAAAATCCACAATAACTGAGCCTCAACCATCACGAACAACACCACCCACACGCATGACCCCTTTAAAATAATAACTATCCAAATTTAATTTTATCCCATGAGCAAGAGGCTACTATATCACCCAAACGCCTAGAGAACTCCCCAAGAATATTGACCTTAGTCAAAAAAATAGATGAAAAAAAAGGAATACAGAACCAAATAAACATTAACACCATTACAATATCGCATAAAGGAAGAAAAAAGATCCATGAATTTTCACCTGATATAATGGAGATTAGGATAACTACTCTGAGGACATACAATATTGAAAATCTCCCATAAGTTCCAACAAGATGAAATGATGACACAAGTCCTCCCCTTGGCTTGAACACCATCCCTCACCTATAAATCCAAGCATAACTGTTGAAATTACTCCATAGAGATCATGCTACCACTGAAATTTGGAATGCCGACAACATGAACCCACAAATGAATAACCCAATAACTTTTCCACAAAATATTAATAATATATTAGAATTTATAATTAACATAGTACTTTCATTTCAATGCAAGAGGAATTTTGATATATTGAATATTTTTATCCTTAGAAATTGCACAATATCATATTCTCCGATAAAGGAAGCTGAATTTTGGAGAAATATAGTTACACCAAAGCATACCTCTCATATTGTCCAAATTAGATAATGTATGAACCATAGAATGTAAAGAAGGGAAATTAAAGATCCTAGTAGAAGGGAAGTAACAAAAAACATATCTAGATCCTCAAAAAATATGGTACGTAGTTCCTACTTTTGTACCTCATTCAGAATTCCATCAGTAAACCAAGGGTGATCACTATCCTACATAACACTGATGTCCATGGTTGGGAATCTTGGAAAGAAAAAAGGGAACAAGATAAAAAAATTTTCAAGAAATAAATATAACCACACCCATCTATACAGCTTGAATTCTCCCAAATTAGAGGGAATATCCTCCTCAAGTTATTCTAGAGATGATAACCATTATAACTTACATCCAAATCAAAGGGGAATTCCCCATATTTCTTCTTGATAAATACATACCAAATATAATCACGAAAAATAACTTCCCACACTAGTTTTGAATGCATACACCATATAATATCATTAATACCATTCAAATTGAAACCAAACTTTTGAAAAGGTTTTTCAATCTAGACCAACATTCCCAATGATGAAATCCTTCATGATGATAATCCCATATAATGAAATTGATATTTCTTTAAATGTTTCTGATCACCACATTTGGAGGAATACACATTGATTAAACATTCATAGGTATAGAAGAAAGGACATTGTTAACCAAAGTAATTTATCCCACAATATATAGAAAGTGACTTTTCCAATTTTGGATCCATCCTATAATCCTTCTCATAATGCTATCATAGTGATTAAATCTGAAACATCCATTAGATATAGGATCACCTAATTACTCCATAGGGAAAAATTGTTTATCAAAACCAATAATATTTTGAATGACTAAGGATCTCCTGGAAGAACACTTATTGGAGATAAAAACTCTACATTTTTTTGTATTGATATGCTGGATGACTTTATTTCAATATGAAAAAAGAATCATTTTGAAATTTCAATTGTAATTTCCACTTCCATTGAAGAAAAATTATATATCATCTGTAAAAAAATATAATAAATTCCTGATAATCTACAACTCCCTCTAAAGGGACGAATTAAACCATTTTCAATACTCTTGTTGAGATTTCTACTGAGAAAATCTTATGCCTAAATGAATAATCATGGATACATAAGATACCCTAAACTCATGCCGCACAATGATTTGAAGAAACCAAAACATTTCCCCATTATAGAAATAGAAAACCAGGGAAAGGAAAAGAACCTAAAGAAGGGGTCACCCACCCACACAAAAAAAACACATTTTCTGAACAGTTTTATGATAAAAAAACAATCCATCTGATCATAGTCCTTTTCAATGTCAATATTAACCATCACATTGGTACAAAACACTTTTTTTCAAGATTAGAAATCACTTCCTGGGAATGAGCTATAGCTCCCTGAATTCATCTCTTTAATAAATCCATGTTGTTACATTGAATCCTAGAGAGGAAGATGAAGAGAAACCCATTTATTGAGAACATTATGCAACAATTTATAAGAGAAGTTACACATACTAATGGGCCTAAATTTCACAAAATCCATGTGATTATTGACATTAGGAATAAGATCCAAAATATTAGTCAAAGAAAAACATGGTAAAGGACCACCCTAATAAGATCACAAACATGACACATTGTATCTTATTTGTTAGATAGAAATTTATTAGAATAAAAAGGACCGAGAATTCAATTGGGACCAGTGATATTTCCGTATTAAAAGACTTGATGGTAGAAAAAATAGTCTCTTATCCTAATATAAAACCCAAACATTGATTGTCCAAGTAATAAGAAAAATAGAGAACATTGTAAAAAAGGATCATAAGCTACCTAATCTTGAAAATAATCCTCCAAACCCTACCTCTAGCCAAAAATAGCTTCATATAATTGATACGTGGATAGAGGACCCAAAATAATTAAATCATTGGTGTAATTACTATCATGGTGAGGAATATTAATTCTTCTATTTAGCCTATTCTCCCTAATAAAATCATTACAGAAGGTTGTATTCCTTTCCCCATCCATAAGCCAACTTTCTTTAGATCTATATCTAGTAGAAGACTAAATATCAAGAATGATATCCTCTAACCAATGAATTCTAATAGACAAAAGAGTATACTTGTTACCATCTCATTGAATTTATAACTAAAGGTAATTTTGTTTAATATCATACTGAACACCTTCCAAGTAATGATCCTGATTGGGAAGTAAAAGAATCTAAGAGATAATGTCATCCATTAGCTATCTTACCTGAACTATTTTGATTTCTTTTTTTAGGTGGTTCTCATCAGGTAATGTATTTTACTAACCATATATCTTATTTTTTTCTTATTTTGAGGCATTATCACTCTGATATTCTGATATTTATGTAATTTTCATAATCTATTGGATATGGATTTCTATTATGGTATTTCTGAATTTTTGGGATGTTCCTTATAAGACTTTTCTTTTGAGTAAAAGCTTCCTACTCCTTTAGTTTTGATCAAGATATTTCTTTTTTGGGATGTAAGTTAACATACTAGAGAGTTTTTTTATTAGTCAAATAATTAATATAGTGGGTAGATCACCATGGGTGTCATCTTGAGAAATTATAGTTTAATTTTAAAGTGGTAACTTTTCCATTATATAATTTGATAGTGATGTTTGGTTAGAGACCTATGATTCTTCCCCAAACACTCCCAAATGAAGGAAAAGTATATATTTTGGTTTTAATTTATTATTTTCATGTTTCTTTGGTACTATATATTGAATCATAAAAATTTTCCCCATCTTGTCTATTTTAAATATGGATGTTCCTTGGTTTCCCAAATTTTATTTTTGAGGAATCCACTTTTCATTGAGTGTGTTTCCTTATTCTAGTTTTGAGTATTGATAATATTTTTTGGGTCCCTTGTGATCATATATGTTAATATAACTGTAAATTTATGATGCTATCTATTTTTATTGATGATATTATATCTAATCAATGGTAGTATTTTTTTACTTATTCTTCATGTTTCATACCTTCTTGAATTATTTCATTATTAAGTATGTTGGAACTCTTTCTTTTTTTTTGGTTGGAACCATTTATTTTAATACATTTCAAGGGTATAAAATATTTTAGTGGGGATAATTTTCACATTCTGAACCCACTACCAAATGTTTTTTTTTATTTATTTACTATTTTATTTTGATTGTTCCTTTATTTCTTTGATTTTGTGGGTGTTTTGGGGTTTTTGGGTTACACTGAACGTAGAAGCAGGCTATTGTGGTCTGTAGTAGGCCATAATATAATAGTTATTTTTGGTATATAGTGGTATTATCAAGGGGGTACCACACCATAAGCCTTAGGCTACACCATTATCTTTTTCATGGGAATGAACCTTGCATCATGTAATACCAAGTGCATAATGTTGATCACTACATAGGGGTGATTTGGGTTATCGATACTTAGGAACTTACTTTAGTAGGGCATGGTGGGGCTAGTTGGGTTATTCCATGTGGTTTCGGTATTGTTTCAATTTTACTACTGTTACACCTATGTGGGTTCCATATGATGTGATATGGCCATGAAAGACTATATCGCGGCCCTCACACTTGTTGGTGGACCACATTGGAGCCTTCGGGGTGCTCTATGGTGTCTTGGACCTCAAGATAGGTGGCCTATAAATTCATGTTATCTCAATACCATATCCAGAGGGCCACACTATAGGGGTGATAGAGATATTCCACAATTCCATGGTATGTGAGGCCATGTTGTGGTCTAGGTTTTCCCATTTTTAAATGATGGTTTTATAGATTTAACCCTCTCAATTAAAGAGTTTTGAGGTCACTTTTACCATATTTGATATATCAGTAAATTTTTTCCCCTTAATTACTCCTCAATAAAAGATAACCTTCAAGGGATTTATTCATTTTTTATGGTTTATTTTTCAAGGTAATCTCTTGTAGATATATTCCTCTCTTCTTTTCATTTTTTTTCCTCTTGTTTCTCAATGTAATTATGTCTCAGTGACCTTGGGTTCCATTGTATTCATTTATATTGGGGTTTCTTCTTTTTTTATTTTTCCTTGTGTCCTTAATAGTAATTTAATTCCCTATTGAGATGATTTAGTTCCATGTATAGTGAAATACATGGATCCAAGGTAGGTTGATCCATATTTAAAACATTGAAATTAGAACTATGAATGTTTATAAATTTTTAAAACATGATTCAAGTTTTAAAAAAATAAATATAATATAAATAATTATTTTTTTGATAAAATTTATTTTCTATTATAATTCTATATAATGTAGGAAGAATATTACCTTTGTTCAAAGAGGAAATATATTTTGAAACTGATTCACACAAAATGTCTTATCAAATTCCACAATATATTTTATAAAGTGTGTCCAAAACCAAACAAAGTTACTTTGTCATCTATAAAAAACTAAAAGAAAAATATGGAATTATATGGTAGTGATTGGTTTATTTGAAAAAGATGTTTATTCATCATTAATTTTTTGAAATTTTATGATCATTATGTATTTTATTCTTCAAAGAAAATATTTTTATGTTTATTTTTCTAAAGTCATTGAAGGCCTAGTTGGAAAATTTCATAATGATTTAAATTGTATCCCTTGAAATGTGCTTTTACTGTGTTTTGAAAATTTAAATTATATTATCTATTCAATGACTTGTATAAATGGATAATATTTATATAGATTATTTTTCTCAATGAGAAAGAACTATTTGTTTCTATTAAGGTTGTTTTGAGGTGAGGGTGATCTTATTATTGATCATATTATTATGTGTTATTTGATGAACACTTTTCCATTTTAACTTCACAATAATACATGGGTATTCACATTGTAAATATAGTTACACATGCATCATTAGTTAATATCTCTCCCTGATTAGGGGCCTTGAGATAGACTATGTTTTTCTTATAGAATTAGGCCCCTCATTTAGGATAGGAAGAGACATTATGAGTGCTATAGAATGTTTTTTAATATCTAAAATCAGTATCCTATCATAATAATTTATTAGGAATTTCATAGTATGCCTCTAATGCTATAAAGTCCCATTATTATTCGGATTTTTCAATTTCTTGTGGGCATGCATTTTATTTTACTACAGTTTTCTCATTAAATCATTATTATTTTTTAAATGTCTTTAAAAGAGGATTTATAAATATCTATTTTTTAAAATGTATAATTGGTTGAGGAAACATTTACAAATTAATGGTTTTCATTTAAATAAAATAGTTTCAATATTTTTAATAGAGTTTTTATGTAATATTTGTTATCCTACTAAAAACTATTTTTTAAATGTGCATCAAAGTAGCAAGAAATAATTTCTTTTTAAAGGATATACATGGGGTGTGGAGGATTCCTAACATACATTTTTTCTCTATATTATCATATTATAGGTTTAGTAATTCCTCTTGGATGTAGCAAATGATCTCATTTTCATTGTTTGGTTTGATGAAGCTAGAAAGTGGATATGTTCCTATTGTGCATGCAGATGGGTAGACATGTTTTAGATTTCTTGTTTTTATTTTGATATATTTGATGTATAGGCCATTTTATCATTCCTCTATCATTTTAATTTTATATTTATATTTTTTTAGTATTTATCTATTTATTATTTAGTTATATTTATATTTTCCATGGTTATATGTTATTTTTATATCAGATGTTCATTTTTGTTTTTTATGTTAACCATATTATTTTTAAATTCCTTACTTTCCTTATGCATGGATATCTGATATACAGTGGGATCAATTAGGTCTTATAAGAGGAATCTCATTCCTTATTTAATTATTCTGGTGAAATCGCTCCCATTATAGTTCATTTATTCTCTTGGAACTAGTTTCAAGCCTAGGGTGATCAGCAGTGTACCTCAAGTATGTCATAAGTTGACTACTGTTCCAGGTTGAAGGGTGTCTCAGATTGGGTTGATGATAGAAATGGTATGGCTAACCACTTTATAATTAATCTAGAGTCATAATTAATTCTACATAAAATACAGATAGATTAAATCCTTATAATATTTCTTCAGTTATGTAAAGTAAGTGTCTTTACACATAGAGGGTAGATATGGGTGAGAGATCATGAATTATTTTGTAGATTATATAGGATATCATTTCATTAAACTAGATTAATTTTTTATATGATCATGGAAAATATTTAAAAATGTTCCCTTTTCACATGTATGGATTTTTTTAATGACTCAAATGGTTGTTATTTTCAATTGTATTTTAAATTATTTAAAAAAATAACTTGTTTTATTTTTTTAACTGAAATGATTAATAATGGTTTTAGCAAAGAAAGTTAGATATTGGAACCTAGAACTAGTTTTTAATAATATTTTTTATGATTTTTTTTCATTAGGGATGTTATTGGCGAGGAAGCATGAAATTTAAAAAAAATATTTTTTAATGTCATAGAATTTAGATTTCATCAAGAAGAGATCTCATTCATCATAGAGGGGAATTGTTTGTGAATTTTCATATGAATACTTAGATTTTAAATACTTTCAGTCATTATATCTAGATGATTTGTTTGAAGGTTAGTAAAGAAATACTAAAAGATGCAGAATAATCCTTATATTTTTAGATGTATAATCTAACAATTTTTTGAGTAAATATAAGAATATAATATTTTTAGGAACAATTATAAAATATTTATTATATATTTTAGTTTTTATTAAATTTTGAATCCATTAAGGTTGTGTTTATGTCCAATGTTTTAGTAAGATAAACATGAAGTTAGTAAGAGACAATAACTAAAGAAAATTTGTAAATTGATTTTTATTGGGAATGATTTGAAAATATGTTTAATGATTTGTTTTTTCTTGATGAATTTAATCTAACAAAAAATTATAAATTATATTACTCTTGGTAGGTAATATTACCTATTATGGAGTGTGTGAAAAAAGTTAATTTCTTGGTACAATATTTTATAATAAATGTGTGATTTAAAGCTCATAGGTTTTATATGAGAATCTAATAAGATATCCTCTCTATGATCATTTTTTGGAACTTATCTACTTATATATAAGTGTTATATAAGGAAATGATCATAGGTTATTCCATGGAAAAGTCACCTTATGTAAGTGTTTTCCATTATTTTTAGGTGGAGGATGAGTTTTTTAGAAATCAGAATAGGGATATTAAAAATTTTATGAAGAGGTCAAGGAATAAATATTCCAATTAATCATAGTGTATTAGTCTGTTGGTTTACTTAAATTGTGACGAGTTCAGACACGTTACTTATTGATATCCTATTACAAATGTTTCATGATTTTGATATGGAATAATGAATAATAAAAATAAAATATATAAATAATTTCCATGTGAGGTTATTGATGGTGCATCCAACTAAGTATATGTATTGATGATATAAATGGATTAAATGAGGCATACTATATTAGGTACCTAGGGTATATTTGGAAAATCCTAGAAATAAGTGAGATTTTTATCATATTAGAATCATGGATAACTTTTTAAATATTTCCTCTAAGAGGATATGAAGAGACAATTTACTCTATTTAGTACTGTTATAAATATCTCTACACTAATCTAAGAAACTTTTGATAAAAAATCATTGAAATATTTTATCTATATATTAGTAGTGGATTAGTTGTTATTGTGAGTTTATTTGAAGTTTTACATTATAAATATTTTTACCCATTAGGGTGAAAAATTTTAGAAGGGATTTAAATGTATATCAAGTAGAATAGTTAGTCATAGTGTGGAAATATTAAGATATTTATCAGTCATAGGAATAAAAACATATACTTGGTTATCAATTTCGATTGTATTATTAAATTCAAGATATAAATCATATATTATATTCAATGGGTTCTTTTAATTTCTTCATATGGATTTATCAATACATATTTTGGAAAATGGGAAGACAATGTGAGATGAGTTGGTCGAATTATTCAAGATGTTGGATTTATTTATTTTTAGATAGTATAATCCTTAATTATATGGTGGGTAGAAAATTTAAAACATCAATGGTAGTTTGTAGGTATCCAAACATATTTCCCAATTATTTACTATGATTTCTTTAAAATATATACATGAAATTATATATTGACTTTTTCTTTAGAAAACATGATTCCTCAATATGTTTACTACATGAAACCAATATAACATTATGAATTATTGGAATAGTTTGATGAAAAATAGTAGTATGATTTTATTTGGCCTAGTGATTCATATTGAACAACACCTGGGTTATTTTAAAAAAAGGGTAATAATAACCTATGTCTACGTATCAATTATAAAATGTTTAATCAGGTAACAATAAAAGGAAATTAATCATTAACTTGCATTAATTATTTAGTTTATCATTTGAAAGGAATTTAATGGATGTGAATAACTTATATATAGTTTAAATATCATAAATTTAGGGAAAGAGAATAAAATATATGATATATTTTCTTCTACCTTTTTTAATTCCTTTATGATTTTATTTATAGGACTTTTAGAGTCATGAATTCTCTTATGGTATTCATGAATTTTTTGAAATGAATTTTCAAAAAGTATTTAGCAACCTTTTTAGTAGTATTTTTTTATAGAAAATGTTAATCTGATAAGTATCTAATATATAATGTTAGATAGATATATAAATTATATAAATACCTTTTTATAAGAATATTTTTTATGTCATGTTATCTAACTTTCACCTCTAGATTCAATAAGGGATCTTTCTAGGTAATTTACATTCTGAAAAAGTGATTTACATATATCCAAACAAGGTACAGGTTGTGATATAATTGAAGATACCTATGAATAATTTAAAATAAAAATATTCCTTAATATGGTTAGATAATACAATTCATTAATTAAATATTTATATATGATGTATTAATTTATAATTACATTGACTCATAATTTAGTTAATTTTGGATATAACAAGATATGTTAGGAGTACATTGAAAATGTTTAATCAAAACCATAAAAACAATTATCTCTAATTTTTTTGAACTAGAATATGGATATATGTATTAATATTATTCTTATATATTAGCCTTAGGTTTTATCCACATGGAATGGTTCGAGTCATAATTTATGGATCAAGGTAATTAGAACCTCAAAAAAAGAATCTTCTTATGCATGTTTTAGAGTTAGCTACACTAGTTTACTCCCAAAATAATATGAGTTTTTATCACTTTTTTGAAATTTTCTTAGAGTATATATATATATAATAAAATTATAATTTATAACTTCTCATATTATGTTATAAAATTATGGTATTTAATATTTGTGAGGTATCTTTGAACTTTTGATTTCTATCCTACATTTGTTTCTGGGATAAAAAATGAAATAGATGATTCTTCGAGTAGGAAAAAATAAACACAAGATGATAATAAATCTAATGATAAGGGTTTTTGTTAGGAATGTTATTTAATTACCATTTGGAAATGGAATATAACTCTAAAGGTATAGTTATTTCTAATTTAAACATGACTCCCATGTTATTATATTGAGTTAAAGAGTCACAAATATTTGATTCTATGTTTAAGGGGATGTGGTAAACCTTAAATTCAAGGGATAACTCTAATAAATGGATCATGAAATTAGAATTAACTCCTCAAATTAAGTGATGAGTGATAAATCTATTAAAATCAGGTAAATAGTTTGTATTGAACATTAACTTTTGAGTCATGCAATGAATCCTAAAATTACCATGATAATATGCATCTTTTTTTGTATCCCAAAATAAAGAATATGTAGCTATGTTTATTTAAACATTTTTTCATCTATTTGTAAGGTAATGGGAGGGAATCAATAAATAGTTTTTTTTTGAAACATTACCTATAATGACATAGAAGTAAAAAAGATATTTAAATTATCATTATGATAGGATTGACTAATTTATCCTAGAAGAAAGATGTTATTTTGATAATGATAGATCAAATAAAAAAATTGTATCATTTTATACCTATATTAGAGTGAACATTTCTCATAATATTACTGACCCCATGGAATTTTAATGCTAAAATATCACAATGTTAATTTAATATTTAACCATAAAGGGTTCACATATGTTTTGAAGAGGATATTGTGTAATTATACTGTTTTACTAGAAGATATAAAATTTTCAATAATGTGATTATTTAATTATGGATATTTACTCAATTATGTTTTCATATTATTTCACTACATTATGTATTTTATATTCTGGTTAATTATTATTGGAGGTGGATGGAATTGCACTATAAAAGAGTTAATAATTCCATGGAGATGCCTAAATTAGAAAAATATGGTTATTTTTTGAGAATCTAATTGTTAAAATATTACCTGAAATTGTAGATATATTTTTAATGAATTTCCCCATCATACTCATGAAAAAATGAAGATCTAAAATGAGGGAATGAAAGATAATTTATCTTGTACAGATAGGATAATTTTTTTTAAATGGAGAATATTGAGATATATATCTCTATAATTATGTGGTGATTTATACTATGAAAAAATTGTAATTAAATATTGGTGAAAAAATATCAAGTAAGATAGAATTTTATAATGAGAGATAACATGAATAGAGTATTTTTTGTAACTTGTTGGAGATATTTCCAATGGAAGGAGAATTATATGAAAACTTATTAAATACCTTTTATAGAAACTGGATCTCTACTCATGGTGTAACTTATATGAGGAGAAATATTAGGAGATCAAGATAAACATATCTAAAATCAGTTCCTCATTGACAACAAAACTATTGTTATTCATATATTACCTTTCATGAAAATGTGGTTTCCTTTCTTAAGCATTGAGCATAGAGAGAAGAGTGAGAGAGTGACCCTTGGGAGGTGTGTGCACCATCCCAAAATCACTGAAAAGGGTGTAACCCTTAGATTAGTGAGTCATTTCATAAATTCTCCATAAAATAATGAATTTAGTTTCCTTGGTATATCGAAATATTGTCATTATAAGATCCTTGCATTAGTGCAGTGTAGGTGAACCAATTAAAATTATTGTATCATGTGTGCATGCCTTATATACCTCCTATAGGATATAGATTAGTTGGTTAGTTCTAGGTAATCATTTATGAGATTTGTTAAAAGAAAATATAATAAAAATTGAAATTTAATACTAATATAAAGAATAAATTAATATTAACAAGACTAATGTCGAAGATAATTTCATTTTGGGTAGTGATATTTTTTAGGAAGAATTGTTTTAAATTGAAATAAGTTTCATACACTAATCCATGCCCCTCATAGTGTATATCTCACAAAAGAAACTTGTAGTCCTATAAATATGAAATATCACCATCAAATATATGTGAAAATAGATTTAATTGTATAGTTTTTTTAAGACATGTTTATTGAATATATGAATCACTTTGGTAATTCTTGGGAAGCTCCTTGTTTACTAGTGTTTTTTTATATAATAACATTCACCGATCATTGATTTGAATAGAACCATTTGATTATTGAAATGATGGACCATGTTAGATACCATTATATTGATTTGTGATAGGATAAAGGTAATTTTTTGATCAATTTTGGTACCCGATATTATAAATAAAAATAAACTGATTCATAATCATATACAGATGATATCAAATCAATATAAATATTATGTTAATAGGAAATTATTGTCTTTGAATATTGATGTTAGAGATCATGTATTGGTACATGTGTATCCATGATTGGGGAACCATTATCATGGGAATAATGGAAAGTTACAACCATGATATATAGTCCCAATTATTATTCTGAAATGGATAATTTTAGTGTAATATGGATTTATATTACCCCCAATGTTATTCAATGAATCATAACATCTTTTATGCTTCAAATATAAACAAGTTCCAACTAGACCCATCTCATATATTATATTTGGATGTGGATGACTTGGAAACAAATGATACATATGTGTAGAAGTCGGTATGAACCCTAGAATGAAAATAAAGGTATTAAATATTCCACTATTGTTGGTTTTATGGAAGAATATTGTTATTTAAGAGGAGACTTGATAAAGGGAGGATCATATATGAAAATAAAAACAAAATCATTTTGTTAAGGAAATTTTTTTATAATGTTTTATAAGCATAAATAATTATGATGGGGAGAATCATGAAACCTTAGAGCTGGTATAAAATTATTAATTTGAGTTTTATTTAATTTTTTAAAATAATATATAATTAAGAGATGTTTTTGGTTGATTTACAAATAGATACACTATTAACTGATTAAATTGGATGAATGTGCTGGTCTGATTTGAGAAATTATGTCGCATGTCATTAGGTTCATGGTTAGAAAACCATGTAGGATAATAATTCATGTCTAGGTTTAATGGATAGTTGGTTTCATGGTGTTAGGGGTAAAATTAACTAACCATGGAGGATAACGATGAATGGAAAGGAAAAATATGTGTTTATGGTTTAAATACACAAAACCCCTCATTTAAGTGAAAAAAATATAGTCAAAAATATTTGTAGATTTTATGAATTAATATTGAATGATTTGAAGACATTTTCCTTTGATCTATTTAATTTTATTCTTTGAATCAGAGAGATTATATACCAAATCTATAGTATGGTTTACTCGATGTATATTTCTCTATATTTTCTTATTATCTATATTAGAGATCCAAAATTTTGGGATTTTATATCTAATGATTCATGCACCTGGTGTTAAATTAGGAAATGTTTTTAAAATGAATCAAAGGAGTAACATCCTTGGAATGATAATGAATTGGTATTTTGACTGATTTTGAGACAATACTTCCAATTAGTTGGTTCTAGTTTGTTTCTAATTATTTTATAATCCATATATAAAACATTGACAACTTAAAAAATAATTACTTTATTTATGATGAATAATTGTTTATAAATTATATGTGTTTGTTTTGAATCAATTATTTTTTAAAAATTATAGTGTTTCTAAAAAATGGGGATTTTGTTATGCACTGTGATATTAAATAAAAATTGATGTTTTTATAAAATTTTATTATTCTGAATTTTTTTATTGATTTATTTGGAATGAAGTTTTTTTAACTTGGGTTTTAATATTTTAATATTGGTTTTGATAAATTAAAAGTCCCTCACATATTATTCAAATTTTCAATATAATCATCATTTCATGTTTTAATTGTTCACATATTTAATGATACTTGATTATAATTTTAATTATATATATTTTTATTAACCATAAAGTATCAATGAAACTTTACTAAAACTTTAATCTTATGTTTTTAATATTATTTTACTAAGTTTTACTTTGTGGATTTTGAAAAACAATTTCCATCCTTACAAGACCAAGGGCTATTTGACTCAAATACTTAGGTGGATTAGGGGATAACCCATAGTAGATCCAACCCAAGTGATCCAACAAGGTGTCAGGAAGGTATGTCTATTGGTTAATTAATAAGGCCTTTAGAAGTGTACCCAGGCAAGGGTGAATTGTAGAGACCTGAATATTGACGTACATGAACATTACATTACTTTTGCGGAATACATAGTACATAAAAAAATAGGGACCGTAATAGTTTAGTGTCTTTGGAAACTTGGAACGTAATTTTCTAATCGTGGTGAAAGATCATCAACATCTCCCATAAAGATCTTCTACTTTTTGTTTCCTTACCTAAAACCTTTCTTTTAATCCTGGGGGAAAATAAAACATAAAAAGGGTGAGGTCAAATCCTCAGTAAGGGTAAGCATGGATAAAATAAAACATACCATATACATTTGAACTTAAAAACATAAACATAATGTTTAAACATCAAAATCTTGAGCAGCGACTTAAAACATGGAAGTACATAAGGCATAGATCATAATGGAACATAAATCATGATAACATAGCATGGGAATAAAACATGTAATTGTGGCATCCATTAAGCACATGTAATGATTTCCATAGTAGTCAAGGCATTGCTTCCAAGACCATCTTAGTGGACAATGTCCCTTTCTGAATCGAGTTCACTCCTCATTCTAGTCCTGTAATACTGAACCAGATTAACTTATCGTTCCAGCCATGTCTATCTCATGAGATATAAATCTTTACCCAATGCATTTGAGGGAGATATAGTTCCCACCCATCTCATAATGAAATCATTCTTTCATGTGCCACAAAATCATAAATCATACATCATAGCATAACCCAATAAATAAAATGGGTTTCATTAACATCATCCCATCATCACATAATCCATATAAAAGAAATGGATATCATTTCATAATAAGAAAAGTGAAACCATGTAAATCATAGAGACATGATACTTGAAACATACACATATGAAATAATGTCATATTAGATGAAAAATGGTTTTGATAAAACACTTGAAATGAATTCTTGAGGAAAATATCCTTTCTTCTTCAAAATCATTCTCTTTTCACAAAAGGTCATGCAATTTTAAAAGAAATAGATTTTGTTAAAAATAGTCCTGAAATATTTTGGAGGAATATTCATAAAAATAAGGCTTTATAAAACCGTAAAAATCCTTTCATGCCTTATAAGTTAAAAAAAATTCTCCTCGTACTTTTGTCGGAAAAGTCAAAAAGTACCACGTATGGTAAACAAAAGAAAGATTCCTTCCATAACACAAAGTAAAAGTCAGAGAGGGGTAAACATGCCATTAAAAATACATGGAAGAATATTAAACACCTTATGAAAAACATTTTATGATCATGGATGAAAAATATAACCCCAGTAAATACGTACGTTTAAACAATCTCGGATAAGAATGAGATTGGAATAATTATCTCTTACCTTAGGTCTGATATACTTAGAACGTATCCGAACCTCCTGTATAATGATTTAAATAATGTCATTGAATTATTACAGAATCATATTCATTTTTATGATATCATATATGGTTCACTTATTACTTTATATTACCCGTTCTTTTGTAAATTCCATGTTAAAGAGCGTTTTGGGTAAAATCGTTTCATTTGTCATCTGTGTTTTGACTTTTAATTATTCATATGATTACATAGATCATGATTAATTAATTCCAAAGTATAAAAAATGATTTATATATAATATATATTCATAATATACATATATATAATAGATCTATAAATAGAAAGAAATACATTGTTCATGGAGACGGTAGGTCGTACGTACACATGATCGTTGTTTTCATTTCCTCATTGAATTGAATGGAATTAATTGGATGACATACATATATATATACATAAATACAGTATCATTATTATGTCATATATTTCATTATTACTTATTATATATACTTTATAATCATTTATGAATGGTTAATCATTGAGAATGAATCTCATCGCGTCGTGGAGACGGTATTCTGTACGTACGCACGAGCGATGATATCGTTCCCATGATCATGGAATTTTATTGGAGTGTATGTATAATATTACAGAATAAATATCACTTTACAATAATCATATATAGTTATTATTTACACCATTATACCCATCGAATTAAGGTGGTGGTGAAAAATAGATTACACCACAGCATGAAGACGGTATTCCGTACGTACACACGCGCGGTGATTTCGTTTTCCGTAGGATGGATAGATGGTGAAATAGGTTTGTTTCATACTTATAATAACATATCATTATATGATTGATATAGATGTTATTACTTCATAATGAAACAACCTATGAAGAATAAGTTTAAGAAGAAATAAAGTTGAAAGAATCGGTAACGGACATTACCTCTTCTTTGAAGCGCCTCTTTGAGACCTCCTCTTAGGGAACTAAAATTGGACTTCGAAGAAGACCATGACCAATATGATGTTTCTAGTGAAGTGGAGAATACAAATTGGCAGGGTTTTGAAGAACTTTAAGGCTCAATGTGGTGTGAGGAAGAGAGGGAGGAGGTGCCCTTTTATAAGGGAGGAAAGGGGCACCTTTGGAATAACTAAAAATATTATTTTATTATAAAGTCATATTCGGTTTTTAATAGCTCCAAATTGATTTATTTCAAAGATAAGGTGGGGATGGGTCTAAATCCTCTCATCAAATATAATTTAGACATGTTTAGGTCATTATATTAACCATAACTTTTAGTTTTAACTCTTAGTTAATTAGTTTGACATTTACCATGTCACTTTGTATTTTTATATTATATAGTTAATAAACTTACCATATACATCCAATCGACCCCCAAGTGGTCCATTAATGATACTACTATCATGATATAAGTATATTGGCTGAACCTTATATTTTTAGGAGTATAATAACAATTAATAAAATAATATTTGTTTTAAAAACTATTTTATGTCAATTTTGACACAATTTGGTAATTGATTTTTGTGAAAATCATAATAGAATGATTAGTTCTAAAAAGTTTAATTATATAAATACTAACATGTCATATTAACATATAAAATTATTTTAATTCCTAAAAAGTCTCAAATTACATTTATTTGGGTATTTATAACATCAATTATGTCAATATTTTATTAATAAGATAATTACTGCATCATCATTGTGTCATAAATAAATTAAATTATTTTAAATCTAAAAATTAAAAATAAAATACCATTATGTAGGAAATATTTTTATATTTCTAATGAATATTTATAGTCGAATTTATCTTATGTATAACTCTATATTAAAAATTATTTAGTTATTAAACTTTGATTCAAACTATTTTAACCCTTCTTTAAATAAATTAATAATAAATGTCCTAATCTAATCCAAGTGGTCCTAAATGGTCATATGTTATTAATAAGGTTGTTTTTGGCCGAATTACACTTATCCAATAAAATTTGGACATGTGTTAGGGTAATAATAATATCATTTTTACCCTTAATTACCCTATTTACGTTTAACCGTGGTAAAAAAAGTAAAAAGTTACTATTCAACAAAAATTATTTTCATCTCATTGAACCAAATTTTAGTCCTTGATATTAATCGTGTCTCTCAGATTTTTTAAATTCAACTCAGAGAGGCGGTAAAATTAAGTTTTGTGAAAAACTCAATTTTTTTTAACTACCACTTAGTTGTTTCACTATTCATCAAAAAATGAAAGTTTCTGGAAAAACACCAAAAATTAGTCCTAAGATATATTTGATATTATGAATTCAAAAATGATATCTATTTTACCAAATTCAAAACATATCAGTTGCATTAATTAATTTAAAAATTAATTCCCGTCTTCAAAACAAATAGCGTTTTCTTAAGAGATAATAACTATCAAAAGATTGACACTTGTTTATGTCTGGTTTAAATGTGAAATTACATCCAATGACAAACATTGTATTAAATTGTAAAAATATATTCTAAATATACTTTAAAACCACTCAAATTAATAATTTATCACTATTAATTATTTCGATTAAAAAAGTTGTTTTTAATTAAAATTTAGTAATTTTCACTATTCATCGGAATATGAAAGTTATCCGAAAAGTACCAAAATTTCACCCTAAGATAATTTCGATATTCCGAATCCAAAAATGAAGTCCATTTGGAAAGATAAAATTTATAAAATTTCAAAAAGTGGGTATTACTATTCATAATGGCTAGTTCATAATAATATTATAATAATATCTCGTTTAGTGAAACTCGGTATTGCGTACTACACACACTATCGAGGAAGGTTGTGATTGCGTGTAATGAAAGGCAATTCAGGGATGCATGTTGTGGAAGCTCCTTTTGGTGTAGCGTACAACACAAGACATTAATGAAATTAAAAAGAATATTTTTCATAAAATCTCGGGGTGTTACATTCTACCCCCTTAAAAAGAATTTCGCCCTCGAAATTCGTCTAGGTTATAAATGGTTTACTACTTGAAAGTTTCTTTAATAGAAACCCACATCATAAAAAAAGAATACCAAAACTTGGCTTTAAGAACTAAAATATGAAACGTAATGGTTACCCAAATTAACTCATCACTGGGTTTCCACGTAGGATAACATAGGTGAAAATATGGATATGGAAGAAAAATCTAACCATCAAGTTCTGATGTAGAGTGGTAGAGAACATGGATATGAAAAATCCAACAATCACAAAGCCATAAATTTGTATCGATCTAAGGTACCATCTAATTCATCGGATATAAGAGCACTAGGTCAACATTTTTGGTTTTCAAGATCATTTCCCTAAAGTTGATGAAATTGGAATTAGAAGAAATACTTTCGTGATTTTGGTACAGTCTCACCGTTGGTCATTCTTTGGAAAATTTCCAATTCATCTCTTATAGAAATGAAGTTGAATTTGTCATTCGTGATGTGTTATCAAATCATGTGATAGAATGATGGGTCATTCCATCTGTCTCAAACAAAAGGTTATAAAAGTTATCAAAAAATACATAAGTCCATCTATAGTGAGATTAATCATATATGGTTCCTAAAATGGACTTATACTTCATATATCATACTGCTTAATATAATAAAACTAGTTTCTACTAAACAGGGACTTCTTGTAGGCTAGTGGTAGGCGATAAAGGCCAGTCGCACTTCGGTTGTGGGTTCGATTCCCACAGCATTGTCCGACGCGATGGGCTGTCGCCCATCCTTCAGGTTGTCCTTTTTCTAAAACTACATTACTATAAAATCCCATCAATAATATCGAAAAAACTTCTATCCTTAAACAATACTAACTGATGTCCAACATAATCCATTCCAATCTTTAGGCTTATCCATAATACTGCATTCCACTCTCATATTATAGTGAAAACGATTACTAGAGATTTCATATAACAAGAATTTTAATACCATCGTTGATCCCCATATATCATAAGATATGTCTTGTTGGTCACATTCCAAACATTATAAGGCCTTAATCATGTATTCTCTTAAAAAATGAATACCCATTGAATCTTAGTGAAAACATGAGTGCTGTCAAAAGTTAACTCTTTCCACATACCAAAACCCCAAAATTCTATATACTCAAACCATGATATAACTATTTCCTTATATCAGTCATGAGCTCATGAATACTGTCAAACATTTCATTTTCTTCTTATCCCTTCATTATGCGCATATCATCTACTTTCCAAAAATATCTGAATAACCTTTCATGGTCACTGGTACCATTCATCATATACTTTCAAAAAATAAGGAAAGAAAATAGTGTAACAATACTTAGATGTCTCTTTATTCCATAGTACGATGAGATTACTTATACAACATTAAACATGTCATCATTACACTACCTTATTAAACCATTGACCAAGCTTCAACAATTATTTCATCTCACATATCATTTCTAGTCTCTTCATCATCATCAACTTAAATACTACCCATATGACCATACTAATTCTTTTCATGAGACTTTCCCTTAGGGCATTGGTTTTCATAATTCCCATACATTCCACATTTAAAACATTTAACCATTGTTGATGTCGTAGAAATAACATTATCCTCGTCCATGGTGTTAACTGAACCTTTTCCTTTACACTTACTGGCTTTGTGTCCTTCTTTTCCACACCCAAAGAATCTTCCAGTTCCTTTAAAACATTATCCTTGATGCCTCTTCCCACATGATTTACATAGGGAAAATTGAACTTTCTTTCCTCTATGATCATCAAGAAACCCCGTCTTTCTCTTATTAGCCGAGTCAGGAAACTTACCAAATTTGAGTTTATTAATCATATTATGAGATTTCTGATTCGTCATAATAATGATGTTTGGACTTCCAAATCCCATTTCATTTGATTTCTCATGAATAATATCATTCCATTGTCCATCATATCCTCCATTATTGTGAATCATCTTGTTTCCAGCCATTTTCTAAAACCCAAAAAGAATAGTGTGAGAGACAAAAATCATAATCAAGGGGGAGTAACTTCAATATCTAACATCTTATGTTTAATCTAATATCGTTACCATAATTCTAGGACTATAACCTATGCTTATACTTAACCTTAGGGACATCCCTAGACATACCTTAGAAATATCTCTAGGGATCTCACTAAAGTTTTCGCATCCTAGTTTCCAAAGGTTGACTAAACCTTTCCTCTGATACCAACTATAGAGACCCAAAGCTTGACGTACATGGACATTACATTACTTTTGCGGAATACATAGTATATAACAAAAACAGACACACAAGGACCATAATAGTTTAGTGTCTTTGGAAACTTGGAACGTAATCTTCTAATCGTGGTGAAAGATCTTCAACATCTCTCATAAAGATCTTCCACTTTTTGTTTCCTTTCCTAAAACCTTTCTTTTAATCCTAGGGGAAAATAAAACATAAAAAGGGTGAGCTCAAATGCTCAGTAAGGGTAAGCATGGATAAAATAAAACATACCATATACATTTGAACTTAAAAACATGAACATAATGTTTAAACATCAAAATCTTGAGAAACGACTTAAAACATGGAAGTACATAAGGCATAGATCATAATGGAACATAAATCATGATAACATAACATGGGAATAAAACATGTAATTGTGGCATCCATTAACCACATGTAATGATTTCCATAGTAGCCAAGGCATTGCTGCCAAGACCATCTTAATAGACAATGTCCCTTTCTGAATCGAGTTCACTCCTCGTTCTAGTCCTGTAATACTGAACTGGATTAACTTACCATTCCAGCCATGTCTATCTCATGAGATATAAATATTTACCCAATTAATTGGAGGGAGATATAGATCCCACCATCTCATAATTAAATCATTCTTTCATGTGCCACAAAATCATAAATCATACATCATAGCATAACCCAATAAATAAAACTGGTTTCATAAACATCATCCCATCATCACATAATCCATATAAAAGAAATGGATATCACTTCATAATAAGAAAAGTGAAACCATTTAAATCATAGAGACATGATACTTGAAACATAAACATATGAAATAATTTCATCTTAGATGAAAAATGGTTTTGATAAAACACTTGAAATGAATTCTTGAGAAAAATATCCTTTCTTCTTCAAAATCGTTCTCTTTTAACAAAATGTCATGCAATTATAAAAGAAATGGATTTTGTCAAAAATATTCATGAAATATTTTGGAGGAAGATTCATTAAAATAAGGCTTTATAACACCGTAAAAATTCTTCCATGCCATATAAGTTAAAAAAAACATTCTCCTCATACTTTTGTCAGAAAAGTCAAAAAGTACCACGTATGGTAAACAAAAGAAATATTACTTCCATAACACAAATTAAAAGTTAAAGAGGGGTAAACATTCCATTAAATATACATGTAACAATATTAAAAACTTTATGAAAAACATTTTATGATCATGGATGAAAAATATAACCCCAGTAAATACTTACGTATAAACAATCTCGGATAAGAATGAGATTGGAATAATTATCCCTTACCTTAGGTCTGATATGCTTAGTACGTATATGAACCTCCTGTATAATGATTTAGATAATGTCATTGACTTATTGCAGAATCATATTCATTGTTATGATATCATATATGGTTCACTTATGACTTTATATTACCTGTTCTTTTGTAAATTCCATGTTAAAGAGTGTTTTGGGTAAAATCGTTTCATTTGTCGCCCATGTTTTGACTTGTAATTATTTATATGATTACTTAGATCATGATTACTTAATTCCAGAATATAAAACATGATTTATATATAATGTATATTCAGAATATACATATATATAATAGATTTATAAATGAAAAGAAATACACAGTTCATGGAGACGGTCGGCCGTACGTACGCATGAACGTTGTTTTCATTTCCTCATTGAATTAAATGGAATTAATTGGCTGACATACATATATATACATAAATACAGTATCATTATAATGTCATATATTTCATGATTACTTATTATATATACAATATAATCATTTATGAATGGTTAATCATTGAGAATGAATCTCATCGTGTCGTGGAGACGGTATTCCGTACGTACGCACGAGCGATGATATCGTTCCCATGATCGTGGAATTTTATTGGAGTGTATGTATACTATTACAGAATCAATATCAATTTACAATAATCATATATAGTTATTATTTACACCATTATACCCATCAAAGTAAGGTGGTGGTGGAAAATAGATTACACCACGGTGTGGAGACGGTATTCCGTACGTACGCACGCGCGGTGATTTTGTTTTCCGTAGGATGGATGATGGTGAAATAGGGTTGTTTCATAATTATAATAACATATCAGTATATTAGTGATACTTATGTTATTACTTCATAATGAAACAACCTAATAAGAAGAAGTGGAAGAAGAAATAAAGTTGAAAGAATCGGTAACGGACATTACCTCTTCTTTGAAGCGCCTCTTTGAGACCTCCTCTTAGGGCACTAAAATTGGTCTTTAAAGATATCCACGACCTCTAGGATGTTTCTAGGGAAGTGTAGAAGAGAAATTGGTAGGGTTTGGCCGAGCTTTAAAGCTCAATTTCGTGTGAGGAAGAGAGGGAGGAGGTTCCCTTTTATAAGGGAGGAGAGGGGGACCTTTGGAATAAATAAAAATATTATTTTATAATAAAGTCATATTCGATTTTTAATAGCTCCAAATTGATTTATTTAGATGCTAAGGTGGTTATGGGTCGAAATCATCTCATCCAATAGAAGTTAGACAAGTTTATGTCATTATATTAACCTTAACTTTTAGTTTTAACTCTTAGTTAATTAGATTGACATTTTCCATGTCACTTTGTATTTTTATATTATATAGTTAATAAACATACCTTATACATCCAAGCGACCCCAAGTGGTCCATTAATGACACACCTATCATTATATAAGTATCTTGGCCGAACCTTAGATTTTTAGGAATATAATAACAATTAATAATATAATATTTGTTTTAAAAACTATTTTATGTCAATTTTGACACTATTTGGTAATTGATTTTTGTGAAAATCATAAAAGAATGTTTAGTTAGAAAAAATATAATTAAATCAATAATAACATGTTATATTAACATATAAAATTATTGGAATTCATAAAGAGTCTCAAAATACATTTATTTGGGTATTTATAACATCAAGTATGTCAATATTTCATTAATGAGAAAATTACTGCATCATCATTGTGTCATAAATAAATTAAATTATTACAAGTCTAAAAATTACAAATAAAATACCATTATCTTGTAAATATTTTGGCTTTCTAATGAATATTTATAGTCGAATTTATATTATGTATAACCCTATATTAAAAATGATTTAGTTATTAAACTTTGATTTTAACTATTTTAACCCTTCTTTAAATAAATTAATAATAAATGTCCTAATCTAGTCAAAGTGGACCTAAATGGTCATATTTTATTTCTAAGGTTCTTTTTGTCCTAATAACACTTATACAATAGAATTATGACATGTTTTAGGGTAATAATAATATCATTTTTACCCTTAACTACCCTATTTACTTTTAACCGTGGTAAAAAAAAGTAAAAAGTTACTATTCACCAAAAAATATTTTCATCTCATTGAACCACATTTTAGTCGTTGATATTTACCGTGTCTCTCTGATTTTCGAAACTCCAATCACAAAAGCGGTAAAATTAAGTTTTATGAAAAATTCAGTTTTTTTTAACTACCACTTAGTGGTTTCACTATTCATCAAAAAATGAAAGTTTCCAGAAAAACACCAAAAATTAGGCCTAAGATATATTTGATATTAAGAATTCAAAAATGACGTCTATTTTACCAAATTCAAAACATATCAGTTGCATTAATTAATTTAAAAATTAATTCCCGTCGTCAAAACAAATAGTTTTTTCTTAAGATATAATAACTATCAAAAGATTGACACTTTTTTATGTCTGGTTTAAATGTGACATTACATCTAATGACCAACATTGTATTAAATTGTAAAAATTTATTCTAAATATACTTTAAAACCACTCAAATTAATAATTTATCACTATTAATTATTTCGATTAAAAAAGGTGTTTTTAATTAAAATTTAGTAATTTTCACTATTCATCAGAATATGAAAGTTATCTGAAAAGTACCAAAATTTCACCCTAAGCTAATTTCGATATTCCAAATCCAAAAATAAAGTCCATTTTGAAAGATAAAATTTATAAAATTTTAAAAAGTTGGTATTACTATTCATAACAGCTAGTTCATAATAATATTATAATAATATCTCTTTTAGTGAAACTCGGTATTGCGTACTACACACGCTATCGAGGAAGGTCACGATTGCGTGTAATGAAAGGCAAGTCAGGGATGCGTGTTGTGCAAGCTCCTTTTGGTGTAGCATACAACACAAGACATTAGAGAAATTAAAAAGAATATTTTTCATAAAATCTCGGGGTGTTACATGAATAGTCTGGGCTAGGATGTTGGTGGGCCTATATAGGTGCAATGCAGCTCATGTGGTGTAATGTTTAGTGTAACTGGTACTAATCCTATATAGCCATCATGAAAAAAAATCACCATGGTATTATTGATATATAATAGGATCAAGAATTTTCTTTTATGATGTTGGATTCAAGATGGAGAGTCATTGTTCTTTATTTAATATATGGACATGAGCACCATCACATGATCAAATCCTCCATAACTGTGAAATTATCTTGGAAGATCATCATCTTCCTCCCAACACAAAATTGTATTTATAGTACACTAAATCACTCATCCAGACATTAATAGATCTATAACTGAACCTTCCATCCCCACTTTTCAAGTCAAAGAACCGAGGCTAGGTCAATCAAACCTAGGAACACTTGAAAATTCATATGGAATGCATCTTAATATTTATAAGAAAATAGTCATCATGGTATGAGGTTTCATGATAATATCTCAACAATATAACATTGTTCAACATGGTGGATTAGTTATCAAAGGTATGATTAATTTCTTCAATGGTATTATTACAGCCTTCAAAAATTGTTGATTGTTCACCAACTCCAACGGTAGTGGGACCCTCCAACAGTAGATCCAACAATAATAAAATGGTAGCTCTATTACTATTTATTGGAAGTATTTCTTCCACTTCAAGATAAATACAAGATCTTATTTTCATCGCTTGAAGAAATGGTATCTCAAACCAAACTGCAATATTATTTTTTCTTCATCTCTGAATGAAATATCCCCAACTTGACAGTAGATCATCAGTCATGGTAGAATAGTAAGATGTCATTAGAATAAGATCTTCATTGAAATTTTTGTAGTGAACCATTCTAGAATGGTAGATAATTTACTTATGTTTGATGGTATAATTTTTTTTTCATACAACGTATGTTACATCACAGAACTACAGATCACCGAATAGTAGATCATATGAAATGAAAAATCATTGATCAATATGACATTGAATTGAATGTCACCAAAATTTATATCACTAAATGGTATATCATACCAAATTTAGATCTTTTTAAAGGTTATAATTACAAAGGTAGAAACCTTGATACATCTAGGTACATCATATATATAGTTATTTATATAATATTTTTTTAAAAAGAATTACATATTTTTTAATTTATTTTATGAATTTGAAGAAATATTTTAAATTACAATTATATTGATTATATTTTGTTAAAATATAATTAAATGTTGTTGAAAATATATTTTGAGCATATTTATACATGAAACTATTTTCTTTACAACACTCTGTGTTTTATGAGTTTATGATACTTTAATAAAATTATTTTATATTCTTATTATTTTAAATGTTTTAAAATTTTAAAATGTATTTGTTTGTTCTACCTATCATGATGGAATATTTATGTTATTAATCCATTCATTCTTTAAATATCACAAACATATAATAATACTAATTCAAATAAATTTAATAGATATATTATACATTTTTAATGTTTTTTCTAACAAGTCCTTATGTGACTATCCAAAGATAAACTCCAAGATCTTTTGAGTTAATGAGATAATTATATGCTAAAAAATATAATAAAAAATATGACAAAATAATATAAAATAGTATCATTAATGTATTATTGACTAAAAAATTGAGATAATTATTGATTTTGAAAAATATAACCCTCATATGAGATTTTCATTGTATTTTATCTACACTAAGGATATTGTTCTATTTCTTTTATGGTGAAGGAATTTATTGTTTTCATAACCTACTACTGATGTGATTGAAGATCATGAGATACATCCAATTTCCATATCATCTTATCCACTACTATTCTCAATTTTTTTCTTACTATTGTATTTCTCCATACACTCTATTTATACTCTAGAGTTTGGTTTAAGTTATTCCCATCCAAAAATTTCAATATTGGGTTATTCTTCTCATCTAAAAGAAAGGTTAGATTATAGATCCAATACAAAAGGAAGGTAGGTTTTGGAACCTTTATAATTCATTGTTTATACTACCAGGTGTGGAAAAGAAACATTTGTATATAATTGGGTTATCACTCCCTAAAAAATTGGGGAACTAGTAAACATCAGTATCCTTATTGAGTATAGGAGATTAAATATTAGATTAGTATATTGGTTATCCAAACTACTATAAAAAATAATTTGTTATTTATTTCATTTCTGTTACACATTATTAATTTTTTATCACTATTTTATTCATATTTGGTTGAATATTTTTAGGACTATTCACCTGCTGCCCTTGAGCCATTATTTCCATATACTATGACATAAAAATTGGTATCATAGGGTGGTGACTTTTGAGGAATTGGTTTTAACTATTACATTTTCTATTTGAACTATACTTTATCATAGATATAAAATATTGAGGAAAAGATCAATTATTCTGTTATGGAAAGTCATGAATTCGAGATTATGAATCACATTAAACTATAACACCTCAATATAATCAATTATATATTCTGGAAGGATAGATTGGAAGTGTCTATAAAAAATATTGGTCTTGAATTCTAGTATATTATTTAAAAACCTAATAAACTGCTAGATATAGATTTAGAAACTATAACCAGTAATTTTATTATAAAATGTATTTTAAAAAATAATGTTATGAATTACTTATATTGATATTTAAGTGGAAATATTTATAATCATATTTATTTTTCTAAATATTCTTCTGAAATATGGAGGGATTTATAATTCATTTATCAAGGAACTAAAATGTTATAGATAACAAAGTTATCTATTCACAGAGATAAATTTTAGGAAATTAAAATGGATGATCAAGAGAGAAAGAATGTGATGCATAAAAAAATCACTAAGATAGTGAAAAAAATGGTTGCACTCGGGGATACCCTGAGGAATGAAGATCTTATTGAAAGATTACTTAGAGCTCTACGTAAAAGGTACATACAAAATAAATATTCTATTGAAGAGAGTAAGTATTTCACTGATTATTCAATGGATGAGTTGACAGGATCACTTCTTCTGTATGGGATGGGAATGAAGAATGAAAATGTTAAAGATCATGATTAAATGAAAGTTATAATATTCATATCAAATATAAATGTTATCATTCACTCCTCTGATTATATGATATAGAAAAGTGAAAAAGATGAAATTTTAAATTTTCCAAATGGAGTCTACATGTACATGAATGGATAGAGAGACTCTAAGAAGAATCCCAAAAAAGGTCATCAAAATGGTGATATGAAATAAAGTAAGAAAGGTTCAAGAAATAAATATGAAGGTTATCAATTAATATTATATGAGATTTAAAAAGGGATATATAAATTCAGACTATCTAAAATTGAAACAAGAATGTAATGATAATAAATACAAGAAAGAACTAAAAATTTAATATCATTCTGGATGGTTCTATACATAAGATTCAAACACTAGTAGTGATGGTTCTGAATGATTGAGGGAATCAACCGATCATTTGTTTTTGTAAATAAAAAAGAAGGAGGTTAACACTAAATCTAATTAGATTTGTTATTATTATGAGTCTGATATTTAAAATTAAGTTAAAGAACTAACTAACCAAACTGAAAAATATTAAATAGATATTTTTAGAATTGATGAATTGTAAAGAGAACTACAATGAGAAAATAAGTAGATTATGGTAGAGAAAAAGGTTCCAAATTATAAAATAATTAGTATAAAAGATTATAATTAAATAAGGATTGATTTCATGTCTAGAAATGATCAAGGTCATGGAAGAAGATTTTATTTGCTTTATAATTCTTTGGACACAATTTAAAAGGAATTTAATAAGTTAAAACATGAAAAATAATAAAATGAAAAAAATAGAATCTTGTTCAAAAGTGAAAATATGTGATGTTGAAGATGTTTTTAAAAAAGCTAATGAAAATCATTAAAGTAAAATAATTATATTAAATGAAACCCTATATATTTTTTATTAAAGGAAAAGAAAAATTTGATAAGACGATGGATTTAATTAAAACTAACAATGGAAAAAATAGGATTTTTCTATTATAGACAGATTATTAATATGTATAGACCTACTTTTTATAAAAGCGGTAAAGGATGTGTTTCAAATGTTACATTATTTAGATGTAATCTCAATGGGAATTATGAAAATTAATGTTCCTTAATATTTACTCAATCATTTGGCCATACTAATAATTTTATATCAAATAATATATCATCTGGATTTCCCTATAATAAATTTCATAAATTTTTTTGGGTTCCTAAGAGTTTTATTACTAATCCTATTAGACCCAAAATTTTATGGGTACCAAAACCATTATCTTCTAAATCTATTCTACTAGAAACCTTCCTAAAGAGTTATAAACATTCCTGATATATGGATAATTAATGATCCAAGCACATGAATGTTAACATATCTAAATTTTTTCCTTTTCTTTATTTTAATGGATGTATTGTCACTTATGATGAAATTTTTAAAGGCATGGTCAAATATTTTGTAGAAAGATGCATACTAAAATATGTTATAAATTCTAAAGTGTTTTATGTGGAGGAATTAAAAAATATATATATATGAAAAAAAATTTATGATTGGATGAGTCTAATGTCTAAACATAATAAATCAATTTTTTATAAAGATAGTGTTGTTTTATTTTATGCCAAAAAAAAGGAAAACATTTAATCTATATATTATTTAGAACAAACCCAACATAATGTAAATTCTTTAAATGTTATAGAAACATATCATATTATTTAGAACAAAAGAGTGGGACATGTTCAACTTCGATAACTATATAATTCAGAAAAACATGGATTGGATGTTAAATATCCTCAATGTAAAAGTGAGTAAGTTTTTTGTATGTGATTCTAGTATAACGGGTAACCATCATAAAGAGTATTTTAGATCTCTTAATATGGTTAACACTAATATATAATTAGAACTTCTTCATTATTATTTAGTTAGAACTATGTGCATTTATATTTTTAGGTAGTAAGAGATATGTGTTTTTAATTGTAGATATCTTCAGTATATTCACTTGGAATTTATTCTGATCTGATAAAAGTGAAACCTGGAATAATTTTATTACATTCTATAAAAAAATAAAAAATAAAAAATATCATTTAATTACATCAATTAGAATTGAAAACGTGGGATAATTTCTTATGTTTTAATTTGAGAAATTCACTAAATATAATGTATATTTCAATAATTTTTTCACCCCTAGAACACAACAAAAACATTGTTTTGTTGAGAAGAAAAATATAACTATTCAAGAAATTTAATGAAAAATTCATCATGAATTAAAACTACCAAAATCATTTTAAGAAAAATATGTAAATAATTTCTTAAATAGAGTTTAAATTTTACCATAGAGTTTAAAGAAAAAAATATTAATATTTGTTACTCTAAAGTGTTTAGATTTATATTTTGTATTTTAAATAGTAAAAATATATGAAAAATTTTAATTCTAAAAGTGATAAATGGTTTTTTGGATATTAAAATAATAGTAAATCTTATTGCATATATAATAAGTGAACTATGTCAGTGGAGGAATCTCTTCACATGAAATTCATTAAAAATCCTGAAACAAAGATTATAGGTTCTGTTAACTCTACTAAAGAATTTAATGATTTCAATATTGATGAAGGTAAACCTAAAAAATTTAATGAATCAGTTGAGGGGGATCATATAAATTCTTAATCAAAATAACTTGAATTGTAAAACTCATGGAGATCACTCTTTGGAAAATGTTGTTGGAAATGTTGAATCTGGAAAAAGAAAAATAAAATCTATTTTTAATTTTGGAGCTAACTATACCATTATAGATGATTTTTTTCTTATTAATATTATGGAATAATTGAATGATTCAAACTGGATAAATTTCATACATAATGAGAATAACTAGTTTGATAGTAATAATATCTACAATTTAGTTTAGTTACCTAGAGGTAAAATTTCTATTGGAACAAAATGAATTTTTCAAAATAAAATGGTTGAATCTTATTAAACGATTAAAAAAGGATAAATTAGTTACCCAAAGTTTTTTATAAGATTAATGCATTGATTTTGAATGTCTATTTTCACTGGTTTATAAATTAGAGTCTATTCGGGTTTAATTATCTTTTGAATGGTTTCAAATTCATAAACTAGTTCACATTTATGGAAAAAATTTCAATTTTAAATTGTGTAATTTTTCAATATTTTTATGTTAATCAACCACCTAGTTTCATAAATATTTAATTTCCAAAGCATATTTTCAAAATTTCTAAATAATTATATGAATAATGTTACCTCTAGGAGCTTGGTATGACCAACTAATAGTATTTTTACGATAAAATTTTTTTAATAAAGGGAATGTTGTCCCAACCTTATATATAAGGAATGTTTCTATAAATACTTTAATTATACAAATATATATGGATGATATTTTATATCGATATAAAATTATATACATATTAATTAGTTTCAAAATTAATGAAAAATGTATTTTATATGAGCATAATAGGGGAATTAAAATTTTTCATTTTTCTTCAAAATTTACAAATAAAATATGGTATTTTTATAAATAAAATTAAATATGATAAATATTTATCTCAAAAAATCACTATTGATATATGTAAAACTATGAGAACCCTAGTGATAACTAATTATAAACTAGTATTTGATTAATCTAGAAGGTTGTAAGTGATAAATTGTACACAAAAATGTTTGGAAGCCTGAAATATTTAACTTCATCTAGGCCTGGAATTATTATTTTTTATGTATGTTAGATATAAATCTAATCCAAAATGGAGTCACATAATGTTTACCTATATAAAATTCTAGGTATATTTCCTCTATTAATTGTTGTACTCAATGAATCTTAGTAAAACAAATATTATATGATTTTAATGATTACATAGATTAAATGATCATGTTATGTGAAAATACTTCTACCATTTCTATATATAAAAACCCTTTACAGCATTATAGAAATAAAACTATAGATATTACATTTAAATGTTTTAGAGATCATGTTAATAAAATGGATATTTTTGTTTGAACACATTCCAACAGAGGACCCACAAGTAGAAATTTTTCCTCCCACTTTATATTCTATGAGTATTGAAAAATTAAAATTTGAACTGGGATTAATGGGAATTAAAATTTTGATAGGATTTTAATTTTTTTTGAATAATTTTCATCTCTATTGATAAAGATTCAAGAATTCCGGGAGTGCTATTCCAAGTTTGATAATTATGATTTTAATAATTACTACTATGTTAAAACTATACCTATTTTAAATATATTCTTACATGTTTTCTATAAGTAATTATTTTTTTTATAATATAATTCTATTATTCTAATTTTAATAATTTGAATATTTTTAAAATGGTGAATGTTTTTTTAAATGTTACATTAATGTAATTTTAGATAAATTTCAAAAGGGGGGAGAAATTTTATGGAAAACTAATTAAATATAGAAATTTGAATTAATTTTTGGGTTTTTATTTTATAAAAAGGAGAAGATTTTTAGACCTTTCTTAAAAAAATCAATTGTTTTGATAAATTACAATTCTCTCATATATTATTCAAATCTCCAATTTAATATTCATTTCATGTATTATTTTTTAAAATAATTATGTATACATTATTAAAAGTTTATTTTTATATCTCTTTGTTAATCACAATGTATTAATGAAAAATAATTAAAAATTCAATCATATTTTTTTTACTATGTTTTACTTTGTGTATTTTCAAAAAAAATAAACAACCTTACAGGCCCATGGGCTAGCCAACTTAGCCACATAGGGGTCTGAAGGTATACCCCATGGTATATCCACCCCAAGTAAGCCTATATGTGGTAGGAAGTTATGTATGTGGGCCCATGTATAAGTTTTATAGGTGTGTGCCTGGGTAAAGGTGAATAGTCTTGGCCAGGATTTCGGTGGGTCGGTGTAAGTACAATGCTACTCCTGTGGCATGAAGTGAATTATAAAAGGTGATGATCCCCCATTTATAGCTAGAACTGAAGAGCATCATGGGTATAATGATATAGCACTATCTCAACCATGCACTTCTCCGATGTGGGATTCAAGAAAGCGAGTCATTATTCCTACATCATTTAATATTAAGGAATGATCAAAACCTATTGATCAAATCCTCCATGGATATTTGATCATATCAAAAGTGTTTCTTCTTCCTCCAAAAACTCGACTATATTTACATTACATTGACACTCTTATCCATAATTATATTGATCTAATGATGAACCTTCCATCTCCTTATTTCATACTGAAGGATCGAGACTAGGTCGATCGAACCATGTTAGGAATGAAAATTCATCCTACATGCATATTCATCTGTTTAAGAATATAAAGTTCATGAGATGATTTTTTATGAGAATATATCTAAAATGTCATATTTCTCACCACCGTTGATCAAATATCAATATTATTATGTTTTTCATCAATGGATGCACCACTAGTATTTAACAATAGTCAACTGTTCATTGACCACAACGGTAGTAGGACCCTCCAATGGTAGCACCGACCACAGTAAAATGGAAAATACATTAGTCTAGATAGGAAGTACCAATTACTCTTCAATATTGATGGTATATCTTATTCAAAACAGTTGTATCAAGAATAGCTCAGAATAATCAATAACAATAATTTTATATCCTTCTAATATTGGTATGTTACCTGCTTGATAGTACCTCATCCCTTTTAGTAGAACTATAATCCATTTGTATCACAAGAACTTCCTATTTAATGGTTTCACCACTCTATACAAGAACAGTAGATCATTTACTGGCATCCTGTGGTATATTTGATCTCTATGCATTGAACAATTGGTAACTGGATGGTATATCATCGAACATTAGATCACCAAATGGTAGATCATACCAAATGGTATATCTTCTTAAATGATATTTGTCAGTGGTAACAACCTTTCTACCACCAAGTACATTATATCTTCCATTAGTTATTAAATAATATTTTTAGAAAATTATAATGTTTTATTTTTTATTCATTTGAAATAAATATTTTTAATTACTCTTCTATTGACTATATTTTCTATAATATAATTACATTTTTTTAGATATACTTTGATCATAATAATACAACCAATTCTTTTCTTTATAACACTCTATTTTTTATGAGTTTGTGATTCTTTAACAAACTAATTTTATATTCTTATTAATTTAACTATTTTATAAATTTGAAATATATTTGTTTTTAAAAACTACCATGGTAGAATTATTATAAAATTAGTCCATTAAATAGTAAAGTAGCACGGACTTATAAGCATGTTAAATGAAATTAAAGAATATGATATATTCTTTGTGTTTATTATTTTTCAAACGTTCCCTTATTTGATTACCCAAATAAATGCTCCAAGACCGTTGGAGTTAATTACCTGATTATACATAGAAAAAATGAATCAAAAAACCATGATAAAATAATCTTGAAAAATCATTATTGTATGATTGACTATAGTAATTGAGATAATTAAAGAGGTAGAAAAATAGAACTCTCATAAGATATTTTACACGTAATGAATATGTACTATGAATAATATTTCATTTTCTCAATCACTAAGGACTTCATCATTTTCATCATTTACTACTGAACTAATATATGATCTTGATATACAATGAATATCGACATAGTTCTCTCTAATGCTGTTCAAAATACTTTCTATTTTTTAAATTTTGTATTTCTTCTTACCCCTTATTTTTACATTAGAGTTTTGTTTATTCTCTTTCCATCCAAAATTTTTCATATTAGTTTATTCCTCCCATCAATAATAAAGGTCGAGTGATTCCTCCATTAAAAAAGTAAGGTAGGTTGTGTCTCATTCAAAATCTAGGGGTTATACTACCAGGTGGGAAAAAGGAACGTTTACATATAATCATCTTGTCACTCCCTAAAAAAGTGTGGAACTAGTAAATATTTTTATCCTTAATGAGTAGAGAATATTATATAGTATATTAGGTCTTGTTAATCTAAAATATTATAAAAAAATACTATGTTATTTGTTTAATTTTTTCTTCACATTTAATACTATTTAATCACTATGATATTAAAGTTTGATTGAATATTTGTAAAAAGACTATTCACCCCCCCTCTAGTCACTATTTACATATACTGGAACCTATCATTTTGATGAAATCATATATGATGGAATAGTTCATTATTTAAAGAAGCTTTATTTTTTAATATTTTTTTTTTATTCGATCATGGTTTCAAATAAAATATGATGATCTTGATGAAATAGAATACTTTGATTAATACAATTGTTTTGGTGAAACATTTTTCAATGGGAGGCTTTTTTGTATATTTTTTAAATATCATTATAAATTAAACATTTTTTTTGAAACACCAAAACCTATGTCATGGAGGGTATTTTATTTTATAAGGTTGTGGAATTTTTATAAAGGGTTGATCAAGGATCAAAAGATGAGGGCCATAGGAGTAATTCCACAATCTTATTTTGGTGGTTCATTGATGAATTTGTATTAGATTATGAAGATACCAATGAGAATATTAGATATTAAAAAAACATTATAAAGTATATTAAAAAGGGGGTTTAATTTGATCTCAGTTAAGACATTGACTAAATAGAATTAATCTTACATTTTGTGATGTAGTTCTCTCATAATCACCATTATATCTTATGGTGAGGTGTTTAGATTTCCTTTACAATGGAGGCATACTATGAATTTTTTCATAAAGAAATTCATTCATGAGTTTCAATTTTTCCCTGTTTTATTCATTGGAAACATGATTATAGATGTGTTAGAAGCACATTGTATTTCATATAATATTTAAAATAGTTAAAGGAGTGAATTTTCCTTTTTGATGACCAAAACATGGAATGTTGGGTAGTTATCATTCCATATAATGATCAAGTATATATCACATAGAATGGGATTTATGTAGCATGAGATGGAAACATCCCTAAGTTATTAAGATATAGAAATGAAGAAATTTCTTTTGTGATGGATCACTATATATAAATAATGGTCATGTTATGAGGATACAAATAGGTGAATGAGTTAATATTATGTCATAGATTTTTTCTAAATTAATTTGACATGGGTAGGAGTTAATCTATTGGGAAGTGAATTAAATCACTTTTAATGTGATTGTTCAACACTTTTTAGAATCATGAGTCAAGGAAAATTTAAATTTGGACTAGAATAACCTTTTGATAGTCAAATGTTGTGCTAGTTTTGGAAGTTATGAGGTCTCACACCGTGATGAAATAGTCCATGAAAAATTTAAATAGATCATGTAGTGAGAGTTCTAGTTATGATTGAGGGTATAAAGAAGTTAAAATAACCATGTCTCGGTTGAAAAATCCACGTCATTGCATGCCGTGAAAATAATTTTTGAAAATTTATTGGTTCTTAATATATGAAGCATTTCACATTACACTGCATAAACCATACTGTAGTGAGATTCATTAGAGATTATTGGTGGATTTATGGTTCTGTAAAAGTTTAATATTTCACACTATAATATGTATATCATAATAAAAATCCAATAACATATATTATGAGATACTTTGATATCATTAATATTTATTCTTCCATATGTATCAAATCAATTGATCACACTCCATGTAAATTAATATCACTGAAATTCATGTTAAACTTATAAAAATATAATCATCCACTTGGAAAATGGATGTGTGAAGAAAATGGATTTCTATGAGGGATTCAAAAAGAATTCAAGGAGTTATTTTATAATATTTTGAGAAGGAAAAAAAGTTTTCACATAAATTATAAATTCCATAATCCCTTGAGGAATGGAATCAAACATTGTTCAAACTTTTTTGACACGTGTTTATTATCTTATAATTGAGAGTTCAAGAAAATTATCTTTCTTAATTCCTTCTTCCTTATATAATAAATTGGATTTTGTGTAATTGTATTGTTAGGTCCACTATTCTAGACACCCTAAGAGGGGGGTGAATCATGGTATGAAAAATATAAACAACTACCCCTTTCTTATCTTGTTTTGTTTTTAGACAAAACACTCTTCTATCACTCCTTCTTATTTCATAGTATGAAAAAATATTAAAGAAAGCACATAAGATATAAATTTTACATGGTTCACCCTCACTAGGATAAATCTAAGGAGAATACATCGATGATGTGCTGTTGTACCAAATAGACTATAAACACACTATTGTTTAGAAGTACGAAGTGGACTCACTATCCCTCGTGGTTTACAACTAATCACAATTTGAATGCTCACTGCTCTCTCAACCGAAGTGGTCTCACTACTTCTTCAGTAGATCCAGTCACAGTTTAAAGACTTATATGTCCTTTAATTTTCTCTAATGAATGCATCCTTCGGTATATGTAGATTCTATGTTGAATTCAAAATTTCAACCACTGATAATGTAAAGACCCGTAAATTTCAAGGGAATTTTTTTCTTAATTTTCTTGGGAATTTTACAAGAACGCGGTTTCTGACAGCACCTGATTCCGAGGCCCGGTGTGCCCGGAATCAATTTCCAAAGTTTGGCTCGGGTATGTTCAGTGAACGAACGAGCGGGAATTTCTAACTTTTGAACCGGTGCCCAGAATCGAATTCCTAGGGAACCGATGAACTCGCAGCGCCGATATTCACTTAAAAAGACCTTTTCTGAGGTTGCGTTTATTGCGGGTTGAGAGTTAGTTTTTGGGAATTTAAAATGAAGATAAATAAAATGTGGAAACACATTTTATTTTTAACCAAGTTGGTTATAACCTCCCAAAGGGAGTTAGGGGTGGGACCCACATCCACTTAACCTCCCTTGAGAGGATTAAGTGTTGTGGGGCCCACACGAACCCTAACACTTCATCTCCTTTTTTTTAAACTCCATATAACTCCTCTTTAATTAATCTTGACAACTTAGGTTATTAATTGAGAAGAGTTATCTTAATTTCAAACTTTTGAAATTAAAATGTTTTGATGTGTAAATAAAATAAGCTTAAGACTTATTTTATTTTGTTAGAATTTTGTCTCCTTGAGAGAGTAGAGAAATCTTCTTCATCTTCTTCAAACTCAACGAAGAACGTGAAGAACGCCGTTCTTCAGCGAAGAACTTCTTCACTGAAGAACACGGTCCTTCCGCGACGCCGTATCCGTGACGCGACGAAGCTTCTCCAGCGACGTACCTCTTAGGGCACACCTCGACGTCAACGGAAATGACATTCGATTTCCGCGACGCTTGTCTTCCACAGCTTGTTGACGTGCTCCGCACTTGAAACTGAGGTAGGGGTTTATTTTATTCCTTATTCATGATTAATACCCATGATTATTTCTTCGTGGAATTTGTTCAATTGTTAGCAAATAATGCGAGGGGGGGCCGGACCGCACGAACACGGCCGAACCCCCTCCTTTGTTCTTGATTGTTTCTTGCGGATGGAATGAGATGGCGTGGTGCCGTCGCACCACGCAAGAATCGCACGGCAATTATTGCGCGGCGCCATCACGCCGCGCCGTGGAATGAATTTCATGGACGCGACGCCGTCGCGCCGCATCGTAAAATAATGCAAGGACGCGACGTCGTCGCGCCGCGTTAAAGAAAGTTGAAGGCGCCGCGGCCGGAGCGGGGGCGGGGCGGAGGGGCTCGGTGCCGTCGCACCGCGCCGGACAACGAAGGCCGCGGCCGGTTCTGGGCCGCAGTGGAACGAGAAGACCGGCGGCCAGACGGGCCGCCGGTGTCGGAAGCCGGAAGGGGGATCGGCCTTGCCTGTCCCGTTGAGGAAGAAACGGCTGGCCAGGTTGGGCCGGCCGGAAGGGAGGCAAAACCGGGGAGAATTAATTCCCTCAGCCAGCCCTAAAACGGACCCCCTTAATGAGGGGGGGCCGGTTTAACAAAGGGGGGCAGGCGGCCCCCCGTTTTCCAGTAGCTCGGCCTTCGGCCGAGCTGGCAGCGTGCGGCGTGCTGCACCGGACCGGCGCCCGGCCGGTCTGCTAGGCCGCGCCGCGCCGGGCCGGTTCAACCCTGTCTGGGGCGGGTCGACCTGGTTTGGGCCACCCGGGGGGTCTCGGGCCGGGACGGCCTGGGCCCGAAACCCCCGTTACCGAGCGGTTTGGATTCAAATGCCCATAACTCGGGCTACGTACCTCCAATTGACGCGTCGTCAGCGGCGATGCGATCCTTGGATCGATACGGTCATTTCGGTATATCTCACTCAAGGTTTTGGAATACTTTGAGTTCGTCTGGGTTGGTTCGTACACGAAACCAACCGGGCCCTCGGAGCGGAAACGCTCATATCTTGAACTACGGACGTCCGTTTGACGTTCCGTCACCTTTGTTGAGTTACTCTTAGTGAGATGGATCTTTTTTCATACTCCGCCCAAGGTTTGGGCGCAGGTGGAGTACGGTCGGGTTGGTTTTGCCTTAAAAACCAACCGGGCCCCTAGGACGAAAAAGGCAATAACTCTCAGACCGGGCATTCGATTGACGCACTGTCTGTAGCGTTGAGTTCCTGTTGACGATACGAAACTTTTGGATACATCAACTCTGGACTATGTGACAATTGATGTATCAGCCTCTCGGCTCGTGGAGCAGACCCTCTCGAACGAGCTTGCTGTGTGCGGGAACCCTAGAGCTGGTTGCGACTGCTACTGTGACTGCGACGACGACTGTGCAGAGATCCTTAGTGGATTCGACGACGACGACTACTGCACTCAGCGATCCTACGTGGATCAGTGCTACATGTCCTGTGTGGGCCCGATCCTGTGTGGGTTCGATCCTGTATGGGTCTGCGCTCAGCGGTCCAGTGTGAACCAGCGCCTACAGATCCTGTGTGGGTCTGATCCTGTGTGGGTCTTTGCGGGGGTTATTACCTATCGATCCTTTGTGGGTCCGACGACTTAGATGGATCAGTGATCATCTCTATCATCTTCCGAAGAAGTATACCTGTGTGAGCTGAATCCTGTTTCTTTCCTATGTGGATTGAGTTGTGCTATCCTGTGTGGATTACGTTTTGCTTTCCTGTGTGGAATACGTTTACTTTCCTATGTGGATTGAGTTGTACTTGGGCTCGGAGGTTGGAGCGTATTGGAATTGATGACTTAGGTATATGTATGGTCATATACCTAAGAAGTGTCGGTTGTTACTTCGTGATTGTACCTTTCTTTTGTGGTTTATCCTTTGTGGATTTTGAGAGACCTTCGGGGGTCTCGGGGTCCCTACTGAGTAGCTTATACTCACCCCTACACGGGCTATGCCCGCACTACGTTGTGTTGGTTGCAGACGACGGACAACGTTGATCGTGGTTGAGGTTTGCAGAGCAGAACGGCACCTGGAGGTGGACCACTGGGAGGGACGTACTCGGAGCAGACGGCGGGACCCAAGGAGCAGTGGAGCTATCTGTACCCACCCTTCAGGTGGGATTCCCAGTGGACAGCTCGGCGTAGCAGCTTTTACTTTTCAGTTGCTGTTTTCCTTTTCGAGTTGTACTTTACTTTCAGTTTGGGTTTGTATACTGGCACATTTACTTTTCCGCACTTACTGTAGTACCATCTTTTTACTTAGTGTTTACTTTTCTGCCTGTTTACTCTAAGGTGCTTGTTTACTTTACAAAGGCAATGCCTTCCCTTTTTACCGGGATTTACGCCTTGGTGCCAGTCGCCAGCCCCTGGCCTATGGAAGGCGTGTTTGGGGTAGTCACAGCATGGGCCCCGAGGACGGGTCGTGACAGATAAATACCCCTTTCCACTTATCTCTATGAAACAACCTTTTGGAATACCTTTGCAAATCTCCCTACATCACGAAGCTACCAATTTGTCAAAGATCAAACAAGCCTTCGTGAAGTCCCTGCTTTTTTGAAATGCACACACCTTCAGAGAGATCACTACTTCAAAGCACACACCACTTCATAGATCACACTATTTCTCAGAGCTAAAGCCTTCACAGAGCCTAGGTCATCGTAGAGCTCAATATTTCACAAAGATACTTCTTTGTGAAGCTCACTGAGTCAACATAGAACACACCTCTTTCATGGATCTAGAATATCTGACGTAAGGATCCTTTCCTTCGTGAAGCATACTGCCTCCGCAAACCTCTTTTGTGATTTGATAGCTACAAATTTTTCTTTAAAAACTCTCTACTCTTCTCAAGGGGGTCGAATCCTATTTATTGGTGATTCAACCAACTTGAGAACCTTCCACACAAGGTAAGCACCACATCAACTCAGATCACAAGGCTATGAAATTTATTTCAAAATTCTCTCTATATCGTGAAGAACCACAAAAATTATCAGGTCGCAGAGCACGTCATAATTTTGGAGCATTCCGTTAATTCAATTGTGCCGCCACCATAGTGCTCCCTCGCAATGCTCTTCACCTTTGCTATCTGCGAAGGTTGTTGTAATCACAGAGCTCACCATAAACAATATTCATGTCATTGTATAAGACAACTCATGCAGCCCATATTCATGAAACTCATTCTTTTTCCATATTTTCATGATATCATCATGGAAATCCACTTTTCGTGATTCTCACCAAATCCCAAATTTTGGACCCCACAAATTTGGAAAACACTAGAAAACAAATCCACCTTCTATATTATGTTTTGTACTATCTACAGATCATCCATTCCTTTATCATTGTTCTTTTTAGACATGTATTTTCAACAAAATATCTAGAAATATAAAATTCACCATTAAAACCCACTTTGTCAACAAACACAACCAACCCAAAAATGTTGTAAAGCTACCTTGAGGTATTTTTTACAAACATGGATCACAACCTCTACAGACCATGAAATAAACACCTTCTAATAATGGTGGAGATCCTTATAAACCCCCTACATCTATATGTGTTTTCTCTCTCTCATTATCTAATCATCACAACATCATCATAGATATATATTCACTCTAATGAAGGAAAACAGTACTGTAGTTTTTGTGTGTTGGTGTTTTCAGTTTCCACTGAATGAGATCACATCTCAATGGTGGTATAATCACTCATTGGAATAAAAATTATTATTAAAGAATAGTTGGTGTTATTATAGGTATTATTCATATATATATATATGTGTTTTATTTTAATTTCAAATATCTTTTATAGATTATATCCATGGATTCAGTTATTATAATCAATAATAAGGGCATCCCATTGTTCTATTAAAAGGGATTCAATATATGGAGAGAGATAGAGAATATGGTTATTTTAATTTCTATCACTCATTTTAGGAATTATTGATATCACTAAGAATTTGTTACTATTACCAAATTTTTAATGACCTTTAATTTTCTTGACATAAAAAATATCAAACAAAATGAGAGAGTGTGAAATGCATTACTCTGATCACTCTTACAAAAATTATTGACCCAATTTATGGTAATGAAAACATTAAATTTAATCTATATTAAACTCCATGATATCCATAAAACTAAAATAAGGTGAAGTATCCATACATAAAAATGTACCAAGATCAATTTGAATACATTTTAATGTTAGAAAATGAATTAGTGGTTGAATTATTCATTAATGTAAACAAAATTATAAGATAGATCCAAATGTTTGGGAAGACTCTTGAGGAATCCACCATCATGTTTATGTTGATGAGAATACTCTTTGATATATTCAAAAAAAATATTTCATCCCTCTAGGAATAATGAAAGTATCAGAAGATCATTGACAAACTCAATAATATCTTAATCGTATATGAGATGATACGTACGCCAACATTAGGGAGAAAAATAAAAATAGAGAAGGATACTACATTCAATTATTTTAATGGGCAAAAATATCCTGAGTCAATGAAGTTTCATAAGGAGTAATCCAATATTGAATATTATTCCATGATTCTTATAGAATTTATCTCTCTTTTCTCAAAAGTAATACATGGAGGTAGAGGATTCAATGAGAGGAAAGAAGAATAGGAGAAGGATGATCATTTCAATATATCATATTGGATGATAAAGGTGGATAAAAATCATATTGGAGGAATATTCTTCAAAGTAAAATAAAATTACAGTAAAATAAAGAACAGAAATATATTCCCTTAACATGATGCCACATATTGTTATGGTGAAGGTGAATATGAAAAATACCTCTTAGAGGGTGAATAGAGAACATCATTAACAAAAAAATAAAAAAACCCATATATTCCAGGAGTAGATAAGATTAATAATAGAGTAGTGATGGAAAAAAGTAATGATGAGAAGACATCAAAATAGTATCAACTTTGAATAAAACTCATCATGTATTTTTAAAGAAAATATAAGGCTTGAAGGAGAAAATAAATTGTGGGTTATGGTGAGTGAATCACTATGGAAATCCCCTGATAATTAAAATAGAAATACATTAAAGAAATAGATATTGATCTTAATAGAAATTAGTTATACCTCAATACATTTTTAATATAAGAAAAAATATTCTTTGGATTACGACAACAAATTTTATCACCAAGAATGAGAGCATAATTGATCATGAGTCCAAAAAATAGGAATACGAAATTTTATGAGGAATCCTAATGTTGTCGAGTTCAAAATTTCAATTAATATAGTTATGAAAAGATACAAAATAGTGGATAGAGTTTCTAATTCAACCAGAAATCCAAAAATTGTTTCATTATTCCAAGAATAATTGTTTTGGATACCAGAGTCTACATGAAAAATGGCAGTAATAGTTAAAATTGAATGAAGAAGGTGATTGCATCACATAAAAAGAAAAACAAACCCATTTTTAATATTATATATAGTGTTGAAATTATAAATACAAACAGGTATGCAAAAAGAATAACAGTGATGAAGATTCTAAGGGAAAGGTAAATGTGAATTAAATGTTTCTTAAGCATTAAGAGATTAAAAAAATAGTGGATATCAAACCAAAAGGAAAATGAAAAAAAAATATTTTGAAGAAAAAAAATATTTTGAAGAATATTTCTCTTTGAGGGAATATTTTAGTGAAATAAATTATACATCCATAAATCATATCCATATGGGAATAATATCTCACTACCTAAATCTAAGAGCGATGTAAATTTTTGGGGCGGAGTAAATGTGAAATCCTAGAATTCCATCCATGAAAATATCTAAAAAAACAAGTTACATTTGAAAAATACATATGATTCACTATAGGATACATGTGTGAGGTGTGATTAACCGAGAAACACAACAATAAAATGTATTACTATTCTAATAGAGTATTTTAAGCATAAGGAAGGTTCCAAATATTTTATGAATAGGAATAATCAATTACATGAAACCATGGTCGAGGTGGATTATAAGGATGAAAAAGGATAGAAGTGATGGATAATTTATAGTTATTCCATAACGCACATGTCAAACAACATAATTATATTTAAAGATATGAATGGTACGACAAAGGCACTGTTACTTTTAGAAATGATATAAAACATAATAGGTATCATTTTGGATGCACCCATATTGGTAAGAATAAATCTGGTGATTTTTTATTTATTGATGGGTTTAGGCATAACATAATTATTGTTTCTCATCATTGTAACAACGGGAATGAGAATATATTTTTGAAGAATTACTATTTCATTAAAAACTTGAATGTTGAAACAATTACCAAGAAGTTGTAAAAAAATTAGTAACTTTTTTCATATTTCTAATGATGAAAATTCATATTGTATGATAATAAATAAGGAAAATGGATTTGGAATAGAAGAAATTAAATCTTGGGAAGAATAATATGGCTAATATTTTCAGGAATGAAAATTTGAGAAATATACTAAAGCTGCAATGTGATAGAATCAACACATATTTTACTTTTCCCCAGAAAATTATGATCAATAAGAGTCAAAATTAATTTCAATTCCAAATGAAGATACCTCTTAATTCAATACAGAAAGATGTGTTTGGACAAAATAGATTGAATTTATCCAATGTGGATAATATCATTATTATTTTTATTAATTTTTAACTCATATGATTTATTTATAATTTATATATTAGGGATCAAATGATCTTGATAGATTTAAATAATTTTAAAGAATTATAGAGAATCAAATAGGGAAATATCAACAAAATATTATAACCAGGTAATTGAACCAAATATAATAACGTAGTGGTTTTGGAATTTATTAGGAATCATAGGACTATAAACTAATATATCACTCTATAAACACCCTAAAAATAGGGTTTTTGAGAGGATGAATTGAATCTTGGTGGAAATGGAAAGATAATTCTATTAGATCATAAAACTTATAAATATTTTTAAAGACAAGACACATACATGATTTTATATATTCAAAATTGGTTCTTCTTTTCACCCAATTTGATAAAATTGTCATTTGACTTTTATTTTGTATAGAAGAATTTTTTTAAGATTTAGAAGGTTTTTAGAAACCCATGCTATCTAAAGTGTTCCTTGGAATTTTTAAAAGATGTATTTTTTATCAACAAAACTTCAAAGACTTATTAGAAACTATTTAGGATAATATTGTAGTGTTTTTAAATGTTTTATGTTTCTTGAGAATTTTTGAAATGATACTAAAGTGGTTCAAAGTTGATCTTGTTTTATTTTAATTTAAACTAGAAATATGTCAAATTTGAAAATCACATGAATTTTAATGGAGTGATGTAAGACTATGTGTTATTATATATGAATTTATCTATGATAATATGAATCTATAAATCCATCATGTAATTAATAATGGTATGTAGGATTTATGATACTCCAACATATGATTTTTAATGTTGATCATATTATTTTGAAGTTAATTCTTATGACATGTAAGTCATATAAAATAGAGAATATAATATGTGTATGAACTTGAAGTTTCTCATGTGAAAATTTTAATTATTACAAATAATAATTGTATGGAATATGAGTTATAACATTTCAAAATTATTATAAATATCAAATTTTTAAGAATTTGAAATTTTTAAGAAAGATAAACCAGGTGATGAATATGTTATTCTTCAGTGATTAAAAAAACACATTTAAATTGTGATTAAATATTTTTTATTATAACATTATTCTCATATAATAAATAATCATATCATTTATTTTAAATGATTAATAATAATACAAAATGAAAATTTATTGGGTTTTAAGAATAATTTAGATGTTTATGTTTGATTATGCTTTACTGATCCTCATTACGATTATCATTGGAAAAAATTACAGTGATTCCATCTGAGTTCCTTTTGAATGTCTTTGTAAATTTAATTTGATTTTATAATGGAATATAATATTGTCTAAGTGTAGTTTTTCTGGGTACATGTGTATGCAGTAGTGAAAAATCATTTATTTTGTGTTTTGTGAAGATTGAATGAGTTTATTCCTAATATGTTTTTCTAAGAAGATTGAAGCTACTTATTAATGTTCATAAATTTTATGAGGGTATTTTTGGAACAGTGAATGATAATTTGGGAGGTTGATCTTCCTGCTAGTTTTTTTATATTTTCATGAGTATCATGGTCAAAAAATATGGCTTTACATTCATTATGATTTCTTTTGTAAGGGATAAGAAACTGTAAAAATAACAATTCAAATATATTGAAAATGAAATAATAAATTAATGTGGCTTTATATAGAAAGATTTATTTCTTGAGGATAAAAGAGAATATTACTACATTTAAATATTGAGGACATGATGAAATGAGTGATTAGAATGAATAAATGATAAAATTATTGTTATATATTTTAGGAAAGATAATTAGACTAATTTCATGACAAAATTATAAATATTATTCATAAGATGATGTTGTGTGAGTTGAGAAAAATTTATATACCTAAGATTTCATAGATTAGTAGAAGAAAAATAATTTCCTAATGCTAATATAGTATCAATTATGAGAATAAAATTTGAAGCTTATCCACAAAGTGTACTACATGAAATGATTTGGGTAAACCAAGTTATTTAGTGTCTATAAACTAAATAGACTCTGATATGGCCATTATCAAAGAAGGTGATATGTGTCCTCTCGATACTATCTTGATTTATCAATGTATATCATCTATTATCATGTTCTTGAATATACTTTCCCTTTAAATAAGGCCCATATCTCTTCTTGTGTTACATGTTTTATCATTATAACTGTCATGATAAAGTGAAATCTGTGAAAAGAAATGTTATTGTGGGGAAGAAAGGGTTGCCGGATTATCCAATATTGAAACACTTGTAATTTATAAAATTATTTGTAGTGAATATATATTTACAATGATAAAAATTAGATTTAACAAGAATTAATTTCTCACATTAAAGATGATTATTGAAAAATATTTCGTGTTATATTATCTTCTTTAATTCCTGTATATATTTTTCAACAATGAGTGAATCTATAAAATAATGATAATCATGTTCTAACTAGTTGAATGATTTAATTTCGAAGGGAAAAATAAATTATTAATGGTAGGATAAACAGATTCCCACCCATATTAGTTTATCCATTTAGTCCATTGGTACTCTCAATTTGTATTAGAGTTCAAGGATCCCTCTTTTAGATTATCTATTTTTGAGGGATAAAAAATAATTAACTCCATAAATAATATAGGTGTGTCCATATTTTTGGAAATATTTTTCATGGTTAGATAAATAAAATTCTTCACTATTTTTTTCAATGCATATTGAATAACTCAATGAAACTATAACGGGTTTTCCACACACTAATAGGGGTTATAAAATGAAATTTTCAGATAAACAAAACTATGACATCTATTAAAAATAGAAGGGTTATATTTGTTATATTTCTCTTTGAGGAAGTGTTTACCAAATTTATGGGGTTTCAAAATACTGAATATATTTTTTATAAACATAAAAGTAGTTATGAGGAAAATTTCAATGTGATAAAATATAAACAACAAATTTGGTGATGTATCTTTGATGATATAAAGATTAATAATTGTAATACATTTATGATTCCATAAATATATTGAATGATATGGTGAGAATCATTAGAATCTTTGAAAAAAATAGGATGATTCTATCATTATGAAAGAAACACATGAATAATTTTTTTGATTGATTTGATACAATTTTTTTATCTATTGATGACATAAGATATCTCTCATTAGATGAGTCGCATGATAACCTCATTGACTATGAAATGATAAATTCATCCATTGTAATTCCCCGGCCCTGTTTACCCAGAGTCGGTGCATGATTACATAACATTGGCATGATCACAAGGGATCAAATCCCAAAAGACCGATTAGTTTAATAACCTTGGAAGTACTATATACATACATAATTTTTACATTAAATTATGAAATGAAAAACAAAAACATTATGTACCCTTTGAACACACTCATACCCCTTAGTTTATCCTGACAAGTCAGTCATAATACACTTCTTTGTATCCTCGGAAAAATAAAAAATAGAATGGAGTGAGCTCAGATGCTCAGTAAGGATAAAAATATAGTGGAAACATTCATAAATAAGAGTAAACATTTAAGGCAATGTATAAGACTAAAAATAAATACTTTTAAACTTAAAATTCAGTACAATATGGAAAATATAAATCAAATAATTCCATTTACTTATTCACATTGATATTCTACTAGTCGAATCATCACATGTAATATCAATAGTTAATTTCATAATGATGGAATTCATAATGGAAAACATCATAACCACATAGTAAAGGCCTTATGCCAAGACTAAAAATAATATTTTTTCAAGTCCTTATGACAAGACACTTGTTTGTCTCATTAGACTTACTGATGCATTGAGGGGCTATAGCAGGCCTCACCCATCACCTACTAAGTGCAATGCATTCCTCATATGAAAAGGTTAAAACATAATATAAACATTTGTATTAAAAATAGAATATGAAATTCAAATACTTTAACCATAAACCATGAATGGTATAAAAATATCACATCCCCAGTCAAAAATATTACAAAAACATCAATACAGTATGGAAGATTGTATTATAATAAATTACCTTCAATCAAATGTAAAATCAAATGAAGGATGTTGACATAAATTAAATCAATCCAAAAATTATCTGAGTGAAATATCTATTTCTATTTTGAAATCATTTAAAAGTAAACGAAGAATTTATTTTTAAAATATTCCTATTATCGTTTAATGGAAGCTTTAAAGGTGTTATAATGGCGGAAAATAGTCGAACCCACTATATAAGTTAAAAAAATTCATTCCTTAATTTGTAAAAAATGACTTGAAGTACCTTGTTTTGAATACAAAAAAAAGATTCCTCTAAAAACATTTGATAAAAATTAAAACAAGGTTATAAATGAATTTAACCTATATTATAGGAAATATTGAATATGTTTTTAAATACATTTTTAAGAAACATAGATGTGGATGGTAAAGAAGTCCTAGTAGATAGTTTTGTATAAACAACCTCGGATAATAAAGAGATTGTAAAATTAACCATTACCTTGTAATTTTCATTTGTCGATGGTAGGTTAACTTCATGTATAATGGTTAAATCATTTTTATTAAATTATAGAATAACCAAATTCATAAATATGATATCATATATGATCCTCTAATATTACATTATTAATAATATTTCAGTAGTATCATTGTTTCGGGTGTCAAGTGATTTATTTTCCTTTATATGTTTTGTTATATAAGTAATGTTTTTTATGTATGGGATGTATTTGATTCATATAAATAATGATATTAAGTTATTTAAACATTATTTTTAATCATCATCTAAAAATTATTCTTGAATGGTTACGATTTGGAACAAAATCTCATCGCGTCGTGGAGACGGTAAGTCGTACGTACGCACGAGCAACAATATCATTATATTGGTGGTGAAATCATATATATTTGGATGGTATATTTTATATAAAAAAAATAACATATTATATTTATTATTTATATAATTTATACTCACTATTATACTCTTCCAAATAATGAAGTGTTGAATAACAAACTGCACCATGACGTGGAGACAGTAAGTCGTACATTCGCACGTATGGTGACATTGTGATTAATTGGATGAATAAAATAATTAATATGGTTGTATGATTTTTATAATAACATCTCAGTATATATAAGGTACTAGAGTTATTATTTTATTATGGAAACAACAAATAAATAGGAAGTGGAAGAATAAAAGAACGTTGAAAGAGGTGATAAACGAATTACCTCTTCTTTGGGTTCTTCCTTCTGATTTGAAGAAAAGGGTTTTGTAGGTTGGATTTCTGATCAAATTAAGGAATCTATGTTGAATTCAGGGTAGTTGGGAGGATATTTGAGTAGGTTTTTTCTGATATAAATGGATTTGGAGGTGTGAAATTAAGATAAGGATATTAGAGGTGAGGGTCACTTTAGGAAAACATTAAAATATTAATTTATTATAAAAATATTTTCAGTTTCAAATGGCTCCAAATGGATTTATTTAGAGTATAAGGTGGTGATGGGTCAAAAACCTCTGAACCACTAGGTTAAAGAAAATTTAGGTCACCATATTAACCTTATCATTTAGATTTATCTCTTAGTTAAATAGTAAAACTTTTACCATCTCTTTTTGTATTCTTATAATACATGGTTAATAAACATTCTATCAAATACCGAGAAAACTTAAATTGGTTCATTAATGAAATATTTATAATTATATAATTCTTTTGTCTGAACCTTATATTTTTATAACTATTATATAATTTAATAAAATAGTATTTTTTATAAAAACTCATTTATATCAATTTTAACACTATTTTGTATTTAGTTTTTGTGAAATTAATAAAAACTTTATTACTTAGAAAAAAATATATTGAATCAACCCCAAAAATTCATATTTATCTATAAAATTCTAGTATGGAATAAAAACGTTTTAATTGTCTTTATTTTAATATTTATAATATCACTTATTTGATTCTTTCATTAATTAGAAAAATACTGTATTATTATTATGTAATAATTAAATATATTTATTTCATGTCTAAAAATTATAAATAAATACCATGATGTATAAAATCTTTTTAACTTTTTAAGGACTATTTATAATCTAAAATATCACTTTTATAAACCCTTATAAAAATTGTTTTACTAAAAGATGTATGATTATGTTACATTTTCCTTAACATTAAATTAAATTTTATAATGTGTCATTTTAACTTAAAAGTGGCTCCATGGGGTCCAAAATCGACCAAAAGATTCCCATGGTCAGAAATGTATCATCCAATATGATTAAGAAACATTTTAGGGTAATTTAATACTGTTATAATATTATTTTCATACCCTTATTTACCGGATTTACCCTTTAACAATGGTAAATAAAATATTTACTGAAGTTACTTTTCATAATGTCTAAAACTAAAAGATACCAATTTACACAATTTATACCTTTTGATTCCAAATATGAAATCCATATTTCCAAATTCAATACATATAAGTTTAATAAATTGATTTAAAATTAATTTCTCTTGTGAAAACCAAAAGGCGGTTTTTTAAGAAGTGAAAAACTATCAAAAGATCAGCATGTGTTTATATAAAATCTAAATGTGAAATTACATAAAATGACCCCCATTATATTAAATGATAAATATATAATATAATTATACTTTAAAACAACTCAAATGTATAATTTAACACTATAAATTATTTCTATTAAAAAAGTTGTTTTTAATTAAAATTTAATATTTTTCACTATTCATCAAAATATGAAAGTTGTCATAAAAATACCAAAACATTACCCTAATATGATTTTGATATTCTGAATCCAAAAATGAAGTCCAATTTGAAAAGTACAATATATAAAATTTTAAAAAGTGGGTATTACTATTCATATATGCTTTTAAAACAGCCAGTTTGATAAGTTGTGGTGTGCTTGAACTCGGTGTTGTGTACATCGGACGCTATTGTATTATTCAAAGAGAAATTTAATATGGAAGATTGGGGTGTTAAATTATTCCCTCATTCAAAAAATTTCATCCTCGAAATTCCTTGTAAACTAATTCATAAAAAGATTCAGGTGGTTCTTCATCATAAGTTTCTATGGTTCCCACGTTGCCACTTCCATTTTATGGTTTCTCCAATGAAATTTCACAAGATGAGTCATTCAATTTCTCAACACTTGTTCTCTCATATCAAATATCATAATAGGATCTTCACAATAATATATATCAATTTCAGGTTCTATTTCTTTATAGGTGGGTAAATGTGTTGGGTCAGGAATGTATTTTCTCTATAGTGATACGTGGAAAACATCATGAAATTTGGAGAGACTTGGATGAATTTCCAAACAATAAGCTAAAACTCCAATTCGTTCTAGAATTTCGAAAGATCTAATGTACCTGGGACTCAATTTACCCTTCTTTAAGGAATTGTACAATACCCTTACATGGATATACCTTCAAGAAAACATGATCTCCTACATAAAATTCCAAATATTTCCTTCGGTTGTAGGCATTTATCTTTTGCCTAAATTGAGATGCTTTGATGTGGGTTTAGATAATCTTAACCTTTTCCATTGTTTCATCAAAAAGTTCTAGGCCTAAGATTTTTCTTTCACTGACATCATCCCAACAATTTGGTGTCGACATCTCCTTCCATATAACACTTCATATGGTGCCATCTAAATACTTGAATGGAAGCTATTGTTATAGGAAAATTATACCAGAGGTAAAAATTGATCCCACATACCTTGAAATTCAATTGAGATAGATCTCAAAATGCCTTATAAGGTTTTAGTAGTCCATTCTTATTGTCCATCAGTTTGAGGGTAGTAGGCAGTTCTTAAACGAAGTTCAATATCTAGGGATTTCTGAATACTTTTCCAGAATCTTGATGTAAAATGGGGATCATGATTAGAAAAAATTGATATGGGTACACCATGAAATATTACAACTTCATTAATATATAATCTTGCTAAAAGTTCAAGTGGTAAATCTTCTCTTATAGGATGAAAATGTTCTGACTTGCTAAGACGATAAAAAATGAATAATATTGTATCATTTCTTCTAGGATTTTTTGGTAGCCCCATGACAAAATCCATTATAATATCATCCCATTTCCACTCAGGTATAGAAAGAGGTTTCATGGCTCCTCAAGTATATTGTCTTCCCGCCTTCACCTGTTGACAAACCACACATCTTGACACATAATCAGCAATCTACCTCTTCATGTTGTCCCACCAAAAATGTTCCCTCAAATATCTATACATATTAGTGCTACAGGGGTGTATAGATAAATTGGATCTATGATCATCCTCCAACAATTCCCTTTGTAGATAAGGTATATCAGGAACACAAAGCCTCCTCCCAAATTTCAAAATTATATCTTCATATATGAATTCAATCAATCTCTCATCATTCACAGCTTTAATTTTCTTCTAAAACTACTCATCATCAGTCGGAGAACTTTTTATCCTTTCTAGTAAAGATAGTTTGAAAATAATTTGAAAAGGTGTCAATGTTTCACCTTCCATGATTATTCTCATATCAATCTTTACTATATCCATGAACATAGGATCCCTTTCAACTCTCACCTTTTTCATAACTCCATGATTCTTTCTACTCAAATCATCTTCCACCTTATTTTCCTTCCCTGTTTGGTAGTGTATAGTGAAATCATAATCCTTGAGTAGTTCAATCCATTGTATTTTCCTCATGTTGAGTTCTTTCTGTGAGAAAATATACTTCAAACTCTTGTGAATGGTATATATCTCACATTTTTTACCATAGAGATAGTGTCTCCATATCTTCAAAGAAACAATTATAGCTTCTAACTCAATATCATGAGTAGGATAGTTTTGTCCATGATTTTTTAGCTACCGTGATGCATAGGCAATAACTCTATCATTTTGTATAAGTACACAACCAAGTCCTTTCTTTGAAGAATCACTATAAATAAAAAACCCATCATTTCCTGAGGGTAGAGTCAAGATAGGATCATTGAATAATCTTCTCTTCCATTCTTCAAAATATTCTTCGCACTCTTTTTTCCAAACAAATTTTACCCCTTTAGGTGTGATCTTGTTTAATGGGTTAGCCAATCAAGTAAAATTCGGGATGAAACGCCGATAATAACCTGATAAACCAATAAAATTGTGTACCTTAGTTATAAACATCGGTGCTTTCCATTCATATATTTATCTTTTATTAGAAGGATAAATAGAGATTCTATACTTAGAGACAATATGTCCAAGAAAAGAAATCTCCAAAAGCCTGAATTCACATTTGTGAAACTTCCCAGAGAATTCATTTCTTCTCAAAGTCTTTAGAATAGTGCGCAAGTGATTTTCCTGATCTTCATCTCTTTTGGAGTATACCATGATATAATCAATAAATACCACTACAAAGTCATCAATATATTCCTTGAAAACTCTATTCATTAGATAAATGAAAAAATAGGGTGAATTAGTTAGTCCAAAATTCATTACTATAAACTCGTAATGCCCATACACGGTACGAAATGTTGTCTTTGGAATGTCTTCCTTCTTCATGCACAACTTTGGATATCTAGATCTAAGGCCAATCATTTAAAAATATTGAGCTCCATGAATTTGATCGAATAAATCCTCAATGCGAGGTAGGGGATACCTATTCTTTATTGTTATATAATTGATCTCCTAATAGTTAATGCACGACATCGTAGATCCATCTTTCTTCTTAACAAAAATAACAGGGGATCCCCATAGAGAAACACTAGGGAGAAAAAATCCTTTATTATTCAATTCCTCTAGTTGTTTCATTAGTTAAACTAATTCAAAAGTGTCCATTCTATAAACAGTCTTCGATATGGGCCTTGAACCAGGAATTAAGTCAATAGAAAACTCAATTTCTCGTTCTGGAGGATTTCTAGGTAAATTCATTGGAAACACATCAACATATTATAGAACAGTAGGTACATACTCTATTTTAACATTCTTATCCTCACACATAGTTATTTCACTCTATCCCCCCCCCCCCAATAATGGAATTTAGTAGGGGGTTGGATCTAGTTGAGAATCAAATGGTGATGTTTCTTCTCTAAAGATAAGGGATTTATTATCATCATCAAAAATTGTTACATCCTTCTTCTTACAATAAATTTTTGCATCATGGTCCAAAATACAATCCATATCGAGGATTATATCAAATTAAATCATGGTTATGATGATGATATTAGCTGATAAGGCTTTTTTATATGCCATAATGGTAAATGATTCACAAAATTTGTTGCAATGATACTTACCTTAAAAGTTTTGACAGAAAACTCCCTTGTTAAATCAAATTAGAAATATCAAATTTTCTTGGAAAACTAGGTAGATATTAAAGAATATGATGATCTAGAATCAAATAAAGAATTGGATAAATTTGAGGAAACGATTAATGTACCTACCACCATGTCATTTGGATCTTCAACCTCTATATTTGTGATCACATAAGATTGACATTTCTCCCTTGTCCTTTTCTGTTGTAAGTTTCCTTTCCACTTAGGACAATCATTTGCATTATTCCCCATTTATTTAAAAATGTAGCATTCAAAATTTATATCCTCTTTCTTACCCCTACAATCATGAGCTTGGTGAACTTTTTATCCACACTTATAATAGACTCTCATTCCCTTCAGGCAAGTACTGGGGTGTTTCTTCCCACATTTACTATAGGATGAAAGTTAAACTTTTCACTTATTCCCCTTATATCCATTTCCCGAGTGTCTAGAAGGTCTCTTCTTTTCTTGGTTTTCTTTAATATCGTAAGACTTAGAGAATTCCTTTCCTATCTTGATAGCACATGCACCTATATCTTCGTACGATGAGAAGGATTGTGAGACTAATGGTCGACGGAGAAATTTTTTTAACCCATCAAAGAATTGATCAATATTACTTCATGGGTTATGTATATAATATGCATCATGCCTTGATAACCTTGTAGAGTTAGCCTCATACTTTGTGGCATTTTAATCCTCCTTTTTCTTCAGACTTATAAATTGCCTTTCTATATCAACTCAATGTTCACAAGGAAAGTATTTTTCTAAGAAAATATCTTTAAACTCCCTCCATTCCATATTTCATACTTATTCATACTCCTTTGTGTTTTTAATTAACGACCAACATTGATTTGTATCTCCTGTGAGGTGATAAACTACCATGACAACTTTTTCCCTTTCACTGCTCCCCAAAGAATGAAATATTTTCTCTAAGAAACTTATACATTATTCACCTACAAAGGGATTTGTAGCCCCATTGAATATTGGTGGTTGTTTCCTCATGAAGTGGTCTAACATTGATCATTCACATTGTGGATCAGGGCACTCCATATGGATAAAGTTATTATTCATAACCTAAGTGAGTTGTCCTAGTATGGTTAAAAGTTGTTCAGCACTAGTTGCATCACTATCTCCATTATAATTATCTTGAGTAGGGGGGAAATCCCTATATGGATTACATGTGTTGATACAGTTTCTATTTCTTATACTAGGTTCCATTTGTAAACAATTTCATACACTAGATTAGTTTATGAATCACAATAAATAATTCCAAACAAGTAAAATATGTAACATAAATTGAACAATTTATGCATATAATTTATAATCATAAAAAAAATTCTTTGTAACGCCCCGACCCTAGTTACCTAGAGTCGGTGCTTTATTACATAACATTGGCATGATCACGAGAAAGATCAAGTCTCGAAAGACCGATTAGTTTAGTAGCCTTGGAATTACTAGATACATCCATAAATTTTTACATTACATCATAAAAAAACATCTTGTCTTCATATCCCCTCATACTATCCCTGCAGGTCATTCATAAATTACTTCTTCAAAATCCTGGGAAAAATAAAACATTGAAAGGGGTGAGCTCAGATGCTCAGTAAGGATAACATTATAGCAGAAGCTTTCATAAATAAGCATAAACACTTAAGGCAATTTATAACTAAAACAAAATCCTTTTAAACTTGAACTTCAGCATAAAATGGCAAAGGTAAAATGAAATAATGTCATTTACTTACTCACATGGATATTCTACTAGTCGAATGATCACATGTAATATCAATATCCACTTTCATAATGTTGGAATGCATAATGCCAGACTATCATAACCACATAGCCAAGGCCTCGTGCCAAGACTACAAATAAGATTTTGTCAAGGCCTTGTGCCAAGACACTAGTTTGTCTCATGAGACCTACCGATGCATCGAGGAGCTATAGCGGGCTTCACCCGTCACTTATTAAGTCCAATGCATTCCTCATATGAACATGTTTAAACATAACATAAACATTCGTATTAAAACTAGCATATGAAATGTCAATACTTTAACCACAAACCATGAATGGTATAAAAACAGCGCATCCACAGTCAAACATGACTCATTCGATACAATATGGAAGATTTTATTGTATCACATTAACCTCAATCAAGAATAATGAATGATGTTGACATAAATGAAAATAATCATCAAAACTATTTGAGAGAATTATCCCCCTTTTTTTGAAAACATTTAAAAGTCACACTATTTGTCAAGAATCCATTAAAAAGTAGATTTTTGAATCAAAGTGTCCCATACCACTTTGAAACTTTTTAAAAGGAGTTTTAATTTCTAAAACTTTAATGTCCATATAAATAAATCCTTAAAACCATTTTTAAAACATGGACATTAATGAGCAAGATTTAGAAGAATAATTCTTTAAAACATTTAAAAATGGTATTTTAGTTAGAGATTCTAACCAAAAGAGACACTTGAATACAAATAATTGAGGTAATCAAAACTTTGTAATATCATGAGAATAAAGGTATTCATGATATACTATGTCAAATTACATTATATACACCACATAAAAGTGATTTGGTGTATATCAACAAAGAAGTCTCAATGGAATGTAAATTGAGATGAAATCTCTCATAAAGGTCGTATCCTTAGGTTAAGGATAAATCAACGACATAATTACGTGTGACAAATATAAATACACTAAATATTATTGGATATTCAGTGTAAAACAATCAAAGGATATTCCCACATATTCTTGTAAAAACAACACCAACGAATTGGATGTTTAACTCAACAAATGGTGAATGAGTTAAAATTACTCTTATCAAATTCATATCAATGACTTGAGAATTACCAATGAGTGATTATGTGTATCAAACTTATATCCACAGGAAGGGGAGTGTAAATTATGACATAATCAAATGAATAGTGATTCCACACATAATCATGGAGTAATATAATCAATGAAATATGCGTAAAGCCAAATGAGTGGGAATTGAAATCTCAAATTCCCTTATCGATTAGGTAACATACGAAACATACACCCATGAAAGAAGTATCATACCATGATGATGTAAATACCCATAAATTAAAGTATATTACACAATGAATACAATCATGGGCAGTACACATACACCACATGCAATAATTAAGTGGTGATCAATGGAAATCTCACGAAATTAAAAGTGAGATAAGAAACCCCTTACCATGTTAATCAACTGAGTCGTATGGCCAAAAGTTAATAACCACCAAATGATTTACAAAATAACATGAATATAAATAGAATCATTAATATATATCAAATGGCAGTACACAATACACCACTTTCAATAATTTAGTGGCGAAAAATGGAAATCTCACGGAATTGAAAGTGAGATAAGAAAATCCCTTACTTTGTACTTTTTCCTTGGTCGATGGTAGGTTTACCTCCTGTATAATGGTGAAATAATTGTTATTGAATTATAAAAGAATCATTTACTTTAATATGATATCATATATGATCTTTTAACATTGATTTTTTAATAATATCTTAGAATTATCGTCATTTCGGGTGTTAACGGGTTCATTTTACTTTATATTCTTTGTTATGTGAGCCATATTTGTTATTAATGGGATATATATTATTCATATCCAGAATTATATCAAGTCCTTAGATACTATTTTTAAATCATAAAATGATAATTATACTTGAATGGATATGATGGACAATGAATCTCATCGCGTTCGTGGAGACGGTAGTCCGTACATACGCACGAGCGACAATATCATTCTTTTGATATTAAAATAATATATAATTGTATTTTATATCATATATATACAGAATCATTATCATGTTATATTTATTATTTACATGAGTTACACATCATTATTATACCCATCCAAATAATAATTTATTGAATAACAATTACACCACGACGTGGAGACGGTAAGCCGTACGTACGCACGTATGGTGACATGTTATTCAAAGGATGGATAGAATACTGAATATGGTTGTACCATATTTATAATAACATCACAGTATATATATGATACTGGGGTTATTATTTTATAATGTAAAATAACAAAGAAAGAGGAAGTGGAAGAAGAAAGGAACATGAGAAGGGGTGGTGAAAACATTACCTCTTCTTCGGGTTCTTCCTTTTGATTTGATCAAAAGGGATCCTTAGGTTGGCTTTATGATCAAAATAAGGCCTCTAGGTTGTAGTGAGGGAAGTTGAGATAGTATTTGGGCAGGGTTTTTCCGAACCAAAGGGCTTTGAAGGTGTGAAGAAATGAGAAGGAGGAGTGCCCTTTTATAAGAGGGGTGAGGGGCACCTTTGGAAAATCTAGAGATATTAGTTTATAATAAAATTCATATTCGGTTTCCAATGGCTCCAAAGTTGACTATTAAAAGGTTAAGGTGGGGATGGGTCGAAAACAACTCAACCAATAGAATTTATACAGGTTTGGGTACTTATATTAACCTTATCTTTAAGTATTAATTCTAAGTTAATTAGTTTTACTTTTACAATGTCTCTTTGTATTTTTATATTATATGGTTAATAAACTTACCATATACATACAAGTGACCCCCAAGTGGTCCATAAATGATACACCTATCATGATATAAGTCTCTTGGCCGAACCTTAGATTTTTAGGAATTTAATATAAATTAATAATATAATATTTGTTTTAAAAACTCTTTTATGTCAATTTTGACACTATTCAATAGTTGATTTTTGTGAAACTCATAACAGATTGATTACTTCGAAAAAAGTCAATTAAATCAATACTAATATATCATATTATCCTAGAAAATTATTTTAATTCATTAAAAGTTTCATATTATATTTATTTGGGTATTTTTAATATCAATTATTTTGATTTTTCACTATTATAGTAATTACTACATCATCATTGTGTCATAAATAAATTAAATTATTTAATGTCTAAAAATTATAAATAAAATATCATTATGTAGGAAATATTTTTATCTTTCTAAGGAATATTTATAATCTAAAATCCAACATATATAAACCTCTGTAACAATTGTTTTGTTAAAAGATATATGCTTGTGTCATTTTTGTATTTATTTTAACTTAATTAAAATAAATTGTCATTATCACTTACAAGTGGATCCATGGGGTCCCAAAATAGACCCAAAGATGCCCATGGTCGACCATGTATCAACCAATAGGGTTAAGACACGTTTTAGGGTAATATAGTATTATTATAATATTATTTTTTAACCCTTATTTACCGGATTTACCCTTAACCATGGTAAATAAAATATTTACCGCAGTAATTATTCAAAATGTCTAAAAATAAAAGTTACCTATTTACACAATTTGAACATCCTGATTCCAAATATGGAATCCATTTTTCTAAATTCAAAACACAGAAGTGGCAGAATTTAATTTAAAATTAATTCCCGCTGTCAAAACAAAAAGCGTGTTTTTAAGAGATAATAACTATCAAAAGATTGACACTTGTTTATGTTCGGTTTAATTGTAAAGTAATGGCCAATGACCAAAATTATATTAAATGGTAAAAATATATTCTAAATATACTTTAAAACAACTCAAATTCATAATTTATCACTATTAATTATTTTGATTAAAAAAGTTGTTTTTAATTAAAATTTAGTAATTTTCACTATTCATCAAAATATGAAAGTTATCCAAAAAGTACCAAAATTTCACCCTAGGATAATTTCGATATTACGAATCCAAAAATGAAGTCCATTTTGAGAGATAGAATTTATAAAATTTCAAAAAGTAGGTATTACTATTCATAACGGCTAGTTTCATTGGTTATGGTGTGTTAAAATCTCGAAGTTGTGTACAATGCACGTCATTGCATTATTCGAAAGGAAACATACCGAGGAAACTTGGGGTGTTACATTATCCCCTCCTTCAATAAATTGCATCCTCGCAATTTTTAAAATTTTTCTTGGGAATATAATGGAAAGTCCCACATCGGAAAAAGAGCCAATAAAACTATCACTTTAAAAGAAAGAAAGAGAGGTATAAGGGTCATCCAAGATAACCCATACTAGGATTCCATGTAAGAAAACATGGATATGGATGATAAAATAAGTGTCAAGTTCTGATGGGGAGGGATAGAAATCATGATCAGGAGAAAGTTAACAATGAGAAAACCACAAACTTGTGTTGGGACAAACGACCATTAGTCTCCTAGTAGGAAAGTAAATGGACAACATTTTTTTTTTAAGTTACATTACATAAGGAAGAGGAATTCATTTATGATATTGACTAAGAACATTATGAGATATACTTACATTTTAAGTAAATTTTCATTCTTTAATAAATTTCCACCACTAACTCAATTTTTTTTTAAACGATGAGTATTCAAGAAGACTTGGTCACACTGGAAGAGCTAGAATAAACTTCTATAGAATCACATGATCCATGCAGGATGAACCATATATTTACATTGTCTTTGAAGATTAATCAAAACCAAAATGGTTAGTGAATGATCTAATGATCCCCCAAAAGGATATTCATTGAGATAAATATGCACTAATCTTAATTTCTAAAATTAAACCAACAATACCCCAAAGTTAAATAGATACCATTCAATAACCAATTGTCCTTAAAATCCTTTAATATAATCCAAACTAATATTGAAACCCAAATCATAGAAGAATTTGATTATGTAGTCTCCCATGTTACATTGTATCTCCAAATGACATCAAATACTCTTAAAGTCACATACTTAAAAGTAATTAACATCATCACATATTCTCTGTTATAGGTTAATAATTTCCATAAATAACCCAAATCAATATAAATCAAGAATAAAAACGTAGATAAAAAATCCACCATTAATCTACAAATGAAACCCCATTGTATTCTATTTTCCTTGGGCATATAGTGTTTCCAACAAAGCGAACATCTTCCAAAATAACATTTATCACTTAATCACCAAATCATTTTCCTATACCAAGGGTATTCATTTGATAAGACATAAGAACCCAAATCATCTTATTATTGTTCAATAAAATCATTTAACAAAAAAAATAGTCACACTAACCAGGGACTACACGTAGTCCAGTGGTAGGTGATAAATCCCAATCGCACTTTGGTTGTGGGTTCGATTCCCACAGCTTTGTCCGACGCGACGGGTTGTCACACGGTCTACGTGTTGTCCTTTTTCAAAAACTATATTTTATAATATTACCAAAATGAGATAAATTCCTCAAAATAACATAATTTAACCACAAATGTTATATCATACTTTGCATTTTCATCCCAAATTATAATAACTTATAATTTTCTCAAACCCCAATGATCATATAAAACCAAATGGTTATTTATACCTATATCCACAAGAGAAGAGACAATTCTTCTTCAAATATCATTCTCACATGGCAAACTGTGGGGTTACAAATACAAGAGAAAATTATTCCAAAGTACCCATCAACAAGGAGTGATAATACTTTTTAAGTTTTTCTCCAACCATTTATTTCCACATATCTTCTTCTTTGACCAAGAAAATATCCTATAGAATAGGACATTCACTCTGGTAATGGCCAGGACCCCTACATTTACGGAAAATGACTGTAAATGGACTCTTGGGACCATTTTTATCTTCTTCCAAAGTACACTTCATTTTTCTTCGGCAATTCTTCACTTTATGTCCTTCTTTCCCGCACATAAAACATTTCGTTGTCCCATTGAGACACTTTCCTGGGTGTCTCTTTCCACATTTCCTGCATGATGAAAATTGAGGTTTCTTTTCTCCATGGTCTCCATTGCTGGAGATCTTATCATTTATCACCTTTATCTTCCTTGTTGAGTCTGGGAGTTGGTTAATATATATGTTGTTGATCATATTTTTGGAAAACTGATTTGGCATAAAGACGATATCTTTTACGCCTATCAACATTCCATTTTGTTGCTCATTTCCACCACTGTTCCCACCTTGTACATCATTCTCAAAGTCACTATGACTTCCTTGGAATCCAGCCATTGACTAAAACCAGAAATCATTGTGTGAGTAATAGTAGTCGTAAAATCATTTAGAGATTAAAATGTCACCATATTCTCAATTTGAAACATATTAGGATTAACCAAGGTAATTTACTCTCATCTTATGTATATATTACTTAAATCGGTTTGAAAAGAAAATGTAAATTATCCTAAGCATATCCCCCGGGAGTGTCGTAACCAAGAGTGCAGCAAGGCCCGTTGCCGTGCACCAGTTCCCGTTCGAGTCTAGCTCAAAGCGGTGTTTTCGGGTTTTACCCCTAGGTACATCTGTGGCATAGCCGCCTCTACCTGCTCGTATCCAGACAGGGATGTATTGCTCGGAAAACTCACAAAATCTCTACAATACCAAAATTCTCGGAAGTTCTTTTATACTAATCCTCAAAGTTCATCTTAGGTCTACGTGCTCTAATCAGAGTTTATCTAAATCTAGCTTCCAAGGTTTGTACTAAACTTCCTCTGATACCAACTGTAACGCCCCGACCCTAGTTACCTAGAGTCGGTGCATTATTACATAACATTGGCATGATCACGAGAAAGATCAAGTCTTGAAAGACCGATTAGTTTAGTAGCCTTGGAATTACTAGATACATCCATAAATTTTTACATTACATCATAAAAAAACATCTTGTCTTCATATCCCCTCATACTATCCCTGCAGGTCATTCATAAATTACTTCTTCATAATCCTGGGAAAAATGAAACATTGAAAGGGGTGAGCTCAGATGCTCAGTAAGGATAACATTATAGCAGAAGCTTTCATAAATAAGCATAAACACTTAAGGCAATTTATAACTAAAACAAAATCCTTTTAAACTTGAACTTCAGCATAAAATGGAAAAGTTAAAATGAAATAATTCCATTTACTTACTCACATGGATATTCTACTAGTCGAATGATCACATGCAATATCAATATCCACTTTCATAATGTTGGAATGCATAATGCCAGACTATCATAACCACATAGCCAAGGCCTCGTGCCAAGACTACAAATAAGATTTTGTCAAGGCCTTGTGCCAAGACACTAGTTTGTCTCATGAGACCTACCGATGCATCGAGGAGCTATAGCGGGCTCCACCCGTCACTTATTAAGTCAAATGCATTCCTCATATGAACATGTTTAAACATAACATAAACATTCGTATTAAAACTAGCATACGAAATGTCAATACTTTTACCACAAACCATGAATGGTATAAAAACAGCGCATCCATAGTCAAACATGACTCATTCGATACAATATGGAAGATTGTATTGTATCACATTAACCTCAATCAAGAATAATGAATGATGTTGACATAAATTAAAATAATCATCAAAACTATTTGAGAGAATTATCCCCCTTTTTTTGAAAACATTTAAAAGTCACACTATTTGTCAAGAAGCCATTTAAAAGTAGATTTTTGAATCAAAGTGTCCCATACCACTTTGAAACTTTTTAAAAGGAGTTTTAATTTCTAAAAATTTAATGTCCATATAAATAAATCCTTAAAACCATTTTTAAAACATGGACATTAATGAGCAAGATTTAGAAGAATAAGTCTTTAAAACATTTAAAAATGGTATTTTAGTTAGAGATTCTAACCAAAAGAGACACTTGAATACAAATAATTGAGGTAATCAAAACTTTGTAATATCATGAGAATAAAGGGATTCATGATATACTATGTCAAAGTAAATTATATACACCACATAAAAGTGATTTGGTGTATATCAACAAAGAAGTCTCAATGGAATGTAAATTGAGATGAAATCTCTCATAAAGGCTGTATCCTTAGGTTAAGGATAAATCAACGACATAATTATGTGTGAAAAATATAAATACACTAAATATGATTGGATATTCAGTGTAAAACAATCAAAGGATATTCACACATATTCTTGTAAAAACAACACCAACGAATTGGATGTTTAACTCAACAAATGGTGAATGAGTTAAAATTACTCTTATCAAATTCATATCAATGACTTGAGAATTACCAATTAGTGATTATGTGTATCAAAATTATATCCACAGGAAGGGGAGTGGAAATTATGACATAATCAAATGAATAGTGATTCCACGCATAATCATGGAGTAATATAATCAATGAAATATGCGTAAAGCCAAATGAGTGGGAATTGAAATCTCAAATTCCCTTATCGATTAGGTAACATACGAAACATACACCCATGAAAGAAGTATCATACCATGATGATGTAAATACCCATAAATTAAAGTATATTACACAATGAATACAATCATGGGCAGTACACATACACCACATGCAATAATTAAGTGGTGATCAATTGAAATCTAACGAAATTAAAAGTGAGATAAGAAACCCCTTACCACGTTAATCAACTGAGTCGTATGGCCAAAAGTTAATAACCACCAAATGATTTACAGAATAACATTAATATAAATAGAATCATGAATATATATCAAATGGCAGTACACAATACACCACTTTCAATAATTTAGTGGCGAAAAATGGAAATCTCATGGAATTGAAAGTGAGATAAGAAAATCTGTTACTTTGTACTTTTTCCTTGGTCGATGGTAGGTTTACCTCCTGTATAATGGTTAAATAATTGTTATTGAATTATACAAGAATCATTTACTTTAATATGATATCATATATGATCTTTTAACATTGATTTGTTAATAATATCTTAGAATTATCGTCATTTTGGGTGTTAACGGGTTCATTTTAATTTATATTCTTTGTTATGTGAGCCATATTCGTTATTAATGGGATGTATATTATTCATATCCAGAATTATATCAAGTCCTTAGATACTATTTTTAAATCATCAAATGATAATTATACTTGAATGGATATGATGGACAATGAATCTCATCGCGTTCGTGGAGACGGTAGTCCGTACATACGCACGAGCGACAATATCATTCTTTTGATATTAAAATAATATATAATTGGATTTTATATCATATATACAGAATAATTATCATGTTATATTTATTATTTACATGAGTTACACATCATTATTATACCCATCCAGATAATAATATATTGAATAACAATTACACCACGACGTGGAGACGGTAAGCCGTACGTACGCACGTATGGTGACATGTTATTCAAAGGATGGATAGAATACTGAATATGGTTGTACCATATTTATAATAACATCACAGTATATATATGATACTGGAGTTATTATTTTATAATGGAAAATAACAAAGAAAGAGGAAGTGGAAGAAGAAAGGAACTTGAAAAGGGGTGGTGAAAACATTACCTCTTCTTCGGGTTCTTCCTTTTGATTTGATCAAAAGGGCTCCTTAGGTTGGCTTTCTGATCAAACTAAGGCCTCTAGGTTGTAGTGAGGGAAGTTGAGATAGTATTTGGGCAGGGTTTTGCCGAACCAAAGGGCTTTGAATGTGTGAATAAATGAGAAGGAGGAGTGCCCTTTTATAAGAGGGGTGAGGGGCACCTTTGGAAAAGCTAGAGATATTAGTTTATAATAAAATTAATATTCGGTTTCCAATGGCTCCAAAGTTGAATATTCAAAGGTTAAGGTGGGTATGGGTCGAAAACAACTCAACCAATAGAATTTAGACAGGTTTGGGTACTTATATTAACTTTATCTTTAAGTATTAACTCTAAGTTGTTTAGTTTCACTTTTACAATGTCTCTTTGTATTTTTATATTATATGTTTAATAAACTTACCATATACATACAAGAGACCCCCAAGTGGTCCATTAATGATACACCTATCATTATATAAGTCTCTTGGCCGAACCTTAGATTTTTAGGAATTTAATATCAATTAATAATATAATATTTGTTTTAAACACTCTTTTATATCAATTTTGACACTATTCAATAGTTGATTTTTTTGAAACTCATAACAGATTGATTACTTCGAAAAAACTCAATTAAATCAATACTAATATATCATATTATCCTAGAAAATTATTTTAATTCATTAAAATTTTCATATTTTATTTATTTGGGTATTTTTAATATCAATTATTTTGATTTTTCACTATTATAGTAATTACTACATCATCATTGTGTCATAAATAAATTAAATTATTTAATGTCTAAAAATTATAAATAAATTATCATTATGTAGAAAATATTTTTATCTTTCTAAGGAATATTTATAATCTAAAATCCAACATATATAACCCTCTGTAACAATTGTTTTGTTAAAATATATATGCTTGTGTCATTTTTGTATTTATTTTAACTTAATTAAAATAAATTGTCATTATCACTTACAAGTAGATCCATGGGGTCCCAAAATAGACCCAAATATGCCCATTGTCGACCATGTATCAACCAATAGGGTTAAGACACGTTTTAGGGTAATTTAGTATTATTATAATATTATTGTTTAACCCTTATTTACCGGATTTACCCTTAACCATGGTAAATAAAATATTTACCGCAGTAATTATTCAAAATGTCTAAAAATAAAAGTTACCTATTTAGACAATTTGAACATCCTGATTCCAAATATGGAATCCATTTTTCTAAATTCAAAACACAGAAGTGGAAGAAATTAATTTAAAATTAATTCTCGCTGTCAAAACAAAATGCGTGTTTTTAAGAGATAATAACTATCAAAAGATTGACACTTGTTTATGTTCGGTTTAATTGTAAAATTATGTCCAATGACCAAAATTATATTAAATGGTAAAAATATATTCTAAATATACTTTAAAACAACTCAAATTCATAATTTATCACTATTAATTATTTTGATTAAAAAAGTTGTTTTTAATTAAAATTTAGTAATTTTCACTATTCATCAAAATATGAAAGTTATCCAAAAAGTACCAAAATTTCACCCTAGGATAATTTCGATATTACGAATCCAAAAATGAAGTCCATTTTGAGAGATATAATTTATAAAATTTCAAAAAGTAGGTATTACTATTCATAACGGCTAGTTTCATTGGTTATGGTGTGTTAAAATCTCGAAGTTGTGTACAATGCACGCCATTGCATTATTCGAAAGGAAACATACCGAGGAAACTTGGGGTGTTACATTCTTTGAGAATGTACTTACTCATAAATACTTTATAATGTTTTGTAAAGAAAATATGAATTATCATAAGAATATCCTCTAGGAGTGTCGTAACTAATAGTGCAGTAAGACTCATTGTCGTGTACCATATCATGTTCGAGTCTACCTAAAAGCGGTGTTTCCTGGTTTTATACATAGATACATTTGTGCCAGAGTCGCCTCTACCTGCTAGTATCCAGAAAAGGATGTATTTCTTGTAAAATTCACAAAATCTATACATTAAGAAAATTCTTAGATGTTCTTCTATACTAATCCTCAAAGTCTATCTTAGGGTAATGTTCTATAATCATAATTTTTATAAATCTAATTTTTGAGGTTTGTACTAAACATCCTCTGATACCAAAAATAGTGCCCCAACCCTAGTTTCCCAGAGTCGGTGCATTATTACCTAATATTGACATGATTAGAAGAGATCAAATCCTGAAATACATATCAGTTTAGTAGCCTTGGAAGTACTAGATAAATACATAAGTTTTACATTACATTATGAAATGAAAAACAAAAACATTGGGTCTTATTTGAACACAATAATATCCTTTATCTTATCCCAATAATTCATCCATAATATACTTTTCACATCCTGGGAAAAATAAAACATAGAAAAGGGTGATCTCAGATGCTTATTAAGGATAACAATATAGAAAAAACATTCATAAATAAGCGTAAATATTTAAGGAAATATATAAGACTAAACAAAAGACATTTAAACTTAAAATTCAGTATAATATGGAAAATATAAATCAAATAATGCCATTTACATATTCACATTGATATTATAGTATTATAATAATCACATGTAATATCAATATATAATTTCATAATGATGGAATTCATAATGCCAAACATCATAACCACATAGTCAATTCCTTATTCCAAGACTAAAAATAAGATTTGGTCAAGAAATTTTGACAATACACTAGTCTGTCTCATGAGACCTACTGATGCATCGTGGGGCTATCGCAGGCCCCGCCTGACACTTACTAAGTCTAATGCATTCCTCATATGAAAAGGTTGAAACATAATATAAACATTTGTATTAAAACTAGCATAAAAATGTCAATAATTTAACCATAAACCATGAATGGTATAAAAATAACACAACCACATTCAAATATATCACAAAATCTTCAATAAAATATGGAATATTGTATCATAATAAATCAACTTCAAACAAACGTAATATCCAATGAAGGATGTTGACGTAGGTGAAATCAATCCAAAAAATATTTGAATGAAATATCTCTATCTATTTTGAAATCATTTAAAAGTAAAGAAAATATTTATTTTTAAAATATTATTCTAAGATTATAAGGGATTCTTCGAAGGTTTTATAATGGAAGAAAGTAGTTTCACCCACTGTATAAGTTAAAAAACATTCTTTTCTTAATTTCTCCAAATGGTCATAACGTACCTTGTTTTGAAAATGATAGAAATATTATTTTCAAAAAAAAATTATAAAAAGTAAAAAAAATTATAAATGACTTTAACCAATATTATATTAAATATTTAAAAAAAATTGAAATACATTTTTATGAAAGACGGATGTGGATGATAAAGAATTCACAGTATATACTTTCGTAAAAACAACCTCGACTAATAAAGAGATTGTAAAATTAATAGTTACCTTGTAAGTTTATTTAGTCGAGGGTTGGTTAACTCCTATATAATGATTAAGTAATTTTTATTAAATTATACAAGAACCACATACATAAATATAATATCACATATGATCCTCTAATATTTCTTTTTTAATAATATTTCGGAAGTATCATTGTTTCGGGTGTTAACTGATTCATTTTTGTTTATATTTTTTGTTATGTAAGTCATATTTATTATGGATAAGATGTATTTGATTCATATAAATAATGATATTAAGTTCTTTAAAAATTATTTTTAATCAAAAAAATGAAAATTATTCTTCAATGGTTATGATGGGGAACAAAATCTCATCGCGTCGTGGAGACGGTATGTCCTACGTACACATGAGCAACAATATAATTTTATTGATGGTTAAATTGTATGTAATTGGATGTTATATTATATATAAAGAATAATTAACATGTTATATTTATTATTTACATTAGTTATTCTCATTATTATACTCATCCAAATAATGAAGTGTTGAATAACAAACTATCCCACGATGTGGAGACGGTAAGCCGTACGTAGGCACGTATGGTGACTTTGGCATTCATAGGATGGATAGAATAATGAATATAGTCATATCATATTTATAATAAAATCATAGTATGTATAAGGTACATGATTTACAATTTTAGTATTGAAACACAAAATAAAGGGGAAGTGGAAGAAGAAAATAACTTTGAAAGAGGTGATTAAGTAATTACCTCTTCTTCAGGTTCTTCCTTTTGATTTGATCAAAAGGGCTCCTTAGGTTAGATTTCATATCAAATTAATGCATCAAGGATTAAGTGAGGTTAGTTGGGAGGAAACTTGAGCAGTGTTTGGCCGATCCAAATTGATTTGTATTTGTGAAATTAAGAGAAGGGGAAGTGCCCTTTTATAAAATAGGTGAGGGTCACTTTAGGAAAAGCTTGAAATATTATTTTATTATTAAATAATTTTCTATTTATAATGGATAAAAATGGATTTATTTCTAGTATAATTGTTTTATAGGTTAAATAATCTCAACCAATAGGTTTTATACAAGTTTCGGTCACCATATTAACCTTATCATTTAGATTTAACTCTTAGCTAAATAGTTTAGATTTTACCTTGTCTTCTTGAATTATTATAATACATTGTTAATAAAAAACTATAAAATTCCAAGAGAAACTCAAGTGGTTAATTAATAACATATATATAATTATATAATTCCTTTGGCTGAAACTTATATTTTTAGGACTATTATACAATTTAATAAAATAGTATTTGTTTTTAAAACTCTTTTATGTCAATTTTAACACTATTTTGTATTTGGTTTTTTTGAAAGTCATAAAAACATTATTACTTAAAAAAAATATTGAATCAAACCTAAAATTTCATATTTACCTATAAAGTTATTGATGGAATCAAAACGTTCTAATTATATTTATTTTAATATTTATTATATCATTTATTTGATTGTTTCATTAAAAAGGAAAATACTGCTTCATTTTTGTGTCATAATTAAATATATTTTTTATGTATAAATATTATAAATAATATACCATGACATAAGAAATATGTTTATATTTATAATTAATTTTCTTAGTATAAAATATCCCTTATATAAATCCTTATAATAAAATTTACTAAAAGATATATGTTTATGTTACATTTTCCATAACCTGAAATTAATTTTTATAAAGTATAATTTTCAATTACTAGTGGATCCATGGGGTCTAAAAATATACCCAAGGATGAACATAGTAGGAAATGTATCATAAAATATAGTTAGGACACGTGTCAGGGTAATTTAATATTATTATTATAATATTATTTTTTTACCCTTATTTAATGGATTTACCATTTAAAAATGGTAAATAAAATATTTACCGAAGTTACTATTCATAATGTCTAAAAATAAAAGTTACCTATTTACATAATTTGGACATTCTGATTCCAAAGATGGAATCCATTTTTTCAAAATCAAAACATAGAAGTTTCAGAAATTAATTTAAAATTAATTCTCGTCTTCAAAACCAAAAAGCGGGGTTTTAAGAAGTAAAAACTATCAAAAGATCGACATGTGTTTATGTACAATTTAAATGAGAAATTACAACCAATGTACTAAATTATATTAAATTTTAAAAATATAATCTAATTATACTTTAAAACTATTCAAATTTATAATTTAATACTTTAAATTATTTCGATTAAAAAGGTTGTTTTTAATTAAAATTTAGTATTCTTTTACTATTCATCAAAATATGAAAGTTATCATAAAATTACCAAAAATTTACTATACACTAATTTTGATACTCTAAATCCAAAAATGAATTCAAATTTTAAATATAAAATTTATAAAATTTCAAAAAGTAAGTATCACTATTCATAATTGCTTTTAAAACGGCTAGTTCGATAGGTCACAATGCGCTTGAACTCGGTGTTGCGTATATCGAACAATATTTTATTATTCAAATAGAAACGTACCATGGAATATTGGGGTGTTATAGCCACCATTAATAATAAATTTAAAAAATTTATGGATTTTGAATCCATGAGAAATATAATGATGAAAAATTAAGAACATGAAACTTTCAGTAGCTTTGGTGATGATGATGACAATGTTGATGATATCGATAATGAATGAAATAGAATCATGTTTCTTATCACCTAAAATTATTAAAATGGAAAGTGTAAATAAAATGCAAAACATTAATTTAAATTATTTAGATGTTTTGGAATTAGACACTTTTTAGTCAACTATGCAATGAATAAAAAATATGGGTTTCATGCTCATGATCATGATGAAAAACATAATAATACGAAGATATGAGATCTCAAAAATACTAAACAATACTAGTGAAAAAAAGAAGAAATTATTATGAATAAATATAAGGAATTTGATGAGTAAAATGGCAGTGGAAGAAATTCCTCTAGCATCCAATCAGTGAATGAAGTACCTTTAAAATTTAACAAATTCCATCGAATATATAAAAAGAAATTAATGTTCTTCTAGAAATGATGAAGAATGGGGTGACTAAATATACATAGAACACATAATCATATTTAATTTAGTTGATTTTATTGAGAATAAAACTATTTTAAATAAGGTAGTTAAAACATTGATGAAATATAAGGGGGATAAAATTGACCCAAAATGAAGAATATCTTGAAAGAGAGACTTAACTCATTGAAGTGATTATGAAATTAAAGCTCAAGGCTACTGAGTTTGAAAAGATAAAGAAATATCTTAATGTAAAATTAACTTTGAATGAATATTAAATACAAAATATAAAATCAAAACCCTTTATATCTAAACATCTCTTAAAGTTGGTGTAATAGGAATACAAAAAGTATATTAATATCAAGGATCAACCATCTACAACTATTGATACTTATAGATCATTAGTTCAGGTTAAACATGTACCTTGAATTACTCAAAAAAATTAAATCTCTTTTTCTTAATAGTGTAGGTTTGAATTCAAAATTAATGAAATTTTTGCGAATAAACATGAAGAGAATCTTGATTTTATATCTAGTGAAGAAATAAAAATAAAATAAATAAATACCCTTTAATAACAAACAATTTAATTTTTGATATAGATATAAAAGTAAAAAAATCATTAAGGAAATATTTTTGATATGATTATGGATTCAAAAAATAGTAATATTTAGTAGCTATTTATGGAGTTGTGGTATTTTACCACAAAGACTACACATACAAGTAAAGAATTTACTTACTTGGAAGTAGGCATAAATCAACGGGCAGCAGTCTTAAGAAGAAAAACAGTGAGTCACCAAATATGAATAAGGTGAAAAAAACTACTATAAATATACCTACCAGACATAGGTTTTAAAGAATAAAATATGTTTTTTTCATTTGTGAGAGATACAAAGTATTTTTGTTTATATGTATATGAAAAATAACCCTTTAAAATTCTTCTACATATTAAATGGATGATAATTTCAGAATATGAATCAAGAGGGGACATAATTAATAGTGCAAGTGGCAGTGAAAGTAAGCATGAGAGGAATACCATGGATCCTTGATATTGGGTGTTCGTCTAAATTTTCTAGAGACTCAAAAATTTTGGAATATATTTAATATCATGAAGTTTTATTGGTTTCATTTTTATTTTCTATATCATTGAGAACTAAAGGTATTGGAACTATTGAGTTTGATTAAAAAGAACTCAAATCAAAAAATATGTTATTTGTGGAAGGGTTGATGTATAATGTTATTATTTCCATTCAATGGTGTGATGAAGGATATAAATTTTTATTTCAAAATACCACATTCATTTTCAAAAGTTTTAAAATATAGAATTGGTATTTCAGTACGTGAGAGAACAAGTGGGAACATGTTTTTTAATTAGTGATCCATCTAAATAATGTGAATTTAGTTCCAAATATGAATATAACTTAGGGAATATAAGATATTTCTATATAAGCTAAAGATACATGAGAAAGATTCCAAAACATTAATTTGAAAGATATATTATTGAACTGAAAAGGGAAAGAGATTCTTTTTTTAACCACACTAAAAGGGAATGATGGTGAAAATTATACAAAAAGGGTGGATATTTAATATACTGGACAATTGAAACTTGTATATTCAAATGTGTGTGGTAACATAGGATATAAGTTAACCAAGTGTGACATTTATCTCTTTAAATTAATTTATGAATACCCTTGGATTACTAATGTTATCTATACAATGAATAAATTAATGACTATTCAATTTTTCAAAATTGATAGAATAAAGGTTGAGGAGCATGTTGACTATATAAAGACAGTGAGAACAAATAGATGAAAAGGGTACATTAAAAATTATTTTGAGATAAACCTTGAAAATCATGGGATAAAAGATCAATATATTACAATATACACCCCACAAAAAAATAGTTTAGTTGAGAGGAAAATATGATTATTGAAGATATAAGAAGAACAATGGTTGCGGAAAATAAATTTTAACTATTATTTTTTAGAGAATCTATTTTTACTACTATATTAATTAGAAATAGATTATTTTTCATACCAGACACTCATAATACATTATATTAGATGTAATAACACATAAAACTAACATTCAGATGCTTTAAATTATTTGTAATTCTTTTTTAAAAGAAGACCAGTAACAAAAATATCAGTAAGTTTGATGAAAAATATAAATAAGACACCTTTTTAGGCTATATTTCAAATAGAAGTGGTTATAAATACTAGATAAAAAATAAAAAAATATTATAATGTGTATATGTCAAAATTATTGAAAATTAACAAAAACAATTAGTATTTATTGAGTTCATAATGATGAATCTACTAGAGCAGGAAACATATATATTTCTGAAAAACAAATTGTTGAGAAAGATTAAAAAGAGGAAGATTTAGTTTATGTGGATTCAGAAGAGATAAGTAATGAAAAAAAGTATGGATATTCATTGGTACATGCATCAAATTTTTAGGAAACATATTCATTCAAACAATATCATTGGGAAAAAAAGATGTATCTGTCCAAATTAGAAGGAGGTTAAGACTTAAGAACAAAAATGTTCTTATATCTCAAAATGAACATAGAAATGTATATTATGAAATTGAGCATAAATGCCATATTTCATATAATAATGAATAAATTTATAAAATTGAGAAGAATTAAACTTGGGAGTTGGTTCCTAGAATTAAGAAATACCATGGGTACTATGTGGTTTTCAAAAATAGATAGAATGAAATTGGATAAGGAAAAGTTGTACTACAAGGGGTATTCTCAAATATAAGGATTTTACTTAAAATAAACATTCATTCTAGTCTTCATGGTTGAGACCATTAGGATATTTATTGAATTTGAACTTCGCAAAAATAAAACATTTATCGAATGGATGTGAAATAAACCTTTATAAATGGTGATTTTAAAGAATAGGTAATTATTGAACAACCTAAGGGTTTTATTCTTTATTAATATGGAATCATAGTGTGAAAACTGAACAAATAATTTTATTATCTAAATCTGACACCTAGATTCGGGTATACTAAGCTATATTGATGGATTATGAACATGAATTTTTCAAAAGGGAATGTTGATATTTGCCTCTATGTGAATTAATTGTACATGGGGAATATTATTTTAATAGTATAAAATGATGAAATTATTTTTTACGTGATAGAGAGAACCTTTATAATGTTTTTTTTAGGAAATTAAGAGTCATTTTGAGATGTTTATTTTGGGTGAAATTTCCAACATTCAAGGATTAAAAATCGTAGAAGGGGTTGTTTATATTTTCCCATAAAAATGTAATATAAGGGATTGTGGAAGAGGTTTGTAAAGTAATAATGAGAATGTATTTATACACCTATATATATTGGAACAAACATGATCAATGATGTGACTAGAACTACTATAAATTAAATGAATTGTAGAAAACTGGTTGACGGCCTTCTCTGGCCAACAACCTCTAGACCTAAAATTGTTTTTTCAATACCATTATATACCATATTTTCAAATTTATACTAATTATTATCACATGATGGTACCCATGTGTTAAATAAAAATATTAAAAAAGGAATTTATGATTGATACTGTACGAGACACGAAACACTAATCTTAAATAAGCCACGAAATAATATTATTTTCAATATGACAATTATAACCTAACTGTTAATTTGGTGGGTATAAATAGGATTAACTAACCTATGAAATATATATATATATATATATATATATTTACTACTTAATATAAATTATTTGATAATTTCTCAGTAAATAATCGATCAATTTTTAGTAAATTAGTTTTATTCATTAGAAATATGGTTTCTTCAAAACTGATTTTTATTGGTTTTTGGGAGAAAATATTATTATTAAATTTTCAAACTTTTAGAAAATTTATTTGATGAAAATAACTTCACTTATGAAATATTCATATCAAAATTAACATATATTGGAATTTTAATATGTTAATGAAAATATTGATTTTTACGTGAAAAGTGAAAAATACAGATTTTTGTTAAACTGTCATTTCTTTCCAAAAAAATAATTCAAAGGTCACATTATTAAATAGATTTTATTTATATTGACATAATTAATATATATTAAATTTTAATCAAATTAATTACACTTCAATCAGCTCCATACTATAATTTATTTTAGGATTATTTTTCGACATTAAAATGAGTATTTTCTAAAAAATAATTTAAAGTGCATAATGCTTTTCAATTTTAATTATTTAAAAACCCATAAAGTGGAATTGTTTAAATAATTTTTATATATTATATTTCAATAATACTAATTTAAATTTATTCAATAATTATTACATGTCATGGAGTTATTATAAAATCATCTTATGCTCGAAAAAACATATTTCTTTAAAATTATATATTTTTGTCACTCTTATGGGTTTTATTTTTCAATTAAATTATACCATTTATGTGAATTTAAATTTTTAAAATGATTAAATATTTGAATCATAATAATTAATATTATATAATAATTTCAACTTAATTTTTTTCATAATGAATAGTTAAAATAGTAAAAATCTTTTACTACAGTTAAGGTGGAAACAGCCTTTCTGGGGGTTAAACTAAAAAGATAATAGTTAAAATTATCTAGAAACATGTATAAAATCTATTTTATGTCTATAGTTTGACCTTATCTAGTTTATTTTTCTATAATGTTCCATTTTTTGTTTTTTTGGAATGTAAAAAATATGGGAATCACTTATTATTAAAAGAAATTACAAGTGTGACACACACCACACTTATAAAAGGTCTCCCCCTCTCATCCCATATTAACACCCTGAAAGGAATTTTTATACACAAATAACTACCCCAATACCTTAAATAATTCCCTCCCAATGAAATATATCCCATTTTTTCATACATATATCCTAATATGGATTTTGGTGAGAAACAAAGGAGTTTTTTCGAATAAGATGTATCATGCTTAACCGGACAATTTTATTTTATTTCATCATTAAAATCCTTAAAATATTCTTCAATTATGATAATAAAATAACACATGTATCCCAAATTTAGTTATATTTTATTATGTTATTAATATAACCTAAATACATCTCCTCTTCTATCAAAAATAAAATGAAATCACCTTTCATGTGTATGGTAGAATACTTCCTTGTAAACCGATGTATATAATTTTCCATCACCTCCTATCAAGGTTAGTTATAAAGATGGATTTAAAGTATATATATGATATTTTTAGAATAATTATACTTCTTTAAATTTTCTATCAGATATACCTTCTTAAATCTTATTCCATGGGGGATATGATAGTATCGCTCATGTATATGACGGACTAACTCCCCATGAAGCAATGTGATTCGTTTTTTACTAACACTTTACATGGAATAAAATATTGATAATTTTAATTAATATATATATATAATATGAATAATTTTTATATTAATGGCATATTTATCTTTAAATGATATAATATATCATTTTATTTCATACCATTCCACTCACTAAAAATGAAAATGTCATTAATGCGTATGTGTGGACAACTGTCTTCATGAAGCAATGTGATTATTTTTTTCATCACCACGTCACATTGATGATATATTCATATATATATAATATGATATTTATTATATTATGAAAATTATATAAATACACAATAATACTTAACTTATTTCAATAATGATCATTGAAAAATGGAAATGTTACTCATGCATACATACCTACTTCCATCTCCATGATTATAATGTAGTTTATTTTTCATAACCATAATTCATTATTGGTTTTAAAATTATAATTTATTTATAAATATAATAATTATGTAATTATTATTATTCATAAGATAAGGGAAGAATGACCTCTTTGACCAAATTCAACACACTAAAGTGGTTTTGAAACAATGAACTGAATGTGTAACACCCCAAGGTTTTCTAAAAATAAATTTAAATGAATGAATTTTTTTAATTACATAATTATAACTAGACTTTAAACATAATTTCATTGCTTCTATGTTTTGAATTTTAAAAAATGGTCATCTACAATTGTGTTAAGTATATTATGTCGAGTCTAGTAGAACCGACATGTTTTTTGGGAATATTAACATACCCTTGTGAATAGTAATATGACCCTAATGAATAGTAAATTGTATTATTATTTTATTTTCTTAAGGCTTTAAGATAATGACATATTGGTTAATTCTTCAATGTTATATAAAAGCAGTTATAGAATAAAAAATTTTAATTTTTGAATTACATATGATTTTATTTAAAAAAAATAAATTAATAATATTTAGAAATTTATTTTCAGAAAATGGAGTTCATTTTTGAATTCTACATGTCGAAAAATGGTTATAGTGAATTTTTTCGGATTTTTCTGGAACAGTTGATTTTTTAGTGAATAGTAAAAATTACAGTTTTGAGTTTTTGTGTGTCAATGACATCATTAATGATGTAATAATGATGTAATAAATATGGTAGAATTATGTATAGTAAAATAATATGTGATGCGTCCCAAGTGGCTAATACCTTGGGAATATTCCATGGGCATGCCCATGGTTTTGCAAATACCACTAATGAGGTGTCCCTTGGAAATTATGAAAATATTCCCTCACTTCTTCTATAAATACCAACACATTCCTTTATTAAATTAATTACAAATTATTCCTCAACAAATATATGGCCTCATTACCTATCTATTAGTCCTACCAAGGATTCCTCAATCACCCAAGGTCCGAACTTTCATGTTCTAGGAGTTACTCTTCATGGTAAGAAAATTATCAACTTCTTTATTTTTTCCCTTTAAGTTCTCTTTTATGTTGTATAGAATTCAAAAATCAATACCATATTCTTATTTCCATATTATTCTTTCTCCATTTTTTTATGATTCATTTCTGTATGGGTTACCCTTGTCCCCTCTCCTTTTAATTATTTTTAAAACCATGTTGTATAGCCGTTAGGCTGCCAAATGTTTGTAAGGGATTTCTCAACTATTCTTTTATTTTGAGTTCCTTTCTTTTATTTCTTCAAATCCTATTACCCAATAAGCATGAAATTTCCATAAATGATTTATATTCTATATTTTCCCATGTTCATGTAAAATGCATCATCATTCTTCTTCCCCTCTCCTACTTATTCAATGAATTAAAACACGGTCTGTGATGTGTTGATTTACCGACATCATGGACGATGTGATTTCAAATTATTTTACTTCCTTAAATATTGGTTATGAAAACATTTTAATGGTTGAACCAGGTTATAATATATTTATTATTTCTCATCCATGGTTATGGAATTCTTTTGTACACATGGTTTTAATTTATAAAACAAAATGAGGTCATTATTATCAAATAACCACTAAAATGATCTAAATGAGCATCATAAATGTTTTAACATATGAATCATCCTCATGTAAGAATTCAAAATGATAAATGGTATAATTTATGGTAATGTAAACATATAAATACCATTCCATTCCATTCTAATTCTGTAGTTTCACATCCACTCGAAAAGAACAATCCATCATGAACCAATCATGGAAATCATGTAAAGAACTCACCCAAAAATAGTGCAAGGAACAAAATTATAACAATTAAAGGGTAAAATTATGTAATTAAATGATCATATAAGTTATTATAAAGATGGATATGTTTATTTAAGATATTAATAAAACTATTTTAACCATTGTACATGTGGTTTAAACAACTTTGAAGCTAAGGTAAGGTAATTATTAACCTGATTTCCATTCTTTAGGCTAACCTTCTACTTCATTATTTATGTGGTATTAAAATTGTATGTGTGATGGGTTTTTTTTATTATTTTTAATTATGTGTATTTATAGTTTCTGTGCATATTCCATCCACTCTATTCATCCTCACTTTAATTATTTGATATTTCTATGGAGATTTTCCATTAAAATACCCTTTTAAAACACTATTTTACAACATTCAAAAGGAATGTTTTTATGAAATTATTCATGTTTTATGATTTTGTTCTGGTTCTTGGGAATTTTTTATGATAATTTTTTGGACCAATATTTACCTCCAATGCATTGGGTATGTGTATGTTGGAGTTCGGGTGTATGGTTACTCCAAGTGTAGCTGCGATGGTTACACAAATTGTAGGGTAGTCATGAGGGTTACAAATTATAAAGTAGCCAAGAGGGTTACAAGATTATGTAATTAATGTAACAAGATACCTTTATTATTCTATTTATGTTATTATGTTTTGTGTGGATCATGTGTAAATCACATGTTTCATAAAGTAAGTATATATGGGTAAAAACTATGTCTTTCAAAACTGATTTCATACGTTACAAGTATTAGTGGACTATTGTGTTCTTTCTTTATTTTATATCCCTTAATTAGATTTTGTGAACATCCCATGTTTTTAAATTATTTTCACAGGTTATTATTATGAGTAATAAAAAGAAGGAATCCAAGTTAAATGTTTGAAGATTAGTCAAATAAATCATTTTTTAAACTTTTATGTTTTATATTTTAAAAAATTGGAAACTATTTTTATGGTATCCACTCTATAAAAATGTGTAATGTTATGAATTTATTATGTCCCAATTATATAAATCTTTAAACTTTAAAAGATCTTCAATTTAAAAGTAATTGAATTCTTTACTAAATTAAATAGTATGTAATCTAATAAGGTCTGGTCCTTATAGTTGGTATCGGAGGATGGTTTAGATAACTTTAGGGGTCAAGATGATGTTAAAAGTATACCATAAATTATTTTTATTATATTATTAATTTGAAATGTTATATCATATAAATATTTCCATGTTGATTCGTCTAATTTATGTTTGTTTTGAATGGTTGTCCGTAGAAGAAACAGGGAATCTGAAGAGGAGAGGCACTGACAAAATGACATCCTTCCGAATCTACAGCCCGGAATGGTAGGGATTGGAACCAAGCAGTTTGTGATAGTAATGGCTTAGCTAATGCAAGAAATAAATGGTGGTGGAATCCATTCAAGAGAAAAACTATAGGTACCACAACGGTACATGAAAATAGTGGAAAATTTCATAAGACAGCACCCTCCTACTTTCAATGGATCTTCTGACCTTGTAGCGGTTGAATGATGGATTAAATCCCTTGAAAAGATATTTTATGTAATCGGTTGTTCGGATAATCAAAAGGCTTGTCTTTCCATTTTTAATTTTGAAGGTAAATATGATTAGCGGTGTCCAATGTTAAAGAATATAAGGGATAAAGAGGATATTGATTCCTTGGAGTGGGATGAATTTAAATGTATTTTCCTTAAAAAATATTTTCCTAAGGTGGTGCGACATTGGATGGAGAAGCAGTTCCTTGAATTGAAGCAAAAGGGGGAAGATTCAGTGGTTTTGTATGAAGATAAATTCACCCAGCAGGCGAGGTATGCTATAAATATTATTATGGATCTTGATAGAAAAATCATACACTTTTACTCAAGAATGAATCTAAGGTATCGAAGGGAATTGGCCTCTCGTGAATTAAAAAGTTAGGAGAAACTTATCTGATGTGCTGAGAGGGTATAGATGGAGTTTTCTTATGATCACGTGCATTTTGAAAACAAGGATAATAATAGTTCTAGATGTCAAGAAATGGGTAAGAATCAATAAAAGAAATATGATAGTAGGAAAATACAGTTTTTAGTTTGTGAAAAGTGTGGCAAGAAGATCCCTAGGGAATGTCTTAGAAAAACTGGGAAGTATTTTAAATATGGTAAGTCTGGACATATTTCCTGAGATTGTAATGTAAATGATCCTAAGAAAAATCCTAATAACCAAACTATTAAGTGTTTTAAATTTGGTGAGATGGGTCACTATGAAAATGTCTGCCTAAAGAGAGATCTGAATGATTCAAAGAAGTTAGACTATAAGCAGAAAGGTGTAGTAAGATCCTTTGCGACAACGTCAGCAGATGTCAGGCCATCCACTAAAGTTGTATCAGGTACTTTATTTTTTTACACATATTTTTTTAAAGTTTCTTTTGATATGGGGTATACACATTACTTCATCTCTGATAAATTTTCTGGTAAATTGGAAATATCACTGTTTCGGTGCGGATGTGCGTCGGGTTTCTGTTCCGACGCCGTTCCGCCAGGACGCGTTCGCGCGTGCGCCCGTCGACCCGAGGGGATGGGCGCGCGGCTTGTGGCCCCGCAGTCCCGCTTTCCAAGGGCGGGTGGCATTCGTCCCTTATTCAGGGACGTCTGCTCCTTGATCAAAACCGGGATGATGGGATGTCGGCTCCTCCTTTCGTAGACGTCTCCTCGGAACTCGTCGCCTAATCCGGGTCTCCCTCATAGATTTAAGAATGTTCGTGAATCTCGTTCCTGGCGCCATATCTTCATGGACACCGGTTAATTATGCTGCTTCCGCCCGGACGCTCCAAGGAGTCTGGTCGGGGCAGCAACCTGCGGTGAGGAGACCGGGTAGCTCTGGGTGTTGGGGGCGTGTCTTAACACTGCGACTCTGCATGTCTGACTTCCGTCCCTAATAGGGCTTCTCGAAGGCGTGATGGCCTGAGGCATCCTGCACTGGGTGCAGGGAACTGCGTTACCTGAGGTTTTCCTCAGCTTCCCATGTTTAACACGGGGTATGCCGCGAGTTTAACGTCCAGCGGGGACGGCATCGGACTGATCAACACGAGAAGTGGATCAGGTGACAGAACCCCTTGCGGGGAACCTCCGACGCTGGGGCCAGCACATGGGCGGCTTCCCGAGTGAAGTGGAGTGGAATGAAATGGCATGACCCCACCGGGATGTGGCGGCCCGGGTAAGGATCAGGATGGATGATGGAGTGAAGAGCTTGGACCCCGTAGGGGCTTCCTACGTACCGCGCGTTAGCGCAGATCAAAGTCAGCGTAGTTCGGATATACAGTTTAACGTCATGCTGGACATCGGCAAGCCGACTCACGAAGAGGTCGAGGCCGCCGGGCGGAGGATTGAACCGAACCACCTCGCACAGAGGGGGATGGAACGGCCGGGTGGATCACAGATTCACGTCATGCTGGACGCCGGCAAGCCGACTCACGAAGAGGTCGAGGCCGCCGGGCGGAGGATTGAACCGAACCACCTCGCATAGAGGGGGATGGAACGGCCGGGTGGATCACAGTTTCACGTCATGCTGGATGCCGACAAGCCGACTCACGAAGAGGTCGAGGCCGCCGGGCGGAGGATTGAACCGAACCACCTCGCACAGATGGGGATGGAACGGCCGGGTGGATCACAGTTTCACGTCATGCTGGACGCTGAAAGGAGAAAGAGGCAGTGGGGAAGCACAATGGAGATACACATGTGCAATCTCCCACGAGGGTGGATTCATAGGTGAATCGACGCAAGTGTGAACCCAGGAGGGGTCCACTAATGGACGAACCGACGTGAATATGACCGAGATGACCAGGTGGTGGGCTTGAACCTCGGAGAGGCTTCCTACGTACCCTGTTTAGGAGACAGGGATCAAAGTCCACGTAGTTCGTTCTGTCAGGACTTACGCACTAAGGTAGCCCGGATGCGGCAAAGCTCAGTTAGAGAGGGACTTGGGCCGGAGGTGAGAGACCTCGATCCCTGTCACGCCCTCTACTGGCTTCGGCAGTGGGGAAGCACGATGGAGATACACATGCGCAGTCCCCCATAAGGAACTAGGGGTTTGTAATACCATACCCCCGTGGGCGAAGGCCACTCCAATCCCGACATCCCTGCAGAGACGAGCGGGTGGGGGCCACATCCGAACCGGGAGGGGGACCCTGCGTGCGAGGCACGGGATCGGATGAAGCGGACGGTTTAACGTCTTGCCGGACGAAGTACAGTTTAACGTCGTGTGTTGAGGAAGAAGCGGACGGTTTAACATCTTACCGGACGAAGTACAGTTTAACATCGTGTGTTGAGGATGATGGAGGCTAGGCAGTTTAGCGTCGTGCAGCTTGGACGTGGTACAGTTTAACGTCATGTTGGACGAAACACTTGGCAGTTTAACGTCTTGCAGCGCGGACGATGGTGCTTGGCAGTTTAACGTCTTGTCGCGCGGACGAGGTACAGTTTAACGTCATGTTGGACGATGGATGCTTGGCAGTTTAACGTCTTGTCGCGCGGACGAGGGTGCTTGGCAGTTTAACGTCTTGTTGCACGGACGAGGTACAGTTTAACGTCATGTTGGATGATGGATTGCCGCCAAGGTGTCCGTGTCACTTTGCGTGAGCCTGGAGGGCCGCACGGGAAGACAACGCACGGTGCGGGCACCCAGGATGAAGATCATCAGGCGCCACGCAGGCGGGTACCCTCATGGGGTCAAAGGGGGCGACCCTGGCGGCTTGCGCGCAAAAGGGTAACTTGGTGCGCAATACCGCGGGTCGGCGCGCAATTGAGAGGGGATGGCGCGCAATTGGGTCAGCGCTTTGCGCGCGGATGACTGAGATTGTGCGCACCGGGCTTCGGATAGCGCGCGGGGGCAACGGCCCATTCTTTAACGAATGGCCACTTTGAAAAGGGGGGTGCGCGCAATCGGGCTGGATTGCGCGCACCCGGAGGCAATTGCGCGCAAGAGGCTTCTTTTGCGCGCGAAAGCCTTTGGGTGAAGGGTTAATTCAAAAGAAAGGAGCCAAAGGGATTGCGCGCGAAGGCGAACCCCGAGGCTTTCTTGCGCGAAAGAAAGGAGGTTACCTGAAGATCGACATTGCACGCAGAAGGGGTTGGATTGCGCGAACGAGCGACTCTTCGAATTCCGGCAACCTTCAAAACTTTGGGGGTCGCCTTATATTTATAGGCAACCCCGGGCACGGAATCTGGTCCGTGGGCGCGCAATCTCCTTCGCAGGCACGGAATCGGGCCCGGCGCGCAAGGGAGTCGCGCGGGCCACGGGCGCGCAAACTTGCGCGCCGGCCCAGCGCATTGCGCGCATCCCGGGAGGTTTGTGCGCGGCACTACAACTTTGCGCGCGGGCCTCCAAAATTCCGCGCAAGGCCTCCGGGCCCTCCGAAACGTGCTTCTGACTCCAAATACGACCTCGCTTTCCGCATCCGGAGTTTTGTTTGGGAACAACGGACTTTTCCGGCGTCTACAAAAGCCCCCCCTCAGAATCTGATCGGCGAGAGGTCGTAACGATCGGGTTCCGAGGGAGACGCCGGAATGCCGAAGTCCTGGGTGGCGCGGGACTGTGGCGCGCAAAAAAGGGTGTCGGGCGCGAAATTCGCTGTCACGGTCGCGCAAAGCGCTTTTCGCGCAGCGCGGACACCCGGCCTCGACTATAAATAGGGGCCCTGGGTCCCCCCGTACCGTACACCGGCCTTCCGCGTGATAAGCATCCGAGCTCTCGTGCGCGAAATTGCCCTTTCCGGCGCGGAATTCACCCGTTCTTCGCGCAAACCTTCCGGATTTCGGCCTGTTTTTGCGCGAACACCCGGGGTTTTATGCGACAGACTTTCCAATTGCGCGTCGTCCACTAGGATTGCGCGCCAACTCTCAAACTTCTCTACCAGCCTCTTCCGATTCCGCACGCCTCATCCCTTAACCCACACGACTCCCGGAGCTTCTGAGATGGCCACGAATCAAGGGAATGAGGGGGATGCCGCCATTCGCAGAGCTGATATGGCGGCGAACGAGGAGGTTTATAGAGCCAAGGAGATTGTTTCCAGCAATCAGTCCTTGTTTGACTTGCTGACGCCGGCCCAGAAGACATATCCGCTGTCGGACAACCTGCCGATCTGGAACTTTGGCATCCTAGATGAGGTTCCGGTGCTAGGGTTCGAGGTTGATGCGCCACGGACCTGGGTGACTCGGGAGGACGAGCTTCCCCGCTATAACATCACCAACAATGGGCATCCTGCCAGGGAGACCAGGCACTTAGATGTCTATGTCCTGAACCCGAGGACGCGAACCATCGTCGGGAGTGAGCCTACTGCGGAGAACTCTCTAGCCCTCTACTCGAGCACATATCACCAGAGTGTCACTGACGACACCAAGGGCTGGCTGAAGGACTGGGACTTGCGGTCTGGGGGCAATTTCACCAGTGAGTGGGCCTGGGCGTTCTGGGTACGCCACACCTGCGATCAGTTCGCGGAAGAGCTGCGGTACATCGGCCTGTTTGAGGCGGTGTGGACGTCGCAATTCCACTTCTACCAGTAGTTCGAGCTCGGGCCGGAGCTGTTCACCCGCTGGTCCCCGGATACCAACACCTTCCATCTTCACCATGGGGAGGTCAGCATCGGTCTCTGGGACATCCACTGCATCGGAGGTATCCCGCTGGAGGGTTACCAATACGATGAGTTCCTGCCTCCGAAGAACATCTGGGAAGACAGGTCACAGACTCCCATTCTGACATGGCATCTACTTGACCTGGCGACGCAGCGGCTCGGGATCAAGGACTTCCACAAGGACATAGCCTACAAGGAGTGGTTCGGCCAGTTCTTGGAGCATGACCCAGCGGTCAAGATGCCAGGCAGGGGGAAGCGGTGCCCGACCGCGGCTCAGAGGAGCCGGAACAGGTTGTACTGGCGGGTCCTGGAGACGGGCGACTACCGCTCATGGGGGTACCGTGTCATCGAGGCCCGGGACCCAAATGTCCGGTACGCGGCGTTCCTGGCCGCCTTTCTGAGTGGGTGGCTCCTGCCAGTGCGGGACGCGAGAATGGGCGTTCGCCCGGTGACACTGGCGATGGCGGGCGCTATGGCCGCCAAAAAAAGATACAACCTCGGGGTCCCAGTGCTGGCGAAGTTGTATGCCATCCTGGGATGCATCTCGCGAGGGGGGTCGCCACGAAGGATCTGTGGGCCCTTTCAATTCTTCCATGGCTGGGTGGCTGCTCACCTCAGTGGGTACACGTTTCCAAACGTTGTCATTCCTCCGGGCAACGGCCTGCGACCCTCCCTGCTGAACATCACGGGGGTCACTCCGATGACCCTAAACGAGGAGGGCGTGAGGATTCAGATTGGCAATCACGCCAATTTCAACTTCAGCCCGTTCCCCACTCCCGTTGGATAGATGATCGACAATGGGCAGGGTCCGTTGGAGCAGCACGAATACTTCCTGAACATGCAGGGCGGGGTGCTCGTGGCTCGGATCGACGGGAAGGTGATCTGCGAGCCCTACGTGCCAACCCGGTTCGCCAGGAAGTTCGGGTGCCTTCAACGGATGCCGAAGAGGGTATTCACTGCTGTCCGGGAGGAGACGAACCCTTGCGTCCTTCGCCAGATGTGGCTAATGTTCGCCGCTTTCGGCTCTGGCGACGTCATCACTCTCCCTCCTACCGGGGTTGACGCAGGCTTGGCAACCGAGTACACCGAACACTGGGCCATCGCGTACCCCGAGGGGCTTCTACGGAAGCCAGTTCGGCGGCTCGAGGTCACCCGTGCGGAGACCGGGCGTCAAGGAAGGAGGCGAGGCGCCGTTACGCGGGGGAGAACGGAGGCGCGCCAAGCAGTGGAGCTGGCGGCGGGCACATTGCAGGCTGCCACCACGACTTCAGCGCCCAGAGAGGGGGCACAAGTAGCGGTCGGGGAGCGGCCCGGGAAGCAGGTAAGGCGTCCGCTCGAACCCTCCCACGATGCAGTCTTCCCGGCGCTGTGGTCGGCCTGGATGACCCTGCGGCAGTCGCTGGGGACCGAAATCATCTGGCGGAAGATAACCAGCGAAGGAATCCATCTGCCAGAGGTCGGGCACCTCCAGGTCGCCGACAGGGTGAACTTCCACCGGCGGTATGCATATCTGACGGCTATGGACGAGTACGCGTGCCAACGTGGTCAGCATGCGGAGCCGTCCCTTCTGGTGAAGGTGATGCTCGGTCTAGAGCCTGCTCCAGAAGAGATGCCGCCGGAGGAAGATGACAGTAACGACGACTCCGAGGAAGAGGAGGAGACGGGGGAGGATGAAGGCTCCGAGGGATGGTCCCATCAGGGGAGCCCGCGGGAGAGCGGCGAGGTGGCCGGCTCTGGAAATATTGATATCACTGAGCTCCTCGAGGTCCGCTTCTATCCCTACTCAACCTGCTTCATCCATTCTCTTATGCAGCTTCTAACCCATTTCTCCACCTTTCTCAGGAGTGCATGGATGCTGGTCAGGCATCCTCAGCAGGAATAGGAGAGGCGCCAGCAGGACAGGGCGGGGGCCAGACACCCATCATTGAACTGACAAGCGCTGAGGGGTCCCCCGCTGCAACTGCTCCTGCGGCGGCCGGGACAGCGAAAGACGACGCTCTGGACTCCCGTAAGTCTTCTCCCTTCACTGTTGGTGTTTGCCGTTGACGATCCGTGACTAACCATGGCATGCCTTGTGCAGTGATCTCAATACTGGAGGCTCGTCGGGCTGTCGAACCCGAGCCATCCACGAGTGGACCAATGGCAGACATACCGCCTCCTCCGGAACAGGCTTCTCACACCGAGTCGGCCCCACCAACTGCTGATCAGGGGGCAACGGACGCCGGCGGTGCTGCCATCAGAGAGAGGTCGGGGACTGACGAGGGTGTCAACGCCGCTGGGGCGGGAGAAGGTCGCCCATATGGGGAACCTATCCCCCGTGAGGACACCCCAGGGGCGGACCCTGCAGCAGACCTGCTGGCTGCCTTCCCTGCCTACCGGCCTGCCGACCCCGAGGAGATGGACGACTCGGACGCGGAGGCAGTCGAGGAGAGCCAGATAACGCACCGCAGGGGGTGGAAGTGCATCCAGAGCTTCCTCAAGCGAGACCCATCAGAGTGGCTGGGGCGCATGTGATCGCTTCAAACCTGGCTGCGCTTCCTATGTGTCGGGGGAGCTGATGCTCAACGCCTCCATCTGACGGTCCGTGACTTCATGGCCGAAAGGATGCGCGAGAGCCGCCGGCGTGCCGACGTCGCACAATGTCGGGACATGTCGGAGAACACGCGGGCGCTCCTCGTGGCGGAGCAGGAAGTCCGGCGTCTCGAAGGGCAGGCGGCAGAGAAGGAGGCCTTCGTCGCAACGTGCACTGAGCTTGTGGAGCGACTAGCGGCCCAGCTAGTTGACGCCCAGGTACAGATGACGAAGGCGGGCCAACAGATGGTCACACTTCAAGTCGAGTGGGAGCGTGCACAGGCCAGGATCGACGAACTGCGTGCTGCGACCGCCGACGAAGAGAGGGTACGCAGAGAGCGAGAAGCAGCTCTGGAGGCCGCCAGCTAAAGGGTAGCGGCATTAGAAAGACTTATTCAGCATGCTAATCCCTAGGGGCTTTGTTTTTGCCACTCCCAGAAAATTTTCTTCCGCTACTCAATACTTCGATCCATTTGTATGAACCAATATATTTATCTGCATCTTTTGGCTTAACATGCTCAACCACGATTCATTGTCTTGCGGGAGTCTTAACCAAGCTTCAGGCATCCACAATTGGGCCTGGATTTCTAAAGAAGAGAGGGAGGTCATCCCTAGGAAGGGGGACCTCAGACCTAATCAATGTATCATCCCCCCAACTTGTTCCGACACACGAGCGGGACAACGCTAGGGGCGTTGAGATTTTATCCGAACATAGGGAAATGATAAAGGGTGAATCGCATGTCCCGAATTCAGAAATCCACGACAATCGGCCTTCCAGGAAATGCCCAAGACGGCAAGCGGAAAATGGATCAATCGACCATACTACTGCAATAGACGGACCGAAGGTCATCATTCATATTGCAGGAGGTGGATCACATGTCATCATCAATACCGCTTTGGAGGTTCCTTCAGGCACAAGGGTGGAAATCCAGATCAACAGGGCATGCGAAGCGTGGGGCGAAGTGACGATTTGTTCGGACAGAATCTAACGCTCTCAAAATTGCGCCACCGTGGGGAAAGCGTATTAGGAGGATGCACTAATCTGGTCGTGAATCACCCCAATTCTCAGACAGAACCTCTTTGACGAGGAAACTGTCGCTTCCCATCATTGCAATGGGGCATCCCGAACTGAATCGGGGAGAATATCACAATCGCACCACTCTACCGGAAGCCAGGTCAGACGGTCGGCGACGAGGAGGGGCGGGACTTAGCGATCCCTGAGGCTGGACCCGAGTCAAAATGCCCGGGCGTTCCTACGTACTCCATCAGGCTGGAGATCAAGCCACACGTAGTTCTGAAAGTGCAGTTTTGCGTCATGCAGGACGTAGAACCCCGTTTGGGGAGATCTTAGTTTAAGGTCGTAGAGCTTGGACCATAGGGGCAGATCTTAGTTTAAGGTCTTAAAGCTCGGACCATAGGGGCAGATCTTAGTTTAAGGTCTTAGAGCTCGGACCATAAGGACCTCAAAGTACGCCACATCATGGTCCTATCCCCTGGATATGTGAAGATGCACTGAGGGATAGTGTCAAGAGTGTCGAGGTTTCGCCTGGTCAGAGTGGGAGGTGGAAAATGTGATGTGAATCATGCGGCCATTCACTCAAGGACTAGAGGCACCGGCGTAACGATATGGGAGTACTGCCGACCGTGGCGGAAAAGCAGCATCCATATCGCACTGACCGTTGATGGAATGAGGCAGAAAACGAGCATCAACCGCTCAAGCGCAGGATTCATATTGATTTGCTGCCCAAGGCCCTTGGGGGCACCAGCCCGAGTCGGTGGGAGAGCACTGAGGCATTGTGTCCAGACCGCTCACGGGGGCTCCACCCAGGGCGTAGGCGATGGGTCCGAATGAAAGGGAGCACGAAGCCTGAAAAGTGGAAGGAGCCTGACCAAGCTGAACCTGACCCTCCTGGCAATAAACCAGAGTACTCTTGACACCGGTGGACCACTGCAAGGGGTCGAGGGACACGCCTTGAGGGTGACCCGAAGGCGGAGGATTCCCCGGAGAAGGGGGGAATCTCTAAGAGGTGGGGGGCTGGACCCGAAGTTTCAAACATCCATGCATTCCTACGTATCCCATAAGGATGGGAATCAAGCCACACGTAGTTCTCGAAGCGCGGCGCAACACAATCGGGCACCAGCGCGGGGAAGGGTGCGGGTCTGACCCTCGCACACAGAAGAAGCGGCATTTGATATTTCTTGTTTGTCCTTAAAGGTGGATGGTTTTTCTTTGTGCAGCGACATGCCTGTGATTAAGAAATCTCTGGCGTCGCCACAATAATCAAGCCATGAAAGGCATTGATAAATGGTGTGGTTATTACCCAGTGCCCAACATGAGTGTCCCCTGAGGAGAACATCACGATGTAGTGCCGTTTCTCGTCGGGCGGCCAAGACGATCACAGTTTACGGTCGTGTGGTTGGACCAGACAACACAGTTTAAGGTCGTGTGGTTCGGACCATTGGAGGAACCCGTGTATTGCGATATGGCAGACCCAGCGGAGGTGGGGACATACCCAGCCCTGCGGTCACGCACGATTCCAGGGGAAGGATCCTGGGATAGGGGCATGCGTATGTCCATCACCCGAGGGGCATAGATGCTAGCCTCCAGCTATACTGGGCCTAGAACGCGATTGTTTGGGCGACTCCTTCCTCCTTATGGGGACGAGGGTCCAGCTACGCATGGCCCTTAGGGAGGACATCAGCATATATCCTTGGTGCTCAGACCGTGGGAGCCTCAAAAGACACCATCACCCTGGTTGGTCTGCCTAACATGTAGAGGTGTATTGAAGGTCAGTATGAAGAGAGTGTCGAGATTCCACTACAACGCACAAAGGCGGAAATGTGATGAGAACTGCGCAACCAATGTTCAGAGCCTGAAAGAGCCGACATGGCGATCAAGGATGTCGCTGACCATATTCGCAACACAACATCCGATCGCGTCAGCCTAGGATGGGGCAAGCAAACGAGCATCAACCGCTCAAGCGCAGGATTCATATCGATTTGCGGCCCAGGACCCGCCGGTAAATCGACCCAGAGCGGTAGGAGAGCACTGAGGCATCGTACCCAAACCGCTAACGAGGATCCCTTTGAGTGAAGGCTAGAACAAGAGGAAGCGCGAGGCCCGACAAGCAACACAGGACTTGTCGGGATTGAATCTGACACTACGGGTCATAGACCAAAGTACCCAAAACATGTTAACAGATCACCGGAAAGGGTCGGAGGACTCACCCTGAGAGCAACCAAAAGACGGCAGATCCCCGTGATCAACCAAGAGACGGGGCTGGACCTGAAACACAAGCATCCAGGCGGTCCTACGTATCCCATAAGGATGGGAATCAAGCCGTACGTAGTTCTTGAGAGGCAGATTAACGTCATGCAGGACGATGAGGGGTGTGAGGTAGTCCCACACACGGGGGAGGCGTATGGCGCGGCCAGTAGACCAACGCGAATGAGGACATAATCCCCCGCTCACGCCACACACCTCGCACAAAAAGGAGGGGAACTGGGGCCAGAGGCCCAACGCAGGATAGATATTCCCGAGAAATGGGGCTGGGCCTGAAACATGAATGTCCAGGCGGTCCTATGTATCCCATTAGGATGGGAATCAATCCGCACGTAGTTCTTGAAGTGCAGTTTAACGTCATGCAGGACAAAAAGAGAAAGGGGGGAGCAGAAGGCATCCCCAAACGTGGGGGGCGTACAGCGTGGCGAGCAAACCGACGTGCATGAGGGCATAGCCCCGCGTTCACACCATACGCCGCATACCCAGAGGCAACTGGGCCAAGGGCCCGAGACGGGATGGAAATTCCCGAAGGATGGGGCTGGGCCTGAAACATGAATGTTCAGGCGGTCCTACGTATCCCATAAGGATGGGAATCAAGCCGCACGTAGTTCTTGAGGGGAAGTTTAACGTCATGCAGGACGAAGACGCTTGGCAGTTTAACGTCTTGCAGCGTGGACGTGGTACAGTTTAACGTCATGTTGGACGAATGCTGAACAGTTTAACGTCTTGTAGCTTGGACGAAGTACAGTTTAACGTCGTGTTGGACGAAGATGCTTGGCAGTTTAACGTCTTGCAGCGCGGACGAAGTACAGTTTAACGTCGTGTTGGACGAAGATGCTTGGCAGTTTAACGTCTTGCAGCACGGACGAAGTACAGTTTAACGTCGTGTTGGACGAAGATGCTTGGCAGTTTAACGTCATGCAGCGCGGACGAAGTACACTCAGGCAAAGTACTACTTGAGGAACCTAGCGTTGGTGGGAGGAGTGACACGCTCACCATCCACAGTCGCTAGGGAGTACGCGCCATTGGGATAAACCTTGTGGATGACAAAAGGTCCCTCCCATTTGGGCTCCAACTTGGGCGGCTTCCTGCCGGGGATCATTGGTGCTCTTAGGGCCAGTACTAGGTCACCCTGCAGGAAGGAGCGGAGGCGAACCTTCTTATTGAAAGCTCGAGCCATTCTGCTTTGATGCCTCTCCAAGTTGTGCAAAGCGCGAAGCCTATTATCATCCAGTGCTTCCAACTCGACTAGACGGGCTTCAGCAGCTCTGTCCGGCGCTTGCTGGTCGTAGACCACAGTGCGCAAGGACGGTAATTGGATCTCGATGGGCAGGACGGCCTCAGCTCCATACACCAGGGAATAAGGGGTCATCTGGGAGGAATTGCGAGTCATCGTCCGATAAGCCCAGAGGGCATTGGGGAGCTTGTCCGGCCAACTCTTCTTGCTCTGACCAACCATCTTTTGCAGAATGTTAGAGAGGGTCTTGTTAAACGCCTCAATCTGTCCATTCGCCTGCGCATGATAGCAAGATGTATGGTTCGAGTGAATGTTGTACTTGGCGTACAACTTCTTCAACTCGGCTTCTCGGAAATTGGCTCCGTTATCCGTGAGGATAGCGTGAGGCACTCCAAATCGATAAATGATGTTGGAGGTCACGAAGTCAGCGATCGAACAGGATTTGACCTCTCTGAGCGGAATCGCCTCTGCCCATTTGGAGAAGAAGTCTGTGGCGGTCAGAATGAACCGGCACTGGCGAGCCGTCGCCGGCGGGTAAGGTCCCACAACGTCCAGACCCCAGACTGCAAAGGGCCAGAAATACCTAGTGGTATGGAGAGGCTCTGACGGCCGATGCACAAAGTTCGCATGAACCTGGCACGCATGGCACCTCCTGGCATACTCGATGCAGTCATGGATCATGGAGGGCCAGAAGTATCCCAACCTCCGAATCTGGTGGGACAGCTTCGGCCCAGTCTGGTGGGCACCACATGAACCAGCATGAACCTCTTGCATGACTCGCGGGATCTCAACTCCTTGAAGGCAACGGAGGAGAACACCATCAAATCCGCGCCTATAGAGGATCTGCTCCAGGCCGGGACTGCTCTGGAGGACAAACTGCGATGCGCGGCGTCGAACTCGCTCGCGCTCGGCCCAATCTGACGGGAGAATGCCATGTTGGAGGTACTCAACCAAAGGCGCCCTCCAATCAGGGGCTGATTCGACTGCCATATCTGGGGTACTCGGGGCTCCGGGCACAGGGGCAACCGTGGTGAGATTACTTACCAACGGGCCGCGATCCCCCTACGGGGTAACGGGGGTGATGATCTTGCGGTGCGTCACGCGGACGATCAGGTTGTCCTGTTCAGGCTCTGCAAGTGACGCAGCAAGGCTGGCCAAAGCATCTGCTCGACCGTTCTGTGACCGGGGAATATGGACAATTTCTGGCCGAGAAGGGAACTGGGCCATCAGAAGGAGGGTGCACTCCAGCAATGGCACAAGTTCCAACTTCCTGACAACATAGTCTCCATTGATCTGCTTAACGACCAGCTCGGAGTCCCCTTTCACACACAGATGGGGCACGTCGATCTCGAGAGCTAACTCGAGGCCAGTGATGAGGGCATGGTATTCCGCCTCATTGTTGGTACAGCCCTCCGACAACAGGAAAGAGTATGGCAGCACGGCTTGCTCCGGGGTAATGAAGACGATACCCAAGCCCACTCTGTTGAGCTTAGGATTATCGAGCCTTCTACCGGTGGGGCTCCGGGAGGCACCGTCAAAGTGCATCTGCCAGCATGGATCGGCATGATCGACCGAGAGAATGGCCTCATCAGGAAAGCCTAGATCCAGCGGCTGATCCGCGGAGGTCGGGTGAGCAGCCAGAACGTCTGCCAATGCTTTCCCTTTGATGGCCTTCTGAGACACATACCTGATGTCGAACTGCTGGAGAATCACATCCCACCGCGCTAGACGGCCAGTCAACATAGGCCGGCTCAGGATATACTTCAACGGGTCTACCCGAGAAACCAACTATACCTCGTGGTGCTGCAAGTAGTGCCGTAATTTCTGTACGGAAAATACGAGCGCCAGGCAGCTCTTCTCGATGGGGGAATACCTAAATTCCGCATCGAGGAGCATGCGACTGAGGTAATAGAGGCTATTCTCTGTTCCCTCGTTGTTCTTCTGGGCGAGAAGGGCACCAAGGGACCGTTCCAGGGCGGTCACATAAAGGACCAGCGGCTTCCCGGATACAGGCGGCATCAGAACCGGAGGTTGAAGCAGGTACTGCTTGATTTCCTCGAAAGCGGTCTGACACTCTTTATCCCATACATAGGTGGCACCTTTCTTCATGAGCCGAGAAAAGGGCTTACACTTGCCGGCCAGATTTGCGATGAATCGGCGTATATAGGCTAAGTGGCCTTGGAACCCTTGCAGTTCCCGGATGTTACCTGGGGGAGGCATCTGGCTAATCACCCTGATCTTCTCCGGGTTGATCTCAATACCCCGGTATCTTACCACAAATCCAAGGAACTTTCCGGAGGTGACCCCGAAGGCACACTTCAACGGGTTCATCTTCAGGCTGCGAGACCGGAGGAAGCCGAACACTTTCTCAAGATCTTTGAGATGGTCCTGACGCTGGCGCGATTTGACCACCAAGTCGTCGACGTAGCATTCCACCAGTGTGCCGAGGATTGGCTTGAATATGCGGTGCATCGCTCGTTGATAGGTGGCACCTGCATTCTTCAGGCCGAAGGGCATGACCTGGTAACAAAAGATACCTTGGGGGGCCCTGAAGGCAGTGAACTCCTCATCCTCAGGGGCCATCCGGATTTGGTTGTATCCAGAGTATCCATCCATGAAGGATAGGGCTTGGAACCCTGTCGTGGCGTAAATCAACAACTCTGTCACTGGAAGGGGAAAATCATCCTTCGGACAGTAGTGATTGAGATCGCGGAAGTCGATGCAGACTCAGATCTGCCCGTTCTTCTTCCGGACCGGCACAATGTTGGCCAGCCATTTGGGGTACTGAACTTCCCTCACGAAGTTGGCTTTGATAAGCTTGTCAACTTCGGCCTCAACCATGGCACCATGGAATGGGTGCATCTTCCTGGGAGGCTGCTTGAACCCGCGATGGTTCGCCGGGAGACCAAGGCGGTGGACGGCTACCTGAGGATCTAGCCCCGGCATCTCGTCATAGCCCCAAGCGAACACATCACGGTGCTGTCTGAGGAAGTCCACGTACTGCTGCCTCTCCTCAGAGGGCATGGCGGCACTGACCAATGTGGGTCTTGGATCTGCCTCGGTTCCAAGATTCACATGTACTAACTCATCGACCGTGGCGGAGACGCCCTCCTCAAAGGCTGGGGGTGCATCTTCCACGTCCTCTCCACTCGGGGAGGGATCGTCCACGGGAGAGACTACGTTGGAAACTGCATTGGGGCTACCAGATCCTGCTGGGCCGCTGGTGCTGGCACGGGCGGTCGCGGTCATCTCATCAGGAGACTCACAGGCCGTCGAGACCATGGCTACGTCCAACCGTTGAATCGGGAGGACGTAAGCGTCATCCAAACTTGCCCAGGGATCACCTCCAACAGCGACAGGCTCAACCTCACCTGCTAGGATCTGCTTATCCTTGCTCTTGTAATAGTCCGCGTCCAGATAGCGGGCTTCACATGAGGCAAAAGGAGAGGCATCTCCCTGAAGCACGCCTACTCGACCATTAAGGGAGTATTTCAGGCATTGGTGGTATGACGAGGGAACCGCCGCATGAAGGTGGAGCCATGGCCTGCCCATCAATGCGTTATACGCAGTGTCCTGAGAGACTACCATGAATTCGGTGTTGGCAACCAAGTCACCGAACTGGGTCTTCAAGCGTATCTTTCCGACCGGAGTTTGCTCGGTGCGGTCGTACCCCTGTATCCTGAGGTCGGAGGGGATCAAGTCATCCTCAGACAACCCCAATCTCCGGAGCGTCCGAGTTGGAATCAGGTTAATCCCGGACCCCGTGTCGACAAGACAGTGCCAGACTTCAAGGCCATTGAACTGGCCAGTGACATACAGCGGACGAATGTGACCCTGTATAGGAGGGTCTTCATCCTTACCAGAGAACGAGATGACTGCCTGACATTCGGCGTCCTCAATCGTTTCGGCGTGAAAGGCCTCTGCAGCCGCAATCTCTATCTCAAACTGGAGGGGGCTTTTCAGGGCTTCAGCGAGCGCCTCGCGCATCTCAGGTGACATGCGCAGAGACTCAAAGATGGAGAGTCTCGCTGGGATGTCGGCCAAGTGCTTCAAGACATCATACTTTTTTGCCAAGCGCGAGCCCCTGGTTGCAGGAGGTTGCTCTGCGGTTGGAGGCATGACGGGCCTTACCGGTTGGACCGGCGGCCGACTGGTGCTTGGCGCATCTCGATGTTCATCGGTTGAAGCCCAGGAAGTAGTCACCGTATTGGGGTCAGGAGGCCGGGATGGACTCATGGCAGGGAGGAGCTGATCGCGACGCGGCTGAGGCGGTTCTGCCTGGTCCCACACCACAAACAGTGGCGGAGGCAAATCCGTCATCCCCGGATGGGGGGGCTGCGCACGTTGAGCTCGGTTTTGAGCCTGCTGCCTAGTCTCAGTGGCGTGCACGGTCTGGCTGGAGGTACCAACTGTTGTGCCCCAGCGACTCCTGTTGTTGCGGTTCCTCCGACGGTGGCGACGACCAGGGACACTAGGGAGGTCCACCTGGTGTTCTTCAACGTCGGGAACCGAAAAGGGATTTACCAGCTCGACGGTATTAACCGAAGCGTACCCAACACTGTCATCAGACGAATCATCCATCACCGGGCGGATCCGAGGAGGGACCCCCATCTCCGGGGGCATGAAATCGCCGAGAGTGCGGGATAGTGCTGGAACTGGCGGGGCGCGCTCTTCCTTCTTGCGCCGCCGCCGTTTTCTCTTCTCGGAAGAGGCAGGCTGGGATGACGATGCCGAAGCAGCACCTGCAGATTCTGGGGGCTCAGGCTGATTCAAGCGCGCACGGACGATTCCATGGGCGCGAATGATCGTCTTGCGGGCCATCCAGTTATTATACTTCTGGGATCCGCGGTCGGAGACCGGCTGCCATTCGTCCTCATTGCCACTATCATCATCTGATCCCACGAACACGCCCGCCACTTGTGCTGGAGCTGGGCCCAACCTGATTACATTGTCATTAATCTGGTCTTGGAGCCAGTCCTTAAACACGTAGCACCGCCGGATGGTGTGCCCCAGGGCTCGATGGTAAGGGCAGTAGCGGGGGTTATCCGTGAGATGTGCCTCCTCTGGCTTCCAATACTCAGGCAGTCGCACAATCCTCTGCTCCAGGGCGCTCCGGAAATAACCGGGGACCTGATCCTCGTGAAATGAGTAAGTCAGGTATCGCGGGCCCCTGGGAGCGTGGTCTTGACGAGGGGCTGGAGGGGCCTGCCGAGGAGGTGGACCCTGATTATCTCACCTGGGTTGTGGCGGTACATTACACGGAGGGGCCGGCCGGTTCTGAGGCTGCCGCTGCTGGGCCGGGAACTGAGCCCGTGGAGGCGGATTCTTGTGAGGCTGCGGAGCTGGCCTCGCCGGCAGCAGCTCCAACTGCCTGGGGGCCTCTACCTGAGCAACAGCAGCGGGCTCAGCCCTGCTGACTCTCCTTGCAGGAATCATAGGGGGCAGCGGGTGTGCCTGACTGGCCTGTTGCAGGGCTTCCTCAAGACGTTGAGCTTTGTCTGAGAAGTCCCTGAACCCTCCGGGGTAATTCTGAGTGATCAAGGAAGGGACCAGCTCGGTCTTGACGTTCCCGAAGCACATTGTCAGCAACTGCTCCTGAGTCAATGGCATGTCAAGGGAATATGTGAGACCCTTCTATCGGGCGACGAAATCCGCGACTCGCTCATCAGGCCTCTGCTTGCACTTGAAGAGGTCTGCGATACTCGTCTTCCGGGTCGTGGAACTGAACTGGTAGAGGAATTTTCTACGAAGGTCCTCCCAGCTAGTTATCGACCCGACGGGGAGCTGGCTGTACCAGACAAATGCTGGCCCTTCCAGTGTCTGGACAAAGCAGCGAAGCTTAGCGGCCTCCTGCTACGCCGGAGTCCCCAACATAGGCCCGCACCTCGAGTTGAAATGGGCCAAATGCTGTGGCGGATCTCCAGTCCCATTGAAGGGGGCGAAAGTGGGGTTCCCGAATCCCGGAGGTTCCGGCATGTCATCCACCCATGCTGGGTATGGTTTGCCGTCCGGTGGGATCGCCACTTGCCGAGTCTCCAAGGCTTCCAAGCGGGCGATGAGTGCCGCCATCGGATCGTCCGGACATGGGTTCCAGTCCTGGCGAGGATCTCTAACCACGAGTGCATTGCATGGCCCTTCAATCGGGTCGTCGACCGGGTCTTCGAACTCGGCAGCTCGTGGGATGGCAGGCGGAGCGGCCCTTGGGGCAGCGGGAGGAACCCGAGCGGGGTCTCTCAGGTAGTCACGCCGCTCAAGAGGGTGTGGTGAAACATACCGCGCCCTCTTGCCATAGCCAATGGCCTCTCCCATGTCGGCGAACACGGCGTAATCACGGTTTCCCGGGAGAGTCTCGTCGAGGAGTGGTTGTTCCTGTCCCTGCTGTCCTGGCCTAGGATAACCGTAGTCAGGCCGCCGTTCTGCGGCGCGCTCGGCGAGGAGCTGGTCAACTAGCTTCTTCTGCTCGGCGAGCTGTTGACGCAGCATAGCCTTCTCGGGATCCTCATCTGCCCTCTGCATGGAGGCAGATGGGTCGACGGGCTTTACAGTACCGCCGTGCTCTTTACCTTTGCTGACGTTCCGGCTCAACGTCAGTGCTTCAGTGGGCGTGGGGAGACCCAGGAGGTTCCTCTGGTGACGAGTAACTCTCACCGATGGATCCAACAACGGCTTGTCTTTGGGGGGAGAGCCCCCGTCGAGAAGTTCCAAACCGTTCCCCTCTCCTGACAGGTCAGCCATATTGACCGTTTCCGTCCCTGGGGATGTACCCTCAGGGCCACCCAGTGAATCGGGCTGTCGGCGAATCGCACTGAAGCGTGGGGCAGCGTACTGCCCCATCCACGGATATACACGTGGGGGGTGGCTCCCTCGATAACCTTGCGGAGTACTTGAAAACACTCAACGCATCGTTGTTGGAGGGCCTCGTGGTGCCCAAATGACCCGGGGTGCCGAACCGCGGGGAGCGTGGCCAGGTTAATTTGACGGCACTGCTCGCCAATATCCTCCAGGTGTGCTTGACTCCCGGGATATGGCATTTCTAGGCGGTAAAGACGGGAGTGAGTCTCCCGGAGAGTTCGGCGGAAGCATTCGAACTCATCCGGGGTGAGCGATTCGGGTGCATCAAAGTCCGGTCCTGCGACTGGCCAAAACTTCTCAGGGAAGTGGCCCTCTGCAAGGACGGTCCAGAAGCTCCACGACTCAAACTCGGGACCCAGGTCTCCTTGGTCCTCTTCAACGACTGGGAATGGACGGGGAACCGGCAGTGGTGCCGAGGCGGGCCGCCGGGCCGACGGGCTGGCCGGCGGTGAATACGGCGAGCAGGCCGATTGGCCTCCATATCCCCGGCCGCCCCCTGAGGGTGGCGGTGCCCCAGCTACCACATCACGATAGGACGGGCCGGCGAGCGAACATCCTGCCGTAGCGTCGGTGCTCGCCGAGGGTGCACTAGATCGTGGTTCGACCGTCGGTCCCCAGAAAAGACCTCCGGCTTCTCCGATCGAGGCGGAAGGCGCTTCCAGAGGGGCCGGTACCAACCGCAAGCTCGATCCTTGGGGGCCTACCAGGCCCTCGCTACTCCGGATATACCTTCGGAGAGAAGCGGGGATCATATCGATCTCGCTCTCGGGAAGTATGAGGCTGACGTGCCGCATTCCTACCCCTGCCCCTGACTGGTGGGACCGGGGGGAGGGCTCTGCCGCCAAATCATACTCTGCCTCTGTATCAGAGAAACGAACCGGTCGGATCTCTGTCCGGAATTCCCTAACATTCTTCCCTTGACGTCGACGCCTCACCCTCCTGCCCCTAGGTGGTTCTTCGGGGCATGGCTGATCTCTGTCCTGGCGTCCTCTGGCCGCACCGGTGTTGGGGCCAAGAGGACTAGAAACCAAGGTGCGAGGAGCACCGGGACAGATATCAAAGGGGACGCGGGGAGAGATGCTTCCGGGCAGGCCTCCGGGCCGGGATCGGGAGGTGGGATGACCCATGCCTCTTGGATCGGCCACACGGAGTAGACCCTGTTGGTGAATAGCGCTACCGCGAGGTGGTCCGTGGTGGCTATTGCCTATACCAGCAACCGGGAGAGTCAACCCAACCTGCCTTTGGGGAGGTCGGGGCCTCGATCCGAGTCGGGCATAGAAGTGCCCCTGCTCAGGATGCGCAGGGGCCTGGTGTCTGGAGCCAGCAGTGGATTGAGCCAACGCGGCCGCTGTTTCTAGGGCCCCAAGGTGGGAATCCTCTTCCGCTCGCGCCCGACGTTGGCGTCGGGATAGACGAGTCGGGATGAGCGGCGCGGGCAGGTGGAGAGCCTGTTCTCCAACTTGAGAGGCCTGGCGGCAATGTCGACGTGGCCTGACAGGAACCCTTATCGCGGATCCCTAGAGCGAATCCCGGATAGGGTGGTCTCGAGCATCTTCCACCTCATCATCATAGGGGAAGGAGCTGTCGGAGCGTTCCGGGGATAAACTCCCGAAGCGGTTGGACATCAAGGTAGGCAGCGGTGCCTCCCTACGTGGCCCTCGGGGGCGGCGCTGGTGGCGAGGTGCAGCTTCCTCGAGGTCTAGGCGAGTCATGTCCCTGGTGGGGATGACTCCCTCTTCCTCATATATCTGCACCAAGTTGTTGATCACCCTTCTCTGGATGACCTCCGAGGGGGAGAGAGGGCGTGGTTGCCCCGTAGCTGCGGCTGCTGGGACGGCTATGGAACGGGCGGGACCGTGCGGAGTAGCCGCGTCGGTGTTTCCCCTACCCCTGCGCCAGTGGGCGGGTGGCGATCGGGCGCTGGATTGGGCGACTTGATTCCTGAAAGCAGGGAGAAAGACCCATTAACACTGACAGGAAAAGGAATCGACAACCAACCATTAGTGCCACGACGCCTTCCATGGGGGGAACCCAGGCCCTCAACGTCGTGAGACGGAGTGCCCGATTTCCCTTCCCCAGCCCCTGGTGGGTTCCGTGCCCCGGTGCTGAATGCTCGGTTGAGCAGCATGCTGGTCTTCCAACACCTCTGAAAGTCATCGGTCTTCGTATTGAGGAGAAGAGATTCACGTCGGGTTCACCATTTTTCTGTTTCGGTGCGGATGTGCGTCGGGTTTCTGTTCTGACGTTGTTCCGCCAGGACGCGTTCGCGCGTGCGCCCGTCGACCTGAGGGGAGGGGCGCGCGGCTTGTGGCCCCGCAGTCCCACTTTCCAAGGGCAGGCGGCATTCGTCCCTTATTCAGGGACGTCTGCTCCCTGATCGAAACCGGGATGATGGGATGTTGGCTCCTCCTTCCGTGGACGTCTCCTCGGAACTCGTCGCCTAATCCGGGTCTCCCTCATAGATTTAAGAATGTTCGTGAATCTCGTTCCCGGCGCCATATCTTCATGGACACCGGTTAATTACGCTGCTTCCGCCCGGACGCTCCAAGGAGTCTGGTCGGGGCAGCAACCTGCGGTGAGGAGACCGGGTAGCTCCGGGTGTTGGGGCGTGTCTTAACACTGCGACTCTGCATGTCTGACTTCCATCCCTAATAGGGCTTCTCGAAGGCGTGATGGCCTGAGGCATCCCGCGCTGGGTGCAGGGAACTGCGTTACCTGAGGTTTTACTCAGCTTCCCATGTTTAACACGTGGTATGCCGCGAGTTTAACGTCCAGCGGGGACGGCATCAGACTGATCAACACGAGAAGTGGATCAGGTGACAGAACCCCTTGCGGGGAACCTCTGACGCTGGGGCCAGCACATGGGCGGCTTCCCGAGTGAAGTGGAGTGGAATGAAATGGCATGACCCCACCGGGATGTGGCGGCCCGGGTAAGGATCAGGATGGATGATGGAGTGAAGAGCTTGGACCCCGTAGGGGCTTCCTACGTACCGCGCGTTAGCGCGGATCAAAGTCAGCGTAGTTCGGATATACAGTTTAACGTCATGCTGGACGTCGGCAAGCCGACTCACGAAGAGGTCGAGGCCGCCGGGCGGAGGATTGAACCGAACCACCTCGCACAGAGGGGGATGGAACGGCTGGGTGGATCACAGTTTCACGTCATGCTGGACGCCGGCAAGCCGACTCACGAAGAGGTCGAGGCCGCCGGGCGGAGGATTGAACCGAACCACCTCGCACAGAGGGGGATGGAATGGCCGGGTGGATCACAGTTTCACGTCATGCTGGACGCCGGCAAGCCGACTCACGAAGAGGTCGAGGCCGCCGGGCGGAGGATTGAACCGAACCACCTCGCACAGAGGGGGATGGAACGGCCGGGTGGATCACAGTTTCATGTCATGCTGGACGCTGAAAGGAGAAAGAGGCAGTGGGGAAGCACAATGGAGATACACATGTGCAGTCTCCCACGAGGGAAGATTCATAGGTGAATCGACGCAAGTGTGAACCCAGGAGGGGTCCACTGATGGACGAACCGACGAGAATACGACCAGGACGACCAGGTGGTGGGCTTGAACCTCGGAGAGGCTTCCTACGTACCCTGTTTAGGAGACAGGGATCAAAGTCCACGTAGTTCGTTCTGTCAGGACTTACGCACTGAGGCAGCCCGGATGCGGCAAAGCTCAGTTGGAGAGGGACTTGGGCTAGAGGTGAGAGACCTCGATCCCTGTCACGCCCTCTACTGGCTTCGGCAGTGGGGAAGCACGATGGAGATACACATGCGCAGTCCCCCACAAGGAACTAGGGGTTTGTAATGCCCTACCCCCGTGGGCGAAGGCCACTCCAATCCCGACATCCCTGCAGAGACGAGCGGGTGGGGGCCACATCCGAACCGGGAGGGGGACCCTGCGTGCGAGGCACGGGATCGGATGAAGCGGACGGTTTAACGTCTTGCCGGACGAAGTACAGTTTAACGTCGTGTGTTGAGGACGAAGCGGACGGTTTAACGTTTTGCCGGACGAAGTACAGTTTAACGTCGTGTGTTGAGGACGATGGAGGCTAGGCAGTTTAGCGTCATGCAGCTTGGACGTGGTACAGTTTAACGTCATGTTGGACGAAACACTTGGAAGTTTAACGTCTTGCAGTGCGGACGATGGTGCTTGGCAGTTTAACGTCTTGTCGCGCGGACGAGGTACAGTTTAACGTCATGTTGGACGATGGATGCTTGGCAGTTTAACATCTTGTCGCGCGGACGAGGGTGCTTGGCAGTTTAACGTCTTGTCGCACGGACGAGGTACAGTTTAACGTCATGTTGGACGATGGATTGCCGCCAAGGTGTCCGTGTCACTTCGCGCGAGCCTGGTGGGCCGCACGGGAAGACAACGCATGGTGTGGGCACCCAGGATGAAGATCATCGGGCGCCACACAGGCGGGTACCCTCACGGGGTCAAAGGGGGCGACCCTGGCGGCTTGCGCGCAAAAGGGGAACTTGGCGCGCAATACCGCGGGTCGGCGCGCAATTGAGCGGGGCTGGCGCGCAATTGGGCCAGCGCTTTGCGCGCGGATGACTGAGATTGCGCGCACCGGGCTTCGGATAGCGCGCGGTGGCAACGGCCCATTCTTTAACGAACAACCACTTTGAAAAGTGGGGGTGCGCGCAATCGGGCTGGATTGCGCGCACCCGGAGGCAATTGCGCGCAAGAGGCTTCTTTTGCGCGCGAAGGCCTTTGGGTGATGGGTTAATTCAAAAGAAAGGAGCCAAAGGGATTGCGCGCGAAGGCGAACCCCGAGGCTTTCTTGCGCGAAAGAAAGGAGGTTACCTGAAGATCGACATTGTGCGCGGAAGGGGTTGGATTGCTCAAACGAGCGACTCTTCGAATTCCGGCAACCTTCAAAACGTTGGGGGTCGCCTTATATTTATAGGCAACCCCGGGCGCGGAATCTGGTCCGCGGGCGCGCAATCTCCTTCGCGGGCGCGGAATCGGGCCCGGCGCGCAAGGGAGTCGCGTGGGCCATGGGCGCGCAAACTTGCGCGTCGGCCCAGCGCATTGCGCGCATCCCGGGAGGTTTGCGCGCGGCACTACAACTTTGCGTGCGGGCCTCCAAAATTCCGCGCAAGGCCTCCGGGCCCTCCGAAACGTGCTTCTGACTCCAAATACGACCTCGCTTTCCACATCCGGAGTTTTGTTTGGGAACAACGGACTTTTCCGGCGTCTACAATCACCTCAACAAATGAGACCAGAATTTTTTTATTAGAACACCAGGGGAAATATTATAGAAAAAGGAATTATAAGAATCTTTATATTGTGTTCTGTGGAAAGACTTTACATAAAAACCTTGTTTTTTTACCCTTATTCAAGTTTGATGTTATTCTGGGAATGGATTGGATTTCTGTTTATCATGCTAAGATTGACTATAGAGCTAAACAAGTTGTTTTTCAAAAGTATTTTCAGTTTGTATACAATAATGAACCCATACACTTGATAATATATCAGGAAGTTAAGAAACTGTTGAAATATGGAAATGAAAGTTATCATGGTCATATTATTGAAAATAATGGAACTATTCAGATTAATGATGTGCCAACGGTAAATGAATACCTTGATTTTTTCCGGATGAGTTACCCGGTGTCATACCTAATAGAGAAGTTGAATTCACAATTGACTTAGTTCTTGATGCTAATAAAATTTCAAAACCCCCATATCGTATGACCCAAATAGAAATTCTTGAATTGAAAAATCATTTTCAGGATTTACTTGATAAATAATTCATTCATCCTAGCACTTCACCATGGGGTGATTCTGTTTTGTTTGTTAAAAAGATAGATGGTTCCATGAGACTTTTCATTGATTATAGATCTTTGAATAACATCAATATTAAAAAAAATTATCATTTTCCTCACATTGATGACTTGTTTTATCAGATCGAGGGATCTTAGTGATTTTCCATGATTGACTAGAGATCATGATACCATCAGTTGAAGGTGAAGCAGGATGACATCCCGAAAAGAGCCTTTTGTACTAGATATGGGCATTATTAATTTGTTGTTATGTAATTTGGATTAACTAATGCACCTTCTGTATTCATGAATCTTATGAATAGGATATTTCATGAGTTCTTGGATAAATTTTTGGTTGTGTTTATTGATGACATTCTAGTATTTTCTAAGAGTAAAGAAGAGCATGGAAACATCTAAGGGTTGTCTTACAAACCTTAAAAGAAATGAAATTGTATGGAAAATTAAACAAGTGTGATTTTTTGTTACAAAATATTTCCTTTCTTGGGAACATTATAGATAAATATGGAAGAAAAGTTTATCCTGACAAAACAAGAGTGGTTGATGAAATTCCATGATCCACAAATGTTACATAGATTCATAGTTTTCTTGGATTAGCAGGTTATTATAGGCAGTTTGTTAAGAACTTTGCATGGGTATCTAGCCTGATAACTAAGTTAACACAAAAATGGGTTAAATTTGTTTGGACAGAAGAATGTGATGTTTGTTTTTAGGAACTGAAGATGAGATTACTGAATGCTACAGTTTTTTCCTTGCCTTCCCGAAATGGTGAGTTCGTCATCTACAATGATACTTCTTTTAAAGGACTTGGTTTTGTTTTAATGCAGAATAATCAGGTAATTTCTTATGGTTCAAGACAACTAAAACCTCATGAGTAAAATTATACCACGCATGTTTTAGAATTGGAAGCTGTGGTTTTTTCATTGAAAATTTGGAGGCATCATTTATATAGAGCCAAATGTCAAATAGATACAGACCATAAAAGTATGAAGTATATATTAACTCAGAAGGAATTAAACATGAGGTAGAGAATATGGCTTGAAATGATAAAGGATTATGGTTTCATGATTAATTGCCATCCTAGAAAAGAAAACAAAGTGGTGGATTCCTTGAGTTGGAAACATCATGCATTAATAACCATGTTACTTTTGGAACATGATCCCTTGATTAATGATTTGATGAATTTTGGATTAGAAGTTATTGGTGTAAGAAATACCAATGTTTTGTCTTAGGTTTCAGTGCAATCATCGTTATTAAATAGAATTAAGCAAGCATGTAAGGAAGACCATGAGCTACAAAAAATGGTAGAATTGGTTAAAATGGGAAAGTTTCCAGAATTTAACCTTGATAAAATTGTGTTTTAATATTTGGAAAAAGGCTGTATGTGCCTTGTGATTCTCAACTGAAAAAAGATTTTTTGTGTGAAGATCATAGTTCTCCATTTTCAGTTCATCATGGCAGTAAAAAGATGTTTAGAGACTTTTAGGAGTATTATTGGTGGGATGGAATGAAAAGAGATATTTATGGTTTTATAGTGAAAGGATTGACATGTCAACAGGTTAAAGTATAGTAGTAGTTATCGAAGGGGATACTTTAGCCTTTTCCAGTTCCAGAGTTGAATTGGGAGAATGTATCCATGGACATTATGGTGGGACTACGAAAGACTTCTCGAGGTAACAATTTGATTTGGTTTATTATTGATTGACTAACAAAATATGCACATTTTCATTCTATTTGAGATACAATGTCTTTGGATCAATATTTTCAATTTTACCTCAAGGAGGTTATTAGGTTACATGGAGTTCCTCTTTCCATTGTATCTGACCGGGATCCCAGGTTCACTTCTAACATTTTGAAGGGAATTCAGAAGTCGTTGGGCACAGAGTTAAATTTCAGTACAACATTTCATCCTCAATCGTATGGGAAATCAGAATGAATGATTCATACTTTAGAAGATATGTTTCGATCTTTTTCAATGGACTATCAGGGAATTTGGGATCAGTAACTTTTTTTAGTTGAGTTTTCTTATAATAATAGTTTTCATTCTAGTATAAAGATGGCACCTTTTGCGGCATTGTATTGAAAGTGGTGTTGGACTCCAGCGTTTTTGGATGAATTTGGTGAAAGAAAGTTGATGGGTCCAGAATTATTAGAGGAAGTGGCTGAGAAACTGAAGATGATCCAGCATCACATGAGGACAGTTCAGAGTAAGCATAAAAGTTATGAAAATAACCGAAGGAAATACTTCTCTTTTGAGGTAGGTGACCATGTTTTCCTTAAAATCTCTACTTGGTTAACTGTGATGCATTCTGGTATGAAAGGGAAGCTAAGTCCATGGTTAATTAGTTCTTTTGAAATCCTAGAGAATGTTGGACCAGTTTCATACTGATTAGATTTACCTCTGAGTTTGTCTCAGGTAAAAAATGTTTTTTATGTTTCGATGTTGAGGAAGTATGTTCCAGATTCATCACATGTCTTGAGCCCAAAAGTAGTTCAGCTGGAAGAGAACCTTTCTTATGAAGAGAAACCGGTTTAGATTCTTGATAGATGGGAATAGGTATTGTGAAATAAGGAAATCCACCAGGTAACATTTTTTTCAAGAAACCAAATGTTAAAAGAAGCAACATGGGAGTCTGAAAATACTATTAGAGAAAGGTACCCTCACTTGTTGAATAATTAAATAAAATTGTGAGGATGAAAATTCAAGAAGGTGGGGAGAATATAACACCCCATTGTTTTCTTAAAATAAATTGAGATGCATGAAACTTTTTTCTAAGTAGATAAGTAAAACTAGACTTTAAAAATAATTTTACTACTTCTATGTTTTGAATTTCCAAAACGGTCATATACAATTCTGTTCAGTATGTTATTTGGATTCTAATGGAACCAACTTTTTTTATGAATAGTAACATGCCCTTATTAATAGTAATATGAATTGTAACATGACCCTATTGAATAGTAAATTGAATTATTATTTTATTTTCTTAAGGATTTAAGATAATGACATATTGGTTAATTTTTTAATGTGATATAAAAGCAGTTACAGAATTAAAATTTCTAATTTTTGAATTAAGTATGATTTTATTTAAAAATTAAATTAATAATATTTAAAAAATTATATTCAGAAAATGGAGTTTATTTTTGAATCTACACTTTGAAAAATGGTTATAGTGAATTTTTGGGATTTTTCTGATACAGTTGATTTTTCGGTGAATACTAAAAAATACAGTTTTGAGTTTTAGTATGTTAATGACATCATTAATTATGTAATAATGATGTGATAAATCTGGTAGACTTTTGTATAGTAAAATAACTTTTTAGGTTTCCCAAGTGTTTAATACCTTGGGCAAATACCTAGGGAAATCCCATGGTTTTTCAAATACCACTAATGAGGTGTCCTTTGGAAATTATTAAAATATTCACTCACTTTTGCTATAAATACCAACCCATTCCTTCCATAAATTCATTCCCAATTATTATTCAATGAATCTATTTCCTCCTTACCTCCCTAATAGAACTCACAATGTCTCCTAAATCCCCCAAGGTCCCAACCTTCAAGTTCTATGAGTTACTCTACAAGTTAAGAAAATTATCAACTTTCTTCTTTTTTCCATTCAAGTTCTCTTTTATGTGGTATAGAATTAAAGAATACATACCATGTTCTTATTTTAATATTATTAATTCTATATTTTATTATATGATTCATTTATTTATGGGTTACCCTTTTCCCCTCTCTTTTTAATGTTTTCTAAAACCATGTTGCATAGTCGTTAGGCTGCCGAAGTTTTGTAAGGGATTTCTCAACTATTCTTTTATTTTGAGTTCCTTTATTTTCTTTTCTCAACTCCTATTACCCAAGAGGAATGAAAGCTCCAGAAATCATGTATAATCTTGATTTTATCATGTTCATGAAAAAATAACCATCATTCTTCTTCCCCTCTCCCACTTATTCAACGAATTAAAACACCGTCTTGATGTGTCGATTTACCGATATCATGGACGATGTGATTTAAAATTATTTTACTTTCTTCAAGAATGGTCATAAAACCATTTTTATGGTTGAACCAGGTTATAATATATGTATTATTTCTCATACATGTTTATGAAATTATTTTTTACACATGGTTTTAATTTATAAAAAAAATTAGGTTGTTATTATCAAAGAACCACATCTAAACGAGAATCATTAATGTATTAACTTATGAATCATACTCATGTAAGAATTCAAAATGATAATTGGTATAATTTATGGTAATATAAATATATAAATACCATTCCATTCCAATTCTGGAGTTTCAAATCTATTCGACAAGAACAATCCATCATTAACCAATCATTGAAATCATGTAAAGAACTCACCCAAAAACAGTGTAAGTAACAAAATACTATCAATTAAAGGGTGAAATGATGTAATGAAATGATCATATAAGGTAATATAAAGAAGGATATGTTTCTGTAATATATTTATAACACTATTTTAACCATTATTCAGGAGTTTTAAACAAGTTTTAAGTAAGACAAGCCCGAGGTAAGGGAATTCTTAACCTGATTTCCATTCTTTGGGTTAACCTTATACTTCATTATTTATGTGGTATTAAATTTTTTTTTTGAGGTGGTATTTATTTATATTATGTATAATTATGTGTATTTACAGTTTTTATTCATATTAAATCCACTCTATTAAGTATCACTTGAATTATATGATATTTTTAAGGAGGTTTTCCTTTAAAATCCTCTTTTAAAACACTGTTTTACAACATTCAAAAGAAATATTTTTATGCAATTATTCATGTTGTATGATTGTGTTATGGTTCTTGAGAATTGTTTATGATAAATTTTTGGACCCATATTTACCTCCAATTAATTGGGTATTTGTAAGTTGTAGTTCATCCATATGGTTACTCTAAGTCTAGCTGCGATGGTTACACAAATTGTAAGGCAGTTGTGAGGGTTACAAATTACATGGTATCTGAGAGGGTTACAAGATTATGTAATTAATGTCCCAATATACCTTTATGATTATATTTATGTTCTTATGTTTTTTTTGGATCATGTTTAAATATAATGTTTCATAAAGTAAGTATATATGGGTGACAAGTATGTATTTTGAAAATGATTCCATACGTTACAAGTGTTCATGGACTAAGGTGTTCTTTATTTCTTTTATATCCCTTACTAAGATTTGTGCTCATCCAAAGATTTTAAAGTATTTTCACAGATTATAAGGATTATTAATACAAAGAAGTAATCCAAGTTAAATGTTTATGAATTAGTCAAAGAAATCATTTTTTAATCTTTAATGTTTTATATTTTGAAAAAAATGGATACTGTTTTTATAGTATCCACTCTGTAACAATGTGTGATATATGAATATATTATGTCACAATTATCTAAAGATATAAACATTAAATGATCCTCAATGTAAAAGGAAGTGAATATTGACTAAATTCAAGATTATGTAATGTAATAAGGTCGGGTCCTTATAGTATGTCCTCAAAACACTCAATGTGGACTTATCTTATTAAGTGTTTAAATATGTAATAAATAAATAAGTTATTTATGTAAAAGTTAATAAACCTGAAAAAGTTCATTAATAAATCAATTAAATGATAAAATTTTATTATAAATCTATTATAGAACATATATTTCATGTATGGACTCGATGTAAGGGACTCCATCTCATTTTTACTTCATTGAGGATTATTTTATTGTTATACACATAATTTATTTGATATATTGTATATAATTCCCATTTTGATTTTAATATCATTAATCCTCCCTAAAACATATTATTTTATGTTTCAATCTGAATTATTTCATCAAAGGGGGTTTGAATTGAAAGTTACTAAGTGGTAAGGGGTTTATTAACTCAATTTTGTTTCATTGGGTTATAACTCTTCTTCATTGACTCTGTAATGATATGATTATGTGTTAATTGATATGTAAAGTGTTTTATTATATATTTACACTTTTTTGTATATTAATATTTTGTACACGTTATTTCTCAATTTAGTAACTCTTAATTTAGTGATCTGATATTTGTAAGGGTTAATCATCCCAAATTCCTTTTATTGGGACATATGTTTCTGATATCGACCTTTATTTATTTATGAGATGTATATAGTTAAATTTTGAAAATTTATTTAATGGATCACCTTATTTTTATTATATTTAAATTATCATTCATATTTATTCTTTCATGGTGATTACGATAGAAGAGTAACTAAAGTGGTAGAGGCTTTATGCTAAAAGCTTTTTGGGGGGGTTTTTTATATTCAAAGTTCCTTTAGAGGAAATCATATGATCTTATCTTCTTAAACCACATTTATTTATTATAAAATTGTTATGAATTTAGTTTTCATTTTTTATTTTTATTTTACACCATAATTGATTAAGGATACATCAAGAAAGATGTTTGTAAGCAACACTGATCTTGTATTTTCTTTTCGATCAGCTATATTTATCTTTCATATCCATTAATTATAAAATGTTTTAAAAAAATTCTTTTTTAAGAATATATTACTTCCCCAATTTATTTTACATGATATTTTACCATATTTTATTTTTTTTAAATGAATCATCTTAACATTTTCCAAATACACCATTTTGACTCCCTTACACAATGTTTGAAAAGATGTTTGTTTTTAGCATTCAAAACATGAATTGTTTTTATGGCCATCATGACCACTCAATGATTTAATGATTCATTTTTAACATTCAATTTTCATTTTCAATGAAAATTATTTCTTAATTTTTTGAGAATTTTTTATATTTTAAATACTTTTTTTCAAAATGGAAGGTACATTTTTCGTAAGAAATGTTGCAAGTGTTCTCTCAAAATCATTTTCTCTCTAAAATGAAATCCTTTGATTTTACTCAAAGTGAAAATGTTATTTTCCTCAAGAATTGTTTTAGTGATATTTTTATAGTATCTTCATTCATCAATGTCAAAAATTGTTGATGTTACCAATGATCCACTGTTTTATATTGATATAATACCATCCTTATTCTCTCCCTATATAGATTATTATTATTTTAAGAGATTATCATAGGACCTGTTTATTTTCTATGATTTAATGAACTTATAGAAGGAATAATTATTCTTCAAATGGTTTTATGGTTAAATGATATCTCTATTTTCTGTATTATTATATTATTTCTTGGATATTTCTTATATAGATAATTTACACCTACTATAGCACAAAAATATTCCCAATAAAGATTATATAATGGGTTCACCCAGATCGTGCTCCAATGTATTGGATATGGATCTACAACATATTTTTATTCCATATGAAAGGGTTATATAAAGATAATTTCCCTAGATAATAAAACCTTTTCTTTATCATTTCTATGGGTTTTAATTATTACTTTGATTTAGATTTATATAACATAGCTCATGATTATTTATTTTTATGGCTCTTACATTTGATAAATATGTATTCAATGTTTCATGATTGATGATCTGAGTTTTTATGAGTATAAATATTGTTATTTTATACTCATGAACTTTTTTATGTCTTCATACCCTTATACCCTACTTATACTCATTAGAGATAATGCACTGTTAATGCTTATGTTTACCCCGGTTGGGATCTTGAGCTTTCCCTAGTTTTGTTTCCTATTACCAAGGTGATAAATAAGGATAATTAAATTATTTGTGTCTATAAAGGTTACTAACATGATTTATTTTGTGGGGTATGTTTAATATTTAATATAGAATATTAAAAGTTGAATATTGTGGGAAAAATACTCCCTTAAATCCATGGGTATTGTTTTTGTTTGACTTTGTTCCAATTAGTTAAAACCATAAAGGAAAAATTTCATTAGCTATGTAATTTATCCAGTTTTAATTTTTATGTTTTATGTTTTGGATGAAAAAAAGTATGTCATATTCATTGGTATCAAATCAATAAATGTAAAAATAATATTTTTTTCACCGCATCCTTGAGTTCGGGTTAGGTGTTGTTATTGTTTGAAATAGATTAGGGTTTAGATAACTTTTGAGATTTGGATATTTTCATGTGAGGTTATATTAAAAGTATTGGATTACACCATATTTTTAAAATTTTATGGTTAATCATAAGTTAAAAGACTTAGAAAACCATTTTAAGGCTTTAATTGATGATATCAAAATGGCATTAGTGACACTTTAGTAGAAATTTTATTAGGGTAAAGTATACGTTAATCATCAGTTTTTTTGAAGTGTTACTTTAAATCTTATGGAAATAAGACTTATGGTATTGAAAACCTTTAGGTTTTATATGATATTGGACATTTAAGTAATTATGGGAACAAGTTTTATCATATAGATAGCCCTATTATTGAAAATTGATTTTTTTACAATGTAATTAATATTATTTTAAAAGAAGGTCTCTGTTTTTTTGTTTTATAAAAGAAAAGATATAAGATAATCTTTGAGGAAAAAACACCCTTTAATTTTGTGGTTATATGGGTTATTTAGTATATAGGGTTAATTATTTATAGAATAAATTAGTTTTTTCTTCAGGTATTACTATTTAATTTGGGATATTAATGTATTATTTCATCATATGAAGGATTATTTATTTTTGGAATTATCTTAACTTATGTTAACTAATTTGTTTTTGGTCATTGTTTAAGAAAATTCAGAATATCTTATTATCCTTTAATGGTTTTTTGGTCCTTTAAAATATTATTTTAATTCTTTAGTGATGAAAAACTTATCTTGAATACTCATTTTTTGGAGAAAAACATGAGATTCTGATGGAAATTGATTAAAATATGAAATTGCACTCTTCCATATCCATTTAAAAAAACCAAAAATATTATTTTTTAAAAATATATGATATCATAAATCTATTTTACATGATATTTAACATTATTTTAGAAGGTTTTAAAAATAAATATTCATTACTTTTTCGAAATACATAATTTTGAATCCCTTTACAAAATGGTTGAAAAGTTTGTTTATTTTAAAAAATTTAAAGATGAATGGGTTTCCCACCATCATGACCAATCAGTTTTTTAAAGATTAATTTTAAATTGTAAAATTTATCATCAAATAAAATTATTTCTTTAATTATTGAGATAATTTCTTATTTTAAATATTTGTTTTCAAGATGAAAAGGATATGCTACTCAAGATATGTTCCAAGTGATCCTTCAAAATAGTTTTACATCTAATATTATATTCATTGATGTTACTCAAAATTAAAAAATTTTTTATAATAAATTATTTAATGATGTTTTAGTGGTTTTTCCATTCATAAATGTTAACAACCCTTGATGTTATTTATGAACCACTGACGTATGTTGATATAATATCATACTTAGTCTTTATATGTATGGATTATGATTATTTCAAGATATTTTCATGAACTTTTTCATACATTAATGAATTTATTAAAGTAAAAATGATAGTTTCTTTTAGTTTTATGATTTAATTCAAGATCAATGTGCATTATTCATGTATTCGTTCTATGAAATTTTTTATAAGAAAGGTTGATCCCAATTATCGCTTAGTTATGTGACTGTTATAGGTTAAACAATGGGGGTGCCTAGATAGAACTCAAATTAATTGGGTATAGAAGTTAGTCGTATAGATATTCAATTTTTAAGGGTTTTGAAGGATTGTTTAGGGGTTTTGTGAGGTTAATTTACCTATAAATAAAAATATTTTATTTCTTATTACTATGAGATTTAATGATTCTTTTATCAAGATTGAAATCACTGGATCATGATTATTGATTTTTATAACTCCTGCATTTGATAAATCTTTATGACATATTTTATGATCAGTGATCTAGGAATTGATTGGTATGAATATTCTTATGTTATGCACATTCACTTTGATTATTTCATTATACCCTTATTATCTTCTTAAGATCACTAATGATAATAAATTGTTAATTCTTATGTTTACCCTTATTGATCATTTGAGCTCAACCTTCTTATATTTCCTATTGTGGAGGTTGTGAAGAATTAAGATTAAATGATTTGTTTCTATAAAGTATTATAACATGATTACATTTATGTGATATGTGTAAAACATAATATGTAATATGAAAATATTGGTATAGTGGGAAAAATGCGTCCTTGAATTCATGTGTATTTATTATATTTAGCTTTTTTTAATTATGTAAACCAAAAATCCTAAAATGTCCTTTGGAATGTAAGTGATCAAATATTTCCATTAGATGTTTTTAGTTTTTATAGAAAAAATTTGTTCACATTCATTACTATCAAAGTAATAAATGTGAAGAAAATATTTCTTGCATAAGATATTGGAATATGGGTTTGTGGATTTTACACTAAGAAAATTATAAGATATATAAAAAACTGGGATCCAAACATTATCAATATAGCACTGATTTTATATTATAGGTCTTTACAGATGTTGACCATTCTATATTTTTCACTAATATTAAGTACATATCAATTGGAACATTATTTCTTAGTAAAAGTTATCAAGAATGACATAGTACAAAGAAAATATAATTGGAATTGAGAAAACCTATATCCAAGTACGTAATAGCCACATATGAAATGATATGGATACTGGTTTGACCAAATTAATTGAGAGAAAAGGTTGAGAAGAAACTATGTACTTCTTATATTAATTAATGTCCTATAGAATATTCCAAGAATCTATTTCAATGCTCTATATCAATAAAAATTATCTTAGATATTATTTTACCATAATGAAAGTGGCAGAAAGTGATATAAAACTTTAGTTTCTATTAACTAAGTAACAAGTTGTATATATCATGATTAGAACATTTATAAAGGATATGTTTTGTAAATTAATCTTTAATCTCCATGTTTAGCCTTACCATCCCATGTAAAAATTCAGGAAAACACTACATATCTCTATAAGGATTTTTATTGAATTGTAAAAGGGGGAGATAAAAGTTCCACAAATCTATAATAGTTTCTTATCAAAGGGGGATACGATTATCAAATGTTAGTTTGTAATTGATGTAAATCCATTATATTGGTTACTAAAAAGGGATAGATTTTATGTTGAGTTGAAGGATAAAGTCATTCGAATCAATAGACCAAAAGTATCTTATCACTAAAAGGATAAAATTCTCCCAAAAATGATACCTTCTCCAATATTATAGTGTCATGATTAATCAAAATTTACAAAGGTTGGGATTTTATGACTTTTTAGTTATTTTTTTAGATCAATGATAGACATGAGTATATTGATAAAGAGTTGAAAGGGGTTTACAACAAATCCAAAGAGGGAGATTGAAGTAACCATTATAATTATTAAAGGTTGTATTTGTTGTCTACCTGACATAAAATAATCATTAAAAGCTACTAAGGATGATATTGATATGTTGGGAAATATTTGAAGTCTTATTTTGAGTTTTTCAAGAATTATAAAGAATTTGATTGTGTGTATGAATTTTAATTGATAAGTATAAAACTTTTTTCAATTCTATATGACTTTGACTATGAGATTATGACCCTATAAGGCCCTATATTAAGACATTTTGTCCCTTAATAATTTATACACTCCATAACATTTATTTTGAGGAAGAGTGTATGAATCTATAGGGCCTTCATATGAATTTTAAGTCATAAAAATAGAGAAAGTTCTATGTGATTGTCCTTGAAGTGTCCCACGTATGACTGTAAAGTATTCTATAAATGACTTTTCTGAGATGTTCTATGTGAATTTTTATTATCTTATAACTTCTTCTTTTGAAAAATTATTAGAAATATGAGTTTTTCAAAATTTTAGATTCTGATTGAAGAAAAACTAGGAGAATAATGATAGTTTGATCAGTGATCAAAACATTTCTTTTAAAATTTTATTCAGCCTATTTTAAGATCCTATGATTATCATATCATAGATAATTGAATGGTTTGTGAGAAAAACTAATTTAGATGAACTCAAAATGAAATTTGGTGGGTTTTAAATACAAATACAGATGTTTATGTATGATTATGATTTATTAAACTCATTTTCTTAATCACCAAAAAATAATCTAGTGATTCAGGCTGAGTTCATTGGAAAACTCTAGGTTATTTATGGAAATTTCTATAAAATAAAATTAAACCATGTTAGTGAAAGTTTTCTATATTATTGTTCATTCAGTATAGAAATATTCTTTCTATTGATTTTTTAGGATTAAATGGGTTTCTTTCCTATTGATTTTTTTGAGATGTTCAATGCTTCTAGTTAAGGAAGACGAAGTGTAAGGGTGTATTTTTGGTACAATGTATTATAATGTAGGATTTTGATCTTCTTATCGATTTTTTGAGATTTTCATTACTATCATGGTTGAAAAATTTGTTTAAATTCATTATTATTTCTTTGGGTATACTTGATACATCTTATAAATACCATTTTAGTTAAATTGAAAATGATAGGAGAAATTAATATGGAATCTACATAAGAAAAGTGATTTCTTGGGAAAAAGGGAGAGGATGTTGGTCATTGGAAATATTAATGCTATGGATAAATGAGGGAGTGGGAATAATAAAATATAATCTTATTGTTTTTTATGGTAGTAAATATAGTTAGATTGAGTGCTTGAGAATAATACGAATGTGAGTCTGAATTTGAGGCTATGTGAGATAAGAAAAAAATGTATACCTAGTATTTTTAGAGCTGAGAAGAACCAAATTAAGTTCATAAATCTAATGTTGTATTCATCAAAAATATATATGTTTTTATGAGCATATATTGTTGAGCATGAGAAAAGAGGAATATGAATTTCCAAAAAGGATATTGTATGTATTGAGTTGACTTGACATTGTTTTTTAAAAGATTATATACTCAGTAGATTTCGATGTACTTGTTCTTGATGAAGGTAATCTATAAATTTTGGATATTATATTTCTTCCTCAAATAGGAGGGTATCTTATATGTTTCTGAAACAACATGTATTCCAAATAATACCTCAATTTGATATGGGCTTTCTTATTTAATTATAAACTTTGGGATGTTGTTAAATCTATGGGAGGTATTTCCAATTATATGAATAATGGGTTATATGATAACCCATATCCCAATCAATTGTAATTTTAAAATTTTTCTAATAGAATATATATATGTTAGGACAACAATAGGGTTTAATGAAGAGTATCCTCTCACGTTGATCATGAACCATGTAAAAAATATTTTTTCCCTTTTTCTTCTTAAATTTTTTAATATACCATCCAAGGAGGTGTGAATTGTTTAAATAAATAGAATCAGATCATAACTCATCATATGGGTTAATTTCCAAGGAAAAAAGTAAAGTGAAATAGGTATGTTAAGATAATTAAATTTCCTCTCAATGTATAAACTCATTCCATTGGAACTTTCATTATCAAGAATAAAGGTGGACATTTTTTAATGTTTGATGAGAGAACTAAAGAAGAAATATATCTAGGGTATACACCATATGGAATAATTTATCATATATATAATAAAAACCTGAATAATTTTGTGGAAAGTTATATTTAATTGTGTTTAAAAATAATATTCCTTCACAAGAACCATTGGTCATTGATAAAGACAAAGATACTGAAGAAACTAGATAGTAGTAGAGTCTTCCATATGAATTCTCATTTATTCATGTCTCTTCTTTTGATTTTGAAAATTATAGAATGTAGAAAATCTTAGAGTAAATAATTTTCATTTTCCAAAGATATAGAAAATATATTGACCCATAAAATATTATTAGAGATAGCATCGAGGGGATAAAAACCTAGATACACTTCAAAATATTTAATCATCCTAATTATATTTCATGGATTGAACTAATGTGTTGTGATAAATTCTTAAATGATGAGAATTGGATTTAGACGAAGGAATAATAGATGCAAAATATTAAGATGAATTATTATTGGAAGTTAGTGTAATGTGCCAAGAATAAAAATTTTATTGGGAAAAATTGGGGTTGTTCAGAATAAGATCAATGAAAAGATAGAGCATTACTATTTTAGTATTATTTTCAATACATATTCACAACTTAAGGGTGTTTATTTTTAAATTTATTTTTATCTGGTATCAAGTCATGAAATATTATAAATATTTCTTGTGGTTTTTCCCTATGTAATGTGAAGTCAATGGTTATTAATGATTAACTTAAGGAGAGTGTCTACAAAAAATAGTAGGGTTTTCCCTTAATAGTAATGGTTCTTAATTATTAACTTAATAAGTGTGTCTACAAAAGAATAGAAGGTTTCCCCTTAATAGTAATGGTTCGTGAGTGTGATAGAAAAATAATGTTCTATATGTGATCAAACAAGATCCTCTAATATGATGTTAAAATATGTAATGTATCTTAAAAATCATGAAATTACATAAAGGGAAAATAGATTCAAAATTTTGTTTCAATAGAGTTTTCAAAATCTCACTAACTATGATTGTGTATATTAATGACATAATTTTTACTAGAGAAAAATAAGGAACATGTGAGGAAGTCATTACCTATATGGGGAATATTTTCAAGAATCTAGTGAATATTGAAATGATATTTTTATTATGTTTTCAAGTCACTAATATAATAGATTTCATATTTCTCTCACAACATAAATATGCTCATGAATTTTTATAAAGGTTTATACTTGAGGAATAAAGATAAGTTTCACACTATTTATTCATGGAAATATTTTTTCCTTAGAGAATAAGGAACTAAACTAAATAAAATGGAGTTATAAAGGTTCAATGGTATCCTACTCTATTTTAAGGCATTCATACTAGAAATTGTTTTTATAGTTACTATTTATGAAATATTCTAATGAAACCCAAAGGATATATATCTTATGGATTAGAAATTCATATTTCACTACTTTAAAGGAACTCTTGATTATGTCTTGAGGAATGAAAAAATATATCATCACATATTTGTAATTACATTGATGAAGATTGGAAAATATATGTTAGATATATAAACCATACATCTTGAGGTTCCTTCTTTGTTGAAAAAAGATGTATTTCATGGAAATCCTAGAAGAAAAATTATGTTATTATTAAATCATTAGAAGATATGTATTCCATTTCAGAATAATAAACAGCTAAAATGATATGTATTAATTCTCAACTAAAATAAATGTGTGTTAATGTTACATAGACATTAGTGATTGGGTGTGGAAATCTAAGTAAAATAAACTTATCAATGTATTTAGTTAAATATTCATGGTCAAATCATATTAACATCTAGTGTATATTCTTAAAAGAGAAGGTGATATGTGGAGATATTTCATTGGAATATATTTTATCCAAATATATTGGCATGGAAATCTATAAAAAACCTCTTTCAAAGGATGAATACCAGCAATTAAGAGTTTTATTGGGTGTGAATTATTTCCTATAATCCTTTTAATTTTTATTATTTATTTTCCCATTTCAATTCATTTTAATTTTTGAAAACGGTGGAGAATATAATTTTATATATTGTTATATAGATGGAGAGACTCTAGTTTATTTTGTAGGTTATCATTAATAGAGTGAGTAGTTGAGATGTCTTCCCAATCTGGGAAAACCTAAGGTGTCAGCCAAAGAAGTGTGGATAAGAACCCATATTTTGTTTTCGATGTTGTAAAACATAAAATAGGAGTTATTGAAGATCCATTTCATAAGATTAAATATTTAAGAATCCTCATAAATTGAATCAATAAGGGGGGATATGTTAACCTCAATATAGAGATGGTCTAAATTAATTTGATATTGCACTGAGGGATGAAGTTCTGTCACAATCACTATTATGTCCTTTGGTTAGTTGTTTTGATAAACTTCATATTAGGGTCATGTTATGAATTATTTCTTAAGGAGATTCATTCATGAGTTTGGGATAGTTTCATGTTTGATTCACTTTAAACATTCTCATGGATGATTTCAAATTACTTTATAATTTAAAGGAGATACAAAACAAATTAAAGTAATAGAGTTATATTAATGTTGAAAAAATAAGTAAATGAGTGATGATTATAATACTATAAATAGATTAATTTTATCACATACAAATACGAATTTAGTTAACATAATAATATAACATCACTGAGTTATTCCTATACAAAAATTAATTAATCTCACATGAGATGAATTACTTTGTAAACATGTTTTTTTCATGGTGAGGATAATAATAGGTGAATGAGATAATCTGGAATAAGATATTTGTGATGAGGAACTAATTTTATAAAGGAATTAGTTAATCTAAACTCATGTGGATCAAAATATAGATATATTAGTTTCTCCATAATTGTTTTACTAAGGAGTCAATGATAAGTCAACTACATCTTAGAGAAATCCCTAGAGTGTTAAGTTCAAGTCAAGTTTGGGAAGTCATACAGTCACATATCATGATGGAAAAGTCCATGATGTTATTCAATGAACATATCCATGATAGATAGGGTTTCAAATTTATGTATAGAAAATGTAATAGGACCAATTCATCATAGAATAATCCATGCTTCTATAACCTAGGTAATTTTTTAATAATTTACTAATTTGGGATTTTTGAAGCATTCCATGATGCAGTGTATAATCAACACTTTAGTGAGTCTTTTAAAGGTGATTGGTGGATTTTTTGTTGTGTGAATATAGAATATGTCACATAAAAATAATTTCATCACACTATAACTATAGTCAAATATATTATAAGAAACACTGGGATTGCGGGGATTTGGTCTTAAATATATTTTAGATTTGAGGTTCACAACTCAAGTGGAGGATTCTCACTAAAATTCATGTTATGTATTTAAAAATATAGTTGTAATGACCCAAAATTTTATTAATGGAAACTCCTCTTTATCTATTTAAATGTATTATTATGTGAAATGGTTATATAACGTATGAAATTCTTTGGGTCTATGATTTTGAGTTTTAAAATAGTGTTATGAATTTTTACCATTGATAATATAGCCTTTGAACAGTGATCACATGATTACTTTAAATTTAGGGCTTTAATAAATCCATTCTAATCAGAAAAAGTAGGTGATGACCTCATCCAGTAGACTATACCTATAGGAAGCCCATTTTTCATAGCTCGGAAGGGAAGTGGTGTCATTGGGCTTTTCTCTTGACCAATTCCAAATCGTGTTTCAACATGTTAAGCTCGAACGGAACAGACCATAGGAGAAGTGGAAGTTGATAGAGATTACCACCCGAGATATGTTATCTGAGCCACCCTAAGAGTTTGTCATCATTACACACCTTACCCTTTTGTCTTATGCGGGTGTTTTAAAGGGTTATGTAATAAGTCCCTAGCACTATTATTATGTGCATTACTTTTTTGTATAGAATAAAGAATATACATTCATTTTATTATTGTTACTTTGTAAATATTTTTTAAAGAAAAAATTGTATTTTTAGTTAATTAAGAATTCTATTTTAATGAATTAATTTATTTTTGGAATTAAATATTATTTTAACTATATATTATTACTAAATTATTTTTTATATAATATATATGACTATATAATTATTATGAATACGATTTTGACTTTTGTTAAGGTTTGAAAGTTATTTTTGACAAAACCCATGAATTTTCAATAAATGTCGATTTTTATTTTATAAGTAAAAATTCACATATTTAGAAAATTATTTATATAAAATTAATATTATTTTTGGAATAAAGATTTAGAAATTATCCAAAGGTGAATTTTCCATAATTTTCTGAGAATATCAAATTTTTGGGTAAAAATTAAATACTGTTTAAATATATAATGTGTTTTATGACATCATAATGAAACAATAGTGATGTAATAAAATACTATAGATATTATTTTCATCCAATATATGTTTTAACATTAATATAATGTGATTTTAGTTTTATTTGATTTATTTTACAATGCTTTAGTGGACCCTCCAAGATTTATAAAACATTTCAGCTTTTTAAATTGATTTCCTTGAGAGTGTGACTCACCTTCACATAATAAACCCTATTATTTTAAGAAGTTTGGACATTGGGATTATAAAATATTGTTTTCCACTACCCTTTGGAAAAAACAATAGGAGAACCCATTGTATGGTTTGTGTTTTTGATTAGTTTAATGTGTGGTGTCCCAAACCTAAAAAATATAGAATTCACTCTCCTATCCAATATAAACCCACCCAATCTCCCACTTCCTCTTCACCCAAAACCTTTTCAGTTTGTATAACCTCTTCCCTATTCTATCAATAATCCTCTCAAGGCGCCCCAATCTCCCAATAATCCTCTCTTAAGCCTCTCCCAATCCTTTGGGATCACACTTCCAAGTAAGAGACTTCTTCCTTTCTCATTTTTGTCCAAATTTAATTATGTTGTTATTCCATATTATTTTCAATTAAAAATGTTGGGGTATGATTTATCACCTCCAAAATAAATCCTATTTATTTTTTATTGGTGAGATACCCCTTTCCCTATCATTAATACCTCCCATGTACACCTGTTACCATGCAGAAATTTAGTACGGAATTTCTCTCTCTTCATTTACATTCAAGCAATTATTTTTTATGATGAATCTAAAATTACATTACATATGTTGATAAATGTATATATATGACCCCCGTACTTTACATTTAATTTAAATATTATAAGACACCCCTTTCTCTCTCATCAACCATTTTTATGAATTCTTATGTCACGCTTTTATGCTATCGAAATTGCACTGTGATTTTCCAAGCCAAAGTCATTGTGTTGTGAATACCATGACCATTTCTCATTAAGGGTATTCACCTTTATGCACGTTTACTTATTTATTATAGATTTTCATGTATTAATTCCATGTTCCATTATCATTGAATAAACGATGATCTTTAATGATTCCATGTTGTATGATCTAGGTGGCACACTTATGTATGAAATGAAATTTTTAAGAATGGTGTGCCCTGATAGCGCTCTAATGCATTGGGTAAAGATTAGTATCATGATGCTTCAAGTGAAATGAGGGTTTAATCATGTTAATTCAAGTTAAATTAGGGTTTAATCATTCTAATTCATGTGCAATGAGTGTTTACTCATGCTCCCTATGCAATGATCCTTAGCTCATGCTAATACCATATTAAGTGTTGTCACCACATTTCCATGTTATGATAAACATTATATATCATGACTTTATGTTCATATTTCTTTTATAATTATTTTTTATTCCTATTTCCTAACATTTATTTTATTCATCATGTTATGCCTTGTTTACCCCCTTACTGGTCTTTATAACTCACCCTTTTCTTATGCATGTCCTCAGGTTATCTCATGCAATGTTGTGTACGAGGGGATATAGTGGTCATGTAATGGAATATTTCAATAAAGTTGTTGTGTTTTATGTTTTAAGTCGTTATGTAATGTTCTTAATCCCCAAAAACGCTATACCTCTAAATATTCCATCTTGTATCAAGTGATGATTTTATGTAACAAATCATGTTTAAGTATGTAATAATGAGCAGGGTTTTTATAGTTGGTATTAGAGGATAGGTTTAGTTATTTTTGGGATTAGGATTAGAAAAACCTAGTAAAAGCCTTAGGGATAAGACTAAGTATAATAAAAACATCCCTAAATTTTGGTGAGTATTGAGTAAGTGTTTTATCAAGAAAATACATCCCTGTCTAGATACTAGAAGGTAGAGGCGGTTCTGGCATAGATGTACCTAGGAGTGAAAACTCTGGCAAGGAGTTTCAGGCTTGGCCCAGTTTATCCTAGTACATGACAATGGGCCTTACTGTACTCTTGGTTATGATACACCTGGGGGATATGATTTGTTAAATTCTCAAGATTAGTATGAACCATTATTAAGGGAATAAAAATCCCCTAAGAATATATGTTAGAAAGTAGATCATGGATAACATAGATTGAAGCCTATAGATTCATAAGTTAAGGAAATAAAAGTTATTTATATGTAATTTGTTATGTCCGTGGATTACCTTTTATTTTTTACCCCTAACATTCCCTTTATTCCAGCCAATGGCCGGTAATAGGAGGACTCAGGCTAACAGCCGAGGGGAAAAACAATGTGATGAATGTTCTAATGAGATTCCCAATCTGAAGGGAGCGGGAATCTGGAACATTTTCATGATACTCCTACAATTAAATCATGCTTTGAAAAGAAACATTGGTCAAAAGGAAAGTTCACCCCCCCCCCCTCAAAGAAAGAACAAGTCTCTATCAAGATCTTCATGAAACAATGGACTCCTACTTTTAATGGATCATCTGATCCCTCAATCATCGAACAATGGATCAACTCCATTGAAAAGATCTTCTCCATACTTCAATGTTCTGAATAATAGAAGGTTCTTCTGGCTACATATCATATGGAGGGTGAAGACGATAAATGATAAAATTGATCAAAAATAAGAAGCCTTAGGAGGATATCAAGGCATTGAAATGGAAGTATTTTAGGAAAAAAATCAATAAATATTTTCCTCGCACCATTGTTCTTAAGATGGAAATGGACATAATTTACCTCAAGAAAAAAGATGACAAATCCATCAGATCATACGAGTAAAACTTCACAAGGCTTGCACGACATGCCTATATTTTTTTCATTACCCCTGAATGCAAGGTTGACCACTTCTTTGGTGGGATGAAACCTAGCTTGTGGAAAGCCCTAGGGATCCGTGAATTCGACAGTTATGAGGAAATTTTCTGATGCACCCTCAAGGTTGAAATTGAGATTAGAGAATCCCAGGTGTATCATGTGGATAATATTCATAAGGTGGACTTAAATTCTTGCAGTTCGATGGATAAATCCAACATTGTAAGAAAATCCAGCACCCCACTTTCCAAACATCTAGAAAGAAACAACCTGGAAATTTCCTGAAGGGGATGAGGAAATGATTTAGGAAGAGAAGGGAACCTAGCCATTAACTACCGACAAGAAAAACCCGCGGCTTCGAAGGAGGATAGAAATGCTCTATTTGACTCTTAAAGCATTTTTCATTGCTTCAACTATAATGAATCATGGGACCTTGCAAATCAGTTCCCTAAGACAAGGGTTTTCGGAGGCAACCAATAACCTCCAAGGTAGCAAGGGGGAGCTTTTTCCATCACTACCACCAAAGTGAATCCCGACAATGAAGTGGTGATAGGTATGCTAGTTATTCATTTAAGAATAGCGAATGTACTTTTTGATTCAGGTTCTACACATTCTATTGTATCCTGAATGTTTAGTAGAACAATCCCAACACCACAAAAAATTATAGAAGTAAAGATGTCGGTGAGTATGGAAAATGGGGAAATCATTGCATCCCATGAATATAACTCCTCCCCTGTCATAATTTGTGGATTGAACATCTTTGTGAACCTCATCATACACCCTATGGTGGAATTTGATGTGATTCTCTGCATGTATTGGACTTCCCTATATAGAGCCAATATAAATTTTCGTGAGAGGGAAATCACTCTCCATATGGAGAATCAATACCTGATTCTATCCAAGTGCAAGGAGGAAGATGAATCTTCTTTAGCACCATCATCTCAAGAATGGATATTACTGCCCTATGAGCATGTGTATCTATCTCAGATGCTTGAGTCTAAGAAAGAAACTGTCCTTGAAGACATGCCTATTGTGAGGGAATTCATTAAAGCGTTTCCTGATGAATTGTCTTGTCTTCCTCCTAGAAGAGATGTTGAATTCTCAATTGACCTTATACCTAGGGTGTTGAAAATATCCAAGAATCTGTATAGAATGGGTGTTGTGGAGATTGAGGATCTGAATAAAAAACTATAGGAGAAACTGGATAAAGTGTTTATATGCCCAAGTGCTACAGTATGGGGTGCACCAATCCTCTTCATCAAGAAGAAGTACCGGTCATTGCGCATTTTCATCGATTATCATGAGCTTAACAAAATCACGATAATGAATAAGTATACTCTGCCATGAATTGATGACTTCTTCGATAAACTGTGTGTATCACAGTACTTCTCTAAGGTATATTTGAGTTCAGGATATTATCAAGTAAGGGTGAAGAAGGAACATATCCCCAAGACTCCTTTTCATACAAGATATGGGAACTATAAATCCATAGTAATTCCTTTAAGACTCACTAATGCTCTATCAATCTTCATGGACTTGGGGAATATAGTCTTTAGAGATTACCTCGAAAAAATTGTGGTAGTCTTTATAAATGATATTATAATATACTCCAAAACTAAGGAGGATCATGAGTAGCATCTACGAACTGTACTAGAGATCTTGAGAAAGGGGAATCTCCTTTCAAAGTATAGCAAGTTAGATTTCTAGTTAAATAGGGTCTCATTCAGGGTCATATCATCACAGGAAATAGGATTTTTGTGGATCCCTCTAAGACAACTCCAATTGAAGGATAGATGAGGCTAACATCAGTAATAGATATTCATAGCTTCTTGGGGTTAGCTAGATATTATCGCCGATTTATGATAAATTTCTCACAATTGTCCAACCCACTTACCAAGATAACTCGGAAGGGATTAAAGTTTTCTAGGAGTGATGAATGCAAAGAGAGCTTCAAGGTGTTGAAAAGGAGTCTTATCACTGTGCTTATTCTCACACTACCCACTAGTGGAGAACATTTTATGGTATTTAGTGATGCTTCGAAGAAGGGAAAGGGTTGTGTGTTGATGTAGAATGATAAAGTGATATCCTAAGCCTCAAGGAAGCTGAAATTCCATGAGCAAAACTATCCCATGCATGATCTGGAGTTGGCTTATGTGATCTTTGCATTAAAAATCTGGCAGCATTGTCTCTATGGGGAGAAGTGTGAGAAATATACTGATCACAAGATCCTCAAATATATATTCACACAAAAAGAGCATAATATGTGCCTAAAAAGATGGATAGAACTCATCAAGTATTATGACTACTCAATACTCTACCATCCTGGTAAGGCAAACAAGGTGGAAGATGCTCTAAGTAGAAAGGATCCTGCATCTTTATCAATGATGATAATTGAAAAGGATCCAAACTTCTTAGATTTTTAGAGGATGGACATGGGAATAATTATGAGAGGAACATCATCAATCATTTCTCAAATGATTTCTCAACCATCCCCCATGGAGAAAATAAAGGATTCTCAAAGAAAGGATGTGGAAATTATGAAATGGGTGGAAGCTATTAAAAATGGGAAATCCTCAGAGTTCATGTTTGACAAGGAAGGAATTGTGAGATTTGGGTCACAATTATGTATACCATCTGATCCAGAGATAAAGTTGGAGCTTCTGAATGACACGCATAGCTCAACCTTCTCTATTCACTCAAGGAGCACAAAGATGTATTGAGATCTCTGAGAAAACTCTGGGTGGGACAATATGAAAAGGGATATTGTTGAATATACATAAAACTGCCTGGTATGTAAGAAAGTGAAGGATGAAAAGAAAAATTCTAAGGGGATGACACAACAACTACCCATACCAACATTGTATTGGGACAATATTTCCATGGACATTGTCACTGGACTTCCAAAGACATATAGAGGAAACAATGCTATATGGGTCATTGTGGATCTTCTTACAAATACAAACCACTTTATCGTGATTCGAGAGGACTTCTCATTAGATCATCTTCCACAAAATTATATCAAAGAAGTGGTAAGGATCCATGGATTACAACTATCTATCATATCTGATCATGATACAAAATTCACCTCGATGTTCTGGAAAAGTCTCAAACATGCTCTAAGCACTGAACTAAACTTTAGTACCACCCATCACCCTCAAACTGATGGCCAATCTGAACGAACTATTTATACACTGGAAGATATGTTAAGATCATGTTCTATAGACATGAAAAGAGGATGGAACAAACATCTTCCACTATTTTAATTCTCTTATAATAACAGTTTCCACTTGAGCATCCAAATGGAAATATATGAAGCCCTCTATGGGAAAAGGTGTAGAACACCAGCGTGTTGGGATGATCTCGATGAGCTTAAGCTGCTATGAACTAAAATGGTTGAAGAAATGGTGGAGAAGGTGAAAACCATTTAGTGTTATATCTAAGAATCCCAAATTTGACAGAAGAGTTATGAAGATAACCATCGAAAAGACCTTGATTTCAAAGTTGGATACATGATATTTCTACACATATCTCTATGGAATAAGTTTATGAGGTTTTGAAATAATGGGAAGTTAATTCCTAGGTACATCGGAACCTTCGAAATTCTCGATCATGTCAGGGAAATGGCCTATCAACTAGCACTTACACATACCATGGCCAAAGTACATGATGTCTTTCATGTATCCCTCTTAAGGAATTATATACCAGACCCTTCACATGTACTCTCTTAATAGATAGTACAGATAAAGGATGATATTTCTTATAAAGATCAACCTGTTAAGATCTTAGATCCTAGAGAAAAAGTTCTATTAAATAAGACAATTCCCCTCGTCAAGGTGTTGTGGTGAAACCACAAGTTTGAAGAAGTGACATGGGAATCAAAGGAAGTGATGAAGCAGAGTTACCCACATATTTTTTAGTGTGGGAAAAGGAAGGAAAATTTCTTAATGGGAGAAGACTTTAAGGACCCAAACTTTTATTAATAGAAATTCCTCTTGATCTAATTAAATGTCTTATTATGTGAAATGGTTACTTAACGTCTGAACATCTTTGGTTTTATGATTTTGGATTTTAAAATACCATTATGAATTGTGATCGTTGCTAATATTTTTGTTGAATAGTGATCCCATGATTAGTATAAATTTAGGTCTTTAACAAATCTAATTTACTCAAAAAAAACTAAGTGATGGCCTCATCTAGTAGACTTTCCCTGTACGAATTCCATTTGTCAGAGATCATAAAGGAGGTGGCGTCATTGATATTCTCTCTTTATCAATCCAAATCTGAGATTCAACATGTTATGCTCGAACTTAAATGCCTACGAGAGATGTGGATGTTGATAGAGATTACCACACAAGCGATGTTATCCAAGCCACCCTAAGAGTCTGTCTCCATCGCACACCTTACCCTTCGTTATTACATGGGTGTTTCAAGGGTTTATGTAACAAGACCCTAGTACTTTGATAATGTGCATTAATTTTTGTATATAATAAACAATATACATTCATTTTTTTATTTTTACGTTGTAAATAGTTTTTAAAGAAAAAAATAACATTTTTAGTTAATTAAGAAATCTATTTTGATGAAGTTTTGGATTTTTGAATTAATTATTATTTTAATTAAATATTATTACATAATTAATTTTTATATAATATAAATGACTCTATAATTATTATGAATATGATTGTGAATTTTTTTAATGTTTGAAATCTATTTTTTCCAAAACACATGAATTTTCGATAAATGTCGGATTTTATTTTAAAAGTAGAAATTAACATATTTAGAAAATTATTTTGATAAAATGAATATTATTTTTTGGAATCTGAATGTATAAATTATCCAACAGAAAATCTTTCCTAATTTTCAGAGATAGTCAAATTTTTGGGTAAAAATTAAATATCGTTTATATATATAATGTGTTTTAAGACATCATAATGACCCAATAGTGATCTAATAAAATACTATAAACATAATTTTCGAAAAATATATATTTTACCATTAATATAATTTGATTTTAGTTGTATTTTATTTATTTTAAAAAGTTTTAGTGGACCCCCCATGACTTATAAAACATTTTAGATTTTTAAATTGATTTCCTTGAGAGTGTGACTCCCCTACGCATAAGTAACCCTATTATTTTAAGAAGTTCAAACATTGGCCATATAAAATATTGTTTTCAACTAAACTTTGGAAAAAACCATGGGCAAAAACCTTGTTTTGGTTTGTGGTTTTGATTAGTTTAATGTGTGGTGTCCCAAACCTAAATAATAAAGAACTCCCTCTCATTTCCTATATAAACCCACCCAAGCGCCCACTTCCTCTTCACTCAAAGACTTTGAAGTTATTACAAACTTTTTCCACCTCTCTTGAAAATCATCCAAAGGTTCCCCAAGCTCCCAAGAAGCCTCTGTCAAGCCTCTCCCATGCCTTTGAGATCACACTTCCACATAAGGGACTTTTTCCTTTCTTCTTTTTGTCCAAATTTTATTATATTGTTATGCCCTTTTATTTTCAATTAAAAATGTGGGGGTATTATTTAAATCCTCCCCTATAATTACATATTTATGTTTGAATGGTTAGATACCCCTTTATCTATCATTAATTCCTCCCATTTACACCTGTTACCGTGCCAAAATTCTGTAAGAAATTTCTCTCTCTTCATTTACATTCAAGGAATTATTCTATATTATGAATATAAAATTCCATTACTTATATTGGGACATGTATCTATATGTCCCCTTAAATTCTATTTCATGTAAATATAATGAGACACCCATTTATCTCCCATTAACCATTTTTATGAATTTATATGCCACGCTGTTATGCTGCCGAAATTGCACTACGATTTTCCAAGCCAAAGTCATTTTGTCGTCAATACCATGTCCATTTCTATATCAATGGTATTCACCATTATGAAGGATTACTTATTGATTAAAGATTTTCATGTATGAATTATAGATTACTTTATCAAGTAATAAATGATGATCTTTAATGATTCCATGTTGTATTATCCTTGTGGAACACTTATGCATGAAATCAAAAGTTTAAGAAGGGTGTGCCCTAATAGCGCTCCAATGAATTGGGTAAATATTAGTATCATGATACGTCAAGTTAAATGAGGGATTACTAATTCTATTTCAAGTGAAATGAGGGTTTACTCATTCTAAATCAAGTTCAATGAGGGTTCAATCATGATCCACGTGCAATGTGCCTTGGCCCATGCTAATACCATGTTAATTGTTGTCGCCACATTTCCATGTTATGATAATCATGCTATATCAGGTATTTATGTTCATGTTGGTATTATTTTACTTTTTTATGGATATTTCCTCACATGTATCGTATTCTTCATGTTATGCCTTGTTTACTCCCTTACTAGGCATTGTAGCTCACCCTTTTCTTATGCATGTCCTTAGTTTATCCCATGCAATGATAAGTACGAGAGAATACAGTGGTGATGTAAAGGAATTTTTCAATAAAGATCTTGTGTTTCATGTTTTAAGTCATTATTTAATGTTCCTAATACCCAAATACACTAGACCTTCCAATCTTCCATGTTGTATCATGTGAATAGTTTATGTAATAAATCATGTTTAAGTGTGTAATAAAGACCAGGGTTGTTATAATAGTGACTTTCCTATGGAATGTTATTGTAAAGGAAAATAAGACTCTAAGGGATACATCCAGTATTCAATAAGGTATTTCATGGTATTTTGAGGAAGATAGCAAGGGTGGACATTGTGTCAAATTCCATACACTCCTGAGGTATTTGAAGAGAATATTGATTAAATTGCTAATGGTTATTTTTTATCTTTTAATAGGAAGTTCAATATAATCATCTTCCTATAATCCATATTCTTTTGATAATATATTGGAGCGTGGATAGTGGGGTCACTACTTCTACACACAAAAGACACCTTTCCAGATGATAAGGGTGAGTGAACCATCTAAAAAGAACCTTGTTTCTATGTGTACTTCCTCTCACTTAATCTATAACCATTACATCATCATCATTGGGATCTATTCTCACTAACCATTGATTGAATTTATGTACTTTGTGAGATATTGGGTTTTTAATAACCACTTATTCACCTACACCTCTCAAAGGTGGTTTACTCTCTCTAGGTCCCCATAGATGATGTACATATAGATATGTGATGAGTTCATTGTTTTTCCCATATAAGTGACAACTCATTCTATTTTGGTTTTAGTCATTACTAAAACAACCAAACTTTTAGAACACAGTTTTGCCAAAATTATATGTTTATTATTATTAAACACATTTTATTTTCTTCTCATATAATTGAAATCGTGTATAAAATTGATCATATACAATACAAATCTAAAAAAATAACAAATTTTTCATTAATATGGAATATTATAATATAAAATAAAATAAACAATATTATAATAAATCTATATGGAAAATAATTATGAAATTTACCGAACGAATTAAATTATATAATTCAAGATTATTTTGTTCTTCCTCGTGGTCACCTATGAAAATCATACCATCAATTATCACTATAAAATGAATACACAAGATTATAAGATGATAGATACTTTTGGAAATAAATTATTTTATATAAGGAATAATTATTATAGAATTATTGAAGGTCTTATATTTTAATTTAAATGGTTAATGTTACTATTATATGACTCTTTGATATATAGTCCTTGAATATATAGAAATTGAATGTTATACCTATAAACATATTATTAATTTTGAATTAAAAAATTAGTTATTATAAATAAAAATGTTCTGATTTAAATATATATGAAAACATTATAAGTAAACCCTTTAACATATAATTAAATGATAGAAAATGTTTATAAATAAAATTAAAATATAATAAGTCATTAGTGAAATATCATATTTTCTGAAAAATTTGAATTTTTATAATTTTTGCATTTATATTTATTAAAATTGAATATAAAAAATTTAATGAATGATTTTAGTGGAATTTATTATATATATATATATATATAATAATTAACATTAATGAAATGTATTGTAATTGTTGAGAAATAATAAATAAATCATTTACTATTTAAAAATATATTATTCAAAAAACTTATTTTAATGTGTTATGTATTTTTATTTTAAAGTTATTTTATGTAAAAATTAAAAAAAAATATTTTAAAAAAATATTATATATTTATAATAAAAATTATAAAATTATGTAAGTGGATGGATTCAATTTTTTAAATAAAATTAGATACCAAGATAAAAAAGTTTTATGATAATAAAGGGTAAAATGACGTAAATAATTAAAATAAAATGAGAATTGATAAAATACCTCTAAAATATAAAACTAGAATTCATGGATTATTTAATTGATGAACTATACTTATCACTTTTTCCATTTTTATTTACTTTCCTAGGAGAACAACATTCCTTATACATTATGGAATGTGTATTTATCGAAGTGCCATTTGTTCTCACTTATAAAGGGACTCCACTTCCATCCCTTACCAAAGAAACATAAAGTTTGGTTATTTAGACTTACTATATTAAATTTGATTATCCTTGAATCCTATTTTACTTTTTTATATACTCTAGTCATATGAATAAGTCCCAAGGAATTAAAAATAAAGAATCTTCGTAAAGGAAGACTTGACTTTTCATCTAAAGTATCCTCCCCTTTATAATCTATTTCGAATAACATCTTACTCTACCTCATTATGATTTTTATTTATCACCTTAATAGAATATAAATAATACCATCATAGTTCTATGATAAATATATTATAATAAAATAACTTCATATTCATACACACACATTAAATATATCATTTCCTTGTTTGTGTTGATTAAACCACATTTATGAACAATGATATATTATTTTTGTTATTATAATCAATATTGATCCAAAAAACATAAATACCAAAAATATTTGGTGTTAATATGGATATATTTTTTTTGTAATAGTTCTATATTTTTAAAATTAAAAGTTAAACAATTATTAAAACAACACCTTTTATTTTTAAAAATTACTAAAATAATCAAGTTATGGATTTCATGCTTTGAAACCAAACTCGTAACATCCACGGAATGAACATTAAATATAATAAATAATTATGGAATTATAATTTTTTTACTTTAAATATTATATAGATTCTTCACTAAAAAAATGAGCAATGATCAGTACCTTTATACTGAATCAAATGTATAGTAATAGAAGATGTTAACCACCTATGATATAAATAAAATAAGAATAATTTATAATTATATAATATATAAAAATACTTTATTAATATAAGTAGTGATAAATGATAATTATATTATCAAATGGATTATTAATGATTCTATTTTGAATAAAAAATGGGTTATATTGTGTTTAATAAAATCAGGGGAAAAGGTAAGTGATTATCGTCTCAATTTTATTTCATTGAGATATGTCCCATATTAGTCATTAATTTATATTTATATGTTGTATATACTAACCCATTGACATTTTTTATCTTAAATTAATTTTTATTCATGGTATTTATAATTATATTTCATGTCATCTCTTTCATTGGATTTGGATTCATACATTATAAATGTCACATTAGAATTTTTGACACAATATTCTTTCATCAGGTTATACTCTTTATTATTTAAGTATATTCATAAAATATTGGTATATTATAGCCTTTTAATATCTTATATTCTATTTCTTATTTTATTCTATATAATTTACATTTTATTTCCATAATAGCTTTTTTTTATTCTTAGTGCATAAAATATCATGTTGTAAGAAGAAAACTTATACTATTTTTTGGGCAATTCTATTATGGGATGTGGGGTGTCGGTAGTGGGTTTGAGTACCCGGGCTAGTTTTCTTGTAGATTTCATGTGAATAGAACCCACCTTTTATATTATTTTTGACAAAAATATTATATTTTATTATTTTTAAAATTCTCTATATATATTATCTTCTTAAAAACTTATATTTTTGATTAATTATATTCAAAATAAATTTTTTATCACTTCTCATTGACATGGGTTACAAAAATACATATAAAAATGAAAAAAAAATATTTATTTCAACTATTATAGAATTTTATATCTTTATATATAGGATTATCAAACTTTATATTTATTTATTTTCAGTGTCACGTTATTGAGATCTTTTAATAAAAAATATATATATTTAAAATAATTTTTTTACTCCTTAAAATTATTTTGAAGATGACTTGTATCTTTTTTTCTACAGGTTATAAGAATATTTTGGAGAAAAATATTTATGATATCTCTTAAATTTTCATCATTATTATTTTCTAATAAATTATTTATGTTACATGTTTCAATCATTATTCATATTTTAAAATATAATTTTTTTCATGAATACAATCTTACTTTATGTATTTCCTTTAAAATGACATTTTTTTATTATTAAAAATTATATTAACAATATGAAATTCTTTTCATAAAACATCAAAATTTTATTTTCATCCTTTAATTGAATTTTTATCTATAGAATTACTCCTTAAATTTTATTTTTTAAAAAATTCTTATGTTATATTTCATCTATTTTTATAATTTTTATAATTTTTACTATTCTAAAATGATACTTTTATTTATTATCCAAATTATTATATATCTATGGTGTGGTGGAAATGAAATATCAATTATAGGATTGATCCATCACCATATTTTTTTTAAAATTATCATCAATTATTAATAAATAGAACCTTTTCTCTAATACATTTCCATAGTGAATAGCCTATACTCGTTTATTCTTATTTAAGTGTATTCACCATGATAACTACACAATATGATTAATAGGAGAAAAAATTTGATATGACTGTATATACTTTTATTATATATGAGAAAATTTTTATTATAATCATTAAATGTTAATATTAATATTAATATATTGATTTACAGTCATGCTATCATCAAATTTATTTCATTGCTTATTTTATAACACTTGAATGATTTTTTATGAACCTATTTTTTTCAAGGGTTAAAAATGCTATTAATTTTATTATTTATATGATTATTATCATGTTAATGTGGAAGACATTATTATGAATATATTATTATATAACAGTCGGTATCAAAATTTTATAGACCAAAAATGTATTTGGTAAATCTTACATCTCATGAGATTGAATGTGAAAAAAATGGTAGGTTATTCTAGTCCTCTAAGTGAATGGTCATGGGAGGTTATCCTAGTCTAAAATGTTAAGTGACATGGGATATTATAAAGGTAAACTAAGTTAATGGATATGGGAGGTTATCCTTTTCTACCACGTTAAGATACAAGTGAGTTTATCCAAATACAAAATGTTACGGGACATGTATTTCTATTATGCAATGATGGTCTTATAAGAGAGTCTTTGCATATTTGATAATTATTAGGGAAGATATCCGTGGAATATTCTATGATTTATTATGCTTATACATGTTCCACATTACTATTTTATGTCATCATAATTTATGATTATTTTTTATGATTCTTAATTTTTATTCCATGGTAGGTGTTTTATTGTGAGCATTATTTTGTGGATTCTATGATATGTTTTATGAGTATAATTTAATGCCTTGTGATAACATTTTATAATTCCATGATCTTATTCCATTAATCATGAGACCTATCTCATGATTAAGTTACTCAAATATTTATGATCTATTTATAAATATTGTATGATTCATTTATATTTTTACTACTTACTATGTGTTTAGGCTCACCATTTTATTGCGTTTCGAAATTTCCCTAGAAATTATTATGGATAGATATGTCTAATAGGGATTAAAATGAAAATAATTTTTGAGAAAGAATTAGAAATTGTACATATTCATAATATAGTTATATATATAATAAATAAGTAAGATAATCCTTCGTATTTTGGGAGTGTGTTTTAATATTGATATGATACGATTGATAATTTAAAATTATGTATGTGGTTTTGGTGTTATATTAGTTGGTATTAGAGTGTGTATATAATATTTTTCACCTGATATATGAGTATGGCTATGGGGGAACATTAGTTCATATTAGAGCATGGTTTAGTTAATATTTGGGATTTTTTTAAGTATAATAAAAGATAAAACATAAAAAAATATCAAACCAATTTTTTCATAATTTAAACCATAGTCATCATAGGATAAAACATATTGGGATTACTATTTCATATCTATATGATGTTTTACTTTGATGTTATAATTATTTACACTAATGACATTGGTTTTTTTAAATGGTTGGAATTAGGAGGAATTAAACATCATTTATTCCATCATATTATGATGATCACTATTTGTTAACAAGGATTCGGAACCATTAATGATTGAAAATGGATCCAAAAGATAGATTAGATATGTTTCTAAACCCTCAATCATGGAAAATAAAGCATGTTTATTCATCATTTAAAATTATCAGTGAATTAATGATGGTATATGATTAAAATTAATAAAAATGATAGAATGAATCTTATGGAATGAGACGAATTAAAGGATATATTTCCTAAATAATATACAAATCAAATGGAGATAAAATTCAATAGGATTCAAAAAAGGGAGGGGAAATATTTGTTTACTTATATGGAACAAATCTCAATACATTCAAATTATATCTATAGAAAATCATTAACATGTATGATTCATGTTACATACCATATAATCTCTTTTAAAACATGGTTAAGTTGGAAAAAAATATAAACATACTGGTATTATTATGTTAAATAATGTGTTTTTAGGTATTTTCCCTAGAAACTAAGGTTGCAGTTTCAAAAGAACTTATTTCTAAAGTAATGACTATATTAAGGGCACTAGAACCAGTTATTTATTAGTAATAAAATATTAAAATTTTGAGAGTGAAATTTATAATGTGGGGAAGGATGTAATATCCCACTTTTAGAACACAATTTCATTACCTGAATTTAATTTCGATCATTATTAAAAATATATTTCCTTCCTTTACATAGAATTGGAATCAATTATAAAATAAATTATATGTAATATAAACCTAAAATAAATAATTCCATATTTTATTTAGGTATAATATTAAAATAAAAAAATATAATGAAAAATATTACATTAATGTTATATGGAACAATATAATTAAAATTACTGTTGTAAAAAACCAAAATTAAACAAAAATACTTCAATATCTAAGTATTATTCCATGAGATAGACAATGAATTCAACTACATATATGTTTTAATTTTAATGTAATTCTTTATCACATTTAGAAATTGAATTAAATAAAATGGATTTTATATTTTTATTCATCACATTGAAATTTGGTAAGATGATTAACAGAATTTTTTGTTAAAAAAACTAGTTAGCAAGGTAAAAAGGATGTTATTCCATTAAAAGGAAAAATGTGATAAATTGTTAAAATAGTGTATAATTTGATAAAATGTATCTAAAAATTATTAAAAAAATGTGGGAATTAACTAATTAATTAATTATCCTCATCCTTTTTCCATTTTTCATCCACTTCACTTACAAAAATTATAATCCTTGTACATTAAGAAATTAAAATGTCTGAAAATGTCACTAATTCTCAATTATAAAATAATAACTCTTCCATTCCTTACAAGACATACCTAATGTTTAGTTCCCTAAAATTAATTTACCAAATTTACTTCTCCTGGAATAATATATTATGTTTCCTATACTCTAGTCTTAAATATATGTCCAAATACATAAAAATTTAATTCCTTAAGTGAAGATTCTAATCTTTGTTATATGTATCTTATTCTTATTAATAAATTTCCATTATATCATTCATTTACCTCTCTAAAATTTTTGATTTACCACTTTTGAAATATGTAAATAATATATTTATGATTTTTTAAAAATTATATTAATGAAAAAACACATCATATTCATACTCATCTATTAATTATAGCATGTTCTCATTTCAACCAGTTTAACCATCTACATGAATGTTGATTTAATATTTTCTTTATTTTTATCATTGATGATTATAAAAACTTAAATATTAGTGCTTTATTGTATTAATAAGTAATTTATCTAAAATGGTAATACTATAAGTTAACTAATTAATAAAATAATACCTTATATTTGTTAAAATTACTAAAATAATCAGGCTTTAGATTTCTTACTTTTTAACTTTCATCATAACATCCATGGAATGAAAATAAAACATAAAAACATCATTGTGTAATTAATATTATAAGACATTAAATATTTAAGATTTTATTAACTCGTGAACTAGGAGAGATTATCAATACCTTCATTCTTAAATAGCAATGTAAGAGTCCAAACTACTAGCCTCTATTGATTAATATATATTAATAATATATAAAAATTATATGATAAATGAAAATATTTGATTAATAAAAATATAGAAAATACTAATATTGTAATAAAATTGATAAGTAATCAGCCTATGTTGATTAGCGGTATATTATGTTCGAAAAATATTGGATTCGTCATATGGGTTTTTCATATCTATTGTATTTCATTGAGAAATATTCTATAATATCTAGACATTTTTTATTATATGTTATATATACTATAATTGGTGCTTAAAAAATCACAAAACACATTGAGAAAAACATCAAAATATAAATCACCCAAATATGAATTTCAGAAGAAAAGTTAGAGTTTATCACATAAAAATATGGTTCCCCATGATCAATTAAGATGAGGTATGTGTAGTTTTTAGTTTTTGAGAAACCATCCTCTATGGTCTAAAAACATTGGGTGGCTCGACCATACTTTTTAGAAGCAAGGAAACACCTTAATGTGTTCACCATCCTCATTTGTAGACATTTATTTCCATCATTGTCAATTAGGTCCCATGCGGTTATACACTAGATTTATTTGGGTTAGTTTTGTGTGTTTTGGGTGGGACAGTTACCAAGTTTTCCAATAAATACACCCCCCATTGATGTAAATAATGGTTTAAGTAAATCTATGATGCATGAAATTCAATAAATCAAAAATTTGGAAAGTAACTCCTTCGTTAGAAGGTATATAAAGACAAATTCTATTAGGTAGACTTTTAATTTATGTAAGAAATGGGGTGTGACATCTTGAATTGACCAGAGAAGATTCTTGTAGGTTGTACCACGTAAAACCATTATAAAAACCCCCTACTTAACCTAAATTATTTCTTCATAGTGGGATTTCCATTAAATTTTTATTCACTTTCCATCCTTTAACTTCCTTTTAATTTTTGGAATGCAGCCATTGGTATAGGGATCTTGGATTTTATATTTTTTAATGGTTATTATATATATAACCCTCTTTTAAATGGACCACCCCTATGTAAAATATTACCAACGGCCATAACTTCTATAAAAGATGCCTTTTAGGGGTTCTTAAACCCTCCTATCAATGAAAAATATATTATTGGACACCTTTTTCTAGAATAAATCTCTATAAAGTATATTAAATCGAGGGCTAATATAAATCCACTAGAAATAAATGATCAGATCACCATGCACATCTACATTCATCCCTTAAATCATGAATTCCTTTGATATTATGAATCAATCACTTAATAGAATATGTTCTCAAGTCATACTCCACTACTAATAAGATCCTAAAGATCAATTCAATACTATATTACCTTGATTAAAAGTAATATCATTGTTAGAGGATTCATGTATGCTTCCTTAGCGCAAATCTCATGTATCACCTGACGTGGTTGTTCTGTACTAGCACCATGTCCACTAGGCTCCTACCTAATACTTTAATCATCCTATTTTGTGTGAAATTAATGAGACAAAGATATAAATGGTATTTTTATTTAGTGTTTCTCAAAAAAAATCATCACTAGATTACATCACCCATGATTCTAACCATCCTTACCTATCTAGTTATCATATATAGAAGACAACCAAAAAGGTATGATCAAACATAAGTCCTAGAAAAACCACTATGAGGACCATTTCATTTATTAGTCAGTTACATATGAATTTATACTTATTGGAACAAACCATGGTCATATGAACATAAATTAAATACACTATGGTTTTAGATTAATGGCTATAAAAAGACACTTCATTAGTTTTGGATGCATGACCTTAAATGTAACTTCACTAAGATAAATAGGTATCACTTCTCATAGGTTAAATCCCAACTACTCAAAAACTATCATCTCCTTGGATGGTGATAAATTCAAATGTACCCAAACACATGTATTTAAACTATGGTGTAACTAACAAATGAGGGGGAAGATATAGAACCTCTCATATATAAATATGGAGAACATCAAGTATATATAGATATTTACATTGATTCATAGTTTCAATCAATCACTTTCACAACAAGGGAGACTGATATTTTTATCAGGAAGAACTTCTTGAATATATCTTAAATCTATTATAGATTACAAAAATAAACAATAATTCCCTAAATTATATGATACAAACTCCCATACACTCGACATCATGACATATTTTGAAGCACCATTAGTTACTTCTAATGACTACAAACCTTTAAAATGTGTTCTTACAACAAAAAAAATTATCATGAACACATGGTGGAATAAAAATTGTGAACCCAATTTTAAATCCTTAACCCAAAAAAAATATGGATTTTTTATTCTCTCTTTATTTTGATTCTACACAAATAAAAGTTTCATTATTGGGGTTTCTAAATCTCATTCCTTTCAAATCTAAATAGTTATATCGCTTAGTATATCATCATGTATCAAATTAATTAACCATTATAGGGGAAATACCATATGAACTCAAGGGGTTTTTTAAATCACTGGAAGCTGTATTTCAAGATACACTTCTTATCCATAAATATTTTTATGACCCCCGAACTCTAACATCTATTTTCACCCACTCATAATATTTAATGAAAATAGGTGAACACCCACATTAAGGAATAAATCCACAAAAGTTACTCTCCAACCCCTATGGTGGCTCATAAAATCCATTAGAATCAAAAGCTCCATATGATAAAGCATCAATAATAGACTATTGTGATAGAAGTGGGTCTTATTTCCACATCTGAACACTATGAAAATATCTCATCCTAGAAAAGAAAAACCCTTCTCCCTTACTATAGATAGTTGTATAAGGATGTTAAAAACATATTAATGTCCACCTAGGAGTTGTGTAGGGGGGATCCCATCAATCTTCCCTAGAACAATCAACACTCGGCCTCAACTCCTATAGAGGTCACAGATAAAGTAGTCACCAATGTAGTCATATTTATAATGGATCATAGGAGTTTGGCCCATAATATTTCATCCACTCTCCATGACCAAGATCACTCATATACTCCTTATGAAACCAATGTCATTATCATCAATTGAAATATCCCAACTGTGACTCCAAGATTATTTGAAATCATGATAAAAAATAAAATTAGATCATTCAAAGGTAAGAATAAGTGGATTGATCTAAAATTCCTTCAATAAAGATGGATAAAAAACCACCACTATGAAGGTATTACTCATAGTGATATAGTGAATAATAACTCAGGTGGTCCTCTCTAGATCACTTATCATGAAGGGCCTCCTCATGATAATCAATACTCCAAACAGAGAGGTCATCCCCCATGGAGTTCATTAATAAGTCACAAACCATGTAGGCCATCCATGTGTTCAGACATAATAATGAAACAATAGATATTCATCCAATATTACTTATATGATTTTCCTCCTCAAAATCATATAAATACTCATCAAGGGGGCCCTCCCCATATTTAATAACCATCTAATAATAACAAACTTCCTTCATATGATGATGGTTATATAGGTATTCCCCATGATAAATAACTCAAAAATTAGGGAGTTCCTCCCATTGTAAATTTTAAAATACCTAGTATCCATAGAGTTCATCCCGATAATTCTCAAGTAGAAAAATAAAAAAATGAATGACCTCACTAGTTTAGGAATAATAAAACCAATAACCATAACGTTCATTCCCTGAGTAATAAAAACAATAACTCTTGAGGTCCTCCCTAGAATGAGCTTTGTAGAGGCCCTATATGTAACAATATATATGACGAAATTAGAGGCCCTCCTATAATGTAGAATAAGAATGATTCAAAAATAAAGGCATTCCTCCTTTTTATCAAAAAGAATCTAAAGTTGAAGTCCTCCATATGATGGGAAAAACATTTTTATGACCATGTAGTCCCTCATTATGGTGACCAAATATGAAACCAAATTGTAGGTTATTAAAATGATAGTGAATATAAAATAAAAATAATGTAGGTTATCATCATGGTACTCACTATGATTTACATATTCACAATTAAATGTATCCTCATCATTGATTCCCTCCCTGTGTTATAATGGTTCCAATTTTTCCCTTATATCAAGAGGAATTAGAAAAAAATAATTATTATACAATAGGTGTTGATTTCATGGTTAAATATGTTTTATAGATCTGAAGTTTTTTACCATGGGGATGGTTTTTGAGATCCAAAAATAGTTTTTAATGATATTCTAATGAAAAAGTGAATTTATATAATAATAAAATGTTGAATTTATTTTTTTGGTATTTTTTTCAATACATAAATCATATTCAAAATCATATAACGTAAGGTTTAGTATGCGAGTTAAAGGATACTAAAAAGTTTTAAAGTGGTTATATTATGATTTTAAGATTTTGAATCTATTTAGAAAGAATCTAGAAGAGTTTTTAGTTGAGTATATTTGAATTAAAAATTTCTACATCTAAAAGTTTTAGATTCATTTTACCATATCACTAAAATTTTGTCATGCACCTGCTTTAGAAGTGTAACTATAAGGATTTATATGAGCTGTATCTGAGGGAATGTAATTTCATAAGTGTAAATATAAAATATATATGATTCATATGTATAGGTTTAAGGGTATCTATTATGCATCATTTGGGTGAATATACTTCATAAGAGTCATTCCAACATTTAATAATATTCTTTTTAGAGGTAAAGGTAAATACATATGAGTAATTATCAATTTGTGTTATATTCATTTTGAGATTCTAACAGTGTAAATTTGGGAATTAATAATATTTCATTCTATAGCAGATTATAGACTTAAAAAAATGTGAGTTGTCTAGAAGTATACAAGGAGTTCAGAAATTATAATAGAATTTTATAGGAAGGATTTATAAAAGATAAATGAGAATTTAGGAGTAGTTTTGAAATAAAATGATACTGAAGTTATGATTTATAGAATAAACATAATTAATGGATATCTTAATACAATAAGTGGAGAATATGGTTCATATCATTGATATAATTGTTTCATCAATATCATGAATTTTATGTGAAAATAAAAAGAGTCTTGTGCCATGAAGAAAAACTATGAATATTATGGTTCATGTTGTTCTGAGAAAACAAGATGGTTCCCACCGTGAAGAGTATGATAAACCAAAAGGATGAATAAATATCAATTCAGTTTAGGGAAAACATATAGGTCATGTCATGGTGCATCTGGACATTCCCTGAAGTATGGTAGAGTTAACATAGACTGATTTAATGACTGAAACATAAGTAAAATAATTGGGGAGAAGGATAGATGTTGAATAAGTAGTTAAACCTATTTTGTTGATTGAATTTGAATTAGAAATTAAAATTTAATCATGAATATATTGTTTCATTGTGCAAGATAAATTAATATGGTCGTACATGCATGAGTGTAACAAGGGATATAAATAGGGAAAAATTTATATTCAAGTATAGTTACCATAGGGAATAATCAAATAGATTATTAAAAAGATAAAAAATAAGAGGAAGAATATACTTTATATTGTGTAAGTATAAGAAGATAAAGGATAAATATCACTATGTAAGCTCAAGAAAAGTCATGTTTGGATGAATATTAAGTTAATTTTAACTCAATTTCTATATCATTTTACTAGTGTGAGATCACCTTGAATAGTCATGAAACTTTTATGAAACACAATTAAAGGATAAATCATACTCATTTTAATATATATTATGACAATATTGGTCATTATGATTGAGGGTGAATCTAGATCATACTAAGGATTATATATTCATTTTGAGTAGTGAATCATGTAATAATTTTTTGAATATTTTTTATTTATGATTAGGGGTTTTAAATAGTTGTTTATTAATCCCTTAAATAGTTGGAGAAGGTTTTTTGAAAAATAAACATAAAAAATAATGGTAATAACTTATTCACCCACTGTGATTTCCAACTAATATTTCTGGTCCTTCTCATGTGGTATCAGTGCTCAATTACCTTTTTTATTATATTTTTTTATTTTAGAAGGTAATAGCTGCTTTGTGTAATAATATTTGGTTTCCATGTTTCTATTATAAAAAATATACAACAAGAATTTTTTAGAAAACAAGGGGTTACCACTATTTATGGTAAAAATTATTACATATGGAAAGAACATATAACACCCTACTTATTTTTTATTTGATTATATTATTTAGGTGTTAGTACTAATGGATTTTTTCCTCATATTTAAGGTAACTCTATGAAAGTGACAAATAGATAGAAATTTTAGTATGATGTACGTGATCAAAATTCCATATTATCATCACTCGCATAGATAGAATTTCTCAAGGTAAAATCCATCAAGATAGAAAATCAAATATAGGATAAATTAGATAATTTCTACAAATAATGTGAAAATTTGAAACAAGATAAAAGATGGGTTAATAGGTTGTAGTATAAAAACCTAAAAATGATATAAGATAAAATTTTATGATAATTTTTCACTTGTTTTAATGAAATTTTAATCACTATTAGAGGTTTTGGGGAGAATTTTAAAGATTTCATGGTTTTTGAGAAGTTATTACGCTTTATTCCATACAATATTGATGCATAAGTATCAAAACATAAATATTTTGATCTATGTAAACTTCCTTCAAATGACATAAAAAATATTCTTATTATAACTGAGATGTGGAAGGGAAGTTTAATCAAAATAATATTAAGGATGAAAATGAAATTTACTTTAATGCCTCAAAATAATCTAAGTTTAAGAAAAATTAGTTTTTGAAGATGAATATTCTAATAAAGAACAAAAATTTGAAATGATATTTAAAAAAACTCATATAAATAATTTATAGATTTCTCAGAATATGATAAGGAAGGATCATGGGAAGAATATTATTGAAATGTTTTAGGTGTGATGTTATTGTAAATTTTTCAAAAAAATCTTAATGATGAAAGAATAAAATTTTAGTGAAGATGAGGATAAATATAAAATGGTATCCTCTAATAATAAAGAAAAATAATCTGGAAAATAAATATTTTATTCAAAATGGAAGGCTATAAATTTATCTATATACAAAAGTAAAAACTTATTATAAAATTTATATAATTATGAGAGTAGTTATTATAATGAGGAATTTTATAAACCTAGTAAGATTGATGAAAAAATATTTATTTCTAAATTGAATGAGGATGAACTCATAATTGATGAAAGGGGTGATGTTGGTTGTGTGGAAGAAACTAAAATATAGTATCTATCTATGTGTTAACTCATGTAAATACTTTCAAGGATCTCAAAGTTGGAGAAAGGGGTTGAAAATATCAATAAAGACAATCAATATAATATTATCATAGATTTTACTCAAGAATGATAAAGGATTTTTTTGACTTAAAGGATTTTATTAATAAATAAAATTATTAAAAAATTATATTTTAAGAAATGGTTAAAATAATATAGGAGGATCATTATACTATTCAACAGAATTTGATAGACACTAAAAAATAATTATACAAGTTAAAATAAAACTTTCAAATTTCTATGCAAGAAGTTGTTCAAAGATCAATGAAACTGTTTATGAAAGATGTTAAAATTTTATAGAATTTTGAGGCTCAACATACATATAAAATATCATACACAAAGAGAGGAAAAATTATTGGAAGTACTAATTGAATTTCTAAGTAAAATCCATAGGTATTTAAAATCATGGTTTCTATTAAAAAAGTATGATTTATGGAAATCTGAAAATTATGGTAACACTAACATGAAGGTAAAAAATACTATAAATATTAATTATAAATAGACTTATAATAATCCAAGATCAAATAATAATGTTTTAGAAGTATATAAATATTTTGATTCACAAAAATGACCCAAAATTGATGACCAAAATATGGAACAAATATATGGGTCCACATCGGCACATAAATAAGTCTTCAGATATAAATATAAATATTAGGGTTTTTATTTGAATTATATAGGGTTTTATAACATGGAAACTAATTTATGGTTAAATTATCAATATTATTGTGATATAAAGATTATAGGGGAATCAGAATAGTCAAATGATAAATGTTCAAGAGAAAACCTAAAAATATAGACTTGTAGTTGAGAATAAATTTCAACAACTGGAAGTGGTTTGTGAAATATTTGAGCATCCATGAAAATATTATGAATATTATCTCACCATCCTACCCACCCAATTGAGAATGAATTTCAATTTTCAAAGTTCTTAGAAGAATATGGACTAGGGAAAGGAAAATGACTTTGTTGTTGAATTATAACATAAAGAATCTAAGATGAAATGTCCATGGATTATATATATTGTATTTTCGTTATATAAAACAAGATATTTAATGGTTTTTAAGGACATATAAAAGTTAAAATTAGGATTATTGACCTTTGGAAATAATGGGTCACTTAAATTCAAGGATTCATATCAGTATTTATTATAAAGGAGATGTTAATGTCAAATAAGAATCTATATATTGATGGGATGACGCACAATATGTTAAGTGTATCTAAACTATGTGATGAAGGTAGTGAATTGGTTTTATGAAAATATGGGATCTTCGGTAAGAGGTAAAAATAGGAATATATATTGACTAGAGGAAACAAAACCTGGAGAAACTTGGTTCATATTCGTGATGCTTAAAATTTATGTTACATAAGATGTAAAGAAGAAAATAAATTATGATATCAAATACTTATTCATCTTGGAAAAAATAACATGATAAATGTTACCTGAGGTTAGAATGTTTATAATGTTCCTATTCTAAAAATAGATATAAATTAAGTGTTCTATATATATTTAAATGGAATGATTTTTAGATATATGCATAAAAAATATGAAATTAAAACATCTCAACCATTGGAGCATTTACATTATAACATTTTTCCTATGTAGAATAAATAAACAAGAAGATATAAGTATTTTATTTCTATTATCGATTAATTTAATCATATAAAATTAATTATTTTTATTTATAACGAATTAGAAGATCCAAAAATGGTCAAGATTGTTAAAATAGGTGCGAAAATGAAATTTGTTTTCACATTTAAAAAGATATGAAAAAAATAGTAAAGAATATTCTAATGAAATATTAGTATCATACCTTGAGATGCATGGTATTGACCATAAAATTAGAGAATAATGTACTATTTTATGACTTGAATCGTATCTTTGTAATCATGTTATTTTCCATGGTCTTTATGAATAGAATAATTGATGTTTTATAGAGATAGATCATACTATGTTGATCATGCATGATACTTCTTATTATTTTTGGAGAAAATAGTTATTGAAACATTTCACATTCAATACCATTTTCTGTACAAAAAAATAGAATATGTCACTATAGAAAATTTATCATAATAATTACCCCCATTTTTTAAAATTTAATGGTGTTTCAAACACCATGTATAATCAATGTGAAAGGTGAACATATTGAGAAGTTTAAGTAGATAGGAGTTGATGGTATCTTCATGGGTTAACCATCAAATGGAAGATGATATCAATGTTATAATAAATAGAAAATTAATATTGTGGATAATGATGATGTTAAGGTGTTGTAATATTAAAATAATTATATTACACATAGATACACATGTTCTATATGTGTTGACAATGAATTAGTTTTTTTTGAGAAGTGGGATTAAATTCCTAACAATAACAATAGTTCTAAGGTTATTCAGTGTAATAATGATTATTCAACCATTTAATGGGATTACAAATTAACTCATTTAAATCATTAAATATTGAAAAAGTATGTGGAGGTCCAAAAAACATATTATAATAAGTAATATGGGTTTATATTAGAATAAATTTGAGGAAATAAAAACATACCTCATTATTTTTGCATATTGAACCAAGAGTTGTGAAAAGTAATTAGAGTATCAAGAGTGGATTGATTATATGAATGTATAATTAAATAAAACATAGAAGAATGAAACTGAGGAGTTGTTAAAAATGATTCAGAACAAAAAATTTATCTAAATAAAGTGGGTGTCTTAAAACAAGATAAATTAAAAATGATAATTCATAACAAACAAGAAAATAATTGTGTGAAAAGGGTGCTCAAAAGTTTAAAGAATTAATTTTTATGAGACCTTCAAACCATTTTTACAGACTAAATAACATCTAGATATTTATTTTTATTATATAAAAAAGAAATTAAATATTTTCTATATGGATTTCAAGTCTACCTTCCTCGATAGAGAGTTGTAAGAGTAAGTATACATAGAGAAACTTAGTGGTTTCTTTCATGGTAAATATAAAAGTTCTATTTTTAGGATGAAGAAGGATCTATATGCGCTAAAGTAAACCCCAAGAGGATGGTATTCCAAATTAGATACATTCCTAAAGTTTTTAATGTTTAAGAATGAAATAGTGTAAAAAATATTAACATTAAATATGGATAATAGGTTTTACTAACTATTATTATATATGTAGATGATATTTTTTTTTGGAAATAATGAATGAGTTTGTGGAAAGTTTTCATTAGAGATAAAGAAGTTATTTTAAATTTCAATTCATAGAGTAATGATATAATTCTTGGGTATAAAAATTTATTAATTGGAAGATCATATCTTTCTTTCTCAAAAAAATATTATAGATAACTTATAAATGAATTTAGAATAGAGAATTTCAAGCCCATTTCTACAAAAAAATTATTTGAAACAAAATTTTATGAGGATGAAGAATAGAAATAAGTTGACCCAAGGTAATTCTTATAGTTTATTTAATTTTTAATTTATTTTAAAACTTTAATAACAAATATTTTTTATTCTATTACAATTTTTTTAAGTCAAAAAATCTACTAATAGAGTCTCGTTTCATTATATAAAAATAATTGTTAAGTACATTAAATATAAAATGGAATACGGAATGAAATATGATAGTTGTAGAATTTTTCAAATTTTTTGTTATAGAAATGAGGATTGGAAAGGAAATATAGATCATCAATGATGAATGTAAAATGGAGTTTTATTTTTTAGTGAATTTTGTGTATATTTTCACAAAAAGGAACAAAGATAAATGACCATGAGTACTATTGAAGTATAATGTGAGGGTACAAATAAAGCTATAACCTAATTGATGTGGATGATGACTCAATTGTAATATTTCAAGGTGGAAGTAATGATGCCAATAATTGGGGGATATTACAATCAAAGTGATATCAAAAAATCAATAAATCTAGTTCAATATTCTCTATCTAACATCATTGATATAAAATATCACTTCATCAGTGATCTTGTTCTGAAAAACATGTTGAATATATATTTTTTCCAACAAAAGATAAAATAATAGTTGTGTTCACTAAAACACTACTATTATATAGTTCAAATATTTTGGTGTATGATTGGGATTTTAAACTCGTTCCTTTCAAGGATATGATATGGTTATTCAGCATGTTCCATTACTTTTTCTTTTTATTTTGTTCTCAAAAAGGGAGAAATAAAAAATTAATACCTTTTTGTTTATTCATTTATATATTTAAAAATTGTATTTAAAAAGGCTCTGAAACTATTTTAGAGAGAATCCAAAGATATGTGTTTTACCAAATGGGGGAGAGATATCATATTTATGTGGGCTATGTATTTATATAGGGTTATTAAAATGGGTAAGTTGTGAAGTTGGCATGTGGGAGTGTTATATTTTGTGATTTTTTAACTTTTCTAACATATTTTATGACCATGTTTTTTTTGAATTTTTATATAAATTTTCCAAAGATAGATTTAAAATTTAAAAAAGAGTAATTCTCAGTATGTATCAAAGGATATGAAAGAGTGGATGTAGTTAATTTTTTATTGTCAACATGAATTTATTATTCAAAATTATTATTTCCTACACAAACATTTCTCCAGTATACTTAGATTTATTTTATACTTATTTATTTTTAATTAAATTGAGTTTTAAAGATATTTATGCTTAATGGTTAACCAAAAAACCACATTGTGATATTTCATAAACCATGGTTGGAGAAGTTCCCAATACTGAAAGTGTTTTTGACCCTAATAGAGATTATTGAGATCAAAGTATAGTTTATTATAATGAGAATCTAAAGTAATAATGATTTTTAAAAAAAATAGTGGACATGTTTATTGTGTTAGAATTTTTTCCAATATATAAATCATATTCAAAATAACATAAAATAATGTTTATTATGTGAGGTGAAGGATTCTAATGATTTTTTAAGTGATTGGATTATATATGGATTATTTTAATACTATTTGGAAGGAATATGGAATTGTTTTTAGGAGATTTCATTTGAACTGAAAAAATGAATAACTACAAATTCATAAGATTCATTCAGGTGGATCAACAAAATTTATAAAACTTTCAATTTCATAAGAGTAAATATGATATTCTATAAGAGTTATATTTGAGTAAAATGAATTTTTTAAGAGTAAATATGAAATGTATAAGGATTATCTTGAGAAATTAATGGTAAATATGATTCATTATAACAGTGATTTTATTTAATAAGAGTCCTTCCAATATTCTGTAAGAGTCGTTTCAGTGGTAAATTTAAAATTGTATTTTTAATTTATAGTTTTCATAAGAGTAATTTTATGAGTCTATAAGAGTCAATTCAATATTTAAAAAAAATCATTTTTGGAGAGGATGGTAGGCTTTAAAATATAATTTTTATAAAATTATACAAGTAGTTTAGAATTTATAAGGGGATTTTGGAGAATGTATTTCTAGAAGATAAAGGATAATTCAAGAGTTGGTTTGAAATTAGATTATGCTGAAGTTGGAATTTTTATAATAAATATATTAAAGGTATTTCATGATTTTAGTATTTTTTAATATAGTTTTAACCATAGAAATTACTATTATGCCACAATCAAGAATTTGAGACGAAAATAATTGGAGATTATTTTCACTATTGTATTCAGAAGAGTTATAAACTTAGGGGGTGATAACGCTGAAAATATAGACTATGAATACAATGATTTTAAATATAAGGTTTATAAGTTTTCAAAATTGTTTTTCATTTAATACTTGTCATTTGTACTTACCAAAAAGGAGTTAAAAGTTTTTCTTATGAATTTTTCATTTCTTTTGTTTTGGAAATCAAAAACTCTTTCTTAAATATTTGATTACTAATTCATTTATGTCTAATTTTTTTAGATTTTTTTTATAAATCATATACCTTTACCATACATATAACTTGTTATAAATTATTCATTAATTTATATTAACTTTATTCATTATGATTATCATAATGAGTATAGAACCATAATTAATCAGATCCATCTTATCTATTCAGTTATAAGAAATTTTTTCTTTTCTATCATACTGACCATTGGGGTATCAAGAAGATTGTTGGGGTGTTTCCTATAAATACAAGGTCATTTTAAGAGTTTGAATCTGATGATTCCATTTTGTTTTATAATATTATATAGTTTAAAAAGTGTGACAAAAAATTTCTTAATATATTTTATTTCATTAGAAAGATATCTTTGTAAGGAAATCTTGTCATGTTGTATCCATAAGAAATTATTTTCTAATTTTATTGTGCATCCAATTGTGTGAATATAATTGAGGGATTTTTTAGCTATGAATACGAAGATACCAATCATAGTATTGTTTGAGGTAACAAAGGGATAGTGTGACCGAAGACAATCCATTAGATTGAGGGCTTCTAGGGATATGTAGTTAGTGAAGTCGATCATCATATCAAGGGCTTCTTTGTACTGAGGAAAGAACCACTTTCTTATAAGTATAAAACAAGGGATACCCTTATCTAGGTTTTTGGATACCATACTCTTAGGGTTAAAATAGATTTATTCATTTTAAATATAATACATTATTATATTGATAGTTATTTTTTTACTTACTTCTTACATGTCATTTATTTCCACTGTACAAATTTGTTATTTGTTTATCATAATGACTCTGAATAAGATAAACAACATCAGTATTTCTAATCAGATATTCTATGAATCTGAGAAATTTTATTATAACCATATCCATTTAAATAGGACTTATTTAACTTCTTTTAATCATATATTATGTTATTACATTTTACATTCTCTAATATCATCATAACTAGGATGATTATGATACTCTAATATAATAGGACTGGAGGCCAAGTCTGAATATATTTCTTCTACATAAAGAGGTTTGTGAATTGTTTTAATTTAAAAAAATTAAACTAATTTATTTAAAACTAAAATTCACCCCCCCTTTTAATTTTTCCATCAAAGATGAATTCTTTCAATCATAATTAGTATACATCAAATATAATGATACAACATACATTTTACGATATCAAAAAAGTCATTTTTATACAATATTATTGACTAGAAAATATCAGTTTTCAAAAAGAATACAGAGATATTAGAATTTATTAGGGGATTTTAGAGGAAATATTTATAGATGATAAAGGATAATTCAAGAGTTGTTTTTATATTTAATTATGTTGATGTCGGGATTTATTTAATAATTATATTAAATATATTTCATGATTTTAGGAGTGGTTAATATGGTTTGCACCCTGGAAATTACTATTCTTTCAATATCTTGTAGTTGAGAAGAAAATAATATGAGTATTTCAATCTGATAAACAACTAATAATATTAAGGTTCATTGTATTCTAATAAAATATGATGGTTCACACCATGATGACTTTTTTTGTTCTGTAAAGGAAGAATAAGTCTTATTTTAATTATGAGAAAACTTGTTGGATATGATGTGAAGTTTCTAGTTACTATAAAATTTATTTTATAGTATAAATCTATTGATCCAATGATTCAAATAGATTATGAATAATTGTGATGAATAAGTGAAGTTTAAGAATCAATTAATAGTAGTTTGTTTTTTGAATTTTAATTTGAAATTCAAATTCAAATGTGAAGACAATATTGTCATCTAAGATACAGATGAATAGGGTCTTTAATGTATGAGGGTAATGAGGGAAATGCATATAAAAAATGGGATATTCAATATGTAACAACCCGATATGTAAGATATATTCCTTCTTAAAAAAATTAATCTTTTCTAAAGCTTGTGATACATGCATCCCTAAGTCTAAATGAACTGTAATATGGTTTACGTTTATAACCAAAACATTACATTTGAGGGTGTTAATAGAAGTAAATAAATTAAGAAAAATATATTTTATACACATTATTAAATAAATTCATTCGTTACCAGTTGATTAGAAATAAAAATAATAATTATTTGAAATAAAAAGAAATATTTTTCAGAATTTGTTTTTATAAAACATAGTTTCGTAGTGGTTTGTGAACTTATTTTAAAAATAAATTATGAATCTTTTGGAAAAAATATTTGAAAAAAATAAAGATCAACTTTTAAATAATAAATTTAAAATTATATTTTAAATAATTTTATAAAAATTAATAAAATGGTTAAAGTTTCGACGAATAGTGTAAAATACAATTTCTTATTCGAAAACTAAATTTTAATTTATAGATTTTAAAAAGGATAAATTTAGTTTTAAAATTATAATAAAAGTAAAATTAGATAAAATAAAGTATAATTAATCCAATTTTAGACATTTTAATCAATTTTATGTTTAATTTTGATATAATAAATCTTTATAATTAAGAAAAGAATTCTTTAGAAAACCATTTTTTTGACATGTTTACATGTTTAATTTTAAATTAAATTCTTCAATTATATGAATTTAATTATAAAAATGGATTATATATTTATTATAATAATAATTAATATAATAACATACTATGAACTTAATTATTGTTCATAATTAATAGTGATAATATTAAAAATTAATTACTACAGTTACTGTTAAAACATGTTTTCTAGGGGGTTAGTCCAAAATTTAAGGGTTTGTTTGCCAAACTAACTCATCTAAATCATTATTTTTAAAAATATTTCATCCATATCCTTTCCAAACATCAAATATTAGTCCATTTTCAATCATTTTATTATTTAATTTAATATTTTTTCTTCATTTAGGAAATTCACAAGTTGTTTCCAAGAAGGTCATCTCCTGCTTATAATAGGACACCCAATATCCTCTCCCCTCCACACCTAAAGGTAATTTGTTTTCAGAAAAATATTTCTTAAATATAATCCTCAAATCCATCCCCTTTGCCTAGATTCCCTTTTTAATCATAAAACCATCCTATTAAGGCTTTAGGTATAAACCAAAAGAGGTACTCCGAAGAAGAGGTATAGTTCTTAACCCTGTGTCCTCATTCTATTTCATCTTATACCCCTTTCAAAACATATTTAAAATTTATAAAATAATAATAATAATAATAATATATTAAATATACATATATTTTATTATATAAATTTAAAAACATATATTCATCGCCTCTTCCACTAAATGGGAAATAAAACCATTGATCCTGTGTACAGCGCACTACCGCCTCACGAAATGATGTAATTCATTTTCTATAACCGTATATAATGAATGAATATAATGATGAATTTAATGTATATATATATTTTATTTATTAAATAATTATACTTATTCAATTATAATACAACATATAACTTCTTACCTTCCAATACTTTGAAAGATGATGGCATCGCTCGTCTGTACGTGTGGACTACCGCCTCCACAAAGTGATGTGATGTGTCTTTCATTTTATTCTGACATAGAAGGTAATAAGGATATATTTAATGAATATTTATTATATATATTATATAATTATGTTTATATAAAGGTAAATTATTATTTACCTTTCTTTAATTCTATTCTTGCATCATTCATGTGCAAGTATGGATTACCATCCCCATGAACGGTGTAATTATTTTTTCTATCTCAAAATTTTATAAATGACCCTAAATATGAATATAATAAATATATATTATATTTAAATAATTTTTAAAAAACTTTATATGAATTAACCATGATTAATGCACATGTACCAAAACTAATAAATGAAAACATATATGAAAAACGAAGTGGTTGTCACCCAAAATTGTAATTTTAATAAAAAATTGTTAATAAACATGTGATAAAAAGTTATAATTAGATCATATATAATATTATATAAGTTAGTAAAGTTATATAATTGATTTATAATAATTCTATTTTTTATATTTAATTTTTTACCACATATAAAAGAAATCATACTTGAGCTAAGTGTTTTTTGTCTCAATTTTACTTCTGGGAGACATATTCCATATTCACAACTCATTTATTATTTTTGGTATATAAACTAAACATTAATTTATTTTATGATTATTCTCATGAAAAAATATGTTATATAAATTTCCATATACAATTTTTTATTTCATGGGGCATATGCTTTAAAAGTTACCAACGTATTAAGGGTATTGTGTTAGAATCAAATTGTTTATTGGGATTTTTTATGATTATTCTACCAAAGATGAAATTTTGGGATATAAATCTAAATAAACTCATTAAATTTATTATCCTATAATAATTTGTTTGTAAATTAAATGTTGTTATTTAATTTTATTCTCTTTATGTAATAGAAATTCCAAAAGAATGTTTTTAAGGAAAAACGATTTTATTTCACTCTTCGGTCGAAAATCCTTTCTCTTCAATGTCCATGTTTTCCAAAAATGTTTTCAATAATTTTTTTACTATTATAATATGATTTTAAAATGTTATAATTACCCATTTATTAATTTTAAAAAAAATTAAAAGGAATATTATTTTTATTTTCTGAATGAGGTACTTTTTGGATATTTACTGAAATTTTGATTGGAAATATTGTTCTATTGTACTTCGCATGAATCGAAATTATTAACATCATCAACACTAATTTAATTGAAGATTACATTATAATTTTTCATGATCCCCTTAAAATAAATTATTTTTCCAAATATTATAGATGTTATTTGTTTTTAAAAGTGATTTTAAAAAGGAACATGTTATTTCCCAGTGAATGTTTTTAATTAAATTTTTATTTCATTTCTATTCATCAATAATAAGAACCCTTATTTCACTAATTGTTCACTATGTATATGTTGTAATTATACCATCCTTATCATTTATATAGATGGTTTATGATCATCTTGACATGGGAAATACTATTTGGATACCATTCTCCATATTACCCTGGATAGTTTATGATTATGTTTATTGATTTGGGAAGTTTTAAAATTTTATATGTTAGATTTACAATATGAATGTTTACATTGATTATGTTTCACCACTTTCATTGGATGAATGAATTGGAAATTTTAAGTGATGGGTAGGGCTAACTGTATCCCCTCTATGCATTGGTGGGTTTCAGGAGACAAACTAGCTTGGGAATTTGGCTAAGGCCTTAACCATTTATGTAAGATGTTTTGGAACAAGACTTGATAATATGTTTATATTATATAGAATTATGAATTCCCTAATCCTGATATTTTTTATTGATTTCCATGCGATTATTTTGTTAGTTATGATATCCATGGATTAGATTTAAGCTCAAGTGATTATTTATAAGGAATTATTTGAGCATCAATTATTCCTACCATATTATTGTTTATTCTCAAGTAATTGGTTAAAGGAAATGTATTTTTAGATATTTACCTTTATATATTGATTACGCCTTATTTATTCATGATATCTTCCATTGTACGCAAACCCTTATAGATTATCTCATATTACCCATTTATTATGTTTCATTCCCCATGATTCCAGGAATTGTATTATGATTGATATAGTGTAATATAATAAAAAGAATTATGGTTTTCTAAAATAAAATACTATAATGTATTTTATGTTTTCAGATATAATGTGCAATTGAAACATGCATCTATTTTTTATATAACTAAACTATTCAGTTCTTTGGGACACTATTTTCTATATCCAGTGCCAATAAAAAAAAGTAACCACCAACTCTAGGCTACTGGGGTTAGGGTATTTATAGTTCGAATCAGATCTAGGTTTAGTAAAAACTAGAGGAACTAGATTTAGTAAAAAATATATATTAGAGAATATATCCCTATGAGTCACTTAAAGCATAATTATAATTATCGGATAACACCCTAATGTTTTGTCAATGTAGATATTATGTGGTTTTCTTATAAATACATCCCTTTCATGATACTACAACTGTATGTGGATTTGGAATAGTTCTACCATGGGGTAAAAACTTTTAAATAGTAATTTCAGTCTTTGAATCGATCATCACCTGGTTCATGATAATGGGAATTGTTTCACACCTAGTTTGAAACATCTAATGGATATCCCCAAGATAATGCATATTTTATTTACCAACCATAATGAATAGTTTGAAAATATTTTTATAATTATAAATAATACCCAAATAAACTATTTTTATGATTATGATATTATCTATGCATTATTTTTAAAATTTATGCTATGTATTTTACGAGTTTGGGGATTGTACATGTTTTTTTGTAATGTTTTACTATAATTTAGTTTATTATATTATTTATAAATTTTAACTAGTAGAAGTAATGGGAACCATATCAAAACATGAAATCCATGTAAGGATTTCCTTCCTTGGATAGATAATGAAGTTGAAGTTGAAAAAATCATAATCGTATTGGGGTAGCTGACTCAGGTTATAACCAATAAAATTACTCATATGGAGCATCATAATGGTCCAAAACATGGTGTAACAATGTTATATTGCTCCATGAATTTGAAACCTACAGTATTTAATTAGACTATAAATCCATTTTTATTTGACCAATGAATATGTTCCCTAGAGAAGATATCTCTCACTATGGGATGTAATGAAAGGAATGAGGTTTTCATGGAATTTTATCATCTCTCAAGAGATACATAAAAGTGGTGATCATTGATTAAAAACACTAAGGATGATGAGGAAATTGTGATCATGGATTGGAAGTATATTAATGTAATCTTCTTGGAAAAACATATTCCTGGTGAGCAATAAGAGGATATGGAGAGATAATTCCTGATTCTAAGAAAAGAGGAATATCAAAATGTTTCTAACTATGAAGAAAACATTACAAGGTTATCAAGGCACACTATAGACTACAAACATATTAGAAAGAGAAATATTTACTTTTTATATTATGGGCTTAAACCAATCCCATTAGGAGTTATTATACCAAGAATTATCATCATATAAGGATATATTATCATGTGTTATCAAGGTAGAGGAATAATTCTGCATGTACTATGAATTCAAATGAAAAAGACAAGAGAAGGGTTTTTGAGCACTCTGAAAAAAATACAAGAAAAGGAATAAGGGAATGGTGGAATTTACATCCTATAATAGACTTGGAAATAAACATCATGGAACATGCTTGATGGGAATGGGGTTTTTTTATAATAATAAAGAGAAATTTCACCATGATAATTATTTCAAGTTCAAGAAAAAAGTTTTTAATGTCAAATGCTTCAACTATAAAGAGATGGGGCACTAAGAAAATGATTTTCCTAGACATCAAGGGAATTCACCATAGAAAGGATAAGGGAGAAATACTAAGCTTATACAATCACAACAGCTAACTTTCAAGTTCCAAATGATGTGGTGGCTTATACATTCATTATATCCTCAAATTTATCTAATTATTTAATTGATTTGGGATCTTCACAGTATTTTATATCTTCTAATTTTACCCTAAAAATTAGATATTTCCCAATAACCTTAAGAAAGGAGTTATTAGTCATGACACTAAATTGAAGACTCACTATAACAAGGATGTTTTAGTCAGTTCTCATTATGACACATAAATGTTCTATATTTGTTTACATAACTATTATACCCATGTTTGATTTTGATATGATCGTTATAATTAACTAAAATTAACACTATTATGTAAAAAATTGTTAAAAATATAAATAAATTACAATTCATAATGAATATATAGAATTCCTAGTATTTTGAGGGTATAATTCATCATCTAATTCATGTATAGATCCACCCCCAATATCTCTTCTAAATGAGATTCCTGGGGAAGAAGAGTAAATTAAATCTATAGATAAAAAAGGAAATATCTAAATTTAGGATGTACCTATTAGACATGAATACATTGAGGTATTTCGAGAATAATTACCTGCACATCCAATAGAGCATAAAATTGAGTTTTCCATTGATTGAATCCCTGACATAAGACAAAATTCAAATATTTCCAATAGAATGGCGAGTGTAGAATTAGTGGAGCTGAAGAAATTACTAGAGGAGTTGTGTGATAAGGGATTTATATACACAAGTGTTTCACATTGGGGATCCCGTGTTCTTTTCCTTAATAATATATATGGATATATGAGGATATACATTGATTATTGGGAAATCAATTCTAATGTGATAAAGAAAACAGAGCATCTTCCATCCATTAATGACTTATTCAAGAAACTCCATATAGCTCAATATTTTTTAATGATTGAACTTCATTATGGGTATCATCAATTGTGGCTAAAGAATAAATTTATTTTAAATTCAACATTTAGAATGATTTATGGACATTAAATGTTCACTGTAATGCTATTTTAATTAACTAATGCAAAATATGTCTTCATGTATCTATTGAATAATTTTTTCATGGAATATATTGATAATTTCATTGTGGTATTTATTTATGATATATTGGTTTAATATAAGAGAAATGAGTACCATGAGAATCAGTTTTATAATATTCTTGAGAATCATAGAAGAAAATAGTTATATGGTAAATTTAGAAACTTTTAATTCTAGATTCAAAATGTTTCTTTTTATAGCCATATTATCTCTAAGTATGGAATCTCAAAGGATCCTGTGAAGTTAAAAGTAGTCCAAGAATTTCCTAAACCAATGAAAATGATAGGGGAATGTATTTTAATTGGTTTGGTAGGTTATTATCATAGATTTGTTTTAAAAATTAAATGATTATCTAACACACTAACCAAACATACTCATATATGGGTTAAGTTTATATAGAAAAAGGGATGTAAATAATTTATTCAATAATTGAAGAGTAGATTGGGGAATGATCCAATTTTGACTCTAACATCTAGAAATGGTGGATTTTTTACAAAGAGTGATTCATTGTAAAGGATATTTAATTCTATCCTTATGTATGATAAATTTATTTCCTATGTATCAAGGATGTTAAATAATCATGAATAAAACTATCCAACCCACAATCTTGAGTTTGAATTTGTAATATGTTTTAAGATAGATATGCATTATATCTATGGTGAATTTTGTGAGATATACAAAGCTCAAAAAAGTATTAAAAGAATATTTTCATATAAATATATCAACATGAGAAAAATTTGATCATTTGACCTACTCAAATGTTATGATTGATCAATACAGAACCACCCACCAAAGGAAAATAAAGCAGAAGATGCATTGAAATAATAAAATCATGGAGCTATTACCAAAATGAGTATTCATAGGGATACTATATTTATGTCTCTAGAAAATATGTATATTGGAATTATTAAGGGGATAAATCACTCTTTTATCAAATTATTTCCTAACCACCATTTTTAGAAAGGATAAAAAGTTATCAACCTGATGCTGAGAAATTTTAATGAAAATTAAATTCATAACTCATAGAAAATTGGAATACTTAATTTTGGAAGATAGTGTTATGATATTTTGAAAGATACTATGTTTTCCATCTATAAATTATATGATTAAAGAATTTTTTGATGTTTCTCATAGATAAAATTTCTCTATACACCCTGTTAGAACCTACATGTAAATAGATTTGAAGGAAGATTATTATGGGATAATATGAAGTGGAAAATTATGGATTCTATATTAAGATGTTTGGCTTGTCAATAGGTAAAGGTTTAGAGATAGAATCCATGAGGATTCATGTAACATCTACATATTTTCTTTGTAGAAATGGGATGTCATCATTATGGACTCGATCATTCGATTATCAAATAATCATTGAAATAATGATTCAATATGGGTTATTATCCATCGCCTCACCAAATATACACATTTTATAACTATAATAAATGATTAACCTCATGAAAACCTTCCATAGATCTGTATTGGTGACTTTATAAGACATTATGATTCACTTATTTCAATTATTCATAATGGTGATCCATTATTTACATCAAAATTATTGAAAATTCTATAGAAGGATCTTGATATTGAGTTTCATTTGAGCACTGATTATCACCATAAAACCTAGTAGAGTTAATTATCCCTACATTTAGGATATATGGGATAATTATATTTCATTTATTTATTCATCCTATAAAAATATAATCTATTAAAGAATTTAAATGGTGTTGTATTGTGAATTATATTAAAAGATATTTCATACATAAACATGTTGGGATGAATTTGATGAAATCAATCTTATGGGCCTAGAACTTGTGTTGGAGGAAATGGAAATGTTAAATACTATTCAAAACCATATCAATGTAGGTCAAAGAAGGATAAAGTTCTATGTTGACAACTGAAGGAATGATTTTGAATTTCATGTGGGTAATCATGTTTCCTGAAAGTATCTATATGGATGGTTTTTATAAGGTTTGGAATGAAATGGGAAATGATAAATTGGTATATCAAACCATTTTAAATCCTAGAGTGAATTGGATATGTGGATTTATATTATAAAACTCCTCTAACTCACTCTAAAGGACATGAAATGTCCTGTATATTATTATTAATGAAGTGACACATTCATTGTTGAAACAGACTGAGTATAATTATTTATAAACTCTTACTAACTACAATATAATGGTAAGCTAGGTCAAACCCAAAGGAAGGTAAAGAAATATGTATGTATGACCAAATTATAAAAACATTCACAAATAAATAGTGCTTATGTGTATATATATATATATTTTGTTTTCTTTTTTTAATGATGTTCAAAGAAAACATTGAAACAATTTTTATTTTGATTTTATATTTAAGAATCTATGAGAAAAATATAATAATGAATAGAATTGAAAGAAATAATGAACATACAGTGGAATAGGAGTACTAAGATATGATCAAAAAGTAATCTCGGTAGATTTGAAATATAATGATTAAAAGAATGTTTTTTTCTTTTATTTAATTCACACCTCAAAATTAGTGGTTAATTCTTCCTCTCTATAAGATTTAATACACTGTATTGGAATTCATGAAGATTTCCACTTCAACAACCTTCAATTAGAAAATTCATTATCAAAAATTTCAATAAAAAACTATCTCACCAAGTTTTTTTGATGTTTTCTGAATTCTTAGTTATAATAAATTTTTTCAAAAATAGATATTTTGAAAATATAATTTATTTTGAAATTAAATTCATAAAAGGTGAAAATTAAATTTATGTTTTAAGAATCATATTCAATATCCTTAGTGGAATCTGATTCTTATTAAAAGAAATTAAATAATGAGGGAGAAAAAAATATAAAACTTATAGAATTTGAATCCCCCAAGAACAATTGATTTTAACCTTTGATAAAATTCAATTCAAATGCATCAATTACAAAATAAAACATATAATAATAGAGGAAGAAGGATCCTCCCTCTAATAATAAAGACCATGTAATGCTACTTTTCTCCTACAACTCCATTTCTCCATCGCTCTTCTATCTCTCTCTCTCTCTTTTTGTACTTGTCTCTGAGAGTGTTTCCTAATCTTAGAATATGTGGTTTTATCCTCACCTTAGAGGATGGTATTTTTAAAAATTCCAATCATCTTTCATTAGTCACCTACAACAATCATCGACTTAATTATATCTTTTCTAAGTCATTGAACACTTATCACCATCTCTCCTTTTCTATTCACTTTATAATCTCTCAAGTAACCGAATAACACTGTTTGGAATCATGAATCTAGATGCAATGATGTATCTCCTTATATATGAAAATTAATAAAAATCCAAAAACAAAAAATTGTTAAAAACACTGTTGATAAATATGAAACTAATAAATATAAGTAAATTAATTAACAAATTAGATATAAAAAAGAAAATAACCGAATTATTATTGAGATTATTAAATTATTGAAGTTATTATAAGTTTATAAAAATTATTATTTGATTAATTTTTAAAATTTATATTTTTTAAGTAATTTAATTGATTGATTTATAATTTAAAAAGAATTATTTTAATTTTTTTATTATTATTAATTATTATTATGTTAAATTAATTATTATATATTATGTTTTTCTTTTATTTAATTTATATTTATATTTTTTTATTTTATTTTTATATTTTTTCACTCTAACTTCCTCTTCTATTCTATGTAGCGGGAATGATTTCTTAGCATATTTAAGAACCTTCACCTCCTTCTCAATCAGGATACAACGACGAGTGTGTCTCACAGTGGTGTTATAATCAGGCGAATGTGGTTAAATGGGCTCCCCCCCTAGGTGGCTCTCCTCTTCCAAACATGGATCCACTGCAGTAGTAGCAGCACAACCCTAGTCTCCAAGCGGTGACCGTGTAGTGGGGCTTGGTCACTCCTTCTTGGCTCAGCCTTGGGTTATCCTCAGGGATGTTCTACTCCACTATGGTAACAAATTATAGGTTGTAGTGCCTTAGTCTCCAAATAGTAGTAGTGTCGCAAAATCCCATGTCGGATATGTGAAAAGGGGCTCATGCGACCGACGACGACTCTAGAACAGAGGTTCGCTGATAGATTTCATCCGATGACTGGTTTGGTTTTGTTGGAAATGTATCTAGAAGTTTTTTTTATTATTGGGGTGGTGTGTGGTTGTGGAATTAGTGGGTAACAGTGGCAGAAGGATGAGCTGTGTGTAAGGATGAATAGTGAGTCGTGAGGAGGCACTGGCGTGCTGTGGGAAAGCCTCACGGTGTATCAAAGATACACCGTTGGAAAACTAACTAGCATTGGGATGATGCAATGAAGTGTATAGGATGGTTAGTCTTGACTAACCCCTGATTAAAAATGGAAAAGGATGGAATGCATCACTATTGGGGAATTTTGACTCAGACATAAAAAAATGGAAAAGGAAAAGCCACAGTTAGAAGTCCAACAGTGACAAATGGAGATCACCTACAACGGTTAAAAAAATATAGTTAAAAATAAATATTTAATATTAATTAAAATAAAATAAAATAACAATATATGACTTAATTATAAACCTAATAATTAAACTTATAATATTAAAATTAAATTTCAAAGATATTAATTAATTTGAATAAATAATTAGAGATGAATTAAATATTAAATTTAATAAAACTAAATTATGAAAGTTAGGTCAAAATTAAATATTAAATTTTAAAATTCAATAATTTATTAAATTGTCACATAATTAACTAATATAATATAATAATTTATTATTAAAACAGAAAATCAAATAATTATTACATAAAATAAAAATATATTATAAATAGTAATTAAATAAATAAAACATATAAAAATAATTAAAACTAAACTAATGAATTTAAAGGCTAAGATATAAAATATTATATAAAAATGATTAATTAATTAATTTAATTATTAAATTAAAAAAGTGAAAATATTTATAAAAAACACATAAATAATTAAATGAATGATTAAAAGTATAGATAAAAGATGGGGAAAATTAAATGAATTTATGGCGATTTCAAATTCCCCCACACTTAATCATTGTTTAAGCTCAAACAATTTATTTATTCATTGTTTTTAGAAAATAGAAAAAATGATCTTTAAAAAATCAGCTCAAAATGACAAATGTTACATAGTTTAAAAGTAGAGGAATCAAGAAAGGGAATGATAGTATTTTCACAAGAATAGTTCAAATGGAGTAATGCTGAAATCAAAATACCTACTAAGAGATCAAAATAAGTTATGAATCATCAAAAGATTAGAATGTCCTTCCTCATAATGAATCTCCCTACTGATTTACTTTAGTTAAAATTAATGTTCTAAAATTTAGAGTGTAAAAAGGTTAAATAAAAGTGGAAATAAGAACATAACCAAAGACTCCTTTTATATTGACTTATTCATAGAATCCAAAAGACAAAAATAAAGTAAAATTTCTTAGTCACCTTATTGATACAACATAAATGGTTTAATACAAATCTAATTTCCCATTCTTTATCTGGAGTTCATTATTCCCATCACCTTAATGAAATTATTTTTTACAACTAGACAATTTATTTTATTTTTCCCAGTCATATTTCTTGTGTGAATCATTGTGAATAGAACTTATTCAATTTGAAAGTATCTTTATTTAACATAAAAATACCTAGTTCCTAGAGTCTCAAAGATTCACTATGGGTTCCCAAATGCCCATTTTAATCATGTTTAAAAAGATTTATATGAATACCATTTAAATTTTCACACTAAAGTGATTATAATTTTATTAATTAGAATGTGATTCCCCAAGGATAAAGATAAAACTTCTAGTTCCTAAAGTTATGATCATAACTCTACAATAACGTATCTATATCATTCTCAGACTTAGTTTATAAACAAAACATTCATAAGTCAATAAGAAAAATCACTCATCAATCATTTATCTTCAAAATTTTCAGATTCAATACAACTCTTAATTACTATAAAGGTATTGCTCTTAATAAATACATATTTAAAGTACAATGTGAAGATTAAAGAGACAAAAATTGAGAAAGAATTTTGAAAAACATTCAAAAGTTCTTTAAAAAAAGGATTAAAGAGTAGAAGAATATTATTGGATTCTAATAAATCACTACTTATCCCAACATAATTTGACCCCCTCCCACACACATAAATCCAACATTGTCCCAAAAGTTTAAATCAATGTTGGAGAAGAATATGATATGACATTTATAGTTCAAATAGATTTTATAATTCAGTAGATTAATGACATGATAAAAGAGTCACAGTGTTGTTCAAAAAGTATTATTTCCTTATAAAATATTTTAAAAAATCTCATTCATGAATTAAACATAATGTTGGTGATTATAATTTTCAATTAAATTTGCAAGGTAGCATGTGAAAAATAATTAAATAACAAAATTGGTGTTATCATGTTTGAGAATTTGATTCAATTACATTTTCAACAGAACACAAAATATGCATACTAAACACCATAAGAGAAACAAGAAGAACACTTCCAATAACAAGAATACAGAAATGTGGGTATGATCCCCCTACACATAATTTCACATAGTGTAATGGTTCAAAAGAGCAGAATTGTTTTTATCAAAGACTATAGTTGAACCAAAAAAATGTCAAAATTTTGATTTATCATGTTTAACAGTGACTAATGTACAATATTGAATCATTAAAAATAGTGATTAATGGGTAATGGTGAGTCATGGAATCACCATCAATTAGTGGAAAAGTCACTCAATTTTTACCTTCTTTAGATATTAATAAAGGACCAAAAAAATGAATTCTGATGTTTAAAATAAGAAAATTCCCTAATTAAAAATTTATCCATTTATGATCCAACATGATACTCCATATGAATTGAAAAAAATTGGGAATTATTCTCCTCTATTAACACCAGTAGTATAATTCTCTAAAAACTCTAACCAGGAAGAACAAGAATAAAACACCAGAAAATATAGAGAATGAAACATCTTATTTAATGTAAAATAAGAAAAACTAAAAAAGTAAAAACAAAAGAGAAACCATGGGTTAACTCCCATGAAACACTGAATTTTAAGTCTTCAGTTATACTTTATTTAAATTACCAAAAAATTATATATTTAAAGCAATAAAATTCATGGGTTTCCTCCCATGCAACACTGAATTTTATATCTTCAGTTAGACTTTATTAAAAATTCTAAAAAAAAATAAAACACAATAAATTTTATTAAAAGTAGTAAAATCATGGGTTTCCTCCCATGTAGTGCTAGTTTTAAAGTACCCAACTAAACTCCCATAGAAACTAACCATATTCACTAGGAGTTTGTGGTTTCTTGTCCATAAACCACCACATATTTATAGCCCAAATACTTATAATATAAAAATAAGATTTCTGGGAACCTAAGCTACTAAGGGAACACTTGACTCCCATATCACTAATAAAAATCCCTAAGAAACACCCTTTAACATTATGTGACTTCTCAAAGGAGTCTTATATTTGAGTAGAAAAATAATCACCCAAAACCAATTTCATAGTGTTTTCAAAATATTTAGGTTCGGGTGAAAAATAATTGACTCCATCATACTCTTCCAAGAATCTTTTAAGCTCATACACATCAAAGTCACTCTTTAATGTAGTTTTTTATGCTTCTATAATTTGTTAATATTTGATAAAATTTAAATTTTTATGAAGGTATAGAAGATTACTATGTGCTTCTAGGGGTATATCATTATCCTAAAATCTTTCTCTCTCAAAATCAACTTCAAAAAAATAAAATTCAAGGGTGTTTCTGGGTGAATTCTGAATAATTGGTTTAGAAAGGAGAGTAATAAAAAGTTGATCAGTATTAGAATCCTTATAACTCATATGAAACTCCCATTCTAAACTGATCTCAATATCCAGATGGACCTTTTCACCCGAGTCAGTTGAGGAAATATGTAAACAACAAGGAAAAAAAATTATTTAACCTTTAACGGATTCAGGTTTAAAATATTAAAAGTTTCATCAAAAACTTCTTCATCAATAAATTAAAAATCATCAACTACATTTTCTAAAGAGTCATATATGATACAATCATGTAGTGTGTGTTCAACCTCTTCTCCAAGTTCATTATAACGTTTTTAATTCTCAAAAACAAATTCATTTGATTGTTCAAAAAAATTCACTTCATGGGGAGAAATGTTCAACTCATTTTCAATAAATTCAGTTTCCATGATTTTCAAATATTAAAATTTTCCCTAGGTTGTTCAAAACTATTTTCCATTTTAGTACACAAAGTTTCATAGAAATGATTAATATTAGAATATGGAAATGAAATATCATCATTTAATGTTTCTTCAAATTAGATTTCATCTTCCTCTACATCAAAAATGATTTTAAATATTGATGTGTTTAAAGTTTCTAAATAGGGAAGGGTTGTTTTAGGTCAGGTTCAAGAGTTTTAGATTCTATGATTTCTAGTTTACTTTTCTCTTCTAACCTATTCACAATTTCTAATGTAATTTATTTATTCAATATTTTAGAAATTTTTGTTGATGAGTTTTTAACATTCAAGTTCTCATTGTTCAGATTCTCCTCAACCCGAGTGATTACATTTTCAAAGTTCCTAAAATAATTATTTTTTTAAAAACTAGGGACAATGTACAGGATAGGAAATTATTCCTCAATATTTTTTAGTTATTTCTCAAAATTTTCCAACTCAAATCCATTTATGTTCTTAATGGGGTCTTCAGTGTTGTTTTCTTCATTCAGTGAGTTGGTTATTTCCATATTTTATTCTTCATAATCATATTCTTCAAAGAAAGTGTATTTCCCTTCCATATATTTTTCCCCACAATACACATCACTTTGTTTTTCAATTTCTCCTATAACATATTATTCATCATTTAGTTCAGATTCTTCTGGATCCATAAACCTTTCTTGTAATTTTAAGATCATTCTTTCTCACTTATTGAGTTTTTATCTTGTTCTTGAGAATTTATAATTTGAAGTTTATGGTTTTGGTTGATCAAGAAGTTTAGCCTAGTATACATTTTAGCATCTATCATAGATATAATTTGGTCAAATTTTTATAGGAATTCATGTTCATGATCAAAGTGAATTTTATCTTCTTCAAATTGATTAAATTTTTTTGGTTGGACATGGAAAAACTACTAGGCAGTATGTCCATAATAACCACAACACACACAAAATGACCTACTACCATGATTCAAGACCTCTTGTTTAAACATGTTATTTAATCTCTCACAAAATTTTAAAAGAAAAAATAAGAATAAACTATCATCACAACAATTAAAATATAGTGAATAAGATAAAACACACACATCTAAGAATATTAAAAAGAAACTTGTAATTAAGAAAATTTAGTAGAAACTTTTCACCAAAAACTATGTACATTGTTTAACAAAACTTTTTAAAATTGAGGGTTTCAAAAAAAGTTGTTTTTTTATTTTTTATTTTTTTTAAAGTGAATTTTTTTGAAACTTTTTTATAGGTATTGAAAACTATAGGTTTCTCGAAGCCTTCCCTGTATATGGTTCCAAAAACATAACATGTTAGTAATTGAAACATACTGAGATTAATTCTTTATAAACTCTCATTAACTAAAATATAGTGCGAAGTAGGGTCGAACCAAAATTAAGGAAAAACAAAATGTATGTATGAAAAAAATTTCAAAACTTACATAGATAAAAAAGTGTTTATGTATATATATATATATATCTGTGTGTGTGTGTGTTTTCCATTTTTTAATGATGATGAAAGAAAAAATTGAAACAATTTTTATGTTTATTTTCTATTTAAGAGGCTTAAAGAGAAACATATTAATGAATTGAAGTGAAAGAAACTATAAATAAGAAGTGTAATAGGAGTGCTAAGAGATGATTAAGAATTAAGCTCAGGATATTTGAAATATAATTTTTTAAATAATGTTTCTTCCTTTGATTAAATTCACACCTCATAATGAGTTGTTACTTCTTCCTTTCCAGAAGATTTAACATGCTACATTGAAATTATTAAAGTTCGCCACATCAATACCCTTCTATTATAAAATTGATTAAGAAAATTTTCAACAAAAAACTCTCCCGAAAAATGTTTATGATGTTTTTGAATTTTTATTTTTGATAAATTTCTTCAATGATCAATCATGCCGAAATATTATTGATTTTGAAATTAAACACATGAAAGGTGTAAATTAAATTTAAGTTTATATGAACCGGATCCAATATTACTAGTGGAATCTGATTCTTATTGAAAGAAATTAAATGAAGAGAGAGATAGAGAAAAAATATATAATACTAACAGAATTTGAATCCCCTAAGAATAATAGTTTTTAAACTAAGATCATATTCAATTCAAAATAATAAATTACAATGTAAAACATATAAGAATAGAGGAATAAGGATCTTCCCTCTAAGAATGAAGATCAGGTAATGCTACTTTTCTATTAAAACTCCTTTTCTCCAACTCTCTCCCTCTCTCTCTCTTAGTTTCTTGTCTCTGAGAGCATTTCTTAGTATTATATTGTGTGGTTTTATCCTCACCCCAAATAATGGTCTTTTTAAAAATCCATGGTCATCTTCTATTAGTAACCAACAATAATCAATGAATTTAGTCTTTCTTTTATGAGTCACTGAACATGTAATACCCCAATATTTCATAGTACATTGTCTTTTAATGTAATTTAATATTTTTTATTGCACAAAACACTAAATTGTCTTGTGTTATACACAAGATTAAGTTTCTGTAAAACAACACATTAGTATTATAATTATTCAAACGATATATTTATTTATAAATTAAATATTTTAATATGAATAGTTACAAATAATTTTTAAATGTTATTTATAATATTTTCACATAAATAAAACACATATATAATGAAATGTATATGTTTTTTTAAAATAGTTATATATTTAGAAAAATTATTTTCTAAAAATAACTACTTTTTATGTACTTTTGTGAACAATAATTAAATTAATTTTAGACACTCCTAAAAATTGAATTTGGTAAAATAGAATTCATTTTTGAATTCATAATATCAAAATTATCTTAGGGTGAATTTTTTATATTTTTCTGAAAACATTCGATTTTTGATGAATAGTGAAAAATACATCATAGTACATAAAACTGGATTTTTCATTTAAATAATTATTTTTAATTAAAATTTATCTTAAATTCAAAATAGGTACATACTACATATATTATCCTAATTTATTTCATTTTAGTCATTTTATAATATAATTAGATATAAAAATTCATTGAACTTTTTAATATCTTTTTACCCACCTTCTAGCAACATTTACCCACCTTTTAGGCACATTTGCAAATTAGCATAATACATAATTTTAAAACTTCTATGAATTGAATTTTTAAAATTCTACATAAATGGTTGTCATCAGTATGTAAAATGTGGTTCAATAGGATGAAAATAATTGTTGGTGAATAGTAACTTTTGAATTTCATTTACCATGGTTAAAAGTTAATAGGGTAAATAAAGGTAAAACTAATATTATAATAATATAAAATTACCCCAAAATATGTCATAATTATATTTGATAAGTTTTTTACAACCAAAAATATGGCTTAGGACAAAAAAATGATCCTTTTTGATCCACATGGGTTAGATTATGACATCTCTTATATTTTATTTAAAGAAGAGTTAAAAGTATTGAATTCAAATTGTAATAACTAAAACATTTTTAATATAGGTTTATACATAAGATAAATTAGTGTCACGACCCGCCTTCACCAAAAGGAGGGAAAGGACATAAGATTTCCAAGCCCTTCCTTCTTTAATTTGAAGGAGAGATAATGACCCCCGAAACGCGCCTTCAATAGGTCCCGGAGTGGAAAAAAGCACCAAGGGTATAGAATCTCACACAAAAGGAAGGCATTGCCCTTTTATTTTAATAGGATCGGGAGATAAGATAGAAAATCACAAACAACACCAAAGCCGAAAGTAAAGGTAAACCCCAAAGTAAACCATTCCCACATGCATGTTAAAAAGTAAAAGTTACAAGCCACAAAACTACAACGGTAAGTACCCAGAAAAAGGAAAACGACAATAGCAACTGCCTGGAGGTCCGAGCTAGTACGGTCCCGCATGATCCCTGAAGTCCTCCTGTAAACCTTAAAGTAGTTTTCTATACGTAGGGTGAGCATACAAGTATACTTAGTAGGGAAAACCAAAATCTCTCATGCACAAGTGGAGGGACATTCTAATACCCTGTGAGAAAGAAGATAACCAAAACATCTAGAAAGGTAAACTATCCACCCAATCCTCACCAAGGAACACTCCCCAAATAATGCACGTCAAGTAAAGTATAGTAATAGAACATCAATGTTTGGGTACCCCGCGCCACTTTCCCACTGGTTATTGAATACATCCTACGCATCGAACCAATCTCGTCATTCTCACTGCAGTCCCACTACCACACCCGCCCACACACACCTGATCCACAACCGCACATCCCACCCGCATACATCTGGGCCACAACTACCACACATAACCACACCTGCAAACACCTGAGTCAGAACAACTACTGCCACGCCTAAAGACACCTGGGCCTCATCCTAAAGACACTTGGGAAACAACCCGCCCGCAAACACCAAGGCCAGCCACCACAACTACCCTACCCAAAGATTCTTGGGATAATAATGGACTTTAGGCCATCACAACCTGCCCGAAGAGTCTTGACCTATTCAGGAAAGGGAGCAGAAAAGGAGCCAATAACCAACCACTCAGAGGAGTGTTGGGAAAAAACACCCTCCCCCATGAAATGGGGGTGTTCGGAACTAAGTGCTCAACTTGGGTGGGGCGCGAATAAGAAATGTAAAAGGAATAGATATATGTATCAGTAACAAGCACTCATCCCAACCTAGGGTTCCAAAATCTAAGCACAAACACCCTTGTTACTATTTATTCATAAAAGAATAACATAACAAACACGGTCGAGTCACAACTCATTTCCCAAAACCAATACCCCCTTTAAACCATTCTTTCTTACATGTTCAAGTTATCTCATTTAGGTGGGTTCTACACTACTGGGCAACTAATAGGCATAACCACAAGCTAGGAAAAGAGAAATAGCCAAACATTAATTTAAGCATTCACACCCGGTTCTCTTGTGAAGTCACGACAACAAAGGGATAAGTGAGATCCCTCAAAGTAATGGAACCAAAGAAAGCCTCTCAAAAGGGATAAGTGAGATCTCTGTAAGTAATAGAAACAAAACAAACCCGAGACACAGCCCCCCATGCCCCCAGAACCAATGGTTTTTCAATAATAGAGGATCCCACTCGAGTTCATGTCACAGTAGAGCAACCACACAGCTTCAGATTCAAGATCAACAACCGTATGATAACTTAGGATCCCATCCCCATCCACACCTTCCCATTAGTACCAAGTAGAACAACACACTACCACCAAACAGAGTGGGAAATATCCAGGTTCAAGAACATCATTCATTGGGTTCTTCTTTCTGTTTTCTAACCGGGGTGGTCACATAGGGATTGTTGTTTTATTAAACATCCATTTAAACTATATGAGTTTAGTTGGATAACCAATTTCCATGTTACAAATATTTAATCATCATAGAATACATGGTTCATTAGTGTGCAAGGAAATACCACCAACGGTCATGATTTTCAGTGAGTAGAAGCCTGCACAATTCACAACACATATCAACATATAAGAGTACAGAAAAACATCTATCACACCCCCTCTATTATTTAAGGTCTGATTATTATCTTCATTAAGTTTGGTTTCATCAATCCCCACATAAACAAAAGCATACCCACCCCGCATGATGCACAGTAAGAAAACATGAAGGAAAACCCTACTTGATTGATCAAATATCGAAGTTCTTCTCCACGAGACAGGAACAGGGGAAGGTGCGACTTGCAGGGGAGGGATGTCGAGAACTCCAAATGCGCTAAGAAGAAAAGGAAGCCATCCAAGAGGAAGAAGAAGGAAGAATAAATTCTCATGCGATATATAGATAAGATCTCGTTGTTATAGGATATGGGGATTTGATCGACTTTAAATTCGGATCGTGGTTCCCCACGTGGTTGGGTGGTTATGCATGACGGGATTAATTGTTTTTTAATATCCCCCGTTGGGGAGGTTCCTCGGGATTTTTGGGTATTAATTATGGGATTTAAATGGCTTTGAACCACTTGAAAATGGTTAAAAAGCCCAAAAGAGGCGTTATGGGAAAACTGTAGAAGAGAAACCCGACAAGGCTGGGTGACACCGATCGGTCGCGCCGATCGGTCGCGCCACAATGGCGTCCTTCCACCGAGATGCCACCCTTAGGATCCAGAAATTGGAAAAGGGATGGACCGTGAGGGTCTGGGTCATCACATCAGATACCTCTCAAATCATTCTCGACCTCGAGAATTTAAAACCAGAAGAGAAAGGGGGGTCCGAACAACCACCTCCAAAGATACCTCTCAGGAATGAACATCTCTTACATCTAGAAACACCTCTCCCTCAAGAAACCATGCAACATTAAAGGGTCAAGTTGTCTAGTCATATGGGTTAGGGAGCTTCTTCCTCCATGTCAAGATATTATCTGCTTTGGGCGGCACTGACTCACCCGTACGGGTTTAATCGCATCCACCTTAATGCGTCTTGATTAGGGATCGGGTCCTCCCCTCCCTGCAGTCAGGACTTTTCACATGAATCTTAGAGAATAAGGAAAACCACACATTCCAAGGTAAATTGTTCCATCACAACGAATTACAAACAAAATGGGAAAAACTCAAAACAACTATGGGTACTGGTCATGCATTCTCATCTCCCGTTCCCAGGTACTTTCCTCGATCCCACCATGCCTCCACAACACACGAACTAGAGGAATGGTCCATCCACGAAGCACCTTCTCCTCACGATCCTCGATCATCACTGGATGCTCCATGAACGTTGAATTTTCTTTGATATCTAGCTCTCCCCATTCAAGGACGTGTGAGTCATCGTGCAGATATCGACGAAGCTGGGACACATGGAAGACATTGTGCACTCTTTGTAGCTGTGGTGGAAACGCAAGCTGGTAAGCCACCTCGTCGACCCGCTGAAACACCTCAAAGGGTCCGATGAACTTGGGATAAAGATTACTCCCTCTGTCGAACCTCCACTGCCCATGTCGTGGGGAGACCTTCAAGAACATGTGGTCCCTGACCTCGAACTCCAAGGGTATCCTCCTATCGTCGGCATACAACTTCTACTGGTCCTGAACCGCCTTCATCCTCTCTCGTATAAGCTGCACCTTCTCCGTCATGCTCTACACCACCTCCGGTCCAAGGGAGCCTGCCTCTCTAACTTCTGTCCAGCACATGGGTAAGCGACATGTCCTCCCGTACAAAGCTTTGAATGGAGCCATTTCAATGGTAGAGTGGTAGCTGTTATTGTAGGCGAACTCTACCAGAGGCAAGTGTCGCACCCATGATCCCCCAAAATCCAGGACACATGCCCGTAGCATGTCCTCCAATGTTTGGACGGTGCGCTCTGTTTTTCCATCTGTCTGGGGGTGGAAGGAAATGCTAAGTCATAGATGGGTGCCAAAAGCATGTTGTAATCCCCTCTAGACTTATGAGGTAAACCATTCATCCTTATCTGAGACTATGGACCTCGGAACTCCATGAAACCTCACCACCTCATCCACATACATCCGTGCTAAGGCATCCACTATGCCCGACTCCTTGATCGCCAGAAAGTGGGCCGATTTCGTCAATCGATCCACCACTACCCAAATAGCGTCGCAGCCTCCTTGAACCTTGGGTAGCCCCATTACGAAATCCACTGAGATGTTATCCCACTTCCACTTGGGAACGTCTAAAGGTTGCAACAAGATTCCTAGAACATGGTGTTCAACCTTCACCTGCTGACACACTAGGCACTTTTCTACGAACTCTGCTACTTCCCATTTTACCCCGGGCCACCAAAACTGTCTCCTCAGACCCTGGTACATCTTGGAAACTCCCATGTGCACCGCTAGGGGTGAGTTGTGGAACTCACTAAGAACTTTCTCGCGGATCACCTCTGGAACAAATAGATTTCCTTGTAAAAGCACCCGATTCTGACCATCCTTTGTTCACCCTTCCAGAGCATCACCTTGGTTAACCTGGTCACACACCACTTCGCTTTCTGAGTCTCCCCACTGATACTCCTCCACCTGCCACAGAATAGAAGACCGCACTGTCATCTGATACAGGCAACCTCTTCCACCTTCCACCCTTGCATCCAGATGCAGGGCAGCCAACTCCTCCATTTCCTTCCAAGCATCTGCCGACTCTCAAACTGCATCCTTCTGCAAATTCCTGCTCAAGGCATCAACCACCACATTCCCCTTTCCTCAGGTGTAGGAAATCTTGAAGTCGTAGTCTTGAAGTAATTCCATCCACCTTAACTGCCATAAGTTCAGGTCCCACTGGGAGAAGACATACTTCAGGCTCTTGTGATCGGTGAAGACCACAAGCGCTCCCCGACGAGGTAGTTCCGCCAAATATTTAGTGCAAACATGACTGCTAAAAGATCTAGATCATGGGTGTAATAGTTACGCTCATGGGGACGTAACTTCCTAGACCCATAGGAGATCACCCCTTACCGCTGCATCAACACACATCTGAGGCCTTTCCCTGAAGCATCACCGAACACCTCATATGTCGCCCCTTCATCTGGAAACCTCATCACTGGGGCACTAACCAACTTCTCCTTCAGATAACTAAAGGTCGCCTCACAATTCTCATCCCACACGAAAGCTTGTTCCTTCTTGGTCAAAGATTTCAAGGGTGCTGCAACACGGGAGAAGTTGTGCACGAACCTTCGGTAGTAACCTGTCAGCCCGAGGAAACTACGAACCTCCGCCACGTTCTTGGGTGTTGCCCAAGAAAAAACCGCCTCGTCCTTCGATGGGTCCACTGCTATCCCCTGCTCAGACACCACGTGCCCAAGGAAGTGCACTTATCACGTCCAGAACTTTCACTTGGACAACTTCCCATAGAATTGGTGTCGTTGGAGGACCTCTAAAACCGTTCTCAAGTGCTCAGCGTGATCCTCCTCTGATCTTGAGTAGATCAAGATGTCATCAATAAATACGACTACAAACCGATCCAGGTACTTTCAGAAGATGGAGTTCATGAGCCCCATGAACATAGTCGGGGCGTTCGTAACACCGAACGGCATGACTACAAACTCGAAGTGCCCATATCTGCACCTGAAGGCATTCTTCGAGATGTCACCCTACCTCACCCTCAGCAGGTGGTATCCTGACCGTAGGTCAATATTAGAGAACCAACTTGCTCCCTTAAGCAGGTCAAAGAGATCGTCTATCCTCGGGAGGGGGTAAAGGTTCTTGATAGTTACCTGGTTCAGTCTCCGGTAGTCTATACACAGCCTGAGACCACCATCCGCCTTCTTGGCGAATAAGACTATAGCACCCCATGGCGATGCACTTGGTCAAACAAAACCCTTCTTCATCAGATCGTCAATCTGAATCTGTAACTCCCGTAACTCAGAAGGTTCCATCTGGTAGGGATCCATCAAAATCGGACGAGCACTAGGTTACAGGTCTATCCCAAACTCAATATCAAGTCGAGGGGGTAGATTCACTACTTATTCAGGGAAGACATCCATAAAATCACTGACGATCCCTTGGACTTCCACCATCTCTGCATCCCCCAACTCCACTAAAAGGTCATCTAGAAAGGAGAGGAGGGTTTCTCCTCGCTTGCTGCTCCCCTGGAAACTCCGATCGCCGTTGAAAGTCACCCGCCGGCCGCCCAGGTCTGAAAACACAACCCTTCCTCAGAATCAGTAAATGACAGAAGATACATAGAATAGACAATCAATGACTAGGATGACTTCGTATGGTTGTATCTGCAATAGTAGAAGGTCTCTGACTGACTAATGTGGCCCTATCATTAGTCTTCATCCTCGACAAACATATAGAAAGTCGGTCTGACCTCTGACTGGTGTGCTCAGCACGAGGGGCACTGAAATTCTCTCATTGTCTAAACCCAAAGTATGGGCTAGACTAGGTGTAACAAAAGAGTGTGAAGCTCTTGTAATGAACAAGGCATATGCAAGGGTACTAAACAAGCCAATTGTACCTCGAATGACCTCGGGCCCCACTGGAACTGCTGCCTCTGTGGTGTGCAACTTCCCACACCTAGCTCCTCTGCCTCTCGGCTATCGGCCACCTCCCCGACCACACCCGGGTCAAGGTCCCTAAGGAGCGCCCTGGGTTCAGCCTCCTCCTGCAACGTCTGCCCTCGGCGGAGCGGGAGCCCGCTACCCCTATTACTGCTGCTGAAAGGGCCTAGCTGGGAACTGTTGCTGCTGAGGTGGGTGCTGGACCTACCCACCCCCACCGTACTGTACTCTGTCTAGGCACTGATTATGTAGGTGACCATGGCTTCCACATATGAATCATCTCGGTCCTGGGCCTGAAGGAAAAGTTCGAGGGCTGGAAGGTCGAAACTGGAACTGCTGAAGCCTACTCCCTGCTGGTCGAAACCTATAGGGTCCTGATGTTGTAGGCCAGCTACAGACGACCTTCCCCTTTGACGAGCCCAACTGGATCCCCTCTCGTGACACACCTCCCATCATGTGCATCCTCTCCACCACTTCAGCCTTCTTCTGCACCTCTAAGTAGGTCAGTAGGGTGAGGGGAGTAACAGTGTACTGAAGAGAAGGTCGGAGTGCCTCCTCCAAATGTCTCGCCCGAGACTCCTCATCCGGAAAGAGGTCCAGAGCGAAGAGAAGGAGATAATTGAACTTGATTCCCAACTCTCTTACAGACATACTCCCCTGCTAGAGGGAGAGTAGCTCCTAACTCTTCTCAGCCTTCATCGTGGAAGAGATGAATTTCACTCGTAACTCCTTCTCGAAGTCTGTCCACGTCACCTTGGTCTCCCTCTTCTCCCCAAGATAAAGCATCGACCACTGAAGTTCTACTCCACGCATCTGGCTTACAGCCAACGGAACCCAGTACTCCATCGGAGCCCAGATCAAGCTGAAGGCTATCACCAACTCCTCTAGCCATCTCTTCGTCTCCACATCTGAGATTCTGCCCTCGTACTTCCCAAGGGTCTGTCACTAAAAGGCTCGAAGCATCTTCTACCACTGATCATCCTCCTCCTCTCGGTCGGTCCTCTGCCGATCAGCTAAGTCAACCACTTGGGTCTTGATTTCCCTCACTACTCATGGTCACCTCCTAGGTGCCATATCTACAAGGTAAATAAGGAATGCCTAAGCCCGAGTAGTGTAGAATATTGTTCTTAAATTTTCTTAGACTTCTTTATTTTTTTAAAAAAATTCCCAAGACACCCATGAAACATATGAACACAAGTCATTATGATGTATGTACCCTTCCTAGGGTCTCTACCCTTCAACAAGTGTAGCCTCACTTGGTCTTTTGGTAGGTCCAGATTCCTTGCATTGGATCACGGGGGGCCCTAAAATCCCGTGTCCTAACTGGTCTTCCCTGGCCTAATTCACACACCAAGGTCACCCAACACTGTTTCCCTACCACCCCATGCAATAATCATTATGCCTAACTCTAGACTCCATCCTATCTCTCAAACACTTTCCTTTGCTACCATTATGTCATGACCCGCCTTCACCAAAAGGAGGGAAGGGACATCAAATTTCCAAGACCATCCTTCTTTAAGTTGAAGGAGAGATAATGACCCCCGAAACCTGCCTTCAATAGGTCCTAGAGTGGTAACCAGCACCAAGGGTATAGAATCTCTCACAAAAGGAAGGCATTACCCTTTTATTTTAATAGGATCGGGAGATAAGATAGCAAATCCCAAACAACACCAAAGCCGTAAGTAAAGGTAAAACCCAAAGTAAACCATTCCCACATGCATGTTCAAAAGTAAAAGTTACAAGCCACCAAACTCCAAAGGTAAGTACCAAGAAAAAAGAAAATGACAACAGCAACTGCCCAGAGGTCCGAGCTAGTATGGTCCCGCATGATCCCTGAATATGGATGTTTGAATATGGATGTTCTATTTTTATACCATTCATGGTTTATGGTTAAAGTAGTGACATTTAGTATGCTAGTATTAATATGAATGATTATTCTATGTTTCACCCTTTTCATATGAGGAATTCATTCAACTTAGTAAGTGATGGTTGGGGGCCGCTGTAGCTCCTTGATGCATCGGTATGTCTCATGAGACAAACTAGTGTCTTGCAACAAGGCCTTGATTGAATATTTTTTAATGTTCTTGGTACAAGGCCTTAACTTAGTAGTTATTATTTCTGGAATTATGCATTCCCTCATTATGAAATTTTTTATTATATGTGATTATTCTACTAGTAGAATATCAATTTCCATGTTTATATGGTAAATTTTGACATATTTTTATCATATTATGTTAAATTTTTATGTTTAAAAGGCTATTGTTTTTATTATACATCTTTTCTTAAAGGTTTATAGCTTCTTCTGAATTATTTACCCTAAATAAGAATCTGAGCTCACCCCTTATGTTTCACATTCCTAGGATGCTAAGAAGTGTATTGTGATTGATATGTGGGTTTAATCTAGGGGAATAATGGAATTCTCAAGAGATTCCATATGCTGTATTTTTTGTTATAAATTGTAATGTAAAGTTCATGTATGTAATATATTTTCCAAGACTGCTAAATTGATCGGTCCTTCAAGACGTGATTCCTTGTAATCATGACAATTTATTGAATTAATGCACTGTCTCATGGCTTCTTGGGTTGGGTCGTTATAGTTGGTATCAAAGGAAATTTAGAAATAACCTTCAGAACTATATTTAGAAAAATATGATTAGATAACATTACCCTATGATAGACTTTTAGGATTAGTATAGAAAATCATCCTAGAATTGTGTTGATGTGGATATTTTGTGAGTTTTCCAAGAAATACATCCCTATCTAGATAGTATAAGTGGAAGTGGTTCTGGAACAGATGTACCTAGGAGTAATGACTCCGACAAGGTGTTTAGAGCCTGAAACGGGGTAACCCAGTACATGACAACGAACCTTACTGCACACCTAGTTTGACACTCCCGGGGGATATTCTTAAGATAATTCACATTTTCATTAAAAACCATTATGATGGATTTGTGATTAAATATGTCCCCAAAAGAACTATATTTATGATTATGGGATTATATATGCATAAATTTTCAATTTATGTTAAGTATTTCACTATTTTAGAATTATGTATTATGATTCATAACCTAATCTAGAGTATGAAATTGTTTATAAGTGGTTCCTTGTAGAAGTAATGAGAACCCAACCAATTAACATGATCCGAAGAGTAATACGGATCATGTATTTCATGGTCTTAAACTGATATATCGAAGGGAAATAATCTCCCATGTATACTCATCATATGAGGAAATAGTATCGTGTGTAAATAAGATAAGTAAAGAATTCCTTGAGTCATATGGCTTTGAAGGGATTCCAGAGAAGAAGAGAATGGCAGAGAGAGAGATGGATAAAGGGAATAAGGGAAAGAAGGATTTTTCCATATCTGATAACTATAGATTGAATCACCCAGGGAAGTGCTTGAAAGGAATGGGTGTTTTTTATGAGTGTGGAGAAAAGGGTCATCAAGAAAAAGAATTCAAAGAGAATAATGAAAATACTAATATTCATTGTTTCAGCTATATTGATATGGGGAATTGCGAAAATAAATGTCCTAAGCATCAAGGAAATATAGATAAAAACAATCAAGGGGATCAAGGTCAAGCAGAAGATGTTACTACAGTTGACATGGAATAATTAATGGATTTGTGTTTCTGGATTAAAGAATTATGTCATTTGAGTGTTGTATAAATGATGTACCAGTTGTATGAATAATAGACATAAATACGGATTGTACTGCAGTAATATTTCATTGGGGGTTTTATATTGTTTGGTAATAAGAAATTTGACTCAATAGAAAGTTAAATCTTTTGTAAAATACATTTTTGAGGGAAAGATAAACCTTAATATGGTCCTGATATTGAAGTAGTGATTTTAGAATAAGAGATGATTGATTTGGATAAATTATATTGGATATTATTGACTGCCATGGAACTAATTAATTGTTTGTTTATTCAATCATTGTTGTAGTTTACAAAATTTTTGGATTTAAGGAGTATATCCAGTATTCTATAAGAAATAAGAGTGCATGAATGTATTCAATAAGGTTTTATGGTAATTCATGGTGTTACCATGTTTTAAGATAATACATGATGAATGTATTCACATGTTATTATGTGGAAAAAAGAGATATTCATTATGTTTACCTCCCATATATATTTTTGGATTGTGAGTTCAGACACAAGTATTTTGGATAAGTCTAAAGGTTTAAATGGAGTAAGTTGAGCACTTGATTTTTTGTTTGAGGTTAAAGTATAATTTATTGGATACCTTGACCTGACCTTTTGTATTTCAACAAACATATAGAGGATTAAGAAAATACTTGTGGTTCTTATGATTTATAAAATGTGTTTCAAGCATTAATAAAAATTCATTTTGAAAATTCGTTTCCTAGTGTAAGGGATGAAGTGAAAATAGATCTAAGCACAACAAAATGATGAGATTATTATTATGATAGGTAATGAAATAAAGTATGTTTTATTGACTTCTTATCTTAATAGTGAATTATTCACTCCTCTTAAAAAATTAAAGTATCTAAAAAATGTTTTATCCTTATACCTTATGTTTTTTGAACTAATGATATTTTACATCATCAAAGATTTATGTATTTGAGGCCCTCAATTTTCCATTTATTGTTCACTTGTTTTTGATTGATGACCATAATCACTCCCTATAAAAATTTACATTTTGTCTTTAATTATGTGTCTCTAATTTCCATAAATGATCTCATATTAGAAAACCTAATTTTATGGTGACTTTTTCATTTCCCTTTCCCACTTATTAGGAGTAAATGATATTAACCCTATTTCTGATGTGGGTTTTCCACAAAGGTATTTTCTATTTTCAACCTTTTCTTTTCAATGAACAATTTCAAATTGCAAGGATACAATTTATTTAATGAGGGAAGAATGCAACACTCTAATATTTCATAGTATTATATATTTTAAAGTAATTTAATAACTTATATTGCACGCAACACCAACTTGGCTGGAATTATATGAATGATTGAGTTTCTACGAAACAACACATTATTATTATAATGATTTAAACAATATATTTATTTATCAATTAAATATTGTAATATGAATAGTAAAAAATAAATTTTAAATGTTATTTATAATGTTTTCACATAAATAAAACATATTTAAAATGAAATGTATATTTTTTTGTTAAAATAGTTATATACTAAGAAAATCAATATTCTTAAAAGAACTACTTTTTAGGTAATTTTTGTGAACAATAACAAAAATAATTGTAGAAACTCCTAAAAATATAATTTGGTAAAATATATTTCATTTTTTATTAAGAATATCAAAATTAGGTTAGGGTTAATTTTTGGTATTTTTCTGAAAACATTCAATATTTGATGAATAGTGAAAAATACTACAGAGTACATAAAAACCGAATTTTTCATTTAAATAATTATTTTTTATTAAAATTTATCATAAATTAAAAATAGATACATAATACATATATAATCCCAATTTAATTCATTTGAATCATTTTTTAATATAATTAGATTTAAAAATTCATTGAACTTGTTAACATCTTCTTACCCACCTTCTAGGCTCATTTACCCACCTTCTAGGCACATTTGCAAATTAGCATAAAAAGTAATTTTATGGCTTCTGTAAATTGAATTTTGAAAATATTACATACATGGTTTTCACCAATAAGTAAAATATAATTCAATAGGATCAAAATAATTTTTGGTGATTAGTAACTTTTGAATTTTATTTACCACGATTAAAAGTAAATAGGTTAATTAGAGGTAAAAATAATATAATAATAATATAAAATTACCTTAACATGCATCCTAATTCTATTTTATAAGTGTTTTTCGACCAAAATAAACCTTAGGACAGAAATATGATACTTTTTTATCCACTTGGGTCAGATTAGGACATTTATTATATTTTATATAAAGACCACTTAAAAGTGTTAAATTAAAATTACAATAAATAAACCATTTTTAATATAGGATAATACATCAGATAAATTCAACTATAAATATTCATTAGATATCCAAAAATATTTCCTACATCATGGTATTTTATTTGTAATTTTTGTGCATTAAATAATTAAATTTATTTATGACACAATAATGATGTAGTATTTTCCTTGTTAATGAATGAATCAAATAAATGATACTATAAATATTAAAATAAATATAATTTGAATGATTTTATTCCATAAAAAGTTTTTGGATGAAATTGACATATGAGGTATGAGTTAATGAATTTGGTTCTAAGGAATCAAGTTGTTATGACTTTAAAATAAATGAATTACCGAATAGTGTCAAAATTGACATAAATCAGTTTTTAAAAGAAATACTATTTTATTAAATGATAATAAAAATACTAAAAATATATAGTTTGGAAAAATAACATGGATAGTGAGAAAAATCTCAAAAAAAATCCACTTAAGTTTCTCTTGTAATTTTATATTAATAATATTAACCATGTATTATAAAAATACAAGAGGACATGGTAAGAGTTAACTTATTTTACAAAGGGTTAAATCTAAAATATAAGGATAATTTTATGACCAAAACAAGTATAAAACCTATTAATTGAGGTTATTTTGACCTAAACTCATATTATCCTATAAATTATTCAATTTTGATCTACTAGAATCTGAAAATAATTTTATAATAAATTAATATTTCAAGATTTTCCTAAAGTGCCTATGACCTCTCTTATAAAAGGGAACCTCTATTTCTCTTTAATTAATACCTAAAAATCCCTTTAGATTGGCCAAACCCTACCCAAATATCCTCCCAAATTCCCTAAATTCATATTAGAGTCAAAACATTTGTCAAAAATCCAACTTAAGGAGTCCTTTTTTTCAAATCAAATGGAGACACCCGAAGAAGAGGTCATTTTATCCCTTCTTTCAAAGTTAATTTCTTCTTCTACTTCTTCTTACTAAGTTGTTACCATAATGAAATAAAAAATAATGAATATTATATATTCTGAGATGAATTTTATATTGGGTGACTACCATATTACTCTTTTTACCCACCCTATTAAAAACAATACAACCATGTGTGTGTACGTACGGATTACCATCTCCACGACGTGGTGTAAATTGTTTTTCATGTACACTTTATTTATATGGGTATAACGATGAATATAATGGATTAAAATAATTAATATAACATGATATTTTTTCTTTAAAATTCTTATTCCATCCAATTTCATACCATTTAACCATTAGTGAAATGATATTGTAGCCTGTGCATACATATGGCTTACCATCTCCATAACGCGATACGACTCATCTTCCATGAACACAATCCAAGAATGATTATAAGAATAAATATTATTAATAATTACAAAATATATGATATAATAATTCTATTCTGATGATATGTATATATATTCATATATTCATATATGTCGTTCACTTACTTACATACGATACAAAAATGGAAACATCGTTCATGTGTACGTACGGCCTACCGTATCTATGAATGGTGTATTCAATTTCATATATATATATATATTATATATATTTAAATTAATGATATATAAATCATATTTTAAATTCTTAAAGTAATTAAATCATGATCTAAGTAATATGATCAAGAATAAAAATTCAAAACATGTATGATAAACAAAGTGATTATTTCCCGAAATGTTACAATAACATGGAATTGTTAATAAACGGGTAATATAAAGTCATAAAAGAATCATATATGATATCATAAAAAATTTTATGATACTTATATATGTTAATAATATGTTTAAACATAGTATACAGGTCTTTTAGACACGTATGGAGAGTATCAGACCTAAGGTAAGGGTTAATCTCACAATGTCATTATTATTCATGGTTGTTGATGTGTTAGTATCTACTATGACATATTTATCATACATTTCCATGTTTTGTAAAAATGTTTTCAAAAGGAATATTTTAAGGTTTCATTGAAGGTACTCTTTAACTATATCATCATTTTAAATGTTTTAAAGATTTATTTTTCTAAGTCTATTTAATTAAAGACCATGTTTTCAAAAATGAATTTAAGGATTTATTTATATGGACATGATTGTTTTAAATTTTTAATTCCTTTCAAAATATTCAAAGTGGTATGGTACACTTTGATTCAAAAAAATCCTTTAAATGAATTCCTTTATAAATTGTGTGACTTTTAAATGATTTCTTGAAAAAGGCATATTTCTCTCAAAGGGTTTTAGTAATCATTTTCATCTATGTAAACATCCTTTACTGGATATTATTGTTGATTGAGGTTTAAGTATTATAATACAATCTTCTATATTGTATTGAGTGAGTTATGATATTTTTTACTGTAGATGTGTTATTTTTATACTAGTCATGGTTTATGGTTAATGTATTGACATTTCATATGCTAGTTTTAATATGAATGTTTAAGTTATGTTTCACCCTTTTCATATGAGGAATGTATTGGACTTAGTAAGTGACTAGAGAGACATGTTATATCCCCTCGATGCATCGATAGGTCTCATGAGACAAACTAGTGTCTTGGCACAAGGACTTGACTGAATATTTTTTAATGGTCTTTCTAAACACTCGGATTTTTCCATGTATTAATTTAATTATATGTAATTATTACGAGTTTGCGAAAATTAACAGCGCGTGATTTGCAGCCCCGATGTGCCTGAAATGAATTTCTGATCTTTTTTAGGTACGTTCAGTAAACGTGTGAGCGGTATTTTCTAAATTTTTAACTGTTGCACGTATTAAAAATCTGAGGGCACTGTTGAATCCGCAGCGCTGGGATTCTATTAAGGGAGACTTCACTTCGACCACAGTAGGTCGGGAGAAAAAGATAGTTTTTGGAAATTTAAAGGTATAATAAAATAAAAATGTTATTTTATTTCTCTTTTTTTTCTTTTCTTCTAACAGACGAGTGGGGGTGGCGGGACCAACGACATAACAATATATTAAATGTCTTGACTCCCCTTTATTTTTGCAACCGCACCATTGGAATTTGGAAGGTTCATTAATTAAATTACCGTCATTAATTACTTGTGTGTCACTCACCCATCTCCTATCCTATTTATATGGATCTTGGGGTGGAGTGTTGGCACAGATTCACCAAGAGACAAAGATCTAGAAAATTACCACAATGCTAACCACTTGTAGGATGAGAACGATTTCAGAGAGCGGTGACGAGCACCACCGAATCACGAACTGATGACAAAGATGAAGGAGGTTCAGTTGATCTTCATCAGCGAACGTCTCTTCCAGGTAGGGGTATTGTTTAAATGTTATCTTTGATGTTTTAACTTTCTCCCACTTGCTATCACATTAACACAGAGGGTGTGGGAAAAATGAACAAGGCTCGAACCCTTCTCCGCTTCTCTCATGATTCGTTCTTCAAGGACGGTTTCCTCATATTGTCGACAATGCGAAATAGCAGGTCACGCTATGATGGCGGCAGTGTGGGAGAGCCATAGGCGCAGACGACACCAAGAATTGACCACCGGAGCACGTATGGTGGCCCAAGGAAGAAAATGATGGCGCTCCATGTCGGCGGCGGCCAGAGGAGACCCGTGGCAACCAACTGTGGGCGTTAAAAGGTGGCATGCGACGGGGCACTGTGGTGGCCGAAGTCGGCCGGCCCGAGCTGGCCGGGCGGTACAAGGGCAGCACCCGAAGGCGTTTTTGGTGGCGCGAAGCATCCACGACCAGTTGGTCGGGGCAGAAGTGGGCATCGTGGAGATACAGTGGACAGCGGGCCATGATAGGATGGAGCGGTGCAGAAAGTGTGCCGTGGAAAGAATGAGCGGAGCGGCCCCGCACCGTACTGCGTTAGCAGAACCTGATCGCCCAAACGGCCAACCGTTCATGCGGAGGGGCAGTGCCCCACCGCCTAGCTAAACGGCCCCGCAACCATGGGGCCATCAGGAAAAAATGGTTCGTCTTCGGGTGAACCGAACCAGGCCCACAGCCCAGCGGGCCAGAGTGGGTGGACCGAGCCTCACCTGGTGGCCCGGGCCAACCGCGGCATGGGCCCACAAACCGAACCGGGCCAACCCCGAAGGGCTGGACCTAGTGAATCAGGTCGAACCTTAATGGTATGGACCCGAGCGGGGTCAATTAGACCCTGAGACCCATTGCATCGGGCCGGTCTACTGAGTCGGACCACGGCCAAACCCAACAGGTCCCTGAATAAAGAAACACTCGTAACTAACAAACCAAGTGTCTATTCGACACACTATCAGTGGCGTTGGGATCCCTTTTGGGAAGCGGTCCCTTTGGCATTTTCTGGTGGGCCCGATCGAGCCAAGCTGGACCGAGGTGCGATCACTCCTGATTCATGGAAAGAGATGTAACTAACATACCAGATGTCTGAACAATGCATCATCTATGGCATTAGGACCCTTGCGACAAGGTGTTACTTTGGAGGTACTCTAAGTGGGTTTTGAAAGATTTCGACGTGCGACTTGGGTTTGATCAGACTTGAATCCAACCATGCCATTTTTACAAAAGTGACCATATCTCACAGACCGGGAATCCGATCGACGCGTCGTCCGTCAGGTTGGGACCCCTATGACAGGGCGGTCCCTTGGGTATGATTTTTGCAGAACTTCATACTAGTTGAAATATTTATGATGGATTGAGGATAGTTTCTCCTAGATTCAAGCATTCTATGAGCAGGAATCATGTGGCTGGATGTCAATTGAAGAGACACAGTGTGTGGACCAACATCGTAGCGACCCTGTGTGGATCACCATCGTAAAGACCTTGTGTGGATCCACATCGTAGAGACCCTATGTGGATCAGCATCATATCGACCCTGTGTGGATCAACATCATAGCGACCCTATGTGGATTAGTATCATAGAGACCATGTGTGGATCATCATCAAAGTGACCCTGTGTGGATCAGCAGTGTGCGGCCTAGTTAGAACTAGCCTTAGAGCGTCCCATCATGGATCAGCGACACATGATCCTATGCGGATCGAAAATGGAACAACTTCTTCATGGTTCAGTTGTGGAACTTCTGAATGGGATAAAATGATATAGCTTTAAACTAATCATTTTATTCCTGATCATTGAGTTGTATACTTGGTGTGAGTTTACTATTACTTAGTGCTATGTGATTGAGGTCTTTCTTTATGGTTTTTACTTTATGGAACATAGGGAGACCTTCAGGGGACTTAGGGTCCCTAATGAGTATTGTTATACTCACCCCTGCACGGGCTTTTCCCGCACCTTGTGGTGTCTTGTGCATACGACGTGGGACTGTGCTGAGTCTTGAGGGAGCCAGGACCAGGCAGTAAACGGAGGATACAGGATGAAGTGGAGTATTGTAGAGATGATATGTACCTACCATTCAGGTAGGATACTCAGTGGATGATCCAAGAGCTAATTTCTCTTTTTAGTTGTACTTTTACTTTTCAATTGGGCTTGTATTCCGGCCCCTTTACTTTCAGAACACTTTTTACTACAGAAGTTACATCGTGGTTTCTTCTTGTTGTGTTCTTGGTTTGTGTGTCTGTAAAGGTTTAAAAACAATGCCTTCTTGTTATAGCTATATGCCTTTTTGGTGCTAGTCATCAATCCCTAGCATGTGAAATGCGGGCTTGGGGTAGTCACGACATGGTCCTCAGGGGACGATTCAGGATAAAGTGGTATCAGAGGAGTCGGTTCAACCGAAGAACTATGACTCTGATCTTTTTATATAGCAATAGTGTTAAGTGTTTTGAGTGTGTTTTTCAGTTTGGGGAGTCCAGTGTTGGTGCGGCGGCTGATGCATGCACACATCAGGACCCTGAATTCTAATTTATGACTTGGTGCATGAAAACATTGATTGCTTGTGTTTTGGAAGTGTTATTTTTTTATCTCTTTGAGTCAGCTCAACAGGTATAAATTATTGACCATGGCACAATTGTTCTCTTTTAGGATGTCGCCATGTAGATAGCTAGCCAGGATTCCTAAGAGAGTACATGATGATGGACCACCGAGTGATGAGGATTTGGTTTAGGGTCCTCTTAGGGTGATAGTACCCTCAGGTGGTGTACTAGTAGAACCACTACCTGTTGGGCAGCTATTTCCACCAGCCCCACTATCAGATGGTGCATGCCGACTAAGCAGGTTGAACGAGTTTTAGCAGTAGAGGCCTTCGAGGTTCTGAGGTGGGATGGATCCACAGACGGATGAGGACTATCTAGAGGATGTGGCCAATTCTTTTCTCCTATTTCAGGCACCAGTCGACTAGATTGTGACCCTGGATTCCAGTCTTTTTCTGGGAGCATCACGAAGATGGTGGAGCCTGATGCTCCAGATACACGACGAGGTGACCCTCACCTGGGAAGATTTTGAGGGCCTCTTCAGGGTAGAGTTCGTTACAATGACTCTATGCTCTGTTCATATACAGGAGATGCTACACTTATAGCATGGTGGACTTAACGTGGCCCAGTATTGAGCAAGGTTCACTGACCTCTCATGCTACTCTACCAACATGGTGCGGGACCCTTTCTTCAGGGCCCAGACCTTCGAGCAGGGACTTCGACAGGAGATCATATCTTCGATAGTATATCTCAGCATCCTGATAAATGTTGTAGTGTTAGAGAGATCACTCTTGGTGGAGATCTTCCTTGCATAGCAGACATCGACGATGATACCCACCACCAGGCAACACGTAGTAGAGTCATCTGGGGCTAGTAGTAGGAAGATGACACAGAGGTCCAATCTGACCATACCTTCTGGTGGACAACCCCGGTATGTAGGGTCGGAGGTGCGAGGCTCACGAGGTATAGCGGGCCAGAAGAGGAGAAGACTATTCTTCACGTGTGGCAGGCAGAGTCACATGGCTCGTGACTGCTCGACTAGCCGCACTAATGACCAGTTGATGGTCGAGGGTCCACCAAGGCAGAGTTAGAGATTCAAGCAAGGAGGTCTGTAGGGTGACAGATGTGGTAGAAGATCAGGTCATGTATCAGGTGGTGGACAATGGTTCAAGGTTCTACCTGCACCACCTCCAGGTGGTCCACCCCGACCAGAGGGAGCTAGTGGATATGGGCGAGCTCAGCTCTAGGCAGTTGAGGCCTACGACCATGGAACTATAGAGATGATTCGAGGAACCATCTGTGTCGACTCCACCTTAGTTTTATTACTTATAAACAAATGTTAGAGTCACTCTTTCATTTCCACAGCTCTCGTTCGGAGCTCGGAGATTCCAGTGGAGCTGTTGGCTCGATCCTTGCGATTAGAGACTCCTATGGGATAAGATTTGATTATTACACACTGGTGACAGTGGTGTGAGCATTCTCTTGGAGGTGAGATCTTCATCTAGGATCTTCTAGTAGCGACATCGGGGCCTTACGACGTTATCTTGGGTATGGACTGGTTATCCACAATTCATGCTCATATTGATTACATTAGGCTCAAAGTGCAGTGTGTCCGTGAGTATGGGACTAGGTTTTCCTTCACCAATGATAAGGTAACCTTTGCAGAATAGGATGGACTTACTCGGAGAAGGGTATAGACGATCACACATCATTTTCCTAGCCTTACCCTCAGATTAGTTGACATTGAGAGTCTGAGTTATCCTGTAGTGGGGGACCAATATGCCTATGTATTTCCTGATGATGTTTCAGGACTACCTCCTCGCAGAGAGGTTGACTTATACATCAACTTGTACCCCAAGATAGAACTGATATCTACAATAACATATCGGATGGCTCCTGAGGATCTTTGTGAGTTACAGGTACATCTGGATGACTTGTAGAAGAAGGGGTTGATAAGGCTCAGTGTTTTTCCATGGGCAGCCCTGATTTTGTTCGCCAAGAAGGAAGATGGGAGCTTGAGGCTCTATATTGATTATTGGTTCCTGAGCCAGGTGATTGTGAAGAGCTAGTATCCACTTCCGATGATTGATGATCTTTTCGATCAGTTGAAGGGAGATCCTTGGTTTTTATAGATTGACCAAGATCAGGCTATCATCATCTCAGGGTACAAGATGATGATGTGAAGAAGACTACATTCAGATGTCGGTATGGCCACTATAAGTTCTTGGATATGCCATTTGGCATGACCAATTCCCCTGTAGTGTTCATGGGACTCATGAACATGATCTTTCAGCTATACTTTGATTGCATTGTGGTGGTCTTCATAGAAGACATATTCATATACTCGGCATCAGAGGAGGAGCATGCCTATCATCGGTAGATAGTTCTGAATACACTCTGAGAGCACCATATTTATGGTAAGCTCTCTAAGTTCTAGTTCTAGATATCATAGGTCCACTTTCTGGGACACGTTATCTTGGAGGCTGGAGTTGCAATGAATCTGGAAAAGATAGAGGATGTGCTTTCTTGAGAGCCACCTAGGAGTGTGACCAAGGTGTGGAGTTTCCTCAGTTTGGTTGGGTACTACCGGAGATTCATACCTAACTTTTCCAGATTTGCAACACCCTTTTTAGCGTTGATGAAGAAGGGACATCACTTCGTGTGGACAAAGAGATTCCAGAAGAGTTTTCAAGAGATGAGGCAAAGACTGATGAGTGACCCCATCTTGAGGCTACAGGAAGAGGGCATTGGGTATGTAGTATATTGTGATGTATCAGGGACCTAACATGGATGTGTACTGATGTAGGAGTGAGCAGTGATCTCTTATGGTTCACGACAGCTGAGACATCATGAGCAGAACTATGCTACTAATGACCTGGAGTTAGTAAGAGTGGTCTTCACCTTGATGATGTGGCGACACTACTTGATGGGTGAACGGTTTACTGTTTACTCTGATCACAAGAGTCTCAGGTGTATCTTATCAAAGAAGGACATGAACCTGAGACAAAGATGTTTTCTAGAGTTCCTCCAGGACTATGACTTTGAGATAGTCTACACACATGGGAAGTAGAACATTGTAGCAGACGCACTTAGTAGAAGGTCTGGTCTATAGTTGCTGAGTGAGGTGACAGAGCAGCTAGCTACGTTGTAGATATCCTTTGTGGATAGAGATGGAGTAGCTTACCTCCAGTATATGATTGTCACTCACCCACTTATTCAGCGAGTTCAGGAGGCATAGCTTGGGGACATTGACTATGAGGCTTGACGTGCTGAGATATCCTCAGGACAGGTACCTAATAGATTTTCGGAAGGTGGGGAGCACATCATCCTCTTTAGAGGATGCACCATTGTACCAGTGGCGCTACGGGAGGAGGTGTTAAGGGATTTCCATACGTCCCCTATAGAGGCACATCCTGGTGCATCAAAGATGTACCAGGACCTCCTACGTCAGCACTGGTGGCCATGGATAAGGATGATGTGGAAGAGTTTGTGTCATGATGCCTCACATTTCAGCAAGTGAAGGTCGAGCATCAGGTTCCAACAGGATTAGAAGATCAATTAGAGGTACCAGAGTGGAAGTGGGATGGTATTTCCATGGATTTAGTGATAAGGATACCACATATATCCATGGGCCACGATTCTATCTAGGTGATCATTGAACAACTCACCAAGACAGCCCACTTCCTACCCATTTGACAGCAGGGATCAGTAAAGGGATTAGGACGCCTCTATGTTCATGAGATTGTATGGCTTCATGGGGTGCCATCAAAAATCATCTCTTATCGTGACACATGTTTCACATCATGGTTATGGAAGGGATTTTAGGAGGCGTTCGGGACTCAGCTACATTTGAGCACCACCTTTCATCCACAGACAGATGGTCAAACAGAGCGGACCATTCAGACACTGGAGGACATGCTTCGTACTTGCATCCTATATTTTGGTCGTAGTTGGGAGGATCACTTACCTTTGGTGGAGTTCGCATACAACAAAAACCATCACTCCAATATTGGTATGGAACTGTTTTAGGCCTTCTACGATCGACCATGCATATCACATTTAAGCTGGACAGACCCGGAGGAGTCAGCACTTATGGGTATAGAGTTAGTATGGGTTACCACTGAGAAGGTGCAGGTCGTCCAGGAGAGGATGAAGACTGCATAGAGTAGAAAAAAGTCTTATGTTGATAGGAGGCGGAGACCTTTGGAGTTCAAGGAGGGAGACCATGTCTTCCTATAGGTCTCACCTCAATGAGGCTTGCAGAGATTTGACTGGGGCGCCAAGCTATCTCCAAGGTTTATTAAACCCTATCAAGTTCCCAGTAGAGTTGTCAAGGTGGCTTATCGCCTATCTCTTCCCCCATAGATGCTTTAGGTGCATGATATTTTCCACGTGTTGAAACTAAGGAAGTACGTGCATGATCCATTGCACGTTATTGATTGGGGAGAGCTGAACATTGATGATGAGGAGTCATTTACGAAGGTTCCAGTAGATGTTGAGGATCGACAAGAGAGGGTCCTCTGTGGACGATCGATCCCTCCGGTGCACATTTTCTAGCAACACGAAAACCTCCAGGAGAGAACATGGGATCGGGAGGCTCAGATTCATTCTCAGTACCCCCATTTGTTTAGTTAGTCTATGTTGTATATTTTCAGGACGAAAATCTCTAAGGTGTGGAGAATGTAAATACCCGGATTTTTTCATGTATTTTTGTTAATTAAAAGGTATTATTAAGAGTTTGCGAAAATTGAAGGCGTGTGATTCTGAGGTTTGGTGTGCCCGAAATGGATTTCTGAACTTGTTTTAGGTATGTTTAGTAAACACGCAAGTGGAGTTTTCTAAATATTGAACTGGTGCTCAGATTAAAAATCTGAGAGCACCGTTGATTCCACAGTGCCAGGATTCTCTTAAGGGAGACTTCACTTCGACCGTAGTAGTTCGGGAGAAAAATATTGTTTTTGGACATTTAAAAGAATAATAAAATAATATTGTTATTTTAATTCTCTTTTTTTTCTTTTCCTCAAACAGAAGAGTAGTGGTGTCGGGACCAAAGACATGTCAAGCCATTAAATGGCTTCACTCCCCATTATTTTTGTAACTGCACCATTGGAATTTGGAAGGTTCATTAATTAAATGAACCTCCTTAATTCCACGTGTGTTACTTACCCTTATCCTTTCCTATACATATGGATCTTTGGGTGGAGTGTTGGAATGGATTTACCAAGCGACGAAGCTCAGGAAAAGTACAACGACGCCAACCACTTGAAGGACGAGACCAGTTTCAGCGAGCGGTGACGAGCGCCATTGAATCAAGAACTGACAACAACGACGAAGGATGTTCCATTGGTCTTTGTCAGTGGACGTCTCTTCCAGGTAGGGGTATTGTTTAAAAGTTATCTTTGATGTTTTACATTTCTCCTGCTTGTTATAACATTAACGCAGAGGGTATGAGCCAAACGAACAAGGCCCGGACCCTCTGTCACTTCGCTCATGCTCCATTCTTTGGGGATGGTTTCCACAGATTGACGACAATGAGAAATAGCGGGCCAAGCTATGATGGAGAGAGTGTGGGAGAGCTGTAGGCACAGACGGCACTAAGAACGGTCCACTGGAGCACGTCCGGTGGCCCTTGGAAGAAACCGTCGGCGGCAGCTGGTGGTGGCTGGTGGAGACCTGTGGAAACCGGTCGTGGGTGGTGGAAGGCGACACGCGGGACAAGGGTGGCGCCCCCAGGCACTGCCGGCGATGCGAAACGGCCGCAGTAGAAGGGGTGGTGCAGAGCAGCTGCAACCTGCGGGCTGTGGCAGGAAGGAGCGGCGTGGCCCTGCGCTGCGCCACGTTGGTGGAACCTGGTCGACCACACGGCAGACCATTCATGGAGTGGGGCATCACCCCATCGGCTGGCGAAACGGCCCCGCAACCGCAGGGCCAGCGGGACACAACGGTCCACCTTTGGCTCGACCGAGCCGGACAATGACCGTCCAAGCGGGCCGGACCCGCGGCCCAGCGGGTTGGACCCACGGCCCGGCGGGCCAGCGTTGGTGGGCTGAGCCCCACCCAGCGGGCTGGGCCAACCACAGCCCGGGTCCACAAACTAAACCAGGCTGACCCCGACGGGTCGGACCCGAGCGGGGTCAGGTAGACCCCGGGATGCATTGTGTCGGGCCGGTCTGACTGAGCCGGACCGGGCGCAGACCCAACAGGTCCCCAAATAAAGAAATTCCTGTAACTGATGAACCAGGTGTCTGTTCGACACACTGTCAGTGGCGTTAGGATCTCTTTTGGGAAGAGGTCCCTTTGGCAATTTCCGTCCGGCCCGACCAACCCGGGCCAGACCGAGGTGCGATCACTCTTGGTTCACAGAAAGGGATGTAACTAACATACCAGGAATCCGAACGATGCACCGTCTATGGAATAAGGACCCTTGTGACAAGGAGGACCTTTGGAGGTACTCTAAGGGAGTTTTGTTAGAGTTTGACATGTGACTTGGGTTGGATCAAACATGAATCCAACCAAGACCTTTTTACAAAAGTGCTCGTATCTCACAGACCGAGCATCTGATCGACGCGTCGTTTATCATGTTGGGACCCCTATGATAGGGAGGTCCCTTGGGTTTGATTTTTGCAGGACATTGTATCGGTTGAAATGTGACCTATGGCTTGAGGAGCTGTTCTCCTAGAATCAAGCATTCTATGAGCGGGAATCATGTGGTTGGCTGTCAATTGAAGAGCGACCCTGTGTGGATCAGCATCTTAGCGACCCTGTGTCGATCAGCATCGTAGCGACCTTGCGTGGATCAGCATCGTAGTGACCCTGTGTGGATCATCATTGTAACGAACCTATGTGGATCATCATCGTAGTGAACCTGTAGGATCAGTATCTTAGCGACCCTGTGTGGATCGACATCCTAACGACCCCGTGTGGATCAGCAGTTTGCGACCTGGTGAATACTAGTCTTAGAGAGGTCCGTCATGGATCAGCGACACACGAACCTGTGTGGATCGAAAATGGAACAACTTCTTCATGGTTCAGTTGTGGAACTTCCTAATGTTATAAAATGATATAGATTAAGAATAATCATTTTTATTCCTGATCATTGAGTTGTATACCTAGTGTGAGATGACTATTGCTTTGTGCTTTGTGATTGAGATCTTTCTTTGTGATTTTTCCTTTGTGGAACTTAGGGAGAGTTTGTGGGGTCTCGGGGTCCCTACTGAGTATTATTATACTCACCCTTGCACAGACATCATCCGCACCTTGTTGTGTCTTGTGCAAATGACGAGCAACTGGGCTGAGTCTTGAGGGAGCGAGGACCATGAGGTACATGGAGGAAACGGGCTGACGTGGAGTGTTGTGGAGACGATCTGTACCTACCCATTAGGTATGATCCTTGGTGGACGATCCAGGAGCTATTTTCTATTTTCATTTGTATTTATATATTTTAGTTGGGCTTGTATTCTGGCCTCTTTACTTTTAGTACAATTTTTACTACAGCAGTTTACTTCGTGGTTGCTTCTTATTGTGTTCTTGGTTTGTGTGTTCGTACAGGTGTAAAGGCAATGTCTTCCCGTTATAGGGATACGCCTTTTCGGTGCTAGTCGTCAACCCTTGGTCTATGGAAGGCGGGTTTGAGGTAGTCATAGAATGGGCCCGGGGGGACGAGTTGTGATAATCTTGGCACAAGGCCTTGAGTTAGTAGTTATTACGTTGGTTATTATGCATTCCCTAGTTATGAAATTAGTTATTATATGTGATTATTCGACTAGTAGAATATCTATGTGTATGTTTATATGGAAATGTTTGAGTTATTTTTACTATATTATCTTTAAGTTTTATGTTTAAAATGTTGTTGTTTTTATTATACATTTTTCCATAAATGTTTTTAGCTTCCGCTGAATTATTTACCCTTACTGACCATCTGAGTTCCCCCATTTCTTATGTTTTATTTTCCTAAGATGCTAAAAGTGTATTATAATTAATATGCAGGGTTGATCTTGAGGAATAATGGAGTTCTCGAAGGATTATATATGTTGTATTTTATGATAGAAATTGTAATGTGAAGTTCATGTATTTAATCTATTTTCCAAGATAGTTAAACTGGTCGGTCCTTCGGGACCTGATTTCTTGTAAATAATGCGAATGTATTAAAATAATACACCGACTCCAGACTTCTAGGGTCGGGGCATTACAAAACACTTGTCATTGTCTCTCCTCATCTCGTCACTTTAGAATCTCTCAAGTAACTGAATAACCCCTGTTGAAATCATGAATTTGGAAGTGATCCCGTATTTGGTTGTATCTATAAATGAATGCAAATCCAAAAACAACAAAAGTTAAATAAAAAAACTTTTAATAAATATGAGACTAAAAAATATATGTAAATTAATTAATAAATTAGATATAAAAATTTAATAACCGAATTATTATTGAAATAGTTAAATTATTAAATTAATTATATTTTCATTAAAATTATTATTTGATTAATTTATAGAAATTATTAATTTTTTAATTAATTAATTTAATAATTGATAATTTTATAAAATATATTTTAAATTGTGAATTATTAATAATAATAATTATTTTATAATAATTATTTAATATTATGTTTCGTTTTTATTTAATTTATATTTTTATATTTTTATTTTAGTTTTATATTTTTTTTCTCCCCCTGCCCACTTCCTCTTCTCTTGTGGACAGTGGGAAGGATTTCTCAGCTTCTTCAGGAAGCTTCTCCTCCTCCTCGATCAGGAGATGGTGTCGGGTGTGTCTCGCGGCGAGGCTGGCATCACACGATGGTGGTTCAGTGAGCTCCTGCCTCCTCAGTGGCCCTCTTCTTCCGAACTCGGCACCTTTGCAGCAGTAGCGGCGCAACCCTGGTCTCCAAGAAACAACAGCGTAAGGGAGTTTGGTCTGTCCTCCTCATCTTGGCCTCAGCTCCTCCTCTGATCTGCGCTACTCCATGGCGACAAAAAATTTCTAGTGGCAGCAGCTCAATCCCCAAACAGCAGTAGGGTCAGAAAATCCTTGGTCAGATCTATGAAAGGGGTTCATGAGACTGACTGTGACTCCGGAACAGAGGCTTGCGATTGGATTCCATTCGGTGTATGGTTTGAATTTTTTGGAAATGTTTCTGGAAGCGTGTTTTTTGAAATGGATGGAATGATTTACCATTCAATAATGGTGACACATACAAAAAAGGAATATGGAAAAGGAAAACCCTCCATTGGAAGTCCAACGGTGACAAATAGGGCTCGCCCTCATCGGTTAAAATAAGTAAATTTTAAAAAAAAATTATTAATATTTAAAACAGAATGAAACAACAAAGAAAAGACTTAATTATAAAATTAATCATTAAAGTTATAATATTGAAATTAAATTGCAAAACAATTAATTAATTTGAAACAAAAATTAGAGATGGATTAAATATTAAATTTCATAGATAAAAAATTAAGGAAGATAATTCCAAATTAAATATTAAAATTAGAAATTAAATACATTATTAAATTATCACACAATTAATTAAAAATATATATTATTTTATTATTTAAAAAATCTATCAAAGAATTATTATTTAAAATAGAATTAAAATCTTTATTGTATTTAAAGAAATAAAATATAGAAATATAATTAAATCCAAATTAATGGATTTAAATTCTAAAACATAGAAGATGATATAAAAACCGGTTAATTAATGAATTTAATTATAAAATTACAAAAGTGAAAATATTTATCAAAAACCCATAAATAATTAAATGAATGATTAAAATTATAGATACGTGACGTGGAAAATTAAGTGAATTTAGCGCCACATCAAATTCCCTCACAGTTAATTATTGTTTGACATGAAACAATTTCATGCTTTATTTTCATTAGAAAATAGAATAATGATCTTTAAACATTCTGCTCAAAATGAAGCATGTTACATGGTTGAAAAGGAGGGGAATCAAGAAAGTGAATGATTGGATTTTCACAAGAATAGTTCAAATGGAGTCATGACCAAATCAAAATACCAATTAAGATATCAAATGAATCTAAGAATCCTAAAAATCTCAAAATCTCATGCCTCATTATGAATCTTCCTACTAATTTTCTTCAATTCAATTTAATGTTCTAAAATTAAGAGTGACAAAAAGTTAAATAAAAGTGGAATTAAGAACATAACCAAATGAACCTTATACTTTGAATTATTCATGGGTTCCAAAATACAAAAATAAAATAAAATTTTTGGATCATCTTATCGATACATCTTAAATGGTTTCATACGAATCTAATGTCCCCTTTTTTATCGCATTCATTATTCTCATCACCTTAACTAACTCATTTTTTTACCACTAGACACATTATTTTATTTTTCCCATCCATATATCTTGTGAAAAGCTTTGTATATATGTAAGACCCTAAGATTTCATGGTACATTATTTTTTAAAATAAATTTGATAGCTTATGTTGCCCGCAATATCGAGTTCGAGCCCACCATAATCTACCAAAATAGCCGTTTAAAAAGAGGTTATGAATATTTTTAATCACATTATGAAATATATATATATTATTTTTCAAAATAGACTTCATTTTTTATTTCAAAATATCAAATTTAGCTTAGGGTGATTTTTTTTTTGTTAAAAGGATTCAATTTTTGATAAATAGTGAAAAATACCGCATTCTTGTTAACAACCGACTTTTTCATTTAAAAAATAATTTTATTTTAAATTGATTTTAATGTCACAATAGATAAATAATACATATGTTAATACAATTTAGGAAATTTGAACTAGTTTTATAATAAAATTAGATATAAATTTTTATTGAACTTTTGAACGTCTCTTTACCTACCTTATAGCCACATTTGTTGGATTAACATTAAACATAATTTTACTTCTTCTGTGAAATGAATTTTTAAAAATAGACATACATGGTTGTAATCAGTATGAAAAATACTTTTCAATAGGATCAAAATAATTTTTAGTGAATAATAACATTAGTATTTTTATTTACCACGATTAAAATAAACAGGGTAATTAAAGTTAAAAATAATATAATATTATTATAAAGTTACCCTAACACTAGTCCTAATTTAATTTGAAGATTTTTTTTGACCAAAATCATACTTGAGTAAATTTTGGGACCACTTGGAGCCACTTAGATGACTTTAATATATTTATACTATTAAATTTAAAAAAAATTAAATTTTGTTATACTTTTGATTTAAAAAGTAAACTATTTTTTACAAGATGCAATAATATTGATATAGTCGACTATAAGTAGCCATTATAGTGATAAAATTTTTATATACAATATGGTAATTTATTTATAATTTTATAAAAATAAACTATTAAATCAAATTGTGACACAATGATGATGTAGTAATCGATTTATTAAAAGAAGAATCAAATAAATGATATTTATAATATTAATATAATTATAATTTGAGTGATTTATTGTCGTCCACAACTTTTATTGATGAATTGGACATATTATTCATGTTTTAGAAGTATTGGTTTGAATATATATTGTTGATATGATTTTTGTATACGACAAAATAATGAATAGTGTTCAAATTGACATTTAAGATATTTTATAATAAATAATATTTTATTAAATGATATTAAATTCAAAAAAAATTAGTATTTCATCCAAGTAGTGAGGAAAATATTAAATATAACATAATAATCCATTTTTAATCATTTAATGGACACTTGTCCATGAAAATGACATGGATATTATTAAAATTAAAGAATATGACAAAATGTCACACTCTCATTTCTTATAAGATGAATAATTTTAATATAGGGATAACTAGAGATAAATTTGATCATTAATAGTATATGAAAATATAAATAAATTATATAAATTATATCAAATTATTTATAAAATTTAGAGACTAAATAATTAACATAAATAATGACTCAATAGTGAAGAAGTAACTATTTTATTAATAAAAATATCAAATAATGATTTTTAAAAAATAAAAATAAATAATTTGAATTAATTAAGGTCCTTCATGAATTTTATAGATGACTATGACATGTTATGATTATATTCAATTATTTGGTTTGAATTTATCTTTCTGTTTTGTTGGGCAAAAATCCCTCAAGGTATCATTGAAGCATTTTTGAGGTGATTGTGTTTGTTGACAAAGTGGACATCTGAGTAGTGATTGTTGACAAAGCAAAACAATGACATACAAATTTGTTGACAAAGAGGATTTCATGGTAGAATGTCGAGTTCAAGAGCTGAGGTCAACGATCCATGTTTGATTCAAGAACGTCGATAAAAGGAATGGATGATCTGGAGGCGGTACAAAAGAACAGATACAAGGTGGCGCCGTTTTCCAGTGTTTGCCAAATTTTAGGGCCTGGAAATCGGAAAATGAAGAAAAATGTTTTTGGCAAAAGGACTTGCGCGCCGAGGACTTGGTGTATAGGAAACTTGCGCGCCATATGTTTTTCAAGATCAGAAGATCAAAATATGGCTAAGGAAAAAGGTTCACGCAAGTTTGAGAGTTGGTCGCGCAAGTGTCTAAAAAGACAGCAGACTTGCGCGATGAAAGTGGGTCGTGCAGGTGACTTGCGCGCCGTCGCGCAGGGTGGTCAGATTGCCTATAAATACTGGACCACCCCTCTTCATTCTCAACGGAGTTCAACACTTTGAGAAATCAGAGCTCCCGTCGCGCAGGTGTGGTGGTCGCGCAGGTGGTGTGTGTGGTCGCGCAAGTGGAACTTGCGCGCCAGAGGTTGAAGTTGTGCGCCGGTGTTAGAAGTTGCGCACCAGTTGGCAGTTGCGCGCCAATATTGGTTTGGGCATAAAAGGAAGAGAGTCGCGCAAGTTTGGAGTTGAGGAAGTTCGAGTCGTGCAAGTGTTTGAGAAGGACTTGCGCGCCCGTTGTGACTTGTGCGCCGATACTTGCGCGTCGAGATTGACTTGCGCGCCAAGTAAGGTTTTGTTCCAGCGGTGCTTCTCGGACTGCGTGGAAGCTGGTACGTTTCTCGATACCTTCGGTGTAAAGAGATATTCATCTACGGGTGAAAGTTGTACTTCAACAGAGCATCTACACACAGAGGAAGATGCATTCATTCATGCAAATGAAGAGACCTACAGGTCTATAAACTGTGAGTGGATTTTCTTCCAGAGTAGTGAGATTAGGAAGAGGAAGAAGGTGATCCTCTCCACCGGCAGTGAGCCAGAGAGAGAGAAACATGAAGTGACCCTTGGGAAAGCAGTGAGCTGACCCTAAACATTGTAAAGGCAGTGAGCCTGGGCATAGAAGTGATCTAGCCCGGACATTGTAATCCACAGCTAGTGAAGTCTAGTGGAATTTGGTACGAACCGGCAACTTGTCGGCGTATGCTCCTTGGACGTAGCCCTTAGCGGTGAACCAAGTAAAAATCTCTGTGTCTGCCTGCTTACTTCCCTGCATTGCATTCAAAGCATCATCATCAGGTAAAGGAGACAAGTGATCACAGTAACCACACAAGTGCAAACAAAGTGACCCTTGTAACAAAGAGGTCAAGATCCAGTGGGGCAGAAAGAACTTTGAAAAAGAATATCCATACCCGGATTCACCCCCCCTCTCAGGGTATATAGGCCCCTATTGGCCCTAACATGTTTATATTTTAATTAAACTCAAAATTTGAATAGTTTCAAAATTGACACTATAAATATTTTACTAAAATAATACTTTATTAAATTAATCAAAAATCATAAATAACATTATAAAATCAAAAATGATTATTATATGATCTGAAATTTTATAAAATTTCCATTTATGGAAAATTTAGACCATATAAGTAAAAATTTATAACCATTTAGTATTTGAAAGGTTATTTCCATAATTAAAATTAAATAGATTAATTATGGGAAAATTAAAATGATAAGGTTCAAAATAAAACCAAAAAATGTCCAAAAATTATTGGATGAATAATATTCAATCCTTACCACATTATGATAAATTTTGAGTTGTTTAATGGACACTTTTCCTTAAAAATAAATTATATATTATTTAAATCAACGATAGTTACAAAATATCAGTATCTTTTATTTTAGAATCTTTTATGGGTCCACATAGGGCCAAAATGAAGATACAAAAAAATATAAAGGTATATTTTTATATAAATGAAATAAGTGTCATTAAATAAATTTATTTTGAATTTTTAGATGTTATATAATTACCTTAAAAGTATTTTCATTTCTAAAACAATATTTATTTAATTAACATAAAATAAGAATAAAGGATTTTAATAATATTAATTTTGATATATTTAAAATTAATCAATATGTCTAACGAATTTAATAGATATATAAGATATATTATAGATGTTTGAACGCATTAAATTCTAATTCCCACTTTTTATTAATGTATTTTAAGTAAAATTAAAAGAATAGTATTAAATTTGGAAATAATGATATCTTATTCACTTAATTTATTATTAAATAATTTAAAAATGACAAAAAAGTTGTTAAATAATCACAAGGTGGTAGTATATGGTATAAAATGTATTATAATTTTGATATATTTTACATTTTATGTATTTTGATCTAGAATAGTCTTATTATAGTTTAATATTTTGGGTATATTTTGGATGATTCCAAATCCTTTAGTGGTGTTAAAAAGTGAGGAGGGGAGGTGAGTTCCTTTTAATAGTGGATGAGAAGTGGCATTCTTGTAAATATAAAAATTCAAACACTATTGGGAGACATTACTTACATCATGTGACTCCAATAATGAATAAATTGAAACCAATATGGGATATGGTCAAAATATGGGAATCAAATTAGTTTTGTAAAAGTATTTATGTTATGTTTTCTTTTATTATTAATGTTTAACCACTAAGTAAACACATTTTCACCTTAATTGTGGTAATTAATTTCATTTCTTTCAAAAATATTTTTGAAAAAAAGTAATTTTAGCTTAATGGAAATTATAAACTATTATTATTTCAAAAATTGAATCCATTTTTTCAAATTCTAATCACATAAGTGGTAGAAATTAATTTAAAATTAATCTGACAGACGAGATGGGAAATCGAACTTTTAAAATTAAAATGTTCAAAAGCCCACTAAGTTCTTATATATAAATTCAATATAAATTTAATTTAAATGGACTAAATTTTATTAATATATTTATTATTGATGTAATTATACTTTAAAAAAAATTAAAAATATAATTTAGCAATATAAATTATTTAGACAAAAATTATATTTTCAATTCAAATTCAGTATTTTTAATTATTCATCAAAAAATGAAAAATCATAGAGAAATACCAAAATTTTACCCTAATATAATTTTTTTACTTTCCTATTTAGAAATTTAATTTTAATTTTCCATTTAAAATTGATAAAATTTCCAAAACATTGTTTTAAAATAGGTGAACCACTAAAAAGCGGCAAAACTGCCTTTAGAAAAATATTGTTTTTTATGCATAAAATTAGATTTGTTATTATCTTATGCCTAGAAAATTTATTGAATGAATGTAAAAAATTTATATTGAATATATAATATATAAATTTCATTATGATCATCATCTAATAGTAATTACCTTAATTTATTAAGACAAAAAACCTCTTGTTCATAAAAATAGTTTTTTTATAAAAACATTCTTTTTATAATTGGTCATTATATTCATTTCTAATTATTTTCCACCAAATAATTATATATGTAAATAATGTTCTACAAATTGTTTTAATACTTTTCATACATTTCATTAAAATTGCTACATAGTAACTATCATATTAAATAATAATATTAATAATATATTGAAGTTTGGTAAAACTCTGTCTTTCATGTAATGCAAGCTTCTGAAGGAGCTCAGTATTTTGTGTAACACAAACCAAATTAGTGTTTCATATACTGCAATATAATCTCAATGTTTTGTGTAGCATAAGATTAACTTTGTGTTGTTTATAAAGAAATCTAGAAAAAACAAATCATTTATCCAAAAAGGAAAATATTGTAATATCTTGGGGTGTTACACACATTCTCTTAGAAAGATGTATACCATGTGCCACTAGAAAGAATACACTATTAGATTGTTCCATAATAAATATCTCTTGTATATGATCAATGTTTGTACCCTGACTTAGTCTAAGCAGCCTATAGGATTTACCATGATTGATCTTGATCCATATAATATAGGCTGCTTCACCTATGTCCTTTATAGAGAAATACTTGTTTAACAAGTCTTTAACAGACTATAAAACTTGTATGTTGTTTCCTATAATTAATATGTCATAAATATATACTACTAGGATAAAAACTTCATTACCACTAAATCTCTGGTAAACCCATATCTCACATTCATTCTTAATAAAAACCAAATTATTTTATATCTCTGTCAAATCAAATTTTCAATAACCTGGATGCTTTCTTCAATCCATAAGTGGATATTTTCAAATTGAAATTTTTTTTGGAATCACCTAGAGTCAAAAATACTTGTATTTGTGTTATATATACATATTATTTAAGGATCCCATTAAGGAAAGCTATTTTGACATCCATCTGAAAAATGTCATAATAATGGTAAGTTGTTATATTGAGTACAACTGTGATGGATTTCAACATGGTAACTAGTGAAAAGGATTAATTTTATTCAATTACATGATGTTGTTTAAACCATTTAACCACTATCCTTGATTTATTTGTATTTACCATACCTTCCATGTCGTGTTTTCTCTTGAATATTGATTCTCACCTTACGGGCTCTACATCAGCTGGCACATCAACCGGAACCCAAAAAAGTTTCTAATACATGGAATATATTTCTAAAATCATGAATTATTTCCATCATGTATATTCTGATATCTATAATTCCTCTCTATAGGTGATAGGTTCATCATTTTCAACCAACAAAGAGTCACAATATTCAATGACTAGAAAACCATATCTCTCTAGTTCTCTTACCTCTCTAGTTTACCTATTCAGTACTTGTGTTTCTAGAACTACTTCTTCTATGGGTACCTATAGAATTTGTTCCTGTACCAACTCCTGTGTATCTTGAGAATCAACTTCATTGAATTCAATCTTACTCCCACTATCCTTTTTGAAAATGTGTTCCTTCTCAAGAAGGATAGGTTTTTTTGTGATAGTCACTTTCATTTCTGAGGGGCTGTATAGGCAGTATCCATTTTTTCATTAGGATAACCTATCAAGATACACATTTTTCCCTAGGGTGCTATTTTTTCCTAATATGGAATTAAGAAAATCCTTTTCACCCCATACACATGTATGCCACAAAATAGGTTTATTTCTACTCCATTACTCAAATGGAATTTTGTTTTCCTCTTTTGTTGGAACTTAGTGTAATGTATATTTCATAGTTTTTAATGAATATCCCCTAAAGTATAATAGATGATCTATATGACTATAATAGATCTAACCCCCATGGTCCATTACATTGTTAAAATCCAGTGTTTGGGGTCATCTGGGAGGAAACGATGGATCATTTCAAAAGTTTTCCAAATTTTATAGTTTTTTCATTAGTTGGTCAAGGCATCAGTAGGTCAGGACATTGTAGGTCAAGGCATTGGTAGGTCAGAGGTGTCGGTAGGTTAGAGGTTTCGGTACGTCGAGGCATCGGTGTGTTGATGGCATCAGTGAGTTAGGTTGTCGATGAGTCAAGGAATCGATGATTCAGAGCATCGGTGAGTCAGGCATTGGTAAGTCACATCGGTGGATTAGTGTTGGTGGATCAACATCGGTAGCTCAATGTTGGTGACTCACTGTTAGTGGCATGCTTTCAGTGACTCACCCATCGGTGACTCATTATCCATCTTTTCCTAGTTTTTCCAGTTTCGTCTCTCTTATATTTTATTTGACATATATCGAGTTTAAACCCTTGTTTGGGCGTTTCTAAAGGTGTTTCAAAGTATATTAGTTATATATTTAATATACTAAAACTTTGGGGAATTTGAAATAGTTGAGCCACATCGCCTTGGCCATGTTCCAGCTTTAATGTCCCTTGAAACTAATTCCTATTCCGTTGATATAGGATATAGATTTCCTAAGATGTTACCTTCTCTCCCCGGTGTCTTTTTATTCCCTCTTGATGCGCCTAGAGCCTTTACTTCCCATGGAGTCATGTGTTGTGTCCTAGACATCGATCCATTCTTCCTTGGAGTTTTCCATAGAGTTTTTCTATTACTCGTGCACCCCCTGTTTTCGAACAAGGAGGAGTTTTGGTCATGTGTTGTTCTAGGTAAGGATTTCCTTCATCTCTATTTTAATATTGTATCATGTGGGGTGGGTATAATGATGCCTCATTGTGATAATGGATGAATGAAAATTTAAAGAAGATAATAGTAAGTAATAAATTAGGGGTTCAGAAGATGATGATGATATCCTTATTTTATATGTTATCCTTGATCCAGGTCAGGAATCATGTGGGTTGTGTTCGTCTGAAAATCATGGTCATTGATGGTCTCTGTTTTAATAACTATATGATTTTTGAATCACTATTGTAAGAATTAGAATCCAGTTAATCATTTATATTCAGTTAAATAAATGGATTCCCTAGGATTGAATCTGTTCTGTGATCACCCTTCTTTTATCAAGTGGAATTAAAGATGATTTATTCTAAATCTGAAGAAACATTTCTTTGTTTGTGTGGTTGTGTGTTGTGTGTGGTTATGTTCGGTTTAGTGTCTGTTTTGGTAGTGTGGTGATTTGGATGGGGGTATGATTGTTTTTACATGGAGATATGGGTGGTGTGATGGTATCTAAGGATGAGAGTTTGTTTGATTGTGTAATGGACGGACTTTTTATGTAGTGGGACTATATCTATGTAGTGGTTGGTCAGTAGGGCAACAAAACTGGGTTGTTTCATGATTTAATGTTTATGAGTGTGCTAGCTGTGGTGTTTTTGTGCAGCAGGGCTACTAGGCTCGGTTTCAATAGTATGAATGGTGAAGAATAACTTTGATGAAGTTTTTTGGCCCTTTCTTCCTTGTTTGAATTTGGAAGTGGCCGGTACGGTTTATCCACCTTATATTGTTTGCAGTATTTGGTAGTTGACCGAGTAGGGATGGAAATAAATAAATGAATTATTTGATAATGAAGAATGATAATTGGTTAAATTAATTGGTTGTGGGAAAGTTTCGAGTTTTGGCTTATAGTTAAGTGGTGTTCAAGTGACCGTTTTTTGTGGTGGTATGTGCATGTGGGACTAGCAACAAAGGTGGTTTTGTGTGGGCTGGTTGTATGTTTGGAATCCCATAGGATGGTCTGAGTGTTTGTTACCTATTTTTATAAACATGCAGTTCCTTATGATTTCTATACACACCCCACTCATGATGATCACTATGTGCCGAACACCCCCATTGTTATGGGGGAGGGTATCTTTCCCAACATCCTAGTGGGAGGATGGATGGATGGTTACTGACTTTACTCGTCTCTATCTTCTAGGCATTTATCTCCCAAGATTCAGTGGGAAGGCTATAATGGATCGAGGTTTAATACCAAATTTAGGGTATTGGTGGTGTGAGAGGTGGTTTGTTTCTCATGTGTCTTCAAGATGAGTCTCATGTGTTTTTAGGTTAGTTGTGTGGTGGTTGTGGCCCATGTGTCTACTGGTAGGATGTGATCTGGTTGTACCCTAGGTGTTTTTGGGTAGGTTGTGATAGTGGGGCTTGTGGAAGAGTGTAGTAGAATCAAGATATTCTCCATTGGGGATAGGAAGTTAACCAGTGGGAAGTGGTGTGGGGTACTCAAATATCGATTTTCTTATACGTTACATTACTTAACTTGTGTTATTTATTGAGCCTGCCTTTGGTGAGGTTGTTGTGGATAGTATACTTTGTTAGTTTATTTGGATTTTATGTTGTTTTTCCATGGGGAATTAGTATGCTTCTCCTACTTGTGCATCGGTAACTTTGGTTTTCCCTACAAAGTATACATGTATTTTAACCCTACATATATAAACATGTTTTTAGGTTTCTAGGGAGATTACGCAGACTGTGATGGACCTTACAATCTTGGAAGTTGTAGATGGGTTTTATTTCCCTGATTATGTTTCTTCTAGTACTTTCTTTGGAGTTTTCTTTTTATTTCTAGTAGTTTTACTTTAATCATGCATGTGGGATGAATTTTGGTTTCTTTATATATATATGGATTGGATTTTTTTTGAGGTTGATATATCTTATCTCCCGATCTTGGTTACTAAAAAATGTGTAATTCCTACCATTTTTGTATGATTTATATAACCTTGGTGCTGGTCGCTACCTAGGAGCCTATAGGAGGCGGGACCCGGGTGTTCATTTTCTCTCCTTCATCTTGAGAATGGAAGGTCTCAGTATCTTGTTATACCTTCCCTCATCTTGAAGAAAGAAGGTCATGACAGAATGGTATCAGAGGAGTAGGTGATCACTTTTAGCTTGATTTGGCCTCCAATAGAGTACTAGGTTCACCTAATGGTGAGCCAGATCAGGGGAGAATCATGTTAGTGGCGGATGCTTTACCTCAGGGAGAGGAAGGAGACTGATGTTCTGTGGGTCAACTTTGATAAGGAGTTATAGGTGGAATTATTTTCTTCCAAAATTAAACCTAATAAGATGTAGGATCTAATCTCCCTCTAGAAGGGGAGAATGTTGGTGAGGGAATTGGCAGTCAAGTTCAAGGATCTTTTTTTTTTGTTTTAGATCTATTTCTAAATGACGAGTATCCTATGAGATTTTTGGAGGAGGCACTTCATCCATCCATCCAGTATACGATTACTCCCTTCACCGTATAAAAATAGATAGAGGTTTAGAAAAAGGATGAGTTGGTGGAAAGGATGCACTTGTGAGGAGGTCTTTCACAAGATGGATGTCAGCTGGGTTCTTCAAAGTGGAAGTCCATCAGCAGAAAGTCTTCGACAACAAGGCCTTCCAGGTTTCGGCTAGCGGGGATCCAACCCTAGAAATTTCATTTTAGACCCTTAAGTCATCACCCTTTTAGCATGGTATTAGGGATAAGGTGTTTCTCTTGCAGGGGCTGCATGAACCTTCTAAGTTAGTGCCCAGTTTGAGATTTGTATGGTGGAGGTGGGAAAGTTCAGCGCCCGCCTTAGCAGATGTTGCTAGCCAGGACTTTCTAGCAGTAAGGATAGTAGGCCCCTAATCCTCCAAGGGAAGATGGTGCAGGAGGAGGCCTGCCTTAGGGTGCTCCATAAGGACCTCGACCAGGGTGTGGTTAGGGAGGTGGCTGACATCCGAGGGGTAGTGGAGATGGGCATGACTAATTGCATGCCATAGAGTCTGCAGTTCTAGCATGGTCGGAGGTCGTTCGAGGTACAATTAATTCGTTTAATATTCTTTCTTCTGCCTTGATTAATTCAGGATCTTCACACTCCTTCGTCTCACCTAGTCTTTCCCATTCATTGGGACTAATTATAGAGAGACTTTCCATGGACCTGGTGTTGAGTACACAATTAGGAGGTCAAACTAGTTTGTTTGATGTTTTTCAGGGATGTGGAATGATGTTGGGGCTGCATCAGTCCATTGGGGACCTCATTATACTATATATGCAGTTTTATGATGTAATCCTTAGCATTGACTAGTTGTTTTCAATGCATATGGTAATCGACTACTTCTGCAAGGAAGAGTCGTGTTTTCAAACATGAAAGCCCTTCATGTAGCTTTCATTGGTGAGCAAAGCTGTCTGGTGGGAAGCCAATGTATGAGTCCTATTCTTTCCTTATTATCTGAACTATCAGTGGGATCGATGGATGATGAGATGGTGGAGGTTTCGAGAGTTTTCATAGAATTTCTGGATGTTTTCCACAATGATGTTGTGACTCTACACCCTCAATGTAACGTTGAGTTCAGAATAGTCTTATAGCCTAGTGCTACTCTGATTTCGATGGATCCTTATCAAATTGTGCCTCCTATGTTACAGGAGTTTTGGATTCAAATTTATGACCTGATGAATAATGGTTTCATCTAACCTTGTGTGTCACTATGGGGTTCTCCGATCTTGTTTGTGAAGAAGTAAAATGGTGGTTTGAGGGTATGAATAGACTACTTGAGACTGAATCAAGTAAATGTCAAGAACTGTTACCCTCTCCCAAGAATAGTCGATCTTTTCAACTAGCTATGGGGAGTATATTGGTTCTCTACGATTTATCTATAGTCTGGGAATCACCTTTTAAGGGTGAAGGAAGGTGACATCCTGAATAATGCTTTCAAGTGCAGATATGGGCACTTCAAGGTCGTGGTTATGTCGTTTGATATTATGAATGCACCATCTGTATTCATTGATGACATCCTAATATACTCGAAGTGATAGGAGGAGCATACTAAGAATCTAAGGACATTCCTAGAGGTCCTTCGACACCACTAGCTCTATAGAAATCTGTCCAAGTGAAAGTTTTGGACATGAGAGGTCCACTTACATGGGAATGTGGTGTCTCAATAGGGCATAGTAGTGGACCCGTCAGTAGTCGAGACAATTTTTTCTTGGGAAGAACCCAATAATGTGGCATAGATTCACAGTTTTCTTGGTCAGGTAGGCTAATACCAGAGATTCCTACCACATTTCTCTCGCGTAGTTGCTCCGTTGAAAGTTATGACCAAAAAAGGACAAGATTTTGTGTAGGGAAAGTAGTGTCAGGCATATTTCAGCTATCTAAAGGGGATGTTGTTCAGTTTTCTAGTTCTTAGTCTTCCAAAGTAAGGGTTGATGTTCAAAGTGTTTTTCAAAGCTTCCCATCCATTCTTGGGGTCTGTGCTGATGCATTAATGGGAAGTGATCTCCTATGGGTCTAGGAAGTTACATCCCCATGATCTTAACTATACCAACCATGATTTGAAACTAGCAGTGGTCTTATTAACACTAAATATGTAGTGACATTACCTCATTGGGGAGAGCTTTGTGGTCTTCACAGATCATAAGATCTTGAGGTACATATTTTCCCAAAGAGACTTGAACTTACGACAGTAGAGGTGGATGTAGTTTTTACAGGACTGTGATTTTCAGAACTCTTAAACCATTGGAAAGGAGAATGTTATAGCTAATTTTTGATCAGGAAGTTGTATAAGGAAGTGGTTTGGAAATCTACAAATTTCTAGAGGGTGATGGAGGAGTTAGATTCCTTGCACATAGATATAAGAATAGATGGTGATAGAGGTAGTCTATTTCAAATGAAGGTATAATCATCTATGATGCATAAGGTGGAGAAGTCTTGTTGGGGAGACTCATAGGTGGAGATGATGCGCGATCTCATTTAACAGGGTGATGCTTTGGGGGGGGGGATGGTTAGAGGATGGTCAAAATCAGATGTTGTTCCATGATAAGTCATTTTTTCTAGTGTAAATGAGTGAGGAAGTTCTACATGAGTTTCATAGATCACCCTTAGTAGTACGCCCAATAATTTATAAGATGTACCGGGGCTTGAGGGAATAGTTTTGGTGGCATGGGATGATGTGGGCAGTGGCGAAGTTTTTTTGGAAAAGTGCTTGATGTTCCAACAATTGAAGGCTTTAAACCGTGTTTCCAGTGGTATTTTCATCCCCTAGATGTCCCTGAGTGGAAGTGGGATGAAATCTGAATGGATTTCATCACTAGATTACCTAGGTACCAGGGAGGATGCGATGTTATTTGGGTTTTAGTGGATCCATTGATGAAATATACACAATTCTTAGCGATTTAGGCATCGAGTGCAGTGGATGCCTTATCAAGGTGGTATGTGGATGAGGTGTTGTGACTGCATGGAGTTCCAAAATCCTTCAGCTCAGATCGGGATACACATTTTGAGTCCTGATTCTGGAGGGGATTGTAGCATGATTTTGTCACTCAGTTACACATTAGCGCTATCTTCCACCCTCAGAAAGATGGGAAAATAAAGCAGACCATCAATATGTTGAAGGAAATTCTATGATAATGTGTCTTTTATTTTGGTGGGTTATGGGTATGAAACTTTCCCTTGGTGGATTTTTCTTATAATAACAGTCACCACTCTTCCATTGGTACTACTCATTTTGAAGCATTATACAGAAGAACATGTTTTTTCACACTTATACTGGACAGAAGTTGGGGAGACAACTGTTTTTGGTCTAGACATGGTGCAAAGTATGATAGAGAAGGTGCAACGAATCCATGAGAGTATGAAGGTATCACAAGACCGGAATAACTCATATTCCAATCATAGAAGAAGGCCCTTGTAGTTTGAGGTTAGGGACCATATATTCTTGAAGGTTTCCCCTCAACGTGGGTAGTGGATGTTCGATGGAGGGAGTGAGATTTCTCCTAGGTTAATCAGACTGTTCGAGGTGTTGGGATTAGTAAAAAAGGTGGCATATTGGTTGGTGTTTCCATCTTAGTTGGGGAAGGTCCATGACGTATTTCATGTATCCAAGTTTTTTTGGTATCTTCACAATGACTCCCATGCCATTTATTGGGGAGAGTTAGATATCGAGGATGAATAAACGTTCTTGGAGTGACCAGTGGAGATCCAGGATCATCGGGAGAACGTACTGTGTGGATGAACCATTCCCTTGGTTGCGTATTTCGGAGGTATGGTGGCCTATAAGAGAGTAATTGGGAAAGGTAGGTGCAAATGCTTGCCTATTACAAGGAGTCATTTTGATTTTTTCTCATGTGTTTCTTTGTGAGGTAACGCTTGAACCTTATTTTCTATGTGATGAGTTGATTCCTTCTTATGTGACATATGATAAAATACTTATTTATGAGGAGAGGAGGACAAGATCCCTAATCAAGACACATTAATGAAGATGCGATTAAACCCGCTCGGATGAGTCGGTGTCACCCAAAGTGGATTGTATCTTAACATGGGGGAAGGAATTCCTAGATTCATTTGTTTGGGAAGTGTTACCTTTGTTACTTTTGTGGTCTGTATTGCGGTTGTTTGGGTTGTAAAATCTTGGAGTAGGTGTTCTTGTATGTTGAGGTTTCACTTCAATGTGGTTGTTTATCCTTGAGAGGAATTTTAAGGGGTGGGGTTTTAGACCCCTCTTTCTTCTAGGTTTGTTTTGAATTCTAAAGGGTGAGAATTATCTGATATGTATATGATGTAATGGATCGAACCCTAATGGTCCGTTATTTTGTCAAAATATAGTGTCTGGGGTGTTCTATGAGGCAATGATATCTCATTTCAAGATTTTTCAAAATTTTCACGTTTTTCCATTGGTAGGTTAGGGCGTCGGTAGGCCAGGACTTCGGTAGGTTGAGGCATTGGTAGTTTAGAGGCATCAGTAGGTTATAGGAATTAGTATGTCATTGTGTCGGTAGGTCAAGGGAATCAGTGAGTCGGGGCATCAGTGAGTTAGGCTGTTAGTGAATTAGGGCATTAGTGAGTCAGGCATCGGTAGGTCGCGTCGATGGCTCAACATCGGTGGCTCATCCTTGGTAGCTCAACATTAGTGAATCACTATTGGTTACTTGTTGTTAATGGATCCCTATAGCTATCATGCTATCGATGACTCATTTTCTAGTTTTTCTTAGTTTTTCTAGTTTCATCCCTCTTACATTTTATTGGATGTAAATTGGGTTTAAATCCTTTTGGGGAATTTCAAAATGAATTTCAAAGGATATTAATTATAAATTTAATATCCTAACACTCCGGGGTCTTTGAAATAGTCGAACTACATGGTCTTGTCCATGATCCAACTTTAATAGCCCTTGAAAACGTTTCCCATTCCGTTGATATAAGATATAGCTTTTCTAATTTGATACCTTCTCTTCCCATTGTGTTTATGTTCCCTATTGGTGAGCCTAGAGCCTTCCCTTCACATGGAGTTAGGTGTTGTTCCATTTCCCTCAATCCTTCCTTCCTTGGAGTTTTCCTACTACCCGTGCACCCCCTGTTTTGGTTCATGGAGGAGTTTTGGTTTCCTGTTGTTCTAGGTAGGTATTTACTTCATCTTTATTTTAATTGTTTATCATGGGGGTGGGTATAATGATGCCTCCTTATGAGAGAATCTGAATAATAATTTAACAAAGATAATAATATGTAATAAATGTGGAGCTAGGAAGATGATGAATATTTCTTTTTTTTATGTTATCCTTGATCCATGTCATGAATCATGTGGGTTTCATTCTTAAAAAAATCATGGTCGTTGGTGGTCTATGTTTGTATACCTGTATGATTTTTGCAGTGGGGCTTCCAGGTTTGGTTGTGAGATGATTAATTGGGCGGAATAACTTTGAATAAGGTTTTTGGCCCTTCTTTTCTTGTTTTTCTTTGTTAGTGGTTGGTACAGTTGCTCCTCTTTATAATGTTTGTAGTGTTTTGTAGTTGATCAAGTAGGTATGAAAGTAAATGAATGAATGATTTGATAATGTATAATGATAATTGGTTAAATAAATTGGCTATGTGTATGTTTTTATTTGTGAATTGTAGTGAAGCAGTGTTCAAGTGACCATCATTCGTGGTGGTACATGAATGTAGGGCTAGTAGAAAAGTGGTTTTGTGTGGGATGGTTGTATGTTTAGGATCCTATAGGATGGGCTGAGTTTTTGTTACCTATATTTATGAACTTATGGTTCCTTATGTTTTCTATATGCACCCCACTTGTGTTGAGAACTATGTTCCAAACACCCCCATTTTTATGGGGGATGGTGTCTTTCCCAACATCCTAGTGGGAGGATGGATGGTTTGTTACTGACTTTACCTTTCTCCCTCTTCTAGGAATTTATCACCCATGATTCATTGGGTAGTTAGTAATGGATTGCAGTTTAATATCAGATTTATGGAATTGGATGTGTGAGAGGTTGTTTGTTTCCTAGGTGTCTTCGGGATGAGGACCATGTGTTTTTGGGTGAGACATGTGGTGGTTGTGTCCAAGGTGTCTATGGTCAAGATGTGATGTGGTTATGGCCTCAGTGTGTGAGGGTAGGTTGTGACAGTGGGGCTTGTGGAAGAGAAAGGTAGCGTCATGACATTTTCTATTAGGGATTCACAGTTAACAAGTATGAAGCGAGGTGGGGTACCCAATTATCGATGTGCTTATATTTTTCTTGAATTTCATTATTTAGTGAGTATTCCTTAGTGAGGATGGGGTGGATAGTATACCTTATTAGGTTCTTTTTAGTTTATGTTGTTTTCTCATGGGCACATTAGTATACTTCTCCCACTTGTGCACATGTGACTTTGGTTTTTCCCAACTAATAATAAATGTATGCTCACCGTAAGTATATAAAACCATTTTCATGTTTCTAGGGATATTATTCTGACCGTGATGGACCTTACTATCTTGGATGTTGGGGACAATTGGTGTGTCATTTCTTAGTTTTATTTTGGTATTTACATTGGAGTTTTCTTTGTATTTCTAACAGTTTTACTTTAAACATGCATGTGGGATGGATTTTTTTCTCTCTATCTCTCTCTATATATCTTGGAGTTGTTTGAGTTTGATATATATTATCTCTTGATCTTGGTTACTATAAAAAGGGTAATTCATCCCATTTTTGTGAGATTTCTGTACCATTGGTGCTGGTCTCCACCCTTGGGACTATTAAAGGCGGTACTCGGGAGGTCATTATCTCTTGTTCATATTAAGGGAGGAAGGTATCGACATATTTATATCCCTTACCTCATCTTATAGAAAGAGGGTTGTGAAAATTACTCATCATGAACCTTACAATGTTGATTAAGGTATGGTTTGTCCTTTCACTAACACCATTCATTCTGACACTTTCATCAAGTCACCCCACCTTGCGCGTTAATGTGTGTTGGCATGCATTTTTACCCATATTCCCACATTCTAAAGGAAGGTATATTTCATCACTTTTAGTGGAGATTTCTACTCCTTGATTGAAATAGGATGATAGGATGTCTATTCCTCCTTTCATGGATTCCTCCTTGGAACTTTCCACCTTGTATGGGTCTCCCATGTAGATTTAAGGAATGTTTGTGGAACTAATTCTGAGGGCCATCTCTTTTTGGATTTTGGTAAATTACACTACTTTTTTCTATACATTCCATAGGGTCTTACTATGGGAGAATCATTTAGTCAGGAGAGTAATCACGTTGGACATTGATAGAATATCTAGATTCTAGGAACATTGGTCACCAGTATTCTTCCTAATAAGAGGGAATCTCATGGAGGAATCTTGGTTGTGTAACCGAACGCATCCCATGTCGATCATAAGGTATATAACACTAAAGGAGTATATCTTCCAAGGCTTTGACCTCAGGCATCCCATGATTAAAATGAGTTAGATGATTCCATATGAGAACATATTCTAAGGATTTCACCTCATGCATCAAATTTTTAGCATGAGGTAGATGATTATATAGGCATATATCATCCAAGGGTTTCACTTTTTTAATCCCATTATTTTCTTAATGTAACATTAGGAGACATGTCACATGTATAACATATTTTAGAGATATAATTGGTTGATCATGACACCCCATGGAGGTGGATCAAGAAGGTACATCACTATGAGGAGTACCTTGGTTTACCAAATAGATATAACACAATTACTTATGGAGGTTGATCCAAGAGGTGTGTCTCAGAAAGGTAAGATGTCACACAATGAAGGTTGGTAATAACACCCTTGTAGGTGGATCAGGGAGGTGAGTCCCTGGGAGGGGGCACCTTGGTTTAACATTGGTTGGTATTGAGCCTCATAGAGGCATCCTACATACCATTCAATGAAAATAGGGATCAAAACCCACGTAGTTCGATACCACATTTTATGGTTGTGTGACAGGATCAGTCCACACTATTTAAAATCACGTGTTAAGGATTCCTACATTGAAAAAGGAGTGTAAATGAGGGATGGTGTGGGGATTATGTGTTGGTGATACCCATAATAAGAGGATTTATCTTGGTTGGATGGTATGGCACTACTGAAAATTTTATCTATCCCAGTGGTTTAAAATCATTGGGATATCCCCTTAAACCATTGGGAAAAGCTATCCCAATGGCCTGAAGAATGACTACAATTTTGGGTGTTAAAAAAGCCCTATACCAATGGTTTTATAGGAATAGTGGGTATAGGTATGTCTACAGTTATCTATTCCAATAGTTTGAATAAAACTGTTGGGATATATATATATATACCAACAGTTGTTAAACTATTGGTATACATACTACCCAAAACTACCCAGAAAACTTTCAAATCACTGCTCTCTTCCAGTGGTTTCATTTAAACCATTGGGATATATGTATACTAGTGGTTTTTGAATCATTTGAACACACTCTTCTCCCAAACTGTATACCAACGGTTCTAAGAACCATTTGTATATCCTCAAGGATCTGTAAACAACCATTACAACCTGTAAAAAAATAGACATAAACTGTAAAAAAATAGTCAGAACCTATAAAAAATAGCCATAAACTGTAAAAAAATAACCATAACCTATAAAAAATATCCATAAACTATAAAAAAAATTACACCCATGTAAAAAATTGAAATGTTATCATCATTATCAGTGGATTATTTGGAGGAATCAATGAGATTTATTTGGACTAAGTGATAAAAAGGGCATTGTTAGGGGAAAATAAAAGGGATGACATGCTGTTAATAGGGAGGAGAATTTTTTTAGAGGGAGGTGAGTGCAAATATTAAGTTTCACATCTAAGTATGAAGATCCATGTTGCCTATTTAATTAAGTAGACCTCAAACTTTTTGAATTAAATGTGTGTTTGGTTAGTTACATTTTATGACTAGGATCACAAGGAACGATGTTTATCATAGTGGATTTGTTCATACAAAAAATTTACTGAGTTTCTAGAATTATTCAGTTTAAAAATATAATGAATGATAAAAAACTAGTCACATGAAAAAAATAGAAAGAACCTGCCCATTAGGGAAGAACTTCCATTATGATTTCAGAACTTACAGTTTTAGGTGACTTAATTTAATGTATCTTGATAGCTTTCATCCGTCCTAATCCATGATCAATACTGATTCTCCCATGGTGCCTTGATTTCCATTCATAAACAAAAGGATCAATCTTTGATAAAAGCTGTAATAACCCATTTCAGCAGTATGGAAGCCAAAAAGATCAATGAATAAGTTAGGAATGAGGAATTGTAGTATAATCATACTCTAAAGCTTAAATTTTAAGATGCATGTTTTCATCACCAAGGTGAATGTACCCAAATAATTCAACATAATGACCTAAAAACATCAAATGAAAGTACAAAGAAAATCTGTCAAAAAAATTATTCTTAGTAATTATCTCCATTTAATTAATACCTCAAGAAAAAATCTGACAATGTTAGGAACAAAAATAATCAGGCTTTGAAAAAGGCAGTGTGCTATCAATGCATAATTTTCATAATCCTTTGAGACCCAGAGAATGAAACTAACAATTCCGGGTGAAATAATGCTGAAATTGAGGAAGATAAATCCATGTCATGCTACCAAGAAGTTTCAACATAATTCCCTAGTCTTACTCTCATTTCCTCAATAATACTATACATCATTTCCATAGTTAATGATAGATCATATTTGTACACATCCCCTTCTTTTAGCAACGCTTCTGGTATTACCTTAATCTAAAAAAAACTTGACTGGTTGTATGGCTTCGAGGTAAATCCTCCATACAAAGTAACCACTGAAATAAAATTGGGAAAAACAAAACCTCACAAATATTCTAGAACCAACAAGGTTATCTGATTCATATCCTCTGCAAGAACACCATCAGATACCAAACCACAGTCCATCACATTAAGCAAAAAGGCCTCAAGCTTCTCTCTAGAAGTTCTGTGAAAAATATTTAATGAAAACAAACCATCTAAGACTAACAGGTGTTAAAGAATGACATCATCTTTCTATAATTAACTATACACAGGACCCCCACGATGTGCATAATGCCTTTAGTGAGTGTCCCCACTATAATTATTCTCATTAGAGAATGTAATAAATGTTTCATTATGAATATTCTAAGGAGGAGGTACTAAATCATATGATTGATGGTGGTAAGATGAAGCTTATGGTGGGGAGAACCGTAAGCCTGATAGGTGTTAAACAATGACACCATCAGTGTATTTCGATATATGGGCTTAGGTAAGAAAAATCTAGGTGTTTGAACTATGAAAACATACATTGGATCTGGTTTTTGGTTAGAGAACCATATATTAATGGTTATTACTTGGATGTGTTATGAGAGTTTGGGAGTGTAATGATGTTTTTTAGCCTTAAATTATTGACCGACATAGGTCAGGATATATGGATACGTTGGCCAGTGAGACTTCTCGAGGATGAGAAGAATTATAATGGAAATATTTTGAAACTATGTGTTCATATGGGCATTCATAATTTGAGGAAAAGTTTGAATTTTCAATTACTAGAGGGGTTTTTCAATAGTTGTTTGAGTTCTATTTTTGAGGGTTAGAACCAATTGAAAATGTATTTTGAACAATATAATAGGTCTTGATATGTATCTCAAGAGCTCGTGGGAGCATCAAGGAGGGGTGGAGGTGGCTCCTGAAAAACTACAATAGACCACTGGATGACTAGTGGTCTTTTTTAGGGTAAAAGTTATAACATTTCCCCCTTAGGTTTTTCAAGTGGGAGGTCCCCTTTTCCTCATCCATTTGTGAAAACCATGGGAATCCATCCCTCCCTCCTCCCCCTTCATGAGTTCCAGTTGTTTACTCTCTCATTCACTTGTTCATATGGATATGTGTTTTAGATCAATAATTTCAGCAAACAAAATAGTGAATGCAAGAGCTTCCAGTAAAAACTCACCTCAGGGATTCTCAAAAAGTTTATGTGATGGATCTTGATATACAAGCATGAATAGACTTATATTTTTTCTTCTTGAGTTATGGAATCTTCAAAAAAGCATAAACACTCCCTCAATAGTTTGTTCAACGATGAATGAAATGCCTTTAACTGAACAACATCAAAACAGTCCTTCCATATTTTATTTTTATGAGAATTGATCTTAAAGAATGACACACATATGATCAGGCCTCCATTGAAAACCTCAAATAGATACTTCAAAAAACTCCATAGGTTTTGGTCTCTTATCATCAAGAGAGATAATTATTCAATAAGAACCACTGAAAAATACATACCCAAAATAGGCCCTACATAATACCATGATTTCTATTTCAGGTTGTGAAAGAATAAAAGGCCCTAAAGAATACATACACAAAATAAAATAGGAGGTTGTGAAAAAATAAATACCCAAAACAGGCCCTACAAAATACATACCCAAAACAGGCCATATAGAAAAATACATACCCAAACAGGCCCTATAGAAAAATACATACCCAAATAGAATAGGAGGTTGTGATAGAACCAGAGGATAAGCATCATGTACATGGAAATACACAAGCCCTACATAATACCATGATTTCTATTTTGGGATAAGGAGTGTGTACTGGAAAATAAGAAGGCCAGTGATAGAGCATTTCTCATGTCCCGTCCCCCCGGGGCCCGTACTGTGACTACCCCAAGCCCGCCTTCCATAGGCTAGGAGCTGGTGAGTAGCACCAAAAGCATAAATCCATAAATCTGGGAAGGCCTTGCCTTTATAACCTTAAAACGCACACAAAAGAGTATAGGCTGGAAGCAAAACACTAAGTAAAACTGTATAAAAAAAGAGCGCTTAAAAGTAAAAGGGGCTGGAAATACAATCCCAACTGTAAAGTATAAGAAACTGAAAGTACAAGTACTGGAAAAAGGGAAACAGCTCCTGGATCATCCAATAGGAATTCATACCTAAAGGGTAGGTACAGATATCCTCCACAACACTCCATGTCCATCCGTCTCCTCCGTGTACCGTCACGCCGTGTGGTCCAGCTCTGAGTACCATCCAGTTCTATTACACTCAGCCTCGGTCAGCAATGTCCGTCGTCTGCATCCAACACAACGAGGTGCGGGCATAGCCCGTGCAGGTGTGAGTATAATGATACTCAGTAGGGACCCTAAGACCCTCAAGGTCTCACAAAAACTTACAAGGATAAACACTAAGTCTGAAATCAACAGATAACCCCAATTAGGTATATGCCCATACATATACCTATGTTATCAAGTAATCCATTTCAATCACGAGGATAACAAAAAAGTTACTGACTCAGCTCACATAGGTATACAAATCACGTAGAGTGTTAGAGATGATTATATGTAGCCACTAAATCATCTATTCTGTCAAACCCACATAGGATCCTGGTATAGAAATCCAAGTTGTCGAACCAACACTGGATCCAGGAACAACAATTAGAGGTGTCGAACCCCCACAGGATCCAGGAACAGTCATCAGATCTGTTGAACCCACACAGGATCCAGGAACAGTAGTCAGAGATGTTAAAACCACACAGGATCTAGGAACAGTCGTCAGAGCTGTCGAACCCACATAAGATCCAGGAACAGTCATCAGTGAGCAGCCAACCATTGGGTTTTGCACAAAGTATTCTTGATTCCAGGAGGTTCCTATCCTCAATCCAAGTGTCTATACATCAACTTCCATGAAGTTCCAAGTTGATGTATCCAAAAGATCCGTCTTTCCTAAAGGAACCCAACGTGAAAGACAGTGCATCAATTGGACGCCCGGTCTGAGAGTTATTGGCATTTCCATTCTGAGGGCCCGGTTGGATTTACGTTTGATCCAACCCAGATGTACCCCAACTATGTCCAAACCTCAAGTGTGGTATACCAAAATAATCTTCTTCCTCCAAGGTTTCTATCTCCATATACGGTTCATCAATTGGATTCTCATAGCTCAAGTTATGGGAAAAATATTGGAAATAGGTCAAACGGGTCCAGGTCCGGTCCGGCCCAGTCGGACCGACTCGGCCCGACCCGACTCCGGACTGGGATCTGACATGGTCTGCATGTCCGACCCATTGCGTGGATCAGACCCGGGCCGCGAGAGTGGCCCGACCCGTGGGGGCGGCCTGACCCGCGCTGGGTCCGGTCCAGCCTACAGGGGCAGCCCGGCACGCAGGGGCGGCCTAGCCCGCACTGGGTCTGGCCCGCACTGGGTCCAGACCGCGCTTGGTCCGGCCCGTACGAGGCCCGTGGATAGGGGACCATGGGGTACTCCCTAACCGCGTCCAGGGGTGAGGTCACGCCCCAAGACTCCCTAACGGCTTAGTCATTCGAGGGAGTCAAACCGGTGCCACGTGGCACTGGTCCGCGTCCCGCGGGACCCACGCGATAGGTTCCACTCCTCCCGGCTGGCCAAGCGGCCAACCCCCTCTTGCCCAGCATGATTGTGCTGCGCCTCCACTGGCAGCCGGTGGAGCCGAACGCCTGTCCTCCATCACCACGGCCATGGTCGCGACCAGTTCTTCTACTGCGCGGCGCGCGATGCACCGCGCCTTCCTCAGCAACCCAGTGGCTCGGGCCGCCGGTTCTTCTTGCGGACGAAATTTCACCAGCCGCAGCTGCACTACTACGGCCAGTCATCCGTGGCCCACTCCTCCGGTGGCATGGTTGCGCTGCCGCTGTCTACGCGGCCAGCCGGAGTGTCGGCCGCCCTTCCATCGTTCTACCGGTGTCGTTTGCCAGTTCCAACCGCCGGAAAATCATCCACGGGTCACAGGACGAGTTCTGATGGCCTGATTCTTGTTCCGGAAGTATCCGTGCACTCCTTGGGATGTCACCTTCATTCCACAACCATTGTTGATGAGAATCACCCATCCCAGACACATGCTACATTTAGCATCAAATTCCACAAAGAAGGCGGAGGAGTCGGGTTGTGTTCATTCAGCCTGCACCCCCCGCGTTAGGGTGATAGTATGCGGCTTCGAATAATAATCCACAATGGAAAACGAATAACGAGAACAAAAAAAATTTCTAACCCCTACCTTTTATCGTTGTTCAATGATGAAGTCGTGAAAAGGAGACGAATGAGATCGTCATTCGTCGCGTCCACCACACACTTCCAATACCGAGCTGCGTTGGCTCGTTGACAACGATGCAGAGGGTAGTTCAGTTGAAGACATCCCACATCGATAGGATCTGAGGATGAAGTTCGAAGGAGATTGTTTCCGGAATTCTTCGTTGGAATAACACGTTCTTCGTTCTTCGATGGCAAGAGCTTTTCTATCTTCTCCCAAGTTCCACAAAATGAGAAATTCGAACAAAAAATAATAGATTGAGTTTATCTATTATTTAGTTATTGGCACAAAATTCAAAATGAGATAATTAATTAGGTTAGATCTAATTAATTAATCAAGAGGTTGGCACCATAAATGATTGTGTGTTGGCTCTATTAAGGTGGAGGAGTGGTGGCACCATTTAGTGGGGATCTCAAGAGGTTTCTCCCCACTTAATGGGGAGTTCAATAGGTTTCAACCTCGGGTGGTCCCCACTATATTAAACTTGAAGATGAGGTTAGGTTCGGGTGGGCCCCACCACCATAACCTCTCATGGGAGGTTAAGGTGTGGTGGTCCCCACCTCCAACTTCCACAGGGAGGCTTCAACCAACCCAAATAAAAATAAAGCTACAACTTTATTTTTGTTTAATTTATTCCTTAAAATCCCAAAAACTATCTTTTATTTCCGACCATCTATAGTCGAGGTGAAAGTCTTCTTAAGTGAATATCGGCACTGTGAGTTCAACGGTGCCCTTGGATTTCAGTTCCGAGCACCGGATAAAAAGTTATAAAAACCCACTCGTATATTTATTGAACGTACCCAAACAAAACTTCAGAAATTGATTCTGGGAACATCGGGACTTAGAATTATGCGCCGTCAATTTTTGCAGACTCGTAAAATTCTCATGTATTTAAGAAAAAATTTTCCATGGAAATTTCGGGTGTTTACAGCATTTGGAACTCTTATAGACTGGAAATCACATTTCATAAGGGAGCATCATGGTCACTACAGGAGAAATTATAGCCTGGAAATAAACAACATCCTCTTGGTTTTTCAGGGTCCCCATAACTATTTCATAATGGTACCATGTGAAGAATAATGGGAGGTGAGGCTGTTAAAAAGGGGGGGGGGGGGTTGGAGAGAGTAGGGGGTGAAAATTATAGGTTACCACAAAAAGACCTAATATACCTCATGATAAAGTTTATTTTTGAGATGTTTAAATAAGAATATCAAATAAATAATTATGTATCTATATTTGATGAATTAGAAATGGAAGTATCAAAATACAATTTAATGAATACAAAAAAGAACTAGGAAAATAAGGAAAGGAGAAATATAAAGTTAAGGATCAACCACTTCCTGGAATTGAACAAAGTTGTAAGGGTATATCTGTAGAAACTATTTATAGAGATCCTTTTGATAATTCAAGTACAAGATGTGGAGAGTAAAAAGAGATCAAAATAGGTAAATACTTCTAATCTCATATTACTGATTATTTGAATAAGGATCCAATGTATTGGTATTCTAATATATAACTAGTAGAATCCATCAAAATAAAACAATAAGTACCTCTTACAGGAAGAACCTTCCAGTGAGAACCTATAAAAAATTTACAACCATGTAAAAAATTGAAATGGTCTCATCATGATTAGTGGATGACTTGGAGGATTCAATGATATTTGGTTTATGCCAAAAATTTGACCCAAAATTCTAGACTACATGGTCTAGTTGGGAAGACCTTATGAAGTGTACATTGAAGGATGCAGTGGATATGGTTTATAAAATATTTAATATCCCTGGATTTTGAATATTATAACACAAATTGTGTACTTGTAGTTGAAATCCTGGAATGAATAGGGAGTACACTCCCAGAAGATCATTTCTATGTAATCACCATGTTGTACATGACCAAACTGCATGTACCATGGGTGAAAAATGGATTTGGTTCCTCTCGAAGTACTCATTGACTAACCATATGGAGTTATAGGTTGTGTATTATAGAGGTACACATCATGTACATAATTTTACATTACATTATAAGCTAAGGTACATTCTAAGTACCTATCTTGATTCTACACACCCTGTATATAATATTACACATCTTTTACTTCAAAATTCATGCACATGAAATATCTATTTCTCCAAATTAATATCATGACGTGTATGCAATCTATAATGTGTAATATTTCCTCATTGATTTTAATGGTTACCTTTTCTTATATATTAGATATTTTACATGAACTGATATTCAAATTCTTGTCCCATTTAGATTGGATACTAGATGAAAAATATCAAGCATGTCGTTCAAGAAATTCTTTAGTAGATAAAAACCTTTTTTGGTGGCGATGCTATGTTAGAATGTGGATCCATCTCATAATCCTAAGGGTTGGTATTCCCATCCGACTACATAGGGTACAAGGATCTTCAATATGTGGATCAGATAGGGTCTGTATTCTTCCCAGTTACATTATCATTGGATCTTTCAATAGAGTTTTTATTTGGACTAACTATGTGATAAAAAGGGCATGGGATCCTCCACTGGAGTTAATATTCATCCAAACTAATAGATATATCGAATGATGAATGTTGAAGATATTTAAGTCCTATTGTCATCAAGTGTAAATCGGAGTATGATTCTTGTTTATTATTCAAGGAGCCACATACTTGTTAGAGTGGGTCAGGTTTATTAAATGGTTTGTTGCATATTATCCTTTCATCTTAATTATTACCCTTCTCTCTCATTTTGACCATTGTAGAGAGATAAGAGTTTTCCTAATATGTGCATAAACTATATTTTTTTTGTGTAGAGTATTCCTATTCCCTTAAATTCATGAGTGAGTTTCATGGGATGTTTTTTAGGTTATGTTGATCTGGGCTAATGTGTGGTGGTTTTCATGTAATATTGGAATTACATGTTGGAATTTTGGTGCATTAGTATTGATGAAACAAGGATATGGTATGTATTATCTTATTAGGTAGAAAAAGAAACCAAAGAAGAAATAAGGTGAATAATATTAATAGGTCATAAAAAATTGTAGTGATAAAACAAGTACTAAAGGATCCATCAGAGAAACGCAAAAAAATATCTTACACACACCTACAAGGGAAAAAAATGCACACACCAAATGACGTCAGCTGTAATAGAAACAAAAAAAAGTTTTAAACACATTTAAATGGGGTTGGAAACATGGATAAAACATTGTAAATTAGTGAAATGTCAAGAAATCACACAAGGGTTGTTCATTTTATCTATTCCAATTAATCATTTTTAATTACATAAAATCATTTATTTAAATAAATTAATAGTGGGAAACAAACTCAATAACATGCCCGAGCATCCACATGCACCATAAAAAAAGTAAATCCCATAAGGAAAGTATGAAAGGCCAGTTACATTTTACCAAGTATTTTCTAATTTGATTTCAAGGGCCAACATTAGGTTCCAAGGCCCATCAAGTCCCACTATGCTCATCCAGACTCTCCCTTGATCAACCAGGCTCATCGCATCGCCCTGAGCTTCTAATTTACATCAAGCAACAATTATTAATTAATTATAACTAATTAATTAATTAAATTTAATCTTATATTATCAGTTATTAATTCAATAGGACATTTTTCTATGTCAAGACCATTAACAACAGTGCCCATTCGACTCCCAATGCATCCATGAATCTAGGATGCACAAATCCCCAAATAAAAATGCTTATTCAATATCTGATAAAATTGATTTTGGGCAATACCCCTTGGAAGAATATGAGCAATTGAATACCTCAATGAATCGATGTGATAAAATAGAAAGGCATGATCTTAGGTTCCCCTATTACTAATCAAAGAAAAATATCTATAATAAATTATTTATTTCACCATACTTCAGTGAAATCGATGAATAACCCTAAAAAAGAAATATCAGAAATCAGAAATATCATATGGTAAACAATGCAGGAGGGAGGTATAATACCACTGTGTATGTCCTGTGGATGACACACAGAGAGAAGAGTTTTCATGGGATGGGAGAGTGACGACTGATAGGGCTCTATATGGGAGGATGGGAGAGGCGAGCGGTGGTGAGCGGGGAGCAGCGATTGGGGATCGGCGAGTGGCGAGCGGGGAGTGGCGAGTGGGGAGCGGCGAACAGTGAGCGGTGAACAACAAGTGGTGAACGACGAGCGGCAATGGGGAGTATGGATGGGAGGAGGGGAGCATTTGGAGGATGAGAGAAGTAGTGATGGGGAGTCGGGATGGGAGAGACAACGAGGATGGGAGCGAAGAGGTGCTATAGAGATTGGAGAAGTAGGGCGCAAGGGGATGTCAGATGGGAGAAGGTGATCTTGATGGAGAGTGGGTGCTTAGGTGATTTAGGTGGGGGGGGGGTATATACCAATGGTTTTATGAAACCGTTGGTATAGAGTATGTATCCCAACATTTATGACAAACCATTGGTTTCCATATATGGGAATAGATCCCATTTTACTAGTGTGGGGATTATGCATTGAAGCTGCCTGATAAACCTAGAGGAGATGTAGTCTCTTAGATGAGGGGAATTATCTTACTAGTAATGTGACCTAGAGAAAATCAGGAGGGATGTGGATATTGGGTTTGAACCATGATGAGGATTCCTATGTATCCCAATTAGTTGGAAATTAAATACCATTTAGTTCGGACATTCTAGGGATTACACCTAAAGAGGATTCCCATATAAATCATGTGGTTGGGTATTATACATGAAATCAACCCATATGGTGAGTATGTATGTGGTTAGGGATGAAACATAATGGTTTTCTATAGGGTGAAGACTGGTCAGTGCTTTTTCTTGGATGCGGAATAAGGGAAAGGATGTTTTATGGGTTTATGGACATTACTAACCTCTAAGCCCAAGTGAGTCATGATCTATGTGAGAAACAAGAGGAATCAGTAACCCTAATTCTTGTGGCACAAGATAAGCACAAAAGAGATATGGTTTGGGGATTACACATAAAAACTTCATGAGGAGGATGTAATTCCATGTGAGGGGGATCTTATTCTATGTGAGGAAGATCTTATTACCTGTGATGTTAGGTAGTGTGGAGACTATCCAATGCCACTCATGAATGTTACATCATGTGCTTATTCCATAGGGTAAGGCCACAATTTAATTACATGTGTTGAGGACATTGGTACTATGGACTTTTACGTCATGGATCTCGTACATGGAGGACTGAATTCCTACCCCATGGGATTATATGACCATATCTCATTCACCTTTTGGAGGGGTGGGGATTTTGAAATGCCTAAGTGTAATTATAGGGAGGAGTTCTCAATATAGGGGTTGACTTTAGCATTCCCATGCTGGAAGGCAACAGGGTGGTACATGCCACATAGGGACTCAAGGTGTAGATGAACCAATCTTGGATTCATGTGGGGGATTGGGAACTCAAGCTTCCCAAAGAGGTGTCAGCTTAATGGAGACACCATGGAGAGGCCTGCTAGAAGGGATTCACAAAACATAGGGCCTCATAAAGAGGTTATTTCTGGAGGTCAGGGGCTTCACAAAGGATTATGCTTCATGAAACATAGTGACCCTTCCTTGAGATGAAGTCATGGTCTATGAGGGGAGTGCTTTATGAAGGAATAATTCTTCATGAATCCTCAGGTGCCTCATAGGGCCTTCATCCTTCAAAAATGGAATAGGACTTCCCAAATGGAATCTCCACTAAGGGTGGGGGATTTTAATAACACATTAATGTTTTGTTTTACGAAGCCTAGGTGCCTTGGATGATCCATTTTGGTTGGGTTTGCGATGCTCAAGAGGTTCATCAATTGTGAGAAAATCTGAATTTAAAAGGTAAAATGACCATCCTCTATAAGTTGTAATGAGGTGGGTATTTATATACAGGGATTTTGTGATGATATGAAGCATTTTGTGAAGGAATTTTTGGATTCATGAGAATGTGTGGCCCTATCGGGCTTATGAAGTACACCATAAACCCTTAGCACGGTCATAAATAACTGTCATACTCACAAAGGATATCATTAACCTTTATAATTTTCATGAAGAAGACCTATTTTACTTGATCATCATGAGCACCGATCATTCACTGAGTAGAAGGTCTTCATAAAACAGACTCCTTTAGAGGGGTTTTAGACCATTTTGGATCGGATTTTCTCTAAACTGGATTCTTCTTATTCAACTATTCTTCCAGCATATATTTGTGTGACAACAAGCCCCCCCCCTCAAAATGGGAGCTAATTGGTAAAATGAGTGTCATATTCTGAGGGATAATATCCAAAAATCATTCTTTTACCTTTTGAATAGCTCATTTGTGATAATAAATCTTGATTTAGACTCGCGATGATCGCTGGCGTGAAGTTCATTGCAAAGCCTAGGCCTTTATTATTCCTATAAAGATCATGGGGGAAGTAGGCCTCAATGTCACATGATTTTGGGTGAAGAAAATATTTTTTTTCTATTCTATTAAAGATTATGATCTCTATGATCTGTGTTTTTTGAACTCTTCTTTAAATAATCATACTTCTGGACCTTTTCTCCATGAATGATGCATTGTGAACCAGCCACCGAAAACTGTATCACTGAGAAGTGAGAACTACGATGCAAATCTCCTCAAACCACCTCTGCAAATCAGTGTTGAAAAATTCCATTATGAACCAGACTCAGAAAATACCCATGTCTTGAATCCAATGGAAACTTAGGAATTAACTCATGAAGTTAACTGGATGCTTCTTAGAGGGAAGACATAACAGACAACATTCTAATTGGGGAGTGCATCTAAATCACCTTGGACCACAAATCATTACTCAAGTTGCTTTAATATGATAAAAAATAATAATCTTTTTGAAATAGGATGTCACTTTATGGATTCAGATTGAGGGGTGAGGTATTTATTATAATAATGAGCACGGATGATCCAACCTACTAGTTCAGGGGCATACCAAGGTAGTAGTAGTGGAACGAGTTTGCTTCAGGCCAGATCTAGGAAGACCACAAAACCATCATGAAAAATGACTCTATAACCATATCAACAATGTTGATGCGGAGAATATAGATGGAATTGAATCCACACCACAGTACCATATGATCATCATGGTAGGTTTTGGGGACTCATAGAAGGGATGAAACAATGACTAGAACTTGTAATAGGGTAGAAACATCATAGATGAGCGGGTCTGGGCCTACTGGGCATGTGTGACATGATGATAATTTTAAGGAGATCTAGAGAAGGTAGAAATTTATGAAGAATCATGGGTTTCATAGTTCCATGTTTAGCAGTCGTAGGAGATCATGATTGAGCTACTGAAAAAATGGTCACTAGGGACGAATACATTTCATTTTACTCTTGGGGAGGTTGGCATCAGCCTACAGGTCCTTCACCAAGTCACTGGGATCCGGATCCCAGGGGAAATATATGAAAAATTCCTCTCTACAGAAAATGTAAAAGGGGACCAAGAGCATCTTTTAGCTCTGTTTAAGGAAATGTTGGATCTGGTGCAGCGAACCAGGGAGGAGAATATGTGAATAAGGGATATTACCTTTAAAGAGTGTTTCATATACTTCTTGAATAGACCAAAAAATAAAACAACTGAGGGGGAGGATCTGTAAGAAATCCACTGAAGAGTCCATGCACATGTCCTAGGGGATACCGATGGGGAAATTAGGGCTCTCAATGGATGATTCTGGAATTGATCTTGTGGAAAATTTGGGAGTATAATGTTAAGGATAAGGCTCAACCCATAGTAAGGATGGAAGGATTCAATGTGATTCCCATCTATGGTTGGATACTTCCAGGTAGGGACATACACATGGGGGTGTTTCCAAGAACATTTATAATGGAAGTTATTCTGGTGATGGGGTAGTATTTCAATCTTGTTTTTCTAGTACTGGTGAAGTTATACAAGTTACTTTGACACATCAGTAAAGGGAAGACACAACTAACTATTAGTGGGAATTTTCATTTTCTATATAACTCAGTGGTTATAAACATAGAGGGTTATGAGTATCTAAACCCTATTTCCCCTCCCACAAAAAAACTGAAGCCAATAATCATGAACATCATGGGGATTCACCTGTTCATGTTAGGTATGGGGGAAGTGTTTAATAAAGTTTGGTTGGAAGATCACTTCATCTGTCATCTGTTCTACCTACCAAGGGTAGTGGAGACCGATGATGGAATAAGGATTGAGGATCAGAGATCATACATCTTGGATTTTCTAGGCAGGGTACTAGTATAAAGATTTTATTATGAGCTAGTTTGTGATCCATATAATCCACAGAAATTTGAAAAGAAATTCAGGTGCCTATATAGGTTGATTCAGATGGTGTACTCAGAGGTGAATCATGAGTGACACCCTTTTGTGATGAGTAATCTATACTACATGTTTATGAATGAATACAAAAATATGAGGAATAAACTACCACCACTCAATGTTGTGTATATGATTTCTTATAACTTGAACAGAGTTAGGAGAGTTCCTATCCTTGGGTTATGTTGAGACAATCGACTACCCGAGCTGAAAAAGGGGTGATCCCTCCATTGTGGGGATGAGGCCAAATGATGGATGTAGGGCACCTTGGTTATTGAACTGGTCTAGTGACAAATATAGTAGTAGTGTTTCAAGTGGATCAAGGGCTAAAATTGGAAAGAATAGAATAGAGTGGATCATTACCACCAGGCCCAACAACCTTGGGAGATGAACTCAGGAAGAAAGGGATCCATCTATGGAGGTCCCTATGAAATATTTCTAGGATCTTGGAAAGTGGTTATGAAACATGTAAATTCCTAGTGATGCCATATTTACTAAGGATTGGGATAAATGGGACATCTTCATGCATTTTTTCGGTGTTTATAGGATTTGGAAGCATCTCAACAAACATGGGATGAATATCACTTGGATTGGTCACACCAAGTCAATTTTCCCCATTTATTTCAATGAGGAGAAGTGGTATGTGGTGGATCTGGAATACCTAGTACATTCCTGGGACACTATGCATCCACTAAATGACTGTGTGAAAGTATTTTTGGACAAGACCTCTCCACCAAAAACTCTCGGTAGTTGAACTGGTTGTTCCCACTCCTTTTCCTAAGGATTCAGACAAATCATGGGGGTGTGATACTCAAATAGGCTCCCCTATAAGAGAAATTGTTGCCGCTAACCCATTAAATAACTAAATATTATGTAAATCAGATATAACATTCTCCATAAAAATGATGTCTAACACTTTTTTTTACTTTCACATGAATAAATCTTGGAGGAGGGGGAGGTTCATGACAGGCCTAAACTGGAGTGTGTCATGACCTAAACCCATGAAGGGGTAAGTGTGGGGACCTTATTGATGTCATAATTACAATTAATCAAACATTTATTCCTACAACTGATGAAAAAACCAAATAGGGGACTTTTCTTGGGGGACTACCCATGAATCTTAAGGATCTTCTCAATAGAGTATATAGTTCACATAAGTTTCTTCCTCCAATAATTGTTCAACTATTTTATTTTTCTTCCTATTCTTGACTGGAATATTTCTAAATGGATATTGAAATGGTGCCTATAACCCAACCACCAGTGCTCACACCCACTTGTTATTTTCTTCAGAATGAGGTTCCAATAGTAGATATTGCACTCCCAGTAGAAAGGGCTAGAGAGGTGGTGGCAGGCAGACCATCTATCAAGAATCCACTGAAGGGGAACACTGAGACCATTCCAATGATGGAGGGATTAGAAACTATTACCACAAAAGGTTATGTAAAAAATAACATTGGGGGATGATACTGTGGTAGTAGTGTATCCAGAAGTGTCTATTTGAGCCAAGATTTCGATATAGGAAGCAATGAGTGCCTTAGTAGATGAGGAAACCGCAGAGGTCACATTGGGTGCTCCTCCTCTGGAATTAAAACTAGTGGAGGTTGTGGGAGATGAAGTTCGAGTGAGGTCATCCACCTCTATATTAAAATAATTTGTTGTAGAGTCTTCCACCATGGGTGGAGAGGTTGACGAGGAAGTGTTCCTTGGAATAGTTTTCATACCACTCACGCCTACAGAAGAAACTATTCCGCACTCCTTATGTTTTAAGACCTACACCAGGAGGATCCATCCGAGATTATATTGGAGGTATTTAATAATCATGATCTTTTTCTAGATGATTATTTTGGGGATTATGGTGCAGTGATCATTAAGGATAGTAGACCTATCCATCACATGGTGTGTAGGAATGTGCATAATTTCATCACTCACATCTGGGTAGCAGAAATACTACAAAATGTAGGATCCCTTATCCATTGGTTGTTTAGTCTAGGGATTGGTAGGGTGGATTCTAGGACCATTAAAACACTATCCCAAAACATCCTCATCGAACGAGAATATATAGAATGGTCGGAGCTCAATTTGTCTTGAAAAAACACAAGCATGTGGGCTCCTAGGAACATTAAAAATTTGATGAAGAGATTTCCAAACTAGAGGGGATGGAATATGAATATGAGACAACGACAACTAATACTATGGTTAAAATCACAAATATCTTGAGGGATCAACTGGTAGTGTTTGAGGTCATGGAATTTTTTATAGAGATGGAAGAGGCTGAGTTCCAGGAGTAGGATTGTCAGAATATTAGGGCTGAAGATGTTCACTCCATGGATGATGTGGAAAAGGAAGACATCACATCATGATAATGGGTCATTGAGGCCACTCAAGAGAGGATAATCATGCTCAAGTTCTTGATTGCTGAAGCAGAGCTGTAGAATCACATTTTGCAGTATGGAGGATCTAATCTATTGATGTCCCTCTAAAACTCAAGTTTTCTTAATTTACAAGGTCAAAAATATTTAGTCATATTATTATCTCACTTCGATCATATTTCTAAGACAACCAACAAATAATTCCCAAACTCACTTGAGTCATGTCTGGGGTGAGAAACAATGGTCGTCCATGTAATTTCTCTTCAAATGAGAATGCTGGAAAATCATCAGGAGCTTGGGGTTAATTATTGTTGGCTGACCACATAGATATTCTAGGATGATAGAGGTTATTGATGGAGAAAAGTGATCTTGGAATGGAAAACTTTATTTTCTAATGCACTCTATTAAACAAATGGGATAATACAAGGGGTGTTGAATTTGTCCTGAACAAAGGGGGATGAGAGGTGTGAATCAAAATGCCCAAAAATGGGAAACAAGGAGAGTGGAGTGGTCATACAGGATAATTGTCGATCATGTTCAAAACACACATCTATACCATTATCTTAGAATGGGGAAAAACAAATGAGCGTCGACTGCTGACCATTTTTGAAACATGGAATATTTCTTGGAATGTCATCCAATGACTTCTAGTATGTTGGCCCAGGATGGTAGGTGGGCCAAAATGGAATGACACCAAGTTTTTAGAGGTCCCTTAATGTGTTGAAGAGGATGATGATCCAAATAAGGGGCATGTGAAACGTGGTAATGGAGTGATGTAATGTTTGAATGGATTCAAACACTCTTGGAATTATTCCACCAAGGCTTAGAGAACATTTTTGTAAGTGAATTGGTCTAAAAAAAGATCATTACAATCTTATATGGTAATTTCATCTCGAATGTTGAGCGACATACAAAAATGTGAAAGGATGTGGTAGATGGCCAGAAATGGAAGAGAGGGCCTCCCAGGTATGTTCCTAGGATTCCTTGCAGTTCTAAATCATGAAATGTGGATTATAGACATGTATTTTTTCATCATATGGTGAGGATAGTGCATGATATAGTTTATAATCATGTGATTAGGATGTGTCTCACGGTTTAATGTTATGTGAGTGAGATGTTGTGCACATTTTAAGCTCATATGGCTTAGACCGTGGAAAATAGTTTTAAGTCATGTTCCATGGACCAGCTGGGAAAATGTTCAATACAAAATTACATATGTCATGCAAGAGGGGAAACTCAACATGAATGGAGAAAAGGAAATTCATATACCATATACACACCTTAAGTTGAATTGCATAAAGAGTAAGGTCATAACACCTATACAATAACAGGGGCCAAAGGGTTTATGAATTAATGACTGGACCTGTAGATGTGATGTTTTGGCATCACTAAATATCCCATATGGATGGGAATCAATCCATGTGTAGTTTTATATACTTACATAGTAGCAGACCAACACTGGTGGTGGTGATCCACTTGGATGAGGGAACTAAGGCATCCCACTATTATCATGATGTATCCCATGTCTAGTTAATGGGGTAGAATCATCTCTTACTAAGAGGAATACTGATTTTTTATTGTGTAGATTCATAGTTTAACATCGTTCATTGAGGACATTAGGATATGCAGTTTAATGTCGTAAAAATCAGACTATTGGGGCCACAAATAGTTTAAGGTCATAATCTTTAGACCTATTGAAAATAGTTCATGTTCTTGTTACATGTACCATATAATAAATATTAGTTTGGGGTCTTAATGATCAACCCATAGGTGGGTGTCTCAAATGGACTTATGTAGCATGGTGGAGTGAAAACTCGATGTGAATGGGGACTAAGAAGGCATGTTCCACACCACATATTACTAAGGAGAGTCCCTCATATAGTTTAAATTCATGATTATTAAAATTTATACAAATAGTTTAAGATCATGTTTCAGGGACCATGAGTTCTTAGTTTAAGGTAATATAATTCAAACCATGAGGAATGGGATTCTCGAAACAGGTATGGTGGCACTATATATTGAAAAAATCGAGGTGACTGAGGGTTAAGGGGGAAAATTCCACACAATACGTTCCCATGAATTCCTGAACATAGTTTAGCTTCATGATGCTTAGATTGGGCTCTTATTTTATGTCATAATGTTTGGAATGAAGAGAAGAGTCTCCTAAAATGGGTATTCATAGTGTAATAAAGTGAAAAACCCATTGTGAATGAGGGATTGTGAGGCCCAATACCACACAACATATTCTAGAGAGGACTCACACAAAGTTTATAGTTTTAATGCTTGGATTGTAGGCTCTCAGTTTAATGTCATCGATTTTAGACCAAATAGATGGGGGAGTGACTCAAGTGGATGCGTGTAGCATGGTGTCATAAAACCCCCTTGTTAATGAGGGACAAGTAGTCCCAAAAATCACATAAAAAAGTCCAGATATAATCCTACATACAATTTAAATTCGTGATGTTTTATTTCCTGTAAACTATTTATGGTCATGTTTCTTAGACCATCAGCTCCTAGTTTAAGGTCATAGGGTTTGGAATATAGATTTGGATTGTTCCAGGGGGATGGGAATAAGGTGGTGGAATAAAAAACCTTATTTTAATGAGGGCCTAGTAGGCCTACCTATATAAAAGAACCTTTGTATGCAATGCATATAATTTAAGCTCGTAATGTCTGGACCGTAAGTGGGGAAAAGGGGCCAAAGGGTTGATAAAACTATGGCTGGGCCCAAATGAAGTTTTTTGGGCATCGCTATGTATCCCATAATGATAGAAATAAAGACACACATAGTAGAATATATCATGGTTAAAGACCAACATTGGTCAGGAAAATCCCCTCAAACGATGGAACAAAGGCATCCCACAATTATTGTAATGCATCCCACATTTAGATCATGGGGTATGAAATATCTCTTATTTATTTAAGATTAATCCCAATGTTGTTTAGGGTGGGATTATAGTTTAATGAAATGCATTGAGGATGTTAAATCCTATTTAATGGTTGATGAGTTTGGACTATAATGGGAAAAATGTCCAAAATGGGTAACTGTTGTGCGATGTTATGACAAACCCAATGTGAATGAGGCCCAAAGAGGAACAACACAACACAATACATCCTGCGAAAAACCTACACTCTATTTAAAGACATTATTCTCAGACATAAACCCCTATTTTAAGGTCATAGAGTTTGGTATAAGGAATGAGAACTCTGAAAGGGATATGTATAATGTAGTGGAATATCCAACCCAATATAAATGAGAGACAAGAAGGCCTACATGCTGCATATTCATTCTAGAGGAGGTTTGTATACCATTTTAGGTCATGATTCTTGGACTTGGACTCCCAGTTTAAGGTCACGTGGTTCTCACTAATAGAACAGTTTAACATTGATTGTCCAGGACATGGACACGTTGTTTAGCATCGTACTACGAGGATGATGATGGGTTTGTAGTTTAATGTCATAAAACTAGGACACTAGTTGTTATATAGTTAAATTTCATGAAACTATGATGATGGTATGTTCCTTACAAGGCCATGTGGATAAGACCATTGATTCTATTCCAATTAACATTGTGACGCTAATATGGATACTCCTTGTTTAAGTTCATATAGTTTGGACCAATCAGCGAAGAATCTCAACCAAAAGGGATATATAGAGTATGATAAGAGTAAACCAATGTGAATGAGGCACAAAGAGGCTTGATCTATAAAAACAATTCCTAGGGATACTCAAAAACAGTTTAAAGTCTTGATTATGGGACTTGAACTCTCAGTTTAAGGTCATGGAGTTCGGACCATGATCCCCCTTTCATGTGAATTACTACTTAGGGAACTTTTCTTCAGTTGGAGGGGCGATGTTCTCTCCATCCATGGTGATAAAATAATTTTATCCATTATAATTGATATTGGAAATTATGTAAGGTCCTTACCAAATTTGATCTAAATTTGGTAGCTTCTTTCTAGGAATCCTTGGCATTATTAGATCCAATTTCATTCCACCATGGAGGAAAGAGAAAAGGTGTACCTTCTTATTGAATGTTTTTTATATCTTGTTCTAGTGCCTCTTAGGATTGTGCAATGCCTTGAGCCTTTTATCTTTGACATATTACATCTCAACTAGATGGAATTATTCCATCATTTTTGGTATCTTCATGTCATAGACAACTCTTCAGAGTGATGGAAACTGAATCTCAATGGGAAGTACAACCTATGTTCTATATACCGTGGATTATGGAGTCATATGGGTGTAATTTTGAGTTCTCATAAGATATTCCCAGATAGTGTTGGAGATATTTCTCAGAAAACTTTTCTTATTCTTTCCCATCATCTTATAAATAATGTTATAGATGGGTTTTTGAATTCCTCGATATGTCCATTTTATAGTTCATGTTAGAGGGAAGCATGGTTGGAGAGGATGTTGCACATGGAACATAGATTTATCAGTTCAGAATCTTGGAATTTGGTGTTTTTATTAGTGAGAATTACATGAGGATATACAAATCAGTTTATGAAGTTAGATCTCATGAATTCTATAATGAATCGAGCCTTGACTTCCTTGATGGGAATTGATTATACCCACTTAGAGAAGAAATATATCATGGTTAGAATGAACCTACATTGGTGGGATGTTGCAAGTGGGTAGGGTCCCACAACATTGAGTCTCTATATAGTAAAGGTCTAGAAATACTTGGTAGTTTTATTGGGATCTTGTGGTTGATGCACTAATATTTCATGGATCTGACACATGTGGAACCTCTTGGAGAACACGATGTAGTCATGAACATTGGTTTTCTAGAAGTAGAGCGTCTTTTGAATTTGGTGAGAGGGATTCAACCCTGTATGTTGATCACCACAAGACCCTGCATGAACATATTATATAACCTAGGAAATATACTCTACTCGTATGAAATGGAGGATAATTCCATCAAACCCTTATCTTTATAGAATTTATTTGAGGTTAGGGGAACTCTGGAGGGTGAACTATCTATATGCCGAGAGATTCACTCATGTTCAGATCTGTATTGTGGGTGGATATCGTGTTAGAGATACTCAATGAAATGGGTTTTCCAATTAGAGATTTATTATGCTGCATGGGGACCTGAGGGTCCTAACGTAGAAGCACCGGTGGAAAAAATGGTACACCTATTGGATATCATCATCATCTAAAATGATGGTATCGATGAACCTCTGATGTGCCATGTGAAAGAATAGGTTATACTAGTCAGTATCTACAAGAGATGTAGCTAGACAAGCCAAGGCTTCGGCTCAAGCATTCTACGAATGGGGAACATGAGTCACCTCTAGCTGAGAAGGGAACTAGGTCATCAACTGGTAAGTTCACTCCTGTAAGGGCATGAGCTCTGGATTTTTGAAGATGCAATCACCATTGATCTATTTGATTACTAACTCAGATTTCACCTTTACAAGAAAGTGGGGAAAATAAATCTTGAGGGCCATATAAAGACTATAAATGAGAGCCTAATACTTTGTTTCATTGTTGGAGTAGCCTTCTGATAGTTGTAATTAGTAGGTAAGAATAGCATGTGCATGATTTATAAAGATCATCCCCAAGCCTACTATATTGAGTTTGTGATCATTGAGCCTTTTACTAGTTGGGATCTAGGAGGAACCATCAAAAATCATCTTACAACTTGACACAACCTAATATAATAAGAGGATAGCCTCATCTATAAAATTGACATCTAGATGAAATTATTCAGTAGCTGAATTGGTGGTTAGAAATACGGACTAGTCTTGGACATTGATGACTTTCAATGAGATGAACCTGATGTCGAACTATTGAAGGATCACTACCTAGTGTGCTAGTCATCTGGTAAATATTGGGAGATTTAGGATATACTTCATTGGACCCACATGGGATAGGAACTGTATCTCATGATTCTATAAGTAATGTTGCAAATTATGTAATATGAAACCTATTTCTTGGTAGTTCTTCTTGATAAGAGAGTATTTGGACTAATCATTGAGGATCATGAGACTACGATAGTATAAATTATTTTCCCATCCTTCATTGATCTTTTAGGTGAGAGGGGCACATAGGGATCATTCTATTGAGTCCATGTAGAGTACCGGAGGATTCCTAGAGATGGGTATCATCAGAAGTGGAGGTCATACCATATACCTCTTAATCTCCTCAAATGTGTCCTGACACTCTTCATCACATTTTTAAATTGTAATGTTCTTTAAGATCTTGGAAAAGGCTTAAACTTTCCATCCATATTCACAAGGAATCATCATATATAGTCTATGTGGCCTTGAAGGCCTTAGAGCTACTAGAGGTTTCTCGAAGGAGGCACATTTATGATGGAAATAATATTCTCTAGGTCAATCTCGGTTCCTCTATATCTAATGATGAAACCGAGAAACTTCCCAGATGTAACACCTATGGAAAAATTCAAGGGAATCATCTTCAAATGCCTATATTAGAGAAAGATGAACACTTTTTAGAGATCTATAAGATTTTACTAGCACCGGTAGTATTTTTCCACAAAATCCCCCACATAGCATTCCACTAATGTCTCATGGATTGGTTGGAAGATGTGGTGCATTTCTCTCTACATTATTTATATCTAAAGGAATCACCTGATAGTAGAGTGTTCCTTGTAGCACTATAAAGGCAGTATACTTCTCATCTTTAGGGACCATCTATATCTAGTTGAATCCAAAGTATCCATCCATGACGGATAGATAATAGAACCTATAAGGGGAATCTATTAATATATCCATCACTAGAAGGTTAAAATCATCCTTTCGATAGTGGTGGTTAAGATCCCTGAAGTTTATACAGACTCTAATTTACCCATTTTTCTTCCTGATAGGGATTATGTTGGAAATCCACATGGGGTACTGAAATCCCTTACTGAAGTTTTCTTTGATTAGATTATCAACTTTGGCCTTGATCATAAAACCATGAGAAGGGTTCATTTTACGAGGAAGCTTCTTGAACCCAGGATGACTCATCGAGAAACCAAGACATTGAATGGTGATCTAAGGGTCCAATCCTTGCATTTCATTGTAAATCCAATCAAATAAACCATGATTTTTCATTATTAATGCCACATACTTCTATTTTCCCTCTGGAGGCATGGTTGGACTGATCAATGTTGTCCTTGGATATTCCTTGGTACTAAGGTTCAATTGAGTCAGCTCATTGATAGTGATGGAGACACCATTTTTAAAATATGAGAGGAGAATCTTCTATGTCCTCTTCACTGTAAGAGGTAAGAGAATCAGTGGGAGGAGATTCATCTGGACCAACTGATTCTGGGGGAGCATTGGTTCTTTCTTGGGCAGAGACAGAATATTTTCTAGGGGTTCTTTGTCTACTGAACCATTGTGATAGAGTCTTTTGAACCAATTCCATCATGCCATTGACCACGTGGTCCATACATGATGTCAAAGCATTGGTGGCATGTTGGTTTCTATAGTTTCAACCCAACTCACTAAAATGGGTGAGTATGACATGCAATGGTAGCCATGGGGATAAAATCTTGGTACGAAAAAGGGGTAGAATATTCTAGTATCAACTAGGCCTAACCTGTGTATGAGTATGATGAAATCTTCTAATTTTCCTTATACATAGGGATACAACACACTTTTCCATTAGAAGTGATAGATAAAAATCTCATGTCTGGTGTTGTATCCTACAACTGGTGAATCGGGAGGATCAAAGCATCATCTATGTCTTCCCATGAGCTGGATATAATTGTTTTTTAATCAACCTCATTGATATGAACCCACTATTACATTTTATTATAATATAAAACATGCAGATAATGGGATTCATAGGATTCAAAGGGAGACGTGTCACCCAAAAGCATGCCTACTCGATCATTGAGGGAGTACTTGTTGCATTGGTGATTTGAGGAGGGGTCCACCATATGAAAATAAAGATAGTTCCTACCCATTAATGTGTTGTAGGTGGTATCCTATGATATAACCATGAATTAAGTACTTTTTAATAAACCTATTAATTAATAATTCAACAAAATTATGTCACACAGTCTCTACTCAGTCCTATAATAACCCTAAATCATCATGTCATAGGGACTCAAGTCCTCTTTAGTCAGTCCCCACTTGCGTAGTGTCTGATTAAAGATGGGATTAATCCAAGAACATATATAGACTTGATAGTGAAGGATATCCACTCCATTGAACCGGAAGGTGATGTATAGTGTGTGAATGTTCCCATTAATGATAGAGACCTCATCTTCTCCAAATAATGAAATGAGTTCTTGAAATTATGCATTCTTGACCTCCCCTATATAGTAATCTTATACAAAAGATTCTTCTTCTTCAAACTAGATTTGGATTCTTAAGGTTCTTTTGAGGGCCTCACATATTACCTTAGAAAGAAGGGGGAACACGAGGATCGATATGCTTGTAGGTATATTGGTGAGGTGCTTTAGAATTTAATACTTATGTGCCAAATACAAAATTCTTCCTAAAAGGGGACACTATTTGGATAGTGGAATGATGGGTGTTGTTGGATACACCACTACATTTTGGATGGTGCTAGAAATATTCTATTTTTAATAAGATAACATACCCAAAACAACTATTATCTTACTATTAGATTACTAAGGCTTGGCTTTAGTTGGACGTGGCTGATCGCGATGTAGTTGCAGTTGTTCTACCTGATCAGTTAGCAAGGTTAGTTGTGATAGTGCGTCTAACAGAGAAGGCTGGGAGGAATTTTCCTACTTATATTTTCAAAGAACATGTTTCTTGTTTTCAGAAGCATACACGTCACAGCTTGAAGCATTGGACTAATCATTTTGTTGGGTTTTATTCCTTCAACCATTCCTTCGACAGCATTGGACAATGGCACTCAAGGGGTGGGGGAGATTTCCTAACATTTCTTGTTGTTAGGGAATATGAAGGGATCTCTCAACTCAACGGTATTCAGAGAGGAATAATAATTATCATCATCATAAGAACCTTATAGTACTATGTGTACATTGTCATAAATTCCCATATATGGATGGCATCAAATAATTGAGGGTACGAAATGGATTTGTTGCTAGTAGGGGAATCTAATTTCCCTTTCATTATTACTGCCTACTATTATAAACATGTAAGGTTGTGACGTGGTTCCTAATTCAGTGTCCATAGAAGGTGTGGAGACTTTAGGTGGTCTGGGCTGTCCCAAGCAGTCATGGATGATGACATGTGAGTGATCTTCTACCCTGTGGGATGACCAATCCTCATACTTATAAATACCATGGTTTGAAACATGTTTCCATTCACTTGATCCCTCACTGTTACTATCACTCATTATGGAGATGTTTTCCACTAGTGACATGACATTTCACAAATTGATTAGTCATTTATCCACTTAGATCTAATGACAATTTAGGAACACAAACCATTGTTTGATGGTATGTCCATATATCCTATGGTAAGGGAAATGGTGTAGTGATCAGTATGCTCAGTTTTTAAAACCTGTTAATCATTGATGGTGTAGATTTTATTTCTCCTATTTGGGAAGGGAACCTTGGGAGTCTATCCATGATGAGGGGCTAGATCCTGATGAGGGTCCAGAGCAAAATTATCTCATCTAGGTGTTTGTTCTTTGTGAGGTGGTGCCTACCGATTTTGTACTGGGTGATACTGGGATTTGTGCAGCTAATGTACTCAGCAAGTCTTTTCCGGTGGAGGGGAAATAAATCTAGCATCTTTAGGGACTATACCTGTACTAAAAATACCGTTTCTTCCTTAGATATTATTCTCTTGTGGGATGGAAGAGGTACTGGATGTGCCTACATGGCCTACTTCAAGGCTTCCTCCATGCACTGGGATTTGTCATAGGAATCTCTATACCAAACTAGGATGCTCTGAGTGATGAGGGTAGGGACACATTCTGTTTTAACATTACCCAAACACAGTTATAGAAACTACTCTTGGGTCAATAGTTTTTTGAGTGAATACGTGAGGCCCTTCCACCGGGGGATGAAGTCTGTGTCACACTCCTCAAGATTTTTCTTAGACTTGAAGAGTTCTAATATGATTTTCTTGAATTTAGTGGAGAAAAAATGGTAGATAAAATGACTATATAGATATTACCAACCATTAATGGACCATATTGGTAACTATTTGTACCAAATGAAGGTATTTCATTCTAATTTCTGACAAAACATTAGACCTTTGTGGTCTCCCACTGCTCTTGTGTCCCTAACATGGGTCCACACCACAAGTTGAAGTGGGATAAATGTTGTAGTGGGTCACCCAACCTATTGAAAAGGGAAAAAATATTGTTCCCAAAATCTATGGGTGCTCACAAATCATCCACCCATTCCAAATATAGATTTCCATTTTTTGGGATCTCCACCTATCACATTTCTATTGATTTGAGACGGGCAGTAAGAGTGGATATCAAATCATCTTGGTGGGGGTTACAATATTGATGATGATCCCTAAACTCCATTTCATAAATAGTCTCATAAACATGGTATATAGGTTCAAAAGCTTGTGGAGTGGCTCGATTTGGGTCCTGGGGAATGTGATCAGGCTTCTCGGGTTGATTTGGTGACTCATCTCATAGTTACTAGCTGTAAAATCCCATATATAATATTTATGGATGTTTTGGATCTCCAAGTTCAACTAAGAAGATTTTGATGAGGTGGACTTGTGTCTTACCCTATAGAGGATGAATAGTATCCTATCTGGGAGCACCATATTTTGAGCACTTTTTTGCAAGGAGTTCATCGATGATCCTTTTCTGATCTGCAACCTATAAGAGAAAGGAAGTGATCGTGGGATCAACCTCTATCTTCTATAAGATATTTGATGGGTAAGAGGGATTAGAGGTCTTAATATTCTCTTACCTTTTTTGATGTTTTGATAGTAGGAAACGATGTAGAGGGTCCTCTATTGCCGATTTTATTCCTTTTCAGGTGATTATGGATGCCTATATGAGGATCTACCTTATAATACACTACCCAAGGGGGAAATTTTTCTCTATCGGACCCTATGTGAGTTCCCCCATCCTTGGATACCTTGGGGAAAACTATTTTCACTGTAATAATACCTGGATACCAATCCTCAATATCAATGGGCAGGTCTAGATGTTGTAGGAAAGGGATAAGGAGGAGCACACATACTGTCCCCAGTCCTGGATTTTCAGGTAAAGAGATGCCTCTTCCATGATTATTCAGAGAACTATAAGGCTCTTGAAGCATCTCTGTTGGAGGTTTTAGTGGTAGTCAGTTGATGCAAGGTGTTGATCCAATGGCAGTACTTCCAACTTGACCATGTGGCCATGCTGATCAATGTTATCAAAGTCCTACCAACTTCCTAGGAATAAAAACTGATGGTCACGAAGGTGATGGAAAGTCATCCAAATAGTCTAGTAGAAGCATGAAACTTGGTAATCGGTAGGGGAATATAGGATTTCAAATTTGGAGGTTTCATTCAGCCAGAACATGATGAACAACTTATCAAAATCCATAGTATCCTAAAGGATTTCTTTATTAAAAGTAGGTATCTACTATTGGTTGTCCCAAGATCCAATCAAAAACGAATGATAGATTGACAATTCCACTGATGTGGATTGTTGTGGTGGATGGCTGGCCTATGGAGGAGTTTTTGATAGAATTGACTATTCAATGCATGTTGGGTTATCTCTTGATTGTGGTACCAATTGTATCATCGCACTGTTGTCGGATTGGGTGATCACTAACACCTCATGTGAAAGGGAATCAGATATCCATGGTGGATCAAGGGATTATCATCATGTATCCCATTATAGAATAGTTCTATGTGATCATAGTTATAGGTGGATTGTGAAACTGGAGATGATAGATATGGTTGTTCTGTGAGCCCCTATAAGGAGACCAAATCTTCCTTCTCCTTCATGTACCCTCAAAAGGATTTGGGGATTTTTTATATCTCACCTTCTGAGAGGATGAACATCACCTATCGGGCTCCTACCTCAGAATATGATGTTGATGAATGGGGTTAAGGTTCCATTATTAAATCAACTTCTTCCTCAAAATCTAAGAGGTTAATTGGATTAATAATGACTTGACACTTCCCATAATTTTCACTCAACGACGGTGGATCATCCTTCTACCCCGAGACTATTCTTTAGGATAGAGAAGTTATTCGGCATGGGAAGAAACTTATTATTATTGGTTTATGTTGTGGGGAGGACCTCCAATTTGATTATTTTGGATATGAGGAGGTCCTTGATATAGGTTGATGTTAGATCAGGGAGGACCTCTGATTTTATTACTGTAGGAGTGGGGAGGACCTTTACTATGGTTTTTGATGAAGTGGGGAGGACTTCTACTTTGATAGGTGGTAATTTAAGGGGAATGAACTCTTAATTAATGAGTTGGAGCATGATATGGACCTTCATACTGATCAATGTTGGAGTGGGGAGGACCTCTACTTGAGATGGTGGAAACATGGAGAGGTTTTCCAATTCAACTATCGAAAGAGTGGGGAGGGCCTCCACTATGGTTGGCTATGACACAGGGAGGGAATCCATGTTGGGAATCATAATTATTGGTATGACCTCCATACTGATGGGTGATGAAGTAGATAGGGACTCCAAATTAATAAGTAGGAACATAGTGAGGGCCTCCATATGGATTTTTGATCGAGTGGGGAGGATCTTTAATTTGGAACGTAACAATGTGAGGGGGACCATAATGTAGAGTAGATACAACAGAAGGGAAGGCTCTATGTTGACTGGTAGTAACTATGTGGGGAAAACCCATGTACTAGTTTTAAAAGTGGGGAGGACCTCTACTTGAACTAGGAATGACCTGATGAGGACCCTTCATGATGATTGTGAGAGCGGGGATGACTTTTTTTAGGATTGGTGATGGAACATGGAGGAACTCCACAGTGGAACTCACCATCATGGGTTAACCCGTAATAGATTCTAGTGGTGCCAGTGACTGATAGAGTCAATCCAGCTGTCATATGGGGTGGATGAAGCCTGAATCCCAATAGATTGTGGATGGATCCCTTATCTTCTATGATAGGAATATGGAGTAATGTGATAGAGGTGGAAAGGGACACTAGATCAATGGAAGATGTTTCCACCTGTTAAGAATTATACTTGATATGTTACTGATGTTGATGTTAGGTGGTCCGGACCAGGGCCAGTGGAGAGGGATTATAGTCAACATGTTCTTCTACCTTAATGATTGGTCATTGTTTTCAGTGGCAGGGCTTGGTGTGAGCTCTTCTTATTGGATCTTGGGCAGTCTTCATAGTAAGGATGAATCAGGCATCTAACACCTCCTTGGCGTAGGGGAGTGAGTCATATGATCATTCTAGAGAGAGTCTATGAATTTGGGTCACTATACTAATGGGGAGGGGTTTATCCCTATTGGGACCTTAGTGGGGATGGTCTCAGTGAGGAGTTGAATCCTCTAGGTTTTAGTGGGCCATGTCCTATGTGGTAATTACCCCCTCCTAATCATACTGACAAATGAGGGTGTCTGACTGTAACACCCCAAGATTTCATAGTGTGTTATTTCTTCAAAATAATTCAATAAATTGCACTACAAGCAACACCGAGTTCAATTGCACCATGACTTACCAAAAAAAAAAAGCCATTAAAAGAGGTCATGAATAGCATTAACTACATTTTTAACTTTATATAATCCTTATAATTTTAGAATCCATATTATGAGTTTCTTAGTCATAATGCAAGAACAGATTCATTTTCAGTATTGCACTTTTATCAACTTTTGATAGTGAAACCTTTTTAAATACAATATTTTAAACTTTTTGACTAAATGGAGACATCAAAAAATTTTAAATGAAACATCCCAAGCTTCCACGGTACGCTTTCCTTTGAATAAAACAGTAGCGTGTGTTGTACGCAACGTCGAGTTTTAACACACACCGTAACCAATCAAACTAGCTGTTATGAATAGTAATACCTACTTTTTGAAGTTATATATATTTTATATTTTAAAATGTACTTCATTTTTGGATTCGGAATATCAAATTTAGCCTAAGGTGAAATTTTGGTACTTTTCGGATAACTTTCATATTTTGATGAATAGTGAAAATTAATAAATTTTAATTAAAAACAACTTTTTTAATCAAAATAATTAATAGTGATAAATTATGAATTTGAGTGGTTTTAAAGTATATTTAGAATATATTTTTACTATTTAATATAATGTTGGTCATTGGACATAATCTTACAATTAAACCGAACATAAACAAGTGTCAATCTTTTGATAGTTATTATCTCTTAAAAACACGCTTTTTGTTTTGACAGCGGGAATTAATTTTAAATTAATTTCTTCCACTTCTGTGTTTTGAATTTAGGAAAATGGATTCCATATTTGGAATCAGGATGTTCAAATTGTGTAAATAGGTAACTTTTATTTTTAGACATTTTGAATAATTACTGCGGTAAATATTTTATTTACCATGGTTAAGGGTAAATCCGGTAAATAAGGGTTAACAAATAATATTATAATAATACTAAATTACCCTAAAACGTGTATTAAACCTATTGGTTGATACATGGTCGACCATGAGCATCTTTGGGTCTGTTTTGGGACCCCATGGATCCACTTGTAAGTGATAATGACACATTATATTAATAAAGTTAAAATAAAAATAAAAATGGCATAAGCTTACATCTTTTAGAAGAACAATTTTTACATAGGGTTATACATGTTGGATTTTCGATTATAAATATTCATTAGAAATATAAAAAGATTTCCTACATAATGATATTTTATTTATAATTTTTAGACATCAAATAATTTAAATTATTAATGACACAATAATGATGCAATGTTTACCTCATTAATAAATCATTTAAATAAATAAGATTATAATGATTAAAATATTATCTAAAACCTGTACAATTCTTATTGGTTGATGTTATTTAGAATATTAGTCATATTATCTTCGACCTCAATGATTTTTGGACCATTATAAACCGAATACAAATATATTATAAAGTAATACTTTCACACTTTCCTAAAGAGCCCCTCCTCTCCCTTATAAAAGGAGACCACTTCTACTCATTCCTCACACCTCTCAAGCCACTTGGCTCATCCAAACTCTGCCCAACTAAGCTCCCCACATCCCTCTCCTCCTCCTTGAAGCTTACCCTTAGGCAGAAAGCATTTCAAGAAGTCCTTTGGTTCCAACCAAAGTGGGTTACCTAAATTAAAGGTAACGATTTCTCTTAAATCATTTTCATTTATTTTGCTTCTCCAACCCCCAAACTCTTTTTATTTCCTTTATTTTGTAACAAAACCAGTATCCTCAATATACTAGGATGTTGTTATAAGAAGGATTCAAACTACACATACACACAACTCCATCTAATGGATGATGAACATAATGTTTCTGTGGATGGCAAACTAACGCCTCACGAAACGATGATTGTTCAAATACATCTTACCGCCTCTCATGGTGGCCATTATGATGGAACTGTAATTAAATATGATATTAATGATATATATTTTATATATAAGCTTATGTAATTCCATTTTATTTCATACCATTATTCGTTTCATGTTGTATATACATACGATAATTTCATTTGAGGAAGTGCGGACTACCGCCCCCTTAAAATGATATGAATCGTTCATACCACACATGGAATGTATAAAGGATGGTGTTAATGAACTTAAGTAACATATATAAAATATTATATTATACTGGAATAGTAATATACCTATGTATCATTTGGATTCTATTCTTTTAAAATAAAAATTAAATGGAAGTAGCGTTCGTGCGTACGTACGGACTACCGTCTCCACGAACGCGATGAGATTCATTCTCCATCGTATCCATTCAAGTATAATTATCATTTAATGATTTAAAAATGATGTTTAAGGACTTGATATCATTCTGGATATGAATAAGATACAACAAACATGACTTATGTAACAAAACATATAAAAGAAAATGAGTAAGTTAACACACGAAACGACGATAATACTAAGATATTATCAAATCAATATTAAAAGATCATATATGATATCATATTAATGTATATGATTCTTTTATAATTTAATAACAATTATTTCACCATTATACAGGAGGTTAACCTACCCCAACCATGGAAAAGTACAAGGTAAGGGATTTTTCTTATCTCACATTCAATTCCGTGAGATTTCCATTATTCGCCACTAAATTATTGAAAGTGGTGTATTGTGTACTGGCATTTGATATATATTATCATATTCATGTTATTCTGTAAATAATTTGGTGGTTATTATCTTTTGGCCATACGACTCAGTTGATTAACATGGTAAGGGGTTTTCATCTCACTCCTTATTCCCGTGAGATTCATGCCATATTACCACCATTACCTTTTGTGTGGTGTATGTACTGCCCATAATTATATTCTTTGTGTAATACACTCTAATTTATGTGTACTTACATATTCATTGTATGATACCTCTTTCATGGGTTGTATGTTTCATAAGTTACCAAATTGGTAAGGGTTATTTCACAATCTCTTCATTATCCGAGGTTGTTTATACGTAATAATCTACTGGGATATCTTTATCATCCACATCCATGTTTCTTAAAAATGTATTTCAAAACATTTTTACTATTTACAAGAATATGGGTTAAAGTCATTTATACCCTTGTTTGACTTTTTATAAGAGGTTTATAAAGGAATCTTTCCGTCGTTTTCAAAACAAGGTCCTTTTTAACCTTTTTGACAGAATTAAGGTAAGAATGTTTTTTTTAACTTATACGGCGGGTGCGGCTATTTTCCGCCATTATAAAATCTTCAAAGCTTCCTTTAAAAGCTTATAAGAATATTTTCAAATTAAATGTTTTATTTTATAATTATGTGACTTTTAAATGATTTAAAAAAAAGATATATTTCTATCAAGTATATGAAAATCCAGTGCAAATGTATACGTATTTAACGCAAGCTCCAAAATGTTTTTAGAAAACCCGACTCTCGAGTGTGCTAGACAGGAAGGGATTGGGAGTGGACCCATCATGGCCTGTAATTAGTCGAGCAGTCTCAGAACTAGTTATTTTGTTTTCATAAGCTTGCATAATTTTTCATAAAAACACTAGAGTATATTTGAGTAATTTTAAACGTAAGTATCTTCTAAAAAAGTTGCATCGGTAGGTCTCATGAGACAAACTAGTGTCTTGGCACAAGGCCTTGACAAAATCTTATTTGTAGTCTTGGCACGAGGCCTTGGCTATGTGGTTATGATAGTCTGGCATTATGCATTCCAACATTATGAAAGTGGTTATTGATTTTTGCATGTGATTATTCGATTAGTAGAATATCCATGTGAATAAGTAAATGGCATTATTTCATTTTATTTATGCCATACCATGTTGAAAGTTCATATTTAAAAGGCTTTTGTTTTAGTTATACATTGCCTTAAATGTTTATTCTTATTTATAAAAGTTTCCGCTATATTGTTATCCTTACTGGGCATTTGAGCTCACCCCTTTTCTATGTTTTATTTATCCCAGGATGTGAAGAAGTAAGTTATGAATGACCTGCAGGGATTTTATGAGGGGTTAATAGTGTGGATTGTGGAAACATTATGTTGTTGTAGTAGTTTTTCATTTTATGATGTAATGTAAAACTTATGAATATATCTAGTGTTTCCAAGGCTACTAAACCAATCGGTCTTTCGAGATTTGATCTTTCTTGTGATCATGCCAATGTAATGTAATAATGCACCGACTCTGGGTAACTGGGGTCGGGGCGTTACAGTTGGTATCAGAGGAAGTTTAGTACAAACCTTGGAAGCTAGATTTAGATAAAATCTGATTAGAGCACGTAGACTTAAGATGAACTTTTAGGATTAGTATATAAGAACTTCCTAGAATTTTGGTATTGTAGAGATTTCGTGAGTTTTCCGAGCAATACATCCCTGTCTAGATACGAGCAGGTAGAGGCGGCTCTGGCACAGATGTACCTAGGGGTAAAACCCGAAAACAACGCTTTGAGCTAGACTCGAACGGGAACTGGTGCACGACAACGGGCCTTGCTGCACTCTTGGTTACGACACTCCCGGGGGATATGCTTAGGATAACTCTCATTTTCTTTACAAATCATTTTGAAGGGTTTATGAGTATATACTTCCTTAAAGAAAACATTCTTATGATTATGGATTATATCCATAAATAGTTCAATTTATGTTAAGTGTTTTATAAGTATGGGATTATGTATTTTGATTCATAAACTGATCTAGTTTATGCCATTGTTTAGAAATGGCGCCCAGTAGAAGGAATGAGAACTCCAGAAATGCACATGATCCAAAGAGAAGGAAGGATCATATCTTTCATGGTCTTAAGCTAGAATTGATAAGAGAAATAGTCTCCCATGTATTATCATCATATGAAGAAATAATATCATGTGTTGATAAGATAAGTAAAGAGTTTACTGAGTCCTATGGCGTTGAAGGGAAGAAAGAGAAGAAAAGGATGGAAGAGAGAAAGATGGATAAAGGGAAGAGGGAAAAGAAGAATTTTACCATATGTGGTAACTGTGGAAAGAAACACCCTGGAACTTGCATGAAAGGAATGAGAGTTTGTTATAAGTGTGGAGGAAAAGGGCACAAAGTACGTGACTGCAAGGGTGAGAAAATGGTTTCAAATGTACAATGCTTCATTTGCAAGGAGTTTGGACACTACGCGAACCTATGCCCCAGTCATCAGACTATGCCACAAATGATGCTATTGGATAATAATCAAGTTATGATACTACCACAGATGAAGAGGAACGATTAGAGTTCTTATGTTGATTATGTCAATTGAGTGTTGTATCAACAATGTACTTGTTATAATAATTATGGAGTATATAAGGATTGTACTGCAGTACTATTTCATTAAGGACTTGAGATTGTGTGGAACAAAGAAAAGTGACTCAATAGCAGGATAAATTTTTGGAAAATATATGGTTGAGAGAATAATAAACCATAATATAGTTCTGATACCGAGGTAGTGATTTTCGAATAATACATGATTATTTTGGAAAAAATATATTGGATATTCTTGACTACCTTGGAACTGATTAATGATTTGTATATTCCATCATTGTTGGGGTTTAAAACATTTTTGGATTGATGAAGTATATCCAGCATTCTATATGGAATAAGGGAGCATGAATGTAATCAATAAGGAATATGGTAATACATGATGAAGGTATTCATATGCTATTACGGGGTAAAAAGGATCTATATTATGTTTACCTTCCTTATAAATGTTAGACTGTGAGTTTGGACAGAATTATTTTGGATAGTTCTAGTTTGGATTATTTTGGATTGCCATAAAAGGACAACCCGGAGGTCGGGCGGCAACCCGTCGCGTCCGGCAAGGCTGCGAGACTTGAACCCGCAACCGAAGGGCGACAAGGGTGTATCACCTACCACTGGAACATGAGATGTCCTGGATTAAATAATGCAGTTTTTATTAAAAGATCATGTAGATGAATTATAAATTCGTTTATTTTGGAACCCTATACGAATAGTGTAAATAGAATTTTTTTTACATTCTATTATCTTTTAGAGTGAAAGATGAGTTTGTGGTAGAAATTTATTAATGGATAAAACTCTAATTATAAAGTAAGTATATCTCCTTATGATCTTAGCCAATCTCATAAATAAATTCTTCAACATTAAGAAAAGCAACTTAGAACAAAAATGTTTTCCTAGATGGTACCTTAAATCATCACTAATTTATGGCTTTGGGATTGTTGGCCTTTTCATAGCCATGTTCTCTACCACTCTCCATCAGATAATTGATGGTTAGATTTCTCTTCCATATCCATATTTTCCTACATGGAACCCTAGTATGTGTTATTTTCGGTAATCTTCATACTTTCGACTCTTTATTTTAAATAGAGGCCTCGTTAATTCATTTTTCGATGTGGGATTTCAACTAAGATATTTTGAAACGTCAAAAATGTGTTATCCCAATACCCTATATTTTGTTGAACCGATGGTACTTCAAATCATCATAGATTGATGAGTTTAAGGACCTCAATTATACACTTGTTTGTGATTGATGACCTCAATCACTACCTATAAATATTTACGTTTTTCCTCCAATTATATATCTCTAATTGCCACCAATGTTCTCCTAATCGAGATCATAATTTGGTGGTGACCCTTTCATTTCTCTTTTCCTCATATTAAGACTAAATTTTAGTAACCCAATTTCCGATGTGGATTTTCCCACAAATATATTATCTATTTTCAACCTTTTATTTTCGAAAAACAATTTCAAATTGCGAGGACGCAATTTATTGAAGGAGGGGAGAATGTAACACCCCAAGATTTCATAGTGTGTCATTTCTTCAAAATAATTCAATAAATTGCACTACAAGCAACACCGAGTTCAATTGCACCATGACTTACCAAAAAAAAGCCATTAAAAGAGGTCATGAATAGCATTAACTACATTTTTAACTTTATATAATCCTTATAATTTTAGAATCCATATTATGAGTTTCTTAGTCATAATGCAAGAACAGATTCATTTTCAGTATTGCACTTTTATCAACTTTTGATAGTGAAACCTTTTTAAATACAATATTTTAAACTTTTTGACTAAATGGAGACATCAAAAAATTTAAAATGAAACATCCCAAGCTTCCACGGTACGCTTTCCTTTGAATAAAACAGTAGCGTGTGTTGTACGCAACGTCGAGTTTTAACACACACTGTAACCAATCAAACTAGCTGTTATGAATAGTAATACCTACTTTTTGAAGTTATATATATTTTATATTTTAAAATGGACTTCATTTTTGGATTCGGAATATCAAATTTAGCCTAAGGTGAAATTTTGGTACTTTTCGGATAACTTTCATATTTTGATGAATAGTGAAAATTAATAAATTTTAATTAAAAACAACTTTTTTAATCAAAATAATTAATAGTGATAAATTATGAATTTGAGTGGTTTTAAAGTATATTTAGAATATATTTTTACTATTTAATATAATGTTGGTCATTGGACATAATTTTACAATTAAACCGAACATAAACAAGTGTCAATCTTTTGATAGTTATTATCTCTTAAAAACACGCTTTTTGTTTTGACAGCGGGAATTAATTTTAAATTAATTTCTGCCACTTCTGTGTTTTGAATTTAGGAAAATGGATTCCATATTTGGAATCAGGATTTTCAAATTGTGTAAATAGGTAACTTTTATTTTTAGACATTTTGAATAATTACTGCGGTAAATATTTTATTTACCATGGTTAAGGGTAAATCCGGTAAATAAGGGTTAAAAAATAATATTATAATAATACTAAATTACCCTAAAACGTGTCTTAAACCTATTGGTTGATACATGGTCGACCATGAGCATCTTTGGGTCTGTTTTGGGACCCCATGGATCCACTTGTAAGTGATAATGACACATTATATTAATAAAGTTAAAATAAAAATAAAAATGGCATAAGCTTACATCTTTTAGAAGAACAATTTTTACATAGGGTTATACATGTTGGATTTTCGATTATAAATATTAATTAGAAAGATAAAAAGATTTCCTACATAATTATATTTTATTTATAATTTTTTGACATCAAATAATTTAAATTATTAATGACACATTAATGATGTAATGTTTACCTCATTAATAAATCATTTAAATAAATAAGATTATAATGATTAAAATATTATCTAAAACCTGTCCAATTCTTATTGGTTGATTTTATTTAGAATATGAGTCATCTTATCTTCGACCTCAATGATTTTTGGACCATTATAAACCGAATACAAATATATTATAAAGTAATACTTTCACACTTTCCTAAAGAGCCCCTCCTCTCCCTTATAAAAGGAGACCACTTCTACTCATTCCTCACACCTCTCAAGCCACTTGGCTCGTCCAAACTCTGCCCAACTAATCTCCCCACATCCCTCTCCTCCTCCTTGAAGCTTACACTTAGGCAGAAAGCATTTCAAGAAGTCCTTTGGTTCCAACCAAAGTGAGTTACCTAAATTAAAGGTAACGATTTCTCTTAAATCATTTTCATTTATTTTACTTCTCCAACCCCCAAACTCTTTTTATTTCCTTTCTTTTGTAACAACACCAGTATCCTCAATATACTAGGATGTTGTTATAAGAAGGATTCAAACTACACATACACACAACTCCATCTAATGGATGATGAACATAATGTTTCTGTGGATGGAAAACTAACACCTCACGAAACGATGATTGTTCAAATACATCTTACCGCCTCTCATGGTGGCCATTATGATGGAACTGTAATTAAATATGATATTAATGATATATATTTTATATATAAGCTTCTGTAATTCCATTTTATTTTATACCATTATTCGTTTCATGTTGTATGTACATACGATAATTTCATTTGAGGAAGTGCGGACTACCGCCCCCTTAAAATGATATGACTCGTTCATACCACACATGGAACGTATAAAGGATGGTGTTAATGAACTTAAGTAACATATATAAAATATTATATTATACTGGAATAGTAATATACCTATGTATCATTTGGATTCGATTCTTTTAAAATAAAAATTAAATGGAAGTAGCGTTCGTGCGTACGTACGGACTACCGTCTCCACGAACGCGATGAGATTCATTCTCCATCGTATCCATTCAAGTATAATTATCATTTAATGATTTAAAAATGATGTTTAAGGACTTGATATCATTCTGGATATGAATAAGATACAACAAACATGACTTATGTAACAAAACATATAAAAGAAAATGAGTAAGTTAACACACGAAACGACGATAATACTAAGATATTATCAAATCAATATTAAAAGATCATATATGATATCATATTAATGTATATGATTCTTTTATAATTTAATAACAATTATTTCACCATTATACAGGAGGTTAACCTACCCCAACCATGGAAAAGTACAAGGTAAGGGATTTTTCTTATCTCACATTCAATTCCGTGAGATTTCCATTATTCGCCACTAAATTATTTAAAGTGGTGTATTGTGTACTGGAATTTGATATATATTATCATATTCATGTTATTCTGTAAATAATTTGGTGGTTATTATCTTTTGGCCATACGACTCAGTTGATTAACGTGGTAAGGGGTTTTCATCTCACTCCTTATTCCCGTGAGATTCATGCCATATTGCCACCATTACCTTTTGTGTGGTGTATGTACTTCCCATAATTATATTCTTTGTGTAATACACTCTAATTTATGTGTACTTACATATTCATTGTATGATACCTCTTTCATGGGTTGTATGTTTCATAAGTTACCAAATTGGTAAGGGTTATTTCACAATCTCTTCATTATCTGAGGTTGTTTATACGTAATAATCTACTGGGATATCTTTATCATCCACATCCATGTTTCTTAAAAATGTATTTCAAAACATTTTTACTATTTACAAGAATATGGGTTAAAGTCATTTATACCCTTGTTTGACTTTTTATAAGAGGTTTATAAAGGAATCTTTCCGTCGTTTTCAAAACAAGGTCCTTTTTAACCTTTTTGACAGAATTAAGGTAAGAATGTTTTTTTTAACTTATACGGCGGGTGCAGTTATTTTCCGCCGTTATAAAATCTTCAAAGCTTCCTTTAAAAGCTTATAAGAATATTTTCAAATTAAATGTTTTATTTTATAATTATGTGACTTTTAAATGATTTAAAAAAAAGATATATTTCTATCAAGTATATGAAAATCCAGTGCAAATGTATACGTATTTAACGCAAGCTCCAAAATGTTTTTAGAAAACCCGACTCTCGAGTGTGCTAGACAGGAAGGGATTGGGAGTGGACCCATCATGGCCTGTAATTAGTCGAGCAGTCTCAGAACTAGTTATTTTGTTTTCATAAGCTTGCATAATTTTTCATAAAAACACTGGAGTATATTTGAGTAATTTTAAACGTAAGTATCTTCTAAAAAAATTGCATCGGTAGGTCTCATGAGACAAACTAGTGTCTTGGCACAAGGCCTTGACAAAATCTTATTTGTAGTCTTGGCACGACGCCTTGGCTATGTGGTTATGATAGTCTGGCATTATGCATTCCAACATTATGAAAGTGGTTATTGATTTTTGCATGTGATTATTCGATTAGTAGAATATCCATGTGAATAAGTAAATGGCATTATTTCATTTTATTTATGCCATACCATGTTGAAAGTTCATATTTAAAAGGCTTTTGTTTTAGTTATACATTGCCTTAAATGTTTATTCTTATTTATGAAAGTTTCCGCTATATTGTTATCCTTACTGGGCATTTGAGCTCACCCCTTTTCTATGTTTTATTTATCCCAGGATGTGAAGAAGTAAGTTATGAATGACCTGCAGGGATTTTATGAGGGGTTAATAGTGTGGATTGTGGAAACATTATGTTGTTGTAGTAGTTTTTCATTTTATGATGTAATGTAAAACTTATGAATATATCTAGTGTTTCCAAGGCTACTAAACCAATCGGTCTTTCGAGATTTGATCTTTCTTGTGATCATGCCAATGTAATGTAATAATGCACCGACTCTGGATAACTGGGGTCGGGGCGTTACACTGACACCCCCAACTATATGATATCCGAGGGTGAGACTATACATGTACACCCAATAGTTGTATTCATGGTATACATCATGGTATAGGTGGTGTAATATGGTATTTATAGATTAACATTTCTCCTACCCCTGTATCTATGGGTGTTGGGTGGCTGGTTTCCTATTGATTAGGTCCTATAAAGTATGAGGATTACACTATCAGTATGGATAGAAAGAAATAAATGTACAATTACCCAGTGTCATATAATCTTCTGAAGGTGTAGAGGGATCCGCATCTATGATGTCACAAAGTAGAATGCCTGACTTTTAATTGCCCAATTTTTTGGTGAGTTATTTGTTGGACCCATTGTTTTCATAGTGGGTCCTAACATCAGATATCATGATTTGGTGACATGCTTATCTGATGATGTCTCAAATGTTATTATTCCCCATGGTGAGGATAATATTTTGATGTTAGGTTCACAATTTATATTGATGCATCCAAATTCCAGTAACGTTTGACACAAATCCATGATCTAGTGACCGACATTAAAAATCCCCATGGATAAAGAATAAAAGTTTCATGTTGGGTTACACATTTCTATTTATGAATTATTCACCGGGGTACCAATCCATTCTTTTTATTATGTGATGGAATGAATTATTACCCCAAATTATTTATTTCCAAAGGTGGGTTTCTTTCATCACTTTTAATTGTGAATTTTTGTCCTTGATCTAAATAGGATGATAGGATGTTAGTTATTCCTTATGTGGATCTTCATTAAAACATGTTTCCTATTCTGGGGATCCCTCATAGTGTTAAGTAATATTCATGGAACTCATTCACTATGCCATCTATTTTTGGATGCTGGTTAATTACACTTCTTCTTTCTGGAAATTCTAGTGTTCCTTGACAGGGTAGCTAACTTCATTCAAGAGAGTAGTCACATTGGTCATTGTTTCCATGTATGGACACTAGGAACATTGGTCACTAGTATTATTCCTCATAGGAAAACATTCCATGGATTAATATTTGGTGTGTAACCCAAGGAATCCTGGGTTGAACATGCTGTATCGAACACCAAATGAATATATCATCCCAGGAATTCAACTCAATCATCCCATGTTTATCTTGAGGTAGAAGACACCATAAGCACATATCATCCAAGTCTATCAACTCAGGAATCCCATGTTTATCATGAGGTAGCTGACTCCATAGGAATATATCTTTCAAATATTTCACCTCATGCATCCCATGCTTTTCATGAGGTAGAATTATGAGACATGTTGTAAGATTAAAATCTTATGGAGACATATGTGGTCGATCAAGATCCCCCATGGAGGCGGATCAAGAAGTTTATTCCCTAGGAGGGAACAACTTGGTTTAAAAGATGGTTGGATTAGTACACCTTGTGTAGGAATATTCAAGAGGTGTGTCCTGTAAAGGGAATATTTCACACTATGAAGGTTGATTGAAACACCCGTGGAGGTGGATTGGGGAGGTGAGTCCTGAGGAGGGGGAATATTGGTTTATCATTGGTTGGGATTGAACCCCAGATAGGTATCCTATGTACCCTAGTTTAAATATAGTCATCAAAATACTTGTAGTTCAATACCACATTTTAAAGTAATGTGACGGGATCAGTGCATGTAGATTAACATCATTCGGTAAGGATTATTGTGTCGAAAAAGTAGAATCATTTAGGGATGGTGTCCGGATTATGCATGAGATATTCCAATAAAAAAAAGGATGTATTTTTTTGATAGAATGGGTCTTAGACATTGAATCTTTCTAAGGGACCTAGAATAGATAATTTCTCTCAGGCAAGGGGAATGATCTTACTAGGGATGTGACTTGGAGAAAATCAGGATGGATATGGATGTTGGGTTTGTACCCCAATGATGATTCCAACATATCCTAGTTAATTTGGAATCTAATACCACATAGACTGATAGTATGGGTATTACACTTAAGGAAGAGTCCCACACGAAGAATGTGGTTGGGTCTTACATGTAAAAGCATCCCATATTTTGAGTATGGATGTCATTGGGGATTACACATAAGGGTTTCCCATATGGTGAAGACTAATCATGGCTTATGCATGGAAGTGTCCCATTTGAATTGATGTCATATGGGTGTCATGGTCTCTACTAATCTATAATACCATATGATTCATTCCCTATATTAGAAACAATAGGAAGTAGTAGACCTAACGCTCATGTCATGAGAGAAGAAATAATGAGAGATGGTGTGGGTATTACATGTAAAAGCAGTATGAGTAGGATTTTATTCCATGTTAGGAGGAACTCATTCCATGTAAAAATTATGTTGTCCCCTATGATGGTAGGTGGTGTGGATACCATCCCATTCCACTCATACATATAGAATCCTATGATTATTACATAGGGTCAGGCCACAATTTAATTTCATGTGTTGAGGATGTTTGTAATAGCCAGTTTTATATCATGCATCTTGGACATGGGGGAATAAATACCTACCCCATGGGCTTTTAGGAATGTAGTTCATGAACCCTTATGAGGGGCATTAATTTAGTAATGTTAGTGTGTAACTTTGGGGATGAGTGGTCAATAACGAGGTCCACATTAGCATGACTATGCTGAGAAGCAACAGGTGTTAGAAAACATATGCTGAGAAGAAAATAGTAATGGTATTCTCATGCCACACTTGGAGAGGAAGGATCTACAGGAATGGGTGGAATAGTTTAAATAGTTACATGAGGTGAATATGACCTAATCCTGGATGGATGGGGGCACTCTAGGTACTCAACCTTCATGAAGAGGTGTCAGCAGAAGAGAGGAAATAATGAGAGTTGTAAGAGAAGGGATTTTAAAATCTTAGGGCCTCATAGATAGGTGATTCATCAAGATCAGGTTCTTTGTGGAGGTCAAGGGATTCACGAAGGAGGGGACTTCAAGAAATAGGGTGAACCGACTTTGGGATGATGTCCTGGTTCATGAGAGGAGTGATTCACAAAGGTTGAATGTTTCACCAAGCATCAAGTTCCTAGTAGGTTCGTCTTCTGTTGTGAAACACATAGGCCATAATGAACGACATATCCAATTAATGTGGAGTATTTTAAGGAAAAATTAATGGGAGTTTCATTAAGCCAAGGTACCTTGGATGATCCATTTTGGTCATGTTCACAATTCTAAGGAGGATCATAAATTGGTATCAATTTAGAAGTTGAAAGGTTATATGATCATACTCCAATGTTTGGAATAAGGAAGTTATTTATATGAAAGGGGTTTCATGAATATGGGAAGTGGTTGAGGAAAGAATTATGGGCATCCTATAAAGGTGCAGATCCCTTGGACGCTCTAATCACACAGTCAACCCTTATCATAGAAATAATTTTTTGTTAGACTCACATATGATAGATTCAACCCTTAGCGTGGTCACGAAGCAGAAAACTCGGCCCATAGAACCATGAGCTATAGGTATTCACAGAGAAGTAGGGATTCATTAAGAAAACTCCTTTATAGGTATTTTGTCTATTTTCCTCTTATTTTCTTTGAACCAATTGTGCTTTCCCCAAATATTCCCATAGAACGTATTTCGGCACCAAAAACCCTATAACTTTGGTGTTTATAGTGGTGAAATTTGAGATTAAATACAAAAATACTATATAAATTCCATAAACTCTTAGTTAATATATTCACCACCTTGATCTGATCAAATATTATTTATTTTCATTCCATTTTGATTCACTACTTCAATATTGAATGATTTTAATTTCTCAAATTTCCTGGACTTATAGTTCATTATGTAAACACAACCATATCTACTCAATTCATCAATAAAAGTAATGAAGTAAGAATAACCACCTATATATTCTATTGGAAATAGTCTACACACATTAGTGTGTACTAATCCTAAATGTTTTGTGTCCCTTTCACCCTATCCACTAAATGATGGTTTTTTCATTTTTCCTTGTAAACAAGGATGATATCTTTCATGTGGTTTTATATGAAAAGATTCTAAATAACCATCTTGGAAGATATTTTTCAAATGATTCTCATTTATATGACCAATATTGTGATTCTATAGTTGGATGTTTTATGAGTCAGGTGAACATTATTATTTATGTATTTCAAAAACTTGATTTTCATAATTTAATACAAAAAGACCTTTATTTAAATGTTCCATATCATAACCTATATTTCCTTCATGAAAGAAGAAACTTTTATTTCAAATTTAATTATAAATCCATATTAATATAGGAATATTATAGAAATTATGTTTTTAGTAACATTTGGTACATAATAATAATCTCTTAAAACCAATATCATTCATATTGGAAATGAAAGGTTGTAGTAACCAATGGCTAGAGAATCCATCCTCACACCATTGGTAGCTCACAAGTCCACCTATCCTCTAGAGATATTTATGAATCTATATGGTTCCTATATTTTGATATAGATGTTAGCACCAAAACATGTATCTAATGCCCAATATGTAGATATTAAAATATGATAATTGATAGGGAACACAAATTTAGATTCTCCTTGATTCTAGGTGTAGTTCCTCTTCTAGTGTCTTGGATTTCCACACAAAAACATACTACCTCCTTTTCCTTTCCCTTTAATTATATCTTCCTCTACATAGATGGATGATGCTTGGGAGCTTTAGACTTATTGTGAGTATTGGGTCCCTTCTCCTTGGTCTTCCTTTTCTTATTCACCATAAAGATTATGAGTTTTTCATGCCTCATATCTTAATCCACTTGGTGAATTAGGGTAAGAAGTTCCAAAAGAATCTTCTCATTATTACTCATGTTATAATTAATAATAAAACTAGAGAAGGATCTGGGTAGTGGGGAAAGTATTAGATCTAGTCAATTTAACCAATAATACTGACTACATAATTCCCAGATGGCACTGAATCTTTGTGATTAGTTGTAAAAGGATCATTGGACATCTCATATATCTCTCTCTCATATAAACATATCTTGATAGAGATAATGAATATGAGACATCATGTTTTATGTATCCATTTCCTCATGATACATCAGAAGCTAATTGTTTGTATATTATATAAGGAAACATTGAATATCTATGGAATTGTTCAAATGTTTCTAATAGATATACAACACTTCCTCACTAGCCACATTACCAGGAAAAACATGATAAGGTTCTTCCAGTACATAAAATTACAATTTTTTGAATAGGATAACACATAAGTGAATTTTCCATTCATGGATATTTTTTCGAGTGAGAAGGTTATTCTTCTCAAGTATGGATCATAATGATATTATTGAAGTCATTTTAGTATTTTTTTTATAAAAATACGATGATATGTATTTTAGTAATTTATCTAAATAAATTTAGGCAAATAAGAAAATATTATACTTTTAATCTCCCACTATTATTTAAAAACCCAATATCCCTACCCTTTGGATTTTGAGTATCATGTTTCTTGGACATTATTAGTGGAAATGATCCATATTCCCCTTCTAATCACCCCGATATTGGTCATCCATGAAATTTGAAGGGTTTTTGGTAGGAATTAAAAGTTGAAAATGCATTAACACACAGTTCCTTGATCTGTTGGGTGAAATCCCCATTCATGAAACCCTTAAATTGGATTTACTCAACCTTTTACACTTAGTTACACCCTTTACTTATTTGGAAGTTAACCCTTTATTCAAACTAAGATATGTAAATCCAAAAGATCAAGTTACAATTCCCATATAATTTAAAGCACCACAAATGTTTTTGGCCAAGCACTTTGAACTGTGGTTCAATTTTAACTAAAGTACTAGAAGTCTATATTGACTTAAAATATATTGCATTCTTGTTAATATTAAGTGTATTTACCTAAGTTATGAACCATGTATTATATACTATTTATGAAAAATTAATCTTATTTTAGTTTTATCTTTCATTATTTTTAATTCATTAATTCATTTGATCATAAAAAACATCCATAATGAAATAACCATGAAATGTGAAATAAATAAAGTAATAAATTGGTGTGATCATGAGAATTTTCTAATGGTTAGTTTATCTGGTGACTGATAAACTAACTATAAAACAAGGGGAAGAACCTTGAACTATTTATCATTCATGTTCCAGATTTCCACCTATTCGACGATGTATATTTCATGGATTGGTTTCACATCAACTCCAAACATGAACTGACACCACTAGATTGGGAGCTCTGTCTATTAAATATGATTTTACTCACTCATGGGTGAGGGAAAAAGGATTGGATAACTGGTTTACATAAAAGAAACCATGGGAATACAGACCCTTAAAAAATGACAGGATATACGACACACATGAAAAAAATTAATTTAATAATAAATTAAATGAAACCAATCACATACAATGGTCTAGTCTTGGATCATGTTCATCCACATGCATGAAAATAATGAAACATTTAGTAAAAATATAATTCAATTATAATCATTATTATTTAAAAAAATCACATAAAAATCGATTAATTGTCTTCTTTAATTGATAAATTCTTTTATCTTAATTATCATATGAATTTCCATGATATTATCATCTATCATAATTTTGAACAAAATAAATTTAGTTACATAAAATTAAATATGGAAAAAATTGTACAATGGAGGTAACACGGTGAGTAACCATATGAAATTACCAATGTATATTATACTTGTATAATATTTACTCTTGCGACATATGTCATACAAGACTTATCACGTAATTTCACAATGTGTACTGTTAACATAATGAACACACAAAACACATTGTATTTACATAGCATGTTATTCTTCAATGCACGTAGAGTAATAACTATAATACGACTTATACATGATATGTAGATCTGAACATTATATAGAAATTAATTAGACACACACACACACACACACACACATAGAAAAACCATCACATGGAATGTGTAATGAACATAATAACCACACAGAACACATGTTGATATGATTTTAATAGTATAATAAATTAATTTTTAATTCTATGTAATTTGGTAAAAGTAAATGGTGTGTTTTATTCTCACCATCTATCTATGACACATTCCTAGGTACTTGGCGTGTAACCATGCCATGGAAATTTTTGGAAAACATGGTGTGTACATGGGCAACATAGAGTGTGGTTTCTAAGGAAAATAACCACCATTCATATGGGTTATGTAAGAGGATACATGACCCACATGTGATTAAAGGACCACATTGTGTGTTTGGATGTTACATGATGTTCACTCTAGATGACCATGTTCTAGGAATGCCTAATCAACATTCAGTTTATAATTAAATTCATTGTGTTAAATAAATGCACATTTATTGAATTAATTACGAATTAATTTAGGGTGAATTAAACACTAGAACATGACATGTACCATTGGGTTACATGGAATGTACTCTTGTGTTATCCAACCAAACTCTAGAGTGCCTCCGGATGAGATATTCAAATTTATTTCATTCATAAAATTAATTGATTTGGTTATATTTGCAAAAAATGAAAAAGATGAAAAAAGATCATACAATTCAGATTAAAGGGTTATTAAACTAGAATTTAAAACTAATGGAAAATTCATAAATGAGTCAATGATATTTAGATAATTATAATAATTATGTGCCCACTCTGATATCACTTGAGGGTTCTGGGTGCTACGCAACAATCGAGTGGGGCATGCCCAACTCAGCTTTTTGTCATGATTGTTGATTAATATGATATTTAAATGTTGATAAATGTTGTAATCTAATGAATTTAATAATATAATATAGAAAATTTATGAATTCAATAACCAAAGTGTAGGATCATCACTTAATATTAATAATTAATTAAATTAATTAAAGAATTTCATTTCAAAAAAATATTTCTTCATTGATGAATTTGAAAATGTCTCTACATCATACCATCACTACATAGTAATAATCAAGAATATATTTCATCCAACGGTGATCAAAATGTGTTCCAATAACTTTTGAAAATCACTATAAGAATATCCAGGTGCTAGAATAACAGATCCTAATGCTTAAATTGTTCACCTTTGAATGCCCTAAGAACTACTTGAAGGAAGGGTTCTCTTTTATCTCTCTAGATTTGAGGGTGGTGGTGGTGGGGGATCACTCTCCGGTCTTGAGAGAATTATTTTAGAGGGATCTCTCTAGGGCTTTGAGGTGATTATCTCCAGATCTCATGATGCAAAACACCAAATGAATTGGATTTATTAAGAAATTAATGTAATTCATTTTATTTGGTGTTAGGGTTATAAAATAATAATTTCACAAGCACCCTTTATTATTACCATAATCCGTACAACATTCCATATATATAAAAATATTACTATTATTATTTCTTCATATGCGGTAAACTCACAAACTAAATTAAATATTATTTATTCAAATAATATTCAATATATATTATTTCTCATTGAACCATTAAACTCGATCTTTCATTCCCCCACAATTTTCATAGGGCCATGAGTAATGACTATTTATTTAATAAATGAATATCTATATATTATTCTCTAATAAATAAATAAATAATATATTCACTAAATAATAATAAAAATATTTATTAAATATTATTCTCATATAATATACTCTCTAATAACTGGTGATAGAAAATATGTGATCAAGAAGACATAGATAATTATTAATCCATGTGCAGGAATAATATTTTTCCATCTTTCTAAATAATAAATAATAATATATAACTTAACTTAGATTCTAGATACACATAGTGTGGGACCCACTATGCCACTATCTATGTGGCATTGGAAGAAGTATCCTAAATTCCAAGGTTAACATATAAAAACACACCAAGGGACCCATAAATTAATTTTTTAATAATTTAATGACATAACAACTAATATGGATGCTTATTATGTAATACAATCCATTTATTATGATATATCTAATCAAGAAGGTTTCATGATGGTTCCATCAACATATGTGCTCTATGTCTCTTTCTTTCACTTTCTGGAAATCAAACATGACTATAGAAAACCATGTCCATGGATCTATTTAGGTTATATCATTTCCATAAATGGGCCATGGATACCAAATTCCATTAAATAATAAAAGGGATAAATTCTTTCTCTAATTATTCATTAACGAAATACTACTTGTGACACACCCAACTTATCCTACCTAACTGTGAACATATTTCATCATGGTTTTCATCAATAATCAAAGTATATGACTTATAATAATCATTAATAATATACTTAAAGTATAAGGATCAATACACATGTCTAAAAATATGAAAATTCAATGATACATATAAATATGGATTTTTTACTAGAGGGTATCGTTCTCATAATATCCAATAATTGATATTACCAAGGGAACACACCATGATATGTTTCCTCAAATTCCTATGAGTCTACTCCCCTGATCTTCAATAGAACATATATTTAAGAATACATTCATTTCACTTCTAGGTTCTCAACAATGTAGTAAATTGTTATGAACTCTCAGTGTGACAGCTACTCTTAGATCATTATAACTTAATATGTCACATAGGAGAACAATCATGATGTGATAAGGAGTCTATTAATGTTCAAATCAATTAATGTCGGTTTTCATAAATTACATAGATGTTTTTAGGGAACCAACTCAAAAAATAAGTAAATCATATATGGTATGATATATATATATATATATATGAATGTGGTTCTTTAATATCTATATAATACATATATATATTATATAGTATTTTCAAACATGTACGTAGGAATTCAAACTTGAGGTAATGGTTTTTAATCTCACATCAACTTCTAGGAGACATATACCAGATTCCCCAATAATTTATTTTGTGTGGTGTATATACATCTCATGAATGACTTTTATGATTCTTATAATGAATATTATTTGATATATATATATCCATATAAGATTTTTTCTTTTCGGAGCTTAGGATTCAATATTTACCAATGTTGTAAGGGTTTTATGTTACAATCTAACTGTTTATTGAGATTTTTTATAATTATTATTCTGATGATGAAAAATTACAATACACCACTAATGAAAGTAATTAATTTTATTCTCCTCCAACTATTTCTATAAAATACATATTTTCCTTTAATTTTACTCTCTTTATGTACTAAATATTCCAAAATCGTGTTTTTAAGGAAAATTGAAATTATTTCTCTCTTTGGGAAAAATCAAATCTCTTTCATGTCCATTTTTTCTAAAAATGTTTTTAAAAAATATTTTTAATATTATCCATTTATTGTTAAAATTAATTTTTAGAAAATTTTTAATTCTTATAAAAATTATTTAAAAGGGATCTTCCTATCTTTTGTTGAATGATGTATTTTTGAATTCTTACTGAAGATTTGAAAGGAATATTTTTTATCATACTTGACATGAATATAATTTCCCACCACCATAACCTCTATTTTATTTGAATATTATATTATAATATTCCATGATTCTTTTAAAATATAATGTGTTTCATAATATACTATAAGTTTTTATTCTTTAAAAGTGATTTTGAAATTGAAATTATTATTTTTGCAAAGAATGTTTTAATGAAATTTTTATGATATTTTTATTCATCAATGACAAAAACCCTTATTTTTCTTCTGATCCACTAGGGATATATTATAATTATACCATACATATTATTTCTCTTGATGGTTTATGATTTGTTTGACTTTGAATGTACTATTTGATATAATTCTCCTTATTAATCTTGATAGTTTATGATTATGTTAATTTATTGGTAAAAGTGTTAAAATTTCATATGATGGTTTTTAGTTAAAAATGATTACATTGATTATGATTCAACACATTCATATGAGGAATAAATTAGAGTTAGTATGTAATAGGCGGGGCCCACTATATCCCCTCAATTCATTAGTACGTCTCACGAGACAAACTTTCTTGGGTATTTGGGTGAGGCCTTACCCATTTATGTAATATGCCCTACAACAAGGCCTTGAAAACATGTTTATAATTTCTAACATTATGAATACTATCATTACGAGATTAATTATTGATGGCCATGTGATTATTTTATTGGTTATGATATTTAGGGATAAGTTTCAAGTTCATGTAATTTTTTATATGGAATTATTTTATCATCATTTATTCTCACCATATTATTCTTAATACAAATGTTTTTGATTAAATATTAAGTGTTTTAAGATATTTACCTTTCCATTTTGATTATGCCTTATTTTTTGATGATATGTGTTATTGTACACATACCCTTACTGAGCATTTGATCTCACCCCTTTCTTAATTTTCCTTTCCCCTAAATTCTAGAAAGAGTATTATGATTAATATGAAGGTATTTTCTAAAGGGAATAGTGGTTTACTCAAAGAAAATACTATGTTTTATTTTATTTTTTCAAATGTAATGTGAAATTAAAGTATGAATCTATCTTTCCAATACTACTAATATATTCAGTCCTTTGGGATGTGATTACTTATATCATATTCCAAATAAGTGAAGTTACCAATGACTCTCGACTAATGGGTTCATGGTTCTGTGAAAGAGGAAGCGACTAATTAGAATATATGAATCTTATTTACCCAAATCATATCCTATTCCTTTGTTATTAATAACATTCCAATTCTGTTAATAATCACTCACACACACAGACACATTCCAAATGGTGAAAATAAATGTAGGGACAAAATTATTTTACTTGGTTCACCAACAAGGTCTAGTATATGAATAATAAATAAACAATTTATCAATATAAAATCATATAATTCTACACACTAAACTTCTTACCAATTTTTATTATGGAAACACTATCGATCCTAAGAACACTTCCAATTATTATCTATCTCCTCACTAGATCTATACATGAGTTACAAATGAAATGGTGAGTCATAGGATTCTTACATTTATGAATCAAAAGTAGAATTTAAACACAATAAACAATGTGGTTGTTCTCATTTTCATTCTATTATCCACCAATTACAGATCTTATGAGTATATCTAAAAATATTAATCATATTTACTATTTATTTTCAATAGAAACAATAAAATCTAACTTTCCTTCATATTATATAGCCCAATATATATCTCTTCCAATATTATTATTATATACACCTTTCCCCCCATTTCCACAAAAAAATTACATGAGTTATTTTCTATATTTTGAATATTGAAACTCCATAAAAATCATAGATGGATTTCCATATTAAAAAATTATTATGATATGATAATTTAATTATAGTTTATCCAAATAAAAAATATGACATTTTAATATAAGTTATAATGATTTTATGTGTATAAATTATCATCCATATTTTTATGATTAATAACCTCCATCACAACCATCCGTACATGTAGGCATTATGGAACAAATCTACTAATCAAGGAGAATAAAATAAATTCTTTCTTTATGAGACATGTTAAAAAACATACATTGGTTTCTAAAAAATATTATCCATCACTAGAAGGTTTTTTTTGAAAATAGTACATTATGTATAAAATTTAACACATTCCTATGGGAAATGTTAAATGTTGTGTCAGTTTTTTCCCTTTTTTGTACTCTAGCTATCCTTATAATGTCTTACCTGTCTACCAGAACACATAATCATGAACATAAATATTTTATGTATGAGGATAAATATATTACACACTTTACTAATTTTTCATTCTACTAAGAACTCCAATGAAAAATATATTATGCATCTATATGAGTATTTTTCTCATTACCGACTATGTTACCTCCTTGTAAAATATCTTACACATGTATTAAAATATATTATGCACCAATAAAAATATTTTACACATGATCTAGAAGATGTTACAAATATGTCCAAATATATTATACGCAATCCAAGAAATTATGTACATTTGGGAACTTCATGAATACCACATCAACATATTTTTAATATCTTACACATCTCCAAAAGATATTATGCACTTTCCAAATATCCTATAAATTTTCCAACAAATCCTTACACACCTAGGAATTTTCCATTTTTATAATTTAAAAAATATTCCTCATTACTCAAAAACCATATGCTTCTTCTAAGAAAAACATATTCAGACTTTTAAATAACTTTACACATATTGGGAATGTTTTCCTTTTTAACATTTCACTTCCCCTTAAAGATATATTAGATGAGTCAACAAATATGTTACATATACACCATAAAATGTTATTCATGTAAGGAAATCCATACACATGAAAGGAAAAAATATTATGCATCATAGTGAGCCTATTTTACATTTTCTATTTTATAGAAACCTACTTTGAACATAATAATCCAGAAAATTCATTATGTATTTCAAAATATCATTTGGATTTCCAAATAACTTCCAATAGAAGTGTCTCTTGATTGACAAAAAAATACAACACAAAATTTTTTGGTTCTAATATTCTCCCCCATATTATTTTTTTTTCGATAAAGAACCTATTATTCGAATTTTATATAGTCTATACCATCTATACTCCACTATATATTTTCAATAACCCTATAGATGTACTCCTCATTAGTATGAAATTCCCCAAGTAGTTTTTCTATGCTTTTATAACAAAATAAAAAGGGACATTCCTTTAGGTATGATAATTTTTTAAAATTATGTATACTTCTCCATTTATGAAAATTGAGAAAATATTCATTAACATATTCTATAGGCCCAAACGAGTTAAATATTAATGTATGAAATAAGTGAATAAGATATGTTCTCCAGGGTTTCCAATATAATTCAGATCAATCCATTATTCTTCTACTAGAATTACTCATAGATAATATCTCCCTATTTCTTATCAAAGTCATTAAAATAAAATAACCATTATAAAAAAGAAAACAAACAAAAAAAGCATTATATTTAATAATTAGATGGTGATTTTTCATCCTCTGAGTGGCGACGCGACTCAGAGCTCCCTCCTCTATGGTTTCTTCTCCGCATCCTTCTCCCCCCTCCTCCGGCGTGGCTCGGAGCGGATCGGCGTAAGCTTCTCGGACCGAGGGCAGTCTCGGCATCATTTCTAGAGTGACCTTGGCTCTGTCCAGTCTCACTTTGGCATCACCTCACATCGGATCTGGTGTTGCCTCAGCTTCTTGGATCTTGGCCTTGTTTCCAGTGCAGCCTCGACATCAATTCCAGTGGTCCTGGCTCCATTTGGATCTGTCTCGTTGTGGCCTTGGTGTCAAACCGGGCGTTGCCTCCTCCTAGTGATTGGACTCAGCTTCATCTTTGTCTGGTATCAATCCGAAATGGCCTCAGCCCCGACTTCAATGTTGTCTCAGCTTCTTGGTTCTCAGCTTCTCGATTTCGGAGTGGCCTCAGATTGGTCTGGATCTCTCCTGGCATGGGCTCAGCTCAGTTGTGGCCTCAGCTTCAATTCCAGTGTTAGATCAACTTTCGAGATCTTAGACTCAAATTCAGTGTGGCCTTGGCGTCGATCCTTAGCTTCATCTTTGACTCAGGGGTGGTGGTTTCAGTATTGGTTCCGACATGGCCTCAACATTGTCTGTTTCCTCAACATAGGCTCGGTGCTGGGTACGACGTAGCCTCATCCTCCCAGTTCTAGATTCCATCTCTGGTGTGGCCTCGACGTCGGCTTTGGCATGGAGTGGCCTCATCTTAGCTTCATGTGCTATATGTGCATTGTTTCTGGAGTGGCCTCAATGTGTCTAGAGTAGCTCATAGGTGGATGTATTGTGGTCTTCTAATGTAATTTGGTGTTCCCAAAACTTTAATTGGTGCTCTGTTTTGATGTTTTTGATGCTGAATGATATGGTTGTGGTCTTGATATTTCGGTATCTTTAGTGTGAATTGGCTGAAACAAGAGGGAGGGGTTGCGGCGGGACTTTCATCTGATGCCGGTTCTGGATTTTGGAATTCAGGAATATAGAAACTTTGATGATGTGGAAATTCCTGGACTCTGCCACATGGAACAGGACCCAGAGGAGGATTCAGAGATGGCGATTCATCTTTGCAGTATTTGTCATATTTTTATGTTTGAGAGGGTATGGTGTCTGCCATCGGATCGGGCATGTGCTTTTACATAAGACACTTTCTTGCCACACATCCATGCAATGGTGGAGAGCCTCATCATGATCATATCATGGGAAGGGGAAACTTCATGTTGTCAGTTTAGTTTTACTCTCTTGACCTTCGGGTTGTGATTTTTCCTAATTCATGAAGTCCGTTCAGGTTCCCTCCTTCTTCACTTAAATGGAGTTGTATTATAATAAAAAAATTAATTCCTTTGGTCCGTTGGATGGATGAATAAGGAGAGGGTTATTTATGAACCTAATAAAGTTGAAATATGAGGTTGAACATGAAGGATCAACTAGAGATTCTTGAATGCTAGAGTATCTAAGAGATTAGTAATGATATCTACCAGTCGAAACATACTCCATAACAATTACTCCTTAATCTAAATTTTCTTTTATAAGATGATATCTAAGTTCAATGTGTTTGGTTTATAAGTTCTGAACAAAATACTTTATGAGGTAAATTGAACTCTTTTTATCATAAAATATCTACATATGTTGCTTCAATTATTCACTAATATATTATAATTAATATTTCATCCACCGATTTTGTGTACATGATTTGGATAATACAATATATTCATCCTCATCCACACTAATATATGCACACTCTTATTTATTACTCATTCAACCTATACAAAAATACTAATAAAAAATTTACATGTCTTGTGAACATTCAATACACCACATAACTAACCTAATAAGTTTAAAAAAGATTGCAATTTCAGGTTCCTTTTCTACATTAAAGTGAAAACTATAATTTAGATTCCTTTGTATATGCCTCATAATTCTCTTCATTATTGTGAGATGTCTTCCTTGGGATTTTTTTGAAATAGAGCTTCCAAATAAGTAGTATAGAAATTATATTCTCATGTTTCTAATAGATATAATGAAATACAAATGAACCTCATATATAAGGTAGAATATAATAAATTTATGTCCTCTTCCTTATCAATAATTATTCTAATGAAAAACCCGATTGACATGGATTTTGAATCATTCATGTCAAAGTTTTTTAATAACTCATTTGAATATTTATCTTATGAGAGAAAAATAGATATTTCTTTTTGAACCACATTAAAACTCATACAATAACTATGTTCTCCAATCATATATATTTTAAATTATAAAATCTTTATATTATAACACTCCTCCATACCCTTCTATTTTATCCCCATAAATATTATATCATACACTTAAAGTAATGGAATAAATTTTCCTGCCTTGAACTAATTGACATATATGTTGTGATCAATACCAACCATTTTGAATTCAAATTTATTCAGATATTAGTCAATAAGATCATACTATAAACATATATCCTATTTAAGGTCATTCAAGTCATTATTCAACATACATAAAAATTTTTCATCATTAAATATTTGAAAACCTACTAGTTGTTCAGTATAAACATCATCCTTTAGAAGTCCATTCAGAATCATCATCTTTATATTTATTTGAAATATCATTAAACCACTTTATGTTTCAATTACAAGAATATTATGATTGACTCAAGCTAATCCACTAGCACAAATATTTCTTCAATGTCAACTATTTATATTTTATTATAACCTTTACTTACCAACTTTTATTTACTTTGGATTCCACTACCATATTGATTGAATTTATTCATGAATATCCACTTTGTCGTAGTCATACTGTGACTGTTTTAGCTTTCAATTATTTTGTAAATATATTTTTTATAGATACAATCTATTTAAACCTTTTTGGATCTAACACATGACTCATACTTATAATATTATCCAAACATAGTTTTCTCCATGTTTGATAACATAACAACATTCTCTATAGTCCTCATTCATCACATCTATGTTCGTGCATCTCTATTACTAATTATATTGGATAGACTGAATTCCATCCTCATTCATTTTCTTTATGGTGTGAGATAAAATTATTCTAAACATTTTTCCTCCTATTATTAATATTTTAAGTCATAATTATTTTAATAACCTTGAACAATTTCCAAATTTCCATTGATTTCAACATCTTCTTCACTTAGTTTAAAATTTTAACTCCCTAAATTCCTTCCACCTTTCTCCTCAATAAAATTAAAATCATTACTTTAAAAAAAATTACCCGTCTATTTCCTGTAGAATTTTTATTCCTTACTCTTTTTTGAGAAACCTAAGAACACTCACTCTTATATTGAATCACCAAAATTTCCTTGATTGCTTAATTTTTTATGGATATAAAATATTATTCCAAAAAAAATAAAAAGTGTATCAGTGGTGGATTCCTTCTATATCTCATTTAATAATGTTTTAGTTCATATCCATGTCTTTGAAAATTCCATTATTGAGTGTAAATTATGACCTTGAATTATTTGTTCCAACATTGGTGATGGGTAAAAGTTTTGATATGTAGTGTTTTATCTTTATTATTGACCATTAAATTTATTTGTTCAACAATATCATTTTGTTGTGGGGTCCTTATCTAGGGCACTTAATGTTTTATTCCTTGTTTTTTTGTCATAATTAACAACATAAATGGACATATAATCTATCCAATTATCTAATAACAATATTTTGATAATGTAGATAGTTTCAATTTCCAATTTCTAATGACACATATTCATGAACTCCATAACCTCTTTATTTCTTTTCATGATCATAATATAGAATATTTTACAAGATTCATTGATGAAAAATAGTTTATCTTTCTATACATGTTCTTGGATGATTCATTGGACCACATACATCAATGTGGAATATATCAAGTAAGTTGTATTCCCTTTTATTATTTGATTAACAAGGTTTATGTACCATATTACTCATTATTCATGAATTATATATATTTTATCATCTTCACTTTTGTTTTGTGATATCCACTAAAACTCCCATATTAGATAGGTTTTCCATGATTTTTTAGTCAAATTTACCAAGACTATGGTTCCATAAATGGTTTTCTTCTTTCAATGTATGATGTCACATGTTCTCCTTTTTATCCATGTGATAAATTTTACTATTTACCCACTAACCAACCATGATAAAATTCCAATCCTTTTCACTAATCAAGAACCCTCTTTGTTTGAATAAAATTATGATGTCCTTTAATATTTAGTAATTGATCATTTCCAAAACTAACAGTTCCATCAACTCTATCATTCATGTTTTTTAAGAGATTTATATTTCTAGTATTGTGATATGAATAACCACTTTTATGGATCTAAGTATTTTTATTCATTTTTTCATTGGTAGAAATTTTACTTACGTTTTCCTTATATATCTTATTATTATCTTTCCAATAATTCCATAAATAGTTTAAGACACAAGGTTTTAATTTCCCTCTCTCTCCATCACATGTAGTGTTATTACACTGTCCTTTTTCTTCAAGTGAAGATTATAAATTTTCAGGGTGTTTTTAGTGTTTTCTTGTATTCATTTATATTTTAATATGATAACATATATCTCCACTCCCACATTTACTACAATCAACGACATTATGCCCCAAGTTAGAATTGTGAAAACAATATCCCCAGAAGGATATTATTATTTGAGATGAAGGATATGATATTATCCTTACATGATGAATATTAGGTGGTTCTTTTCTCTAGTAACTTTTTTTTCTTGAATGTAGGACATTGTGTGGCCTATATAGAAATATAATTTGAAGTTCATTATGGGAAATATCTTTCCTGATATTTACCTCCACATTTATTCTTCCATTAAAAAACTCTTTAGTTAATGATAATCCCTTGAGGATATAATTCTATCCTCTAACCATTTTCTTCCCTTTATTTTTTACTTTATTTATCCTCTTATCGATGTGTCAATAACACTTAAATCTCCAATTTTACCCATGAACCTTGGCCTTTATTCATTTATAATTTCTTCAATACTTTATAAGCCCCATTTATCAATTTTTAATAACTATAAATATGATAATTTTTCAAAATAAAACTTCTTATATAAATCATCAAACATTATTATTGATTCAAAATTATATCTAAAAGTATCCACTAATTCTTAAATATCTTAAAAACTATTTAATTTCTCTTTAAAATATCATTACAGTCATTAATCACCTTATCATATTCTTCAATTTTTAGATTCAAATTTTATACTTCTACTGAGATTTCTTGAATAATTTAATGTTATTTTAATTTTTGTAGTTGGAAAAAATCTACTTCTGAATGATCAACATATTTTGGTGGCTCTTTAAATAGTTTAAAAAACGTTCTATTTTTCATTGTATTATATTGATCTCTTCAAGATCTCCCTCTAGTTACACCTTGATATCAACAATATGTTTAACTAATGTGATATATAGAATATATCATGAGTTTTGGGGTGAATTTAAATTATTTAAAATTATATATATTAAATCAATAATATTCAATATAAGAGTAAAAACATATGAAAATTAAAATATAATAGTTTAAAACAAGAAGTATAATAAGAAATACAAATAATTAGATAATATAATGCAAAGATAAGAAACAATCAACACCATATTTTATGGTAGTTTAGATCCAAAGGATCCTACATCTACTATCACCTCACTTTTTTCTCCTTGAGTAGAATGATTCTCTCTAAAATAGCCCACACCTTTGAATATATGTGATGATCATTTATATATAATACCATTTTCTCACATGGAGGCACAACCTAGAACAATAACTTCCTTTATACAAACTAATACAAAAACAATACTAACTTACATTTAATAAAATCTACAACTTGATATAAATAAATTTTACTAGAGGTATAACCAAGAATAACCAAACCTACTTTTGGAAGGAAAAATAATAAATAGATAGTTTAAAAATAAATAGAAAAAAATAACACTAAATTGAAACCAGAAAGTAAATGATGAACAAAATTTCAATGTAGTTTGATGCAGTTTAATAAATTCAATAATGTAATTTGACATTCTAGTTTCTTGAAAGTGATCCCTCAATTAGTGAAACATGAATTGCAGTACCTCTTTCAACACATTCATAATTTTTATCATAAAAATTTTCTATATAACAAAATTTTCTACATTTTTCATCAAGAATATAGTCATTTTTTTCGAAATTTCCCATGATCAAATTCCAAATGGTTGATTCCCTTATAATAAACTCCATGATCTTCTTGTCCATATGGATGTTTCTAAAAAAATCATCAAATCTAAAAATGATTATACATGATATTAACATGTAAATATTGCAATAAAATATTTATGGAAGTAAATTCAATATTAATTAAAAAAAATTATGTGTTATTACATCATTAAAAATTCAAAAACCACAATGAGTATCATCTTTATCACTTATAGTCAATTTAAAATTAATATAATAGATAAAATATAATAATATAAATCAAATAAAATCCAAATATTAGAGTAATAATAAAACAAAGTGGAAAATTTATTATAAGTAAATATGTATGTAAGGGTGATATACTAACTAAATAAAGGTATTCCTCATTTTATGTTTATGTACAAGTCATTTTTAGTTAAAAATATAATTATATTAATTTCTATATAAGGGTAGATAGATTAGTTAAAGGGAAATATATATATAGATTATATAAAGCTATTGTAGTAAAAAAATCTAAAACATCATCTATATAAGAATATTTTTTATTTAATATATAATAACAAATTTCATTTTCTACATAAGCATCAATTTTACTTTTTGTGAAAACATAATTTATATTATCTATATAAAAATATTTTCTTTGTGTAAACATCATCTTCATTTTTCTACATAGGAATGAATTAAGTTGTGAAAACATAAATTATATATATTTAAAGGTCAATAATAATTTGTATATCATCTATTTATGTGTTTTACATAATTTTTAAAGTTAAGATAAACATGAATAAATGTATATAAAATTTATTTAAAGGAAAAACAGAAGAAATTTAAATGTAAGACACAAATTCTATATAAGAATAAAATAGTTTTGAATTAAACCGAATAAATTCAAATTTTAGGCTTAACCTTCACATATTAAACATCAAATATTTAACCAATCATTAAAAACATGTAAATTAGAAAAGAAAAGTTAGATAATACCGTGAGAAATTAAAATTATCGAATATTGAGATTAATATTTATTATATACCTAAGAGGAATTTATAATATTCAAAACATAAATTGAAAAGTTTTACACTAATAATATCTCTAAAAAATACTCAATAATATATCTAACACAATACCCTCAAGTTGATAATTATTATTTCTTTTAGATATTTCTTCTGTAATTATTTCCAGTATTTCATCTTCTATATAAAATTTAATCCTATCTCGACCTACTCCAAATAATATTCCTTAAAATCTTATTCTTTCCTTACCAAGAATTTTCTTTGAAACATCTTCATAAATGATGTTCCTGACTTAAATTCAATTATTGGTGGAAAATTTCATCATGGGTTTTGTAGTGTTTTAGTTTCAATTTAATCATCATCTGATTTCCTTATACACCTCACTATAATATGACCAATATTAACACATAAAAAAACATGCCAAGTCTATCTTTCTTTCAACTCTTACCTTTCATATAATGAATTATATTTCCGATAGAGATAAGAATTCAACAATTGAATCTTATTCATCATCTACAACTTATGAAATGTCATGCTTCTTGATATCCCTAAATTACACCTCCTTAGCTTAGTGATTTGACATTTCTTTCAGCTTCACCAATAAAACATATGTGTCCATACTTCTATATAATTCTCCCAAAGACAATTCTACAAAATTTCTCTCTTAAAAATTTGGATACTTTTTTATTATAAGGAGGTTTAATCCTTCTTAAGATCTTCATTACAATCTATAACTCTTTTACTTATTCACCAAGACCCCAAATAGCTCCTAAATACTCTATCATTTGGTTTAATAATACATAAATATTATCATTAGGTTATATCATAATATTATTTAATTTATTATCTAGGACTTGAATCTTATTCTTCATTATATTATCGTTTCCTTTATATATATTGTCCACTTTTTCCCACTTGGACTCAGATTTAGTGAAGCTCATTTTATTCATGTAAATCTGGTAAGAAATCTAGAGATATGAAATTTTTACCTCTGGAATTAGCATCAATAACTTTTTTTCTACTTATGTCATTTAATACTCTGAATCATCACTTACATTTATCTCATGCATAACTATAGAGAATACATCAAGTATAAGAGATTGTAGATAAGATCACTTTTTATTATTCTTTGTTTGTTAATTACAATAATTTAATAAAGGAACTCATTTTTCATTTACTATATTTTCCTTTGTAAAAAACCCAAGATGGATGATTCAACACCCCGAAAATGGCTCTAATATGGTTATTGAAACTAGTGTCTGAATACACCCTACAAGGGATACATTATGGTGTATAATTCTTTTTTCCTCTCATAAAATCTTATCCCCAGGTTAGAATGAATAACATGATTCTATTAATACTCACACACACACAATATATATTTTGAAAGTAAATATAGGCACACAAGTGTTTTACATATTTCACAATGAAGGAATATTCTAAAGAGAATATTATGAAAACGTTTCAATACACCAGAATATAATATTACCCATTGTATTTCATAAAAATGTTTAAGAAGGACAAATTTTTCCTCCTAGTATCACCTTCTCATTTTTATACATCTTCTCAATATATTTTGACATAAGTTAAAATGGTAAGGGGGACATATAGTATACCAATAATGTGTTTTTTAATAAACACCAGGACTTAAAAATGGTTTTGTAATTTTCCTTCAAATGATCCTTAAAATGTATATGTTTAAAGAAAATATCATTACAACCTCTATTCTTTATAGTTTAGTCACAACATCGTTAACATCATCTCCCTTTACATTATTCTAGAGAACCAAATTTGTATCTCTTCCTCTCTTCTTTTTTCCATTCTAATTTTTCCCTCATTTTTCCTCATTGGATCATTTCACATAATATTTTACATATTTTTTATATAAAAACACCATAAAAATCACTTTGGGATTATCTTCTTTAAAACTATGTCAAAACTATTTTTTCATGATTTCCTCGTAGAAAATAGGACATTTGAATGTTTAATTACACCAACATGATGGGTAAGAATTGTCAGTAACATTTTTATAATTAATAACCCCCATTATAACTATTCAGGAATGCATACATTGTAGTAAAAATCTTATAGTCATGACATAGAATATTAGTTATTCCTTGAAGTGACCTTATAAAAATATTATGTTGTCTTCCATAAAATATTACACATATCAATTTTTTTAGAAAAATAATATATTATATATAAAATCCTTACCTACACCTTGGGGTAACCTAACATGATTCATAGGGTTTTCCCCTTTTTTCATTCTACCCATCATTATAATTTCTTATGCATATCCAAGAAATCATATACATGACCTAAAATATATTATATATGGGGAGAATAATATTATGAACTTTATTACTTTTATATTGTTCCAAAAACTAGAGTGAAAATATATTATGCATCTTTATGATGATTTTCCATTTTCCTACCTAATTAACTTCAAGGAAAATATCTTATAAATGTATTGAAAAAAATATTACACACCCATATATATATCTTATGATTTAGTTATATGATGTTAAAAATCTTCTAAAATATTACTATACTCATCCAAGATATTACATATATAAGGAAAATATATTAATCTCACTTCCACAACCTCTATATGTACTATGAGTCTCCCATGTATATTACACATATTCTAAATAACTTACTCATATCCGAAAAAATCCTTACTTATCTGTGATGTTTCCATTTTTATACTTCTAAAAACGTTTTTCACCATTAGAAACCCATATGCAGCTTCAATATTAACTTAAAAATGCTTTCAAGAACCAAACACATATATGTAATATTTTTATTTATATAATTTCACTTCACATTCCAAATACCATGCATGACCACTCAAATATATTATGTATACACTAAAAAACATTTCACATGTAAGGAAAACCTTACACATGCAATGAAAAACCTTACCCATAATATAAATAAAATTTCACCCTTTTCCATTTTTAGGATACCCAATCAGAATAAGATACTCCCTAAAATTACACAAGTCATATAAAATAATATTCATGTTTTCAAATGACTTCCAATAGAAGTGACTCCCAATTGAAAATAAATCCAAAAAAAACTGTTGTCATTCCAACAAGGTTCTTACCCTACTTATAGGCAAAGTTTAATTTTTATCAACCCTCATATAATAAATTTAGTCTTTTAAAAAATCAGAGTAAATAAAAAAGAAGTACCACTATGATTCACAAAACCAGTATTTTATGATTCTTCCTATCAAGTAGGATCATGTTTAGTGAAAATTATGGGATATTTCCTCTGGATCATCATTTATGAATTATTTTATACTCCCTATCAACATGATTACCATGGGAGGAAATTAAATCCTAAAAGGTTTTATGATATCACACAATATACTTCTAGGGAAAGTTAAAGTAAGATTACGATCAATCTGTTGATGGATACTTAGAAACTGATGATGTTCATTAAAAATATAACACATATAATGATTTTATATTTACTGTTAGATTTTTTCAATGAATATTATTGATGTAAACCCCTTAGATAATACCTAACATGTTTTTAATAAAAATAAATACAATTAGTTGGCATCATGTCATAATTTGGCCCACACCAAGGTGTGATAAGAATATATATTAACTTGACATCAAAGTAATGTTCATGATTTAGGGGCTCTTTTAAATATCCAAATACCACTTTATTAGATAGATTGAGTAAAAGAAAATGGGGTTATTGTAGTAGTATCTATATATCAACCACTACATTAAGAAGTCGAGCCTTTTCTAATGAGTAAAAGTGTACCCAGTATGAGGTTAAGCTGAATAATTTTAGGTGACTTGACATTGAATTAATCAAAGGTAATTTACCCATTGAGTGAAAATTTTTGGTTTAAACTTTCATGAATCCTTTATATGACCTATTTGAACATGATTTCATTTCCTAACTTGAAATGGAATATTTGATCCATCTAATAAACCTAATGCTAAAATAACAAGTTTATGCGACCTTGAGTCTACGTAATTATATGGATTTTTCCCCATTAGGACAACAAGAATCACTGGTTCATATGAGTTACTATTGGGAAAAAATCCCTTAAGTTGTCCTCTCGATATGTTTTGGGTGTGATTTTTATTGTTTAAATACATAGATGACCATCAATGAGTATGGTTAGTGTTTTCTGAAAGTAGGTTTTTAAGGTGGTGTAGTTTCCCAGGGTTTGTGAAATTTTGGGCCACAAAATTTGGAGTTTGTTTTTTTCTAAAGGATAATTTCCAAATATGGGTACATAGTACAAAGACCATGAAGTACGGTTTGTGGATTTCAATAGTGGTATGTGGAATGTCAAAGAAAATTATAAAAGGAATTGAACTGTGAAGCATGAGATGCAAACCGCATACGAGAATGGTTCATGGGGAGAAAACGGTCCATGGTGAAGGCATGCAGTACACAAAAGGAATGAAGTACACGTAATGGTTGTGGGATATAGGATGTCTCATTGTTTATATAAACAAGGTGGTGGTATTATAAACCATTAAGGGATTTATTCTCAAAAATGTGATAGTGGTTTGGACCACTGTGAAGGAGGAACAATGATATGCGGACCGTGTAGGACAAAATGGTTCATGGGTGAAGCGGTATGTGGTGAATGCAGTACCACATTGAAGATTTGGTAAATCTCAGATTATAAAATTTTGTAGATCTATTTTCCTATATAAGGAGTGTTAATCCCATAATTAAGTAAGATCTATTTTCATAGGAAAGAATCTTTTCTCGGGGAATTATATGAAGTCTAAAAGAGGTTCGTGAGGGAGAATTTTGCAAAGAATGAAGTGGCTCGCTTGGAAACAATTTCGCCAAAGGATTTTGTGAGAAACTATATCCCACAACGGAAAAAGTACATGGAGGAGGAAGAAGTGGTATACAGAGGAATAATACGTGGTATGTGGAGGAAGAAGACCTGGTATATGGATGAGATATGGTGTGCAGAAGCAGAGGTAGTCTGTGGACGAGAGGCGATTCACAGAAGAGGAGACAACCCGTGAAGTAGGGATGGTACACAGAAGAGATATAGTTTGTGGATGAGAGGTGATCCTAAAGCCACACCCTCTACATAGTATGTGGACAGAGTAAGGTGGTACACATAGGAAGCTAATTTGTTCATCAGGGACTCAAATAATCTTTCAAAATCTCCAAAAAAGTTCATGAAGGCAATTTTCGCTAACCTAAAAGTATGTGGAAAAGTGGATTTCATATATGGGTGAAAAAGGGTATCAAAATAGATATTATACCTATATTTTAGAATGATTTCATTTAAAAAAAAGGAACCTACATTTCCAAAAACGGTGAGTGGATCCCTTTTAGTAGTCGTGAGTGAAGGAAGAGGAAGATGGTGATCCTTCCCACTGGCAGTGAGCTGTAGGAAGATACATAGGAAGTGACCATTGGGAATGCAGTGAGAAGACCATAAACCTTGTAATGGTAGTGAGTCTTGGCATATAGGATCTATCCTGAACATTCAAATTTTGTAGTGAGCTTTAGTGGATTTGATATATCGGCACATTGCAGGTGTATGCTTCTTAGACGTAGCCCAGTGAGGGTGAACCAAGTAAAATCATTGTGTCCTATGGTTGATTTCTTTTCTGTTCTTACAATGGAATGGGAGAAAGGGATATGTTTTTTGTTTAATTATGAAACAAGACCTGAATGGTTAGTAATTATAATCTATCATACCCTGATTCACCACCCCCCCTCCTCAGGGTATTTGACCTAGTGGACCTAACTGTTACCCTTGGCTAACTCAATCTAGTTTTCAAACACATGTGTAAACAATTCGGTCATATCAGGCTTCATCAACCATTCATTCTCAGACAATTGACCCAATATTAATACCATAATATATTTTTGAATCCATAAAATATATTACCACTTGAATGGAAACCATGGAAGTCTAATAAGAACTCATGAAATTATAAAAACACTATAGCGTGAGTGGGTTGATTTGACTCCACCTCTGCCCAGCTTTGGGAATCAAAACTTCCCAACATTAAATGTCAAAAGAGACCAAGAATAACATCATATTAATTTTCAATATAAATTCAGTAATATTTTTGAGATTCAAAAGCAGAAAACTAGTGAATATGATATGTTTCATCTAGACTCTAGAAGGAACAATGGTTGTATGGTACAATAATCGAGCAGCTAGATCCATCGTAGTTAAGAAGGTCTTTAGTGATAATTTATTTACTAGTTTAGTTAAATAGTAATCATAATGACCACTCCTGACCTCTCAAACTATAAGCAATGTGAAAATGATATTATTATATATTTTACTTCAAGAATAGAAGGGATTGAGATATTACCTAAACATGTATCTCCCATAAGAATAGTTGTTTGAAATATATATAAATAATATTCATAGTGAGTTAGAAACATTTCTTGTCTCCTTGAACTATACTAGAATATTCTAATAATTTTTTTAGTAGAGTGATTTTCAGAGGATTCCCTCTGATGTTATGAAGTGATGTACAATCCATCATCTTCAACATAAAGAAAGAAATTTAGAAATTAATAAAAGCAAACTTCACTCTCAAAGTGATTATAATACAAGATCTAACTCTTGAGACTGCCAATTATAATGAGGTGCCTCTTCTTGAGTTGTAAAAACCATGATCTTGTTAGAGTATTTTATTTTTACTAAAAGATTCATGTCATTGAATTGTTTTGATGTAAACCCCTTAGACAATACATACCATGTTGTTGATAAAAAGAAACACAATGAGGTGGTATATTTTAAAAATGTGGACCACACCATGGCGTGACAAGAAGATATCATGATTCTAAATAAATGGAAATGTAATGATTTAGGGGATCCTCCAAACATCCCACTACAACTAACTTAAAGAGATTAAGTTAAAGAATATTGGATTAGTTAATTAGTAACTATATCCCACCCACTACTCAAATAACATGATCATTTTCAAATGAGTAAAATATTACCTAGTATGAAGTTATGTTAGAATGTTTTATGTGTCTTGATATAGTATTACTCAATGGAAATATACCCATTGATTGTAGATTTTATGTTGAAGCCATCACACCACCATTAGATGATGACCCCATTCAATGGGATTGAATTTTTCGAATAGAAAGGGGAGATTTAATCCATCCAATCAACATAATTTTAAAACAACTAGTTTACTTAACCTTGACACTAGATAATTATCTAGAATTACCTCCACTAGTAAAATAACCTTCACTAATTCTTATAATTTAACCTAGGATAACTCAGGATTTTTTTCAAACATAGGTGTATAAAATCAAACCATATCAGGCTCCAATATCCATTATTTCTCAAACATTGTCCCCAATAGTAATACCAAAATATTGTTTTCAATACATAGAACCTATTAACAATAAAATGGAAACCATGGAAGGAAAATGAGAAATCACAATACTAGAAAAGAGTCCATATCATGGTTGGGTGGATTTGATTCATTATATACCGATATTTGGGAATCCCTTGTTCCTAACATTAAATGACACCTGATACCTAGAATAACATCGAATGAATTTTCCATATCAATGTGGTCTGATGTTTAAGATTCTAAAAGTAGAAAAATTGTAAGAATATCATATGTTTCATCCAGAATCTTGAAGGACCTAATTTTTTATAGTGCCACAATCAAGAATCTAGATCCATTATAGTTAAAAAGATTATCAAGGACTGTTCCTCTACTAATTTAGTTCATCACTAAGGATGATAACCATACCTAACCACTCAAACTTTAATAAATGTGAAAATGAGATTGTTAAATATTTGATTTCTAGAGGGAATTAATTGACCTATTTAATGAACATGTAACTCCCATAAGAGTAGTTTTTGGAAATCTATATAGACAATATTTGTGATGATATGAAAACGTTGCTTGTCTCATTGAAGTGTCCTAGAAGATTCTGATAATTTTTAATAGTAAATAAATGGTTGGAAGATTTATTTCACTATTATAGAGTGAGGGTCACACCATAATCCTAATCATAAGGAAAAAATTATATAAACGAATAAACAATAACCATCACCCTAAATGTGATGTTAGTGCCAACATCATCTCTCAATCCTCCCAATTATGATGAGGGGCCTCTCCTTGAGAAGTAAAAACAATTCTACTATTAGTGGATTTTATTTTTACTTATATATTCATTTAAGTTAATTTTATTTATGTAAACCCTTAACATAATTCATTACATATTTTTGTGAGAATAAACACAATGAGGAGAAATATTTTCAGAATGTGGTCCATGCCAAGGTTTGAGAACAATATGTATGGAATCAGCATCAAAGGAATGGTCAAGATTTAGGGGATCCTCTAAAAATAAAACTTCCACCAACTAATAATGATTTAGTTAATTAAAATGGGTTTGGTTTAGTAGTATCTAGATACCACCCACTACTTGAATAAGATGATCCTTTTTTACTGAGTAAAAGATTACCCAGTATGATGTTAAGATATAAAATTTTAAGTGACTGAACACTAAATTAGATAAAGTAAACTTTCTAGTTGAGTGTAACATTTAGGTTAAAGAATACATGCCTCCTTTTGATAACCCCTTTCAACATGATGAGATTTACCAACTAGAAAGGGAAAGTTTGATCCATCTAATCAACCAAATGTTAAATTAATTGGTTTATCAGACCCTAACACTGGGTGATTGTCAAAAATTTCTTACACCAGTACAGTAACACTCACTAGTTCTTACATGTAACCCTATGGAAACTAATTATAGTTATAAAACACATGTGTAGACAAGATGACCATATCAGACTCTACCAACAATTCTTGTTCAAAAAATAACCCAAATATTTATACCTCAAGATATTTTTGAATAATTAAAATATATTACCACTCATATGGAAACCAAGGAAGGCCAATGAAAACCAATTAAATTCGAAAAGAATCCATATCATGAGTGGATGAATTTGACTCCTCTACCCAACTTTGGGAATCCACCCATCCCATCATTAAATAGAACAACATATCAAGAATAAAATTTTATGAATTTTCCATCTAAATTTGGTCCTATGTTTGGTATGGAATGAATATAATATGTTTACAAAGACTCTGGAAGGACGTAATTTTTATGGTATAATAATCAAGTAGCTAGATCCATTATAGTTAAGAAGATACTACGTGACTATTCATCTGCCGGTTTAGTTTAACACTGAGGAGGATGACCATACCTGATTTCTCAAACTATAAGTAGTGTAAAAATTATATGGTTATATATGTTGGTCAGAGTGGATACTCAAGAGGGGGGGGGGGTGAATTGAGTTCCAATTAAAATTTCTGTTAAAATATTGTCTAGTTAAAATCCTCCGATTTATAAAATAAGTTAAACTGTAGTGAATTTATACAGATTGTAAATGTTCACTTAGCTTCTCAAAGATTGATTAGGTCTCAGTTAGTTTAACCACAAGATAAAACTAACTTTTGAAGCTAACCTATTGATTTACAATAAGTGTAAACACTTGCTAATTTAACTATCAAAGTAGCTTCAAAATAATGTTGTATTTAAAAGTAATAGCAGTGAAATAAATATGATATATGTCATATAAATTAAACTTAAATAAAATATGCACAATAGATATAACAAGAGGTTCAGTATAAAGCCGATACTTAGTCCTCTCTAATATATATAAATGTGATCCACACCCTGGATCGGGGTTACCAACAGTTTTACAAAACTGTCCAAGCCACGCAGGGACCTCTACCACTGTTCTTTATGGGAAACAAAACAAAGACCAGGTCACACAAGGACCTATTCCACAGTTGACATGGGTAAACAAAGGTTAAGAGAATTTGAGTGAGGATTTTGATATCCTCCAGTTCAGTGCAGGAGACAGTGTGTGTAAAGATATATAGAGTACACCACACTACTCGAAAGTTAATAAATAAATCATGTAGAGAAGATAGATGAGAGTTTAGAGAAGATCTAGTGATTATAAATGTAGCTCTGGACTCGTTGGATTCAGTAGGAATGCTTCGAAGTCCTTCTCTGGTTTTTCTGTTGAAAAACAGAGTGTCGTAGTTCAGCTTGTCTTCTTCAGGAGTGAGAAAGATTTCTTGATTCGTCGTGTGTTCTTCAGTGGTGTTGGGTGGAATTTGTAAGCGTTCTTTGAAGGTCTTGCACTCTACTTCTTGTTTAGTATAGTACACTTGAATGTACGTAAGTTCTTCTCGTTGTATATTCACACTTTTCTCTATTTCACCACTTGCACGTGTACTGCATCTCAATCTTCCTTATATTCCACATGTTCTGGCAGTAGGAATGATTTCCTTTTCATAGGTACGAGATATGGTTTCCTGACATGCCAACAACTAACATTTTTTTTAAAAGGTGAAGCTTTGGTCAAAAGACCAAAGCACATTTTATTGGAAGATAAAAAGGATTACAAGAGGCGAAAGGAAGGGATTTTTTTACAATCTCTATCAAAGAGATATAATAAGTCAGAAGGAATAGAGTCCATCCAAGTCATGATCTGATGAAGTCCTTTGTTGGCAAGAGAGTCAGCAACTGCATTTGCTTCATGGTATGCATGAGTCGCAATATAGTCAATCCCATTGAGCAAGTTGAGGCAGTTCATCCAACGAGCAGTAAGAGGCCATGCAAGATGGATGTTTCCATTCCATATGGCATGGATGATAGTGGTTGAATCAATTTCAATCCATATATTTCTCCAACCTCTTTGAATTGCGATATCAACTGCATGAATGACCCCAAGCATTTCGGCCTCCAGAGATGAAGAGTAACCACATCCCACATAGAAGCATCCTTGGCATTGGCCAGCTGAGTCTCTAAAGATCACACCGCAGCTGGTAGGACCTGGATTGCCTTTGGAAGCTCCATCCACATTCACTTTGATCCATCCTGGCATTGGAGATTTCCAGAACACTTCAAAAGAACGTTTAGGCTTTGAGAAGATTCTAGGGATATGGAGATGTCGAAGAATCTCAAAATCACTAACTGAGTTGTCACAACAGTCTTTTTGCATTGAGGCAACTTCATGAATCGCAATAAGAATCTAATATTTTCCTGCATTAATATTGAGAGAATGATTATTGTGAATAAGATCATTTCTGACATACCAAAGCTCATGCAGGAGTTCCGCCACTGCCGCAAGAAATAGATTCTTGATTTGAAGAGAAGCTTCATGTCTAGTGCAATTTCTTAAGAACAAGTAGATTGAGTCAGTAAGGAGTTTTCTGCAATTAAATAAATCAAAAATATAATTCCACAGGGCAGAGGCCATCGCACAAGATAGAAAGAGGTGATTGGCATCTTCTCTGTGTTTATTGCACAAGAGACACTTAGAACAAAGTTGTATACCAAATACTTGCAGACCAGTTTCAGTAGGTAGTCTATTATGAGCAATACGCCAAATAAGGGTAAGCCTCGAAGGTTTAATCCAAGGTTTGTTAAAATGATTCACCCAGAGGAAATTAGATTCATTTTTAGAGAAATTATGCTTATAAAAGTTTTTAGAATCTAGAATTCCATTAGTAGAAGGTTCCCAGACAAGAAAATCACCCTCAAAGGAAAAGTAATAGTTATTAATAGTTTGCAAAATATTGTCAGGGAGATCACATTGATTAGATTGTAAGACTTCCTTTATGGTATGATTAGTATCATCAAGAGGATTTTTAGCGGGTAACAATGATATCAAAGGGTTACCACACAATTTTCCACACCAAAAATTAACAGAAGAATCAGCACTGACAATCCATCTGGAGTTATGCATGATATTTTGATAAGAGTCACGGATAGAGGGACAGATGGAAGAGTTAATGAAATTAAAGTTCCCTTTTATAAGCTTAGAGAAGAATCTAATTTTCAAAAATTCAGTAGCCTTAGAAGTGGAGTTAATAATGCGCCATGTAAGATGAGCCTGAAGAGAATCATTGAAAAGCTTGAAATTTTTAATGTCAATTCCTCCATTAGCGATGGGTTTACAACATGTATTCCAAGGGATAGTAACAAGCTTCTTTTCAAAAATGCTTCCAGACTAAATGAAGTATTTAATATAGGTATTAATTTTTTTTTAAAATGCTGACGGGCCATTTATAGACCATAAGGGAATAGACCATTTTAGAAACAATGGTCGATTTGACTAAACAAATTCTCCCAGCCATGGAGAGGGATTTCCCTTTCCAGCTGGAGATTTGATTTGTGATTTGAGAGGTGGAATTAGCAAAGTGGATAGCTTTGGGTCGACCCCAGAATATTGGAACACCCAAGTAAGAGAAAGGTAAGTGGCCCTCCTTAAGACCCAGATACGTGATGATATTATTTTTCCTTCTAATTGGAAAATTCTTACCAAAATAAATATACGATTTACTCCAGGAGATAGCTTGACCAGATATTTCCTCATAGTGAGATATAGCTTCTTTGAGAACATGAAGATTTTTCTGGTCTCCTTTCATGAATAGAATAATATCATCAGCGTATAAGAGATGGGTGGGGGCATTTAAGTTCCTGGAAACTTGAATAGGTTTAATCATTTTTTTATTAAAAAGATCGTTAAGGAGCTTTTTAAAGTAATCTTCAGAAATAACAAAGAGGATGGCAGAAAGTGGATCCCCCTACCTAACAACTTTTGAGCATTTAAAATAACCTCTAGGGGTACCGTTAATCAGAATAGAGATATTATCAGAGTGAAAATGAGTCTTTATTCTACCAATGGAGGAATCACAAAAGCCAAAGTTTTTTAGAACTTTGAAAATGAAATTCTAGTCAATGGTGTCAAAAGCCTTTCTGATATCCAGTTTGATGGCCACAGAACCCCCTCTAGTGTTTTTATTTAAACTATTAGCACATTCAGAAGCAAGGCATATGCAATCTTGAATGGACCTCCCCTTAATAAAACCAAATTGATTCCAGGAGACGATTCTATTGCAGATAGGAGCAAGTATATTTGCAATAATTTTAGTTATAATTTTATAGATAGTGTTAATCAGCGTAATCGGTCTGAATTGATGGATCTCAGAAGCATTCTCCACCTTAGTAATTAAGGTTAGGAATTGATAATTTATTCCATGAGGAAGATATCCATTAGTGAAAAAGATTTTAACAAGGCTACAAACATCATTTTTAATAATATCCCAATGATTTTGGAAAAAACCATTATTGAATCCATCCGGACCTGGAGCACTGTCTGAATTAAGAGCAAAGACAGTGTCTTTAATTTCATGATCAAGAGGAGTACTTAAAAGAGACGTGTTGTCCCTTTTATCAACCATTAAAGGAATAATATCAGGTTTAAGATCAATATTAATATCAGAACCATTAAATATGTTATAAAAGTACGAGGTAACATGATCTGCTATGGCTTCCTCAAAGCCAATGATCCGGTCATTGTGTATAAGCGAGGAGAGCAGACGACTAGCCTTTCTAATTCTTTGAAGGCAATTATAAAATTTAGTATTGCGATCACCATCAGTAAGAAATTTAGTCCAAAACATTTGTTTACGAATATTGTCTTTAAAGGTAAGCAGTGAGTTCTGTTTATGAGAGAGATTACCCTCCAAATGAGGATCCATATTAAAATCAGAATTAGTGTTTTGAGTTTGGAAGCGACTGAGTTCATCTTCAAGATCAGAGATATCCTGATTCATTTGGGAGTTTGAAGTTTTGTACCAGCTTTTAAGAGCTTGTTTAAGGATTTTCAATTTGTGTAAACAAGAAAAAGAGTCTTTGTGATGTTTCATGGAGATCCAGGTGTTATATATGAAAGAAACACAATCAGGATTCGAGGACCAAGCATTATTAAATTTGAAAGGAATGACAGGATTACGATCATTCATGGAAATACTGACAAGAATAGGATGATGATCAGAGTTGAGTCTGGGTAGAGTAACACTAGATATTTTGTCCCAGATGTCAAGGGCCTTCATGTTAACAAAATCCCTGTCAAGTTTACTCGCCACATTTTTGTTGTAGTGATTTCTATACCATGTGTATTTTTCACCAATAAGAGAGATTTCAAAAAGGTTACAATCTTCAATAGTGGATTTAAAATCCCTGGAAGATATCGAAAGATGTGAGGGCCCAATTTTTTCAAAAGGGGAAAGAATGGCATTAAAATCACCCAAAACAACCCAGGGATCTTGAATAAGATTATCCATATCAAGAAGATTAGACCATAAAGTTCTCCTATCCTGGTATCTATTCTTGGCACAAACCAAAGTGCAGAAGATATGTTGGCCATTCCAAAAGAAATCACATGTGAAGTGCTGGTCAGAAGCTCTAAAAGTATTAATATTATTTAAATTAATGTGGGAGAAAATCCACATGGATTCAGCATGAGGACCACATTTACAAGAACCTAGAAAACAATAATTAAGAGAGCCAAATCTAATTTAATTCATTTTGAAATCAAATTTTGGTTCAGAAATGGCAAAGAGTAGAGGTTTGTGAGTGCTTAAAAACCTCCTAAGGGTAGTGGAGGTGTCATTGTTAGAAATTCCTTGGCAGTTCCAATAGAGGATCTTCATTTTAGGTTTTGTTTTGTGTGAATACCCTTTTTTTTTGATTTACTAGAACCCTTCTTTTGGGATCTCGTAATTATTGAGAAGGAAGAAGATTTTTTTTGACTCTCATCAGTTTTAGAACTGTGAGAGGAAAAAGAATTTAGAGCTGTATTTATATTAGAAACAGAAATTGGGGTACTCACTGGGACATTACTGTCCAGTGTGTGAGGTTTTTCAGTAGCAAGGGAAGAGGCATGATCAAAAGAGAGTTGTTTCACCTCTGTAACCAAAGAAGTACTGTTCAGATTGATCTTCAAAGCAGCATCATGGGCATGTGAGAGTTTAGATTGATCGAGAGGGTCAGTCAGAGACTGGATATTTTCAAGTTCTGTAGGTTTTTAGAGATCAGATACAGGGTTACAGTCCTGGGAAGGACCAGGTTTGACAAGAGGAGAGTTGGCAACTATCCCACTTACCAAACAGGGATCAACTATTTGAGCATAATCAGACAAAGCTTCAGAAAGAGATGGTGGGGTGTGTGAGTTACTTTGTGCCAAATTATGACCATCAGAGACAACATTTTTAATATTTGATATAGTAATATCATCAGGATTAACAGCAATTTCCTCAACCACAATAGAAGATTTATCTACCTTATTTTGCAGAGCAGCAGAAATCTGCATGTCAGTAGGGGAAATAGACATCATCTTGTTAACAGAGGGAGATTCCACTTTTAAAGAGGAATCAAGATCAGTAGTGTGTGCAGGAAGGTGTGTAGCAGTAATACCAGAAGAGTCAAGGGTATCAGTTTTAGACTCTATTATAGATATTCCAGGAGCAGAAGAAACACATTTAACTTTAGAATTAAGATGTACAGGGTTACCTGGATCTGCAGTGTTTCCAAACTTACCAAGTGACTTACTAGTCACAAGGGTAATTTCCATTGGATCAGAAGGTATAATATCCTCCAATTCCCTACAAGAAATATCATTTAAAGATGAAGTACCAAAGGAAGAAGCATTTTTAGTGCAATTAGGGATGGTAATAGGATTGTTCTTGTCTGAAATACCACTGTTACAGGCATCTACTGTTCCATCTATACCAAAGTGTTTTTCATTGTTTTGAAGGTTTTAATCTTCTTCAACCAAAACAGCCCAGTATTTTCCCTCTAAGGAGGAAGGGGGGCAGGATTTTTTAACCCAAACATCATGATTTTTTAGAGAGAGTTCATATTTATCTGTGATGATTTTCCCTTTTTTTTCATTCTTAACCTCTTGCCAATCATTCATAATTGGAGGGTCCATTTTCTTTCTAGCTACCCTGCAGTTGGAAAAGCTATGCCCAACCAGTTTGCAAAATTCACAAAATGAAGGATTTTTTTTCATATTCTATACTGAGTTCCATTTTTCAATCAGGGGAATTGAAACCAATTTTAAAAGGAAATTCATGTGTTAAGTTAATTTCAACCATAACTCTAGCATAAAGGCCTAAGTCCCCATTCAAAGTCCTATGATCAATTTTTATCGGGGATCCTATGCAAGAAGCAATATCATTTAGGATTTTTGGGTGCCAAAAAAACCAATTAATCCCATGAATTCTAACCCAAACCTGTGCCATGTTTTTTCTGTGTGTGTACGGATTAAAAGAAGGATTCCAATCTGAGATTCTAAAATAGCCAGTTTTAAGCTGTAAATTTCCAATCTTCCAAACCTGATCAAGCTCACCTTGAGAGCTGAAGAGGATATGATAGTAACCTTTACCTAAGGGGACCATCTTCCATTTAGGAGAGCCCCAACAGTGTGAAATACTGTTCTTTAGCTCAAAAATTGGCCATGGATTATCCCCTGTGTTGTAGGGTACTCGGCCAAGGATCGACAATTTGCAGAGCTGTTCTCTCTACTTCAAGGCTTCTGGATCGGCATCCATCAAGAAGGCACTATCTTCTAACCTTCTGAAGAGGGGTTTTTTGCACTCCTTTATGCTGATAATGTCAACTCCCTTTAGGGCATCGCTAAAGGAGACCGGGAGGGGGCGAAGCGGAACCTGGAGATTTCCTACTTCGATTTTTGCAGTATCCGAAGCCAAAGAAGTAAGAGCAGGAGGGGAAACAAGTTCCCAATCAAGATCAAAACCAGCCATCAGAGATCGCAAGAGGAAATAGCGGTGAAGATTAGGGTTTGGAATCGCCCGTTGGAGCACGGTTCGAGAGCTCCCATTCCTTTCTCATGCCAACAACTAACATTAAATAACATTAATTACATTAAAAACAACAAATATGACCGTTAGAATCATTTAAAATAATATTGACAAAAGATTAAGAAACAATGTCACAATGATCATGGAAACAATGCCTTCTTCACGGTGTCTGATCACGGTGTCTGGTTACGGTGAGTGGTCACGGTGTCTGGTCACGGTGAGTGGTCACAGTGTCTAGTCACAGTGAGTGGTCATGGTGTCTGGTCACGGTGAGTGGTCACAGTGTCTGGTCATGGTGTCTGGTCACGGTGAGTCCTTCACGGTGTCTCCATACTTAGATGAATATCTGTATTAGGATTAAGACAATGATATGCAGAATATGAGTTAAGGTTAATCATTAGAGATAATATATAATAGAATTATGATCATGCATAGGACTCGTAAATAATAAATAGAATAATTAACATCCATAAGCTTTGTTATCATAAAAACACGATGTGCACCTATTATTGAGTTTGAAGATCATTAGCAAGATGTGTACTGAAGATCAAGATTAATGAAGAGTAATGATATTTGTGATCATTAAAACATGATTAACACATGAGGAGTCCAACAATAGATTTAATTTTTTGATTGAAGGGATATATATATTCACTAAAAAAGTATCTTTGATGAGATTTGTTGATGTAAATCTATATAGACAATATTCATGATTATCTAGAAACATCGATAAACTCATTAAAGTATCCTAGAATATTCTAAGTATTTTTTATAGTAGAGAAATGGTTGTAAGATTCCCTTTGATGTTCCAAAGTGAATTATAAACTATAATCCTAAATTTATGTAATGAAATATGAATAAACAATAATCAACACTCTCAAATTGACTGTAGTACCAACCCCATATCTCAATCCTACAAATTATAATGAGGTTCCTCCTCTTGAGTAGTAAAAAATGAACTTGTTTTAATAAGAAGAAGGATAAAACTAATTTAATTTCAAGGATAAGAATAATAAATTTTATTCCTTCTAGAAATAAAAAGTCCTGAGATATTTGTTTCACATTTGAAAAGAATATAATTAAATTTTCAAAAGTTTAAATTTTAATGAGTCTGGTTTGAATGATCGACTTGATTTCTGCTCTTATCATAAAATTCCGGGACATGAAATCCATTATTATTATTTATTTAAAATATTTCTTAATAAAATGATAGAAACTAGGATTGAAAAGTTGTTTTATCCTCCAAAAATTAGGTGAATCAAGTGTCTACCACCTCACTGTAAGAATATGGATGTAAATAATTACTCAATAGAAATGCATAAAATTTTGATGATATGATGACTATAAAATTATTCAGTCATACACACTTCATCATCCGGGAATGGATGAATTAACTAGTGATGACCCAAATTCCCTCTATAATATAAATGGAAATTTATTATTATTTATAATTTTATATTGGTCAAAAAAAAAAATTTCTTTTAAATAAGAAATATATAGAAGATCCCCCAGGGGAAACTAAGCCAATTCATAACATAATATAATTCTATCCCAAATCATTGGGAGGATAGAATCTATTTCACTACATAGATTTTCTATTTAATGATGAGCCAAAATATTTTTTTAATATACTACACTTAATTGATCCCTTCAATGATGAATAAGTTTCTTATAAAATAGACCCCCCCAAATAGTGGAGGAGGATAAAAAGTTGGAGAAGGAGATGTTATATTGGATCTCGATGTTCATATGTTATTCCAATATAGATCAAGAATATAACTGAGACTCAAAGAAAAGTGCTATAACAGGCTCAATAGTTACATAAAGATGATCTATATTCTTTAAGGACTCTTTATATTACAATAATATTGGTAAACTATCAAGATGAGATGTAGTCATCCAATAAACCTTGGGACATAGAAAATCAAAATCATTTTGATCATAAAAAGTGATAAATGCACATAATTTTGATTGACCGATTTTTTGTCATTTTAGGAATCTATTGTCCCTAAGGCTCAATCTCAAGAGTAGCCATGAGGCTGAAAAAATTGACCTCTTGTTTATAATTATGATGAATTGAAGCACCCCTATGTAGTCCGTACTGGACATTCAATACAAATCACACTTTAAATTATCCAAGAACTTAGAGAATCCCTTATTAAGGCCCATTAATGTCCATAAATGTTAGAGACTGAGGTGTTCATAGATAAGACAAACTGTTTATAAAATGATTCAATTGAGTGTAATATATTTATTTTTATTACTAAAAAATACCAAAATATTCCCATATAATTGTTGAAAGTGGGTTCCCTAGACCCAAATTGTATTGTACATTTATTACCACTACATGTATACAGTTTGTTATAATACATGTGTTTAGCTTTCCATAATAGTGTAGATACTTCTGCATCCACTTTGTTTTTGTAAATTTTATTAGATTACAAGTTGTATCAAAGGGTTATAGGAGATCCTAGGATATAATGAGAACCCTGAGATGCCATGACAGTAATCTTAAAGTAATGTTCTATGGTCCAGTTACATCATTCTGAAAGGACACATATGATGTGTGACCTTCAGGTGATGGGGGATCATAATCATTGAGACTTAAACTCATAAAGTTCACACTTGATGATCTCTAGTAGTTGAGATTATGAGTACATACCTGCATAATAGGAACACCACATGTTTCAGGTGTCATTGGTCGTTCCTATCTACATACATGTGTAATGGTCTCCAGACTTGAGATCATTATCAATGAATGTAATTTAATCACTTACTTTGATGCAAGTAAAAAATGGCGATAAATTCGTGGTGAGGTTGTTTGTGTTGGGTACATGTTTGGTGACATGGCATTGATTGAATTATGAAGACAGGATTTTTCACTTCCATGTTTAGGAAGAGATATCTTAGGCCTAGTTTATTATGATGGTTTCAACTTAATTTAATCCATGGTTATAGTATTGGAAGGTAAGACCGTCTGGAAAAATAAAAAAATAAAATAAAGCAAGATAAAGGATGATGACACTAGTGTTCATTATTCTTTATTGAGATATTGATGGCGAAGATATTATATTACACATAGCCTTTTCGTAGGAAGGTAGTCGTTGCTCTGACTTTACCTTGTCTCTATAGGGGCCTCGATGGGTTTCTATACCCCACTCTTGGTCGGTGAATATTATTCACTACTATTGAGAAAAGGGCCTAGAGGGTCACACATAATAGAACTTTAAGAATCTTCCCTATTATAGGAATAAGAATATAGAACTTTTTGGGCCCCGACAAAGGGTCTGAGTACTGTCCAAATTCTATGGATCACCTAGGAATAAATATACTCTTTAATTATTCATGATTGGAATAATATGTTGAATTTATTTATAACATGTATTTAAAAGAGATTAGTAAATACAATAATAAAATATTATTCCAACTATTTTAAATATCTAGTGTTGGTTTAATATTTTCCAGAGAAGTGATTTGAGTTATAGAATCAAGTTTATCATGAAATATATATTTAATATATATTGTATTTAGTGATAAAATTATATATATTATTTATGGAATAATTTTATTTGACATAAATAAATACTTATAATACTTATATAGAGGATATTTATTACACGGGGCCGACAACACATACTGGGTATTTTAGATATCCCCTATATAAGTAAGAGAGAGGATCTCCCCTTATGACTATTCATGTGTCAAATTTGAGAGCATCTCTCTCATCCTAGATTCTAGAGAGAGATCCCCTCAAGTAAGAAATAACAATAAGATCTTCCTTCATGGATCAAAATTCCTTGCCTTGTGGTGATCACTATTGCATCGAGGATATCGTTGGTGTGCCGTGCTAGCACCCAGATTCCAATGAACGATGCACATGTAGATTTGAAAGGTGTGTGTGGACGATCTAGAGGAATTCAGCTTCAGAGTCTTCATGCAATGATTGCTGGAAACCTATGACACACTAGTGCACATCAGATCCGAACAAAGTACTTGTTCATTTTATATTTTGTGCTCTGTCAAATCCATGTATGGTCCTCAGACCGTACTAGGATGGATCACCGGAGTCTACGTCCTAACATTGCTTCGGTGATGCGATTTTTTTTTAATTTTCCATCCCATAGGCTTTTATTGCCCATCCTGATACCTTACAGTGGTATTAGAGGGATGCATGATTTTTCAGAGTCAAATGAAAACTTAAATTGAATTAAATTTATGTATGGGGGATTAAATCAGTTCCAATGCAACCGACGACACGTCGATCGGTTTTCAAATGGCCAAGTAATGGCTATTTGAAAAAATTTAACTGGATTGACTCATCAGTTTAAAATATTTTGTTTAAAATTTATTGAAGAACACATTTTAATTTTATGGATGAGTTCTTCAAAAATACTGAAATCCAGCCATGCTTTGGCCAGAATTTGGTCGCCAGAATTCCTGTAAGTTTTATTTGAGGAGATAAATAAAATATATTATTTTATAATATTATTTAATTTTTCTCAAATAAAATATTAATTAAAGGGGGTCTTTAAATACTTGGGGTCAATTTATTATTTTTATTTATTTAAAATCTTTAGACTTTAAATTTTATCAAATAAAAAAAATTGAAGACCAAGACCTCATTTTGGGTATTCTCCCCTTTTATTTTTTTAAAAGAGGGAGGTGATGTTTTCTCAAAAGACAAATGAAAAAAAGAGGGAAAAGGAGACCCCTAAGGGTCTTCTTCCACGTGAAAATGGGGGGCCGCTTCCCCACCTTGTGTGAAACCCTAGAATGCAGTTGTTGTGCCAGGCCACCTCTCCTCCCCTCTGCCCTGTTGAGGCACCCCGCCCTGAGCTGTCAGACCTCCTCCACTGCTGCCGGATCTCCAAGCCCCGCATCGCGGCCTCCTCCCCTACTGTTGGAACGCTTGAGTGCCACCCCGATCCCTACTGCCGGAGCGCATGAGCGCCACCCCTCTCCCTACTGCTGGACCACACCACCACGCTCACTGTGCCAGACTAGGCCGTCGCTGTTCCAGGCAGTGCCGGACAAGGCTGCGTCAGTCCTAGACGTGCCAGACCCAGCCACCGCTGGTCCTGGCCACACCGGATCACATAGCGGCTGAACCAGGCCCTGCCGGACCGGGCCTCTGCCCCTACGGTTGGCCGTAGCAGCAGACTGCCATCCTTATGGATAGCCGAAGCATTGCCTCGCCACCTCCCGATACCTTCGAACCTCTCTAGAAGTCACTGAAGTCGCGGGAGTTGCTAGACCAAGCGGTTACGTCGTGGTCGTGCCTCAGTTAAACCACGAATTAGCTCAAGTAATTGTCCCATGCAGTGGTTCGCGGTAAACCCGGAGTTCCAACCCGGCTATAGGTAACCTCATTTATTTAATTTTATTTTATTTAGTTTTTTTAAATTAAATTTATTAGAATTAGATTAGGGTTTAAATTTAATTTAATCCAAAAAATTAATTTATTTATAATTAAAATTAAATTAATAGTTGAAATTAATTTTAGAATAAAAAATAAATTAATAGTTTAATTTTGTTTTATAGTTAAAATTAAATTGATAGTTTAATTTAATTTTGGAATTGATATTAAATTAAATAGTTTTAATTGTTAAAAAATAAATTAATTGAATTTATTTAAATTCATTTAATTTATAAGAGCGTCGCGTACTATTTAAATTTCATTGCAGTTTAATTTTAATCGTGCTTTATTAATACCAACTGGTCTTGAGCAAGCAACTAAACTGTGCATGTCTGGAGTTTTTATTTATTTATTTAATTATTTATACAATGAATGTGATGATTTAAATAATTAATTAGATAAATGACTATCTGCGAATAATCTTTTAATTAAAATATGTATAAGGGTCTGTGTGTCCAGTACACGAGCTGTATTTTGTACCCCTAGACCTCCTATCCTACGTACGAGTATATTTTTAATTAAATGACGATGATCTGAGATGCAGACCCCCCCAAGTTGAGGTGGTAAACTAGATGGGAGCCGAGCATATTCCAATGGGGTTGGCTGCGACGTGAGTCAGGTGTCAAATCAGGTATGGATTCCCCTAGGTCAAGATTGATCCATTATGGATCAATATTTATAGAATGCTCATGACGAGTCAGATTTCATGATTTACCTTTATGCACTATTTATTATTTTATGTGAATGCATGATTATTTATTGATCACATAGAATAGTAAACAAGATAAAAAATGCATAAAGAAGTGTCAAATATATTTCTATTAAGCATGTTCGATTGTGAGCGTGAAAATCTAGTTTGAACATATAAATAGAAAAATATTATATTCATCAATAAATATTAAAATCTATCAAATATATATTATGTCCAAACACCTTCCATTTCTCACATCAAAACAAAATTGGCTATTTAGGGTGCCCGTCATCCACAGTTGAGAGTGCCTCTTACTTCTGGGGAATTTTCATGAGAGAACTAGGTTGACTTAACTAAAGTGAGTAGTCAAGGTTTAGCCATATCTAACCTGCTATCACTTTAGAGGCAACATGTTGAGGGAATCAAGCTCAAATTCCAAAAGCAGGGACTTTACTAAAAAACACAAGGAACCACAAGTCAAGTGGTTGGACAACCTAGTGCCTCCCTTGAAACCCTCCAAGTAGTGGCGTAGCCATAGCTTGTAGACTATGAGGGAGGTTTCGAGGATCATTTCCACTAGAATACTCAAGCGACAGAGTATTCCAAATCTAATAGTGATGGATATTAAGGTTCTCTAAAATAGTGGGAGACATTAAGATGATATAATTATTTATTAATCTTAAATTTCAAAAAGGTAATCAAGACAAAGTACTAACTGCTAAATGTTTATCTTATGTATATTTAAAATGGAAATCACCAACACCACAAGTACTTTATCACTATGATCGATTTTGGATAAATAATATAACATGACCGTCAATAAATTCCAAGAGTGGTATAGGTGCTGGTGCATAGTACTACGCCATGAAATGAAGTTATATGTGCTGGAATCCCCAATTCCTACTGATCCTCCTCAGGGATCAAGAAAGGCAGAAAAAGATAAATGGAAAACACATGTAGATGATTCTTATGATGTAAAATGCATCATGTTGTCATCTATGTCTATCCAATTGAAAAAAACTCATGAGGATGAGGACTCCTACAAGATTCTTTCACATCTCCAAGAATTATATCAGGAGAGGGCCTGAAAAAAGGCATGAGATCTCAAGTGTTCTTTATAAGTGTAAGATAGATGAAGGGAACCATGTCGGTCCTCACATACTCAAGATGATTGGGTATACTGAGAGGCTTGAAGCCCTTGGGTTCAAATTGATCCAAGAAAAAGAAGTGGATCTCATTATTTTCTCTTTACCGTCAAGCTTCTCGACTTTTATTTTCAATTATAACATGATTGATATGACAAAGTCACTCCCGGAACTTTTGGATTTAGTTCTCCAAGCTGATAAGCATATAAAAAATACCAATTCATCTGTCTTTATGGTGAACAAGAAAAACAAGGTAATGGCCAAGGGGTCTAAGGCCAAGTCAAGGCCAAGGGGTCTAAGGACAAGTCAAGGCCAAAGACTCTAATGCATCGTCCAGTAAAGAAGCCAATGATTCAGAGTCAACATAATGAAAAGGAAGTTTTCTAATTTGGATGTGGAAAGAAAGGCCACTAGAAGAAGAATTACAGAGTTGGGAAGAAGAAGAAAACCGATGCTTCAACTTAAGGTATTTTTTTCATTGAATGCAATATATCTTTATCTATAAGTTGGGTGTTGGATATGGAATGTGGATCACACATTTGTATTCATATATAGGAACCAAGTAGGTTCATGAATATTGAAAATAGTTGAGTGGTTCTCCAAGATGTAAATCGTGAAAGTCTATAATCCTTGTAAGTGGGAGACTGTCACTTAACCTTGCCAACTGGTTTGGTTCCAGTTTTAAAAAATTTATATTATGTACCTTCTGTTACCAAAAACTATATCTCTATGTCGAGTATAGAAACTATGGGTTTTTATTTTAATTTTGGAAATAAATGTTGTCTCTTTTATAGGGATAACATATGTTATGGTATTACACATCTTAAAAATGGTTTTTATATGATGGAATTAGAAAACCCTGTAATGGAAATCAATGAAAAAAACAACCAACATGACTCATATATCTCCCACCTATGGCACTTTAGGCTTGGTTGGGTAAACGAGAAGCGATTATGAAGATTACATCAAGAAGGGTATCTAGACACTGTACAATTAGAACCCTTAGATGTATACCGAGATTGTTTACAAGGAAATATGACCAAAGCACATTTCTCAGGAAAGGTAGAAAGAGCTAATATATTACTAGAATTAATACATACTGATGTATGTGGTCCATTTCTAGTAGAGGGAAGGGTTAGTTTTTCATACTTCATTACTTTTACCGAAGACTATAGTAGGTATGGAAATATCTAATTAATGTGTTATAAGTCTGATTCATTTCGTATTTTTAAGGAATACCAAAATGAAGTAGAAAACCAAATTGGTAAAAAGATAAAAGCACTCTGCTCAGACCGAGGTAGAGAATATCTTAACCAAGCTTTCATTGATCACATGAAGGTGTGTGGAATAGTATCCCAAATCACTCCTCCCTATACGCCATAATGGAATGGTGTTAGTGAAAGGAGGAATAAGACCTTGCTTTACATGGTCAGATCAATGGTGAGTCATGAAAATCTTCCTCTATCCTTTTGGGGATATGCTTTGCAGACAACGACATATACCCTTAACCGAGTACCAACTAAAGCTATATATAGGATTCCATTTGAGTTATGGTATGGAAAGAAACCCAGTCTAACACACATACGTGTATGGGGGTGCGAGGAATTTGTCATGAATTTACCAAGTGAAAAATTAGCATCTGTCATGACCCGTCCTCGGGGCCCGTGCCATGACTACCCCAAGCCCGCCTTCCATAGACCAGGGGCTGGCGACTAGCACCAAAGGCGTAAATACTGACAAAAAAGGGTAGTAATTTCCTTTATATAGTAAACAAGCAAAAAAAGTACAAAAATCAAGTGCTGATAGTAAATGATCCAGTATACAAACCCAACTGAAAGTACAAAATAGCTGAAAGACTAGTACAACAACAGTAAAGTAAATCAGCAACCACTGAGTCGTCCTCTGAAAATCCCACCTGAAGGGTGGGTACAGATAATATCCTCAACACCTCAGGTCCATCTGTCTACTCTGAGTATGTCTCACCAAGTGGTCAACCGTCGGGTACCGTCCAACTCTACAAGCCTCTACCACGATCAGCGCTGTCCGTCGTCTGCATCCAACACAATGTATTGTGGGCATAACCCGTGCAGGGGTGAGTATAACGATACTCAGTAGGGACCCCAAGACCCCCGAAGGTCTCCTAGAATCCATGAAGGATAAATCACAAAGAAAAGATACAATCGCAAAGTATCAACCAACCCTACTTAGGTATATGCCCATACATATACCTAAGTCATCAATCCAAGTTCGGCTCTAACTCTCAAGCCCAAGTACAACCCAGTCCACACAGGAAAGAAGTCAATCACATCAATGACAATGATTGAAAGTCAAGACTCAACTCACATAGGTATACATCTTTCATAAAGTGATAAAGATGATCAGAAGTAGTCACTAATTCATCTAAGTTGTCTGAACCACGTAGGATACTAGACCAACTAAGTTGTCGGAGCCATGTAGGATTCTAGTCCAGCTACTCTGTTGGACCCACGTAGGATACTAGAACAGAAGTCAAACCGTCAGACCCACTGAGGATTCAAGTACGGTTGTCATTACTGCCGAACCCATGGAGGATTCTAGTACAATTGTCGTCGTCATCGAACCCATGGAGGATTCCAGTTCATTTTCCATCATTGTCGAACCCACATAGGATTCCAGTACGGTAGTCGTTGCAGTCGCAGCCAGCTCTAGGGTTCCCACACACAGCACGCTCGATTCTAGGAGGGTCCGCTCCTCGAGCCAAGGGGGTCGAAACATCAACTGTCACGAATTCCAAAGTTGATGTATCCCGAAGTTCCATCTCGTCAAAATGAATCCAACACGATAGAAGACGCGTCAATCGGACGTCCGGTCTGAGAGTTATTATCATTTTTGCTCCGGGGGCCCGGTTGGAAATATGCTCATTCCAAACCTGGCCATTTTCCAAAGTTGTCTAGAACTCACATAGAGTATCGAAAAAGGACCTACACGACATGAGGGTCCCAGTACCATAGAAGACGCATCGATCAGATGCACGGTCTTCAAGATATTCACCCTTAAGTGAAAATGGGCCCAACCCGTTAAGCCCAGTGGGCTGGCGGGTCGGGTCAACCCAGTTTTGGCGGGTCCGACCTGGCAGGGGGGGTCGGACCGGCCCGATGAAACGCGCGGCCTGAGGGGGCGCGACCCAGCCCGGCGGGGCACGGTGCGGCCCGATGTGGGCCGGCTGCGGCTCGGCCCGAGGGGGCCGAGCAGTCCGAGGTGGTGGGCGCGACCCCCCGGCTTCCCGAACAGGTGGCGCGAAGCGGTTCCGCCCTCCCTAACAGGCTGTCCAAAGCTGGCCGGTCTTCTTGGCGCAAGTGGCCCGCTCGGGAGGGCCGCTGATCTGCTACGGGGAACCTTCAGGTGCCACGGCCTTCCTCCGCCCAGCTGGCCGTCGAGCCGGCCGGTTCTTCCGCCGAAGCGGCCCGCCCTTTGCGGGCCGCTGTTCTCCACAGCACGACGCCGTGGGGTGCCTCGATTCCTCCCTTCGGCCTGGCCGGATATGGCTGGCCGGTTCTTCCTTGGTCGTGCGGCCTGCGGTTACGGGCCGAGGTTCTTCAGCATGCAGCTGGCGCATAGCCGCCGCTTCTCCCGTCGTCGCCTCTTCCAACACGCCTCGATCGCAAACAAGGATACTACGAAGGGTGATCGGGCTGTGTGCGTTCGGACCGCGCCCTCCATGTTAAGCAGTAGCAGTTGTCCAAGGTTTAATAAGGTTTCACGAAGAATGAAGAAAATTTTTATTCAAATAAAATTGAAGCAATCCACCCTACCGTGGAAAAGCTTCACGGTAGTTGAACATCGCGGAAGACGATGTCGCAGAAAGATGACATCAACTCATTGACTTCAGGGAAGAAGAGCTGATGATGGCGCGTTGTCGGCGTTTCTTGCAGGTGGATCCTTATCCTTTGATTTGGCTGAAGATCAAAGGTGATGATGACATTCCTCGGCAGTTCATCGTTGGAAGGATGGTGTTATTTCTTTGAGAGAAGAACACCCATCTCTATTTCTCCAGAGCTCCCACAAAGTTCCAACACAAACAAGTGCCAAAATAATATAATAGCTAAGCTATTATTATATTCACACAAGTAATTCAAAATTTAGACAATTTAATTAATTAATTAAAGAGTTTGAACTCATTGATTAACATGTGTTGGCAAAAATTTAAAGAGAGAGAGGGGGAGGTGAAGAGAACTCATAAATAAGGAGGTTGTCGTAATAAAGGAAGGAGAATTAATTGGAGAGTTTGAGGAGAGTTATGGGAGATGAATGGTTGGGGATCGTGTGGGCCCCACCTATCAAATATCCACACATGGGAAGTTAGGTGGGTGTGGGCCCCACCAATAACTTCCCATGGGAGGAAATAACTTCCATAGATATATAAAATTGTTCTAAACAATTTTATTTAACTTCTTAATTAAACCCCAATTTTTATCTTTCAACCCGCATAAAATGCAACTGCGGTAAAGGTACCTTAAGAAATTACCGGTGCTGCGAGTTCATCGGTGTCCTCAAATTTCAATTCCAAGCACTTGTTCAAAAGATAGAAAAACCCGCACGTACGTTTACTGAATGTACCTGAACAAAACTTTGGAAATTGATTCCGGGCACACCAGGCCTCAGAATCAAGTGCCGTCATAAGCCACAGACTCGTAAAATTCCAAAGAATTAAGAAAAAAAAATTCCTTGAAAATTACGTGTCTTTACATTACTCTCACCTCAGGGCTTTACTTTCCCATAAAGCTGCAACACACACTAGGAAAACAAATAGGGATACTGAGCTAGCATCTGTGCCTCCCACTCCCAAGTGCTCTCATGGAGTTTACCGTGCTGCCAGCGAACGCGTACTAGAGGAATCAACCGTCCATGTAGGACCCGCTCCTGTTGATCCTCAATCTCCACCGGGACCTCTGCAAATGTCGCCCCGTCATCGATGTCTAGATCCCCGTGATCGATGATGTGGGTCGGGTCGTGCACGTATCTCCTCAGTTAAGATACGTGGAAGATGTCATGCACCCGGTGCAACTAAAGTAGAAGGGCCAGGCGGTAAGCCACCTCGCCCACTCTGCTGAGAACCTAGAATGGTCCGATGAAACATGGAGATAACTTGCTACCCCAGACAAATCTCCATATTCCCCGTCGAGGTGAGACCCGTAAGAAGACGTGGTCGCCATCCTCAAAACTCCAATGGTCTCCGCCTCCTATCAGTATAGGACTTCTGTCTGCTCCGTGCAGTCTTCATCCGCTCTTGGATGATCTTCACCTTCTCCATCATATCCTGAACCATCTCTGGTCCTACAAGTGCTGACTCCCCAGGGTCAGTCTAGTACAGAGGTGAACTGCAAGGTCAGTCATACAATGCCTCGTATGGTTCCATCTCGATGCTGTAGAGGTAACTATTGTTGTACGTAAACTCCACCAAGGGTAGGTGATCCTCCCAACTATGACCAAAGTCAAGGACACATGCACAGAGCATATCCTCAACTGTCTGTATGGTCCTCTCAGTCTGTCCGTCCGTCTGAGGATAGAAGGCAGTGCTCAGACGCAGCAATGTCCCAAAGGCCTCCTACAACCCCTTCCAAAGCTAGGAAGTGAAGCGAGAATCTCGGTCAGATACAATAGTCAATGGCACATTGTTAAGCCGTACGATATCCTGAATGTAGAGGCATCCCAAGCTCTCTACTGAGCCCTGATCTCTGATCAGTAGGAAGTGGGCCAACTTGGTGAGTCAGTCTATGATCACCCAAATAGAGTCGTGTCCCCTGGATGTACGTGGAATCCCCATCACAAAATACATGTATATCCCATCCCACTTCCACTCTGGTACCTCTAAGGGCTTTACCAAGCTTGCTGGTACATGGTGCTCCGCCTTTACTTGATGACAAGTGAGGCATCGTGAAACGAACTATGCTACAACCTTCTTCATGCCCGGACACCAGTGTTGTCGTTTGAGGTCCTGGTACATCTTCGCCACTCCTGGATGTACCGCTAGAGGGGAAGTGTGAAACTCCCTCAGCACTTCCTCCTACAGTACAACTGGTACCATAGTACGTCCCCGGAAGAGGATGACGTGCTCCCCTCCTTCAGAAAATCCATCAGGCGCTTTCCCTGTGGATATCCAAGCACGTCGTGTCTCACAGTCAACATCCCCACACTGTGCCTCTCTGACTCGCTGAAGGAGTGGAGGAGTGACTGTGAGAGACTATAGAAAATATTCTCCATCTCTATCCACAAATGATATCTGCAATGTGGCTAGATGCTCCGTCGCCTCTCCAAGTAGATGAATTCCCGATCTCCTCATGAGAGAATTAGCCACAATGTTCCCCTTCCCAGGATTATAGACTATCTCAAAGTCATAGTCCTGAAGGAACTCAAGCCATCACCGATATCTCAGGTTCATGTCCTTCTGCAAGAAGATTTACCTGAGACTCTGGTGGTCAGAGTAGAATATAAAGCGCTCGCCCATCAGATAGTGTCACCACATCTTCAAGGCGAAGACCACTGCTGCTAACTCCCGGTCATGGGTAGTATAGTTTTTCTCGTGCTATCTCAACTTTTGTGAGCCATATGCGATGACTGCTCGCTCCTGCATCAGGACACACTTGAGTCCAGTCCCTGATGCATCACAGTAAACTATGCACCCAAATCCCTCCTCCGGTAGCCTCAAGATGGGATCAATGGTCAATATCTGTCTCAGCTCCTGAAAACTCTGCTGACATCTATCTAACCACACGAAGGGTTTCCCCTTCTTTTTCAAATCTTAAAGCGGTGCTGCAACTCTGGATAAGTCTGGCACAAATCTTTGATAGTACCCAACCAGACCCTGGAAACTCCGCACCTCCATCACGCTTCTTGGTGGCTCCCAAGAAAGTACTGCCTCGATCTTTATAGGATCCATTTCAACTCCCGCCTCTGAGATGATGTGTCCCAAGAAGTGTACCTCTCGAATCCAAAACTGGAACTTTGAGAGATTACCATAAATCTCATGCTCTCGGAGTGTATCCAGTACAACTCGCAAGTGGTAGGCGTGCTCCTCCTCAGTAGTTGAGTAAATCAGTATGTCGTCGATGAAGACTACAACAAAACGATCGAGTTAAGGCTGGAAGATCCTATTCATGAGACTCATAAACACTGCTAGATCGTTGGTTACGCTGATGGGAAAAACCAAGAACTCGTAGTGGCCATACCGACACCTGAAGGCTGTCTTTTGCACATCCTCGTCTCGAACTCTGAGCTAGTGATAGCCTGACCTGAGGTCTATCTTCGAGAACCATCTTGATCCCTTGAGCTGATCAAAGAGGTCGTCAATCCTCGGAAGTGGGTACTTGTACCTCATGGTCACCTGATTCAGGTGACGGTAGTCGACACACAGTCGTAATCTCCCATACGCCTTCTTGGCTAACAAAATTGGAGAAGCCCAGGGTGAAACACTGGGTTGGATGAATCCCTTCCCCTACAAGTCCTCCAGCTCTACCCGTAGCTCACTAATCTCAAGGGGAGCCATAGGATATGCTGGAGTAGATATCGGTGCTGTCTCGGGGTACATGTCTATGTATAAGTATACCTCTCTGCGAGGAGGTAGTCCTGGAATGTTGTCAGGAAAAATATCTGCATACTAATCCACCACAAAGGAAAACTCAGACTCCGCACATCAACCGCTCCGAGGATGAGACTAGCCAAATGATATGTGATCAGCTTCCCTCTCCTCTGCGTGAGTCCATCCTACGCTTCTAAGTATCCCTTATCGCTGGTGAAGGTGAACCTGCTCCCATCCGTGCGGTTACACTGCACTTTCCGCCTAATGCAGTCGATCAGAGCATGGACACTAGACAACCAGTCCATACCCTAGATGACGTCTTAAGGCCTTGACGCCGCTAGAAGAAGATCCCAGCCGAAGCTCTCACCTCCTAGAGTAAGCTCACACTGCCGGCACCAGTGCGTAATCGTCGAGTCTGCTCCCGTAAGAGTCTCTATCTATAAGGATCGAGCCAACGGCTCCATCGGAATCTTCGAGCTCTGAACAAGGGCATCGACAATAAAAGAATGACTCACAATTGTGTCTATCAGTACTGAATAAAGGGTGGAATAGACATAGATAGTACCTCGAATCATCTCAGATGCGCCATGGTTACAAGCCTCCACTGCCTGGAGCTGAGCCTGCCTCTGTTTTCTAGCTCCCTGTGGTCGGGGTGGACCTCATGGTGGTGGTGGTGGTAGAGCCTCAAAACATCATCCACCACCTGTTGCTCGGCCAGCTCCTCTGCCTCGTCCGCCTGCTCCCTGCAGACCGCCACGGTCGAACCTCTGCCTCTACCTGGGAGGTCCCTCCACTGTCTGCTGCTCATTTGCACGTTGGGTCGGGCAGTCTCGAGCCATGTGACCCTGCCCACCGTATTCATAGCACTACCTGGTCCTCGTATAGCTGGCTCTATTTCCGGTTCTCTGCACAACTGAACCTATATCCTGAGGTCACTCTCCTGATATACTGGTCCGCTTGGACCTCTGCGACATCTGTCTACTGGCGGCTGCAGAAGACTCCACTACATGTTTCCCTACGGCGGGTCTCGCTGCTGGTGTCGGCTCAATGAGAAATCTCTCCATAAGAAGGGCTCGCTCCAGCACTCCTGCCTGCGTCGGAATGCTGAGGGAGATCATCAAAGCCTTGATCTCATGCCTCAGTCCCTACTCAAAGGTTCGGGCCAAGAAGAATGGGTCCCGTACCATGTCCGTGGAGTAGCACGAGAGGTCGGTAAACCTCGCTGAGTACTGAGCTACTATCATGCTGCCCTGCCACAGATGAAGTAACTCCTAGATGCGCACCACACGGAGGGTGGCTGGAAAAATATCTGAGTGGAAGAGACTCTCGAAGTCCGTCGAAAGTAAAGATGCCTCATCGTTCACCTGGAGCATCAAGATCCACCATCTACCTGCTGCTGCGTGCAGTAGAATCATAGCAAGGATCATCATAAGGTCAGCTGGTGTCCCTACCAATCTGAAGACTCTGATGATAGCCTCTAGCCAATCCTCAGCTTCCTGAGGGTCCGTCTCTTCATGGAACCTGGGTGGGCACTATCACTGAAACTCATGCAATTCACTCAGGTGGCATGCACTCTCCAATGCTGGGGTTGGTGGTATCGGTAGCCCAGCGGGTAGTGGTACTGCTGGTTCCTCCGCTGTGATGGGGCCCTATACCGAGGCCTCATTGCTCGGTGGGCTTCCATCTCGCACGTAACTAGGAACCCTAGCTGGCTGCCTTCGTGGGTCCATCCTGAAAAGTAACAGGTGCGCCACGGTCAATACAATATACCTGGTGAGATGACACAAAGTAATCACAAAGAAATCTTTTGAAACACACACACAGTCAGTGTTTTCGTGCACTGAGTCGGAAGTTAGAGGTCAGGGTCCTGGTGTATGGATACGTCGCCTGCCGCACCAAAACTGGACTCCCTAGACTGAAAACCACACTCAATACTCTTAAAACTATTTCTTCACAAAAATAATGATAAAAGTCATGAGTTCTTCCATAGAACTGACTCCTCTGATATCAATTTGTCACGGACTGTCCTCGGGGCCCATGCCGTGACTACCACAAGCCCGCCTTCCATAGGCAAGGGGATGACGACTAGCACCAAAGGAATAAATCCTAACAAAAAATGGAAGACATGGCCTTTATATAGTAAAAAATCACAACAGAGTACAAAAAGTAAGTGCTGATAGTAAATGGGCCAGTATACAAACCCAACTGAAAGTACAGAACAACTGAAAGACTAGTACAACAACAGTAAAGTAAAGCAGCAACCACTGAGTCGTCCTCTAGAAATACCACCTGAAGGGTGGGTTGAGATAGTCTCCTCAGCACCTTAGGTCCGTCCGTCTACTCCGAGTATGTCTCACCAAGTGGTCCTCCTCTGGGTACCGTGCATATCTACAAGACTCTACCACGATCAGCTCTGTCCGTTGTTTGCATCCAACACAATGTAGTGCGGGCATAGCCCGCGCATGGGTGAGTATAACGACACTTAGTAGGGACCCCGAGACCCTCGATGGTCTCCCAGAATCCACAAAGGATAAACAAAAAATAAAATATAAAATCACAAAGTATCAACCAACCCTACTTAGGTATATGCCCTTACATATACCTAAGTCATCAATCCCAGTTCGACTCCAACTCTCGAGCCCAAGTACAACCTAGTCCACACAGGAAATAAGTCAATCACATCAATGATAATGATTGAAAGTCAAGACTCATCTCACACAGGTATACATCTTTCGTAAAGTGATAAAGATGATCATAAGTAGTCACTGATTCATTAAAGCTATCAGACCCACGTAGGATACTAGACCAGCTAAGCTGTCGGACCCACATAGGATTCTAGTCCAGCTACTCTGTCCGACCCACGTAGGATACTAGAACAGAAGTCAAACCGTAGGACCCACTGAGGATTCAAGTACGGTTGTCATCACTGCCGAACCCACAGAGTATTCCAGTATAGTTGTCGTCATTGTCAAACCCATGGAGGATTCCAGTACATTTTCCATCATCGTCGAACCCACGGAGGAATCTAGTATGGTAGTCGTTGCAGTCGCAGCCAGCTCTAGGGTTCCCGCACACAGCATGCTCGATTCCGGGAGGGTCCACTCCTCGAGACAAGGGGGTCAATACATAAACTATCATGAAGTCCATATTTTATGTATCCTGAAGTTCCGTCTCATCAAAAGGAACCCAACGCGATAGACGACGCATCAATCGGACGCCCGGTCTGAGAGTAATTAGCATTTTTGCTCAGGGGGCCAATTGGAAATATGCTCGTTCCAAACCCGAAAATTTTCCAAAGTTGTCCAGAACTCACATAGAGTATCTCAAAAGGACTTCCACATCCTGAGGGTCCCAGTGCCGCAAAGGGCACGTCGATCGGACGTGCGGTCTTCAAGATATACACCCTTAAGTGAAAATGGGCCCGACCCATTAAGCCCAGTGGGCTGGCGGGTCGGGTCAACCCAGTTTTGCCGGGTGCGACCCCGCAGGGGGGTCGGACCAGCCCGATGAAAAGAACGACCCGACCTGAGGGGGTGTGGCCCGGTAGGGCGTGGCTCGAGGGGGTAGAGCAGTCCGAGGTGGGGGCGCGGCCCCCCGGCTGCCTGAACCGGCGACACCAAGCGGCACCGCCCTCTCTAACCAGCCGGCTGAAGCCGGCTAACCTTCTTGGCGCAAGAGGCCCGCTCGGGCGGGCCACGGATCTGCTGCGCGGCACCTTCGGGTGCCGCAACCTTCCTCCGCCCGGATGGCCATCTAGACGACCAGTTCTTTTACCGAAGCGGCCCGCCCTTTGCGGGCCGCAGTTATCCACAGTGCGGTCGGCGCACGACTGCCGCTTCTCCCGTCGTCGCCTCTTCCAACGCGCCTCGATAGAAAACAAGGAGACTACGGAGGGTCGTCGGGCCATGTGCATTCGGCCCGCGCCCTCCGTGTTAAGCGGTAGAAATTGGCCAAGGTTTAACAAGGTTTCACGAAGAATGAAGAACAATTTTATTCAAATAAAATTTAAGCAATCCACCCTACCTTGGAAAAGCTTTGTGGTAGTTGAGCATCGCAGAAGACGGCGTCGTGGAAAGACAGTGTCAACTCATTGACGTCGGGGAAGAAGAGCCGAGGATGGCACGTCATCGACATTCCTTGCAGGTGGCTAATTCTCCATTGATTTGGACAAAGATCGAAGGTGATGATGACGTTCCTTGGCGGTTCTTTGTTGGAAGGATGGTATTCTTTCTTTGAGAGAAGAACACCCTTCTGTATTTCTCGTGAGCTCCCACAAAGTTCTAACACAAACAAGTTCCAAAATAATATAATAGTTAAGCTATTATTTTATTCACACAAGTAATTCAAAATTCAAACAATTTAATTAATTAATTAAATAGGTTGAACTCATTAATTTACATGTGTTGGAAAAAATTTAAAGAGAGAGAGAGGGGGAGGTGAAGAGAACTCATAAATAAGGAGGTTGTCGTAATAAAGGAAGGGGAATTAATTGGGGAGTTTGAGGAGAGTTATGGGAGATGAAAGGTTGGGGATCATGTGGGCCCCACCTCTCAAATATCCACACATGAGAAGTTAGGTGGGTGTTGACCCCACCAATAACTTCCCATGGGAGGAAATAACTTCCACAGATATATAAAATTGTTCTAAACAATTTTATTTAACTTCTTAATTAAACCCCAATTTTTAACTTTCAACCCACATAAAACGCAACTGTGGTAAAGGTCCCCTTAAGCAATTACCAGTGCTAGGAGTTCATCGGTGTCCTCGAATTTCAATTCCGAGCACCGGTTCAAAAGATAGAAAAACCCGCACGTACGTTTACTTAACGTACCCAAAAAAAACTTCGGAAATTTGTTCTGGGAACACCGGGCCTCAGAATCAAGTGACGTCAGAAGCCACAGACTCGCAAAATTTCAAAACATTATGAAAAAAAATTTTCCTTGAAAATTATTTGTCTTTACAGCATCCATAAGAACTAAGTGCATCTTTATATGATATCCTTTGGAAAATAGAAGATATTACCTATATAACCATTTAGAGATAAAAGTTATTGTGGAAAGATATGCCATATTTCTAGAAGGGGAACACATTTATATTAAAAATAGTGGGATAAAGATTGACTTAGATGAAGTTAATGCTCCAGATGCAAAATAATTGGTAGAGGAACAATCACCACAAGAACAAGTGGAAGAAGAAGTTGTTTCTAAGACCCAAATACTGCGTAGGTCTATGTGATAGGTTAGAGAACTAGAGAGTTATGGTTTTATTGTCATAGAGTCAGGTGACACATTAGTCCTTGAGGATGATGAACCTCTAACCTACAAGGAAGTAGTAGAAGGAAAAGAATCTACTAAATGGAAATAAACCATGAATTTTGAGATGGAGTCCATATACTAGAATCAAGTTTGGATTTTGGTAGACCCTCCAGCTAATGTAAATCCCATTGGATTAAAATGGGTATTCAAGAAGAAGCTGGACATGGATGGTGAGGTTTATAACTTTAACGTAAGAATAGTTGAAAAGGGTTTCAGGAAACATCGAGGCATTGAATATGATGAAACCTTCTCACCAGTAACAATGCATAAATCCATTATAATATTGCTTGAAATAGCATAATTTCATGATTATGAAATTTGTAAAATGGATGTCAAAACTGATGTTTTAAATTTGACGTTGGTTAAAGAAGTTTATATGACTCAACCAGAAGGGTTTATCAAGTCAAATAATGCTAATAAAGTATGCAAGCTGCAGAGTTCCATTTATGGGTTGAAGCAAGCATCAAGATCATGGAATGTTCATTTTGATGAGACCATAAGAGATTTTGGTTTTTTCAAAAAAGAAATCGAGCCTTGTGTATATATAAAGGTTGAAGGGAATTCCATCGTTTTCCTAGTGTTATATGTTGATGATATATTAATTATGGGAAATGAGGTGCAAGTCTTACAGTCAGTTAAGACTTGGTTAAATGAATGATTCTCCATTAAAGACTTAGGTGAAGCAGCCTACATTCTTGGGATAAAGATCTATCGAGATATATCTCAAAATCTGTTTGGTCAAAGTCAAAGTACATATATTAACAAGGTACTCAAAAGGGAAAATATGGAACAATCCAAGAGATGATTGTTACCTATGCCCCATGGTATAAATCTCTCCAATAAAATGTGTCCAGAAACATAGGAGGAGACTGACAGAATGAGTAAAGTCCCTTATGCCTCATAAGTGGGTTATATCATGTATAGCATGATATCTACTGGGTTTTATGTCACCTTTTCTTTAATCATGGTCGGTAGATATCAAGCCAATCCTAGAGTGCTGCATTGAAAAGCTGTTTGTAACACCCCAAGATTTCATAGTGTGTTATTTCTTCAAAATAATTCAATAACTTGCACTACACGCAACACCGAGTTCAATTGCACCATGACTTACCAAAAAAAAAATCCATTAAAAGAGGTCATGAATAGTATTAACTAAATTTTAAACTTTATATAATCCTTATAATTTTAGAATCCATATTATGAGTTTCTTAGTCATAATGCAAGAACAGATTCATTTTCAGTATTGCACTTTTATCAACTTTTGATAGTGAATCTTTTTTTAAATACAATATTTTAAACTTTTTGACTAAATGGAGACATCAAAAAATTTAAAATGAAACATCCCAAGCTTCCACGGTACGCTTTCCTTTGAATAAAACAGTAGCGTGTGTTGTACGCAACTTCGAGTTTTAACACACACCACAACCGATCAAACTAGCCGTTATGAATAGTAATACCTAAATTTTGAAATTATATATATTTTATATTTTAAAATGGACTTCATTTTTGGATTCGGAATATCGAATTTAGCCTAAGGTGAAATTTTGGTACTTTTCGGATAACATTCATATTTTGATGAATAGTGAAAATTACTAAATTTTAATTAAAAACAAATTTTTTAATCAAAATAATTAATAGTTATAAATTGTGAATTTGAGTGGTTTTAAAGTATATTTAGAATATATTTTTACCATTTAATATAATTTTGGTCATTGGACATAATTTTACAATTAAACTGAACATAAACAAGTGTCAATCTTTTGATAGTTATTACCTCTTAAAAACACGCTTTTTGTTTTGACAGCGGGAATTAATTTTAAATTAATTTCTGCCACTTCTGTGTTTTGAATTTAGAAAAATGGATTCCATATTTGGAATCAGGATGTCCAAATTTTGTAAATAGGTAACTTTTATTTTTAGACATTTTGAATAATTACTGTGGTAAATATTTTATTTACCATGGTTAAGGGTAAATCTGGTAAATAAGGGTTAAAAAAATAATATTATAATAATACAAAATTACCCTAAAACGTGTCCTAACCTTATTGGTGGACACATACCCGACCATGAGCATCCTTGGGTCAATTTGGGGACCCCTTGGAGCCACTTGTATGTGGTAGGGACACTTTATATTAATAAAGTTAAAATAAAAATAAAAATGGCATAAGCTTACATCTTTTAGAAGAACAATTTTTACATAGGGTTATACATGTTGGATTTTCGATTATAAATATTCATTAGAAAGATAAAAATATTTCCTACATAATGATATTTTATTTATAATTTTTAGACATCAAATAATTTAAATTATTAATGACACAATAATGATGCAATGTTTACCTCATTAATAAATCATTTAAATAAATAAGATTATAATGATTAAAATATTATCTAAAACCTGTACAATTCTTATTGGTTGATGTTATTTAGAATATGAGTCATCTTATCTTCGACCTCAATGATTTTTGGACCATTATAAACCGAATATAATTATATTATAAAGTAATACTTTCACTCTTTCCTAAAGAGCCCCTCCTCTCCCTTATAAAAGGAGACCACTTCTACTCATTCCTCACACCTCTCAAGCCACTTGGATCGTCCAAACTCTTCCCAAATAAGCTCCCCACATCCCTCTCCTCCTCCTTGAAGCTTCCCCTTAGGCAGAAAGCATTTCAAGAAGTCCTTTGGTTCCAACCAAAGTGAGTTACCTAAATTAAAGGTAACATTTTCTCTTAAATTATTTTCAATTATTTTGCTTCTCCAACCCCCAAACTCTTTTTATTTCCTTTCTTTTGTAACAACACCAGTATCCACAATATACTAGGATGTTGTTATAAGAATTATTCAAACTACACATTCACACAACTCCATCTAATGGATGATGAACATAATGTTTCTGTGGATGGAAAACTAACGCCTCACGAAACGATGATTGTTCAAATACATCTTACCGCCTCTCATGGTGGCCATTAGGATGGCACTATAATTAAATATGATATTAATGATATATATTTTATATATAAGCTTCTGTAATTCCATTTTATTTCATACAATTATTCGTTTCATGTTGTATATACATATGATAATTTCATTTGAGGAAGTGCGGACTACCGCCCCCTTAAAATGATATGACTCGTTCATACCACACATGGAACGTATAAAGGATGGTGTTAATGAACTTAAGTAACATATATATAATATTATATTTTACTAGAATAGTAATATACCTATGTATCATTTGGATTCGATTCTTTTAAAATAAAAATTAAATGGAAGTAGCATTCGTGCGTACGTACGGACTACCGTCTCCACGAACGCGATGTGATTCATGCTCCATCGTATCCATTCAAGTCTTATTCTCATTTTAGGGTTAAAAATAATGTTAATATCATTCTGATTATGAATAAGATTTAATCTATCCATTACAAACATGTCTTACGTAACCAAACATTTAAGAAGAACGAATCGATTATCACCTGAAACGACGATAATACTAAGATATTATTAATAAATCAATGTTAAAAGATCATATATGATATCATATTAATGTATATGATTCTTGTATAATTTAATAACAATTATTTCACCATTATACAGGAGGTTAACCGACCCCAACAAAGGAAAAGTACAAGGTAAGGGTTATTTCACAATCTCTTCATTATCCGAGGTTGTTTATACGTAATAATCTACTGGGATATCTTTATCATCCACATCCATGTTTCTTAAAAATGTATTTCAAAACATTTTTACTATTTACAAGAATATGGGTCAAAGTCATTTATACCCTTGTTTGACTTTTTATAAGAGGTTTATAAAGGAATCTTTCCGTCGTTTTCAAAACAAGGTCCTTTTTAACCTTTTCGACAGAATTGAGGTAAGAATGTTTTTTTTAACTTATACGGCGGGTGCGGTTATTTTACACCGTTATAAAATCTTCAAAGCTTTCCTTACAAGCTTATAATAATATTTTCAAAGAAAAGGTTTCTTTTATATTTATTTTATTTTTAAATGATTTCAAAAGAGATATATTTCTCTCAAATATATGAAAATCCAGTGTAAATGTATACGTATTTAACGCAAGCTTAAAAATGTTTTCAGAAAACCTGACTCTCGAGTTTGGTAGACAGGAAGGGATTGGGAGTGGACCCATAATGGCCTGTAATTAATCGAGAAGTCTCAGAATTAGTTATTTTGTTTTCAGAAGCTTGCATATTGTTTTCAGAAAAACACTGGAGTATATTTTATCAATTTTAAACATAAGTATCTTCTAAAAAAATTGCATCGGTAGGTCTCATGAGACAAACTAGTGTCTTGGCACAAGGCCTTGACAAAATCTTATTTGTAGTCTTGGCATGAGGCCTTGGCTATGTGGTTATGATAGTCTGGCATTATGCATTCCAACATTATGAAAGTGGTTATTGATTTTTGAATGTGATTATTCGATTAGTAGAATATCCATGTGAATAAGTAAATGGCATTATTTCATTTTATTTATGCCATACCATGTTGAAAGTTCATATTTAAAAGGCTTTTGTTTTATTTATACATTGCCTTAAATGTTTATTCTTATTTATGAAAGTTTCCGCTATATTGTTATCCTTACTGGGCATTTGAGCTCACCCCTTTTCTATGTTTTATTTTTCCCAGGATGTGAAGATGTAAGTTATGAATGACCTGCAGGGATGTTATGTGGGGATATGAGTGTGGTTTATGGAGACATTATGTTGTTGTAGTAGTTTTTCATTTTATGATGTAATGTAAAACTTATGAATATATCTAGTGTTTCCAAGGCTACTAAACCAATCGGTCTTTCGAGATTTGATCTTTCTTGTGATCATGGAAATGTTACGAAGTAATGCACCGACTCTGGGTAACTGGGGTCGGGGCATTACAGTTGGTATCAGAGGAAGTTTAGTACAAACCTTGGAAGCTAGATTTAGATAAACTCTGATTAGAGCACGTAGACCTAAGATGAACTTTGAGGATTAGTATAGAAGAACTTCCTAGAATTTTGGTATTGTAGAGATTTTGTGAGTTTTCCAAGCAATACATCCCTGTCTGGATACGAGCAGGTAGAGGCGGCTCTGGCACAGATGTACCTAGGGGTAAAACCCGAAAACACCACTTTGAGCTAGACTCGAACGGGAACTGGTGCACGACAACGGGCCTTGCTGCACTCTTGGTTACGACACTCCGGGGGGATATGCTTAGGATAACTCTCATTTTCTTTACAAATCATTATGAAGGGTTTATGAGTATATACTTCCTCAAAGAAAACATTTTTATGATTATGGATTATATCCATAAATAGTTCAATTTATGTTAAGTGTTTTATAAGTATGGGATTATGTATTTTGATTCATAAACTGATCTAGTTTATTCCATTGTTTAGAAATGGCACCTAGTGGAAGAAATAGAAACCGTATCAATGCACGCACTCCATGTAGGGATTTCCCTCCTGCTCAAGATAATTATAGTGGGGCTGGTGATGCAACTGGTGCTGATCAGCTAATCACCATACTGGGACAACTTACTCAGGTTATGAATAATAACCTTACCCGTATGGAGCACCCTGATCCGCAGCGTGGAGGATCAATGTTAGATCGACTCATGAGGCAACAACCACCAACGTTCAATGGGAATACAAATCCCTTAGTAGCTGAGCAATGAATATTTTCCCTAGAGAAAATATTTCAGGCTTTGGGGAGCAGTGAAAGGGAAAAAGTTATCATGGTAGTTTACCGCCTCACTGGAGATGCTGATCAATGGTGGTCATTGATTCAAAATACGAAGGAAGATGATGAAGTATCAAATATGGAATGGAGGGAGTTCAAAGATCTGTTTTTAGAAAAATACTTTCCTCGCGACCATCGAGCAGATATGGAAAGACAATTTCTGAGTCTGAGACAAAAGGAGGATGATAATGTCACAAAGTATGAGGCTAACTTTACAAGGTTAGCGAGGTATGCTGGAGATTATATTTGCAACCCAAGAAGTAAGATTGATCGTTTCTTTGATGGGTTAAAACCATTTCTCCATCGAGCGTTAGTCTCACAATCCTTTTCATCGTATAAATACATTGTCTCATGTGCTATCACGACCGAAAAGGAATTCTCTAAGTCTTATGACTTTAAAGCAAAGCAAGAGAAGAAGAGACCTGCTGATCAATCTGGGAATGGAAATAAGGGGAAGAAGGGAAAGTTTGAATATCCATCTTGTGGTAAATGCGGGAAGAAACACCCTGGAACTTGCCTGAAAGGAATGGGAGTTTGTTATAAGTGTGGAGGAAAAGGGCACAAAGTACGTGACTGCAAGGGTAAGAAAATGGTTTTAAATGTACAATGCTTCATTTGCAAGGAGTTTGGAAACTACACGAACCTATGTCCCAGTCATCAGACTATGCCGCAAATGATGTTATTGGATAATAATCAAGTTATGATACTACCACAGATGAAGAGGAATGATTAGAGTTTTTATGTTGATTATGTCAATTGAGTGTTGTATCAACAATGTACTTGTTACAATAATCATGGAGTATATTAGGATTGTACTGCAGTACTATTTCATTAAGGACTTGAGATTGTGTGGAACAAAGAAAAGTGACTCAATAGCAGGATAAATTTTTGGAAAATATATGGTTGAGGGAATGATAAATCATAATATAGTTCTGATACTGAGGTAGTGATTTTGGAATAATATGTGATTGTTTTGGATAAATTATATTGGATATTCTTGACTACCCTGGAACTGATTAATGATTTGTATATTCCATCATTGTTGGGGTTTAAAACATTTTTGGATTAATGAAGTATATCCAGCTTTCTATATGGAATAAGGGAGCATGAATGTAATCAATAAGGAATATGGTAATTAAGGATGTTTCGGTGTATTAAAAGAATACATGATGAAGGTATTCATATGCTATTACGGGGTAAAAAGGTTCTACATTATGTTTACCTTACTTATAAATGTTGGAATGTGAGTTTGGATAGAAGTATTTTGGATAGTTCTAGTTTGGATTATTTTGGATTGCCATAAAAGGACAACCCGGAGGTCGGGCGGCAACCCGTCGCGTCCGGCAAGGCTGCGAGACTTGAACCCGCAACCGAAGGGCGACAAGGGTGTATCACCTACCACTGGCCCACGAGATGTCCTGGATTAAATAATGTAGTTTTTATTAAAAGACCTTGTAGATGAATTATAAATTCGTTTATTTTGGAACCCTATACGAATAGTGTAAATAGAATTTTTTTTACATTCTATTATCTTTTAGAGTGAAAGATGAGTTTGTGGTAGAAATTTATTAATGGATAAAACTCTAATTATAAAGTAAGTATACCTCCTTATGATCTTAGGCAATCTCATAAATAAATTCCTCAATATTAAGAAAAGCAACTTAGAACAAAAATGTTTTCCTAGATGGTACCTTAAATCATCACTAATTTATGGCTTTGGGATTGTTGGCCTTTTCATAGCCATGTTCTCTACCACTCTCCATCAGATAATTGATGGTTATATTTTTCTTCCATATCCATATTTTCCTACATGGAACCCTAGTATGTGTTATTTTCGGTAATCTTCATACTTTCGACTCTTTATTTTAAATAGAGGCCTCGTTAATTCATTTTTCGATGTGGGATTTCAACTAAGATATTTTGAAACGTCAAAAATGTGTTATCCCAATACCCTATATTTTGTTGAACCGATGGTACTTCAAATCATCATAGATTGATGAGTTTAAGGACCTCAATTTTATACTTGTTTGTGATTGATGACCTCAATCACTACCTATAAATATTTACATTTTTCCTCCAATTATATGTCTCTAATTGCCACCAATGTTCTCCTAATCAAGATCATAATTTGGTGGTGACCGTTTCATTTCTCTTTTCCACATATTAAGACTAAATTTTAGTAACCCAATTTCCGATGTGGGTTTTCCCACAAATATATTTTCTATTTTCAACCTTTTATTTTCGAAGAACAATTTCAAATTGCGAGGACGCAATTTATTGAAGGAGGGGAGAATGTAACACCCCAAGATTTCATAGTGTGTTATTTCTTCAAAATAATTCAATAACTTGCACTACACACAACACCGAGTTCAATTGCACCATGAATTACCAAAAAAAAATCCATTAAAAGAGGTCATGAATAGTATTAAATAAATTTTAAACTTTATATAATCCTTATAATTTTAGAATCCATATTATGAGTTTCTTAGTCATAATGCAAGAACAGATTCATTTTCAGTATTGCACTTTTATCAACTTTTGATAGTGAATATTTTTTTAAATACAATATTTTAAACTTTTTGACTAAATGGAGACATCAAAAAATTTAAAATGAAACATCCCAAGCTTCCACGGTACGCTTTCCTTTGAATAAAACAGTAGCGTGTGTTGTACGCAACTTCGAGTTTTAACACACACCACAACCGATCAAACTAGCCGTTATGAATAGTAATACCTAAATTTTGAAATTATATATATTTTATATTTTAAAATGGACTTCATTTTTGGATTCGGAATATCGAATTTAGCCTAAGGTGAAATTTTGGTACTTTTCGGATAACATTCATATTTTGATGAATAGTGAAAATTACTAAATTTTAATTAAAAACAACTTTTTTAATCAAAATAATTAATAGTGATAAATTGTGAATTTGAGTGGTTTTAAAGTATATTTAGAATATATTTTTACCATTTAATATAATGTTGTTCATTGGACATAATTTTACAATTAAACTGAACATAAACAAGTGTCAATCTTTTGATAGTTATTACCTCTTAAAAACACGCTTTTTGTTTTGACAGGGGGAATTAATTTTAAATTAATTTCTGCCACTTCTGTGTTTTGAATTTAGAAAAATGGATTCCATATTTGGAATCAGGATGTCCAAATTTTGTAAATAGGTAACTTTTATTTTTAGACATTTTGAATAATTACTGTGGTAAATATTTTATTTACCATGGTTAAGGGTAAATCTGGTAAACAAGGGTTAAAAAAATAATATTATAATAATACAAAATTATCCTAAAACGTGTCCTAACCTTATTGGTGGACACATACCCGACCATGATCATCCTTGGGTCAATTTGGGGACCCCTTGGAGCCACTTGTATGTGGTAGGGACACTTTATATTAATAAAGTTAAAATAAAAATAAAAATGGCATAAGCTTACATCTTTTAGAAGAACAATTTTTACATAGGGTTATACATGTTGGATTTTCGATTATAAATATTCATTAGAAAGATAAAAATATTTCCTACATAATGATATTTTATTTATAATTTTTAGACATCAAATAATTTAAATTATTAATGACACAATAATGATGCAATGTTTACCTCATTAATAAATCATTTAAATAAATAAGATTATAATGATTAAAATATTATCTAAAACCTGTCCAATTCTTATTGGTTGATGTTATTTAGAATATGAGTCATATTATCTTCGACCTCAATGATTTTCTGACCATTATAAACCGAATATAATTATATTATAAAGTAATACTTTCACTCTTTCCTAAAGAGCCCCTCCTCTCCCTTATAAAAGGAGACCACTTCTACTCATTCCTCACACCTCTCAAGCCACTTGGCTCGTCCAAACTCTGCCCAAATAAGCTCCCCACATCCCTCTCCTCCTCCTTGAAGCTTCCCCTTAGGTAGAAAGCATTTCAAGAAGTCCTTTGGTTCCAACCAAAGTGAGTTACCTAAATTAAAGGTAACATTTTCTCTTAAATTATTTTCAATTATTTTGCTTCTCCAACCCCCAAACTCTTTTTATTTCCTTTCTTTTGTAACAACACCAGTATCCACAATATACTAGGATGTTGTTATAAGAAGGATTCAAACTACAAATTCACACAACTCCATCTAATGGATGATGAACATAATGTTTCTGTGGATGGCAAACTAACGCCTCACGAAACGATGATTGTTCAAATACATATTACCGCCTCTCATGGTGGACATTAGGATGGAACTGTAATTAAATATGATATTAATGATATATATTTTATATATAAGCTTCTGTAATTCCATTTTATTTCATACAATTATTTGTTTCATGTTGTATATACATATGATAATTTCATTTGAGGAAGTGCGGACTACCGCCCCCTTAAAATGATATGACTCGTTCATACCACAAATGGAACGTATAAAGGATGGTGTTAATGAACTTAAGTAACATATATAGAATATTATATTTTACTGGAATAGTAATATACCTATGTATCATTTGGATTCGATTCTTTTAAAATAAAAATTAAATGGAAGTAGCATTCGTGCGTACGTACGGACTACCGTCTCCACGAACGCGATGTGATTCATCCTCCATCGTATCCATTCAAGTATTATTCTCATTTTAGGGTTAAAAATAATGTTAATATCATTCTGATTATGAATAAGATTTAATCTATCCATTACAAACATGTCTTACGTAACCAAACATTTAAGAAGAACGAATCGATTATCACCTGAAACGACGATAATACTAAGATATTATTAATAAAGCAATGTTAAAAGATCATATATGATATCATATTAATGTATATGATTCTTGTATAATTTAATAACAATTATTTCACCATTATACAGGAGGTTAACCGACCCCAACAAAGGAAAAGTACAAGGTAAGGGTTATTTCACAATCTCTTCATTATCCGAGGTTGTTTATACGTAATAATCTACTGGGATATCTTTATCATCCACATCCATGTTTCTTAAAAATGTATTTCAAAACATTTTTACTATTTACAAGAATATGGGTCAAAGTCATTTATACCCTTGTTTGACTTTTTATAAGAGGTTTATAAAGGAATCTTTCCGTCGTTTTCAAAACAAGGTCCTTTTTAACCTTTTCGACAGAATTGAGGTAAGAATGTTTTTTTTAACTTATACGGCGGGTGCGGTTATTTTACACCGTTATAAAATCTTCAAAGCATTCCTTACAAGCTTATAATAATATTTTCAAAGAAAAGGTTTCTTTTATATTTATTTTATTTTTAAATGATTTCAAAAGAGATATATTTCTCTCAAATATATGAAAATCCAGTGTAAATGTATACGTATTTAACGCAAGCTTAAAAATGTTTTCAGAAAACCTGACTCTCGAGTTTGGTAGACAGGAAGGGATTGGGAGTGGACCCATCATGGCCTGTAATTAATAGAGAAGTCTCAGAATTAGTTATTTTGTTTTCAGAAGCTTGCATATTGTTTTCAGAAAAACACTGGAGTATATTTTATCAATTTTAAACATAAGTATCTTCTAAAAAAATTGCATCGGTAGGTCTCATGAGACAAACTAGTGTCTTGGCACAAGGCCTTGACAAAATCTTATTTGTAGTCTTGGCACGAGGCCTTGGCTATGTGGTTATGATAGTCTGGCATTATGCATTCCAACATTATGAAAGTGGTTATTGATTTTTGAATGTGATTATTCGATTAGTAGAATATCCATGTGAATAAGTAAATGGCATTATTTCATTTTATTTATGCCATACCATGTTGAAAGTTCATATTTAAAAGGCTTTTGTTTTAGTTATACATTGCCTTAAATGTTTATTCTTATTTATGAAAGTTTCCGCTATATTGTTATCCTTACTGGGCATTTGAGCTCACCCCTTTTCTATGTTTTATTTTTCCCAAGATGTGAAGATGTAAGTTATGAATGACCTGCAGGGATGTTATGTGGGGATATGAGTGTGGTTTATGGAGACATTATGTTGTTGTAGTAGTTTTTCATTTTATGATGTAATGTAAAACTTATGAATATATCTAGTGTTTCCAAGGCTACTAAACCAATCGGTCTTTCGAGATTTGATCTTTCTTGTGATCATGCCAATGTTACGAAGTAATGCACCGACTCTGGGTAACTGGGGTCGGGGCGTTACACTGTTAATAATATCCTAAAGTACTTGAGGCATACTAAGGATATGTTCTTGGTGTATGGAGGATATAAGGAACTAGTTGTGATGGGATACATAGATTCTAGTTTCCAGATAGATCATGATGATCTAAAATCACAGTTAGGATACATATTTCTCGTGAATGGTGGTGCAGTGAGCTGAAGAATATTGAAGAAAGTTGTGGTTTCTGATTCTACAGCAAAATCCGAATATATTGAAGCTTCCAATGCAGAAAAAGAAGTAGTATGGATACAATGATTTATCTCAAACATTGGTGTTGTGCCTAACAGTGAAGACCCTATTCCAGTATATTGTGATAATACTGCTACAATGGTGTGTTCCAAGGAGCCCGGGTCTCACCAGAGGTCAAAGAATATTCATTTGAAGTTTCATATCTTGAGGGATTTTACTCAAAGAGGTGAAGTCACAATTAGAAGAGTAGCCATAGAGGACAATGTGGCATACCCCCTGACTAAAGACATTTCTCGAAAAAATCACGATTCTCATGTGAGAGCTAGTAGATTGAAAACTGTTAGCAGTTGGCTCTAGTGCAAGTTGGAGTGTTGAAAGTGGGTGCCCTAGACCCAACATGTATTATACTTTGATTACCACTACATGAATGTATTTTGTTATAATACATGTTTTTATCTTTCCAAAATAGTGTAGATACTTATTCATCCACTTTGTTTATGGAAATTTCCTTTGATTACATGTCGTATCAAAGGGTTATAAAAGATCCCATTCTATAATGAGATCCCTGAGATTCCATGATAGTAATCTTAAAGTAATGTCTAATGGTCTTGTTAAATCATTCTAAAAGGACACAGATGATGTGTGACCATCAGGTGTTGGGGGATCATAATCATTGAGACTTCATCTCATGATGTTCACACTTGATGATCTTCAGTATTTGAGATCATGAGGACATACCTGCATAATAGGAACACCACATGTTTTAGGTGTCATTGGTCATTCCTATCTATGGAAAAGTGTAATGGTCTCCAGAATTGAGATCATTATCAATGAATTTCATTTAATCGTGTACATTGATGCAAGGTAAAAACCATGGGGATGAATTCATGGCAAGGTAGTTTATGTTGGGTATGTCTTTGGTGACATGGCATTGATTGAATGATCAACACATGGTTTGTCGCTTCCATGTTTAGGAAGAGATATCTCAGGTCTGGTTGATTAGGATGGTTGCAGCTTCATTAAATCCATGGCCATGGTAGTGGAAGGTTAGACAATCCAGACAAATCAACAATTAAAATAAAATAAGATAAAGGATGAAGACAATAGTATACATTTATGCTTTATTTAGATATCGATGATGAATAGATTATATTACAAAGACCGTGTTCGTAGGAAGGTAGTCATTGCTATGACTTTAACTTGTCTCTATAGAGGCCTTGATGGGTTGTTAGACCCCACTCTTGTTCGGTGGATATTATTCACTGATATTGAGATAAGGTTTTAGAGGGTCACACACAATATCACTTTGAGAATCTTCCCTATTTTGGGAATATAAATATAGAACTTGGTGGGCCCCACCAAAGGGTTCGAGTACTATCCAATTTCTATGGATCACCAAGGAATAAATAAATTCTTTAATCTTTAAAGTTTGGAATAATATGTTGAATTTATTTATAACATGTATTTACAAGTGATTAGTAAATACAAAAATAAAATATTATTTGAACTGATTTAAATATCTGGAGTTCGTTTAATATTTTCAGGAGAATTGAGTTGAGTTATAGACCCAAGTTTATCATTCAATATATATTTAATATACATTTCATCTAGTGATAAAATTATAAATATTATTTATGGAATATGTTTATTTTACATAAATAAATATTTATAATACTTTTATAGAGGATATTTATTACACGGGGCCGGGAACCCATACTGGGTATTTTAGATATCCCCTATATAGGTAAGAGATAGGATCTCCCCTTTTGACTATTCATGTGTCAAATTTGAGTGCCTCTCTCTTATCCTAGATTCTAGAGAGATATCCTCTCAATCAAGGAAAAAATTCAATATCTTCCTTTGTGGATAGAAGTTCCTTGCCTTGATATGATCACTCCTACGTCGAGGAGATCATTTGTGTGTCGTGCTATCACCTGGATTCCAATGAAAGATGTGCGTGTAGATTCAAAAGGTGTCTGTGGATGATCTAGAGGACTTAGAAGTTGGAGTCTTCGAGAAAAGGTCACAGGAAACTTGATACACACTAATGCATGTTAGATTCGAACAAGGTACTTTTTTGTTTAATATTTTGTGCTCTGTAAAATCCACGTGTGGTCCTCAGACCGTTATAGGATAGCTAATCGGAGTTGACGTCCTAATGCTGCTACGTTGATGCGAACAAATCTTAATTTCCTAGACCATCGGCTTCCATTGACCATCCTTGTACCTTAAAATAATGACATATTAGAATCTTATATGTCTCTAATAAGCTCAACATTGACAATATTCATTAATCCCTTGTGGATAATGGTAATATAATTAACCTCATATTGATCTATTCCCTTTAATGTTTTGGATAATGTGAAGCATCATCATCTCCACCAAATATGAAGATCCAAGGATACAATAAGAGTGAGTTGATACCCCTTACAAGAATCACATAGAGAACCCAATTTGGATATCTCATTTTTTAATAATTATTCAGGTTTTTCTATCAAGATATAACATTCAATTTCCTATTAAGAAGTTTATGGATACATATGCATAAAGAAGTTATGTCACACTATCTCCAATTAGATAAATAATTGGTTTATGGGAAGATCATCATTCTATAGAGTGAAAAATAAACTTTTTAATCGTTTGTATCCAAATACATTAAAGCATGGATATGAAAAATTAGGGGAAGAAACCATTGCGGAATACAATACATAAATCACATCCATTAATGTGCTCAAATCTTCTATCATCAATCCATTTAGTGAATTGGGTAATGAATTCATGTAGACCATCAGTCAAATTAAAACAACAACTCCATATTTGGAGAGATATCAGGTATTATTGAATAATAGACCCTATAACCACCTTATTCTCATATAATGGTTAAGAGTTTGCTTCAATTTAATAACAACCATCAATAGAAGTAGAGGTTCTGATGTACTTAATTAAAATCAATTTGGCCATCAAGAATTTATTTCGGAACACATACATGATTGACATAAAATCAACACATCTAAAGATCTTTAACTGGTTTGATATATACCCTCAAATGAAAAAATGAGGTTTATAAACGTTTTCCTCCATTAATAACAAATTATTTGTGCCTGATAAACTCTTACACTCCTTATTTTGGTCTGATATCAATGGCAATGATGAAAATCATGCATCACTATCTATACCCCAAGGGTTGAGTCTATATTTATCTCCCAATAATAAAGATGAGTAAGAAATTAGGGATGCCCCGCCAGCTTTTGAAAAATGTTTTTACACTGTAGTGCCCCGACCCGAGAAGCCTAGAGAGGGTGAATTATTATATTAAATTTGAATGATTAGTGTGGAATAATACAATGAAATAAATAATGAATAAATTGTAATAATAATTATGACATATTAATTAACCAAATGCACATGACAAGTAACTAATAGTCTGAAAAGGAAGTGAATAATAAATAATGGAATGTGATTGAAAACAAATGCCATTCAAGTAACTAGATAAGGGAAAATAAACATAGAAACACAAGAAACTGAAACACCTATCATTTAATCAATGAACTAACAAATGAAATGTATCCATATATATGACGATGAAAAATACCATGGATGAATAATAGCTAAAACTAAATGAAGGAAATTATTTCTTAATGGATGTATTGTATGAGGCACACCAAAACCTATACTGTCAAGACCTATCACAATAATGTTAAAAACTATGGATAAAAACCCATTTAATTTAAGCAACTTATTTGTCTCATGAGAACCCATCGATGCATTTTGGAGCTATATAATGTCTAATATCCACCTGCAATTACCAATCCAAATCATTACTCATATCGAATAACCAAAACAGATTATATGCCAAATAAAAAAATTTGTATTAAATAAAGAATGCATAATTATTAATATTTCCCCAAATAATCAAATACACGAAAAAGTAGAAACCATATGTAAAATGGTATATGGTTCAGGAAATAATAATATCCATGATAAATAAAATGAATAATTTAGGGGAAATTGAATGTTCAAGGATCATAGGAGATTGAATATTTCAAGCAGACTAAAAAATAAATCAAGTAACTGAATGTGAATATTCTACTTAGCCAAATCAATCATAAATAATCCCTAGAAAGAATAATGATGTTATCAATAAAATATATCCCAAGTGTAGTAAAATAAAGGGTGGTTTTCATTGATTAATAGAAATAAAAATATTTCTTAAAATCATTCTTGATGAAAATATTTTAAAAAAAAAAAACATTTTCAATGAAAATCACTTTTGATATTTTTTGGTTAAAAGGTAATATTTTAAACATGAAAAGGAAACTTTAAATAAACTATGATGATTAAATATGTACTTTTCATATGGGGTAAAAATAACATTCCCTATTTAAGTAAAAATGTTATAAAAATGCCTTGATTAGAAAGTGACAAAAGGAACACTTTGAAAACATTGTTAAAAGTCAAAAAGGGTAAGAATATTTTTACAGAATCACGTTAAAAACATTTTTGAAAACATTTTTAGAAAATGGTGTTTTTAGAAGAAAATAGTTTCTTTGATTAAAGAGAAAAATGATGTTGGTTTTCTTAAAAACATTTTATAAGCATTTTTATTACAAAAGAGTAGAAAATGGTACAATTACATAATAGCTGTCATGAATAATCATAGCAGAAGAAAAATAAAGTGTTTATTATAAAATGATAAAATAATTTCTTATTATGGAAATTAAAGTGTAAAAAATCCAGAATAAAACGATATTTTTATGTAATTACTTGAAAATATTATAATGATTAATTGAGAATCAATCAATGAATATATTATGTGTATCAATCATAAAAACACATATGAAAGTGGAAATAAATTAACAGATATTCAAAGTCATTATAAACATAATCACATAATATTAACAATAATGAGGAAATGGTATGACCAAATGAATGAGGAATTGGGTTATGAAGTTCTTTTCCACTTTGAAACATTTAACTGAAATCCCCTTAGATGAAATAATTCAAATTGAATCTAAAAAGATCACACATAATGTTTTGATTATGATATTTATATGAAAAAATGAAATTATTTACAACATATATAAGAAATTAGGTACCAAAAAATGAAGGTATTTTTTCAAGATAATGTTCACAATCAAAAAAGGAAGTGAGAATTAAAATATAATATTTTTTTTTGAGTAGAATAATCTTTAAACATTTCAATGTGTCTCATACCTCTTTGAAAATTTTAAATCATAATATCTATGAAGGAATAACATTATATGAATCTTATAATATCATGATAATAAAGGGTTTCATGATATAACATTTCAAATTCCAATATATACACCATATAAAATAAACTAGGTGCATAATAAGAAATAAGTCTCAATGGAATGTAAATTGAGATGAAATTTATTACCTTACGTCTGACTTGTTTCGTGTGTCTTTGTATTCCTGAATAAAAAAGTTATTTTAATTTTTTGCATGATTGAGAAAATTTTTCATGTTTATCATGACTTTTATTTCACTTATTATAATGTTGTGTACAAATACTTAATCAATTATGTTTATGTTGGCTGTTTTGACCAAATTTAGTTTATGTGTCAAAAACAACTTTGGTAGGTCAATTATGGTAAAAGGGGTTATTACGTAACATCTAAATAATAATAATCATGAAATAATTATAATATTTTTACATCAAATATTCTTTTAAAATCAACCATATAATATGGTTATTAAAAATTAACCAACCATACAATCATGTAGAATGTAGGTCGTACGTACGCATGAGTAACATCCCCATTTTTCCATGATCATTATGAGAAGAAGTTAAGTAACACTATATCCTTCCATAATGGTAATTATATCATAAATACCATGTTATATAACAATATATACTTATATATTTAATTCTTATGATGTAAAAGGAATCGTATCGTGTTGAGGAGGCAGTAGTCCACACGTCGACGAACTACGTTATCACTTTTTAAGTGTGTGAAAGGGTAACAAAGAAAATGATATATATTATATTTCTAAAAAGTTAATTATTTAATGAATATAAAATATAATTTCTCTTTCACATAATTTTAATTAGAACCATTCTTTATACATTCCGCGTATCGTGTGATCGAATCACATCGCATTTCTGAGGCTATAGTCCACACTTCTACAAACGATGTGATCATTTTTACAAAAAATGGAAATATAAGGATATGTTTTGTAAAATAATTGAATAATAATAAAGACATAAAAATATTATATATTACTTATATAAACATAGTTTCTAGCATAATTTCTACCATGAAAGGTTGTAAAGGAAAAATGAACAAACATCATTTCGTGACGTGGTAGTTCGTTGTACACTTAAAGCATATGTTTGTTACCCATTATATAGAAGTTTGTGTGATTTTATTTAGAAGAAATTAATTTCAAAACCTATTATATTTATTATAATTTTATTTTTATATAATCATGTAATAATAATATTTTAGGGAGTGGATAATGTATATAAAACAGAAAAATTTGAGAATGTTTGTTGCTTCTTATTCGAGTAACTCCATTTGGTTCTCACCAAAGGGATTCCTTGGATTGATTTCATCAAAAGGGTAGGATTCTAGGATTAGGGGATGTTTTTTTCTGATGTATTTGGGAATATATTGGTCTAAAAAATGTTTTTTTATAGGTGTGAGGAAGTGGGAGTAGAGGAGAGCTTTTTATAATGGAGGAGGAGTGACACTCAAGTAAATTTTGGGAAATGGAATTCCATCACTCGTTTTTTCCATTTAAAGTGGTTACAGTAATTTTAAAAAATCAATAAAAGGGATTATAGGTTCTAAATATGGCCATCTGATGAATTTTTGAAAACAATTCTAGGTTATTTAGGCCCTTAAGTTAAGGTTTAGACCCTTATTAATTTAAATTGCACCTTAATCATTGTAATTAATTTTAATTACATTCACTAATATTTTTGGTCAAAAACTAAGTTCAAATTATTATAAATTAGATAATATTATGATTAAAAATATGTAATCAATATTTCAAAATTCCAATCATATATGTGGTATAAATTAATTTAAATTTAATCCCACAAATGGGGCGATAATGTGGATTTTTAAAGTGAAAACATCTGAAGATTCTCTATGTTTTTATAGTCAATTTCAAATTGAAATTGATTCCATTAATATAAATTGGATTAATTGATAATAATATGATATAATTATACATTAAAACCAATTTAAAATTTTATTTAACCTTTGATTCACTCTCAAATTTACCCAAACGAAGAAGTTAGGACAGTCCTTGTAGTTTAGCTTGGGTTATCGAATCCTCAGAGACCTAAGAAGTACCTACAGACACGTACATTCTATGGATTGTTTTTGGATATGAAGTGGACAACTTGGGTTTATTTAAGATGGTTTTAAATGAACTATAATAGACTTAAGTGAATTCAATTTAAAAGAATGAGTTGATCCTAGGTTATCACTTGGGGTGGATTGGATGTATTCCCTTTTCAATTATTTCAATTTCTTATATTTGAGTTGAGTTCATTTAAGGAGATCAAAAAACTTCATCACTTACTGATTATATACCAACACACCATAATACTAATCACCTATACACTTTGAGGATCAAATTTATGAGAACTCCAAGGTAAAGGTTTGTATTAGGACTTAAAGTAAGTGGCCTTAAAATTCAACAAGGACGAAGAAGTTTTAAAATCATCAAATAAAAATATCTATTAAAAGAAGTGAGTATACATTAATGGGGTGATGAATAATATAAAATACAGCCCCTTTCTACTCCCTTTGATCAACCCATAAGTGGGATTTCCCACAATTGATGCTATGGTTTCAATGGAAGCGGGAAGTAGACTCATGAGGGAGGAATTGAAGAAGTAAAGAAAACAATAAAAAGAAAATGATCACTCCATCATTGTGTGAATAATTTCACAATGTATGGTGTGAATAAATTCACACCTTTAGGAAACAGTATCAATGTTATATGGAGAAGAACATAATAATAGTATAATAAGAACTTTTATTAAGAAACTAGGATGAATTAAAACAACTTACATGTGAAGGAAGAACGTTACAAAGACAAATTGGCAGCATAACATTAAGATGAAAACAAAGATCAAATATGATAAAATCCTTCACCAAAACTACCTTAAATAGCAATTTTTGGCGCCTTGGGTCAATCCTACAAGAGTATAAAAGATCCCACTTGAGTATGGTAGGCCTTGGGTGGTGGAGAGTAAGGGAGTGGAGACTTTTCCACCCTTGACCCGAGGTGGCAGCCAACTTGATTCCACCGAACAGATTCCCCTGTAAGACCTTCTAGATGGCCGAATTGGATTGGGACATAGAAGACACAAATTCCTATATAGATATCCCCTAACCTTATGGAAAGTTTCATCCCAAAATAGTTTATGGTTAATGTAATATGTGTAAAATGGTGGGCTGTGTTTCTGGGCTGCAGAATCTGGCCCAGAATTTTATCTTCAACATGGGCCGCCTAAATGACCACAATGGAGGTCGAATTAGAACTGTATACTGATGAATTATTTGTTCCTATATATGTATTCTATCATCACATGAAATTTGGGCTTCATTGGGTTTGTAAAGTGGGTCCCATATTCTCCATAGTGGGCTGGTGTCCAATCTGCCTTCTCTAGAATTGCTTCCATTCATCTCCAAATATCTACATCACCCTCTATGAATCCTCCATTGATTCCTCAATGAAACATGTTCATATTTAATTGTATATATAGTTCAAAAAATATTAAATTAAAATATAGATAATTAAAATCCTTAAAATCAGATGAATCATTGGGCCTAAATTTGTGTACATTAGGCATGAAGTGCACAAATGATAAAAATGGATGTTCAAAATCAAAATCCACTAACTCAGCCCCATAAGATAAAAAATGAAAATTTAATACCATTAAAATTTAATTAAAATATTTATTTTTATTGGCTAATCACACCCCCCAACTTTAGATTTTCTAGTCCCGAGAAAAATGTATCTCAACAATATGAAATTCGAATTCTCTTTTCCAAAAACATTTTAATACACAATAATCACCAAAACCATTATACCAAACAATCATGAAACCCATCAAAATATTTTAATACAAGATATTTTCATAAGCAGATCCCAATCCCAAGCCCATTCCTTTGTTCAAATTCATTTCCATATTTAATCCAATATCAATTAAGTATGAGGATGTGTTGTGTATCACAATAGACATGGGGGTTCATCTTTAATCAAGGGGGAAATGACAAAAGCACTAGGTGGAATCAAATTTAAATTTTAAGATGAGTATTCAATTTTTTTTATTGTATTAATTTTTTTTGTTTGCTTTTTTGTTTTTTCAATTTTTCCATGGTAATTGAAATTACACTCAAAAGAATCAACCCTGGTAGCGAGACTTTTCCGATGACTCCCAGGATCAAAGACCATAGGGCACCAAGTGAAGTCCACATACTCGGGCATCATATCAAGTTAACTCAGTCAAAGATAAATTAAAATTACCAAAAATAGAGATAAAATTACTAACTCTGGGCCAGACAAGTATGGAGTCACGATCCCCAAGTGCTGAAAGCCACACATTAGGCCATTTCATTGCTCTACGCATAAATTTATTGTTTTTTTAATTTTTTTTATTGAATACTCATATTAAAACTAAAATGATCACCAAACCTATGCTATTTATTTGTGGGACCCCATGAACTCAAACTAATACCCCACTATCCAAATGACGCGCATTGTGATCTTTTTTTTTATTTGGATGAAAATATAAACGATGAAATATCACATTGGACAACCACACTTTCCAAAATCTATAATCATGAAATTATACAAAGATTAAAATCAGAATCGGGGCATGATAAATTATTTGATATTTAGTTTCAAAGTGTGGAATGTGTATTACCATGTTCAAATTTAAAGGAATTTTCCTTCCATTTACACAATTTTTTTTTTCAAATCATTCATTTTTTCTGACACAAAAGTATTTTTTATTTTATCTCCCCCAACATAAAATAACACTATCCCCAGTGTTTGAACAAATGAAAATTTAGGAGTAGAGGCAGATAAGGGAAGTTCGAAAGGGAAATTGAAATATGAGGATCATGGAATGAAGTCACATGGTGGTTGAAGTTGAAGTTCTTGCTTCTCTAATTTAGTCCCTTGATCTCGATGTTACTTTGAGAATTCCCATAGTTCAGTGGTAAGCGTGCGACCCTTTCTCCCTTCGTTCCTGGGTTCGAATCCCCGTGGCTTCGCCGGTTGTGACTGGGTTTGACCCATGACCCATGACGTGTCCCTTTTTATTATTATTATTATTATATTTTTATTTTTTTTAGTATTTTTATTTTAAACTACAAACACATAAAATAAAATGATGATACATTGTCTTATTTTTAAATTTTTGGGTAAGGTATTACTCAAGGATCACACTACGTGACATGGATGAATATGGTGATCCCCTTTCATACCCATCCATACTCATAATAGAAGAACATATCAACATTATATATTTTAAAAAATAAAAAAAAATGATTCATTAATCCTATTTAAAGAAAATGATCCGCAATGATGAAAATCATGGGTTTCCTCCCATGCATCACTTTGGTTTAATGTCACTAGCTCGATTTGGACCTTTAATTATTTAATTATTTTTCTCATCTGAGGTTGGTTCACTCAAGTTTTCATTAACTTCATTTTTTTGGAATGGTTCAATGAATGGTTTGACTCTATGACCATTAACTTTAAAGTTTTGACCATTGGCGGGATCTTGAAATTCTACATCCCCATGGGGGTACACCTTATGCACTATGTATGGACCTGACCATCTAGAACTCAACTTTCCCAGGTGTAAATGATGTTTAGAACTATACAAAAGAATAGGTTTACCCGGTACAATGTGTTTGGTTTTAAGATTTCGAGATTGGTAGGCTTGTACTTTAGCATTATTGATCTTTGAATTTTCATAAGCCTCCATCCTAAGTTCCTCAAGTTCATTGAGATCTAATTTACTTTTTGTTTCGGCCAATGAGAGGTCATAATTCATTTTCTTAATTTCCCAAAAATACTTATGTTAAATATCCATTGGAAAATGTCATGCTTTACCATAAACCAACCTATATGGGGACATTCCTAAAATGGTTTTATATGTGGTTCGATAGGCCCAAAGGGTATCTAAGAGTTTGATTGACCAATATTTCCTAGATGGATTAACAGTTTTCTCAAAAATTTGTTTGATTTCTCAATTGGCTAACTCATCTTGGCCATTGGTCTGTGGGTGGTAAGCAGTGGACACTTTGTGAGAAATTACATACTTGTCCATGAGTGATAAGAATGGATGATTGCAAAAAATGAGTTCCACGATCACTAATGATAGCCCTAGGAATTCCAAATCTAGAGAAGATGTTTTATTTTAGGAATATAAACACAGTTTGATGATCATTGGATTTTTTTGGGAATGGACTCAACCCATTATGAGAAATAATCAATAGCTAAGAGAATATAATGATATCCCCTAGAGTTTGGTAAGGGACCCATGAAATCAATTCCCCAACAGTCAAAGATTTCAACCACTAAGATGGGAGTGAGTGGCATTTGATTACTTTTTGTGATGGACCCTACTTGTTGACACCTAGGATAGTTTTGACAAAATGTGTAGTAGTCCATTGAGAGGGTGGGACATAAGAGACCACACTGAAGAATCTTAGCAGATGTTTTCTTATAGGAAAAGTGACCTCCACATGCCTCACTATGATATAATTTAAGGACGGACTCTTGTTCAGATTCTGGGACACACCTCCTAATGACTTGGTTAGGGTAGAACTTATAGAGGAATGGATCATCAAACACATAGTTTCTAACATCAGAAAGGAATTTCCTTCGATCTTGAGTCCCTAAGAATTTTGGAATGACTCCTTTAACTAAGCAATTGGCTATGTCAGCATACCAAGGGCAGTCACTCACAGAGTATAGGTGTTCATCAGAAAATGAATCAGACACAGAAATGTGATTTTATTTGTCTTTGAATTACATCCTAGAGAGGATATCATCTACAACATTTTCAACGCCATTTTTATCCTTGATTGTGATGTCAAATTCTTGTAAGAGAAGGACCCACCTAATTAGTGTAGCCTTAGTATCTTGTTTTTGGAAGAGGTATTTTAGTGCAGAATGGTCAGTGAACACAGTGATGGGGGATCCTAAGAGGTAGGACCTAAAATTCTCTAAGGAAAACAAAATATCAAGTAACTCCTTTTCAGTAGTGGTGTAGTTGATTTGGGAATCATTTAAGGATTTTCTTTCAAAAGCAAGGACATAAGGAGTTTTATCACAATGTTTTCCTAAGAAAGCTCCTACAACAAAGTCACTGGAATCACACATAAGTTCGAAAGGAAGGTTTCAATTTGAAGATTTCATAATGGGAGGAAAGGTGAGAGAGGATTTGAGGGTTGAGAATGAACCCTCACAGTTTTCTGTCAAAAAAATGGAGCATTCTTTACTAGGAGAGCACAAAGGGGATGAGAGATTGAACTAAATTCCTTGATGAATCTTCTATAGTAACTAGCATGTACTAAGAAATACATAACTTCCTTGACAGTTTTGGGTGATGGAAGGTGAAGAATGATGTCATCCTTGGATTTATCAAATTCAATACCCCTACCTGAGACTAGATGGCTTAGAACTAGTCCCTCTTTAACCATGAAATGGAATTTTTCCCAGTTTAGGACCAAATTATTTTCTTCACATCTTGAAAAGACTCTCTCCACATTCTGCATACATCCCTCAAATGTTTCCCCAAACATAGAGAATTCATCCATGAAGAACTCTAGAAAATCCCCTACGATGTCTGAGAAGATTCCCATCATGCACCGCTAGAAGGTTTCAGGGTCATTTCATAAACCAAAGGGCACGCGTTTGAAGGAAAAGGTGCCGAATGGACATGTGAATGTAGTCTTCCCTTGATCCTCTAGGGATACCTCAATCTGATTGTACCCCAAGTACCCATATCAGAAACAGTAGAAGGCATGACCTGCCACTCTCTCAAGGACTTGTTCAATGAATGGTAAGGGGAAATGGTCTATCTTGGTGAATAAGTTTATATTCCTATAGTCAATACAGACCCTCCATCCACTACTCACCCTAGTTGGAAGAATCTCTCCATCCTTATTGGTTATCACTATGATTCCTGCCTTCTTGGGAACCACTTGGATTGGGCTGACCCAATCACTCTCAGCTATGGGATATATGATACCATATTTTAACAATTTTAGAAGTTCATTCCTCACTACTTCCATGAGATTAGGATTGAGTCACCATTGAGGTTGACAACATGGCTTTGAATCAGATTCCAAAACAATCCTATGAGTCATGATAAGTGGGCTAATCCCAGGAATATTAGATAGGGTCCAACTAATGGCTTTCTTATGTTTCCAAAGGAAATATAGAAGCATCCTCTCATGATTAGCTTCAAGAGAAGAAGAAATGACAATAGGATGTGTTTTATTGTCCCCTAGGAAGGCATACTTGAGTGCAGCAGGAAGTTCCTTCAAATCAAGATCAGGTTGGTTCAAAATTTCAGCAGAAGATTGGAACATTAGATCAAGATCATTTTTGTTTCCTAGAGTTTTAGATAGGATTTATTCCTCAAATGTAGAAGGTTCAGCTACTAGATTGGCATGATCAGATTTATGGAAGGAAGTTAGAGTGGTGTCCATGAAAGTGGTTTCCTGAAAGGATTCACTGATTGTTGGACCTATGACTTCATCATAAGGGAAATTTGAAAATGATTTAAGCCAAGGAGATAAACTTCCTTCATGTGAATAAAGGAAATCAATCTCATCCTGACTTAAACATCCATCAAATATTCCTTGATGTTCTATGGATTCATTATCAATGCATCCTATCATGTTTACTTCATGAATGTCCCCGTCATCCCGTATATGTGAGCTTTCATTATATATGCTCAAGTCTAGAATCATGTTTCGAAAAGGTTATGGTCATGTTCCTATTTCGAACTTAGATAACCGAGTTGATTTTTGCAAGGAAAGGACAACCAAGGATGATTGGGGTTTGTTCCTTATTTCCTAAGTTTGGATGGTTTTCAAGGACAAGGAAGTCAGCAAGATAGATGAAGTTTTCAACCTTTACTAGAACGTTCTTTAAAATCCCCTTTGGAACCCTAATGCTACGATCAGCAAGTTGAAGTGTGACAGATTTGGGTTGGAGCTCTTCTAGGCTTAACTATCAGTACACAACATATGGGATGAGATTGACACTAGCACCTAGGTCACACAAGGCCTTGACAACTTTTCTCTCTCATAGTTCAACATTGATGTAAGGGAAACCCGGGTATTTCAACTTATGAGGAATGGTCCCTTGAATGGTGGTACTCACATTATCAGCCAAAAGGACTTGGTTTTTATGTGAAAATTTTCTTTTAAAAGTGCACAAGTCCTTAAGGTACTTTGAGTAGGAAGGTATGGTTTGGATGGCATCGAGAAGGGGAATGTTCAACTTGACTTGTGACAATATTTCCCTCAATGTTTCAATCAATTCTGGCTTAGTTTTCCCCCTCATGTGTTGAGGAAATGGTGCAGGTTATGGGGTTGTTTGTTGAAGAGTTATTTCTTTGAAAATGTTATCGTGTTTTTCAGTTTGATCATTTGGTTCATTTGAATTTTAATCCAAGTTTGAATCTTCAGGTGGGTTCTAAATTAGTTGTTCAGGTTTCTCAATTGATTTCCCACTTTTTAAAATAGTCACAACCTTTAGTTGTTTAGGAGTTTTTTGAGTACAACTTGACTCTCCCCTTGAAGTTGAGGATGGAACTGCCTGAGTAGGCATGGGTGCCTTTCCAGTTTTGATGGTTTGAAGTTATTATTTAATGTAAGAGACTTCTGAGTTTATCCTTTCCATTTGTTTGCACAGTTTTTCTAGTAGTCTTTGTGGAACAGTTTGGGTTGGTGCTTGAGAAGATTGGTTTATCCTAGGGGGATATTTTGGAGGTGGAATAGTTTGTTTAAAATGGATCGGTGGCTGTTGGTATTGGATAGGTTGGGTTTGGAACTGGTTATGGGTTTGGTAGTTCTGATGGGGGTAAGGATTTTGTCCCTGTGGTTGGATAGGATGTTGGTTATCTTTACAGCAGAATCCTGGGTGGTCATTATTCCTTGGGTTGAAGTTTTTTTTGGTATTGAGGATTTTGAATGTTCAAAGAATTTACTTCCACTGGGGGTCCTCCTGAAAGATATTCCTTGATGGATGGAATGGTTGGGCAGTTGTCTGTCTTATGGTCATGTTTGTCACAAATTGTGAAAACTGGGTCAACAGTTTGGATTTCATGGACTTTCCTAAGGTCTATCTCTTCAACCTTCCTAGGGAGTGCCGTGAGTTTAGCCCTAAGGATTTCCTCTTCTCTAAGTGTATGAATTCCAGTAGTTCTTTGTGGCTTTTCAGAATAAGGTGATGTTCCCCATGTTTGGTTTTGTTCATAAAGTCTTTCTAGATAATCATAAGCATCATTTGAGGCTTTATTTTTAAAGGTTCCATTACACATCATGTCAATGAATTATTTGTTCCCCAGAACCAACCCTTCATAGAAAATTCTCACTTGTTCTGGAATAGAAAAAACATGGTGTGGAACCATGTTTAGAGTGTCTTTGAACCTCTCCCATGTTTCATAGAATGACTCTCCCTCTTTTTCAAAAAAGTTTTGGATACTCTTTTTAAGTGCAATTGTTTTGTGGTGGGGAAAGTATTTTTTGTAGAATTATCTTTGTAGTTGGTCCAAAGAGTTAATGGATGATGGTATCAAATTGTTTATCCAATTTTTAGATCACTCCTTTAAAGAAAAAGGAAATATCCTCATCTTATATGATTCCAGTTGATGTGGGGGACACATGGTTTCTACAATGTCATTGAACTCCTTAATGTAAAGGTAGGGAATCTCGGACTCCATTCCATGGAATGTGGGAAGATGGTTTAGAACATGGGTTTTAAATATGTAGTTGGAATCTCCTAGGGAGTTGTGTCTAATGCATGAGGGGAATTAGTCCAGGAAGGTGTGAGGTAGTCATTCATGGTTTGATCAACTGCATTCCCCAAGTTTGGGGCTGCCTCATTTGGGTTTCCATTTTAGTTTCCACCTGGGTTTATGAGTTGGTTTCTTTGAAGACCTTAAATTGAAATGGGTTCAATTTTGGACTCTGGGGTATTAAGAAGATTGGGATCTAATGGAAAGAGTTCCCTTGGTATACTTGACTCCCCAACCCCAGGACTATCCACCCTAACTAGACGGTTAGATTGATCACAGGTGTAGGCGGACATGCGCCAAAAGAAAAGAAAATGAGAAAGGGACAAGATAAGAGAATTTGGATGAGAAAAGAAGAAATGGGGGAGAATAGAATGGGTGTTTAGATGACTTACTTGGGTCCCAAAAACAGCACCAAAATCTGATTCACGCTCAAATTTACCTAAAATAAGAAGGTAGGACGGTCCTTGTAGTCTAGCTTGGGTTATCGAATCCTCAGAGACCTAAGAAGTACCTACAGACCCGTACATTCTAGGGATTGTTTTTTGCTATGAAGTGTCCAACTTGGGTTTATTTAAGATGGTTTTAAATTAAATATAAGAGACTTAAGTGAATTCAATTTAAAAGAATGAGTTGATCCTAGGTTATCACTTGGGGTGGATTGGACGTATTCCCTTTTCAATTTTTTCAATTTCTTATATTTGAGTTGAGTTAATTTAAGGAGATCAAACAACTTCATCACTTACTGATTCTATACCAACCCACCATAATACTAATCACTTATACACTTGGACGATCAAATTTATGATCACTCCAAGGTAAAGGTTTGTATTAGCACTTGAAGTATGTGGCCTTAAAATTCAACAAGGATGAAGTAGTTTTAAAATCATCAAATAAAAATCTCAATTAAAAGAAGTGAGTATACATTAATGGGGCGATAAATAACATCTAATCTAGACTATTTCTACTCCCTTGGATCAACCCATATGTGGGTTATCCCTCCATTGATGCTATGGTTTCAATGGATGTTGGAAGTAGACTCATGAGGGAGAAAATGAAGAAGTAAAGAAACCAATAAAAAGAAAATGATCACTCCACCGTTGTGTGAATATTTTCATAATGTTTGGTGTGAATAAATTCACAACCTGAGGGAACAGTATCAAAGTGATATGGATAAGTACAGAATAATAGTACAAGAAGATTTTTTTTAAGAAACTAGGATGAATTAAAACAACTTCCATGTGAAGGACGAACATTACAAAGACAAATTGGCAGCATGACATTAAGATGAAAACAAAGCTCAAAGATGATAAAATAATCCACCAATACTACCTTAAATAGGCATTTTTGGAGCCTTGGGTCGAGCCTACAAGAGTCAAAATGATCCCACTTGAGTATGGTAGGCCTGGGGTGGTTGAAAGTAAGGGAGAGGAGACTTTTCCACCCTTGACCCAAGGTGGCAGCCAACTTGCTTCCACCAAAAAGATGCGCCTGTAGGAAATTATTGTAACACCCTGAGATTTTATGAAAAATATTCTTTTAATTTCATTGATGTATTGTGTTGTAAGCTACAACAAGATTAACTTGCGCTATACGCAACACCGTATGAGCTTGAAGTATACACAACACTATTTTTGGATCATGTTACACACAATTTTGATAGTAGTTATTCTACGAAACATTGAGTGTATATATATATATATATTCAATGTATAAATGAAATATGTTTGGATTATGTTATACGAAACAACGGAGGAGTCTTCACAACATGCAACCCTGACTTGGCTTGCATTACACGCAATCGTGACCTTCCTCGATAGCGTGTGTTGTACGCAATACTAGGTTTCACTAAACAACGATATATGATTATAATATTATTATGGACTAGCAGTTATTAATAGTATCAACTACATTTTGAATTTTATAACATTATTATTCATCTTACACATTTTCTAGAACATGGTATGAGAACAAAATCAATTTTTCGAGTAAAATAAGTATTTTTCAAAAAATATAGTTTTGTCGCCTTTTGATGGCGCACCCAATTTAAATCTTGTTTTTGACATGTATATAAGTTCAATTTGACAAAATAAAATTCTTCTTTGGCATCAGGATACAAAAATTTACTTTGGATAAATTTTTCATATTATTCTGATAACTTTCATATTTTAATGAATAGTAAAAACACGCTATATTTTAATTAAAAACAACTTTTTTCATCGCAATAATTTATATGGTTAACTTATATTTTTAATTGGCTTTAAAGTGTAATTAGAATATATTTTTACAATTTAATCCAATGTTGGTCATTGGAATTAATTTCACTTTGAAATTGGATATAAACAAGTATCAATCTTTTGATAGTTATTGTTTCTTAAAAAAACACGCTATTTGTTTTGATAATGGGAATTAATTTTAAAATTAATTAATGCCACTTATATTTTTTTAATTTGGATAAATAGACATCAATTTTGAATTTGGAATATCAAATAATGCTTAGGCTGAATTTTTGGTATTTTTCTGAAAAACTGCAATTTTCGATTAATAGTGAAACCACTTAGTGGTAGTTAAAAAACCGACTTTTTGATTTAAATGAAACTTTACCACTTTTGTGAATTAAATTTCGAAAATCCAAGAGACACGGTTAATATCAAGGACTAAAATATGGTTTAATGAGATGAAAATAATTTTTTAGTGAATAGTAACTTTTTACTTTTTTTTACCATGGTTAAAAGTAAATAGGGTAATTAAGGGTAAAAATGATATTATTATTACCGTAACACATGTCATAATTCTATTGGATAAGTGTAATTCGACCAAAATCAACCTTAGGAATAAAATATGACCATTTAGGCCCACTTGGATTAGATTAAGACATTTATTATTAATTTATTTAAAGAAGGGTTAAAATAGTTAAAATCGAAGTTTAATAACTAAATAATTTTTAATATAGGGTTATACAGAAGATAAATTAGACTATAAATATTAATTATAAAGATAAAACGATTTCCTATATAATGGTATTTTATTTTTAATTTTTAGACATTAAATAATTTAATTTATGTATGACACAATGATGATGCCGTAATTATCTTATTAATGAAATATTTACATAATTGATGTTATAAATACCCAAATAAATGTAATTTGAGACATTTTATGAATTACAATAATTTTATAGGATACTATTACATATTATTACTGATTTAATTAACTTTTTTTGAACTAATATTTCTGTTATTATTTTCACAAAAATCAATTACCAAATAGTTTCAAAATTGATATAAAATAGTTTTTGAAACAAATAATATATTATTAATTGTTATTTTATTCCTAAAAATCTAAGGTTCATCCAAATGACTTATATAAGGTTATATATATTAATAATAAACAACTTGGGGTTCGTTTGGCTTGTTATAGTAAGTTTATTAACCTTACAGTGTAAGAAAACAAGAAGACACGGTAAAAGTAAAATTATTTAACTTAAAGTTAAATCTAAATGATAAAGTTAAAATAGAAACCTAAACTTGTCTAAATTATATTGGATTAGAGGATTTAGACCCATACCCACCTTAGATTAGAAATAAATCAATTTTGATCTATTAAAAACCGAATATGACTTTATAATAAAATAATATTTTTAGTTTTTCCTAAGGTGCCCCTCTCCTCCCTTATAAAAGGGCACCTCCTCCCTCTCTTCATCACACCACTTTGAGCCTTCAAGCTCGAAAAAACCATGCCAAATTCTCTTCTCCACTTCCCTAGAAACATCCTAGAGGTCCTGGTCTTCTTCAAAGACCAATTTTAGTGCCCTAAAAGGAGGTCTCAAAGAGGCGCTTCAAAGAAGCGGTAATGTCCGTTACCGATTTTTTCAACTTTATTTCTTCTTACACTTCTTCTTCTTTAGTTGTTTCATTATAAAGTAATAAAATCAGTATCAATAATATACTTATATTTTATTATAAGTATGAAACAACCCTATTTCACCATCTATCCATCCTACAGAAAATGAAATCACCGCGCGTGCGTACGTACGGAATACCGTCTCCACACCATGGTGTAATCAGTTTTTCCACCACCACCATACATGAATGGGTATAATGGTGTAAATAAATAACTATATATGGTTATTGTAAAGTGATATTGATTCTGTAATATTATACATACACTTAAATACAATTCCATGATCATGGGAATGATATCATCGCTCGTGCGTACGTACGGACTACCGTCTCCACGAACGCGATGAGATTCATTTTCCATGTTTAACCATTCAAGAATGACTATAAAGTATATATAATGAATAATAATGAAATATATGGCATAATGAATCTAATGGATTTATGTATATATATATATATATATATATTTCATCTACTTACTTCCATTCAAGTCAATAAAGAAAGGAAAACAGCGTTCATTCGTACGTACGACCTACCGTCTCCATGAACGATGTGTTTCATTTCATTTATCTATCTATTATATATTCATATATAATGAATATATATGATATATAAATCACGTTTTACATTCTCTGAGTAAGTAAATCATGATATAAGTAATAATGAAATCAATAACAACAAGTCCAAACACGTACGATAAATGATACAATTTTACCCAAAACGCTACTTTAACATGGAATTGACAGATGAACGGGTAATATAAATACCTAAGTGAACCATATATGATATAATAACAATGAATATGATTCTGTAATAAGTCAATTACTTTATTTAAATCATTATACAGGAGGTTCGGATACATACAAAGCATATCGGACGTAAGGTAAGGGATAATTTTGCAAATATCATTTTTATCCGTGATTGCTTATCCATAAGTATTTACATGGGTTATTTCTATCATCCATGTACATGTTTTATAAAAGTGTTTTCATGTATGTTTAAAGTCCTTTTTACCCATTTTTGACTTTTACTACATGGTATGTAAGGAATCTTTCTTTTGTTTATGTTACGAGGTACTTTTTTGACTTTTCCGGCAAAAGTACGAGAAGAATGTTTTTTAACTTATACAGCACGAACGGATTTTTACGGTTTTATAAAGCCTTATTTTCATGAATATTACTCCAAAATATTTCATTGATATTTTCAACAAAATATTTTTCTTTTAAAATTGCATGATGTTTTGTGATAAGAAATTGATTTTGAAGAAGAAATGATATTTTCCTCAAAAATTCATTTCAAGTGTTTTATCAAAAACATTTTCCATCTAAGATGAAATTATTTCATAGGTGTTTGTTTCAAGTATAAAGTCTATATGATTTACATGGATTCAATTTTCTTATTATGAAATGATATCCATTTCTTTTATATGTATTATGTGATGATGGGATGATATTTATGAAACCCATTTTATTCGTTAGGTTATTATGAATGATGTATGTTTATTTTGTGGCACAAGTAAGAATGATTTCATTATGAGATGAGTGGGACCTATATCTCCCTCCAATGCATTGGGTAAAGATTTATATCTCATGAGATAGATATGGCTGGAATGGTATGTTAATCCGGTTCAGTGATACAAGACTGGAATGAGGAGTGAACTCGATTCAGAAAGGGACTTTGTCCACCAAGATGGTCTTGACAGCAATGCCTTGGCTACTATGGAAATCATGACATGTGCTGAATGGTTGCCACAATTACATGTTTTATTACCATTATATTTTATCATGATTGATGTTCCATTATGATATATTCCTTACATACTTCCACGATTTATGTCTTTGCTCAATATTTTGATGTTTAAATTTCATGTTCAGGTTTTTTCTTTCAAATGTTTATGGATTGTTTTATGTTCACTATGTTTTCCCTTACTGATCATTTGAGCTCACCCTTTTTTATGTTTTCTTTTTCCCAGGATATAAGGAAAGGTTTTAGGTAAAAAAAGGGAAGATCTTTATGGGTGATGTTGAATATCTTTCACCATGATTAGAATATTATGTTCCGAGTTTCCAAAGACACTAAACTATTACGGTCCTTGTGTGTCTGTTTTTGTTATGCATTAATTATTCCGCAAAAGTAATGTAATGTCCATGTACGTCAAGCTTTGGGTCTCTACAGTTGGTATCAGAGGAAAGGTTTAGTCAACCTTTGGAAACTAGGATGCGAAAACTTTAGTGAGATCCCTAGATATATTTCTAAGGTATGTCTAGGGATGTCCCTAAGGTTAAGTATAAGTATAGGTTATAGTCCTAGAATTATGGTAACGATATTAGATTAAACCTAAGATGTTAGATATTGAAGTTACTCCCCCTTTATTATGATTTTTGTCTCTCACACTATTCTTTTTGGGTTTTAGAAAATGGCTGGAAACAAGATGATTCACGATAATGGAGGATATGATGGACAATGGAATGATATTATTCATGGGCAACCAAATGAAATGGGATTTGCAAGTCCAAACATCATTATTATGTCGAATCAGCAATCTCATAATATGGTCAATAAACTCAAATTTGTTAAGTTTCCTGACTTGGCTAATAAGAGAAAGAAGGAGTTTCATGATGATCATAGAGGAAAGAAATTTCAATTTCCCCTATGTAAATCATGTGGTAAGAGGAATCAAGGAGAATGTTTCAAAGGAACTAGAAGATGCTTTGGGTGTGGAAAAGAAGGACACAGATCCAGTAACTGCAAAGGAAAAGGTTCAATTAACACCATGGATGAGGATAATGGTATTTCTACGACATCAACAATGGTTAAATGTTTTAAATGTGGAATGTACGGGCATTATGCAAACCAATTCCCTAAGGGAAAGTCTCATGAAGAGAATCAGTATGGTCGTATGGGTAGTATTTATGTTGATGATGATGAAGAGACAACAAATGATATGTGAGATGAAAGAATTGTTGATGCTCGGTCAATGGTTTAAGAAGGTAGTGGACTGATTACATGTTTATCAAGTGTAATGTTGTATAAGTAATCTCATGGTACTATGGAATAAAGATACATCTAAGGATTGTTACACTATTGTCTTTCCTTAAGTTTTGAAAGTATATGATGAATGGTACCAGTGACCATGAAAGGTTATTCAGATATTTTTGGAAAGTAGATGATATGAACATAATGAAGGGATAAGGAGAAAATTAAATGTTTTATAGTATTCATGAGCTCATGACTAATATAAGGAGAAGGTCATATCATTGTTTAAGTATATAGAATTTTTGGATTTTGGTATGTGGAAAGAGTTAACTTTTGACAGCATTCATGTTTTCAGTAAGGTTTAATGGGTATTCATTTTTCATGAGAATACATGATAACGGTATTCACATGATTGGAATGTGACCAACAAGATATATGGGGGATAAATGATGGTATTCACATGCTTGGTTGATGACATTTTAAGTAATCGTTTTCTTTATACTATGAGATTGGACATATGTATTTTGGATAAGCCTAAATATTGGAATGAATTATGTTGGACATAAGTTAGTATTGTTTAAGGCTAGAATTTTTTTTGATATTATTTATAATGTAGTTTTAGAAAAAGGACAAACTGAAGGATGGGCGACAACCCGTCGTGTCGGACAAGACTGTGGGAATCGAACCCACAACTGAAGTGCGACATGCCTTTATCACCTACAGCTGGCCTACAGGAAGTCCCTATTTAGTAGAAACTAGTTTCATTATATTAAGCAGTATGATATATGAAGTATGAGTCCATTTTAGGAACCATATATGATTAATCTCGCAATAGATGGACTTATTTATTTTCTAACCTTTTGTTTGAGACAGATGGAATGACCCATCATTATATAACATGATCTGCTAACACTTCACGAATGAAAAATTTAACTTCATTTCTTTAAGAGATGAAGTGGAAATTGTCCAAAGAACGACCAACGGTGAGACTGTACCAAAATCACGAAAGTATTTCTTCAAATTACAATTTCATCATCTTTAGGGAAATGATATTGAAAACCAAAAATGTTGTCCTAGTGCCCTTATATCCGATGAATCAGATGGTACCTTAGATCATCACAAATCTATGGCTTTGTGATTGATGGCTTTTTCATAGCCATGTTCTCTACCAATCTCCATCAGAACTTGATGGTTAGATTGTTCTTCCATATCCATATTTTCACCTATGTTCTCCTATATGGAAACCTAGTGATGAGTTACTATGGGTAATCGTTACATTTCATACTTTAGTTTTTAAAATTAAGTTTTAGTATTCCTTTTTACGATGTGGGTTTCTATAAATAGTAAACGATTTATAACCCCGACGAATTTCGAGGGCAAAATTCATTTTAAGGGGGGTAGAATGTAACACCCCTAGATTTTATGAAAAATATTCTTTTAATTTCATTGATGTATTGTCTTGTAAGATACAACAAGATTACCTTGCGCTATACGCACCACCGTATGAGCTTGCAGTATACACAACACTATTCTTGGATCATGTTACACACAAATTTGATAGTAGTTATTCTACGAAACAATGAGTGTATATATATATATATTCAATGTATAAATGAAATATGGTTGGATTCTGTTATACGAAACAACGAAGGAGTCTTGAACAACACGCAACCCTGACTTGGCTTGCATTACATGCAATCACGACCTTCCTCGATAACGTGTGTTGTACGCAATACCAGGTTTCACTAAACAACGATATGTGATTATAATATTATTATGGACTAGCCGTTATGAATAGTATCAACTAAATTTTAAATTTTATAACATTATTATTCATCTTACACATTTTCTAGAACATGGTATGAGAACAAAATCAATTTTTCGAGTAAAATAAGTAATTTTCAAAAAATGTAGTTTTGCCGCCTTTGGATGACGCACCCACATTAAATCTTGTTTTTGACATGTCTATAAGTTTAATTTGAAAAAATAAAATTCTTCTTTGGAATCAGGATATAAAAATTTACTTTGGATAAATTTTTCATATTATTCTGATAACTTTCATATTTTAATGAATACCAAAAACACGCTATATTTTTATTAAAAACAAATTTTTTCATCACAATAATTTATATGGTTAGATTATATTTTTAATTAGGTTTAAAGTTCAATTAGAATATATTTTTACAATTTAATCCAATGTTGGTCTTTGGAATTAATTTCACTTTGAAATTGAATATAAACTAGTATCAATCTTTTGATAGTTATTGTTTCTTAAAAAACACGCTATTTGTTTTGATAATGGGAATTAATTTTAAAATTAATTAATGAAAATTATATGTTTTGAATTTGGATAAATAGGCATCAATTTTGAATTTGTAATATCAAATAATGCTTAGGCTGAATTTTTAGTATTTTTCTGAAAAACTACAATTTTCGATGAATAGTGAAACCACTTAGTGGTAGTTAAAAAACTGACTTTTTCATTTAAATGAAATTTTACCACTTCTGTGAATTGAATTTCGAAAATCTGAGAGACACGGTTAATATCAAGGACTAAAATGTGGTTCAATGAGATGCTAATAATTTTTGGTGAATAGTAACTTTTTACTTTTTTTTACCACGGTTAAAAGTAAATAGGGTAATTAAGGGTAAAAATGATATTATTATTACTCTAACACATGTCTGAATTCTATTGGATAAGTGTAATTCGACAAAAAACAACCTTAAGAATAAAATATGGCCATTTAGGCCCACTTGGATTAGATTAGGACATTTATTATTAATTTATTTAAAGAAGGGTTAAAATAGTTAAAATCAATGTTTAATAACTAAATCATTTTTAATATAGGGTTATACAGAAGATAAATTCGACTATAAATATTAATTATAAAGATAAAAATACTTCTTATATAATGGTATTTTATTTGTAATTTTTCGACATTAAATAATTTAATTTATGTATGACACAATGATGATGCAGTAATTACCTTATTAATGAAATATTGACATAATTGATGTTATAAATACCCAAATAAATTTAATTTGAGACTTTTTATGAATTAAAATACTTTTATAGGATAATATTACATATTATTACTGATTTAATTAACTTTTTTCAAACTAATATTTCTATTATGATTTTCACAAAAATCAATTACCAAATAGTGTCAAAATTGACATAAAATTGTTTTTAAAACAAATATTATATTATTAATTGTTATTTTATTACTAAAAATATAAGGTTAGACCAAATGACTTAGATAAGGTTATATATATTAATAATAAACAACTTGGGGTTCGTTTGTCTTGTTATAGTAAGTTTATTTTCCTTGGAGTGTAAGAAAACAAGAAGACATGGTAAAAGTAAAATTATTTAACTTAAAAGTTAAATCTAAATGATAAGGTTAAAATAGAAACCTAAACTTGTCTAAATTCTATTGGATGAGATGATTTAGACCCATCCCCACCTTAGCTTCGAAATAAATCAATTTTGAGCTATTAAAAACCAAATATGACTTTATAATAAAATAATATTTTTAGTTTTTCCTAAGGTGCCCCTCTCCTCCCTTATAAAAGGGAACCTCCTCCGTCTCTTCCTCACACCACTTTGAGCCTTCAAGCTCGGCCAAACCTTGACCAATTATCTTCTACACTTCACTAGAAACATCCTAGAGGTCCTGGTATTCTTCAAAGACCAATTTTAGTTCCCTAAAAGGAGGTATCAAAGAGGCGCTTCAAAGAAGAGGTAATGCCCGTTACCGATTCTTTCAACTTTATTTATTCTTCCACTTATTCTTCTTTAGTTGTTTCATTATGAAGTAATAACATCAGTATCAATAATATACTGATATGTTATTATAAGTATGAAAAAACCGTATTTCACCATCTATCCATCCTACGGAAAATGAAATCACCGTGCGTGCGTACGTACGGAATACCGTCTCCACGCCGTGGTGTAATCAGTTTTTCCACCACCACCTTACATGAATGGGTATAATGGTGTAAATAAATAACTATATATGGTTATTGTAAAGTGATATTTATTCTGTAATATTATACATACACTTAAATACAATTCCATGATCATGGGAACGATATCATCGCTCGTGCATACGTACGGACTACCGTCTCCATGAACACGATGAGATTCATTTTCCATGATTAACCATTCAAGAATGACTATAAAGTATACATAATGAATAATGATGAAATATATGGCATAATGAAGCTACTTGATTTATGTATATATATATATATATTTCATCAACTTACTTCCATTCAAGTCAATAAAGAAAGGAAAACAACGTTCATGCGTTCGTACGACCTACCATCTCCATGAACGGTGTGTTTCATTTAATTTATCTATATATTATATATATATATACTGAATATATATGACATATAAATCACATTTTACATTCTGGAAGTAAATCATGATATAATTAATAATAAAATCAAGAACAACAAGTCCAAACACGTACGATAAATGATACAATTTTACCCAAAATGCTACTTTAACATGGAATTGACAAATGAACGAGTAATATAAATATCTAAGTGAACTATATATGATATAATAACAATGAATATGATTCTTTAATAAGTCAATGAAATTATTTAAATCATTATACAGGAGGTTCAGATACATACGAAGCATATCAGACATAAGGTAAGGGATAATTTTGCAAATATCATTTTTATCCGAGATTGCTTATTCGTAAGTATTTACCAGGGTTATTTCTATCATCCATGTACATGTTTTATAAAAGTGTTTTCCTGTATCTTTAAACTCATTTTTACCCATTTTTGACTTTTACTACATGGTATATAAGGAATCTTTCTTTTTTTTATGTTACGAGGTACCTTTTTGACTTTTCTGGAAAAATTACGAGAAGAATGTTTTTTTAACTTATACAGCATGAATGGATTTTTACGGTTTTATAAAGCCTTATTTTCATGAAGCTTCCTTCAAAAGATTTCATGACTATTTTCAACAAAATCGTTTTCTTTTAAAATTGCATGATGTTTTGTGAAAATAAATTGATTTTGAAGAAGAAAGGATATTTTTCATCAAAAATTCACTTCAAGTGTTTTATCAAAACCATTTTCCATCTAAGATGACATTATTTCACAGGTGTATGTTTCAAGTATACAGTCTCTATTATTTACATGGTTTCAATTATCTTATTATGAAATGATATCCATTTCTTTTATATGGATTATGTGATTATGGGATGATATTCATGAAACCCATTTTATTCATTGGGTTATTATGAATGATGTATGTTTATTTTGTGGCACAAGTAAGAATGATTTCATTATAAGATGGGTGGGACCTATATCTCCCTCTAATGAATTGGGTAAAGATTTATATCTCATGAGATAGACATGGCTGGAATGGTATGTTAATCTGGTTCAGTGATACGGGACTGGAATGAGGAGTGAACTTGATTCAGAAAGGGACTTTGTCCACTAAGATGGTCTTGGAAACAATGCCTTGGCTACTATGGAAATCATGACATGTGCTGAATGGATTCCAAAATTAAATGTTTTATTACCATTATATTTCATCATGATTGATGTTCCATTACGATATATTCCTTACGTACTTCCACAATTTATGTCTTTGCTAAAGATTTTGATGTTTAAATTTCTTGTTCAAGTTTTTTCTTTCAAATGTTTATGGATTGTTTTATGTTCACTATGTTTTCCCTTACTGAGCATTTGAGATCACCCTTTTTATGTTTTATTTTCCCCAGGAAATAAGGAAATGTTTTAGGTAAAAAAAGGGAAGATCTTTATGGGAGATGTTGAAGATCTTTCACCATGATTAGAAGATTATGTTCCGAGTTTCTAAAGACACTAAACTATTAAAGTACTTGAGTGTTGGTTTTTGTTATGCATTAAGTATTCTACAAAAGTAATGTAATGTACATTTACGTCAAGCTTTGGGTCTCTACAATTCTAGATGGACGAATTGGAGTGGGCCATAGAAAACCAAAATTAAGAACCAAATGTCCCTTAACCGTCTGTAAAGTATCAGCATAAAATAGTTTATGGTTAATGATATATTTGTAAAATGGTGGCCTGTTTTTCTGGGTCGTAGAATCTGGCCCAAAATTTTATCTTCAACATGGGCCACCTAGATAACCACAATGGAGGTCTAATTAGCCATGGATCCTGCATCATTATTTTTTCCTATATATTTCTTCTATCATTCCATGGAATTTGGGCTTCATTGGGTTTTTAATGTGGGTCCCACATTCTCATCAGTGGGCTGGTGTCCAGTATGCCTTCTCGAGAATTGCTTCCATTCATCTCCAAATATCTCCATCATACTTTATGAATCCTCCATTGATCCCAGAATGAAAAATTTTCATATTTAAGTTTTTATACAGTTACCAAATTGTCAAATTAAAATATGGATAATTACAATCCTTAAAATCAGTTGAATCATTGGGCCTAAATTGGTGCACATTAGGCATGAAGTGCACAAATGATAAGAATGGATGTTCAAAATTAAAATCCACTAACTTAGGCCCATAAGATCGAAAATGAACATTTAATTCCATTAAAATTTAATGAAAATATTTATTTTTATTGGATAATCACACCCCCAACTTGAGATTTTCTAGTCCCGAGCAAAATGTATCTCAACAATATGAAATTAGAATTCCCTTTTCCAAAATCATTTTAATACACAATGATCACCAAAATCCTTATACCAAACAATCTTGAAACCCATAAAAATATTTTAATACAAGATATTTTTATAAGTAGATCCCAATCCCAATCCCATTACTTTGTTCAAATTCATTTCCATATTTCATCCAATATCAATTAAGTATGAGGATGTGTTGTGCATCACAATAGACATGGGGGTTCATATTTAGTCAAGGGGGAAATGACGGAAGTGCTAGGTGGAATCATATTTGAATATTAAGATGAGTATTGAATTTTTTTATTGTATTATTTTTTTGTTTGTTTTTTTTGTTTTTTCAATTTTTCCATGATAATTGAAATTGCACTCAAAAGAGTCAACCCCTGTAGCGAGACTTTGCCGATGCCTCCCAGGCTCAAAGACCTTAGGGCACCAAGTGAAGCCCACATACTCGGGAATCATCTCAAGTTACTCAGTTAATGAAAAACTCAAATTACCAAAAATAGAGATAAAATTACTGACTTTGGGCCAGACAACTATGGATTCACGATCCCCAAGTGCCGAAAGCCAAAATTAGGTCATTTCATTGCTCTACGCACAAATCTATTGTTTTGTTTAAATTTTTTTATTGAATACTCATATTAAAACTAAAATGATCACCAAACCTATTCTATTTATTTGGGGGACCCCATGAACTCAAACTAATACCCCACTATCCAAAGGACACACATTGTGATCTTTTTTTTATTTGGATGAAAATATAAACGATGAAATATCACATTAGAGAGACACACTTTCCAAAATCTATCCTCATGAAATTATACACGGATTAAGATCAAAATAGGGGCGTGCTAAATTATTTGATATTTCGTTTCAAAGTGTGAAATGTGTATTACCATGTTCAAAGTTAAAGGAAATTTTCCTTCCATTTACACAATTTTTTTTTTATTTTTCAAATCATTCATTTTTTTTGACACAGAAGTATTTTTTATTTTATATCCCCCCAAATTAAAATAACACTATCCCCAGTGTTTGAAGAAATGAAAATTTAGAAGGAGTAAAGGAAGATAAGGTAAGTTCAAAATGGAAATTGAAATATGAGGATCATGGAATGAAGTCACCTGGTGGTTGACGTTGAAGTTCTTGCTGCTCCAATTTAGTCCCATGATCTCGATGTCACTTTGAGCATTCCCGTAGGTCAGTGGTAAGCGCGCACCCCTATCTCCCTTTGGTCCTGGGTTCAAATCCCCACGATTTCACTGGTTGTGATGGGGTTTGACCCACGACCCATGATGTGTCCCTTATTATTATTATTATTATCATATTTTTATTTATTTATTTTATTTTTATTTTAACATAAAAACACGTAAAATAAACAGATGATACATTGTCTTCTTTTAAATTTCTTGGTAAGTTATTACTCAAGGATCACACTACGTGACACAGATGATTATGGTGCTCCCCTTTTGTACCCATCTATACTCATAATTGAAGAACTGATCAATAGTATATTTAAAAAAATCAAAATTATTCATTAATCCTATTTAAAAAAAATGATCCGGAAAGATGAAAATCACGGGTTGCCTCCCGTTCATCACTTTGGATTAATGTCGCTAGCTCAACTTAGAACTTTAATTATTAAAGTATTTTCCTCATATAAGGTTGGTTAACTCAAGTTTTCATCAAATTAATTTTTTTGGAATGGTTTAATGAATGGTTTGACTCTATGACCATTAACTTTAAAGGTTTGACCATTGGTGGGATCTTAAATTTCTACAGCCCCATGGGGGTACACCTTATGCACTATATATGGACTTGACCATATAGACCTCAACTTTCCAGGGTGTAAATGATGTTTAGAACTATAAAAAAAATAGGTTTACCCAGTACAATGTGTTTGTTTTTAAGATTTCGAGATTGGTAGGCTTGTACTTTATCTTTATTGATCCTTTAATTTTCATAAGCCTCCATCCTAAGTTCCTCAAGTTCATTGAGATCTAATTTCCTTTTTTTGGCTAATGATAGGTCATTTTTCATTTTTTTAATTTCCAAAAAAGCCTTATGTTCAATCTCCACTGGCAAATGGAACTATTTACCATAAACCAACCTATATGGGGACATTCCTAAAATGGTTTTATATGTAGTTCGATAGGCCCAAATGGCATCTAAGAGTTTGATTGACCAATATTTCCTAGATGGATTAACAGTTTTCTCAAGAATTTGTTTGATTTCTCGATTGGCTAACTCATATTGACCATTGTTCTGTGGGTGGTAAGTAGTGGACACTGTGAGAAATTCCATACTTTTCCATGAGTTATGAGAATGGATGATTACAAAAATGAGTTCCACGATCACTAATGATAGAACTAGGAATTGAAAATCTAGAGAAGATGTTTTATTTTAGGAATCTAATCACAGTTTGATGATCATTGGATTTTTTGGGAATGGCCTCAACCCATTTTGAGACATAATAAATAGCTAATAGAATGTAAAGATATCCCCTAGAGTTTGGTAAGGGACGCATGAAACCAATTCCCCAACAGTCAAATATTTAAACCACAAAGATGGGAGTGAGTGGCATTTGATTCCTTTTTGTGATGGACCCTACTTGTTGACACCTAGGATAGCTTTGAAAAAATGTGTAGGAGTCCCTTGAGAGGGTGGGCCAGAAGAGACCACACTGAAGAATCTTAGCAGATGTTTTCTTAGAGGAAAGGTGACCTCCACATGCCTCACTATGACAAAATTTAAGGATGGAATCTTGTTCTGATTCTGGGATACACCTCTTAATGACTTGGTCAGTGTAGAACTTATAGAGGTATGGATCATCAAACACATTGTGTCTAACATCAAAAAAGAATTTCCTTAGAGCTTGAGTCCCTAATAATTTTGGAATGACTCTTGTAATTAAGAAATTGGCTATGTCAGCATACCAAGGAAAGTCACTCATAGAGTATAGGTGTTCATTAGGAAATGAATCAGACACAAAAATGTGATTTGAGTTTTCTTTGAATTCCATCCTAGAGAGGTGATCATATACAAAATTTTCAATGCCATTTTTATCCATGATTGTGAGGTCAAATTCTTGTAGGAGAAGGACCCACCTAATCCTTCTAGCCTTAGCATCTTGTTTTTGGAAGAGGTATTTTAGTTCAGAATGGCCAGTGAACACAATGACGAGGGATCCTAAGAGGTAGGACCTAAAATTTTCTTAGGCAAAAACAATAGCATGTAACTCCTTTTCAGTAGTGGTGTAGTTGATTTGGGCATAATTTAAGAATTTGCCTGCATAAGCAATGACATAAGGAGTTTTATCACAACGTTGTGTTAACAAAACTCCTACAGAAAAGTCACTAGAAACACATATAAGTTTTAAAGGAATGTTCCAATTTGAAGATTTCATAATGGGAGGAGAGGTGAGAGAGGATTTGAGGGTTTAGAATAAACCCTGGAAGCTTTCTATCCAAACAGATGGAGCATCCTTTACTGGGAGAGCACAAAGGGAATGAGAGATTGAACTAAATTCCTTGATGAATCTTTTATAGAAAATAGCATTTCCTAAGAAAGACCTCACTTCCTTGACAGTTTTGGGTGATGGAAGGTGACAAATGATGTCAAACTTGGCTTTATCAACTTCAATCCCCCTACCTGAGATCAGATGGCCTAGAACTAGTCCCTCTTTAACCATGAAATGGAATTTTTCCCAGTTTAGGACCATATTATTTTCTTCACATATTGACAAGACTCTCTCTACATTCTGTAGACATCCCTCAAATGTATCCCCAAACACAGAGAAGTCATCCATGAAGACCTCTAGAAAATCCCCTACCATGTCTGAGAAGATTCCCATCATGCACCACTGGAAGGTTCCAGGGGAATTGCATAAACCAAAGGGCATGCGTTTGAAGGAAAAGGTGCTGAATGGACATGTGAATGTAGTCTTACCTTGATCCTCTAGGGATAAATCAATATGATTGTACCCCAAGTACCCATATAAGAAAAAGTAGAAGGCATGACCTGCCACTCTCTCAAGGACTTGGTCAATGAATAGTAAGGGGAAATGGTCTTTCTTGGTGAATGAGTTTAGCTTCCTATAGTCAATACATACCCTCCGTCCACTACTCACCCCAGTTGGAAGAATCTCTCTATCCTTATTGGTTATCACTATGATTCCTGCCTTCTTGGGAACCACTTGGATTGGGTTGACCCACTTACTCCCAGCTATGGGATATATGATACCATCTTTTAACAATTTTAGAAGTTCCTTCCTCACTACTTCCATGATATTAGGATTGAGTCTCCTTTGAGGTTGAATACATGGCTTTAAATCAGATTCCAGAACAATCCTATGAGTCTCGTTAAGTGGGATAATCCCAGGAATATCAGACAGGGTCCAAACAATGACTTTCTTATGTTTCCTAAGGATATCTAGAAGAATTCTCTCATGATTGGCTTCAAGAGAAGAATAAATGACAATAGGATGTGTTTTATTGTCCCCTAGGAAGTCATATTTGAGTGTAGTGGGAAGTTCCTTCAATTCAAGATCATGTTGGTTCAGAATTTTAGTAGAATATTGGAACATTGGATCAAGATCAATTTTGTTTCCTAGAGTTTTAGATAGGATTGATTCCTCATATGTAGAAGGTTCAGCTACTAGATTGGCATGATTGGATTTAGGGAAGGAATTTGGAGTGGTCTCCATGAAAGTGGTTTCTTGAAAGGTTTCACTGATTGTTGGACCTAAGACTTCATCATAAGAGAAATTTGAAAATGATTCAAGCCAAGGAGATAAACTTCCTTCATGTGAACAAAGGAAATCAATCTCATCCTGACGTAAACATCCATCAAATATCCCTTGATGTTCTATGGATTCATTATCAATGCATCCTATCATGTTTACTTCATGAATGTCCTCGTCATCACATATTTTTGAGATTTCATTATAGATGTTGAAGTCTAGAATCATGTTTCCAAAGGTGATAATCATGTTCCCATTTCAGACTCAGATAACAGATTTGATTGTTGCAAGGAAAGTATGACCAAGTATGATTGGGGTTTGTACCTTATTTACTAAGTTTGGATGGTTGTCAAGGACAATGAAGTCATTAGGGTAGATGAAGTTTTCAACCTTTACCAAAACATCCTTTAAAATACCCTTTGGATCCCTAATGATACGATCAACAAGTTGAAGTGTGACAGATGTGGGTTGGAGCTCTTCGAGGCCTAAATAGGAGTACACAACATAGTGGATTAGATTGACACTAGCACCTAGTTCACACAAGGCCTTGAAATTTTTTCTCTCTCGTAGTTCAAAATTTATGTAAGGGCAACCTAGGTCTTTAAACTTATGAGGAATGGTCCCTTGAATGGTGGTACTCACATTAGCATCAAAAAGGACTTGGTTTTTATGTGAAAATTTTCTTTTAAAAGTGAAAAAGACCATAAGGTACTTTGAGTAGGAAGGTATGGTTTGGATGGAATCGAGAAGGGGAATGTTCAACTTGACTTGTGAGAAGATTTCCCTCAATGTTTCACTCAATTGAGGCTTGATTTTCCCCCTCATGCATTGAGGAAATGGTGCAGGTTGTGGGTTTTTTTTGAAGAGTTGTTTCTTTAACAATGTTATCCTATTTTTCAGTTTGATCATTTGGTTCATTTGAATTTTCATCCAAGTTTGAATATTCAGGTGAGTTCTGAATTAGTTGTTCAGGGTTCTCAATTGATTTCCCACTTCTTAAAACAATCACAACCATTAGTTGTTCATGATTTTTTGAGTACAACTTGACTCTCCCCTTTATGTTGAGGATGGAACCGCCTAAGTAGGCATGGGTGCCTTTCCAGTTTTTATGGTTTGAAGTTTTTGTTTAAGGAAAGATACTTCCAAGTTTATCCTTTCCATTTGTTTTCACAGTTGTTCTAGTCATATTTGTGGAACAGTTTGGGTTGGTGCTTGAGAAGATTGGTTTATCCGGGTGGGATATTTTGGAGGTGGGATGGTTTGTTGAAAATGGACCAGTGGCTATTAGTATTGGATAGGTTGGGTTTTTAACTGGTTATGGGTTTGGTAGTTCTAATGGGGGTTTGGATTTTGTCCCTGTAGTGGGCTCGGTTGTTGGTTATCTTTCCAGTGGAATCCTGGGTGGTCATTATACCTTGGGTTGAATTTGGTTTGGTATTGAGGCTTTTGAAAGTTCAAAGTATTTACTTCCACTGGGGGTCCTCCTAATATAACATCCTTGATGGATGGAATGGTTGGGAAGTAGTCTGTCTTATGGTCATGTTTGTCACAAATTGTGCAAACAGGGTCAATAGTTTGGATTTCATGGACTTTCCTAAGGTCTATATCTTCAACCTTCCTAGAGAGTGAAGCGAGTTTAGCCCTAAGGATTTAATATTCTCTAAGTGTATAAATTCCAGTAGTTCTTTGGGGATTTTCAAAATAAGGTGAAGTTCCCCATGTTTGGTTTTGTTCAGAAAGGCTTTCTAGATAATCATAAGCATCATTTGGGGCTTTGTTTTTAAAGGTTCCATTACACATCATGTCAGTGAATTGTTTTGTCTCCAGAACCAACCCTTTATAGAAAATTATCACTTGTTTAGAAATATAAAAACCATGGTGTGGAACCATGTTTAGAGTGTCTTTGAACCTCTCCCATGTTTGATAGAATGACTCTCCCTCTTTTTCAAAATTCTTTTGGATACTATTTTTAAGTGAAATTGTTTTGTGGTGGGGAAAGTATTTTTTGTAGAATTTTCTTTGTAGTTGGTCCCAAGAGTTGATGGATGATGGTCTCAAATTTTTTATACAATTTTTAGCTCAATACTTTAAATAAAAAGGAAATAGCCTCATCTTAGTTGATTCTAGTTGATGTGGGGGACACATGGTTTCTACAATTTCATTGAACTCCTTAATGTGAAGGTAGGGAATCTCAGACTCCAATCCATGGAATGTGGGAAGATGGTTTAGGACATGGGGTTTAAAGATGTAGTTGAAATATCCTAGGGATTTATATCTAATTCATGAGGGGGAATTGGTCCAGGAAGGTGTGAGTTAGTCATTCATGGTTTGATCAAATGCATTCTCCAAGTTTGGGGCTGCCTCATTTGGGTTTCCATTTTGGTTTCCACCCTGGTTTATGAGTTGGTTTCTTTGAAGACCTTCCATCAAAATGGGATCAATTTTGGACTCTGGAGTATTAGGAAGATTATAATCTAATGGAAAGAGTTCCCTTGGTGTACTTGACTCCCCAACCCCAGAATTATCCACCCTAACTAGACGGTTTGACTGATCGCGGGTGTAGGCAGACATGCGCCAAAAGAAAAAAAAATGAGAAAGGGACAAGATAAGAGAATTTGGATGAGAAAAGAAGAAATGGGGGAGAATATAATGGGTGTTTATATGAATTAATTGGGTCCCCAACACCGACGCCAAAAGTTTATTCATGCTAAAATTTACCCAAAAGAAGAAGGTAGGATGATCCTTGTAGTCTAGCTTGGGTTATCGAATCCTCAGAGACCTAAGAAGTAACTAAAGACATGTACATTATATGGACTGTTTTTGGATATGAAGTGGATAACTTGGGTTGAATTAATATGGTTTTAAGTTAACACTAAGATACTTAAGTGAATTCAATTTAAAAGAATGAGTCGATCCTAGGTTATCACTTGGGGTGGATTGGATGCATTCCCTTTTCAATTATTTGAATTTCTTATATTTGAGTTGAGTTCATTTAAGTAGATAAAACAACTTCATAACTTACTGATTCTATACCAAAAGACCATAATACTAATCACCTATACACTTGGAGGATCAAATTTATGATCACTCCCTGGTAAATCTTTGTATTATCACTTGAAGTATGTGGCCTTAAAATTCAACAAGGACGAAGAAGTTTTAAAATCATCAAATAAAAATCTCAATTAAAAGAAGTGAGTATAAGTTAATGGGGTGATTAATAACATCCAATAAAAACCCTTTATACTCCATTGGATCAACCCATAAGTGTCTTTACCTCCATTGATGTTATGGTTTCAATGGAAATGGGAGGTAGACTCATGAGGGAGGAATTGATGAAGTAAAGAAAGCAATAAAAAGAAAATGATCACGACACCGTTGTGTGAATAATTTCACAAGGTTTAGTGGGAATAAATTCACAACATAAGGAAACTGTATCAAATTTATATGGATAATAACATAATAATAGTATAAGAAGAACTTTTATTAAGTAACTAGGATGAATTAAAACAACTTACATGTGAAGGAAGAACGTTACACAGACAAATTGGCAGCATAACATTAAGATGAAAACAAAGCTCAAAGATGATAAAATCCTCCACAAAAACTATCTTATATATGAATTATTGGATCCTTGGGTAGAGCATACAATATTAAAAAAGATCCCACTTGAGTATGGTAGGCCTAGGGTGGTGGAAAGTAAGGGAGAGGAGACTTTTCCACCCTTGACCCGATGTGGAAGACAACTTTCTCTTACAGAACATATGCACCTCTAAGACATTCTAGATGGTAGAATTGGAGTGGTCCATAGAAGAGATAAATTAATATACATATATTCCCTAACCTTATGTAAAGTTTCATCCAAAAATAGTTTATGGTTAATGAGATATGTGTAAAATGGTGGCGTGTTGTTCGAGGATGCAGAATCTGGACCAGAATTTTATCTTCAACTTGGGAAACCTAAATAAACATAATGGAGGTATAATTATCACTATATCCTGAATAATTATTTGTTTATATTTATGTGTTCTATAATCCCACGAAATTTTGGCTTCATTGGGTTTGTAATGTGGGTCCCAGATTCTCATCAGTGGGATGATGTCCAATCTGCCTTCTCTAGAATTGCTTCCATTCATCTACAAATATATCCATCATCCTTTATGAATCATCCATTGATCCCTGAATGAAACATGTTCATATTTAAGTTTAGATACAGTTAAAAAAATATCAAATTAAAATATGGATAATTATAATCTTTAAAATTAGATGAATCATTGGGCCTAAATTGGTGTACATTAGGCATGACGTGAACAAATGATAAGAATGTATGTTCAAAATTAAAATCCACTAAATCAGGCCCGTAATATCAAAAAATGAACATTTAATACCATTAAAATGTAATTAAAATATTTATTTTTATTGGATAATCAACCTTATAAATAAATTATATGAAAAAACATATTTGAACCAAAATTCTTTATTTTTCACTATTCATTAAAAAAATAGAAAATCACAAAAAAATACAAAAAAATTAACCATTACCTAAATTTTATGGTTCTGTTTAAAATAATAACTTTATAATGACATAAATAATATATAAAATATCTATAAATTTAATTTAAAATAGGTTCTCCATTAAAAGGACATAACAACACCTTAATAAAAATATAGGTTTTTATATGTAAAATTGGGGTTCTTATTATCTTATGCTTATCAAATATATTGGATAAATATCCAAAATATTTGAATATATATATATATATATATATATATATCACATTAATATCACTCACTAATTTTAATTAATTAAATTATTAGGGTAAAACTACTTTGTGAGCATAAAAATAGTTTTCAATAAAATATTCCTTTTATTTTCAATTAGCTCTTATTTCAATTTATAATTTATTTTTAACCGATTAATTTGTTTTTTAAACCATATATTTTCATAGGTTAGTAAATAATATTCATAATGGATATTTTATTATATCTTATTACATTATAAAATAATATTTTAGTAATATATTGTTGTTTGGTTAAAACTCAGTCTTTTGTGTAACACAAGCCTTTGAATAAACTAGTTGTTGCATATGTCGCATTATAACTTAGTATCACATGAATTTAAATCTATAGAATATATTTAATTTTTTTAAATTATTAATATATTATAAATTCAAGGGATATTATATTCCCTTAAACGCTTAGTGTTGCGTTCCATACGTGCTATCGAATAGAATGTTCCTACTTTAGAATTTTGGGGAATTACATTATACCCAACTTAATTATTTTTTATCATCACAATTGAAACATAATATTGGTAGTATATTATTTTATATTTCTTATGTTTTAAATCCCATGTCGTGATAATATTTTTGGAAAAAATCCATCAAGGTAAAATTGCAACATTTTTGGGTTGATTGTGTTTGTTGAAAAAGAGGGTTTCCATGGTATGTTGTTGAAACCAGATAGATTGTTAACATGTTATGTTGAAAAATATCTAAGAAAATGGAATGTATACCTTGTAATTGTAACATAAAATTATGTACACAAGGGAATGATATTTCCCAGCGTTTTCCAAATTTTTGGGGTCCAAAATATGGAGGAGGGATATCATTGTAAAAATTGGATTTCCTTGAAGGCCATATGAAAATATTGGAATGGATTGATTATCATGAATACTAGGATTCAAATATAGGAGTTTAAAAATTTCATGATGGTTTTGACAGTGATCTCCATGATTACTTGAGCATCATGAACAATGAATTTTCCTAAAGCATCGTGAGATAGGGCGCATCACAGTGGAAATGAGGGAACATCACAAATTGGGGATGCAATAGAATGAATCTTATGGAATTGATGAAAATTGCTATAAATAGGTCTCTACCCCCTTGAAAATTATAGTGAGACTAAAAAAATTAATCATTCTCTGGACTTACAAAGGTGGTTCATGAAGGTGTTTTTGTGAGAATTTTCGTGAAGTCAATGAAATCCAATCGAATGTTTTGAGCATCATGAAAGTAAGGGAGTTTGTGAAGGGTATAAAAATCTGACTAAATGTTTTGTTCTTAATGAAGGATAAGTGAGCTTCACTTGAGAAGGAGGTTCTCAATTTCTATTTGAGCTTCACAAAATATGGAGCTTCATGATGGCAATGAGCATCATAAAAGTGTTTTAAAAGTGATTTCTCTATGAAATGTGGTAAATTGGTATTAATTAATTGGATAGTATTATAAATTTAATAGAAAATAAATCTATATTTAAAGATGGATTCATTAGTAACAATTAATGGACCTACAAGTCCAAAAAACAGTGGGTGAATACCTTCCTAGAGAAGTGAGAAAAGGGAGAGGAAGAAGGTAATCCTTTCAACTAGTAGTGAGCTAGAGAATGAGGATAAAAGAGTGACCCATGGTAAAGTAGTGAGATGACCCAAAACCTTGTAATGGAAGTGAGATTGGGCATAGAAGATATCTAGCCCAAAAATTGTATTTTGGACATGATCCTTAGTGGATTTGGTACATCTGAACATTGTCGTTTTATGATATTCTGATGTAGCCCAGTAAGGGTGAACCAAGTAAAATCATTGTTTCTGGTGCATGATTTCATTTCTATTAATATATTATTATGGGATAAGGAGATATTTTTTTTTGTTTAATGATGAAATAAGAACATAAGGGGAGTAGTTTTAATCTATGATACCCGGATTCACCCCTCCCCTCTCAGGGTATTTGACCTCATGGGCCTAACATAAGGGTTCATAAAACATAGAATGGGAAGTAAAAAAGGTAACATGAAAAAAAATATAAATAGGTATCTAAGTAAGAGAACATTAATGTAATGTAGAGATATGTACTTATAGGAATAGAATAAATATTTATAGGGGTGATTGAGGTCATCAATAAAAAAAGCGAATGATCTATGGAATGTTTAGGGCCTCAAAGACATAAATCAGTAATGATTTGGAAGACCATAAATTCAACATAAATTATGGAATTATAATTTTTTTTTATCATTTTCCTAATGTTGAGTAATTATTTTATTGATGTAGAATTTAATGAAACATACCTTCTTGATATATTTATATAGACTCATTTCCATCATTTGGTTATGATTTGAATAAATTATAGTTCATCAGCTACTTCAAAAAATGGGTTTCCAAAAATTACCTTTTATCCCTAAAAAACTAAAATAAATGTTTAACGGGTCATAAATCCCATAAAATAGTGAAAATTATAACTATTTTTCTCTAAAAATTCTCCAAAGTCAATTTGGTTAATTCATTAATCTATAAACCTAAAAAAGAAACACTAATGGTTCATCATTAATATTTATTCATCAAAATTTTCAACTAAAAATAATTAATTATTAACTATGACATTACATACGTTAGTGGTTGGTTTTAAACCCTTATCATCCTCTAATCATGGGTTCAAGACCTTAGGCTTTGCTGGACATGATTGGTTATCACCCAACATATAGGTTTTCCTTTTCTAAAACCAAATTAATATAATTTCGAAAGTAAATATAATGGACATCCTTTAAATAAGTTTAATCACTAAAGATCCTTTTAACTATGTTTTTTATGCAAACATAATACATAAATACATCATCCATTTATTTCCACATAGTTCCTTCCTTGTTCTTGGGTTTATCCACAATATCATTAGTTTGATTTCTATATCATGAAAACATATCTTCAATCTAGAAAATCCTAGGTTCAACCTATTCCATTAATTTTAATTATTTATTCAAATCCTTTATAATGTTTTTTAAATAAAATATCAACTATTCTAAGAATATCCTCTCTAGAGTGTCAAATTAGGTTTGCAGTAAGGCCCGTTTTCATGTATCAGGTTACACCAAGTTAGGCCCGACACACCATTTTTATGTTCTTACTCCTAGGTACATTTGTGCAAGAACTACTTCCACTCATAACATCCAAACGTGGTTGTATTACAAGTAAAACTACATAGTCTCTATTTAACCGAATCTTTAGGATGCAATTATATAATTATTATCAAAATCTACCTTAGGTAGATGTTCTCTAATCTTTGTTTTCCTAAATCTAGTTATAGGGTTGATACTATACTTCCTATGATACCAACTATAGCACCCCAACCCCAGATGCCCCAGATCCAGTGCATTATTATATTACATTTGCATGATTATAAGGAATAAAATATCTAAGGACTGGGAGTTTAGTATTATTTGTAAACTAGATACATACATGAGTCTTTTATTACAAATTAATATAGTAATTACAACATATTTTTTTTAATTAACGTTGAGGATAACAAGCTTATTATATCTAGTATTTTCATACATATCTTTCATAGTATGATTCTTGGATTCATAGGTAATGGACACCTAATATGGCCGAGATCAAATGATCAGTAATGAAAAAACACATCAGAAGAAATAATGAGTCAATGAGAATAATAATTATTTCCTGTTAATTAATAGAACTCACATGCCATGTAACCAATAGTCTAAAAAGGAAGTCAGAAAACAATAAGGCATGTTAAATGAAAACACATTCCATTAAAATAACTATAAAATGAAAAAAATAAATATGGGAATGTAGGAAACTTAAACACATGTAATTTAATCAATAAAATTAAAATAAAATGTATCCATAGATATTCCAGCAAAAAATCTCATGGGTGAATAATAACTTAAACTAAATGAAGGTAATTATTTCTTAATGGATGTAATTTCTGTGGAAAATAAAAACTTATACCCTCAAGACCTTTCATAGGGCAGTTTAAAACAACAGATAGAAACTTGTTTAATTTAGGAAACTTATTTGTCTCATGAGAACCTATCGATGCATCGAGGAGCTATATAACATCAATGAACCATCCATCATTAATAGTCTAAATCATTCCTTGTATTTAATAACCAAAATAAATCGTATGCCTTATAAAATATTCATTTTGGATAAAGAATACAAAATTATCAATATTTCCCCAAATAATCAAATAACTTTCAAGGTATACACCCTATGTAAAATGGAATATAGTTTAGGAAATAGTAATATCTATGATAACTAAAATGGATAATTTAGGGGAAATTCAATATTCAATGGTCATAGGATATTGAATAATTTAAGGGGACTAAGAAATAAATAAATGAAGTTAATGTGATTATTATACATGAAAAAATAAATCATAAACCATCCATAGGAAGAATAATTATGGTATCTAAAAAATTTTCCCAAGTGGAGTAAAATAAAGGGGTTTTTTCATTGATGAATAGAAATAAAAATATCGCTTTAAAAATTCTTTAGGAAAATATCCATTTTTTTACCTTTTCAAATTCATTTTTGTTGAAAATAACTTTTTAAAACATTTTCTTTAAAAATTAACCATTTTAACTAGAAAAGGAAAATTCAATTAAAGGAAATTGAGTAAATATGTACTTTCCATATGAGGTAAAAATAAAATCCCATTTTCATGGATAAAGGGTAAAAAATACCTTTTTTAGAAAGTGAAAAAGAAGATTTCTTTAAAAACATTTGAAAAGTAAAAAAAGGAAAAAATTTATTTAACAAATCATGTTAAATAAATTTTTTAAATACTTTTTAGAAAATAGTGTTTTTAGAAGAAAATAGGTTTTCAGACTAAAGAGAGAAATGAAGTTGGGTTTTCTTAAACACATTTTCTAAAACATTTTTTGTATCAAAAAGTGGAAAATAGAACTATTACATAATAAAGGTCGTGAATAATAATAGGAGAGGAAAATTAAAGGGTTTATTAGATAATAATCAAATAATTTACTCTTAGAAAAATTCTTGTGTAAAAAATCCCAAATAAAATGAGATTGTGAAGTAAAGGCATGAAAAGATTATAATGCTGAAGTGAGAATTAATAAAAGAATAGATTAGGTGTATCAACTATAAATAAATGTAAGTAATTGTAAATACATAAATATAAAGTCAAAGTAATTATATAAATAATCAAATAATATTAGAAAAAATTTGGAAGTAGTATAACCCAATGGAAAAATAATTGGGTTATGAAATTCCTTTCCACTTGGTAACTTTTAACTTAAATCCCCTTAGATGAAATATTTCAAATTGAAACTAAAAAGATCTTGAAGAATTATTGAATCATGATATTAAGACAAAAAGTGATATAATTTGAACTTTATATAAGAAATTAGGTTCACAATAATAAAGTGATTTTTTTCAAGAGAAATTCAATAATTAGATAAGGAAGTAATATTGAAAAGATAATAATTAAAAACATTCTTGAAGAGAATAATCATTAAATATTCAAAAGTATCCCATAAAACATTGAAAAATTTGAATCATAATATCCATGAATAAATAACATTAAATTAAACATAGAATATAATGAGAATAAATATTTTCATGATATGACATTTAAAATAGAAGTATATACACCATATAGAAGAAAATACGTTCATAACAAAAATAAGTCTCAATGGAATTTAAATTGAGATGAAATCCATTAACATGTGTCTGACTCATCTTGTGTGTATTTAAATTCCTTAATAACAAACTTATATTAATTATTTACATTCATTATAACCTTTTTCTTGTTTATCAAAACTTTTATTTAACTTATTACCATGTTTTATACAACTACTTAATCAATTATGTTTATTCCTGGTGTTTTGACCAAATTTGGTTTATCTATAAAAAAAACTTCGGTAGGCCAACTATGGTCAAATGGGTTATTATATAACATCTATAAAATAATAATAATGAAATAATTATCATATTTTCACTTAAATTATAATTTTAAAACCAACCATTAAATGTGGTTATGGGAAATGAACCAACTTTACAATCATGGAGACGGTAGGCCATACTTACAAATGACTAACGTTCAAATATTTCAATGACCATTATGGAGAGAAGGTGAGTAACACTATATAATTAAATAATGATGATTATATTGGAAATAACATGTTATATAATAATATATATATATATATATATATATAATTATTTTTATATAAAAGAAATCACATCGTGTTGAGGAGGCGGAAGTCCACTCATCCACAAACGTCGTTATCACTTTTTAAGTGTGTGAAAGGGTAATAAAAAAATGATATATATTATATTTCAAAAAAATTAATTATGTAATTAATAATATATATATATATATATTCCAATATTTCTACTTAAAACAATCATTTATACATTCCATGTATCATGTGATTGAATCACATCAGTTTTAGTAGGTGGTAGTCGACACTTCCACAAACGATGTTATCATTTTAAAAAAATGGAAAGTATAAAGTTATGTATTTTAAAATAATTAAAAAAGATTAAATTCATAATAAATATAATATATATCATATATAATTATATTTTCCACCACAATTTCCAAAATGAGAGGTGGTAAAGTAAAAATGAACAATCATCATTTCATGAGGTAGTAGTTTTCCGTACACGTAAACAATATGTTTGTTACCCATTAAATTAAAGTGTGTGTGAGTGTAAGTAAAAAATTTTACATAAAAACATACTAGTATATTGAGTAAAATTGTTTTATATAATCATGGAATAATAATATTTTATGGATTGGATAATGGAAACAAAACTAAAAAGCGTGAGGAAGTTTGGCCCATCCTATTCGGGTAACTGCTTTTTGTTTCCACCAAAGGGATTCCTTAGATTTATTTAATACAAAGGATATGATTCTTGGATGAGTTTATGGATTTTATTTATACATTTCAGAAGATATTGGTCAATATAAAGTTTCTTTAGAGGTGTTAGGAAGTGGGAGGAGAGGAGACTTTTTATAGTGGATGAGTGGCACTCCTGTAAATTTTGTGAAAGGGAATTACACCCACATTTTTCACATTAAAATTAGATAAAATAATGGTAAAAATTAGTTATAATAGATTATAGAGTCTATATATTTCCATACATTGTATTTTTGAAAATTTTCTAGGTTATTTGGGCCCTTAATATTATGGTTTACTCCCTTATTAAGCTTAATTTCACCTTAATTGTTGTAATTAATTTTAATTTCCTTTAATAATATATTTTGTCAAAAAATAAGGTGAACTTATTATAAATTATAAATTATTATTATTCCAAATATGTAAACCTTTTTTCCAAATTATAATCACACATGTGGCAGAAATTAATTTAAATTTAATCTTGTAGACGGTATGACAATGCACGTTTTTAAAGTAAAAACGTTCAAAAGTTTGTTATGTTTTCATAGTAAATATCAAAGTGAAATTGAATTAAATTACATAAATTTTATTAATTGATAAGAATATTATCTAATTAAACTTTAAAACCCATTTAAAATATGATTTATCCTTATAAATAAATTATATGAAAAAGAATGGTTCAACTAAAATTAATATTTTTCATTATTTATTAAAAAACAAAACATCACAGAAAAATCCCAAAATATAACACTAAACTAATTTTTATTTTTATATTTAAAATAATAGGTTTATTTTGAAATATATAATCTAAAAAATTTCAAAAAATTTAATTTAAAATAGATTCACTATTGAAAGGCGGTAAAAATGTATTAATAAAAATATATGTTTTTAGTTGTAAACTTTAGTTTGTTCTTATGTTTTTGTTATCAAAAATATTGGATGAATATAAAAAATATTATAATTAATTTATAATATATATATTTATTAAATTAATATCATTCACTAATTTTAATTAATTTAATTTATTAGGGTAAAACTGCTTTGTGACCATAAAAATAGTTTTCTATAAAATATTTCCTTTATTTTAAATTGGCTCTTATTTTCATTTCTAATTAATTTGTAACCCATGAGTTAGTTTTTTAAACCATGTTTTTTAATAATTTAGTTAATACTATTCATATTTAAAAGTTTATTGTAAATTATTATATTAAATAATAATATATTTATAATATATTATTGTTTGGTTAAAACTTTATCTTGCATGTAATGCAAGCCATTGAAGAAACTAATTGTTGTGTATGTCGCACGCTAACTTAGTATCATTTTCATTGAAAGCTATATATTATATTTATTTTATTTAAAATATTAAATATATTATAAATTCTTGGGATAATATATTCCCTTATGCGCTTGGTGTCTCATGTCAGACACACTATCAAATATAATGATCATACTTTAGATTTTAAAGGTGTTGCATCCACCGTCATTTATAAACACTGAAAGGTAAATAAAATTACCAAGGGGGAACCCTATACTACACTAATTAGTGAATCTTTGACCCCCTAAATTCCAAGAAGAGAACATCCATTTCCTTAAGAAATATCATTATATGCTCACTTGAAATAAAAAAACTATACCTTAGTTAGATCCCCAAGTGGAAACTCAACATTTAGGTTTACTAGATAACAACTAAAGCTATAAATTGGCTATAAGAATAATGCATTTGAATTTTTAAATCAAGGTCAAAGCTAACTTTGATAAGATATTTTTGTCCAAATTCATTTTATAAGTTCAATACCCTAAATGGATTTCCAACATTGTCCCTATTAAGAAAAAGAACAAGAAAATATGGATTTATATTTAATTTATGTTTCTAAACCACCACTATAAAAAGGTTGATTTAGCCACCCCAATTATGGAATTTTTCTTCATGAAACAACTATTTTTTAAGTCCCATCATTCACTGATAGATACTATGGATAGAATTAAATCCAAATATCCCCTATGTAGGAAGAATCCACTACCTTTAGGGCACCTAAAGTGGTATATTGATACAACATAATATCCTTCAACATAAATAATTATGGATCTAATAACCAACATTACTTGAGCCATATCATTACGTAAATTTTAGGAAATATAGTGGAATTCCATATCACTAATTTGGTAGTCAAACCTGACCTACATTATTTTCACCTTGTGGATCATGAGATATTTTTTTATATATTATACCAAAATAGATTGAAAATGAATCCATTGAAATATTCATTCCAGAAAACATTATCGAAATTACTCACCTTCCTAGTATACCATCATGAAATTTAAGTATACTCTATGAATACCAAGGAAATACTTGATATTCCCCATCCTCATAAAATTCAAGAGTTTAGAGGACTCCTGTAAGGCCCCAACCTTAAACATTACATAAACTTGAATTTAGATAATAATTCACATTGAGGATCTTTTCAGGTTTAGATATTTAGAGAATTATGCCATAACTTATAAATAACAGCTTTATTATTACAAAGTAGAAACTTATACTCACTATCCATTTTCACCCATAAAACAAAAACATTAAAAAAATAACATGGTCTCGTTTCATACTAAATTATCAAAACTTTTACTTGATCCCATCCTTTACTATATTCACCTTTATATTCCGTGAAACATATTTACAAACTTGGGATGAGCATAAAAAGCTCAGTAATGGATACACATATAAGGAAAACTGTTATTTTTTCAAAACAACGTCTAGACCATGAATACTTTATCATAAGTAATAATTTTCAACTTAAAGAAGTAGCAAAAACACTTAACTTATTATAATCCCATTACTTACCCTTTTTATAACCAAGAGATTACCATAAAGTCCATATAAAATAACATATAGAATATAAAGGTAACTTGATACATAACCATACTTAAATAGAATAACCATACGGACGACTTCCACAAATATCACTAAATTGAATAGCCATATGGATGACTTCCATACCCAATGCATTGAAGTTTATAAAGTAACCACCCATATTAGATTTATCACATAACATCCCGTCATTTGGTTTATCATGTAACCACCCATCAAATGTCTATGTACCATTATACAATCATCACACATAAAAGATTTAAAATATCAATAATTCAATATTAAAATTTCATTTTCAATCACAAGAAATAATTTCAAGATATTGAAATACTCATTCCATTTCAAAAAAACATTTTCAATACCAAAATATGTAAAAAGGTTATATTGTATTTATTTTCCATTTAAAAACATCACATCTTGTTAAGGAATCCAAATACCAAATAATACTTGTAGTGGCGAAAAGGTCATTGTCTCCTCATACATTAAAAACATTCCTTTTGTCATTCAGTAAAATGCTTCGTATAAAAAATATTCCCTTTGAATAAAAGTAAAAGTCAAAGGGGTTTATTATACACCATGTAAAATAAGAAGGTGTATGTTATCAAAACATGCCTTAATGAAAGGAGATTGAGACGAAATCCCTTATAGAGATTATTTTCTAAATAAAATAGATTAATTATGTGTATTCACTATAAGTAAACATAAAGAATGTATAAATACAAGATAAGATATAAAAATTAATTTATCGCATAATCATATCATGACAAAAAAAGTAGTATAAGATCAACCCAAAGAAAAGAAATTGGGTTTATAAGTTCCCTAACCAAAATTCGAAAGCCTAACGATGTCACATTAAAATTATAAAAAATGATTTGATGGGAGTGAAAATGGCATCTCATCAGATGGACATAAATTGTACAGAAATGAGGATATTTTCAAACACATCCCAACATAAGAAAAGGAAATTAAAAGACATAACATAAATTTAGTCTTTGGCTAAAAGATGATGGTTAAAGGTTCCCTTACCTCGTGTCCGACTTCACTCGTTTGTTATTTAATTTCTTGAATAATAAACATAAGTTAATTTATACTTTCTTCAAAACATTTTTTACGTTTATTATTAATTTTATATAATTTATTACCATGTTATAAAAATTACATAATTATTTAAGTTAATATCGGTTGTTTTTTCTATATTAGGTACTTGAGACAAAAATGATCCTAGTATAATTAAAATTTATCCATGTGGAAAAAAGTACATTATATCCAGATTATTAATAATATATATATATATATATATATATCATATATATACAGTATATATGTATTTATAATATTCCATAACATTTGGAGATAAGAAATGAAATGCACCGTTCATGGAGACAGTAAGCCGTACATACACCTGAATTCTACTTTCATTTCTATTTCATATTTAATGGAATTAAAACATAATGATACATATGTATATTATAATTATAGAATAATATCATATTTTATATATGTTATATAAGTTCATTAATTCCATCCTTTATACGTTCCATGTATATCATGAACGAGTGATATCACTTTGAGGGGGCGGTAGTCCGCACTTCCTCAATTGAAATTATCGTATACATAAACTTGAAAAGCATAAAGGTATGTTATAAATGAGAATTAAATAAGTATATAGATAAAATAAATATCATATATATGATATATAATTAATGTTCCATCATAATTGATACCCTAATAGGTGGTAGGAGAAGACTGAATAATCATCCTCTCGTGAGGCAGTTGTTTGTCGTCTACTGAAATAATATGTTGTATACCCATTAGACGGAGGTGTGTGTAAGTTTAGTTCGAATCCTTATCACAAAAAAACCTAGTATACTGAAGATAATGGTGTTTTTATAAAATAATTGAATAATGAGATTTTAGGTGGTTGTAAAAGGAAAATAAAAGAATGAATCTTGAGAGAATACATTACCTCAAATCGAGTAAGTCCTTTTGATTTAAGATAAAATGCCTTCATTAATTGCGTTATGCCCAATGTAAGGCTTCTAGAAGTATGGGAGGGATTTTAGGAGCTTATTTTTGTCAATTTTGGATGATACAAGGGGGATTTAGAGGTGTGATTAAGGGTTATTGGTGGTATCCTTTTATAAGAGCGAGGAGGGGAACTTTATGAATGTTTGAAAGTAGTATTTTATTATTAATTGATTTCAGAATTATAATAACACCAAAGTGATATATTTCAAAGATCAGATGAGTATGGGTCTAAATCCTCTGAAAATATGGGTTTTATACAAGTTTATGTCATAAAATTAACCTTATCCTTTAGCTTTAACCCTTAGTTAAATAAATTAACTCTTACCTTATCTTCTTGTATTTTCATAATATATGGTTACTATAGTTATAATAAAATTCTAAGAGACAAAATATGGATAATTAATGACATTTTGAACATCATATATGTAATTTGGTAGAATATTATATTTTTAGGACTGTTATATCATTTAATAAAATATTAATTTATTTAAAACTCATTTCAGTCAATTTTAATTATATTCATATCATGAATTTTTAAAAATCCATAAAAATATTATTAATTATAAAAAACCTCATTAATTAAAATATAAAAAGTCATAATCATCCATAAAATTAGTGGATTTGATAAAATGTTTCAGTATAAATTTATTTTAATATTTATAATATCATTTATTTAAATTTTTCATTAATAAGGTAATCACTACATCATCATTGTGTCATAAATACATTTATTTATTTGATGTCTAAAAATTATAAATAAAATAAAATGATGTCAAAAATCTTCTTAGATTTATAATTACTATTTATATTATAATAGATCACTTATATAACCCCATAAAAATTGTTTAATTAAAAGATACATGTTTAGGTTATATTTTCCATAACTTTAAATTAAAAGTAATTAAATGTCATTTTCACACACAAGTGGGTCCATGGGGTCCTAAAATCGACCCATGAATGCACATGGTCAGAAATATTTCATTTGGAAGGGTTAGTACATGTGTTGGGGTATATTTAATATTAATATAATATTATTTTTTACCCTTATTTACCAGATTTACCTTTTAACCATGATAAATAAAATATTTGCTGAAGTTACTATTCATAATTTCCAAAACTAAAAGGTGAATATTTACAAAATTTAGAACTCCTAATTCTAAATATGGAATCCTTTTTTTAAAATTCTAAGCACATAAGTTGCGGAAATTAATTTAAAATCAATTCCCGTTGTCAAAACCAAAAAACGTGTTTTTAGAAAAGGAAAAACTTATAAAAGATTGACATGTGTTTATGTCCAATTTCACAGTGAAATTACATACAAAGAGTAAAATTGGATTAAATTATAAAAATATAATCTAATTACACTTTAAAACCAATTAAAAGGAAAATATAAGCATATAAATAAATTAGATGAAACGACAGTTTTGATTTAAATGTAGTATTTTTCACTATTAATTAAGAAATGTACTTTATCAGAAAAATACAAAACATTTACCCAAAGTAAAATTTGATGTTTTTATTATAAATAAGAAGTATATTTTTTCAAATTTAATTAATAAAAGAAACAAAAAACTAGATGTAAAAATGGTTATCCATCCAAAGGTGGTAAATCAACCTTTTAAAGAATATTAGAGTATTTCATGCCTAAAATGAGATTCATTATTATTTAAAGCCTCTAAAATTTATTGGATAAAGGTAAAGACATTTAACAAACATGTGTAATCATAATTTAGTTATTTATGTTTATTCTTAGAAATAAAACGACTATGCGTTAACTACCATTTAAAATAATATCATTATTATATTATTTTCTGGTATAACTCAAAGTTGTGTGCAACATAAGATATCAAAGAAACTCATTGTTGTGTGTTGAGTATGCTATCGATCAAAGTGTCCTATTTGACATAAAATTAATATATTATTCATAAATATTAATAGAAATCAAAAGGTATTATTATATATATACCTATGTCATTACATCCTTCCCCCCTTTTGGAAATTGCATCCTCGCAATTTTAAAACTTATCTTGAAAACTTCCTTCAATGTCCTACATTGGAAAAAGAGTCAATAATACTATCAAATTAAAAGAAGTAAAGGGTGGTAAAAAGGACACCGAGATAACCCATACAAGGATTTCATGTAGGAAGAAATGGATATAGAAGAGAAACTCACCATCAAGTTCTGATGGAGAGTGATATAAAACATGATTAGGAGAAACATAACCATCATAAAATAAAAAAATTGTGATGGGTTAAACGGTATTTGTTTACCTAGTAGAAAAATTAAATGGACAATGTTTTTTATGTTTCTTTTCATAAATTTGAGGAATTTATTTATGATCTTGACTAAGAACTAAATGAAACTTACTTACTTGTCATGTAGACTTTCATCCATTACTAAATTTCTACCACACACTCATCTTTACCCCAAACGATGAATCTTCAAGATGAATTGGTCACATCAAAATCACTAGAATAAACTTCTATAGAATCAAATAATCCAAAAAATAAGAACTATATATTAACCAAAACCAACATGGTTAGTACAAGATCAGATAATCCCCAAAAAGGATAATCTTTTATAAAAAGAAACACTACTCTTAATCTTCATAAATGAACACACAATATTCAAATCTCAATAAAGATAATTCAATACACACTTGTCCTTAAAATTATTAAAAATAATATAAACAAAGTTCGAAACCCAAAATTTAGAAGGATTTTATCACATATGCTTCCACAAAAATATTTAAATTTATCTCCAAATAACATCGGCTACTCTTTAAGTCTCATGCTAAAATTTAATTAACCTTATCACACATTATCTATGATAGGTTAATAATTTCCATAAATAACCCAAATCTCTATATGTACACAATAAAAACATATATTATTACCAAATAAAATTCCATAATTACTCCTTAATTGAAATACTAAATTATTATATTTTCCTTAGACATACAGTGTTACCAAAAGAGAAAACGTCTTCAAAAATAACCATTATCACATAATCGCCACATCATTTTCCTATACTAAGGATATACAATTGATAAAACATAAGATCCCAAATAAATTTATTCTGGATCCATAAAATCATTTAACTAAAAATAATTAGTCATACTACCCAGGGACTTCACGTAGTCCAATGTTAGGTGATAAATCCTAGTCACACAATGGTTGTGGGTCTAATTCCCACAGCTTTGTCTGAAGCAACGGGTTGTCACACGGTATGCATGTTGTTATTTTTTAAAAACCATATAATTTTAATATCATTATCAAAAATAGATAAAATAATCAAAAATATCCATAACATGTTTTAACCTTGAAGGTTATTTCATACCTCACATTTTTCATTCCAAAAACTAATAACCCATAATTTCCTCAAAAACAAAAGATCACATGAACCCCTAACATTATCCATTATGTCCACACAAGAAAAGATAATTCTTACTTGAATAAAATTCTCACATATCAAACATCAGGGTTACACATACTAGAAAAAGTATTCCAAAGTATTCTTATCATTAACACATTTAAACATATCATCATCCATAGATCCAACATAACTCTTCAATTCTTAGACATCTTAATCATCGAACATTCTTCATGATCCTTTATCCATTTTTTTCCATCTTATTCTTTTATAATTATTGCCTAGAAAAAAAATCATGCATAATGTTCTAATATTTTAGTAATGTCAAAACATGAGCTAAGAAATAATCCATACCTTTAATAGGTCATTTTCAGTTTCCTCATCTTCAATTGGAATGGCATTAAGAATTGGTAAACATATTTTTGTATGATCCTGCTAATCCCATTCACGAACCTTCTTCGTGGGACATCTATTTGTATAAGAACCATGCACACCACATTTAAAAAATTCAATTGATCCTTCAGAAAGAAATTATTTCCCCTTACTGGAGTCAACTGGATGCTTCCTTTTTCCAGGGCAGTTTATTGCTTTATGACCGTCATTACCACATCTGAAACATCTTCCTGTCCCTTTGAAGAATATTCTAATGTGATTCTTTCCACATCCTATAAACATAGGTTTTTGAATATACATACCTTTATGATTATTACCTTAACTTCAATAGGAATTTGTTTCTCGCATATATGATGCCTTAGAAAAATCACCAAGGTTCAAGTGGTCAATCATGACTCCATATAGTTGGTTAAGAATAACCACAAGATTTCTCATTGAATATACCATTTCATTTGGTTTCTAATTCAGAAAACGACCACATTTTTCTTCACATAAATTGATACTTTGGTTCCCACTAGATCCAACCATTTAAAAAAACCAAAAAGGTCAGTGTGTGTATATCATTAAATGATCATATAAAATCTTATGTGGAGGGTAAATACTAATTTATACTTATTCATATTATCTAAAACTCATTTAATTTATCTAAAATAATGTTGAATATTTATAATATGCTAACCATTATGGTCATGTCACTTATGCTAAAATAAAACCCTAACCTATAAAGGTATCTAAACCAACCTCTGATACCAAATGTAAGGTCCCAGACATAAACATTACATAATATTGAATTAAGTTAATAATTAACATTGAGTATATTTTCAGGTTTAGAGCTTTAGATAATTAGACCATAAATTATACATAATAGCTTTGTTATTAAAAATTATACACTTATACTCACTATCCATTTTCACTCATAAAATAAAAACTTTAAAAAAGAACATGGTTTCCTTTCATGCTTAAACATCACAACTTTTCCATGACCCCATCCATGACTCTATTCACCTTTATATCATGTGAAGAACATTTCAAAACTTGGGATGAGAATTAAAATCTCAGTAATGGATACACAAAAAAGTAAACCTGTTAGTTTTTCAAAATAACATATAGACCATGAATAATTTATAAAAATTAATACATTTCACCTTAATGAAGTTGCAAAAACACTTAATTGAATATAAGATTATTGAATACCATTTTTGTAACCAAAAGATTATGATAATTTTCATAGAAAAAATCATATATAATATAAATGTAACTTGGGTTATAAACATACTTAAATAGAATAACCATACAATAGACTTCCATACAAATCACCTAATGGAATAGCTCTATAGCTGAGTTCCATACCCAATGCATTGTAGGTTATAACATAACCACTCGTATTTGGTTTATCATGGAACTACCTGTCATTTGGTTTATCACATAACCACCCGTCAAATTTCCAAGTACCATTATATAATCATCACACACAAAATATTGCAAATATCAAAATTTAAAAAATAAAATTCCATTTTCAATCACAAGAAATAATTTCATTATATTGAAATATGCATTAAATTTCAAAAAACATTAAATACCAAAATATGTAAAAATGGTATATGGTATTTATTTTCAATTTAAAAACATCACGTCTTGTTAAGGAAGCCAAATATCAAATAATGCTAGTAGAGGCTGAAAGGTTGTTTTCGCCACATACGTTAAAAACATTCCTTTTGTCATTCAGTAAAAAGATTTGTAGAAAAAATATTCCCATGGAATGAAATTAAAAGTCAAAGGGGTTTATTATACACCATGTAAAATAAAGAGGTGTATATTATGAAAACATGCCTTAATGAAAGAAGATTGAGAGGAAATCACTTACAAAGATTATTTTCTAAATAAAATAGATCAATTATGTGTATTCACTATAATTACACATAAAGAAACAATAAATACAAGATAAGATATCAAAATTCATTTCTAACATAATCATATCATGACATAAACAAGAATTATAATTCAACCCAAATAATGGAAATTGGGTTAATAATTTCCCTTACAAAAATTAGGCAGCCTAACAACGTCACTTTAAAATTCATAAAATAAGTTGATGGGAGATAAAAGTGTCTCTCATCACTTGGACAAAAAATTTATAGAAATAAGGATATATCAGAACATATCCCAACATAAGAAAATGTAAATTAAAAGACATAACATAAATGTAGTATTACACTAAAAGAGTATGGTGAAAGGTTCCCTTACCTCATGTCCAATGTGACTCATTCGTTATTTAATTTCCTTACTAATAAATATAAGATAATTTCAATTTTTTTCAGAGTATTTTTCAATTTTATTATTCCATTTATATCACTTATTACCACATTATAAAATTACATAATTATTTAATTTAATATCGGTCGTTTTGTTGATATTTGGTACTTGAGTCGAAAATGATCTTGTTATAATTACCATTTATCCATGTGGTAAAAATTCCATTATATCCAGAATATTATTCATATATTTATCATATATATCCAGTATATATGTATTTATAATATTCTATAACATTTGGAGATAACAAATGAAATTCACCATTCATGGAGACGGTAACCCGTACGTACGCATGAACACTACTTTCATTTCTATTTAATATTTAATGGAATGAAAACATAATGATACATAGGTATATTATAATTCTAGTATAATATAATATTTTATATATGTCACATAATTTAATTAATTCTATCCTTTATACGTTCCATGTGTAGCATGAACGAGTCATATCACTTTGAGGGGTCGGTAGTCCACACTTCGCTAATTGAAATTATCGTATATATACAACATGAAAAGAATATAGGTATATTCTAAATGAGAATTACATAAGTATAGATATAAAATAAATATCATATATATGATATATAATTACATTTCCATCATATTTTCCACCCTAACAGGTTGTAGGAGAAGATTGAACAGTCATCGTTTCGTGAGGCAGTAGTTTGTCGTCCCCAGAAACAGTATGTTCTATACCCATTAGATGGAGGTGTGTGTAAGTGTAGTTTGAATCCTTCTCATAAAAAAATATTATATTTATGATACTTTTTATGTTATAAAATAATTTAATAAATAGATTTTAGGGCATTGGATAAGGAAAATAAAAGAAAGAATCTTGAGAGGAGACATTGCCTCAAATTGGGTAAATACTTTTCATTTAAGCTAAAATGACTTATTTAATTGCCTCATTCCCGATGTAAGGATTATAGGTGGAATATATAGAGGTTAAGAGATTATTTGGGAAGATTTTTTATGAGACAAGGGGGCTTGAGAGGTGTGAGTAAGGGTTAGAGGTGGTGTCCTTTTATAATAAAGAGGAGGGGCACTTTAGGAAAGTTTGAAAGTATTATTTTATTATTAACTGACTTTAGAATTATAATAACACCAAAATGATATATTTCAAATATCATATGAGGATGGGACTAAATCCTCTGATAAAATTAGTTTTATACAAGTTAGGTCATAAAATTAACCTTATCTTTTATCTTTAACCCTTAGTTAAATAAATTAACTCTTACCATGTCTTCTTGTAGTTTGATAATATAAGGTTGCCATAGTTACAATAAAATTTCAAGTGATAAAAAATGGATCATTAATGACATTTTTAACATCATATATTTCATTTGGACAAATATTATGTTTTAGGACTATTATATCATCTAATAAAATATTAATTGATTTAAAAAATAATTTATGTCAATTTTTATACTATTCATATCATAACTTTTTAAAAATCCATAACAACATGATTAATTAGAAAAAAAAAAGATCATTAATGAAAATATAACAAGTCATAATCATCCATAAAATTCCTGGATGGTGTAAAATGTTTCAAAATAAATTTATTATAATATTTGTAATCTCATTTATTTAAATCTTTCATTAATAAAGTAATCACTACATCACCATTGTGTAAAAAATAAATTTATTTATTTGATGTCTAAAAATTATTAATAATATTCCATTATTTAGGAAATCTTTTTTTATTTATAATGACTATTTATAGTCTAATATATCAATTATATAACCCTATATAAAAATTGTTTTACTCAAAGATACATGTTTATGTTATATTTTCCCTAACATTAAATTAAAAGTAATTAAATGTCATTTTCACACACAAGTCGCTCCATGGGGTCCTAAAATTGACCCAAGGATGACCATGGTCAGAAATTTATCATCCAATAGGGTTAAAAAATGTGTTAGGGTATATTTAATATTATTATAATATTATTTTTTACCCCTATTTATCAGATTTACCCTTTAACCATGGTAAATAAAATATTTACTAAAATTACTATTCATAATGGCTAAAATTAAAAGGTACCTATTTAAAAAATTCGGGCCTCTTGATTCCAAATATGGAATAAATTTTTCAACATTAAAATCATATAAGTTGTAGAAGTTAATTTAAAATTAATTCCCATTGTCAAAACCAAAAAGCGTGTTTTTAGGAAGTAAAAACTACTAAAAGATTGACATGTATTTATGTCCAATTTCAAAGTACAATTACTTAAAAATACAAAAAATTGGTTAAATGATAAAAATATAATCTAATTACACTTTAAAACTAATTAAAAGGACAATATATTCATATAAATAAATTAGATTAAAAGAATGTTTTGACATAAAATGCAGTATTTTTCACTATTTATTAAAAATTGAACATTATCAGAAAAATACCCCAAAAATACCCAAAGTAAATTTTGATGTCCCACTTATAAATAAGAAGTTTATTTTTTCAAATGGATCTATAAAAGTGTCCAAAACTATATTTTAAAAGGGTTCTCCATCGAAAGGTGGTAAATTGACCTTTTAAAGAATATTAGAGTATTTCATGCTTAAAATCAGATTCATTATTATTTTAGGCCTCCAAAATTTATTGGATAAATTTAAACACATTTAAAAAACACATTTAATCACAATATAGTTAGTTATGTTTATTCCTAGAAAATACAACGACTATGCGTTAACTATCATTGAAAATAATAATATTATTATATAATTTTTTTGGTATAACTCAATGTTATATGCAACATAAGATTACAATGAAACCCGTTGTTCATGTTGAGTATGATATAGAAAAAAAGTGTCCTATTTAACATAAAATTAATATTTTGTTCATAAATATTAATACAAATCAAAAAGTATTATTATATAAATACCTGGGTCGTTACAACTCCAAGGAGATATTTCCTACATTAGGGTCTTAATTTCAAATCATGAATGTAAATTCCTAACCTTAAAAAAGATAATAAATAATTTGGTGAAATTCTATTGGGATAAATAATTATTAATTGTATTCAATGGTATAAAATTAGAAATAAATTCTTTATCAATGAACAATCATCACATGATACCTTCTAGTATTTTATATCTCTCTACCATGGGGTTTGCTTCTCTCCTCTCACGGACCCTCTTGATGGATTCATCTACCACTCATATTTCTAAGTTTCCATAGGTGATGTTGATGGGGACTTCTACTATACCCTAATTCAATGAGTTCCTTTTTAATCCATGACCACCATTTTAAAACCTCCAAGCCCATGCTTAGAGAAATGGCATTTGATCCCCACCAATACAGGTATCTATTAAACATCTAATAAATGTATTTTATAAACTGAATATTTATATGGAAGGTAATATGGTGTTAGAATTATTAGATTTAGTGTTCTCTAATACTATTGAAATATACTCATGGACCCTCTTAGAAAAGTTTATATGTTATCTTCATTCAATTTTAGAATTTACTATTTTGATTAATTCATCTTGTGAATTGATTCTCTAGGTTCCTAAAATCACCCCTTCTATTTTTACAAGGTATGTAGGTGTTAAGGGTTTATTTGGGGGGTATTCTTTCCCCATGAAAATTTCCAGTTTTTCTAAAATATCACAAAACTCCGCATGGTAAAAAAATTTATTCTCAATGTCAAACAATTTAATCTCATGTTCACAGTTTTTAAGCATGGTTGGATAACTTGTTCTCATAGTCAAAATTTTGTTATCCTAGTCTCACCATTACTTCATATGGTTGTAGTTTTTGTTCATACAACAAATATGTTTCATTACATGGTAAATATTTTTTTCTAATGATCGATCATTTTTAGATTTGGGTTGATCTATTAAATCACTTGGTTGATTGTTTGTTATCATGCTCAATTATTTTTTTCTCATATTCGATCCTTGTATGGTCGATCCAAAAATTTGAAAAAACTCCAGTTTTTCAAAATAAAATTATTCTCTAGAATGATGTAGAAATTATTTTAAACATAAAATATGTAATTTATTCCCTAAATAACTATTTTTAAAACATTTTCTGGGTATTAAATCTAGAAAGTCAATTTCTTAAACACCATGGTTTTTAAAAGTTTTTTCCATATGTTTTAAATGAAACCAAATTAAATGATAAATATTGGGTAATGTTGACTACATTAATCTTTGGGAAATTGTATCTAGAATCTCACAAGTTTTTGATCTTATTTATTGAAGTATTTATTTTTTCCTTTGAATCTAGACAAACCATAACCCTAATCTTGAAACTTGATAAGTTTTCCGCATCCACCTAGATCCCCCAACATTTGTGATTTCAAGTGAGTTCAAAAACAAAATCATATCTTTATTTCTATAGTAGTGTGTTGAGTATGAGTTATGATATTGTTTCTCCTTCATATTCATCATTTCTCTTTATGTGTTGAATGATTCATCAAGGTCTTACCTTTATGATATAAAGGAAACAAAAGCATATTCTTTTTACCCTATTTTTAGTGTAGCATGTTTTGGAACTTCTTTTCTTTTAAGAGGATCTATGTAATATATTTATTTTTTATATGGGTTATATTAGAATGATTTATTCCATTTTTTGGTGGATGGTATGTTTTATCCTAGTGAAGATTATTAATAAAAAAAATTTATGGGGAAGGGGATATATTTCCTGCAAATTATTTGGTTTTTTGATATTTATTGTCCATAATTTGATACTATATACTATTGGTTATGAAATGTTTTTACTGATATGAATATGTTTTTTATGAAAATTAATTACATAAATCAGCTCACAAGAAATTGTTAAAGCCCATAAATATGTTAATTGAACTAGTTTTATATAAATAAATAATCGTTTTGTTTCTATTTTTCTACTTAACATGTCATGATGTAAAGGATTGTGTCATTTCTAAGATTATAGGTTTCTTGAAGAGTTAGATTTATAGTGATTTTGTGATGATGTGTGATATAGAAGTTGGGAGTTGATGTGAGAATGGTTGATGGTTTTGTGTGTGTTTTTAGTTTCATTATAGTTATAGAATTATTCTAATAATAAATTTTGGTAAATGAAGTTAGATTTTATTAAATGGGATAGTGATGAAATTAAATTAAAGGTAATAAATTTAGGCCTTGGTTAGGTAATTTATTTCCATTAAATATTGAAATATGGTAAATGAATATGTCTGTTGTATGTAATTCGTGTTATTAAATGCTGATTGTGAATCGAATGTGTGATTTGGTTTTCTAAGTGGGACCAAATGGGTGTTTATAATTATGATAATGAATTTTGTGTGAGATAGTGGTGATACAAAGGTTGGTTCTGTAGGGTGGGTTTTTTTGTGTCAAATAATAGGTTTTTCTTGTGCGTATCTATTATACATTGTATTTTTCCTAGTGATTTTTATAAACACCCCACCCAAGTCATGTGTTTACCCCAACACCCAATGGTATTAGGTTCCAATTGTTTTCCAAATGCATCTAGGTTGGTGAGGATAGATGGCTAGATACCTCGTCTTCCCCACTCTCTCATATAGGAAAGGTTGATATGCATGGGTTATAATTTCTGGAAGTCAAAATTACAATAGAGGTGATGATTGGTGATTAGATGATGTAGTTCATGGTGCGAGTCATGCACAGATAGATGGGGACATAAGGGGGATTCACTTCATTTTAAAGATACCGTAATAATTTAGTTTAATTTAGTAGTTATGGGATGATGATGATGATGTAATGGTTGTGGCATGGGTTAAGATCTATGGATCACCAGTTGTGATCAGGCTTGTAATGGTTTGAGGCTCATGGATACATAATGGATGAATATGCCAAGACATATGATTTTGTGTTTTAAAAGAGGATGTTCTGTGGAGAATCTATTTTGGGTATCCCATTTTGATAATATTATTCTTATATTATTATGCATGGATGTGTTATTTAGAGAGTTGACCTTGGTGATGATAGGAATTGTTCAACCCCATAGGTGATTTTTGATTCTGGTGTTTTTCTGCTATGGATTTAGGATGATCTTCTCAAATATTCAAGAAATAAATTTGGTATAATCCCACTAATATTATGTGTTATGCTCACCCAATGTATACATAAACTATTTTTCTGGTATTAATGAGGGAACTGAATACTATGTTTCACATTTCTAGCTTATAAATTAGAGTTGTTGAGTTGATATCATAGGATTGTATTTTTGAACATTACATGCATAATTTTATTCATATATGTATGATATTACATTTATTGTGTGATTTTTTTGGTTTTTCATTTTCATTCTATTAGATATTTGTTTGGTGGTCAATATCCTAAATCTTAATCCAACTTCTTATGTTGAGGATAATGCCTCTATATCTATGACTTTATTTATAAATTTGGTTCTAGTTACCAACCTAGGGCCTACAAGAGGTGGTAAAATGGGTCATCACCTATATTCATTCATTAATGTCCTAGGAGGGTCCATTTGGAAATATGGTGTCCTAGAAGAGTGTTATTATAGGGTTAAATTTGGAGATAGGATAGAGATTGGGGATAGGAACTTGTGAGAATTTCATGGGTTTGTGGGGAAATTGTATCAGTGGATCTTGTTGAATGATATATACTAGAGATAATTTCCATGACATGAGGTTTTAAGACCCCTATTATTTGATGCAAGGAATCTACGCTCACTATTAGACCATGTGAAGTGGTTTCACTTTCTAGGAAGAGGCTTGGAAAATGTAAATGCATCATGCTTATTTTTTCTTCTAAATTAATGGGGTAAATTCTAGAATTTAAAACAATTTTATTTAAATAGGATTAATATAACATACCATTGAGATTAGTAAATCCTTTTTTAACTCTTGTTTATGTCTCTTGGGAATCATAAATCTGTGGTTTGAGCTAGTGAGGTTCAACAGGTTGATCTAGTTGATCTCTAAAGGGTCAAACCAGACGAGGAGAATGATAAGTGACATATGAAATCATGTTCCTTTAGATGAAAAATATCTATTAAAGTATTATGTAATCATATCTGATATGGAGACAGAGAGTTTTTTTGTAGGATCTTGGTATCAACTTCATTTTGATCTGGGCCTAGGTGGAGTATTGGGTTCCTCAAGCAACCAACTGGATGAGTGGTTCACCATGTCAGTGTGGATGAGGAATCTCAAGGAGGAAAATAGGATAAAGTTTCATGGGAATATTTAAAAAATTATTCATATGTGGAATCCCTATTGTTTATGATTATGGAAGTAAATAAGAAGGAGCTTATTTCTCTTTATCAGTGGAGTATGAATATGATAGATCTTAGGATTATGTTTAAGGACTTTTTATAATTAAACCATGATCTTTTTCTCAATGAGGATCCATGTGTGTAGTGTCTTGAATAAGTGCTCCACCTGTTTATCCAGTATGTGGTTACTCCATTTACATTTATAATATATTTGGTGTTATAGAATAAGGAAAAGGTGATCTAACATATTCCCTTATAAAGAGGGCTTTCATGAGAGGGTAGCCAACAAGGTTCCTCAACAAGTAGGGTTTTCAGCGGCTAATATCATATTCCATGGCCTTTGAGGTGTTTTCTAGTGGGGATCTAACCTTATAGGTTCCTTATATGTTTTCTAATGCCAGTATCTCTCATTCTATTCCTAGGGGCTCTATACAAGTGTGATTTGTTTTGGGATATGTGGTCATTTCTAGTATTAATTTCCATTTTTCCTTTGATCTAATCATGGTAGTTGAATCTAGTTTTAGTATTAGACTCAGTATTATATGCCAATAAGGTTGTATCGGTAGCAGGGGTCACATCCTTATGCTTCTCCAATTAATAGAGGGATCTACTAGGGAACAACTGTAGGTTCCAGGTGCAGCGGAAGCATGTTGGTGGGTGTACCCAACTTTAATTTTAGCATTAACAACGATCAATCTGAGATCTTTCATGATGATAAAATGCTAGATCTTAGAAATATAATTATGAAATAAAAAGAAATAGGGGAGTCTTGAAACCATAGATAAGATCATCATATGTTCGTTATAATTAATTTAATTAATTGAAAAGAATTTCCTTGATGGAATTCCTTCTTTGTTGATGTTTCCAGTCATGATCTGATGTGATCTGTCATCACGTTGTAGAATCAAAGTGTAGTATTCCTCTAGCGGTGATCCATAGGTGCTCCACGTATCTCTGGATGTTGGGAAATGGATCTCTGGGTGCTAGCACGGAAGAGCCTTTGCTTGTGATGTCCGCCTTCGATCGCTTTGATCCAGTGGATGCGGATTTCTCTCTTTCTCGTAGCTTGAGAGTTCCTGGTGGAAAAGGAATTCTCTCTTGGCTTGAGATCTATTCCAAATCTATTGTGCACAACCACACAAAATGGCTAGGCTAATGAGAATTATATAATTGGGATTTTAATTACATAGAATAGTAAAATTAATTAATTACCTGAATGCATTTATTCATTTCATTTATTTATTTTTAATACTCCATGTCTTAATAATAACAGTTGACTATTATTATTAATTGACATGCACCCAGTGAATTATACTTAATATTATTTAATTAAATAAATAATATTATCTCTCATAAATTCCCAAAAAAAATACACGGTGTGTATATTTAATATACATGGCAGTGTACTTTTATTTTTTCATTTTTATTTATTTCCGAGACCACATTTATTAGACCTTGAATAATGGATATTTATTTCTAAAATAAATATCATTTCATTACTCAGTAATAAATATATTATTTTTCCCACAATATATTCTCTCTAATAATCAGTGTTGAAATAAATATGATCAGGAATCCTTAAATAATTATTAAACCACAATCGGGAATAATATTTATTTAACTTGTTAAATTAATATTTAACTAAGATACTTGGACACACATAGTTTGTGACCCTCTAGGACTCTTTCTCAGTGGCATTAAGCAGATCCTACCTAAAGTCCAAGGTTAGCATCTAGCAACATGCCAAGGAACCCTTATAGAAAGAAGTTAACGCCACAATGACGTGTCACCTCCTATGAACTCTTACCATTTAATGTAATCCATTTGTCTCGATATCTCAAATCATGCAAGTTGTATGGTGGTGAAATCAACCCGTGTGATCGATTATTCTTTCTTTGACTTCCCGAAATTGAACTTTCCCATTCATTACCATGGCCGTGGATTTATTTAGGCTATATCAATTCCATCGAAGGGCCTGAGATATCTACTTCCGTTATGGAATAGAAGGGACAAATCCTTTCTCGCATTATCTATTAATGTAGTATTACTCATGATGCACCCAACATATCCTACCATAATACGAATAGTGCGTAATCACAGTTTTTATCAATACATCTAAGTGAACGAGTTGTAATACCCATTAATAATAATATTAAAGTCTAAGTACCAATACACACATCCGTAGATAGGAACATCCAATGAAACTATGAAATGTGGATTTCCTACTGGTGGGTATTGTTCTCATAATATCCTCCTGTAAATTACCAAAAGAGCACACCATGAGAAGGTTCCTCAAAGTTTTATGAGTCCTCACCCCTAATGGCCTTTATTATTTGTGTCCCTCAAATAAAATCATCCGACCATAGAAAATATATTCAAAAACAGTGTTATGGAACTTCTGGGTTCTCATCATAGTAGGGATCTACTATGAGCCTGTAATGAAACAGCTATCCATAGAAAATTATCACATTCATTATCACATAGAAGAATAATCAAGATGTGATCATGTATTTATTAATGAATAAAGTACAAAGTAGTTGGTTCTAAGCCACAAACTCCAATAGACTCCCACTTGGACTAGAGAAAACTACTAACAACCTTTAACCCACTATCTCTCACATGATATTCATGCTTCTGCTGAGATAGGCCTTTAGTCATGGGGTCCGCCAAGTTCTCTTCTGTGGACACTCTGCTCATAGAAACATCACCACTTTGATAGAAATCCCTCAAGGGATGATAATTTTAGAGTATGTGCTTTTTCTGTTGACGTGACCTTGGTTATTTTACAAGATCCACCACAACAGTATTATCACAATACAACGTGATAGGATCTTTACAGCTAGACACCACATCATGCTCCTAGAAAAAGTTCCAAATCCAGACCGATTCCTTGGCTGCATCATAAGACACTATATATTCAGACTCCAATTTAGAATCGGAGATAACTAGATGCTTTGAACTCTTCCAGCTCACAGCTCCTCCATTGAGAGATTAAACATATCCATATTGTGACTTTAGATCAATCTGATCTGTCTGAAAACTAGTATCAACATACTCTCTGATGACAATCTCCTCATATCCTCCATACACCAGGAATATATCCTTAGTTTTTCTCAGATACTTAAGGATAATCTTAACAGTAGTCCAATGATGTTCTCCTGGATCTGCTTGATATCTGCCTACCATGCTAAGTGAATAGGCAACATCAAGCCTGGTATATAACATGGCCTACATGATAGATCCTATAGCCGAATCATATTGGATCTTACTCATTCTATATTTCTCCTATTGTGTCTGAGGACACATTTTCTTAGAAAGATGTAGGCCATGTGACACTAGAACCAATCCCATCTTGGATTATTCCATAGTAAATATATTTAGTATCTGGTCAATTTATGTACCCTGACTTAGTCTAAGTAGCCTCTTGGATCTATCATGAATGATCTTGATCCCCAAAAATTAGGCTGCTTCACCCAAGTCCTTCATGGAGAAACACTTTTACAACTAGTCCTTAACTGACTTTATGACTTGTACATCATTTCCAATAAGAAATATGTCATCAACATATACTACTAATATAATGACCACATTCCCTTTAAACCTCTTATAAAACTAGGGCTCACATTCATTCTTAATGAAACCAAATTCCTTTATGGCTTCATCAAATTGAATGATCCATGACCTAGATGCTTACTTTAATCCATAAATGGATTTCTGTAACTTGAAAACCCATTTGGCTTCACCTGGTGTCACAAACCCTTACGGTTGTGTCATATAGACATCTTCCTGAAGGTTCCCATTAAGGAATGCTGTTTTGACATCAATTTTCCAAATCTCGTAGTCATGGTAAGCTGCTATGGAAAGTATGATTCTTATGGATTTAAACAAGGAAACTGGTGAGAAGGTTTCATCATAGTCAATTCATTAACTCTGTCTAAATCATTTAGCCATAATCCTTTTTTATAGGTGCTAACTTGACCTTCCACGTCCAACTTTTTCTTGAATACCCATTTGCATCCAGCATGCTTTACATCAATTGGCTCATTGACCAGAACCCAGACTTGGTTCTGATACATGGAATCCATCTTAGAATTCATAGATTCTATCCATCTTTCATCTTATGATATTTCTACTGCTTCCTTGTAGGAGAGGGGTTCATCATTTTCCAACAATAATGATTCGCCATCCTTGGTGACTAGGAAACCAAATCTTTCTAGTTCCCTTAACTCTCCTGAGCTCCTACGCAGTACTTGTATTTCTGGAACCTCTTCTACAGGGACCTGTGGAACTTGTTCTTGTACCAAATCCTATGTATCTTGAGCATCAACTTCATCGAATTCAATCTTTATCCCACTATCCTTTTTGAGGATGTGCTCCCTCTCAAGTAAGACGGCTTGTCTGGTGACACTCACTTTATTGTCTGAAGGGTTATACAGGTAATATATTTTCATTTCCTTGGGATATCCTATAAATATACACGTCATGCTCGGGGGTGCTATTTTGTTGCCTGAGGAGGTCTTAACAAACACCTCGCATCCCTATACACGTGTGGTTGACAAAATGGGTTTCTTTCCATTACATAACTCAGAGGGAATTCCATTTTCCACCTCAGTTGGTACTCGGTTTAATGTGTATGTTGAAGTTTGTAATTCATATCCCCAAAAGGATAATGGAAGATCTTCAGGACTCATCATCAACCTCACCATTTCCAACAAGGTTCAGTTACTCCTTTCACTAACCCCATTCCACTGTGGTGTATAAGGATGAGTGAGTTGAGATAAAATCTCAGACTCCCATAGAAGATCGATGAACTCTTGGTTCAGATATTCTCTACCTCGATCTGATAGAAGCTTCTTTATCTTCTAACCAAGATGATTATATACTTCATTCTTGAATTCCTTCAATTTATCTAAGGCTTATGTCTTATACCTCATTAAGTATACATAGACATATCTACTCAAATCATCACTAAAAGTAATGAAGTAAGAATATCTACCTCTAGCTTCTACAGGAAATGGTCCACACACATCCATGTGCACCAATCCTAGAATCTATGTGGCCCTTTCACCTTGCCCACCGAAAGGGGTCTTGGTCATTTTTTCTTATAAAAAATTGTGACATATATCATGTGGCTTTAGCTTGGTAGATTCTAAATATCCATCTTGGAAGAGCTTTGTCAATCACTTCTCATTTACATGACCGATACAGTGATTCAAAAATAGGGTGATGTATGATTCATGTGAGTCTATTTCATTATCGATTGCCAAAACATGGTTTTCGCAATGTAATACATAAAAAAATTATTTCAATGCACCATACCATAACATGCGTTGTTCTTATAAAGGAGACAACCCTCATTTCCAAACTTGAAAATAAATCCATCCATATCCAAAAAAGATACAAAAATTATGTTCTTGGTAACACTAGGCACATAATAACAGTTATGTAAAACCAAAATCATCCTAGTCGGCAATGAGAGGTGGTAATATCCAATGGATAAAATATCTAGCCTCGTGCAATTGACAGCTCAAAGATCCACCTCTCCTATGGAACTCATTCTAAATCTACTTGGTTCATGCATTTGAGTACATATGTGAGCCCCACAAGCTGTATCTAATACCCAATGTGTATAAATGGAAAGATTACACTCGGTAATGAATGTACCTTTAGTGTCCCCACACTTTTGGGTGCAATTACTCTTCCAGTGGCCATACCCACGACATGAAAAATATACCGCCTATCGTTCCTTTCCCTACCTTTGGATATTCCCCTTCTTGGAAGGATGACGCTCAGGGACTTCAAACCATTTACAAGTATTTGGACCCTTTTCCTTGTCCTTCCTTTTCTCATCACCATAAGGACTGCAGGTTTGTCATGCCCCATGTCCTTATCTACCTAGAGAATTAAGGTATAAAGTTCCGATAGACTCTTCTCATTTTTTCTCATGTTATAATTGACAATGAATCTGTTGATGGTCTTGGGGAGTGATGATAGGATGAGATATGTACACAACTCATCCGAGAATTTAATCCCTAAGATGTCCAAGTGTTCAATGTAGCTAATAAGCTTGACTACATGAGGCCCAGCTGGTACAGACTCTCCAAGATTAGTTATAAACAAAGATTTGGAGCTCTCATATCTCTCCTGTATCACCTTCTCATGGTAGAGATCCTTAAGGTGAGACATCAAGCTATACACATCCATGTTTTCATGTTGCTTTAAAAGCTCATTAGACATGGACGATAGAATGAAACATTGGACATATGTGGCATCATCCATATGTTTCATAAAAAGAGATAGTTCCTCATCATGTGCCTCTTTCCCAGGCGCAATTGGAATGGGGTCTTCCTGCACATACAATTTTCTATCATGGTGAAGGATGACGTGTAAACGCCTCTGCCACTCTTGGAAATTGGTTTCGATGAAGAGGTTTTACTTTTCAAGTATGGTTCACAATGATATTTTTGAATTCATTTTTCTTGTTGTTTCTAAAAATTAATACGATCAAAGGTTTACTACTTTATCATGATAAAACCAAGACAAATAAATAATTTAATACTTATCAGTCTCCCACTATTTTATTGAAATCTAATATCCCTCATAATTGACTTTGGAATATTCTGTTTCCTAAATATTCTAGCGGAAAGGATCCATATTTCCCTTAGTATTACCCCAAATAGGGTTGGTCAAGAAACTTTAAGGGTTTTAGGTAGGCATTCCAAATTCCAACCGTGTTAACTCGCAACTTCTTGATCCGCTGAGTGGACTCCCCAATCCTAAAGTCCTTTTATTTTGGATTTCCGCAGCCTTTGCCTCTTGGTCACACAAAGTCTTGCAATGGCAATCCACCCTTGATGCGAACCAAGTCAATTCAACCCAAAACCTTGAATTAGAGTCTCTTAATAATTGAAAGAACCCCAACTAGGTTTGGTCAAGCACTTTGAACTAAGGTTAGATTCTAACCAAGATTATGGAAGGCTATACTGACTTAATATTTCTTTGAGGGATTTTATCCTTATACGTAAATTTCCAATTTATTATCTTTGGTTACATGCTTGTTAATATTATGTAGGATATACTTAAGTGATTAACCATGTCTAAGATAATATTTTACACATAATCCAGTCTTATTTTAGTTCAATATTGCATGCTTGTTTAATTCATTAATTGTGTGATCATGACAACACACCCAAAATAAATAAACCATGCAACTGACAGAAATAAAATAAATGGTATGATCATGAGCTTGTTCTATTTGTTATTTTATCTAGAGTTTGATAAACTAACCTATGACCTAGGGGAGAAACACCTTGAACCTTTTGGGTTTGTGTTTACAGGATTCCACCTATCCACCTTTGTATCTCCTTGGATTTGTTTCACCTTGGCTCCTGACTTGAGATGCCTCCACTATATTGGGAGCTCCATCCATTACGTATGTATTTATCTCATACACAGGTGATGGGTAAAAATGGGGTTTTACATAAATGAAACCTTGGGCGTGCATACCCTACATATTAACGAGGAGAAGGCTCATAGGCCAACAAATTTAATTTAAATAAATAAATTAAAATAAACCATTCAAATACAAAGGTCTTGGTCTAGCTCATGATTATCCATGCATGAAATGATATTTACACATAAATAAAACTAGCATTCAATTAATTAATCATTCTTGTTTAAGATAAATCACGCTCGAATCAATTAATTATCTTTAATTAATCAATCCTTTTATCTTAAAACCTTTTTCTGAATTTCCATGAGATTCTCATCCATCAAAATTTTATAAAAATAAATTCATTTAAAATTATCTTTGTACGTAACTTGTACCTTGGAGGAAACCCGGTGAATTCCGGTTCATAACTACCAAATGAGTAGAAATGAACATTATGAAGATGTTAAATTAAACACACATATATAAAACACCTATCACATGTTTTGCCTCAACTTTACACCTTCACTATGGTATATGTCTCAAGGGTTTGTATAATATAATAATAAATTTTAATAAATCTGTGTAATTTGGATGAGTACACGATGTGTAGTTCTGACTACACAGTGTGTACTTTTGTTCACCATTCATTCGAAGTACACACCCAGGGACATGGTGTGTAGATGTACTTCAGAAAGTTTTGGAGTACACAACGTGTTCAGTTAGACACATGCCGTGTAGTATCCGCGTTACATGGTTTCCAGTCAGGCAAGCCATGTACGGGGTACACGGTCCAACCCCTTCCTGAAGGGACTACATGCCGTGTTCAGTGGACTACACATCTTGTAATATAGAAACAGTGTGCCACCTATTCCTGGTCAACACACAGTGTCATTTATGACTTAGGAATACTCCAACACACAACCTGATTTGGTAGATCAGTCAAATGCATTGAACCTAGAATACACGGTGTGTACTTATGAATACACACCATGCATTATGGTGTTGTACGACCAGGAACGTTTGGCACATCCGGATGAGATCCTCTATTTTATTTTAATTAAAAGAAAAAATTCATTTCTCTAATGTGAACGAGAAATGAGAGGGGAGGAACAAATCTTGAGATTCAGATTTTAAAGAATGACTAACATGAATTGAAACAACTAAATTATTAAATGCGTAAATCACCAACTAAAAACTTAAATACTTATAATCAATGATATGACCGCTCTGATACCACTTGTAGGTTCCGGGCGTAGCAAAAGCGTGTTGGTGGGAGTACCCAACTTTAATTATTGCATTAACAAGGATCAATCCGAGATCCATCATGATGATAAAACTTCAGATCTTCAAAATATAATGAGGAATGAAAAAAAAGAGGAGAGTCCCAAAACCTTAGATAGGATCATCATATGTTTGTTATAATTAATTTAATTAATTGACAAGAATTACCTTGATAGAATTATTTCTTCGTTGATGTTTCCGGTCATGATCCGATGTGATCCGTCATTGCGTCATATAATCCATGTGTAGGATTCCTCTAGCGGTGATCCACACATGCTCCACGTATCTCTAGATGTCACTGAAGGGATCTTCGGGTGCTAGCATGGAAGAGCCTTTTCTCACGATGTCCACCTTAGATCGCTTTGATCCGGTGGAGGTGGATCTCTCTCTCTCGTAGCGTGAGAGCGTTCTTGGTGGAAAAGGAATTCTCTCTTGGCTTGAGATCATTTCCAAACCCCTTTTGCAAAACCACAAAAAATGGCTAGGCTAATGATAATTATATAATTGGGATTTTAATTACATTGAATAATAAAATGAATTAATTACCCGGAATCATTTATTCATATCATTTAATTCTTTGTAATACCCCATGTATTAATAATAACAGTTGAATATTGTTATTAATTGACATGCACCTAGAGAATTATACTTAATATTATTTAATTAAATAAATAATATTATTTCTCAAAACATTCCCAGAAAAAATACATGGCGTGTATATTTAATATACATGCCCTAAACTTTTATTTTTCCGTTTTAATTTATTTCCTCCACCAGATTTATTAGACCATGAATAATGGCTATTTATTTCTAATATAAATATCATTTCATTACTCACTAATAAAATATATTATTTCACCCACAATATATTTTCTCGAATAACTAGTGTCAAAATAAATGTGATTAGGAATCCTTAAATAATTATTAAACCACAATCGGGAATAATATTTATTTAACTTGTTAAATTAATATTTAACTGAGATACTTGGACACACTTAGTGTGTAGCCCTCTAGGACTCTTTCTCAGTGGCATTAAGTGGATCCTACCTAAATTCCAAGATTAGCATCTAGCAACATGCAAAGTCACACATATAGAAAGAAGTTAACACCGCAATGACGTGTCACATCCTAAAAACGCCTACTATGTAATGTAATCCATTTGTCTCGATATCTTGAATCATGCAGGTTGCATGGTGGTGCCATCAACCCATGTGCTCTATTATTCTTTCTTTGAATTCCCAGAATTAAACTTGCCCATTACTTACCATGGCCATGGATTTATTTAAGCTATATCAATTCCATGAAAGGGACTGAGATATCTACTTACATTATGGAGAATAAGTGAAAAATCCTTTCTCGCATTATCTATTAATGAAGTATTACTCATGACGCACCCAGCATATCCTACCTCACTACGAATAGTGCATCGTCGTAGTTTTCATCAATACATCCAAGTGCAGGAGTTGTAATACCCATTAATAATAATCTTAAAGTCTAAGGACCAATACACACATCTGCATATAGGAACATCCAATGACACTATGAAATTTGGATTTCCAACCGACGGGTCTCATTCTCATAATATCCTCCTGGATATTACCAAGGGAGCACACCATGAGAAGGTGCTTTAAAGTTTTATGAGTCCTCACCTCTAATGGCCTGTATTATTTGTGTCCCTCAAATAAAATCATCCGACCATAGAACATATATTCAAGAACAGTGTTATGGCACTTTCGGGTTCTCATCATAGAAGAGATCCACTATGACCCTTTAATTCAACAGCTATCCTTAGGACATTATCACATTAATTGTCACATAGAAGAACAATCAAGATGTGATAAGGTATTTATTAATGAATAAAGTACAAAGTTGTTGGTTCTAGGCCACCAACTACAACAACAACTACAAGGTATTTCTTATCTTTTGGGTTTGTAGAGGTGGTTGAAAAAAATGGGGTGGAAAAGTTGTGGATGGAAAGTTACATATTGTGGATATTTTGACACCATAGGGTCCAAATATCATCAAACATACAATTCTAGGATCATATACCTTCATGTTTTCCTTGTCCTATTATATATCCTCACACTACTTTGTTACACCTTCCATGTTTTGTTCCATGGGATTGGATGTGGAGGGGCTTCCCATGAATTTGGTGTTGAATATTCCAGTCAGAGGCCATACCTACTTGTTTAATTTGTGTCGGGGGTGTAGACTGATGATGGGGAAACATAAATCAAGTGAGGATTTAGTATTTCTATAGATACAGCTATATAATTTCATCCTCGATATGTATTAGTTATATTTTATGCATTTTATTACCGATTTATTTTATAGGAGAGTTATGTTCTCTTATGTGGATGGTCAATGTGCATTTTTCATTGGTGAGAAGGGAAATCAAATGGGTATTAGGCATATGGATCCCTTTTTCCCTTGATGAAATAATTTCTAGTGAATTCAGTGGGATCCTAGATGATGGAGGCTTCCAAAATCATCAGGGAATTTTTAGATGTTTTTCCTAAGGTGATTATAATACTAACCCCTCAATATTGCGTCGAGTTTGGGTTAAAATTATATATGAGAGTATGACAACCCTGGTAGTTATAACACAATAATTCATGATTTATTAAATAAGAATACACATAATACAACCAAGAATATTGACAAGTCCACTATATTTGGGTAATTCGGTACGTTACGTAATGAATTAAAACTGTGGGTACATCAACATTATTTAAAACTTACTTAACATGCTCATAATATTCCTTCATTATTTAAACCAAATGGGATAGTATAGAGACATACATAAGAAAATGATGTTCTATAAAGCAAAGTAATGGAATAAATTAAATAATAACATGAAGAAATTATTACATGTTGGAAAATAGGAATTTCAATGGGACATAAAATGGGTGATAATCATAAACATGAACAATGAGGCATGATTTGGCATGATAACATATAGAAAACATGTGAATGTGGAAAAACATTAAACATGACATTATAAGCATAATTCATGTTTAAGAATCAAGACACATAACATAATATTATTAGGAATTCCACTTGTGAACAATACCAAGAATTTAATGACACTAAAGTATTACCCAATGCATTGGATATCTATACGTGCACAACCATCATAATCATATCATGTACAATCATAAGTATGCCACATAGATCATATAACATAAGAAAAAATTTCATCTCATTAATTACATGATAAAGAAGAATTGAATAAATAAATGTAATTCCAAAAAAATAATTATAGGTATGTCTAGGTGAATACCGATGAGTTGAAATAATGATGGTACTCTCAATAAAAAGGTATGGTATTGAAAAATCAAAGTGAAATTTTAGCAGCATCATAGCAGTACATAATGATAATTTTTTTAACTAGAGTGAAATGGGACTATCTTAATTTTTAAATAAAATGTATAATAAGAGGGATGTTTAAAAGAAAATACAAGTTTTATTAATTGGAATTAAATAGCATAAAATTAAGAATATAGTTGAATAAAGAGGATAAGGAGGGGATCCATTATTAAATTTTAGCATAGTAATAGCTTAGATACAAGCTATAACGAGGGGAAAAATGATCTATAATTATTAGGATATAAATTGGAAAGGATAGGGATCTTTATAATGTCATTACAACATAACCAATTGATATTGAAAAGTATAAATAAAAATAAGGTTCTTGAATTGAAAAGAAGAGAGAGAGGTCCCTTACCTTGAGAGGGTGAATCCAAAAGCTCGGTAAGAGCTTCCAGAGTGATTGGGGGAACCTTGGGTGTACTCTAGTGATGGTATGGTAGATTAATAACGTTATATAATATTTTTTAGTGAAGATTAATTGGAGATTTGGTGGGTTTATATGGAAACAAAGAGGGTATTTACTTATTACTTATTAACCACATGTTTTGGACTCTATAAAATAAAGTAAAAAAAACCAAAATACTTTACATTGTTATTTACCAAGGTTTTATAAAACGAGTATTGTTTTTCTTTATTTTATAAGGTTAATGGCGGAATAAAACAAAATTTTACCTTTGGTGATTTGGAAGTGAGTCATGCTTATAAAGAATTGATTTAAACCCATTAAAATATAATATAGGTTATACATTATTCAATAGGGACTTATAAATCAATAAAATAACATAAAAACACATAATTTTATAAGGGAAACATATATTTGCTTATGTATTCCATTTATTTAATTTTTTCATCACTTTTGGGTCATTATGATGTGAGAATAAACTTCATATATTTGTATTGTAATTAATTTTTACCTAAAAATTCAACTATCTCAAAAAATTATAAAAAATTAAGTGTTTAATATTTTTTTATAATTTCATTATAAAAATAATAGTTATTTTTTCTATATTAATTTTCTTAATATGTGAAATTTTAATTCTAAAACTAGAATCGATATTTATTGATAATTATGGATTTTTTACAATAATAGTTTTCAATCCCTTATAATAAAATTATTTCTGACTTTGTAAAATTATATTAACAACTATACTTGATAAATATTATTTAATAATAAAATTTTATTAAAATATGATTTATCTCATTATTTAATCAAAATGAATATCTTAATTCAAAATTTCATATTACACAAAAATACATTTTATATTTTATTATATGAAAATTAAAATCATTTATAAAGTAACAATAGTAAAAATAAAATATAACCATTATTCTATAAAATATGCATATCTATATTATTAGGTTCTTGATACATATCCCTTGATTACACAAAAAACACTCTACGAGTAAGGTTTGTGATGGTGTTATTTTCATGGGATGGTTCATTCTACATGGTTTGGGTCATGATCTCTATGATCTTAAACTTCTATCATAAATGATTTTGATCATGATTTAGTTATTTAATCTTATCTTGGGATTTTCATGGAGAACTCCTAGTGATACTATCTCCCTTGGATGCTCAAATAAATGGGATTCATAGGGAACCATCCTAATGTTCGAGTCCATCACTTACTTGGTCTGTTTCAATTGGATTTATTAAAACCTTATATTTCTACTAATAATATTATCACTGTTCAATGATTTTATTATCAATAATTATTTTGGTTAAAGTTATTTTATATCTTATAGGATATAATATTTCAAATAATTTCATATGATTTCAATGAACATTATAGGGAATTTGATTCAATCAGAATGGGAATTTTATTTAATTTTTTTGTCTTGTTACAATGTTCCCCCTTCAGAAATCTCGCCCTTGAAAAATAAATTTCACATACTAAAATAGAAAAGTGTTAATTTTGTTTCATCAAATCCTCCAGTTCCCATGTCACTTCTTCAAACTTTTGGTTTCTCTATAGAACTTTGACCAAGTGCATTATCTTATTTCATTGGACTTTGTCTCTATGATCTAAGATCTTCATCGAATTAAATTCATATAAACGAGCATTCTCCAATGGAAATCCCTCAGGATTCATAACATGTAATAGGTTTGGAATGTAATTCCTCAAGATAAATACATGGAAAAAATCATTTAATTGAGATAGGTTTGGTGTTACTTTTTGTAAATAAGCCACTGGTTCGATGAAATCAAGGATCTCAAGGGACTGATGTTTCTTAGTCTAATATTCCCCTTATTCCCAAAATTCTTATCCATTTTCCATGGAGTTATGTGGTGTAATACCTTATTTATAACCTCAAACTATATGCATCATTGAATAAATTCATCATATCTATTTTTTTTGGATTTAAGAAGACCTAATGTGATGCTGAATATTCTTGAACATTTTCACCATTTCCTCAATAATTAGGGGACCCAATAGTTTCTATCCCCCAAATTCAACCCAGAATGTAGGTTTCCTGCATATATTCCCATAAAGGGATTCATATGGTTCCATTTGGATTCTTAAGTGGAAACTATTATTATACGAGAACTCAATTAGAGGAAGATGTTGATCCCATCCTCCTTTGAAGTCCATTGAGATTTCTCTCAATATTTCCTTGAGTTTATGTATGGTAAACTCAGATTGGCCCCTATTTTGTGGGTGATAATATATGTGGATGTTCAACTACATATTTAGATCATGTGGGAGACTCTTCCAGAACATGGAGGTAATTCTTGGATCTCAATCAGATATAATATATAGTGGTTTTCCATGAAACCTCACCACTTCACTATTGTATATCTTTCCTAGTTGATCGAGTGAGAAGTGTGCAGTATTTGTTAGACGATCCATCGCAACCAATATTACATTATTTCTTCTTGATGTCTTTAGAATACTAGTGACAATGTATATGGTTATGTTTTCTCATTTCGATGTAGTTATGGGTAATGATTGAATCATACCCTTGGATTTATTCCCTTCAACCTTTACCTTCTAATATACAATACCCTTTAATGTATATTCCAATATATTCTTCTTTATATTGACCCACCAATAGTGACCTCAGAGATCTTGATACAACTTTGTGCTCCCTCGATTTATCGAGAAGGATGAACTATGTGAATCATCCAAAATCTCATTCTTTATTCTAGGATTTGATGGTTGACATATTCATGACCCAAATATTACAAATCATTCATTACATTTGAACAAGGAGTATTTCCCTTTTCATATAGATTCCACCTTGTTCAAAATTACCACATCATCACTTTGAGCATATGTTATATTATTCATATGGGAAGGTTGAGCAATCATTTGTGAAAGGATTGATTATGTTTCTTCTTTTATGATTCACATGTCCACCCTTTCAACTCTAAGAAGATTGTATCTTTATCAATCCTCATCAATAATAAAATTTTCAGAACTATTCTTTATAGTTAATTTTCCACATTATTTTCTTTCTCATGATGGTAGTGGATTGAGAATCCATAGTCCTTAATATACTCAACCATCTTCACTGGTGTATATTTATCTCTTTCTTTTTGAATATATACTTGAGGCTCTTACGATACATATATATTTGACCATTCTCAGAAAAGATATAATTCCACCAGATTTTCATGACTAATACTACTAAAACCAACTTTAGATCATGCACTAGGTAGTTTTGTTCATGAACATCCAGTTTCCATGAGGCATAGGATATCACTTTGTCATTATATATTAGTATACAACCCAATACCTTCATCAAAACATCATTGTATACCAAAAAAATTCCCCATATTTGGGTAGTATAAGTACAGGTGTAGTGATAAGCCTCTTTTTCAACTCTATAAATCTCTCATAACATTCATTATTCTAAACAAACATGACTCTATTCCATGATATTTTGGTTAGAGGGTTTGAAAATCATAAATTTTTTCCAAGAATTGATGATAATACCCAATTAATCCCAAGAAAATGCAAATTTCTATCACAGTGTTTGGTTTTGGCCATCCTTTAATTCCATCTATTTCTAAGGGTCCACATATATAACTTTTCTAATGATGAAAATTCCTATGTATGTTACATGGTCCAGGTATAAGTTTGATTACGAACTCAATGAATTATTTAGAAGGGAGACCAAGCAATTATTTGGGAAACACATTAGTGTATTCCCTTACAATGGGAATCTCTTCAAGGATGATCTTTATCTTAGACTTGATCATTTGATTTATATATTCTTGATCATAGGGAAATAATATCAATTTGTATGATATTTTTTCTAAGGAATATTTACCCGACTCCTTTCACTTATAAAAAATTGGAGGAAGACTCGTGATATAGATAGTGATTTCATTCTTACAGAAATTTCTGTTGGCTCAATTAAAATAAATACAATCCATACCCAAAATTACATAAAATTAAACTAAAGGGTGCATCACATGGTTCATTGGAAAGTTTAACCCACAAATATTTACAAGGGAGAAGTTATATGCTTGGGAGGAAATAATATACCCATTTACGATTCTCTCCAATATCTCTACATACATTATCCATGGTGGTATTTTAATAGTTCTACTAAACCTGTATGATATGAAAAAATTCAATGAAATGTAGTCACATAGAGCATTTAATTTTAATTAATATATGATAATCCTACCTTTTAGTATATGATTCTGTTTCTAATAATTTACTTCGTAGACATAGGGATGATAACTTTCAAACTATTAAACACATACATGGGAAGAATATAAAATTAAAGGGACAATTTATCAATTATATTTACTCCTTAACTTATGAAATTATATGCTTCAATCTATGTTATCTATGATCTATTTCCTAACATATACTCTAATTTTAATTTTTCCCTATAATAATGGTTCATAATGGGATTATGAATTTACTAAATCATATCCCCTAGGAGTTACAAACATGGTGTGCAACAAGGCCTATTTTTTTTCAATAGTTCATGATCAAGTCTAGATTAATATGGTGATTTTAGGTGTTACCCTTATATACATATCTGCCAGAGCCACATCAACCTATAGTATCCAAAAATGGATATATTTTCTTGGAAACCACATAGTATATACTTTAAAAAAATTTAGGGATGTATAATTATTTTTATTTTTATACCTAAGCATTTTGCTAGATTTTTCTAATCATAATACAAAATATAATAAAAATTTCCTCTAATATCAATTATAGTGATATGGAACTATTTCAAGTGGAATATAATTAATACCTATCCGGGAGTCCATGTTAGATAAAACTCCAAGGTAGGTCACACCACCTTCCCCAAGGATATCCATTTCCTCATGAATCCCTTGGGTGGAGATCCATGAATCTTCCAAATCTCACACTGAGAGTTCCCGAATATCAGATAAACTCTTTTGCCTCAGATACAAACTATGAAAACCCTCATCCTTATTACACATTAATTCATGATTTATAACATAATAATACACATAATACAACCCAAAATATTTATAATTATAATCCCTTTGGATAATTAAGTATATTTCAATAAAACATGAGGTATGGGTTATATGAGAATTATTTAAAACTTCCTTAACATTCTCATAATATTCCATCTTTCTTAAAAATGCATGGGATAACAGTGGTGAATACATTATAAAGGGGTGATCTATAAAAATAAGTAAGGTAATAAAAAAAAATAACATGAAGAAATTATTACATGTTATATAATAGGAATGTCAATGTGACATAAAAAGGGTGAGAATCATAAATATGAACAATGAGGCATGATTTATCCTGATAACATAAAGGCAACATGGGAATGTGAAAACAAATTTATACATGAGATAATATTAATAATTCAACATTAACCACCAGGAAATCATATCATAATGTGATTAAGATAAGCTATAATGAACTATACATGGAATATCATGATAGTAAAACATTACCCAATTAATTAGAGCGCTATCTAGGCGCACTCATCATAATCATGTCATGTACTTTCATAAATGTTCTTTATAGATCGTATAAAACAAGAACATATTTCATCACATTTAATTCCATGATCAAGGAGTTGGGAATAAATACATTCAATTCACTAATAAAATAAATACAGGTATGTCTAGGTGAATACCCTTGAGTGGAAATAGTGATGGTATTCACAACACAATGGTTTTTCATGATAAAATCATAGTGAAATTTCAGCAGCTTAACAGTAGTAAATAAAGGATTATAAAATGATTTAATGAGATAAAATTGGATATACCATAATTTATAAATCAAATGGACAATAATATTGATTAGGAAAAACATATCTCGACCTTAGGAATTGGAAAAAATGCATAAAATTAAAAAAAACCTGAAATAGATCAGAGAAGGAGAGGATCCCTCACTAAATTTTGGCATAGTAACGACTTAGGTAAAATATATAATGAGAGGAAATAAATTATATGTCCTTATTTGGCCATAAATTGGATAGTATATAGATACTTATGAAGTCATAAAAACATAACCAATTCTGATTAAAAAGGCTAAATACAATGAAGGTGCTTGAATTGAAAAGAAGAGAGAGAGGTCCCTTACCTTGAGAGGGTGATTCTAAAAGCTTGTTAGGAGATTATTGAGAACCTTGGGGACCTTGAGAGGACTATATAGTGGGAAGGATATATTAAGTACATTATAAAAGATTTTTTAGTGAAGAGGAATGTGATATTTTTTAGGTTTATATAGAAAATTAAAGGGGAATTCTTTATTATTTCTCAAACATAGGTTTTGGAATCTATATAGAGTATTAAAAAACACAAACCATCCCATAGTTCTTTTCAATGATTTCTATAAAATATGAGTGTTTTTATTTATTTTATTATTCCAATGTATGATGTTAATAAAATATTACACTTGGTGATGTTCAAGTGATTCATGATTGTAAATAATGGATTCAAAAACCATAAAATATAATATAGGTATTGGTGGATTCATAAAGGATTTATAAAATTAGAAAAATAACCTAAAAACATTATTTTAAAGAAGAATAATATATTTATATATGGATAAAATTTATATCAGTTATTTCATCTCTTTTTGTGTCATTATAATGTCATAATACATGCTGTATATTTACACCATATTTAATTTTTACCTGAAAAATTCAGCTATCTATGAAAATTATGAAAAAATTTATATTTCATAATTTCTTTTTGATTATTCAAGAAATTACATTTAATTTATCAAAATAGTGTTCCTAACATGTTAATTATTAATTTTAAAATAAGAATAGAAAATTATTTATAAATGATTGGTTTTGACAATAGAGTTTTTGAACCCTTATAAAAGAATTATTTTTGAATTTTTAAAATTATATTATCAACTATACTTAAAATTTTTTTTAATAATAAATTATTATTAAAATATAATTCATTTCATTAATTCATCAAAAGGAGTTTATTAACTAAAAATTGCATATTACACAAAAATACAATTTGTGTTTTGTCGTATGAAAATCAAAATAATTTATTTAGTTACTAAAATAATAAATAAATATAACCATTATTATATGAAATAAAAATATCCATATTATTAGGGTCTTGATATATATCCCTTTATTAAACAAAAAACACCCTATGGGTAAGGTGTGAAATAGTAATATTTTCATGGGGTAGTTCAGTGTACAAGGCTTGGTCCATGATCTCGATGAGATTAAAATTCTACCATAAATGGTTTGACTTGTACTTTAGTTGTTGGATCTCAGATTAGGCTTAGTTAAGGGAAACTCCAAGTGATTTTATCTCCCTTGGAAGATCTGACAAATGGGATTTACAAGGAATGATCCTAATTGTTGTGGCTATCACTTCCTTTTTCTATGTCAATTGGATTGGTCAAAACCGTATATTTATACTTGTTGGTTGTAGTGAGTAACTCAAGAGGGGTTGAATTGAGTTCCTAATAAAATTTATATGAAAAAAAGTTTAAATAAAACCCACAAATTTAAATAAAAACATCCAGTTATTCAAAACAGTAGCTTAATATTAGTTTGATCTTAAATAATATTTCTCAAATAAGGATTAGGGACCAGTTAAAGAAATACATGACATTAATATAAATTTTTAAATCAATTTTCTTAATCAAATCCATTATATAAACACATATTATTATTAAATATGAATTTATAATTTCTTTTTATATATTAAATACAAATGTAGTTTATGCTTTGAAATAAATATAGAAAAACTAAAAGATCACAAAGTATAGTAAATAAGGGGTTCAGTCTCAATATGATACTTAATCCCCTATACTTTGAAATCAGTTAGTACCAAAAATATTACTGTAATCAATAATTTGATCCAAAACCTAGATTTTCTGTACCAACAGTAGCACAAGTTGTCCAATATCAAAGTCTCTTCCATAATTATATGTGGGATGAAAAAAACACACAGGACATGTAGGACCTCTTCCATAGTTATCGTGGGTATAAATATAATAAGGGTTGAGAGTTTTTTTGGTATTCTCTAGTTTAATCACATGAAATAGTGTGTGTAAATAAAAAGAGAAAAAGAATAACACTTCTAGAAAGTAAAGAAAAAATTGAAATATAAAGTAAGAAGGTATGGAATATATAGTGCTTCTTGATCTATAATGGTATAAGTTCTAAATGGCCCCTATATTTGACATGATAAGGAGTTAAAAAAAGTTATCCAAAAGTTATAGGAAAATAGAGTGTCATGGATTTATCTTTTCTATATTGTGTTACCAAGGAAAAACATCTCTATAGAGCCCAAAAATCAATTTATGAAAGTATAATGACCTTTAACGTGTTAGAATATTTCATAGTCATATGTACTACCAAGATCTGGGCTCCAAAAACTTTTTCGTTTTCATGCACTAGGATGATATACTAAAATATACAAAACTACAGATTATTATATATTGAAGAATAATCATAAATATTTCTTGAATCCTCATACTAAACAAGAACCATCTGACACTATCTTTGATGCATCCATGGAAAGATTTATGAATAATAAGAAAATAAACCCATTTAATTAACACCCATAAACTATCCATTGGAATCATTAAATTCAAATGTAATAAAATATAAATGGTATCAAGGCTAATGGTATAAGAGTCTACTAGTAGGACAATTCAGTGACAACACAAGCCAATGGTAGTACAACTCACGGTAGAAAAAATATGGTAGTAGTATTTTCCTATCACTACCATAAATGAAAAAATAGAACCAATATGATAGTAGAAACACTCTGGTAGTGGCACTCATGATGGTCGCATGAGCCTGGAAATATAATGCCTAATGGTAGCATGTCTGGTCGGGGCACTAGTTTGGTAATGGAACATCTCTAATGGTCACATGTCTGAAAATGGAATAAGATTGGTGGTGGAATGTTCCTGAAGGTTTCATGACCCTTTTGGAAGAATAATTTTAACTAACATTGGCATGATTTTGGTAGTGGCATAGTTTGAACTAATGGTAGCTCCTTTCTATAATTAGTCAATTCTCTTCCAATTTGGATTTACAAAAAAATATACTGTCATAAAACATTAAGATCATTAGAAATCTAATAATTATTATTTTTGATCATTAAAATAAAGAGGTTACAATAATCTCCCCCTTTTAATGATAGAAAATTAGGGAATTTAATAAATCATGTGTAAAAAAGGCATAAATATATGAATTTGAAGAGTAAAAATCTTCCTAACAGATCAAATTAAAAATTTTAGATACAAAGATTAATGTTTGAAACATAAGGCTTTAATACAAAAATATTAAATTGGAAACATAAAAGGTAATTGTAAATGACATCCAAATAATTTCCTTCCCTTTTTATGACTATTAAAAATATAAAACAATAAATATTAAAGATAAATAGGGATTTCATAAAGAAGAAGAGATAATATTTATCGAGAATAAAAGAAATTGGATTACTAACATGAAAATAAAAGGAATTATAGATTCCCTATCAAAGACTATCCCTAATATAAATCACTCTCATCTCAAGATATAGGATCAAAAGGTCCCTTTCCTTTTCTAGAGGAAGGAGGTATTGAGGTAGAAGATGAGGGTGATGAGCTGGTGGATGAGGGTGCTAAGGTAGAGTTTGGAAGATCCTATAAGATCACTAGTATGAGATTTCTGACTAATTTATATGGAGACATATTGAGTGGTTGATACTGAGGAGGTAAAGGATCAGAAGATGGTGAAGAATTGAAGCTTGACATGGGAATTATCTCAGGTGAAACCACTTTTTACCAGATACATAAAATAAATGATTAATTAGGATTAAAAAATCCATGATAATATTTCTACCTCTCTCCATAGCACTAAGAAAGTCCTTCATCTCTTTTAATAACAACTTGGGTAGAGGGGTAAAAGCCATGAGTTTTTCTACCTATTCCTTGAAGGACCTAGTAACATGTTGCATCATTATGTTTTTAGCTAAAAAATGAAGTGATAATTCAAATAATGCATTATATATATCTTATAAATGTTTTATTTGATATACTTAGGGATGGTTTCACTATCAATTTAGGTTTCAATAAGACACTTTCTTACCAGTTTATATATAAGCTCACCATGATATCAAATTTGGTGAAGATCGTCCTGATGAGATATATGTATATCACCCATAATAGCTTGTATCTCCTCTTTGACTATAGACTGGATAATAAGACCATCAACTAAGGATAATTTAGGTTGATCACTGTATGTAAATGCAATATATGGTAGTCGATCAATCCTCTCCCAAAGAGAATAATTTGTAGTAGTATAAGAGGTCCTCATCTCTTCCAAAATAGATCTCATGGAATTTATCTCATTGGTCAATATCCTATTTTCAATATGAGCATCGTAAATATTGAAAATAATTTTTTGATGAATATGAAAGACAAAAAACTAAAAAATATGACTGGAATCAGCTACTTCACTAAGCTGAGTGACAGGCGGTGCCTCAGATCTAAAAACACTAAAATCTGAAATCAATCATTCTCAGAAAACATCCATGTCCGATATATTTAAAAAATCTGAAGGAAAAAAGGTAGAAGTAGGAAAAGGTGAATCATCTATCTCAGTAGTATTTATAATAACATCAACAAGCTCTAAACTAGTAGGTGCATTTGAAGGAAAATCATGAATCTCACCATCTTCATTGATCTTATCTACATGATATCCTTTATCATCTGTCCCAACACCAACCTAAATAGTTTTTCTACTATTCTCTGGTAGAAATATTTGATCATCAACACTTACATAATCTTTTTATTAATCATAATAATATATATCATGAAATTTTGATCCAGGAGAAGGATTACCCTTGGATGAAGCATCATCCTCTGCTACCATAGAACCAATCAGAAAATATCCATGATTTTCATTATATTCTATGACTTCCTTGGACTATATGTAGTCTAGTACAAGCTATAAATACCTTGGTAACTTCCCCCACTAATCATGTGCTACCACTTAAACTCTAGAAGAAGTCACATTAGTAGGATCTACAAGATCAACTTTGTGAATGAAATAACATGGGGATTCCTTACCCTCAACAAGTGTCCATGGATCGCCTCTAAAAAAGGTAGAATCCATAACTGGTTGAACTGAAATAGATCTCTCGGCACTTGAAAATCTATCTCAACCAATAGGATAAGGATGATTTAATTGATTCCTCTCAACATCATCATCTACATCGTGATCATTTCCATCACCATTACCACCCTCATCGTCATTTCCATCATCATCGTTATCTCCATTCTAAAAATCATCTGAGACATAAAAAAAATCATTAGACATTTTTAAAGAACTTATAATCTGTTATTTTCTAGAGACTTTAGTCTCTTAATCATCTATTTCACTTAACAAATCTCTCTGGATGAGAGAGAAATATGCGAACTAGTAGATCCATATGAAATAATCGGGCTCTTAGGAATATAAGGATCACTGGAGTATTGAACAGAATTAGCCACATCCTCTTCTTCAACTATAGCAACATCAGCATGTTCTTCCTCATATGAAAAATCTACAATCTCATACAGCTCTAATATAGGGTCAACAAGATCCTTGGGTTTGTTAGGATATTCAACATGATTAAAATACTTATACATTTTATCATTATCTTCAACCCACTTCTTCATCTATGGATTACAATTAACTTTCATCGTTTTATCAGTAACTTTTATTAACTATAAACCACCACACTTGACCTCTACCTCTTCTCCCTCATCAACCAATCCTTGGGATTCTAACATTTCAGAAATCAGGTTCGGGTAAATAAATTTACTGGACTTGGAATATGACTATCACATCTTCATCATGTACACCATAAGATATCTTTAAAGGTGGATTTTATACACTATATTCCTAAGGAATAACATATTGACATACTGATATCTCATATTATTGAAATCCCATTTTTTGGGGCACAACATGTGATAAATGAACTTAAATTGAAGTCTACATCCTCCATCTTACTCAATAGTAGTTGTACTTCTCACAATATCATCTCACATCAACTCCAAAAGTTAATTCTCATATACACAAATCTCACTATCTCAAGGAATTCAACCTTAAAATTCATTAGACACTCTTTTGTGAGGTACAATTATACACCTTTCCCATTTTCTTTAAGAAAGACTAATCTCTTTTCCATTAATCATAATCTGGATGAAATATTAATTTTTTTGAAAGTTATACAATGAATATTCATATAACTAAATAAAAATACACAGATAAAGAGGTATATCATTACTTAATAACAAATATATCAATCCCTAGTCCTGGATAACATTGAGAACCAATGACATTCTAGACAAAAACCATTGAACCACAACTTCTTTTTATACAACAACTACATGGTTCTCAAGTGTTGGGTTTCTTAGATTTAAAATTATCCTATATATTTATTTATAGGACTTCATCTTTTAGGAGATGGATATGATGGATTCTTGACTCTCCCCATTGAATTTAAATGATAGGTGATGTATGGTTGTGATAAGGATGAAGGTTGAGAGAGAAAGGGAAGGAGAAATGTTTCATTGAAGTAGGCACAAGTATGAGGGTGACTCACATTTGGATTTTAATATATATTTATCATTTAGCTATTTGAATTTTAAAATAAAAATAAAATAAAATTTATTATATAAAATAAAAATTTAGACACTAGAAAATAGGACTGAAAGAAAACAGAGACCAATAGATTCTCAATGGTGGCTCTTTCCAGCAGTGTCTCTTTCCAATGGTGGATAATTCCAATCATGGATCACCAATGATGTATCAAAATTTTTGAATCATTACAATGGTGGATCATTCCAATTGTGGATCAACAATGGTAGATCATTCTAATAATAGTTTTTTCAACGGTGGATTCTCCAGCCATTGCTTTTACAAGGGTTTCATGTCTAATGGTGGCATGTCCATGATTAATAATTAATCAAAATTAATCTTCCCTAACTCATGTTTGATAGAAATTAATTGATAAAAATTCAAGGTCATAGTAAATATATCATCAAAACGATGTTGATTTCCTATGAATTCAAGATTTATATCACCCTTTTGGAAATAATCTCTCAAAAGGTTATGTCTTACATCCATATTCTTTTTCCTAGAATCAGACATAGTATTATTAGATACATTCATCACAATTGTGATGTAACAATATATAGGTATATTTCTGAATTGAAATCCATAATATTGTAATTTTAGTTTCACCCACAATTTTTTTCCCAATAACTTCATGTAGCTATATATTCAGCTTTAGCAGTTGATAGTGCAATGGAATATTTCTTTTTTTACTACACCAAGATACAAGGGATTATGTAAAAAATTACATGTACCATAGGTTTTTTTTCTATCTAATTTGAACCCACCCAAATCATCATCTGAAAAACTTACAAAGATAAATTGTTATCCTCTAGGAGAGAATTGTCCTAAATTTGTTGTATATTTTAGGTATTTGAAAATTATTTTAACAACATGTATCTGGGATTCTTGGGTATTTTATTGAAAACAAGCACTCATACACACACTAAATATAATATATATATTTCTAGTAGTTAGGTATATTAATCATCCAATCATACCTCTATAACTAGTTTGATATACTAACTTTTCAACTTAATCAAGACCCATCTTACAATTAGTACTCATTGGAGTTTGACTATTTTTAATATTATCCAAACCAAAACGTTTTAGAAGGTATTTAGTGTAATTTAATGGATTTAAAATAATTCCATATTTATTTTGAAACATTCAAAAATGAAGAGATAATTTTGGTTCACCCATTAAAATCATTTCAAATTCACTTTTCATCATCATAGAAAAATTAGTACACAAATAATTTTTAGAAGATCGAAAAATAATATCATCCAAATAAAATTGAACTACTAAAACATCATTTGAAATTATTTTCATAAAAAGAGTAGGATCATCTATTCATTTTGAAAAACCATTAAAAATAAGAAAAGTTTTGATCTGATCATACAAAGATCTAGAAGATTTTTCTAAACCATATAAATATATTATTAATTTAAAAACATGATTTGGAAAATGAGGATTTTGAAATCCATTGTGATTTTCAACAAAAACTTCATCAAATATATAACCATTTTAATAATTCACTTTTGAGATCCATTTGATATATCTTTAAATCCAATTATAATGCATATGTAAGTATTATTATAAGGGATTCATGTCTATCCACTGGTGAAAAGGTTTCCTCTTAGTTAACATGCTCTTCTTGACTATATCCTTATGTCAGAAATCTATCTTTATTTTTTTTACTTTACTTCCTAAATCATCAATTTTATTTCTAAAAAACACTTAGTTACAGTAGATATTGTGTATTTAGGCCTATTTAATTGTCAAAAATTTTATTCATTTAAAATTGAGGATGTTATTATTGTGTTTCCAATACCTAGAAATCATCATTAATTACATCATTGTTGTTTTTTATATTCTATCTATGACAGGAATGACTGATGCTCAACCTAATTTATGAGAGAATCTCTTGTTTTTGTAACTATAACTAGGTCTATGACTACAAAATCTAAAGGATAATATCTAGGTGTCCTAATATCTCTATAAAAATAGGGGATATAAATCTCATGGACATCTATAGGTTCAGGTTTGGGCTATTCCCCAATACTAGATGATTTTTCTTCTTGTTTCACATAAATGTCAGAAAGTTTTTCATTGATATTTAGAATTGATGTTCCTATTCAAGGTTTTATAAAGGAGTATTAGGATCATTTGGATATTTTTCACCAAATTTGACATGAAAAAACTCTCCCATATTCTTGGTTCTTTTATAACACACCCTATATGATGTACTTGAAGTTGAATAACCAGGGAATGTTCCATAATCACTCATAGAAGAAAATGTTTCACCATTATCCACACTATTAAGAATAAATACTATGAAAACAAAACCTATAAAGTAGTTAACCTTTGGATTTCAACCATTCCATAATTCATAAGGATTTTTCATTAAGATAGGTCCAATTAAAACTCTATAGATTATATAACAAGATGTATTCATAGTTTCTTCTAAAAAATACACAGGTATTTCATACTCATGAAGAACAGTATGGGAAGTTTCTTAAAGGGACATGTTTCCCCATTACACAACACCATTATTTTTTGTGGTCTTAAGAGAATAAAAGTTATGATTATAGACATTCTGTGAGAAAAAAGTTTCAAACTCTTTATTTTAAAACTCATGAACATGATCACTTATTAATGCCTTAATCCTAATTTCTCTAATATTTTATATATATTTTTATACATGGTAAAATAAGAACATGATTCAATTTTATATTATAGAAAGAATTACCAAGTATACCTAGAAAAATCATCTAAAATAACATAAACATAGTGCTTCCCATTTAAACTAGAGACTCTAGAATGTTTAAAAAAATCATTTGAACCAACTCCAGAGGCTGATAAGTTGAAACTTATTTCTTTCATTTTGAAAATATATTGTGATATTTCCCTTTTTTACATGGGTTACAGACTTTTTCATTTGGAAATTATAGTTTCGGAATATCTTTGACTAACCCTTTTCTAGTTAGATTTCTAAGTGAGTGAATATTAAAATGGTAAGTCTCCTATTAAAAATCCAATATTCCTTATGAAAGGTACTTATGCATGATTTGTTTTGAGAAAATAAAGAGTCTAAATTAAAATCATAAACATTTTAATTTCTCAAGACATTAAATATTAATTAATTTTTATAATAAAATAAATTAATGAATTATTTTTAAACATTACATTAAAATCATCAACATATATATATGAAATTAAAATAAAATTATACATTAATCCATCTAAAAAACTTTTGAAATTAAAATAGTATTATAATTATCAAATTGGCCATGTACAATAATTTTACCTTCGGAATTGTCACTAGAAGTGACATGTAAACCATCCACATTTATGAAGATTGTGAAACTTGAATAATCTATAGTCATGTATCAGAAATAGACACTATCCAGGTACTATAACTTCATTCTAAATCATTTCAAACATCTTTTATACAAAATAAATTTTACACCAAAAATGATTTTGGCACCCAAATATTCTTCGGTCTAGAAATATTCATTATCAAAACTTTTGGAACTCATAATTTATTAACATGTTTCACATAATAGTATTTCCTAATTTTATAAATAAATTATTTTTTAGGTCCAAGTAAATAAAAATTGGTTAAAGATATTCTATAACTAGATCTATTAATAAAACAATTTTTAACAATAATCTTGTAGCTATATTGATACCCTATAATATTAGTTCCCATTGGAGCAGTCTTCTTTCTAAGAATCTGAGTATGATTACTACATCTATTAATAAATACTTTAAAAAATTTCATTAGGAAATTTTTACTCATTATTCTCTATAAATAGTAGAGAATTTTTATATTTTTCAATATAAATAGAAGACTTAAAACTAACAGTCCAAGCCTGTTGATTCTTTAAAATATAATATTTATCCTTAATCTCATTAAATGTATGTTTTAGAGTAATACAGTATTCAAAAATTTCTTCATTAGGCATGTTTTCATCATTTTTTTCACCTCCAGAGTGATTAGAAATATGTATAGGAGAAGCAGAAAAATCATTGGATACCTCATATGTGTTTATTATAAAACAAATGTTGGGTCTATCAGGTTTCTCCTCTTAAGTTGAGTCTAAAATAATAAAGATATATTTATAAGAACTATAGGTTTCTTTTATGGATTTCTTGTATCTCTTATCTTTATTATCATATTTCTCATTATATTTCATTATAAGAAAGTCATATTCAACATTCCCTTTCCTCTTACTCTCATATAATAATATTTCATTTGAAGCATTATCCTTCCTCCAATCCTATCTCAAGTTTAATCTATTTTCATATTTTTCCTTATAACATGGTTTTATAAAGAAATTATTACTATAATTTTTTAAATATTCAGGATAGATAGGCCATCTCTTCATCATTGTCAGTAGGTGACTCCTCATCACTCAAGCTATCATCCACAACTAGAAAAAATGCCTATTTCCATGGTTCAAAACTGTGGAAATAGGCCCCAAAACCGTGTCCGTAGGCTACATGCACAGTTTTGGCCAACCGTGGCTGCTATCGATGTGGAAATAGGCCTCAAAATTCACCACCATGGCGGTTTCCCTATAGCCACTGTTTAAACCATGCCTATAGGATTTTATTTCCAAAGTTTTAACCGTGGATATAGCCTTGGAAAATAGTGTCAATATCCAAAATAAAAAATATGCCCATTGAGTTTTGATCCATGAACCTTCAGTTTACCAACCTGTGACACTTAACACTACACCGCCGAATTCTGCACATATATATGTATATATTATGATATATATATATTAATAAAAACTGTGGAAATAGCTAAAAAAATGTGGAAGTAGGCATTCCCGCCAAAAAATTGGCGAGAATTTGTTTCCCCGTGGAAGCGCGGGAACCCTATAGCCACATTTTTTCAAAACAGTGGCTATAGGTCTTCAAAAAAATGGCCTATAGACACAGTTTTGAATATAGTGGATATATGCCATATAACCATGGCTATAACTATGGGATATAGCCACGATTATGAAAACTGTGTCTATAGGCCACAGAAAACAAACCTATAGCCACAATTTTAAAACCGTGGCTATAGGCTTTAAAACCTTGGATATAACCACATATAGCCATAGTTTTAAAACTGTGGCTATAGGTCTGTGGCACTAGCTTCATTTCTATTATTGATCTTTACTTTTATTATTTTTTTTGATGTAATTTCTTAAAGTATGAAGATTTATTTCCAATTTATTATCCTCTTTTGTGTTGACCTTGAGTTCTTCCATGTACATAATCCGTTTTCCTATCATCTCATTAATATAAAAATTAATTACATCACATCAATCTATTATTGACCCTGAGGTTCCTCTCTATATTTTCATTAGACAGCTCAGTAGGCACATCACTTGGTCTTTTTTAGAAACAAGATTTCCCAATGAGTGAATTTTATTCATTAGATAAATTTCAAAAACAAACTCATCATGTTTCATTTCAAAAGTATCATATTTAATAGTAAAATTATTTAAATGTTTTTCTTTAACATTAAATGTTCCATCATGTGAAATAGCTAAAGTATCACAAAATTATATTATAATTGTACATGAATCTATTCAATTAAATTATTCATCACCCATAACATAATATAAATCCTTCATTGGTTTACAATTATTTTTATATAAATATTTAGTAGAATAACCCCAATTATTTCTATCAATTTTGGTTATTTCAAATTTTTCTAATATAGTATTCTAGTTTTCAAAAACCTTTATCTCAATATGAATTTTAAATTTAATTTTCTACTGGTCATAAATAGTGCCATTAAAATAAGGAGGTATATTAGTATAAGAACCCAATTTCATATTATCTATAAAAAACTAAATTTAGAGATTAATGAAATTTAAGATCATTAAAACAAAACTAATTCACCATTTAACTGTATTTAAAATCCATTGATACCAAATGTTTATCATAGTGAGTAAATCAAAAGGGGGCGAATTGAGTTCCCAATAAAATTTATATTAAAAAATTTAAAATAAAGTCCCCCAATTTAAATAAAAAATACAAACCAATTAGAATAGTATTTTAATATAATTTAGATATTTCAAAATATTTCTCAATGTGTGATTATGGATAAGATAAAACTATACTGAAAATTAATTTTCATTTGAAATTGATTTACATAATCCAATCCATTATATAAGCACATATTAAAATTAACTATCAAATTATATATTTTCTTTATATATTAAAAAAATTTAGTTTAATCATTGAAATAATGAGATATAAAATAAAATATCACATAGCATAATAAAAAAGGTGTTCAGTCTCAAGACAAGACCTAATTCCCTCCAATTGGAAATCACATAATGCAAAGCAGAATATTATAAAAAATAATATAATCCAAAACCTAGATCAGGTATAAAAATAACATCATAACTTGTTCAGGCTCAAAAAATCTTCCATGGTTATACATGGTAAGAAAATTAGCATATGATATACAGGACCTATTACACAATTTCCATGGGTATATAGATAAAAATGGTTGAGAGAATATCAAGTATTCTCCAGTTCAAGCACATGAGATTGTGTGTGTAAATAAATAGGGAAAAAATCCCACAACGCGAAAGTAATGAAAAATTATAGAGATCAAGTAATAAGATATTGAGGATGTAGTGTTTATTGATTTATAATTCTCAAGGTGATTGAGGTTCCTCATATTTTACTTGGTGAGGAGATCAAATAAGTTCTAAATATTTTGAAGGCAAATAGAGTTTCTTGAAGCTCTCTTTTTTATATATAGGTACAAAGGAAAGACTTACACACAGAGCCATAAAATCAGTATATGATGGGATCTTGATCTTCAATGTGTTATACTCTTTCAAATTCGTATGCACTAATAATATATAGGTCATAGAAAAATTTTATTTTTCCTACAAGAGGGATATCTTCTGAAATATATAGCACTGAATATTATTTTCCACTAAATAATAATTGTAAAGATTTCCTAAATCCTCATACTGAATATGAGACATTTGAATATTTCATTAGTATGTCTATGGAATTATTTATGAATAATAATAAAATAAACCCAGTACATTAACTCCCATAAACATGTTGTTGGAAACATTAAATTCAAATGTAGTGGAATAACAATAGTTGAAAGTCTGATAGAAGGAATGGCCCTGAGGTAGTACAATTCCATGGAAACACAAGCCAATTGTAGCACAATTTATAGAATAAAAGATCTATTAGTAGAAAATTCTTGGTGATAGAAGATATGAACTAATGGAATCACTACTCTGGTGGTAGAAGGACCCTAGATGTGGAACACCTGATGGTAGTAGGAGTCTAGAGGTGGCATTCCAAGAAGTATCATGTCCAGTGGTGGCACAAGCATGGAGGCGGTACATTCCTGATTGTAGAATGATTGTTAATGGAATAATCCTGGTAGTGGAATGTGGATGGTGGAGGCATGGCTCCGGTTGTGGAAAATTTTTAACTAATTGTTACATGTGTCTAGTGGTGGCATAGTTTTAACTAATGCTAGCACATTTGTACTAATGATAGCTCTTTTCAATACTTATACAACTTTATTCAAATTATGCTTTACAAAAATAATATAATATCATAAAACATTAATCTCATTAGCAACATAATAATCATGATTTTTTAGAATTAAAATAAGAAGGTTCCGACAATACTAATCTTATGGTCATTGTTCAGTGGTTATATTATTAGTGGTTATGATGCTTAATGGTATTTTAAATACAATAGAATATAATATTTCAAATAATTTAATATTTTTTCTATAACCATAATAGGTTATCTAATTCAATCATAATGGAATTTTATTTATAAAATATTGGGTCATTACAGGGTGTCTCTCTAATCTCAATGGATCCTACTTTCATGAAACCTTCTAAGATGTGGTAGTTAAGGATTTATATATATTATCTGATGCAGATGGTTTTCATCCATCTCAATGTGTCTTCATGGGGTGATATGGTCTTATTCTTCAAGTAGTTGGATAGTTGTATGAGGTTATGTATATACTAAAAAAGGAAAAGTAAGGCGATTAACAAGAATCATTTCCCTATTCTAAGGATCATTGATATTTTTACTAGTTTAGATCGTGCATGATTTCTATGACCAATTTTTTGTATTGATATCTTTACTTGAGGGTAAAGGTGGATTATATCCTAAAGTTCACCTTCTGGTGTAGATGTAGACACTTTATGTTTGTAGTCTTGTTATTCAGTGTCACAATCACACTGATAGTGTTCAAGAGACCCATGGACTGTATTTCATGAGTTCATGAACTAGTTCATAGCCATTTTCATTGAAAAAATTATTATATACATGTGGTTTAAGGAGAATCATATCAAGAATCATAGGATTATTTTATAGAATATCTAACGACACAAAATATATGGAAGTGTTTTTATGTATATTTTTATAGTAATGCAAGGTGAATTTCCCTAGACATGTAGAGCCTTAAAAAGGGAGTAGTATTAGGACCCTCAAAGTTTGAGGTGGTTGTTTCATGGAAGAAACCCAAGAATATGGTGGACGTTCACATCATTCTTGTTCTCAATATCAATTATCAAAGGATTTATCTAACATATTTCAGATTTCATCCCCTTTGGATGATCTAAATAGGAAATATCAAGAGTTTTTTTAGACCAATTAGTTTTAGTAATATTTAGACTCCTAGAAAGGTCAGTTAGTCATCCCCACGATTCCCAATTTTCCTGAGGAAGGGGTAATTTCAAAGTTGTTTTCTGATTATTCTCTTTTGGGACTTCATTGTGTCTTGAAGTAGTAGTGGGAAATGATCTACTATGGGTCCCTAAAGTTATGCCCCTATGAGTATAACTTTTCTTCTTATGATTTGGAATTGGTAGTAGTGGTGTTTATCCTAACATTGGGGAGGAATTTCATCGTCATAGAATGTATTGTGGTCTTCACTGATCAAAATATCTTGGGGAAAATTTTCTCTTAGTGTGACCTGAATCTCAAAAAAAATTGGTGGATGGAGTTTCTCCAATACTATTACTTCTATATCTCCTACACCTTCTGTAAAGGGGATGTTGCTATTTATACAATAATAAAGAAGTCATAAAAGGATGTCTTTCAAGTGTCTGGGGATTCATGGAGGGTTCTGTAGAAGTTGTTAGCTAGGAACCTATATTCAGGGGTGTAGGATAGTATAAGTTTCACGTCCTATATGATACTATAGTATTCCTTGATCCATCAGGTGTAGAAGTATCAATGGGTATACTCGATGGTGGAGGTGGAGCAAGACCATTTTGACCTTGGTAATGCTCTATAGGGGTGGATGGATGATGGAAAAACTAGATGTTGTTCTAGGGAAGTATGTTCATTATGTTGGTGATTCATGTGGGATTCCTCTATGAGTTTCATGGATTGCTTATGGCGGTGCATCCCAACATTTCTATGATGTATCATGGTTTTGGGAGGTATTTTTAGTGTCCAATAATTAAGCGTTTAGTGGTAGAGTTTGTTGCATGATGTCTATCCTTCCAGGAGATGAAGGATGAACATCATGTCCCAGGTGGTTTATTATTGACTTCTGATTTCCCAAAGTAGAAGTGGTAGGATGTCTCAAAGGATTTATTCATTAGATTACCTCAGTCTCACAGAGTTTATGATGTCATTTGGCTAATCAGGGAATAACTAATGAATTCATCCAATTTTATAGTTATAAAAGAGGTTTTTATTGTTTATTCTATAGAAAAATGGTACAAGGGGGGAGGTTTTGAGGCTCCATAGGGTACCAAAGACCATTGTATCTGATTGAGGTTCTTGTTTTACCTTATGATTTTGGATAGGATTTCAGCATGCTTTTTCCTCTCAGTTACACCATAGTATACTATTTTTCATTATCAGACAAATGGGAATACAGAGAGAACCATATAGATGTTAGAGGAAATGTCACAAGATTATGCCTTTGACTTTTTCAGATCAAGGGTTAACCATCTACCACTGGTTGATTTTTCATAAAACAATATTAATAACTCATCCATCATCATGGATCCTTTAAAAGCATTTTCTAGGAAGTTATTCTATTCTCCATTATTCTATAATGAGATAAAATATTCATTAATCCTCAGTTTTAATGTGGTTTGGATCATAACAGAGAAGATCTTGGTGGGTATAAAGATGAAGAAAGAAGAACATGACCTACAGAAGGCCTATAAAGATCATAGGTTGAGGCCCCAAAAGTTTGAGGTCAAATACCATAGGTTCTTAAAGGTTTCCCGTTATAAAGGGATGTAGTGGTTTGGGTGATGCAGTAAGATTTACCCCAGGTTCATTGGTCCTTTTGATATTTTTGGGGCATATTGGAGTAGTGGTTTACTTTTTGGAACTCCCACCATGTCTTGAAATAGATTATGAAGTCTTCCACATGTCTTATCTTCTTTGATATCTTCACAATGACTCCCAAATCATTTAATAGGGATAATTGGATGTTGAGGATGATACAATAGTCCTAGAGTGACCAATTGAGGCCCAAGAACACCAAGATAAGGTGTTTTGTGGGTGATTTATCCATTTTGTTCATGTGTTTTGGTTGTATGGTGGCCTAGAAGTTATTAATTAGTAGGGGTAGTTATAGACCCATTCTCAATACCCCTTTTTATTCTAATGATTTGCTTGTTTCCATTTTGTTGAGATAATGTGTTTTAACCTTATCTTTTGAATGAGATTAACTCTGGACCTTCTTTTATGATCACTCATGGCTATGAGTTTAATTCCACCCATGTTTGGTTATATTATAGTAGTAATGGGATCTAAGAGATGTATCTCATGGGTGATTTTTTTTACTTCTCTTTCATTTTATTTTGGGTTCTCTTTTGATTCTCAAGGATGATAATTTTTTGAGAGTTTTTTTATGTAATTTTTCTCATTCCTAAAACCATCCTGTTGTGTTTTTACGAGTCCTAGATGTGCCAATGGGGTGTTTAGGGTCTTTCCCCCTATAATTACTGTGTTTTTTGTATGGTCACACAAATCCTTCTTATGATCATTAAGTTATTCTCACACTCAGAAAATTTATTTCAGAATCACATTTTTTTCACATGGATGGAAACCTTTTTTATGATTTTAGTCTTTTTCTCACTGTCAAACCATTCATTCATATAGTCGATCCATTCCATCGAATAGTTGATAATTTTTTTATGGAAATAAGTTTGTTCTCATAGTCGATCTATTCCTTTATAGGGTCGATAACTTGTTCATATGGTCGATCTATTTGTTTTCAAGGTCGATACATTCATGGTCAATCCCGTCATGTTCAATCCATTTAGTTTTGACCTCATATTATAAAAATTTTCATCTTTCCAAAATGCCCAAATTTTCCGAAAATATGTGAAAAAAATTTAATGAAAAATAATGAATTTGAGAATATTTTTTTAAAAAATAAATTTTCCATGGACTAAATATATAAATTTAATTCCTTTAACCCCATTTTTATAAAAGGGTTTCTCTATGTGCTTTAAATGAAACAGAATTAAATGTCATTTATAGAGAAAAATTGATCATGAAAATCTTCAAGAATCTATAACTATCATTTTAAAATTATATTATCTTATTCATTTGAGTCTCTTTATATTTTATTTGGGACTAGATGAGCTAGTACCATATTATTGAACCTTGAGGAGTTGTCTATATCCACTAGGATCCTCACCCAATATTTATTCTGGGCATGTTCAATATCTTGGTTTTCTATCTATTTTTATTGTAGTGTATTGTGTTTGATGTAAGATCTTATTTCACCTCTAAATTACTATTTTATATGAATATATTATATTATATATCAATCACTTACCTTTGCATTATTCTGGAAGAAAAACCACCTTCTCTTTCAACTATTTTCATTGCACCATGTTTTGGAACTTCTTTTCTAGGTAGGGGGTCCAGGTTCTATATTTATTTTGTGCATGTGTGATATTAACAAGATTTTTTCACCTTTTGGGTGGATGGTAATATTTGGACTAATATATATTATTAATTTTAAATAATTAAATTGATGGTGAAGGGGTGATATCACATGTTCGTTACTTGATTTTATGATATTGATTTTCCATAATTGTGTGCTGGATTTTGATGGTTATGAAATGTTTTTGCTGCTATTAATATTTTTTTCATTTAAAATGTAGTTATGAAACCCACACATGAAAATGGTAAATCCATAAAATATGGTAATTGAACTAGTTTTTTATAAATAAGGAATCATAGGGATTTTTCTTTTGAATCAATTTTTATGTAATGGATTGCGTGATGAATATGATTTGGGTTGTTTAATGAGTTGTAGTTGTCAGGTTGAGGTGATGATGTGAAATACAAAAGAATGGTGTTGATGTGGGAATTTTTGATGGAATTATGCGTTGTATTGTTAGTTTTATGGTAGCTATGGAATGCTTGAAATGGTAAATTATGATAATTTAACACGGGTTATCTTAAATGTGTTGGGGATGAAAATAAATGTAAGGTAATAAATGTAGGTTTTAAAAAGGGAATGGATTTTCATTAATTTGGGAAACATTATAAACCAATAATAAATTGTATAGTAATTGATGATGTTAAATGAGAATATTTAACCTAATGTTTTATTGTGTTTGGTTAGTGGGACCAGATGGATTGTTAGTGTTGTGGAAATGATGTTGGCATGTGATATTGGTGACTTGGAGGTTACAGTAGATGAGTGGTTTTAGTTGTGTGAACCTATAGTCTAGTCTTGTGTGAATATATTATATATTTTAATTATTCTTAGTGATTTTTATATACACGCTGACCGAGTTGTGTGTTTACACCTACACCCTATTGTTTTGGGTTCTAGGTGTTTTCCCAAAACATCCAATTTATTTTGGATATATGATTTTCTACCTCATCGTACCTGATATTTTGTCCAATTAAGGTTGATATGAATGGGTTGTGATGTACAAAATTAAAAAAGTTCACTAGATGTGATGATTGATGAGTGGATGAGGTGGTTCATTGTGGGGGTCATGCATGGTAGGAAGGGGCCTGAGCCTGATGTCCTTTAGGTTCACGATACTGGACTGCTCTGGTTTATGGAAGTGGTTATAGTCTGATGAGGATGTGATAGTTGTGGAATAGGATGAGAACTGGTGATTAACCATTATAACGTGTATTTTCATGGTATGAATCTAATATATATATATGGAAGGTATGAGAGTTCCATGATGTAAGATGTTGGGGCATGATAACAGAAAATCAGTGGGGAAGTGGTGTAGTGTACCAACTTTTGATATGTTACTTATATTATTATTCCTGTATACATTATTTATGGAGTGGACCTTTGTGAGGCTAGTAAATTGTTGACCCCATAGGTACTTATTGATTTTGATTTTTTCCATTAGGGATTTAGAATGGTTTTCTCACATTTTTAGTAGATACCATAGGTATAAACCTATAGAGTATATATGTTATACTCCCCTACATAAACATAAACTATTTTTCAGGTAATCAGGAAGGATATGGATATCAAGATAGTAATTTATAACTTGGAGGTTTGAGTTATTGATTTACTACTTTAGGATTGTCTTTTGATACTTTACATGGATAATTTTCTTTGAATTTGAATTAAATTACTTGAATTTTGGGATATTTGTGGGGTTTCCCATTTATTTATATTATTGAGATGTTTGGTGGTTTATATATTATCTCCTAATCCTAAATCTCCTTCTATTTATTTTAGTGCCTCCCATATGTGTCAATTTCTATATACCCTTAGTTTTAATCTCCAACCTATGGATTACTGGAGGTGAGATTCAGGGGGATCATTATCTCACTTTCTTCACTATCAACCCATTAGTAGTACCTTTGGAGGGAGAGTTCATGAAATGGGATCTATGCTTTTCGACCAAGATCTGCATCATTGATGCAAGGTTCCTATTTATCTTTCTTCAACCAGATAGTGATTTTTGTTTATCATGGTCTTGGGTAAATCAATTATTCAATCAAACCCACTTTTTTCTATTCAGATGGTTGGTAGATTTTTAAAAGAAGAAGGATCCATCATCTTCTAAAATTTAGATTCACAAACTAGGAATATCAATTTATTTTCAGAATAAGGTGGTTATTAAGGGTTTTGATAAGTCTCTTGGTTATTTCCTCTAAGTTGTCCAACCTAACTTGGAATTTTTATTCCCCATGTTCCCTCATATTTGTGTGGAAATGGATTTATCTTAGCCTCTTCCAAAATATGTGAAAAAGATAATTGGGGAGTAGATAATTAGGTCAATAAAATACCCTATGAAGATGGTTCCAGGTATTCTATCCACTACTATCTTTGTTGTTATAATGGTGAGACTCGTCAGAAGCTGTCTTGGTCACATGTAAAGTATATAATTCATCCATTGGGTCAGAGACATGTGTCAGCTCAACAGGATCTAGGAAAGTCATTTGAATCTATCCATGAGTAATATAAAATGGTATATACTTACATGGTTCATTCCTCTCCTCCCCTCCAATAGGGTGCTTTTTTTTTTCGTGTTGATCTAGGTCAATATGAATAATATTGGCTACTCATCTTTAGGTATGACCTATCCTATGAGAATCCTGGAACTACCTGCCAAATTCCCCACTATATTCTCCAACTAGAGAGAGTCCTAATAATTATTTATTTTTTATTTAATTCCAATTTACACACATAAAATATTATACGGTTTCTTCTTTAGTGTATGATAGACCTAAGTAACACAAACAAAATAAGAGAAGGGTTTTTTGGCACACTCTCGTGTGATTGTTTTTCATGAAACACTCTTTCCTTTCCCGAGGAATATCTAGATATTGTATATTATTTAGTAGTTAAAGGAAGTAGGATGGTTTAGAATATTTTCCATGTATATGATAATAGTCCATACAATACCCTCAGATGTTCATAGTCTAAGGATGATTCTTTGCAAAATGTCCTATTTATGTATTTTGATAGAGAAAGTAGTGAAGCCATCAATGACCTCTTCTAAAATATGTACTTTTCATTTATATCTATCTATATAATATTATAGGGATTTGGGGTCCTATAAAATGTGAACATATCAATATAAAATTGATTTCATACTCTTATATAATTCTCAGGATCCTAGTAAAATAAATGGTAATACATCTAAGGATTTTGTTTATCAAGTTCTCTATTCTTCACCTTCTAAATTCTTCAAATAATCACTATATTTGAATATTTTGGATGTATTTGGGTTTTATAGGCATAAAAATATTCACATATTAGTTTATCACTCTCAATGTTCTATAAATAAGCAAGGAATTCTTCTTTACTATTATGTATTTTCATTGTGATGTTTTACAAAGGTCTTTTCTATGTGACAAATAATCTAATTTGGACCATGGAGATATCACCTATATTGTTGTAGGGGACCTCAATATAATCTACGATAATTCTAAAATAGGTTGGGTGGGGAACTTCTAATAGTCCTATAGATGATTTAAATGTATTCATAGCTGAAAACCAGCTGATGTACTGAGGCTTTATAGGAGAATCATTCACCATGTGTAATAACCGTAAAGGTCAAAGACATCTGTTGCAGTAGTTAGAAATATTCCTATGTAATATGCATGGAATGAATTATTTTTTCACTATTAAGGTTAAAAAAATTGCAGATGTATTATCATACCCCTCTTCTATTATTATTCAGTTTGGGAATATTATCTATAGAAAACAAAGATTTAGGTATTCCCAGAAATTGACCAAATAAGCTTCCTTCCTATAGGTGTTTGGTTTTTCATGAAATAAAAATTCTAGTGGGCCACCCATGTATAACATCTAGGGAAACTAAAAAACCTTAAGTATATGATTTTGAGGTGCTTCAAGGACCATATAAAGGATTCTTCTATGGTGGAAACCTTACATAAGGAAATTTATCCTCTAGATAAAATATTTCTTGCTAAATGGAACTCATGGATCTAAATGAAATGACCAAGAAATAAGACTAGATGGATTTTATGTATTTAATGAAGGTGATAGAGGCCAAAGATCATTAAGTGGAATTAAAACTACATTAAATTGGAAAAAATATAGATTATTTCCATTCATGTATTAAAATAAATGGTATATGGGTGGACTCAACTTAAAAATGGAAGATGGATTAGTCCAATCTGACATCAATTCTCTTGGTTACTTAGTTATTAGGAACTTTCAAGAAATTCTCACTAGCCTTATTTTTTAATCATACTTTCATGTCTAAGATGAATAATTAAAAAACATTGAATATAATATTATGATAAAATTATAAGAGTTTATAATTCCTCCATCACTTATCTTTAAAAAAATACTATCTACAAATATATCAAGGGGATGGGTTTGGAAATTAAAATTAGACTAGATGGTTACCCAATTATTTTCATTTATTCCTATTGGATATCACAATGTTGGAGGTAGTTATTTCTATTAAATATTTCATTAATGGAGGATTCATCCCAAAATCTATGTAATATACTAAATTGGTCTTTATTACTAGGATTCAACACTTTTCCCTCTTATAACACTTTTTTCCCATTGGACTTTGAAAATTTTAATATATAATCATTGATAATATAGTGAAAAAAAATTATACATACTTTCAGTCTCTCTATTTTATCTAAGGATAACCATATATTATGAAGGGGAGATATATTTAGCAGTCTTTGGCCTTTCCTGGGAAATGATGGCCCCTATGGATTGGAAATTATTGCGAGGTAAGGTATGTTAGAAATTTATATGAATAAGGTGTTTGATACAATTAAATGGGGTTTTATTTTACTACCTTTGAGGAAGAATGGGTTCTCTAATTCTGCATGTGAAAAACTATTTTGGGGTTTTTATTCTTAATGGATATTTATTTACCTTGTCGAAGAACTTTTGGTTGTTTCAAATTCTTTAGTGGTATTAAACAAGGTTATCAACTTTCTATTATAAATTTTATAATTATTAAATATTATCTATGAAAAAATGTGAATGCTTGATTGGAATAGGGGAAAGTCAGTCGTTATGTAGGCTGGTATAAGACCCCAAGAATCCCCCACATTTTATTTGCAGATGATGTCCTTATTCACATCAATGGGAACCCAAATTTTTTTCCAATGTCAAGAAACATTTCAAGACATATGGAATTTGGATTATCCAATCCACAAATATTTTTAAAAGTGTATTCTTGGTTACTAATATAATGACCTAGAAAAGGAAATAATTTTTGAAGAGATGGTCTGTCTAGATAAAACAAGTCTTTATGTTTAACTACCTTTGGGAACTAATAATTCATGTCCAAATAAGGATTCAAAATTTATATATAATTATGTATAAAGTGTCCAATAGTATTCAAAATTTTATGAATAAATTTGTATCTTTCAGTGGAAAGATCACCTTGATCAAAAATATTCTATCATCCATGCTTATATATGTTCCATCTTTGTTGGAAGTTCACAAAGTTATTCTCAGTAGGTGGGAGAAGATTATGTTAGAAGACCTTTGTAACTATAATGAAAATAAAATGTTTTATTAGGTTTTCTAGAGAACTTTAATTATTATAATAGAGAAGTTAGGTCTCAATTTCCTTTTCTTGGTTGAAAATATCAAATCCCTCTAAGATAAACTATCATGGGACTATTTGGATGGAACTTCCTTATGGGAATGCTATATTTGAGTTAAATATAGTAAAAAATAGTATGTGGTAATAGAGAATACTGGTTGTAGAACCTCTAGAATTTGTAGAAAAACTATATCCATCCCTCCATCCAATCTTGAGTAGTCATAATGGGTGGTGGGTATTTGGGATCTCTCTTTATAGAAGTATTAATGGGAAGAACCAAAAATATTTTTATAGGTTTCCTAGTCCCTAATATCACTATTATGGGCGATATGGTCTACTATAAATTTATAAAGGAAGTTATTAATCAGGATAAATTACTATGGTATAATGATATTGTTATTATATTGAATCAAGAGTAATTAGCTTATATACCTTATTCCAGCAATATTATCTCTTTATCTTCTTTTAACTTGTATAACAAAATCTTGGAACCTATTTTGTGATGGGGGAGAATATATGGAACAAGAAAATATCCAAAAAAAATAAGATTCCTCATTTTAAAGGTCCAAAGGAATGTTTTACTTTGTAATGAGGTAGTAAAAATGAGTGGTATCTCACTTACTTTTAAATACAGGTGTTTTATTTCACTGGAAGTGGAATCAATAGACAATCTATTTACAAGAGAGATTTGGGGAACTAGTATATAGAACTTCTTTGTTAATATCATGAAAATTCTTGTTACAATAAACTTCATTGAGACACTTTTGGATTCTTGTCTCATTGGTGGGATGAACAAATATATGAAGGTCATGTACATTTTTATTATAGATGCGTTATGGTGGTCATTTTGGACTATAAAAAATTATGTGAAGCTTATGGATATGAACATCACACTATAATATATCCTTCATCAAAGAATTACTGTCATTCGTGACCTCATGTGAGGTATCAAGGAAGATGCTCCAATTAATTTTCTCCACGAACTTCAAATGGAATTCCTATGGATATGGAATCATTCATTGAGAATTTATATAGGAAGATCAGTTTTCTATGAGCCACATATTTATGGATAAAAAAAATATAGGGATGGTTCATATTTTATAAACTTTATGGTTATAGAAGGGGTAGGACATGATCATTGAGGCTCATTCATTTTTTTACATGATGGCCCACTTTGGACATGGGGCCTCTATCTTAGACAAGGAAAAGTAATGCCAATTTAGGTTAAAACTATGTCAAGAACTAAATATTACTCTTACAAGTAATGAAATTGATTCTATGATCATTAATAACTTTGTGAAGAATCCATAATTTCCTACTCGTTGGTATGGTATATTATGTGAATGTGTGCTTATAATATTCATGGAGAGCTTCTATCAATCATACCTGGAGAGAAAAAAACATTTTGGAAGACTCACTTTCCATTTATGATTAATTAAATAATGATATGGAGATCATTATATATTTGAGAATTCTACCCAAAATATGAAAATTTTTCACCTTTACTAATGTTCTTGGTATACCACATTTCTCCCACATTGATTCTATGGTTTCATGTTTTATTTCCCCTCATGTATGCGACTATTTTTATTTTAATGAAGAGTTATTCTATAAAAAATAATATCTTTAAAAACCTCAAGTAGTATCTTTTCCATAATCATGTATTTATGTCACTAGTTGAATGGAATTCCATCATACTCTATGTAGAAACAATGTAGTAGTCACTTGGTGGCCCATTTTCCAAAAACAATGATACATGAATTGAGAAAAGTATTTATTATAATAGTTAAACAATATTTGACGTTGAAAAATATTAAACTAATATATATATATATATATATAGTAATTAACTCACCTTGATCGTTATAGAGTAGAAACATTGGAATCATCTAAATAATCATAAATCCCACATGATTTTTTATATGAACTCACTCAAATACTTTTGTGGTCTCTCCATGATGATAGAAAGATTAGAAAGGTGGGATGCCATCCAATAGTAGTTTGACATTCACTTTGTATCCCAAAATGTGATCAATGGATATGTTCTTATTAAATTTCTTATACCATACCTTACATTAGAAGTGGTACCATTAGACATAGAGATCCCTGAATAATATGTTTTATTTATTAATGAGAATTTGTAAATATGGGAAATTGACTTCTATGGTGCTTATGAAATTACAACTGGGGTGAGGATAGAAGATCTAAGAATTAATCGGGATATCTTGGGGATTGTATTCGATTCCCAAACAAAATAAACCCATTCATATTATTTACTCTTTTTATAAGGGTGTATAAATAATTAGATTGAGTATTCAGACCTCATTGGAGAATTAGAATTTTCTTTAAAAATATCAATTTACTAATTGAAATTCAACTATGATTCTAATTTGGTGTTCATGAAAAGAAATACATATTATACAATCAGGACATAACAATTGATACCCATCATGACTATGTATGAGTGTTGATGTCACAATTTTCTATAGATTTGGTGTTGTATTAGATTTCAAAATTTTCAAAATATTAATATGATTCATTGTAAAATGAAAATATAACCCGGGATGATCTAGAACATTTTAAGGCGGTGATTCACATTCTTCACTATATAGGGATATTTACATTTATGGTAATGATATGGGTAAATAAATGAAATTAGTTTCAAACCTTTAAAAAAATAATTATCCCCCATCTACCAATACCATTTCTAGTTTGATGTATTCCATAATACAGTATATATAGAATAATACTTTCCTGCAAGATCAATCTAGAGGGATAAAATACATTGGTGTGTAGAGAATTTCATCCTCTACGAATGTCTGAAGTCTTAGGAATTTTTCAAATAATGGGGATTTGATTATATCTTCATTACATTAATTTAAGGATGAGATACCCTCACTATTAGACAATAAGTACATTTTTTCCCTAGGGAGGTCAAATGTTAGGGACCAAAATCTTTAATTAGGTAAAAAGAATTAGATATTTATGCCTCTGAATGATGCATGACTTCTTCGAATTCACCATGAAGTTCCATGAATTTGAAATTTGTCTGAATTTTATTTATAAACCATTAGAATTAACATATAATTCTAAATACTCTTATACTTTCCCCTATTAGATATAGATATCCTTGGTCTGTACACTCTAACTATAGTAATTTTATTCAATATCAGTCTTACTACATAAAAATTATTCTCTAAATGGGATGAATTTGTACCCTTGAATGTGGTTTGGAAAAATTTTATCATTAACTTCATTCATTTAAAAATCATTACTAGATTAGAAGTGCCACATATGATTCCATTGGAAAATAGAACCAATTTCTATGCCTTTAAGATGAAGAAATTGTTTTGGGAGTATAATATATAGTCCAATCCCTCATACCACTATCATGTTCAGATAAATAGATAGATAGATATAGGCCTCAAACAAGATTATATACAATACCATTAATAATATGGTAAATAAGGTAAAAATCCATGGCTACATAAAATCCTACATTCTTTGTGGACTTATTACACTATCACCAATGCTACCACCCAAGATACCATATATTCTCTAGTATATGAGACAAATGTAATATTTCTTATCTATGTTTAGTTTTATTTACTTTTTATTTTCATTTTATTAAATGTTTCAAGATGAAGAGTCTCAAATCTATCCTAATAATAAAAAAAGACTTTATGGGAAATTGTTATCCACATTAAATAACCTTGAAATCCATTAGAACTATGTCACATGATTTTTTAACTAGAATATTTTCCTCCACATATTTGTTGATGGGGAATTTGTATTTTCATTTAAAATTCTAAGGATACCAAGAAATAATCTCTTTAATATAAAATAAAAATGTTAATTATCTTACATTATACCCAAGGTCTACTCTAATTGAACTTATTCTATGATAAAAATAGATAGAAAGTGTATTTATCTATCAACAAATTCATGGTTCTGAAGAAATATTTTTCATAACTTCACATTATGTTATATAATTGTATACAAAATTATTTTAAAATAAATTTAAATGGTTATATTTATATGATTTTGAAAAAATTGACATGAATATCCTATTTATATGATCCTAAAAAATCTGGAACCCAAGTCCTCACTATATGAATTTAAACTATGTATAATATTTCCTTTTTCATATGAAATTAAACTTCATAAAACTAGGTCAATCTTGTAAAACCTTTGAACTATATGTAGTGGTCAGTTTCACATGATAATATTCCATTATATGAGAGGTCTATCTATACAAGAGTGCCTATTGTACAACCATTCATCCATATCACTTCACTATGATAAAATGACTCTATATTTAAGAATTATGTGTTTCTTTATATGCATTCCCAAGAGATATATAATGAATATTGTATCTTTTTTTCTTGATTCCAACCAAAAATCCCATTCAATTTAGACCTTCCATTCCATTCTAGTACTTGTGAATTATTAAATCATTTAATATTTTCTAAATGGTTCTTTATTAGGATGTAACTATATTTTTCTATCTTGGTATTGAGGCTTGTCTTAATTCACACCATGTTTCATTATCCCTTATATCATTAGGGTACTCAACAATTTCACTAAATTTTCTATTATTCATGATCTAGATCTACACATTATCAGTTTATATACCCTAATGGAGAAAGGTGGAAATATTCATTGTATTTTTTGTAAATATATTAGTTAGAGGAAAATTAAATATATGTGTGGAAGTGTGGTAAAGTGGATGAACCCAATGAATATGAATACAGATACTAGCCATTTATCAAAGGAAAATGAGATTAAAAATTCTATAGCACATGAAAAATATTGTATATTCAGTGTATAGAACAATTCTTTGAAGAGATTCTTGGTAATACAATTATTTAATATCTGATTTTTATAAATTTGATCCTAAATAAAATAAATTAAAAATGGTGATTAAGTGAGAATCAATATCTTTAAAAGAAATCTATGAATATAATGAAACTAAAATTTGAGAATAAATTTAATTATAAATATTTTAATAGGTTATAAGGTGGATAAATTAGCAAGAAACCATCCAAATGAAATTTTGGTTCAAGGGTCCTTTAAATAATTTAAAGAGATCTCTTTGATGGGGTTTTATAGAATTAGAGAATTCCTCAAATGATCCTAGGTTTATTTGATATTTGGAAATGTTATTGAAATTAATTAATCATAGGAGAATTAATTATGGAATTATAGGTTATTTTGGTTCTCAGAATTATGTAATTAAATAATTAAAAGTTCTCTAGAAACATGATAGATAAGTTTAAATTTATTTTGAAAATTCCAAAAAAAACTTATAGTTATTATATGGTGATTTGGAGTGTTGGGAAGGTATTAAGTTGAATTAAAGTTGTTCTAAATTTATTTTAAGATATTATGATATTTTTTTTATTATAAATTGAAATTAAATAAGATTTTGGTGGCTAAATATAAATATTTTCCAACATTTTATTTTTATAATACTTTTTTGGATAATATATATGATATTTTTCTGAGGATGAAAATGAAAAAGGAATCAAGGTTCAAAAATACATTTGATTAATCTATAAGACTTTATCTGAAGTTTGTAAGACTTTAATATAATTTCATATGAATTTCAATTATATCATAAGAATTATTAGGAACCTCATATAAATTTACATGAGATAGAAGAATAAAAAACTCATAAAAAATATATATATCACACAAATCTTAGTAAGTCTTAAAAAATATTAGAGTGACTCTTAAATTTTCTTAAATATGACTAAGGCATGGATTTACGGTGACATGTTAAGACTTATAAATTATTATGAAAATATCTTGGTTGGAAAAACAATTCACTAAGGAATGAGGATTTCAGTGATCTTGTATGAATTACCAATTATTATATGAATACTAATGATATTAAAATATTGTTAATGGTAAAACCTCATAGAGGACATTTTAAGAAATAATAAATAAATTATAAACCTAGTTAATACATAAAATATTTGATATTTCCCAAATATTAAACATTATAAAGAATAAAATTTAATTAGTTTATTCTTGGTAATTTTATGTTCATTAAATTAAAATCCCAATAATTGAATTTTGATTCCAGATTGATTTTGAGAATTCAACACATCATAGAGAGAGTTTCATATTGGGTTGAATATTCCATGAATACTTAGACTAAAAATAAAAAAAAATAACTACCCTTGATTTTTTGAAATATCTTTTTAAATAAATACAATTATAATAATTCTGAAATAATTATAGGGTAAAATCCTGGAATATAATGGATTGAATTTTAAATTAAAATTTTTAAAATTCAATTCTATGAGATAAGTGGAGAATAATTTTAAATAAATGACTAAATTATGAAAAAGGGAAAAAATTCATTGGATTTTCAATATTTAATTTATAGAATAAATAGTCACTGATATTAAATTAATATAAAAGGTAAAAAATAAAAAGGAGGGCGTTTTTATATAATTTACCCACAAATTCCGGGGAAAAATAATACATTGTTACACCAAATATATGATATATCGAAGATAGGTAAATATAAGGAAATAATAAAAAAATACAATGAGATAAAAAATAATAGATTCTATTACTGAAATTTAATTGGAGAAGATGAAGAATAAGAAATAGATTTGGTGATATTTTTCTATGATACACATTATTATATGAGTTCATTAAGAATAATTGAAAAGGAATATCTATGGAAGGAATCAACCTATTTTTGATAATTAGTTCAGTGAGTTATGTAAAAAAAGAATAAGTATAAAGAAACATTCACAAATTAATTCTTTTAATATCTAGTGTTTCATAATTTAAAAATTTATTTATAAGAATAAGTATTTACTCACTTCTTTGAAAGTAGTAGTGGATAAAGAAAAAAAGAACATGCATGAGTAAAAATAGAAGAAAATTGAAGCGACACAAAGAAAACTCAATTAATTTCTCAACTAGTGGAATACAATTTTGTTATTATAATGAACATTGAATACTTTCATGCTATCAAAAGGTACTATAAAGATCTATTTGGATACTATATTTTGGTTAGTCTAAAAATAATCCAAGAGTTCATGGTGATTCTAACCCCCTACTTATGTGTATGGAAAAAACTATATTTTTCATGATAATATTTTCCCAATCCACTTGAAATTATGATCTTTCTATTAGTGGAAAATCTATATATCAAATGATACCAAAAAAATAAGGAATAAGTAATCAACATAATGAGAGAACCTTGTAAAAATATAATCTTCCCATTTTTACTACTTTCTTTTATTACATATGGTATTGTGTATTTAATAATAAATAGATCTACTTATATCATAACTTGTAATAAAAGCTCAAAATTATAAGGGGCTGAAAATATTAATAGAAAATTTAGTAATTGGTAAATAGTTAGTCATACCTAAATCACCCCCTCTCTGGTTTTTGTATTTATATAACGAGCTATATAATTTTTATGAAGTAATGGTTATATTTATTTTGATATGTATTCTCTATAGTACTAATGATTTATTTTGAAATATTTTATATCTATAATTGAAGGAATTTTAAATTATCCACATATAGATACCTTATTCTCCATTTCTACTAATGTTGTGAATTTCTTGGTTATGATTCTGAAGAACATAATGAGAATAGAGAAAAATGGGTTTATAATGATCTCAAAAAGGATAAAAATATAACACTATTATAATTTCTTCAAACTGTTAACTATTCATCTAAAAAAATGTTTGATAATGATTATTTTCTTGAAGAATTTTCAAGCTTGGATGAGTATGAGATGGATGGGTACACCAGGATAAAAAAACCTATACTATAATGTTCATAAGTATATAAAGAAATTTAGCATCTATATAGGCTCTCATATATTTGGTATTATTAAATATATATTTGATGAAAAGGAGTAACTAGATTAATAGGATGAAGAGAGAGAATTATTTTACCAAGAAATTAAAAAAATGAAAAACTCTCACACAACTCATTGAAGATAAATATAAATTTGTATTATTTTGTAGTTAAAAATTATATTTGAATTAATATGACTATAAAAACAGTGATTGTGAGAAAAATATAATTATGGAAGTGATCTTTGAAGTAGAAAATATTCATCGAACCACTTTAGACATAAAATGAGCACAGTTTGAGGTTAAAGATAAAAAAAATAAAGAACTTGACAATTCACTATAAAAGGCTAATAATGTTCATGATGATTAGATTTTGATGTTGGAAAAGGAATTTGAAGAAAGGTAGAAATATCTATAAGACCCGAATCATTATTTAAATCTAAAATGTATATAGTTAAAACTAAAATGGGGAAATTAGTAAAACACTAAATCATAATCTTCACATGTTTCATGGAAAAGAAGATAAAATCCCACAGAAACTAATGATTAGAGTCTTAATTCCAAAAAATAATCAGGATTGTGAAAAAAATAGCATGAATTCATACAAAAGTTTTTCACAATAATCTCAAATATAAAGGTAACCCATTTTCCTAATAAATAATTTAGTAAATATTTTGTTTTATCCACTAGTGTAAGTTAAAACAAATTTTGTAAAATTATAGGTGACCAAAAATGTGGAAAAACCCAACATGAAATACAGGGTGGTTGTGAGGAATAATTAAAAACATATATATCCATATCAATCATAGAATAACAGGGTAGTTTTCCAAAAATATTAATCTACAAAAAATAGTTTGACTACGTCAAATAATAATTAGAGAAGATTTACTATAAACTGTTGGAGCTGGTTGATGTTTGGAAATAAGGACATTGATATTGGTACAATATTTGATGGGTCAGTGAACATTATTACTTACTATTTAAATAGTAAGAGTTTAGAAATATATTATATTTTCTAGATCCAAAACTTAAACAATGGTGTAAATATTTGAAGTCAGTGGTGGTCCTATGAGGAAGAAAAATGGAGGAAATTCAAAAGTGATTGATTCAATTTTTGACAAAATAATATGTTATTTGATCAAGAAAATAATAAAGTAATGTATTTTGAAATAAAATTATTTTATTAAATAATGGGTTAAAAATAAATTTTGAAGGATTGTTTCTTAAATATAATACATTTATCATTCATGGATCAGTTAGTCTAATTGGATTTAATTTCAACCAAGGAATACCAACCTCTTATGTTCAATTATGTTTATTCTACCAAAACCAGTAGAAATACCTCAGTTGAGGAAATTCACTTTGCCTAGATATATTAATCTCAATTCTTGAATTGGAAAATTAATATAAATTATTTTTTATATACCAATATAATCAATTTATTTTGAATTCATCTCTCCACACTAATATTTGTTATATTAATGTAAATGTATAAAATATAATTAATCACCCAATTGATCCCTAATTTACGTAAACTTCCAAAGATATGATTGGTATTTAATTAACTATCAAAATAATCTACTATATATCTATCATGACTTTTGTTACTAGACACATGATAAAAGAAACATCCATCACACATGAAAAAAATCATTAGATGTTATTTAGAAGAAAAAAATAAAAATTCATCTAAAATTAATTGGAAAAATGAGACTTACTTGAAATAATGCTAATGATTATAAGAATCATGTTCTGGAAGTAATGAAATACACAAAAAAAACTAAATAAAAAAAGAAAACAAAAAATATAATGATAATTATAGATATCCCATAAAATTAGTTAAACCTACCTTTAAATATAGAAATACTCATCACTGTGTTATAAATGGTGTCATGGTGTGAATCATTTGGGACTTGGGAAAAGTTTTCATTGTTATTATTTCTTTAAATATTTCATGGACAAAATTTTACATTTATAATTTCACCTAATCTTACATTTTTTGAATTTTAATCTCCCCTAAATATTATGGCGTCAGATCCTTAGGGGATCATTTGAGATGTCTTCTTCTTTGACTATTGTCAAAGTATGTCATCATGTGGATGAATTGGTCTCGGTGAAACAACATCATCTATACTGATCTATTTGGAAACTCCCACTCATGATTTTATCGCATTGGTCATGGTATGAATCAACTTTATGATATCCATAATTAACCCTATGATGTTTCCATTATGGACAAAAATAATTCATCGTGTCATGGAAGAACCTTATGAACATTTAAAACTTCCATACACACTTTTCTACTTGAACCTAATGAAGTACTTCATCAACCATATGAAATTATATGGACATATTCATTTCTTGATTTATTTTTTTCAATGGAATGTTCTCTCATGATGAAGACCATTCTTTCTAAGTTGAGATGACTCTTAAGTAGTTTTAAATACATATCCATTTCTCCTCATGTTTCATGGTTTCACTATGATACATGTGTCATGGTGAGAATAGATTCCAACTTCAATATGATCTTTCTATTTAGGATTCCTTCTTGAAAAAAAAAACACAATAGTTTTGGCTACGATTCCAGGGTTCCTCAACTCAACATTTTATTTTACCCTGTTTTCACCATGAACAATCCCTTCATGCCAAAAATGTCTATTTTTCATCTAAATCCTTAAAATTTCTTGCAATCTATTAATATCTACAAACCGTAAGTAATTAATCATTATTTCACAACATTACGTATTATTATTCTCAAAATCACCAAGAAAGATACACACAATATGGTCATGAATTATAAATATCAAATTCACTTACATTTTAAAATTTCTTATCCTAAAAAAACATCTCAAAAAATATTCTACCAAACAACAAATATCCACTAGATGATTGTCATAGCCATGAATTTTAATAGAAAAAAAGTATTAATTGTAACTCATTGAATTTTAATAAATAATTCATCTAAAGTGTCTAGTAATTCCTCATCATTAAACTCTAACTCTATTTCTTCTTTACATCCATGATTATCTATTAACATTTACTTAAAAATCCATTTGTATATTGTGATTTATCTTTATGAAAAATTTAATTTATCACTCAATATAAATGTAAATTAGAATTATGATCAATCTAAATTTCACAAATCCCATCCATAGGATAAAAATCTACCAACATCTATACATATAAATTATGAAAAAAACATCATGAGGGATTTTCATTTAGGTGTTAATGAATCTGAGGCTAAAGGAAAGTGTTTCATGATCTAGAAAATAAAATCGAAGGATTTAAAAAGGATTGTTAGATTATTTAAGCATACATTAAGATATTAAATAAAAATATCAATGAAAATGAATCCTAGTTTAAATTTCATCCATTGGTGGAATTACTATTTCCTTCTCCTCTTACTCATAGTCCCACAAAATATTTGTAAGAATCTAATATTTCAGACCCTTTAAATATTATCTTCAATAGTTTGTGTCACAACCAAAACCAAACTAACACAACAACCAAATGAAAAAAACTGTTCCATATTAAAATTAATGAATAATATAATAATTAATAGACAAAATGATAGTAATAAGTTAAAATAATTATATATTATTATTCTCTTTGATTAATATTTCAAAAAAAATTTCATTCAAAAAACCATTTTAAAATAGGGTATTATATCTTACCATTAATTTTTCATTGTTAAAAGTTTATCATAAAAGTTAATATTTATATTTTTAAACTAATATATCAATATTAAATTATTTTTAAATTTATATAAAATAATATTAAAAACGAATGAAGTATAAAATGGTTGTTTTTTTTAATAAAAGTAGTTTTCCTCTTTATAAAGTATTTTTATTTAAATAATAATAAATTTTAGATTTTTAATTTTTTTAAAAAATTATTTATTTTTGGATGAAACATTTAAATATTTTCTTAGAATATATTTTTGAGATTTTTTGAAAAAAATATTTATTTTTTTGGTGATTGGTGCAAAATACATCTTTTACAAACAATACGAATTTTATGAAATTATTAGTATATAAGTATGAATTTAGAATTCATGAATAATTTTTATAAACTAAAATAATTACTTTATATTTTAATTTATAATTTTAAAATTATTTATTAATTTATAGACCCATAGTTGAAACTTTGGAAATTAAGATATATTTTTCAAAAACAATAACACATTATAAATTTAGTATATTAAATTTTATTTTAATCTCTTTTAGAAATATAATGGAATAAAATATATATAAAATTTTTAATTAGTATTTCCAAATTATTTAATATGGTTATTTTGTATTTTTGGTCATAAATGATATGTTATCTTAGATAAAATCTTGTAACTAGAGTAAAAGCTAAAATGGTAAAACTGAAACATTTAATGGTAACAAGTTGAAAAATATTTAAATCATGTGTGTGGATGGGTGGTTGAGTCTTAGATCATAATATATCTTCGAAACTCCATTATTTCCCAATTTTTTGACCATATTCATTGAGGGTGACTTCCTATTATTTAATATTTTTTGGTATTTACAAAAAATCATCCCTTTACACATACAAAGGGAGTTCTCCTCTCCCCACTTCCCCTAAAACCCACTATATTCCTCTAAAAATTAGAAAAAACCTATTATAAACATTTCTATCCATCATAAACAGTTTCTTTTATACTCAAAATACCATCCAAAAAATGGATTTACCTCCTTTGTAATCGAGATAATCCAAGAGGTGATGTATAAGTTCCTAACCTCTCTTTCTCATTTATATTTATTTTTGTGCACTCCTTATTTTTTAAACTTTACTAAACCATCAAAAAATTATAAAATAATTATCCTTAGTATACTTAAATTTTATGATAATTATTTTACAATCACTAACCACCAGTCCATTTTCCATTAAGAAAAATGAAAATGTAAAATGTTCATATGTGCGGACTACCACATCCATGAAGTAAAATGTTCATTTTCCATCAACACATAATATGGATGGTTTAAAAATATAATTTAACATATAATTATGATATATATAACTTATTTAATAATATTATATAATAAAATATATTACCCCTCTCTATCATTCTATGTAAAATGAAAACTTCATCCATATTTATCTGTAGACTATTACCTCCATGGAACGATGCGTTTTGTTTTTCATTATGGGTTTTAATAAATGGTTATAAGAATCATTTTAATGTATAAATATGATTTTTATTATATTATTAATGTTATGGTAATACCAATTTAATAACCTATTAATTAAATGAATGATAAAAAATAATTATAAAATTAACGATCATAAATAAGAAAACTAAGAGGGACAAAAAATTTATTCATACTATTTAATTTTTTCTTATCCATAACATATTCTAAAAAATAACTATAATTATGATATATCAAACTAATAAAAACTAAATTGGATAATTATTCAACTTTTATAATTATATTTCAACTATACCATCTCATAATCACCCATTAATCATGGTATGTTCATGTTTGGGTCTATTTAACAACCTACTTTAACAATCCTAAAAATTAATATCATGAATGACTATGGTAAAATAATCACTAGTTTAACATGGAATAAATATTTATTTATTTATATATTTATTTATTTTGTGTTATAGAATGTTTATATCAATATTTAACTCATTAATTAAGAAAAAACCCTTTGTTGGTTAAGAATAATCGACATATGCTTATTGATGATTTCATTTAAAATTATTTTCAATGATACACTCATCAATGAAATTTAATCCTTCTTAAATAATTATAATTAAACACGCAATGGTACATTAATTATATGGTAATGGTGAACTTTGAATAAATAATTAACATTGAAATCCCTCTTATAAATCACGTCGAAACGATCATGATTACATACACAAGATAATTAAAATGGGTAAAATATAAATATATATATATTTATTCATTATAAATGTGGATTATAAATGGTTGTATTCATGAATAATGTTATTAGGTGTGTATTTACTCAAATTAATTTATTTATTCAATATTTTTTTGGAATTTAATAACGAATTAGGAAAAATAATAATGATTTTATTCTCAAATTCCTCTCTTTGAGACATTCTTTATATTATACATAAAATTTATTTTATGTGGTGATTATACATCCTAATTGAGATATTATTACATGAAATAAATTTTATTCATGGTAATTTATGTTTAATTTCAAGATCTCTCATTCAAGAAGTTTTTTTTAAATGCTCCTCAAATTGTAAGGGTTTTTATTAACACAATTCTTGTTCATTGTGTTTTAATTCTTAATATTTAAAATATTAATATAAGTTGGGTAAATTATACTCTATTACTCTATTCTGTTTTATTTTATATTTAAATTTTGGGGGTTTATACTTTTATATCATAAACCCATTTTTAATATTTTATTGCTTCATGAACCATGTTATTCATAAGGGACTTCGATAACTCAAATCTTTTTCTTTGCTTTATATAGTTTCTTTAGAACTTCATCCTTCAATATTTCAATCATTATTTGATTTCCATTCTATATTATGTTCACTTTTATATTTCATGGGATAATTTCTCTTTTTATATAAATCTCCCTATTTAATATTTCTATAACCTAAAAGTATAACATCAATAAATTTTTGTCTCTTAATATGATCTTTGCTTCAAGTCCATGTTTTAAATTTCAACAATTATTTCACCTATTTTTGTGAAAGAAATATGGATTATTTTCTAATATTATAATATTTATCTTTACCATTTTTGAAAATGGAAATATGATACTATTTTTATGATGTGGGTTTCCAAGAAAAGTTATTTTAAAATAGTTTCCATCCATTTAAAATAAAATTATTTATCTTACACCATATATTTCCTTTGATAATATGGATAAATTTTATATAAATAATATATTGACTTTTTTAATGTTTTTTTTCAAATTTACCACATCACATTTTTTTAAATAATTTTCGAATATGACATGTGACTTCATCATTAAACTATTATGTTAAAAATGTAATCATTTATGGTTTTAATTGGGAATAAATATTTCTACCTCTTTTTACTTTTTTTAATAAAAAAGTTTCACTCAATTTTGAATGTTTATAAAAGAAATTATTTTTTTCCTGGAATTAGAAAAACACTTTTAAATTGATTTCAAACTATAAAATGTATTTATTATTCCCCAATTGAATTTTCTAATACAACATAATTGTATTTTTCATCTAATATATTATAATTTGATATATCTTATGCCCTATTGATGAATGTTTTTTAAATATAAACATCCTCATTCAATATTTGGTTGGATTATGTAATTTTATTCTATTTTGGAGAAATTATACATTGTTTCCTTTATCATTTCTAATTATTTTCGATGTATAAATATAATTTTTATTTAAATTCCTTTCATGTGTAAATACCCTATTTTTTATTTCTTTTATGGAATAATATTTATCTAGATACCATTCAATTATTTATTAGAGGAAATAATTTTCTTAAATGTATTCCATTTATCTATATAGTGTAAATACTATATTATTATTATATTAATTGAATGGTATTTACCAATAAACATACTAAATATCATTGTATACCCATTTATATTCCATGGGTTTTTTATGGTATGATTATTAATGGATTTATGGATAAATTCCTTATGTGAATCCATTTGAAAAGGATATGAGTACCATTTTATTTCAATGGGTTCTTTATGATGTATTTAATGGAACCCATTTGTTCTCCATGGGTTATTTATTATATAGAAATTGGTTAATTATTTTAATTAGACATTTTTCTGAACCTCGTTCTTATTCTTGGGTTTTAGTAATGTGATTGTTATATTTTTTTATTGTGGAACACATGTGTATGTATAATCGTAAAGTGATGGGTGGGACCTATATAGCCCTCTAATGTATTGTCCAAAGATTAATATCACATGAGATAATGGTGAAACAAGTAGTAGTTCTTGATCCAAAGTGGGAAACAAGTTTTGATGCCTGATCCACTATAAAAAATAGGTGAGCAAAATCTAATCCACTAAGGGAAATAGTTGATTGTTTCCTGATCCACTAAGGTATATAGTTTAGGATACCATATCTACTATGTTATGATCTCTATGATTATGTATATACCACAATTCACAAGAATGGGTTGTTTCTATGGTATGGGGGATTTTCATATTGCATTCTTAGTTCATTACCTAATTTATGATCTACAATTTTTTGGGTATAAATTATGTATCTTGTTTGTACCCATATACTTATCTAATGCTCACTTGTGGTTATTGATTTTTAACACTTATGTTTTCCCTTACAGAGTATCTTAACTCATCCCTTTCTTATATTTATTTTCCTATGTTATGAAGATATAAAAAGTCTAAAATATATAAAATAATTTATTATGTGGAGAACTTCTGGGAGACATTGAATAATCAGTATGGATTAAGTGGTTTTCAATATTATTAGAAATTAGTCAATTCATACTAAGAAATAAAAATTAATGATTTTTATAAATTTTGTAAAACTATATATCTAAAGGGTCTTGGGAATTTATTGTATTGAAATATTTATATAATTTCATGTAAGTTTATGGTTATGTGTATAGGATATTATAACTTTTATTATAAAATAGTTCAGATAATTTTTTATATTATTGTGTTTGTTGAGGTTAATTTATGTCTTGATAAGTTAAGGATGATCATAATACATTGTATAGATAACCGTATAGGTTTGTTTTGGTAATGTTGAGTATTATAAGGATTATTATATGGTAAATTTAATGAACAACCATGGGATATATATAAATGATTAGTATATATATAGGAAAACATTCTAATGATTTTGAAAAGTCTTGAATATGTAGTTTTACAAACAATTATATATCTATCTAGATACTTATAATTGAATACAGATGTGGCACAGATGAACCTAGGGGTAATCACACAAAAATGGTTGATTAATAATTATATTGATCTTCACTCTTGTGCATTATTAGAGGGGTTAAGACTAAACACCTAGAAATACACTCCCATGGGATATGATTTATTTTATCATATCCTCTTTTAAAAATCATTATGAATGATTAATTTACTAGTTACATTAATATATTGGGTCCAAAAGTTCAAGGAAACATAACTTAAAAGTAAATTACATAAAATTGGAAGTATGATAAGTTTAAATGAATGTATCCTTGTAGAATACATCATGGGATTACAGTTTCTTAGTTATATGATATTATAATCAAATTTTATTGGATATTATCATAATCATTTTTTTAGTCTCTAACTGAAACAAGATCACAAAAATTAAGATTATAATGTCATGTATCCAGAAACCACTAAGTTAAATAACTAAATAAAAGAGAATACTTAAATGACTGATAATTTTAGTGTGTAGATATTATGATAGAAAAAGGTGAGATTCCAGGTTTTACCTAATGTAATGACTTTTGTATCTAATTAAAAATTAAATCTTTACTCTCTTATATATTTTCATTGGTGATTTATATTTATTGATGATATTATGGTACATTCTAAAATTCATCAAAATTATTTGAAACATATTTTGACGACCCATCCCACGGGGCCCGGACATGACTACCCCAAGCCCGCATTCTATAGGCCAGGGGTTGGTGACTAGGACCTGAAGGCTTTTCCCAAACAGGGAGACATTTACTTAGAGATCTGTACATACTCAAAAAGGGTAAATTATGAAAAAAAAGAAACAAAAGTAAGGTAAAATCGTGAGAGTAAAGTACAACAACAAGTACAATTGTAAAATAAACAAGTGGGACGAAATAAAAGCCCTAGAAACTAAAAAGAAAGTAAAAGAGTTGTCATATTTTCCCTAGATCTCTACATGGAGGGTAGTAGATCTAAAATTGAAGTTGGAGAAGTGGATCTTGATGGATCCCATCGCACCAAGCTCCACCATGTCTGAACCTCCAAAGTCTTCCTCATAGCCTTAGTAGTCTACATCAGACACACACGTGCGGGCGGAGCCCGTGCAGGGGTGAGTATAACAATACCTATTAGGGGACCCCGAGACCCTTGAAGGTATGTTAGCAATCCACAAAGGAAAAAATCACAAGAAATTCCCCAAAGGTAATATCACAAGCATGATCTAAATCATAAAGCACAAAGAAAAGTAGACAAATCACTCTAACAGTATAACTTAAAGTTTACTAGGATATGAATGACTAGTCGTAAAGCATGATCATCTTATACGTAGTAAATCTAGTGTTGACCCATAAAGGTCACTATATGATGACCCGTATTGGTCCCTAGATGCTGACCCATATTGGTCACTGGTGCTGAATCGTATTGGTCACTAGATGCTCACCCATATTCATTGCTCGTGCTGACCCATATTGGTCACTGGTGCTGACCCATATTGGTCGCTGGTGCAGACCCATATTTGTCGTTGATACAGAGGTAAGGATGACTATTCGTACAACTATATCATCCCACTCTAGAGTTTCTAATGCAAACCCTCATTGGTCACTCTTTTTCCTCATGTCACAGCCAGCCACTGGATTCCCGCACGAAGCACGCCTGATATCCGGAAGACTCTGCCCCTCAAGACATCAGTCCCTTTTCAACAGGTAAGAAGTCCTACATAGAACATACATAAGGGGATTCCCCGTTATAGGGGTCCCGACGTGATAGACGGTGCGCCGCTCGGACGCCTGGTCTGTGAGATATGAGAGCCTTTTTAAAAAGTGCCTGGTTGGACTCAAGTCTAATCCATCCCAGGTCGCATGTCAAAATCTGTAAAAAATCCCTTAGAGTTTCTCCAATTAACCTCCTTGTCACAAGGTTCCTTATTCCACAAAAAGCACGTCGATGAGATACTCGGTCTATTAGTTCTAACCCTTTCCATGAAATGGGGATGATCGCACCATGGTCCGGCCTGGCTCGGTCGAGCCCACCAGAATATGACAAAGGGAATACTTCCCAAAAGGGGTCCCAATGCCACTGAAATCATGTCAAATGGACACTCGATTCATCAGTTATAGGCGTTTCTGTATTCGGTGGCCAGTTGGGTGTGGGATCGGTCCGACTCGGTCAGTCCAGCCCAATGCAACTGGTCCCGAGGTCTACTTGAAGCCGCCCGGGTTCAGCTTGTTATGTTTCAGCCTGGTTCATTGATTTTGGCCCATCTGGTTTGCAGGCCTGGGCCGCGGTTGGCCTCGCCTGCCGGGTGGGTCTCGGGCCACCCGTGCTGGCCGGCTGGGCCGCGGGTCCGGCCTTTTCGTCCGGGCCACATCTATCCCGGTCCACCTGATAGCAATCCTCTTCTCCCAGCTAGCCTCACAAATGTGGGGTTGTTTCGTCAGGCGCGACATGGTTATTATGACACTATTGTGTTGTCATCATCCATCTCTAGGGGAGCTCATGGAGATTAATAATCATCGGCTACAGAATATAACAAAAAGATACAATCTTATGATGATGTTATACAGACCCTACATAGAGATTAGGAAGAGTTTAATCAATAAAATGAGCAGTAGTAGGGGGAGAAGCATCGTGCACATGAGCAACAATAGTAGTAGATGATGGATTACATATGAAGATTAACACATGGTATAGGGATGAATCTCCCTCCACCACCTATTTCAGATGACCCCTCCCTCCTTAGCAATTTATATATTTTTTGGACATGTTTATTATAATAAACATTTGAATGAATCAAATCTTTATAGTTTTATATATTGTGTTTATTTAATTATTATGGTGTTTTCTATTTTTACATAATTTCACATATTTTTTATTTTTTATATTTTAATATTTTTATGTTATTTGAAATGGGATTGACCTCCCATAATATTTTCAGAAATATATACAGTCAGTAATTTATTTTTGTGATGAGTGTGTCCCCCATAACAAAAAAATTGTTTGCAATGACCTGTTGAAAAAAAACTTTTGGAACATGCTTTTCATCTAAGGGTCATTTTCAATTGGATTCCATCACAAATTACCAGTCAAAAATATTTCATATTCCAATAGTGGAAACATTAATTTCTGGATCAAAAATTCACTCTTGGAAATCTTACCATATAACAAATATTATCTAATGTTTCTAAGGATGATCTCTATATTATCTATGTGTTCCTCATATGGTTTATGTAATATGAAGTATCATAAAAAACAACTATGTGAGAGTTCAAATACTGATGATATATCTATTTAATAAACCCCATGAATCCTACATGACATTTTGTGAGACCAAATGGAATAACTAGAAACTCAAAATTAACATACAATCTCCTAAACATCGTCTTAGGTATATCATATTTTCTAAACCTCAAATGGTTGTATCTTGGTAAATGTTAAATCATAGAAAACCAGTGATCCCCTATGATTTTATCAAATAGATCATCAATTTTTAGCCAGGTATACTTTTTCTTAACAGTCTACAAATTTAGCTTCAAATCATCAATGAAAATTCTGAAGTTTATGTTTGTCTTCTTGGAAGAAATGATAGGTGAAGCCCAAGGTGAAAATCTTTGATAAATAATTCCATTATCTTCAAGGTTCACAAGATAAACTTTATGTTCCATTAACTCAGTAGGTTCCATGGGATAAAATGGCATTGAAATGGGTATAAAACTATGAATTAGGTCAATAGTAAACTTAACATCTCTCTATGGTGATAATCTATAAAAATAACTAATAATACCTAAGTTTATTCACTTACCACTATAGTAAGTGGACTACTCAAATAAGGATCAATTGGATCAAGAAACATCTACTACCACTGACATGATATTATTCCAACATAAAAATAACATTCCCTACCCACTCTAACCTAGTATCCCACTCACCCTAAAATATATGAGATACACCATGAGGAGATAATAAATGATATTGATGATGATGACAGTTGATTTTTGGCCTTAACACTAATCTTCCATTACTTTCCAAAAATCAGGTTGAAGATGTCAAGCCCAAGAACCATGAAAACCCACACCACAAATTTTTTTTTATCTTCATTAGACTCATGGTACCATTAAAACATATTCATACCTCTTTACCAAAGGTTTGTAATGATATAAGAATAAAAAAATTAGAGAATCAGCATTGACTGAGTATTGTTATTATTCCCCATCTCAAATCTCTAAACTTTAAGGTAGTGATTAGAAACATGTTTGCGTACTAGGTGCACCATCTCAGAAAAACATGTGGAATACTCCAGAACCATATACTACCCCTTCTCTAAGCTCATAAATTCCCAGGTCTTAAACACATAAAATGATTTAGTATAAAACTATTGATTGAATGATTTATTAAAACAAGTACATTTAATTTCCTTATAAAACTTAGCTTGAACAATGGCATTTCACCATATTCAACCTAGTCCTCCAATAATATAAGTTAAAAAACCCACCTTATATTCCTCAGTAATTTTCAAAAATTGAAATATCTCTTCCATTTTCTCAGGTTAATCTTTTTATTCCTAGGTCCTTTTTCACCTTAGAAGATACGTGGATTATACATTATAAATTTTAATCAAGGGTCCATCACTCATCATTGGTTTCAAACAACTGGTTGACCCATTGTCAAAATAGTATATGTTATAACCTCTAAAAAAGAGTCGTCCACTGGATGGTTCTCTTAAAGAACCTATCTCACAACATCCTCTCTTAGATTTAGAAGACCTCTTCTTGTAGGAAGTTTCTAATGAATTCAAGTTAGTAACCAATAATATTTTAAGTAATTTTTCCAAATCATAATACCAAATTCAAAAATTCATATAAATTATTTAAAATAATAACAATATAAAGAAATTATAGCTCTTATGAATGAAATAAAAAACATTAAATGTAGTATTTTCATTCAAATGAACTCCCAATAAAGTTCATTTAAACCTCAAACACCAAGTCTCAAGCTTGGAAAAAATTCCAGACCATCCATGGTAACTCAGGTTTAGAAACAGAATTAAGCTAGCTATGAACCCTATTTCACTTAAAACCTGAATTATAATGGTCCTAGATCCTATATACCAAATAATTATAACTAAACCATGGTTTTTTCATATCATTTAATGCTCAGAAATCCCTCAGATAACATTTTGTAATGAACCTTCCCGTGTCAACATGACATGTCACCTGATTAGGTCCACCACTAGAAAGAGTGTAACAATGAAACCAAAATAAGTATCATGTATAACTAGAATGAGGAAAACCAACTGAGTATATCATAGAGGAATGATTAAATATCCCTGAGACATAAAATGTCAATCCCAAAGGGGAAAACCTGAAAGTAAAACAAGAAAATCCATAAGTCGAAGCTCCATTTTACTATCTGAAACTACCAAACCATCTCACTAATAAGGTAACAACACTCAAGGGAATCCATTAGACTATATAGAAAGACATTCCCTTTACCTGTTTCCAAAAAAATCCATCTAAAAATTCCGAATGTAAAAATTATTGTGTGAGATGAAATCCCAGTAGGATTTCAACAATGAATCTATATGAAGTCTATTGAAAAAAATATAGAAATCCTTAATTAAAATGAAAATAAATTACGTCATTATTGTGGAATACTTAAAACATTAAACAAACATTTACTCATTGACTGTATTAGTTTGGTGCCTCTGTAATCATGGAAGCATAAACACTAGTATATAAGTGACTTAAATTACCTCCCAGTAGGTTCTCCATAACTTGAACCCTTCTTAGAAACATCGTACATAATACATATCTTCATAACCTGGGGAAAGGAAACATAATAAATGTGTAATCTTAGATGTTAGTAAGGGTAAACAAGGTAGATATGTATACACAACATGAACATAAGGGTTTTATAACATGGTCATAACCTTATAATATCACAAAAAACATATCAAATATCATAAACCTGAATCATGACATAAATATAGGCATTTCATAATATGTGATTCATAAAGGGATCAAGAGAATAAGTCATGAAATAATAACATAGGAATAAGACACGAAATTGTGGCATACACATCAGATAATAACATTGTGAGCATGTATATGTAGAAACATATTGACTCACTGTTAAGGACATGAAATCCATCACTCACATAAGCTTATAGACATGAAACCAGGTCAACACATCTCACTATAAACACATAATCAAGTTCATGCATAACATTGGGATCATGTAATCAGGTTTATATATAAATTTATGGATATGAAACTAGGTCCATGAATAACATTTTTAACATGTAAATATGTTCACACATAACATTTTGAACATGTAATAAGGTTCACTCATAACATTATAAACATATAATCAGGTTCACACATAATCTTATGGGTATGAAACTAGGTCCATGCATAACATTGTGAACAAGTACTCAAGTTTATTCATAATATTGTGAACATATAAATAGGCTCACACAAAAAATTTATACTCATGTGTCTTCAATCGTTACCCAATTCATTGGAGGGAGATATAGGTCCTATATTTCACGTAATAAAATCATACATGCATGTTCCACAAGATAAAAATCATTCATCACATCATAACCCACAAAAAAAGATGGGTTTCATAAACATAATATAATAACCCATGTAAGAAAATGTGTAACATTAAAATTTCATCATATCATAACTTATGGAGAAGATATAGGTTTCATAATCATTTCATCAAATCATAACCCATGAAAATAAGTGGGTTTCAAAATCATATAACCCGTTGAAGAGAAACGAATGTCCCAAACATCATGTCATAAAAACATAAACCATTAAAGAAAAAATATTAATGTTATTCTTGGATCATGTGATAAATAAGTCATAGAATGTATCAAAGGATTCCATCATAGATGATGAATTATTTTGAAGGATCACTTAGATAATTTCTTAAAGAAAATAACCTTTCATTGAAATTCACTCTTTAAAACCTAGAACATATTCAAAATCCTATTCTTTTAAAAAAATTGAAAACATATAAAGTATGAATTAATATTATTTAAAACAATTCAGGTGGAAAATAACCTTTCTTCTATTCAAAAATTATTTTTGAAATAGAAAACCTTTTCAAAATTATTTTCTTTGAAAAAAATAACCATCAATTAATTTTGAAAACCTTTTTACTTGAAAATGTATAAAGAATGATTTAAAAAAAATTTAAATCCTATTTATTTGAAAATATTTTGAAAATTGATAGATAATTCTTGGAAACATTTTGAAAACCCTTTCCCTTGAAAATAACTTTGTAAACATATAATGGAATCATGAAAATAAATTAATTTTTTTTTCATAATACGTTTTTAAAAACATTTTAAATTGAAAACCACTTTAAAAGAATCTATAATATTAGTAAAAACATTTTCCTTAAGTCTATAATTTTATACAATCAATGTATGGTTCAATGAAATGATGATCATGATTTTGGGTAAATCCGTACAGGTCGAACATTCGTTTTTTATCACAGAATGTTTAAAAAAGTTCCTTCATCAAAAAATGATAAGGATATTTCATTAAAAAACATTATTTTATTAAAAAGGTAAAACATGGATAAAAATATCTTGTAAAATCATATTAAAACATTTTTTAATTTTTTATAAAACACTTGGTTTTGTGATTAAAATAGATTTCCAACCGAAGGAAGAAAAAAAGACATATTTTATAAAATATCATCAATTATAATGAGTAACAATGAGTGGAAAAATGGAAAAAAATACATGGATAAATAACATATAAAAATATTATAATAAATTTCATGATAGTTATTGATATATGGATCATAATATTTCATCAATTTAGGCATAACCATAAACAATCTCAATAAACGATGAGATTGTAGTAATAAATTGTTACAACTTTGGTAACATTGAATCATTATTATTTGGAATGATTAGCATTAAAGGAAGGTAAATATATAATGAAAATAATTATATTCATGATATAACTATAAAATGGAATTATATACACCTCATACAAAAATATAGGGGCATAACATGGCATGTGTCTCAAATATGGTAAATTGAGTCAAAATTACTTTACCAATTTGATAACTTTTGAACCATAAAAATAATGAATTAGAGATCATAAAATAGATATTTTAATAACCATAAATTTAATTATAATTAACATATAATACATTCATGGTCATTATATACACCACACAAATGAAATTAGTGTTGAACGTGGCATGTATCTCATGAATATAAAAAGTGAGATGAGAAAACCCATACATTAAGTCTTGACTTTATTCATACATGTTAAATCCTAATTTATAATAAGTATAAGTTTATTATAATTATTCCAAAGAACCATATTATTATATATCACATGATATATTATTTTATTATGAATTTAAAATAACTGTTTAATTACAATTTCATGTCAATGTTACGTTTTGGGTAATATTGGCTTTTTTTCATATATGTTTTGACTTGTTATTATTGATCCTATTAATTATATCATGATTTAATTGTCACATAATGTAAAAAATTATTTTCATATCATATATATTCATTAAATAAATATTTATAATAATATATAAAGTATATTAATATGAAATTGAATACACTATTCATGGAGACGGTGTCGTATGTATGCATGGACCTTGTTTCCGTTTAATTTTTGTACTCAAAGAAAGTAAATGGAATATATATATATATATATATATATATATATATATTAGTTCTAGTAGTACTATTATTTCATATATATCATATAATTTTACTAAACCCATCATTAATACATTCCTTGTAAAGTGTGAACGAATCACATCACTATGAGGACGAGGTAGTCCACACATCCACAAATGAAGTTATCATATTTACACAAATTATAAAGAATAAAGGTATGTGTTATATAATAATCACAAATTAATAAATAAATTATAAATTTAATATATATCATTCAAAAAATCAATCATTATTCCAAACCATGTGTGGTCGTAAAGGAATTACAAATAACATCGTTTCATGAGGCGGTAGTTCACCGTACATAAGAATGGAAAGTTTATTACACATTAGATGGAAGTTTGTGTAACATTAGTTATAAATCTTATAATAATAACATATAAGTATATTTATGATAATGAGGTTATTATATAATCATATAATAAAAATATTTTAGTTGATGTATAATGAAAATAAAACAAAAGATCATGCGGAAGGATGTTACCTCTTATTTAGAAAACTCCTCTAGGTTTGCACCAAAGGGAATTCATTATTGAATTTATTCCCAATGAGAGGATTATAGGACTATGGGAACGATTTATGGGGGATATTTTTTCAGTATTTGGATGATACAAATGGCTTTAGAGAAATTAATAAGTTAGGGGTGAGATCTCTTTTATAGTGGAAGAGGAGTGGCATTCTTGAAAACATAAAAAGGTAAAAACTATGGAGAGGTCTACTTTACATAATGGGAATCCAATAATTAGAAATAATTTTATAAAATAGGGTAATTTTTATAAATATTTAAATCCAATAGATTTTTTAAACGTTTCTATTTCAATTGGATCCTTAAGATTAAACTTTCATCATTATGTAAACTAATTTTTTCTTAATCACTACAATTAATTTTAATTAATTTCACTAATAATTTTGGACAAAAACTAAGTTGAACTTATTATAATTTATAAATTATTATTATTCCAAATATGGAATCCATTTTTCCTAATTCTAAAAATATAATTGGATGAAATTAATTTAATATTAATATTGTATATATATCGCGACAATAGATTTTTTAAGAGAAAATGTCTAAAAGTTTGAAATGATTTTATATCCAATTTCATTGTGAAATTGGTTAAAATGTAATTAATTAGATTATTTTTTTTAAAATTTATCTAATTAAAAATTAATATTATATTAAAATAAGATTTAACTGTAAAAAAAATTAGAGAAAAAAGTAGTTTTGAATTAAAATTCTTTATTTTTCAATATTCATGAAAATATGAAACTTCGTTGAAAAATACCGTAAATTCAAATAAATTAAATTTTGGTATACCGATTTAAAAATTTATGTTTATTTTTTCAAAAACAAATATATAATTCTGAAAAATTATTTTTTAAATGGGTTCTCTATTAAAAGTCGGTAACATTACCTTTTAAAAAAATAAATCTTTTTATTCATAAAATTGGATTTATTCTTAATAAATTCCTATAGAAACTATTGGATGAGTGTTATGAAAATTATTGGATATATATTATATAAATATTTATAAAAAAATTTATAAATAGATTTTTCTTCAATTTATTTCTATAAAACGGTGTTTCTATATAGAAAAATAGTTTTCTTAGAATATGAATTTCTTCATTCTCAAATAGTTCATACATTAATTTCTAACTAATTGATAACCAAAGGATTCATAATATATAAATTTTTATACCATGGTTTCATAGTTTAGTCAGTATCATTCATATATTTCATTCTAACAGCTAGGTGATAATTATAGTAATATTTTAATAATAGTATGTTGTAGTTTGGTAAAACTCATTCTTGTGTGTAACACAAGTTATCAAAGGGACTTGGTATTGTGTATAACACAAGGAAAGAATATTATTTCATGTACCTGAAGTTACTCTATGTGTTCCATGTAGTGAAATACCAACTTAGTGTTGCAAAAAAATAAAGAATAACTTGGTCCTTTCATATAACACATAATCAATTAATCATTTCCTCAAATGAAAAATATCTAAAAGATTAAATTAATTTGAAAAAAATTCACAAAATCACGTGGTGTTACATTATACTTCATTAAAATGAATTTTCCCCTTGAAATTAACTTTTTTAATAAAATTTTTAATACATTAAAGTTCATTTCAAAGAAACCAACATCGTAAAAATGAATACTAAAACATCCTTTAAAAAGGGTAAGTTTTAAACAGAACGATTACCCAAAGTAACTCATAACTTAGTTTCCACATAGGAGAACATAGGTGGAAAGTGAGAACATGGATATGAAGGATAAATATAACTATCATGTTTGTATAGAGAGTGATATAGAATATGGTTAGAAGAATGTTAACAATAAAAAATTCCTAAACCAAAGAGGTTTCAAGAAGGTCCTTAATTTCATAAAAATTGATGATAACCTGACAATATTTTATTTCAATACCCTTTTCCTAACAATGAATAATTTTCATGAAAATAAATACTTTCATAATTTTAGGAAAAAATTACCTTTTTCTGTCTCTTGACCAACTTTGTAACACCCCAAGATTTCATAGTGTGTTATTTCTTCAAAATAATTCAATAACTTGCACTACACGTAACACCGAGTTCAAGCGCACCATGACTTACCAAACAAGCTGTTCAAAAGAGGTTATGAATAGTATTAACTAAATTTTAAACTTTATATAATCCTTATAATTTTATAATCCATATTATGAGTTTCTTAGACATAATGTAAGAACAAATTCATTTTCAGTATTGCACTTTTACCAACTTTTAATAGTGAACCCTTTTTAAATACAATATTTTAAACTGTTTGAATAAATGGGGACATCAAAAATTTAAAATGAAACATCCCAAGCTTCTACGGTACGCTTCTCTTTGAATAATGTGATAGCATGTGTTGTACGCAACACCGAGTTCTAACACACCATAACCAATCACACTAGCCTTTATGAATAGTAATACCTAATTTTTGAAATTATATATATTTTATATTTCAAAATGGACTCCGTTTTTGGATTGGAATATCGAATTTATCCTAAGGTGAAATTTTGGTACTTTTCAGATAACTTTAATATTTTGATGAATAGTGAAAATTACTAAATTTTAATTAAAAACAACTTTTTTAATCAAAATAATTAATAGTGATAAATTATGAATTTGAGTGTTTTTAAAGTATATTTATAATATATTTTTACCATTTAATACAATGTTGGTCATTAGACATAATTTTTCAATTAAACCGAACATAAACAAGTGTCAATCTTTTGATAGTTATTATATCTTAAAAACACGCTTTTTGTTTTAACAACGGGAATTAATTTTAAATTAATTTCTACCACTTTTGTGTTTTGAATTTAGAAAAATAGATTCCATATTTGTAATCAGGATGTTCAAATTTTGTAAATAGGTAACTTTTATTTTTATACATTTTGAATAATTATTGCGGTAAATATTTTATTTACCATGGTTAAGGGTAAATCCGGTAAATAAGGGTTAAAAATAATAATATTATAATAAAACAAAATTACCCTAAAACATGTCCTAACCTTATTGGTTGATACATGTTCGACCATGGGCATCTTTGGGTCGATTTTGGGACCCCATGGTGCCACTTGTAGGTGATATGGACACTTTATTTTAATTAAGTTAAAATGAATACAAAAATGACACAAGCATATATCTTTTAGAAAAACAATTTTTACATAGGGTTATATATGTTATATTTTTGACTATAAATATTCATTATAAAGATAAAAATATTCCCTACATAATGATATTTTAATTATAATTTTTATACATTAAATATGTTAATTTATATATGACACAATGATGATGCAGTAATTACCATATTAGTGAAAAATTAAACTAATTGATATTATAAATACACAAATAAATATAATTTGAGACTTTTTATGAATTAAACTAATTTTATAAGTTAATATGACATGTTATGAATGATTTAATTAAATGTTTACGAAGTAATCATTCTGTTATGAGTTTCAAAAAAATCAACTATTGAATAGTGTCAAAATTGACTTAAAAGTGTTTTTAAAACAAATATTATATTATTAATTGATATTAAATTCCTAATAATATAAGGTTCTCCAAAGAGACTTATATAATGATATTTGTATCATTAAGTGACCTCTTGGGGGTCTATTTGATGTATATTGTAATTTTATTAACCATATAATATAAAAATACAAAGAGACATTGTAAAAGTGAAACTAATTAACTTAGAGTTAATACTTAAAGATAAGGTTAATATAATGACCCAAACCTATCTAAATTCTATGGGTTGATTTGTTTTCGACCCATACCCACCTTAAAATTTAAATAATCAACTTTGTAGCAATTAGAAACCGAATATGAATTTATTATAAACTAATATTTCTAGCTTTTCCAAAGGTGCCCCTCACCCCTCTTATAAAAGGGAACTCCCCATTCTCATTAACTCACGCCTTCAAAGCCTTTTGGTTCGGCCAAAATCTACCCAAATACTCTCAAAACTTCCATCACTACAACCTAGAGGCCTTATTTTGATCAGAAATCCAACCTAAGGAGCCCTTTTGATCAAATCAAAAAGAAGAACCCGAGGAAGAGGTAATGATTTCACCACCCTTTTCCAAGTTCCTTTCTTCTTCCACTTCTTCTTCCTTTGTTATTACCATTATAAAATAATAAATCCAGTATCATATATATACTGTGATGTTATTATAAATATGGTACAACCATATTCAGTATTCTATCCACCCTTTGAATAACATGTCACCATACGTGCGTACGTACGGCTTACCGTCTCCACGTCGTGGTGTAATTGTTATTCAATATATTATTATTTTGATGGGTATAATAATGATGTGTAACTCATGTAAATAATAAATATAACATGTTAATTATTTTGTATATATGATATAACATCCATTTATGTATTATTTTAATATCAAAAGAATGATATTGTCGTTCGTGCGTACGTACGGACTACCGTCTCCACGAACGCGATGAGAGTCATTCTCCATCATATCCATTCAAGTATAATTCTCATTTGATGATTAATAATAGTATATAAGGACTTGATATCATTATGGATATGATTAAGATACAACCTATCCAATACAAACATGGCTTATGTAATAAAACATATAAAAGAAAACGAGTAAGTTAACACCCGAAACAACGATAATATTAAGATATTATTAACAAATCAATGTTAAAAGATCATATATGATATCATATGAATGTATATGATTCTTTTATAATTTAATAACAATTATTTCACTATTATATAGGAGTTTAACCTACCTTAACCAAGGAAAAGTACAAGGTAAGGGTTTATTTCACAATCTCTTCATTATCCGAGATTGTTTATACATAATAATCTATTGGGATCTCTTTATCATCCACATCCATGTTTATTAAAAATGTTTTTCAAAAAATTATTACTATTTTATAGAATATGGGTTAAAGTCACTTATACCCTTTTTTGACTTTTTATAAGAAGTTTATAAAGGAATATTTCTATCGTTTTCCAAACAAGGCCCTTTTTAACCTTTTCGACAGAATTAAGGTAAGAATGTATTTTTTTAACTTATACGGCGGGTGTGGCTATTTTCCGCCGTTATAAAATTTTTGAAGATTCCCTTACAAGATTATAAGAATATTTTAAATTTAAATGTTTTATTTTATAATTATGTGATTTTTAAATTATTTAAAAAAAAGAGATATTTCTCTCAAATACATGAAAATCCAGTGCAAATGTATACGTATTTAACGCAAGCTTAAAAATGTTTTCAGAAAACCCGACTCTCGAGTGTGGAAGACAGGAAGGGATTGGGAGAGGACCCATCATGGCTTGTAATTAGTCAAGAAGTATAAAAATTAGTTATTTTGTTTTCATAATCTTGCATAATGTTTTCAGAAAAACACTGGATTATATTTGAGCAATTTTAAACGTAAGTATCTTCAAAAAAAATTACATCGGTATGTCTGATGAGACAAACTAGTGTCTTGGTACAAGGCCTTGACAAAATCTTATTTGTAGTCTTGGCATGAGGCCTTGGCTATGTGGTTACGATAGTCTGGCATTATGCATTCCATCATTATGAAAGTGGTTGTTGATATTGCATGTGATTATTCGATTAGTAGAATATCCATGTGAATAAGTAAATGGAATTATTTCATTTTATTTTTTCCATACTATGTTGAAGTTCAAGTTTAAAAGGATTTTGTTTTAGTTATACATTGCCTTAAATGTTTATTCTTATTTATGAAATTTTACACTATATTTTTATCCTTACTGGGCATTTGAGCTCACCCCTTTTCTGTGTTTTATTTTTCCCAGGAAGTGAAGAAGTAAATTATGAATGACCTGCAGGGATATTATGAGGGGATAATAGTGTGGATTATGGAGACAATATGTTGTTGTAGTAGTTTTACACTTAATGATGTAATGTAAAACTTTATGAGTATATCTAGTGTTTCCAAGGCTACTAAACCAATCGGTCTTTCGATATTTGATCTTTCTTGTGATCATGCCAATGTTATGTAATAATGCACCGACTTTGGGTAACTGAGGTCGGGGCGTTACAAACTTCAACCTCATATCTTATTCCAAGAAATTGAGGTTAGTTTTTCATTACTAAAGCATTAATGGATCATGAGATCCATAAAAAAATGACATGTAATTCTATATTTCTTTATCATAATAAAAAGTAAGCATAAGTTATCCAGTGTACATAAATTAACACATGGTTATATAATAAATTAATCTCTAAAACCATATCAAAATTTTAAAATAAACTATTCCATAAATGGTTAACCATATAACACTTACGAATGATGGAAGTACAAAACATTACAAAGAAGGTTACTATATTTTAAATCAATATAACATTGATCCCCCATAAACCATATCATAGCTCTTTGTTGTCACATTACAAACATGTGAATAACTTTATCATGTATTATATTGAAACATCACAATAATTTGAATTAACACAAATTCTTATTGAAAAAAATTCATGTTTCCTTATTCAAATGTTTACTGGATATATACCTTATATCAAAAAAATGCTATAAAATCCATCCATGATAGAGAAAACTAATTTTTCAAAAAAATATTTCTTCAGTTCCAAGGTAATCAGTATCATCCAATTCACTTATTGATATCTGAAATATCATTTTTGAATCATTATTATCTCAACATTAGGAATATATTAAGAGTTATATTTTCTTAAATCATGCATTTCATAATAATAACACATGTCCATTAAATCACATTTCTAGTCCATCGAAACAATTCAACTTATTATTGTAAATCCTTAGAGAAAAACATAAAGTGAACAACACTTATATATTTCATAGATTATAATTCTTGAATCCAGATACATATACTCTTGAGTTACTTAATTTTAACCTTAATGTATTAACAGGATTGCATCATCTCATTCATTGAGAAAATTTTCCTATAATATGAAATAAAAATCAGGTATTAACATTCATCAAACTAAAATTAATCATTCCTATAAAAAAACTATTATGAAAAAACATACTTTCATATGTCATTCGAGGTCTGATCATAAAAAAAAACCATTACTCATATAACCTAGTTGAGTAACTTCATGAGATTTCCCTTTTAAAACCATTGTTTTCATAATGAATATACTTTCCACATATAAAACATTCAACTATTTATAATAATTTAGGGAGTCCAATATTTCCAACAATTATGTTAAATAAACGTATCATTTTCCCTTTGATGTTATATTATTTGTTCTCTTCTTCTCTATAGTTAGAAAATCTTCATATTAATCTGATACATTCACTAGGGGGTTTCTATCCACATTCTTGACATATAGAAAGTTGAATCTTCTTTCCTCGATAATCTTCATTACCGGAACATTCAGAAAAATATTTCCTTCTCTTCTTTAGTGATTCTGAGAGTTAGTTAAGGTATAAATTATTAATGATGTTCCATGAAAATTGATTAGGAATGATCACAATATCCTTCAGTCTAGTGATCATCCTACTTGATAACTCATCAGCAAATTTTCCACCACATTCAATATTAACCAAGTTCTTTCTGGTTTTCTCCATTGATTAAAGCCTAAAATCATAGTGTGTGCAACAGTTATCATAGTGGAAAACCACATAATCACAAAAAACAACATATAGGATGTCTAAATTTTTACACCTTATTTAATATATGATAGCTTAGATGTATCTATAGAGACATCCCTAGACATTTCCTTCAAAGTAATCCTAGGGATCCCAATAAAATTTTCTCATCTTAGTTTCCAAAGGTCGACTAATCCTTTTCTCTAATACCAACTATAACGACCCTCTCATGACATGAGAAATACATTACATCATTTTTGCAGAATAGTTAAAACATTACACAAATAGATTCCCAAAGACCGTATTAGTTTAGTGCCTTTAAAAGCATAGAATCATAAAAACTAGTACATAATTAAGCTAAATTATCTCCCACTAGGTTCTCCATATCTTTAACCCTTCTTATAAACATCATAAATAATACATATCTTCATATCCTAGGGAAACGAAACACAATAAATGGGTGAGTACAAATTCTCAGTTAGGGTAAACAAGGGAGATATGTAAGTATAACATGAGATAAGGGTGTGATAACATGGCCATAACATTAGAATATCATACCCTACATATTAGAGATCATAAACATGAATCATGGAATAAATATAGGGAGTTCATAAGATGTGGATCATAAGGGAATAAATAGCATAAACTATGAAAGAATAAAATAGAAATAAGACAAGGAATTGTGGAATATAAATCGGCTTATAACATTGTGAACATGTATAAGTATAAATAGATTCACTCATTAAGGTAAGGACCGAAAATATGGCCCTATCATAAACTTATGGAAATGCATCAAGTTCTACATATAACATTGTGAAAATGTAATTAGGTTCATCCATGACATTGTGAACATGTAATCAGGTTCACGCATAAAGTTATGGACATGCAACCATGTCCATTCATTACATTGTGAACATGTAATATGGTTCATTCAAAACATTTATAACATGTAATAAGGTTCACTCATAACATTATGAACATGTAATCGGGTTCACATATAAACATATGGACATGAAACCATGTCCATGTACAACATTTTGAAGATGTAATCAGGTATACACATAACATTGTGAACATTTAATCATGTCCACACATAAACTATATACTAATGAGTCATAAATCATTACCCAATCCATTAAAAGGATATATAGGTCTCACTCATCGCATAATGAAATTGTAAATGCATGTTCCACAAGATAACAAAGTATTCATCATATTATGAGCCATAAAAATAGATGGGTTTAAAAAACATCATATCATAACCAATGAAATAAAATGGGTATAATTAATGTTTCATCACATCATAACCTATGAAAAATAGATAGGTTTCATAATCATTTCATCAAAGCATAACCCATGAAAAGAACTCAGCTTCAAAATCTTATAACATATGGAAGAGAAACGAGTTTCATAGACATCAATTTATCAAAATAAAAACAATTCAAGAAATAATATGAATGGTATTCTTAGATTATCTCCCTAATAAAATATAAACTATATCAAAGGATTCAATCATATATGAGGAAGGATTTTTAAGGATCACATAGTTCATTTCTTCAGGAACCTTTCATTGAAATTAACTTTTTAAAACATAGAACATATTCAAAATACTTTTCTTTTAAAAACACTTTTAAAACATATAAAGTATGTTTTAAAAACATTTACAACATTTCCTGAGTAAAAAATATTAATTCTTTGAAAAAAATCTTTTTGAATCATAAAACCTTTTAAGAACCATTTTATTTTAAAAAAATAACCTTAAACACATTTTCAAAAACATTTTAATTGAAAACATATAAATGAATCTTGAAAAAATTTTGAAAAATATTTTCATTAAATATACATTGTAACTTATATAGAATTCTAATTTTTTTTTGAAAACCCTTTTCCTTGAAAATAGAATTGAAAACATATAAAGGAAGAATAAAAAAATTCTAAAACATAAAACATTTCTAAAAAACTTTTTCTTTAAAAAACACTTAAAAAATGTTCCATAATATTTGGGAAAAAAATTATGAAAATACAACCTTTAAAAATTTCTTTGTAATCTCCAAGGAAATGATGTTCATTATGACAGATAAATCTATATAGTCTGAACATTCTTTTTTTATTGAAAAATATATATGAAAATTTACTTGATTAGAAAATGAAAAATAGATTCATTTTAAAACCATTATTTTATTAAAAATGTAAAATATGGGTGAAAATTAATTTTCAAAAACATATTAAAACATTTTTTAAATATTTTTAGAAAACATGGTTTTGTGAAAATACAGATTTCATAACGAAAAGAGACATAAAGTCGTATTTTCTTAAAAACACTTCCATAATTATCGTGAGTGCCAAAGAGTGGAAAACTGCTACCAATACATGGAGATATTATAGATAAAAATAGGATAAGAAGATTCATGGGATTTATTTAGATATGGTTCATAATATTTCATAAATAGAAGCATAATCATAAACAATCTTGATAAATGATGAGATTTTAGCAATAAATGGTTACCACTTTCGTAAATTTGAATCACAATGATATGGAAAGAATAAGATTACATGAAGATAAAAATATAAATAAAATAATAATATTCATGATATAACTTTTCAATAGTCAGTATATACACCTCGTAGAGAAATATATGTTCATAACATTTTATGTGTCTCAAAGAAGATAAATTGTGAAAAATTACTTTACCAATTTGGTAACTTTTGAACCCTAAACCACATGAAATAGATATCATAAAATGGATAAGTAATTACCGTTAAATTTAATTATAAATATTATAGAATAAATTCATGGGTAGTATAGATACAACAAAAAATAAATGAGTGGTGAACATGGAATGTATCTAATCAATATAAAAAGTGAGATGTGAAAACCCTTACCTTAAGTATTGAATTTGTTTAAACATGTTCCAACCTACTATATAATAAGTATAATTTTATTATAAATCTACCAAAAAACCATATTATTATATATCATGTCATATATTATTTTATTATGACTTTATATTTCCCTTTTAATAACAATTTCATGTTAATGTTACATTTCGGGTGATATCCGCTTTTTTCGTATATGTTTTGACTTTTCATTCTTGACCCTCTTACTTACATCATTATTTAATTATTTCAATAATTCAAAACATGTTTAAATATCATATATATTAACTATATATGTATTTATAATAATCCATAAATATGGGAATATTCCTTGGAAAACATCGTTCATGGAGATTTTAGGTCGTACGTACGAATGAACATTGTTTCCATTTTATTGTCATATTGATGGGAATAAAATAAATGAAATATATTTACTTATAAAATATAATTATAGTTGTAGTATTATTTTATATGTATTATATATTTTTACTAAACCCATCCATAAAACATTCCATGTAATTTTTGAATGAATCACATCACTTTGAGGAGGCGGTAGTCCACACGTCTACAACCAAAATTATTATATTTTTACACAACATGGAAAGCATGAATGTATTTGTCATACAAATATTAAATAATAACAAATAAATTATAAATATCATATATATCATGTAAAAAGATATTTTCTATCATAATCCCCAACCATGAGTGGTGGTTAACGAAAAATGAACAACATCGTTTCGTGAGGCGGTAGTTTGTCGTGAACAAGTATGGTAAGTTAGTTACCCATTAGATAAAAGGGTGTGTAATTTGAGGTAAAAACGTTAAAATAAAAACAATTGAGTATATTCAAGAAAATTATTTTCTTATATAATCATGGAATAAGTTGATTTTTGGTTGTCAATAATTAAAATAAAATAGAAGATCTTGTGGAAGGATGTTACCTCTTCTTTGGGTAACTCCTCTTGGTTTGCACCAAAGGGTTTCATTGGTTTGTGTTCTACCCACATGGAGGATTCTAGGATTAATGGAAATAATTTGGGATTATATTTCTATAGGGTTTGTCTGATTCAAATTTCATTAGTGGTGTGAAGAAGTGAGAGGGTGAGTTCCCTATTATAGTGGAGGAGGAGTGGCATTATTGTAAATATAAAATGGTAAACACTTTTTAGGGGTCTCACTTACATAATGGGAATCCAATAATTTCCAAAATTCTATCCACGAGTGTAATTGGTCAAAATATGTCCATAAAATTCATTTTTGACTTTTTTCTACGTCATTTGGCCCCTTTAGATTAAATTTTAACCATTAAGTAAACATATTTTTACATTAATCATTGTAATTAATTTTAATTACTTTCACTAATAATTTCTTCAAAAACCAAGTTGAACATATTAAAAATGATAAATTATTATGATTGTAAATATGGAATGCCTATTTCTAAATTATAATCATAGAATTTGTAGAAATTAATTTAAAATTAATCCCACCGACGTGTTGCAAAATGGGTTTTTTAAGTGAACATGTTTAAGTGTTTGAAATGATTTTATATAATATTTCAATGTAAAATTGGTTCTAAAGACCAAAACTGTATTAATTTATTTAAAATTTATTAATCAAACTATAAAACAAAATTAATATATAATTTAACTATATAAACAAATTTTATGAACAAGCAGTTTCAAATTAAAATGCAGTATTTGTTTTACTATTCATAAAAATAAGAAACTTCTATGAAAAAACCAAAAATTCACCCAAAGTAAAATTTTATATGTAAATTTAAAAAATGAATATTATTTTTTCAAATATAATTTTTTAATTTTTTGAAATTACATTTAAAATTAGTTCTCTCTTAAATGGTGGAAGAATTACCTTTTATAAAAAAACATCTTTTTTTTCTTCATAAAATTGGTTTTATTCTTCTCTTACGCCTATCAAACCTTTTGGAGGAGTTTAAGAAAATTTATTTGATATATAACATATAAATTTTATTAAAATATTCATAAATATTGGTTTACTTAATTTATTCAGATAAAATGGGGGGTTTCACATAGAAAAGATAGTTTTCTTAGAAAATGAATTTCTTCATTCTCAAATATTTCTTACACTGATTTATAACTAATTTATGACCAAATGATTCATTTTATATACATGTGTAAACCATATTTTCTTATTTTAGTCAACCTCATTCATATCTTCCATTCTAATTGCTTGTTGACAATTATAATAAGTTTAGAATAATAGTATATTGTAGTTCGGTAATACTCATTCTTGCGTGTAATATAAGTTATCGAAGGAAACCAGTATTGTGTGTAACACATAACATAAATAGTTTTTCATGTACTGAAAGATACTCTATGTGTTTTTTCAAGTACAATAACAACTCGGTGTTTCTTACAAATAACAATTAACTTGGTTCTTTCATATCACACAAGATAAATTCAGTGTTGTGTAAAATGAAATGTATCAAAATGTTTAAATTAATTTGAAAAAAATTCACAAAATATCTAGGAGTTCTACTGAAAATATTTACTCTAAATTTAAAGAAAATATAGTATATAAATAATTTCTAAAATATATCCAATTTGGAAAAACAAAACTTTGTTTTCATAAAATACTTTCTTTTTTCACATGAGGAAAGAATATGTCAAGTACATGTAAGAAAGCATGATATCATAAGAAAAAACAACCATGGGTACACTATAATATAAAAAGGGGAGAAGCCAACCATAAAATGTAGCATCATGTATAAAACCAATCAAGAATGAAAAAGAACAATATTTGGAATCTATAATATGATAATACGTACTCAAACATAAAAATAAAACACTAAGTCATGCATCATGATAATCCAAATGATATCGAGTCCTGTCAAAGTATTTCGACAATGGAACTCTAGAAGCATTTACACACAGTAAAGTGAAAAGTACATTTCCTAATGTACCCAAGTTTTCTAATGTGATTATATTTTAAATACCATTTAAAAACCATGCTAAAATTTTATAAAACATTCTCATAGTGAGGTATTAATTCTCATATACATGAAAATTCATTTTAAAACTAAAAGCATCTTCAAGTCATTTCATTGAACACCTATAGAGAAAAAATATTCTTAAATAAAAATAACTTTAAAACGTGAATATATTTAACCAAACCCTCTTTGATATAAAATCAATAATTGTCACAAAAATAAAAAGTAAATTCAGAATTACATCAAGTAATTCCTGAGTTATAACCTTTTTATAAAGACACCTACCTCAAGAATTGAGCTAAACTAATCTCTTTTTAAAACAGAGATGTGGAATGAGTAGATCAGGCTCTCACGAGCCTAGATCCATTATAAATAACCTAAAAACTTTTTTAAACCTATTATATCTTCCATTCACATCACATTCGGGTTCTAATAATACAAGAGGAAAAGAGGTCTAGTGAGGATGTGAGAATAAGAGAGAAAAAGAGATAGAAAATTGAACATACCTTGAAGAGATCTATCAAGAACAAAAAATTTTTGTCAAGAATATAATGTAATAACCCACTAGAGAATTGGGGTATGGATTATTTCAAACCTAATGAAGATTAATGGGTGTTTATATTTAAAAATGATTAAGGGGAAAAGGGTAAATTCAAACATTTTAGAATACCATAGTATGGAACATAGTAAAGCACAATTAGAAAAATAATGTTCCAACTAAGTGCGGCCTCTATCCTTCAAAAAACAAGGTGCACAACTTCTTGAAGATGAACCAAAATATTAGGAAATACCATGTTCAAACCATGTGACACCCCTAGACATCCACCTAGAAACTTTGACTGTCTCTATAGATAAATGAAGGGTTTGGATAATTATTCTCAAACAAAAAAAAACACCTCTAGAAACTCCGAGATAGATACCACATGATTACTAAATAGTTATTACTAACCATTCTCCCAAACCGTGTGTATAGATTGTTTCCTCTAGAACTCCAAATTTCCAACCCCATATTTATGAAAGCCTCTGAAATGAGCCCAATGGAAAACCAATATCAAACTAAAGCATACATATGACCTAGACAATATCACAGAGAACACGAGACTACCACAAAACCCAACTAAAATGAACCAAAAAACATTAAAATTAATTAATAATATAATCATTAGTAGATAAAATGATAATAATTAATCAAATAATTATGTATTATTATTCTCTTTTATTAATATTTTTAAAAGGATACATTTTGAAAAACTATTTAAAAAATTGGTATTGTATTTTACTATAATAAATTAAATTTATCATAGTTAAAATATATTATAATATGTAATATTCAGATTTATATACTAATATATTAATATTAAATTATTTTTAAATTTATATGAAATAATATTAAAAACACTTGATGTTTAAATGGGTCATTTTTTTAATAAAATAAATTCTACTTTAAATATTATATTTACAATTAATATATAATTTAATTTTTTAAAGAATTTTAGATTTAAAAAATTATTCATTTGTTGTATTAAATATTTATATTTTAACTTAGGATAGAATTTTGGGATTTTTGCAAAAAAAAACTGATTTTTAAGCGAATAGTCCACAATATTGTTTTTACAAATAACATGACTTTTTTGACATTATTAGTATATATATATATATGAATCTAAAATTAAAAAAAAGAAAATTCTAACACTGAAATTTTATTTTATTATTGAAATTATTATTTTAAAATATTTTTTTAATTTACAAACCCATAGTTTAAATTTTGAACTTATGTTATATTTTTGATAAATATTGTTTTAATACATAATAATTTTAGTGTATTAAAATTAATTTTTATCAATTTTTTTAAGTGAATAAAATAAAATTGATACCAAATTCAGAATTAGTAGGTCTAAATTATTCTATAGAGTTCATTTTTTTGTCATAAAGGATAAGTTACATTATATAAAAACTAGTTACCATGGTAAAAGCTAGAATATTAAAAGTGATACATGGATGGGTAATGAAAATAAAAAAAATATATTTAAAATCGTTTTGGGAGTGGGTGGTTGAAGTCTATATATACATTATAAATTCCCCTATCTTTTGTTTCTCGAAATGTTAGCCACTTTCCATGATACCTACTTCCTACTGTTGAAACTTTTTTGGTATTTATAAATATTCCATCCCTTTTCCCATATAAAATTTTCTCTCCTATACACACTTATGATTTATAAAAAAACCTATGTTCATCCCAAAATATACCAAAAAATGTCCTAAAAATACATATATAGCTTTAATAAGTTACATTTTTAACGAAATACCATTCATCAAAGGTTTAATCACCATCGCATGGAGATAATCCAAGAAGTGAGGTATAAGTTCTTAACCTCTCTTTCTCATTTCTATTTATTTCTGTGAACCCCTTATAATAAAAAGTTCAATAAACCATATTGACATGATAACATAATTATTCATAGTATACGTATATTCTTTTATAATTATGGTATAATAATTAGCCACCTTTCTCATTTATAGGAAGAGAAATGAAAACATGAAATGTTAATATGTGCAGACTACCGCCTCAATGAAGTATCATGTTAATTTTTCTACAAAACCTAACATATATTATTTAAAATTGGAATATAATATATAATTATTATATCTATAACTTATTTAATATTATAAAATAATAAACCACATTTCTTTTTTCTCCTATCCTAATTAAAATGACACCATCATCCCTGTGTTTGTGTGGACTACAACCTCAATGGAACAGTGTGTTCTAATTTTCATGACCACCTTAATGGATAGTTATAAGAATAGTTTTAAAGGATAATTATTTTTTGATATTAATAATGTTTTTATAATAAGAATTTAATAACATATTAATGATAGGAATGATAATAAAATTATTATAAAAGTTACCATTGTAAACAATTGAACTAAAAAGGGAAAATAATTTATTCATAATATGTAATTGTTTAATATCCGTCCATTATTTCCGAAATTATTTATAATTCTGATATATAATAATAATTAACATTAAATAGGATCATTATTCTACCATTATAATGATATTTCAATTATACCATATCAAATTCACCCATTAATCAGTGTATGTTCATGTTTGGGTCAGTTTAATCACCCAATTGAACAATATTATGAATTTATATCATGGATGACTATGGGAAATTTATCACTTGAATAATATTGTATAAATATGTAAATTATTTAATTATTTATTTATTATATAAAGGTAACAACAATACTTAATAAATTAATTATTAAAACACCGTTCATTGGTTAAGAATCACTAAAACACGATTATTATCAATTTCATCTAAAAGGATGAAAAATTACAAACCCATGAAATAAAGTTAAACCAATATAAATAATTACAATAATTCATTTATAGTGACACTAATGGTTTGATAATGATGAAGTTTAATATAATAATGAATACAGACACCACTCTTATAAAACGTTTTTAAATGATTAAGATTACTTGCACTAAATATTGAAAATAGGTAAAACTAACTATATATATATATAATTATTATACATGATTCATGTAAATGGTTATATTTATGCATAATTATTTTATTTATATATTTAATATACAAAATTTTATTACTCATTATTTTTTGTGAAACTACCGAATGAATTAGGACCAATGTAAGGGTTTTCATCTCAAATTCCTCTCGTTGAGACATGTTTTGACTTATGAACAAAATTAAATTTATGTGGTGTATATGATAACAAATTGAGATATTATATCATGAATTAAATTTTATTAATGGTAATCTATGTTAAATTTAAATATCTCATTTTTAATAGGTTTTTTATTCAAAGTCTCCTCGAGTTGTAAGGGTTTATGTTAACTTAATTCTCTTTAATTGAGTTATAATTATTATTCAAGAAAATATTTAAAATAAGTTGGGTAAATTATATCCTTTGATTTTATTATGTATTATTTTCTATTTTAATTATTTTTTTAAAATTTTTACCACATAAAACCCTTTTCAAATGTTATTTCATGATGTATGTTTTCTGTAAGGGACTTTGGTAACTCAAATATATTTCATTGAGTTCTATTGTTATTTTGAAAATAGAGCTCCAATATTAACTTAATTGATTTATTTCCATTATAAAATTTTTTAGTTTATCTTTTTATATATAATGTATCTATTTATTCAAATATTTATACTTTATTGCTATCTCACTTAAAAGGACAACATTATAAAGAACAAAAATCCATCTCTTAATTTTCTCTTTGTTTTAAGTCTATATTTTTCTTCTTTCCAATTTTCTACCCTATTTTTGGGAAGGATGATATGGATTATTTTATATGATTATAATTATTATATTTACCCCTTTTTAAAAATTGATGTAAAATACTACTTTTAGGAATTGGGTTTCAGAAAAATGATATTTTGACGTATTTTTCATCCTTTCAAAATCAAATGTTTTATCATCCACCTAACATTTACATTGACAATATTATTTAATTTTCAAGAAATAATAATTTTATGTATAATTTTCAATTTTTAATTCTTTCAAAAGGTTTTATTTAACCATTTTTGAAAAGAATTTTCTCAAGTTCCCTATAACTTTGACATTCTACAAATTTTTTGAAAATGATCAATTTTAATATTTTTTATGTGAAAAAATATTTCCGGAACCTTTGATTATATATTCAAATATTTATGTCTATATTTTTATGGTTTATAAATGAAATTATGTATCTATTTGTTTTAAAAAATATACCATTTAAAATTATTTCAAATGATCAAGTATATATTTTTTATTTCCAAAGTGATTTTTCTAAAACATCATAAAATTATTTTTCATCTAAGTTATTTTACTTTAGAAAATATTATCATTGATCAATAATGTTTTTCAAATGTAACAACCATATTAAATTATGGATATAACCTAAGTAATTTTCTTCTCTTTTAGAAAAATATTACATCACAACTTTTATATTTCCAAATATTTTTTAGTGTATAACCATATTTTATTTTCTAATACCTTTTATATGAGAATAACATATTTTTTATTCCATTGATTGATAGGTGTTATCTTGGATAACATACAATGATTGATTGGGGAAAAGTATTTCTTTAACCATATATAATTTATCTATATAATATAAATATCATATGATTTATTGTCTTTATTGAATGATATTTACATAGGATGATTCTTAGTTTCATTGGATACCCATTTATATTCCATTAGTTTATCGTGTTGTTATTATTGAAGTAATTATGAATGATTAAATTTATGAATCAAATTTAAAATGATATGAGACCCATTTTCATTCCTTGGGTACTTTATGATTTGTTTAATTAAATCCATTTTATCTCCATTTTTATATAAACTATAAAATAAGGTGAATTATTTTCATTGGAAGGATTAATGAAACCTATTCTTATTCTTGGTTGTTAATAAATCAGTGGGTAGATGTTATCTTATGGTATACATGTGTATGGATAATGTTTAAGTGATGGGAGGTCCCTATATATCCCTCCAGTTCATTTGGTAAATCTTTAAATCTCACAAGGTATTGGTGAAATGAGTATTGATACTCTATCCAAAATATGAAATAGGTTGTGATACTTTACCCACTTTGAGAAACTGGTGAGTAAAGCCTGATCCACAAAGGGAAATATGTTAATAAATCCTAGTCCACTAAGGGATATAGATTTTTATACCTGTTCCACTATGTTATTATTTCTATTCTTATATATGTTCCATGATTCTAAAGATTACCTAGTTTTTATTATATTTTCTATGTTGGGTATTAATTTATTATATATATTTATTATTCTCATATTCCAATATTATGATCGTACATTTTCATTGATTGCTATCACTTATGTTTACCCTTACTAAGCATATAATCTCACTCCTTTATTATGTTTCTTATTTCATAGGTTATGGATATTGAAAAAGTATAAAATGTATAGTATAGTTATTATGTGGAGAATGTTTTGGATATGTATCAAAATAATTATAGATTACATTATTTTGAATATAATGGGGAAAAAATCTTAATTGAGTCAAAGAACACGTGTTTTTATTTTTTTACCCTAATTCTATAAAAATGTAAAACTAAAATGTATTGGGAATGTATTGTAATGAAATATTTTATTTAATTCATTTTAATTGATAGCCATGTTTCTAGACATTTATAATAGGCATTCACAATAGTGATGAAAATGGATCCATTTTTCCTTGATTTGTTTCTTTTCTAGTAATTTTTTTGAGATGTGTGTAGGGGAAATCCATACACCCTTTAAAATCAATACAATATAGAACCTTGATCCCCACTACTATTCTTCAAATTATTTTATTTTGTATAGTCCTCACAAGATGGGGGATGTTTTCCTAGGTTATAGGTTAATCCATGGTATGTCACTTTCCCAATTTCTCATTCATTTTTTTCATTCCTTAATTTATTTATCGTGTTTTCAAATTACAATGGTATCAATGTAGTATAATCACAATAGTAGTATTCATTCTCCAAAAATATTTAATAAATGTCTCCACTACACTTTTTCATGGAATTATCATATAATGGAACCATTATACATGCAATTTTATCTTTCAAATATTAAAATTAATTATCATGTAGTGATACCAATGAATAAGGGTATGAAGCATTATTAGGCTAGTAACGTATCTTATAATCAAAGTATTTCATGGTTTCTATGGGATCCAAAATAGATTAGACATATGGAAAGTCTTAAAATAAATTTGGTTTAAAATAGTAAATTGATTGGATTAACCATTTTAATGTGGTTCACAATCATCAATGTTTTGGTAAGATAAACCATAAAGTTCACTTTCTGATGTGTTTCATGTGTTTTATCAAGAAATATGGTATGAGAAAGAATTTGAAAAAATGGATTAAAATACAACTTGGTAATTTGATTTACACTTTTTGGCATTCACTCAATATATGAATGTTATGTATTCAACCAATTAATAATAACATCCAAAAATTAGAAATATTGATTGAATTAAATTAAAAAATTATAATATATTTTAAACTAAAAAAACAAGAAATTAATTTTCAATTAATTTGACCCAATTGTTTAACATTTATTCCTATCTTTTTTATGAACATCTCCTGTTAAAAGAAATAATCCAATGGAAAATTTCTCATAGATTAATTATTCCAGAACATAATCCAAGTTGGTCCAAGGTAAGCTCAATAATGTCCCCCCCACACTTAAAAAATTAATTTCCCAACTATTTGAGATCATTTGGAGTGGAATGAAATGATTGAAAACATAGTGATATTTCACAAAAAAGGATGATAGAAATAATTATTCCCTTGATTAATGTTCTACACAACCAAAAACAGGGTCATCGTGAATCTAGAACCTCCATTCAGTTTTAGAAAAAATTAAGTGATTCATAAAATTAAATTTCAATATATTAAAATATATGATGTTAGAAAAAAATAATAAATGGCTATTAAAACTGATTGAAAGAAAATCTGTTCATCAATTTACTTTTTCAATTAGTGTAGTAAAAATAAGAAGTAATTAATTTTTAAATGGAATATATTGAGACATCACAAAATCGATGCAACTCAAAAAAATAGAAGGGAGTGGGAGATATCTTAAGAAATTGGGAAAATATCTCATGATTATATATAGCCCTCATAAGGAGTAAAATTAACCTAGATAATAATATCCAGGACCATAATATTTTCTGGGTACAATTAGGGGAAGGAAAGGAATTAGATGACAACTTCTATCTAATGGGATGGTCCTTTTTGGAGAGATAAGATGTGTGTCTAGTAGTTGTATCAACAAAAGGGACTTACGTTGATGGGGTTATATGAAGTCCATTAGCTTTATGTTAAACTCAATCAAAAAATCCTACTAGGTCACCAAATAATTATGTTTCACCAAGATCTCTATGTCTATTGTACCATCTAAATAAGGATGGTCAAAAGGGGAGGTGGTAATGGTTGTGGTAGTTATTGGTGATCTTGGTGGATTTGAGACCTCATAAGGTTATAATGTTGGGGATAACTATTGTGGATGTGAAAACAAATTCACTAGTGGCTCATGAAATATCCAACTACTATCAATAAATAACAACCTCTAGTTATTAATAAGAAACTAAAGAGAATCATTGAAACAATTTAAGTACAACTCTACAGTGGTGGTGAGTGGAAATGACAGGTCTATGCTAGAAAATTCCCTCTTTTTAATAGGTGTATGAGCTATAATTTTGTCAAAGGTATCATGAGAATGATATTATAAAGCACTATCCTCTATTGAAATAAATTAATACACAACATACCCTTCATACAACTTCATCACTTTCTTCAGTATCCCTATCTTGATAAAAAATGGTTAATAATCTCTACTCCCATTAAATAATAGAGGATAAGAGAGTCATCAAAACCTCATATGTTATTGTACATATATGCTATAATGTTACCTCTATTATAATTCCCTATGAAATTACTCTCTTTCCTAATAATATATATTGAAAATTCTCTAACAATATTGATTTTTGGAACCTCAACCATGGTGGAAAAAGTAACACCTCCAGTTAGTTGAATGATCCCTGAGAGTCTCCCCTATAAAAACAAACATGGGACAAAGTCCTATGCATAATCTTATGAAGTGAACTTTAATCTTTATCTTATTAGTCATCTTAGGGTCATGTTTATTATTAGGATCAACTTTTATCCAAGTGATTTTTTTCAAGGTTTCACTATTGATAGGCTCTAGGATCAATGTCATGTATTTTTAAAAGGCAAAAAATTATACAATATAGGCACCTATCCCAACCCCAATCACTCTCAAAAAAACGATTCACTATTTATAAACCAAACATAATGTAACACTAATCAATTTTAGGTTTAACATACATATAAATTCCTTAAATATAATCCTAAAAGTCTCTCCCATCACTAGTTGGATACTCTTTTTTGTGTATAGACTAAAAGACCATAAAGAACTATACCTCCATATTTATGTTTAAAATAACCTACAATTCTATAGTTTTTTTGATTTTTATGGGTTTTATTTGAATATTATCTTGATGGTCTTAGAAATAATAGTCTATGAACTTGAGGGAAGGATTAATATGATATTTCATGAAATAAACACACTTAGAAGAATGTGCATTTTAATGTGATGATGATTTTTTGTTGGTGTGGGATGGGAATGAAGGGATAATAGAGGGATCATGTGAGGGTCTGAGTTCATAGGACCTCTAGCACATAGACGGATTATTCAGTATTTTGATGACGCACTTGGCTTGGGTATTCATGGATAATGATATTATATGAAACAAGTTTGAGGTATGAGGATATAAGGAAATGTATTTAAAGTTTTCTAAGGATTAAAATGGAGGATTATAGTGGTTAAAAATGTGTTAATGTAAAGAACCAACCTAGTTCATCCTGAAACACAACCCATGTTGGCTAGAAACAATACCCAATGTGATCTCCAAATCACCACAAGCTGGTGAAAATCACATAAGTATTAACATAAAAATCCTTGCAAATGGTTTAACCCTAAAATATAACACATAATGTCTCATATATAACAAAGTTAAGCTAAAAAATCAAAGAAAATTGTGGAATAATAGGTACAAAACTATGAGATGTATAAAACCAAGTCAATTGGGAAAACATGAAAGGATAACCATCCAACACAAGAGACCAAGTCTCAATTTAAAAATACAACACCACTATTACAAAGCACTATAAAGGTAATATCAACCAAAAAAATCCTCTATTCCACATAATTCCCTTCCCTTTAACTTTATCCTTCAAAAAAAGACTAAAAATGAAAAAAAGGTAAAAGTAGGGAGTGATCACTAAATATATGTAGGATACCAATAATGAAAATATTTAATGTACATAACTATACAACCATTAGTTATAACTACAAAACAAAACCATTTTGTAAATAAATTTTAGATAAACAAAATTTTATAAAAACATTATTTGGTTTCCTTTAACCAATCCATATTCAAAAATAAAAAAATATGAATATAAACAATAATTATAAAAATAAATGGGAGTATTAATACCCATAAAAATATTATAAAATTACCTAGTGTGTATATAAACATGATACAAAAATTAAATCAAAATAATATAATCCAAACTAGGAGCACCATGACCATGAAAAATCCATATAATAAACATGTGAGAAATCCAACATGAAATAATAGAATCATGTGTAATACCAAGAAATAGTTGGGTTATAGACATAAGAAGTCAAAATAAACTAGGTATAACATGAATCTTATCAATATTGAGTCCTACCATAGTTTTTTGAAATCATAAGAATAACCCTTATTAGTTTCACACACACTAAGGTTCCATATGTCCATAACCTGACATGCCCAAGGTTCCAAACATGCTATGTCTACCGAAACATTTAAATGAACCATATTTAAAATTTATAAAACATTTTCATAGTAAATAATCAATACCATCATGCTTTAAAATCCATTTTAGTGTCAAAATAAACTTTAGACATTTCATAGAACACATAATGTGTTTAAAATAGTTTTAATGATAAACGCCTTAAACCCATTTTTTCCTACACTCCAAGATGAATTTCATATAATAATTCATCATTATTATCAGATAAATCAATTTAGAAAAACAAAGAAATATAATTTATAATAAATTTAATTAATTCATGGGTTAATAATATTATATAGAGACACCTATCTCAGTCATAGAGGAATCTTAGCCACCTAGGAAAATAACGACTATAAGTGAATAGATAAAGTCCTCACAAGCCTTGAACTAAGAGAAAAAACATAAATTTTCTATCTAAATCATTTTTTGTGTCATTATACCCCACATAGGTTTTTCATGACATGGAGAATATGTGAGATCGATGGTAGATCAGGAAATAGGAGAAGAAAAAAATCATAAAAACACTCACATCTCAAAGAGATCCATCAAGATCGATAAAGAATAACCATGAGACCAATTGAGAACCTCCTAAAGAGCCAATGAGAGGTTGGTTTAGTCTAATGAGTAATTATGAGGTTTTTATAGGTAAAAATGTATAAGGCTATCAAGTTAGTTTTCCAATTTTTGAGGTTTGGATCAGGACTCATGGTTAGACCAACCATGCACTAACCATGTGGTAGTCGTTGTCCCTTAATAACCAAACCATATGGTTACCTTGGAATGGTTGTATAGTTTGAAAAAAGAATGATTATGATATGGGGAAACCTATAGATACACCTAAACTCCTACATGATTTTTTGGAAAATATTCATTGTTTAAAAAACTATTCTTAAACCAAGAAATTGAACTATGAAAATTAGAGATCCACTCTACATAGTTATTTCATGTATACTGCTAAACATGCTCCAAAATTGTGTTCCCAGACTGTTTTTGCTAAAATTACAAATTCTAAACCCTCGACTCCCCAAAGATACTAGAACCTTAAAGTAGAAAGACCATGCCCATAATTGATCATGCGTGTTACCTATAGGGCCTCACAATTCCACTTACCAATAAAAGTTTTCTCCCCATAAAGTGTTTAAAATTAAAGACTCAAAAAAAAATTAGAACACTACCACATACTCAATGATTCCCACTTTTATGTATCATGGATATCCATTTTACACTTCCACTGTACATGGACTAAACTATTTTCTTACCCAGAAAAACCTTATACCGGTGATCCATAAACTGAATTGGCTACTCAAACATAGAGGTGTCTGTCTCAAGATCAATATCCTCCTATTCAATCACATGGGAAGGGTCTTGTTAAAACAATCTATTTGGGAAATATAAAACATTTTTTTAATTGATGTCAAGTGATAATCCAAGTACAACTGAGAAGAAAAATATTCAATCAAGTTGATTATCCTGAAGGGGTGAACAATCCTTTGGGCCAACTTACACTACTAACCCAAATTATGAGGTCCCACTGAAATGATATACTATGAGAGGGGGACTCAACAACCTTCATTAAAATATAATGGAATACTATGGTAGTCTACACAAAATCTATATTATATTAAATCTACTCCCAACCATTACCATGATAAATACAACATCCTCATCACCCCTGAATAAGACTCATTCGTATAGAGAATAAACACTTACCCCTTACCAATTTCAAGGATATCAAAATTTCCACCCATTTTATACTTCAAAGGGAATCTCCTTGATCAGTAATTAGGGTATATTTAACCCAAAAAACACTTAAAATCAACACGTAAGATTGAAGCCCAACCTAGATAATTGGATGATTATTCTAATTGGTCATCTATCTAAAGATTAAATATCATTCTTGACTCTAATTGAGATCCAATCGCATTCAAAAACCCATTAAATAATTTATTTATAGAGCATATATATCTCCTCTAGATGGTAACTGTCTATACACTGAAGAGATTCACAGACCCTTGATTATACAAATTTGTTTGTTATTCTACAACAGTCACTTACTTATAAGGAAAGACAAGAGATGATTTCATGAATCAAATACTAATCACCCAAAATTGTATCTTCTTATCCACTTGAAGTGTGTGTTATTTTAGTTTTATGATTTTTAGACCTTTCTTCTAACATCCATAATAGAATGGATAAGGTCGAATCAAACTGGTATATCATTGGAAGTTTCAATTAGATATTTTAATATACCGGGCATTGTGACATAATGTCCTTAATTGACTAGCTCATACCAGGCCACTATCATTAATGTCACATATAATGACACATATCAGTAACCCCAAAATTTCATGAACTAACTATACCTATGTTCACAATCTATCAAATCTTGAATCATATCAATTTAAATAACCAACTTCCTTTGAAGACAAAAATCACCACTATGAGAACAATATTAAAACTTGAGGTCTCCCCAATATAAAATTTTCCATTATAAAATTTCTGAAAATTATCCTCTCCTCGCGCAAGTTGAATCTAATTATATAATAGAAAACTGTATTTCTCACAAGATAATAACACAATAAAAATATTATCATTAATAAGAAAGAGAATTACTATAAAAAAATTATCCAAGTATCCCTCCAATACTGATTTTATTAAATCCTACATCAAAAATTTTTATATTCAAGAAATATGTGACTACATCACCTTTTTCAAATGTTTACACAACATCAATATCAAAATATAATATCACGTAACCCATCATTTTTTTGTTGGATCAGATCCCTCTATGTAAAATAACACTTTAGGCTCATATGATCTTAATATATCATAATGTTCTATCCAAAGTGATAGTGTCATCGATTTTTGAGAACATGTGAAAAACTTTCTAACTCAATTTCATGATGGGATAGATTCTTCCACGAAGGAATAATTGATGAAATCCTTAATCCATTGCCTATTTTATAAAATCAATATAGACTCAAACTCCATGCCTAATACATCAAATTAATATTGAAAAACCCCAACTTTGAATAAATAAACATTTGAGTTGAAGTTAACATTTCGTCTATACTTTCAAAGAGGCCACTGGTTTCATGTTATCTAACATTAGGCTTGAAAAGAACATAAGACCATCACATGTCTCTCAACCATTTAAATTAAATCTAAAATGGTTCATCAATAATTATGTGCATAAATAAAATATATAATTAAAATGTAAACATTGGTTTTCATATATAAAAAATAGAATCCCCCATGATTCCCATCCTTATCCAAGTAAAAAAAACATTCACTAACTAGATTAAACTATCCAAGAGGGGAATACATCATGCCTATGAAAGGGAACCATCCCAAATAAACTCTCAAAGGATCATCAAGAAAAAACTCCTCAAGATGATATACGAAAATACACTAGATCTAACATGTCTAACATGACTAGGAGGCAGTTTAAACAAATACATTCCTCAACAAGAAATGTAATGGTTTTAGTATTCTGTTTCAAAAATGAATCTATCATATTATAGGTTTAGAGATCTTATCCTGGAGGATCTTGCACTCCAACTAAAAACACGTATATCGCTAAAGGATCCCTTAACATATCTGATATTCATACCAAACCATGTTACCCATAAACTACCCAAGGATGACCATGTTCAAAACACCAATCTAGAAATCATGGAATAACATTCTCCGCCAATGTATCCCCATAAACAATGATAATAGAGTGAAGAATAAATATGAGGAATAAAGAAACTTGATATGACCATCACTCTAAATGGATTATTGTAAAGAAGATACCAAATATCACATTGAACAATGTTGTACTAAAACCATAACCACTCTAGAACTATAAATAAAATATTCTATGAGATTATCACACATATCAACTAATGCACTAATGATTATACTCCCTTTCTAGGGACACTTGGAACCTGATAAAAATACCCCTCACCAACTCTACTACAAAAAATATATTTAAAGTTCTCTATTTGAGCTATAATGGAACATATAGAATCATTATAACATTCACCACTCTACTTGAATCTTGTGAAAGAATAAAGATTAGGGAAAATGGACCTCCCTTAAGGAAGAATATCATTTAAATCATGATTATTTTGGAATCCTTACTCAAGCCACACAACCGTAGAACTCCATGTAGTTATGTCCTTTAAAACACATCATACAAGCCCTACACATAAAAATGGTTTAGGTAAAACATGAAAATAGACAAAGAAAGAAACACCTTTTAATCAATTTCAAAACAAAACCACATAAATGTTTAAAAACATTTCTAAAAAATTTGGCATTTTGAAATCCTATGAACACCATTTGAAAAGGTGTTGTATAAACACAACACTATTGAAATGAACATACTTTCTTTACATAGAGAGGAAATAAAAATAGAAACATTTCAAAACCCTTCAATTATAAGATGAAACTTCTAACCCTTCATTCCAATGCATTAAATGAGTTTATTTTAATCCTAAATTATATTAACTATATTTGAAATCCCTTAAAATAAGTCAATGTTCAAGTCATAAAAATAATTATTTCTTAAAATTATAAATCTTATTTTAATTTATCATTATATATTGAAAACCACTTACATATCTATATTACCTGTTAAAAACAATAATATATTTATCCTTAAAACCAAAAACCCAACCATTATAACTTCTCTATAATAAACCATTTATTTAAAAATATTTAAACCTTGTTAAAATCAGGAATCATGGGTTTGATATTCTTACATGAATATCATTATCCATTTAAAAAAAATCATTTTTAGGTTTTCATGTTTAAATAATAACACCTAAAGGAATAATAAAGAAACATAAAATTATTTTATAGGAAATCAACAAAGATTCACTTTTAAAAATCAAATCATTTTTCATGAAATTTATTTTCCCAAATTAAACCAATTGTACTAAATATGAAAAAAAATTATGTAATTAAATTTAGTCAAACTAATTCTCGATATCAACATATTATAGAAACCACCATGATTAATTTCACATAAATTAGAGTCACTCAAATTATACGAGAATCATGGGGTCTAAATGTCAAAAGAAAAGGGATGCAGAGTGATGATCGACCTAGACACATTATTGGTGACCATGTTTTAAGTATTCCATAACCACATTAAAATTTCCATATTCATGTGTTAGTTCATTTCATGGTTTCTCAGACTATCTAGGTTTAACTTACAACAAGATACATCTTTCCATTTACACCCCAGTTCTAAAACAATCCCCAATGAAAAAACACAGTCCAATGATGATCACAAGTCATCATATCATACCATAACTCTTATTATTTGTCAAATGAAAATTATATTTTGGATATCCATGGTAACTAAAGTGGCATCATGATACGTGGTGATCAAGAACCTACTCACCATATACTCCTTGAGCACCTATAAGTCCCAGTTCTATTCTTCCAAACCCAAAACCTACCATGGAAGTGTTTTCAAAATTGTAGAATGGTAATCTGATGATACCATTTTTTGATGATCCAAACTAGGTCAACATAACACATCACCTAACATGGATCCCACAAGACCAAAAGTGCATTCCTAATCATGATGGGATAGTGATAAGAACATGAATATCAAAATATAAATATATGTGAACAATTTATCATTGAATGATAACACATCATTCCTCATTTATAAACAATATTAAGATAAATAATCAAAGAAAAATATATAATAATGAGTAAAAAACACGAGACATAAAAACTAAGACAACCGAAAAAACATGGAAGAAAAATCATCCAATTCTATATACCAAGTCTCTAGTGATAATATTTCACCATTATTTTAAACAACTATAAAGCTGGTATCAACCAATAAAAACATCCATGCCACATGATACCCCTAACTTTATCAGTATCCTATAAAAAAGACTAAAAATTCCCAAACACAAAAGCATGGTTTGATAACTAAAGCTCAATATGATAAAATTGACGAATTTATACAAAATCTATCATAATATTTGGTTTCCATTAAACAATACATATTTATTTCCATTAGAATATTAATCTAAACAAGAATGATAAAAAAGATAGCGGAGTCATCATACCCTTACATATCTTAGAAAATAAATATGCGAGCATATAAACATGATTAAAAAATGAAAGCAAGATTTCATAATCCAATTCATGACCATAAAGAATTTAGGAAATCCATAAGATCAATATAAGAGAAATAGAAACATGAAACAATACCATCAAGTGTATTACCATGAAAAAATTGGGATTTATCCAATGGGAAGACATGCAATGACATGTGAAGGAAAACAAATCTAGGAACAACATGATTCATTTTGATATTGAGTCTTTCTGCTATTTGTTGATATCACAACAATTAACCTAGTGTTACCACACTCACTAAGGATCCATATGTCCATAGGCCAATGAACTAAAGGATCTCAATGTTCAATGTATACCAAAACATTTATATAAACAGTTATCACAATTTATAAAACATTTTCACAACAATGAATCACTACTCACATTCTTGAAAATCCATATTTGAGTAAAAAAACCTTTGATGCATTTCATAAAAAACATAATGTGTGTAAATTGTTTTTAAATAAAACCCCCATTTTCATACCAGCTAAGATGAATATCAAAAAAATCCTTATTATAAAATTAATCAATTTCACAAAATGAACCAAATTATTTTATAGGAGCATTTATTAATATAAGGGTTATCACCATTGTATAAAGATAACTACCTCACCTGCTGAGGAAAATTATCCACCTTAGAAAACAATGAATAGAAATGAAGAGATATAGTCATAAAAATCATAAATCCAAGAGAAAAACCATATATTATACATTTAAAAAATATTTTGAGATTTCATATCCCACATATTTTTTCATGACATAAAGATGATGAGAGATCAGAGGCAGATATTGAAATAGGATAATAAAACAATTGAAAAAACACATACCTCTAAAAGACCCATCAATATTAATGGACAATCGCCCTACGACCAAGGGAGAACCTCCTAGAGATCCAATGAGTAATTATAAGGTGTTTATAGTTTAAAATTATCAAGGCCATTAAGGTAATTTTCCAATTTTAGAAGTCTGTATCGATCCATATAGTTAGCCCACACGATTAAACAAAATATGCGCCAACCATGTGGTAACCACTATCCCTTGAGCAGCAAACCACACTATTAACTAGGAATAACCACACTATTTGAAAATCATTCTAAATCCATTATATATCCTCTAAAAAACACCCAGAAACCAGCATGGTTTTCTGGGTGAGTTATACAAATTAATATTCCATGATATTTACCTCTATATATCATAGAGATACACCATATGGTTACCGCACGCTTACTGGAAATTGTGTACCTAAACTATATACCATTCATGATTACCCTGAAACTCCAAATTTCCAACCCCAACTTCTAGAAATAAAGAAAACCTCAAAACTGATAGCTAAATTCCTAAACTGACTAAACCTATGACACATATGGCATTGATGTATAATTAAATGAATTAAAAGGGTATTTTTTTAGGATAAAATAATTGTTTTGAAGAATAAAATTCAAGGATAATAATTTGGGAGGGATTATAAATTCATAATGTTTTTAGAATAATACCTGATATATGGATTCTAGTGGAATTTGTGGGAAGAAGGATTGTTTCTCAACATGAGTGCTCATAGTGAGAGATAACTGAAGGGTCACAGTGCAGATTCAAGGTTGGAATTGAATATATTAAATTCATTGATTATGTAAGGATGTGGAAGATAACTATTCACCTTAAACATTAAATGAAAACCACCTAAATTCTCAGGATGATATACATGAAGTGTCATGTCATGACCCATGTACATCACTGTGCGACTCATTGATTTCATATTTAGATAAAACTAACATATTTTACTTAGGAAATGTCATGGTGTTAATCCTTATATTTTTTTGTAGAAATAAATTGCATGCTTATGCACCTTCATCGTGAATCTAGGTTATATCATAGGGGCACTCTATAAAAATTCATATCCTATAGGAGTTACTACCTTAGTTTGTTAAATGTAAGGTTTCTCTACACCTCAAAATTAAATCAATTTATTTGCATCATGGAATGATATCCTTATTCATTCCATGACCTATCTTTAACACTATGAATTCTAGTATTCCATGAATTTTTCTTCCTTTGAAGAGTTATTAGGGGATTAAAAGAGGGTACCCGGAGTTTCTAAGCATAAAAATGTCTAGTATACTATAAGTGAGTTTGAAAAATTAAACAAAAACTTACATGGTTTTGTAACCGAATCAGTGCTTCTTTTACCATCAAGAGCTAGAATAATCTTCAGTTTCACTCAAAATTTAAATATAGAATATACCATTCATGGAAATTATCTAAGTATAGCTTCATTATTTTACCATTCACTATTAATGATACCTTATTCTATCTTTGTATCTCCATAACTCCATGTGATAATACCATGATCACCATGAACAATCCCTACCATCATTACTAAAATTTTCCTAGAAACAATTTAAAATACGAGTTAAGCAAAAATAAATTCTCTCCAATGGTACAAGGACTCTATGATATGTTCCAGTAGTGCCATTGTTTGGTATACCCCTTATATTTTTTTTTGTTCTCATAGGAATCAAATATCAAATCTTTTATCTCATACTACTGAAAAACATATTCTCTCCCACTTTATGTGTGTTTGTGTTAAGATTTCTCATATCCTAGTATAATTAGTGTTTTATCTCCAATAGTAGATGACATAGATTCCTATACAATTTTTTAAATGGGGTTTTCTTGATTGAGGTTTCATAATCTATCCAATATTCCCATAATTCATCATCCAACTCCTTTCCCTAATATTTATTATTTTTTCACCATATTATATAGGATTTATTGCAACACTTAATTGGACATCACTAATTTCTAAATAGATTTTGAGTGACAAAGACTTATACTATTATATCAGGCTCCATTATTTGTAAGCATTCCCCTCATCATGTTGGTGTTAAAATGAGTACCTCGATCACTAATGAGTAATTAGGGAATTCCAAAATAATAAAATATGTACTTTAAACAATTTCACAACTACCATGGTAATATTTCGACATGAAACTTTAACAATCACAAATTTGGACACATAAACCATATAATATCCCTAAACCCACACTCTCGAGTCTAGTACTAAAAATATTATCTTTACATTTATGGATTTGATACCAATCAATTTGACCCAATATTTTCTATCCAAAACATACAAAATCCAAAGTTATATTAGATCACTTAAATACTTAAGGACCTTCTTGGTATAATTTTGTAGATAATGAGGGAAAATTATTACATAAAAAAACCCATGAATTTAAGGGAATATTTTTTACACTATAGTAGGATTTTTATATTCACTATTAAGTCTTCAATATCTCACACAAACTACATCACATTAGAAACCTTTATATAAAGAAAACATTAAAACAAAATTATTCATAAAAAGGGGAATTAGAAACATAATAAGGGTGATATCAAACGACCAATAAGGTTAAACATAATCAATAACAACTATATGTCATCAGTTACCATAAGAAGAATATAAGGGTATAATGACATAATCAAAATTCATGATCAAACCATTTGAATATTCAGACCCATCAATACCTATATCATCAATAATGAAACATGGAATAAGAATTTATCAATGGAAAGATTCATAAAAATCAATAATCATGAGCCATGTGATTTCAATCTTGATCAAATTAATCATTAAAACCCATAGCAGGAATAAAGAAAATTTGTTGGTATCTTGGGACATTATCTTAATAGAACCCTTACACAACCCTTATATAAACATCTAAATTGGAATAACCATAAGTTATAATTCCATAACAAATTAATTGGAGTTCTATCTGGGTGCACCCATTATATAATCAATATTAGAATCACCTGGAGCAATTTGGGTGCATCCATCGTATAAGATATATTGGGCTCACCTAGTGCTATCTAGGTGAACCCATCATATAAGCTATATCAGGCTCACCCATGAACTATAATGGGGCTCAAATATTAGTGTAATATATATCAATATCACTCATTAATAATCAATAATTAATAAATACCATTATTTAATAAATAATTTAGTGTCCTTCACTTTTCAATCATAACAATAATCAATGTTCTTTTATATCTCAATTAACTTGTGAAAAAGAAACAAGTTCCATGTCCATCTAATAATCTATCAAAAGAATGAATAGAGATGGTATAAATAAAACACATCCCCAGTGGAGTGTAAGTAACATCATGGTTTTTTGACATTGATGAATGGAAATATCATTAAAAGATCATTAAAACTGTTATTGAAGAAAATATCTTTTTCATTTTGAAAAGGACCTTAAAAAACTAAATATTCAAAAAATATTGTTCGTATCACTTTCTGTGAAAATATCATTAGAAACATATAAAGGCAAATTTAATTAAAATAATGGATATGATTGCAGTAAAATCCATTTATGTTAAAATAATCATTCTTTTCAAACATTTTGTAAAGGGAGTAAAAATTGGACCACTTGGAAAACGTTAGTAAATTTCCTTTTTTAACCTTGTAAAAGAAGTTAAAAGATAATTTAAAATTTATTTAGTAAATATTTTCAATTTAATAAAGAACACTTTTGAAAAAAATATATTAGAAAACATGGATATTGAATAAAAAGATTCCAAATCTAAAAGAAGGTACAAGATCAATATCGCTTATAAAAATCTTTCTTGTTATTCCATTAATAAATAAGAGAGGAAATGAAAAATAAAAATGTAAACCACATTATTAACAAGAAGAGAATAAAATATATTCGGTTCAATAAATAAGATCACATTATTTCCACTTAAGAAACCTTCAACCAAAATAATCCCAAAAAGAAAGGAGATAGTGTCATACATCCTTTGTCACTTTGATAACTCTTCAATCATAATCCTCATGAATAAATAGAATTATATGAACATTAAATTTCAATAACATAAGGATATTTATGATATAACATATCAAAGAGGTAGTATATACACCTCATAAAATATGATAGGTGTATAACACAACATCTTCCCCAAAGAGGACAATTTTAGAGGAGCAACTGATACAATGATCACAACGTAAAAGTGGGAGTTGAGCAATGAATCAATCATGTGTATCAAATATAAATACAAACAAAAAAATGAAAATAAAACATAATATACTTAAAATACATTGTAAATATAATACTATTACATCAATGAAATTTAATAAGTAACATAAACCAATGAAAAGAAATTGAGTTATGAAGTTCTCCACCACTCACTAACATTCAAGTGAAATCCCCATGGATAAAATAATTAAAATTGAAAATGAAAATACAATTATGTGTGAAGGATTAGTGGTATTACATGAAAAAGGTGATTAATATATACTATATAAAATAAATTAGGTGCATAACATTAAAATATTCATCAATGAAGGAAAACTAAGATGAATTCTTTTAACTCAAGTCCAGAAATGCTATATATATCCTTTAACACATGTATAATAAAATTATATCAATTATTATATTTCTTAAGAATTCTTTACAGGTTTCATAAATTATACTTAAATAATTTATTTTATTTATTTTTAATGACATATTTAAATTATTAATATGTTAAATCCACATCAGGTGTTTTTAGATGTCTAGTTAATTGTTTCAAAGCGACTTTTGTTTATTGACCATTGTCAAAGATGACATTGTTCCATCATCTCCATGATTATAATTTTTAAATGTTATAATTTTTAAAAATCAATTATACTTTTAAAACAAATCATGAAAAATTATTATGAAAATTTAACTACATTACAATCATGAATATTGTATGTCGTACATACACATGGGAAAGTTTCCCATTTTGCAATGATCATTATAGAAAAAGGTATGTTTTATATTATCTTTGAAGAATCATCATAAAATCATAAATATAATATTATTTCATTAAATACATATACACACACACAAATATATATATATATATATCATCCATGTGATGTGTTGATAAAAAAATAATCACATCGCTTTGTAGAGGTAGTAGTCCACACATATGCATGAACAACGTTAGCATTTTTTAGTGGGTGGAAAGGCAAGAAATAAAATGATATATTATATTTTCATAATGTTATATATTACATTAATATCATAATTATTTCAATTTTAACACATATATTAATTAACATTATCCTTATAACCTTCCACATAAAGCGTTAGTGAAAAACAAATGGAGTCTTCTCGTGAGGTGGTAGTCTATTGTACACATTAGTAACATTGTAATACCCCCCACATAATGTAAAATAAGAAGAAATATTTTATATAAAAATTATAGAAGAATAATTATATTAAAAATATCATATATATATATATATATTCTATAAATGCATCATTATAACCAACTATAAGAATAAGGGATGTAAAATGAATTGATTGGTTCACTAGGTGATATTCTACTGTACACGAGAATGATAGTTTCATTTCCCATTTGATTTAAGAAAAGATAGATTTATGTTATTATATTAACTTAATAACATATGATTATATGGGTTATACTTGTGATATTATATCATCCTAGTTTAATAATATTTGAAGGAGGTATAAGAAGAAAAAAATAGAAAATCTCAGTTAATAAAAATTCCTATTCTCTAGAAAACAACCTTAGGTTAACACCCAATTCTTTCTTAGGATAGATTTCTAGTCAAATCAGGGGTTCTAGGTAATGGGTAAGGAAGTATGGATTAAATTTTAGAAGATATTGGATGAACTAAATGGGGTTTAAGGTGTTAAGATAATAGAAGAGGGGTGGAATTTTATAAGTGAGATGAGTGTAAAACATTTTAATTTTTAAAAGAAAATGTTATTCCCAAATGTATAACATTCCCAAAGGATGAAAATGGACCATTATCAATAATTATAAAATATAATCTCAAAATATGGCCATACAATATATTTAAGATAAGTATTCATGTCATTTTAACCATTATATTTGTTTACTTTAACTCCAAATAAACCCATTTTCCTAGTAACCATGGTTAATGATTTTTATTCTTTTTACTATTCATTAAGAACAAAAAATAAGTGGATCATATTAGATAATATAAAAAATGATGATTAATAATAAAATTATACTAAAATATAGTATAAGGATTATTAAAATGTACTTAATTATAATAAATATAAATTCATAATACTTATGTTACATTAAATCAAATTCTAATAATAATAATAATTTTAAATTACTTAATTTATTAGAAAAAATGACGGTTTTAGAAAAATCGGTATTCTACACTATACAATGAAAAAACAATAACTTTATGAAAATTTCCAAAATTTCACCATAAGTAATTTTTTATATTCTGATTTAAAAAAATTAAATAAATTTTATCAAATATGTTTTACAATATTTTTAAAAATTAATTATAATATTTTCTCATAAAAAACAATAAAAATATATTTTGAAGAAAACATATTCTTTATGAATAAAATGAATACTAAAAATTGAATGATTATTTACTAAAAATTTATCAATAAATTTATATTATATATCAAATTTATATATATGAATCATAACTAACATAATACTATTCATATGAGATAATTTAATGGCTATATTATAATGTTCATATTTAAAATAATATTATTTCATTGTTTATTTAAACTTGGTGTTGGGTGTCTTGTATGCGATCAAGAATAACTTCTTTTTTTTTTAAATCTGAGGGTGTTACATTCTCCCCCTCCCCAACATTAATAAAATTTATATTCACCATTTGAAATTTATCATGATAATTAAAATTTAAACCGTCACGACCCATCCCCCAGGGCCCATGCCACGGCTACCCCAAGCCCACCTTCCATAGTCCAGGGGCTGTCGACTAGCACCAAAAGAAGTATCCCTAAAATGGGAAGTCATTGCCTTAAAACATGTATAAAATCACAGGGTAGAATAAAACAAGAGGAAACCACACACACTAGAACAGAACAAAAGAAACTGTGAAGTAAACAGCTATAGTAAAGAGTGCTGAAAAAAGGGGGCTGGAATACAAGCCCAACTGGAAAAGTACAAGTACAATAGAAAAGTAAAAAATAGCTGAAAGGTGAAAGGTAGCTTCGTATCGTCCACCACAAATCCTTCTTGAAGGGTAGGAATAGATAAATATCTGTAGTCCCTGCGTCACATCACGTCAAAAGTTCCAACTCCAAGCACTGCCCAGTCCTAGCTCCCTCAGCCTCGATCAGCGTTGTATGTCGTCTGCACCAGACACAACAAGGTGTGGGTGAATCCCATGTAGGGGTGAGTATGAAGATACTCGTTAGGGACCACGAGACCCCCGTAGGTCTCCTATAGGTCTACAAATTATAAACCAAAAAGCATGAATCAAAAGTACACAACACAAGTCAGCTCACACCGTGTATCACTTTAGGTAAAGGATAGAAGGGTCATCACATCATAGAACTAATCAGATGATAGATCAAACATCCTCTATCGAGTATAGTTGTCTTGCTGGGTCACACAGAGCCACTTCCCACTAACCTTAAACTGCTACAGTACGCATCCCTGATGGGTACCGTGGGCATGTTGGGTCACACAGAACCGCTTCCCACCGTTGGCATGCTGGGTCACACAGAGTCGCTTCCCACCTTGGACGAACTGAGGTACTCCTCCTTTCGAATATTGTGGTTCTGTCAGGTCACACAGAGTCTCTCCCCACCGTGTTCTTGCTGGGTCACATAGAGCCGCATCCCATTAGGACAATCGTCAAGCAGTCTTTAGGTCTCTGCCAACTGTAGGGGTCCATATGTAGTTTTATTGGGATAACTAATCCTCAAACCACTCTCTACATCTTGATATCCATGTAAGTCACCAAAAAATATTCCAAAAGGTCCATCTCCTCAATAGAGTCTTAATGCCGCAAACGGCTCGTCAATCGGATTCACAGTTTGCGAGATACAGGCGTTTCAGTGCCGAGGGCCCTGTTGGATTTGTATTCGATCCAAACCGGCCATGCCCCAAATTTCTCCCAAACTCAGGTAGAGAATCCCAAAGAGGACCACCTCATCCTAAGGGTCCTGGTTCCATAAACGGTTCGTCAAAAAGATGTCCAGTTTAGAAGTTAGGGCTTGTTTTGTGCAATTAGTCAGTACTGGGTTCGGGTCTGGTCCACCTCGGTCAGATCGGTCTATCCCGATTCGGCATTGGTCGATCCGGTTTTACCTGGGACGACCTGACCGGACTTGAGTCTGACCCAACTAATTTCAAGCCGACCGGTTGGGGCCGGCCCAACCCTGATGGGCCGTGGGTCAGGCCGCTCGGCCGCGGGTCAGCCCATGGGTCCGCGGGTCACCCACAGGACTGACCCGGCGGGGCCACCCAACTGGTAGTGTTGGCCACCAGGGACACCCGGACTCGATACGTCTAGGAAAGGCTGACATGGAGCATGGCCACATCAGCGGGTCAAACCCTCAGGGGTTGACGCAACGCGGTACCACGTGGCACCGCGTGTCCTCCACGTCATGGCCGACGTGTCGTGGTTCCTCCATGCTGCGGCCGATGGGCCGCGAGTTCCTCCGCTCCACGACTGATGGGGTGTGGGTTCTTCCATCGGGCATGCCGCAGGCACGTGCCCCGTCCACTGGCCACCAGTTTTACTGGCAGCCCTTTGCTCCTGTCGTGGCCATCATAGGCCGCGGCCCTGCTACCACATGGGTATGCCACCAGGGGGCACGCCCCTTCTCTACTCTGCCTCCAGACACGTGGATGGTGCTGGCACCTGCCACTACCGCACCATTTTGCACCGCCTCCAGTGCCGATGCCAGCGGCAGGGTGTTCGTCGGGCCACCAGTTGCGCACCAGTGGCCCTCTTTCCTACGCCATTGGCATTTTCTATCTCCCTGGATTGTTCTCTTCACTGGGGTAGGCTCTACTTCAGGTTGTTTCCAACTTTCATGAAAAAGGCGATCACAAATAACAGACTAACGGTGGGGCTTGGGCCTTTTTCGTGTCATCCCTCAACCTCCGTGTTAGAGATAAACCTAGGGGATTTTTGGGAAAAAGTTTAACTAAAATTCATGCCTCTGTATCAATTATCGACCCAACGATAAAGCACACCCTCCACCATATAAAAAATTAAATAAAAAAATGATTCAACTTGTTTGTGAGTTGATCCATTATTATCTTTTATTTAGAGAGAGAAGTGGGGGAACCAAAATCATTGCAACCCCCTACCTTGAAATGTTGGAGAGTGCTCGAACGTCAAAATCTGGTTTAGGTTTCAGTGTCACACATCACCTTCTGCTAGGGTTGGCTCTGTCCTCTATGGTCTCGGCATTACGGAACTCCAACATAACTTCACTGCTTAGTGAAGCTTGTCGATACCCCTCCCCCAAAATCTAGCTTTATAGGAGAGGGGGAGTGTAAGTAACGATGTGGGGAGTTATTGGGCTCATTAAAAGGAAGTTTCTTAATTTCCCTCAACGTTTCTATTACTTAGATTGGAGGATCAAGCCATTTATTGGTTTGATACTTCACCGGTCCCACCTTACCGCTTGTCCGTTGGAGGAATAGAATAAAATAAAATAATAAAGTTATTTTATTTATTCTATTAGAAGTAAAAAAAACTAACTTTTTCTCTAGACCTATTGTAGTTGAAGGGAAGTTTCCCTTAATAGAATCCTAGTTCTATAGAATCAATGGTGCCCTCAGATTTTTAATATGAGAAATGGTTCAAAAGTTAGTAAACGCAGCTCACACGTTTACTGAACGTACCCAAAAGAATGGTCAGAAATTCATTCAGGGCACACTGGGCCTTAGAGTCATGCGCCGTCAATTTTGGAGGACTCGTAAAATTCCATATAATTAAAAAAAATTACATGGAAAATTTGGGTCTTTACATTATCCCCACCTTATGGATTTACATCCCGAAAATACATAACATAGACTTAGGAAACAAATGGGGGTACTGAGCATGAATCTGAGCCTCCCGCTTCCATGTGATCTCTTGGAGGTTCCCATGCTGCTAGAAAATGCTCACCAGAGGTATCAACCGCCCATGAAGGACCCACTCCTATCGATCCTCAATATCTACTAGAACCTCCGTAAACGTTGCCACATCGTCCAAGTCTAGCTCGCCATGGTTAATGATGTGAGATAGGTTGGGCATTCATCCCCTCAGCTTGGATACACAGAAGACGTCGTGCACCCTTTTCAAATGCGGTGGGAGTGCCAAGAGGTACGCCACCTCACCAATCCTCTAAAGTATCAGAAAAGGACTGATAAACCTCGGTGATTACTTTCCACCTTAGCCAAATATTGGTAGTCCCCATCAAGGGGAGACGCGCAAGAACATGTGGCCCCCCTCCTGGAACTCCAAGGGTCTCTTCCCATGGTCAGCATAAGACTTATGTCTACTCTGCGCAGTATTATCTGCTCCTAGATGATCTGCACCTTTTCAGTGGTTGCGTGTACTAACTCTGGACCCATAAGTGCTGACTCCCTATGGTCTGTCCAGCATAGAGGTGATCTGCATGGTCGAATGTACAAGGCCTCGAATGGTTCCATACTAATGGAAGAGTGGTAACTATTGTTGTAAGCAAACTCCACCAAGGTAAAATGATCTTCCCAACTACAACCAAAATCTAGGATGCATGAACGAAGCCTTCCCTTCAATGTCTGTATGGTCTGCTTTATCTGACCATCCGTCTAATGATGGAAGGCAGTTCTTAGATGTAGCTGACACCCAAATGCCTCCTGCAAACCATTCCATAACCGGGAAGTGAAACGCGTGTCATAGTCAGACATGATCATCAATGGGACCCCATGGAGTCATACAATATTCTATATGTAGAGGAGTCCCAAGCCCTCTACTGACCCCTGCTCTCTGATAGGTAGGAAGTGGGCCGACTTGGAGAGTCAGTCAACGATCACCCAAATGGAATCATGTCCCAAGATATACGTGGAAGACTTCTCAAAAAGTCCCTGGAGATCCCATCCGACTTCCAATACGGCACCTCTAGTGGTTGTTCTAAGCCTTATGGGACCTGATGCTCGACCTCCACTTGATGAAAAGTGATGCATCATGACACAAACTCCGCTACATCCTTCTTCACCCCTGGCCACCAGTGTTGACGTTGGAAATACTGGTACATCTTCGCCACACCAGGATGTTCTGCTAGAGGGGACATATGGAACTCCCTTAATAACTCCTACGGTAGTGCCACTAGTACCATGGTACGTCCTCTGAAGAGAATGACGTGCTCCCTACCTTAAGAAAATCCTTCAGGTGCCTGTCCTGAGGATATATAAGCATGTTGGGCCTCGTAGTCAATGACCCCATGCTGTGCCTACCTGACTCGCTAAAGGAGTGGGGGAGTGACTGTCAAAGAATAGAGGTAGGATACTCCATCTCTATCCACGAAGGATATCTGCAACGTGACTAGATGTTTTATCGCCTCACTTAAAAACTGTAGAACAGAACTCTTGGTAAGTGCATCTTCTACCACGTTCCCCTTCCTAGAAGTATATAATATCTCAAATTCATTGTGTTGGAAGAACTCTAGCCAACACCGTTGTCTCAGATTCAGTTCTTTATGAGAGAAAATATACATGAGACTCTTGTGATCATAAAAGACTGTAAAACACTCACCCATCAAGTAATGATGCCATACCTTCAGGGAGAAGAACACTACTGCTAACTCTAGGTCATGGTTAGCGTAGTTTTTCTCATGATGTCTCAGCTATCATGAGACATAGGTGATCACTACCCACTCCAACATCAGGACACACCGAAGTCTGGTCCCTAATGCGTTGCAGTAGACTATGTACCTAATGCCCTCTTTGGGTAGCCTCAAGATGGGAGAACTCATCAGTCTCTATCTCAGCTCTTGAAAAATCCATTAGCATCTCTCTGTCCATATGAAGGGTTTCCCCTTCTTCATCAATGCTAATAAGGGTGCCACAAATCTAGAAAAGTCAGGCACGAATCTTTGGTAATATCCAACCAACCCCAGGAAACTTCGCACCTCGGTCACACTCCTGGGTGGTTCCTAAGCAAGTACAACCTTTATCTTTGTTGGATCCACTACAACTCCAACCTCCGAGATAACCTATCCTAGAAAGTGGACCTATCGTATCCAGAACTATAACTTTGAGAGCATACCATAAAGATGGTGCTCTCGGAGTGTATACAGAACTATCCGCAGATGATAGGCATGCTCCTCCCCCATTACTGGGTATATTAGGATTTAATTTATGAAGACCAACACAAAGTGATTGAGGTATGGCTGAAATGTCATGTTCATGAGTTCAATGAACACTGCATGTGTGTTGGTCATGCCGAATGGCATAACCAAGAACTCATAGTTTCCATACCGATATCTGAAGTTTGTCTTCTGAACATCCTCATCTCATACCATGAGCTGATGATAGCCTAATCTACGGTCTATCTTCAAAAACCAATGACCTCCCTTCAAATGATCGAAAAGATCATCAATTCTCAAAATTGGATAATTGTTTTTCATGGTCACCTTGTTCAGGCGCCGATAGTCCACACAGAGTCTCAAACTCCCATCTGACTTCTTGGCGAACAGAATCGGGGCTGCTAATGGAGAAACACTGGGTCTTATGAAACCCTTTACCTGAAATTCCTCCAACTATACCCGTAACTCACGAAGGTCCACAGGAGTAATCGTATATACTGGTGTAAATATCGGTGCTGTCCCAGTGTACAGGTCGATCCAAAAGCATACCTCTCTGCGTGGAGGTAGTCCTAGGACATCATTAGGGAATACATCGTCATAATGGTCCACCACTACAGGATAGTTCAGACTCTCAACATCAATTGCCCCGAGGGTAAGTCTAGCCAAATGATGGGTGGTCGGTTTCACCCTCATCTGGGTAAGTCTGTCCTATGCTGCGAAGGTTCTATTCTCACCAGTGAAGGAAAACACGGTTTCATCTGTGCGAATGAACCACACCTTGTGCATAATACAGTCATTCTGAGAATGGACTATGCATAACCAGTACATACCCAGGATGACATCGTAAGGTCATGACACCGCTACTTGGAGATCCCAGCCTAAGCACTCACCTCCTAGAGTAAGATCACACTGTCGGCACCAGTGGGTTATCGTTGAATCCGCTCCCTTAAGTGTCTCTAGTCGTAAGGATCGATCCAACTGCTCCGTCAGAATCTCTGAGATCTGAACGAGGGTCATGGAAATAAAAGAGTGACTGGAACCTATGTCTATAAGAACTACAGGTATGGTGGAGTAGACACAGATCATACCTCTAATAATCTTCAGAGTGTCGTGGACATAGGCCTCAGCTGCCTGGAGCTGAGCTCGCTCATGTCCACCTGCTCCCTGTGGTCAGGGTGGACCTCCTGGAGGTGGTGGCGGTAGCACCTCGAATCATTGCCCACCGTCTGCTGCACGACCAGCTCCCCTGCCACGTCCGCCACCATGCGAACCTTCTCTCTTAAACCTATGTATCTACTTTGGTGGTCTCTCGATCATTTTATGGTCATCCATATGGTAGGTCAGGTAGTCACAAGCCTTGTGGCCCTGCCCACCGCACATAAATCATAGTCTAGCTCCCTGCTGACTCCCTATGGACTGGGAGCCTCGTACTGCCAACCCGAAGTTCTAGGGTCTCCCTCTGAAAGACCTGGCTTTCTTGGGGCCACATGCTTGATGTCTGCTTCCTGCTGAAGACTCTACTACCTGGGGTCTGCTGTTGGATCTCGTTTTCGGTGCCTGCTCTGACTGGAAGCTCTCCGTAAGAAGGGACCACTCCATTACTCCCACCTGGGTAGGGATGATGAGAGTCACCACTGAAGCCCTGATCTCCCTCTTGATCCCCTGCTTGAAGGCCCAGGACCTGAAGAAAGGGTCTCACACCATATCCATACAGTAGTGGGAAAGCTCTGTGAACCTCATTGAGTACTCTTCCACTATCATGTTGCCCTGTTGAAGGTAAAGAATCTTCTAAATGCACACAGAATGAAACATCACAGGGGAAAAACTCTTCCCGAAAACGTCTCTTGAAGTCAACCCAAGTTAGGGTCACCTCATCGTGAACCTGGATGGTCAAACTCCACCATATCCTAACTGATCCCTATGGAAGGCATTATGCCAAGATCGCCATCTTGTTGGGTGGTGTAAACACTAAGCGGAATACCCGTGTCAGAGCCTCTATCCAGCCCTCAACGACATGAGGGTCTGCCTCACATTTGAACCTAGGAGGTCTCTATCTCTGAAACTCATGTATGGTGGTGAGCCTAAGAACGTTATCTACCGGTAGCAGGGGCTGACCATCGGGTCGTGGTAGCACTAAGGTACCACCTGGTGGGGCCATCTTGAACACTGGTCCCTGGATATATGCCACGTCGTAGAGAGGGATATCCTCACACATATGGATCCGGACTGGTCTTCCTTATGGAGGAATCCTGAAATAAATCAAGACATTCCACAGTTAGAACAATATACTTGGTGATATGACTCTTATTCGAAATAACAAAACCAAAACGCAACCATTATTCTCGTGCATTGAGCCAGAAAACAGGACTCAAGGTTCCAGTGTATAGATACGTCGGTCGCCACACCAACCCTGGACTCCCTGAACCTGAAGGTCGAACTTGGAACACTCAACACTATTGCTTTAAACAAGAACACAGACACCTGGTCTCTAAGGTAGAACCAACCACCCCTGATACCACTTTGTCACAACCCGTCCCTTGGGGCCTGTGCCGTGACTACCCCAAGCCCGCCTTCCATAGGCCCGGGGTTGGCGACTAGCACCAAAAGGCATATCCCTAAAACAGGAAGGCATTGCCTTAAAACCTATAAAACTCATAGAGTATGACACAAAAATATGTAACCACACAGACTATAATGCAAAAAAAAAAAATTGTGAAGTGAACTGCTGTAGTAAAGAGTGCTGAAAATAAAGGGGGCCGGATTACCAGCCCAACTGGAAATGTAAAAGTACAACCAAAAAGTACAAAACAGGTGAAAGGTGAAAGGAAACTCTGGTTTTTCCACCATGAATCCTACCTGAAGGGTACACACAACTTATGATCTATAGTGCCTACATCACATCACGTTAAAAGGTCCAGCTCCAAGCACCGCCTAGTCTTAGCTCCCTCAGCCTCGATCAGCGTTGCACGTCATCTGCACCAGACACAACATGGTGCGGGCGAATCCCATGTATGTGTGAGTATGATGATACTAAGTAGGGATCCTTAGAACCTTGTAGGTATCCTATAGGTCTACAAAGGATAAATCACAAATTTTGAAGAGAAATTACACAACACAAGTCACCTCACACCAGGTATCACTTTAGGTCAAGGACAAAAGGGTTATCATTTCATAGAACTCCACAGCTGCTGGAGAACTCATCCTCTATCAAGTACAGTGGGCCTAACAGGTAACACCCAACCACTTCCCAATAACCTCGAACTGTTGTGGTACCCATCCCTGATGGGTACCGTGGGCATGCTGGGTCATACAGAGCCGCTTCCCACCATGGGCATGTTGGGCCACACAGAGCTACTTCCCACCTTGGTCGAACTGAGGTACTCCTCCTATCATGTACCGTGGGTCTGCGGGTCACACAGAGCCTCTCCCCACTATGGGCCTGGTGGGTCACATAGAGATGCTTCCCACTAGGCCAATCTTCAAGCAATCTTCAGGTCTCAGCCAACCGCAGGGGTCCATACATAGTCTCATTGGGAGAACCACTCCTCAAGACACTCTTTTCATCTTGATATCCATGTAAGTCACCAAAAATTATTCAAAAAGGTCCGTCTCCTCAAGATAGTCCCAAGGCCGCAAACGAATCGTCAATCAGATTCACAATTTTCGAGAAAAGGGGTTTTTAGTGCCGAGGGCCCAGTTGGATTTGTATTTGATCCAACCCAGCCGAACCCCAAATTTCTCCCAAGATCAGGTGGAGCATCTCAAAAAGGAACTCCTTGTCCTAAGGGTCCAGGCATTGTAGATGATTTTTCAAATGGGAGTCCAGTTTAGAAGTTAGGGCATGTTTTGTGTAATTAGTCTGTACTAGGTCTGGGTCCGGTCCACCTCGGTCGGACCGACCCGACCTAGTTCAGCATGGACCGATAAAGTTTGACTTGGTTCGACCCGGACTGACTCAGGTTAGACCCAACTCAGGAAAAGCTAGTCTACTGGGGCCAGCTTGACCTGACTGGGCCGCGGGTCGGGTCGTTGGGCCGTGGGTCGGCTTACTGGGTGGCGGGTCGGTCCATAGGGCCGACCCAGCGGTGCCACCCACCTGGCGGAACAGGCTACCGGGGACACCCGGATGTGATCCATCGAGGTAGGGCTGATGAGGTGTGGGGAACGTCAGTGAATCAAAGCCTCAGGGGTTGACCCGATGTGGTGCCACATGGCATCGCAGGTCCTCCACGCCGCGGCCGACGGCCCGCGGTTCCTCTACGCCATGGCCAACAGGTTGTGGGTTCCTCTGCGCCACGACCGACAGGTCGTGGGTTCCTCCTTCAGGCACACTGATGGCGTGCGCCCTGTCCCTTGGCCACCGATTGTACCGTTATCCATTTTCTCCTTCCACGACCATCGTAGGCTGCGACCCTGCTACATCGTGGGCGCATCGCCGAGGGCGCGCCCCTCCTCTGCTCTGTCTCTAGACACACAGCTGGTGCCGCTGCATGCTGCACCATGACATTGTGAGCTGGCTCTAGAACCGATTTTGGCGGCAGGGTGTTTGTCGGGCCGCTGGTCGCGCACCGGTGGACCGCTTTCCTGCACCATCGGCAGTTTTAGTCTCCCAGGATTGTGATCTTTGCTGGGGTAGGCTCTGCTTCTGGGGTTTTCAAAATTTCAAGAAAAAGGCAATAAAAAAACATATGAATGGTGGGGATCGGGCCTTGTTCATGTTGGCCCGCACGCTCCGCGTTAGAGATAAACCCAGGGGAGTTTCAGGAAAAATTTAACTAAAATTCAAGCCTCGGTTTCATTTTCCAACCCCAACGATAAAGCACACCCTCTAACATATAAAAAATTAAATAAAACAACAGTTAAACTTGCTTGTGAGTTGATAATTATTATCTTTTTTTAGATAGAGAAGTGAGGAAAACCAAAATCAACATAACCCCTACCTTGAAACATTAGAGAGCGCTTGAACGTCAAACTCTGGTTTGGGTTTCAGTGTCACATGTCAGCTCCTGCTGGGGTCGGCTCCGTCCTCTAAGGTCTTAGCGTTACGAAACTCCAACAGAAGTTCACTGCTTGGTGAAACTTTTCGATACCCCTCCCATAAGCTCTCTATTTATAGAAGAGGGGGAGAGTAAGTGACGATGTGGGGAGTTATTGGGCTCATTAATAAGAAGCTTCTTAATTTCTCCCCAATGTTTTTGTTACTTAGATTGGTGGTTCAATCCATTTTTTTGTTTGACACATCACCGGTCCCACCTTACTGCTTTTCCATTGGAGGAATAGAATAAAATAAAATAAAAAGTTATTTTATTTATTCTATTAAAAGTTCAAAAAACTAAATTTTTCTCCGAACCTAGTAAGGTTTAAGTGAAGCCAACCTTAAGTGAATCCTGAAACTATGGATTCAACGGTTCCATCAGATTTTTAATCAGAGCAATATTTCAAAAGTTAGTAAATTCTTCTCACACGTTTACTGAACGTACCTAAATTTTTTTTCAGAATTAATTCCAGGCATGCTGGGTCTCGGAATCATGCGCCGTCAATTTTCGTGAACTCGTAAAATTCCATATAATTAAAAAAAATTTACATGGAAAATCTATGCCATTAAATAAAAATTTATAGATACCATTGTTTAAGTCCCAAATAATTAAAAGGGGTAATGAATATTCCTTCTAATCTAGGAATTTTTTTGGACGTTACTTCTATGCTTCTAAGTCTAAGAGGTAGGAATTTACTTATCTAGAAATTTCTTGGAAACTCTTCCAATGTGAAGGTTAATCTAAAACATGGGGTTTTATACAATAATATAGATTTAATTGAATAGAAAATGGGAACACCCATTGATGTATCCTATAAGAAAAAACCCCAATTTTTCCAAAAAGTGTATCAAATATTCATAAATTTGAAAGATGACCACATAGTTGTTTACTTTTCATCTTACTGAATTTTCCCATGTTCTGAAGAATTTGAATTAATCTAGTCATGAAATTAATTTCTTTTCTTATATTGGAGGGATAATGTTGCTAGGGTATTCCCCATAGATGTATATAAAACCTTATTCCCTGATAGTTCACTCTGTAAGCATGAAACACACTCTTCTCTACTGTTCCACATGCACGAACTGTTCATTTAATATGTTATGGGAATATTCATTGTGCCCATTTGCAATAAATAGTATATATCATGTGAAAATGTCCATCCAAAACATGATTTTGTACTCAAATTTATCTTGAGGATCCACACTCATTTAACAATTAGGGGGATTCCATCTCATAAACGAGTTATACAGAATGAAAAAACACAACACACCCATGCCTATAAAAGTGAATAAAATTTAAAATAAGAATGAGAATGAAAAATGGGTGAGTCCATCAACCAAATATAAAAAATTTAAAATGTCATTTTACCTCCCTATAAATGGTCATAAAAACATGATAGTTCCTAGGGAATCATTACTACCTTGGGAATTGGTCAAAGTTTATAAATATATATGAGTTTCTTTATCCTTCACTACTAAAAGAGTAAACTGTAATGAGGTGAAATAGTGAGACTTCATAATAGTTTTATTCAATTTTTGACTCAATAATGTGTTTTTGGATAAATAAAATTGAAAAATAGAGTCTTTTATTTTAATATAATTCAATTATGGTAGGGGTTTAGAGTCAATTTTAAAGGATTATTATGGAATGTTTCCCCATTTCTCATTCAGGAACTAGTCTATCTAATTAACTTTTAAGTCAGTATAGTATTACCAAATTATTTTATTCAATTTATTTAATTAAATATAAACCATTAGAAATGTATTATTAAAAGATATCCATTACTCCTAGATGCATTAAACTTGAATCTTGAAGAAAAATATGGATATAGACTACTGTTCATAGACTAATTCACTCAATTGATTTAGATTTCATCCCTTCACACTCTTGTTCATCAGATTGACATGAAGGTACAAAATAAAATTAATCACACAACTAATTCCTAGCTAACATGACCTTCAAAAAATGAGATTAGTTATTTATTAATTCTCGCAAATTTCTACTCATGATCCGTCACATGTTAAGTGACTAGCCACACATGATAGTGGAAATCTCTTTCAAACATGAAAATTTTTACAATTTATTTAAAAAATAATTTGGAATTAGAATTGATATCAGTTGAAGACAAAGGAGGATTATTTGAAATAATTTGATGATTACAAAAACCATGTACTAAAATAAAGGTGACACACAAACAACTTGGTAGAAAACTAAAAAACGAAAATAATCTAAAGAAAATTATCAATTTCCCACAAACTTATATGGCCCTACATTTGAACTGAAAACCACTCATATTAATGAGATAGATGGTTTCACGAAATGTATGATTAGGTATATAATAAAATTTTATATTTTTTTCCTTATTCAAACATATTGTGTAATGACCCATATCTATACATCATGAGCGGAAATTTTCTTGTCCAGACTTGCAATATCTAATAAATTTCATAGAATAAGTTCATTATTATATTGAAGGAGATATATTATTCATTTAAAATAGACCATATACGTTGTGGCATTACAGAATTGGTCATGGTGTGACAACATCAACCTCCACTGAACTATCATGAAAATCCCAATCATGGTGTGATCTCCTTAGTTATAGAAAAAATTAACATCAGGATCTCCATATTTAACTCTATGAAGCCTTTTTCATAGAATGATCCCCTTCATCACAACAGAGACGAACCATATGATCTTTTAAAATATATTTATAAATACCTATCCCTAAACCTAATAAATTCTTTCAACTACACTTTTATCTTCACTAAAAATATATTTTATTTATTTCATGGTAATGGTGTGGTATGTAATGTCATGAGGTAAATCATTATTCTAATTTTATATTACCCTTATGTAGTTTTTAGGAATTAACCATTTATACTCCTATTTTATGGTAATAATGAAAACCATGGGTTACATCATGAATCAAAACCTTCTTCAATATGGTCTCTATATTGGTATTTTTTCATGGTACAAAGTTCTAGGGTTGCGACCACGATTAACAGGTTCCTTATCTTAACACATAATTCCACACTATTTTCATAGTGAACACTCCTATAATAATTTGAATGAAAATTATTCTTTAAAACCCCTTTTAATTTCTTAATATCTCTTCATATCATTATAACTTCAATATTTCACCATAATTACATCACTTTAGGCAGTATTAAGCTAAAAATCACTGATAATGATACTAAAAATATATAGATTAATTACATGGATACATTTTTCAACCTAAAAAATATATATGTGGACTATATTAAAGGGGATTAGAGATGAATTTGAGATAATACCTACAATAAAAATGATTAATTCACATAAATAGAGTAATTGGTATAAAATAAATAGTTTTTATTTTCATAGAATAAATAATTATTGAAAAATGTTGTCATATAATGGAGGGGTGATGGTACATACAAAATTAAAAAAATATCAATTGTGAGGACAAGACAAAAACCTAAATTTAATCATATAAGGACATAAATAGATTTAATCTTGAGAAGCAAGAAAAATAAGATTTTTGAATCAAGTGCTCTAAATAAGACAAAGAAAAAAGGATGGATAAGACATCAGAATAAACAACAGCTGCTTCTATTATATAAAGAGTGGTCACAACATGAACCATTTCAAATTTTAAATAGATATAAATATATATGGAATCATGTTAAATAAATAAAATGAGTCAATATGAGAAATTAATAACATGATTTGTCTAAAAAAAAGAACCCCAAAGATGAATAATAGAGATTTAAAAATTTAAGTAACTTGGATAGATCAACATGGAAGTGTAGAAGATGTAAAATATCAGTTCAGATATCTATCATATTCCAATCTATACAGTTTAATCAAGAACAATTATTTATGATAACAGGGAAATCATCAATGAATATAACTGTCGATATTTTTTTAATGAGATAGGTATCCACACACTTTAAAATGACATATAACATTCCTAAATATTACATGATCATATGGAAAATAAATAATCCTATTCTAGTGAGGATGAAAGATCAATAATGATATAAATATGTGATGTAGAAATATGATTTTTTTTGGAAAATCATGGGTGAATGTAGCACGAAATCTTTTCACCATATCAAAATTAATTGGAAAATAGAATTTGGGTTAGTAGATATGTATTAGATCTAAGTATGTCATTAAGGATCTATTGAAAATCCACTTAATTCCATATTTTATTATTTATGCTACTTTTTATTATTAATTTATAGTGAAAAAATAGAGGATAACATTTGGGAAACACTAATCATTATACATTTGTGATATTTATCCATCATGGCTCATCCAAATTTGAATCAAACAGTCTCAAAAAAATATCACAATTGGTATCAAGTTATTAATCTAGGAGTTCTTGTTTGAATAAAAAAATCCATTAAAAAGACTATTTAAGCACATACATTAAGGGGGAGCTATAAAAATGGTAAAGTGGTCTAGAACATTAACACTTATTGGCTAAACATTGAATCTAGATAGACAATAAAAATTTGAAATTTGATGGATGTTGATAAATTTTCCCATTCCTCTATGAATTAAATTTCATTTTTTTTGTTTATGGGGGAGTTATTATTAAATTAAAAAAATTTATAAAATAAATACTTTAACTTTAATCTCTTTTATCTCTTTATTGATATTGAGTTAAAGTTAATTTTTTCTTCTAAATTTATTTTATTAACACCATGAGAATTAGTTATAATGGATAGTTAGTTTGTTTCATGTTATGTAAATTTTTTGGTCAACATTGTTGTCTTAATTGACCACTCTTGTTTCTATACTAGGATAGCCCACATATACATAGACTTGATCAATTAATGACACATTTCTTGGAAAAATATGATATCTTTCCTCTCTCAAGGGGGAAATTGATTGTTATAGGAGAAGGAAAGAAAGGGGAGATGGTGTTTATTTTAGATAAGTATGAATAAGATTGGCTTCCAGGGGTAGTGAATAAAAAGGTGGATATGAATAAAAGTTTTCATGGAGTGTTCTAGTTGTATCAATTATTCCATCTTGCAACACTATAATTATTTTCCCAAAATGGTATCTTTGATTATTATTTAATTGGTATAAATTTATAAGAATAGTCCTCTTAAATTCACTTTTGAATTTATTATCTATAAGGTGGAGAAGAATATTGAGTTTAAAATGTAATTTAATATTAACATCAGCTACAAAAAGGTATATTGAAGTACGCTAATGGATAAATATGAATGAGTTTATTTTATTTAATGGGTTTTTTATCAATATATTTTTTTGGGTGTAATTTCAACATATGTGATGAAACTTAGTGAATCTAAATGGAACTTTGAAGATTAATGGATATGATTATCATTTTTATGAAAAAAAAGAAATTGTATTCACTTTATGGAAAAAATATTTGATGTACTTATTGGTATAAACCTAATATATATATTATTATTACAGAGTTAATTCTAAAGGAAACAAATGAAAATTACTAATGTTTTTAGAATCATATTCTGCGACACTTTTACTATAAATATAAAAAAATTGTATATAAAGAAAAACTTGAATAAAAAATATTTAAAGAGGTAAAAATATTGATAAATTAGTGAGAATCCATTTAAAGGATATTGGGGATCGAGTCTATTTTGAAAAATTTTAGTAAACCTCATGGATGATGTTCTAACGAATTTGACATTTATTTGAGAGGATTTTGATTTTATTTGAGATTCTTGGGAATTTACAAAAAATATTTAACTAAAGGATAATAAAGTCAATAATTATTGGTTATAGTAATACTCAAAATTGAGTAACTAAATTAAGAAAATTACCTTATAAATAGTCTAAATAATATTATTTTTATAATAATTTCCAAATTTATATAAATCTCTTCTGAGGTGATTTAGAGTGACTTATAGGGCACATAATTGTATTGATTTTATATGGAATTGATCATAAGATATTCAATATTGTTTTAATTAGGACAAAAAATCATAATACTAGGGTTGATGAAGCTAAAAATTCACAAACCTTAATTTTATTATAATTTTTTGAATAATATATATGATGTTTGTCAGAGGTAGTGAATTACAATTGAATAAAGGTTTTTTAAGACTTTGGATTCAACCATAAGGAATTATATGAAGTTCTTAAGACATTGATGAATTTTTTTAAGACTTACAGTGGTCTCATAAGACTTCTAAGTAACCCAATAATAATTTTTTCATGGTAAAAATTTATCAATTACATGGATATTATAATGAGATATTCTACAAAAATAATTCTTATAGAATATCAGTAAACCACTTGAATTTTCCAAAATTTGAATATGGAATGGATTTATAGTGAATTATTAATACATATAATGACTTATAGATATATTAATTATGGATGAAAATATATAATGGAATCTGGGTTTTAGTGATCTCTTAAGACTTACTAAGTCATATGTGAGTAAAATGATGCTTGAGAATTGGAAAATGGAGAAAATCATAGTGGGATTTATCAGAATTTCCAAGTCCTATGATAAATTTAGTTACTAAAAAAAATATTTTGAATTAAATTAAATGATTTTTGGTGATGATACCTTTATTAAATTAAAATAAATTTAAGATTTTTCAGATTCAATTTTTTAATTTATAATTTTATTTCACAAATGAAGTGTTCAAAAATGGGTTTCATGTTTCCATTATTACATTGATGAAAAATAAAAAGAATTAATTTCTATGTATTTTATGGAATATTTTCTGAGTAGAAGATTATGTTGAAAATTTTGGGAGAATTATAATATAAGATCATGGCCAATAATGGAGTTAATGTAAAATAAATTTTTTTGTTCATTTATTTGAGAAGAGTGTAGAATAATTCAGAACAATTAACTTAATTATGGATTAAGGATAAAATTAATTTCAGTTTTGTGATAATTTTTTGGAAAAAATATCCATAAATATTTAGTGAATATGAAAGGTGAAAAATAAAAATAAGAGTGTGTGTAGTGATTTATTTGATCATTTTAGAGGAAATATAAAACATTACTATGTTTAATATCTAATTTATCTAAGAGGGGGAACTAATAAGAAAAAAGAGTAACAAGAACCTAATGAGTTCATGAAAACTATATTTTTTATAGAAATTTATTTAAGAACAATAAAAGTAAACAAATTCTTTAATATGATCCAAAAATACTCATTATTACAGGAGTTTTTTAAGAAGAATAAATAAGAATAATTGTGTAAGGAATCAACCTATAACAGTTGATCTAGTTCAATGAATATATGTAGGAAAAAGAATGAAAGGAATAATTAGTTCATATATGGGTTTTTATATTACCTAGTGTTGCATAATTACATGATTGAAGAAGATAAAGGATTAATTTCTCAATTATATGCATGTAAAAGAATAGAAATAATAATGAATACTCAATATTTAATGTTGAGGAAGGAAGAAACACCACAAAAACTCAATTGAATTCTCTACTAGTAGAAAGATCTTTCCTTAATGAAAATAATATTTATGAGTTTCACACTATCAGGATGTAATATAAAAATCTAGTGGAATTCTGTATTTGGATCAGCCTAAAAAATATCAAGAGGGTTGAAGGTGATTCATCCCCCCCCAAGTGTAGGGAACACCACTTCAGGGTTCAGGATAATCCCTGACAAAAATAGTTGTAATTATATGATGAATATTAGTAAAAAATAATTATATATGATGATCCAAAACATAAAAAGGATATTGTCACCCAAATTATGGGAGGACCATTATAGAAATATTGTGTTACTATCTACACTCATTTAATTAATTTTAAATGGTATTATGTATTTAGTAAAAAATATATCCATTTATATTAAAACTTGTAACAGAGGATAAAAATTAAAAAGAGATGAAAAATATTATAAGGGAATTTAGAATATTGTAAAAAGTCATCCAAACTTGATTCACCACCCTCTCAAGTGTCTACAGTAATATGGTCGGATATAAATCATTTCCATGAACAATTTGTGGCCTAATTCATTTAATAATTGGATACACAGTGACATCTAGGTCACCTATGTTAGAACCATTTAAAAATTTCTTCTTCATGGAATTTAATCCCACCATTATAGAACTTGATCCTTCTTCAGTTCATATTGAGATATCCTCTATTAAATATGTGATGAGATGAGATTTTTATATAATTTCCCAAAAGTATCTGTGAACTATTTCCAATTATTTCATAATATGAAGTGACATCTTGACCATCTATCATATAGCCATCCACAAAATTCATCGTCTTTAATTTCATATCCCATTATTGTATATTTCCATATTTCATGGGAATTTTCTCATACCTAGATAGAAATTAAATGGAAATTTTATTATTCTCTAATGTGTATGAGTTATATCTACAAATAGTACATTTCTAAGTACCATGTCTGGATGGGATCCTCCTTTTGAAATATAAACATTGATATTTGGGTCACATACACTGGACCCATCCGTATATTTTATCACCATAAAAATCTTTCAAAATATATAAAATCCTAAATCACAATGAGCCTTTTGTTATTTGAATCTACATAAGGAAATTTTGTTTCCATAGAACAATGAACTTATTAATTCCTATTAGTCAGGATACATAGTGATTCAAAAACCACTTAACCTAGACCCTACAAAAAATCCTCATCCTCTTTAAATACTCTCTAGTTTTCTATAAGGATACCATCCTGGTTGGTCCTATATGATACTATTTTAATTTCCTTTTATATATTATATTCCCATATACTATACTTCTTACCTTGAGAATCTAAATCACCACCAATATTCCAAGGATACTTTTAATGAGTATAATGAATCCTGAAACACCTCTTAGTTTTCTAATTGTTACTTATCAACATATTTGACCCATATATAAACATCCAGAGGCATGTTTTCATCATAAAAGAGAATATCATCAAACCCCTCATGATCTCCAAAATATTACATTGGGATCCATCATTCAAATTTGATTAGCGGTAATGTAACATCCCCAACCTAGTTCTCCCTCACATGACCAAGTCAGGTGGTTACATGTCCTCAAACGCTCCTCCCCACACACCAAATGTTTTTTATGATTATAAAGGGTTTGAGTAATATAGTTCAGAGACTATATCGTCTGGTGTATATTTTTATAAATAGTTTAAATATATTAAAAAATAAAATCAAACAACTCAAGAAGATGATAGATAAATACCAATAATCCAAATAATAATAATAAATCATATTATGTCATACGAAATTCCAAACTATATGACATTTTTAATGTCATGCAAGTAAAAAAATGAAATAGGCTCCTTAAAATAGACTCTAAAATAAGTGGTACTAAACCCCATTATTGATCATTTCTCATACTCTAATTTCATCTAGAAATGTAACCAATCATGTACAGGGACCCATCCCCTTATCCAGACCTACATCCATTAAATCTACCAAGGTACCAAATGATTCCCAAATAGGGAGTGAGTAAAACCCAGTAGGATGTCACCCTTTATGTTTAAACAACCCAATATGAATATATAGTGCATGAAATAGTATAATAAATATTAAATAGATTAACAAATTAATGCAGAATATCAAATAAACCTATTGACCCTCAGGCTTTGGGTTGACACCTAGGGTCATCCAAACCTTGATTCAACCCCATGTTATATGTATCTATCCTTAAAACCTACTGAAATTAACCAGAGAGGTAATCCATGCCCAATATCAGGATCTACCTTTATGCATAAAATAAAAACATTCATCAGACCCTTTGGTATGAAATAACAATGAATATTTTCCTCAGAAGGTATGTTCCCTTGTATGTTACCCTCAAGTTGTGCGAACTATTCATATATCCCTTAAGAAGTCTATAACATTCATCTAGACCACTAGGGGCGTGAATCCATGCATCTATTACCCATGTGGTGTGTTACCATGCATTTATCCATCAAGAAGTATTCCAATATTCACATAGAACTCAGGCTGGACTTAACCAAGAACCTTACCCATAGGGATCAAATATAATCCCAGAGTTTTTCATGAAATTTTCCTAAGAAATCCAATTATAATAACAAACTCCAGACATTCCTAAAATGTTGATATTATCCATATTGTTTAATTTATAAAATTACCAATCCACAATAAATTTATTCAATTATTCCACGTTACCAATTATTACAATAATTTTAAAATTTATATTGGACATTTCATATAATCTCAATTACCATTTCACATGACATTACTATTATAAGGACCTGGCCTTAAACATACATAATATTGAGATTGATTAATGAAATTACTTTCTTTCATAGTGAGGATGTAAGAACATGTCTTTTGGTATGAGGAATAGATCACTTCTTTGTCAATTTGAATGATTATGTATGGCCAAATATGAATACCATTTGAGGTCATAGAGTTTGTTGGGGTTTTAGGGGCTTGTTTGGAACATGAAACAAAATTTTGGGGTGTTTTTCGGCCTAGTACATGATTTGTACAAACTGTACGGAGAAGGAAAAACATTTAGTATAGATCCTGAGAGGCTAAATAGAGGGGATGTATAGACAAAACAATTTGAGGAAACCATATGAGAGGATGTGCACAGTCATGATGCCAGGTATCCAAATTTTTATAATTTTGACAATGGCTTTTCACATGGTTTCTACATAGCTTGTAAACTGTGCAGGTAAACCGTACGGGTTCCCCTTGGCCTATATAAATTCATTAATGGTTCACGCATAGTTTATCAAACCATTCACCAAAACCATAAAGCCTCTATATTTTGGGAATTTTATAATTTTTAAATAAATTAAAATTCAATTTTAAAACCAATGTTTTATTCTTTCAATGCACAGTAAAGGATGGTTTCTAGAGCTCCCACAAGAAAATAATGTTGGATTTGAGGAACCATCACTATCCAATCACGGATTTGAGTACAGTTTGCTTTATCGGTTCTGCATTTGTAAGATATACATTCATTTTTATCTATTATTGATTCAACTAGCTATCTGTTTCGCTATTTGGTTTTAGGATAGTATACCTTAATTTCTATTTCTTCATATATTCTTTAGAATTATCCTGAATCTAGTCGAATAAAGACTTTATACATAACAAAAACACAACTACTGAGCTACAATATGTGTTCTATACATTTCTATTTAGTTTTAGTGATTTATAGAGATATATTCTATTATTCTCATAAGAAAATTGATCTTCATTTTAGGTATGGATCTTGAATTATGGTTGTTTTTATGAAATAGGAATAAATGTATTCTTTTTTTCTAAGTACACAATGTGTAATTATGAGTACATTCCGTGTACCCCAATACCAAGTCCATCCACATACTGGCTGTGTAACGGTTGAGTACATGGCTATGTGATGACCTGGAAGACCGCCTAAAGAGGGGGCCAGTTGAGGCTAATACATGAAATGTATATTTAATTAACACACCATGTACTTTTATTTTTGTTGTATAAATCAGATCATGGTTTCATCTAATGTCCATAACATATTTCTTCTCCCCACAGTTCATACAGGAGAGTGATAGAATGACTACGAACTTCGAGCCCCTCCCGGTTCTCCGTCTGAGCTCTGATTGAGGCATTGTCGGGTGAATTAGAATCCCACAAGTGATTGATCAGTTCTCATAGAGCCTTTATTCCTAATTCTTCCTCTCACATGACTTATTCACGATTGATAATTTTCTCCATTTTGTAGACCTACATAGTTTTAGGCTGATTCAGGAGCCTATGTTCGAGATTATTGATCATGAAACATTAAGGTAGGTGGTTTGGGCCTTTCATTTCTTATATTTTGATTATATATGCTAAAAGTGATACATACCCACTTTTTGGGTTTTCTTGATTGGTAATTTAACCCTATTATTCACCTTCTATGATTTAATTGATTAAAAAGGTGTTTTTGTGTATGTATAAGGGTAGATTCCTTGTTATGGGACACGCCATGGGTGTGTTTCCCTAGATTGAGTATTTAAGGCCATTAGGCCTGGGTTACCTTTGATGTGTAACTTGTTTCCATGCACAAAATTTTTTAGGATGGAGTTTTTTTATTAAATGGATTTCATGTGTTATTCTTGTGAATGTTATCCATGTAGTAGTTATAGATTACATGTGCTTCTTTGATATGATATGAACACTATTTTTCTAATGGACCATGAGATCCTTGGACCAGGAAAAATGTGGGGGTTTCTATTTTATTTACGCATTACTATGAGAGCCTTGGTGTAGATGTTGAACCAGGGGTATTGACCATTATTTCTAATGAGGAGGTCATTTATATTTTCTTTAAATTACGTTGACTCAGGGGGTATTGACCATGAGATCTACCCGAAGGTTCTTTATAATTGATTGATGCTATGTTGACCTAGGGGTATTGACCATGAGAGATTCCTAGGTAGTCATTTATAATTGCATAGTGCTATGTTGAACCAAAGGTGTTATACTGTGAGAGCTTTCCCATAGGGTTATTTGAATGATTGAATGATTGTGACGAGTCTTCCAAGACAAAGCACAAGCTTGGAATCATTCTTACTTGATTATTTAGATGATCTTCGGAGACATCTTTTTTATTAGTATTACACAGGGGGTATGGAGATTAGTCTAGATCCTGAGTATACATGATTTAAAGTATGAATAATAAAATTAAATGAATTTAATTGAAAACTGTAGGATAGTTTAGTTTTGAGTACTTTATGGTTTACTGCTTCATTTATGCATATTTCCTACTATATATATATTCACAGATAGTTAGGCATAGATATTTTGTTTTTTTCCTATTAGGATTCATCTCACACCCTATTTGTTTCATGTTTTGGATCCAAACAGATTATATGGTTGTAGGTATAGATAAGTTAAATCTCCCTTCTTCATTAGGTACTTGATTGTTATTGTAGATGGAGATCTTAAGACCAAGCTGAGGCTTGTGATGATTCTAGATTTTACTTGTTTCTTTTGTACTTCATTCCAAAATTGTGACTTGAATGGATATTTTATTATATAAATGTTCCATGAATCAAGTATATATATATATTGGGGTTTCTGTTGGATTTACTATCAGTCTTCAGTTGTTTACTTATGTTGTATTTATTACTACTTCTGCTACAGTTTACTATTATTTTCACTTTATTACTTTTCCAATGAGGGAATAGTTCCCCACTATTACACCCAAGGACCTCATTTCTTATTGGAAGACTCTGGAATTTGGGGAAATGGGCTTGAGGCCATGTGGCGAACTTAGTACGGGGCACCTTTGGGCGGCACCTGGAACCTGGAAATTACAAAGTGGTATCAGAGGGGTTTTATTTTCTACCTTTCCTTACTATTTGGATCCTATATACTAGGATAGGAAGGAATAAGTATTTGATAATAAGGTTTGTTCTGGATTATCTAACCCATATATAGGGAAAAGCCATGATACCTTGAATATTGGAATTTTTTTTGGTTTTCCAATTGTTACAGTTGATTTGATTTCACCGATGGGTGATTCACATTGATTTTTTCTATTATGATTGTTATCATTATGGTTCTATTTATATTGAAACCTGATGATATGAGTGTATTCCATCTCATGCATCATATAGGAACTTTCCATAGATGACATGTCATGCATTACTTTTATTCCATTTAGGATGAATTATTGATATGCATGATGTTGTGATAGATGTTGTGATAGAATAACTACTATTTTTTGATACGATATAGGTATATTTAATGTTTCATTTGGATGGATGCCAATATTTGATTCATGAGGTTTTATGGTCCCTCTTGGATCAGAATTTGGTGGATCATATTTAAACATTAATTGGATTCTGTTATAATATCACATGAATAAGGATTCCAAACATTGATTCATGGGGAGTATGGGCTCTCATGGATCATAACATGGCATGCCTTATTCAAATTTAAAGTTTTGAAGTTTTCTGGAGAATTTTTTGAGTCTCACTATCTGAAAACCCAAATAACACGACGTGTGATGTTATGAACACACGCCATGTGTTCTTCTACCCTGGACAAAACAACTTTTCTTAAGTACACTCCTTGTATAGTATGTACAGAAAGTGTTGTTTTCGAATATGTGAATGACTGTGTGGGTAAAGACCTGATGTTGATAAATGTTTGGTAGAGCACTCCATGTACTGAGAGTACACACCATGCTATAAGAGACCATTTATCCGGTCATGTGACAAATGACTCTAGAGAATGAAACCTAGGGTGTACACACCATGTCTCCATTATAAATGTTGTGTATTTTCAACCATGTATCTGTCCGTGTGACCAACAACATGGGTGGATAGGAAATACATGGTACATGCCATGTGTAGAGTGTTCACATCATGTAGTGTTACCCCATGTGAGAACCAAGTTGTTATATCTGTGTAGAAGAACTTGGGGAGGAGGGAATGTTCAAGTGCATTCTGTGTTTCAGGAGGAACATGCCATGTGTAGGGGTGCTACACGAAAAATATTGGCAGAGGTACAAGCCCATGTTAAAGGCTTAAGGGAACACACCCTGTAATAGTTATACATGTTGTGTAACACTATTTTGAAAAACATGAATGACTTCCTTATCTTGTTCTGTTCTTGAAACTCTAACTTGTTTTCCTTGATAATATTAAACTAAGGTGTGTGCTTGACCATGAAGAGTCACACCACCAAGACTTCCTCCATTTTTACGCAAGGTACAACATGATGAACAAACACATGAAATGGTAGATCAAGAACTACCAGTAGATCCTTTCATCCTGACCATCTTGGAACCACCTATTATACTGGAAAGAGGTGATGATTCACAATTCCATGAAGGATTTATGAGGATAATTAATACATTCTAGGGAGTACCACATCTTGTCCCTACTATGGATAAGTTGACATAGGTGTTCCAGTAGCATCATCCTTCAACAATTTCAGGTGATGGAGGACCATAGGCTATAGAGACATGGCTGGAGGCCATTCTTACCATCTTTGATAATCTGGAGACTCGTCTTGAGAGGAGGGTGAATCTCACAACATACATGCTATGTGATTCCTCCAATATATGGTGGGATGTTATCTCACAGGTGGGACATCATCAAGATATGTATTGGGAAGAGTTTAAGAGAACCTTATATGATTACATCTACCCTAAGATGCTAAGGGCCAATCGAGCTCAAGAGTTCATGCACTTTAAGTAGGGTTCTCTTTTAGTGATGGATTACTCATCTCTCTTTAGAGAGATTCAGCGCTTCACACCTATTTTGGGTGATGACGAGTTATCACTAGCTAGGCGGTATAAGGATGGTCTTAGGTACGACATCTGATCATAGGTGGATGTTTTTAGAAGAATTCAGTGGCAGATATAGTCAAACAGTCACTGATTACTGAGTGCAATATTATGGATTTGGGAGCAGCGAGCCAGGGTGTTTCAGCATCCAAGGCAAGTACTCCGTTTGATATCAGGAAGCATCATAGGGAGCCTTCACTTGGTGATTCCAGTAGCAGGGATGTATCTTTCGGTAGCCAGGTGAGTTGCTACAAGTGTAGGAAGAGTGGGTACACGAGACCTTAGTTCCCGAGAAGCCCAATTGAGTGTCAATCTTGTGGAATGATGAGTCATATTTATCATTTTTTCCGGGTTTTCTCACCATCATCTTGTGAGAGGGGATCTGTTATGACTGCACGTTCGAGAGCAAGACTACCAGTTTCTCATTAGTTAGGGAATTAGAGTTCATCAAGACTTCTAGTCAGAGAATGTGGTCGTGGCTGGGGTATCCATACGAAAGGTTTTCAGTGATAGTAGAGTGGATCTACTTAGGGTAGAAGAGGAGGGTGACAGGGCCGCGATACAGGTCATACTTTTGCGATGGAGTAGACTTAGTAAGAGCAGGACCCCATACCCTCTACGGTTAGATTTACGATTCTAGTTACCTCAGTTTTATCTTCTTCTCTTTTTTATACAAGGACATCAGATAGATTTATATTTTTTAATTTTATGGAGAGTCTTGGGATCATCATCTTTATGCCTGATGATTTTATGAAAATGGACATTTGTTTGGGGATTTGGATTTCTAGTATACATTGGTGCAAAAAGTTCCCTCTTGAGGATGGTGGGTGTATCTTTGTATGGGACCTCTATGTATTCTATATTAAATAATTCAATGTCATTATTAGAATGGAATAGTTGGTCTCCTTTTAGGAATTTGTTTCCAGCTATCACTGCAGGGTGAGTTTCACATCACCAGAGGGTGGGTATTTTCTACACAAGGGAGAATGAGATTTCCAGGCGAGTATATCTAGACTCGAGTATCACAGGTTCAGCGGAATTACAACATATATTTCTTGTTTATATCTAGATGACCAGGGGACTTCAAAGATGTACTTTCCTCCAGTGGTGTATCATTTCAAAAATGTCTTTCTATAGGAACTTTCAAGTTTACATCTAAAGAGAGAGGTTAATTTTTCTATTGATCTTGTGCTAGGAGTGGAACTAGCGTCCATTCCTCCTTATAGGATTGCTACACAAGAGTTATAGAAGCTCAAGAAGTAGTTAGAGGAGTTACAAGACAAGGGTTTCATCTAACCCAATAATTCTCCTTGGAGTTAACCTGTTCTTTTTGCGAAAAGGTCAAAATTAACCTTAGACTTTATGTGGACTATCAGAACCTAAACCAGTTGATGGTAAAGAACAGATATCACTAGATGCGGATTGATGATCTATTTGATCATCTTCGAGGAACCTGGCTGTTGTTGAAGATTGAATTGATATCTAGTTATCATCAGTTTCATGTTAGACCATTAGATATACCTCTTACATCCTTTCGGAGCTGGTACAGTCTATATGATTATTTGGTTATGTTTTTCAGGCTCATGAATGTGATGAAAGATTTCATGGAACTAATGAATCGAGTGTTCCATCCTTAATTGGATTCCTTTTTGGGTGTTTTCATGGAAGATATATTGGTGTACTCTCATACTCGACATGACCATTCCATCCATCTTGAGATCATATTGAGTACACTAAGATAGAATCAGTTACATGCTAAGATCTCAAAAAACCACTTTTGGATGGACCATATTCACGTCTTGGGTCATGTCATCTCATATACTGGAGTACCAGTAGACCCAAAGAAATTGCGAGTAATAGTTTCCTGGGATCATCCGAAGAACAACTTTGAGGTATGAATTTTTCTAGGGTTGGATAGTTACTAAAGTCGCTTTATTCAAGACATATCACGCTTAACATTGCCACTGAAGAGACTGACTAAGAAGGGTACAAAGTAATTGTGGACATATTCCAGTGATTTATCCTTTTTTTATCTGAAAGGGAGATTGATGTCTTCACCAATACTAATTTTCCTAGAGTCGGGAAAGAGCTACACCATTTATTGTGATGCATTAGGTATCGGTCTTGGAGTAGTGCTTATGCCAGAGGAATTATTCGTTGCGTACGGGTCTCGACAGTTGAGGACACATGAGAGGAATTACCTGATGCATGATCTGAATTTAGTTGCAGTTGTGCATGATTTACACTATTGGAGACATTATCTTTTGGGAGATAATTTTTTCGTATACATTGACCAAAAATGAATCAAGTATATCTTTACTCAGTGTGATCTATTTTTGAGAAAGCAAAGGTGGGTTGAATACATACAACCTTTTGACTTTGAGCTTTCCTACACACCTAGGAAAGGCAACACAGTGGCTGATGTGTTGAGTAGGAGAAGATAGATACATGCATATCTGGAGACCACTAGTGAGTAGAAGCTTATGGATTTGTTCTCTAAGATGCATTTGTAGGTGGAAGAAAATCAAGGGTAGACATTTGTTTCATCTATAGTTGTTACTTATACTCTATTGGATTGAGTGTGAATGAGGTAGCTATCAGATTCTAAAGGCCTATTCCTATGGGAGAGAATGTCTGGTGAGGACCCTTTTCCTAGATGGATCGTAGGCTAGGATGAGGTTTTTCATTTTCATGGGTGAGTATGGGTGTCAACAGACATATGCGAGGAGTTGTTGTGAGATTTTCATGACTCAACATAGGTAGTTTATAATGGTGTCAAAAAGAGGTATTGAGATCTACACCATCAGTATTAATGGTCAGGAATGTAGAGGGATGTTTCTGGTTTTGTTATGAGATGTTCCACCTGTCAACAGAAGTAGGTGAATCTTCAGTGATTGGCAGATCTTTTGCACCAGTTAGCCATTTCCGAGTGTAAGTGGAATGACGTTTCAATGGATTTCGTGATGGGTTAACCAAATTCACCTTTAGTAAATGACAGTTTTTGGGTTTTTGTTGACATAATAACAAAGGTTTCACATTTCTTACTAATTAAGTAAAACATCAGTGTGGATGAGCTTAGAAGGATGTACTTTTGAGAGATTGTATGTTTGAATGGGGTTCCACACTCTATCATTTCTAACAGGGATGCCTAGTTTACTTCTTATGTATGGAAGGAACTATAGAGGCCTTTGGGTACATAGTTACTTCTAAGTATGTCTTAACATCCTCAGAAAGATAGTCAGTCCAAGTGCACGATTCATGTTTTGGAGGGAATACTTTGAGCATGCATCCTAGATTTCGGGGGATCTTGGGAGAGACACATACCCATAGTGGAGTTTTCTTACAATAACAGTTTTCAAGAAATGATTTATATGTCACCCTATGAGGATTTGTATAGTTTTCCATGCTGATCACCTATATGTTGACTAGAGGTAGGAGAGGTAGCTATGTGGGGACATCGTCTTTCCAAGGAGATTACTGAGTAGGTAGAGTTTATTCGGAAAAGTATGGACACTACAAAGTCTCAAAAAAAATATTTTATTGATCAACAGAGATGACATAGGGTGTTCTAAGTCGGAGATGTGGTTTTATTACATGGCACATCAAGGCTAGGACACCTAAGGATTATGAGGTAGGGGAATCTTTCACCGAGATATGTCGGGTCATTTGAGTTTTTTGAGAGAGTTGGTCCAGTTACCTATCAGTTGTAGTTACCTCAGAGGTACCAGGATATGTATGATATCATTCATTTTTCTCAGCTAAAGAATTAATTTTTGAACACATATCATGTTTTTTAACCCGAGGTGGTTGAGTTAGAGGTGGATGCATCCTTCGAGGAGAACCCTATTCAGATTTTGGATCATAATATGAAGGTTCTCTATGGCCGGTCTGTTCCTTTGGTACGATTTTTATGGAATCACGGGTGAGTATAAGATGAGGCTTGGGGGAGGGAGGCCAACGTATGTTTCTAGTGTCCAGAGTCTTTTGATTTTTCTTCTTCACAACCATTGGAAGGTAAATTCGGGGATGAATTTATTTAAGGGGGAAGTTTGTAAGAACCCAGATCTTCATTTTAGGCGTGGATCGTGAATTCGGTTTGTTTTGAGGAAAATGAATAAATGGGATTTTTTTCTAACTACACACTGTGTAGTTATGAGTACACACTGTGTACCCCGATACCATGTACAATTGCGTATTAGATGTGTAACGTCTGAGTACATGGTCATGTGATGACCTGGAAGACCGCCTAAATCAGGGGTCGGTTAAGGCTAATACACAATGTGAACATTTAATGAACACGTCATGTACTTTTATTTTTATTTTATAAATTAGATTAGGGTTGGGTCTAATGTACATAACATATTTCTTCTCCCCTAAGTTCATACATGAGAGTGACATAATGACTGTGAACTGTAAGCCCCTCATAGTTCTTCGTCCGAGCTCCAATCGAGACACCATCGGGTGTGTTAGAATCCCACCAGTGAGTTCTCAATTATCCTAGAGCATTTATTCCACATTCTTCCTCTCTTGTGGGTTATTTAAGGTTGAATTTTTCCCCATTTTTTATATCTAAGTTGTTTTATGCCTATTCGAGGGCCTACATTCAATAGTATTGATCTTACGACATCCAGGTAAGTGGTTTGTACCTTTTTTGATCATCTTTGGAATATATATGCTAAAAGTGCAGCATACCCACATTTTGGGTACAACTTGATTGTGAATTAAACCCTATTATTTACCTACTATAGTTTAATTTTTTGAAGAGGGGTTGTTTCATATGTTCATGGTTATATTCCTTATTTACGGGACACCCCATGGGTGGGTTTCACTAGTTTGACTGTTTATGGTTGTTTTCCCTAGGTTTCTTATGAGGCGTACCTTGTTTCTATGCCTTGAATTTTTTAGGATGGAGTTTGTTTGATTATATGAATTTAATGTGTTATTCTTGTGAATTGAATCCATTTATTAGTTATATAATACTTGTGATGCTTTGATATGATATGTGCACTGTTAATCCAATGGATCATGAGAGCCTTAGAGCAGGAAACTGTGGGGGTTTCCATTTTTCTTACACAGGAATGTGAGAGACTTGATGTAGATTTAGAACCAGGGTATTGACCATGACTAATACCAAGGAGGTCATTTATATTTTCTTGATGTTTTTTTACTCATGGGGTATTGACCGTGAGAGCTACCTGAAGGTCAATTATAATTAATTGATACTAAGTTGACCCAGGGGTATTGACCGTGAGAGGTACCTAGGTGGTATTTTATAATTATGTAGTGATATATTGAACCAAAGGGGTTATATCATAATAGCTTTACCATAGGTCTGTTTGAATTATTGAATGATTATGATGAGTTTTCCATGCCAAATCACACTCTTGGACTCCATCTTACATTATTGTTTAGATGATCTTCTAAACATCGATTTTGTAACTATTACACAGGGGGATATTGAGATTAGGCTAGATATCGATGATACATAATTTAAAGGGTGAATAATAAAATAAAATAAATGTAATTGAATATTGCAAGATAGTTTAATTTTTAGTACTTCCTAGTTTACTGATTCATTTATGTATATTTCCTGCTATATATTTTCATTAACAGTTAGGCATAGATCTTTTGGTTGTTGCCTACTAGGATTCATCTAAAACCCTGTTTGGGTCATTTTTTGGACCCAAATAGATTATATTGTTATTGTTACAGATAAGGAAAGTTCCCTTCTTCATCAGTTACTTTATTGTTATTAGATATGGAGAGAATGGGACCAAGCTTAGGCATGTGATGCTGTTGGAGTTTACTTGTTTCTTTTGTAGTAGAGTTTCTGTACTACTTTCCATCATTGTGACTTCTTTGTCTATTTTTTTAGATACATATTCCATGCATCATATTACACACAAGGCCCTCGCTTCTAGTCAGTATCCTTTTGCTTTTGGGGAAATTCAATTGAGTCCATGTGGCCAACCGGATATGGGGTACCTTTGGATGGCACCCGAATCTGGGACGTTACAATGCCAACAATTGGACTTTCCGACACAACCTTGAAATTGAATAGAGTAATTGAATTAAATGAACTTGGACCTACTAGGTATTTCATTAGGTTCCTTTGAGGTTCATTGGTGTTGGTTTACCCAATCATGGCCACCCATGGTGTGTTCCATATGTAAAGAACTATTCATTCCCTTTTAAACCATATATGGGATTTGTTCTAGTATTTTCATAAACAAATGGAGATTAGATATGATTAAATGGAAATGAGTTACTTTCTTAGGTTATGGTTTTCCAACTTTATTTCTTTATAAAATTTTGGATTGAATTGCTTAGTTATTGAATTGATAAAATGGTTAATACTTCACTTAGAATGGCTTAATTGGTTTTTTGGTAATTGTTAATGTGTGGGTAAACTCATCGGATGTAACATAATATAAATAAGGGATAAAGAGTGGGTATAATCATTAGATTTACTACTTGTGAAATGTGAATAATGAGTTAGTATACTCATGAGATATTTTGAATATGAATTAGGAGGCATGAGTTGGTATACTTATGAGAAGTAAAATGTTTAATTGTGAACGGTGATAAATGGGTGGGTATACCCATGTTGTATGATGGAATTTAAATGGATTCCAGGATTAGGTAAACTCATGTGTGATGAATGAAAATGGTAGGAATGGATTAATGGTATTATAGATTCCATGTATGTCTCTCCAGGGATTTGGAACATGGTAGTAGACACATTGGGTTGATTATACCTCTCGAGAATTGATTATGTGGGATGCTTTGGGACTTTCTAACCCTAGGATTCAACTTTCAAGCTATCATATATGAATTTTCAGATATAAAAATCTCTTATGACTCCAACCGATGCCTATAATTAGTTTCCATTGAGATAGTCATTGGACTTGATGACAATTCCATGGTCTTTGACACTATGGTTCCATCCCTTCGTGGTCTGATACTTTGATTATTATGGTGTGGATGTGGGATTGTGATTCACTCTGGATATATTGAAAGCTTGTGGTGGTTTTAGACATATACATGTAAGGAGAGGTCATGTGGTTTATTTCTACTCATTATAGTTTCCTGTTTAGAGGAGATGAAAATTGTTTTGCAGGGTGCCTTGAGTGGCTAGATAGTACCATTTTCATACTAGTGGTTGTTTCATGGGAACTTTACTTTTTTTACTGTTTACCTACTAAGCTTTTCATATTGTTCACTATGGAAATGAATAGATCTTGGGTGGTTTCCTACTGGGATGTTATCTCACACCCTTTTTGGGCCTCCCATGGGGAAACCAAATAGATTATATGGTTGTAGTTGCTGATAGGGGAATGTACACTAACAAAGGTTGTTGATCATGAATTAAGATTAGTGGAGTATGGGACTGAGCTGAGTCTTTTGATTCTATTCGGAGATAACACCTTTTTTATTTTTCTCATTTTGGATACATGTATTTTAATACATTATAGTGTATCTATTTTGGATGTTTTCTTATACACATGACTTGTACCACTATCGTCATATGTAAATGAGTTTACTTATAGGTTTTTTATATATTCCTATTAGTTTATTATTTAGTTTTCTACTTATTTAACTACTTCCACTATTTTTAGGTTATTAAGTTTAATTTTAGAACACTCGAGTGATGAGGTCATAGTCTCCCCACTAACACACCTAGGATCTCACTTCTAGTCAGCAGCCTTTGGAATTTGGGGGGATGTGCTTTAGGCCATATAGTGAATAGGGATCAAGGAACTATTGAATGTCATCAGGTTCTGGGATGTTGCAGTGGATCTTTTCAGGTTTTGAGTTTTATATAATTATTCCATAACTTATACATAAGAAGACCATAAAATAAAAAGTGGACACTTCTGATCAGTATCCATTTTTTCCATAATATAAAACTTTTAAAATAAATCATGAATTATTATCATGGAAAATCTTCATGACTTCCGACATGACTTTTTCCTCTCCCTTAACCATCCTTAAACCCTAGGAAAACATTTTAAAACATGGTATGAGGAAAGAATCATAGTAAGGGATATAAAAATAAAGTAAAAACTTAGTTCAATAATAACATGAAAATAATATAATGTTTACCTTTATCTTCAATATTCTTTGAGAAAATGAAAAAAAATCCACATGAAAAAACACAAAATTTTCTCAAATGAAATCATTAATACCCATATAGATCAATTAAAACTCCTTTAGGTGAACTAGATAATAATATATATAAAACACTTTAAAAACACTTTTAATTAGAGTAACCATAAGGTCAACTTCCTACATTATCATTTCCCAATGAATTAATGATTTATAATGGGTATCACCCCACATATAAGATATATCAAGCTCACCCATGAGTGATAATTGGGGTCAACCCTTCATATAATCTATATTGGGATCACTCATTTATCATGAGCTATAATGGGTCTCAACTCTTTGTATAATCTATATCGGGCTCATGCATGAGCTATAATGGGGTTCAAACCTTTGTATAAGATATATCAGGCTAACCCATTTCATATAATTCTCAAATACCATATCAAGAGTAAAAATATATCATCATAAAACCCATTAAATCTCTTTTTAAATCCATATAAAAACACATTCGGATAAAAATACCATTTTCTTTTAAGAAGCTATTTTCAATACCCAACCACCCTTTTCTTTAATAAAATAATTTTTACTTAAAAAATAATAAAATCAAAGTAAATAGGGTTCTTATTTTATGAATACAAGTAATCATGAAAATTAATTTTGAAATCAAATAAAATTCACGATGACATGAAAGGTCATTATTTCCATAATTTAAAAATAGTGCATATTATTTCTCATTTGTCAAAACGTTTCATTTAACTCACAAATAAAGATTCCTTTTGAAAAAAAATTAAATAATTAAAATTATAAAAAAAATCATTTATAATATTTTTATATCCATATAAACAAAAATACAAAATAATATCAACAATATATATATATCTAGAAAAATATTTTAAAATTAATTCTTTAAACATTCAAAGAGTCTCCTGCCACTGTGAACATTTAAAACACAATCCCAATGAAAGAGTAAAATTTTAAAACAATAACATGATATTATAAAAAATATGGACATATAATGTCAAAGATTCCACAAATACACATCCTAAAAGAATAAAGGTGCATATCATCAAGAAATGCCTCTATAAAAGGGGATTGAGACTAAACCCCTTACAACAGTGGTATCCTTTCAAACAGAAACCCAAAAAGTAATAATCATCAAATGAAATTGTTAAATACTATTAATATAAAATGATTCATTATATAATATACAAATATGTAAAGTATATATGACGCAAAAAATAAATAAGTGTTGCAAATAAAATTTATCTCACAAATGTAAAACGTGAGATGAAAAATCCCTTACCTTGAGTCTGACTTGTTGCATGTGAATTTGACTTCATGAATAATAAAATTATGTTAATTATTTACCTGATTAATTTTTTTTCTTGTTTATCATTACTTTTATTTAAATTAATACTATATTTTATACAAATACATAAAACAATAAGTCTATATTAGGTGTTTTTGACCATATTCTGTTTATGTGTCAAAATGACTAAGGTCAGTTACCTATGGTCAAGGAGGTCATTATATAAAAATCTGAAGAATAATAATCACGAAATAATTATCATATTTATATGTCAATTATACTTTTAAAACTGATCATGAATGATGGTTATGAAAAATGAACCAACATTACAATCATGAAGATGGTAGGTCCTACGTACACATGAGTAATGTTACCCTTTTTCAATTATCATTATGGAAAGAACGTAAGTAACTTCTATATTTACTGAAAAATAATTATATAATATATATGATATTTTTTCATAATATTTACTTATATATATAATTATTCTAATATAAAAGGGATCAAATCACTTTGAGGTGGTGGTAGTCCACACATCCATGAAAGACCATATCACTTTTTTAGTGCGTTAAACAATAATAAGGAAAATGATATATTATATTTCCCAAAAGTAAATTATTTAATTAATATCATTTATATTTAATTAATTTAAAATGTTTTTAATTTAACAAACTCTCAGTACTTTCCTTTTAAAATGTGAATGTATCACATCGCATTGAGGAGTCGATACTCTGCACGTCCACAAATGATGTTATCGTATTCCTATAAAAAGGAAATAATGATCATATGTGTTATATAAATATTACATGATTATTATCAATTTATAAATATCATATATTTCATATAAAAATAGAATGTTCATGATAATTCCCAACCATAAAATGTTGTAAAGGGAAAAATTAATGGCACTGGTTCTTGAGGCGGTAGATCGTCGTACACATAAATGGTAAGTTTGTTACCCATTTTATGGAAGTGTGTGTGGGTGTAGGTAGAAACCTTAGAATAAAAAATATAATTATATTGAGGATAAATATGTTATTATTTAATAATTTAATACTAATAATTGAGTTGTTTTTAGAATGAAATATAGAAAAATTGATTGTTGTAGAATGTTACATCTTTTTAGGTAACTCATTTTAGTTTACATTAAAGGACTTCCTTGGATAGATTTATTCTGAAAGTAAGGATTATAGGATGAGATGACGGAATTTGGGATTTTATGTTTTCTGGGTTTTTACCATAAAGGTAATTATAGGTGTGAATAAGTGGGGTGGTTCAGTTCATTTTTATAGTGGTGGGGGAGTTGAAAATTTGTAAATATAATATAGTAAGCACCATTGGGAGGTCTCCAATAAATTATGTGCCTTCAATAATGGTCTCAATTTTATAAAAGAGGGGATATGGTAGAATAATGTCTATCCAATTTTTTTGGACATCCATCTAGTTCATTTGGATCCTTGTTATTATATTTTAGCCACTAAGTAATCAAATTTTTACGTTAATCAGTGTAATTAATTTTACTCACTTTCACTAGGAATTTTTTCTAAAAAAGTAAGTTGAACTTATTTGAAATTATAAATTATTATAATTTAAAATATGGAACTCAATTTTATAAATTAAAATCACATAAGTGGAAGAAATTAATTTAAAAATAATCCCACATATCAGATGAGACATAGGGTTTTTTAAGAGAAATGATCAAAATTTGACTTGTTTTTATATCCAATTTCAATGTGAAATTTATTCTAATGACATAAATTTTATTAATTGATTTAAAATTTATATAATTTTTATTTAAAACCAATTATAAATATTATTTAACTATATAAATAAATTATATGAAAAAGTAGTTTTCATTTAAAATTCAATGTTTTCTTCACTATTCATAGAAAAATGAAACATCACATAAAAATACCAAAAATATACCCAAAGTAAATTTTGACATTATGAGTCAAAAATAAAGTTTATTTTTTCATATAAAAATTATAAAAGTGTAAAAATTTATTTTTAAATCATTCATTCAATTAAAAAGAGGAAAAAATACCATATTAAAAAATTATATTAATAGTATATTTTTATTTAGTATAACTCAGTCCTGCAGGAAATGAAATATTTTAAAGAAAATCATGTTTCATGTTGAATATTCTATTGAACATAAAATACCTTTTAATTTAAAAATTATTGTTCAATTCATAAATATTAATAAATATGAAAAGGAATTATTCTATCATTACATGGGTTTTTACATCCTTTATATTCAATTGGTCATTATTTTCATTTATAATTAATTGGTAACAAATGAATTCATAATATAAACTTGTGTAAAATATAATTTCATTTTTTATTTAACCTCATTCATTATTTACATTCCAACATGTAGGTGATAAATATCATAATAATATTAATTTATATTGTTATTTAGTAAGACTAAGGAATGTTTGTGTCAAAAGTCATCAAAAGAACACAATGTTACATGAAATTTGTGATAAATATGGGGTTACATAAGCTTCAAGAAAAACTATGTAATGAATGTAATTTTATATCTTAACTAATTTAAATTAATTTTAAAGAATATATTTCATAACATAATGGGATGTTACTTCCTACCCCCTTAAAATAAATTTCCCCCTTTGAAATTCATCTTGGTTGTCAAATAATTAACATTTATATAATTCCTTTATTGAAACTAACATCATAAAAAGGTTTAGTAAAAAATATTATTAAAAATTTAATATGGTAAACATAAATTCCACCATAAGTTTTTCATAACTAGGATTCCACATTAGGGGATAATTATTGGGAAATTTAAAAACATTGATTTGGAAGGGAAAACTTATTCATGTTGGAAAATAAATAGTGATGGAGAACATGGTCAAAATTAGTCAATAAAGAAAAAACTAGAAGCTAAATAGATGCAGAAAAGGTCATTGATATCACTAGAAATTATGGTAATAAAACAAAATTTTATATCAAGATCCTTTTCCAAGAGTGAAATAATTTTTTCCCATACATACTAAGATAATGAGGGAATATACTTACTTCCTGAGCAAAATTCATCCTTTAATAAATTTACACAAAATAATCACCTTTTTCTCCAAAAATGAGTATCAAATATGGATTTTCATGACAAAATAACTTGAATCACATTTTAAAGGACCACATAATCCTCAAAAGAACAATTTGAGATTCCTCATTTCATTAGATATTAGCCAAAACCAAAATGGTTATAGCATATTAAGATAATTAAAACATTCATGTGATGATATAATACATAAATATATAAAGTTAAATTGTAATAAATAAATTTAAAACTAAATAATTCCATATATATATATATATATAACCCTAATGGTGACTAATACCAATAATATTATATTCGCACATGTAGAGGTATTCTTCCTAAAAAACATTTAAACATACACATCAAACATCTAAAAAAACTCAATAAATGTATCCCAAGATATTTAAATTATTTCAAACATTTAAATAGGGGTGCTTAAGACATTGGTATTATGATCAACATTTAAAAAATACCAAGTTCCCTGGGGCTGTCACTACTTCACTAGATGGTCCAACATCAACTGCAAAAGTAGAAAATGATTTCTCCATCCCTTTTTTTACTTTTTATAATGATGATTTCAAACCTTGGTATGTTTCTTAAAATACACATTAGCATAATTTTTCTACTAATTATAGATAAAGCATCATACTGTTGATTGTATATATATTATCTCAATGTTGGATTGTTTAATACTCTTTCACTTATATTCACAAACCTTGTCATCCAATTTACCACATCGGTAACACTTTCTAGATCCTAGCATACATTCCCCAAAATGTATTTTACCACACATGGAACATGTTTAGGCGTACCTCTAGAATTCTTGGTTGGTTACATCTCTATTTCCATCCACCTTGACCATTTCTTACTCTCATCATCATATGTAACATAAGCATTGGAAAACTCCATTTCAAATTTCTCATCACAATGAACCACTTTTTCAAAACAATTTAAATCAGAAGAAGCCAAAGCTCTTCATAAAACTGCTTTCAATCTGGAGCATAATATATTAATTTTTCTATCAATGCCTTAGATAATTTTTGAAATATACTTATCCAATATTGTCATGTTTTATTCATATGAATCCACAAAATCTTAATCTTTTTTCCTAAACTCCTAGAAATATTTCTCTATCCTAAGATAAAAAAACGTAAGGAAATCTTTTTCAAGTAAAATATCCTTGAATTATTCCCATTACATAGAATAAATATCATCTTTTTCTCTAGTGTTATTTCCCAAATACCATCATCCATCAACTTCACCTTTAAAAAAATAAATAGAAAGCATTACCTTTTTATATTCAAAACACCCCGTGAATTCAAATATAAAATTTTGGGAATTGATTCATCATACTGCTACCATTGGCTCAGATGATCCATTGAATGGTGGGGGATGTTTCCTCATTAAATGTTCAACTATAATCATGTTCCATATTGGTAGATCACGATCCAATTTTTCATGGATACCACCAACATTTATAGCTTTTTTCAACTGATCCATCACTAGAAAAAAACTACTCTATTCAAATTCCAACCATCTCGAGATGTTGTTTTGGAATTATATTTTTCTCTTGATGGATTCCCACTATAGGTTTTTTGTTTACTATGCATAAAAACATTCCCAAAAAACATAAATTTGATGATTCAATAGAGAAATATTAATTTATATATCATTTTAACTTAACCATAAAGTAAAATCTTCAAATGAAATTGTATTAACACTATACTAATCTCAAAAGTTGTCTAAAACATTCTTTTGATTCCAAATTTAAGGACCTAGCCTTAAATTTTTTATAATATTGAGTTTTAGTCAATAAATTGACTTCTTTCACAATATGGATCATTTTAGGTTTATAGTTTTAGAGAATTAGTCCATAACTCATATATAACAAAACTATAAAATAAAAAATGGATACTTCTAATATGTATCCATTTTTCTCATAATATAAACCTTTTAAAATGAAAAATTAATTATCATTATGAAAATTATCCATGACTACGAACTTGAAATCTTTATTTCCCTTACACATTCTTAAATATTGTGAAAAGATTTTAAAAACATCGGATGATAAAAACATCTCATTAAGGGATATAAAAAGAAACAAAAATGTTAGTTCAGTACAAACATGAAAATACATATATGTTTTACCTTTATATTAAAATTTATTTTAGAATATAAAATAAAAAAATTTCACAAATTTTTTTTACAAATGTTTCAAAAATAAAATCATTAAAATCCATATCAAGCAATTAAAACTCCTTTACCCAATACATTAGAGATATATAATGGGGGTCAAAAATTTTATAAGTTATATCAAGCTCACCCATGAGATATAATGGGACCCAACCCTTCATATAATCTATATCAGGATCACCCATTTTTAATTATCTATAATAAGGCTCAAACCTTCATATAAGCTATATCAGGATCACCTGTGAGATATAGTGGGGATCAAACCCTTGAATAAGTTGTATCGGGCTCACCCATTTCATATATTTCTTAATGAACATATCAATAATAAAAAAATCTCATGATAAAACCCATTATAAACTCATTTTAAATATATATAAAAACAAATTCTAAGAAAATACCCCTTTTTTTGAGAACCCATTTTCAATACCCAAAAAATCCTTTTTCTTTGAAAAACCATTTTCAATGAAAAACAATAAAATAAAATGAAAGATGATTTTTCTTTTAAAAAAATTTTCAATCATGCAAAGTAATCTACAAATAAAATAAAATACCTGATGACATGAAAGTCCATTATCTCTATAATCTAAAAAAGTACATTTCATTTGTTGTTTGTCAAAACAAACCATTTAGAAAATATAAAAAGATTCATTTTAAAATCCATTTTAATGATGTTAAAATTAAAAATAAATTTCCTTTATTATCATTTTATATCCATATAAATAAATATGTAAAATAATATCAAGGGTATTGACATGGAGAAAATGATTTGAAAATTAATTCTTTAAACATTCAAAGTGTCTCATACGACTTTAATCATTTAAAACATAAGATAAATTTAATAATTAAATTTAAAAAATCGTTAAATAACATGATAATATAACACACATATATATATATTGTAAATGAGGCTGTATATACACCTTATCAAATAATAAAGGTTCATATCATCAAGAAATTCCTCAGTAAAAGGAGATTGAGATGAAATCTTTTACAGCTGTAGGGACACTTGAATTGGAAACCCAAAAAGTAATAATAATCAAAAAAAAACATTATAATAACATGAATATAAAAGTATAAATTATATAATATATGAAAAGAGTCAGTAGATATTCCACACATAAAAAGTAAGTGGTGCATACGACATTTATCTCCCAAATGTAAAAAGTGAGCTGAAAAATAGCTTACCACGAGTTTGAAATTTCACATGTGTCTTTAAGTTCATTAATAATAAATTTATACTAATTATTTAATTTAATAAGAAACTTTTTGTGGTTTATCATTAATTTTATTTCATTTATTATAATGTTTTTCACAACCACTGATACTATTAAGTCTATATTGGGTGTTTTGACCATATTCTATTTATGTGTCAAAACAAAAAAGGTTAGTTGTATATGGTTAAGGAAGTAATTATGTAAAAATATAGAGAATAATAATCATTAAATAATTATAATATTTAAAAAATAAATTATACTTTAAAAAAAATCATGAATTATTTTTATGAGAAATGAAACAATGTTACAATCAAGGTGACGGTAGGCCATACACACACATGAGTAATGTTCCCCCTTTTCAATGATCATTTTGGAAATAAGGTATGTAACATTTCTATTTATAAAATGATAACTATATAATATATAACATATTATTTAATAATATATAGTTATATATATAATTCTTGTTATGTAAAAGGAATCACATCACTTTGAGGTGGCCATAGCCCACACATCCACGAATGACGTTATCATTTTCTGAGTGTGTGAAAAAGTAATAAGGAAAATGATATGTTACATTTCTAGAAAGGAAATTATGTCATGAATATCATATATATTTAATTTATTTCACATATTTTTAATAAAACTCATCTTTAACACATTCAATGTAATGTGTGAACATATCACATCACTTTGATTAGGTGGTAGTCCACATGACCATAGATGATGTTATGGTAATCCCACAAGATAGAAAGCATGGAGGTATGTAATGCCCCAAACCCAGTTTCCTAGATTTGGTGCATTATTTTATTAAATTTGATTGATCATATGAAATAATATCTCAAAAGACCAATCATATTAGTATGCTCAGAAAAAGTAGCTACAAAATTATGTTTTACATTACATTAGGAAATGATAATCTATATATTAACTACTTTGAAAACACCTATATCACTTAGATTATCCCTAAATGTCAATCATAATATACTTAATTTCATCATGGGGAAAAAATTTTCATAATAAAGGGGTGATATCAGATTCCCGTTAAGGGTAAATAATATAGAGAAAGCTATCATAAATATGCATAAAATTTAAAGGCAAGGTATAAAACTAAAACACAAGCCTTTGAAAGAAATCTTAAGTATAATATGGAAATAATAAATAAAATAATTCCATTTAAACATTAACATGGATATTATAATAGTTTAATAATCACATTTAATATCAATAACTAATCTCTCAATGAGGGAATGCATTATGTCAGACATCATAACCATGCCATCAAGGCCTCATGCCAAGACCATACATAAATGGGAAAAAATCCAAACTGGATTGTCTCGTAAAACCTACCAATTCATCAAGCGGATAAAGTGGGGCCCTCCTATCACTTACATGTCCAATACATTACTTATATTAAAAGGGTTAAACAAAACATAAACATTCATATTAAAAATAGAATACACAATGTTTATACTTTAACCATAAACAATGAATGGTATCAAAATACCACACCCATAGTCAAAAATATCAAAAAACCTTTAATATGACATGGAAGATTGTATCATACTAAATCAACCTCAATTAATCATAAACTCCAACAAATTATTTTGACATAGTTTAAAATAATCTAATAAAATCATTACAACTTTTTAAGATAGATATTCCTTTTTTACGTTGAAATAATTTAAAGCTGCAAAATTATAAAAGAAAAAATTTATGTTGAAAATAACCTTGTAATATTTTAATGGATTATTCAAAATTTTAAGGCACAATAATGGTGGAAAATATCCTCTTACATCGTATAAGTAAGAAAATATTCTTTCCTTAATTTATTGAAAATTTCATAAAGTACCTCATTTGGAAAATGACAGAAATATTCCTTTAAAAATATTTTATAAAAAGTAAAAAATGGGTAAAATTTTATTTAAAAAATTTTCTATAATATTTTGAAATACATTTTAAGAATAATATACATGGGTGAAAAATATGTCTTAGTAGATACGTACATATAAACAACCTTAGATAATAATGAGACTGTGAAATTAGCCCTTATCTTATACATTCCTTTATTTGAGGGTGCGTTAACCTCATTTATAATGGTTAAAACATTTTATTAAATTATAATAGGACCATATGCATATTTATAACATCATATATTATCCTCTTATATCATTTTTTAATAATATTTTAGTAATATCATTGTTTTGGTTGTTAACTGCTTCGTTTTCCTATGCATGTTTTGTTGTATAAGTCATGTTTATTTTGATTAGGATGTATTTTATTAAATTATAGAATGTTATTAAATTAATAATTATTATTTTTACTCATCATATAAATTTTATAATCATTCTTGAAAGGTTAATGTGGATAATGAATCTCACAACATCATGGAGATGGTAGGCCGCACGTACGCACGAACGCTGGTATCATTCCCTTAATGGTTAAATGGTATGAAATTAGATGATAAATTAATTATAAACAATCTTTATCATTTTATATTCATTATTTAAATCCATTATACTCATAATTATACCCATCCAATAAATTAGTGTTGAATAATAAATTACACCACGGTGTGGAGACGGTAAGTCGTACGTATTCACACATGGTGATATTATTAATTGTGTGAGGGATAAATAAATTAACATGGTAGTTATATAATTATAATAACATATAATAATGTATATGATACTTTATTTATTACTTTTTATAGAAAAAACAATGGAAGAGGTAGTAGAAGAAGAAAAAACATTGAAATAGTGGATAAACAATTTCCTCTTTTTTGGGTCTCTCCTTTTGATTTGAACAAAAGGACTCTTTATGATGGATTTATTCCAAAATTATGGCCTTTATGATGAATTTATTTATATTTGGTGAAAAACTTGTAAGGGGTTTTCCAATACAAATGGAATTAGAGGTTTGAAAAAAAGAGAAGGAGAGGTGCCCTTTTATAATAGTGGGGAGGGGATCTTTTGGGAACTCCAAAACTATTAATTTATTATAAATAAATTTTTCGGTTTTAAATAGATATAAAGTGAATTATTCGAGGTTAATATTATAATTGGTCTAAATACTCTGAAAAATTATTTTTATACAAGTTTATATAACACAATTAACCTTATCCTTTGGGTTTAACCCTTAGTTAAAAAGTTTAACTCTTACCGTGTTTACTTGTCTTTTTATACTATAGGGTTAATAATTACTATAAAATGCCCAAAAAATAACAATTGTATCATTTTTTAAATATTTAACATTATACTAGTAATTTTTATGAACTTTATATTTTTAATAATTTTAAAACATTTAATAAAATCTTATTTATTTTAAAGTATAATTTATGAAAAGTTTGGTACAATTCAATATTTTCATTTTTAAAAATATAGAAACAACATGGTAACTTCAAAAAAAATAATTAAAATAAGTGAATAAAATGTCTATGTTTTATATAAAATTCTTTTATTTCTTTAATAAAGTTTAATTATATTTATTTTAATAATTTTAGAATCATTTATTTAGTTTTTTTAATAAAATAATTTCTGTTTCACTGTTGTGTCATCATTAATGGTAATTATATAATCTCTAAAAAACATAAATAAATTACTATAATCTAAATAATTATTATAGGTTTCTAAATAATATTTTTAGTTAACCATATCACTCATATAAACTAATATGAAAAATTATATTGTTATTAAAATTTGAATATGACATTTTTAACTCTTAATTAAATAAAATATAATAAATGTCCTAATCTAACACAAGTGGCTTAAAATGCATAATATTTTTGACCAAATTTTTATTTTAGATGAAAAAATATATCCAATGAAATTAGGACAATTTTTATGTTATTTTTATATTATTATATTATTATTTTTACCTTTAATTACCCTATTTACCTTTAATCGTGGTAAATAAAATCCAAAAGTTACTATTCACCAAAATATATTTTGATCCTGTTGAACTAAATTTTTTATACTAATTACAACCATGTATTTCCATTTTTATAAATTCAATTCACATAATATGTAAAATTATGTTTAATGTTAATACGTAGATGCAGTTAGAAGGCGGGTAAAAGTGACTATCAAAAGTTCAATAAATTTTCATTTATAATTCTATTATAAAAATGGTTTCAATGACCTAAATTGGGATAAAAAAATGTATTTAATATCTATGGTGACTTTAAAATAAATTTAATGTAAAATAATTATATAAATGAAAAAGTTTAATTTTAACGACAATTCAGTATTTTTCACTATTTATCAAAAATTGAAAGTTTTATAAAAAATACAAAAAATTCACCATAAGGTAATTTTGATATTAAAAATTAATAAATTAAGTCTATTTTGGAAAATAAAATTGATAAATTTTTTAATGTGGTTTGTATTATTCATAACCACTTTTCAAATGGCCATTTCGATAGGTCATGGTGTGCTTGGACATAGTATTGTGTGTAGCACAAGCTATTTAATTATTTAAAAAGAAGTATACTGTGGAATCTTGGTGTGTTAAATTCTTCCATCCATTAAATAATTTTTTCCTCAAAATTTCTAGAATATTAATTCATAAAAATATATGGGTGGATATTCATCATAAGTTCCCCAGGATCCCACATCACCTCTACCATTTTATTCTTTTTCCAAAGAACTTTTACCAGACAAGTCATCTGATTCCTCAACACTTGTTCCCTAGTGTCAAGAATTCTGATAGGCACTTCACCATAAGATAGATCAGATTCCAGTTCTACTTCTTCATAAGTGAGTACATGCAATTTCTTAACAGTGATACGTGGAAAACATCTTGAACTTTGGAGAGACTTGGTGGTATTGCTCAATGGTAATCTAAAACACCATTTCGTTCCAGAATTTCAAAAGGTTTAGTGTATCTTGGGGTCGGATTCCCTTTCTTTCCAAATTATATTACACCCATCCCTGGAGATACCTTCAAGAAAACATGATCTCATACTTGAAATTCTAAATCCTTCTTTTGATTATTAGCATAAAGCTTTTGCCAAATTTTAGCTATTTTGATATGGGTTTGAATAGCCTTTGCCTTTTCCATCATTTTGTCAACATGTTCTAGGCATATAATTTTTCTTTCCCCAACATCATCTCAACATATTTCAATATAACATCTATTTCGATATAACGCTTCATATGGTGCCATCTGAATACTTGAATGGAAGCTATTATTATAGTAAAAGTTTAATAGTGGTAAATAAGGATATCATATACCTTTAAAGTGATTTGGGAAAGATCTCAACATGTATTCAATAGTTTTAATAGTCCATTATGATTGTCCATCCATTTGAGGGTGGTAAGAAGTTCTTAAACAAACCTCAGCATCTAAGGCCTTTTGAAGAATTTATCAGAATTGTGAAGTAAACAGGGATAATGTTAAGAAAAAATCGACAGTGGAAACCATAAAGTCTTAAAAATTCATTAATGTAATGTCATTCTAAACATTCAAGTGGAAAATTTTCTCTTATATCAAGAAAATTTTCTGATTTGGTAAGACGGTCAACAATAACCCATATCAAATAATTTCTTCTGGGTGTCTTTGTTATCTCTATGAAAAAGTACATTGGAATATAATACCATTTCAACACACGTATTGGACGAGGAATCATGAATCCTATATGATGTTGTCTTACACCTTTAACCTATTGACAAACCAAAACTCTTGACACATAATCAGTAATCTCCCTCTTTATGTTGTCCCACAAAAAATGTTCCTTCAAATATCTATACATCTTAGTGCCGCCATGGTGTATAGAGAAATTAGTGATATGATCATCGTACAATAATTAAATTTATCTTAGATATAGATGGATCACACAACCGCTTTCCAATTTTCAAAACTCCATCCTCATATATTAAGTCTATCAAACTCCCATCATTCACATATTAAATCTTCTTTTGAAAATCCTCATCATAAAACTGGGATCTTTTTATCCTTTCCAGTAAATATGGATTGGAAAACATTTGAAAAAGTAGTGATGTTTCAGTATCCATGATAATTCATATATCCATCTTTACTATATCCATGAACATATGATCCCTTTCAACTCTGATTTTGTTTATAACTCCATGGTCCTTCCTAATCAAAGCATCATATACCATATTTTCCTTCCCTAGGTGGTGGTGTATTATGCAATCGTAGTCATTGAGTAGTTAAATCCATCTCCTTTATCTCTGGTTGAGTTCTTTTTTTGAGAAAATATATTTCGAACACTTATGATCATTATATATCTCACATCATTCACTATAGAGATAGTGTCTCAATATCTTCAGTGAAAATATTATTTCAGTTAACTCAAGATCATGATTTGGGTAGTTTTGTTCATTAGTTTTAAATAGCCTTGATGCATATTAAATAAATCTATCATTCTGCATAAGAACACAACCAATTCCTTTCCTTGATGCATCACTATAAATCACAAAATCATAATTTATAGATGGTAAAGTCAAGATGGAAGCTTCAACTAATATTGTCTTCAATTAGTCAAATAATTATTCACACTATTTTTTTTCAAATGAATTTTACCCCTTTTCATGTGACCTTGGTTAATGGATTAGCCAATCAGGAGAAATTCTAGGAAAAACATCGATAGTAACCTACTAAAACAATAAAACTGCATACCTCGGTTATGGTCATCGATGATGTAAATTCATGGATATCCTTTGTATTTGTGTGATCAATAGATATTTAATCCTTTCAGATAATATGGCCAAGATAAGAAATTTCTTGAAGCTAGAATTCACACTTTCTATAATTCCCATATAGCTCATTTCTTTTAAGAGTCTTCAGAATAATCTACATGTGGTTCGCATGGTCTTTGTAGGTTTTTTATTATACCTAGATATCGTCATTTAATACTATTAGAAAAAGATCATCAAGATAGTTCTTGAACACTCAGTTCATTAGATCCATGAATATAGAGGGTACACTAGTCAGTCCGAATGACATTACTATAATCTTATAATTCCCATACATGATTCAAAATACTATCTTTGGAATATATTCCTTCTTTAAACACAATTTATGATATCTAAAATGAGGGTTAATCTTATAAAAATATTGAACTTGATGATTTTAATCAAACAAATCATCAATGTGAGGTAGGAGATACTTGTTCTTTATTTTAATTGCATTGATTTATCTATAGTCAACGTAGAGCCCCATTGATCCATCTTTATTCTTAACAAAAATAACTAGGGCTCCCCATGGAGAAACAGTAATGAGAATAAATCCATTATTACTCAACTCCTCCATTTTGTTTATTTAGATATATTGATTCCACTATAACCATTCTATAGGGATCCATTGATGTTGGTCTTGTATTACATATTAAATCAATAAAAAATTGAACATCATGCTCTAAGTGGCATCTAGGTAAATCTCCAGAAAAAACATCAATTGATTCCTTTACAATAGGTACACCCTCAATTTTAATATTTCTTTCTTCATCCCTGGATGTTATTTCCTCTTCCTTCACAATAATATCATTCATTAAAGATATCAGGGGTGGTTTTTTATAAGAATAATATGATGATGTTTTCAATCTAAATATAACTGATTCTACATCTTCCTCACAAATCATAACTTATCTCTTCTTGCAATAAATTTTTGCATCATATTTTGATAGCTAATACATATCGAGGATTATATTAAATTCAACGATAGATGTGATGATAATGTCAGTAGATAAATCAAATTCATATTTTTATATACAATCCATAGTGAGTATTATATCAAATTTGACCATAGGTATGATGATAAAGTCATTAGATAAAGCATGTTTATATTCCATAATGGGAACTGCCTGACACAACTTTATTATAGTGGGACATCCCTTATGGATTTTTACCGACAACTACCTTGATAATGTGAATTGAAAATATCTAATTTTTAATGAAAACTGGGATGATATAAATGAATGTGATGGTAAAAAATAAAATAAATATTTATCTAAATTTTAGGAGATAATTAAAGTACCTTTCACCAGAGCATTAGGAACTTCAACCTCAGTAGTTGTGATCTCAAAATCATGGCCTTTCTTCCTTGTCATTTTTAGGGGTATATTTACTTGATTCTTAAGAAAATAATTTTCATAATGTCCAGTCTCTTTATAATTTTAGAATTGACGATTTGTATCGTATTTCTTCCCCTTCCAATAACTAGATTGGTGGCCCTTTTCTCCACACTTGTAAAAAACTCCCATTCACTTTAGGAATGTACTAGGGTGTTTTTACCCACAATTACTATAGGGTGGAATGTCAACTTTTCCCTTCTTCCCCTTACTTCCTTTTCTAGAGTGTTCAATGGACATATTCTTCTATTTCTTTAATTTGAAGTCATAAGACTTAGAAAATTCATTTTCTATATTGGTAACACATGAGACAATATCTTCGTATGATGAAAATGATTGTGAGAATAGTGCCCTTTGGAATAATGGATTTAACCCATCAAGAAAATGATCAATCTTAATTCTTGGGTTATATATGTATTCTACAGCAAGCCTTTGCATCCTTCTGATGTTAACCTCATACATTGCAACATTTTCATCCTCCTTTTTCCCCATACTCAGAAAATTCCTTTCATTATAATCTCCCTATTCACAAGGAATGTACTTTTCTATGAAAATTTATTTAAACTACATCCATTTCATATTTTTTAATTCCTCATCCTCCTTATTTTTTGAATTAATTACCACCACTGATCCTTATATCCTAATAGATGATAAAATGGAATGAAAACTTTTTCACTTTCATTACTTTCAAAAGAAAGAAATATTTTCTCTAAGTAACTTATCCACTGCTCAGATACACAGGAATTTGTAGTGTCATTGAATGTTGGAGGTATTTTTCTCATGAAGTGGTCTAACATTGATCATTCCTATTGTGTATTAGGGTTATCCATATGGGTATGGTTATTATTCATAACCTAATTCAGGCATCTTGTAATGGTTATAAGTTGTTCCGCACACGTTGTATCACCAGACCCACTATCATTATCTTGTATAGGTGGGAAATACATAAATGGATTATGTGTGTTGATAAAGTTTCCATTCCTTAAACTACAAGACATTTCTATACAATTTCATACACTAGATTAGGTTATAAATCATAATGTATAATTACAAACTACTAAATTACTCAACAAAAATAGAAAAATATATGCATACCTATTCTATAATCATAAAAATGGATTCTTTGGGGTGATATTTATGTTTAAATCTTTTATAATGGTTCACAAATAAAATATGAATTATCCAAAGCATATCCCCTAGGAGTGTCAAAATAGGTGCACAGTAAGGCCCGTTGTTATGCACCAGGTTACATTGAGTCAAGTCCAGAACACCTTGTTAGAGTTACTACTCATTGGTACATCAGTTCCAGAACCACGTCTACATAGAGTATCCAAATAGGGATATATTATCTAGGAATACCCACACAGTCTGAAATTTTATCAAAATTTTAAGATATTATTATATACATATCATCAAAGTCTATCTTAGGGTAATGTTCCCTAATCAAGGTTTGTCACACCTTGGTTTTAATTTTTCCCTATTTACAGCTTGGGTCGATGTTCAGGTGTGTAACTATTTAAATTTTTTGAGTTATGTTGAGAAAAATGTGTGTTTTGGGTATGGAGGTATTTGGTGCATGGGTAGAGCAGGTTTGGGAGACTGTGCAGCTATGCCCTAGCCACCGTACAACCTTCTTGGTATATAGGATGAATTAATGATTTAAACTAATAATAAAATGAATTTAAATGGAATGTTTAAAGTAACGTAATAAAAAGTTATTTTTTCCATAATAATCATCACGATAATATTTTTGTTGTTATTATAAAGAATATTATTAAGTTATTATGATTATTATTATTGTTGTACTTTGTAATAATATTATTATTATTACTAATAATCTAATTAAAAATGTTACTAATTATTATTATTATTATTATTATTATTAGGAAGTTGGGGTGGGTTTTAGGTTGGTTCATGGGCATGACACAATTAGAGGAGACTATACAGTTAGCCCGAGTTCCAGTGCAGAAGCTTTTAAAATGGGCAGAATCTCCACATGGTTTGTGCATTGTCGCTTGATCCATGTAGAGAACGCATGGTTTCCCAATATCAAAATAAAACAAAATGAAATTAAATTAAACGAGTAAAAAAAATTAAAATATAACTATGTGTGTGTTTTAACCAAAATAATATTATTTTTACTGTTAGGGATAATATTATTATTATTATTAAAAATTTGTTTTTTATTATCATTATTGAAATAACAATCATCATTGTTATTATTAAAATCATAATGAACATTATTATTGTAAATATCCTTATGTTATAATTTTTATTATTATTTTTATTAAAACAATTATAATTATTATTATGAGGAGTATAATTATTATTATAATATTAGTATTGTTATTATATTATCATTATTACTCCTAATTTATTTTTATTTTTATTAAAAGGGTTTTAAAGTAAACCATTATTTTATTTTATTTTTTTCCTCCCTCCCCCCCATTCCACACATTTTCCCTCTTCCCCCAACCCTTGTTTGGTGCACCCCCCACACCTACGCACCCCCTCACCTATGCATCCATCTCTAGCTGGCCAGCTCCTCCATCGAACCCCCTTGCTGCTGTTACCCCTGCCCTATGTGACATATCAGCGTCGTCCGACCTCTTTCGGCATGACTTGCTACCATTGTCCCCCCTTTCTGGTGTGAACTGTTGGTGCCACCTCCCTCTGTCAGTTCACGACCTCACCCGAACGCTTCATCTGCAGTGTGTGACCCCCATCAGTCTTCCTTCTCCCCCCTCTGGTAAATTATCTCTCTCAATTTTAAAGTTCCTATTTGGGATTTTGGGTTTCTAGTGGATAGGTTTTCAATTTTTAGGGTCGAATCCTAAAATTATAAGTGCAATATTATTGCATTAGGATGGTTTCATCTTCCCATAGGTGCGATTGAGGTGTGATTGGGTTTTCGCACCGGTTCCTGGAGGTTCATCATCATTTGGGGTAGGAACCCATTGCACATTGTCTTTAAATTTCAAAATTCCTTGATTTCATGATTTTCAAACATTATTTTAATTTATAAATATGAATATTTTATCTTCGGATTAGGTTCCCTAGCATGAAAATGTTATTTTGTGCCTTGTTTTGTAATAATTAGAATTGTTTTGCAGAATAGTGCACTCTATGTGTTTGTTAAATGTACCAGTTGTATTTTTCATGCATTTTATGATTTTCAAAATCATTTCTTGATTTTAAAAATGTATATGGTATTCCTAAAATGATGGTTTGTGTTTCCAAAATGGGGTTTTCACACCAAGTGTTTGGTGGAATGCCTCTTTGGCCCTTGTACAAAATGTTTTAGAATTAAAATGGTGGTTTTAATTTATTGAATGGGTTTCCAAATGTGTGTTTGGTTCTAGAAAAATGGTTGTTTATGTTTATTTTTGTGAAAAAAGATTATTTTGGTGAAATTATGTAAGGCATGTTAGGCACTTTTGAAGTGGTTTAATTGTGGTCTGCATACTATGTTTTTATTTAATGTCCGATTGGATCTTATAAATTTATTCTGGGTCTAAAGTGGTTGTTAGTTTTCTTTAAATGGGATTCTAATTAAGATTTTGGCTTTCATTGTGGAATATTTTTGGTTCTATAAGAAGTGGTTTAACATTTTAAAATAATGTGAGGCCCGGTTGGTACTTTTTAAATGGTATGTTCAAAAAACATCCTCATAATGAGTCCCTTACATTATTAATTAATAAAGAGATGGGAGTGTCATCAGTTTGGTACCTACCTTATGTGGTTATGGTTTAATGGAAATTGACAACTCTTTGTGGTGTATGGGGTGGTGCCGGTTTGTGTGACTTATGTGATGACTTCTGTATATATATGGCTTGTTTCTTGATATTGTTTTTCACACCCCTTTACTAACATAGCATTGGAACCTAACATAACAGTGGGGATTAATGTGAATGATAGTTGAACTAGTATTTTAGGTACTAACCAATGGCCCATTGTAGGTGGATATATTTGGGTTAATTGTTATGGGATTGGGCCCCTTGGTCTCTCCTGAGTTAGGGTGGTCAGGAATTTTGGAGTTTCAATTTCATCCTATCTCAAATGCTAGCAGGGATGAGGTCATATGTATTACTATGTTCTGGTTCTCCTTAGAGTTCCTAGGATTTCTCATGTTCATCAGATACTAGTATGGTTAGTCCCACATCCCTCGTTGTGTAGGATCATATACCTAGTACTTGGATTTTGGTGTTTTCTTGTGGAAGGGTGAGTGTGTATTTTTATTTAAAAATGTTTCAAAGAGGATGTCTTGATTTAAAAAAAATTATTTCCCCTTTCCTTTTCACTATATAAAAATGAATGATTTATATTTTGTACCATTATCCCTACTTCCCAGGAGCCTTGTTTAAAAAATCATGAGGGAAATGGTTTGTAATTTTTGATTTATATTCATTAAACTAAAAAATGTTGAAAACATATTTTTATATTGTATTTATAACATAAAAATAATTGTTTTTTTATTTAAAGGATGAGTATTGGGAATATAATTAATCAGGCCTAACTATTGAGTTTTAATATTCATGTCTATAGTTTTTTCTTGTTTTTAGTTTTTGATGTAGGTTCCCACCCGAGGTTCATTCCCCTTGGGATACAATTGATCTTTGAGTTGTATAGTGACCTGTATGGTCACATGGAGATAGTGGTTGTTCAGTTCGGTTAGTCTAGTTGTGTAGTTCTGTGGTAATTTCAGTTTTCTTTTTAAATGATATTCAGTTCAGTATCAGTTATATGTCAAAATGCATGTGAAAATTACTGCTATTCAGTTTCAGATTAATTATTGGTTGAAATAATTACCTTTTTTACTCTATTTATTACCTTGGAACCTGTTTCGAGGATAGGTGTATCGGGAACGACTCTCGGTCCTTGTCACGGATTGGCTCGGGTGACTGGTTCAGGGTCAACCAGGGTTGGTTCATGAAAAAATTGTATCAGAGATGGTTATCTCTTTATTAGACCTTTCATTTTAGAGAACCCATAATTATTTGTGGATGTCAAGGTAGAAGGAGTAGGACTATTGGGATTTGAGGTGTAGGGTTTGGAAGGACATCATGAACCCTTTCTCATTCTGAACCTCGAGTCACCATGGGATTTCTGGGTTTGTTGATTTCCTTTTATTCTTGTAAATTTGTTTATATTTGGAAATGAGAAGGGAGTTGGGAATGTTGACTTTGTGAGCTTGTAGGACCTAGAAATCCATGTAGAGCCATGTAAATTTCAATAGAATGCTATCTATGATGTTGGTGTGACTAGAATATGGTTGGAAACCATGTGTTAGAGTCACCCATAGACACTAGTTTACCCTTGTGAATATTTTGGATCTTAATTATTTTTGAAAATTTCTCTCTAACGTTTTTTTTGGAATTGTGAAAAGTTGAATTTAAAATGTTAATGACTTTGTGGTATCGGGTTCCTTATTTCCTTGATTCTTATTGTTCTCCCCCATGATGACTCGATGGATACCCGAGGTGAAACTTCGGGTCAGGCATCTTTATCAAACACTCTGGTTGATCAACCTATAGACTACATCCTTGAGTTTTGGAAGTTGAACCACACTCTCTTTTATGGTCAAGAAGATCCTATTGAAGTGGAGGAGTAGATTTAGAGTATTGAGAGGGACTTCAGTTTCCTTATACACCCTAATTCACTAAAGCTAATGTTTTTTACCTTCATGCTTGAAGTCCAACCTGGAAATGGTGGAAGTCTGTATCTTAAAGCAAGCCTCTAGAAGATCTTACATGGGAGTTCATCAATTCTTCGATCATGCAACCATATTTTTTTGAGATGATGAAGGTGATAAAGATAATAGATATATGTGGTCTTCAACAGGGTATTGGATCGGTATTATAATTCTATATATTCATTTTGGATATAGTTTGTATGACCCAGGGTATGTGATAAAAAATCATGTGAATGCTCGAAATTTTGAGTTGGGGCTCTAACATGAACTACAGTTGATGGTGGCAGAACTCAAACTAACCACCTTCTCTGACATAATGATACAATCCTTACGTTCCAAAGATGAGTTAGTATGATGAATTGGGATAGAGAATCCTTCTTTGGTATTTGTAAGTGGTTAATAGAATGCTTGTAAAAATAATGGGGAGAAGCCTAATGCTGATGATAATAGTAGAGGAATTACGAGGCCCTCAGACCTCCAATCAACTCCTTCAGAGCGCAATGTCATGATCTGTCATCAGTGTGGTCAGCCAAGTCATAAGAGGCCATCATTCCTAAAAGATCCATGAATATACTGCACCTATGGATTCTTGGGTCACTTGTAGCTATTTTGTCTAGGTGTTTCCAAGAAGAATTGTGATTCCATAACCAACTCTTAAAAGGTCACACCAACCCCTTCGCAAGAGTAGGGTGATGTTTGGGATCAATTTGGATTTTTCTATTTGTACTGTTCCTTATATGTTATAGTCATATCTTATGGAGTTTTGTGGTGTTTTTTATTTTTCAATTTTAATTATGGTTATTTTTGATTCCTTTTGAACTCCTATTTCAATGGAAGTACCTTTTCTAGAATTTTTTTCTATTTGTTCAGTTATGGTGTTTCTAAAGCTTGATTAGAAGGCTGGAGATGCTCCAATCATTAGAGCTCTATCCATAGTTCCCAAAGTGAAACTGGAACATAGTCAAGAGAACCCCAGTGGTGTGAGGATTTATTGGTATTAATTATATTCTCGGTATGGGAGATCGAGATAGTAAAGCCTCTAGTGTAGTTATTATATTTTAGTTGGTTCCATTTGGGGGAATGAAGAGCGGGAACCATGTTTCCATGTTATGACGTATTTGGGTGTAATATTTTTACTTGGATATGAGGAGGTGTAGTTGTCTAATCTTCTTAATGTTCTTGGTGGTTGGGTCTCACCAACTATAGGCCTTTATTAAAGGTTCCTTGTGTGTATTGTTTGTGCGAATCAAGTGTGACTTGAATTGAAATTAACTGGGGGTGTAAAGTTGTTTGGATGTGTCAGTTGTAGTTGTGGTGGTTTCTTAGTTGGACCCTTCCCCCTCCCCTTGTGTTGGGAGGGAGGGGGGGGGGGGGGGTTGGTCAATACCATGATGGTTTTTGAGTTCGTTAAATTTCATTAGTTTTATTATGGGGAGACCCATCATGGGTCTTGCTAAATTCAGTTTTAGCATATTTCTCATGGTGGGGAGTCCATCAAGCCACCCCGTGTTAGTATCACAGTTTATGTACTATGACCAGTAAAATGATGGAGTTTAAGATTTTGGGAGTGGGTGGATATTAGAGGGGAGTCTGCTTCATTCTCCCAAGTTCATCTTATTATCCTTTATCAGATTGGTGGTGTTTTTGTGACCTCTTAATTTATTGATCTTTTTGGATCTCCTTAAATTATGACTAAGTATCAGTTGTTGTTTTTGTGGTAAACCTTATTATGGATTTCTGGGGGGAAGAAATAATTATGGTGTGTATAATTGTTAAACTCGAGTTTTAGTTTTTCCATGGTTCCAGCTCGGGTCAGGGTATGGGAGAGTCCCAGTATAAAATTTTTAGTTTTGTTGAGAAAAAATGTGTGTTTTGGGTTTGGTGGTGTCTCGCGCATGAGAAAAGAATGATTGGGAGACAATGTGGCTATGCCCTGGACACCACATGACCTTCCTGGTATAGAGGATGAATTAAAAAAGATCAATGAATAATAAAATGAAATTAATTGAAAAGTTAAAAATAAAATTAGAAAAATAAAAAAAAACAAAAGTATTATTTTAATAATAATAATCATGATACGATTATTGTTTTATTGTTAATAATATTATTCAATATTTATTATTATTATTATTATTATTATTTTTGATTATTATTATTATTACTCTAATTAAAATTTTATTAATTATTATTATTATTATTATTGGGAAGTTTTGGTGGGTTTTAGGCCGGTGTGTGGGCACTTCATGGTTAAAGTAGACCATATGGTCAGCCCAAGTGCACGTGTAGTGCCTTTTGGAATGGGTCGAAGCTACCATAAGGTTCACCCATGGTCAGTTGGGAATTGCATGGACCACGTGATAACCCAATATCAAAATAAAATAAAATAAAATGGGTAAACAAACAAAAATAAAACTAGGTTTTTTAACCGAAGTAATAAAAATATTATAGTTACAGATATTATTATTATTATTATTTTTTTTTATTATCATTATTGAAAATCCTATCATTTTTATTATTATTAAAAAATTCATGAATATTTTTTTATATTTTTGTTATTATTGTTATTATTATGTTTATTGAATAAAATTAATTATTTTTGTCATCAAGATAATTATTATTACTATTTTTTATTAATGGGGTTTTAAAGTAAACCCTATTTTTTCACCCCTTCCCTACCCCCCCTTTACACATGTTTTCACACTTCCCCCTTCACTTGTTTGGTGCACCCCCCACCTACACACCCTCTCACATGCACATCCACCTCAAATTGGACAGCTCCTCCGATGACCACCCTTTACACTATTTCCCCTGCCCGGTGTGACCTGTCAGCATTGTCCCCCCTCTGTCGGCTTTACATGCTATTGTCATCCCCCCTTTCCGGTGCGCCCTGCCAGCTCCACCTCTGTCTACTGACGCATGTCCTTACCAGAATGCTCCCTCTATGGTGCACAAACCCCACCGGTCATCCTTATTCCCCTCCTCTAAATTCACTGTCTCTAGATTTTATGATTATTATTTGATATTTTAGGTTTTTAGTGGCTAGGGTTTGGATTTTTAGGGTTGAATCCTAAAATTTTAGGTTCAATCTTGTTGTGTTTGTTCATTTTCATCTTCCCATGGGTGTGATCGAGGTGTGATCGTGTTTTTTCATCAGTTCTGGGAGGTTCGTCATAATTTGATATAGGACCCCATTGCACATTGTCATTAAATTTCATAATTCATTGACTTCATGATTTTCACTCCCACTTTAATTTATAAATATGAATCTATGACATTTAGATTAGGTTGTTTAACACGAAAAATGTGTTTCAATCCTTTTGTAATAATTAGAATTGTTTTGTAGAATAGTGCACTCTTTGTATTTGTTAAATGGCCCGGTTGGATTTTTCATGCAGTTTATGATTTTTATAATCATGTTTTTATTTTTTAAATGTATTTTTGTTGCCTAAAATTGTGGTTTGTGTTTACAAAATGGGGTTTTTACACCAAGTGTTTGGTGGAATTCCTCTTTGGACATTGTAAAAATGTTTTAGAATTATAATGGTGGTTTTAATTGATTGAATGGGTTTCCAAATGTGTATTTGGTTATAAAAAATTGTTGTGTGTGGATATTTTTGTGAATAGGATTATTTTTAGGAACTTATGTAAGGCCTGTTTGGAAATTTTCAAGTAGTTTAATTGTGTTTTGCATGATACATGTTTATTTAATGGCCAGTTGGCTCTTATAAATGTATTCTAGATCTAAAGTGGTGGTCGATTATCCTTAAATGGGTTTCCATGTATGATTTTGGAATTCAATGTGGCGTACGTTTGGTTCTTTAAGAAGTGGTATAACATGTGAAAATTATATGAGGCTTGGTTGGTACTTTTGAAATGTTTTGTTGAAAAACCAACCTCAGAATGAGTCCCATTACTTATTGATTAACAAATATATGGGATTTTCCTTGGTTTGGAACCTCCCTTATGCAGTGATGATTCAAAGGAAATGGACTACTCTTTGGGGTGGCCGATGTGGTGCTGGTGTTTGTGAATTATGTGATGACTTTCATATATATATGGCTTATTTCCTGATCATTTTTGGGACACCCCTTTATGAACATAGAATGAGAACCTATCATAGCTATAAGGATTACTTAGAACGATTATTGCACTTGTAGTTTATGTACTGACCAGTGTCACATAGTAGGTGGATATATTTTGGGTTTATTGCTATGAGATAAGGCCCCTCGGTCTATCTTGAGTTAGGATGGCTTAGCATTTGGGCGTTTTGATTTCATCATGTGTGGAATGTTACTGAGGATGAGGTCACAGGTATTAGTATGTCCTCATTATCCTATGAGCTTCTAGGATTTCCCGTGTTCTTCTAATACTAGTACGGTTAGTGTCATTAACCTTATTATGTATGATCATATTCCAAGTACTTGGTTTTAGTGTTTTTTTGTGAAATGGTGAGTGTGTTTCTTTATTTGAAAATGTTTCAAAGAATATTTTTAGAAAAATAAATATTTCCCCTTTCTTTTTCACTATTATGAAAAATGAATGATTTTTATTTGGTACAATTCTCCCTTCTCCCCCTGAGACTTATTTTAAAAAGAATGAGGGAAATGGTTTATAATTTTTTATTTGTATTCCTTAAAATAAAAAATGTGGAAAACATATTTTTATATACTATATTTCAGACTTAAAAATCAATGTTTATTTTTTTAATGGATGTGAATTTGGAATTGAATTAGTCAGGACTACCTATTGAGTTTTGATACTCATGTGTATAGTTTTTTCTTGTTTTTATTTTCTATTGCATGTTCACAACTGGGGTTTGTTTTCCTTGGGCGACAGTTGATTTTTAAGTTTGAGAGTGACCCATAGGGTCACGTGGAGATAATGGTTGTTCAGTTCGATTAGTCTAAGAGTGTACTTCATTTGTATTTTCAGTTTCTTATTTAAATGACATTCAGTTCAGTTTCAGTTGTATGTCAAACTTCTTATGAAACTTGTTATGGTTTAGTTTTTATTTTATTTTTGGGAGAAATCAATCACATGTTGTACTATATTGATTCACTAAGAACATTTCTCCATCCTAGGAGGATCTGGAATGCCTCTCGGGCCTTACTGTAGATTGGATCGGGTGACCGATTCAGGGTCGACCTGGGTTGGTTCATGATTAGGTTTTTCTAAATATAGTTTCCATGGTTTGTACTAAAATTACACTAATACCAATTGTAAAACCATGAGACCAATTTCCTAGACACGATGCATTATTTTATTACATTTTCAAGATCATAAGAAATAAAATCCCAAAGGACCGATCAAATTAGTAGAGTTGTAAAAAATAGATACAAACATAAGATTTAAATTACATCATGAAATGAAAAACTATATATTAAACCCTTTGAAAAAACCCATATCGCTTAGAATATCCTGTAAATTCAGTCATGATATACTTCTTTCCATCTTAGGGGAAAATGAAACATAATAAAGGGGTGAGCTCAGATGCTCAATAAGGGTAAAAAATATTACAGATACTATCATAAATAAGCCTCAAATTTTAAAAATGGTATAAATGTGAAAAATAATCCTTTAAAACAAATATTCAGCATAATATAGAAATAATAAATCAAATAATTCCTTTTAAACATTAACATGGATATTCTACTAGTCTAATAATCACATGTAATATCAATAACTAATCTCATAATGAGGGAATGCATAATGTCGTACATCATAACCACATCATCAAGGTCTCATGAAAAGACCATACATAAATGGGTAAAACCCCAAAATATATAGTTTGTCTCATAAATCCTAATGATGCATCAAGGGGATATGGTGGACCCTACCCATCACTTACAAGTCCAATACATTCCTCATATGAAAAGGGTGAAACATAACATAAACATTAATATTAAAACTAGCATAAGAGATGTTAATTCTTTAAACATAAACCATGAATGGAATTAAAATAGTACATACATAGTCAAACATAATATAAAACCATAAATACAACATAGAATATTGTATCATAATAAATCAACCACAATTAAGTGTAAAACATATCAATGGATGTTGACATTGTTGAAAATGATATAATAAAATAATTAAACCTCTTTGAGAGATATATCCCTTTTTTAATTTGAAGTAATTTAAATCCATGCAATTATAAATGAAAAAATTTCTTTTGAAAATAAAATTATAGGATTTTAATGGAAGATTCAAAATATTATGGTGTCATAATGGTGAAAAATAGACACTTGTGCCGTATAAGTTAAAAAACATTCTTTCCTTAATTTGTTGAAAAGGTCATAAAGTACCTCATTTGGAAAATGATGAAAATATTCATTTAGAAAAATTTTATAAGAATTCGAAAATGGGTAAAGGTGTCTTGAAACAATTTTTGACAATATTTTGAAATAAATTTTTAGATTCATGGACATGGATGATAAATATGTCCCAGTAGATATATATATAAAGAACCTTGGATAATAATGAGATTGTAAAATTAACCTTTACCTTATACTTTACCTTAGTCAAGGGTGTGTTAACCTCCTATATAATGTTTACAACAAGTTATTACAATATACCAAGATCATATCTATATTTTTGATATCATATATGATCTTCTTATATCATTTTTTAATAATATTTCAGTATTACCATTGTTTTGGGTGTTAATTTCTTCATTTCCTATACATGTTTTGTTGTGTAAGTCATGTTTGTTATGAATAGGAGGTATTTAATTCATATAAATAATGATATTAAGTTGATAATTATTATTTTTACTCATCATATAAATTTTATAATTATTCTTTAATGGTTAACATGGAGAAAGAATCTCACCGCATCGTAGATATGGTAGGCCGCACGTACGCACGAGTATCTATATCATTCCCTTTATGGTTAAATGGTATAGAATTGGATGGTATATTAATTATACGGAATCAAAATCTTGTTATATTCCTTATTTAAATCCCTTATAATCATCCGTATACCCATCCAATAAATTAGTGTTGAATATAAAATTACACCACATTGTGGAGACGATAATTCATATATATGCACACATTGTCATATTGTTATTCATAGGATGGATAAATAGATTAATATGATTGTTACATAATTATAATAAATTCTCAGAATGTATATGATACTATATTCATTAAATTATTATGTAAAAAACATAGTAATATGAAGTAGAAGAAGAAAAGAACTTTGAAATTGTTGATAAAAGAATTACCCCTTTTTGGGTATATCTTATTTATTTGAACAAAAGGACTCCATAGTATAGATTTACACCAAAATTATGGCCACTAAGATGATGTTAGGGAAGTTTGGAGGAGTATTGGGTAGGATGTTTATGAGAAAAATTGATTTATAGGAGTGAATAAAAGAGAAGGATAGGTTCCCTTTTATAATAAAGTGGAGGGTCACTTTTGGAAACTCATAAAATATTAATTTATTATAAATTGATTTTTAGTTTTTAATAGCTCTAGAGTGAGTTTTTTAAATTTTAAGATGATTATGGGTTGAAATATTCTCATCCAATTATTTTTAAAATATTTTAGGTCACAAAATTAACCTTATGTTTTGGGTTTAACCATTTGTTAAAGATTTTAACTCATAACGTGTCTACTTGTCTTTTTATACTATAGGGTTAATATATTTACAATAAAATGAAAAAAGAACCCCAATTGGATAATTTATGAATTAGTTACCACTATGATATTAATTTTCCTAAACCTTATATTTTTATGAATTTATTACATTTAATAGAATATTATTTATTTTAAAGTATCATTTATGTCAATTTTGATACTTTTCCAATATTTTCATTTTTAAAAATATCAAAAAAACATTGTAAATTCTAAAACATATTTCAAATATATCAAAAAAATGTCTATTAAATTTATTAAATTATTTTATTTCATTAATTAAATCAAATTAAATTTATTTTGATATGTTTAATATCATTTATTTGGTATTTCTATTAAAAAAATAATTTTTTTTCACTATTGTGTCATCGTTAATGGTAATTATCTTATCTCTAAAAATTATAAATAAGTTACTATGATATAAATAATTTTATTATATTTCTAAATAATATTTTAGAAATCCATATCACCTATATAACAAAACTATTAAAAATTTTATATTTATTAAAATTTCAATATGACATTTTAACTCTTCTTGATATAAAATATAATAAATTTTTTAATCTAAAAAAAGTTGATTGAAAGGATAATATTTTCTACATAAAGTATATTTTGGTCAAAAAAACTTATCCAATGAAATTAGGACATGTTTTAAGGTAATTTTATGTCATTATAATATTATTAATACAATTAATTACCTTATTTACCATTAACCATGGTAAATAAAATACAAAAGTTTCTATTAACCAATAAATTAGTTGGATCCTATTAGAAAACATTTTTCATACTGATTAAAACAATGTGTTTTTTGTTTTTAGAAATTTAATTCAAAGAATTTGTAAAATTACATTTAATGCTAATCTACAGATGTGGTTAGAAGGTGGGTAAAAGTAACGTTCAAAAGTTCAAAAAAAATTTATATCTAATTATATTATAAAAATTATTCAAATTAAATAACTTGGGTTAATAAATTTATTAATTACCTATTGTAACATTAAAATCAATTTAATAAAAAATAATTATTTAAATGAAAAGTCAGTTTTTAACAAAAATGGAGTATTTCTTACTATTCATCAAAATTGGAAATTTCAGAAAAATACTAAAAATTCACCAAAAGATAATTTTGATATTCCAAATTCAAAAATGAATACTATTTTAAAAAATATTATTTTTGAAATTTTTATTGTGTTTATTACTATTCATAACCACTTTTCAAAGAGTTATTTTGATAGATCATGGGGCACTCGAACATAGTGTTGCGTGCAATGCAAGATATTTTATTATTTAAAAATAAGTGTATCGTGGAAGCTTGGGTTTATAAATTGTATGTGTAATATAATAATTATATAATTATAAATAAATTATAAATATAATATATATCATATAGAAACATTATTTTCATCATAATTCCAAACCATAGATCTGTTAAAGGAAAAATGAATGATATCATTCTACAAGGGGGTAGTTCGTCAAACACATGAACGGTAAGTTCATTATCAATTTCATGGAAGTGTGTGTAGGTGTAGCTATAACCCTTAGAATAAAAACATTATTTATATTTAGGATAAATATATTATTATATAAAAATTTAATAATATAAATTTTATTGGTTTGAGAAAGAAATATAGAAATAGTGATCATTGAAGAATGTTACCTTTTTCAGGTAACTCCTTTTGCTTTACAGTGAAGGACTTCCTTGGATTGATTTTTGACCAAAGTGAGACATATATGAAGATATGAGGGATTTTTGGAGCTTATTTAATTTTGTTTTTTTGATCCAAATTAATTTAGATATGTGAACAAGTAGGGAAGGTGAGAACATTTTTATAGTGGTGGGGAGTGTAATTTTTTGTAAATATAAAAAGATAAACACTATTGGGAGTTATCCCTTACATAATGTTCCCCCAATAATGATAATAATTATATCCTAGTGGGTATATGGTCAAATAATTTCTATAAAATTGTTTTTGGAAAATTTTCAAGGTCATTTGGACCCTTTAGATTAAAGTTTTACCACTAAGTAAACACATTTTTACCTTAATCACTGTAATTAATTTTGATTAAATTCACTAATATTTTTGGTAAAAAATGATGTTGAAATAATTATACATTATAAATTATTATTATTATTTTAAATATTGAATCTATTTTTCAAAAATTTCAATCATAGAAGTGGAATAAATTAATTTAAAATTAATCCCATTAACAGGATATAATAGTGGGTTTTAAAAAGAAAAGTCCAAAGATTTTTAGGATTTAATATACAATTTCAATGTGAAATTGATTCCAATGAAATGAATTGGATTGATTTAATTATAATTTATCTAATTATATTTTAAACACAGTTAAAATTTTTATTCAAATATATAAATAAATTAGATGAAAAAATTTAATTAAAATCCAATGTTTTTCACTATTCAACAAAAAATGAAAATTTCAAAAAAGTACAAAAAACTCACCCAAATAAATTTTAATATTCCAATTAAAATAATGATTTTTTTCAAATAAATATTTTAAAAATTTCATAATTTAGTTTTAAATAAATTCTTCCAATAGAAGTTTGGAAGTCTTCCAAATTATATTGTAATATTGATAGTGTATTATTGTCTAGTATAACTCAGTCTTACATGCAACGTAAGATTTTGAAGAAACTCATATTATGGGTTTTCTAAACTAGTTTAAATAGTGCCCATTTTAATTTAAAAATTACTATCTAATTCATAAATATTAATAAATAGGAAAAATACTTATTCAATAATTACCATAGTAGTTATATCCTTTATATTCAATTGGTATTTATTTTCAATTTTAGTTAATTTTTAGCCAATGAATTTATCTTACAAACATGTGTAAACTATAATTTAATAATTTAGTGAATCTCAATCATTCCTATCATTCAAACATATAGTTGAAAGCTATCATAATAATATTAATAGTATATTGTTGTTTGGTAAGACTCAGTCTTGTGTGTGACATTAGTTATCAAGAGGTGGGATACCTTCATCAGTTGATCCAAGATCAGCTATACTGGATCATTTTTATAAGGTTTCCTAGGTAATATTTTCATGAATCCCATGGTGATACCATCTCACTTCCATTCTGAAATGGGAAAAGTCCACAATAACCCAGTATGACACTAATACTCGACCTTCACTTACTGACAGGTGAAGCATCACACCATGAATCCCACTATCTCTTTATCTATCCCTAACCACCAGTACATCCTAAAGATATCTCATTAAAATTTATAAAACTATAATGTACTTACCATTCAGAATCATGAAATTTTCTCCTCATCTACTTGCGCACGACCATAGAAACCCAAATATGTCCATCGATAAGAAGAACTACACTTCGACCATTTGAAAATATTGATGGTGGCTCTAAACCATATAATATTTCCCTCAAATATAATCCATTTTAATTAGATAATTCTACATTATTGATCCAATATAAGAGTATTAGAACCACTAATGTTGAACTTAGATTCTCTCAACCTTAGGACTTCTGAATACTTATATGCATATCTATGAAGAGAGAAACAATCAACCACTCATCATAAGACTCCGGAAATTCCTCTATATATGTCTTCTTACTCAAGGAATCAAAAATAATGTTTTACTTTATTTGATTGAAGGAAATATTGATGTCTAAAGATTACATATACTCAACCAACCTCCTCTAGTGAAGGATCATGTCCAGCTATGAAAAATGTACTTGAGGCATTTGGGATCTGTGTATACCACAAACCACTCACCCAAAATATAATTCTTCCAACTTATGAGGGATTTTAATACTATAATAACACTAGATCATGAGTGGGGTAATTTCTCTCTTGTGGCCTCAGTCATCTCGAGCAATAAGTAACTACTTGATCCTCTTTCTTTATAAATACTCTGAGTCTAACTCCAAAGGTGTCACAGTATATGGTATATTCTTTACCCCACTCAAGTAAGGTGAGGATCAGTGATGAGGTCAACCCACTAATTAATTCCTAAAAATCCTCCTCACAAGAATCTGAAAAAATTAATTTCACCAATTTCTTTGTCATCTTGAACATCAGCACTATGAGATGGGATCGATCCTAGATGAAATTCCAGTAATATCTTGCTAGAACAAGAAACCTATGAATCACAAAGAAATTCATGGGTCATTTAGAAGATACAATGCATGTAACCTTCTTCAAGTCTAGTAAAACTCCATCCTATAAGATAATGTGACCCAAGTACAATTTTTTGGTCCATAAGATACATTTAGATAGCTTGGTGTATATTTTATACTTTATTATTATACTTAGGATGTTGCCAAGATATTGGGAATGATGATATTTCGACCAAAATTACACCAAGTGGTCATTAAAAAAATACGTCAAAATAATCAAAAAATGGATGAATATCCAATTCATCAAATATTTGAATACATATGGTTCGTTTTTTAGACTAAAAAATTCAATAAAAACTCATAAAATACATATCAATTTCTAAAGGCGGTCTGGGGTAGGTCCGATGGTATCCACCTCAACTGATGGTTCCCTAATCTCAAGAAAATCATGGAGAAAATCTAGTAACCTCAAATCTGATATAAGATATCATTGATGTGTAGAAGGTGATATCGGTTCATGACCTTCATTTGTTTAAGTATCCGATAATACAAACATAATCACAATGTATCATCATCCTTCTTAATAAAAAGCATAGGAGAAACCCATGGGGGATTAATCATATGTATGAATACCTTTGACTATAGAACATCCAAATACAATTTAAATTCATGAATATATACAAGTTCCATCCAATATGGTTTTATAGGAACTAGTTCGGCTCCAATAACCAACATGATAACGAATTCGATCTCTATCTAAAGTGGTAAAGAATATAATTCTTCAAGAATGATGTCCTGAAAGTAGACCACTAATGGAGGAAAAGTATTCTATATAAACTCACAATCATTTATATTAAGCATCACCGTTTGGATCATGATAAAACCAAATCTACACCTAATTGGTCCCACAAATCCATCGTTAATATCCTATTATCCATAATTGATATTGTTTCCCACTTCTGGTGATAGAAAATTCATTATCCTATGATAACAGTTGATATGTTCCCAGTACATGACAATATAATATATACCTATAATAAAATTAAACCCATCTATTTGAAACACAAAAAACTACCAAAAGAAATGGTAACTAGAAATTCTAAGAGAAAATTCCATGTAGCATGTGATACCTGCTAACCATACCCCTAATGATATGTTCATGGTTATAACCTCGTCTAATATTTCCATAGACAAACCCTATCATTTTAAAAATTTATAAGATAAAAAGTAATTTAATTCTCCAATAAAAAATAAAAAACAGGAAATAGTATATGATGCTAAAATCATACCTCAAATGGTGAAAGGCCTTACATATATACTGGTAGAAGAAGATTTTATAACATGAATATTACACATCACTCTGTCCTAGGATCTATTCCTACTCCCCTATGGTGTTCCCTCTTTCTAGTAATACTGCTCTTATGTTAGGGTATCTCATCCCCTACCTCAAATTGAGTTTCTAGTGGAACTCCAACTACAAATATATTGAGGAGTAGCTGATTCCTTCCCAGACTTTAATGCTTACCCTGATCCTCTATCACCACTTGACTGTTGAGTGATCTTGAAAAACCCATATAGATGTATCATCCAAATATAATCTTGATACACTATTATAGGATATGGATGATATAGGTGCTTGTGGAAAACCCTATCACACTGGAAACAGTACACTGAGTTGCATTCCTAAGATGGTTACCCACTTCCTTGTCTTCATTATCCAGCACTTCCTCGGAGGTAACTGTTGGAGTGATGATTCTTTCCACCTGAAGAAGAGATCCATGATCATTGATATCTTTATTTCATAAATTTATTTTATGGTATTATAATACATTAATTTATGTATTTGAATTATTATTCTTAATAAATGTTGTAAAATCTGTTTTTTGAGTTTTATCTAAGGATACAATAGATATTTTGAAAATTAATAAAAATGAACAAAAATAAAGAGTAAAATACACTTCATATTGTGAGATTCACTTGCAACACGACACTATATTATTAAAGCTAGAGCAGATTGAATAACTAGAAAAAAGACCATTTAAACAACATGTATTTCATTATATGATTTGATTTAATTTAGAAGATACACTACTACTATTTCAATTCATGCCATTTTACACGCCATGAAAATCCATTACACATCGTGTAAACATTACATGACATGAAATTTCATGATGTAAAAACATATGGAAAATTTGTTGCTGATGTGGAATACACATCTTGTAAATTTACACATCGTGATAATATCATGAAACTAAAACAAAAGACATTGGTGGATGAGGGTTTGATGAAAAACCCTATTTATTGATGCCTCATCCTCACATTAGGGGAAGTATAGAACCAAGGATCCTCAAAAGACTGCATCCATCCAACACACCACCACAGAGCTCTTCTGTACCACCATTCTTCACTACAAATAATTCTCAAGTATTCATGACTCTCATTCTCATCATGCCCAGCTTGATCAATTAGTTTTCATTGTGATGGGTGACGTGATTTTATGAGTATGTTATGTTAGTAGTTATATCATTTTATTATTTATGATTTTTATTAGGAAAAAACTATTTATCAATTCCAATCTTTTTTTTTTCAATTGCATGACCATTTATTATGATTCAAGGAGTATTAGTTTATTGCATTAATTAATTACCCTATAATAAGTATGGTCATTATGAAATCTGGTGTATTTATGATTGAATAGGTTCTTGGGTTTCCGATTTTTTTATTTCATGTAGTAAATGAACCTTCCAAATGTGTAGTCACAAGATTAGTGTAGGGTACCAAGAATAATGATCCCTGCTGACCTAGTTCGGATAGAAAATATGAATAAATCCATTATCAATTTAATCCCTAGAACAGGAATATGAAAATACCGAAACAAAAGTTTCCTCATCTCATATTGATTTCAAAAAATTATTTGATTCATTATTTATCACTTTTTAAATAATCTTACAACTTCAATTTTAATTTATTTCATTAATTTAGAACACTTGGATCATCATTGGGGGTTAAACACATCGTCCTTATAAATAAGGCATTTTTTAGTTAGTCTATTTGAGTTTTATTATTATATTAAAAAAATCCCTGTAGGATTTAACAATTCCCTATGAGATGTTAATAATCCTTATAATACTACCTTTTTTCCACATGATCCTCCTTTAGGATAAATTATATGATGAGATCCAAATTCAACATGTCATTGAGGGTTTTTAAGAAAAATACATTCAGTTGAGACTTAATATCATATCAAATATCAACCTATAAGCCCTTCACCTTGGTAATCTCGGTATATTCCAATGATAAATTAAAACTCTACGGGCCAGTGAAACAACCAGTGTATTACATCCCTATCATGATCCCCTATGTTAGGTGCATGCAATAATAATCCATAGCATCCCTCAAAATATATAGATATATTTAGATTAGTAACATCACCTTGATGTTATTCCAAGTTATATCCTCTTTCTTCCCAACATTGTCTAGGATTTCAAACCCGTGATTGGATAAACCTCCTATTATGTAATAATAAATCTTCACCCTCTAGTCTGTAGGTGTCTTAAGGTGTTAAAAGATAATTTGGATTAACTGAATCCAAAACCTAGGAATCTGAGGTCCTCTATCCCAAGGGAAAATTTACATATGCTATAGCTGTAACTCTTTGGTCATACAAAACAATGAAGGAAAAATATGAGAAGTATCCTTCCCCATGAATTTCATATCCCATAGGAAATTGTTATAATGATGATCATCCATCAGGATCCCTAGAGTTTTAGGATGTTTTTTCTCATCTGTGTGAGGTATGTGATGATTACCACTCTCCTAATTCTCAATTGGAAGATAATGCAGATGTATTTTCCCTATAAAGTTCAACACAATCCTCATGTCACATGATACATGACATGATCAACCTCAAAAGATTAATAAAAAATAGATAACAAATAACACAAGGTTAATCCCCAACATTTCATACCAATTTAATTGAAATTTCATAAAATTTCCTTTATTTATTTCTATAAGATATATCATGGGACTATAATTCATAGGTAAGATAGGCAGATACAACATTTTTGATAGATATATCCCTAGAATGAGCAACAAAAGTAAGCATATTCATACCATGTGCCTACCATGACTCACGCATATTAACCTCATTCCATACTGTCCCTTATGAAAAAACTCATAAAAAATTTACATCAAACAACAGGTGGATCACCAAAGGTGATATAACATCACAAATATTATAATTAAAATTAGGAAAAACAATCTCATCCATGGGTACTTGTGTTTTCCCATTCACATGGGTTTGATACCCCCTTGTACGATCTCATTTACAAGACTTGAAACATCCTAGTGTTCTATATACCTTTCCCACATAGTAAATTAATAAAAAATTCCTATGATATAATACCAAACTGTAATTTCCCCATCCTTTTTCTCCCTCACATGACCGAGTCAAGTGGTTACATGTAATAAAGTGTGCATCCTTGTGAGCTAGAGGTTACATACTATTAGCGAGGGTGTAATAAATATAGTGGGGAGACTATAACCTCTGGTATAGAATTGTAATAATATTCAAAATATAAAAAATAAATCATTTCAAACCACTCATGTAGATAATAGGTAAATAAGAACAATGAAAATAATAATAATAAATCATGTCATGTCACCCTAAATTCTAAACTAGATGACATGTTGAAATTCACATGAGTAAACAACTAAAATAGACTCTATAATAAAAACTCCAAAACCCATTTTAATTAACCCCAAACATAGTCCCACATACATTCTTTAATCCCATCCATCAAATAAACTAATCAATTATAGGTCCCCTTACCCATGTCCAGACATAGAACAATGAAATATGCTCGAGTAACAAACGGTTCCCCACCAGGGTGTAAGTAACACTCATTAGGTGGAAACCCATGATGTCTAAATAATTTATTGTGAATACATAGTGTATGAAATAGTATAATAAATATGTAATTAATTTAAAAATTTAGGCACATAATTAAATAAACCCACCAAAGCTCAATATCCTGGTTAACAATTTGGGTAAGAAAAACCTTATTTGGCCCCATGTCAGATGTCCTATTCCTTGAAACGTAGTGCAATTTACCATAATGGAATTCCATATCCAATATCATGATCTCTACCTCGAGCGTTAAATATGAACATGCATATTACCCTCATGTATCAAGTAGCCATGAATATATCCATCAAGTGATCTGTGCCTATGTATCCTTCCCTTATGAAGTGTGTACCACACATATATCCCTTAGGAAATGTGAAACCATGTATTTATCCCTAATATGGTAAATTAGAATGCATATATCCCTTAGGTGGTACATTACCATGAACCTAGAACTCAAAAAGGACATAACCATGAACCCATCCCTTGGGTATAAAACATAATCAAAGATTCATACATGATAATATAATAAGAATTCTATTTATAATACTAAATTTTATACATTCCAAACATTTTGATATAAGACATACTAGTCAATTCATCAAATATAAATTATTAATAAATTTATTCAATTATTCCAAGTTACCATTTATCACAATAATTATAACAATTCCATTTCACATATCAGGTAACCCCAACTACCATTTCATATAACATTATATCTATATTCTATCACATTATCATGTAAATTCCAATTATATTCCATTTCACTACTTTTAATCAAGGTAATTCGTTAATAATCCAATTATCCAATTCACATGGTATCCAATTCATAGGGTTAATCCAAATTCCAGTTACATGATAATTAACCACTTCCAATCCAATTGATTCTTTATCAAGAAGTTTAAATCAATTTAAATGCTATTCCATTTTACATTGTTAAGATAATTACAATTATAATTCAAAAATAATCATAAGGGTCAAGGTTTAACTAATTCATTTTCTAACCAGGGTCAAAGGTTTTTATTCCTCTCATGTGGCCACAAGTCCTGATCTCACCACCAACGGACCCAGTGGGATATATAGAATTTAAGGTTTGACGAATTGATCAATTATAATTTAGAAAGGTTAGGAATATTTAATATTATTGTGATCACATAGTTTTAATATACTAAAAAATAGAAATTAGGGAGTCCTTTTAGACCACCCATCTTGATAAATGATGAAGAAGACTATAGTCGAGTTATTGATAAATAAGAAACACATTTTTCCTCTATGTATAGTGGTTGATACACACTGTTCATGCTAGAATATGTGGATCCAACTATGATACATGATGATTTCACCAAATTCAATAGAGACTTCTCTAATTTGGATCATTGTTTTCAATAATGAATTAATGAACCATGAAGAGGTGTTGGATAATCATTAAGAGACATCGAAAAACATCAAAATTCATAAATCCAAAGTTGGGGTCAAATTAGAGATTAAAAGGAAATTCTAAAGTGTTTTGGGGTATAAATACAATTCTTCTCCTCCTAATCTCAACTTAGTTTGATGGCACCATCTAGCTGGTGGTGCCCACCAATTACACTAAATGGCTAGAGGCCTAACATAATGGCTGGTGTGTCTATTGTAAGTGGTCCCTTTATGGAAAATCCCACTTATTAGCTAGTCGACTACATTGAATAAATGGTGCCTTTATATTCCTTCCAAGATTTCAACCACTGCTAGCCACTGCTAGTCATACACTTGTATGTATTCTTTGATCCCCCAAACAACTCTAAACCCACTTTTTACAAAATTTAATGGTTCTATTTTAGAACATAAAAAGTTTAAATAGAAGTTAAAGAGAGATATTTCTAGGAAAATATAGGATCTTACATCATGATAAATATGACTATATTATGTTATGGAAATTTCTTTTTCATTTTTATTATGGTTATTATTCATCCTAATCTATTCATTATCATTTTCATTATTTCCCTACACATATTTCTCTTGTTATCAATTCAATATATTTCATCCCCAATTTAAAAGGATTTTAAATTATTCTAGCTCTTAGATCCCCCATTTGGGTTTCAATGTTTCCCCATTGGTTTGATAACTATAACTTCAAATTATGTACTCTTCTCCCTGAGGTTATTTATAATAATTATATACCTTCCTCTTACTTCATTTTTTCATTTCCCTTATCACTATATAGACTAATTTTTAATCTTGTTAATGTTAAACTACCTTAAAAATAATCCATGGTTTAGTAAAATTTATTCATCCTTAAAAATTAAAATCATTAGTTCATATTGTAAGACCATAAACAACAAAAGGAAATTTACATAGTACATGTCAGGTTGATAACTGTAAAGGGATCCTAGGGAAAAAGTTGAGTCTCTAATTGAATGGTCTCAAATTTTTATAGCCTAGGAAAATTTAGTGTATTTTAAAGAGAAAAATGGCACAAATATTATCATGTTGAAAACCCGTAAAGGGTGTCCTGAAAAAAAATCCCAGATTCTTCCCACTAAGACTTTCCCTCTCACAACATAGGAAAAAATTATGGATTAAAAAAAGGAAAAGATAAAAATATTATGGGGACCACCATCTCACCATTGAAAATTCATGTTTTGTTTTATAGGTTTATGGATAGAGAGCCCTACCTTCCCTCATCCATATTATTTTGTAAAACCTATGAATAACACTAAAATATGAAATTTTAGTGTACTTATACCCTCTTAATATATTATTCCTCTTGGAAAACTCCATTATATAATTTCAATTACGCTTAATCATTTACCCTCTCATATCCAAATGAACTAAACTTGACTTATAGTAATGGTAAATGAATTTTATATTCAACCCACCTATATTATTCCAGGAGAAAAAATTTATAGGAAATATTTTTTTAAATATTTTATCTAATAGGTTTACCTCAATTTATGGTGATGTTATATATATACTGTATATCCATGTAACTCCCCATTATTTTAGAAAATATTTATATTTAATAAATATATGTCTTAAATTAATTTTTAATCAAACAAACATGATCTTATGTGGATAATTTTAATACATTATAAGATGAATCACAATATATTTTATATACTTGTTGAAAATAGTGTCTAATTCTTTTAGTAAATGCTGGTAATCCAAATGAATTTTTTGAAGTATTTTGTTTATGAGAATTGTTTTTTTCATATATATTTTATTCAAAAATTAATATATAGTATTAAAAATATTAAAATTTATTATTAAAAATTATTGAAATTAATTTTTTGTCTATTAAAAAGTTATAAATATAAATAAAATCATTTCAAGGTAAACATATATTGTTTTTTGAAAAAAAAACCGCTTTTATGTGTGATAAGTGTTTTTATATTAATAAATCCTATTAATAAAAATATATGAATGATTTGAATGAAACGTGTATAAAATATATTCAATAAAATAATTTAACAATAATTTAATGGTTTTTAATAGTTAAGGGATTATATTAAATTTATTATTATTCTAAAAAATACATTTTCTAAAAACGGGTTTTGTTTTGTTTTTTATGCTAATTATAAAATGAATTTATGATTATTATAGGAATTTAATTTTATAAAATGATTTTAATATTTTTAATTATCATGTATATACTTTTTAATGTGTCCACATTCTTTTTTTTCATAATGAATAGTCACTATGGTAAAAGAAATTAACTTGGTTAAGGTTAAAATGGGTTAAAGACGGGGTTAAACTAGAAGTTAAAGTTTAAAATATCCTGAATAAATTTCTATATTTTGTTATTTAATATATTTATACTCATTATTATTTTATATCCTAATTTTTGTTTCTTTGGTTTCAATTTCACTTGAATATGACTTTATTATATTTTAATGTTTTAAGTTTTCACAATATTTCCACCCACGTCAATTATAAAAGGAGGTCCTATTCTCCTCACTAATTCAAAGATTTTTATACATATATGTTAGACAATACCTACCCAAGTACCTTCCAAAAATCCTTAACCATTACCAAAATCTTCTAATCTTTTCAAAATTTTGACATTTGAAGGCTCAATGTGTAAGACAAAAGAGGTTTGTAAAGGAAAAAAAGTAATTATATTCACCAATATATTTCAATTTTCTTTCTTACTTAACCTAATGTAAATATTATATATAAATATTAAAATTATGAAATATGTATAATTACTATACTAAAAAACTTATATTAATGTTACAACAATTTTCTACCTCTATTCCATCCTTGGAGAAATGCTAATGTTGTTGCTGTGTACGTGTAAACTACAAACTTAAAAAAGCCATGTGATTAATTTTTTATATATTTTATATATAGATATTTAAATGGATGTATTTAATGAATATATATGATATTTAAGATATTATTATGATTATGGAAGGATATATTATTATTTATATTTAATTTTTTTTCATTTTCTTATAAAAATGAAAACATTACACATGTTTATGTATAGAGTACTGTCTCCACAAAGTGATGTAATTAATTTTCCATAACCACCATATATGAATGGTTATAAAAGTTTATATGCTAAATATGTATGATACTTATAACTTTAATAATATTATTTAGATTATGAAAACATGGGCAAGGTGAAAGGATAGAAATCATCGAACTAAAACATGCATGGAAAAGAAACCAGTTTTCACATGAATGATTATTTTAATAAATCCTTGTTAATAAATGAGAAATTAAAATTTATAAAGGAATGATATATTGTAATATAACTATTAGTAATGTTTTATTATATATATATATAATAAAAATTTATTATATTGTAACATAAGAGTACTTATGAGGAATGTCATGACTTTAGGTAAGGGTTTATTTTGTAATTTCATTTATAATCCAGAATATTTATGGATCAAAATACATTGGAGGAATTATGGGTTATTTATCTATAAAATTCCACATTTGTTTCTCATATTTTTATATATGGGGTTTTATGTTTTCCTTTCATTTTCCTTTCTTTGGTACATAAAATTATCAGATTTTTTTTAACAAAAGTCGACCTTATTTCCTTTTTGGTCAATAAACATTTATTCCATTACCATGTTCTTTAAAATTATTTTAATAATGTTTATTTATAAGATAAAATGATTATTTAATGTCATTTTAAAACTTATTTTATTTTATTTTCAATGTTTTAAAAATAATATTCTTTTCATCTTTTGAACAAGGTGCTTTTGGACTTTTTAAGAAAAGTGCGAATGGAACATTTGTTTTAGAATTCCACTTCTTAAATGATTTTCCTAAAATCATGAGCATTATTTTTTTAATATTATTTTATAAGTTACCATTTTTATTTTTATTGAATAGTTTTTTATAAATATTTTATAAAATTTTAGATTTAAAGATACAAAATGAATATGATATTTTCCCCTATTTTCAAAGAAATGTTTAAATATTATTTTAAAGATATGTTTCATCTATATAACATTATTTAATGTTTATTATTATTCAATGGGGATTTTATATAATGAAAACATCTATTTTCCTTCTCTATATGACTTATGGTTATTTTATGATAAAACATTTATTAGACCTATTTGTTTTCCCCTGGTTATTCTATAAACAATTGATGAATGTTTTTAGGATATTGTGACACATATATATATGGTTATCATTATTTGATAGGTTGGAGCATTAAATAACTCTAATGCATTGATTATTTATTCATATCTCATTAGATAATATGGACTAGAATAGAGAGTGTACCCAATTCACTATGGGATTATATCCATTTTTATTTTATTGGGAGTGAACCCTGACTGAAGAAATGTTGGAAAGAAGTGTGAAAACAATCCACCATGGGGATTTGTATACTATGAGAGTCTTGTAAGCGAACCCAATCGACCATAGGGATTTTTCTACTATGATAGTCTTGGTAGTGAACCTTTTCTAATAAATTTTTTCTATGCTTATGGTTTTTCCACAATTCCTATGAAATGTTATTATGCATATGATATCCTTTAATAGATCATGATTGATTAATAATGATTTATTTCTTTTATGACTCATTTTTCTGTAAATAAATAATATTTATTCAATGACTTATGAATTATGATTTATGAATAAATAGATATGAAATTTATAAGTTATGATTATTCTCTCATTATTTAAGATTATTTTTTCATTTATATAATAATCGATTGATATCTCCCCTGTTTACCATTACTAGCAATCTAAGCTCACCATTTATTATGTTTATATTTCCCTCTGTTATGAAGAAAGGTTATAAGTATAATATTTGAGGAAGGGTTATTTTAGAGAAGTTAATTGTATGATATTTTGGATATATTTGATTAAAAAAGTTGATGAAGTATTTAGTCTTCAAAGACACTAAACATTTATGGTCCTCAGGCATATATTTTTTGAAATGTATTGAGTATTCATCTAAAATCATGAAATATTTATGTAATATATTCTCATGTTGTCTCTATTGGTATATAAATATTGTTTAGTTATTTTTATAGATTAGTATTTGAATCATATAAATATAGAACTCAAGACAACCTATGAAGTACAAAAAGTGACATAAAGTAAACCTCAAAGTGTCATAGTTTGATAGGAAGGTGTCAATGTTTAAAAAATATCAGGAATGGTTTTTATGATTATATGATTTCCCACTCAAATTATTGTATGATTATGCTCATACTATAATTTTTTGTTTTAGTAAATGGATGAAATTAAGAGGAATCAAGTTAAAAACAAATTTAGAGGGTAATTCAATGATTGGCCTCTTGAGAAAATGAATAACATGGGAGTTGGAAATAAAAATATTATTTCTCTGAATATGAAACTATCTCAATAAATGAATCACGATGAGATTATAAATGAATATAGGGACTAACACACCATTAATTATTTCCTGATGAAACATCCTACTTCTTGTTTTCAGTTATTCCTTTACCCCTGTTTGTTTCCCTTTTTTCGTAGAACTTGTTTTGTGCTGATTCAGATGAAATTTGTAAAATTTTGGTGGTTTTCTAGGCTGTGTATGGTTGGCCCATGGTCTTCCCAAAATTTTCAGTACTAGTGAAAACTATAATACCTTTGACAGTAAGGGTTTTCATGGTTAGAGAATATTTCGACAAACTGTGCACCCACTGAGGAGAAATTTTGCACCCTAGTGAAGGGGTTAATGGTTAGGGTGAAAGGGGTTTCTAACCTTATTTCCTTCTCCAAGAAACCATACACATAGGTTTTAGTTAATTTGAAAACTATGTCTTAAATACACATATACATGTTGAGGTTTTTGACCAAACCCCACTCAAACTAACTGAAATTCTTTGACTTATGAGGCTTTCAAGAGGTGGTATTGGTTCCCCAAATCCTTCTTCATGGTGTATAGAATCATGTAGGATCTCATTAGATCTCCTTAAGGTAATTGAAAATTATATAAAGAGTTTTCTTTTAGAATATAACTCTCTCTTACTTATAGGGTATTAGATAATTCTATTTTTTATAGATCTAAACTCCATTGGATGAGATATTGATTCTAGGCTTGATTTCTTGATCACTATCACCTTCGTTGGAGAATCCACTATGGGTGTTGATTCCTATTCCATGATTGAATTTTGGTGGTTCCGTTTGAGAGTTTACATAATATTAAAACCTTCATTTTATTGATTTGTTTGAAATATATTTCAATTGATTTATGATAAACCAATTTCAGATGACGAACATTAGGGACAATCAAGTCAATAAAAAATCACTCACTGACCAGACAACTGTTCTAGACATGGACAATCCTAGTGAAAAAACCCTTAAATAACTTACTTCCCCTGATATCAATTACCAACCCCTTGGTATTCAATATCTAAACATAGAGTCTGCTTTCAAACTCAAATTGGGATAGATTCATCTTTTACCTCATTTCCAAGGGCTTACCGGTGATGATCCACATGTTCATCTAAATGAGTTCTAAGTGGCGCGCTCTACCATGAAGCCTCAAGGGGTTTCTAAAGAACAAATAAATATTCAAGAATTCCCTTTATCCCTCAATTATTCTGAAATTCCCTGGCTCTACTACCACCCTCTTAGTTCCATAAACAAATGAAATGACATAAATCTGCTCTTCTTAGAGAAATTATTTCCTGCTTCTCTTAATGCTTTTATTTAAAATTAAATAAGTGGTATTCATAAATATCCTAATTAATCACTCCATGAGTATTGGGAGAGGTTAAAAAATAATTTTACAATACTCTTACAGATTCATGAGATGTCATACTCAACATTACTTCCAACACACAACAATTCCATACTTGAGCACTTGCTCAAGTCAAAAAAGTCCAGGAGAATCAATCCATAAAACCCAACAAGAAGACTAAGTGAATGAGAGAGTTTATATGTATTATGAATTAACTATTTTTGGCATCCAAATACCAAAACTCACATTCAACACAATCTCTATTCCCTGGACCTATCAAAAATTGTAGAATCTATAGCTCACCAGCTCATCCAATAGACACATGTGCACAACCTCAAAAGGAACCATCTGATTCTTCTAGTCCAATGGAGATTAATACAGTATATTCTTATAGGAACATAAACCCTAAAAAATAAGTTCATTTCATTATAAAACTAAACCATTCCCACTATGGTCCCTTTTCTTTTACCTTTAACCTAGACTTAAGGTATGGTAATCCCATTTCTCATCCCACTCAATTCCCTCCTCAAAATCCAAACCAATTACAATATGGTCAAGGTGGTGGTAACTTCTAATAACCTTATTCTTTTGTTCCCCAACATCAAAGGATAAATCCTCCTCTTTATCCTCCTGGATTCCACTATCCTAAGGATCCTTCCCAATTTCCAACCAAATACAATCAATTTCCCAAGAACCAAAATCAAGGCAATCCAAATTTGGCACAAGCCTATTCTTCAAAGAAACCATGGTAAATAAATATAGAAGATATTCCTTTACCCATTATATGATTAAAAACATTGAAACCCAAATTCATCAACTCACATACCAAACTATCCAGCAGCAACTATCCAATTCTTACCAACTTGTAGCTCAACCACTGCCCTACCCTGAGGATAATGTAAGTGAAACTGCATTTTGATCGGGAAAAAATTCATATTCCTCATGAAGAATCTTAAAATAAACCTTTGAATGTAGAGTTTGAATATTAAAAGAAAAATCCTAAAAAAGAACCTAAATTCACCCCCTTTCCTCCTTCCATTCCTCTTAGGAACCCAATTCCTTTTTCCTCAAGCTATCTCTAATACAATGAGGTCCTTTGAAACTGATCTTGAAATTCAAGACATGTTCATACGTGTTGAGTTCAACATTAAAATTCTATATTCCATCACACAAATCCCTAAGTATAAATATTTTCTTAAGGATTGTACACCAATAAGAGAAAAATTATGATAATTTCTAATGTTTCAACCCAATAGTAAATACCCATGAATTGAAAATATCCTAGGACATTTATGGTTCCATTACAAATAGAGAGTTAAAAACATTTATGATTCACTCATAAAACTAGGATCCACGATAAATTTCATCCAAAAATCAATCTTATCTAACCTTGTTCTAGGTCCCTTGCACCCAAAATGTGTTTTAATCTAGTTATCCAAATGAAAAACAACTATTCCTGAAGAAATAATTGAGTATTTACTTTCCCAAGTTAATGATCATATCTTCCCAGCTGAGGTTTATGTCCATGACATGGAAGGTGATATAACCTCTTCTCGATCTCACCAAATTCTCTAAATACCATTCCTCCTAAGATTAATAACTGAGATTGATATGCATGTGGGAATCCTATCCTTGTAATTTGGTAACCAACTAGTAAAGTTCAATATTTTTCTAGCCATGTGATACACATCTATGGATCACTATGTATTCTCAATCCATTATTATGAGGACACTTATGAGAGTCAATTGAACCCCATTCCATAATGTTCTAATGATAGAGGGTCTTGTGATAATTTTACTATGATTAACCAAGTCATAAATGGGGATATTGATTTTGACCTCTCATTCATAGACTCCATAGATCTATAGTATCTTTGAAACTATCTCTAATCCCATATCAACTCTAATATCTACCATTCTACCTTGATTATTATTAAGGAAAATGAATCAAAACCAACTGAAATCCCTAGCTCCATTTCTGAGTTTTCAATCCTAGAAATGAAAGATGATACTGATTTGAAACCTCTTCCTGGACACCTGAAATATGTATTCCTTTTTCAAGATCACTCTTATCATGTCATTTTATCTACCAAAATTTTTGAAACCAAGGAGTCCAAACTTGTTCTGGTGTTAGAGGAAAACAAAAAGGCCATAGGTTGGAACTTATATGGCATGACATGAATTAACCCAAATCATTTCATTCATTTCATCCATCTTGAGGAGTCATCCAAAACAATCATAAAACCAAAAATAAGATTCAATCTACTCATCCTTGAGGTAGTTAGGGAATAGATTACCAAGATTCTCCACAATGTTATTATCTACCCAACATCTAATAATGAATAGAATATTCTAATTCAAGTGGTAACTAAGAAGGGTGGGATAACTGTCGTCATAAATTAATATATAGAGGTGGTCAAAATTTGATTGAAAAAAAATGGATTGTGTGCATCAATTATTAGAAATTGAATTTCGAAACATGGAAAGATCACAAACCTCTTCCTTTCCTTTATAAAATACTTGATCAATTAGGTATAAAGTCACATTATTGCTTTCTTGATGGATACACCAGCTACTTCCAAATCCCAGTGGTACCTTAGGACCAATAAAATAATAATTTCACATGAACCATTGGAAAATATTCATATATCATAATTCCTTTTTTCATTTTTCAATGCTCCAACAATATTCCATAGTTTTATGATGAGTATCTTTTTTAGATTCATTGAGAATTTCATGGAGATCTTCATGGATGACTTTACCATTTATGGTGAGTCCATTGGATATTGATTTCATTCATCTCTATAGTCCTTCAATAATGTGTAAAATGTACCCTTGTGATGAATTTTGAAAAATATCAATTACTAGTTACTAATGGGATTGTTTTAGTGAACATAATATCACAAGAGGGTATTCAAGTCAATGCTACAAAAATTGAGGTGATACGATCCCTTTCTGAACCCACAATAGTTCGACACATCCGTTCATTCCCTGGGAATTCTAGTTTCTATCAGAGATTCATCAATAAATTAAGCATTATATCCCTACCACTAACTCATTTACTCCAAAATGATGTTAAATTTCATTTTGATGAGGATTTCAAGAGATCCTTCATTTAACTCAAAGTTGTTCTTACATATTCCCAAATAATACACACCTAGATTAGTCCTTATCCTTTGAATTGATGGGTGATTCTTTTGATAGGGCCATTGGGGTTGTTATGGGTTAATGAAGAAAAAATATTCCTCATGTCATCTACTATGCCTCAAAAACATTGGATGAAACTCAATCTCACTATACCATTACAGAAAAAGAAATTTTAGCTATGATATTTTCCTTGTATAAATTATTTCCCTATATCCTTGGTACCAAAATCATCATTTTTATAGACCATTCATATTTAATGTTCTCACATAAGAAAATTGATTCCAAGATAAGGCTAATACTATGGATCTTGATGCTCCATGAGTTTGACATTGTGATTAAATATAGATCTGAAAAAGAAAACAATGTGGCTGATCACCTGAGTAGAATTTCTAATTCTTCTAATTATGAAATAATTGATCCTGAATTTACAAATGAATACCTCTTATCTATCACTCCAAAGTTACCATGATATGGACCAATTGTAAATTAATTAGTTGCTGGTGGTTTCCCTAAATTGTTTTCAAACGAACAAAAACTAATGCTGAAAAGTGATTCAAAATTCTATTCTTGGGAATATAATAAACTTTTGAAAACTAGGGATGACATGTTAATTAGGAGAAGTGATTATTAATATGAAAATTTCTCCATCTTAATGTTCTTTCACACAATTCCAGGTGGTGGTCACTTTTTACCACAAAGGACCTCTCAAAAGGTCTTAACTCAGGATTATTTGGGCCTTAAATCTTCAAGGATTCATATTAGTTCTTTGAATCATTTTCCACTTTCCAAAAGTTTGGAACAATATCCAAAAGAAATGAAATAACAAAAAATCCCTTAGTCTTCTATGATATATTTGATTTTTGGGGCATAGATTTCATTTGAAAATTTCTAGCCTCTAATAGATTCTCATATATTCTTCTTACGATCAATTATGTTTATAAGTGGGTTGAGACAAAACCCACTAGGAAGTATGATGCAAATACTATTTGTGAGTTTCTAAAAACCCAATTTTTATATTGATTTGGAACACTCTTTTCTGTGATAAGTTACTTAGGAAATCATTTATATAATCAGACCATGGAATATCTTTTGAAAAAGGATGGGGTTTTACATAAAACGTAAATTGCATATCACTCCCAAAGAAATTCCATGGATGAACTTTCAAATATATAATTAAAATGTGTGCTTGATATAATTTTTAATCCCACCAAAAAAGACTATCCTTAACAACTAAGTGATGTGTTCTGGGCTCCCTGAACTGCATATAAAATACCCATTGGGATGTCTCTATTTAGGCTAGTTTTTGGTAAAGCGTGTCATTTGCATGTTTAAATCCATCATAAGTAATTATAGGATTTGAAAACATGTAATTATGATTTCAAAAAATTGGTGAAGAGATGCTGTTGAATTTTATTTAATTGGAGGAGCTTTGACTAGATTATTATGAGAATTATAATCTCTATAAGGAAAAGGCTAAGGCTCTCCATGACAAATACATTTGACAGAAGGTATTCCATTAAAGTGAAAAGGTAACTCTATTCAACTATTTATTTTAAAATTACCTAGGTAACATTAATTATTTTTGGGGAGGTTCTGTTTATTATTACTAATGTTTACCCATTTGGTGAAATTCAAGTTGAAGACCCCACTACCAAAGGAACATTCACAGTTAATGGACATCAGTTATAGAAACACCATGAGAGGACACACATATTGAAAACACATCAACTTCCATCCAATCCCCAACCACTAATAAGACCCATCAGACCCCCAATGGATAAAGATGGTGAACCACCAAATCCAAACTAGGGGCACCTCTTTCTATTTAACTCTCTCTCTCCACCTCTCTCTCTCTTCCCATCTTTCTCTCTCTATTCTTATTCCACTCTCACTCTCATGTTTTACCACTTTCTTCATCAATTTTTTTATCCTTTTTCTATTTTGTGTGGGTTTGTTTTTAAAAAAAGCTAAAATAACTAAAAATTCAAAAAAACAAAAAGATTAATAATTACTCACCATTAAATTTAGAAATTTTGTCATACCTTTTTCTAGGTTCCAATGAATTGTTCTCAAATAAAACATTTTTTTTCATCCTAAGTTTGGATAATGAATTTTTTTCCAAGAACAATAAATTTTTTAGTGCTCATTTTTTTAATTATCAAATGAATCTTCCAAAATCTTGAGAAACAACATTAGCTTTCATGCCAAGGCCACCTATGGTTGTCTTTTCATAATGTGTGTTTTTACCCCCGATATTGAGTCAAGAGTTTGTGGACCTTAGATCTGAATTTCCTACTTTATTGAACATTACTATGATAGATGTATTTTCTAAACCACATGATAATCACAATATCCAAATAACCTCCCATTAACCTTACATTAATCATCATTTTCAAATCCCATTCAAGCCTATGAATTCATTTTTATAGACACATTTCAAGCCCAATTCCTTATCCCACAAAACATTTACAATTATTTTCATTGCATAATTTTTTAAAATTTAACTATAGGGGAAAAAATTTTCATTTTGGGTACCATTTCCTCGATTTCCAATATTTCATCATATGTTTGAGGACAATAATCCATTTAAGTGTGGGGAGGAGTTTTCATTCGATGAGTTTTAGGAATGGATTAATGTTTATTTAATTTTATATATTTTATTGAAAACTATTCAAAAAATGAAAAAATTCAATAAATATCAAAAATGAAAATAAAATAAAAATTTAAAAATAATGCGTTATGTCTTGAGAAAGTCAAAAATCACTATTCCTAAACCCTTGATCTTATTATAACTATTAAAATTAGTGTCTTTATTATATCAAAAATGGGTTGGGAGATGAGTTTGAGATCAATTTCAAGATCAACATTTGTAAAAATGTAAGAAAGGAAAAAGAAAAGAAAAATAATAACACTTAGTTCATTGGGAGTAGTTGTTTGCAAATATTTCATCTTTTCATCCCCTTCTAATTTTCATACACATATTTGTCTTCCTTGAAACATTCATTCCCTGTAAAATATGTTTTTCTATTTCCTTCCAATTTTATTTCAAAAAACAAATTGTGCTTTGATTTTTCCATGTTGGTGTTTTCCCCTTATTTTCCACTCTTTTGGAAATTATATTCCTACTATACCATAGCCACTAAAACCCATATAAAAGGAATTATTTATTATTGTGCACAATATAATAGTGAATTAAAGATAAGATATCTTTCAAACTCTATGATTTTCACTTTTTCTTGGTGAATGAGTGAACCTCCAGAAATAAATTTTTATCACCTTGAGAGGATTAATCTCTAAGTACCTACATATTCCATATCTTATTTTTAACACAAAAAATGATTTTTTTAACATTATTTCTGTATAAATTTTTTTTGAAATTCTTTATAGATGAGTGAACTAGTCTAGACACCCAGATTGGAAAAAAAATATTAATATTTGTTGGTTAATGAAAATGATTTAGTTATGTTTTAATATTTTTTGTACATAAGGACAAGGAAAATACTATGTGTGGGGGAGTTGATATTACAAATTAATTAATTATTTTAAATTACTCCCATCAAATAATTTTCACTTAAAGTTTTTTAATTTAAAATTAATTTTCATGTTTTGATCATAAACACATAAGAAGGGCATTGTTCAAGTCCATTTAATTAAAATACAGTTTAATGTTTTGATAATATCTTTCATCATACTAATAAACATTATGTGATTATTCTTTTTAGTGTTCCTTATGAAAATTAAAATATATAATTATATGGTATCTTTGTCCAATTCGGCCAATTGAATGGCTATATGAACCACATAATAAGGACCAACAATTATGTAGGGAAAATTGGATGAGCCATGATGATACAATTTCTAATCTCAATAAAAAGCCTATTTTTTTTGAAAATCCATAATATTTTCTTGATTATATAAAAGAATAATAGATAAAATTTTCAGGGCCCAAATCAACCAGTAAGGGTCCCAATTGATCGATGAAATTCCATTCCACCATTATGTCCAAGATTTAAAAGATTCACACAATTATTGACTTTTCTCCTGATATAGACATCAAATTGAGTAGATATTTTGTAGTGTTAAATACAAGATAAATTCAACCGAATTTAGAGAATTAATTTTTCTAGTTTTAAGGAATACTCCTATAAAAAACTATTAACATTACAGTCTTTGAAAAAGTATGGATTAAAATTTATAACATCAAATTGTTTAATCAAATAGCCATAACATTGGATAAAAAGTCAAATGACTGCCAAATTTTGAGGGTAAAATTTCAATATTCATATCTAAAACTATGAAGAAGAATATTTCTCTATAGTCAGCTATCTAAATTATCAAATTGTTCATCCAACTTTATGGGAAGGTTTGGAATGAGAACTATCTATCACCTATGGCTGTAAATTCATCCCCCTATTCACCTTGCAATGGGTTGGTATTTCAAAACATTTGGATGTGGTTTTTCATGACTATGTAATTAAAAATGGAATGGGAGGATTTAACATGATCTTGTTTTAGTAAGAGATACTTGTCCTCCACTTTCCATTTCATATTTGTTTTCTCTTGTTTTCCATTGTAATCATGTAAATCTATTTTAATTTTAGTTAAATTTTAATACCTGTTCATTTATCATAATCTCTTATTCATATACGCCTTCTAAATTATAGTATTAATGTTAGAAAAAAAATTAAATGATGTTAAAATCCATTCAATTCTTTTCCTTTCTCATTCAATCAAATTTTTGTTTTTAACTCTCTACATCGCCTATTTGTGTGTTCGGTGAAAAATTATTTTCATATCCCATTCTTTCTATTATCTTTATAGTTTATCATCATAAACATATTTAACCAAATAAATAACCATCTCAATGGCTGAGTAAATAATTCATTGGGGTGAGACATAATTTGGAGATTGAGATCTTTTGCTCATTGAATATTCTTTAGGTTAACATTATGTATGTTAAACATAATATATCATGGATTAATGACATTTTTTATTTAAATTGTGGATTACATTGATTATTGGAACCATAAATACACTATCATAAACAATTTAATACCAGAACCCTAGTTAAACATAAAATATAAGGTTAATATAATTACCCAAACCTGTCTAAAACCTATTAGTTGAGTGGTTTTTGACCCATCCCCAACTTATCCTGAAAATAAATCATTTGGGAGATATTATAAACCGAAATGATTTTATTATAAAATAATATTTCAATATTTTCCTAAGGTGCCCACCACCTCTCTTATAAAAGGGAAATTCCACTTCTCTCAAATTCACACCTTCCAAGCCATTTGGCTCGGCCAACCCCTACTTAAATATCCTCTAATCTGTCCTCCCTTCATCCTAGAGTCCTTAATTTATTCATAAATCCAACCTAAGGAGCCCTTTTGATCAAATCAAAAGAAATAACCTGAAGAAGAGGTAAATATTTCATGACCTCTTTCAAGTTCTTTTCTTCTTCCACTTCCACTTTCACTGTTGTTTCCATTATAAAATAATAAATCCAATATATTATATATACTTTTATGTTATTATAAATATGTTACAACCATATTCATTATCTTATCCATCCTAGAAATGAAAAAGTCACCATATGTGCGTACGTACGGATTACCGTCTCCACATCGTGCGGTAGTTTGTTATTCAAACTTTTCATCATTTGGATGGGTATAATAACGAGTATAAATTATTAAAATAATAAATATAACATAATAATTATTTTTTATATATTATATTCCATCCAATTATATACAACTTTAATATCAAATTAATGATATTGTCGTTCATGCATACGTACAGATTACCGTCTCCACGAACACGATGAGATCCATTCCCCATCGTATCCATTCAAGAATAATTTTAATTTGATTATTAAAAATAATGTTTAAAGACTTAATATATTTCTGAATATGAATAATATACATCATATCCATAACAAACATTACTTACGTAACAAATCATATAAAGTAAAACGAATCAGTTAACACCTGAAACGATGATTCTACTGAAATATCATTAACAAAGCAATAATATAAGATCATATATGACAACATATTAATGTATATGGTTCTTGTATAATTTAATAACAATTATATCACCATTATACAGGAGGTTAACCTACCCTCGACCAAGGAAAAGTACAGGGTAAGGGTTAATTTCACAATCTCTTCATTATCCGAGGTTGTTTATACGTAACTATCTTCTGGGATCACTTTATCATCCACATCCATGTTTCTTAAAATGTATTTCAAAATATTTTTACCATTTTATAGAAAATGTGTTAAATTCATTTATACTCTTATTTGACCTTATATGTTTTGGAAGGAATCTTTCCATCATTTTCCAACAAGGTACTTTATGACCTTTTCGACAAAATTAAGGTAAGAATGTTTTTTAACTTATGTGGAAGGTGAGGCTATTTTCCACCATTATAAAATCATCGAATATTACCATACATGATTATAAAGAATATTTCCAAAATAAATGTTTTCTTTTATAAATTTTAAATGATTTCAAAATAGAAAGAGATATTTCTCTAAATAAGTTATTGATTTCGTCCATGTCAACATCATTTAATGTATTATAAGCTTATTTGAAGTTGATTTATTATTATACAAAACATCCATATTATATTGAAGTTTTTGTGATATGTTTGACTGTGGATGTGTTATTTTTACACCATTCATGGTTTATGGATAAAGTATTGATATTTCGTATGCTAGTTTTAATACAAATGTTTATGTTATGTTTAAACCTTTTTCATATAAGGAATGCATTGGACTTAGTAAGTGACAGGTGGAGCCCACTATAGCTCCTCGATGCATCGGTAGGTCTCATGAAAAAAACTAGTGTCTTGGCATAAGGCCTTGAAAAAATATAATTTTTAGTCTTGGAATAAGGCCTTGACTATGTGGTTATGAAGTATGGCATTGTGCATTCCATCATTATGAAAGTGGCTATTGATATTGAATGTGATTATTCGACTAGTAGAATATCCATGTGAATAAGTAAATGGAATTATTTGATTTTATCATTGCTATATTATGCTAAAGTTCAAGTTTAAACAGCTTTTGTTTTAGTCTTATACATTTCCTTGAATGTTTATTTTTATTTATGAAAGTTTCTGCTATATTTTTAACCTTACAGAGCATCTGAGATCACCCCTTTCTGTGATTTATTTTTCCTAGGATGTGAAGAAGTATATTATTACCGACCAGTAGGGATAGTCTTTGGATTATGAATGTGGTTAATAAAGAAAATGTTGTTATTGTTTTTCATTTCATGATGTAATGTAAAACTGAGGAATGTTTCTAGTATTTCGAAGGCTACTAAACTGATCGGTCTTTCAGGACATGATTCCTTATATCATGCCAATGTTATGTAATAATGCACCGACTCTGGGTAACTGGGGTTGGGGAATTACAATTGTTATCAGAGGAAATTTAGTACACACCTTGGAAACTAGATTTAGATAAAATCTGATTAGAGTACATTATCCTAAGATAGACTACGAGTATTAGTATAGAAGAACTTTCTAGAATTTTGGTAATGTAGATATTTTTTGAGTTTTCCAAGAAATACATCCCTGTCTGGATATGAGTAGATAGAGGCATCTCTTTCACAATTGTACCTAGGGGTAAAACCCGAAAACACCATTTTGAGCTAGACTCGAATAGGAACTGGTGGACGACAATGGGCCTTACTGCACTCTTGGTTATGACACACCTATGGGATATGCTTAGGATAATTATAATTTTCATTAAAATCCATTATTAAGAGTTTATGAGTATATAATTCCTCAATGAAAACATTTTTACGATTATGGATTATATCCATAAACTGCTCAGTTTATGTTAAGTGTTTTACAAGTTTGGAATTATATATTTCGATTCATAAACAAATTCAGTTTATTCCATTGTTTAGAAATGGTGCCTAGTGGAAGGAATGGAAACCGTATAAACACACGTAATCCATGTAGGGATTTCCATACTACTCAAGATAATTATAGTGGAGTTGGTGAAGTAACTGGTGCTGCTCATCTTATCACCATACTGGGACAACTCACTCAGGTTATGAATAATAACTTTACCCATATGGAGCACCCTGATCCATAGCATGGAGGATCAATGTTATATCACTTCATGAGGAAACAACCACCAACATTCAATTGGACTACAAATCCATTTGTATCTGATCAATGGATAAGTTCCTTAGATAAAATATTTCATGCTTTGGGGGGTAGTGAAAGGGAAAAAGTTGTCATGGATGTTTATCGCCTCACAAGAGATGCAGATCAATGGTGGTCATTGATTCAAAACAAAAAGGAATATTAAGAAGTTTAAAATATGTAATGGAGGTAGTTTAAAGATCTTTTCTTAGAAAAATACTTTCCTCTTAACCATCGAGTAGATATGGAAAGGCAATTTCTGAGCCTGAGACAGAAGAGGATGAGAATGACCCAAAGTATGAAGCTAACTTTACAAGGTTAGTGATGCATGCTACAGATTATATACGTAACCCAAGAAGTAAGATTGATCATTTCTTTGATGGGTTAAAACCATTTCTCCATCAAGCATTAGTCTCACAACCCTTCTTGTCGTACGAAGATATTATCTCATGTTCTATCAAGACAGAAAAGGAATTTTCTAAGTCTTATAACTTTAAAGAAAAGCAAGAGAAGAAGAGATCTGTTAAACACTCTGGAAATTCAAATAAGAGAAAGAAAGTGAAAAGTTGAATATCCATACTATAGTAAATGTGGGAATAAACACCCTGGTACTTTCCTGAAAGGAATGGAAATCTGTTACAAGTGTGGTGAAAAAGGCCACCAAGCTTGTGATTGCAAGGGGAAGACAGACGATGTCAATGTTGAATGCCACAATTCTAGAGAAAGGGGGCATTATTAAAATTAATTTCATAATATCCAAGTAAAATTACTTTAGAAAAGGTGAAGGAATAAATGTCTAGATTATGCTATCACTACTATTGAGGTTGATGCTCCGAAAGACGTGGTGGCAGTTTATTTAATGGTTTCCTAAAGTTTAGAAAATGCATTATTTGATTCTGGATCATCACATTGTTTCATATCTTCCCAGTTTTCTAGGAAAATTAGATATTTCCAATTTTATTTAACAAGGGAGTTTTAAGTCAAAACTCCTAAGGGAAGTATCATTGCAACAAAGTTTTGTGAATCAGTTCTTAATAGGTCATATAAATGTTTTTTATCTGCTGATCTCATCGGCATACCCATGATTGAATTTGATATAATCCTTGGTATGGATTGGATTTCGGACCGTGATGTAAAGCATTATTGTAAGAAGATTGAGGTTGCAATTTTTGATGACAATGATAAAGAAAACCATATCTTTAGAGTAGAATCTTCACCACCTGATTCTTATCTAGATCCACCCCTAGTAGCTCAAATAAATTCAATTATTGGGGAGGAAGAGAATGAAATAACTATGGGTGAGGGAAAAAAAGTTCAAATAGAGGATGTACCTATTGTTCAAGAATATGTTGATGCGTTTTCAGAAGATTTACCTGGATATCATCCAGAATGAGAAATTGAATTTTCCATTTATTTAATTCCTAGCTCAAGGCCCATATTGAAGACCCCTTATAGAATGGACACTATGGAACTAGTGGAACTAAAAAAACAACTAGAGGAATTGTGTAATAAGGGATTTATTCACCATACTGTTTCTCCACGGGGAGCCCCTATCCTTTTTGTTAAGAAGAAATATGGATCTATGTGGTTGTGCATTGACTACTGGGAGATCAATGCTATAACAATAAAGAACATGTATCCCCCACCCCACATTGATGATTTATTTTACCAACTTCATGGAGCCCAATAATTTTCAAATATTAACATTCGATCTCGATACCATCAGTTGTGCATGAAGAAGGAATAAATTCATAAGACATCATTTCGAACCAGGTACGGGCATTACGAGTTTACCATAATGCCTTTTGGGATGACTAATGAACCCTTTGTTTTCATGTATATAATGAATATAGTTTTCAAGGAATATCTTGATGAATTTGTAGTGGTATTTATTGATTATATTTTGTTATACTCCAAAAGCTATGAAGATCCTGAAAATCACTTGTGCATTATCCGAAAGGCTCTGAGAAGAAATTAATTATATGGGAAGTTTAGCACGTGTGAATTCTGGCTTCAAGAGATTTTTTTCTTGGCCATATTGTATCTAAGGATATAATATCTATGAATCCTTCAAAGACCAATGAAATCCAATAATGGCCAGTACTGACGAGTATAACTGAGGTACTCAGTTTTGTTGGTTTAGTAGGTTATTATCGATGTTTCATCCAGAATTTTGCTCGATTGGTAAACTGATTAACCAGGCTCACACGTAAAGGGTTTATATTTGTTTTTAAAAAAGAGTGTGAATAATTATTTTAAGAAATAAAGAGAAGATTATTCAATGCTCCTATATTGACTCTACCATTGGGGAATGATGGGTTTTTTATTTATAGTGAAGCTTCAAAGAAAGGTCTTGGTTGTGTCCTTATGCAGAATGATTGGGTTATTTCTTATGCATCACGACAACTAAAAATTAATGAAAAAAACTATCATACTCATGATCTTGAGTTATAATTTGTAATATTTTCTTTGATGATATAGAGACATTATCTCTATGGTGAAAAATGTGATATATATACCGATCACAAGAGTTTGAAGTATATTTTCTCACAAAAAGAACTCAACATGAGGCAAAGGCGATGTATTTAACTACTCAAGGATTATGATTTCACTATATAATACCACCATTAGAAGGAAAATAAGGTGGAAGATGCTTTGAGTAGAAAGGAACATATAGTTTTGAACAAGATGAGAGTAGAAAGGGATCCTATTTTCATGGATCTAGTGAAAATGGATATGGGAATAATAATGGAAGTTGAAACATAAATACCTTTTCAAATGAATGCCAAACCATCTTTACTATAAAGGATAAAGAGTTATTAGACTGATGATGAGGAGTTTCTAAAGAAGATTAATGCTTTGAATGATGGGATATCGAGTGACTGCATATATGAAGATGAAATTTTAAAATTTGGGAAGAGAATTTGTGTTCCCAATATAACTGATATAAAAAGAGAATTGTTGGACGATGATCATAGCTCCAATTTCTCTATACACCCTGGGAGAACCAAGATGTATAGATATTTGAAGCAACATTTTTGGTGGGACAACATGAAGAGGTAGATTTCTGATTTTGTGTCAAGATGTATGGTTTTTCAACAAGTGAATGCTAGAAGGCAACATCCTGGAGGTGTTTTCAACCTCTTCCCATATCTGAGTGGAAATGGTATAATATTACGATGGACATTATCATGGTACTACCAAGGAATCCTAGAATAAACGATGAAATATGGGTCATTATTGATTGTCTTAAGAAGTCATCACATTTTCTTGCTATAAGAGAGGATTTACCACTTGAACATATAACAAGACTATATATTAATGAAGTTGTAAGACTTCATGAAGTACCCTTATTAATTGTTTCTGATTGTGATCCCCGATTTACCTCAAGATTCTGGAAAAGTCTTCAGAAATCCCTAAATACTGAACTTAGTTTGAGCACTGCCTACCAGCCTCAAACTGATGGAAAATCAGAACAGACTATTCAAACCTTAGAGGAAATGTTGAGAACTTTTTCACCTGTCTTTCATGGTATTTGGGATCCATATTTACCTCTGGTAGAATTTTCCTATAACAATAGCTTCAATTCAAGTATTCAGATGGCACCACATGAAGCATTATATGGAAAGAGATGTCACACAACAATTTGTTGGGATGATGTTGGTGAAAGAAAACCCGTAGGACTAGAAATTGTTGAGGAAATTATGGATAAGGTGAAGGTAATCCAAACCCCCATCAATGCAGCTCAAAGTAGTCAAAAGAGCTATGCTGATAACCTAAGGAAGGATTTGGAATTTTAGGTAGGATATCATGTTTTCTTGAAGGTATCTCCATGGAAGGGTGTCGTACATTTTGGTAAGAAGGGTAAATTAAGTCCTAAGTACATCAGACCTTTCAAAATTATAGAATGAATTGGGCATGTAGCTTACCATTTGGAAATGCCTCAATGTCTCTCCAAAGTTCATGAGGTGTTCCATGTATCACTGTTGAGAAAATACATGCCTGACGAAACGCTGGTACTCACATCTGAGGAATTAAAACTGGAACCTGATTTGTCTTATTGCGAATATCTTGTCAAGGTTCTTCATACAAGAGAAAGTGTGGTGAAATTGGACGACTCATCTGGTAAAATTTCTATAGAGAAACAATAAGATGGAAGAGGCAATGTGGGAACCCAAGGAACTTATGATGAAAAACCACCTGAATCTTTTTTTTGCAGTAATATTCTAGAAACTTCGAGGAAAAAATTATTTGAAGGAGGGGAGAATGTAACACTCCAAGCTTCCACATTACGTTTCCCTTTGAATAATACAGTAGCTTTTGTTGTACACAACTTTGAGTTCAAACACACCACAACCAATCAAACTAGACGTTATGAATAGTAAAAACCACTTTATGAAATTTTATAAATTTTATCTTTCAAAATGGACTTTATTTTTGTATTTGGAATATCGAAATTAGCTCAGGGTGATTTTTTGGTATTTTTCTAAAAACATTCAATTTTTGATGAATAGTGAAAAACACTAAGTTATTGTTTAAAACCAACTATTTATATAAATAATTATTTATTTTATTTAAATTTATTTTAGGTCAAAATATATAAATAATACCTATATAGGTTCAATGTAATTCATTGGAGTCAGTTTATAATAATTTTAGATATATAAAAATTTTATTGAACTTTTTATCGTCTTTTACCCACCTCCTATGAGAATTTAAAAATTTTAATAAAACAAAATTTTACTGCTTCTGTGTGTTGAATTTTGAAAATATGAGAGACATAGTTGATATCAATAAGTGAAACCTGGTTCAATGATATGAAAATATTTATTGGTGAATAGTAGTTTTTGACTTTTATTTACCACGGTTAAAAGTAAGTAGGGTAATTAAAGGTAAAAATGATATTATTATTACCCTAACACATATCCTAATTCTATTGGATAAGTGTAATTCGACCAAAATCAACCTTATGAATAAAATATTATCCTTTAGGTCCACTTGGATTAGGTTAGGACATTTATTATTATTTAATTCAAGGAAGAGTTAAAAGTGTTAAATTCAAAGTTTAATATCCAAACCATTTTTAATATAAGGTTACACATAAGATAAATTCGACTATAAATATTCATTAGAAAGATAGAAATATTTCCTACACAATTTTATTTTATTTTCAATTTTTAGACATTAAATAATTTAATTTATTTATGACACAATGATGATGCAATAATTACCTTATTAATTAAATATTAAAATAATTGATATTATAAATATCCAAATAAATGTAATATGAGACTATTTATTAATTAAAATAATTTTCTAGGTTAATATGACATGTTAAGGTAGATTAAATAAATTTTTATCTACGTAATAATGTTGTTATTAATTTAACAAAAACAAAATAGCAAATAGTGTCAAAATTGAAATAAAAGAGTTTTTAAAACAAATGTTATATTATTAATTGATATTATACTACTAAAAATATAACATTCAGCCAAAGGTCTTAAATAATATTATATATATCGTTAATGAATGAATTGAGGTTATTTTGGAAGCTTATAGTATGTTTATTAACCATATAATATAAAAATACAAAGAGACATGGTAAATGTCAAACTAATTAACTAAGAGTTAAATATAAAAGATAAGGTTAATATATTGACCCAAACCTGTCTAAAACTAATCCGTTGAGTGTTTTTCAACCCTTACCCATTTTAGACTCGAAATTAATCAGTTTGTATCCATTAGAAACCGAAAATTATTTTATTATAAAATAATATTTCAATCTTTTCCTAAGGTGCCCCTCACCCCTCTTATAAAAGGGAACTTCTCCTTCTCTCAAATTCACACCTTATAAGCCATTTTAATTGGCCAAACCCTGCCCAAATATCCTATAAAATACCCCCAATAATCCTGGATTCATTTTTTTAGTCATAAATCCAACATAAGGATCCCTTTTGATCAAATAAAAAGGAAGAACCCAAAGAAGAGGTAAATATTTCATCACATCTTTCAAGTTCTTTTGTTCTTCCACTTCCTATCTCTTTGTTGTTTCCATTATAAAATAATAAATCATATATAATATATATATTGTGATGTTATTATAAAAATGGTACAAAAATATTCATTATTCTATCCATCCTATAAATGACAAAGTCACCATACGTGCGTACGTACAAATTACCATCTCCACGTCGTGGTGTAGTTTGTTATTCAAACGCTTCATAATTTGGATGAGTATAATAATGGGTATAAATGATGAAAATAATAAATATAACATGATAATTATTCTGTATATATGATAATACATCCAATTATATATGATTTTAATATCAAAAGAATGATATTTTTGTTCATGTGTACATACAGATTACCGTCTCCAGGAACGCGATAAGATTAATTCCCCATCGTATCCATTCAAGAATAATTTTAATTTTATGATTAATAATAATATTTTAAGACTTAATATCATTATTAATATTAATAATATACCTCTTATCCATAACAATCATTACTTATGTAACAAATCATATAAAGGAGAACGAATCAGTTAACACCCGAAAGGATGATACTACTGAAATATCATTACCAAAGAAATATTAGAAGATCTTATATGATATCATATTAATGTATATGGTTCTTGTATAATTTAATAATAATTCTTTCACCATTATAAAATATTTTAACCTAACCTTGACCTAGGAAAAGTTCAAGGTAAGGGTTAATTTCACAGTCTCTTCCTTATCCAAGGTTGTTTATACGTAATTATCTATTGGGACCTCTTTATCATCCACATCCAGGCTTCTTAAAAATGAATTTAATTTTTTTATAATATTTACTAGACAATCAGTTAAATTCATTTATACCCTTACTTGACCTTATATGTTTTGAAAGGAATCTTTCCGTCAATTTCCAAACAAGGTACTTTATGACCTTTTCGACAAAATTAAGGTAAGAATGTTTTTTTAACATATACGGTGAGTGTGGCTATTTTCCAACTTTATAACATCGTCGAGGCTTCCCTTACAAGCTTATAAGAATATTTACAAAATAAATGTTTTCTTTTATAAATTTTAAATGATTTCAAAATATAAAGGGATATTTCTCCAAAAAAATGTTTTGATTTCATCTATGTCAACAACTTTTGATAGATTTTAAGATTATTTGAAGTTGATTTATTATGATACAAAATGTCCATTTACTATTGAAGGTTGTTTTCGATATTTTTGACTATGAATTTTTTATTTTTACACCATTCATGGTTTATGGATAAAGTATTGAAATTTCTTATACTAGTTTTAATACGAATGTTTATGTTATGTTTAAACCTTTTCATATGAGGAATGCATTGGACATAGTAAGTGAAGGGTGGATCCTACTATAGATCCTAAATGCATCGGTAGGTCTCGTAAGACAAACCAGTGTCTTGACACAAGGCCTTGACAAAATATTTTTTGTAGTCTTGGAACAAGGCCTTGGCCATGTGGTTATGAAGTATGGCATTATGCATTCCATTATTATGAATGTGGCTATTGATATTTCATGTGATTATTCGACTAGTAGAATATCCATGTGAATAAGTAAATGGAATTATTTGATTATACCTTTTCCATATTATGCTAAAGTTCTTGTTTAAATGTTTTTTTGTTTTCTTCTTATAAATTTCCTTAAATGTTTATACTTATTTATGAAAGTTTCTGCTATATTTTTAACCTTTATGAGTATCTGAGCTCACCCCTTTATATGTTTTATTTTTCCCAGGATGCGAAAAAGTATATTATGACTGACCTGTAGGGTTATTCTGTGGGATATGAATGTGGTAAATGATGACAATTTTGTTGTTGTTTTTCATTTCATTATGTAATGTTAAACTTATGAATATATCTATTATATCCAGGACTAATAAACTAATCGGTCTTTCATGACATGATTCCTTGTATCATGCCAATGTTATGTAATAATTCATTGACTCGACTAACTGGGGTCGGGGAATTACATCAATGATGAATAAATTTTAGGTTTGTAGTTTTTTCTTCTATAGGTTGATCACATGGTGGCCTATGGTCCTTGACAGTTTAGGCGACATGAGAAAAATTATATGACCAATGAACTTGAACTCGTGGCCATGATGCATCCTACTGAGAGTTGGTTGCATTACCGTTTTTAGAGAATGGTCTACCATGTATTTTAACCACAATATATTGAGTTATATCTTATTTCAAAAATATTTTAACCTCTATCAGAGGAATTGGGTGGAGAAATTAAAGTCTTTGGATTTTGAAATTTCATATACCTTGGGGAAAGGGAATGCCCTTAGTGACATATTGAGTAGGAAACTTCTAAAATAGACTATGAAGGAATCTTCATAAATTTGTATCTTTATGGATTTATTTTTCATAATTTTGTTTAGTATTATGAGAGGAAGAGGTTGGGGGTGTCTTATCCAGTGTTCAATTGACCTCCACCCTTCTCGAGATGATTGATTAGGATAAATAGCTTGAGGATAATTTATATAACATTAATATATCTTTATATGGTAGGGAGAAAATTGTTGAGTGGTCATTCTCCATAGAGGGTATTATATGTTTTCAGAATCAGATCATTGTTCCTTTATCTGTGAGGAAGGTTGTAATGGGGGACTTCCATAATTCCCAATGGGCTATGCACCCAAGAACCAAAAAGATGTTCTATGACATGGGGTGATGATTATGGTTCCAAGGTATGATATGGGTCATTTCTAACTTTGTTTCATGTTGTAATACATCTCAAAAGATCATGCTCAAGCACCAAAAACCTTCAGGTTTGTTTCAATCACTTCCAATGCTGACTTCCAAGTGGGATGAAATATCTATGGATTTTGTGATTGGGTTTCCATGTACCCTGAGGAAGAAGAATATGATATGGGATGTGATTGATCGACTATCCAAATCATCTCAAATTATAACCATTTATGACACAAAAAATGTTTAGATTTAGTAAATCTCCACATGAATGACATTCTTCATTTTCATTGACTTCCATCTTCTATAGTCTCTAATAGAGATCCCAGTTTTACCTCTCTCTTTTGCGATACCTTTAGGAGGTGATGGGTTCTCAGGTTTTTTTAGAATGAAATATTATTCGTAGATGGATGAACTAATACAGTTGACTATATAGATTCTTGAGTATATAATTCATTCTTGTATCCTAGATTTTGGTGGTGTTTGTTATGACCATTTGGGATAGGTTGAGTTTGTTTATAACAATAGTTACCATTACATGATTATAAAGGATCCTTTTGAGGCCTTTTTGGGAAGGTAGTTTATATCTATATTGTGTTGGTATATGATTGTACAAACTTCCTTGGTTGGACTAAGTTTGGTCATAGATATGATATAAAATATTTTTTTGATTCATTACAGAATTTTGACGGCACAATTCTTGTATAAATACAAGGTTTGTTGTCATTGCAGACCATTGGAGTTCATTGTTGGTGACCAGGTGTTCTTGAGAGTTTCACCTCAGTCAGGTCACCGACATCTTGGGAAACATGGGAAACTTGATCCTCATTCAGTGGGATATTTTGAGGTTTTTTAATTGAGTGGGCAAAGTGGATTAATGTTTAGAACTTCCACCATAGTTGACATCGATAAATAATATGTTCTATGTATCTTATCTACAAAAGTATCTTTCTAACCTGTCTCATGTATTGAGCTAGGAGGATCTTGATGTTGACTTAATTAACCTTTATCTAATAATCTATTCCGAAATGTTGATTATGAGGAAAAGGTACTTTATGTAAGGATAATACCTTGGGTTTATGTGTTATGGAGGCATGGTTCAAATTCTCATGAGATGTGGGAGAATGGGGAACTAACGAGGGACCAGTGGCATCATCTCTTTGATATAGAAGCTTCATGATAGGATTTATGGGGATATAATGATATTATGGTGGGGAGTTTATAACATTTAATTACTTGTTTTTAGGTATTTAATGACCCTTTTATGTTTCCCTTTTTGGTTGGATATTGTTTAGGGGTACGTTTAGTGATATTTAGAGAATTTTGGAGGTTTTCAAGGTTGTGCATAGTTGGCACATGGTGTCCCAAATTTTACCCCCCTCATGAAAACTGTGTAACACTGGATATTCATGGTTTTCATGGGTGTTTTGTGGTATGAAAAAATATGCTCATGCCTAGTAAAAATTGTGCACCCCAATGTAGGGGTCCATGGTTAGGGTGCACGGTTTGTCTAACCATATAGCCCTATCTAGGAAAACATGCATGTCTGTTTTAGTTAATTTGAAAATTATTTCCTTTCCAAAACCCCTGTTTATGTTTCCAGCTGTCCCCCACTTGACCAACCTTGAATTCCTTGTCTTATGAGGATATCAATAGATGGTTTTGGCTCCTCAAACCCCTTTTTTTGTGGATAAAATCATGGAAGATCTTGTTCATTATCCTCTAGGTAAGTGAATATTCTCTCATGAGTTTTCTTCAGATCTCTCATTATCACCTTTTTCGTGGGTATTAGATCATTATGTTTTTTATAGATCTAAACATCATTTGATGGGATCTTGATTTTAGGTTTGATATCTTAGTCATTGTCACCTTTATTCTTTTTTGGTGAATCCCACTAAAGGTGTTGATTCTTATTCCATTATTAAAGGTTGGTGGTTACATTTAATATTTTTCATATAATTGAAACCTTTATTTGATATATTTTCTTGAAATCAAATTTAATAGAATTTTGAAATCACAATTTGATTTTATTTGGAATTATAATTTTAAATGGCATGGATTTTGGGAGAAACCCCAATTCCAATGGAATTGGAATTTGTTTAAAATTTTTAAATTGATGGAGTTGATGAGATGATTTAACAATTCATTTGAGACAAAATGGATTAAATTGAAATTAATAAAACCGATGATTTGTTTTTTATTAAAACTGCATAAATGCATGAGAAAACCAATGATTTGGTTTTGAAACTAACTTTGAATATTGAAATGGAAAATTAGGGAATTTAATTGTAAATGATGATAGATTTGAAATGTTATGATTTTCCTCTTTTCTATTGATTGATTGAGCCCATGTAATCCTAAGTAGTTAGTGGGTTATTTGGGATAAGAACATTAGGATGTTGATTCCCTAGAAATGTTTTTACAATGAAAAATCTAAAAAAACCTAGTTTGATAGTTCTTATCCACATGATTCCTATTCATCCTAATACTGAGGGATGCATGTACACATATTCAGCCGTGAAAATTTATATGAGAAGTGTAAGGACATGATTACTAAAAAATAAAGCATTGTAGGGCTGATGGCTATGGTTCTTGTTGTTTTTATTTTTACTATATATTTCATTGGTTATAGAACTAATTTTTAATGAAATATGATTTATATAAATTCATTTATATAAATTTTTAATTTGATCCATTTCATGATATTTTTTCTATCCATTAAAAAGAATAATGTCTTATTTTAAATATGTAAATGATATATTATGACATTCCATATTTTATTTAAAATTGAAAGAATGATTTGGTTTATCATTATGAAATCTATTATGGAACATTTGGTGAGGCCCTACTAGGATTTATTGCTCACATCCTACCTTTTCCTTCATAAATATTTATATTTTCTTCTGTTAAGTCCGACCAAAGGGAGAATTCCACCTAGTGGTGGTGGACGTTCTTGATCCTTTGGTATTGGAGTAATGTTTTATTTGGTATGTTGGTATTTGTTATGAGTACATTGATGATGAAATATTATGGTTTTGGTTATACCTATTTGTTTTCATGTAGTTTATCCCTTTGGAGTGTTGAAAATACTGACTTGTAACTAGTTATCCTTCACTATTTTGTGGAAAATATGTTCCTTATTTTATCTTGTATGATTCCTAGTGCTTGTATCCAACCACTGGGGATTGGGAATTCCCTTCAGGATATGTTATTACCATCATGGGTATTAGGGTACTGGGGTATTTGGGCTTGTTTATGAAACATCCTCCTTCTTTCAGTGGGTCTTCTGATCTATTAGTTATCGAGTAATGGATCAATTGTAGTAAAAATATATTTGTGTTCTCTAGTTATTAGATCATGAAATCGTTTTTCTAGAAGTCTATAATTTTAAAGGGTAAGTAGACCAATTAGTGAATTTTATTAATAATAAAACTTGAGAGAAAGAATTTGACTCTACAGAATGGGGTGAGTTTAAGATTATATATTTTAGTAAGTACTTTCCCTGAACTCTATGCATGAAAATGGAATAGTTGTTCCTTGAGCTTTAGTAAAAGGAAGGAGTCTATATTGGTACCTAGGAAGAAAAAATTTACATTAATTTTGAGGTATGATTTTGGTTTTATCATTCACCCTAAAAGAAAAAATTTCTTGGTTCTTCAGTAGCTAAAAAAGAATTCTTCAAAAGGGGATATACGTAAGGGACATTACCAAGTATGGATAAATCATTTGATGTTCTCTCAAGGAATAAATAGATATTGTATATTCTCATAAATCTCATGGTTCTGATAGGAAGATAGATATGATGTTTCAAGGAGATTCTAATAATAAAACCCATATAGGAACGAAAATGAATCTTATTTTAGGCTATAAGTGTGAAAAGAAGAATAGGGGAAATTGTCTCCAGGGGACTGGAAAATGTTGAAACTATGGAAAATAAGGCCATTGAAAAGGTTAATGGTGAATATATATAAAGAGAAAAACCCATGAAAATACTGGGGATAAATCTGAATTTAATTAACCACCCACAATAAAATAATACAACTACAAGAATTATAATAATCATAACAATAAGTGTCTGAATATATGGATTAATGATGATTGTTATCATGAAAAACCAATGAAATAAATAGATAAATGGAAATCTCATGTGATCATAATCATCAAAGTGGTTCATGGGAATGAAGTGGTGAACGGTACACTTATTACCCACTATAGAACTGAAAATTTCTTATTTGATTTTGGTTATACCCACTATTTTATATCTGAATATTTTTTAAGGGTGTCATATAACAACCTTAATGGTTATATATTGAATAATTAGTGAAAACGTCTTATGGTATTATGATCTAATATTAATTCTATTGATCCACTTTAATATAAGTTTTTGGGATCACTATAAAAAAATGACTTATACTGACAAAAATTCAATGATAGATAACATATTTGTTATTAAAAATGAGTGTTTCCAAAAGATATCAAATCATTTTAGTATTATTTTTAGGTAATGACAATTGTTTTTAACATAAACTATATCTGTTGGAATTAATCACTCAATACCAACACATTTCTTACTAACAATCAAATCTATTTTTTTATCACATTAATACCCACAATTGTTTTACCAACAAATAAATCTATTATATGAATTATTATTACAAGAAAAAAACATTAGAAAAATTTGTTGCAATAAATTATCCAATAATAATAAATATTTTAGTAATTATTTAATATTTATTTATTATTTACTTACTGCTAACACATATTTTTTGATAAAAAACACATTTTTATACATTGAATTATAATATTATTAATTTAATAATGTTTCACGAAATAAATATATTGAATATATAGTTATTGATAAATGATTCAAAAACAATACCAACTCCAAATTTTCAAATTAAAAAAATGGCTCCATATGAATTAAATATATATTTAAAAAAATAAATAATTTTATCTTATATGTAGTTATTTATTATCTTTATTTATTTAATATCAAGAAAATTTTCATTCCTCATATAATTACTGATAAATACTCCCCAATTCGATACCCCATAAAACCCTAAAATGACCGACTAGGGCGTGGACATCGGAAGACCAGCATTGGTGTCGGGCTTCACCACCACCGCCAGGTTGTTTTCGTGTTCCCTTGACCATGATGAAGGTGTTCCTAAAAGGTAAATATGAAGTACAAAGGACCAGTGTTTCCTCCATGATTTCCATCACCGGAGGAGACATGAAGCTCCATGCTTCTATGGAGATTCCAACAACCTTAGCATCGAGAATATCGATGACACGATCGATGGGGTGTGTTCTCTATCTTTTTAAAGGTTACAGATCAATGGTAAATGATTTTAATTTTACTCTTAGAAAAAATACATCAATGTGTCTAGGGTTTATTTTAGTCGCTTTTTTGTTGATGTTCAAATGAATAATTTTCTTATTTAGGAATAACTTCATATTTCGTTTTTTTGTTCTGAGTTTGAAGATGTGAGAGATGGCTTGGGATGAAGATTTTTAGTTATCTTCTATGGATATGGGGATCAAAGGATTTGATTGCTGTTTTGATTTCATTTTCAACTCTTAATCTAGATAAATAGTTTGGGCTGGTTGTTCTTATTGATTCGGGGATAATTTGTTGTGGAGAAGGTGATGTTTCACATATCATTTATCAAAGATGATGATGGGTAATGCAGAGCAGCTGATCTAGTTTGAATAGGGCTCAGGCTTGGAGCTGCTATAGGTAGGGAAGTTCTAATTGGTTTCAGAGATCTCTCTTACTGCTGAGCTAGGAGGCCATGAGATATTAGAAATTTGGTTTTTCATCCAAGGAGGTTCAGGTTGTCATGTTCTTGGTGGTTTATTATATTCGACTACTATGAATAGAGATTTTACTTTTAGCGGGGTTCACTGTCTTGTTTTATGTTGCTTGCCACCACCATCAGTAGTCGTTTATCCCTTGCTGGAGTCTGGTAATCTAGATATTTGTATTGGTCATGTTTTTATTGCTTTTGAGACAATGAAGAGATAGTATTTCATGTTCATGTGTTGTAATCAATTTAATTTTATCTTAAGGATCAGTTTTTGGAGGCTCATGTGAATATCCCTTGGTTCAGGATGTGTTGATTTTTTCACAGGTGTTTGTGTGTTCCCATGGTAAACGAGATCAATGTTGTGGTATTTGTAAACCTACTCTTATTGAGAAATTCATAACTGAAATTGAGGTTAGAGGATTAAAAGATCAGGTGTTCATCAGTGCTTTCTCACACATTAGTGGGCACAATAATGATGGAAACTTTATTATATTCAGTCTATATAAGGATGGAAATATTACATGTCACTGTTATGTTTATGTGTGTCCTAGTGATGTCACTGTATTTCTAAATCATCATATTGGGAAGGGGAGATTATAGAACGGATCTGGAGGGGCAGATTGGTGATTTTCCTAGATAAGGAGGTGTATAATGTGCAGGTAAGGAGAGAACAATGTCAAAGAAACACAAGATATCAATTAAAGAGAGCTCTTTGAAGGCAGGTTGTGTTTCCATGGTAGCAGCGGGTCACCATACTGCATCAATGGAATGCCACATATGCGGGTAGCATCAGTGTTGGGTTTGCTCGGCGCCTGGGGATAGGGGGAGGTTTTGGACGCCCTTGGTGTCATTGGAGGCATGAAAATAGTTTCTATGGATTACGATACGTACATGAATTCGAGATAATGGGTTCTATCTGATCAATGGCTTAACTCATGACCATATCCTTGAAATAATTACATGTAGGGGTCTCCTCAAAAAAATCGATGTACTGGAGCCTGAATCTGGATTCCTGAATCTAATGAAGTTTTAAAAGGATACTCATGTTTTTAATGCCAAAGTTGTATGATGTTGAATTGGGATGTTGTTTAGTCAGTGAATTAGCCTTGGTCTGCTTAACCAAATTATTGTTTAAATCGAATGAAGTGAATTATGGACAAGAAACATGACTCTGAGTTTTCTAAGCTGGGTTTAATTAGAAGCATGTGTAAGTGGTTAGTTTGTTCAGAGGATGAAAAAAATTTGACGGCTTGGAAGCTAAAATTTTACATGTATTAATTCCATGTCTACTCAAGTTTTGAGTCATGGTAAATTCCAGCTATTCTTTACTATATTATTAAATAGGCTGAGGACCTCTTATGATGACTATTCCCATACTTGGGACCTATTGGATAAATATTTTATTTGGTTATCCGCCTCTATTATAAAATTTTTGTGGTCACATGTTAGATAATATTATTCTTATTTTTATATCATTTGTTTTTATTTTAATTTGCTCTGGTCATTGGATATCATCTGGTAATGCGGTCACTTGTAATTTTTTTTGAAGCCATAAATTCTAGTTCAAATTCAACAGGGAATCAAAATTGAACAAGTTAACTCAAAAATCAATAGGTATTATATTTAAATAATTTTCTCAAGGAACCATGATTTTCAATTTAGAAGATAAAAATGTATGATATAATGTCATCAAGCTAAAGAATTCATATCTAACTATAAAATGACTAGATTGTTAACAAGATTTAAGTATCTCCCTTCCCCTTCTTCCTAGGGATCTATTTCATGTAGTAATCCATATCTTTCCCCTCAAGGATATACCCACCAGCAAGACCACATTGACCTGGTCATGATGATGGAAGCTTACTAGTGGCCACCTGCAAATTGGTCCTCGATATGTTGTTCAAGATTGTGATCCTATTGACATTTATCAGGCTTTCATAGGACATGACTACTCTTCTTAAATTCCATAGTAGCATCATCAACTTCCTCTTCCTTACTAAAATAATCACTCTTATTTTTACATAAAATTTCAACTCCACAGTGCATAAGATACCAGTTCTTGAAAGGTTCAGCATCAACCAGTACTGTACGGCCATTCACCAAAGTTTGAGTTCCCATCAGCTTGTTGTTGGATGTATTATACAACACATTTAGAATTATAGCTTTACTAGGAACATCCTCGCCCCCAGGAATAATTTATTGTGTTGAGCCTCAGTACTCACCACTTCACATTTCCTCCACAAACCCTAATGCTTTCTAATAGTTTTGTCACATATCTTGGTGTTTGCTAATTTCCTCCTAATCTCATGCTTTGGCTTCTTCCTACATGGTTTTTTATTACCTATGCTGGAATGAATCTTGTGGATGGAATCATAGAAAATACCAATCTTCATATAAGTGGTATTATCATTCTAGTCATTTTTTTATTGTTTTGTTCATTGGTTATTTTTATATCACACGTTATGGAAATTGTTTTGGTATTCATTATATTTTTTTGGTCGGGATGAATAATTTTATGGTTTTTATGGTATCTAGTTAGATTATATTATGATTATTGTTTCCAGTTTTTTTATTATCCTCTTACTGTGATCACTGGTTGATAGTTTTATATCATGTTTTATTATTTTTATATCCTTCATTTAAATGAAAACTATTTTCCAATTGTTTTTTTGTGTGATCATAACACTGATCATGATGGTGCTTGTCTAAAGTGGAGGGAGTGAGGAGGTGCATGTCTAAAGTGGAGGGAGCGTGGAAAAGTGTTGCTTCATGAATAAAAGGGTGGTACATTATATTCAAGGAGATGGAAATTAATTTTTTCATGTCTTGACCCACTATATTAGATAATATCTGATGTAAAGTTATGAGGATTCCATGATAGTGATGTTTGATATTTGTGAGAAATAGATTGGAGACAATGTTTCATTGAATTCAATATATAGTCTCTTAGTGTTTTAATATGTTTAAATGTGTTTGTAATATGATTCTTGGAGCTTTGTCTTTTCATAAAGTTTGAATATTTATTTAAATTATATTAGAATGTGGTTTTTCAAATAAAGTCTTTTTGGGTGTTTTATATAATCTAATTTTGTTATTATTATATAAATAATATAATAATATAATATATATAATAATAATATAAATATAATATAAAATTTTAAGAATAAATATTGGAATACCAATATTTAGAGTACAATTTACAAACAAATATTAATTATCGATATAGTTTATAAATGTTAATAATATTACCAACAGATTTATTAGTCGTATTAATATGTTTTGAATTTTTTTTACCAAAATATATATTATCTTTTGGTATTATTGTTTTTGTGACAAAATCATTTTATATGTTGCAATAACATTTAGAGATAGACTTTTTATGAATAGTTTAGTGACATGAAATTTTTTTTGGTAAAACATTTTACCAACAGAAAATACACTTTTACCAATAAATATACCCATATTGGAAAAGGATAATTATTTTTTAGTGGATTGTGATTTCTAAAAATATTGTGATTATCCATACATTTGATTTTTTTTATTTTTGGAATGGGTTGGATCTATCAAAATAGATCCCATATTAATTTTAAGGGAAGGGAACTCAGGTATTATTTCCAAATCAAACCACGATTTTCTATTGGTGTAATGATTTATATGAACATATCATGAAAACTAAATCAATTTTATGGGCCTTATTACCTATTCATTATGGGTATGTATCTTAAATGGTTAGGGGTAAATTAAAAATTGTTGATATTCTTATTATGAAAGAATATGTGTATGTATTTCCTGAAGAGTTTCCAGGCCTTCCCCTAAATCAGAAAGTTTATTTTTTAATATAAATCATAAATATTGTTACTCTTATTTTAATTAATCCTTATATAATAACTGATATTGAGTTGTATGAATTAAGTAATAAACCCTTAGAGAATATTGAGAAGGGATTCAATTGGCCATGTATGCCACCATGGGGTGAGACTATTATTTCTTTAAGAAGAAAGATGGACCAAATCTTTATTGAATTCATTATCGATTACTTAATGTGATCATAATGATGAATAATTACCCTCTATCCCATATTAATGATTTTATTGATCAACTTTAAGGAGATCAATACATTTTAATGATTTAAAACTAATATGGATATCATCTATTGAGGGTTTAAGGGATAAAATATAAAATACAACCATCTATAAATGGAATGGACCCTATAAATTCATAGAAATTAAATTTGGACTTACCAATTACACCATTCATGTATATAATGAATATATTATTTATAGATTACATTGATTGTTTTTTGAAAGTCTTTATAGATGATATTCTTAAATATTTTAAGATAACAGAAGAGAATGAAGACCATTTGATTATTTTATTGAAAATCTTGAGAAAAATAAGATGAATAAAAAATTTAGTTCATTTGAATTCATGTAAAAAAAATTCATTTTTAGGTCATGAAATTAAAATTGAGGGTAAATTGGTGGATCCCACAAAGATAAAAGTTATTGAAAACTAGCATAGTCTAACCATGGTGACAAAAATATATAGTTTTTTGGGTTGGATAGATACAAACACTTATTTGTGGTAAATTTATCACTACTTTAAAATACATTAAAATTTGTGATGTTGAAGTGTTACATGTTCATTTTGATAGATTAATGTGAATAAATATTCAAACAACTGAAAAGAAGGTTGGACAGTGAACCTATGCTCACACTACCTAGTAGGGGTGAAAGGTTTTTGATCTATAATGATTCATAAAAGAAGGGATTGGGATGTGATTTTATGTATTATATCATGGTATAATATTATTCTCCATTCCAATTTAAGGATCATGATATAAATTACCTAACTAGTGATTTGGAATTGGATGTGGTAATTTTTTTCTTTGAAGATATAGTAGAATTATCTTTATTGTGAAATGTGTGAAAAATATACAGAAATGAAAAGATTGAAGTACATTTTCCCATAGAATATTTTGAAAATAATAAAAAGGAGATGGTATAAACTGATTAAATATTATTATTTCTTAATATATTATTATCTTTGGAAGGTGAACAAGGTGGTTGATGCTTTGAGTAAGAAAAAACATGATTGTTTATCTATGACGAGGATTGGAATAAATACAACACATATGGATCAATATTGAACAATATATTCTTCTAAATATTATATATACTAAATGAAATATTTATTGTTTCAAAATATGGTTACGATTTTTCTATAGTTCATCCTTAACCATGATAAAAAGATTAGGTTTATGAACACAGTATGTATCCTATCAAGACTAGGATTAAGGAAGGATATATTCTAATAACATAATATTTCACCATTCTATATTCATCTAGGAATTATGATGTAATAGACTGTGATTTTATGATATATTTCTTTTCAAATATAATTAATTCCTTTGATGTCTTTCTTTACATGAAACACTGAGTGTAAAAAACATGTGATATAATATTGAGATATTATTACGTAATGTGATAGTTATTGCCAAAGCATTGGATTATTGAGTATGAATAGTAATAACTAAATTACAAAAAATTTATTGTCTATAAAAAATTCACTAGTTATAATTTGATTAGAAATAAAAATAAAAATAATTTAAAAATAAAAGATATGTTTTTCTAAAAAAACAATTTTTATGTAAATAAGTTTCTTTTATCTTAATAAATATAATTAATCACTATTGATGAATTATATTAATGAAATATATATATTCTATATTAAATAAATTTTTTTAACATTCATAATTTTTTTTCTAGGCAAAATATATCCAGTTTTATGCTTAAAATGCATATTTTTTTCTAAAAAATAGGTTTCATCGCAGTTTGCACCATTATTTTAAAATGAATTAATAATACTTATAGAAATTGAATATTTAAAAATGGATTAAATATTTTTAATCATTAGGATTAAATTAAATATATCCCTTTTATTATTGTTCAATATGAATGGTAACCATAATAAGTTTTTGTCACCCTGGTATGGGTAAAATGGTTAAAATAGGCATAAAAACATAGGATAAGGATTTAACAAATTATAATAATTCCCTTTATCATATTTGATGAGTGTAGTTAAGAATAAATTTCCATAAAATTATCTAATATATTGTCAATTGGTGCCACGTTTCTTTTATTGTGACCTTTATTTTAATTTTAGAAAATAATAAATACAAAATTTCACACTCTTAACTTTTATATATCTAATTTTTTTAAAAGGATAAAAAGAGCATAATTTAGGTTATAATTATTTATTTTATTTATAAAATACATTTTTATTATATTAATTTGTTCTAATTTTTTCATAATTTAATAATTAACTTATGTTCTTACGCAACACTGACAAGGTATATATTCAATTAAAAGAAAAATAAAATAAATGATTATAAAATTTTTAAAAGAAATAAAATTTGGGTGAATGGTTATGTAACATAAATTTTATAGATTTATTTATAGTATTTTAATTAAGTGAATGGTTTATATTTTAATTCTATTTCTGTTTTTTTGTTTAATGTCAAATTAAATGAATAGCGTCATAAATGACATTAATGATATTTTATGAAAATAATATTTTACTAAATTATTTAAAAAGCATAAAAATACTGAAACAGAAGATGGTGGATAATATATGTTCTATAATTTAATAACATGGTTATTTATTATTAAAATTTTACCTTATAAGTGAAATTAAAATACTTTAATATTGAAAAATTCATTATCATAGTTATGTTTAAAATTTGTTACCAAGGGGTTATTAAAAATAATAAGGTTTAAAATGGAACCAAAACTTAGCTCAATTCTATTTTTCAATGATATTTCAAAATCATCATCTTTTTATTTGAATCTTTGGGAATTAGGAATAATTTTTCTTGAGAATGAATCAATTATATTTTAATCTTTTACATAATTACATGAGTACCCCTCCGCTGACTTATAAAAGGGCACATCTTCTCCTCTATTACTCACACCGTTTAAGCCTTTTATCATAAAAATAAATACCATAATACCTTATTAACTTCCATAATAACATTTTTTATAATTTTTTATTTAAAATGGACATCCATTCAATACTTAAGGTGTAATCCACAGGAGAGTTCTCAATAAAGAGGTATAACACTTAACCAAGTACTTTATATAATATTTTTTCTTCAACCTTTTCTAAATACATGGTTTCAATTATAAAATTTGTAATTAAGTTTATTTAATATACTTAATTTTTATGATGAATATTTAATAACAATTATCCACCTTCTTTTCATTCTATAAAAATCAAAAACCTCTCCCATTCAAATGTATGGCTTACCATCTCCATGTAGAAGTGTAATTTATAATTCAACATCAATTTACTTGAATTTATCATAATACTGGATTTTATAAATTTATATGTTATTTATGATATTATTATGATTTTATAATGTTAAAAAAATTATCTTTTATTTTTATATCGATAAATGGAAACAATATTCATGCATACGTATGACCTACCATCTCTATAAACAGTGTCATTTATTTTTCTATATATACCTTTTGTGGATAAATAATATATATATATATATATAATATATGATATTAATATCATGTTAAAAATTATTTATATTTTGTAACCATGATCAAATTATAAATATTGACACTTCTGAACCAAAACATGTTTGAAAAACGAATCAGTTACCACTCAGAACCGTGATTTTAATAAAAAATTGATAATAAATGGCTGAAAAGTTGTCATATGAAAATAATTTATACTATGATATATATTATTATTGTTATAAAATACATTTATAATAAATATATAATTATTATAAATGATTTTTGGATACATACAATGAAATATTAGACTTGAGGTAAGGGTTTTATGTTAAAATCTCATTGTTTATCAAGATTGATATTAATTAAGTCCCAGTGATGAAACATTATGGTATAACTCTCAAGAAACTAATGAATTTTTTTCATTAACCATTTATTTCATGAAATTATATGTTTTAACTTAATTTTATCTTTTTAATTTACTCAATATACTTATAGAATATTTTTATGTAACCGCAAATTTAAGTCTCCCTTGAGTTGAAAATATTTTTTACACCATATCCATATTTTCTTAAAAAAATTCAAGAATGTTTTTAATATTATCCTATTATTTTTTAAATTAATATTTACTAAATATATAATTTTTTAAAAATTGTTTAAATTGATTCTTCTTTTAATTTTCTGAACAAGGTACTTTTTTTAAAGTATAAAAGGAATGTTTTATTTTAACTTATACTAAATGAATATAATTTCTTATCATCATGGAAATTAAATTCATTAAATAATACTTCACATGTTTCTATGGGTTCATTTTAAATAAAAAATTCTATAATATTTGGAAGAAAGTTAGATTTTAAATAAGTTTTTTCAATGTGAAAAGCATGTTTACCATAAGAAATGTTGAAAGTGATATTCTAATGGAGTTTTGCATCTAAGATGACATACTTTTATGTTATATAATCTATATTGTGGATATAATCCAATGATATCATATTTATTATTTTTATGGATGGTTTATTACTATTATGACATGTTTGTTTAGGAAATTGTTTTTCATGGGGTTTTCTATGAAGAATTAATGAAATGGTTATGAAACCTATTTCTTTTAAATGGGTAATGACATGATAAAATGTTTATAAAACCCATTTATTTATTAATTTTTAGGATATTATTAATGTTTTATGATATTCTAATACAAATCTATTTGATTTTAATTATGTGACTAGTGGAGAAAAAATTATTTTTTACTCCAATGAATTGGGTAAATATTGATTTCTCATGAGATATATAGGACTGGAATGAGGAGTCAACCCAGTTTAGTACAGTAATCTATCCACTATGAGAGTATTGGGAGTGAACCTTGACAAATATGATGGAATGTGAAGTGAACCCAATCCACTATGATAGTCTTGGAATTAGTCCTCAACTACAATCAGAATTATTTTCTATTCTTATGTGTTTGCCAAAATTTTATGTTTTATGTCAATTTTATTCTCACATAGTTTATGTTCTATGATTCCCTTATGATTCATATTTTTTGAACTACAAATATTTATTTCGTGGATTAAGATTATTATCTGTGATATGTAAGGTAATATTTTCAAATGATAATATCACGTTCTTATACCCCTATGATAATGTTATTATAACATGATCATTAATATATTCCTTTCTTACCCTTACTAAACATATAAGCTCATCCATTCTCATATTTCCGTTCCCCAGGATATACATGACATTTTTAGGTATGATTTTTCTAATATGTGTGATATTTGTGAATAACTAAGTGGGTGATGATGTAGATCTCTTATGAATTTTTTTTACATATCCAAGTTTCCAAAGACACTAGACCTATAAAATTTTGGCATGGATAATTTATTATGCATTGAATATTTATCTATTAATATGTGATGTATATGTATGAAATGTATGGGTTTCTATAATTGGTATCAGAGCGAATTTTAGCTACCTTTGGAATCTAGTATGATAAAATTTAGTGAAAACCCTAATAATAATCCCATATATAAGAGTAAATCCTTTGATGTGGTAAATAAAGGAGTATGATTTTCGTAGAAAAAAATCCTTGACTGGATACTACAAGTGTAAATGGCTTTATTACAAATGAATCTAGGGGTAATGACCCCTAAAATATTTGTTAGAATATAATTCATTCATCATTCTGGTGCATAATGAGTGTAACATTACTTTTGACCTACTTTGATGTTCATGGGGATATTCATGAGTTAATTCTTATTTTCATTATGAACCATCATGATGGATTTTAATAGGTGATGATCATTGATGAACTAGGTTAAAAATATGATGTCATATAATGAAAATAATTTTTAATTATTTGCACATCCTATAAATGTCTTTTCCTGATTATGTGGTCTCCCACAATTATTTTATTTTTCACACTATTTTTTTTTGTTTTTAGTAAATTGTTGATAATCGAAGGAATTGTGTTAATACTAAATCTAACGGAAAATGTAATGACTGTCCTCCTAAAAAATCAAATGTTACAGTACTTAGAATCAAAAATATTTTTTATATGCATATGAAACATTCCAAAGCTATGAATCATGATGAGCTTCCAAATAAGAAAAGGTAGGAACAATGTTCTGTTGAGTCCTTCATAGTGAAACATCCACCATCTTATAGTGAGTTCATTAATCCACCAGTTGTTGAAAAATCGGTTAGTTTCATTGAAAATATAAATTATATTCTCCAATTTTTTGAACGCAAAAAAAATTATTTTATATGTTTATCATTTGGAAGCTGAAGAAGATCAATGATGGACTCTTATCATGAAAATGAGGCAACCAAAATAAATTTACTCCATGGATTGTGATGAGTTTAGAATATTATTAATTAATATGTAATTAACTCTTATTATTAGTATAATAATGGATAAATAATTACTTGAGATAAAGAAATAGGATGGATAATATTTTAGTGCATATGAAGAAAATTCTACATGTCTTTCATTGTGCCCTTATAGTATTATTATACAACCAAAATGTAAGGTTGATCAATTATTAAATGGATTAAAACCAAGTCACTAGAGAGCATTATCCATATGGGACATTGGTATCTATGAAGGAATCATTCGATGTGATATCAAGGTGGAAATAGAGATTGGAGTTACCCATAAATATTATAGTTTTGATAAGAAATGATAGTTGAAATTTAAATTAAATTATAAGAACTATAGAGAGAAGAAGGTGATCATTCCCTTATGCTTGAAGTGTGGAAGGAAACATGGTGGAAAATGTATTACTAGGACTAATATGTGTTTTACTTGTGTAAAAAAATGTCATTTTCAAATCAAATGTCAAATTTATGGGAAGAATAAGTTTACTAATGATGTAGATAAAGAACCACATAATTCACCACCCAAACTGTAGTAAATAAAATTCTAGGAGTATGGGTATTATGATAACTCATATATTTAATATGCATTAATTAATGATTTATTACACAAGGAAATACATAATATTATCACATAATATCGTAGGGACAAGTGTATTTTTGATAATATTTACATAGAACATTAACATTACTCTTGCGTAACAAAAAATTATTTAAAAAAATCCAAAACATTCCCTCATGTTATACCGATATTCTAATACTAAAAGAGATAAACTGATGATGTATATAAGAAAATGGAAATCTATAAATCCCAATAAGTGTATAATTAAATCATGACATGGTGAAAGTAATGCATTTTAGTCAATAGGCATATCAAGACATAAATTTTTGATAATCATAAACATGGTCATCGAAGCATGATATAACATGATAACATCAAGGAAACATAGGAATATAGAAACAACATAAAACATGACATAAAAAAAATAAATCAAGAATAAATACTAATAAATAATAAAATATAATTCTTAGGACAATCTCTCATGCACCATAAATGGAATATCATGAGTTAAAAATATTACCCAATGCATTGGTGGGCAACATAATTCCATGATTTGCAGTCACATTCATATCATTTACTTGAATTTGTGTGCCACATAGGCCATATAACATAAGAACATATTTCAACGATTTTAATCCCATGATTAAGGATTTTGTGTAACATACATATAATAACACAATTTATTAGTGATAATTGAAACTAGGTGAATACCCTTGAGTGGAAATGGGGATGGGTATTCACTACATAAATTCTTTGTATGGAATATGACATGATAATTTTGACAGCATAACAGGTGTACATAATGGTTTATGGAATGGGTGAATGAGTTTGGATTGAGGTCTCTCACTATATGGGGATTATAACTACTGTAACGGGATGTTAAAAAAATTAAAATATGGAAAATTTTAAATCAAAATGACTATGTAAAAATAAAGTAGTTGAAATAAAAGTAATAGGAGAGCATCCCTTACCTTGAGAGGGTTCTTCTAAAATATTTTGAGGTGCATATTAAGATATTAGGAACACCTTATGAGGTATTTATAAAGGGATAAGGACAGTAAATTTGTGCTCAATAGGTTTTCAGTTAAGAGAAGTGGAAATATGGGGGTATTTAAATTAAAATATAGTGAATTTCTTGATTAATTTCTAAACATAGGCTTTAGACTCTATATGATAAAATAATAAAATTAAAAACCTTATCATGTTTTTTAACATTATCTCTACCAAAGGGGGGTGGTTTTAAAAAATTTATAAGTACCAGAACTGAAAATATAAATATAATACCTTTGGGGATGTAGAAGTAAGTTATGTTCATAAATAACTGATTTTAAAACCGTAAAATATACTATTTGTTTTGGATGATTCATCAAAGGATTATGGAATTAATAAAATAACCTAAAAACAATTTATTTTGAATGATATATATTTATAAAGGGTTTTTATTCCTTTTAGTATATTTATTTCATCAATTTTGTGTCATTATAATGTTATAATGAAGACTATATATTGATACCATATTTAATTTTTATCCAAAAATTCAACTATCTAATAAAATTAAAAAAAAAATCCATTGGATAATTTTTACATGAGGATTTAAAAAATAATATTTATTTTATAAAAATAGTTTTCTAAATAATATAATTTTAACATTAAAATAAAAATCCAAATTTACTAGAAAATACTAGTTTTTAGGATATTAACCACTTTTTGACCCTTATAAAAAATACATTGGACATCGTGAAATTATATTATTATTTATATTTAATATGGTGAATCATAATTTTCATGCATATATATTACATAAAAATATATGAATATTCTTTTTATTTTACAAAAATATGCATGATGACCATAAAGGTTTAGTCTCTTTCGAAACTGGGATACATAAACAACTGGTTCATAAGTGAACTATAAAATCTCCCAATATATTATTTATAATTAGCACCTTTCTTAGAAATATTATAAATAATATCTTTATAAGTATCCTAATTAAAGGAAAAATAAGAAAGGGTGACCTCATATTCTTGGTAAGGTTAAACAAGAGAGTTATCAATGATCATTTAAACATAACATGAGCATAAGTGAATGAGAACATAAGAACAAAATTTGAAAACCACATCCTATATAACATAGATCATAAAATTGAGTTATGGCACAAATTTTGGTAGTTCATAAAACATGAATAACAAAGGAATCAAATATCATGATCCATGAGGGCATAACATAGGTATAAAACAAAGATTTGTGGCACACACCTAAGGAAATAAAATCATTTCCTTAGTAGTCAAGCCTCATTGAAAAGATTATCAATGTGAAATGGGTTCACTCCCAAAACCATCATATTATCCAAGGTTCACCCCCAATACATTCATAATGGAAATGGTCTTTTACCAAACCAGGTTCACTCCTCATTCCATTCTAGTTTATCTCATGAGATATTCATCATTACCCAATGCATTAAATGGATATATAATTATTTTTCTATGCTTCACATAATGAAAATCATATATATGTGCCCCACAAGTTCATAAAATATTCATCACATCACAAAACATGAAAAAGAAATGGGTTTCATAAGCATTCCATCATAGAATAACCCATGTGAAATAAATGGGTTTCAAAATCATTATATAAATTCATCATAGCATAACCTATGTAAAAAAATGGGCTTCATAAACATCTTTTCATCATATTCATAAACCATCTAGAGAGAGAATATGGATGGTATATTTTGATCATATCTCTACTATATCATAATTATAATCAAGGGTTGTCATCATTGATAAATATAAATACCATTAAATGATAATTAAAATTTTTTTGAGGAAAATACACTTTCCACTTTGAAATTTATTTTATAAAATATGAATTTTTTCACAAATATTAAGGAAAAATATTATTTAAAAATGGCCCTAGAAAAAATAAATAAATATTTAAATAATTTATCATTCATTGTGGAGGTAAATATCTTTCATTAACTCCATATTAAAAAAATATACCTTTTAAATTTTTGGTAAAAATTAAAAAGTACCTCATTCAAAAAATGAAAAGAATACTCCTTTTAAAATATTTTCTAAAAAATAAAAAAAATTGAAAAAATGTCTTCAAAAAATCATTGGAAAATAGTAAATATGTTTTTTTTATCATTTTCAGAAAACATTAACATTAATGGGAAAAGATTTTAGACTGAATAGTGATAAAATTGGTTTTCATAAAAAATATTTTTTTGGTATCTTTAGTACATAAAGAGAGTAAAATTAAACTAAAAAAATTTAATTTATTGAAATAACTATAAGATGATAAATTTTTTGAGTTTACAGATAAATATATCTTTATATTTCATCATCATATTCTTAATCCTTAAAAATCATGATAAACAGTGAGACTGTAACGTAAAATCTTTACCAGTTTGGTAACTTTTCAATTGAAAGCCCAATGTAAGAATTAAACTTATATAGATATGTATATCCAATAATATTAATAATAATAATCATAAAATATATTTATGGTAAGTATATACACCACACAAAAGAAACAATTGGTGAATACAAAATGTGTCCCATATATGTAAAAGTGAGACGAGAATGCCTTACCTTGAGTTTCAGTTGTTTCGAAAGAAATTTAACCCCATGTATAATAAATTTAAATTTATACAATTATATAAAATAATCATGTAAATACTTATAATATCATAAATTATCCACTTATAATATTTCAATATCCATTTATTAACAGTTCATAATTAAAATCATCGTTTCTGGGTGTGAACTGTTTCATTTTTCATGTATGTTTTAGTTCGGAAGTTTTTTTGTCCTTTTAATTTGATAATGGGTTCATAATATGCAAAATTTTATCATGATATAATTATTATATATAAAAATTATAAAATATTTATATTCATCCATAAAATATGGAGACAAATGACTGAATCACACCATTCATGGAGACAGTAGGTCATACATGCACATGAACGTTGTTTCCATTTCCTCTACAGATGAAACAAAAGAAACATAAAAAATATTTTAAATTTAAAGAATATTTTTTATTTAATATATGTAATTTATATTAATTAAATATATAATTATTACCATCAATGTGAAAATAAAATGTAAAAAATGAATCACATCTCTTCGTGGAGGCGATAGTCCACACATACGCATGAGCAACATTATCATTTTTCAATAGATTGGAAGGTAAAAAGGTAGATGATATATTATAAGTAGAAAATTATAGTTATTTCAAAAATAATATATATATACTTTAAATCCATAATTATATCCTTTAATTATAGGTGGTGATGGAAAATGAATTACATCAGTTCGCGAGGCGATAGTACTCCACTCACATGATTGAAGATTTCATTTCCCATTTGATGGAAGGGAATATGAATGTAGTTTATTCCATAATCATAATATATATATATATATATATATTATATACAAATATTATTATATGATAAAGTTTGAATAAATTTTCAAGGATGGGGAAGACAAAATAAAATGAAAGTTCATGTTTAATAATCATACCTCTTCTTCAGAAAACCCCTTTAGTTTTATGACTAAAGTATTCCTATGATAGTTTTTTTTATAAATATAGAGGATATGCTTCATGTGTATGTATGTATGTAATTTTTTTGGGTAATTATTTATTGAACCAAAATGATCTTTAAATATGGATAAGATAGGAGAGGTGGTGTCCTTTTATTAATTGGGGAGGGAGCCCACTTGGAGATTTCCTAATAGAATCCAAAACGAAAAAGTGATTCCATAATAAATTTCATCTAATGAAAATATATTATAAAATAGGATAATATATGTTCTATATATATATTCATAAAATATGATTTAGAAAAGTTTAATTATAAAAATTACACTTATCTTTTGTTTTAACCTCTTGTAATATCATTTTAACCTTATCCGTGGTAATTTTTTTTACTATGTTTAATATTCATTATGACCAAAAATTAAGTTGAAGTTATTGAATGATATTAATTATTATTATTCCATATATTTGATTGATTTTACCAAATTAAATTCCCATAATTTGTAGGATTTATATAAAATCAAACCTACAAGTAAGATAAAATTTCGAGTTTCCAAAGAAAAATGTTCTCTTAATTATAAAATGATTTTATATAAAATATCAACATAATATTGAATAAAATGAAATATATTGGATTAATAATAATATAATAAAAATAATTTTACTTTTAAAACCATTTAAAAAAAATAGAAACATTTTAAATTCTTTAAAAATGTAGTTTTCAATAAAAACCGTTTTTCAATATTTATCGAAAAATTAATCATTTCAAAAAATTATCAAAAATTCACTGGAATATAATGTTTACTTGTTTATTTATTAAATCATGTTCATTATGTCCTAAATTTTGTCAAAATTTTTTAAAAATTATTTTTAAAATAAGTGCACAAAACACGATGAAACCACATTTTATAAAAATAAATTTCGAAGCCTAAAACTATATTTATTCTTATATCAAGATTATAAAAAATATTCAATGTATGATAAAACAATTGATCAAATATGACATAATAAATATAATAAATATAATTAAAATAATTCACAAATAGTTTCTCTTGTAATTTATTTAGATTAAAACATTTAGTGTGCATAAAATGAGTTTTTCCTAAAACCATTTCTTTCACTTTCAAATGATTTTTTATATTCATTTCTAATAAATTGTTAACAAATGAATTTATTTTATTCCTATTTAAACCATATAATTTTCAAAATATAGTTCTTATTATTAATACACACCAATTAAATGCCTATATTAAAAAGTTATGCTATATTAGGATTCATAAAAACTCGGTGTTGTATGCAATGAAAGATATTGAAGAAGTAAAATTTATTTAGAAAATAATTCATCATAGAATATCAGGGTATTAAATTAAATAATTATTATCTAATAAAAAAAATTTGGTAAAATATTATTTATTTCAAAAAAAAATTAATTTATCAAATGGGTCTCTTAATTGAAAATATATATTTCCCAAAAATACAATTTTGATTTCATCACGTCGAAACATATTTTTTATCAAACACGTTATATATTCACTAATAAAGAAATAATAATGAGTTACATACATAATCAATATTTCATTAAAAATAAAATTTAATTATTTATAGTGCTAGGGTCTAGATATATAACCTTTTGTTACACCAGCATACACCTTCAGGGTAAGGTGTGTGATGGTGGTGTTTTCATTGGGTGGATCAGTGAAAATGGTTTGGGTATTAATCTGGATAATATTGAACATAGCTTATAAATAGTTTCATTCATTCTTCAATTTTTAAATTTTATCTTGGGATTGGTCAAGGTAAAATCCTAATGATGTTATCTCCCTCATAATATTTGATAATTGGAATTCATATGGTATGATCATACTAGTCAAGGAAGTCACTCCTTCCACATTTGAAAATTAATCTTTATCATAAAACTTAATATATACTAATCATATAGGCCACAGTATAATGAAAATATTATCAAAAGTTATTATTCTTAATAGTATATTAAATCGAACATTCTATATTTTATAATTGGTTAAAATAACCAATGTAGTGCATGTTTTTTATATGATTATATGGAATTTACTCAATAACAACAAACTTTCATTTCTACACATTTGCGTCATTACATTGTTCACCCATTTGGAAATTTCAACCTCAAAATTTCATATCATACACTAAAATATATGAGTGTACTTATATTTCATTTCCTCTTCTGGTTATCATGTTCCTTCCTCAAAACTTGTGGTTTTACCATAACGCTTTGACCAGGTTTTTTGTCATATCTTGTAATAACATTAACTATATGATCTAATATCTTACCTAGTTATTCATCATATGAATTATCATTATCCAAAGGTAGAACCTCTAGAATCAATACGTGAGAGGTTTCTAGTATATACTTCCTAAAGAGGGATGCATATAACATATCATGTACTTGATATTGGATAGGTGGGAGTGTAAGTCGATTGGCCAAAAATATGATTAGATCAAGGATCTAAAAGGGGAATATATGCCTTGGACAAAGATTTCCCTTTTTCCAAAACCTCATGACATTATTCCATGGTGATATACAAATGAAAAACTTATCTCTGACCTTAACCTCTAGGTCTCATCAATAATTTTCTTCATATATTTTTTATCAAATTTTCATGAATTTCATATTCCATTAAATGGGTTGAAACTTCTCTATCATATCCAAGATAAGATCAGGTCCCATAAGCATCTTCTCTCCAATTTCATCCTTTTATGTTGGAGTCTGACACCTCTTCCCATATAGATCATCCTAATATTTCATTTGAATACAAGAATATAATTCATCTTTATATGAGAACTCCACTATGGGAAGGTGTTGATCCCAACATCATTTTAAATCCATTGAATATGATCTCATCATATCTTCTGTAGTTTGAATTATTCTACTAGATTGACCATCCTTATTAGGGTGATAAGAAGTATCACAACTCATATCTATATCCAATTCTTATTAATTTATTATCCAAAAACTTATGTTAAATTCAAATATCTATCAAATATAATGTATATTTGTACCCCGTGCTATCTTACCACTTCCCTTATATATATCTTAAAGAGTTAATATAGAGAGAAATATTCTTAATAGTAATGAAATGCCCTAAATTTTTAAGGCGGGCGAATAACACCCATATGGGGTTATTTTCTTTAGCTGTCATAGGGAGTCATATGATGAAATACAAGGTCATTTTTTCCATTTCCATTATGTTTTGGGAAATGGTTGCATCATACCCATAGAATTTTTCCTCTATATTTGAATAGTTGGAATATCAAGAATCAAGATAAAAATTCTACAATCTCCATGTTCATGTTGTTTTACCAGAAGTTTTTCATTAGATATCTATACGTCTTAGTGATTCCTGGGTAAATAGAGAAGGATTAGATATGTGCATCATGCCAAAGATCCATCTTTAGTTCTGGTTTTTATGGGACACATATTTCAGTTCCATACCTTATAACTCCATCTTTAGAAAAGTTTTACTTAGGAATATTTGTTACCTTTTTTATAGATCCAAATAATCATTTTGGGACTCCTTGATCCTCTCCGGAATGGACGGTTGAGTTTTTATTTTAGAAATTTATTATGGTGTTCCTTTTATGATTCCCATGTCCATCCTTTTCACATCCATTAATATTGTATCAATTTTAATCCTCATCATGGATATGGTTGAATAATCCTTTCCACTCAAAGAATATTATACTTCGTTCTCCTTCCTATGATGATAATGGATTGAACAATAATAATATCTGATTAGTACTAACCACCTTAATTGGTTCATATTAAGCTCATTTTGTGTGAATATATACCTGAGTATTTTATGATCCATATATATATATCACACTTATCCCCGTGGAGTTAATGTATCCAAATATCAAATTTAATGATCATTAAATCCAATTATAGATCATATTTTGGTATTTCTTTTCATGGATCATTAATTGGTGGGATTCATAGGATATTACTTTATCATCTTTCACGAGTACACAACCCAGTCCCTTTTTTAGATGCATCACTGGAGATCAAAAATCCTTCACCATGGGTGGGTAATATAAGAATAGGTGAATTGATTATCCAATTATTTAACTCTTTAAATATCTCATCTCATTCATTATTATATAAAAACTTCAACTCTCTTCCAAGTTATCTTGGTTAGTGGGATTTACAATCATGAGAAATTTTTCAAAAAATCAATGATAGTGCCCAGATAATCCTAGGAAACTACGGGTCTCCATCACATATATTGTTCCAGGACATCCTTCAATTACCTCTATTTTTGAAGGATCCATTGATCCTCACTTTATGGTGATAAAATTCCCTTACAATGTTACTTTATCCATCAAAAACATGCATTTTTTATAATTCTCATATAACTTTTCCTTTCCCAAGCTCTTCAATACAAAATTCAAATGTTCCTCGTGTTCCACTTTTATTTTTTAATATATAAGAAATACATTTATAAAGACTGACATAAATTTTTTAAGGTATCCTCAAAGTCACTATTAATTAATTCCATGAATGTATCTGGATCACTTGAGAGTCAAAGAGGAAACACTACAGAATCATACTCGTCATACCTTGTATGAAAAGTAGTCTTGCGGATATCATATTTCTTCAACATTAATTGATAATATATCAACCAAATATACATCTTATAGATGTAATGGGATCTACATAACTGATCGATCGAGGCATCAATCTATGCTAGTGGATACTTTTTCTTTATTGTCATCTTTCTGGGCTGACGATAGTCAATGTATTGGCGCATTGACCCATAATTTTTCTTTATGAAGACAATGGGTGCAACCCATGGTGAAGAACATAGTATTATAAACCCTTTATCTAGATTATCCTATTGTTTATAATTCATCTCTTCATGTTCAAAAATGGAAATTATTTTTAGAGTCATGGATATTCGAAAAAATATAGGTAAAATTATAATTAGAACTAAACCTCTTGGCTAGTATGAAGACTAGACAATTCTCGGGAAACACATCAGTGTATTCTCATACAGTGGTCATGTCATCCAGGTGGGGTTTTTTCCCCGTAGTCTAAATCATTTTAGAAGGATATGCTTACTCATGATGAAATAATATTCATTCTTGAGATGTGGATACCAAAGGAGATTCATTCTCCTATCACATGTATTGAATCAGAGGGAGATTAGTGATATGCGGGTAATTTACTTCTTCCATAAATTTATGTCGTCTCTATATAAGGAAATTAAATCCATACCCAAAATTAAATCAAATTCCTCTAAAGGGAATCTCATAAGGTTATCTATGAATTTCATCCCACAAATTTGGAAAGGTGATAAGTTATATATTTATGATGTAATAATTTTCCCATTTACCATTTTCACCAAAAGCCCCACTTCCATATTTTGAGGTGGTGTTTGGATAGTTATAGTAAAATTTTATGATATGAAATAATGTGTAGAACCATGGTTGATAAGGCTTCCTTACACTATTTGATTTTATTTATAATCATTTACTTCTTTCAAAATATACTAAAGGGTGATAACTTTCAACCTATTAAACATATAAAAGGTAAACTATGGATATTGAAGGGACAACTCATAAATGACATATATTACTTAACCTATGAATTTATAGGTTTCTATATAAGTTATCAATGTTCTATCTCTAAACATAATTTTTATGTGAATTCTTTTCCCCTACATGATCGTTTATAAGGAGATTATGAATTTACCAATGCTTGTCCCTATGAGTTCTAAACCAAGTTTATAGTAAGGACACTTTGTCATGCACTAGGTGATGATCATGTTAATGTAAAATTCACCCATTTTATTATTATTATCCCTAGGTAAAACTGTGTCAAAGACACATCATCTTATAGTATCCATATATGGATTTTGTTGCATGGAAACTATTTAATCTATACTTTACCATAATTTAGGGATGTTTTCTTGTGTTTATTATTACCCCTATAGCTTTGACTAAATTTTTCTGACCCTAATCCCCTAAAATAACTAGACCCTCCATTGATACCAACTATGAAAACCCATATCTTCAATACACCTCAATTCATGATTTATTACACAAATATACAGACAATACATTCCCAAAAGATAATGAAGGAAATTTTATTTGGGAAATTAGGTACATAGAACATTAAAATGAATCATGGGTACAAAAACATTATTTATAATTTTCAAAACATTCCCTTATATACCATTGATATTCTAATACTACACAAGGTAACATATTGATGTACATATGAAAATGGTGTGTTATAATTTCTAGTAAGGGAATAATAAAATAATAACATGATAAAAGTAATAAATTTTTTCAAGGGAATATCTATTTGATGTAAAAAGGGTTAGAATCATAAACATTATCATCAAATAATGATATAATTTGATAAAATCAAGGAAACATTGGAATTTGGAAGCAATATAAAAAAAGATATCATAAGTCACTACTACAAAAGAGGCCATTAATAGCACTAGAACATGCCTTTATCACCACTAAAAATATATTACTACTGAACTATAGTTGAAATACCTTGGATTTTCCAATTCTATAAAAGATCTAATAAATGGGTCCTTTATCCACACTAAATAAAGTGCTGATAAAGAACACTTTTATCAGTGTTGTTAGAAGGCCCTTTTAACAATATTATTGTTAAAGGAACCCCTTAACATTGCCTTTTTTAGTGATGATAAAGGATACCTCTCTCAACACCAAAAAAATATCTTAATGTGGGTAAAATTAATGTTTTTCATACATCTATGAGCCTGACCCCTTTATCAGTGCTTCCAAAACCCCATTAATAGCACTCGACAACCCCTCTTATCAGCGCTTTTCACCCCCACCACACCTTTATTAGTGATTTTCTAATTTCCATCCTCTTGCGCCCACATGTATTTGAACCTTGCACCTCTAATTTGAAGATGGAATGCATTTACCACTACACCAAGTTGTTTTGTTGTCCATTTAATGATATATATATATATATATTCACAAATATATTTTTTAGTCATATATTTGTATAATTATTTTAAATATATCTATAAAATATGTGTGTGATATATATATATACATACATAATTATATTTATTTAACATATTATATATTACATTCATTTATATATTTTATACTATAATATAAATCCATATCAGGTTATTAATACAAAAATATAAGTATATATATAAAAATATGAATGCCTTTTAATAAGGTAAATAAAAAGGAAATTTTTTATGTTAAACAAAATAAATAATAAATACTTATTTTATATATTTAATAATACATGTCTTTATAAATATGTTTATATATGTATTTATACAAGTGATTTATTATATGAAAATAGAATTATATAGGCATATATTTAATTATAAATATAACTAAATTATGAAAAATGATAAAATTTAAAAATAATAATATCGATGTGAATATAATCCTTGTGAATAAATTTATTACCAGCTAAAAATGGGGAAATATTCCCCCTTAAATGAGGATGAAATTCCTTCAAATGTTAAAAAAATTAGTGTACCTCAACTAAAAACTCAACTTTGAAGGCCTTCTAGGCCACTTTTTACATAATAAAATATTGTCAAAACTCCCCACAAAAAAAATATAATAGATATAATAAATTAATTCAATTTGATATGGGGTAGAGCCTAAACAGACACCTGAATCAAAAATTAAGTTTTTTTGATGTTCGAGTTATGTTTTCAACTTATTTTAGAAATTTTATTATTTTTTGATTTCTTTTTATCATTGAATTGTAATTAAATGACTATTAGTCGATAATAATTAGCAAATTATTAACTCAAAATATTTTATTAATTATTTTATAATCCATTTTCACTAAATATATTATATATTATGTTTAATTGCCTATTTACCCATATCAAAATGATATTTAAAAATATACATATTATATTTTTATCAATATAAATATATAAATATATAAATATATTATTTTTAATAAAATATAATTGTTTTTTCAAAATATACCCTTTATCATTGCTAGTAAAAAAGTGTTGATAGGGGGTTTATCAGCGCTTCTAAAAAGTTATAATAAAGACCCCACCATTTGTCAGCTCTTTTTACTAGCATCGTTAGGGGGTTTTATTTTCATTTTTTAAAAGCACTGATAATGTTCCCCTTTAACTATGATTTTTAGCATTATTAAATACCCCCCATAATAGAACTAAAAACACAGTTAAATACCCCCATTATCAATGCTTTTTCAAGTGTGGAAAACAAGGGTATTTTAATGTGATTTTAGATAATGTTTTTAAAGCCCTAGCATTGGATAAACCCAATTTTGTGGTAGTGAGAATAATTCAACGCTGACCACGGAGACATCAAAACATAGTTTTCTTATGATAACTACTTGTTCACCATACATGGCATATTATGTGACAGAAAACATAACCAATGTATTGGAGGGATATATTATTTTGGGTCCACCAGTCACCTTCTATAACGTTCTGAACTGAGTTCCACCCACTAGTACCTTGAGCCGGTTTCCAAATGACCTCAAGCCTACCTCCTCATACACTAGAGACTTCCAACTATAAGTGAAGGTCTAATATCGATATTTGGGAGATTATACCATCTTTTATTAGAGTAATACACTATTAGGAAATAAGAAACAATAACAGAATAATAATAACCAAAACCTAAATAAATCAGTATCATATAATGTGAAAATACTAGAAATACATTATCAAAACTAAACAGTAGACATTCCATAATAAATTATGTTTCAAGTTACAAAATGAAACTCAAAATTAAAGACTTGGATTACTCCCAAGAGGGTCCCAAACCATGTTTGATTCTCTCATCTATGATCCACCCCAACTCAGGCATCTAACACTAGGAATTTTCCCTTATCTTGTCCTTCAACCATGAAATCTATTCAGGTATCGACCAGTTTGCTTGAGTAGGGTGTGAGTAAAACTCAGTAGGCCACCACCAACGATATATAAAACAATATCTAGTCAATAGAGTGTATGTATTTTTATAAATACTAAAATACAATAAATAAATTAAATAGTTTATATTATTCAATTATTATTTGTTTAACCCCATATCACCCCAGGGTTCCCAAGGATATCCAAATAATATCATATATCTAAATTACATTATTACCATTCATAATTCATAATTAAATTCCCTTGTTATCATTCATATTTAATAATTTAATTCCCATATAACCATTCATATTTCATAATTTATTGACCATGTTACCATTAATAATTTTACAATTCATGGCTGAATTACATTGTTACAATTCATCATTTCTCAATTTAATGACTATGTAATTGTTAATAATTTTACAATTTAATGACCTTGTTACCATTCATAATTTCATAATTTAATGTTCATGTCACCACTCGTATTTTATAATACATGACTAAAATTCAAAGTTACCATTCATCAATACATAAATAATTCAATAATTAATAATTCACATAAATTTCATGACTAATTCTACAATAAGTTAATCATATAAATCCAATTAATTAATTCACTGATTAATTAATCATATCAATCTCATTAATTAATTAATCAATAAATTAATCACCTCAATCACATTAATAAATCAATAATTAGTTCATCACATAATTCCACATAATTAATTACCTGAATAATTAATCAAATAAATAAAATTGATTAATTCACCAACTAATTAATTAATAACCACAAATATAATATCCCATAATTAATATAATAATTAATTATTAAATTCACAATCCAATATCCCCATAGTTAACTCAAAAATTAATTATCCTAAAATACTAATTCCTTATCACAATATATCAAAAATTAATTCAATAAATAATTATCTCAAATCAACAATATCAATATCTCATAATTAATTCAACAATTAATTATCTCTAATCTATAATCTCAAAATCCTCAATTTCATATTTCCATAAATTAATTAATTCAATAAATAACTCAATTGATCAAATCTAATAGAAACTATACAATTAAATACACATAAATTCAATCAAAACCTTGAGATTTTAATTATATACCACATAACTCAATTCGTTGATGAGAGTTCACACAATGGAAATCCCCAATTTCAACAGAATACTGATGTAGAATGAGATTTTTATCTTAAACATAAATTAAATATCATATAAATCAATATCCAACAATTATAGATCTAGATCAAAAATCTTATATATATATCCAACCAAAACAGGGAAGAAAAATCCGTCAATGGATTTAAGAAGAATGGGAAAGAGAAAATAAACCACATGGGATGAGATCCTCTTACCATGAGGTGTATAGGTATTTATTTTGGAAATCTAGTCACCAAGAATAGAGGTTATAGGGCCTTGTAATCATTTTTTATGTCTCTGAAATTGAGATAAATTGATCATGGTTTGATATTGATAATTATAGGGTATAATATGGGTGTTCACAAATTAATTTAATTAAATATAGGATATTAAAATCTTGTATGCATTGTTTTCTACTCGGGGTGCATAGTTTCTTCTAACTGTTTTCCTTATGTATGATCCCCTTCTAGGGTGTGCATTTTTTTACATTTAGGGTGCATAGTTTGGAAAACCATGCACCAGCTGTGAAAAACCTATATGTCTAGGGTTGCACTATTTTTGGGATAAGGAACATGGTTATGGAAAACTATGTGCCAATAGTGCACTTCCCTCTTTCTACCATTTTTCTCAAATTTGCACCCAAGAACACCCCAAGGTAATAACACAATAAAAATGACACAACATAAGGAAAATTAGTATCTATAATAAATCCCTCAACATATATAGAAAATTTATAGATCTTACAATATCTACACCTTATAACAGCTCATCCTCAAGTTGTACTCCCAAGCATCTCCATGTTTTTGAGTTAAAAATATTTGGTCATTGAAACCTCGTATCTAATTCTCCCTCCCATGTTTATTCTTGTTCATGCCCATGTTTCCACAATACATTAACTATCATCATGGTATTTCCACTTAACACTTTCTCAATTTTATGAAACACATTTATCATATGCTCCTCAATAGACTCATGTATTTCATGCTCAACATCATCCATATCAATCACATGAGGAGGGTCAGGGTGATACTATCATTGTTGTAGCACATGGAAAATGTCATGCATAGCAATGTATCTATGTGTAAGATATAATCGGCACACCACTAACCAGATTATAACCACAACCACAAATGGTCATGTTAACTTGGGTGCCAACATTCCCCATCTCTGTATCCTGTAGTGAACCAATCTTGGTGACACCCGAAGGAATAAACAATCACCCTATATAAACTCTAGGGGTCATCAATGTCTATCAGTATATGACATCTATCTACTCTGAGTAATATACATATGCTTTCGAATCAGCTATACCTTCTTTGATGTCTCATACATGAGACTTCATCCCAACATCTCAAACTCACCTTCCTCCATTCGGTATAGATGTGATCTGTATTAAATACCATAAAGATCTTTATGTTCTTCCATCTGAAAAGTTAATTGATAAATTTTTTTATAGGAAAAATCCACCAAATCTAGGTGCTTCTCCTAAGACCCTCCAATGTCATGAAAATATGCTCATAGGATATCCTCAAGAACCTATATAGTACACTTTGACTACCCATATCTCTATGGGTGGAAAGGTGTACTCAACAAAACCAATGCACCAAGTGAATTTTTTTATCCCTAATAGAAGTGTTAAGTAAAATGTGAGTCACTATATGAAATAATAGTTTGTTTCAACCAGTGTATATTGACTATCTATCAAACATATAGTTCTCCTAGATACACCACTGAGAAAGTCTCTCGTATTTGAAGGAAGTGAACAACCTTTTTCAAATGATCTATTACCACACACATAGCTTAATTATTCTAAGTAATACTTTGTAGAATTACATTAATGTCCATTTTCATGTCCTCCCACTTCCATTCTATATTTGAAAATGGCTGTAGAAAAACACATGATTGTTGATGCTAGACCTTCACCTACTGACAAGTGTATCATCGTGTCACGAACACCGTTATCTCCTTTTTCTTTCCTAACCATCAAAACTGTTATCAAAGGTCATGGTGCATTTTAGTCACACCCATATGTACCATCCAATTTAATGCATGAATCCCACATATCAGCTCCTCCTATATACTCATAGGCACAAAAATCCAATTCATGACATAGATGAAACCTCATCTATTCTCTAATCGGAAGGTGAATCCCCACACTCAAGGATTTACCTCAATTATAAACACTATAAATCCTTATACTATCTATCCATATTACATATCAAAATTATAGAGTATACTGAAACTGATACCAAAGTCATCAAATCCTATCTCTCCTAAACCACAACGTGCATCTCATATAGTAAAGTCAACATATTCTACTAGGTAGTAGACAATTGAACTACCTGAGTCTGATTTTTCCTTCTCAAATAATCATCCAAAATGTTTCCCTTTATAGATTTATATTATATCTCAAAATTAAATGAATACATATAATCAACCCATATCCCCTTCCATCGATTCAAATATCACTGGGAGAAGATATAAATTATTCTCTTATGATCTTTATACTCTGTAAAATACTCTCCCAACATAAATTTCCACCAATAATTCAAGGCATAAACCACTATTCCCAACTCAAGGTTTTGTGTAGGGTAGTTCTATTCATGATTCCTCAACTTTCAAGTCTCATACACCCAAACTCAAACTTTTTTCATCAACAAGGCTCCAAACCTATCCTAGACGTTTCAAAATACACTATATACTCCTCACCTAGCTCAGATAGGATCAATATTGGTTTCCATGTCAAGTGCTTCTCTAGCTCCAATAATGAATTATCGCATGCTCCATACTATTAAAAAATTATCCCCTTTTGGTTTAATCCTGAAAGTGGCACTTATAAATGATAAAAGTCCTAAATGAACATCTGATAATATCCAACTAACTTTGAATTCAATGGATAGTGAAAATGTTCTTGGGATGATCACAAGAAACCCCTAACTGAACCACCTTTGGGTCCACCGACACACCTTCCTCTAAGATGATGTGACCCATGATTTGTACCTAATCAATACAAAATTGACACTTTGAAATATTATCATATAGATGATTATCTCTCAGTGTAATCAGAACAATGTGATGATTTTGGTCATTATCATCAGGAGTCTTCGAGTACACCAAGATTCCATCCATAAACACCACCACAAACAGATCTAGGTATGGATGGAATATTTTGTGCATGAAGTCCATAAAAACTTCTGGTGTGTTTGTCAACCCAAATGGAATTATGAAGAACTAAAATTGGACATACCTTTTTCTGGAAGCCACCTCATTATATTATAAGGAAAATCTATCGGTTGATAATACCCTGATCTCAAGTCTATCATATATAAAACACATGCTCATCTGTACTGTTTGAAAATATCAATGATAAGCCAAAGAGGATACTAGTTCTTCACATTCATCTGATTCAACTTCTGGTAATCTATACACAAACATAGATCCCCATCGACCTTCTTAGAAAACTATACTGGAGAACCTCAAGCTAATGTACTCGAATGAATAAACTTCTTACAATAAAACTCTTATAGATAAGTCTAAATATCACAAAGCTCTAATGTTTCCATTTTGTATTGTGGAATAGAAACAATCTCATCCCTCAGCATGAGCTCAATAGTATATTCCACATCTCTATTAGGTTTCACCCCTGATAAATCTTCATGAAACACATCCTGAAATATATCTACTATAGGTGGAATGAAATTATACTTTACACATCCATCATGCAATAAAAAACTAGCATCCTGGATGGTAATCTCCCCCGGTTTCTAAGGAACTATCCCTCCATAGACCACCTTGATATCCCATTTTCCATAGTGAATATACTTTTCACCCTCAATAGATGTAAATTTTACTCTCCTATGGTAACAATAAATGTGTTCTTGGTATGCTACTAAGTAGTCAATACCCGAAATTAGATCGAAGCTTGACATTTCAAGGATGTATAGATCCCAAAAAAAGTGATACTCCCCAACATCAAGATAACACATCTTTCACCAGAAAATGTCTCTCGGCCATACTCTCAATGATGTATCTATCATCAACACCCCTCTCAAAAACTAAACTATAAGAATTAAACCAATCACATGTTTTTGAAAAATAAAGGAATTAGTGTCAGAAATATCAAATAAGGAACTATCTATATAGGAACCTTCTATAATAGTAGCTCTCACTATTGACAGTCCAACCTCACTGTCCATAAGTGTAGTTTTTATCACAAGAAACTGTCATATCCCTCTCTCCTATGATGCAGTATGACTCCCCTAAGATGCACCACTCCGATGGTATGAGCACTCTTTCCCAGAATCTCCACATCCACTGCCTCTAACACCATGTATAGTAGAACTCTAACTGCTAGCATGATATGGTGTATAATATCCCCTTCCTACACTCTAATTATGCCAAGATTCACCCTCACTGCCCAACTATCTTTGGGTCCTACAAAAATTCTTTAGATGTACAATATTTAAATAATACCAGCCCTCTAATGATAGTCAGGGGAACTTTCTCCAGAAGTGTCTTAACCTACCACACCGGTGAAAGATCACATGTTTATGTTCTGGTGTAACTAACCCTTCCCCCTTGATACTCCTATTGATATCACCCTAACATATTTTCTCGTAGAGATGATTTATACTCTCGAAAGTTGTACATATAGGCCACCCAATATAAACTAAATGTCCCCCACTAGAAGCCCCCTTTAGGTTCCCCTCACCTATGAGAGCTTGATCCACTACCACATCAAACTTATTTAACTGCAGGAGGTTAACTTGGGAATTAATATTAAATTTGAGATGATCTTGAAAATACAATGTTGAAGTTGTCACATCCCAAGCCAAAACATTGGAAAAGTGATGAAAATATATAAATCATATAGTATATTCCATTATGTAAATACCCCCTAAGTCAAACTCATGAACCCTACTACTCTCTTCTGCTTCAGCGTTTATGGATAGAAGGGATATAGGAACTTCTCCAAGAAGACTTTACATAACAAACAATTAGACTGTACATTATTCCCTTAAATGTACCACCAGTTCATCATTGATCCTCATATCATATAAGCATCCAACTTGACCCTCTTCTCATCCAGAGTCTATAAATGGTAAATTATCATCTTGATAGACTCAACCCAGAACTCATCTACCTTAGGTCCACCCTCAACAAATTTGGAGGGTTTCTTAACTTAAAATTCCTCATCAGATCAGACATACTCTTCACAACCAACCCTGGGTCTCATTCCCTGAATTGCATGATGTGAGAAAAGTTCTCTCAAAATTGCTCTCTGACTTCCTCACATGGCACTATCGATGCCTCATTTCCAACTATAGGCAGATCATGTTCATCCATATGCTCCTTTCATCCTCTCAACAAGCATCTTTGTGGAGGAATATCTTTAAAATTCCAAACACATAATTTAATACACATTTCACAACATTATAAATTTTACATGAAACACAATATTCCATAACAAGTCATTTCCCCAAACCCCACCACATAGTCAAATTGATGTACTAATTATACCCTTAACTATCCTACACCTAGGTCATGGATAAAAAAGGGAAAACTCATCTCATATTAAATTTTATCATTAAATATCCATTATTCTCATGTTGCATCATTTTTTAAATTCTCAATTTCACATTAGGCATGTTATCAATTGAATTTCACTATTAAGGGAAAATAGTTCTAGTTCAAAAACTTACTCATACCTCATTTTCACGTGTGTGCATAAAATGATTTATGTCACAAAATAATCATGAGTTTCTATAATTTTTAAGGAATTATCATTTATCATTACATGCTGGTCCATGAGTCAATTCCCAGAAGATATCAAAAACAAAAATTACATCACACTAGAAGTGCATCACGTAATGTGAAATAATATTAAAATGTAACATAAAATACCAATATCAATCATCCCACCCTAGGTAATTGGTTTCTCCCCCATATATTGGTATGATACTCCCATGAAGAAGCTCACAACCAAGCCTTGACTCTTCATATTTTCCTCTATACATTTTCCAAATAGTAATACAAATGAAAAATAAAATAAAACTTATTTCTGATACCACTTGGTAATAGCCTGACCCGATTTCTACACACTGATCCCCTGAGCCGGTCACCACCTGACCTCTAGTGCGCCTCCAATATACCATAGTCTACCAACTAGAAATCAGGGTCTAATATCAATCATGGGGAGACTATAACCTCTTTTATTAGAGTAATAAAACAATGTAAAATTAGAAACAATAAAAAAATCATAAAAACCATAACCTGAATAAACAAATATCACAAGATTCCCAAAATTGGAAATACTATATCAAAACTAAATAGTAGATATTCCATGATAAATTAAGTTCCATGTTTCAAAATGAGACTAAAAAGTAAATAAACTTATGACTCCCTAGCTAGTCCCAAACAATTTCAGGTTCCCTTATCTATGATCCATCCCAACTAAGTCGTCTAACATAGGAACTTTTCCTTTATCCTGTTTAGTAATCGTGAAATTTATTTGTGTATCGATCAGGTAGGCTGAGTATGGTGTGTTTACAATGCATTAGTTGGCCACCAATGGTGTCTAAAAAAATATCCATTCAATAAGTGTGTCCAATTTAATAAAGAATAAAATAAATTCAATAATGTAAATATAGTACATTTTTAAAATATTCTTTATTTAACCACATAACACACCTAGGTTCTAGAGGATACCTGAATAATATAATACATATGAATTTCATTGTTACCAATCATAATTTATAATTGAAATACCATGTTACCATTCATATTTAAAAATTTACTTCCCATACTACCATTCATATTTCATAATTCAATCACCATTTTACCATTCATAATTTTACAATTAATGAATGAATTCCATTGTTATCATTCATCATTTCATGATTTAATGAACATGATACCATTTATAATTTTACAATTCAATGAACATGTTACCATTAATAATTTTTATAATTGAATGCTCTTATTACCATTCATATTTTATACTAGTTTCCAATTGTCCATGTTACCACTCATCAAAACATAATTTATTAAACAATTAAGTATCCACATAAATATCATTACTAATTCAAAAATTAGTTAATCATACCAATACTATTAATTAATTCACCAATTAATTAATCAAATAAATCAAATATATATTTCAAAAATTAATTAATCATCTCAATGTCATTACTAATTCAAAAAATAGTTCATTAGAGAATTCCACTTAATTAATACCCCAAAAAATTAAGAACATTTATCCCATTAATTAATGAATCAATTAATTAATCAATAACCCCAAACTTAATATCCCATAATTAATATAACAATTCACTATTCAATTCACAATCCAATATCTTGATAATTAACTCAACAATTAGTTATCCACAAATCCTAATTCCTACTCACAATATCTAATTAATTAATTCAACAATTAATTACCTCATATCAAAAAATCCCAGTAACTAATAATGAATTCAAAAATTAATTATCTCAAATAAATAATATCAATATCTCATAATTAATTGAAAAATTAATTATCTCAAATAAACAATCTCAATATATCATATTTATTTCAACAATTTATTACCTCAAATCTATAATCTCAAAATCACTAATTCCATATTTCGTTAAATTTATTAATTCACCAAAATAATTAAATCAATCAATATCTTAATGTATAAACATATTATAAAAATTATATAATTATATAAAAAAATTCAATCATGACTTTGGGATATTAATTATACACTACCAACCTTAATTCATCGACACACATTTTTCCAATAGAACTCCCCAGTTAAAAAGGAATAACAATGTAGAATGAAATTTGGGTATTAAATCTAAATTCAAGAAAATATGAATCAAGATCCCACTATTATAAATCTAGATCAACAATCCTAGATCCATATCCAATGAAAATATGTAATAAAAATCCTTCAATATATGGAATATGAATGGGAAAGTGAATGGAAACCACATGGGATGATATCCTCTTACAGGGAGGGGTGCAGATCTTCAATTTGGGCTTCAGATCTTCAATCTGGGCTTCAGATCACCAAGAACAGAGGTCGTATGTCCTTATAATGCTTTTAGGAGGCTCTGTAAATGATATAATTGATTATGGGTTAATTTAGGTTGTTCAGGGGTATAATATGGGGGTTTGGGAGTATCTTTAATAAAATTATGTGGATTAAAATATCGTTTATATGGTTTGCTACTCAGGGTGCACAGTTTCTCTTAACAGTGTGCCTTAATTGTTAACCTCTTCTCAGGGGTGCACGGTTTCTCTATTTAGTGTGCATGATTGGGAAAACCATTCAACATCTATGTACAATCTGTCTATTTTGGGTTTCATGGTTTGATGGCCAAGGAACACAATTAGGGAAAACCTTTTACGAACCGTGCACTTACCTATGTATTCCATTTTTAAAAAATTTCACCCAAAAACACCCCAAGGTAAAACTAAAAAAATTACTCAAAAAGGTAAAATTGAACCCATAATAAATATTGAGTCATCAGCCAAAAATTTCCATATCATACATTATCCCCATCTTATAACATCTCATCATTGACCTATACTACCAATAATTTCTAAGATTCCGAGTTAAAAAGATTTTGTCGTTGATCTCTCATATCTACTTCTATCTCCCAAGTTTCTTCCTACACAATCCCATGTTTCAACAATACACAATCTATTATCATTGTATTTCCTCAAAACACATTCTAATTACGATAAAAAATTTATTGTATGCTCCTTAAAGGATGCATCTATTTCAAGCTCAACATCATCCACATCGATCACATGATAAGGGTCAAGGTGATATTGAAGTAGTTGTGACATATGGAAAACATCAATCATATAACTATATCTCTATAGAAGATCAAAATGTTTTTCTAGGTGCCTGATTCTCTTCACATCCTCAAACAGTCTAACAAACCTAGGTACCAAGTTTTGCCTTCTCCATATCCTATAGTGAACTAATCTAGTCGACACCTGAAGGAATATACAATAACCCTCTGTAAAATCTAGGGGTCATTGATGTATTTCAACATAGGTTTTTTATCTACTATGAGTCGTAGACGTATTCTTCTGAATTAGTTATACCTACTCTTATGTCTCCCGCATGGGACATAGTCCCAACTGTTCAAACTCTCCTACATCCATCCACCATAGAGGTGATCTATATGGACTACCATAAAGAGACTTATATGGTGTCATCTAAATATTTTACTGATAATTGTTGTTATTAGAAAACTCAACCAAATCTAGGTTATTATCCTGAGACCCACAAAATTCAAGAACAAATACTTGTAGCATATCATCAAGTACCTATATAGTACACTCTGATTTCCCATCTTTATATGGGTGTAATGATGTACTCAACAAATCCTATGTACCAAGTGTATTCTGCAAGACATGATAAGAGCATGAAGTAAAACTTGATTTATGTTCTAAAATAATAGACATTGTCACCCCATTCAAACATACAGTTCTCCTAACTTCCCTACTTAGAATGTATCTCATATTGGAAGGAAATATTCTACCATTGCCAAATGATCTACCAAAACCCAAATAACTCCATTATTCTGAGCCTTCCTTAGGATACCCACCACAAATTCCATTTTCATGTCATCCCACTTCCATACTGTAATAGAAAAAGGCTGTAGCAAACCACTGAGTCATTGATGTTCAGCCTTCACCTGTTGAGAGGTGTATCATTGTGTCACAAACCCTATTATATCCTTTTTCATTCTCTACCGTTAATACTATCTTGATAGGTCATGATACATTTTGGTCACTCCTGGATGGTCATCCTACATAGAGGTATGAAACTCACATATCAGTTCCTCCTATATATTCATTATCACAACAACCCAATTCCAGATATAAATGATATCATCCTGACATATGATCCAATCAGTAGGTGACTCCACACCTTCAAGGCTTTCACTCAAGTCTAAACACTCTGGATCCTCATACCATATATCCCTGATCTGTATCAAAATTGTAAACTCCACTGAAACTGATTCCATATTCATCTACTCCTAACTCTCTTGAACCACAACATGAATCTCAGCCAGTAAAGTCATCATCATCCACTCATTAGTAGACTCTTGAACTTCTTAAGTTCGAGTTTTCATACTCAAAGAGTCAACCGCACTATTTCCCTTTCAAGGATTATATTCTATCTCAAAATCAAATGACTACATATTCCTAACACATATCTGCTGACTAAGAGTCAAACTCATTGGTAGTATATATTCGTTAAAATATTTTGATCGATATACACCATAAACATCTCTCCAAACATATAGTGCCACCAACAATTCAAATCATAAACCACTACTTCCAACTTTAGGTCATGAATATGTTATTTCTATTCACCATGCCTCAACTGACACGACCCATCTACCATAACTTGATCTCCCTACATCAACACGGCTCCAAGAACTATCTCGAAAGCATCACAATACACCATATAATCCTCACCAAGATTGGGTAGGATCAAGATTGGTGCTGATTTCAAGTTCGTCACCACCTAGTAATAATTTTCACATGCTCCAAAGCGGTCAAACTTTATCTTGTTTTTGGTCAAGCCTAAAGGGGGAACTACCAGATGGTAAAATTCCCGAATTAAACTCCGATAATATCTAGATAACCCCAGAAAGCTGGGAATATTTAAAATGTTCTTGATCTGATCCCAATAAACCACTACATGAACCTTCTCTGGGTATACTGACAAAAATTCCACCAATATGATGTGACTAAAAAAGTGTACTTGATCAGTCCAAAACTAACACTTTAATCGATTATAATACAACTGATTCTCTCTCAGTGTACTCAGGATAATGTGAAGATGATGGGAATGATCATCATGAGTCTTTTAGTACACCATGATGCAATCCAAAAAATCCTCCACAAATTGATCTAGTTGTGGATGGATGATTATGTTCATCAAGTCTACAAAAACTTCTGGTGCATTCATAAACCCAAAAGGAATTATGAAAAACTAGAATAGTACATAACTACTTCTGAAAGTAGACCTTGATATATCATAAGGATGAACTATCAACTGATAATACACTCATTTCATGTCTATCTTGTAGAAAACACAATCTCCTCCCAACTGGTCAAATAAAATCATCAATATGTAGTAGAGTATACAAATTTTTTATTATTATCCAATTAAACTTCCATTAATTAAAACACAAGAAAAGAGTCCTATCATCTATCATAGAAAGAAATACTGGAGAACCCCATGGGGAAATACTCATATGGATAAACCCATTATCCTATAACTCTTCTAGCTAAGTCCTCGTCTCTCGAAACTCTGTCAGGGCTATTATATATAGTGGAATAGAAACTGGCTAAGACCCCTTCATAAGATCAATAGAAAATTCCACATCTCTCTCAAGTGGTATCCTTGAGAAATATTTAGGAAACATATCCCAAAAATATCTACAATAGGTGGAAAGTCATTCTTATTTACACATCCATCGTCCATAAAAAAACTAGCAACCTAGGAAGTAATGTCCCCTAGTTTTTGGTGAACTAGACCATCATAGCACTCCTTGATATCTCATTCTACACAAAGAATTTACTTTTCACCCCCAAGAGATGTATAATTCACTCTCATATGGTAAAAACCAATGTGGTTTTGGTATTATACTAACTATTCCATACCCAAAATTAGGTAGAATCCTGAAATTTCAATGATGTACAGATCCCATAGAATGTGATACACCCCAAACTTGAGAGAACACCCCTTGCAAAGGATAATTTTTCTCGACCGTACTCCCAACAGTGTATCTATCATCAAGACCCTACTCATGAACTCCACTATGATTCTCAAACCATTCACAAGTTTTACAAAAAATAATGGAATTGGAGGTACAAGTATAAAACTGGGATCAATCTACTGTAGAAGCTACTAGAATAGTTTCTATTACTATTGATGTTCCATCCTCACTATCCACATGTGTAGGTTATACCACATTCATCTATCTTTTCACACTTCCCTAGGATGCAGACTGACTCCCCCGAGCTTCAAAACTCTAATGGTTTGGGCGATCATTCCTAGAAGATCCATTTCCACTACATATACCTCCATTACTAGTAAAACTCCATCTTCTGGCCAGATATGGTGTATAAGATCCCCTTCCAACACTATGATTCTGCCTAGCTGCACCCTCACTACCCATCTATCATCGGGTCCTACAGAACTTCTATTGATGTCCCATATTTCCTTAAGATTCACACTCTATTTGTGGTAAGGGAAACATTATTTGGGTGTTTCTTGACATACCACACTGGTGAAATATCACATAGTAAAGGGATTGTGTAACTAAAACTCCCCCCTTATTGCTCCTATTACAATAACCCTAACTAGTATTCTCATAGTTAAAATTCTCCTAGAAGTCATACCTCCTAACCATCTTGTGAAAAATAAATTTCCTCCACTAGAATCCTCCTTCACATTCCCCTAAACTATGATATCCCAATGAAATACCCCAACATACATATTTAACCAGATGAAGTTAACTTGGGACATAATCTCAAAATTTAAGCTCATCCTAAAAATGAGTCACCATATCTATCTCATATTCTACCATCATAATAGAAAATCACTGCAAATATATAAAGCACCTATCATAGTCCACCATAGACATACTTTACTAATTGATCCTCCTGAACTTAGTTTCTCTCTTCTGCCACAACGTCTCTGGATAAACATGCTCTGAGAATATATCCAAGAATTACTTCCGTAACATATCATCACCTTGTCTAGTATGTGTCAGAATGTACCACCAGTTATTCATTCATCCTCATAGAAAGTAATAATCCAACTTTACCCTCTTCTCATTCAGATTATCCTAATGGTCAAATATCATCTAGATAGAATCAACCCAGAACTGTGCTCCCTCAGTCCACCCTCTCTGGTAAAAGTAGGAGGGTGCTGCAAATAACCCACCATGGGTCTCATTCCATGAATTGAATGATTTGAGAAAAGTTATCATGTACCTAATCCCTGACTTCCACACCCTGCACAGTTGGTGCCTCTGGTCCCACTATTGGTAGATCACCTCCAACCATATCCCCATGTCATCCTATCAACAAGAATTGATGTGGAGTCATATCTCTACAATTCAAAACATAGACCTTAGGACACATTTCACAATATTAACACATTTATTGGAAACACAATATTATACAAACTTTCATTTCCCCAAACCCTGCCCCATGGTCAAAACTAAGCAATTGATTCTACCCTTAACCATCCTACACCTTGGACATGGTGAAAAAAGGGTAAAGTCATCTCAAATTCAAGTTTCTCATTAGACACGTATTATTTCCATCCTAAATCATTTTTATAATTCCCAAATTCACATTAGGCACATTCTATGTTCAATTTCCCAAGTAAGTAAAAATAGTTCTAGTTCAATAACTTACCCATAACACAATATATTGTGCGTGCCTAAATGATGCATGTCAAAAGAATAGTCCTTAGTGCCTATATTTATGTATACATACTCATTTATCATTCCATACTGGGACTTGAGTCAATTCTCAGAAAATCATTGAAACAACAATCACATCATACCACAAGTTCATCACCCAAGGGGAAATAAGATTCAACTGCAATAGATTATACCAATAACAATCATATCACATTGGGTACTTAGGTAATCCCTCGTACATGGGTTATCTACTACAATGCACGAGCTTGTAAACAAGACCCAAATATTCCTAGTATCCTATATACCTTTCCCAAATAGTAACATAGAATAAAAAATAAAGGAAAGTTAGGCTCTGATACCACTCTGTAACGTCCTGACTCGGGTGCCCCGAGTCGGTTTCCACATGACCTCAAGCATCCCACCATGTATTCCAAAGGCTACTGACTATAATCTAGGATATAATATCAATCATGGGGATACTATACCATATTTTATAAATTTAATACACCAGAATAGAATTAGAAACAATAACATAATCACAATAACCATAACATGAATAATCCAGTGCCACAAGATGTCCAGAACTAGAAAAACAAAATGAAAACTAAATAGTAGATATTCCATGATAAAGTATGTTCCATGTTTCAAAATGAAACTCAAACATAAATACCATGATGACACCCAAGTGGTTCCCAAAACACATCTCATTCCTCATCCATGATCCATACAAACTCATTCATCTAACACATGGACTTTTCCCATATCCTTTCCTACTACCATGAAATCTATTCGGGTGCCGATCAGATTTCCCATGTAACATGTGAGTAAAACTCATCAGGCCACCACCAATGGTGTCCAAACCAATATCTAGTAAATTTAGTTCATGAAATTGTGTAAGGAATAAAATACAAGCAATAAAGTATGTAGTTTACATTATTCAAATATACTTTATTAAAACCCATAACATCCCCGAGTTCTCGAGGACACCTAGATAATATCAAATGTCTAAATTTTATTATTAACATTCATAATTCATAATTTAATGTCCATGTTACCATTAATATTTCATAATTTAATTCCCATGTTACCATTCATAATTCACAATTGAATGACCGTGTTACAATCCATAATTTTGTAATTCATGACAGAATTCCATTATTACCATTCATCATTTCATAATTAAAAGACCATGTTATCATTAAAATTTTTTCAACAGAATTTCCATGTTATCATTCATAATTTCATAATTGAATTTTCAAATTACCCTTCATATTTTATAATACATGACTAAATGTCCATGTATCCTTTCATCAAGACAAAATTTATTCAACAATTATTTATCCACATAAATTTCATTACTAATTCTATAATTATTTAATCATACCAATACCATTAATTAATTAACCAATTAATAAATCATATCAATCCCATTGATTAATTCAAAAATTAATTAGTCGTCTCAATACAATTACAAATTCAACTATTAGTTCATCACATATTTTTTCTTAATTAATTCCCCAATTAATTTTGCACATTTATATCATTAATTAATTCACAAATTAATTAAGTAATAACAACAAACTTAATATTGTATAAATAATTTAACAATTAATTATTAAACTCACAACCCAATAACTTGATAATTTATTTGAAAATTAATTATCCCCAAATTATAATTCCTACTCACATTATCTCAAAAATTTATTCAACAAATTATTACCTCAAATAAGAAATCTCAATATCTTATAATTAGTTTAAAACTTAACTATCTCGAATAGATGATCTCAATATATCATAATTAATTCAACAATTAATTATCCCAAACTAACAATCTCAATATCTAATAATTAATTAATCAATTAATTATCTGAAATCTATAATCTTGAAATCCATAATTTTTTATTTCCCTCAATTAATTAATTCACCAAATTAATTTATTCAATCAAGAACTCAATTTCTATACATCTATTCACAATCCTAAAATTATATAAATATAAATGAAATCTTGATTTTGGGATTTGAATTATAGACCACCTAAATCAATTCATTGAAGATCATTCTCCCAAATAAAATCCCTAATTTCAATGGAATAATGATGTAGAATGAGATTTGGATCTTAAACCTAAATTCTTGATCATATTAATCAATATCCCATAATTATATATCTAGATCTGCAATCATAGATCTAAATCCAACCAAAAACGGGAAGACCAGTCCTTCAACATATGGTACAAGAAATTGAAAGATAAAAGAAGCCACATGGGATGAGATCCTATTACCAGATGGGGAGAAATATTTATTTTAGGCTTTGAATAGCCAATAACAGATGTCAGGGGGGGGGATTTTGATCCTCATAGAAGGATATGAAACTGAGATAAATAAATTATGGATCTACTTAGGGTGTTTGGGGGTATAATATGAGGGTTTGGTAATTTTTTAATATAATTCATGGGATTAAAATATCGTTCACATGGTTTGTTGTTCGGGGCATATAGTTTCTCCTCACCATGCACCTTAACCATGCACTTATTTTTGGGGGTGTATGGTTTCTCTTTAAGATGAATGGTTTGGAAAACCATGCTCCAACCATGAAAACCTCTCATCTATGGTTTCATGGTTTTTTGGGCCAAGGCAAGTAGTTATGAAAAACCGTTTGCCAACCATGCACTTCCCTCTTTCTTCGATTTTCTCAAAAATTCACCGAAAACACCCCAAGGTAAAACCTAAATGCGAAGTAATCAACACAAGGAAAAAGAGTATATGTAATCAATCCCAAGACATATTTATAAAATATCGGGATCTTATAATCTATCCACCTTATATAATCTCATCCTTGAGCTTTACTCCCAAGCATCTCCAAGATTCTGTGTTAAAAAGATCGGGGTGTTCATCCCTCATATCTTTTTCTCTCTCCCAAGTTTATTCCTATACACACAGATTCTTCCAAAATACATGAACTATAGACATGGACTTTCCCAACCACATTTTCTCAATTTTATCCAACACATGTATCATATTCCTCTCAAAGGATGAATCTATTTAAAGTTCAACATAATCTGCATTAGTCACATGAGAAGGGTCGAAGAGATGCCCCTATATTTGTGAAGAATGGAAAATTCCATGAATAGAAGTGTATCTATGTAGATGATCAAATCGGTATGACACTGTCCTAATTCACTCTACAACCTCAAATGGTACTACAAAACTAGGGGCCTACATGCCCTATCTCTGTATCCTATAGTGACCCAATCATGGAGACACCAAATTGAATATAGGATCACACTCTATAAAATCTAGGGGTTATCGATGTATTTCATAATATTACTTATATCTACTCTGATCCATATCTATATGCTTCTGAATCAGTTGTACCTACTAAGATGTCTCCTACACGAGAATTGGTCCCAGCAACTCAGACTTACATACCTCCATCTAGAATAGAGGTGATTTTCATGTCCTAACATAATTATCCCCATATGGTTCCTTCTAAATAGTTTCCTGATAACTATTGTTATAGGAAAAATCCACCAATGCTAGGTTCTTCTCCCAAGACTCACCAAAGTCAAGAACACAAGCTCGTACCATATCCTCAAGCACCTGTATAGTATTCTCTGACTACCGATTACTGTGTGGGTGGAAAGACATAATCAAAAAAACCTATGCCCCAAGTGAATTTTGAAATCACTTCTAGAATAATGAAGTAAAACTTGAGTTGTGGTATGAAATAATAATCTATTTCACCACATGAATACTGATTATCTACCGATATACAATTCTCCCAACTACTCCGCTAATAAAGTATCTCATATTAGCAGGAAATGAGATAGTATTTTAGAACAATCTACTAAAACCCAAATAGCTTCATTCTTTTAAGGTTTCCTAAGGACACTCGCCACAAAGTCCATTATCATGTCATCCCACATCGATTTCAGAAGAGACAATGCCTATAGAAAACCAACGGGTCATTGATGATCATCATTCACCTGCTGACAGGTGTAGCATCATGTCACGAACCCTAGTATATCCTTCTACATACGTGACCCCCAAAACTATTATTGTAGGTCATGATACATTTTGGTCACACCTATATGTACCACCCACATAAAGGCATGAAACTCACACATCAGATCCTACCACATACTCATAGGCACACCAAACCAATTCATGACTTAGATGATATCATCCTCAAATATGCTCCAATCAAAAGGTGACTCCCCACCATCAATTCTATACCTCAATGATAAATACTCTATATCCTCATACTATCTATCCCAGATCCATATCAAAAGTGTAGAATCCACAAAAAACGATACCATACACATATACTCCTAAATATCATAAACCAAAATGTGCATGTCATATAGTAAAGTAATCATATTCCAATTTGAAGTAGACTCCTAAACCGCTTAAGTATATGTTTTCCAGTACAAATCGTAAGCCACACTATTTCCCTTTCTGGGAATATATGCTATCTCAAAATCAAATGAATGCATATAATCTTCCCATATCCTCTATAAAAGATTAAAATATAGTTTTGTTAAGATATAATTTATTCTATTCTGATCCTCATACACCATAATATTATCTCCCAATAGATAGTTCTGTCAAAAATTCAAGGCAGAATCCACTATTTTCATCTCGAGGGTATGCGTAGGGGAGTTCCGTTCATCAGGACTCAACCACCAAGACCCATATGCCACAAATTGATCTCCCTAAATCAACAAGGCTCCAATACCTATCCCATAAGCATCAAAATATACCTTATAATCCTCACATAACTCAGGTAGGATCGAGATTGGTGTCAATGTCAAGTGATTATTCAGCTCCTTGAAAGCATTCTCACATGATCTAGACCAGTAAAACATTATCCTTTTTTTTAATGAAGATTGAATACGGAAATTATAAATGGTAAAATTCAGGAACGAACCTTTGATAATATTCATATTACCCTAGAAAGATATAGATATAAAAAAACATTATTGGGATGCTTCCAAGAAACCACTACCCGAACCTTCTCTAGGTCCACTAACACACCTTCCTCTAAGATAATGTAACCCAAGAAATGTACCAGATCAATCCAAAATAGACACTTTGATATATTGAAATGTACATGATTCTATCTTAGTGTAATCAGGGTGATTTCAATATGTTTGTAATGATTATCATGATTCTTAGAGTACATGAAGACGTCATCCACAAATACTACTAAAAAATGATCTAGGTACAGATGGAATATTCTACTCATTAAATCCATAAACACTACTGGTGTGTTTTTTAACCCAAATGAAAATAATTAAGACTCAAATAGTATATACCTACTTCTATAATAAATCCTCGGTATATCATAAGGACTAACTCTCACCTGATGATACACTAATCTCAATCTTATCTTGGAGAAAACACAAGCTCCTCTCAACTGGTAACAAATATTAGTGATATATGAAAGAGGATACAAGTTATTCACTTATATCTGATTCAAATTTTGATAATTTACACAAAAGCGTAGAGTCGTGTTATCCTTCTTATAAAACAAGACTAGAGTACCCAATGTGACATACTCAGATGGATAAACCCCTTATCATATAACTCCTCTAGTTTACTATTGAGCTCTTGAAGCTCTGTTGGTTCCATTATATATAGTGTAATATAATATGAATCAACCCCCAACAAGTTCTCAATAGTAAATTCCACATCTCTCTCAGGTGGAATCCCTGATAAATATTCAATGAAAACATCCTGAAATATATCCACTATAGGTGGAAATACATTCTGATTTACACCTCATTCATCTAGTAACAAACTAGAAAATTGGACAGTAATCTCCCCCAGCTGTTGGGGAACTGGCCCTGTATAGCCCTCCTTGATATCCTTTTATCCATAGTGAATATACTTGTCACCCCCAAGATATGTAAAAGTCACTCTCTTATGGTAACAATAAATGTGGGCTCAGTATGCTACTAACTAGGCCATACTAAAAATTAAGTTAATGCCTGCCATGTGAAGGATGTATAGATCCCAAGGAAAGTGATACTCCCCAACCTTGAGAGAACACTATCATGACCTATCCCCGAGGGACCCATTCTGTGAATACCTGAATCCCCCCTCCCATAGGTCAGTGGGTGGTGACAAGCACCGAGTAGGCATATCACAAAAATTGGAGGCATTTTACTATGTACCTGTACACACACACACATCTCCAAAAAAAATGATAAATTGAAAACACTATGTAAACAAATATTAATATCACTAAGATTCTAAAAAAATATTATGATAGTGGAGAAATAAAACTAAACAGGACTAGAATAAAAGCCCAATAAAAAGGAAAAGTAAAAGTACAAGTCCCTAGAACTCTTCCATAGAATACCCTACCTAAAGGGTAGGTAAAGAAACAGTTTTCTGAATCCACAAAATCACACCTTGTCTATCGGGTCACTCTAAGCACCACTTGGCCCCAGTATAACAAGGAATCCATCAATGTTTTGATCATTTTCACAAGACATGACATGTGCGGGAAAAACCCATATATGGATGACATAAACAATAATCAGTTGGAAACCCTGAAATACAAAGTAAAATAAAACAATGAAAACATCACTAAAAAGATATAGTCATATAAAAATAGGTATATTTATACAGCACATATTACAAGATCCTACAAGTATAATCCCTAAAGGATTCGAAGAATCAAGGTCTCATCCACATCCAGTTATAAGATTCCACTCATAGCATGCTCATTTTGGGATATTTCACTCCTCAAGCTATCTGATAGTAATCACATAGAATAGCTATACCAAAAGAATCCAAGAGAATAAATGGTATTGATAAGTCACATAGTTTCCCTAATACATCCATTCTTTCTAATACATGGAGTTTTGGTAACACACAGAGTTTCGATAACACATAGAGTGTTGGAAACACAGGGAGTGTTGGTAACACACGAAGTGTCGGTAACACACGGAGTGCCGATGACACACAGAGTGTCAGTAACACACGGGGTGTCGGTAGCACATGGCGTGTCAGTAACACACGAAGTGTTGGTAACACATGGAGGTTCGATAAGTCAAGAATACCCTAAGTCATGTAGTCACTAAGTCATATCTAATCATCAACCACTGAAAATTTCCTAAATAATGTTCATATGGTCTTCTCACGAAGAACGAAAAGAATATGATATCGATACATAGATATGGGTTCTCCCACATAGGGCTCACTGGGGGGAATCCCCTCCCTACAAGAAATATCATCCAAGATTGAGGATATGTGATTGTGTAAGTATTGGTCACACCTTTTCCACAAACCCGATCTATGTTGAGAGAAGGAGAAGTGACGACCGACTAAGACTCTCGGTATAATACACGCTCCAACCCACTGAGTATACTATTGAATCCGGGATGAGACAAATCACTTTAGAATACTATTCTACCTCTATGATAGGAACAAGATCCTACAAAAACCCTCATAGGAAAAGACAAAGGGTACACTGTCAACCTCTTTCAATCCAACTAAAAACCCACCAAGACGTCTCAAAATTACCACCATTTCTTAATTGTCCCAATGCCAAAGACTGATCATCAAATAGAACTCTTATTTGAAAGTCACTGTTGTTTTACTGAAAAGGGTCTGGTCTGGGTCCGGTATAGGTCGGACCCCACCCACCATCCCAGTCCGAAGTGGACCAGCGCGTTGGGCCGCTAGAGCAGCCTGACTCACCCTGTCCAGCCCACACGTGCGAGCTGGTTCTGCTCTTCCGGATGTGGCCCAGCCCGAATGCATCCCACCTAGTCCACACGGTTAACTAACCACATGGCCAGATACGTGCGCTGGTCAACATGGTTAGCCACCATGTCCCTCCAGCCTGTTGGCCTTACTGTTTTGGGCTCACATGTGGCACCCTGTGGGCTGAATTTTTCCTTCGCCTGTTGCCTTACCCACAAATGTTCACTGGTCATCAGCATCTGTTCCCTGGTGGCGGCTTCTACGAACCATCGAGGTAGCCTCCAGTGCTCCATTTTTTGAAATGGATAAACCCTCGCGATCCTCAAATCGTGTTCTACCTCACCTTGGGATCGAATCAACATTGTGATGCATTCCTCCAAAAAAAAATATTGAAGGGAGATTACCCTTGAATCATTTAAATCCATCCAACACCACCATCATCACACCTCTTCTAGGTCATCATGTTGTTGGATCTCTTATTTTGGACCGTTCTTCCAAGAAATACATGAGCAATGTATTTTGGTTCATATTTTCGCGAATTACATAAAGAACGTGAATAACGATTAGGGCAGAAATGCATGAATAGAAACCCAAGGAATGAACCTTTTATATTTTTTCATTATAGCCTAGATCCATTCCTTAAGAATTATCAAGATAAACAAACCATAAAAAAAACCATCCCCAACATACTTCAACCAAATAATCCCTCCTATAAGAATAATAAAACTGTGGGTCAACCTATTCATGGGTTGATCCTAGTTCATCATTTAAATCCAAGAATGGGTAAAAGAAGGAATTTAAAAAACACACCATAAATCAAGGTTGTATCTTTAGATGTCGAGTTTCGATAGTCATTGGTAATCAATCAAGAGTTTTCATGATCCACCATCCCAATACTATCTATCGTCGAGAGAATTTCCTCTTGATCTCTCTAAGGTCTCCTCCAGAACTATCAAGGAATTATTTAGTATTATGAATTCTAATCATGAGTCCCTAACAACAGTTTAATAAAATAAAACACATTTGAGTGTTTCCACATCACTACATCATAGTGTAATGTTAAAATAAAATAAACTTTATGTTTATTTTATTCTTGGAAAATTTCAAAAATCTAATAGTCACGGCCGACCCATGTCAAATTATATTAGGCCTCACATAAAGAAAAATAAACTTTAAAAACTCAATGGTGGTCTCAAATATTCATTCCAAGTCACTATTCATAATTTATTAGGATTTTAAAATATAATAATTTTATTTAATTATTTTATTTATGGTTACATCCTTTTTGAGTTTTCCCACTAAAAACCAGTGTCGACTAAAGTTAAGTCACACCTAGGGTAAACTCGCCATTATAAATTCAACGGTTCCCCTGGATTTAAAATTTGTGTTCCCTTTTTGATGTTATTACACTTTTTTCGAAAAATTTCTCATGAGCGATATTAAAAACATAAAATTTTTCACCAAACCCTTCCAGTTAGACTAGGCCTTGGAATCACTTGACATCTTATCACCTGGTCTCAGAATTTTCATGGAAATTTTCTAAAAAGTAAAATTTGGAAAATAAGAGTCATTACATTCACCCTAAATTAAGGATTTATATCCCTAAAATCTAAACAATTGATACCCAAATAGATGAGGGTACTGAGCACAAATCTGAGCCTCATATTCCCATGTGCTCTCCTGAAGATTCTCGTGCTACAACTGAGCACACAATAAAGGAATCAACTGCCCATGGAGGATCCTCTCATGCTAATCCTCAATCTCCACAACCTAGATAAAAAAGTATCATCTCAATCAGAAACTATCATTGATGTAATTCCATAGAGTTGAACTATATCTTTTATGTAGAGGCATCCCAAGCTCTCTACTGAACTCTGCTCTAGAAAAGATAATAAGTTTTAGAATTTGTGAGTCGGTCAACGATCACCAAGATTCTATTGTGTCCAATGGATGTACATGGTAAACCTATAGAAACCCAGCCTTTTATTATATTAATATTACATCATTTTAAAGATAAAAAAATAGTATTACACATATTGGATCCAAAGTTTTATTGTCTTAGGCAAACTAGTACCATACATAACAATTACAATATCAAGCATAAAAATTTATTTAATTCCTTCTTCTCTAGATTCTTATTGGCACTGGACCTCTCCTTAGTACATGTAGTCACCTAAGGATATACATCAACAGGGGTGAGCTAAAAGCCTCGTAAGAGGACATATAATAACAATATAACAATTATTGAGAAAAACTATAACATAGGCAAAGGATCATGAACATGACAAGAATCATTAATAAGAGACTTGAAATGTGTCAAAGCATAAAAATGAAACATCGTGTCTTAGTGGTTAACTTACACACATACTTGTGAGAAACTCTATAATCTTGATCACACATAATTTAACATTAAATCATGAGATTCATCACTTTACACAATTCATTGGAGAATTTTATAATTCCGGGCACACCCATCACATTGAAACATTCATATTGTGCTATATAATTCAGGGCACACCTGTCACATCAATACATTATCATTTATCATGCATGCCACAATGAACATATATAAAAAATGAACATAAATAACCCATGAAAAGAAATGGTTTTCATATCATAATAACACATTCAAAAATATTGTGTTACCAAAAGAAATAGGTAATGAAATACATGTTACAAGAACCGTTAACCTTGAATGAGAAGTAACAGGTGTGTTCTTAAAAGAAGAGTTATTTTGGAAATCAATTTGGTTGACATAAACAATATTGAAAAACAGGTATATCCTATAAAAGAAAATAAAATTAAGAAAAAAATATTTTTAAGGAGTAACCATATCAAATATGGAGTGAAAGAGGCAGGACCCGATGAAAGAAAATTGGGTTCGAGATTTTCCCCTTACCTTATATCAGAACGCCTCCCCCACTTTAATGTCCTATATAACAACATTAGATTAATTAATTAATTAACAATTATATAACCTTGTGTACAATAATATGGTTAATTATGGTTTCATTAAGTTATTTTATGTGCCTTTGGATGATTTATATATTTTAAAAACATTGTTCGGGAATGTTTGTTTTTATTGTTTTTCTTGAGCGGTTCACTTGTATTCATAAATTGAAGTCCAGGTATGACATGGGTAAACATCCAGAACTGATATTAAATATTATTAATTATCTTCCATGATTATAATTAATCTTATAATTGATAATATTATATACCATGTGGATGAATCATTAGATAAGAATTAAATGATTACTGTTTGAGTTAATTTGGGTGGTTTTTCGACCACAACAAACTTGTTTTAAACAATCATTTAGTAATTTTTACATAAGATAGTTCAATAACTTTAAATAGGACATAATACATATTAAATATTCTGGTTCAACCATAAAAAAGGTTTCATGACCATATCTGAATGTAGAAATGGAAAAAGAAAACATGACATTCTTGAAGGTGATAGATTAACACCTCACGAACAATGTTTTCTTTTATAAAATAAAAGGAAGTGAGGAAGATTTTGGATTGAATAATACCAATTATTGTCATAAAAGTACATTATATGTATGATAATGGTGGTACCAAACCATGTGGATTAATATAGGTGGGGAGAGAATAAGAAAAGAACTTGAAATTGAAAGGAAATTAAAGGAAATAGGAAGAGAAATTACCTCTTGATTCCTCCTCTTGAGATCCTCCTTAAGGGACCCAGAATTGGGATTTTGATGGGACCATAAGCTCTTGAACGTGGGTATGGGTCTTGGGATGATTCTTGGGTAGAGTTTAGACAATCATTGAGGCATGAGAGGTGTGAGGAAATGAGGGTGTGAATGGTTGTTTTTATAGTGGAGGGATAGGGGTTTTCTCAATTTAGAATTCCTTAGTTTATTATTTCACCACAAGAAAACGAATAGTGAGTCTTCCATGACCAAGAATAGTAATTGTATCACGTGATACCGAAGAAATTGGGGTTACATCATCAAAACATCATGCATGACTCTATAATTAGCTTATTTATCTTATTTTGTAAATTAGGGTATTTCACTATTCATCAAAAAATCAAGTATTTCAGAAAAATACCAAAAATTAACCCAAAATATTTTTCAATGTGTAGAATCCAAAAATGAATTCCATTTTTAAAAAATAATTCTACAAACATTATTATTTTAATATTTAATTAAAATAATGATTTAGTATCAAATATCAGTTTTAAAACAATCATTTACTCACTCTAAGATATAGGTATATCATACTTTCAACATGAATATTTTTTATATATTATCATAGGTAAGGTTTCTATTCATTGTGGTATATCACTATTAATAAGGGTATGTTACTATTCATAAGGGAAGGTTACTATTCAAAAAAATATATTTTTCTTTATTGGACTCCAAATAACATACTGATTGCAACCGTGTATGTTAGAGTTTCAAAATTCCAAACACAAAAGTGAAAAAAATTATGTTTAAAGGCCACTTAGCACTTAGTAGTTCATTATGTTGTGTATTAATGTGATTTTATGACATATTTATAAGAAGTGAATTTCCATTGAAAAACACTGGATCGTTGCATTCTTCCCCCTTATGATATTTCACCATTGAAATTTCACTTTACACAAATAGGTAAGGGTACTTCTCCTTCATCGCCTCCTCCGGTTCCCATGTAGCTTCTTAAAAATTTTGGTTTCTCCACAACAATTTGACATGGTGGGTTGTCTTCGGGTGTAGAACCTTATCTCTCTGGTCCAAAATCTCCACTAGTTCCTCCTCATAGGAGAGATCATCTTCCAGTTGTACCACCTCTGAGTTCAGTACATGTCAGGGATCAAGTATGTACTTCATTAGGAGTGATACGTGAAAGGCATCATGAAATTGAGCCATATTTGATGGAAGTTCAAGCTGATAATCCATAGCTCCTATGAAGTCAAGGATCTCAAAGGGGCCAACATATGTTGGGCTTAGCTTCCATTTCATTCCAAACCACATGAATCACTTCCATGGTGATATACGAATGAAGACTTTATCTCCAATGTCGAACTCCAAGTCCCTCCGACGGTTGTCAGCATAGATATTTTGCCGACTCTGAGCAGCTTTGATGGGTTTCTGGATGACTTGAACCTTCTCTGTCATCTGTGGCACAAGATCGGGTCCAAGTAGGTTCATTTCTCCAACATCATCCCAAGAGGTTGGAGTTATACATCACTTTCTATACAAATCTTAATATGGAGCCATCTGAATACTTGAGTGGAAGCTATTATTGTATGATAACTTAACCAATGGGAGATACTGATCACATCCAACTTTGATTTCTAGAGAGAAGGATCTTAGCAAATCTTCAAGCATCTGAATAGTCCTTTTAGATTGGACATCAGTTTGGGGGTGATAGGCCATGATGGAATTTACTTCAGTACTCAAAGAATGTTAAAGGCTCCTCCAGAATTTAGATGTGAACCTTGGATCACGATCTGATACAATTGATAGTGGAATTCCATGCAGTCTCACCACTTCCATCACATATATCTTTGAAAGTTATTCAACCGAGAGGTCTTCCCGAATATGGATAAAATTGGAAGTCCTTGTGAGTCAGTCAACCACAACTCATATCGAATTATTTCCCTTCGATGTCTTTGGGAGAACTGTGAAAAATTTCTTAGTAACATTCTCCCATTTCCACATGGGTATAGGAAATGGCCGCATCAACCCTTTGGACTTTTGTGGCTCTGCTTTAACTTTTTGACATTCCAAGCACCTTGAGATATATTCTGCGATCTCCTTTTTCATGTTATCCAACCAGAAGTGTTCTCAGAGATCACAATACATCTTGTTACTCCTAGGATGGCTAGAGAATGTTGAGCTATGTGAATTTTCTAATATCTCCTTCATTATTCCAGGTGATGAAGGCACACAAAGCCACATTCCAAACCAAATGACATCATCATCGTCGATATGGAACACTTGCAGGTCCCCTTCCTTTTACTACATTCACCCTATTTTGTATATTCACATCATCCCTTTGTGCTTCCTTAATCTTCTCTTGGATGGATGGTTGCACAATCATTTGGGAAAGGTAGGATTTATCCCCTACCCTTATGATTTATAAATCCATATTTTGCATATCCAAGAAGATAGGGTCTTTCTCAGTCCGTAACATGGATAGAGCATTAGGTTCCTTTCTATTTAGAGCATCAACTACTTTTTTCACCTTTCTAGGATGATAATGAATAGTTAAATAGTAATCCTTGATTAGCTCTAACCATCTCCTTTGATGCATGTTGAGCTACTTTTGTGTGAATATATACTTTAGGCTCTTGTGGTCAGTTTAAATGTCACACTTCTTTCCATAGAGGTAGTGTCGCCAAATTTTCAAGGCAAATATCATGGCTGGTAGCTCTACATCATGCATCAGGTAGTTCTTCTCATGGATCTTCAACTGTCGTGTGGCGTATGCTATAACATTATCCTTTTGCGTGAGTTAGCAACCCAAGACTTTCTTTTAATCTTCCCTGTATATCAAAAAAATTTCACCACTTTTTGGTAGTGTGAGTACAGGTTCTATGATTAGCCTTCCCATTAACTCCATGAAGCTTCCCTCGTATTCTTCTATACATACATACTTTACCCCTCTCCTTGTTAACTTAGTTCGTGGGCTTGAAAATCATGATAAATTTATCACAAAACATCGGTAACACCCACTTAATCCCAGAATACTACATATTTCTATGACACTAGAAGGCCTGTGTCATTCCTAAGTCACCTTTTTTAAGGGTCCATAGAAATTCCCTCACTTGTGATCACATGTCCCATGAAAGTGACTTGCTTCATCCAAAATTCACACTTTCTGAACATGGCGCACAACTTATCCTTTCTCAATGTCACCAACACAAGTCTTAGATATTTTCCATGTTCCTCCTTTCTCTTGGAGTAAATGAGATTATGATCAAAAAACACTACTACAAACTTGTCTAGGTAATGTCTAAATACTATATTCATCAAATCCATGAAGATTTTAAGGGCATTAGTAAGTCTGAAGGGCATCACCAAAAAATCATAGTTCCCATACCTTGTACGGAAGGCAGCCTTCTGAATATCTTCCTTCTTCACCTTTAACTGATGATATCCAGAACGTAGATCCACCTTTGAGAAGTATTGAGATCCTCTTAACTGATCGAACAAGTTATCAATCCTTAGAAGATGATGCCTTTTCTTTATAGTGATCTTTTTGAGTTCTTGATAATCGATACACATCTGCATTGTTCCATCCTTCTTCACAAAGAGCACTAGCGTACCCCAAGGTGATTCACTAGGGCATATGAACCCTTTGTCCAGATGCTCTTGTAGCTGCTTCATTAACTCCTCTAGTCCGATAGGATCTATACTATAGGGACACTATGAGATAAGAGTATCTCTGAGTATGAGTTCTATTGAGAACTCTACCTCATGATTCGGGGGAAGTCCAGGTAAATCTTCGGGAAATACATCACTGTATTACCTCACGATGGGTATTTCTACAAGGTTGACACTTTCCTTCAACCCAACTATTTGGGAGAGGTATGATTCTTCATAAGGAATCAACACCCACATAGATGAAGGATTTTTCCAATGAGATTCATGTTCTTGATTGACTTTGTAGAGGAGCATGGGATGGTTCGGAATATGAAAAGATATTTCATGTTCCCCGCATTTGATACTTTCTATATATAACAAGATCCAATCCATTCCCATTATAGAATATAATTCCACTAAGGGAAGTATTACAAGATTCAATGGAAGAATATTCCCACATACGCCAACAGAAGAAGAGTCAAACACATGGGATGCAATGATTAAACCACTTGGTGTTTTACAGATATATCTACTTCATGTTTTTGGGTCTTTGATTCTATAGTTCTAGCAAACTTTCATGATATAAGGGAATTCGTAGAATCAAAATCAAATAATAATTTTTTACATTCTTGAGTGAATAGGAAGTGTACCATGTACAGATTCATTATCTTGCTCGACTTCCGCAGTAGTGATGGCATAAGCCTTCTCTTGTTCCTTTGGATTTTGTGGCTGCTGACACTGATTACCCTTGAGAATGTGAGGTTTAGTGCACTGTCTTACACAGTGCCCTAGCTCCCTACAGATATAGCATTGAACCATGGGTGGTTCTATCCTTTCTTTGTCTACATTATCCTTCCTTTTAATATCCTTTTAATAGTCTTGAGTATGGGGTCCTTCTTTCCCACACATGAAGCACTTCCCTATCCCTTTGAGGAAGTTCCCATGGTAAAACTTCCCACATTTTTGGCATGTGCGTTGCTGATTTTTCATCCCACATTTGTCCTTAGATCCTCCGGCTTGAAACCCCATATTTCATTTCTTATCACCATAGACGTGGGACCATTCTCCAAACTCCATCTCCACATTGAGATCACACCGAATGAACTTCTTCATAACTCCCAAGGTCTTGAATTTCAAGAGCCTTTCGAAGGTTTGATTTTAATCCACCAAATAATCTATCAATTTTTCCATCATTGTTGATAACAAAAACCAAACCATACCTTGAAAGACTTGTGAAATTGACAACATAGGTTGTGACATATTCTCCTTCATTTTTGTTGAGATCTATGAATGCTCTCTCCATCGTCGTGCGAAGAGGTCTTGGGAAATACTTGTTAAGAAACATTATCTTAAAGTCTTCCCATTCCATCCCTTCAATTTTATCCCTTAGCTTGGTGTTATTAATCAAATCCCACCATTGATCAGCCTCTATATCTAGACAATAAACGGAAAGAGTCACTTTCTCCGTCTCAGAATAGTGAAGAACAAAAATGATCTTCTCTATGGAGTTTGTAACACCCCGAGATTTTATGAGAAGTATTCTTTTTAATTTATTTGATTTCTTGTGTTGTATGCTACAACAATATTATCTTGCGCTACACGCAACACCGTATTAGCTTGCAGTATACACAACACTATTCTTGGATCGTGTTACACAAAATTTCAAGTTTGTTTGATAAAAGTTATTCTACGCAACATTGAGTGTATATATATAGATATATATATATTCAATGTATAAATGAAATATGGTTGAATTCTATTATAGAAAACAAAAAAGGAATCTTGCACTACACGCAACCCTGACCTGGCTTTCTTTACACACAATCGCGACCTTCCAAAATAGTGTGTGTTGTACACAACAACGAGTTTCACTAAACAATGATATGTTATTAAAATATTATATAAACTAGCCATTATGAATAGTAATACCCACTTTTAGAAATTTTATAAATTTTATCTTTCAAAATGGACTTCATTTTTGGATTTGTAATATCAAAATTAGCCGAGGGTGAATTTTTGGTATTTTTTTTGAAAACATTCAATTTTTGACGAATAGTGAAAACACTAGGTTACTATTTAAAAACCGACTTTTTATTTAAATAATTATTTATTTTATTTAAATTCATTTTAGGTCAACATTGATACATAATACCTATATATGTTCAATGTAATTATTTGGAGTCATTTTATAATAATTTTAGATATATAAAAATTTTATTGAACTTTTCACCGTCTCTTACCCACCTCCTAGGAAAATTTGTAAATTTACATAAAACTCAATTTTACCGCTTCTGTGAGTGGAATTTCAAAAATCCAAGAGACACGATTAATATCAAGAAGTAAAATGTAGTTCAATAAGATAAAAATAATTTTTGGTGAATAGTAACTTTTTACTTTTATTGTTAAATGTAAATAGGGTAATTAAGGGTAAAAATGCTATTTTTATTACCCAAACACATGTCCTAATTCTATTGGATAAGTGTAATTCGACCAAAAATAACCTTAGGATCAAAATATGACCCTTTAGGTCCACTTGGATTAGATTAGGATACTTATTATTATTTTATTTAAAGAAGTGCGAAAAGAGTTAAATCAAAGTTTAATAACTAAAATGTTTTTAATATAGGGTTATACATAAGATAAATTAGACTATAAATATTTATTATAAATCTAAAAATATTTCATACATAATGGTATTTTATTTATAATTTTTATACATTAAATAATTTAATTTATGTATCACACAATGATGATGCAATAATTACCTTATTAATGAAATATTAGCATAATTGATTTTATAAATAAAAAAATAAATGTAATTTGTGAACTTTTATGAATTAAACTAATTTTATAGGATAATATGACATGTTATTTTTGATTTAATTAATTTTTTTCGAACTAATAATGCTGTTATAATTTTCAAAAAAATAAATTACCAAATAGTGTCAAAATTGACATAAAATAGTTTTCAAAACAAATATTATATTAGTAATTGTTATTATATTCCTAAAAATATAAGGTTCGGCAAAATGAATTAGATAAGGTTATATATATTAATAATGAACAACTTGGGGTTTTTTTGGCTTGTTATAGTATGTTTATTAACCATATAGTGTAAGAAAATAAGAAGACACGGTAAATGTTAAATTATATAACATAGAGTTAAATCTAAATGATAAGGTTAAAATAGTAACCTATACTTGTCTAAAACCTATTGGTTGAGATTATTTCGACCCATCACCACCTTATATTCAAAATGAATCAATTTGGAGCTATTATAAACTGAATATGACTTTATTATAATATAATATTTTAAGTTTTCCCTAAAGTGCCCCTCTCCTCCCTTATAAAAGGGAACCTCCTCCCTCTTCTCTTTACCCAATTTTGAGCTTTCTAGCTCAGAAAAACCCTGCCCATTCTCCTTCTCATATTTCCTAGAAACATTATAGAGGTTCTGGTCTCCTCAAAATACCAACTCTAGTGCCTTAAGAGGAAGCTTAAAAGAGGTGTGTCGAAGAAGAGGTAATCTCTTCTACCGATTCTTTCAAGTTTTCTTTCTTCTTAAACTTCTTCATCTTTGGTTGTTTCATTATAATGTAATGTCATAAGTATAAATAATATACTGATATGTTATTATAAATATTAAACAACCCCATTTCACCTTCTATCCATCCTATGAAAAATGAAATGACCACGCATACGTATGTACAGAATATCGTCTCCACACCGTGGTGTAATCTGTTTTTCTAACACCACCTTACTTGGATGGGTAAAATGGTGTAAAGAATAACTATATATAGTTATTATAACATATTAATAATTATGAGATATTATATCATCCACTCCAATTCAATTCAATAATTATGGGACCGATATCATCGCTCGTGCATACGTACGGATTACCGTCTCCACGACGCGATGAGATTCATTCTCCATGTTAACCATTAAAGAATGATTATAAAGTATATATAATGAGTAATAATGAAATATATGACATAATTAAGCTACTGGATTTATGTTTATATATATATATTTCATCTACTTACTTCCATTCAAGTCAATAAAGAAAGGAAAACAGCGTTCATGCGTACGTACGGCCTACCGTCTCCATGAACGGTGTATTTAATTTCATTTATCTATCTATTATATATATATATATACTGAATATATATTATATATAAATCATTATTTACATTCTGGAAGTAATTAAATCAACATATAAGTAATAATAATATCAATAACAACTTTTCTGAACACGTACGATAAATAAAACGATTTTACCCAAAACACTGCTTTAACATGGAATTTACAAAAGAACAAGTAATATAAAGTCATAAGTGAACCATATATGATATCATAACAATGAATATGATTCTATTATAATCCAATAACATTATTTAAATCATTATACAGGAGGTTTGGATACATACGAAGCATATCAGACCTAAGGTAAGGGATAATTTTGCAATCTCATTTTTATCCGAGACTGCTTATACTTAAGTATTTACTGGGGTTATATTTTTTATCCATGCCCATAAAATGTTTTTCATAAATTGTTTAATATTCTTCCATGTATTATTAATTTCATGTTTACCCCTATTTGACTTCTACTTTGTGTTATGGAAGGAATATTTCTTTTGTTTACCATATGTGCTATTTTTTGACTTTTCTGTTAAAAGTACGAGGAGAATGTTTCTTTTAAATTATACGGCATGAAAATATTTTTACAGTTTCATAACGCCTAATTTTCATGAAGATTCCTCTACAATATTTCATGACTATTTTCAACAAAATCCTTTTATTTTAAAATTTCATGGCATTTTGTGAAAAGAAAATGATTTTGAAGAAGAAAGGATATTTTCCTCAAGAATTAATTTCAAGTGTTTTATCAAAACCATTTTCCATCCGAGATGACATTAATTCATATTTTTATGTTTCAAGTATAATGTCTCAAGGATTTACATGGTTCCACTTTTCTTATGAAGAGATTATATCCATTTGTTTTATATAGATTATGTTATGATGGGATGATGTTTATGAAACCCATTTTATTATGTGGGTTATGATGAATGATTTATGTTTATGTTATGTTAAATGAAAGAATGATTTTATTATGAAATTGGTGGGACCTATATCTCCATACAATTCATTGGGTAAAGATTTATACCTCATGAGATATCCATGACAGGAATGGTAAGTTAATCCGGTTCAGTGATAAAGGATGGGAGCGAGGAGTGAACTCGATTCAGTAAGGGACTTTGTCCACTAAGATGGTCTTGGTAGTAATGCCTTGGCTACTATGGAAATAATATAATGTGCTTAATAGTTTTCCACAATTAAATGTTTTATTTCCATGCTATTTTATCATGATTTATGCCTTACGTACTGCCATGTTTTATGTCATTGCTCAAGATTTTGATGTTTAAATATTATGTTCATGTTTTGAAGTTAAAATGTATATGGGTTGTTTTATTTTCTCCATAAATACCCTTACTAAGAATTTGAGCTCACCTTTTATATGTTTTCTTTTACCAAGGATATAAAGAAAGGTTTTAGGAAAAAAAGGAAGATCATTATGTGAGATGTTGTAGATCTTTCAACAGGATTAGAAGATTATATTCTATGTTTCCAAAGACACTAAACTATTACGGTCCTTTGCTGTCTGTTTCTGTTATGTCTTAAGTATTCCAAAATTGTAATGTAATATCTATGCACATCAAGCTTCGGGTCTCTACAGTTGGTATTAGAGGGAGGTTTAGTTATCCTTTGGAAACTAGGATGCAAAAACTTCAGTGAAATCCCTAGAGATATTTATAAGTTATGTCTAGGGATGTCCCTAAGGTTAAGTATAAGTATAGGTTATAGTCCTAGAATTACAGTAACGATATTATAATTAAACCTATGATGTTGGATATTGAAGGGACACCCCCTTTATTATGTTGTTTTCCTAGCACGATTTTTCCTCTCACACTGTTCATTTTGGGTTTTAGATGATGAATGGAACCCGAAGGAACCGTGTTGATCAATGTAATGGACGATGCAATGATTGTCCTCCTAAAAAAACCAATGTTATGGAAGACAGAGTGAAAAATATTATTGATATACTTACACAAACTATGAATCATTCTGGACTTCCAAATGAGTAGAGAGGGGAACAATATTCTATTGATCCCTTCATGAGGAAACTCCCACCTTCTTTCAGTGGGTCTTCTGATCCACTTGTTGCTGAACAATGGATTAGTACCATTAAAAAGTTATTTTCAATACTTCGCTATTCAGAGCATGAAAAAGTCATTTTGACTATTTACTGGTTAGAAGGCGAAGCAGACCAATGGTGGACTCTAGTTAAAAATACAAGGCCCCAAGATGAAATTGAATCCATGGAATGGAATGAGTTCAAGAACTTGTTTTGCAATTAGTACTTCCCTCGTATTCTTCAAAAAAAATGGAAAAGGATTTCCTTGAGCTTAAGAAAAAGGATGATGAATCATTTGGTATATATGAAGAAAATTTTACAAGGATTTCAAGGAATGCATCTGGATTTATCATCCAACCTGAAAGTAAAGTTGATCGATTCTTCAGTGGATTAAAACCAAGTCTTCGAAGGGAATTAGCTATAAGAGACTTCATTAGCTATGAAGAAATTGTGAGTTGTGCGATCAAGGTAGAACTAGATGTTGGTGTTACATATCCATCTCAAGGTATTGACAAAAAATGAAAGATGGAATTCAAGGAGAAATCTCAGAACAATGGTGAAAAGAAGATGAATGTTTCTTTATGCTCAAAGTGTGGAAATAATCACAGTGGAGATTGTCTAAATGGTACTAGAAAATGATTCAAATGTGGAAAATAAGGTCATCAAGAAGCTGAGTGTCGAAGTAATGGAAAAAAGGTAGCTAATTATGCGAATAGAGAAAAGACTACAGAGAACGCTCCACCAACACTTCAATGCTTCAAGTGCAAGGAAATGGGGAATTATGCTAATCAATGCCCTAATCCAAGGGTTGATGATGATCAATGTGAGTAACATCTTAAAGAAAAGGACAAAGGGAAGTCACATGCGATCACTATTGGTGATGTTGAGTATGAAAATGATGTGGTAGACTGATTATGTGTTTATGTAATGATATTCCAAAAATTTTGTGTGGAATGTCATTTTAGAATCGTGGAATATTGGAATATCTATGTATTAGTCCATTGTGGTTTTCAATAATTTTATGGTACCAGTAACCATGAAAAGTGATTGAAATATTTTTTGAAAGTAGATAAATGCGCATAATGAAGGGATAAGGGGAAAATAATTTGTATGATAGTATCCATGAGCTCATGACTGATATAAGGAAAAAGTGATATCATGGTTTGAGTATATAGAAATTTTGGGATTTTTGGTATGTGGAAAGAGTTAACTTCTGACAGCACTCATGTTTTCACTAAGGTTCTATGGTAATACATGATTAAGTTATTCACATGTTTGGAATGTGACCAACAAGATATATCGTATGATAAATGATGGTATTCACATGCTTGGTAGATTCCATTTCCAGTAATCGTTTTCTTTATACAATGAGATTGGACAGATGTATTTTGGATAAGTCTAAAGACTGGAATGGATTATGTTGGACATAAGTTTGTATTATTTAAGGATATACCTTTTTGATATTATTTTTGCAATGTTATAATATGATAGTTTTAAAAAAAGGAAAACCCGTAGGATGGGTGACAACCCGTCGCGTCGGACAAGGATGTGGGAATCGAACCCACAACCGAAGTGTGACAGGCCTTTATCGCCTACCACTGGCCAACATGAAGTCCCTGGTTAGTAGAAATTAGTTTTAATTTATTAAGTGGTATGATATATGAAGTATAAATCCATTTGAGGAACTATATATGATTAATATCAGCATAGATGGACTTATGTATATTTAATAACTGGTGATAGAGGCAGATGGAATGACCTATCTTTCTGTCGCATGATCTGCTAACACTTCGAGAATGAAAAATTCTACTTTATTTCTTTAAATAATAGATGAAGTGGAAATTTTTCATAGGATGACCAACAATGATATTACACTGAAATCAAGTAAGTATTTTTTCTAATTCAAAATTTTCAACTTTAGGGAAATGATATTGAAAACCAAAAATGTTGTCATAGTGCTCTTATATATAATGAATCAGATGGTACCTTAGATCATCAAAAATTTATGGCTTTGTGATTGTTGGATTTTTTATAGCCATGTCCTCTACCACTCTTCATCAGAAGTTGATGGTTAGATTTCTCTTCCATATCCATATTTTCACCTATGTTCTCCTATGTGGAAACCCAGTGATGAGTAAATTTGGGTAACTTTTATGTTTCATACTTCACTTTTAAAATTAAGTTTTAGTATTATTTTTTACGATTTGGGTTTATATGAATGAAACTTTCAAGTAGTAAACGATTTATAACCCCAAAAAATTTTGAGGGTGAAATTCATTTTAAGGGGGGTAGAATGTAATACCCCGAGATTTTATGAGAAGTATTCTTTTTAATTTATTTGAATTCTTATGTTGTATGCTACACCAATATTATCTTGCTCTATACGAAACACCGCATTAGCTTGCAGTATACGCAACACTATTCTTGGATCGTGTTACACAAAATTTCAAGTTCGTTTGATAGAAGTTATTCTACGCATCATTGAGTGTATATATATATATTCAATGTATAAATGAAATACAGTTGAATTCTATTATACACAACAAAAAAGGAATCTTTCACTACACGCAACCCTGACTTGGCTTGATTTACAAGCAATCACGACTTTCCACGATAGTGTGTGTTGTACTCAATACCGAGTTTCACTAAACAATGATATGTTATATAAAAATTATATAAACTAGCTGTTATGAATAGTAATACCCACTTTTAGAAATTTCATAAATTTTATCATTCAAAATGGACTTCATTTTTGGATTCGGAATATCGAAATTATCCTAGGGTGAATTTTTTGTATTTTTTTGAAAGCATTGAATTTTTGATGAATAGTGAAAACATTGGGTTACTATTTAGAAACCGACTTTTTATTTAAATAATTATTTATTTTATGTAAATTTATTTTAGGTCAAAAATGATACATAATACCTATATAAGTCTAATGTAATTCATTGGAGTCATTTTATAATAATTATATATATATATAAATTTTATTGAACTTTTCACCGTCTCTTACCCACCTCCTAGGAGAATTTGTAAATTTACATAAAACTCAATTTTACCGCTTCTGTGAGTGGGATTTAGGAAATCCAAGAGACAAGGTTAATATCAAGGAGTAAAATTTAGTTCAATAAGATAAAAATAATTTTTGGTGAATAGTAAATTTTTACTTTTATTTACCACGGTTAAAAGTAAATAGGGTAATTAAGGGTAAAAATGATATTATTATTACCCTAACACATGTCCTAATTCTATTGGATAAGTGTAATTCGAACAAAAACAACCTTAGGATCAAAATATGACCTTTTAGGTCCACTTGGATTAGATTAGGACACTTATTATTATTTTATTTAAAGAAGAGTTAAAAGAGTTAAAATCAAAGTTTAATAACTAAAATATTTTTAATATATGGTTATACATAAGATAAATTAGACTATAAATATTCATTAGAAATATAAATATATTTACTACATAATGGTATTTTATTTATAATTTTTAGTCAATATATAATATAATTTATTTATCACACAATGATGATGCAGTAATTACCTTATTAATGAAATATTAACACAATTGATGTTTTAAATACCTAAATAAATGTAATTTGAGACTTTTTATTAATTAAACTAATTTTATAGGCTAACATGACATGTTATATTTGATTTAATTAATTTTTTTCGAACTAACTATACTGTTATGATTTTCACAAAAATAAATTACCAAATAGTGTCAAAATTGACATAAAATAGTTTTTAAAACAAATATTATATTATTAATTTTTATTCTATTCTTAAAAATCTAAGGTTTGGCCAAACGACATAGATAATGAAATATATATTAATAATGAAAAACCTGGGGTTCGTTTGGCTTTTTATAGTAAGTTTATTAACCATATAGTGTAAGAAAACAAGAAGACACGGTAAAAGTCAAATTATTTAACTTAGAGTTAAATATAAATGATAAGGTTAAAATAGTAACCTAATCTTGTCTAAAACATATTGGTTGGGAGGATTTAGACCAATAAACACTTTATATTCGAAATAAATCAATTTGGAGCTATTATAAACTGAATATGACTTTATTATAAAATAATATTTTAAGTTTTCCCTAAAGTGCCCCTCTCCTCCCTTTTAAAAGGGAACCTCATCTCTCTTCTCTTTACACAATTTTGAGATTTCAAGCTCGGCCAAACCCTGCTCTTTTCCCTTCTAATCTTCCCTAGAAAAATTATAGAGGTTCTTTTCTCCTCAAAAGACCAACTCTAGTGCCTTAAGAGGAAGCTTAAAAGAGGTTCGTCGAAGAAGAGGTAATCTCTTCTACCGATTCTTTCAAGTTTTATTTCTTCTTCAACTTCTTATTATTTAGTTGTTTCAATATAAATTAATGTAATAAGTATCACTAATATACTGATATTTTATTATAAATATGAAACAACCCCATTTCACCTTCTATCCATCCTATGGAAAATGAAATCACCGCGCGTGCGTACGAACGGAATATCGTCTCCACGCCGTTGTGTAATCTGTTTTTCCACCACCACCTTATTTGGATGGGTATAATGGTGTAATTAATAACTATATATAGTTATTATAACATCATACTAATTATGAGATATTATATCATCCACTCCAATTCAATTCAATAATTATGGAAACAATATCATCGCTAGTGCGTACGTACGGATTACCGTCTCCACAACGCGATGAGATTCATTCTCCATGTTAACCATTAAAGAATGATTATAAAGTATATATAATGAATAATAATTAAATATATGAAATAATTAAGATAATGGATATATATATATATATGTCATCTACTTACTTCCATTCAAGTCAATAACGACTTGAAAACAGTGTTCATGCATACGTACGACCTACCGTCTCCATGAACGGTGTATTTCATTTCATTTATATATATTATATATATATATACTAAATATATATGATATATAAGTCATTATTTAAATTCTGGAAGTAAGTAAATCATGATATAAGTAATAATAATATCAAGAACAACATGTCCAAACACGTACGATAAATAAAACGATTTTACCCAAAATGCTGCTTTATCATTGAATTTACAAAAGAACGGGTAATATAAAGTCATAAGTGAACCATATATGACATCATAACAATTAATATGATTATGTAATAAAAAAATGGAATTATTTAAATCATTATACAGGAGGTTTGGATACGTACAAAGCATATCGGACCTAAGGTAAGGGATAATTTTGCAATCTCATTTTTATCCTAGACTACTTATACGTAAGTATTTACTGGGGTTATATTTTTCATCCATGCCCATAAAATGTTTTTCATAAAGTGTTTAATATTCTTCAATGAATTTTTAATGTCATGTTTATCCCTATTTGACTTTTACTTTGTGTTATGGAAGGAATCTTTCTTTTGTTTACCATACGTGCTACTTTTTGACTTTTCTGTTAAAAGTATAAGGAGAATGATTTTTAACTTTTACGGCATGAACGGATTTTAACGGTTTCATAACGCCTAATTTTCATGAAGATTCTTCTACAATATTTCATGAATATTTTCAACAAAATCTATTTCATTTAAAATTTAATGGCATTTTGTGAAAATGAAATTATTTTGAAGAAGAAAAAATATTTTCCTCAAGAATTCATTTCAAGTGTTTTTTCAAAACCATTTTCCATCCAGGATGATATTAATTCATATGTTTATGTTTCAAGTATAATGTCTCTATGATTTACATGGTTCCACTTTTCTTATGAATATATGATATCCATTTGTTTTATATGGATTATGTTATGATGGGATGATGTTTATGAAACCCATTTTATTCTTTGGGTTATGATGAATGATTTTTGTTTATGTTGTGGAACATGTAAGAATGATTTAATTATGAGATGGGTGAGACCTATATCTCCCTCCAATGAATTTGGTAAATATTTATACCTCATGAGATAGACATGGCTGGAACGGTAAGTTAATCCGATTCAGTGATATAGGACTGGAGTGAGGAGTGAATTCGATTCAATAAGGGACTTTGTCCACTAATATGGTCTTGGAAGTAATTAATTGGCTAATATAGAAATCATATAATGTGCATAATGGTTTTCCACAATTAAATGTTTTATTTACATGCTATTTTATCATGATTTATACCTTACGTACTGCCATGTTTTTTGTCATTGCTCAATATTTTGATGTTTAAATATTATGTTCATGTTTTAAAGTTCAAATGTATATGGTTTGTTTTATTTTCTCTATGATTACCCTTAATGAGCATTTGAGCTCCCCCTTTATATGTTTTCTTTTCCCCAGGATATAAATAAAGGTTTTAGGTAAAAAAAAGGAAGTTCTTTATGGGAGATGAAGAAGATCTTTCACCAAGATTAGAAGATTATATTCCAAATTTCCAAAGACACTAAACTATTATGGTCCTTTGGTGTCTTTTTTTGTTATGTATTAAGTATTACAAAAAATTAATGTAATTTCTATGTACATAAATATTTGGGTCTCTACAGAGTTGACCCGATGTTCTACAACTAGTGGATCAGAAGATCCACTAAACGTCAGTGGTCGTTGCTACATAAAATATTCGTTTTCCAGTTGCTCCCTCTTTGGTGAAGAAGGATGTTCCCCATTATTGTGGTTATTTTTCATAACCTGAGACAGTTTGGTGAGAATCACCTGGAAGATCTGAACTCCACCTCCAAAATCATTGGGGATGTCGTTCGGGAAATCATTGCATTGTCCCTCACATGAGTTTTTGGCCTAGTTTCTCCTGGTTCCCACCATTTTCTAAAATAGAAAAGTTTAGAACAAAACATAAGTCTACAAGTCATGAATAACATATTCATTTGAACAATATTCACTAAAATAATGACTTATGGGATCCCTACATAATGAATCTTGTGTGTATATCTTTACTTAGTCTCATGATAGAGGTTTTCTCTAGGGTTCACTAATCCTAATTCCCAAATTAACTAAACCTTTCCTCTGATACAAACTATAGAGACCCATCCTTTTCTTATATTACTATTACATCATTTTAAAGATAAAAAACATTATATCATTATACATAGAGGATCCAAAGTTTTAGTGTATTGGGAAAAGTAGGACTATACATAATAATTACAACATCAAGCATAAACATTTATTTAATTTCTTCTTCTCTAGCTTCTTATTGGAACTTCACCTTTGCTTAGTACATGTAGTCACCTGAGGATATTCATAAAAAAGGTTGAGCTAAAATCCCAGTAAGAGGATATATAAGAACAATATAACAATGGGTGACCGTAACCATATCATAGGCAAAGGATCATGAACATGAGAGGAAGCATTAATAAGAGACTTAAAATGTGAAAATGCATAAAAATTAAACATAATTTTTTAGGGGTTAACAACCACACATACTCATGAACAAAGATAGTATCTTGTTAACACATAATTTCATATTAACTGATGAGACTCATCACTTTACCCAATGTATTTGAGCACTGTATAATTCCAGGCGCACCCATCACATTGAAACATTCATATTGCGCTATATAATTCAAGGCACACCCATCACATCATAATAATATCATTTATCATTCATGAAAAAATGAACATATATCAAAAATAAACATAACTGATCCAAGAAAAGGAATGTGTTTCATCCCATAAGAATAAATTCATAAACATTGGGTTCCCAAAAGAAGTAGGTAATAACATACATGTTACAAGAACCGTTAACCTTGAATGAGAAGTAAAAGGTTTGTTCTTAAAAGAAGAGGTCTTTTGGAAAACATTTTGTTTGAAATAAACACCAGTGAAAAACGTAAATTTCCTAGAAAATTAAATAGAGTGATAATAAAATGATTTTTTAATGATTAACCATATCAAATATGGATTGAAATATGGAGAACCCGAAGAAAGAAAATTGGGTTTGAGATTTTTCCCTTACCTTATATTCGAACACTTCCCTCACTTTAATGTCCTGTATAACAACATTTAATTCATTAATTAACAATTATATAACATTGTGTACATTAATATGGTTCATTATGGTTTCATTATGTTATTTTATGATCCTTTGGATGAGTTACAGAGTTTCAAAACATTGTTCAGGAATGTTTTTATGGTTTTTCATGAGCGGTTAACTTGTATTAATATGTTGAAGTTCAGGTAGAACTTGGGTAAACATACATAACTGATATTACATATTATTTATTATCTTCCAGGTGTTTAAATGATCTTATAATTTATTATAATATATACCATGCGGATGAATCACTAGATAAGAATTAAATGGTGACTGTTTGAGTTAATTTGGGCGGTTTTTCGACCACAACGAACTTGTTTTGATTTATCATGTAGTAATATGTACATAAGTTAGTTCTAGAACATTAAATAGGACAAAATACTTATAACATATTCTGGTTCAACCATAAAAATGGTTTCATGACCAGATCTGAATGTAGAAATAGAAAAAAGAAAACATGTCGTTCTTGAAGGTTATATATTAACACCTCATGAACAACATTTTGTTTTATAAAATAAAAGAAAGCGGGGAAGGGGGTTGGATGGTATAATATCCATTAGTATCATAAAATTCCAGTATATGTATGATAATGGAGTTACTATACAATGTTTATGAGGATAGTTGGGGAGAGAATAAGAAAAGAACATGAAATTGAAAGGAAATTAAAGGAAAGAGGAAGAGAAATTACCTCTTGGATCCTCCCTTTGAGATCCTCCTTAAGGGACCTAGGGTTGTTATTTTGATGAGACCAGATGCTACTGGACGTGGGTAAGGGGATAGGGAAGATTCTTGGGCAGAGTTTAGGCAAGGCGTGAAGCTAGAGAGGTGTGAGGAAATGAGTGTGTGAAGGGTAATTTTTATAGTGGAGGGGAGAGGGGTTTTCTCAACATAAAATTCATTAGTTTATTATTTCCCAAAAAGACAAGGAATAATGAATCTTCCATGAACAAGAATAGTAATTTTATTATGTGATCCTGAACCAATTGGGATTAAATCAGCAAATAATCATGCATGACTCTATAATTAACTTATTTAGCTTATTTTGAAAATTATGGTATAACACTATTCATAAAAAATTCAAGTATTTCAGAAAAATACCAAAAATTCACCTCAATAATTTTTCGATGTGTAGAATCCAAAAATGAATTCCATTTTTCAAAAATAATTTTCTAAATATTATTATTTTAATATTTAATTAGAAACATAATTTAGTATCAAAACCCAGTTTTAAAACAGTCATTTATTTATTCTAAAATATAGGTATATCATACTTTCAAATTGAATATTATTTATATATTATCATAGGTAAGTTTAATATTCATTAGGGTATATCACTTTTCATAAGGGTAGGTTAATATTCACCAAAAAAATATGTTTTTTCTTATTAGAATTCATATAACATACTGATTACAACCGTGTATGTCATATTTTCGAAATTCCAAACATAGAAGTGACAAACTTATGTTTAAATGTTACTTAGCACTTATTAGTTCATTATGTTGTGTTTTCATGTGATTTTATGACATATTTATAATAAGGGAATTTCCATTGAAAAACATTGGGTCATTATAAAACCTTTCAAGAAATCCACCAATATTTTTTTCCACTTCCTTCCTGGCACACCAACACAGAAAGGGAGAAACCCCTTTCAAGAATAGGGGTATTGACATGGTTAGTTGATAAACCAAGAATTTGATTAAAACAAACACTCAACATTAATATCAATATTTAAGCCCATATTCAACTTGTTTCAGCATCTCTAGTGTCCTTCTTGACACACACATGCATATCCCGATGCATCTCACCACACAAGGCGTCCAATGTTGTCTTGAGAACTTGTCACATTGTGGCTAAAAAGGGGAATTTATGGAACTAAGTTCTACTGTGAATTATTTGAAAATAAAATTGTGTTCCACACCTTTCGAATATCCATCATGGGCATTCCCTAAGGACATATGAGCATGTAAATCCTCAATATCGGTATCACCAAGTTGTGCCTCCCTGATTCACTATAAGATTAGAGGGGTAACAACCATCAACTAGAGGCAATCTGTATCATCTCCATCCATGAATTATAACTACAATGATGCCAACTACTCTAGAAACTCATTCAGTAACTATGAACTGGATCTCCTGCTAAGAGAATTTGCCACCACATCCCTTTTCCCAAGAGTATAGACTATCTCAATTTTGTATTCGTAGAGAAACTCTATCCATTGCCTATATCTCAAGTTCAGGTCCATCTGAGAGAATATATACTTGAGACTCTTTTGGTTAGGGTAGATGATAAACTTCTCATCCCTCAGGTAAGTCACTGTATATTCAAAGAGAAGAAAACCATTTCTATCTCAAGATCATGGGTCGTGTAGTTCTGCTCATGTGGTGTCAATTGGCATGAACCATAGGCAATCACTACATGACTATACACCAGAAAAAAACCAAGTTAATTCCTTTAGGAATAATATAACACTACATACTCAACTTCCTCCACTGGAAATCTCAAGATCGGGGCACTCTTCAAACTCTATGTCAAGGACTGAAAAGTAGGCTTATACCTCTCTGTCCACATGAAAGGTTTCCCCTTTCAATTCAAGGGTGAAATATACAGTTCATGAGTCCTATGAACACTGTTTTGGAATTCTTCATGTCGAAGGGAGTCACCAAGTACCCATAGTGACTATAGTGACATATGAAAGAATTCTTCAGTATATCCTTGTCTCTTACTTGAAACTAGTGATGGATTGATCGAAGGTCAACCATCGAGAACCATTGTGTACCTTTCAACTAATCGAACTGGTCATCGAACCTTTTGTATTGTATACTCATTATCCTCATCCAATTTGTTATAGTTCTAGTAATCCACACATAACTTCAAACACTAGGTCTTACAAATCCCTTTCTCTAAAAGTCCTCCAACCACACCCTCATCTCACAAACCTCTGGGAAATACATCTAATATGATGATATAGATAATTATGCCATCTCATGGTGTGAAACAATGTAGCAATCAATCCCCCAGTGGAAAGGTAATCCTTGAAATGTATTTTTAAAAGATTTCCTCACACTCTACCACTATTACTAGGAACTAAAAACTGACAACATCTACTGGTCTGAGGGTGATGCTAGCTGAATCATGAGTGATCGCATTCACCCTTCTATGCATGAGTTTATCATGTGCTACTAGTTTTTCATTTTCCATCGACCAAGAAAAACAATGTTCCATTGCTATAGACATAAAACACCATTTTTCTAAAATATTCATTCCGAACATGGACTGTTAATAACCAATCCATACAAAGAATGATGTCGTAAGGAGTCAATGTTGATACCAATAGTTTACAACTAAAACTATCACCTCAAGGGCCATATCACACTATTGGTACTAGTGCGATTATTGAGTCTCATACAATAGGTATCTCCATAAATAAGGGTCTATTTAATGGATTAACTCGAAACTGCAGGTCTTGAAGAAGATTTACGATAAGGAAAAAATGATTAGCACATATACCTATTAATATAGAAGCTAAGAGTAGAAACCAACCATACCTCAAATCATTCATGGAGCCATTGGTTCATACACATTGACCACTTTCAGTTGTCTTCTACTTTATCCTCTAGCTCCCTGAGCCTAGTGTTGACCACTTGGGGGTGGTGCAGGTAACATGTCTAATTTTACACCACCTCATACGACTCTCCCAGCTCCTCTTCCACATCCTCCACCCAGCAGATCCATCTGTTCCTATCACTGTCTCTACCTCGGTGGCCCATCCACCAGTTCCATTATTTCCCACTGCTGACATTAACTGGATATATCCACTCATCCAAGTGACATTCAACAACAATTGTTCTATCTATCACAACAACATAAGTAATAATGCACATAGAAATAATGCTGGCTCAAATGTCCCTAAACACATATTTCAAAAATTTCTGAGCACTGAAGCACTGGTCATGTATTATATTCATGAATTACTTAGAAATATCATAATTCCTCAATGAATACTCATAAACCAACATGTAATTCTCCCAGATATGTAGAATCTCTTGGGAACACATAGACCATATATTCTAAGGTGATAAATCCTTCTCTGAAAAATCTTCTCAAACGTTTTCCATTGAAGAGTTGCCTCATTTTAAGATTGGGTAATCTAAACCCCACCATCACCCTATAGAGACATGTAGAATTCTCTCTGCTAGGACCACCAAATGATCTGTTGGTTCCCTGACTGGATGGAAAAATCGATCACCACCTCAATATAGTCCTCATCAACCTAAGAGTCAGACTCTAATCAGAATATCAGAGGTCTTTGTTGATGAAACTTGTAGAGTGATCTCAGCCTGTGAATCTCATCCACTGGTACTAAGAGTACCATGTGCTACTCTATAGGTGGTGGGATATCTAGTACACCACTTTGAGGTGCTTTCTCTGGTACAAATTTTTGTACTTATATATGTTACCCCACAGATCATCCTCAAGATCACGCGGTGGAATCTTGGATGGTTGTCTACGTGGAATCATATTAATGTAAAATATGATGTACCATGGTTAATAGAGTATACCTAGTGACCTAACTCAAGAAGTATATGGGAAGCACAACCCATTACAATATGATGAATGTAGCATCATTTCCCCCCTAAAACTAGTGTTTTCATGTACCGAGTCTAAAAGGAGAATTCAGAGTCCTGGTGTATGGATACATTGGTCACCACACCAACACTAGAATCACTAGCCTGGAAGACGAACGTGAAAAAATTTACACTATTTCCCCAATCCAAAACTCATAGACTCTTATTCTATAAGGTAGAACCGAACCTCACTCTGATACCACTCTGTCATGAACTATCCTAGAGGGGATTGTTTTATTACTACCCCAAGCCCACCTCACTTAGGCCAGGGGCTAGAGATTTGCACCGAGTGGGCATATTCCATAAATGGGAGGAATTTTCCTATGTAACTATACACATGCACACATATCCAAGAAAAAAAATGATGAACTGAACATTAAGTAAAAAAATAGGAATATCACTAAGATTCCAACAAAGAGTACGACAACAGAAAACTAAAAGTAAATGGGTCTAGATTACAATCCCAAAAAAAAGGAAAAGTAAAAGTACAAGTCTATGCTACTCCTATATGAATAAACATACATGAATGGTAGGTATAGAAATAGATTTCTGAAGTCGCAGAAGCACACCACATCTATTATGTCACTCTAAGCACCACCTGCCCCCAATCCAACAAGGATTCCATCAAAGTGTCAATTTTGTACACAAGACACGACACGTGTGAGAAAACATCGTGCCGGGGTGAGTAAAACAATACATAGTTGGAAATCCTGAAACACAAAGTAAATGACCACAAAAGGAAACATCACTAAGAAGATATAGTCTGATCAACATAGGTATATGTCTACACTACATATGACAATAACATCTAGGTATACTCATAAAGTATTTCAAGACTCAATGTCTCATTCACTGCCAGCTACACGGTTCCTATTGAGGCATGATCATTCTTGGATATCTCATTCTTCAAGCTATGTGATAGTAAGCATGTAGAACAGGTCTACAAGAAGTGTCCAAGAGAACTCATGGTCTCAATAAGTCACATAGTTTCCTTGAGACATCCATTCTTGCTAAGACATGGAATTTTGATAACACAAGGAGTGTCGGTAACACATGGAGTATCAGTAACACATGGATTGTTGGTAACACATGGTGTTTTTCTAAAACATAATGTGTCGGTGACACATGGAGTGTCAATAAGTCAAGCACCCCCAAGTCACATAGTCACCAAGTCACAACCAAACATCAACCACTAAAAACCACCCGAAGCATTATCATCAGGTCTAGTCACATAAAACAGAAATAATTTGACCTCGATACATAGATATGGGTCCTCCCATCCAAGGATCACTGGGGGAATCTTCCCCCAATTGGAAAAATCATACTAAATAGGGGATAGGTGTCTGTGTAAATATTTTTCACTCCTTATCCACAAACCCTATCTAAGTTACCACAAAGAGAAGTGAGGACCGACTATGCCTCTCAGTGTGATACATGATCCAACCCATAGAGTCAACTATCGAATCCAGGATAAGATATATCACTTTAGAATAGTTGCCAACCTCAATGATGGGAACATGATCTTGTATTGAAACCTCATAGGAAAAGACCAAGAGTATTATATCAACCTCTACTGATCCAACTAAAAACCCATAATTCTACTTCTAAAGAACCTCCATATCTCAAGAGTCCCAACACCACATATGGATCATAAAATATACCTCACGTTTGGAAGTTATGGTCATTTTACTAAAAAGGGTTCAGTCTCAGTCCGGTCTGGGTCCTACTTAGCCCATTGGTCGCCCGACCTGATCCGACTAACTTGACCCAACTCCGGTACTACCGACCCAACCCAACCGACTAGCCTAGTCCTAACCAAACCAGCCTGTTGGACTGCCGGAGAAGCCTGGGTCGCACACATGTGCTTATTCTACTCCTTCAGACACATATTTGTCCGGTTGTGCCCCACCTGGTCCAAGCGGTCACCCGACCGTGTGGCCAACCGTAGGCACCGATCAACGTGTCGGACCACAACCTCCCACCATCCCCACGGCCTCAACACTACAGGCTCCCACAAAGTCTTTGGTGAGCCATGTTTTTCCTCCTCCCCCGCCATCGGTGCCCTGGTGGTCCCTTTCACGAACCACTGGGTAGCCTTCGGTGCCTTGTTTTTTGAAACAGAGGTACCTCCAAGATCGTAAGGTTTGTTTCTTTATCTCAGTGAGCTCAATTCGTAGTTGCGATGCATTCCACTAAAAAATTCATGTTGGGTGATTACTCCTGAAACATTTCAATCCATTCATCTCCATCATCATTGCACCTCTTCTAGGTCATCATGATGTTGGATCTCTGATTTCAAACCATTGCACCAAGAAACATACAATCAACAAATTTCCATTCATATTCCAATGAAGAACATGAAGAATGTGAAGAATGATTGGGGGGGAAGGGAACAAAAATGAAACCCGAGGAATGAACCTCAGTTTTTTTATTCGTTTTGACCTCGATCCTTTCTGTAAGAATGATCAAGATAAATGAACCATATTAAAAATCAAACCCAACATAATTCATATAAATAATTCCTACCACATAACGAGCAAACTACAGGTAAACCTAATCATGTGTTGATCCACATTCATCTTTTAACTATATAAACTAAAAAAAGAAGTGATTTAAAAGAAACACCCTACCTCGGTGTTGGATTATTCGATACCAAGGTTCGATAATTATTGTAAATCCATCAAGAGTTTTCATGATCCACGATCCCATCATCATCCTCCATCGAGAGAATTTCCTCTGGTTCTCTCCAAGGTATCCTCCACATCTTTCAAGGAATTATCTAGGATTACAAATTCTAATCTTGATTCACTGCCAACTGTGTAATAAAGAAAAATAGTTTTCAGTATATTCGTGTCACTACATCGTAGTTTAATGTTAAAATATGAAAAAATTTATGTTTATCTTATTCTATTAAAATTTCCAAAAAACTAACTTTCAAGCCCAACCCATGCTGGTCAATAGTAGGCCTAGCCTAAGAAAAACTCCACATTACAAACTCAATGGTGGTCTCAAATTTCCAATACGAGTCGACATTTATGAGTTATTAAGATTTTAAAATAAAATAATATTATTTAATTATTTTTTTATGGATACGTCCTTTTCGAGTTTTCTCACCGAAGACTCGTAATGACTAATGTTAAGTCATTCCTAGGTTAAAATCACCATTCTAAATGCAATAGTGCCCTCAATTTTTTGATCGGGGCACCAATTTAGAAGTTAATTAACTTTTTGGGAAAATAACTCAAGTGAAATATTAAAAAAATAATATTTTTCACCAAACCATTCCAGGCACACCAGGACTCGGAATGACATACTATATCAGGTCCTGGTCTCTAAATTTCCCCAGAAATTTTCTATAAAAAAAAATCGGGAAAAAACAAGTCATTATAAACACCCCTTGCACAAGAAATTGTCTCTAAACCATACTCCAAACGAAATATATATCATCAACACCCCACACATGAACTCCACCACTAGTCTCAAAAAATTCACATGTTTTTTTATAAATACAAAAATAAGAGGCACCAGTATCAAATAAGGCACTGGGTAAAGTGAAAAGTACAAGAATAATACCTCTCACTATAGATGGTCCAGCCTTTCTACCCACAAGTGTAGTTTGTACCGCATGAAACTATCATGTCCCTCTTCCATGGGATGTAGTATGACTCCCTAGAGTTGAACCACTATAATGGTATGACCGCTCTTTCCAAGAAGATCCATGTCAACTACCTCTACCACCATGGCTAGTAGAAATCTAGATGCCATATTGATATGTTATAGAAGATCCCCATATTACACACTGATTCAACCTAGCTACAAACTCAATACCAATCTATCATTGGGTACTATAGATATTCTACAGATATCTAATATTTTCCACAAGAACAACACTCTACTTGAGGTCAGAGTAACTTTCACTAGAAGTTTACCAACCTACCACACTAGTGAAAGATCACATGGGAAAGGCCCTATGTAATTGACCCTTCCACCTTGTTACCCCTCTTGTTATCACCCTGACTAACATTCTCATAGTGAATCTTCCTGATTTTGGAAGTTTTACCTCCTAAGCATCTAAATGCAACTATATTTCCTCCACTAGAAGCCTCCTTCAATTTCCCCTCACCTATGAGGGATTGAACCACTACTTTAGCAAACATTTTTAACTAGAAGAGGTTAAATTGGGAATTAATATCACATTTCATATAGTCCTAAAAATTCCTCATCATAGCTATCTCATCCCCAGCCAACACTTGATAAAATCACAACAAATATGTAAAGATTCCAGCATATTCCATCATGGACATACTCCCCTAAGTCAGCCTCATGAACTCATCTACCCTCTCCAGCCTTATCATCCCTTGATATAAGTGCTATAGGAATATCTACAAGATATCCTTACATAACATACCATCAACTATTCTAGTCTATGCTGGAATATCTAACCAATTATGTACTAATCCTCATAGAATATATATATCCAACAAGAGCCTATTCTCATCCAGGGTCTCTAAATGGTCAAGTATCATCTGGATAGAGTCATCCCAAAACTCATCTCTCTTAGGTTTACCCTCTCCCGTAAAATTCAGATGTTGTTGTTGTTAGATCAGAAAAACACATCACAACCCAACCTAGATCTCTTTCCATGAATTTCATGAAGTGATCAAAGTTATCTCATAACTTCTCCTTGACTTCATCACCTAGAATAATCAGTTCCACATGCCCCACTACTGGAAGATTATCTCCAAAAAATATCTTCTTGTTATCCTCTCAATAGGTTTCATTGTTGTGGAATATCTCTACAATGTCAAACAATCACCATATGACAGATTTCAAAACATTAACACATTTATTGGAAACACAATATGCCACAACAATTCATTTACCCAAACCTCGACACCCGCTCAAAACTAAGGGACTAATTCTACCATAAACCATCATACACATAAGTAATGGTTAACCAATGGTAATTTCATATCATATTCATGTTTCTTGTTAGAAATACATTATTATTATCTTTAATAATTTTTAAAATTATTAATTTCACCTTAGTCACATTCCCAATTAAATTTCACAAGAATGGAAAAACAATCCTAGTTCAACAACATAGCCATAAGAAATTTTATCATGGATGCCTAAAATGTTGCATGTCAAAAAATAAACCTAGGTTCCTATAATGATGCATGAATATTAATTTATAGTGCCACACTAGGCCAAGAGTTAATTGTCAAAAACTCTCATGAAAAAATCCACATCACACCACAAGTGTCTCACCCAAGGTAAAATAATGCTCAACTATAATAGTAAATGCCAATAACAATCATCCCACCCTGGGTACTTGGGTTCTCTCCTATACATGAGTTAGATACTCTCATGAATGATCTCATAACTAAGCCATGACTCATCCAAGTATCATTTATACCTTTCCAAAATAGTAATAAAAATTAAAAAATAAAATAAAACTGGGCTATCATACCACTTTATAACATCCCAACTCAGGTTCCACACAATGATTCCATGAACCGGTCTCCACATGACATCAAGTGTGCGCCCCCCCCCCCAATATTCCAGAGGCCTCAAACTAGAAACGAGGGTATAATATTGATCATGGGGAGAGTATAACCTATTTTATCATAGTAATAAAGTAGAGGAAAATAATAAAAATATCAGAATCATAATAACCATAACATGAATAAACCGGTATTATAAGGTGACCAAAATGGAAATAAAATATCAAAACTAAATAGTAGATATTCCATAATAAATTATGTACCATGTGTCAAAATTCAACTCAAAATTATAGACACTGATGAATCCTTTGATGGTCTCGAACAATGTCTTTTTCCCTCAACTATGCTCCATCCCAACTCATCCTTCTAACACATGGAATTTCTCATAACCATTACTGCAACCATGAAATCTATTCGGGTACCAACTAGGTAGCCTGATTTGGGTTAGTAAAACTTAATGTACCACCATAAACAGTGTCAATAACAATATCAAGTCAATGAAGTGGATGAAGTTGTATGTAAAATAAAACACAAGAAATAAATTAAACATTTTACATTATTCAAGTATTATTTATTTAACAACATAACACTTATGGGTTCCTAAAGACACCTGAATAATATCATATGTATGAATTTCATTTTTACCATTCATAATTCATGATTTAATTCCCATGAAACCATTTATATTTCATAATTTAATTCCCATGTAACAATTCAAATTTCATAATTGAAAGATGATGTTATTTGTAGGGTACTGGAAATTTTTCCATGGGAAAAAATACTCCCACAATATCTTTGTAGTAGGAAGCAAGAATTCCGGCAAGTCTAGTAATGTGAATGGACTAAAATTGTGTTTTAAAATTCAAAGGAAACTTGGAGAAATTATTTCTCAAATAGTTTTTATGTGACCCACGTACCATCACCGGGAAGGGTTTGTGGACCGCATAAACCATGAACCACCAGTATGTCAAACGACCCGTGAGGTGCTGGCCCGCTGAGAGATGGGCAGAAAACCTAGACAATTGTGAAATACATCTCGGAAGGAATCAAGCATAGGAAGGCCATCCACATAACGTCCAACAAACTCAGAATTTTTTAGATTAAGAAAACATGCAGGGTTCCGTGAACCATGAATTGTGAACCATAACCTATGAAAACCCTTATTGACCGAGTATTCTGTGGGTCAAGATATCTCTTCATGGGATTACAAAAACGGTGCTTCATGCTCATAGACATTATTTCACCAATTCTCTATAAAATGACTAGAAAAGGAATTGATAAGGGACAGAAGAAGAAAGCACCAAGGGCACCCTAGAGGTTGGAAGAATGAATTTAGAGAGGATTCAGACTTTAGTCTTGAATCATTGGAAAATACTGAATTGCAAACGATGTTTTTCTCAAGTAAAACCTACCTCGACACATAAAATGAAGGAACAGAATAATAATGGTAGAACTGCGAACCTAATTGGTGAAACCGGGAACCACATATTCCTCGCAAATGAATTTCCCGAAAATGATAATCCCCATGAACCTCTTTCGATATGCTGCTCCACATAGTGTATCACTATGAGGATTTGACCCAGATCCACATACTGCATCATTATATATATGGAACCTGAAGTGGCATGACACACTTTATTTAGTACCGTGTATTATTGTGGGGCACGATGGTCCATACCCAAGACCGCGTACTACTTCAGTACATGGATGATCCCTTTTCCTGCATACCACTATGGTGTGTGGAGATTCCCCCACCCTATATGTGAAAATAGTATGCAGAATGGGGTGTTTTGGGTATGCTTCTTTCTGGTTCGAATCTCACCCCAATGTTGTCGTCCAGTCCTCCATAGCCCCTCCGTGAACTAGTCCCCCGGCATCAGGCCAAAGCCTCCCCCAAAGGCACCAGACCCATATGACCATATCATTGGATGCATCAACATGCCCCTTTGAGTCTACATACCCATGGTAAGTGGAGTCAAGAAGTCTCTCCCCACAACGGTTCGGACTCCGAGGATGTCTATAAGTCTACATTCCAATGGTAACCGAGAGTCTAACCTTAGGATGGTAACGTGAACCTCCCTGTTCTAGGGATTAAAGGTAATCACTTTTTTTCCATTCAATTAGGTATGGTGATCCATCTAAGGAGTTATGTTCACTCTACTGGCGATGAGAGTCGACACTCCTTCCCTTTCCAAAAACGTGTTCTAGGTCAGTCCCACTAAATTAAGTCCCCAGTATTCTGAAGGCCAAGCCACATGACCTTTAATTTCATCCCACATTGAATGTTTCATCGCTCTGTGCCCTCTCCAATGGTTGCATTGGCCTCTTATGCCATAGGCTCACCCTATCCCATCAACAGGAGAGGAGGAGTGTGGTTGGTTAGATCTCTCACAACCTCTTGTTTCTCAAACCAAGCATGCCCAATGTGGGCTTAGAGGTTTGTGATGATTACAACATCCACACAATTCTAAACTATGAGAACACCAATTCTTGCTCAAACCAGGATACATAGGATGCCTACATGAAGGCCTGAGATCAAAAGGGACCCCTTCCAAAAGATCCCACTTAATCTTGTCCCTTAATATGGGATGCATCCATGTGTAATCCTCAGAAATTATGAACTATGAGAACTCTGATTCTTAGCCAAACCCAGATACATAGAATTTATACTTGAAGGCCCGAGATCAAAAGGTTCCTCTTCCAAAAGGTCCCACTAAATCATGTCTTATCAATTGGGAAACTTCAATGTGTAAGCATCAAAAATTATAAAATATGAGAACTCTGATTTCTGGTCCAACCAGGATATGTAGGATGCCTACTTAAAGGGCTAATCTCAAAATGGTGCCCTTCTAAAAGGGCCCAATCAGCAATGTCCCCCTAAATTGAAAGCATCAATGCGTAAGCCCCAGCTATTTTGAACTATGTGGGATTTGATTCCCCTCATGAGGATATGTAAGAATCCCATCTTATGGCTCCAACCCCAACACCAAGTCAAATTCCATCCTCCCTGGATGATGATAAACACCAGGGTGCCTTATTATATGGATTAATTCAGCCTTACCTATGTATAATTGAATCAATGTTTACGTATGACGATCCAAAAAAATAGGGTTATCCCATGGACACACTCTTCAGGAATGATCCAAGGATTCACGAACATAGGAACATGACATAAATCAATAAGAGAGTCTCAAAATAGAAATAATACCCCCAATCGGTTCAGTGAGCCCGAATTCCAATCCTATTGACCAATGGAGTCCTTAAGTGTCATTGTCCAAATCATTATCCAACGTGTTCATTACTTTGGGAAGAAGGTCCATGAATCATGGATACTAGGGTAGTTGGGTGTTCGTGGCTCCAAAAATAAACTTTTTGGAGACCATCTGAGGAATTTTTATCCTAGGAGGACCAATTTCACAAGTACTTAACCCCATGAAATCGCCTGTTGGGACCATTTGACTGTGGCGTCTCCCTTGCAATATAGAAGGGATAAACTACCCAGTCCTTGTGGGGTTAATCCAATCCTTCTTTAAAGGGTAATGATACAGAATGTTTCAAAACAAATAAATGGTGAACTTGACATGGAAATATCTCTATAATAAGATGTGGGTGATGATTCTCGTCGGACCATTTTTTTCATCACCCTAAATGCTAAACTCTAGTCAAAACAAAAATGGTGAATCCGATGTGAATCCTTAACCAAGGTGGTGGTCTTACCCCACTCAAGCCCCTTCACATCATAAAAAAGGAGGCCAAGATAAATCATCAAATATTCATATGTTCAAAAGAATGCTACTGTGATGGGGTTTTGTGGTCTATATGTCATATATTTATATTGTAGGATCCCACAGAGAAACCTTGAATCAAAATGATATCATGACTACCAATTCAGACACGCACCTGAGCGATCCCGCAGGTGGTCTGGGGACCAAATGAAGAGTAGGACCCCCTCTCCTGACTAGAGTCTTCAATGATGGGTATCTAACATTCTGATCAAATTGTACCAATGAAACAGTATAATTCCAAATGTGGAGGCTGGAAGACATGCCCTATAGTCTGCGAAGGCTCGTCAGTTGCTTCCTCAACCACGGCTGGTGCCCCAGTATAAGGCATCCCCAGTGGTCGTCTCAAACTATTTCGAGGGCCTGCCCCAAAACGTGACAACAAGTACCTGCCTTATCCTAGGGCGGTAGATGAAGTCAATCTCGACAACTTCATCTCAACTGCATAGGGGTCCTACTCCTGGGACCCTACTAGAGAGCATTGTTTCCGTCACTCGGTGACCATGTATCCTCACACTGAAGAGGACCTTATGCTGAGGGAAACTGCCGAAGTCCAAAAGACATGGAACCTTAAGGATAACCACCGAGGGAGGAAAATATATAATCAGAAACACACTATCACCATGTTCCCAGAGGAACAACTCTACTGTACCAATGATGTAAAATTCAACGGGCAGACATACAACTATGCCCGCTCCACTCAAACCCAAAATAGAAATAGGCTGGCATAATACGATCATGTTCACATTCCTGATAGTGATTTACAGTCCCGCCGTACAGACATAGTGACAAACTACATGAATATGTATATATCTTCTAATTCACAATAAGGACATCATCCATATGGGATGGAAACCATCTATACGTAGGCACGCGTACCTGCTGATGCATATCAAGATCTTCATCCAAATAAGATGACAAGAAAATATGAGCGGAGTCAAATTCATCTGGATGCATACAAAGCCCATGAGAAAAATACATTAGAATAAAATAAGTTGAAAATTTACGCTAATGAATATGATGCCCACCAGTCAAATACGGTGGAAACCAGAGAAGAAAACTTGCGGACGACTCATTATTCTATCTTGGAATAGGAGAACTTCTAGTATCTACTAGAAACCTGTGGAGGACCGGAGCAAGAACAAACTCCTACTATGATATTGGAATGGAACTTAATACCTGTTCCATCCAAAAGAAGTATCTTAACACATCCTGGAAATGATGGAAGATTAGACATCGATCACAGACCATATCATGAAAACATGACAAGATATTATTACATCAGCAGAAAAGGTGGGCCACACTTCCCATGACCCTATTTCCTCAAATGGAATGACTTACTCGCAAAATGGGTCAGTAAATTTAGAGCAATTATGCATCCCTGCTCTAGTCTAGGAGGGTCGACGACAATATCACGTGATACACAGACAACCAGATCAGGAAAAAATATCCATTCCAACTCGGGATGTCAGTCCAACATGGTGGCCACTCTAGGGTAGGCATATATTCCTTCAAAAACTCAAGATGCCTATCGTGCATCATCATGAGATGAAATATGATAGGGACCTGTATATGAAGGCTTCTACCAATAGTAGGTGGCCCCAGTTACCCGCAAGAGAGCGCTCAAAAATAAAATATTCCAAAGGAATATAGAAAATTAAGGGCACATATATGATCCTTCTCTGCTAGAATCTGGGGTTATTGACACCCTTGAACATATATCAAGAAAGTCTCAGGAACATTTTAGTCTATTACCAAATTATGGAAGTGGCGGTAACATTTGGGAAGTCTACCCCCCACAATGTTGCTACTAGAAGCCCTTAAGGTCCTCCCCAGAGTACCCAAAGGGGATTACTCCATGGGCCATGACTGATAGATCACAAGATCTTATCACTTGATGTGTGTTAGGATAGACCTACCCTTGAACTGAATATTAGACAGCAAGAAGGTCATCCCCTTGCTATCAACCACCCTGATTGTCCACCCAGGGTATACATTGCAGATTTTCTCCTCCCTATAGTCAGACATCAAGTCATGATGGTAGTCCTCTACCTAATGAATCTTATTGCAAAGGACATCCCCGCAATGGTAGTTTCTGTGAAGTGCCTTCCCATAGTAACATAAAGCAACGAGAAGGTACAACCATCATTTTATTACATCCTAAAGGCCCTCCCCAAGATATACATTGCAGAAGTTATCCCTACATCTAGCTATCAAGATGTGATAGTATTCCTCACCATCATAGCAGTCATCGAGAAAGTCCTCCCCTCAGTGACATCAAGCATCAAGAAGGTGCTCCCCTCACTGCAACCCATCTTGAAGGTCCTCCCCATGGTATACGCGATAAATAAATTTCCCGTGGTTAGGAACCATGTTGCAATGGTATTCATAACCATCGCGGAACCAATTAAGGAGGTCCTCCCCACAATCAAAAGTCATACAAGTAAGAAGGTCCTACCCTTTGTAGAGAAAATTTGAGAAAATCCTCCTATTCCAAGGCTCTTGGAAGGATGTAGTCAGACATATCAAGCACTCCATCTATGATGAGTGATATCCTTTCGCAACTAGAGAACAGTCTAGGCCAATGGTCATCTTTGGAGCCACCCATGTGTTGTTCACATATAAATAAGGCTCCCACCAGTCCAGCTGCTTGGAACAAAATTATTCAGAAGCGGTTAAGAGGGGCATATCAGGTAGAGGATCCCCTGGAAGAACAACATAAGGATACATTTCTTTTGAGAAGACTACTGGATAAGGATAATATACTAGTGATGTATTGGCCTGTAGTCACTTCTCACTTCGACATACCAGGGGGGTTGTATGGGGAATGTATACATGAAACTCTCCTTAATATATGGATGAATCTTTCCTAGAAAAATGAAAATTTTGGGCCCTACGAAGGGTATGCGGACCATGTCAACATGTTAGGGGAGCTTCTCTGTCAAATTGACCTCGAAGCCCTCTTGTCTGCATGACAACCACAATCAGTAAGGAAAAAGAAAAACCATGAACTGGCTTGACTCCACGCACTTCAAAGGTTGTGTCACCTCACTGAAGATTCCCCAACTGGAGTTCATATTTAGGGTTGTGGAGAACATTGAGATCTACACTTCACCTCACATCATTTCCAATAGACCTCATTTGAAATGACATATTGCAACTTCATTACCCAAAGGAAGAAATAAAATGAAATCCATACTTAGGAATGATGGGATACTCAATAACAACTATCCCATAGTATGTCTCAAAAGCATAAGGACTGAAGAGATAAATCCATAAAAAATCTTCTGAGCCAGGCATCTAAGAACATCCTGTAGGCTTCACACCTAAGGAATGTCAACTAGAAAGTAGTACTAATGTCATCAAAGCCCGTAGAACTCATAGAGGTCCAATTCCATACTCGTCTCACACCCACGTGGGAGTGTGTGAAATTGAAAATGTGGCAATAGTGGCAGCTACCACTGTAATGCAGAAACAACCTCATAATGTATGGCTGGATGTAAAGACCCAAATACTGACGTACATGGACATTACATTACTTTTTCGGAATACTTAATACATAAAAAAATAGACACAGAAGGACCGTAATAGTTTAGTGTCTTTGGATACTTGGAACGTAATCTTCTAATCGTGGTGAAAGATCTTCAATATCTCCCATAAAGATCTTCCACTTTTTGTTTCCTTACCTAAAACCTTTATTTTGATCCCGGGGGAAAATAAAAAATAAAAAGGGTGATCTCAAATTCTCAATAAGGGTAAGCATGGATAAAATAAAACATACCATATATATTTGAACTTAAAAACATGAACATAATATTTAAACATCAAAATCTTGAGCAACGACATAAAACATGGAAGTACATAAGGCATAGATCATAATGGAACATAAATAATGATAAAATAGCATGGGAATAAAACATGTAATTGTGGAATCCATTAAGAACATGTAATGATTTCCATATTAGCCAAGGCATTGCTTCCAAGACCATCTTAGTGGACAAAGTCCCATTCTGAATCGAGTTCACTGCTCGTTTCAGTCCTGTAACACTAAACCAGATTGACTTACCATTCCAGCCATGTCTATCTCATGAGATATAAAATCTTTACCCAATGCATTGTAGGGAGATATAGGTCCCACCCATATCATAATGAAATAATTTTTACTTGTGCCACAAAATAAACATACATCATTCATAAAAACCCAATAAATACAATGGGTTTCACAAACATCATCCCATCATCACATAATACATATAAAACAAATGGATATCATTTCATAATAAGAAAAGTGAAACCATGTAAATCATAGAGACATTATACTTGAAACATACACATTTGAAATAATGTCATCTTAGATGGAAAATGGTTTTGATAAAACACTTGAAATGAATTCTTGAGGAAAATATCCTTTCTTCTTCAAAATCATTCTCTTTTTACAAAATGTCATGCAATTTTAAAAGAAAAGGATTTTGTTGAAAATAGTAATGAAATATTTTGGATGAGGCTTTATAAAAATAATTCTTTATAAAACCGTAAAAATCCATTCGTTCCGTATAAGTTAAAAAAACATTCTTCTCGTACTTTTACAGGAAAAGTCAAAAAAGTACCTCGTAACGTAAACAAAAGAATGATTCCTTACATACCGTGTAGTAAAATTCAAAAATGGGTAAAAATGAATTTAAAAATACATTAAAACACTTTTATAAAACATCGACATGGATGATATAAACAACCCCAGTAAATACGTATGAATAAGCAATCTCGGATAAAAGTGAGATTTGCAAAATTATCCCTTACCTTAGGTCCGATATGATTCGTACGTATCCTAACCTCCTGTATAATTATTTAAATAATGTCATTGACTTATTAAAGAATCATATTCATTGTTATGATATTATATATGTTTCACTTATGACTTTATATTACCCGTTCTTTTGTAAATTCCATGTTAAAGCAGCGTTTTGGGTAAAATCATTTTATTTATCGTATGTGTTTCGAATTGTCGTTCTTGATATTATTACTTATATCATGATTTAAATAATTCCAGAATGTAAAACATGATTTATATATAATATATATTCATCATATACATATATATTATAGATCGATAAAAGGAATGAAATACACCGTTCATGTAGACGGTAGGCCGTACGTACGCATGAACGCTGTTTTCGTTTCCCTTTTGAATTGAATGGAATTAAGTAAATGAAATATATATATATAAATAAATCCAGTATCATTATAATGTCATATATTTCATTGTTATTCATTATATATACTTTATAATCATTCATGAATGGTTTACATGGAGAGTGAATCTCATCGCGTCGTGGAGACGGTAGTCCGTACGTACGCACGAGCGATGATATCATTCCCAAGATCGTGGAATTGTATTGGAGTGTATGTATACTATTTCAGAATCAATATTACTTTACAATAATCGTATATAGTTATTTATTTGAACCATTATACCCATCCAAGTAAGGTGGTGATGGAAAATAGATTACACCATGGCGTGGAGACGGTATTCCGTACGTACGCACGCGTGGTGATTTCATTTTCCGTAGGATGGATAGATAGTGAAATAGGATTGTTTCATACTTATAATAACATATAAGTATACGAGTGATACTAATGTTATTACTTCATAATGAAAAAACCTAATAAGAAGAAGTGGAAGAAGAAATAAAGTTGAAAGAATCGGTAACGGACATTACCTCTTCTTTGAAGCGCCTCTTTGAGTCCTCCTCTTAGGGCACCTAAATTGGTCTTTGAAGAAAACCATGACCTATAGTAGGTTTCTAGGGAATGGGAGAAGAGAATTTGTCAGGGTTTGGCCGAGCTTGAATGCTCAATGTGGTGTGAGGAAGAGAGGGAGGAGGTGCCCTTTTATAAGGGAGGAGAGGGGCACCTTTGGAATAACTAAAACTATTATTTTATTATAAAGCCAAATTCGGTTTTAAATAGCTCAAAATTGATTTATTTCGAATATAAGGTGGGTATGGGTCGAAATAATCTCATCTAATATAATTTAGACAAGTTTAGGTTCATATTTTAACCTTATCATTTAGATTTAACATTAAGTTAGATAATTTTACTTTTACCGTGTCTTTTTGCATTCTTACAATATAAGGTTAATAAACGTACTATAACAAGCCAAACGAATCCCAAGTTGTTTATTATTAATATATATAACCGTATATAAGTCATTTTTCCGAACCATATATTTTTAGGAATAAAATGACAATTAATAATATAATATTTGTTTTAAAAACTATTTTATGTCGATTTTGACACTATTTGGTAATTTATTTTTGTGTAAATCATAACATAATGATTAGTTCGAACTAAATTAATTAAATCAATACTAAAATGTCATTGTAACATAGAAAATTATTTTAATTCATAAAAAGTCTCAAATTACATTAATTCGGGTATTTATAACATCAATTATGTCAATATTTCATTAATAAGATAATTACTCCATCATCATTGTATCAAAAATAAATTAAATTATTTAAAGTCTAAAAATTTAAAATAAAATATAATTATGTTTTAAATCTGTTTATCTTTCTAATGAATATTTATATTATAATTTATCTTATGTATAACCCTATATTAAAAATGATTTACTTATTAAACTTTGATTTTAACTATTTTAACACTTCTTTAAATAAATTAATATTAAATGTCCTAATCTAATCCAAGTGGGCCTAAATGGTCATATTTTATTCCTAAGGTTGTTTTTGGTCTAATTACACTTATCTAATAGAATTCGGACATGTTTTAGGGTAATAATTATATCATTTTTACCCTTAATTACCCTATTTACTTTTAACCGTGGTAAAAAAAGTAAAAAGTCACTATTCACAATTTTTTTTCATCACATTGAACCAAATTTTAGTCCTTGATATTAACCGTGTCTCTCGGATTTTCAAAATTCCACTCACAGAAGCGGTAAAATTAAGTTTTATGAAAAATTCAGTTTTTTAACTACCACTTAGTGGTTTCACTATTCATCAAAAAATGAATGTTTCCAGAAAAATACCAAAAATTAGGCCTATGATATATTTGATATTATGAATTCAAAAATGATGTCTATTTTACAAAATTCAAAACATATTAGTTACATTAACTAATTTAAAAATTAATTCCTGTCGTCAAAACAAATAGCGTGTTTTTAAGAGATAATGACTATCAAAAGATTGACACTTGTTTATGTCTGGTATAAATGTGAAATTACATACAATGACCAAAATTTTATTAAAATGTAAAAATATATTCTAAATATACTTTAAAACCACTCAAATTATTAATTTATCACTATTAATTATTTCGATTAAAAAGTAGTTTTTAATTAAAATTTAGTAATTTTCACTATTCATCAGAATATGAAAGTTATCCGAAAAGTACCAAAATTTCACCCTAAGCTGATTTCAATATTACGAATCCAAAAATGAAGTCCATTTTGAAAGATAAAATTTATAAAATTTCAAAAAATGTTTATTACTATTCATAACAGCTAGTTTTAATAATATTTTAATAGCATATCGTTGTTTAGTGAAACTCGGTATTGCGTACTACACACGCTATCGAGGAAGGTCATGATTGCGTGTAATGAAAGGCAATTCATGGATGCGTATTGTGCAAGCTCCTTTTGGTGTAGCGTACAACACTATACATTAATGAAATTAAGAATATTTTTCATAAAATCTTAGGGTGTTACATTCTACCCCCCTTAAAATGAATTTCGCCCTCGAAATTCGTCGGGGTTATAAATGGTTTACTACTCGAAAGTTTCTTTAATAGAAACACACATTGTAAAAAAGGAATACCAAAACCAATCTTTAAAAACAAAGGTATGAAACGTAACGGTTACCCAAATAAACTAATCACTGGGTTTCCACATAGGTGAAAATATGGATATAGAAGAGAAATCTAACCATCATGTTCTGATGGAGAGTGGTAGAGAACATGGCTATGGAAAAGCCAGAAAATCACAAAGCCATAAATTTGTGACGATCTAAGGTACCATCTGATTCATCAGATATAAGAGCACTGGGACAACATTTTTGGTTTTCAAGATCATTTCCCTAAAGTTGATGAAATTGGAATTAGAAGAAATACTTTCGTGATTTTGTTATAGTCTCACCGTTGGAAGTTCTTTGGAAAATTTCCACTTCATCTCTTAAAGAAATGATGTTGAATTTGTCATTCATGATGTGTTAGCAGATCATGTGATACAACGATGGGTCATTCCATCTGTCTCAAACAAAAGTTTAGAAAAGTTATCAAAAAAATACATTAGTCCATCTATAGTGAGATTAATCATATATGGTTCCTAAAATGGATTTAAACTTCATATATCATACTGCTTAATATAATAAAACTAGTTTCTACAAAACAGGGACTTCCTGTAGGCTAGTGGTAGGCGATAAAGGTCAGTCACACTTCGGTTGTGGGTTCGATTCCCACAGCCTTGTCCGACGCGATGGGTTGTCGCCCATCCTGCAGGTTGTCCTTTTTCTAAAACTACATTACTATAACAACCCATAAATAATATCAAAAAAACTTATACCTTTAAACAATACTAACATATGTCAAACATAATCAATTCAAATCTTTAGGCTTATCCAAAATACTGTTGTCCAATCTCATATTATAGTGAAAACGATTACCAAAGAGTTCATATAACAAGCTTGTTAATACCATCGTTGATCCCCATATATCATGAGATATGTCTTTTTGGTCACATTCCAAACATTCTAAGGCTTTAATCATGTATTTTCTTGAAAAATGAATACCCATTGAATCTTAGTGAAAACATGAGTGCTTTCCAAAGTTAACTCTTTTCACATACCAAAACCTCAAAATTCTATATACTCAAACCATGATATAACTATTTCCTTATATCAGTCATGAGCTCATGAATACTATAAAACATTTAATTTTCTCCTTATCCCTTCATTATGCGCATATCATCTACTTTCCAAAAATATCTGAATAACCTTTCATGGTTACTGGTACCATTCATCATACACTTTGAAAACTTAAGGAAAGACAACAGTGTAAAAATCCTTATATGTCTCTTTATTATATAATACAATGAGATTACTTATACAACATTACACTTGATAAACATATAATCATTCCATTACCTTCTTAAACCATTGATTAAGCTTCAACAATTATTTCAACTCACATATCATTTGTAGTCTCTTCATCATCATCAACATAAATACTACCCATATGACCATACTGATTCTCTTCATGAGACTTTCCCTTAGGGAATTGGTTTGCATAATGCCCGTACATTCCACATTTAAAACATTTAACCATTGTTGATGTCGTAGCAATACCATTATCTTTATCCCTGATGTTAACTGAACCTTTTCGTTTGCACTTACTGGCTTTGTGTCCTTCTTTTCCACACCCAAAGCATCTTCCAGTTCCTTTGAAACATTCTCCTTAATGCCTCTTCCCACATGATTTACATAGGGGAAATTGAACTTTCTTTCCTCTATGATCATCATGAAACTCCATCTTTCTCTTATTAGCCGAGTCAGGAAACTTACCAAATTTGAGTTTATTGATCATATTATGATATTTCTTATTCGGCATAATAATGATGTTTGGACATCCAAATCCCATTTCATTGGGTTCCTCATGAAGAATATCATTCAATTTTCCATCATATGCTCCATTATCGCGAATCATCTTGTTTCTAGCCATTTTCTAAAACCCAGAAAGAATAGTGTGAGAGGAAAAAATCAAGATAGGGAAAACAATATAATAATGGGGGAGTGCCTTCAATATCTAACATCATGGGTTACCGTAATTCTAGTACTATAACTTATACTTATACTTAACCTCAGAGACATCCATAGACATACTTTAGAAATATCTCTAGGGATCTCACTAAAGTTCTCGCATCCTAGTTTCCAAAGGTTGACTAAACCTTTCCTCTGATACCAACTGTAGAGACCTGAAGCCTGACGTATATGGAAATTACATTACTTTTGCAGAATACTTAATACATAACAAAAACAGACACAGAAGGACCGTAATAGTTTAGTGTCTTTGGAAACTTGGAACGTAATCTTCTAATCGTGGTGAAAGATCATCAACATCTCCCATAAAGATCTTCCACTTTTTGTTTCCTTACCTAAAACCCTTATTTTTATCCTGGGGGAAAATAAAACATAAAAAGGGTGAGCTCAAATGCTCAGTAAGGGTAAGAATGGATAAAATAAAAGATACCATATACATTTGAACTTAAAAACAAGAACATAATGTTTAAACATCAAAATCTTGAGCAACGACATAAAACATTGAAGTACATAAGGCATAGATCATAATGGAACATAAATAATGATAAAATAGCATGTGAATAAAACATGTAATTGTGGCATCCATTAAGCACATGTAATGATTTCCATATTAGCCAAGGCATTGCTGCCAAGACCATCTTAGTGGACAAAGTCCCATTCTGAATCGAGTTCACTCCTCGTTTCAGTCCTATAAAACTAAACCAGATTGAATTACCGTTCCAGCCATGTCTATCTCATGAGATATAAAATCTTTACCCAATGCATTGGAGGGAGATATAGGTCCCACCCATATCATAATGAAATCATTCTTACTTGTGCCACAAAATAAACATACATCATTCATAAAAACCGAATAAATAAAATGGGTTTCATAAACATCATCCCATCATCACATAATCTATATAAAATAAATGGATATCATTTCATAATAAGAAAAGTGAAACCATGTAAATCATAGAGACATTATACTTGAAACATACACATATGAAATAATGTCATCTTAGATGGAAAATGGTTTTGATAAAACACTTGAAATGAATTCTTGAGTAAAATATCCTTTCTTCTTCAAAATCATGCTCTTTTTACAAAATGTCATGAAATTTTAAAAGAAAAGGATTTTGTTGAAAATAGTCATGAAATATTTTGGAGGAGGCTTCATAAAAATAAGTCTTTATAAAACCTTAAAAATCCATTCGTTCCGTATAAGTTAAAAAAAACATTTTTCTCATACTTTTACAGGAAAAGTCAAGAAAGTAACTCATAACTTAAAAAAAATGATTCCTTACATACCATGTAGTAAAAGTCAAAAATGGGTAGAAATGACTTTAAACATACATGAAAACACTTTTATAAAACATGGACATGGATGATATAAATAACCCCAGTAAATACGTACGAATAAGCAATCTCGGATAAAAATGAGATTTGAAAAATTATCCCTTACCTTAGGTATGATATGCTTCGTACGTATCCGAACCTCCTGTATAATGATCTAAATAACGTCATTGACTTATTACAGAATCATATTCATTGTTATTATATCATATATGTTTCACTTATGACTTTATATTACCCGTTCTTTTGTAAATTCCATGTTAAAGCAGCGTTTTGGGTAAAATCATTTTATTTATCGTATGTGTTTCGAATTTTCGTTCTTGATATTATTACTTATATACTGATTTAAATAATTCCAGAATGAAAAAAATGATTTATATGTAATATATATTCATCATATACATATATTTTATAGATCGATAAAAGTAATGAAATACACCGTTCATGGAGACGGTAGGCCGTACGTACGCGTGAACGTTGCTTTCGTTTCCCTTTTGAATTGAATGGAATTAAGTAAATGACATACATATATATATATATATACATAAATCCAGTATCATTATAATGTCATATATTTCATTATTATTCATTATATATACTTTATAATCATTCCTGAATGGTTTACATGGAGAGTGAATCTCATCGCGTCGTGGAGACGGTAGTCCGTACGTACGCACGAGCGATGATATCATTCACAAGATCGTGGAATTGTATTGGAGTGTATGTATACTATTTCAGAATCAATATCACTTTACAATAATCATATATAGTTATTTATTTGAACCATTATACCCATCCAAGTATGGTGGTGATGGAAAATAGATTACACCACGGCGTGGAGACAGTATTCCGTACGTACGCACGTGTGGTGATTTCATTTTCCGTAGGATGGATAGATAGTAAAATAGGGTTGTTTCATACTTATAATAACATATCAGTATATGAGTGATACTGATGTTATTACTTCATAATGAAACAACCTAATAATAAGAAGTGGAAGAAGAAATAAAGTTGAAAGAATCGGTAGTGGACATTACCTCTTCTTTGAAGCGCCTCTTTGAGTCCTCCTCTTAGGGCACTAAAATTGGTATTTGAAGAAGAACAGTACCTCTAGGTGGTTTCTAGGGAAGGGGAGAAGATAATTTGGCGTGGGTTGGCCGAGCTTGAAGGCTCAAAGTGGTGTGAGGAAGAGAGGGAGGAGGTTCCCTTTTATAAGGGAGGAGAGGGGCACCTTTGGAATAACTAAAACTATTATTTTATTATAAAGACAAATTCGGTTTTAAATAGCTCCAAATTGATTTATTTAGAATCTAAGGAGGGGATGAGTCCAAATAATCTCATCCAATAGAATTTAGACAAGTTTACGTTCGTATTTTAACCTTATCATTTAGATTTAACATTAAGTTAGATAATTTTACTTTTACCGTGTCTTTTTGTGTTCTTACAATATAAGGTTAATAAACTTACTATAACAAGCCAAACGGATCCCAAGTTGTTTATTATTAATATATATAACCTTATCTAAGTCATTTGGCCAAACCATAGATTTTTAGAAATAAAATAATAATTAATAATATAATATTTGTTTTAAAAACTATTTTATGTCAATTTTGACACTATTTGGTAATTGATTTTTTGTGTAAATCATAACAGAATGATTAGTTTGAACTAAATTAATTAAATCAATACTAACCTATCATATTAACATAGAAAATTATTTTAATTCATAAAACATCTCAAATTACATTTATTTGGGTATTTATAACATCAATTATGTCAATATTTCATTAATAAGATAATTACTGCTCATCATTGTATCATAAATAAATTAAATTATTTAAAGTCTAAAAATTAAAATTAAAATATAATTATGTAGGAAATATTTTTAGATTTCTAATTAATATTTATAGTATAATTTATCTTATGTATAACCCTATATTAAAAATGATTTACTTATTAAACGTTGGTTTTAATTATTTTAACCCTTCTTTAAATAAATTAATATTAAATGTCCTAATCTAATCCAAGTGGGCCTAAATGGTCATATTTTATTCCTAAGGTTGTTTTTGGTCGAATTAAACTTATCCAATATAATTAGGACATATGTTAGGGTAATACTAATATCATTTTTACCCTTAATTACCCTATTTACTTTTAACCGTGGTAAAAAAAGTAAAAAGTCACTATTCACCAAAAAATATTTTCATCTCATTGAACCACATTTTAGTCCTTGATATTAACCGTGTCTCTCGGATTTTTGAAATTCCACTCACAGTAGCGGTAAAATTTAGTTTTATGAAAAATTCAGTTTTTTAACTATCACTTAGTGGTTTCACTATTCATCAAAAAATGAAAGTTTCCACAAAAATATCAAAAAATATACCTAAGCTATATTTGATATTATGAATTCCAAAATGATGTCTATTTTGCCAAATTCAAAATATATTAGTTACATTAACTAATTTAAAAATTAATTCCTGTCGTCAAAACAAATAGGGTGTTTTTAAGAGATAATAACTATCAAAAGATTGACACTTGTTTATGTCTGGTATAAAGGTGAAATTACATCCAATGACCAAAATTGTATTAAAATGTAAAAATATATTATAAATATACTTTAAAACCACTCAAATTAATAATTTATCACTATTAATTATTTTGATTAAAAAAGTTGTTTTTAATTAAAATTTAGTAATTTTCACTATTCATTAGAATATGAAAGTTATCCGAAAAGTACCAAAATTTCACCCTAAGCTAATTTCGATATTCCGAATCCAAAAATGAAGTCCATTTTGAAAGATAAAATTTATAAAATTTCAAAAAGTGGTGATTACTATTCATAACGGCTAGTTTTAATAATATTTAAATAACATATCATTGTTTAGTGAAACTCGGTATTGCGTAATACACACGCTATCGAGGAAGGTCGTGATTGCATGTAATGCAAGACAATTCAAGGATGCGTGTTGTGCAAGATCTTTTTGGTGTAGTGTACAACACTAGACATTAATGAATTTAAGAATATTTTTCATAAAATCTCGGGGTGTTACATTGGAGGCATTTTTAACTCAAAATTCCCCCATAAGACCAAAAAATCTAGGTCATAGCGCATCAATGGAGTAATCGGAATAACCCCATCCTGTAGGGCTGGTGGAATTTTTACCTCATGTTACCACACAGTTGGCATCATTCTTCTCCCATCTAGGAAGAACGATGAGTAGGGAAGTCACCCATTCCACCATGTCTCATGTTTCAAACCCTATGGGAAAAATACACATTATAAGGTCAGATCAGGGCTCCCTTTCGTTCAATAATCACTGATAAACCCAATGAATACAACATAATTGAAGGATAAAGCACAACAAAGGATGCATAAATCCTTCTTTCCATTCCATAGTAGGTACTCCACCCCCAATGAGGCTTGCATCAGTGAACATTGTAAATTTCAACCCCACCGATCTCACAAGAAATGTTACAAAGGGAGGGGATTTTGGGGAAGATGGTTCCATCAAGAAGCATCCCACACCAAGCCTGATGGTGTTCATACATGAAACTAGAGAGCGGTCCTAAATTTGGGCACCCCCTCGGTTAACCTGTCATTATCTCCCTCATAGAACCACAAAAAGGAGAAGAATAATTCACAGGTTGTTTATGACCCACCTCCTCCACCCCCTGAGAATGTTTCCCTCGCACTCGAGGAAAGATTTTATAAGTATAAGGAATAAATGAAAGAGCTCAAGTGAATTAATGCCAAACTATTTTGAGGGATCTATCTTTATAAATGTGTCCCCCCTACGAAACGTCAACAGATATTCCTCTAAGAGGTTCCCTTACAACAGGAACTCATCCTTGTAAATGAAGTCAAGCTCAGAGGCCCGTTTGACTCGGCGTCGGGACCGTCAACCTACTTAAATCTGTCCATAGAAGGTTGTCAGGGCATCCCCCCATTGGGAAGGCAGCAAGATTATATTCAGGTAAACCCAAAAAGGATTCCCCCAGCTGGGTACCCACCCTAAATTTTCGTAGCACCGACACTTCCATCTATGACCACTATTGCACCATCCTAAACTCAAGTCTGGAAGGATATGCCTCAAGGGATCATAAATATTTTCAAGCAACTAACAAATCAACTAGAAACCCTGGAAGGGTGGTGCACTCCTATAAAACCAAAGCACAAACCTTACCGTGATTTAGTGAGAAATGTTCCACCACCACTAAACTTCTGAAACCCAGTGCTCCTGGTGTTTAATGGATCAGGAGACCCGAAATAGCATCTAATGCACTACACCTCTTACTGTTACCCCATGATAGACACTCCAGAGTAGAAATAAGCTGTAAAACTCAGATGATTTGTGTGAACAATGTATGGCTCGACCTTCGTATAGTACACTAGCTTGCCAGAAAACTCAATCACCTGTTGGGAGGACCTCTAACGATAGTTTCTCCTATAGTTGAGTTCAACATTGCGTAAGATAATAGTCAGTGACCTCATGAACTGAAATCAGCGAGAGAATGTAAGAGTCTCAGACTATCTTTCTAGATGGAAATGCCGACCTTATTCCTTGAATCGATTGCTCCCCCAAGATGAAATTCTCACCAAGTGCATCAATAATCTTTTTGATGAATTATGAACACCGCTCATCTTGGTGAATTAAACATGTCGGTTCTGATATTTCTCTCCATTACCTAAAGGATAGAAGACTCCTTCCAGCAGGTCAACCTTAGGTACCTTGTGGTCCCATCAGCCCTAGGAAAAAGATTAGGAAAAGTTGAAGCATATTCTTTCATGATTAAGCCACCCATGGTATCAGCTCTAGTTTTGAGGCCTCCAACAAATTGTGTGGGACCCCCTCGACACCAACAACCACCCACACTTTGGAAGGATGAGAGAAGTGATGCTAAAATAAATCCGTTTTAGGAATGAAGAAATAAATTCTACTCATTATGAGATGAGGAGGTCCGCGACTATTTCATAACCGCCATGATTTGAAAAATTTTCCGGCTAACAGAGAAAAAGTTATCCAATTAGGTTAGTCGTGAAAACCATCCAAATTATTTTCACTATCACCAGATACTAGGACACACCATCAATGAATGCTTCATCTTCAAGGATCTCCTATAAAAGATGGCGGATTCCGGGCAAGTCAAGTTGGGTCTACCTCCAGCACAAGTGGTGTATGTTTTCACCTCAGAATCAAGAAAGGAAGAGGAATTGGAAACAGTCACCAGTAAGAAGGATAAACAATTTGACAATTGGATGACCCAGAAAATAATCAACCGAGTTCATGGAATCCTCTAGGCATAGTTGAAACAACCAACCGTGCGCCAAAAAGTTACTAATGCAACACAGACGTCATCCTCAGCCCCAAAGTCCTCTAAGGGCCAAAAGGGTATAATGTTGGAGGAAGAATCTGGGATGTCACATAATTTGATGCCATTATTAACACTTTCAAACTTCATACCAATTGAATTGGTACAACCGGTGTCGCCGTGCCAAATGGTACAATGGGTGCCGCCCTGCAAAATAGTACAACGGGAACCACCACTCCAAATGATACAACGGGCACCACCCTGCCAAATGACACCTTTAGAAGGATATAGTCATATGAAAACATTGTTGGATCGAGAACTGATCTTCGACTCCATTAATGTCATTCGCTTGATGGACCCCTTCTTTGATGGAGATTATGGTCACGAACCTGAATTCCGTACGCCTAACTAGAGAGCCCGAGAAGGAAGCCATAGAGGACGAGGGAATCCTAGAAAGCATAATTGTGGTAGGATTCAAATTCCTAAAAATTCATTAACTCAAACCGTTAACATTTTTTAAACTCACAGAAGGACCATCTGGAAGACATACTAAGAACCATAATGCTCCTCCGCCACTGTCGGAAGAAATCTGGGCCCAATTACATTGGGGTATCCGTCAGAGGAAAAAAATATCAAATCTCCCAAGGGATGTAGGTGAAGCAATTCATCCAAAACCATAAAGAACCATAGTTCTACCAGCTCCTGTCACATAGCTTGGTCCATCTAGATCCAATTATTAGGCACTGAAAGTGTAAATTAATGAGAAACCCCAAGCCAGGAAGTGCTAAACTTTATAGAAGAAATAAGATATTATAAAGCATCTGGCTTCAGTAACAGCAAGGCTGTCAATCATGGATGCCTTGAGTCTACCCACAGACATTAGGGAGGTGCTAATTGAAGCCTTAGTAAGTCCCCGGGAATTTGAGGATGAAGGAGTATGGCCCGAAGTCTATCGAACAGAGACCAATCCCAAAGAAGCTCACATCATCATCTCCATGACTGACAGAGATGAATATTCCATTATTCAAGGGCACATAAAACCCTTATATATTTCCATAAAGATAAACGGAATTGATGTCCATATGATTTTCATCAACAAAGGCTCTGGAGTCAACCTCCACCCGCTATGAACACTTCGTTGGTTGGGCTATGATGAAGACAGTTTGACAACCTGCACCAAAACTCTGTTGGGATATGAAAAAAGTGTGAAAAATCCATTGGGACGAATTGAGCATAAAACATGTCTTGGAGACTTCATATTGGATTTTGAGTTCCTTGTAGGGTGGAAAAGTATATCCTTCAACGTACTATTAGGGAGTCCCTGGCTGCATCAAAACACTGCAATTCCGTCATCATACTATCAGTTCATCAAATATCATGATAATGGGAAAATGGTACATTAGACACTGATAAATCCATGTTTGAGTCTTGCGAGTCACATTATATCGATGCAGGATTCTATGAACTAGAAAAGAAGAATTATTTGGCCGAAAACATTGATAGGATCACTTTCCCAGATGGATTGTAAATGGATCTCGTTGAACCCCTTCAATAGCTTGGTAAAGAGTATGTATTACCCATCAATCAAGTCGAATGCATAAGTGAAATTCTGGATACACACTCCATTTTCTATATGATCTCCATTATGGCCGCCATGTCCAAAGACACGGAAGAGCGGGCTGACTCCTTTGATGTCAGGAAAACCCTTAAAAAGATGCTCTTGACCCGTCCTCGGGGGCACAAACTGTCTCTTCCTTACTCGTTAAGAAAAAAGACAATTTCTCTCCCAACATTGGAGAGTTATTCTTAGGAATCCTCTATCCATTAGAAGAAGAATATGATGATTAGGAGGGTGATAAGGAAGATGAAGAAGAAAAATAAGAAGGCCTCAAGGATTCCCATCCCAAATAAGAAGAAGGTGTCTCCACCAAAATCGATGAACTGAGAGAGAGAAACCTGGGCACCAAAGACAACCTGTGGCCCAGTCTAATTAGAGTGGATATGCATATCGAGGAGAAGGAGACATAAACCTACTTCCAAAAGAAGAACCGAGATGTGTTTTTCTAGAACAACATAGAAATTCTAGGCCTTGATCCTAAGGTCGTCACTCATCATCAGGGTTTTCCAAAAGAACAACAAGGCTATAACCAAGAATCCAAAAGGACCCACCTGAGGCATTCTACCAAAATAGAGGCTGAAGTTGATAAGATGATCAAAACCAACTTTTTATGGGAATTAAAACATCAGATATGTCTGGAAAAAATAGTCCCTATCAAAATGAATAATGTATAGATTAGAATGTGCATTGACTTCGGGGACCTTAATCGGTATTTCCTAAAAGAAGATTTCCCGGTCTTGATCCCAAAACAGTTGATCAAAAAACTACCAGATATTAGGCCCTCTCCTTCATGGGTGGATATTTTGGATAAAACTAGATCTGAATGGACCAAGGAGATGAAGAAGCCACTATGTTCAGGACCCCTTAGGGTGTGTTCTGTTACAAGGTGATGCCCTTCGGTCTAAAAAATGATGGCACTACATATTGTTGTGCCATGCACTATATCTTCAATCCCTTCTTGGGAAAATTCATCGAGTATTATGTCGATGATCTAGTTGTTAAATCAAAGAACTGCTAAAAACACCTAGGAAATCTTAAAACTATCTTTAGTAAACTGTCACAACATAGTTTAAAGATTAATCCCCTAAAGTGTGCCTTTGGAATTACCTCAGTGAAATTTATCAGCTTCAGAGTACACTATCGCGGCATCGAAGTCGGCCTAGAGAAGATAAAATCCATCCTTGGCATGTCCAAACCTTGGAACCTCATTGATTTGAGTGGTATCCAAGGGAACTTGTCCTACATCAATCAATTCATATCAAACCTAGTGGTTAAATGTTAAACTTTTACTAGGCTAATGAATAAATGGGTTAAATATGAGTGGGATAATGATTTTCAAGAGGTGTTTGACGATCTCAAAAGATCTCAACTAAAATTATCGGTGCTATTATTGAAAATTGAGGGGAGACCACTCATTTTGTACGTAACTGGCTTGGAATGGTCATTAGCCACCTTACTCACACAGAATAATGATGATGACAGTGAGAACAACCTCTATTACGTCATCCGAACAATGATTGATTCTAAAACTTGATATTCCAGAATTGAAAAGAACTGATTAGCCCTAATCTTTGCGGTTCAGAAACTCAGGCATCACCTACATCACCATAAGGTCCCCCTAGTCTCCAACTGCAAACCTCTCAAATATATCCTCAAATGTGCCTTGCTAACTAGATTCCTATCATGATGGGAAGTCATCTTACAATAGTTTGACATATAATACATGCCCCAGAAGTCCATAAAAGGCTAGGAATTAGCAAAATTTCTGACAGAGCACCCATCAGAAGAAAAAACATTTTTAGATGCTGAAAATCTAGATGAAGAAGTGTTCTTCATCCAAGTGCACCCCCATAAATGGGAAATTCACATCGATGGTGCTTCCCTAAACCCAACATAGAAATGTATGGAGGAACCCAAGCTCAACAAAGTGCGGTTGGTAGTTATACTTATATCCCCCCAAAAGGACGTCTTACCTTACTCTTTCCTTCTTTCGGATGGATGTTCAAATAATGAAGCAGAATATGAGGCCCTCATTGAGGGCATAGAGCTAGCACTACACGCACAAGACAAACACCAAATGATAATAGGTGATTCATAGCTAGTCATCAAGCAGGTCAATGGTGACTAATCCATTAAGAAAGATGTATTTTCCCCCTTGATGAACCATGTTGAACAACTAATGGAATAAGTCCCATCAAAACCAACAGTAGCCTATGTCCCCTGGTCACAAAATGATCATGATGATGCATTTGATAATGCAGCCACAACACTGGATGATCTAGACCGGGATGAAATGGTTATTAGCATTGCCCACTGCCGGATGGTATTTCTATTTATCCAGAACAATACAAAGGGGATCAATGAAATTAGAAACATTTCTGATCTTTATTGTCACACCACCAGCTGTATTACTCTCATTGTAAATTACCTATGAAAGGGGGAACTCCCATCAGATAGGGCTGAAAGAGAACAGGTCTAAAGATGGGTAGTAAACATTGTCTTGTACAATGGGGTAAATAAATAAAACGTTCTCTACAAAAGAGGCCTTGATGTAGTCCTTCTCAGGTGTATTGATAGAGAAGAGACTACTTCCATCATGAAAAAATTACATTCCAGAGCTTGTGGAGCGCAAAAATCAGTGACCAAGCTCTCTCATCAAATCAAAGGGCTCATATATTACTATCCCACTATGATATGGGATTGGTCCATATTCGCCAAGAATTTTCATTCATGCCAAGATCATGCCAATTTTATTCATTGAATCCCAGAGTTAATTCATAAAACTATGTACTCCTAGACATTTTCCTCCTGAGGTATGAATATTGTGGGACCATATCCCCCAACTACAGCTAGATAATTCATGTTCACACTCATAGAAACTGACTTCTTTTCCAAATGGGCTGAAGCCATACCACTTAAAGTATTCAGGGCGAAAAGCATCATTATATTTTTAAAGGCCAACATAATTACCAGATTTCGTGTCCCTCATACTATAATAACAGAGAACATCACCAACTTATACTCCGCTGAGTTTGAAAAGTTATATGAGGAGTATGGAATCTAAGACAACCATTCATCTAGCTACCATGTGGCAGCCAATGGGTATATAGAGGCTTCCAACTAGACTATGTCAAACATACTCCAATAAATGTTAGATAAGGATAATAAATCTTTCGCAAACAAGCTCCTTCATTCTTTATGGTCTTACCAGACCACGACTCGCACTGCCACCCAGCTGGCCACATACTCACTCGTATATGGGGTAGAGTCGGTTTTGCCTATAGGGATTCAAGTTCCATCACATTGTGATGCTATTTTTGATCCACTATCCATGGAAAATAAATCCCAGAGACTGTTTGATGAGTTGGAGTAGCTATATGAGAAAATAATTCACACTTTGTACCATTTGGTAGTCTACCAAAATCATATCGCACAAGACTTCAACAAAAAAGGTTCCCCTTTGATCTTTCCTTGAAGGAGAAATGGTGTTAGTCCTAAGAACCCCGACTATACTCGAGAAGAAGCCCCCAAATCTTGAACCAAAGTGGGAGGGACCATATTTCATGCATAGGGTCTATTCCAATGGAGCATATTCCTTGATGTTAATGGACAGACGACTCATCGTGGCTCCCACAAATGCAATGTTTCTGAGAAGTACTTCATGTAACAACAATACCCACACACGGTCCAAACTCTATGACCCTAAACTATGAGTTATAGTCCTATCCAAATGATTTTAAACTGTATGGAACTCATCCCTACAACATGACATTAAACTGGGATGGTAGTGTGCTCGCATCATGGCTCTAAAATTTATAGCATAGTGTCCAAGCTGCAAGATGTTAAACCGTATAACATAAATCATCCTAATTTCATGACGATAAAATGCACAACCCCTCATATATATATTTAAGGATTTATTCCAATTCATTAGGGGGATAGGTAGTGACTCCTTGATACTCGATCCTGCTGTACCCCCCCATCATAAAAAGGAGTCAAAAAATGCCTCTATCATGTTCTCTATCTCCCTATATTTACAGGAGAAACCTTTGTCACTCCTTTTTTCTCACATCGAGTGTAACTCACCTGAGATTAGTATCAGTGTTAAGGATTAAATTATGTAAAAAACCATATAATAATACGATAGACCCGACATCATTAGTGTATGAAACCAAAATTCCATTACTTCTATGTCCGAGTCATATCAGTACAGGGGACATTCAGAACTACGTATGGCTTGATTTATTTCCTTGTATGATACATAGTGAAATCCAGATTTGGCATCCTTTCCCAACCACCAACAAAAAAATTCCCTCTTATGTCCCTACACATTGACAGAAAATTTTTACGGAATATTTAGAACTATGTATGGCTTCATTCTTGTCCTCGCAGGATATAGTGTGATGCCTTGATTTAGCAACCCTACCAAGATACCATTTGAAAAAATGCCTCTTCCTTCATGCATAGACCATAATTGTATGGGGAGTCCATGAAAGGTCCTAACCGCATGACATGAAACTGTGAGATTCCTCATGAGTCAGGTGCGACCTGATTCTCAATGTTATGAGATCCCGAACATGCCCCCAATTTACTAAACATCAAATTTAACGATATGACAGAAATTCCCAATCCGAATTCCAACACTCATAAGAAGTTAAAATACCGTGTTTCCCCCTATAAATATGAGTCATACTTATATGGAAGCTCTTGTATTTCACAGATAATCATAGTTTGAATATTTCTTACATTCCCAGACACATATTTCCCATTTGTAAAACTACATATTCCAAGAAAACTTGGATCCCCATGAAAATTAATGGCCATCTAATATGGAAGGCCAGTGTCATATGGACACCATTGTTTAACTCTTCACATCATTCCCTAGTGGCTCTGCATATGTAACCTACAAAATGGATGTCAATCAACATAACATTTATCCCCAGGAGAGTCCGTTCCTACCTTGGTTTTCCCAATGGATTCCAAGCCCCATGCCATTCCTCCTAATCCATGTTCCCCCCGAGACTATGGTTTTCACTTTATATCATAACTAATGTCTACGGAATTCCATAACATCCATATCATGGTTAAATAAAAGCTATTAATGATCTTTCTGATAGTATAACGTCCTTGGTGCATGAATCCAAATTGAACAACATCATGCCCTCACCACATGAAATTAAAATGCTAGGCCAAAATCATACTTGATGTGTGACGTTAAAATTTATATCATTGGTTTAATCCTAAATTTCTCTCTGATGTTGATTCTTGTATTCTTAAATGGTGATCTAGAAGCCTCACAATCCCATGTTTCTCATGCTGAGCATTCCTCAAGTGATCTTAGGGATCTTAGAGAGAGATCCACCATGAAATTATGAAAAAATGGTCTAGGAATTTGGTCTAAGTATCCCAACCCTAAAATGAATGTCATGGTTCCCTTCCCCATAAGGAACCCCATGTCCAAGCCATACGATGTTAAAATACAGGATACCCAATGATGGGAAGAATTCCTCACCATATGTATGAGTCAGATCTTCTTAAGGGATATGTGATTGCATGAGTGAATCACAAAATGAATATCTATAATATATCTAGATAGACTCCTTCCATACCTCAAATGCCATGCTCTGAGAGATCTTGAATCCACATAATCTTCCATGGACATCGAAGATGGAAGGCCAGTGTGTTACATACACATTTTTTTGTCTATTAAAATCAATCCTCATTGGCTCTGTATAGGTCGCCTACAAAATAGCCATCAATCAAATAATAATTCATCCTCAGGAGATTCCTCTCCTACCTCAGCATGCCCAATTTCTTCCAAGCCTCGTGACATCCCTCTGGATTCAAGGGCCCTCAATGTCATGTTTTACATTATCCTTCCTACCAACTTCCGGTATATATTAGAACATGCTGGACCGATTCATCTCTAGTCTCTCTAGAGGATTCTGTAAAATAAAGATACCTCATACATATGTGTGAATTCAATCCGCATATAAGATGGAAAATTGCACCCACTTATTTTTGGGTTCCCAAGAAGAGTTCTTCAAAAAGAAAGGTCCATTTTTATACTCAGGCGAACCCCTTATCAAAGATCATATACTGTTTTTAGAAAGGTCCCAACCTCGATAATCCATCATAGACATCAGAGGTGGAACACCTGTGTCCTTCAAACACCTTTATTTGACTATGACCATTATGCCCCGATGGCTTTACATATGTCACCTACAAAACAACCATCAATCAAATTAAAACTTGTTCTCAAGAGAGTCCTTACTAGTTTTCCTACACTCAGATGACATTCATATCCTTTCTCACTCCTGGATTAAGAAAAATCCTAGATAACATCTTACATATCTTCCTATTTTCTAATTCCCTGACATGAAAAATACTTCTAATTGAACTAATAAATCACCATCTCTCCCTTGTGCAAGTAATAATCATATGGGAGTAGTTTCCTGCTCAAAGCCGATATGAATGTCCCTAATATTTTCATACACCATCACTAAGACAGGCCACCCACTATTGCTCCCAACATCAAAATAAATTCAAATTGTTGCATGATGGCTAGTTTATATCTCATTAAATAATAATATTTTAATAACATTACATTATTTATTGAAACTCAGTATCACATACAACGCAAGTTATCGAGGAAGGTTTCTATTGCGTGTAACGCAAGTGAAGCCATTGTTGCGTGTAATGAAAGATTTATTTGGGGTTGCATATAACATATTCCAAACTTATTCCATTTATAAATTGAACAAAATCTATACTCAGTGTTGCATAAAATAAATTATGTCAGAATAACATGAAATTGTGTGCAATACAAGAAAAGTATATTGTTGCATATACAACAAGTTAAAACGATGTTGCATGAAGCACAAGATAATATTGGTGTAGTGTAAAAAACAAGACATAAATAAAATAAAAAAATATATCTCATAAAATCTCGGGGTGTTACACACATACCATCCAACAAACTCAGCATTTTGCAGATGATGAAAACTGAAAAATTTCTACAAACCATGACTTGCAAACCGCAACCTCCACATACCCCGGTTGACCGAGCCTACCGTGGGTCAAGATATCTCTTCATGGGATTCTAAAAATGGTGCCTCATTCCTATAAATACGATTTCCCCAATGACCTATAAAAGGATCCCATAAGGAATTGAGAAAGGACGGATGAAGAAGGCACAAAGGGGACCCCCAAGGTTGGAAGAAAGTATTGAGAGAAGATTCTAGCTTCATTATTGAATCATCAGTGAAGCCCAAATTGAAAACCACGTTTTCCATAGGTACAACTAGCCACGAACCATAAAATAGAGGAACTTAATAATAATGGGAGAACCATGAACCAAATTGGTGAAAACACAAACCATATATTCCTCAAGGATGAATTTCTCATGAATGGTAATCTCTGGGACCCTCCTTCGATATGGTTCTCGGCATAGTGTATTGCTATGAGGATTTGACCAGGTGCTTCATACTGCATCAATATGTGGATGGAATCCAAAGCGGTGTGACAGATCGTATTCAGGACCGTGTAACACTGTGGTGCACAATGGTCCATGCCCAATACTACGTACTACTTCGGTATGCGGACAACCCCTTTTACCGCATAACAATATGGTATGCAGATATTCCCCCATACCGCATACGAAAACAATATGCAGAATGGGGTATTTTCAGGTATTATTCCCTCTAGTTCTAATATCACCCCTATGTTGTCGTCTAGTCCTCTATAGCCCCTCCACAAACCAGTCCCTTGGAATCGGGCCAAAGCCTCCTCTAAGGCCACTAAACCCATATGATCAGATCATTGGGTGCATCAGCATTACCCGTTGAGTCTTCATACCCATGGTAAGCTGAGTCAAAAAGAATCTCCCCACAACAGTTCAGACTCTGGGGATGTCTATTATTCTACATTCCCATGGTAACCTATATTCAACCCTTAGGATGCTTATGTGATTCTACCTAATCTAGGGATTAAGGGTGAACACTTTCTTTTCCATTTAATGAGGAATTCTGACTAGTCAAAATAGTTATGTTCACTCTCCTTGTGATGAGAGTTGACACTCCTCTCCTTTCCCAAAATGTGTTCTGAGGTTCTCCCACTGAGGTAAGTCCCCAATATTCTAAAGGCTGATCCGCATGACCATTAATGGAATCCCACATTAAAAGGTTCATTGCTCAGATCCCTTGCCCATGGTCACCCCGCCCACTTCCATCGTAGGCTCGCCCTCTCCCATTATTATGAGAGGAGGCAAGTGGTTAGTTGGATCTCTCACATACTCTTGTTTCTCATATCGAGGATGACTCCCATGGCCTTATAAGTTTTCTATGATTACAATATCCACACTATTCTGATCAATGATAACTTTGATTCCTGATCAAAACAGTATTTTTATGATTCCTATTTGAAGGCCCGAGCTCAAAAGTGTCCCCTTTCATAAGGGTCCACAAAATCTTGTCCCCTCAAATGGGAAGATTCCATGCATAAGACCCAAGAATTATGAACTATGAGAACTTTTATTCCTAGTCAAACTAGGACATGTATGATTCCTACTTGAAGGTTAGAGCTCAAAAGGATTCCCTTCCAAAAGGATCCACTCAATCATGTCCTCTCAAATGGGCAGCTTCCATGTGCAAGACCAAGAAATTATGAACTATGAGAACATAGATTCATGGTCAAACCGGGATACATAGGATACCTACTTGAATTCCTGATCTCAAAATATTTCCCTTCCAAATGGTCCCACTCAACAATATCCCCCTAAATGGGCAGCTTCCATGTGTAAGCCCCAACTATTTTGAACTATGTGGGATCTGATTTCTCTCCTGAGGATACATAAGAAGCCCATATTATGGGTATGAACCCAACATTAAGTCACCTTCCATACTCCTTGGATGGTGATAAAATTCATAGTTCCTTACTATATGTCTTTAGTCTGCCTTACATTTGTAGAATTGAATCCATGTTTTCCTATGATGATCCTGAAAACTAGGGGTATCTCATGGACACACTCTTTAGAAAAGAACCAAGGATTCTTGAAAATATGAACATGACTTAAATCTTTAAGGGAGTCCCAAAATAGGCAATGATACCCCCAAGGGTTATGGTGATCAGACTTCCCATCCTCTTAAACAATGGAGTCCTTAATTGTCGTTGGCCAAATCATTATCCAACAAGCACCAACCTTCAGAATGTAGGTCCATAAATATTGGATACCAGGGCTGTTGGGTGTTTCTAGCTCCACGAATAAAACTGTTGGTGACCATCTGAGGAAGTTATATCCTAGGAGGAACGAATGCACAAGTACTTGACCCCATGAAATTTCCCCCTAAGACCATTTAACTATGGAATCTTTGTCACAGTACATAGGGGATAAATTTCCCCATCCCCATGGGGTTAATCCAATCCTCCTTCAAAGGATAATGGTTCAGAATAGGTCAAAAAAAAAATAAATGGTGAACATGATGTCAAACCATCTCTATAAGTAGAGTCAGGTGATGATTCTCATCAGACCATTTTGGAATCATCTTAAACACTCACATTGGGTTGAAACATTATCATTCATAATTTTTCATTTCATGACTGAATGCCATTGTTACCATTCATCATTTCACAATATAATGATCATGCCACAATTTACAATTTTATAATTTAATGACCATGTTACAATTCATAATTTCATATTTGAATGTCCATGTTTCCATTCATATTTTATAATACATGACTGAAAGTCCATGTTTCCATTCATCAAAATATAATTAATTCAACAATCAATTATCCACATAATTTTCATTACTAATTCAATAATTAGTTAATCGTACTAATACCCTAAAATAATTTAAAAATTAATTAATCATATCATTCCCATTAATTAATTGAAAAATTAATTTTTTTTGACAAAGGAAGATGATATATTAATCACAATGGTCAGTAGTTACACAGTCATGCAACCAAGAAGGAAAGTGAACAAGCCAGAGATGATTCATGCCGGACGTGATAAAAGAATCCAGGTGATGGGATGCTTCATTTCCGTCACTTTTAATGAATGAGAAGGAGTATGTTGTGAAGATTTGACTGAGAGACTAGATTTTCATGATAACGGGGCCACAATAATGGAGGATTCCATCATTAATCCTAATAGCGTTGATGATGGTGAGGCAATCAGATTCAATGTGAATAGCTTCCAACCCACGATCTTTTGCGAATGTCAGCCCGACCAGGACAACGAAGTCTTAAGAAACAATAGGCTCCCAGAGAGCGTGGATTGATTCATGTTTGGAAGCAATGATTTGAACATAAAAATCCCGTTCCACAAGTCCAATTCCGAAAATTCCATCCATGGAGATAGATGCATCAACGTTAATCTTGAGGGTCCCTTCTGGGGGAGGGTACCATCTTGAAGTAGCTGTGTGAGTGCCGGAGAGCCCATGATGGTCAGAGTCCCGGTTCCACCCCTCAATCCAAGATGTAGCCCATTCAATCCAGAACCTGGGGGCTTTGCTATGTGATTAAAGCTAAAGTCATTGCGTAGCGCCCAGATGATCCATGCCACGATGCATAATGAAGCAACTATGTCCTTAATGAAAGAAGACGACCACAACATCAGTAGTGTCAGAAGTTCTGACGTAGTATCTAGCATAAGTTCTAAATCAGAGCCCTAAAATGTACAAATCTCTTCTACCCTCGGGAACTGGGTGATTTCATGCAGAGGAGATTCGTGAAAACCCGAGCAGACGGTACATTGCTTGTCATTTTTGACGTGTTGGAAGGTGAGGAAGTCCATAGGGGGAAGATTACCTGTGCAAACCTACCACAAAAAAAAAACAGATTTTGGGGGGAACTTGAGATTCAAAAGGGTTTTCCAGATCCCTCTCCTTTCCACGATTTGAGTATCGAGAGCAAGCTTGTACCCTGACTTCACTGTATAATATCTAGAGAAATAATTGCTCCAAAATGGACAGTCTGGACCAACATCCCTCACACAGGGGATGCTAAGAATGATCCTTCTGCCCCTTTCATTGAACCATGAGTTGATTTGATCAATACAGCACCCAGAACCATGATCGTCAAACAACCAGAAAATAGTGGTGTTCTCATAGCCAGGTATGGTAGGGGAGGTAGCTTTCAAGCCGTCTTTATCAATCAGCTAGGGATCGGTCCAAATATTAATTTTTGTAACATCTATGACCCTCCAGCCCATCCCTTTATTAAGTAAATTTCATGATCCCCAAAGGATTATCCATAGAAAGATAGGGCGGGGGCCAAGAGATGAGTTCTGGAAATCTGAGTTCTGGAAATCCGAGTGGGGAAAATTAATGGTCCATAATTAATTTAGCAATTAATTATTTAATTCAAAATCCAATATCCTGATAATTAACTCTAAAAATAATTATCCCCAAATTCTAATTCCTACTCGCAATATCTCAAAAACTTGTTCAACAATTAATTACCTCAGATAAAAAATCTAAAAACCTCATAATTAATTCAACAATTAATTATCTCAAATTAAAAATATCAATTTATCATAACTATTTCGACAAATAATTATCTAAAATCAAAACTCTAAGTATCAATAATTAATTCAACAACTAATTATCTCAAATTTATAATACCAAAATACCAAATTACATATTTCCAGTAATTAATTATTTCACCAAATTAATTAATTCAATAAAGAACTAAATTTTTATACATATTATAGGAATTATATAATTACATAAATATAAATGAAATGAAGTATTTTGGATTTTAATTAGAGACCTCCAACCTCAATTTGTTGATGACCATTCACCAAATAGAAATCCCCAATTTCAAATGAATAATGACGTAGAATGAGACTTGGCTCTTAATACTAAATTCAAGATCATTTGAATCAACATAACACTTTTATAGATCTAGATCCAAAATCCTAGATCTAGATCCAAACAGAACATGGAATAAAAATACTTCAATGGATGAAAGAATAATGGGAATGATAAACGAAACCAAATGGGATGAGATCCTCTTACTGGGAGTGGTGAATCTATTCATTCCATGGTTTGAATCATTAAAAAAATATTTCATAGGGCCTTAGAATCCCTATTTGAGGCTCTAGAATTATGATAAATTGACTAGGGGTAAAGCTAGGGAGTTCAGGGGTATAAGATGTGGATTCATGAATTTTTGTAATAAAAATATGGGAATTAAAATCTTGTACATAGGTTTTGCTTCATGGGGAGCATGGTTTCGCCTAACTATGAGCCTTAACCATGTGCATATTCTAGGGGTTTTCTGGTTTCTTCTTTTAGGTAACATGATTTTTTAAAACCATGTGACATTCATGAAAACCCTCTCAGTCCAGTGTTATATGGTTTTCTGGGCCAAGGCACACAATTATGGAAAACTATGCTCCAATCGTGAACTGCCCTCTTTCATCCATTTTCTCAAATTTTTACCTAAACACACTCCATGGTAAAACCCAAATGAATGGTACTCGACAAAAGGAAAAATAGTACCTGTAATCAAGACCATGAAATTACTAAAAATATCAGATCTTATAATATTTTGAACTTATAACAGCTCAACCTTGAGTTTTACTCCAAAGCATCTCTAAGATTCCATATTAAAAGGATCGGTCCATTGAGACCTCATTTCTTCTTCTCAATCCCATGTTTCTTCCTTCACATGCCCATGTTTCCACAATACAAGAACTATCAACACTATCTTTCCCCAAAACACATTATCACTATGATCCAACACATATATTGGATGCACCTCTAAGGATGCATCTATTTCATGCTCAAACACATCCGCATTGACCACATGAGAATTTTTAGGGTGATATCACCATCTTTGTGACACATGGAAAACGTCATGCACAAAACTGTATCTCTGTGGAAGAGTCAATCGGTCTGCCACATGCCTGATTCTCTCCACAACCTCAGACGGTCCAATAGATATGGGAACCGAATTTCCAAATCTTTGTATCTTGGGGTGACCTAATCTAGGTGATACTTGATGGAATACATGATCACCCTTTGTAAAATATAGGGCTCTTCGACATTTATCAACATATGACTTCTGTCTACTCTACTCCATAGATATACACTTCTAAATAATTTTCACTTTCCTCAAAGCCTCCTCCATGAGTCTCGATTCCAATATCTTTGACTCACCTACCTCTATATAGAATAGAGGGGATCTGTATAGACTACCAACAAGAGCCTTGTATGGTGAAATCTGAATAGTTTGCTGATAAATATTGTTATCAGAAAAATCTATTGTAGCTAGGTGCTTCTCCCAAGAACCACCAAAGTCATGAACATGTGCTCACATTATATACAAAAGAACCTGTATAGTACACTCCATATTCCCATATTTCTATCAGTGAAAAAGATATAATCAACAAAATTAGTGTACGAAGAACATTTTGAAATCCTTTCCAGAAGCCTGAAGTAAAATGACAGTTATGGTTAGAAATAATAGTTTGTGGAACCCCATGCAGACAATATCTTGAACATATAGTTCTCATAATTGGTCCACTAATAATGTCTCTTGTATTTTTAGGATTTGTTCCACCTTTTTCAAATGATCTACTATAACCTAAGTAGAATCATTTTTTTGTTGACTCCTTGAGGTACCAACCCAAAATTCCATTGTTACGTCATCCCATTTCCATTACATATTGGAAAACAGCTATAGAAAACCACTAGGTTTTTTATGCTTATCCTTCACCTACATTTAGGTTTAGCATCGTGTCACGAATCCTATTATCTCCATTTTCATGCTCATACACCACAACTACCATTGTGGTTCAAGATACATTTGGGTCACACTTGGATGTATCTCGAACTTCGAGGCATGAAACTCACACATCAACTCCTACCTTGTACTCATAGGAACAATAAACCAATTCCTGACATAGAAGATATCATTCTAATCTATGCTCCAATTATAAGGTTACTCCCACCTTTAAGGAGTTCCCTCATGGATAAACACTTTGGATCATCATACCATCTGTCCTTAATCCATATCAAAAGTGTATAAAACATTGAAACTATTACCAATGTCATCTCCACCTGGATCTCATGAAACACAATGTTCATCTCTTCAAGTAAAGTCATCATCTTCCCCTCAGAAGTAGACTTCATAACCACCGGAGTCTTAGTTTTATTTCTCAATTCTTCAACCACACTATTTCTCTTTTTGAGCATATATTCTAGTTTAAAATCAAATGACTGGATATACTCAACCCTTTTCCATTGTTGGAGATTAAAATCTCCATGGGAGAAAATATTCTTTAAGCTCTTGTGATATGTATACACTATAAACTTATCTCCCTACAAATAGTGACACTAACACTTTAAGGCATAAACCACTATTCCAAACATGAGGTTCTTTGTAGGGTAGTTCCATTCATGGGGCCTCAACTACCAAGACCCATAATCCATAACTCGATATCTTTCCATCAACACAGCTCCAAGACCTATCCTATAAGAATCATAATATACCATTTACTCTTCACTTGGATGAGGTAGGATCAATATTTGTGTCGATGTCACATGCTTCTTCAGATATTGGAAATAATTCTCACGTGCTTCAGAAAATTCAAAATTTGTACCCTTTTTATCAATCCCTATAGCAACACTTCCAAATGGTAAAATTCTCGAATGAACCTCCGATAATATCCAGCTAACCCCATTAATCTATGGATGTGGAAAATGTTCTTTCCCTGATCCCAAGAAACCACTACCTGAACATTATCTATGTCCACTAATAGACCTTCCTCCGATATTATGTGACCTAATAAGTGTACCTGATCAATCCAAAACTAACACTTTGATAGATTCCCATATAGTCGATCCTCTCTCAGTGTACTAAGAATTATTTCAAGATTTAAAGAATGATCATCATGATTCTTGGAGTAAACCAGGATGTTATCCTTAATCACTACCACAAACGACTCCAGGTATGGGTGGAGGATTCTATTCATCCAGGCCATAAACACTGCTTGTGAATTCATGAACCCAAACATCACTAAGAAAATATAAAATACTCCATACCTACTTCTAAAATCAGTCCACATTACATCATAAGGATGAACTATCAACTATTGATACCATTGTCTGAAGTCTATCATGGAGAAAACACAAACTCTTCTCAATTGGTCAAAAATATTGTCGATATGTGGAAGAGGATACAAGTTTTTCACTATCATCTGATAAAAATTCTTGTAATTGAGACAGAAGCATATAGTTTTTTAATCCTTCTAGAAAAAAATACTCGATAACCCCAAGGTGATGTACTCATATGGATAATCCCCTAATCCTCTAACTCCTCAAGATGCATCTTGAGATATTGAATCTTTGTGGGTTCCATTATATATGGTGGAATATAAACTGTATCAACCCCCAAAATGAGATCAATAGTAAATTTCACATCTTTATAATGTGGAATCCTTGATAAATCTTCATTAAACACACCTATAAATCTTTCCACTATAGTTGGAATGACATTCTACTTTAAACATACATCATCCAGTAAAAAAATAGCAACCTAGGTGGTAAGCTCACCGAGTTGCTGGTGAACTGGCCTACATAATCAACCTTGATATCCCATTCTCCATGGTGAATATACTTTTCACCCCCTAGAGAAATAAAATTCACTCTCCTATGGTAATAGTCAATGTGGGATTTTTATGATACTAACCAGTCCATAACCAAAATTATGTTGAAACCTGACCTATCAAGGATGTGAAGATCTGATAGAAACAGATACTAACCAAACTTGAGAGAATACCCCATTGACAAGATAATGTCTCCCAAATGTAATCCCAATAGTGTATCTATCATTAACACCTCACTCAAGACCTCCACCGCCGAGCTCAAACCATTCACATGTTTTTCAGAAATAAATAAATGAGAGGCACCAATATTAAATAAGAAACAATCTAGTATAGAAGCTACAAGAATAGTACCTACCACTATCAATAGTCCATCCTTGCTATCTATAAGTGTAGGTTGTGATTCATGTAACTGTTCTGTGTAAATTCTATGCGTTCCAATCTGACTCCCCTAAGATGCACCACCTTGATGGTATGATATCTCTTTACCAAAAGCTCCAAATCTACTACCTCTACCAACATGGCTAGTAGAACTCCAGATTCTGTCCTGATATGGTGTAGAAGATCACCTTCCTGAACTTTGATTTTTCTGAGCTTCACCCTCACTTCCCATCTATCGCTCAGTCATATAGAACATATGTATATGTATCATCTTTCTGCATGACCCTCACTCTACTGGTGGTCGGGGGAACATTCTCAGGAAGTGTCTTGACCTACTACACTTGTGAAGGATCACATGGGAACCGTCATTTGTATGTTACCCTTTTTTCCATTCTACTCCCCTTTCTATCACCCCGTGTTAGGTCCACAAGGTTTAATACCATGAGAGGGGGGTGAATGAGGGTATGAAATATTAAAACTTATGCTCCTTCGGATCTTGTTTTTTGTTAAAAAAACTCAATTATCTCATAAAATGTATAAATATATGAACATATATGAAATCATGCACAAGGAACACAAATTTTATATGGTTCACCCTTATAGAGCAACGTCCAAAGAGCATAAACAATGATGTGTCTGTAACACCTAATGCTTCCACGATACGTTTCCCTTTGAATAATACAGTAGCTTGTGTCGTACGCAACTTTGAGTTCAAACACAGCACAACCAATCAATCTACCCTTTATGAATAGTAATACCTACTTTTTGAAATTTGATAAATTTTATCTTTCAAAATGGACTTCATTTTTGGGTTCTTAATATTGAAATTATCTTAGGGTGAATTTTTGGTATTTTTCTGAAAACATTGAATTATTGATGAATAGTGAAAAACACTGAGTTATTGTTTAATATCAACTTTTTATTAAAATAATTATTTATTTTATTTATAATTATTTTAGGTCAAAATAGATACATAATACCTATATAATTTCAATGTAATTCATTGAATTCAGTTTATAATAATTTTAGATATATAAAAATTTTATAGAACTTTTTACCGTCATTTACCCACCTCCTAGGAGCATTTTCAAATTTACATAAAAATTATTTTTACCTCTTTTGTGAGTTGAATTTAAAAAATCCAAGAGACATGGTTTATATCATTAAGTAAAATGTGGTTCAATGAGATGAAAATAATTTTTGGTGAATAGTAACTTTTGACTTATTTACCGTGGTTAAGAGTAAATATGGTAACTAAAGGTAAAAACGATATTACTATAACACTAACACATGTCATAATTGTATTGGATAAGTGTAATTCAACCAAAAACAACTTTTGGAATAAAATATGATCCTTTATGTCTACTTGTATTTGATTAGGACATTTATAATTATTTAATTCAAAGAACAGTTAAAAGTGTTAAATTCAATGTTTAATAACTAAAAAATTTTTAATATAGGGACACACATAAGATAAATTCAACTATAAATATTAATTATAAAGATAAAAAAATTTCCTACATAATGGTATTTTATTTATAATTTTTAGACATTATATAATTTAATTTATTTATGACACAATGATGATGCAGTAATTACCTTATTAATGAAATATTAAAATAATTGATATTATAAATATCCAAATAAATGTAATTTGAGACTTTTTATGAATTACAATAATTTTATATGTTAATATGACATGTTAGGGTTTATTAAATGAATTTTTTTTGAAGTAATAATGCTGTTATGAATTTAACGAAAACAAAACAGCAAAAAGTGTCAAAATTGATATAAAAGAGTTTTTTAAAAAAATATTATATTATTAATTGATATTCTATTTCTAAAAATCTGAGGTTCAGCCAAAGGTCTCAAATAATAATATTTATGTCATTAATGAATCACTTGAGGTTCTATTGAAAGTTTATAGTATGTTTATCAACCATATAATATAAAAATACAAAGAGACGTGGTAAATGTCAAACTAATTAATTACGAGTTAAATCGAGAAGATAAGGTTAATATAGTGACCCAAACCTGTCTAAAACCTATTTTTAGAGTATTTTTACACCCCTACTAACCTTATTCTTTAAATAAATCATTTTTTATCCATTATAAACCGAAAATTATTTTATTATAAAATAATATTTCAATCTTTTCCTAAGGTGCCCCTCACCCCTCTTATAAAAGGGCACTTCCCCTTCTCAAAAATTCACAGCATCAAAGCCATTTGGCTTGGCCAAAACCTACCACAATATCCTTTGAACTGTACTCCCTTCATCCTAGAGGCATTACTTTAGTCATAAATCCAACCTATGAAGCCCTTTTGATCATATCAAAAGGAAGAACCTGAAGAAGAGGTAAATATTTCATCACCTCTTTCAAGTTCATTTCTTCTTCCACTTCCTCTTTCTTTGTTGTTTCCATTATAAAATAATAAAACCAGTATATTATATATAATTTGAAGTTATTATAAATATGGTAAAACCATATTCATTATTTTATCCATCCTTTGAATGACATGTCACCATACGTGCGTACGTACGGCTTACCGTCTCCACGTCATGGTGTAGTTGTTATTCAATTCATTATTATTTGGATGGGTATAATAATGATGTATAATATTTGTAAATAATAAATATAACATGATAATTATTATATATATATTATATACCATCCAATTATATTTGATTTTAATATCAAAACAATAATATTGTCACTCGTGCGTACGTACAGATTGCCGTCTCCACAAACGTGATGAGATTCATTCCCCATCATTTCCATTCAAGACTAATTTTCATTTGATGAATAAAAATTATGTTTAAAGACATAGTATCATTATGAATATGAATAATATACATCCTATATATGGCAAACATGGCTTACGTAACCAAACATATAAAGGAAAATGAATCAGTTAACACCCAAAACAGCGATAATACTAAAATAATTAACAAATCAATATTAGAAGTTCATATATGATATTATATTAATGCATATGGTTATTTCATAATTTAATAACAATTATTTCACCATTATACAAGAGGTTAACCTACCCTAGACCAAGGAAAAGTACAAGGTAAGGGTTAATTTCACAATCTCTTCATTATCTGAGGTTGTTTATACGTAATTATCTACTTGAACCTCTTTATCATCCACATCCATGCTTCATAAAAATATATTTCAAAACATTTTTACTATTTACTAGACAATGTGTTAATATAATTTATACCATTATTTAACCATATATGTTTTTAAAAGAATATTTTTTTTCATTTTTCAAACAAGGTACTTTTTGACCTATTCAACAAAATTAAGGTAAGAATGTATTTTTTTTTAACTTATACGGTGGGTGCGGCTATTTTCTGACGTTATAACATCGTCAAAGAATCCCTTACAAGCTTATAAGAATATTTTAAAAATAAATGTTTTATTTTATAATTATATGAATTTTATATTATTTCAAAATAGAAATAGATATTTCTCTAAAAAAGGTTTTGATTTCACCTATGTCAACATCCTTTGATGAATTTTAAGCTTATTTGAAGTTTATTTCATATGATACAAAACATTCATATTTTATTGAAGGTTTTGTGATATGTTTGACTGTTGATGTTTTATTTTTACACCATTCATGTTTTATGGATAAAGTATTGAAATTTCATATTCTTGTTTTAATACGAATGTTTACGTTATGTTTAAACCTTTTCATATGGGGAAAGCATTGGACTTAGTAAGTGATGGTTGGAGCCCGCTATAGCTCCTAGATGCATTAGTAGGTATCATGAGACAAACTAGTGTCTTGGAAAAATGACTTGAAAAAATCATATTTTTAGTCTTGGCACAAGGCCCTGACTATATGGTTATGAAGTCTGGCATTATGCATTCCATCATCATGAAGGTGGCTATTGATATTGCATGTGATTATTCGACTAGTAGAATATCAATGTGAATAAGTAAATGGAATTATTTGATTTTATCTTTGCCATATTATGCTGATGTTCTTATTTAAAAGGCTTATGTTTTAGTCTTATACATTGCTTTAAATGTTTATGCTTATTTATGAAAGTTTCCTCTATATTTTTAGCCATACTGAGCATCTAAACTCCCTAATTTATATGTTTTATTTTTCCCAGGATGCGAAGAAGTATATTATGAATGACCTATAGGGATATTCTGTGGTATATGAATGTGGTTAATAAAGACAATGTTGTTGTTGTTTTTCATTTTATGATTTAATGTAAAACTGTTGAATGTATCTAGTATTTCCAAGGCTACTAAACTAATCGATCTTTCAGAACATGATATTTTATGATCATGAAAATGTTTTGTAATAATGCACTCACTCTGGGTAACTAGGGTTGGGGCGTTATAGATGGTATCAAAGGATGTTTTGTACAAACCTTGGAATCTAGATTTAAATAAATCTTGATTAGAGCACATTACCTTAAGATAGAATTTGAGGATTAGTATTGAAGAACTTCCCAGAATTTTGGTGCTGTAGAGATTTTCTGTGTTTTTCAAGAAATACATCCTTGTCTGGATATGAGCAGGTAGAGGAGGCTCTAGCACAAATGTACCAAGGGGTAAAACCTGAAAATACCGCTTTGAGCTAGACTCGAACTGTAACTGGTGCATGACAACGAGCCTTGCTGCACTCTTGGTTACGATACTCTCGGGGGATATAATTAAGATAATTCTCATATTTTACAAACCATTATGAAGGGTTTATGAGTATTTACTTCTTCAAAGAAAACATTTTTATGATTGTGGATTATATCCATAAACTGTTCAGTTTATGTTAAGTGTTTTACAAGTTTGGAACTATGTATTTTGATTCATAAACTAATCTAGTTTATGCCATTATTTTGAAATGGTGTCCAGTGGAAGGAATGTAAACTGTATCAATGGACATAATCCATATAGGTATTTCCCTCATACTAAAGATAACTATATTGGATCTGGTGAAGCAATTGGTGCTGATCAGCTTATCACCATACTAGGACAATTCACTTAGGTTATGAATAATAACCTTACCTGTATGAAGCACCCTAATCCACAGCATGGAGGATCAATGTTAGATCACTTCACATGGAAAAAAACACAAATATTCAATGGGATTACAAATCCATTAGTAGTTGAGAAATGGATAAGTTCCTTAGAAAAAATATTTCATTCTTTGGGGAGTAGCAAAAGGGAAAAAGTTGTCATGGGAGTTTATCCCCTCACTGGAGATGTAGATCAGTGGTTGACATTGATTCAAAACAAAAAAGAAGATGAAGAAGTTTAAAATATTTAATAGAGGGAGTTTAAAGATCTTTTCTTAGAAAACTACATTCCTCATGACCATCAAGAGGATATAGAAAGTCAATTTCTGAGTCTGAGGCAAAAGGAGGATGAGAATTTCGCAAAGTATGAGGCTAACTTTACAAGGTTAGCAAGGAATGCTTCTTATTATATACGTAGCCTAAGAAGTAATATTGATTGTTTCTTTGATGGGTTAAAACCATTTCTCCATTGAGCATTAGTCTCACAATCCTTCTCAACGTGTGAAGATATTGTCTCATGTTCTATTAAGATAGAAAAGGAATTCTATAAGTCTTATGACTTTAAAGAAAAGCAAGAGATGAATAAATAAATTGAAAACTCTGGAAATGGAAATACAGGGAAGAAGGGAAATGTTGAATATCCATCCTGCAGTAAATGTGGGAAGAAACACCCCGGTACTTGCCTGAAAGGAATGGGAGTCTATTACAAGTGTGGTGAAAAAGGCCACCTATCATGTGATTACAAAGGGGAGATAGAGGATGTCAATGTTGAATGCTACAATTGTAGAGAAAGGTGGAATTATGAAAATGAATGACCTAAGCGCCAAGGAATCGTACCTCATAAAAGGCCAATGGATCAATGAAAAGCTTATTCTATCACTACTACTGAGTTTGAAGCTCTGAAAGACGTGGTGGAAGGTAATTTAATGGTTTCCTCAATTTTATCAAATTGTTTATTTGATTCTGGATCATTACATTTTTTCATATCTTCCCCATTTGCTATGAAAATTAGATATTTCCAATTTGATTTAACAAGGGTGTTATCAGTCAAAACTCTTAAGGGAAGTATCATTGTAACAAAGTTTTGTGAAGCAATCTTTATTAGGGAATATAAATGTTCTTTATGTTCTGATATCATTGTCACACCAATGATTTAATTTGATATAATTCTTTGTATGGATTGGGTTTCAGATCATGATGCAAAAATTTATTTTTAGAAGATGGAGGTTACAATTTTTGATGACGATGATAAAGAACACCTTATCTTTATAGGAGAAAAGTCACCAAATGATTCTTATCTAGATCCACCCCTGGTAGATCAACTAAATTTAATTATTGGGGAGGAATATAATGAAATAACTATGGGTGAGGAAAAGAATTTTCAAATAGAGTATGTACCTATTGTGCAAGAATATGTTGATGTGTTTCCTGAAGATTTACCTGGACATCCTACAGAATGAGAAATTGAGTTTTCCATTGATTTAAATCCTGGTTCAAGGCCCATATCGAAGACCCATTATAGAAGGGACGCTGTGGAATTAGTGGAACGAAATAAAAAACTAGAGGAATTGAGTAATAAAGGATTTATTCGCCCTAGTGTTTCTCCATGGGGAACCCATGTCCTTTCGGTTAAGAAGAAATATGGATCTATGAGGTTGTGCATTGACTACAGGGAGATCAATGCTATAATGATAAAGACAAAGTATCCCCTACCTCGCATTGAGGATTTATTTGACCAAAATCATGGAACTAAATATTTTTCAATGATTGAAATTTGATCTGGATACCATCAGTTGTGCGTGAAGAATGAAGATATTCCAAAAATAGCATTTCGAACCACGTACGAGAATTATGAGTTTACAGTAATGCCTTTGGGATTGACTAATTCACCCTTTGTCTTCATGGATCTAATGAATAGATTATTCAAGGAATATCTTGATGAATTTGTAGTGGTATTTATTGATGATATCTTGGTATAATCCAAAAGCTACTAAGATCATGAAAATCACTTTCGCATTGTCCTGAAGACTCTTAGAAAAAATGAATTATATGGGAAGTTTAGGAAGTGAGAATTCTGGATTCAAGAGATTTATTTTCTTTTCCATATTGTCTCTAAGGATGGAATCTTTTTTGATCCTTCAAAGACCAAATAAATCTAAGAATGTACACCACCAACGAGTATAACTGATGTATGCAGTTTTATTGGTTTCGCAGGTTATTATCGACATTTTTTCCGGAATTGTTTTTCGATTGGAAAACCCATTAACAAAGCTGACACGTAAATGGGTTAAATTGGTTTGGAAAAAAGAGTGTGAAGAATTTTTTAAGGAACTGAAGAGAATATTAGTCAATGCTCTTATATTGACTCTACCATCGGGGAACGATGGGCCATAATTTATAGTTATGCTTCAAAAAAAGTACTTGGTTGTGTCCTTATACAGAATGATAGTGTTATTTCCTATGAATCACGACAACTAAAAATTCATGAGAAAAATTCTCCTACTCATGATCTTGAGTTAGTAGTTGTAATAATTGCTTTCAAGATATGCAGTCATTATCTCTATGGCGAAAAATGTGAGATATATACTGATGAAAAGTGTTTGAAGTATATTTTATCACAGAAAAAACTCAACATGAGGCAAAGAAGATGGCTTGAACTACTCAAGGATTATGATTTGACTATACACTACCACCTCGGGATGGAAAATAAGGTGGAAGATTCTTTGAGTAGAAAGGATCATGGAGTTTTGAACAAGATGAGGGTTGAAAAGGATCCTATATACATGGATCTAGTAAATATGGATATGGGAATAACCATGGAAGGTGAAACATCATTGTTTTTTCAAATGGTTTCCAAACCATCTTTACTAGAAAGGATAAAAAGTTCCCCGGCTGATTATGAGGAGTTTCAAAATAAAATTAAAGATGTGAATAATGGGAGATTGAGTGACTTCATATATGAATATGGAAATTTGAAATTTGGGTAGAGACTTTGTGTTCCCGATATAACTGACCAAAAAAGGGAATTATTAGATGATGCTCATAGATCCAATTTCTCTATAAACCTTGGTAGCACTATGATGTATGGAGATTTGAAGGAACATTTTTGGTGGGATAACATGAAGAGGGAGATTACTAATTTTGTGTCAAGATGTATGGTTTGTCAACAAGTGAAAGCTAGAAGACAACATCCTAGAGGAGTCATGCAACCTCTTCCCATACCTGAGTGGAAATGGGATAACATTATGATGGAATCTATCATGGGACTGCCAAATAATCCAAGAAGGAATGATGAAATATGGGTCATTGTTGATCATCTTACCAAGTCAGCACATTTTCGTTCTATAAAAGAAGATTTACCACTTGAACGTTTAGAACGACTGTATATTAATGAAGTTTTAAGACTTCATGGAGTACCCCTATCGATTGTTTCTGATCATGATCCCCATTTTACATCAAGATTATGGAAAAGTCATCAGAAATCCCTGGATACTAAACTTTGTTTGAGCACTGCCTACCACCCTCAAACTAATGGACAATCAGAACGGACTATTAAATCCTCAAAAGACATGTTGATATCTTTCTCACTTGACTTTCAAGGTATGTGTGATCAATATTTACCTTTGGTAGAATTTTATTATAACAATATATTCTATTCAAATATTCATATAGCACCATATGAAGCATTATACAGAAAGATATTTCACAAACCAACCTTTTAGGATGATGTTGGTGAAAGAAATCTCATAAGCCCAGAACTTGTTGAGGAAACGATGGAAAAGGTAATGGTAAACAAAACCCACATCAAAGCTGGTCAATGTAGGAAGAAGAGCTATGCCGATAACCGAAGGAAGGATTTGAAATTTCAGGTAGGAGATCAGGTTTTCTTGAAGGTATCTCCATGGAAGGGTGTTATATGTTTCGGTAATAAGGGTAAATTGAGTCCCAGGTACATCGGACCTTTCAAAATTATAGACTGAATTGGGGTTATAGCTTACCATTTGGCAATGCTACCAAATCTCTCCAAAGTTCATGATGTGTTCCAAATATTACTATTGAGAAAATACATGCCTGAAACAACACATGTAATCACCTAGGGTGAATTAGAACTGGAACCCGATCTATCTTATTTCAAAGAGCCTGCCAATATTCTTGATATAAGAGAACAAGTGTTGAGAAACCAGACGAGCGGTCTGGTAAAAGTTCTATGGAGAAACCATAAGATGGAAGAGGCAAAATGGGAACCCGAGGAACTTATGATGAAGAACCACCCACATCTTTTTATTCAGTAATATTCTAGGAATTTCTAGTGTAACACCCCAAGCTTCCACGATATTCTTCTCTTTGAATAATACAGTAGCGTGTGTTGTACATAACTTCGAGTTCTAACACACACCACAACCAATAAAACTAGCCATTATGAATAGTAATACCCAATTTTTGAAATTTTATAAAATTTATCTTTCAAAATGGACTTCAATTTTGGATTCAGAATATCGAAATTAGTTTAGGGTGAATTTTTGGTTTTTTTCTGAAAACATTCAATTTTTAATGAATAGTGAAAAAACACTCAGTTCTAGTTTAAAACTGAATTTTTATTTAAATAATTATTTATTTTATTTAAATTTAATTAAAGTCAAAATAGATACATAATATCTATATATGTTCAATTTAATTCATTGGAGTTATTTTAGAATAATTTTAGATATATAATTTTTTTTGAAATTTTCACCGTCTTTTACCCACCTCCTAGGGGAATTTGCAAATTCACATAAAACTTAATTTTACCGCTTCTGTGAGTGGAATTTAGAAAATCCGAGAGAAACTGTGAATATAAAGGAGTAAAATGTGGTTCAATAAGATAAAAATAATTTTGGTGAAAAGTAACTTTTTACTTTTATTTACCACGGTTAGAAGTAAATTGGGTAATTAAGGGTAAAAATGATATTATTATTACCCTACCACATGTCCTAATTCTATTGGAATAGTGTATCTCGACCAAAAACAATCTTATTAATAAAATATTAGCATTTAGGTCCACTTGGATTAGATTTGGACATTTATTATTATTTAATTAAAAGAAGAGTTAAAAAAGTTAAAATCAATGTTTAATAACTAAAACATTTTTAATATAGGGTTATACATAAGATAAATTCGATTATAAATATTAATTATAAATATAAAACTATTTAATACATAATGGTATTTTATTTATAATTTTTAGACATTAAATAATTTAATTTATTTACGACACAATGATGATGTAGTAATTACCTTATTAGTGAAATATTAAACTAATTGATATTATAAATACCCAAATATATATAATATGAGACTTTTAATGAATTACACTAATTTTATAGGTTAATATGTCATGTTAGGGTTAATTAAGTGAATTAGTTTCTAATTAATAATGCTGGAATGAATTTAGAAAAAACAAAATACCAAATAGTGTCAAAATTGACATAAAAGAGTTTCTAAAACAAATATTATATTATTAATTGATATTAAATTCCTAAAAATATATGGTTCAGAAAAGGGACATATATAATGATATTTTTATCATTAATGAACCTCTTGGGGTACTTTGGAAGTTTATATTATGTTTATTAACAATATAATATAAAAATACAAAGAGTCATGGAAAATGTGAAACTAATTAACTAAGAGTTAAAACTAAAAGATAAGGTTAATGTAGTGACCCAAACCTTTCTAAAACCTATTGTTTGGGTGGTTTTAGAACCATACCCACCTTATCCTCGAAGTCACCTTGGAGCCATTATAAACGGAATATGAATTTATCATAAAATAATATTTCTAGCTTTTCCTAAGGTGCCCCTCACCCCTCTTATAAAAGGGAACTCCCCCTTATCTCAAATTCATACCTTCAAAGCCTTTTGGATAGGCCAAAACCTGAAAAAAATATTCTCTAAAATTCTCTCACTTCATCCTAGCGGCATTCCTTTAGATAGAAAGCCAACCTAAGGAGCCCTTTTTATCAAATCAAAAGAAACAACCCGAAGAAGAGGTAATGTTTTCCCCACACTCTTTCAAGTTACTTTCTTCTTCAACTTATTCTTTCTTTGTTATTTAAATTCTAAAATAATAAATCCAGTATCTCCAATATAATGTAATGTTATTATAAATATGGTACAACCATGTTCAATATTCTATCCATCCCTTGAATGACATGTCACCATACATGCGTACGTACGACTTACCGTCTCCACATCGTGGTGTAAATGTTTTTCAAAACATTATTATATGGATGGATATTATAATGATGTGTAATTGATGTAGATAATAAATATAACATGATAATTATTATATATATATATGATATAACATCAAATTATATGTTATTTTAATATCAAAAAAATGATATTGTCGCTCGTGCGTATGTACGGACTACCGTCTCCACGAACACGATGAGATTCATTCCCCATCGTCTCCATTCAAGAATAATTTTCATTTGATGGTTAAAAAACATGTTAAGGAATTGATATCATTCTGTATATGAATAAGATACAACCTATCCACAAAAAACACGACTTATGTAACAAAACATACAAAAGAAAAAGGGTAAGTTAACACTCGAAACGGTGATAATAATAAGATATTATTAACAAAGCAATGTTAAAAGATCATATATGATATCATATTAATGTATATGATTCTTGTATAATTTAATAAAAATTATTTCACCATTATACTGGAGGTTAACCTACACTCAACCAAGGAAAAGTACAAGGTAAGGGGTTTCTTATCTCACTTTTAATTTCGTGATATTTCCATTGTTCACCACTTATTTATTGCATATGGTGTATTGTATACTTCCATTTGATATATATTATCATGATTATGTTTATATTCATGATATTCTGTGATTCATTTGGTTGTTATTGACTATTGTTCATACGAATCGATTGATTACAATGAGGTAAGGGTTTATTTCAAAATCTCTTCATTATCCGAGGTTGTTTATACGTAATTATCTATTGGGACCACTTTATCATCCACATCCATATTTCTTAAAAATGTATTTCAAAACATTCTTACTATTTTACAGAATATGAGTTAAAGTCATTTATACCCTTTTTTTAATTTTTATAAGATTTTTATAAAGTAATATTTCTGTCATTTTCCAAACAATGTACTTTTTAACATTTTCGATAGAATTAAAGTAAGAATTTCTTTTTTTAACTTATATAGTGGGTCTGGCTATTTTCCACCATTATAAAATCATCGAAACTTCCCTTACAAGAATTTAAGAATATTATGAAAGTAAATGTTTTATTTTATAATTTTGTGACTTTTAAATGATTTCAAAAAAAGAGAAATTTATCTTAAATAGTTTTGATTTCATATATGTAAACATCTTTTGATGGATTTTAAGCTTATTTGAAGTTGATTTATTATGATACAAAACTTCCATTTAGTATTGAAGGTTTTGTGAAATGTTTGACTGTGGATGTGTTATTTTTATACAATTCATGGTTTAAAGAGAAAGTATTGACAATTCATATGCTAGTTTTAATACGAATGTTTATGTTATGTTTAAACATGTTCATATGAGGAATTCATTGGACTTAAAAAGTGACTGGTGGAGCCCTCTATAGCTCCACGATGCATTGGTAGGTATCATGAGACAAACTAGTGTCTTGGCACAAGGTCTTGACAAAATCTTATTTGCAGTCTTGGCACAAGGACATGACTATGTGGTTATGATAGTCTGGAATTATGCATTCCATCATTATGAAAGTGGTTATTAATATTGCAAGTGATTATTAGACTAGTAGAATATCCATGTGAATAATTAAATTGAATTATTTCATTTTATCTTTTCCATACTATGCTGAAGTTCAATTTTAAAATGCTTTTTTTAGTTATACATTGCCTTAAATGTTTATGTTTATGTTTATTTATGAAAGTTTCTTCTATATTGTTATCCTTATTGTGCATCTGAGATCACCCATTTAAATGTTTTATTTTTTCCAGGATGTGAAGAAGTATTTTATGAATGAACTATTGGGATAGTATGAGGGGATGTTAAGACAAGATGTTGTTGTAGTTTTTTTTTCACTTTATGATGTAATGTAAGACTTATGAATATATCTAGTGTTTCCAAGGCTACTCAACTAATCGATCTTTCGAGACTTTATCTTTTGTGATCATGCCAATGTTATGTAATAATGAACCAACTCTGGGTAACTGGGGTCGGGGCGGTACAGTTGGTATCAAAGGAAGTTTAGTACAAACCTTGGAATCTAGATTTAGATAAACTCTGATTAGAGCACATAGCCCTAAGATACACTTTGATTATTAGTATAGAATAACTTCCTAGAATTTTGGTATTGTAGAGATTTTGTGAGTTTTCTGAGAAATACATCCATATCTGGATACGAGCAGGTAGAGGCGGCTCTGGAACATATGTACCTAGAGGTAAAACCCGAAAACACCACATTGAGCTAGACTCGAATGGGAACGAGTGCACGACAACGTGCCTTATTTCACTCTTGGTTACGACACTCTCAGGGGATATGATTAGGATAGTTCTCATTTTATTTAAAAACCATTATGAAGGGTTTATGAGTATATAATTCCTCAAAGAAAACATTTTTTTATGATTATAGATTATATCCATAAATAATTCAATTTATATTAAGTGTTTTACAATTATGGAATTATGTATTTTGATTCATAAACTGATCTAGTTTATGCCATTGTTTAGAAATGGAGCCTAGTGGAAGGAATGGAAACTGTATCAATGTACACACTCCATGTAGGGATTTCCCTCTTGCTCAAGATAATTATAGTGGAGCTGGTGATTCAATTGGTGCTGATTAGATAATCACTATACTGGGACAACTCACTCAGGTTATGAATAATAACCTTACCCGTATGGAGCACCCGGATCCACAGCATGGAGGATCAATTTTAGATCGCTTCATGAGAAAATAACCAACACCATTCAATGGGGGTACAAATCCCTTAGTAGCTGAGCAATGGATAAATTCCATAGAGAAAATATTCCATTCCATGGGGAGTAGTGAAAGGGAAAAAGTTATGATGGCAGTTTACCGCCTCACTAGAGATGCTGATCAATGGTGGTCATTGATTCAAAACACGAAGAAAGATGATGAAGTATCTAATAATGAATAGATGGAGTTAAAAGAGATATTCTTAGAATAATACTTTCCTCATGACCATCGATCAGATATGGAAAGGCAATTTCTGAGTCTGAGGTAAAAGGAGGATGAGAAAGCGCAAAGTATGAGGCAAACATTACAAGGATAGAGAGGTATGATGTAGATTATATACATAACCCAAGAAGTAGGATTGATCGTTTCTTTTATGTGTTAAAACCATTTCTCCATCGAGAATTAGTCTCAGAAACCTTCTCGTTGTATGAAGATATTGTCTCATGCACTATCAATACAGAAAAATAATTCTCTAAGTCTTACGACTTTAAAGAAAAGAAAGAGAAGAAGATATCTACTAGTCACTCTAGAAATGGAAATAAGGGGAATATGGGAAAATTTGATTATACATCCTGTAGTAAATTTGGGAAGAAACACTCCGATACTTGCTTAAAATGAATGGGATTCTATTACAAGTGTGGTGAAAAAGGCCACCAAGCTCGTTATTGCAAGGGGAATAAATAAGCTACCGATGTTCAATGCTACAATTGTAGGGAGATGGGAAATTATGTAAATTAATTTCCTAAGCATCAAGAAAACTTACCTTAGAAAAGGCCAAGGGATCAAGGACACGCTTATTCTATCACTACTGCTGAGGTAGAAGCTCAAAAGACGTGGTGGCAGGTAATTTAATGGTTTCCTCAAGTTTAGAAAATGTATTATTTGATTCTGAATCATCACATTGTTTCATATCTTCCCAGTGTTCTAAGAAAATTAGATATTTACAATTTGATCTAACAAGAGAGTTGTCAGTTAAAACTCCTAAGGGAAGTATCACTGGAACAATGTTTTGTGAATCAGTCCCCATTAGAGCATATAAATGTTCTTTATCTTCCAATATCATCGTCATTCCTATGATTGAGTTTGACATAATCCTCAGTATGGATTGTCTTTCGGACCATGATGTGAAGAGTTGTTGTAAGAAGAAGTAGGTTACGATTTTTGATGATGATGATAAGGAACACCTTATCTTTAGAGCAGAATCATCAGCACCTGATTCTTATCTAGATCCACCCCCAGTAGCTCAACTAAATTCAATTATCGGGGGGGGGGGGGGGAGAGAATGAAATGACTGTGGGTGAGGAAAGGAATGTACAAATAGAGGATATACCTATTGTGAGAGAATATGTTGATGTGTTTCTAGAAGATTTACCTGGACACCCTCCAGAATGAGAAATTGAATTTTCTATTGATTTAAATCCTGGTTCAAGGCCTATATCAAAGACCCCTTATAGAATGGCCACTGTGGAATTAGTTGAACTACAGAATCCACTAGTGGAATTGAGTAATAAGGGATTTATTCTCCCTAGTCTTTCTCCATGGGGATCCCCTGACCTTTTTGTTAAAAAGAAAGATGGATCTATGAGGTTATGTATCGACTATAGGGAAATTAATGCTATAACAATGAATAACAAGTATCCCCTACCTCACATTGATGATTTATTTGACCAACTACATAGAACTAAATAATTTTCAAAGATTGACCTTCGATCTGGATACCATGAGTTGTGTGTGAAGAAGGAAGACATTCCAAAGACATCATTTCGAACTAGGTACATGCATTATGAGTTTACAGTAATGCATTTTGGATTGTCTAATGAACCCTCTGTATTCATGGATCTAATGAACAGAGTTTTCATGGATTATCTTGATGATTTTTTAGTGGTATTTATTGATGATATCTTTGTATACTCTAAAAGATAAAAAGATCATGAAAATCACTTGCACATTATCTTGAATACTCTGAGACGACATGAATTATATGGGAAGTTTAGCATGTGTGAATTCTGGCTTCAGGAGATTTATTTTCTTGGCCATATTGTCTCTAAGGATGGAATTTATGTTGATCATTCTAAGACAAGAGAAATCCATTAATTTCTAGCACCGACGAGTATAAATGAGGCACACAGTTTTATTGGTTTAGCAGGTTATTATCGACGTTTCGTCCAGAATTTTTTCCGGTTGGATAAACGATTAAAAAAGATCACACGTAAATGGGTTAATTTTTTTTGGACAAAAGAGTGTGAAGAATGTTTTGAAGAACTAAAGAAAAGATTACTCAATGCTCCTATATTGACTCTACCATTGAGGAATGATGGGTTTGTTATTTATATTTATGCATCGAAGAAAGGACTTGGTTGTGTCATTATGCAAAATGATAGGGTTATTGCCTATGCATCACGATAGCTAAAAATTCATGAGCAGAACTATCCTACTAATGATCTTGATTTAGATGCTGTAATCTTCGCTTTGAAGATATAGAGACATTATCTCTATGGTGAGAAATGTGAGATTTATACTGATCACAAGAGTTTGAAGTATATTTTCTCACAGAAAGAACTCAACATAAGGAAAAGGAGATGTCTTGAACTACTCAAAGATTATGATTTCACAATACACTACCACCTGAGGAATGAAAATAAGGTGGAAAATGATTTGAGCAGAAAGGATCATGGAGTCTTGAACAAAATGAGAGTTGAAAGGGATCCAACTTTCATGGATCTAGTAAAGTTGGATATGGGAATAACCATGGAAGGTGAAACATCGATACTTTTTCAAATGGTTTACAAACCATATTTACTAGAAAGGATAATGAGTTCTCAGACCGATGATTTAGAATTTCAAAATATGATTAAAGCTATGAATGATGGGAGGTTGAGTGACTTTGTGTATGAGGATGGAATTTTGAAATTTTTGAGGATAATTTGTGTTCCCGATATACCTGATCTAAAAATGGAATTTTTGGACGATGTTCATAGTTCCAATTTCTATATACACCATGGGAGCACCAAAATGTATAGATATTTGAAGTAACATTTTTGGCGCGACAACATGAAGAGGGATATTGCTGATTTTTTGTCAAGATGTATGGTTTTTCAACAAGTGAATGCTGGAAGGAAACAACCTAGAAATGTCATGAATCCTCTTCCCATACCTGAGTAGAAATGGGATAATATCACAATGGACTTTGCCATGGGACTACCAAAGAATCCTAAAAGGAACAATGCAATATGGTTCATTGTCGACCGTCTTACCAAGTCAGCACATTTTCTTGCTATAAGGGAATATTTACCACTTTAACATCTATCAAGAATATATATTAATGATGTTGTGAGACTTCATGGAGTACCCCTTTCAATTATTTCTGATCGTGATCCATGTCTTACATCAAGATTCTAGAAGAGCCTTCAGAAGGCCTTAGATACTGAATTTCGTTTGAGCACTGCTTACCACCCCCAAACTGATGGACAATCAGAATGGACTATTCAAACATTAGATGCCATGTTGAGATCTTGCTCACTTGACTTTCAGGGTATGCGGGATTAATATTTAACTCTGGTAGAATTTTCTATAAAAATAGCTTCCTTTCAAGTATTCAAATAGAACCATATGAAGAATTATATGGAATGAGATGTCGCACACCAACCTATTGGGATGATGTTGGTTAAAGAAAACTTGTAGGCCCAGAACTGGTGGAGGAAACGATGGAAAAGGTGAAGGTAATCCAAAACCAATCAAAGAAGCTCAAAGTAGGCAGAAGAGCTATACTAATAACTAAAGGAAGGATTTGGAATTTCAGGTAGGAGATTATGTTTTCATGAATGTATCTCCATGGAAGGGTGTTATACGTTTTGGTAAGAAGGGTAAATTGAGTCCTAGGTACATCAAACCATTTGAAATTCTAGAATGAATTGGGGCTGTAGCTTACCGTTTGTCAATGCCGCCAAGTCTCTTCAAATTTCACGATGTGTTCCACGTATCACTATTGAGAAAATACATGCATGACCCAACGCATGTACTCCCTTATGAAGAATTAGATCTGGAACCCGATCTATCTTATTGCGAAGAACCTATCCGGGTTCTTGATACAAGAGAACAAGTGCTGAGAAACCAGACGACTTGTCTGGTAAAAGATCTATGGAGAAACCATAAGATGGAAGAGGCAACATGGGAACCCGAGGAACTAATGATGAAGAACCACCCGAGTCTTTTTATGCAGTAATATTATAGAAATTTCTAGGACAAAATTATTTGAAGGAGGGGAGAATGTATCACCCCAATCTTCCATGGTGTGCTTCTCTTTGAATAATATAGTAGCGTGTGTTGTACGAAAGTTCGAGTTCTAACACACACCACAACCAATCAATCTAGCCGTTATGAATGGTAATACCAACTTTTTGAAATTTTATAAATTGTATCTTTGAAAATGGACTTTATTTTTGGATTCAGAATATCGAAATTATCTTAGGGTGAATTTTTAGTATTTTTCTGAAAACGTTTAATTTTTGATGAATAGTGAAAAACACTGAGTTATAGTTTAAAACCGAATTTCTATTTAAATAATAATTTATTTTATTTACATTTATTTAAGGTCCAAATAGATACATAATACCTATATAAGTTAAATTTAATTCATTGGAGTTAGTTTAGAATAATTTTAGATATATAAACATTTTATTGAAATTTTAACTTTCTTTTACCCACCTCCTAAGAGAATTTGCCAATTCACCTAAAACTTAATTTTACCTCTTCTGTGAGTGGAATTTTGAAAATCCTAGAGACACAGTTAATATCAAGGAGTAAAATTTCATTCAATAAGATAAAAATAATTTTTTGTGAATAGTAACTTTTTACTTTTATTTACCATGGTTAAAAGTAAATAGGGTAATTAAGGGTAAAAATGATATTATTATTACCCTAAAACATGTCCTAATTCTATTTGAAAAGTGTATCTAGAACAAAAATAACCTTAGTAATAAAATATTATCATTTAGGTCCAATTGGTTTAGATTAGGACATTTATTATTATTTAATTCAAAGAAGAGTTAAAAGAGTTAAAATCAAAGTTTAATAACTAAAACATTTTTAATATATGGTTATACATAAGATAAATTTGACTACCAATATTAATTAGAAATACAACAATATTTCATACATAATGATATTTTATTTATAATTTTTAGACATTAAGTAATTTAGTTTATTTATGACACAATGATGATGTAGTAATTACCTTATTAGTGAAATATTAAACTAATTGATATTATAAATACCCAAATAAATATAATTTGAGACTTTTATTGAATTCCACGAATATTATAGGTTAATATGACATTTTAGGGTTGATTAAATGAATTATGTTCTAAGTAATAATGCTGTGATGAATTTAGAAAAAACAAAATACCAAATAGTGTCAAAGTTGACATAAAAGAGTTTTAAAACAAATATTATATTATTTATTGATATTCAATTCCTAAAAATCTAAGGTTCGGCCAAGAGACTTATATAATGGTATGTGCATCATTAATGAACCACTTGGGGTTCGTTTGAATGTATATAGTAAGTTTATTAACCAGATAATATAAAAATACAAAGAGTCATGGTAAATGTAAAACTAATTAACTAAGAGTTAAAACTAAAAGATAATGTTAATATAGTGACCCAAACCTATCTAAAACCTATTGGTTGGATGGTTTTAGATCCATACCAATCTTATCCTAGAAATAACTCACTTTGGATCCTTTATAAACCGAATATGAATTTATTATAAAATAATATTTCAAGCTTTTCCTATGGTGCCCCTCACCCCTCTTATAAAAGGGAACTCCTCCTTCTCTCAAATTCATACCTTCAAATCCTTTTGGATCAGCCAACCCCTGCCCAAATATTATCTCAACATCCATCAATTCATCGCAGATTCCATCCTTTAGACATAAATCCAACCTAAAAATCCATTTTGATCAAATCAAAAGGAAGAACCCGAAGAAGAGGTAATGTTTTCCCCACGCTCTTTCAAGTTCCATTCTTCCTCAACTTCTTCTTTCTTTGTAATTTACATTATAAAATAATAACTCTAGTATCTCATATATAAAATTATGTTATTATAAATATTTTACAACCATATTCAATATTCTATCCATCCTTTTAATGACATGTCACCGTACGTGCGTACGTACGGCTTACCGTCTCCACGTCGTGGTGTAATTGTTATTCAAAACATTATTATTTGGATGGGTATGATAATGATGTGTAATTGATTCAAATAATAAATATAACATGATAATGATTCTTTATATATGATATAACATCCAATTATATATTATTTTAATATCAAAAGAATGATATTGTCGCTCGTGCGTACGTACGGACTACCATCTCCACGAACGCGATGAGATTCATTCCCCATCGTATCCATTCAAGAATAATTTTCATTTGATGGTTAAAAATAATGTTTAAGGAATTGATATCATTCTTTATATGAATAAGATACAACTTATCCATAAAAAACATGACTTATGTAACAAATCATATAAAAGAAAATGAGTAAGTTAACACCCGAAACGACGATAATAATAAGATATTATTAACAAAGCAATGTTAAAAGATCATATATGTTATCATATTAATGTATATGATTATTGTATAATTTAATAACAATTATTTCACCATTACACTGGAGGTTAAACTACCCTCAACCAAGGAAAATTACAAGGTAAGGGGTTTCATATCTCACTTTTAATTCCGTGAGATTTCCATTGCTCATCACTTATTTATTGCATGTGGTGTATTGTGTACTTCCATTTGATATATATTATCATGATTCTTTTTATATTCATGATATTCTGTGATTAATTTTGTTGTTATTTACTATTTTTCATATGACTCGATTTATTACAACGAGGTAAGGGTTTATTTCACAATCTCTTCATTATCTGAGGTTGTTTATACGTAATTATCTACTGGGACCTCTTTATCATCCACATGCATGTTTCTTAAAAATGAATTTCAAAACATTATTACTATTTTAAAGAATATTGGTTAAAGTCATTTATACCCTTGTTTTAATTTTTATAAGAAGTTTGTAAAGGAATATTTCTGTCATTTTCCAAACAAGGTCCTTTTTAACCTTTTCGAAAAAATTAAGGTAAGAATGTCTTTTTTTAACTTATACGGCGAGTGCGGCTATTTTACAGCATTATAAAATTGTTGAATCTTCCCTTACAAGATTATAAGAATATTTTGAATGTAAATGTTTTATTTTATAATAATGTGACTTTTAAATTATTTAAAAAAAGAGATATTTATATAAAATAGTTTTAGATTCATCTATGTCAACATCCTTTGATGGATTTTAAGATTATTTGAAGTTGATTTATAATGATACAAAACTTTCATATAGTATTGATGGTTTTGTGATATGTCTGATTGTGGATGTGTTATTTTTATAGCATTCATGGTTTTTGGAGAAATTATTGACATTTTGTATGCTAGTTTTAATACGAATGTTTATGTTATGTTTAAACCTGTTCATATGAGGAATGCATTGGACTTAATAAGTGACAGTTGGAGTCCGCTATAGCTCCTCGATGCATCGATAGGTCTCATGAGACAAACTAGTGTCTTGGCACAAGGAATTGACAAAATATTATTTGTAGTCTTGGCACAAGGCCTTGACTATTTGGTTTTGATAGTCTGGCATTATGCATTCCATCATTACGAAAGTGGTTATTGATATTGCATGTGATTATTCGACTAGTAGAATATCCATGTGAATAAGTATATGAAATTATTTCATTTTATCTTTTCCATATTATTCTAAAGTTCTAGTTTAAAAGTATTTTTTTTAGTTATACATTTCCTTAAATATTTGTGTTTATTTATGAATGTTTTCGCTATATTGTTATCCTTACTGAGCATCTTAGATCAACCCTTTCAATGTTTTATTTTTTCAAGGATGTGAAGAAGTATTTTATGAATGACCTGCAGGGATAGTATTAGGGGATATGAATACAAGATGTTTTTGTAGTTTTTTTTCACTTTATGATGTAATGTAAGACATATGAATATATCTTGTGTTTCCAAGGCAACTAAACTAATTGGTCTTTCAGGACTTGATCTTTTGTGATCATGCCAATGTTATGTAATAATGCACTGACTCTGGGTAACTGGGGTCAGGGCCTTACATCTAGGATGAAATTATTTGAAGGAGGGGATAATGAAACATCCCAATCTTCCATGGTTCATTGACATTTGAATAATATAGTAGCTTGTGTTGTACACATCTTCCAGTTCAAACACACCACAATAAATCAAACTAGCCATTATGAATAGTAATACCCACTTTTTGAAATTTAATAAATTTTATCCTTCAAAATGGACTTCATTTTTGGGTTCAAATTATCAAAATTAGCTTAGAGTGAATTTGTGGTATTTTTCTGTAAACTTTAAATATTTGATGAATAGTGAAAAACACTGAGTTATTATTTAAAACCATATTTTTATTTAAATAATTATTTATTTTATTTAAATTTATTTTATGTCCATGTATATACATAATACCTATATAATTTCAATTTAATTCATTGAATTCAGTTTATAAAAATTTTAGATATATAAAAATTTTATTGAACTTTTTACCATCTTTTACCCACCTCCTAGGAGCATTTGCAAATATACATAAAACATAATTTTACTGCTTCTATGAGTTGAATTTAGAAAATCCGAGATACACGGTTGATATTAGTAAGTAAAATGTGGTTCACTGAGATGAATGTTTTTTTGTGTATAGTAACTTTTGACATTTATTTACCGCGATTAAAAGTAAAGAGGGTAATTAAAGGTCAAAATGATATTATTATTACACTACCACATGTACTAATTCTTTTGGATAAGTGTAATTCGACCAAAAACAAAATTAGGAATAAAATATGATCCTTTAGGTCCACTTAGATTATATTAGTACATTTATTATTATTTAATTCGAAGAAGAGTTAAAAGTGTTAAATTCAATGATTAATAACTAAACCATTTTTAATATAGGGTTGTACATAATATAAATTCGACTATAAATATTAATTAGAAAGATAAAAATATTTCCTACATAATTTTATTTTATTTATAATTTTTACACATTAAATAATTTAATTTATCTCTGACACAATGATGATGCAGTAATTACCTTATTAATGAAATATTAAAATAATTGATATTATAAATATCCAACTAAATGTAATTTTAGACTTTTTATGAATTAAACTAATTTTAAAGTTTAATATGACATGTTTGGGTTTACTAAATGAATTTTCTTGAAGTAATAATGCTTTTATGAATTTAACAAAAACAAAATAGCAAATAGTGTCAAAATTGACATAAAAGAGTTTTTAAAACAAATATTATATTATTAATTGATATTCTATTCCTAAAAATATAATGTTTTGCCAAAGGTATTAAATAATATTATATATGTCATTAATGAACATCTTGAGGTTCTATTGGAAGTTTATAGTAAGTTTATCAACCATATAATTTAAAAATACAAAGAGACATTGTAAATGTCAAATTAATTATTTAAAAGTTAAATCTAGAAGATAAGGTTAATATAGTGACCCAAACCATTCTAAAACCTATTGGTTGAGTTTTGTTTGACCCTTAACCACCTTATCTTTGATATAAATCATTTTTGATCCATTAGAAACCGAAAACTATTTTATTATAAAATAATATTTCAATCCTTTCTTAAGGTTCCTCTCACCCCTCTAATAAAAGGGAACTTCCCATTATCTCCAATTCACACCTTCAAATCCATTTGGATCATTCAAAACCATACCAAATATCCTCTAAACTGTCATACCTTCATCCTAGAGGCCTTTCTTTTGTCATAAATCTATCCTAAGAAGCCCTTTTGATCAAATAAAAAGGAAGAACTTGAAGAAGAGGTAAATATTTCGTCACCTCTTTCAAGTTCTTCTCTTCTTCCACTTCCTCTTTCATTGTTGTTTACATTATAAAAAAATAACTCCAGTATCTTATATATAATATGATGCTATTATAAATATGGTACAACCATATTCGTTATTTTATCCATCCTTGGAATGACATGTTACCATACGCGCGTACGTACGACTTACCGTCTCCACTTCGTGGTGTAGTTGTTATTCAATACATTATTATTTTGATGGGTATAATAATGATGTATAATTGATGTAAATAATAAATATAACATGATAATGATTCTATAAATATGATATACCATCCAATTATATATGATTTTAATATCAAAATAATGATATTGTCGCTCGTGCGTACGTACGGATTACTGTCTCCATGAACGCAATGAGACTCATTCCCCATCGTATCCATTCAAGACTAATTTTCATTTTATGATTAAAAATAATGTTTAAAGACTTAATATCATTCTTAATATGAATAAGATACATCCTATAAATAACAAACATGTCTTACATAACCAAGTATAAAAAGGAAAACGAATCAGTTAACACCTGAAATGATGATAGTACTAAAATAATTAACAAAGCAATATTAGAAGATCATATTATATCATATTAATTCATATGGTTATTGTATAATTTAATAATAATGATTTAACTATTATACATGAGGTTAACATACCCTCAATAAAGGAAAAGTACATGTTAAGGGTTAATTTCGCAATCTCTTCATTAACCGTGGTTTCTTATACGTAATTATCTATTAGGACCTCTTTATCATCCGCATCCATGCTTCTTAAAAATGTAATTAAAAGCATTTTTTCTATTTACTAGACAATGGGTTAAATTCATTTATACCCTTATTTGACCTTATGTGTTTTGAAAGCAATCTTTCTGTCATTTTCCAAACAAGGTAATTTATGATTTTTATGAGAAAATTAAGGTTAGAATGTCTTTTTTTTAACTTATACGGAGGGTGCGGATATTTTCCAACATTATAACAACAACGAAGCTTCCCTTACAAGATTATAAGAATAATTTAAAAATAAATGTTTTCTTTTATAATTATATGAATTTTAAATGATTTTAAAATAGAAAGATATATTTCTCTAAAAAAGGTTTGGATTTCACCTATGTCAATATCCATTGATGGATTTTAAGCTTTTTTGATGTTGATTTATTATGATACAAAACGTCCATATTCTAATAAAGGTTTAGTGATATTATTGGATGTGGATTTATTATTTTTACACCATTCATGATCTATCGATAAAGTATTCACATTTCAAATGATAGTTTTAATATGAATGTTTATGTTATGTTTAATCCTTTTCATATGAGGAATTCATTGAACAAAGTAAGTGACGAGTAGAGCCTTCTATAGATCCTCGATGAATCAGTAGGTCTTATGAGACAAACTAGTTTCTTGGCACAAGACCTTGAAAAAAATTTATTTTGTGTCTTGGCACAAGGCATTGACTATGTGGTTATGAAGACTGGCATTATGAATTCCATCATTATGAAAGTGACTTTTGATATTGCATGTGATTATTTGACTAGTAGAATATCCATGTGAATAAGTAAATGGAATTATTTGATTTTATCTTTTCCATATTATTATTAAGTTCATGTTTAAAAGGCTTATTTTTTAGTCTTATACATTTCCTTCAATGTTTATGCTTATTTATGAATGTTTCCGCTATAATTTTAACCGTTCTGAGCATTTAAGCTCACCCATTTCTATGTTTTATTTTTCCCAGGATGCAATGAAAAATATTATGACTGACCTATAGGGATAGATTGTGAGATATTAATGTGGTTAATGAAGACAATGTTGTTGTTGTTTTTAAATTAATTATGTAATGTAAAACTTGAATGTATCTAGTATTTCCAAGGCTACTATAATAATATAACTTTTGAGACTTGATCACTTGGGATCATGACAATGTTATGTAATAATGCACCGACTCTTGGTAACTGGGGTCGGTGCATTACAGTGTCGATGTACCAAATTCATTAAGGCTCACTTCCAATAATGGGTACAACATTTGGGATATATATTTTACTCCTAGGATCACTACCTTTTCAAGGTTTAGGATTTTCTCACTGTATTCCAAGGGTCACTCCCTCTGCCTTTTTCTCTTGCTCACTACCAGTAGAAAAGGTCACTATCTTCATCTACCTTCTCTCACTACATTTGGAAATTAATCCACTCAAATTTTATAGACTTGTAGGTCAAAAACATTTTGTGGACACATAGGTCCCTTTATTTACATTAATACCAAATCGTCAACTGTAGGTAGATGCTCTGTTGTTGTACATTTTTTACCCCTAGATAAAATCCCCCATTTTTGTACTGTTAGGTAATGAAAATGACTTTCACAAACTTACTTGAAGCTTTTTCCAGCTTCAATGAGTATTCTAAAAACCCCATTCTTCTCCCACATACTGTGTACTAGGTATGGTATGTAGAACACCTCCCCCACATACTACTTCCACTTCTAAAAAAATCTTTTATTCACAGACATCTCTTTATTCACTATCGTGTACCGCCTCCACATATCGACTCCTTGAAAATCCTCTGTGAAACACCGTCTGTCTATGAACTGTTCTCTGCTCACTGACTACCTTGAAATCCAAATACCAATTCTCCCCCTCAGGGTACATCATTATTCTTCCAAACACTTTTCTTCCTTTGCTAACTACAAAATCCAACAAAAACACTTTCATGAACAGTTTTGAAAACATCTTTAGCCTTTAAGGAATCGATTCCCACAAACAACTTTCGAACATCAACGAATTCCCAGAGAAAAGATATGTTCTCTAATTATATTTTCTCTCCTTTATAGTTGGTGGGATTGGTAATACTTATATAGGGGAAATATTTCCTCAAAATCTAATAATCATATATTTACCAAATCTTTGAATCAGGTATAGGATCCACCGTATACTGAACCTCCTTCCACAAACCACACCTATTCCACAAACCATTTTTTCACAGTGGTGCACGTACTATCATTGCTCCTATGTGGAGAAATTCTCTTTTAACATCCTATGAATCATCAATCTTTCTATATACCACATTCCCTATGACACAAACTGTCATCTTGAACCATTTTTGATTACACAGACCACTCCCACATACCGTTCTCACTACTTGGTATGCGGCTGTGTACCCTTCCCGGATATATTATGCAGTCCATATATTGGGATCCTTATTTCTCTTATTTTTCCAATTTCATTTTATATTATTCACAAATTTAATTCCTATGAAGAAAACCTTACATTTTAAAAAAATTCCAAATTTTGAGGCCCAAAAATTTGGAAAACACTTGGAAAATGCCCCACCTTAAAAACCTTTCTTCATCAAACACAAACCAAACTCATTCATGTTCATCTAGATTTGTAAAAAATATAATCTCACCAAAACATATAGAGAGGAAAAATTTAGGGATTTTTTACCAACACCTTGTCTAACATTCTCGTATCAACGCTTCCTACTCTTGGAATTCATACCTCCTAACCGTCTAGCAGCAACTAAATGTCCTCCGCTAGAATCTATGTTCCACTCATCTTTGAGAGCATGATATATTAACTTAGAAACCATCTTTAACTAGAATAGGTTTACTTGCGACTTAATCTCATATTTAATCTCGTTCTGAAAATGACTCATTGTAGATGTACCATCCGCTTCTAAAGCTAGAGAAAAGTGTAGAAATTCTGTAAAGCATCCAACATAGTCCATCACAGAAAAACACCTTTGATTCAACCTCATGAAATCAGCTACTCCCTCCTGCCTCAACGTCTCTAGATATAAGTGCTCTAGGAACTTCTCTATGATGTCCTTCCGTCACATACAATCAATAAGTCTATTCTATGGTTGAATGTCCCACCAGAACTTCACTGATCCTTATAGCATATATGCAGCCATCATGACCATATTCTCAGCTGGAGTCTCCAAATAGTCATTTATTTTCTAGATATACTCAACCCCGAACTCAACTCCCTCTGGTCCACCCTCTCTAGTAAAAGTCAGAGGGTGTTTCAATTTAAATTCTCTCATGAGATCATACATGTTCTTAACAAACCTCACTAGGTCTATTTCCATGAATTTTTGAAGCGAGTAATGTTCTCTCATAAATTCTCCCCGACTTCTTCACCCGAAAAAATAAGGGCCTTAGGCCCCCCTACTAGTTGATCATATCAATCCATATCCTCATTTCATCATCTCAACAAACTTTCATTAGGGATTTATATCTCTATAATTATAAAAATTCACCTTAAGAAACATTTTTCAACATTAACAAATTTATGGGAAACACAATGTGCCACAACAATTCATTTCTCCAAACCCCACCAAATGGTAAAAATGAAGGCACTAATTCTACCATTAACTATCCTACACCTTGGTCATGGTTAATAAAGGGTAAACTCATTGCATATTCTTGTTTCTCATTAGACACCCATTATTCAAATCTTGAATCATTTTTACAATTCTTAATTTCACATTAGGCATGTTCTTGTTTCAATTTCACATGTAAGGAAAAATAGTTCTTGTTTGAAAACTCAACCATAACCCATTTCCCCATGGGTTCCTAAAATTATTCATGTAAAAAAATACCGAGTGCTTAGAATGAAGAATGTATACAGATTTATCATACCATGATTGGACATGAGTCAATTCTCATAAAATATTAGAAATAAAATTTACGTCACACCACAAGTACATCACCCATGATGATATAATATTCAACTATAACACTATGTACTGATTACAATCATCCCACCATGGGTACTTGGGTTCTACTATGTGTATGGGTTAGATAATCCAACCACGAAGCTCATAACCCTTTCCCAAATTTTATAAGTATTCTATCTACCTTTCCCAAATATTAATAGAAAAGAACAAAAAGAAAACTATGCTTTGATACCACTTTATAATGTCCCAACCCAGTTTCCACACACAAGTGCCTCGAGCCAGTCGCCACATGACCTCAACCATGCTTACCCATATGACAGAGTCTATGTAATAGAAAGGAGGATCTAATATCAATCATGGGGAGACTATAACCTCTTTTATCAGATTAATACACATTTTTAAAATAATAAACCACATTAAAATCATAATAACTATAACCTAAATAAACTAATATCAAAAGATGGACAAAACTGGAAATACAATTTCAAAACTAAACAGTAGATAAACCATGCTAAAGTACATTCCATGTGTCAAAATTAAACTCAAAATTAAAGAAACTAATGACTCCAAAGTGGGCCCCAAACCACATTTGGTCCCCTCATTCATGATCTGTCCTAACTCATCCATCTAAAATAGGACCGTTTCCCTTGTCATGTCTTGTAACCATGAAATCTATTTGGGTACCAATCAGGTAGCCTGAGTAGGGTGTGAGTACAACTCAGTTGGCCACCACTAATGATGTATAAAACAATATCAAGTGAATATAGTGTATTCAATTATATAAACAATAAAATATAAGAAATAAAGGAAACAGTTTACAGTATTCAAATATTCTATATTTAACCACATAACACCCTTAGGTTCCCAAGGACACCCGAATAATATCATATGGCAGAATTTCATTATTACCAATCATAATTAATAATTTAATGAAAATTTTACCACTCATTTTTCATAATCGAATTCCAATGTGACCATTCATATTTCAGAATTGAATTCCCATGTTACCATTGATAATTTTACAATTCATGACTAAATTGCATCATTACCATTAAAAATTTCAGAATTAAATGAACATGTTACCATTAATAATTTCACAACTTAATGACCATGTTACCATTAATTATATCATAATTCATTGTCTATGTTACCATTTATATTTTATAATATATGACATAATTTCCATTTTACCATTAATCAACACAAAATTAATTCAACAATTAATTATCCACATAAATTTAAATACTAAAACAACAATTAATTAATCATACCAATATTTTTAATTAATTTTCCAATTAATTAATCTTATAAATCCCATTAATTAAATAAAAAATTAATTAATCATCTCAATCTCATTACTAATTCAATAATTAGTCCATCACATAATTCCCATTAATTAATTAATTAATTAATTAAGAACATCTATCCTATTAATTAATTCATGAATTAATTAAATAATTTCCACAAAATTAATATCAAAAAATTAATTTGATAATAAATTATTCAATTAACAATACAATATCTGGTTAATTATCCCAAAAATTAATTGTCCCCAAATCCTAATTCTTACTCCCAATATAACAAAAATTAATTACCCAAAATCAACAATCACAACATCAAAAAATCAATTCAACAATTAATTATATCAAGTGAACAATCCAAATATATAATAATTAATTAAAAAATAAATTATCTCAAATAAATAATCTCATTATCTCATTTTTAATTCACCAATTAATTATCTCAAATCTATAATCTCATAATCCGAAATTTCATATTTCCCTTAATTAATTAATTCTCCAAATTAACTATTTCATTGAAGACCTCAATTGATACACATCTAATAGAAATTATATAATTACATAAACATAAATGAAATATAAAAATTGATATTTGAATTATGGACCGCCTACCTCATTTTTTTGATGAGCATTCAACCAATGGAAATACCCAATCTTAAGGGAATAATGAAGTATACTGATATTTGGATCTTAAACCTAAATTACATACCACAAGATTCATGATCCAACAATTATAGATCTTGATCCACAATCCAACATCTAGATCCAACCAAAATAGGTAGGAAAAACCCTTCAACTGATGGAAGAAGAATGGAAAAGAGAAAAAAACCACACAAGATGAGATCTTCCTACCATGAGGGGTGCATATCATCAATATGAGATTTAAATCAGCAATAATATAGGTCATAGGGCCTTTGAATCCCTCTATTAGGATATTTAATTGAGATAAATCAAAAATGGGTTGAGATAAAGAATTTTGTGGTATAAGATTGGGGTTAGGGTATTTTTTAATAAAAATTTGGGGATTAAGATCTCGTACAAACAGTTTTCTACTAAAGGAACATATTTAATTCTAATTATGTGCCTTAACTATGCACCACTTCTTGTTGGGTGCATGGTTTCTCAATTTAGGGTGTATGGTTTGGAAAACTATGTGCTAGCCATGAAAAACCTATTTATCTAGGGTTGTGCAGTTTGTGGGGCCAAGTTGCACGGTGAAGGAAAACCATGTACCAACCAAGCACTTCCCTTTTTCTTCCATATTTCTCAAATTTTCACCCAACCACAACAAAAGGTAAAACCCAAAAGAAAATTTCTCAATAGTAAAAATAGTACATTTAATCAAGCCTAAGACATCTCCAAAAAATTTCAGGATCTTAAAATCCCAATACCTTATAATAGGTTATCCTCAAGCTGTACTCACTAGCATCTCTAAGATTACGAGTTAAAAATATTGGTCTATCAAGTCACCTTGTCTTCTTCTCTCTCACAAGTTTCTTCCTACACACTCCCATGTTAGCATAATACATGAACTATTAGTATGGTATTTCCCCACAAAACATTCCAACTCTGATCCAACACATGCATCAGATGATCCTCATAGGATGCATCTATTTAAATCTCAAAATCATCCACAACAATCATATGATATGGGTCATGGTGATACCACCATTGTTGTGACACATGTAAAACGTCATGCATAACACTATACCTCCGTGTAAGATCCAATCGATACACCACTGGCCCGATTATCCCTACAACCTAAAATGGTCCAACAAACCTAGGTTCCAAATTTCCCTGTCTTTGTATCCTGTAGTGACCCAATATAATTGAAAACCAAAGGAATACATGATAAAACTCTTTAAAATATAGGGTTACTCAATTTATATAATCATACGACATTTTCCTAATCTAAACAATAGCCTTAAACTTTTGAATTAGCTATACCTTCTCTGATGACTCATGCATGAGACTGCATCACAATATCTAAGACTCAGCTTCCTCCATCTAGTATAGAGGTGATATGTATGGCCTACCATAAAGAGACTCCTATGGTGTTGTCTGAATTGTTTCCAAATTACTTTTGTTATAGGAAAACTCCATCAAATCTTTGGCCTTCTCCCAAGGCCCACAAAATTCAAGAACACATTCCTACGATGTATCCTTATACACCGATATTGATTGCTCCAACTTCCCATATTTCTATGGGTGGAAATCCATACTCAAAAAAACTTGTTTACTAAGTTCATTTTTCAAGATCTCATAATAGCATGAAGTAAAATGCTAGTCATGGTCTGAAATTATAGTTTGTGGAACCCCATGAAGAATGACTATCTCTCAAACATAATATTATTCGAACTACTTTACACAGAAAGTATCATATTTTTAAGAAAAGGTGATACCTTTTTAAAAAGATAAATTAAAAGCCAAATATCATCATTAATTTGTGGAATCCTTAGGAGACCAGCCATAAATTCCATGTTCACGTCATGTAACTTCCATTCCAAAATGGACAATGTCTGTATAAAACCACTAGGTTGTTGATGATCATACTTCACATTTTTATAGGTGTAGCATCATTTCATGAACCATGTTTTCTTCTTTTTCATGCCCAGCCAAAAAAATGTCATCACATGTTATATTAATTTTTTTTCATAGATAGATGTACCGACCACTTAGAGGAATTAAACTCACACATCATCTCATCCTAAATACTCATTGGAAAAAAAATCATAAAAATAACATAGAATACATCATCCACATCTATTCTCTAATCGGAAGGTGACTCTCCACCTATGAGGATTTCTCTCAACGATAAACGATCCAAATCTTCATACTATATATCCCTCATCTATACCAGAAGTGTAAAATCCTCTAAACGGATATATGATTAATCTAATCCGGATACCAGAGTAATTTTATCCTAAGTCTCATGAACCACAATGTGCATCTCATCTAGTAAAGTCATCATCTTCCATTCAAATGTAGACTCATGTACCACCTGAGTCTAAGTTTTCCTTCTCAAAGAATCAACCACAATATTTATACTTTCTAGTGTATATTCCAGCTCAAAATCAAATGAATTCATATAATCAACCCATCTATGTTGTTTGATACAAATATCATTGGTAGAATATATACATTAACCTCTTTTGAATCATACAAACCGTAAACTTCTCTCCCAATAGATTGTTTCACTAAAACCTCAAGTAATAAACTACTCCTACCAACTTGAGTTTATGCATAGGGTAGAAAAATTCATGATTCCTCAACTTATGAGACCCATATTCCACAACTCAATCTACCTTCACCCACAAAAATCCAAGAGCTATCCTAGAAGTGTCACAATACACCATATACTCCCCACCTGAATCGGGTAGGATCAAGATCGGTGTTGATGTAAATAATTTATTCATCTCGTAGACTGCATTCTCACATGCTCCACATCATTCAAGCTTTATCCCCTTATTGGTCTTGACCAAAAGAGGTTAATCCAAATAGAAAAACTCATAACTGAACCTCTGATAATATCTAGCTAACCACAGAAAGTTATGGATATTGAAAACAATATTGGGATGCTCCCAAGAAAGCACTACATGAACCATATATGGGTCCACTAACACACCTTCTTATGAGATGATGTGAAAAAAAGACGTTTACCTAATCAATCTGAAACTAAAAGTTTTATTACATGTTGTATATTCAATGCTCTCTTGGTTTAATCAGGATGATTTAAATATGTTTACAATAATATTCTCGAGTCTTGAAGTACACTATGATTTCATCCACAAACACCACCATAAACTAATCTAAGATCTAATGGATGATTTTTTTCATCAATTCCATAAACATAATGGTTCATTAATCAACCCAAACATAATTAAGAAAAACTCAAATAGGTCATACCTTCTTCTAAAAGCAGTCCTTAGTATACCAGATGCATGAAATCTCAATTTTTGATACCCTGATCTCATGTATATCTTGGATAAAAAACAATCTCCTCTCAATAGGTCAAAAATATCATCAATACATGGAAGTGAATACCGATTCTTCAATGTAATCTGATTCAAATTCCGTTAATTGAAAAAAAAGTGTAGATTCAAGTCAAACTTATTATAAAAAAAGAGTAGGTAACCCTAGGGTGACATACGTGGATGGATAAACCCCTTATCCTCTAACTATACCAGTTGATTCTTGAGCTCTTTATGCTCTGTTGGTGTCATTATGTATGGTGGAAGAGAAACTATCTAAGACCCTATCATGAGATCAATAGTAAATTCCATATCTCTCTTAGGTGGAAGCCTTGATAAATATTAAGGAAACATATCCTAAAATATATTCACTATGAGTGGAAATAAATTTTTATATACACCTCAATCATCCAACAACAAACTAGAAACCTGAGCGGTATGATCCCCCATTTACTAGTGAATTGGCCCTACACAACTTTCCTTAATATCCAATTCTCTAGGGTGAACAATATTATCATCCCCATGAGACATAAAATTAATTCTCCTACTGTAACATTCAATGTGATCTCAGTAGGCTACTAACAAGTCAATTCCAAAAAATAGGCCGAAGCATGACATTTCAAGAATGTATATATCCCACAGAAAGTGATATTCCCCAATGTCGAGACAACACCCACTGCATAAGAAAATATCTTTTGACTCCACTCCCAATTGTGTATCTATCATCAATGACCTTCTCAAAAACTCTACCACCATGCTCAATCCATTAAAATGTTATTCAGAAATAATGCAATGAGAGGCACCAGTATCAAATAAGACACTATCTAGCATAGATGCTACAAGAATAGTACCTCTTGTTCTAGATGGTCAAGCCTCACTATCCACAAGTGTAGTTTGTACCACATGTAATTGTCTTATCCATTTACCCTATGATGAAGTCAAACTCCCCTAATTTGCACCACTCTTATGGTAAAAGATCTATTTCCTAGAAGCTCCACATCCACTACCTCTACCACCACATCCAGTATAACTCTAGATGACATCCTGATATAGTTTGGAATATCCCATTACCACACTCTAATTCTTCCTAGCTGCAACCCTACTACCTATATATCGTTGGGTCTTGCAAATATTCTCTATATGTCATATCTTTCTGCAATACCGATACTTAACTAGTGGTTGGGGGAACTTTTTATGAATGTTTCCCGACCTACCACACTGGTGAAAGATCACATGGGAATGGTTTTGTGTAACTGACCCATTCCCCTTAATACTCCTCTTGCTATCACCCTATCGAACATTATCATAGTGATGCTTCCTACTCTTAGAATTTATACCTCTTGACCATTGAAAAACAACTAAGTATATTCCACTAGAATTCTACTTCAGGTTCCCATCATCTATGAGAGAATGATACAGTACCTCATAAAACTTCTTTAACCAGAAGAGGTTAACTTGAGACTTAATCTCACATTTTAGACCATCTCGAAAATGCTTCATGATAGACATATCATACCCTACCAATGGTAGATCAAATCAATGCAAATCTATAAATCATCTAGAATAATACATCACCGACCAACTCTATTGAGTCAACCTCTTGAAATCAGTTGCTGTCTAATGACTCATTATCTCTAGATATATGTTATCTATGAACTTCTATAATAATTCATTCCACAACATACAATCATCCTATCCATTCCATGCCTGAATGTCCCACCAGTGGTTCACTGATCCTCGTAGAATATAAGTTCCCAATATAAACCTATTCTCAACCCGAGTCTCCAAATGGTCAAGTATCGTCTGGATTGAATCAACCAGGAATTCATATCCCTTATATGCACCCTATTCAGAAAAAGTGTTGGGAAAAAATCCCTGAAGGCATCATTGAAGTATTTTTGAGGTGATTGTGTTTGTTGACAAAGTGGGCATCTTAGTAGTGATTGTTGACAAAGAGGGTTTCATGATGGAATGTCGAGTTCAAGAGCTGAGGTCAATGATACATGTTTGATTCAAGAACGTTGACAAAAGGAATGGATGATCTGGAGGCGGTACAAAAGAACAGATAGAAGGTGGCACCGTTTTCCATTGTTTTCCAAATTTTTGGGACTGAAAATCGACAAATGAAGAAAAGTGTTTTTGGTAAAAGGACTTGCGCGCCGAATACGTGGAGTATAGGAAACATGCGCACCACATTCTTTTAAAGATCATAAGATCAAAATATTTCTAAGGAAATAGGTTCGCACAAGTTTGGGAGTTGGTCTCACAAGTGTCTAAAAGGACAGAAGACTTGCGCGCCGAGACTAGGTCGCGCAGGTGACTTGCGTGTCGTCGCGCAGGCTGGTCAATTTGCCTATAAATACTGGACCACCCCTCTTCATTCTTTACCGGAGTTCAAAACATTGAGAAATCAGAGCTCCCGTCGCGCAGGTGTGGTGGACGCGCAAGTGGTGTGTGGGTCGCGCAAGTGAAGTTGCGCGCCGGTGGTTGAAGTTGTGCGCTAGTGTGAGAAGTTGCGCGCCGGTTGGAAGTTGCGCGCCAATGTTGGTTTGGGCGTAAAAGGAAGAGAGTCGCGCAAGTTTGGAGTTAGGGAAGATTGTGTCGCGCAAGTGTTTGAGGTGAACTTGCGCACCCGTTGTGACTTGCGCGCCGATACTTGCGCACCGAGTTAGACATGCGCGCCATGTAAGGTTTATTTCTAGCAGTGATTTTCAGGCTGCGTGGAAGCTGGAAGTTTTCCTGATTCCTTCGGTGCAAAGAGATATTCATCTACGGGTGAAAATTGGGCTTCAACAGAGCATCTACTTATAGAGGAAGATTCATTCCTTCATGAAAATGAAGAGAACTACAGGTCTATAAACTGTGAGTGGATTCCTTCTAAGAGCAGTGAGTAAAGGAAGAGAAAGAAGGTGATCCTCTCCACCGGCAGTGAGCCAGAGAGAGAGAAACAGGGAGTGACCCTTGGTGAATGTAACATCCCGAGATTTTATGAAAAGTATTATTTTTAATTAATGTCTTGTGTTGTATGCTACACCAAAAGGAGCTTACACAACATGCATCCCTGACTTTCCTTGCATTACACGCAATTGCGACCTTCCTTGATAGCATGTGTTGTACGCAATACCGGGTTTTACTAAACAACGATATATTATTATAATATTATTATGAACTAGCCGTTATGAATAGTCTTAACTAAATTTTGAATTTTATAACATTAATATTCATCTTACACATTTTCTAGAACACGGTATAAGAACAAAATAAATTTTTCGAGTAAAATAAGTATTTTTCAAAAAATGCTGTTTTGCCGCCTTTTGATGACACACCCACTTTAAATCTAGATTTTGACATGTTTATAAGTTCAATTTGACAAAATAAAATTATTATTTGGAATGAGTAAATAAAAATTTACTTTTGATAATTTTTTCATATTATTCTGATAACTTTCATATTTTGATGAATAGTAAAAACACGCTATATTTTAATTAAAAACAACTTTTTTCATCGCAATAATTTATATGGTTAAATTATAATAATGAATCGTTTTAAAGTATAAATAGAATATATTTTTACCATTTAAAATAATTTATGTCATTAGCATTGATTTTACATTAAATTCGTAAGTTAAATCAATTCAATATTTTGCAATGTTTTAAAGAAAAATCCGTTTTCTTTCGACAACGGGATTAATTTTGATTTAATTTCTGCTACTTTTGTGTATTGAATTTGGAAAAATAGATTCCATATTTGGAATTAGTGGGTCCAAATTATGTTATTAAGCTACTTTTTATTTTTGGGAATTATGAATAGTAACTACGGTAAATTTTATTTACCATAGTTAAAGGTAAATCGGGTAATTAAGGGTAAATATATTATTATAAAATTACCCTAACACATGACAAAATTCTATTAGATGGATAAAAGTAGGCCCATATAACCTAAGGGTAATAATAGATTCATTTTATGGAATTTTGACCATGAAAATAATTTAATTATTATTAAAACCAAAGAAAGTGACAACATGTCACTTTCTTAAATCTTATAAGTATAATAATTTTAATTTAGTGATAAACATCATAAAACTTCTAACATGAATAGTATACAGAAATGTAATAAACTTATCTACATCATGATAATTTATTTAGAATATTTAGGGATTAAATAATTGTCATTAATGGTGATACATTAAGGATACAGAAATTATTTATTAAGTGAGAAATAAGTAATATAGTTTTTATTGAAATAATAATACCCACTAAAAGGCCCAAAAACCAGAAAAAATCTTATTGGTAGTGTATATCTACACATTAATCATCCAATTACCTAATATATGCCCGTTTAGAGCCTTATAAAAGTGATTATGACACTTATATTATTTTATTTTAAATGATTCCAAAGTTGTCACCTTCATAATGTAATAAATATATCAATTTAAATATTGTTCTTTTAAGATGATAAATTATAGTAGAAGTATTATTGTGAAATTTAATATATTTATCTTCATCATAGGATTTTATTTTTAATTTTTATGCAACAAATAAGTATATTAAATAATTAGACAAAAATGTTGTAGTAATTATTTTATTAAGAGATAAAACAAATAAATGGTTTTAAAAATAATAAAATAAATAATATATGAACTATTTAATGTGATACAATAATTTTATAGATACATATGACCTTTTATGAATCTATTAAATATTTTAGTTTGAACATATATTCTGTATATATTTTATTTAAATTCAAATAAATTAATAATGTCAAAATTGACACAATTGTTATTTTATAAAAATAACATATTATAAAATTGTTTAAAAATCACAATTTTTTTAAAAAATTATAAATTTAACTTTATATGGTCTATAATGTTATAAAGTAAACAATTATGGAAAATTCACAACAGATATGTAATTATTTGTTATAATATAAAATTTATAATTTTATTACCACAAATAAACTTAAATAGATTAAATAAGGATAAATCAAAATGATAAGGTTTAAAATAAGATCCAAACATGTCTAAATTTGATTTTTTGATGAGATTATAACCCTATATCATATAATCTTAGAATATGAGTCATTTTTGGAGGTTTTTAATTGGGGTTAGATTTATTATAAATTAATATTTTTTTTAGAATTCCAAAGGTGCCCCTCTCCTCCCTTATAAAAGGGCACCTCCTCCCTATCATCCACACACCACTTTGAGACTTCAATATCGGCCAACCCCTGACCAATTATCTTCTCCACTTCCCTATAAACATCCAATAGGTGCTGGTATTCTTCAAAAACAAATTTTAGTGCCCTAAGAGGAGGTCTCAAAGAGGCGCTTCAAAGAAGAGGTAATTTCCGTTACCGATTCTTTCACCTTTATTTCTTCTTCTATTTCTTCTTATTAGGTTGTTTCATTATGAAGTAATAACATAATTATCAATCATATACATATATGTTATTATAAGAATGAAACAACCCTATTTCACCATCTATCCATCCTACGGAAAACTGAAATCACCGCGCGTGCGTACGTACAAAATACCGTCCCCACGCAGTGGTGTAATCTATTTTCCACCACCACCTTATTTGGATGGGTATAATGGTGTAAATAATAACTATATATGATTATTTTAAAGTGATATTGATTCTGTAATAGTAAACAGACACTCCAATAAAATTCCACGATCATGGGAACGATATCATCGCTCGTGCGTACGTACGGAATACCGTCTCCACGACGCGATGAGATTCATTCTCAATGATTAACCATTCATAAATGATTATAAAGTATATATAATAAGTAATCATGAAATATATGACTTAATAATGATACTGTATTTATGTATATATGTATATGTATGTCATCCAATTAATTCCATTCAATTCAATGAGGAAACAAAAACAACGTTCATGCATACGTACGACCTACCGTCTCCATGAACGTTGTATTTCTTTCCATTTATAAATCTATTATATATATGTATATTCAGAATATATATTAATTATAAATCATGTTTTACATTCTGGATGTATGTAATCATGATCTAAGTAATCATATGAATAATTACAAGTCAAAACACGGACGATAAATAAAATGATTTTACCCAAAACACTCTTTAACATGGAATTTACAAAAGAACGGGTAATATAAAGTCATAAATAAACCATATATGATATCATAACAATGAATATTATTCTGTAATAATTCAATGACATTATTTAAATCATTATACAAGAGTTTAGGATACATACGAAGCATATCAGACATAAGGTAAGGGATAATTTTGCAAATCTCATTTTTATCCGAGATTTCTTATTCATAAGTATTTACTGGGGTTATTTATATCATCTATGTACAGGTTTTCTAAAAGTGTTTTCATGTATGTTTAAATTCCTTTTTACCCATTTTGACTTTTACTACATGGTATGTAAGGAATCTTTCTTTTGTTTACGTTACGAGGTACTTTTTGACTTTTACGGCAAAAGTACGAAAAGATTTTTTTTAACTTATACAACACGAACAGATTTTTACGGTTTTATAAAGCCTTATTTTCATGAATATTTCTCCAAAATATTTCATTAATATTTTCAACAAAATCTCTTTCTTTTAAAATTTCATGACGTTTTGTGAAAAGAAATTGATTTTGAAGAAGAAAGGATATTTTCCTCAAAAATTCATGACAAGTGTTTTATCAAAACCATTTTCCATCAAAGATGAAATTATTTTCATATGTTTATGTTTCAAGTATAATGTCTCTATGATTTACAAGGATTCACTTTTCATATGATGAAATGATATCCATTTTTTTATATGGATTATGTTATGATGGGATGATGTTTATAAAACACATTTTTATTCATTGGGTTATGATGAATGATTTATGTTTATGTTGTGGCACAAGTAAGAATGATTTCATTATGAGATGGGTGGGACCTATATCTCCCTCCAATGCATTGGGTAAAGATTTATATCTCATGAGATAGAAATGGTTGGAAAAGTAACTTAATCCGGTTCAGTATTACAGGATTGGAAGGAGGAGTGAACTCGATTCAGAAAGGGACTTTGTCCTCTATGATGGTCTTGGCAGCAATGCCTTGGCTACTATGGAAATCATTACATGTGATTAATGGATGCCACAATTACATGTTTTATTCCCATGCTATTTTGTCACAATTTATGTTCCATTATGATCTATGCCTTATGTACTTCCATGTTTTATGTCGTTGCTCAGGATTTTTAATATTCATGTTTTTTTAAGTTCAAATGTATATGGTATGTTTTATTTTATCCATTCTTACCCTTACTGAGCATTTTAGCTCACCCTTTTTATGTTTTATTTTCCCCCATGATTAAAAGAAAGGTTTTAGGTAAGAAAACAAAAGGGGAAGATCTTTATGGGAGATGTTGAAGATCTTTCACCACGATTAGAAGATTATATTCCGAGTTTCTAAAGACACTAAACTATTACGATCCTTGTGTGTCTTTTTTTGTTATGTATTAAGTATTCCACTAAAGTAATGTAATTTCCATGTACGTCAAGATTCGGGTCTCTACAGTTGGTATCAGAGGAAAGGTTTAGTCAACCTTTGGAAACTAGGATGCGAAAACTTTAGTGAAATCCCTAGAGATATTTATAAGGTATGTCTGGGGATGTCCCTAAGGATTAGTATACGTATAGGTTATAATCCTAGAATTATGGTAATGATCTTAGAATTAAACCGAAGATGTTAGGTATTGAAGGTACCCCCCCTTTATAATGTTGTTTTCCCTAGCATGATTTTTGCCTCTCACACTATTCTTTTTGGGTTTTATACGATGGCTGGAACCCGAATGAACCGTATTGATCAATGGAATGGACAATGCAATGATTGTCCTCCTGAACAAACAAATGTTATGGGAGATGGAATGCAAAATCTTATTATTATACTTACACGAGCTATGAATCATTCTGGAATTCCAAATGAGCAGATAAGGGAACAATAATCTATTGAGTCCTTCATGAGGCAACGTCCACCTTCTTTCAGTGGGTATTCTGATCCACTTGTTACTGAAAAATGGATCAGTACCACTGAAAAGATATTTTCAGTTCTTCAATTTTCTGAACATGATAAATTCATCTTAGCAGTATATCGTTTGGAAGGTGAAGCTGATCAATGGTGGAATCTTATCAAGAATATGATTCCAAGAGATGAAATTGAGTCCATAGAATGGGACGAGTTCAAGAACTTATTTTTCAATATGTACTTCCCTCGTATTCTTCTAACAAAGATGGAGAAGGAGTTTCTTGAACTAATGAAAAAGGATGATGAATCTGTTGGTGTATACGAAGCGAATTTTACAAGGCTTGCAAGGTATGCATCTGGCTTTATCATCCAACCTGAAAGTAAAGTTGATCAATTATTTAGTGGCTTAAAACCAAATCTTCGAAGGACATTAGCTATAAGAGACTTCAGTAGCTATGAAGAAATTGTGCGTCATTCTATCAAGGTAGAAATGGAAGTTGGTGTTACTTATCCACCTCATAGTTTTGACAAGAAACGAAAGATGGAGTTCAAGGAGAAATCTCAGAATAATGGTGAAAAGAATATGAATGTTTCCTTATGCTCAAAGTGTGGAAATAAGCATGGAGGAGAATGTCTTAAAGGGACTAGAAAATGTTTTAAGTGTGGAAAAGAAGGTCATCGAGCAGCTTAGTGTCAAAGTAATGGAAAAAGGGTTTCTAATGATGTGAATAAAGAAAAGACTGCACCACCAACACTTCAATGCTTCAAGTGCAAGGAAATGGGGAATTATGCTAATAAAAGACCTAATTCAGGGTTTAGTGATGATCAACATGAGCAACCACTTAAGGCAAAGGACAAAGGGATGTTACATGTGATCATTTTGGCGATGTTGAATATGACAATGATGTGGTGAAATGTTTAAGTGTTTATGTAATGGGATTCCAAAATAATGTTGTATATAGTATCGTGGAATATTGGAATATTTATGTATTGGTCTATTGTGGTTTTCAATAATTTTATGGTACCGGTAACCATGGAAATTGATTGAGATATTTTTGGAAGAAAACATGATATGCACATAATGATGGGAAAATGAGAAAATGAAATGTTTGACAGTATTCATGAGCTCATGACTGATATAAGGTGAAGGTTATATCATGGTTTGAGTATATAGAATTTTTGGATTTTGGTATGTGGAAAGAGTTAACTTTTGACAGCATTCATGTTTTCACTAAGGTTTAATGGGTATTCATTTTTCAAGATAATACATGATTAAGGTATTCACATGATTGGAATTTGACCAACCAGATATATGGGGGATAAATTATGGTATTCACGTGCTTGGTTGGTGACATTTCAAGTAATCGTTTTCTTTATACCATGAGCTTGGACCGAAGTATTTTAGATAAGCTTAAATATTGGAATGGATTATGTTGGACATAAGTTAGTATTGTTTAATGATAGGACTTTTTTCGATATTATTGATTGGATGTTATGGTAATATAGTTTTAGAAAAAGGACAACCTGCAAGACGGGCGATAGCCCATCGTGTCGGACAAGGATGTGGGAATCGAACCCACAACCGAAGTGCGACTGGCCTTTATCGCCTACCACTAGCCTACAGGAAGTCCCTGGTTAGTAGAAACTAGTTTAATTTTATTAAGCGGTATGATATATAAAGTATAAGTTCATTTTTGGAACCATATACGATTAATCTAACCATAAGATGGACTTATAACTTTTGCTAACCTTTTGTTTGAAAGAGATGGAATGACCCATCATTCAATCACATGATCTGCTAACACATCACAAATAACAAATTCAACTTCATTTCTTTAAGTAATGAAGTGGAAATTGTTCAATTTAAGAACAACAGTGAGATTGTACCAAAATCATGTAAGTATTTCTTTTAATTCATCAACTTTAGGGAAATGATCTTAAAAACCAAAAAATGTTGTCCTAGTGCTCTTATATCCGATGAATCAGATGGTACCTTAGGTAATCACAAATTTATGGCTTTGTGATTGTTGGTTTTTTCATAGCCATTTTCTCTACCACTCTCCATCAGAACTTGATGGTTATATTTTTCTTCCATATCCATATTTTCACCTATGTTATCCTATGTGGAAACCCAGTGATGAGTTAATTTGGGTAACCGCTACATTTCATACTTTAGTTTTTAAAGCCAAATTTTGGTATTCCTTTTTACAATGTGGGTTTCTATTAAAAAAACTTTCGAGTAGTAAAACATTTATAACCCCGACGAATTTCGAGGGCGAAATTCATTTTAAGGGGGGTAGAATGTAACACCCCAAGATTTTATGAAAAGTACAATTTTTAATTAATCTATTGTTTTGTACTCTACAAAAAAAGGAGCTTGCACATCATGCATCCCTGACTTGCCTTGCATTACATGCATCATGACCTTCCCCAATAGCGTGTGTTGTACGGAATACCGGGTTTTACTAAACAACGATATATTATTATAATATTATTATGAACTAGCCGTTATGAATAGTATTAACTAAATTTTGAATTTTATAACATTAATATTCATCTTAGACATTTTATAGAACATGGTATAAGAACAAAATAAATTTTTCGGGTAAAATAAGTATTTTTCAAAAAATGAAGTTTTGCTGCCTTTTGATGGCGCACCCACATTAAATATAGTTTTTGACATGTTTATAAGTTCAATTTGAAAAAATAAAATTCTTATTTGGAATCAAGAAATAAAAATTTACTTTGGATAAAATTTTCATATTATTCTTGTAACTTTCATATTTTGATGAATAGTAAAAACACGCTATATTTTAATTAAAAACAACTTTTTTAATCGCAATAATTTATATGGTTAAATTATAATATTTAATGGTTTTAAAGTATAAATAGAATATATTTTTACCATTTAAAATAATGTATTTCATTATCATTGATTTTACATTAAATTCGTAGGTAAAATCAATTCAATATTTTGCAATGTTTTAAAGAAAAACCCGTTTTCTTTCGACAACGGGATTAATTTTGATTTAATTTCTGAAACTTTTGTGTATTGAATTTGGAAAAATGGATTCCATATTTGTAATCAGTGGGTACAAATTATGTTAATAAGCTACTTTTTATTTTTGGGAATTATGAATAGTAACGACGGTAAATTTTATTTACAATAGTTAAAGGTAAATCGGGTAATTAAGGGTAAATATAATATTATAAAATTACCCTAACACATTACAAAATTATATTTTATGGATAAAAGTGGACCCATATAACCTAAGGGTCAGATTATATTCATTTTATGGACTTTTGACCATGAAAATATTTTAATTATTATTAAAACCAAAGAAAGTGACAACATGTCACTCTCTTAAATCTTATAAGTATAATAATTTTAATTTAGTGATAAACATCATAAAACTTCGAACATGAATAGTATACAGAAATATAATAAAATTATCTACATCATGATAATTTATTTAGTATTTTTAGGGATTAAATAATTGTCATTAATGGTGATACATTAATGATACAAAAATTATTTATTAAGTGAGAAATAAGTAATATAGTTTCTATTGAAATAATAATACCCATTAAAAGGCCGACAAACTTGACAAAAACTTATTGGTAGTGTATATCTACACCTTAATCATACAATGACCTAATATATAATAGTTTGGAGCCTTATAAAAGTGATTATGACACTTATATTATTTTATTTTAAATGATGCCAAAGTTGTCACCTTCATAATTTAATTAATATAACAATTTAAATACTGTTATTTTAAGATGATAAATTAGAGTAAAAGTATTATTGTGGAAGGTAATAGATTTATATTAATCATAGTATTTGATTTTTAATTTTTATGCGACAAATCAGTATATTAAATAATTATAAAAAAATGTTGTAGTAATTATTTTCTTAAGAGATAAACCAAATAAACGGTTTTACAAATAATAAAATAAATATTATATGAACTATTTAATGTGATCCACTAATTTTAGAGATACATATGGCATTTTATGAATCTATTAATACTTTTATTTTGAACATATCTTCTGTATATATTTTATATAAATTCACATAAATGAATAGTTTCAAAATTGACACTATTGTTATTTTATAAAAATAACATATAAAAAATTGATTAAAAATGACAAAAATATTTAAAAATTATAAATTTAACTTTATATGGTATATAATGTTATAAAGTAAATAATTATGGAAAATTCACAACAAATAAGTAATTATTTGTTATAATTTAAAATTTAGAATTTTATTACCACAAATAAACTTAAATAGATTAAATAAGGATAAATCAAAATGATAAGGTTTAAAATAAGATCAAAACATGTCCAAATTTTATTGGTTGATGAGATTAAAACCCTATCTCATCTAGCTTCGAATATGATTTGTAACACCCCAAGCTTCCACGGTACGTTTCCCTTCGAATAATGCGATAGCGTGTGTTGTACGCAACCTCGAGTTCTAACACACACCACAACTAATTAAACTAGCCGTTGTGGATAGTAATACCTACTTTTTGAAATCATATATATTTTATATTTCAAAATGGACTTCATTTTTGTATTCGGAATATTGAAATTAGCCTAGGCTGAAATTTTGGTACTTTTCGGATAACTTTTATATTTTGATGAATAGTGAAAATTACTAAATTTTAATTAAAAACAACTTTTTTAATCAAAATAATTAATAGTGATAAATTATGAATTTGAGTGGTTTTAAAGTATATTTAGAATATATTTTTACCATTTAATATAATGTTGGTCATTGGACATAATTTTACAATTAAACCGAACATAAACAAGTGTCCATCTTTTGATAGTTATTACCTCTTAAAAACACGCTTTTTGTTTTGACAACGGGAATTAATTTTAAATTAATTTCTGCCACTTCTGTGTTTTGAATTTAGGAAAATGGATTCCATATTTGGAATCATGATGTTCAAATTGTGTAAATAGGTAACTTTTATTTTTAGACATTTTGAATAGTTACTGTGGTAAATATTTTATTTACCATGGTTAAAGGGTAAATCCGGTAAATAAGGGTTAAAAAATAATATTATAATAATACAAAATTACCCTAAAACGTGTCCTAACCTTATTGGTGGAAACATACCCGACCATGGGCATCCTTGGGTCAATTTGGGGACCCCTTGGAGCCACTTGTATGTGGTAGGGACACATTATATTAATAAAGTTAAAATAAAAATAAAAATGGCATAAGCTTACATCTTTTAGAAGAACAATTTTTACATAGGGTTATACATGTTGGATTTTCGATTATAAATATTCATTAGAAAGGTAAAAAGATTTCCTACATGATGATATTTTATTTATAATTTTTAGACATCAAATAAGTAAATTATTAATGACACAATAATGATGCAATGTTTACCTCATTAATAAATCATTGAAATAAATAATATTATAATGATTAAAATATTATCTAAAACCTGTCCAATTCTTATTGGTTGATGTTATTTATAATATGAGTCATCTTATCTTCGACCTCAATGATTTTTGGACCATTATAAACCGAATATAATTATATTATAAAGTAATACTTTCACTCTTTCCTAAAGAGCCCCTCCTCTCCCTTATAAAAGGAGACCACTTCTACTCATTCCTCACACCTCTCAAGCCACTTGGCTCGTCCAAACTCTGCCCAACTAAGCTCCCCACATCCCTCTCCACCTCCTTGAAGCTTTCCCTTAGGCAGAAAGCATTTCAACAAGTCCTTTGGTTCTAACCAAAGTGAGTTACCTAAATTAAAGGTAACGATTTCTCTTAAATTATTTTCATTTATTTTGCTTCTCCAACCCCCAAACTCTTTTTATTTCCTTTCTTTTGTAACAACACCAGTATCCTAAATATACTAGGATGTTGTTATAATATGGATTCAAACTACACATACACACAACTCCATCTAATGGATGATGAACATAATGTTTCTGTGGATGGCAAACTAACGCCTCACGAAACGATGATTGTTCAAATACATCTTACCGCCTCTCATGGTGGCCATTATGATGGCACTGTAATTAAATATGATATTAATGATATATATTTTATATATAAGCTTCTTTAATTCCATTTTATTTCATATCCTTATTCGTTTCATGTTGTATATACATACGATAATTTCATTTGAGGAAGTGCGGACTACCGCCCCCTTAAAATGATATGACTCGTTCATACCACACATGGAACGTATAAAGGATGGTGTTAATGAACTTAAGTAACATATATAAAATATTATATTATACTGGAATAATAATATACCTATGTATCATTTTGATTCAATTCTTTTAAAATGAAAAATTAAATGGAAGTAGCGTTCGTGCGTACGTGCGGACTACCGTCTCCACGAACGCGATGAGATTCATTGTCCATCATATCCATTCAAGTATAATTATAATTTGATGATTTAAAAATAGTATCTAAGGACTTTATATCATTCTGGATATGAATAATATACATCCCATTAATAACGAATATGGCTCACATAACAAAGAATATAAAGTAAAATGAACCCGTTAACACCCGAAATGACGATAATTCTAAGATATTATTAACAAATCAATGTTAAAAGATCATATATGATATCATATTAAAGTAAATGATTCTTGTATTATTCAATAACAATTATTTCACCATTATACAGGAGGTAAACCTACCATCGACCAAGGAAAAATTACAAAGTAAGGGATTCTCTTATCTCACTTTCAATTCCGTGAGATTTCCATTGTTCGCTACTAAATTATTGAAAGTGGTGTATTGTGTACTTCCATTTGATATATATTATCATGATTCACTTTATATTCATGTTATTCTGTAAATCATTTGGTGGTTATTAACTTTTGGCCATGCGACTCAGTTGATTAACGTGGTAAGGGATTCTCTTATCTCACTTTCAATTCCGTGAGATTTCCATTGTTCGCTACTAAATTATTGAAAGTGGTGTATTGTGTACTTCCATTTGATATATATTATCATGATTCACTTTATATTCATGTTATTCTGTAAATCATTTGGTGTTTATTAACTTTTGGCCATGCGACTCAGTTGATTAACGTGGTAAGGGATTTTCTTATCTCACTTTCAATTCCGTGAGATTTCCATTGTTCACCACTTAATTATTGCATGTGGTGTACTGCCCATGATTGTATTCATTGTGTAATATACTTTAATTTATGGGTATTTACATCATCATGTTATGATACTTCTTTCATGGGTGTATGTTTCGTAAGTTACCTAATCGATAAGGGAATTTGAGATTTCAATTTCCACTCATTTGGCTTTACACATATTTCATTGATTATATTACTCCAAGATTATGTGTGGAATCGCTATTCATTTGATTATGCCTTAATTTCCACTCCCCTTTCTGTGGATATACTTTTGATACACATAATCACTCCATTGATAAATTCTCAAGTGATCGGTATGAACTTGATAAGAGTAATTTTAACTCAATCTCCATTTGTTGAGTTAAATATCCAATTCGTTGGTGTTGTTTCTACAAGAATATGTGTGAATATCCTTTGATTGTTTTACACTGAATATTCAATCATATTTAGTGTATTTATATTTTTCACACATAATTATGTCGTTGATTTATCCTTAACCTAAGGATACGGCCTTTATGATAGATTTTATCTCAATTTACATTGAACTGAGACTTCTTTGTTGATATACACCAAATCACTTTTATGCGGTGTATATAATGTACTTGACATAGTATATCATGAATCCATTTATTCTCATGATATTACAAAGTTTTTATTACCTCAATTATTTGTATTCAAGTGTCTCTCTTTTGGTTAGAACCTCTAACCAAAATATCATTTTAAAATATTTTAAAGACTTATTCTTCTATATCTTGCTCATTAATGTCCATGTTTTAAAAATGGTTTTAAGGATTTATTTATATGGACATTAAAGTTTTAAAATTAAAACTCATTTTAAAAGTTTCAAAGTGTTATGGGACACTTTGATTCAAAAATCTATTTTTAAATGGCTTCTTGACAAATAGTGTGACTTTTAAATGATTTCAAGAAAAGGGGGATATTTCTCTCAAATAGTTTTGATGATTATTTTCATCTATGTAAACATCCTTCATTATTCATGATTGAGGTTAATGTGATACAATACAATCTTCCATATTGTATCAAATGAGTTATATTTGACTGTGGATGTTCTATTTTTATACCATTCATGGTTTGTGGTTAAAGTATTGACATTTCGTATGCTAGTTTTAATACGAATGTTTATTTTATGCTTAAACCTATTCATATGAGGAATGCATTGGACTTAATAAGTGACGGGTGGAGCCCGCTATATCTCCTCGATGCATCGGTAGGTCTCATGAGACAAACTAGTGTCTTGGCACAAGGCCTTGGCAAAATCTTATTTGTAGTCTTGGCACGAGGCCTTGGCTATGTGGTTATGATAGTCTGGCATTATGCATTCCATCATTATGAAAGTGGTTATTGATAGTGCATGTGATCATTCGACTAGTAGAATATCCATGTGAGTAAGTAAATGGAATTATTTCATTTTATTTATGCCATACCATGTTGAAAGTTCAAGTTTCAAAGGTTTTTGTTTTAGTTATAAATTTCCTTAAGTGTTTATGATTATTTATGAAAGCTTCTGCTATAATGTTATCCTTACTGAGCATCCGAGCTCACCCCTTTCAATGTTTTATTTTTTTTCCAGGATTATGAAGAAGTAATTTATGAATGACCTGCAGGGATAGTATGAGGGGATATGAAGACAAAATGTTTTTTTTATGATGTAATGTAAAAATTTATGGATATATCTAGTTATTCCAAGGCTACTAAACTAATCGGTCTTTCGAGACTTGATTTTTCTCATGATCATGCCAATGTTATTTAATAATGCACCGACTCTGGGTAACTAGGGTCGGGGCGTTACAGTTGGTATCAGAGGAAGTTTAGTACAAACCTTGGAAGCTAGATTTAGATAAACTCTGATTAGAGCACGTAAACCTAAGATGAACTTTGAGGATTAGTATAGAAGAACTTCCTAGAATTTTGGTATTGTAGATATTTTGTGAGTTCTCCGAGCAATACATCCCTGTCTGGATACGAGCAGGTAGAGGCGGCTCTGGCACAGATGTACCTAGGGGTAAAACCCGAAAACACCGCTTTGAGCTAGACTCGAACGGGAACTGGTGCACGACAACGGGCCTTGCTGCACTCTTGGTTACGACACTCCCGGGGGATATGCTTTGGTAAATTCACAAGATTAGTATAAACCATTATTAAGGGAATAAAAAAAAATGCCCCTAAGAGTATATGTCGGCAAATAGATAGTGGATAACCTAGATTTTAACATAGGGTACCCCAAGTTAGGATATATTGTTCAATTACAAGATTATCCTATTATGTATATTTTTTTTACATTGTTATTAGATAAGTATTCAAAAAAACCCTAATTGTATTTTCTTTTGTTAGTTGAAACATGGAGGGAGCAAGATCACGAACAACTCTTCTCTCTCTTCCTGAAGAACTACTTACAATTATTATACAGAAGTCATGCGCAGACGATGTTGAAACTTTTTCAAATGTCCAAGTTACATGCAAACAACTTTATGAGACATCCAATACCTCTAGCATTGCACGATTCTTTCAAGGATCAAGTACCGACTATGGGATAATATTGCGCTCTCAACTTTCTTACCACGCTAAGCGTGGCAAGTACCATCAGGGTCTTTTCAAATTATTCACTTTATCTCAAAATTACGATGCACTAAATGATTTTCTAGATGCTGCAGAAGAGGGAGACCTTCGAGCAGCCTATATGTATCAAATTATATATTTATGTCTTTTGGGATATACGAAAACCGATTTACCAAAACCTTATTTTGAAATATTTGAAGATGAATCAGTGAGAATTTTTCTAAAAAAACATGTTAAAGACGATGTCTCAAAATTATATATAAGAAATACCTATTTTTTTATGATGCATCGATGCTTCCATCGATATAATCCAAAATGGATGAGGAGTTTTTGGGTAAAGGAAGTAGATGATTTTGAAAAATTCCTGAGGTACCATTGTGACACATGAACGCATTCTACCAAAAGTCAAATCCGCCTAGTCTCTCCAGAGTTCATGTTGTGATCCACATACCTCTAGTGACAAAATACATGCCTGACCCAATGCATGTACTCACCTATGAAGAATTATAACTGGAACTCGATCTATCTTATTGTGAAGAGCCTATCAGAATTCTTCATACCAAAGATCATGTGTTAAGAAACCGGATGACTTGTCTGGTAAAAGATCTATGGAGAAATCATAAGATGGAAGAGGCAATGTGGGAACCCGAGGAACATATGATGAAGAACCTATGTGGAAGTAAATGGATGGTGAAATGTTTAAAAGTGTTAGTGCTCTTTATTGATGGGATTACTTTGGAATAATTTTCTCTTGTATTTGTAACCCCTCAGTTTGCCATGTGAGAATGATATTTGAGGAATAATTGTCTCTTCTCTTGTGGATATAGGTATAAATAACCATTTGGTTTTAAATGATCATTGGGGTTTGAGAAAATGATAAGTTATTATAATTTGGGATGAAAATGCAATGTATGATATAACATTTGTGGTTAAATTATGTTATTTTGAAAAATTTATCTCATTTTGGTAATATTATAGAATATAGTTTTTGAAAAAGGACAACACGTAGACCGTGTGACAACCCGTCGCGTCGGACAAAGCTGTGGGAATCGAACCCACAACCAAAGTGCGATTGGGATTTATCGCCTACCACTGGACTACGTGAAGTCCCTGGTTAGTATGACTATTTTTTTTTGTTAAATGATTTTATTGATCAATAATAAGATGATTTGGGTTCTTATGTATTATCAAATGAATACCCTTGGTATAGGAAAATGATTTGGTGATTAAGTGATAAATGTTATTTTGGAAGATGTTCGTTTTGTTAGCAACACTATATGCCCAAGGAAAATAGAATACAATGAGGTTTCATTTGTAGAGTAATGGTGGATTTTTATCTACATTTTTATTGTTGATTTATAGTGATTTGGGTTATTTATGGAAATGATTAACCTATAACAGAGAATATGTGATGATGTTAATTACTTTTAAGTATGTGACTTTAAGAGTATTTGATGTCATTTGGAGATACAATGTAACATGGGAGACTACATAATCAAATTCTTCTATGTTTTGGGTTTCAATATTAGTTTGGATTATATTAAAGGATTTTAAGGACAATTGGTTATTGAATGGTATCTATTTAACTTTGGGGTATTGTTGGTTTAATTTTAGAAATTAAGATTAGTTCATATTTATCTCAATGAATATTCTTTTGGGGGATCATTAGATCATTCACTTACCATTTTGGTTTTGATTAATCTTCAAAGACAATGTAAATATATGGTTTATCCTGCATGGATCAGGTGATTCTAAAGAAGGTTATTCTAGCTCTTCCAGTGTGACCAAGTCTTCTTGAATACTCATCGTTTAAAAAAAAAATTGAGTTAGTGGTGGAAATTTATTAAAGAGTGAAAATTTACTTAAAATGTAAGTATATATCATAATGTTCTTAGTCAATATCATAAATGAATTCCTCTTCCTTATGTAATGTAACTTTAAAAAAAATGTTGTCCGTTTACTTTCCTACTAGGAGACTAATGGTCGTTTGTCCCAACACAAGTTTGTGGTTTTCTCATTGTTAACTTTCTCCTGATCATGATTTCTATCCCTCTCCATCAGAACTTGACACTTATTTTATCATCCATATCCATGTTTTCTTACATGGAATCCTAGTATGGGTTATCTTGGATGACCCTTATACCTCTCTTTCTTTCTTTTAAAGTGATAGTTTTATTGACTCTTTTTCCGATGTGGGACTTTCCATTATATTCCCAAGAAAAATTTTAAAAATTGCGAGGACGCAATTTATTGAAGGAGGGGAGAATGTAACACCCCATGCTTCCACGGTACGTTTCCCTTCGAATAATGCGATAGCGTGTGTTGTACGCAACCTCGAGTTCTAACACACACCACAACTAATTAAACTAGCCGTTGTGGATAGTAATACCTACTTTTTGAAATCATATATATTTTATATTTCAAAATGGACTTCATTTTTGTATTCGGAATATTGAAATTAGCCTAGGCTGAAATTTTGGTACTTTTCGGATAACTTTTATATTTTGATGAATAGTGAAAATTACTAAATTTTAATTAAAAACAACTTTTTTAATCAAAATAATTAATAGTGATAAATTATGAATTTGAGTGGTTTTAAAGTATATTTAGAATATATTTTTACCATTTAATATAATGTTGGTCATTGGACATAATTTTACAATTAAACCGAACATAAACAAGTGTCAATCTTTTGATAGTTATTACCTCTTAAAAACACGCTTTTTGTTTTGACAACGGGAATTAATTTTAAATTAATTTCTGCCACTTCTGTGTTTTGAATTTAGGAAAATGGATTCCATATTTGGAATCAGGATGTTCAAATTGTGTAAATAGGTAACTTTTATTTTTAGACATTTTGAATAGTTACTGTGGTAAATATTTTATTTACCATGGTTAAAGGGTAAATCCGGTAAATAAGGGTTAAAAAATAATATTATAATAATACAAAATTACCCTAAAACGTGTCCTAACCTTATTGGTGGAAACATACCCGACCATGGGCATCCTTGGGTCAATTTGGGGACCCCTTGGAGCCACTTGTATGTGGTAGGGACACATTATATTAATAAAGTTAAAATAAAAATAAAAATGGCATAAGCTTACATCTTTTAGAAGAACAATTTTTACATAGGGTTATACATGTTGGATTTTCGATTATAAATATTCATTAGAAAGGTAAAAAGATTTCCTACATGATGATATTTTATTTATAATTTTTAGACATCAAATAAGTAAATTATTAATGACACAATAATGATGCAATGTTTACCTCATTAATAAATCATTGAAATAAATAATATTATAATGATTAAAATATTATCTAAAACCTGTCCAATTCTTATTGGTTGATTTTATTTATAATATGAGTCATCTTATCTTCGACCTCAATGATTTTTGGACCATTATAAACCGAATATAATTATATTATAAAGTAATACTTTCACTCTTTCCTAAAGAGCCCCTCCTCTCCCTTATAAAAGGAGACCACTTCTACTCATTCCTCACACCTATCAAGCCACTTGGCTCGTCCAAACTCTGCCCAACTAAGCTCCCCACATCCCTCTCCTCCTCCTTGAAGCTTTCCCTTAGGCAGAAAGCATTTCAACAAGTCCTTTGGTTCTAACCAAAGTGAGTTACCTAAATTAAAGGTAACGATTTCTCTTAAATTATTTTCATTTATTTTGCTTCTCCAACCCCCAAACTCTTTTTATTTCCTTTCTTTTGTAACAACACCAGTATCCTCAATATACTAGGATGTTGTTATAATATGGATTCAAACTACACATACACACAACTCCATCTAATGGATGATGAACATAATGTTTCTGTGGATGGCAAACTAACGCCTCACGAAACGATGATTGTTCAAATACATCTTACCGCCTCTCATGGTGGCCATTATGATGGCACTGTAATTAAATATGATATTAATGATATATATTTTATATATAAGCTTCTGTAATTCCATTTTATTTCATATCCTTATTCGTTTCATGTTGTATATACATACGATAATTTCATTTGAGGAAGTGCGGACTACCGCCCCCTTAAAATGATATGACTCGTTCATACCACACATGGAACGTATAAAGGATGGTGTTAATGAACTTAAGTAACATATATAAAATATTATATTATACTGGAATAATAATATACCTATGTATCATTTTGATTCAATTCTTTTAAAATGAAAAATTAAATGGAAGTAGCGTTCGTGCGTACGTGCGGACTACCGTCTCCACGAACGCGATGAGATTCATTGTCCATCATATCCATTCAAGTATAATTATAATTTGATGATTTAAAAATAGTATCTAAGGACTTTATATCATTCTGGATATGAATAATATACATCCCATTAATAACGAATATGGCTCACATAACAAAGAATATAAAGTAAAATGAACCCGTTAACACCCGAAATGACGATAATTCTAAGATATTATTAACAAATCAATGTTAAAAGATCATATATGATATCATATTAAAGTAAATGATTCTTGTATTATTCAATAACAATTATTTCACCATTATACAGGAGGTAAACCTACCATCGACCAAGGAAAAATTACAAAGTAAGGGATTCTCTTATCTCACTTTCAATTCCGTGAGATTTCCATTGTTCGCTACTAAATTATTGAAAGTGGTGTATTGTGTACTTCCATTTGATATATATTATCATGATTCACTTTATATTCATGTTATTCTGTAAATCATTTGGTGGTTATTAACTTTTGGCCATGCGACTCAGTTGATCAACGTGGTAAGGGATTCTCTTATCTCACTTTCAATTCCGTGAGATTTCCATTGTTCGCTACTAAATTATTGAAAGTGGTGTATTGTGTACTTCCATTTGATATATATTATCATGATTCACTTTATATTCATGTTATTCTGTAAATCATTTGGTGTTTATTAACTTTTGGCCATGCGACTCAGTTGATTAACGTGGTAAGGGATTTTCTTATCTCACTTTCAATTCCGTGAGATTTCCATTGTTCACCACTTAATTATTGCATGTGGTGTACTGCCCATGATTGTATTCATTGTGTAATATACTTTAATTTATGGGTATTTACATCATCATGTTATGATACTTCTTTCATGGGTGTATGTTTCGTAAGTTACCTAATCGATAAGGGAATTTGAGATTTCAATTTCCACTCATTTGGCTTTACACATATTTCATTGATTATATTACTCCAAGATTATGTGTGGAATCGCTATTCATTTGATTATGCCTTAATTTCCACTCCCCTTTCTGTGGATATACTTTTGATACACATAATCACTCCATTGATAAATTCTCAAGTGATCGGTATGAACTTGATAAGAGTAATTTTAACTCAATCTCCATTTGTTGAGTTAAATATCCAATTCGTTGGTGTTGTTTCTACAAGAATATGTGTGAATATCCTTTGATTGTTTTACACTGAATATTCAATCATATTTAGTGTATTTATATTTTTCACACATAATTATGTCGTTGATTTATCCTTAACCTAAGGATACGGCCTTTATGAGAGATTTTATCTCAATTTACATTGAACTGAGACTTCTTTGTTGATATACACCAAATCACTTTTATGCGGTGTATATAATGTACTTGACATAGTATATCATGAATCCATTTATTCTCATGATATTACAAAGTTTTTATTACCTCAATTATTTGTATTCAAGTGTCTCTCTTTTGGTTAGAACCTCTAACCAAAATATCATTTTAAAATGTTTTAAAGACTTATTCTTCTATATCTTGCTCATTAATGTCCATGTTTTAAAAATGGTTTTAAGGATTTATTTATATGGACATTAAAGTTTTAAAATTAAAACTCATTTTAAAAGTTTCAAAGTGGTATGGGACACTTTGATTCAAAAATCTATTTTTAAATGGCTTCTTGACAAATAGTGTGACTTTTAAATGATTTCAAGAAAAGGGGGATATTTCTCTCAAATAGTTTTGATGATTATTTTCATCTATGTAAACATCCTTCATTATTCATGATTGAGGTTAATGTGATACAATACAATCTTCCATATTGTATCAAATGAGTTATATTTGACTGTGGATGTTCTATTTTTATACCATTCATGGTTTGTGGTTAAAGTATTGACATTTCGTATGCTAGTTTTAATACGAATGTTTATTTTATGCTTAAACCTATTCATATGAGGAATGCATTGGACTTAATAAGTGACGGGTGGAGCCCGCTATAGCTCCTCGATGCATCGGTAGGTCTCATGAGACAAACTAGTGTCTTGGCACAAGGCCTTGGCAAAATCTTATTTGTAGTCTTGGCACGAGGCCTTGGCTATGTGGTTATGATAGTCTGGCATTATGCATTCCATCATTATGAAAGTGGTTATTGATAGTGCATGTGATCATTCGACTAGTAGAATATCCATGCGAGTAAGTAAATGGAATTATTTCATTTTATTTATGCCATACCATGTTGAAAGTTCAAGTTTCAAAGGTTTTTGTTTTAGTTATAAATTTCCTTAAGTGTTTATGATTATTTATTAAAGCTTCTGCTATAATGTTATCCTTACTGAGCATCCGAGCACACCCCTTTCAATGTTTTATTTTTTTTTCCAGGATTATGAAGAAGTAATTTATGAATGACCTGCAGGGATAGTATGAGGGGATATGAAGACAAAATGTTTTTTTTATGATGTAATGTAAAAATTTATGGATATATCTAGTTATTCCAAGGCTACTAAACTAATCGGTCTTTCGAGACTTGATCTTTCTCATGATCATGCCAATGTTATGTAATAATGCACCGACTCTGGGTAACTAGGGTCGGGGCGTTACATGATTCATTTTTGGAAGTTTTTAAGTGGGGTTAGATTTATTATAAATTAATATTTTTAAGAATTCCAAAGGTGCCCCTCTCCTCCCTTATAAAGGGCACCTCCTCCCTCTCTTACACTCACCACTTTGAGCCTTCAAGCTCGGCCAAAACACGACCAATTCTCTTTTAAACTTCCCTAGAAACATCCTATAGGTACTGGTTATCTTCAGAGACCAATTTTAGTTCCCTAAGCGGAGGTCTCAAAGAGGCGCTTCAAAGAAGAGGTAATTTCCGTTACCGATTCTTTCACCTTTATTTCTTCTTCCACTTCTTCTTATTAGGTTGTTTCATTATTAAGTAATAACATAATTATCAATCATTTAATGATATGTTATTATATGTATGAAACAACCCTATTTCACCATCTATCCATCCTATGTAAAACAAAATCACCGCGTGTGCGTACGTACGGAATACCGTTTCCACGCCGTGGTGTAATCTATTTTCCACCACCACCTTACTTGGATGGGTATAATGGTGTAAATAATAACTATATATGATTCTTGTAAAGTGATATTGATTCTGTAATAGTATACATACACTCCAATAAAATTTCACGATCATGGGAACGATATCATCACTCGTGCGTACGTACGGAATACCGTCTCCACGACGCGATGAGATTCATTGTCAATGATTAACCATTCAAAAATGATTATAAAGTATATATAATAAGTAATAATGAAATATATGACGTAATAATGATACTGGATTTATGTATATATATATATATATGTATTTCATCCAATTAATTCCATTCAATTCAATGAGGAAACGAAAACAACGTTCATGCGTACGTACGGCCTACCATCTCCATGAACGGTGTATTTATTTCCATTTATCGATCTATTATATATATGTATATTCTGAATATATATTATATATAAATCATTTTTTACATTCTGGATGTAAGTAATCATGATCTATGTAATCATATGAATAATTACAAGTCAAAACACGGACAAGAAATAAAAAGGTTTTACCCAAAACACTCTTTAACATGGAATTTACAAAAGAACGGGTAATATAAATTCATAAGTAAACCATATATGATATCATAACAATGAATATGATTCTGTAATAATTCAATGACATTATTTAAATCATTATACAGGAGGTTTGGATACATACGAAGCATATCAGACATAAGGTAAGGGATAATTTTGCAAATCACATTTTTATCCGAGATTGCTTATTCGTAAGTATTTACTGGGGTTATTTCTATCATCCATGTACATGTTTTATAAAAGTGTTTTCATGTATGTTTAAAGTCCTTTTTAACCATTTTTGACTTTTACTACATGATATGTAAGGAATCTTTCTTTTGTTTACGTTACGAGGTACTTTTTGACTTTTCCGGCAAAAGTATGAAAGTGATGTTTTTTTTAACTTATACAGCACAAACGGATTTTTACGGTTTTATAAAGCCTTATTTTCATGAATATTCCTCCAAAATATTTTATGACTATTTTCAACAAAATATATTTCTTTTAAAATTGCATGACGTTTTGTGAAAAGAAATTGATTTTGAAGAAGAAAGGATATTTTCCTCAAAAATTCATTACAAGTGTTTTATCAAAACCATTTTCCATCTAAGATGAAATTATTTTCATATGTGTATGTTTCAAGTATAATGTCTCTATGATTTACATGGTTTCACTTTTCATATGATGAAATGATATCCATTTTTTATATGGATTATGTTATGATGGGATGATGTTTATAAAACCCATTTTTATTCTTTGGGTTATGATGAATGATTTATGTTTATGTTGTGGCACAAGTAAGAATTATTTCATTATGAGATGGGTGGGACCTATATCTCCCTCCAATGAATTGGGTAATGATTTATATCTCATGAGATAGACATGGCTGGAATGGTAAGTTAATCCGGTTCAGTATTACAGGACTGGAATGAGGAGTGAACTCGATTGAGAAAGGGACTTTGTCCACTAAGATGGTCTTGGAAGCAATGCCTTGGCTACTATGGAAATCATTACATGTGCTTAATGGATGCCACAATTACATGTTTTATTCCCATGCTATTTTATCATGATTTATGTTCCATTATGATCTATGCCTTATGTACTTCCATGTTTTATGTCGTTGCTGAAGATTTTTAATATTCATGTTTTTTTTATGTTCAAATGTATATGGTATGTTTTATTTTATCCATGCTTACCCTTACTGAGCATTTTAGCTCACCCTTTTTATGTTTTATTTTCCGCCAGGATTAAAAGAAAGGTTTTAGGTAAGAAAACAAAAGGGGAAGATCTTTATGGGAGATGTTGAAGATCTTTCACCATGATTAGAAGATTATATTCCGAGTTTCCAAAGACACTAAACTATTACGATCCTTGTGTGTCTGTTTTTGTTATGTATTAAGTATTCTGCTAAAGTAATGTAATGTCCATGCACTTCAAGCTTCGGGTCTCTACAGTGAAGCAGTGAGCTGACCCTAAACATTGTAAAGGTAGTGAGCCTGGGCATAGAAGTGATCTGGCCCGAACATTGTAATCCACAGTTAGTAAAGTTTAGTGGAATTGGTACGACTGAAAACATGTCGGCGTATGCTCCTTAGATGTAGCCCTTTGTGGTGAACCAAGTAAAATTTCTGTGTCCTGTGCATGCTTTACTTTCTGTTTACTTTGTGCAATAGGAAAGAGAGAGAAGAGTGTTTTGCTTAACAGTGAAACAAGATCAGAACGGGTGTTAATTTTAAATTAGTCATACCCTGATTCACCCCCCCTCTCAGGGTATTCATCCTTGTGGACCTAAAAGAAAGTTATATGGTGTTTTAGTTAAAACTCCCTTTTCAAATCATACATACTCTTTACAACCCACCTTAGGTCTTTTTCCATGAAATTCATGAAGTTAGAAAAGTCCTCTCAGAACTTCTCTCTGACTTCCTGACTGAAAATTAATTTCATTATTAATCTAAGTCACATTTTAGGGGTAAAGGGGAACCCAACAGACTTCAAATACATAAAAACAAAAAACCACACAGTCTAATGTCCAAGGCCAAATACAATCCAACTCAAAGCTGCGAATAAATTCCCCTCACATTGCATAATTGGTGCCGTAAGTCCCACTACTGGGATATCATCTCTATCCATATCCTCTCATTTTCCTCTGAAAAGTCTTTTTCATGGAGGTGTATCTCTAAAATTCAATTCAAACACCTTATGAAACATTTCACAAAATTGACACATTTATAGAAAAAATATATATGCCACAACAAGTCATTTCCCCAAACACTACCACACAGTCAAATCGAATGAATTAATTATACCCTTAAATTTACTACACCTTGGTTATGGATAACAAAGTGTAAAACCATCTCAAATTCTAGATAATCATTATAATCACATTATTCTCATCTTTAATAATTTTTAAAATTCTCAATTTCACATTAGGCATGTTCTTAGTTCAATTTCACAAGCATGTAAAAACATTTCTTGTTCGACAACTTAACCATAACCCATTTTCCTATACATTCCTAAAATGATGCATGTCAAAAATTATCTTGAGTACCTATAATGATAGATGAATACTCACTTCTCATTCAATACCAGGCCTTGAGTCAATTCTCAAAAAAATATCAGAAACAACAATCACATCACAACACAAGTGTGTCACCAAAGGTGAAATAATATTCAACTGTAACAGAAAATACTAATAACAATCATCCCGGCCTGGGTACTTGGGATATCCCTCGTACATGGGTTATCTAATCCCATGAATGAGATCCCAAATAATCCCCAAATCTTTTGAGTATCATGTTTACATTTCCTAAATTGTAATACAAAATAAAAAAGAAAATAAAACTGGTCTCTCATACCACTTTATATAATCCTGACCGTGGTTCCACACACTGGTGTTTCAAGACGGTCACCAAATGACCTCAAGCACATGTCCCCATAAATCAATGGATTTTGGATTTAATTCAGGTTCTAATATCTTTCATGGGGATACTATACACTCTTTTTTCAATGTAATAAACTAGTATAAAAAAATAAACAATAACATTACAATAATATTCATAACTAGATTAAACTAGTACAACAAGATGGACAAAACAAGAAATACAATATCCAAACTAAATAGTATATATTCCATTCTAAAGTATGTTCGAGGTGTCAAAATGAAACCCAAAAGTAGTGATACTGATGAATCGTAAGCGTGTCGTAAACCACTTTTGGTTACCTCATCCATGATACAACCCAACTCATCCATCTACCAAAGCAGCTTTTCCCTTATCCTATCCTGCAACCATGAAATCTATTCAGGTACCAATCAGGTAGGTTGAGTAGCATGTGAGTTCAACTTAGTAATTCCCAACCAATGGTGTATAAAACAATATCCAGTTAATATAGGGTATGTTGTTTTATAAAGAAAAAAAATACAAGAAACAAATTAAACAATTTACATTATTCAAATATTCTTTATTTAACTACATAACACCCCTGGTTCCGAGGAAACTTGAGTAATGTCATATGTCTAAAAGTCATGGTATCCATTAATATTTCATAATTTAATTACCATGTTACCATTCATATTTCATAATTTAATGCCCATTTTACCATTATTTTTTCAAAATTTAATGACTATGTTACCATTCATAATTTTAAAATTCATGACTGAATTCCATTGTTAGCATTCATCATTTCACAATTTAATGACCACATTACCAAAAATAATTTTATAATTGAATAACCATGTTAACCTTCATTATTTCTTAATTGAATATCAGTTTTACCATTCATCAAAATATAATTAATTCAACACTTAATAATCCACATAAATTTCATTACTAATTCAACGCTTAGTTAATTATACCAACCACATTAATAAATAAACCAATAAATTAATCAGGTCAATCCCACCAGTTAATTAAACAATTAATTAATCATCTCCAGCTCAGTGCTAATTCAATAATTAGTTCATCACATAACCCTTGTAATTAATTACCTAATTAATTAAGGACATTTATACAATTAATTACTTCACCAATTTATTAATCAATAACCAGAAACATAATATCCCATAATGAATTTGAAAATTAATTATTCAATTCACAATCCAATATCACAATAATTAATTCAACAATTAATTATCCCCAGATCATGATTCCTACTCACAATATCTCAAAAATTAATTAATTCTTGTCAAATATCTCAATATCTCATAATAAATTTGATAATTAATTATCTAAAATCAAAAATATAAATTTATCATAATTAATAAAGTAATTAATTATATAAAATCAAAAATCTCAATATCTCATAACTAATTAATCAATTAATTATCTCAGATTTATAATCTCAAAATCCCCAATATCATATTTCTATAATTAAATTAATTCATCCAATTAATTAATTCAACCAAGAACTCAATTTATAAACATCTAATAGAAACTATAAGATTACATACACATAAATGCAATCAAGACATTGGGATTTTAATTATAGAACACCAACCTCAATTCATTAACAAGTGTTTTACCAAAAAAACCCCCAATTTAAAGGGAATAATGATGCCGAAAAAGATTTGTATCTTAAAACTAAAATCAAGATCCAACAATTATACTTCTAGATACACAATCCTAGTTCTAGATCCAACCAAAATAGGGAAGAAAAATTCTTCAACAGATTTAAGAAGAATGATAAACAGAAAGGAAACTACATGGGATGGGATTCTCTTACTAGGAGGGGTTAATAGCTGTAATTCTGGATTTGAATAGCCACGAATGGATGTCATATGGCCTTGGAATCCTTATAAAAGTCTATGGAATTGAGAGGAATCAATTTTGGGCCAAGATATGACATTCGGGGTTATAAAACGGGGGTTTGGGAAATTTTTTAATAAAATTTGAGCGATTAAAATCTTTTATGGATTGTTTTCTTCGTGAGATGCATGGTTTCTCTTAACCGTGTTCCTTAACTATACTCATCTTATAGGTGTGTTCAGAGTTTCTCCTTCTAGGTAACACTATTTTTTAAACTATGAACTTTCCATGTAAAACCTCTCTATCCCAGGTTTCATGGTTTGTTGGGCCATGGTGAATGGTTAGGGAAAATGGTGCACCAAATGTGCACTATCCTATATCTTCCATTTTTCACAAATTTCCACCCAAACACACCCCATGGTAAAAACCAAATGAAAAATAATCAACCTAAGGAAAAAAGAGTACCAATAATAAATCCCTAAAAGCCTACAGAAAAGTTCATGATCTTACAATCTCCCCACCTTATAATAGTTCATCCTCAAGATGTACTCCCAAGCATATATATGATTATGAGTTAAAAAGATAGGGCTATTGATACCTCATATACGATTCTCTCTCCCAAGTTTCTTCATGAACACTCCCATGTAGCCACAGTACATAAAATATTATCATAGAATTTCCCTAAAACACATCATCACTTTAATCCAACACATGTATTAGATGCTCCTGAAAGGATGCATCTATTTCAAGATCAATATCATCTGCATCGATCAAATGATATGGGTCGGGTGATGTTTTCATTTTTTTAAACATGGAAAACATCATGCATAGTACTGTATCTCTATAGAAGATCTAATTGGTAGATCATCGGCCTGATTCTCTCAACCACCTCAAATGGTCCAACAAAACTTGGGTGCCAACTTTCATGATCTCTATACCATGAGATTACACAATATAGGTGACACCCGAAGGAATACATGATCTCCCTCTATAAACTCTAGGGGACATCGATGTCTACTTGCATATGATTTTTTTCTACCCTGAGTCATAGAAATATGATTCTGAGTCAAATGTACCTGCTGTGATGTATGTTGCACAAGAATCGATCCAAACTGATCATACTGACCTACCTCCATCAATCATAGAGGTTATATATATGGCCTAAAATAAAGAGCCTCGTATGCTTCCATCTGAATAGTTTCTTTATAACGGTTGTTATAGGAAAACTCCACCAAATATAGTTGATTCTTCTAAGACCCACAAAATTCAATATCACATTCTCGCAGAATATCCTCAAGAACCTGTAAATTATGCTCTAACTACCCATCTTTCTATGTTTGTAAAGCTATACTCAATAAAACCTATGTACCAAGTGCATATTGAGATACCTTACAGAACTGTGAAGTAAAACACAAGTCACGGTATAAACTAATAGTTTATGGAACCCCATGAAAACTTAATATCAACCAAACATACATTTCTCCCAAATGATCCATTAAGAATGTGTCCTGTATGGGAAGGAAATGTGTAACCTTTTTCAAATGATCTAATATAGCCAAAATAGCATCGTTGTTCTATGGCATCCTTCTAAGACCCACCGAAAAATTCCATTTCCACATCGTCCCACTTCCATTCTAAAATGGAAAATGGCTCTAGTAAACCACCAGGTTTTTAATGCTCAGCCTTTTTTGACTGATAGGTGTAGCATCATGTCATGAACCTTGTTAACTCCTCTTTCATGCCCGACCACCAATACTACCATTGTAGGTCATGGAACATTTTTTTCACACCCGGATATACTTCCCACTTCGAGGCATGAAACTTATGCATCAGCTCCACCCACACACTTATAGGAACAACAATATGATTCCTATCATAGAAGATATCATCCTCATCTATGCTCTAATAGAAAGGTGAATCCCCACCTTCAAGGCTTTTCCTCAAGTCTAAACACTCTATATCCTCATACTTTATGTCCTGGATTTATATCAAAAGTGTAGAATACACTAAAACTTATACCATATTCATCCGATCCTGAGTCTCCTAAATGAAAACATACATATCATGTAGTATATTCATAATCTTTTATTCAATAATAGACTCCTAGACCACATGATTCTATGTTTTCTAGCTCAAACCATCAGTCACACTGTTTAAATTTCCAGGATTATATGTTATCTCAAAATCATATGACTGTATATACTCGACCCATATACATTGTAGGAGATCCAAATATCATTGGGAGAAGATATAATTTAAGCTCTTATGATCCGTACACACTATAAGATTCTCTCCCAATAGATAGTTCCATCTACACTTCAAGGTATAAACCACTCATGTCATCATCTCAACAATCGTCATCGTGGTCGAATATCTCTACAATGACAAACACGTACCTTGTGACACATTTCAAAACATTTATACCTTTACAAGAAACACAGTATTCCATAACAAGTCATTTCTCCAAAACCCACCACATATTCCAAACTGAGGCACTAATTCTAACCTTAACTATATTACACCTAGGTCATGGTAAACAAAGGGTAAACACATCTCAAATTCAGGTTTCTCAATATAAACCCATTATTCCCATATTTCATATTTTTTTTATAATTATCAATTTCACATTATGCACATTCTCTGTTCAATTCCACAAAAAAGAAAAATATTTCTAGTTCAACAACTTACCCATAACCCATTTCCCCAGGGAGCCTAAAATGATGCATGTCGCAAAATAATCCTAAGTTCCTAGTATGATGAATGAAAAGTCTTTTATCATTCCATAACAATTCATGATTCAATTCTCATAAAATCCCAGAAATGATAATCACATAACACCACAAGTGCATCACCCAAGGTGATGTAATATTCAACTATAACAAATAATACCAATAAAAATCATCCCACACGGGGTACTTGGGTTCTCCCACATACTTGGGTTAGATACTATCATGAAAAATCTCATAACTAATCCCCAAATCATACTAGTCTCATGCCTAACATTCCCAAATATTATGAAAAAAGTAAAATAAAAGAAAACTGGGCTTTGATACAACTTTTTAATGTCCTGACCAGGGTGACACACATCAGTTCCCTGAGATGATTTACACATGACCTCAACCACACCTCCCTTTATTCCATAGGCTACTGACTAGAAGCAGGGGACTAATAATGATAATGGAGAGACTATAAACTCTTTTTTTAGAGTAATACACCAATGGAAAATAAAAAAATAACATAAAAATTATTACCATACCCAAATAAACTAGTATCACAAGATGGAAAAATATGAAAATACAATATCAAAAATAAAAAGTAGATATGTCGTGATAAATTACATGCCAATAATCAAAATGAAACTCAAAAGTAAAGACACTGATTACTCTTATGTGGTTCCCAAAAACATATGGTTCCCCCATCCATGCTCCATCCCAATTCATCCATCTAACATAGTGCCTTTTCCCTTATCCTGTCACAATACGATGAAATATATTTGGGTATTGATTGGGAAGCCCATATAGGGTGTGAGTATAGCTTAATAGGCCATGATCAATAGTGTCTAAACGAATATATAGTCAATACAGTGTATTTAGTTGTATAAATAATAAAATAAAATAAATAGAGTAAACAATTTACGTTATTCAAATATTCATTTTTTAACCACAAAACACCCCCAGGTTCCCGAGGGCACCCGAATAATATCATATGTATGAATTTAATTATTAACATTCATAATTTATAATTTATTTCCCAATTTACCATTATTATTTTATAATTGAATTCCTATGTCACCATTTATATTTCATAATTGAACGCCCATGTTGTCATTCATAATTTTATAATTTGTGACTTAATGTCATTGTTACCATTCTTCATTTCACAATAGAATGACTATATTACAATTCATAAATTTACAATTGAATTACCATATTTCCAATCATAAATTCATAATTTAATTTTAGTGTTACCATTCATATATTATATTACATGAATGAATTTCTAAGTTACTATTTATCAACATATAATTAGTTCAAAAATTAATTATCTATAAAAATTTTATTGTTAATTAAACAATTACTTAATCATACGAGTACCATTAATTAAATCACAAATTAATTAATCATATACATTCCATTAATTAGTTAAACAATTAATTAATCATTTCAATCTCATTGTTAATTCAACATTTAGTAAATCACACAATTCACCTTAATTAAATCCCCAATTAATTAGTCACATTTATCCTATTAATTAATTTACCAAATAATTAATCAATAACCAGAAAGGTAATATCCCATATTTAATTAATCAATAAATTATTCAATTCACAATCCAATATATTATTAATTAACTCATTAATTAATTATCCTAAAATCGTAATTATTACTCAAAATATCTAATAAATTAATTCAAAAATTAATTTTTTCAAGGAAACGCTTTCAATATCTCATAATTATTTTAACAATTAATTATATAAAATAAAAATTCTCGATATCTCATAATTAATTTTACAATTAATTATCTCAAATCCACAATCTCAATATCTCATTGTTAATTCAACAATTAATTATCTCAAATCTATAATATCGAAGTCCCCAATTTCATATTTTCTTTAATTAATTAATCCACAGAATCAATAAATTTAATAAATAACTGAATTTATAAACATATAATATAAATTCTATTTTTATATACACATAAATGAAATCAAGACTTCTTTATTTGAATTTTACACCATCTACCTCAATTCTATGACGTGTGATCGCCCAATAGAAATCCTCAATTACAACAGAAACGTGATATAAAATGAGATTTGGATCTTAAAAATAAATTTAAGATCATATAAATCAAGATACAGAAATTCTAGATATATATCCACAATCCTAGATCAATATCCCACCAAAACAGGTAAGAACAATCCTTTAACAAATGGAAGAAGAATGGGAAACAGATAAAAAACCACACGGGATGAGATCCTCTTACCTACACGGGTTTAGATCTTCAATATGGGATTTGAATCACCAATAAATGATTCTATAGGGCCTTGTAATACCTATGTGAGGTTCTAAAATTGATATAAACGGATTATGGGTCTAAGTAGGGTGTTCAGGGGTATAAGATAAGAGTTTGCGAATTTTTTAAATAAAATTATGGGGATTAAAATTCCGTACGCATAATTTCTTTCTTAGGGAAGATAGTTTATCCTAACCATGAACCTTAACCATTTTCTTCTTCTAGGGGGTGCAAAGTTTCTCCTTTTAGAGCACATGGTTTGGAAAACCATGGGGCCATCGTGCAAAACCTATATGTTCGGGGTTGAATGATTTGTTGGGCCAAGGTGCACAATCAGGGAAAACCTTTCACCAACTGTGTACTGACTTATTCCTTAAAGTTTTCTCAAAATTTCACCTAAATACACCCCAAGGTAAAACCAAAATGAAAATTACTCAATAAAAGGAAAAATGAGTACCTATAATCAAGCCAGATACATCTCCAGAAAATTTCAAGATCTTACACCATCATATCATGTACATGCATTTGTGTGCCACATAGATCATACAACATAAGAATGTTTTTCATCACATTTAACCCCATGATTAAGGATTGTGGGTTATAATAATCTTCTAATCAGTGATGGATCGGTATAAATTTTTGAAAACCATTGATTGGAAATCAGGATGGGTATTCACTACACAAATGTTTATCATTGAAAATCACAATAAAATCTTTGCTGCATAACGGGTGTACATAAAGGGTTATAAAAGTGGTGAATTAGAGTGGAAGGTGTAATATCATTGAATTTTAATCATAATAATAAACAATCTATCAGTAAAAACACTTTAAAACATGTAAAATTGGAAATCTGAAGGACTTAGTATAGATAAAATATGTGAAATAAAAATGAAGAGGAGAGAGTCCCTAATCTTGAGAGGGAGATTCTAAAATATTGAGAGTTCCTTCTTAAGAGTTTTTGAACACCTTGATTGAAATTTAGATAGGGAGAGGGAGAGTAAATTCATGATCAATTGGTTTTTATTGGATATGAGTGGGAGTATGGTTGGGTATTTATAGAAAAAGAGGAGTAATTCTTTATTAATTTCTAAACAATGATTTTGGATTATAGATGATAAAATAATCAAAAAACACAAACTTAATCAGGGATTTTTAACATGGTTTCTTCCAAATAAGAGTGGTTTTAAATATTTTATAATACCATGAATTGAAAACATTAAAATAATACATTTTATTATGTGTAAGTGAGTCATGTTTATAAAGAATTGATTTTTAAACCATGAAATATAATATTTGTTTTGGAGTATTCATTAAAAGATTATAAAATTTATTTAAAAAAATAAAAAAACATATTATTTTAAATTATAAATATATATTTGGTTATAGATTTACTTTATTGAATTTAATACATCACTTTTGGTCCATTAAGATGTCATAATACAAATGATATATTTGTATCACATTTAATTTTTTTTCTACAAAATATCAACTATCTCAGAAAATTATGAAAAATTAATGAATGGTTAGTTTCGACATGATGTTTTAAAAATAAATTTTATTTTATCAAAATATTTTTATAAATATGATAATTTTCAATTTAAAATAAAAATACATATTCCCCAGAAAATACTAGTTTTTATGATTTTAACTAATTTTTGAACCTTATAATAATTACATTGGAATTAATTAAATAATATTATCATTTTTTATAAAATAATTATTATAAAATATGAATATTTTATTAAAATTTTATATATTTAAAAATTTATTCTATTTATCAAAAGAGTTTATTAATTGAAAAAATTTATTTCCAAAAAAATCAATTTTTATTATTTCTTGTCAAAATATAATATTTAGCAAACACTTTATATAAAAATTTATAAAGTAATAAAAAATGGAAAAATATAATAATTATTACATTAATAATAAAATAAAAAAAATCATTATTTTTTGGTGCGGATACATAACCCCTTATTACATCAGCATTTTCCATACGAGTAAGTTGTGAGATTGTTGTGATTTATTGTGGTGGTTCGATGTAAATATTTTTGAGATCTTATATCGATAAGCTTGAAATTATCCTTTAAATGGTTATATTAATTTTTATGTTATTAAATTTCATCAAGGGATTGGTCAATGGAAAATCATAATGATGTTATCTCCCTCAAAATCTTTTATAATTGGGCTTCAAAGGGTATAATCCTACGAGTCAAGGTCATTTCCCCTTCCATCTATACAAATTAGACTTTATCATAACCCTTAATATATACTAATCATATTAGTCATTATAAAATATCAATATTTTCAATGGTTAAGATACTTAATGGTCTTCTAAATATGACATGATATTTTTTATAATTGGTCCAAAATAACCAATGTAGTGCATGTGTTTTCTATAACTATATGGAATTTACTAAATAAAAAGGGAATTCCATTTATAATTTTTTTGGTTATTACATTAATTATGATAAATAATGATCTAATCCAATTGTTAATGATGATGATTGACATCATCCACCTCTGAATCTCTGAGAAAAAGTGAAATATTATATGATCACTACTACTGATGTGGATAATGAAGTGGTAAAAGGTACACTTACCATCCACTCTAGAATTATTAATGTCTTATTTGATTATTTATCTACCCACTCTATCATATATAAAGATTTTGTAAGGGTATCCCAATACCACATTAATTATTATATTTTGAATTATTAGTGAAACCCCCTAATGGTATGGTGATCATATCTCAATTCTATGATTCTTCTCGGATTGAAGTTTGTGGGAATGTGCATCTTGAAAAGATCATTATTCTCCCTCTGGTTGAATGTGATGTCATCTTATGTTTTGATTGTATTTGTTTACATAAATACCAAATTACATTACATGGAAGGGAATTTACATATGATATGGAAAACCAACTTATAATCATCTATAAATTTCATAATGAATATGAAATTCTCATGGAAAGCACATCAGTTATATGAGTCTTGATTTCTATTCAAAATGAGTGTTTATATAATATGGTTGGGGAGAAAATCAACATTGAAGATATTCATATTATGTGGGAGTTTTAGATGTTTTTATAGAATATGTTTTAGGTCTTCCAAAAAAATTTGAATTTGGGTTTTCAACAGAACTCATAACTAGTGATACACTTATTTCAAAGTCTCCATAAATAATGGCCCTAATTGGGTTGCGTTAATTGAAGAAGAAACTCTAGAATAATATTGAACAATGATTCATTTATCCAAGTGTTTCACTCTGGGTGGCACCAATTTTTTTTATTAAAAATAAAAATGGATTAGTGAAACTCTCTATTGATTATCAGGAATTAAGCAATATCGTAATCAATAACAATTATCCTTTACCGTGTATTTATAAATTGTTAGATCAACTAAATTAATTCAATACTTTTACAAGATTTACCTTTTTTCTGTAAATCACAATCTAGGGTCATGAAGGAAGATATTCCCAATAAATAATTCAGTAAAAGGTATGGACACTATGAATTTATTGTGATTTCATTTGTTCTCATTAATTCTCCCTCTATCTTCATGGATTTAATGAATACAACCCTTAGAGATTACCTTGATCATTTTTTTATAGACTTTATATATGATATTATTAAGGATGTTCATAAAGATCAATTTAATACAATACTGAAGACCCTAAATATGGATAAGGTGTATGAAAATTTTACCAAGTGTGAATTTTGGTGGTATAAAATCTCATTTTTTTGTCATATAATCTCAGGATAGGGAATATCTATGGATCCATCAAAGAAAATGGTTATTGAACACTGGACCATACCAACCACTATGACTTAGATCCATATTTTTATAGTTTTGGATGGATATTATCGATTCTTTGTGGGGAATTTGTCATGGAATTTTTATACAATCACTATGTAAACTAAAAAAGGGAGCTATGTTCTTTTGAGATATTGAGTGCGAGGAAAATTTCAAGGAACTAATGAGAAGGTTAGTCAGAACACATGTTCTTATACTAACCTATAGTGGATAAGGGTTTTTAATCTATACTGATGTATCAAAGAAGGATTTGGGATGTATCTACATTCATAATCATATGTCTATATATCATGCCTCATGATAATTGATAGTTCATGACCAAAATTACCCAACTCATGATTTGGAGTTAGATGTGATAATTTTTATATTAAATAACCAGATGAATTATCTTTATAGAGAAGAGTTTGATAGATATACTAATAATAAATGTTTAAAGTATATATTCACTTAGAAATAGATGAATATGCACCAGAGAATATGGTTGGAGTTTAGTGAAGATTATGACTGGTCAATCTATTACTAGCATGTGAAGGAAAATGTGGTGGTCGGTGCTTTGAGTCTCAAGGATCATATTTTCTTATATTTGATGAAAAAATATCAAATATTTCTATATTTATAAATGATGGATCTAGAAATATTTAAGGATAGAAATATTATCTATGTTAAATAATTGTCCAACAAACTATTCAAGTTAAGATTAAAGATCCATAAATGGAATATGTGGAGGTATAGAAGAAGATGAGAAATATTAATGAGTTTAATCTTGATTGTGATGGAAGGATAAGGTTCAATAAATATGTATGTGTTCCAACAATACCATATTTGAAGGAGTTTTTTGATGAGACCCATAGTTCATCATTCTCTATTCATCATGGAAGTATGAAGATGTATAATGATCTAGAAAAGTAATTCGGGTGGGACAACATGATGATATATTTTTAAGAATATGTATCTTATTTCTTGTTATATCATCAAGTTAAGGATAAAAGATAGGATTGTAATGAGATTTTATAACCATTACTAAAACCAGAATGAAAATGTAAGAATATCACCACGTATTTTTTCCTTGGTCTCCCCAAAACATCTAAATTCTATAATGTTATTTTAGTTGTACTTGATCTCCTTAAAAGTTAATAAAGCCTCATTTATTTAAGAGAATATTTATCTCTTGATAAGTTTGAAAGAATACACATTAAATAAGTGGTAAGTTCTCAAAGAGTAACACATTATATTGAATCTAATTGGGATATGAGGTTTACCATAATGTTCTGGAAAAGTCTTTAATAGCTTCTAGATATAGAGTTGGCTTTTATTAATTCTTATAATCCTACGAAAAATGTTATGTTTGATAGAACCATTAAAACCCTATAGAATATGTTAAGAACTATTATATTTTAATGGTGTTTGTGATCAAAACCTTCATCTAATCGATTTATATTATAATAATATCTTTCAATCGAGCATTCAGATGGATCCTTATGAATCCCGTTATGGAAAGAAGTATATACCTAAAATGTTTTGGAATGAAGATGGAGAAAGAAAGATATTGGTACATGATCTAGCTAAGGAAATAGTATAGAAATATAGAGTCATTCATCAACACATTAATTCCACTCAGAGTCAATAGAAACATTATAAATATAATCGTTTTGAGATATGTAATTTGAAGTTGGTGAGATTTTATTCCCATGAATTTCTCCATGGAATAAGTTTATGATATTTATAAATAAGGTAAATTTGATCCTTAGTTATTTTGGCTCCATCGATATTCTTGATCAAGTAGGGATGATATATTATATTTTCTAACTTCCACCAAACCTCTTTTTAGTTCACATTGAGTTATATGTATTTCTCTTGAGGAAGTATATACATGGTATTTCACATGTACTAAAACAAACGTTGTACCACTTGATAATTATATTTAATTTCATTAAAAATTGGTATAAATCTCGAATAATTGTGATAATGTGCTATGGAACCAGACAACTCACCCAGTTAATATTCTCTCGATAAATTATAAATTCAAAAAAGATACTTATAAACCCTTGGATTTGATGGAAAAGAGATATCCTCATTTGTTTGTATCATAGTTATAGAATTTTCCGGGAGGAATTATTTTCAATGTGGTATAATGTGACACCTTTATATTTTAAGTAATATTTATTTTCTAATAAATTTAATTACATTTATTTCTTTTTTTACATGCAACATTGAGTTAAAATAAACCACAATATACTATAGAAATATTATTGTTTAATGTGATACATATTGCACAGACATTGGATTAGTGGGTATGAATAGGAAAAAATAAAAATGGGAATTTTATGGTTTATAATAAATTAAGTAGTTAACAATTTATTAGAAATGAAACTAAATATCTTTTGAATTTAAAAGAGATGTTTTTTAATAAAATATTTTTAGGTGAGTAATGTGTTTTCATCTTAATAAATTAAATTAATTATTATTAGAGAATTATTTCAATTAAATATATATATTATATATTCCATCATGTGTTTTAACATTCATATAATTCATTTCATGCTGTGAAATAAGTACATATATCTGGTCTAATTCTTAAAGGTGTATTTTTCTAAAAAACAGTTTTCATCGCATTTTGTGCAGTATTTTTAAAGTTAATTTTTTCCTCTTAGAGAAGTTAACCCTTGAGAAATGGATTCCATATTTGGAATTAGGATGATAAATTTTTTTAAATAGGCCCCTATATTTTTTTTCAATATGTACAGTAACCATACTAAATTTTTGGCACCCTAGTAAGGGTAAAGCAGGTAAAATAGGGTTAAAACATAGTGATAAGGATTTAAAATATCAATAAAATTTCCATTTATAAAATATAATAATTGAATATTGTTCATTACCATCCATTTCTCGAATATATGGTCACTTGGTTCCATATTTGTTTATTATGAACTTTATATTATATTAAGAAAAGAAAAAATACAAAATGTCACGCTCTTGACTTTAATATCTTCAGAATTTTTACATAGGGATAACAAAATTAAATGTTAAGTAATTAATGTTTTTAAAAAATGAAAATTAATTTTTTAACATATTAATTAATTTTTATTTTTTTTATTGAATAATTATTTTAAATGATCATGCAACACCGGAACAATATTTATTCAATTAATAGAAAAATAAAAATAAACGATTCTAAAAATATTAGAAGTCATAAAATTTTGATAAATGATTATTTTCCATGAATTTCATATATTAATATATCATAATTGGTAATCTTGATGGTTTATATTTTAATTAAATTATTGTATTGTTGTCTTTAAAGTCAAATTAAATGAATAGTTTCAAAAAAGATATTAATGATTTTATGAAAATAATATTTTATTAAATTATTTGAAAATCATAAAAAAAATATTGAAATAGGAAAATGTGGATGATATATGGTCTATAATTTCATTCCTTGTCTATTTATGAGCCAATTTTTACCTTATAAATAAAATTAAAATCCTCTAATATTGAAAAAGTCATTAATGTAGTTAAGGTTAAAATTGGGTAACTAATTGGATAATAAGAAAGATATGATTTAAAATGACATAAAAACTCATTGGTTGATGATATATAGACCTTATCCTCTTTTTCTTTGAATCTATGGAAATTTGGAAAAAAATTTCTTGGGACTGACTCAATTATATTTTAATGTTTTAGTAATTGAAAGAGTGTCCCTCCCCTCACTTATAAAAAGGCTCAGATTCTCCAATCTTCATCACATGTTTTAATCCTTATAACTTATCCAACACATACTATAATACCTTTTTATCTTTCTTCACCACATCCTTGATATTTTTTTCTTTCCAAAAGATTACACCTTCTTAGATTAAGGTGTAATCCAAAAGAGGTTTCTCAATGAAGAGGTATAACTCTTAACTGAGCATTTATCAATTTTATTTCTTCTTCAATATTTTCTAAATATAGGGAATATATTATAGAATAATTAATTCGTTATTATTATTATTTATAAACCATTATTCAGTTTCTTTATATCCCATATGAATCAAAAACTGATCTCGTGCATATGTGCGACTTACCATCTCCATATAGCGGTGTAATTCATTTTTTATCACCACATTGATTGGATGGATATAATTATGGATTCATTAAATGTAAATGTTATTTATTATATTTTTATTATTATATACATTTTAATTATAATATAACATTATTTCATTCCATCCATCAAAAAATGGAAACAACGTTCATGCATACGTACGGATAACCATCTTAATGAACGGTGTAATTGATTTTTATATCTACACAATTTATGGATGAATTAATATATATATATATATATAATGATTATATATGATATTAATATCATGGTTAACATTTTTGAGATAATTTAATAATGGTAAAAGTGTAAATATTGAGGCTTCCAAACTAAAACATGCATGAAAAACAAAGCAGTTATCACCAGAAACTCTGATTTTAATAAAGAAATGATAATAAATGGATGATAATATGTCATAAGAAAATAATATAGGTAATTATACATACTATTATGTTTATATGATAAATTTATAATAAATATATATTTATTATATTGGATTTTTGAATGTATACAGAGAAGAAGAGACTTCAAGTAAGGGTTTTAAGTTACAGTCTCATTTTTTATCAGGATTTTTTAAGATTAAGTTATGATGATGAAATATTATAGTATAACACTCAATAAAATTCATGAATTTTATTATACATTAAATATTTCTAGAAATTTCATATTTTTCTATCATTTTAATTTACCTAATTACTCAAGAGACCAAAAGAATATTTTTAAGGAAACATAACCTTATTTCTCTCTTTAGTAAAAAATAATTTTTCATCCATATACATGTGTTATAGAAATGTTTTCAAGATTTATATTAATATTATATTATTATTTTTTAATGTTACTTTTAACCATGATAGAATTTTATAAAATGTTTTAAAAGAAATCTTGTTTTCATTTTCTATATGATGTACTTTTTTTACAAAAGTATGAAAGGAATGTATTCTTTTCACTTATACACAATAAATGGAATTTCATACCATCATGACCACTAAATGAATTGAATATTACATTAATATTTCAAAATATATTTTCGAAGAAAATTATTTCAGTGTTATTTGTGGGTTTTTTTTATTTTAAATATGTTATTTAAATGTTAAAATGTTATTTACCTCAAAAATGTTCCAAGTGATCTTTTAAAGACATTTTTCATGTTAGATGAAATATTTTATGTTACCTAATATTTAATAGGGATATCATTCAATTATATCTTCCTTATTATTTACATATAATTTTTATGATTATGATGAATTTTTTCATAAAGTCATTCCTTTTCAACATGATATTCTATGATTAATTGGTGAAGTGTTTATAAAACCCAATTACTTTCCACGGGTTCTTCCTTGATGAAATGTTTATAAAAACCATTTATTTTTTAATTTTTAAGATATTATGAATGTTTTATAATCATTTGGAACACATTTGTATGATTTTCATTATGTGATGGGTGGGCCCATAATTATATATCCCTATGATGGAGTGGATAAAGATGGATATCTCATGTGATAACTAAGACTAGAATGGGGAGTGAACCCAGTTTAATAAGGGACTTTATAAAATATTATATTATTTTGAGTGAACATTTAATAACATGATTGAATGAGGAGTGAACCCAATCAACTATGATAGTCTAGGTAGTAGTTCATGTCTAATAATGAAATGATTTATTATACTTATGTGTATGCCAGAAATCTATGTCTTATACAATTTTTATGATCTCATGCCTCATGTTATTTGATTCCTTTATGATTCATGTCTTATAAACCCATGAAAATTTATGAAATGACTCAATAATATGATTTTTCATATACATGGTATGGTTTTCAAATATTAATCTCAGGTTATTATACCCCAATGCTCATGTTATTCTTATATGATCTTTGATATCTCACTTATTTACCCTTACTCTGCATCAATGCTCAACCTTTCTTATGTTTCCATTCCCTAGGATATGAAGGATGTTGTTATGTACGTTATATCTAATAAGTGTGATAGTTGTGAAGAACTACTTTGGAGATAATGCAGATCTATTTTGAACAAGTTGTCTATGTATCGATGTTTCCTAAGACACTAAACCTATATGATTATGGAATGGATCATTGTGTTATTTATTGGATATTAATCTATTACGATGTAATTGATTTGTATGAAATGTATAGGGTTCTATATATGATGATGTATAGTGTTCTTAAAGATCCTTTCTGGTGGGATAATATGAAGAGAGACATTGTAGATTATGTATCTTGGTATTTGTCATCCCGACATGTTTAGGATGAGAGACATAAGTCTAAGGGGATGTTTCAACCATTACCCATACCTCTGTGAAAATGGGAAAACATCTTCATGGATTTCATCTTTTGAATCCCCAATATTTATAAAGGTAATAATTCTATTTTTTTTATAGTTGGTAACCTAATAACATCATAAAATTTCATTTATATGAGAGAATATTTATCTCATGATCAATTTTTAGGTTATATGTCAAGGAAGTGGAATGGTTTCAATGAGTATGTAACAAAATAGACTCCATAATCTTTGATCGGGTAGTTATATCTCATTATTGGTACATAACACAAGAGTCCCTATACAATTCAAAAAAAATTCACTCTTAAAAGACTATATACATACATAAATTACATTTAAAGATTTAATATACATAATTAATTCATTACAAGAACATTATTATCCCTTACCTCATATCTAAGAAAATTATACATAGATCTCATATAGGGTTTCTTAGGGAAAAGGAAACAAATAAGGTTGAACTCAGATTCTTAGTAAGGAGTAGCATATAATGGAATATATCCTAACATAAACATGGGGTAAGTAAAATTGTTGGAATAAAAAACTGATACTATAATTATCATAAACATAGGAAATTAAATATCCATAATAACAAATTAAATCATGTATAAAAATAATAAATTCTTTTATACTAATGGAATGAATAATTTCAGACATCAAAATATGATTTCAAGGCCTTATGTCGAGATAATATATTGATATGTTGGGAGGTATATAATAAAAACCAAGTTTGTTGTCTCATGAGACCGGTCAATGCATCAAGGGTCTATATAATTCTCGGTCCCACCCATCACATGATTAAGAAAAATTCATTCACAAAAAGAGTCAACAAGATATTTCCTACCATTACCTAATGAACCTCTAGAAAACAAAACATGGATATGCATGTAATGAAACATATGTAAAAATACAAAAACTCCCCATTCAATTTAATAATGTGGATTTGTAGGAAAAAATCCCTTAATCAACTTAAAATCTATGTGATATCTTAAAAGTAATATGAGGTTCCTTATCAAATAAATATAGTGGTGATGGAACATTCAATTTTCTAGGTTATCCATGAAATATACCAATTGGTTTTAATAGTTATTATTGGTAGGAAGCTAAGTAAATGGTAGGAAACATCCTTCATCGTGGTTTATAGAGAGTGTGTTAATATTCCAAATCATATCCCTTGGGAGTGTTTAGTGGGGTGTGCAGTATGAGGACCACTTGTTGTTCATCAGAGTGAAGACTGAGTCAATCCTAAACCAACCATTTTTTGGGTGATTACCCCTAGACTAAAAACTAAAATATCTTTATCCAATTTCTAGTATCCATATATAGATTCATTTTCTAGGAAAATATGCACACTTTTACTTTACCTAAACATTGGGTGGTTTTCCCCTAAGGAAAATATTGGGTTTTACAACATATTTGGTAACTCTTTAATCAAAAGAAAGTGGGGGATGAATAAAAATATAGACTTTTAAATCCCTATAAATTAATTAATAATTTGGTAAAAAGTATTCCATTTAAATTTATGCACCACACAAAAATAAATAATTATTGAATATAGAATGAGTCCCAATGAATGAAAATTGAGATGGAAAACCCCACTTATGGTTGGGGTAAGGATTCAATAAAAACCAATTTCAATAGTCTGATTCAAATTAATATTAAAATACCATGAATTAAAGTTATTTAATGATATATAATCTCAAATATTTAGTGTATACACTACAATAGTAAATTTGGTGTATAATACAAAAACATGTCTCAAAGAGAGGAATTTGAAATGAAAAAAACTTACCTTTAATCGTGTCTAACCAAATGTTCTCTAAAATCATGTATTAAAAAATAAATATCTCTTTCAAATATTTTATAACCACATTAATATTTATAATATTTTTAAAACTTCATTTATAATTATTATCTACATGTATATTAGTTAGTTATTATATATTTTCAATATCAGGTGTGAGTAATCTTGATCATTTTGAAGTAAATTTGTAATAGAATTTTTGTTTTTTTAAGGAGATGCCTTTATCAAAGACCAAGACACAATTTATTAAAAACAAGAAAGGATGCTACATGATCATGAAGGAGGGAATCTTATTACAATAATTTTCATAGAGAGGGAGAAGATCAACCAGCAGGTCATCAATCCACATAACATCCTGGTTAATTCCCTTATTGGCAAGACCATCAGCCACCATGTTTGTCTCCCAATAAGCATGTGTAATAATGTATCTATGCTCCAGAATTTAGGAAAGGAAAATATTCCAGCACACTGTGAGTGGCCATGCAAGATGAACCACACCATTCCAAATATCATGGACAATAGCATTTGAGTCACTCTCGATCAAAATGTTTTTATAGCCTTTTATCTTAACAAAGTTGATAGCATGAATCACCACCAACATTTCAGCCACTATGGATGAAGAAATACCACAACTTCCAATGAAACAACCATTGAAACACCTAAGAGATTCCCTTAAAATGGCCCCACAATCTGCTAGACCTGAATTTCATTTCGAAGCACCATCAACATTAATTTTGATCCATCCATTAAACCAATATTTTCAGAACACCTAGAATGAGAGCTTCAGCTGGTTGTAGATGCCAAGGATTCCAAGATGTCAGAGGATCACAAAGTCACCAACTGAGTGGTCACAATGAGCTTTCTGAATCATGGCAGAATCCCTAATGGAAATAAGAATTCTCATCCAACCTGTATTAAGGTTGAAAGGGTTCTTGTTGTGAATACTGGTGTATATATCATACAAGATAGCATGGAGGATCTCAGCAACAGTGGATGAGAATAGATTTCTGATTTTCTGCAAAGAGTCAAGCTTCACACAACGTTTTAGCTAAGAAGAAATAGAGTCGGTGAGTGAGCATCTGCAGTAAAAAATGGCAGTAATATAATTCCAAAGATCAGAGACCGTAACAAAAGAATATAATAAATGATTGGTTTCCTCTCCACATTGATGACAGAGGAGGCATTTAGTGAAAAGCTGGATACCAAAGGACTGGAGACAAACCTTGGTATGAATACGATTGTGAGCAATGCGCCTAACAAGATTAAGTCTAGAGGGTTTAATCCAAGGTTTATCAAAAAAACATAAACCAAGAAAAATTAGTGTCATGAAATATTTAAATAATGGTTGTAGAAGTTTTTAGTGTCAAGAATACCATTGTGGGTGAGTTCCCAAAAAAGAAAATCGTCATCATTTGATAAGGTATTGTCATCAACAACATGCTTGATGTAATCAGGGAGATATAAATTATTAGATTGCATCACTTCCTTTATGGTGCAATTGTTTCTTTCCAGAGAGGTATTATAAGGAATCATGGAAATAAGGGGGGTTCTAGTCCAATTGTCAGTCCAGAAGCACATGTTGGAATCCGCACTAACCATCCATCAAGTGTTATTCATGATATTGACAATAGAGTTTCTAAATGAATTCCAGAGTGAAGAATTAGCATAAATCAAGTTTTATTTTTTTAGGTTTTCCAGAAAATGATATCTAAGAAAATACATGGAGTCAAATTTATTTTGGATCAAATTCCAAGTGATTATGGCTTGGAGAGATTCATTAAAAAGTTTGAGATTTTTGATACCATGCCCACCTCTCTCAAGTGGTTTGCAACAGATAGACCAGGGGACAGTAACAAGCTTTGGTTGAAAGATACTACCAGTCCAAACAAAGTATTTAATATAGGTATTGATTTTCTTAAGCATACTAATAGGACATCTTTAGATCATCAACGAGTAAACCATTTTGGAGAAAATGGTTGATTTTATAAGGCAGATCCTACTATCAATAGAGAGATATTTTCCTTTCGAGGAAGAAAGTTGATTAATGAATTGATCAGTAATGACATATAAGTACAAGTATTTAGGCCTTCCCCAAAATATGGGAACTACAAATTAGGTAAAAGAAAAGGATCTTTCTTTAATGACAGGAATCTCTATGATGTAACTTATTCTAGAACGAGGGAAACTTTTCCCAAAGAAGGCAAACAATTTTTTCCAACTAATGGATTGACCCGAGATATATTCATAGTGAGATAGGATAGATTTGAGGTTAATGATATTGTGCCTCCCCCATTAAGGAACATAATGATGTCATCCTCATAAAGTAGATGGGAGGGAACAGTGAGGTTTCAGGCCGCCTAAATAGGTTTTATTTTGTTTTGATAAACAAGAGCAGTGAGGAGTCAAGAAAGATAATCCTCCGCAATGGGGAAAATAAGATCCTAGAGGGGATCACCTTGTCAGACTCCCTTCGAGCATTTGAAATAACCCTTGGGGGAGCCGTTGATAATGATGGAGATAGAGGATACATTGAAGAGTGAGTTAATACTGCTAATGAAGACCTCATTGAATTCAAAGCCCCGAAGGACTTTGAAAATGAATCTATAGTATATTTTATCAAAATATTTTCTAATGTCAAGTTTGATTGTGATATTTACTCTTATAGAAACTTTATTAAGAGAGTTGGTACATTCAGAGGCCAGGAAAATGAAATCCTGTATTGATCTTCCCTTGATGAACCCAAATTGGTTCTGAGAGATGATTTTTCTACATAAAGAGGAAAGACGGTTGGAAATGATTTTTTGATGATATTTTAGGGAGATTTGATGAGAGTAATAGGCCAGAAAAAATGGATCTCTGAGGAATTGTAAACCATGGGTATTAAGGTGAGAAACTAAGAATTGAGACTATAAGGGAGGTCACCATTAGTGAAAGAAAAATTTACAAGCTTAGAAACATCTTTGTGAACAACCTACCAGGGGTGCTGATAGAAACCATAGTTGAAACCATCAAACCCCTGCACACAGTCCAGGTTGAGGATAAAGATAGTGGTTTTGATTTCATGGTCCATGGAAGTGCTCAATAGAAATAGGTTATCTTCCTCATTGACCAAATTCAGAATGATCCTAGGAATGATATCATTGTTAATTATTGTCCCATTGAAGATTTTGTCAAAATAAGAGACCATGTGATTTGTAATGACTGCTTCAGAGTTATAATGGGTGTCATTGTCTTTAAGAAATGAAAATGGACGACAAAATTTCATATCCCTTTGAATTGAATTTTAATATTTGGTGTTACAATCACCATAAAAGAGCCATTTAGTTTTGAAAACTTGTTTAGAGATGTTTTCCTTGATAATCAAAAGAGAATTGAGCTTCATTGAGATGTTAACCTCATTTTGAGGGTTAGTGGAAAAGTCGGAATGAGTAACATTATTTTGAATTTAATTGAGCTCATTCTCAAGGGTGGTTATGTCCATGTCAATTTGTTTTGATTTATCCCTACACCAACCCTTGAGGAAAAGTTTGAGATGATTAATCTTATAAACATAAGAAAAACCATCTGAATGGTGATTCACAGAATCCCAATAGTTTTGGATAATATGAGAGCATTCCAAGTTCTTATACCAAACATTGTTAAATTTTAAAGGAATACTAGACTTGACTCTATTAGAAAGAAAACTAACCAGCATAGGATGATGGTCAGAGTATATCTTATTTAGGGTGATTCTGGAGATGGTGTCCCAAGAATCATGAGCCAGGACATTCACTAGATCCTTATCAATTTTTCTAGCTACAATCCTATTGTAATTTCTTCTGTACCAAGTGAATTTTGAACTAGTTAGATTAACATAAAATAGGTTATGGTCCTCTATCGAGGCATTGAATTCTCTGGACGTAACGGGAGAGTGAGAAGGACCAAGTTTCTCACTAGGAGAACGAATAGCATTAAATTGTCTAATACCCAACCAAGGTTCATGGATGGAACTATCTAAAAGAAATAGGATATTCCAATGGGGCCTATGATCTTTGAATCTATTCTTAGCATAAACCAATGTGCAATAAATATGTAAGCTATCAAGTTTAAAGTCACAAGTGATCATCTGGTTAGAGAAATTGTAAACATTAACATCCTTTGAAATATCTGATAAAATATCAAAAGAGATTCTATATCACTACCATTATTGAAAGCACCAAGAAAATTATAACCAAATGCAGAAAAGTGTATGAATTTCGAAGAAAAATTAACTTTTGGCTCAGTGGGAGAAAATATTTTTGGTTTTTTCATCAATATAAATCTTTTAAGCTCAGAAATAGTGTCTGGGTTTTCTATACACTGATAGTTCCATAGAAATAACATCCATTAAGACTTGTTCTTGGAGCGGGATCCCATTTTTTCTTCTTAGAACCACTCGAGGATTTGTTACTCTTTGATTTTATAAGATTTGAAGAAGAATTTGTTTTAGTCTTCATATCCTGTTTTCACATAAGAGAATCAAGAAATATGTTATAAGCACCTGAGTTAACAATTTTTGTTGTTCTATTAGGTGATTTAGGAGGCTTAGTATTGGGCATGGGTCCACCATCTGGACTTAGTGTTAGATTCAGGTTCGGAGTAACAATAGGTAGCAAAGGGGCCGGATTGCCTATTGTCCCACCAGACTCGATGGATGGATCCATATCATTTTGGACATTTGATATGGAAAACAAAAGTGGCATCTGAGAGGAACTGCATAAATCATTAACATTTTGATTGAATACTGCTAATTTATGATCAAGAATTGGAATTGGATCAACAGAAGAGTTCATAACGTTAGAGACGACCTGGAAAGATCGAGTACTAAGATCTTCTACCAGAACAGACAAACCAATTTCCTTTTTATTCATCGAGATGGCTTGAGCTACGTCTAGACCATCAACATCCGGTTGAACTAGTTGCTTGGGAACGTCTGTCCATAGGAGCTCTAGGGAACTCCCATTCTTCACTGTCATCTGGTGTCCATCCATCATAGGTACCAAAGAGTCCATTTTACAGAGGTTGCTTGGAGACCTCAAGCACCATCTGTTCAATATATTCCAGAATGGAAAGATAAAATTAATATTTTTCCTTATCCTGAACCTACTCAGCCTAGGTGCCACTAGATCTCTCACCTAGGAGGTTTGCTCTATTGACCCATACTTCCAATTTTTGTGAGGATCCGGAATGGGGGCACCATGGACTGGATATTATTATTTATCTTACCTCTATCCACCCATATCTAATTCGATGGACAACCTATATTTTTACAACCCTACATTTTTGCAGGGAGTAACCCACGATCTTGCAGAACTCACAGTAAGGAGACATTCTCTTGCATTCAACTCTGATCTTAGTTTTGAAATCGTTCGTGTTGAAGGCGATGACCACTGGGATTTTGGAAGATATGTCCACTTTGACCATAACCCTTGCATAGAGTCCAATATCAGTATTTAATGTACGTTGATAAATGTTATGTGGCTTACCTATGCAAGAGGAGATTTCATTGAGAATTTTTAGATGCCAAAAGTATAAGCTGGGCCCGTGTGATCGCACCCAAATCTGCACCATGGAATTTCTTAAGGTATTCTGATTGAAGGCGTAGTCCCAGTTAGAGAATACAAAGAAAGAATGGCTTTAATTGAATGCTTCCTAACCTCAATACCCAATCGAGTTCATCTTGGGACTTCAAAATCATATGTAAATAACCCTTATCGATTGAAACTAATTTCCAGTCGAAGAATCCCTAGATTTGAGAAATCCTTGTTTTCAGCTCTAGAGTGGACTAAGGTTTGTTTCCTTTAAGATATGAGATATGTCCCATGATCAAAAATTTGCATATTTGTGACCGTTTTTGGAGGGAAATGAGATTAACTTCCAAAAAAAATTTATCATCTTCTAATTTTTTTCAGAGAGGAGCGGGCGATGCATAAGTAGTACATGGACCGCCACTTTTAGCACTTCCGGAAAAGAAATTACCTTAAGCCTTTCCACCAGGAGAACCTCATTCTGTTGATTTTTTAATTTTCAATCCACATCCACAGAATATCAATCATGATCGAATCCTACCATTAGATAAGATCAATAACAAAACCATAAGGAACAAACTCGATTGTAATGTGAGGAAACCTTGGTTTTTGCAGAGGGACCATCGAGAGCACTTCTTCGAACTGTCATCTTTTTTATCATAGAATTTTTCTTCTATATCTATATACAAAAGTTCATCAAGACTATATAAAATAAATAACTAGAACATATAAGTTCTATTGATCTATAAATCTCTTATATAATTTTATTTTTTTATTTATGTTTTGTGAGAGTAGAATTGGTGACATCTTATTTCAGAAAAATTAGTTATCAAAGATGATGTTTTATTAATAAGTTAATTACATAATATAATAATTAAAAAAAACATTAAAAAATAATTACATTATTGTCAAATTATTATAATATTTCTATTTACTTTATCATTGTAATCCATGAAATGGTTTTATATAATCGTTCAAGTAGGTGGTTAGACTGGCCCAAACATGAAACTATAACTGATTGATGATTATGATTATAAAAGTAGTTTATTTTGTGAATAAAATAATTATTAAAGGAGAATAATAATATTATTTATCTATTTTTAAGGTTTTTTCTCATAATTAAATATTCTTTAATAGATAATATGTAAACATGATGAAAAATGAGATACGTTACTTCATGGTGGTTGTAGTCTGCATAATGCACAATTAATGTTTTCATTTATAAAATAATGAGAGGAAATTAAGGTATATGAAAATTTTACTTTTGAAAATAAAATTATTATTATATATATACAATTTATTCATCAATATCATCTCTAAAATCAACCATTATAGGGGAAAAATAGAAAACAACAATTTGTGGAGGCGATAGTCTGTGCATGTGAACTAATGACAATTTTTTCATAATTAATGAAGAGGAATAAATAATGTTTTCCCATTAATATAATAACATAAAAGCATAATAAATATTCCTATTTAATTATATTTTTTATGTATATAATATGTTATGAAGTATAATTTTTATAATAAATGATTAAGAATAAGTTTATACTTATGTTGTGATCTTGAGTTTTCAGTAAAAAATATCCTTGTAAATGGAGGACTTTAGCTATCTAATGGTGAATAGGTTCCTAGTGATGTGGTAAAGGGATCTAATTGGAACAAAATTCAATAGTTTAAATAATAAATTGTAAGGTATATGCGTGGTATTATGTGGAGGAAGTGTTATCCATTTATAAGTGATGAAAATGGTACTTCTGAGAAAACCCTTAACTTTTTTTGTGATATCATTACAATATTATAGAGTAAATGAATCCTAATGTTCAAAATAATGGAGTTTGGTGTGTCCTTGGGTCAATAAGTCCTCATATAATAGTTTACATACATTTTTTATTCATGTTTTTACCTATTCTTCACTGTATATTTTACTTATTTTCATTTTGGTTTTTACGCTGTTAACAAGTTTTTAAATAAGTAAATTATATTTAATTAAAAATATTAGGTAACCCCTCTTAAAAAATTTAGGTATGATGAACCTAAATTTATTTTATATTTAATAGAATTAAATTTATAAGTATGTAAAAAATAAAAAATTAAATTAAAACATAAAATATATACAATTTTTTTGTAGAATGTTTTTTAACAATTCAGTGTTCCAAATAAATTTTAATATTCATTAATAAACAATTATGTTGTAGTATATTTATATATTATATTGAAATCATTGTTTATAATTTATTGTGTTATTTATGAGATAAAAATTAATTAATACAAATAAAACAATTCTTTGAGAAAAACATGTTTATCATTATTAAAGTAATTAACATAAATCATTGAAATCATATTTTTATGTATAAAAATGAAATTGGCCTTTTTAACTAATATTTAATTTTTAATCCTAATAATGACATACATTTTTTAATTATATTCCAATAACTGACAATTTTTTTTAATATAAGTGCATACAAATGTTTTATACAGTGAAATATTACTTATAATTCCAAAATGAAAAACTTGCGTTTTATAAATAAAAAATATTAGTATTAAATGATTTGTTTTACTTTATTAATTTATATATATATAATATAAAAAACATTTCAAAAAAATTTAATCTATTATTGTATGATGGTAATTTCATAAAAGTGATGGTTCTAGCAAAATTTATATTTTTTAATAAAAAATAAATTGCCTCAGAAAAGTAACATATAATAATTTTAGGATAATTTTGATATATTGAATTCTAATATGAAGTTAATTTAATAAAACCCAAATCCTAAAATTTAAATTTTAAATAAATTCATGAATAAATTCCCTTTAGAGTGTGTTTTGTGAAATAGTTTTGGGATGCATTGTGAAACTACTATAATAGGGTATTGGGTAATAAATTATCTCCCTATTAATCCATTAAATACCCAAAATTGGATATGTGTTAACTACTATAAACTTTTGATATTCTATCCTTATAGATTTTTTAGGCTCCCATTTCACCTCCAATAGTTTTTGATTTCTCCAATGGACTTTTACGAACAATGTTGTCTGATTCTGCAGCCCTTGTTCTCTAGTGTCAATAATTTGGACATGATATTCATTATACGAAAACTCATCTTCAAAATTAACTCCCCCATAAGTGAGTATATGTAGTGGATCCAATATTTAATACCTCAATAATTTAACATGGTATACATAATGTACTTTTTAGAGGTTAGGAGGAATAAACAATCAGTAAGATACTACTCTAATTATTTATTGTATTTCAAAATCCTTGATATACCTAAGGATTGACTCCCCTTGTCACCAAGTCTTAAAACTCCCTTGCATATAGAAACATCGAATAATACATGATCCCCCACATGAATTTCCAATTATTTCCATCGGTTAACTATATAACCCTTTTTTATTCTCTATGATGATTTAATATGATCTTTAATATACTAGAAATTAAAAGTAGTCTCCTCTAAAATCAGTGGACCAAATAAAATTCTTTCTCCAACTTTTTAACAATAGTTTGGAGTAAATCACATCTTTCCATACAATGGTTTATATGGTTCCAACTAGATTCTCTAATTGGAAACTATTATTGAATTAAAATTCTACTAAATGTTGGTATTAGTTCAATAGAAAATGATCTCAGTATGGCTTCTAATTATTGGATAGTCTTTTTAGACTTTCCATAAGTTTTTGGATGGTGTTCATTGCATAAATGTATCTCGATGACCAAATCTCTTGGAAGAATCTTCCAAAAATTTTATGTGAATTGAGGTTCATGATTAAAAAGAATTAATATTGGTTCCCCATGAAGACTTATGATTTCATTAATAAAGAGCTGGGAATGGAGCTCAAGGGGGTATATATTCTCTTATCTCTATGAAATGAGAAGACGTAGTTAGGTTGTCGACAATGATCCATATAAGATCATTCTTCCTCGGAGTATTTATAATTCCACTGAAAATTCCATTGTAATATTATGACACTTATATATAGGTATATGAAGAGGCTTTATGGATCCCTTAGGTTGTTTCCTTTCAGCCTTTATCTATAGGAATGCTATGTTTCGGGAAACAAAGTGGCCATTTCCCATTTTATACAATCCGACTATAAATTCTCTCCTAAATCCCTATACATATTTGGGATACTATAGTGTATTGAGTAATATGAGTTGTTTTGGTTCATCTAGATGTTACCACTTAAACTTTGGTATGGAAGAAAAACATAACCTCTTTCTAAAATTGAAAAATACATCTCTATAGATTAAGTCTTTAAATATCACATTATTTAATACTTTAATCATCCTTTGTATTTTCTTACTATCCTAATGAAAATTTACTATAATTTATAGTATGGATGGGTTAGTAATTTGCCTAAAAAGGAACGATTTCCCCTAGAAAAAAATCACTATATCCATGTTTACTAGATCTCTCTATATATAATCCTTTACTATACTCATCATTGTCAGAATTGTGTGGTCCCTCCTATTCAATACATCAGCCATGTTGATTATATTCCCAAGGTGGTTTTCTACTGATCAATTTTAGTCCTTGAATAGTTCCAACCATCTTCTTTTCCTCATATAGAGATCATTCTAAGAAAATATATTCTTTAAACTCCTTTAGTTCAAATATATAGCACATGTTTCACCATAGAGTATGTGTATCCATATTTTTAAGAAACAATTATACATTCTAGCTCAATTTCATGAGTTGGATAGTTTTTTCATGTATTTTGAATTTTCCTTGATACATATGAAACCACAAGATCAATATGAAAAAGGACGCAACCATTTCCTTACTTCTATGAATAACTATATATTACAAATCCTTCCTTACATAATGATACTTTTAATACACGATAATTATTTAGTTTCCTCTTCAACAATTCAAAACCATCCTCACATTCGATTAACTATGTGAATTTAACCACTTAACATGTCAACTTGGTTAACAGTTTATCCATATAGGAAAAATATTGAATTGACTACCGATAATAACTTACAAAACACAAAACAAATTCATATCATAGTTATATTCATTGTAATATTCATTTAATTAACTACCGTTTTCATTAAAGGGCCAATAGTTATTCCATACCTAGATATAATTTGACCAAGACAATAAAATTCATCAATCCAAAATTCACACTTATTATATTTACAATATAATTCCTTTTTTGAGGCTCTTCATAATTATTTTCATATAACTCTCATCATTTTTATAGTTCTTATAGTATATCAAGATGTATATAATGAATACCCCCAAAAAATTATCAACATAATCCTTGAATACTATATTCATCGAATCTATGAAGATATAAGATGAATTAGTCAATAAAAAGGGAATTACTACAAACTAATAATGTCTTTACCTTGTTAAAAATGTTGTCTTTCATATATCATCCTTATTCACCCTTAGCTGATGATAATAAGAGATAATATCAATATTTGAATAGTATTGGGCTCCTTGAATTTGATTAAATAATTCATAATTTCATGTTAAAGTATACTTATTCTTTATAGGAATGGTATTGATATACTTATAATTGATGCACAATCTCATGTCATCATTTTCAAGAATAGAATGAGTAATCCCCATGGTGAAACACTGTGGAATATAAATTCCTTATCACACACCTTCTATTTCTATTTCATAAACTCCATAAACTCAATTGGTTCCATTATATAGGGATTTTTATATATAAGTCTTTTATTAGGAATTAGTTCAATGAAGAATTGAACTTCAAGCTCTGGTTAATGACTATGGAATTATTATAAAATATAATCAATTAATCTTAGCACCATGGGTACATCCTCTATTCTCAAAATATTTTCCTTATCCGTGGATAACACATGATTTTCCTACCTTATCATAATTTCATTAAGGATAGATATTATAGATGATCTAGACATGATTTAGATGATGAATTCTACCCTCAAATGATACGAGATACCACCTCACCTTCCTGAATCATAATATAATTATCGTTTAAATAACTTTTTCATTATAATTTCAAATTTAATACATATAAAGAATAATATAAAATTCAACCAAATGAATAATAACCAAGTTTATAATCATTTTATATCTATTCATAAAAATTGGAACTAACTATCATGTCTTTATTGAAAAACATATTTCAACTCAGTGTCTTAATAGATAAATACCTTAGTAGGGTGCTAGGGAAATATTTTGTGTTTTTGGAAAACATGGAATATATGAATGAGTGAAAATATGCAGAATCATATAAAATATTATGTATTTGATTTTAGTACCTTCCACCACATCATTAAGAACTTTGACTACAGTTGTGATAATTCCATAAGATTTGACTTTATCCTTTAACCTTTTGAAAGGTAAATTCCTTTGATGTTTGGGGAATTGGTTCTCATAATTTCCCTTGTCGTTAAAAATTAATTTATTTACTATGAAAACCTTTGTCCTTTACCTTTAATTTAAAAGTTGGATGGTTTTTTCTCTATACACTTGTAATAAACTCATTTTCTATTAAAGTAAGATAGAAAGTGTTTCTTCTCATAGTTATCACATGTTTGAATCCAATTCATTCTTTTCTATAACTTTTCTACACTATTATTCCCATAATAATCTACTAAACTTGTCTTCTCCAAATTTCCATTCAATAAATGCATCCTGAAGAACGATTTTTCTATCTTAATGGCACTTAAGACTATATCCTCAAATTATAAAAAGGTCTAAGATATAGACACCCTTCAAAGGATCATATTTACCCATCAGAAAATTGATCAATATTGATTAACGATCAGTGTAAATAGTCCATAACATGTTTATTTTACCATGTAAATTTATCCTTATACTCTGAAATATTTTCCTCCACCTATTCTATAATATTGTGGAAATTACTTTCCATTTATTCTATTTTCTCATGAGGAAATTATTTTTCATGGAATATCTCCATAAAAGATACCCTTTTTGATTCACTTTATCCAATATTCCTATTTAGTGTTTCAAAATATATACCACCATTAGTCTGCATATCTCTACAGATTATAGAAAACCATGTTGACTTTTTCTTTTTCACGACTTACTAAATTAAGCAACACCATCACAAGGTACTTGACCCATTGTTTAACTAACAATGGATTAGTATTTCCCATAAATACTATAGGTTTTTTTACATGAATTTAACCAATATAGTTACACCATGTTACGTTTCAATAAGTCCCTCTGTGTGGGAAAGAATAATTATCATAACTTGGGTCAAATTCCCATATATAGTTATGATTTTATTATCCTCAACTCTAGATTCAATGAATTTTTTAAGGGGAAACATCCCTATATTTTCTACAAGTGTTTATATGGTTATCATTTCTCTAATTAGTCTCCATATCACTATACTAGAATATAAATAATTATCACAAGATATTGAATTGTGAAATACAATTCCTGTTATGTCTTCCAAAGTTTTCCCTTGAACTAATGATGGTTTTTCATAGTACATGTTCTATCTATCTAGGATCCCCTGAATATTGTCCCAAAGTTCATACTAACCTTTATTTGATACTAATTGCAACAACACATACTCTAGAGTCTCAAATATGATAGTTATTTTACATTACTAGTATTGAATAAAGTAATTCCCATTGGATTCAATATCTTAGTAGTATTGTAAGACTATATTGATAAATTAATTACATTTAAAAACTTAATATACGGAATAAAAAATTATAAGAACATTATTTTCCCTTCTATCATATCCCTATAAATTATACATAGTTCTCCTATAGGTTTCCTAGGGAAAGGAAAATAAATAAGGGCATGCTTGGATGCTCAACAAGGAATATCATACAAAGGATTCTATTGTAACATAATCATGGTAAAATTCATATAAAGGAATAAATATACAACATGAGTCCATAATCAACTATAACTGAGGTAATTCTGTATCTATGATAATAAATTAAACCACGGATTACAATAATCATAGATTTGATACTCATCTAATGCATAATTATAGATATCAAAACATATTGTAAAGTACTTGTGTCAAGATAACATATAAATTAGGAAAGAGTTATACCCTAAATAAAAATATCCTTTGTATCATTAGAACTATTAATTCATATAGGGTCTATATAATTCTAGGACCGAATTGTGACCTAAATATATCCCATTCATTCATCATAAGATTCAACAATCCATTTCATACGATTCCCTAAGGAATCTCTGGATGAATAAAAAAATTTCTCTTAATATAATGAAAATAAACATATACTTCCTTATTCAATACACTAATTTGGATGTTGAGGTTAACACCCCATAATCAACTTATAATATGTGGGTTATTGTCAATGTAGTGGGATGTTATCTTATCAATTAAATATAGTTGTGAGGTTACTTTAAATGTGTTGGGTTATACATAGAAATTAGTAATTGGGTGATGTATTTTTCATTCATACGAGACCAAGGACATGGAAGGAAAAATCATTCATTATTATTCATAAAGAGTTTGTTAATATTCCAAAAAATATCCCCTGGGAATTCCAAGCTAGGTGAGCAAACATAGGCTCACTCATCATGCATCAGAGTGATGATTGAGGAAATGTACAACACAAATTTTTTAGGGTGATTACCCATAGGTGATTCTATAACATATCCACATCCACATTCCAGTATCGAGACATGGGTGCATGTTTTAGGAAACCATATATATTATAACATTATAAAAATTTTGGATAGTTTTCCACCATGAAAAAGATTTAGTTTTAAAACTATTTTGGAAACTCTTGGATCAAAATGATTTTAGGTAGCGATAAATGTATAGACTTTTAAATACCTTTAAATTAAGTTGGAACATTTTAGAAATTATGTAATGTAAATGTATGTAACTCATAAATTGAAATTAGTGGTGAATATAACATCAGCCCCAATGAAAGATAATTAAGAAAGAAGAAACCCACTTATGGCTTAGGAAGAAATTCAATAAAAACCTCTGGAAAGTGTGGGATTAAAATTTATATTCAAATTACATAAATAAAATTAACTTCATGATATAAACTCTCAAATAGGTAATATATACACTAAATAAATTTTTTTCATAATACGAATCATGTCTCAAAGAGAGGAATTTGGGATGAAAAACCCTTACCTTTAATCTCGCTAAGTCAAATGTGCTCTAAAATAATTTATAAAAAAAATAAAAGATATAATAACCCATTTCATAACATCATTCATAATAATAATTATTTTTCAGCAATATTTATAATTATTCCCTATAATTATATTATTTAGTTATTATTTATTTTCAATATCGGGTATGAGCAATCATGATTGTTCTGAACTAGTTTCGTAATAGGGGGTTTTTTATTGACTATCATCACAAATTTTACAATTCTGTGATAACATAAGGTAATATAATATATAAATATTATTTCCTTATAAATATATTATCTCATTCACTTAAAATTTTAATTAGTTTACAATAAAGTTGAATTTGTGTCAGTATATTTAAAAAATTTGAGAAATCAAAGATGATATTTTAATAATAAGTTAAATACTTAATATAAACTTTTTATAAAAATTAAAAAATATTTTATTATAAAATTATAATTATATTATTATTTTTGTTCATATATTCATCTAGGATAGTGTTTTATGGCATCACTGAAGTTGGTGATTAGACCGACCGAAACATGAGCATTCTAAAATTAATTGATGATTATGATTATGAAAGTGGTTTATATTGGACCTAATATCATTATTAATATAGAATAATGATATTTTTAGATATTTTTTTTATTGTAGATTCATATTTAAAAAGGGTTTCATAAATAAGAAATAAACTAGAAAAAAACAAGATATGTTACTTTGTGGAGGTTGTAATCCACACAATGCATGGTTAACATTTTAATTTCTCAAATAATGAGAGAGAATTATGTTATATGATAATTTAAAATATTAAAATAATATATATATTATTTATATCATATTTATTCAATAATCCCATCATTAAAACAAACAATGATATGTCGTAAGAAAAACAGAAGACGTCGATTTGTGGATGTTTTAGTCTGTGACCACACACAAAAAGAGATTTTATTTTTTATTAAGGATATAGAAGGATATATAATGGTTAATTAATTAAAATAATGACATCTTAGTATAATAATTATACTGATTTAATTATACTGGTTTGAATATAAGAGGTAATGAATATAAAGATTAAGAAGAGAATATTAATAAGAAGGTAACACTTACGTTGTAAGATTGTGTTTTTTCGTTGAAAATATCCTTGGAAATAGACACCTTATTATAACTAATTGTGACTATAGTAATAATTATGTAGGATATGGTTCTCGTTGGAAGAAAATGAAAGAGTCTCAAGAATAAATTATAAGGTATAGGTGTGGTATGAAGTGGAGGAACTGAGTACCATTTATAGGTTATGAAAATGTACATTTTTTGAAAACCCTTTAATTTTACATGATATAATTACACTACTAAGGATTAAATGATTATAAAATTTAAAAATAATGGTGTGTGGGGTTTCGGTGATTTTTAATCAATTTGGTTTTTACGTTGATAATAAGTTTTTAACTATGTAATTTATATTTTATTAAAAATACAAGGAAACCCATTTTATAAAATTTAGTAGTTTTAAAACTAAATACAGTCTCTATTTAATCTAAATAATTTTTTAAATATAAAAAAATTAACCTTTAAAAATAAACATATTATATATATAAGAAATGTTTTTTGTAGAAGAATGATGTTTTCAATATAAAGTGTTCCTAATCATATTTATTATTGATTACTAAATGAATGAGTGTTATCATATTTATAGATTATATTATATTCATTATTGAGAAGATATTAATCTATTTTTTTAGATAAAACTTACCCAACATAAATAAAACATTTATTTGAGAAAAACAGTTTTATAGTTAGCAAATTAATTAACGTTAATCTAATTAATATTGTATTCGTGGATAAAAAGGAAATTGACCATATTACTTAAAATGTAAATTTTGATCATAAAAATGAACTCCATTATGTTAAATTATATTCCTGTAAGTAAAAAAAATATAATTTTTCTTATAAGCACATAAAAACTATTTTTAGAGTAAAATATTACTTTAGTTTCCAAAATGATAATCATTAGTTTTATAAATAAATATTATAATTTTAAATGATTTATTTTAATTTATATATATATATATATTTAATATAAAAATGGTTTCAAAAATAGTTAAATCATTGTTGTATTATGATAATGTCATAAAAATGAGGGTTCTAGAAAAATCAGTATTTTTTATATAATTTTTTTTGGAAAGTGTTAGAAATTATTATTAAGATATTTATGACATGTATATTTCAAAACTGAATTTAATTTTGTCAAATTAAAATCCTAAAATAATTTTATGTCATTGACATCATTGGAATAAGTTTTAGAAAAAAAGATTTTGAGACCTGAGATAGCTGAGGAAATGGAAGAGAATGTTTCATCCATTAATCCGCATATATATTCCTTCAAGAAATTATGTGGTTGGGATTCTTTCGATAGTTTGATTGTGAGGGGATCGATTCCTTACTCAATTTTTCACAATAGGTTTACCATTTTTAAATATTCCCTAGAAACACCCAATGGTTCCCACATCCATAACTGAGTACGGGACTTCTTTCCAAAGGTAGGTGTTCCTTTGGGTTTTCATACCCAACAAAACTTAGGAACTCACATTTGTCTATAGGATGGGAGGTCTGTCTCATCGCACCATATTGTTGGGGAATTACTGCCTACTCTGGGACTCTCTTATAGATTTAATATATGTTCATGATATCCTTCCCAAAACCTAATATAGGGGTGGTTAACCATGTTTCAAGGACTTGATTATAAACATGTATCAATTGAAACAATTTTGTGCATATCATAGGTTCTATATCGCAATCTTATTTATTTATGATGCTTTGGGTCATGGCCATAATTTAGGAAGTCTTGAGCTTATCATCATCCAGTGAGGTGGTCGGTGTCATAGATATAGGATTGAACCTTTATGAGGAATCCTAAATATCCTATGAAAATAGGATTCAAAACCCACATTGTTCATTTGACATATTTTATGTTCTTATGGCTAGGCCCATCCATGTAGTCTAACGTCATGTGGTAAGGACATAAATATCATGATCAGATCATGGTGAGGCACCCTACATATCCTATTTGAGGTAGGAATCAAATCTACACAGTTCTTATAAACTATATTTATGTCAAGAGAGATGTGAAAAGAGTCCCTAGATGAGACTTATTCATGTAAGACTTCCCTATATTTCTTCATCAAGAGTATGGCCATTTGATCACAGATGAGATGTAATCACACTAACATCCCAATGGTGAACTCTCATTGGGAAATTATCATCACATTCTTGGTACAATAATTCCTTGTCGCAAATCCCATATCAGTCCAGCTTGGTGTGAGAAATAAGAGGTAACATAAGATTGAACACATTCCATGAGAGGATATCCATGTGGTTTTTACACATTAAATTTTCCCATTAATAGTTATGATTACCCATCTAATGGAGGTTATTGTGCAGAGATCAGGATTTTGGAAGCAATCCTAAATATCATATTTTATTACAGGAATCAAAATCATTGTAGTTCAGTTGAACCCTAATCCGTTTATGGGTTTGAGGTATCGAGGGAATAATCAGGACTGATACTTAAACAAATTCCCATGTATAATCCCAAATCTCATCCACTAATAGGAAATTAAGAGTGATCATCATATGGAAATGATTGGATCTTGATTGTCTAAATTTTGAAAACATTATGGGACTTACACTATAGTGGAGTCCCATTTGAGAACCGGGCCTTAAATAGGCATTCTATGTATCCTGGTTATTGCAGGAAACATAGTTCTCAAGGTTGAGTTTCCCCTTAACCCATTTATGGGCTAAGGTCATTGGTCATGCTTAGAAACATTATTATTATCTGTTATATTTTAGGAATGTTAGGGGACTATACCATGATATATTCCCTATTTATTGAGGCTTACACACTAAGGAAAGACTTTTTCATATGTATTCTCTATCTTCTAATAGATAAAGAAAGGTGGCAACCAAGGAAGGGTAGTTTTGAGAGAATGAAACTGATAGGGTCACTTGAGTGCATAACCCCAGCTCGTCATGAACACTTCCTTTATAAAAGGGCAATGTGGATGAAACTTCCTAGTCGGGGACCACATGCATGATCCCATGTGGGCCTTCTGGAAAATGCTTTCATTCCATAAAGGGATATCTCTGAAAAGACTTGGCTATTTTCTAGACATGCCTTGATTGTATACCCAACATGCTTGGGGTGTCTGTCTGAGTTGGAAGACATATACAAGGGTGTCTTCCAGATTAATTCATTTGGATTGGATGTATTCTCATAATCAATGTGGGTATGTTCAAGATTATTTTCATAACCTAAGTAGACATGTATGGAGACTTCTGCATGAAAATGCAGACATGTCTATACTTTATTACATGATCAAACTAACTTGTATTTGGACTATCACATGACATTGATGACATGACTATGGGAAATCACATAATCATGAAAAAAAATTTAATACGCCTTCGCATGAACAAAGTACATTTTCTAATATATATTTACATAATCAAGGAAAACAATTCCAATGTTCTTCGCATGATTGATATGACTTTTCCTCAAAATGTCGCATGAAAATTTCAACATATCAATGGGAAATGGAATGATCATCCTGACTTTTCCAAATCATATATTGAGACAATGTCATATCAATGATTTTTTGCCTATTGATCTTGGATTTTCGTTGGGATATCACATGAAAACAACAACATATTGATAAATGGTTGTGGGATCAACATGATTTTTCTAAGAGTTTTTTCATGACCAACATGACTTGTCTAAGGTATCCTAATGACAACGCGGGATTTTTGGATAATCATGAATTCATATGAGGGTGTCTTCAAACATTAATAGAAGCTCCCTGAGGACACCACAAGAAAGGTTCATGGCCTATATTGTATATAACTGAGGGTTTCCCCATTAGATTACCTACAAATCAATGGCTATCTTCATGACATTGTATGAGACCCACACGTATGTGATCTTCATGAACTCTGTAATTTCATGCAATAGATTTTGTGATTTTGTAAAGGGGTTCCTAATTATGTCTTCACATGAATGGATGAAGGTTTTCACTACAAGGAGAATGAGGGTGCATGAAAAATGGGGGGCACAATTCCTTGAGTCTCCACCATGAGGATGAAAAAAGGATCACCACCTGATTGAGTCTGGGGAGGGGGGTCACTATGAGACGAAGGACCTATTTAATGCATGGGGTCCATACAATTGGATCACATAGACCTAAGATCTCCATGACACCATGGGAATGGTTTTAAGTAATCATGACCACAGGAACATGAGGCCATCATGAGGTTGAGGTTTCACATGGTTAGATGTTTAGGACTGGATAAGGGGATTGCATCATCCACTAGGATATACCCATTTTCACTTGTCTGAAAACTTTTCATAATATGGATATTCTAATTTGGTTGTCCCATGATCCCAAATAAATCCTTGAGGTAATCCCGGTTCACTTCAAAACCACAAGTCAAGGAGGGAGGATTGTGAGATATGGATGTGCATCTGCTATGGTTCATGGATACCCAAAGATGCTATTTCTATATAGTGGATGCACATGGTTTTATTATACCATACTATATCATGTTATTAAGATGATAATGTGATGCATTCTCATGGTAACATTCTCACATTGGGTTCTCATGAGGGTATCCCTATAATTACCTGGAGAATATCTCCAAAGGTAGTGGTCAGATACACTATTTTCCACTACTCTTATCCATTTATCCTTATCCCCCTCATGTTTTTGTTTTTTTAATAGGAGAAACTGTTTTTAAGGGTGGTTTCACTTTCTATAGAGACTATGTTGTGTGCACCATTCTAGGCGGTAGAGACTTTGGCAGATCGATATCATGTGGTTGTGAGGCGTCATCGCGTGATCTTCATTCATTTATGGGAAGTCTCTCTCACAATCGAATGATCAGTTTTATTCCATGAAACCATGTGACAGACCCTAATAAATCCAAATTAATTTTTTATAATATTATTTAGAAGTAAGATGGTTTTCTTGGTCATAAACTTCTCATGAATTCTCAAGTGATTGTCTTCTCATCGACCGTGTGATCAAAAGATGATCACACGATGGAATCATGATTTTGGGGAAGATATTAGGACTACTTATCACATTGAGATTCATTTGAAAGCTCGTGTACATGATGGTTTTAGGGATTTCCATGCTGGTTTTCTTGGGTTTTCTTTGTGGATAAGGTCAGCAATGTTGATCACTATGTGACCATGAGATTGACATCGAGTTGCCTTGATATTTCGAACTAGTGGTGCAAGAGTGTGATAGATGATTTAGAGGTTGAATATGGAGGAATAATGTTATGCGGTATTTTTTTGAATTTAAACATCATGGGATCAACTTAATTCGAACTCATGATGCACTAGATTGAAACATATGGCTAAGATTGGTCAATCAATTGATTTAGTGGATGGGAATCAATGGCATGAACAATACCATGAAAATCCCACCCCAAATCAAAATATAACTTCAAATTGACTCTAAATAATAATAAATTTAGTGGATACTTATCCATCGATCCATAAATAGGGTTCGTCACCCATACCACCCATAGGCACCGCCACCCGGGCTTCAGCCCATGCTATGCATGGCTTTTGTCTCGCACACCATGAAACCTATTCAAGGGTCGACCACCTATTGTGGGAATTATGTTTCCTCCAACCATCCTAAGGCTAACTGAGGTTATATACCATTGGACATGGTCAACCTTGGTCCCCACATGGGCCTATGGTTGTGCCTTTTCTTGGCTAGTTAGTGGGATGGACATATTTTTTTGAAAAGGCATGTGTAATACTCATAACCACTATGAATAAAATTCTAAGATGAGTGTAATAAGGGGACAATGTGTATCCCCATTATATCCAATTCCAAGATCATTATTCAAGGACTCTATGAAATCCATATTTGTTTTCCACATAGTTATTCAAATATCTGAAATCTTGAACAGAAAAGTGTAAGGTGAACAATTATGGGTTCCAAAAAAGTCCCCCCCATTAGAATGAGATTCGTTTGGAATGAATAGAATCTGATTCTAAGGTAAATTTAGATCACTTTTCCAAATATATAAATATGTAATGATATTTTATATTGACCTTCCTAATAGGATCTATCCCAAGTATTCCACTAAGGATTTTGCGGTGTTATCCAAATGATACATATGACCATGACTGTCTAGATAAATATGAGATAGGAAGTGGATTTGTCCTATAGTATGGATACCCTGAAGTAGGAATGTGTATTATTTCCAAAAATAATATAGGGATTGGATAAAAATGAACCTACGGTTGGATCCGAAGTAAGGTACTTCTATGTATTTATATATCCCATAATAATGGGAATTAAGCCGTACGTAATTATAACATATTCTAATGTGCAGATCAAACTCATGCATAGAGAAAATTGGTTCATATATGAAGAGATCAAGGATGATTTACTTATGTAGATCTATCTCATATGTAAGAAGGGTAATGTCACTGTTTTCTGACAAAATCCTAAGTAGAGATCCATGTTTGGGTGGAGATGTTGCTCGGATAATCTCTGATTCCCATCCATTATGTGTAATACCAAACATATCCATTCATATGGGTTTGAGTGTTTAACTTAAAATAGTTTTCTCTTTTAGAAATGGTCATGAATGCCCACATACAAGAAATGCTTCATCGATGCACCTTCTCTAGTAGTCTTGAGATCGACTAATTACAAGGAAAATTCAACCATAATATCCTTCCCAAGGGTAAAAATTCTCTCACATATACATTAGTTAGGGGACTTAGAGAGAATAGATTAATTTTCTATAAGGTCATATGATGATCCCCACTATATCTTTATCTCTTTATTTATTTTTCAATAACTTTTTCCTAGGCTTGATAGGGAGGAAGACTTATTGAGTATGGACTTTTATTTTTCTTAGGAGGCCTTCCTATAGGTTTTTAACTTAAATTTTTTTTATGCCTCTTCTGTTTCATAAATTTTCAATATTTCCTAGATTACATAAAATGATTTTCCAATTAGTATAGACTCAAATTTTTTCCTAGGATTCCCATATAGGGGTTTCAACCTCGAGAGGATTATGTCCCTTTCAGTTTATTTTTTTTACGCTCTTACAAGATATACCATCATTTTTCTATTTTTTATAGTTTTTTAGATCAAACGTTTTCTATAATGTTGTTTTGGTTCTTCATGTTCAGAAATTTATTGTGTTGTAATTTATGATCTTATAGCTTGCACATTTGTTTTTCTATAGTTTAGAGTCTTCTAGCTTAGACCTTGAGATTCTATATATTTTAAAGTCCGGATTCAAGGACTATATTGATGAATATGGAATTGGGAAGACATGAAATGGATGACCCATGTCACACTATGGTTCTGGGTTCCACCATGGGGTTTCCAAGGCTCATAAGGATTTGAGTTCCTTTCTTGCAAGGAGGAGATACCTCTGGTTGGTTGCTCAAATCCCTTATACATCATCACCATGGCCAAACATATGGGTTTCGACTCTTTTACAAGGTTCATGAAAGATTTATATGGGTAATATGATTGAGGGTGAAATACTAGGGAAGCTAGGACCACTTGGATTATTGGAATATGGGTGATTTAAATCATAACCCAAAATTTTGAGTTTGTGAATATGAGATGGGGAAGGAATTTCGGGGATGACATGTAACACCCTGAGGTGCTAGGATTCACCATGATGTCACCACATATCATAAAGATTGGATTTCCTTTCATACCAGGTGGATATTCTTCAAATTGGAAGGTCAAATCCCATATGCATGAGTCTATAGGCCTTACATGTATAGCCAAGTAGAGTTGATCCACATTTTTCTGAGAGATATGGAAGATTTTTGAAGACTCAACCATCTGACCAATGAAGTTGGTTATCGAAGAAAATCTATCCAAGAAGGGATCTATAATCCTAGGGAAATTAATATTGTAGTGTGAATCTCAGGTCCTACATCCTATTGTTTCAAATCAAAAGGTATGGGAAATAAAATTTTTAGGAATGGACTGTTACATTCCTAATTTTAGAAAGCGTAAAAAACACAGTAACCTAATGTCGAGGATGTTGTATCCAATTGAATAGTCTAGTTAAGATAATTATAAATCATGATCCAAAATGCTCAGGTCATGAGGATGGTATGGGAAAATCATGCCAGGAAAGACCTAAAACTCCCTCAGGTGCTGGGATCTTCCATGGTGATGTCAGGCTCATAAGAATCAGAAATCCCTTTATATTGGGCCAATATGTCTCTATTTGTAGGATATAATCCCTTTTTCATCAATATTATGTCTGAACTGAGAGATATTTTTTTCCTTTCCAAGGTCCATGAATGGTTTATGATGACTAAAGGTAGTCAAATCATGAAGTGTGAATTATAGAAAATGTAATATTCAAGAAGGGTTTATTTACCCTAAAAGTTCTTTCACCACCTAGTTAATGTTTTATCACAGCAATGAGATGTGAAAAACCATTAATATAAATTTTTCCAGCACCATAGGTCCAATAATCATAGATAGGATTTTACTAGGGTCATAAAGTAGACCCTATGAGATTTATTCCATATATAATTGTGATCTATTTTTTTCATAAATAATGGATATAATGATTTTAGTGAGTGAATACTTGATTTTTTCTTAGGCCACCCTTTTGGAGTTCTCAACCTAAAAGTTTTGTGTCTCTTTCACCAACAGATTAAGGCTTTTTAATTTAGAACATTTTAGGATATATTTTCAGGACTTACAAATTTAACCAATGTGTAAGCAGTTTACATTCATGATTTACATGGAACTAATATGGGAGATGCTACACAAAAACCCAATTAGGATACTCTTGGTTAATGGAAATCCAACATCCTTCAATCTGAAAGTTAAAAATTTTATAAATCATAGCATGAGGTTCTTAGTCCATGAGTAATGATATGGAACAATCATGTGAGGATGACCTAAAACACCATCAAGTGATGAGTTCTACCACAGTGACATTAGGATCATAAGAATCAAAATTCCCTTTATACTTGGACAATATATCTCTGGTTCGTGGGTCTACTTCCTTCTACATCCATATAATGGTCTAAATGAGAGATCTATTTTCCTTCCCAAGGTCCCTGATAGGTTTTAGGAAACCCGAGTTTCTCAACATATGAAGTGCGGTATATGAATTAAGGTGATTTAAATGATGGTGGAAGAACTTTGTACTATGATTGACCAATGTAAGGATCATGTATTCCTTTAATAATGAATAATAATGGGTCATCTCCTATAAATTCTAACCTTGTGTATTGGGGACAAACTTTATTTTGTATAATTTAACATCATGTGGTAAGGACATTTTCCTTATAGTTTAATATCATTTTGTAAGAATGTATTTGTTATGTAGTTTTAATGTCATGCATCCAGGATGTTTTTCTTATAGTTTAACGCCATGAAGTAAGGATGTGGAAACTAATGTAATTTTTTTTTGAAATATAAATTACGTGCACAAATAGGCCTCACAGAGATCTAACTCATACAAGAGAAAAATGGTCTTTTTTGGATCCACCCCTATGAATTTGGGGTGATTTTTTTATCGATTGTTGTAGATGGGACCAGGATTAGAGATCTGGTCATCACTACATATCCTGTGATGATAGGTATCAAGACATATGTTGTTATTAAATGGAAAACTCTACATCAAGGTATGAACCATATATAGAGGTGGGTATTGTTTCTACGGATTGTTGAAGCTATACCCAGGATTGTAGGTTCGTAAGTCACTTTGTATTCTATGATAATAGGATTCAAGGTACATGTATTTCTTGAGGGTTCATGGATTTTAAAATCATGCGGTAAGGACATAGGTTTTTCAACATGAAAAGGGGTATTGTGGATAGAACCAAATATGGAAACCTATGATTCACTAAGTATCCTATAATAATAGGAATCTGGACACATTTAGTTCTTGAGAAAGGATATTCCTACACAAGTATGACTTATACAAAGGTATGGGGAATTTGTATGCTTATTTTTTGTGATTGGACAAAGGGTTGGATATTTGGGAGTCACTATGTATCATGTGATGTAGGGAATCAAGTCACACATAGTTTATGAATGGAGGTGTGGTATGATACCAACACAAATGATAGTGGTTCTCTCCGGTGAGTTCCACAAGAATGTGAAGACTTATTTCATGAACAAGACATCTATCATACATTTTAACATCATGCAATGAAGACTCATGGTATTCCTTTTAACGTCATGCATTCAGGACCACAATAACCTTATCGTGAGCTAATATTCCATGTTTTTATAGGTAATCCCCTACCAAAATTCCTAACCTTACATGATTTATGCTTGGTCTGAGAAACAAGGAACGTTCATGGTTTTTATCAACATTTAGAGGCAACTAAAGCATGGAAAATGGTCATTTTTTATTATCTAGTAGTTGTACCCAGATATAAGCTCGATTAATCCCTACGTATCTTATTCAAAATGATAATCAATACATAGGTAGTTCTATAAAACCCATGTAGTTTTATTTCATGCGGTAAGAACATCAGTCGTGCAGTTTAATGTCATGCGGTGAGGAAATAGTTCACTTTATGTGAATGAAGATGAACCATTAGAGTGTTTCATGTACTATAATATCATGCGGTGGGGATTTCTGTCATAAATATTAACATCATTTAGTAGGTAAAAGGATTACCTAATATAAAATAAAATAGATTATTGTGTTTGGACCCATGAATAGATGTTTGGGAATCACTATGTATCCTATTATGAAAGGAAGCAAGCCAAAAATAGTTCTTGGATGAAGATATTATTTATGTATAGCTAACTCTCACATCGAAAATGGGATATTTCAGCCTTCCTTCACAATTATCTAGCTTGTTTTTAGTGAGTCGTTAGTGAGATAGTTCTTCCCATGTAGTTTAGCATCATGTGGTGAGGATCATCTCGATACAGTTAAGTATCATGTGGTTAGGACATAATATGTTGTGTAGTTTAAAGTATGTTTGAATTGTCTTGAGATGTTTTGAAAATTAACGTCTTACTCCTAGGATGAGATACGTTGTGTAGTTTAACATATTACTACTTAGACAAGATCCATAATGTTTATAAATCATGTTTTTAGGAAATTTTCTGTGTAGTTTAACATCAAATGGTTAAGATGAACACCAAGAAATTTAACATAATGTGGTTCACACGAACTCTTCAAAATTTTACATGATGTCGTTAATATGAAATTCATACATTTTAACGTCATGTGGTTAGGAAGAACTCCATACAGTTTAACATCATGTTTTTAGGAATAAATTTCTATAGTTTAACATCATGTGGTTAAGATGAACACTGTAGGGTTTAACATCATGTGGTTAAGAGGAACTCTGTACAGTTTGACATCATTTTGTTAAAATGAACTCTTGACATTTTAACATCATGTGGTTATGACAGACTCTGTATAGTTTAATATCGTACAATTAAGATGAACTCCATACAGTTTAATGTTGTGTGGTTAAGGTTAAATCTTTATAGTTTAACGTCATGTGGCTAAGACAAACTCTGTACAATTTAACATCATGTGTTAAATATGAACTCTATATATTTTAAATTCATGTGGTTAAGATGAAATATGTAAATTTTAAACTCTTATGATTAAGATGAACTCTGTATAATTTAACTTCATGTGGTTAAGAATATCTTTACACATTTTAGATTAATTTCATTATGAAGAACTTCATACAGTTTAATTTCATTTGGTTAAGATGAAATTTATACTGTTTAGCATTGTGTGGTTAAGATGAACTTTGTAAATCAATTTTTATCCTGTTTGGGATCTCAAAATTGGAAGTGGTGATGGGTTTTGGAATGTTTGGGAGGATTCTTCCAAAAAACACTCTCTGTTTATCCATTTCATCTACTTCATCATCATATCAAAATGTCTTTACCTAGTTAGACAACAGAGGTTTCCTCTTAGGGTCACCTTCTGACCATGGTTAAGTGATGTTGATGGGTAATTGGGGAACTATATATGGTTAAACCTAGTATTTATATCACATTTCTATAAGAATGTTCTTGATATTTTTGGAAACTTCTCTATGCGAAGTTGTATGATATTTTTTAGCACCACTCAAAATGAAGGTGTCTCGAAAAAGGGAGCATTTACTTTTCTATGGGAGATATCACCATGGGGAGGTTCACCATGAATGATTTTAAGAGTAGAGTCAGTGTGATCCATCTCCACACTATCACAAGGAGGAATATCTCAGTAATTATCACCTTCTTCTTTGGATAAAGAGTTGACAAACCCTTGGTTTTTGATAATATGTCTCAATCAAACTCAAGGATACTTGGCATTGAGCATGTCAGGGGTATAAGCCTCACTCAGTATCATGTCTAGAAAATGTATTCTTCTCTTTTTGGGGTTGATCTAGGGTATAAATCTAATCTATGATGGATTCTAGAATCTATTGTTAACCATTTGGTAATGAGGGTATATTATCTTGCTACTAAGAAGATGTAGGATTTATGTTAATGAGCTTATCTGATAGGGATATGATCCTATTTCAAGGAATATTCTACTCTCACTTGGTTGGTATAGGAAAAAAAGGATATGAACTTGATCCTAGGACTTTGGAATATGCCTTTGATATTCTTTGATAGGAGTATGAGCCCATCCCAAGGCATATTTCACTTTTACATGGTGATACCCAATTGGAATCAGAATATGAGCCTGTTATGAATAAGCGCTACCTATTGAAATATTTTGATAGACCTCTAGAATTGGATAAGGGATATGACACTCCTCTTATAAGATATAGGAATATTTCAATTATATTTTTAAAGGAATATGGGCCCATCCTGATTCATGTAATTCTCTCAATTGGTGATCCAATCTAGAATAGGGATATGAGCTAATCTTGGGCCTTTGTAATATGACATCAGTCTTTTTTGATAGGGATATAAGCTTGTCATAAGGATTTTTCCCCTCTCACTTGGTGGGCCTCGACCAGAATGGGGATATGAGCACGATCCAATGCCTTTGGAATATACTTCATGACTTTTGAGATAGGAATATGAGCTTGTCCTAAGGCATGTGCTAATCTCACCTCGTGAGCCCCAATTTCAATGGGAATATTAGCCCAGTCTGATTCCTCATCATTTACTAGAATATTTCTACAATACTTCTGGATGGGAGTAAGAATATGCAATTTCTCTATAGAAACCCTTTTTTCATAATGGTCAGAGTATTGAGCTTCCCTAGCTATAGGCATAGTAATATGGTGCTATCCCTAAATCTTAACCGAAATATAGTGGCAGATCTCCTCTATTTCTATCAAAAAGCAATTACACTTCAATATGGTATGAACACGAATATATGTATGTACGTTCTCAACTTACAGGATATGTCATTCGATGCCTTTGATTGAAGTGGGGATATGCACCCACTCTTGTCCGACATGCACCATCAGAATATTTTGAAGGACTTTATGAATGGGGGCATGGATTTATACATGTCTCATGATTTCTACCTAGATATGATAGTGGAAATTGTGTTAACCAGTAGGGGTATGATCCTGATTTCTTTAGTCTGCATCTTTACAAATATTTCAAGGTGTCCTTGATTCTCAAATATAAATGTTTGTGGAGGTTACCTATCATAGAGAAATCTCAGTAGGAGACTAATGGGTAGTGGATATTTTTTGATATAGCTGGTATCGATATTGTATTGTATCATTAGTTCTTCTTGAAACTCTAATTTCCACATGATGTTAATGATGTCTCCCAGAGATTGAAATATCGCACAATTTACCGTCTTATTATAGAGACGTGTTCCATGAAGTTTATCATCATTCATTAAGGACATGAATATATGTGGATAATGTAGGATAGAGAATCCATGAATCCTTATGTATCTCATTAGGATGAGAAACAATCCATACATAGTTCTAGAAAACCCAGTAGGTGTAACATCATGTGGAAAGGAAACCAATCGTTCAATTTAATGTCTCGTGGTGAGGACGTGACTATAAGTGGTTGTGCTATGATATATCATTCAGGAATCCCTACGTATCTCATTAGGATTAGAATGAAGTTGTATGTAGTTTTATAAAACCTATGTAGTTTAATGTCGTGTGGAAGTGATATTAGTTATTCAGTTTAATGTCTCATGTTGAGGATGTGAATATAGGTGGGAAGGCTAGAATATATGATCTAGGAATCCCTATATATATAATTAGTATTATAATCAAGTCTTACATAGTTCTATAAAATCAGTTTTGTTTAATTTTGAGGGAAAATGACATAATTTGTGCAGTTGGACGTCTTGCAGTAAGGAAATAATCCATTCTGTTTAATGTATTGCAGTAAGGATGATGGTCATGTAGTTTAATTGACTATGGTAAGGAAATCATCCATACAGTTTAATTTATTATAGTAATGATTTAAATTGTGTAGTTTAATGTCTTCCAGTAAGGATTTCCGCCATGCAATTCAATGTGTTTCGGTAAGGACATTAACTGTGAATTTCTATCATCTTGTAGTAAGGATAAAGACAATATAGATAATCATCTTATCATAAGGATGTTGGACATGTGCTTTAACATCTTGAAGTAAGGATGATGACCATGTAGTGTATCATCTTTCAATAAGGACGATGGACATGCAATTTATCATCTTTCAGTAATGATGATGTTGATAACCTATTAAGAGAGTGGCTCTTTCAATGGACCTTAGATAACTTTTATTCCTAATGCATCAGTTTTTTGATCCTTCAACTCTGTCAAGCCTAAACATAACAATATCTCCAACCAACCATTGGATATAATTCATATATCTATTTTGTTACTAATACATTGAGGATTGGGGAAATTGTTTTCATGTCCTTTGAACCTTACCTCATTCAACTTTATTATTATTAGAAGTTCCATCGAAAAATTTTCTATTGCATAGTCAAAATACCTAGGGACATGTTATTTTTGTAAAGAATATTATTTTTTCAATCCCCTAGTGAAATATGGTGGCTTATCCTTTAGAGTTATGTGGCTCATACTCTGTTCCACAACTTGTGTGTCATGTTCAGAGTGCTCATATGACTCGAGCGGGGATTCAAGTGTCAGGGGTTCCAATATCCCAATGCCCATTTTCAACTAAAGACGATATTTAATGTAAAATCAATATTCTATTGTGTGATAGAGACATCTATGGTAGGGTAAATGAATTTCATGGACTTCCATACTTGTTTCACTTAGATTTTCATCACTGAGATATCTATTGAATAGTTTTTCATGGAATAGTTGAAATACCTCAGAACATATATTGATTGGAATAAATATACTTTTAGATGTTCGTCCTCAAGGGATGAGAACCCATAAGACTTCTCCCACATATTATCTATGACTCCATTTTCATATGACCATGGATGATTCTAGATACTACGATAAAATTTAATGGTCTTTATTGGTTCGGGGGTAGGTGATGAAGCATTGGGGGTCTTTGATGTTGCAGACACTTCTCGCTAATTAAAATATCCCAACTCTATGAGAGGATTTGTGGAAACATCTGAGGTCAGATAGTTTCTAGATTATCCCAAACGAGGAAGTGGAAAATATGAAAATTCCCCTAGCCCAGTGTGCTGGGGATAGGTGGAACAATGTTTGTATTTAAACCGATGAGGCAATGAAAAATATGAAAATATCCCCAACCCTGTGGCCTGGGGAACTTCATCCTAAGGTGGGAATTCATAGGATGGTAATGGGGCATCATTATAAGGTAGATATCTCAAGATTATTCCAACAATTATTTACTAGATATCCCTATTCACTTGTTATATTTGAGTGATTTGTTCTTCTATATAAATTTCCTTGTCATCTTTAAGGGCATGGATAAAATGATCCAAGAAACCACACTCTCCTTTATTAGTGGTGGGGCGAGTGGGTGATGATTGGAGTTCTAAGATGGACCTCAGAGATATAATCCATTTGTTTCACTCTTCATATGATACATTTTCATTACCATATGAAATTCTAACATGGTCGGTATCACCTTCCATATATACATGAATGATACCACTAGGCCTTTTGTTTCCGGCGCCATCAGCAGAAGGTAGTCCAACCTACTATGACTCAAATGAATGTATGAGGGTATGATTGTACTCTTTAGGAATGTTCTCATTAGTTTTTAATGAAAATTATTCATGTCTGATTGATATAATATTTAATGACACACAAGTGAGTTGGTTCTCCTCCTTGACAGAGTAACTCATTTTGTAGGTTGATTTAAGGTATACCATTTGAGGGGTCAGTTCCCATGGTACCATTTGATGGTTCGGTTCCCATGATACCATTTTAGGGGTTGGCTCTCATGTAGAAGACATTCCTAAGGTAAAATATGATAAAAATGATCCCAGCCATATGGGGTAGGAAGCTCCCTAGGATTCTGCAGTCACCAAGGGTAGTTGTGATGAAGTAAAAATATCTCGGATAGTGATGATATGCGATTTATTATGGGACAATTTCAGGATACATAGGTTGGACTCATAAATATTGGTGATAATGTGGATATAAGCCTGCCCTGGAGATGCATTATTTGGATACCCCTAGAGAGATCTCCTACTGGGTTCCCCAACATGGACATTTGGTGTCGGCACAACCTCCTCTACAGATCCATGTGGAATCATGTTCACATGTTAGTAATGATGACCAGAATGGATGGGATCCCTCCTAAGTATCTCCCAAGTGATTTATTTGATCTAATGGTTATGCTAATCCACTTCTCTGAGGAATCTATGTTGTGAATCACTTGCGCTCAAGAGATATGATCCCAAAGTGGTTGAAGGTGGAAACAAGGGCCACAACCTCTCCTTTGACATTTCATTGGAAGTATTTTGATTTGGAATTTATCATCTAAAAGATTTTATTAGAATATTATGGAGTTGGGTTGAAGTTTTTGATGTGCTACTCCGTAACTAAGATGTTCACCAAATGATACTAAATGTGGTGTGATAGTGACAATGTATGTCGGGACCTCGTGTCCAAAGCATCTTAGTCGGTGATCTCTAAATCTGTGGGAACATTTGATGATGTCATTTAGATTATAAGGAATCAATAATTACTTGATAAGAAACAAGAAACCTTGTTAGTGAAGCATCATATATAAGAGTACATGTTTGATTAATAATTTTTAAATTGTAAAGGACAAAGAGGTGGTCCCTTATTTTTATTAAAGGTTCATCATAATTAAAAGAAACATGTTGGTTTGACCATTTTTTTGTGAAATAATCATAGAAAAAATGGGCTTGAAAAAAACTAGAAAATATATCCTTTTCAACCTATGAAATGGATGACATGGTTAAAAAAATTCAAATTCGTTTCACCATTTTTTGTTTCATTAAGAAATGGTGTGGATAGGATTGGCCCAATGATTTTATTGTGGGGGTTTCAATACCTTAATCAATCACTCGCACTATATTTTACATTTTTTAATATTCCATAGAATCTCCCATTGGTACCCACATACATAAATAAGTATGGACCTATTTTCCCAATGTAGATATTCCTTTGAGGATTCATGCACAACAGTGCTTAGGAACTCACATTGGTTGATAGGATAGGATGTCAGGATAATCACACCCTTTTGGGGGAATTTTTTCCTACTACGGGACTCACTTATTGATTTATGAAATATTTTTTAAAATCTTCTTAGACCATGATACAAGAATGGTCACCCCTATTCCAATGCATTGATTATGAAAATGTATCAATAGGAACAATTTATTTCATATCACAGGTTCTCAATCGCTCCCTTATTTATTTATGATGCTTTGGGTCATGAACATATTCGGGAACTCTGGAGTTTATTATCATCTAAGGTTGTGGTTGGGGTCATGGGAATGGGATAAAAAATTATGAGGCATCCTACATATCCTATGAAAATAGGAATCAAACCCCACATAGTTTTTTGACATAGTTAAAGGTCATGTTACTAGACCCATCCATGTAGTTTAACTTCAGGCTGTATTGATATAAATATCAGGATCAAAACTTGGCGATACATCATACATATCCATTTAAATATAGGAATCAGAGTCTATATATTTATTATTACTAGCATCTGTTTTATGATACATATGACAATAGAGACCCCATATGGGACTTATCTATAAAATATTTCCCTATATTTCTTTAGTGGGAGTACAAACCTTTGAGTGGAGATTAGATGTAATCATACTTACATACCAATGGATACCTCTTATTGGGGAATTCTCATCACATTATTGGTAAAATAATTTCTAGTTAGTAAGAACATATGATTCATGCTCGGTGTGAGAAAAAAGATAGCAAAATATTGAATTAATTATATGACAAGATATCTGTGTGGGGGTTAGACATTAATGTTTCCATTTGAGATGTATTATTACCCATATCATGGATGATATGGTATGGATATTGGGACTTGGGAAGGCATACTACGTATCTTGTTTTATAACAGGAATCAGATTCACTATAGTTCAGTTCAACCCTAACCCGTTGATGGGTTTGAGGTACTTGATGGAATGATCATGACGATACATAAAATTATAACCATGTAAGAGCCCACTTATCATCTGCTGATGGATGAGGAACTGTGATCATCCCATGGGGATGCGTGGATACTTATGGTTGAAATGCCGAATACATTAGAGGACTTACACCGAAGTGGAGACCCATTTGAGATCGGTCCTTAGAAAGGTGACCTACGTATCATGGTTATTGCCGGAATCAGAGTTCTTGTAGTTTGGATTCCCCTTAAACTGTTGATGGGAAAACATTGGTGGTCATTCTTGAATATATTTTTGTTACCCCTATGGTTTCATGAATGTTAGGGGATTATATTAGGATGGATTCCCTATTGATCAGGGCTTACACGGTAAGGCTGTAATTTGGCATACTCATTCTTTATCTTCTAAGAGATAAACCAAGGTGACAACCATCAAAGTTTCTACCAGAGGGCATGACACTAATAGGGTCGCATGAGGGAATAAATCTAACTCAAAATGGAAACTTCCCATAAAAATGGGTATGAGATTGAAGGTTCCTGTATGGGGACCACATATCATGAGCCCAAGTGGGTCTGATCGAAAACGTTTTCATGCCATTAAGGGATCTGTTTAACATGTCTTGGACGTTTTTTGAGCATGCCTTGATTGTATACTTGACATGTTTGTGGTGTGAGCTTGGATTTTAATACACTTAAAAGGGAATACTCATGATCAATTGATTTTTATTGTATGTATTCATTTATTCAAAGTGGTCAAGTCCAATGCATCTTTTATAACCTAAGAAAACATGTCTATAGTCTTTTTCATGATATTTCTTACATGTCTATACTCTATTTCATGATCATCCTGACTTGCCTTCTGACTATCGCATGAGAATGTTGAATTGTCTATGGTAAATCATATGATCAGGACGATATGTTAAAGACTCCTTCGCATGATCAAAATTCATTTTATATCATGTATTCACATAATCAAGGAACCTAATTCCAAGGATATTTTCTTGACCGTTATGAATTTTACTCAGACTATAGCATGATAATATCAACATATCAATAGGAAATTACATGATCAACCTTGATTTTCTAGTGCCTATATTTGTGACAATGAAAACATTTCTAATGGTTTTTTCCGAATCAGCTTGACTTATCTTTGGACCGCCACATGACAATTGTGTCATGTGGATCAGTGGTGGTGGGATCAACCATATTTTTACAAGGGTTTTTTATAACAGAATTACATATCCAATTTCTCTTAAGGAAATTTTAATATTAGTGGAGAATCCTATGTTTTGTGCAATAAAACTATTCATGTGATGGGGTAATATGGATATGTTTAGGATAACTCACATGAAAAAGGGTGTATGCCCATGGGTTGTGGAAACCTATCCAAAGGTATTGTGCCTAAAGTTTCATTGGCAATAAAGCATGCTCTAGTTTTCATGTCAATGGTGTAAAACATAGGGATTTCATAGAGAAAGGAGATCTTATACATGTTCTTATATATGCATCAAAAGACACCTTCATATGACTCATTGATCATACAATTTTCATGAACTCAAAAGGTCCTTGAGATAGATTATGAAAACCTGAATTGAATATTCCCTAGGACACCACAAGAATGGTTGAGGTTCTATAGTGCAAATAGATGAGGGTTTTCCCATTGGTTTACCTAAATGTCAATGGATGTCTTTATGAAACTGCAAGATACCCTCACTTGTGTGATCTGCATGACCCTTATAAGGACTTCCGATAGATTCTATGATTTTTATAGGGGTTCTTACTGATTTCATCACATGAAAGGATGAATTTTTTCAAGTCATAGAGAGAAGGGTTCATGGAATATGGGGGTGCCAGTCCTTGAGTCTAAAATGCGAGGACAAGAAAAAGAGCATCACATGATTCTGTAAGGGGTCACCGTGAGACAATGGACCTATGGCATGTGTGGGGTGTCTATAACTGGTTTGCAAATACCTGAGGGATCCACACCATCACGTGCATAGTTTTAAGGCCTCGTGATCACGATCACATGAGGTCATCGTGAGAATGAGGATTCACACGATCAATTTTTTCAACACTGTATGAGGACATTGTTTCATCCATTAGGATATACCTGAGATAGCTCATATAAATAATTTTCAAAATAGGGATCTTCACATCACACCATCACATGATCCCAAAGAAATAAAGCATGGAAATACCATTGCACGTCAAAACAACATGTTAAGGATGGAGGTTTAAGAGATATGGATGTGCATCCTTTTGGGTTCATGACAATCATGTAATGTTGTTTCTTTATAGGGGATGAATATTATGTTATTATACCATGAAATGATTTTATGTTAAGATAATCATGCGATGACTTCTCATGATAACATTCTCATGGTGGGTTCTTGTGATGATATCCCCATAATTACCCAGAGAAGATCCATGAAGGCGGTGGATGGCTAAATTGTTTTCTGTATCCCTTCTATGATGCTCCCTCTCCTACTCACATGTGTCGTTTTAGAAGGTAAGTAGTGGTATTTATAGGTGAATGTTTTACAAGGGTGGTCCCTCTTTCCAAAGGGAGGACGTTGTGTCCACCATCTAAGGTGATGGATACTTTTTTGGATAGACATCACACTAATGCAAGGCGGATTCACGTGATTTTCATTACACAATGAGAATGCTATATTACGATTTGATGATTGGATTAATTCAATGATGCCTCATGAAATTACCTATTAAAATAGTATTAATTCAAAAAAAAACATTTATATAGTGGAAGGGTCTCGTAATAAAAAACTTCTCATGACCTCTTCAGTGAATGTCTTTTATTCGATCGTGTGATCAAAAGATGATCTTGCGATGGATTCATTATTTGGTGGAAGCTCTCATGGATGGATATCGTGACCAGATTCATGTGATAGATCAATTATAGGATGGTTATAGGGTCATCCACACTATATTTCTTGGGTTCATTCAATGGAGATTGATAGCTAAGGTGATCACCAACTAATCATATGAGCGACATCATGTTTACTCGCTCCATTGAACCATCAGATTGGGATAGAGGATGATGATAAAGAGGATTAAGATAGAGGTATCATGATACATAGTATTTTTTTGAATTTATATATCATGGGCTGAACTAAATTCAAACTCAAAATTCGTGGGATTGAAACAGAGAGATGATATTGGTTGATCAAACGATCGAGTGGTTGGGATTTAATCATTTGAAGAGTACCAAAAAATTCCCATCCCACGTATAAATATCACTTCATCATACTTATTATTTATAATACTTTTATTGGATTTAGTTCTATTGAGATTGAAATGGGGTTTTTTTATGCAAACCACCCACACAAACTGCCATCCGGGCTTCGACTATGTGGGTTCTCGGCCCACGTTATGCGTAACTTCAATCTTGTGCACCATAAGCCCTATACATGGGCTCAAATGCCTCTTGTAGGAACTATGCAACATACTACCATAAATTGGATATCCAAGGCCAAATCCCATTAGACATGGTCAATACTGGTCCCACAAGGGCCTATGGTTAAGGCTTGGCTTGGCTAGTTAGTGGGATAGCCATATTTTTTTTGGCAAAGGTAGTTATAATACTCACAAGAACTTAGAATAAAATTCTAAGATGGGTGAAATAAGGGCCTAAAATGTACCCCATTTATATAAAATCCCAATACCATTGATCAAGTAATCCATTCAATCCATATCATTATCACCACATAGTTCTTCAAATATCTAAAATCTTCATCGGAAAAGTGATGCACAATTAAGGGTGCTAATAATATCAAAGCTACTTAGACAGGACATAATAGTTATTCGAATAATTGTTATCGTGGTTTTGATTTAAAATTTAGTGATAAAGTGATAATATATATATATATCTATATATAATAAGGTTTTGATATTTGGAATGAAATGGAAGCTAATACCTAGGAATATCGGTCCCTAAGAGATTCTTAGTCACATTGGTATAATATCTTATGACTTGGAACATCCAATGAACCTCTATCAAGTTCATGATTTGTTCCATGTGTCTCTCCAAATAAATTAAATTTTTAATCCTTCATATTTACTAAACTCAAATATAATAACATTGGAGCATGATCTATTTTATGAGAAACAACTGGTAAAAATATTGTCTTTTAGAGACAAAGAGTTATGAAACAAGACTAATCACCATCTCAAAATTCCTTAGCGGAATCATAAATTTGTGGAATAATTGAGGGAACCCAAGGATGTGATGATACATAGATATACTATTTTTTTTATATCAAATTGAAAGATTTTAAATGGCCAAACATTAATAAAGAGATAGAATATATCACATTGTGATTTTAGAATATATTTATCTTTAACAAACCAAAGTGTTTGATAGCTTGTGAAGAACAAAAACACTAAATTTTTATAAAGAATTCCTAAAAATTATAAATTGTAACACATTATATTGTATATGATTTTTGAAAATAATTTCTAATTTATTTAGGAAATACTATTGATCCTACAGAACTATTTTTAAGTATTTTGTTTATGAGAATTTTATTCATATATGTTTTATTTTCAATATAATTAATTGTATTAAACATATATAAAAGTATTATTTGACATGAATAAAATTTATTCATTGGTTATAAATATAACAACCCGAGCCTTTTCTTAATTTAATATTAAATCATTTTAAAGATAAACAATAGAATAGTATTACATATAGAGGATCCAAAGGTTTAGTGTCTTGGGAAAACTAGGACCACACATAACAAATACAACATCAAGAATTAAAATTTATTTAATTTCTTCTTCTCTGGATTCTTATTGGAACTTGTCGTATCCTTAGTACAAGTATCCACCTGAGGATATACATAAAAAGGGGTGGTCTAGAATCCCAATAAGATGATAGATAATAACAATATATCATGGGTTGAGCATAATCATAACATAGGCAAAAGATCATGAACATGAGATGAGCATAAATAAATGACTTGAAATGTGGAAATGCATAAAAATGAAACATCATGTCTTAGTGGTTAACTACAACACATACTTGTGATCCAAGATATAATATTTTTCCCACATCATTTAACATTTACTCATGAGATTCTTCACTTTACCCAATGCATTGGAGATCTGTATAATTCCAGGCGCAACCGTCACTTCGAAACATTCATAATTGCGCTATATAATTCCGGGCGCACCCGTCACATCATTACATTATCATTATCATGATTTACACATAGAAAAAATATCAAACGTGAACATAAATAACCCATGTAACAGAATTAGTTTCTTCTCATAATAATACATTCATAAGATTGGGGTTCCCAAAAGAAAGAGGGAACAACATACTTGATACAAGAACCACCAACCATGAATGAGAAATAAAAGTTGAGTTCTTAAAAGAAGAGTTATTTTGGAAAACATTTTCATTGAAATAAAATTCATTATAAAACATGTGTATCCCATAAAAGTAAATAAAATTATGAAAAAATGATCTTTAATTAGTGACCATATCAAAAATGTAGTTAAAGAGGTAGAACTCAAAGGATGAGAGTTGGGTTTGAGAATTTCCCCTTACCTTGTACCTGGATGCTTCCTTCTATTTAATGTCCTATATAATGACATTATATTCATTAATTATAACCCCATAAACATTTTTACATTAATTGGGTTAATTATAGTTTCATTATTTCATTATATGTTCCTTTGGATGACTTATAGAGTTTAAAAACACTGTTCAGGGATGTTCGTTTTTATGGTTTTTCTTGGGTGGTTCACTTGTATTCTTAAATTGAAGTTTGGGTAGAACATGAGTAAACATCCAGAAATGATATTAAATGTCATTAATGATATTAAAGTATATTGAATTATTTTATAAATAATTATAGTATATCCATGTGGATTAATCATTAGATAAGAATTAAATGATGGTTATTTGTGTCAATTTGGGCGGTTTTTGGATCACAACAAAGTTGTTTTAACTTATCACTTAGTAATATGTACATAGGTTATTTAAAGAACCTTAAATAGAACATAATACACATAATATATTCTGTTTCAACCATAAAAATGGTTTCATGACCATATCTGAAGGTAGAAATGGAAGAAGATGGCATGTCGTTCTTGAAGGTGATAAATTAACACCTCACGAACAACGTTATCTTTAATAAAATAAAAGAAAGAGGGAAAGGGGGTTGGATGATATAATATCACATTAAAATAATACAATTAAATTATGTGTATAATACTACAGTTACAATACAATTTGGATGAATATTGGTGGGGAGAGGTCAAGAAATGAATTTGAACTTGAAAGGAAATTAAAGGAGGGAGGGAAATTACCTCTTGAATCCTTCTATTGAGAACCTCCTTAAGGGCCTAAGCATGGTCTTTTTATGTGACCAGAAGAACTTGTACATGGTATAGGGGATAGGGAAGGTGTTTGGGTAGAGTTTAGTGAATTCTTGGAGCTTGAGAGGTGTGAGGAAATGAGGGTGTGGACGGTGGCTTTTATAGTGGAGGGGAGATGGGTTTCCTTAATATAAAATTCACCAGTTTATTATTTCCCCACAAGATAAGGAAAAGAGAGTCTTGAACGACCAAGAATAGTAATTTTATAATTTAATCCCGAACCAAGTGGTCTTACGTCATCAGAACATCACACATGACCCTATAATTAGCTTATTTAGCTTATTTTGTAAATTACGATATTTCACTATTCATAAAAAATTCAAGTATCTCAGAAAAATCACAAAAATTTACCCCAAACATTTTTCAACATTTAGAATCCAAAAATGAAGTCCATTTTTCAAAAATAATTTTCTTAATTTTATTACATTAATATTTAAATAAAATTATAATTTACTTAAAAAAACAGTTTTTGAGATTAAAATTGATTTTATAGTGCATTCAAAAATTATGCAGGGTCTTATAAAATTATTAAAAAACTATAATACATTTATTAAATAATTTATGAATAAATTTTAGGGAAATAAATATTATTTTAAATTAATCAATTAATTATAATTAATTATTTATGACTTACAAAATACCAAAACATTAACTAAGGTCAAATTGTCACTTTCTAAGATGTCTAAATTTTATTTTATTATTCATAGGTAATTTTACTATTATGTTGGATGATTTACTATTCATAAGGGTCATAATACTATTCATAAGCGTATGTTACTATTCTTAAGGGTACGTTACTATTCACCAAAAAATGTTTTTGTTTCATTAGACTCCAAAAATCGTCTGGAACACAACCGTGTATGTCGGATTTTCGAAATTCCAAACATTGAAGTGACAACCTTATGTTTAAAGGTCACTTATCACTTTGTAGTTTATTTTGTTGTGTTTTCATTTTATTTTATTACCTAAATATAATAAGGGAATTTCCCTTGAAAAACTTTGTGTCGTTACATTCATCCACCCTTAAGAAATTTCACCCCTGAAATTTCAATCTACACAAACAGGTGAGGGTACATCTCCTTCATTACCTCTTCTGGTTCCCAAGTTTCTTCTTTAAAACTTATGGTTCCTCCACAAAACATTGACAAGACTGGTTTTATTGTTGCGTAGAACCTTATCTCTCCGATCTAGAATCTTTACTGGCTACCCCTCATAGGAGAGATCATCTTCCAGCTACACCACCTCTGAGTTTAGTACATGTGAGGGGTATGGTATGTACATCCTCAGTAGTGATACCTGAAACACATCATGAACTTGAGACATATTTTGTGGAAGTGAAAGACGATAGGCCACGACTCCTATGGGGTCAAGGATCTCAAAGGGGCCAATATACCTTGGGATTAACATCCCTTTCTTCACGAATTGCATGACTCTCTTCCATGGAGATATTCAAAGGAATACTTTTTCTCCAACATCAAACTCCAAGTCCCTTCGATGGTTTTTAGCATAGCTCTTTTTCTGAAATTGAGCAGCTTTGATGTGTTTTTGGATGACTTGAACCTTCTCTATCATTTCTTAAACAAGATTGGGTCCAAGTAGCTTTCTTTCTCCAACTTCATCCTAGCATGTTGGAGTTCTACATCGCATTCCATACAGAGCTTCATATGGATCCATATGAATACTCGAGTGGAAGCTATTGTTGTATGAGAACTCAACCAATGGGAGATGCTGATCCCAACCACCTTTGAATTCAAGAGAGCAAGATCTTAGAATATCCTCAAGCATTTGAATAGTCCTTTTAGACTGGACATTAGTTTGGGTGTGATAGGCCGTGATGAAATTTAATTTGGTACTCAAAGCATGTTGAAGGCTCCTACAGAATTTTGATGTGAACCTTGGATCACGGTCAGAGACAATTGAGAGTGGAACACTGTGCAGTCTCACCACTTCCTTCACATATATCTTTGCATGTTGTTCAAGCGAGGGGTCTTCTCAAATAGTGATAAAATGGTCAGTCTTGGTGAGTCAGTCAACCACAACCCATATCGAATTATTTCCCTTTTACATCTTCGGGAGACCTGTGACAAATTCCATAGTAAAATTTTCCTATTTCCACATGGGTATAGGCAATGACTTCATCATACCTTTAGAATTTTGTCACTCGACTTTAACTTGCTGACATACCAAGCACCATGATATATATTCCACCATCTCCTTCTTCATGTTATCCCACCAGAAGTGTTCTTGTAGATCACAATACATCTTGGTACTCCCAGGATGGATAGAGAAATTTGAGATATGTGCATTGTCCAATAGCTCCTTTTTTATCCTGGGTGATGCAGGCACATAAAGACGTGTTCCAAACCGAATCACACCATCATCGTCGATATGGAACTATTTCATCTTCCCTTCCATTACTGCATTCACCCTCTTTTGTATCTCCAAATCATCCCTTAGTGCTTCCTTAATCTTATCCTGGATGGATGGTTGTGAAATCATTTGGGAAAGGTAGGATGTATCCCCTGCAATTATGATTTCCAAATCCATTCTTTGCATATCCATGAAGATAGCGTCTTTCTCAATCCACAACACGGATAGCGTAGAAGGTTCTTTTCTTCTTAGAACATTAGCTACCTTTTTCACCATTCCATGATGATAGTGAATAGAGAAATCGTAATCCTTAATTAGCTCTAACCATCTCCTTTGACGCATGTTGAGCTCCTTTTGTGTGAATATATACTTTAGGATCATATGGTCGGTGTATATGTCACACTTCTCGCCATAAAGGTAGTTCCGCTAGATTTTCAAGGCAAACAACACAGCTGCGAGCTCTAGATCATGGGTTGGGTAGTTCTTCTCTTGGATCTTCAACTGTCGTGAGGCGTAGGCTATCACATTATCATTTTTCATGAGTATACAACCCAATCCTTTCTTTGAAGCAGCACTGTATATCACAAAACTTTCTCCACTTTTCGGTTGTGTGAGTACAGTTGCAGTGATCAGCCTTCTCTGTAGCTCTTGGAAGCTTCCCTCACATTCTTCCATCCATACATACTTTTCCCCTTTCCTTGTTAACTTAGTTAGTGGGCTTGAAAATCATGAGAAGTTTCTCACAAAAAGTCGATAGTACCCAGCTAATCCAAGAAAACTACAGATTTCTGTGATACTAGAGGGCCTGGGCCATTCCTCAGTCACCTATGTCTTTGAAGGATCCACAAAAATTCCCTCACTTATGATCAAATTTCCCAAGAATGTGACTTGATTCATTCAAAAGTCACACTTACTAAACTTGGTGTACAGCTTCTCCTTTCTCAAGGTCACCAACACAAGTCTTAGATGTTCTTCATGTTCCTCCTTGCTCTTAGAGTAGATGAGAATATTTTCGATAAACACTACCAAAATTTATTCGATGTATTGTCTAAAGAATCTATTCATAAAATCCATGAAGATTGCAGGGGCTTTATTAATTCCAAAGGACATCACCAAAAACTCATAGTGCCCATACCTTCTATGGAAGACAGTCTTCTGAATATCTTCATTCTTCACCTTTACCTGATGATATCCAGAATGAAGATCCACCTTTGAGAAGTATTGAGATCCTCTTAACTGTTCTAACAAGTCATCAATCCCTGGGGGAGGATACTTGTTCTTTATGGTGATCTTGTTGATTTCCCAATAATCGATACACAGACGCGTGGTTCCATCCTTTTTCTTCACAAAGAGCCCTAGCGCACCCCAAGGTGATGCACTAGGGTGTATGAACCCTTTGTCCATATGCTCTTGCAGCTGCTTATTTAACTCCTCCAGCTCGATAGAAGCCATCCTATAGGGGTACTTCGAGATAGGAGTAGCTCCAGGTATGAGTTCAATTGAGAACTCTACCTCACGATCTGGGGGAATTCCAGATAACTCTTCGGAAAAAATATCTCTGTATTCCCTCACGATGCGAACTTCCTCAAGGTTGGAACATTCCTTCGACTCAACCATTTGGGGGAGGTATGCTTCCTCATAGGGAATGAAAACCCACACCATTGAAGTATTTTTCAAAGGAGATTAATGATCTTATTTGCATTTGTAGAGGAGCGTGGGATGGTTGAAAATATGAAAAGATATTTCCTTTTCCCGACAGTTGATATGCGCTCTATATAACGAGAGTCAGTCCATTACCTTTATAGCGTCGAATTCCACCACATGAAGTATTATGAGATTTGCTGGAAGAATATTCCCACATATGCCAACAGGAGAAGAGTCAAACACTTGGGTTGCAATGATTTCACCACTTGGTGTTTTTACAAATCTCTCTACTTCAAGGTTTCGGGGTTTGATTCTATAGTTCTAGCAAACCTGCAAGATATAAAGGAATGCATAGAACCAAAATCAAATAATACTTTTTCCATTCTTGAGTGAATAGGAATTGCACCATGTACGACTTCATTATCATGCTCCACCTCCATAGTAGTGATGGTATAAGCCTTCCCTTGTTCCTTTCGATTTAGTGGCTGCTGACGCTAATTACCCTCATGAACTCGAGGTTTAGTGCACTGGTTTTCATAGTGCCCAAGATCCTTACAGTTGTAGCATTGAACCATGAGTGGTTCTCTCCTTTCATCGGCAACATTTTCCTTCCTTTTCATGTCATTTCGACACTCTTGATAAAGGTTTCCTTCTTTCCCACACTTGATGCATTTCCCCGTCTGTTTGAGGCAGTTCCCATGGTGCAACTTCCCGCATTTTTGGCATGTGGGTCGTTTATTTTTATTCCCACCTTTGTCATTAGATCCACCAGCTTGAAACTCCATCTTTATTTTCTTATCAACATAGCCATGGGACTATTCCCTAAAATCCATCTCCACTTTGGGAGCACACTGAACAACTTATTCATAACTCTGATGTCTCTAATTGTAAGAGCCTTTCAATGGTGTGGTTTTAATGCACTAAAGAATAAATCAATTTTTCTATCATTATTGATAACAAAACCCAAAGCATACCTTACGAGCCTTATGAAATTCGCTTCATAGGTTGTGACAGATGCTCCTTATTGTTGCTTGAGCTCTATTAATTCTCTCTTCATCTTCATGCCAAGAGTTCGTGGGAAATACTTATTAAGAAGCATTATCTTAAAGTCTTCCCATTCCATCTATTCAATTTCTTCCCTTGGCTTGGTGTTCTTAATCAAAGCCCAACATTGATCATGTTCTCCATCTAGATGATAAATAGCTAGAGTCACCTTCACTGTCTCAGAATAGTGAAGCATAGAAAAGATCTTCTCCATGGAGTTTAACCATTGTTCCAAAACTAGTGGATCAGAAGATCCACAAATATTTTGTGGTCTTTTCCGCATAAAACATTCGATAGACAGTTTCTCCCTCTTTGATGAAGGAGGACATTCCCCATTATTATGGTTATTATACATAACCTGAGATAATTGGGTAAGAATCTCCATGATGTTTTTAACTCCACCTCCCAAATCATTGGGGATGTTGTTTAGACAATCGTTGCATTGGCCCTCACATGAGTTGTTGGCCTGATTTCTCCTAGTCCCCACCACTTTCTAAAATAGAAAAGGTTAGAACACAACATAAGTAAACAAGTCATGAATAACTTATTCATTTAAACAATTATTCCAAAAACATAACATATGGGATCCCTAGGTAAATATGCTTGTGTGCATATTTTTACTTAGTCTCATACTAGAGGTTTTCTCTAGGGTTCACTAATCCTAATTCCCAAATTAACTAAAACTTTCCTCTGATACGAACTATAGAGACCCGAGACTTTTCTTACTTTACTATTACATAATTTTAAAGATAAAAAACACAATAGTATTTCACATAGAGGATCCAAAGGTTTATTGTCTTGGGAAAACTAGAACCACACATAACAAATACAACATCAAGCATAAACATTTATTTAATTTCTTCTTCTCTAGATTCTTATTGGCACTTGTACCCTCCTTAGTACATGTAGCCAACTGAGGATATACATCAAAAAGGGTGAGCTAGAATCCCAGTAAGAGGATAGATAATAACAATATATCATGGGGTGAGAATAATCATAACATAGGCAAAAGATCATGAACATGAGAGGAGCATAAATAAAAGACTTGAAATGTGGCAATGCATAAAAATGAAACATCATGTCTTTGTGGTTAACTACCAAACATAATTTTGATCCAAACTAGCATCTTGTTTACACATAATATCACATTTACTCATGATATTAATCACTTTACCCAATTAATTGGAGAAATGTATAATTCCGGGTGCACCCATCACTTTGATACATTCATAATTGCGCTATATAATTCTGGGCGCACCCGTCACATCATAACATTATCATTATCATGATTTCCACATTGAAAACATATAAAAAGTGAACATAACTAAACCATGTAATGAAATGGGTTTCATCACATTAGAATACATTCATAAGCTTTGGGTTCCCAAAATAAATAGGGAACAACATACTTGATACAAGAACCATCTACCATGAATGAGGGGTAAAAGTTGAGTTCTTAAAAGAAGAGTTCTTTTGGAAAACATTTGTATTCACATAAACTTCATTAGAAAAAATTTATATCCCATAAAAGGAAGGAAAATTATGAAAAAATGATGTTTAAGGAGTGATCATTTCAAAAATGGAGTGAAAGAGGTAGAACCTGAAGGATGACAGTTGGGTTCCAGAATTTCCCCTTACCTTGTACCAGAATGCTTCCTTCTCTTTAATGTCATGTATAATGAAATTATATTCATTAATTAGAAACACAGAACCACGTTTACATTAATAGGGTTCATTCTAGATTCATTATGTCATATTATGTTCCTTTGTATGACTTATAGAGTTTAAAAACATTGTTCGGAGATGTTCGTTTTTATGGTTTTTCTTGGGTGGTTCACTTGTATTCTTAAATTGAAGTTTTGGTAGAACATGAGTAAACATCAAGAAATGATATTAAATGTAATTAATGATATTACTGGAGGTTTAATGATTTTATAAATAATTATATTAGATCCATGTGGATGAATCATTAGATAAGAATTAAATGATGGTTATTTGGGTCAATTTGAGAGGTTTTTGGATCACAACGAACATGTTTTAACTTATCACTTAGTAATATGTACATAGGTTATTTACAGAACTTTAAATAGAACACAATACAAATAAAATATTCTGTTTCAACCATAAAAATGGTTTCATGACCAGATATTAATGTATAAATGGAAGAAGAAAGCATGTCGTTCTTGAAGATGATAAATTAACACCTCACGAACAACGTTCAATTTAATAAAATGAAAGGAAGAGGGAAAGGAAGTTGGATGATATAATATCCCATTAGAATCATAAAATTGAAATATATTTATAATACTTGAGTTACAATACAATTTGGATGAATATAGGTGGGGAGAGATCATTAAATGGACATGAACTTGAAAGGAAATTAATGGAGAAGAGGGAGGGAAATTACCTCTTGAATCCTTCTCTTGAGAACCTTCATAAGGGCCCAAGATTGGTATTTTGATGAGACCAGAAGCTCTTGGACGTGGGAGAGGGGCTAGGAAAGGTGTTTGGTCAGAGTTTAGAGAAGTCTTGGATCTTGAGAGGTGTGAGGAAATGAGGGTGTGAAGGGTGGCTTTTATAGTGGAGGGGAGAGGGGTTTCCTTAATATAAAATTCATTAGTTTATTATTTCCCGACAAGAAAATGAATAGTGAGTCTTCAATGACCAAGAATAGTACTATTATAATGTTATCCCGAAACAAGTGGTATTAAATCAGTAGAACATCACACATGACCCTATAATTAGCTTATTTAGCTTATTTTGTAAATTATGGTATTTCACTATTCATCAAAAATTCAAGTAGCTCAGAAAAATCCCAAAAATTTACCCCAACCATTTTTTAATGTGTAGAATCCAAAAATGAAATCCATTTTTCAAAATTAATTTTCTAAATATTATTAATTTAATATTTAATTAAAATCATAATTTACATTCAAAAAACAGTTTTTACGATTAAAACTGATTTTGTAGTGCTTTCAAAAATTGCGTAGGGTCTTATAAAATTATCTTAAAACTATAAGACACTGATTAAATAATTTATGAATACAATTTAGAGAAATAAATATTCTTTTAAATTAATCAATTAATTATAATTAATTATTTATGACTTACAATCAACCAAAATGTTTACTAAGGTCAAATTGTCACTTTCTAAGATGTCTAAATTTTATTTTATTATTCATAGGTAATGTTAGTCTTAGGTTAGATGATTTACTACTCATAAGGGTCATATTACTATTCATAAGGGTATGTTACTATTTCTAAGGGTACGTTACTATTCACCAAAAAATGTTTTTGTTTCATTAGACTCCAAAAATAATCTTGAACACAATCGTGTATGTTAGATTTTTGAAATTCCAGACATATAAGTGACAAAATTATGTTTAATGGTCACTTATCACATAGTAGTTCATTTTGTTGTGTTTTTTTTGTTATTTTATTACATAAATATAAGAAGGTAATTTCCATTGAAAAACATTCGGTCGTTACAATAAATTGGTTTTAAATGCAAATAAAATCATTTGATGGTAAAAGGAGTTATTTTTCTAAAAAAAATACTTTTATGCACAAAAAGTATTTTGTATCTATATATATTATATTAACCACTATGGATGAATGGTTTTAATAAATTTTATAGATAATATATTAAATAAAATAAATTAACATTCATTTAATGGTTTTTAATTGGAAATGAATATGAATAAATTAAGTGTTATACATTGAAATGTATTTTCTAAAAATTGACTTCATTGCATTTAGCGCACTTATTTTAAAATGGATTTATCCCACTTACAGGAATTAAATTTGATAAAATTATTTCTATATTTGTAATAATAATTCCAAAAAAATTTAATGAGGCCACATTAATTATTGTTCATAACAAATAGTAACTGTGTTAAATTTTTTTTACCTAGGTTAACATTAAAAAGGGATAACAAAGGGTTAAACTAAAATACATGGTTTAAAATTTCACAATATCTTGTATAAATTTGATTGATTAAATATATTTGGACCCAAAGTTATCTTATCATCATATTTTGGTTGATTTTGTGACATTTTCACTTGATTTTCACTTTATTATATTTTAATATATTAAGTATTTACAAGTTTACCACCCAACTCACTTATTAAAGGAGGTCTTATTCCCCTCACTACATTACACTTTTGAGACATATACCTCATCCAATCCCTAAATATATACCTTTATAACATCCTTCCACACAACCTATATGTTTTGGTCTTCCAAAAAGTCCAAAATTTTAAGGATTGATGTGTAAGCTAGAGGTGATTTCCCAAAGAACAAGTAATTATCTTTTCCAATCTATTTCGACATTCATTCTTCCTTAGCATCCATTAAATATTCTATAACCATATTAACATGATTAAATAAGTATAATAAATATAATTATAAGTTTTATGTTAATGGTGCAACCATTTTCTCCCTCCTTTTACATCCTAGGAGAAATGAAAACGTCATTTGGGCATATGTGTGTACTATCCCCAAAATAAATTTTTATTTCAAATACACCTTAAGTAAAAGTGGGTAACCATATAGAAAAAAATAAATATAAGTACTCCCTAAAGGAACTCACAGATTTTCCAAAGACCAGAATAATATTTCTAGAGTTAGACACCCTGTAAAGTTCCCATTAAAGAGGTGTTACCTAGATATTCAGGTAATCATTGATAATATCTTCAAGATGATTAGACATTATATACCATGTCTGAATGAATTCCTCTAAGTTTATTTTTATGATCTCTGAATCCTCTAGCTAGAAATCAGTCATGTTTATGATTCCACTACATTTTCTCCTCATTGAATTCAACTCAAAGACTTAACTCATAAATTATATCAATATACTATCTTAAAACATTGATCTGAATGACCTCTTCCAGCATATATTCCTTAGATTGAAGAATGAGCTTTAGAAACCCGCCTTTGTCTGCTTCCACTACTCTATTTTGAACACTTTGTTTTCCCACGTAATCCTGCACTTCTACATGTGGACTCTCACCTCCATGAATGGATGTAAATAATTTTTTTGTAATCAATAAATGGATTCCCATATGTATGGTTTTACTGGATATATATGAAATTTATAATATTATTATGATTCTGGATAGATGGATTATTGTTAATCTTTATTTAATTCTATTGATAGAAAAATGAAAACATTACTCATGCGTACGTATAGACTACCGACTCCATTTAGTGATGTAATTCATTTTTCATCAACACCTTATATAAATAGTTATAAAAGTATATATAATGAAAAAATATGATACTTATAACATGATTACTATTATGGAGATGATGAAACCATGACCCTAATTCAAGGAACAGAACCACCGAATTGAAACATGCAAAACAATCTAGTTTTAACCTGAATGTTGATTTTAATAAAGAATTGTTAATAAATGGGTAATTGGAAATTATATGGGAATGATATATTTTAAGATAAGTATGAAATTAACAGTGTGTATGAATAAATTCTAGACCTGAGGTAAAGTTTATGATTCAATATTATTTTTAGTCATGATTGTGTATTCTTGAATCTACTTTGAGGGAATTATATGTTATTTATCTATGAAACTCCATATAGTTTATAGGGGTGTCCATGGGTCTGGTTGGGTTGGGTCAAGTTTATTTTAGAGAAAACTAGAACAATAGTGGTCGGGCTGGGTTGGGTTGGGCCATAACCATTTTTCTCTAATGATCCACCCCCACCCAACCCACATTGGTCCGGGTTGGGTTGGGTCAGGTAAGTCAGGACAAGTAAAAAATTACAATAAATAATAACAAAGCAACTGTTAAACTATTCATAAAATTAAAACTAAAATGTAATATTTATTGATAAATATAATGTAGATATAATTAAAATTTAATCTTTTAAAATATTTTATAACATAATATCACATAAATAAAATGTTATACGATGCAAACATAACATTATATAACATTATATTTCAGTAAATAAAATTTTACATAACAGAAATATAACATTATATAATATGAATATATTATAATATAATGTTATATAATTTTAATCTAATGTTATATAACATAAATTAAATTTCAATATAATGAAAATAAAATGTTATATTTACATTTTATTTTCATTATATAACCTTGTTATTTATAGTTCATTTTTATTAATTACTTGTAGTTGATATTTATTATATAGTATAAATTATTATTATTTATTATTAATTATTAGAAATTAGTTAATATTTATTAGTAATATTTTTTTAATTATTTATCAAAAAATATTATTTTTTAGTTATTATTTATCACATATGTATATATGCTTGGGTTGCATTAGATTTTTTCCAACCCGAGACCCATCCCAACCCGACCTTGACCCGGCCTAAGCAAACCGAACCCGACCCCACCTGGTAGGGCCAGGTTTGGAAACCCATAATATTTTCTTATCCTCTACTTATTTCTAGTATTTTAATTTTCCTCTTTCATTATCCTCTCCTTGGTACATAAAATGATAATGAAAATGTTTTTTAAGAAAATTTAACCTTATTTCCACTTTGGTTAATAACTTTTTTCTTTCATGTCCATGTTCCTTAAAATTTTAATAAGAATGTTCTTTTCTACGATCAAATGATTATTTGAATTAATTTTAAACCATATCTAAAATTATTTTCATTTTTTACAGGGAATCTTCTTATTGTATTTTTAAATAGGTACTTTTAGACTTTTTACCAAAAGTGTGAAAGGAATATTTGTTTTAACATTTACCACACGAACGTATTTTCTTACCCTCATGAGTATTATTTTCTTTGATGATTTATTTACAATTTTACATGCCAATGAAATTATTTTTCTCTAATTCTGTAAATTTTTTATTTTATAGATACCAAAGAAAAAGGATATTCTCCCTATTTTTAAAAAGAAATGTTAAAATTCTATTTCCTATTATTATCTGAGAATGTGATCTAATGGTATAATCCATTTTATTTCTTTGGATGACTTATTATTATGTTATGATTAATTTTTTATGAACCCTGTTTCTTTTCCATGGTTTATGCTATGATGTATTGATGAATGTTTTTATAATATTTCTTCACACATATGTATTACTTTCATTAAAATGTCATCATGTACATTAAATCCTACCAATGCATTGGGTAATGTTTAATATATAATTAGATAATATAAACTATAATGGGGAGTGAACCCATTTCAGTAAGGGAATCTTGTAACAACATGGACCTAATTTCCTGTTACTTTTCCAAAAATCTGATGATTGCGGTGTCTGAGAGATTTTTGGGTTTGTTTTAGATGATGATGATGGATCACCAAAAATGAATCATTTTAAACTAATGGTGAATCACCAATTATGACTCATTTTGAACTAATGGTGACTCACCAATAGTTAATCATAAGAAATATTTTTAGTTTTTTAAAAAATTATAGATTTTCCACTTTGACATCTTATATGATGAAAAATGTGTTTGAATCCCTAATTAATGAATTTTAAAGTGATTTAAAATGGGATTAATCATGCTTTAAATATATAAAAATTTATAAGACCATTGAAATTTTTATGTCATGTGGATTTAATAATATCCAACTTTAATTTCCAATTTATACCCATATTTATTCCTACTAGATCCGGATCTAATCTTTCAATAGTGAAGATATTTTATTTATTCCTTCAGTCTTTATTTATTTTGATATGGGAGGTTTCAAATCCTTCTTCCCTTGGAGTCATGGATCCCTATTGTTTTACTTGGTTCTAGTTCCCCTAAAGAGGTTTCCACCTATGTGAACACCCCCTATATTAGGGCTAATAGTTTATATAAATCTCTATTCTTTCAGGTAGTAATTATTTCATTTCTCCATTCTATGTATCATTAGGTATGGGTTACTATTGTTATCTATTGGGAAGATATTACATCTAGATTAACATAGATAATTACCCTGTTTAAATGAAATGGAGTGAGGTAGGGGAATGATTTAAAAGATTTTATATATTTTGATTGTGATATTGATATTTTATATTATTTCATATCAATGAATAACATAGATTTAGGTATCCCTCATTTCTAAGGTTTTTTTATATTATTTTATTCCCATGTTGTTTGAATTGTTTTGAAACCACTATAAATATATGGTTAAGCATGTATATTTTGTTAATGAAATAGATTACCTATGATATTATGTATTTCTTGATAACTCTATCAAATAATGAAGTGGAATTGAGTGAAATCCCCTATGACTAATATGGAAAATGTTGTGGATTGTTCTATGATCTTTTTATGGATATTGTTTTGTATTGTGGCTTGGATATGATGATGTGACACATGGGTGGTGGATTTATTATGATGGTTTTGGGGGAAGTGGATGTGATATGTAGAAGGTTTTCAATAGTGGTGGTGGTGTGGTTGTGATATGGGTCTATGATGGTATTGGCGCTGTGGTTGTGTAGTGGGGCTGGGATGGTGGTGTTTTGCACTAGTAGCATGAGTAGTAATAGAATCAAATTCCTTATAATTATATGAAATGGGATGGTATAGTTTTTTGAATTCATAAATTAAAGGGGGGTGTTAAAGTTGAATTATATTGATGATATGAAATCTGGGAATTAGAAAAAGGTGGATTTAAAAGTTAAAGGTGACTTGTGGATTTTTTTGCCTATGTGGGGTTATTATTCTTGATTTAGAATCAGAAACAAATTATATTTTGAGAAGTTTTATGCCTTGGTGTTGAAAATTAGGATGAGACTTTCGAGAAGTTTCTCTGTATGTATATACATTGTATATTATCTATGCTTTCTATACACACCCCACCCATTTCAAGCACCATATGTCAACACTAAATGTTTTGGGGGTGTTATTTCTAACATCCCAATGGGAGGATAAATGGTTAGATACCCTCTCTTCCCCAATCCATCTTCTATGTGTCGATGATATGAATGGGTTGTTATGGATAAAATTAAACATTTTCCTTGTCTACATGTGATGTGTTGATTATGTGATGGCCCAGGTGTCTTTGGATGAGTTGTGATGAGAAGACATATGGTGGGGGTCATGTATGGAAGGAGGAGTGAACAATGTTGATGTCTTTCAGGTTCGTAATACCTACTACACTTGTTATGATATGTGATGTGATGGCCCAAGATTCTACAGGTGGGAAGTGATGTGAAGTGATGTTATTCAGAATAGGTGAGTGTGTTAGGACATACAATGTCAGGGTGTGAGAGAGTAAAATCATTGGGAAAGTGGTTTGGGGTACCCTATCATCTATATACTTCATATTATATTAATTATAATTTGATGAGTTATTTGGTGAGTGATCTTTGTAGAGGATGGGTTTGGTTAGTATACTTTTGTAGGAGATTTTTGGTTCTACTGTTTTCTCATGGATGAATTAGTATGCTATTTTCACATGTTTATAAGGGACTTTGGTTTTCCTACTGAGTATACATGTATGATCACCCTAAATATATAAAACTATTTTTCAAATTTCTTGGAGGACTTCATGCACTATGTGTAACATTACTCGCTCAAATCATTGTATAGTTCTTGTGTCATTGAAATAGATTTTCTTTTTGTAATTTACTTTGGAGACTTTTATATGTATCAATTTTATTTATACATGCATTGTGTGATTTTTTGGTTTTATTGTATATTATACCACATAGTTTATTATGGGTGATTCGTTTTATCTCTTGATACTTCATTATTATAGAGGGAAATTCCTCCCATACATGATATTTCTATCCCCTCAGTGCTAGTCGCCAACCCAGGGCTTACTAGAGGTGGGACACATAGATCATTTTCCTTTTCATATTTTTGTGAAATATTTGGATGGAGGGGGTCATGGAAAATATTTCTACTATGATAATATTGGGAGTGAACCTTGACAAAGTAAATGATGGGATGTAGAGAGAACTCAATAAACTGTGTGACTTTGTCAATAATGATAATCTTAGAAGTAACCCCGACTAAAGGAATTATTTTCTATGAATATGATCATTCCATAATTCCTATGAAATTTCATTTTTCTTATGATATCCTATCATGGATCATGATTAATTAATGATGATTTCCCACTATTATGACTCATGTCTTTTGAAATGATATGATTTATGCTATATATCATGAATTGTGATTTATGAATGATTGTGTATGAACTTCATATGTTTGATCATGCTATCATATACCCTTATTATTATGTTATTCCTACATATGATCATTTATTGATATCTCTCATGTTTACCCGTACTGAGTATCTGAGCTCGCCATTTTTATGTTTTAATTTACCCATGTTATGGAAAATGTTTTTTTGTAGAATATTTCTAAGAAGGTTAATTTGAGAGAAAAACATTACAGGAGATGTTGAAGATCTATTAGTATATAAGTTGATTATTTATCTAGTCTTCAAATACCGTGAACCTTTATTGTCCATGGGTGTGTATTTTTATTAAATTTATTGAATATTCAACTAAAATGATGAAATATTTATTTAATAAATAATTAGGTGTCAACAATTGAGCTTTATTATATCCATCTAGGAGAATGAGACTTAAGAATTATTGATTGATTCAAACTTTTAATCAAGTGTTTTGAGATTATTATTTACCTAACTCTTTTATATTTGAATTTTAGGTGGGTTTAATTATTATTACACTTATCCTTGTCAGTTTCATGGATTATTAAGGATTGATAACTGAAACAACAAGAATTTAAGAAATTTATATTAGTTTGTAAAAGATAAATTCAATTATTTATTAAGACAATGTGGGAGGAAAATCCATGGGATGGAGCCTTCCCATGATGAAATGATAATTAATAGTGAGAAAATAGATAATAAAACTATGATAGGATTTGGTTATCCAAATGTGGTAAATCAACTAAAATTTGATATGAATTGTCATTTGAACATCAAAGATATACTTATTTGGTATAATTTTATTTATATCATGGATGTATCTTCTCAAATTGTTCAAAAAGTTCTCACATTTATTCCTGATAGTTTCAATTCCCACTATGACTTCTATAAGTTGTGTTTTTATAGGATCTATATGATCCTTATGGTTCTCTCTCTCTATTTTCTAAGTGTAAATCTTATCATGGAGTCTTGGTTAGTCAAATATTCACTGATTCAGATCTCAAAAAGTCTACTTTATCCATATCATGTGGTGTTCCACTGCTTTATATGTTTGAATGTCCATTTATTGAGCCACTATTTTCTATGAATAAACTAAAATTTCTAGATAATAGCATGGAAAATATTTTATGGGAAACCACTTATGTATGGAATCTTGAATAGTTAATGTATAATTTAAACCTTACCACTGATTTCATCTAGTAATGTCTTGGTAAAAATAGCATGGTCTGGGCACTAAGTCTTGTTCCTCACTCCATGATTTTAAATAGAAACCTCATGATCTTTTCCAATGTCATTCATCATTTTAGGTATATATCTAGAAACTGATTTTTCTATTGAGTTGATCAATAAAGATAGAATGGTTAATAGGGAAGGATATTCAACTATTACATATTTATTAGATTCATGGATTAACTAAATAGAATTTTCCTTTTTAAAATTGATCACTCACTTTAGTTATTTTGTTATCAACAACAGAAGTGTGGTTAAATTTCATGACTCATCCCCTAAGGCCCATTCTGTGACTACACCAATCTCTCCTTCTATATGCCAGGGGTTGGTGACTAGAACCAGAAAGGCATATCCCAAAAATGTAAGGAATTTCCTTTAAACATGTACACACACAGACTAGGTACACAACAAAAGAAAACCAGAAAGTAGATCTGCTGATAGTAATAGTGTGAACTAAAAATAAAAAGTGCCAATATAAAAACCCATCTAAAAAGAAAGTACAGAAAAAACTGAAAAACATGCTCTAGTGGTCATCCACCAAGGATCCTACCTAAAGGGTTGGTACAACTCATCATTCATCATCATTTCCGCTCCATACTTCTATCAATCACCTCTAAGCACCGCCTAGACCTGGCTCCGCAAGTCTCATTCTAGCTGGCTGTCATGTGGATAAGACACAACAAGGTTTAGGAAAATCCCACGTAGGGGTGAGTATAACAATAACTAGTAGGGACCCCGAGACTCCCGAATGTATCCCATAATTCCATAAAGGAAAACTCCCAAATAATGATCTTAATCTCAAATTATAATGTAAAATATAGCTCATAATAGGTATACAACTTAGATAATAGGAATAATGATGATTAGTCTTGAGATAGATAATTTTATTCTCTTTAGAGGTTCTACTACTAATCCACGAAGTGTCTCTCTACTTCTGATCCATAGAGGGTCTCACTATTGCTGATCCACTGAGGGTCGCACTGATTCCGATCCATGGAGGGTCTATCTCATTCCGATCAACAGAGGGTCTCTCTATTACTGATCCATGGAGGTTCGCACTACTACCGATCCATGGAGGGTCACTCTCATGCCGATCCACAGAGGGTCTCCCTTATCTTGACAGTCAGCCACATGATTCCTGCCCTTTGTGTCCTTGAGAATTAGAGATTCTACTCCTCATAATATCAGTCGTACCTCAACTGCCACGAATTCCCAGGAAGATGTAACCCAAAGGACCGTCTTTTCGTAAGGATTCCAACATGACAGACAACGCGTCAATTGAACGCCATGTCAGTAAGTTATAAGAAAATAGGTAAATAAGGCCTGGTTGAATTCGAGTCCAATCCAACCTTTCAGTATTCCAACTTCTTCTAAAATCCAAGTGGAGTATCTCAAAAGGACCACCTCATCCCAATGGTCCCAACATCATAGATGGAACGTCAATCAGATACCCATTTTGCAAGATACTCATGTTTTAGTGAAATCAGAATGGTCGGGTCTGGGTTCGCTATGGGTCCGGCCCAGTCTGCTCATTAGGCTCGAGGTTCTGGCCCGACTAGCATGTCGATCCCGGCTGGTTGGTCTGGCCCAACTGGTGGGTCTGATCCACTCAGAAAACCCTACCTGCAAGCATTCCGGTTTCTGGACCAGACACGATGCATCTAGTTTGACTAGCTGGCAGCACAACCCCTCCTCCTGAAATGGCCGATAGGAGCTGGCCATTCATGTCCAACTGAATGGCCCAAGTGGGCCGCTCCTCCCATGCATGACGCTTCGGTACCACTCCTTCCACCCGCCGCGACCCAGCTAGCTGTGGCTCTAGCCGCCATAGTGATTATGGGTGCTGCTATCTCCATGCAGCCAGCACAACCGGACGCCAGCACAGCGTCGGTGGTGCTGCGCCGACGGTTGCTTTTGTGGGCACCAGAGATGCTCCGGTGGTCTATTTTCTTTCTCATTTGTGCCAATGGGTCTCTCGGGCCACCTCCTTCACTGAAAAGCCCACATAATAACCTTTCCGCCACATTTCAGGGTCACCCATAAATATCTCACAAAACCCCAGAGCGTCGGAGGGTCCGGTCCTTGTTCGGATTGGCTCGCAACATCCGCGTTAGCATTTAATTTAAGGGGTGGAGTAATAATCAACAAAGGATTAAAATTATCCCATAATTAAAATCCTGCAACCACCAACCGCATGAACAAATGATATGTGGATCAACCCATTAGTCATTTGATCTACGTTCATTCTATTTTACAAGAACGGGATGAGAGGAAGCATAAAACACATATAAATCAATTTAATTACACCTACCTGGATTCGGTGTTGCGGACGAACGAGAAGATCCACATTCGTAGACATTCCACATTCGTTGGTGCTCATCGTCGTCCATCGATCACTAGATTTAATCCTCCAGTGATCGTTGATCAATCATTTTTCTTCGTTGGAGGGGGATGTTGTCGAAATTTCATCAGAGCTTCTTCCAATCATTGTAAATTCTTTATCCAATGGTTTGTTTAATAAAAGAAATAATTCTCCACATTGTGTTCATTATTATGATTCATTAATGAATCTTAATTAATGATCCTATTAAACTCATGGGTATTTTAGTTACACAAAAAAATGGATGTGTCATTAAATGACCTTCATTTAGTAACCGTCATTAAATTTCTATTCTGCAAATTTCCACTCAATGTGTGAAGAAAATGTATAAAATAACTTATAGTTATTTTATTATTATTTTTCTAAAAGTCCAAAAATTGACTTTTTCATCCGACCCTTTCTAGTCAAAGTTATGCTTTTCCTAATTGAATCCTTGTGTGGTGAATCCAACAGTGCTCTTGGAATTTAAATTCGAGTACCAGTTCAAAAGATAGAAATTCATGCACGCACATTTGCCTAACGTATCATAAAAAAGATTAAAATTATATTCCAGGCTCTCCAGGCCTCGGAGTCAAGTGCCATCAATTTTTCCAGTCTCATAATAATTCCATATAATTAAAAAAACATATAGAATTTTTAGGTCTTTACATTCTCCCCACCTCAGGGATTTACATCCCAAAAATCCATAACAAAAGATATGGAAACAAATGGGGGTACTGAGCATGAATTTGAGCCTCCCACTCCCATGTTCTCTCTTGGAGGTTCCTGTGCTACCATCGAACTCGCACCTGATGGATCGACCATTAATGAAGGAACCGATCTCATTGATCCTCTATCTCTACCAGGAACTTTGTGAGCATCTCCCCCTTGTCAATGTCCAGCTTTCCCCAATTGATGACGTGTGACGGGTCATGCACCTATCTCCTCAGCTACGATACATGGAAACCTTTATGCACTTGGTGTATCTGTGGGGGAAGAGCTAAGTGGTATTCCACCTATCCAACTTAGCTGAGAATCTGGAAAGGTCCAATGAACCTTGTTGATAGCTTCTCGCCCTAGAAAAATCTCCATAGTCCTCGTCGAGGTGAGATTTGTAGGAAGACATGGCCTCCCTCCTCGATATCCAAGGGTCTTTGTCTTTTATCAGCATAAGACTTATTCCAACTCTGTGTAGTATTCATCTACTTCTAGATGATCTACTCGTTCTCAGTGGTAGTTCATACTAACTCTGGACACATAAGTGTGGACTCTCCTAAGTTTGTCCAACATAGAGGTGATCTTCATGGTTGCCCGTAGAAGGCCTCAAACGGTGCCATGCCGATGGTGGAGTGATAACTGTTGTTGTATACGAACTCCACCATTGGCAGGTGGTCCTCCAAACTGTGACCAAAATCATGTATGATAGCATGAATCATGTCTTCAAGTGTCTGTATGGTCTGCTTCATCTAACCATATATCTGAGGGTGAAAGGCAGTGCTCAAGCGTAGCTGGGTGTCGAATGACTCCTCTAATCCCTTCCACAACAGGGATGCAAAATGAGAATCACGATCTGAAATGAACATCAACGGTACCCTGTAAATCCATACTATCTCTTGGACGTAGAGGTGTCTCAGTCCCTCTAATGATACCTACTCTCAGATGGGTAGAAAATGGGCTGACTTGGTGAGAAGGTCAATGATCACATAGATAGAGTCGGGATCCTTGGATGTACCTGGTAACCCCGTCAAGAAGTCCATCGAGATATCGTCCCATTTACACTCTGGTACCTTGAGTTGCTGAGTCAATCCTGCTGAAACCTGGTGCCTGGCCTTCACTTGCTGAAAAGTGAGGCACTGTGAAATGAACTCTACCGCTTCCTTTTTCATCCCTGGCCACATGTACTAACGTTAGAGGTCCTGCTACATCTTCACCACTCAAAAATGTACCACCAAAGGGGATGTGTGGAACACCCTCATCACCTCCTACTGAAACGTTACTGGTACCGTGGTACGTCCTCTAAAAAGGATGACGTACTCCCCACCAATCCAAAATCCATCAGGATCTTATAGTGAGGATATTTGAGCACGTCAGGCCTCGTAGTTAACGTCCCCAAGTTGTGCCTCCCAAACTCATATAAGGAGTGACAGAGTGACAATCATATATTAGAGGTAAGCTACTCCATCACTATCCATGAAGGATATCCTCAACGTAGAAACCTACTCTGTCGCCTCACTCCTAAACTGTAGACCATACCTTCTATTGAGTGCGTCTACTGCCACATTTCCCTTCCCAAAAGTGTAGAATATTTTAAAGTCATAGTCCTAGAGGAACTCTAGACATCACCGATATCTCAGGTTATGGTCCTTCTGTGAGAAGATATACCTGAGACTCTTGTGATTGGATTAGACAATAAACCATTCACCCATCATGTAGTAACACCACATATTCAACACACATACCACTGTTGCTAGATACAGGTCATGGGTCGTGTAGTTCTGCTTTTGATACCTCAGTTCTTGTGAGTCGTAGGCGATCACTACTTTTTCCGGCATTAGGAATAACCACAGTCCTGTCATTGATGAATTGTAGTAGACTACATACCCAATGCCCTCTTTTCGTAGTCTCAAGATCGGGGCACCCGTCAGTCTCCACCTCAGCTCTTTGAAACTCTGTTGGAATCTATCCATCCAAATGAAGGGATTCCCTTTCTTTTTAAAATCTGAAAAGGGAACTCCTACCCTATAAAATTCAGGTAAAAATATTTGGTAGTAACCATCCAATCCCAAGAAACTCCGCACCTTGTTACATTTCTAAGAGGCACCCAGACAAGCATTGTCTCTATATTTTCCAGATCTACTACAACTCCAGCCTTCGAGATAACATGTCCTATAAAGTGGACTTGTTGTATCCAGAACTAGAACTTTGAGAGATTTCCATAAATCTGGTGCTCTCAGAGTGTATCTAGAACTTTCTACAGATGCATGGCGTGCTCCTCCTCCAACGCTGTGTACACAAAAATGTTGTCAATGAAGACCACCAATAAGAGATCGAGGTAAGTCTTGAAAATCCCATTTATGAGTCCAATGAACACTAACAGAGTTTTATTTATGCCAAAAGGTATCACCAGGAACTCATAATGTCTATACCGGAATTTGAAGGTTGTCTTCGGTATGTCCTCATTCCGTACCCTGAGCTGATGATAGCCTGATATGAGGTCTATCTTCAAAAACCACCGTGCTCTATTTAGCTGGTCGAAGAGATCATTAATCCTCGGTAGAGGATACTTGTTCATCACGATCACTTGGTTCAAGCACCGATAGTCCAAAAAAAATCCTCAAACCCCCATCTGTCTTCTTGGTGAACAAAACCGAGGCAACCCATGGGAAAACAATGGGCCTTACGAACCCCTTGCTCTAAAAGTCCTCCAACTATACCCTCAACTCACGAAACTCAATTGGATCCTTCTGATATGATGGTGTAGATATCAGTGTCATCCTAGGGTACTATTCAATGTAGAATTATACCTCCCTTTGATGAGGTAGTCCTATAACGTATTCAGGGAAGACATTCGCATACTAGTCCACCACTACAGGATAGCTCGGACTCCTCTCTTCTAGTACACAGAGGGTGAGGCTAGCCAATTGATGAGTGATTTACTGCACCCTCATCCTTGAAAGTCCATCATGTGCTGCAAAGGTTTCCTTCTCACTGGTGAAAGAAAACTTGGTCCCATCCTCACTGACACACAAAACTTTTCACCGAAAAAAGTTGATCTGAGCATGGATGGTTGATAGCTTGTCCATACCCAAGATGATTTTGTAAGGCCTCAAACCTAATACTAGGAGATCCCAGTCGAAGCTCTCACCAGCTACAGTAATGTCAAACTTCCTATACAAGGGGGTAATCATCGAATCCTCTCCCATAGGAGTCTCTAAATGTAAGGATCGATTCATGGTCTCCATTGGAATCTTTGATCCCCAAAGGAGTGCCATGGAAATGAAAGAGTGAATTGCACCTATGTCTATGAGAGCTAAAGCTAGGGTGGAGTAGAAACAGATCATACCTAAAATTATCTCTGGAGCACCGTTTTCATAGGTCTCCGTCGCCTAAAGCTGAGCCTATCCCTTTCCACCTGGTATCTATGTTCAGGGTGGACCGCCTGGGGTAGGGGTGGTAGTACCTCAAACTAGGGACCACTGCCTACTACATGACCTTCTCCACTACCATGCCTTCCACCCTACAGATCTCCTTGCTCAAACCTCTACCTATTCTTTGGCAGTCCTTCGACCATCTACTGATCATCAGTATGGCGGGTTGGGAAATTGCGAGCCATGTGACCCTACCCACTGCACGTGTAGCACTGTTTTCTCCTCTAGTTACCTCCCCTACCTTGCCAGCTCAGCACCTTAGACCCTATATCTTGGGTTTGTCCCCAAAAAGGTATTTCCCTCTTGATCCATTGTGTCATTTTCCTACTTCCTACTACAGATGAATTGGCTTCATGTTGTCTGGTAGTGGCTCTCACTGTTGGTGTCTACTCAGTTAAGAAGCTTTCCTCTAATAGTACACTCTCTTTCACTCCATCCTACGTCGAGATGTTTAGCGATATCCTCAATTATCTGATCTCCCGTATGATATCCTACTCAATGGTCCGGGCCCTGAAGAAAGGGTCCCATACCATGTCAGTGGATTGGAGAGAGAGGTCAGTGAATCTCACTGAGTATTGGGCCACTGTCAGGATGCCCTATTGTAAGTGTAATAGCTCTTGAATAGGAACAGATTATAAAGTCTCTGGTATGAACTCCTACCTGAAGAGGCTCTCGAAGTCCAACAAAGAAAGAGTCATCTCCTCATGTGTCTAGAGAATCAAGCCCCCCCATCACCATGTTGGTCCCTAAAAGAGACTATTACCTAGGATCCCCATCTGGTCTACTGGTGTCTCAACCAAGTGGAAAACGCATGCCATAGCCTCCTTCCAGTCCTCAACTACCTATAGATCAGTCTTTCCTTGAATCCTCAAAGGCCACTATATCTAGAACTCATGCAACACACTCATTCGGTGTGCATAGTCTACGGGTGGGGCTGGTGGAAACTTCTTCCCTACATGTGGTGGTGCTACTGGTACACCACCCGAAAGTTCTATCACTATAAGAGGGCCCGACACCGATTCCTCATCACTCAATGTGCCACCATCATGATCTCTCACTAGAATCTTGGATGACTGTCTATGTGGAGACATCAGGTAAAGAAAAAAATGTTACACAATAAATAATTTTTACCTGGTGAGCTGAAACAAAATAGATCCAACACACTCAAACAGTGTTTTCATATATCGAGTCAGAAATTAGATCACTGGGTCCTGGTGTATGGATATGTCGGCTGCCACACCAACACTTTACTCCCCAAACTATAATCTGAAATCCGAAAACATAACACTATCACTCCATTGAAAAAATAGACTCTTAGTTTTTCTGGTAGAACCACTCTATGATACCACTTTCTCACAACATGTCCCCCATGGTCCGTTCCGTGACTACCCTAAGCCCACATTACATAGGCTAGGGGATGGGGACTAGAACCGGAAAGGCATATCCCAAAAAGGGAAGTCATTTCCTTTAACCCTGTATACACACAGAGTAGGTACACAAAAAAAGAAAACCAAAAAGTAGAATTGCTGATACTAAAAGTGTGAACTAAAAGTAAAAAAGTCCATTATACCAACCCAAATGAAAATAAAGTACATCAAAAAGGGAAAAAAATTCTCTGGAGGTCATCCATCAAGGATCCTACCTAGAGGGTAGGTACACCTTGTCGTCCATCACCACTATCGCTTCTTACATCTATCAATCACGTCCGAGCACCGTCTAGCCTTGGCTCCCATGTCTCAGTCATGTTGTTCCTCATTTTCACAAGACACAACATGGTTTGGGAAAATCTCGTGTAGGGGTGAGTATAACAACACCCAATAGGGATCCCAAGACTCCCGAAGGTCTCCCGTAATTTCATAATGGAAAAATCACAAAGCACGATCTCAATCAAAAGGCATAAAGTAAAAGACATATCACCTTAGGAATAAAACATATAAAACATGAATAAATATGATTAGTCTTGAGATAGATCATTTAATTCTATTGAGAGGTTCTTCTGCTGATCCATAAAGGGTCTCTATACTGCTGATCCACAAAGGGTCGCTCTACTTCCGATCCACAGAGGGCCTCACTACTGTCGATCCACATAGGGTCGTACTACTACCAATCAACATAGTGTCTCAATCATGCCGATAAACATAGGGTCTCATTATTTCTGATCCACAGAGGGTCACACTGTTTCCGATCCATGGAGGGTCTCTCTCATATCGATCCACGGAGGGTCCTCTTCACTTGACAACCATCCACAAGATTCCCAAACATAGTGTGGTTGAGTTCTAGAGATTTTGTTCCTCATAATATCATTCGTACCACATACACCAAAAATTACCATGAACAAGTAAACCAAAGGACTATCTTGTCGTAAGGGTTCCAACGTGATGGACAACACATCAATCAGATGCCCAATCTGTATGTCATAAGCAAATTGGTAAATAGGGCCATGTTGGATTCTAGTCCGATCCAATGAGGTCATATTACAAATTTTACCAAAACCCATGAGGAGTATCTAAAAAGGACTATCTCATCCCAATGGTCCCATTTCCATAGACCGTATGTCAATCGAATGACCGGTTTGCAAGATACTCATGTTTTAGTGAAATGGGACCGGTCGGGTCCGTGTCGGATAGGGGTCTGGACCAATCCGCCCATTGGGCCCATGGGTCTAGCCCACCTAGAAAATCTAGCCAGCAATCAGGCCGGTTTCTAGACTAGATGAAATGAATCCAGCTTGTCCAGCTGGCGGGGTGACACCCCACCTCCCGAAACAGCTGGCCGGAGGAGGCCATTCGCATCCAGCCGAGCGGGCCGAGCGAGCAGTTCCTCTCTCGTGCGGTGCGTCAGCACCATGCCTTCCACCTGCTGTGGCCAGCTCAGCCAGCTTCTGGTGCCGCCACACTAGTGGTTTCGTATTGGCAGTTGCTTCTACAGGCCACCATAGATGCTCCAGTGGTCGGTTTTCATTCATGTCTATGCCGACGGGCCTCCCTGGTCGCCTCATTCACTATGAAGCCCATAGAATCAACTTGATGCCATGTTTCATGGTCGCCCATGAATAAAGCACAAATCCCAAGAGTAGTAGAGAATTCGGTCCTTGTTCGGATTAGCTCGCACGCTTCGCGTTAGCATTTAATCAATGGGGTGGAATAATAATCCACAAAAGTTTAAAATTATCCCATAATTAAAACCCCGCAGCCACCACCCACATAAAAAAATGAGATGTGAATCAACTCATTAGTCAGTTGATCTGAATTCATTGTATATTCCATGAATGACATGAGAGGAGTCATAAAACACTTAGAAGTCAATTTAATTCCCCTACCTAGAATCGGTGTTGTGGATGAAGGAGATGATCCACGTTTGTAGACGTTCCACATTCAGTGGCACTCGTTGTCACCCGTCGATCTCTGGATTGAATCCTCTTACAATTGTTGATCGATCATTGTTCCCTGTTGGATGGTGACATCACCTAAGTTTCATCAGAGCTTCCTCTCATCATTTACAATTCAATGGCCAAATTTTTGTTTAATAAAATAAATAATCCTCCATGTTTTGTTCATTATTATGATTCATTAATGGATCTTAATTAATGAACCTACTAAACTCACAGGCATTGAGGATACACAAAAAAGGGACATTTCATTAAATGAACCTCATTTATTGACCGTTTTTACCCAATGGTTCATCCAAATTCCACTCAATGGGGGAAGAAAAAGAATAAAATAACTTATAGTTTTTTTTCAGAAAGTCCAAAATTTAACTTTTTTATCCTACCCTTGTCGGATGAAGTTAAGCTTCGCCTAAGTGAATCCCAGGGCTGTGAATCCAATGTTGCCCTTAGAATTTCAATATTATAACTAGTTCAGAAGATAAAAATTTTCTCCCACATGTTTACTAAACGTACCTTAAAAAAATTTAAAAATTCCTTTTTGGGCTCTCCAGGCCTCAGAATCACGTGCCGTCAATTTTCACAGTCTCATAATAATTCCATATAATTAAAAAAATTTACATAATTTCTGGGTCTCTTCCTTAAAAATTAAATTAATTCTATTGAATCTACACTCCCTATGATATAATGTGGATTCAAACAAAATGATTCCCACAATTTTCATGGATGTTTGGCATGGTGATCTTCCATTTCAATTCTTTGTTCCAAAATAATTTTGTTTCTTGGGATTTGAGAGATGACTTTCTTAGTCACCGATTAGTATAACTTCCCTTTCATTATTTTTAGGTAGTTCTCTATCAAATATTGGTAATAATTCAATGATAGGTTTTTTGAACCAACAATCGGCAGTGCAGTGATCCCAATATTTTTATCATTGCATTACAGTATGAACAATTGTTAGAAAATGATTATAGGTTTCTATTAATTAAGAAATTTTGTATATGGAAAAAGGGGAAATAATTTCAAAAACATAAACTAACACATGATCCTATATAAATAATATAGTTTATAGATAATTAAATTTTTGATATCATCTTAAAACCAGAAGGAAATAATAATGGACTACTCATTCTGAGTATCATCATCATTTTTAGCAACCAGATCAATGTGTGTATAATAAAGAAAAAAATAAAAATAAAATGATTAATTAATATATTAGAGAAATCATAATTTCATAGAGGTATTGGTCAGATACTGGGGATGTTGATAAATCTTGGATAAAATTTTGAATAATGAATTGTTGTATTGTTCTAAAATCATAGCACCTAAAATGATCTTCCACCCAATTGTTCAAGAAATAGATCAAGAAACTGATCTAATATGGTGTGTTTCCCCATATTATATTACACAATATATAGTGTATATAGAAAAAAAGTAAAAAATATATTTATTAGTTATCCTTGTTCCAATAGTGTCTCCCTTACCAAAGTAGAAAACCTAACACATAAACATTCATCCACCAAAGGTAAGAGTCATCGTTAAAATAGTACAATCAATAAGAATGTTGGGGACACTATTGGTTTGGTTTCATACCCCTACATGTATTATTGTCTTTCATCCAATATGGATCAATAAAAATACTTAGAAATATAAGAATATAAAAAATGGAATCTCTTTAAACACCTTTTCTTTCACCTCAACCAGTTTTTATATAGGAATATGTCCAAAAATTCACTAAAAGGGATAGTAAAGGAGGATTGAAATTATCTCCCAAGTCATCCATCTACTACTTCAAATAGTTTCCTTGTAAAATGATGGATTTTCTCCTCAACTTCTCAAACATTTAACATAGTGAGGAACTCATCATACATATTTTGGAGAATCAAGACACCACATAATCATTGTATATCCCATATGTTTTTTACTACACTCTGTGATAGATTAAAATTAATGGATTATTCATACCAATGATTAATTACATTTTTAAGTAGATCCATCTTCTCAAACACCATGAATTATGTAGTCCATGCTTCTTGTCAATGGTTAATTTCTTATCATTTACCTGTGAATTCTGAAGTTCATTGATGAATATGAAAATCTCAGGCATATTCATTATAGAAATTACCTCCAAGATAAAAAATTAATTATAAATTATATCATCCACTTGAATCAATAAGTGAGGTGGGAAAGAAGGATGGGTAATAATGGGAGATTGCATATTGAGTTTTCTTTTGATCATCTAGAGTCAATGAGGAACTGTTCTTGATGTAATCACTTTCTCAATGTTCTTACATGATGATTTTTACTTTAGATAAAATGTTTATTTTAATATGGTTGAGATATGATGAAAACCATATTGATGGTTGGTTATGCGCAAACACAGTTTAGGAAAATCATGATGTATAAAGTTATAAAGGGGTAGCCTATTGGATAATGGGTGGTCTTGGAACATGTTTCCGAGAGGACTTTTATGGGAATTATTTTGAGATACAACAAGGTACTATGGGTCATCACTAGTATTTCCATTTATGGAAGTCCTCCTTTAAATCACATTCAATGAATTTTATAGGTGAAATGAACCAAAATATATTTTACCTAAAAAAATGATGATAAAACGTTCAAATTATAAATAAAGGTGTGTAAATATTTTGAAAAGTGAAGAATACTACGTGAAATTTATGTAGGGGAAATGATGAATAAGTTCTTTATAAACCTAGGAAAGTGATTCATGATGCATAGACAACTGTTTCATATCTATAATGTTACCTAGTGAATCAAAATAGTTTTCTATGGAAGATCCTTATGTGGCGACAAAAAAATGAAAAAATAGAGAATTATAGAAGCTGTTATATTATAAAAAGTAAATAATGATGGTTGTTACCACACTATATTTAATGAAATGGATGTTATTTATTCTTATTCTGTATCTAAGAAACATGAATCTTATGTGAATCAATTTTCTTTCCTTATACTCAATGATCTTTAGTCAAATCAGATCTAATTATAATTAAGGGTCATTTATTAGTGCTTGAGAAGAAGTCACAAAACACTTTAGATAAGGATTAAAAGACATCTAATAAAAATATTAACATTACCAATAAAATAGTTCCCCACATAAATATTTAGTGCAACATTAATAATTTATAAGATGCACCGTTTGTGGTCATTGATTGGCCCTCATTTATTAGTTCATAAAAAATCATTGAGAACGATTTGATATGAATATTGGAAGAAAAGGAATCAAAATATTCACTTTACTAAAAAAATAGATTTCTCTACATAATAATTTGGAACACCAGGAACATTTACATGATATATCATTTCTAGTCATCGAGTGGTCCCCCTTTGTGGTCTTAAAACTCTAAGAAGCCCATGTTTAATTTGTATCTATGAGAAAACACCCACATGTGATCAACATACTTATTTTCATCCAATTATTTAGAGAACTTAAGCATAGGTCTCATGTAGTAGTGGTTCCATGAGTTCCATGTTGGGTGGTTAATAACTTTTCTAATCGATACACCCCAATAGAAAAACACAGAGAAAAAATTAATTTCCAAGGCATGAAGTTTGAGAAAACACATCATTTGTGAGTAAAACCTTCACATGAAGGCCTTTTGATGAAAATTACTTCTTTTATACTCTGGTTTTATGTCTAAATATTGTGTCATCTCCAGTAATAATTTCGAAGTCACAAATCACCCATAAAAGATCCATGCTGGCTAGCCTATGTAAAACCCTCATGAGAACCCCATTACGACCCAGTGTGATCTGATTATGGAGGGTTTCCCACATAATTCTGATGTGGGTGATAGATTTTATTCCATTATAATTTTTTAACCCAACTCATTTTTATAGATATTTTAAATTTTATTCACTCAAATGTTTTCCCATAGTATATACAACCTTATACTCAATGGACCACCGCCACATAAAATTTAACTAAAGGTCATTACATTCATAAAGGATTACTTCTATGCTTTATTTAACCCTTTGGTCAACCCAAATGACATTATTTTCCTCTTTTCATGAAGCTCAAATCACTATGAATCCTTTTCTATCAAGGCCTCCTCCAAATCCACTAGACATACGTATCCGAGTCACCATTCATATTTTTTTCATCCATTTGATCATGTATTCCTTTGGTAATAGATATATAATACTTTATAGATGATTTACTACAATTTTCCTCCCTAAACAGTAATATCATAGGATATAGGCAATCATGTGTTCATTTAACAATGAGGACTCTATCTCTCTTGTAGGATTGATGGAATCTTACCTATCAGAACCCTCTCTAATCAATTAACTTAGCTTTTATAAATGAAACCATGTGTTATAGGTTCCTTGGTAATCCTTTGACCAACTTACCATATGTCTAGTTAATTATATAAATGCATAAATAGACATCCAAATATATGTAATTCCCAAATATTCTTCACTAGATCTCATCACCCATGGGTCCAGTAATCCTTCCCTATCCTATTACCAATATATAGATGACAACCAGAAAGGGACAATCAAGAGTAATTCTTAAACCATATATTTTTAAGTAAATTTATCCTATTATTCCATTCCATACGACATTAAATATATTTGAAATGATCCCACTCATATCAACTTAAACTAAAATACAAGATGTTCTTGAATACCAATTCCAGGATTTTTATTTTAATATATAGCCACTTTTTTTGGATTATTATCTTAGATGAATGATCTTTAGATGAACTGCATTGTCCCCAGTTGAACGAAATTTAATGTAAATTAATTATCAATGGCTTCAAGACCTTAATAAAAAAATTTCAATATTTCATTATCTTAAAAATTATGAACTATCTCATTAAAAGATACTAAACTACATGTTATTTCCATCCATTTTATGGGTTACATAAGTTTTCATTATCAAGGGAGAAATACTAAATACAATATGCCTACCACATATCTGGATGGTTATAAATTCTATAGTTCCCAAATTTATGGATTTTAACTATACTGTAACTAACCAATGATGTTTAATATGTAGAACCTCTCATATATATAGATGGATAACCTCTGATACATTAAAATGTTCACATTGATTTATGGTGTTAATTGGTCATTTTCATAACAAGGGTAACCAATATTGTTATCTATAATAATACCATGAAAATGTATTATATATATAATATATTACCAAACTAAGAAAAAAATCCCTCCTTGGGATGATCCAAAATCATATCCTCTTGACCACAATACATAATTTGAAGCTTTATTAGATCATTTTAACAACATCCAATCTTTGGAAAGAAGGTATGTAGATAAACAAAAAAAAATAGGCACGTGAACACATTGGGGAATAACTACCTCATTAACATATTTTTTTGCTAATTTAAATTTTTTTTGGGATTTATAATTTTATTTCCTGCTCTCTATTTCACTAGATTTTGATCCACACACTCCCAGAGTTATATGAGGTCTTCTTGAGACAATATCATTTCATTGATTTATATTATTTCTTGTTTTACTATATTTTCTGAAAGTTTAGTATGTTACACCATTTTAATATTTTATATTTTATTTCTTTTTTAATTTTTTATATTTATATTTCATTCTCATAATCCCCTTTTATATTGATTATTTCTTCATTAAATATGATGTTGTTAGGGTAAATCATCCAATCATCATTTTGGTTATATCTCTTCACTACTCGTTATTTTTTCTTACAATAAATCATCATTTTTATTTGTTTTATGATTAAATATATATTATATTTTATAATTATCATATTATATTTTATTATATTTAAAAATATAATTTTCTATCACTATTATTAAATGTATTTTAAATCATTATAGAAAATTAAAAAAATTATTTCTTCTAACTTCTAGAAAATTTTGTATCTTCATCACCATGTTTATTCAGATTTAGATTTATTCCTTTTCAAGGTCCATTATTATAATTTAGAATAAAAAATATATATATACACTTATTTTTATATACTTTTGATAATGATTTTTAAGGTGACTTGCATATTTATTTTTTTGAAAATGTTTTCTAAATGTTAGGAAATACCTCTTCATGATTTATCTTCCATTTTTATCCCTATTACTATCAAGATAAATTATTGAAGATGAAATTTATATTACATGTTCTAATTATTATTCATTTTTTAAATATCATTTTTTATAAATTATTATTCTAATTTTTTCTCTTATTGAAAATGATATTTTCATTATTTATTTAACATTGTATAAAAATATATAAATTATTTTCTTAAAACATTTATAATTTCATACATTCCATTGAAGTATTTTTCTTCTATGTCAATACATTTTTAAATTTTATCCTTTTAATTTTCCTTATGTTATATTCCTTCTCAATATATATTTTTCATATATTTTTACAATTCAAAAATAGTCCATTGATTCATTATTCGGATTCTAATATATCTCTGATGTGATGGAAGTAAAATAACAATTAGTGGATTGATCCACTACTGCCTTTGAATTAAATTTTCATAAATTTTTATAAATATAGATTTCCTTCAAAATGTGTTCATAGAAAATATTCTATACTTCCATTTTAGATTGAAGGGTATTCATCTAAGTAGATATATTTATCAATTGACTGGGGAAAACTATTTATATGAACACATATCCTTTTATTAAATATATGAAATCTAGTATGTCTATCATTTATTGTTAATCCAGAAATGCAAATATTTATTTATATTCATGTTGTCATCCAATTTAATTCTATTTTTTTATTGTAACTCCTAAATGATTTTTGGGGGCCAATTTACTTTTTAGGGGTAAATCATGATATGGCTTTTGAAATACCTATAATTGACATCAAGTTGTTGTGGAACACATATCTATTGATATATAACTATGTTATTCATGGAATTAAAATTATATATCCCTCTAATACATTGGGTAAAGCTCATATCTCATTAGACGACATGTAAGTGTCATGCGAGATTATCCCAGTCTACTATATTATAGGGCATGGGAAGTTTTCCTAGTTCGCTCTATTAAGGTATATGAGAGGTTATCATTGTTCACTGTGTTAATAGAAGTGGGTGGTTATATGGGTCCATTATATTAATTGACATGGGAGGTTATATTGTTCCAATATTTTATGGAAATTGTTTCCATTATGTGATTATGGAATAAGCAAGGAGACATGACATATTTTAATATTTTATATGATTATGAATATAACACATTAATATTTAATTTCATCATGGTTTATGATTAGTGTTTTATGGTTAAATATTTTTATGTCATGGTATATGTTATTTTTAGGATAATCTTTTTTTTGATTTTATTCCATGATCTATGATCAAGATATCATGCCTCATGATCCCCTTTTATGATTCCATGATCATATACAATTAATCATAAAATCTCTCTAATGATTATGATCCTAAAATTTCTGTGATATAATGGTAAAACCTCTATGATAAAATGATATTAGTTTACCCCTTACTAAGTTTTTGAGCTCACCCTTTTATTATACTTCCCCTTTTACCATGGAATGCTTATACCGAGATATATCATAGAGAGATTTCTATGTGGATAATTTTGGAGAATAAAATACAATTTCTACATAGTCATAAGATAGTTATGTTCCTAATCATCAAATACACTAATACTTTGGGTTCTAGGAGTGTGATTCAATATTGATACATTATATATAATCCTATAAAATAATGTATATCATTTTGGTTTATCTTATTTGGTAACAAAGAATGCGTGTAAAGTATGTATTTTTATCACTAATGTTTCATGAGTCCCCCTTTTTTTGTAACCAAGACTTTATTGTGAATTTCATATTAGAAAATTATACACTTCTTATATTTCCCTACATCATCACACTAATTCTGTGTCTTGCTTCATCAGTCTGTGTTAGTAGTTTGGATGTTATGATTTTTTTCATGATTATCCACTTAAAGAAGGATTTTGTGAATGGTTTTTCCTAGGGGTCATGGGTTTATGGAAATCATTACTTTTTATTATTACATTTTTATGTGGATTTTTACCATTCTTTAGATCCTTCTATTATTTCCTTCTGGATTCGACTTATAAGTCACCCTTTTCTCTTTTATGACTAAGCTGTATGGAATAAGATAATATGATTTCTTGGATTATTTCTAAATAGATTTTTTATACACTCATTCTCCTAGTATATGCATTGAAATGGACCTAGATAAGGATATTCCCTCTTATCTTCATCTCAAGATACGAAAATAAATTTTTTCCTACCATGGTATCTAGTGAAAATTGAGCATAAATATTTGCTAAAATTATCACTAATAGGGCCATGATATAGTCCATATATTTAAAATGTCTTGTGTAATTAATTAAAATGTTTTGGTACTATATTATTCTTCAATTAATACATTGGTTTCTTTTAAGGTTCCGTAGGTATTACTCATATTTCTAATTAGACTATATGTTTTAATGTAGGCATCCTAGCCTAGACCACTAGGTTTGATTATACCTTGGATCATCCCCTATATCATATTATCTATCATCCCCATCCCTTGACCTTCTTCTCACTTTGGATACCTCTCACATTTACACCTTCTTCAAAAGTACCCCTCCCCACATAGGTCCATTTTTTTTACCAAGGTTTCTACAAAACAATTTACTACTATCTATGCTTCTCCTATCTACCATTGTAATTATTTTAGTTCCTTAAACCATTATCCGTTTTTTGGCTAGTGGTAGTTTAGTTGTTTTATATCCCACGAGTAATTGGAAAGGGAAAATTCTTCTTTAATCATTGTAATCCATTCTCAAAAATAAGTCCATGAGATCTATTTCACATAACAAGAAAATAATTAAATTAGGATGAGTATTGTCTGTATCTCATGAATGTAGGAATATTCCTACACTCTATAACCCATCCAATTATTCCCAACATCATTATTTATTTAGAATTATGAATGTGTGGTGGAATTATTTACATGTCTTGTGATCATCTCCTATCATAAATGAGTTTAATAAAAGATTCTATAAACCACATATGTTGTCTCCACTACCTCTGAATATGCACACAATATATAGAAACTCACTTGTCATTGTATCTTATGTTGTAGAGTCGAGTCAAAATGTCAAGATCTCAAATGATCAACTATTTTCATATCTTGTGAGAAATATTTAAGGAATATGAAGTGAGTTTATAACTCTCGTATAGAATAATTCCGCATTTTAGATTGATAATGAATCCTATTGATGCTCTATCCTAAGGGATGGTAATAGAAACTCTCTTTTGAAATGAAATCAAAATATTTTCCCCTACTCCCAAAATTATTATCTTATCCTCATTTAAATCAAAAATCTATAAAAATTTATCTTGGAAAGATAATTTCTAGAGAAACAAGAATATAATTAGGTAATTTAATGGTATAAAAATAAATTCACAACTCAATGGGACCCCACCCATAATTTTAACAAAAAATATACCCCTAGAATCTAGAAAACATATTTCATTTGAATCACTATAATTTCATAATTTAGGAATCATATACCACCATATATAGCTACTTATCTCTATATATTAAATTATTTCTTCTTAATGTTCCTTTGGATTAACCCTATATCTATTCCCTTAAGAAATATAAATATTTAAAAAACATCTTCATTTTTGAGCCTATAGATTAGATGTATAAGAAAACATATATATCCCATGGATTGACCCATGAATATACTTAACTTATAAAAAACACATAATAGTCATGGAATATATACTATATGATTCATGTTCATATATACTATATTACATTATATATTTTAAATCATCCCTTAGTAATTCAAAATTTGTATCATTCAAACATTGGTACTTGACCACTATACCTGGACCAACATGCTACAAATACCAAAGCATGTTCATGATTTCCGTGGGTCAGTAAAAAGATACAAGGGTATTTAAAAGACATAATATGAACAATTTATTCATTATGAATACATAATGAATAAATGTGATCATGTAATGGGAAAACTCAATCATTTACATCCATCTATAAATCATATAAAATACTGCATGGAAATGGAGGATAGTAAGATATACATGACCAACTCCTCAAAATAAATATAAATGAATAAAATAAACTACTAAACCTCCATGCGACATGCAAAGTCTTATGTATTCCACATCCTCCATTTCCCTATAGTTGAACCAATGATCTAATCCATATAAATATAATGTATGTTATATGTACCTACAAATAATATCATTATAATAAATTCTTGATATTCATCAAGGTGTGTATATAGGGTGCTCTCAAACCCCCAATAGGAATTTTTTCAGAGTGCAAAACTGAAGGGGGGGGGGGGTGAATTGAGTTTCCAATTAATTTTTTTTTAAAAACAGTAAAAATTCAATCCCCTAATTTATAAAATAGATAAGTTAGATAAAATAGTAGAAATATATAATTAAAATCTCTCAAAATATTTCTCAATATTTCAATAAAAATCAGATAAAAAAATTTCAAAATTAATTTAACTTTTTAAATATATCCAATTACATTGAACACAGTATAGATAACACTTATTAAAGATAAATTTTAATGTAATATTTTTCTTAATTTTTTTTTGAGAAATAATACATTTTTTTAAAAAATATATTAAATAATACATGTAAAAACATAGTAAAATAGAACAAGATGTCTAGTATAAAGCTAAGAATTGGTCCTATCAACTTGGAAATCCCCCACTTCCAAGAATTTTATTAAATGAATAAACTAATCCACATCTTGGATTGAGTTTTACATAAAACTACTCGACAATGGTATTTCAGGATACACATAGCCTCTTACACTATTATACGTGGAATAATAGATGTAAAATAATGAAAGAAAGATTATATAACACTCTATAATATAAATTTGGATCATATTCTAGTGAACATATATATTAAACAAACCATAGCTCAAATGTAAGCTAAAATAGAGAGTGTAATATATAAGATGAGTGAAATTCTGAAGCATATCAATCTAATCAGTTTGGTCGGTAAATTTTCTCTAAATCTATCACTGAAAATATTCAACCTAGTATTACATTGATAGTTGAGAAAACAATGTGTCTTAGAGTAATATTTCAATATAAGTTCTCAGTATATCAGAACATTTCTCATACAAGTGCACTTATCTGTATCTTTTCAAAGAGTGATTCTACTTCTTAAGGAGACCACATTCTCTAATTACCCAAAAGGGGATATTCATAATTTAATCCTCATACTCATTAAAACCTTAAATTCATTGAATCTATAATAAATGATTCAAAATATAAGAATTTAATATTTGAATATATCCCATATATTAAGTTAGAAATGGCCACTTAGCCTTAACATACCCATGATTACTTTTTCTTGTAGTTACATAACATGGTTACTTGTGAGAGTTTCTCTACATGATCACTTTTCATGTTCACTTCTTCTCTTCATGCTATCAACACATTTTATTATATAGTAACTTCACATCTTCTGGTAGTTACTATATTTATTTATGCGGTCACATCGGTTCTCCATTTGGCCGCTTATTTTCTTCTTATGTTCAATTCATTACTTATCATGATCACTTATTTTATTCTTATAGTGATTTATTTTATTGATTAATTAAACTCAATTATTCATATGATCATTTTAATACTTCTTTCAATCACTTGATCTTCAACTTGTAATAATTTCAAGACTTAGAAAAAATTATTCACATCTAATGCATGGTCACTTGATTCAATATCCAGTCACTTCCATATGGTCACTTCACCTTTATGATAATTTGATCTTATTCATGCATTTTTTTGTCTCTATCACTTCAAGACATCCATTTTTTTCAATTTTTACATAAAATAGTTTACTATTATAAAACATAAAATTCATTAGTAACATAAGAAACATGATTTTTGGTTTTTAAAAAAAGGATTTATTGTATCAAGCCAATAGTATCATCCTTTTGTAGGGTTTAAAATATGATATATATAAAATGAATTGAAATTTAAATCATAAATTATTTATTAAACTTGTAGTATTATCTAAAATTATTCCTGATAGAATAAAATAAGTGAGAAGGAAATACTGAAAATAATGTGATAACATTCCATACATGAATTTTAACAAGGTTTTTAATTATTATCATAAGTATTACAAATATAGATCTCAAAAATTTCCTATTAGAAACATAAATAAAAATCAGAATATGATATATATTTGATGTTAGATGGTAGAATAGGATCCTTATCTTTGTATATGGAGGTTGAAACATGAGGTTAGTATTGTGTTGTAGAGGTGGAAGTAGGTTCTTAGATAACTACACACTAATAAAATAGATGTAGATGCTAAAATTCTAATATATGAAGTAATAAAAAAGGGTTAAAAAAGAATTTTTTAGTAGAATGAGGGGTTGATGTAAGGGGTAAGGAAGGAGGGGCCAAGATTATAGTGTTTTTAGTGAAATGTCATAGCTCAAACAGTCAAGTGAAATACATTACAACCCTTGATCCATGTTCCATGTCCTGAAAGTAATCCAACATATTCCAATAATTTCATCCAAAATATGAGTGTGAACCTGTAACTTTCAACTTGATACATAATTTTTTTTTGTCAAAGGTGGAATTCTAAGATCACGAGATAGAGATCTGAACATGGTATTCAATTCATATTTGGTGCATATCCGGCTATGATGGAAATCAAGAACTCTTCTAATAGTATCTTTATCTCGATTATCATTCTTCACACCCCTTATAAATAATTTCAAGGTCTTGGAAGCATGAGTTTGAAAACCATGAAACCATATTTCTATTATATTATAAAACACATCAAAACACTTTTAACTCATCTATAATAAGTTTTCATATTCCATCTTCATTATCAATAGATGGAATATGAGTAGAAGGAGGTATCGGGGAAGATAAAGGTAGATAAACTAAAGAGGAAGACTAAATCACTAATTTTAGAAATCCTTTATCATACTTTGACATCATATCGTGGCGATTATCTTGAAAATAACACACTTGATCTCTCAAATCATCAATCAAATTTTTCATAAGTTTCATTCTTGTACCAAATCTTGGTTGAAGATGAGAAATAATTATACTGATTTTCTTGGGTATATCCTCACATCTAAATAGTTTTTTAGATCACCCAAATACAATGAAAAATTATTTCAAAACATCCATTAGATCTGATTTAAAATTCATTAAACTCCTCATTTTTCACATAGGATACAGAAGGAACAGAAGAAGGTACATGTATAGATATATTTGATGTAGACTATATACCAACGACCTCATCCTAAATCTTTACATGTTATGATTGAATTTATTTATCACCAGACGATTCTTCGACCACCTCAAGAGGAGTTATATCATTTCTTTTCGTGGGTTCTTCAAAAGCTTTTGTTGGAGTAGGTCCAAAAATTTCACTCAAAACTTGATAAACTAAAGGTATAAGAGGATATACATCATTAATTTCATGATAATCCATATCAACAATTAGAGATTCTTAAAGTTCTCTATGAACAGATGGGATTGAAGGTCCACCATGTTCAGGTGGTCTTCCCCCATTATCATCATCACCATATACTTTATAGTAATACATGATTAGTACTACTAATCACAGTGACTTATCCCCCTTAGAAGGTGCATCTTGTACACTACGTATAGGAGTACTTAAAATTATAGGTCTTGGAGTGGAATACTTCTCAAAACATTACTCATTTATTTAGACTCACCTAAGTCACCCCATTCTGTTTCTACCACAAAACCTCTTACTGAAACTTCAGTATCAATAGGTTCTTCATCTTTAAATTCATAATCAAGAGAAGGTAGAGGTAAAAGAGAGTCATGAGGTCCAAAATAAACTTCAAGAGAGGGATCATTGATATCCTCAAAAGCTTCCTTGGATTACATACTATGTTCATCCACCATAGATTCATATTATTGAATTCAACAATAACATTATCCTGATTATCTAAAGAATAAAAAACTATTACATATTGATATAGACCAAGACCCACTTGGTATTTTATTCTTACTAAACCCTTTACATGATTAAATTTCTCATAAAAATTTTACATTCATTCACCCATTATTTTCCATTATGGTTCCAATTCACCATCATGTTATTATAGATCTTCTAATTTAGTCACAAAAAATCAATGGAAATCATATTTTCCTCCCCCATATAAATCACTCCCTTAAAATATATCATTATGAAGATTAACTTGGCATGAGTGATGGAATAGAACATTGAAGAAGGCTTACATAGATCATACATATGGCTCATCACACACCTTGATAAAAATATCTAAATACAATTAATTATCAAAAATATGAATAATAATTCCGTGTTCCATAATATAATTATGTCACATTTCATGGGACTAATGAGGTACTGGATAAACTTTACCAACATTATACATTCTCCAGTACGCTCCACTACAGTCGGCCTTTTGGGAGTCTCTTTCCTAGTCAATTTCTCAAGTGTATTATGAAACCCAAAATAAGAATGATTTAGAGGATATAAGCACTGATAATATTCATACTCTCTCTTATGAGGCACACTAAATCACTTAGCCTAGATTTTTTTAATAGAACAAAAACATTTCTCCATTTACCATTTTCTTAGTGGTATCTCTTTTATCTCTAGGAATATATTCCATATAAGAATAAGATTATTTAACCAATCGTGGATAAATGTTATTACCATTATCAATGAACCATTCAATCTATACATTTCTTTTAATCTATTTCTACACTAATGGTTTTATGGAATTAAGACACTCTACATCTACTTCCTTTTAAGCACAAACTGGTCAGTCTAACAGATGATGTTTTCAAAAATTGAGTGTATCACTCAAGCTACCTCTTCCCATTTTTATATTTATATGGGGGAGGTGATCTAGATAGATATGAAATATAATGTGAAATTTTTATCGTCAATATTTTTTCACTGGGATTAGAACTATGGAGGTTCATGTTCGAATTTGGGAGATACAATAGTGGTTGAGAAAAATGGTTTGGGAGAGAGAGAGTTGTTAGGGATTAAAATAGAAGAAATAATTTTTAAGTAATTTATCTTCAATGATTTATATTCCAATTTGAAATTTCATTCAATGATTTAGGTATTCAAATAAAAAATATTTTAAACACAAATAATCAGAGTAGGTATACTAACACTGTATTCAAGGTAATATAGATAACTTATAAAAGGAATTCTAACTGCATGATCAATAGACCAAGAGAGGTATACAAACCGCATAATCAATTAGTCAGATCCACATAATTAAAAATATGAAAAAATGGTCCCTTAACTAGTTATGTTAGTAATGCTTCATGATTACTTTAACAATAATAGATAAACAACATAAATTAAGAAATATATTAATAAACAAATATTTTAAGCATTAGAAAAATAATTTTGACGAATAAAATAGTGAAAATGAATTTAAATATTTTTGAATATTTAATCATTCCTAATTAAAATTTTATATAATTAATTCTCTCAATATTCAATGGATTTGTAAAAATATCATAAAAATTAAGTTCAATACCAATGAATTAAAGATGTATATCTACCATTTGAAAATATTCTCTCAGAAAGTGATGTCTAATAACATTATATTTTCTCCTTGAATGAGATACATGATTTTTAAGAAAATTTAATAGCAATTTTATTTTCAATATTTATGGGGATATGTCTAACCTGATAAACATAATCCAGTAATATGTGATTCATCCACATAATCTATGCAAAATAACTACATGTAGATATATACTTAGTTTCAGCAGTTGATAATGTAAAAAATTTCAATTTTATACTACACCATGAAACAAGATAGTTTCCTAAAAATTTAAATCATCCATAGTAATTTCTCTCTAACATACAACCACCAAAATATGCATTTGGATAACTAACTAAGTCAAATTTTTGTCTTCTTGAATAGAACAATCCTAAATTGGTTGTGATTTTGGGGTATTTGAAAATTCTTTGGACAGAATTAAAATCTGATTCCTTCATAATTCCTTGAATATTAGAACACATACCAACACTAAACATAATATTATTCCATCTAGAAATTTAGATTAGTAAAATATTAATCACACTTTAGTAATTAGTTTGGTCAACTAATTCTCTAGTTTTATTCATATTTAACATACATATTGTACTCATGTGAGTGTTACTACCTTTGGAGATATCCATAAAAAATCATCTTAAAGTATCTTAACTATAATTTATTTCGTTTTAAATCATTGCATCCATATTTTTAAAAAAATAAAAACCAAGTAAGTATTTTAACTCACCCATTAAACTCATTTCAAATTCATTTTTCAACAATTATAAAAAATTATGTACAAAATGAGTTTTTGAATAATCTGAAAATAGTATCATTAACATAAATTTAAACTGCCAAAAAATCTTTGGAAATTTATTTTATAAATATTTTTGGATTAGCTATAACGTTTTTAAAGCCGTTATAAATTAAAAAAGAGCTGATCCTATCATACAAAGATACAAGAACATGTTTAATGAGAATTAGTTAATTTTAAAACATGATTTTTGAAATATGGTAGTTTAAATATTGGGGTTTTTCAACAAAAACATCCTCAATAATATAACCATTATGAAAATAAGTATTAGTTTCTACATGATATAGTTTGAAATTAAAATGTTCTAGATAGGAAAGTATTATTCTAATATATTAAAGTATTTTAATGGTGCAAATGTTTATGCATATTCAATTCATGCCTCTTGAATATAGACTTGTGCCTCCAATCTATCTTTATTTCAAATTATTGTTCCATACTCATCAACCTTGTTCCTAAACACCCATTTAGTTCCAATGGTCAGGAAGGTTTTAGGTATTTCCACTAGTTCCAAAACATTGTTTCATTAAAAATAATTCAAATCTTCATGCAAATCCATTAACCAAAATTTATAATCTATATCTTTAATGATGTTTTTGGGTTCAAGCTAAGATAAGATTTCTTGATGTTCAACCTGGTTCCTAAGAGAAGATCTAGTTTGAGTGTCTCTATCTAGATCTCTTAAAAACATCTAAAGGATGGTATCTATGTGTTCTAATGGATCTATGGATAGAATTATATGGTGATTCATTTTAATTTTCTTGTTATTATTCAAATAGTTTCTTAGTACTGGGTAATTCTATAGTAGGTTTTATAGAACTATCACTAGGCTTCGTTGACGTATTGATATTCAACAAAGAAAGATCATCTTCAAGTTTTTCGAAATAAGTATATGGATCATGTGGATATGTTTCATAGAATATGACATTTACATATTATTCCCCATGTTCTGTACTTTTATTGAACATCCTATATGATTTATATGGAAGATTCATTTATCACTTTTTAATGAAACTTTTCTAAACATTAATTTGTATTGAGAGTAAAGCTATTACCGCTAAAAAATCTAAATTAATTAACCTTTGGTTTTCTTCCATTTCACAACTCAGATAGATCCTTCTTTAAGAGTGTTCTGATAAAAATTCAATTGATAATATAGAAAGTTGTATTGATGTATTATTACCAAAAATAAATAGGTAGTTTAAACTCCTTATAAATGGTATAAAAAATATCTTGAAGATTCATATTATTTCTTTCTACAACAACATTCTTATGGGGAATCATAGTAGCAGAAAACTACTCACTGTAGTCATGTTCTGAGAATAACGTTTCAATTTCATGATTTTCAAAATCACGTCAATGATCACTCCATTAGGTTTTAATGGAAATTCCACTAATAATTTCTACAAAATGTGTTTATTTTTTAAAATAAGAACACATTTCACTTTTGTGGGATAAAATGATTACCCCCAAGTGTATCTAGAATAGTCATCTACAATAACAATATCATAATGCTACCCATTTAATATAGAAACACTATAAGTCCCAAATAATTCTATGTAAACCAACTATAGGGCTTAAAATGTCTAAATTTATTTCTTTGGGTATAAAGAGATCTTATGTTCTTTCAATTTTTTATGGGAGTTATATACTTTTTCTTTTGGAAATTCTTGTTTAGGAAGAACATTAACTAAAACATTCCTAATTAACTTTATAAGATAGTGGAGGTTGTAGTGGATTATTTTATTATTCCATATACAATATTCTTTGATAATGGAACTTAAGAAACAATTTTTTTGAAAAATATATAATCTAAATCAAATTCATAAAAATTGTCATCACATAAAGAAGTAAAGTGTAAAGAGTATTTAGAATCATAGATTTTTCATGTATTATTTTCAAACATGACATGGTAAAAATCATCACATAATTGTGATATTATAAGAATATTATACATTAAAATATAAAAAATAAGATGTTAGATATTAAAAAATAATTAGATTTATCAATTAGACCAATTCCTGTTATTTTTTCATTATACTTGTAACCAAAACTGACATGTCCACCATCCAACTTCATGAGGATATTAAAGATTGACTATTCTTTGGTCATGTATTTGAAACATCCACTATCCATATACCATAAGTTTTTATAAATAATCTTCAATAATGCTTCCTATACACATTTAAATAAGAAATTATTTTAGTACCCACACTTTCATGGGTCTAAAAAAGAAAGAAATAATAGATTTTGGAATCCAAAGTTGCTTAAGAATTTTACCATAAGCACTATTAAGAATTTAAAAAAAATTATTAGGTCCACATGAATGTGATTTTTTTTATAATTATAAGATCTTGAACTAGGAATAATCTTGTTTTTATAAATTCTCCTCTGATAGGGTAGGCATATAATCCAAATTTTGTACATAGTTGTGGACAGTTTACCAAGAATCATTTTCAAGGTTTCTCACCCATTAATAAACTTTTCAAGACCCTTTATAAGTTACACATTTGAAATTTTAAGTTTATTTTTCTCTTTTAATGATTTAATTTTGTTTTCATTTTATAATGAAATATTAGTTTTAACATGGAATGATAAAGTATGTTATTTCATTAATTTTTTATAATTATTTTTTAGTTTATTAAATTGTTTTACTTTATATTTCAATATTCAAATAAAGATTCACTGGTCATATTTTATTCGTTATTTTCATTTTCTTATAGATTAAAAATATGGGCAGGAAGTGTTGAGATAATATTTATTACCTCAGATGTGTTTTTCATAAAGCACATATTTTCCCTTTCAGCCTTATCTTATCTACTCGATTAAGACTCATTGCAAATATCCTTAGAAGAACTCCAATTTTCCTTCATATTTTTCTTATTCCTTTTTCCTTTTCCCAGAGACTCTTTATTATAATTTAGTTTTGGACATTTATATTTTATATTCTCATTCCAATTATATTAATAAAAATTTAATTCTTGTTGATAGAATTCCCTCCTAATGGTACTTTTGGGTTGATTATGTTTGTTGGAAGGGATTGAGGATTTTTATGAATGATAATTTTCAAAGGAGGTGTGAAGAGTGAGAGTGAATACAATAACTGATCTCACATATTGTAAATGAATGAACTGATCTTGTAGAGTGTGAATGTATGAACTGAACTCATAGAGCATGAATGTCTGAATAGATCTCATGGAGAAAAATATAATAACTGATTTCATGAAGTATTCATATGGATCACCACATGATTTTCATAATATATCACATTGAGATCATAAAAATAACCTAAATAAATCTCTTGGTTGTCATATAATCTCACGACAAGATCAAGAGAAACACTTAAATTCACCACATGATTATCAGATGATCTATCAGAGTGATCGTGTGAGGCTCATGAAGACAAAGAAATATGAATTTATGGATCTGTCATACAGTCATTCAAAATCATGTGACCACATTATTATCTTTTTATCTCACAATGGGACCTCATGAAGTGATTGAAAATAGGTCCACTGACACCACACAATTTTCATTCGATCTCGTGATGGGGTCACATGAAGGGATGAAATAGAATGGAACTAGCCGCATGATTGTATTTGGATACATCAATGAGATCACGTGAATTTCTTGAGGAAATTGATGATGATCACATGAATCATTTGTGACATGAAATAGGTGATCATGTAAAGCTATCATGTGAAGCACATTATGCTGATTGATGAGGTTGTGGAACGGATGTCTAACCAAATTTTGTGGAGTTAAGTCAGTGGATTTATTCCTCTAAATACCTTTTAATCCACCCTTTATAAATATATGAGTATTATTAAGTGCTTTTATCCAAATTAATTTTATTTCACATGAGTAAAATAACGTATTACACCAGATTCTTGTCATTTTCATAATTTGTAGAAGATCTTGCGAAAGTGATATCGCAAATTAGTCTCAAAAAGTTATGTATGAACTGAGTGTTTTAACAAGTAAGAATATCCATTAAGGTATTTTGATCCACATGATCTGAACAAGGTCTCACGGTCCACATGAATATAACAAGGTCTAGAGATCAATGTGAACTGAATAAGGTTTCATGATTTGTGTGAATTTAATAAGGTCTCATGATCGTTGTAAACTAAACAAGTTCTCATGATCTATATGAATAGAACAAGGTCTCACATAAGATTCTCCCAAATAGTTTTTTCATAGTGGTCCCATGGAGTGGTCTCATGGAGTGGTCTTGCGATGGGTTGTTTCAAAGGGTTATTATGTAGGAATCACATGTTCCCAGGGGAAAAGTATTTCCCAAAAGTGGTTTTCATCTTATTGATGAATCAAGATAATAAAGACACAAAAAAGTTTGAATCAACTCAAAATTGATTATAAAAATATTTTAATGTATGAGTTGTGTGTTCACTTTAGGAGAGAGAGAAATTATTTTTCAAATTATGAATGGTTGTAAATGAAGTGGGATAGTGAGTCCACATTGAACATTTTAAAAAAAATGTTCTTTAGTGAATTTGGTACATCAACACATTTTCATCATAGGATCCCTGGATTTATCATAGTGAGGGAGAACCAAGTACAATTTTTGTGCCCTATACATGTTTTAATATACTTTTGTTCTATTTTTCGAGAATGAGAGAGAAGATAATTTGTTTTAACGATGAAATAAGATCTATAAGAGGTATTTTTCTTAATATGTCAACCCTGATTTAACCCCCACTCAGGTTATTTAACCTGGTTGTACTGATAATTGGTATCTGAGGCAAAGGTTAAAACCAATTTTATCTCTTATTGGTTTCAATAGAGGTTGTTAATCATAAATGGATTACGATGTTTTATGTATAATATTTTTAATTATGTACGAATTGAATGTATAAATAATTATGATCATTAATAATTTATGAATTTACAGCATCATGATTGGTATTTTCTTCTAGTGTGGATAGTGGAGTTTTATCAAAATAATAGTTAATAGAATTGGGTGTTGATTCCAACAGAATCAATTCCATATGAGGAGTTATATCTAACATATTATACATGATGTTAATGTCATGTGATTCAAATCATTCCATGTGGGAAAAGTTATTAAATTTCTATGAAGGTGATTCAAAAGTTAGAGAATTAAAATTTATGCTTCATTAGAAAAAATATGAGGACCAAATAATTCACCCCATTGAGTTTGTTGATGTAGTCTTTGATCAGGTGAATGTTGTTTTGGAATAAAATCATGGTATCAGAAAATTTATCAAATTTGTAAAGATCATTAAGTGAATCTTCAAAATAATACCTCCTTGGTTCAACTTGAGTGTTTCTATTCTATATGATAAATATCCAAAGAATTTTAAATTTGATAGCTTACACAATACTCTTGTGGAATCAGAGATGAGAAATGGTGATAATGATTTAATGGGAAAAGGTAATTATAAAGACGTGTAATTCAAATCTATGAAGGAGCATGCATAGAAGATTTTGAAGAAGAAGGTGTTTTGAATGGGGTTATGTCATTTCTATCCCCAAAAATACAAAATAGGAAAAGGAAATTTTAATGGGAAACTTCCTATTGCATGATTTCATTTTTTTAATATGTAGACATTTTTAAGTGAAGTGTCTCTATAAGTTTCAATATAATGATGAGGATGATGATAAAAATCCTAAGAATAAATCATCGAATAATATGAATGGTAATAAAAATATTACGTGAGACTTATTCAGAAATATGAATCTTCTTTCACAAGAAAATGATAATTCATAATAATCTAAGAGAGAATAAATGGAAGACTATAAGGAGCATGATAAATATGGTATGGTAGAATCTATGGGAAATTATCAGTCAATGGATGAAATAGATAATGATGAAGGAGAATTCAATGGAATATTATACCATTAAGTTGAATAAAAAGTTGCACTTGAAGAGATACATGGTTGGAGAGAGAACAAATAAAGCAAATATGGTGTTTCATAATTCCAAACTCTATATGTTGTAAAAGTAAGAATATATTTCTGAGTTGAATGTTGAAATTCAAAAGCTCATATATGAAAATCCAGATAACACAGAGAAAGTCATTGAGTTCAAACTCAAGGTTTAAGAACAGAACAAGGTTATCGATAGTTTGACTAACATAACAAATTATCAATTTAATCATATCAAATAACTTTATGAGGAAGTTATTGGTTTATGAATAAAGGTGAAGGATCAAGAGAAAATAATTAATTTTAATATGATATTCGGAAATTATGTTTCACAGACGATGGAAAAAGTGAGATTACAATTCTTAGTTCTAGAAAAACTGTCCATAGAATGTATAGAGAAGAAGTTTTCACATTAGAACAAAATTGTTGGTATATTATTTTTTTAAAAAGTAGTGTTGGTTGATGTCATACCACAATCTTTGAATATAAGGATGATGATTGAATTGGGTATGAATCAGAATTAATTGATTCAAAGAACTCAAGGGACAATCGGTGGTATAGAAATGACGCATATGAAAACACCTTGTTTTAGGTGTTATTACATTGGAAATATTGTACATTCCTAAAATATATGTTCCATAGTCGATAGGAATTAACAGAAGAAAAAGAAACTGATGAATCCAAAGAGATTTCATTATTACAAGATTTCCATTGGTGGACATTTCTGTGTGTGGATAACATGGAAACATGGCCGGAAGTTTATAGTTAATAATACTAAGAAAAGTTTTGAAGCAGACCCAAAGTGGTTTCATACAGAAGCCCAAAGGATCATTAAACAAGCCAAAACACAAAATAAATTTTCATCCTTTCAATTTGACGTTGGAAAATCATACTCTTAGAAAGATAAAAAATAGCATTCAATATCAAGTATGAATCCAATGAATTGGATCATTAAAAAATAAGATGAGCGGGTAGCAGTTGAATATATATCCTTTAAGGAATTATATTACGATGGAATATGGATTATTGATATTGGATGAACCTCCCATGTGATAATAAATAAAAATTTGGTTATTGGAATTAGTTAAAATAAGGAAGGTTTCAGATGTTTTGAAAATTAAGAGGGCTTGAAGACCATTGGTTTAGGGGAATCCAATTTTGTGGGTAAAGACATGAGACAAGAATATGTATTGGTTGTTGAAGGTCTCAGTCACAACTTTCTAATTTCTAGTAAATTGTGTGACCGAAAACATTATAAAATCTATAAAAAAAATGTATCATAAAGGGAAAAGGATGTAATGGTTTATTTATAAGGAAATATTTGTTAGATCAGTGTAGTTTGATTTGTTTGAATGATGTTGGGTTGAATGATAGAGACACATACTGAACAACAAACCAAAAATATTTTGGGTTGAGATCCACATTGATATCTATAGGGTTTGTAGGGGAAACATTCCCTTACTTCGGGGGTTCAATGGAAAAAGTCCCCCAGTTAAAATTTTGGGGAACTGTAGAAACTCTAACCGGCTATAGCATAGCTAACTAGCCGACACCAATAAGTAACTGTAGTAGTGTAGTCTTTTGCATGGTTATTATAGCATCTCAGACTTTGGAGACAATAGTACTGTAGATCTGTGGAATTCTTTCCACCATCCACTATAGAATCATGGACTTGGGTGGCTGCAACACTTTAGCAATGCAAACTTCTGTCAACCGTTCACTATATCACGATGGAATTACAATGTGGTTGGTGGAACAATGAATTTCCTTCTTTATTATCGCATTTTATGGTAGGGTTTCTATGTTGTAAAAATTTGATACTTTATCTATATTTTTAATCCCTAATCATAGTGAAATTTTGTCTCTCCACGGATATATGGATTATTCCCAAACCACAGAAATTGCTATACCCTGTGAGATCTTATATTTCTTTTCATGTCATTTTATTCTTTATTTTCTTCATCTAAAAAAATGTTCTTTCACTACAAATACCATCATTTACACAATAAGTGCATGAAGTGGAATCTCTACCTTGTGACTGGAAAATAATACATATGTTACCTATCTATGGAAGAAGAAAACCAGATGTGGCATAAGAATCATGGTAATATGATCCAATCATCCTTGGAAAATTTGGAAAGATATGATGATTCTTGTTATCTACCTATTTTATCTTGTAATCATGTTCATTCATGTGATAAATTTCAACATGGTAATTTTACTTGGAATACATATAAGGAAAAGGATCAATGGTCAAAAACATTTCTTGAATTGGTCCATATTGATGTATGTGAACCTATTTCACTAATATTTGTTGATGGAAGAATATATTATATCCTTTTTATTGATTATTTAAAAAGAAGAGAATTGGTTTCAATTATCACCCACAAGTCTGAGGTGTTTAGTTTGATAACATGTTATCGAAGGAAGTTGAAAGGATACTAGATCAAAAGATATAGAAGTTTCAAAATGAAAATGGAACATAGTTCCTAAATATCCAAGCGAAGGATTATCTTGAGAAACAAGGAATAATGCACCATGTTTCAATATTAAGTCCCCCACTACAAAAATTATTGGTTTAGAGAAGAAATCATATTATCAACAACATATCCAGAATGATGCTTATCAAGAAATATCTTCTATATAATTTTTGGAATGAAAATCTGATGACATCAATAAAAATTTCTAACAGAGCCTTATTATTTGTAAAGTATGAAAAGACTCTATAAAAGATATGGTATGGAAATAATCCAACATTGAAATAATTTAGAGTTTTATAGAGTGAGTGTTTTATTCTCAATAATTATAAATATAGGATGATTGAATCCCATAGAGATAAAGGGAATATTTTTGGTTACTCAATAAAAAGAAAAGAATATTAATTCTTCAATAACAGGGTGGGAATTTTTATAGAGATAAATGATGTTGTTATGGTGGAAAATTAGTAGAATATTCAAAAAACCCATAAATAGTCTATGGAGGATGGTGATGATGAAGTGAGTAGCTCAGGGGGAGTTAAAGTACCTTAGGTATGTTTAGAGGAATATTCAAATGATGATAAGAATGAACCTATTAAGAAACCAAAGAGTCAATCCAAAATTTATAGGTAGAATATCATCGAGGATTTGATGGATCCAATATAGATGAAGGGGATGAATACTCTAGAACAAGAATATTTCTTACCATAGGTAGATCCAAGGTGTTTAAAATAATCTTAAATACATGGGATTTGGGTTCAAGTAATTAATGAATAACTATACCAAATAGAAAATAATCAGACATGGGAGACTATTTCATGGCCAATAAATAAAAATGTCATCGGGACCAAATGGGTTTTCTATAACAAGATTAATGGTGATGGGACAATAATTAGAAACAAATAACAATTATGATTCAAGGGATACTCCAAAATAGAGGTAATATATATTGATGAAACATATTCAACTATTACAGGTCGGGATACAATTTGATTATTTTTATCAATAGTAGTGAAAATGAAATTAAAATTATTCCAGATGGATATCAAGTAATCATTTCTGAATGCGGTTATATAAAAATAATCATATATTGAACATTCATATGGTTTAATAATTCATGAATATAAGAAAGAAAATATTTAAATAAAGCTCTATATGAGATGAAGCAAACACCAAGATCATGTTTTTCATGATTTTCTTTGTATTTGAAGAAGTTTGGTTTTCAACATGGTGGAATTTATTATAATCGATGTCAATAATGAGAGTAATCAAAGGGTTATGATTCTGGTATATGTATATGAAAAATCATTTAGGGATCAAATAAATCATTGTGAAAATGGTTTTATGAATTCATGAAATGATAGATCGAAATATAAATGATTGTTGAGCTAACATTTTTCCTTAATTTACAGGTTATGAAAGGGAGACATGGGAAATTTATTTATTAATCAAAATATGATACAGAAGTTATTATAATATTTGGAATGGAAAATTTCAATAAAATGAAATCCTTAGATTCCATATTGATGAAATTCTCCAGGCATGATGAAGTAAAATCATTCAATATTACTAAATACTAACAGATCATTCATAGATTGTTATACTTAAGATCAACATGACTTGATATTGTATCTTCCACATTCTAGGTGGAATGGTATTAGATTATTCCCAATGAAATTCACTTAATTTTAGTAAAAATGAATAATTTTATATATCAAAGTCATGATATATTTAATCTTACTAAACAATGAAAAATCTCAACAAGAGTTATTAGGATTTACAAACCCATATTGATCAAGTTCAGTAGGCGATCAAAATTCAACATCATGTGGTGCATTCTATCTTGGTGGAATATGAATTTCATAGCTAATCAAGAAAAAATATTTCATTTCCTTGAACATCATAGATGTTTAATATATTTTGGCTACTCAATATTACATTTAGTTACTGTGGATGATGCAGTAGATTGAAGATGTGGGAGTTGAAGTGAAATCTTTAATCGGAATCCCTTTTGAAAACTCTAGTGCTATAAATCATAGAAATAATCTATTTCATAACTCAAGGAAAAAGGATATTGAAATAAAATATCACTTTATCAAATAGAAATTGGATCATGGTCGTGTGAAGCTAGAGTATGTACGTAATGAAAAAAAGTTTCAGACATCCTGATGAAGGGCTTACCTAGATAAGTGTTTGAACAACGTCAAATGACTCCTAGAGTCTCGTCAACACCCCAAATTTTGAACAATGAATATATGGAACCCCATATCCCCGATTTTTGGTGTGGTTTTATCTTTTTACTTTTTTTTATTATTTAATATATTTCATACCACAAAAGGGTGACCTTTTTGTTAATTGAAAAAGGGGTATATAATGTCTCGATCATGATAGGGGATAAGATAGCAGAGGGAGAAGTGAAATAAGGGGACTTTTAGAACTGAAAATACTAAAATTTGTCTATCAATAGAGAAGAATCATGAAAATAATTGGTCATTATATTCATTATGTTAGAAGAATACATAGGATAAGAAGTGATCTCAATGGCTAGGATTCTTCTATCTTTTATGGTTGAGATGGTTTCCAGTGGTAGGTTTGAGAATGAAGTGATTATTTAATGAAATTTTCATGGTGACCTTATTTCTCACACTGATCTTGACTCATGTGGGAATATAGTACATCTTAATTAAGTACTTGATCAATATTTGGTGTTGGAGAAGGAAAATGGTTTTTCATGCACATGACTTGCCAACAAGTTGGATCATGAATATTATAAGTGTTGTCAACCAACCCAAATGGGTATATTGTTGGAAAAACATCTTCTGATGGTACTTTTTTGGATGATTGCGTTTTTTATAATGTTTAATGTTGTTGATGGATTCAGCTTTGTCAAAGGAGGCCTGAAGAGTGAGAATGAATGTTAGAACTAATATCGCGGAGCACATATTTCAAAATCGATCTCACGGAGCAAAAATTTTTAAACTGAACTCATGGAGCATGGATGTCTGAACTGATCTCAAGGAGTGATAATGTCTAAACTGGTCTCAAGGATAAATTTTGTTAGAATTGTTCATGCAGAGTTCAGATTTCCAAACTAATCTTGCAAATCACCACCATATTATCAAGAGATCTCACATTGAGATCATGTGATGCACCTGAAGACATTGCATAATTGTTTGATCATCTCATTGATAGATCATGCAATGGACATGAATACATAATATGATTTTTAGATGATCCTATAGAGAGATCATGTTAATAATATGAGGAAATAGATGTTGGAAATGATGGAGATATCAAAAGGTTGTTCAAAATCACAAGACCACATGATTGTTTATAGATCTCAAGATGATATCTCACAATGTTCTTAAATACAACAGCGTTGACACCACATGATTATCATTTCATCCAGTGAGGGGGTCATGAAAATAACAGGATGAAAATGGATCTATCCACATGATTATATTTGGATCTCAGAGTGAGGTCATTCTAATCACTTGAAGACTATAATGATGATCATTCAAAGCACTTGTGACATGAAGTGGGTGATCATGTGAAGAGATCACATGAAGTGCATGATTCCAATTGTTTAGGTGGTCAAGTGAATGGATAAAAAAAATTTAGAGTTCAGGGAGTGGATTTATGACAATAAATACATTTTAAACTACGCTTTAGAAATAGAGATGTTTTATTAAGTGGTTTGATTTGAAGAAAATGTTTTTTCATGAGTATAAATAATTATTCTGCTAGAATCTAGCGATCCATGTAATCAGTAGAAATTATTTCGGAGGAGATATCATAAAGGAGTTTCACAAAGTGATATATCCATTTACTGTTTGAATTCATAATTAATAACATAAAGGTCTCATGGTCCACATGAACTGAAAAAGGTTTCATGTTCCCCATGAAATGAACAAGGTCTTTAAATTCCTATGAACTTAACAAGGTCTCAAGATCTGTGTGAACTGGAAAAAGTGTCTCAATCTGGATCAACTGAACAAGGTGTCAGGATCCATGTGAATTGAACAAGGTATACCAATCCACATGAATAGAAAAAGGACTTTCATAGGAGTTTCATGGATAGATCTTGTGTAGGAGTCTCACATAAAGGTATTGTAAAGTGGACTTGTGGAGTTGTCTCATGAAGGGTTCTTGTGAAGGGGTATTACATAGGAATCAAATTCACCCAAAGGAAATTTACTGAAAAAGGTAGTGGTTATCTCATTTATTAATAAATAGAACAAATACGCACACAATGGTGAACCAACTCAGAATTGATTTTCATAAGATTCTACTAGAGGATCAGTGCATTCTCTTTAGTAGAGAGAGTAGTGAAGTTTCAAATTGTGAATGGTTGTAAACCAGGATGGATAGTGAGTCTACTCTTATCCTTGTAACAGTAGTGTGCTTTAGTAAATTTTTTATATCAACACATTTTCATTGTATACTCTATTGATGTAGCCCGGTGAGGGTGAACCAAGTAAAATTTTGGTGTCATGTTTAGGTTTTAATATAATTTTTTGTATGCTATAAGAATGAGAGAGAATAGAGTTTTGTTTAATGAAAAAATATGATCTAAAATGGTTTGTTTCTTTAATATGCCATACCCTGATTCACCCTCATCCCCAATCCAGGAGTATTTAACCTGGTTATGATAATAATTCTAATGGTTGATTTTATTTTTTTTCAATTTCCTCTTCTATTATAAGTTTTTCCGTAGTTTTGTTTCTTGAAAAACTTATTCTTCCAATAGAGTTTTTTAAATCCTCTATCTAGATGAGATATCTCATCATCAATTTTAGAGGGTGATTCATCCTCACTTGAATTATCTTCTTTGATTTTCTGTATCATTTTTAACTTATAATTTTTGAAAGCAACTGATTTTAACTTTGGTTCATCATCTTATTTGTTCACTCTCAATTATTTCCAATACATCATGAGTTTTCCAACCAGATACATTATTGGTGGTTTTCTTATATCACATTATTTTGAAATGGGAAAAAAAGTTTCCTCTCAATTTAACTATTAACCACTGTACGAGTCTTATAACCTCATATTTATCTTCAATTTTTCTCATGTTCATGCATTTTATTCAAACTTTTGTTGAACCTAAGTTTAATTTTTGAAATTTATTCGTCAGGTTTCATCCAAAAAGTATCATATTTAATAGTATATTTATTTTATTGCATTTCATTAACATGTTATGTTCTTTTATGAGACACCGTAAGCATGTCCCAAATATTGTAAGTAGTAGAATATAATGAAATTATATTGAATTCATCCCCACCTATTTAATAATGCAGGGAATTCATATCTTTTCAATTATAGTCATATGCGGGTATAGTGGGATCACTCTAATTAGCTCTATCATCTTGAGGACTTTCATATTTTTTATCTATTATAATACAAATATCAAACCCAGTGCTCTCTATATGTATTTTCATCTAAATCTTCAACTGATCATATTTTGTTACATTTAAGTATTGAGGTATTTTGTTATAAGTCCCCTAAATCCTATTATTATCTATACATATGTAAATTTAGAATAAACTAAAAATTTTAACTTTTGGGTAAAAACATGATCATAGTTAAAAAAAATATAGAACCTTTAATACCAAATGTAGGTCGGAATGGATAAATCAAGGGGTTGAATTGAGTTTTCAATTAAAATTTATACTTACAAATAAACTAAAATTTTAATTCCCCATTTTATAAAACAGCCTATTAAACTAAGATAGTAGAAATATATAATTCAATGTTTTGAAAATATTTTTCAAAATATTTTTCGCAAATTAGATAAAATAATTTTCAAAATTACTCTTTATTTTTAAATAGATCTTATTACTTTAAGAACAATATATAAATCACTTATTAAAGATAACTATCAAGGTAATGTTTTTGTATAGTTTTTAAAATTAAAACATGTTTTTTATATAGAGTTAACAAAGAACTAAAACAAACAATAGAATAAAATAAGTGGTTCAGTCTCAATTCAATACCTAGTCCTATCCACCTCGAAATCACATGTTGGAAAGAAATTTATAAAACAAATAAATAGGTCTACAACCTAGATCAATTTTTACATAAAATACACACATATGCAGTCTAGGATACAAAAAACCTCTTCCCTCATTATACGTGGGATCAAAGATGTAAAAGAATAAAATAAATAACATCTTTTACTCTTCAGTTCAAATAAGGTTTATATTCTAATGAATATATAGGTTAATGAAAAAAATTCAAAATGTATTCTAAAATAGAGAGAGAAATAAATTAGAAGTGTGTAGTATAAATAATCTCAATTTTATTAGCTGTGATAGGGAAATTTTCTTGAAATATATCCTTGAAAATATTGAACCAATTGTTTCCCTAAAAGATTAGAAAATTTAGTGTCATGGATAAATATAGAAGAGTAATTTATTAGTATATCACTATGTCTCTTAAGAACACACATCAGTCCATATCTTTTCCAAGAGTGGATCTAATTCTTAAAGATAGACTCTTCTAAAATTAGTCATTGGAGGATATTTATAATTTAATCCTCATACTCATTAAAACCTTAAATACACTGAATCCACAATATATTATTTAAAATATATTCATTGAATATAGGAATATAACATAATGCTTATGTTAAACATAGTCCCTTATTCTTCACTTAGGCATGGTTACTCTTTATTATAGTTACTTAGCATGGTAACAGTTACTTTCCACAGACACTTTTCGTGGTCACTTATTCTCTTCTTGTAGTTACTTCATTTCTTCATATGATCACTTCACCTTTTCTTTTTAATACTATACTTCATTATGCGGTCACTTAAGTTCTTCATGCAGTGGCTTTTTTTTCATGTTATGGTCACTTAATTACTTATTATGACCACTACTTTTCATCTTGTGTTAGATTATTTTCTACTTGGGGAAATTTCAATTATTCATTAATTAGGTTTAATCCTTCATGCGATTACTTTAACATCGAAGTATATTCAGTTCAAGACTTAGAGAAAATTATATCATCTGACGCATAGTCACTTGATTCAATGTGCGGTCACATTCACATGGTTAATTGAACTTCAGGTTCTTTTGAACTTCTTCTTGTGGTGAAACATTATTTATGGTCATTTAAATAAGGATTTTTTGGATAAACCAACATAGGATACCCCAGAAATTCTATATGTTCCTCTTCTTTAAAAAACTCATGCATGATATTTTGAAATAGAAATCTAAAATTACACCATTTCATTTTGAATAATCATATATGTAAGTGGTATAATTTCTTAAAAAACCATTAAAAATTAGTACATGAATGTTTCATGAAAAATATACATGTGAATCATTATAAACATAATATAAATCATTTTTTTGACATAATTTTTTTGTTCAAGAATCAAGGGATAGAACCTAAAAGATAAAGGAATGGGGAACCTAGGATCCTCATACTGAATCTCATCTACATCCATATCCAACTATGAATAGAATTACATATTTATAGTCTCACCATACACTAGTATAAGAACATAATAAATTATCTGGTTTTACCAACGAAATTAGTACACCCCTACCGAGAGACTCATCATGACAAGTAAGTATAACTTTGAAGTCTCTTTAAATACAATGTACTATATTTGTCCCAGATTACCACCAAAGTATCCAAGGAATTCACATGAAATTTTAATTAATCCATGGAAACCACATTATTTCAATTATTCTATAATATAAACATTCAACTCATCATGGAGACTCTTTTATAAGAAAACCATTATTACATTATACATCATAAATCAATTAATCATTTTCATAAATAATATTTTTTTTCATAATAAAGGGATATAATAATTTTTTTTGTCAATGTGGGGTAAAATATTTAAATATACCAAAAAATAAATTATTAAATATCTTTGATAGAATCATGATATCTATTTTATATATTTTAATGAATCATGTGACACAAAAAAATATTTTGAAAAAAATGAATTCACAACAACTTGCTTTTTATTTTTTAAACAAATCATGTAAGAAGATGATTTAAATTGAGATGAACGCCCTTTTCTCATTTAAAAACATCATCAATATATATATATACACAATTAGTTTCATATAAGTCATGAGAGTAAAATACAATCAAGTTTCTTTGATAATTCATTTTAACAAACCCTAAGACTTCTTGAAAGTAGCCAAGAATAATTTTATATTTATTTTCAGTAAAACTACCTTTACCACAATTCCTATTTAAACAATGAAACATGGAAAAAAATTAAAAAATATATATAGGTAAAAAATTGAATATTTTATTAGACAGAAGATCAAATTAAAAAAATCAAGTACTCATGGCTTTACTATAAAAATAGGAAAGGATATAATTACATAATCCTAAGAGAAATAATCTCAGTTCCTTCAAAAAATGGGGTAGATTATGGTTAGATCGGTGGTTCACATCTCCATAATACTATCAGTTGTTTTTCCTTGACATGGCTACCCCCCCTAAATTTTCCCATGGAATAAACCCTACATGAATAGGGGAACATGAGAGGAGAGGAAATATGGGGAAAGATGTAGAGAAAATCAAATAATTTACAAACCAACACTTTCTATGTTTAACCCTATATAGAAATTTGGATATATAGGGAATGGGACAATATGATTACTTCTAAAAAATATATATTCGATGAAATTGTGAGGGAGAAATGGTTTATCATCCCATTTACTAGGAAAAGTAATAAAAAATATAGTAATATTAATTTAGTAATAATGACATTAAATTTACCTTCTATAATCATCCTCCTCTTACAATATCCATATATAATATTAACCCATAAATAATAATCATCTCACCACTACCCTTGAATGATAGTTTTGATTTTAATTTTTTTTGGAAATTATAATTATTATCAAAAAAATATAAAACATAAATAATAGAAAAGTATTCTTGAAAATTGGAATGTATTTTTTCAATATAAAACTTCAATTATTAAAAAAAATAATTCATTAATTACACTATCAGATGAATGAATTAATGAAATGGTTATAAAAATTAATATATTAGTAAAACATGATCATGGGAATTTTAGACTTGATAAAAAGGTTTTGTGTCAACATTCATAGGAGGAATATTTATCATGCATAATTAGGTAGACCATGAATCTAACGGTATATGGTTACTACCACTAAAACATTGGTTGTCTTCAATCACTAATACAATGTAAAAAAATTACAAAATTAAAAATTTGATAAAATATCACTTAATTTAGAAATTTAAATCTTTTTGTTTTGTATTTTCTAATAAAACCAGTTAGTGGTTGAGTGGGAACCTCTTAAAATTAGTGACTAAGGTAAAAAAAATCATAACAATCATATAGTTAACCAATCACTATTAACCAATAGACCAACAAAAAACCATTCTGAACGAATTCAAAAACTGCTAGCAATAAAAATATAAAAAAATAAAACCATATCTTTGAGTCACCATCACACCTTGAACTGAAATAACTTTGGATATCCAAATTACAAATAAAAAACAGAAGAAATGGTGACTCAATAACCCATCACCTTTGATCAACCACATTATTCCTTGATCCATGAGATCCATCATGAGCGTAGAAACCCGACACTCTATCACTATCATCGTCACCTATAATGGTGGTCAGAGTAGTCTACCACATCATCATCCTTCGTAGAATGAGTCATTGATGTAGAAAAACCACAATGATAAACATGTAGAACATGAAACCATCACTCCAAAACCTTAACATTCAAAATTTATGGATCCTACATAGATTTATCCTCCTTCAACTCCATCAACTATCCAAAAATCAGATACGAAAATATTTTTTCAAATAAACTCACTTGATAGACTGGGATTGGATCTATGGATTATGAATCCAGAGTAGATTTGGAAGTGATTGGGGCCTCAGATATGATCTGAAACCTTTTCCAATATCACCTATACCTTCCTTAAATACTTGCATCCATCCTCAAACCATGAAATGAAAGTCACATCACCAAAATTCTCACTATCAATTCGAGACACACAACCATCATAGAAACAAAATATCCACAATAACCTTTATACAGGACCAAGATGGGGTCTAACATAATGGTTTAGGTACTGCAAGTAGATTAAGGGAGAATGGGCCTATGATTGCATGCATGAAAAAGGAGAAACAGTGATATGAAAATAAAAGATAATATCCATAAAAACTTACCAGAAGGCCTATATGAACAAAACAACCAACACCATCCCAAACCATCGAAGCACCTTCAATTCAAACCAAATTGAGGTTTAACATTATGTTTCTAGGAAATAAGAGTAGATATTGAAATGGTAACAACCCTATAAAATTATAAGACCTATAAGTACAACTAAAACAAGGTGGAAAACTGATAAATTTGAAATCAAGAAGACAAATTCATTAAAGGATGACTTCAAGAGGATAAAAGGAGGAGGAATATGAGAACTTGAAAGAGAAATTGCTCATTATAAGAGATAAAGTGAGAGGAAGGGGACTCAAGTTCTATAGTGGAACCCTAACCCAAGGGTAATTTATGTTGTGGGGTGTGAGGTTGAAAGGTGATCTGAGAAGTGGAGAGAACCAAACAACAAAAAAACCAAACTGCATCTTTTTAGTGTGAAGTTGAAAATCATAGAACCATTTGAACAAAGTACAATAAAAAAATATTACAAGATAAAAAATAAGTAACATGATGATTTCACGTGATTTGGTCCCATGAGGACCTATGTGCATGTCAAAAACACCACCCACTCATGCACAAATTTTATTAATGATCAATCAAAAGAAACCTATTTATTTTATATAGAAATGAATAAACAAAAATAGAATATACAACTATAAAAAACTAGATTCATCAAAGAACTCATAAAGAACTTATAGTTTCAGGAGACGATAGGTCTAGCCATCCTAATGTCTTAAAAACTTCATCTATATGTCTAAAATTTGGAAGATCACTGAAGATCCCAAAGCTCAGAAACCTCCCTGGACTAGATCATCTTCCCCGGGTACTCGGCCTAGTGCAAGAGAACTTCCATCAAAGCGCGACTACTAGTGTAAAAATAGTAGTGTACCATGTAGTTTATTAGGACTAACAATTCACCACCATAGATAAGAAGGCTATTAGAGAGGGTTTTGGGAACTATAGATGGGATCATAAGAGAAATAGTGGAAGAGGAAAAGATAGAATGAATCCCCTAAAGCAATGAAGGCACAGGGGGGCATCAATTCCCCCAAACACTACCTGTAATGATGAAATGGTATAACCAACCAGGGAACACCATGCACACACCACCAAATCAAAAGATCATATGAGAAATCAAGTGGAAGGACAAGTGTATAGTGTGTATACAATGGGATGTAAGAGTAATCAATGGATAAAGATCCAAATGGTGAGTGGATTTCCACTATGTCACAGGGGTGTGTGGGTAGAAGGCTGGACAAAAGGCCAAGGCCTTGTTAATAAGGATCCTATGAGGAGCAGGGTCCCAACAAGGAAGAAAAATCCTAAAAAAAGATAAAATTTAATAATAATATATCCAATGTAAAAAAAATTCATAGTTTTCATGGAATGGTTAAGAAATATAAAGGGACAGAAAAACATAGAATCATTTCAATATGAAAAAAATAAAATGAAATCCATAATTCAAAAATATTAACTAATACAATTTTACATTTGGGATTTTCTTGGACCTATGGTTATAGAATAAGAACCAAATTCAATCTATTTACGAAATAATTGAATTTAAGAAACACCATGGCTTTAGTCAAACTATCATTTGCATTGATGTCTGTGAATATTTTATTGATACACACGGTTCCTGATTCCACAAAATTTCTATTGAAATGTAGCCTAATATTCAAGTGATTGGATTTACCATGGAATAATAAATTTTTGGATAGGTGAATTATAGATTGGATATCAGAATACACAATGATATCAGAATTATAAAGTCCAAGTTCAGAAGACACACCTTTGATCCACAAAGCTTCTTTAACTATCTCTGTTAAGGAATATAATAGGATTACATGGTTTAAAGAGAAACCATGGACTGCATGTTGCATTTCTCTGAAATAGGACAACCACGTGATGTAAATACATAACCGGTTAAAGACTTACTAGAACCAGTATAGTTAGCATCAACATAACCATACATTATTTCAACAGTATCAATGTTTCTACCATAGTATAATGCAATATTAGGGCTACAAGATAGATATATTTAAATACAATTATGTTCATTCTAGTGAGTATTTCTACATGAGGCCATAAATCAACTTATAGTGAAGATTGAAAAGGAAATATTTGGGTGAATACAAATCATATAGTACATGACTCTACCCATAACATTAGAATAAGGCATTTTAACCATAAAGTGTATATCATCAGCAACAATGGGAACCTTTGTTAAATATAGTTTATAATGATATCCAAGAGGTATAATTATTGGTTTCAGATATTAAAACATTTATATCTTGAGAACTTTTGAAACATAAGAATAATGTGTTGAATAAATCACTTTGTTTTTTCTTTCCCAAATAATATAAATACCTAAGATCTTCTCATCTTCACTCATTTTTCAATTTAAAATTTTATTTTTAATTGTTATTAAAAATCATAAACGAGTTTCATATTTATGAAAATGATAATCATGTCATAAATATATAGTAACAGATATAGAATGCATTTTTTATTGGTTTAAAATAAACACCTACATCATATTGAATCCTAATGAATTACTTAGCTAACATGAATTAATAAAATTTCATGTAAAACTTCATAGAATCTTTTTCCATGACATAAAATGATTTGTTTAATAGGAAGACTTGATTTAATTTGAATTTAGTAGGATAACTATCATGTGGTTTCATATAAAATTTTTCATTCAAATCACCATGAAAAAAAATTAGTTTTAACAACTAATTATTAAATATGTATATTATTATAGGTAGAAAAGGAAAATAAAATACTAATGTAAGAATAATTAACAACATCGGAATAATTTCAGAGTAATAAATTTCCTCTCTTTGATGGAAACAATTAGAAACTAACCATTCTTTATACTTGATTTTATTTCCCTCTATATTTTATTCTTTCCTCTTAAATATCCACTTAGAAAAAACTATTTTTTCATTAGTTGGTATGTTTATAATAGTCCAAGTATTTTTCATTTTTAATGATTTCATTTCATAATTCATTGAAAAGACCGACTTATTTAAGCCGTTTTCATTTATGGATTTCTTATATGTTTGAGGATCATTATATATAAGATCTTGGGATAAATGAAAGTCATAAGAAGCAATACCATACTAACTAAACTGATAAGGAGGTCTTAGAACTCTCTTTCCCCTATCTCTGATCTGTTGGTAGTCTCTATTAAGTGCTTTTGGTTCAAATTCAGTATCTAAATCAGAAGCAGAAGAAGAATCAACCTATGCATCATGTTATTCATCTGGTGGAGATGATTGGAAAGGAGCTTCAAACTGGGCTGGAAGCTTAGTTTCACCAGGCTGTTGAAATTCTGGTATATTTCTACCAAATGTGGAAGCCTTAGTTTTATTAGAGGAAGAATCAAGAAATACATAATCTCAACTTATAATACACTTTTGACAAATAGGGTTATATAAACAAATTTTATACCCTTTAACATCCTCAGGATGCCCAAAAAAGTTGCATTTTAGAGCTCTGGGTTATAAATTGTCAATATTAATATGAGAATTCATTGTATAACTAAAGGCACATAAGTTTTTATAGGAAGGAGATTGCCATTAAACAATTGTTTAGGTTTTTTAAACTGGTCAAGAGAAGGGGGATACCTATTTATTAGGTATACAATAGTGCTAGCAGTCTCTTCCCAAAAGGATTTGGGGAGGCCTGAACATGAAAGAAACATATAGAATATTTCTAAGATAGTAATATTCATTATTTCTTCTAAAGCATTTGTTGGAGAGTTTCAATAACTTTTCTATGTCTTTTAACACCTTTAGATTCACAAAACTATATGAACTTAGTGGAAAGGTATTCAAGCCCATTGTATGTTCTTAGAGAATAAACATTCTTCACAATTTTGGTTTTCTACTAAAACTTTACATGTTTTAAAATTTAGGAAAACATTAGATTTTTATTAAGAATTTATATCCACACTTTCCTAGAAAATTCATTTATGAAAGTAACAAAGTAGGAACCTCCACCATGGTAGGAAGTCTTAGATGGTCCATATAGATCTGAGTAAACATATTCTATACGAATGGTTGATTTAAAACTAGGTCTACAAAACTAACCCTCTTGGACTTTCCCATCATACAATATTTATAGAATGGATGATTTTTTATTGTGATTTCACTCAAAAACACTTTTTTATTGAGTTCATCATGCCTTTAGGTCTAACATGCCCCAATATTCTATGAAAAAGCATAGTATTATCAATATTGGATGAATATACACTCTATAACTACCTATAATGGGTCTTTCTATTCAATACATAGAGACCATTGATTAAATATCCATTTAGAATGGTTTTAGAGCCTTTGGGGACATTAATACAACCTGTTTCGGGCCTTAAGGTAAAGCCATTTGGTCTAGGACCCCTAAGGAAACAAGGTTTCATTGAATACTGGGAAACAACCATATATCAACTAAAACAATGATAGTATGGTCATGAAGTTAAGAAAAAAAGAACCTCTACCATAAAACATACACCTCTTGTTATTATGTAAGAGGACATCTACCTCTACCCTATCATACAATTCTAGAAAGGTTTCTCTAAAAGGACACATATGAAATTAGAATCCTGAATCAAGAACCAACTCTTTATTTAGTGTATGGGTGACAACATTAAGGACCTTGGTAGTTTCATAACGAGATTCTACAAGAGGGGACTTATCTGTTGGTTGTTTAGACTCTATATAATGATTGAGTTTCCTACATACGGGTTTAAAGTGTCCTAGTACCATAATGAAAATAGGAGACCTTTATATCCCTTGAATTAGACCTAGTCTTGGGTTCTTTATTGATTTTTATATTTTATTTATTAAACTATTTATTGTTAGTTTTAGTTTCATGTATAACCCTTAAGAATAATATACCATCCTCACCTTTTATTCTATGTTTCGAATGTAGTTCCTTAGAAATAAGGGATAATTTAACCACACCTAGGGTTAAAGCATATTGTCCATACATCATGGTCTCTATAAGTGTGAAGTGGGAATTATCTAAAAAGATTAATAGGGTCATTTATAGATAATCATCATCAACGAAAACATTAATGTTGAAGAAATCTAACATGAATGTATTAAACTCATCCATACGGGCTTTAATTGAACCACCGTGATTCATTTTTTATGTAAACATACAATGTTTTTTAAGCATTCCTACTAATGATGTATCTATGTGATGTTTCTTAAGTTTAAGAAAAATTATAACATTTGTGGACTCATAAACTACTTATCTAATGAATTTATCACCTAAGGAATGAAAAATGGAGATATGTGATTTAACTAACACATGATGGGGAACATCAATATATTCGGTAGTAGGTTTTACTATTTCACTTATTGTGATAACAAGTTTCTTAGGCCCACAGAGGGCGTCAATTAGACCACACTATAAAATAAGGGCTCTCATATTAATTCACTATAAATTAAAGTAATTTTCACCATAAAAATTTTCAATTTCATATCTCATTGTTGACAACTCTACCCACATTGTAGATGTTGAGTTCTTGCGAACAACTCTATGCATATACCACCAAAAAACGACCAATATCTTGGGTAAACAATTTTTATATATACAAAATTTAGAGAAATGTTGATGGGATAGTGGATATAAATATTTTAAATCAAGAAATAAAGTGTTGATTAAAGAGTTATATTATAGTGTAGAAATAAAACAAGAAACAAAAACTATAAATAAAGAAAGTAGTAAAAAATAATAAAATTCGATAGAAAAAGAAAATAGTGAAGCTCTCATACCACTTTATGTGGATGAAAGGTGATCCAAATAGTGCAGATAACCAAACAAAAAAAGCACCGAACTGGATCTTTGTAATGCGAAGAAGAAAATCATAGAACCATTTGAACAGAATACAAGGAAAAAAATATTACAAAAGAAACTATTAAAGGAAATAATGATTTAACATGCTTTGGTCTCATAAGGACCTACATGAATGGATAAAAACCCAGCCACTCATGCATTCATTTTATTAATTCTCAAGAAGAAGAAATAAATTTGCAGTATATATAAATGAAGAAAAAAAAACATAATAATAGAAGATACAACTGTTACACACAAGATTTGTGAAATAACTGACAATGTTGGATTTTGATAGGTCCAACCATCATAATATCTTCAAGCCTTCATAGGTCTGTTCAAAATGTGGAAGATCAATGAAGATCCCAATGCTCGTAAACATCCTTGGACTAAATCATCATCCCTAGGTACATGTCCTAGTTCAAGGTAGATGTTGTAGAAGATCCACCCGGACTTGTACACCAACAGTGTAATGTGGAGTTTGATAGCCACAGAGGTTCACCACTAATGATCAGAAGGAATCCAGCTAGGGTTTTGGGAACTAGAGAAGGGAGAATGAAAGAACCAATAGAGAAAATACCATAATGAATCCTCCAAAGAAACAAAGGTATATGGGAGAAACAATTCCCCCTGAAACCATATTCAATGATGAAATGGCACAGCCAACCAGGGTGCCCCATGTACACACCACTAAAACAAAAACATGTCCGAGTAATCAAGTTGTGGGATAAGTGGACGGTATGGATACAATGGGATGAAAGGGTAATAAATGGTAGGGATCCATATGGTGAGTATATTTCCACCATGTCACATGAGCACGCAGGCAGCGGGCTGGCCAAAAGGCCAAGGCCTGGTGAATGATGTTCCAATGAGGATCAGTAGCCCCATGAGGAAACAAAGCCCAACAATAAAGATAAATGAGCATAATAATACATCCAAAATTAAATCAAATTTTATGGTTTTTATTCCAGGGTTAAGAAAAATAAATGGAAGAAAAAAATGGCAGTATTTCAATTTGAAAACAATATAAAATGAAATCCATAATTCCCAATGGGTTGAAGACTTCATTAAGGGTACTACCACTCAAATTATTTCCATTTAAAAAGAAATACTTTAGAATAAAATATAAGTAATTAAATAATATAAATAAAGAATATTCGACCAAAAATAGTAAAAATGTATAAAAAACCATGGTTTCCACCTAATACCACAAAACCAAAAGTAAAAAAATGACATTAGAATCAAAACTCACAACCTATGATATACCTTAAGTCATACTAAAATAAATAATATACTGCAATACTAACAGATCTCCTTGTGATTGAGCCAGTCTCATATAAAACTTCATAGAACTTGATCCTGTAAATTTACAACACTACATGAAATAAGAATCAATATAAAGATACTTAGTATGTTCATCCTCAGAATCATTATGTTCAATGTAAATAGTGTGTCCTAATGTATGGCTGAAATAAAGTATCTAAAATGGAATGAACATTTAATATATATTAAGTTTACCCATAGCTCTATACAATCACCTTCCTCAAAATAATATATACTATATATAACAAACACATTAAATAATCAACAATAATAGAAATAATGGACCCTTATAAACTTACTCCTACCAACTAGATTCTTTTGATTCCAAACATTGTACATCTTTTTTCAATCCCAAATATGGTCATGAGAGAGGGGGAAATGGTTCAATACTTAGAAAAACTTATAATAATACACCCTATAACTTGATTGTGGTTCACAACTGGCCTCATAACTTGAGTTTTACTCACATAGTGAAAGAAAATGCATGCCACTAGTTAAATAAAATATCCTAAAATATATACAATATCATCCCTTCACATATCCACAATTATCACTAATCCATAATCATTCTTCATCAATATTAAACCTAGATTTATTATTCTCTTACAATCAAAAGATATCTCGTGAGTTAGTAGAAATATGTCTAATGATACAATCAAAAAATTTAAGATAAAAAATATAGTTAATTCTTATAGAAAATAAGAGTTACAAAAAATTGATTGAATTAACAATAATATCCACAAAGGAAACATTTCAAATTTATACATTCATATCTAAACCCACTTTCACATTCATATTCATTTCTATGATTCACAATCTTCTTCCCATTTTTATAACTATAAAAATCATCATCATTTATTGAATTTCATTCAACTTTCCATATCCTCATGAACTATAGGAAAACATCAATTTAGTAGTGGTGTTCTATGTGGTTTTAAAAACCACAGAAAATATTTGTCGGGATAAAATTTAGAGATGGTTTTTTAGAAGAGTTTTTAAAAACCACCTCTAAATTTTTTTAAAATATTTTTTAATAATTTTTTTCCTAAAAACATTTTTATCAGCTCATTTTTTTTAAAACCACCGCAAAATATATGGGAAAAAATATTTAAATATTTAAATATTTAAATATTAAATATTATTTATTATTTATTATTCACTCACATATAAAGTTTATTATTTATAATTTTAATTAGTTATAATGTGTTAATTAATAAATATTAATAATTATTATTTAATAATAACATGAAACTTAGAATAAATCTACAAAAAACACAAAAGAAGACTTTGGTATCAAATGACCATAACATTCAATCCAAGAGACCATTTCATCTTCACAACCATTCAAATCAAAGATTATGAAATAAGATAAAACCAAATGAGATTTAAATCATCTGATAATCAAATGAAAAAATATGTTACAATTTTAATAGAGTCAAAAATCGAACTCAAACTGCAAACGGCCATAACTTTTGATCTAGGTTTTTGTTTGGGCTCTACCACATATCAAATCGAATACTATGATGAGATCTACAACATAGATGGAGTCAGACTAAGGTTGAAGACCTTTATCTGGTTTGTCATCCTCAGAAAGGCCTAGAAGGCATCCAAAACTACGTTTTTTTCACCATCCCCAGTTTTTTAAAATTCAAATGGCTATAGAAAATGATTCGGGAGTTCATTTAGCCTGTACCACATTTCATATTGAATATCATTTCATGATCTTTGATTTGACTCGTTGTGTACATGAAACAGACTCTCAGATTAGATGTTATGGTCATTTCATGTTTTTTAAGGGTTTAAGGGTTTTAAAAGATTCATAACATTTTTATGTGTTTTAAGGGTACCCCAATTTTTTATTTTTTATTGATTTATTATTTATTTATTTATTTTTGTATATTTGTTATGTATTCATTAGTTAGTAATTATTCATTTATTATTCATTTATTGTTTATTATTTATTTATTTATTTATTACTATTTTATATATTTATTATTTGTTTATTATTATTTATTTATTATTTATTATTTATTATATATTATTTATTATTTATTATTATTTATTATTTATTTATCATCATTTATTTATTATTTGTTGTTTATTATTTATTATTTATTATTTAATATTTACTATATATTATTTATTATTTATTATTTATTATTAAGTATTTACTTGTTATTAGTTATTATTTATTAGTTATTAGTTATTAGTTATTATTTTATTTTCATAATTTGATAAATTATTTATTTCCTATTATTTATTTATTTATTATTTATTATTTATTTATTTTTTTTATTTTGTTATTATTATTTATTTATTATTTATTTATTTATTATTATTTATTATTTATTATTATTTATTATTATTTATTTATTTATTTATTATTTATTTATTTATTATTATTTATTTATTATTTATTTATTATTTATTATTATTTATTATTTATTATTTATTATTTATTATTTATTATTTATTATTTATTGTTAATTGTTTATTATTTATTATTTATTATGTATTATTTCTTATTTATTATTTTGTTAAGTATTAATTATTATTTATTATTTAGAATTTATTATTTACTATTTAGTATTTTTTATTTTTTATTTACTATTAATATTTAATATTTAATATTTAATATTTAATATTTAATATTTAATATTTAATATTTAATATTTAATATTTAATATTTAATATTTAAAATTTAAAATTTAATATCTAATATTTAATATTATATTATTATATTATTATATTATTATATTATTATATTATTTTGTTATTTTATTATTTTATTATTTTATTATATTATTTTTGAAATGTTATTATTTATTTATTATTTATTATTTATTATTATTTATGATTTATTTATTATTATTCCTTATTTATTATTTATTTATGATTTATGATTTATGATTTATTATTTATATATAACTATTATGTACTGTTTTTTATCAATTAATATATTTGAGTAGATTAGATTTTTTTTATTCACTAATGAAGAGCATGCTAGAATGGTAAAGTCTTCGGAAAATATGCATGAGTTAAGGGGTTAAAATGTCACCGAACGTAGAATTTAAATATATGGCACATGCATGCATATGGGAATATGCATTTGCATGTGAATGTACAAGGGAATAAATAGTAAAAATTAAATTAAATAATAATAAATAAATAATAAATAAATAATAAAATTCCAAAAATAAAATAATAAAATAATAAAATAATAAATGATAAAATTACGAAAATAAAATGATAAAATAATAAAATAATAAAATAATAAAATAAATTAACAAAATTTCAAAAAAATTTAAAATTTAAATTTTTTTACAAAATTCGAAAAATATTAAAAACCTTCGGTAAAGGATTTAGCGGTTGTTTAAACGACTGCTAAATCGTTCTACGAAATTTTTGAAAAACCATCACTAATTGATTGTCGAAAAATAATATAGCATTGGTTTTTCAAAACCGTCACCAAATGATTTAGTGGCTGTTTAAACCACCGTTAAACTTGAATTTTGGCATAGTGATCCAAGCATCAACTTCCTAATCATAATGACAAACAAAATTATTTATAATTTCAAAATATTAAAATATTTCACTAGTTGAAAAGAAGAGTAATTTAATTTTAACTAATATTTTCCACTACCCCCATGTTATTATAACATTTCCACATGCCAATGGAGTATAAATAAGGATAACGACATTTGGAATGACACTTATACACTTTTTTCATTACACCAATTAATTCTTAGGAAGAAGAGTGTGTAAATATATGTATATGGAATGACACCATTTCTATCATGAATGAACCCAATACTAAATGGTATACAGATCTCAAGGAAATATAAACCTCAAAGGTAAACTTATAGCATATGGAAAGACACTGATGCCACATATCATACCCACATGCTATCAAGTAAAAATTGAATGATTATTATCATAAAAATAATAACATATGAAATTTATTATTGAAGTAAATAACTTTCAACTAAGAAAAAGTGGCATTCCAGTGTGTGGGTGATATAAAATGTTATAATTGTTTATTATAATTAATAACTTCCTCATAAATTCATTAATAATCATATTTTTCAATATAAAACATCTTTTACTCTATACAAAAACATTTCATTATTTTTATGAAAACTATGAAAAATATCAGTGTTTTATTCAACCATAAATCCTTACTTTATAGTTACCAACTTCATTATATCATTATGTTTTCATGATCAACCCATTCATTTATGAAAAACAATTATTTATTCATAATGATTAAAGAGATGATAAAATAATGTCTCCCACCTCAAATTTTATCATTTGTACAGCATCCTTTATTCAACATTTGTTTCATTGATCTCTCTCACACTAAAATGTTTAAATTCACTAGTGGAGATAAAATAAATAATGATTCTATTTTTGAGAAATGTGATAGCCAACCCTACCCCCATTTTAAAGATAAAAAATATTCACTAATAATTAATTCATCAAAAACACTTTTTAAAACATGCAACTCGTCCCTTAAATTGACCTCAATTAAAAATTCAACCATGATTATACCATCTTCAAAACCATTGACCAATGTATTCTTCCACTTCTGTAATAAATACCATCTCTACCCAATAAAATAATAGTAATAATACAGAATAATATTTATATATTAATATCATTTGAATAAATAAATAAATAATTCAAAATCAATGATTTTATTTTGGTATAATCTAAAAGTTCAAAACCACAATTTTACCCTTTATTTAAAAAATGACCAAATTACCATTAACAACTTCAAAAAGTCTCATATTCAAATATATGGGTCTTTTAAAATATAGTGGAAGGATCTTATTCTTTTTTGGTAACAAATTATAGAGGGAGGAACTTGCACATTTATGTTATAAAGTGATACATCATAACCTAATGTGCATATTTAATTATTCTTAGATTTAGATCATAAATTAATCATGAATAATTTTATTACCATTAATTATATACCACTTATTTTATTCTGATAATAGTTCTAATACAGATTTATATATTATTTATTTAAAAAATTTACCTATGTAATATTTAATTAAAATGTTTAATCCATATCATTTCCAAAGCTTGTGAATGGATATTACATGCTTGAAAATTTCTTTATATGATTTTTTTATAATCTAATATATCATTTGAATTTTTTATGATCCAAAATTTTGTTTATTATCTTCAATATGAAATGTTTTCTATGATCCAATCACATATCTATATACATAACAATGTTTATTTTTTTCTACGTCATTGAGCAAGGGTATGAAACATAAATCATGTCAATCCCATATACCTCAACTCTTATGTTTATTGATGATTAAGTGATGTCATAGTCACTCTCCAATATTTTTTAATTTCACTAAGTAAAACATAGTGGTTAGACTAGGTCATTCTATAATGAAAGAAATAAAACAAGTAATTTATTATAAGTTATAAATAAATAAATAAAATTATAAAGGTTGGAGCTTATGTAAATAGTTTAAAAAGAATAAAAAAGTAATATTAAAACCTGATTAATGGAAAAACATGACTAATATAACCCATCACTTTAATCAATTATTTATTTTTTTCCTTAAAATAATATTTAGTTTCATTAAGATAACATACTTTTGTTAGTATCTTAACCCCCAAAAATTAGCATGATTATAAAAAGGAAATAATTAAACCATTGGCTAATTTTGAGTAGTGAAAAGACATATCACTCTACTTTTATTGGAATTATAATTTTAGATTATGATTATAGGTCAATTATGGAATCATACATACAATAAAACTATTAATGATTTGATTTTTGAGATGAAATTTAAAATTTAAACATCGGTATATATTCTTTCATTTTTAATTATTAAATTGGATTTATCAAGATTCATATGTTAGGTGACCTCACAAAATAATATGTAATCATTTTAATTATTTATAAATTAAAAAAATAAATTCATAGATCTAAATTTAATTAATTAAATTAATATTCTATAGTAAAAATAAATAAAATGAAGGGCCTGAGAATTAGATGAAATACTAATAACCTACTCTTCCTTGAGAGGAGAAAATATTCTAGATAGTTTTGAAATAATCATTGGTATAGAATAAGGTGAACGAAATTTCACCTATAATATTATTATCTATTCCAAATAATATTAAACACAAATATTAAATTAAAAAATAATGGAATGATATGATATTACAATGATTTTAAAAATTATACTATATAAAAATGTTGAAGATGTTATCTTGGAAGATATTTTAACATCAAATCATTTTAACTTTAAAATGTTATAAAAATGGATAAAATACATCAATAATTTTATTTAAACTCTATATTCCATAAAAATATCAAATGATAAGAATTCATATTAATTGATTTAATGAGGGGATAAGACTATAAATGATATCAATATGAAGATAGAGTCTTTTGAAAATATTTCACTTCCACTTCCATGAAGTTATTATCTAGTTTCAAATGACAATTATTCAACATCCTACCTCTACATGACCATGAAACTCAGATAAAACCCCACATGACCTCACATTCACTATACAATCACTGGAGGAAAGTGACTAGTTCCAAAGGACTAACATATCAATTGGAGGAGTTATTTATACTCAAATAAATCATTAAAAAATATTAAAATAATAAGAGTACTAATCAATCATAGTATAAACTGATTCTAAAAATAAATATTAAATCTCTAAAATAAATCCCAACAATGGCCAATAAGTTATATATCTATATCAGTTAAAAAGTATAACCTGAGTACATATATGATAAAGTAAAACACAAAAAACATCCCAAAATAAATATAGAAGAAATATCACTCTCAACACTCTAATATAATCTCCAAAATTATCATAATTATTATGGTAATCAACTACTAGCTATAATGAGTCATTTCCGTTCCCTGCATGAAGATGTTTGAAACCATCGGATTTACAAGATGTGAATGTACAAGGTGTAAGAAATATATACCAGTAAGATGCTTCATAAGGATCCACACATCTCCTAGATATTAACATGATCATATATATATATATATATTGTGAAATTTTATACCATTATTTTAACATATAAAATCAACACACATCAAACATCATTAAGTTCTTAATAATCCACCAGGACACCATGTTTTACCTGTTTTGTTTAATTTTAGTGGAAACCCAATGTTTATATTAACATAAGTCATATAAAAACATGAAAAATAAATTTTTTCATGACTAGACAAGAAATATTTTAACATAAGGCCAAAATCATGGATAAATTTGTAAAATGTTCAAACACAAGACCTTTTATCATATAGATAATGCCAAAATTCTGACTTAAAATTATGTTATTGTTTAACCCAATGATTTTCTTATAAAGAAACCAAACACATGATCTTTGAAAACCTTATATAACATATATCAATGTCATAATATCACAACAATAATTTAAGTATAATAAAAAATTCATATTCTGTCATTTCATCATCCCTTATAAGTTAATTACACTTTAGATTATCATCCCACACTACTTCATAAACATATGATATTTTCACTTATTTTTCCAACATTTCAAACACATAAAACATTTAAAATCATTTTTTAATTACCTAGCCCATTATCTACTATTCTTACTTTGTTTAAAAATCATTAAACTAAACAATACCCAAACACACATTACTTAATAAATTTTATAACATTAAAAGTAGATTACTCCATGTAAAATTTTACATTAACACATTTTAAAAAAAATCACTATACACCATCATAAATCAATAATGATATATTAACAAATAATATTATAATTGAGAAAATTATTTGGGACTTAAAATTAACTTTCCTCTTGTAAAATCTCAGTTAATTTTTTTTAATATATTAAAATTCATAATACACCATTTAAGATCATTAATGGTTTTATATCACAAAAATATCCTAAAAAATTAATGATTACCTATAGAAAATTCATGTAATCAATATAAAATTAAGAATTTAATATTTTATTCTCATTTTTAAAATATTAATCCATCACTTAGTTTTATTTTAATATGAATAATAAACATCACCATACATATTAGATAATTTTTTTAATACAAAATCAACTTTACATTACTGAATCTAATCATATATATTCATCTAAATAATTTATTCTTTATTTAGGTAGAAAAAAATATCAATTCGATTACACCACATTCAAATGCACACAATACATTAACAAAATACACAAGTTACAGTAAACATAAATCAGTGATAGGAATTAAATCACTAACCTAATGATCAAACAAGAATATACATAAGAAATATAAATTAAATATTTCTTCAATATCTAAAAAATTAATATTCTCTCAAACTTAATGTTTAAAAATGAATTTGAAACAAATAAAAAAATAAAAATGATTTCCATAAAAATAAATCCTAAGGATTATGTTATACATACCATCACAATTCTAATGAAATAAATATATTTATATTTAATTATTATTTAATAAGTTTGGAATGTAATAAATTTTATATGAAATAAGAGGATTCTATTGAATCTAATATTAATTTTAATGATCAAAAACAATTTTAAACCTAAAATGAAGGATAGAGAATATAAAAAAACCAACAACACAATGTTGGCAATTGACCTCACGGTGATCAGTCCAAATCTATTCGACTTAAACTATTTATATAATAGGGTATCTATTGTGTATCAGTGGTTTTACATGTTATACACTAGAAAAACAACACTTATAACTCCCTTAAAAATACCCATTTCTCATTAAAATTCCAAATTTAAACCCACAATGTTAAAATATTGATAAAAAATCATAATAATGAAATTCACTTAAAAACCAAGAGAGGTAATATATTCTTCACTATAAATCTTATCAACCCAGAAATGTGTCATTGAGTATCTCCAATGAACCAATCTAGCCATTGCGAACTCATATCCACTTATATTAGTCAAGTTTCCTCCTGAACATGGTCATGCTAATACAATATGTGCACAACTGGGATGTCCTTCACCATTACATCTTCTCTTAGTGATCAAAAATACACACTAGATGGTCCTGAAATATCATATGTATCACTATAACCACATCGTATTAAGGAATAATAGTAGATATATATAATTTACATCTTATTAGTTGAAGTATATAAAATATATCATTCATTCTACTAAATTGTTGAGGTAAATAAATTTTAAATGAAACAAAATCAATCCACTCAATAATTTTAAATGTTTCTAAAAATCAATATTCTAATTTCCCATGATTTACTAACTTCTTATATACCAAAATATTTTGAATCCTAAGGGAATATATGAAACCCAAAACATAAGTCAAAAGGCCATTATCTCCTATCCACTTAGGATTTTTTCTTACTATGAGAAATAACCAAGCACTTATAGATCATATGAACTCTATTAGTAGTCTCTTACACAATTCTAGGAAAATAAAGAAATGAATCACCCTCCTTATTCTAGTATAAGGGTGATCTACACATGTCCATGGTAAATGCACAAATGGTGCCATCTAAATTGATTCTTGGATGTTTCTTATATGTAACTCTCAAAAATACAAATGATTTCTCAATTTATTGTTAAATTCTGCAATAAACACACAAGGAAATCTTCTAAAATCTAGATAGTACACTTATACATCCCATCGGTATATGGATGATACATAGTACTAAAATTTTCCTGAGTAACCAAATCCCACTATAACTGTCAAAACCCCTCCCATTTAAGGTACCCCTCCTAGGCTGGAAATGAATAAAGGGAGATGATGGCCCATGAGTCCTAACTCCAGTGGGCCCTGGGTTGGTAACTAGCACTAAGGGTATAAAAATATCTTGATATGGGTGGAATTACCCTATATAAGAATTTTTTTTGAAGATATGATGAATCAATCATGAGAAACACCATGAAATAATATAAATATACCAAAAATAATCCCACAATTCATGTGTAAATAAAATATATACATATATAAGTATCCAAAAACATGTACTAAAAAAATCTAAGGCGCTGACATAACAACTTTCCAAGGGTCTGAGCTAGTAATGTCTAGTGTGGTCCATGTAGTCCTCCAGGAAACCGAAAAATTAGTTTATATACATATTATGAGAATATTTTAATACTAAACCAAATTCACCCATGCACATGTGAAATAAGAATACTAATTAATCCATGAGAAAATAGCATAACCAAAAAACACCTAGCCAGTTCAACTATCCAAATACATCCTCACTGAGGCACACTTACTGGATAATGCATCCATGTATAAAACATAATAAGATGAATATCAATAAAGGGTGTCCCACAATGCCTTCCCACTAATTTCAGACTCTCACACTCTAGTGTAGTATGTCATGGAGCACCAATATCTTCCACATATTACAACACTATTCCACCTCCCCATAGCATGCCAACATCACATCGTATCTCTCTCATAGACACATGGGTGATCAAATCAAAACTCACTCAAAGACACTTTTTCCATCACATCACATCTCATACAAAATAGTAACCAGGGTAGTAAGGTATCATGAACACACACAAAATATACCTCATTACCTCCTCCTACCATGAAAGACCCCCACCATAAGCTATCTCATTATCTCACATCCTTCCCATAGACACCTGGGATATCACATCACATCACCAAAATTTCGCTTTTGACTTCATTCATCAGAACCCACACATATCACCCTCATAAAGTAGAGAGAATAATAAAGAGGGGGTATCCAACCATCCATCCTTGAAATAGGGATGTTGGGAAAACAACCCCGATATGAATATATATATATATATATATATATATATATCATTGCATGTGTGTGTCAGTGCATAGTGATCGACATGGGTGGTGTGTGTATAAATCACAATAAATATTCATATATATATATATATATAAAGCCACACACAAGCCCAACCTATGGTTTCATGACCAAAAAGTGATACAACTAACCCACAACATTACCCAATTTCACTTCCACCTCTAAATGAACCATGAGACACAAAAAATACTATCTATTATCCACCATTATAAATTAATACATTTTAAAGATTAATCATTTACCAACCAAAAACCATTTAAATAGAACACTCATTTCATTTTTTATCCCATTAATTCATTAATTAACCATTTAAACCACATAGACCATCATTAATTAATTTTTTAACCATGTACAATTAAAAATGTTATCATTTATTTCATTATATTAATACTCAATCAACTAGAATAACATAGAACATCACAATAATAAACAACTGATCATCCTCATACCAAAAATTCCACACATCCACCATCATATCCACAACCACCTCCCCATCACAATTTCAATGTCAATACCACATTCCATAAAAGTTAAATTTTATCATGGTTACACAACCCATTACACCCGCATACCATTACCACACTTCACACTTTCACATGTACCACAACACTTATTCACAGAATCACATAAAAGTTTCCAAACATATCAATGGGGTTTTCCATCACTTGCATATATTTATTTTGGGGAAATTATCACTCAATCCATATATCCATGTGAAACTAATTTTTAGAAAAGTATAAGTGGTTAACAATTTATTCAAGGAAGTGTCACAACAATCACGCAACATGTCTTCATAACATAAATCAAAATAGTACAAATAGGGGATACCAACAACTATGATTTCTAGTGGTACAAAAAACATGTATAAACTCAATATCACAATATCAAAAAGATGTAAAAGAATATATAACATCTCCCTTCCCATTTTATTCAATAAAACTATTTTATTATCATTAAAAATATAGTCTATAAAATCTTCCCATAAGATAATAGAAGCATGAACACCTCTTATATGCTAAAACTAACGAGGAATGAAGGAATAACCTACCTAGAATAAAGAAGTGTTACACAATTTTTTCCACAAAAAAGGGGGGATGTGCATAGGAAGAAACCACCTATAGGGAACTCAAACCAACTATGCAAAAAAGTTCCACAAATCCATGGGGAAAGGATCTAGAACCTCTTATATCAATAGAAACCAATCTGGAAAGAATTAAGGAAATATTGTTATTTTAGAATGAATAGATTTGAAACTAACAGAATTTGATATAGTTTTAATTGAACATTAATGGTGGGTCTCATAAAATATACATGGTATAGCCATTTGAAAATATTTATACATTTAATAATTGGAAGATATAAATATAATTAATTAAAAAAATTAGTTCCATTAATTATGGATTTAAAACCATTTTTCATAAATAGATGTCAAAAGGGAAAAACTATAAAATCTGGAAAATATGGAACATGCTACTATTGGGTGATACTATTCAGTGATATAGCCAGGGTGCTACCATTAGGTGCTATCATCAGTGTGCTACTATTAGGTTCTTGGAAAAAGGTGCTACTGTGAGGTTCTACTACTATGGTTCTACCATCAAGTGCTACCACTAGGGTGATACATTCTGGTGATGCACTTGGTGTTCTACTATCAGGTGTTATGGATAGTGTTCTACCATCAGGTATTATGATCAAGTTGTTACCATCAGGTGCCACGACCAGGGTGCTACAATTAGGTGATGCTATAAGGATTCTACCCTCATGTGAAACTGATGGTGTGTTATCATCATGTGCTACCACCACTATGATTCCATTAGGTGATACCACTATAGTTATACTAAAAGGTTCCGTCGGTAGTGTGATACTATCGGGTGATACCACCAGAGTGTTTCCTCTAAGGGTCTACCATCATGTTCTACCACCAGTTGTTATCTCCAACTTTCAAAAGACCTCCCTTTTCCTTAAAAAACCTCCAAACTTTTTCCTTACTCCTCTAAAAACCTATAGAATTTCCCAATAAACCTCAAACACCAAATTTCCAAAACAATTAACAGGTCATAAGTTCTTGTACATTACATTAGATGCCTCTTTAACTATTATCTACCTCTAGAATAAAAAAAACATTGATGGAAAGTGGGAATATGTCAAAACATCCATCCCTTGAGATACCTCATAAGGATCTCATTATAACTGAAACATTTTTTTTCTAATCAAACACCCCAACCAAATGAAAACATTCTCAATACCTCACAAAACCAACAAATTTACATTTCAGCCTCCATACGGGCCAAGCTTACCATTTCCACAACCATATCCTAATATATCTCCTAGAACGTAAATTAATAAATTCCATATCCAATGTCAAGATACTATACACTTTAGATATTAATGACCTTCCTTCACGGTTCCAATCTTGTATAAGTATAATGAATATTTATTAGAAATTAGGTTTTCTCAAATTTGTATGCATTTAAATATTGATCGCACATCATATCAATAAGGAAGAAACACATATCATATAAAAGGGAATGGTAATAACATCACATCAAATCACAATAATGATAAAAGATTAAAATGTCTCAAAAAAACTCTAAGTACTAAGCATTAATTTGTGTTTCACACTCCCAAGTACTCTCCTCCAGGATACCATTCCTCCACAACACATAAACCAAAGAAATGGTTCATCCTCAAAGTACCTTTTCTCGATGATCCTGGTTCTCTTCTAGTCACTCCATGAACATCATGTCATCCTTAATGTCCAACAATATCTAATAAATGATATAGGAGTCATCATGAAGATACCAACGATGCTGAAATATATGGAATACATCATGGATCTGATCTATTTGTAGTGGAAGTACCAATCGGTAATACACCTTCCCAACATGTCCCAAAACCTATATGGTCCCACCAAACTGGGGAAAGATCTTACTCCCCTTTTCATACCTCTACTACCCATTTCAAGGGGATAACTTCAAGAACAAATGGTATCCAACCTAGAACTCCAAGGGAATCCTCCTAAAATCATCATAATAATTCCACCTATCTTTCATTACTTTTACCCTCTCTCGAACTGGTGACTCCAAAACCTCATCCTATAATAACAGATAATGAAACACATTCTAAAATAAAGCCTTAAATTAGGACATGAAAATGGATGAATGATATTTTTTATTACAAGAAAACTCAAACAAAAGAAAATTGTGGTTCCCAGGATCTATTGATGTTCAAGATGCATGTATGAAACATATCCTCCTATGTCTGGATAGTCTGCTTTGTCTGTATATCTATATGAGGGTGTAAAGAAGTTCTAAATCATAACTAAGTGCCAAAAGGATATTATAATCCCCTCCAAACTCACAAAATAAAATATTTTTCTAGATATGAGAAAATGGGCCTCAAAAATCCATTCAACTGCACCACCTCATCCATATACCTCCTTGCCAAAACATTCATGGTTATTGACTCATTGATCACTAGGAAGTGGTCTTATTTCATCAACTGAACCATGATTACCATGATATCATCACAATCTCCATTTTTTACGATATCCCTGTGATTAAATCCATCGATATGACATCCCATTTCTCCATAGGATCTTTCAAAGGCTAGAAAAAACAGCGAGGAACATGGTGCTCATTCTTTACCTTCTGAAAAACTAGACACCAATCCATAATCTATTCCACTTATCATTTCATCCTGAACCACAAAAACTATGCCCTCATTCCATGATTCATCTTGGAAACTCATGGGTGTACCACCAAATGTAATCTATGGAGCTCATGTATGAATCCCTCACACATCACTACCAGAACAATAATCCTCCCCTGAAACAATTTCTGGTTCTAACCATCCTCTTACCATCCCTCTCGAGCATCATCGTAGCCAACATAATGGCTCATCAGCTCTACCTCAAATTCTCCCCTTTGAAACTCCACCATTTTCAACATCATAGAAGACTATACTTTCATATGAAGTAAGAAAACATCACCGTCAACCACCCTTGAATCCATGTGTAAGGATACTAACTCCTCAATAACATTCCAAGCATCCCTAGACTCCCAAACAACATCCTTTTGTGACTTACTACTCAAATCATTTGCAACAAAATTCCTCTTTGATGAGGTGTAGGAGATCTGAAATCATAGTCAGGGATAACCTTCATCCACCTCTGCTGTCATAGATTCAGTTCACACAAAAAAAGAAATACATTAAACTCTTGTGATCCATGAAGAACACAAATCACTCCCCAATGAAGTAATATTTCCAAAAAATCAGTACAAAAACAACCGCTACTATCAGTAGATCATGGTTTTAATAGCTACACTCATGGAGAAATGACTTCATATACCCATATGATATCATCAATTTCTGTTACATCAAAATTTATTAGAATCCCATATGTGAAGTATCACACAACACCGCAAATATCACCCCTATACTGGAAATTGGTGCACTAGAGCACTGAACAACTTCCCATTTAGGTAGTCAAACGCTTCCTAAAATTGAATAATCCTGATAAAATCATGTTCCCTCCTAGTCAGATATGTTTATGGGGATGAAATCCATGATAAATATCAAATGAACCACCAATAATATCCTACAAGACCCTATATGTTATAGACCTCTGAATCATTTATTAGTGCTATTCCAGAAATAACTACCTCAAACTTCAATGGGTCCACAATTAATCCATAACAAGACACCAATTTCTAGATTAAGTACACCTATCATGTACAAAACTTACACTTGGTAAAATTTACATAGAGCTGGTGGCATCAATGAACCTGTAACATGGATCTGAGATGATCATTATGTTTATCCTATGTATTTGAGTAGATCAATATGTCATCAATGAATAGGAACATGAAATGGACAAATAATTCAAAGAAAATTGAGTTCAAGACCCCTTTGAACATAGTGGGTGAGTTTGGAATAGTGAATGATGTGACTAAAAACATGAAGTGCTTATACCAGCATCTGAATAAAGTATCTGGGACATCCTTCTTTTTCACCTTCATCTAGTGATATCTAGACGACAAATCAATTTTCAAGAACCAAATATCTCCCCAAAAGATGTTTAAAAGAACCTAAATACACAGAAGAGGATAATGATTCTTGATAGTCACTTGGATCGACCTCTAGTATACTATGCAAAATCTCATAATACTATCAACCTTCTTAGTGAATAACACTAGAGAACCTCATGGTGACAGACTAAGATGGATGAAACATTTTTTTATCAGAAAATATATTTGAATCCTCAACTCCCATGAAAGAAAGTGTGTCATTTTATAAGGATCCATTGAAATCAAGGAATCATTAGGCTATAAGTCTATCCCAAACATGATATCATTTTAAGGGGGGTAGCATCACAACCTCTTAAAAAATTCCTTAAAAACTCTTTTACAACCCTATGATCCTCTACCATTCCAGATCTCATAAATTATATATATAACTCATCCCTCAAATAAATAAGGGGATCCACACATTTACTACCCACCTAAAAACTCCACATTCCATAAAAAATTTCATATTGACCATCCCTATCCAAGAATATCACTCTCCTCCAGAAAAATTAGATAACATCACACATAGAATACAACCATTCTATGTTTAGGATGACATCATATGACTGCATCTAAATAAATAAATCCTCCCCATGGGATTTATGGTTCCATATCATCAGTCTACACCAAATAAACACCTAATGAAATATGGTTTGGTCTCCAAATAGAATATTTAAAATAGGGGGAATGGTAAGCCTCTCTATGTATAGTCCCAGATCATGGAAGAGAGTGGGTGAAACAAAGGATTTAGAATATCCTAAATTAAACAAATCACAAACTATGGTAGATGATAAACTAATTGTACATTTAATGAAAATTGTCCCATTCAGTGTTGCTACCTTCACTACATACAGCTGATCACACCCTGCTCCTCTACCTCTCTATTGATGTCCACCCCTAAATCAATCCTTAGGAAGAGGCCCCTGTACATGATGAGCATCCTGATGGCGACCCCTACCTTTCCTATCCACTATGGTAGGATAATAATCTTGCTAATCCTACTGCTAAATCAGCTTCACTGGAAACTAAATATAAGGATGATGTTGAACCTAAATACCTCCACCAAACTGATCTTCAAGGATAATTGGGGACTAACATTGATCATGTCCATGGACCCCATAGAAAAAACACACTGGTATGAAGCCTATGGGAAGATCATGAAAACCATTGACCCAGAAAGGATGAAAATGAATTTTTTGAAGTTTAATCCCAACTGGTTGAAACCATAAAGGCCGTAGATGCTGAATACTATTGTTGGAAACTCTTCCCCTAGAGGAACTAGGCTGTAATATCTCTTGTGGTTATCCTCCATGATTGTGAATGCACTTTATCACCTCTACCATCTTCTGAACTTCCAAGTAAGTGGGAAATGTAAACAGAGTCACTGTATACTGTATAGAAGGATGTATTTCCCCCTCCAGACATTGATCATGAGACTCCTCATTAGGGAAGAGGTCGATGGATAAACACAATAGATCCTTGAACATGATCCTGAGATCTTTAACCTACATGCTCCCTTGCTGAATATAAAATTTATTTCCTATTTACCACCTTCATGGATGATGAAAGAAACTTCACCTGACATGTTTTTTGAAAGTTGACCACTAAACAGCTTTCTCCTTTTCCTTCTCAAGGTAAAACTTACACCATTGATAAACAATTCCTCACATTTGACTAACATCGAAGGGGACCTATTACTCTTTCAAGGCCCAGATCAAACTAAAAGTGATCTCTAGATCCTCTATCGTGCTCTATCTCCCCACATCATAAACACTACCATCATTATTCACCAAATCCTTCCACTTAAAAGAAATCATCATCCTTTATTATTGGTTATCCTCCTCGACCATGGAATCCCTTCGATGATCAACTCGATCAGCCTTTTGAACCTATACCGCCTAAGCTACATGTAGACTATGACCAAGGTCCGTAGATGAAAAGGGAAAGAAGGATTTCCCAATTTTAATAGTATAGAATTTTATTAATATTTTGTTAATTCATTTTAAATTATTTTTAATTTCCCAGAACCAAAACCACCCAAATCAAAAAATAACAAAAAGTCATCATGATTCACTTATCTCTCCTAGGTCTCTAATATGAAAATAGGTCTACCTAACTTGGTAATTAAATAATATTAGAGTACATAAAATGGATCATGAAGGGGCCTAAAATCTTGTGTCGTAGCTGGTCTCCATGTTCTATATCTTGAACCAATGTCAACTGACACTGTTTCTATAACAACCCATGAAATTCCCACTATGCCTAACTCCAGAATATGTCTAATCCCTCAACCATAACCTTTGATACCACTCTTTTACGAATCCCACCCTCCAAAGGTACTCTTCCTAGGCCAACAATGAATAAAGGGAGATGAGGACCACTGATTCCAACTTTCAGTTGGCCCTAGGTTGGAGACTAGAATTGAGGGTATAAAAATATTCTAACATGTGAAGCATTGACCTATACAAGAAAACATGATGGAGAGATAATATGAATCAACCATAATAAACTCCATGATATAATATAAATAAACACAATATTATCCAATAATGTATGTGTAAGTAAAATAGATGCCTAAAAAATTCTCTAAGAACAAGTCCCATATTTAATGATAAGGAACCAACACAACTACTTTCAAAGGGTCCGAGCTAGTAATGTTTAGTGTGGTTCCTGTAGTCCCAATTAGAACCTGAAAACGAGTTTATATATGTATGGTAAGAATACAAGTATACTTATTTGGGTAACCAAAGTATCTCTTAAACATGTGAAATAAGTATACTAATACACATGTGACCAACCAATAGAACCAAACACAACCTAATCAGGTTAACTAGCCAAACCCATCCTCACCAATGCACACTCACCAAATAATGCATCCAAGTATAATAATATAATAAGAATCAAATCAATAAAGAGTACCCCCATATGATTTTCTATTGATTTTATAATCTCACACCCAAACATTGTTCATCCCGGTGATCCCATATCATCCGCATATCACAAAATTACTCCACTACCCCACCACAAAACAACATCAAATCATATCTTTCCTATAGACACATGAGGACATAAAGGGGTAAAATATATTCTGGTTCTACATTTAGAATAAATTCCAGTCAGAGTTTCGAAATAGGTTATCTCTCTTAATAAGGGGAGAATTTCAGTATGAGATCATGGGATCAAGTTCAATGATTTGTTGCATTTCACCACCGTCCATTTTCATGATGAGGAGTCTCATGATCGACATCTGGAGGAGGTAATCAATCCATATATATAGTATGAAATGACTCCATTTTCGTTTCAAACATACTTGGAAGTTCAAAATATGGTGGAGGTGATAGAGTGAATGAACTTTAAAGGCAGTTTACTGTGAGATAGGGGTAGAGTTTATAGAATTGGTTTTCTACTACCAGGACTTTCATGGTTTTTGCAATCATGGATTTGACCACCCACACATCCTTTCTTACCCTCTAGGATAACATTTTTTATTGTAATATTTGGAGATTCAATACATTTTTTTATAGTTTTTTTGGAAACCATCAGAATCATTTCCTAGTTATCCTTCGATCTTAGTTTAGTGGAGGCGTTCATGTTCAATTTCCACCTAAGAAGAAATTTCCATTGATGTCATTTTAGCAGTAGGGGAAATAAGATTATGCACCTACTAGAGAGTATGGGGATGGTATAGGCCAGCCTTAGGATGTTATTCATGTTTAGGGACCTTAACCGAAGTATGGTAATGGTGGTGGACATCAATAGTGAGGTAGAGGAGTTATAAATGGTTAGTTGCATGCAGTGGAGGAATCAGTAGAAGAGGTAAAAATATCATTAGAGGTATGATTATTTTATCATCTACCCTTGTTTTTGCGTTACATGATTAATGATCTTTGGATAAATTTTTGGCATCCTCTATAGTCCATGCTCTGGAACTAAATGTAATAGAAGCTTCACATTCCCCTAGAGTTGACTACACCAGTAGGATGATAGACCAACTTCTTTTATGTGTGAGGAGGGTTTAAAATAATCATGGGGACACATAATTTCCTTGGGGACTTATTATTTCATTATATTCAAACATATGATTCAATCCTCACCATCGACTGGCTTTATTTTATTCATGATATTATCGCTTTTTTCTGAAGGTGAATCGTGTTCTAAGATGTGGATGTTTGGCAGGAAGTTTTAATTGTAGATCAGTGTTTTCAGGTGGGTATTGATGCCTGGATCCCCATATTTATTTTATGGATGACTTGTCTATGGAATTAGTGGGAACTAGAATGAAAAAGTATATTGGGTTTGTTGGTTAGTTTTTAGATGTTTTTCCAAAATAGGTCCTGACACTACCCACTTAAAATGATATCTATTTTTAGATAGACCAACAACCCAATGCTTCTCTTGTTTTGATGGATCCTTATCAAATAACACCCTTTGAATTGTAGTATTTGAGGATTTAAAGATATGATCTAATGTAAAAAAGTTTTCATCTAGTCTAATGTGTGACCTTGGGTTACTCTAGTGTTATTATCCAAGAATTCAGATAGTAGTATGAGATTGTTCATAGACTACCAGAGGTTGAGCCAGGTGACTATACCAAATAGATATAATATTCTATGGATAAATAATTTTTTTGACCAATTGAGGGGAGCTATATGGTTCTCCAAAATTGATTTTTGGTCTGTATATTACTAGTTAAGGGTAGAGGAGGAGGAAGTCTAGAATGACTCCTTCAAATAATAGAATGGGTACTATAAGTGTGTTGTTATGTCATTCGATGTGACAAAAACACCCATTGGGTTCATAGGGCTCATTAACTATGTGTTTTGTGAATTCCTAGATTGGTTCACTGTGTTGTTCATTGAAGACATATTGATCTACTAGAATACAGAGGATAAGCATGTCTATCATCAAAAATCTACAATGTAGGTTCATTGAATCCACTAGAACTATGGAAAGTCATCCAAGTGTAATTATTGGAAATAAGAGGTTCATTTTATTAGGTATGTGGTGTCTCAGTGTGGTGTGGTCGTGGACCCATCAAAGGTTTAGGCAGTTGATTCTTGGGTAGTACCCAATAAATACAATAGATATCCATAGAATCTTGTTTTTTCAGGATATTATCCAAGGTTAATGTATGGTTTCTTATATATTTCATCCCCATTGACAGCTTTTACTAGGAAGGGTAAGGATTTTGTCTACACTGATCAGTATCAAGAAGTGTTTGACTACCTAAAGGGGAGTTTAGTTAGTGCTCCAGTTCCCCAGTTACCGAAAAAAAGGGAGATGTTTGAGGTGTTTTGTAATAATTCCAAATTTTCCTAGGGATATGTTTTTATTTAGTATACAATAGTGACCTCTTATGGGTCTTTGAAGTTATGTTCGCATGAGTGTAACTATGCCACCCATGATATGGAGATAATAGTGGTTGTGTTTTCATTGACTTGGTGGTGAAATAGACTCATTGGGGAGTTCTTCGTGATCTTGAAGGATCAATAGAGTTTTAGGTATGACTTTTTTTAATGTGATATGAGTCTATAATAATGGAGGTGTATAAATTTTAATCAGGAATATAATTTTTGAGATCTGTTACTCCTCATTTAAGGGAAATGTTGTGGCCAATGCATTGAGTAGGAATTCATAAAAGGATATTTTTTGGGTGTCTGGGGATTCTTATAAAGTGATGGAGGTGTTGGAATCCTTACACTTGAATACAAGGTTGGATTATGGTGTTGGTTTCTTGTTTTAGATGATAAAGTTGTCTTATCTAATGTAGTAGTTGGTCAAGTATTAATGAGAAGACTCTGAGGCATAGTTGATGCACGATTGTGCTGGACATGGTGATGCTCTAAAGGGATGGTTAGAGGATGGTTAAAATTAGATGTTATTTTAGGGGATGTGGTTTATAAATATAGTGATGCACGAGGGAGTCCTATGTGAGTTTCATAGCTCAACATTGGTGTTACACCTAGAAGTTTCCAATATGTACCATGGCTTGAGGCCAAAGTTTTAGTTTCTTAGGATGAAATGGGTAATGGATGCTTTTGTGGCTCGGTGTCTAGTTTTCTAGTATTTAATGGATGGGCACTATGTTTGTGCTAGTTTTTTGTAGACTTTATATATTTTTAGTGAAAATGGGATTAAATATAAATGGATTTCATCACATGGTTACCCCAAGAGGAGGGAGGTAGTGATGCTATTTCAGTAATCATGGATTGGTTGACCATATTGGCTCACCTCTTAGTGATCAAGGAGTCTGGAACTAATGATTTATTAGAAAGGATGAATGGGGATGAGGTGGTGCGTTTGTATGGAGTTCAGAGGTCCATTTTATTAGACTAGGACACAAATTTTAATTTAAGATATTGGAAGGGATTACAACATTATTTTTGGATTCAGTTACGCCTTACAAATGATTTTTCACCCTTCAATGGATAGAAATAAGTAACAGGCTATCCAGACATTGGATCATATGTTTTGGATGTGAAATTCAGACTTTGGTGAATCGTGGGAAAAATAATTTCCTTTTTTGATTTTTCTTATAATAACAGCTGTTATTTATCCATTGTCATGGCCATGTTTTAGGCTATATATAGGTGGGCATGTCAATCTCTATTATACTAGGCTGAGGTTGGGCAGTCAGATGTTCTTGGACCCAATGTGGTGAAAAACATGACAGAGAATGTTTAGTTAGTTTGATAGAGGTTGAAAGAAGTGAAGGATAAAAAAACACTTATACCGATCACAGGAGTAGGCCCTTGGAGTTTGAGGTTGGATACCATGTGTTCTTTAAGGTCTCCTCTCAACATGGGTAGAGGATTTCCGATAAGGGGAGTAAGCTCTATCCTCGCTATATTGGGACCTTTGAGGTGTTGGGACATGTGGTGTGGTGGATTACTAATTAGTACTTCTTATATGATTGAACCAGATCCGTGATGTATTCCATGTCTCTCAGGTTCACTTGTATCATCATGATGACTTCCATGTCATTGACTGGGGAGAGTCAGATATCGAGGATGATGTGGCATTCAAAGAGATACCAGAAGATATCCAACATCATTTATATAATTTATATTGAGGATGAACCATTCCCTTGATTTATATGTTATGGAGGCACAGTTTCCTAGAAGAGAGTACTTGGGATCATGAGATACTGAATTATGCCTAGTACTAAGAGTTGATTTAAGTCATGTAAAGTTTTTGATTTCCTTTCTGTGATTTGATGTGATGTTTTAACCTTGTTTTTTATATGATATATGATTCTAGTGTTATTCACTAAGAAGGTTGATAGTATTATGAGATTGTGCATCGTATACCAGAGGTTGAACCAAGTGACTATCAAGAATAATTATCGTCTTCTGTGTATTTAGGTTTTTTTAAACAATTTGTGGGGAGATATTTGGTTCTCGAAAATTGATTTATCTTCTAGATATCACTAGATGAAGGTGAAAAAGAAGGATGTCCCAGATACTTCCTTCAGATGCTGGTATAAGCTCTTCATATTTTTCATCACATAATTCACTATTCCAAACTCACCCACTATGTTCAAAGGGGTCTTGAACTCAATGTTCTGTGAATTATTGGTCCATTTCATGTTCCTATTCATTGATGACATATTGATCTGCTCAAATACATAGGATAAACATACTGATCATCTCAGATCCATATTACAGGTTCATTGATGCCACCAGCTCTATGTAAAGTTTTCCAAGTGTAAGTTTTGTAAATTATAGGTGTACCTAATCTAGAAATTGGTGTCTTGTTATGGAGTAATTGTGGACCCATTGAAGTTTGAGGTAGTTATTTCTTGAATAACACTACTAAATGATTCAGAGGTCTATAACATATAGGGTCTTATAGGATATTATTGGTGGTTCATCTGATATTTGTCATGGATTTCATCCCCATAAACATCTCTGAATAGGAGGGAACATGATTTTATCAGGATTATTCAATTTTAGGAAGCATTTTACTACCTAAATGAGAAGTTTTTCAGTGCTCTAGTGCACCAATTTCCAGTATAGGGGTGATATTTGCGGTGTTGTGTGATACTTCACTTATGGGATTCTAATTAACCTTGATGTAACAGAACGTGATGATATCATATGGGTATATGAAGTCGTTTCCCCATGAGTGTAGCTATTAGAACCATGATCTACTGATAGTAGCGATTGTTTTTGTACTGATTATTTGGAAATATTACTTCATTGGGGAGTGATTTGTGTTCTTCATTGATCACAAGAGTTTAATGTATTTTTTTTGTGTGAACTGAATCTATGACAGCAGAGGTGGATGGAGTTTATCCGTGACTATGATTTCAGATCTCATACACCTCATCAAAGAGGAATTTCGTTGCAAATTATTTGAGTAGTAAGTCACAAAAGGATGTTGTTTGGGAGTCTAGGGATGCTTGGAATCTTATTGAGGAGTTAGTATCCTTACACATGGATTCAAGGGTGGTTGACGGTGATGGTTTCTTATTTCATATGAATGTATAGTCTTCTATGATGTTGAAAATGGTGGATTCTCAAAGGGTAGAATTAGAGGTAGAGCTGATGAGCCATTGTGTTGGCCACGATGATGCTCGAGAGGGATGGTAAGAGGATGGTTTTAACCAGTAATTGTTTCAGGGGAGGATTATTGTTCTGGTAGTGATGTGTGAGGGATTCATACATAAGCTCCATAGCTTAAATTTGGTGTTACACCCATGAGTTTCCAAGATGAATCATGGCCTCAGGGCATAGTTTTTGTGGTCTAGGATGAAATGAGAAGTGGAATAGTTTGTGGCTTGGTGTCTAGTTTTTCAGAAGGTAATGAATGAGCACCATGTTCCTCATTGTTTTTTCTAGCATTTGAAAGTTCCTATGGAGAAATGGGATGTCATATCGATGGATTTAATCACATGGATATCGTAAAAAATGGAGATAGTGATGATATCATGGTAATCATGGTTCAATTGATGAAATAAGACCACTTCCTAGTGATCAAGGAGTCAATCACCATGAATGTTTTGGTAAGGAGGTATATGGATGAGGTGGTGCAGTTGAATGGATTTTTGAGGCCCATTTTCTAATATCTAGAAACATATTTTATTTTTTGAGTTTGGATGGGATTATAATATCCTTTTGGCACTTAGTTATGATTTACAACTTCTTTACACCCTCATATAGATATACAGACAAAGAAGACTATCCAGACATAGGAGGATATGTTTCATACATGCATCTTGAACATCAATAGATCCTGGGAACCACAATTTTCTTTTGTTTGAGATTTCTTGTAATAAAAAATATCATTCATTCATTTTCATGTCCTAATTAATGCTTTATTTTAGAATGTGTGTCATTATCTGTTATGATAGGATGAGGTTTTGGAGTCACCAAACAAAAGAAGCTGTACATCAATAGATATAATCTGTTATGATAGGATGAGGTTTTGGAGTCACCAAACAGATAATGACACACATTCTAAAATAAATCCTTAAATTTGGACATGAAAATGGATGAATGATATTTTTTATTACAAGAAAACACAAACAAAAGAAAATTGTGGTTCCCAGGATCTATTGATGTTCAAGATGCATGTATGAAACATATCCTCATATGTATGGATAGTCTGCTTTGTCAGTATATCTATATGAGGGTGTAATGAAGTTCTAAATCATAACTAAGTTCCAAAAGGATATTATAATCCCTTCCAAACTCACAAAATAAAATATGTTTCTAGATATGAGAAAATGGGCCTCAAAAATCCATTCAACTGCACCACCTCATCCATATACCTCCTTGCCAAAACATTCATGGTGATTGACTCCTTTATCACTAGGAAGTGGTCTTATTTCATCAACTGAACCATGATTACCATGATATCATCACTATATCCATTTTTTATGATATCCCTGTGATTAAATCCATCTATATGAAATCCCATTTCTCCATAGTAACTTTCAAAGGCTAGAAAAAAAATGAGGAACATGGTGCTCATTCTTTACCTTCTGAAAAACTAGACACCAACCCATAAACTATTCCCTTTCTCATTTCATCCTGGACCATAAAAACTATGCCCTCAGGCCATGATTCATCTTGGAAACTCATGGGTGTACCACCAAATGTAAGCTATGGAGCTCATGTATCAATCCCTCACACATCACTACCAGAACAATAATCCTCCCCTGAAACAATTTCAGGTTCTAACCATCCTCTTACCATCCCTCTCGAGCATCATCGTGGCCAACACAATGGCTCATCAGCTCTACCTCTAATTCTCCCCTTTGAGACTCCACAATTTTCAACATCATAGAAGTATATACTTTCATATGAAATAAGAAACCATCACCGTCAACCACCATTGAATCCATGTGTAAGGATACTAACTCTTCAATAACATTCCAAGCATCCCTAGACTCCCAAACAACATCCTTTTGTGACTTACTACTCAAATCATTTGCAACGAAATTCCTCTTTGATGAGGTGTAGGAGATCTGAAATCATAGTCATGGATAAACTCCATCCACCTCTGCTGTCATAGATTCAATTCACAAAAACAAAAGAAATACATTAAACTCCTGTGATCCATGAAGAACACAAATCACTCCCCAATGAAGAAATATTTCCAAAAAATCAGTACAAAAACAACCGTTACTATCATTAGATCATGGTTGTAATAGCTACACTCATGGGGAAACAACTTCATATACCCATATGATATCATCACTTTCTATTACATCAAAATTAATTAGAATCCCATATGTGAAGTATCACAGAACACCGCAAATATCACCCCTATACTGGAAATTGGTGCACTAGAGCATTGAACAACTTCTCATTTAGGTAGTGAAATTCTTCCTAAAATTGAATAATCCTGATAAAATCATGTTCCCTCATAGTAAGAGATGTTTATGGGGATGAAATCCATGATAAATATCAGATGAACCACCAATAATATCCTACAAGACCCTATATGTTATAGACCTCTGAATCATTTATTTGCCCTATTCAAGAAATAACTACCTCAAACTTCAATGGGTCCAAAATTACTCCATAACAAGACACCAATTTCAAGATTAAGTACACCTATCATGTACAAAACTTACCCTTGGTAAACTTTAAATAGAGCTGGTGGCATCAATGAACCTGTAATATGGATATGAGATGATCAGTATGTTTATCCTATGTATTTGAGTAGATCAATATGTCATCAATGAATAGGAACATGAAATGGACCAATAATTCACAGAACATTGAGTTAAAGACCCCTTTGAACATAGTGGGTGAATTTGGAATAGTGATTGATGTGACTAAAAACATGAAGTGCTTATACCAGCATTTAAAGGAAGTATCTGGGACATCCTTCTTTTTCACATTCATCTAGTGATATCTAGACGAAAAATAAATTTTCGAGAACCAAATATCTCCCCAAAAGTTGTTTAAAAGAACCTAAATATGCAGAAGTGGATAATTATTCTTGATTGTCACTTGGTTTAACCTCTAGTATACTATGCACAATCTCATAATACTATCAAACTTCCTATTGAAAAACACTAGAGAACCTCATGGTGACACACTAAGATGGATGAAACCTTTTTGTATCAGACAATATATTTGAATCCTCAACTCCCAAGAGAGAAAGTGTGTCATTTGATAAGGATCCATTGAAATCAAGGAATCATTAGGCGATAAGTCTATCCCAAACATGATATCATGTCAAGGGGGGTAGCATCACAACCTCTTAAAAAATTCCTTAAAAACTCTTTTACAACCCTATGATCCTCTACCATTCCATATCTCATAAATTTTATATATAACTCATCCATCAAAGAAAGAAGGGGATCCACACATTTACTACCCACCTAAAAACTCCACTTTCCATAAAAAATTTCATATTGACCATCCCCATCTAAGAATATCACTCTCCTCCAGAAAAATTAGATAACATCACACATAGAATACAACCATTATATGATGAGGATGAAATCATATGACTGCATCTAAATTAATAACTCCTCCCCATGGGATTTATGGTTCCATATCATCAGTCTACACCACCAAAACACATCATGAAATATGGTTTGGTCTCCAAATAGAATATTTAAAATAGGGGGAATGGTAAGCCTCTCTATGTATAGTCCCATATCATGGAATAGAGTGGGTGAAACAAAGGATTTCGAATATCCCAAATTAAACAAATCACAAACTATGGTAGATGATAAACTAATTGTACCTATAATGATCATTGTCCCATTCAGTGTTTCTACCTTCACTACATACAGCTGATCACACCCTTCTCCTCTACCTCTCTATTGATGTCCATCCCTAAATCAATCCCTAGGAAGAGGCCCCTGAACATGATGAACATCCTGAGGGAGACCCCTACCTTCCCTATCCACTATGGTAGGATCTTAATCCTGCTGATCCTACTGCTAAATCGGACTAACTCAAAACTAAATATAAGGCTAATGTTGAACCTGAATACCTCCACCAAACTGATATTGAAGGATAATTGGGGAATAACTTTGATGATGTCCATGGACCCCATAGAAAGAACACACTGGTATGAAGCCCATGGGAAGATCATTAAAACCATTAAACCAGAAAGGATGAAAATGAATTTGATTAAGTTTAATCCCAACCGATTGAAACCATAAATGCCCTAGATGCTGAATACTATTGTTGGAAACTCTTCCACTAGAGGAACTAGGCTGTAATATCTCTTGTGGTTAACCTCTATGATTGTGAATGCACTTTATCACCCCTACCATCTTCTGAACTTCCATGTAAGTGGGAAATGTAAACAGAGTAACTGTATACTGTATAGAAGGATGGATTTCCTCCTCCATACATTGAGAATGAGACTCATCATTAGGGAAGAGGTCGACGTATAAACACAATAGATCCTTGAACATGATCCTATGATCTTTAACCCACATGCTCTCTTGCTGAATATAAAATTTATTTCCTATTTACCACCTTCATGGATGATGAAAGAAACTTCACCTGACACGTTTTTTGAAAGTTGACCACTAAAAAACTTTCTCCTTTTCCTTATCAAGGTAAAACTTCCACCATTGATAAACAATTCCTCACATTTGACAAACATCCAAGGGGACCTATTACTCTTTCAAGGCCCATATCAAACTAAAAGGGATCTCTAGATCCTCTATCATGCTCTATCTCCCCACATCATAAAAACTACCATCATTATTCACCAAATCCTTCCACTTAAAGGAAATCAGCAACCTTTATTATTGGTTATCCTCCTCAACCATGGAATCCCTTCGATGATCAACTCGATCAGCCTTTTGAACCTATACTTCCTAAGCGACATGTAGACTATGACCAAGGTCCGTAGATGAAAAGGGAAAGAAGGATTTCCCAATTTTAATAGTATAGAATTTTATTAATATTTCGTTAATTCATTTTAAATTATTTTTAATTTCCCAGAACCAAAACCACCCAAAACAAAAAATAAAAAAAGTCATCATGATTCATTTATCTCTCCTAGGTCTCTAATATGAAAATAGGTCTACCTAACTTGGTCATTCAATAATCATAGAGTACATAAAATGGATCATGAAGGGGCCTAAAATCTTGTGTCCTAGCTAGTCTCCATGTTCTATATCTTGAACCAATGTCAACTAACATTGTCTCTATAACAACCCATAAAATTATCACTATTCCTAACTACAAATTATGTCTAATCCCTCAACCATAACCTTTGATACCACTCTGTGACGAATCCCACACTCCAAAGGTACTCCTCCTAGGCGAAAAATGAATAAAGGGAGATGAGGACCGCTGATTCCAACCTCCAGTTGGCCCTAGGTTGGAGACTAGAGTTGAGGGTATAAAAATATTCTAACATGTGAAGCATTTACCTATACAAGAAAACATGATTGAGAGATAAGATGAATCAACCATAATAAACTCCATGATATAATATAAATGAACACAATATTATCCAATAATGTATGTGTAAATAAAATAGATACCTAAAAAATTATCTAAGAACAAGATCCATATTTAAAGATAAGGAACCAACACAACTACTTTCAAAGGGTCCAAGCTAGTAATGTCTAGTGTGGTTCCTGTAGTCCCCATTAAAACCTGAAAATGAGTTTATATATGTATGGTAAGAATACATGTATACTCATTTGGGTAACCAAAATATCTCTTAAACATGTGAAATAAGTATACTAATACACATGTGACCAAACAATATAACCAAACACAACCTAATCAGGTTAACTATCCAAACCCATCCTCACCAATGCACACTCACCAAATAATTCATCCATGTATAATAATATAATAAGAATCAAATCTATAAAGAGTACACCCATATGATTTTATATTGATTTTATAATCTCACACCCCAACATTGTACATCCCGGTGATCCCATATCATCCGCATATCACAAAATTACATCACTACCCCACAACACAACAACATCAAATCACATCTTTCCTATAGACACATGGGGACATGAAGGGGTAAAATATTTTCTGGTTCTACATTTAGAATGAATTCCAGGTAGAGTTTTGAAATAGGTTATCTCTCTTAATAAGGGGAGAATTTCAGTATGAGATCATGGGATCAAGTTCAATGATTTGTTTCATTTCGCCACCGTCCATTTTCATGATGAGGAGTCTCATGATCGACGTCTCGAGGAGGTAATCTATCCATATATATATTATGAAATTACTCCATTTTCGTTTCAAACATACTTGGAAGTTCAAAATAAGGTGGAGGTGATAGAGTGAATGAACTTTAAAGGCGGTTTACTGTGAGATAAGGGTAGAGTTTATAGTATTGGTTTTCTACTACCAGGACTTTCATGGTTTTGGCTATCATGGATTTGACCTCCGACACATCCTTTCTTACCCTCTAGGCTAAAGTTTTTTATTGTAATATTTGGAGATTCAATAAATTTTTTTATAGTTTTTGTGGACATCATCAGAATCATTTCCTAGTTATCCTTCGATCTTAGTTTAGTGGAGGCATTCATGTTCAATGTCAACCTAAGAAGCAATTTCCATTGAGGTCATTTTAGCAGTAGGGGAAATAAGATTATGCACCTACTAGAGAGTATGGGGAAGGTATAGGCCAGCCTTAGGATGTTATTCATGGTTAGGGACCTTAACCTAAGTATGGTAATGGTGGTGGACATCAATAGTGAGGTATAGGAGTTAGAAATGGTCAGTTGCATGCAGTGGAGGAATCAGTAGCAGAGGTAAAAATATCATTATAGGTATGATTATTTTATCATCTACCCTTATTTTTTCGTTACATGATTAAGGATCTTTGGATTCTTTTGTGGCATCCTCTATAGTCCATGATCTGGAACTAAATGTAATAGAAGCTTCACATTCCCCTAGAGTTAACTACACCAGTAGGATGCTAGACCAACTTCTTTTATGTGTGAGGAGGGTTTAAAATAATGATGGGGACACATAATTTCCATGGGGACTTATTATTTCATTATATTCAAACATATGATGCAATCCTCACCATCGACTGGCTGTATTTTATGCATGATATTATTGCTTTTTTCTGAAGGTGAATCGTGTTCTCATATGTGGATGTTTGGTAGGAAATTTTCATTGTAGATCAGTGTTTTTAGGTGGTTAGTGATGTATGGATCCCCATATTTATTTTATGGATGATTTTTATATGGAATTAGTGGGAACTAGAATGAAAAAGAATCCTGAGTTTGTTGGTTATTTTTTAGATGTTTTTCCAAAATAGGTCCTGACACTACCCACATAAATGATATCGATTTTTAGATAGACCAACAACCAAATGATTCTCTTGTTTTTAGGGATCCTTATCAAATAAAACCCTTTGAATTTTAGGATTTTTGGATTTAAAGATATGATCTAATGTAAAAAAGGTTTCATCTAGTCTAATGTGTGACCTTGGGTTACTCTAGTGTTATTCTCCAAGAATTCAGATAATAGTATGAGATTATTCATAGACTACCAGAGGTTGAGCCAGGTGACTATACAAAATAGTTATAATATTGTAAGGATAAAATTTTTTTTTGACCAATTGAGGGGAGCTATATGGGTCTCCAAAATTGATTTTTGGTCTGTATATTACTAGTTGAGGGTAGAGTAGGAGGATGTCTAGAATGACTCCTTCAAATAATGGTATGGGTTCTGTAAGTGTGTGTATATGTCATTCGATGTGAAAAAAACTCCCATTGGGTTCTTAGGGCTCATTAACTATGTGTTTAATGAATTCCTAGATTGGTTTATAGTGTTTTCCATTGAAGACATATTGATCTACTAGAAGATAGAGGATAAGCATGTCTATCATCAAAAATATATAATGTAGGTTCATTGAATCCACTATAACTATGGGAAGTCATCCAAGTGTAATTATTGGACATAGGAGGTGAATTTCATTATGTATGTGGTGTCTCAGTGTGGTGTGGTCGTGGACCCATCAAAGGTTTAGGAACTTGATTCTTGGGTAGTTCCCAATAAATACAATAGGTATCCATAGAATCTTGTCTTTTCAAGATATTATCAAAGGTTCATGTACGGTTTCTTATATATTTCATCCCCATTGATAGCTTTTACTAGGAAGGGTATGGATTTTGTGTACACTGATTAGTATCAAGAAGTGTTTGACTACCTGATGGGGAGTTTAGTCAGTGCTCCGTTCTCCAGTTACCGACAAAAAGGGAGATGTTTGAGGTGTTTTGTAATAATTCCAAATTTTTCTAGGGATGTGTTCTGATTTAGTATAAAGTATTTACCTCTTATGGGACTTTGATGTTATGTACCCATGAGTGTAACTATGCCACCCATGATATGGAGATAATAGTGGTTGTGTTTTCATTGAATTGGTGATGAAATAGACTCATTGGGGGGTTCTTTGTGATCTTTAAGGATCAATAAAGTTTTAGGATTGCCTTTTTTTAATGTGATATGAATCTATAAGAATGGAGGTGTATAAATTTTAATCAGGAATATAATTTTTGAGATCTGTTACTCCTCATTTAAGGGAAATGTTGTGGCCAATGCATTGAGTAGGAATTCATAAAAGGATATTTTTTGGGAGTCTGGGGATTCTTATAAAGTGATGGAGGTGTTAGAATCATTACACATGGATACAAGGTTGGATTATGGTGTTGGTTTCTTGTTTTAGATGATAATGTTGTCTTATCTAATGTAGTAGTTGGTCGAGTATTAATGAGAAGACTCTGAGGCATAGTTGATGCATGATTGTGCTGTACATGGTGATGCTCTAAAAGGATGGTTAGAGGATGGTTAAAATTGGATGTTATTTTAGGGGATGTGGTTTATAAAGATAGTGATGCACGAGGGAGTCCTATGTGAGTTTCATATCTCACCATTGGTGTTACACCTAGAAGTTTCCAATATGTACCATGGCTAGAGGCCATGGTTTTGGTTTCTTAGGATGAAATGGGTAATGGAAGCTTTTGTGGATCAGTGTCTAGTTTTCTAGTATTTAATGGATGGACACTATGTTTGTGCTAGTTTTTTGTAGACTTTATATATTTTTATTGAAAATGGTATTAAATATCAATGGATTTCATCACATGGTTACCCCAAGAGCAGGGAGGTAGTGATGCTATTTCGGTAATCAGGGATTGGTTGACCATATTCGCTCACCTCTTAGTGATCAAGGAGTCTGGAACTCATGATTTATTAGCAAGGATGCATGGGGATGAGGTTGTGCGTTTGTATGGAGTTTATAGGTCCATTTTATTAGAATAGGACACAAATTTTAATTTAAGAGATTGGAAGGGATTAAAAAATTATTTTTGGATTCAGTTACGCCTTAAAAATGATTTTTCACCCTTCAATAGATAGAAAGAAGGAGTAGGCTATCCAGACACTGGATCATATGTTTTGGATGTGAAATTCAGACTTCGGTGAATCTTGGGAAAAATAATTTCCTTTTTTGATTTTTCTTATAATAACAAATGTTATTTATCCGTTGTCATGGCAATGTTTTTGGCTATATATAGGTTGGCATGTCAATCTCTGTTATACTAGGCTGAGGTTGGGCAGTCAGCTGTTCTTGGACCCCATGTGGTGAAGAACATGACAGAGAAGGTTTAGTTAGTTTGATAGATGTTGAAAGAAGTGAAGGATAAAAAAACACTTATACTGATCACAGGAGTATGCCCTTGGAGTTTGAGGTTGGATACCATGTGTTCTTGAAGGTCTCCTCTCAACATGGGTAGAGGATTTCTGATAAGGGGAGTAAGCTCTATCCTCACTTTATTGGGACCTTTGAGGTGTTGGGACATGTGGTGTGGTGGATTACTAATTAGTACTTCTTATATGATTGAACCAGATCCATGATGTATTCCATGTCTCTCAGGTTCACTTGTATCATCATGATGACTTCCATGTCATTGACTGGGGAGAGTCAGATATTGAGGATGATGTGGCATTCATAGAGATACCAGAAGAGATCCAACATCATTTATATAATTTATAGTGAGGATGAACCATTCCCTTGCTTTATATGTTTTGGAGGCATGGTCTCCTAGAGGATAGTACTTGGGATCATGAGATGCTGAATTATGCCTATTACTGAGAGTTGATTTAAGTCATGTAAAGTTTTTTATTTCCTTTTTGTGCTTTGATGTGATGTTTTAACCTTGTTTTTTATATGATATATGATTCTTATTTATTAATGTGGAGTTTCATAAAGATTTAAATTTATATTAATTTGGAAAAACTTTATTCCTAATCAATATTCATTATAATTTTATGCCATTGAAATCGTACGGGCGACTCGGTTCCACCAAAATATGACAGTATCTTGATATGGGAGATAAAATTTCTTGATTTATGTGCTAAAAGATATGTTGTGATATGGTTTTTGTTGTTGTTATATTATCATGTATGGTGGTTGAGATGGTAATGTGGTGGTTGTGAGAGGTATTTTTAATGTTTTTTTGTTGTTGTAGAGTTTGGTCAGTGACAGTGTTTCGAATGTAGAGAGACCCTAAAGAGGTATCTTGAGGGATGGATATTTGGAGCTATTTCCTATTTCATTCTAGTTTAATTTTGATTATTGAGGGATATAATAGTTTGAGGGATAAATGATGTAAAATACAAGACCGTCTAGGCCATTAATGTTCTGAAAATTTTGTGTTTTATGTGCCTAGGCGATTTCTTGAGGTGTTTAGAGGAGGAAGGGAATAGTTTGGGGGTGATTTGGAGGCTGTCAGCCACACCTGATGGTATCACCTGATGGTAGCACCATGGTTGTAGAATCTGATGGTATCACCCTGGTAGTAGCACCAGAAGGTATCACACTGGTGGTAGCACCTAAAGGTAGCACACTGGTAGTAGCACCTTAAGGTATCACCCTGGTGGTAGCACCTAAAGGTAGCACATGGGAGATAACACCCTGACAGTAGCACTTGAAATAAACGTACTGGTGGTATCACCAGATGGTTGAAAACTAGTGCTATCACTTGATAGTAGCATGCTGGAAGTACCACCAAGTGGTATCACCCTTTATGTTGCACCTGATTGTATCACACCAATGGTAGCACCTGAATGTAGCACACTGGAAGTAGCACTTGATGGCTGCAACTAATGGTAGCACACTGGCAATAACACCTAATACTAGTACACTATCCTTAACGCCTAACGGTACAACCCTAGTGATATCCCCTGATAGTAGCACCTAATGGTAGCACCTGATAGTAGTACCCTATCTATAGTGCCTAGAAGTAACACCTAAATGTAGCACCAAACAGTATCATGTTCCATATTTTCTAGAATATCTTTTTTTCCCTTTTGACATTTTTTTGATAAAAATCATTTTAAATCCTTAATTAAGTTAATTAAATTTATTTTTAAAAGAGGAGAATTAAATATTCCATTTCATAAAATTCTTGAGACTTATAAATGGATATACCGTTGGGATTTGATGATATATTCCTTTAGTGGTCAATTAATGCCATATTTAATTCCACTTGTTTTGAATCTATTCATTCTAATGTGAATATTCTCCTTTTGTTCATTCCTACTTTATTTTTATCAGGATGTGAAGCTTCATATCCTTTTACCTTGGAGTCATGGAACTCTATTTCTACAGTTTATTTGAGTTCCCTATAGATAGTTTCCTTTAATGTGCACACCACATGTTTTTGGTACAATAAATAGTGAGAATATTCTTTCTTCTATGTAACAGATTCCTTCATTTCCCATTAGTTATGATATTTCATAGTGGTTCATACTTATATTATCATTGGGGAATATAGTATACAATATATTAGTAAAGATAATAAATCATTTTAATTAAATAAAAGTTGAAGGGGGATGTTTCACATGCTTTTATATTTTTTTGATATTTTAATAATGAGTTTATCCATGTTTTTTATACCACTAAAAATCTTGGATATTGGTAGTCCTCGTTTGTGCAGTTTTGATATGTGTTGTGAATCCTTATTGTGTGATTTGTCTGATTCCACCATGAATAAATGGTTAACCACTTACACTTGGCTAGTAAATTTGTTGTGTATAGATATATTTATTGTGTGAGGATGCCCCTAAAATAAAGATATATAAGTTAAAAGATTGAAAGGATTAGAGGGTATGGCCCTAGCCATCGGGACAAGCATGTGAATGCACAAGAAATCCTAGACGAACAATCATATGAAGGTGGAGATCTGATTTCATGATGAATGATACTGGGGAGGAGAAATTCCAAGAAGATAGTCTGGGTTTTATGTAAAGTTTGAATCCTTCAGGCAATGAATTAATCTAAGGCCTACGAGCCATGTAATACTTCCACCTAAGGGCCTTGTAAGGGTTCCACCTCACCCCTTGAAAGGTGGATTATCAAAAATCAATAAAAAAATGAAGGCCTTCGGGCCATTGGAGGAAATGGGAATGGTTAAAATAATGAAGTAATGATGAGATATGTGGTTTAAATTGATAATGAATGAATTGATGCTATAGAATTATGAAATGAGTGGGTTGTTTAAATGGGTTTTAGATTGTAAATGGGAAATCTGGAAAGTGGGTTAATTTATAATAATGGATCATGGATTGTGGAATTTGTGTGGTGTGGTGCATTTATAGGTGATAGTGAAAGTGGGTAATGTTATGGGATTGTTGGTACCCCTTTTTGGTTGTGACCCTATAGGTTGGGCTTGTGTTTGGCCATTATATATATTTGTATATTAATTGTTATTTTTACATGAACCCCACCTATATCAAGCACTACATCCCAACACTCATATATATACGGGGGTGTTTTCCAATTATCCTAGTGGCGAGGATGGATGGTTGACTACCCCATCTTTCCCATTATCTCTTCTATATGAGGTTTATATGCATGGGTTGTGATGGCCAGAAGTCAAAACTGAAATAGTGGTGATGTGATGTGATGGTCCAGGTATTTGCTAGTGAATTATGAGATGATGAGATGGCTTATGGTGGAGTTCGTGCATGGTAGGAGGAGAGTATGAGGTTGATGTACTTCATGTTTATGATACCCTACCACCTAGGTTACTGTTGTAAATTGGATGTGATGTGATGGACCTAGTGTCTTTGAGCGAGGTGTGATGTGATGACCTAGGTGTCTTTGAGCATGGTGTAATGTGATGGCCTGGGTGTCTTCGAGTGTGATTTGATGTCATGATATAGTGTTATAGGGTGGTGTTGTAGTGTTGTGATATTTTGAAGATATTGGAGCACTAGGACGTACAATATTAGGGTGTGAGAGAATAAAATAAATGGTAAATCGGTGTGTGGTACCCTTTCACTAATTTGAACCTTATTATGTTAGTATACATGGATGTGTAATTTGGTGAGAATGCCTTGGTGAGGATGGGTTTGGATAGTTGAATTTATTAGGTGTTGTTTGGTTCTGCTGTTTTTTTATGGGCACATTAATACAGTTCTTTGACATTATCTTGAGATATTTTGGTTACCCTACTAAGTATACTTTTATGATCACCCTATGTATATAAACTAATTTTCATGTTTCCAAGAGGACTATGTAGATAGATTTGAAAATTACTAGCCTACATACTTTGAAGTTTGTGGTATTGGTTCCTTAACATTTATTTTGCTACATGTTTCTGTAGAACATAATATTTATTTCTGTTATTTACTAATACATTGTGGGATGATTTTGGGTTTATTCATATTATTTCATGTATTTTCCTGTGGTTTATTCATCTTTTCTCCCAATATTGTTTTCTTATAGAGGTTAATGCCTTCCATATCAAGAGATTTTTATACCCTCAATGCTAGTTTCCAACCCATAGTCTACTGAAGGTGGGACATTGGGGGAATCATATCGCTTTCATCATATCTTACCCTAGAGGGGTAATTTTGGAGTGATGGGTTACGATAGTAACCCCTTATATTAAATATCACATCCCATTAATAAATGATAATACTGGGAGCCCCGTGAAATTTGTAATATAACACCCTTATATATTTACAAAATCATAAACTATCAACATATATAATATTAGAATGAAAATAGAAAATTTTATACATTGATAAACCACAAACCAAATATAATATCTCCCTTTAGATGATTACTTAAGATCCATTAAAATTCCATTATGTACACATCTTATTTCTTCAGTAGAAAGAGAAATGATTGTAACATACCAATATATCTCTGATTCCAAGGATTTACCTACTGAAGTGTAAGGAATATAATGATACAAATAGTTGTATCTCTCTTTATACCTAATAACAAAAAAAAAATTCCAAACACCATTAAACATTTTGGAAAAAACCTAATGAAATTACAATTTAGATATGTGATGATGAAACATTATATATGATGGAACCATCAATTAGCTATATATATACAAGATAAAATTATGAACTCAACGTATATTCAAGAATTTACTTCCCACCATATCTATTTAAAAAAATGATCAACACTTAATGTCGGAACATGAAAACTCTTCCACACATTCTATTATGTTTTATGAAATACGTAAGTGTTCCAGTAACACAGTGCCATGATTCTTAGACACATCCATATGTTACTCTTATAAAACATTTATGTGATATCATTCATCATTAAAATCTTAAACCACATATGATTTAGATTTATTATTGATCACATTAGTCGAAACATTTCCCTATACAAGAGTGTACACCTTATCAAAATCAATTAATAATGATAATCCCTTAAATTGCTTTGCCTGAGGTCAATACCCCATTGGGAAAATACATACTAAACTTTTATTATTTTTTTAAACAAAAAATCTCTCCTCAAACTAATATTGCTTCTAGAATTTTAATTCATTTACAACTTCCACTAACTCATGACAATGAGTAGGATAATTTAACTCATAATTCCACAATTATCACTATTTATAAGTAAAAACTATCTCATACTACATTAACATATCACCTAAACTCACTCATAATGTATTATAGTATACATAAAAAGTCATACTTGGATCTAGTATATAGTGACCCATGATTAACATACACGGATATTACATCATTTTAGACAAATATTCAGCACATTTAAAAAGTACATGCTTGAGGACCATAATAGTTTAGTGTATTGGAAACATAGAACACAATATTATAACTTGGAAAAAGATCTTCAATGTTTCTAAAAAAGATCTTCCCATTCAGTTCTCCAACATAAAACCATTCTCCATAACCTAGGAAAAGGAAACATAGAAAAGAGTAATATTAGATGCTCATTAAGGGTAAATAGGGGAGATAAATAATCATAACATGAACATAAGGGTATGAGAACAAGATCATAACATTCAAAGATCATACCCTACATATCAAAGATCATACACATGAGTCATAGAGTAAATATTGTCAGATCATACGACATGAATATTAAGGTAATAAAGATAAAAAGTGATGAGAACATAATATAGGAATAATACATAGACTTTTGGCACACACATCAACCTATAACCTATGAATATGTATAAATAGAATCATGTTGACCCATTATGTTAAGGATGGGAAATTAGGCACTCATATAAAGTTATGAACATGCAACCAGGACCACACATAACTTTATGGATGTAAAATAAGGTTCACGTATAACATTACTAACATGTAAAAAGGTCCACAAATCATATTATGGATATGAAATTAGGCCCATGGATAACATTTTAGTAGTCAAGTTTCATTCCTAGTACCATCTTAGTATTAAGGGATAACTTACAAGGCTATTTTAGTAGATTGAGTTTACACCCCAAACCATATTATTAGTCAAGGTTCACTCCAAAGACCATCTTAGTGGATAATGTCCCTTACTAAACTGGATTCAGTTCTTATTCTATCCATGTTTATCTTAGGAGATATAAATACGTACCTAATGAATTGGATATAGATATAGGTCCCACCTATCACATAATGAAATCATACATTTGTATAGAACAAGATCATAAATATTCGTCATACAATAAACCATGAAATAAAATGGGAATCATAAACATTTTATATATCATAACTATGGAAAATATATAGGTTTCATAATCATTATAGAATAACCTGTGCGAAGAAGCAGGATTCATAAGTATTTCCTCATGGTACAACCCATGGAAGAGATACAAGTTTCATAAAAAACCTGTCATCATAAACATAAAACATTCATAAAAATAATAATAATGGTATTCTTGGATAATATATCCATTAAACCATAAGTTACATCAAATGATTTCATCTAAGGTGGAAAATAAATTTGATCAATCATTTAATATATTTATTGAGGAAAATAAAATTTCTTGGAAAATAATTTTTAAAACATAAATCCAATTTTAGTAAAATTTTTTTTAAAATAACCCTTGTTGATAAATGAATATTTAAAACCCATTTAAAACATTTATTTAGGAAAATATATTTTCTAATTTGGAAAACACATTTTAAGACATAAAACATTTTGAAAACCTTTTTATTTGAAAAAACACATGAAAACTTATAAAGGAATCATGGAAAATAATTTTTTAAAAAATTAAAAATTAAAAATATTCAAAATAATTTTCCATTAATATAATATTAAAATATAATTAAAACCTTTTTAATACATTTTTATAATTTTTTTTGAAAGAACACAAATATTTGACTGAAGAGAGAAATAAAGTTGGATTTTATTAAAAACACTTGATTAATTTTTTTAAGTACCAAAGAGTGGGAAAATGGAATCATTAGATGAATATATAATGAATAACTAGAGGATAAGAAAATTTATAATAAATACTAAGAGGAATATCATGATATTTCTTTTGGAAGTTGGTGGCCTAGAAAAAACTACTTTTTACTTTATTCATTAATAAATACCTAATCACAAATAGATTATTCTTCTGCATGAAATTTCATGTGATAATTTCCTAAGGATAATTGTTGAATTAAAGGGTCATAGAGGATCCCTACTATGATGAGAACCCATAAGTTCCATAACACTATTCTTGAATATATGTTATATGGTCGGATGATGTTATTTTAGGGACACAAATAATAAAGGCCATTAAGGTTGAGGACTCATAAAACTTTTAGGAATATTCTCAAGGTGTGATCCCTTGGTAATATCAGGGAGGATATTATGAGAACGAGATCCACCAGCAGGAAATCCACATTTCCTAGTGTCATTGGATGTTCCTTTATACAGATGAGTGTACTGGTCCTTGGACTATAAGATTATTATTAATAGATATTAAAACTCTTGAACTTATATGTATTGATGAAAACAGTGACGATAAACTATTCTCAGTGTGGTAGGATATGTTGTGTGTGTCATGAGTAATACTACATCAATAGATAATGTGAGAAAATATGTTTCCCTTATGTTCCATAACATAAGTAGATATCTCATTCAAATTGATGGAATTGATATAGCCTAAATAAATGCATCTCCATGGTACGGAATGGGTGAGTTCAATTATGAAAAGTCAAAGAAATAATAATCAATCACATGGGCTGATGGCACTATCATTTATCCCACTTGATTCGAGATATCAAGACAAAGGGATTACATTACACGGTAATCATTCGTAGGAGGTGACATGTCATTTCAGCGTTAACTTCTTTCTCTATGGCTTCCTTGGCATGTTGTTATATTCTAACCTTGGTCTTTAGGCAGGCTCTACCTAATGCCACTGAGAAAGAGTCCTAGAGGGCCACTCACTAATTGTGTCCAAGTATCTCTGTTAAATATTAATCTAACAATTTTAATAATGATTATTCCTGATTTTGGTTTAATAATTATTCAAGGTTGCGTAATCACATTTATTTCGACACTAGTTATTCGAGAAAATATATTGTGGGACTAATAATATATTTATTAGTATTCAATGCAGTGATATTTATTTGAGAAATAAATAACCATTATTCCTGGTATAACTAATGTGGTGGAAGAAATAATGAAAATGGAAAAACAAAACTACACGCCATTTAATTTTTATAGGGATTTTTGAGAAATAATATTATTTATTAAATTAAATAATATTAGGTGTAATTTTTTGGGTGCATTCCAAGTAATAATAATAGTCAACTATTATTATTAGACATGTAATCTTACTAATAATTAAATGAAATGAATAAATTATTTCGGATAATTAATTCATCTTATTATTATAGAAAATTAATGTCCCAATTATATAAATCATATTAGCCTGGACATTTTTTGTGGTTGTTCAAAACCGATCTAGATAAAGAACTCAAGACAAGAGACAATTATTTTCTTTCGAGAATTCTCTCAAGTTATGAGAGAGATCATCCTCCACTGGATCAAGGAGAGATTTTTGCAAGCGGATCTCAGAGAGATCGAAGGCAGACATTGCAATAGAAGGCTCTTCCGTGCTAGAACCTGGAGATTCCATCGGTGACATCATGAGATCTGTGGAGAATGTGTGGGTCAACTATAGAGGAATCCTACACTTGGATTATATGACACAATAATGGATCACATTGGTTCATTACCAGAAAGATCCATTTAGAGATAATTACATCAAGATAATTCCTGTATTTTAATTAAATTAATTATAACCAACATATTATGATCCCTTCTATGGTTCTGGGACTCTCTTACTTTCTTTTATTCTTCACTCTATTTTGAAGATATGTAATTTTATTATCATGATAGATCTTGTATGGATCATTATTAATAAAAAAAATCAAGTTGGGTACACCCACCAACACACTTACACTATGCCTGGAACCTACAAGTGTTATCAGAGAGGTAATATCATTGATTATAATTATTTATTTTTTCATTGATTATTTACGCATTTAATAATTTAGTTGTTTCAATTCAAGTAAATTGTTCTGCAAACCTGAATCTCGAGATCTGTTCCTCCTCTTTCATTTCTTGTTCACCTTACAAAAATGATCTTTTATTTTAATTTTTCTTAAAATAAAATAGATTATATCATCTAGAGGTGCCAAAGCTTCCTGGACGTACAAAACTAGAACACACGATGTGTATTTGACATCACATATCATGTAGTCAATATTCAAAGCATCAGACTAGTCCACCAAACCACTTCATGTGTTGGAGTCTTTCTAAGTCTTAAATGACTCAGTGTGTTGACTAGAAATAGGTGGTACACAGTTTCCAGATTACACACCGTGTATTCCATTAGAAATAGCGTGTATTCCCTTCGAGTTAGGGTTGGACTGTGTACCCCGTACATGGATTTCCTGGCTGGAAACTGTGTAACACATATACTACATGGTGTGTGGCCCATTGGACATGTTGTGTACTCTGAAGATTTCTAATGTACATCTACACACCATATCCTCAAGTGTGTAGATCAGATGGATGTTGAACAATGGTACAAGCCGTATAGTCGGAACTACACACCATGTACTTATCCAAAGTATGCATATTTATTAAAATTTATTATTATATTATAAAATCCCTTGATATGTGTAACTTGGTGTGCCATAAAGCTAAGGAACAACATGTGATAAGTGTTTTATATATATGTTTTTAATTTAACATATGCATAATGTTTATTTCTACTAATTGGGTAGTTATGAAGGATAATTCACCGAGTTTCCTCCAAGGTACAAGTTACGTACAATGATAATTTTAAATGAATTTACTTTCCTAAAATTATTATGGATGAGAATCTCAACGAAATTAATAAAAGGGTCTAAGATAAAAGGATTGATTAATTAACGACAATTAATTGATTTGAGTGTGATTTATATTAAACATGAACGATTAAAGAATTGAATGCTAGTTTTATTTATACATAAATATCATTGCATGTATAGATGATCATGAGATACACTAAGACCATTGTATATGAATGGTTTCTTTTAATTTATTTATTTAAATTAATTTTTTTGGCCTATGAACCTTATCTTCATTAATATGTAGGTCCATCATACCCATGATTTTTTATGTAAAACCCCCCTTTAACCCTCACCTATTAGTGAGATAAAATCATATGTAATGGATGGAGCTCCCTATCTAGTGGAGGTGTCTCAAGTTAGGATCCAAGGTGAAACCAATCCATGGAGATAAAAAGGTGGATAGGTGGAAAGCTGTAAACACGAACCCAAAAGGTTCTAGATGATTCCACCCTAGGTATTTGGTTAGTTTATGAACCATTAGACAAACTAACCAATAGAACAAGCTCATGATCATACCATTTATTTTATTTCTATTAGTTGTGTGGTTTATTTACAATGGGTGTGTTTTTATGATCACACAATTAATCAATTAAACAAGCATGCAATATGAAAGTAAAATAAGACCGGGTTATACGTAAATATTATCTTATACATGGTTAATAACTTAAGTATATACCACTTAATATTTATAATCATGTAATCAAAGATAATAAAATGGAAATTTATTTATAAGGATAAAATCCCTTAAAGAAATTTTATGTTAGTATAGCATTACATAATCTTGGATAGAATCGAACTATATTTCAAAGATCTTGACCGACCCTAGGTGGGGTGATTTAAATTATCAAGGAATTCTAATTCATGTTTTTAGGTTGACATGACTTGGTTCACATAAAAGATTGAATTTCACAATAGGACTTGGTGTGACCAAGAGACAAAGTTTGACGAAATCCAAAATAAAAGGGTTTCAGGATTGGAGAGTCCTCTCAATAGATCAAGGAACTGCAAGTTAATGCATATGGTATTTGGAATGCCGACCTAAAAACCTTTAAGTTTCCTGAACAACCCTAGTTGGGGTAATTCGAAGGGAAATATGGATCATTTCCACTTGAATATTCAAGAAATTAAATATTCTGAAGTCAATGGTGAGGGATTTTGGATTTCAATATAATAGTTAAAGACTAATAAGTATTAATTTAGTTATTTGTCTCATTTTTATCATGATAAAGTACTAAAATCTTTTCTCAGATTTATTTGTAGAAATGATAAGAAAAATTAATTCAAACATATCACTACCAACCATACTCAAGAAAGAAAACCTTCTCACCAGCACCAATTTCCAGGAATGGAAAAGGCATTTATGCGTCATCCTTCTCCATGAGAGGAAACTGTATGTGCTGGAGGATCCAATTCCAGTGGTTCCTAGAAAATAGGCTAGTGAGAAAGAACAATCTTTCTATATGAATCATATGGATGATTCCACATATGTATAATGTATCATTCTATTGGAAATTTCTAATGAGATCTCTAAGAAAAATGAAAAAATTGGCGTGTATAGAATGATGTATCACCATATGGATCTCTATCAAGAGAAGGAGAGACAGGAGAGATATGAGATCTCTAATGGTTTTTTACAACTAAGCTTGGAGAGTCTACTCCATCTAGGCCTGATGTAGCCAAGATTATTGGCTACAATGAATTCCTAGAAATTTTAGGGATTAAGTTCCCGTATGAGTTTTGTAAATATCTCATCCTATCATCACTTACCAAGACCTTCTTTATCTTTATTGTCAACATCAACATGAGCATCAATGATAAGATTATATCCGAACATCTGACATTAATTCTCAATGTAGATAAGGATATGGGGAATGAAAAATTGTCACTCCTTATGGTGAATAAGAAAAGGACAAGGAAAAGGGACCAAGGATTCATAAATGGTCTAAATCCCCTAAGCACTATCCTTCCATGAAGGGGATGATCTAGATGTAGGGCAAGGAATGTGAGGTGGTATGTTTTTCATGTGGAAAGTCATGCCACATGAAGAGGAACTGTACCCAAAAGCATGGGGATGGTAAAGGTGTGTTCATTATCATGTAAAATATTTCCATTTCTACAAATTGGGTATTATATACAGAATTTGGGGCTCACATCTATATTAAAATGTAGGAACCAAGTAGATTTAGAAATATTTCCAGAGGAGAGGTGGATCGTCGAGCTATCAATGGAATGAGGCTAGCTGCATTTTCCATTGGTGATTACCATATCTCATTTCCAAATTATATGATTTTGGTTTTATATAACATTTATTATATTCCAAGTGTTACCAAGAACATAATTTTTGTATCATATTTGGATATGGATGGATTTATTTTCATGTTTGTAAATAAGGGCTGTTTGTTTTATAAGAACAACATATGTTATGGTATGGAACATTTAAATAATGGTTTGTTTGTATTAAAGTATGAAAACCAAGTTTTGTTGATCGATAAAAAAACAAACTCGCATGACTCATACATCACCCAGTTGTGGCATCACCATCTCAGTCATCAAAATGAGAAGCGCTTGACAAAGCTCTACTAAGATGGTTATTTAGACTCTACTAAGCTAAAAACAGTTGATAGATGCCATGCTTGTTTACAAGGTAAAATGACCAAGACGACTTTTGGTGGATAGGGTGAAAGGGCCATAGAGCTTCTAGGATTGGTGCACACGGATGTCTGTGCACCATTTCTTGTAGAATCCAGAGGTGGATATTCATACTTCATTACTTTTTCTGATGATTTGAGTAGATATGGCTATGTCTACTTAATGTGGTATAAGTTAGAGTCCTTAGAGAAATTTAAGGAATTCAAGAATGAAGTTTAGAATCATCTTGGTAAGAAGATAACTAAAATTTGATTGGATCGAGGTGGATAGTATATGAACTAAGAGTTCATTGACCATTTACAGGAGTCTGGGATTCTATCTCAACTCACTCCTCTTTATACACCATAGTGGAATGGTGTTATTGAAAGGAGAGACCACACCTTGTTTGACATGCTAAGTTGAATGATGAGTCATGTAGATCTTCCATTATCCTTTTGATGATATGCATTATAAAATAGATCATACACATTAAACTGAGTACCAACTAAGGCGGAAAATGGAATTCCCTCTATGGTATGGAATGGAAAGAAACCCATTCTCTTGAAAACACATGTATGGGGATGTGAGGTGTTTGATAAGTCCTTCTCAAGCCAAAAACTAAACCCTGTGGCACGAACTATATCGTTATATGTTATCAAAAATAAAAATAAAAGGATATTACCTATATAAACCTTCAGACAAGAAAGTCACTATCTCTAGAAAAGACATATTTCTTGAGAGAGAGAACATCCTAAAAAATATAGTGGGAGAAAGATTCACTTCGACGAATTTAATTATCATGATACACAATAGGTGGTATAGGAACAAGTTCCAATGGTCCCCGTAGAAGAGGTTCTAGAAACACAAGTACTGTATAGGAGCTCGAGATAGGTAAGGGAACCATATAGATTTGGTTTCCTTGTCAAGAGGATGGTGAATCATTATTATTGGGAAATGATGAAAATATCTCCTAAAGGGAAGCAGTAGAGAGATCAAATTATACAAAATGGCTAGAAGATATAAAATATCAGATGGATTCCATGTATCAAAACCAAGATTGGCTTTTGTTTGATGAGCCAGTTGATGTAAATCCTATTGGATGCAAATGTGTATTCAAGTGAAAGTTGGACATGGAAGGTCATGTTAGCACCTATAAATCATGTCTAGTGGCTAAAGGATTCATACATCATTAAGGAATTGACTATCATGAAACCATTTCTCAATTTGACATGTTTAAATCCATAAGAATCATACTTTCCATAACAGATTACCATGACTACAATATTTGGAATATGGATGTAAAAACAGCATTCCTTAACGGGAATCTTCAGGAAGATGTCTAAAAAACACAAACAGAAGGGTTTTTGACACCAGGTGAAGACAAATAGGATTTCATGTTTCATAAATCCACATATGGATTAAAGTAGGCATCTAGGTCATGGAACATTTGATTTGATGAATCCATAATGGAATTTGGTTTCATCAAGAATGAATGTGAGCCATGCGTTTATAAGTGGTTTAATGGGAATGTCGTTGTAATCCTAGTAGTATATGTTGATCAAATATTACTTATTGGAAATGATGTACCAGTCTAGTAGTCAGTTAAGGACTGGTTGAACAAATGTTTCCCCATGAAGGACTTAGGTGAAGGAGCCTATATTTTATGAATCAAGATCATTCGTGATAGATCCAAGAGGTTGCATGGATGAAGTTAGGGTACATACATTGACCAGATACTAAAGAGATTTAGTTTGGAAGAATCCATGATAGGATTGGTACCAGTGTAACATGGCCTACATATTTAAAATAAAATTTGTCCTCAGACACAACAGGAGAAATATAGTAGGAGTAAGATCCCATATGCTTTGGCTTTAGAAACCATCATATATGCCATGTTCTGTACTAGGCTGGATGTTTCCTATTCACTACTCATGGTAGGTAGATATCAAGAAGATCTAGGAGAAAATCGTTGGACTGACTTTAAGACTACCCTTAATTATTTAAGAAGAACTAGGGATATGTTATCGGTGAATGGAAGAGATGAAGAGATTTTCAAAAGAGGGTATGATGATGCTGGTTTTCAGATAGATCATAACGATTTTAAGTCGCAATAGGGATATGTTTTCTGTCCCAATGGAGTAGTTGTGAGATGGAAGACTTCAAAGAAACAAGTTGTTGCTAATTCTACAATGGAGTCCGAATATATAGTGCCTTCTGATGCAGCCAAAGAAGCAATCTGGATTTGGAACTTTGTCCCAGAGCTTGATGTGGTTCCAAGTAGTAAAGATCATATCACATTGTACTACGATAATAATACACCGGTGGAACTTGAAAAAGAACCAAGGTCACATCAACAGACAAAGAACATTCTCTGAAAGTATCACCTCTTGAATGATTTATATCAAAGGTGTTAAGTTTCAGTGAGCAGAGTGTCCACATAAGAGAATGTGGAGGACCCCATGACTGAAGTCCTATCTTAGCAAAAGAATGAATGACATGTGATAGCTAATGGGTTAAAGGTTGTTAGCAGTCGGTGCTAGTCCATGTTAGAGTCTATTGAATGTTGGTGGTCGAGAACTAAGTACTTCGTACATTATTCATTAATAAATACCTTATCACATGTTTATTTTTATTATTCATGACAATTCATGTGATGATGTCCTAAGGATAGTCGTTTCATTAAAGGGTCATAGTGGATCCCTAATATGATGAGAACCTGGAAAACTTCCATAACACTACTCTTGAATATATGTTCTATGGACAGATGATGTTATTTGAAGGACACAAATAATACAGTCCATTAGGGGTGATGACTCATAAAACTTTTGGAAATATTCTCATGGTGTGATTCCTTGGTAATATCTAGGAGGATATTATGAGAATGAGGCCCACCAGTAGGAAATCCACATTTCACGGTGTCATTGGATGATCATATCTTCCGACATGTGTATTCATCCTTGGACTTTTAGATTATTATTAATGGGTATTACATCTCTTGAACATAGATGTATTGAAAAAAACTGTGATGACACACTGTTCGTAGAGATGTAGGATATGTTGGGTACATCATGAGTAATAATGCAATAATAGATAATGCAAGAAAGGATTTGTCCCTTCTGTTCTATAACAGAAGTAGATTTCTCAGGCCCTTTGATGGAATTGATATAGACTAAATAAATCCATGGCTATGATAAGTAATGGTCGAGTTCAATTCATAAAAGTAAAAGAAAGAATAATCGAGCACATGGATTGATTCCACTAGAATGCAGCCTGCTTGACTCGATATATCAAGACAAAGGGATTACATTACATGGTAAGTGTTCGTAGGAGGTGACATGTCACTGAATCATTAAATTCTTTCTCTATGGGTGCCTTGGCGTGTTGGTAGACACTGCCTTGGACTTTAACCAGGCTCTGCCTTGGACTTTAACCAGGCTCTACCTAATGGCACTATGAAATATGCCTAGTGGGTCACAAACTATGTTTGTTCAAGTATCTCAGTTAAATATTAATTTAACAAGTTGAATAAATATTATTCCTGATTGTGGTTTAATAATTATTCAAGGATTCCTCATCGTATTTATTTCGACACCAGTTATTTAGGAGAATATAATGTGGATGAAATAATATATTTACTAGTGAGTAATGTAGTGATATTTATTTGATAAATAAATATCAATTATTCAAGGTCTAATAAATGTGGTGGAGGAAATAAAAAAAATGGAAAAACAAAAGTACACACCGTGTATATTAATATAAACGCCATGTAATTTTTCTAGGGATTTGTGAGAAATAATATTGTTTATTTGATGAAATAATATTATGTGTAATTCAATGATTGCATATCAAGTAATAATAGAAGTAAAGTATTATAATTAGGCATGGGGTTTTACATATAATTAAATGAAATGAATAAATTATTTCAGGTAATTAATTCATTTTATTATTCTATGTAATTAAAATACCAATTATATAATTTTCATTAGCCTTGACATTTTTGGTGGTTGCACACAACAAATATTGAGAAAACTCTTAAGCCAAGAGAGAATTATTTTCTTCCAAGAATGTTCTCATGTTACGAGATAGATCCTCCTCCTTCAGATAAAGGAGAGCACTTTGCAAGAGGATCACAAAGCGATAAAAGGTAGACTTCGCAAGAGAAGGCTCTTCTACACAATCACCCGGATATCCCTTCAGCGATGTCTAGAGATATGTGGAGCATGTGTGGATCACCGCTAGAGGAATACTACACTTGGATTCTATGATGCAACTATGGATCACATCAGATCATGAACTAAAACATCAACAAAGAGATAATTACATAAAGGTAATCCTTGTCTTTTAATTAAAATAACTTTTAACCATCACATGATGATCCTCTGTATGGTTCTGGGACTCCTTTCATATCTTCGGTTATTCGTTCTATTCCGAAGATCCGACTTTTTATTATCGTGACGGATCTCGGATTGATCGTTGTTGATGGAAAAAATAAAGTTGGGTACACCCACCAACACACTTTAACTATGCCCAGAACCTATAATTTCAACTTTTTAGACTTAATTATAATCAATCTCTATAAATGTTGATATTGTAACAAAAAAACATTACTAATTTTGTAACATTGAATCATAAGCCCCATGAAAGAATATCATAAAATTGTACTTAAAATATTATGAGGTTGAATAAATTTATGATACTAAATGTCAAAAGGGTTGTATATACACCCTTTTAAAGAATATATGTGATAACATAACGTACATATTAAAGATGAAAATTTGAGACAAAATATCATACTAATTTGGTAAATTTTGAACCGTTGATCCTATAAAAGAGAGATCCTAAAATGGATATGTAAATAAAAAAAATTATTTATAATAATCATAAATTACAGTCATTGATTGTATACACACCATATATAATAAATATGTGGTGGATATATCATGCGTCTCATGAAAGTAAAAAGGGATAGGAAAATCCCTTACCACTTGAGTAACTTTTGAATACTGAGATATATAAAAGAATAGAATCAAATAAAACTTTGAATATCATGAAATAAATTAAATTCATTATATAACATGTCATAGCTAATTATATATACCATACAAAATAATCATGTGGTGAATATGGCATAAGTCTCACAAAAAGAAAATTGAGACTAGAAATCCCCTTACCATATGCCTTGACTTTTTACATACTCATTCAAACCTATTGTACAATAAATATATGTTTAATATAAATTTACTAAAGAAAAATATTCTTATATATCATACCATATGTGATTTTATTATGAATTTATATTACCTTTTTATTAATAATTCCATGTTAATGATATGTTTCGGGTAGTAACCAATTTGTTTTTAGTATATGTTTTGACTTGTTATTTTTGTACCTATTTGTTTGATCATGATTTACACATTTAATGAATGTATACCATGATATAAATATCATATATATTCATTCTATTTTAATTTTTAATAATATATATAATATAGAAAAAGGAAATGAAATTCACAGATAATGGAGACAGTGGGCGTACGTACGAATGAATGTTATTTCCATTTTCTTATAGTTTTTGAAAGATAGAAAAGTAAATGATATATATATATATATTATCTTTTAACTAGAATAATTATTTAATATATATCACATAATTATATTAATGCCATCCTTAATTCATTCCATGTATAGTGTGAATGAATCACAACACTTCATGAGGCAGTAGTCCGTCGTACACACGAACGACGTTATTTTGTTCAAAAAAATGTAAATAATGAACATATGAGATATATAGTAATTAAATAAGAATAAATAAATAATAAATATCATATATATAATATATAAAAATTATTTAAATCATTATTCCCAACCTTGATAGGTGGTAATTGAAGAACAAATGACATCGGTTTGTGAGGCGGTAATCCTTCGTACACATGAACGATGTTTGTGTATCCCATTTTACGAAAGTCTGTGAATTTTTAGGTTCAAAATTAACATAGAAAAATCTCAGTATATTTATTATTCTTTTTTATTATATAAATATTTTTTAATAATTATTTAATGTGACATAGAAGGAAATAAAAAAAATGCACATTGAAAATCGTTAAATCTTCTCTGGGTAACACCTTTTGGTTTGGACTAAAGGACTTCCATGGTTAAATTTTTTCCCAAACTGAGGATTATATGTTGAGATTAGGGATTTTTATAAGATATTTGGATAGGTATTGGATGATCCATGTGTCTTTATGTAACATCAATGATCCAGGTGCCACACAACGGTGCCCCGAACTCGGTTTGTAACATGACCTCAAGCACATTTCCCCAAACACCAGAGGCTACCAACTAGTAGTGAGGGTCTAGGTATGATAGTGGGGAAACAATGCCCTCATTTTTCAATGTTTAACACACTGGAATTAGATATCAACAAACAAAATGAAGAATCAATAAACTATACCCCACAGGAATGGACACAATACAAAAATAAATAAAAGACTAACAATCATATATAATGTTGCAATATATCCCTACATCTAAGAAAGCATCAAAAAAAAGATAAACTGTAATGTAACCAACATAGTACAAGGAAAAAATATAGAAAAGAAAAGTAAATTAGCATAGAAAGAACTCAGCTGCATCATAAGCCTAAACTCATTCCCATGCTCTCCTACTCCTCTGCAACAATCATGTACCTGTATAGGGACTCTTGTACTTATCTATACCTATGGCATTATAATCTGTTTGGGTCGAAGAAATGACCGAAAAAGGGTGTGAGAAATAAATCAATGTTGGAAACCACTAAAGGCTCGTTCCCAACTTTCAGTGAATTTGTGCAACAATAGTGTGCAGTAATAGAAATGCAATAAACTAGGATGTACTCAAAAGTAACTATCACTACCAGTTTCATTGACATTTTAATATTCATTTAACAATGCCAATCATGTGCTTTAGCTTGGTAGGTATAACTAAAGAAAATCACTATAGTGAATACAAAAATTAAACGTTGTCTGCAAACATTAAAATCCTTACCCACAGATAATCAAAATCGAAACCCACAAGTGATTGCCCACAGGCATAACGAATATTGCCTCTAGGAATACGGGGTGTCACCCACAGGAACAGAATCTACTACCGATAGGCATGAGAAGAGTTTCCCACAGGTGAAACAAAACACTTCCCTCAGGCTAAGCAAGTAACCGGGCCGAGCCCAACCCATATGAAAGAAATTTATTTAAATTTCCTCTCAAGGAAATTTAAATCATGCTAATAATCACGATATACCCTTGGGCAACCTATCCAAATAGCTAAGCAAGGGAACGCAACCATGAGGTGGCCCTGGATCCAAGAAATGATCCCAAATAGTAGGTGTACATATTCATTAAATTACCTATAAAATTACAGGTATTTAATTAATCAAGGCCCCAGCCATACGACACCCCAATCATGGGCGTGTAGCATAATGGCACACAAAAATACTCAGCAGTTGGAATTTAACCCCAGACCACCTACAATGATATCCTCTGATCAATATACGTGAACGTAGCCTCTCAAAATGACCAAGAACGATGTAGATCTGGGATAAAATATTTCCCATTCAAACGTAAATAAATTACCATCGAGAAAGAAATGGAAGGAAAGGTTAAGGAAGAGCGAAGAACTCACCCGTGCGGTCAATAGAGATTGTCAGTGAAGGAAACCAAGTTCCAATTGAGGATCGTGAGATTCTCCAAGCCCCGTCCATCTCTCTCGAGCTCTAAATGAGAGTTCTGCCTCCTCTACCAAATGAGGAGGCTACTTCCCATTAAAAAAAACAGACTACATGGCGTACACTCTCAAGTACACGACATGTACTTTTCATCATTTAACTGTTCGTCTGGTGGCTACTTTTCACCATCACACTGTTCACTTGCTGACATGAGTACACAACGAGTATTTTGGAATACACGACGTGTACTGTTGCGCAGCTGGCGGCTACTTCCACCGCTATACTATTCACCTACTGACTGATTACACAACGTGTAGTCAGTTTTTACACCCTTCATTGTTGGCAGTCCTACACGCCCTGTGTACTCTTCCCACATGGCCAAAGTACATGGTGTGTAGAAAAGTACATGGTATGTACCAAAAAAAATTGGATTTTCCCCCATTTTCTTTATTTTATCAAAAACTCTAAAAGAAAAAAGGAAAATAATAAACCCGTACCTCAAGAATAAGAACTAGGTTCTTACACTTTATAGTTTTTAAGAAGTGGGGAGAGTGAATTCCCTTTTTTATTAGAGGAGTTACATTCTTGTAAATATCAAAATGTAAACACTGATGGGAGGTATCCCTTATGTAATGTTCTTCCAATAATGAACCATATTATATAAATTATTATATATGATCTAAATATTTAAATAAAATTGTTTTTGGATTATTTTATAGGTCATTTTACTAATTAATTTTAATGTTTAGTCCCTTGGTAAACTCGGTTAACTCTTAATCATCATTATTGATTTTAACAGTTTTCAATAATCGTTATAAAAAAAATTAAATTTGGAAAGAGTATAAATTAAAAATTATTTTGAATCTAAATATTGAATATATTTTTCCAAATTAAAATCCTATAAGTGGAAGAAATTAATTTTAAATTAATTCTGCATGCAGGATGAAATAAAGTGTTTTTAAAGTGAAAAATGATCAAAATATTGAAAAGTTTTTACATCCAATTTAAATGTAAAATATATTACATTGAAATAAATTGTATTAAAAGATTTATATTTTAAATAAATATACTTTGAAAATAAATAAATTTTTAAATTATTTATATAAACAATCTTAATGAAAAAGCAATTTTTAATTAAAATTCATTTTTTCTATTCATCCAAAAATGAGACTTCTTAGAAAAACACCAGATATTCAATATATTATAATTTTGGAATTATGATTTAAAAATTGAAGTTTTTTTTAAAAGTATAATTTAGTAAATTATAAAAAATTAGTTTTAAAATAATTGCACCATTAAAATGCAGTAAAACTACTTTTTAGAAAATATATCTTTTTATGCATAAAATTGGATTTATACTTATCTCATGTATAGAAAACACATAAGATTAATTTTAAATAGTTTATTGAATATATAATATATATATATTTCATTAAAATCATTTATCATAAGTAGTTTTTTTAATTTATCAAGATAAAACATGTTTTTTATATAAAAATAGTTTTTCAAAAAAGGAATTTCATTATTTTCAAATAGTTCATACATTAATTTATGAATAAATGGTTTCCAAGTAATTCATTTTATAAACATGAATAAATTATATTTTCATAATTTAGTTAATAATTTTCATACCCTCCATTCCAATTTATAGTTGAAAACTATGATAATATTTTAATAATATTAGTAATAATATATTATTGTTTGGTATAACTCAGTCTTATGTGTAATGCAAGATATCAAAGAAAGTCGTTGTTGTGTGTAACTCAAACTAACTTAGTGTTTAATTTAATGAAATACTATATTGTAGCTAAATGAAATGAAATCAACACATGGTGTTGTGTATAAATAGATCTTATTCAGTTTAGCATGCATTACATCCCATCAAAATAAATATTAAAAAAAATAATTCGAAAAAACATAGGGTGTTACATTCTTCCCCCTATAAAAAGAATTTTTTCCTATAAATAATTATGGGTCATCAACAGTTGAATATTTAAAATTCATTCATAAAAACCCACATCATAGAAAAATGAAAAATAAAACTTCCTTTAAATAGGGAATGTTCAAAACATAATGGTTACCCAAAGTAAATCATAACTAGGATTCGACATAGGAGAACATAGGTGAATATTTTTACATGGAAGAAAAGAATAAATAATTATAGAGAGTGACAAATATCACTAATCACAACAAATTGGGTAATCGAGAGAAGGTTAGTGTCCATGAAACCATAACCTAGTTAGGCATGAAGACTTCATTAATATCATTAGAAATGATGATAATAGGATAACATTTTATTTCAAGAACCTTTAACTAAATTTGATGAATTTTTATTTGGAGATATAGTTACTTGATTTCATTACATTTAATATGAAAAATATCACTCTTTGGTTGTGTCATGACCAATTTTACACTTTATAGCTTAATCCAAAAATGAAGGTGAATTTTTTATTCTTAAAGAAATAATAGATCATAAGACCCCTAAAAATGATAAGTCATTTCATTCATCATTCGTTATCACCCCAACCAAATAGTTACCACTAGTTATCCAATATACAAAAATCCTCATATGGTTATATAATAATTTAGTCTCTAAAAACCTCATCTGATGTTTAACATTAACCATTCCATAAATGGTTAAACTTTTAACACTTAATAAACATGGAAATCCAAAACATTATAAAGGAGGACACTAAATATCTCAAAATCAGTTCAACATTGATCCCCCATATGTCATAAAGTATATCCTGATTTTCACATACCAGACATGTGAATATCTTCATCATGAATTCTCTTGAAACATGGTAATAAACTAAATTAACATAAATCCTTATCGAAAAAATGTGTGATTTCTTCTTCCAATGATTATTTGATATATTAATTAAATACAATAAATCTCATAAACTCCATCAATGATAGAATAAACCACTCTTTCAAAAAATCATTAATCAGTCACAACATAATCAGTATCATCCAATTTACTTATTTGTATCCAGAATAACTTTATCCCAACAATATTTACTCAATATATGGAACATATTAATGGTCATCTTCACTTATTCAGAATACCACATTTCCATTAAATCACTTCTCTTTTCCATCAATACCATTTAACATATTCTTGAAAATACTTGATACAAAACCTCTACAAACAATCCTTAAATATATATATATATATTCATATAAAATATTTCTGGAATTCCAATCAATAAATTCATCAATTATTCCACCAAATTCGTAAGACATAACTTAGTATTCCTCATCTTATTCCTTAATAACTCTTTCATTTCACAAGTCATATGTAGCCTCTTCATAAGCAGGAAAAAAACCACTACCCATACAACCTTTTTGATTTCCTTTATGATATCCCCCATGAAATTGATTTTAATAATGCCCATGTTTTCAAACACAAAACATTCAAATGTTGATAATACTTAAGGGAGACCATTATTCTCATCCATTATTCTAAATGAAATATTCATTTTACCTTTGTTGTTACTTGATTTTTTTTCCTTCTTTTACATGGTCAAAACATCTTCCAATCCCTATAATACATCCACTTTGGTGTTTCTTCCCACATTATCAACACAAAGTAAATTGAATCTTTTTTCTTCTATGGTATCCATTACTAGAATCCTCAGCATACTCTTTCCTTATCTTCTTTGGTAGGTCTGAGAGTTGGTGAGGTTAAAAATTGTTAATCATGTTTTGTGAAAAAATGATTTGGAATAATCCCAATGTCCTTCACTCCAGTAATCATCCCATTTTATTTCTCATTATCAAATCATTCATCACATTCAATTTTAATCTAGTTTCTTCATGTTCCCTCCATTGACTATGAGAAAAACTATAGTCTGAGAAATTCTAATCATAAAAACCAAATAATCCTGAAAATAACATGGGTTGTCTAAATCATGACACCATCTTAATTAATATATGAATCCTTAGTTTGAACCAAGGTCATTCAGAGTCATAATGAATTTAAATACTTCATGATAATATGTAATGAGTTTGTGAATTTATAAAGAATATCCCTTGGGGATTTTAATCCAAGTGTGCAACAAGTACTTTTGTCATGAACTAGTTCCAAAACAAGTCTATCTAAATATGTTTTTTAGGGTTGTTACCACTATTCTCATATATTCCTGAGCCACATCAAATTTTAGTATCTAGACATTTATTTATTTCAAGTTATCCAATTTATCTATCCTTTTACAAAATTGAAAGACAATTTCCAAAACATTTAATCATTCTTATACTTATCCTTAGAGACATCCCAAGATATATCCTTAGAATTATCCCTGGGGGTATCACTTAGTTTTTATCATCCTAGATTCCAATGCTTGAAAAAACATTTCATTTGAGTCCAACTATAGTGATCTAGGATTAACATACATGGATATTACATCATTTTAGATTATTATTCATCACATTACAAAAGTACATGCCTTAGGAGCATAATTGTTTAGTGTATTTGGAAACATGGAACCAAATATTTTAAATTGGAGAAAGATATTACATGTTTCCCACAAATGTATCCCCATTTAGTTATCCTACTTAAAACCTATATTCATTACTTGGGGAAATAAAACATAAGAAATGGTGTGTTCAGATGCTCAATAAGGGTAAATAAGGGGGATATGTATGCATAACATGAACATAAGGGTATGAGAATATGAGCATAACATTTTAAGATCAAACCCTGCATATCAAATATCGTACACATGAGTCATGGGAAAAAGACTTCCATATCATATGACATTAATAATAATGAAATTAAGATCATAATAAATGGGATCACAACATAGGAATAATATATATAATTGGGAAATATGCATCAAAATATAACATTATGAACATGTATATATAAAAACCCCTTAACCCATTAATTTAAGGACATCAAATCATGAATTCACAGAAATTTATGGACACAAAACTAGGTCTACGCATAATATTGTGAATGTGAAATCAGGTTCATGCATAATTTTATGGACATTTAATACTGTTTCATGCATCACACTATAAAAATTAAATAAGGTCTATGCATAACATCTTAGAATTCAAGGTTCACTCTCAAGACTATATATTTAGTTATGGGTAATTGAAAATTCTATCTCACTGGAATGGGTTCACTCCCAAACCATATTAGTAGCCAAGGTTCACTCCCAAGACTATCTTATAGGACAATGTCCCTTATTTAATTGGGTTCACATCCCATTCCATCAATTTATATCTCACGGGATATAAATATTTACCCAATGGATTGGAAGAGGATATAGTTCCCACACATCAAATAATGAATTAATAAAAAATTATTTCATAAGATCATAAATATTTATCATATAATAACATGTGAAATGAAATGGTAATCATAAAAATTTAATCATATCATAACATATGGAAAATTTATGGTTTTCATAATCATTATAGCATAACCTGTGAAAAGAAGTGGGTTTCATGAGCATTTCCTCATGGTATAACCTGTAGAATTGAAATGGGTTTCATAAATGACTTGTAATCATAAACATAAACTATTTAGAGAAATAATATTAATGGTATCCTATAATCCTATCCCCATTAAACCATAACATATATCAAAGTTTTTCATCATAGATTTAAAATAATTGTGATGTATCTTTTAAAACATTTCTTGAAGAAAATAAAATTTCTTGGAAAATAATATTTAAAAGATAAAAACTTTTAAAAATATTTTATTTTTAAAACAACCCTTCATTATACAAGAATCTTTAAAACCAATATTATAAAATTTATTGAGGAAAATATCCTTTCCTATCTAAAAAAAATATTTCAAGATATTAAACATTTTGAAAAAAATTTTATTTGAAAATAACTTTGAAAACTTTTAAATGAATCATTGAAAATAATTTTAAACACTTTTTAAAACATAAAACATTTTAAAAATAATTTTACTTATAAATTACCTTAAAATAAAATTTAAAACATTTTTAGAAAACTTTTATTTGAAAGAACAGAAATTTATTATCGAAGAGAGAAATAAAGTCAGATTTTAAAAAAAAATTAAGTACCAAATAGTTGAAAATAGTATCATTAAATGAATATATCATTAAAAACTATATTACAATAAAATTCTTGACAATTATTGATAGTTATAACATGAAATTTCAAAATTTGAGACTTGATTATAATCAATCCCGATAAATGATGAGATTGTAACATAGAAACTTGTCCACCCTAGTAACATTGAACTATAATCCCGTAAATTAATATCATAAAATGGGACTTAAAATATCATTAATATAAATAAATTAATGATAATTCATGTCATGGTTTTTGTATATACCCATTTAGAATCAATATATATGCATAACATAACGCGAGTCTTAATGTAGGAAAATTGATACAAAATCCTTTACTGATTGTTAGCTTCTTAACTATAGATCCCATGAAAGAGTTAACCTAAAATAGATATGAAAATACCAAAAAATATAAGTATAATAATTTTAAATCACATTCATGAGAATTATATAAACCATATAGAAGAAATAGGTGGTGGATATAGCATGTGTCTCATAAAAGTAAAAAAATGAGATGAAAATACCTTACTACATGAGTAACTTCTGAACCATGAGATCTACGAAAGATTAAAATCAATTGAATCTTTTAATATATTTAAATAAATTAAATTAATTATATAAAAAGTCATATGTTAGTATATACACCATGAAAAATAAACTTCTGGTGAATATGGCATCAGTCTCACGAAAATAAAAGTGAGACTAAAAATCCCTTTACGTTTAGTCTTGAATTTTTTTGTACACATTAAAAACTCCCATATAATAAATATAAATTTTTTATACATATAAAAAGTACCATATTCTTATTTATTATACCATATATTATTTTTTTATGACTACATATTTCCCATTAATTAACAATTCCATGTTAATGTTATGTTTCGAGTAATAACCAATTTGTTTTTCAAATATGTGTTGGCTTTTTATTTTTTTATATTTCTTTGATCATGATTAAATAATTTAATGTATGGAAACCATGGAATAAATATCATATATATTCATTATATATTTATTTATAATAATCAATAAAGTATATAAATAGTAAATTAAATACACCATTTATGGATATGGTAGGTCGTACGTGCGCATGAACATTGTTTCTATTATCTTATCATATTTGAAAGAAAGAAAAGTAAATGATATATATATTATATTTACAGTATCATTATTATGTAATATATATCACATAATGGTATTAAAAACATCCGTAATGCACTCCATGTAAAGTGTGAAAAAATCACCTCGCTTCACGATGTGGTAGTCTATTATTCACATGAATAGCGTTATCGTATTCTCAAAAAATGGAAAGCATGAATTTATGTATTATAAAATAATTTTAAAAGTCAAAATAAATCATATATATCATAAATAAATATCATTTAAATCATTATTACTGACCATGAGAGGTGGTAATGGAAGAATAAGTGACATTGGTTCGCAATGCGGTGGTTCGTCGTACACATAAACGATGATTATGTATCCCATTTGATGGTAGTGTGTAAATTTTTAGGTCATATTATCAACATAAGAACATACAATTATATTGAGGATATTGAGGTCATTATTTAATCCTGGTATAATAATATGTAAATTTTTTCAGATGGAAAAAATACAAAAATCCACGTTGATGGGTGCTACTTCTTCTTCGGGTAACTCCTATTGGTTTTCCCCAAATAACATCCGGGGTTTTTTTACCAAAGTGAGTATTAATGTTTTAAATAAGGGAATTTGGAAATATATTTTTATATTTCTTGTTTGAGCCAAAGGGCTTGAGATGTGTGAATAATTGTACACATTGAATTCCATTTTATAATGGAGGAGAAGTGGTATTCTTGTAAATATCCAAACATAAACACCCTTGGGAGGTATCCCTTACATCATGTGCCACAAATAATGAACCATATTTGAAAAAAGGATAAATGGTAGAAATATGGCCATACAACTGGTTTTTGACAAATATATGAGTAATTTTACCCCGTATGTTTAAGGTTTAGTCCCATGGTAAACTCAATTTTCTCTTAATTGATGTGATTAATTTTAAGCATTTTTAGTAATCATCATGGAAAAAAATTACGTTTTAATTAATAAAAATTATAAATTAATATGATTCCAAATATATAATACATTTTTTAAAATTCCAATCACATTAGCAGAATAAATTAATTTAAAATTAATCATGCGGACGAGACGAAATGGCTAGTTTTTAAAAAGAAAGATGTTCAAAAAGTTGAAATGTGTTTATATCTAATTTCAATGAAAATTTTATTAAAATGAACTAAATTGGATTAATAGACATATATTTTATCTAAATATAAATAAAAAATAAAAAATATAATTTATCTATATAAATAAATTAAATGAAAATTTAGTTTTCAATTAAAATTCAGTATTTTTCACGATTCATCAAAAAATGAATCTTCTTAGAAAAATACTAAAAATATACCATAGGATAATCTTGACAATAATATTTTCAAAATAAATTATATTATGTCAAATATAATTTATAAATGTTTCAAAAAATAGTTTTAAAAAAATTTCTCCATTAAAAGGCGATAAAACTACCTTTTAGAAAAATACATCTTTTTGTTGTAAAATTGTATTTATTCTTATCTCTTATCTAGAAAATAGAAAATATTAATGTTAAAATTTTTATTGAATATATAATATATATTTCATCAAAATTATTCCTATTTTTTTGAATTTTTTGAGTTAAAACTTATTTGTGCATTGAAAAATAGTTTTTCAGAAAATGAATTACTTTTATTTTAAAATAGTTATTATTTAATTTACAATTAATTGGATATAATATTGTAACCATTTATATAGATTTATGAATCTCAGTTTAAGGTACTCTTTTTTTATTTGTTTTTAGTAATTGTTTTGGGCTTAATTCTTGGTGAGTTTGGGTGAAAATTTTAGAATAGTTGAAAAAAGGGCAGTGAACGATTGGCGTATGGTTTTCCCAAAATGTGTGTCAAGGCCTAGAAAACCATGCATCCCCTCATATGGAGGGATTGCATGACTAGTGATTTTTTTTTAAAATATGCGACTTATTAGGAGAAATTGTGCACCCCTCCGAGAAGAGGCGCATAGTTTAGAAAATCATGCACCCCTGCCCAGGAAACTGTCTGTGGGTTTTAAATTACCCCAAAATTTAGACTTAAATATTTTGAACCCCCCATTTTAACCCCTAATAAGCCCCAAATGAACCGTAGAAAAATTATCTCATTTTTTAGACTCCTAGAGAGATTTTTAAGGCTCCCGACCTCCATTCTCCATGATTCAATGTTCATATTGAGGATCTGCACCCCTCCTGGTAAGAGGATATTATCCCGTTTCGTTTTCTTATTATCTAACATATCTCCCTCATCTTTTAGAGGGATGTTATGCGATGATTTTTTTGGATCTAGAATTTTTTTTGGATCTAGGTCTAGGATTTTAGATATATATCTAGGAGTTTTTTAATCGTTATTCATTTGATTTTGAATTTATGTTCTCATTCTATATCACCTTCTTCATTATGTTCCACTCAAATTGGGGATTTATGTTGGAAAGAGTTCTTCTTTAGTTTTTAGGTAGGTGGTATATTATTAAAATCCCCAACTATTGATTTCAATAACCTGTATTTAATTTGATAATTGATATTGGATGGTTAGTAATTAATTTCCTTTAATATAATTAATTAATAATAATGGTTGGGATTATGAAATTTATTGATATGGAATAATTAATTATTTAATTAATAATGGAGATATTGACATTATTGAAGTGGGATAATTAATTTTTGAATAAATTATGGGGATGATGGAATTGTTGAATAGGAATAATTAATTGTTGAATTATTTATTATTTTATTAAAATTATTGAATTGGATATAATTAATTGTGGAATTAATTAATGAAGATTGTTATCATCATGAAATTGATTAAGATGATTAATAAATTATAGAATTTATTAATAGGGTTGAGGTTATAAATTAAATTTTGAGTAAATTAATATAATTGATATGCATAATTGGTTTTTTAATTAACTAGTGGTTTTCATATGATTAATTAATTATTGAATCATTTAATAGATTTGTGTGAGAATGTAACTGTTAATTGGATTAATTAATTTGCGAATTAATTAAAGATTTTTTGCGGTACATGTGATATGGTGATGCATGTGTCATGGTGATATTGTGATATATGTGATATACGTGTGTGGTACATGGTCTATGATATCAAAATCCCATGGAGATAAATAAGATGGATAATGGTAACAATGGAATTCAAAGATATGAATTGAGTTGAAGAATGTTAACAATGACGTTCTAAGATATAAATGGATATAATGAATATTAAAAATGTAAATATATGATAAGATATCCTTTGAGGATAATTCAGACTTCAGAATGGGTCAAAGAAGGTATTGAGGTTCAAGTGTCCATAGGAAATTGGGGGGTTTATGTGGTTAAATAAAGAATAGGTAATTTTATGATAACTATTTACATATTAATTGTACTTATTTCTTTATACAACTGAATACACTGTTATTTAATTGATATTGCTTTAAATGTTTTTGGTGGTGGCCTAATGAGCAGTGATCAAACCCAACTCGAACATTTTTATTCAAACCCGAATAGATTTCATGGTTGACAGATAAGTTAAGGGAAATGTACCTATGTTATTTGGGTGAGTCGGGATGGAGCATGGATGAGGTAAACAGATGCGGTTCAGGACCCACTTTAGAGTTTTTGGTGTCTTTATTGATTTTCTGTTTTTCATATTGACAATTGAAATGTACATTGACATGTCATATTTACAGATCATATTTGGTATTGTATTTATTATTTAGTCATCCTGTGATACTGGTATTATTTTGGTTATGGTTATATATTTTGTATATTGTTTATTTATTTTTGCTGGTTTATTACTCTTATAAATGGGGTATAGTATCCACATGATCAATATTAGACCCTCACTTCTTGTTGAAAGCCTCTAGAATACATGGAGGAGCACCTGAGGTCACATAGTGGTTTGGATTGGGGAACCGGTGTGTGGTACCCAGTTTGGGATGTTACAATGTGAAATTAGAGCCCATTTTTCTTTTATTTTATTTTGTATTACTATTTGGGAAAGGTGTATGGGATACTAGGATGATTATTACCTTGGTTATAATTTCATGCATGGGAGTAGCTAACATATGTATGGTGAAAAACCCAAGTACCCATCGTGGGATTCTTATTGTTGGTATTTGTTAATATAATTGAATGTTATTTCACCTTGGGTGATGAACTTGTAGTGTGATGTTATTTTTTTCTAAGATTAGACTCATGCCCCAAAATGGAATGATAATTGAGTATGCATGTATTATTCTAGGAACTCATGATTATTGTGTGACATGCATCATTTTAGGTATGCATGGGAAAACACCTTATGGTTAATATATTGAACATGATATATTTTACCTTACTTGTGAAATTTATTTGAAAATGGTGGCTAATGTGAAAGTGAGAATTTTAAAATGATGAAAAATTTGAATAATTGGTGTCTAATGAGAAAAATGAATTTGAAAATGTTCTCACACTTTTTTAACCCAGACCTCGTTGTAGGATGGTTAATGGTAGTGATTGAGCCTCATTTTTTACCGTGTGTCAAGGTTTGGGGAAATAGTTTTTTTCCATATTGTGATTTCATATTATGTTAATGTGATAATGTGGTTTTATGTGTCTTGAGATGTCTATTTCAAATTTTAGAGATATAACTCCATGAAGACACATGTTTCTCAGATAATAAAAGGATATAGATGGAGATGATCCACCCGTAGTGCAATATGAGGCACTGATAGTTTTAGGTGAGGAATCAAGAAAGAAGTTCTATGAGAACTTCACTCACTTCATCCAGTTTATGGAGAAAGACCCAATGTGGATGGTGAAGTGTACATCTGACCTTACACGGGAGTTTCATTTATAGAACCTGATTATCCAAAGAAATAGGCTAATATTTATTGATTATATCTTAATATTCATGTGTTTAAAAGTCCATAAACATCAATTTTAGTGCATTGTAGAAATTGAACTTCATTTCCCATCTCAAATGCAATTCATGTTTAAAATGAAAATCTGGGTCGAATAAATAATCTGTTTGTGGAGGACATTATATTCATTTTTGGAATTTGATATTTTGGGATATGGTTGATAAATTTTTTTGGAACATTTTATCTATTAGTATTTATGCATTAATCCCCAGAGAATATGGATATTTATCAGCATTAATGAAGCAATTTTCTAGACAAAGCATAATGGTCCTAAGGCCCATCAAACAAAAGTGGGGCCCACAAACCAAGTCCAATGAAGCTAAAATTTTTAATTTAGAAATAGAAATATATGGGAATAATTTTATTCAACTATGTATAGTACTAATTATGATGTTTTCATGGAGATAATGGGATCTAATGTTTACATTTAAATGGTTGGCCCGACCTGAACACCCATAAAGTCTTCCCACCATTTCGAGCATAACATCCAAACAGATGAAAAAAATGGCTTGAAGTTTTTAAATATAATATAGGACACATGTAATACAATATTTTTCTTATATTACTCCTTTGGAATTTTCCATCTTCAGTTACAAACTGACATGTCAACAAGGGGGATGAATCTAAATGATTTTTCTGAACAACTTTGAAATGTCCAATTTCCTGGATTATATCAACCTCCTTTTGACTCTATAAATTAATTGGGATGTGATTTATTGTTTGGGGTGTCTCTAAGGCTCATAATATTCCTCTATAATGAGCTTGTGCTGAATGTAATTATCATCTAATATTTGTCTTTCAATCTATGTTTTTCTTTAATCCATTGTATTTCATTCAATTGTAATTTCCCACTTTCATTTTGTAATAGAATTGTAAATTTTTCTAATGTATGTTTTTCTTCAAATTATAGTATTTTAATAAAAGTTATTCTTCTTATTCTTCACTTATTCATTTCTTTTTCTTCACATGTTTATACCATTGAATCAAGGTGTGAATATATTTACACCCACACTTGTGAATTCATCACACAACGATGGAGTGTTCATTTTTAATGTTTTTCTTCATCAATCCCACATCTTTATGTCTACTACCTACTTCCATTGATTAAATAGCATCAATGGAGGGATTAAATTTTATGGGTTGATACCAGGGAGTGACATGGGGTGTATTGAATGTTATTTTATGTTCTTAAATATCTTCTTCATTTTAAGAGTTTCTTTCTTTGATTTATCTCATTCTTTGTCTTCACCGACTTTAACGACGACACATGTTGGTTGCTAGTACGATCCAATTCCTTGGAGTTCTCATTTAATTAATCCTCTATGTTAATTTGTGATTATCCTTGAAATTTTTTATGGATTAAATTAGATAATGATATTGTGGCATTATTTAAATTAATGGATACCTCTTGAACCGATTAACATAAAATAAAAATAAAAAAATACATCCAATCAAACCCTAGAGAAAACTGAAGATTGAATCATCATAATTAATTTTTTTTAATTAATGTAATTTTGATTATTTTTTTCTTTAAATCAACTCACCATTTCTTCATATCAATTCAAACCCAAGTAGGAAACTTCATAGCCAAATCAACCCCACATCCAATCTTAGGGTCTCATGGTTTCTTCTTCGGTCCCTATGGTTTCGATAACCCAAGATGTACTAAAAGTGACCGCTTTTACCAGTAGATTAAATTTGGGCACAAACAAATTTTTGCGTCATTTCTAGGGACCCAATTATGTTTCTTAGACACTCATATTCTTTCCTCACCCCTAATTTCTCTTCTCTTTTCCCTTTTCAGTTTTTGTGTGCCTAAAAAAATACCATATTCTCATTTTCATCTACTAAAATAGAGTATCATGAACCATTCCCCATAATAAATACATACTATAATCAAATGGAAAATAAAAATTTGGAATCTCCTTACATAAATATTTTTGTTGATTCAGACTTGAATGATTACACCACTCTTGATAACATGCACAATCTTTGGGATGGTAAACATTTAAAGGTCAAATTTCCGGCCCTCTCAAGGATGGTAGAAGAGATCAATATTAGGGATGCACATGATTTCCAAACTCTTATCCATATTTATCCCCTGAACATATTAAATAATTTTGTGATCATATGGAGATAATTAATTTTGAGGTTTCAACTTTGAGGTTAGAATTAAAAAATATTAAAACTTGTGAGGAACCCATCTCAACACTAAATATCCCTTCCATAACCTTAGGTGATGTTTCTATTTTCCCACAAACCATTCATGAATTTACTGAAGAACCAACCTTAGGATTTGGGTTGGATGAAGTGGATCAATTAATTTATTAAGATTCTTTAAATCTAGAGGAAAATAATTATTTGTATTCACAAGAGGGGAACATGGAACCATGGATTGAGTTTCTTGAATATAACTGCACTAATTAATTTTTAGAAGCACCAATCATTAAAAAATTTGGGGAGATCACAAAAATAGAGTATATACAAATTCATGACATTGAACGTGACATTTTTTGGGAGGAATCACAATTAAAAAAGGAACCAATTCTGTTAAGTAATTTCGAAAAGGAAATTGAGTTTGATTCAAATTTACCATATGTTTTTGAATGTGTTAGCTAACCAGAACTTGAATTCAAGGTACATACATCGTCTCTAAAATATTCTATCATAGGGGATAATCAAAACCAGTTTTTTTATTATTTGATTCTCTCTTGAGTCTAATAATGAAAAAATTCTCCCTGATATATCATTCAATATTAGGAACAATATTGGATTGACACATTTCGATTTTCACAGGACGAGCTCATTCACTGGGACCTTTATGATTTTTCTTGAATCAATTTTAAAATATTACTTTCAACCACAAAGGAGACTCAATCTCAATCTTCATTATTTAGAGAAACATATGGTCCCAAAAATGTTAAAAGATGAAATTGGATAAGTTGTGGGTCTAAGTCGAGCTAAAGACTTTAAATTAATCACTTTCCGGGAGGCGACTCGGCTTCTGTGTTGTTTTTATTTCGTGCTTTTTTGAATTTTTTTGTCAGGGGAACCACTTGGAGTTTCCAATGTGATCTGATATATCTTGTGTTTATGATTTAGGTGTTGATTCATTTTAGTTTTTCAAAATAAAACCCATTCCATCCAAAGCTCAAACTCAACCTTCAATCACCCCAAAGAGTCTATATGTTATTTGAATCCAAATTGACCAATTTCATTTTGATGAGTCATCAACTGAAAACCAGGTGGTTTTATTCCATGGTTTGATTTCTAATTGAATATCCCCTCTTTCTTCCCAATTATAATTTTTTTCTTATATTCTTTTAAAAATTGAGGTAAATTTCATTCTATGTTGGGGGTGGGCTTGTGAAAATATGGGATTTAAAAACAGAGTTGTGATTTCATGAAAAAAAATTCAATTAAAAAAACATCAATTCATTATCCTTGAACTCATTAATGTATATTGTGAAACATGAAAAATTATTTTCAAATGTTTTTGAATGCATTTATTTTGATTATAATGTATGTTTATGTCCATGAGCATAGTTTTTGGGAAGTGCGATTGTTTGATGTTATTTTTTAAATTTTACATTTTCATCCTCTTAATAAAAATGTCACAATGAACGTCTATTTGATCTTATGTGTAAATTTGAGTTCTTTGATCCCTTTCATAAATTTATAGGGTTCTAGGCCAATTTTATTTTAATTTGATTATAAAAAAAAATCAAAATAAAATTACCACATAGAGAAATGTTGTTTCCAAATGTGTGGCATCCGAAACATGGGGATCGTCACTCCATAGTTTTCTTGACCAATTTTTTTCTTCATTTCATTATTGTAGAGCATGGAATTGGCAATATGTGTGGCTTCTGGCACTTGGGGATCATGACTCCATATTTATATTTCCTATAGTTAGTCTTAACCTATCTATTGTGGTTAAAAAACAAAAAAACAATTAAAAAAAATATTATTCCCATCTTAAGGTTTAATGTGATTCCCACCTAGAACTTCCATTCCCCCCCCCCTTGAACAAGAAAATGGGCCCCATGCCTTTTGTGATTCACAACACATCATGATGCTTAAGTTGAAATTGGATGAAATGTGATGATGAATTTTAACAATGGAATGGGATTGGGCTTGGGATATCCATGTGGTCCTCTATTGTGTGAAATAATTTTTAATGGTTTCATGATTTTTTGGAATGATGTTTTTATGTGAAATATTTGTTAAAATGTTTTTGAAAAATGTAATTAAATTTCATATTTTTGAGATAATTTTTGCTCGGTACCAGAAAAAATCATGTTATGGGTGTGATTATACAATGAAAGAGGATAATATTCATTGATTATATCTTAATATTAATGTGTTTCAAAGTCCATATACATCAATTTTAGTGCATTGTAGAAATTGAACTTTATTTCCCATCACTAATGCAATTCTTGTTTAAAATTCCAATCTGGGCCCAATCAATAATTTGTTTGTAGAGAAAAGTATATACATTTTTTTATTTTGATATTTTTTGATATTATGGATCACTTTTTTTAAAAAAAATTATCTTTTTTAATATATGGATGAATCCCAAGAGAAGATTGATATTTTTCATCATGAATGAGGAAATGTTCTGGGCAAACCATAATGGGCCTAAGCCCCATCAAACAAAAGTGAGGCCCATAAACCAAGTCAAATGAAGCTCAAATTGTTTTAGTTTAGAAAGTGAAAAATATGGGTATAATTTAATTAAACTATGTATAGAGCTAATTATGACGTTTTCATGGAGATAATGGGATCTGATGTTTACATTTAAATGGTGGGACTGACCTGAACGCCCATAAAGTCTGCCCACCATTTCTTGAATAACATCCAAAAGGATGAACCAAATGGCTTGAATGTTTTACATATTATAGAGGACATATGGAAGACATTTTATGTATTATACTACCCCTAATAAATTGGCCATATTCAGTTAAAAATTAACACATCAACAAGAGGGATGAATCTAGATGATTTTTATGGTCAACTTCGAAACGTCCAATTCACTTGATTATCTCAACATCCTTTTCACTCTATAAATTAATGGGGATGTAATTTATTGTTGGGGTGTTTCTAAGGCTCATAATATTCCTATATAAGGTTTTGTTGGTGAATGTAATTAGCATTTAATATTTTTCTTTCAATCTATGTTTTTCACTAATCCATTACATTTCTTTCAATTGTAATTTCCCGCTTTCATTTTGTAATAGCATCATCAATTTTCCTAATGTATGTTTTTATTTCATGTTTATTATTTTAATAAAATTTATGCATTTTCAAATTCAATTATTGTTTTCCTCTTATTCAAACGTCCATACCCTTGAATCAAGTTGAAATTTATTCACACCCGGACTACTAAATTCATCACACAACAGTGGAGTGTTAATTTTTCAACTTTTTTATTCATAAATACCACTTCTTTAAGTCGACTACCTACTTACATTGATATAAAAACATCAATTTATGGCTAAAATTTTATGGGTTGATCATAGGGTGTTTCATGGGGTGGATTGGATGTTATTTTATGTCCTTAATTTCTTAAATCTGTTTTTCATTTTAAGAGTTCCTTTCTATGATTTATCTCCTCCATTTTCTTCACCATAAATAACGATGACAAATTTTGAGTGCTAGTATGATCCAATTCATTGGTGTTCTCATTTAATTGATCCTATAATTTAATTGGTGATTATCCTTGAAATTGTGTATAGATTAAATTAGAGAATGACATTGAGGAATTATTTAATTTAATGGATACCTATTGAACTAATTAAAAAAACCTAATGAAAATAAATAAATCCAATTAAACCATAAATACAACTTAGGATTGACTCATATTAATTAAATATTTTAATTAAAGTAATTTTTTTATTTTTTATTTAAATAAACTCAACATTTTCTCAAATCCATTCAAACCAAAGTTGGAAACTTCATAGCCAAATCTACCATTCATCCAATCCTAGTGTCTCAAGGTTCATTCTTCAGTCCCATATGGATTTGATAACCCAAGGTGTAGTAAAATAAACCTACTTACCAATAGGGTAATTTTGGACGCAACCAAATTTAAGCGCCTTTTTTGGGGACCCATTTAAGTTCCTTAGACCCTCATTTTCTTTCTTCACCCCTAATTTCTTTTCTCATTACCCTTTTATATTTTTGTTTTCCCAAAAAATCTCAAATCCTCATTTCAATCTACTACAATGTAGTATCATCAACCATTCCTCATCATAAATCTATACTATAATCAAATGGAATATCAATATTTGGAATCTCCTCATATAGTTAATTTCACTGATCTAAACATGAATGATTACACCACTCCTGATAACATGTACAATCTTTGGGATGGGGAACATTAAATGAAAAATTTCCAGCCCTCTCATGGATGGTATTAGATATCAATATTAGGGAAGTACATGATTTCCAAAATATTGTCCAAATTTATCCACAACAACTTCTTAAACAATTATGTGATCATATGGAGATAATGAATTCCGAGGTTTCATCTTTGAGGATAGAATTAAAAAATATTAAAACTTGTGAGGAACCCATCTCAACACTGAATATCACTTCCATAACCTTATGTGATGTTTCAATTTTATAAAAAACCTCTCATGAATTTATTGAAGAAACATCCTTAGAATTTTGGGTGGCCGAGGTGGATCAATTAATTTATGAAGAATCATTAAATCCAGAGTAAAATGATTTTTTGTATTCACAAGAGGGAAACTTTGCATCATGGATTGAGTTTCTGGAATATAACTCTAATGATAAATTTTCAGAAGCACAAATCATTAAAACATTTGGAGAGATCATAAAAATAGAGTATATAAAAATTAATGACATTCAATGGGACAATTTTTGGGAGGAATCACATTTTCAAAAGGAATCAATTATGTTAAAAAATTTTGAAAATGAAACTGAGTTCAATTCAAATTTCACACCTATTTTTGAAAGTATTAGCCATCCCTAACTTGAATTCAAGGTACATACATCATCTCTCTACTATTATTTCATAGGGGATAATCAAAACCATTTTTTAATTTTTTTTCATCCTCTCATGAGTCTAATAATAATAAAAATCCTTGATATATCATGAAATATTAGGAAAGAGAATGGATGGACACATTTCGATTTCAATGGGACGATCTCATTCATTAGATACTTTATGATTTTTCTTGAATCAATTTTAAAATATTTCTTTCAACCAAAAGGGAGACTAAATCTTAATCTTGTTCAAGTGGATAAAAATGGGGTACCAAAAATTTTTAAAGTTGGAATTGGATAAGTTTGGGGGTCCAAGTCTAGCTAACAACTTTAAATTAAGTGCTTTCCAGGAGTCAACCCAGCTTCTACATTTTTTTTTGTTTTTTTTGTTTTTTGTGTTTTCTTCTAAAGTGAACCCCTTGGGGTTTTCAATGTGATATGATGTCACTTGTTTTTATGATTTAGTTGTTGATTATTTTTAGTTTTTCAAAACAAAACCCATGCCATCTAGAGTTTAGACCCAACCTTAAATCGCCTCAAGGAACATACATATTATTTGAAGCGAAATTGATCAATTTCTTTTTGATGAATCTCAATAGAAAAATAGGTGGTTTTATTCCATAATTTAATTTCAAATCACATATCCCCTTTTTATTACCAATTATAATAATTATATTCCTTCTCTATAAAACCAAATGGTTGTTTTATTCTAACTTGGGGGGAGTGAAAATCTATGATTTAAAAAAAATTGTGATTTTTTGATAAAAAAATTCAATTAATAAAACCCCATTCATTATCCTTGAATGCATTAATTTATATTTTGAAACCTGAAAAATTATTTTCAAATGATTTTGAATTCCTTAATTATGATTTGAAAGTATGTTTATGTCCATTAGCATAATTTTGGGAAAGTTCAGTTTTCCGATGTTATTTTTCAAAGTTTACATTTTAATCCTCTTAATAAAAATTCCACAATGCACATATATTGGATCTTGGGTGTAACATTGATTTCTTGGTTCCCTTTCATCAAATCATTGGGTTCAGGGCCACTTTTATTTTAATTTGACTTTAAAGAAATTCAAAATAAAATGACCACATAGAGAAGTGTTTTGTCTAAATGTGTGGAATCCGAAACTTGGGGTCATGACTCCATATTTTTCTTTCCCAAATTTAGGCTTCATATCTCTACATTAGAGCATGGAATCGACAATATGTGTGGCGTCCAACACTTGGGGATCGTGACTCTACATTTGTCTTTCCTAGAGTTTGTATTTTCATATCTATTGTGGTAAAGGAAACAAAAAAAATCAAAAAATGGATACTCATCATAAGGTTTAATGTGATTCCCACCTAGAACTTCCATTTTTCCCCTTGAACATGAAATTGGGCCCTGTGTCTTTTGTGACGCACAACACATCATCATGCTTAAATTCAAATTAGATTAAATGTAGCGATGAATTTTAACAAAGGAATGGTCTTGGGATTGGGATATGATTTTGGTCCTATCTTGTGTGAAATAATTTTGAAAGGTTTCATGACTGTTTGGAATGATGCTTTTATGAGAAATATTTGTAAAAATGTTTTAGAAAAATGGAATTTAATTTTCATATTGTTGAGATACTTTTTTCTTGGGACCAGAAAAACTCAATTTGGGGTGTGATTATACACTAAAAGTGGATAATATTAATTGATTAAATATTAATATTCATGTGTTTCAATGTCCACAAACAAAAATTTTAGTGCATTGTAGAAATTGAAATTCATTTTCCATCTCAAATGTAATTCATGTTTAAAATGAAAATTTGGGAACAATAAATAATCTTCTTCTGGAGAACATTATATTCATTTTTTCAATTTGATATTTTGTGATATTATTGATCACTTTTTTTGTAACATTTTATATTTTGTGATTGATGGATGAATCCCAATATAAGATGGATATTCTTCAGCATGAAATAAGAGATTTTGTGGACAAAGAATAATGGGCCTAAGGCCCATAAAACAAAAGTGGGGCCAACAAACCATGAAAAATGAAGCTAAAAAATTTACTATAGAAATAGAAAAATATGGGTATCAATTCATTCAACTATGTACATAGTTAATTATGAAGTTTTCATGGAGATAATGGGACCTGAAATTTATATTTAAATGGTGGGCCCAAATTGAACGCCCATAATGTCTGCCCACTATTTCGAGCATAACACCCAAACGGATGAACCAAATGGATTTAATATTTTAAATCTGATACAGGACACATGGAAGAAGAATTGTTTCTACTAATACCCCTTCATAATCAGCCATCTTCATTTAAAAATTCACACGTCAACAAGAGGGATAAATCTAGATGGGTTTTCTAGTCAAGTTTGAAACATCCAATTCCCATGGTTATCTAAACCTCCTTTTGACTATATAAATTAATGGGTATGTAATTTATTTTTGGGGGTGTCTTTGAGTCTCATAATATTACTATATAATTATTTGGTGGTGAATGGAATTAGCATCTAATATATTTTTTTCAATCCATGTTTTTCTTTCATCCATTGTATTTATTTCAATTGTAATTTTCTGGTTTCGTTTTATATAGAATCGTCAGTTTGTCTAATGTAAGTTTTTATTTCATGTTTAGTATCATAATAAAATTTATTCTTATTCTTATTAACTAATTATTTTCCTTTTATTCACATATTTATACCGTTGAATCAATGTTTGAATTTATTCACACCCGCACTTGTGAATTCATCACAAAATAGTCGAGTGTTCATTTTTCAATATTTTTAATAATCAAACCCACTTCCATAAGTCAAATACCTACTTTCATTGATATAATATCATCAATGGAGGGCTAAAAGTTTATGGTTTGATCCTATAGTGTCGCATGGGGTGGGTTGATTATTATTTGATGTTCTTAAATATGTAAATTTGTTCTTCATTTTAAGAGTTCCTTTCTTTGATTTATCTACATCTTTTTCTTCAACAACACTAACGATGACACATTTTGAGTGCTATAATGATCCAATTCCTTAGATTGGTCATTTAATTTATCCTCTATGTAAATTATTTATTATCTTTGAAATTGTGAATGGATTAAGTTGTAGAATGATATTGAGGAATTATTAAATTTAATGGATAACTATGGAACTAATTAATAGAAAATCCAAATAAAAACAAATACATCCAATAAAACCCTAGAGAAAACATAGGATGGACTCATCTTAATTAATTATTTTAATTCAAGACATTTTGATTATTTTTTTCATTAAATAAACGCATCATTTCTTCAAATCAATTCAAACATGAGTTCGCAACTTCATTGCCAAACAAGCCCCCATCCAATATTAGTGTTTCAAGGTTTCTTCTTAGGTCCCTGTGGATTCGATAAGCTAAGCTATACTATAAGTGATTTCATTTACCAGTAGGGTAAATTTGGGCACAACCATCACCCTCTAATGCTTATCTGATAGGCTGGACCTAAGTTATCAGAGTTTCATATTGATTCTATCCAGATGATACTTGACCATTTAGAGACTCATATTGAGAAGTGGGTCAAGATGGTTGCTTATATGCTATGAGGAATAGAGAAGAGTTGGTTGGGAATTCAGTTTAGGACTGGATAGGTTGATGGTATGTCATTGAATGAATTCTTTTAGAAGTTCCGAGAGCAGTTATATATAATTATTCTGAGTCAGGAGAGATAAGTTGAGTTCGTGAAGTTGACTCAGGCGGGTATGACCATTATCGACTATGTTGGATGATTTACAGAATTTACACTCTTCTCTAGTCATGGTTGGGGATAATATAGCTATGGATACGTGTTTAGAGGATTGAAATAAATGTACTATTAAGTCCCATGTTAACCACTTTTGGTTAAAGAAGTTTGTTGAGGTGGTGGATCAGGCTCTAATAGTCGAGGGGACCTGAATGAGGCTTCTAGTGCAAGATAAGTGTTTTCTGATAGATGAACACGAGCTATAAGATCTAATAGGAGGAATCATATCTATGAGAATGTTATCCATGGGGATAATAAGAAGTGTGGATAGGGGGAAGGATCAATTTCTCAATATAATACCTGAGTTCTTTTCCACAAATGTGGTAGGTTAGTCCACTATCATAGACACTGTCCCCAACCACCAGTAGATTGTAGATCTTGTGGTGGGATGGGAAATCTATAGAGGTTTTGCAGGAACTGACAACAGAAGCTTAATTATGGGGTAGCTAAAAAATCAGAGTGTAAGAAGGGTGTCTTATAAACTAGATCAGACTGAACGTTGGAGTTCTATTAGTCATGGAGGTAGAGGCAGTGGACACGGTAATTCTAGGAAAGAGGACCCATATTAGTTGAGTGGTGCAACTAAGGGTATTTAGAATACATCATAGGGAATATGGTTAGGGTAGGATCATGTTGTTCATCCTACACATTTGGACAGTGAGGCTAGACCATAAAATGTGAGAGGTAATATTCTTGTAGCTTATACATTATCTAGCACATTATTTGATGTTGGTGCCTCTCATTTCATTATTTCTGAAAATCTTTTGAATGTTTTGAGCCTGGTGATGGAGTTTATGAGAGGGGTGTTGATGATATATAAAATGTTGAGATTATGTCCTATAGACATCTTCTTGTGTAGGGGGTGTTCTCTCGAAGTTGGGGAGTATCATTTCTGTTGGGATCTTTAAATTATTTACATGATAGGATTTGACCTAATTGTGGGTATGGAATGGCTATTATAATACCAAGTCCACATAGATTTTTACCATAGGAGAGAGATGTTTACATCTCCTGAGCATGAAAAGTATATTCATTATAGATAATGGGATATCTTGGAAGGCCTTGCAGGCCCAGTTCACAAAAAATTGGGGGATTGTATCACCCAGGTTTCCAGTTTGTTGTTGGATGGTGGAGGGGTAAAGAAGGATGTATTTCCACCTATAATTGACATGTTTTAGTCCATATTACTTGAAGTATTCTTAGGGATTCAACCTAATATATATTGGAATTTACAATTGACCTCATGGTAAGGGTTGAGCCAGTTTCTATTCCACAATATAGAATGGAACCAACATAGATTCAAGATCTAAAGACTCAGCTAGAATAATTGATGGATAAGGGATTTATCCATTTGAGTATGTGGCCTTGGGACTCACCAGTGTTGTTTTCTATGAAGTTTTATGGGAATCTATGATTGGGTGCTGATTACCAGAAATTGAACCAGATGATAGTGAAGAAACACTATCCCCTTCTGTGAATTGACAACATTTTTGACCAGTTGATGGGAGATTGTGTCTTTTACAAGATCTTATTGAGATCAGGGTATCATCAGTTGATGGTTTGACCTTATAATATACCAATGACTTATTTCAGAAAAAATTATGGCCTATATGAGTTAGTTGTGATGTCATTCGGGCTAATGAACATACTAGTAGTGTTTATGGCCTTGATGAATAGAATTTTCCATCCGTACATGGATTAGTTTGTGGTTGTTTTTTGGATGATATATTGGTGTACTACAAGACTCATGATGATCATTACCAACATATTGAAATCATCCTGAGTAAACTGAGAGAGAATCATATATACGTTAAGATATCTAAGTGTTGACTTTGGATTTATCAGGTACACTTCTTGGGTCACATAATCTTAGAGAAAGATGTGTTTTTGGACCTAGAGAAAGTCCATGTTGTTTTTTCATGGGAGAATCCCAATAACATTTTCAATATTCATATCTTTTTGGTGTTAACAAGATATTATCAGAGCTTCGTCCAATACATTTCCCAACTGTAAGAATCTATTTTGGGCTTGACCAAGAAAGGAAATGGTTTGAATGGTATAGAGTACATGATTATTCTTTATAGGATTTCAATAATCAATTTAATATGGAACCTATTTTGATACTAACCTTTCCAGGTGAGGAATAAATGGTGTTTTTTGAAACTTAGGGGATAGGACTTGGAGTAGTGTTGAAGTAGGGAGATAGATTCATGGTGTATAGGTCTCGGAAGTTGAGGCCATAAGAATGCAATTACCCTATGCACAACCTCGTGTTGTATGTGGTGGTTTATGCATTAAAGTGTTGGCGAAATTATTTTTTTGTGAGAAAATATTATGGTGTATACTGATCGTGAGAGATTAAAGTACATATTTTCATATTGAGGTTTGAATATTTATAAGTGGAGGTGGGTTTAATATATGAATTCATTTTATTTTGAGCTAGAATACATACCCGATAAGGGAAATAGTCTTGCTGATGCTTTAAGAAGAAAAACATGCACTTAGGTTTTTCAAGAGTCTAGTGCTATGTGGAAGATGATGAATTTACTAGATGAGATGCATGTTGTGGTTTAGGAGGGACAGGAGAATATGACTCTCATATTAATTTCAGTAGAGTCTACACTCTTGAGATTGAATAGTGATAGGAAGTATGAGAATATAGAATGTTTCACCGTGAGGGAAATCCTTTAAGGTGGGGATTCACCTTATGATTGGATATTTTATAAGGAAGATATCATCTATGTTGAAAATATTGTTGTTGTACCTATCAGTATGTGGGAGGAGCTAATGTGTGAATTTCATGTATCGAAGTTAGCGATTCATCTAGGTTTGACCAAAATATATCATGAACTAGGAAGAAAAATTTGGTGGTTGGGCATCAAAAATACGATAGCAAAGATTGTGACATGATAATACACCATCCAATAGAATAATTCCAAGAATCAATTAACTTGTAGTTTATTGTAGCCATTTATTATTCCATAATATATGTGGGACGATGTTACCATGGATTTTGCGGTGGGTCTCCCAAAAACCCCTTAGAAGAAAGACAGTATTTCAGTTATTGTAGACCATTTGAAAAAGGTATCACATTTCTTACTGATGCGGGAGACATTCTCGGTGTATTAGTTGGGATATACGTATTTTAAGGAGATATTCTATCTTCACGGAGTTCTATGGAGTATTGTTTCTGATTATTCCTTGAGTTTTACTTCACTATTCTAGTAGGGATTATAGAGAGCACTAGATACACAATTAAATTGAGTATGGATTTCCACAAATAGAAAAATGGGTAGTCATAATGTACTATATAGGTTCTTGAGGATATGATTCAGGTGCGTGTCTTAGACATTGGTGGGTCTTGGTAGAGGCATCTAACATTGGTGGAGTTCTCATATTACAATTATTAGGATACTGTATAGATGGAATCATATGAGGATATTTTTGGTTGGACATATAGATCACCTAAATGCTGGATGGAGGTAGGTGAGTTGGAGTTGTGGGACTGAGTCTCATACAAGAGATGTCAGAGAAGGTACAGTTGATTTATGTAACGCCCCAACCCTAGTTACCCAGAGTCGGTGCATTATTACATAACATTGCCATGATCATGAGAAAGATCAAGTCTCGAAAGACCGATTAGTTTAGTAGCCTTGGAATAACTAGATACATCCATAAATTTTTACATTACATCATAAAAAAAACATTTTGTCTTCATATCCCCTCATACTATCCCTGCAGGTCATTCATAAATTACTTCTTCATAATCCTGGGAAAAAAAATAAAACATTGAAAGGGGTGAGCTCGGATGCTCAGTAAGGATAACATTATAGCAGAAGCTTTCATAAATAATCATAAACACTTAAGGCAATTTATAACTAAAACAAAAGCCTTTGAAACTTGAACTTTCAACATGGTATGGCATAAATAAAATGAAATAATGCCATTTACTTACTCACATGGATATTCTACTAGTCGAATGATCACATGCAATATCAATAACCACTTTCATAATGATGGAATGCATAATGCCAGACTATCATAACCACATAGCCAAGGCCTCGTGCCAAGACTACAAATAAGATTTTTCCAAGGCCTTGTGCCAAGACACTAGTTTGTCTCATGAGACCTACCGATGCATCGAGGAGCTATAGCGGGCTCCACCCGTCACTTATTAAGTCCAATGCATTCCTCATATGAATAGGTTTAAGCATAAAATACACATTCGTATTAAAACTAGCATACGAAATGTCAATACTTTAACCACAAACCATGAATGGTATAAAAATAGAACATCCACAGTCAAATATAACTCATTTGATACAATATGGAAGATTGTATTGTATCACATTAACCTCAATCATGAATAATGAAGGATGTTGACATAGATGAAAATAATCATCAAAACTATTTGAGAGAAATATCCCCCTTTTCTTGAAAACATTTAAAAGTCACACTATTTGTCAAGAAGCCATTTAAAAATAGATTTTTGAATCAAAGTGTCCCATACCACTTTGAAACCTTTTAAAAGGATTTTTAATTTCTAAACTTTAATGTCCATATAAGTAAATCCTTAAAACCATTTTTAAAACATGGACATTAATGAGAAAGATTTAGATGAATAAGTCTTTAAAACATTTAAAAATGGTATTTTAGTTAGAGATTCTAACCAAAAGAGAGACACTTGAATGAAAATAATTGAGGTAATAAAAAATTTGTAATATCATGAGAATAAAGGGAATTCATGACATACTATGTCAAAGTACATTATATACACCACATAAAAGTGATTTGGTGTATATCAACAAAGAAGTCTCAATGGAATGTAAGTTGAGATGAAATCTCTCATAAAGGACATATCCTTAGGTTAAGGATAAATCAACAACATAATTATGTGTGAAAAATATAAATACACTAAATATGATTGGATATTCAGTGTAAAACAATCAAAGTATATTCACACATATTCCTGTAAAAACAACACCAACGAATTGGATGTTTAACTCAACAAATGGTGAAAGAGTTAAAATTAATCTTATCAAATTCATATCAATGAATTGAGAATTTTTAATGGAGTAATTATGTGTATCAAAAGTATATCCACAGGAAGGGGAGTGGAAATTATGACATAATCAAATGAATAGTGATTCCACACATAATCTTGGGGTAATATAATCAATGAAATATGCGTAAAGCCAAATGAGTGGAAATTGAAATCTCAAATTCCCTTATTGATTAGGTAACTTAAGAAACAAACACCCATGAAAGAAAGATCATACCATGATGATGTAAATACCCATAAAATAAAGTATATTACACAATTAATACAATAATGGGTAGTACACATACACCACATGCAATAATTAAGTGGTGATCAATGGAATTCTCACGGAATTAAAAGTGAGACAAGAAACCCCTTACCACGTTAATCAACTGAGTCGCATGGCCAAAAGTTAATAACTACCAAATGATTTACAGAATAACATGAATATAAAGTGAATCATGATAATATATATCAAATGTAAGTACACAATACACCACTTTCAATAATTTAGTAGCGAACAATGGAAATCTCACGGAATTGAAAGTGAGATAAGAGAATCCCTTACTTTGTACTTTTTCCTTGGTCGATGGTAGGTTTACCTCCTGTATAATGGTGAAATAATTGTTATTGAATAATAAAAGAATCAGTTACTTTAATATGATATCATATATGATCTTTTAACATTGATTTGTTAGTAATATCTTAGAATTATCGTCATTTCAGGTGTTAACGGGTTCATTTTACTTTATATTCTTTGTTATGTGAGCCATATTCGTTATTAATGGGATGTATATTATTCATATCCAGAATGGTATCAAGTCCTTAAACATCATTTTTAAATCATCAAATGATAATTATACTTGAATGGATACGATGGAGAATGAATCACATCGCGTTCGTGGAGACGGTAGTCCGTACGTACGCACGAATGCTACTTCCATTTAATTTTTATTTTAAAAGAATCGAATCCAAATGATACATAGGTATATTACTATTCCAGTAAAATATAATATTCTATATATGTTACTTAATTTCATTAACACCATCCTTTATACGTTCCATGTGTGGTATGAACGAGTCATATCATTTTAAGGGGGCGGTAGTCCGCACTTCCTCAAATGAAATTATCATATGTATATACAACATGAAACGAATAATTGTATGAAATAAAATGGAATTACAGAAGCTTATATATAAAATATATATCATTAATATCATATTTAATTACAGTTCCATCCTAATGGACACCATGAGAGGCGGTAAGATGTATTTGAACAATCATCGTTTCGTGAGGCGTTAGTTTGCCATCCACAGAAACATTATGTTCATCATCCATTAGATGGAGTTGTGTGAATGTGTAGTTTGAATCCTTCTTATAACAACATCTTAGTATATTGTGGATACTGGTGTTGTTACAAAAGAAAGGAAATAAAAAGAGTTTGGGGGTTGGAGAAGCAAAATAATTGAAAATAATTTAAGAGAAAATGGTACCTTTAATTTAGGTAACTCACTTTGGTTGGAACCAAAGGACTTCTTGAAATGCTTTCTGCCTAATGGGAATCTTCAAGGAGGAGGAGAGGGATGTGGGGAGCTTATTTGGGTAGAGTTTGGACGAGACAAGTGGCTTGAGAGGTGTGAGGAATGAGTAGAAGTGGTCTCCTTTTATAAGGGAGAGGAGGGGCTCTTTAGGAAAGAGTGAAAGTATTACTTTATAATATAATTATATTCGGTTTATAATGGTCCAAAAATCATTGAGGTCGAAGCTAAGATGACTCATATTCTAAATAACATCAACCAATAAGAATTGGACAGGTTTTAGATAATATTGTAATCATTATAATCTTATTTATTTAAATGATTTATTAATGAGGTAAACATTGCATCATTATTGTGTCATTAATAATTTAAATTATTTGATGTCTAAAAATTATAAATAAAATAGAATTATGTAGGAAATCTTTTTAGCTTTCTAATGAATATTTATAATCGAAAATCCAACATGTATAACCCTATGTAAAAATTATTTTTTTAAAAGATGTAAGCTTATGCCATTTTTGTATTCATTTTAACTTAATTAAAATAAAGTGTCATTATCACTTACAAGTGGATCAATGGGGTCCCAAAATTGACCCAAAGATGCCCATGGTCGACCATGTGTCAAACAATAGGTTTAAGACATGTTTTAGGGTAATTTAGTATTATTATAAAATTATTGTTTAACCCTTATTTACCGGATTTACCCTTAACCATGGTAAATAAAATATTTACCGCAGTAATTATTCAAAATGTCTAAAAATAAAAGTTACCTATTTACACAATTTGAACATCCTGATTCCAAATATGGAATCCATTTTTCTAAATTCAAAACACAGAAGTGGCAGAAATTAATTTAAAATTAATTCCCGCTGTCAAAACAAAAAGCGTGTTTTTAAGAGATAATAACTATCAAAAGATTGACACTTGTTTATGTTCGGTTTAATTGTAAAATTATGTCCAATGACCAAAATTATATTAAATGGTAAAAATATATTCTAAATATACTTTAAAACCACTCAAATTCATAATTTATCACTATTAATTATTTTGATTAAAAAAGTTGTTTTTAATTAAAATTTAGTAATTTTTACTATTCATCAAAATATGAAAGTTATCCGAAAAGTACCAAAATTTCACCTTAGGCTAAATTTGATATTCTGAATCCAAAAATTAAGTCCATTTTGAAATATAAAATATATATAATTTCAAAAAATTAAGTATTACTATTCATAACGGCTAGTTTGATCGGTTGTGGTGTGTGTTAAAACTCGAAGTTGCGTACAACACACGCTACTGTTTTATTCAAAGGAAAGCGTACCGTGGAAGCTTGGGATGTTTTATTTTAAATTTTTTGATATCCCCATTTAGTCAAAAAGTTTAAAATATTTTATTTAAAAAGGGTTCACTATTAAAAGTTGGTAAAACTACAATACTGAAGATGAATTTGTTCTTACATTATGTCCTAGAAACTCATAATATGGATTCTAAAATTATAAGGATTATATAAAGTTTAAAATTTAGTTAATACTATTCATAGCCTTTTTTGAACGGCTTGTTTGGTAAGTCATGGTGCGCTTGAACTCAGTTTTGCGTGTAGTGCAAGTTATTGAATTATTTTGAAGAAATAACACATTATGAAATCTTGGGGTGTTACATTCTCCCCTCCTTCAATAAATTGCATCCTCGCAATTTGAAATTGTTCTTCGAAAATAAAAGGTTGAAAATAGAAAATATATTTGAGGGAAAACCCCCATCGGAAATTGGTTTACTAAAATTTAGTCTTAATATGAGGAAAAGAGAAATGAAAGGGTCACCACCAAATTATGATCTCGATTAGGAGAACATTGGTGGCAATTAGAGACATATAATTGGAGGAAAAACGTAAATATTTATAGGTAGTGGTTGAGGTCATCAATCACAAACAAGTATAAAATTGAGGTCCTTAAACTCATCAATCTATGATGATTTGAAGTACCATCTGTTCAACAAAATATAGGGTATTGGGATCACACATTTTTGACATTTCAAAATATCTTAGTTGAAATCCCACATCGAAAAATGAATTAATGAGGCCTCTATTTAAAATAAAGAGTGGAAAGTATGAAGATTACCGAAAATAACACATACTAGGGTTCCATGTAGGAAAATATGGATATGGAGGAGAAATCTAACCATCAATTATCTGATGGAGAGTGGTAGAGAACATGGCTATGAAAAGGCCAACAATCCCAAAGCCATAAATTAGTGATGATTTAAGGTACCATCTAGGACAACATTTTTTTTTTAAAGTTACATTACATAAGGAAGAGGAATTCATTTATGATATTGACTAAGAACATTATGAGATATACTTAAATTTTAAGTAGATTTTCATTCTTTAATAAATTTCCACCACTAACTCAATTTTTTTTAAACGATGAGTATTCAAGAAGACTTGGTCACACTGGAAGAGCTAGAATAAACTTCTATAGAATCACATGATCCATGCAGGATAAACCATATATTTACATTGTCTTTGAAGATTAATCAAAACCAAAATGGTTAGTGAATGATCTAATGATCCCCCAAAAGGATATTCATTGAGATAAATATGCACTAATCTTAATTTCTAAAATTAAACCAACAATACCCCAAAGTTAAATAGATACCATTCAATAACCAATTGTCCTTAAAATCCTTTAATATAAACCAAAGTAATATTGAAACCCAAAACATAGAAGAATTTGATTATGTAGTCTCCCATGTTACATTGTATCTCCAAATGACATAAAATACTCTTAAAGTCACATACTTAAAAGTAATTAACATCATCACATATTCTCTGTTATAGGTTAATCATTTCCATAAATAACCCAAATCACTATAAATCAACAATAAAAATGTAGATAAAAATCCACCATTACTCTACAAATGAAACCTCATTGTATTCTATTTTCCTTGGGCATATAGTGTTCCTAACAAAACGAACATCTTCAAAAATAACATTTATCACTTAATCACCAAATCATTTTCCTATACCAAGGGTATTCATTTGATAAGACATAAGAACCCAAATCATCTTATTATTGATCAATAAAATCATTTAACAAAAAAAATAGTCATACTAACCAGGGACTTCACGTAGTCCAGTGGTAGGCGATAAATCCCAATCGCACTTTGGTTGTGGGTTCGATTCCCACAGCTTTGTCTGACGCGACGGGTTGTCACACGGTCTACATGTTGTCCTTTTTCAAAAACTATATTCTATAATATTACCAAAATGAGATAAATTTTTCAAAATAACATAATTTAACCACAAATGTTATATCATACTTTGCATTTTCATCCCAAATTATAATAACTTATCATTTTCTCAAACCCCAATGATCATATAAAACCAAATGGTTATTTATACCTATATCCACAAGAGAAGAGACAATTATTCCTCAAATATCATTCTCACATGGCAAACTGAGGGGTGACAAATACAAGAGAAAATTATTCCAAAGTAAACCCATCAACAAGGAGTGCTAATACTTTTTAAATTTTTCTCCAACCATTTATTTCTACATAGCTTCTTCTTTGAGCAAGAAAATATCCTATAAAATAGGACATTCACTCGGGTAATGGCCAGGTCCCCTACATTTACGGCAAATGACTGTAAATGGACTCTTGGGACCATTTTTATCTTCTTCCATAGTACTCTTCATTTTTCTTCGGCAATTCTTCACTTTATGTCCTTCCTTCCCGCACGTAAAACATTTCGTTGTCCCATTGAGACACTTTCCTGGGTGTCTCTTTCCACAATTCCTGCATGATGAAAATTGAGGTTTCTTTTCTCTATGGTCTCCATTGCTGGAGATCTTATCATTTATCACCTTTCTCTTCCTTGTTGAGTCTGGGAGTTGGTTAATATATATGTTGTTGATCATATTTTTGGAAAACTGATTTGGCATAAAGACGATATCTTTTACACCTATCAACATTCCATTTTGTTTCTCATTTCCACCACCGTTCCCACCTTGTACATCATTCTCAAAGTCACTATGACTTCCTTGGAATCCAGCCATTGACTAAAACCAGAAAGCATTGTGTGAGTAATAGTAGTCGTAAAATCATTTAGAGATTAAAATGTCACCATATTCTCAATTTGAAACATATTAGGATTAACCAAGGTCATTTACTCTCATCTTATGTATATATTACTTAAATCGGTTTGTAAAGAAAATGTAAATTATCCTAAGCATATCCCCCGGGAGTTTCGTAACCAAGAGTGCAGCAAGGCCCGTTGTCGTGCACCAGTTCCCGTTCGAGTCTAGCTCAAAGCGGTGTTTTCGGGTTTTACCCCTAGGTACATCTGTGCCAGAGCCGCCTCTACCTGCTCGTATCCAGACAGGGATGTATTGCTCGGAAAACTCACAAAATCTCTACAATACCAAAATTCTAGGAAGTTCTTTTATACTAATCCTCAAAGTTCATCTTAGGTCTACATGCTCTAATCAGAGTTTATCTAAATCTAGCTACCAAGGTTTGTACTAAACTTCCTCTGATACCAACTGTAATGCCCCAACCCTAGTTACCCAGAGTCGGTGCATTATTACATAACATTGGCATGATCATGAGAAAGATCAAGTCTCGAAAGACCGATTAGTTTAGTAGCCTTGGAATAACTAGATACATCCATAAATTTTTACATTACATCATAAAAAAAACATTTTGTCTTCATATCCCCTCATACTATCCCTGCAGGTCATTCATAAATTACTTCTTCATAATCCTGGGAAAAAAAAATAAAACATTGAAAGGGGTGAGCTCGGATGCTCAGTAAGGATAACATTATAGCAGAAGCTTTCATAAATAATCATAAACACTTAAGGCAATTTATAACTAAAACAAAAGCCTTTGAAACTTGAACTTTCAACATGGTATGGCATAAATAAAATGAAATAATGCCATTTACTTACTCACATGGATATTCTACTAGTCGAATGATCACATGCAATATCAATAACCACTTTCATAATGATGGAATGCATAATGCCAGACTATCATAACCACATAGCCAAGGCCTCGTGCCAAGACTACAAATAATATTTTGCCAAGGCCTTGTGCCAAGACACTAGTTTGTCTCATGAGACCTACCGATGCATCGAGGAGCTATAGCGGGCTCCACCCGTCACTTATTAAGTCCAATGCATTCCTCATATGAATAGGTTTAAGCATAAAATAAACATTCGTATTAAAAATAGCATACGAAATGTCAATACTTTAACCACAAACCATGAATGGTATAAAAATAGAACATCCACAGTCAAATATAACTCATTTGATACAATATGGAAGATTGTATTGTATCACATTAACCTCAATCATGAATAATGAAGGATATTGACATAGATGAAAATAATCATCAAAACTATTTGAGAGAAATATCCCCCTTTTCTTGAAAACATTTAAAAGTCACACTATTTGTCAAGAAGCCATTTAAAAATAGATTTTTGAATCAAAGTGTCCCATACCACTTTGAAACCTTTTAAAAGGATTTTTAATTTCTAAACTTTAATGTCCATATAAGTAAATCCTTAAAACCATTTTTAAAACATGGACATTAATGAGAAAGATTTAGATGAATAAGTCTTTAAAACATTTAAAAATGGTATTTTAGTTAGAGATTCTAACCAAAAGAGAGACACTTGAATGAAAATAATTGAGGTAATCAAAAATTTGTAATATCATGAGAATAAAGGGAATTCATGACATACTATGTCAAAGTACATTATATACACCACATAAAAGTGATTTGGTGTATATCAACAAAGAAGTCTCAATGGAATGTAAGTTGAGATGAAATCTCTCATAAAGGCCATATCCTTAGGTTAAGGATAAATCAACAACATAATTATGTGTGAAAAATATAAATACACTAAATATGATTGGATATTCAGTGTAAAACAATCAAAGTATATTCACACATATTCCTGTAAAAACAACACCAACGAATTGGATGTTTAACTCAACAAATGGTGAAAGAGTTAAAATTACTCTTATCAAATTCATATCAATGACTTGAGAATTTTCAATGGAGTAATTATGTGTATCAAAAGTATATCCACAGGAAGGGGAGTGGAAATTATGACATAATCAAATGAATAGTGATTCCACACATAATCTTGGGGTAATATAATCAATGAAATATGCGTAAAGCCAAATGAGTGGAAATTGAAATCTCAAATTCCCTTATTGATTAGGTATCTTAAGAAACAAACACCCATGAAAGAAAGATCATACCATGATGATGTAAATACCCATAAAATAAAGTATATTACACAATTAATACAATAATGGGTAGTACACATACACCACATGCAATAATTAAGTGGTGATCAATGGAATTCTCACGGAATTAAAAGTGAGACAAGAAACCCCTTACCACGTTAATCAACTGAGTCGCATGGCCAAAAGTTAATAACCAACAAATGATTTACAGAATAACATTAATATAAAGTGAATCATGATAATATATATCAAATGGAAGTACACAATACACCACTTTCAATAATTTAGTAGCGAACAATAGAAATCTCACGGAATTGAAAGTGAGATAAGAGAATCCCTTACTTTGTACTTTTTCCTTGGTCGATGGTAGGTTTACCTCCTGTATAATGGTGAAATAATTGTTATTGAATAATACAAGAATCAGTTACTTTAATATGATATCATATATGATCTTTTAACATTGATTTGTTAATAATATCTTAGAATTATCGTCATTTCAGGTGTTAACGGGTTCATTTTACTTTATATTCTTTGTTATGTGAGCCATATTCGTTATTAATGGGATGTATATTATTCATATCCAGAATGGTATCAAGTCCTTAAACATCATTTTTAAATCATCAAATGATAATTATACTTGAATGGATACGATGGAGAATGAATCACATCGCGTTCGTGGAGACGGTAGTCCGTACGTACGCACGAATGCTACTTCCATTTAATTTTTATTTTAAAAGAATCGAATCCAAATGATACATAGGTATATTACTATTCCAGTAAAATATAATATTCTATATATGTTACTTAAGTTCATTAACACCATCCTTTATACGTTCCATGTGTGGTATGAACGAGTCATATCATTTTAAGGGGGCGGTAGTCCGCACTTCCTCAAATGAAATTATCATATGTATATACAACATGAAAGGAATAATTGTATGAAATAAAATGGAATTACAGAAGCTTATATATAAAATATATATCATTAATATCATATTTAATTACAGTGCCATCCTAATGGCCACCATGAGAGGCGGTAAGATGTATTTGAACAATCATCGTTTCGTGAGGCGTTAGTTTGCCATCCACAGAAACATTATGTTCATCATCCATTAGATGGAGTTGTGTGAATGTGTAGTTTGAATCCTTCTTATAACAACATCCTAGTATATTGTGGATACTGGTGTTGTTAAAAAAGAAAGGAAATAAAAAGAGTTTGGGGGTTGGAGAAGCAAAATAATTGAAAATAATTTAAGAGAAAATGCTACCTTTAATTTAGGTAACTCACTTTGGTTGGAACCAAAGGACTTCCTGAAATGCTTTCTGCCTAAGGGGAAGCTTCAAGGAGGAGGAGAGGGATGTGGGGAGCTTATATGGGCAGAGTTTGGACGAGCCAAGTGGCTTGAGAGGTGTGAGGAATGAGTAGAAGTGGTCTCCTTTTATAAGGGAGAGGAGGGGCTCTTTAGGAAAGAGTGAAAGTATTACTTTATAATATAATTATATTCGGTTTATAATGGTCCAAAAATCATTGAGGTCGAAGATAAGATGACTCATATTCTAAATAACATCAACCAATAAGAATTTGACAGGTTTTAGATAATATTTTAATCATTATAATCTTATTTATTTAAATGATTTATTAATGAGGTAAACATTGCATCATTATTGTGTCATTAATAATTTAAATTATTTGATGTCTAAAAATTATAAATAAAATATCATTATGTAGGAAAGCTTTTTAGCTTTCTAATGAATATTTATAATCGAAAATCCAACATGTATAACCCTATGTAAAAATTGTTCTTTTAAAAGATGTAAGCTTATGCCATTTTTGTATTCATTTTAACTTAATTAAAATAAAGTGTCATTATCACTTACAAGTGGATCAATGGGGTCCCAAAATTGACCCAAAGATGCCCATGGTCGACCATGTATCAAACAATAGGGTTAAGACATGTTTTAGGGTAATTTAGTATTATTATAATATTATTTTTTAACCCTTATTTACCGGATTTACCCTTAACCATGGTAAATAAAATATTTACCGCAGTAATTATTCAAAATGTCTAAAAATAAAAGTTACCTATTTACACAATTTGAACATCCTGATTCCAAATATGGAATCCATTTTTCTAAACTCAAAACACAGAAGTGGCAGAAATTAATTTAAAATTAATTCCCGCTGTCAAAACAAAAAGCGTGTTTTTAAGAGATAATAACTATCAAAAGATTGACACTTGTTTATGTTCGGTTTAATTGTAAAATTATGTCCAATGACCAAAATTATATTAAATGGTAAAAATATATTATAAATATACTTTAAAACCACTCATATTCATAATTTATCACTATTAATTATTTTGATTAAAAAAGTTGTTTTTAATTAAAATTTAGTAATTTTTACTATTCATCAAAATATGAAAGTTATCCGAAAAGTACCAAAATTTCACCTTAGGATAAATTTGATATTCCGAATCCAAAAATTAAGTCCATTTTGAAATATAAAATATATATAATTTCAAAAAATTAAGTATTACTATTCATAACGGCTAGTTTGATCGGTTGTGGTGTGTGTTAAAACTTGAAGTTGCGTACAACACACGCTACTGTTTTATTCAAAGGAAAGCGTACCGTGGAAGCATGGGATGTTTTATTTTAAATTTTTTGATGTCCCCATTTAGTCAAAAAGTTTAAAATATTTTATTTAAAAAGGGTTCACTATTAAAAGTTGGTAAGACTACAATACTGAAGATGAATTTGTTCTTACATTATGTCTAAGAAACTCATAATATGGATTCTAAAATTATAAGGATTATATAAAGTTTAAAATTTAGTTAATACTATTCATAACCTTTTTTGAACGGCTTGTTTGGTAAGTCATGGTGCGCTTGAACTCAGTTTTGCGTGTAGTGCAAGTTATTGAATTATTTTGAAGAAATAACACATTATGAAATCTTGGGGTGTTACAATTTAAAGGAGTATGGCTACAGATCAGAGTAGACATAAGTTTTATGCCGATAGACGTTGAAGACCCCTACAGTTTATAAAGGCTAATGGTGTATTCATTCAGGAATCAGCTTGGTTTGGTCACTACAAAATATATAGATATTGAAATTTGGTTACCAGGTTTGTAGAACCATTTGATGTTATGGAGAGAATCGGGTTGGTGGCATACTAATTGGATCTTCCATTGAGGTACATTATTATGAATGATGTTTTCCATGTGTCAAAACATTGATAGTTTTACCCTGACCATTCTCATGTAATCAATGTGAATTATGTTGAGCTTGAGATAGATGTATTTTTTGAAGAACAAGGAACACTTGATTCGTCTGTTAGATAATTGTGATAAAGTGTTTCATGGAATGATAGTGCCAAAAGGTTTTGTATTGTGGAAACATTGTCATGTTCAAGAAGAAAATTGATAGATAGAGGTGAATATATAGGCTCAAGGACCATATTTTCTTTAACCAGAATCTTATAAATGTTTATTATTACATATCAAGGATATGTTATAATGTGGGGAGATTGTAAGATCCTGAGATTTTCTGGAGATGTCTCAAGTTTGTTTTTAGGTACTCTTTTTATTTTTATTTTTTGAGTACTTTTTGTTTTGGTTTAATCTTGAGTGATTTTAGGTGGAAGTTTTAGTAAAATAGAATAAATAAGGGTAATTCATGGTTAGTTCATGGTTTTCCCAAACTATGTAACATGGCCCAGCAAATTGTGAAACCCATCACAAAGAGGGATTTCACACCTGGAACATGGTTTGTCAAACCATGTGCCCACATAGGAGAAACTGTGACCCCCCCCCCAAGAAGAGGAACATGGTTTAGGTGAACGGTTTGGAAAATTTTGTTCCCCTTCATAGTAAACCATTTTTGGATTCTTAATTAACCTAAAAATTAGATTAACATTTCTCACCCCCCCCCCCATTTTAACCCATAATTGGCCCAGACATGGCCCTAAAATAATAGTCCCAATTTTAGAGGATCCTAGATGAATTCCGAAGGCTCCTAAACATAATTATACAAGATTCAAAGTCTTAATTGAAGATCATAACCCATCCTAGTAATAGGATCTTATACCATGTTGTTTCCTTCTTCTCTCCAATCTCTCCCTCATCTTTTGCAGGACTTTTATCCTCCGTTTTATTGGATTTTGATCTGGTTTTTAGAATCTAGATCTATTTTTTTGTATCTTGATATAGGATTGTTGAATATTGATTCATTTAATTTTTAATTTCGTTTCTTGTTCTATATCTCAATCTTCGTCATTGTTTCTCTTAAATTTGTAATTTATTTTGGCAAGTGTTCTTCATCAATTTTTGAGGTAGGTGGTATACTATTCAAATCCCAAAGTCTTGATTTCAATCACATGTATATGATTTCAGAATTGTTATTGGATGATTATCAATTGAGTTTCTTGAATTGAATTATTTAATTTCATTAATTAAATAATGAAGATATTGTGAAATTAGGGATATTGATATTTTTTATCTTGATTACTTAATTATTGAATTAATTACTAATAATGGTTGGGATTATGAAACTGATTGATTTGGAATAATTAATTGTTGGATTAATTATGGATATATAGAGATTTTTTAAGTGGAATAATTAATTGTTGAATTAATTATGGGGATATTTGAATTTTTGAATTCAAATAATTAATTATTTAATTAATTATTGTTATATTTAAATTATTGAATTGGATTTATTTAACAGATGAATTAATTAATGGAGATAGTTGTGATAATGAAATTAAATAAGATGATTGATTAATTGTTTAATTAATTAATATGGTTTAGGTGATTTCTTAATTTAGAGTTAATTAATGTAATTGAGATATTTAATTGATTGATTAATTTATTAGTGGTATTGATATGATTAATTAATTGTTGAATTAATTAATGGATTGAGGTGATAATGAAATTGTTAGTTGGATTGATTAATTGGTGAATTAATTAACGATTTATTTTGGTAAATGTGATATTGTGATGCATGTGTATTGGTGATATTGTGATATATGTGATATACATGTGTGGGTCATGGTCTAATGTATAAAAATACCATTATGATAAATAATATGAAGAATGGTCAAAGTGGAATTTTGCGATATGAATTGAGTAGAAAAATTGTAAAAATGGAATTCTGATATATGAAATGATTTGAAGAATGGTAACAACAGAATTATGAAATATGAATTTAGTTGAAGAAAGGTACAATGTAATTATATGATATGAATTAAGTTAAAGAATGGTAATAATGAAATTATGAGATATGAACTGAGTTGATGAATGGTAACAATATAATTTTGAGATATTAATTGAGATAATCAATAGAAACAATGGAATTCTAAGGTATAATATCCCTCAAGAATAGTTCAGACTCTAGAATGAGCCGAAGAAGGTATTGAGGTTCAGGTTTATATAGGAACCTAGGGGTTTATGTGGTTAAATAAAGAAAAGATGATAATGTGATAGTTTCGTACTTATGCATTCTAATTATTTCCTCATATAACTTCAAACATTGTACTTAAATGGATATAGTTTTAGATGTCATTGGTGATGACCTTGTGAATTGTAATCACACCCTCCTTGGGATTCATGGTCTATACCTGAATAGATTTTATGGTTTCATGATCGGTTAATGGAAATGGCCATATGTTAGATGGCTGAGTTGGGATGGATCATGGAATAGGGAACCAGACATGGTTTAGGACCCACATTGGAGTTCTCAGTGTCTTTATTCATTTTGGGGTTTTTATATTGAAACCTTACATATAAATTGGCATGGCATATTTATAGTTTAGTTTAGGTATTTTATTTCCAATGTAGTCATCATGTGGTACATGTATTTTATTATTATGATTATATCTTTTGGAAATTTTTTATTTATTTCTACTTGTGAATTACTCTGATAAAGGGGTATAGTCTCCCCATGATCGATATTAGACCTTTGCTGCTAGTCGGTATCTTCTGGTGTATGGGAAGGCAATCTTGAGGTCATGTAGCATCCAGCTTGGGGCACCGGTGTGTAAAACCCTAGTCAAGATGATACATTGGTTTCCAAAGAATTAAATTTTTGAACAATCATATGCCATATTTTAATAATTTAGTTAATAATGTTCATACGTTATATTCCAATGATTAGGTGATAACTATGATATTTTTTTAATATTACTATTAACATTATATTTTAGTTTGGTAAAACACAATCTTGCGGGTGACATAAGATTTCAAAGAAAATAATTTTTGTTTGTAATGAAATCTATCTCAGTGTTTCATGCAATGCAAGATAAACTCAGTGTTTCATGAAACATAATCTAAACTTGGTGTTTCATAAAAGTAAAGGTTTAATTAGTGTAGCATGTATTGAATTCCTTAAAATAAATTTAATTTATTCAAAAAATAATAATTCATAAAAACTCAGGGTGTTGAAAGGTAAAACAAGATTGGGTAATGATGTTAACCTCTTAATTAACTATTTAAATTACATGTAATATCTTTCACCATATTTAAATTTTACCACTTTAATGGTAAAATTCTTTAACAGTGCTTCTAAATGGGATTAATATTTGATAAACCACTAATAGTACCCCATGACTCCATGAAAACTCCAAATCATGGAGAAATTATTTGGAACCCCCGAAGACATCACTACCATCACATTATCAGGATCAATAAAAATCCTAGATTCTGATACAAATTGCTCATGGAACTTCACATCCTTGATTAAAGAATGATGGTATTTAGATAACATGTCAAAGTTTATAATTCCAAAACATCCCTAACATAGTAGATAAATTGTTACTATGCTCTTTATATGATCATGAATATATCAATATGTGATCAATAAACACAATCACAAAATGAAGCAAGATAAGGGACAAATTTTTTATTTTTTAATACTATAAACTTTTCTGGATCATTTTCAAACAAAATATATTCACAAAAAATTCATAATACCTATCTTAGATCCTAAATTCTACCTTTGGAACATCCTCAACTCATATATTGAGTTCATGATAGCTTGATAAGAGATTAATATTATAAAAACAACATGTTACGATTATCTGATCAAATAGTTCATTAATCTGGGAAACATGAAATAGATTATTAATTTTCACCTCATTAATATTATGATATAACACACATAACCTCAAACTTCTAGATTCCTTATTTAAAAAACACTATATTTCTCTAGGGAGAAATGCATATTCTAATAAACCCTTTCTATTCAAGATCCTTCAATAAAATCTTAAAATATAAAATATTTTTAGATCAGTATATTAGGAAGGAATAAAAATTGCAAAGAACAAGTTAACAAGTACATTTTAAACTCTAACTATTTATATAGAGGAAATATTTAGATATATCCAATAAAAATATCATAAAAATAAAAAAAATATATTCAGTAAAAGACCTTTAACATCCCTTTAAACACTATTCATTCATTATGAGAATTAATATCCCTCATCTACTCTAAATTAAAACTAATTTTATAGTACTAGATATCCCATTCACTATGAGAAAAAAATAAACATCATCAACAGATAGAAAATTTACATTCTTTTAGTAATTATCGATCTAAGATTCAAAAATATTTACTAGTCCATCCCTAAAATGAAATCATTGATTGACATCACCAATGTGTAAAAAACCAAAAGTTTTTGAAACCCACTAATGATGATCAATGAGCCATGATATTCCCTGATTTTTTCAGTCTTCATTCACTGTAGAGTTTCCAAGTTCATCGTCCAATTTATTAACTCTATTGTCAAACACAAATCATAAATAAGAAGAAAGGTAATAAATTAATGAGTTACACACATGTAAAAAAAAAGATAAAGTGTATTTTATTAGTATCTTACCCTTGACCATCGAAGATAAAACACCAACATCCACTTAAACTGAATCTATAATAAGCATCATAGTAGAACTTGAACCACAGTTCTATCCCTGAGTCACTTTAATATTCTAAGTCATGCCACCATGATGAGTTTATCTCTACAAAACACAACTATAAACCTAAATAGATTACCCATATAGAATCTGATTTCCTCTCTACTGATCTCCCAATTACATGTATGTGATTATTTAATAGGTTTTAGCCTCATTCTCCACTCCTTCAACAACTCTGCAAGAAAAAACTCTCAATATGTTCCTCATTTTTATAAAATTTTCAATCGTTCAACAAACTTGAACAAACAATTCGATTATAAACAAAACTAATATACCAGTATCACTCTATAATATTTATCCCTTGAAAAAAATGAGATACCACAATCCCTTCACTACCTCTATAATCAATCAATAACCTAGTGAAGATCATCATGATTTATCTTATTTCCTATAGTTGATTTAGATTTATGAAAGACAATCCTCAATATGACTCCCTGTTCCTTTTCTTCCACAAATTATTTATTTACTAACTCAATATAGGTAGGTAAAAAATTTCTCATTCCATAAAATATAGGATTATAATACATAATAAAAAAATTGATCCTTTAATGTTTCCTCACCTCCCATGGTATGAACAAAAAAAATAAGATCAGTATTTTTAATTACATACTCTATAATAGCCATACCAAAATGACTTAATTTCATGAAATATTTCACCTTATCCATATTTATGGTATTTGGAAAAAATTAATAATAAAAAATGTTAGAAATATATCCCAATTAATCACATTATTTTTCATCATCCATGAAATTATATCACACAATAGCCACACTGGACCATCTACTATGTACACTACTAACTTCACATTTCATCTCATGGTTGTATCAATCAACTCAAAAATACTTGAAATATCCTCTAATCATTCCTCATATCCCTATGCGATAACTTATCCATAAAACCTAGAAGGATGCTGCATATAAAAATATTAGGAACCCCCATTCAAAATTTTGAATAACATGAAGAAATATTATTAGGATCTAAAGATTTACTGGAGCATCATTATTTACCCTAAAATGATTCTTTGATGCAACATCTATAAAAAATTCAAACAAAAATAAGCATCAAAAACCAAAATTTCATATTAGTCAATAAATAGTTTATCACTTCTTACACATATACACAAATTATTCAATTTAATTATATAAATAAAATCACATCAAAAAACACATCTCATTGATTTTAGTTAACTAATTATTTTTATATTATCAATTCATGGAAAATTAATTATAATATTAACAATTAAATAATTTAACTAAATTAAATTTCATAAATCAATTCACAATCAAAGCATAATCGCATGTAGACGCACATATTTCATTCCCCTATATAGATAAATTATGCCTGAAAACCAATTATTCACCCTCAATCTAGATGGAATTAATAACCCTGATATACTATTTCTTGAAAAAAATAAATAATAACTCTTTAGAATCACCAATTAAACCCTAAACTCCTTGAAAATATATAATTTTACTCTGGTTATGTTTTATAATAAAAAAACAATATTTATACACATGTCCTAAACTCTAGTCTTTTTTCTACCATTCTATTCAAGTATTAAAATCCTAAAGAATGAAATTGTCTCTCATAAAATTTTATAATATATCACCCCAACATAACCATTCCACGGAGACAATAAATGACATATCCTCAAGTAACCTTCCTAATCACTAGAGTCTGGTGACTAGGAATATTGGGATAACTTATTGCTTAGGGAAATATTTATCTATTAATGAATCATTATAATAAATAAGAAAACAACTAGAGTAATAATCAACCAAAATAGAAATTGATACAAAAAATTAATAATAAAACTACAAACTAAATTTAATAATTTCTAATATTTCATAAATCTATATCTGGTATAATGTATATATCGATTACATGTTTCTTAAAAAAATACATCATAAATATACCAAATTAAATGTAAAATACAAAAACTTTCAAATATATTGTATAATACTAGAAAACATCATAATGATCTTATTCATCAACTTGTAGTTATAATTGGTCATTTCCCCTTCCGTCATAATAAAGTATGACATCTTCAAATTTATAATATGTAAATTTATAGGGTTTTATAAATATATCTCAGTACCATAAACATATCTTAGATGTTAAAATTATCATTTTTGTATTCTAAAATTTCATTCAATGAATTTAGCAGGTAAAATTAGTATACAAAATACAACTTCAAGTACTTACCATAATACCTTAACACCATGTTTTACCTTCTCCAGGAAATGTTGGATAAATTAAATGTCTCTACCAAAAAAAGTGATAACAGAATGCATGGAATAATTAGTTTCATAACCAAACACATGGTATTTTCTTACATTCACAAACTCATGTATTAATTATTATAATGGGAAAACACATGATATATTCTCATATAGTCTAAAATGTTGACAATATCTTATCAAATTCAAATTCATGACATAAATTTATATTATAGCCTAACTTGATGCTTTCTCTATACAGAACCAAATACATGGTGTGTCTAAAAATCATCTAAATTTCACAATAACGCAATATTAGATTCAGAATAATACATAGTGAATAATTTAGTATTACATCATCATAAATAATCCTACTACCCTTTTAATAGTCATCCCACATTATTTTATAAACACAAACCCTTTTATTTTTTATTTTTTAAGCATTTACCACACATAAAAATATTCAAAACATCTTTTTACTGACCATAACTCATTATCCACCATTATTAATTTGTCTAAAAATATTGAAAAAAATTTATACACTAAAGAAACTTTGTTTAATAAATTATAGAAATTCAAAAGAAGTTTAATCCTTTAAAATTTTACTTATATTTGTTTTTTATTTCTGTAAAATTTTAAGCATTATTGTAAATATAAAATGTTATATTAACACATCATCTTATAATTTGACAACTGATTTTAACACTTATAATTAACCACCCTCATAAAAATATCATTTAAAAACATTATTTACCCATTATAATTCTTAACATAAAAATAATAAGAATCAATAGTTTTATATCACACAAATATCTTATATCATTAATGATTTCAAAAACATAAATCATTTTCAAAATATAAAATTCACTATGTAATATTCTATTCTTATTTTAGAATATTAATTCATCACTTAATGTTTTTTTAAAGAACAAATAATTTTATTATATATTAATTAACTTTTATAGTAGAAATTCAAGTGAGTATAGCTAAATTTAATCACATATATTCATGTAAATAGTTTATATTTAATTAATAAAATAAGACATAGCCATTAAACTAGACCATATATAAATACATACACCACACTAACAAAATAAATATATAAAAATCAATTAAAATTAAGGAGAGGCTTGAGGTAAAATACCTAATGATCAACCAAGAATCCATATAAGAAATAGAATTAAAATATTTCCTTAATAACTATAATTCAAATATTTAATCATTCTTGTAGAGAATAGTTTAATTAGAACTAAATAGTAAGAGAAATGATAAAAAACAATAAAATAAGTCATATTTCATACATTATACTTACCATCATAACTATAACAGAAAAATGGATTGAGATTTCACTAAGAATTTATATGTTTGGTAAAAAACAAATTTAAAGGTAAATGATATAGTTGGAACAGATATACTATTAATTAAAATATGGGAAAATATTAACCCAAAATTCATGATTGGGAGAAGACACAAATACATATATTAAAAATGTTGTTGGGAAAAAATATAGGTAACCAGTGGATATCTAGAAGTCACATGGTGTTATCCATAAGCATCATATTGGTTGTTATAGAGCCATCTTTTTACTTTTTTTTTCTATCTTTGGTTACTTGGTAGTGTAACCTTCTATAAAATAGAATTAAAACATGTATAACACACCTCCATATATACCTTTCATCCCATATCTCAAAATTCAATCCCAAAATTCCGGAATATTAAGGGAAAAACTATATTAGCCCCATTAAATTAGTGTCATGCTCTTTTCCATGAGAGATTTGAGAAGACACAAAAAACATGAAAAAAATAATTTATTTTTTACGAAATGTTTTTGAGAATATCTGAATAATATTGAAAAAAATGAAATCATGGAAAATGGTATCATGTTTTATGTGATAATTGTATCACAAATATTACACAAAATATTATCTAAGTAGTATAGATATGTTTTGTAAAAAAATTCGTTTACCATGGATAGATAGCTAACCAGATCGACCCAGTATTTATAGGAGTTTCTTCATCCATTCAAACGAGCTAGCATAGTTGAATAGACATGGTGGTAGGGTGTGTATGTGAACATGCACACAGATAGAGGAAGTAGATCCCTGATGTGGGTCGGTAGTGTTTAGGTGGTGCAAGCACGGGGTGGTTCTAGGAGAAACTCGACACAAAGATAGATACTCAAAATTTATTTGTTGAGGGAGTGATTTTTCTCTTTAAATGGAGGCCATGCATTTTGATTTTTGATGTCGAATGACTATAATTCTTGTTATTATTCATGTGTTTAAAATGTTATGGATATAACATATACCATCTTATTTGGAAAATCTAAGTCATCTGATCAACACTACATAATATTCTACCTCTAGATGAGGTTTTATGATGGTGCTCGACTTTAGAGTTTGACATTCATCAATATAACCATATCTGATGTACATGTTGAGGGAACAAATCCATTATAAAACCTATGAGCATCTAATCTATGTTTTTCATCCATATTTTTTTTCTATGGAATAAACTATTTCCATCATATATGTATGAAGTGCTTAATACTCATGTGGATATGTAATCACAAGACCTCCACAGTGTTATTTGATTGGCTTAGAAATAGCTTTCCAGAAGAGAATATATTCATAGTTTCTATTTTTCACAAGACACTACCAGGAAATTTGATCACCAGATGTTCCTTTAGATCATGAAACAACCTTCATAAAATCATTAGAGGACGTGATGACTTTCACTCTCTATTTGTCATAAAACACATTCTATACATGATCGACAATGGTAGTGATATGAAATCCCATGATGCCACTCATGATAAGTCCTTCGAATATGTAGAGGTCTCTCCACCACCTCATAATCCATACATGGACTTATTTTTGTGGAAAGAGGTGAAGATATAGGTCCCTCTTTTCCTATATAAACCATTGATCTTCCCTTCAGAAAAGAAGAGAAAAGGCGGGGAGAAACATTAATGAAGAAAGAGAAGGACATGGGGGAAACCATGACTTACAATCATGGAGAAATCCTCAAGGTAATATTATAATTGTGAGACCTCTTATACCCCACATGATGGAATTACTCTTTAGTCATCCTATGAAACCTTCATAACAGACCTAATTAATTCACCCTTCATTCATGTACAAGGAGTTATGCATACATAACTCACACGAACATGGGTAGGTGACACCTCCATGTAACACTAGGAATGAAAACCACCCACCAAGTAGTGTGTTATGAATATAATTCATTTGTAGTGTGTTCATATGAAGTGGATTTATGTGATTCTTTTATATAGTCTCTTTCTTCAAGCCTGGATTATGAACCTACATTCAAGAATCCTTGTTCATTTGATCCTTTTTGTGCAATGGTTTTGAAGAATCTATCAATGATAGGAAAATAATGTGGCCACTATTAATCAGGTAAACCCTCGTTTATACAATGTTTTCACATGACACTAACAAGGGAACCCTTATCCATGTTATGTATATATGTGAGAATTCCCATACAATCCCAATTATGTGTCTGTGATTCTCGCACCCCCTAACATGTGGCTCACTATTCATATAGAATGTCTTGTGACCCTAGTCATTCCAACATTATCCATGAACATCATACATGTGCCCCTTATTTATGATAACATTGGACTTGAGACACCTATCATGCACCCCATGTCATGCACCCACTTATGAGAACCTGATACCCCTGAGATCAAATGATTTCATCACCTCTATTTTCTCATTTGATCTCCAAACCCATGTGGAGAAGAAGGGGTGGGTTCCCTCATTTCATTCCCTCAAAAAAATTCCATCATTACATTCCTTCAAAAGTCCTCCATTATATATAATCATATTTGACATACCTTCTATTCATGGTCATATACCATCATCCATTAGAGGATAAGGAATGAATATACAAAATGGGAATCTACTTGGGGTAATCCCATAATTATCTTTGCACATAAAACCAAATTCTATGATGATTTAAACATTTTTCCTCCCCCATCAGTAGGTGGGGATTAGGTCCATAGATGGTTATACTCCTAGGTGTAATCCCCAATCATTCATTAATATTCTTTGAGTTGATATATTTCTATTGATTATTCCACATGGGAACACAACTTGATGTTAGTCACCAATACTTTATAACTCATAGGGAAATATTTACCGTGAATTCAATTCCTTACCCACCAGTGTTCCAATAATTTATAAACTACAAGGACTCTAATTCTTATTATAATTAGGATATATAGGATTCCATTTTTAAATTCTGATCTTTATATTAAATATACTTCCATAAGTACTTCTATGAGGCCATATCCCCTATAAAGACCACTATATTTTCATGAATATTTTTTCAAATACCCCCATGTATCCCTTACATTATAATACTTATTGTGAAAGCTCATTTATTTTCTCATGGATCTAGATTCTTCATGGGACTCATAGCCATGTTTCCCATAGGTAATCCTCAGTATGAAAACCCTATTCAAATGCAATATTATGTTCACATGCAGTGTATCTGATATGATTTTATCTCTTGTTTCTCACACCGAGCATGAATCACCTGGTCTAAGAGATATACTATGACCATGACACTCGCATGATGAAAATACCCCCATTAAGGGCATTTTAATTAGGTGTATGTCCCAACAATATCTTTATTGAATTAAAATGTACATAATCTTTATGGAGAATCTTAGGGAAACTTCATGTGCATAATCCCCACTCCAACTTTTATTAACACACCTTTCATGACACAGATGTCATTAAGACTGAACTATATGGGATTTGATTTCTATTCTTATTAGGATACATCATATGCTACATTGAGTTTATAACCCAATGTCATTTCCCCCTCACTAATTCAATTAAACTATGTTATTTTTTATTCCTATTTTCATATGATATCTAGGATGCCTCTATGAGGTTCAATCCCAATTCCAATATATCAACAACCTCTCTGGACGGATATAAACTCAAAACCTACCAATTGTATCTATAAAATATAGTATCATTAATTAATAAGAGTGCCATGTAGAACTTGTAATACACAAAGTTGTTTCCAATGATAAATGGTTTTTATTAGGTCATTAGAATAGGGGTAACTAGTCTCATACTGGGATTTGAGAATTATTAATGAAGATATCATAAATTTAAAAGAGAGTCCTGAGGTATGAAATATTCCCCCCAATAGGGTGTGATGATCTTGACCTCCCATACTCTTAACCAATGAGAGTTTATAGGTTTAAATTCATGTAAATCACAATGACCATAAACCTTTAGAAAAAAATACCATAGCTAGTTACTAATGTAGAATCCATTGGGGTTTTATATTAGAAACAAAATGTTGAACTAGATGTGAATAATTATGCTTCCATACTTAGCCTCTAGAAATCAATCATCATGCCTAGACGTAATTTTTTTAGGAAAAAATAATGGTAAAAACAATGTGAAACTCTTAATGGTTCCAATCATTTGACATATATAAAAGGATCAATTTTATATCCTTTAGTTGTAGTGGCCATTGATCAACCATATACTCTTATATATGATTTTGTACTGATGAGTGTCTTGTTTTTGTTTCTTATTCATGACTTTTATAATTCCCTATAATATAAATGGAGTCATTAAATTTACCAATGAATTATAAAACTATCCGAAGATAAGAACACCAATAGAATAGTTCATGCTACTGAACACAACCATCCAACATGCTAATCACATGACTCATACACCATAGAATCCATGGCCTAAATACCTCGACATATCTATCATCAACTCAGTATCTTCAATGCTAGATGGTGACATTTATGGTCTATGAGTACCATCTTAATCACTCTACCATAACATTAGAGGCATCTCATGAATTCCTCCAGAGGATGAAGCCCTATAATCTGTCTTATAGATGACATTTCATGGAGGAGAATGTGGTCCTTGGTGCCACATCCGATCACATTAGGTGCTTATTCCTAGATGACAACAATATTGACCTTACTTACCTTAGTGAGGTGGAAAAAGAAATCCTCTATGTCAAGGAAACCTGCATGGAGATACCTCGTAAGGCTCTCATCAAACGTTGTCAAATCATTATTATGTGACCCAAATTCTATAATAAGATGCCAATGACGGTATCCCTTCTTAAATTATCTAAGCCAATGCACATAAAAAGAGTTCCTTATAGGGGAATACAAATAATAAAACCCCAGATAAGGTCTACGTCCCTGATACTATCAACACCCATGAGGCCCATTGACATATCTCAATAGGTTCATATGGCCAATCCCATATCACCACTAACCAGAAACTTAAAGAGTCATCAAATTTAGCCTTTTTGTCTATAGAATAGCAGGTAGAACTCCATCTCAAAGGGTTGTGGGAATTTATATATTTTTAACTCTAGATTAATCTCTTGTATGGGTGTTATCCCACCAAATGCTACAGTTGGCGCCAACCCACAAAACATGATGCACCACTAATTAGGAGAATCAGTTCACATACATATCCATCAGTATGGTATCAACCAGGTATAAAGGCATTCCACCTAGTCTTAATGAGTACACTCTTTAATAGAATTATGGTACACTCCTACAATATTCTGAACCCCAGTATATTGTCTCATCTTCTACTCAAATAATTAGTGAATAAGGGTTCAATGACACCTTTAATACATCTACAGAAGGCATTATTGACCATGTTAGTGTTTCAAAGTGAAATGTTGATGGAGAATATACCTAATTTCAGGAGAAGATCTGGGCTTCCGGGACTATTCCGAGACTCCTGTAATTATCACCCCATCTTACTATAGATAAAGGAAAGGGTGTCTTCATGGATTATTACGGTCATCCACTTCATAATCCGTAGAAAATATTTGTTGAAGAAGATATCACTCTACTCAAATGAGATAATGAGGGTATTTAGGGAGTAATTAAGTGAATTATTTAGGGATATTTTCCCCATGATGATATACCAACACCTTCCAACTGAGGTTCTCCTTGTTTAGAAGTTCCCTATCCCATAGGGTTGGGTTCATTTTCATACATTCTGGCCCCCCATCACATAGGTCTAGGGGAATTTCCATATTTCCACCCACTCATTGGCTGAAAGATGATCATTGTTCAACCTTAGTAGTCTGCACATAGTTTCTAGGAGAATTAGAGTGATTTAATCTATAAGATACATCATCATCATTTGATGCACACAATGTTTCATCATCTACCCCAAAATTAACGAAGATCAAGGCAACACATCTCATACACCAAATTCATCAATGTTCCCATGATGATAGAGGAACATGTGATAGAAAGGGGAAGTGTTTTTTTACATAGATATTGCTAACCCAAAAATAAATGTGTATCCATTCCATCCTTATCATGTATTTAAGTATTTTTCCTATTCTATAAATAATGAATTTATCAAACCCCCAAGAATAAGGAAGACAACATAGAAAAATTCGATAGGACATACTATTTACTTCCCCTACCATCGATCTCTCAGGCCTAAAATCAATAATTTCTTTGCCTTTATGTAATGGTTTCAAAAGAAGATAGATGAGGGGATATTGAATCCACCATCACCCAAATTTTCACTTCATCCATGTGAGAACTATAAAAAATATGTACAATATGTGTGAATGAAAATGTAAAATATGAGAACATATATATTCCTTAGGACATGTATGAGGGTACCTAGTCCTCTCATGCCTTGAAAATTTATAACACATTAACTATCATGCATGAACTTAATATTCCTGAGATACATGAAATTAAAGCATTATAATTAGATCTGTGTAGCTCTCCCATTGAAACATAGTTCTCTACCCATGATTCCATTGAAAAATAGTGATATCCCCTCCCTATGTTTGATCTAGATATACATAATGGATTTATTCATATATTTTTTCATCCATGAACCTATGTTGAATATTTTGTACCTCAATTCATGAGTCTGATCTACAAATGAGTCCCTTTCTTTGAACTATGAATGCCTTGATTCTTACTCTCATATGATAAGTAGGTATGTCCAGATCTATTAACATGGATCTATCCATTTATTATTTTAAATATAAATCCCTCTTCAATCATAGAACATGTACCTTTTATAATTCAGGATATATGTGCCCTGAAAAAAGATTACAGATTTTGGAAACCCAATGCCTTGAGAATATTATTCATCTTGGAAATCGAAAGATTAATCATCTTGGAAACAAACACCTCAGTTTTAGATTCACCTATTAATGATACCCAGAAACCATGATTTGAAACACTCACATGGTGAATTCTATCATGGGGTTCAATATAAGAGCCCATTATATTCCCAATAATGTGGAAATGTTACTTAAGATTACCTTTGAATTGAATTCAATTTTTTATAAATGAATATAATTATAATGGGGTGGGGAACTTTTTACGAACCACTAAATGTGTTCATTGAAATTTTCCATGGGATATTTGAAATGTCCTTAAGACCATGAAAAAAATATTTATTATATTATTACAGATTTTAAGAATATTTGAAGAAGATTGATGATATGAAATTTTAGAATTAATTTCTTGTTTCATGTGATAATTATATCACATATATTAATTAAAATATTTTTTATGTATTATGGCTATGTTTAGTAAAAAGAAGGTTAAAAATAGATGGCTATCTGTCTGTCTTGACCCAGAATGTGTGGGATTTTTTTTGATTGCACTGGTGATCCAACATAACAGAATTAACATAAAGGTATTGTGTGCATGACCACATACAGACACATAGAGTAAGATAATATATGATGTGGTTAGATGGTGTGGATGTGGTGTAAACATGGGGAAGTTGTATATAAATTCTAAAGAGGACTCGGATGCTTGTAACTTAGTAGTAGAGGGAGTATGTTTACTTATTAAGATGAGGCAAGTTATTTTAATTTTTGATGTGGGATGAAAGCTATATGTGGTAATATTCCTGTATTTAAAATTTTATTCATATAAAAAAAAGATATTAGGTATGGATAACATTATTTATCTGATCATAACTATGACATATTCAACCTCCTATTAAAGGTTTTAAATGGTTCTCAACTTTAGCATTTGACATTCATTGACCTGGACATCTATGATGGACATACTGAGGGAACAAATCTATAATCAAACCTATGATCATGGAATATGCATCTTACATACATATTATTATCAAAATAATGAGTTTTTATTATGAAATAAGTCTAAAGTGCATGATAACTATGGGGATATGTGTTCATGATACCTACACAGTGTCATGTGACGAACATAGAAAGATATTTCCATAATATCAACGATTCGTGGTTGATCTTTTCACACAATTCCCCCAAACTATGTTACCACCAGATGTTCCTCTAGGACATTTGGTGACCTTTAAAATATTTATTTTTGATGGGATGAATTTCAGTAATTGTGCTTCATATGACACATTTAATATGTGCTCAAAATTGGAAACGACATATGATCATGTGATACTACTCATGAGAAGGACCGGACCGATGTAGAGGTCTCTCCACCACCTCATAATCTATACATGGCCTTATCACCATTAAAAGTGGAAGAAATATAATCCCCCCTTTAGCTATATAAACCATCATGACTCCCTTCACAAAAAATAAGATGAAATTTTGGGAGAAACATATACAAATATAGAGATGGAAAGGAGGGAGATCATGGATCCTGATCCCCTATAAACTCTGAAGTAATCACAAGATTTCATGATCTCATTTCCCTAATATGATTGCATAAGTATTTAGTAATTATGTGACACATTAATAACAACTCATGATCATGAAACCTTCGGTTATTAATTAGTATACATGTAGCCATTACTCATGTGACCTCGGTTATGCGCTAGCTCTGTGAGGCCCCGTGCATGTAACCCAGCCTCCATGCATCACATTTAGGTGGAGAAACCCTTCAAAATTCATTCATAAAAAGTAACTTCATGAGATAAATTCATATGACCAACTTCACGTTAGCTAGATCATACCCCTATATTCACGTACCCTCCTTTATTTGACCTAGGATTGAAGAAGCTACCAATGAAGAATCAATCATCCAATCTCTCATAATCATGTTAACCATCGGTTATGTGAAGTATTCAAATGAACTTGACATGTGAACGCTTTTACATTAGATGTATTTATATGAACATGCCCATGCAGTCCCAATTATGCATCCATGTTTCATTATCCCCTTACCTTGGGCTAACTATTCATGCATACGGTTATATGGCCCTAGTCATTCCAACATTATCCATGGGGCTCAGACATGAGACTATTATCGGACACCCCATGTCATACACCCACATATGATTTCCTGACACCCTTGAGGTCACTCTATCACATGACCCCTACAAGGTCATGTGATTTCTCAACCCCTGTGGATAAGTGGTGAGGGGGTTTCTTTCATTCCATGATCTCAAAAAGGAATTCATTGTGATAGTCTTAAACCTGTACTTCTATATCCTGTGCTTAAAACATAATATTTAAATTTCTATATTTAATATGAATAAATGTGACAAAATTTAAACCATCAAAAACATATAACATAAAACTGATATATCAGATCACTTACATACCCAAGGAAGTTTTAGGTTTTGAGTTTTAGAGAATTTGGAAAAACTATTACATAATAATACATGTGCCTTTTAATGAGGGTTTTTCCAACTTATACCCAACATTTATTATTCTAAGTCTTAAAAATCTCCCATAAATTATTCACATGGGAAACCATTATAGAGAAAAATAATTTAATATTATTCTTTATAACCAATGGAAAAGGAAATATAAGAAGGGTGAGATCAAATTCTTAGTAAGGTTAAACATAAGCATTAATAATTGAATGTCATCAAAGATCATAAGTTGGGCATAAGGGTATGATGTGAAAAAAAAATTACAAGCGAAAATGATAATTAATAAACATAAAAAACTAGAAAATTAAACATGTGACATTTAATAAATATTATAAAATAAAATTTTCATAGGAATCCATAATCATGATCCATGTGATGTCAAAATTGATCAATGAAAAAAAACCATAGTAAGAATTATGAAAATGTGTTCGTATCTTGGAATATTATCATTATAAACCCCTTAAAATAAACCTTAAAATTAGAACAAAAAATATGGTTAACTTACAACATAATTATCTGGAGAACATAATCATTACTCAATTAATAAAAGGGCTATAATTGATCCACTTTTCCTTTATTTATAATGTAACCACTTGTCATTGGTTTATAATAGTGCCACCCATTCTTTTTTTTATAATGGAACCACCTTTCCTTGGTCTATAATGGAACCACATATCATCATAGACAATTTAGAAGAACCATAACATGGATAAAGTGTATTAAGAGAGAATTTTAACATAAAACTCATAGAAACAACCATTATTCCTTTCATAACTTGATTAAACTATAGAAAACAAATGGGTTCCAAGCCAATTTCCTTGAAACAATAATAATTCATCCCAATAATGAATTAGGATGGTACTATTAAAAAATATTCCCAGTGGATCATAAGAAACATCAAGGTTTTTTTCATTAGGGAATAGAAATACCATTAAAATATCATGAAAAATATTCTTGAGGAAAACACCCATTCCCCTTTCAAAATCACTTTTAAAAACTAAAAATTCATAAAATATTGAGGAAATCCTAATCTTTTTGAAAATAAAAATTGAAAATTATAATGGTGTCTTTAAACAAAATAATAATCATGATGGTGGGAAGACCATTTCATGCTATAAATGCTAAAAACAGACATTCTATTCAATATTTTTTAAAGGGAGTCAAAATTGACCCAAGTAAAAATTGATAAGAAATTTAATTTTAAAAAAAATTAAAATAAGGTCAAGGATCATGTAAAATAACTCAAGGAAATCATCTTTTTAGAAAAAAAATCTTGAAATAATTTTAGAAAACATGGATATATGATATAAATATTCCAAATCTAATTGAAGATACACGATCTGTATCACTAACAAAAACATTTATTGATGTTTCTTTAATAAATATGGGAGGAAATGGAAACTAAAAATTTAAAGGCTAGGTTATAATTATAAAATTTAAATAATTATATTTCACAGTTCTTTTAAGATCGGTATTGTGTGTTTTATACTCTATAAAACATGATGTTATTTTAAATTCATGGGATATTGAATTCTTATTAATCCATCGAAAAAACTTTATTATATATAATCATATTCAACAAACCTTCCTTTCATGGTCATATTATCTCATCCATGAGAGGACATGGAATAAATATACGACATGGGCATCCACCTGGTATAACCCTCCAATTATTTTGTCTCACAGGGAAAAATTATCATTTGATCTTTTCATATTTACTTATTCATCAGTAGATGGGGAATGGGTATATAAATGGTCATCCTCATGAGTGTAATCCCTAAAAATTCTTTAATATACGTTGAGTAGATATATTCCTCTTAGTTATCCAATATGGGAACCCACCATGATGTAATTCTCTAATAATTTCTAACTTAGTGGGAAATATTACATATGAATTCAATTACTTACACACCAGTATGCCAAGAAATTTTTGAAATATGAGTAATCTAATTCCATTTATAGTTATGATACGTTGGATGATTATTTTTTAAGTACTATTCTTTATATCCAGTATACTTCCATATATACTTCTATAAGTCCATAGCCATAGTAAATACCATGATATTTTCACAAAACTATTGTCAAATTCCCCCACATAGCCATAAAATTATAATAATAACTATAAAAAACTCATGTATTTTCTCATGGATTCATATCCCCCTTGGGACTTATTATAGTACTTCCATTAGGAAATACTTGATGTGTAATACTCATTCAAATCCAAACTTATGTTCACAGAAATTATGTATGATCTACTACTACCTATTGTTTCTCACACCGAGCACAACTCACATGGGATTAGAGATATATAATAATCATGCCACCCACATAATGAAAATACCCCTATTATGGGCCTCCTCATTAGGATTAATACCTGATTATATCTTCCTTTACTTTAAATGTTCATACTCTTGATGAAGCATCTTAAGGAAGCTTCATATGTTTAAGCCCCGATCAGAACATTTATTTCACACCTTTCAAAAAATATATGTCATTGAAACTGAACTACTTGGGATCTAATTATTTTTCTAAGTAGGATACATGTGATACCTATTTAATGTCCAAACCAAATAAAATTTTCCCTCATCCATTCAATAAAAATTAATAGAAAGTGATTCTTATTTTCACAAGATATGTTGGATCCCATTGTGTCGTTTGATCCCAATTCAAATATACCAAAAATCTCCCTATATGGAAATAAAATCTAGAGTTCCCAATTGTGGGTATAAACCAAAGAATCATAAATTTATAAGAAAATAATGAAGAACCTAGAATGTACACAATTGTTCACATTGAAACAAGGATTCGATTAGACCATTGGAATAGAAGAAACTAGTCCCATAATGGTATATGGGAAGAATTTTTGAAAAAATATTAAATATAAAAAATAGTTCTTAATTAGGAAATATTTTCCCCCAACAGGGTGTGCTGTGCCCAACCTCCCAAACTCTCAACTAATGGGAGTTCCAAACTGTCATTGGTATGCAATCACAATGAATGCAATATTTTATAAAGTTGGTCTATATCCCATTGTAGATGCATAATCCATTAGTAGTTTCTATTAGAAACAAAATAGTGTACCAAATAAAAATTATTATACAACCATACTCAGCCTCCCTCAATCAATCATTGGGCTTAAATCACATTTTTTTGGGAAACAAACTTAAAAAACAAAAACATGGTTAAAACCCAAATTTATTACAAATTATTTATCAATAAAGGAGTATAATATTTTTGTCTAACATTTAATTTTTGTTTAAATATCAACCCAATTTCTGATCAAATTAAGTTTTTATGGTTTAAATGGTAACATGATGTGCATGATGATGGGTCAAACCTATCAATGTACTAAATTCCCAAATAATCCTAAAAAACACATGATCAAATAAAAATTATCAAAAATATTTTTTTAGAAAAATTATTAAGGAATTGTTTTAATAAAATTAAAATTAAAAGATATCCTATAATTTTTTTATTGTGAAAATACTATAGATTAGTTGAAAGAGTCAAAATAGAAATTTTCATGATATTCTAATTTATAATGAATAATTAAAAAATAGTATATTTTTTATATTTATATGGGTTTATTTTATCCTTAATTTTTAGTAAAATATTCATAAAAATATGGTTGATCTTGTATCCCATACATAACTAGTTTCACTCCGGGGAATACCCAATATGAAATAGTGGAATATGGGACAAATATAATGTTTAAACCGAAAATTACACATGAATATAATATTTTAACTTGATTAAAAATAATATGTTAAGTGGAATGTGATTAAAAGGAGTATTAAAACATTCTTTAGGCCTAATATGTGTCATCACAGTAAATTCAGTCATGTCTAAATTTGATCAACTATTTAATGTAAATCGGATTGTAATCCTTAACATGAATGAACAATTTAGCATTTTTATGTGAATGTCACTGATAATTTTCCACTTAAAACCAAAGTTTTCGGGAATCAGAATTAGTATAAGGGTTTTTAATAAAAAATAGAGAAATCCTTATTATTTTTTACCCTCTGTATATCTTGTCTACACCATCATTTTATTTATTAAATCTATATATATATATATATCAATATTTTTAAGACAATATTTTTCAATTGTGCAAATACCATTTAATTGAAATTATATTTACTACCAATATATCATATCACAATTTGGTAACCCGTGTATCATATAAGATATTAGGATATATGACTCGAACTCCATATATAGTGGAGTTATCCCTCATGATTGGTTATTGAGTAATATGTCATACACTATGGAATATCTTATCATAATATAATTATTTTGATTTCCTTAAAATATAGGTGTCATGTAATATATATATATATACTTTAGAAAACTAAAATTAAATTATGATCCCTAAGGGTGTTTAATAGGTAAAAATTATATGAAAATAATCTTAATAGGGTTTTAAGTGATTTTTAGTATACTATATTTTTTATGTATCAAGATACTCATTATGTTGGTATAATAATAAATTTACGCTAAATGAGAGAATATTAAAAACTACTTAGAGAATAAATAACAATTCTATAAGATTTCATCATCTTATAATAATTTTTAATAGAAATAATATTCCATCAATGTGAATGTGGTTTCTATAAATCATGATATAATAATCAAAATAAGGCTATATTCATGTCAAAATAAATTTAAGCTAAATAATATTATAACATTACTTCCATTTATTAAGTCGCTAAAATAAACAAAAATCAGGTTTATTTAAAAATAAAAAACATGTTTCTTTTATTTTTTTATTCAATTCATTTATTAATTTTTTTTATTAAATAAAAAAACTAATTTTTTTTTAAAAAAACCACAAACATATATATAATTATATTTAAAAAAAATACCTGAAGAAAAATTCATAAAAAACTACTAAAATAATTATCCCATCACCTCCATTGAAAATTTTATATTATCTTCAATGTGACCATGAGACATGAATTTTGTATATGAAGTTAAAAAATTTTAATTAGGAAAGATAATATAAAAGTGAGAGGGTAAGTAATATACTGATGAGCTTAAGTGTAGTTGGGTCCATATAGTGTGATGCCACTAACTGCATGTACTGAGAATTCCTCAAAGCATTTCCTTAAAAACTTCCTATTGAATGTAAATATTATTCTTATATACTTTTAATATTGTACACTATACCAAAATAAATAACTTGAGAAACAAATAAAATTTATAGTATAATAAAATAAAATTTTCCAAATATAAAATCTAGTAATACATTATATACAAATACTTTTTCCCACATTAAAATCCCTCTTTTAGATCATCTTATCATGGATGAATTTTTTCCCTTCCTTATATAACCTCGAGTTCTCATTTGATTGGAATTTAATCAACTCAATTTCATAAATTTTTATCATTTTATTATGTATTTTTAGTATAAACACAATTTATATATTTTCACTATCTAATACGGACATTTTTTAACAAATATGGGAAGGTGTGATGCCTTCACAAACTTAATTTGATATTAAAGAACACTAGTAAGTGTATTTTATGCTAAACTATATTCCAAATTTTATCATCCAATTTAATTCTCCAATACATCATACTTCACTACACAATGGTCTCTATTATTTTTTTCAAATATCGATTTAAAACTTATTCTTGAATATAGATTTATATGTAACCCCATAATTTTGAAGAAAAAAAAATCTTTTTTTATGGTGTATGTGGGAAGCTTATTTACTAGTGATTTCCATAAATTTTTAAAACCATAAATAAGTCAAATCCTATAAAAATTATACTAAAAATTATATTCATCATTAATTATGTATTTAGACTCTACCCATATTCTAAAATAATACACAACAACTATAATGAACTCGTAGATAAATGAGATTTGAAATTTACCCAATAAATCAACTCCTTATAGATAAAAAATTTCTCAAAATAATACAGGTTATTGAGGCATACCATGTATCCTATAAAAAATTATAAAGTGTTTTAAATTTTCAAAAAATGATTAAAATAAATTGGAATCCTATAAAAAACTAGGCCAATATAATCAAATATCTAAATCATTTATATATATTATCTAGGTACTATAGTATACATTATAAATAGGTTTATGGAAGAAACTAAAAATAGAATTGAACTCATGGTTTAGTATGATTTTTGTTAATGACATGGTGAATATAATTGTTCTAAAGTTAGGGGTTATCCCGCCCATAATATATATATTCACTCTTTAAATTTTCAACATGATGTATCTTAAGATATGAAAAAACTTCTGAGGTAAAAAATAATTCACTAAATCAATACACCAGGGATGTGTGCCTAAGAATTCACAAGGTTTATCATTTACTATATGTCTAAAAGGAATATGATATAAGGTTTAATCCTTTGATCTATGGGATATACTTCCAATGTGGTCTACTACCACGTTTTATGAACCCTTCTTATCTCAAATAAAAATGTATAATTCTTCAAGAAGAAGTATACAATGGACATGTATTTTATTTTCATTTAAACTCTTCTATAATTTTTTAATTCTCTATGGTTAAATAAAATAATTATTTTTTTACCCAATAAAGATAAGAAAAATTTATCTTATGAAAATATAATAGAAAGAATATACTTTTCTTTTGTATGTACTTTGGTCATGTTGAATCTACAATATTAAAAACATAAGAAATCATGTGTGGATATATATTAAATCTTTATATAATACTACCCCAACCATAAATTTAAATGCATCTTAAATAACCATGGATAATATATTCCACCATGGTGGTTGTATAATAGAAGGAGAGGGTAACCCTTTCTTTATATTTTTGAAAGAATAAATGAAATTATCATTAATTTTAAAACTAAGGTCCTTCTGAAGTAACATGTATTTGGGAAAAGTGAACTTAATAAAATAATTGATGAAGTTTAAATAGAAATACACATGTCCATGTAATGATTTAACATCACATGCACTTGTAAGATATAGTAATAATTAAATAATGTATACATGATTGTACTAGATAATAAAAAAAATATGGAAATTATAAGAGGGGGTGAATTGCAGTCATAAACAAGACATACAATTTTCATCTTACTCAATGTTTAAGTTATAGGTAAGTAATATCATCCCCAAAAAAAGTACTAAGTAGAAATGCATAGTGGAAAATAAAATATAAAAAGTAAATAAACTAAAAGGATGTAATTAATATACACAATAGAAATGAAATAAGGGAAGATAGTAACTTTATCATATATAATACACAATTCAATTAGAAAATAAGTATGATATGAGAATTTTCAAACATATTAAAATGTAGTAATCCATAAACCCCTAAAAGGATATTATTACCAATATGATTATAGTAAATGTATCCCTTAACTTTTATCTAAAGTGAATGGATGATATATATACTTGATCTTAGTCATCCTAGTTCCACTCAAGGAACATCATTTAATGTAGACTTTTCTGAAGGTACCAAGCTCCAAATCCAGCACTACTTCAACTGTAATCTCATCAACTAAAATAGGCGGGTATAGAATCAAAAACCTCCTCAATCCGATGATTAGTATTAATTCCACACGAAGACATTTTAACAAATAAGGTTTGGGACAAAAAACCCGTCATAACCTAGAATCTATTTGATCTTTAAGGATCAAACTATCCAGGTTCCAATCCTAGAACCTCTTCTATCATAAGGATCAGATAAATAATAATTATTAGAGAAAAATATAAGAGCCTTATATTTATTTCCCCCAAACCCAGTAGCCTAAATCTCGTGCCTACTTTATTACATTGACATAAGATACAAAGTGTCTCATCTCAGAGGAATTAATAGTTTAGTAGCCTTGGTAAACTAAATACATACATGGTTACCATATTACATTTGAATACAAAAATTACAACAAAATTTTTTCATTTATAGAATATTATTATACCCTCTATAATATTCTTGTATATATATCATATTATACTTCATGAATTCATGGGTAATAAAACAATTTGGGGGTGATATAAAATGCTCTATAAGGCTTAATTATAGCGTAAGCTATCATGAATCAATTTGCATAATCAAAATAGAAAGGTAAATAATTGGATAAGGAATAGTCAATATAAAATTTTAAATAACTGAAAACACATTCCATTTAATCATTAAATATATAATGAGATGAATACATAAATAATATCATCGGTAAAATATCATGGATAATCAATAATGAATTTTTAATGAATGTAATGCTTAATAATTAAACATCATATATCATGCACATGACACCTCTAATTTAAATACCTTTAAAAATATAGATTAAACTATATGTAAAAACCCATTTAATGCTAGATTAACTTGACTGTATCATGAAGCATATAGATGCATCATGGGGATATATAATTTTGGGCCCCACCTATCACCAAAAGTCCAACGTATCCCTCATATATTTAATAATTTATTTAATCAATGATTCAATATTACATATCATAAAATATCCATATCATGTATATAAAATAGATTTATCCATATTTCCCTGGTCAATAAATTTACTTTCAATGTAAAAACCTTTATGTAGAAATGATATATGGTTTAAAAAATAAGTATATCTAGGTTAAATGATATGATAATTAGGGGAAATTTAATGTCCAGTGATCACGAGAAATTGAATATTTCTAGGGAAATTTAATGAATAAAAAAATGAATCAAGAAAGTTAATGTCAAGACTTTCCTTGGTCAAATGATCAAAAAACATCCAAAGAAATAATAAGGATGGTATCAATACAACATATACCCATTGAAGAAAGAATAAAGGGATGTTATCATTGATGAATAGAAATAATATAAAAATATATTTCAAAAAATTCATGAGGAAAATATCATTTTAATTTTTGAAAATAATTTTATAAAACAGAAAACATTTTTAAAATCATTTTTTTAAATTAACTTTAAAAACTATGAATTTTTAGTTTATTAAGAAAAATATTTTCTTCAAAAATTACATTGTAAACATGAAAAGGAAGCTTCAATGAAATTATTTTCATTATAGTGGGTAATTTTTTACATGCCATGAAATTTAAAAATAAAATTCCTTTTTTACTGTAAAAATGTTAGAAAAGTTCCTTATATGGAAGATTATATAAAAATTCTTTCACATTTTCAGTAAAATCTAAATGAAAATTGTTTTGAAAAAGAAATAAATATTCTTTTGAGAACAATTTTTAATAATTAAAAATCGATAATAATTTTATTAAAAATAATTTTCCAAAAGGTAGAAACATTTTTTACCACATTTTTAGAAAACATGCATTTGGATGAAAATAGATTTTTGACTAAAAAGAGAAATGAAGTGTGATTTTCTTAAAAACAATCTCAACAGTTTTAAGATCAAATGATTGGGGAAATGGTAATTGTAACGCCCCGACCCCAGCTACCCAGAGTTAGTGCATTACTTAGTAACATTGGCATGATCACAAAAGATCAAGTCTCGAAAGACCGAATAGTTTAGTAGCCTTGGAAACACTAGATACATTCATAAGTCTTACATTACATCATAAACTGAAAAAATAATAACAAAGTCTTCATAGTACACACTCATATCCTCTTCTTTATATCCCTGCAGGTCATTCATAAAATACTTCTTCACATCCTAGAAAATATTAAAACATTGAAAGGGGTGAGCTCATATGCTCAGTAAGGATAAAAATATTGCGGAAGCTTTCATAAATAAACATTAACATTTAAGGCAATGTATAACTAAAACAAAAGCCTTTTAAACATGAACTTCAACATAATATGGAAAAATTAAAATGAGATAATTCCATTTACTTATTCACATGGATATTCTACTGGTCGAATAATCACATGTAATATCAATAACCACTTTCATAATGATGGAATGCATAATGCCAGACTATCATAACCACGTAGCCAAGCCCTCGTGCCAAGACCACAAATAAGATTTTGTCAAGGCCTCGTGCCAAGACACTAGTTTGTCTCATGAGACCTACCGATGCATCGAGGAGCTATAGCGGGCTCCACCCATCACTTATTATGTCCAATGCATTCCTCATATGAATAGGTTTAAACATATCATAAACCATAACATAGTCGTATCACATAAAACATGCATAAAGGAAACATAACATTTCCACATTTCAATCACAAGATATCAATACAACACATTGATATAATTAAAACGCTTTCAAAACCATTTTCAATACCAAAATAAAAGAAAGTTAAAACATTGTATTTATTTTTCATTAAAAAAAATGATGGCTTGTAGAGGAAGCCGAAACTCAAATAATGGTCACGGCGGCGGAGAAGTCGTTGTCGCCGCATAAGTACAGAAAGAAAAACATTCCCTTTTTGTCGTTTAGTAAAAAGCTTCATATAAAAAAGATTCCTTTTGAATAAACGTAAAAGTCAAAGGGGTTTATACACCGTATAAAAGAAAGTTGTGTATAAAACCAAATATGCCTCAATGAAAGGGGATTGAGACGAAGTCCTTAAAAAGATCATTTTTTTAAATAAAGTACATCTATAATGTGTATTCACTATAAGTACAGATAAATAAAGTACAAATACAAGATAGGACATAATAATATCATGACATAATTTGAAAGTAGGAGATTAACCCAAAGAATAGAAATTGGGTTAAGAAGTTCCCTTACCTTGCGTCCTGTCTTGACTCGACCGTTCCTTAACCTCCTGAATAATATACTAGAGTTAATCTCTACCTTCTTAGGAACATTTTTCAAGTTCATTATTCTTTTTATATCACTTATTATCATGTCATGAAAATTATGTAATTATTTAAGTTTATAACGGTCGTTTTGTCGATCTTAGGTACTTGAGTCAAAAATAAACTTCTTATAATTACAAGTTGTTCATGTGGTGAAATATCCATTATATACAGAATTATATTCATGATGTAGATATCATATATATCATATATATCCAGTATGTACATTAATTTATAATATTACATAACATTTAGAGTTATGAAATGAAATGCACCGTTCATGGAGACGGTAAGCCGTACGTACGCATGAACGCTACTTTCATTTATATTTCGTATTTAATGGAATGAAATCATAATGATATAAATGTATAATATAATTCCAGTATAATATAGTGTATAATACCATTTACACCATCCTTTATACATCGCACATATGGTATTAACGATTCAAATCACTTTGAGGGGGCGGTAGTCCGCACTTCCTAAAATGAAAATATCGCGTTTACCCATAATGGAAACAATAAAGGTATGCCATAAATGAAAAATAAATAACCTTAAGTAAAACATAAACATATTATATATCATATATATAAATATAGTGACATCTTAATGGCCACCTTTGAAGGTGTTATATGAGTGTTGAACAATCATCGTTTCGTGAGGCAGAAATTCGCCATCCAGAGAAACAATATGTTCTTTAACCATTAGATGTAGGTGTGTGTATGTGTAGCTTGAATACTTCTTATAAAAACATCCTAGTATATTTAGGATACTGGTGATGTTACCAATGAAATTAATAAAAAGATTTTAGGGGGTTGGAGAAGAAAAATAAAACAAAACAACATTAGAGAAGACATTACCTTAAAATCTGGTAACTCTTTTTGATTTGAGCCAAAGGATTCCTTGGGAAGAGTTCTTCCCAAAGTGAGGCTTCTAGTAGGAAGAGGGGGAAGTTGGAAGAGTATTTTGGCAGAGTTTTTCCGAGCCAAATGGCTTGAATGTGTGAATATGGTGGGAGTGGTGGGGGCCTTTTATAAGTGGAGAGGAGGGGAACTTTTGGAAAGTAAAGAAAAGTAACCTTATTATAAAATGCGTTTCAGATTTTAGAGGTCCCAAACTTATATAATTCGAGGCTAAGGTGATAAGGGTTCGAAATCTAATCATCCAATAGGTTTTTGACAAGTGTATGCCTTGTATTTTACATTATCTTTTCATTTTATTTAAATCATTAATTAATGAGGTAATCGATGCATCATCATGGTGTCATAAATAATTTAATTTATTTAAATTCTAAAAATTATAAAAAAATATCATGATGTAGGAAATCTTTTTATATTTCTAATTAATATTTATAGTAAAAAATATGACTTGTATAACCCCATTTAAAATTTTTTTTAGTAAAACATTTCATGTTTCTGTCATTTTTTACTTTAACATTAAATAAAAGGTATTTATGTCATTTTCCAACTAAAGTGGCTCCATGGGGTCCCCAACTTGACCCATGGATTGTCTTGGTCGGCCAAAACACATCCAATGAGGGTAGGACATGTGTCAAGCTCATCTCATATTATTAAAACATTATTTTTACCTTAAACTACACTAATTATCTCTAATCGCGATGAAGAACTGAAAAGTTACTATTCACCAAAAAATTATTTTAATCCCATTGAACCACATTTTTCTTCCTAATGACAACCATGTATGTCAGATTTTGGAAATTTGAATCACAGAGGTGGTAATGTTTCATTTTAATGAAAAATCAGTTTTTTAACAACCACTTAGTGGTTTCACTATTTATCAAAAATTGAAGTTTTTTAGAATAATGCCAAAATTTCACCCTAAGCTATAATTGATATTCAGAATTCAAAAATGATGTCTATTTTACAAAATTCCAAACATATAAGTTTCATTAATTAATTTTATAATTAATTCCCGCTGTTACAACAAATAGCGTGTTTTTAAGAAACAATTTATATCAAAAGATTGGCAATTGTTTATGTCCAATTTCAATGTTAAATTAATTCTAATGACCACCATTGGATAAAATGGTAAAAATATATTCTAATTATACTTTAAAACCACTAAATAGTATAATTTATCACTATAAAATAATTTTATTAAACAATTTGTGTTTAAGTATTTTTCACTATTCATAAAAATTTAGAAGTTCTCAGAAAAATACAAAAAATTCAACATAGGCTAATTTTGATATTTTGAATCCAAAAATGAAGTCCAATTTGAAATATAAAATATATATAGTTTCAAAAGGAGGGTATTAATATTCATAACGGCTACATTGATTGGTTGTGGTGTTTGTTAGAACTCTAAGTTGCGTACAACACACGCTACTGTATTATTCAAAGAGAAGAGTACTGAGGATGCTTGGGGTGTTACATTCTCCCCTCCTTCAATAAATTGTGTCCTCGCAATTTGAAATTTTTCTTTGAAAATATAAGGTTGAAAATAGAAAATACCTTTGTGGAAACCCACATCGGAAATAAGGTCAATAAAAATATATCTTTAAAAGATAGAAAGATAAGTACAAAGGTCACCTGAGATAGCCCATACTAGGATTCTATGAAAATATGGATATGGAGGAGAAACAAACCATCAAGGTCTGACGGAGAGTTGTAGAAAACAGGATTAGGAGAAAGTTAACTATAAGAAAATCACAAACTTGTGATTGGTTAAACGGTCATTGAATCCCCATTTGGAAAAGTTAACCGGCAACGTTTTTGTTTTAAGTTACCTTTTATAAAGTTGAGGAATTTATTTAGGAGATTTACTAAGAATGTAAGGGAATATACATACTTGTTATGTAGACTTTCATTCGTTAATAAATTTTTACCACAAACCCAACTTTTACTCCAAATGGTAAAAGTTAGCCCCATACTTTGCGACATTCTCATCCTCCTTTTGTCTCAGACTCAGAAATTGTCATTCCATATCTGCTCGATGGTCGCGAGGATAGTATTTTTCTAGGAAAAGATCTTTGAACTCTCTCCATTCCATACTTGATACTTCTTCATTTTCCTTTGTATTTTGAATCAATGACCACCATTGATCGGTATCTCCAGTGAGGTGGTAAACTGCCATGATAACCTTTTCCTTTCGCTACACCCCAAGGCGTAGAATATTTTCTCTAAGGAGTTTATCCATTTCTCTGATACAAATGGATTTTTACCCCAATTAAATGTTGGCAGTTGTTGCCTCATGAAGCGTTCTAACATTGATCCTCCACGTTGCGGATCAGGGTGCTCCATACGAGTAAGGTTATTATTCATAACCTGAGTGAGTTGTTCCAGTATGGTAATAAGTTGATCAGCACCAGTTGAATATCCAGATCCACAATAATTATCTTGAGCAGGAGGGAAATCCCTACACGGAGTGCGTGCATTGATACGGTTTCCATTCCTTCCATTAGGCGCCATTTCTAAACAATGGCATAAACTAGATTAGTTTATGAATCAAAATAAATAATTTCGTACTTGTAAAACACTTAACACTAATTGAACTATTTATGGATATAATCCATAATCAAAAAAATGTTTTCTTTGAGAAAGTATATACTTATAACCCTTCATAGTGGTTTGTAAAGAAAATGAGAATTATCCTAAGCATATCCCCCGGGAGTGTCGTAACCAAGAGTGCAGCAAGGCCCTTTGTCGTGCACCATTTTTCATTCGAGTCGAGCTCAAAGCGGTGTTTTCGGGTCTTACCCCTAGGTACATTTGTGCCAAAGCCACCTCTACCAGCTCGTATCCATACAGGGATGTATTGCTCGGAAAACTCACAAAATCTCTACAATAACAAAATTCTAGGAAGTTCTTCTATACTAATCCTCAAAGTCTATCTTTGGGCTATGTGCCATAATCAGAGTTTATCTAAATCTAGCTTCCAAGGTTAGTACTAAACTGCCTCTGATACCAACTATAACGCCCCGACCCCAGCTACCCGGAGTTGGTGCATTACTTCGTAACATTGGCATGATCATAAAAGATCAAGTCTCAAAAGACCGATTAGTTTAGTAGCCTTGGAAACACTAGATACATTCATAAGTCTTACATTACATCATAAAGTGAAAAACTAATAACAAAGTCTTCATAGTACACACTCATATCCTCTTCTGTATATCCCTGCAGGTTATTCATAAAATACTTCTTCACATCCTAGAAAATATTAAAACTTTGAAAGGGGTGAGCTCAGATGCTCAGTAAGGATAACAATATTGCGGAAGCTTTCATAAATAAACATTAACATTTAAGGCAACTTATAACTAAAACAAAATCCTTTTAAACATGAACTTCAACATAATATGGAAAAAGTAAAATGAGATAATGTCATTTACTTATTCACATGGATATTCTACTGGTCGAATAATCACATGCAATATCAATAACCACTTTCATAATGATGGAATGCATAACGCCAGACTATCATAACCACGTAGCCAAGGCCTCATGCCAAGACCACAAATAAGATTTTGTCAAGGCCTCGTGCCAAGGCACTAGTTTGTCTCATGAGACCTACCGATGCATCGAGGAGCTATAGCAGGCTCCACCCGTAACTTATTAAGTCCAATGCATTCCTCATATGAATAGGTTTAAACATATCATAAACCATAACATAATCGTATCACATAAAACATGCATAAAGGAAACATAACATTTCCACATTTCAATCACAAGATATCAATACAACACATTGATATAATAAAAACGCTTTCAAAACCATTTTCAATACCAAAATAAAAGAAAGTTAAAACTTTGTATTTATTTTTCATTAAAAAAATGATGTCTTGTAGAGGAAGCCGAAACTCAAATAATGGTCACGGCGGCGGAGAAGTCGTTGTCGCCGCATAAGTATGGAAAGAAAAACATTCCCTTTTTGTCATTTAGTAAAACGCTTCGTATAAAAAAGATTCCTTTTGAATAAACGTAAATGTCAAAGGGGTTTATACACCGTATAAAAGAAAGTTGTGTATAAAACCAAATATGCCTCAATGAAAGGGGATTGAGACGAAGTCCTTAAAAAGATAATTTTTTTAAATAAAGTACATCTATAATGTGTATTCACTATAAGTACACATAAATAAAGTAAAAATACAAGATAGGACATAATAATATCGTGACATAATTTGAAAGTAGGAGATTAACCCAAAGAATAGAAATCGGGTAACTCTTTTTGATTTGAGACAAAGGCTTCCTTGGGAAGAGTTCTTCCCAAAGTGAGGCTTCTAGTAGTAATAGGGGGAAGTTGGGAGCGTATTTGGGCAGAGTTTTTCCGAGACAAATGGCTTGAAAGTGTGAATAAGGTGGGAGTGGTGGGGGGCTTTTATAAGTGGAGAGGAGGGGCACTTTTGGAAAGTAATGAAAAGTCACTTTATTTTAAAATGAGTTTCAGATTTTAGAGGTCCCAAACTTATATAATTCAAGAATAAGGTGATAAGGGTTCTAAATATACTCATCCAATAGGTTTTTGACAAGTTTAAGCCTTGGATTTTACATTATCTTTTCATTTTATTTAAATCATTAATTAATGAGGTAATCGATGCATCATCATGGTGTCATAAATAATTTAATTTATTTAATGTCTAAAAATTATAAAAAAAATATAATGATGTAGGAAATATTGTTTTCTTTCTAATGAATATTTATATTCAAAAATATGACTTGTATAAGCCCATTTAAAAATTGTTTTAGTAAAACATTTCATGTTTGTGTCATTTTTTACTTTAACATTAAATAAAAGGTATTTATGTCATTTTCCAACTAAAGTGGCTCCATGGGGTCCCCAAGTTGACCCATGGATTGTCTTGGTCGGGAACGGAACATACAATGAGGGTATGACATGTTTCACGCTCATCTCATATTATTAAAACATTATTTTTACCTTAAACTACACTAATTACCTCTAATCGCGATTAAGAACTTAAAAGTTACTATTAACCAAAAAATTATTTTAATCCCATTGAACCAAATTTTTCTTCCTAATGACAACCATTTATGTCGGATTTTTGAAATTCAAATCATAGAGGTGGTAATGTTTCATTTTAACGAAAAATCAGTTTTTTAACAACCACTTAGTGGTTTTACTATTCCTCAAAAATTGAAGTTTTTTAGAATAATGCCAAAATTTCACCCTAATCTATAATTGATATTCCGAATTCAAAAATGATGTATATTTTACAAAATTGAAAACATATAAGTTGCATTAATTAATTTTATAATTAATTCCTGCTGTTACAACAAATAGCGTGTTTTTAAGAAACAATTTATATCAAACGATTGGCAATTATTTATGTCCAATTTCAATGTTAAATTAATTATAATGACCACCATTGGATAAAATGGTAAAAATATATTCTAATTATACTTTAAAACCACTATATAATATAATTTATCACTATAAAATTATTTTATTAAAAAAGTTGTTTTTAAGTATTTTTCACTATTCATAAAAATTTAGAAGTTCTCAGAAAAATACCAAAAATTGAACATAGGCTAATTTCGATATTCCAAATCCAAAAATGAAGTCCATTTTGAAATATAAAATATATATAGTTTCAAAACGTGGGTATTACTATTCATAACGGCTACTTTGATTGGTTGTGGTGTGTGTTAGAACTCGAAGCTGAGTACAACACACGCTACTGTATTATTCAAAGAGAAGAGTACCGAGGAAGCTTGGGGTGTTACAGTAATATTACATTAAAATATCATGAATAAATTGAGGATGAAAAAATTTAATGGGTTTATTAGAAAATTATAAAATAATTTCCTTCAACTGTAATTCAATTATAAAAAATATCAATTAGAATGAAATTATTAAGTTAACCTTTACAACAATCTTAACATTTAAGTGATAATTAATCAATGAACCAATTACATGTATCAATTGTGAATCCACATAAAACAAGTGTAAATACAATATAATATAATAAAAAATCATTATACAAATAATCATAAAAATAAATTACAATAAATAAGTAATATAATAAAATGAAAATAAATTCAGTTAAGAAATTTTTTTACACTTGGTAATATTCAAGTGAAATACCCTTGGAAAAAATAATTCAGATTAAAAATTAAAACACCATGAATTATTATTGATTCATAATATAACATTCAAAAGGTTTAGTATATAAAAAATGTAAAATAAATTAGATTCATAAGAATACAATATGCCTCAATGAAATGAAATTTAGACAAAATACCTTACCTCACACTTCATTTTATTTTAAAATGATTTATCCTACTATATAATCGTTTTAATAATGTTATTATTTTATAAAAAACATATTAATATTTATAATATCATATATTATCATTTTATAACATCTCGTTCATTAATTAACTTTTTATTTTCATTGTCATAGGTGTTAATTGCCTCATTTTATCTTGCATATTTCTATATGAAATATCTTGTTCATGTACATATTATATAGATACATAATATCTAGAATAATAATAATTAAATAATTATCATACTTATACATAAATTATAGTTTTTATACCACTCATTAATTATGGTTTTTATAAATAAAGTACATTATGATCATGGAGATGGTTGGTCATACATACGCATGAGTAACATTTCAATTTTTCAATGATAATTATGGAAATGAGGTATGTAATACCATATTATTTCATCAAATATACTTATATTAATCATAAATTTGTCTTTTTGATTAAAATAGATTCACATAATTTTATGAAGGTGGTAGTCCACATGTAAACGAATGACATAATCATCTTTCATTGTGTGAAATTGTAAGAAATATAATTATATATAATATCATTGCATAATGATAAATATTTAATGAATATAATAATAAGTTTATATAAATATAATATAATCATTATTTTTATTTTTATATCCTTCCTTTTAAATATTTAGTGAAATAAGAATCACATTGATTCACGAGGCGGTAGTCCACCGTACACACGAGCATCTTTATCCTATCCCCTATGGAATATAAAGTAAATTTGTATATATTAAATAATGAATAAATATTTATAACTATTTTATAATTATAATATATAATTTACATCAATCCTCATAACCAAACATGAGTAGTGTTAAAGGAAAAAATGAATGATATTGGTTTGTGAGGCAGTAGTTCCCTCTACACATGAATGATGATTTCGTAACCCATTTGATGGAAGTGGGGGAAATTGTAGGTTATGAACATAACATAAAAAAATATAATTATATTGAATATAAGGATCATATTATATCATCATGGTTTAATAAAAAAATTTGGGGGTGGAGGAAGGAATAAAACATAAACACTCATTGAATAACGTTACCTCTTCTTCGAGTATCCTATTTTGGTTTTCACCAAAATCTATCCTAGGTTGGATTTGTACTAAAAATATGGATTATATGATAATATTATGGAAGTTGGGAAGTGATTTGGGTAGGTATTTTTTGATCCAAACGTTTTTTAATTAATTAAATATAGAAGAGGGGTGGCATTTTTTATGTGAGGTGAGTGGAACACCTGTTATATTTTGAAAAGATTCATTCATACCCTTATTTTTATCATTCCAAATGCCTCCAAAATGGTCCATTATAAAAAATATATGATATAAGGTCTAAATATGTCCATGAAATGGGTTATTAAAAAATATTTAGGTCATTTTAGACCCTTATATTTTTATTTTAACCCCCAATAAATTAGTTTTTACCATAAACATGGAAATTAATTTTTATTATTTTCACTATTCATTTTGGTCAAAAATTAAGTTAAACATAATATAAATGATAAATTATTACTATTAAAAATATTGAATCCATTTTTATAAATTCAATTCATGTAATTGAAAAATTTTATTTTAAAATCAATCCCACATATGTGACGAGAAAGTTGGTTTTTAAAGAGAAATGTTTCAAAAGATTATGAAGCTTTTAAATCAAAATTCAATATCAAAATAAATAAAATAACCTAAATTGAATTAATTGATATATAATTGAACTAATTTTAATTATAAACTAATTATAAATATAATTTATTTTTATAAATAATTCAAAACAAAAGACAATTTTCTATTAAAATTAATTAGTTTTCACTATTCATCGAGAAAAAAAATATTTCGAAAAAATACAAAAAAACAACCCATATATAATTTTGATATTATTATTACAAAAATTAATTAATATAAATTTTATAAAATTGGTAGACATTAATTATATATTATGTGTGCAAAGCATGATTAATCTATCTTTTATAACAATACAATTTTTTATAAAATATGTATTTTTATTTTAAATTATTCTTATATTATTAATAATAAATATATAAAAAATAAATGTGTGTAAAATATATATTTTAATAATATAGTTAATCTGATTCATACCCACCATTCCAACATCAAGATTATATATTAAATAATAATGTTAATAGTGTATGGTTGCTCAGTAAAACTCAGTCTTGCATGCAACACAAGCTATATAAGAAACTAGTTATTACATGTAATGTAAGATAAACTCAATTTTGTGTGTAATGAAAGATATTAAATTGATTTAATTAATTTATAAATAAATAAATCATAATTTCTAGGGATGTTATATTTTCTACAATTCTTGGTGTTGTGTTTCATATACATTATCAAATACAATGTTCTTATTTTAGAATTTCAGGGTTTTATGTTATAATGAAAAACACACTATTTGATGACTCTAAGGAAAAACAAATTCAAAAATAAATAAAAATGAATAAATCAAATTAGTTTGATGATTCCCACAACATGATTATATATTTTTCGATTTTTTCCATTCCTCAAAGAATTAGGTTGAATTTATATACTTCATTATAGCAAAATCCAATGGTAAAATTATGAGATCTATAGGTTAGGATGAAACTACATCGAAAAAAAATTCATTATATGATGAATACACACATTATATATATAATATAATGAGTTCAAATCTATATTCCACTACATGATTATAAAATATTCTTCTAGATATAAATATTAGTTTAGTTTGATCAGAGAATATGATCACATAATATGTCCGCATACATCAAAAATCAAATAAAAAAATTAATGTTAAATCAAAATGTTAATGAAGTGTATTATGATAAGTAAAAACAAAATATAAGGAGAAGTTGTATTGAATAAAAAATATAACAACCAAACTTCCCAATTTTAAAAAATACATGAAAAAAAATAAAAAGTTAATTTTGTCATTAATATAAAAGTGCACACCATGAAATATCTAATTAATATCCCCATGAAAAAACATCTAAAAATACTAAACTTTATCCTTTTAAAAAATAATTTTAGTAATAATACAAAAAATATCCTTGACAATCTTCTTCATTTTAAATAATTCTCCCCATTAAATTTTTGCCTTCCTTAAAAAATAACATCACTAAATTATCCCCTATTAATATTTCTATATTCTCCCCACATTATAAGAAATAAAAAACATAAATTAGATTAGTTAAACATAATATCATTTTGTATTAACATCTCTAAATCTACCATTTTTATAGTAAAACACATAATAATAAAGTGCTATTGTAAAAAATAATAGTAGGAGTAAAGAAAAAGTATTCATGTAAGAATCCTTAGGTATTATATATTTAATAACATTATGGAATTTTGAAATGAATGAATTCTTACCTCCATAATTACTATTAACTTTAATGTGAATTTATCTCCCATTAATGAAACATAAAAAGGATAAAGAAAACCTATTTTACCTTTAGAGTATGTGAGTATAAAATAAGATAAAAAACTATAGATGCTAAAAATTGAATGTTTGAGTCTGCCTAAAATTACCTCTTGATACTTACAAATGATATTATTCTAAAAAATATGTTTATATATAATTTTAAAACTAAATTGTATTATCTTCCACTATGATATAAAATAGATTATATTTAAAATATAAGTAAAAAACTCTCCGTTTTTAAAGGTTTAATAGAATAGAATAATAATTTCACCAAGTAAGGAATTCATAAGAGTAACAAACTATATTTATATTAGAGTATAAAAATAAATTTTAGATAATTAAAGCATGATCAGTTGTCAATATATTTTAGATTATATTAAATTCATCAAATCATAAGGTTTAGTATAATACATAAGATATTTAAGATCCAATTTACTACTCATCCAAAAGATATTTATAATTTGAATTAAAATAGGGGGTCGTTATCCTAAATGTAAACCCTTAATGTAAAAGATACCTTACAGAAGTTAATTTCTATTAATATCAAATATTATGAGTTAACTTTTTTAGAATAAATAATTTTCATTTTGTGAACTTTTTAATAATGTATTATACATGCATGAAAAGCTATCATAATTCTAAACAAAGAATTACACCCTTTTTCTAGGATTATATCAATTTCAGGGGATAATAAAATAAATAAATCATAAGTTACGGTCATGATTCACTGATCAAACCTAACTTATATTTATTATATTCAAATTTATCCAAATTTATGGGTTTAAGGATAATGTTAATAAAATGATTTTCAAATCCGATAAACTTGAGAATAATATATTTATTTTCTTAGTGGTACCAAAGGAAGTGATGTTTAATGTATTTTTTATTTCCACATGAGTGATGTTTTAGGTTCATAAACAACTATATAGTTCTTGTGATATCATTAATAATCAAACATTGAGTTAAAATCAAAGTCTCTGAGTGTGTGTTGCATCCACGATACATGAGCACAATAATTTCCATTCACCATATATTTTTCTTTAGTGGTGTATGGTGAAACTAAATATTGTTTCTTTATAGAAAATAAAACTAAAGAATATCTAAGAAAATGAATAGTTCCAAATTTTCTCTTCCTTTATATTTTATATCTTTGAAATTATCTATCATAATAACTCTTAAGAGTATACTCATTTGAAAATGAATAAAATAATCTAAGTGTGCGAGTTCTATTAAGGTATTGGACGATACTATTGACTTCATTAAGATGGTATTCCTTTAAATTTTATTCTATTCCTACAAACAATCATACTGAATACATAATTTATGGTTGACTAACTGTTGAATAGAGAAAAATTTTTGTCATCCATTTTAACTTTTTTGGCTTATTAGTTTCCTAGATTTATCAAGGTGATCTTTATAAGTGGTACCTAAGAAATTACTAATACTTGAAGAATTTTTTAAAAAAAATTAATTAAATATATGATATATTAACATTGAGTTAAGATTGTTCCTTATGGTATTTGAGTTATTCAGATGCCAAAATTTCAACCATCATGCTCATCCTGGACTCAATTTGAATAGGTTCTAAGAAACTATATGTGAGATTTTTTTATTTAATCAAAATATGATTTCATCAACATAAAATAGAACAGTGATTGTGTCCCAAAAAACATTCTTAATCATTAGAGTTTAATTCATTGAACCTTTAATAATTTTTTTAAAGTATGAAACTAGATAATAACCATATCAAGATCTCATAGCTTATCTAAGTATGTAAAGATATTTTGTATGTTTAAAAAATTGTTATTTAAATTTTATATTTTAAAAAATAGGAGGTTATTTAATGTTAACCTCATTTTGAAAATATTCATTGAGAAAGATACCTAGAAAATCCATTTAAAATAGATTAAAGTAAAGGTGAGCTACAAAGGGTAGAAGTATATAGATGGATTCAAGCCTATCTACCAAAGAAAATTTTTATCTATAATTTTTCCTCTAAATAGTTATAAAACTTATCAACTAGACTTATATTAATCTATATAATAATCCAATTTTCATCACACTTATTCTAGAAGTCCCTTTTAACAGCTTTGACTGGAATATCCTTCGGACGCACAACCAACATACAACCATTTTTTGTTCAAATTTCATAAGATATAAATTCATAAAAACTATAAAAATATCATCAACTAAGGCATAATCTTACTTTTTAGGTTAAAATTGGTATTTTAATGGAAGATTATAACATTCATTCCTTGGGGATCATTGAGTTATTACTGATTGACCTACACCAACAATTACATTATATCTGGGAAAACTTTATAAGATAAATTGATTATTATGTAAATTGGTATATTGATTATCATATATCTAATAATTGACTTCTATTAAGAATAATTTTTATTATCTAACTTCCATTAGTCTATGTTCTTGTATGTTAAGTTTCAATTAATGTGAATCAACACTAGGTAATAAAACAGATGGTTTTTCAAAAATATAATTTGGATGAGTATCCTATGAATGATTTAACATTGAAAAAGGATCTATTTCATCAAACATAGCATTTTCTATTTATTTAATGGTTTTTTTCCATTTTTTGAAAACCTAATAATCATCACTAGTGATTGAATAGCCTAACAAAATTTCATCACTTACCTTTAAATCACATTTATAAAAATTATCTTCTACATTCAAAATGAATACTTTATTTCCAATGACTATAAAGTAATATGGTTTATTTTTCCCACCATTGCAAAATATATAAGGGGTCTTACCTAATAGTGTATTAAGAAAAACATAGTTTATGGTGTAGCAATCTATACTCATTACCTCCACCCAAAAATTCCTAGCTACCGAATATTTTCAAAACTTGATCGAGCAATTTCCTAAAAGGGTTGATTTGTTTTATTAAATACACTATTTGTTGGTGGAATTATTTGTGCAAAAAAATTTAAAGTAATGATATTTTCACTATAAAATTTTTTAAAATCAGAATTTAAAAAATCACCACATGATCACCAAGTATAGTTAAAATCAATAGCTTTTTGAAATATTGAACAAGGGAAATAAACTTTTAAAAAGAAGATAGTGATTCTTATTTAAGAGCTAGAAAATAGGTCCATGTGTACACAATATAGTCATCAACCAATAAATTCACATAATATTATACTATAATAATTGTAGTTTATGTAGGCCCAAAAAGGCATATGTGAACTAACTATAAATATGTAGACATTGAGAGTTCACTTGGAGGATTAAATATTGACTTGTGTTGCTTCCTGTATTGAAAAGAGTCACAGAATCTATTATAATTTTACTTAAGATCTATATTTACTTCACTAGTATTTTCATAGAAATTTTAGATATTTTCTATAAGTTTTTGTCTCAAATATTTTATTCCAAATCTATGGATAATATTTCATCACACTAATCCAAGGTGCGTTCTAATAAAAATTGTCTTCTATTTTTAGAGTGTACACATTATCATATATATGAGTAGATTAGACATGTGCTCCATCCAAAAATATAATGGTAAATTTATCATTCATAATTTTCATAGTAAAAACTTTATTGTGTAGTTGAATTATTCTAATAATGATGTTATTAAGACCAAAAAACAAAGGATATAATAAATTAAAGACATGCAAACAAATAATACATGTCCAATACCAATACTCTAACCCTGTACATTATCTCCAAAGGTGACTCATCCTCAATTTAAATTTTCAAGGTCTATAAATATGACATTCCTCCTATCAAATTATGAGAACTTCCACTTCTTATGTACCATATGTTCTTACTATTGGTAATATTATTATTTTCTTGAATAAATATATGCTAAAATTTTTATTCCCATGATTTCTTGAGTCTGTTAATGTTAGAAAACAACACTTTAGGAATCACCATTTTCTCAAATATTATATGTTTCTCAACTAATATCTCTTTATAAATGTAACACTTATGATTTTAAAGTGATTATAATTTTTCAAATAAGAATTATTTCTCCAATTACATCATCTCTTCAATTTATTACAAATAGAACACTTTTAGGTAAAAAATAATTTGAAAAAATTTGTGACGGTCTGATACATAAAACCTATTCTAGAATATTTACAATTTCATTTTAACTAAATTAATATTTTTTCAAAATTATCTCTACTATAAGTAAAATTAGATAATGGATTATTTATAATATTAACATTATAATTTAGTTTATTAAATAATTTCTGATCATTATAAGTTGAGATAATTTTAGACATATTATTTATCATGGAAGTTGTATTAGAAATTTTAGAGGTAAGTTTTTAAATATTATATTACTATTTAGAAAACATTTCCTTAGGTGAGTCAAGGTATTTATTTAACCTTTTATTTATCCTTTATAGGAAATTCATATATCTAGTTATTTATTGTAATTATGGGATATCGTCTTCTTCTTTTAATGAAGTATAAATATTGTCATTGTCTGAAGTATAAAAAACAGTATATGGAGATAATAGTGAAGGTGAATTAATATTTAACTTCCCCATAAAGTAGATATCAGTATAATGATATTTTTTATGAAATCCTTCTATCTCTGAACTACTATTTATTTCTGAAGAACTTCTTCTTTCAAATGAAAATTCCGAACTGGAACACCACATATAATTAGTTACTCTAAATGATTTTATATCATTTAAATTTAATATTTACTATCTGTTTTCTTCTTATTTTTTTAACAAAGGTTAATTATGTTTAACATAACTGAGTCTCTTTCACTCAAAACATATCATCTTTAAAGATTAATTCTTCCCACGTTTATCTTTTCTATTCTTATTATAGTCATACTATAAGTTATTATTTATGATAACATTTTTCATATTACTCAAAATTAGAGTGATATATCCTTAAGAATTTTTATAATTAATAAAATTTTATTGATGTTTAGATATATTCTTTACAATACTAGTGGATTCTAAAATTTTTGAACTGAAAGTTAAATCCTTGAAAGTTTAAATGAATTAGATCTATTATTTCCCTTCTAATTTTAGAATCTCCATTCAATTGATTATCATAATACATGGGATTGCTAATAATATCATCATTACTAGGATTCATTATGATTTCCCACAGACATGGTCACCTTAAGTACATAACTTTAAAGAAAATATTGCATCACATGCATCCTCAAGAACTTTTAGGTTCAGAGTTTTAGAGAATTGGTAAAAACAATATCTAATAAAACTCATGAATTTTTTAACCAATGAAAATCTTTCCAACTATATGAATGGATACTTAATCCATAATAAGTCTCCATAATCTCCCATAAGTTCTCCATACATGATACTCTCCTAGACACATCATATATTTTAATTTTATTTAAAACCCAGGGAAATGGAAACTTACTAAATGGGTGAGGTCAAACTCTTAGTAAGGGTTAACATAAGGAAATAAATTTAAGTATCCTAATATAACATAATATGAGAATATGGATATAACAAAATTATATAATAAATTCATACACAATAAAAAATAGATCATCAAACATAATTCATGGAATATGTCATAGCATAACATAAGAAATAAATTATAAAAGTGGGAAACATGAGTCAATAAACATGATACATGATATAATAATACATTTATAAGAATATGAATTAATTTTTGGCACAACAATAAGAATAGAAACACATTTTAAACAAATCTAAGTATTCTCACCCATTATATTGTGATCAAATCCATGTATACCCACCATTTTTTTTTGTAAAAAAGTGTAATTATGTCTACACATCATTATCTCATGAGATATAAATCTTCAACCAATGTATTTTAGGATGATATAGGAAATAACCTATAATAAATCATATATATTTGTGCCAAAATTTATCAATAATTCAGTATATCAAGAAACCCCATTAGAAAAAAAGAGTTTCACATGCTTTTCAAATGGAATAACATAATGAAATCACTCGTAATTTAATAAAAAATAAAAACATGATAAACCCATAGAATATAAATGTGTATCCAAACATATTCATTAAAATTATATGTAAACACCATTAATTAAATATAATTAAGAATATGATATTTGTACTGTATAAATAATGATTATATATTTAAGTTAATAATTTCCCCAATCAATTGATGTATAGAATCTAAGTGAACACCCTTCACAAAAATAAATAAAAAATATGATATTCTCCAAGAAAAGGTATTAGAAGAAAATTTTTGGTTATACACTAGAGATGATTTATAAAGAAAAATACAATTATCTATAAATTGTATAATAAATATTCAACATTGTTTATTTGTAAAAATGCAGGTAAAGAATCAACCAGTAGAAGAAAAATAATTTTAAAATAATAATTGAATTTAACTTTGAAAATCAATGATGAATATATCCCTCTTTCTATTAAAAACCATTTAAATTAAACTCATATAATAATGAAAAAATAAATTTTGTTATGAAACCATGAAACATGGGGAAAAATATTCACAAATATGTTAAATATTATCTTTTTTAAATATTTTTAAAAATAAATATTTTTTATTTATATAAGTAATGCTTAAGTGAAGAAGTCACCATTTTATTTTGGGTTTCGGCCCCTCTAAAGGGGTACAAAAAAAAGTCACCATTTTTATTTGAAAATTAATTCTCAAAATGGTTGTAAATAAAAATATTGAGATATATTAAATGATTACTTTTTATGGAATTTCTGATAATAGAGTCCTAGAAGGAATAATACTTTATAAAGAAAATAGATAATGGAAGAAAATTAATATATCAACATGATAGGTAAAAAAAATTAAGGCATTTAAACACATTTATTGAAAACCCAGATTATAAATAGTGTAATAAAATTATAATTTTAAAAGTGGTGATTATAAGTTAGAGGATTACATGAATTAATCCATATTTGAGTTCACAAAAAGAGAGTAAAACATTGGCGGAAAGGAAAATTATGGACATAAAGGAGAAATATCCAGTTGGAAGAATAAGAGTTATTCTTACCAACATAAAAATTTAATTTGAGCATGTATTTTATCAAAAAATGATATTGATTTAATGAAGTAAATTACCCTAATAAATAGATAAATTACCATTTTAAATGGGAAATGTAAAGATAATGTTGTGTTATGAGATTATAATCAAGTAGAGAATTTATGACATAAGGATAAATTATTTGGGTTGGGAAATATATTACATCTCAAGTAAAATTTTAATAAAAACCCCATGAATGAGAGAGATCTTGAAATTTAAATCATAAAACCATGTATAAAAGATATTTCATTAAATATAAATCAAATAAGTAGAATATAAATCATATAGATATAATTAGGTTCATAATAAATATGAAACTCAACGAAATTAGTTCAAGATGAAAAACCCCTTAAAATTTGATTAGTATTTCAATTGAATAAATTAGAAGGAGTTATTGTGAAATAATATTTTACAACGTATTATTATTTGTGATTTTCTAGGAAATAATTTAATGGGGAGTGGTTACATCATGTTAAATATGATTAGGTGAAAAACATGAATGCATGTCTCAAAGAAATGGAATTGATACAACAAACCATTAAAATTAAAATAATCTTTGAGATAAGAATTATTTTATTATGAAGTTTATAAGGAATAATTTTAAACCCCTATAAAATAAGGGGAAATATAATACAAAGTGTTAATTATATAGAAAAAAATATTTATGGAATAAAATAATTCAATAATAATGTGTGTAACTTAATAGAAGAATAACTGAGTTAGCACAAACCATTACCTCTATCTTGATTCACTTTGTGTATGTTCTTAGCATCCTGAATAATCAAATTAAGTTTATTAGACACCATATTGGTAATATTATTCATCTATTTAATTTACCTAGGACCATTTATTTTCTTATATTATTAATGTATTATATGATTTGTTTGGTCATTTGAGCCGGTTACTCAATTTATAGATAAACCATTTGGTATATTGGATAAGCTAAAGGTGTTGTATAAAAACTTATTAAACTATAGGATTATAGGATCTTATAATTTTTATTATTATATTAGTATACATTTTAAATAGTTATATTAGGTTTTTCAAAAAATTAAGTGATATTTGAAAAGGTACTCGGATATTTTTATTATAGGTGGTTAAATTTACTATGAAAAACTATTATTAATATCACTTATAAAATTTCCAATGTTTTCTAACTATAATATTAATAGTGTTATAAGCATCATGTTTGTTCATTAAATACTTTTTTAAAGTCATCCTTGTTAGGTAGTGATGAAAACAATCACTTCATTCCATTAATATAATAAAACTTTAATATACTATTTTAATTGAGTTAATTATATTTGTATGCCTATGGTAGTTTTTTAAGGGAATGATTAAGGAGAAAAGTATACAGATTATGTAATACGAACTTTGGGACCTTAAACTTTCTCTTGAAAGTCACTATATAAATGAAGGGCATAAAAATAATTATGGGGGAATGGAGATTTAGGTCATTAAAGGGACTTCTAGGAGAGTAAAATTGTGTATAGGTTCAAGGATATTTATCAGTTATGTGTAACATTAAGAAGGTGTAAGTGATCCCCTTTTATAAGTGAACTAAAAAGATATTTTGTGAACACCCCTTATTTTTCAATAATATAATGACATTATTAAAGGTTAAATAGTTCCAAAAGTGATAATTAATTGATTTTTGTGTGATATTGGGTCTATAAATTATCCACCAATAAGCAACACAAATTTTTTAAATGTGTTTAATGTTATTTATTCTTACATTTTTTACTTTTACTATTTTTTGTTTTTACTAGGGTAACTATTTTTCACAATTAACTTATGTTATAATAAAAGTATAAAATAACACCTTTTCCAAATAATTGTGTCCTAAAACTAAATTTAATGTCCATTTAATATAAATAAATTTATAAAATAATTGAAAATTAACTTTCAAATTAAAACATTTTATATGTTAAAAAAAAAGTTTTTTAGAAAACTGACTTTTAACAATTATGATTTCTTAATATTATTTAGCATTGATTACCAAATAAATTACTATTGATATAATTTTATATATGGGTAATAATAAAATTAGATCAATTTTTCAAAAGTTATTAATTAATTTAATTAAATAAAAATTATATAATATTTGTAAAAAAATTCCTTGAAAATATTGGTATTATTGTTATTGATGTAATTAACTTTAATAATAGTAATCATAATTTTATTATTAAGAATAAAATTGACCTTATTATATAAAATGAACATACTTATCTAAAATATGAAATCCATTTTTTATATTTAATTCCTATAATTGGTGAAAAATAATTTTTAATATAAGAAAATAAAAACAGTTTTTAGATTAAAATTTTACTTATGTTTCAAAAACATAAAGCATGTGTTTTATAATTTAAACATATTATTTTTAATTGATTAATTTTACTCATTAAATAAAATTTGGTGAAAAAAATATAATTTTTTAAGTAACACTTATTTTATCATGATGATATAATCATTATAATATTAATAAAAGGGTATTTATTACAATTCACCTAAAATAAATTATTTTAGAAAAATACAAAAAAATATCCCATGATAATTTAAACATAATCAATTCAAATATTAATTACATTAAATTAAATAAAAATACTAAAATTTATAATTTTATCTTTGAAATCAAAAAAAATTAATTTTATTGAAAAAATATCGTTTATAACTTTAAGTGTTCTTAATCATACTATGTGTGAATTTATAATTGATTACAATATTTTTATTTAATATAGGTTTAATTATTCTTAATTTTTATTAATAATATTCCTCAAATGTTTCACAAATCATCTTATTTTTTATGTTTTGTGTGAAGCTAGCTATCAAATGTAATATTAATTTATAGAAAAAAATTTATTCTAAAATCTCATTGTGTTTTGTTCTCCTCCTTAAATAAATTGTGTCCTTTTAATTTTAATTATCACCTAATAATGAAATAATGAAAGATTTATTTAATATAGACAAGAATTTGGACTTTATTTATAATGTATTATCAATCATTGTAACTTGGATAAGTCTAAGAACACATTTATTAATTCACAAAAAACATATCACAATATGTAGTTTCTTTCTACCCATTTAAACTGAATACTCCTCATGATTATGTTTAAGTATTATTTAATAGAACCAATTTTCCTTGATATTTTATCATCATCCTTATAGTGAAATATAGTCTTATGTTTTTTGGTAATATGAAATATTGTCTCTCTATTTCATTACTATAGAGTTTATGTAGAGATAGATAATCCATTTCCAAAATCGCGTCAAATTCATCTAAATGAATTATAATAATATTTTCACAAGTTTCGCTCCCATAAAATTAAACTTTTCATACTAATAGTGTACCACTATAAGTTTTTATTAAAAAAATAAAAATCTAGTTTTCTAGGTTATCATGAAATTAAAAAACATTCTAGGTATAAAGGTCCGAGTTGAATAATACCCAAATATAACACTCATAGTTTATGAGTGGATGATCAATGTTATTCATTCCACATAATTTTCAGAACTAACTATAGTAGTTTTGGTTTCATAGTATTTACCATGTTCTATATTATAGGAATTTTATAATGAATATCACCCTTGTTATCACTTTTATTTGGGATTTGATTTGGGTAATTCCTAAGTATCCTATATTTACAATATTGAAATGTTAAAGGTAACTCAATATATAATCTTTTTTCGTTTCATATTATCCATTGAACTGTTATTATTTTTATAAATATGTCTCTAAATTATATCCTTAACCATAGATAAAACATCTTCTATTTCTATTCAGGCATTCTGAAGGTTGTTGATTCTCAAATTTTTTACATGAAGGATATTGAATCATCTTTGGTTCATCATCTTCATCACCTAAACTTCCATGATACAATTTACTTATCTTATTTGGTTTGTATTTTAAACTCAAATAATTTTATATTGTTAATAATATATATTATAATATCTAGTCTATAATAATCACATGGTTTCTCACTCCATCTCTTATCCTGTAAGATTATTCATGGGGTAAATCACACCCTTGTCTAAGTAATCCATTGTTAACATGGTTACTTTAGGATTTATCCATTAATCAAACCAAAATGGGTTAATTTTAATATTGAATAATTATAATTATAATTAAATTATCATAAATGGTCTTATAAAAAAATAATCCTAAAACATTATCTTTAAAACCATCACATTGGTTTTATGTTAAACCTAACTCACTCTCAGTAAAATATAGGTTTCTTTAGGTTGGGTTCTCTCATACCCATTAAATAAATTCCTTGACATAAAAAATATATCATAATGTCTTTTAAAGGGAATCTTAACGATCTAAGAATATCCCCCGGGAGTTTCTAGATAGGTGTGATGTCTCTGGAAAACTCATTTTATACCAAAGTTAATATTGAGTTGATACTCAACTATCCTTTTCTTGGGTGATTACCTTATAACGACCCTACACTTTAGTGCACATTAATACTTGATTTATTACGTAAAATTAAATTTAATACAACCCAAAATATTTATATGTATATTGTATTTTTTATTTAGGTACAAAAAATAACATCTTGAACATGGGATACAAAAACATTATTAAAAACTTCCTTAACATGATTTGTTGAGAAATTATTAAACAAGCTCAAAATTATCCTTCAAACATAAAAATTCAAGGGATAACCTAGGGAAACACATAATAAATAGGTGAGATATAAATCCCACTAAGGTAATAAATATTGGATAAGTGATACATGTTAGACAATAGGTATTTTAATGAAGAATAAAATGAACATTAATAGTATGGCCTGACATAACATAATAATCATAACTTGAGAAATGTGCAAAAAACAAAAAACACTAAATAATAAACATAGGTCAAGGATAAATAATCAAGAACTCATGGTGGATAACATATCATAAATTAATTAGGTACACCCCTATTCAAACATGATGTATCATGATAATAAACATTACCCAATTTGTTAGAGTGCTATCTATCCGCACCCATCAAAATCATTTCTTTCCCATGCTTAAGTGTGCCACGTAGAACATATGTCATGGATTAATTCATCATAAAAATTATTTAAAATATCAAGGAATGTGGAATCAATACATGTATGTCCCAAATATATAAATATATGCGCATAAAGTTGAATACCCTTGATTAAAAAACAGGTATGGTATTCACTACACAATTTTTTGGCTTGGAAAATCGGGGAGAAATTTCACCTGCATAAAAACGTTACGTAAAAATTCATAAAAATTATTTATTAGAGTGAAATGGGTATATAAATATTTTTACATAAAATGGTATCTCATAGGGACATGTTAAATCATAACCCAATAATATAAATTTGGAAATAGATGTCATAAGGTAATAAAGATATATTAATAGAGAAAATAACTCTTACAAAATATCAGCATTGTAATGAGGGTACATAAAATACATGGGAGGATTAATGAGACTAAATGGAAAATCTCATAATTTATACATAAAATGTAAAGTAATTTTAACAAGGAATATCATATCCCATACTAAGAAAACGAAAATTATAATACATAACATCAAAGGAGTGGTTGATAAAAGGGCAGAGTGGAAGATACCTTACGAAATTTTAGCATAGTAACGACTTAGGTAAAGGTCGAAATGATAAAGAATAAATTATATATAATTCTTATACAATAAATTTTATATTAAGTTAATTATTCTAAATTAATTATAATATTAAAATTTGAATTTGAGAAGACTAACTTCAAAGAAAGTGCTTGAATTGAAATGAGGGAGACTCCTTTATTATTTTGGTTTTGGATTATACATAATAAAATATCCAAATCCACAAACTATTACATGGGTTTTTCTCATTGTTTCATCCAAATAATAGTGATTTTTATTACTATATATTTCTAAGGGAAAAAATTATTAAAATATTTACCATGGTGATGTGGAGGCGAGTCGCACCATTAAAGAAATGATTTTAAAATCATAAAATATATTATAAGACATTGGGGGATTAATAATAGCATTAAAAAATTAAATAAAATAACATAAAATCACATTATTTTAAAGTGAAAAAATTTATGTGGTATTTTAGCCCATTTATAGTAATTATTAAATCACTTTTGTTTCATTATGATTTTATAAAACACAAAGTATATTTATACGATATTTAATTTTAACCAGAAAATTCGACGGTCTCATTAAATTATGAAAAATTAACATTGGATAATTTTAACAACCTAATTCCAAAAATAATAATCATTTTATCTAAATAATTTTATAAATATCTGAATTTTTACATTTAAAATAAAAACCAACATTTATTGAAAATGATGGGTTTTTTAACAAGAACAGTTTTTCAAACCCTTTTAAAAATTAAATTTGAATTCAGAAAAATTATATGATAATTTATATTTAATAAAAATTATTTAATAATAATATTTATTAAAATATTATATATTTAAAAAATCTATCAAGTCATCAAAATAGATTTGTTAATTGATTTTTAATATTAACCAAAAATATTATTTTGGTTTTATTGAATAAAAATAAAAAACATTTATAAAGTAACAATAATAGGAGGAAAATATACTCATTATTCGATAAAAAATAGTATACAAACTCATATTTATAGGGTATTTTTATATATCCCTTTAATACACCAACCAATTACCTATGGGTAAGTTGTGAAATGCTGGGACTTTCATGGGGAAGTTTAGCGATCATGGTTTGGGTTGTGATCTCAATGATCTTAAACTAATTCGATAAACAATTTTTATCATGCTAAAGTTGTTGGATATCAGCTTAGTCTTGGTCAATGGAAAATCCTAGAAATTCTATCTCCCTTATAATCTTTGATAAATGGCCATCATAGGGTACGATCCTACTGGTTGAGGTCATCAATTCCTTTTTTGTGACAAATGGATTTGTTAAAACCATATATTTATACCAATCATGTGATCACTTCTCAATGGGTATATTATCAAAGTTAAGTATTATTAATGATCCATAAAATCAAATTGGATATAATAAAAAAATATGTGCATGTATTTTTTATAACCATATTAATTATTAAGACATTTATTTAAAATAGAAAAGGGGAATTTTATTTATAACAGTTTGGGTCATTACAATATTCCCCCTTATGAAATTTGACCCTAAAAAGTTTCCTTTTCCAATACTAAAAAATATGAGGGAAACTCTATTTCATCACCTCCTCTGGTTCCCAAGTTGCTTCTTCAAAATTTTGGTTTTTTCACAACAATTTGAAAAGGGGAATTGTCCTATATAATGGAATATTTTCTATAAAATCAATAATCTTCACTAGATTCTCTTAATATGAAAGATTGTTATCTAATGGTACCACCTCTGGATTGGGTACATGTGACGGTTCTAGTATGTACTTCCTCAAGAGGGTTACATGGAATACATCATGTACTTGAGATAGGATCAGTCGAAGTGTTAGTCGATAGGTCATCCCTCTAATGTGATCAAGGATCTCAAAAGGGTATATGTAACATGAACTAAGTTTACCCTTCTTCCCGAATCTCATTTCATTATTATATGGAGATATGTGGAGGAATATCATGTCTCCAACATCAAAATCTTGGTCTAATCGATATTTATCAGCATAGGTATTATGTGGACTCTAAGTAGATTTGATGTGTTCCTGAATGGTTTTTACCTTTTCCACCATCTACTTAACCATTTCAGGACCTAGAAGTTTTTGTTCCCCAAAATCCTCCTAACATGTAGTTGTTCAACACCTCTTAACATAAAGGGCTCAATAGAGATCCATTTGGATGCTCAATTGGAAAATGTTGTTGTATGAGAACTCAACCAGAGGAATGTGTTTGTCTTATCCTCCTTTGAAGTCAATTGAGCATTATTTCAACATGTCTTAAAGAGTTTGGATAGTCTACTCAGATTGGCCATCATTTTGAGGGTGATAATTTGTAATAATGTTCATCTCAGTGTTTAGATAAAGCTGGAATCTTTTCAAAAACATAGAGGTGAATATTGGATCTTGATCAAATACAATCGATTGTGGTAATCAATGTATCCTTACCAAATCACTAATATATATGTGTGTTAGTTGATCTAGTGATAAGTCCTCTCAAATTTTAATAAAGTGAGTAGTATTTATAAGACAATCCACAAGAACCTAAATAGGATTGTTTATTTTGGATTTCTTTGGAAGTCCAGTGAAAACTTCTATGGTGATGTTTTCTTATTTCCATGTTGGTATGGGTAATTGTTCCATCGTCTCCTTAGAATTATTCTTTTTATCCTTCACTTGAGGACTTTCCAGGCACCTTAATGTATATTCAATGATCTCCTTCTTCATGTTGTCCCACCGATAGTGCTGTTAGAGATCTCGATATATCTTTGTGTTTCCTAAGTGAATGGTGAAAGTCAAACTATTTCATCCAATAGTTCTTTATTTAACTTAAGATTTAATAGAACACATTTTCTTGACCAAAATCTCACAATTCTTTACTCATTAACAATGAACTTTGAGGATTTCCCTTTTCTTATAGTTTCCACTTTCTTCTAAATTACCACATCAATTTTTTTAGCAATCTTTAACCACTCAAGAAGAGTATTTTGAGAAATAATTTGTGAATGGATTAATTATTTTACTTCATTTATGATTCCTAAGTCCATACTCTTCAATTATAAGAAGATTGTATCCTTATCAATTCTCAACAATGATAAAATTTATGGATCCTTTTTTCTTAGAGAATCAGAAAAATTATTCTCTTAACTCTAATGGTAGTTAATTGAGTAGTCATAGTCCCTAATTAGCTTTAACCATATTATTTGGAGCATATTAACCTCTTTCTATGTGAATATATATTTGAGGCTCTTGTGATGAGTATATATATCACACTTCCCCCCATATAGATAATGTCACCAGATTTTTTATGCAAGGATCACAACTTCCAACTCTATATCATGAATGGGATAATTTATCTCTGGATTTTTCAACTACCTTAATTTATAGGCAATGACTTCTTCATTCTGTATTAACAAAAAACCCAATCCCTTTTTTAGTGAATCACTGAATACTATGAAACTTTCTTCACTTGTGGGTAGTTTGAGCAAAGGGGAAGTGATAAGCATCCTTTTAACTCCTTGAATCTTCCATTGCATTCATAATTACAAGAAAACATGACTCCCTTATAAGTTATCTTGGTAAGAGGGTTCAAAAATTGTGATAAATCTCTCAAAAATTAGTGTTAGTACCAAGATAAACTATGAAAACTATGGATATATATCATAAATGTTTTCCTCGTTCATCATTTGATTTCATTTTTCATTGGAGGATCCAAAAATATCCCATTTCTTGTGATGATCTTCCCCAGGAATGAGACTTCCTTCGACCAAAACTCACACTTGTTGTACTTGGAATAAATCTTCTCCTTTAGTAAGGTTTTTAACATGGTGTTCAAATGATTCTCATGATCCTTTTTTATTATAGAGTATATTAGGATATCATCTAAAAATACTACCTCAAATTTTTCGATGTAATCTCTAAAGAATCTATTCCTAAAATTTGTGAATATTTCTGAATCATTACTGTGTCCAAATGGAATCACAATGAACTCATAGTTCATATAACTTATAAAAAAAGAGATATTGGGGATATCTTTCTTCTTCACCCTTAATTGATATTACCTCGACTAAAGATCCACCTTCGAGAAGTATTTTTCTCCATATATCTAATCAAACAATTCATCAATCTGTGGAAGAGGATACTTATTTTTTCTTATGATCTTGTTGAGTTCACGATAATCGGTGTAAAGGCTCATTGAATCATCCTTCTTCTTGAAGAAGAGGACCAGTGGACCCCATGGTAAAGCACTTAGGTGTATGAACCCTTTATCCAGATTCTCTTATAGTTGTTTCTTTATCTCCTTCAGTTCCAAAACATCCATCATATATAGTGTCTTGGATATTAGCAATTCCCCATGTATAAGATTGATTAAAAATACAACCTCTATGCTTGGAGGAAGATTAAGAAAATCATAGTGAAACACATCATCGTATTCTATCAAAATAGACATTTCTTCAAGGATGATCATTTCCCCAGACTCAATCATTTGAGCTATATATTCTTTATCATTGGAAAATAATATCCATTCTTGAGATGATGGTGTTAAATAATATTCATCCTCCTCTATACACTTTAGTATAATCAAGGTTCAATTCTCTATATGGAGAGTGATTTGCTTCTTGCGGTAATTTATATTGGATATATACATGGAAATCCAATACTTTCCTAGAATGGCATCAAATTAGACAAAAGGGAGTATGAAAAGGTTTTCTGGGAATTTCAGCCCAAAAACGGTGACATGTGAGGAGTTATAAACATAGGATGAAATAATTTCCCAATTTTCCATTTTCACCAACATCTATGCCTCTATGATTTGTGGTGGTGTTTGAATAGTTCTACTAAACTTTCGTGATATGATGGAATGCGTAAAACCAAAATAAAAAATTATATTCTCTATTATTTAATTAATAACTAGAATACCTATTACCACATGTTTTCAGGATTCACATAAGTGGTAGTGATTTAAAAATCAGACCCTTGAATCCTTGGAGGTTGTTGGTTGCCCTTGAAAACCCTTGTCTTAGAGCATTGGTTTTCAGCGTTCCCTTGTTCCTTACTATTGTAGAAATGAACAATGTGATGAGGTTTCACTAGAACATTCCTTTCCTCCCTAACATTAGAGGGTTTATCATGTCAGAAATTATTAGCTAGGTGTCCTTCCTTCACACACCTAAATCGTTCCTTCATCCCCCTTAGGAAATTTATAGGGTGATTCATTCCAAAACATTGACAAGGGGGTGCTAATATTTATTATCACCATCAGATTTATCCATATAAATACCAGAATTAAACTTCAATTTCCTCTTCTTATCCCCATAATACCCTTAGGAATCTTTAATATCCATTTTGAATTTTAGGTTACATGAGACAATTTCCTCATAGCTACCAAATACAAGAATCTCTAGTGATTTTCATTGACTAGGATTTATCTCACCAAAGAAGTGGGGAACCTTGAATTCAGGGGTAACAATAATGTCGGAGGAATATCATGCATGTATTGGAAATTTTTCCTCATATATCCTGATAGATCATTCAACTTTTTTCTTGATGGTGAGGAAATACCATTAAATTTTAATTTGGATAGTGAGAGGAAAATATTTATTGAAAAACATTTTCAAGAATTCTGTCCACTCCATCACATAGATCTTTTCCTCGGGATTTGTATTCTTAATCAATATCCACCACAAATCAGCTTCTCCCTCCATATGATAAATAGCCAGTAGAACCTTCTATTTCATAGAACATTAAATGATAGAGAATATCTTCTCCATGGAGTTGATCCATTGTTCTGTGATTAAGGGATCAGATGATCCTTTTAAAGTAGGGTGACTTTGTCACATGAAGATCTATATTGTAGATTGTTTTATATTAGCGGGGGTTTGGGATGTAAAGACCTGTAAAATTCAAGGGATTTTTTTTTAATTTTCTTTAGGATTTTACAAGAATGAAGTTTCTGACGGTGCCCGATTGCATGGCCATGTGTGCCCGGAATCAATTTCCGAAGTTTAGGCTCGGGTACGTTCAGTAAACGAATGAGCAAGTTTTTCTAACTTTTGAACTGGTGCTCGGAATCGAATTCCAAGGGCACTGATAGAATCACCGTGCCGGTATTTGTTTAGAAACACCTTTTCTGGAGTTGTGTTTGCTCGGGTGTGGTTTTTAATTTTTGGGGTTAAGTTAAGAAATAAAATAAAAGTGGTGCGACACTTTATTTTAGTTCACTTAAAGCCAGTTAAAGCCACTTAAGCTAGGTTAAGCGGATTAGATGGGACCCACAATATCCTACCCGATTGGTAGGATATTTTGTGAGGTGGGACCCACACGAGTCCCACCGTTTCTTTCCTTCTTACGTAATGCACCCGCACCCCCTATAAATGAAGTCAAACCATAAATTTTTCTGGTTAAGAAACGCCTCATTAATTGGGTAGTTAAATAGTTACAATTAATTCTTTGAATTAATTTTTCATTTCTTATCTTTTGTTTTTCAAATTCTTTTGTTGATAATAAAATAAGAGGAGGACTTATTTTATCATGGTGGAGGGGTTTCTTGTTGAGAGGATTTGGAGAAATTCTAAAGCTTGAAGATCTTCATCCTCCTTCGTGAAGAACGCGAAGAATGCGAAGAACGCGAAGAACGCTTGCCTCTGACGAAGGGTGATGAAGAGAACCGAACCCTTGGAGATTGGCGACGCGACACCGTGTACCGCGACGTCAATGACGCTTCTTCCATGATGCCCCTTCCATGATGCGACGATCCTTTCTTCCGCGACGGTTAATTCCGCGACGAACTCGCGTTCGACGACAACTTTGAGGTAGGGTATTGTTTTGAGAATGTTAATGAACCCCATGTTACTTCCATCTAAATCAAAGAACACGGATCAACTAAACATCAAGTTGATCCGTGAAGAATATATTGCGGGTTGGGAATTCTTGTTTGCGGGAAAACTGTAGGGGTTTATTGCTTCTTGTTCGTGAAACATCCTTTTTCGTTCCTCGTCTTATTTGGGCCGCTTGTTAACATCTTAATGGTAGGAGGTCGGACCGCACGAACACAGACGACCCTCATCCCCCTATGTTATTATGTTGTTGCAGTTCGGAAGATGGCGGCATGGTTTGATGGCACCGCACGAGAACCTGGAGGGATGCGTCAAGGATGCGCAGCGCCGTCACGCCGCGCCGTCATGGCCGATCTAAAGTGTGGTCGTAATTGGGACTGCAAAGGTGAACGGAAGACTTCGCAGCTTGTTATTTGGACATGTGGATCGACGGGCATTGACGAAACGGGCCGTAGAGACGATTTGATGTTTCTGCAGTGAAGAACGGGACCCAGGATGAGCATCGGCGCAGAAGGAATTGAAAACGGACCACCATAGAAACTTCGGTGGCCCGCGGACACCACCGGTGGATGGCACCGACCTGCCGCCCCGAGGCGGAGGTGCCCCGGCACGCCGCCTGGTGAAACCGCCGCGACTGAAGCTGCTGCGGCGAGCAGATGGATCCCGTGGCCGCGCGGGATCCAGGGGGGACGCGGCGCGCGCCGCGTCCGCGGAGCCTCGGCTCGCTGGCCAAGCCATCGAGCCACCCGGCCGAGCTGGGCTGGGCCGCGCAGGCAGGTCTAGGTCACGCCCAGCCGGGTCAGACACATACCCGGGTCGGGTCGACCCGGTGGGGTTGGGTCGGGTCGGTCCGGGCCCAGACCCCCCGTTTTCGGATCACTTTTGGTCTTTTGCCCATATCATGGGCTACAGACCTCCAATCGACACACCGTCAGTTGCGTAACGATCCTTGGATCGAGATGGTAGTTTTGGTATATAACACTCAAGGTTTTGGAGTACTTTGTGTTCGGCCGGGTTGGTTCGGATACGAATCCAACCGGGCCCTCGGAGCGGAAACGCTTATATCTTGAGCTCCGGACGTCCGATTGACGTGTCATCGACTTTTCTGGATTTCTTTTGATGAGATAGAACTTTTGGCTTACTCCGATCGAGATTTGGATTCCATCAGAGTGCGATCGGGTTGGTTCACTCACGAAACCAACCGGGCCCCTAGAACGAAAAACCCAATAACTCACAGACCGGACGTCCGATTGACGCGCCATCTGTCTCATTGAATTCCTATTGATGAGACGGAACTTTTGGAATACTTAGCCTAAGGTTTGGATGCAGTTGGATAGTGTACAGGTTGGATTGCACACAAATCCAACTGGGGCCCTAGAATGAAAAGGCTAGTAACTTTCAGACTGGACGTCCGTTTGACGAACTGTCCATGGAGTTGGTTATCATGTTGAGAAAAGGTCCCTATGAGTATACCCTATGAGATTTCGGGGTACAGTTGAGATACGACCAGGTTGGTTCGCACACGAAACCAACCGGGCCCCTGGGACAAAAAGGCTAGTAACTCACAGATCGGGCGTCCGATTGACGCGCCGTCTGTTGCGTTGAGACCCCTATGAAGAGGTGGTCCTTTGAGATACTTCTTCGTGAGACTTTGAGATACTTGGAGTATCGACCAATGGCTCCTGGAGAGGACCCTCCCATAGATGAGCGTACGGAGTACGGAGACCGTGTAGCCGACTGAGACCCGACGACTGCTTGACCGACTCGACTTGGAGTGAGTCGACTAGCCCAGTGTACGGAGCACTACTTTGTTTGGGTGCAGAACCATGACGGACGGAGAACTACCTATGTGAAAGTTCATACCTGCGGTACTCGTCCGGAGAGTACCTCTGTAGGCTACTAGGGGGTGTTCACTACTGTGTTTGGGTGGCATACCCCGGCGGGAAGAACTACTGTGTTTGGGTGGCTGGCCCGCGGTACTCGACAGGAAGAGTACCTCAGCAGTCTTAGGTTAGTGAGCAGTACCTCGAAGTCATGACAGGACCACTGTACACTCCATAGATGGAGCTCTTCATCAGTTACGGTTTCGATAATGAAAATCCTAGTTTGAGCTGAGTCTTAGATACTTGTGTATACCTCATGTATGAGATGGGTCACTTGATTACTTAAGTATATGTATGGGCATATACCTGGGTAGTGGTTATCCGTTGATTTCATAATATTTGTGTTTCCTCATGATTGATATGGGTTACTTGATAACATATGTATATGCATGGGCATATACCTAAGTAGAGGTTATCTGTGGAGATCTTATTTGTGGTTATCCTTGTTTGTTTTAGTGAGATCTTGAGGGTCTCGGGGACCCTACTGAGTATCGTTATACTCATCCCTGCACGGGCTATGCCTGCACCTCGTTGTGTTGGTTGCAGATGATGGGCAGTGCTAACGATGACTAAGTGTTCGAGGACTGGATGGTACCCGGAGGTGGACCACACGACGAGTCAGTACCCGGAGGTGGACCACACAACTAGTCAGTATCCAGAGGTGGACTTCACGACGAGACTACACACAGAGGAGGTTGACAGGAGAGAGCGTTGTGGAGGCTATCTATACCTACCGTTCCGGTTGGATCCGTGGTGGACAATCCAAGAGTTGCGCCATCTGTACCGACCTTTCAGGTAGGATCCGAGGAGGATGACCCAGGAGCCGCTTCCGTTCTTCTAGCTGTTTTCTTTTTCTGTTGTACTTTCATTCAGTTGTAGCTGTACATCATTTGGGTTTGTATTCTAGCCCATTTAGTTTTCAGCACTTTCTTTTATACTTAGTGTTTTAATTCCGCTTGTACTCTGTGGTGTTTTGTTTACTTTTATAAAAGGAATGCCTTCCCAGTTATTGGGATATTCGCCTTTGGTGCTAGTCTCTAGCCCCTGGCCTATGGAAGGCAGGCTTGGGGTAGTCACAACACGGCCCCCGAGGACGGGTCGTGACAAATTGGTATCAGAGGAGTCGGTTCAACCACAGAACTTATAACTCTGATATTTTCTTTCTGTGAAGCAATAGTGTTAAGGGTACTGAGTGTGGTCTTCAGTTTAGGTAGTCCAGTGTTGGTGCGGGCATCCAATGTATCCATACACCAGGACCATGACAACTGATTTCTGACTTCGTGCATGAAAACACTGATTGCGTGTGTGTTTCCAGAAGTTTTTAAATGTCAGCTCACTAGGTATAATCGTTTGACCATGTCACGTTGTTTCTTTCAGGATTCCTTTTCAAGGACGACCAGTTAGAGCCCAGAGGGATGTGCGTACTGACAGCCTATCGAGCGACGAGGCTTCGGTACAGGGTTCGCTTGCAGTCGAGGCACCAGCGGAGGCACCAGCGGAGGCACCAGTAGTACTACCATATGTTGGGCCACCGATGCCACTAGCCCCGGCAGTAGGCGATCAACGCCACATGAGCGCGCTGCACGAGTTCCAACGCAAGAGGCCACCTAGGTTCCGGGGAGATACGGACCCGCCGGCGGCTGAAGATTGGCTGGAGGCTGTGGTGAGATACTTCAGGATAGTGGGGACGCCTGCAGACTTCATGGTGATCTTTTCTGACAGCCTTCTTCAGGCAGCAGCAGGAAGGTGGTGGAGCCACTTGTTCCAGTTTTGCGACGGGATGACCTTCACATGGGAAGGTTTCGAGACCTTCTTCAGGGTGGAGTTTGTGCCAGTAGCTCTACACCCTAAGCATGTACACGAGCTTCTGCCTTTTCCCCAGGGTTTTTGATCAGTATCCGAGTCATCTGTGGGTAGTAGACAGATGATGCAGAGGTCCAAGAGGACCAGACCATTAGGTGGGCGACCTCGGGTTATAGGATCTGTAGTGCGGGGAACCCGGGGTGGAGTTAGGGCCAGGCATGCCATAAACGGACAGTGTTACTCCTGTGGCAGGAAGGGTCACCGGGCATGTGACTGTCCTACTCCTCGCACAGCCAATCCATAGGCGTTTGAGGAGCCACCGAGGTAGAAGCAGTGGCGAGTGCTTGAGAAACAGCTGAATAGTGGACAAGGAAGTAGAGCTCCGGGATCAGATGGACAGGATCAGAACTAGTGGATACCTCCCTTGTAAATCTAGTTCCATGTTGCTGTTGTATTCGTGTCTTTGTACTATGAGCTACAATAATAAAAAGACACTTATCTTTGTTTTCTTTCCTGTCCTTTTGTTTGGTTGATACTGAGTGGTCCCTGTTGAGACTGCTGACTTGACCCTCACTTTCGAGATTTTTAATGGAGGAGACCCAGTGACCTCACACTGATGCCGACAGTGTGACTCGACCCTTGGAGGTGAGAGTGACAGTTGGATCTCTTGGTAGTTACGTCGAGGCCTTACGACGTCATCCTTGGCATGAATGCATCATTCATGTCAGGATTGACTGTATTATGAAATGGGCGTGGTTCATCCAGGGAATGAGACCGAGTTTCTCTTTTCCACAAAGGAGAATTTTTTAGTAGCTCTTTCAGATTGTAGGAAAAGAAGGTACAGATCATCCAGGAGCGGATAAAGACTGCACAATGCAGTAAGAAACCTGAAACTGGAACTAGTCTTAGAGACTCGGGCATGTTAAATGTTTCAAGATGTGGAAGCTTTAAGGAGAGATGAGTCTGCGAAGTAGTAGACGTGGAGGCAGAGCTAGGGGAGGATCATGAGGTGGTGTATGTTTTAACATGCTACAACCACCCGCCTTAGATGTCCCCACCAGTATTAGGGAGTTGGAGGGCAGGGGAAGAGGGTAGCTGCGTGCGGTCCGGTAGAGTGACCTGATGACTCTAAGAATGATTCGAGGGATAGTCTGTGTCCACTACTAGCTACCGTAGTAATAGACGTTGATATGAATCATTCCTTCCACGAATCTTGTCTCAGACCTAGAGTTTCCAGTAATCCGTAGACTTGACCCTCACGTCTGGAGATACCTTGGGAGAAGACTCGATAATCACACTTACACCGACAGTGTGATCAGACCCTCGAGGCGAGAGTTTCGGTTGGAATCTCTTGGTGGCAGTGTCGAGGCCTTATGACGTTGGTTTGAGTATGGACTGGGCAATCATAGTTCATACACAAATTGACGGTAATGGGAAAAAAGGTTGTGGTTTAACTACGACGTCGGGATGGGTTTTCCTTGGTCGGCGAAAAGGAAACCCCAGGCAGCACAGGTTAAACTCATGCACAGGAGGGTGTGACCGATCACTCTTGAGTCGGTCAACCTTACCCTTGTTGTAGCAGTCATTTTGAGTTTCAGTTTTAATAGGAATTGGAGACCTCTAGAGTTCGAGGATGACAATCACGTCTTTATACGGGTCTCACCTCGACGAAGTTTACAGAGATGTGGCCGAGGCAACAAATTATCTCCGAGGTTCAACAGACCTTTCTAGGTCCTCAGCTGGGTTGCCGAGGTGGTTTACCGCTTGAACCATCCACCTCAGTTGCATCAGGTTCACGACGAATTCCACGTATCTCAACTGAGGAGACACATGCTTGACCCAAAGCATATCATCGACCATGGGGAGATGGACTTTGGCGATGGGGTGACTTTCAAGGTGGTTTCAGTGGGGATCGAGGATCGACAGGAGCAGATCCTACGAAGACAGTTGATTCTTCGGGTGCGCTTTCATTGGCAGTACGGTAACCTCCAGGTGAGCACATGGGAGTGGAAGGCTCAGATGCGTGCTCAATACCACTTTTGTAACCCTAGTTTGTGTTAAAGCTTTACGAGGACATAAATCCCTGAGGTGGGAGTAATGTAAATACCCGTAAAATTCAAGGTAATTTTTTTTTAATTTTCTTTGGGTTTTTACAAGAACGCGGTTTCTGACGGCATCCGATTCCGAGGCCCAGTGTGCCCAGAATCAATTTCCAAAGTTTAGGCTCGGGTACGTTCAGTGAACGAACGAGCGGGTTTTTCTAACTTTTGAACTGGTGCTCGAAATCGAATTCCGAGGGCACCAATGGAATCTCAGTGCCGATATTTGTTTATAAACACCTTTTCCGGAGTTGTGTTTGCTCAGGTGTGGTTTTTAATTTTTGGGGTTAAGTTAAGAAATAAAATGAAAGTGGTGCGACACTTTATTTTATTTCATACAAAGCCACTTAAAGCCACTTTTTCAAGGTTAAGCGGATTATATGGGACCCACAATATCCTACCCACTTGGTAGGATATTTTTTGAGGTGGGACCCACACGAGCCCCACCATTTCTTTTCTTCTTATGTAACGCACCCGTACCCCCTATTAATGAATCAAACCTTACGTTTTTCTGGTTAAGAAATGCCTCATTAATTGGGCAGTTAAATCATTAAAATTAATTCTTTGAATTAATTGTTCGTTTCTTATCTTTTTTTATTCAAATTCTTTTGTTGATAATAAAATAATAGGAGGACATATTTTATCATGGTGGAGGGGTTCCTTGTTGAGAGGATTTGGAGAAACTCTAAAGCTTGAAGATCTTCATCCTCCTTTGCGAAGAATGCGAAGAACGCGAAGAACGCGAAGAAGAGCAAAGAATGCTTTCCTCCGATGAAGGGCGACGAAGAGCGCCAAACCCTCGGAGATCGGCGATGTGACGCCATGTACCGTGACGTCAATGACGCTTCTTCCGCAACGCCCCTTCCGCAACGCGACGATCCTTTCTTCCGCGACGGTTAATTCTACGATGAACTCGCGTTCGACGACAACGTTGAGGAAGGGTATTGTTTTGAGAATTTTAATGAACCCCATGATACTTCCTTCTAAATCAAAGAACATAGATCAACTAAACATCAAGTTGATCCACGAAAAATATGTTGCGGGTTGGGAATTCTTGTTTGCGGGAAAACTGTAGGGGTTTATTGCTTCTTGTTCATGAAACCTCCTTTGTCGTTCCTCGTCTTATTTGGGCCACTTTTTATCATCCTAATGGGAGGAGGTCGGACCGCACCAACACGGCCAACCCTCCTCCCCCAATGTTTTTGTGTTGTTGCAGTTCGGAAGATGGTGGCATGGTGGGACGACACCGCGCTGGAACCTGGAGGGATGCGGCAAGGATGCGCGGTGCCGTCGTGCCACGCCGTCGAGGCCGATTGAAAGTGTGGTTGTAATTGAGACTGCAAAGGCGAACAGAAGACTTCGCAGTTTGTTCTTTTGACGTGCGGATTGACGGGAATTGACGGAACGGGCCACATAGATGATTTGATGTTTCCGTAGTGAAGAACGGGACCCGGGATGAGCATCGGCGCAGGAGGAATTGAAAACGGACCACCGGAGCAACTACAGTGGCCTGCGGACACCACCAGCGGCGTGGGACGCCGGCGCGGCAGTGCCGGCGGCCGAAGGCGGCGGCGCCCTGGCGCTCTGCCTGGAGAAACCACCGCGGCTGAAGCTGCGGAGGCGAGCTGATGGATCCCGCGGCCGCGCGGGATCCAGGGGGGACGCGGTGCGTGCTGCGTCTGCGGAGCCTCGGCTCCCTGGCTGAGCCGGCTGGTCCGGGTCGCGCCCCGCCGGGTCGGACACGGACCCAGGTCGGGTCGCCCCGGTTCGGGCCGACCCAGGGGGGTTGGGTCAGGTCGGTCAGGGCCCAGACCCCCCGTTTTTGGATCACTTTTGGTCTTTTGCCCATATCTTGGGCTACAGACCCCCGATCGACGTACCGTCAGTTGCGTAGGGATTCTTGGATCGAGACGGTAGTTTCTGTATATTACACTCAAGGTTTTGGTGTACTTTGGGTTCGGCCGGGTTGGTTCGGATACGAAACCAACGGGGCCCTCGGAGCGGATACGCTTATATCTTGAGCTCCGGACGTCCGATTGACATGACATCGACTTTGTAGGATTCTCTTGATGAGATGGAACTTTTTGCTTACTCCGCTCGAGGTTTGTATTCCGTTGGAGTGCGGTCAGGTTGGTTCGCTCACGAAACCAACCGGTCCCCTGGAACGAAAAAGCCAATAACTCACAGACCGAGCGTCCGATTGACGTGATGTCTGTCTCGTTGAATTCCTCTTGATGAAACGGAACATTTTTCATACTTCGCCTAAGGTTTGGATGCAGTTGGATAGTGGCCGGGTTTGATTGCACATGAATCCAACCGGGCCCCTAGAACGGAAAGGCTAGTAACTTTCAGACTGGACGTCCGTTTGACGAACCGTCAATGGCGATAGTGATCTCGTTGAGAAACGGTCCCTATGAGTATACCCTATGAGAGTTCAGGGTACAGTTGAGATACGGCCGGGTTGGTTTGCACACGAAACCAACCGGGCCCCTGGGACAAAAAGGCTAGTAACTCACAGATCGGGCGTCCTATTGACGCGCCGTCTGTTGCGTTGAGAACCTTATGACAAGGCATTCCTTTAAGATACTTCTTCATGGGACTTAGAGATATTTGGAGTATCGACCTATGTCTCGTGGAGCGGACCCTCCCGGAGATGAGCGTATGGAGTACGGAGACCATGTAGCCGACTGAGACCTGGTGACTGCTTAACCGACTCGACTTGGAGTGAGTCGACTAGCCCAGTGGACAGAGCACTACTTTGTTTGGGTGAAGACCCATGGCGGACGAAGCACTACCTGTGTGACAGAGCAGACCCGCGATACTCGTCCATAGAGTACCTCTTTAGGCTACTAGGGGGTGTGCACTACTGTGTTTGGGTGGCATACCCCAGCGGGACGCACTACTGTATTTGGGTGGCTGGCCTGTGGTACTCGACAGGAGGAGTACCTCAGCAGTCTTAGGTTATTGAGCAGTACCTCGCAGTCGTGACAGGACCACTATACACTCCAGAGACAGGGCTCTTCAGGAGTTATGGTTTCGATATTGAAAATCCTGGTTTGATCTGAGTCTTTTATCATTGTGTATACCTCATGTTTGAGATGGGTCACTAGATAACTTAGGTATATGTATGAGCATATACCTGGGTAGTGGTTATCTATTGATTTCATAATCTTTGTGTTTCCTCATGATTGAGATGGGTTATTTGATAACTTAGGTATATGCGTGGGCATATACCTATGTAGAGGTTATCTGTTGAGATATTCTTTGTGGTTATCCTTGTTGGTTTTAGTGAGATCTTGAGGGTCTCAGGGACCCTACTGAGTATCGTTATACTCACCCCTGCATGGGCTATGCCCGCACCTCGTTGTGTTGGTTGCAGACGACGGGCGGTGCTGACGGAGGCTGAGTGTTCGAGGACTGGACGATACCCGGAGGTGTACCACACGAAGAGTCAGTACCCGGAGGTGGACCAAAAGGCGAGTCATTATTCGGAGGTGGACTTCACAACGAGATGACACACGGAGGAGGTTGATGGGCGAAAGCGTTGTGGAGGCTATCTGTACCTACCCTTCAGGTAGGATCCGTGGTGGACAATCTAGGAGCTGCGCCATCTATACCTACCCTTCAGGTAGCTATACTTCAGTTGGGTTTGTATTCTGGCCCATTTACTTTTCAGCACTTTATTTTGTACTTAGTGTTTTACTTCCGCTTGTACTCTGTGGTGTTTTGTTTAATTTTATAAAGGCAATTCCATCCCAGTTATCGGGATTTTCACCTTTGGTGCTGGTCGCCAGCCCCTGGCCTATGGAAGGCGGGCTTGGGGTAGTCACGACACGAGCCCCGAGGACGGGTCGTGACATTCACTACAACAAAAACCATGTTTAGCGGCGGTTTTGTGGCAGCGGTTCACAAATCCGCCGCTAAACGTTTTCGCCGAAAGGTTTCGCGGCGGTTTTTAATAAACCGCCGTTAAAACCAAAAATCATTTCACAATCCTGACCCTTCTTCCCCCACCCCGATTGTTCTCCAAACCCTCGCGCCCTCCCTTCTTCCTCTAACCCCCCGGAGACCCGCACACCTCCGGAGACCCTCGACCTCTGGCGACCCGCGACCTACGACGACCCGCGACCTCCGGTGACCCGCGACCTCCGGCGACCTGCGACCTCTGCCGACCCGTGACCTCCTACTCGATCAAGCAACACAACTCTCCCCAGTAAACCCATTTTCATTCTTCTTTTTTTTCCTTCAATTAGTTTGTTTTTTTATTGTTAATGCTAATTTTTTGGCAGGATAGGGGAATTATAACCCTTACGGTGTGATCTACGAGTTTTCTTTTTTATCACGCCCTAGATTTATGGTAGGATTCCCATGAAATTGACATTTTTAATTTTAAAATAATTAAAGATGTGTTTTTATCACCATATTTTATTTATATAATCTAATTTCAATCTTTCTATATAATTAATTTCATTCGCAAATGTTGGTCTAATCTTGTTTTATGATATTTGACTTTGTTTTGTGAAATATCGCACACATAATGTCGGTCCTATTGTGCTTAGATTTATAATATTACATTCATCTATTTCTTGTTGTTATAATTTTTTCTAGGTGTTAATTATTATTGTGCACCATTTGGTTATTTCATTGGGTTTGAAAAAACAGTGGTTTAGGCCTTGTTTTATGAAAATGGTATTACTCGATTATAGTTGTACATGCTAGTTTTTTAGTCAAATGTTTCATTTGTTTCTCACTAGATTTGGGATTTTTAGAACCATATTTAGCATTTTTAATAAGTTCCTGGAATGTAAATTGGTGTTTTTTAACATTTTGAGATTCAACTGAAACTGTTTGCTAAGAATTTCATTCCTAGTCATTAGAATGGTTCCCAATTGGATTTTATAGGGAAATTATATAGGTATACCTATTATCATATTTCTTTTTAATTATTTATACAACTAAAATTTATAGGATTCCAAATTTCATAAACTAGGGAGGTAGAATGTAATGGTTTAATTTTTTTTTGAATATCCTTGAGTATCACATCTCTTATTCAATGGTGATATGTTCATATTTTCATTTAATATAAAATATATATTGAATATTTCAAAAAATTAGATTATAATTATATTTTAGATACAGGAAAAGGGATAAGGAATTTTAAATCAACATCATAGATTCCATGAATGTTTCTCAAAGACATGTTACTCCTATTGAAGGAATAATTGATTTAATGATAACAGATTATCCACTCACATATCTCAGTATACCTCTTATTTATGAATATTTAAGAATTAATAAATTCAGTTGAATAACTGATGAAATTTTATTAATAATACCAAAATAAGAAACTCTATAACATTCATATGAAGGAAATATTAGCTTGAATCTCAATGTGTTAACTATAGTTTCCATTAATCTTCATTGACGAACTATGATCCAGATAGAGAACAAAATTTTATTCAAAATATTTTATCTAAATTCTTTTTGGACTTAAATGAAAATAATATTCCTTATTTGAGAGGGTCAAGGAAAATTTCATTGCATACTGTTGAAGGAATATTATATATCAAGGGTCTTTATAAAGCCGTATAATCCCATAGAAAAAAATTATAATAGAAATATTTATATATCCAAGACTACTAGGATTATTTTTGGATGTATAATCATATTTAAACAAATTATATCTGGCTTGATTGAAATTATTGTTTTGGGTATGATTGGTGGATATCACTCACAAGATTCTCAACTGACATCCTCTTCCCTTTCATATGAATATGTGGAATATACTCTGTCCTATAAGAAAATGGTAAAGTAGTATGTACCATCTTTGAGATACAATCTAGTAGGTTGTGGACTATCATCTCATGCAACATTATCCCCACCAGATTGTCCACTACCACAGTGGTATGCAGAACCATTTTTTCAAGTTCCTGAGCCACCCAAAGTATAAGAATGTGGAAATAAAGAGTTAAACTACACTTCTGAGTGGAGAATATGATATGAAACTATAACCACTGATCAGTTTTCTGATATATTATGGATGATCACTACTTCCAACATCATAATTCTAGGGTCACTCAATCATGATAGGGTTTTTTTTTCAAAACATTTGGGAGACACATTTCTACCTCTTGAACCTTATTTTGAATTATATAATATCCAAGAGCATTGGGATGACATTTTCCATTAACGTTACATGGTTTATTTTGTAGGTCTTCTCGTGTCGTATCCACCCACATCAACAAGATACCACCAGTACCATCTACAATGATGTCTTCAGAACATTTTTCTAATCCATATAATTATTAAGGAAGTGTCCCCACCAGTACAGATTTGAATCGTAAGGAATTATGTTTCTCTCCACTTCAATCCCATCCTATGATAGCCAAATCTGCCCAATTACATCAATAATGTGCCTCTATGCATAGTCACCGTGAATATAGATGATATTATTACAGTTAGGGAGTGATAAACTAAATTAAATTCTGAGTAAGAGGACCCACCCTTTGCGGTTGCACAACATCTACTAGACACCCCAAGTTTTGACACCCACCATCAAAGAAAGACGCATGGCATTTCAGATTCCTCTATGTAATTACCCTTACACCAAGACCCCAACCAGGGTAAAGGACCGACCAGGACTGCTAATCCCTATGACCCGTCTAGTTCAATGTAGAATATATTTGATCCTGGTATGACTTCTATGTTTCAGGACCTTTCCAAATAGAAGATTCCCATTAATGAGCTCCATGCTAATTAGTTTCTAAAAAATGGAGATATATGATATAATCTTGTCATATATCCACTAGAAAATTAGGGGAATCCAAAATTCATTAAGAAAATAATTCCCTTTAATCTGGAAAATCAATTTCCTTTCAATTCGGTATATTTAGGAGCCTATGACAAGTGATCACACTATTTATTGCCTAATCCACCAAAATTGAATGAGAATCTTCCTCGATACCTGGCTCTAGTAATTCCCCCAGTATTATCTTATGGAATTCACCCATTTGTTATACCTATCACTTCATGGGTGGTTTAGCCTACCTACTATGTTGATGATATTATAAATTCATTAGTTGTCATTGATCCTGGCCCAGAATGGAATCCTTTCCTAGAGGACACAATGGACAACCTCATCGTATCATTTGAGGCCCTGGAGAAGTGATAGGTGGAAATACCACTTGATGGAATGTCATAACATGTATCAGTTTATGATATGTCACCACCAATAGAATTTGAGAATCCAACAATTCCCCCCTTCAATGGGATGTGTAATCTGCTACAACACCTAGGCCATTTTATTTCAATGTGTGGCCATATGTTGTGAACTCTATCATAGTAGGAAGACACAAAGCACTATGTTTTGTGCTGACATTAGAAGGGACAGAGTTTTTCTGGTACATCTAGTTATCCATTGGGTCTATAGCTTGTTGGGAAGACCGTCATAATCAATTTATTTTTCAGTTTAGCACTACCATGGGAAATTCCAGAATATCTGACTACCTTATTTGAAAACAACGACCATATGAGTGAGTCATAGACATTGTCGCTAGGTGGAAGGGCCTCATGAATTCACTTGAAAAGTCATTAACTCAAAAATATCTACAGATGATGTGCATGGTGAATGGTAAGGCTAAACTGGTTCCCTCCCCCATCACTCCAAACATTATAGGTGGATTCAAAAAATTCTCTAATAGGACTCATCGCCAGGAGAAATCCATCCAACATGCTAAGAAGGTGTTAATTTTTTCACTCGTGTATCCTATGAAAAGAGACTCTATGTTCTAGATTGATATTATTTCACAGGTTGTGTCCCCTAGTCTACTAGAATTTTTACCAGTAGATCAGACTTTATAGCCTCACTAAGGAATCAACATCTTACTCAGCCTCAGGCTATACATCAACCACTGTAGAACGAGTCAGCACCACCCCCTCAAGAACTACTTCATAGTCTAGTTAATGAGGCTTTATCCCCATATCATCCTCTATACCCACATCAGGGTTAGAATCCTATAGATCCCTTTAAATATAAGAGAAATTGGACCTACACATTTTATGAGTATTAGTCAAATTCATAATTTATCTGGCATAAAATCATTGGGTGTCAGTTGATCTAATAGAAATTAGGGTAGTGAATTTATGGTAATATTTGAGTCATGAATTTGATATCATAATCTTATTAAAACACAATAGATATTATAGGGATTTTTTTTATAAATTTATCTCTATTTACATAACAAATAAAATAGATTTAGCAAAAATGGGTAAGGTTAAAAAAATAATACATAATTTTATTCCTACATTTACGATAACAATCAGCGGTTGAACACTAACCCATATTTATGTTAACATACCCATTTCATTTTCATTTATCAAAAATCATGGAAAAACATTTCTCTCAAAAACCCCTTCCTAAACAAATGAAAATAGTCATTCCAATTTGATATATCAACTTATAAATTAAGAGAAATTAGGCTAATTTTCATAGGCTAGAGATGGAACCACCTACCTCAAAGCTCAAGTAACACATTCCCGTAATGGGATCCACCAATAATGAAAACCCAATGATGAAAACAAAGGCCCTAGAATATTATAAAAACATTAATATTGATATTAATTAGAAAAGAAGGGGTTGGTGGAAATGGAAAACACCAAATACCTCAAGAAAAGACATCCGCCGCACCACAAATAACCAAGGAATGACCTCCATAATGAGATCTCCCAAATGATCTAGAAGAATACACAATGATTCAAAAACATAGGCCACCAGATCTGATAATGTTACCCTAGGGTGCCACCATTATCAATAGAAATGAAGAATCAGAAATATTTCTTATTGATAGAGATGCACCACAACTATAATAAAAGATCCAATGTTGAATGGATCAATCTAGATGGAGCATAGTCTCCCAAAAAACCCGAGAAGATCTCTAGGTAGGGATCCAAGGGCCTGGAGAAAAGAACTGAAACCAAAATAGCCACTCGCCTATTTTAAATGTGATCAAGGAATCATCTTTATTATATTAAATAAATTTATTGCATTTTGTTTATATTAATTGTTTTCTCATTGAAGATGACAAAAATAAAATAGTGGTGAAACACTTAAAAAGCTCAGATGTTTGGAACTTGAATGGAGAAAAGATAGTCATGCCATTTGATTCTTATGGGGTCCCTACGGATGATGCCACGGGGTTACTTGGGCAGATTATAGTTCAGTTGGTAGCAGAGCCCATTTCCCTTCCCATTTCATATGATGATTGGAGACATATGCCTCCAAACTGGAAAAATGATGTTTTTGATTATCAAATAAAGGTAATTGTATTACATTATGGTTTAATTGAATGTCATGTTACTAATATGTTCAAAATGAATTTCTGTTTACATATGTTCTTCCACTTCACAGTTGCTGATGTGATAGCACGGAAGTGGACTTTGAAAAATCTCGGTAAAAAATGGAAAGATTTCAAATGGAGATTGTGGTGTGATGTCAACGATACTTCATTGACCTTGGAACAAATGTATGACAAGCTACCCAGTGGGGTACCGAAAGAGCAGTGGAAAGTTTTTGTTGATAGACATCGTGATGAGAAGTGGATGGTATTGAAATATATATTATTATATTATCCACATTTTACATTAATACATTTATATGAAGAGGAGATGACATTGGATAAATTACTGTTAAATTTTATTTTATTTATTTCAGGATCTCTCACGACAGAATGCATCAAACAGGGAGAAGGAAGTCATCCCTCACACGGAGGGCTCAAAAAGCTTTTCTAGAAGCCAAATGTCATTGGTAATATTTTAAATAGTTTAAATATTTATAATACAATAGTATCTATTTAATATATTGATTTATTGATTTATCTTTGCTTAATGTAGTCATAGAAGTTAGGGCACGAAGCCTCCCGGACTGAACTGTAGTTGGATGTTCACAGAAAATCAGATGCCTCTTTTGTTAATGAGCCTACCAAAGAAGTTGGGGTATGAAGTCAAATTTTTATTATAATAACTTATTATCAGTTTTTACTGTGTTAATATGTATTGATATTTTATTTATAGGTAAAAATTAAAGAACTATGGGATGTTAGTCCTGGGCAGTCCTACTCAGTCTCCCAGGATGACCCGGTTGCACAAGTCCTTGGGAAGGAGCATCCTGGTAGAGTGCGCGGGATGGGTTTGGGACCCGTACCATCTGAGGTCTTTAGCAGGCCATCAGGGATTCCAGCCGCATCTACTCCTGGTTATGGTTAGACCATACCTGAAGATGCTCAGAGGGAGATTTCTTCTCTACGAGCCACAGTTCAAGACCAAGGGACTCAGATATCCGCTATGCAGAAAGCGTTGACTGATTTATATCAGCAGATGAGCAGATATGCCCCCAGTGGTAGTGCACCGAGTGGTGGTGAGCAGGTAAATCTCAAAAAAACACAATCATTTAGTTTGAAAACTTTTATTGGTTTTAAGTTTAATTATAAATATGCAACAATATTTAATTTTCAATATAATGTTCTTACAGGTGGCATCAGGAGATGGAGGTGGAGAGAGTGACGATGCATCATCGGACTATGAGTAGTATTGTTGATGTGTTGAACAAATATGGGAAAGGTTGGTTTGTATATATAACATGTGTGGTGTATGGAACCTTTAAAAAACCATTGGTCTTGGAGGAGATTCAGTGGATAACCTTGAATGATCACAATAACCTTAGGTGGTAAAGATAATGATGTGTTTGTTTCATTGGTTAGATGATCTATGGTAATAGGCTCTTTGATGTTTCTGTTGTAAATTCAGCATTGGGAATTTGACTCATTAGGGTGTTGCATGTCCAAACAGCCATGTTGAATGGATATCACTAGATCAAGATGGTTTTCTGAGGAGATTTTCATGATCATTAGTAGTTTTTATGAGGCACGTAACCACATCACATGAAAACCAATGCAACTCCCTTCCCATGAAGCTTCCCTCTTTTCTAACTTTTATTTTATGAACATATTGGGAGATTGTTAGATGACATGTCATATGATAAAAAAGAATAATCATAGGGGTTTTTCATGATTAATTGGACTATTTTATGGGGCTTCACATGATCTGGAACAAATCACATGAATTTCATAACCTCTTTGCATGATGTTCCTAGGGTCATGTGATCATGAGCCTCATTGAAGTTCACAAGGTCCTTGTGACCTAGGTGATTAATATATATGTATACATGCTAGTATTTTCTTTCCTTTGGGTATATATTAATACCTAGGCTTTGGGTATTTCTTTGTTCCTAAAATATACAATGCTCATTTGGCTAGCGTCAAAAAATGCCCCCCCACCAAAGTGATGTTCGAAGGAACAAGGACTCAGTTATGAGGTAGGAAATGACTTCATGAGTCTCTTATGCTTTCTCTAGTTGGAATTCAAAACATATTTTTGTCTTCTATAAGTCCATTCATATTTCTTGATGTTCCCTATAAATAGGGGGTGAGAGGCTGGTCATTTGACCGGTGACATGAAGCTCCATAGCTCTCAAAACCCTATCTCTCGTGCGTTTGTTTTGCAAGACAACTTTGCATGACCTCATCACAAGAACCATACAAGAGACCTAATCATGTGATCATGTCACTTGACCTCTTTGTGTGATCACCTTGTCTAAATATCTCACTTAATTAATCCATGAACTAATCAATGGTAATTTATTAGAACATTGATGCACACCCTTGGCCATTAGTCTATCTTATGTGATTCGGTTGTCTCTTGAGGATTTTTTCATGATCTACTAATCTTTATGTGATTCATGTGACCTTCACATGGTAACATGATTATATATATTAAGAAAAATCATGTTATCCAAAGATGTTTTATGGGTTATGTGATTTTCATGACCTAGAATGGATCATGTGGTCCACGTAATGTTTTCCGTGTTATGCACTTATTTTGTTTGATTAGCACAACTGATTCTCTATTAATGGTTACATATCTTCTAATATATTATCTATTATCATTAAATATTCCCTCTATTTCTAAATGTCTTCTTATGTGGTAGACTGGAGAGACCTTATTTCCTAGAACCATAATGTCAATCATCGATATAAAGTATTTTATAACAATAATGTTTTAAAGGTTCTTATTCTGACTGAACATCAACCCATTTAATCTTCGTACCTCATCCTTATAGGAAAAATGACTAGTAGTGATCCCTCCCCTCTCTTCTTTGGCACATTTTTATCCATACACTTTAATCCTTTATGGAATCAAATATTTTCAATTTTGATCATCTGTAAACTATAAATATAAATCCATGTGACCCCCAATCTCTTGTTTCATTTGATGTTATCTTGTGTTTCATTCTAAATCCATAATTTTATGTATTTTGTATGCTTTAGGTATTCTTATTGAATTGGATCAAATTTTTCATCAACATTAAATGAAAGGGTGTTTATGAATATTGCATAGGCGGTGCATAAATTTTCTCTTCATTATATATATGTTGTATGTGTTGTTTGGTTTGTTTTCCAGGACAGTGGTGGAGTATAAACAAAAATTCTATTTTTTTCCTGGTCAGCATTTCACGGCGGTTTTATCCACCGCTAATGTTTTACCACTTATACATTTAGAGGCGGTTTAAACCACTACGAACTATATTCCGCAGACTGCTTAGCAGCAGTTTTAATCGCCGCTAAGCAGGCGCCTAGCACGCCTGAATTTCGCGGCGATTATAGCCGCCGCTTATTAAATAGCCTTTAAAACTGCCTCTAAAGTTACCAAAAAACTGCTGCGAAATGAGGTACTACGACGCTTTTCTTTGACCGCCGCGAAATGCATAAAACCACCACTAATAGATTGCCGATGCCATGTTTAGCGTCAGTTTCTGTAAACCGCCGCCAAACTATATAGCGGTGGTTTAAGCCACCACTATATGAAAAAAAACCACCGCTAATAGGCAGTTTTCTTGTAGTGATGGGAGATCCTCTTGATCCACATTTATATTCATAACCTGAGTTATCTAAGAGATTATAATGAAATATTTTGTGATTCTCACTCCCATCGGGTTGGGCCTCTTGTTAGGGAATTCATCACATTTTTCATTACATTGATTATTTACCCAATTTCTCAAATTTTTGAACATTTAATAGAATAAAAGTAAAATTACAGATGAGTATTTTAAATAATTAAACACATAAAGAGGAATAAAATGAAATTAAATAGATAACTTATAAATTACATTTATATCGTTAATGTATGAGTTTCATGTATTCAATATATGTTATCCATGATCTATTACCTAACATATATACTTTTGGGAAATTTTCCCCTTAATAATGGTTTGTAATGAGATTATGAATTTACCAAAGCATATCCCTCTAGAGGGTCAATCCAAGTGCACATTAAGGTTTATTTTCATGTGCCATGTTATCCTGGGTTGGTCTTGGAACACCATGACATAGTTTTTACTCTTAGGTACATCTGTAGTAGAACCAAATCCACTTGTAGTATCTATAAAAGGATGTATTTTCTTGATAAACCACTTACTCTATGAATCCTAAAATTAATGAATGTTTTCTTATACTTATTCTTATCCATAATATTTTTCACTACTATTTTCTAATAATAATCCCAAAAATAACGAATCTTTTGTGTTGATACCAACTATAACAACCCTACTCTTTATTACACATTAATACTTGGTATATTACATAAAATCACACTTAATAAAACCCAAAATATTGATAAGTCTAGTGTATTTAGGAATTAGGTAAAAAAATAACATATTTAATATGGGATACGATAACATTATTTAGAGACTCCTTAAAATGATTTATTGAAATCTTCTTTAACATGTTCAAAATAATCCTTCAACCAAAAAGCTACATGGGATAACCTAAGTGCATACATAAAAAAGTGGTGGGATAGAAATCCTTGTAATTGAATAAACATGTAATAAGTGATACATGTTATAAAATAGTAATATCAATGAGGGATAAAAGTAACATGAATAATAATTTATGATATAGAATGATAATCATAACATGGGAAATGTGGAAACAACTTAAAACACAGAATCATAAACATAGGTCAAGGATAAAACACCAAGACCTCTTGGTGAAAAAATTACCATAAATTAATTATGTACACTCTTTTTCTAACATGATTTATCATGATACTAAACAATACCCAATGTATTAGAGTGCTATCCGGGCACACCAATCATAATCATTTCATTCTCATGATTAAGTGTGAAACATAGATTATATGAAATGGATTAATTCATCATCATAATTTATTCAAAAATCAAGGAATATAGAATACATACATGAAACTCCGCAATCAATATGTATATGTGTATAATGGTGAATACCCATTATAGAATAATTGGTATGGTATTCCCTACACAATTGTTTTGTAATGTAAAATCACTGTGAAATTTCAACAGCAAATGGTGTTACTTAAAAATTAATAATAATGTCTTATTAGAGATAAAGGGGTCTCTACTTTTTTGGAAATAAAATGGGTATTAATAGTGTCATGTAAAATCATATCCCAACATTAATAATTTTCAAATATGAGGTATATGGTAATGAGGAAACATGAATAGAGAAAAGAATCCTTATCAAATTTTGGTGTGGTAATTTGTAAAAATAAAGGATCATGGGAGGATTAATGAGATTGAAAGGAATATCACATCATTTATAAATAATATGGAAATTAATGGGAATATTGAATACCATATCCCATCATAATCAAATCAAAATTAAAATACATAACATAAAAGGAGTGCTTGATAAAATAGGAGAGTGGAAAATCCCATATGGAATTTAAACATAGAAATTGCACATGTAAGGGTAAAAATGAGAGAGGATAAATTATATCTCATTCATATAACACAAATTTGATAGTAAGATAATGATTATAAAGGAATTTAAATATTAAAAATTGAATTAAAGAAGACTAATTTGAAATAAAGTTCTTGAATTGAAAGGAGTAGAGTAAGGTGAGGATCCCTTACTTGAGTGTGTGTATCCAAAGGCTTCGTAGGGGCTTAATTAAAGCATGGATCACATTGGGAGGGTTATTAGGAGTGTAGGAAAGATTTTGGATGTTCTTCTAGGAGTTTTAGTGAAGAGAAATGGGAGCTTGGGTGGGTTTATATAAGAAATGAGGTGGATTTATTTATTATTTTGGCTTTGGATTTCAAATAATAAAATATCCAAAAAAATATAAACCATATCATATTTTTTTACCATGGTTTCTACCAAAGGGTATTGGTTTTTATTATTTTGTAATGCCAAGGTCTGAATATATTAAAATATTACCCTTGGTGGTGTGGGGGTGAGTCCTGCCTGAATGAACCGAAAGCCTTATTTTTTATATTTGTTCACGTATCCCATTTATAGTATTTATTATAACACTTTTGGTTCATTATGATGTCATAAAAAATAAAGTATATTTATCGAATATTTAATTTCTACATGAAAATTTGATTATATTAAAATTATAAAAAATTCAGTTTTGGGTCATTTAATATCAGAATTCCAAAAATAATATTCATTTTATCCAAATATTTTTCTAAATATGTTAATTTTCACTTTTAAAATAAAAACCGACATTTATTGAAAATGATTGGTTTTCTAGATAACAACATATTTTTGAACCCTTATAAAAATAAAATTTGACTTCAAAATTTTTTTATGAATATTTATATTTAATAAAAAATATTTAATAATCATTTGTATTAAATTATTATTTATTTAAAAAATCCATTATTTCATCAAAATATAATTCGTAATTTAATTTGAATATTAACCAAAATACTATTTGTGTTTTATTGAATCAAAATAAAGAAAATTTATAAAGTAACAATAATAGGATGGAAATAAACTCATTCTATAAAAAATAATATACATACTCATGTTTATAGTGTCTTGTTACATATCCCTTTAAAACACCAAAAAATTCCCTAAGGGTAAGGTATGCGAGGGTGGGAAATTCATGTGGTGGTTCAACGAACATGGATTGGGTCGTGATCTCGATGAGCTTCAAATTCTCACGCAAACGGTTTTCACATGCTTAAGTTGTTGGATATCATCTTGGGATTGTTCAAGGGAAACCCCCATAAATTTTATCTCACTTAGAAGATTTGATAAATGAGAATCATAGGGTACGATCCTGCTATTTGAGGTTATCACTTCCTTTTTCTATAAAAATTGGATATCTTAAAACCCTAAATTTATACTAATCATGTGATCGATTCTCAATGAATATATTATAAATGATAATGATTCTTAATGTTCAATTAAATACATTTGGATATAACTAAATAAAATAATTGTTTGTGTTTTCTAAAACCATATTACTTAATAAGCCATTTAATTAAAAAAAGGGTAATTTATTATTATAGCAGTTCAAGTCGTTACATACCTATTAGAAAACATGAGCCACAACCAAATCAATGTTCTATTAACTATACATGGATGAAATTTATAGTATAACCAAACAATCATTACTTTACCAAAACTTCAATATATTACCATATACTTAGACTTATCCCTTATAATTATTCCTAGGGGTTTCACTAATACTCGTTTACCTAATCCCTAAAATATTCAATATTACCAAAAATAAACTAAAGGGTTATCCTTACCTTTGATTTATGTTCAACCATAACTTATCAAACATTAAATTATCATCAAATAACATCTTATCTAATAAATTTATCTAGACCATACTATGCTACCAATTTTGATGCCTCGTATAGATGGTAGTCTTAATTACATGAAATTAAAGAAAATATTTCATTTCATGTATTCCAAAAACCTTTTAAGTTTATATTTTTATAGAATTTAGAAAAAAAATTAACATAAAAACTAATATATTTTTAAACTAATAGGCATTTTATCTACAAAATGAAAAACTGCTTGGTCTATAAAAAGTCTTCAACATCTCCCTCAATTTCTCAACAAAAGGCAGTCTTCTATTTACATTATATGTATTAATTATCTTCACAACTTGATAAAATGGAAAAATAATAAAAGGGAGAGGTTAAACACACCATAAGGGAAAACATAAGGAAAGGAAATCAAGGATCATAATTGAAAATAATATGAACAGATGGGTAAAATAAACGTAAATAATAAAATAATACCCAATAAAACAAAGTAAATAAAATATGATCCATGGAATATGGTATGACTATAACACCCCAAGTTTTTATGAATTGTTTTTTTCGATTTAATTTAATATTTTTGATATTTTATATTTCACAAAACACATAATGTAGCATGTGTTATATGAAAGAACAATGTTATTCATGATTTGTATACAACACAATGTCGAGCTTGTGTTACATGAAACATTTATATTATCTTCTGGCACATGAAACACTATGTTTGGATTGTTTTACTCACAATCCTGAGTTCCATTTATAACTATATTGGAATTAAAACATTCATTTTAGCACAATAAATTGATTAAAACACATTTGATAAAATATTTTAATGATATATATATATATATTATTCAATAAAATATTTAACATTCAAATAATGTATTTCCTAGACAATATATATTAATAAAACCAATTTTACACATAATGATATATATTTTTTAAATGGTAATTTTACCGCCTTTTAATGGCGTGACTATGTTAAATATATTTTTAACACATTAATAAATAATATTTGAAAAAATAAACTTAATTTTTGATATTATTATCTCAAAATTATCTTAGGAAGAATTTTTGGTATTTTTTGAGCAGTTTCATTTTTGGATGAATAGTGAAAAATACTGAATTTTAATTGAAAATAGTTTTTCCATTTAAATTATTTATATGGTTAAATAATATTTTTATTTGTTTTTAATGTATAATTAGATAAATAATACATAAATTCATATAATTTATTACATTATAACCCATTTAATATTAAAATTGAATGTAAAAACATTTCAAGCTTTTGAACTTTCTCACTTTAAAAACTAGTCTTCACATCCCATCCGTGTGATTAATTTTAAATTAGTTTCTATCACTAATTTGATTAGATTTTGGAAAAAATGATTCCATATTTAGAATCATAAAAATATATAAATTCTAGTAGGATCAACTATTTTTTTTTTCCAAAAATATTAGTGTAAGTAATTAAAATTAATTATATTGAATAAGGTAAAAATGAGTTTACTTAATGGTTAAAATTTAGCCTATGGGGAAACATAACCTAGAAAAATGTACATAATCTGTTTTATGAGAATATTTAGACCATATTATTCCTTTTAAAATAAATTACCACTGTTTTATGATAATTATATAAGGGATACCTCTGAATAGTGTTTGCCTTTTGTAATTAGAAGAATGTCACTTCTCCACAATAAAAGGGAACTCACCCCATCACTTATTCACACCTATAAATCCTTTTGTATCTTCAATAAAATACCCAAAAAATATCCAAAATTTTCCACCCTTCATCCTTTAATCTTCAATTTGGGAATAAATCCATCTAATGAATCCCTTTAGTACATACTAAAAGGAGTTACCCAAATAAGAGGTAACATCTTTCAATAAGAAATTTTTTTATTTATAAACCCAATAAATTATTCTAATTCCCTGGTTATATAATAAAATAATTGTAACAAATATATTTATAATTTTTATGTTATTTTTTTACCTAAAATTACAGACACTTTCGTCAAATGTGATATGTAATCGTTGTTTGTGTGTACGGCAGACTACCGCCTCGAGAACTGATGTCATTCATTATTCCATTACAACATTTAAAGGTTGCGAATAATGATTTAATTTCTATTTTTATATGATATATATGATATTTATTATGTCTTTATTATCATGTATTTATTATATTAAACATACCTTCATGCTTTCTATTTTATCGGAAGATGATAACTTCGTTTGTGGACAGGTGGACTACCGACTCCCCAAAGCGATCTGATTCGTTTATGATTTTCATGAAATGTATTAAGGATGGTTTTAATAAAAATATGTGCTATATATGAAATTATAATTATACTATAATTATAATATATATATATCATTTAATTTTCTTTCTTTCAATACGACAAGAAAATTGAAACAGCATTCAAGCATACATACGACCTACTGTGTCCATGAATAGTGTTTTTTATTTTTTATTTTAATATTTTATATATTATTATAAATACATATATACTGAATATATATGATATTGTTATCATTTTTTACATTCTGGAAGTATGTAAATCATGATCTATGTATGAAGGGAAAGAATAACAAGTCTAAACATGTATGAAAAACAAAGCGGTTATTACCAAAAATTTATTATTAACATTGAATTATTAATAAAAAGGTAAAAAAAGTAAAAATAAAATAATTTATGGTATTATATGTAATAATAATGTTCTATTTTAGATTTATAATAACTTATATTTATTATACAGGAGGTTTTAACATGTGTGAAGAAAGTCAAGACTTAAGGTAAGGGTTTTCACGCCCCACTATTATTTCTCTGAGACATATTCTATATTCACCACTTGATCTCATTGTGTGGTGCATGTATTACCCTATGAAATGTTATATCATTAATTTCATTTATTTAATGATATTAAAAGTTTCAATTACTATTATTATTTTACCAATCTCATGATATGAAAGTTACTCAAGTAGTAAAAGGATTTCTAGTCACACTTTTATTTCTTCGAGGCTTGTGCCATATTCACCACTCATTTATTTTTCGTGTTTTGAATACTAACCATGAATATATTATTATATTATTATTATAAAATTTATGGGTATATAAAAATCCATTTTGGGATATTTGTTTCTTGGGGTTTACAGTTCAAAAGTTTGTGAATCAGTAAAGGATTTTTTTCTCAATTTTCCCTCTTTGTGACTTATATTGTGATATGGACCTATATTCGTTTCTGATATTTATATAAGGAATATTTTAAATGTTATATCATGAATATCCTTATTTTAATTATATTTTATGCTTCATGTAATGTTATTCTTTCATGGGGATTAAGATTCAAAGTAACCAAATTGGTAATAGTTTATTTCTATAATCTCATCATTTATTGGGATTGATTTTTATAATGCTTACATTAATAAAAACGTATAAAAAATACCTCAATAATACTCATTAATTTTATTATACTATGTTTATTAATGATATCTTCAGGTAATGGTACCATTTTTACACACATTTTTACTTAAGATAATTAACAAAATGTTTTTAAGGGAATTCAAATTTATCTCTCTTTTTGGTCAGAAATCTTTGTTCATTCAAAATATTATTTTAAAAAAATGTTTTAAAAATGTTTATAAATGATATTTTTAGATAATATTGAAGTAAAAGTATTTTGAAAATGTTTTATGTTTTAAATAGTGTTTAAAAGTGTTTTCAAAGCTACTTTAATATGTTTTCAAGGTTAATTTCATAGGGGGAGGTTTCAAAAATGATTTATGATTTAAATTGTTTTAATTGGAAATTATATTTTATAAAAGAATGTTTTAAATGATTTTTAAAATCTTCATTTATATGTTTTTTGAAGTTATTTTAAAAGGAATTTTTTTTGAAAATGTTCCATGTTTTAAAAATTTATTTTCAATGAAATATTATTTTCATTATGAAATTTTCCATGTGATATTTAAAAATCATTATCTATATAAGAGGACATAATTTGATATAGTTAATATTTACTAAAAATAGGATCAAAATAAACCATTCTTACTTTTTTCAATGGTTTTGTTTCTGATGAATTTTTTTTAAGAAACCTGTTTCTCTTACTTGGGTTATAACATTATGAAACCCACTTCATTTCATGGGTCATAATATGATGATTTCATTATGAATCATATATCTTTTCCCCTGGTTATGATATTATGAAATATTTATAATACCCAATTTATTTCATGGGTTGTTATATGATGTTTATAAAACCCTTGTCTTTTATGGGTCATGATTTAATGAGTGTTTTATTATCTTGTAGCGCACGTATGTATGATTTAATTTTGTAAAGGGTGGGACCTATATCTCCTTCCAATGATTTGGGTAATGGAAAATGTTCTATGATTTCAAAGGATACATGGTAGGGAATCCCAAGCCAGTAACAAGTGGGAATACGAGAGGTAATCTCAAGCCCATAATAATAGGTTGTATTGGAGACCATCCCAAGCACGTAATAACATGGTACATAGGAGAGAATCCCTAGCCCATAATTAGAGGGTACATGAGAGGGAATCACCAATAAAATACAAAGAGGGTATATGGGAGGGAATCCCATGCCCATATAAAGAGGGTAAACATGAGGAAATCCCAATCCTGTAACATGATGGTACACGGGAGGGAATCCCAATACCAAAACAAGAAGGTAAATGGGAGGTTATCCTAATCCCAAACAAGGTACAAAGGTGATTATCCCATGATTAACATGTTATGAGGATCTTTTTAGGTATTCATGGAATGGTATTTTCTGTGATGAAGTGTATTCCAAAATTCCATGTCTTATTCCTATGTTATTTTGTTAACTATTATTATCTTTATCTCATTATTATTCATGCCTTAGGTTCTACCAATCTTTTTTACATGACTCATGTGTATGATATTTGATATGAAGGGTATGATCTTAAAATGTTATTTTCATGTTCTTGTGACCTTGTATTCATGTTATGCATACTTATATCATTTATTTACCCTTATTGAGAATCTAAGCTCACCCTTTCTTATGTTTCCTTTCCCTTAGTTATAAAGAATGGTTTTCTGTAGGAGTACTAAAGGGGAAAATATTTGTGGGAAATATTGAATATCTTTCACCAAGTTAGAAGAATGTTTTACAATTTTCCAAAGACACTAAACTATTATGATCCTTGGGATTGTAATTTTAAAATATACTGAATATTCAACTAAAATGATGTAATATCAATGTATTCTAAGCCTGGTTTTCTGTAATGACACTCCCTTCAACCAAAACATGCATTTATTATACTTTTCATAAATCTTCTCCATTCATAAGGTATTTAGCATCATGCTCATATGCTCCTTATGCTCCTACTTGATTTTGGAGTATATTGGAATATCTTCTATAAATAATACCACACATTTTTCACAGTAGTATTTAAATACTCTATTCATCAAGTCCATGATTTTTTTTTCAAAATTAGTGAGTCTAAATATAATTACTATGAACTCATAGTGCCCATAACTTATACATAAAGCAGTCTTTGGGATATCCTCCTTCTTCACCATTACTTGATAATACCCTGACCAAAGATCTACCTTGGAGAAGTATTAGGCTCCACATAGTTCATCGAACAAGTCATTAATCCATGATAGAGGATAATTTTTTTATCGTGATATTGTTGATCTTAAAATAATCAATGAAAAGTTGAATTTAAACATTATTCATCTTGATGTAGAGGACATGTTCACCCCATAGTGGTGCATTTAGGCATATGAAACCATTATCCAGATTCACCTATATTTGTTTCTTTGGCTCATTAAGTTCCAAAAAAATATATTATATGTGGATTGTGGGATATTATAAAATCCCTAGGTATCACCTCAATTGAAAATTCAACCTCTCAGCTAGGGGGAAGACAATGTAATTCCTCAAGAAGCACATCAGAGTATTCTCTTACAATGGGTTTGTCTTCAAAGACGATCTTTTATTTAGACTCAATAATTTTGTCTAGATACTCTTACTCATAGGAAAAAATATCCATTCTTGTAATGTTGCTTATAAATAATATTTACCCTCCACTTTTCAACTTTACAGAATTAGAGGACAGTTCAAAATACAGAGAGTGATTTCCTTCTCGTTGTAATTTCTATTGGCTCTATGTAAGAAAATCCAATCCATAGTCTTAATTGAATAAAATTCCACTAAATGGAGTATCACATAGTTTTAGAAGAATTTTATCCCACAAATTTTTATTGGGGAGGAGATATATACCTAGGATTCATTAATTTCCCCATTTCCTATTTTCATCGATAGCTCTACTTTCATGACTTGTGGTGGTGTTTTAATAGGTATAATAAAATATTATTATATGAGGGAATGCATAGAACCAGAATAAAAAATTACTTTTGATATTGTTGAATGCCGAACTAGCATACTTTACACCACTCGGTTTTTAGGATCCACCTCATTAGTTGCAATTCCATAAACTCACCCTTATTGCATTAGAGATTTTTGGAATTTATTATTTCCAAACACCTGTGGCTTAGTAAATTAGGTTGAAAAGATTCATTGTTCTGTGTAGTTTAAATAATGTATGATACACTGATTATTTACTATATAATTCCATTCTTATATTTCATTAGTGGGTTTCTCCCATCGGTAATCACTTACATGGTTCCCTTACATCCCTCACCAAAATCATTTCCTTGTCCACTTTAAGAAATTTTTCCAGTTCTTCCTTCCAAACTTTTGTAAAATGGGATAATCAAATTTCTTACCACAATTATATTTCTTCATCGAAACTCCATAATTAAACTCTAATTTATTTTTCTTATCTTTGTGGGACCCTTGATATTCACTAATCTCTTTTTAGATATTAAGGGTAGGTCAGAAAATTTCCTCATAGCTATCAAATTCCTAGATATATAGGTCTTTTTATAGACTCAGTTTTATCCCACCAAAGTAGTGGTCAAATTATTATTTATGAATGACAACAAATATGGAGGTGTATCGTGAAAGTCTTATGAAGTTTTCCTTATACACCCCTATAGATTCATCATCTTTTTTCTTTAGGTAAAATAAATCTCTTTATATTTTAATTTATAGATTGTGAGGAAAATATTTTTCAAAAAATATTTTCCAAAATTCCTTCCACCCCATCTCTTCTATCTCTTCCTCAGACTTAGTATTCTTGGTCAATTTTCAACATTGATAACCTTCTCCCTCCATGAGATAAAGAGATAGTATGAACTTATCTTGCCCAAAAAATTTAAGGATTTATAATATTTTCTCAATAGATTTGACCCATTATTCAATGATTATTGAATCAGATTATCCATTGAATGTTAGAGGCCTTTTTCATATAAAGTTTTCAATTGAATCTTGTTATTAATTTGGGGTATTTGGTTGTTCCTCCTAATTCAGGTTTCTATTTATAACCAAAGTCAATTGAGATATTGTTATCACAAATTTCTTGATTCTTACTCTTATCAGATTGGGTATCTTGTTTGGGTAGTCATTAACTTTCCCTTTATATTGGTTGTTTACTTGATTCATCCTATTTCATACCATTATCTAAAATAAAGGGAAAATTAGTGATGATTACTTTTAAAATATTAAACAAATAAATATGAATCCAAAAAATTAAATGTATAATTTATAAATGACGTTTTCCAAAACTTATGAATTTCTTGGCTTCAATATATGTTATCCCTGATCTATTCTCTATCATAGATTCTTATAGGCACTTCTATTCCCTTAATAGTGGTTCATAATGTGCATGTGAATTTACAAAAGAATATACCATGGGTGTAACAAACTAGGTGTATAGAAAGGTCCATTATCATGCACTAGTTGTTGATGGATTCTATCTCAATATCATGTTTTTGGTTGTTACACCTGGGTACATCTATGTTAGAGCCACTTCAACTTTTAGTATATTGAAAATGATGTATTTTCTTTTAAACCATTTAATATAAACTTTACCAATATTTTTAGATTTATTATTATGTTTAGTTTATCCCAAATGTTTTCGCTAATGTTTTATAATCCTAATCCCAAAAATAACAAGACATTCCTCTGATACCAACTATGACAACACTTATCTTTGTTACATAGTAATTCATGATTTATTACATAGGAATAGACATAATACAACTGATAATATTGATATTACTATTGTATTTGGTTAATTAGGTACATTATATAACAACTTAAAAATAATTGGTACATCTATATTATTGAAAACATCCATAACATGCTCATAATACTCCATCATTCATAAAACAACATTGGATAACTGGCGGACATGCATAAGAAAGAGGTGATGTATAAAGACCAATAAGGGAATAAATAAAGAATAACATGAAGAAATTATTACATGTTATACATTAGTAATTTCAATGGGAAATAAAATAGGTGATAACCATGAATATAAACAATGTGGAATGACATAACATGATAACATAAAGGCAACATTAGAATGTGGAAACAACATTAAACATGACATCATAAACATTGGTCCATGTTAAATGACAAGAATTCATAAAATTGTGGAAAAAGTCACATAATAGATTAATTTCACTTATTAATCCCATACATGAAATATCATGAGACTAAAACATATCCCAATTAATTAGAGAACTATATAATATTGAGTGCACCCATCACTTTCATATGATGTACATGCATAAGTGTCCCACAATGATTATACAACATAATGATGTATTTCATCTATTTTAACCCCAAGATAAGGGATTTTGTGTTATATAAATTAAATTACCCAATAAATTTAGTATATTTAAATCTAGTTAAGTACCCTTAAGTGGTAATGGGGGTAGATATTAATGACATAGTCATTTTCCATGAAACATTATAGTGAAATATCATCATTAAAATGGCAGTACATAAATATTTATAATTTTGTTTAATGAGAGTGAAAAGGGTATATAGTCATTTTGATATCATAAGTAAAATAATTGGGATATGGGAGAACGTATCCCAAAATTATGAATTAGAAATAAAAATGCTTAAAATAGAGACTATTCTTGACTAAAGAGGAGAAGGAGATGATCCCTTTCTAAATTTTGGCATAGTAACGACTAAAGTAAATGATATAATGATAGTAGATAAATGATCACTAATTATTAGAAAATTAATTGGATGGTATAGTGGTATTTTTAAATTAATTTAAATATAACAAATTTATATTCAAAAGGATAATTACAAATAAGGTGCTTGATCAGAAAAGAAGGGAGGGAAATCCATTATCATGAGGAGTGATTCCAAAAGCTTGGGAAGTGATTCTTGAAATCATGTGGGAACACTAAAAGGAATATGGAGAGGGGAGGGTATATTAAAGATGCAATCCATGTTTTTTTGTGAATTTTAATGGGGGATTGGGTGGGTTTATATAGGAAAAAAGAGATGAGTTCGTTATTATTTCTCAGACTTAGTTTTTAGACTCTATATAATAATGTAATAAAAAAACAAAACATCCCATGTCTTTGCCCCTATTTTCTTCCAAATATGTTTTTTTATAAGTAAAAGGATTTAAATTAAAAAAATATTACCCTTTTTTATGTGGTATCGAGTAATGTTTATAAAGAATGGATTTTAAAACAATATAATAGAAAATAAGTTTTGGAGGATTCATAAAGTATATATAAAATTAATAAAATAAAATAAAAAATGAATTATTTTAATAGTGAATTATATATTTTTTATACCATTTATATCATTTATTACATCACCTTTTGGTTATTATGATTTCATAATACACACCATGTATTTATATCATATTTAATTTTTACACAAAATTTTAACTGTCTCAAAAAATTATGAAAAATTACCTATTAGATAATATTAACATGATGGTTCAAAAAATATAATCATTTTATGATAAAAATTATAAATATGTGAATTTTCACTTTTGAAATAAGAATTGGCATTTATTGAGAAATGCTGATTTTTTCGACAATAAGACTTTTCGAACCCATATAACAATTTCATTTGACATCAAAAAAATATATTATCATTTATATTTAATAATAATTATCTAAATTTACTATTTTGTTAGAATATTTTTGTTTAAAAAATCATTAATTCATAAAATATAAATAGCTTAATTAAAATTGAAAATTACAAGAAAAATAAAAGTTGTGTTTTATTTTATCAAAGTAAATATTATTAATAAAATTAAAACAATAAGAAGTAAATATGTACATATTCATATGTACATGCTATTGATAAATATCTCTTTATTCCACTAGTAAACACCCTGAGGTTAAGGTGTTCAACAGAGATATTTTCATGCAGTGGTTCGACTCGACTTACATGGTTAGGGTCGTGATCTCAATGAGCTTAAAATTCTCCCAAAAATGGGTTTTCTCATGCTTTAATTGTTGGATATTGAATTATCCTTGGTCAATGGGAAATATCTTTGATGATATCCCCCTAAAAATCTCTGATAAATGGTATTTATATCGTACAATCCTACTGGTCTAGGTCTTCACTTCATTTGTATTAGTTCATTGGATTTATCAAACCCCTATATTTATATTAATCAAATGATCACTGTTAAATGGCTATTTTATCAATGCTAATAATCCTTAAAAGTATTTTATAATTAAACCATATAATTTAATGTTTTTTCTATAACTATAATACATAATAGGTCATTTATTTTTATCAAAAAGTGGATTTTATTTATAAAAATTCAGGTCATTGAACCTCTATCGAAAGAAACTCAATCTGAGGCTCCTTTTCATTCAGTAATCCATCCATTTGGTACTCTAAATATCTAGTACTTCACTATTTGGTGGATATTTACTCAAAAAGTTTTAGTATAATTATAATCTTATTCAACCATGTATAATCTTAGTTGTAAACTCTCATTGCGCTCTCACAAAAACATTATCAATTCCACTCTTTAGCAGCAACAAAAACTAATTAGTTAGCTTCAAACTATTTATATAAGCTAGTATTCATCCTAAAATAAAGAATTATGTGTGGGATCTAATTTTAATTTCAGGTTCAACTCAAACTTAGATTCACAACCTTCAGAACATATTAAATAATCAGATTAAACATTCTTCATCACCGTTTCCTCAATTTTTTCATCAACAATCTCTTCAAAACCTCCTTAAATCTTAGAAAGATTTATGATATTTGAAAGAAAATATTAGAATAATAATAATTAATGACATTAAAAAATTTATAAAGTTCCTCAAACCTCTATCTAGTGTATAAACATAAAGGAAGCTATATCTTATATGTCATCATAATTACTCCTCTATCTGATGGACTCTATTCACCTTTATCATTCTCTATCAGATGATATTAACAACCTTTCCTCCATTCAAAACATTAAGAACACTTATTTGAAATATCATATCAGTCTAATAACCTTATTATGATAAACTAATGATTTTAGCACCAAGTTCCCTTCATATGTTTCCTCTATCTCATGGACTCATAGAATTCCATTCGTCTTGTTCTTAAAAACTATCCATCTATGGACTTTGTGCTTCCATCCATCTAGTCCTTGTCTATCTAATATTCCCTTGAAAGTATGTTTGGTTGAACATCTTCAAAAGTTCATCTGATAGAAGTGGTTTTATTTAATTAATAAGTTATTAGAAATATTTCTTCTGATAAACTCATTTTTTTAACCTCATTGTAGAAAATTTATAAATAATCCAAATATAACTATGCTCATCTAAAACACCAAATTTGTGTAGAAATTATTCTATTTGATAACATCAGTCCAAAAAACTCATCTTTGTATAACATTAACCGTTTTAGTAATTCATCTATAATCACAATTATATTCATCATGTTTGGTACTATAAATATTATAAAATAATTATCTAACTAAATAATGTTTCTTTAATCTTAGAAATAACTCTTCTTTCCAACTTCTTAAGAATTTGTCCTATAAAAACATATTGAAATATTGAAAAAAATGAAACAAATTCAAATTGGGTGCAACAATATCCCCATTTGTGTTTTTTTTCAATATATCTACACATATACACACATTTTTTAAATCAATATGTGTGTTAAATTCTTTCTCCCCCATATGTGTGTGCATTTTATTTTTTTCCTTTATTGACAATAAAATTCGAATAGAAACATAAGGGTTATATAAAAACATATTATTTAATTCTATAAATCATAAAGGTATTCTTTGGGTGAATAATAGAGCCACACTAGTCAATAAACAAAGCGCCTGTAATTATATAACTCTAAATCTACTAAGGTGAACCTGGTGTAGAAAACAAGAGTGTATAATCAAGGTGGTCAATGTTGACAATAACAATTCCTCTATGTTATAATTTCCTCAATTGTATTCCTTTATATTTATATCAGGATATATTTTTTTTAAGTTTGTTAAGATAAAACCTACACCAACCTTAGAAAATATATCAAGACAATTCATGTGTACAAAAACAACTCTTTCTACATGTCAAATTTCTCAACTACCATCACTCTTCCTTGAAGATTAGTTTTATACATCCAAAGAAAATTCTTAAAGTGTGATAGTATTACCTTAGCTTCATATTTTCTCCCCCTAAATGTTTTTACTACACCCTTCATAATGGTGATTATAAAATTACATGATGTATATTTATTTATATTGTAAAATCACCATAGCACTTAGCCAGCTCCTATACTTAATCTCCGTTAATTAACTCTAAGTTAGCTAAAATAAATACGAATAATGGGAATATGGAGGAACCTAAATATTTCTTATAAGTAAAATTTAGTCTAAGAGTCTTCTCTCATTCTAATTTCTTCTTCTTCTTCTTTATAAACTTATCATGGGATGTGATCTCTTCCTTGTGATCACCCTTCAAAGCTTTTATAATGAACTTATTATCATCTGTTGAGTCTTCATATGAAGTTGAAATATTCTTTTCATTTTAAAAAATTTACTAATTCACATGATCTTGTAACTTAATTTTCATGATTTCATTATAGTTGGTAGGATATTAATACATTTTCAGTACCATTACAATCATTCCCACACCTCTTATATTTATTATGATTATTTAAACGATTATTTTTTGATATATTTTCATTAACTTTATTGTCATTTTCTAAGGCCTGTATCTACAATTTTTAATAAAATTGATTTTTTCTTCCTCCATCTTTTAGTACATAGATATTTGTTCTGTCTAAATAACTGGGAAATCTTTATTTCCTTACTCAAAATTCTTGAGCTTCTCACATGCATAACTTAAAAAATTTACATTCATTGTTTTATAAACTTTATTTTCTTAGTCATCTTGAATTCTTGAAAAGTTCTTTCTTATCTATTTATCATAGTTCCCCCTTAAATCATACCTCTTTATGGTAGATAAATATTACACCACCATGATTAATATTTGTGCTAGAATACTCAAAAACACTAATAGTGACCTATGAAACTTGATCTTTTTGTTGCTAATATTTCTATTCTAAAGCTAGTTGTTATTTTCTCTTTACAAACTATGGGAGTCTTTATTTAAAGAAAAATCCAATTGAAGTATTCCACTATTTCTATGTAGAAATGATTTATCAAATGTCATCTTTTTTATAGCTGATTCAATATTATCTTTTAAAACTTTATTGTTACTAATGGAATATGTATTTTGAGATTTCTTAGGGAAAAAATCAACCAGCCCTTATGGACCCTTTTCTTAACTATCTTGAGAACATTCCCTTTTAACCAAAACTACTATAGTAAAATATTATATAATATTCTGTAACTCTATTGATGTTGTAAGAAATATTTCTGGTGTCTTAGACAAATCTTCCTCTTTCTCATCCAATAATTCCTAAATATATTTTACTATATTCTCATATACATACATCTTTAATCTATTTTTCTTAATTTCATCAAAAAAATTTGTTTCATCCTTGTTGAGATTCTCTTGTCCATCTAGATTTTCTTCATGATGTCTTGAATAATTTTATAGATCAGTCAATTTTACTTTATGTGATTTAATACCATTAATGTGTATCATTACCATTTTGATATGCTCATCATTCTAAAAATTTATCTAATTAAATTATTTATTGAACTTTCTATTATCTTTCATGAGTTGTGTAATTTTCTTAAGAGATTTTTCTAAACTTTCTTTTAGAATAAATTATAATTCTATTCTCTTTTCTTCATCATCATCCCTAATTAATTATGTTATTTCCCTTTTAACACAATATGAGAAGTTGACTTCACCATTATATTCATTACTGAATGGTTAATAACTTTTATTTCTTCTTATCAATAGACCCTCTATCATATTAGAAAACATTTTCTTAGATTTATTAAAATTATATTTTAGAGTCTTCTTATATTTTTCTTCCAACTCAAACTCATTGATCTTATTCTTATGACATATTCCTAAAAAATAGTCACTGTCATTAATTTTTCCAAATACATAAGATATTATTTTCCTTTTCCTTTCAAATTTACTTTTTTGTATCTCTTAAAAATAAAATAAAAAAGTTATTAAATTTCTCTTCAACTTCCTCAAAAACTGAATCACTTTATTTTTATTTTATTTCTTTATCTATGAACATACCTTTTAACTTATCTTTAAAATATTATTATTCCTTATCCTTCTTTATACTTTTCTCATTTAATATGCTATGATAATATTTTAATGTTCATCCAATGATAGATCCTCTTGGTCTTTTAACATTGAAACCTTGGAATCATACCTATCTATAAAGTTTCTCATTAATTTATTAAAAATTATAGAATCTTATATATATTCACCAAAACCACTAATATTGACGAAAATATCATTGACCCTTGTAATGTTCTCATCAATGTTTTAATTATCATCCAAATTGATATTTTCAGACCTCCTCCCCCATATTTGTAACTTAGCCTCCTTAACTTTCACATTTCCTTTATAGATTCATATCAACATAACTCACATCACATTATTAGTTGGAAACCCCGTAATTTTCATATAAAACTTCTCAAAGATAGCCATCAAAATGGAATTTTGATCTTTTCTATCAACTTATGAATTTTTATTATCGATAGAATTCATAGAAACCTCATTAATATGAATAAATCCAACCATAGTTGTATCTATAACTTCTAGTACTAGATATAAAAGGTAGGTTAAGATAATATTCCTAAAACTATGATAGTTATTTCCATAAAATGTTGGAACACCCATGTTGTTCACAAAATTTATATTCTTCAACCTTAGTAAATAGTTTGATCTTTTAGAGGAAACATATGCTCTTATACAACTTTTAGTTCCCAAATTCATCTGAGATCCCTAAAAGGGGAGGGTTTGAATTATTAATTCATTTATTTTTTGAAAACTTCTCAAAAATCAACATCTTAAACTTTTTATAGTTTTTATCCACTCAAATATATCTCCCAATCTTAACACATATGAAGTAAATATAAAGATAGAGATATCATTGCATGATATTTACAAGGTTTGGTACAAATACATACTATTTTTTATTTTTGATAATCCCCCCAACATGGATTATTCACTTACTTTTATATGATTACAAAGTCATTGTATGAAACTAGTTCTATACTTGAATAATTTTTCCTCCAATTGACTTTGGTTCTACCCCCCAACAATCAAATCTCATATTATAGTTGGTTATACACCCCAACTATCCTTCTTTTATCCTCTTCCTTTTTGATTGGTTATATCCACAGACATGACACACATAAAAAACAATTTATACCCCTATCTATAATCTCTCCCTTCTTTTACGTTGATCCATAGTTGAAATATCCTTTTCATCATATAGTCTTTCTACACAAGTAAGTTTTATCACCTTTGGTTGTGTAAAAATTATTCAATATCTTCAACGGATAATTAAAAATTTAGTCGGTCTCAAATCTTCTTCTGGATATTGAAAGACTTGGATAAACACAAACATATATTTCCATAATTTTTTCTAGATATATTCCTCGAAAAAAATTAATTTCGTAATATTTTTTACAATAAAATATTTAAGATTCAAATTATGTATTTCCTAGATAATAGATTTGAATAAAAACAATTTTACACATAAAGATATATATTTTTCTAAATGGTAATTTTACTGCCTTTTAATGGCGTGCCTATTTTAAGAACAATTTTAACACTTTATGATAATAAATAAATATTTTTAAGGGAATTCGACTTTATCTATCTCTTTAGTTAGAAATCTGTGTTCTTTCAAAATAATGTTTTATAAAAATGTTGTAAAAATGTTTATAAATGATATTTTAAAATAGTTTTAATGGAAAAATATTTTTAAAATGTTTTATGTTTTAAAAAGTGTTTAAAAGTGTTTTCAAAGATTCCTTTATAATTTTTAAAGGTTATTTTCAAAGAGGAAGGTTTTAAAAATGTTTTATGATTTAAAAATTGTTTTTTAAATTGGAAAATATATATTCTAAATAAATGTTTTAAATTATTTTTTAAATCTTCCTTTATAAGTTTTTTTATGTTATTTTTAAATAAAATGACTTTGAAAATGATTCATGTTTTAAAGAGTTATTTGAAAAGAAATATTATTTTCATTAAAAAATGTTCCACATGATATTTAAAAATCCTTATATATATAAGAGGTCATCGTTTGATATAGTTGATGATTTACTATGGATATGATCTAAATAAACCATTATTATTATTTTTTTGAATGTTTTTTGTTTCTGATGAAATGTTTTTTATGAAATCCATTTCCTTTACATGGGTTATAAAATGATGAAACCCACTTCCTTTCATGGGTTATGATTTGATTATTTGATGATGAAACCAATATCGTTTCCTCTAGTTACAATATTATGAAATATTAATAATACCCTTTTCATTTCATGGGTTATTATATGATGTTTATAAAACCCATCTCATTTTATGGGTCATGATTTAATGAGTTTTTTATTATATTGTGACACATGTATGTATGATATCATTTTGGGATGGGTGGGAAATATATCTCACTCCAATGCATTGGGTAATGGAAAATGTTTTATGAATTCAAAGTGTACATGGTTGGGAATCCCAATATTCTAACAAGAGGGAATATGGGAGGTAATCCCAATCCCATAATAAGAGGGTGTATGAGAGGTTATCCCAAACGTGTAATAAGAGGGTACACAGGAGGGCATCCCTAGCAATAATAAGAGGGTACATGAGAGGGAATCACAAAGACCATAACAAGAGGGTATTCAGGAGGGTATCCCATGTATGTATAAAGAGGTTTAATATGAGAGAATCCCATGCCCGTAACAAGATGGTACATGGGAGGGAATCCCAATCCCAAAACAAGATGGTAGACAGGAGGTCATCCTAATCCCAAACAAGTTACACATGTGATTAACCCAAGCCTACCATGTTATGAGGGTCTTGGTGGGTATTCTTGGAATAGTATTTTTTAGGCTTATGTGTATTCCACAATTACAAGTCATATTCCTGTCTTATTTTTGTATTAATTTTTATCATTATTCCCTTATGATTCATTCCTTATGTTCTACCAATCTTTTTTACATGACTCATTTGTATGATATTTGATATGCATGGTATGATCTTCAAATTTTATTTTCATGTTCTTGTGACATCGTATTCATGTTATGCATATGCATATCATTTATTTAACCTTACTAGGAATCTATTCTCACACTTTCTTATGTTTTCTTTACCTTGGTTATAGACAAAGGTTATGTGTAGGATTAATAAAGGGGAAGATCTTTGTGGGAAATATTGAATATCTTTCTCCAAGTTATAATAATGTGTTTAAATTTTCCAAATACACTAAACTATTATGATCCTTGGGAATTTACATTTGAAATATACTGAATATTCATCTAAAATGATGTAATATCCATGTTTGTTAAGCCATGGTTTCTATAAGGATACATTCATCAACCAAAACAGGAATTTGTTATACTTTTCATGAATCTTCTCCATTCATAATTTATGTACCACCATGTTTATATGCTCCTCATTCTCCTCCTTGATTTTGGATTATATTATAATATCTTCTATAAATAATACAATTTTTTTAAGGTCGTATATAAATACTCTATTCATCAAGTCCATGTATATTTTTTTTTCAGAATTAGTGTGTCTGAATAGCATTACTTTGAACTTATTGTTCCTGTAACTTGTACATAAAGCAGTCTTGGGGATATCCTCATTCTTTACCCATATTTGATAATACCATAACCTAAGATCTACCTTTTATGATGTATTTTTATCCACATAGTTCATCGAATATGGCATAAATGCATTATAGAGGATACTATTTTTATTGTGATCTTATTGAGCTCATAATAATCTATGAAAAGGTGCATTTACTAGTTAATCTTCTTGATGAAGTGGGCCAGTTCACCCCAATATGAAGCATTTAGGTGTCTAAAAAAATTATCCATATTCTTCTACATTTGTTTCTTTGTCTCCTCAAGTTCCAAAACATCCATTATATATGGAATTTTTAATATTATTAAATCTCTATGTATAACCTCAATTGAAAATTCAACCTCTCAGCTAGGGGGAAGACAATGCAATTCCATTGGAAACACATCAGAGTATTCCCTCACAATGGGTACATCTTCAAAGATAATCTTTTCTTTAGACTCAGTAATTTAATTTAGATACTCTTACTCATAGGGAAATAATATCCATGCTTGTGATGTTGGTTATAAATAAGATTTATCCTCCACTTTTCAACTTTACATAATTAGAGGACTATTCAAAATACAGATATTGATTTCCTTCTCCTATAATTTTTATTGTCTCTTTTTAAGAAAATCAAATCCATGGAAAGAATTGAATAGAATTCCACAAAAGGGAGTATCACATAGTTTTATAGGAATTGTTTCCCACATATTTTCATAGGGGTGGAGTTATATACCTAGGATGAAATTATTTCCCCATTTTCTGTTTTCATCGATAGCTCAACTTCTACGATTTTTTGCGGTGTTTTAATAGGTATAATAAAATCCTATGATATAAAGGAATGTATATAACCAGAATAAAAAATTAATTTTGATATGGTTGAATAAAGAACTAGCATACATTCCCCTACTATACTGTTGGGATCCACCCCATTAGTTGGGATTCCATAAGCTCACCCTTACTGCCTTAGATATTATTGGCCTTTTTTATCTCCAACCACTCATGGCTTAGTACATTAGGTTACAAAGTTCCATTGTTCCTTGTAGTTGAAAAAATGAATGATACACTGAGAAATGACTAGAGAATTCCATTATTTTGTCTCATTAGTGGGTTTCTACCATCGGTAGTCAGTTGCTGGGTTCCCTTTCTTCCCTAACCTAAATCATTTCATTGTCCTCATTTGGAAATTTTTTGGGTGTTTCTTTCCCACTTTTGAAAAATGGGATATTGAAATTTCTCACCACTATTAGATTTCTCCATCACACCACCATAATTAACCTCCACTTTCTATTCCTTATCTTTGTGTGACCCTTGAGATTCACTAATATTTATTTTTATTTTGAGGGAACATAAGAAAATATCCTCATAGATATCAAATTCCTAGATCTCCAGGGCTTATCATAGACTCAGTTTTATCCCCCAAAGAAGTGGTCAAATTTTTATTTATGGGTAACAACAAAGATGGAGGTGTATCATGAAAGTATTATGATGTTTTCCTCATACACCATGATAGATTAATCATAATTTTTCTTAAGGTAAAATAAATCTCTTTATATTTTAATTTATATATTGTGAGGAAAATATTTTTCAAAAAATATTTTCCAGAATTCATTCCACCCCATCACTTCAATCTCTTCCTCGGACATTGTATTCTTGGTCAATGTCCAACATTGATAACCTTATCCCTCCATGTAATAAATAACTAGTATGACCTTATAATTCCCAAAATATTTAATCATATATAATATCTTCTCAATGTAGTTGACCAATTATTCCATGATTAATGAATCGGATGATCCATTAAAAGTCAGAGGCCTTTTTCATATAATGGTCCCAATTTCATCTTGTTATTAATTTGGGGGATTTGGTTCTTACTCAAAATTCAGGTTTCTATTTAGAACCTGATTCAACTAAGATATTATTATCATAAATTTTGTTATTCTTAATCTTATCAGGTTGTGTATCTTTTTTGGGTAGTCATTACATTTCCCTTCATATTTCCTGTTTACTCGATTCCTGCTATTTCAGGCCATTGGATAAAATAAATGGAAAATTATGTATGATTAATTTTAAAATATTAAACACATAAATGGGAATCCAAAAATATTAAATCTATAATATATAAATGATTTTCTTCCTAAACTTATGAATTTATAGGATTAAATATATTTTATCCACGATTTATTTGCTAACATTGACTCGTATGGACATTTTAGATCCCTTAATAGTGGTTCATAATGAGCTTCTGAATTTATCAATGAGTATACCATGAGTGTGAAAAACTAGGTGTATAGAAAGGCCCATTATCATGAACCAGTTCCTGATGGATTTTATCTCAATATGGTGTTTCTTGTTATTACCCCTAGGTACATCTATATCAGATCCACATCCACTTGTAGTATATATAAAGGGATATATTTCCTTAAAAACCTTTTAATATATAATTTTAAAAAAATTATTGATTTATTCTTATGTTTAGTCTTATACCTAAAATTTTCACTAATTTTTTATAATCCTAATCCCAAAAATAACTAGAATTCCCTCTGATTCTAACTATGACTACCCTTATCATTGGTACACATTAATTCATGATTTATTACATAGGAATACACATAATACAACCTATAATATTGAGAATCCTAGTGTCTTTGGTTAATTAGGTACATTATATAATAAATTAAAAATTGTTGGCACATCGACATTATTGAAAACTTCTATAGCATGCTCCTAATATTCCTTCATTCTTAAAACTACATGGGATAACTGGTAGACATTCATAAAAAATGGGTGATCTATAAAGACCAATAAGGTAATAAAAAAAGATTAACATAAAGAAATTATTACATTTTATAAAATAAGAATTTAAATGGGAAATAAATTAGGTGATAATCATAAATATGAAAAATTTGGAATGACATAACATGATAACATAAAGGCAATATGGTAATGTGGAAACAACATTAAACATGACATCATAAACATAGGTCCATGTTAAATGCCAAGAATTCATAAAATTTTGGAAAAGAGTCATAATATATTAGTTTCACTTCCTAATACTATACATGACATCTCATGAGACAAAAAAAATTCCAAATTCATTAGATCACTATATATTTTTGGGTGCACCCATCACTTTCATATGATGTACATGCATAAGTGTGCCTCATAGATCATACAACATAAGGATGTATTTCATCAATTTTAACCACAAGATCAAGGAGTGTGTGTTATATAAAAGGCATTAACAAATAAATTAATTATAGTTACATCTACCTAAAACCCATTAATAGGTAATTGGGTTAGATATTCACGACATAATCATTTGGCATGAAAACTTATAGTGAAATATTGGCAATATAACTGTAGTACTTAAAGATTCATAAAATGGTTCAATGAGAGTGATAGGGGTATTTAATAATTTTTATATAAAATGTAAAATAATTGGGACATGGTAAAAATTATCCCAATATTATTAATTAGAAATCAAAAGGCATAAAATATAGAAGATTATTGAATGAAGATGAGAAGGAGATGAGCCCTTTCTAAATTTCAGCACAGTAATGGCTTTGGTAAATGATATAATGAGAGAAGTTAAATGATCGATAATTATTAGAAAATTAATTGGATAGTATAGAGATATTTTTAAATTCATTTCCATATAACAAATTTATATTTAAAAGGTTAATTATAATTAAATCCCATGATTGGAAAAGAAGAGAGGGGAATCCCTTACCTTGAGGAGTGATTCCAAAATATTGGAAAGAAATTCTTGAAATATTGTGGTAACACAAGAAGAAATTTGGATATGGGAGGTTATAGTAAATATGTGATTCATGTTTTTTAGTGAATATTAATGGGGAATTAGGTGGTTTTATATTGGAATAAAGAGAGGAGTTCGTTATTATTTCTTAAACTTAGGTTTTAGACTATATATAATAAAGTAATCAAAACCAAAAAAATTCACATGCATTTTCCACTATTTCTTCCAAATATGATTTTTTTCATTATTTTGTAAGTAAAAGGTATGAAAATAATAAAATATTTCCCTTGGTGATGTGGTATTGGGTCATGTTTATAATTAATTCATTTTAAAAAATAAAATATAATATAGGTTTTAGAGGATTCATAAAGGATTTAAAAAAATAATAAAATAATATAAAAACCCCATTATTTTAATGTATAAACATGTATTTTTTATTTTATACCACTTATATCATCTATTAATTCACTTTTGGGTTATTATTATTTCATAATACACATCGTGTATTTATATCATATTAAATTTTTATCCAAAATTTTATCGGCCTCAAAAAGTTATGAAAAATTCACTATTAGATAATTTGAACATGATGATTCCAAAAAATATTCATTTTATCAAAAAAATATAAATATGTTTATTTTCACTTTTGAAACAAGAATTGACACTTATTGAGAAATGCTGATTTTTTCTACAATAACAATTTTCGAACCCATATAACAATTTCATTTAACTTCAAAAAATTATGGAATAATTTATATTTAATAATAATTATCTAACATTATTATTTTATTAAAATATAATTTTAAGAAACATTAATTCATAAAATATAAATATCCTAATTAAAATTGAAAATTAATGAAAAATACAAGTTCTGTTTTATTGTATCAAAGTAAAAATCATTTATAATGTAACAACAATAAGAAGTAAATAGTTATATATTCATATTATTAGGATCTTAATAAATATACCTTTATTACACTAGGAAACACCCTGAGGGTATGATGTTCAATGGTCATACTTTCATGGGGTGGTTCGACGTACATGGTTTGGGCCGTGATCTCAAGGATCTTGAACTTCTCTCATAAATGGTTTTTCTCAAGCTTGAAGTATTGGATCTTGAAATATTCTTGGTCAATGGACAATATTTTTGATGATATCTACCTCATAATCTCTGATAAATGGGCTTCATAGCGTTCGATCCTACTGGTCGAAGCCATCACTTCTTTTGTCTTGGTCAATTGGATTTATCAAAACCCTATATTTATATTAATCGTATGATCACTGTTCAATGTCTATTTTATCAATGGTTATAATCCTTAAATGTCTTTTAAATCTAATAATATATAATTAAAAGAAATAATTACATGTGTTTTCTATAACCATAATACATAATAGTTCATTTAGGTCTATCAAAAAGTGGATTTTATTTATAAAATTTTTGGTCGTTGCACCTATATCGAAAGAAACTCGATTTGATGCTCCTTTCCATTCGGTACTCCATCCTTTTTGTATTCCATCTATCTAATACTTCACTGTTTGGTGGATATTTATTCAAATATTTTCAATCCAATTATAATCTTATTAAACCAGGAATAATCTTAGTTGTAAACTCTCATTATGATCTCACAAAAACATTAGAAATTCCACTCTTTAGCAGCATCAAAAACTACTCAGTGAGATTGAAACTATTTATATAGGCTACTATTCCTCCTAAAATAATAGAGGATGTGTGGGATCCAATTTTAATTACCTTTTCAACTCAAACATTATTTCATAACCTTCAAAACATACTAAATAATCATAGTAAACTTTCTTCATCAATGTTTCCTCATTTTTTTCATCAATGATCTCTTCAAAACCTCCTTAAATCATTGCTATATATATGATATTGAAAGAACATCTTAGAATAATAATAATTAATGACTTAAAAAAATTTATAAAGTTCGTCTCTCCCCTTTCCAGTGTATAAACTTGAAGGAATCTATATCTGATATGTATTTATAATAACTTTTATATCTTATGGACTCTATTCACCTTTATCTTTCTACGTTAGATGATATTAATAAGATTTCCTCCAATAAAAACTTCTAGAAAACTTTTTTTACTGAACATATCATTCTAATCAACTTAGTATGATAATCGAATGATTTCATCACCATGTTCCCTTCATATATTTCCTCTATCTGATGGAATCATAAGAGTCCATTCATCTTGATATTAAAAACTCTCCATATATGGACTTTTTGCTACTATCAATTTGGTCCTTGTCTATATGATAGTACCTTGAAAGAATTTCTGGTTGAAATTCTTCAAAAAATAATCTGATAGAAGTGGAGTTATTTATTTGTTAAATTCTTATAAATTTTTCATCTGATATACTCATTTTTTTAATCTCATTTTATTAAATTTATAAATACTCTAAAGATAATTATGTTCATATAAAACTAATTTTTTTTTCATTATTCTATCCGATAACATCATTTTAGAAAACTCAAGTTTTTATGACTTCAAACATTTCAATAAGTCATCTAGAATCATGATTTTATTCACCATCTATTGTACTATGAATATTATAAAATAATTAACTTACTAAATAATGTTTCTTTAAACATAGAAACAACTCTTCTCTCTAACTTCTTAAGAATTTATCTTATAAAAACATATTTAAATATTGAAAAAAATGATACCAAGTCATCTTGGGTATAAAAATCTCCTCCTTTGTGTTTTTTAATATCTCTACACATATACACACATATTTTAAATCAATATGTGTGTTAAATTATTTCTCCCTCATATGTGTGGGCATTTTATTTCTTTCCTTTATTGATAATCAAATTCAAATGGAAACATAAGGGTTAACTCAACTCATCTTATTTAATTCTCTAAATCCTAATGGTATTCCTTGGGAGAAGAATAGATTCACACTAATAAATAGACAAAGAGTATTTAATTATACAACTCTAAGTATACTTAGGTGAACCCGGTGTAGAAAACAAGATTTTATAATCAAGGTTACCAATGTTGACCATAAAAATTCCTCTATGTACTAATTTCATGAAGTTTATTCCTTTATATTTATATGAGGGGATATTTTTTTAAGTTTTTTAAGATAAAACCTACACCCACCTCAGCAAATAGATCAAAATAATTCAAGTGTACAAACACAACTCTTTCTGTATGTTAGCTTTCTCAAATACCTTCACTCTTCCTTGAAGATTATTTTCATACATCCAAATAAAATTCTTAAAGTGTGATAGTGTTACCTTAGCATCATATTTTCTCCTCTTAAATGGTAGCAATACACCCTTCATAATGGTGATCATAAAATTACATGATGTAAATTAATTATTATTGTAAAATAACCATAGTAATCATATAGCTCCTCTACTTATTCTCCTTTAATTCCCTATAAGTTAATTCAAATAAACAAGAATAATTGGAATATGGAGGAACCTAAATGTTTCTTAGAAGTAACATTTAGGATAAGAGTATTCTCTCATTCTACACTTTTTTTCTTCTTCTTCATAATGTTATCATGGGATGTGATTTCTTCCTTGTGAAAACCCTTAAAAGATTTTATAATGAATTTATTATCATCTGTTGAGTCTTCATATGATGTTTTTATATTCACTTCATTTTATAAAATATACTCATTACCTTTATTTTGTAAATTCATTTTCATGATTTCATCTTCAGTTGGTTAGATATTCATATAGTTTTTAGTACCATTTAAATACTTCCTGCAACATTTATATTTCTTCTTATTCTTAAAACCATTATTTCTAGTTAAATTTTATTTATCTTTATTCTCATTTTCTGATACCTATATTTTCCATTTCAATCAAATGGATTTATTTCATCCTTTATATTTCAATACTTGAATATTTTTTATATCAGAATAACTGCGAACTCTTTATTGCATTACACAACATTCTTGAGCTTCTCACATTCTTCACTTGAAACATTAACATTCTTTATTTTCTAAACATTCTTTTCTTTCTCATATTTCATTATTGAATAGTTCTTTTATATCTATTTAACATAGGTCCCCACCCCAGATTCATACATGTTTCTGGTAGATAAATATTATACCACCAGGATTAATATTTTTTCTTAAATACTCAAAAACACTAATAATGACCTATGAAACATGATATTTTGTATTTGAAGTATTTCTATTCTAAATTTAGTTATTATTTTCTCTTTACAAAATATGGGCATATTTATTTAAAGGGAAATCCTATCTAAGTATTCTACAATTTCAATGTAGAAATGACTTATAACATATCATCTTTGTCCTAGATGATTTAATATTATATTTTAAACTTTTATTGTTCGTAATGGCATATATATATTGAGATTTCTTAGGGAGAAAATCAACCATACACTATATACGCTTATTTTAACCATCTTGAGGACATTCAACTTTAACCAAAACTACTTTAGTAAAATATTATATAATATTCTCTAACTCTCTTTATGTTATAAGAAAAATTTATTGTGTCTTAGACAACTCTTCCTCTTTCTCATCAAAAAATTCCTCGATATATTTTACCACATTCTCATATTCATCCATCTTTAATATATTTTTCTTACTTTCCTCAAAAAAATATCTTCCTTGTTGGGATTCTCTTGTCCATCTGGATTTTCTTCATGATCTTTTGACTTATTTTATAGCTCAGTCAATTTTACATTATGTGATTTAATACCATTAATGTGTATCAATTCTTTTTTGATATTCTCATCGTTCTCAAAACGTATATCATTAACTTTTTTATTGAACTTTATCTTCTGTTTCTTGAGTTGTGTAATTTTATTAAGAGATTCCTCTAAATTTTCTTTTAGAATAAATTATAATTATATTCTCTTTTATTATTCTTCATCACTAATTAATTTTTTTCATTCCCTTTTAACATAAGATGAGAAGTTTAATTCAATATTAGATTCATTACTATAAGATTAATGACTCTTATTTCCTCTTGTCAATAAACTCTCCATCATATTAGAAAACCTTTTATTATTGTTCTTAAAATTCTATGTTAGATACTTATTATATTTTTCTTCCAACTCAAACTCATTGATATTAATCTTTTGAAATATTCCTACAAAATAGTCATTTACATTAAAATTCCAAAAACATAAGAAAATATTTTCCGTTTCCTTTCCAATTTTCATTTTGTATCTCTTAAAAGTAAATTAAAAAAATTATGGAATTACTCTTCATATTCCTCAACCAACGAATCACTTTATTATTATTATTTTTTATTTATCTATGAACTTACCTTTTAAAATATATTTAAAATATTTTTATTCCATATCATTCTTCATACTCTTCTCATTTCATATGCTATGAGAATTTTTCCATGTTTATCCAAAGATATATCTTTTTGGTCTTCAGAAGTTGAAACCTTGGAATCATACTTATCTATAAAGATTCAAATTAATTTATTAGAAATTATATAATCTTATAGATTGTAACCCAAACCAATAATATTGATGAAAATATCATTTACCCTTGTAATGTACTCATCAACGTTTTCCTTATCTTCCATCTTGATATCGTCAGACCTTCTCCCCCATATCTGTAACTTAGCTTCCTTAAATTTCAAATTTCATTCATATATTCTTATCAACTTTTCCCATATCTCTTTAGAAGATGGAAACCCCATAATTTTGGTATAAAACTTCTCATAGATAGCCATCAAAATGAAATTTTGATGTTTTTAATCATCTTATGAATTATTATTATCAATAATAGTCATAGAAACCTCAATAATGGTCATAAATCCCACCATAGTCATATCTATAACTTTTAGGCCTAGATATAAAAGGTAGGGTAACATAATATTACTGATATTATGTTATTTATTTCCATAAAATGTTTAAACACCCATGGTATTCACTAAATTTATATTATTCATCCTTAGTAGATAGTTATATCTTTTAGAGAAAACATATGCTCTGATACCACTTGTAGTTCCCAAATCAGTGTGAGATCACTAAAAGGGGAGGGTTTGATTTAATAATCCATTTATTTTATAAAAACTTTTCAAAAATCCACATCTTAAACATTTTAGAGTTTTTATCCACTCAAATATATCTCTCAACCATTCCATGTATGATGTAAATATAAAGATAGAGAGATCAGTACATTATATTTACAAGGTTTGGTACAAATACATACTCGTATTTATTTTGTTAATCCCCACAACATGGATTCTTCACTAACTTGTACGTGATTAAAAATTCATTGTTAGAAATTAGTTCTATACTTGAATAATTCTTCCTCCAATTGACTTTGGTTCTACCCCCCAACAACAAACACTCATGTTGTAGTTGGTTATACACACCAATTGTCCTTCTTTTCTCCTCTTCGTTTTCGATTGGTTATACCCCTAGACATGAAACTCTTAAAAAACTAATTATACCACTATCCATAAGCTCTTCCTTATTTTGTGTTGATCCATAGTGGAAATATCTTCTTCTCCATATAGTCTTCCTACACAAGTAAGTTGCATCACCTTTGGTTGTGTAAAAATTATTCTATATCTTCAACAGATCTCTAAAAATTTAGTTGGTCTCAAATATTCGTCCTCATATTGAAATACCAAGATAAACTCAAACCTTAAATTTCCTTATAGAAATATTCCTCATAAAAAAATTCTTTTGGTAATATGTTTTCCAGTATGATCTATCTTATTCTCCTCAGTCTAGTGTGTTATATCCTATACACCTTCATCAAGCCCTCATCAGTCCAATGTGCTCTTCCAGATTCACTCAGTCTAGTGAACCTTAGTCTAACTCCCTATTTTACGAAAAATCTCATTATAGAAAAACTCAATCTAATGGTCCTATATATGAATAAACACAAAATAATTCTCCTCTTCATCTATTACTATGTCCATCTAGAACTTATCTATCTAGTGGATCATTTTATAGAGCCCTACTATATAATTATCCTCTTATTCAACCAAGTAGATTCTTAGTTGGTAACTTTCATCATGATATCTCAACAAAATCAACAATTCAACTCTTTAGTGGTAGAAAAAACTACTACTCAGTAAGACTTAACCTCTTTATATATGATCAAATTTCTCTGAAAAAGAAGGATGATGTGTGGGCCCCAATTTGGATTTCCCACACAACTCAAACTTAGTTTTACTAACTTTAAAACTTATTAAATAATTGATTTCAACTTTATTTATCAATGTTTCCAAAAAAATTGCTGAAATGATCTCCTGAAAACTTCTTTAAATCTAATATATTTTTCTGATCTTAAAAAGAAATAGTTAACATTATCAAAATTAATGACATTATAAAGTTTGTTATTGTTACACAAACCTATATATAGTATAAAAACATTAATTTAGATTAATATAATATGTCTTCATAATAATTACTTTATCTGATGGATGCCATACACCTTCATCTTTTTCTATCTGTTAATTTTTATAATCTTTCCTCCATCAAGAACATCTAAACACTTCTCAATCTAATACAATCTGTCTGATCAACTCAGTTAAGAAAACTTGGGATTTCACCATCAAGTGATATTCATGTCATTCCTCTATTTAATGGATTCAAAAAAGTTTATCTGGATTGAACTTACCAAATCATTTCATAGAATAATTGATAATTTTCTTTTTCAGGTCCTTGTTTGTCTGACGATCTCTCGAAATTCTTAATGGTCAAATTTTTTCAAAATTGCATCAAATACAGGTGGTTTTATTTGTTTGGTAAATTATCAAACCTTCTTCATACCACAGACTCATTATTTAACCTTATTCTGGTAAATTTATAAAGACTTCATATAGAATTTTTTCTAACCACAAATCAAAAATTTTACAGTCTTTATTCCATCAAATAACATTAATCCAGAAAGCTCATTTTTTGTAAAGATTCACCCTTTGCAAAAACTCATCTAAAATCATGAATATATTCAAGATGTTTGGTACTATGAAGATCGTAAAAGCATCATCTGACTGAATAATGTTTCTATAAACTTATCAATAACTCTTCTCTCTAACTTATCTATAATCTCTCCTATAAACACATATTGAAAAATTGACAAAAAATGCAACCAAAACATCTTTTTCGTAATAAGATATATCAAGATGTATATAAATAAATACTTGGCCTTGGGAAAAGAATATACATTGTTAAAATGTTAAAATGTATTAAATTATAAAACTATAAAAGGGGTTCTTTATTAGTTTTTTAATGTAGAGACCTGAAGCTTAACATACATAGCCATTACATTACTTTTGCAGAATACTTAGTACATAACAAAAACACACACACAAGGATTGTAATAGTTTAGTGTCTTTGGAAACTCGGAATATAATCCTCTAATCGTGGTGAAAGATCTTAAACATCTCCCATAAAGTTATTACTTTTTTTACCTAAAACATTTATTTATATCCTGGGGAAAAGAAAACATAAAATGGTGAGCTCAAATTCTCAGTAAGGGTAAACAAAAGAAATATCAATCACATCATATTCATAAGAACATAACATTTTGGAAATCGTAACCTGCAAAAGAGAGCATAATTTCATAACATGGGATAAATCATAGTAGTGAAATGAAATCCCAATAATCATAACTTAAAACATGAAACTTTGTGGCATACACACATAATCATAGAGAATCATATCTTATTAGTCAAGACTCATTTCCAAGACTATCTTAGTGGACAAAGTCCATTTCTGAACTGAGTCGCCCTCGTTTCAGTCATGTTTCACTGAACCGGTATAACCTACCGTTCCATCCATGTCTATCTCATGAGATATAAAATCTTTACCCAATGCATTGGAGGGAGATATAGGTCCCACCCATCTCATAATGATACCATTCTTATGTGTGCCACAAAATCATAAACCATACATCATAGCATAACCCATATAATAAAAATGAGAATCATAAACATCGTGACATCATAAAACAATTAATATAAGATAAAAGAATTCATCAACATATTTCCATCACAACATAATCAAATCCATGTAATAATAAGGATAGAAACAGAACCCTTTATTATCTTAGATGGAAAATAATTTTTATAAAACACTTGAACTCCATTCTTGAGGAAAATATCCTTTCTACTTCAAAAACACTTTTCCTTTCTTAACATGTCATAAAATACTAAAATAAAAGAAGTTGATTAAAAATAAACTAGAAAACTTGTAAAGGATGCTTTTTGAAAATAATGTTTTAAAAATCCATTCATGCCGTATAAGTTAAGAAAAACATTCTTTTCGTACTTTTGTCAGAAAAGTCAAAAAGTACCTCATATGAAAAAAGACAAAAGATTCCTTTCATATCTTTTACTAAAAAATCACCGAAGGGTAAAATTGGATTTAAAAAATTGTAGGTGGATGGAAATAATATTACATATTGAGGAAACATAGATGTGGATGATAAAATACACCCCAGTAAATACCAAAGTATAAACAATCTCGGATAAAAATGAGATTGTGATATTTCCCTTACCTGAGGTCTGATTTGCTTCGTAAGTGTCCAAACCTCATGTATAATGATTTAAATAATGTCATTGACTTATTCCAGAATCATACTTATTGTTATGATATCATATATAAATCACTTATGACTTTATATTACCTGTTATTTTGTAAATTCCATGTAAAAGAGCGTTTTGGGTAAAATCGTCTCATTTGTCGTTCGTGTTTTAACATGTAATTAATCATATGATTACTTAGATCATGGTTACTTAATTACAGAATATAAAACATGATTTATATATAATATATATTCAGAATATACATATATATAATAGATCGATAAATGTAAAGAAATACACCGTTCATGGAGACGGTAGGCCGTACGTACGCATGAACGTTGTTTTCGTTTCCTTATTGAATTGAGTGGAATTAAGAAATGAAATAAATATATATATATATATATATATAAATTCAGTAGCTTTATAATGTCACATATTTCATTATTATTTCTTATATATACTTTGTAATCATTCTGAAATGGTTAACATGGAGAATAAATCTCATCGCGTCGTGGAGACGGTAGTCCGTACGTACGCACGAGCGATGATATCGTTCTCATGATCGTGGGACTGTATTGCAGTGTATGTATACTATTTTAGAATCAATATCACTTTAAAATAATCATATATAGTTATTATTTACACCATTATACCCATCCAAGTAAGGTGGTGGTGGAAAATAGATTTCACCACGGTGTGGAGACGGTATTCCGTACGTACGCACGCACTGTGATTTCATTTTCCGAAGGATTAATAGATGGTGAAATAGGGTTGTTTCATAGTTATAATAACATATCAGTATATTAGTGATACTGATGTTACTACTTCATAATGAAACAACCTAAGAAGAAGAAGTGGATGAAGAAATAAAGTTGAAAGAATCGGTAATGGAAATTACATCTTCTTTGAAGCGCCTCTTTGAGATCTCCTTTTAGGGCACTAAAATTGGTCTTTGAGGAAGAAAAGAACCTCTAGGATTTTTTTAGGTAAGTGTAGAAGAGAATTTGGCAGGTTTTGGTCGAGCTTGAAGGCTCAAAGCTGTGTGAGGAAGAGAGGGAGGAGGTGCCCTTTTATAAGGGAGGAGAGGGGTACCTTTGGAATAACTAAAACTATTATTTTATTATAAAGTCAAATTCGGTTTAAATAGATCCAAATTGATTTATTTCTAAGCCAAGGTGGGGATGGGTCTAAATCCTCTAATCAAATAGAATTTAGACATGTTTAGGTTCCTATTTTAACCTTATCATTTAGATTTAACATTAAGTTAAATAATTTTACTTTTACCGTGTCTTCTTGTGTTCTTATACTATAATGTTAATAAAATTACTATAAGCAGCCAAACGAACCCCAAGTTGTTTATTATTAATATATATAACATTATCTAAGTCATTTTGGAGAACCTTATATTTTAAGGAATAAAATAACAATTAATAATATAATATTTGTTTTAAAAACTATTTTATGTCAATTTTGACACTATTTAGTAATTTATTTTTGTGAAAATCATAAACAAATTATTAGTTCGAACAAATTTAATTAAATAAATACTAACATGTCATAGTAACCTATAAAATTAGTGGAATTCATAAAAAGTTTCAAATTACATTTATTTGGGTATTTATAACATCAATTATGTCAATATTGCATTAATAAGATAATTACTGCATCATCGTTGTGTCATAAATAAATTAAATTATTTAATGTCTAAAAATTACAAATAAAATACAATTATGTACGAAATCTCTTTATCTTTCTAATTAATATTTATAGTCGAATTTAACTTATGTATAACCCTATATTAAAAATGATTTACTTATTAAACATTGATTTTAACTATTTTAACCCTTCTTTAAATAAATAAATTATAAATGTCCTAATCTAATCCAAGTGGGCCTAAATGGTCATATTTTATTTCTAAGGTTGGTTTTGGTCTAATTAAACTTATCCAATATAATTATGACATGTGTTAGGGTAATAATAATATCATTTTTACCCTTAATTACCCTATTTACTTTTAACCGTGGTAAAAAAAGTAAAAAGTTACTATTCACCAAAAATTATTTTCATCTCATTGAACCAAATTTTAGTCCTTGATATTAACCGTGTCTCACAGATTTTCGAAATTCCACTCACAGAAGCGGTAAAATTATGTTTTATTAAAAATTTAGTTTTTTAACTACCACTTAGTGGTTTCACTATTCATCAAAAAATGAAAGTTTCCAGAAAAATACCAAAAATTAGGCCTAAGCTATATTGGATATTAAGAATTCAAAAATGATGTCTATTTTACCAAATTCAGAACATATCAGTTTCATTAATTAATTTAAAAATTAGTTCCCGTCGTTAAAACAAATAGTGTGTTTTTAAGAGATAATAACTATCAAAAGATTGACACTTGTTTATAACTGGTTTAAATGTGAAATTACATACAATGACCAAAATTGTATTAAATTGTAAAAATATATTCTAAATATACTTTAAAACCACTCAAATTAATAATTTATCACTATTAATTATTTCTATTAAAAAAGTTCTTTTTAATTATAATTTAGTAATTTTCACTATTCATCAGAATATGAAAGTTATCTGAAAAGTACCAAAATTTCACCCTATGCTAATTTCAATGTTCAGAATCCAAAAATTAATTCCATTTTGAAAAATAAAATTTAAAAAATTTCAAAAAGTGGTTATTACTATTCATAACAGCTAGTTTTAATAATATTTTAATAGCATATTGTTGTTTAGTGAAACTCGGTATTGCGTACTACACACGCTATCAAGGAAGGTCACAATTTCGTGTAATGCAAGGCAAGTCAAGGATGAGTGTTGTGAAATCTCCTTTTGGCGTAGCGTACAACACAAGAAATTAATGAAATTAAAAAGAATATTTTTCATAAAATCTCGGGGTGTTACATTCTACCCCCCTTAAAATGAATTTCGCCCTCGAAATTCGTCGGGGTTATAAATGGTTTACTATTCGTAAGTTTCTTTAATAGAAACCCACATCATAAAAAGGAATACCAAAACCAATCTTTAAAAACAAATGTATGAAACGTAACGGTTAGCCAAATAAACTAATCATTGGGTTTCCATATAGGTGAAAATATGGATATGGAAGAGAAATCTAACCATCATGTTCTGATGGAGAGTGGTAGAGAACATGGCTATGAAAAATCCAGCAATCACAAAGCCATAAATTTGTGACGATCTAAGGTACCATCTGATTCATCAGATATAAGAGCACAAGGACAACATTTTTGGTTTTCAAGATCATTTCCCAAAAGTTGATGAAATTAGAATTAGATGAAATACTTTCGTGATTTTGGTATAGTCTCACCGTTTGTAGTTCTTTGGACAATTTACACTTCATCTCTTAAATAAATGAAGTTGAATTTGTCATTTGTGATGTGTTAGCAGATCATGTGATAGAATGATGGGTCATTCCATCTTTCTCAAACAAAAGGTTAAAAAGTGATCAAAAAATACATAAGTCCATCTATAGTGAGATTAATCATATATGGTTCTTAAAATGGACTTATACTTCATATATCATACTGCTTAATATAATAAAACTAGTTTCTACTGAACAGGGACTTCCTGTAGGCCAGTGGTAGGCGATAAAGGCTAGTCACACTTCGGTTGTGGGTTTGATTCCCACAGCCTTGTCCGACGCGATGGGATGTCGCCCATCCTGCAGGTTGTCCTTTTTCTAAAACTACATTACTATAACATCTCATCAATAATATCGAAAAAACTTTTATCCTTAAACAATACTAACTTATGTCCAACATATTCCATTCCAATCTTTAGGCTTGTCCATAATACTGCAGTCCATTCTAATAATAGAGTGAAAACGATTACCAAAGATTTAATACCATCATTGATCCCCATATATCATAAGATATTTCTTTTTGGTCACATTCCAAACATTCAAAGGCCTTAATCTTGTATTCTCTTGAATACCCATTGAACCTTAGTGAAAACATGAATGTAGTTAAAAGTTAACACTTTACACATACCAAAATCCTCAAAATTCTATAAACTCAAACCATGATATAACTTAGTCCTTATATCAATCATGAGCTCATGAATACTGTCAAACATTTCATTTTATCCTTATCCCTTCATTATGCGCATATCATCTGTTTTCTAAAATTTTTGAATCACTTTTCATGGTTACCGATACCTTAAAATTATTGAAAACCACAATAGACTAATACAAAAATATTCCAATACACAATATAAGTACCTCAACAACATTATTCTTGAATACCAATACATAAACACTTCAATCCATCCTCTTCAATGATTATCCTGGAATATGTCCTTCCATGATTTAGAAGTAACATTTTAGGTCAGGATATTGAGTTGGGTAATGCCCATGTTCTTCACAAATAATAAATTGAACTCCATAACAGTCTGTCACACTATAACCCTTTTCTCCACATAGATAACATCGGTCCCTCCATTTGAGGTATTCCTCAAGGTTATTCTTCCCCTCTTTAGAAATCTCAATCTTCCTTTCGTTATGCTCCACAACATGCGAACATGCATAATAGTCTATCTTCCTATTATTTTATGAATTAGGCATACCACTAAATTTCACATTGTTAATCATATATCGCGATGACTGATTCAGCATAATCACAATATCTTTCTCTCTAGGCATTACACAATCTTGTTGCTCATAGTCACCAATTTGTCCATTGGATTCAATGTTAACTGAATTCCTTCTGGTTCCCTCCATTAACTAAAACACAAAAAGAATTTTGTGAGAGGAAAAATCATGCTAGAGAAAAAAACATAGTAAAGGGGAAGTACCCTCAATATCTAACATCTTAAGTTAAATTCTATGATCGTTACCATAGTTCTAGGACTGTATCCTATACGTATACTTATCATTAGGGACATCCCTAGAAAACCATAGAAATATCTCTAGGGATCTCACTAACGTTTTCACATCCTAGTTCCCAAAGGTTGACTAAACCTTTCCTCTAATACCAATTGTAGAGACCCAAAGAATAACGTATATAGACATTACATTACTTTTGCGGAATACATAGTACATAACAAAAACACACACACAAGGATCGTAATAGTTTAGTGTCTTTGGAAACTCGAAATATAATCTTCTAATCATGGTGAAATATCTTTAACATCACCCATAAAGATATTCCTTTTTTTACCTAAAACCTTTATTTATATCCTGGGGAAAATAAAACATAAAATGGTGAGCTCAAATGCTCAATAAGGGTAAACAAAAGAAATATCAATCACATCATATTCATAAGAACATAACATTTTTGAAATCTTAACCTGCAAAAGAGAGCATAATTTCATAACATGGGATAAATCATAGTAGTGAAATGAAATCCCAATATTCATAACTTAAAACATGAAACTTTGTGTCATACACACATAATCATAGAGAATCATATCTTATTAGTCAAGACTCATTTCCAAGACTATCTTAGTGGACAAAGTCCATTTCTGAACCGAGTCACCCTCATTTCAGTCCTGTTTCACTGAACCTGTAAAACCTACCGTTCCAGCCATGTCTATCTCATGAGATATAAAATCTTTACCCAATGCATTGGAGGGATTTATAGGTCCCACCCATCTCAAAATGATACCATTCTTATGTGTGCCACAAAATCATTAACGATACATCATAGCATAACCCATGTAATAGAAATGGGAATCTTAAACATCGTGACATCATAAAAAAATTCATATAAGATAAAAGAATTCATCAAAATATTTCCATCACAACATAAAAAAATCCATGTAATAATAGGGATAGAAACAGAACCCTTTATTATCTTAGATGGAAAATAATTTTTATAAAACACTTGAACTCCATTCTTGAGGAAAATAACCTTTCTACTTCAAAAAAACTTTTCCTTTCTTAACATGTCATAAAATTATAAACTAAAAGAAGTTGATTAAAAATAAACTTGAAAACTTTTAAAGGAAGCTTCTTGGAAATAATGTTTTAAAAATCCATTCATGCCGTATAAGTTAAGAAAAACATTCTTTTCGTACTTTTTTCAAAAAAGTCAAAAAGTACCTCATATAAAAAACGACAAAAGATTCCTTTCATATCATTTACTAAAAACTCACCGAAGGGTAAAATTGGATTTAAACAATTGTAGGTGGATGGAAATAATATTATATATTGAGGAAACATGGAAGTGGATGATAAAATACACCCCAGTAAATACCACAGTATAAACAATCTCAGATAAAATTGAGATTCTGATATTTCCCTTACCTTTGGACCGATTTGATTCGTATGTGTCTGAACCTCCTGTATAGTGATTTAAATAATATCATTGACTTATTATAGAATCATACTTATTGTTATGATATCATATATGGTTCAGTTATGACTTTATGTTACCCGTTCTTTTGTAAATTCCATGTTAAAGAGCGTTTTGGGTAAAATCGTCTCATTTGTCATTCGTGTTTTAACATATAATTATTCATATGATTACTTAGATCATGGTTACATAATTCCATAATATAAAACATGAATTATATATAATATATATTCATAATATACATATATATAATAGATCGATAAATGGAAAGAAATACACCGTTCATGGAGATGGTAGGCCGCACGTACGCATGAACGTTGTTTTCGTTTCCTTATTGAATTGAGTGGAATTAAGTAGATGACATAAATCTATATATACATAAATCCAGTAGGTTTATAATGTAATATATTTAATTATTATTTCTTATATATACATTGTAATCATTCTTAAATGGTTAACATGGAGAATTAATCTCATCGCGTCGTGGAGACGGTAGTCCGTACGTACGCACGAGCGATGATATCGTTCTCATGATCGTGGGACTATATTGGAGTGTATTTATAATATTTCAGAATCCATATCACTTTAAAATAATCATACATAGTTATTATTTACACCATTATACCCATCAAAGTAAGGTGGTGGTGGAAAATAGATTTCACCACGCCGTGGAGACGGTATTCCGTACCTACGCACGCGCGGTGATTTCATTTTCCGTAGGATTGATAGATGGTGAAATAGGGTTGTTTCATAATTATAATAAAATATACTTATATGAGTGATACTGATGTTATTACTTCATAATGAAACAACCTAAGAAGAAGAAGTGAAAAAATAAATAAAGTTGAAAGAATCGGTAATGGAAATTACCTCTTCTTTGAAGCGCCTCTTTGAGATCTCCTTTTAGGGCACTAAAATTGGTCTTTGAGGAAGACCATAACCTCTAGGATATTTTTATGGAAGTGGAGAAGAGAATTTTTCCGGGTTTGGACGTGCTTGTAGGCTCAAAGTTGTGTGAGGAAGAGAGGGAGGAGGTTCCCTTTTATAAGGGAGGAGAGGGGTACCTTTGGAATAACTAAAACTATTATTTTATTATAAAGTCAAATTCGGTTTTAAATAGCTCCAAATTAATTTATTTCGAAGCTAAGGTGGGTATGGGTCGAAATTATCTCATCCAATTGAATTTAGACAAGTTTAGTTTCGTCTTTTAACCTTATCATTTAGATTTAACATTAAGTTAAATGATTTTACTTTTACCGTGTCTTCTTGTGTTCTTATACTATAACGTTAATAAACTTACTACAAGCAGGAAAACGAACCCTAATCTTATTATTATTAATATATATAACCTTATATAAGTCATTTGGACGAACCTTAGATTTTTAAGAATGAAATAACAATTAATAATATAATATTTGTTTTAAAAACTATTTTATGTCAATTTTGACACTATTTAGTAATTGATTTTTGTGAAAATCATAACATAATTATTATTTCGAACAAAGTTAATTAAATCAATAATAACATTCCATGTTAACCTATAAAATTAGTTTAATTCATAAAAAGTTTCAAATTAAATTTATTTGGTTATTTATAACATCAATTATGTCAATATTTCATTAATAAGACAATTACTTCATCATCGTTGTGTCATAAATAAATTTAATTATTTAATTTCTAAAAATTACAAATAAAATACTATTATGTAGGAAATATCTTTATCTTTCTAATTCATCTTTATAGTCGAATTTATCTTATGTATAACCCTATATTAAAAATTATTTACTTATTAAACTTTGTTTTTACCTATTTTAACCCTTCTTTAAATAAATTAATAATAAATGTCCTAATCTAATCCAAGTGGGAAGAAATGGTCATATTTTATTCATAAGGTTGTTTTTGGTCTAATTACATTTATCCAATAGAATTAGGACATGTTTTAGGGTAATAATAATATCATTTTTACACTTAATTACCCTATTTACTTTTAACCGTGGTAAAAAAAGTAAAAAGTTACTATTCACCAAAAATTATTTTCATCTCATTGAACCACATTTTAGTCCTTGATATTAACCATGTCTCTTGGATTTTTAAAATTCCACTAACAGAAGCAGTAAAATTATGTTTTATGAAAAATTTAGTTTTTTAACTACCACTTAGTGGTTTCACTATTCATCAAAAAATGAAAGTTTCCAGAAAAATACCAAAAATTAGGCCTAAGATATATTGGATATTAAGAATTAAAAAATGATGTATATTTTACCAAATTCAGAACATATCAGTTGCATTAATTAATTTAAAAATTATTTCCCGTCGTCAAAACAAATAGCGTGTTTTTAAGAGATAATAACTATCAAAAGATTGACACTTGTTTATAACTTGTTTAAATGTGAAATTACATCAAATGAAAAACATTGTATTAAATTGTAAAAATATATTCTAAATATACTTTAAAAACACTCAAATTAATAATTTATCAATATTAATTATTTATATTAAAAAAGTTCTTTTTAATTAAAATTTAGTAATTTTCACTATTCATCAGAATATGAAAGTTATCTGAAAAGTACCAAAATTTTACCCTAAGCTAATTTCGATATTCCGAATCCAAAAATGAATTCCATTTTGAAAAATAAAATTTAAAAATTTTCAAAAAGTGGTTATTACTATTCATAACGGCTAGTTTTAATAATATTTTAATAGCATATCATTGTTTACTGAAACTCGGTATTGCGTACTACACACGCTATCGAGGAAGGTCGCAATTGCGTGTAATGCAAGGCAAGTCAAGGATGAGTGTTTTGAAAGCTTATTTTGGTGTAGCGTACAACACAAGACATTAATGAAATTAAAAATAATATTTTCCATAAAATCTCGGGGTGTTACATGTAAGGCATGAGTCTTTTAAATACCTGGTGTCCTTAACTATTTTAAAAGAAAGAATTGATGAATAAAATTCCATATTATTTTACTATTGAATCAATAATATATACTTTTTTGTACTCAACTTGATGTCTTATTAGTCTTTTGTTGTGAGAAAGAGTTCACATTAAATGGTTTCACTGATTCTAATATCCATAATGACAAGGATGTCATTAGATCTTAGGTGGGTGTTTTTTTCTATAATACTGTTGTGGTTAGCTAAAGAAGTTATAAGTAGCCAAATTTTTTTATTCTACAAATGAATATTAATATATCATCTCATTTCATTTTGGATAAACTTTTTTGGATAAATGATTTTGTCACATTACTTAGAGTGGTCCTATGTGTTATAAATTTAATTTAATTCTATTTTGATAATAGGGGAGTGGTTGTAAAATCTAAGGATACACGGTTTCTCTAAATATCTAAACATATTCTTCATCGATTTCATCAAATTTTATGGATTATATAAGTTATATTAGGATGTGTCTAATTCTCATAGGTGACAAAATTGTAGATCCCATAAAAAATACCCTTACATAATAATGAAAGAAAGTCACATTGGATATATTTTTATTAGATATATGGATGATTGGATTTTGTGAAAGTGAGATATTGTTAGTTTATATTCCCTATAGTCAATCAAGTGTTATTGTATTTGATATATTTTATATCATATAATATATATTAATTTAAATAAATTATCATTAATTTATTTCCATTACATAAATCATGGGATATGATATGATATGATACTAACCCCAAGAATATATGTATTTCAAATTTATCCTAAACTAAGGATGAACATGTTAGGTTGTGATAATATGTTATGGTCAGTATTAGTAGGATCACTTATATAGAGATACAATTGATTTCTCTTGGGATGGATATTGGTAGTGTGTATCTAGATAGACCAACTTTAATTACACCATGTGGATTTCCATATATATATTTAATTAGTGTTACACAAGTGAACATTGGATATGGATCCTTCAACTGAAGGCTATAAAATAGTTTTCATGCTCGTAATGTTTCATACATTGATAATTTGCAGAATTAATTTGAGAATTTTTCTTAATATAAAGTTATTGGGTATGATATTTATCAAGTGAATGGATTTTATTTTCCAAGATAGGATGTGTTTATCCATATGATGGTTTTATGATATTGTGTCCCTAAATTGAGTTTTGACTAAGAAATTATGAAAATGATAATATAATCTCATGTGATATAATTATATAATTTTTAATTAATGGATTTTATAAGAACATATCATGATCATGAAACCAGAAGAAACAAAATGAAATGCATGATTTATAGCAGCAAAATCTACATGTAATGAAGAACATAAAAATAGGATTACCTCAAGTCTAATATACTCCATCCCTAATGAATCTTTATGGGGAATATTTTATGGAGATCACTTAGATGAGGTTGAGTGACTCTTTCCTCCATAATTAGTTCATCATCCACTAAAATCCTCATATCTATGGGAGGTACCCTGAAACGCCAAAGATGTGCTATAAACATTTCCTCAAATAAAAATATAGCACAAGAAAGAAAGAAAGATTTTAATTTGCAAAACAAAATCACCGCACTTACCCAATGGGATGATCTAATCCTTATATAGGCTCCTGATATTTAATTAAGGGAGTTGATCATCATTTTTCAATGTTTGATAGCGAACATGTGTTACCATGACACATGCCCATTGGAGGGATATGATCATTGAACTTTTCAATGATCATAATAAGTTCTTAATACCATAAATTAATCATCTTTATGCTTCATAAAAAATGAAAAAATTCTTTGGAAGATTTGGTGGTACCCATACACCCAATATCATATATCATAGGTTATTGGATATATTCTACCATATAATAATTTCATCCTTATGCCTTATATGATATGGATAAATCATATCCTATGATATGCCTCACATTCACATATAGGATTATGATTTAATGAATCCTATAATAAAATTTGTATATTTTATTGTATATCCATCAATCTCCCACTTATGCGAAAATCACATAGGGACATTAATAAAAATTGACAACTCTTTATGAATCCATTCAAACTCCTCTAGATATGGTTTCATCAAACTCTCCTCACTTTAGAACAAATTCTTTTTCCAAAAAAAATTCTTTATTCTAAGTCATAAATATGTGACCCTATAATCCTTTGTATCGTTAATAATAAATAATAATTACCTAATTAATATATGTAAGAAAAATGTGTCCTCTAGTAAAACATCAGTGTTAATAAAGCTATAATGGTTTCGAGAGTGATCTCGGACAAACATAATAATATATTAATATGAACATTTACAACATAAGATATATTATATACAATTTATATATACTAATATTATCCATTTTTATATGAAATTGAGTGTAGCGTCTTTCCCTAAGTTCCAATGAACTGTGCCCTAAGATGGTGGCCACAAGACCTCAAGTGTACATCCTCAAATGTCAATGATTTTTTACTAGAAGCGAGGGCCAAGGGTGTGTCTGTGGGGAAACTATTCCCACAAATATCAGAGTATTCACAATGTTAAACAATGTATAATTAATTGTGGAAACCAAGGAAGAAATAGATTGCATTGGAAGAGAATGTAACAAACCATGCAATAGGAATAAATAAGTAAAAGAAATTGAATAATAGTAATTGATAAAAAATGGTGATGATCATGATTCTATAAAAAATTTGAGTACAGGGATCTAGGGATACAAGAATATACAAAATATTTGAAAAAAATACAAAAAGGAATAAAATACTAATATAAGCATCTCAAGAATTTGTTCAGTCCCTTTCCATATGCTCTATCCTAAATCTAAAAATAAATTAATCATCGGAATCTGCACACTTCTGTTTATCCATACCTGTAATTATAAAGTCAAATCGAGTCCCAAATGGAACCCGAGTTGGGTGTGAGATATAATCTCAATAGGATGGAACATGTGTTGTTGAGGATAATCCATTTCATGAAATAAATAAACAATTGTGTTCCGTAATACATAAATATAGGGTAATAAACAATTTATATACTAATTACGTCAGTCTACATTCCCAACTAGACACCCAACCAATACCACCTACATTGGCCTAAGATGGATGTTTGAAGGAGGTGTATCTGAAAGTCATAATATGTTCACAAGGGAAATACAAATGAATTGACCAATGTAGAAGGAGGCCCCAAACACTTTCTTTAATTTAGAGGCAACATTTCCATGCTATCATATAAGCATGCTCATAATATAAAAGGAATACATCACATATGCATAAGAAAAAAATCATTCTGTCAAATACATGGGTAGAGCATCAAGCCTATCCAAGGAGATATAAACAGAATCCCAAGGGTCACTATGGGTGTCTTCGAATAGAACTAACACCTTGGAGTACATCCAAGTCAACCCATATGGTGTGCCTTATATCACTCAAGGTATGGTGACTCTATGTATATACCATGTGTCTCACATTGGGGATCAGGTATCACACATGTAATGGCCTATCCATCATGCCAATGGTTCCATCCTTGATTGCTCCCCTTGGGAACCAGTGTCACTCAAGAGTATAAGAAAAACCACTCACAGATCCCGTACCTAAAAATCCAAAGTATCGCTCCCGGTGCATCATGTAGTAACCAACTAACCATAGTGACTCCATCCACGACATCCTTAAATCCGGACCCATGTTCTCTCCCAGTCCATAGAAAGTGTACCTTGTCAATAAGTAACATCTTAAATAAAGGAATAATTATAATCACATCCATCATATAAGAATATCAATAACACATTTTCACAAATTAACCAACTAAGAAATGTTAGAAAAACTATCATGGAACTATTTATATAATAAAGGCGCAGGGAATTATACGTGATCAATACATGGAATGAGGCCTAATCAATAAGGCCTATCATGTTTATAATGACATGTCATTAATGGAAATTCAATATCCAAAGTGGAAAATATTGATGAACCACAAAATTTAATTCAAACCACCCATTTATGGAATAAGTAATGATTTCAAGGCATAAAGTATGTATCATGGAATAAATTGAAAGAAATTTCATAAGTAATTAAGCAAAGTCATCCAACCAATTTACCACAATTCACTTATAGGATTAACTCATTAAACCAATGGGAAACTCACATGGTGTCTATCTACTCAAAGCCTTGGAAAAAGGACATTCAAGGTGGAACACCCAAAGGGTTGACCAATGATAATATGAACAACACCACAATTGGGTTTTTTCTACATAGTAAGGTCGTAAAAGACTTGGATATCCATTTTGAATAATTTATTGAACAAGAACGAACCATATCTTGAAGGATTCGACATGCGGCATGATGGTGTGTCATTTACATAGTGAGGAAATAATGGGAATGATCTTAGACCACTTACCTCGACCTATTAGTGCTCCACTCATCTGTTATCAATCCTTGATTCAACCTAAAATGGAATAAATAAAAGTACTTTTCAAAATGCCTAAAAAATGGGGAAAAACCCATCACACCAAAATAACACTATGGATGGAAGAGGAACCTTAAAATAGAATAGTATATAAGGAATAACATATGGAGGGCTTTTTATTTCTTAAGATGGTGAAGGATTTGAACCACGAATGAAATAGCTAAGTCAAAACCCTATGGAGAGGGGAGGAGAAGGTCACACACTGAGGGGGTGAGGAAAATACCAATGGAAATTTAAGGGGGAAGAAATAAAGGATTAAAACATTTCATTAAGGGTAAAATGGGTATTTCACCCACAAAATACACTAAGCACGGCTTACGAGCACGGTTTGGCCAAACTGTGTGACAACTATGTGCCATTCACCACTATAATAGGTTACCAAGAATGATTAGGTGCATAGTTTAACTAACCCTATGCAAACTGTTCCAAACCTCTCTATACAAAAACAATCGGTGGTCACATGTTTGTGTGACCAGGGCCTCATAGTTTTAGAAAAATTGTGAGGCCCCTAGGTTCCAACTTCATGTTACCACATGATTCAAGGAAACCATGTGGGCCAGGCGGTAGGGTTCTCTCTAACATTGTGGACTATTATTATCTTTAAATTATCAGGGATCTGGGCTCTGAATGAGCCCTAGACATACCCAAGACCTCCATTACTTGATTAGGAATCATAATTAGGACCATTTAATGGAATTAAAAACCGAAAATTAATGGTCCATACCTTTAAAAAAAGATGGTATGTTACAACCACCACTCTTTAAGGAAACCCATCCCCAAGTTTCCCTTTCTAGGGTCATACAATATCGTCTAAGAATATTTTTGACCACTTTACAAATATATCAGTCTACTACTACCAGGTTTCACCTTACATGCATATGTTCTACCATAACACTCAAACCATAGGAACTGACCTACCTCGTAGAACCTTCATGCTAGAATCAACAATACATATCATATTCTCCTCAATGTTCACATCCATATACATATCAATATCGTTGGTATCAAACAGATGATACTGGTCTATATGATACTATCAAAGCTGAGATATGTTGAAGACATCCTGCATAGCATGGTACCTATGAGATAACAACAACCAATCAGTTATCTTCCCAATCATCTCCACTATCTTGAAAGGCCCAACATATTAGGGTGGCAACTTTCCATATCTCATGATTGGTTCATAATACAATCTTGGTGATACCCATATAAAGTCCCAATGTCTCACCTATAACTCTAGAGGTTTATAATGAAGATCTATATAAGACTTCTACCTAGACTGAGATATAGTAAAAGATTTCTGAATTATATGGACTTGCTCAGAAATCTTATATGCATGATGAGGACCTAGTAGAGCTTCCTCGCCTATCTAAAGCCATCATAAGGATGAACAACATGGTTTACCATGGAGGACCACATATGGATCCATTAGAATATTTTCCTATAAACTTTTGTTCTGGGAAAACTCAACCAGAGGAATATTATTTTCCAATAAGGCACCAAAATCAAGAATATAGTCCCTTAAAATGTCCTTTAACACTTATATAGTCCTCTCAAACTGCCCATCGGTCTGAGGGTGATATGCAATACTCAAGAGCACCTATGGACCCAGTTCCTTTTATAACCCTTTCTAGAAAAATGATATAAACTGGGAATCTTGGTCTAAAATGATAAAATGGGGTATACCATGAAGTCAAACTTTCTCCCAGATGTATATCCTTCCTAACTTGTCAATGTATATGGTTTCTCGAATTGGTATAAAGTGCACGACTATGGTCAATCTGTCGATGATCACCCATACCGCATCGCTAACTTAATGGGATCTTGGAATCCTATAATGAAATCCATGGTGACATTATTCCATTTCCACTCGGGAGTGGAGATGGGTTATATAAGTCTAGTAGGTTGCTAGTTCTCAACCTATGCCTACTGACAAGTGGAGCACCGAATAATGAAACCTACTATCTGCCTCTTCATACCTGGCCACCAATACTAATGGTCGATGTCTCGGTTTATCTTGGTAAGCCTGGGTAGAAATTTCCAATAATAGGAGTGTGATTCCCTCATCATTTCCTCTTATAAATCATAAGGAATGAATACACAAGCATGGAAGAGTAGAGTTTCATTTCTATCAACCACCCAATTAAATTGAAGGTTCTCTCCTGTAACACTTTCCCTCAGAATGAGACCTTTGGAATATGATAACTACCTCATATGAACCCATTCTAGAAGAGATAATTTCACTACTATAGCTTCCAAAACTATCTTTACATGCTGATCTTGAACCTCCATGTGTAACTCAAAGAACATAACCATCATTTTCCACTGACGGTTTCCCCTCCTTGATAGTTTGCATCTAAATTTTCTAGCTTAAGGAATAATCCATGACATTACCCTTACCATGGGTGTACTCAATCTCAAAATTTAAGGACTATATGTATTCCACCCACCAGTGTTGCCTTATATTCATGTATCACTGCGTGGAGATGTATTTAAGGCTTTTATGATCCGTGTAGATAATGAATCACTCACCCAATAAATATTGTCTCCTATAGCGAAGATCATGAACCAAGACTACTAGATCGAGGTTATTAATAGTGTAGTTTCACTCATGAGGCCTCATATAGTGAGATCCATACACTACAACTCAATAACCCATACATCAAAACTACACCAAGCAAGATTCCTGAAGAATCATAATAGACTGTATAACTTCTTCCCAGATATGGTAGAATCAGGGTTAGAACTAATTTGAGTCTTCCCTTGAACTCCTAAAAATTTTCCTCACAAGATTCATACAATAGAAATTTCACACCCTTCTTAGTTAGGGTCATAAGAGGCACTACTAAATAAGAGAAGTCCTCAATGAACCATATGTAATAGCCCAATATCCCCAAGAAGTTTCGTATATCAAACACATTATTTAGATATTCCCATGAGGTCATGGAACTCAACTTATTGGGGAAAAATGAAACCCATGACTCAGATATGATATTACCTAATAAGTGAACCTTATTAATCCAACATTTTCATTTAATGAGCTTAATATATAATTGGTTTTCTACTAGTGTACTCATCACGATCTTCATATGATTTTAATGGTTGTGTATATTGCGTGAGTACACTAATATGTCATCCATACATACTACCACAAAGGAATCAAGATATGGGTGTAAAACCCAATTCATGAGATCCCTAAATACTATTTATGTGTTTTATAGATAGAATGACATAAACATATAATTGTACATGATATACCATATATGGAACACTGTATGTGGTATATCTGATGCCCACACACAAACCTAGTGATAGCCGAACCTCAAATTGACCATAGAGAAAATAGTTTCTCCTCAGATATAGTAAAAGTGTTTTCCTATACGAGGCAATGGATATTGATTCTTCACCATAAGCTAGTTCAATCATCAGTAATCCATGCACAATCTGAGGGTACCATCCTCGTTATTTTCAAAAAGTGCTGGTGAAACCCAAGGTAACATGATAGGTCTAATAAAACCCATAGACTCTAAGTATTCAAGATACTTTTTGAGTTCCTGGATCTCTATAGGTTTCATCCTATACTGAGGAATGGACACTGGTTCCACACCTTTCATGGGCCCTATAGTGAACTCAACCTCTCTCTCTGGAGGTAAGTTTGAGAAATTTTTAGGGAAGATGTCCCTAAAATGATCCATAATAGGAGGGACCTCTACTAATTGCATTCCATGATCCCTCATAAAGACACTCACTGACTAAGTTTTCACTCTTCCAAGACCAACTATATTGGGTCTATTTCAATATACCTAGATATACTATCCTCCCTTCTGTACATATGTACTGCCCTTGAGTGATGTGAAAGACACCCATCAGTGATAATAATCTACATGGTCATTATAAGTCATAAGTCATCCATAATAAGAATGATGTCAAAGCTGTTCATCTCGAAAAAGAAGAAACTCTGGAAGAAGAAGCACCCACCTATCTCAATGGGGAACTCCTAACACAAATGTATGACCTCTATTATAACACCCTATGGATTGTTAAGATAAATGATGCCACAAAAGTACTCAATTACAAGGCCAAGGATTTCCAAAACCATAACAAATATGAAAGAGTGTGACGACCTGTATCAAAAAAGGTAGAATATAAAGTAAAAGTCACCATAATATTACCTCTAACCATAGATGTCCCTAGACTCTAGCCCTTTGGCATTGGCTTCACTTTAAAAATATGGCATGAACTATATCCTTGAGATGCTTCCTGACTATCCAGAGAAGATCCAATCATCTAATGTAAAGATATGGGGCCTGAATACCTTATCTATAACCACTAATACCTCATCTTGATCGTTTATTAGAAGACCAACTCTCTTCCTAAGATGAAGTTTCAAATATCGTATCTGATATAGGTGTTGGTATGGATCCCCTCTCACCGGTTTTCGAAAGAAATGATGGATGAAGGACGGGAGGTAACCCATCAGGCTGCTAGCTCAGCACTGAATGGGGTTCCTCATGAACCGAGGCTTATTATGGCCTATGCTTCCACACTTGTAACACAATATAGAATGGTCACTGCATTTCACTTGACATGAACCACCCCCACATTCACCCTTGAATTGGCGCATTCTACTACCAAAAGAATTATCATCTTACCTCAGAACTAAACTGTCGTAGCTCACATTGACAACCTCTTTATGATTATTTTATGTAATTAGGGTTTGGTTCACTATCTCCATAATGGTCATCGACCAAAATATGTTCACCTATGAGTGGACATCATTCCTAATCCCATTCTCAAATCACCTCACAGTAACATCCCAGGTAAATAAAGAATATAACCTTTTCATATTTATTAATATTTCTGAATAAAATGTTAATATTACCTTAAAGGGAATGCTATGTATAATGGCATAACCAATATGCAACAATGCGTTTCTTCGAAATCTTACGTTGCACACTAGTAATATAATAATATTATTTTAAATGGTAGTTAACGCCTAGACATTGTAATGGAAAGAATGAACAGAACTAACTACCAAATGATTATATATGCTTATAAAATATTTTTTTCATTTATCAAAATAAATGTTAGAGGCTTAAAATGCAAATGAATCCAATTTTAAGCATAAATATTCTAATATTTTTTAAAAGGTCGATTAACAGCCTTTTGATGGAGAAACATTTTTAAATATACTTTTGAAAATTTTATATTTTATATTTGACAAAATAAAATCCTTCTTTAGAATCTCGACATCAAAATTTACGTTGTGTAAATTTTTGTAATTTTTCCGATAAAGATCTTTTTTAGTGAAAATGTTGTATTTTAATTCAACACCTCCTTTTAATCTAATTTATTTATTTGGATAGATCATCTTTTTAACTGGTTTTAAAGTTTATTTAAAATATATCTTTACCATTTAATCCAATTTTGGTCATTAGAAATAATTTCACTTTGAAATTGGACATAAACAAGTGTCAATCTTTTCATAGATATTCTTTCTTAAAAGCACGTTATTTGTTTTGACATCGGTAATTAATTATAAAAATAATTAATGCATCTTTTATGTTTTTAATTTGGTAAAATGGACATAATTTTTAAATTTAGAATATCGAATATTGCTAAGGGTGGATTTTTGGTATTTTTCTGAAAAATATCAATTTTAAATGAATAGTGAAACCACTAAGTGGTAGTAAAAAACTGATTTTTCGTTTAAATGAAATTTACCACCTCTGTGATTTGAATTTCAAAAATCTGACATACAAGGTTTTCATTAGGATGTAAAATTTGGTTCAATGGGATTAAAATAATTTTTTGGTGAATATTAACTTTTAAGTTTTATTAATCACGATTAAAGGTAATTAGTGTAATTTATGGTAAATATAATGATATAATAATATGAAATTACCTTTACACTTTTCCTACACTTATTGGATAAGTCATGGCCGACCAAGACAATCCATGGGTCAACTTGGGGACCCCATGGAGTCACATGGGTAAGAAAATCACATTAAAAACTTTTTATTTATAGTAAAAATAAAAGTGTCACAAACATGTATTGTTTTACTAAAAAAACCTTTACATGGGGTTATACAAGTCATATTTTTAACTATAAATATTAATTAGAAATATAAAAAGATTTAATACAACATGATAGCTTTTTATAATTTTTAGACATTATATAAATAAATTTATTTATGACACCATGATGACGTAGTCATTACCTCATTAATGAACAATTTAAATAAAATGAGAAGATAAGGTAAAATATAAAAAATACACTTTTCAAAAACCTATTAGATGGGTTAATTTCGAACCATTATAACCTTATCCTCTAAATATATAATTTTGGGACCTTTAATATCCAAAAATCATTTTATAATAAAGTAACTTTTCAAGACTTTCCAAGAGTGCCCCTCCTTCCTCTTATAAAAGGCCCCACCTCTACACCCTTTCCCACACCTCTAAAGCATTTGGATCGACCAAAATCTGCTCATTTTATCTCGCCACATCTCTATCTTCATCCTAGAAGCCTTACCTTAGGCAGAAGGCTCTTCAAGAAACCCTTTTGGTTCAAACCAAAGGGAGTTACCCAATTTAAAGGTAATGTCCTCTCTTATGTTCTTCTGTTTTATTTCGCTTCTCAAACCCCCTCAAATTTTTTATTCCATTATTTTGTAACAAAAACAGTATCTTAAATATACTAATATGTTTTTATGAGAAGGATTCTAGCCACACTTACACACACCTCCATCTAATTGTTAAAGAAGATATTGTTTCCGTGGATGGCGAATTACTACCTCACGATATGATGATTGTTCTATCTTCTCCTACCACCTCTCATGGTGGTCATTATGATGGAACTATATTTATTTATGATATATATTATATTTATTTCCCCTATATTATTATGTATTTTACATTTAAAACATACCTTTATGCTTTGCAAGTTGTGCAAATGCGATAACTTCATTTGAGGAAGTGTGGACTACTGCCCCCTCAAGTGATGTGACTCGTTCATGAAATACATAGAATGTATAAAGAATGAAATTAATGAACCTATGTGACTTATATAAAATATATATTTTACTGGAGTTATAATATATATATCTCTCATTTATTTTTAATTCCATTAAATACGAAATAGAAATGAAAGTAGCGTTCATGCATACGTACGGCTTACCGTCTCCATGAACGGTGCATTTCATTTCTTACCTCTAAATGTTATGTAATATTATAAATTTATAATTATACATGATATATATGATATATATGATATCTATATCATGAATATAACTTTGTATATAATGGATATTTTACCACATGAACGACTAGTAATTATAAGAAGTTTATTTTTGACTCAAGTACCAATGATCGACAAAACAACTGTTATTAACTTAAATAATTACATAATGTTCATAACAAGGTAATATGTGATATAAATGGAATAATGAACATTAAAATTGTTCTTATGAAATTAGAAATTAACTATAGTTTATTATTTAGGAATATAAATAAATGAACATGACAAGTCAGACTTGAGGTAAGGGATCCTACCACTTTCTTTCTTTTAAAGTACTCTATTTTATGTCACTTATTTTAATCTCCTCTTTCTTATGTTGGGGGAAGTTCTTTTATATCCCTATTACTATAATGTTTATGTTAATATTATGAGATACCATATTTTATATCATCAATCCATTTTTGGAATTTTTATGTGGCGTCGTTAGGCTGCCGAAATTTCGTAAGGGACTTTTTATCTCACTTTGTGTTCCATGAGATTCATGCTACATTTGCCACTATTTACTTTTGTGTGGTTTATATACTGAAAATTATTGTATTATTTGTGTAATATACTTTAAAATATGGGTATTTACATTTTCATTGTATCATCCTTCTTTCATAGGGTGTATGTTTCAAATGTTACCCAAATCGGTAAGGGAACCTTTCACCCTCCTCTTTTTAAAAGACTTATATTTTGTTAGGACTTTTAATTTACATCTTCTTATGTTGGGATATGTTCTAATATATCCTTATTGTTTTTGATGTTATGTAAAAGTGTTGAGATACCATTATTATCTCTAATCTTCCCATTTTCAGAATTTTAAAGTGACATCGTTAGGCTGTCAAATTTCTGTAGGGGAACTTCTCAACCCAATTTCAATTATTTGGGTTAAACTTGTACTTCTTGATTATGTTGTGCTATAAATATGTCTAGATGACATCTTATTGTTTTATAATGAGTATCAACTTATAATTTGTGTATTTATATTTTTCACACATAATTATGTCATTTCATTATCCTTGCTCTAATGGCATGATCCTTAATTGGGATTACATCTCAATTTATTCTCATTGAGACATTTCTAAATGATATGCACTTTTATTCTTTTATAAAGTGTATATACAGCCCCTTTTACATTCCATATCCGTATTTTTTCTATACTAAAGTCATTTAAATGTTTTGGAAATGGTCTACTTTCATGTGGATTATAATTTAAATGTTCAAAATGGAAAAGGGCTCTTTTATTAAAATATTGTATTAAATGGTTTTAAAGATTTATTCTTCTAATCATTTATCATCCATGTCCATGTTTTAGAAATGGTTTTAAGGATTTATTTATATGGACATTAATGTTTTAAAACCCTTTAAAAAGTTTCAAAGTTGTATGGGACACTTTGATTCTAAAATCTCTTTTAAATGTCTTCTTTTAATATTTACAAAGTTTAAGGGATATTTCTCTCATAGAGTTCTAAAGATTTTATTAGATGTTTTTATTTATGATAATATCATGATGTGATCTCTTGTGATTGAAATGAGGAAATTTTATGTTTGTTTTATGCATGTTTTAAGTGTTATGTTTATGTTATGGTTCTTGGGAAATTTTTCTGAAATCGGGTGGTTCCATGATAAACTAAGGGCGGGTGAGCCCGTGACAGCTCTCCAATGCATTGGGTAACGTGTAAGAGTTAAATGATAAGGTTTATTTAAAGAGATTTAAAGAATATACTGTAATGGGTATTCCAAAAGTAACCATGAGGGTTACTCCCTACGTAAGAATGTTATGTATGCCTCATGTTACCTTTACATATTATGATTTCTATGAGTTATTCACAAATATTATGATTTCATGAGGTATGTTAAAGTGCTTATGTTTTTTTGAGTAAAGTGTGTTTTCATTGATTATTATGTATACATGAACTAAAGTTTCCATTCCCGTATTTTTATATCCCTTACAAAGCTTTTTGTGCTCATCCCAAGTTTTTGAAATGTTTTCCACGTGACTTAAAGTGGAATATGGTCAGGATGGGATCAAGGAAATGTCATGATGTCTAAAACATGGAACTAGACATGACTCTTTTGTCAAGAGTTTATATTTTGTGGAAAAAATATAAACTGAGTAGATGTGTCTACCTTGTAATCTTTGAGATGTAATAGTTATGTCATAATTCTCTAAAACTCTAAACCTGAAAAGATCCTCCATGTGTATTCTTGAAATAACTCAAGATTATGTAATGTTACAAGGCATGGTCCTTATAGTTGGTATCAGAGGTCGGTTTAGATAAATTTAGAGGTTAGGGTATTCTTTAAGTATAAGTGAAATTACCATAATGGTTAGGATCTCAAAAAGAGTCATAGTTTTAGATAAAGTGAATGAGTTTATGATAAAATGAATAATTATGTCACAACCCATCCTCGGGGCCCATGCCGTGACTACCCCAAGCCCGCCTTCCATAGGCCAGGAGCTGGTGACTAGCACCAAGGCATAATTCCTAGTAAAAAGGGAAGGCATTGCCTTTGTAAAGTAAACAACACCACAGAGCAAGCAAGCAAAAGTAAACACTAAGTAAAATCTGGTTACAATAGTAAGTGTGAAAAAGTAAGTGGGCCAGAATACCAACCCAAACTGAAAGTAAAGTACAACTGAAAAAGGGAATACGACAACTGAAAAGTAAAGCCACATCCTCAATCTTTCCACTGGAAGTCCCACCTGATGGGTGGGTACAGATAGCCTCCACAGCTCCTCGAGTCCAGCCATCTGCTCCGAGTACGTCCCGCCCAGTGGTCCACCTCCAGGTACTGACCTTCTCCGCAAGCCTCAACCATGATCAGCTCTATCCATCATCTGTAACCAACAAAATGTAGTGCGGGCATAGCCCGTGCAGGGGTGAGCATAATCTACTCAGTAGGGACCCTGAGACCCCCGAAGGTCTCCTAGAATCCACAAATGATAATCCACAAAAGAAAGATACAATCACGAAGTAAAATACGACACTACATAGGTATATGACCATACATATACCTAAGTCATCAATTCTCATTCGGCTCCATCATCTGAGCTCGAGTACAACCCAGTCCACACAGGAAATCACAACCCAATCCACACAGGAAAGCATAACATAATCCGCACAGGATATCATTTAATCTTATCAAAGATAAGTACTGAAAGTCAAGATTCAGCTCACATAGGTATACTTCTTTGTAAGATGCTAGATATGATCAGATGTTTCTACTGATTCATCTAAGCCATCGAACCCACACAGGATCGATAGGTACTAACCCCCGCAATGACCCACAAAGGATCGATAGGTAACTAAACCCGACAATGACCCACAATGGATCGATAGGTAACTAACCCCTGCAATGACCCACACAGGATCGGATCCACACAGGATCTGTAGGTGCTGGCCCACACAAGACCGCTGAGCGCTGACCCCCACAGGATCGGTAGCACTGATCCACGTAGGATCACTAAGTGTTGTAGTCGTCACTGTCGAACACACAAAGGATTCCTGTACTGTCTTCATTGTCATCGCAGTCGCAGCTAGCTCTAGGGTTCCCACACACAGAAAGCTCGTTTTGGGAGGATCCTCTCCTCGAGTCAAAGGGATGGTTACATCAACCGTCACGAAGACCAGGGATGATGTAACCCAACGTTCCGTCCCACGTCTTAGGGGAAAACCAAGAAAAACGTTCCCAAGTCACCGAGAACAAGATGACCAAACCATTTTCCAAAAGTACACAGTGTGTTGATATACGATACACGCCATGTCATCAGACACCAGGTACAACCCATGTGTTACGGCCCGTGTCGCAGGGCTGGTCGTGTAAAAAAAATTAATGTACATGGCTTGTGGTATGGTTACACGCCGTGGCCAAACATATGGGGTCGGATCTGTGTATGCTGGACATGCCTGGTCGTGTGGTAGAGTACATGCCCGTGTACTCCACTCTATGTCCATGTATCCCCGGATACACGCCGAGTCCCGTGAAGCCGCTTCTTCCCTTCATTGAAGAGAATACACGTTGTGCCTCTTAGCATTGTATTACTGCCCGTGTCCGTGTATTTTCCAGAATACACACCGTGTCTCGTGAAGCTACTTCTGCTATTCTGTGTAGACATTACATGCCATGTGGCCGGGCTCACACGCCGTGTGTTACTTTTCAAAACTCGAAACTCAAGCCGCAGTACACCCACACTACATGGCATGTTCGTCAGAGGTACACACTGTGTATTCTGGAATTTTCCAGAACCGACGCCTCTTGCCAGCACGCCACCCGTGTTGTCCGTTATTCATTCTGACGGTCCGTTCATCATGAAACTTTGGACACTAAGTTTCCCCGATGTCCCGTAATTGTCTCTGGTGTTTTCGGGCCTCCGATCGGCTCCAAAATCACGATCTGATTCACCCACTCGAAGAACAGTCAAGGGACGGTCCCTCCTGTTCCGGTTTGATCCGTAGCCCGCTATCATCGTCGCAACTTCACTAGGACGTCGTGATTTTGGGTCTTTGATTGGGATCGTTGCGTCTCACAAAAAACTCGCAACGTTCCGGAGTTCGTCACCCATGAAGAACACGAAGATCCCACCAAACATTCACAAAAACGGCGGAGGGATCGGGCCGTGTTTGTTTGGCCCGGTCCTTCCATGCTAGTTTGGTAGAAAGCAGGTCAAGATAAACAAAGGAAGGAATAATAATCATTTCTAAAATAAAAACACACCCCTACCTTGATAATGAGATGAATGAAGGTTTTTTGCGAAAAGGATCATCACGGAAGAAGACTCCGTAAGCGCTGTCGGCATCACGGAGAAGGGATTCGTCGGCATCGTGGTACACGATGTCACGTCGTCGATCTCTGAGGATGGCACCTCTCACCGGCTGTGAAGAGGGAAGAAGATGGTATGACGAACTCCCCTTTGTGGTGACATAGTTCTTCGTTGAAGGCTCGACGTTCTTCACATTCTTCGACGAGGAAGAAGATGAACTTCATGACTTAGAGTTTTCTTCTCCCCAAACCCCTTACACCATAAGACAACCTAATAAAAGAAGATCCCACTCGTTTTATTATCTTAAGTAATGCCTTTCAAAATTAAAAATTTCAAATACATAACTCACTTAATTAAATTAAAGAGTTACCGTTGAATAAATGTGGGGAGAGGGAAGGTCACAAATTAAATGGGAAGTTTTAAGGGTTACACACTTAATAGGGAGATTAGAGGAGTTAGGAAATATGAGAAGATGGGGGCTCGTGTGGGCCCCACCACTCTCATAACCTCACATGGGATGTTGGGTGGTTTTGGGGCCCACCAACAACTTCCCATGATAGAAGTTAACTACCATGGATAAAATAAATTTGCACAAAATTTATTTAACCTAACATTTAATTCCCTAATTTTTAACAATTCCTCCCGAGCAAACGCAACTCCCGTAAAGGTCTTCCTAAGTAAGTACCAGCGCTGCAGTTTCATCCGTGCCCTTAGATTTCGAATCCGAGCACCTGTTCAAAAGTTAGGAAATCCCGCTCGTTCGTTCACTGAACGTACCCGAGCTAAACTTCGGAAAAAAAATTCCAAGATCACCGGGCCTCGGAATCAGGTGCCGTCAGAAACTGCGTTCTTGTAAAATCCCAAAGAAAATTAAGAAATAATTTCCCTTGAATTTTACGTGTCATTACTTTACTCCCACCTCATGGATTTACATCCCCGTAAAGATACATCAAAAACTAGAGGAACAAATGTGGGTACTGTGCATGCATTTGAGCCTCCTGCTCCCAAGTATTCTCCTGGAGGTTCCTGTGCTGTCATCTGATGTGCACTAGAGGAATTGAATATCAACATAGGACCCGCTCGTGTCGATCCTCGATCTCCACTGGGACCTCCGAAAAAGCCGCCCCATCATCTATGTCCAACTCCCCATGGTCAATGATATGCGTCGGGTCATGCACGTATCTCCTCAGCTGGGATACGTGGAAAACGTCGTGCACCCGGTGCAACTGAGGTGGTAGAGCCAGGCGATAATCCAACTAGCCAATCCTGATGAGGACCTGGAATTGTCCGATAAAGCATGGAGACAACTTGCTGCCTGGTCCAAATCTCCGTATTCCACGTTGAGGTGAGACCCGCTAGAATACGTGGTCGCCATCCTCGAACTCCAGTGGCCTCCGCCTCCTATCATCATAAGACTTCTGCCGGCTATGAGCTATCCTCATCTGCACCTAGATGACCTGGACCTTCTCTATCGTGGCCTGGACCATCTCCGGTCCCAGAAGTGCTGACTCCCCAGGACACATGTGCGGAGCATATCCTCAAGAGTCTAAATGGTCCTCTCCGTCTGACCATCTTTCTGGGGGTAAAAGGCGGTGCTCATACGTAGCTGCATCCCGAACACCTCCTACAACCCTTTCCAAAGTCGGGAAGTAAAGAGAGCATCTCGATCAGAGACGATAGACGATGGCACACCATGAAGCCGTACAAACTCCTAATAGTAGAGTCATCCCAAACTCTCCACTGAGCCTTACTCTCTGATGGGTAAGAAGTGATCCGACTTGGTGAGTCGGTCGAAAACCACCCAAATGGAGTCGTGACTTGTGGATGTACGTGGAAGTCCAGTCACGATGTCCATAGCTATGTCGTCCCACTTCCACTCTGGGACCTCCAAGGTCTATACCAAGCATGATGGTACCTGGTGATCTGCCTTCACCTGCTGGCAGGTGAGGCATCGAAAAACGAACTCTGCCACAGCCTACTTCATGCCCGGCCACCAGTGCTGTCGTCTGAGATCCTGGTACATATTCGCCACTCCAGGATGTAACGCCAAAGGGGAAGTGTGAAACTCTCTCAGAACCTCAGCTTTTAAAGAAACTGGTACCAAGGTACGTCCTCTGAAAAGGATGTCGTGCTCTCCTCCTACAGAGAAACCATCAGGTTCCTGTCCTGAGGATATCTGTGCACGCCGCATCTCATATTCGGCGTCCCCACGCTGTGCCTCTCTGACCCACTGTAGTAGTGTAGGAGTGACTGTGAGTGACTGAGGAAAGGCTTCTCTATCACTATCCACAAAGGATATCTGCAAAGCGGCTAGCTTCTCTGTCACCCCCCGAAGTATCTGAATTCCCGACCTCCTGCTGAATGCATCGGATACTACGTCCCCCTTTCCAGGAGTATAGAATATCTCAAAGTCATAGTCCTGGAGGAACTTGAGCCATCGCTGCTATCTCAGGTTCAGGTCCTTCTACGAGAAGATGTACCTGAGACTCTGATGGTCAGAATAGACTGTAAAGTTCTCTCCCATCAGATAGTGTCACCACATCTTCAGATCGAAGACCACTGCGGATAACTCTAGGTCTTGGGTAGCGTAGTTCTACTCATGCTCCCTCAACTGACATGATCCATAGGTGATCAATGCCCGCTCCTGCATCAGGAAACATCCGAGTCCAGTCCCTGATGCATCGCAGTAAACTACGTACCCTGCTCCCTCCTCCGGTAGCCTCATGATAGGCGCGCTAGTCAAACTCTATCTCAACACTTGGAAGCTCTGCTGACAACTATCTGACCACAATAAGGGTCTCCCCTTCTTCGTCAAAGCTGAGAGTGGTGCCGCAACTATGGAGAAGTCTGGCACAAATCTCCCGTAGTATCCATCTAGTCCCAAGAAACTCTGCACCTCTGTCAAGCTCCTCGGTGGCTCCCAAGAAAGCACTACCTTGATCTTCGCGGGATCCACCTTAAACCCCGCCTCAGAGATGACGTGTCCCAAGAAGTGGACCCCACGTATCTATAACTGACACTTCGAGTGATTTCCATAAATCTGGTGCTCTCGGAGTGTGTCTAGTATAACCCGCAAGAGGTAGGCTTGCTCCTCCTCAGTCATCAAGTAAATCAAAATGTCGTCGATGAAGACCACAAGAAATCGATCGAGGAATGGCTGAAAGATACTATTCATGAGGGCCATGAACACTTCTGGAGCATTGGTTATGCCGAATGGAAAAACCAAAAACTCATAGTGGCCATACCGATATCTCAAGGCCATCTTCTGCACGTCCTCATCCCGAACTCTAGCTAATGGTATCCTGATCTATGGTCTATCTTCGAGAACCACCGTGCTCCCTTGAACTGATCTAAGAGGTCGTCAATCCTTGGTAGCGGATACTTGTTCCTCACGGTCACCTGGTTCAGGCGACGATAGTCAAAAAAAATTCACAAGCTCCCTTCCGCCTTCTTGGCAATCAAAATCAGGGAATCCCAGGGTGAAACACTGGGTCAGATGAATCTATTTCCCTGCAAGTCCTCCAGCTGTACCCATAGCTCTTGAAGCTCAGCGGGTGCCATCCGATATGCTGGGGTGGATATCGGGGTTGTCCCGAGATACATGCCAATATTAAATTCTACCTATCTGCGTGGAGGTAGTCCCGGAATGACGTCGGGAAAAACGTCCGCATACTGATCCACCACTACAGGTAAGCTCGGACTCCGTATGTCAACTGCTCCTAGGATGAGGCTAGCCAACTGATGAGTGATGGGCTGTCCTCTCCTCTGTGTGAGTCCATCCTGTGCTGCAAAGGCTACCTTATCGCCGGTGAAGGTGAACATGCTCCCATCGGTGCGTACACATCACACCATGTTCCTAATACAGTCAATCTGAGCATGGAATATGGATAACCAATCCATGACCAAGATGACATCATAAGGCCTCGATGCCGCTACAAGAAGATCCCAGCCGAAGATCTCGCCTCCTAGAGTAATCTCACACTGCCAGCACCAGTGCGTAATCGTCGAGTCTTCTCTCATAGGAGTCTCTAGCAGTAAGGATCGATCCAACGGCTCTGTCGGAATCTCTAAGCTCCGAACAAGGGAATAAGATAAGAAATAATTACTCACTCCTGTGTCTATAAGAACTACAGCAAGGGTGGAATAGACACAGATAGTACCTCGAATCATCTCGGGTGCGCCATGGTCGTAGGCCTCTGCTACCTGAAGTTGTGCCTGTCTCTGACCGCCAGCTCCCTTTGGTTGGGGTGGACCTCCTGGTGTTGGTGGTGGTAGAGCCTGAAAGCGTTGCCCACTAGCTGCTGCTCAGCAAGCAACTCTTCCTCGTCTGCCTGCTCCCTGCAGACCGCCACCGTCGACCCTCTGCCTCTGCCTGGGTGGTCACTCAACCGTCTGCTGCTCCTCGGTATGGCGGGTCGGGCACTCACGAGCCATGTGGCCCTGCCCACCGCATGCGTAGCTCTGTCTGACTCTCGAAAGACTGGCTCTACGCTGTGTGCCCCGCACCACTAAGCCAGTGTCCTGATGTCATCTACCTGAGGGTCTGGTCTGCCTGGACCCATGAGTCATCCGTCGACTACCTACTGCAGAAGACTCTGCTACGTGCCTCCCTGTGGTAGGTCTCGCTACTGATGTAGGCTCAGCAAGGAAGATCTCGATCCGAAGGTCTCTCTCCAGTACCCCTGCCTGTGTCAGAATGCTGAGGGAGATTAGTGATTCCCTGATCTCTTGCCTCAATCCCTGCTCAAAGGTCCAGGCCCAGAAGAATGGGTCCTGTACCATGTCTATCGAGTAGCGTGAGTGATCAGTAAATCTCACCGAGTACTGGGCGACCGTCAAGCTGCCCTGATGCAGCTGTAGAAGCTCTTGGATGCGCACTGCACGGAGGGTGGCTGGGATGAACTACGATCGGAAGAGGCCCTCAAAGTCCGTCCAGAGGAGAGATGCCTCATCGTGCACCTGGAGCATCAAGCTCCACCATCTTCCTACTGCCGCGTGCAGGAGGCTCGCTGCGAGGATCACCATGAGGTCTGCTGGTGTCCTCACTAACCTGAAAACTCACACAACTGCCTCCAGCCAATCCTCGGCTGCCTGAGGGTCCGTCTCCCCACAAAACCTGGGTGGTCTTTGAAGTTGAAACTTGTGCTATGCACCATGGCGACATGCACTCTCAGCGGCTGGGGCTGGTAGAATTGGTGGCTCGGCGGGTAATGGTACCGCCGGTGCCTCCGCAGTAATAGGGACCTACACAGAGGCCTAATCGCTCGGTGGACTGTCGTTACGTACAATACTCAGAACCCTAGCTGGCTATAGTATTGGGGCCATCCTGAAAAGAAACAGGTGTGCCACGGTTAAAACAGTATACCTGGTGAGCTGACACAAAGTAATCATAATGAAAACTTGAAACACACATACAATCAATGTTTTTGTGCATTAAGTTTGAAATTAGAACTTCGGGTCCTAGTGTACGGATACGTCGGCCCCCGCAACAACACTGGACTCCCTGGACTGATAACCACACTCAATACTCATAACACAATTGCTTCACATAGAAAAAGATCAGAGTCATGAGTTCTACGGTAGAACCGAACTCTTTTGATACCAATTTGTCAAGACCCGTCCTCGGGGCCCGTGTCGTGACTACCCCAAGCCCGCCTTCCATAGGCCAGGGGCTGGCGACTAGCACCAAGGTGTAATTCCTTGAAAAAAGGGAAGGCATTGCCTTTGTTAAGTAAAAAAACACCACATAGAAAGAAAGGAGAAGTAAACACTAAGTTAAATTTGGGTAAAACAGTAAGTGCAAAGAAGTAAGTGGGCCAGAATACAAACCGAAACTGAAAGTAAAGTACAACTGAAAAAGGGAGTACAACAACTGAAAAGTAAAGTTGCAGCCTTGAGCTATCCACTGGATGTCCCACCTGAAGGGTGGGTACAGATAGCCTCCATAGCTCCTAGGTTCTAGCCGTCCGCTCTGAGTACGTCCCGCCTAGTGGTCCACCTCTAGGTACCGACCTGCTCCGCAAGCCTCAACCATGATCATCGTTGTCCGTTGTCTGCATCCAACACAACGTAGTGCGAGCATAGCCCGTGCAGGGGTGAGTATAAGCTACTCAGTAGGGATCCCGAGACCCCCAAAGGTCTCCCAGAATCCACAAAGTATAATCCACAAAGGAAATATACAATCACTAAGTAACATCCAACACTACTTTGGTATATGCCCATACATATACCTAAGTTATAAAATTTTGTTTGGCTCCAACATCCGAGCTCCAGTACAACTCAGTCCACACAGTAAATCACAACACGATCCACACAGGAAAGCATAACGTAATCCACATAGGATATGAATTCAATCTTATCTAAGATAAGGATTGAAAGTCAGGATTTAGCTCACACAGGTATACTTCTTTGTATGAAGATAGAGATGATCAGATGTAGCTACTGATTCATCTAAGTCGTCGGACCCACATAGGATCGATAGGTACTAACTCCTGCAATGACCCACAAAGGATCGATAGGCAACAAAACCCTGCAATGACCCACAAAGGATCGATAGGTAACTAACCCCCACAATGACCCACACAGGATCGGACCCACACTGGATCTGTAGGCGCTGGCCCACACAAGACCGCTGAGCGCTGACCCACACAGCATCTGACCCACACAAGATCGGTAGCACTGATCCACGCAGGATTTCTGAGTGCTGTAGTCGTCGCTGTCGAACCCATGGAGGATTCTCCTACTTTTTTCATCTTTTTCACAGTCGCAGCCAGCTCTAGGGTTCTAGCACATAACAAGCTCGTTTAAGGAGGATCCTCTCCTTGATTCAAAGGTATGGATACATTAACCGTCACAAAGACCAGGGATGATGTAACCCAACGTTCCGTCCCACGTCTTAGGGGAAAACCATGAAAAATGTGCCAAAGTCACCGAGAACAAGATGACCAAACCATTTTCCAAAAGTACACAACATGTAGATATACGATACATGTCGTGTCATCAGACACCGGGTACTGATCGGTGTGTTACGGCCCGTGTCGCAGGGCTAGTCTTGTCAAAAAAGAAAGTACACGGTGTGTGGTATTCTTATACGCAGTGGCCAAACATCAAGGGTCGGCTCCGTAAATGCTGGCCATGCCTGGTCGTGTGGTGGAGTACATGCCCGTGTACTCCACTCTATGTCTGTGTATCCCCGGAATACACGCCGAGTCCCATGAAGCCGCTTATGCCCTTATATGAAGAGAAAACACACCGTGCCTCTTGGCCATGTATTGCTACCCGTGTCCATGTATTTTCCAGAATACATGCCATGTCTCGCGAAGCTGCTTCTGCTATTCTGCGTAGAGATTACATGCCGTGTGGCTGGGGTCACACGTTGTGTGTTACTTGTCTAAACCCGAAACTCAAGCCGCAGTACACCCACACTACACGGCGTGTTCGTCAGAGGTACACGCCGTGTATTCTAGAATTTTCCAGAACCGACGCCTCCGGCCAGTGCACCTCCCGTGTTGTCCATTCATCGTTCTGACGGTCCCTTCATCACGAAACATCAGACACTAAGTCACCCCGATTTCCCGTAATCGTCTTCGGTGTTTTTGCGCCTCCGATAGGCTCCAAAATCACGATTTGATTCACCCGCTCGAAGAAAGGTCTAGGGAAAGTCCCTCCCATTCAGGTTTGATCTGTCGCCCGCTAACATCGTCGCACCATCGCTAGGACATTGTGATGTTGGGTCTTCAATTGGGATCGTTGCTTCGCACAACGAACTCGCAACGTTCTGGTGTTCGTCACCCTTGAAGAACATGAAGATCCCACCAAACATTCAAAAAAACGGCAGAGGGATCAGGCTGTATTCGTTTGGCCTGGTCCGTCCACATTAGTTTGGAAGAAAGCGGGTCAAGATAAAAAAAAGGAAGGAAGAATCAGCGTTTCTCAAATAAAAACACACCCCTACCAAGATAACGAGATGGACAAAGGTTTGTTGTGGAAAAGATCATCGCAGAAGAAGACTCTGTAATAGTCATCAGCGTCACAGAGAAGAGAGTCTTTAGCATCACTGTACACGGCATCGCGTCGTCGATCTCTGAGGATGGCGTCTCTCACCGGATGCAAAGAGGGAAGAAGACGGTACGACGAACTCCCCTTTATGGTGATGGAGTTCTTCGTCGAAGGCTTGGCGTTCTTCGTGTTCTTCGATGAGGAAGAATATGAACTTCAAGACTTAGAGTTTTCTTCTCTCCAATCCCCTTACACCACAAGCCAACCTAATAAAATAAGATCCCTCTCATTTTATTATCTTAATTCATGCCTTTCAAAATTACAAATTTCAAATACATAACTCACTTAATTAAATTAAAGAGTTGGCATTGAATAAATGTGGGGAGAGGGAAGGTCGTAAATTAAATAGGAAGTTATAAGGGTTACACACTTAAGAGGGAGATTAGAGGAGTTAGGGAATATGAGAAGATGGGGGCTCGTGCCGGCCCCACCACCCTCAAAACCTCACATGGGAAGTTGGGTGGTTGTGGGCCCCACCAACAACTTTCCACGAGAGAATTAAACTACAATGGATAAAATAAATTTTCACAAAATTTATTTTACCTAACATTTAATTCCCTAATTTTTAACAATTCCTCCTGAGCAAACACGACTCTAGTAAAGGTCTTTCTATGAAATTACCGGCGGTACGGTTTCATCAGTGCCCTCAGATTTTGATTCCGAGCACTGGTTCAATAGTTAGGAAATCCCGCTCGTTCGTTCACTGAATGTACCTGAGCTAAACTTCGGAAAAAAATTCCGAGCTCACCGGGCCTCGGAATCAGGTGCTGTCAGAAACTGCGTTCTTGTAAAATCCCATAGAAAATTAAGAAAAAATTTCCCTTGAATTTTACAAGTCTTTAAAAATTATATCATAGTATTATATGATTATTCTAATGATATACTCACACTGTCCTTTTTGGTTTTAGTAAATGGCTGGATCTAGTAGGCACCAAAGTGATAGTTGATGTGAAGAAAACTGCGACAGTTTTCTGAAAGATCAACTGAATGATATGGGAGATACAATGAGAACACTTGTTGTTATTCTCAACCAACTATTAGGAGTCATGATCAACCACTTGAACCTTGTTGAGTTCTATGATGCATCATTTACGAGAGAACCAACTCGATGTGGAAGTTTAGGTAATAATTATAAAGGTAACCATTAGGGTTTATATGATCCTTACTTTTGAGGTAATTATGGGCTACAAATGTTAGGATGGAAAATGAAAGGCATGAGATAAAATTGAGGTTAAATTATGTAATGGTTGTTTTGGAAGATTTTATCTCTTTTTGGGGAATGTTTTAAGAATTATTTAGTTTTGGAAAAAGGACAACATGCAGACCATGTAACAACTCGTCACGTCATACAATGATTTGGAAATCATACCCACAACCAAGGTGCGATTGGTATTTATCGCCTACCAATGGACTGCGTGAAGTCCCTGGTTAGTATGAAAAATTCTTTTTAGTTAGACGATCTTATGAATCAAGAATAAGATGATTTTGGGTTATCTATGGAAATGATTATCCTATCACGGAGGATATGTGATTAGGTTAGTAACTTTTCAGTATGATACTTTTTGAGTAACTGATGTTATTTGGGGATAAATATTAAGATTTATCTTGGAAGAAAATGTGATTATATCCTTCAGGGATTTGGGTTTAATTCATTGTTTGGAATAATTTGATGAATTTTATGGATAGCTGTTTATTGAATGGTCTTTTATGAACTTTGGGTTTTGTTGGACAAATTTTAGAGATTAAGAGTAGTATTTCTTTTTATAAAGGATTATACTTTTTTGGGTATTATCTGATCATGTACTACATTTTTGGGTTTTGGTTATGGTTTAAATACATGGGAAATATATAGTTCATCTTTTCTGGGTTAGGTGATTCTCTAAAAGTTAATTATAGCGCTCTTAATTAGAACAAGTCATCCTAAAATTCTCATATTTTGGAGAAAATATGAGTTTGAGTTAGAAATCTAGTAAAAGATGAAAGTGTACATGACAAATGTGTATGTTTCCTTATGATTTAGTCAAACTCATAAATAAATTCCTCTTTGAAAAGTAACTTAAAACAAAAATGATGTTTGTTAACTTTTCCTACTAGGGAATCACATACCATTTAACCCATCATAAGTTTGTGATTTTCTTGGGGTTAACTTTCTCCTAATCATGTTTTCTATCACTCTCCATCAGAACATGACCCTTTTCTCCTCCATATACATGTTTTCATGGAATCCTAGTATGGGTTAACTTGGGTGACCTTTTTACTTCTCTTTCTTTATTTTAAAGTGATATTTTTATTGACTCTTGTTATGATGTGGGACTTTCAATGAAGTTTCCGATCCCAATTTTAAAATTTCGAGGATGCAATTCCTAAAAGGGGGGAAGGATGTAACATCCCAGGTAAATAAAGAATATGACTTTTTCATATTTATTAATATTTGTGAATAAAATATTAATATTAATTTAAATTGAATTCTATGTATAATGGCGTACCCATTACGCAACACCAAGTTTCTTTGAAATCTTATGTTGCACACTAATAATATAATAATATTATTTTAAATGGTAGTTAAAACCTAGCCATTGTAATGGCACGAATGAATAGAATGAACTACCAAATGATTATATATGCTTATCAAATATTTTTTTCATTTATCCAAATAAATGTTAGAGGCTTAAAATGGAAATGAATCCAATTTTAAGCACAAATCTTCTAATATTCTTTAAAAGGTCGATTAACCGACTTTTGATGGTGAACCCTTTTTAAATATACATTTTAAAATTTTATATGTTATGTTTGAAAAACTAAAATCCTTCTTTAGAATCTGCACATCAAAATTAACTTTGTGTAAATTTTTTTTATTTTTCCGATAAAGATAATTTTTAGTGAAAATGTTATATTTTAATTCAAAACCTCCTTTTAATCTAATTTATTTATATGGAGAGACTACATTTTTTATTGGGTTTAAATTGTAGTTAAAATATATTTTTACCATTTAATCCAGTGTTGGTCATTGGAATTAATTTCACTTTGAAATTGGACATAAACAAGTGTCAATCTTTTGATAGGTATTATTTCTTAAAAACACGTTATTTGTTTTGACAGCGGGAATTAATTATAAAAATATTTAATGGAACTTTTATGTTTTTAATTTGGTAAAATGGAAATCATTTTTGAATTTGTAATATCAAATATAGATTAGGGTGAATTTTTGGTATTTTTCTAAAAGACTTCAATTTTTGATGAATAGTGAAACACTAAGTGGTAGTAAAAAAACTTATTTTTAGTTTAAATGAAACTGTACCACTTATGTGGTTTGAATTTAAAAAATTAGACATACATGGTTGTCATTAGAATGTTAAATTTGGTTCAATGGGATTAAAATATTTTTTCTGGTGAATAGTAACTTTTATGTTTTATTAATCGCGATTAAAGGTAATTAGTGTAATTTAAGGTAAATATAATGATATAATAATATGAAATTACCTTTACACTTGTCCTAAACTTATTGGATAATTCATGGACGACCAAGAAAATCCATGGGTCAACTTGGGGACCCCATGGAGTCACTTGGGTAATAAAATGACATTAATAACATTTTATTTAAAGTAAAAATAAAAGTGTCACAAACTTGTATTGTTTTACTAAAACATTTTTACATGGGGTTATAATAGTCATATTTTTTGCTATAAATATTCATTAGAAAGATAAAAATATTTAATACATCATTATATTTTTTTTATAATTTTTAGACATTAAATAAATAAATTTATTTATGACACCATGATGATGCAGTGATTACCTCATTAATGAACAATTTAAATAAAATGAGAAGATAAGGAAAAATATAAGACATAAACTTTTTAAAAACCTATTGGATGGGTGTATTTATAACCCTTATCACCTTATCCTCTAAATATATAATTTTGGGGAATTTAATATCCGAAAATCATTTTATAATAAAGTATCTTTTCAATACTTCCCAAAAGTGCCCCTCCTCCCTCTTATAAAAGGCCCCCACCTCTACCCCCTTACCCACACCTCTCAAGCCTTTGGATCGACCAAAATCTACTCATTTTATCTCTCCCCATACCTCTATTCATCATATAAGTCATACCTTAGGCCAAAATATCTTCATGAAACCCGTTTTGGTTTAAACCAAAGGGAGTTACCTGATTTAAAGTTACTGTCCTCTCTTATGTTATTTTGTTTTATTTTTCTTATACAACCCCCTAAACTATTTTTATTCCATTCTTTTGTAACAAAACCAGTATCTTCAATATACTAGTATGTTGTTATGATAATGATTCGAGCTAAACTTACACACACCTCCGTCTAATTGTTAAATAACATATCGATTTCGTGGATGATGAATTACTGCCTCACGAAACAATGATTGTTCTATCTTCTCCTACCACCTCTCATGGTGGCCATTATGATGGAACTATATTTATTTATGATATATATTATATTTATTTCCCCTATATGGTTCTGTAATTTACATTCAAAACATACCTTTATGCTTTTCATGTTGTGAAAATGCAATAACTTCATTTGATGAAGTGTGGACTACCACCCCCTCAAGTGATGTGACTCGTTCATGCCATACATGGAATGTATAAAGAATGAAATTAATGAACTTATGTGAAATATATAGCATATATATATATTACTGTAATTATAATATATATATCTCTCATTTAGTTTTAATTCCATTAAATACGAAATAGAAATTAAAGTAGCGTTCATGCATACGTACGGCTTACCGTCTCCATGAACGGTACATTTAATTTCTTACCTCTAAATGTTATGTAATTTTATAAATGTAATTTTATTCTGGATATATATGATATATATGATATCTAAATCATGAATATAATTCTTGATATATTGGTTATTTTACCACATGAAGAACTTGTAATTATAAGAAGTTTATTTTTGAATCAAGTACCAATGATCGACAAAATGACCTTTATTATCTTAAATAATTACATAATGTTCATAACATGGTAAAAAGTGATATAAAGGAAATAATGAACTTGGAAAAGGGTTTTAAGCAAGTAGAAATTAACTCTAGTTAATTATTCAGGAATATAAAGAAATGAACAAGACAAGTCAGACTTGAGGTAAGGTTCTTAAGCAAGTAGAAATTAACTCTAGTTTATCATTGTTCTAATGGAATGATCCTTGATTGGGATTACTTCTCAATTTCTTCTCATTGAGACATTTCTAAATGATATTCACTTTTATTCTTTTATAAAGTGTATATACAACCCCTTTTACATTCCATATCCATATTATGTCTATACTAAAGTCATTTAAATGTTTTGAAAATGGTTTACTGTCATGTGGCTTATAATTTAAATGTTTAAAATGGTTAAGGACTCTTTTATTAAAACATTGTTTTAAATGGTTTTAAAGATTTATTCTTTTAAACATTTATCATCTATGTACATGTTTTAAAAATGGTTTACAGGATTTATTTATATGTACATGAATGTTTTAAAACCCTTTCAAAAGATTCAAAGTGGTATGGGACACTTTGATTATAAAATCTCTTTTAAATGTCTTCTTTTAATATTTTCAAAGTATAAGGGGATATTTCTCTCACAGAGTTTTAATGATTTTATTAGATGTTTTTATTTATGATAATATCATGATGTTATCTATTATGATTGAAATGTGGAAATTTTATGTTTGTTTTATGCATGTTTTTAGTGTTATGATGATGTTATGGTTCTTGGGAAATGTTTATGAAATCGGGTAGTTCCACGATAAACTAAGGGCGGGTGAGCCCGTGATAGCTCTCCAATGCATTGGGTAACGTGAAGGAGTTAAAATCTAGGGTTTATCCAAAGAGATTTAGGGAATATACTGTGATGGGTATTCCAAACGTAACCATGAGGGTTACGCCCTACGTAAGAATGTTATGTATGCCTAAAGTTACCTTTACATGTTATGATTTCTTTGATTTATTCATAAATCTTAGGATTTATTGAGGTTTGTTGAAGTGCTTATGTTTTATGAGTAAAGTGTGTTTTCATTGATTCTTATGTATTCATGGACTAATGTTTCCTTTCCGTTTTTTTATATCCCTTACTTAGCTTTTTGTGCTCATCCCAAGTTTTTGAAATGTTTTCCACAAGACTTAAAGTGGAATACGGTCAAGGATGAGATCAAGGAAATGTCATGATGTCTAAAACATGGAACTAGACTTGAATATTTTGTTCAAGAGTTTATATTTTGTTGAAAAAAATGGAAACTGAGTAGATGTGTCTACCTTGTAATCTTTGAGATGTAATAGTTATGTCCTAGTTCTCTAAAACTCTAAACCTGAAAAGATACCCAATGTGTATTCTTGAAATAAATAAAGATTATGTAATGTTATAATGTTGTGTCCTTATACTCACAATCTTCAATTCTTCACTGTTTAGAGAAGGAGAAAAACACTCGAGCTTAGTAAAGCATACAAAATACACAAGCATAGTCATAGAGCCCTGAAAATAGGCCATACACATTGAATATAAATATGGTACAATAATAATCATATGAAAACAGGAAATACCCACTGAATATAAATATGTCATGGAATAATGCATGACATTTTAATTCCTATAGTTCCTAGTATGATTCATGTAATGAAATTCCCCCATTTCATCGGGCCTATAAAATAAATATCATCATTTCAACAATACCAATATCAATAACATCATAAGACATGTGCATCACCCAATAGTGAATTGGTATCAATAATAAATGGAATAATCAATAACTTTAATTTTACAACCCAAGTAATTTTGGTTTCCCCTATCCATGGGTTAGATACATCCAAGCACAGGGTCAAGACCAAATTCCAATGTCCTAGTATCCTGTATAAAACCCAAATTGTAAGACAAAAGGAAAAATGGTTTTGATACCAAATTTTAGTGTCCATCCACATGTTCTACTAAATTGTTCCCCAAGATGGTGGACACAAGACCTCAATAATCCCCCCCCCCCAATTCTAGAGGTTGTCAACTATAAGCAAGGTCCTAGGGTGTGTTTGTGGGGAGACTATGCCCTCACATATCAGAGTATTCACATCGGTAAACAGTGGATAATAAATATTGGAAGCGTAATAAGAAACATATAGTAGTGAAACATAATATAATAAACCATGAATGACGAATAAATAAATGGAAGAATATGAATAATAGTAATCGATACAAAAATGGTGATGATCATGATGCTATAAAAACTGTGAATACAGGGAGTTGGGGATACAAGCATAAACTATATCCTAGAAAAAAATAATAAAAGGAAAAAAATAAAAATACATGAATCTCAAGCATAATCTTGGCCCTATACCTTGTGATTCATCCTAAAGATATAAATCAATCAATCATCAGAAGCTTCACACTTCCATTTATACATACTTGTGATCATAAAGTCTACTTGAGTACCAAACAGAACCCGAGTAGGGTGTGAGATATAATCTAAGTATTCTGTCACCCATGGTGTGTAAAAAATCCATTTCATTCTATAAATAAACAAAAGTGTTCCATAATACATAAATACAGGGTAATAAACAATTTAAGTAATAATCACCTCGGTCCGGGTTCCCAAAAGGACACCCGACCAATACCACCTTCTTTTTCCTAATACGGATGTATGAAATAAGTACATGTTCAAGTCATAATATGTTTACAAGGGACAATAGAAAATAATTAACCAAGGTATAAGGATACTGGAAGATTATTCTTTAACTTGGAGGCCTCATTTCCATGTCATAATATAAGAATGCTCATAATATTAAAGGGATACATCACACATGAATAAGCAATCAATTAATCTATCAAATCCATTGGTGGATTTTTGATCCCATCCAAGTTGACCTAAATCTCATCCCAAGGGTCATTACGGGTGACTCCAAATAGAACCAATACCTTCGTGTCCATCTATGGAAACCCATACAGTCTCCCTTGTGTCACTCAAGGTAGAGTGACTCTGAGTCCTTACCAAGTATATCACATAAGGGATCGAGTATCATCCATGGAATGGTGTATCCATCATGACAATGATTCCATCCTCAGTTTCTCCCCAAGGTAACCAGTGTCCCTCAGGAGTATAGAAATAATTCCCAGAGAACCCATACCTAAGAAGCCAAAGTATTGCTCTTGGAACGTTATGTAGTGACCAAAACATCATGGAGAGTCCATCCATGGCATCATTAAATTGGGAACCATGTTCTCTCCTAGCCCATAACAACTGTACCTTAGAAACAAGGATCGTATTAAGGAATGTAATAGTTATAATTACATTCCATTTCATATCATCTCAATAACACATGCTCATAAATTAACTATCTAATTAGTTTTATCTAAACAACCATGGAACAATTTATATGGTAAAGGATTAGGGAATTATTAGTGAGAAATACATGTAATGAGGCCTAATAAACAAGGCCTATCATGTTTATGATGGCATTTCATCAATGAAAATTCAATATTCCAGTATAACAATCTTGACCAAGCATATCATTCAATTAAAACCACCTAATTATGGCATAAGTAATGAGTTCAAAGAATAATGTACCTATAATGGAATAAATGGAAATAAGTTTCATACGGCATTAATCATAGTAATCCAACCAATTTACCACAATTAACTTATAGTTTCAACTCATTTAACCAATGGGAAACTGACATGGTGACAAGATACTCAAAGCATGGGAAAAAGTACATTCAAGATGCCACAATAAAAGGGGTGACAAATGATAATGAAAAAACCCCATAGATTGGTTTCACCACACAGTAGGGTCACAAAGGACATAGAAGATCATTTTAAATAATTTATTAAATAATAAAAAAGTGTCTCTAGAAGGGTCTTGTGCACTTCATGATAGCATGTCATTTAAAATGCGTCAAAATGATGGGAAAGATCCCAGATCACCTACCTTGATGAAATATCACTCCACTCATCCATTATCAAGGCTTGATTTGACCTAAAATAGAATAAATAAAAGGATTTTTTAATTTCCCTAAAATTAATCAAAAAATAAATCATAGAGAAATAGTAAAATAGATGGAAGTGGAACCGTGAAATAGACGAGCACAGAAGGAAGATCTTATCAAGGGATTTTTATTGTTTCTGATGGAGAAGGATTTGGACCATGGATGAAGGAGCTAGGTCAAAACACTATAGAGTGGGGAGAAGCATTCCACTCCCCAAGGTCAGGAGGAAAATCCCACTATAAAGGAAAGGGGGAAGAAATAAAGTCTTAAAAATTCATTAATGGTAAAATGAGTATTTCACCCACAAAATACAATGCACATGGTTTGACCAAACCATGCGCCCATCGTGCACCATTCACTATTATAAGGGGGAACCTTGAACAGTTTGGTGCATGGTTTAAATAACAGTGTGAAAAATCACTATCCAAAAACTAAAGGTGGTCACACGATCATGCACCCTAGGTAGTGGGGTTGTAAACAAACCATGCAGCCCCAGTTCCCCACTACCAGCATCCGTATGGTTTAGGGAAACTATCTTGGATGGGTGGCATAGTTCTCTCTAACTATGTGTCCCATTCTTCTCTTTAATTTATTAGGTATCCAAGCTCTAAATAAGCATTGTATGAACTTGAGACCTCCATTAATTGATTAGGTATCACAATAAGGTCTATTAAAAGTTATTTAAAACCAAAATTTAATGGTCTATACCTTTAAGAAAAAGTCAGGATGTTACATCGCATGGCCACTAGACATGGAATATTTAAATATAATATTGGGAAACTCATAAATTTTATATTATCCAATTATATTGATCATATATAATTATTACATCACATTTCAATCATTCTAGTAGATAATTACATCAAATTTCACTTATCTAAGAATGGAATTATTTTCATCAACCAATCAATCAATGGTCAATATTACTTTTCTTGTCATATAAGTCAAAAATCTCATCTTGGTTGAACTAAACTAACTATATGATCAATAAAATACCAAACCATCCCCGAATTATCTCATACTCAAAGATATCATAACAAAGGTATCAATGTATGATGGTTCGCATGCTAATTATCTTTCTAATCATTAAGGACTAATAATAATCATACACCTCTACGTATATTGATGACCGCATGAAATTTCATGTGATATTATTTCACGAGGAAGTCTTAATAATAAGTCTATACTTATTATCTAATGAGTTTATTCTTTATATCATGTGTAATATTCTAGTCACACTAATCTGAACATATCATCAAATCCCATAATACTCTATGATGATCATCGATTGGGAACAACTCAAAAACATTCTTTGAGGGGATAATATAATTCCAATATTCATGTAAAATATATAGACCACATAAATGAATGATAAATGGAAAACAATAATCATAAAACCATGATACATTTTACAAGCATCACATATGATGTCACATATATATAATACCATGATATTCAACATGACCCTCATTATTTATCAATTTCAATGGTTTTTGTCATAGGATCTTCTACATTATCATGTTTAGCTACCAAGAGGATCTTTAAATCACCTCTCTCAATGATCTATTGAATTAAATGTTATTTACAACGAATGTGTTTGGTTCTTTAGTGAGACCAAGGTTCCTCATCCTGAGAAATAACTTTATTTTTATCACAGTAAAGCTCAATTTCTTTCTCAATTCTAGGAAACACCCTAATTTTAGTGAAGAACTTATTTATCTAAAGCTTATTCAATGAAAAATTTGATATAGTGATGCATTTTTCCTCTATTATCATGTATTCTATGGTATATTATTTGGAACTTTTCTAAATTATAACTCCACCATTGATGAAAAATACAAAACTATTTTGAGATCTCATATCATTTTTTAAAATAGAAGCTAGAATTAATGTAACCTATTATAATGAGATGATTCTCACCTCTAAAGAACAAGATAAAATCATTAAATCTTGTACAGTATTTGACGATGTTATTAATAGTAATCCATCGACTTTCACTATGATTTTATTGATATCTACTTATTATACTTAAATAATAAGAAACATCATGTCTTATATATAACATTTAATACATGATAGATCCTAAAATATATATATAATAAATAATATGTATCCTTTATAACTCTTTATAAGGTTTTTGTATCATCCTAATATCCATTCCATGAAACACTGGTAAAACCCACTTATGAGAGTTTTCCATGAAAAATTAATTTATTACTTCACAAATATATGTATTTGAACTCAATATAAGAAACCTATTTGATCTATCTTTTTAAATATCAATACCTGGTATGTAGGATGAATCACCATTGTCTTTCATCAATAAGAACTTTCTCAACCACATCTTTGTAGAATGTAAATATGGGATATAATTTCTGATAAGTAGTATTTTATCAACATAAAATGTCATTAATTTCATAAAACATATAGTAACCTTATTGTATAAACATGAATCATTTAGTTTTTTAATTAAACAAAACTATTTGATTACATTATTAAACTATTTATTCCAACATAGAGAGGCTTTATTTAACACATAAATAGACCATTCTAACTTGTAAACCTTAGCAGACTCATTTGGTATTTTAAAAACTTTAGGTTGTATCATATACACATCCTTGAAAAAATTATAATTAAGGAATGTGGTTTTCAAATAAATTTGATATATCTTATAATTATAAGGAGCTGTTATGGATAGAAATATCTAAATGGACTTTATTATCACAATTGGTGATAAGATATCTTTATAATCTATACCATGAATTTTTTATAATATTTTTCAACAATATGATCATTATAGGTTTATAATATACCATACATGTTAGTTTTCATATTAAAACCCCAATTTAATTCAATGTATCTTTCTACTTAAGGTGAATCCACCATGTTCTTAACTTGGTTAGCGTACATGGAATCCATCTCAAATTACATTGAAATTAAAAATTTATCAAAATTATAAATGGAAATTACCTTTGGGAAGGTAGTAGGTTTATCATATATAATTATTACTTCATCGTCATTCTCTATAATAAATATATATATCTTAGGATCCTAAAAAATCCCACTAGAACATTGGGAAGGTAGTATTTTTATAAGATCCTCAAAGGTCTAGTGATATTTTTTGGTTATATAAAGTGAATGAAAATAGCCTTTGAGAAGGTAGTAGGTTTATCTAAAGTGAATGATTTTTTATATATGTTAGGATCCTAAAAAATCCCACTAAATATAATTATTACTTCATCGTCATTCAATATTATTTCTCTATAGAGTCTTTGAATGAATTTATTATTTATATATTCAAGGAAATAGTTTCAATGATAATTAGTGCAAGAATCAACCTCATACCTCTTATTATAAATTTTCCATATTGTATTATCCATATACATAATGTGTAAACATTTCAACATATTTCTAATTCCATAAAATTTTTAATTCATTTATATATAAAAACTCTTGTTATTAATAATAAATTAAAACCCCATCTTGTCAAAACAAGGTATATAAATAAAATTTATATTTATGTAAATAACATAATAAAGGTTGTATAATTATAGAACAATTCCCCTAGGTAGACTTTGATAATGAGTGTTAACATCTATTTTAGAAACTCATTCCCCATTTCCTACACATAGATTTTTGTCAACTTTCTTTAATTGTCTCACATTTTTTAGCCAATGTTTATAAGAAAAAATTTGTGGTCCACATTCAGTATCTAGTACCCATTATTCATAATCAAAGAAATCAATTTATATAACCTTCAAATCCATATGGAAATCTAATATTATTTTATATTCCATACCTATAAGAGACCTCAAAATGATAATCAGGATACATTCCATGATCTACAACAATGAAATATCTATCGGTGTGTATCTTTTTTATATATTTTCATAAATTAATATTAATGAAATTACTCACATAAAAAAGATAAACCCTTAACTCATTACCTATAGTGGTAAAATATCCATATCTCACTAATTTTTTAGTCACTTTATCTTTTTTCCATCACTTGGATATTTAGGAACGAAATTATTTCAATCATATCACATATGAATCTAAGATAGTCAATTGGACAACCCCTTTCCCAAATACATTATATGGAAGAACTCAACTCTATTTCAATATGGAAAGCCACCCAACACAATCTAGGAAATATTCATGGATCCTTGTCCATAAATCATGTTTTTATCTATTAGATATTAATAATAAAATAATGATAGTGAATTATGGATGGTGTAAATGGGGAATAATGAAGGGATGTTCAAGGTAGAACACCAAGTGAGATTGTATCATGAATATTTAACAAAAAGATACCACAAAGGATGAAAAAAACATTAATAATCCAAATAAACAATAAAAAAAAGGTTTTTTTATTTAAAATCATCATATTAACAATACATTCATTTATGAGTTAATTATATACAAATATAGTTGTTATTTATAGCCATAGATTGGTATAAATATCTAAAACCTAGTTCAAACAAATTAAAATTCCTGAATAATACTTTTCAAATTTTTGGAATATGAACATGACATAAATAGACAACTAGAACACCTAATTTGAGATTAATGTACATACCAAATAATTTTGAGAAAACTAGCCCACCATAATTAACATTTATTGTAGAACCATGACTCTTATGATTACATGGGAGGATTGGACATCAAATTTTTAGAACCTCATGGGTTATAATTCTATGAAAATTGTCATTCCTTAATTAATGTATTTATAGGCTTGGATGATACACATAAGAAAGTGTATTAGGAATCCCCATAGATATTAATGATTAATCCATGAAATTAATACGTCATTATTTTATTCCACTCTCTTATCATTGGGACCCAAAACCCTTGTAAGGGTATTATGAAATTATATTCCTTCCTCCCTTCATATTATTTCCTCCTTAAGTTACTTAATACGTAAGTGTGTCATGATCCTCATCATACCCTCCCTCCTCAAAAGGATTCATCTTAAAATATGTAAATTCAAATGTATAAATATGGGAAGAATTAAATATATCACTTACATAACCATACCTATCGTGTAAGTTAATATTGTAATCATTATCATTAATTTTCTCTAAAACATAGAAATGACCATTGTTTAGTGTATATATTTTTTATTTCTATTACTCTAAGAACCTATCCTTTCTTAAGTGCACTCATAATCAATCTACAGGTTGAAATACCATTTTTCATTAACCTTTGTTGGTATGTTTGGAAACTTTTTTATTCTTCCTCTCAATGTTTGACATTATGTTTATATGAAATTCTTACACAAACATTTCGTTAATTTTACCTTTATGTTTTGAAAACTGGTTATTAGGAAAATGTAGAATATCAAGTGGAATAAATAGGTTAAATCCATATGAAACTTCAAAAGGCAAAGAATTAATAATGAAATGAACTATCTGATTATAATAAAACACAATGTAAAGTAAGAATCTTTCCAAATGTCTCAAATGTTTTATAATAATGCTAGAAATAATGTTAAAATTTTGTACTGATCACCTTAGTTTCTCCTTCATTTTTTGGGTGTGAAATGGTGTATAATAAAATTTTATCCCCATGTTTTTTCCACAATATCCACTAGGAGTGAATAATTAATTTGACATCCTTATCACTCATAATGCTCTTGGGTAACCCATGAATCCCAATAAATTTACAAAAAAGATCAGTTACATGATTTTCATCATTATATATAGAATAAGTAACAAAATGATCTTTTTAACTAAACCTATCTAACTCCATAAAAATAATATCATTCCTTGATTATGATCTAGGAAAACAAAATACAAAATCCATAAAAAATGTCAACCCAAGGATAGGAAGAAATGGGTAATGTGGTGTATAAACTATATGGAATCATTTTATATTTAGAATGTTTACACACATTGAAAATCTCAAAAAAAGAAATAACAACCCAAATCATTTAATGATAATAAAAATGTTTATATAAAAATGTTAAATTTTTATCAACCCTAAAATACCACATTTATCCACCAACAAGAATTTCTCTAATAAGAAATTTGGTTATAGAAATAGATGTAGCTCACAATTTAATCTTCTAAAAAACCCATCATGTTTTTAAATATCATTTTTTATATATTCTTTAAAAAATTCAAAATTTTCAAAAAAACAACATCATTATCATACATGATTTTTAACATTACAAAACCAATTATTTTATCATGGAAATAATTAATAAGAAAATGTATCCTATATAAATATTTAATGATGAAATCTTCTTTTCATTATTTAAGTATAATAAAAAAATTGAATTGTTCAGTGAATTCGAGTCATATAGTGTGCTACATATTCAACTATACTTGTGAATTTATAAATATTGGGTTTTCATGATCCAATTAAATCAAAAATTCCATTCTCCACAAGTAATATTTACAATTTTATAAATTTATTTTTTAGGTAATATAATTAATTTTGATAGGAAGTGTAGTTAAATGTAGAACCATTAATCTTCTCACTAACTATGTGATAGTCATAGAGTATTGTATTGAAATATACTCAATTACTACACCATAGGCATCACATTGAACCTCAAATACTTTAGAAATGTAATATATGATTATAAAATGTGAATTTTTTAAATGATCATTGAGTGTATATAATTCATGTTCTTGAGCTATCACACACTTGAAGATCACTAATTTTTTGAATAATTCATTAAATGGTGTAATAATGGATGAAAATCCCACCAAACCTCTTATATAATCTCAAAATTCCTTGGAATATTCTCACATCAATGAAATTATTTTTTATAGGTTGGTCTGAAATCACCTTCACCTTCTCTTTATCAACTCTCATTCCATCAAATACTACAAAAAAACTAAGGAAAAAAAATGTAATTTAAAAAAAAGATTGATCCAAGTTTTAAAATATATTTTTTTCCTAAAAGTCTCAAAAAAAATTAAAATGTTCATGATGTTCATTAAGGCTCTTGGAATAAAATAGGATGTCATAAAACTAGGAAACAATAAATGTCCAAATGAATAGATGTAAAACATTATTCTTCATGTTCATGAATGTACATTGGGATTTTGTTAAACCAAAATTCATAACTAACCATTTATATGATACAAACATAGTTTTAAATGTTTTTTTCAATTCAACTCTCTCCTCCATTATAATTTTATGTTATCCATTCCTTTGGTAAATTTTAGTAAAAAATCATGAACTATGGATTTCATCAAGAATATCATCCAAAAAGTTTATTTTAGAGTTGCACTTTATCATTATATATTTTATATATTGATAATTAATATCATTCTACACTTACCATTTTTTTAGGAATAAGGGGTTCTAATACCCTACAAGTACTCAAACGTTTTCTTATAAATACTTTTTAAGAAACTCCTCCACTTTCAATTGAATTTATTTATTTTCCTATGGATTTAATAGAATATCGGGGAAATTTGGAAGTGTTTCACTAGGAAGGAAATATATATGTTTCTCAATACCCAAAAATAGAGGATATATATCAGGGATATATTTTTTAAATACATCATCAATTTCTTGAAAAAATAAGATATCACTAAAGTACAGTGATGGTTTAAGAGAATAAGTGGTTAAACATTCTACATTTTATAAAATAATGTGATTTTATTCCCACTATATATATATATATATATCCTTTTCTTGAAATAAAATTAATTTTTCCCTTAACACTTATGGATTCACTTTCATTTTCAACTATTTTATTTCTCTCATTTCTTTTGGTGTCACTCGTTTCTCCTTTTTTACCCTTAAAATTTTTTCACTATTTTTATTCTCTCTATTTTTTGTTCTATTATTTTTATCAATTTTCATAGTATATCTCAATACTAACATAGTATTCATTATCTTTAAATGAATTTAAGGTTGAATGGATAACCATCCTACCATTGTGCTAAAAATAATATTGATTGGTTAATCTATCATGTGTAAAACACTTATCAAATTTCCATGGTATTATCAACAAAATATTAGTACCACGAATGGTAGAAAATAATATGTAACCTTTTATTGGTACTTCCTAATGGAAAAAAGGAACACCTTATTTCTTAGTTACCTTAACATATCCATTTTTATTTAACCATTGAAATATATAAGGCCTATAATGTTTAATTATTGTTAAATCCAATTTATTAACCATCAAATGAGTTTCTATATTTTTGTAACTACCATCATCAGTTATCAAACTATATAACTTATATTTGAAGAGGAATATAGTATATTAAATGTGATCCATTAATTGTTTATTATTTTCTCTTTCTGTTTTATCACTCAAACTATGCCTTACCACAAGTATTTCTCTATTTAGGAGACTTCATACTTCCATATTTGAACATTAATCAAGGGGTGTCATTTTATATTTACTTAATCTAACTCTAAGAACATATACATCATCCAACATAAAGATGAAACTGTTATTTTTTTAATTATGATGAAAAATGTAAATAACCTTGACATTTAAAACATTTTATATCATGTGATTTAGAAGAAACATTTCCCTCTATTTTAAATTTATATTTTGAAAATATGTGTTTTGTTTTAAGAACCTCATTTGACTCTATTTTTCTGTTCCCTTTCTTGTTCTTCTTATTTGGAATCCTTGAACATGAAGGAATATTTATAATCCTTACCATAAAATTTCAATAAAATCCATATTTACTTTAATAAACTCTCCTATTTTTTATCCATGTGAATTATATCCTTTATATCCGATTTTTAGTGAATGTAACAGTGTACTAAATTTCATGGAAAAGGATATTCAAAAACATTACAATTTTGTCCTCCTACTCCTCATCCATATTTTTCAGAATCATAATGATCTATATATCTTTGTGATACTCCTCAATAATCATGGAACCTTGTTTTATTCCCTTCAACATGAGGAAAAAATCAAGGTAATATTGTCTAGAAATGAACCTCTTACACATTACCACTTTTATCTCCTCCCAAGTGCATATGATTCTTTCTTAGCTTCATTAGTGACTCACTTTTAGATAGTACAAAAATATACTATCATAGTTAGTGAAATAAATAGATCCAAATTTCTCCTTCCCCTCCTCTAAATATTTTTTAAAAACAAAAACATTAGTATAACACCCCATTATTTTAGTATGTATTTCCCTTTAGATAAGTATTTTTTTCTATGGTTTGTAATATACATAACCTTGAACTAAATAAACCATGATTTTTTTTATTAAGATAAAAATATTTCAATAAAAAATAAAATATCAATATATTATGATAATTTAATATGAGACATCATTAATAAAACTAAAATAAGAGTAAAACCACGAGTAAATAAAAAGATAATAATTAATTAAAATGATTAATTATATAAATATGTATTTTAATTTCTTGAATATCATTATTGTTAACGAAAGATTCGATGTGTTTAAAAAATATAAATAAATAATCTAATACCAAATAATTTATAAAATATAATGGTTAGAATATAAATAATTAATGTGATGAGATTAAAATCATTTACAGATTTAGAAGATACAATTCGAAAAAAATAGTGTGTTATGGATTTTTATTTTAATAAACTAAATATCATATGGTTAAAAAACGATTTTAATAAAATATAATTCTTATTTATATAAAAAATTATATTAATACTCATTTAATGATTAGTAATTGATATTAAATAAGAATAATAAAACATAATTCTTAAAATGGAATTTTTCTACAAAAAAACAATTTTTCACTTATATTATATGTTTTCATTTAAAAGTTAAATTTCACATATTTAGAATTATAATTTTATTAAATGTAATAATATTTTGGAATCATATGTTCAAAATTATGTAATGGGTTTCATCTTATTATTTTACTAAAAAAATAATTACCCTGGTAAATATATAAACAAGGTAAAAAGGGGTAAAATGCGATAAATTGAAATGTATATAATTTTGTGTGATTAAATTGATATTTAAAAATTATAGAAATCACTATTTATGTTTTAGATTAAATACTACTTTTATAACCAACATTTACTTACCTAACTCATTTAACTCTCATGTGATTCCATCTTTACCTTTCAACTAACATAACTTTCCAAAGATATGTAACTCATTTTCACCTATAAAATGAGACCTCTTTCACCAATACCAAACCAATAATATAATTTGGTTACAAATTTTACAACAGACCATTTTTCCTCTCTTAAATTATTTGTATACTTTTTATAACCTTTGGTCTCAATAAGGAGGCCTAAGTTCTGTATTCCTAAGGAATACGTTACAAGAAGGAGTGATTCATTCAATGTATGTAACAAGTTATTATTGATTTATTTCACTTAATTTCTCATATCCAATCATAATAAATATAATTTAACAGAATAATGATGTTATATTTTCTTAATTATTATTCTATAAAAGTTATTTCATCATAACATAACTCTATGTTCTGACTCATTTAGTCGTCATATTGTGTTTTTGTTTGGGTATTTTGTACCACCGGCATGAATAATGCTATAAAATCTACATCATGAATGATTAAGTAAAGTTAAATAATGGAAATATGGTGTAATAATTATGAATTTAATATTTTTTTCATAGTTATATAATGTTTATATATTTATCTATATTCATTAATAAAATCAACTATTTTTAATGAATCAAAATTCAAATGATGAGTTTTTAACCACTCTTTACAAACCATCATCATAACTTCCATAAAATGATCATTGAACTTCATAAATATATTTAAAACATGTATATAACATCTATTTAAATTATATATGTGATTAACACATGATCATAAAGAAAATATTTGTACTACTACCCTGAAGTAAGTGTATAACAAACAGGAAAACTGAAACCCGAATATTAATTTTAGCAAAGAATTATTAAAGAATGGGTAATAAAAAAATTATAAATGAAAGTTCTAAAGTGGTGTTGTAATGATCCGAAATTTTGAATGAATTTTTATTTCCTAATTTTGTGTTTTATTCTGTTTTATATAATTTACTTAATGATGTGAGTATAATTAAAATGAGACCATTGGATTTTAACAGTTATATGCCCGTTTTTCAATATGACCGTGGAAACTAAATTTTGCGATTGTTGTCTCTAAATAAAATTGATCATGGTTAATTAATATAGAAATAAGATTCGATGGCCTCATTCAGAAGTCTCGGGCCGATTGAAGCCCATCTGACGAAACATGGGAAGGAGGTAGCACCACTGGGCTTTGCTCTAGACCAAACCCAAGACGAACTTCATCCTGTGAAGTTGGAGCGGAATCGACTTCGGGATAAGTTAACGCTTATAGTAATCACTACTCAGGAAATGTTGGTCGAGCCACCCTCAGATTCTCTCACCTTAGCAAACCTTACACTTAGGCCCTATGCTAGGGTTATAAGGGGCTATGTAACAAGACCCTAGCTAATATATGTAATACTTTGAGATAAATAAAATTGTAATTTATTCAACTGGTGATGTTTGTGTATTTTTTAGAGGTTGGAATAAATATAGGATGTATAATGATTAATTTTGGAAAAGGTGGATATCTTAAAAGATTTATGTAAACCATAAATAATTAATGATTTTTAATGATTTTCAAAAAATGGTCTTCTGAAAATGTGTTCAGTAAAAAATTTAGAATCTAATAAGATCAACTTATTTTTTTTATGAATAGTAAATTATGAATAGTTATATTATGCTTAGTATTATTAATGCGACCAAATTGATTAGTAATCTCACTGAAAGAAAGTATTAATATAATTTAGGCACCTTGATTAAGCTATGTGATTCAATAAAATATGTAAATAACTGTTTCAGAAATTTTTAGTCAAGTATTAGTTTTTTCATGTGAATAGTGTTTTTTAATTAAAAATATTTAGAAAATTATTTTTATAAAATAGAGTTCATTTTTGAATTCAGAGAATCTATATTAGGTTAAGGTGATTTTTGGGGTTTTTTTCTGAAAAAAATGAATTTTCGATGAATAGTGAAAATACTGTTTTTAGTTTCGGGTGTTTAATGACATCATTAAGGATGTAATAATTATGTAATAATTCTGGTAGACTTATGAATATTATGATAAGGTATGAGGTGTCCCATGTGGCCAGTACCATGGCAAAATACCATGGGTAAGCCCATGGTTTTGTGAATACCACCGATGAGGTGTCCCATGGCCATTAATGACTTGTCCCCTCACTTCCCCTATAAATACCAAGCCTTTCCCTCATTATTTTCATTTCCAAATCATCCTCAACGAGGTTCTTGTTTCTTTACCTCCCAACCAGTCCTCCCATGGTTCCCTAAAGCCTCCCAATGTCCTGTCCTTCAATCGTTCAAAGTTACTCTTCAAGGTAAGGGATTTTTTCACCCTCCTCTATTAAGTCCTTACTTCCTTTATGATGTGTCTTATTTTTTCCATCTCTTTTTGTTAAAGGTATGTTATTATAAATATTTATTACATCCCATTTCATGTACCAATGATGATAGACCCTTTCTTCTCTCATCAATTTGTTTTCTGAATTATTTTGTGGCATCGTTAGGCTGCCAAATTTCTCATAAAATAAATCACATATTATCTTTTCTTTCATGATTCCTTTTCATGTGGTCTGTCATTAATATGTCCATATCATGATCTTATTCAGTAACCATATTGTATTATGATTTTTTATGAGTGGTTGACCCTTTTCCCATCAATTTTCAATGTTTCCTAAAATAATGTTATATAGTCGTTGTGCTGTAGAAATTTCGTCTCAAAATTTCTATCTCTTTCCCTCAAGAAATTCCCATGTTTATATATGTTAATACAGAGAAATATTTAATTTCTATGGTTTTTAAAAAATATATAAATATGATATATTTGATTCTGTAATTGACATACATATAACCCTCACTCCCTTTCAATGGGTTATAAATGATATAATTATCTTATTTTTAAGAGCTTTTAAAACGTCACGATTTTGAAATGAAACCCATTTCTTTTATTATATATGGGTTAGTTATGAAATTTTTCAATATGATCTATCTAGATGACATGTATGTAAATACATATTAAGGGTGCACCCTGATAGCACTCTAAATCATTGGGTATAGATTTAATCTCTAGAGACGGAAAGTTTCACGAAACCTTGGTGAATATCCTTGATAATTTTTATGACACCTTGGGGATGGACCTTGGTGATATGTTCATGAATGCTTAAATGAAATGTTGTAGCCACATATTCAAGTTATGTTTCATGTTATTTTCATTATGATATTCCTATAATTCCATTGCTCATATCTTTATGTTGTTATTCAAGTTCTTATGGATATCACAAGTATATTGATTCCCTTGTTTACCCTTACTAGGCCTTCTAATCACCCTTTCCTTTGATGTATGTTTCCAGGATATGAAAGGTAGTAATTTTACTTAAGATGATCTTATGATGAAGCATTAAAAGTGGATTAGAAAAATGTTTTATTTTGTATTCTTGTTTTATTGTTCATGCTTTCCATGACACTATACTTTAAAGATCCTCTGTATGTAAAATATAATGAAAAGTTATGTATTAAAAAGGAGAGATTCCACATTTGGTATCAAAGGGTAGTTTAGTTATTTATGGAAATTAGGCTACAAAAACTTTTAGAATAAACCTATATAAAAGTTTAAATATAAAGAAAAATTCTTGGTATTTTTTTGAATATTGAATAAGTGGTTTAACAAACAAATACATTCCTATCTGGATATGAGCAGGAAGAGGCAGCTCTGGCACAGATGTATAAAGGGGTAAAAACTGAAAACACCGCTTTGAGCTAGACTCAAACAGGAACTGGTGCATGACAATGGGCCTTGCTGCACTCTTGGTTACAACACTCACGAGGGATATGTTTGGTTAATTGCAAGTTTTTTATGAATCATTATGAAGGAATTATAGATAAATATAATTTTTTAGGAAAGATATTTTTAGACGTTGAATCCTTTATAGTTAAAAGATTCATAAATGATACGAGTTTCTCACTAAGATTTTATTCATTTCGAAAATGCTGGGAAATAGGAGGAAATATGAAAATGGTGACTACAATGGACCTTGTGCCGAAGGCCCTCTGATGGAAGCTAGAATGGAAACATTCATGCGAATGATGAACCTACTGACTCATGTTATGAGTAATAACATGAATCAAGATGAGAGGCCGATCTCACCACGGAGGGAACAACATTATATTGAATCATTTATGCACCAACGACCACCAACCATGAGTGGATCGATTGACCCATTGATTTCTGAAAAATGGATTAGCTCTATAGAGAAGGTCTTTTCAGTGTTATGTTGTTCAAAGCAAGAGAAGGTCACCCTATCTGTCTATCGCTTAGAGGGAGAAGATGATCAGTGGTGGGAACTGTTCAAAAACACGAGGGAATGAGTTGAAGTTGAATCTATGGAGTGATAAGAGTTCAGAGAGATCTTTTTCAGTATGTATTTCCCTCATTCCATGAGAACAATAATAGAGAAAGAGTTTCTCGAGCTGATGCAGAAGGATAATGAATCTGTGGGAAGCTATGAGATGAACTTCATAAGGCATTAACGATATACCTCTTGATTTTTCATGGATCCAAAGGGTAAGATTGATAGATTCTTTGGTGGACTGAGACCTCATCTGCGAAAGAATCTAACCAACTGAGATTATGATATCTACGAGGAGATCGTGCAGAGTGCGATGAGAGTCAAGCTAGAGTCTGGTGAGACACAGTGGCCTCATAAATCCAATGACAAGAACAGATCAATGGATCCCAGCTTTTGGAGGTCTTTTGATTAGGGAAGAGGAGGAAAGAAAGTACAACTTCCCACCTATAATAAATGTGGGAAGAAGTATTTGGGGAACTGCCTGCTCGAGAGTGGGAAGTGCTACAATTGTGGAAGAGATGACCACATTGAGAGGAATTGTCATGGTGAGGTGAAAACTCAACTTCCAAACACAAACAACAAGGGGAAGATAGTGCATGCCCTACCTGTTGTCCAGTGCTTCATGTGTGGAAAATGTGGGCACTTTTCCAATCCCTATCCAAATTCTAGGGCATTAGAGGGGAACCACCATCAGCCTTAGCAAAGGCCAGTGGATCAAGGCTGTGAATTTTCTATCACGACAGCTGAAGTCGAAGCTCCGAATGATGTGGTAGCAGGAAATCTTGTTGTTATCTCAAATATATCAAGTACTTTGTTTGATTCTGGTTCAACGCATTCCTTTATTTCCTCCATGTTTTCATTGAATTTAGAATCAACCCCAGAATTTCCAAATATAGAGTTGTCAGTCAAGACTTTTGTTGGGACTATCCATGCATCATCATATTTTAGAAACTCTATTATTTACTTTAGTGAGAACAATATTATCGAAAATCTAGTAGTCATTCCAATGTTGGAATTCGACATTATACTATGGATGAACTGGATCTCAATGTATAATGCTAAGATCAATTGTAGAAGCAAGGAAATATCAGTATTCTTCAGTGGAAAACCTATAGTTATCTTCCAAGGAGAGATATATCGACCTCATCATTATCTGAAAGAACCCCCTATATCCTTATTTATGGATTTGATTGGTCAAGAAGGGGAAGGAGATGAGAGTTTGAGGATAGAAAATGTCCCCATCGTCCAGGAATACGTTGATGTATTTCCAGAGGAGTTTTCTTGACCTCCCCCCAGAAAGAGAGGTAGAGCTCTCCATTGATCTCGTACCTAGAGCTCATCCGATATCAAAGTCCTCGTACAGGATAAAAAATGTGGAGCTAGAGGAATTAAAGAAACAACTACAAGATATTTTGGAGAAGGGGTTTATCTGACCAAGTGTGTCTCCTTATGGAGCACCTGTTCTCTTTTTGAAGAAGAAGGATAGATCTATGCAACTATGAATTTATTATAGAGAACTGAATGGGATCACAGTGAAGAAAAAATACCCTCTTACAAGAATTTATGACTTATTTGACCAACTTCATGGGGCTCAATTCTTCCCTAAGATTGATATTTGATCTGGTTATCATCAATTGAGGGTGAACAAAGAAGATATTATAAAAACTGCCTTTCGATCAAGATATGGGCATTACGAGTTTGTTGTTATGACCTTCAGACTGACTAATGAACCTGCAATTTTTATTTATTTGTTGAATAGAGTCTTTAAGGACTAGCTTGATAAATTTTTGGTAGTTTTTATTGATGATATTATGATATATTTCAAAAGTCTTGAGGAGTATGAAGATCATCTGAGGGTTTTTTGGAAAACTCTGTGGAAGGAGACACTTTTTATAAAGTTCAGTAAATGTGATTTATGGTTACAACAAGGTGCTTTCTTAGGGAATATTGTAACCAATGAAGGAATCACAATTGACCCTACAAAGACAAAAGTTATAGAGGTGTGGCCACAACCTACACCAATAACTTAGATTTGTAGTTTTCTTGGATTAGCAGGATATTATAGGAGTTTTGTGAAAAAAAATTCACGGCATTGTAATCCATTAACAATGTTAACTCGAAAAGGGGTAAATTTCATCTGGAAAAAGGATTGCGAGGAAAGTTTCCAAGATCTGAAGAAGATATTGGTTACTGCACCTGTGTTAACTCTGCCCTCAAGTGGAGAAGGATTAATTATTTTTAGTGATGCATCTCTTAAAGGGATTGGGTTAGTCCTCATGGAAAATGACAAGGTCATTGCTTATGCATCTTGACAGTTGAAGATTCATGAATAGAATTATCCTACCCATTATCTAGAGCTCGCTGTAGTCGTTTTTTCTCTGAAGATATGGAGGCACTATCTTTATGGAGATAAATGTGATATATACATGGACCATCAATTTTTGAAGTATATTTTCACACAAAAGGAATTGAACATGAGATAAAGGATATGGTTGGAACTCCTTAAATACTATGATTGTTCAATTCATTATCACCCTAGAAGAGAAAAAAAGTTGCTGATGCATTAAGTAGGAAAGACCCAGTTGTTCTTTCCATGATTAGGATTAAAAAAAATTCATTGATCAATGACCTAGTAAAGCTGTAGATGGGAATTATAAGTAAAGGGACACCATCAACCCTAATCCAAATGATTTATCAACTGTTATTACTAGAGAAGAACAAGATGGATCAGAATAAAGATCCATTTTTAGAAGAGATGTTTGAGGCTGTAAAGGATGGAAAGTTTCCTGAGTTCGATATTGATCCAGAAGGTGTACGGATATTTCATACAAGACTATGTCTTCCATATATTCCAAAAATAAATAAGGAGATGATGGATGAAGCTCATAGATTTACTTTCTCTATAAATCCAGGAAGAAAAAAATGTATAAGGACCTTCGTGATCATTATTGGTGGGATAATATGAATAGGGAGATTGCTGAATACACTTCAAGGTGACTAGTATGTCTGAAAGTGAAGGCAGAGCTACAACTTCTTAAAGGGGTATTGCAACCCCTACCCATACCAGCATGGATGTGGGACAATATCACTATGGACTTCATCACTAGTCTTCTGAGAACTCCCAAAGGAAATAATGCGATATGGATTATTTTGGTGTGTCTCACCAAGACTGCCCATTTTATATCTATCCGGGAAGATTTCACTCTTGATCAACTTGTCAGGATTTATGTGAAGGAAGTGGTAAGGCTGTATGGAGTTCCACATTCTATCGTATCTGATCGTGATCCAAGGTTCACATAAAAATTCTAGAGAAATCTTCAACAAGCTCTAAGAACTGAATTGAATTTTAGTATGGCCTATCACCCCCATACTGATGGCTAATATGAAAGGACTATTCAATCACTTGAGGACATGCTGAGAATATGCTCAATGGATTTTAAGGGTTGATGAGATCAACATCTCCATTTGTTTGGGTTCTCTTACAATAATAGATTCCACTCAAGCATTCAAATGTCACCCTATGAATCTCTATATGGGAAGATATATAGAACTCCTACTTGTTGGGATGAAGCTGGTGAGAGAAAGCTTCTTGAGCCTGATCTTGTGAATGATATGAAAGAAAAAGTCCATGCCATCCAACAACACATTAAGGTTGCTGAGAGTTGGAAAAAGAGCTATGCCAACAACCGGCGAAGGTAATTGGAGTTTGATGTCGGTGACAAGGTATTTATTCGAATTTGACCTTGGAAGAGAGTCATGAGGTTTGGGAAGAAAGGGAAGCTTAGCCCTAGGTACATTGTCCCCTATTAAATCCTTGATCATGTGGGAGAAGTGGCCTATCGGCTTGCACTTCCTCCAAATATAGCACAAGTTCATGATGTCTTCCACATATCCCTTTTGAGGAAGTACATACCTGACCCCTCACATGTACTAAACTCAGAGGTTGTACAATTGGAACATGACCTCTCTTATGAGGAGAATCTGGTGGAGATCTTGGATCGTAGAGATAAGGTTCTACGCAACAAGACTACCCACCTTATTATGGTGTTGTGGAGAAACCAAAAATATGAAGAAGCCACGTGGGAACCAGTGGAGTCTATGAGGCAGAAGTACCCACCCCTTTTCTTTTCTGAGGATACGAGTTAAAATTCACATATAGAGGGAAGAAGTTGATAATTAACTTTGATGATAACAAACCCCCAATTGGCACACATAATATACAACATAGGACTTACAAGGCTATACAGAGTCATGTTAGGGTAAATATTTTATTCCCTAATTGGAGGAATGTTGGCCATTAGACAAAAGATCAATTATGGGAGTCCATAATGGTATAAATTATAATCTTATTTATTTAGTTTTCCTATGGTTTAAATATTATACGTTTATTAATATTTTACCTATTTAATTACAGAAGATATTTAAATTTCTAAAGAAAAAGGAAACTGATAAAAGGTTTCTATACATTTCAACAACCGTATGGAGTGATTTTTGTCAATGTAGACAACATTTTATATTTTAGGGAGTAAATAGAATCAATAAATATGACATAATTATGTATTTATGGACACAAGGACATGAAAAATTTTGTTTCTATCTGGTTGGATAAAGGATTTATGTTATATTTTTGTTTTTATAAAATTTAATTTTTTATAATTTTTAATTATTTGATAACTTATATATTTATTCATATGTAACAGGACTCCGTGAAAACTGACCAAGAGATATAGTCTTAGAATTTGTACAGTCAATCATTTCTATACTGAGTGTATCCAATAATAGGGGTGAAAACGATTATTGGAAGATTTAGTGAAATACGAGAAAATTCATGTAGAAACTCTCCCTTTATCATATAAATGGAAAATGGTGAGAATGATAAAAAAGTGGAGGTATATTATTGAGTCAAAGAAACAAGTATGTGATAAGATTAAAATAAAATAATTGTTAATTTTATTCAATATCACTATTTTTTAAATCTATCTCACTAATATAAAGTTTGAACAAATTATTTTAAGATTAACTTCAGGAGGAAATAACACGAGGGACCTTTATCCTTCAGGGAATGATGAATATTCTTACCAATGCATTAAGAAATCTAGGACACACGGTTCATGTCTAAGGGTATAAGGAAGGTATTATTTTTATAAAATATTCCTTCCATGTCCCTAGTTTCGTAACTGAGGGAGAATAATATAAGGGAGAAACATATTTAGTTAAGGTTGATATATAACAGTTTAATTTATTGATAGATGACATAATTGAATCGTCTATAGTGGCTATTCTTGTAGAAGTGATGAAGAAAACACAACCTACCGACCCAGATTCTCCATTTCCTAGTTCAGACCCGAACATGTACATTATGTTTCATACTAGGGATCCCAAAGCACATATTATAATATTCAAAATTTATATTTTCTTGTGGATTATGTACATCATCATATAATTGTAAAATCAGGACTGGTAAGACTAGTGATGAAAGATATTATTGATCCGAATACTCTAGTGTCACTTCATATTGAGGAGGTGTCCAAAATTGGACAAAGTATGTAATGCCTTGACCCAAGTTACCCAGAGCCGGTTCATTATTACATAACATTAGCATTATACAAGGAATCATGTCCTGAAAGACCTAATAGTTTAGTAGCCTTGGAAGTACTAGATAAATACATAAGTTTTATAATACATCATGAAAAAAGAAAAGAAAGATTGTGTCCCTTTTGAGCACTCTTGTAGCCCATATATTATTCCTTCAGGTTAATCATAATATACATCTTCGTATCCTGGTAAAAATAAAACATGGAAAGGGGTGAGATCAGATGCTCATAAATGATAAAAATATAGCGGGAACATTCATAAATAAGCACAAACATTTAAGGAAATGTATAAGAATAATACCAAATAATTTTTTAACAAATACTTTAGCATAATATGGAAACAATAAATCAAATAATTCTATTTACTTATTCCCATGGATATTCTACTAGTCAAGTAATCACATGTAATATCAATAGCCAATTTCATAAGAACGGAATGCATAATTCCATACATCATAACCACATAGTCAAGGCCTCGTTCCAAAACTACGAAAAATATTTTATAACGGCCTTGTTATAAGATGGTATTTTGTGTCATGAGACCTACCGATGCATCGAGGAGCTATAGTGGGATCCACCCGTCACTTACAAAGCCCAATGCATTTTTGATATGAAAATGTTGAAACATAACATAAAGATTCGTATTAAAAATAGCTTACGAAATGTTAATGATTTAAGCATAACCCATGAATGGTATAAAAATAACACATCTGTAGTAAAAAATATCACAAAAACTTCTATACAATATGGAATATTGTATCCTAATAAATGAACTTCAAACAAGTGTAAAATCCATCAACGGATGTTGACATAGATGAAATCGAATCTATTTGAGAGGAATATCTCAATCATATTTTGAAATAATTTAAAATTCATGTAATTATAACAAAATATTTATTTGGAAAATAATATTATAAGCTTGTAAGGGATTCTTCTAGGGTGTTATAATGTAAAAAATAGATTCACCCACCGTATAAGTTAAAAACACATTTTTTCCTTAATTATGTTGAAATGACCGTAAATGACCTTGTTTAGAAAATGTTTCAATGATTCCTTTATAAAAATGTAATGAAAAGTAAAAAAAGGTTTAAAGGACATGAACCCATTGTTTAAGAAATTGTAAAAATGTTTTGAAATGAATTTTTAAGAAAAATGAATGTGTATGATAAAGAGGTCACATTAGCTACAAGCTTAATAAAAACCTCGGATATTGAATAGATTGTAGAATTAACCCTTACCTTGTACTTTTCATTGATGTAGGGTACATTAACTTCCTACACAATACTTAAATAATATTTCTTAAATTATAAAATAACCACATACATAAATATGATATCATACATGATCTTCTAATATTTATTTGTTAATAATATTTCAGTAGTATCATTGTTTCAGTTGTTAACTGATTAATTTTCCTTTATATGCTTGGTTACGTAAGCCATGTTTGGTATGGATAGGATGTAATGGATTTATATACAGAATGATATTAATTTCTTAAAATTTATTTTTAATCATAAAATGAAAATTATTCTTGAATGGTTATGATGGGGAATGAATCTTATTGTGTTCGTGGAGAAGTTTATCTGTACGTACGCATGAGCGACAATACAATTCTATTGATTGTGAAATAGTATGTAATTGAATGGTATATCTTATATAAAGAATAATTAACATTTTATATTTATTATTGACATCTGTTATACTCATTTTTATACCCATCCAAATTATAATGTGTTTTAATAACAAACTACACCACGACGTGGAGATGGTAAGCCGTACGTACGCATATATGGTGACTTTTCTATTCATTGGATGAATAGAATAATGAATATGGTTATACCATATTTATTATTAAATAAAATTACGTATAAGATACATTATTTACTATTTTTTATGGAAACAACAAAAAATGTGGAAGGGGAAGATGAAAATAACTTTTAAATAAGTGGTGAAATTATTACCTCTTCTTCAGGTGTTTCCTTCTGCGTTGATAAAAAGGGATCCATAGGTTGGATTTAGGAAAAAATCATCGACTCTAAATTAAAGTTAGGGTAGTTGGGAGGATATTTGAATAGGTTTTGGTGGAGATAAATCGATTTGGGGTTTGATTTTGAGATAAGGGGAAGTACCCTTTTATAAGATATTTCAGGGTCACTTTAAGAAAAGCATGAAATATTATTTTATTAAACAATAATATTCAGTTTATAATGGATCCAAAAGGATATAATTAAAGGATAAGGTGTGGATGATTCTACCACCTCTCAACCAATATTTTATAAACTTGTTTAGGTCACAATATTAACCTTATCTTTTATATTTAACTCTTAGTTAAATAGTTTAACTTTTAACATGTATTCATGTATTATTATAATAAATGGTTAACAAACATTCTATAAAAAGTGAAGAGAACCCCATGTGGTTAATTATTGATATATATAACCTACTATAATTCCATTTTCTAAACCGTATATTTTTAGGAATTTTATACCAATTAATGATATATTATTTGTTTTAAAAACCCATTTATGTCAATTTTTACACTATTTGGTATTTTATTTTTCTGAAATTCATAACAACATTATCACCTAGAATAAAATTTATTTAATCAACAATTACATGTCTTATTAACTTATAAAATTAGTTTAATTCCTTATAAGTCTCAATTTTCATTTATTTGTATAATTATAAAATCAATTATTTTAATATTTCATTAATAAGGTAGTTATTGCATCATTATTATATCATAAATAAATTTAATTATTTAATGTCTAAAATTTATTAATAAAATACCACTACGGGGGAAAACTTTTTATCTTTATAATTAATATTTATTGTTGAATTTATCTTATTTATAACCATATATTAAAAATGGTTTAGTTATTAAACATTGAATTTAACACTTTTAACTCTTCTTTTAAATAAAATAATAATAAATTTTCTAATCTAATCCAAGTAGACCAAAAGGATCCTATTTTATTCATAAGTTTGATTTCTATAGAAATAAACTCATCGAATAGAATTAAGACTTGTGTTAGTATAAATATAATATCATTTTTACCTTTAATTACCATATTAATTTTTAACTGTGATAAATAAAAGGAAAAAGTTACTATTCATCAAAAATTATTTTCAACTTATTGAACCATATTTTACTTAACGATGTCAACTGTGTCTCTCAAACATTTGAAATTAAATTCATAGAAGTGGTAAAATTACATTTTTTTTTCAAATTTCCAAATGCGCCTAGAAGGTGGGTAAAAGATGGTAAAAAGTTCAATAATGTTTTATATATCAAATATTATTATAAAATGACGGCAATGAATTATAGTGAAAATATATACGTATTATGTATCTATTTTTACCGAAAGTAAATTTAAATAAAATAACTAATTATTTAAATAATAATTCAGTTTTAAATAATAACGCATCATTTTTCACTATTCATATGTTTTTAGAAAAGTACCAAAAATTCACCCTAAGCTAATTTTGATATTCCAAATAAAAAAATGATATCTACTTGGAAAAATAAAATTTATAACATTTCAATAAGAGTATATTACTATTCATAAAGGCTAGTTTCATTTTTCAATGTGTGTTAGAAATAGAAGTTGGGTAAATCACAAGCTATTGTATTATTCAAAGAGAAATGTACTGTGGAAGAATGGGGTGTTACAAAGTATTAGTCACTTTTTACTTTAGCTAGCTAGTATTTTTTTCAGCTGATAAATGAGGTCTGTGTTGTTTTTAATTTATTATTTATTGTTAAATTCATTAATACTTAGACAATTTTAACTAATATACCGTATTAAGGACTATCTGAAATCAATGGAATCACAAAAAAAGAAAGAAAAATACCAGGTTCCACCCCCTTCAAAGACTCCTCAAGATATTGATAGGGTGACAATCTATCACTTGTTTTTTATATTAGATAATTATTATGATTTTTGATATGTTTAAATTTATATTGAATATATTATATTTTAATTATATATAAAACCGACACCCTAGATATTGTAAAGGTTGAGGATCTCACTATACCCATGTTGTAGTTGATTTACTAAAAGTAAAATTATATTATTAATTTAATTTATTTCAGTAAACATTTATTAAATTTAATTAATTAATCTTAATTCTAATCAAATGTATCCATATACTTTTCTTCCAATACCATTACACATTTGTTATGGTTTTAATGGATCACAATAAATTTTATCAGTTTTCCCATACTTGATACAAAATTCTACAACTGAATCTCTATTTGAATTATTCAAAAACACACATATTAAATACTTGTTTCTTTCAATGAATTATTAGTAAGAACACATATATAATTCTAGACCAATTTCATTATAATTTTATTAATATTAATATTTTTATATGTTAGTAGATGCTAGATTTTATGAATATTTTTACCAAATTAAAATATAGAATATTATTTATTATATTTATTATGTGTTTTTTAAATAAGATATAGAAAATTATTAATCAATTAATAAATATTTTATTCTTCTAATTATTTAATATTTTTATTTTATTTTACCTATGTTTTGTAACTAATGTTGAAACTAAAATAGGTCATGGATTGACTTTAATTGGGATAAATATCCCACAATGAAAATAGAAAAAAAAATTAATATGAAAAAGTATAGGTAGATAACTATTGAACATATAAATAAATGTTTTTTCATTCATATCTATTGTTTCTATTTTAAAAATATAATTTCATAAATTTAGTTTCACCTTAAATAATGTAATGACCCAGAAATTATTAATAGCGTTTTTTCTTAAATAAATTTTTGTTATATTATATTGTATTATATAAATAAAACAAATAGAGAAACCACCAATAATTTATTTCATAAATGGACATCATTAATTTTTTACAAAACTAATCCCATGAAAAATTTAAATATTGTTACGATGAAAAACTATAAAATAATAAATGTTGAATGAGAAATTTTGGATCCACCCAATTAGATAGAATCATTTCCCCTGTAAACAACACTATGGAAAAGATTTATTTTTACTAAAACACCTGAAATTTTAAAGAAATGAATTTAATTATACTTCAGATGAATTTTATTTAAAATTTAATAAAATAATGAATAGGTATTTACAGTATGTAATTTGACCATTGGAATGGTAACATCACTGTTGGAATATTAATTTGATCATTGGGAATAATAACTTCACTATTGGAAATACTAATTTGATCTCAAAATAATATATTTTCATATAAATATTCTTTTTTATGATTAATTTAAGAAAAAATAATAATTATAATTCAAAAAAAATTGATATTAAAAACTCAAAGAATATATATGCACATTTTTAAGAAACTCTATTTTAATATATTTCATAAAAAACATATTTTTTATATTAAATTTTAAAAATAACTATTTAGAAAATTATTTTGATATAATGAATTTAATTTCTATAATCATAGACTAAATATTTTTGAAGGTTTATTTTATGTTAATATTCAAAAATACTTCAATTTTATTATATGTAGTAAAAACAACATTTTTCTGATACCACATTATTTTTGATATGATGAATATGAACTAATGAGTTAATAAATGATAAATTTTTTATTTCACACAAAAACCAAAATAATAAGATAAATGATTCATTTAAAAACATTTAAATTAATATAAAAAACTAAAAAGTATATTTCAAATTATATAGTCAAAATTATTTCATTAAAATAAGAAATTTTCATTTTTTTCACATTATGTTTTTATAAACTAGTTATTTAGGTTTATAATGGGTTTTAAAATAATTAATTAATTATATATTATTCATAATTTAAAAAATATCACTATTTAAAGGTTCAACTTGGATAAAATATTTTATTCGATTTTATAACTCAAAAATACATCTCTCATGAAGTATAAATAACCACTCACCCTACCTTTAAAAACAACATTAATTTCACTTTAAAAATCCAATTTTCTTCAAAAATACCCACTCTAAATCCCCTTATAATCCTTAAGAACATTTTTTACAAATCCAAATCCAAGCATAAAATGTGTTTAGTTCCGTTGAATATATGCAACACCAAGAAAACAATATATTTTCATCAACTTCTCTCCATAAATTCTGCATGTCTTTTTTATTCCATTCCATTAAAACATAAATATAGTAAAATTAATTTAGTATTATGTTAAAATTATATTAATGAATTTTACCTACTCTATGAATTATATTTATGAGGTATTTATATTTCATAGTTTAATTTCTTCTTCATTGAAGAATATCCTGTTAATAGTAGATTAATCACTAATGAGGACATTTACAACTCCTTTATTATCACAACCATTATATATGGTTATAATGAATTTTTTATTATATATAAATGTATAAATATATAAATTTGATGGTTTTGAAATTAATTATACTTATGTATTAATTTCCTTGAACAAAAATAGGGAAATAAAAACAAAATGGGATATTCTTAAAGAAAATATGATATCAAAATGTTTCACCATTAACAAAGGAAATTAAGGAATAAAATAATATGATTATAACATATCAATATTTAAAAAATGAACATAATTCACTTCAATTCCATGTATTAATAAACTTAATTTTATTATTCTAGGGGCACAAATCAGTGACATAAAGCATGATTTAAGGTAAGGGGATGAGTAGGGTTTCCTCCGTAAATCCAACATTGTAGGATCGTCAACTCTTTTGATCTCCACTATTTAACCCTCATGCCAAATTTGCCTACTTTTTCTCCACTATAATAGTGATTCTTTGGTATTTTCCTCCCTTTCTGTGTTCTCCTCTCCTGATTTCATAGTGATGTTCATCGGTGTAATATCGTTCTCCTTTCTCCTCCCCTATTTTTCCTTACCCTATGCATTGGACCTGCATTTTGGGTCTATGCGTGGGTGATTCATGTGGGATGGGATGAAAATTGATGTGGTGTTTTGTGTTATTCCTCACTAATTTTATTGTTTTTCCACTCATCGGGCTGGACCGCATCTTTGTCGAGATCAATGGAGGTTATTGGAAAACATGGGATATTGTTTGAGGTGATCTGGTAAATATCTCTATGATTTTCTTGCTAGTTTTTCTTTTCTGTTTTTTCCTTCAATATATTCATTTTTTCATTATGATGAAAAAATTTAGTCCATATTTGGTTTTCTTCTTGTTTTTTCTTGTTTTTTCAGATGTATTCTAGTGTATTTTTTTTGTGTATTTTTTTGGTATGTTTTTTATGTTGACAATATGTAGGTGATATGAGGTTAGAAGTAGTTCACATCGATGGATTTCATTTGTTTTTTTTTCACATGGTATTTGTGTAAAATGGTGTTTCTACTGATGTTACACTATATTTTTGTTTTTTGGTTCGAGTAGAAGGTTATATGACAATGGTATGGTTGATGGGTTTTCAGGTGATCATAGTTTAAATATTCTGTAGGACGATGGACGGTGGTTTTCACCGGAATCTCAGAAATATTTTCCCTATTTTCTTATATGGTATTTTAAGGGTGACTAGGGATCTATTATTAATCCATTATCTATGATGTGTTTCTTGATGATGTAAATTTTTGTCAAGGATTAAGGAGCATAGATCAAGGTTCTCACTATCGAGGCATTTTGGTGGTGCATTAATCAATTTAGTTTTTCAAATTTTGAATTTTGGAATTCGGTGTCTATGGTTTTGTATCCTGAATTTATTCTATTTCATGTTGTTGTATGGTTTTTATTTTGAAATTTATCGTTACCATTTTACCTTAAAAAGGCATTTTGAAAATACAAAATTCTGGATTTGGAGAAAATGGTAAGGGTATTCTCGAACCCAAATTCATTCTTTTTGGGTTATCTATTCATTGTCCTTATTTTTTATATAGATGTTATTATAATATATTTACATTATTATTTCCATTTTTTAGTTATATATATGTTTTTACACTTTTGAAATTTTTTCTCTTCCATTTAAAATGGTTTTTAGTAATGATTATAATTTCCAAAACATCACTTTGACTCCTCTTGATTGTTTTTGTATCTACTAAATAATGATGATGTTTTATGCCAAAATGAGATTTTATTTTTTCATTTTAGAGTCCCAAATGATATTCCTGAATATATTTGTTATGAATCCTTTTTTAAAACAATTTATTCCCATGATTTGATTTCATGTCTACGGTTATTTTACGTTCTATTTTACAAGAATTATTATAAGGACTTTATGATATGATGGGTGGGCCTATAATTATATATCACTCCAATGCATTGGGTAATGCGATGTATCTCATGAGGTTATGAGTATTATACACCAACCTGATGCTTTATTTTTTTAGAATTATGATATTATTAATTATTCACGTATTTTATGTGTGAACTTGATGTTAGACTTATTCACAACTATATGTGGTATTAAAACACTATTCAATGACGTTTCATTATTATGAATATTCTATATTGTATTCCTTTATAAAAAATCCTCATGATTATGATGATGATCATATGTTTACAACATTATTATGCTGATTCTTCTCATCTATGTTCTATTGATTCATAACAATTATTCATCCCATGTTATTGCTCTCCTTACTAGGATTTTAGATCACCCCTTTCATTTATGTATATCCATAGGTGAAAATATATACTAAGGAAAATGTGGGAGATTCTTAGAGGATAATGGGTAAGGATTTAAAAAATGCATTATTTTAATTTTGTATAAGTAGTGTGTGAACCCAATTTTCTCATGACACTAAACCATTGGGTCTTGGATTTTATCACTCTTTTGTTTTTTTATAAAATTGATATAAGATTCATGTATGATAAATATGGGTCACTATAGTAGGAATCAACACATGGTTATGTAAATTTTAGAATTAGGACTAGAAACCATTAGAGAAAACCTAAGTAAAAATTATGAGTTTTAAGGGAAACATCCTATGTTTTGGTGAATTATGAGAGAATTTTGTTTCAGGGAAAAAAACCCTACCTAGATACTTTTTTTGTCTGTATATTTGGCATCTTGGTACCTATGGATAATATCCCCTAAAGGGAATATTGGGTATTTTCTTGATCATAACCAAGTGTATGAAAAATAGGCCTTTCAATATACCTGGTTATATACATAGGGGGTATATAATTTGGTTAATTACTTTACCTTAAAAACCCTTATGATGTATATATTTCATAAGTAACTATACTTATTAAAATCTTGAAAATCATTCAAGTATATTTTCCTAGAATTATTATTTGAGAAAATACTAAACATTTAGATCCTAAGCTATATAAATGTAAAAATTATTTACACATATTAATAAATTTATTATTTATCATTTGTTAAATTATATATTGTTCAAACCATTTATATTTTATAAAATGGATTTAATTTGGATAAAAAAAACCAACAACCCATGGCAGGGATAATGTAATGATTTTATGATAAAAATTTCCATTGAAATGAGATGTGTAGGTCAAAAATTCATTGAAATTATTATAAAATTGTTTTAGGGTATAATCAAAATACTAAACCATGTTTCAATTCTTCTATAAACCAAGGAGTAATAGGATATTGAGAATTTTTTGTGGAAATGACTATTGACATTCAGCGGTTCTTCTGATCCACATTTCATAGAATATTAGGTTAACTCAATATGGAAGATATTTTCTATGCTCCAATATTCTGAGAAAGAGAAATTCACCCTGTCTATATATAATTTAGATAGAGATGATGATCAATGACGGTTGTAAATAACAAAATACCATTATAGATGATGAAATGGAATAAATGTACTGGGAATAATTTAATAGGTTTTTTCATAACATGTATTTCCCCACAACTCTATAAATAAAGATGGATAGATAATTCCTAGAGCCTATGAAATATGAGGGTGAAACTATCCTGAAATACGAGGAGAGTTTCACAAGGATTACAAGATACACATTGGGTTTTTTCTTAAAAACAATTGAAAAACATATAGATTCTTTAGTATTTTAACTCCGCACCTCCAATAGGATACATCCATCCGAGACTATGGAAATTACAAATAACTAGCTCTATGTGAAATCCCAGAATAGATCGAGTTTGTTGAATGTTCACATGGTTATGGAGACTAAAAATTAATTATGGAGTTTATAGTCAGGGGTTCAAATGAAAAATGAGTAAAGAATACCCAACCACCCACATTCCAAAAATAAGGGAAGAATCGTCATGGGAACATCCTTAAAGGGATATAGAAATCCTTCAAGTGTGAGAGGTAAGACCATAAAGATCATGAATGTAGAAGAGACATGAAGAAGTTGTCCAATGTGATAGAGGAATGGAAGTCATCTCCAAATGAACCACCCAGGTTTCAATGCATCAAAAAAAGGGAGAAATGGAACTATATAATCTAACGCACTAAAATATTTTTCATTGATGGAAATTGACGTTAACAAAAACCAATGATGAAGGATCATGGGAAATATTAAGTCATTACTACCGCCGAAGTGGAAAATTTAAATAAATTCATGTAAGGTACACTACTAATTAACTCAATAATGGAAAAATATTTATTTTATTCTGGTTCTATACAATCCTTATATATCCAAAAAAATTCACGAAATGTTGAATCAAAACCCGGATACATTGATGTGTAGATATCCGTAAAAACACCAAGAGGTGTGATCAGTGAAATCCATGTTTTGGACTTCTGTTATTAAAATATGTCAGAATATTTTTCTATTTTATATTATAATCCTTCACATGGTTGATTTTGATACTATACAGGGAATCTATTGTCTCTCATTATATAGGGTTAACATCAACTATCAGGAAGTGGAAATTTATATTTATATTTGGAAAAAACACATGATCTTATTCAAATTCAAGTATAATCATGAATCTCATTTAAAAAACCCCTCAATGGTGTGGGTTTTGGTAACCAACAAAGAATCATACATTTCCCAAATGGTTAAATGAATGTAAAGTACCAATATTTAGGAAATTCCCATTGTAATGGAATATGCATATTTATTTCCTAAAGAGTTACCCATACTTCCCAATGATCATGAGGTAGAGTTATCAATAGAATTTATATGTGGATCCACTCATATCTTAAAAACACATTATATTATGGCCCTGATGAAACTATATGATTTAAAGTATAAGATATAAGATAATTTTGAGAAAGGGTTCATATTTCCAATGTCACCCCCATGGGGTGCGCCAATTATCTTTTTTATGAAAATGGATGAAACAATGAGTATTTATATCGATTAGTAGTCTTAGTAAAATCTTAATACAATGAATATGTATATCACACCAATGATACATGAATTATTCAATATACTATCCAAAGATAAAAAATTCTCATTGGTGGATTTTCATTTTGGATATCATAAACTAATGTTTATGATGGATGATATTCAGAAGATAACCTTACAAACAAGTTATGGAAACTATGAGTTCATAGTGACACAGTTTGGACATGCTTACTCCCTGAATATCATCATGATTTTAATGAATAGAGTCTGTATAGATAAAAATTGAATTTTTTCTGGAGTATTTATTGATGATATTCTCATTTACTCTAAGATTAACGAGGAATGTGAAGATCATATAGGGATTTTTCTAGAGATATTAGGAAAGGAGAAAATGTATTCTAGGTACATAAATGGTGAATTTTTTATGCAATAATTCACATTCTTGGTTTATGTGATCACAAGTGATGAATATTTTCTAGATCCATAAAATAGGAATGTAATTGAGGAATATCCTAGACCCTCAAGTGTCATATAAATTCATATTTTTCTCATATTAGATGGGAACTAACAAATTTTGGTGAAAAAATTATTATGATTGTGTATCTGAATGACTAAGTTAACATGGAATGTGATAATGTATGTCTGGATGTAATAACATGAAGAAATCATTATGGATCTCAAGAAAACGGTAATCATTGCACCTGTACTCACACTACCATTAAGTGGAGAATATTTTGTGATATACAATGATTCTTAACATAATATATTGGGTTGTGTGATCATGTAAAATGATAAACTCGTAGAATAATACTCATGAAAATTTAATATTAATGAGCCAAGATTATCAACACATGATATGGTGTTAGAAACTATAATGTTTACTATGATGATTTGGTTGAACTATTTATATGGTGATAAGGGTGACATATATATAGATCACATGAGTCTAAAGTATATATTTACATAGAACGATCTAAAAATGAATCAATGGATATGGTTAGAGCTGATCAAGGTATACGATTACTCTTTTAACTATTATCCAAGAGAGGATAACATGATATCTAATGATCTAAAATGAAAATAAATTTCTATAATAACATTCATTTGGATTCAGAAAGACCATAACTTAATCATTATAAAAATTTTCGATCTAGAAATTATAATGGAATGGAATACATCCTATTTTTCCTAAATGATTACCCAACCATCTATCTAATAGAATATCAAAAAAGAGTAAAGGGTTGATTTGAAGCTTTAAAACAAGGTGGAAGTATCAATATGGGGTATATTAATGAATTACACATTGATAAAGATACTTTCATTCATGTTGGAATTATAATTTTTGATTCTTCATCGCCCGAGGTAAAGAAAGAGCTATTGAATATTGATCATAGATCAATTTTTTCGATATATAATGGAAGTACCAAGATGATATGGGATCTTATAGAGCACTTTTAGTGGGAAACAATAATAAAGGATATCACTATATAAACCACAAATTGTTTTTTATTTCATCTTGTTAATGAAAATAAAATAGATGTCCAAGGGTATGGTGCATCAATTTCCTATAACCACATGGAAATGGAAGAACTTCACCATGGACCATGTCATTGGTCTCACAAATGCAACAAATTGAAGTAATAAGATATGTGTTTTTATGGATTGACTCACCATGATTTCCCACTTTATATCTATTTTAGAGGATTTAATTCTTCAAAAACTCTCTCATATATTTGTAAAAGAAGTTGTGAGTCTAATTGGGGAACTAATTTTAAAAATCTCTTATCATTATCCTAGGTTAAATTATAAATTATAGATAAGTGTTCAATATTCTCTAAATACTAAACTAAATTTTATAATGACATATCACCATCAAACAAATGGATAATATAAAAGGACCATTTAGAAACTAAAGGATATGTTGTGATCATGGTAAATAGAATTTAAATATGGATGTGATAATATTTAATAAGTTGTTTTTTCATACATAAATATTTTCAACTCGAGTATTCAAATGACCCCATATTAATATTTTTGTGGGAAACAATATAGAACTTATACTTTTTGGGGTGAAATTGGTAAATTATAGATACTCAGATATGACCTTGAGTATTATATAACATATATGGTTAAAGATATCCAACAATATATAAAAGATACACAGATTTGATAGATGTTATTTGATGAAAATCATCAAATGGACTTAGATTTTGATGTTGGAGATAAATATTTTTGATGTTGGCCCCTTTTAGATCCTGGATCACATTAGAGTAGTATCCTATAAGCTAGAACTTCCACAAAAAATTTATCATGTTTGGTGATGTGATTACTATATCTCTCATGAGAAAGAACATACATGATACCTTACATGTAATAAATTCAATGGTAGTACAACTGGTGAATGACCTCTATTATAAGGAGAGATAATTAAGATATTGGACCATAAAGACAATGTTCTACATAACCAGACAACTCACCTTGTCAAAGTTGTGGGGAAAACAACAAATATGAAGAGCTGATGTGGGAATAGAAGGAAATGATGAAATAGAATTACCTTAATCTATTATCAACTAATAATGTGAGGTAAAATTTTAGAGATAAAAATTTATAAATGGTCAATAATGTAACAAACTAGACATTATTATTAACATATGTTTCCTGAAAAAGATTATTAAATTATATATTATTGTACACATATAACAAAAAGAGACACCAATAACATTTCATTTCATTTTTCCAAGATTTTTACATTAGTCGAAAACTGAACCCTTGAAAATTTCAAACATTATAATGGGATAAAAATATAAAATAAGAAATATAGAAAAGTAATATTTGGATCCTTTAAATATTCTAGAGTCTTTTCCATCATGAAAGCACCGTAGAAAAGAAACATAATATTTATTAATCAATAAAAATTTTAGAAAATGGAAATTGTAGACCCTTGGGAAGAATTATATTGAATATTCCATGAATTAATGATTAGGTATTTATAAGATGTAATGTGGTCATTAGAATTGTAACAAGACTATTGGAATAGTTACCTAACCATTGGGAATAATAATCTATCCACTTGGAATAGTAATTTCACATCAAAATAAAAAAATTAAATAAAAATACTATTTATCTTGAGTAATTTAGGAAAATATGAATATTATAATTCCATAAAATAAATATCAATATTTATAACTCAAAGAAACTAAAAGAACATTTTTAAGAAATTATATTTTAATTTATTTTGTAAAAATCATAATATTTATATTAATAAATAAAAACTCACATGTTAGAAAATTAATTTGATAAAATTAATTTCATTTTTTGAATCATTGTGTTTATATTATTCAAGGGTGGATTTTAGGAATTTTATGAAATAATTATATTTTGATGTTATTTGTAAAAATAATTTTTTTCAGATACAGAATGTTTTATGAGATAAAGATGATGAAATAATTACATAATATATTTGAAATTGGTTATTTAGGAATACAAAAATTTAATAATATAAATGGAACATTTAAAAATAATAAATTTATTTCAAAAACTGAAAAATATTTTCCAATTTCTAAAGAAAAAAGTATTCCATTAAAATAATAATTTTTCATCTTTTCAACATTCCATTTTAATAAAATAATTACTTTGGTTTATAAATGGGTTTGAAGTCCTAAATATATTTTACATTATTAATATATGATTCATAATTTCAAAAATATCCCTCTAAAATTGTTTAAATTGGCTATAATATTTTATATAATATTATAAGTAATAAATACCCCTCTCCCCATGTATAAATAACCCCTCACACCTCCCATGGAAAACCACATCAATTAAGCTTAACAAAGATAATGTTTTACCAAAATCCCCTTTATTAACCCCTTATAATACTTAGGTACATTTTGGAGTAAACCATGTCCTAGCATCAATGGTTTTTACTGTTGTATAAATAAAGAAACAATGATAAGATATTATGTTTTCATCATCTTCTCTTCAGACATTTCTCTTCTATTATTTCCCAAACTTTCCTCTAAAACCTAAATATTATAAAATTAATTTTTTATACTATTATAATTATATTATTTAAGTTCACCTACTATAATAATTCTATTATCAAGGTATTTATATTTCATATTTTTCTTTATTTTTCATTGGACAATGTCTTGTTAATTGTGAGTTAACCACCAATGTGGAAGTGAAAACTACTTTCATATGACCCCCTAATGTATAGTTATAATAAATTATTTATTACATCTAAATTTATAATTATATTTATTGTAATCTTCTTAAAATAATTCTACTTATTTATAAATGACCATGACCAAAAAAATGAAATGGAAAGAAACTAGGATATTTTTATCAAAAATATGATTACAAAATGTTTCACATTTGATAACGAAAGGTATGGAATAAAATAAAATTATTACAAATGATTAATAGTGAAAAAATGTACATAATTAAATTATGGCTTCATGTTTTAACAAACCAATTTTTATTAGTTAGGTGGTAGAAAATCTATGTAATAAAAAGGGATTTAAGGTAAGGGGATTCTAGACCCGAAATCCTTTTTAGGTTATTATATCATATTATTTCTAAATATATTTCATTATAATTTATATAAAATTTAATTAAAATATTTTTTCCATTTTATTTTATGGGATATACATGTTTCTCCCCTTTTGAAATGTTTTCTAATCCATTTATAATGCTTTTTAGAAGATAATTTAATTTCCAAAACACCGCACTGACTCCTCTAGATTTGTTTCTTATCCACTCATGAATGATGTTTTTTTTGCCAAAATTTGATTTACCATATTCATATTTAATCTCAAAATGTTATTCATTAATTTATTCTTTAAAAACCTTTATTAAACCCACTACTCCCCATGAATTTATTTCATGTCTAGCATTGTTTTTCTTCTATGTGGCATACATGATTATAAAAATGTTATTGCATATAAAGTGAGCCTATAATTATATATCCATCCAATTCATTATTTGATTTGATATATCTGATGATATAATGTTTACTAGTCATTAACATGATGAAATATGTTTTCGTAGTTATGATATTACTATTTAGAAACTGATGTTATACTTAAACATGATGTTATCTTTGTTTGAAACTATGTGTTGTATTTTACGGCTATCTTGTGATGTTCAACTATTATAAACTTTCCATATTCCATTACGTTATCAAATGTTTACCACATGATTATTATGATTATCATATTCAAATTATATGATTATTTTGATTATTCTCACCATATACTATTAATTCATGACCCGTATTCACCATTTTTATTCCTCCCCTTACTGATATTTTAGCTCACCCCTTTATTCATTGTATATCCTTAGGTGATTAAATGTACTAAGGATAATGTGATATCCATTAGTAGTAAAAAGTGTAAGGATTAAAATAATCTTTATGTTTTACTATGTACAAGTGATGTATGGGTCAAATTTTCCCAATATACTAAACCTTTGTCTCTTGGATTATATAACTATTATGATTCTTTTAAAAATGATTTTATAATCATGTAAAAAATGTTTGGACACTATAAATGAGGTATTTTTTAATACATGTATTGTGTTTTATGATTTATTTATGAGACAATCAGGACCAGAAAAACAAATTATTTTTCAAAGATTGGTTTCCTTATAGAATTATTAATTTCAACAAAAATAATATGTTTTTTAATCCATTGTTGTTTATATAATGTGTTTTTATAATTTTTCTCTATTGACATAAAATGACATAAAACAGCTTCCAAACATTTCTAAAAAATATTTACTAGGTTTTTTTAATTTTTATATTTAGTTATATATATATAAGCAATGTTTTGAAATATTACAATGAACTTTATTATATAATATTTTGTTTTTGTTGTTTCTTCCACTATTTAGTGCTACATTTTTTGTTTCTATATTTATAATTATTTATTTTACCATATGTTTATTGAAAACTCAACTTCCATTGATGGTTTTACTGATAACCGACATGAAAATATTAGTGTGAAGGTTTTAAACATCGGGTTTTAGTATATCCACTTGGAAAACATTACATATTTCATATATTAGAAGAGTGTTCTTTATCGTTTTTATAGACATGTGTCTTAATTCTCAATTTCTATACCGTATGTATTAATTTCAATTTTTAATCCACATTTAAAGGAAAAAAACATATTTAAAGGTTTTATTTTCAATAGTGTAATCCTCAATTTTTTAGTTCATTCACCCTTATCATAGATTCTCCATTAATAACCATATCATCGAATATAATTTTTTTGATAGGGATTATCCTAAAATATATACAGAATATTACACAAGATTATGTGTTCATTATATTACATAAGTTAACACAGCCTGCATCCCATGGGTTCTTTATACTCATATAACACTGATTATTTAAAAATATAAACCAATTGATGTATATCACCAATCATATCATGGGATGTCACTACACTTAAAAATATGATTAGCTTCCTCAAACAAAAAGTCTTCAACTACCTTATAATGTTCAAAATACATCACTTATGGTTTTTTTTCCTAGAACTGGCTATTTTTACTTTATATTACATTTATTTTCAAATAAGTGAATATTAATAAAACTTATCATTCCATATTGTCCATTATTATATATGTATTTAATGTAATAATGTGCAATTGTATCTGTTTCATTGAAAAATCAATAGCTGTTACTCACTGTAATGAGAAACATGAAATTCGATGATGCTATTCTTAAAAATATGTCCTAAAATTAAATATAATAATGTGATGGGACACATGGTATATTGAATGTCATGTGTGAGTACTCATAACCCTATGAGACTTCATCTCATGATGTTCACATTTGGTAATGTCTTTTATTTTTTGTGTTCCATAAATCATTACAAGAAAGTAATCATGGGATATTATAAATCCATCCTATTTCCACTGAGTGTCTTAGTGGGTCACAAAAGATGTGTTTCTAATGATCTCAGTTCAATATTATTTATATTTGAAAAATTATAATGAATATTATTCTCTATACATAGAAGTGATATTTTTTTAGGATTTATTGATCATAAATAATAAATAATTACTTATTTAGAATGATATTTTTTAATTATATGGATATATAATATTTATTTATATCTTGTTATTCTCATGGTATAAAATAAATATTTAATATATAAATAATTCATTTAGTTTTGTAAACATTAAATAAATATGGAATCATCAGAATGTGAATGAAATATTTCATTATTAATCAGTTTATAGGATGAATATTAGTTATTTAAATATTTATTTGAGAATTAAATAAAAATTGAGGGGGTGAATTCATAGAGTTTTCCATTCAGTGATAAATATTTATTTAACATAATTTAAAATAAAATTTATCACTACATGGTTTATACATGTCATGTTATGAATTAATAATATTATTATTTTACATGAAATGTGTTAATTTTTTTTAATATATTATTAATGGATTATTTTCAATTGATAAATTTTTAATCATAACCCTGAGTCTATAAATATACCTTTATTTCATTTGGGTAGTACATAATAATTTTTATAAACATTCCCTACCCAAATAATTCTATTTGAATAAAGAATTTCTATAGGTTTTTCTCTCAAGATCAATAGTATCTATACCTCCTCCTATATTCCTCTCAAAAATGATAATAACAAGATATATTCATTTTACGGTTTAATGAAATATGATTCATAAATATTGAACAGTGATAGATAATCAATCAACCTTTAAAACACCATATATTTCATTGATGTTTTTAATAGATCTATGGAGAATGTGTAGATCACCACTAGAGGGAATATACTTTAGATCATTGAGAAGAAATAATTAAATGATTATAGTGAATTGGGATTCTTATACTTGGATATTTCATCTTTTATACAAATATTTACTAGATTATATAAAATCCTTATTTTTTTAGTGCCTTTGGAGACCTGGAACACAATCTTCTAATATAGTGAAAGATATTTAGTGTTTCCCACAAAGATATTCCCATTTAGTAATCTTCATATAAATTCCCTACATAAGAACAATATTTATAACCTAGGTAAAGGAAATATAAGAAAGGGTAATCTCAAATTCTCAGTATGGGTATACATAATCAATCTATGATCATATAAAATAATAAGATAAGAATCATGGTACATGATAATGATAATAACTTTTGAAGTTCATACCCAACATGTCATAAATCATAAACGTGACTCATAGAATAAATATTTTTTGTTCATAATATAGGAATCATAATGGAATCAATGAACATGATCCATGATGTTGGATCGATATATAGATGAATATGTATATTAGATGGAACAATACAAGAGGGGCAGGGGGTTGAATTGTATGTTTAAAAACATTGTGTTTAAACACTTAATAAATTAGTTGAAATGATCTCAAACTAATTCAGTTAACAGAAAATACAATTAACCAAAATTGTCTTGATTATGAAGGTATGATTCGATATAATACTATAAGAAGTGTAAATAAATAGCATTCAAATGAATACAATAATCAGAGTAATACAATAGTGAAAGATTCTACCATAAAGCAAATAGAATCTATAGATACAATATGTAATAGAATAATTGTAATTGAAAAAAATTACAAATGAATATTGAAGGAAGAAAAGAAACAAAGAAATTCCCTTTATAATTGAATCTGCAGTGGAAATGTAAAAGTATTAAAATTATTTTATCCCAAAGAGAAGGGTAACCTTTCACCAAGGATAAGAGGTATGTATTACCACCACCTTGGTAAGCCCCTAATATGATGATCGACATGTCTGTCCTGCTATCCCCACAATCCCTCGATTTTGTAGGTAATCGACATCTCTATCTTTCAAACACTAGAAATCCCTCGATAAAAATATTGGCATCAAAATCTACCTATCCTCAGCATCCCTCGATCGTTATCATCTGATAAGTCTCACAAATCAAAACAAATAACTTATTAAAATAAAAAACTAAGAACGAGTTGTTCATGTTTTTTAATTTCAATGCTTTTTACTGAAGCAAGAGAGAAGTCACGACGTCTCTCTCTAGAACTTGATAGAAGAAAAGAATTATGAAAGTCTCTCAGAATTTCTTCTAAGCTTAAAATGACATCCTATTTATAGGCATGAGGTTCCAATGGTCATATTTCCTCCAATGGTCATATTTCTCCAGAAAACTCAGACGGACATGGACATTGGGCATTATAATGGTCATATTGAAATAGAAAACATGACATCATTTTTATTAGTTTATAACAGACTCCATGACATTGTTTTTGTTAAAAAAAAGATATATGAAAATGATAATCATGAGTACGATTGATATAGAGCACGTTTTTTGATAAAGGATGAAAACAAGAATGTGATAAAAGTAAAATATGTGTACTATTAGTATTACATAGTGTAATTTATTGATATGATGAAAAGAGAGTACGATGCAAAAAAGTCAGTATGTTTGATAGAGTCAGTACAGTTGACAGAGTTAGTACGATTTAGTCAGTACGGTTGATAGACTCAGTACGATTGATATAGTGAGTATGATAAACATAATCAGTAGGATAATCATAGTCTATATGATAAACATAGTCAGTACAATAAGAATATTCAGTACGATAAACATAGTCAGTACGATAAACATAGATTAAAAGATTTTTGATTTCTAAAACAAGACATAATAGTCAAAATAGGACTTTTGACTCAAAAATCACCCCCATTTTGGAAAGCACAAAACATAATGTAAAATTATAAAGAAATACTTATCTCCCCCTATGTTATTGAACACTCTTCAGAATAAAAAATTGAATACAACTAACTCCCCCTTAGTAATGTACTTTCCTAAGGATTGTATTCATAAATTTTCCTTGGTTTAGAAATATTTGATTAAAACATTCTCCCCTTATAAAACATTCTCCCCCTTTGTGATTTACAAAATTAATGGGGCAATCTTGAGTATCTTGGAAAAGTTAGAAAAGAATGCAAGGAAATGGGAATGAAAACATAAATCTCATTGAGATAATAAAAGTCTTTATAATTCTAGAAATTAATAAAGAATTATACAACAACACTCATTTGTTTTCTCTTTCTTTTTTTCCTTAATCAGCTTATGAAGAACATATTTCGTTTTTTTATTTATTTCTTGTCTTCAGAGATATAATCACCCTTGGATTTTAGAATCTCTTGTTTATTGGCAAAAAGATGATCCTGATTCTTGATAGTATATTCTTGAACTCTGATTACTTCTTCTAGAGTATCAATTCTGTCTTGAAAATTCTTATTTTCATTAGATAACACATAATTTTGCTTTTTTCAATAGAACTAATTCATCTTTGAATGATGAGGCCTTTGAAAACATTTAATGGAAAGCATTCAATCTCTCTTTCATCTCTTTTATTGAAGGGATATCGTCTCCACCATTTTTTGACATCTGATTCAGCCATTCAAAGTATTCATTGTCATGTTTTTTAAAAGAAATAACAAGATCATCTGAAAGTCTCTTTATGTCTTCAACTAATATTTCATGATCATTCACTGAGCTTTCTGTTTTGTATGACCACTTAGTCATCCTATTTCATGCCTTTTTATGAGTATTATAACTTTTAGAAAGTACTTTTAAATCAGCTTCATTTGACAATACTCTCTTTCCATGTTCTCTTATAGAACCAAACTTCTTCCTTTGACTGTTAGTGATGAAATCAATTTTCCCTTCAATTATAAGAAAATAAGGAGTAGTCTTCTCAATTCTCCTCAATACATGAACAATGTTATCACCTTTCTTGAGAGAAATTGTGCATTCTGAATCAGTATCATCATCATATGAAACCAGTTCATTGGATAGGCTTCAGTCCCCAACTGACTATTTTCCTTTTTCTCTTTCTTTTTCATTTCTTTATTCTTACACTTTTTCACTAATACAATTAATTTTTTGGTATGAGAATATTTAGCACCTTTCTTTACTTGAGATGTTATTATATCTTGAGTTTTTAGAGATTTATCTGGTGATTGATCGACATCAGAAACGTGTTGAATACCTTCAATTTTCATTTGAAAACATTCTTATCTACTCTTTCTTGAACTCTGAAGAAATTCCAAAAGAAAAACTTCTTCCTCTTCTTCATCTCCCTGTACTTCTTTCAAAATTTGTTTCACATTCTCTTTTTCTAGAAGACTCTGTAAGATAGTTTCTTGGTTCACTTCATCCATTAGTTGAGCACTATCCACCTCAAAAAATTTCTAGATTTTAGAAAGATCAAAGTCTTGATCATTCCTTTTCAAAATATTCTTCATATACTTTTCATCTGGAAGAGTATCCTCTACCCTTATCCAATCAACTAATGATATTGATGGATCAAGACCAAACTTAGGATCACCTTCTTTTATTTGTTCTCGGTCTTTCCTCCATTTGGCGACAACCTCCTTGATGTATTTAGTTTTCTTCATTGGCTTAGAACCGGTTTGCAGATCTGACTTTTGAGGAGAAATATTTAGTAAATATTCAATTGGAAGAGGTTCCGATTGATTTGGTGCTGATTGATTTTGTGCCAATCCAGCTTGTACATATTTAGAAAAAATCATGGAATTTTCATCGAAACATACATACAACTTCTTCAACGTATTCTTACTTATCCAAGAAGGATTCAGTTCTTTCAATTTCCCTTTTAGAGGAAAATTACAAAGCATCAAACTCTCAAGAATGAAATTTGTAAGAATAGAGGGATACATAATCAAATGAGACTTAATCACTCCTGACTTGACATTCTTTATTGTTTCAAAAATGTACCGCATGAGATTTAATTTTCTCATTTTTACAAGATATTCTAGCATGAAGATATTAGAAACATTAAGAGTTTCTCTATCCCCTTTCCTTAGGATAAGAAAACATTGCATCCAAAGCACCATGAATTTGTTATCTGGAGATAAATGAGATACTTTTCGCTTATCTTCATTTATAAGAAATAAATATTTTTCCGAAATTTTTTTATTAAACGTACCAACTTCCTCTGGTAGTTTATGAGATGGACAAAAAGAATCACCTTCTATTGAGAAATTGAGAAAGTGAGATTCTTATTTCATAGACATTGAGATTTTTCTATCGTACACAGCAAAGTTTATCATCATATTTTTTTCAAAAGACGCCGTTTTGTAGAATTCCCTAACTTCTTCAACAATAATTGGATATTGAGATATGAGTTTCTCAACAAAAAGATGTTATTAACATTGAAACAAATTGATCCTCTTGATTGTTGAATCATATGTGTCAAATAAGTCTTGAGAAACTAACCTTTCTCTGAATAAGTCTTTCTCTGAAAACGTTTTTGAAGAAATTTTGTTAGGTGTGTTGGTAGAGGACTAAGACATAAATATGAGACAAAGGGAAGATCATACTACATCTTAAAACAAACAGGCAAACCTTCGTCAAGAAATCTAAAAAACTAGTGTGGGTTTGGGAAGGGGAGGGCTCTATTTATAGACGAAAAAAATGATCTTCGAACTTCTACAGTTGAGATTAGAAGATATATAAATCAACAGATAGGATTTAAAAGGAAAAAAATGAGAAATAATGAAACTTAAGAAAGAAAAATAGAAAATAAAGAAAGAATGTACCTTTTAGAGATTCTATAAAAATCGTTGGATTAATGGTATTAACAATGTTTAACATAATAACAAAAAAATGTACAAAAAAATTGATCGGTTGTGAGACCGATAGAAAACAAAGTCATTACCATTGGTTGTCAGGATGAAGGAAAACAAAGTCATCACTATAGGTTGTCAAGACGATGGAAAACAAAGTCATTACCATAGGTTGAGGTGACGATAGGAAACAAAGTTATTACCATAGGTTTGATGTGCGACGTGCTGATGGAAACAAATTTGTTACCATATGTTGACATATCGATGTAAAACAAAGTTGTCACCATAGGTTGACGTGCTGTTGAAAAACAAAATTGTTACCATAGGTTGACGTGCTGATGGAAAAAAAACTTGTTACCCTAGGATGAAGTGCCGATGGAAAACAAAGTTGTTACCATAGGTTGACGTGCCAATGGAAAAAAAGTTCTTACCATAGGTTGACGTGTTGATGGAAGAAAAAGATATTACCATAGGTTGACTTGCCAATGGAAAACAAGGTTGTTACCATAGGTTGACATGCTGATAGAAAACAAAATTGTTACCATAGGCTGACTTGCCGATGGAAAAGGAAGTTGTTACCATAAGATGACATGCTAATGGAAAAATAAGTTGTTACCATAGGTTGACATGGTGATGGAAAAAAGTTTTTACCATAGGTTGACATACCGATGGACAGAAAATAAATATGGTAATCAGGAAAACAAGATGATATATTATTAACGAAATAACTAGATAGTCAAAACTATAATCATAAAAATAGCAAACCAAAAGAATAAACAAATAAAGATGGAAAAGAATAAGAAATATATAAGGTAAATTAAAAAAACATTCTCCCTTTTTTAAGAGGTGTTTAATGTAAGGATAAGTATAAAACTTGAAGTAGATATGAATGATTATTTTAATGTAATCATTTTTAGATTCTGTTTTATAAACTCAAATCTATCAAAAGGTAATGGTTTTGTAAAAATGTCAGAAATTTATTCATGTGTTCTGATGAATTGTAAAATAATACCTCTGTTTAGTGTGTGATCCCTAAGAAAGTGATTCCTAATATCTATGTGCTTTGAAATAATGTGATGTTCTGGGTTTTTACTAAGATTTATTGAACTAGTATTATCGCATAGAATTTGAATTTTTGAAAAGCTCAATCCATAGTCAGTGAGTGTATATTGCATCCGCAACACTTGATCACAACAACTTTCAGCTGCTACATATTCATCTTCAGCAGTGGAAAGTGCTACTGATTGTTGTTTTATGTAGGATCAAGAAACCATGGAATCTCCTAAGAAATGACATGTTCTAGATGTACTTCTTCTATCCATTCTACAACCACCAAAGTCAGCATCTAAAAAACTTATTAAAACAAAATCATTTACAGATGAATAAAAAATACCTAAACCTAGAGTTCCTTTTAAATACCGAAATATTATTTTCACTGCTTTTAAATGAGACTCTTTTGGACTAGATTTGTATCTTGCACATAGGAATATAGAAAACATTAAGTCTGGTCGACTAGCTGTAAAGTATAAAAAACATCTTATCTTACCTCTAAAAGTTTTCTGATCTACTGGTTTCCCAGTTTCATCAAGATCGAGTTTATTTGAGGTACCAATTGGAGTGATAATACTTTTAGTATTATCGTATCCATACTTTTTTAGTAAATCTTTGATATTCCTATATTGATATATATATGTTCCTTCTGGTTTTTTGAAATTTGAAAACCTAAAAAGAATGTTAACTCACCCATAATACTCATTTTAAACTCATATTTCATTAAATTTTCAAGCGAACCAGTTAAAGACTGTTGAGTTGATCCAAATATGATGTCATCAACATAAATTTGTACAATTAAAACATTTTTATTTTCCTTTTTTATAAAAAGAGCTGGATCCACTGTACCATTTGCATAATTGTTTTGTAAAAGAAATCATGTAAGTCTATCATACCATGCTCTAGGGGCTTGTATAAGGCCATATAGTGCTTTGGTAAGTTTAAAAACATGATTAGGATATTTTGAATCTATAAATCAGGTGGTTGTTCAACAAAAACTTCTTCTTGAACAAAGCCATTTTAAAAAGCACATTTAACATCCATTGGAAATAGTTTGAAATTAAAGTATGCTACAGAGGCTAAAATAATATGAATAGATTCATGTCTAGCTATTGGAGCATATGTTTCTTCATAGTTTATTCTCTCTTATTGATTATAGCCCTTAACAACAAGTCTTTATTTATTTCTTAAAATGATTCCAATTTCATCACTTTTATTTCTGGATTCCCATTTTACACTAATTACAATTGTTTCTTTAGGTCTTTCAACTAAAGTCTAGACTTGATTCCATTAAAATTCATTTCACTCATCTTTCATTGATTTAATCCAATCATCATCACCTAAGGCCTCACTTGGAATTTTAGGTTTGAATTGGGAAATAAAGGAAATATGCTCTATTTTATTTCACAAGGAATTTATGGTTCTTACAGGTTGATTTACATCACCAATTATGTTACCACTGGGATGATTCCTAAGAAGAAATTGATTTGGGTTTTGTAAAACCTGTTTATCAATATTTGGTAGAAAATCAACCGGGGTAAAAGTTTCAAGAAAACATTCAAGAACATTTTCCTTATCATAAGGGTCTTCTAATAAAGGTTGATGGTTAGTTTTTGAAAACACATTTGAAGATGTAGGTTGGGGTTGTTTGAAAACAAAAGTATTAGATTCATCAAATTTAACATGCACTGTTTCATCAATAATACAAGAATTTTTATTGAAAACTTTATAAGCCTTAGAGGTTGTAGAATTTCCAAGAAATATTCCTTCATCATATTTTGGGGCAAATTTGTGTAGATTATCTTTAGCATTCAAAATGAATAAATTGAATCCAAAAACATTGAAGTATGAATCTTTAGGTTTTCATCTAGTCCACAATTTATAAGGTGTTTTATTAATAAAAAGGACTAATTAAAACATGATTTATAGTATAACAGGAAGTAATAACATTTTCAGCTGCAAATTTCTTAGGAATTGAGTATTCACTCAACATGGTTCTTGTAATTTCTTGAAGAATGCTATTTATTTTCCCAACAACACCATTTTTCTGAGGAGTTCTTGGAGTAGAAGAATTGTGAGTAAAACCTTTCTTACAACAAAAAGTTTCAAAATCTAAAATTTGAAATTCACCACCATGATCACTATGGATAATTATAAATTATAGGATTTTCTCATTTTTATATTGGGATCTAAAAATTTTGAAATAGAAAAAGGCTTCAGATTTCTTTATTAGAAAATAGACCCATGTAATTCTAGTAGAGACATCAACTAAAAAATATATATAGTATTTTCCTCCAATGATTCCAGTTTGTGAAAGAACAAAAAGATACATGTGAACTAGCTGTAATGCATTAGAAGTTGAAACTTCATTAATTGATTTAAAGCTATTTTTATGTTTCTTGACAAATTGACAAGGATCGCATACCTTTGAAGAATCATATCTAAGATCCGGTAGACCCTTTACAAGTCTTTTCTTTGAATGTTTACAAAGTATTCTTAGGTTGCAGTGTCCGAGTCTTCTATTACATATCCATGATTGGTCTTCTATTTAACTTAATTATGGTAAATTTTGGCTCTTAAGGTATTCTAAGTTAATAGTGTAGAAATTCTATTGTCTCTGGGTAGATTGAATGAATTCATCCTTCAAATTCTGAACTAAGCATTTATCATTTCTAAAATTCACATGGTATTCTTCCTCACATAATTGACTTATGCTGATGAGATTGTGCTTAAAACATTTGACCAACAAAACATTTGAAATAAAAACTTTTCCATGAAAAAAAATATTACATATTCCAATAATCTTTCCTTGAGAATTATCTCCAAAGGTAACTTTTCCACCTTTTGTTTTGATAATCTTTTCAAAGAAATTTTTATTTCCGGTCATGTGTAGAGAACAACGACTATCCATGTACCAAATATTCTTGATGGTACAATTATTATTTTCCTGAAGAAGAAACAATTAGTTTTTCAGAACCCAATGTTTTTTGGATCCAGAAGGATTAGATAAAAAATTTTGGAAACCACGTTTGTTTTGAAAAATGAGATTTATGAAATCTTAAAGACTGAGTTTTATTAAGAGAACAATTTCATTTCCAGTGTCCACCACATTGAAACATAGTACAAAATGGGGTACTTTGAGGAACAAAATAGTCATTACTAAAAATCGGTTTAGAATGAGTATATCCAAAACAAGAATGATTCCTCAACGGTCGAATTTGAGAATACATTTTATCAAAGTTTTCCTTGCCATAGGTAATGTTTGAAAAACATTTCTTCAAGGAAAAAATTTTTGACGTTAGTTTTGAAAAAACGTTTTTATTTTACAAAACATTTTATTTTGAACTAGAGTTAGGCTCGAAAACATTTTTCCTAGAAATTATGTTTTCTAAATCCTTAGAATGTTTATTCTTCTCAGAATTTACATCAACAAGATTTTTTGAAATACTTTCAAAATCAACAATTTTTTTATCAGGATCTTTATAAAGATATGATATTTACATAGTAACAATATTATTCCTAGGATTTTCCTTATCATGTTTTTTAGTTTAGAATTTTTGTTCTCAAGTAGTTTAGAAAACCAAGACACTTTATCATAAGAAGGCATTGTATTATCATCTAATGACAAAGGCTCATCATTTGAAGATTCATAATATTTATTATCAGTATAATATTCATTCAAGGATACATTTTTAATACCTTTACCATTGTGTACCTTAGGCATGAAACAATGATCTTCAATTATTATTCTAGTTGTGATTCCAATATTCCTTTTTCTTGAAGATTCATATTCTATAGAATCATATGATGAATCACCACCACTTGCACTCTAAGTATCATTTTCCTTCAAGAATTTAATTGTCTTTGTCTTGTAATACATTTTATTATTTCTTTCAGAATGTTTCTCATTTCTATATTTTCTCTTCATTAAAGAAAAATTAGGTCTTATATGACCTACTTTCTTGAATTCATAACATGTTACCTCTGAATCTTTCTTATCCTTCATATCTATCTTTTTGAATCTGTATTGAAAATATATCTTTCCAACAATCTTTTTCATCCTTTTAAAAATATTGGCTAACTCATTATCTGAATGATCACAATCACTTGATTCTGACATAACAACTTTCTTGGCTTTCGATCATGTTATTCATTTAGGTGTTTTAGCTTTAGATGTAGTAGTAAAAGCTATACATCCATTTCCATTTTTCTTTTTATTGAAATCAGCATCTCTCCTCATTCTTGTCTCGTGCTATAGAAGAGTTCAAAAAGAGTTCATCAAGAGTAATCTGATAAAATTTTCTATTTTCATCAGTAGTTGTCCTTTTTGACTCCCATTCGTTTGGCATTATATCAATAATTTTGTCTACAAGAGCTTCATCATCAAGACCTTTTTCTCCCAGATATTGTAAATTGTTGACGATTGTCAAAAATATTTATTGCACATTACATATTGGTTCCCCATAATAAAAAATAAATCCATGATACTCTACTCGAAGCATTTCTCTTATTGTTTCTATAAGCATAGATTTTCCAAAATGTGTGACATCCAATTTCTTCTAAATGCAGTTGGATACTTCACAGGATGATATCTAGCTGTATCTATTCCTGGTCATAGAACATAGCAATGTATTTCATACCTTGTAATTCAGTTGATATTCTTTCTTATCTTGATTGGTGAAAGTACTGAATTATTTTTTCAGGATTTTGTAACCTCTAGTAAGCATAATAAAATTGTCTACACCAGTACTGATAAAAAATGTTTTCATTCAATCTCTCTAGTACACATAATCATTCCCATCAAATATAGGTGGTCTATTTGGATTTAAATTTTCAATTGATCCAATATTCATTCATGTCATCTAATAAAAGAAAATATTTTCCACTCCACATGTTAGTGTAGTAAGTAGTTGAAACAAAAATTCGTAGTAAAAACGATTTTATACTTTAAAATGAAATAGAGAAAGTAATACAAATCAGTGGAAACCTAATCTGATACCAATTGTTGGATCGATATATAGATGAATATGTATATTAAATGGAACAATACAAGAGTGGGGGTGAATTTTATGTTTATCAACATTATGTTTAAACACTTAAGAAATTAGTTTAAATGATATTAAACTAATACTATTCACAAAAAATACTATTAACCAAAATTGTCTTGAGTATAAAGGTACGATACGATATAATACTATAAGAAGTGTAAATCAATTGTATTCAAATGAATACAATAATCAGATTAATAAAATAGTGTAATATTATACCATAAAGCGTATTGAATCTATCGATACAATATGCAACAATATAATTGTAATTGAAACAATTACAAATAAATATGGAATGAAGAAAAGAAACAAAAAAAATTCCCTTTCTAATAAAATCAGTAGTGGAAATGTAAAATTATTACAGTTCTCTTATCCCAAAGAGAAGTGTATACTTTCACATAGGATAAGAGGTATGTCTTACCACCACCTTCGTAGGCCCTCGATGCGATGATCGGTACGTCTGTCTTGCTATCCCCACAAGCCCTCAATTTTGCAGGTAATTGGTACCTCTGTCTTTCAAACACTTGAAATACCTCGATACGAAGATCAGTAGAACCATCTACCTATCCCCATCATCCCTCAATCGTTATCACCTGATCGGTCGCACAAAAAAAAACAAAGCACTTATTGAAATAAAAACCTGAGAATGAGCCATTCAGGTTTTTTAATTTCAATTCTTTCTCACGAAGCAAGAGAGAAGTCACATCGGCTCTCTATAAAACATGATATTAGAAAATAATGATCAAAGTCTCTCAGTATTTCTTCTCAGCTTCAAATGACCTCTTATTTATAGGCATCAGGTTTCAACGGTAACATTTCCTACAAGGGTTATATTTATCTGGAAAATTCGGAAGGACATGGACACCTGGCATTATAAAGGTCATATTGAAACATAAATCACAACATCATTTTGATTAGTTTATAAATAACTCCATGACATAGTTTTGGTTAAAACAAAAGATATATGAAAATGATAAGCATGAGTACAATTGATATAAAACATGTGTATTGATAAAGTATAAAAACAATCATGTGATAAAAGTAAAATATGAGTACTATTAGTATTACTAAGTGTAATTTATTGTTATGATGAAAAGACAGTACGATGCACAAAAGTCAGTACGTTTGACAGAGTCAGTATGGTTGATAGAGTTAGTACGATTTAGTCAGTATGACTGATAGAGTCAGTACGATTGACATAGTCAGTATGATAAACATAATAATTACGATAATCATAATCAGAATGATAAACATAGCCAGTACGATAAGCATAGTCATTATAATAAACATAGTCAGTATGATAAACATAGATGAAAATATTTGTGATTTCCAAAACAATATATAAAAGTCAAAATATGACTTTTGACTCAACACATGAGAGCATAAATTTGGTATAAGAATTAATTTTTTTGTATGAAAGTAAGAATAAAAATTATTATGTCAATAATACTCACCAATACATTTATAATGTGTTAGTCTTGGGCTAACCACCAGTGTACTTTCTTCAGGCATGGGATAACCTCTCGTGTACCCTTGTTTGGTCTTGGGATAAATATCTATATAACCTCATTTTTGGGTATGGGTTAACCAACTATGAACCATATAAGATAGAACAACATTTATCATTACCCAATGAAATTTAGTGAGATATACATCCTACCCATCACATAATTAAACTCATACACATGTGTTCCATAATATCATAAAACATTCATCATATCATAACCCACGAAATGAAATTAGTTTAACAAACAATTCATCATATCCTAACCTATGTAAAATGGGACATATTTCCTAATCATTTAAACATTTCATCATATCATAAACTGTGAAAATTATTGGTTTTCATTAGAATTATATCATTGTATAAATAATGGAAGAGAGGCAGGTTTCATAAACATATTTTCAAAATAATCTATTTAGAGATGTAATAATAACGATACACGTGGTTCCCGTACATATTTAATTATAGGTAAAATCAATGAATATCATCTTAGATAGAGAATTTTTTTTAAATATAACTGGTACAATTCTTATCTAAAATAACATTTCATTGAAAATAAATTTTAAAAATGTTAATCATTTTGAAAATACATTTCATTGAAAATAACCCTGATAATTTATAAAGAAAGATTTTAAATCTTGTAAAAAATTTAATGATGAAAATATAATTCACACATTAAAAAAACATTTTAAAAAATAAACCATTTTTAAAATATTTTTATAATAAATGGTTTTGGAAGAAAATAGGGTTTTGACAGAAAAACCATTTTTCTTTAGAAAAATAAACTCTTGAGTACATAAAGAGAGGAAAGAAGGGAAAACATGTATTATAATTTCATAAAAATAGGATTATAAAATTAATGAGTTTATTGAAATATAAATCATAATATTTTACCATCAGAAATATAATCATAAACAATCCTGATAAATGATACGATTGTGACACATAATCTTTACCACTTTGGTAAATTTGAGTCGTAATCCCCATAAAGAAATAAAATTCAATGAAATAGAAAATATTATTTAGATAAATAAATTCAAAATTTAATGACCCCAAACCTGACATACTTGAACATTACATTACTTTTGTGGAATACTTAAAAAATAACGAAAAAAAACACTCAAGGATCGTAATAATTTAGTGTCTTTGGAAACTCGGAACCCAATCTTCTAATTAGGGTGAAATATCTTCAACATCTCCCATAAAGATCTCCCCCTTTTGTTTTTTACCTAAAACCTTTCTTTATATCTAGGGGAAAAGAAAACAAAAAAAGGGTGAGGTCAAATGCTCAGTAAGGGTAAACATAGAGAACAAAAAACAATCCATAAATATTTTAATGTAAAAACATGAACATAAAATCTAAACATCAAAATCTTGAGCAAAGACATAAATCTTGGAAGTACATAAGGCATATATCATAAAGGAACATCAATCATGATAAAATAGAATGCGAATAAATATGTAATTGTGGAAAACCATTAAGAACATGATATGATTTCCCTATTATCCAAGACATTGCTTCCAAGACCATCTTACTGGACAATGTCCCTTTCTGAATCGAGTCCACTCCTCGTTTCAGTCCTATATCACTGAACAGGATTAACATACCGTTCTAGACATGTCTATCTCATGAGATATGAATCCTTACCCAATGAATTTGAGGTAGATATAGGTCCCACCCATCACATAATGAAATCATTCTTATGTGTGCCACAACATAAACATAAATCATTCATCATAACACAAAGAATAAAATGGGTTTCATAAACATCATCCCATCATAACATAATCCATAAAAAAGTGGAAATAATTTCATCATAAGAAAAGTGAAACCATGTAAATCATAGATACATATATTTGAAACATACACATATGAAATAATGTCATATTATATGGAAAATGGTTTTGATAAAACACTTGAAATGAATTCTTGATGAAAATATCGTTTCTTCTTCAAAATCATTTTCTGTTAAAAAATTGACAAGAAATTTTGAATGAAAAGGATTTTGTTGAAAATAGTCATGAAATATTGTAGAGTAAGCTACATTTAAATATGTTTTTATGAAACAGTAAAAATATGTTCAGCCCGTATAAGTTAAAAAAACATTCTTCTCGTACTTTGGTCGGAAAAGTCAAAAAGTCTCTCGTACTGAAAACGACAAAAGATTCCTTTCATATATTTTACTAAAAATTCACCAATATTTGAAATTGGATTTTAAAAATTTTATGAGGATAGAAATAATATTACATATTGAAGAAACATGGATGTGGATGATAAATATGCCCTAGTAAATTCTGAAGTATAAACAATCTCGGATAAAAATGAGATTGTGAGATTTTCCCTTACCTTATGTCTGATATGCTTCGTATGTATCTAAACATCCTGTATAATGATTTAAATAATGTCATTTACTTATTAAAGAATCATGTTAATTGTTATGATATCATATATGGTTCACTTATGGATTTATATTACCCGTTCTTTTTTAAATTCCATGTTAAGGCGGTGTTTTGGGTAAAATTGTTTCATTTTTCGTACGTGTTTGGACATGTTGTTCTTGATATTATTACTTATATACTGATTTAAATAATTCCAAAATGTAAAACATGATTTATATATAAGATATATTCATCATATAAATATATATGATAGATAGATAAATGGAATAAAATACACTGTTCATGGAGACGGTAGGCCGTATGTACGCATGAACGCTGTTTTCGTTTCCTTGTTGAATTAAATGGAATTAAGTAAATGAAACATATATGTACATAAATAAAGTATAATTATTATGTAATATATTTCATGATTATTTATTATATATACTTTATAATAATACTTGAATGGTTAATCATGGAAAATGAATCTCATCGCGTTCGTGGAGATGGTAGTCCGTACGTACGCACGAGCGATGATATCATTCCCATGATCGTGGAATTGTATGTAAGTGTATGTATAATATTTTAGATTAAATATCAATTTACAATAATCATATTTATTTATTTATTTACACCATTATACCCATCCAAGTAAGGTGGCGGTAGAAAACAGATTACACCATGACGTGGAGACGGTATTCCGTACGTACGCACGCATGGTGATTTCGTTTTCCGTAGGATAGATAGAAGATGAAATAGGGTTGTTTAATATTTATAATAAAATAGAATCATATGAGTGACACTGATGTTATTAATTAATGATGAAAAAAATAATGATAAATAAGTAGAAGAAGAAATAAATTGGAAAGAATCGGTAAAGGATATTACCTCATCTTTGACGCGCCTCTTCTTAACCTCCCCTTAAGGAACTAGAGTTGGTCTTTTGAGGAGGAAAAACCCTATATAATGTTTCTAGGGAAGTTTATAAGAGAAATGGGCAGGGGTTGGCCAAGATTGAAGGATAAAAATTGTTTAAAGGGAAGAGGGAGGAGGTTCCCTTTTATAATGGAGGAGAGGGGAACCTTTGGAAACATCAAAAATATTAATTTTTAATAAATTCAAACCCCACATAAAAACATCCAAAATGACTCAAATACGAACTTAGATGAGATAGAGTTTAAATATAAATAACCAATAAAATTTAGACATGTTGGTAATTTATTTTAAACATTATCAACTTGATTTATCCTTATTTAAACTATTTAATTTCATTTGTGGATATAAAATTATAAATTATAAATTTTTATAAATAATTACTTATGTGTTGTGAATTTTCCATAATTGGATTAATTATGAAATTTTATACCATATAAATTTTAATTTATAATTGTTAAATATTTATGAGATTTTTAAACAAATTTATATTATTTTATTTTTATAAAATAACAATAGTGTCAATTTTGACACTATTCATTTATTTGAATTTAAATAAAATCCACACAAAATATATATTCAAACTAAAAATTTAATAGATTTATAACATGTCATATTTATCTATAAAATTATTGGAGCACATTAAATAGTTTGTATAATATATATATTAATATTTTTAAAACCATTTATTTGATATATCAATCAATAAAATAATTTCAACATCACTATTGTGTCACCTTTAATGATAATTATTTAATCCTCAAAAATTTTAAATAAATTCACATGATGTAGATAATTTTATTATATTTCTGGATAGTACTCATGTTCGAACATTCATGAAGTTTATCACTAAAGTAAAATTATTATACTTATAAGATTTAAGAGAGTGACATGTTGTCACTTTCGTTGGTTTTAATACTAATTAAATTATTTTCATGGTTAGAAGTCCATCAAATGAATATATTCCGACCCTTAGGTGATATGGGTAAACTTTTAGTCATCCAATAGAATTTTTGCAGATGTTAGGGTAATTTTATAATCTTATTTTTACCCTAAATTACCCAATTTACCTTTAACTGCAGTAAATAAAAATTATCATAGATATCATTAATAATACAAAAAAAAATTAAGAGTAACATATTAACATAATTTGGAAAAAATTAATTCAAATATGGAATCCATTTTTCAAAATTAAAAACATAGAAGATGTAGTAATTAATTTAAAATTAATCCCATTGTTAAGAAAACAGCTTTTAAAAGTTAAAACATTACCAAAGATTGAAATGTTTTTACCTATGAATTCAATATAAAATTAATGGAAATTACATACATTATATTAAATGGTAAAAATATATTCTATATATAATTTAAAACCATTCAATATTATAATTTAACCATATAAATTATTGCGATGAAAAAAGTTGTTTTTAATTAAAATATAGCGTGTTTTTACTATTCATTAAAATTTGAAAGTTATCATAATAATATGAAAATTTTATCCAAAGAAAATTTTAATATCCTGGTTCCAAATAAGAATTTTATTTTTTCAAATTGAGCTTATAAAGATGTCAAAAACTAAATTTAATGTGGTGCGCCATCAAAAGGCGGCAAAACTGCATTTTTTTTAAAATACTTATTTTACCCGAAAAAATTATTTTCTTCTCATACCAAGTTATATAAAATGTGTAAGATGAATTATAATCTCATAAAATTTAAAATGTATATATTACTATTCATAACGGCTAGTTCATAATAATATTATAACAATATATCATTTTTTAGTGAACCCCGTTATTGCATACTACACACGCTATCGAGGAAGGTCGCGATTACATGTAATGCAAGACATGTCAATGTTGTGTGTAGTGAAATCTCACTTTGTTTTTGCATATAAAATAATCAAAACTTATTTAATTTATAAATTAAACAAAATCAACACATAATGTTCTGTAGAATAATTTCTACAACATGAACTTGAAATTCTGTGTCACACGAGCCAAGAATAGTGTTTTGTATACTGCAAGCTAATACGGTGTTGCAAATAGCAGAAGCTAATTTTTGTGTAGCGTACAACACAAGACATCAATGAAATTAAAAAGAATAACTCTCATAAAATCTAGGGTTGTAACATTCTACCCCCCTTAAAATGAATTTCACCCTCTAAATTTGTCTGGGTTATAAATGGTTTACTACATGAAAGTTTCTTTCATAGAAACCCACATCGTAAAAAGGAATACTAAAACATAATTTTAAAAAATTAACGTTACAAACAAAACGGATACCCAAAGTAACTCATAACTTGGGATTCCACATAGGAGAAGAAAGGTGAAAATATGGATATGGAAGAGAAATCTAACCGTCACGTTCTGATGGAGAGTGGTAGAGAACATGGCTTTGAAAAAATCCAACAGTCACAATGCCATAAATTTGTGATGATGTAAGGCACCATCAGATTTATCAGATATTAGTGCACTATGACAACATTTTTTGTTTTCAAGTTCATTTCCCAAATGTTGAAGAATTTTTTAATTAAAATAAATACTTAAATTATTTTGGTACAACATCAACGTTTCTCGTTCCTCGAACAATTTCCACTTCATCTCTTAAAGAATTGAAGTTGAATTTGTCTTTGGTGAAGATTTAGCAGATCATGCGATATAATGATAGGTCATTCCATCTGCCTCAAACATAAGTTATAAAAAGTTATATACATAAGTTCATCTATGGTGAGATTATTCAAAATGGTTCCAAAATGGATGTAAACTTCATTTATCATCCTACTTAATAAAATAAAACCACTTTCTACTAGTCAGGGACTTCTTGTAGGCCAGTGGTAGGCGATAAAGGCATGTTGCACTTCGTTTGTGGGTTCGATTCCTGCAACCTTGTCTGACATGATGGGTTGTCGCCCGTCTTATGGGTTGTCATTTTTTTAAAAACTATACTATTATAACATAACAAAATTCTCTATCCTTAAAAAATATTATCTTATGTCAAACATAATCTATTAAAATATTTAGGTTTATCCAAAATACTTCTGTCCAATATCATAGTATAAATAAAATAATTACTATAAATTTCATCTACCAAGCATTGAATAAAATCATTTATCTCCCGTATATCATAAGATATATATATCTTGTTGGTCACATTCCAAACATGTGAATTCCTTAATCATGTATTCTTTTGAAAAATGAATACCCATTGAACCTTAGTGAAAACATGAATGTTTTCAATAGTTAACTCTTTCCACATACCAAAATCCCAAAAATCTGTATACTCAAACCATGATATCACATTGTCCTTATACCAGTCATGAGCTCATTAATACTATCAAACATCTCATTATCTTATTATCCTTTCATTATGAACATATCATCCACCTTCCAAAAATATTTGAATAACCATTCATGGTTACCAGTACCATTCACCATATACTTTCATAAACTCATGGAAATACAATAGTTTAACAATCCTTATATTTTTCTTTATTCCATAGTACCATACATTATTCTTTATAAACATACAATCATTCCACTACCTTCTTAAACCACTGACTGAGCTTCATCATTTCATTCATCTCATATATCATTTGTAGTCTCTTCATCATCATCAACATAAATACTACCCATATGACCATGCTAATTCTCTTCATGAAATTTTCCCATAGAGCATTGGTTTGCATAATTCCCGTACATTCCACATTTAAAACATTTAACCGTTGTTGATGTCTTAGAAATACCATTATCCTTGTCCATGGTGTTAACTAAATCTTTTAGTTTACAATTACTGGCTTTGTGTCCTTCTATTCCACACCCACAAGATCTTCCAGTTCCATTGAAACATTCTCCCTGACACCTCTTACAACATGATTTACATGATGGAAATTGAATTTTCTTTCCTCTATGATCATCATGAAACTCCATCATTCTCTTATTAGCTAACTATGGAAACTTACCAAAGTTGAGATTATTGATAATATTATGAGATTGATAATTAGGCATAATAATGATGTTTGGACTTCCAAATCCCATTTCATTTGGTTTATCATGAAGAATATCATTCCATTGTCCATCATATCCTCCATTATCGTGAATCTTATGGTTTCCAGCCATTTTCTAAAACCCAAAAAGAATAGTGTGAGAGGAAAAAAATCATAATCAAGGGGGAGTACCTTCATATTTAACATCCTAGGTTAAATTCTCAGATCTTTACCATAATTATAGTACTATAAAATATACTTATATGTATCCTTAGGGACATCCCTAGACATACCTTAAAAATATCTTATAAGGATCGCACAAAAGTTTTCACATCCTAGTTTCCAAATGTTAACTAAAACTTTCCTCTGATACCAACTATAAAGACCCCAAACCTGACGTACTTGGACATTACATTACTTTTGAGGAATACTTAATACATAACAAAAACCAAAACTCAAGGATCTTAATAGTTTAGTGTCTTTGGAAACTTGGAACACAATCTTCTAATCATGGTGAAAGATGTTCAACATCTCCCATAAATATCTTCCCCTTTTTTTTCTTACCTAAAACATTTCTTTATATCCTGTGGAAAATAAAACATAAAAAGGGTGAGATAAAATGCTCAGTAAGGGTAAAAATAGAGATCATAAATCAAACCAAATACATTTGAATGCAAAAACATGAACATAAAATCTAAACATCAAAATCTTGAGCAAAGACATAAATCTTGTAAGTATGTAAGAAATATATCATAAAGAAACATCAATCATGATAAAATAGAATGAGAATAAAACATGTAATTGTGGAAAATCATTATTCACTTGATATGATGTCCATAGTAGCCAAGGCATTGCTGCCAAGACCATCTTAGTGGAGAAAGTCCCTTTCTGAATCGAGTTCACTCCTCGTTCCAGTCATGTATCACTGAACCAGATTGACTTACTGTTCCAGCCATGTCTATATCATGATATATAAATCCTTAACCAATTCATTGGAGGGATATATAGGTCCCACACTTCTCATAATTAAATTATTTTTATGTGTGACACAACATAAACATAAATCATTCATCATAACCCAAAGAATAAAATGGGTTTCATAGACATCATCCCATCATAACATAATCCATAAAAAAAATGGATATCATTTCATCATAATAAAAGTGAAATCATGTACATCACAGAGACATTATACTTGGAACATAAACATATGAAATAATGTAATCTTAGATGGAAAATGGTTTTGATAAAACACTTGAAATGAATTCCTGATGAAAATATCCTTTCTTCTTCAAAATAATTTTATTTTCACAAAATGACATGAAGTTTTAAAAGAAAAGTATTTTTTTGAAATTAGTCATGAAATCTTGTATAGGAAGATTAATTTAAATATGTTGTTATGAAACCGTAAAAATCCATTCATGTCATATAAGTTAAAAAAACATTCTTCTCGTACTTTGGCCGGAAAAGTCAAAAAGTCTCTCGTACTGAAAACGACAAAAGATTCCTTTCATATCTTTTACAAAAAATTCACAAATAGATAAAATAGGATTTAAAAAATTGTTGGAGGATATAAATAATATTACATATTGAGGAAACATGGATGTGGATGATAAATATGACCTAGTAAATTCTGATGTATAAACAATCTCGGATAAAAATGAGATTGTGAGATTTTCCCTTACCTTATGTATGATATGATTTGTTTGTATCTAAATGTCCTGTATAATGAATTAAAAAATGTCATTGACTTATTATAGAATCATATTCATTGTTATGATATCATATATGGTTCACTTATGACTTTATATTACCCGTTCTTTTAAAAATTCCATGTTAAAGCAGTGTTTTGGGTAAAATCGTTTCATTTATCATACATGATTCGACATATTCTTATTTATATTATTACTTATATACTAATTTACATAATTATTGATATAAAACATGATTTATATATAATATATATTCATCATTTAAATATATATGATAGATCGATAAATGGAATGAAATACACCATTCATGGAGACGGTAGGTCGTACCTACGCATGAACGCTGTTTTCGTTTCCTTATTGAATTAAATGGAATTACGTAAATGAGAAATGTATTTAAATAAACCAAGTATCATTATTATTTAATGTGTTTCATGATTATTTATTATATATACTTTATAATTATACATGGATGGTTAATCATGGAAAATGAATCCTATCGCGTTCGTGGAGACGGTAGTCCGTACGTACGCAGGAGCGATGATATCATTCCCATGATCGTGGAATTGTATTGATGTGTATTTATACTATTTCAGAATAAATATCAATTTCAAATAATCATATATATTAATTTATTACACCATTATACCCATCCAAGTAAGGTGGTGGCGGGAAACAGATTACACCACGGCGTGGAGGTGGTATTGCGTACGTACGCACGCGTGGTGATTTCATTTCCTATAGGATGGATAGAAGATGAAATAGGTTTGTTTCATATTTATAATAACATATCAGTATACAAGTTATATTTATGTTAATAATTTATGATGAAACAAATAAATAAGAAGTAGTAGAAGAATAAATAAATTGGAATGAATCGGTAAAGGATATTACCTCTTCTTTGACGCGCCTCTTCTTAAGCTCCTCTTAAGGCACTAGATATGGTTTTTGAGGAGACCATAACCTCTATAATGTTTCTCGTGAAGTTTATAAGGGAAATGGGTAGGGGTTGGCCGAGCATGAAGGCTCCAAATTGTGTAATTAGAAGAGGGAGGAGGTGCCCTTTTATAAGAGAGGAGAGGGGCACCTTTGGAAACCTCAAAAATATTAATTTATAATAAATTCAAACCCCACATAAAAACATCCAAAATGACTCAAATCAGAACCTAGATGAGATTGGGTTTAGATCTCATCAACCAATTAAAATTTAGACATTTTGGTAATTTATTTTAAAAATTATAAACTTGATTTATTCTTATTTAATCTATTTAATTTTATTTGTGGTTATAAGATTCTAAATTCTAAATTTTTATAAATAATTACTTATGTGTCATGAATTTTCTGTAATTGGATTATTTATTACATTTTAGACCATATAAATTTTAATTTATAATTTTTGTGATTTGTAAGAAATTTTATATTATGTTATTTTTATAAAATAACAATAGTGTTAATTTTGACCCTATTCATTTATTTGAATTTAAATAAAATCCACACAGAAAATATGTTCGAACTAAAAGTGTTAATGGATTAATAACATGTAATATTTATCTATAAAATTAGTTGACCATATTAAATAGTTCATATAATATTTATTTTATTATTTTTAAAAACATTTATTTGATATTTCAATCAATAAAATAATTTCAACATCACTATTGTGTCACCATTAATTATAATTATTTAATACCTAAAAATTCTAAATAAAATCACATGATGTAGGTAATTTAATTATCTTTCGGTATACTATTCATGTTCGAAGTTTAATGATGTTTATCACTAAAGTACACTTATTATAATATAAGATTTCAGAGAGTGACATGTTGTCACTTTCTTAGGTTTTAATAATAATTAAATTATTTTCATGATCGAAATACCATAAAATAAATCTATTCCGACCCTTAGGTGATATGGGTCGACTTTTGGGCATCCAAAAAATTTTGTCAGGTGTTAGGGTATTTCTATAATCTTATTTTTTCCCTTAATTACCAGATTTACCTTTAACTACAGTAAATAAAAATTACCGTAGTTACTATTCATAATATAAAAAAAATAAGAGTAACCTATTAACATAATTTGGACCCACTGAATTAAAATATGGAATCCATTTTTCAAAATTCAAAACATATAAGATGCAGTAATTAATTTAAAATTAATCCCATTGTTAATAAAACGGGTTTTAAAAGTTAAAACATTGCCAAGGATTCAAATGTTTGTACCTATGAATTCAGTGTAAAATTAATGGTAATGACATAGATTATATTAAATGGTAAAAATATATTCTATTAATACTTTAAAACCATTCAATATTATAATTTAACAATATAAATTATTGTGATGAAAAAAGTTGTTTTTAATTAAAATATAGCGTGTTTTTACTATTCATTAAAATATGAAAGTTATCAAAATAATTTGAAAAAGTTATCCAAAGTAAATTTTTATATCCTGATTCCAAAGAAGATTTTTATTTTTTCAAATTGAACTTATAAACATGTCAAAAAATAAATTTAAATTTGGTTCACTATCAATAGGCGGCAAAACTGCATTTTTTGAAAAATACTTATTTTACTCGAAATATTTACTTTCTTCTCATACCATATTACATAAAATATATAAGATGAATTATAATTTCATAAAATTAAAAATTTAGATACTAATATTCATAACGTCTAGTTTATAATAACATTATAACAATATATCGTTGTTTAGTGAATCACGATATTGTGTACTACACACACTATCGAGGAAGGTCGTGATTGCGTGTAATGCAAGCCAAGTCAAGGTTGCATGTAGTGCAAGCTCCATTTTTTGTTGCGTATAAAATAATCAAAACTTATTTCATTTATACATTAAACAAAATCTATACGTAATGTTGCATGTAATAATTTCTACAAAACGAACTTGAAATTGTGTGTAACAGGAGCCAAGAATAGTGTTGCGTATTTTGCAAGATAATACAGTGTTGCGTATAGAACACGCTAATTTTGGTGTAGCGTACAACACCAGACATCAATGATATAAGAAAGAATAATTATCATAAAATCTCAGGTTGTTACACAATATATTTCATGTAAAAGTGGATCTATATACAACTTGTAAAATAATATAGGTGTTGATATAACATATGTCTCAAAGAATAAAAATTTAGACAAAAATCCACTACTGATTTGGAAAAATTTGAACCGTAAATGATTTTAAAGATAGATACACAAAAAGGATATGTAAATAACAATAATTTTAAGTATAATAGTCATAAAAAACATTCATGGTAATTACATATACCACATAAAAGAATCATGTGATGAACATGGTTTGTGTCACACAGAAAAGTAAAATGTGAGACTGAAATCACTTACTGCTTGATTAAATTTTTAATTGTAATCCCCATGAAATAATTAAGTCAATGGAGACATTAATTATCATTAAATGATTTATATTCAGGATATATCATATTATAGTGTAATATACACACCACAAAAAATAAAATAGTGTTGAATATGACAAAAGTCTCTCAGAAATAAAAGTGAGACTTGAAATCATCTTACCTTAAGTATTGGCCTCCGTAAAACACATTAAACCCTCCTATATAATAAATATAAGGTTGTTATGAATATATTATATAATCATAATTATTTATATCGTACCTTATATGTTTGTTTTATTACCTTTTATTACCCATTTTTAATAATTCCTTGTTAATGTTATATTTCTCCTAATAACCGCTTTGTTTATCATATATGTTTTGACTTGTTATTTTTAGTCCTCTTACTCCAATCATATTTTTACCATATAAAAAATTTATAACATTATATAAATATATTATATAATTATTTTGAGTAATCCTAAATATTTATTGATAGGAAATTAATTACACCATTCATTGAGATGGTAGGTCATACGTACGAATGAACATTGTTTCCATTTTCTTGTTGGATTGAATGAATGACAAGTAAATGATATATATACATATATATCATTATAGAATAATTTTAATTTCATATATATAAAATATTTTTATTAAACTAATACACAATACTATTCATGAAAATCATGAATGAATCACATCGCTTTATGACGTAGATGTTTTTCATACACACGAACGATGTTATCAAACACATCTAAAAAAATTATGAATGTATTTCAGATATAATAAATAAGTAATAATAACATAAGTAAATTCATATATATAATATATAAACAATAAATCCATCGTTATGACCACCCTTGATAGGTCGTAGTCTAAAAATGATCAATATAGATTCGTCCGGTGGTAGTTCTCCAAACACACAAATAATGATTTTATAACTCATTTGATAGATGTGTGTGTACTTTTAGGTAATAAAATTAACATAAAAACATCTAGGTATATTTAATATATTAATTTAAATATATAATCATGGTATAATAATAATTTAAGGGGGTGGGAAAATAAATAAAGCGAATATGGTAACTGATGAGTGTTACCTCTTCTTCAGTTATCCTCCATAGGTTTGCACTAAATCCTTGATTAGTTTCTTTTTAATCCAAATAATTCTTCTAGGATATTGGGGGGAGTTGGAAATTAATTTTTCAGATATTGTTTTGAGATAAATGGATTTAGGGGTGTGAATAAGTGGGGAGAGTAAGTTCCCTTTTGTAGTTGAGGAGAGGTGACATTCTTATAAATACTCACAAGTATTTACTATTCAAAGGTCAATATTACATAAAGTGGATCCAAATATGATAATTAAAGGTTTTGAGGGATTAAATTGTTGATTCATACCTCCACCACGAAATTCAACACGTGTTTTAATAATTTCATTCCTTAACTTCTAGGTGCCCTTATTTTTACCACTTTTTGGTTTTCACAAAGGTAACTAGTTTTATAACCTTGGTAAATCATCCTTTAAGACTAAAATATATTCAATATTATTATATAATTTTTACCCAATTATTATATATATATGATATAAAATTTATAAAATATAAATTCTATGTCTGTTAGAAATTAATTTTAACATAAGCACATGTAACGTGAAAAAATACTATTACAACCATAACTGCTCTAAGTGAGTTTTTAATATTTAATTGTCAATATTTATAATATAATGGAAAATTTTTCCTATTAATGGACTATAGATTAAATTTAATAATATTTAAAAATAACTTGGTAGAATATAGGAATTTTAGCAATTTTAAATCATTTAATAAAATTTCATCTATTATAAAATAACATTAATGTCAATTTTGACGTCATTTTTTTAATTTCAATTTTAAAAATATATAGATAGTTATGGAATTTTAATATATTTGTTTAACACCATAATATAATGATATATTCATATAAAAAAATAATTTAACACAAAAATTCATTCAATTTAATTCACTTTTAATATTTTTATTATCGTTTATTTTAGTTTATTATTAAAAAAATAATTAACATATTAGTGTTTCTTACGAATTTAAATTTTTTATTCACCTCAAAAAAAGTATCATGATAAAAAATTTAGGTATATTTTATTATTATATATATAACCGAATATATGTCATTTTTTTCCATCCAAAGGATTTATTGATATTAAAAGTAAGAAAAGTATCTTTCTTGTCTTTTTCATTACTTAACATATTATATGGGTCATATTCAAAGTAAAGTGGCAAGAAAGTTCTATATTTTAGAGGATTATATGAAAAAGATATAAATAAATTTATTCAATTAAATTAAGATAATATTTTAGGTGATTTTGACTCTAATCATTCTAGTTTAACCCCCAATAATCCTATTTTTACCTTAATCATGATAATTACATTTTACTGTATTCGCTATTAATTTTTGTAAAAACAAATTTTAACATATTATAAATTTTAAATTATTAGGATTAAAAACATGGAATATATTTTTAAAAATTATATTTACATAAGTTTCCGAAATTAATTTAAAAATAATCTCGCAAATGTGTCAAGAAAGCGAGTTTTGAAATCGAAAATAATCAAATGTTTTAAATGTTTTTATATCCTATTTCAATATGAAATTTATTGAAATGATCTTTATAGGATTAATAGATGTATAATTGAACTAATTATAGTTTAAAACTAATATTAATTATAACATAACTTAAAAAAAATGAAAACACAATTTTCAATTAAAATTATGTACTTTTAACTATTCATTAAAAATTAATATTTTCAGAAACATCCAAGAAAAATAACCCTATGTAATTTTGAGATTAGAAATTAAAAAATTATATTTATTTTATAGAATTAATTTTCTAAATATGTATGAAAAATAATTTTATTACTTTTCAAAAAAAAGAACAAAAAAGTTTTTTTAGAAAATAGTATTTTAGATACATAAAAAGACTTTAAAAAATTATTTATTTTTATCAATAAATATTTTTTATATAAAAAATTATAAATTATAGTAAGAAATTATTTATTACTAATAATTTCTATATGTTTAAAGTCTAGTTTTAACGGTTGTGTTAATAATATATCTTGATTTTTTGAAAACTCAATGTTGTGTGTAACACAAGTGAAGAAAGTGTTTCATGTAGAATAATATGAAATTGGTGTTTCATGTAAAAAAATCCATCAAATAAATTTAACTAATTCAAAAAAATACATAAAAACTCATTTTTTCATTTATACATCAGTAGAATGATTTTCTCCATCAATATTAATCTTGTTCATCATAATTTTAATACTTCAATGTTACTTTCATAGAAACAGACATCATAAAATGTGTTAAGATAAAATCCTCTTGAAAAAGAGAATGGTATGTGTGAAAGTAATTTTAAATAAAACATACTAGGTTTCCAAAAAAACAAATGTTGGATGTAAAAAACTAGTCATAAAAGAGAAAAATAACACCAAAATACTGATGTAGAGTAATAGAGAACATGGTTAGGAGAAAGTTAACGACCAAAAATCCCAAAACCCCAGAGTTTTTAAAAGAACATTGATATCATAAAAATTATTATTATAGAAAAAAAAATTATTTAATGAAATTTCCTAATGTTGAGTAATATTTATCAGATGATATAAATACTTGATTTCATTCTATTTCATAAGAATTATCTCATCCTATAGTTGTGCATTGATCAATTCACACCTCATCTCTTACTCTGATAAATGATGGTGATTTTTTTTTCTTGAAGCACTAATGGATCGTAAGATCCATATATAGAATGATAATTCATTCCTTTTTTCATTTATTATCATAAAAAATAGTTATAATATGTTATAAAATATGCAAAAATCTTCATATGGTGATATGATACATTAATCTCTTAAAACTCATTCAAAGATCTAAATAAACCATTTCATAACAGTTATCCTTTTGAACCATTTGAAAGATGAAAATAAAAAAAATGAAGTAAGTTCACTAAATTTCACAAAAGAATCTTAACGTTGATCCCACCCATATATCATAATGTAACTCTTGATATTCACATACCAAACATGTGAATAACTTCATCATCTGTTCTACCAATACATGGTAATAACTTAAATTACAATAAAACCATCTTGAAAATGTACATTCGTATTAATTCATTATATTGAACAAAATCACTAGATATATTACTTAAATAAAAAAATGTTATAAACCCCATCCATGATAGAATAGACAACTTTTTTAACAAATAATTAACATTTTCCAATTTAGCCAATACTCTCCAATTTAATTTATTATTTTACAAAATCTCTATATCCAAACTAGACACCATTTTTTCAACATCATGAACATATTAAGTGTTAATTTACCTTAATCAGGTCCTTTTTATAAAATATAACCTTTCAATTAAATCAATTTTATAAGTCATCAACAACATTTTGTATATTCATTCAAATACTTGATGAAAAAATGTACTAAAAAATACTTAAATATTTTATAATTCATGAATCTCAATGAAACAATACCTCAATTATACCTCTTAATTCTCAAAATACTAACTGGGCTTCATACTCTTATTCCATAATACTTTTTTCCATACATATTTCTTATGTAGTCTCATCATAATCATCAATATAATCATTCCCTATAAAACATTTCTGATTTTATTCCTTAGATTTTCCCTTAGGAGATCAATTTATATAAACCCCATACATTGAAAATTTAAATCATTCAACAGTAGATGATATAATAGCAATACCAATATTCCCATCCATTTTTTAACTAAAATTTTCATTTTTCCTAATGCAGTTAGTTGCATTATGTCTTTCTTTTCCATATCTGGAATATCTTCTCATTATTTTGAAATATTCACTTGGGTGTGTCCATTCATATTATGAACATATAGGGAATATAATCATCATTCCTCTTCGGTATCAACTTCCTAAACCCTCAGTGAACTCTTTCCTTCTCAAATTTGGTGAGTCTAAGTGTTGGTTAAGGTACAATTGGTTAATCATGTTTGCAGAAAACTAATTAGGTGTAATAACAACATCCTTTACACCAGTCATCACACCATTTGCCTTCTCACCATAAAATAATCCATCACACTCAATGTTAATCTAATTCCTTCTAGTTCCTTCCATTTAATAAGGCCAAAGAAACATAGTGTAGGAAAATTCTATCACAACGTAAAATCATATATAATAAGAAATAATTTAGGTGGTCTTATTAAAGACACATTATTTTTAATCCAGGACACCATAGGTTTGTCCTAGATCATTCATATTCATCATCTATTTAATTTTATCATGAAGTTTCCTAAGGAGTTTGTCAATTTCCAAAGTGTATCCCTAAACAATGTCAAAGCATGTGTGCATCAAGGCCCATTTTCATGCACTCGTTCTTGATTGATTCTATCACAATATAGTTTTTTGGGTTTTTTACCCCTAATTGCATCTATTTTAGAGCCAAATCCACTTATAGTATCTATAAAGCGGTGTAATTTTTTTAAAGCCACTCACTCTATCCTTAACCAAAATTATAGGGAATTTTATATAATTTCACTCATATTTAGACTTACCCTTAGAGACATCAGTATATTTATCATTGGAAATATCCCTAGGCATCTCATTAATGTTTTATCATCATAGTTTTCCGTCGTTAACTAAAAAATTTCATGGATACCAACTATATTTATCCAAGATTCTCATCCATTGATATTACATGTTTTGGATGAATATTTATTATATTTCCCAATAAAAATTCATGAGGACCCTAATATTTTATTTCCTATGTAATATTTGGATACAGTCTCTTAATATTGTTAAATACCTTTAATGTTTCCAACAAATATCTCCCCATTATGAACTATTCATAGATATAACCTTTATAAAATTGTTCTTCATTACCTAGGGAGAAGAAACATAAGAATGTTTGAGCTTATAAACCTAGTAAGGGTAAACATCAGAGATATCAATATTTGATCATATGAATACATAATATAATAATAAGGGTGTGTTATAATTATCATAACATAAAAATTTCATACCCTACCTTTCATAGATCAGAAACATGGGTTGTGGCATAAATATTGGTAGTTCATAAGACATGATTCATAAGGTAATCAAAGAACACGATCCATGAGATCATAACATTGGAATAAGAAAAATATTTTTCTCACACATATATGAATTGAAACCCTTATTCAAGGCTTCCGAAAAATACGTTTATAACATGTTAGGATTGGGATAACCACCCATGTACCAATTTTGGGCTTGGGATAACATCATGGGTACTCTTATTTGGGATTCATCTAATGACATATATACCTTCATTTTGGGTTTTGGATAACCATCCACGTACCCTCTGAGTGCATAGAAAATTTATCATTAACAAATACATTATAGGGAGATATACATCCCACCATTCACACAATAAAAATCATACACATGTGTTCCATATGAAAATAAAACATTCATCATATCATAACCCATGAATAGATATGTATTTCAAAAAGATATTAAAATATATTAACCTATGGAATATAGATATTTTGTGTAATCATTTCATTATTTCTTCATATCATAACCCATGAAAAATAGGGTTTTATAATAATTCTATCATGGTATAACATACGGAAGAGATATGGGTTTCATAAACATCTTGACATAACAAACCATTCATTAAAGAAATAATATTACTATCCTAGGATCAGTTCCCCAATAAAGAATAGGTGACATCAAAGGATTTCAGCATAGAAAAAATAATATTTTTTAGATATTACTTTTATGTTTATTGAGGAAAATATATTTCTTTTGAAAATATATCATTAAAAAATAAAAAAATTGAAAATAAATTTCCTTCCAAATAACATTGAATACTTATAATGAAATATTTAAAAATAATTTAAAACACTTCTTGAGGAAAATATCATTTCCACTTTTAAAAAAATATAAAACATAATAAATTTTTAAAACGTTTTTATAAAACATGGGTTTGGAAGAAAAAGGGGTTTCTACTAAAGAAGTTATATTTCTTAGATAAATATTATTTCTGAACTATTAAGTACATGAAGTGATAAAAATGAATGGAATACATGTATTTTACTTGCATATATATAGGAGAATAAAAATCTTGATTTTCATAAGATATGGATCGTAAGATATTACAATTGGACACATAATCATAAAAAATCTTGATAAATGCTGAGATTGTAACATATAATCATTACCACTTTAATAACTTGAATTTTAATCCCCAAGAATGAATAATATAAAATGAAACATAAAATATTAAGAGGATAAACAAATTCATGATATTAAATTTCAATGGGTCTGAAAATACCCCTCATAAAATAATATAGGTTCTAAACAAAACATATGTCTCAAAGAAAGAAAATTGAGAATAAATCCCGTAAAACTTGGTAACTTTTGGACCATAAACCCCATGAAGGATAGATTCACAAATGGATATGTAAATAAAATTAATTATAATTATATTCGTTATAAAATAATTTCATGTGTAGTATATTCACCACATAAAATAAATATTTGGTGAACATGGAAAGTGTCTCATAGAAAAATAATAGTGAGACAAAAATCACTTACTACTTGAGTAACTATGGAATCATAATCCCAATCAAATATTAAAATCAATGGAAATATTAATTATTAATAAATTATATATATTCATGAAATATTATGTCATAGGTATGTATATACACAACCAAAAATAAATTATTTTAGAATATGACATAAGTCGCTCAGAAATAAAAGTGAGAATATAAATTCCCTTACCAGAAGACTTAAATTTCATCATAGTCATTCAAACCTCCTGTAAATAATATTAATTTATTAAAAATCTGTTAGTGAATAATAATTAGATATATCATTAAATATATTATTTTCTTATGACCTTTTATTATGTTTTTATTAACAATTCATTCGAGATATTACGTTTTCGGTAACAGCTGCTTTGTTTTCTGTATACGTTTTGACTTTTTAATTCTTGTAATCTTACATAGATCATGATTTCATCATCTCTAAAATGTAAAAAATTATATAAATATGATATATATTCAATATATATATGTATTTATATTTGTCAATAATATCTAGTTATATGAAATTGAATACATCATTCATAGAGACATTAGGTCGTACGTACACATGAACGATGTTTTAATTTCTTTATTGGATTGAAATAATGAAATTTAAATGATATATATATATATATATATTATCATATGTGTATAATTTTTATGTCATATATTTCAAATATTTTTATTATACTCATCCATAAAATATTCCATGTAATGTGTGAATGAATCACATCACTTCGTGGGGCGGTAGTCCTCCGTACAGACGAACTACATTATCATGTTATCAAAAAATGAAAAATATGAAGCTATGTGTTTTATAATAATTATGTAATAATATCAAAATAATAAATATCATGTATATATTATTTATGATAAATAAATATTAATTACACTATTATGAACATCCTTGAGAGTTGGTAATGGAAAAACAAACGAGTTAAGTTCGTGAGGTCGTAGTCTGCCGTACACACGAACGCTGATTTGATAAATTATTTGATGGAAATATGTGTGATTATAGGTTTTAACCTTAACATAAATACTTATCAATACATATCTAAAACTAATATTATTATATATATGTGGTATAATAAAAATCTAATAGGTTGGAGGAATAAATAAAATGAAAACGCATATTGATGAACGTTTCCTCTTCTTCGGGAATACTCCTTTTGACTAGAGCCTTTATTGGTTTCATTTTTATTCAAAATAGGAAAATATGATGATTTAAGGGATTTTATGAAGTGATATTTTTATTAATTGGTTGTGGCAAATGGATTGATAGGTGTGAATAAGTGTGGTGAGTGAGTTCCCTTTTATAGTTGAAGAGGGGTGGGATTCTTATAAATACTCAATTATATTCACTATTGGGAGTTAAATATTACATAAAGTGAATATAAATATGATAATATAATATTTTTATGGATTTTATGGTCAATACACACCTCAAACACTCAATGAAACACAATTTTTTAAATATTTTGTTCAATAACTTCTCAGTATCCCTATTATTAAAATTTTTATTTTTCACTACGGTAAATTGTTTTCTATCATTGATAATGTATCCTTTATGTATAAATTATAATGATACATATAAAATAATTTGGACCCAATTATTATAAATATTATATATAATTTTTAAAATATAAATATTGTTTGTGTTGGAAATTAATTTTAACATAAGTTCTTTTAACGAACAAAAACATCTCTTTAACCATAACCATACTGATTGTGTTTTTACTATTTAACAGTTGTATTGGTCATCATAAAATAAAAATTGATCCATAAATGGATTATAGTTAATAATTATTAATATTTAAAAAATCACCTTTTTAGAAGATCATATTTTTGGTAATTTTATATTATTTAATAGATTATTATTTATTACTAAATACATTAATCCTAATTTAGACACTATTCAATTAATGTAAATTTTAAAAATATCAAGAAAATGATGGAATTAGAATCTATTACTTTCACACCTAGGTATCATGATATATTCTTCTACAAGAATAATATAACACAATAATTAATTCAATTTACTTCACGTTTAATATTTTTAGTAGCATTTATTTGATTTTATTGTTAACTAAATAATTACTCTGTTTAGTGTTTCTTAAGAATTTAAAGTAATTATTTCAACTAAAAAAACTAAAATAAAATATCATGATAAAAAAACTCATTTTTTCAAAATTATATATATATGTCACCAAACATGAGTTTTTTTCCATATTCCAAGGATTTATAGATATCAAAAGTAAGAAAAGTATCTTATTTTCTTTTTCATTAATTAATTTATTATATGGGTCATATTGAAAGGAAATTGGAAATAAATTAAACAATTTCAGATAACTTGATGGAAAATATAGAAATAAATTCATTAAATAAAATTAACATAACATTTTAGGTAATTTTCATTATTATTATTTTACTTTAACCCCTGTAAACCAATTTTTACTTTATTCACGGTAACTAAATTTTACTACATTCACTATTCATTTGGGTAAAAAATTATATTTACCTTATTAAAAATAACAAATTATTATGATTCAAAAATTTTAATATATTTTTCCATATACCATTCACATAAGTGGATGAAATTAACATAAAACTAATCCCACAGACATGTCGGGAAAGTGGTATTTTAATGTGAAAATGATCCAAAGTTTACAATGTTTTTATATCAAATTTCAATATGAAACTATCTAAAATTACATAATTTATATTAATATATGTATAATTAAAATAATTATACTATAAAAGAAATTTTAAATATAATTTAACTTTATAAATAAATTAAACAAAGGGACTCTTTTCAATTAAAATTCTATATTTTTCACTATTTATCAAAAAATTAAATCTTTCCATTAAAATCACAAAAAATGACCTAAAGATAATTATTAAATTATTAATTAATAATTAAATTTTCTTTTAAAAAATTTATTTTATAAATGTTTAAAAAATTATTCATATTTTTGTTCAAAGATAGGGAACAAAATAATTTTTGAGAAAATAGTATTTTAAAAAAATATAATGAATTTATCGAAAATTAATTATTTTTTATTGATATTTTTTCTTTATATAAACAATTATACTTTATATTTTAAACTTATTTTTGACTATTCAGATTTTTAATTTTAATATCGATGTTATAATGGTGGTGTTAAAAATATATCATGGATTTTTTTAAAATCTATGTTGTGTGAAACACAAGCTGATATAGTCTTGTGTGTAGCACAAGAATATCAGGTAGTTTTGTATAATAAAATATATCATAGAAAATCAGTTTATTCATAACAATAATAATTAATGAAAACTTGGGTTGTTACAACATCAAAATGAGTTTGACTGATCATGTCCTTCAATAATAAAATTACATAAGGCCAAGGTAATCATTCTTGTTATGCTTTAAATTGATTATAAATTTTATGTGAAAAATTAACTATTTGTTATTAAATTATTTATCAATATTATTTGGAAATATTTCATTGGTCATGATGTTAAATATTATTTACATTGCGTATTATCCATTGAATCTGGAAAAGAAGAATTTGGAAATTACCAAATAGGCACTTCTTCTACATTTCGAACTCACAAGTATATCAGAGTGTTAGAATTTATATTTATAATTATTTATTGATTTTCAATAATTTATAAGTTCATTTTTTTCATTTCAATAAATTCATTATTATTATCTGATTTTATTGATTTCTTCTTTCCCTAATAATTTTCAACTCATATAACTGAGATTCAAAAAATAGTAAACAATAAATGTAGGAAAAACCAATTCAGATGTGCTATTTATTTTGACAAGATATTACAATAGTAAATGGTGTGTGGCCCAATGGTTCATGTTGTTTATCCAAGAACCTTAAAACAGGATGAACCATGAATTATATTAGTTTTCATGCAATAAGTAAATGTATATTTATTAAATACATGTCGTGTGTGGATTAGAACAGGCTAAAACATGGATTGTTGTACTACACACTGTGTAACTCGGTTACACATCACGTACTCCCCATGTTTTAATTGTGAAAAAAACATATTCAAATAAAATACCTATATTATATTATGTGAAAGGATTAAATATTGTTAAATAAGGTGGTTTAACTATGTGTACCATCTATTCAAATTGTTTAACTCATAAATATCTATGAATAATTACATGCTTAGTCCTTAGGAATATATAAAAAATATACAATGAGTAAGATATATAACATGTAGCTAGATGTACACTCTATATACCTAACCTATTTTTGTGGAAAATTAAAAAATAATTTATTACTCTATCAAACATCATCATTATGTGTTTAGTTATCATTTATTAATAGTGTTTCCATTTTATTGGTTTTATATGATATTAAATGGTTAATATATTTCTATGTAATGTTTAGAAATATGGGACATGTATAGTCATTACATACTATAAACTCCATGTACATTAAATTAGTACACACAATGTAACTCCCTGAGATTTTATGAGAAGTATTATTTTTAATTTCATTGATGTCCTGTCTTCTACGCTACACCATGATTAGATTTTTCTATACGCAACACCGCATTAGCTTGTAGTGTACAAAAACACTATTCTTGGCGTGTGTTGCATTCAAGTGAGACCTTCCTCAATAGCGTGTGTTGTACGCAATACCGAGTTTCACTAAACAATGATATATTGTTATAATATTATTAAGAACTAGCCATTATGAATAGTATTAATGGAATTCTGAATTTTATAACATTATAATTCATCTTACACATTTTCTAGAATGAGGTATGAGAACAAAATAAATTTTTCGGATAAAAGAAGTATATTTCAAAAAAATGCAGTTTTTCCACCTTTTGATGGCACACCCATTTTAAATCTAATTTTTGACAATTTTATAAGTTCAATTTTACAAAATAAACTTCTTCTTTTTCATTAGATATAAAAATTTACTTTGGATAATATTTTGATATTTTTCTGACAATGTTCTTAGTTTGATGAATAGTAAAAACATGCAATATTTTACTTAAAAACTACTTTTTTAACACCCCAAGATTCCACGGTACGATTCTCTTTGAATAATACAGTGGCGTGTGTTGTACGCAACTTCGAGATTCTAACACACTGCGACCAATCAAAGTAGTCGTTATGAATAGTAATACCCACTTTTTGAAATTTTATAAATTTTATCTCTCAAAATGGCCTTCATTTTTGGATTCGTAATATCGAAATTAGCCTAGGGTGAAAATTTGGAACTTTTCGGACAACTTTTATTTTTTGATGAATAGTGAAAATTAATAAATTTTAAATAAAAAAAACTTTTATAATGAAAATAATTAATAGTGTTAAATTATGAATTTGACTGGTTTTAAAGTATATTTAGAATATATTTTTTCCATTTAATACAAAGTTTGTGATTGGACATAATTTTACATTTAAACCAGACATAAACAAGTGTCAATCTTTTGATAATTACTATCTTTTAAAAACGCGCTTTTTCTTTTAACAACGAGAATTAATTTTAAATTAATTTCTTCAACTTCTGTGTTTTTAATTTAGAAAAATGGATTCCATATTTAGAATCAGGTGGTCCCAATTTTTTAAATAGGTAAATTTTATTGTTATACATTTTGAATAATTAGTTCGGTAAATATTTTATTTACCATGGTTAAAGGGGAAATCCAGTAAGAAAGGGTAAAAAATAATATTATAATAATAATAAATTACTAAAAAAATGTGTCCTAGCTCTATTGGTTGATACATGTCCGACCATGGTCATCTTTGGGTCAATTTTTGGAACCCATGGATCCACTTGTAAGTGATAATGACACTTTATTTTAATTAAGTTAATGTAAATACAGAAATGACACAAGCGTATATCTTTTAGCAAAACAATTTTTATATAGAGTTATATATCTACTATTTTTGATTATAAATATTCATTAGAAATATAAATACATTTTCTATATAATGGTATTTTATTTATAATTTTTATACATTGAATAATTTAATTTCATTAGGACACAATAATGATGTAGTATTTTCCTTAATAATAAAAGAATCAAATAATTGGTATTATAAAAGATAAAATAAATATAATATGAAAGTTTTGATGAAATACGAGAATTTTATTGGTTAATATTACATGATAGTATTCCTTAAATGAATTTTATTCTAATTAATAAATTTATTAAGACTTCAACAAAAATCAATTATTGAATAGTGTCAAAGTTGACATAAATGAGTTTTTAAAACAAATATTATATTATTAATTGATATTCTTTTCCTAAAATTCTGAGGTTCTTCTAAAGGACTTATATCATGATAGGTGTATCATTAATGGACCACTTGGTGTTCTCTTGGATTTATATAGTAAGTTTATTAACTATATAATATAAAAATACAAAGTTACATGATAAGTGTCAAACTAATTAACTAAGAGTTAAAACTATAAGATAAGGTTAATATAATGATAAAAACCTATCTAAAATATATTGGTTAAAATTATTTTGACCCATCCACATCTTAGACTTTGAATAATACACTTTGGATCCATTATAAACTGAATATAAATTTATTATAAAATAATACTTTAAGTTTTTCATAAAGAGACCCTCCTCCCCCTTATAAAAGGACCCCACTTTGAACCAATTCTTCACACCTTCAAATTCTTTTGTCTCGGCCAACCCCTGCCCAAATATTTTCTCAAATTATCTCAATTCTACATAGATGCATTATTTTGATCATAAATCCAACCTAAGGACCCCTTTTGTTCAAATCAAAAGGAAGAACCCGAAGAAGATGTAATGTTTTCACCACCCTCTTTCAAGTTCCTTTCTTCTTCAACTTCTTCTTTATTTGTTATTTAATTTCTAAAATAATAACTCTATTATCATATATATACTTTTATGTTATTATAAATATGGTACAACCATATTCAGTATTCTATCCATCCTATGAATGACAAGTCACCATACATGCGTACGTACGGCTTACCATCTTCTCTTCGCGGTGTAATTGTTATTCAAAAACATTATTATTTGGATGGGTATGATAATGATATTTAACGGTTGTAAATAGTAAATAGAACATGATAATGATTCTGTATATATGATATTCAATCCAATTATATATTATTTTAATATCAAAAGAATGATATTGTCGCTCATGCGTACGTACTGACTACCATCTCCACGAATGCGATGAGATTAATTCCCCATCATATCCATGCAATTATAATTCTCATTTTCTGATTAAAAATAATGTTTAAAGACTTAATATTATTGTAGTCATGAATAAGATACAACATATTCATAACAAAAACGGATTATGTAACAAAACATATAAAACAAAACGACTAAGTTAACACACAAAACGATGATAATATTAAGATAATATTAAGATAATATTAACAGAGCAATGTTAAAAGATCATATATGATATCATATTAATTTATATGATACTTGTATAATTTAATAATAATTATTTCACCATTATACTGGAGGTTAACCAACCCTCAACCAAGGAAAAGTACAAGTTAAGGGTTTATTTCACAATCTCTTCATTATCTGAGGTTGTTTATACGTAATTATCTACTGGGACCTCTTTATCATCCACATCCATGTTTCTTAAAAATGTATTCCTACACTTTTTTACTATTTACTAGAATATGGGTTAAAGTCATTTATACCCTTGTTTGAATTTTTATAAAATGGTTTGAAATGAATCTTTCCGTCGTTTTCCAAACAAAGTCCTTTTTAACCTTTTCGACAAAATTAATGTAAGATTGTCTTTTTAACTAATAAAGAGGGTGCATCTATTTTACGCTGCTATAAAATCGCAAAAGAATCCCTTAAAAGCTTATAAGAATATTTTCAAAGTAAATTTTTTCTTTTATAATTATGTGACTTTTAAATGATTTCAATTAAAGACATATTTCTCTCAAATAGTTTTGATTTCATCTATGTCAACATCCTTTGATGGATTTTAAATTTACTTGAGGTTGATTTATTATGATAAAAAACCTCCATATTGTATTGAAGGTTTTTTGATATATTTGACTATGGATTTTTTATTTTTATACCTTTCATGGTTTATGGAGAATGTATTGAAATTTAGTATGCTAGTTTTAATAAGAGTGTTTATGTTATGTTTAAACCTATTCATATGAAGAATGCATTGGACTTAATAAGTGATGGGTGGATCCCACTATAGCTCCTCGATGCATCAGTAGGTCTAATTAGATAAACTAGTGTCTTGGCACAAGGCCTTGACAAAATCTTATTTCTAGTCTTGGAATGAGGCCTTTGCTACGTGGTTATGATTGTTTCGAATTATGCATTCCTTCATTATGAAAGTGGTTATTGATATTACATGTGATTATTCGATTAGTAGAATATCCATGTGAATAACTAAATGGAATTATTTCATTTTACTTCTGATATATTATGCTGAAGTTCAAGTTTAAAAGGCTTTTGATTTAGTCATACATTTCCTTAAATGTTTATGCTTATTTATGAATGTTTTCTCTATGTTTTTATCCTTACATGGCATCTGAGCTCACCCCTTTCTATGTTTTATTTTTCCAAGGATGTGAAGATATATTTTATAAATCACCTACAGGGGTAGTATGAGGGGTTATGAGTGTGGACTATGGAGACTATGTTGTTGTAGTTTTCATTTTATGATGTAATGTAAACATTATAAATGTATCTAGTGTTTCCAAGGCTACTAAACTAATCAGTCATTCGAGAATTTATCTTTTGTGATCATGCCAATGTTATGTAATAATGCACCGACTCTAGGTAACTGGGGTTGGGGTGTTACAGTTGGTATCAGAGGGAAGTTTAGTACAAACCATGGAAGCTAGATTTAGATAAACCACGATTAGATCACACAGACCTAAGATGGACTTTTAGGATTAGTGAAGAAGATTTTCCTAGAATTTTTGTATTATAGAGATTTTTTTAGTTTTCTGAGAAATACATCCCTGTCTCGATACGAGCAGGAAGAGGCAGCTCTGGCATATATGTACCTAGGGGTAAAACCCAAAAACACCACGTTGAGCTAGACTCGAATGCGAACTCGTGCACAACAATGGGCCTCGCTGCACTCTTGGTTACGACACTCCCGAGGGATATTCTTAGGATAATTTTCATTTTTATTACAAATCATTATGAAGGGATTATGAGTATATACTTCTCCAAGAATTTTTTTTATGATTATGGAATATATCCATAAATAGTTCAATTTATATTTAGTTTTTTACAAGTATGGAATTATGTATTTTGATTCATAAACAGATCTAGTTTATGACATTCTTTAAAAATGGTGCCTAGTGGAAGGAATAGAAACCATATCAATGCACTCACTCCATGTAGGGATTTCCCTCTTTCTTAAGATAATTATAGTGGAGTTGGGGATGCAACTGGTGCTTATTAGCTAATCACCATACTGGGACAACTCACTTAGGTTATGAATAATAACCGTTCCCATATGGAGCACCCCAATCCACAATGTGGAGGATCAATGTCAGATAACTTCATAAAGAAACATCCACCAACATTCAGTGGGAGTACAAATCCATTAGTAGCTGAGAAATCGATAAGTTTCCTGGAGAAAGTATTTCAGGCTTTGTGTACTAGTGAAAGGGAAAAAGTTGTCATGATAGTTTATCACATCACTGGAGATGCTGATCAATGGTGGTCATTGATACAAAACACGAATGAAGATGATAAAGTATCAAATATGGAATGGAGGGAGTTAAAAGATATTTTCTTATACAAATACTTTCCTTGTGACCATCGAGCTGATATGGAAAGGCAATTTCTGAGTCTGAGGAAAAAGGAGGATGAGAATGTCGCAATGTATGAGGATAACATTACAAGGTTAGCGAGGCATGCAGCAGATTATATAGGTAATCTAAGAAGTAAGATTGATCATTTATTTAATGGGTTAAAACAATTTCTTCATAGAGCATTAGTCTCACAATCCTTCTCGTCGTATGAAGACATTGTCTCATGTGCTATGAAGACAGAAAAGGAATTCTCTAAGTATTATGAATTTAAAGCAAAGTAAGAGAAGAAGAGATCAACTAATCAATCTGGAAATGGAAATATGGGGAAGAAGGGAACATTTTAATATCCATCCTATTATAAATGTGAGAAGAAACACCCTTGTACTTGCTTGAAGGGAATGAGAGTCTGTTACAGGTGTGGTGAAAAAAGCCACCAAGCTCACAATTGCAAGGGAAAAAGAGTTGTTGTCAATGTGGAACGCTATAATTGTAGAGAGATAAGACATTATGAAAATGAATGTCTTAATCATCAGTGTAACTTGTTGGAGTTGGTGGTGTAGAACCAACTACATTGTAATTTATTCTTTAAATAAAAGCCTTATCACATCTTGATTGTTCTTCTGCGTGACATGTCATGTGATAATGTCCTAAGGACAGCTGTTGCATTAAAGGGTCGTAGCGGATCCCTGCTATGATGAGAACCCGGAAGTGTCATACCACTGTTCTTGAATGTATGTTCTATGGTCGGATGATATTATTTGAGGGACACAAATAATACAGGTCATTAGGGGTGAGGACACATAAAAATTTGAGGCACCTTCTCATGGTGTGAGCCCTTGGTAATATCCAGGAGGATATTATGAGAACGAGACCCGCCAATTGGAAATCCACATTTCATAGTGTCATTGGATGTTCCTATCTACAGATGTGTGTATTGATCCTTAAACTTTAAGATTATTATTAATGGGTATTACAACTCGTGCACTTAGATGTATTGACGAAAACTGTGAAGACACACTGTTCGCAGCGAGGTAGGATACGTTGGGTGCGTCACGAGTAATAAAACATTAATAGATAATGCGAGAAAGGATTTTTCACTTCTGTTCCATAACGGAAGTAGATATCTCATGCCCTTTGATGGAATTGATATAGCCTAAATAAATCCATGGCCATGGTAAGGTATGGGCAAGTTCAATTCCGGGATGTCAAAGAAAGAATAATCAAGCACATGGGTTGATGGCACTAGCATGCAACCCGCTTGATTGGAGATATCGAGATAAAGGGATTGCATTACATGGTAAGAGTTTGTAGGAGGTAACACGTCATTGGGGCATTAACTTCTTTCTCTATGGGTGCCTTGGCGTGTTGCTAGACGCTAACCTTGGACTTTAGGTAGTCTCAGCCTAATGCCACTGAGAAAGAGGCCTAGAGTGTCACACACTAAGTGTGTCCATGTATCTCAGTTAAATATTAATTTAACAAGTTAAATAAATATTATTCCCGACTGTGGTTTAATAATTATTTATGGATGTGTGATCGCATTTATTTTGACACTAGTTATTTGAGAGAATATATTGTGGACGAAATAATATATTTATTTGTGAGTAATGAAGTTAAATTTATTTAAGAAATAAATAGTCATTACTCAAGGTCTAATAAATGTGGTGGAGAAAAATGGAAAATAAAAGTACACGCCGTGTATATTAAATATACACGCCGTGTAGTTTTATGGAAAACAAGTACACGCCGTGTATTAATTATTACACAGCGTGTAATTTTTCCAGTTGGGATTTTGAGGATTTAATATTATTTTATTAAATGATATTTATTATAATCAGCGTGGGCGCATGTCAAGGAATTAATAATTCGACATGGGGGGTTTTTAATAAGAGTTAATGAAATAAATAAAACACGTAACGCATTTATTTATTGTCATAACTCTATTGACCTCAAACATGATTATAAATATCCTCACAACCCAATCATTTTGAAGAGACATTGGTCGTGCACAACGGATTTGGAAATACTATCAAGCCAAGAGAGAATTCCCTTTCCACCCAGAATGCCCTCAAGTTACGAGAGCAAGATCCTCCACCGGATCAAGGCGGTCAAAGGTGGATATCGCAAACGAAGGTTCATCCGCGCTAGCACTCGGAGATCCCTTCGGCGACATCCATAGATACGTGACACACGTGTGGATCACCGCTAGAGGAATCCTACACTTGGATTCTACAACTCAACGACGGATCACCAAATCGTGACCGAACACATCAACGAAGAAAGAATTCCAAGAAGGTAATTCTTATGCATTAATTATATTAATTATAATCAACATATGATGATCCTCCTCAAGGGTTCTGGGACTCTTCTTTTCTTTTCGTTCTTCTTTCTATTCCGAAGATTCGGCATTTTATATCATGACAGATCTCGGATTGAACATTGTTTAATGTTAAAATTAATGTTGGGAAAACCCACTAACGCACTTCCGTTGCGCCTGGAACCTTCAAGTGGTATCAGAGCGGTCATATTGTTGGTTATAATTATTTATTTTTTCGTTGGTGATTTACACATTTAATAATTTAGTTATTTCAATTCATGTTTAATCATTATGAAAATCTGAATCTTGAGATCTGTTCTTCCCCCCTCATTTCTCGTTCACCTCACAGAAACAGATTTTTCTTTTAATTTTGATTAAAATAAAATAGAGGAACTCATCCGGAGGGGCCAAACGTTTCTGGACGTATAACACCAGAATACACGGCATGTATTCGGAAGTACACGCCGTGTAGTCTAGGTTCAATGCATTGACTGATCCTCCAAATCAAGCTGTGTATTGGATTCTTTCTAAGAATTTAAGACACCGTGTGTTAACCAGAAAAAGGTGGCACACGGTTTCCGGAATACACGCCGTGTGGTCCAATGAACACGGCGTGTAGTCCCTTCGTGTTAGGGTTGGGTCATGTACTCTGTACACGGCCTGCCCAGCCGGAAACCGTGCAATGCGGAAACTACACGGCGTGTGTCCCACTGTACACGCCGTGTACTCCGAAAATTTCCGAAGTAAATTAACACGCCTTATCCCCGGGCGTGTACTTCAGATGGATGGTGAAGAAAAGTACACGCCGAGTAATCAGAAATACACGCCGTGTACTCACCCAAATTACGCAGATTTATTAAAATTTATTATTATATTATAAAAACCCTTGAGACATGTACCATGGTGCAGGAGTAAAGAGGAGGCACAACACGTGATAGGTGTTTTATATATATGTGTTTAATTTAACCTCTGTGTAATAAATGGTAATTCACCAGGTTGCCTCCAAGGTACAAGTTACATACAAGGATAATTTTAAATGAATTTATTTGTTTAAAATTATGATGGATGAGAATCTAAAGGAAATTCAGAAAATTTATTTAAGATAAAAGGATTGATTAATTAAAGTTAATTAATTGATTCGAGCGTGATTTATCTTAAACAAGAACGATTAAAGAATTGAATGCTAGTTTTATTTATGCATTAATATCGTTGCATGTATGGATGATCATGAGCTAAACCGAGACCTTTGTATGAGAATGGTTTCTTTTAATTTATTTATTTAAATTAAATTTGTTGGCATGTGAGCCATCTACTCATTAATATGTAGGGCCTGCGCACCCAAGGATTCTTTTATGTAAAAACCACTTTTACCCCTCACCTGCGTGTGAGATAAATGCATATGTAATGGATGGATCTCCCAAGCTAGTGGAGGAGGCTCAAGTCAGGAGCCAAGGTGAAACCAATCCATAGAGATACAAAGGTGGACAAGTGGAAAGCTGTTGACACGAACCTGAAATGATCAAGGTGTTTCTCCCCTAGGTCTTGGGTTAGTTTATCAACTACTAGATAAACTAACCAATAGGAAAGATCATGATCATACCATTTATTTTATTTCTGTCAGTTGAATGGTTTATTTATTGTGGGTGTGTTGTCACGATTACACAATTAATGAATTAAACGAGCATGCAAGATGGAACTAAAATAAAATTGGCTTATACGTAAATATTATCTTAGACATGGTTAATCACTTAAGTATATCCCACTTAATATTAACAAGCATGTAATCAAAGATAATAAAATTTCAATTTACGTATAAGGATAAAATCCATCAAGATAAATATTAAGTCGGCATATCATTCCATAATATTGGTTAGAATCGAACCATAGTTCAAAGTGATTTTCCAACCCTAGTTGGGGTGATTTCAATTATCGGGGAATTCTAATTCACGGTTTTGGGTTGACTTGACTTGTTTCGCATCAAGGGTTGACTGCCACAGCAGGACTTGGTGTGACCAAGAGGCAAAGGTTGAGGAAATCCAAAAAGGATTTCAGGATTGGGGAGTCCACTCAGCAGATCAAGGAACTGCGAGTTAATGGAGTTGGCATTTGGTATGCCTACCTAAAACCCTTCAAGTTGCTTCACCAACCCTAGTTGGGGTAATGTGAAGGGCAATATGGATCCTTTCCACTAGAATATTCACACAACAGAATATTCCGAATTCAACGGTGAGGGCTATTAGATTTAGATAAAATAGTGGGAGACTAATAAGTATTAATTTATTTCTATTAATTTTATAATAAAGTACTAAACCTTTTCTCATCTTAATTTGTAGAAACTGCAAGAAAATGACTTCAAACATATCATTGCGCACCATACTCAAGAAAGAAAACCCTCTCACCAGCACAAATTTCCAAGAGTGGCAGAGGCGTTTGCACGTCGTCCTTCACCACGAAAGGAAATTATATGTGCTGGAAGAGCCTATTCTAGTTGCGCCTGGGAAAGAGGCTAGTGATGAGGAATTATCACTCTACATGAAACACATGGATGATAGCACATATGTCCAGTGTTTCATGCTATCTTCCATGTCTAATGAGCTCTTGAAGCAACATGAAAACATGGATGCGTATAGCATGATGTCTCACCTTAAAGATCTCTACCAAGAGAAGGCGAGACAGGAGAGGTATGAGATCCCCAATGCTTTGTTTACCACGAAGCTTGGAGAGTCTGCGTCAGCTGCGCCTCATGTAGTCAATTTTATTGGATACATTGAACGCTTGGACATCTTAGGGATTAAATTCCCGGATGATTTGCGTACAGATCTCATCCTATCATCACTGCCCAAGACCTTCTCTAGCTTCATTGTTAACTATAACATGAGCGGCAATGAGAAGAGTCTATTGGAGCTTTTGACCTTGATTCGCCAGGTAGATATGGACATGGGGCGTGACAAACCCGCGGTCCTTATGGTGAATAAGAAATGGAAGGAAAAGGAAAAGGGGCCAAAGACTTATAAACAGTCTGAAGCCCCCGAGAACTATCCCTCCAAGAAGGGGAAGATCTAGAGGCAGGGAAAGGAACGAGAGGCAGTGTGTTTTGCATGTGTCAAGAAGGGCCATTGGAAGAGGAATTGCACCCAGAAGCGTGGGGATGCTAAAGGTGCGTTCGTTATTGTGTGCAATCTTTCTATTTCTACACATTGGGTATTAGATACAGCTTGTGGGGCTCACATCTGTATTCAAATGCAGGAACCAAGTAGATTTAGAAAGATTTCCAGAGGAGAGGTGGATATTCAAGCTGCCAATGGCGCAAGGCTGGCTGCGTAGGCTATTGGCGACTATCACCTCTCATTGCCAACTGGCATGATTTTGGTTTTACAAAACTGTTATTTTGTGCCTAGTGTTACCAAGAACATAATTTCTGTATCTTGTTTGGATATGGATGGATTTATTTTCATGTTTGGAAATAAGGGTTGTCTCTTTTATAATAACAATGTATGTTATGGTATGGCACATTTGAATAATGGTTTGTATGTGTTAAATTACGAAAACCAAGTGTCGGCAATCGATAACGAAACAAACTCACATGACTCATACATCACCCAGTTATGGCATCACCGCCTTGGTCATTTGAACGAGAAGATCTTGACAAAGCTCTGCCAAGATGGCTATTTAGAATCTACTGAGCTAAAACCACTTGATAGATGTCATGCTTGTTTACAAGGGAAAATGACCAAGCCGCCTTTTGGTGGACAAGGTGAAAGGGCCACAGAGCTTCTAGGATTGGTACACACAGATGTGTGTGGACCATTTCCAGTAGAAGCTAGAGGTGAATATTCTTACTTTATTACTTTTACTGATGATTTGAGTAGATATGGCTATGTATACTTAATGAGGTATAAGTCAGAGTCCTTAGAAAAATTTAAGGAATTCATGAATGAAGTAGAGAATCAACTTTGTAAGAAGATAAAGAAGATTCGATCGGATCGAGGTGGAGAATATCTGAACCAAGAGTTCATCGATCTTCTACGGGAGTCTGGGATTCTATCCCAGCTCACTCCTCCTTATACACCACAGTGGAATGGTGTTAGTGAAAGGAGCAACCGCACCTTGTTGGACATGGTGAGGTCGATAATGAGTCATGTGGATCTTCCATTATCCTTTTGGGGATATGCATTACAAACTGCAGCATACACATTAATCTGAGTACCAAATAAGCCGACAAATGGAATTTCATCCGAGTTATGGAATGGAAGGAAACCCACTTTGTCGCACACACGTGTATGGGGATGCGAGGCATTTGTTAAGGCCTTATCAGGCAAAAAACTATCACCCAGGGGCACGAAGTGTATCATTATAGGATATCCCAATGAAATGAAAGGATATTACCTATATAACCCCCAAGACAAGAAAGTGACTGTCGCCAGACAAGCTGTATTTCTTGAGAGGCAGCACATCCACAAGAAGGATAGTGGGAGAAAGATTGAGTTTGACGAAGTTGATGCTCAAGATACACAGGAGTTGGTACAGGAACATGTTCCACAGGTCCCCATGGAAGAGGTTCCAGAAACACAAGTACTGCGTAGGAGCTCAAGAGAGGTAAGGGAACCAGAGAGATTTGGTTTCCTAGTCACCGAGGATGGTGAATCATTATTGTTGGACAATGATGAACCTCTCTACTATAAGGAAACAGTAGAAAGTTCAGAAGCTACAAGATGGATAGAAGCTATGAATTCTGAGATGGATTCCATGTATCAGAACCAGGTTTGGGTTCTGGTCGATGAGCCAGTTGATGTAAAGCATGTTGGATGAAAATGGGTATTCAAAAGAAATCTGGACATGGAAGGTCAAGTTAGCACCTATAAAGCAAGGCTAGTGTATAAAGGATTAAGACAACGACAAGGAATTGACTATGATGAAACCTTCTCGCCAGTTGACATGTTTAAATCCATAAGAATCATACTTTCTATAGCAGCTTACCATGACTACGAGATTTGGCAGATGGATGTCAAAACAGCATTCCTTAACGGGAACCTTCAGGAAGATGTCTATATGACACAACCAGAAGGGTTTGTGACACCAGGTGAAGCCAAATGGGTTTTCAAGTTGCAGAAATCCATTTATGGATTGAATCAAGCATCCAGGTCATGGAACATTCGATTTGATGAAGCCATAAATGAATTTAGTTTCATTAAGAACGAATGTGAGCCATGTGTTTATAAGCGGTTTAATGGGAATACGGTCGTCATCCTAGTGGTATATGTTGATGACATATTGCTTATTGGAAATGACGTACCAGCCTTACAGTCAGTTAAGGACTGGTTGAACAAGTGTTTCTCCATGAAGGACTTAGGAGAAGCAGATTAATTCAAGGGATCAAGATCATTCGTGATAGATCCAAGAGGCTGCTTGGACTAAGTTAGGGTACATACATTGACCAGATACTAAAGAGATTTAGTATGGAAAAATCCAAGAGGGGATTGGTTCCAGTGTCACATGGCATACATATTTCTAAGAAATTGTGTCTCCAGACATAACAGGATAAAGATAGGATGAGCAAGATCCCATACGCTTCGGCTATAGGATCCATCATGTATGCCATGTTATGTACCAGTCTTGATGTTGCCTATGCACTGAGCATGGTGGGAAGATGTCAAGAAGATCCAGGAGAACAGAATTGGACTGCTGTTAAGACTATCCTTACGTACCTGAGAAGAACTAAGGATATGTTCCTGGTGTATGGAGGAGATGAGGAGCTGGTCATCAGAGGGTATGCTGATGCTAGTTTTCAAACAGATCAGAATGATCTGAAGTCGTAATCTGTATATGTTTTTTGTCTCAATGGAGGAGCTGTGAGCTGGAAGAGTTCAAAGCAGCCAGTTGTCGCTGATTCTACAGCGGAGTCTGAGTATATAGCGACTTCTAATGCAGCCAAAGAAGCTGTTTGGATTCGGAACATTGTCCAGGAGTTTGATGTGGTGCCTAGCAGTAAGGATCCCATTACATTGTATTGTGATAATACTACAGCGGTGTCTCTTTAAAAAGAACCAAGGTCACATCAACGGACAAAGCACATACTCCGGAAGTATCACCTCTTGAGGTATTTCTATCAAAAGGGTGAAGTTGCAGTGAGCAGAGTATCCACGGAAGAGAACGTGGCGGACCCCATGACTAAAGGTCTATCTCAGCAGAATCATGAATATCATGTGAGAGCTAGCGGGTTAAAGGTTGTTAGCAGTTGGCTCTAGTCCAAGTGGGAGTCTATTGGAGTTGGTGGTCTAGAACCAACTACTTTGTACTTTATTCATTAAATAAAAGCCTTATCACATCTTGATTGTTCTTCTGCGTGACATGTCATGTGATAATGTCCTAAGGATAGCTGTTGCATTAAAGGGTCGTAGCGGATCCCTGCTATGATGAGAACCTGGAAGTTCCATAACACTGTTCTTGAATGTATGTTCTATGGCCGGATGATATTATTTTAGGGACACAAATAATACAGGTCATTGGGGATGAGGACTCATAAAACATTGAGGCACCTTCTCATGGTGTGAGCCCTTGATAATATCCAGGAGGATATTATGAGAACGAGACCCGCCAGTAGGAAATCCACATTTCATAGTGTCATTGGATGTTCATATCTACGGACGTGTGTATTGATCCTTATACTTTAAGATTATTATTAAAGGGTATTACAACTCGCACACTTAGATGTATTGAAGAAAACTGTGACGACACACTGTTCACTGCGAGGTAGGATACGTTGGGTGCGTCACGAGTAATACAACATTAATAGATAATGCGAGAAAGGATTTGTCCCTTCTTTTCCATAACGGAAGTAGATATCTCCGGCCCTTTGATGGAATTGATATAGCCAAAATAAATCCATGGACATGGTAAGGTATGGGAAAGTTCAATTCCGGGAAGTCAAAGAAAGAATAATCAAGCACATGGGTTGATGGCACTAGCATGCAACCATCTTGATTGGATATATCGAGACAAAGGGATTATATTACAGGGTAAGCGTTCATAGGAGGTAACACGTCATTGGGGCATTAACTTCTTTCTCTATGGGTGCCATGCCGTGTTGCTAGATGCTAACCTTGGACTTTAGGCAGGCCCAGCCTAATGCCACTGAGAAAGAGGTCTAAAGGGTCACACACTAAGTGTGTCCATGTATCTCAGTTAAATATTAATTTAAAAAGTTAAATAAATATTATTCCCGACTCTGGTTTAATTATTATTTATGGATGCGTGATCGCATTTATTTTGACACTAGTTATTTGAGAGAATATATTGTGGAAGAAATAATATATTTATTAGTGAGTAATGCAGTTAAATTTATTTAAGAAATAAATAGTCATTACTCAAGGTCTAATAAATGTGGTGGAGAAAAATGGAAAATAAAAGTACACGCCATGTATATTAAATATACACGCCGTGTACTTTTATGGAAAAAAAGTACACACCGTGTATTAATTATTACACGCAGTGTAGTTTTTCCAGTTGGGATTTTGAGGATTTAATATTATTTTATTAAATAATATTTATTATAATCAGTGTGGGCACATGTCAAGGAATTAATAATTCGACATGGGGGGTTTTCAATAATATTTAATGAAATAAATAAAATGCGTAACGCGTTTATTTATTTTCATAACTCTATTAACCTCAAACATGATTATAAATATCCTCACAACCCAAACATTTTGAAGAGCCATTGGTTGTGCACAACGGATTTGGAAATACTCTCAAGCCAAGAGAGAATTCCCTTTCCACCAAGAACGCCCTCACGTTACGAGAGCAAGATCCTCCACCGGATCAAGGCGGTCAAAGGCGGATATCGCATGCGAAGGTTCTTCCGTGCTAGCACTCAGAGATCCCTTTGGCGACGTCTAGAGATACGTGACACACGTGTGGATCACCGCTAGAGGAATCCTACACTTGGATTCTACAACGCAACGATGGATCACCGAATCATGACCGAACACCCCAACGAAGAAATAATTCTAAGAAGGTAATTCTTATGCATTAATTAAATTAATTATAATAAACATATGATGATCCTCCTCAAGGGTTTCAGGGCTCTTCTTTTCTTTTCGTTCTTCGTTCTATTCCGAAGATTCGACGTTTTATATCGCGACAGATCTTGGATTGAACATTGTTTAATGTTAAAATTAAAGTGGGGAAAACCCACTAACGCGCTTCCGCTACACTCGGAACCTTCAGAACTTACCTCAGAAAAGGCCAAGGGGTCAAGGCCATGTATATGCTATCACAACTACTGAGGTAAAAGCTCTGAAATACATGGTGGTCGGTAATTTAATTGTTTCCTCAAGTTTAGAAAATTCTTTATTTGATTTTGGATCATCACATTGTTTCATATCATCCCAGTTTTCTAGGAATATTTGATATTTCCAATTTTATTTAACAAGGGAGTTGTCAGTTAAAACTCATAACAGAAGTATCATTGCAACAAATTTTTGTGAATCAGTCCCCATTAGAGCACATAAATGTTCATTATCTGCTGATCTAATCATCATACCTATGATTGAGTTTGATATAATCCTCTGTATGGATTTGCTTTAGGACCATGATGCGAAGATTTATTGTAAGAAGAAGGAGGATACTATTTTTGATGATGATTATAAGGAACACCTTATCTTTAGAGAAGAATCGTCACCACCTAATTCTTATATAGATCCACCCCTAGTTTCTCAACTAAATTCAATTATTGGGGAGGAAGAGAATGAAATGACTGTGGGTGAGGAAATGAATGTTCAAATTTAGGATGTACCTATTGTGAAAAAATATGTAGATGGGGTTCCCGAAGGTTTACCTGAACATACTCCAGAACGAGAAGTTGGTTTTTCCATTGATTTATTTCCTGGATCAAGGCCTATATCGACGACCCCTTATAGAATGGCCTATATGGAATTAGTTGAACTAATGAAACAACTAGAGGAATTGAGTAATAAGGGATTTATTCGCCCTAGTGTTTCTCCATGGGGAGCCCCTGTTCTTTTTGTTAAAAAGTATGGTGGATCTATGAGGTTCTGTATCAACTACAGGGAGATCAACGCTATAACAATAAATAACAAGTATCCCCTACTTCACATTGATGATTTATTTGAACAACTGCATGGAGCTCAATAATTTTCAAATATTGACCTTCGATCTGTATAGCATCAGTTGTGTGTGAAGAAGGAAGATATTCCGAAGTCAGCATTTTGAACCAGGTATGAGCATTACGAGTTTACAGTAATGCCTTTTAGACTGACTAGTCCACCCTCTCTTTTTGTGGATCTAATGAACATAGTTTTCAAGGAATATCTTGTGACTTTGTATTAGTATTTATTGATGATATATTGGTATACTCCAAAAGGTACAATGATCATGAAAATAACATGCGCATTATATTGAAGACTCTGAGAAGACTTGTATTATATCAGAAGTTTAGCAAGTGTGAATTCAGGTTTCAAGAGATTTCTTTTCTTGGTCATATTGTCTCTAAGGATGAAATCTCAATTAATCTTTCAAAGATAAGAGCAATCCAAGAATGGACAACACCAATGAGTATAACCGAGGTATGCAGTTTTATTGGTTTATCAGGTTATTATCGATGTTTTTTCCATAATTTTTCCTGGTTGGATAACCCATTAAAGAAGCTCACACGTAAAGGGGTTAAATTTGTTTTGGAAAAAATAGTGTGAAGAATTTTTTGAATAACTGAAGAGATGATTAGTCAATTCTCCAATATTAACTCTACCATCGAGGAATGATGGGTTCGTTATTTATAGTGATGCATCGATGAATGTACTTGGTTGTGTCCTTATGTAGAATGATAGAGTTATTGGATATGCATCACGACAGTTGAAAATTCATGAGAATAACTATCCTACTCATGATCTTGAGTTAGTTGATGTAATCATTGCTTTGAAGATACAGAGACATTATCTCTACTGTGAAAAATGTGAGATATATACCGATCATAAGAGTTTGAAGTATATTTTCTCACAGAAAGAACTCAACATGAGGAAAAGGATATGGCTTGAACTACTCAAGGATTATGATTGCTCGATACACTACCACCCGGGGAAGGAAAATAAGGTGGCAGATGCATTGAGCAGAAGGGATCATGGAGTTTTGACCAAGATGAGAGTTGAAAGGGATCCAATTTTCAGGGATCTAGTGAAGATGGATATAGGAATTACCATGGATGGTGAAAGATTGATACTTTTTCAAATGGTTGCCAAACCATCTTTACAAGAAAGGATAAAGAGTTCTCAAACCGATGATGAAGAATTTCGAAATAAGATTAAAGGTGTGAATGATGGGAGATTGAGTGACTTTGTGTATGAAGATGGGATTTTGAAATTTGGGAGGAGACATTGTATCACGATATACTTGATCTAAAAAGAAAATTTATGGAAGATGCTCATATTTCCAGTTTCCTTATACACCCCAGGAGCACCAAAATGTATAGATATTTGATGGAATTTTTTGGGTGGGACAAAATAAAGAGGGAGATTACTGATTTTGTGTTAAGATGTACAGGTTGTCAACAAGTGAAAGCTAGAGGGAAACAACCTAGAGGATCCATGAAACCCCTTCCTATAACTGAGTGGAAATGGGATAATATCACTATGGACTTTGTCATGGGACTACCAAAGACTCCTACAAGGAACGATGAAATATGGGTCATTGTTGATCGTCTTACCAAATAAGAACATTTTCATGCTATAAGGGAAGATTTACCACTTGAAATTCTAGCAAGGCTTTATATTAATGAAGTTGTGAGACTTCATGGAGTACCCCTATCGATTGTTTCTGATCGTGATCCTCATTTTACTTCAAGATTTTGGAAAAGTCATCATAAGGCCTTGGATACTGAACATCATTTGAGAAATGTCTACCATACTAAAATAGATGGACAATCAGAATGGACTATTCAAACCTTATAAGACATGTTGATATCATTCTCACTTGAATTTCAGGGTATGTGGGATCAATATTTACCTCTTTTGGAATTTTCCTATAACAATAGCTTCCATTCAAGTATTCAGATGGCACCAAATGAAGTGTTATACAGAAAGAGATGTCGCACACCAACCTGTTGGGATGACGTTGGTGAAAGAAAACTTGTAGGCCTAGAACTGCTGGAGGAAACGATAGAAAAGGTAACAGTAATCTAAAACCACATCAAAGCATCACAAAGTAGGCAGAAGAGTTATGCCGATAACCGAAGGAACGATTTGGAATTTCATGTAGGATATCATGTTTTATTGAAGGTATCCCCATGGAAGGGAGTTATATGTTTCAGTAAGAAAGTTAAATTGAGTCCCAGGTACATCAGAACTATGTAAATTCAATAATGAATTGGGGTTGTAGATTACTGTTTGTCAATGCCGCTGAATCTCTCCAATGTTCACGATGTGTTCCACGTATAACTGTTGAGGAAATAAATGCCTGACCCAACGCATGTACTCACTTATGAGGAATTAGAACTGGAACCCGATCTATCTTATTGCGAAGAGCCCGTCAGGATTCTTGATACGAGATAACAAGTGCTGAGAAATAGGATGACTCGTCTAGTAAAAGTTCTATGGAGGAACCATAAGATGGAAGAGGCAAGGTGGGAACTCTAGGAACTTATGATGAAGAACCACCCAAGTCTTTTTATGCAGTAGTATTCTATAAATTTTTAGGACAAAATTATTTGAAGGAGGGGGGAATGTAACACCCCAAGATTACACAGTACGATTCTCTTTGAATAATACAGTAGCGCATGTTGTACGCAACTTCGAGAATCTAACACACCGTGACCAATCAAAGTAGCCATTATGAATAGTAATACCCACATTTTGAAATTTTATAAATTTTATCTCTTAAAATGGAGTTCATTTTTGGATTCGAAATATCGAAATTAGCCTATGGTGAAATTTTGGTACTTTTCGGATAACTTTTATATTTTGATGAATAGTGAAAATTAATAAAGTTTAATTAAAAACAACTTTATTAATCAATATAATTAATAGTATTAAATTATGAATTTGAGTGGTTTTAAAGTATATTTAGAATATATTTTTACTATCTAATACAATTTTGGTCATTGGACATAATTTCACATTTAAACCGGATATATACAAGTGCCAATTTTCTGATAGTTTTTATTTCTTAAAAACACACTTTTTGTTTTAACAACGGGAATTAAATTTAAATTAGTTTCTGCCACTACTGTGTTTTGAATATAGAAAAATGGATTCCATATTTAGAATCAGGAGGTCCAAATTTTTTAAATAGGTTACTTTTATTTTTAGACATTTTGAATAATTATTTACGTAAATATTTTATTTACAATTGTTAAAGGGTAAATACTGTAAATAAGGGTAACAATATTATATTATAATAATAATTTATTACTCTAAAACGTGTCCTTAACCCATTGTTTGATACATTTCTGTCCATGGGCATCTTTGGGTCGATTTTGGGACCCCATGGATCCACTTGTAATTGACAATGACACTTTATTTTAATTAAGATAAAGTAAATACAAAAATGACATAAGCATATATCTTTTAGTAAAACAATTTTTACATAGAGTTATATATGTTATATATTACACTATAAATATTAATTAGAAATATAAAAATATTTACTAAATAATGGTATTTTATTTATAATTTTTAGACATTGAATAATTAAATTTATTTATGACACAATAATGATGTACTATTTTCCTTAATAATAAAATAATCAAATAATTGGTATTATAAAAGTTAAAATAAATATAAATTGAAAGTTTTGATAAAATATTAGAATTTTATTGGTTAATATTACATGTTATTATTGCTTAAATGAAGTTTATTCAAATTAATAAAGTTGTTAAGACTAACAAAAATCAATTATTGAATAGTGTCAAAATTGACATAAATGAGTTTTTAAAACAAATATTATATTATTAATTTATATTATATTTCTAAAATTCTATGGATCGGACAAAAGAATTATATCAGGATAGGTGTATCATTAATGGACCACTTGGGGGGATCTTGGATGTATATAGTATGTTTATTAACTATATAATATAAAAATACAAAGTGACATGGTAAGTGTCAAACTAATTAACTAAGAGTTAAAACTAGAAGATAAGGTTAATATAATGACCCAAACTAGTCTAAAATCAATTTTATGAATGGATTTAGATCCATCCCTACCATAGTCTTTGAATAATCCACTTTGGAGCCATTATAAACTGAATATGAATTTATTATAATATAATACATTATGTTTTTCATAAAGAGCCCCTACTCCCCCTTATAAAGGACACCACTTATAACAAATTCTTCACATCTTTAAATCCTTTTGGATAGCCCAACCCTACCCAAATATTCTCTCAACTTCCATCACTTCAACCTAGAGGCCTCAGTTTTATCAGAAATCGAACCTAAGGATCCCTTTTGACGAAATCAAAAGAAAGAACCCGAAGAAGAGGTAATGTTTTCACCACCCTCTTTGAAGTTCCTTTCTTCTTCAACGTCTTCTCTCTTTGTTATTTCCTTTATAAAATAATACCTACAGTATCTTAAATATATTGTGATGTTATTTTAATTATGGTATAACTATATTCAGTATTCTATCCATCCTTTGAATGACATGTCTCCATACGTGTGTACGTACGGCTTACCGTCTCCACGTCGTGGTGTAATTGTTATTCAAAAAAATTATTATTTGAATGGGTATGATAATGATATGTATTTGATGTAAATAAAAAATATAACATTATAATGATTCTTTATATATGATATATCATCCAATTATATATTATTTTAATATCAAAAGAATGATATTGTCGCTCATGTGTACGTACGGACTACCTACTCTACGAACGCGATGAGATTCATTCTCCATCGTATCCATGCAATTATAATTCTAATTTGATGATTAAAAATAATTTTTAATGACTTAATATCATTCTGGACATGAATAAGATACAACCTATCCATAACAACCACATGTTATGTAACAAAACATATAAAAGAAAACGAGTAAGTTAACACCCGAAACGATGATAATACTAAGATATTATTAAAAAAGAAATGTTAAAAGATCATATATGATATGATATTAATTTAAATGATTTTTGTATAATATAATAAAAATTATTTCACCATTATACTGGAGGTTAACCGACCCTCAGCCAAGGAAAAGTACAAGGTAAGGGTTTATTTCATTATCTCTTCATAATCTGAGGATGTTTATACGTAATAATCTACTAGGACCTCTTTATCATCCACGTCCATGTTTCTAAAAAATGTACTCCAGGAAATTTTTACGGTTTACTAGACTTTGGGTTAAATTCATTTATACCCTTGTTTGACCTTTTATAAAATGGTTTAAAAGGAATCTTTCTGTCGTTTTCCAAACAAGGCCTCTTTTAACCTTTTCGACAAAATTAAGGTAAGAATGTCTTTTTAACTTATACGGTGAGTGCAGCTATTTCCGTCGTTATAAAATCTTCGAAGCTTCCCTTACAAGCTTATAAGAATATTTTCAAAGTAAATGTTTTCTTTTATAATTATGGGACATTTAAATGATTTCAAAAAAAGTGATATTTCTCTCAAATATTTTTTATTTCATCTATGTCAACATTCTTTGATAGATTTTAAGTTTATTTGAATTTTATTTATTATGATACAAAACTTCCATATTTTATTGAAGGTTTTGTGATATGTTTGACTCTAGATGTGTTTTTTATACCATTCATGGTTTATGGAGAAATTATTGACATTTTGTATGCTAGTTTTAATAAGAATGTTTATGTTATGTTTAAACCTGTTCATATGAGGAATGCATTGGACTTAATAAGTGAAGGGTGGAGCCAGCTATAGCTCCTGGATGCATCGGTAGGTCTCATGAGACAAACTAGTGTCTTGGAATGAGGTTTTGAAGAAATCTTATTTTTATTCTTGGCATGAGGCCTTCTCTAAGTGGTTATGATAGTCTGGAATTATGCATTCCTTAATTATGAAAGTGGCTATTGATATTTCATGTGATTATTCTATTAGTAGAATATCCATGTGAATAAGTAAATGGAATTACATCATTTTATTTCTACCATATTATGCTAAAGTTGAAGTTTAAAAGGCTTTTGTTTTTTTATACATTTCTTTAAATGTTTATGATTATTTATGAAAGTTTCCGCTATATTGTTATCCTTACCGGGCATCTGAGCTCACCCCTTTCTATGTTTTATTTTTCCCAGGATGTGAAGAAGTATTTTATGAATGACCTGCAGGGATAGTATGAGGGGTTATGAGTGTGGTCTATGGAGACTATGTTGTTGTAGTTTTCCTTTTATGATGTAATGTAAACATTATAAATGTATCTAGTGTTTCTAAGGATTCTAAACTAATCGGTCTTTCGAGACTTGATCTTTTGTGATCAAGCCAATGTGATGTAATAATGCACCAACTCTGGGTAACTGGGGTCGGGGCATTACAACTTTTTTCATCAAGATAATTGTTATAGTTAAATTATAATAGTAAATTGTTTTAATGTATAAATAGAATATATTTTTACCAATTAATATAATTTATGTCATTAGCATTTATTTTATATTGAATTCATATGTTGAATCAATTCAATCTTTTGCAATGTTTTAAACAAAAACCCCTTTTTTCAACAATGGGATTAATTTCAAATTAATTACTAAAACTTTTGTGATTTGAATTTGGAAAAATACATTCCATATTTTGAATTAGTAGGTCCAAATTATGTAAATAGGCTACTTTTTTTTGGGATTATGAATAGTAACTACGGTAAATTTTATTTACCACAGTTAAAGGTAAAATAGGTAATTAAGGATAAAAATAATATTATAAAATTACCCTAACACTTAACTTAATATATTTGGATGATTATATTTCGTTCTAAAATATACTTGGGTTGAAATTTTATCTATTATAAACCAATTGTATGTGATTAAGACCTTTAATTTATTTATTTAAATGAAAGTGAAATACGTCTCACTCAAACATCAATAATTAAGTTATTATTAATATAAGGTTATACCGAATATAAATTCGATAATAAATACTCATTTGAAAGATAAAATGTTTTTATTTATCATGCTAATTTATTTGTAAATTTTAAGGAATACATAATTACCTTAATGGATTATACATTAATGATGCATAAATTATTTATTTAGGGAAAATCAATAATATAGTTTTTATTAGAATAATAATACCCATAAAAGGCCAAAAAAACCTACCAAAAACATATTTGTCGTGTACTTATAAATCATAAGAATCCAAAGGTCGAATTATTGACCATTTGGAGATTTAAGAAAAAAATTATGACATTTATAGTTTTTTATTTTAAATGATGTCAAAGTTGTCACCTTCATAATTTAATAAATATATCATTTTAAAAGTTTTGTGTTTTAGAAGATAAATTCGACTAAAAGTAATCATATGAAATCTATTAGATTTATATTCATCATTGTATTTTATTTTTAATTTTTATGAAACATATAATTATATCAAATAATTATACAAAAATGTTGTAGTATTTATTTTATTAAGAGAAATATTAAATAAATGGTTAGAAATATATTAAAATAAAAATTATTTGAAATAATTAACATGATCCAAGATTTTTCTAGATTAATATGACATTTTAGAAAATTATTAAATATTCTGGTTCAAATATATTATCTCTGTGTATTTTATTTAAATTCAAATAAATTAATAGTGTCACAATTTAAAATATTTGTATTTTATAAAAATAACATATTTTAATATTATTCAAAAATCACAATAATATTTAAAAAATTAAAATTTTCAAATTATAAGGTCTAAAAGGTTATAAAGTATCCAATTATGGGTAATTTACCACATATAAGCATATATTTATAACAATTTAAAATTTAGAATTTTATTACAACAAATAATATTAAATAAATTAAATATGGATAAATCAAATTGATAAGGTTTGAAATAAATTCAAAACATGTCTAAATTTAATTTTTTGATGATATTACAACCCTATCTCATCTCATCATAGATTTGAGTCATTTTTGCAGATTTTTATGTGTGTTTTGAATTTATTATAAATTAATATTTCTTATGTTTTCAAAGGTGCCCCTCTCCTCCCTTATAAAAGGGAACCTCCTCCCTCTCCTCATCACACCATTTTGAGCCTTAAGTCTTGGCCAAACCATAACTATTTATTTTATACACTTACCTAGAAGCATACTAGAGGTACTTGTCACCTTAAAAGACTAACTTTAGTGCCCTAAAAGGAGGTTTAGAAGAGGAGCGTCGAAGAAGAGGTAATATCCTTTATCGATTCTTTCATGTTCATTTCTTCTTCTACTTTCTCTTCTTTTAATGATTCATAATAAAGTAATAAAAAAATATCACTAATATACTAATATGTTATTATAAATATGAATCAACCCTATTTCACCTTCTATCCATCCTACAGAAAACAAAATCACCGCACGTGCGTCGGTACGGAATACCGTCTCCACGCCCTAGTGTAAACTGTTTTCCCCCACCACCTTACATGGATGGGTATAATGGTGTAAAGTATTACTATATATGGTTATTATAACATGATACTAATTTTGAGATATTATATCATCCACTCTAATTCCATTCATTAATTATGGAAACGATATCATTGCTCGTGCGTATGTACGGATTACTGTCTCCACGACTCGATGAGATTCATTTTCCCAGTTAACCATTCAAGAATGATTATTATGTATATATAATAAATAGTAGTGAAATATATGGCATATTAATTATAATAGATTTATGTATATGTTATTTAATTACTTCCATTCAATTTAATAAGGAAACAAAAATAGCGTTCATGCGTACATACGACCTCCCGTCTCCATGAACGGTGTATTTCTTTCCATTTATCGATCTATCATATATATGTATATTCTGAATATATATTGTATATAAATCATTTTTTACATTTTTGATGCAATTAAACATTATCTATGTAATCATATGAATAATTACAAGTCAAAACACGGATGATAAATGAAATGATTTTACCCAAAATGGTACATTATCTTGGAATTGACAAATGAACGGGTAATATAAAGTCATAAGTGAATCATATATGGTAACATAAATATTATTATGGTTCTTTTAAAAGTTAATAATATGTTTACACCCACTATAATGGGGTATTAGACACATACAGATTAAATTTGACATAAGGTAAGGGATAATTTTGCAATCTCATTTTTATCTGAGATTTTTTATACGTAAGTATTTAATGGGGTTATATTTTACATCCATGTACATAAATTTTTTTTTCATAGTGTTTAATATAATTACATGTATGTTTTAATTAATTTTTACCCCTCTTTTTCTTTTAATTTGTGTTATGGAAGGAATCTTTCTTTTTTTACCATACGTGGTACTTTATGACTTTTCCGTTAAAAGTACGAGGAAAATGTTTTTTAACTTATATGGTATGAATGGATTTTTACAGTTTCCTAACGCCTTATTTAAATGAAAATTACTCTACATGATTTCATGACTATTGTCAAAAAAATCCTTTTATTTTAAAATATCATGGCATTTTGTGAAAATAAAATGATTTTGAAGAAGAAAAGATATTTTCCTCAAGAATTTATTTCCAGTGTTTTATTAAAACCATTTTCCATATAAGATGACATTATTTCATATTTGTATGTTTCATGTATAATGGATCTATGATTTACATGGTTTCACTTTTCTTATGATTAAATGATATCCATTTGTTTTATATGGATTTTTTTATGATAGGATGATGTTTATGAAACCCATTTTATTCATTGGGTTATGATGAATGATTTATGTTTATTTTGTGGCACATGTAAGAGTGATATCATACTAATATGGGAGGGACCTATATCTCCCTCTAATTAATTGGTTAAATATTTACATCTCATGATATAGACTTGGATGGAATGGCAAGTAAAATCCAGTTTAGTAATACAGGGCTGGAACGTCAAGTAAACCTGGTTCAGTAATGGACATTGTCCACTATGATAGTCTTGGAAGAAATTACTTGTGTACTATGGAAATAATATCATGTTCTTAATGGTTTTCCACAATTACATGTTTTATTCCCATGCCATTTTATCACGATTAATGTTCCTTTATGATATATTCCTTATGTACTGTCATGATTTATGTCATTTCTCAAGATTTTGATGTATTAGGTTCATGTTTTTACGTTCAAATGTTTATGGATTGTTTTTATGTTCTCAATGTTTACCCTTACTGAGCATTTGAGCTCACACTTTTTATTTTTTCTTTTACCTAGGATATAAAGAAAGGTTTTAGGTTAGAAAAAAGGGAAGCTATTTATGGTAGATGTTGGAGATCTTTCACCATGATTAGAAGATTATGTTCCGAGTTTCCAAAGACAGTAAACTAATACGGACTTTGGGAATCTATTTTTGTCATGTATTATGTATTCCACAATATTAATTTAATGTCCATGTGAATCAAGATTTGGGTCTCTACAGTAGGTATCAGAGTGAAGGTTTAGTTAACCATTAGAAACTAGGATGTGAAAACGTTAGTGAAATCCCTAGAGATACTTCTATGGTATGTGTAGGTATGTCACTAAGGTTAAGTATAAGTATAGAATATATTATTAGAAATACGGTAAAAATAATATAATTAAAACTAAGATGTTATATATTGAAGGTACTCCCCCTTTATTATGTTGTTTTCCTAGCATGATTTTTTCCTCTCACAGTATTCTTTTTGGGTTTTAGATAATGACTGGAACCCGAATGAACCGTGTTGATCAATGTAATGGAAAATGTAATGATTGACCTTATGAACAAACCAATGTAATGGGAGATGGAGTGAAAAATCATATAGTTATACTTACAGAATATATGAATCATTCTGAACTTCCATATGAGAATAGAAGGGAACAATATTCTATTGAGTCCTTCATGAGGCAACTTCCACCTTCTTTCAGTGCGTCTTCTGGTCCACTTGTTGCTGAATAATGGATCAGTTCCATTGAAAATATATTTTCCATACTTCACTATTTATAACATGAAAAGGTCATTTTGGTTTTTTACCATTTAGAAGGTGAAGCAGACCAATGGTGGAATCTAATTAAGAATACAAGGCCCCAAGATGAAATTGAATCAATGGATTGGGATGAGTTCAAGAACTTATTTTTCAATAAGTACTTCTATTTTAGTCATTGAATAAATATGATAAAGGAGTTCCATGATATTATACAAATGGATGATGAATATTTTGGTATATACGAGGAGAATTTTACAAGGCTTGCAAGGTATGAATCAGGCTTTATCATCCAACCGGAAAGTGAAGTTGGCCGATTCTTCAGTGGATTAAAACCAAGTCTTTGAAGGGCATTACCTATAAGAGACTTCAGTATCTATGAAGAAATTGTGCATTGTGATATCAAGGATGAACTGGAAGTTGGTGTTACATATCCATCTCATGGTTTTGACAAGAAACAAAAGATGGAGTTCAAGGAAAAATCTCAAAACAATGGTGAAAAGAAGACAAATGTTTCCTTGTGCTCAATGTGTGGAAAGAAGCATGGTGGAAATTGTCTTAAAGGGACTAGAAAATGTTGTATGTGTGGAAAAGAAGGTCATCGAGCAGCTGAGTATCGAAGTAGTGGAAAAAATGTAACTAATGATGTGAATAGATAAAAGACTATAGAGAACTCACCACCAACACTTCAATGCTTCAAGTGCAAGGAAATGGGGCATTATGCTAACCAATTCCCTAATATAAGGGTTAATGATGATCGAAATGAGAATCCTCTTAAGGAAAATGACAAAGAAAAGTCACATGCGATCACTATTTGTGATGTTGAGTATGAAAATAATGTTGTGGAATGATTAAGTGTTTATGTTATGTGATTTCAAAATAGTATCATGGAATCTCATTTATAGTATCGTTGAAATTTGGAATATCTATATATTGGTTTATTGTGGTTTTCAATATTTATATGGTACTGGTAACCATGAAAAGTGATTGAAATATTTTTTAAAAGAAGATGATATGCTCATAATGAATGGATAAGGAGAAAATAATTGGTTTAATATTATTAATCAGCTCAGGACTGATATAAAGACAAAGTGACATCATGGTTTGATTATAAATAATTTTTGGGATTTTGGTATGTGGAAAGAGTTAACTTTTTACAGAATTTATGTTTTTAATAATGGTATTTGGTAATTAATTTTGCAAGAGAATAAAAGATTAAGGTATTCACATGTTTGGAATGCGATAAAAAAGATATATCTTATGATATATGGGGGATAAATGATGGTATTCACATGCTCGGTAGAGGACCTCTCTAGTAATCTTTTTCATTATACAATGAGATTGGACAGAAATATTTTGGATAAGCCTAAAGATTGGAATTGATTAAGTTATACATCAGATGGTATTGTTTAAGTCTCAAAGTTTTTGATATGATTTATGAAATTCTATAATAGTATAGTTTTAGAAAAAGGACAACTCGTAGGATAGACGACAACCCATCGTGTCATACAAGGTTGTGGGAATCGAATCCACTACAAAAGTGCGACATGCCTTTACCACCTACAACTGTCCTACAGGAAGTCCCCAGTTTGTAGAAATTTGTTTTATTTAATTACGTGGTATGATAGATGAAGTATAAGTCCATTGTTTGAAAAATATATAATTAATCTCAACATAGATGGGCTTATATATATTAAATAACTTTTTCTAACCTTATATTTGAGACACATGGGATGACCTATCATTATATCACATGATCTGCTCACACTTCACAAATGAAAAATTCAACATCATTTCATTGAATTAGAGATGAATTATAAATTGTTCATGGAATGGCCTATGATGATATTACACTGAAATCATGTAAGTATTTATCCTTATGAAAAAATTCATCAACTATTGGGAAATGATGTTGAAAAACAAAAATATTGTCATAGTACTCTCATATCCAATGAATCAGATGGTACCTTAGATCATCACAAATTTATGGCTTTATGATTGTTGTATTTTTCAAGCCATGTTCTCTACCACTCTTCATCCAAACATGATGGTTAGATTTCTCTTCCATAACCATATTTTCACCTATATTATCTTATGTGGAATCCCAGTGATGAGTTACTTTGGGTATCTGTTATGTTTCTAACATTCCATTTTAAAATGATGATTTATTATTCCTTTTTATGATGTGTGTTTCTATGAAATAAACTTCCAAGAAGAAAACAATTTATACCCCCAAAGAAATTTCGAGGGAGAAATTCATTTTAAAGGGGGTAGAATGTAACACCCCGAGATTTTATGAGAAATATCATTTTTAATTTCATTGATGTCTTGAGTTGTACACTAAACCAAGATTAGATAACTCTATACACAACACCGTATTATCTTTTAGTATACACAAACACTATTCTTTGCTTGTGTTGCACGCAAGAGAAACCTTTCTCAATAGTGTGTGTCGTACGCAATACCGAGTTTCACTAAACCATGATATATTGTTATGATATTATTATGAACTAGACTTTATGAATATTATTAACTGAATTTTTAATTTTATAACATTATAATTCGTCTTAATAATTTTCTATAATTAAGAATGAGAACAAAATCAATTTTTTGGATAAAAGAAGTATTTTTCAAAAAATGTAGATTTTCCATCTTTTGATGGCCCACCCATTTTAAATCAAATTTATGAAAAGTTTATAAGTTAAATTTTACAAAATAAACATATTCTTTTGAATTAGGATATAAAAATTTACAATGGATAGCGTTTTGATATTTTTCTGACAACGTTCTTATTTTGATGAATAGTAAAAACACGCTAAATTTTACTTAGAAACAATTTTTTTCATCGAGATAGTTTATATGGTTTAATTATAATAGTAAATTGTTTTAAAGTATAAATAGAATATATTTTTACTATTTAATATAATTTATTTCATTAGCATTGATTTTACATTGAATTCATAGGTTAAATCAATTCAATCTTTTGCAATGTTTTAAACAAAAACCCATTTTTTTACAACAAGATTAATTTTAAATTAATTACTACAAATTATGTGTTTTGAATTTTGAAAAATGGATTGAATATTTGGAATTAGTAAGTCCAAATTATGTTAATAGGCTACTTTTTTTGGGAATTATGAATAGTAACTATGGTAAATTTTATTTACCACAGTTAAAAGTAAATTAAGTAATTAAGGGTAAAACTAATATTATAAAATTATCTTAACCATTATCATAATATAAATGGATGATTATATTTCTTCCTAAAATATAATTGGGTTTAAATGGTATCTATTAGAAACCTCTTGTTTGTTATTAAGACCTTTGATTTATTTTATTTAAATGAAAGTGAAATATGTCTCCCTCAAACATTAATAATTAAATTATTTTTAATATAAGGTTATACAGAATATAAATTTGGTTATAAATACTAATTTGAAAGCTAAAATGGTTTTATTTATCATGGTAATTTATTTTTAATTTTTAAGAAACTTATAATTACCTTAATAGATTATACATTAATGATGCATAAATTATTTATTTAGTGAAAAATCAATAATATAGTTTTTATTAGACTAATAATACCCATAAAATGCCCCAAAACCTTACCAAAACTTATTGGTCGTGTAGATATGAACCATAATCATGTAATGGTATAATATTTGACCATTTGGATCTTTATAAAAGCGATTATGACATTTATAGTTTTTTATTTTAAATGATGTCAATGTTATCCCCTTCATAATTTAATAAATATATCATTTTAAAAGTTGAGTTTTTTCTAAGATAAATTCCACTAAAAGTAATATTATAAAATATATTATATTTATATTTATCATAGTATTTTATTTTTAATTTTTATGAAACAAATATGTATGTTAAATAATTATACAAAAATGTTGTAGTAATTATTTTATTAATTGAAATATCAAATAAATTGTTTTAAAAATATTAAAATAAATATTATATGAACTAATTAACATGCTCCACGAAATTTATAGACTAATATTACATGTTAGAAACCTATTAAATATTTTTTTTCGAATATATTCTCTGTTTTTATTTTATTTAAATTCAAATAAATGAATAGTGTCAAAATTTACACTATTGGTATTTTATAAAAATAACATATTATTAAATTTTTTAAAAATCAAAAAAATATTTAAAAAATTAAAAATTAAAATTTATATGGTCTATAAGGTTATAAAATATCCATTTTTGGAAAATTTACCACATATAAGTATGTATCTATAAAAATTTAGAATTTAAAACTTTATTACCACAAATACGATTAAATAAATTAAATAAGGATAAATCAAATTGATAAGGTTTAAAATAAATTCACAACATGTGTAAATTTTATTTGTTGACAATATTACAACCCTATATCATCTAATATTCTAATTGAGTCATTTTTTGATGTTTTTATATTGGGTTTGAATTTATTATAAATTAATATTTCTTATGATTCCAAAGGTGCCCCTCTCCTCCCTTATAAAAGGGCACCTCCTACCTCTCCTCATCACACCATTTTGAGCCTTCAATATCGAACAACCCCTTCCCATTTCACTTCTACACTTCCCTAGAAACATAATATATGTCTTGGTGTTCTTAAATGTCAAACTTTAGTGCCCTAAGATGAGGTTTAGAAGAGGCACGTCCAAGAAGAGGTAATATCCTTAATCGATTATTTCAAGTTAATTTATTCTTATACTTCCTCTTATTTTTTTGTTTAATAATAAAGTAATGAAATAAATATAAATAATATACTGATATGTTATTATAAATATGAACCAACCCTATTTCACCTTCTATCCATCCTACAGAAGGCAAAATCACCGCGCTTCCGTACGTACAGAATACCGTCTCCACACCGTGGTGTAATCTGTTTTTCCCCCACCACATTATTTGGATGGGTATAATGGTGTAAATAAAAACTATATATTGTTATAATAACATGATACTAATTTTGAGATATTATATAATCCAATATAATTCCATTCAAAAATTATGGGAATGATATCATCGCTCATGCGTATGTACGGATTACCATCTCAAAGACACGATGAGATTCATTCTCCAAGTTAACCATTCAAGAATGATTATAAAGTATATATAATAAATAATCATGAAATATATGACATATTAATGATACTGTATTTATGTACATGTTATTAACTTACTTCCATTCAATTTAATAAGGAAACAAAAACAGCTTTCATGCGTTCGTACGACCTACTGTCTCCATGAATGGTGTATTTCATTCCATTTATCGATCTATTATATATATATATTCTGAATTTATATTATATATAAATCATGTTTTACATTCTGGATGTAAGTAATCATGATCTAAGTAAATATATGAATAATTTCAAGTCAAAACACGGAAGATAAATGAAATGATTTTACCCATAACGCTACTTTAACATGGAATTGACAAAAGAACGAGTAATATAAAGTTGTAAGTGAATCATATATGATAACATAAATATTATTATGGTTCTGTTACAAGTTAATAATATGTTTAAACCCAATATATAGAGGTCTTGGTCACATACAGAACAAATTGGACCTAAGGTAAGGGATAATTTTGCAATCTCATTTTTATCCGAGATTTCTTATACGTAAATATTTACTGGGGTAATATTTTTCATCCATGTCCATAAAAATGTTTTTTATAATGTTTTTAATATTATTAAATGTATTTTTAAAGTCATTTTTACCCCTCTTTTACTTTTACATCGTGTTATGGAAGGAATATTTTTTTGACCATATGTGGTACTTTTTGACTTTTTCGTTAAAAGTACGAGGATAATGTTTTTTTAACTTATACGGAATGAACTGATTTTTAGATTTTCAAAACTCCTTATTTTCATGAATCTTACTATACAAGATTTCATGAAAATTTTCAAAAAAATCGTTTTCTTTTAAAATTGCATGGAATTTTTTGAAAATAAAATGATTTTGAAATTTAAAAGATATTTTCCCGAAGAATTCATTTCAAGTGTTTTATCAAAACAATTTTCCATCTAAGATGACATTATTTCATTTGTTTATGTTTTATGTATAATGTCTCTATGATTTACATGGTTTCACTTTTGTTATGATGAAATGATATCCATTTGTTTTATATGTATTATATTATGATGGGAAGATTTTTATGAAACCCATTTTATTCTTTGGGTTATGATGAATTATTTATGTTTATTTTGTGGCACAGGTAAGAATTATTTCATTATGAGATGGGTGGGACCTATATCTCCCTCTAATGAATTGGATAAAGTTTTATATCTCATGAGATAGACATGACTGAATGAAAAGTAAAATCCGGTTCAGTAATACAGGGCTGGAATGACATGTAAACCCAGTTCAGTAATGGACTTTGTCCATTATGATGGTCTGGGAAGAAATGCCTTGGATACTATGAAAATCATATCAGGTGATTAATGGTTTTCCACAATTTCATGTTTAATTCCCATGACATTTTATCATTATTAATGTTTCTTTATGATCTATTCCTTATGTACTGTCAATATTTATGTCATTCCTCAAGATTTTGATGTTTTATGTTCATGTTTTTACGTTCAAATGTTTATGGATTGTCTTTATGTTCTTAATGTTTTCCCGTAATGATAATTTGAGCTCACCCTTTTTATGTTTTCTTTTCCCCAGGATATAATGAAATATTCTAGGTAAGAAAACAAAAAGTGAGGATAATAATGGGAGATGTTGGAGAATGTTCACCATGATTGGAAGATTATGTTCTGAGTTCCGAAAGACACTAAACTAATACGGTCTTTGGGTATATGTTTTTGTCATGTATTAAGTATTCCGCAAAATTTATGTAATATATGTGTACGTCAAGCTTTGGGTCTCTACACACAATGTATTTTTCATGTTTCTTGTGTATCACTAATTTAATGTATATTCCATGAGACTACATCACATGTTTGGTATGTGATATTTCATGTGGGTTCATTATATACAATAAGGAATGTGAAGAGTAGTTTGAGAAAGTAATAACTGATATTCTTCCAAGTATAAGTTGTGTGTTTAATTTTTTTAAATTATAAATAAAATATGATTATTAAATTTATTTGAAATAACAGTGGCTGAATATATCTAAGAAATATTGGATTGTTATTAAGATAATTTTAAACAATTCATCAATTAGATAATTAATAATAATAATTCATTTGTGTTTTATATTAATTAATAAGAAAATGAAATTATTATTGTCTAGTTATTTTAAATGTATATTCATCAGATATATGTTACTAATCATGATTGTAATCCAAACATATATATATAAATATTTAATTTAATAATAATTACTTGAATTTTATTTATTTATTATTAAATTAAATTGTATTTCATGCAGATCATTCCCCCTACTACATTATGCTTAACCATGTTGTTTAATATTTTTATGTAAATACCTCTAAAATTGATCATTTTATTCCCCTCACCTTTGTGAGAGTATAAAGCATATTAAATGATGGACATGTTGGAACATAGAGTTCATTCAAGATAAAGATGAGGTAAAACCAACCTAGGTGATACAAAAGAGGAGAGGTGGAATTCTACATCTCATTCTCAAACATGTACATGGTTTTTTTCCCTCATATGATAGGTTCATATATTTTCTACACAAGAAATCAACTTCTAGATATTCTCATGATCTCATCATTTTTTTATTTTAATTCTATATGGTTCATTATTTATTTTATGGATTATGGACCATGACCACATATAAATAAATCAATTAGCATGAAAATATAGGATTAAATAAAATAATTATGAATAAATGTTAGATCGGTAGATGATTAAAAAATTAAATAATATATACTTAATATTAAGAGGACTTTTAAAAAAGTATTGAAAAATATAAATTATTTATAATAAAAAGAAATACCTCATGTTAATATTTATAAAAAAATCCTTCCATTATTGATGTTAATATAGGCACATAGATAAAATATTGTTTCAGGTCTTTATCAGAGGAAATTTTAATTATCCAAAATTATAAACAAATATGATGTGACTAATTAACCAAATATTTTATTGAATTAATAACATTTTTTATTCAAAACAAATTTTGATGCAAGTGTTGCAAAAATACATGTGAATATTTTAGGATTGGGGAGTCCACTTGAAGGATTAAAGAGATATACTCCTAGTGTTAGAAATAACACCTACCTAAATAGATTCTTATAAATTACATGTCCTTTTTGGGTTATAAGAAGGTAAATATTGATACTCTCAAATATAATTTTCTCACGATAGGAAATTCTATGTCCAATAGCGAGGGTAGTTAGAAATTGATAAAATAATGGGAGACTAATAAAAAATACAAACTATTATATCTCAGATAATTAGTAATCAAGTAAAAAACTAATAATTTGTTTCGATATTTTCATAAAAAATAAAAAAAAATTCAACCATGTTATCCCTATGACCAATTCTAGAGAAATTCCATCTCTTAATTATATGTAACTTCTAGGTACATGTTATGTTTCTCATGAACAGAAGACTTACATGCTAGAATACTCATCCATTGATCCTCCTAATAAAGTATTATGGTATGGATAGTTTTATGTATATTAGAAATACCTATATGATGTTCTAGAAGTTCAATATTTAGTTTTATAATCCATTTCTATCAAAATCATTGTGTTTTATAAAAAACATGGATGCATAAAGAATACTCAACCATATCTATGATACTTTTCATTAAAGTGATATACCGAAAAATTTCGAGATATCCATGGAACAATTTAAGAGGAAAAATGTATAAGGATCACCAGTTGGGACTCATGTAGTCAAAAGCAATGGATACATTGATAATCTAATGATTCGTGGGTTTAACCATCCTGAAAAGTTACACACCAATCTCATTCTTTCATCACTCCTTCAGATGATATCTAGATTTTTATAAATTTTAATTTGAAGAACATTGAAAATTATCTCCCATATATCTCCAAAATAATTTTTTATTTTAATATGAAAAGGAGGAAAACAATTACTTTCATCATTATGGGGGAATAAGTGTAAAAGGCAAGATAAGAGCTCCATGAATAAGTCCAAGTCTAAAGAATATTCATAGAACATTTTCATGAATATGGGGATCAAGGGGAATATAGGGGATATTATGTTTTATATTTCTCATGTGGTGTGAAGGGCCACTAGAAGAAAAATTATTCCCATACAAAGAGTAAAGTGGAAGTTTCAAGTGTGTTTTTATCAATTGAAATCCACCAATTTCTATTATATATGTGTTTTATAAAGCATGTAGTTCTCATATATATTTTAAAATATTGTATCCAAGTAGAATATGGAACATTTCACATGTTGGGGTGGATCTACAAGAAACCAATAGTGTTAGAAATATTTTTGTGGCTATTGGAGTACCACATCACATTGTTTTCAGGAATGATCTGGGTTTTGAATGATTTTTATTATGTTCCCTCAGCTTCCGAAAACATTATTTCTATATACATACATGAAATAGATGGATTTTATTTAAATATTACATTAATGTAATCTCTTTTACAAATAAATAATTTTTATGGTAATGAACATTATAATATTGGTATTTATGTGTTAGATCACAAAAACCATGTAATGGAAATTGATAAATAGAATAGATAACATTACACAAGTAAGACTCATATATGGAATCATTGGATATTCCATATAAAGAAATTACTTTACCATATTACACTATGAAAATAATTCAGATTCCTTTGAACTAAAATAACATTTTTATGGCATGCATGTTTTCAAATAAAAATTACCAAATCACATTTAGTGGAATTGGTGAAAGGGACACAGATCTTCATTGGTACATACAGATGTTTGTAGACCATTTCTAGCTGAATCAAGGGGTGGATTCTCATACTTCATAATTTTTACTGATGACTATAAGAGATATAGATTTTTCTACTTAATAATTAATAAGTAAAATTCTTTAAAAAAAATCAAAGAATATAATAATGGCATTGAGAATAAACTTCGTAGAAATATAAATAAATTCCTATAAAATCATGGAAGAGAATATATTAACCATATATTCTTTGATTATATATGATTTTTTGGGATATTTTCTCAAATCTATCCTCCTTATACACCATAATGGAATGGTGTAACTGAAAATAAGAACTACACCATGATTGAAATGGTGAGATAAATTATAATTTGTGAGTTTTTTCCATTATAATTTTCAGGATATTCATTATAAATAGAAATTCACATTCTATTCCAACTGAAAACTAAAGAAACAACTACCATTCCATTTGAACTATGTTGCATAATGAAATATGTGTTTTCAAGCCTATGAGTGTGGGGGTTTGAATCATTTAATAGTTTTTTCATAGGTATAAACATAAACACCAGGGCACTAAGTGTATATTTATAGGATATACAAAGTAAAAATGATTATATTAAATATATTATTGATGTATTCGTTAGATAAATTAAGTGAGATGGAGATTCTCTCTCTCATCAATAGAGAGCCTCTCTCTCTTTTTTCTCATGGAGGTTGTTTCAATCAATGTTTTGGGATACTCTCATTAAAAATACATTTGTTATGATATTATTGGACACTGTGATATATTTTTATCTTGTGGTGTTATGTGTAATATATCCATAAGAAAAATCATTAACAATGAGATAATTGGACATTATGAGATGTTTTGTAGTGTGTGGCATTAATTGTAATCTGGTTGATTTGTGCACTGAGATTGGTGTTAAAGAAAGTTATGTTGCATTTACCTATAGAATAATGTGTTATCATAATAATGTTAGTGAAATTTATTATGAATATGAGTGGATTCATGTTTACAATTAGGTGGGACCCCAATCATTTATGTGATCAGAATATCACATATCTTCATTGTTGCTTCAAATGAGAGTACCAAGGCTGGGGATAAGGGTGGTTTCTTCCACTATAAGTCCATGATTCACTCAATTGTGGCCTTTCCTAAGGATTATGTTTACCATGTGTGAATGCAGATGACTAGAATGGAAATTGGGACCTTGGGGAGTTGATTGTGTAGATGGTGTTGGAGTGCTAGAATGCATATTTGATGGGTGATTTGGACAACTACCAACAGGTGGACCATGTGAGTGGCCAACTATGGATAGTGCGGTGAGTTTCACTGGGTTGAGAGGATGGTTCATGGTGTGTGTTTAGTGTCTGGGTTTCAGTGATGATGCTTGGTGTGCTGGATGGGGAATCCGGGATAGAATTTGGATGAGCAGTGGTCGGTGTTGGTTGTAGGATACTGGATGTTATGGAGGTTGACTGTACAAAAAAGAGGGAGACCTTGGGATGTGGGGTCATTCAATTTTTGATATGCGAGGGTACCCTGTAAATGTGATGGATGATTTGGATTCCATGTTTTGTAGACAGATTTTTGTTTTCCTACAAATCAATGGATTTCCACAGGTGGGATCGACTTTTGAATGAGGGTGGACCCTGATAGGCATGTGAGGTCAACATCACTGGTAGGTACAGGAAGTGTGTGGGTTATGTTATGGGCTTCATGTGTGGATTCATCCAAAGTTCAATGTTAGGCTTCGAGCAGATTATTATGGTTCATGAATTTTGGGAGTCCAAAGGTCGCATTGTTGTTGGGTCCTTTATTGGCCACTTGTGTGTTTGGGGTTATTTTTTGAACCGATTTTTTTTGTACATTATTTTTTTTATAAAATTTGGGGATGATGATATAAAACTAATGGTCTAAACCATTTTGAGTGATTAAATATATTATCCTTTAGATAAAAAAATTTTAGTAGACATACATACAACCTTTCTTGAGAAATATTATATTTCAGAAAGAGACAATATGATCAAGATAGACTTCAATGAAGTTATATATTAAGATACAAAAGATTTAGCAGAAGAATATATTCCACAAAGCCCCATGGAAGAGGATGTTCCAGAGACATAAGTTCAATTCATGAGTGTAATAGACATTAGAAAATCTAAAACAAATGGTTTTCTAGTTATAGAGTATAACAAATCTTTATTAATGTATAATAATGATCATGTAACCTATAAAGAATAATTAAATTTCATAGAAGAAACTAAATGGAACGAAACCTTAAATTTGAACATTTATTCTATGTACAAAAAACAAATATAGATTTTAGTAGATCCTCCATTGGATATAAATCCCTTTGGTTACAAATGGGTATTAAATAAGAAACTAAAAATGGATATAATATTAAAAACCTAAAAATCAAAATTTTTTATGAAAGGGATTAAAAAACATGAAGTTATAGACCACAATGAACACTTTACACCCTCTGATTTTCTAAAATACATTAAAATTATAATTTCCATATTATCATTCCATGAATATGAGATTTGTAATATGAATGCCAAAATAGCATTCTTTAATGGGAACTATCTATAGGATGTCTATATGACACAACAAGAATGGTTTTTGACTACCAAGGATGCAAAAAATATATATTAATGTTACAAATAATCATTTATAGATTAAATAAATAAATCAATTCCTCTAATATTTGTTTTGATGAATTTATAGTGAAATTTGGTTTTCTAATGAATGAATGTGAACCTTGTATCAACAAGTGGTTTTGTGGGAATGTGTTCATTTTTCATATTGTACATACTGATTAAAAATTACATATTGGAAATTAGATACCATTAATACAATCCATTAAGACATGGTTAAAAGTTTTCATTTTATAAAGGAATTATGTTAAGTAGAATTCATTCTTGGGACTAAGATCCATTGTAATAGATCCAAGTGTTTACTTGGACGAAATAAAAGTACATACATTAACATGATACCGAATAGATTTAGTATATATTAATCCAATAGGTAATTATTTCGAATGTCACATATAATTAATCTATCAATGAAAATGTTTCCTTATACACCTGAGGAGAGATAAATAGTGGAACGAATGCAATAAAGGTTAGAGATTGGGTCAATCATTTATGTTATTCTATATACAAGTCTAGATTTAGCCTATTCCATAAGCATGGTAGGAATATATCAAGTTAATCTAGGTGATCACCATTAAATAGAAACCAATAATAAACATAATTATTTCAGTTGTACTAAGGATATGTTTCTAGTATATAATGGGGATAGGGAACAAGTCATCAGTAGATATACTGATGGCAGTTTCCAAAACGATAATGATTATTTAAAATCTTTTTTGGGATACGTCTTCACACTCAATCAAGGTTCCATGAGCAATAATAGATTAGATCAATCCACATTTTTTGATTCTATAGTGGTTTCTATGTATATTATGGCTTCTAATGTAGTGATGGAAGAAGTTTTTATATCCAAATGTGTCCAATATGTTGATAATTTTTCTAGTATTTAAGACCCTCCCACACTCTATTGTGATAATACTTCAATGGTGTCCCATGTGAAAGATCATTGGTCGCATTAATGATCAAATAACATACTCGAAAAATAACATCTCTTGAGGGATTCTTGTTAGAGAAAATATTTTATAGTGAGTTGAGTTTCCATGGAAGACAATAAAGAAGACCCCTTAACTAATGCCCCAACATAGAAGAATCTATATCATCATGTGTGAACTAGTAGAATAAAATTCATTAAAAATTGGAAATAGTCCAAGATAGATTTTTTTTTGGATTTGGTATACAATAACCACCTTTTTTACTTTAGATTAAATGTATATTTAAAGAATTTAATGCTAATAAAATATCTTCATATATATTATTCATTATACTACACGACATTATAGTAATAACTTCTTGTAGTATATATTTCATTAAAAAGCACACAACAATTCCTTATTATGATGAGAAATTGTAAATGCTCTGATGGTATTCATAAAACATATTTCCTACATTCAAATAACATATTGTGATGTGATATATAGTTTTTTGACTATTAGGTGCAGTTACACATAAAAAATATGAGACTTCTTCACATGAAGATCACTCGTGTTAATCTCTAAGATAAGAAATTATGGGGACATACCTACCCACAGGAAATCCTAATATTTATATGTAATTATATATTATTTTTTGAGAGATTGTGTAGTGAACCTCATACTCTATGACTAGTATTAATTCATATCATGAGTCATGTCCATAGATATATTTTTGTAAACCAGGACACCATAAATTCAGTGTGATGTTAGGAATGTTGGGTGTGTCATGAGTGATATTATATTAATACATAAGTTGTGGAAGGTTTTGTCCCTTCCATATTTATCAAAGTTTATATCTAAAATTTTGATTGAAATGAAATATTCAAGTTGAATTAAATGGTCGTAGTGTATTAATGTGTTCATTTCATATTTTCAAAGAAAAACATATCAAGAATATAAGTCGGTGACATGAGTATGAAACCTGTTTGATGAGATATTGAGACAATAATTTTATATTATAGAGTTACCATCCATATGGGATTGTTTTCATTATGGAATATGTTTCCCCTTTATGGTTTACATCACCTGTAGCTACATAATAATATTTGACTTTTGGCAAGATAATAAAATTCTTCTAATGATGTGGTTTAGAGGGCTATACACAATGTTTCCATTGATCACAGTTAAATATTATTAATATTTAACAATTGGAATGGGTATTATTATTTATACTAATACGTAATATTTAATATGTATTTATTGATATAAAATAATAAATAAATATTAATTTAAAATTTATTTATTTATTTACCTAGATATATAATATTTTTAACTATTTTTTATTTTCAAGGTAATAAATAATTATTTGTTAAATAAATAATTTATTTAATACTATTAATATTAAATATATATTTATTCATCAGACTATGAATAGAATATTTATTTATTTTATTTAATATTTTAATGAATGAATAATATTTCTTTAAATATTTATTCACGAATTCAATAAATGATGAGGTTCATGAATTGACTAAGTTGTAGGTTTGGTGATAATTATTTATTTAAAAGACTTTAAAAAAATATTTATCACTCTGTGGATTTTCACATTCCCTGAGATATCATTATTTGATTATTATTTTATATGGTATGGGGTACTTTATTAGTTTAATATATTATTATGGGACTATGTGAAATTAATAAATACTTAATCCTAAACCAGAGTATATAAATGGACTGCTATTTCATTTCTGAAGAGGTTAATTGGTTTGCACAACATTCCATTTGAAGATATTTTTCTCTTAATAAAAAAATTCAATAGGGTTTTCTCTAAAGATTAAGAGAACCACATCCTCCCCCGATCTTCCACTATACACCTAAAGAACATGAGATATTACTTGATGTCTAAAGTAATGTGATGTGATCATGGAAAAAAATTAATTATGATAAATTAGTCTCACTGTCACTTGATGCTTCATCGACATTGTTCAGAGATTGAAGGAGCACATGTATATCACAATTAAAATGGCTCTATATTGAGAACATATGAATAAAAAAATATAAACCAAAATGGTTTTAGATGATAATATCCTCAAATAAATATAGAACTCAAGACCAATAAAATATTTCATTTTGTTCTTTAAATTAAATAAATTATTAATGTGAAAATTACCCCTTTTGGTTTTGGTATTATTTGTAAATATTATTTAGAAAAATTTTGTTTTTAATGATGTTCAATATCATTTAAATTTCATATTTTTCATCAAATAAAATAAAAATTGAGTTTTCAATTTCCCAATCGGCACTTCCACTTTGTGTGAATCCAACCAATACATGCATCTTGGTCACTTTTTCTAACTATCTTCCCTGGTCTACATCAGAAACGTTTTTATATTCTTTATCAACTCAAATAATTGTGAACATATCCACAAAAAATATTATTTGGATTGTAACAATTAATTGAAATACTTCTCATAAATCATTCTTAATGACAAAAAAGACTAGACATAGGGTTTGTTCTTACTCACTGGTTGCAGAACCTCGTAGTTCTGATTCTTATCTCTTACATTCCATTTCTATTTCATCCAACTAAATCAAGTCATATTCCTTTTATATTCTTATATAAAACCCATACAGTTTTTTATTCCAGCATTGGTTCATAATATTCTTATTCTTTATCATAGAGGGCACTATTTCTCTCAACTCACTCATCTTCTTCCTCAAAAGGTTCTATCATGTTTCCTCAGTTCCAAAACACACAACATGCAACTATCTATCTTCTATTTTTTAAAAAAACTTCTTGATATTCAACTATAAAAGCATAAAATTTAATTTTTTATGGTCTTTTATAAATTCCATAAATTTAAATACTTAATTACATGTTAGAAATATATATTTCATATTCCACTTTTTCATGCAACCATTTTCAACCCCCATGATTTTTATGTGATTTTATTCAATAATAGTCTCATTGGAATTTCTAATAATTCCTTTATTTTATTTTTCAACACATTATCTCCAGGATGATTAAAATATTCCAAATAAAGTACTATACATGAATGTCTTGAAGGCCTTCCTTTGTTTATTCATTTTTGAATATATCCCTTTTATGGGTTAAAGGGGAACCCTAAAATTTCATTTCGTATAGGCTTCGTGACATCACAACATCTGAAGGTCTTAAAGGAGTACATACAAGACTATTAATACTTAAAACTACCCCTCCCCAGCATCTACATCATGATTAGATATCCACCATTACATGGTTTTTTGGCTAGTAGACCTGAGTAAGGATACACATGCCTGATACTGATGGAACGTTCCATACCGTCTCATTCTTCCAAATCAGTTAGCTCTGCTCTAGGGAAGGCACTTATTCTTAATCCTCTTATGGAGCTTTAGGCCCTGAGGTGGCTCGAAGGCCTTGAAGTGGCCCGAAGACCATAATGTGGCATGAAATCCTTACTAACACGAAGTCTTGTGTGGCCTGAAGGCCTTATGGATTCCAGGCCAAAACCAGTGGCCTGAAGGTGAATAGTTTTGGCTCATATAGTACCTAAATGTATATTATAAATTACCTCATATAGTTCCTATTACTGTAACCAAGTAATATGCCTCTTCCCAGAATCAAACAGGGTTCTTGTGAATGCACTTGAAAATGTACATTAATCACATCTGTATAGAAAATTATAAATAAAACATATATCTCATCTCTTTCCCATCAGGTCATGACAATATCCTAGAAAACTAGTATCTATCTCATATTGTGTCTATAGACTCTTAAAAACAACTCGTCACCATATTCTTAACTCATTCAATAAGAATCCTGATTTCATTTTTGAAAGTTATATCACTACAGCAGGGCACAAACATCCTGATATTCAATTTTCATAATATTGAATTCAAGAATTTCATCTTTTCAGACACATTTATTTTATTCACAAATTCATCTAAACTTGACATCATTTTATATATCTTGATGATCATATTATCAATTCTCCTATTTTAAACCAAAATTAATCATGTTACATTTAAAATAATGAGTAGCATAAAAAGTATTTATTTAAAAATGGATTCATTATTCTACAAAGCTCATTTAATCTTAGATTACTTTATATTGTCTAAAACTAGGCTTGAATACCAGATAATAAATTCATCATGAAGTTATGGAAATTGATAAATTTATGTGGAATCATTCTATTTATTTTACACATTAGAATAATTAATTCTTGAAACATTATATTTTTCATCTTCATCGGACCCATATGTGGATCCCTATATGTTAGGCTCTAGTGTGAATCCTCTTATGTCAATATATAGTGTGTATCTCATTAATTAGATCTACATAAATACATATATACCCTTATGTATTAAAAATACCTTTATGTAGATTCTATATACGTAGTGACCTATTCACAAACATCGAGGTCTGAATTGATAAATCCCCTTATGTGACGACTCTGTTACGTATTCCGTTATGTGAATCCCCTTATAAGGATCTCCACTTATGAATTCCCTTACATGAATTTTGGCCATATAATGATTCCCAAATTTCTATCAAATATTCTCAAAATAAAATAGGTACCTTCCAGCACCTAAAATCACTTCAAAAAACATCAAACTCTTTTTGGAATTACCATGATAATCCTAAAGATATTTAGGTTTCTTCAAAGTACATAATCAATTATAAATACTCTAGATAGTGTATATTAAGATTAATCATTCCCATTTAATTACATATTCATAATAAACATATAAAAACCATCATCCATGATATTTTTATCACTGTAACCAATGGTCTTCATGATATATCATCCATTGATTGTTTCTTCCCACTTCCTCCTATTTTACTTAAACTTTTTATCTTTCTCAAACAATTGTAACTACAAATTATAATATATGTCCATCACACATAGTTCAAATAAACATTTCTATTCCCATCACTTCCATTCAATATGAGGTTGATAGTGCTACTCCATGGTTTTACACTTTTCTTTTATATGAGGATTAGATATCCAATATTATGATGTTAAGCAGATACTCACCTAGAAGACAACACTATGGTTTTTACCCATGACTATGGATGTTATCTCTACATTCACATTGGGTAGATTATAACTCTTTCATAATCCCCTCCCTCCAATTATGTCATAATTAAGGAAGAGTGATAATGATCCATGAGTCTCACCTCTAGCTAGCCACGGGTTGGATACTAGCACGAAGGGTATAAAAATCTCAAATATAGGAGAGATTACCTTCTAAATATAACCAGATCAAGAGATAGGATAAATACAAAAAAAATCATATAATATTAAATTAAACCCAAAACATCCCACAATTCAAGAATAAAAATAAAAAAATACAATAACATTCCACAATATATACCCAAAGACGAGTCCTATAATAGTGACTGAATAAATTATCCAAAACCCTAAGCTATAAATGTCCAGATATAAACCCAAATTCATCTAAGAAAACTAAAAATATTTTATATATGAAGGGTGAGAAGAAATTATATTCTCATTATGGACATAACCAAGGTCTCAAGTTTACATGTGTAAAGAGCATGTTAACGAGTTAGTGAACAAATAGAAGAACCTAAATAGGCCAACTAACCAATCACTGCCTCAACATTTCCTACTCACCAAATCAGGTGTCCAATATATTAATATAGTATCAATATCATAACAAAATAAGGATCCCCACTATTTTTTCCCATTTATTTACATCTCTCATACCCCCAACATCGATTTTATTTTGCTTCCATCCCTTCTATAGGTATCACATCACATACCACATCACATAACAACTCTCTAAAAGACATTTGGGCCATATCTGGTGTGGTTCAGGATGCATCCCTAGCTTCTCCACCGTTGAAATGTCTAAAATCCCATTTAAACATCAAACATTATCACATCACATTAATCTCTCTTAGACACACTTGATCCATTACAACAGAACTCATCACTTCACCAAAAAAGTAGGGTGTCTGGAACATGAAGTAAATCAACCGTGTTCCATCCTCATAACATGGATGCCCCCCACCACATGTCACAACACATAACAAACCTTAGGAAAACACCTAGGACATCACATCCCATCCTAACTAAATACCCCTGGCCCATCATTTTTGAAGGAAGAGTGTGGGAGTGGGGGTATCCAAAAATCCATATCACCACCACAATGAATGTTGTGAAAAACCTATTACATAAAACCTATGAGAATTGTAAGGGTTACCCAACTTTGGTACGATGTGTATATAAATAACATAAAAAAATAAAATATATATTGATAACACACAAGAACAATCCTATGGGTTCACAACAACTACCCTAGATTATTCCAACACAATCAAATCACCACCAATCTAGTAATAGAACCATGGAAAACACTATATGCAACACACCATAACACCACCACATAGTCCATGAAACATTTTACCACTTTCAATTAAAATTTCAACAATTTAAAAATATAAAATGTTTTACTAACTTCCAATACTAAGAAACTTCATTCATATTTACATATCATGTTCATTTAACATTCAATTCACTTATGTTATTTACCACAATTCTATTTCCAGCCCAACCCATTTATCTACCAGCCTATTTTATAACATTTTATCATCAAAATTTATTCTTTGAAAAGACATGCGACTAATATTACCATTGCAAAACAACTGGATTATTACAAATCAACCATCATCGTCACAAAACACTAACCAGCCCATATTACCACAACATATACACATCACATAAACTAACCACATCACACAACACAACTACCAAACAAAAAAATTCAATATCACCTTCACACATCATAACCACTATGAAACTCAACCACTATGCACAAAAACTACTGTGCAGTAGAACCAATTCCCACCACAACCACTATTCTCCATAACCACTATGTACCACAACCATTGCGAACCACATTTCATATCAACCCACATCACATCCATTGAAACCAAGAATCACATCATCTCCCCATGCATCACATAACCCATATAGTCACCTCCATCATTGTGTAATATCCTAAGCCACCTAGGGTAACATAACAAGAATAAGGACGCAGAAGAACACACACCCAATATTCCACATTTATTCATGGGATTTTATTTCTTTACTTATTTATTTTTCATGGGTATGATCACACAAACTAGATTACCTCGAAACCAATTATTTAACTGTATATACATTTTATAGCCTTTATTTCATGGAGTGGTCACACAACCTCAAAGAATGGGTCTCAACCCAAACCATCTACTACACAAACAAGTCTACCAAAAACCATTATTTTCATCAAGGAAACCATATGTAATAATATCATAAAAACATATATAAAATCAATCAAAACATGTGATGTATCCATATTCCCATCAATTTCAGTTATACCAATTAATTATATTATAACACCGACCCATACTCTCCACCCATTAGAATTTAAAAGCATGTAATCCCCACAAAAATAACATAAAAATTTGAGAAAGAGGACGCATACCTTAAGAAAACATTTTATTCTCATCATGCACTATAAGGTGAAGAATAATCACGCTAAAAACACAAACACATACAAAAACAATAGATTAACATAAACATCATTGTTGGATCATTAAAACATATCCCACACATGCAGTAAAATCAAAACAGCACCACCACAGTGAATCCCTAGAAGAAGAAATGATGGTAACATGAGAGAAAACTGGAAAGAAATCAACACTAATCAATAATGAGAACCACCAGAACCTAGGGATCAAGTCGAGGGATGGATAGCTTGAAATTGTCCTGATATTTACTAGGGTTTTCGACAATGAAAGATAGAATATCGACCACATTATAGGAGAATAAACTAAACTAGCTTTATAAACAACATATAAGTTGCTTAATTTATAGTGATTATTATAAATTTATGGTATAAATTCTATGTAATCTGTAAGTATTAGACCATAAAATACACTCTTACAGCATAAAACCTACAAATTTGGTTTTATATAGAAAAACACAGTGCTTTGAGATAGATTAAACATACACCTCGCTAACTGGACCTAACACCTTAAAGGTGTTGACAAACCATGGATAAATCTTACTTCCCCTACCAAACCTACAATACCCACATTGATGGGAGACTATGAAGAAGAGTTGGTGTCAATCCTTGAACTATAGGGGCATTCTCATATGACTAGAATAGGCCTTATGGAAATCCTACACTTCCCTCATCCAATTTTTATCTATCTAGATCTTTTCGGTCATGCTCAACACCAAATTAGGAACAGGAATTCCTGACAATCTAACCTTTATACAGCATAATTGAGAATGATAGGGTTAATAATAAAGAAACTCAAATTGGTTCATGAAAATGGATGAGTGATAGTTGTTATTGTATTAAAAAATGGATATGGATATGGGCCTTACCCATGATCCAACAGTGACCAAGATGAAATATCAGTACATATCCTTCAATATCTGGGTGGTCTTCTCTATTGGTCCATATTCATGATGGTGGAAATAATTTAAAAGGAGTTAGTAGTTGTCGAAAGTATATTGAAATATCCTATAGAAGCATAAGGTAAAATGTGTATCCTGGTCATAGATTATGGTCCTCTCTAAACCATGAATCCTAACCACATATTACATATACCAGCTCAACAAAACATCCATAGTAGTCGACTCACAGATTCCCATAAAGTGAGATGAAATCATCAACTGGTCCACTTCCACCCAAATAAAATAAAAAACTCTCTAATCATGGGTTAACCCTATGATTATATAGATCAATATATCTTACCATATCCACTCAAGAACATCTATGGAAAACCACTAAGAAAATAGTTCTCCTCTTTCACCTACCGAAAAATGAGCACCTCAACTCAATCTCTACCAATAACTGTTTCATCCACATCCACCAAATTTGTCTACCCAAACCACGATAAATTTTATTCACACCCATATGTACCACTAAAGGATAAATTTGAACCTTATGAACAAATACCTATAGAATCACTTTCAAAATGGACTACCACCTTTAGAACAACATCTAATTTTGACCATCCTTAAACCATACCATATGAACACCACTATGGGGAACACAATCATATATCACCTATGCATCTGGGTCTCCCCACTGAGACTCCTCCAACTACTAGATCATGTATGAGTCAACATTTATCTGATAAATATAATGTCATACACTTCTCTCTCTGATTTCAAGATGCATCACTAAGAGATCCTCCATCCATTTTCAAACATCCTCAGACAATCGAGATAGATCTCCCTTGGACTTCCAACTCGACACAAAGATAATATAATTCACCTTCCATGGGGTGTAAGAGATCTCAAAATCATAATCCTGAATAAAAATAACCCACTTATGCTGAAGTAGATTGAGATATCATTGAGAGAAAACATATTTTAGGATCTTGTTGTTCATGAAGACGAAAAAAGTTTTTTCCCATGAGGTAGTTCCACCAAAACATCATCAGAAACAGAAATTATACTATCTCTAGATCATGGATGGAATCGTTATTATCATGGGGATGTAACCTTATATACCCATAAGATATCACTACTCTCTCCTACATCAAAATTAATCCCAATCCTAGATGGTATGATTTGTATAAAACCTCAAAAAACACTCTTTACACAAATAGATAAATAGTTAGAGTGTTGATAAACTTCTCTTTCAAATAACTGAATCCTTCTCACACTGATTAGTTCAATAAAAAATCATTTTCCTTCATAGTCAAAGCTATCAATAGGGATGAAAACTAATAGAAATTTGATAGAGACATCGGATAATAGCCTGTGTGACCAAGTAAAATTTTAATTTCATCCACTTTATTGTTTTATTCCATATAAACAAAGGTCTCAAACATCTATGAGTCCCCTAAAACACTCTACTAAGACACCACATACACAAAGAAATGATCATATCATGTGAAATACCTACAAAAGACAATTTTTTTATAGTGTAGGTGGTGTCAAATAACCTAAAGTATACTATAAGATGTTATACATGATAATTCTATGAATTCAAGTTGATTGATATACCTTAGATGAACATAATTAATTTTTTTTCCAAGAAATCATGGGAGATAGAGTTCATGTTCCCCAGGAACCTGTCTATTTCATCCATGAAACTAAATGTAATGACCACAGATGTTAGGTTCTCATACCTAAACTTGAAGTTTTTCTTCAATATATCCTATTCTTTGACCCTAATTAAGTGATATTTAGACCACAAGTAAACCTTTTAAAACCAATTGACACCACTCAATTGGTCAAATGAACCATAGATCATTGTAAGGGGGTAAAAGATCTTGAGAATCACCTAATTCATACTCTGGAATTATACACACAACCTAAAACTACAATTTTACTTCTTGGTGAAACACACTAGATCACCATAAGGAGATACACATAGCTGGATAAACCCCTTTGCATCATATCAACAACTTTCATCTTCAACTCATGTACCGTTATAGGTTCCATTGGATAGAAAAATATAAAAATATGAGACTTAGTCGACTGAAAATTACCATAAAAATATCATTATTTCATGGGGGTAGAACAAAAACATCATTATGAAAACATTCATAAATTCCTCCACAACCCTAGGAACACCCTCTACTATTGTTTCCACTGACAGCTCCACCAATTGATACAAAATAGGCTCATCTTTCTTACCACCCATTTCATACCCTCTCTTAAAAACACCAATTACAGGCCCTCCAAATCAATAAATAAGAAATATCTTATGTAATAAGAATATTACTCCTAAAATAATATGCAAACAATCCATGTCATGGATAGTATCATATGGTTGTATATTTAGAACAATGAAATCTACCACTAGCAGTTTTTCCCCATCACTATTTTACATCCCTGGTGCACATCAAACCAAGTATCTTAGCCACCAACTAGTTTAGACAACACTAGGGGAACTAGAATCCACTCCATATATTTTCTCAAATAATATACCAAAGATATAGAAACAATGGGGTGTGAAGATCCTGACACAAAGAAATGAAGAAAAAAAAAGGGTTGATGATAATCAAATCACACATCAAAAAACTTTGAGATCTTCCAGCATTGTCACCACTAATGCGTGCATATAACCACACCCATCTCCTCTACCTCTGTAATTATAGCCACCATAGTCATTCTATGGCCTATTTTAGTATGCATGGGAGCTATCATGAGGATTCCCTCTATCATCAAAGCCCTCCTTCTACTATAAAAAAGTTTTAATTATCTTTGAAAATAAAACTACCTTAGAGAAAATTTATTGATACTACCAAAAACGTTCCTCAACACCAACCTAATACCAGCCTCCACAAGTGGTTAGAAAATGATCTTGTCAATTTATATATCACCCAAAAAATGTATCATCAAAATAGAATGTCTCTGACTGGTTCTCAAAAGCCACATTTCCCAATAGAATGGGAGGTGATCTTCCACTGTTGGATCCCCACTGGTTAAAAACCTAATGGTTGGAGTATTCGTGTTCCAACCCCAAAAAATATCAAGGGTATAAAAATAACACATATGGGAGGTATTATCCTTTATAAATAAAACAAAATCAGGAGATAGGATAACAACCAAAAAAACTCCAACATGTAATATAAATTTAATCCCAAAACCATCCCATAATTTATGAAAAAAATAAACTCGTAAAATTATAGTGTCCAATATACACTAAAAGAAAAGTCCAAGGAAAATAAATCAACAATATCTCTAGAACACCTAGATATAAATTTATATATTGGTCCCTAAAGTACTTTTGGAAACCTAAAAAACTTATATATATAGAGTGAGCATAATATTTATGCTTATTAGGTACACGACCAAGGACTCAAGTAAACATGTGGAAAGAGAATTCAAAAGCCCTAGGGAACAAAAAAACAGACAATAAACTAAACAAGTGAAGTAATCAATCCCAGCATTACAATTTATCACTCACCAAATCAGGCATCCAATATTGCAATATAGAATTAAAATTATCACAACGAAAGGCACCATGTTGTCACTCCCCCATTGATTTTCTTATCTCACACCCCAACATCCAAAATCATGTGCTCCCAGGTCTTCCATACATATCACATCACATACCCAATCACATCACACATCACATGAATACACCTAGTCTATCTCTTAAGTGTGTATAGAATCATCTCATACTACCCCGCCCTTATAGTTTCAAGCATCCTTTTTTATCATCAAGCATCATCACATCACAACTCATCTCACCTGATGACACCTAATCCACCACACCAAAACTCATCACATAACCAGAGAAGTAGGTTATAATGAATGTGAATGAAATAAAAATCATTCCCAACTACTAATAAACATTACACCTACCATATATGTCATCAAATATTATCCCATATGAATAATTGTGTTCCATCACATCATATCTCACCCAAAAATATATGGACCACCATTACTGAAGGAAGTTTGAGGGACAGGGAGTATCCAGAAATCTATATCACCAATATCCTGGATATTTTGAAAAACACCTTGGAACCCAAAACCTATGAATATTGAAATGGTTACCCATCTCAGGTAGGGAACGTCTAAAAATAACATAAAAAATACACAAAAAATTGATAACATAAAATATCTAACCCTTGAGTTAATAATAACAACACTAGTGTATTACAAAAAATCCTATACACCATAAATCTACTATCACAGCCATTTTAGCTACTCTATGAAACACACTACACCACCACCACACAATCGATAAAATATTTCCATCCTTTATTTACATGTTCACAACTATCAACATATAGTTAGATCCACTAACATTCATTACTATTCCATATCATTCATATTTACAAAACATGTTATTTCAATGTTAAATTCCATTAATTAATTTACCACACATCTATTTCAATCTCATCCCATTTATTTACCGTTATATTTCATTTCATTTTACCATAAGAAATTATTCCATGGTTAATCAGGAAACTAACACATATAACCGTAGAACAACCCATCCACCTCACTTCAACCGTCATCACCATGCCACACCAACCAAACCATATCGCCACAACAACCACACATCACATAATCCAACCACCTATCATAGTAGATCTTACCTTAAAAATATCTATACATCACTACCACACATCATTTCCATTGTGCCACTACACCATTGTACACCACAACCACAACCACTACACACCACATCACAAAATTTCCCACATCGCATCCATGACAACCAACCACCACATCATAGCCCAATGCATCACATATCAAAACTGGTCACCTCCATCACCACACAACAACCTTGCACTATGAATCATAACACTAAAGCACAAGAAGACACTCAACACACACCTTGGCTTCCAAATTTATTCATGGGATTTATTTCATCACTTCTTTATTTGGAACAGGTATTATCACACAAACCATATTCTATGGGAAAATAATTCATTTACTATGTATAATCTCTCTATCCACTTATTTTCAGTTTGATCACATAGTAACAAGACAAGTTTCTCAACACATACCATCTACTATATAAGGGTGGCTTCCAACAACTGTAATTTTAATCAAGGAAACAACATTTATTAAAATCATCAAGAACGTATATCAATGTAATTAGAACATGTGATATCTCTTCGTGTCCACCAATTTCATTTGTTCCATTTAATTATCTAATTATTCTTACCCTTACTATCCAAATAAAGGAAACAAAAATATTGCATTCCCTACACATAGTACATAAACATGTGAGAACAGGGATGTCATATATCGATAAAGATTTCCAATCTTGATGTGAACCATAGGGTGAGGAAGGAAAATATCACAAACCACAACCATATAATGAAAAAATGTATCATCCTTGACTAAATTGAGGTATCATCAAAACACATCTCTCATATACACGTGGTTTAAAACAGAAAAACCGTAGTGAATCCGTAGAAGAAAAAGGAAGGAAACATAAGATAAATGGGGAAGGAACTCACCACTAATCAGTAGCGAAAAACCACCAGATCCCAAGGATCAAAATAATGGATGTAAAATGAATCCTTCTAATAAAAAGGATTCAAAAACATGATAAGGAATCACCATTGATCACTAATGATAAACCACTAAAACACAAGGATCAGGCACTGGAAGATGAGCTATAATGTATCCCAAAATCACATAGCGATTTTCCCTGAAGAGAGAGAGAGACGTGCGATTAAAGGAGAGGATAATTGATGAAATTGGATTATTAATGAGTTTTCACTCTCCCAATTTACAGTGTTTCTTATATTGTTACACTGTGAATTCCACAAATTCTATAAGGTTTATGTCATAAACTAAACTCTTCTTCCGTAAAACCTCAAATTGCGGGTTTCTGTGAAAAACCTGAAACATCAGTATAAATTAAAATTAGGCCATAAATCCATGACTTATGGTGTAAAACCCTTTTCATGTATTCCCCTCTATGACAAAAAAGTCATAAACTGACTGGCCACACAATTTTTAAACCATTGTCTTACGTTGTAACTCCCTCTTTTACAATATAAAAAATTGCAATTCTGATTTCTACTGACCCACCTCTAGCCACATATGATCACTTTTTACTACCTGAAATTGGAAAAGAAATGGTCTAGGTATGCATTAACCATTGCACACTCTATTTGTAATGTTGTGACCTCCTCCTACCAATTAATATGTCAGTTCCAACATAACATCTCCTCCTCCAAACTCCTTTTGAATCCTCCAAAATTTGAAACTAATAATTGAATGAGACGAAAAGGTATGAGATTTATCATAAATAATAATTTACAACAAATATTTAGTGATATAATTAATAATTAATAATGTAACAAATAATTAATAAAAAACATAATAATTATCATTAAAATTGTTATTTTTTATTAAACTAAATATTAATTGATATGAATTAATAATATTAGAATGTTTTTTTACCACAAAATTCTTAATAACCAATATTATCATTACTAGTAAATAATATAATTATTAACTATTAATATAATATAGTAATTAATATAATTAATATTATTAATATTATTATTAACAATTAAGAGTTATTAATATAATTATAATTATAAAAAATTAATAATTATTGATATAATTATTAATATAATAAAATTATTCATATAATAAAATTATTAATAATATTAATAAATATATTAAGTTTTTTATTTTTCTTTTATTTATTTTTAAATTATTAATCAATGATTATATTAAAAATTCTAATACTAATTAATAATTGTTAAATATATATAAATAATATTATTAATTTTTATTAATTATATCATAAAAATATTAAAAGAAGGTTTCATCTTCCACTGTGAAACAAAAAAAAAAGAAATTAATACCCCTTGGGACATAATCCTAGTGGACATCATCGAACAACCCCCTTTCCTTCGAGTCACCCATGATATGAGTGGGAATTATATTTAAAATTATTAATTATATCTAACAATTATTAATTATTTTGTTAATTATATTAGTAATTTTTAATTATTAATAATATTATTAATTTATAAATGTACAATTAATTATCAATTGTATTAGTAATCATTAATTGTTAATAATGTTATTATTCATTAATTATATTACTTATATTAGTAATTATTGGAAATTTTTTGATATAATTTTAATCATAACATCTTATTTTTATTTATTATTTATATTATGAATCATTTGTTATTAATTATGTTTTATAATTAAATATATAAATTTAATATAAATGTGTAAATGTGAAATCCAAATCCCACATTGAAGAAAAAATAAATAATGTTAAGAAAAATTCCCATATAAAAGGGTTCCAAGAATGGAGTTTTCTGTTATATTTTCATATTAGTTTAATTAAACAAATTATGAAAAAAAATAATAGTATTTTAAATACTGTTTGATTAATTATATATATTTATATAATAAAAAACAAAATAAAACTATATTTGAAAATTTCATTCATGTTTTTGGTATATGGGGAATGCTAAAATCATGAAACCATATATAATACAAACAATTAATGTTATTCAACTGTCATTAATTTAATTATATATATATATATATATTAATTTTATAATTTTTAATATTTTTATAAAGTATTATAACAATATAATATACATTTTTATAATTTGTAATCATTAATATTTATATAAAATATTAATTAATATTAGATTTTTTATATATAATTTATTAATTTTTGTTAATTTCATATAGAAATTAAATTGAAATTAATATTATATAAATTTTATATAGTTAGATATACAAATGTATGTCTTCAGTTCACTTATTACACACACACACACATGCCCTTGAGTTCTTTATACAGAAACTCGTGAATACATTATTATTGTAACACCTCAAATAATATATACATTCATATAATCAGTAATTATTAAAATTTATATTATAATATAAATAAAAATCATTATTTTAATATATTATTAATTAATTTAAGTTTATTTTACATTTAAATTTAATGAAAATTAATATCATAATCATTATATATAGTAAGATGTAGACACATATCCTTAGGTTCTTCAAACACTTGCACACACACGCACACAAATTTATATATGAATAAAGATTTTCATATATGTAAATAAATAATTAAAATTTAAAACATCGTATTTTTGAATAAATTTAAAAAATGGACTTATATTTTTAGAGTTATTAATTTTATAATTAAATTTTTTTAATTTATGATACTTAAATTATTAATCAATAAATATATTTATGTAATATATAGTTTCAATATTTATATAGGTATACATATAATTATGTATGAATATAATTATATATTAATATTCTTAATGGTATATTTCAAAAAATATTTATTCATTTATATAAATAAAAATATTTTTAACTATAATTAAATATTATTATATTTTTTATTAAAAAAATACTATATATACAATTATATTTTTCATGTAGTTGATAGAAAATATTATATTATTAATATATAATCATAAAATAATTATAAATTATTATTATTTAAAATATAATTTTCTATAAGTAATATATTGATTTTTATTGTCTATTAGTATACTAAATATTAATTTATTATTTTTATTAATGTAGAGGGAATTGTAAAGTACAAACTCACACACCAAGACAACATAGTGATTTATACCCCATCCTTCCCCATTTTGAATTACAAGCACTCAAAAACCATAAATTACATAATTTTTTTGTGATTTAAAGACCATGTGGTCTGAAATCCTTATTTCATGCTCAAAGGCCCATTTGATTTCTTATGGATAGTTATCTGGACTCTGAGACCCCAATGAAAATTGATTGTGGAAAGTGAGACCCTCTTACAGCAAGCCCATCTAAGACAACATAATTTGTGTGTTTCCCTTTACGTCTTGTGCCTTTCCACCAACAACATCTTCACCGCTCTCCTATGATCTTCACCGGTACCCATGAACCTCCCATGCACACTACAACCCCTAACCATTGAACTTTTTCCATGCTTAGTCTGTACAAAACCAAATGGGTGTCCCCTAAGAATTTTAACTGCCCTGCTATCAAGCGGTGCACACACATGTCTGGCACCCCTCATATACATTCAAGGGGCCTCCACTACTCCCCTCCTAATGTTGGTGCTCATGCCAGGAGTGATCAACCATTGAGAAACATGTGGTATAGATTAGTTTCTCCCAATTTGATTGGTGTGTGGAGGGAAATCCCAATTAGTGGAGAGATAAGTGATGGTAATTTAATGTTGGAAATAACCCTAGTGGTAGCCTCCATTAGTAAGAAGCCAGCTCAGTGGATGACCAGAAAGTATCATAGACAATTTCATGGGTAGATGGTCTACCCAAACAACTTGAGAAAATGATTTTTTTATTCATATATAAAACAGGATGATAATCCAATAAATCTATAAATTTAATGGTCTAATCCTATGTCATTACATCTGAAGATAATAAATAAAATAATTTTCCCCTTCCCTTGTGAATGTAGGCACACTACTCAACCCCATTAAATTCTCATTTCCTCCGTATTATGATTCTGTTTGTGTGTTTTTCATCTCCAGGAACCTCCACTGGCCAAACAAAGTGGTATCAAAGCCATTGGTGATGAAACAACAATATGTGGATAAGCTTTTGTAGTAAATTTAAAATTGAATGTGGTAGGAAAATATTTTTGAGGATGGATCCGTGAATATCTCAGTGAGACTGTTCCAACGGTGCAAGCAGCGTCAAAAAAGAGCTTAAAAAATGTCGGTAGAGGCGATCAATCCCTGGGTTCCATAGTACCACTTTTCCAGTGAAGATGGTATTATTCATGCCTGCAGTGACATTCTAGTGCCTTTTTACACTGTTTTCGTGATCCAAATCAATACTATATTATTGGTTGATCTAGACTATTTTAATGGTTTTGGAAATATCATGGCCAATAGGAGTCCATTTTCAGCGATCTGAGAGTTGATTCCAAATATTTTGACCATTTCATACACATCCATGTGGTAAGATTTTCAAAATTCAAATTACATAAATGCATGAAAATACTAGTAAATTTATTAATATTACCTCTTTTAATTGTGACATCAATATAACCCAAATGGAAGATCTTTTTTATATTAATCATTTTTGGAATCCAATTTTAGAGACCACTAAGCCAATTGTAGTGAAAGAGGAGGAATCATTAACATGCATTCAATCAGGTGAGAAGATGTCAAGAAATACCCCACCAATTTATGTAGAGTGGGTAACGATCAACATATTGTGTTCTACCCAAATCATAAATGGGATTGACAAGTGTATATTCCAAAAACTTTCCAATGAACATTATTATTTCATTGTTTGGTGAAAATTGAAAAAGTTGTATTAAAAAAATGTGAATAATAAAGAAAACCTGATATGTATTCTTTTCAAATTCATGTAAAAAAGACAATACCACTGTATCAGATCACATATGAAAGTTCTATGGAATATTTTATCTGTTTAATTACATGAAATTGATGATTGATTATGAGTTTCAAGAACTATTATTGTTGAGTTCTCTACCAATGATGTGGGAAAAACTAGTTTTTTCATTCATCAATTCTTCTCTAGATGGAACTATCCCCATGTAAATGGTGAAATAAAAAATATGAATAAACAATCTAGAAGAAAAGGAAAGGTACATAATCCTAAATCAAAGGATCTTGTCACTGAAAGACAAGGAAACAAGAATTGACCTGAAAGAAGAAAGGTAAGAGAACACCATGACCAAAGTCTTCAAATAAAGAAGTGATCAAAATCCAAATCAAGATATAACATGAAGGGACACCACTATGAAATTCCTAGAAACTTCATCTTGGAGTGTATAAGGATGAATGAAGAGTAGATGAGTTAATAAGGTAAGACCCAAAATAAGGGTGTTGTATTTTTCAATGATGAAATTGTTATTATTCAGGAAGATAATAATTTTTGTCTTTCAAGACAAGAGGTTACATGCCTGATCAATTCCGGAACATCATACCACTTCACAACCAAAATATATTTCTTCTCAAAAAAACACTTTTTGGAGTTTTGGAAATGTGAAGATCGGAAATGATGGTACATCAAAAATCACTGGTACATGAAATATTTTTCAGAGACTAATATTGGATGTAGGATATTGTTGAAGAAAGTGAGGCATGTTCCTAATATTCACCTCAATATGATATCCACTGAAATTCTTGATATGTGTTCCTTCAGTTTTGGGAAATAGAATCTTACCAAAGGTAACATGGTAATTGATAAAGGAAATAAAGATACATATATTTATCTCACATATTCCAGACTATGTGGAGGAGAACTCAATGCATCTAGAAAATATGTTCCTATGGGAGTTTGATACAGGAATCCTGGTAAAATGGGAGATAGAGGAATTTAATTTTCTCTAATAAGGATCTCTTTATAAGACTAAAAGATACACATTTGGAAACCTCTGCTGATTTCATCATGAGAAAATAACCAAATGTATCAATTTATAGTTATTTTTTATCCAAAAAAGAAATTTTTTTATATTTTATTCACATTTATATCTGCATGATGATCACTAAGTCAGTTGGAGGTTCTATTTACTTTTTTACCATCATAGATGATAATTCTATAAAATTTTGGTCCTTTTCTTCAAAAACTACATATCAAGAGAAAGTTGTTTTCGAGTAGTTTCATGTAATAGTGTAAAGAGAAACAAGAAGATGGTTAAAGTGTGTGTGAGAAGATAATAGAGGAGACTAAATTGGTCCCTTTGAGGAGTACATCGGGAGTTCTAGCATCTGGTGGGAAAAATTAGTACCGATCATACCTTAGCATAGTTGTGTTTTTGAGAGGATGAATATGAAAAAAATTTAGAGAATCAGATTTATGCTCTCAAATAAAAACATCCCAAACACATTTTGGGGGAGTCAATGAATAAAATAGTTGATATTATCAACCTTTATCCATTAGATCTACTAAAATAAAATCATCTATCAAGGTTTTGGATAGGTAAAGTTTCCTTATTCAAACAGATGAGAGTATTTAGGTACATGGAATGGGTTCACATTCCAAAAGATGAGAGGATGAAGCTGGGTGGAAAAGGAAAGTAGTGTATTATTTGGGAAATTCCCATGAGGAGTTTAGATACTAAATCTAGGATCCTATTATTAGTAGGATCATCAAATGTAGAGATGTGGTGTTTCTTGGGGATAAGACGATTGAAGATTTTGAGAATCCATAAAATGTAGATAAGTCACATTAAGAGGAAATTCAAGTAAATTTGGAACCAAACTCAACCCAATCAACACCAGCTAGTACGAGAGAGAGATAAAACAATGATTATACATCACTACTAGGTAATATGTCTCTATATTAGTATATTTCTCCATCATATTATATTCTAGAGTAGATTACTCTAATGTGAAGTTGATAATATCCACTAGGGAATGATAACTGAGGCAGATATACTCACCACATGAGTATGTAATGATCACTGATGGGGGAGATCCATATAGTTATAATAATTTAATTTGAATCTAGTTAAATATACAATGGAATAAGGGAATTCAATAGGAGATGTGATCCCTTCACCAGAACCACAAAATGGATTTGGTGGAGTTATCACATGGAATGAAGGCACTCTAGAACAAGTGGGGTATACAAAATCAAAGGAGAAAATCATAGCTTGGATTCATGCTACACAGACAGAATGGTTGTGAAGGGATTTTTTCAGATGAAAGGTATTTAATTTAGTGAAATTGTTTCTCCTCTGGTTAAAATGTATTTTAACATTGTGGTTCTTGGATTGGTGGCATGTTTGGATTCTGATGTTCAACAACTTGATGTAAAGATAGTTTTCACACATTGTGATCTGGATGAATAGATATAAATGAAGTATATATAGGGATTTATGGTTAAAGTTAAAGAAAAGCATGTATAAAAAATAAATAAATGTTTAATTGGTTTGAAATAGGCACCGAGGGAATGGTACTGAAAATTCCCCACATTTCGGGAGAAAAATGTGTATTGGAGGATGACTATTAATCACTGTGTTTTCATCAAACATCTTTATGATGGTGATTTCATTTTATTGTCACATTGTGTTGATTATATATTTATTATTTGTAGATATATCACTATGATTGATAGTTTGTAGATGGAATTTATCAAGTCTTTTGAAATGAAGGACTTGGGAGACTCCACTCCATTTCGTGGTTTGCCAATTACTCGTGACAATAGGAATCACAAGATTTGGATATCTCATGAACTGTACATTGAGAATTTTTTGAAAGATTAAACATGAGAAAGGGGGAAGCAGTAAACATTGCACATGTTAGTCATTTCAGGATCACAACATGTTAGAGTCCTTTTACCGAAGAGGAGGAATAAGTGATAGGAAAATGTTATGTATGAGTCAGAAGGTCGATGTCTTATGTATTACATGGTGTTTACTAGACCAAATATTTCTTTCATTTTTGGCATTGTGAGGAGATTATTATAAAATATTGAAAAATAGGATTGAATATCGATTAAGTAGATATTGACGTATCTTACATGTACATCTAGTCATTGTTTATGTTTTGGAAATGGTAAACCTGATTTGGAAGGATGCACATATGCAGATATTGAATGAGGTATAGACATGAAGAAATGTATATTTGGGTACATGATATTATTTGATGGTAGAGAAGTATCATGGAAATAATGACTTCATAAGTGTCTTTCCTTGTCTTCCATAGATGTAGAATATATTGTAGTCACTACAGGATATAAAGAGGTGTTATGGATGAAGATGTTTTTAAGAGAAATGAGACAAATCATGGGGAATTATATTCTCTATTGCTGCAGCAAGAGAGAAATTTTTCTCAGAAAGAACCCAAAATTTTATTCTAGGTCCAAACACATCGATGTGCAATATCCCTGGATTTCAAATGTGTGGGATGAAATATGGTTGAATGTTGATAAAATCTACACCAATGATAATGAAGAAGACATGATGATAATGGTTCTTCCAAAAGTGATGTTGGATGCCTGTGAGGAGATGACAAGTCTAACTTATACCCCACATTGGTTGTGATAGGGGGATTTGTGGGGGCCACTACCAATTAGCGAAGAGATCAGCAAAGAAAGTTTTTGTCGGAAAAATACTTATTGTGGGTATACTTTAGTGGGAATGCAATGCGGTGGACAAGTAACTAGAAACAAGGAAAATTTCTTGAGTAGTTGATCTACCAAAACAACTAGAGAAAATATTTTTTTCTTCCTCCGTAAAATAGAATCAAAATTCAAAGAATATATAATTGGAATAGTCTGATCATTCGATGTTACATATTGATAGAATAAAAAAATAATTGGCTCCCTTCTCCTGTAGATGCAAAAACACTACCAAACCACGTTAATTTCTCATATTTCTATATTTTACACGTCTGCGTGTCTGTTTTTCATCACCACAAACCTTTACTGCCCTAAAACGGGAAACTAAAACAATATGGGGTCAGACTCCCATCATTGTTTGTTGTAGGTATTACCCATTCCACTCGAAGGAAAACACATATGAAGAATTTTTTTTAATATTTTTATCTATATGTACGCATTTTTATAAAATCAATTAATTATTTATTTATATAAAAAAAAATTCTAAATATTTTTAAATATATTGAAATATATTCATTATTGATATTATATTAATATAATAGATATTATAAAAAATTATATAAGAAGTCTTTTATTGTAAATCTTGTATATTTAAATGTAATTTAAAATATTTATTCATTTTTTACATGTTTTATATTTATTCATTTAAAATTTTTATACTTTATTCATTTTATAATATTTATTTGCACACTTTGATTTATTAATTTTTAATATTATTAATATTTTTGTTATTTATATAATTAATATTTCAGCATTTTTAATATTTATTTAGTTTTTAATATTTTATCATTTCTACAATTATTATTTATCCAGTTTTAATTAGTAATTTCTTATAAATAATTAGAATTTTTTTTTATATTTTAATCTATATTATTTGTATTTTAAAATTTATATAATTTATATAATTTATTTTTTAATTATTTTTTAATATATTTGTTTTTTATGTTTATTTGTTTTTTTATAAAGTAATTGTGTAATTTTTAATATCCAATTTTATATAATTATTAATATATATAAATTTTTGAATTTAATTATATAATATTCAATTTTATATATTTAATTTTTTAAAGTCAAAGACATCATGCAAAAGAATTTTCTTATGTGTTGATTAAATTTTTTATGTATCTGGTGTATATGAGAACAAAATTTAACACTCATAAATCCTGTATATATTGAACCTAAATTTAGCACCTGAAAATGATTTCTTTTTCAGTTATTAACATCTTAGGTCTTATAATTATACTTTTATCAGTGGTTTTTATCATTTATAAAGTCATTCATTTATCTACTCCAAATTTAGTGATGATAAATTCATTCATTATCACCACTTATAATTTTATCATTGATAAATGATACCTTTCAGTTCTTTTTTTCAATGCTTAAAAAACCCTAAAAATCATACCGCTCCTCCGAAAAATTCAATATATTGTGAAAATAAAAATTTACTGTTGTCTTTGTTAGATTCTTTGATGAATAGAACCCATAAACAAAAGGTATTCTATTTTCAAAATTCTACAAATTTTTCAGTTGACCATGCAAAAATGTTTCATGACTTTTTGTTCATTCTTATGGGAAAAAATAGTTCAACACCCAATTATTTTTTTAAAAAATATTAGTAAAATAATCTATACTACTCAAAACCACTACATATTCTTAACTAATAAAGTTATATTTACCCTTTTATTAACTAAATTTCATTCCTTTTTTTATTTTCCACTTTTCAATTAGAAAAAAATTCTCCATTATGAGTCTTTTTCTATGTATTATTGGGAAGGATAGTAGACTACCTTATGAACCTTTTTAGAATATTCCCAGTATATTTTAGTATTTTAGATTGAAAAAATTTATTTATGGATGGATGAGTTATTTATTAATAATGAGTTATCATGATTCTAAAATTATTCCTCTACTATGTAAATTAAATTTGAATCCATATCAAAAAAATAATAATATAATTTAAATAAATTTTATAGAGGTATTTTTGTTTATTCATGTTCTCTAAATAAATCAATAATGATTATCGGTTATGAATAACTCTATTCCATGGTGAGTATATTGATGTTATTTAAAATTATAGTTCTTGTTTCCCATGACAATTTCTTTATAAAAGGTTAATATTCACCTCTAATTAGGGTTATATATGTTTCCATATTAGTTGACATATTTGATTTTATTATATCCCATAATGGTTTATTATTTATTAATTATATCTCCTAGATTAAACTCATAATATTTTATTAAAATTTAAGCTCAAAATACAATATAATATGAATGAAACTATAGGTGATGAAGAACATTGTGTGAAACTGACCCAGATACCCTCTCAAACCTGTACCCGACCTAAATTTCTACTTGCCCAAAGGGCGTTACTAATCCCCATAGTGTCTAGCACTTAGGCATCAACAAAAAATAGTGGGAATTATATATCCAAAAATAAATTATATAACATGAAATATGTATACATGTAAAAAAGAAAATAGTGGAAAAAATATATATATGACATAATAGAAAGATAACAATGGAAGGAAAACAACTCAAAAGTTAGAAAAAACTCTTATAGAAATTTCAAACTACAAAGGTTGAAAAGTCTAAAATATCTACTCCAACAGTCTCCATGTGATATGATGGGAAAAATCCAACTATATCCCCATCTAGATACCCAAACCTAGCAGATTGGAAAAAAACAACTCTCCCTCACAATGGCACCTTCACTTTCCCGACATCAAAGGTCATAATCAGGTCTATGAATTATTAAAGGGGTATGAAGTGTGTGATTTGACATGCTCAGTAGGGTCCCAAACAAGTGTTCTATATTTTTTCTCATAATTATAGTCCAATAATGATCATCATTAAAGAAAACAAGGAATAATAAATACTTTAGATGTTTTTATCTCAAAATCTTGAAAAAAAATCTAATTCTCCCATTTCCACATTTCCAAATAATGTAGGTGAAACAGTTTTAAATTAATTTACACACATATATCAAGATAGATATGTCATTTCAAACAAATTAATTCCTTACAAATAATAAATAAATCAAAGGAAATACAATCAAAATAGTAAAAACCAAAAATAAACATAATCTTCCAAAACAATAGGTAACACAACACCAAAGATCACACTAGGTCATGTTAGCTATAACAACCATACCTAAATATAGTCAATTACATGTGAATAAAGCCTGTAGACATATTCATCAAGTCTATGGAGTAGAGGAACACCCCAAAAAGTGAACCCTCTCATAGGTCATAAAAGTCCATAGAACAACAGGCCTAGGAAACAAAGGAAAAACTCATGAGTGTAACCCTTAAAAGTAGAAAGAGATTATTACTAAACCTTTTTCCAATGTATCCATGGAGACCCATGTGAATTTTTTTTCAAACCATTCCATCATATGATGCCTTTAGAACTATTTCATAGTGCTTTTAAAAATCATTTTTATTCTCTAAAACCAGTGGAAACCCATATTTTATTGAAAACACATTCAAACACACCCAAATAAAATCAGTAAATCATGTCATTTAATTTTACAATTTTTTTTATCAAAAACTAGTGCAATGCAGTTAAACAACAAGGGATATAGATGAAAACACCTACCTTAAAACTCAGGTCGGACATGCTCATAATGGGATCCACCAATAGGAAGAACACAACAATGATAAAGGGGGATATATAATATTTATAAACATCTCATAATTGATTCAATTTAACCAAAGGATCAGAAAAGAAGAAATAATGAAACATACCTCAAGAACGCACACCTTCCACAATACTCCCAATAAAGGATCAACCCCCACAATAAGATCGCACAAGGAATCTAGAAATTAAACAAAGGAATTGCCACCGAAAATCAATGTATATGATAATTCAATGTAACATCTCTACAAAAATCAAAGTAAATGAATAATAAGAATGCATTTCTCACCTGAAGAAATGAACTGCAATTGAAAAAATGGTTAATTGATGAATGAAATGATATGGAAGAAATGGAGGTCTCCAAAATAATTTTTTTTATTATTCAACCAAAATCCCTCCTTGAATAAAAAAACAAATTATCTGAGAATCACCCTAAAAACCAAACATGAAACATTTACATGGTGTTTAATCCCATTACAAGACATATAATCCAAAGGGTCCATATATGCCTAAAACTCATCACATTTTAATTAAAAATATCATTTTCAACATTATATGACCTGTAATTTTTACACAATGAGTAATATTTCACACCATGTACTAATATTAAAACAAGATCCTGGAAAGAATTACACATCATGTACTCCCATTAAAAGGAATGTAAATTCCCAAAAGACTACACAAACAATAGATTCTTATATGAAAACCCAAACCACCTCGGGAATTCTCTACACTCAAGGATAACCCCACAAATCTATTACATATTTATAATATGACTCTATTAATTCAATTAAATATTAATTTTTAAACTTACATCATTTTTAAATAAAATTATATCCATCCTCGAGATTCCCATGACACATCCAATTAAGGATGAAAACATGTAAAGATAATAAAATTTTGTGAATGTGGGTAATTTTTTTTTACAAAATCCCCACCATAATACATTCCATCAATGAAAAGTTACGTGGAATAATGATGTCTTGTAAGGAGGTGATGTTGATTCTACTTCATCAGTGAATCAAGATCCAAAGTCTCATGAGAATCTAATCTGTGTTTTCATAACACTCTGACCAATGTAATCAATATCCCGTGCAATATATTCAAAAGAGAGTCAATGATATTTACATGATACTCCACGATAGATAAATATGGCTATAACTCAATATCTTCCCAAATTAGAATGTGAGGTGGATTGGGATAGTTTTTCCCGAGCTGTGATATGTGGAGAACATCAAGAATTATTTTCAACCGAATTGGCAGTGCTAACTAATAAGAAACCTATCCAAGATTCTCAATGACCTCAATCAATCCATATATCTTGAATCCAAATTTCCCTACTTTTCAATCTGATGGTGACCAACTGAGTAGAAACATTCAAGAAAGCCCATTCACCTATGGAAAAAACTAATATATAACATGGTTGATATGAATAATATTTTTTTCGACTTTGATGTGTAACTAGACAAATACATAAATCCTTAATTCTCACAGATGTATCTTACACCAAACTTGGCCCCACAAAAGAAGATTCATCCACCTCTGCCCAACCAATAGGTGTCCTTCATGGGAGGCCATAAAAACCCTCAAAAGAATGCATTCTTATTGACCACTAATAACTTTTATTATAAGAAAAATCAACCAGCTTTAAATGGTCATCCTAAGATTCACCAAAAATAGAAAACAGAAGAACAAAGCATATCCTCCAAGACTTGAACAGAATGTTCATTATGAATGTATTTCTATAGATTGTAAGTTGTACTAAATCTAACTAGAGTTCCCATCAACTCCTGGAGACTCATCCATAAACTCAAATTAATCCTATTATCCCTATCAAAAACGAAAACATAAGGAACCCCATGTAACCTCAAAATTCATTACACATATATCTTACCCATATGATCAAATTTATTAGTGTCCCTGAACTAAATGAAATGATCCGACTCTTTCATTTGATCAATCAACAACTAGATTGCATTCCTTCTTTAGAAAGTTTATGCTAATCCAATAAAAAATTCAACGTCTACCTCATACCATTTCCAAACCAACACTCGAAATGGTAGAACCAAACCATATGGTTAAAGAATCTCCTTTCTTATCTATTTTCGAGCATAACAATGGTACACATAATCACAAATGTCACACTTCATACATTGAAACCATAATCATTATATCATGTCATAGTAAATCTTCATAGTTAACATATGAACAAACCATTTATATGTATGACAATAAAATACTTATCTCCTCACAGATGTTGGATGAAAAAAAATTCCCCAAAACTGAGAATACAATCTAAATAGAGAGACCAACAGGAAATGGTCTCCCCACCATATAGGGTTTCTTTAATTCCTATAAACTCATAATCATGAGGCCAAATCTACCTAATAGACTCAACAATATATGATGATAAAAGATCAGTAGTCAAAACCGTACCTAAAATGTCCTCTTGAGCATCCAGATGCAACGGAGTGAAAATCCCCATAAATTTCCTCTCTTTCTTAGATTCTAGAACATCCTATAATCGAACTTTTCAACTTAAAGTATCTAAAATGACATTCCCCTTCCCCCAACATGTTGAAAATATTGAATTCAAAAATATAAATGTATTTCAACCATCATCTCTATCTGAGATTCAAATACATATATGAAATGAAAAATCTTAATATTTTATGGTCATAAAATACTATGAACCATTCCCAAAAAAAAATATTTCTTCCAACTCTTAATCTCATCAATAATTATGAAAATCTATAAATCATGAGTTTTGTAATTATTCGCATGTGGTATAAGACTAATAGAAATTTAATCTACCACATGATCATATTAATTATGTAAACAACCCAAAATAGTTCCATAAGAATCACAGATAACCATATACCCCTTACTAAGATCAAGTAAAATCAGAATAGGAGATGATGTCAGAAGTATTTTTAGATCATCAAAAGAAGAATTATATTTTTAATACTATTTAAATTTAATATCTCTTCTAGTAAGAGCCATAAAATGTGAATCATATATTGACAAATCATTGACGAACTATCAATAATACCCAACAAGATCATGGAATATCCAAATATTTAAGATATTATGTGTTTCTTAACATTATGAAAAAGCCTTCACCTTCTGAGTATCAATTGATAATCCATGATCATAAATCATATGCCCTACAAAATTTAATTCTTGGAATTATAAATTTCCTTTCAAATTAATTCCTTATAAATAATGAAACCTCAGGATTTCTTATACAAAAAACCAAATGGTGATTTTTCTCATGCTTAGTTATTGATTAAACAAAAATATAATCCATGAAAAATAAAATAAAAATGTCAATATACTAACAGAATATTTGATTTATCAATTCCATAAAAATTGCAGTAACATATTTCGAACCAAATGACATCATTAGATATTCGAAATAACCATATCATCTCTTGAAGGATTTCCTAGTATATTAGAATCCTGAAATCTAAATAGATCATTACTTGAATGACAATCAATCATTGAAACCCACTATTCCACCCTTAACTAATAAAAATAATCATCCATATGAGGCAAAGGATATTAATTCATAACCACTGCCCAGTTCAATATTCAATAGACCACACAAATTCGTAGTGAACCATCTTTCTTACTGGAAAAGGGAACTAGGGACACCCGAGGTGAAATTTTAGGGAAAAAATCTTTCACCATCAGATCATCTAACTAAACCTTGAGAGCTATTATCTTCTCTAGTGTCATATGATAGGAATGTATTGAAATTGGTTACAGACATGGTACTAGGTCAATCAAAATCTATACCTCCCTCTATATAGGAATCCTAGATAAGTCATCTAGGAAAACATTAGGAAAATAATTTAAAATAGTTCGAATATCAACAAAAAACAAAATTCATCATGATCAACCACTACAGATGACAATAAACTCCTATGATCTGGGGGTAAGGTCATGCATGACCATAACTTATATCCCTCTCTCCCAAAAAAACATATGATCTCCCATAATCCATACAAAAAAAGACCCAATGGTGATAAAAATCAACCTAAATTTGACGTGAAATAAGAAAAACCTTCCCGATGATGAATTCAAATAGCTCCATATCAAGAATGAGAAAATCGTAGAATAACTCCACATTGGCTATCGATAGCATAGAAGCACATCAAAACCCCTACTATTTTCTATTTTTAAGAGGTGTCTTTAGGTCTATCAAAATTTACATGACCTCCATTAAAAAGTAATGAATATAAAAAATGGCTGCATATAAAAGAGTAGGAAGAAAAATTTTCAAATAAATAATGTTCTATTAAAGTTGAAAGAAATAAGGTACCTCCCAATCTCATTGCACATGAATATACCTCTTCTAGAAACAAAAATACTATGTGAAGATGCCTCAATTTTGAAGAATGTTTATAGAGCCTTGTAGTCATTGAAGCATATGACTGTTGCATATTATCCTCTCAAGCCGATGATCCCTTACAATATTGAATCATAGAAATAGTTTGAATGATTCGCTACAAATTTCCATATTATCTATAACTATTTCACATATTTTAGAATGAGGGATATGAACATCATGTGTGAATGAATGTTTCACACTAATTAAAATTCATAGGCACCCAATTAGCTGCAACTGGGCCTGCTGAATAATTCTACTACTGATAACCACATCCATCACTCATGCAATGATCCTATGACTTTCTATTTTTCCATGTAGTGACACTGAAGCATCCACTAGCTAGAAGAGAAGGTAATTAATATCCAACCATTCCTTACATATTTATCAATTAAATTATATCCATGTCCACTATCTCATCATAGGTTAAAATCGTCAATATAAATACCTTTGATCTGATGTATAGTCATAAAACCAACAGGTACTTATGTGGTTTCAGCTGGTCATTATTTATAACCCATAGTGAAAAATGAAACAGATATGCAAACCAATTAGTGTACATTAACACCAAAACCTCTAACTACAAAAAATGTATGAATTATAGAGACGTATTCATCATTATCGACACTAAAAATAACTATTACAATAATAGAGTCTTGAAACCCTTCCATTACAATCTCACATGCTTATCCACTTGTACCATAGAATCCCACCATCTCTTGAAAGGCCTCTTATGTATAAATAATTCACACATCAACTAGATACTCTCAGTTGTATCCAAGATGTATAAGATCTATTAAATCATTACCATCTAGTAATCTACCTATGGAGGATCATTCGAACCCTTAATGGATGGTGGCCTTTCACGAAAGGACTCTCATGATAAATCACTATCTCCTATAGCCTATTTTTGTACCTTAAAAATTATTTTATAAACATTATGTACATTCTAATATATATAATTAACTTCCTACTTGATATCTTTGATAAAATTATAATAAATAAGAGGATTCCCTTAATGATCAGCAATTATGCCCACACAAGGAACTCACGAAGCACAACTCTGAGGCATAATGTTGTACACTAAACTATAAGAAACTATTAGAAAATATAATGATATCATTTCAAAATAGAAAAACCATAAGAAAAAATTGATATTAACATCAATAACTAAATATGATAGAAACACATCCCAACATCCCATGGCAACTTGACTCTCATAGTGGAAAGAGCTAGTCAGGCACTCACCACAACCTACCTCTCATGTTCCGATGATCCAATATTCAGTTTGAAAAACAAATGATAAGGACTATTAAGGATATAACAACACTTTCATGCTAAATTATGATGAACTTGACCTAAATACACTCTCAAACTTGTTCTTAAACTGAATTTTCACATACTTGAATGGAATTCCTAATCCCCATAGGCTGGCATCTAGCACCTGAGAATCTTCCACAAATAGAGGGAATGATTTCTCCCAACCTAAAGCAGATAACAAGAAATATGTATAAATATAAAAAATTATACAATAGACTAAAATAATAATACATATATTTCACAAAAGAAAAATAATAATATAATCAAAACTACTAAAAAGTTAGAAAAAATATCCAAGAGACAAGTCCAACTACAAAGGACGACAAAGATAAAACAAAAACTAAAATAGTCTCTATGTGATACCATGGTAAAGTACACACCATCTCACCATCCATCTACCCAAACCTAGATGACAGAAAAAACCTCACTACCTCACTTTAATGCCTTCACTTTCCCAACGTCGGAAGACATGTATAGGTCTATACACTATCGAAGGGGTATCCATAGTGTAAGCTAATAGGATCATTAGGGTCCCACTAAGCTGATCCATATCATGTCTTTGAACAATATTACTAACATTATAAACATTAAAAACGATTCATGATTTATAGTTTAGTAGTTTTTATCTCAAAATAATGAAAAATTCATTTAATTTTCATCTTTTTCACATTTCCAAATAAATTTGATAAATAATTTCGAAATAATTTCATTGAAATATATCAAAATTAAAGAATAATTTCTAGAAAAATGTGGCATCACAAATTATATCAAATCTGTGGTAGTACAATCAAAATAATACAAACCAAAACATCAAAAATCATCCAAAACATTATTTAACATCAAACTAAGGATCACACTAGGTCAGGATAGCTAGAACATTCATACCTAATCAAATACAATCACAATTTCACCAAGCCTCTAGATATATGCATAGAGTCTAGAAAGTATAGGACACCCCCATAAAGTGAACTCCCCAAATGGTCTAACAAGTCCCAAGAAGAACAAGCCTAGTGAGTAGAGAAGTGCCCCATGAGTAAACCCCCTAACAGTAGATGAGGCCTAATAATACAACTTACACCTAAGTACCCAAGACTTCACTTATGATTTTTTTCCAAATCATTTCACCATATCACGATTTGAAAACCATTTCCTAAAACCATTTCACAATGAATTAAAAAAATATTTTCATTTACCAAAACCTTGGGAAATCCATCATTTATCAAAAACCCATTTTTAGACACAAAATTCAAATTAATAAATATTTCTACTTAATATAATAATTTTTTTATCAAAAACTAGAGTAATTAAATTTGAAAAAATTGGTGGGAGACAGAAACACCTACCTCAAAACTCCGGGCACACATGCTTGTAATAGGTTCCACCAATAAGAAGATGTAATCAATGACAGCGGAGGACCAAGAATCAATATACACATTTCAAATTGATTAAATTTATTAAAATTATTGGAAAATATAAAATATCACACCATACATCAACAAAACACACCCATAGCACTATAAATAATACAAGATCAGCCTCGAAAACAAGATCTCACAATAGTTCTACAAATGAAACAAAGGAATTACCACCACAGATCAACATATCTGATAATAAAACACAATGATGCTACAGTGATAAAAGGAAATAAAGAAGTATAAAGGATTATTCACCCAATGAAATAAACGACAAAAAAAACATATAAATAACTAGATGATACGATATGTAAGGAATGGGGGTCTCTAAAATCACCAGAGAGGTGCTCTAATTTTAGAGAATGGAGTTTTGTGAACAAATAATAAAACAAATCAAATGAGAAGCACCCTAAAAACCAACCATATGAAATTTATGTATTGTGAATACCATTACATATCTTGTAATCCCAACGGTCCATAAATTTATAAAAAAAAAACTTATTACTTTTATATTAAAAACTGTATTTTCAACATTACATGGCGTATAATCTTTCACACTTTACTAACCTCATGACATGATCGAAGAAAACATTCCACATCATTTACTCCCATTAAATGGCATGTAAATTCCAAACAAGTCAGAAAAATAACATATTCTTATATGAAAACTTTAACCATCATGGGAGTTCTCTAAACTCAAGGAGAACCCCACTCATCCATTTCATGTTAATACCCAGACTCCATTAATTCAAATAAACATACACCAATAAACATTAGTTCATTTCCCCAAAAGATGATTTATATCCTCATGATTCCCAAGTCAAAACCTATTAAATAATAAATCAATTAAAGAGAAGGGAATTACCTAAATGTGGGAAGTAGTTTGTTTTAAGATAAAACTGAAACAATTTTCATTTTTATAACTTTTAATATGGGCACAATTCAGCAAGAAATAAATTTACCATTTGAAAAGTACGGGTTATAAATTAAAATTTATATTCTATATAAAGTTACGTTTACTAAAAATATATATATTAAAATAATAATCTATATATTCCCCATGTTAACATTATTTTATAACGTATAAAATAAAATTGATACAAAAATGTCTAAAAAATTTAAATAATTAATGTTCATGAATTACACAATCAAAATAAAATGAATGAATATTGTGCTGATAATAAACTAACTTTTTGTTACAATATTAAATTTCATTATATCCCATGATGAATAAATTTAAAAATATAATAAATTATGATATGTATCTTCCTGGGAAAAAGTATTATTTTAATTTTTATTCAGATAATTATTCATCTTCAAATGTTTTAAAATGTTGTTGAGGAAATAATATTTTTTATCAAATATGATAACTATATAACATTGAATGTTATTTTATTTAAAAAATGAAGAAAACTGTCATTTAACTTGATAATATAATTCATATTAATATTAAAGAATGGGAATACATTTATTTTAAAGTTTAATAAAAAATATGCATTTATAAAGTCAAATTATATACTATAAAATAAATAAAAAATATATATTACAAAAATTATAGGCTTTATATAATTGGTATTCCTATTATAATCATATTATTTATATTTTATATTATTATTAAAATTTAATTTACTTATATAAATTGGTATTAATGTACTATTATTTCACAATTTTTATACATGGATTGAAAAATAATCAATATATTATTATGATTCTAAGCTCATATAATGTTGATAGAGATTTTATTTTTTATTTTTAATCATTTATAAATCTTTCATTGACTCAATATATATATAAATATGTTTTTGTGTGTTTAAATAATAACATATTCAGATTCTATGCTCAAAAGTTCTATATATTTACTTATTTACTAGTAAATATGCATAACACCATGGGTTTTTTGGAAATGTTTTTTTCAAAATAATTTATTCTTATAGATATTGTAAATTTCACGCACCACTAAAAATAGTTTTTTTATTTTAATAAACTAACTTAGTCTTGAGTTATTTGAAACATAAAGTCAACCATGCACTACAATCAATAAAATTCTTATCTTCCGCTTTATAGAACACCATGAATATCTTATATTACACACAAAACTGACTTTTCTTGTTGCCTTGTGTGTCAAGAAAGACCGTGTTTTACCGAACAACAACATATTATTAAAAACGTTATTATTTAATATTATATTATATAACCTATCCATTAATTTTGAGGTTAAAAATAGGATTAAATAACTTATGAAATATATGGTTTAATTAATTTGGTAAAAATTAATTTGAAATGAAAATAAGGACTAACTGAATATGAATGGAATGTTTTTATAAAAACAAATTTTATGCTCACAAAGAAATTTTAACATTATAAATTAAATTAAATAATATTGGTGAATGATATTAATGATATATATATTTTATATATTCAATAAAATATTTTTTACATTCATGGAATATATTTTATAGGCATAAGATCAGAACAAACCCAATATTACACATTAAAACATATATTTTTATAAAAGTAGTATTACCGCCATTCAATAGGGAACCTGTTTTAAATATAACATTTTGAAATTTTATAAATTTCATACAAGAAAATAGATTTAATTTTTACAATATAAACCTAAATATAAGGTCGCGTTGAAATTTTGGTATTTTTCTGTGAAGTTTCATTTTTTGATGAAAAATGAAAAAATACTGAATTTTAATATGACACTTCCTTATTGAATTATATATTTATAATGAAAAATTATATTTTTAAATTGTTTTAACATATAATTACTTTAATGTTTTATCAATTAATAAATTTTAAATAAATTTCACATTAAAATTGAATAAAAACATTGGAAACTTTTTTACATTTTTACTTTAAATCCCTGAGTTATTGTCCCATATCTAGAAATAAATTTAAATTAATTTATACCACTCTAGTGATTATATTTTGAAAAAAAGGATTAAAAGTTTAGAATTAAAATAATTTATAATGTATAATACGGTCACCATAGTTTTTTTAGAAAAAATACCAATGAAAGTAACTAAAATTAATTAAATATGTTAAGTTAAAATTAATTATTAAAAGAGACTAACATTACTATAAATGGGTAAAATGACTTATAAAATTCTCTAAAACATATTTTATGGATAGATTTAATCCAATACACATCTTAGTTTCCATAATGGTCATTTATTACACTTATGTAATAATTATTACTCATGGGATCACACGGTTCATTTCCAAAATAAAAATTGTGTCCTTTTCCTCCACTATAAAATAACACTCATCCACCCCACTTCATCACACATCTAAATCACTTTGTATCAACCATGATGTTCCAAAATATCTCTTCGAAATTACTCATCTAAACCTATAAACCTCACCTTTATGTAGAATACCATCCAAGGATGCCATTTTGTGAAAACCAAAATGAGTTACCTAAAAAACAGGTAACATCCTTCCTCAAGCTCTTCAGTTTTATTTTCATTCTCCACCCCACATACTCATATTTTTCAATTATTATTTAATAAATACAGTATCCTCAATATTCTAATCTGTTTTTATTCTAATTTTTATATCATTAATTAGAAACTCTATAATATTATGGGTAACAAACTAAACATTTATGTGTACGGTGAACTACCGCCACAAAAAACTATGTTGTTCATTTTACCTTTACAACCTATTATGGTTAAAAATTATGATTAAAGATTTGTTTTTATAAAATATTAATGATATTAATGAAGTATTTATACTTATTTATTTATTATATAATGCCTATCTTTATGATTTCCATTTTTTTAAATGTGACAACTTCGTTTGTGGAAGTGTCGACTACCGCCTACTCAAAACGTTGTGATGCATTCACACATTACATGGAATATATTAAAGATAGTTTTAGTAAGCTTTTATAATATATAATAAATAATAATTATAATTGACTAATATTATATATATATGTATACATTTATTTGATTTACTTTCTTTTTTTCAATACAAAAATAAAATGGAAGCCTCGTTCATCGTACTTACGTCCTACCCTCTCCATTGATAATGTATTTCATTTAATATTTATTTATTTTATAGATTACTATAATTATTTTTATAATGAATATATATTATATATAAATCATTTTTTAAATTCATGACGTAACTAAATCTTGATATATGTAAGAGTATCAATAATAAAAAATCAAAACATACGATAAACAAAGTGATGATTGCCTGAAACATTACTTTAACATGGTAATCTTAATTAATGTGTAATATGAAGTCATACATGAATGTTATATGGTATTAGATATAAAAACATTTTTATGTGGTATATGTTAATAAAATTTTATTTATTTTATAATATATTCTAATGGGTACAATGAAATTCAATACTTAAGGTACGATAATTTCATCTCACTTTTGATTTTTGAGAGATACATGTCTAATTAACCACTCATTGTGTTTGTGTGTTGTGTATAAAGGACATGGATGTATTATATGAACCTTATAATTAAATTTATGTTTATTTAAATATCCATTTGACTATATTTTTTCTTGGGGTTTTTTTTGAAAAGTTACCAAATCCGTAATGTAATTTTATCTCAATTTTCCTTCTTTGAGGCACATGTCATGTTATACACCTATATTTTTCTTTGAGGCCTAAAAAATTACTTTCGAAATGTTATATCATGAATCTAATTATTTTCATGATATTTTAAGGTTCATGTATTTTTATTATTTCCATATTATTATGATTTAATGTTACTAAAGTAGTAATGGTTTATAACATTAATCTCATCTTTCATCCAGATTTTCTTGGATTTTTCTTCCACTGATAAAATATTATGATCCACCTCTGAATAACAACCATTAACTCTCTTACCCTCCGGATAAGAATGTTATATCCAGGTAATGTATCCATTTTCCACTCTTTGGTTGGAAATTTTATAAGGAAATATTTAAAACATTTTAAAAACAATTTTATTTGAAAATAATCTATATAATTATAAATAATGTTGGAAAAAATAAACCATTATTGAAAACCTTTTTAGGAATCAAGGTTTTGAAAGAACACATATTTCTGATCAAAAGGAGAAATAAAGTTAGGTTTTTGTAAAAAAAATATTAATTATCATAAGAATGTTATATCCAGGTAATGTATCCATTTTTCCACTCTTTGGTACTTATGATAATTAATATTTTTTTTACAAAAACCTAAGTTTATTTCTCCTTTTGATCAGAAATATGTGTTCTTTCAAAACCTTGATTCCTAAAAAGGTTTTCAATAATGGTTTATTTTTTCCAACATTATTTATAATTATATAGATTATTTTCAAATAAAATTGTTTTTAAAATGTTTTAAATATTTCCTTATAAAATTTCCAATTGTTTACAAAGGTAAGGTTTTCAAAAGGTTTCATGATTAATTTATATATTTTGATATTATATATGAAAAAACGTTTTTCAAAATGTTTTTTTTTCTAAAAAGTAGTTTTTTCAAATATGAAAGGATATTTTTCTGAAGAAATTTTAATGTTAAATTATAATTATTTTATTATAATAAATGAATATTTAAAATTGTTTTATGAAAAGTATTCTCAATGAAAGGCTATATTATTTAAGAAATGTTCCAATGATCTTTCAAAATCCTTCTTCATATATGATGACATATTTTGTTATAGTTTATTCTTTATTGGAGATATGATCCAAGAATAAAATTCATATTCTTTCTTGAATGGTTTATGTTGTGATTTAATGATTTTTATGACACGTGTTTCCCTTACATGGTATATATGAATATAAAACCTGGTTCTTATCATGGGTTCTGCTTTAATGAATTGATTATGAGACCTATATACTTTTCCAAAGGTAATTATATGGTAAAATTTTTATGATGGGAATTTCATTTCATGGGTTATGATATGATGTTTGTGAAGCCCATCTCTTTTTATGGGTGATGATATAATGCGAGTTTTATAATTTTTTAGAACATGTGTGTATTATTTTATGTGAGAGGTGGGAACAACATCTCCCTTAAATTAATTGGGTAATGTTGAATATTATATGAGATAAAAGGGTACATGGATTATATCCCATGACTGAAAATAAGAAGATACATAAGTTGTAGCCCAAATCTATAAATAATCAAGTACCCTAATTTTAGCTCATGTCTGAAAGTAAAATGGTATGCAGGTTACATCCCAAGCCCAAAAATAAGAGGGTAAATGGGTTGTTATCCCATTACTAAAGTAGGCTCATGGGTTATACCCAAATATTAACATGTTATAAAGGTCTTGGTAGGTATCCTTGACATAATATTTTCTATTCTTATGTGAATTCCACAAATTCTATGTGTTATTACTCAGTAATTTTTTCATGGATTATGCATTTGATCCCCTTATGATTAATGTATTATAAACTACTAATATTTTTTCTATGACTCTTGTTTAGGATATTTTATATGTATGATATGATCTTAAAATTTTATTCTCATTTTCTTATACCCTTATTTTCATGTTATACTTATGTATTTTCCTTATTTACACTTATTGAGAATTCGATGTCACCCCTTTCTTATGTTTCATTTCCCCAAGTTATGAATAATTTTATTATGTATAACAAATAAGAGGGATGATATTTTAGGGAATAAATACTGATATTTCACTATGTTAGAAGATTTTATTTCTAAATTTCTAAAGTCACTAAACAAGCATTTTATTTGGGCATCTTTTTGTATAATGTTTTATGTATTCTAAAAAAATGATGTAATTTTTATATACGATATGTCTGGGTTATTATAACTGGTATCAAGGAAAAGGTTTTGTCACACTTTGTAAACTGAGATGAGAAATCCTTAGTTAGACCTCTAAATTCATGTTTAAATATTATAATAAGGATATGGAAATTATAGGAAAATATCCTAGAATTTTGTCAAAGTATTGAGTGAGTGGTTTCCAAGAAATACATTACTTTTTGAATACAACAAGAGGATGTGGCTATTGAAGAGATGTACCTTGGGGTAAAAACTCTGATATGGTGTGGGGAGCTTGAATCAAGCATAACCTGGTATATTACAATGGGCCATCTTATAAACCTTTTTTTATACACTTTGGTGATATGATTTTGGAATTCACAGACTCTTATTGAACAATAATAAAAGATTTAAAAATATTCTGGCAACGAATAACCTAGGATAAACCTATGTTGTCATAAATTAAGGAATGTTTCATAATTTTTGAATAATGTATGTGGTTTTTTATGATTATGTGGATCCTCACTATGAAAAAGTTTTCTTACTGTATACTTTTTTTACATAATGGTTGGAATCAGAAGGAACTTTTTTAATGGTGATTGCATTGGAAACTAAAATGAGTGTTCCCATGAGAATCTGAATGCTATGGGAGCTAGAAAGATAAACCGTAGTGCTATGATCACATATAATTCTCACGCTATGAATCATATCGAGCTTCCAAACATGAAATTGTGGTAACATTGTTTTTTTGAGTCCTCCGTGATGAAATGTACACCTTATTTCAGAGGGACTTCTGATCCACTTATTGTTGAACATTGGATTAGTGCCACTAAAATGATATTCTCTATTATATAGTGTTCAGATAATGATAAAGTAATTCTAGCTATTTATCAGATAGAAGATGAATCAGACTAGTGGTGGACTCTAATCAAGAACATCAGGGAACAAGATTAAATCTAATCCATGGATTTGGAAGATTTCCAGAACTTTTTCTTTAATAATTATTTCCCTCGCCTTCATCAAAAAAATATGGAAAAGAATTTCCTTGAGTTCAAGAAAAATAATGATGAATGTGTAAGGAATTACAAGGATAATTTCACAATACTTATGAGGTACACTGCTGTAATTGTCATCCAACACAAATGTAAAGTTGATATGTTCTTTAGTGGCATAACACCAAGTCTTAGATGTTCATTGGAAATAAGATACTTTAGTAGCTATGATGAAATTGTGTGTTGTGCAATAAAATTTGAAATGGATATTGGACTTATATATCAATCTAATGGTTTTAATAGGAAAAGGAAAATATAGTTCAATGGAAAATATAAAAACCATGAAGAGAAGAAGATTAGCCTTCCTTTATGATTCATGTGTGGAAATAAGCATGGAAGAAATTGAATTATCGTTCTAGTAAATTTTTAAAGTGTAAAAAGGAAGGAAATCAATCAGACGTGTGCTGAAGTGATTGGAAAAAATTATCTAATGACACAAATAATGATAAATATCTATAGGATAAAAAACTCACACATCAATGTTTCTATTGCAGGGAGTTTGGGAATTTTTTTAAAAAGTTCCCAAATCCAAGGGTTAATATTGCTTATCAACTAAAAAAACCTCAAAAGAAAAAGGAAAAAATATAAATCTTATGTAATCACAATGGATGGGGAAAATAAAGATAATTACGGAAAATTAATTCCTCTCTTCTTATTGTGAATTTTATGTTATATTTTTTAATGATCCCTATAAAAAATTTATTATTCATCCTATAGTGAAATTTCATGTGATTATATTCCGATACATGGATTATAGAATAATAAAATTGTGTTTGATATTCTATTGGTATTAGGAGAGATAGAAATTTCCAATGAAAATGTTTTTGGTATAAGGTGACATCTTATTTAAGGAATAAAGTGTAAATTTTATTTTAGAAGGGCTAAAAGGTTAACCATTTATTATATAGAGTATGTTAAACATTGGATAGGGTTTTAGATAATAAAGTGTTACTTAAACATATGGGTATTTATGCATATTGTATAACATGTGATAAACATTTTTCTATAAGGTTAACTAAAGACATATAAAATGACTTGTAATTATATTTAGGGATCTAATGATCTTTTGTTTATTCAAGAATGAAAAAATCACCTTCATTCCCTGGAGTAATAGATAATGTGGGAATTGATCAAGGCATAAATAAAAGATGATATTTATCATAAGTAGTGGAATTAAATAACATAAGTATATAACCTTTAGGAAAAAACTATATTGAAATAAAATTCTTTCCTATTATCATCATTTTTATGATATCGAGGACCTCTTTCATGCTTCTTCACAATATGGGGTTTTTTAACTTTATATGTATTAGCTAGTTTCTTGTGAAAAATGATATATATCAATATGTATTATTATTTAAAATTTTCCTCCATGCCCAATTTTTCATTAACACCTATGTTCTCTTATGTGGAATCCTAGTTGTATGTTACTTTGGGTAACTGTTGTGTTTACATCATTCCCTTTTTAAAGGAATATTTAGCATTCATTTTTACAATGTGGGTTTCTATGAAAATAATATTAATGTATTAATCCTTTGATAACCCAGATGAATTTTGAGGGAGTAATTCATTTTAAGGGGGGTATAATGTAACACCCAAAGATTTTGTGAAATAAGTTTTTCAAATTAATTTAATCTTTTTGATATTATGCTTTTCACGCAACACTGAAAATAGTTTTTTTATTACATAAATATGTTAATATTTAATTAAATGAAAAAACCAAGTAAATAGTGAAATAAATGAAATATAAAAATTATCTTATAGTATAGATAGCACCGAGGGTAGCTTACGTTACATAAAACACCAACATTCCTCAATGGCTTGCATAACACAGAATAACTAATATTAACGAATTGTAATATATTATTAAAAATATTACTATTTAATATAATAATATATAACCTAGAATTTAATTTGGTGGTTATGAATATTATTGACTAACTTATTAATATACATGGTTGAATTCATTTTATTCCATTATTTTATTTACAAATAATTCATAATTTATAATATGTTCAACTTTGTTTTTTACCTAAAACATTAGTGAAAGTAATTAAAATTAATTACATAGAATAAGGCAAAATTGTTCTTAACAAGTGACTAAACCATAATATTAATGAGACCAATGACCTATAAAAGTTTCCAAAACCTTTTTTATGGAAATATTTAGTCCACTGAACATATAAGATTCAATAATAGTCCACTATTACACTTTATTAACAATTAATACTTTGGCAACACACAATTATTTTTAAAAATCCCAAGTGTATCATTTCCATCCACCATAAAAAAGCACTCACCCATCCCACTTCCTCACACATATCAATGCATTTTTTGACCAAGATATGCTCATATAGCTACTAAAAATCCCTCCCATAAACCTTGAAATCTCACTTTTGGAAGAAATCAATCTAAGAAATCCCTTTGGTGAAAACCTGATAGAGTTACTCGAAGAAGAGAAAACTTCCTTCCTCAAGGTCTTTAGTTTTATATTCATTCTCCACACCCTAAAATATTCTTATGAAATGATTTTATATTAACAAAATTATCCTAAATATACTAAGATGGTATTTTTTAAATATTTATACCTACACTTAACCCTAATTCCATCTAAATCATAACAAACATAGCGTTTACGTGTATGGAGATCTACTGCCTCACAAAAAGTTGTTGTTCATTTTTCCTTTTCCACCTCTTATGGATGGTAATTATGATGTAAACATTAATTTTATAATATATATATGATATTTATAATTTATATAAACTTATTTAGTTTTTATAGAAATTATACCTTCATTATTTACATTTATTGTAAATTGGATAACTTCGTTTGTGCTAGTGTTTATTGCCACCTTCTCAAAGCGATGTGATTCGATCACACTTTACATGGATTTTATAAACGATAGTTTTAGTAAAATCATACGATATATATGAAATAAAATTTATAATATAATGATATTACACATACATATATTTCATTTACTTCTTTCTTTCAACATGACAATATAATTGAAGCAGCATGCATGTCTATGTATGGGCTATCGTCTCCATATACAACTTATTTCATTATATATTTTTATATTTTATAGATTACTTTAAATATTTATATAATGAATATATATTATATACAAATCATGTTTTAAATTATTTAAATAAGGAAATCATGATTTATATACGAGGGATATGAATTTCAAGAAGAAACACGTATGATAAACAAAACCGTTATTACCTAAAACATTACATTAACATGGGACTGTTAATAAATGAGTAATATAAAGTTATAAATGAATCATATAAGGTATTATATATAATAAAATAGGTATTTGGTATATTTATAATAAGATTATATTTATGATATTTTATCTTTTAAGGTGTACAAAGAAAGTCAAGATTTAAGGTAATGGTATTTCATCTCACTTTTTATATCCATGATATTCATGCCCTATTAGCCACCCATTTCATTTTTCTAGTGTTTATAATTCCCAATGGATGTATTCCATGATCAATATACTTAAATTTATGGGTATCTACCTACCAATTTGATGATATCTATTTCATGGGGTAATGTTTCTAAAGTAACCAAATCTGTAAAGTAATTTTGTCTCAATCTTCCATCATTGAGACATGTGCCATGTTATGTACAAATTTTTTTCTATGAGATGTATACACTGCCTTTTGACATGTTATATCATTATTTTATTCTTTTCGTGATTATTTATGATTTATTTTACTTTATTATTTCCTTCATATTGTGACGTAAAGTTACTAATGTGTTAATGGATTATAGCTTCAATCTCATTATTTATCGAGACTATTGTTTATTATGAATCCATTGACGAAATATTATAATCCATCTCTCAATAACTCCCATGAATTTTATTACACTATGTACATAAATTTTATATCCAAGTAATGGTACCATTTTTGCACTCATTATTACGTTTTTTCAATTAAGAAAAAATTGTGAATATCTAACATTATTTCTCTATTTGGTCATAAATATATGTTCATTCAAAACTATGATTCCGAAATAGGTTTTCAAAAAAAAATTATGTTTTATATAATTCTTTATAAGTTTTAAAATTATTTCCAAAGAAAATAATTTGAATTTTGTTTCAATATTCCTTTTTAAATGTTCAAAATAAATTCGAAGAAATAGGATTTCAAAAATATTTCATGATTTATTTATATGTTTTCAAAGTTATTTCGAAGAAAAATATTTTTAAAATGCATTATGCACTAAAAATATTTTTTTCACAATAGGAAAAGAGATTTTACCCATGAAATATTTTTAAATTAAAATATCTTTATTTATATCTAAAGTATTTTGTAAATGGTTTTATAAAAAGGACTTTCAAAGAAATAATATATTCTTTAAGAAATTTTTTATACTATAATTAAAAATATATATTTATAATAAATTAAATAATTTATTATTATTTATGATTTATTATGGATATTATCCAAGAATACCATTCTTATTTTTTGTTAAATGGTTTATGTCTTGATGGAATGAATTTTATGACACATGTTCCTCTTCCACAGGTTATATGCTTTTTAAACCCACTCCATTTCATGGGTTATGATATGATTTTTATGAAACCAATATTGGGTCATTATATGATGGATGTTTTATTATCATTTATCGCATATATGTATGATTTTATAAGGTATGTGGGACCTATATATCCCTCTAATACATTGGGTATTGCTAAATAGTATATGGGCTCAAAGGGTACAGATGTTATAGCGCATGCCTGAAAATAATAAGGTACACAAGTTGTATCCCAATCCTGAAAAAAGAAGTTAAACGGGTTGTATCCCAATCCTAAAAACAAGAATGTACATGTGTTGTAGCCCAAGCCTTAAAATAAGCAGGTACGCCGGTTATAGCCGAAGCCTAAAAGTAAGAGTGTACAAGAGATAAATCCCAAGCATAAAAATAAGAGAATAAGTTGGTTTTTATCCCAATACTAATGTAGGTACATGGTTTTTATCCCAAGAATAAATTATTATAAATTTCTTGGTAGGTAGTCTTGACATTGTATTTTATATGCTTATGTGTAGGACAAAAAAATTTATTTCTTATTCCTTGATTATACATTCATGGGTTATACTCTTGATACCATTATGATTCATGTATTAAGAACTAATTATATTTTTTATATGAATTGTTTTTATTATCATTGAAATGAATGTTATGACCTTTGAATGTTATGTTAATGTTCTCATGCCCTTATATTCATTCTATGCTTTGGTAGTTACCTTATTTACCCTTACTAATAATTCTAGCTCACACATTTATTATGTTTCCTTTCCCCATGTTATGAAGGAGTTTTTTTACGTAGAATTACTAAGGTGTAATATATTTTAGGGAAACATTTATGATATTCCACTGAGTTAAAATATTAATATTTCAGGTTTCCAAAGGTATAAAAATAACACGGTCTTTGAGAATCTATTTGTGTAATGTTTTAGGTAATCCATTAAAATCATATAATATATATGTACATTAAGACTATTTTATTATAAAATGAATATTATTGAATCAAATAGGATAAATATGAATAAAAAATATAGGATTTCAAATAGAATGACAAAGGAGAATGAGGATAGGGTAAAAGTGTTCTTCAAATTTTTAACAAGGAATGGAAATGACCCATGTCAAATAATTTGTATATGTTTAGGATGTACTTATTAAATTTTATTTTTTTATACGATTTTTTAGAACACTCTATGTGTCAAAGAAAGAATTAAATTCATAAATTTTGGACAAAAAATGAGGAAGAGTTGAATGTAATTACTGATAAGTAAAACTATGGTTTACAGATCATCTCATATGTGTAAAAATGTAAACAATTATAAAGATCATATTGAGGAAATGGAAATGATTGGTGAATGTCACATTTATGAATATCCAAAAATATTAGAGTTGTGAAACGACTTTAAAAATATTTCATTGTTTGTTGTATTTTATAAATATACATAATTTCCAATCATACAAAAGCTATATAATTTAAAATATGTGAACTGATGCTTCGAAACCATCTTTACAGAAAAACATTATCTATCAAATGATATTTTACTATAAGATACTGATCATTATTTTTTAAAATGTGATTCTAAATATAATATATATTCCAAGGGAATGATCACTGTAAGAATAAATCTTACTCTAAGTGATTGTATATTATTTCAAAAGGACTATATATCACATTCAAAATTCCATAAGTGTGGTGCAACTCGATAAAAGAAAGATGATTAATGTCCTTGGAATTTTATATGGTACAATATAATAATTTTTAGGTTTATATGGATTTATGTTAGTGAGGATACATTAAGGTAATTTACCTATAATGAAGATAAAATAATTCAATATAATAAATTTAATCACCCATAAGACTCTCCTAGATAGATGAAAATTAAACATGAGAATCCTGAATTTGGAAATCTGTTTAGAAAAATATTTCTTATTATATATATAGATGTAATAAATCCTTTTGGTATAAAAATAAAAACTCATAGTACATGGCCTTTTATCATAGTAAATACTAACTTTCCACATAGGTTATTTAAAGAGAACACGTACATTATGATGTCTCTTCTTATATGAGGACCAAAAACATTGGTAATAGTATTATTGATTATTTATCTCTGTTGATTAATGATCTAAAATTTTTGTGTAATTTAGGTGATATGTTTTATGATGATTATATAAATGAAGAGTGAAAATTGAGATCCATCTTTCTCAAGATGATAAATAACATTCCTACTTTTCAAATTTTTATATTATAATACATTAGAGCAATGTCAATGAGTCCCATTTTTTGGAGAAGGTACACACTCAATTATATTGAAACAATCATTAATGATAGTTTTTCTAAGAAATCATAAATTTTTACCACGATTAATTAATAACAAGTCTTGGATAACATCACTTTATGGGGATTTATGAGAAGGTATATCACATTATCCATTCATATGTAAGGTAAACTTTGAGAAAGTAAAGGATATTATCACCATTTTTTAAGAACTTTTTGAAAATTCATTTGAAAATGGGTTGAAAAAATATATTAGTTATTTTCAATTAAAATATTTTAATTGTTTGTAAGTTATTCATTTTATTGATGTTATATAAAAATATTTATATGTGTTATTGTCTGTATAATTTTACTAAACAAACCTATCAAAATAAAATATGGGATTATGTTATGGATAAAAAATATTGATATGAAGATAAGGGAAGAGTTGGCCTAGTATGAAGGACTTTTCTTCCTATAGTGGACATCAAAATTTATAGGAAAGGGAGATTTCATATTTTAGACTTAATTAATGGTCTAAAGGTTTTATAGGCTTATTAATTAAATATAAATAACTTTAATATAGGATTTTACATGATATTTTTGATACAATATTTAGTTACATTCAATCATTACAGATTACTTTGTGGATTATAAGCTTGAAGGTAGATTTTTATTTTTATTTATACATATTAGGTGTTAGAATTGTACTATAATTGATATCTCTCTTGAGTATTTATCCATGCATAGTGGGACTTTGGATTGGACTACTAATTATCTCGAAGTATCATGTTTTTTCAAGAAAAGTTGGGGTTGACCACATACAACAAATTGCATATTCTTGTGGATATTTTGTTTTAATATCATTCTAAGGCTTTATATAAAAGTATTTCAGGTCACATATGGATGATATATATTTGGATATTCATGAATATAATTATATTTTATTTTTTGGTTGAGTAACACAATTCATTAATATAATAAATTGATATAGATTAAAATGTTTTGAACATATTTTTTAAAGGTATCAGATACCCAAACTAAATCATTGGAATAATTCGTACATAAATTTGATGGTTGAAATAATATGGTGAGATTTAAAAGGATCTTTAAAATTTTAAGGGTTTCATTATTTCCAATGAATGAAAATTTCAAGACTGTGAGAAACAAAATGGGAAGGTTCATGCCAATACTATGACCATATATTTTCATGTGTATAGAATGTTGTAATAGTAAACACTAAGAATAAGGTACCAAAATCCCAATATGAAATATTGAACAAAAATAGTTGTGAAAACATAATATTTATAATACTATATTAATAATTTTTTTAATTTTTACATGATGGTTTTGGATAATGAGTTTTCATTTATGCTATAATTGAGTCATTTATGATATGATTGAAATGATGTTCAACTTAAATAGATAAGTGATGAGAATTATTCCAAAGAATACTCATCACATAATTAAATAAAGATTATAGACCAATATAGTATATGATATAATTAAACAAGTGTTAATTTTTAGTGGAACCATATATAATATAAGTACCTATTTAATGATTATAAAACATGATACTCATCTAAAAAAACTTCTATTATACATTAAAAATGTAATCGTAGTCATCAAATATGACTTTGAGATAAATATTTTATAAATGATAATATAGTGGAAGTAATTTTATAGACTATTCTTGAAACTGAGGAAGTATTCTTATTAAATTAAGAAAATTGTATGTGTTAGGGTAATCCATTATTTAGTAGTCTATTGGTGAAAATACAGAAAAATAGATCTACATTATTACGTTAAGAATTTAATGTACTCTCTTAATATTATTGATGGTTGTTTTTGGAATGAATAAAACTTATTAACATATTGAAAGACATTATAAAACCAAAAACTAATATAACAAAACTATGAACATAAAAAAAAATATAAAAAATGATTATGATCATGTGTACATTACACCAAAGTTTCCTTAATCTATCATCTTTAAACATGAGTCTAATAAAGATTATTATTAAGAGTCCAATTGCTTCATTCCACCTTGGGGTATCTATATCTCGAAAAATCACATATCACATGGCTGGGGTCCATCATATAAAAATGTTTTGAAATGAACTCTCAAAATAAAAAAATAAGGAGAAGTGAAATTTGAAAATGTAGAATCACCGAAATGATTACATATGTATATGAATGGAATTAATCAATTTATATATGCCTCAAAGATATTCTAGGAGACATCATGGAATCTAAATTAATGTTATAAAGTGTATGATTATTATCATTCATGAAACAATTTGTGACCCCTGAGTTGATCATCTATTTAACACTAAAATGAATTTGATTCACATATTAATTATGGACTTAATTTTAACAATTTGAACATTATGAATATTTATTTGGGTGCATTTATTATTCATCAAATATGACAAGTAATATAAATTCATAACCATACCAACGTATTTTATAACTTGATTTAGTAATGGAAACACTGATATGATATCCTTTATCTATTCTGATGGATATTCTATAAAGGCATAAAATATCTCATTTGTAACATGGATGTCCAACAACACAAATTCCCTATATCATACAATATGTTATAAGAAAAATTTTATGTGTTTATTTGGATTTAGGGAATATTTTAATCAATATCAACTCTCATTCTTGTTTAAATGGATTTCATGTTCTAAAAAATTGAAAGCATGAATGAGCTTAAGATGATAAATAACCAGGAATATTATTTACTAAGAATGTGAATGTTTTGAGATTTATGTTGTTTCAAAGGAATTATTTAGATTAAAGATAATCAAATGAACATATGTATCCATTGATATACATAATTTGATTATGTATTTTAAATAATTGAATATGTTGGGGCCTACAGTAAGGATTGATCTGGCTACATACTTTATTCTAAAATCACATTTTATAAAGGTGTCATACGTTTATTATGATTTATTATATGAATGAGTTTAACAAAACTTTACATGATCTCCTCAATTTATTGATGATAACTATGAAGAAAATGGTTGAAAATAAATATAGAGATATTATGAAAATAAAATAGGTAAAACTAAATGTTAAGGGGATATTATTAAATATAATAATAATTATCCCGACTCAATTAAACCCAATGGATTCGTCTGTTCTTTCATTATGTTTAATTTGGTCATGGGAAGAGTTAGTTTCGAAAATATTTGAAGGGATAAATAATTACCCTAGGGATTCAATGTAAAAAATGATAATGTAGTGTATATATTTTATTAAAAAACATGTTTTAATACCCCATGATTTTGATTTTCTTTTGGAAATAACATTATGTTTGATAACTTACACCACACAAAACACTGATCTTAAATGACCAAAATAATATTAACTAAATAAAACTATTATAACCTATCTATTGGGTTGGAAGGTATGAATATCAATAAATAAGCTATGAAATATATATATATATATAATGGATTTTCTTAATTAAAATAATGAATTAAATCAATAAATTTAATACTAATTTAATTTTGGTTAATCTACAAAGAATGATAATAAATTCATTTTATACTATAAAGTTACTTTTTTCAAAAATGGTTTTGATTTATTTTATGGTCAAATATTAAAAATAATTTTTTCTAGTTTTATATGTAATATTATCAAAATTGAATTTCATTTTTTAAAAAATAATATCAAAATTATATTACGGTGAAATATTAGGATTTTTCTGAAAAGAATGATTTTTCATTGAATAGTGAATTATTGAGATTTTATTGAAAATTATAAGTTAATTTTAAATATTTAAAAAGTCTAATTTTTTATTGAATTATTTTTAAAAATTAATTACTTCCATTTTATTCATTATTATCCAATTATGTTCTTTTTAATTCTCATTAATCTTATTTTTTATATAAATACATTTTTAAACTAAAAAAATATATTTTTCTAGAAAACAATTTTCATCATGTTTTACAGGTTTATTTTCAAACGAGTTTATAAATCTAATAGAAATTTAATTTGATAAAATACATGACATATTTAGAACCAAAATTTTCAAATTTGGTAAATTGGTCCTTTTTATTTTTTCCAATATCAATAGTGAACATTGTAAATGTTTGTTACTTTAGTGAAGGTAAAATGAGTTAATTTGTGTTAAAAATAATGTGATAAAGATTAAAAATCATTTAAAACATAACTTTATTTTATCAGGTGATTTTATTTTATCCATAACCCTCTATAATTAAAATATATGACCTTTTGTTTTCCTTTTTGTTTTATTATGAATTCTATATTATTTTAAGTAATGAATAAATACCAAAGGTCACTTTCATTAGTTTATAGCATCTGATATGTTTTGATAGAGATAAAAATAGTTTATTTTTAGTTATAAATTATTAAATTAAATATGAATAAATTATTTTTATGTTGTTAATTTATTTTTAATTTTTAACGATTAAATAATAATGTTAAATTCTTACTCAATGTCGAAAAATTGTGTGTGACTTGAGTAGAAAAATCATGTAAATCATTTTAAAAACATAATAAGTAATATAATTTGGTTGTATTATCTATTCAAAATATTTTTTTGTAAAATATAAAATATCATTAATATTTAATAATTTTATATTTTTATTAAACTAATTTATTCAGGTCTTTAATGTCAAAATAAATGAACATTGTTCAAAAATGATTTTAATGATATTTTATTAAAACTAATTATTTATTAAATTATTTAAAAATATTTAAAATATTTAAATAGTATATTTATGATGATAAATGGGAAAACAATTCCTCTTTTTTCAATTTATGAGGCAATTGTCACCATATAAGTAAAATTATAATGCTTTAATTTTGAAAAGGTTATTACCACATTTACGGTTAAAATTTGTTAATAAAGGGGATAAACAAAAATAAAATGTTTAAAATGAAATCTAAAACTATATAAAATTTATTTTATGATTATATTAAGAACATAATCTCCTTATCAAAAAACCAACATCATTTTGGAACCGTTTTACATGAGTTTGGGACATATTATTTCATATTATTTTATTAATTTCTAAAAGTGTCCATTCCATCCCTTATAAAAGGACACACCCTATCTCTTCATTAAAAAAAATTGAGCCATATAGATCTAAAAACCCACCCATTTATCTTATAAAATCCTATATCCACGAATTAGTGGGTCTGGTCTTCTTAAAACAAAATTTCAAAGGTCCTTAATAAGGGATGTGAGGGATGTCTACCAAAAAAGAGGTAATCAATTTTACTGAATCCTTCAATTTTTTTCTTCCAATACTTATATAAATATTTTATAACCATATAAAAATACTACGTAAATATCATTAATATATTAATATTTTAATTTTATTATGTTAGAATAATTTTTCATCACTTTTTCATCCTATGAAATGCGAAAACATTGCTCATGCGTACATACAACTTACCATCTCAATGTAACGGTGTAATTCTTGGTTCATCACCATTTTAAATGAATGGTTATATAGATATAATTAATGGATATATATATTTTACATATTAAATAATACTATTATATAAATTTAATATATCATCAACTTCTTTACCCTTTAACCAGTTAAAAAACATCAATGTTCCTAGTATGTATGTACAACCTACAGTCTTTACAAAGCGATGTTATAAATTTTCCGTGATCAAAATTCAATAATTATTCTAAAAATATATCTAGTTAATAAGTATTATATGTATATAATTATCAACATCATGTATACGATGGCACAATAACCCATTCACAAGAACCAGATCATCAATAATTATACAAACATGAGAAAACCATGTTGTTAACAGCCAAAATGATTATAATAATGAAAGATTGTTAATGAAAATGTAATAAAACATTACTATGAGGATAAAATATGATATTTTAGTTATTTTTATGGTTATGTTATATAATTTAGATAAATATAAATTTATTATACATGGGGTTAAATCATGGTCAACTATGTTAAATCATGAGGTAAGGGGTTTCTAAACTCAATTTCCTTTAATTCGGTTTTATCACTTCTTTGTTGATTATATTATGTCAAGATTATGTGTGAAAATAATTTTGATTCTTTATATTTTATTTCCACATATTATGTGTGTATTTAAAATTTTAACATGTAATATTTTTCATTTACTCTTTCTTATTTCAATGATATGAAATTTGTAAGAGATTTCTTCTCAATCTCCACTCCATTTGATACATATTTGGTATTATGATCCTATATAATTTTATGTGGTGAATTTTGAACCCATTTTATGTATCTAAAAGTAATATATATACATTTATTCTTGATTATTAATGTTTCAATTATTTTTTATAATTTTAAATGGTTATGATTTAAAAGTTAACAAAAAATTATGAATTTATTTTACAATGAAATATTTCTTGGATTTCTTGTTTTTTTCAATGATGTAATATTATAATCTATCCATCATAAACATAATACAATTATTAAAATGATTATATTTTATTAATTTTCATATGTTATTCCAACCATTCCTATCATTGAAACTTGAATCCAGAAAATAAATTTTTCAAAGAAATGTCGATCCCATCTCTCATTTTGATTAATTATATTTTTATCCCATGTCCATATTTTTCAAAATTATTTTACAAAAGTCTTATTTATTTAATAATATGATTTATTAAGGAAATTTTTATTCTATAATTATATTTTTACACGATTTTAATGTAATATTTATAATATTTTTTGAAAGGATTTTTTAATTACTTTATTAAAATTCTAAAGGAATGTTTCTTTTCAATGTATAAGATGTTAACATAATTTCATACCTCAATAACTATTTTATGATATTTCTCTTCTCCTACAAGTTTTAAATGTATTTTTAGATAAAATTATTTAATAAAAACTATTTTAATTTTTCTATTTGACTTTTTTATTCACTAAATGACATGAATTTATTACAAAACCAATATTTCCTATGAATTGAAGACAATATTTTATCTCTTAATTATTTTTTCCTCTTTAGATTTATCTTGAAATATTCACTTTCTCATTATCATTTTTCATTGAAAAATTGAATTTATTTTAAATATCCACAATCTTTATATCATGTACAATATTATTTCATAAATAGTTTACCATTTCTATATACAATGTTTTATTACAAATGTTATTTTATTAATTAGAGAAATCTTTATATTCTATATTTTAAACAAAACAATGAAATTTTTTGACAAGGCATATTTTTATTAATAAAATTGATCATTCAATTTTAGAGTAATGTGTTGTACAATTGTAATTCGTGTGCCCTAAAATTTCATATCTCCTAGATTTATCACAAGGTCTCATGATACAAACCATTTATCTAGCCTTATATAATGGGTTTTTGGTGTATACCTTCCTTGTATTTAAACTATCTTGGTTCAAGGACTTGGTAGTAAAGAGATCGTGATTTTAAGTATCATTATGTTTGATATTATGTATTTCCGTAATTTATAATTTATTTATTATTATATATGTTATTATTACAATGATATTATCCATGGATTAATTTTTTTACTCATTTTATTTATTAGATGTAAAAAATTTTTAGTTATTTATCTATCGATAATCATTATTCATTATTTACACATGATATCTTCCATTTTACGTAACCCTTAATAAGTATTTGAGTTCACCATTTTTATTGTCTCCTTCCCTCATGATATGAATAAAAAATCATTAAATGAGATCTTGTATGAAAAATATTTACTTTCCCTATGCTATATATTTTATTTCCAATGTAAAATTGGATAAATATCTAGGTTTAGTTTTTGAAGTCTACTAAATTTATCGATTCTTCAATATGAGATCCCTTGTAACATATTATAATGTAATAATATATACTCCAGCTATGGGTGACAATATTTTGGGTTATTACAGTTGAAATTAGAGCAATTTTAGTAGAATCCTTGGGAAATAGATCTTTGAAAACCTAGATTAGAGAACATAACTTTATAAAAGAATATGAGTAAAATTATAAGTATAAAATAATATCACAAAGTTTTGTTATAGTATTTATTGTGTAGTTTTCCATGAAAATATATATTTGTATTTATACTATTAAAGGAAGTGGATTTGGAACCTATGCATCTAGGTGTTATAATCCAAAACATATTTGGTTTAGTATAAGTATTCCATCCTTCTAGTGGATGAATACATGGACCTTATTGCACACGTGGTTTGAATGTCCTTAGAGATATGGTTGGGTTAATTCACATTTTCTTTATAAACCAGTAGGGATTATTTAAAGATTGAATGAAAATGAATGAACTATGTTAAACCAAATGTGTCATATATTTAAAATAATATGTCCAGATTTTGATATCATATAAATTATTTTCATGATTATATGATTTTACTATAGGAATGTAGTTTTTTATACTATGATTTTAGGTTTTAGTCAATGAATAGAACTAGACGGAACTATTTTAACAATAAATGTGATGAACAATGAAATCATTTTCCTTATGAGAAATATAATATTATGGGCAATGTAATGTGAAAGCTTATAATTATATCTAACCATCTATCTGATATCATGATTAACAATCTCAACCTAACTAAATTTCTTAATACATAAAATATATGAAATATGGACATTCATGGATGATCAGGTGATAAGGGTTGCATTTTGTTACCAAGATAATACTTTCTTAGTACATGTTTTAATCTTTTCATAATAATGGTTTCTTATCAAATCATGTTTGTTCCACTATGTAAAATTTTTTCATCAAAATTTAGTAATAATATATGTTACACTATAAGGAAATAGTATATCCCAGTTATGATGAGAACCAAGATATTCAATGAAAGAGTTATGAAATATAGATCTATGACTGGATAATATTTTATGATGGTAAACATAAAATATAGGTTTTTATAGTTATGAGTCTCATATCATAGTGATAGATATTATCATGGTTTCCTACCCTATTAATCTTCAAAATATGAGGCTATGGGGGAATAACTTTTAAGTGGACACCCACATTTTCATGGGTCATTATATTTTCCTATTTTTATATGTTTTTACTGCTCCTTAGTATTTAATATTTTAATTAATGTATATCATGCCTCATTTAATTTTATGTATCTAAGAAATGTATTATGACACATTGTCGTGGGGAGGTAGGATGTGTTGAGTACATCTTGGGTGATATTACATTAAAATGATTATATAAGAAATGATTTATTCCTTTTATCCCATAACTAATATTCATAATTTTAGACCATTGATATGAATAAAAATTATTGAATAAAGCCATGGCCATGGTTTTTGGATGTTCATTTCATTCCCAGAAAGTGAAAGAAATTGAATTCAAGTATATTGGTTTTTGTCCTTGGCATAAGACCTACTTGATTAGAGACATCACGATAAAGGTACTATATTGCATAATAAGCATTAGTAAGTGGTTTAATGTATTTATGAAATTAAATTATATCTTTATAGGTTCCATGGAATGTTTCTAGATGATAACATTTTAATTTTGACTATTATCTATAATGAAATTCAGAAATGGGCCAAGATAGTCGCACACTTTGGGTATCCACAATCTCTACTAAATTCAAGTGTTAAAATTAGTGTTTTATAATAAATAATATTTATTTAGGTTTGGATGATCACCATAATTTAATCACAGGTTATTAAAAAATGATAAAGTTAAAAAATAAAAATATTTATTTATTTACAAGTTTGGAGAATATAATATTTATTGTATTTGTTGTTGAATAATACAGAGATATTTGTTTATTAAATATTCATTATTCAAGGATTGTTAGATGTCTAAAATGGAATGTTGACCAATATTAATGCTCTAATTTAAAATTTTGTGTATGATATTTATTTATATTCATAATTTGTTTCAAATATAATGAACTTAGTAATTATATTATCATTATTATTGGAGATGGGAAAAATTAATAATTATTAAAATGGAAAGTGTTTAGTTTGAAATTTTCCAACCCCAAACCATCTATAATAAATATCTAATTATATCACATTCATAATCAATTTTAGTGTGAAAGAATGTGATGGGTGACTCACTTAATACCTATAATGATAACTTGGTATCTATAATTTTCTCTCTCTTCTTCCTCCCTCAATACTTCAAGAGAAAACTATAACATCCTGACCTGGCTTACCAATTAACCGATAGTAGGACTGGTGAGTCACATGGTCTCAAGCATGCCTCCCTGTAAGCTAGGGGATAATGACTAGTAGTGACTCATATCAGAGAGGAATATTAGGGGATACTGGTGAGTCACATGGTCTCAAGCATGCCTCCCTGTAAGCTAGGGGATACTGACTTGTACTAAACACCATAATATATTTATTTCAGAGTCACATTGCCTCATATGACCATTATCCAGGATGACACCATGACCATTCATTCATTACTAAGAAGAGTAAAGGGTATGACAACATATGAAGTAGACGACCATGACTGAGGCTTGTCTAACATGCTAATAAAACGAGCATCACTCACTACTCACTACCATAACAAGGCCAAAGAAACCATGACCACCCATCCAAACATGTGTGTCATTGGAAACTGAAAGTCCTTCTAGGGAAAATGACACCCAAATGACACCAAACATTAGAAATATCATGGAACTGGAACTTAATTAAAATTTTAAGGGTTCTACCTACCACGGGATATCCCCTTACAAAGCACAAGTGTTGAAATCAAGACTAGTTCATGTCAAATTAAAGTCACCCGGCACAAAAGCCAACCATTCAAGTCATTAATTAAATGTAAAATAAGACCTAAAAAATTAAAATCATGTGTCTGTTCCACGGAAACTCAAGAGAAACTTTTTCTACACTTACACCAAGGTTCTAAACTTAGGACACCACTACAGGTTCCATTCCAAATCCTTTTATGTTTAAACACATTTAATCATTAATAGTTAAAAGATTTAATCAAAGAATTTGGTACCATTTTGCTAAAAATAAATCTCAAGGTACCTTATTTTTAACCAAAACCCCTATGTAAAAATAGGCACATATATCAAGCCTCCAATTTAAAGTTAAAAATTCCGAAAAATCCTAACTTTATTAGGAAATTGACCAAAACAACTCCATTTTAACAGTTTTGGTGACCTATAAGGGACCCATTTAACCAACCCATGTTCATCAAAATGCAACCCAATATCAATTTGAACTCAATAAAATTTAAAACACATATATCAGATAATGTCATAAGTTAGAATTCCAAACTGACCTACTTGGTTATAGTTTCACCTTTTATAAGGTAACAAATTTCATTTCAGATCAAAATTAAATATCCCTTTACATTTATATCCATTACATTTAAAGTGGGATGACTTTTCCCAATTCATGAAGCACCCATACACTTTGTGGATAGAAAATTGTCTCCCATTAATCGAAACCAAATTGAATTTAGAATTTAGCACGATCACATAAAATGGTCCAGTTATACGGGAGCCCATATTCCATCCTATAAATATGTAAAACACTTTATAGTTATGAATTTTTCTCCCATTTAATAAACAATTTACCTTTTCATTTAAATTTTAATAGCCTTTTACAATGGTTTGAATACAATATTTACCGTTTCTCATCAATAAGGTGCACATAGACCTTAAAATTTAAAAATTTCTTTTTTCCTAAATAGAAACATTTAATGTAACAATATCATCCAATTATATAACAAAGAGAGATGTCATGTCACTACAAGTAGATAACACATAGAAACATGCTGAAATTATAGAAGCATGGAACTTTAATCATAAAATCATGCTAATAAATTTCCTAAACATGTATAAATCTAAAAAAGTAATTTCTATCAATGTAAAAAATCCAAAATATCAAGCAACCTTCATATGCAACTAAATGAAATGGAATATGAACAAGATGTGAATTTCCTATGTGCATAGTATGATTCATGGAATGAAACATCCTTACTGAACCTGTCCAAGGGTAAAAATACCATAAAATCAAAAAAAATAAGCAGAAAAAATTACACCAGTCACACAATGTGAAATAATATCAGTTGTAACATCAAATTGCATGAACACCAATTCCTAGCCCTCGCTACTTGGTAATTACGCATACATTTTCTGATCCGTCCCAAGAACAACTATATACCAAGAACCGACACATTCATAATCTCTTTTCTACTAGCCCAAAATAGTAAGACAAATGTAAAATTTTACCCTCTGATACAACTTTGTTACATCCCGAACCTGATTATCATTAAACTGGTAACTGCACTGATGGGTCATATGGCCTCAAGCATGCCTCCCCATTCAGTAGAAGCAACCAACTTGCTATGAGGGTCTCAATAAGTGATATTGGGGAGACTATAAACTCATATTAAAATGACATAGTGGTGGAATCAGAATAAATAGCAGATAACATCATAAGTAGTAAATAGAAATGACAAAACATCACATGATAGATTTTATATAACTAAACAAAAGAGGACAACAAAAATTTATACAATTTATGGATGATGGTTGACAGATAAATAAAATTAGTAAACAAAAATAATGATTTACATTACAGTACAAAAATAATGAAAAGAGAAAAAATCCACATGGCGATCTACATGAGCATCTTGAGCTATATCATGGTCCTTTGCTCCTAACTCTCTAGTATAATTAATACAGAAACCAACATAGATACTTCAAATATATGGTCTACTTTGGTACCAAGGGTACCCAAACAGGGCATCATATATAAATCTTAGTAGGTGGCAGCCATGGTGTCCTTCCCAAACTAGACAATGTAATATAAATCAAATAGTGTATAGGTATATAGAGTAAAAACAAAAATAATAATTAAACATCACCTGACCAGGTTTCTATGGGACACATGATAGTTATAATTTATTAGGCACTTGGATGGTGTCTAAACATGTAAAAAATTAATTAATTTAGTTTTACAAATTTATAAAAAAGTCACATGTTCGAAATAATAAGTGTCTTAAAATGCAACTAGGAAACCACTGATGATATTTAATAATGAAGTTTCAAGCCAATAAATAATGAAATGTAGACCCAAGTGTCACTAACTCAATAATGAGTACAGAATGAATATGGGTAAAAGTGTAATACAAGTAGTATAGTTCATAAAATTCCATAATAATATTCCTACCAACTCCAAGGAAGTCGTCCATGGTAAATTGGTCTAAGAAATGACTGGTCCTGATGGGTTTTTTCCATGGCACCTACGTGTAAATGATGGATCCTAGGAGTATATCCAAGGAATACTGTAATACTACATGAGGGATCCTATGGATTGAAACCAAGAATCAAAATTTAGATTAGGATTTGGTTCTAGGTGGGTCTTAACCTCATCACATTTTATCATTGACTTCGAAATGGGGTACTCGAGTGCTCAAAGCATTCCATCAAAAATACAATGTGAGATTTAGTTAGGAAATTATTATTTTGATAATGAATTCATATATAATTCATAAGTTTGAAGTCATTACCTTTCATTAGTTTTATAATTATAATTGGTCATGCAACCATTTAATCAATTCATATGTAATCAATAAGTCCATTTGGTTCAAGAATTTCCTTTATTTAGTGTAACAAGGCCACGTATAATGAAAACATTCATTTAATCATTTTAATATATTTTTTAAAAATCATGGTTCACTACAAAACCATCCATTATCAGGGTAAGGGGTGGTATAGACATGTAACTGATTATTTATTTATAAACCTGAGTCTGTCTATGGCATTCCTACATGGGAATCCATGTATCACCCAGGGTACAAGTATAAAAATCCATTGATTCCATCCATATAATTCCTAAATGGGTATTCATGTATCACCAATGGTATAAAAGCATTAAATTTACCAAATCATGTCAATTGTATTTATAATTCTCCATGGGTCACTTATGAGGTGTCAATAGAAAATGAAAATCACGTACACAGGTAATTTCAATCTAAAAACATGGCCATGAACATAGAGGGTGTCTTGTTTCTTTAATAATTTAAAAGGGGAAAACTTTTTTTTTCTAATGATATATAAGACGATGTCCCAAAAATTTTGTATCTTAAATCTAAGATAATGGAATTTGGAATTATCAGTACAATAGACTAAGCAAGCATAAATGTCTAATCACTACTTTTTGGATTGAAGACTGTGTACCTCCATTGGAAGGGTTTTATTATAAAAACATGGATTTATTTTTCCACTAATAATTTATTAAATTAACCATCACATGTAATTTTACAAAGGAAATAATTTTATAAAAACTACCGTATAGGGGGAAACATTAATTTATTGTGATAATTATATTAATTAGTGAATTATTAAATTTAATAGGGAAAAGGAATTGGCCCCTACCTCAAGCAGCAGACCAAGCCAACACTCGACACTTGTAAAATAAAGTGGAGACCACTCTAAACCACCCCACACTCACATGAACATACATCCTTATACATACATATATATATATATATATCTATCTATTAATACAAATCATGCATTTCCCTCTCCATGAGGGAATACACAAGTGGAAGATATATATATACACACACACACACACCTGTGTATCTGTGTGTGAACCATAAAAGTTGATTAAAAATCATTATAATCTATTCATAGGACTCATAAACTCCTTCAGACTCTCAATTAAAGGATGTGAGAAATAAAAGTTTCTATAAATATTTACCTCATATAATGGAAGCAAACAAAAACAACCTGAACCGCCTAGCCTTCGACAAAGGATGTCATAATACACATGAACATGACCCGACGAGCCAATTTCTTACCCTAACAACTAAATAAACAACAAAGACATATCACCCATTTGACCTAGGGTTCGTGCAAACCTCACCAAGTGATGAAAGACCCAAAAATCATCCAAGAACCGATGAAGATAGGGAAGAGAGGGCCATACCTCGATGTTTCTATGGAGAAACATGAAGATATCGGTGGAAAATAAATGAATGAAGGAGGTACAGATATGGGGTTCATTTGCCTAAGGCATTAAGGTAGGAGGAATCATTTTGGAGATATTAGGGGAATGAGAGGTGAGTTTAGTTTAGTTTTTAAATTTAATTTAATTTAAGTTTTATCTATTTTCTTAAAACTGACCTAACTACATAGGTTTCCATGCTAGGTGCAAACCTTGTGGTGTACAGTGCAGGGCTACTGCCTCCAAAAGAACACTATGTGGGCTAGGCACAAAGTATAACAAACCATGTGTAGCCTTTACATATTACGACTACCCCCTTTGAAAAAATCCAAAAAATTTCCTATAATGGACTGAATAGTTTTTGAAAAATCATGCCCCCACTACAGTATTTCAAACCCATGATTTTCTATGTCTGGTGCCCTAGAAACTCACCAAGATTCTCAAAAAACTTCTCATTTATTTACCCATGTCCCAAATCCTTACCTTGAAGGGTTCCAACACTAATAATTATGTTTTGAAATTAAGTTTTAAAAATATTCCATCCAATAAATAAAAAAGTACAAACTACCATGGTTTTTTGTCTGGTTCAAAAACACAAAACTATATAAAAACTTATTTTTCTTCCACCTTTGAGAAATAATTCAAATGTGATAAACCACAAATAATTCAAGTGATTAGGATCTTCTTGGCTGACACCCAATGATTATACAATGGATTTAATAGATTATGGTTCACCTATGGATTGTCAATAGATAGATTCCACACTTGGAACTAATAACTCAATAATGGTATGATAAGATCTAGTCCACCAGATCATCAATGGAGAGAGAATTACAAGTCGATGTAATTTTATATATTCTCATATATTAATTATAAATTACATGTGAATATAATAATCTTCTAGTTTTGATATTTTAATCTATTTATGTATTATATATTATTCATTGGAATTGAAATTGAAATCATGTGTACCAATTATTAAAAATATATTAAGTATAAAATCCATGTTGTTAATAAAATCCAAGGATATTTTGTTGTTTATTGAACAAAAATGTGGTATCAGAGCGGTGACATGTTTAATTTATAATTATTTATTATTCAATGACTTTTTTTCAGGTGCTGGACTTTTAATTTAATTATTTTTAATAATTTTAATATTCTACACCGTCATCTCATACATTATTCATCCTCACTAATATAACATACAAAAGGATAATATTAAAAAATGAGGAAACATACTAATAGAATTTGTATGTTCCGAAGGTTATGCAAAGAAAAAACTATGTTACATGAAATATAATTCATAATCACACTCTATTTTCTATTATTTAACATCTTTATTTTTCAATAAATTTATATATATCCAAGGCAATCAAGTCTATGATCCAATAAAATAAGACATACATGTAGATTATACAGAGTGGAACATGACATTAAGAACTACACACCATTCATCCACTGTACATGATGTGTAGTCATTATTTTCTCATATTATAGAATATGAGGTGTCCTAAAATGCCATGTATCGAAAATAAAACATGGGGACTAACATGCCTTGAAAATATTGGGTGACACACCTTGTATATTTTACAAAAAGATAATGTATTTTGAATTCATCCTTAACAGGGAACACACCGGTATTCAAGGTGTGTGTTGTGAACATATGTATATGACAGTTTATTCCATTCAAATCTGTAGGCTTATCTAAAATACTGTTGTCCAATCTCATATTTAGTGAAAACAATTACCAGAGAGTTCATATAACAAACATGTTAATACCATAGTTGATCCCCATATATCATAAGATATGTCTTGTTGGTCACATACCAAACATTCGAAGGCCTTAATCATGTATTCTCTTAAAAAATGAATACCCATTGAACCTTAGTGAAAACATGAGTACTGTCAAAAGTTAACTCTTTCCACATACCAAAATCCAAAAATTTCGATATACTCAAACCACAGTATCACTTTGTCCTTATATTAGTCATGAGCTCATGAATATTATCAAACATTTCATTTTCTCTTTATTATGCATATCATTTACTTTACAAAATATTTGAATCACTTTTCATGGTTACCGATACCATAAAATTATTGAAAACCACAATAGACTAATACAAAAATATTCTAATACACCATAAAAGTACCTCAACAACATTATTCTTGAATACCAACACATAAACACTTCAATCCATCCTTTTCAATGATTGTCCTGGAAGAAGTTCTTCCTTGATTTAGAAGTAACTTTTTAGGTCAGGGCATTGAGTTGGGTAATGCCCATGTTCTCCACAAATAAGACATTGAACTCCATAACAGTCTATCACTCTATGACCCTTTTCTCCACACAGATAACATTTGTCCCTCCATTTGAGATATTCCTCAAGGTTCTTATTCCCTTCTTTAGAAATCTCAATCTTCTTTTCTTTATGCTCCTCTACATGCGAACATACATAAACGTCTATCTTCCTCTTATTTGATGAATTAGGCATGCCACTAAATTTCACCTTGTTAATCATATATCACGATTACTGATTCGGCATAATCACAATATCATTCTCTCTAGTCATTACGCAATTTTTTTCTCATAGTAACCAATTTTTCTATTGGATTCAATGTTAACCGAATTCATTCTGGTTCCCTCCATTAACTAAAACACAAAAATAATTCTGTGAGAGGAAAAAATAATACAAGGAAAATAACATAATCAATGGGGAGTACCTTTAACATCTAACATATGAGGTTGAATTCATATATTTTTACCGTAATTCGAGGACTATAACCTATACTTATACTTAACATTAGGGACATCCCTAGACATACCTTAGAAATATCTATAGGGATCTCACTAAAGTTTTAGAATCCTAGTTTCCAAAGGTTAACTAAACCTTTCCTCTGATACCAACTATAGAGACCCGAAACATGACATACATGAATGTTACATTACTTTTTCGGAATAATTAATACATAACAAACAACAAACACACAAGGACCGTAATAGTTTAGTGTCTTTAGAAACTCGGAATATAAACATCTAATCATGTTGAAAGTTCTTCAACATCTCCCATTATGATCTTCCCCTTTTTGTTTCCTTACCTAAAACCTTTCTTTATTTCCTGGGGAAAATAAATCATAAAAAGGGTGAGCTCAAATGCTCAGTAAGGGAAAACATAGAGAATATAAAACAATCCATAAACATTTGAAAGAAAAAACTTGAACATGAAATCTAAACATTAAAACCTTAAGCAAAGACGTAAATCTTGGAAGTACGTAAGGCATATATCATAAAGGAACATCAATCATGATAAAATAGCATGGGAATAAAACATTAAATTGTGGAAACCATTCAGCACATGTTATGATTTCCATAGTAGCCAAGGCATTGCTGCTAAGACCATCTTAGTGGACAAAGTCCCTTTCTGAATTGATTTCACTCCTCGTTCCAGTCCTGTATCACTGAACCAGATTAACTTACCATTCCAGCCATGTCTATATCATGAGATATAAATATTTAACCAATGAATTGGAGGGAGATATAGGTCCCACCCATTCCATAATGAAATCATTCTTACTTGTGCCATAAAATAAACTTAAAACATTCATCATAACCCAAAGAATAAAATGGGTTTGATAAACATCATCCCATCATCTAATATTCCATATAAAAAATGGATATTTCATCATAAGAAAATTGAAACAATTTAAATCATAGAGACATTATACTTGAAACATACACATATGAAATAATGTCATCTTAGATGAAAAATGTTTTTGATAAAGCACTTGAAATGAATTCTTGAGGAAAATATCCTTTCTTCTTCAAAATCATTTTCTTTTCAAAAAATGTCATGCAATATTAAAAGAAAAGGGGTTTATTAATAATAATCATGAAAACTTTTGGAGGAAGAATTTTGAAAATGAGGTGTTATGAAACCGTAAAAATCCATTCACGCCATATAAGTTAAAAATATCATTTTTCTCGTACTTTTTTCGGAAAAGTCAAAAAGTACCTCGTATGGTAAAAAAAATTTAAGATTCCATTCATAACATGTGGTAAAATTAAAAAATGGGTGAAAATGACTTTAAACATACATGAATACACTTTTATAAAAAATTGACATTGATGATAGTAATAACCCCAGTAAATACATACGAATAAGCAATCTCGGATAAAAATGAGATTTGCAAAATTATCCCTTACCTTTGGTCCGATATGCTTTGTACTTATCCGAACCTCCTGTATAATTATTTAAATAATGTCATTGACTTATTACAGAATCATATTCATTTTAATGATATCATATATGTTTCAATTATGACTTTATATTACCCGTTCTTTTGTAAATTCAATGTTAAAGCAGCGTTTTGGGTAAAATCATTTCATTTATCGTATGTGTTTCGACTTGTCGTTCATGATATTTTTACTTATATCCTGATTTACATAAATCCATAATGTAAAACATGATTTATATATAATATATATTCATCATATACATATATATATTATAGATCGATAATAGGAATGAAATACACCGTTCATGGAGACGGTAGGTCGTACGTACGCCTGAACGCTGTTTTCGTTTCCTTATTGAATTGAATGAAACTAAATAGATTAAATACATATATATATATATATATTCATAAATAAAGTAGCATTATTATTTCATATATTTTATTATAATTCATTATATAAACTTTATGATCATTCATGTATGGTTGACAAGGAGAATGAATCTCATCGCGTCGTGGAGACGGTAGTCCGTACGTACGCACGAGCGATGATATCATTCCCATAATTATTGAATAGAATTGAAGTGGATGGTATAATATATCAGAATCAGTATGATGTTATAATGACCATATATAGTTATTATTTACACCATTATACCCATCCATCTAAGGTGTTGGTGGAAATACAGATTTCACCACGGCGTGGAGACGGTATTCCGTACGTACGCACGCGTGGTGATTTCATTTTCCTTAGGATGGATAGATGGTGAAATAGGGTTTTTTCATAATTATAATAACATATCATTATATGAGTTATACATATGTTATTACTTCATAATGAAACAACTAAATAAGAATAAGTGGAAGAAGAAATAAAGTTGAACGAATCGGTAACAGACATTACCTATTCTTTGAAGCGCCTCTTTGAGACCTCCTCTTAGGGCACTAAAATTGGTCTTTGAAGAATACCAGAACCTCTAGGATGTTTCTATGGAAGTGGAGAAGAGAATGTTACAGGGTTTGGCCGAGAATTATGGATCAAACTGTTGTGAGGAAGAGAGGGAGGAGGTGCCCTTTTATAAGGGAGGAGAGGGGCACCTTAGGAAAAACTAAAAAATATTATTTTATTATAAAGTCATATTCTGTATTTAATAGCTCCCAATTGATTTATTTCTAAGATAAGGTGGGTATGGGTCTAAATACTCTCATACAATAGAATTTAGACAAGTTTTGGTTTCTATTTTAACCTTATCATTTATATTTAACATTATGTTAGATAATTTAACTTTTATTGTGTCTTCTTGTTTTCTTACACTATAAGGTTAATAAACATACTATAACAAGACAAACGAACCACAATTTGTTTATTATTAATATATATAACCTGATCTATGTCATTTGTCTGAATCTTAGATTTTTAAGAATAAAATAACAATTAAAAATATAATATTTGTTTGGAAAACTATTTTATGACAATTTTGACATTATTTGGTAATTGATTTTTTTGAAACTTATAACAGCATGATTAGTTCTAAAAAAGTTAACTAAATCAATAATAACATGTCATGTTAACCTATAAAATTATTGGAATTCATAAAAAGTCTCAAATTACATTTATTTGTGTATTTATAATATCAATTATTTTAATATTTCATTATTTAGGTAATTACTGCATCACCATTGTGTCATAAATAACTTAATTTATTTAATGTCTAAAAATTATAAATAGAATACCATTAGGTATTAAATCATCTTAGATTTATAAAGAATATTTATAGACGAATTTATCGTATTTATAAGCCTATATTAAAAATGTTTTAGTTATTGAACTTTTCTTTTAACTATTTTAACCCTTCTTTAAATAAATTACTAATAAATGTCCTAATCTAATAAAAGTGGACCTAAATGGTTATATTTTATTTCTAAGGTTGTTTTTGGTAGAATTACACCTATCCAATAGAATTAGTACATGTGTTAGGGTAATAATAATATCATTTTTACCCATAATTACCCTATTTACTTTTAACTGTGTTAAACAAAAGTAAAAAGTTACTATTCACCAAAAATTATTTTCATCTAATTAAACCACATTTCAGTACTTAATATTAAACGTGTCTCTCGGATTTTCTAAATTCAATTCAAAAAATTGGTAAAATTTCATTTAAATGAAAAAGTCAGTTTTTTTAACTACCACTAAGTGGTTTCACTGTTCATCAAAAATTGTAGTTTTTCAGAAAAATACCAAATATTTAGACTAAGCATTATTTGATATTTTGAATTCAAAATTGATGTCTATTTTTCCAAATTCAAAATATATAAGTTTAATTAATTAATTTTAAAATTAATTCCCGTTATCAAAACAAATAGCGTGTTTTTTAAGAAACAATAACTATTAAAAGATTGATACTTGTTTATATCCAATTTCAAAGTGGAATTAATTCCAATGAACAACATTGGATTAAATGGTAAAAATATATTCAAATTACACATTAAATCAAATTAAAAATATAATCTAACCATATAAATTATTGCGATGAAAATGTTTTTTTTAATTAAAATATATCGTGTTTTTACTATTCATTAAAATGTTAAAGTTATCAGAATAATATGAAAAATTTATCCAAAGTAAATTTTTATATCCTGATTCCAAAGAAGAATTTTATTTTGTCAAATTGAACTTATAAAAATGTCAAAAACAAGATTTAACGTTGGTGCGCCATCAAAAGTTGGCAAAACTATATTTGTTGAAAAATACTTATTTTACTCGAAAAACTGATTTTGTTCTCATACCATGTTCTAGAAAATGTGTAAGATGAATAATAATGTTATAAAATTCAAAATTTAGATGAAACTATTCATAATGGGTAGTTCCTAATAATATTATAACCATATATCGTTGTTTAGTGAAACCTGGTATTGCGTACAACACACGCTATCGAGGAAGGTCACGATTGCGTGTAATTCAAGCCAAGTCAGGGTTGCGTGTTGTGCAAGACTCCTCCGTTGTTTTGTATAATATAATCCAACCATATTTCATTTATACATTGAATATATATATTTATATAATCAATGTTTCGTAGAATAACTACTATCAAAATTGTGTGTAACATGATCCAAGAATAGTGTTGTGTATACTGCAAGCTCATACGGTGTTGCGTATAGCGCAAGGTAGTCTTGTTGTAGCTTACAACACAAGACATAAATGAAATTAAAAGAATATTTTTCATAAAATCTCGGAGTGTTACAGTTTTATTATAAAAACATGAATTTATTTATCATAAAATTATTTATTCAATTAAGAAACACATAGAATTTACCAAAGGAAATCAATGTATAAAAATGACCACAGATGTTGAAACATTAATTAAAGGTGCTAATTCAATTAATTAATGAATTATTAAATTTAAAGTGGAAATGGAATGGGAACCTACCTCAAGAAGTAGACAAATCCAAAACTCACAACTTGTCAAATCAAAAGGAAACCACTCTAAACCTGCGCATACTACCACACACATGCGTCCTCACACAAATATATATTTATATAACCTTTATTCCAAAGAACGTATTCCCCTCACCATGAGGGAATATGAACAATGAATATATATATATATACATACGTATGTATATATCTGTGAACCATCAACAAGTATTAAAACTACCTATAATCAATTAATGGGATTCATAAATGTGTTCAAACACTCAATTATAGGTTTAGAAACCAAAAAAAAATTGTAAATCATTACCTTAGATGGTGGTGGAGAACTGAAAAACCCCAAACTGCTTCACCATCAGCGTTGGTTGTCAAAATAAACATGAACACAACCCGAGGAGCCTATTATATAACCTAATAACTAAAGAAACAAAAAATGGAACACCCATTTGACCTAGGGTTTGGATGAACCTCACCAAGACATGGGAGACGCAAAAATTGTCCATGAAACGGAGGGGATAATGAAGAGAGGACTATACCTTGATGGATCAATGGAGAAATGCGAAGAAATCATGGGTGAAATCAAAGAACTAGGGAGATCCATAGGGGGGGTTGTGGGCCTAAGGGGCCCAGTCAGGAGGGGTCACACCATTTGAGTATGAGGGTGAGGAGATGTGATTGTTGTTTAGGTTTTAAATTTAATTTTATTTTTATTTAATTTATTTACTTTAAACAGACCCAACAACACAGTTTTACCCTCACGGTTTCTAAACCATGGGCAAACTGTGTGGTATAGAGTGTGAGGACACTACCTCCAAAAGCATAATGGGTGGTCAAGGCTCATGATTTAGAAAACTGTTCACAACCCATACACACTTCGACTACCTCCTTTGAATGAAGCCACATAATTTCTTGTAGTGTTATGCACAGTTTTAGAAAAATCATTCCTCTTTATATCCTTTCAAAATGATTCTTTTATGGTTCTGATACCCACAAAACTCACCGAGACACCCAGGAAACTTCCCGGAACCTTACCCTAATCCAAAAACATTACCTTCAAAGGTTTCAAATCTCAAAATTCAGTTTTGAATCCATGTTATAAAAACAACCTATCCAGAAAATGGAAAAGTTAAAAAAACCAGGGAGTGTTTCCTGGTTCAAAAACATCAAACTCTATTATATCCCCAACTTAGAACATCAAATCCCCATGAAACCTTCAGAAAACAACTAAAACATCACCTGAACTTCTAGTGATGTGATGTCTCATTCGAACTATCTCCTTGTGTTTCCAACACCCAACTCACCCATAAGCATTACGTAAGTCGTAACAACCAAATTCGGAACTTAGTTTCCAACTAAAACAAGGAAACCAAGATTATAAGAGCCTATTAAAATAGTGACACGATGGAATCATCATCTCGATAAACATCTAACTGATGGTGCTCCCCACTATTTGTCTTAACATAATGAAGGGGCCAATTCCAAGCCACAATACGTTCACCATTGGAATTTCCATACAAAGAACATATTTAAAAATCCTAAAAATGATATTATCATGATTTATTTGAAAAAAGAACTGTCGAATCCCAATTGATATAAAAAACTAGTCATGTATGCTTTCTCAGAAGAAACTATCGACTTTAAAAACACACTCACCTTAAATTGGAAATATTATTTTAAATAGTTTTTTATGACCCTTGACATTGAACTAAGGAAGAGAGAACGAGTCTAGAAACTTTTATAAATAATATCAATGATTCTCAGCTTATAAATCCAGTTCATTTCAAATTGAATTCCAATTACTACCTCCGAGGCAACAATCATTTATAATGAGTGCATCCTTCAAAGTCCATTCCGGACTTCAGATGATACTTGATAGGTTCTACCATCACCTTATCATTTTGACTAGAGTTTGAGGAACCATTAAATTGTATTTTGGACTCCAATTTACAAAGAGGACATTTTTAAAATCCCACAAAGTACAAAGGTAAAAATTAACGGAGCCCAGAGTGGCGTCTTTCTAGTGGTCAAGTTGAAAGAAATGATTGGATTTTGTGGGTCCGACCAAGGAATTCCTACTTGGAAACCCAGAAATCCATCATCACTTACTAGGGCTCAATAAGAACCACATGTCAGCGTGCAACACATAGAAAACTCACCCAACAAGATCAACAACATTATGCCTTAGAAAAACATAAGATGAAATCTCTCTTAGTGCATCAAGGATGGAGTCATGATAGGGGACATGATCAAATCTATGAAAGATGACACTATAAAGAGATCATGGATTACCGAGAAGGCTTGAGAGGATTAAATATTATCAAAGCTAAATTTCTTTGTATGGATTCCAACTAACGGTACGCAACCAAGCACTCACAAAGTTTTTATTCTAAGAAATCACAGACATGATTTAAGACTGCATTCCTTAGGGGCATTTAAGTGAGATGAAACGTTTTAAAATGGTCTTCCTTAGTGTGTTCTTTATACTTGTATGTGAACATATTTACATGAACATACATGACAGTCCCCATCATATGTGTGTCCCATTCGTTAAAGTATAAGAATATTAACTATATTCCCAAATGCAAGGAAATTCAAAACCAAATTAACCATACCTGTGTCACTCCTTCGATCAATGCTCAATTATTTTAAAGAATGCCAAGAAATACAAACCAACGAGACCGGCATGCCAAAACACCCGAGTATTTAAGAAAATATATCCAAATAATTGGAATAAACTTGATTCCTTATCACTCTGGTAACTCTACTTAGAGATGACCGGATATTGTACTAAACACCATAATATATTTATTTCAGAGGCGCATTGCCTCATATGACCATTATCCAGGATGACACCATGACCATTCTATCATTACTAAGAAGAATAAAGGGTATGAAAACATATGAAGTAGCTGACCATGACTGAGGCTTGTCTAACATGCTAAAAAACGAGCATCACTCACTACTCACACCCATAACAAGGCCAAAGAAACCATGACCACCCATCCGAACAAGTGTGTCATTGGAAACTGAAAGTCCTACTAGGGAAAATGACACCCAAATGACACAAAATGTTAGAAATATCACGGAACTATAACTTAATTAAAATTATAAGGGTGCTACCTAACATGAGATATCCCCTTACAAAGCACAATTGTTGAAATCAACACTAGTTCAGGTCAAATTAAAGTCACCAGGCACAAAATCCAACCATTCAAGTCATTAATTAAATGTAAAATAAGACCTAAAAAATTAAAATCATGTGTCTGTTCCAAGGAAAGTCAAGAGAAAATTTTTCTACACTTACACCAAGGTTCTAAACGTAGGACACCACTACAGGATCCATTCCAAATCCATTTATGTTTAAACACATTTAATAATTAATAGTTAAAAGATTTAATCAAAGAATTAAGTACCATTTTTTATAAAATAAATCTCAAGGTACCTTATTTTTAACCAACACCCCTACGTAAAAATATGAACATATATCAAGCCTCCAATTTAATGTTAAAAATTCCTACAAATCCTATCTTTATTAGGAAATTGAACAAAAAAACTCCATTTTAACAGTTACGATGACGTATAAGGGTCCCATTTAACCAACCCAGGTTCATCAAAATGCAACCCAATATCAATTTAATGTCAATAAAATTTAAAACACCCATATCAGATAATCTCATAAGTTAGAAGTCGAAACTGACCTACTTGGTTGTAGTTTCACCTTTTATAAGGTAACCAATTTCATTTAAGATCAAAATTAAACATCCCTTTACATTTATATCCATTACATTTAAAGTGGGATGACTTTTACCAATTCATGAAGCACCCATACACTTCCTGGATTGAAAATTGGCTCCAATTAATCAAAACCAAATTGAATTTAGTATTTAGCACGATCACATAAAATGTTCCAGTTATACGGGAGCCCATATTCCATCATATAAATATGTAATACACTTTATAGTTAGGAATTTTTCTCCCATTTAATAACCAATTTACCTTTTCATTTAAATTATAATAGACTTTTACAATGGTTTGAATACAATAGTTACCTTTTCTCATCTATAAGGTGCTCATAGACCTTAAAACATAAAAATTTCTTTTTTCCTAACTAGAAACATTTAATGTAACAATATCATCCAATTATATAACAAAGAGAGATTTCATTTCACTAAAAGTAGATAACACATAGAAACATGCTGAAATTATAGAAGCATGTAACTTTAATCATAAAAGCATGCTAATAAATTTCCTAAACATGTATAAATCTAAGAAAGTAATTGCTATCAATGTACAAAATCCAAAATATAAAGCAACCTACATATGCAACTAGTTGAAATGGAATATTCACAAGATGTGAATTTACTATGTGCGTAGTATGATTCATGGAATGAAACATCCTTATTGAACCAGGCCAAGTGTAAAAATACTATAAAATCAAAAATAAATAAGCAGAAAAAATTACACCAGTCACACAATGTGAAATCATATCAGTTGTAACGTCAAATTGCATGAACACCAATTCCTAGCCCTCGCTACTTGGTAATTTCTCATACATTGTCTGATCTGTACCAAGAACAACTATATACCAAGAACCGACACATTCCTAATCTCTTGTCTACTAACCCAAAATAGTAAGACAAATGTAAAATTTTACCCTATGATACAACTTTGTTACATCCCGAACTTGATTATCATTAAACTGGTAGCCGCACTGATGAGTCACATGGCCTCAAGCATGCCTCCCCATTCAGTAGAAGAAACCGACAAGCTATGAGGGTCTCAATAAGTGATATTGGGGAGACTATAACCCAATATTAGAATGACATAGTGGTGGAATCAAAATAAATAGTAGATCACATCAGAAGTAGTAAATAGAAATAACAAAACATCAAATGATAGATTTTATATAACTGAACAAAAGAGGCCAAAAAAAATTTATACAATGTGTGGATGATGGATGACACATAAAAAAAATCAGTAAACAAAAATAATGATTTACATTATAGTACAAAAATAATGAAAAGACAGAAAATCCACATGGCGATCTACATGAGCTTCTTGAGCTCTATCACGGTCCTTTGCTCCTAACTCTCTAGTATAATTAATACAGAACCCAACATTGATACTTCAAATATATGGTCTACTTTGGTACCAAGTGTACCCGAATAGGGTATCATATATAAATCTTAGTAGGTGGCATCCATGATGTCCTTCCCAAACTAGACAATGTAATATAAATCAAATACTGCATAGGTATATAGAATAATAACAAAAAGAATAAATAAACATCACCCGACCAGGTTTCTGTGGAACACATGACAGTTATACTTTCTTCGGCACTTGGATGTTGTCTAAACATGTAAAAAATTCATTAATTGATTTTTAAAAATTTATAAATAAGTCACACGTTTGAAATAATATGTTTTTTAATATGCAACTAGGCAACCGCTGATGATATTTAATAATGAAGTTTCAAGCCAATAAACAATGAAATGTAGACCCAAGTGTCACCAACTCAATAATGACTATAGAATGAATATGGGTAATAGTGTAATACAAGTAGTATAGTTCATAAAATACCATAATAATATTCCTACCAACTCCAAGGAAGTCGTCCATGGTAAATTGGTCTAAGCAATGACTGGTCCTGATGGGGTTTTTCCATGGCACCTACGTGTAAATGATGGATCATAGGAGTATATCCAGATAATACTGTAATACTAAATGAGGGATCCTATGGAGTGAAACCAAGCATCAAAATTTAGATTAGGATTGGGTTCTAGGTGGGTCTTAACCTCATCACGTTTTACCATTGACTTCGAAATGGGGTCCTCAAGTGCTCAAAGCATTCAATCAAAAATACAATGTGAGATTTAGTTAGGAAATTACTATTTTGATAATGAATTCATATATAATTCATAAGTTTGAAGTCATTGCCTTTCATTAGTTTTAAAATGATAATTGGTCATGCAACCATTTAATCAAGTCATATGTAATCAATAAGTCCATTTGGTTCAAGCCTTTCCTTTCTTTCGTGTAACAAGGCCACGTATAATGAAAACATTCATTTAGTCCTTTTCCTATATTTTTTAAAAATCATGGTTCACTACAAAACCTTCCATTATTAGGGTAAGGGGTGGTACAGACATGTAACTGATTATTTATTTATAATCCTGAGTCTGTCTGTGGCATTCCTACATGGGAATCCATGTATCACCCAGGGTACAAGTATTAAAATCCATTGATTCCATCCATATAATTCCTAAATGGGTATTAATGTATCACCCAAGGTATAAACGCATTAAATTTACCAAATCATGTCAATTGTATTTATAATTATTCATGGGTCACTAAGGAGGTGTCAATGGAAAATGAAAATCACCTACACTGGTAATTCCAATCTAAAAAAATGGCCATGAACATAGAGGGTTTCTTGTTTCTTTAATAATTTAAAAGGGAAAACATTGTTTTTCTAATGATATATAAGACGATGTCCCAAACATTCTGTATTTTAAATCTAAGATAATAGAATTTGGAATTATCAGTACAATATACTAAGAAAGCATAAATGTCTAATCACTAATTTTTGGATTGAAGACTGTGTACCTCCATTGGAAGGGTTTTATTATAAAAACATGGCTTTATTTGTCCACTAATAATTTATTAAATTATCCATCACATGTAATTTAATAAAGGAAATAAATTTATAAAAACTACCATATAGGGAGAATCATTAATTCAATGTGATAATGATATTAATTAGTGAATTATTAAATTTAATAGGGAAAAGGAATTGGACCCTACCTCAAGAAGCAGACCAAGCCAAGACTCGACACTTGTCAAATCAAGTGGAGACCACTCGAAACCACCCACACTAACATGAACATACATCCTTATACAAACATATATATATATATATATATATATGTTAATCCAAATCATGCATTTCCCTCTCCATAAGGGAATACACAAGTGGAAGATATATATAAACACACACACACACATGTGTATCTATGTGTGAACCATAAAAGATAATTAAAAATCATTATAATCAATTCATAGGACTCATAAAATCCTTCAGACTCTAAATTAAAGGATGTGAGAAATAAATGTTGCTGTAAATATTTACCTCATATAATGGAAGCAAACCGAAACAACCTGAACCGCCTAGCCTTCGACAAAGGATGTCAGAATACACATGAACATGACCCGACGAGCCAGTTTCTTACCCTAACAACTGAATAAACAACAAAGACATATCACCCATTTGACCTATGGTTCATACAAACCTCACCAAGCGATGAAAGACCCAAAAATCATCCAAGAACTGATGAAGATAGGGAAGAGAGGGCCATACCTCGATGTTTCTATGGAGAAACATGAAGATATTGGTGGAAAATAAATTAATGAAGGAGGTACAGATATGGGGTTCATGTTCCTAAGGCATTAAGGTAAAAGGAAACATTTTAGAGATATTAGGGGCATAAGAGGTGAGTTTAGTTTAGTTTTTAAATTTAATTTAATTTAAGTTTTATTTATTTTCTTAAAACTGACCTAACTGCATAGGTTTCCATGCCAGGTGCAAACCTTGTGGTGTACAGTGCAGGGATACGGCCTCCAAAAGAACACTATGTGGGCTAGGGACAAAGTATAACAAACCATGTGTAGCCTTTACATACTACGACTACCACCTTTGAAAAAATCCAAAAAAATTCATATAATGGACCGAATAGTTTTTGAAAAATCATGCGCCCTCTATAGCATTTCCAAACCATGATTTTCTATGTCTGGTGACCTAGAAACTCACCAAGATTCTCAAAAAACTTCTCATTTCTTTACCAATGTCCCAAATCGTTTCCTTGAAGGGTTCCAACTCTCGGAATTATGTTTTGAAATCATGTTTTAAAAATATTCCATACAATAAATAAAAAAGGATATAATACCTTGGTTTTTTGTCTGGTTCAAAAACAAAAAACTATATAAATACTTATTTTTCTTCCACCTTTGAGAAATAATTCAAAAGTGATCAACAACAAATAATTCAAGTGATCGGGATCTTCTTGGCTGACACCCAGTGATTATACAATGGCTTTCATAGATTATGGTTCACCTATGGATTGTCAATAGATAGATTCCAAACTTGGAACTAATAACTCAATAATGTTATGATACGATCTAGTCCACAAGATCATCAATGGAGAGAGAATTACAAGTCAGTGTAATTTTATATATTCTCATATATTAATTATAAATTACATGTGAATATCTTCATGTTCTAGTTTTGATATTTTAATCTATTTATGTATTATATATTATTCATTGGAATTGAAATTGAAATCATGTGTACCAATTTTTAAAAATATATTAAGTATAAAATCAATGTTATTAATAAAATCCAAGGATATTTTGTTGTTTATTGAACAAAAAAGTGGTATCGGAGCAGTCACATGTTTAATTTATAATTATTTATTATTAAATGATTTTTTTCATGCACTGGACTTTTAATTTAATTATATTTAATAATTTTAATATTCTACACCGTCATCTCTTACATTATTCATCCTCACTAATATAACATACAAAAGGATAATATTAAAAAATGAGGAAACATACTAATAGAATTTGTAGGTTCTAAAGGTTATGCCAAGAAAAAACTATGGTACATGACATATAATTCATAATCACACTCTATTTACTATTATTTAACATCATTATTTTTCTATAAATTTATATATATCCAAGGTAATCAAGTCTATGATCCAATAAAATAATACATACATGTAGATTAGTACATAGTGGAACATGACATGAGGAACTACACACCATTCATCCACTGTACATGATGTGTAGTACTTATTTTCTCATATCATAGAATACGAGGTGTCCTAGAATGCCATGTATCGAAAATAAAACTTGGGGACTAACATTCCCTGAAAATAATGGGTGACACACCTTGTATATTTTACAAAAAGACAATGTATTTTCAATTCATCCTTAACAGGGAACACACCGATATTCGAGCTGTGTGTTGTGAACATATGTATATGACAATTTATTCCATTTAATATTGTACATTCAATGTATTTTACTATAGAGAGTGTGTCTATTTTTTCATAGAGAAAATTATAATTTATAATCAAGCTTATTCACTTGTGTTCCATGTTTCATTTATTTGATAGTTCATTCCATATCATAGTATTGATAAATATATATTAAATAAATTTATTTTATATTGTTTTTTATAAGAATAAGTAGTTTCCTCTAGGTAAATTTTTTTACTTCATTAATTTTAAATGAATTTTTCTAAAAAAACAATTATAGATGACAGTGACTTAAAGATGTTTGAATTTATTTAAGATAAATTTAATTAATTAGATTATTTTTTGGTACATTATATTAATTAAATATAAAATCAAAATAATTGATAATAACATTGAAAATGAAATCTTTTTTCTTGATGTTTGGATGATCATGACAATAGACCACACCTTTTATATGATTAGTTTATTTTAATTTATTATTGTTAAACTAAAATTTCATTTTTTTAAGTTATCCCCTCCTCTTTATTATGTATAGTCCCATGTTCCTATTGTTTCTTTTATATAAACCCCTCTTATCCAATCCATTGGATCCCCTCACTTGTATGTGAGTAACATATTATGTAAGGAATGAGCACCCTTGTAAGAGGAGGTTTTCCCATACTAGGATATTAGGAAAACCAATCAATGATATACATTGGATCCAAAGTTATAGTCTTGAAACATGAACCGATTTATGGTTCAAGGTGTTTTCCTTATTGTTTGACGGTTATTTTATCATCCACTAGTCAAACTAACCATTTGAGATTTTAATTCTTCTACTAATTATATTTAATTTCTCTATGTTTCATGGTTACTTATTTATGTTTATGAATCCAATCAATGAACTAATAAAGTTATTTAAAAGAAATACGTAATGTGATAAAATATAATCAAATTATCTGTGTATGGTGCAAACATATTTACTCAGTAATGTAAAATCCACTTAATATTAACACGAAATGTGAAAAGATAAAATAGTCAATCTGGATAAGTATGAAAAACCCACATCTGAAAAAACTAGTATGTATAGACATACACCCCTTATGTTATAAATGATCTCATAGTTCAAAATTATTTACCAAACCATGTTGGGGTACTTTCAATACTTTTGTAATTTTTAGCTTGATGTTTTGGGTTGAATTAAATTTGTTCACATCAAGGGTTGATTATCCAATCATGTATTGGTGTAACTGAGAGGAAAGGGTTGGGGAAATCTATAAAAAATTTCATTATTGGGTATTCCTCCCAACAGATCAAGGAATTTCATGTTAGTCCTATAGTAAAATATGCCAACCAAAAATCCTTCAAATAACTTTTCAATCCCAAGTTTGAGTTATGAAAATTGGAATATGCATAATTGTCACTAGAATAACTAGGTTATAATATATTATGGTGGTTAATAGTGAGGTATATTAGGATTCTAAAAAAAAGTTGGTGATTAATGTAATTTATTTAAACTTAAATTTGTTAAATCAGTTTTTATAATAAAATAAAGAACTAATTATATATTATTAATTTGTAGAAAATATAAAATCAATCAAATTCAAAAATATTACTTCGATCAATAGTAGATAAGGATATACATATCACTAGAACAAATTTTAATTAAGGGAATAGTCCCTTACTAGTTATACTAAACCATGAATATAAATTTTATGTGTTGGAATCCCCAATTACTGATAACTTTCCAATTAGTCTTGGGGGAAGAAGTATCTCTCTATTAGAGGCATGTAAATAATGCAATAGATATAAAATGTTTCATTATATCCTACAAGACCAATGATATTATAATGTAATACGATGATATATATATGTATAGAATCATTTCTCACCTTCAAGATCTCTATTAAGAGAAGGTGATATCAGAGAGGTATTATATCTTCAATGCATTAATCTTATGAAATCATGGAGAGTCAGCACCAACTAGGCCACATGTAATCAAGATGATTTGCTACATAGAGAGTTTGTAAATCTTGTGTTACATAAATCTCGATGATCTAAAAAAATTGATTTTCCCCCACTACCTAAAAAAATATCTATATTTATTGTGAATTATATTAGGATACATAACAAGAAGACACAATTGGAACTTCTTACTCTTATTTTCCTAGTTAATAAAGGCATGGGGAATGAAAAACCTATATTCCTTATGGTGAATAAAAATAGGAGGATTAAGGAAAAGGGTTTGAATAATCCTTTTATGCCTATGTCTATAGATCACCATCCTTCAAAGGAGAAAAAGAACCATAGGAAAGTAAAGTAACAAGATGTGGTAGCTTTTACATGTGGCAAGTAGGGCCACCGGAATATAAATCACACCTAACCAAAGAAGTAATGGTATGCTTCATGTGTGTTCATTATTGAGTATAATCTTTTCATATCAATAATTTGTGTATTATACACGTCATATTATTTCAATATAGTCCTCTCATAGATAGAAATTAAATCATTTTTGTTTAACATTTAATACAATACACAAACACATGCCAAAATACCGTATTAGTTTAGGTAATTTGAATCATTGGAATATAAACACTATTCTATAAGAGAGATAAATTATATCCTACTAGGTCTGTTATGGATAAAAATTTTATTATGAACATCATACATAATACATATCTTTATAATGAGGGGAAAAGAAATGTAATAAAGGGTGAGATCAGATTCTCAATAAAGGGAAACTAGAGAGACATGTAAGCATAATCATGAGCATAAAGTTATGAGAACAGGATCCTAATGTTATAATATCATACACTACACATCAAAGATCACAATCAAGAGTCATGTCATAAATATTGGTAGTTAATAATACATGAGACATAAAGAAATAAAAATTATAAGACAAAAAAGAAAAAATTGAAAAAAAACATTTAGTTTTGGTAGACTCATAAATAAATAAATGATTTACACTGTATTCATTGATCACTAACAAGAGTATCTTAGTATAAATGGTTCCCTCCAAAAACTATCATATTAATCAAGGTTTCTTCCAAGACCATCTTAGTAGACAAAGTCATTTACTGAACTGATTTAACTCTACATTCCATCCATGTCTCTCCCATGAGATATAAATCTTTACCCAAATGAATTGTAGGTATATATATGTACCACTAGTAACATAATGAAATTATACATATGTGCCGCATAAGATCCTAAAAAATCATAATATCATAACCCATGACATGAAATGGGTATCATAAACATGTCATCATATCCTAATCTATGGAAAAGTGATAGGTTTTATAATTGTTTCATAAAATAATAACTTGAGAAAAGATGTAAGTTTCATAAGAATATTATCCAAGTATAACTCTGGAAGGGAAATAGGTTTCATAAATCAGATGCCATAAAAACATAAACCATTAAAGAAAAAATATGAGTGGTATTCTTGGATAATATCCCTAGTAAGGAATGGGTTACAATAATATATGTCGTTTTAAATTGAAAATAATTTTTAATATTATTTTAAAAAAGTTCTTGAGGAAAAAAACCTTTCTTATTTGAAAAATTATTTTTAAAACCAATTAATCTTTGTAAATAAATAACATTGAAAACATATAAAATAAAGTTGAAAATATTTTGAAAATATTTTTATTTTAAAAATATCCAAGAAAAAATATAATGTGAGATTCCATGAAATTGTTTTCCATGGAAATGGATAATTCCATCCATGTCGTACACACTAAAAGAACGATTCCTTTCATATTGTAAGTAGAAGTAAAAAGAGATTTAATAAAAATATGAAAAACATATTCCTTTGAAAAAAATTAAAAAAGATAAAACATGGGTATACATTCCTTTTAAAATTCATGGTATAAAATTTTATAAAACATTTTTATAAGGCACTGTTTTTTAATAAAATATATTTTAAAAAAAGAGATAAATATGTTAATATTTTATTAAAACATTTTATTAAATATATTAACTACTAAAGAGTGTAAAAATTGTAATCTTAACTTAATATATCATAAAATAATTACCATAAATTATATTATATTTATTGATACATGGATAATAAGATTTTATCAACAAAAGAATAATCATAAATAATCCAGATAAACAATGAGATTATAGTAATAAACACATACCACTTTGGTAACATTGAATAAAAATATACACATGAAAGAATAAAATTAAATTAATATTAAAATATAATGAAAATATGTATATTAATGAGGTAAAATTTCAAAGTGGAGTATGTACAAATTTTAAAATAATACAGGTGAAAAACATAACAAGTGGCTTGAAGATGGAAAATTGAGATTAATTCAATTTCTTCTTCGGTAACATTGAAAATGTGACCCTATGATAATAGATCCTAAAATGGATGTTTAAATAGTAAAACATTATTTGTAATAATCAGAAATTTAATTCACGGTAATTATATACAGAAAATAGAAGAAATTGGTGGTGAAAAAATCGTTTTTCTCACAAATGTAAAAAGTGAGAAGTAAATCCCTTTTCGTAAGTATTGACTCACACCGTACTCACTAAAACCCCTATATAATAAATATAATTTTACTATATATATATAATTCATATATATATTATCATATATTATTTTTTATGGCCTTTTATGACTCTATTATCAACAATTCCATGTTAAAGCTACGTTTCGGGTAATAACATCTTTGTTTTTTATATATGTTTTGATTTTTCATATTTTTACCCATTAATTTATTCATTGTTTAATCACCTCAGGAATGATAACAATAGTATAAATATAAAATATATATTCATTATACTTGTAATTATAATAATCTATAAATATAGAAATAGGAAATTAAATACAATGTTCACCGATATGATAGTTCATGCGTGCACATGAATGTTGTATCCATGTTTCTTTTCAGATTAATAGAAATAAACATATATAAAAAATTATCATTATATAATTTTTTTATGTCATAAATTTCACATATTTTTATAAAAACTCTCCTTAATACATTCCATTACATGCGTGAATGAATCACATTGCTTCATGAGGAGTTAGTCCGTTTTACACATAAATGACATTATTGTATTCCCAACCACGAATGGTGGTATTGGAAGAACAAATGACATTAGTTCTTTGAGGTGGTTGTACGAATTAAACACGAACAATGATTGCATATCCAATTTGATGGATGTTTGTACAATTTTAGGTTGTGACATTAATATAATAACATCTCATTATATTCAAGATACTATATTATTATATAATAATGATATAAAACTAAATGTAGAGGTTTGAGGTAGAATAAAATAAAAATGTTTACTGATGAACATTACCTCTAATTCGATTATCTCATTTTGGTTTGCATTAATGGACTAACTTGGTTGGATTTATTCAAACATTGAGGCTTATAAGGTGAATTGAGGTAATTTGGGAAGATATTTGGATGTGTAATAGCTCATCCAAAGGGATTGTGTGTTGTGAATAAGTGAGGGGGTGAGTAGCATTTTATAGTGGAGGTGGAGTGGCAGTCTTGTAAATTCTAAAAGGCAAATACTATTGGGAGGTCTCCCTTATATAATATTCCACATATCATGAACCAAATTCATTAAAATAGTGTTTATCATCAAAATATGTCTCAAAAATTGGGTTTTGACTTTTCCAGGGTCATATTTTAGACCATATGTTTTATGTTTAACCACTAAAAAATATTGTTTTACCACAATCGTAGTAAATAATTTTAATTTCATTCAATTATTACATTCATAAAAAATTAAATTTATCTTAATATAAATTATAAATAATGATTATAAAAAATATGGATTCCATTTTTTCAAATTATCATCAGAGAAGGGGCAGAAATTAATTTTAAATTAATCCCACGGACGCGACGAGACAACGAGTTTTTAAAGAGAAAAGTTCAAATTTTTAAGAATTTTATATATTCAATTTCAAAGTGAAATTTGTTAAAATGACATAAATTGGATTAATTGATTTATAATTGAACTAATTATATTTGAAAACTGAATTACAATATAATGTTACTACATAAATAACGTAGAAGAAAAGGAAATTTTCAATTAAAAATCAGTATTTTTCACTATTGATCCAAAAATGAAATATTCAAAAAAATCCCAAAAATTCACCCTAATATATTTTTGAAATTATTAATTTAAAAATGAAGTTTATTTTATAAAATTAAATATTTACAAGTTTCAAATATTAATTTTGTTATTTCTCATAAAAGAGCATAAAAATAAGTTCTATTGAGAAAATAGTATGTTCAAAACATATAGACATTATAAAAAATTATGTGTTTTATTATTAATATGATTACATTATATAAACCCATTATATTTACAAAAATTGTTATTATTAATACTACTAAGTTTAATGGCTAGATTATATCTATCTTGCTAAAATAATTATAATAATATAATGTTATTTTGTAAAAACATAGTATTTAATGTGATGAAATCTATGATGGTGTCTCGTGTAGCACACGAATAATTTGGTGTAGCATATAATAAAATATTAAATTATATTGGAAGAAAATATATGGCATCAAATATATTTAATTTATTCAAAAAAATGTTCTTAAAAACTCATGGTGGTACATTCTACACATTTAAAATGAAATTTGTCTTCAAACAATATGACTTAGATGAAAAAATGAGGATACTTATACCTCGTCATATACTCAAGTTCCCACATATCTTCCACTATCTTTTGGTTTCTTCCAAAAAATATTTACCTGGTGAGTGGTCTTGTTTTTCCCTTTCTTAGTGTGATGCATTATTTCAACTTATTATTCCTTATAAGAAATATAATTTTTTAGTGGTAATCCCTCTCAATTTAGTACATGTAAAGGATCAGGTATGTACATACTCAAGAGAGATACATGGAACAAATCATTGTCAGATCTAAATATGATGTAGATGCTCAAAATACAAGGGGGTGTATTTTATTCTTTAAAAATTACTTTGGATCCATTAATGTTTGTATAAAACTTTTGTTTTTAACCTTAAGGAAAATTATGTTTAACTAGGATAAACAAGGTAAATTCACAAGACCTATTAGTTCTTTAAACATTTTAGGTTCCGGTAATACGGTTCGGGAAATGAAACTTAAGCAAAGTTAACAATGAAGAGCTTATACCTTAAAGAATATATAATCTTATTAATCAGAGTATACAAATAAGTGGATTTATAATATAGTTATACATTATTTATTAATCAAAATCAAGAAGAAAATAAACATGAAACAAAACAAGTAACAAGTATGAAATCTTTTATCCCAAAGAGTAGGGTATCCAACAACTTTGGATAAAGGTCACTTGATTTATACGTTCAATAAAGTATGTCTTACCCAAACCAGGGTAAGCCCTCAATAGGAATACCAGAATTTTTCTTATTATCCCTATAAGACCTCAACTTCATGGTAGTCGGCACCTCTTTCTTCCTTATCAAGGAAGTCATCGCACTTTAATGTAGTCATTACCTCTGTATTCCTACCCCCGGAAGCCCTTGACTATTCTCAGCAATAATCGGAGTCACACAAAGCAATCTGAACAAGACGTGTTGTAAACACAAAGCATTAGAGTATCCCTCTATTGAAATCACTTCAACAACATGTAATCTCTAGTGATCAACCGATCTAGAACTGGTCCATCAAAGTTGTGTGATCATTCAAATGAACTTCTATTTATAGGAACCTCTCCAATAGTCGGCTCCCTCCTCCAACGGTCACATTTTTCATTGAATTTCGAAAGGGACCTATACATGTATCAATGAAACAACTGTTAGTTAGAAACAAAATGTACAACATCATTTCATAAATATTAAAAAATTTAAGAAAAATATGGGGTTTTAACCAAATCCATTTTTCCAGAGTCTAAGGGAAAATAAAAGTTCAGAGTCTAGAAAAATAAGCACTAGGATTATATATTTCAGGGATATTTGGATTATATTTCCCAAGGAATTTGGAATCTGAATTATATAGATTTCAGAGTCTAAATTCTAACAAAATTAGGAGTGTGAATTCTATGTAACCTTTTTCAAGGGAGATATTTGTAGAAACACATTCTCACCAAATTCAAATTCTAGTTATGTTTATGGTTATCAGAATTAATTTTTTACCGACATTGAGATTCCATGATATACTATTAAATGGTTCATAACATTCTAATCCATTTGTTTGACTATCTAAGGTCCCAATATATTTCTATATCTAATTTCATTCTATCTCGTTGGAGCTCTAAATTTTTATCCATATAGGGATTTATAAGAATCCAAATGAATGTTTGAGAGAAGGTTATTTTTCTAATAACACTCAACAGAATGAATTATTTAATCCCAAATAAAATTAAATCCATAGGATAAGATCTCAAGATAACCTCTAGGGTTTTAATGGTTTATTTAGATGGACAATCTATAGAAGGATGATAAGAAGTGTTGAAACTAAATTCTATGTCAAGGACTTACAGAATATTTCACCAGAATATTGAGGTAAGCCTTGGATCATGATCATATATAATGGAATGTGGTACTCCATGAAACCTTACTACTTCTTTAATGTATATCCTTCCATGATTATCTATATATAATTATTCTATAATAGTGATTAATTTTGTATACTTTTGAAGGTGATCGACTACAACCCATATAGAATTATTATCTTTGGAGGTTTTGGGGAGTCTAACTACCATACCGATAATGATGTTCTCCCATTTACATTCTAGTATGGGAAATGCATGTACCATACCCTTTTAATTTTTTCATTCATTCTAATATTTATTACCTACCAAGAATGTAGATAGAAACTCTACAATATCACTCTTAATTCCATCCCACCAGAATTATTCTTTCATATCTCTATACATATTTATACTTCTAGGATGAATAGGGAATTAAGAACTAAGAGCTTCCTTTAAAAGCTCATTTTTCAAATATAGTATAGATAGAATGCATTAATAGTTTCTAAAAATTACCATTCTATCACAGTGAAGGATAAACTTAGGAATATTTATAACCTTATTTTACAGATCTACATATTCTCTTTATGCCTCTTTAGTATTTACAGGGATAGAGTTTTTTACATTCAATTAAGAAAGATAATATTTTTCCTCTTCCATCATTATTTCTTGGTCTATCCTTTAAAAATATATAAATAATGGATATTTTTTGGTTCTAATCATTGAAAATATATCATGATCCATTCCACTCAAATAATTTACCACCTTTTTTATTTCTCCGGGTGGTAATTTATAGAGTAATCATAATCTTTTATCAGATCTAACCATAATCTCTGTCTCATTTTCAACTCCTTCTATGGGAATATATACTTCAATATTTTATTATAAATATATATATATATATATATTGATCTTCCATTTAAAGATTATCCCACTATATCATTAATGAAGATATTACTGAAGCTTACACCAAATCATGAGTTGGGAAATGTTTCTCATGAATCTTCAATTTTCTTGAGGAATAGGCCATAACCATGTTATTCTTCAATAGGAAAACAGCCCAATATATCCTAGGATTCATAACTATATATTAACAAATACTCTCTACTATATTTTAATGTAATCATAGTTTCACTAACTATCTATTGAATTTATTGAAAATTTCCTCACATTCATCTGTTCAGAGGAGCTTTGCCCAATTTCGAGATATCATGGTCATAAGATTAGATAGTACTGATTAATTCTCTACAACTCATTAGTAATATCTAGATTACCCAAGAAAACTATAGATCTTAATCATCATTTTTGGTCTATTCCAATATTCAATAGACTTTTTCTTTGATGGATCGACTAACATACCCTCTCTTGAGATTATGTGTCACAAACATGAAAATTTTCATAGAGAAAATTACAATTTTAAAAATTTTCATATATTTTATCCATACTTAGGCTCCTTTGAATAATTATCAAGTTTTATTCATGCTCTTCCATTCCATTTGAAAAGATAATAATATCATATATAAAAACTACCACAAACAGATCAAGGTAATATATAAATACTATATTCATTAAATCCATAAAGATTGTAGGGGCATTAGTAAGACTAGAAGGAATAACTATATATTCATAATTTCCATACCTTGAATGAAATTTCAACCAGGGTATATCATCCTTCTTGACCATAAATTGATGATATCCAAATTAAGGTCAATCTGGTAAAATTATTGAGATCTTCTTAGTCGATCAAACATGTCATTAATATGGGGAAGAAGATACTTTTTATTGATCATGATCTAGTTAAACTCCAAATAATCAATGTAGAGTCACATTGATCCATCATTCCTTTTAACAAAGATAATAGGCACCCCCATGATAACACACTTGGATGAATGAATCCCTAGTCATGTTTTTCTTGGAGTTTTATCTTCTATTCCCGCATCTCAATAAGATCCATTCTATATGTAGTCTTCAAAATTGGTGTGGCACCAGGTATGAGTTATATTGAGAAATAGACATCACAGTTTGGTTGAATACTATTAAATTATTTCTAAAAGACATCAAAAAATTCCTAAATAATAACAATATTTTTGATGTCATGTTTTTTCCCAACCATTTGGGATGAAAAAATCATCTAAAATGGAAGTAAGACATGTACACTGGATTTAATCTCTATAGGAAGTTCATACTTATCATTACATTGATAAAAGATGATAAGTTGCTTCGAAATATAAAACAAAACTTATATTCCTTGAAAATTGTTGTGGAATTACTTTATAGAAAGAAAATATATGCCCAATATGACATCAAATTAATCTAAAGGGAGAATGAAATGATTTTCAGGAAGCACATTCCCACAAACATCAACTGGAGATAAATCATATACTTGAGAAACAATCATCATACCATTTGGGTTTTTCACTTCTAATTCCACATCTAATATTTTGGGTGGAATCTAAATACCCATAAAAAAAATTTTAAACGTGAAGGAGTTGGTGGACCTATAATCAAATAATTCATTATCTATTCTAGTATGGATGGTAAGTTTACCTTACACCACATCGTTAATGCACCCCTCCTCAGAAACATTGTTTGTGTGAGATTTCCCCTTGTCCCACGCAATAAGAGGTTATTAATGTCCATCTTCATCAAAAAACCTTGAGTTTGGGAACTCATTAGCATAATGCTCATTCTCCATTAATATGAAGAACTAAAGTGGGGGAGGTACATTCTGTGAAACTTTCATTCTATTCACATAATTAGCCATCTTCTTCCCATCACCTCATAACTCAATTTCCAAGGGGCCTTCCCTTACACACATAAAAAATTAATTAGAACCCTTAAGGATATTTTCATCAGGATTCTTCTAATTATTTGAGCCTAAGGAAATATCATATTCTTATCTCTATGGTTTCTATGTTTTCATTTAAACTCTATCATTCTTTTCTTGGCAAAATGTACAACATCGTTTCATAAATATTAAAAAAAATTAAGAAAAATATGGGTTTTTAACCAAATCCATTTTTCCAGAGTCTAAGGGAAAATAAAAGTTCAGAGTCTAGAAAAATAAGCACTAGGATTATATATTTCAGGGATATTTGGATTATATTTACCAAGGAATTTGGAATCTGAATTATACAGATTTCAGAGTCTAAATTCTAACAAAATTCGGAGTGTGAATTCTATGTAACCTTTTTCTAGGGAGATATTTGTAGAAACACATTCTCACCGAATTCAAATTCTAGTTATGTTGATGGTTATTAGAATTAATTTTTTACCGACTTTGAGATTCCATGATATACTATTAAATGGTTCATAACATTCTAAATACCTATATGGATAAAAATTTAGAGCTCCAATGAGATGGAATGGAATTAGAGATAGAAAGATATTTGGACCCGAGATAGTCAAACAAATGGATTAGAATGTTATGAACCATTTAATAGTATATCATGGAATCTCAAAGTCGGTAAAAAATTAATTCTGATAACCATCAACATAACTAGAATGTACAACATCGTTTAATAAATATTAAAAAATTTAAGAAAAATATGGTTTTTTAACCAAATCCATTTTTCCAGAGTCTAAGGGAAAATAAAAGTTCAGAGTCTAGAAAAATAAGCACTAGGATTATATATTTCAGGGATATTTGGATTATATTTCCCAAGGAATTTGGAATCTGAATTATATAGATTTCAGAGTCTAAATTCTAACAAAATTCGGAGTGTGAATTCTATGTAACCTTTTTCTAGGGAGATATTTGTAGAAACACATTCTCACCGAATTCAAATTCTAGTTATGTTGATGGTTATCAGAATTAATTTTTTACCGACTTTGAGATTCCATGATATACTATTAAATGGTTCATAACATTTTAATCCATTTGTTTGACTATCTCAGGTCCCAATATCTTTCTATCTCTAATTTCATTCCATCTCGTTGGAGCTCTAAATTTTTATCCATATAGGGATTTATAAGAATCCAAATGAATGTTTGAGAGAAAGTTATTTTTCTAATAAAACTCAACAGAATGAATTATTTAATCCAAAATAAAATTAAATACATAGGATAAGATCTCAAGATAACCTCTAGGGTTTGAATGGTTCATTTAGATGGACAATCTATAGAAGGATGATAAGAAGTGTTGAAACTAAATTCTATGTCAAGGCCTTGTAGAATATTTCACCAGAATATTGAGGTAAGCCTTGGATCATGATCATATATAATGGAATGTGGTACTCCATGAAACCTTACTACTTCTTTAATGTATATCCTTCCATGATTATCTATATATAAATGTTCTATAATAGTGATTAATTTTGTATACTTTTGAAGGTGATCGAATACAACCCATATAGAATTATTATCTTTGGAGGTTTTGGGGAGTCCAACTACCATACCGATAATGATGTTCTCCCATTTACATTCTAGTATGGGAAATGCATGTACCATACCCTTTTAATTTTTTCTTTCATTCTAAACTTTATTACCTACCAAGAATTTAGATAGAAACTCTACAATGTCACTCTTAATTCCATCCCACCAGAATTATTCTTTCATATCTCAATACATATTTGTACTTCTAGGATGAATAGAGAATTAAGAACTAAGAGCTTCCTTTAAAAGCTCATTTTTCAAATATAGTATAGATAGAATGCATTCATAGTTTCTAAACATTACCATTCCATCACAGTGAAGGTTAAACTTAGGAATATTTATAACCTTATTTTACAGATCTACATATTCTCTTTATGCCTCTTTAGTATTTACAGGGATGGAGTTTTTTACATTCAATTAAGAAAGATAATATTTTTCCTCTTCCTTCATTATTTCTTGGTCTATCCTTTAAAAATATATAAATAATGGATCTTTTTTTGTTCTTATCATTGAAAATATAGCATGATCCATTCCACTCAAATAATTTACCACCTTTTTTTATTTCTCCGGGTGGTAATTTATAGAGTAATCATAATCTTTTATCAGATCTAACCATAATCTCTGTCTCATTTTCAACTCCTTCTATGGGAATATATACATCAATATTTTATTATATATATATATATATATATATTGATCTTCCATTTAAGGATTATCCCACTATATCATTAATGAAGATATTACTGAAGCTTACACCAAATCATGAGTTGGGAAATGTTTCTCATGAATCTTCAATTTTCTTGAGGAATAGGCCATAACCATGTTATTCTTCAATAGGAAAACATCCCAATATATCCTAGGATGCATAACTATATATTATCAAATATTGTCTACTATATTTTAATGTAATCATAGTTTCACTAACTATCTCTTGAATTTATTGAAAATTTCCTCACATTCATCTGTTCAGAGGAGCTTTTCCCAATTTCGAGATATCATGGTCATAGGATTAGATAGTACTGATTAATTCTCTACAACTCATCAGTAATATCAAGATTACCCAATAAAACTATAGATCTTAATCATCATTTTTGGTCTATTCCAATATTCAATAGACTTTTTATTTGATGGATCGACTAACATACCCTCTCTTGAGATTATGTGTCACAAACATGAAACTTTTCATAGAGAAAATTACAATTTTAAAAAATTTCATATATTTTATCCATCCTTAGGCTCCTTTGAATAATTATCAAGTTTTATTCATGCTCTTCCATTCCATTTGAAAAGATAATAATATCATATATATAAACTACCACAAACAGATCAAGGTAATATATAAATACTATATTCATTAAATCCATAAAGATTGTAGGGGCATTAGTAAGACTAGAAGGAATCACTATATATTCATAATCTCCATACCTTGAATGAAATTTCAACCTGGGTATATCATCCTTCTTGACCATAAATTGATGATATCCAAATTAAGTTCAATCTGTTAAAATTATTGAGATCTTCTTAGTCGATCAAACATGTCATCAATATGGGGAAGAAGATACTTTTTATTGATCATGATCTAGTTAGACTCCAAATAATCAATGTAGAGTCACATTGATCCATCATTCCTTTTAACAAAAATAATAGGCACCCCCATGATAACACACTTGGATGAATGAATCCCTAGTCAAGTTTTTTTTGGAGTTTCATCTTCTATTCCTGCAACTCAATAAGATCCATTCTATATGTAGTCTGCAAAATTGGTGTGGCACCAGGTATGAGTTATATTGAGAAATAAACATCACATTTTGGTTGAATACTATTAAATTATTTCTAAAAGACATCAAAAAATTCCTAAATAATAACAATATTTTTGATTTCATGTTTTTTCCCAACCATTTGGGATGAAAAAATCATTTAAAATGGAAGTAAGACCTGTACACTGGATTTAATCTCTATAGGAAGTTCATACTTATCATCACATTGATAATAGATGATAAGTTGCTTCGAAATATAAAACAAAACTTCTCTTCCTTGAAAATTGTTGTGGAATTAGTTTATAGAAAGAAAATATATGCCCAATATGACATCAAATTAAACTAAAGGGAGAATGAAATGATTTTCAGGAAGCAAATTCCCAAAAACATCAACTAGAGATGAATCATATACTTGAGAAACAATCATCATACCATTTGGGTTTTTCACTTCTAATTCCACATCTAATATTTTGGGTGGAATCTAAATACCGATAAAAAAATTTTAAACATGAAGGAGTTGGTGGATCTATAATCAAATAATTCATTATCTATTCTAGTATGGATGGTAAGTTTACCTTACACCACATCGTTAATGCACCCCTCCTCAGAAACATTGTTTGTGTGAGATTTCCCCTTGTCCCATGCAATAAGAGGTTATTAATGTCCATCTTCAATAAAAAACCTTGAATTTGGGAACTCATTAGCATAATGCTCATTCTCCATTAATATGAAGAACTAAAGTGGGGGAGGTACATTTTGTGCAACTTTCATTCTATTCACAGAATTAGCCATCTTCTTCCCATCACGTCATAACTCAATTTCCAAGGGGCCTTCCCATACACACATAAAAAATTAATTAGAACCCTTAAGGATATTTTCATCAGGATTCTTCTAATTATTTGAGCCTAAGGAAATATCATATTCTTATCTCTATGGTTTCTATGTTTTCATTTAAACTCTATCATTCTTTTCTTGTCAAAAAAATGGGAATCATACATAACTACAACCTCTATTTACACCTTGATATCACAACACACAATATCATTCGTCATGTTCTTCTTATGAATATAGAAAAGGATTTACATAAGTTAAAGTAACCAAATGTTGAATCTGTTGGTAAATCCCTAGGATAATATCTCAAGATAACCTCTAGGGTTTGAATGGTTCATTTAGATGGACAATCTATAGAAGGATGATAAGAAGTGTTGAAACTAAATTCTATGTCAAGGCCGTGCAGAATATTTCACCAGAATATTGAGGTAAGCCTTGGATCCTGATCATATATAATGGAATGTGGTACTCCATGAAACCTTACTACTTCTTTAATGTATATCCTTCCATGATTATCTATATATAATTCTTCTATAATAGTGATTAATTTTGTATACTTTTTAAGGTGATCGACTACAACCCATATAGAATTATTATCTTTGGAGGTATTGGGGAGTCCAACAACCATACCGATAATGATGTTCTCCCATTTACATTCTAGTATGGGAAATGCATGTACCATACCCTTTTAATTTTTTCTTTAATTCTAAACTTTATTACCAACCAAGAATGTAGATAGAAACTCTACAATATCACTCTTAATTCCATCCCACCAGAATTATTCTTTCATATCTCTATACATATTTATACTTCTAGGATGAATAGGGAATTAAGAACTAAGAGCTTCCTTTAAAAGCCCATTTTTCAAATATAGTATAGATAGAATGAATTCATAGTTTCTAAACATTACCATTCCATCACAGTGAAGGTTAAACTTAGGAATATTTATAACCTTATTTTACAGATCTACATATTCTCTTTATGCCTCTTTAGTATTTACAGGGATGGAGTTTTTTACATTCAATTAAGAAAGATAATATTTTTCCTCTTCCTTCATTATTTCTTGGTCTATCCTTTAATAATATATAAATAATGGATCTTTTTTGGTTATTATCATTGAAAATATAGCATGATCCATTCCACTCAAATAATTTACCACCTTTTTTTATTTCTTCGGGTGGTAATTTATAGAGTAATGATAATCTTTTATCATATCTACCCATAATCTCTGTCTAATTTTCAACTCCTTCTATGGGAATATATACTTCAATATTTTATTATAAATATATATATATATATTGATCTTCCATTTAAAGATTATCCCACTATATCATTAATGAAGATATTACTGAAGCTTACACCAAATCATGAGTTGGGAAATGTTTCTCATGAATCTACATTTTTCTTGAGGAATAGGCCATAACCATGCTATTCTTCAATAGGAAAACATCCCAATATATCCTAGGATGCATAACTATATATTAACAAATATTCTCTAGTATATTTTAATGTAATCATAGTTTCACTAACTATCTCTTGAATTTATTGAAAATTTCCTCACATTCATCTGTTCAGAGGAGCTTTGCCCAATTTCGAGATATCATGGTCATAGGATTAGATAGTACTGATTAATTCTCTAAAAATCATCAGTAATATCTAGATTACCCAAGAGAACTATAGATCTTAATCATCATTTTTGGTCTATTCCAATATTCAATAGACTTTTTCTTTGATGGATCGACTAACATAACCTCTCTTGAGATTATGTGTCACAAACATGAAACTTTTCATAGAGAAAATTACAATTTTAAAAAATTTCATATATTTTATCCATCCTTAGGCTCCTTTGAATAATTATCAAGTTTTATTCATGCTCTTCCATTCCATTTGAAAAGATAATAATATCATATATAAAAACTACCACAAACAGATCAAGGTAATATATAAATACTATATTCATTAAATCCATAAAGATTGTAGGGGAATTAGTAAGAATAGAAGGAATCACTATATATTCATAATTTCCATACCTTGAATGAAATTTCAACCTGGTTATATCATCCTTCTTGACCATAAATTGATGATATCCAAATTAAGTTCAATCTGGTAAAATTATTGAGATCTTCTTAGTCGATCAAACATGTCATCAATATGGGGAATAAGATACTTTTTATTGGTCATGATCTAGTTAAACTCCAAATAATCAATGTAGAGTCACATTGATCCATCATTCCTTTTAACAAAAATAATAGGCACCCCCATGATAACACACTCTGATGAATGAATCCCTAGTCAAGTTTTTCTTGGAGTTTCATCTTCTATTCCTGCAACTCAATAAGATCCATTCTATATGTAGTCTTCAAAATTGGTGTGGCACCAGGTATGAGTTATATTGAGAAATAAACATCACATTTTGGTTGAATACAATTATATTATTTCTAAAAGACATCAAAAAATTCCTAAATAATAACAATATTTTTGATGTCATGTTTTTTCCCAACCATTTGGGATGAAAAAATCATCTAAAATGGAAGTAAGACCTGTACAATGGATTTAATCTCTATAGGAAGTTCATACTTATCATCACATTGATAAAAGATTATAAGTTGCTTCGAAATATAAAACAAAACTTCTCTTCCTTGAAAATTGTTGTGGAATTAGTTTATAGAAATAAAATATATGCCCAATATGACATCAAATTAATCTAAAGGGATAATGAAATGATTTTCAGGAAGCACATTCCCACAAACATCAACTGGAGATGAATCATATACTTGAGAAACAATCATCATACCATTTGGGTTTTTCACTTCTAATTCCACATCTAAAATTTTGGGTGGAATTTAAATACCCATAAAAAAAATTTAAACATGAAGGAGTTGGTGGATCTATAATCAAATAATTCATTATCTATTCTAGTATGGATGGTAAGTTTACCTTACACCACATCGTTAATGCACCCCTCCTCAGAAACATTGTTTGTGTGAGATTTCCCCTTGTCCCACGCAATAAGAGGTTATTAATGTCCATCTTCATCAAAAAACCATGAGTTTGGGAACTCATTAGCATAATGCTCATTCTCCATTAATATGAAGAACTAAAGTGGGGGAGGTACATTCTGTGCAACTTTCATTCTATTCACATAATTAGCCATCTTCTTCCCATCACCTCATAACTCAATTTCCAAGGGGCCTTCCCTTACACACATAAAAAATTAATTAGAACCCTTAAGGATATTTTCATCAGGATTCTTCTAATTATTTGAGCCTAAGGAAATATCATATTCTTATCTCTATGGTTTCTATGTTTTCACTTAAACTCTATCATTATTTTCTTGTCAAAAAAATGGGAATCATACATAACTACAACCTCTATTTACACCTTGATATCACAACACACAATATCTTCATAGCTACTGAAGTATATTTTTTTATCTCTCTCTAGAGACTTAGTTTTAATCCAATAGGGAATATATCAACCTTACATTTAAGTTAGATGAAAACACCTGAAGATAACCTTGTAAGTCTTCTAAAATTAGCCTCGTAGGTACCAACAAATTCAACATTTGGTTACTTTAACTTATGTAAATCCTTTTCTATATTCATAAGAAGAACATGACGAAAGTAATTATTGAATAATAAGTTCTTGAACTCATCCAAAACCATGGATTAAATTATATATTTTTGTCTCATATTCTGACTAGAGTCCACCACTACTCTGTTTTTCCTTCTAAATGATAAATAATTGAAATTACTTTTTCATGTTCCGAACACTACATAGTAGAAAAAACCATTTTAGTGGTATCAATCCATTGTTAAAAAATAGTTTGATCAAAATACCCACTGAAAGAAAGTGGATGTTTCATCATGATAGACTCAACAAATCATTATTCCCTCCATTTCTCATTTGAAAGTTCACCATGATTCATAACTTAAGAAATCTATGTGAGCATAGTAATGAGGGTTTTCATTCTATATCCCATAAAATTTGGATTCACAGAAGAAAATAATTTCATTTCTCATCACACCCATCATTGGAAAGGTTCCTTTGAGTTCAATCGATTGACAAAAAAAATCATCGAATAAGATACAATAATCATAGTGTGGAACCACATAATCATGAAAAACTAGATATATGGTGACTAAATTATGACACCTAATTTAATCTATGACACCTAATGTTTATTCTATTTCATTCATAGATAATTTATTTTTAAAAACATTATAAAGATTCATAATGATTTTTTGAATTCCAAAGGATATACCTGGGAGCTTTAAACAAGATGTGCAACAAGGATCATTTTTATACATGGGTTCTAGATTGATTCTATCTCAATAAGATGTTTTCAGAGTTGTTTAGCCTATGTAAATCTATTCCAAATCCACATAAAATTGTAGTATCCATATGGGTCCCTATTTAGGGGAATCCACATACTCTATCCTTTACCAAAATTCAAGGATGTATTCTTATAAATTGAGCTATCATTAAACATACTCTTAGACATGTCCTTAGTGTTGGAGCTGGTGGAATAGAAACAAGTACTTTTTACTTTATGATAAAATTGTATTAATAAATACCTTATCACATCTTAATTATTCATATACATGACAATTCATGTGATAATGTCCTATGGATAGTTTTTGCACTAAATGGTCATAGTGGATCTGTACTGTGATGAGAACCTATAAGTTCCATAACACTATCTTAGAATATTTGTTTTATGGTCGGATGATGTTATTTGAGGAACACGAAAAATACATTTCATTAGGGGTGAGGACTCATAAAACTCTGATGAACCTTATCATGGTGTGCTCCCTTGGTATTATCCAGGAGGATATTAGGAGAATGAGACCCGCTAGTAGGAAATCCACTTTTCATGGTGTCATTGGATACTCCTATCTACGTATGTGTGTATTGGTCCATAGACTTTAAGTTTCTTATTAATATGTATTACAACTCACACAATTAAATTTAATGATGAAAAATCAGAAAATACACTATTCTTAGTGAGTTAGGATATGTTGGGTGTGTCATGAGTAATACCACATTAATAGATAATGCGAGAAAGGATTTTTCACTTATATTCCATAATATAAGTTTATATATAATTCACTTTGATGGAATTAAGATAGCCTAAATAAATCCATTTCAATAGTGAGTAATGGGAAGGTTCAATTCTAGAAGGTCAAAGAAAGAACAATTGAGCACATGGATTGATGGAAAAAGCATGAAACCCACTTGATTCGAGATATCAAGGAAAAGGGATTACATTATATGATAAGAGTTCATTGGATGTGACATGACATTTCATTTTTAACTTCATTATCTATGGGTTCCTTGGTGTGTTTCTAGATGCTCTCCTTAGACTTTAGGTCGGCACTACCCAATTCCACTGAGAAAGAGGCCTGGAGGGTCACACACTACGTGTGTCCCAGTATTTTAGTTTAATATTCAGTTTACAAGCTGAATATTGATTATTCCCAATCGTGGTTTAATAATTATTCAATGATACCTAATTTCATTTATTTTGATGCATGTTATTCAAGAGAATATATGGTGGGATAAATATTGTATTTATTAACAAGTAATGTAGGGATATTTATTTAAAAAATAAATAGTTATTATTCAAGGTCTAATAAATGTGGGGGAGGAAATAATGAATATAGGAAAACAAAACTATGTGTCATGTATATTAATAAATACACATCGTATAGTTTTTATGGAAATTTTGTGATAAATGATATTATTTATTTAATTAAATAATATTTTTTGTAATTCATCGGGAACATGTCAAGTGATAATAGTAATAATCACATATTATTATTTGACATGGGGTATTACTAAGAGTAAAATGAAATGAATAAATTATTTTGGTTAATTAATTCATTTTACTATTCTAAGAATTATAAATTCGAATTAAATTATTCTCATTAAGTCTATATATTCGTTGTGGTTGGGAAAAATGGATATGGAGAAAGCTCTCAAGACAAGAGGGAATTCATTTCCTCTAAGAATGATCTCATGTTACGAGAGAGATCCTCCTCCACCGCAGCAAGGAGAGCTCTTTGGAAGAGGTTCTCAAGGCGATGAAAGGCAGACATCACAAGTAAAGGCTCTTCTATGCTAGCACACAAAGTTCCCTTTGGTGATATCCATATATACGTGGAGCATGTGTGGATCACCACAAGAGAAAACATACACATAGATTCTGAGATGCAAGAATGGATCACATAAGATCATGACTGAAAACATCAACGGATAGAGAATTACATCAAGGTAATTTGTGACTTTTAATTAAATTAATCACAACCAATGTATTATGATACTCTCAATGGTTCTTGGACGTCCCTGTTTCCTTTTTAATTCTTCGTTATATTTTAAAGATCTGAGATTTTATTATCGTGATAGATCACAGATTAATTGTTGATAATGCTAATATCAATGTTGGGTACACCCATCTATGCACTTCTGCTGCACCCGGAACCTACAAGTGTTATCAGAGCATTCATATCATTGATTATAAATATTTTTTATTTCATTGATGATTTATGCACCTAATAATTTATTTGTTTCAATTCATTTTAATAATTCTGTAAATCTGAATGTAGAGATCTTTTTATCCTCTTTCATTTCTCATTCACCTTATAGAAACAAATTTTTTCAATAAATTTTGATTAAAATAAAATAAATGATCTAATCTAGAGGTTCCAATGCTTTTTGGTCATAATATACTAGAACATACGACATGTATTCGGTAGTACATGTCGTCCAGTAATGGTTCAATGCATCGGGTCTGGTCCACCAAACCAAGCCATGTGTTAGAGTTTATCTAAGTATTTATGACTCCTTGTGTTGACCTAGAATAGGTGGACCACAGTTTCCAGATTACATGCCATGTGGACCACTGGACACGATGTGCAGTCCCATCAGGTTAGGGTTGGACCGTGTACCCCGTACACGGCTTTCCTGACTGGAGACCAAGTAACACTGACACTACATGGTGTGTGGCCCACTGGACATGTTGTGTACCTTAAATATTTCTAAAATACATATTCATGTCGTATCCCCGAGCGCGTACTTTTAATGGATGGTGAACGATATTACAAACTGTGTAGTCGGAACTACATGTCGTGTCCTTAACTAAATTAAGAATATTTATTAAAATTTATTATTACATTATACAGAACCTCAAGATGTGTACCACGCTTCGGTGGTAATGATGATGTACAAAACCTGATAGGTGTTTTATATATATGTTTATAATTTAACATCTCTGTGATGTTCATTTCTACTAATTGGGTAGTTATGAATGAGAATTCATTATGTTTCCTCCAAGGTACAGGTTACATATAAAGATAATTTTAAATGGATTAATTTTTTTTAAATTATGATTGATGAGAATCTTAGAAGAAATTCAGAAAAGGGGGTTAAGATAAAAATTATTTTTCAATTAAAGATAATTAATTAATTAGAGCAAGATTTATCTAAAAAAAGAACTATTAAATAATTTAATGATAGTTTTATTTGTGCATAAATATTGTTTCATGTATGGATGATCATGATCTAGACCCATACCCTTTGTATTAAGATGGTTTCTTTTAATTTATTTATTTCAATAAAATATTTTGTCATGTGAGTCTTCTCCTCATTAATATGTAGGTCCTGAATACCCATGGATTTATTTATGTAAAACAACTTTTACGCCTCACTTGTTTTTGAGATGAAAGCATATGTAATTGATGGATCTCCAAACCTAGTGGGGGTGACTCCAGTAAGGATCCAAGGTGAACCAATCCCAAGGAGATACAAAGGTGGATAGGTTAAAATCTATAAACATGAACCCAAAAGGTTCTAGGTGTTTCTCCCCTAGGACTTGGGTTAGTTTATCAACCATTATTTAAACTAACCAATAGGATTTCTCATGATCATGCCATTTATTTTATTTATATCAGTTGCATGGTTTATTTATTGTGGGTGTGTTTTTGTGATCACACAATTAATAAATTAAAAAATCATACAAGAAAGAACTAAAATAAGACTGGATCATGTGTAAATATTTTCTTAGACATGGTAAATCACATAATTATATCCCACTTTATATTTGCAAGCATGTAATAAATTATAATAAAATTTTAATTACGTATGTGGATAAAATCCCTCAAAGAAATATTATGTCGGTATAGCCTTCCATAATCTTCATTAGAATCGAACCATAGTAAAAAGTGTTTAACCAACCCTAGTTTGGGTGATTTCAATTATCATGGAATTTTAATTCACGTTTTTGGGTTGACATGAATAGGTCCACATCAAGGGTTGACTGCCACAATAGGAATTGGTGTGACCAAGAGGCAAAGGTTGAAGAGATCACAAAATAAAAGGATTTCAGGATTGCGGAGTGCACTCAGTGGATCATGGAGTTACGAGTTAATTTAGTTAGCCTTTAGAATTCCAACTTAAAACCTTTAATGTTTCTTGGCCAGCCCTATTTGTGGCAATTTAAAGGGAAATATGGATCCTTTCCACTAGAATATCTAGAAAACAGAATATTCAGAAGCCACTGGTGAGGGCAATTATATTTTGATAAAATAGTGGATATGAATATGTATTAATTTATTTAATTATCTCACTTTTATCATGACAATGTACTAAATATTTTCTAATATTAATTTTTAGAAATGGAAAGAAAAATGAAATCGAACATATCATTTTGAACCATACTCGAGAAGTAAAATCATCTCACCAGCACCAAATTCTTGGAGTGGAAGAGGCACTTACGTGTCATCCTTTTCCGTGAGATGAAATTGTATGTGATGGAGGATCCTATTCAACTTACACATGGAAAAGTGGCTAGTGATGAGTAACTATATCGCTAAATGAAACATATGGATGATTCCATATATATACATTGTTTCTTGTTATCAGACATGTAAAATGACCTCTTGATGAAACACGAAAACATTAACCCCTATAGCATGATGTCTCACCTTAACAATCTCTATAAAGAGAAGGTGAGACATGAGAGATATGAGATCTCTATTGATTTTTTCACAACTAATCTTGGAGAGTCTTCACCAGATGGGCCTCATGTATTCATGATTATTGGATACATGAATGCCTGGAAATCGTAGGGATTATGTTCTTGGATGAGTTGTGTACAAATATCATCCTATCATCACTATCCAAGATATTATCTAGATTTATTATCAAATAAAACATGAGAAACATTGAGAAGACTCTATCAAAACTTTTGAAATTGACTCTTTATAAAGATATGGATATGGTGCGTGATAAAAACACATTCCTTATGGTGAATAAGAAAATTAAGGACAAGGAAAATGGGCCAAGGATTTATAAATGGTCTAAAGCCCCCGAGTATAATCCCTCCAAGAAGGGGAAGTTCCAGAGGTAGGGAAAGGAATAACACATGGTATGTTTTAAATTTAAAAAGCTAGGCCACTGGAAGAGTAACTGCACCCAGAAGCATAGGGACAAAAAATGTGTGTTCTTTTTCAAGTGTAATCATTCCATTTCTACACATTAGATATTATATTTTACTTATGGGGTTTAAATCTGTATTAAAATTTAGTAAACAAGTAGATTTAGAAATATTGTTAGAGGAGAGGTTGATCTACGAGAAGCCAATGGTGTGAGGCTGGGTGCATTAGCCATTGGTGATTACCATGTATCATTACCAACTGGGATACTATTGGTTTTATATAACTGTTTTTATGTGCCTAGTGTTACCAAGAACCTAATTTATGTATCATGTTTGAATATGATTTGATTTATTTTAAAGTTGGTATATAAGAGTAGATTATTTTATAAGAACAATTTATGTTATGGTATATCACATTTAAATAATAGTCTGTATGTATTAAATTGTGATAACCAGGTGTTGGAAATCAGTAACGAAACAAAATCACATGACCCATACAACACCAAGTTGTGGCATCACCATCATGGTCATGTAAATGAAAAGTGTCTCAAAAATCTCTCTGAAGATGGTTATTTAGGCTCAACTGAGTTAAAACCACTTGATAGATGTCACGTTTGTTTACAAGGTAAAATGACCAAGCCGCCTTTCGGTGGATAGGGTGAAAGGACCATAGAGATTCTAGGATGTGTATATTCTTCTTTCATTACTTTTATTGATGATTTAATTGGATATGGATATATCTACTTTATGAGGTATAATTCAGAATCCTTGTAGAGATTTAAGGAATTACAGAATAAATTAGAGAATCATCTTGGTAAAAAGATAAAGAAGTTGTAATCAGATTCAGGTGAAGAATATATGAACCAAGAGTACATCAAACTTTTATGGGAGTATGTGATTCTATCTCAAATCACTCCCCCTTATAAACCAAAGATGAATAGTGTTAGTGAAAGTTTTAACTTCATGTGTTTGAAATGGTGAGGTAGATGATGAGTCATGCAGATCTCCATTATCCTTTTGGGGATATGCATTACAAACTACATCATACTCATAAAACTAAGTAACAACTAAGGCTGAAAATGGTATTAAATCTGAGTTATGAAATTAAAAGAAACAAAATTTTTCGCACACATGTGTATGGGGATGGTAGGCGTTTGTTAAGGCCTTCTCAGGTAACAAACTAGAACTCCAAGGCATGAGGTGTATCTTTATAGTATATAACAGGGAAATGAAAGGATATTACATATATAAACCTTTAGAAAATAAGGTGACTATCACCAAACTATATGTCTTACTTGAGAGGGGTCACATCCTCAAAATGGATAGTGGGAGAAATATTGACTTTGATGAGGTTGATGATCAAGATACACAAGATTTAGTATGGGAAATATTTCCACAAGACCCCATGGAAGAGGTCCTAGAACCACAAGTACTGCCTATGAGCTCAAGAGAGGTAATGGAACTACAGATATCTGGTTTCTTGGTCACCGAGGATGGTGAATCATTATTTATGGACAATGATGAACCTCTATCCTACATAGAAGTAGTATAGTGCTCAGAAGATGCAAGAAGTCTAAGATCTATGTATTCTAAGATGGATTCCATGTATACGAACCATGTTTTCATTCTAGTAGATGAGCCAGTTGATGTAAATAATGTTGGATTCAAATGGGTATTCAATAGAAATTTAGACATGGAAGGTCATGTTAGCTCCTATAATGAAATTCTAGTGTCTAAAGGCTTCAAAAAACGCCAAGGAATTGACTATGATGAAACCATATCCCCAGTTTCCATGTTTAAATCTATAAGAATCATAATTTCCATCGCTAATTACCATGATTACGATATTAGGAAAATGGATGTCAAAATAGAATTCCTTAATGTGAACCTTCAGGAAGATGTCTATATGACCCATCCAGAAGGGTTTGTGACACCAAGTGAAGCCAAATGGGTTTGGAAGTTGTAGAAATCCATTTATGGATTAAATAAATCATCTATCTCCTGGAACATTCGACTTAATAAAAACATAATTGAATTTGGTTCACTTTGAACTAATGTGAGACATGTTTTTATAAGTTGTTTCATGGGAATGTGGTTGTTATCCTAATTGTATATGATGATGACATATTACTTGTTGGAAACGATGTACCAATCATACAATCATTTGAGGACTAGTTGAACAATTCTTTCTCCATGATGGACTAAGGTGAAATAGCCTACATTCTAGAAATCCAGATAATTTGTGATAGATCCAAGAGGCTCCTTAGATTGAGTCAGGGTACAAACATAGACTAGATACTAAATATATTTCATATGGAACAATCAAAGAGTGGATTGGTTCCAGTGTCACATAGCCTACATCTTTCTATGAGAATGTTTTCTCAAACACAACAAGAGAAAGAAAGGATGAGTAATATCCCATACACTCCGACTATAGGAACCATCAAGTATTCCATGTTATGTTCTAGGATTGATGTTTCCGATGTACTAAGAATGGTAGGAAGATATCAAGAAGATCCAGTAGAACAACATTGGACTACTTGTAAGACTATCCTTAAGTATCTGAGAAAAACGAAGGACATATTCCTGGTGTATGGAGGAGATGAGGAGATTTTCATTAGAGGGTATGATGATGCTAGTTTTCAGACAGATCAAAACAATATGAAGTTGCAATTAAGATAAGTTTTCAATCACGAAAGTGATGTTGTGTGCTGGAAGAGTTCAAAGCATCCAGTTTTCAATGATTCTACAGTGGCATCCAAATATATAGCGACTTCTGATGTAGCCAAGGAAGCCATCTGGATTCGGAACATTTTCCAAGATCATGATGTGGTCCCTAGTACTAGATACCCTATAGCATTGTATTGTGATAATACTGAAGCAATGGATCTTCAAAAAGAAACAAGGTCACATCAACAGGAAAAAACATTCTCCAGAAATATCATCCCTTGATAGATTTTTATCAAAGGGGTGATGTTAGAGTAAGTAGAGTGTCCACGGAAGAGAATGTGGAGGACCCCATGAATAAATTTCTATCTCAACAGAAGTATGAATATCATGTGAGAGCGAGCTCGTTAAAGGTTGTTAGCAGTTGGATCTAGTCTAAGTGGTAGTCTGTTGGAGTTGGTGTCATGAAACCAACTACTTTTTACTTTATGGTGAGATTGTATTAATAAATACCTTATCACATTTTGATTGTTCTTCTACAAGATAGTGCATGTGATATTGTCCTAAGGATATCTGTTACACTAAATGGTCAAAGAGGATCCCTAATATGATGTGATCCCAGATGTTCCATAACACTATTATTGAATATATGTTCTATGGTTGGATGATGTTATTTTAGGGACAAAAATAATACAGTCCATTAGGGGTGGGGGCTCATAAAACATTTAGGAACCTTCTCATGGTGTTCACCCATGGACATATCTATGAGGATATTATGAGAACAAGTCCCACTAATAAGAAATCCACATTTCATAGAATCATTAAATACTCCTATATGCGGACATGTTTATTGGTCCATATACATTTAGATTCTTATTAATGGGTATTAAATCTCACGCACATAGATATATTGAAGAAAAATGTGATGAAATTTTTTTTTCATTGAGGTAGGATATGTTGGGTGCATCACGAGTAATACTGCATTAATAGATAATGCAAGAGAAGAATTTTCCCTTCTGTTCCATAATGGAAGTTGATATCTCCATCCCATTGATGGAATTGATATGGCCTAAAAAATCCATGTCCATGAGAGGAATATGAACGTTATGTTATGGGATGTAAAAGAAAGAAAAATACAGCACATGGTTTGATGGCACTGAAACGTAACCCAATTGATTTCAGATATTGAGACAATTGGATTACATTATATAACAAGATTTCGTAGGAGGTGACATGTCATTGCGGCGTTACCTTCATTATATATGGGTTCCTTGAAATGTTTTTAGATTCTAACCTTGGACTTTATGTAGTCTCTTCCTAATTCCATTGGGAAAGTGGCCTATTGGGTCACACACTAAGTGTGTCCATGTATCTCAGTTAAATATTAATTTATCAAGATGAATAAATATTATTATTAATTGTAGTTTAATAATTAATCAAGGATGCCTGATTTCATTTATTTTGACACTAGTTATTCGAGAGAATATATTGTGGGATAAATAATAAATTTATTAGTGTTTAACACAGTGATATTTATTTGAGAAATAAAAAGTTATTATTGAAAGTCTAATAAATGTGTTGGGGGAAATAAAGAAAATGGAAAAAAAGTACACGCTGTGTATAATAATAAATACACGCTATTTATTTCTTTTTTTGGAATTGTGAGAAATAATAATATTTATTTTAGTAAATAATATTAGGTGTAATTTATTGGGGGTATGTAATGTGATAATGATAATAGCTAAATGTTTTTATTAGTGATCAGGTATTACTACGAATTAAATAAAATGAATAAATGCATTTTGGTAATTAATTCATTCTATTATTCTATGTATTATAAATTCCTATTACATTATTCTCATTAAGAGTATACATTCATTGTGGTTTTGCACAATGGATCTAAAAAAATTTCACAAGCCAAGATATAATTCCTTTCCTCCAAGAACACTCTCAAATTATGTGAGAGGTCCTCCTCCATCGGATCAAGGAGAGCACTTTGTGAGAAGCTCTCAAGGTGATCAAAGGGGACATCACAAGAGAAGTCTCTTCGGTGCTGTCACCCAGAGATCCCTTCGAAGAAATCCAGAGATACATGGAGCACATGTGGATCACTACTAGAGGAATCCTACACATGGATTATATGACGCAATGACAGATCACATCAGATATTGAACAGAAACATCCACAGAGAGATAATTATATTAAGGTAATTATTTTAATTTAATTTAATTAATTATAACCAACATTTGATGATCCTCTCCATGGTTTTGGGACATCCATATTTCCTTTTTTGTTATTTTTTCTATTTCAATGATCCAGAATTTTATTGTCATGACGGATCTCAGATTGATCATTGTTAATGCTAAAATCAAAGTTGGGTACACCCATCCGCGTGCTTCTACTGTCCCCGGAACCAACACTTAGGAACCTCACTAAGGTTTTCACATCATATTTTCTAATGGTTAACTAATATTTCACTATAATTATAACTATAGAAACCCAGGATTCTCATAAATATAAATTACATCCTTTTTTAGAAGCATTTAATAAATTCCACAAACACATGCCCAAATTCCTTATTAGTTTAGTCCATTTGGAAAAATGGAAACATAAACAGAGGCCTATAAGTGAGATAAATTATCTGACACTAGGTTATTCATGACTAGAAACCTTGATAGAAACATCATTCATAATACATATCTTCATAATCTGGGGAATGTAAACATAAGAAAGGATTATCTAAAATGCTCAGTAAGGGTAAAAAGGAATATATGTTAGAATAATCAGGAGCATAAGGCTATGAGAACAGTCTCATAACATTATAATTTCATACCCTTCATATCAAAGATCATAATAAATATTGTTGTAATAAATATTAGCAGTTTATAAAACATGAATTATAAGGGAATCAAGATAATAAACCATGAAAAATAACATAGGAATAAAACATATAAATTTATTAGACACATAAACATATAAAATTATTTCATTAATATTCACAGCTCACTTCAATAGATGTATTAATGGAATGGGTTGAATACCCTAACAATTTAAGTTTTCAAGGTTCACTCCTTAGACAATCTTAGTAGATAAAGGCCATTACTGAAGCAGTTTCACCACCCATTATAGCCATGTCTATTTCACAACTTATAAACAGTTTCCCAATTCATTGAGCCGAGATATAGGTCCCACACTTCACATAATGAAATAATAAATATGTGTTTCATAAGATCATAAACAATCATCATATCATAAGACATGAAATGAAATGTGTATCATAAACATGCCATAATATTATAACCTATAGAAAAGATACATGTCTCATAATCATTTTATCAAAGCATAACCCATGAAAATAAGACGTTTTCATAAGGGTTTTATCATGGTATAACCCATGGAAGAGAAATTGGCGTCATAAACATCATGCCATAAAAAAATAAAATATTTAAGAATGAATATGAATGATATTCTTGGATCATTACCCATTAAGGAATAGGTAACACAAATATATGTAATATTTTATTGAAAATACCTTTTAAATTTCCTTTAAAAATATTTCATGAGGAAAATATCATTTCTTCTTTGAAAACCACTTTTCTAAAAATAATACATTTTTAAAATACTTTTTATTGAATTTTTTTTGAAAAAATATAAAGGAACTTTGAAAACATTTTGAAAATATTTTTATAATAAAACATTGTTCAAAACTTTTAAATGATCCTTTTAATCAGTGATTTTTCATGGCGGTGGATAATTATGTCCAAGTCAAACACGTCAAATCAAAGATTCCTCTAATATTGTCAGTATAATTCAAAATATCCTTGATTAAAATATGAAAATAGAAAGGTAAAATGTGAGTATAAATTACATTTCGAAATCATGGTATAACTTTTTCTAAAACATTTTTAAAAAGCATTGTTTTTTCAATAAAACATATCTCCCACCGAAGAGATAAATATGGTAAGATTGTTTTAAAAAAATTCCTAATTATATTAATTAACAAATAGTGTAGAAGTTTTACAATTACCTGAAGATATCATGAATAATAAAACCAGGATAAAATTCATTATACTTATTGAGATATGTATCATAAGATTTCTTGAATGGAATAAAAATCATAATCAATCCCGATAAACGATTACATTATAGAAATAAACTCTTACCACTTTGATAACATTGAATCAAAATACATAGGAAATAATAACAACAAATAAAGATTAAAATATCACTGAAATAAGGATATTAATGATATAAAATTTAAATTGGGTATTATTCACACCTCTTAAAAGAATATTGGTCCATAAAATAAAATGTGTATAAAGAAGGAAAATTTAGACAAAATTCCTCTTGCACTTTGATCACTTTGAAACTATGAAACCCATAGAAGAGTGATCCCCAGATGGATGTTTAAATAAAAAATATTTAATGTAGAATAATAATAACGTATATATATGGTAATTATATTCACTACATAGAATAAATTGGTGGTGAATATATCATGGGTCTCACAAAAGTAAAAAGTAAGACGTAAATCCCTTACATTAAGTCTTGAATCTCATTGTACTCATTAAAAACTCATGTATAATAAATATAAGTTTATTATATATATATATATATACCAGAAACATATTCATATATATAATACCATATATATTTTCTTCAGATTTTTTTTTACCGTTTATTAAAAATTCCATGTTAATGTTACGTTTTGGGTAATAACTATTTTATCGTATATGTTTTGATTTGTCATATTTTTGGTCCTATTAAGTTAATAAAGATTTAATAATATCTATAAAAATAAAAATGATATAAATAATATATATATATTTATATTCATTATTTATTTATTAATAGTAATCTTTAAAATATTGAAATACGAAATGAAATACACCATTAATGGAGACGGTATGTCGTTCATTCATATAAAAGTTATTTCCGTTTTTTTGTTGTATTAAAATAATGAAAAATACATGAGATATTATCATTATATTATCTTTATTATTTCATATATATCATATAATTTTTTCAATTTATTTTTAATACATTCCTTTTAATGTGTGAATGAATCACATCGCTTCGTGAGGCATTAGTCTATCGTACACACGAACATCATTATCATATTCCCAAAAAATGAAAATCATTAAGGTATGTATGATATAAAAATTAAAAAATCATCATGACATCATAAAAACAATAAAAAAGTATTTAAACTATAAATCCATCATTATTACCAACCTTTCAAGGTGGAAATTGAAGAACAAATTAAATCAGTTTTTGAGGCGGTAGTATGTTGTACACATGAATGATGATTTTGTGTCCCATTTGATGGTAGTGTGTGAAAGTGAAGGTCATTCCCTTAACATAATAAAATATCACTATATTTTATGATAACATGGTTATTATATAACAAATATATAAAAATAAATGAATAGTTTTGAAATAAAAATAAAAAAATTGTTAATGAATGTAACATCTTTTTCAGGTTTCTCCTTTTGGTTTGCACCAAAGGTCATCCTTGGATGGATTTATCTAATAATTTATGCTTGTAAGATAATTTTAGGGAACTTTTTAATATATTTTTATTGGTACCGAATGATCCAAATGTATTTAATGATGTGAATAAGTTATGGGGTGAGTATCCTTTAATAGTGGAGGATATGTCACATTCTTGAAAATACCAAAAGGTAAACATAATTGGGAGGTCACCCTTATATAATGGACCTAAAATAATGAACTTAATTTGATAAAATACGTTTTATTGTGTAAATATGTCTATATAATTGGTTTTATAAAATTTAAGGGTCTTTTACACCAATTTTTTTAAGTTTAACCACTAATTTATCCTTTTTTTCTCAGTCGTTGTAATAAATTTCAATCGATTTCACTAATTAATTTTTTAAAAAATTAAGTTTAACTTTTTAAAAATTACAAATTATTATATTTAAAAATGAGGAATCCATTTTTTAAAAATCTAATTTTAACACCCCGAAATTTTATGAAAAATATTTTTTTTAATTTCATTAATGTCTTATGTTGTATGCTACACCAAAAGAAGCTTTCACAACACGCATCCTTGACTTGCCTTCCATTACACGCAATCACGACCTTCCTCGATAGCGTGTGTAGTACGCAATAACGAGTTTCACTAAACAACAATAAGCTATTAAAATATTATTAAAACTAGCCGTTATGAATAGTAATAACCACTTTTTGAAATTTTGTATATTTTATTTTTCAAAATAGAATTCATTTTTGGATTCGTAATATCGAAATTAACTTAGGGTGAAATTTTGGTACTTTTCAGATAACTTTCATTTTATGGTGAATAGTGAAAATTACTAAATTTTAATTAAAAACAACTTTTTTAATCGAAATAATTAATAGTGATAAATTATTAATTTGAGTGGTTTTAAAGTATATCTAGAATATATTTTTACAATTCAATACAATGTTGTTCATTGGATGTAATTTCACATTTACACCAGACATAAACAAATGTTAATCTTTTGATAGTTATTATCTCTTGAAAACACGCTACTTGTTGTGACAGCGGAAATTAATTATAAAATTAATTAATGCAACTTATATGTTGGGAATTTTGTAAAATATAAATAATTTTTGAACTTGGATTATCAATTATAGATTAGGGTGAAATTTTGGCATTTTTCTGAAAAACTTCAATTTTTTATGAATAGTGAAACTACTACGTGGTAGTTAAAAAAAATTAATTTTTTTCATAAATCTTAATTTTACCGCTTCTGTGAATGGAATTTGAAAAACCGAGAGACACGGTTGATGTCAGTAAGTAAACTGTGGTTCAATGAGATGAAAATAATTTTTGGTGAATAGTAACTTTTTACTTTTATTTACCACGGTTAAAGGTAAATAGGGTAATTAAGGGTAAAAATGATATTAATAATACCCTAACACATGTCCTAATCCTATTGGACAAGTTTATCTCGACAAAAAAAAACCTTAAGTGTGAAATATTATCATTTAGGCCCACTTGGATTAGATTAGGACATATATTATTATTTAATTCAAAGAAGACTTAAAAGAGTTAAAATCAAAGTTTATTTACTAAAACATTTTTAATATAGGGTTATACATAATATAATTTCGACTATAAATATTCATTAGAAATATAAAAAGATTTCCTACATAATGGTATTTTATTTGTAATTTTTATACTTTAAATAATTTAATTTATTTATGACACAACGATGATGCAGTAATTACCTTTTTAAGAAAATATTAACATAATTGATGTTATAAATGCCCAAATAAATGTAATTTGAGACTTTTTATGACTTAAACTAATTTTCTAGGTTAATATGACATGTTATTGTTGATTTAAGTAACTTGGTTCGAACTTATCATTCTGTTAGAAATTTCATAAAAATCATGTACCAAATAGTGTCAAAATTGACATAAATTAGTTTTTAAAACAAATATTATATTATTAATTGTTATTTAATTCCTAAAAATCAAAGGATCGGCCAAATTACTTAAATAAGGATATATATATTAATAAAAAACAACTTGGGGTTCGTTTGGCTTCATATAGTACGTTTATTAACCATATAGTGTAAGAAAACAAAAAGACACGGTAAAAGTTAAATTATTTAACTTGGAGTTAAATCTAATTGATAAGGTTAAAATAATAACATAAACTTGTCTAAATCCTATTGGATGAGAGGATTTCGACCCATACCCACTTTAGCTTTGAAATAAGACCATTTGGAACCATTATAAACCGAATTTGACCTTAATATAAAATAATATTTTGAGATTTCCCTACGATGCCCCTCTCCTCCCTTATAAAAAGGCACCTCCTCCCTCTCCTCCTCACACCAATTTGAGCATTCAAGCTCGGCCAAACCCTGAACAAATCTCTTCTCCACTTCCCTAGTATCATCCTAGAGGTCCTGGTCTTCTTCAAAGACCATCCTTAGTTCTTTAAATGGAGGTTAAGTGAAGGCACGTCAAAAAGAGGTAATATCCATTACCGATATTTTTCAATTTCTTTCTTCTTAAACTTCTTCTTCTTTAGTTGTTTCATGATAAAGTAATAACATCAGTATTTATTATATACTGATATGTTATTATAAATATGAAACAACTCTAATTAACCTTCTATCCATCCTACGGAAAAAGAAAATCACCGCGCGTGCGTACGTACGGAATACCGTCTCCACGCCGTGGTGTAAGCTATTTTCCTCCACCACCTTAATAGGATGGGTATAATGGTGTAATGAGTAACTATATATGATTATTATAAAGTGATATTGATACTGAAATAGTATACATACAGTTTAACACAATTCCATGACCATGGGAACGATATCATCGCTCGTGCGTACGTACGGACTACCGTCTCCACGACGCGATGAGATTCATTCTCCACATTAACCATTCATGAATGATTATAAAGTATATATAATAAGTACTGATGAAATATATGACATAATAATGATACTGGATTTATTTATATTTATATGTATGTCATCTACTTAATTCCATTCAATTCAATAAGGAAACGAAAACAGCGTTCATGCGTACGTACAGACTACCGTCTCCATGAACGGTGTATTTCATTCAATTTATAAATATATTATATATATGTATATTATGAATATATATTATATATAAATCATGTTTTACATTCTGGATATAAGTAATCATGATCCAATTAATCATATTAATAATTACTAGTTAAAAACAGGAACGACAAATGAGACGATTTTACCCAAAACGCTACTTTAACATGAATTTACAAAAGAACGGGTGATATAAAGTCATAAGTGAACCATATATGATATAATAAAAATGAATATGATTCTGTAATAAGTCAATGACATTATTTAAATCATTAGACAGGAGGTTCGGACACTTACGAAGCAAATCGGACCTAAGGTAAGGGAAATATCACAATCTCATTTTTATCCGAGATTGTTTATACTTTAGTATTTACTGGGGTGTATTTTATCATCTACATCCATGATTCCTCAATATGTAATATTATTTCCATTCACCTAAAATTGTTTAAATCCTATTTTACCCTTCAGTGAGTTTTTAGTAAAAGATATGAAAGGAATCTTTTGTCGTTTTTTGTACGAGGTAATTTTTTGACTTTTTTGACAAAAGTACAAAGAATGTTTTTTTAACTTATACGGTATGAATGGATTTTTAAAAAAATATTTCAAAGAATCTTCCTTTAAAAGGTTTCAAGTTTATTTTTAATCAACTTCTTTTATTTTAAAATTTTATGACATGTTAAGAAAGGAAAAGTGTTTTTGAAGTAGAAAGGATATTTTCCTCAAGAATGAAGTTCAAGTGTTTTATCAAAATTACTTTCCATATAAGATAATAAAGAGTTCTGTTTTATACCTATTATTAGATTAATTTGATTATGTTGTGAGGGAATTATTTTTATGAAGTCATTTACCTTATATGATTTGTTTTATGATGTCATGATGTTTCAAGAATCCCATTTTTGTTACATGTGTTATGCGATGATGTATGATTGATGATTATGTGGCACACATAAGAAAGGATTCATTATATGATGGGTGGGACCTATATCTCCCAACAATGCATTGGGTAAAGATATATATCTCATGAGATAGACATGGCTGGAACGGAAGGTTATTTCGGTTCAGTGATACATGACTGAAACAAGGAGTGAACTCGGTCCCGAAATGGACTTTGTCCGCTAAGATAGTCTTGGCAATGAGTCATGACTAACAAGAAATGATTTTCCATGATTATATGTGCATGACACAAAGTTTCAAGTTTTATGTTATGATTATAGGGATCTCATTTTCACTTCTATGATTTATTCCATGTTAAGATATTATGATCTCTTTTGCAGGTTAAGATTTCCAAAAGTTATGTGCTTATGTATATGATGTGATTGATATTTTTTTTACCCTTACTGAGCATCTGAGCTCACCCTTTTATGTTTTCTTTTCCCCAGGATATAAAGAAAGGTTTTAGGTATTAAAAAAAGAAGATCTTTATGGGATATGTTGAAGATCTTTCACCAGGATTAGAAGATTTTATTCCGAGTTTCCAAAGACACTAAACTATTACGATCCTTGTGTGTGTGTGTTTTGTTATGTACTAAGTATTCCGCATAAGTAATGTAATCTCAATGTAAGTCAAGATTCGGGTCTCTACAGTTGGTATCAGAGGAAAGTTTTAGTCAACCTTTGGAAACTAGGATGTGAGAACTTTAGTGAGATCCCTAGAGATATTTCTAAGGTATGTCTAGGGATGTCCCTAAGGTTAAGTATACGTATAGGTTATAGTACTAGAATTACACTAACTATCATAGAATTTAACCTAAGAAGTTAGATATTGAGGATACTTCCCCTTTACTTTGTTGTTTTCTCTAGCATGATTTTTGCCTCCCACAAAATTATTTTTGTGTTTTAGTTAATGGAGGGAACCAAAAGGAATTCGGTTAACATTGAATCCAATGGACAAATTGGTGACTATGAGCAACAAAATTGTGTAATTCCTAGAGAGAAAGATGTTGTGATTATTCCAAATCAGTCATCACGATATATGATTAACAAGGTGAAGTATAGTGGTATGCCTAATTCATCAAAGAAGAGGAAGATAGACTATTATGCATGTTCGCATGTTGAGGAGCATAAAGAAAGGAATATTGAGATTTCTAAATAAGGGAAGAAGAACCTTGAGGAATACCTCAAATGGAGGGACCGATGTTATCTGTGTGGAGAAAAGGGTCATAGAGTGACAGACTGTTATGGAGTTCAATGTCTTATTTGTGGAGAACATGGGCATTACCCAACTCAATTCCCTGACCTAAAAAGTTACTTCTAAATCAAGGAAGGACTTATTCAAGGACAATCATTGAATTGGATGGACTGAAGTGTTTATGTATTGGTATTCAAGAATAATGTTGTTGAGGTATTTTTATGGTGTATTGAAATATTTAAGTATTGGTCTATTGTGGTTTTCAATAATTTTAAGGTACCGGTAACCATGAAAAGTGATTCAAATATTTTGGAAAGTAGATGATATGTGCATAATTAAGGGATAAGGAGAAAATGAAATGTTTAACAGTATTCATGAGCTCATGATTGATATAAGGACTAAGTGATATCATGGTTTGAGTATATAGAATTTTGAGGATTTTGGTATGTGGAAAGTGTTAAATTTTAACTGCATTCATGTTTTCACTAAGGTATTCAAGAGAATACATGATTAAGGACTTTGAATGTTTGGAATGTGACCAACAAAACATATCTTATGATATATGGGGATCGACGATGGTGTTAAATCTCTGGTAATCATTTCCACTATGTTATGAGAGTGGACTGCAGTATTATGGATAAGCCTAAATATTGGAATGGATTATGTTGGACATAAGTTAGTATTTTTTAAGGATAGAAGTTTTTTTGATATTATTGATGGGATGTTATAGTAATATAGTTTTAGAAAAAGGACAACCTGCAGGATGGGCGACAGCCCATCGCGTCGGACAAGGCTGTGGAAATCGAACCCACAACCGAAGTGCGACTGGCCTTTATCGCCTACCACTGGCCTACAGGAAGTCCCTGTTTAGTAGAAACTAGTTTTATTATATTAAGCAGTATGATATATGAATTATAAGTCCATTTTAGGAACCATATATGATTAATCTCACTATAGAATGACTTACGTATATTTAATAACTTTTGCTAACCTTTTGTTTGAGACAGATGGAATGACCCGTCATTCTATCACATGATTTGCTAACACTTCACGAATAACAAATTCAAATTCATTTATTTAAGAGATGAAGTGGAAATTGTTCAAGTCATGAACAACAGTTAGATTGTACCAAAATAAAGTAAGTATTTATTCTAATTCAAATTCATCAACTTTAGGGAAATGATCATGAAAACCAAAAATGTTGTCCTGGTGCTCTTATATCTGATTAATCAGATGGTACCTTAGATCATCACAAATTTATGGATTTGGGATGGTTGGATTTTCCATAGCCATGTTCTCTACCACTCTCCATCAGAACATGATGGTTAGATTTTTCTTCCATATCCATATTTTCACCTATGTGGAAACCGAGTGATTAGTTTATTTGGGTAACCGTTACATTTCATACTTTTGTTTTTAAAGATTGGTTTTGGTATTCCTTTTTACGATGTGAGTTTCTATTAAAGAAACTTTCGAATAGTAAACCATTTATAACCCCGACGAATTTCGATGGCGAAATTCATTTTAAGGGGGGTAGAATGTAACACCCCGAAATTTTATGAAAAATATTCTTTTTAATTTCATTAATGTCTTATGTTGTATGATACCCCAAAAGAAGCTTTCACAACACACATACTTGACTTGCCTTCCATTACACGCAATCACGACCTTCCTCGATAGCGTGTGTAGTACACAATAACGAGTTTCACTAAACAACAATATGCTATTAAAATATTATTAAAACTAGCCGTTATGAATAGTAATAACCACTTTTTGAAATTTTGTATATTTTATTTTTCAAAATGGAATTCATTTTTGGATTCATAATATCGAAATTAGCTTAGGGTGAAATTTTGGTACTTTTCGGATAACTTTCATTTTCTGATGAATAGTGAAAATTACTAAATTTTAATTAAAAACAACTTTTTTAATCGAAATAATTAATAGTGATAAATTATTAATTTGAGTGGTTTTAAATTATATCTAGAATATATTTTTACTATTCAATACAATGTTGTTCATTGGATGTAATTTCACATTTACACCAGACATAAACAAATGTTAATCTTTTGATAGTTATTATCTCTTAAAAACACGCTATTTGTTGTGACAGCGGAAATTAATTATAAAATTAATTAATGCAACTTATATGTTGGGAATTTTGTAAAATAGAAATAATTTTTTAACTTGGAATATCAATTATAGCTTAGGGTGAAATTTTGGCATTTTTCTGAAAAACTTCAATTTTTGATGAATAGTGAAACTACTAAGTGGTAGTTAAAAAAAATTAATTTTTTTCATAAATCTTAATTTTACCGCTTCTGTGAATCGAATTTCAAAAATCCGAGAGACACGGTTGATGTATGTAAGTAAAATGTGGTTCAATGAGATGAAAATAATTTTTGGTGAATAGTAACTTTTTACTTTTATTTACCACGTTTAAAGGTAAATAGGGTAATTAAGGGTAAAAATGATATTAATTTTACCCTAACACATGTCCTAATCCTATTGGACAAGTGTATCTCGACCAAAAACTACCTTATGTGTGAAATATTTTCATTTAGGCCCACTTGGATTAGATTTGGACATTTATTATTATTTAATTCAAAGAAGAGTTAAAAGAGTTAAAATCAAAGTTTATTTACTAAAACATTTTTAATATAGGGTTATACATAATATAATTTCGACTATAAATATTCATTAGAAACCTAAAAAGATTTCCTATATAATGGTAGTTTATTTGTAATATTTATACTTTAAATAATTTAATTTATTTATGACACAACGATGATGCAGTAATTACCTTTTTAAGAAAATATTAACATCATTGATGTTATAAATGCCCAAATAAATGTAATTTGAGACTTTTTATGACTTAAAATAATTTTCTAGGTTAATATGACATGTTATTGCTGATTTAAGTAACTTTTTTAGAACTTATCATTCTGTTAGAAATTTCATAAAAATCATGTACCAAATAGTGTCAAAATTGACATAAATTATTTTTTAAAACAAATATTATATTATTAATTTTTATTTAATTTTTAAAAATCTAAGGTTCGGCCAAATGGCATAGATAAGGATATATATATATTAATACAAAACAACTTCGGGTTCGTTTGGCTTCATATAGTATGTTTATTAACCATATAGTGTAAGAAAACAAAAAGACACGGTAAAAGTTAAATTATTTAACTTAGAGTTAAATCTAATTGATAAGGTTAAAATAATAACCTAAACTTGTCTAAATCCTATTGTATGAGAGTATTTAGACCCATCCCCACTTTATCTTATAAATAAGACCATTTGTAACCATTATAAACCGAATTTGACCTTAATATAAAATAATATTTTGAGATTTTCCTAAGATTCCCCTCTCCTCCCTTATAAAAGGGAACCTCCTCCCTCTCCTCCTCACACAAATTTGAGCATTCATGATCGGCCATACCCTGACAAAATATCTTCTCCACTTCCCTAGTATCATCGTAGAGGTCCTGGTCTTCTTTAAAGACCATCCTTAGTTCTTTAAATGGAGGTTAAGTGAAGGAACGTCAAAAAGAGGTAATATCCATTACCGATCTTTTTCAATTTCTTTCTTCTTCAACTTCATCTTCTTTAGTTGTTTCATGATAAAGTAATAACATCAGTATTTATTATATACTGATATGTCATTATAAATATGAAACAACTCTAATTAACCTTCTATCCATCCTACGGAAAAAGGAAATCATCGCGCGTGCGTACGTACGGAATACCGTCTCCACGCCATGGTGTAAGCTATTTTCCGCCACCACCTTAATAGGATGGGTATAATGGTGTAATGAGTAACTATATATGATTATTATAAAGTGATATTGATACTGAAATAGTATACATACACTTTAACACAATTCCATGACCATGGGAACGATATCATCGCTCGTGCGTACGTACGGACTACCATCTCCACGACGCGATGAGATTCATTCTCCACATTAAACATTCATGAATGATTATAAAGTATATATAATAAGTACTAATGAAATATATGACATAATAATGATACTGGATTTATGTATATTTATATGTATGTCATCTACTTAATTCCATTCAATTCAATAAGGAAACGAAAACAACGTTCATGCGTACGTACGGACTACTGTCTCCATGAACGGTGTATTTCATTCCATTTATCAATATATTATATATATGTATATTATGAATATATATTATATATAAATCATGTTTTACATTCTGAATATAATTAATCATGATCCAATTAATCATATTAATAATTACAAGTTAAAAACAGGAACGACAAATGAGACGATTTTACCCAAAACGCTACTTTAACATGAATTTACAAAAGAACGGGTAATATAAACTCATAAGTGAACCATATATGATATAATAAAAATGAATATGATTCTGTAATAAGTCAATGACATTATTTAAATCATTATACAGGAGGTTCAGACACTTACGAAGCAAATCAGACCTAAGGTAAGGGAAATATCACAATCTCATTTGTATCCGAGAATGTTTATACTTTAGTATTTACTGGGGTGTATTTTATCATCTACATCAATGCTTCCTCAATATGTAGTATTATTTCCATTCACCTACAATTTTTTAAATCCTATTTTACCCTTCGTTGAGTTTTTAGTAAAAGATATGAAAGTAATCTTTTGTCGTTTTTCGTACGAGGTACTTTTTTGTCTTTTTCGACAAAAGTACGAAGAATGTTTTTTTAACTTATACGGCATGAATGGATTTTTAAAACAATATTTCCAAGAATCATCCTTTAAAAGTTTTCAAGTTTATTTTTAATCAACTTCTTTTAGTTTAAAATTTTATGACATGTTAATAAAGGAAAAGTGTTTTTGAAGTAGAAAGGTTATTTTCCTCAAGAATGAAGTTCAAGTGTTTTATCAAAATTACTTTCCATCTAAGATAATAAAGAGTTCTGTTTTTATACCTATTATTACATTGATTTTATTATGTTGTGAGGGAATTATTTTTATGAAGTCATTTACCTTATATGATTTTTTTATGATGTCATGATGTTTCAAGAATCCCATTTTTGTTACATGTGTTCTGTGATGATGTATGATTTATGATTATGTGGCACACATAAGAAAGGATTCATTATAAGATGGGTGGGACCTATATCTCCCTCCAATGCATTGGGTAAAGATTTATATCTCATGAGATAGACATGGCTGGAACGGAAGGTTATTTCGGTTCAGTGATATAGGACTGAAACGAGGTGTGAACTCGGTCCAGAAACGGACTTTGTCCGCTAAGATAGTCTTGGCAATGAGTCATGAGTAACAAGAAATGATTTTCCATGATTATATGTGCATGACACAAAGTTTCAAGTTTTATGTTATGATTTTGGGGATCTCATTTTCACTTCTATTATTTATTCCATGTTAAGATATTATGATCTCTTTTGCAGGTTAAGATTTCCAAAAGTTATGTGCTTATGTATATGATGTGATTGATATTTTGTTTACCCTTACTGAGCATCTGAGCTCACCCTTTTATGTTTTCTTTTTCCCAGGATATAAACAAAGGTTTTAGGTATTAAAAAAAGAAGATCTTTATGGGAGATGTTGAAGATCTTTCACCAGGATTAGAAGATTTTATTCCGAGTTTCCAAAGACACTAAACTATTATGATCCTTGTGTGTGTGTGTTTTCTTATGTACTAAGTATTCCGCATAAGTAATGTAATCGCAATGTAAGTCAAGATTCGGGTCTCTACACTAATTACATAAGTTAAATAAAATAATTTAAAATTAATCATGCAAATGGGGAAAGGCAACGAGTTTTTAAACACAAAAAGTTCAAATGTTTGAAATATTTTTATATCCAATTCAAAAGTTAAATTTTTTCCAATTAAATAAATTTGATTAATAGGTGTATAATTGAAATAATTATACAATAAAACCATATTGAAATATAATTCAATTATCTAACTAAATTAGTGAAAATGCAGTTTTAAATTAAAATTCTGTATTTTTTACTGTTTATCAAAAAATGAAATATTTTTGAAAAACAAAATTCACCCCAAGATAATTTTGAAAATACCAATTGAAAAAAAATTATCTTATCAAAATAAATTTCTTAAATTTTCAGAAATTATTTTTATTTTTTCTCGTAGAATGACATAAAAAGACGTTCTTTTGAGATAATATTTTTTAAAAAATATAGAGACATTACTTAAAATAATATATTTTATTATTAATATTTTTCATTTATATAAACCATTATATTTAAAAATATGTAATTACAATTCATACTACTACGTTTAATGGTTATGTTATAGATATCATGGATAAATATTTATAATAATAAAATTTTGTTGCATAGAAACTAAGTGTTTCATGTAATTCAAGCTAAGCTAGTATTTTGTTTAGCTCATGCTTAAAATTTCATAGTATATAATGAAAGTCTAAATTGTTGTGTCATGAAATGAAAAAATCAAATAAATTTAATTAATTCAGAAAAAAATGTTCATAAAAACTCAGGGTGTTACACATATGGTGCTCACATATGTATCAGAATACAGGAAACAAGTAGATTTGACAAGATTTTTAGATATGAGGAAGATATAATGGATAATAATAGAACAATGATTTAAACTCAATCAATTTAATACTACCCTATAAAAATTAAAATAGTATTGATCTTGGTTTTAGTTAACTTTTAATATATTTCGATTGTTTCCAAAAACATTATTCCCCCATCTTGTTTAAAAGTGGGTTGATTTGTTTTCGTATTTGGAAATAAGGGTTGATAATTGTATAAATATAGACAATTTTATGGTATAGAATAGTTGAATAATTTTATTTATGTATTAAATTATAAAAAAGAACTTATTTTATATTGATAAGGAAAATGATATGTGTTTCCCATTTGACACCTAGTTGTGTCAACATCATCTTGGTCACGTAAATAAGAAGTGTTAAACAAAACTCTTTCATGTTGGATAATTTGAAAAAATTAAGATTAAAACCCATGAAAGATTATACAATTGTTTACATGTTAAGATGACCAAACCACCAATTTTTGGTAAAGGTAGAAGGGTAATAGAGCTTCTAGGTTTTATACACACTGATGTGTACTTTATTTTTCAAGTATAATCTTATGGTGGATTCCATACATTATTAATATTACATATGAATATAATATGAATGGATATATCTACATAATGAGTTATAAGTCTTATTAATATGATAAGATCAAGGAGTTTAATAAGGATGTTGGTAATTATCTTGGTAAGAATATAAGGAAAATAAAAATATATCAAGGTGGCTAATATCGTAACCCAAAATCTATCAAATTTCTATGAGAGTATGAGATTTAATAACAACTCACATCACCTTATTAACCATAGTTTAATGATGTTAATGAAAATAATAATCATGCACTAATAAAAATGGAAAGTTCAATAGTGATCCACATTATAGGTTCTGGGTGTAACGGAAGTATGTGATGGGTTGTACCTGACATTTCATTTTTCTATGATTTATGATCAATCTAGGATTTACACAATGATTAATGTCATTATATATATAGTTTAATGAAGGAATATAGAAAAAATATGGAATTCCAGAACCAAGAGAGGATCATGACATGTCATTTATAATTAATTTAATTAAATAAATAATTTGCCTTATGGAATATAGTCTTCATTGATTAATCTAACAACAGATTCACAATGTAATTTCATTACATCATATGAATTAATATAGATTACCAATATCAGTGATTGACATGTGTTAAAAAAAGCTCCAAAATTAGTGTAGGAATCTCCAAGTGCTAGCATGGCAGATCCTATCGCTTGTGCCCTTCAACTTTGATCGCCATAAGAACCGCTTCCAAAGTGTTCATATCTATCTCTCCTAACAATAGAGTGGGAGTTGGAGGATGATATGTCTATGTTCATGGGATATTTCATATAGAAGGGAGCTCTCTAGTTCATGAGCGGATTTTCTAAATCTGTTGTGCAGAACCAAAAAATGACTTGGCTTAATGTGAAAATAAAATATTTGGTTTTATATACTACTATGGTTCAAATAAAATAGTTTCAAAAGTTCCCTATTATTTATTTCTTCCCTATATAACAACGTGTAAAATAATAATAATATAATTTTTATTATTATTTCTCTACATGTGCTTGACATGTATATTAAATTAAATATTATTTAATCAAATTAAATTAAATATTATTTAATAAAATAATACTCAATATTTAATATTTCTCATCATACCACTAAACATTTTCTTCCATTCCTCGCCAATATTTATCGTACCTCGAATGAATTCTATTTATTTATTAAATAAATATCACTGTATTATTTCTAAATAAATAAATAAATATTAAATTCACAAAATAGAAATTAAATATGTATAAAATATTACACTAACAATATATACTCTCGAGTAACTTATAAAGGAATAAATTTGATCAAGAAAACATGAATAATTATTAAACCACATAAAGGAATAATTTTTATTAATCTTTTTTAATAATAAATAATACTCTATTATTTAACCGAAATTATGAATACACTTTTTGTGTGACACACTTGGCCACATTCTCAGTGGCATTAGGTGAAGCAGCCTAAAGTCCATGGTTTGTGTCTAGTGACACACCAAGGAACCTATAGAGAAATAATTTAATGCTATAATGACATAATAACTTATGTGGGTGATTACTATGTAATATAATCCCTTTATATCAATATCTCAAATCGAGCAGGTTTCTTGTTTGTTCCATCGACCTATGTGCTTGCTGTCTCTTTCTTTGACATTCTGGAAATAGAACATTCATGTTGAAAATCTTGGACATGGATTTATTTAGGCTATGTAATTTCCATTAATGTGCCTAAGGTATCAACTTATGTTAAAGAATATAACATACGAATCCTTTCTCACATTATTCATTAATGAAATATTACTTGTGATTCCCCCGGTGTATCCTACCTCATTGTGAAATATTTTTTTCACGGTTTTCATCAATACATCAAAGTAAATGACCCATAATACTCATTAATAATAATCTTAATTTATAAGTAAAAATTTACATGTTTTTATATAGGAACATCAAATGGAATGTAAAAATGTGTATTTCCTACTAGTGGGTCACATTCTCATAATATCCTACCGTATATTAACAAGGGTGTATACCATGAAAAGGTGCCTCAAAATCCTACGATTCTACACCTATAATAGCCTATATATATTATGTCCCAAAAATTATAACATCTGACTATAGAACATATATTTTATAATAGTTTCATCACACTTATAGGTTCCCATCATAGTGGGGAACTACTATGACCTTTTACTCTGATAGCTACTCTTGGGACATTATCACATAATATTTTATGAATAATAACAATCATTATGTGATAACAAGTTTATTAAGATTCATAAACTGTGAATATTGGTTATCATAAAGTATATAGAAGATTGTTCTAGGGAACCGACTCCAACAGACTCTCAGTCTCACATGAGACAACTACTAACAACCTTAAGTCTTATAGTTATCATATGATACTAATGCTTCTAGTGGGATAGGACTTTAGTCAAGGGGTCTTCCATGTTCTCTTATATGGGTAATATTATCACTAAAACTTCACCACTTTCATATAAATCCCTCAAAAGGTGATAATTCATGAGAATGTGATTTCCCTATTTTTGTGAACTTAGGTATTTTTCAAGAGCCATCATTGTAGTAATATCAGTATAAAATGTTATAGGATCATTAATAACAAGTAACATATCAAGATCCAAGATAAATATAGAAATCCATATGGATTCCGTTGATGCATCAAAATTTTCTATATACTTGTACCCCTATATAGAATTAACGAAAACTGGATTCATTGAAGTCTTCTAGGTCATAGATACTCTATTGAGGAAAAACACATAACCTGACTAAATCTTTAGATCATTATGATTTGTCAAAAAACTATCATCATCATAACCCCTGATTACAAGCTCCTCATCTCCTACATTCACTAGTAACATATATTTAGTTACTCCTTGATAATTAAGGATACACTTAATCGAAGACCACGTATGTTATCATGGATATTATTAATATCTCCATACCATGCTCAATGAATAATAAAAATCTAGTCTAATAAATAACAAGGCATACATGATTGATCCTATCACTAAATCATATGAGATCGTACTCACTCTCTCTTTATGATGTATTTTATGAGGACATATTTTTTTAAAAATATGTAACCAGGTGACATTGGAACCAATCAACTCTTGGATTTTTACATAAAAATATTTTTAGTATCATGTCAATGAATGTACTTTGACTTAGTTCAAGAATCATCTTGGATCTATCATAAACGATCTTGATCCCTAGAATGTAGTCGTCTTCACCTAATTCCTTCATCGAGAAACACTTGTTTAACCAATCATTAATAGACAGTAAGAATAGTATTTTATTTTCAATAATTAATAAGCCATCAACATACACTATAAGTATAACAACTACATTCCCACTAGAACTCTTATAAAGACACAAATATAATTCATTATTAACAAATCCAAATTCTTATATAGATTTATTTAATAAATTGATCCATGACCTAGATTCTTACTTCAATCCATTAATGGATCAATACAACTTGAATTTCCTTTTGGAATCACCTTGAGTCACAAACACTTCTAGTTGTGTCATATAAAACTCTTCCTAAAGGTTCCCATTAAGAAATGATGTTTTGAAATCCATTTTCAAAATCTCACGGTCATGTTATGCTACTATAGAATGTATAATTTTTATGGATTAATACATTGAAACTAGTGAAAATGTTTCATCACAGTGAATTCTTTATCACTGTTTAAACCATTTAGCCACTAGCGTTACTTTATATATTTTCACTTTACCTTCCATGTACAATTTCCACTTGAATATCCATTTTCATCCAATGGGATCCACATCAAATGGAACATTGAATAGATCCAAAAATTGGTTTTGATAGATGGAATCAATTTCATAATACATGGATTCTTTCCATCTTGTAGCTTCTGAGCTCTCTATTTCATTCTTGTATGGGACAGGTTTATCATTGTCAACCAATAGTGACTCACTGCCCTTAGTGACTAGAAAATCATTTATATCCGGCCATCTTACATCTCTTTCACTCCAATGTAGTATTTGTGGTTTAGGAACTACTTATTCCCTGGGGAATAGTGGAATTTACTCATTTTCCAATTATTTTATATCTTAATAATCAACTTCATAGAAGTCAATATTTACCCCACTATCCTTTTTTAGGATGTCATATCTATTAAGAAATATGGTTTTTATAGAGACATTCACATTCTTGTCTGTGGGATTATATAGGTAGCGTCCCTTTTTTTCTTAGGATTCTCTATTAATATACACTTTGTTCCTGAAGGTACTAATTTCTGTCCTGAGAAGTCCTTAACAAATTCCTCTCAACCCCATTCAGATGTATGAGACAAAATAGGTTTCTTTCCACTCTATAACATGAAGGGAAATCCATTTTCCACTTTAGTTCATACATGTTTTATTGCGTATTCTGATGATTTTAATGCATATCCCAAAAGGATAATAGAAAATCTATATGTCTTGTAATTGACCTTACCATGTCTAACATGGTATGGTTCCTCCTTTCACTAACACCATTCCATTACGGTGTATAAGGTGGAGTGAGTAGAGATAAATCCCAAAATCTTGTAACATTTTTATAAAATCTTGGTTATGATATTCACCACCATGATCTAAAAATAATTATTTAACCTCATACCAAGTTGATTCAATACTTAGTTCTTAAATTCCTTGAATTTTACAAAGGACTCAAACTTATACCTCATCATGTAGATATATCCATAAAAACTCAAGTCAATGGTAAAATTTATGTAATAAGAATATACACCTCTAAATTAAAATATAAACGGTCCAAACACATCCGTGTGTACCATTCTTAGAAGATCTATGTCCCTTTTAACCTATATAAAAAATGGCTGTTTGGTCATTTTTCCATTAAACAAGCATTAAATATTTCAATTTATTTTAGCTAAGATGATTCTAAATAACCATATTGATAGATCATTTTCAAATTCTTCTCATTTACATCACCAAGACTGTGATGCCATAGCTGGGTGCTCTATGATTTGTGTGGACATGATTTATTATCAATTTCCAACACCTTTTTCATAATTTAGTACTTAAAGGCTATTATTTAAATGCATCATACTATAAATATGTTGTCCTTATAAAATAAATATATTTTATATACAAATTGGAAAATAAACCCAACTTCATCTAAATAGGATACATAAATTATGTTCTTGGTAACTATAGGTACATAATAAAAGTATTTCAAAATAAAAATCATTCCCATTAGAAATGAAATATTGAAGTCTACAATGGCTAGGGAAGCCAGCCTCACACAATTAGTATCTCATAGATCCATCTTTCCTCTAGAAATATTTCAAAATATACATGGTTCCTATATTTTGATATATAAGTGAGAACCAAAAGCTGTATCTATTACACAATGTGTTGACATTTAAGATTACATTCAATAAAGAATGCACCTTTTGCTTTCCTTTTCTTCTTGGTGTAGTTATTATTATAGTGGTCTGACATTCCACATGAAAAATATACTGTCTCTTTTTCCTTGCCCTACCTATGGATCATGATCTTCTTGGAAAAACATTGCTTGGGGATTTAGACTATTTATAGGTCTTGGGAACGTTTTTCTTATTATTTTTTTCCTATTCAAAATAAGTACCAAGGTTTTATCATGCCCCATGTCATTATCTACTTAGTTATTACAAGTAAGATGTTCTGAGAGACTCTTCTCATTATTTCTGTTTTTGTAATTAATAATAAAATTTTATATGTTCCTTGGTAGTGTTGAATGTATGATATCTATATGAAGATCATCTAGGAAATTAATCTCTAAGATTTATAAGCGTTTAATGTATCCAATAATCTTGAATACATGTGGTCCATCTGGCTTAGAATCTCCTATAATGGTTTTAAATAATGTATTTGAGATGTCATACAACATTTTTCACAACTTATATTGATAGGGATCTAGATGCTGGTACAACATTCCATATGAATCCATCTCCTAATGGCAGGTTCCAAGCGTAGCAGAGGTGTGCGATGGGTAGTGCCAAAATTTAATTTTATCAATTATCTTTGATCAATCCATGATTTATACGATGTTAAATCACCTTGATCAATGGAATTGAATTGAATATAAACAAAAGTAATCTCACGTGAACCGGAGAGAGGAGATAAAAACATATTGTTTATAATTAATTTAATTATAAAAAGAATTACCTCTAATGAATTATTTTTTTGTTGATGATTCAAGTGAAAGATCTATGGTGTACCATCATTGTTTTGTAGAAACCAAGTATATATTTCTTATATCGGTGATCCACACATGTTCTAGGAATCTAAACATGTCGCTAAAGGAGTCTCCGGGTTCTAGTATAGATGATCCTTGTTCTTGCCTTCTCCACCTTTATCGAATCAATAATCACTTCCATAGTGTTCTCCTTGATCCAGGGGAGGATGATTTATCACCATTCATGGGATCCTTCTTGGTGAATGGATCTCTCTACACATGATATTTTTTCTCCAAATATGATTTTCACAATTGAATTGGATTATTAAAAAAATAACATAACTGTGTATTTATATTTATAGGGTTAAAATAAAATAATTAGACAAGTTACCTTCTTTATTATTTAATCCTAGAAAAACCTCATGTAAAATAATAATAGTAATGTTATTATTTCTTGACATGCAATGAACATGCACATTATAATTAAATATTATTTAATAACATAATATTAAATTTTATCATTTCTCATTTGACCATTAATCTCAGTTCTTCATTCCTCCAGAATATATATGGCCTTGAATAATGTCTTAATATTTATTAAATAAATTTTACTATATTATTCTCTAATAAACCAGTCCATATTATATTCACTAAATAACAAATAAATTTTTATTAAATATTATACTCATAATATAATCTCTCGAATAACTAGTGATGGAATAAATATGATCAAACATACACGAATAATTATTAAACCATGTAAGGGAATAATATTTATTAAACCTGTTAAATAATAAATAATAATATATTATTTAGCTAAGATTCTAGATATACTTTGTGTGTGACCCTCTAAGACTCTTTCTCGGTGGCATTAGGCGAAGCAGCCTGATATCCAAGGTTAGCATATCACCACATGTCTATGAACCCATAGAGAAATAAGTTAATGTCACAATGACATGTCACCTCATATGAATGCATACTAGGTAATATAATCCATTTATCACAATAACTCGAATCGATAAGGTTGCATGCCAAAGACATCAACCTATATGTTCGATATCTCTTTCTTGGACTTTTAAGAAATAAAAATTTCCTATTGATCACCATGTCCATATATTTATTTAAGATATATCATTTCCATCAAATGGAATGAGATATTACATTCCATTAAATAACTTAAGTGATAAATCCTTTCTTGTGTTATTCATTAATGAAATATTACTCGTGACGCACCCACCATATCTTACCTCATTGTGAACATCTGTCATCACAGTTTTCATCAATACATATAAGTGTAAAACTCATAATACACATGAATAATAATCTAAAAGTATAATTAATAATACACATATATTTATATAGTAACATCCAATGACACATAGAAATGTGAATTTCCTACTGGTGGGTCTCATTATCATAATATAATTTAAGATATTACCAAGGGAGTACACTATGAGAAGGTGCATCAAATTCCAATGAGTATACACCCCAGATAACTTGTATCAATTATGTCCCCAAAAATATATAATCTGGCTATATAAAATATATGAAAGAATAGTTACAATGTACCTTTGGGTTCTCATCATACAAGGAAAATTCTATGAACTTTTATTGAGACAACTCCTTTAAGGACATTATCACATACTATGTCCCATAGAAGAAAAATCATCATTTGATAAGTATTTTATTAATATTTAAAACCATGAATACTTGTTTATCATAATGTGCAAAGAAGTTGGTTTTAGGGAACCAAGTCCAATAGACTCACACTTTCATTAGAGCAAACTGCTAATAACCTTCAGTCCACTAGCTCTCACATGATACTCATGCTTCTACTAAGATAAGACTTTGGTTAAGGGGTCCTCGACATTCTCTTCCATGGGAACTCTATTCACTATAACATCTCCCCTCTAATATAAATCCCTCAAGAGGTGATACTTCAATAGTATATTCTTTGTTCGTTGGTGTGACCTTGTCACATTTTTAAGAGACCCCACTGCAGTATTATCATAATAAAATGTAATTGGATATTTAATTATAGGTAACACATCATGGTCTTAGACTAAGTTCTAAATCCAAATGGATTCCTTGGAAACATATGAAGTCTCAATATACTCAGACTCCACTGTAGAGTCAAAAAAACTAGTTGTTTTGAACTCTTTGAGCTCACAGATCCTCCGTTGAGATAGAAAACATATCTTGAATTTGATGTTAGATCATTATGATCTATATGAAAACCAAATTCAATATAACCCCTGATTACCAACACCCCATCTCCTTCGTACACCAAAAAAATATCCTCAGTTCTTCTTAGATACTTGATGATAGCCTCAATAATAGTCCAATTTTGTTGTCTTATATTTTTATGATATCTTACTACTATGATCAGTGTATAGGAAACATAAAATCTTGTACATAACATAGATTACATGATTGATCCTATCACTAAATCTTATGCGATCTTATTCATTCTCTCTCTCTCTCTTATTGTTTTGGGGACAACTTTTCTTAAAAATATGTAATCCATGTTACAATGGAACCAATCCCCTCTTGGATTATTCCATACTAAATCTCTTTAGTATCTGGTAAATATATGTACTTTGACATAGTCCAAGTAGACTCTTACATCTATCATGAATGATCTTGATCCCTAGAATATATCATGATTCACCAATTTCCTTCACAGAGAATTAATTTTTCAGGTCCTTAATAGATTGTAAGACTGGTATTTCATTTCTAATATGTAATATTTTATCAACATATACTACAAGGATAACAGCCTCATTTCCAAAAAAACATCTGTAAACACATTGCTCACATTTTTTCTTAATGAAAAAAACTTATTTTGAGGATTCATCGAATCAAATGTTCCATGAAGTGGGTGTTTTCTTCGATCCATAAATCGATCTATGAAACATAAAAATACTATTGTCGTAATCAGGTGTCAAAAACCATCATATAGATATCTTCCTGAAGGGTCTTGTTAAGAAATATAGTTTTAAAAATCATCGGCTAAATCTCATAGTCATGTTAAGATGATATAATATCTATGATTCTAATGGATTAAAAAATGGAAAATAGTGAAAAGGATTAAATGTAGTCAATTCCTTGGAAATTTTTAAAACCTTTATACACTATCCATGATTTATAGGTACTATATTTACCTTCCATGTTCAGTTTCCTCTTGAATACTAATTTTCATCCAACATGGTGCATATCTAATGAAACATTGACCATAACACAAACTCGGTTCTATTACATGTAATATATTTCAGAATTCATTGCTTCTATCCATATTACATCTTCTGAGATCAAAATTTTCTCCTTGTATAATAGAGGTTCATTATTGTAAACCAATAATGATTCACCACCATCGGTGACCAGAAAACAATATCTCTTTGGTTCTCTTACCTCTCCTACGATCCTACCGAGTACTTATGTTTCAGGAACTACTTATTCCATGGGGACTTATGGAATATTTCCCTGCACCAACTAATGCATATCTTGAGAATCTACTTTTTGAAGATATTCTTTCTCCCACTATGCCCTTTTATGATGTTCTCCCTCTCAAGAAAGACAACTAATCTGGCGACAATTTCATTATTTTTTGAGGGTTGTATATGTAGTATCCCTTTGTTTCCTTGTGATACCTTATAAAGATACACATCATTCCATGTGGTGCTATTTTGATTCATGAGAAAGGCTTAACAAATTACATGAAACCACATACATGTGTATGTGATACAATGGGTTTCCTTCCACTTCATAACCACTAAAGGAATTCCTTTTTCCACTAGTTGGTACTTGATTTAATTTGTATTTCCTAGTTTGTAATGCATATTCCCAAAAGGAAAATGGAAGATATTCATGAAACATCATCGAAATTACCATGTATAAAAAGGTATGGTTCCTCATTTTACTAACACTATTCCCCTCCGGTGTGTATAGTGGAGTTAGTTGAGATAGAATACCAAACTCTTGTGGAATGTTTATGAAATCTTGATTAGGATATTCACCACCTCAATATGATCAAAGCATAGTTATATTCTTACAAAAATGATTCTCTACTTAATTCATGAATTCCTTGAATCTCTCATTGGAATCATACTTATAAATCTTTAAGTATATATATACATATCTACTCAAGTCATCAGAAAAGTTATCATGTAATAATATAAAAATCTAAATTTTATTAGAAATATTCTACACACATAAGTTTGTAACAATACTAGAATCATTATTCCCCTTTCACTATATCAACCAAATTGTATTTTGTCCATTTTAACTTATAAACAATCATGACAACTATCATGTGGTTTTATCTTAGAATGGTCTAAATAGACAACTTGATAAAGCATTGTAAAATGTTTTTCATTTACATGTACATGATGGTGATGCCACAACCGGGTGTTATATAATTCATGTGAACATGTTTTTTATCGATTACCAACACTTGTTTTCATAATTAAATATATAAATACCATTATTTAAATGATTTATAGTATCACATATATTGTGTATTTACAATCAACAACATTTATTTCAAAATTTGAAAATAAACCAATATGTATTTAAACATTACACAAAAATTATGTTCTTGGTAACTGTAGGTACATAATAACAATATCTTAAAACCAAAATAATTATTGTTGGAAATGAAACGTGGTATTCACCAATGGCTTGGGAATCCATCCTTAATCTATTGGGATCTCTTAGATCCACCACTCTTCTATAAATATTTTTAAAGTTACTTGGTTCTTTATTTTGGATAAATACATTATCACCAAAATATGTATCTAATACCCAATGTGTAGAAATAGAAATTTTTCACTCTATAACAAATCCTCCTTTAGATTATGCTTGCCTCAAGATGATATTCCTCTTCATATGGCCATAATTGCCCCATAAAAAACATACTGGCTCATTTTCCTTTCCCTGTCATTGGATATTACCCTTCTTGGAAGGATGGTTATCTGGAGCTGTAGACTATTTATAGTTCATGGGAATCTCTTATATCTTCTTCATTTTTTTCACCCTAAGGAACGTGGGGTTTTCATTCCCTATTTTCATATACACATGGAGAATCAAGATTATATGTTTAGAAAGTCACTTCATTATAAATATTTAAAAGGTCTGGGGCAGTGATGGATGAATGAAATTTGTAGGTAACTCATCTATGAATTTAATCACTTAGATGTACAGTCATTCAATGTACTCAATAATCTGGACTACATGAGGCCTAGATTCCATAGACTATAAAAGATTAATTATGATAAAATCATTATAGATTTCATACCTATCTTGTCTTTTCTTCTCTTGATAGAGATCCTGAAGGTGAAACCTCATGTTATTGGAATCCATATCCTCGTGTTTCTTTAAAAATGCAGTGGACATATATGATAGCATGAATGATTGAACATCTTTAGCATCATTCATATGTTTTTTACAGAGAGATATATCTTAATCACCTGCCTCATTTCCAAGCATAACTTGTAATGGTTTTTCCAGCACAAAAAATTTCCTTTCACGGCGAAGGATGACCAGCAGGATCCTTTCCCACTCTTTGAAATTAGTTCTAGTGAGAAGTTTTTACTTATCAATTATGGATCAAAATGATATATTTTATGTAATTTTATTTCTATTTCTAAAAAATAATTTCAGCATAATTTTATTAATTTACCTGATATATTTAGAAAAATAAATAAACATTATATTTATTAGTCTCCCACTATTTTATTGAAATCCTATAGCCCTCACCCTTGGCATTGGAATATCCTATTTCTTGGACATTTTCATCTCAACGATCCATATCAGCCATCTAATTACCCCAAATCTGGTTGGTAAAGATACTCGATTGGTTTAAGTTAGAATTCCAAATGCAAAATGCATTAACTCAAAGTTCCTTGATCCATTGATTGGACTCCGCTATCCTAAAATACTTAATTTGTATTTTATCATCCTTTGCCTCTTAGTTACATCAATTCCAATATTGGCAGGGAACCCTTTATGTTAACTAAGTCAAGTCAACCCAAAAAATCATGTAATAATTCTCTTAGAATTAAAATCTCCCCAACTTTTTCAGGTCTTCCACATCGAAATGTAGTTCGATTCTAACTGAAGTAATTGAAGGATATACTGAATTAATATTTTTTTGAAGGATTTTATCCTTTTATGTATAAATTTGCAATTATTATATTTATCACATTCTTGTTCATTTTAATTGGGTTCACATAAGTGATTAACCATGTCTTAGATAATATTTTTTCATAAGCCAGTTTATTTTATGTCTATCATTTTTTCTTTTTTAATTCATTAATTATGTGATCATGAATATAAATCCATAATGAAATAACCATTAAAATTAAAAAAATAAAATAAAGGGTGTTATCATGAGCTTATACTAATAGTTAGTTTATATAGAGGTTGATAAGCTAAACTTTGACCTAGGGGAGAAACACCTTGATCCAATTGACGTTCATGTTTATAGCTTTCCAACTATAAACCTTTGTCTTTCCTTATATTGGATTGATATCGTTTCCTAACTTGAACTACCTAAAAATGATTGGGATCACCATTCATTACATATTTCTTTTTCTCATATATAGTTATTGGTTAAATGAGGATTTCTTTAAAGAAAACATGGGCACGAAGACCATAAATAATTAGGAGGAGAGAAGGCTCATAGGACAACAATTTAATTTAATAATAAATTTAATAACATCAATCACATAAAAATGGTCTATTTGGCCTCATGATCATCCACACGCATTAAACAAAATAAATATTTAATTAAACTTACTTTAAATTCTTAATCATTCTTATTTAAGAAAAATAAATTTTAAATTTATTAATTGTTGTATTTAATTAATCAGCCTTTTTTATCTTAATCCATATCTGAATTTCCTTGAGATTATAATCCATTATAATTTTAAACATATTAAATAAATTCCTTTAAAATTAACTCTGTGCATAAATGTATATTGGATCCAACACGGTGAATACTCATCCAAATATACCCAACATTTATTATAAGTGTTTACTATTTTACTCTTGCTACATATGTCATAGAAGACATATCATGTACATTCAAAATTTGTACGTCATGGATGATTTTAAAAATTACATGATTTTTTAGTCACGTGTTATGCTTCAACTCACATAGATTAACAACATGTAATGCAACTCATACATGATATGAAAATCTGAAAATTACATATATATTAATTAAACATTTAAATATTTATATATATTAAAAACAATTATATAGCATCCTGTCTTTTTATAACATAAAATTCATTCCATTACACAGAACTGAGGATATTCAAGGTTTAGTGTCTTGGAAACAAGGAACATAAAACATGAAACAAAAAAAACATTCTTCTTAAACACTTGAAAGGCTTCTCCTCATGTTCACCCTAGGCTCATTACTGCATCTCATAACCTGGGGACATACATCAAATGGAAGGGTGAGCAGAAGGCCCAGCAAGGGAAACAAGTGAAACATTTTACATATGAACTTGAGATACATCAATAAAGTCATGAAAAGAACTTTAAGGCATGAAAATTAAATCATGAGGCATATCATAATACAAATAAAACTTTTTCATAACTCAAAGATGTGGCTACATCATTTAACATAGACAATCATGAACATATCACCAAGGTCCATCCCCAAGGTGTCATTTGAAAATTACCAAGGTTATTCACCAAGGTATCGTGAAAATTGTAATCACTAGTGGTTACATCATTACCCAATGCATTGGAGTGCTATCAGGGCGCACCCTTAAAATTTGCCTTTATTATCATTGAGCCACATATATCATCATCAAACATTTCATAAATAACCCATATAGCATAAAATAAATGGGTTTCATTTCATAATCATAACGTTTTAAAAACTACTTTAAAGACATGATCTTTACATCACTTTAAAACCCACAGAAAAGGAAGGTGGGTCTCATGTATGTAATTTCCAGAATCTAAAATAGAAAATTTTGGTATATATGTGAATACCCCTTTAGAAGAAAGAGATTTGAGTATTTACTTAATAATATTAAAGAACTTTAGAAAAAGAGAGAGATATTTTGAGACGGAAATTCTGCAGCATAACGGCTATGTTACGAGGTTTTAGAAGACATTAAAAAGAGAGGTAAAATGGGTCAAACATTCATAAATGACCCATAAAATAGTATATGGACAGAATAAGAATTATACATGATCATGGTAATGAATTATCAAGGACATAACATTTGAAATGAAAAACATGGAAGGAAGACAAAAATTAGATTTCTCTTATGAAAGTTCGGCAGCCTAACGACGTTACTTAAACATCAACAAAAATGATTTTAAAAGATCAAATAGGGTCTCTCATAATGTGAACATAAGAGTTCAGTATGATAGATATAGAGATAATTCCCCAACATAATTAAAAAGGAACTTAAAATAATTGACATGAAATTAGAACTTTGAAAAGAATGAGAAGGGTGAAAGGATCCCCTAAAAATTCGGCAGCCTAACAGCGCCACTTAAAACTTCAAAATACTGAATTGAAGAGATCAAATGGGGTCTCACATCATATGAACATAAGAGTCCAATATGATAGATATAGAGGTCATACCCCAACATAAAAAAAGGAACTTGAAAGAATTGACATGAAAGTAGAACTTCAAAACGAGAAGGGTGAAGAACCACTTAAAAATTCGGCAGCCTAACGACGCCACGTAAAACTTCAAAATACTGAATTGAAGAGATAAAATGGGGTATCTCATCATATGAAAATAAGAGTCTAGTATGATAGATATAGAGATCATACCCCAACATAACAAAAGGAACTTGAAATAATTGACATGAAAGTAGAACTTCAAAACGAGAAGGGTGAAGAACCACTTAAAAATTCGGCAGCCTAACAGCGCCACATAAAACTTCAAAATACTGAATTGAAGAGATCAAATGGGGTCTCTCATCATATGAACATAATATTCTAGTATGATAGATATAGAGATCATACCCCAACATAACAAAAGGAACTGGAAATAATTGACATGAAAGTAGAACTTCAAAACAAGAAGGGTGAAGAACCACTTAAAAATTCGGGAGCCTAACGGCGCCACTTAAAACTTCAAAATACTGAATTGAAGAGATCAAATGGGGTCTCTCATCATATGATCATAAAATATCAGTATGATAAATTTAGAGACCATAACCCAACATAATAAAATGGAACTTGAAATACTTTACTTGAAAATAGATCTTAAAAAAAAGATAAGGGAGAAAAAATCCGTTACAAAAATTTCGGAAGCCTAACGACGCCACTTAAAACTTCATAAAACGAAATAATGAGAGTAAGAGGGGATCTCTCATTATGTGAACATGAAAATGGCAGTAAGAGGAGTATAAAAGAGCACCATTTAACATAAGAACATGGAGCATAAAAGAAATTACATAAAAGAGATTTCTTGGAAAGAAAGAGAGAGATCAGATCCCTTACCTTAAAACATAACTCTTAAAACTCAAAGGTTGGGACCTTGAGGGCTTGGGGGCACCATGGGAGGACTCCTTGGGAGGTAAGGAGATCATAACTTCGTTGGGGGAGAGTGGGTAGTCGAATGGATGAGAGGATGGCTTGGTATTTATAGGGAAAGTGAGGGGACAAGGCATTAATGGCCAAGGGACACCTCATTAGTGGTTTTGGCAAAACCATGGGCTTGCCCATGGTATTTTCCCATGGTATTGGCCACTTGGGACACCTCATACCTTATCTTACTATTCATAATTCGACCATATTGAATATATACTTAATACATCATTTAATGATGTCATTAAACACCCGTAACATAAAAACTATATTTTCACTATTCACCGAAAATTCAACTTTCTCGGAATAATCCCAAAATTTCACCTTAACCAAATATCAACGCTCTGATTTCAAAAATGAAATCCATTTTATAAAAATAATTTTCTAAATATTTTTAATTTAATTTTTAAATAAAAACACTATTCATCGAAAATTCATTTTTTTCAGAAAAATCCCCAAAAATTACCTTAACATAATATCGATGCTCTGAGTTCAAAAATAAAGTCCATTTTATAAAAATAATTTTCTAATTATTTTTAATTAAATTTTTAATTTAAAAACACTATTCACCTTAAAAAGAATAATACTTGACTAATAATTTATGAAACCGTTATTTACCCATTTTATTGAATCTCATTACTTAATCAAGGTGCCTAGATTATTTTAATACTTTTTTTAAGTGAGATTACTAATCCATTTGGACACATTATTAATCCTAATCATAAAATCACTATTCATAATTTACTATTCATCAAAAATCAAGTTGATCTTATTAGACTCTAAATTTCGTACTGAACATAATTGTAGAAGACCATTTTTTTCAAATCATTACACATTTTTAATTATTTAAGGTTTACAAAAACATTTTTAAAAATATATTTTTTTCTAAAATTCATCAAAAATATGCATACTATATTTATCCGGTCATTTTGAAAATTCATAAACTTCATCATAAGAAGAAAAATCAATTTTTATTTAAAACAAAGGATTACACAAGGCAGTTACAGTCTCCTTACATAGCCCCTTATCACACCAGCATATGACCTAAGTGTAAGGTGTGCTAAGGTGAGAGAATCTGAGGGAGGCTCGGCTAACATCGCACGAGTAGTAAGTTCTATTAGTTTGAACTTCTCGCGAAGGCGATCCCATTCTAGCTTCACACGATGAAGTTCGGCTTGGGTTTGGTCCAGAGCAAAGCCCAGTGGTTCTACCTCCTTCCCAAGTTCTGTTAGATGGGCTTCGATCGGTCCAAGACTACTGGGTGAGGCCATCGAATCTTCTTTCTATAAATATTAACCAAGATTACTTGTATTTAGATGCAATAATCAAAACGTTTAGTTTCTAGCGGTCATATTGACCAATGGTCATATAACCGTCTAAACCCAACTGTCTCATTTTAATTATACTCATGTTATCAAATAAAACATTTTTGTTGAGTATAAAAAAATAAAATAACACATGAAATTAGGAAACAAGATTTATTCAAAATTTTGGGTCGTTACAATTATGTGGAGTTTCCTATATTTATTACCACATGAAAGTAAATGTCTCTACTTTTACATACAGAAATAAATAAATTTTAAATCTATGCAATCTAGTAAAAGTGCACGACATGTAGATCCAATCTTCACGATGTGTATATATCTCGCCATCTATCTGAGACACACACTTAGGGACTTAGTGTGTAGTCTCTACATTAGAAAATCTACAATACATGGCATGTATAATGATCCAGATTCTATGCTAAATATGTGTTACATGCTCACTAGTTGGGTAGGTCATGTATGGAATACATGGCCCATCTTTCACCCAATGGGACAACATGCCATATCAAATGGGCTACACGGTGTGTAGTCGGGCATACCATGTACCATTAAATCCTGGTCAAACTATAGTGCATTAATGATGTAATTAATGAAATAATCAATTCATAATATAGAATAGACCATTGAATAAATCTTTATCCATTGAACGTGACTACACAATGTGTCACTCTTGATACATGGTGGGTAGTCTCTTATTGTCTAACCAGAAAATTTGGCACCTCCAGATGAGATCCTCGATTTTATTTTAATCATAACAATAATCATTTCAATTAGATATATGTGAAACCAAAGAGGGGGAAGCTGATATCGCAATGTAGATTAAAAAAACAAATAAAATTGAATTGAAAAAATAAATTAAAAATACATAAATCACCAATGATTTTAGATAATTATAATCAATTATATTCCCCACTCTAATACCACTTTTGTGTTATGAGTGAAGTAGAAGAGTGTGTTAGGTAGTGTCTAACTTTTCATTTTTCTATAATCAATGATCAATCCAAAATCTGCACAATTTTAAATCACCATGATCAATGTAGTTGAATCAAATATACACAACATTAATCACAACAGAACATGAGAGAGATGACATCAACACAAATTTTTTATAATTAATTTAATTAGGTAAATAATTACCTCTAAGGAATTATCTTTTCGTTGATGATTTTGGTGATATATCTAAAGGGAACCATCATATCATTCTATAAACCGAGTGTAGATCTCCTCATGTGCTGATCCACACATGTTAAAAAAAATCTCCATACATCACTGAAGGAGTATTAGGATGCTATCATGGAAGATCCCTCTGCTTGAACATTCTTCCTTGATCTCTTTGAGAATCGCTTCCAAATAAATCTCATTGATCTGATAGAAGAGTATTTCACACCATTAATAGGAGTGTTCATGGATAAGGGATATCCCTATACATGAGATGTTTTCTCTAAATCTGTTGTGCACAAATGAATTGGCTTCTGAAAAAATGACATAATTGGGTATTTATATTTCTAGAGTTAAAATAAAATAATTTCACATGATCCATTATTATTTACTTAATACAAGAAAAAACCCATATTAAATAATAATATTATTATTATTATTTCTCAACATTCACAAAACATGTGAATTAAAATTAAATATTAGTTAATTAAATAATATTCAATATTATCATTTATCACTAAACTATTAAACTTCAAACTCAATTCCTCCAAAATATTTTTCATAACTTTAATAATGAATATTTATTTATTAAATAAATATTACTTAATTATTCAGGAATAAATAAATAAATATTATATTCACAAAATATAATATAAGTATTTATTAAATATTCCGCTCATAACATATTTTCTCAAATAACTAGTGGTGGAATAAATGTGATCAAAGCATAAATGAGTAATTATTAAACAACATATGGGAATAATATTTATTCAACCCATTAAATAATAAATAATAATATATTATTCAATTCAAGATTGTCCAGACACTTAGTGTGTGAACATCTAGGCAGCTTTCTTGTGGAATTAGGAGAAGCATCCTCAAGTCAAATTTTATCATCTAGCAACCCACCAAGGAAACCATAGATAAATCAGTTAATGAATCAATTAAATGCCACCTCATAGAAACTATTACTATGTAATATAATCCATTTACCACAATAAATTGAATTGAGAAGGATGCATGCTAGTGCAATCAACCAATATGCTGGACATCATTGTCTTTGGATTTCCAAAAACAGAACATGATTGTGATCACCATGGAAACTGATTTATTTATACAATATAATCTCCATCAAACAGCCTGAGATATTAAATTCCATTAAAAATATAACAGAAAAATCCTTTCTCATATTATTTCTTTATGAAATACTAATCATGATGCACCATACAAATCGTACCTCTCTACAAACATATGTAATCATAGTTTTCATCAATACGTCAAATTGTTAGACTCATAATACTCATTGATAATAATCTTAATGTCTAAGGACTAATAAACACTTCCACATATAGGAAAATCCAATGACACATATAAATTTGGATTTCCTATCGGTGAGTCTTGTTCCCATTATATCCCACTAGACATTACCATTGGTGTACATCATGAGAAGGTGCCTCAAATTCCTATGAGTTTCCACCCCTGATAGACTGTATCATTTCTTTTCCTTAAATGATATCATCCAGTTATAAAACATGTATTACAGAATAGTGTCATAGAACTTCTATGTTCTCATCGTAATAGTGTCCTACTATGACCTTTTATTGTGACTGATACTCTTAAGACATTATCACATACTACGTCATGTAGATAGACAATCATGGAGTGATAAATAGTTTATTAATATTCAAAATATTGAAAACATTTTTATCCTAAAGTAAAAAGAAGTAGGTTCTATGGAACCATCTCCAACCCTCAGGTTTTTTCAAAAGAAGATTTGACATGGAAGATATCATGAAGCACTAAAAATATGTAGAAAAATTGAGATTATTCTTATAAAGAGACAAATATTCATCAATTTCCTCATTAATAGGTGTAACTGGAAAAGGCACTTCCATCAGATAAAATTTCCTTTCCTGGAGATGTATGATGCGTAATATCCTTTTCCACTCCTGGAAATTCTTGAAATTGAGAAGGTTATTATTTTCAAGTATGGATCAAATTGATATGTGTGGGGTCATTTTAATTTTATTTCTAAAAAATAAGATCATAAGAATTTAAGTAGTTTATATGAAAAAATTTAGATAAATAAATAAATATTATATTTATTAGTCTTCAATTTTTTTTATCAAAACCATGTAGCCCACACCAATGGATTCATTATATCATGTCTCATAGATATTCTAGTGAAAAGGATCCATATTCATCTTCTAAATACCCCAAAATTGGTTAGTCAAGAAAATTGAATGTTTTTAGGTAGGAATCCAAATTCCAACTACATTAACTCAAATTTCCTAGATTACCTAAGTGCAATCCATAATCCTAAAATCCTTCAATTGGATTTCCTTAACCTTTTCCTCTCTGTTACACCAAGTCCTAATTTAGAATTCAAACCTTTATGTGAGATATGTTATGTGAGCCAAGAACATCATGTTAGACTTCCCTAATAATTGAATTCACCCCAAATTTGGACAGTTAAGAACTTTGAACTATGGTTTGATTTTAACTAAAGTAGGGGAAGACTATACTAACTTAATATATTTGATTTATGTATTTTATCATTTATTAATAAATTTACAATTATTATCTTTTTCAAATTCATATTAATATTAAGAGGATTTTATTAAGAGATTAACCATGTCATAGATAATATATTAAGTGTAAGACAATTTATTTTAGATCCATATAGAATTATAGTTTATTTCATTAATTTGTATGATCTTGAAAAAAAATCAAAAATGATATAACCAAGAAACTATTAGAAATAAAATAGTAAATCGGTATGATCATGAGCTTCTACTATTGGTTGGTTTATATATTGGTAGATAAACTAACAATTGACCAAGCCGAAAAACACCTTGAACCATGTATGTTTCATGTTACAGCATTCCACATGTACACTAATGTATCTATATTGGATTGGCTTCGCCCTGACTCGAAACATGAACTACGTCACAATCTCAGGAGATCCATCCATTAAATATGCTTTTAATCACACACATGTGAGGGGAAAAGGGTTTATATTATAGAAATCATGGGAACGTGGGCCCTTCATAATAAGAGGATAGAAGGTAGAGAGACCAAAAATTTAATTTAATAATAAATTAAAAGGAACCTAGTCTCATACAAAGATCTGGTATTATTCCTAAGATCAACCACATGCATGCAATGAACTATGCATTTTAAAAAAAATAGGAATTCAATTCTTAATCATTCTCATTTTTCGAAAAATTACACTCAAATAAATTAATTATCATCTTTAATTAATCAATTAGTTTATCTTAATTACCATTATAATTTCATTAATATTCTCATCTATTATAATTTTAAACAAAATAAATTTATTTAAAATTAATTATGAACATAAATGCACCTTGGAGGATATATGATGAATACCTATTTGAATCTACCCAACATGTATTATACTCGTAAACTTGTTTATTTTTTGTGACATAATGTATACATGATTTATCACTCACTTTAATGATGTGTACTATCAACATAAAGATTACATGAATTACATGATTTTTCTATAACGTGTCATGATTTTATTCATGTAGAGTAACAATCGTAATATGACTGATACGTGATATACAGATCTGATCATTATGGAAATTTTAATTAAACATATATATATATATATATATTAAAACCCATCACAAGGAGTGTCCCATCTACTTAATGGCCTCAACTTAAGTTCATGACAATAATGCTTACATAATATAATAAATAAATTTTAAATTTGTGTAATTTGGTATAACTACATAGCCTGTAAAGTCAAATTACACAACACGTAAATTTCTCACTATCTATCCAAGGCACATGCCTATGGACTCAAAAAGTAAATTGTGCCTCAGAAAAATAGGAGTCCATGTCCTGTAAAATTTGGTATGCAACATTTGGGATGATAATTACATATTCACCAGTCAGGTAGGTAGTTTATGGTTATACATGACCCATCTGTGACTCAAAGGGACTACACACCATGAATGTGGGCTACACAACATGTTCTTGGATTGAACATGTACCACCCTAGTCCGGTCAACAAGAAGTGTAACGTATTTATTAAACCACTTATAATCAATGTATATGGTTGTAATTAATTTTTCAATTAATATAAGATTCATTGAGCACAAGTAAAAGGTGTGTAATTCAAATTACATGACGTAGACTCTTGTGTTATCTGACCAAAATCCTTGGCACCTCTAGATTAAATCCTTAATTTTATATTCTTCATTAAATTAATCATATCAGTTTGATATATGAGAAATGAAGGAGGAAGAAGAAGATCTAAAAATTAAGATTAAATATATGATTTCAATTCAATTTAAAACTAAACCACAAAAATTTAAATCAATCAACGATTTATAAGTAATTATAAATAATTATGTTATCACTCTGATAACACTTAAAAGTTTCAGGTGTAGCGGAATCATGTGATGGGTCATTCCCAAATTTTCATTTTTCCATGATCGATGATAAATATAATATTTACACAACAATAAACATCACGATCTACACAACTGAATCATGGAATATAGACAAGGAATAGAATTTTAGAACCTAGAGAGGAACATCACGTATTATTGATAATTAATTTAATTAAATAAAAAATTATCTTGATGGAATTATTTCTTCAATTATGAATTTGAAAATAGATTTGTGTTTTCTAAAAATTACATCATATGAGTCAAAGTAGATTATCTCTAGATGTGATCCACACTTGTTCCAAAAATATTTGAATGCCTTTATAGGAATCTCTGTGTACTTGCACTTTTATCTTCCGCCATTGATCGCCATGAGAACTGCATCCAAAGAATTCGTCTGGGTCTCTCTTGACTCCAAAATGGATGGTGGAGAAAGTTCCCTCCCCATTCATTGAAGATTTCTTAGAGAAGGTATCTCTATAGAAATTGATAGGATTCTACAAATCTATTTTTCATAACCAAAAAATGAATTGTATCAATGATAAAATAACATAGTTGGGTTTATATACTGCTAGGGTTAAAATTAAAAAAATGAAGAGGTAACTATAATTTATTTAATCCCTATAAAACACAGTGTAAAAAAATAATACTAATATTATTATTTCTCATCCAATTCTTAACTTGGAAATTAAATTAAATATTATTGAATCAAATAATTATTATTATTTATTATTTATCACCAATACATTAATCTCGGTCCTCCATTCCTCCATAATATTTATCGGTCCTTGAATAATTTCTATTTATTTATTAAATAAATAACACTGCATTATCCCGCAATAAATAAATAAATATTATATTCATTAAATAGTAAATAATTATTTATTAAACATTCCACTCACATTATATTCTACCGAATAACATGTGATAGAATAAATGAGTTTAAGAAGAAATTAATAACTATTAAACAACACATGTGAATAATATTTATTAAACTTTTTAAAAGATAAATTATAATATATTATTTAATTATGATTTGGGATACACACAATGCTTGATCCTCTAGAAATCATTCTTATTGGAATTATGAAATGCAGCCTAAAGTACAAGGTTATCTTCTATAAACATCTGAAGGTGCCAATAAAAAAAATATGTTAATACTAAAATGGCTTGATACCTCATACAGATGCTAACTATGTAATGTTATCCCTTTATCTCAATATATCAAATTGAGCAGGTTACATGTGGGCTCCATCAACCTTTATCTTGATATCTCAGGATTCACCAAATGTATCATACCTCGCCATGAACATCTGTGGTCAGAGTTTTCATCAATACATCAAGGTACACAACTCATAATACTCATTAATAATAATAATAAATTCTAAGGACTAATACACATGTCTATAGATAATAACATCCAATGACACATATAAATATGGATTTCCAACTAGCATGCCTCATTCTCATAATATTATTTTGAATATTACAAAGGGTGTACACCATAAAAGTTGCCTCAATGTCCTAGGAGTCTCCACCCCTAATATTCTGTATCATTTTTGTCCCTCAAATTATATCATATGGATATAGAACATATTTTTAATAATATTGTCGTAGCACTTCCATGTTCTCATCATAAAGGGGAACTGCTATGTCCTTTTGGTGTGATAGTTACTCTTGGGACTTTATCACATATTATGTTACACAAAAAAATAATCATGATGTCATAAGAGGTTTATTAATATACAAAAACAATGAATATAGATTACAATAAAGTACATATTAGTTAGTTCTTGGGAACCAACTCCAACACAGGAAAGCCATCAATTTTTCTTTAGCAGGTATACGTTATAAACCGCTTCATACTCACTAAATTGAGTAACACATAAAGAGGAGAGTGGTAGTCCTTTAGAGTTAGTGATTTGAATGAATCTAATTTTCTACAAGTTTTATCATGTGGATGCAAGGTATTTGTTACGGCTACCTCAAGACGAAAATTATTTCACCGTGACAAAAAGTGTGGCTTTATAGGGTATCCTCAAGAAGTTTTAGGATATTATTCATACAAACCATTATAAAAGAAACTGACTATAGCATGACAATACATATTTCTTGATAGGGGGAACATACTCAAGGAGGATAGTGGGGGAAGGATTATCTTCAATGATGTTGATGCTCAATATACACTGATGTTGGTTCATGAAAATATTCCAAATTTCCCCATGGAATAAGTTATTCCTAAAACATATTTACTCTGTAAGAGTGATTGAGAGGTCATATAACCATAAATATATGTTTCTCCAGTCTATGTTTAGCGTGACTCATTATTGTTTGACAATAATGATCATATATTAAACAAGGAAGCATTAGAGATCCTAGAATCTATAAAGTGAAAAGAATCTATGAGTTCTAGGATGGATTCCATGAATCGAAACAATATTTGGGATCTAATTGATCCTCTAGTTTTTGTAAATACTTTTGGTGTAAATTATAATTCAAGAGAATTATAGACATATATGATAAATAAAATACCTATAAATAATGTATAATGGATATAAGGTTTATAAAATCTTAATTCATTGACTTAGATTTAACCTTTTCTCCAGTTTCCTTGTTTAAATCCATCATAATTTTTAATTCCATTATATCATACGATGATTATGAGATTTGTAAAATGGCTACTAAGTTGGATTTATTTAACAATAATCTTCAAGAGGTTTTGTATATGACATAACCATAAGGTATTGTGCTTCTAAAAAATTCCAAAAAAGTGTCCAAGTTTCCTATACCTATATATGTATTAAAGCAAATATCTAGGTCATATACCAATTTGTGTAATTAAGCCTATAAATAAGATGGTTTCATTAAGAATAAATGTAAGGAATTTTTCCACAATAAGATTAGTGGGAGTATAGTTGTTTTTATAGAAGTAAATGTTGATGAAATATTACTAACTTGAAAAGAAATAATATCCTTATAGGAGGATATGGAATAGATGATAAAGTGATTATCTGTGAAGGGATTAGGTAAATCAACCTACATTTTAAGGATCAAGATCATGCGTGATTGATCCTAGAGGCTTCTAGGACTGTGTCACGATACATACATTGAATAGATACTAAATAGGTTCAATATTGAAAAATCCAAGAGGGTATTTGTTCTATTGTATATTAGTATACAGATTTCTATGAAAATGAGTCCCTAGAATTAAGAGGAAAGAGATATAATATTTAATGCCTCATATGATTCTATGATAGGTTCTGTCATGTCTTTCATGTTATGTATGAGGGTTGATGTTTCCCATGTTTTGATCATGATATGAATATATAAAGAAGATCCATGTGAACAACATTGGACTATTATAATAGTTTTCCTTAATTATTTGAGATTAACTAAGGATATGTTACGGTTGTATAGAGGAGATGAAGATCTATTCATCCTGGGTTATACAGATGAAATCTTCTAGACAAATAAAAATGATCTAAAGTTTCAATTAGGATATATCTATTATCTTAGTATAAGAGTTGTGTGATATATAAGTTTAAAAAATCTCAATGTCACTAATTCAAAAATAGTGTCCAAGTATATAACTTCTTATAATGTATCCATGGAAGTAATTTTCATTAAAAACATTTTCCAAGATCTTAGTAAAGTGCATAATAGTAAAGACCCAATCATAATTTATTCTAATAACTCTACAGTTGTGGATCTATTAGACGAGTTGAGGTAACACCCAAGGATAAAACAGAAACTCCAAACATTTCATACATTGAGTGATTTTTCTCAATGATGTGAAGTTGTAGTGAGAAGAGTATCCACATAGGAAAATGTGGTGAACCCTTGATTAAAAAATTATCTTATTAAAGGCATGAGTATCATGTGAGATATAGTGTACTGAATGTTGTTGTCGGTTGTCTCTAGTGCATGTGGGATTTTGTTTGAATTTATTCCCTAGATTCAAATTTCATATTACTTGATTTCATGTTTAATTAATATTTTTTTCCAATTACATAATGTTTTTTCATCTTCATGAAACTTTAATATCATAATGTCCAATGAATATATGTCACATTAAAAGTTCATGGAAGATCCCTTCTATGATGATAACCTAGAGGTTTTATGACAATATTCATGAATATAATTACATGGTAAGATGATATTTTATGATGGGATAGAGGTAATAAATTATATCATGTGTAGGAGTCTCATAAAACACCGAGACACCATCTCATAGTATTCTCCCTAGGATATATCTAAGATAAGAGGTTATGAGAACATACTTGTTGATAAAAAATCCACATTTCCACATTTCCTTCAATGTCCCTATTTTTTGGATGTTTATATTGATCCTTAGACATTAATATTTTCATTAATGGATTTCATGACCCTTTTAATTTGATGTATTGAAAAAAAAATGATGACATATTCTCCTGGTGAGGTAGGATGAGTCAGGTACATCATGAGTGATATTGCATAAATAGATAACATTGGAGAGGATTTATCCGATATCTATCCTGATGGAAGTTGATATTTATGGCCATTTTATGGGAATGGAACTGCCTACATAAATTTTTAACCATGTTTTTCTATGGATGAGTTCATTTTTTGTAAATTCAAAGAATGAAAAATCATGTATATAGTTTAATGGCATCAAAATGAAACCTTCTTGATTATAGATGTTATTCTAGATAGATTATATTACACATAAAGAATTATAAAGAGGTTAAATTTCATTGTGATATTAAAATCGTTATATATTAGTGACTTGGTATATTTATATATTCTAACCATAGACTTTCGGTTTTTATTCCTAATTTCATTGAGTAGGATTCCTAGAGGGTCACATACTAAGTCTATCTTCAACATCAGTTAAAATCTATTATTGGATTTAAGAAGATAGAATAAAATTTAATTTTTATGGTTTAGTTGATCTCTATAATTTAATCACTTTTAATTAAAAAAATTACACAGTTAAAAAATATTAATAAATATTTATCATCATAATGGGATAATAAAATATTTATTAGATTTATTTTAGAATATTGAAGTGACATTTTTTTATTAGATAGTAATTATTTATGGATTGGTAAATGTCTATGAGTGAAAGGGGAACGAGACTAATGGTGTGATTTTAAATGGTATTAATGATATTTAGTTTTATTTTAAATGTGTTTCATATGTCAAGAGATTAATAAATTTATTATTATAGTTTTTATAGAACATGGGTTCAATTAATAATTATAAACATAGAAAGGGTTTTGTGTGTAATTTTACATCCCAAAACCTTCTATAATAAATATCTAATTTTATCAGTTTCATAATAACTTTTGGTGTGTAAAAATGATATATTAAGACTATATTATTTCCTAGAGATACATCTAGAGATGTATAACATTATCTCTCTTACTCCACTCTCATTCTTTCTATATAACGCTGAGAGTACGTCCTCCTTCAAGAAGAATTATGATGTGATCATCCAAAAACAACATAAGTTATTAGGATCAGTCAAGCTAGCACCCAATGATTCTATAGTAATGTTCAATAATTTTACTTCATATTTGGATCACTACTAGAGTGATCATCACTAGGATCCAATAGAACTAATATATTATGATGATATCAAGTCCATAATATCATCATTGAAGAGTTAATTAAAAGTTGAGGTAATTATATGTATGTTCAAAAATTAATTATAAATTAAATATGAAGATAATACTCTTTTATATTTTGTATTTTAATAGTCATGAAATACCTATTTTTCATGGTACATGATGTTTTAATCATTCAAAATAATTATAAAAATTAATTAACACTAAAATATGACTTGGTCAAATCATACAAGGTGATTTCACTACACTAAAATCCTATAATAAGAATAATGCACAGAAAAGGATTCAACATCCTACATTTCCTGAATGTGAAAAGAGTCACTTAGGAAAATGAATTAATGAAACAAGAAGATGTTTTACATGTGGAGAAAGAGGGAATCATGCAATAAACCTCCCACTAAAAATTTAATATGATGGAATATGTGGAGAAGTATCAACATGGTCATGCGAATAAAGGATTAAAGAAGTTATATTCCATATATATAGAGATAAAGAATTAATGTGAAACCTTTAAGACATATGAAATATTTTATCCGTTACCCTTAAAATAAAAAATTATTAAATTTAGATTCTAGAAATTTGTGGTATGTTTCATATTCCTAATTTTGGAAATTATTATGGAGTAAAAAAAATAATGGTTAGAAATTTATGAAGGATGTTGATGGATTGATGTACCAATGTATTGGGTGTCTAAAATAACTATTTATTGCTATTTATATATGATATTTTCAATATCAAGGATTATTTTATTGATATTTAATGAAATGATGTTGCATTTAAAGTTTAGAAATTGTGAATCATGATAATATGTGCTAAGAGGTATATATAACCATTATTAATAGTAATTATTTGATGTTAAAATAATTAAGTTACATATTTGTTTTATTTGAAAAAATAAGTTAATCTCTACAGATAACCTTAGAGGTTGAAATGTATTTGGATAATAAAAGTTATTTTTAAAGATGTTAATTATATTTTTGGGATTATTATATGAACATGGTAAATTATGGTAATTTTATTTATATAATATATATATTTTATATGTAATGTAAAATTTTATTCAGGGGATTTTAGTAAAAAGGAAATCCCATGGGCTGGGTGAAAACCCTTCATATTAAGCATTGTTGTGGGGATCAATACTCTAACTATATGTTAACAAGGGGAAAATTCCAATCATTGGCCTATTTCTTCCAAGTCAAAATGATATTAACACCTAAATGGTAATAATTATTGAGGATTAAATTAATTTTAGATATCATAAATGATTTTTTGTGACAAAATAATTCAGATCATTTAGGAAATGAGTTTTATATTTTTGAGATGTATGACTAAGAATTTTTTTGAAGAATAAATGTTGAGTTACAGTTTTTAACCATATGTGAATTTATTATGTACAATACCACTTTTGTTTATTTATGTGAAATATTATCATATTTTAGGGAATATATGATGGGGAATATATGTTTTTGGTACATGACTTAATGAGTTACTACCATTGTTTAGAGATAAATGTTAAATTGATCTTGGAAGAATATGTAATCAAATATTCCCAATTTATTTTTCAACTTGGTCGTGAATATTTTTGAGGATTTGTAAGGTCACATATTTATGGAAGGATTTATGTTGATCATTGGCGGTTATTGTTGAGGCTTTGGAGAATAATTTAGTATTTTTGAAAATGAAGGATTATTTATATAGTAAATTATCTCATCTTTTTATAACAATTTTCATTTTGGTTAATAAATAGAAATAGTAGGAATAACTTTCCCTCAATTTATGGATATTATAGTCCATTAAAGGTTTATTTTAGTGATTCAGAATTGGGAAATTCTTAATTATCATTAATTTTAACATTTAAATATGATAAAATTCTTTTTTAATGGGAAAAAATCTAGTAAGTTCATTTCATGGTATTTTTTATCTTGATGGTAATGAAATTTATGAAACATGAGATCAATCAATAAAATATTTTGTGGAGAGTAAATTATAAACAACCAAGTTATTATTTCTAAAATTCATTTCCCATATATGAGTCCTGTATAGGTAAATTCATTATCAATTTTGTAGGTTATAACCTAAAAATTAAATTTCATGATGAAATATATATCAAATGTTATTATAAAGTTATATTAAATTTAAAAAATGGAATTATAATTATGAGTATTAAATTTTTTTAAATATTGGGGACTATAAAACCCCATGATTTTAGTTTTTTTTAATGAAAATTATGTTTGATAATGTACAGAACACAAAAACCAGATCTTAAACGAGCCATGAAATAATAATAAATAAATAAAATAGTTATAACATAGAAATTGAGTTAGATTGTAAGAATATGAATAATTTAAATATGAAATATATGTATAAATGTTTTTTAATAAAAATAATGAATTCATTCACCATTCTATCATTAATGTACTTATTATTAGTGTTTAAATAGTGAGAATGTATTCATGTTATTCTTTAATAGTAATTTTCATTTAAAAATGGGGTTTATTTTATTTTGTGTAGATATATTATAATATATTCCTAACACCCATATATATATTATTTCCTAATTTTTTTTACATTTTTTAAATTACCATATCAAAATTAACTTATGGTGAATCTTTTGTATTTTTTTTGAAAAGATTGATTTTTAAATGGACAGTGAAAAATATAGATATTATTAAAAGTAGATTTTGTTTTAATTGTTTAAAAAGTCTCAATTAGTTTTTTAATTATTTTTAATATTTATTTAATACCATTTTATTTATCATAATCTAACTAATTCCATTTTATTGAAATTATTAATAATTTTTATATAAAAACATTTTTACAATAAAATCATACATTGTTTGGAAACTGTGTTTCCAGTTGTTTTGCGGGATCATTTTTAAAATATTTTATAAAAAAATTAGTAAAGAAATTTGATATAATGGAATCCATATTTAAAATCATGAGGTCCAAATTTGGTAAATATGCCACTTTTATTTTTGGTCAATTTGACTAGTAAACATAGTAAATTTTTGTTATAAAAATAATGTTAAAAAGTGTTAATCATGGTTAAAACTAATGTGAAAAGGGATAAAATTCAATATAAATTTTTATTTGATTTAATTATTTGAGTATATTTCATCCAAAATAAACCAAATATCAAATACATTACCCCTTTTCAATTTATCCTATAATATGAATTTTATATTATTTTATGTAAATAATAAACACAAAATATCAATTTCATTACTCTAATAGCTATAATTATTTGTGATAGGTATAAAAAGAGATAATTTAATATTAAAAGTTTTTATTTTATTGAATAATAATATTTTTTAAGATCGATATTTATTTGTAATAATTAGTGATTAAATAATTACCTTAAATACTAACGCAACACCAAAAATATACTTGTGTAATATGTTGAAAAATAATGTAAATGATTTTAAAAACCTTAAGAGTAATATAATTTGTATGGATTTTTGTTTTCCAAAAGTATTTTATAAAAATATGACATATTATTATTTTTCAAAAAATATTATATATAAAATAAGTTACTATCATAAATGGCTTGAAAGTAAAATTAAATGAAAGGTCTCAAAAATGAAATTCATGATATTTTATTAAAAAAATATATAATAAAATTATTTAGAAAACAAAAAAATTATCAAAGAGGTGAATTATTTTGAAAATTTTATAAAATTACATACATTTACCATTTATGATCTAATTTTCATCTCAACTCTTAACACGAACCGCCTCTACTAGAATGGGAGCTCCATCCACTTCATATGTCTTTTAGTCACATAAAGATGAGGGGGATAGGGGGTTCACATAAAAGAATCCATGGGCATGAAAAACATAAAAAATAATAAGGAGATAGGGCTTGTAGGATGATAGTTTAATTTAATTACAAATTTAATGAAACCCATCGTGTATTAAAGGTCTAGTCTGTAACATGATAATCCACATGAATTAAAGAAATTACACATTTAAGAAAACTATCATTCAATTAATAATCATTTTTATCTAAGGTAAATAGTGATCAAATTGATTAATTGTTCACTTTAATTAATCAATAATTTTTTCTTAATCCTTACCTAAATTTCCCTGAGATTATCATCCATTGTAAGTTTAACAAAATCAAATAAATTCCTTTTTACTATGTGCATAAATTTATCTTGGAGGAAACATAGTGAATACCCATCCAAATCTACCCAACATGTATTATACTCATACACTATTGTACTCTTGTGACATATGGAGTATATGACTTATCACATACATTAATGAAGTGTACTTCATAGATGATTACAATAATTACATGATTTTTTGATCACATGTTATGCTTCAATGCACGTAGCATAACAACTTTTAATATGACTCATACATGATATGCAGATCTGAACATTATGAAGATATTAAATAAAATTTTAAATATTGATGTATAGAAAAACCTATCACATGGTGTGAACTACATTTATTACCACTCACAAGTACAAGTCTCAAGGTTTACAAAGTAAAATTAATAAATTTTAAATCTGTGTAATCGGGTAAAAGTACACGACTTGTAGATGAAATTTGCATGGAATGTACATCTCTCATCATATATCTATGACACATGTATAGGGACTCGGTGTGTAGTCTTTGCCTTGGAATATTTTCAGTACACGACATGTCAAATTGGTAACATGCAGTGTTGACCCCATGTTTTATGGTAACCAGTTGTGTAGGCCGTGTATGGAATAAATATCCCGTGTCTAACCAAAAGGAACTACACTCCATGTCCAGTGGGCCACATAGTGTGTAGTCTAAATGACTATGTTCCATTTAAACCTGGTCAACACACATTTCATTAATTATGTAATTAATGACATAATCAATGTATAATATTTAATTGATCTTCTAATCAATATTGATGTTTTGAACATAAAAACACATCATGTAACTCCAGTTAAATGGCTTGTAGTGTGGTATTTTCCTTCTAGAAACCATGGCACCTTCAGATGAGTTCCTAAATTCTATTTTAATCATAAAATTAATCATTTACATTTGATCTATATGAAACAAATAAAGAGGAAGTAAATATTTCAATTCAGTTTAGAATAATGATTTAACTTTAATTGAGAAACTGAATTACAAATGTTTAAATCCCCAATAATTTTAATTATATATAACCAATTAAATTCCCTACTACAATAACAATTTTAGGTTCCCAGCATAGAGGAATCATGTGATAGCTAGTACCCAACATTCCTTTTTCCCATAATCGATGATCAATCAATGATCTATGAATTTTTTAATCACTGTGATCAATTGAATTAAATAAAAGGTATAAAACATTAATCATGTCAGAAATATAGAGATGAGATCAATCCATATTGTTTAACATTAATTTAATAAGATAAATAACTACTTCTGAGGAATAATTTCATTATTTAAGAGTATGATGACAGATCTGTTGCACCATAATTTGATTATAGAAAAAATGTGTAGATTTCCACCAGCAATGATCCACCCATGTTCCAAGAATATCCAAACATCTCCAAATGAGTCCTTCGGTGCTATCATAGAATATATTTATCTTCGTGTCATCCGCCTTGATCGCCAAGATAATCTCTTCCAAATCACTCTCCTTGATCTGATGGAGGAGGATTGAACACCGTTATTAGGAGTGTTCTTGGAGAAGGTAGATCTCTAGGATTCAGATGATTTCTCCAAATCAATTGGGCATAAATGAATTGGATTTTGGAAAAATTTATAAATTGAGTATTTATATTTCTAGGGTTAAAAGAAAATAATTTCACAAGTACCATTATAATTAATTTAATCCTTGAAAAATCGTATATAAAATAATAATATTATTATTTTCATTTCTTGATATATGATAAACATGTGAATTATAATTAAATATTATTTAATAAAATAATATTCAATATTATCATTTCTCACTGAACAATTAAACTTTGTCCACCATTCCTCCTATTTTTTATCATTCCTTGAATAATGTATATTTATTTATTAAATAAATATTATAGCATTATTATTGAATATAGAAATAAATATTATATTTTGAAAATAAATATTTATTAAATATTCTGCTCATAATATAATCTCTTGAATAACTTCTGATAGAATAAATGTGATCAAGAATACATGAATAATTAGTAAACCGCAAACAAGAATAATATTTATCCAACTTGTTAAATAATAAATAATATTATATTATTTATCTGGGATACTTAATACACTTAGTGTGTGAACCTCTATCTCTCATTCTTAGCGGCATTGGGAGAAGCAGCCTAAAGTCCATGTTTATCGTTTAGAAACATGCTCAAGAACCCATATATAAAAACGTTAACTTTTAAATGACATGTCACATCATACGAACTATTACCGTGTAACATAATCCCTTTATCAAAAAAACTATAATTTAGAAGGTCGTATACTAGTTCCATTAATCAATATTCTTGATATCTATTTCTTTGACTTTCTAGAAATAGAAAATGATATTGATCACCATGTCCATGGATTTATTTTTCCTATATCATTTCCATAAAATGCCTTAAGATATTAACTTTATTTAAATAATAGAAGGGATAAATCCTTTCTTGAATTATTCATTAAAGTTATATTACTTATGAATCACCAAAAATATCCTAGCTCACTATGAACTTTTATTGTCACAATTATCATTAATACATATAAGTGCATGACTCATAATTCTCATTAATTAATAATCATAAATTCTAAGGACTAATACACATGTGTGTAGGTATGAATATATAATGACACATGAAAATGTGGATTTCCAAACAGCAGGTCTCGTTCTCATAATATTCTTCTAGATATTACCAAGGGCATACACCATGAGAAGGTGACTCAAAGTCCTATGAATCTCCTCCACAGATAGCCTCAATCATATGAATCTCTCAAATGATATCATCTGAATATAGAAAATATATTCAAGAATACTGTCATGGAACTTAAAATTTCTCTTCATTGTGGGGAACTGCTATGACTTTTAGTATGACAGCTACTCTTAGGACATTATCACATACTATGTCATTCCGAATAACAATTTTTTTTAAAAGGTTGGGGCCGAAGACACATTTATATTATTGAAACAAAGAAAACACCTCTTTAACTTTGTAGAGGGAGACCCATTACATTGCCCGAAGGCCCAGTGGGCATTTAGCCCATTACATAGCCCGTAGGCCCAATTCTTTGGCCCAAATCCCATTCTGTGAATAGTACTGCTACAGTACCCGCACTGCTACAGTACCACCACTGCTACAGTGCCTCCGTTGCAACAGTATCTCGGATGCTACAGTGATGCTACAGTGCCTACGCCCAATGGGTTTTGAACCCCCATTTTCCGTGTAGAATTATGGGGTCCTTACCATTAAGCCAAACCCCAACTACAATTCATTCCGAATAAAAATTATGGTGTGATAAGTAGTTTATTAATATTCACAAAAATTAATAAATGTTTATCATAAAGTACAAATAATGTTGTTCTAGGGAACCAACTCCAACACTCATGTTGCTTCAAAATCACATTAGACATAGATGATAGAATGTATAATTGAACATCTATAGCAGCATTCAGATGATTCAAATAGAGAGATATCTCCTAATCATTATCCACATTTACAGTTTCAACTGGAAAAGGTTATTCCATCACATAAAATTTCCATCATGGAAAAGTATAATGCATAAGAAACTTTTACAATCTTTGAAATTTGTGATTGCGAGAATTTTATTCTTCTTAGGCATGGATTTTATGAATATGCTGGAATTCATCTAAATTTTGTTTCACAAAAAAATTGGAGCATAATTTTAGTACTTTATCTGATAAAATTTGTAAAAATAAATAAATATTAAATTTTATAGTCTCCCATTATTTTATTAAAACCCCATAGCCCACACCATTGGATTTGGAATATCCTTTATCATAGATATTCTAGTGGAGAGGATCTATATTCACCTTCTCATTACCCCAACTTTTGTTGGTCGATCTACATGAATAGTTTAAGGTAGGAATTCCAAATTCTATATACATTAACTCATAGTTCCTTAATCGGTTATGAGGACTCCACAATCCTAAAATCCATAAAGTATATTTCCTCATCCTTTTCCCCTATGTTACACAGTGTCCTAATTTTGAATTCAACATTTGATGAAAGCTATGTTTTGTTAAACCATAAATTCATGTTATAGTTTCCTAATAATTGAAAGCACCCCAAATTTGGTTGGCCAATCATTTTGAATTACGGTTTGATTTTAACTGAAGTAGTGAAAGGCCATACTGACATAATATATTTGATTTATGGATTTAATCCTTTATTCATAAATTTCTAACTATTGTCTTTATCAAAATATTTTTAATATTAATTTGATTTAATTAAGTGATTAACCATGTCTTAGATAATATCTACTCATAAGGAAATTTATTTTAGTTCCATCTAGAATACTCATTAATTTCAATAATTTAGTTGATCACGAAAAAACATCAATAAGGAAACCACTATTAAACTAATATAAATAACATTGTATATAGGTAAGAGCATTACATTTTACTAGCAGTTCATTTATCTAGTGGTTGAAAAATTACCATTGACCCCGTAGAAAAACACCTTGAACCTTTTATGGTTTGTGTTAAAACATTCCACATGTCCACTAATGTAACTCGCTTTGATTGGTTTCACCCCAACACCATACTTGAACTACCTCACTAGAATAGGATCTCCATCCATTAAATATACTTTTACTCATAGATAGTTTACGGGGAAAGGTTTTATATAAAATAAACCATGGGAACGCATGCCCTGTATAATAATAGGACAGAAGGCTCACAGGCCAACAATTTAATTTAATAATAAATTAAAATGAATCCAATCTCTTATAATGGTCTTGTATTATGATCATGATCATCTAAAAGCATATAAAAAATTATTCATTTAATAAAACATTCATTCAATTAATAATCATATTTCTTTATGATAAAATTCATATAAATCAATTAATTATCAACATTAATTATTTTATCTTAATTCTCATTTGAATTTTGTTTGAGATTCTCATCCATTATAATTTGAATCAAAATAAATTTATTAAAAATCAAATATGCACATAAATATACCATGGAGGAGATATGTTGAATACATATCCAAATCTACCAAATATGTATTATAGCCTTATACTTAATTAGTCATTGTGACATATCATATACATGATTTATCATATACATCCATGTTCTAAAATCATTTCTAATAGTATTTCTACTATCATAAACAAAATTCTCTCCTTGAATCAATTTGGGTTTATTAATGGTTTTTTCATACAAGACTAAATTTTCATCCCTTTGAATGTGTCAACAATACAAATAAATCTAGTCAAGGAGGTAACAATGCTCTTAAACATGACATTAGAAAATCTTTTGATACAGTGGATTATAAATTTATCTTTAAGGTTCTTCAAGGTTTTGGTTATATTGAATCCTTTATTACTGTAATAAAAACCCTATTGAACATGGACTTGATTTCCACACTAGTCAATGGCTCTCCAAAGCACTATTTCAAATTCCAAAAAGGTGTTAGGAAAGGAGACCCCCTTTCTACAATTATTTTCTCTACTACTAAAGACTATATTAGTTGTTTCCTCACCAATATTTTTGATCAGTAAAAACTCAAGCCCATTCATGTTTATATGAATGTTAATACTCCCACCAACCTATTATATGTTGGTCATATAATTGTGATTATTCAAGGTGAATAAACAAATATTCAAAATCTAAAAAATTCCCTCTCACTATGAAAATGTTTCTTGTCAAACCATTAGCTGGATCAAGTCTTGGATGTTATTTGGGAAAAAACATTCCTATTAGTAGGAAATGTAACATTACCAGTGAATAAGTACTAAAAAAGTATCTTTCACTTCTAATTATCTTAGAATTACTATTTTTGGGGGCAGAACCGAATCCTGCTAATTTTCTACAATTTTTTATTCAGTTCTAAATCAACTCCATTTTTATAAAGTTAAATATATTCTTATTGAAGTAAAAATATTCCTAGTCAAATATTCAATTGTTTCTAAGATGGTTTTCTCCTTGATGGTCTATAAATGGCGTGAAGTTCTTATAAAAAATGAACATTCCAATAATAAAATTATTTGGACTAGTAGCACTCCGAAAGGAAAACATATGACCATACCCTAGTCTAATTTTTTAAAACATATTGAAAAGGGTGGTATTTTCATAAAAAGTAATAATTAATTTAATGAGTCCCTTTAATCCACTCTCACATAGAACCTTCTCCATCATAATTATGATTCAATTTCATTTCTCAAAAATAGATTTCTTTGAAATATTAACGATGGAAATTTGAATATCTTCAACTAATTTATTTGCTCATCCATCAAGAAATATTTCACTAGAATTATGAATAACTCATAATGGATGGTTTCCCAGATTTCCTCCATGAATTTATGGATAGAAAAATGGACTAAAATTCCCTTAATTTATGTGATTCCTACTAGTAAAAATCAGGAAAATACCTTCTACTATTTTAAAGATATGATAAATTCTCAAAAGCATCATCTCCCTATAACCATCACACATGTCATTGACAACTAATCATTCTCAAACACTGATGATTTCATAATTTGGGATCCTTTTCACAATGGTATTCTTAACTCAAAAAAATTATAATCATTATTTTTTTTATTGTAAAAGTGATCTTGGTTAGATTAATCATTTTGAAAACCCCTAGATAAACCCTTCAAGATTTACTCTTTTTTGGCGCCTTGATCATTATAGATTTCCCACAGATATGCGACTTTAGACAATTAGAATTCAGGTCTGCTCTAAATGTGTAATCTACAACCAATATAGGAGATGATTCTAATCATCTTTTTATTTCCTATTCCCCTAATTCTACTCTTTAGAACCATATTTCTATCATATTTTACTTCAGGTGGTTGATTATTGACTCTGAAAATTCTCAACTAAAGAGATTTGTGGAAATGGAAAGCTCTCAGAAAATTAAAAGCATTTTCTTCTCTATTGTTGAAGAGCTACATCACATTATCTAGTATGATAGATATTATATTACTCACAACAATTACTCATTTATCCATCATGCAGGTCAGATGTGGATCCTTATTACAATTCATGAAGCTGTAATAATAAAATAGGGCCACTGCGAAAATATTTCTCATCACTTTATAATTCTGCGACATATTAGGATTGATGGGAATTTTTCCCAACCTCTTAGTACTTTTGAAGTGTTCTGGAAAGCTCCTTTTCTTGGATGGATCAAATTAAATGTGGATGGTTCCACCAAAGGCAACCCAGATCCTGTGGGTTGTGGTGCTATATTTAAGAACCACCAAGGTCAGATCCTTGGATGTTTTCATGGAAGTTGTGGCATTTCCACTTTTATAGAGTCCGAAATGTTGAGTTTGATACAATCCATTAACTTTTCGATGCACTATAGTTGGAAAAATATATGTATTTAATGTGATTTGGCAACCATTGTGTAATAAATTCGGAATGATGTGACACATCTAGCATGGATGATCACAACTCATTTGATGCGTTGCACCGGTTACCTTCTCAACATCAATTACTTCATCACTCATGTTTATCATGAATAAAATATAGTGGTATATGTCCTTGAAAACAAGGGAGTCAACCAAGACTTTACATGTCTTGATGATCTTCTAGATGATCTTCTACCTCTTCATGAGAAGTATTGTAATATGATTCTGTCTTTTAGACTTTTATAACCACTTTATTTTATAGTAACTATGCATTGTTCTTTTCTCCAAGGAAACATCCTTTTAAAAAAAATTTACTTTCTTGATGTGTAGTATCAACTTAATGATTTCATGAATGACATGATTTTTCTATAATGTTTCATGATTTATGGAACGTAGAGTGACAACCGTAATATGAATAATAAATGATCTATAGATCTGATCATTATGCAAATGTTAATTTAACATATATATATATATATATATTTCATCTTGTCACATTTATTGTCCTATCAACATAATGACCACAAGTTAAGTGAATTTTAATAATGCTTACATAATATAAAAAATAAATTTTATATCTTTGTAATTTGGTATATGTTCATTTCTTGTAGAGTCGAGTTACACGGAAAGTAAATTTCTAACTGCCTTTCCATGGAACATTCCCAGGGACTCAAAACATAAACAATACATCATAAAAATTGGAGTTAATGATGTGTTCAATGGGATACACATCATGTGGGCTCTGAATTACACAGAAAATAGGCAGATAGGATGTGTATCGTAATACATGGTTCATATGTGACTCAAAGGGACTACACTCCTTTTAAGTGGGCTACATGGCATGTGATCTAATTGACTGTGCACCACACTAGTTTGGTCAACACCTCGTGTAAGGTATTTAACAAACCACGTGTAATCAATGCCCATTTTTTGTATTAATTTTTGAATAAAATCCTGATTCATTGTCTACAAGTACTAGGTGTGTAATTATGATTACAAAATGTGTACTCCTGTGTTATTTGACAATAATCCTTAGATACTCTAGATTAGATCCTCAATTATATTTTGGTCATTACATTAATCGTATCAATTTGATATAAGATAAATGAATGAGGGAGAATAATATCTTCAAATTATGATAAAATGAATGATTGAAATTCAATTGAAAAATAAATCACAAACACATAAATCAATAAATGAATTATAAATAATTATAAATAATTATGTTATCTCTATGTTACCACATGCATGATTCGATCGTAGTGGAAGTGTGTGATGGTTCCTTCCCAACTAATCTTTTTTCCATGATCGATGATCAATCTAATATTTAAAAAATGATAAACATCGTGATCTAAACAATTGAATCATGATAAATAGAAGAGGGATAGAATTCCAGAACCTAGAGAGGAACATCACATATTAATGATAATTAATTTAATTGAATAAAGAATTAACTTGGTAAAATTATTTCTTAAATGACAAATCTAGAAATAGATCTACGTTGTACCATTATTGAATCGTAGGAATCAAAGTAGATTCCCTATATTAGGGATCTATACATGTTCTACAAGTCTCAAAATGTCATCCTATGAATCATTGGGTGCTAGCACGGTAGATCCTAGCACTTGCGTTGTCCACCATTGATCACCTTGAGAACTGATTCCAAAGTAATCTTATGGATCTCTCTTGACTCGATAGTGGGAGGTGGAGGAATATCACTCTCATTTTTTTTGGGTTCTTTCATGGAGAAGGTAGCTCTCTAGTTCTTGAGAGGATTCTTCAAATCTGTTATGCACAAACAACAAATGAATTGGCACAATGGGAAAAACATAATTGGGTTTATATACAGAAAGTCTTAAAATAAAATAATTTCAATAGTGTCATATTATTTATTTAATCCCAATATAACCACATGTCAGATTATAATAATAAAAATATCTTTATTTCTCGACGTGTTCTTAACATGAAAATTAAATTAAATATTTTTTAATAAAATAATATTCAATATTTATTATTTACCATGAGACCATTAAACGTGGATCTCCATTCCTAGATAATATTTATCCGGCATTGAATAATGTCTTTTTATTTATTAAATAAATATTCACCACATTATCTCTAAACAAATAAATTAATATTTCTTCAATATTCTACTAACATTAAATTTTTTCGAATAACTGGTGATGGAATAAATGAAATCAAGAAAAAATAAATAGATATTAAACAATATGTGGGAATAATATTTATTCAACTTTTTAAATAATAAATAATAATATATTATTTAACTGAGATTATAGAAACACTTAGTGTACTAACTTTTAGGCCTCTTCCTCAGTTGCATTAGGTGAAGCAGCCTAAAGTCCATTCTTAGCATCTGGAAACATTCCAAGGCTCCCATAGAGAATGAAGTGAATACTGCAATGGCATGATACGTCATATGTATTATTACTATGTAACATAATCCCTTGATCTTGATATCTCAATTCGATTAGGTTTCATGTGGGTTATGTCAAACATTGTGCTCGATGTCTCTTTCATTAACTTTATGAAATTAGAACTTACCTAAAGAATGCCATGGCCATTGATTTATTTAGGATATATCATTTCTATCAAAGGAACATAGATATAGAATTCCATTAAAAACATGTAGGAAAAATTATTTATTGCATTATTCATTAATGCAATATTATTCATGACGCACCCAACACATCTTACCTTACAGTGAACATAGGCCATCATCGTTTTTCTCAATACATAAAAGAACACAACTCATAATACTCATTAATAATAAAATTAAAGTCTATGGACCAATAAACAAATCCATTGATGGGAACATCCAATGACATTTATAATTGTGTATTTCTTACCGGGGGTTCTCGTTCTCATAATATCCAACTAGATATTACCAAGTGTCTACACCCTGAGAAGGAACCTTAATGTCCTAGGAGTCTCTAACCCTGATATCATGTATAATTTGTGTCCCTCAAATGATATTATGTGGATATAAAACTTATTATAAAAAATAGTGTCATATCACTTATGGGTTATAATCACAATTGGGAAATGTTATGACCTCTTAGTGCGACAGTTACTCTTGGGAAATTATTACATTCTATGTTATACAAAACAAAAATCATGATGTCATAAGAAGTTTATTAATATTCAAAAACTATGAATACATATTATTATAAATACATTGATGTTAGTTCTAGGGAACCAATTCCAACACGTAGAAGCCTTCCATTGTCCCTTTTGGGATATTCATTATAGATTGCATCATACATAATAAAATGAGTACCAACTAAAGCAGAGAATAGTATTCCCTTAGAGTTTGTAAGTAGAATTAAACTGAATTTTCCAAATGTTTTTTCCTGGGGATGAGAGGCATTTATTAAGGATACCTCAAGAAACAAAATATCTCCATACAGAACAAAGTGTGTATTTAAAGGGTATCCTTAGGAATTTTGAGGATAATATCTATTTAAAACTTTAAAAAATAAAATAACAATAGAAAGACTTTCCATATTTCTTGAGAGGGATAACATACTGTAGGAGAATTGTGGGAGAAGGATTAACTTCAATGATGTTGATTCTCAAGATACACAAAAGTTGGTAAATGAATAGATTCCAAAATTTCCCACGGAAGAAGTTGTTCATAAAACACATGTATGGTAAAAGAGTTTTACAGAGGTAATATAACCATAATGATAAGTTTTTCTAGTCCTTGATGATGGTGATTCATTATTGGTTGAAAATAATGATCATATATCGTACAAGGAAGCATTAAAGATCCTAAAAGCTTCAAAGTGGAAATAACCCATGAGTTATAAGATGGATTCCATGTATAAAAAAAATTTGGGTTCTAATTGAAAATCTAATTGATGTAGATACTTTCAGTTGTAAATGAAAATTTAAGAGAATTATAGATATATATGGTAAAATAAATACATTTAAAATATATTTTGTGGATAAAGGGTTTAAAAAATGTTAATGCATTGACTACAATGAAACCTTTCCTTTAGTTTCTATGCTTAAATCCATCATAATTTTTCTTTCCATTGTAGCTTACCATGATTATGAGATTTTTTCAAATGGGTGATAAAATGTTTTTCCATAATAGGAATCTTCATGAGTATATGTATATGACAAAAAAGTAAGGGTTTTTTCCTCTATGAAATAAAAAAAGGTGTCCAAGTTGTAGAGACCCATTTAGGGATTAAATCAAGCTTTCAATTCATAGAACATTTGGTATGATGAATACATCAAAAAAATTCATTTTATTAAGAATTAATGTGAGATATTTATCCACAATAATATTAGTGGGAGTACTTTTGTTTTCACAGCAGTATATTTTGATGACATATTACTAGTTTGGAAGGACATACCGGACTTAAAGGAGGTTAAGAAATACTTGATAGAGTGCTTATTCATCAAGCGATTCAGTGAAGAGGCCTACATTTTAAGGATCAAGATCATGTGTGATAAATAAAAGAGGCTTCACGATTCAAGTCAAGGTATATAAATTGACCATATACTAAACATATTCAATATAGAAAAATCCAAGTGGGGATTTGTTCCATTTTAACATTGTATACATATTTCTAGGAAAATGAGCCCCTAAGAGCAAGATTAAAGAGGGGTAATGAGTAATATCCCATATGATTATGGGATAGGATCTATCATGTATTCCATTTTATATATGAGGGTTGATTTTTCACATTTGTTGAGCATACAAGGAATATATCACGATGATCCAGGTGAAAAACATTGGACTATTTTTAATGTTACCCTTAAGTATTTGAGATGAACTAAGGAAATTTTACTTGTGTATAGAAGAGATTAATATATATTCATCCTGGTTTATACGGATGATATATTGTGGAAAAATCAAAATGATCTCAAGTATCAATCATGATATTTATTTTGTCTCAGTGGAGGAGTTCTGAGCAGGATAAGTTAAAAGCATCTCATTTTCACTAATTCTAAAATAGCATCTAAGTATATTACGTCTTATAATGTATAGAAGGAATTAATTTTGATTCAAAACTTTTTTTAGGAGCTAAATAAAGTTCATAGTAGTAAATACCCAATCAAATTTTATTCTAATAACACTACAGTGGTGGATCTCTTCAAAGAGTTGAGGTAACAACAAAGGATAAAACACATACTATGAAAATTTCATCTATTGAGGGATTTTTTCTCAATGAAGTGAAGTTGAAGTGAGAAGAGTATACATATAAGAAAATGTGGTAGAACCTTTGATGAAGAATTTATCTTTTTATAGTCATGAGTATCATGTTAGAGCTAGTAGAAATTCTGTTTTCGTTTTTCATTAGTTTAAGTGGGAGTCTGTTAGAGTTGGATCCCTAGAATCAAATTTCATAGTACTTGATTCATGTTTTATTAATAAAATTTTCAAATAAAATTATATTATTCCAACTTCATGACACTTTTATGTGATAATGTACAATGGATATATGTCATAGTAAAAGATCATGCAAGATCCCTGCTATAATGAGAACCTGGAGGTTCCATGATTATATTCTTGAATATAGTAACATTTTTGGATGATATTTTTTATGGTAAAGAGATGATACATAATATCATGTGAAAGAGTGTCATTAATTATTTAGACACCTTATTATGGTGTTCACCCAAGAAAATATCTAAGATAATAGGTTATGAGAACAAACTTATCAATAAAAAATCCACATTTCCATATGTCATTGGATGATCCTATTTTTGGATGTTTGTATTGATCCTTATAAATTCATATTATCACTAACAGATATCATGACTCATTTACATTGATGTATTTAAATAAACCTTGATAACATATTCTCATGGTGTGTTAGGATGCATTGGGTACATCATGATTGATATTGATTAAATAGATAACATAATAAAGTATTTTTCCCTTGTCTCTTGATGGAAGTGGATATCTCAAGACCTTTTATGGGAATGTAACTACCTACATAAATCCATAACAATGATGTTCTGTGGGTGAATTAATATTTTTGGAAATTCAATTATAGGAGAATCTATTATATAGTTTAATTTAATCAACATGCAACTTTCATGATTAGGGATGTTGTGATATAGAGATTATATTACACAGTAATCATTTGTAAGAGCATTAATTTCATTGTGATATTAAAATATTTCTATATTAGTTCCTTGGAATATTGATGGACGCTAACCATAGACTTTTGGTGGTTATACTTAATGTCTGTGTGAAAGAGGCCTAGTGGGTCCCATATTAGGTGCTTATTCAATATATTTTAACATCTATTATTGTGTTTAAAAAGTTATAATAAATAATATTTTTTTCAGGTTTTTTTGATTTCCATAATTTAATCACTTGTTATTCAAAATAATGACTTAGTTAAATAATAATAATAATAAGTATTCATCTTCATGATCAGATAATATAATATTTATTTCATAATAATGAAGTGTTAATTATTTATTAAGTAGTCATTACTTAAGGAATGGTAAATGTTAATTAGGGAAAGGGGATCAAGCATAATGGTCTAACTAGAAATGGTATGAATGATATTTATTTATATTATTATTGCCTTTCATATGTAAATATATTAATGAAATTAATATTATTATTATTGAACAGGTATTTAATTAATAATTTTAAAGACCTAAAGGGTTTATTGTGTAATTTACCATACCTAAACATTATATAATAAATATATAATTATATCACATTCATAATAACTTCTGATGTCGAAAATTAATAGATAGAGACTCTATCATTCCCTAGATATTGATCTAGAGATGTAGAACATGCTATCTCTTCCTCCTATATCAATAGTTCTAGATAACACTATGTTTTCTTCCTCATTCAGGAATAATTATGTTGTGATCATACACATACAACACAATTGATATGGATCAGTCGTGCTAGCACCTAGTGATTCTATGGAAATGTTTAATGATTATAGCTCATGTTTGGATCACTACTAGAAAGAGATGAAATTTGATCCAATAGATCGAAAATATTATGATGATATAAAGTCCAACAGATCATCAATGATGAGTTTATTACATTTTTTTAATTATATATATGTTGCAAATTATTTATAAATTAAATTACAAGATAATCCTATTTTAGATCTGGTATTTTACACTAGTCTTGTAATCTTCAGTATTCATTAGACTTGATGTTTTAATCATGCACTAATGATGAAAAATAAATTAAGACTAAAAGAAAAGTTGGTCATATCATCCAATGACCTTTCACTGCACTTGAATCCTACAATAAGATTCATGGGAAAAAGGATTAAACATCATACTTGTCATTAATTTGAAAATAGTAAATAGTGGAAATTTATTAAAAAAGGAATATGAATTACATGTGGAGAGAGAGAGAGCATCATGAAATAAATATTATATTGAATATTTTAGAGTAAGAAATATTAGGAGAAGGATTAACCTGACCTTGTGAATAAAGGATTATGGATGTTATATTCTATATATAGAGATATGGATAATCAATGTAAAAAATTTAAAGGGTATGAAATATTTTATTATTTACCATTAAATCAAAATATTAATAATTTTTGATTTTTTGAATTTATGATATGATTCATATTTCTAATTGTGGAAAGTATCATGGAATAAAACAATAAATCCTGGTTAGAAATTTATGAATGAATTTGATGGATTGATATTCTTATGTATTAGGTTTTGGAAATAATGATTTGTTGGTAGTTGTTTATGATAATTTTACATTAAAGGATTATTATATTGATATTTAATTAAATTAACTTGCTTGGACGGGTTAGAAATTGTGAATTATGAGAATATGTTCTGAGATGTATAAATAACCTTTATTATTTGTAATTTTTTTATGTTAATGTAATTAATGGGATATATTGTTTTTTTAAAATATAAGATAATATCAATAGATAACCTAGGAGGTTGAAAATAATTTTGTTCATAAAATTTATTTATGAAGATGTCAATTATATTTTCTGGAATATTATATGAGCAAGGTAATTTGTGATCATTTTGTATTTATACTTCTATATTTTACATGTATTGTAATATTTAATTGAAAGTATTTTATAAAAAAAGGATGCCTATAGGCTGGGTGAAAACCCTTGATATTAGGCATTTTTATGGGGATTAATCCTTCAACTCAAAGTTAACAAGGGAAAAAATCAGATCACTGGACTATTTTTTCATGATCAAAATGAGCTTTTACACCAAAATGGAAAATATTTTTGAGAATTAACTTAATTTTAGATATCATTAATTTTTTTATGACATGATGACTCAAATAATTTCTGAAATGATTTTCATATTTTGGATAGTGTATGACTAAGATTATTTTATGAATAAATGTTGAGTTATCATTTTGAAGCATATATGACTATATTATAGACTTATGCCACTTCTGGGTATTTATTTGAAATATTATTATATTTTACAGAATATTTGACAAGGAATTCAGGTTTGTGGTTCATGAATTTATGAGTTACTACCATTTATAGAGATAAATGTTAAATTGATCCTAGAAGAATGTATATTCAAATATTAATAATTTTGTGTCTTCCACTTTGTCATGTATATTTTTGAAGAGTTTTAAGGTCAGTTATTTGTGAAATGATTTATGTTGAACATTGGGATTTATTATTGAGGATTTGGAGAATAATATAGTATTTCCTCATATGATGTATTATTCATATAGGAAATTATCCCATCATTTTATAACCATTTTCTTTTGGGTTAATTAAGAGAAATAGAAGGAATAATTTTCCATCCATTTACAGATATTAATTCAAATAAAAAATTATTTTAGTGGTTTAGGATAGAATAATTCTTTATGATCATGAATATTAACATTGAAATATGAGAAAATTATTATATAAAGGGAAAATTTCTATTATTTAAAGTTTATGGTATTTTCTATTTTGATGGTAATGATATTTATGAAACTTGAGATAAATCCATAAAATCTTTATAGAGAGTAAAAACTAAACAACGATGTTATTTTCTCTAAAATGAAATTTCTAATATGAGTCCTATAGAGCTAAATTCACAATATGTTTTTCTGGTTATAACCTAAAAATTAAATTTCATCATGAAATCTATATCCCATTTTATCATAATGATATATTAAATTTTAATAAAAGCAATTAAAATTGTGAGGCATAATGTTTTGTAAACGTAGGAGAGTGGAATAACCCAACATTTTAGTTTTTTTGTAATGAATAATATTTTTGAAAATGTAGACTACACACAAACCTAAGCTTAGACAAGAAGTAAAATAATATTAATTAAATAAAAATGTTATAACCTTGAAATTGATTTGGGGGTGAAAATAGGTATAATTGAATAAAGAAATATATTTATAAATGATTTAGTTAATAAAAAAAATGAATTAATCCAAAAAATATTAGCATTAATTTACTTTTTATTTCGCTGTAATGAGATAGAACATATTGATTTTATGCTTTAACATTATTTTTCATAAAAACTAGGTTTAATTCCATTTTTTATACATATATTATAATTAATATGTACCACTTTTATAAATATTATTTAAGAAAATTATAAATTTTTTAAAATTATCATATCAAAATTATTATATGGTGAAATGTTGGTATTTTTCTAAAATGTTTTTTTAGTGAATAGTGAAAAATAAAGATTTTATTGAAACTATATTTTTATTTTAAGCGGTTAAAAATTTTAATTTAGTTTTTAATTATTTTTAATATAAATTTAAATAATTTTATTAAACTTAATCTTATTAATTCCATTTCATGTGACATTATTCATAATTTTTATATAAAAAACATATTTACACTTAAATCATACATTTTTTGGCAACCATTTTTCTGCGTGTTTTGCATGTTCATTTTTAAAATAGTTTATAAAACTATAAGAAATAAATTTGATAAAATGGATACCATATTTAAAATCAGGTTGTGAATTTTTTTTAAATGGTTCTATTTTATTTTTTGTCAATATAAATATTAACCATATTAAATATTCTTCATAAAAATAAAGGTCAAATGTGTTAATTAGGGTTAAAACTAATTTCAAAAGCTTTCAAATTCATTATAAAACTATAATTTTTTAATTTTATAAGTATATTTCATCCAAAATAATCCATATATCAAATAAATTAACTTTTTTCAATTTATCTTATAATATGAATATTATATTTTTTTAAGTAATGAATAGATATAAAATGTCAATTTAATTTCTTTAATATCTCTAATTTTCGATGATAGGGATAAAAAATGTTTATTTTATATTTTTTTTGATAAAATAATAAATTATTTTTATGATGGAAATTTATTTTTAATATTTAGTAATTAAATAATTATCTTAAATACTTACGGAACAAAAAAAATAGTGCTTGTTTAAGAAGTAGAAAAATAAAGGCAATGATTTTTAAAACATTATATGAAATATAATTAGGATTGATTTTTGTGTTCCCAAAGTATTTTAGTAAAATAAATAATATTAATAATTTTTAAAAATTTTATTTTTAAATTAAATTACTATCATAATGTATTTAAATTCAAATTAAATGAAAAGTTTCAAAGAGGACATTAATGACATATTATAAAAAATATTTTATAAAAATATTTTAAAAATATAAAAATTTATAAAGAGGGGAATTGTTTTGATAAATGTATAAAATATCATCCATTTCCCATTAATGTTGAAAAATTCCTTGTCATGGTTGGGGTAATAATTTGTTAACCAAGGGGTTAAACAAAAAATAATATTTACGATGACATCTAAACCTATCAAAATTTTATTTGATTATTATAATAAGATCGTATACTCCTTATATTTTAGTCCATATCATCTCAGAAACATTTTATATAAATTAGAAAAATATTTTATAATAATATTTAAAAAATTTACAAAGAAACCCCTTCCATGGATAGACATCTACTTCGACCTCAACTTTTATTATGTCAATATTAAGTGGGAAAATATTTAATTATTTATGATTTATTTACACTCATATAATTTGGATTTACATTTTTTAAACATAATATCTTTATTGAATAATTCTCATTTTAATTGCATGATCTTTGTTAGGGATTTCATATCAATTTCCACTCCATGATGAAATATTTTTTATTTTTCACCTATTTAATTTTATGTAGTGTATATACATACCCTTTTATAAATTTAACATGAATATATATTTATTTATAATGATTAATGTTTCAATTCATGTGTTAACGTTCAAGGGGTATCAATTCAAAATTTACCAAATGGGAATGAATTTATTTTAAAATATTATTTTTATAGGATTGCTAATAATTTTCATTGAATGAATATTATTATATATATTTCATAAAATTAATTTATATTCTTATAATAAAAATATATAAAGCGTTTCCAATTTTTATTTTTATTTTTCCTCTCATTTTCCATTAAATCAAACAATTATATGATCAAAAAATTGATCTTATTTCTATTTATGATTAGGTATAAGTTTTTTCGATAGAGATATTTTTCAATTGTTTTTTAAAAAAGTCATTTTTGTTTACTCAAATGATTTATTAAAGATATTTTATGCCATCTTTGAAATTATAAATGGTTTTAAAGGAATATTTATAAATTTTTTAAATGGTTATTTTAAAATTTATTTAAATAAATTCAAAATGAATGCTTTTCTTAACATATACGACATTAACAGACTTTTTTTACCACCATTACCATTTTAGGATATTTATCTTCATCTACAATTTTTAGTAGATTTTATGAATAAAAATAATAATCAAAAATTTATTTTAATATTTCACATCCAATTAATTTTATTATCCAAAATTCATAAAATTATTATAAAACATATATTTTTAATGAATAGTTGATCATATTTTTTCTCTTATTAATTTTCTGTTCATGAAATGTCTCTTGAAATATTCACTTCATTGTTATAATCTTTCATTGGAAATTAAATTTCTCTTAAATATACATATTATTTTTATCATGGATATTACTATTCCTTAAACTGTATACCATTTCTACATAAGGTGTTTTACTATAAAAGTTATTTGATTTTCTCCAAAAATGTAGATATTCTATATTATTTACACAATATTGATATTTTTTATAAGGAATATTGTTTAGGAATTAAATTGACCATTTAATATATATGGAATAAATTGGTTATGCTATAATGGGTGGGGAAAAAAATTACATAGCCCATTGACCCATGGAGATGCTTCATGAGACAAACTAGTTTGTTGAATTTATTAAAAGGGTTTTGGGTTTAAACATCCCATAGTATAAACATTCTTGGTGATAGGCACGGGATGTAAAGATATCATGATTTATAAGATCACCAAATACAACACTATTTATTTATTTCATTATGAATTTAGTTATTATTATCCATGAGACTATTTCATTGATATTATCCATGGATTAATTTCATGATCAAGCTTTTGATTAAATGGAATATCTTTTCAGTTGTTTTCTATAAAGTATTCAATATTCCTTATTTATTCATGATATCACCTATTGTTCACATCCCTTAATAAAAATTTGAACTCAGCCTTATTTTGTTTCCTTTCCCATAGATATTAATAAGGAATCATTAAATGAGTTCATGGTTGTAGAATATTTACATTCAATATTTTCTATATTTTATTTACTATGTAAATTGGGAAGCATGTTTGTATCTAGTTTTTAAAGACTAAAAAACATAATATTCCTTTAGGATGAGATAAATATTATACCAATGTACTAAATTATACATTAGCATTGGGTTACTGGAGTTGGGGTTGTTGCACATGTTCATTTACATCATTTTAGTAATACAACACAACAATAGAGTTTCGTTCACTAGAATTTCTATAGTTAGTAGCATAGAACATTACAAATTAAGTAAAAATGAACTCCTTAAAATTGAAAATAGTATAATAGAAAAATAAAAACATGTAAATAACAAAACTAGAAGTTAAAATTCTGGTGTAGTGTAGTCCCTTAAAATTATCTTATATTCAAGAAACACTTTTATTGAAAAAATATTAGAAATAATATTTTAAATTTATAAATGAAATATAAAAAAAATTAATATTAATTATTTTTAATTAATAATTATTGAAATAAGATGTCTTTATAAGATGTGTTATATTATACATAGTTAGAATATGACTATTAGAATAGTAACATGCCCATAAGAATAACTAAAATTACTATTATAGTGAATGATGAGTTTAACTTCCAAACAATGTATACCATAAATTAAAAAAGATATTATAAGTGTTAGTAGTCCATGAAAAAATTACTCAATAAACCTTACAAAATTCAAATAAAAGTGTACATTTTTAAGAAATCATGTTTTATAAAATTTGATAAAATAATAATTTCATACGAAAATTAAATGTTGAATTGTCTAATTTTGATATTTATTTGTTAAAAATGAATATTATTTTTTGATTCTTATCATTGAAGTTTGGTTGGGGTAACATTTTTTAATTTCCACAAATAGTAAAATACATCGATGGGTAGTGAAAAATGGTATATTTCCTTATAAGTTAAATTCATGACTAATTACATAATAGATCATGTAAAAAACATTATCTTAGTATTATATCCATAAATTACCATACACATTTCACAAAAATAAATACTAGTCATAGCTATGAAAAAAATAATGAATAAATCCATAATTAATTTTGAATCACCCATATCCTCCACTTATAAACATCCCCCATCACATACCCACTTATCCACTCAAATTAAGAATATTAACATGCCAAATATACACTAAATTATTTTCCAAAAAGCTATCATATCCATGTTTTGAAGTTCATTTTATTTAAAAAATACAGTTCATTAATTCTTAAGTGGCTTATTTGAGGAGGACTACCTATAGAAGAGGTATATTATCCCAAACCAACATAATTGAGTTTTATTATTTTTATATATCTTACAAATAGCTTTTATGCATTCTGATATAAAGAAATTTGTATCATAAATATACTAAAATGTTATTATGTTAAGGAAAAATCAATTATTTGACACCCTCTCATTTATCCAAAAATTAAAACATCACACAAATTATGGTCTATTGGTTGCCTACATGGATGATGAATTTAATTATTTATAACTTCCCCCATGTGTTATTTTAATATGTTATTCATGTATAATTATTATTTAAATAAAAAAATGATTACAGTCAATACATTCTTTATTATTTTCATAGAATAACTTTTAATGGATGAGTGAGAACTGGAATAGAATATCTACCAATTCCTTATATGCTATGAAAATAAAAAAAACTCAACTATAGAGAAAATAAAAATGATAATGGGATGAAGCTCTGTCACCTAACATAACCAAAAATTTAGATTCTTACTGACAAATCCATTAGAATTCAAACTATTTCACAAAATACATCAAAAATCACCACTAAGGCCACATTGTGCCAAAACAATGACAAAAAAACTAAACAATTTCATGATGGACTAGAAGCCACAACCAACTAAAGGGAATTAATAAACTGATTAGTAATGGGATTTTCCCAAAATGATAAATGCATTCACATCCTAATGAAAAATTAAGGTGTTAGAATATATTAACATTAAAAGACTATATATGACAGAGAATTTATTCCACTTTGGATCCTAATATATTAAATCCTCAAGTAATAAATCCATTATATCACAAATATTAATGAAATCCTCCATAAAGATCCTCGTTTCATTAAATCCTCGAAGTATAATGTGGGCCTAATTATTATTCCATGTCATTTTCATCTTAGTTCTATATTTAAAAACTCTGTCCCCATCTGATTTTGGTGTTCCTTGGAATAATTTATATTAGAATAACCTTACACCATTTTTACCTTTTAGTAAATGAGGAGGATCATAGAAGTTGGTTTTCTAGACACTGGTTCTTCCAAAGTTACTTGTGACCCTCCACTCTCTAGCATGTCCCAATTATTGTATTTCTCCTATATAGAGACTTCCAGGTTCAAACCATTCTATTCTTCCACTGATTAGTTTTCCCTAGTAGACTCTTACATAGGTGGAATCTGATGATATGTGTGAACCTAATCATGTTTTATACCATCTGAAATACCTTTTATAGAAATATAGATAGTATTTTACACAAATACACATACATGTATATCATGTTACCATATGTTTTTGAATATGTGAGTATTCTTTATGGGCCATAGTTTTCTTCTCTACAGTAACTGGGTGATAACTGACTTCAATGGACATTTTCTTACACTTTTTCCTTTCATTATGATATAAAATGTAGGGTGTTAATCTTATTCATACACTTGTAGCCTCTGAGAATTATTAAAAGGTTCAACTACTCCCTCTTGAATCTCTTAAGATTGTTATTTTTTCGAATTCCTACACTTAACCTTTTTGTTACCAACCCTTTTCCACCACCAAAATTCTTCATCATCAAAAGTCTCATCACTTAAATATGAGAATCTCTTCAGAAGGGGAACTCCCTCGGAGAACCCATAGTTAAGAGTAGAGGAGAATAACCACATCTTAATATAGGGTTCACTATTTCTATCTAAACCAGTTGTTGGAATTTGGTGGGAGACTATAACCTTGGGAGAACCATACCCCCCTAGTATCCTCCACAATATTCAATATGATCAAAAGAACTCCTATATTTTTACAACATGAGACAAAATTTTAAACTTTAAGGAAGAATCAATAATTAGGATAACCTGATATGAAATCTATATAATTCGTAATGGATATGACCCCTTGAATAGAGGGGCATAAAAATGTAAAAATATACAAAATAGTGTTCATTTCGAAAAAAAACATTTTGTAATGGATCTGTCATCATAAACCTTCTATCGGGCCTATTATTTTCCATGTTATATGTACCTATTGAGATGCATCTTTCTCCCATGATCCTTGAATGAAAGACCAAATACATTGGTCAGATAAAATAGAACAGATCTATGGACCAATTTTAATATCTATATCAGTTTTTAAGATGGCTCATATGATTACATTTTGATCTTAAGTCCACCAAATTTTAAAAGACCCAAATTTATTCAACCAAAACTCATGGTTATCCTTAATCCATTAAAAATGTATAGGAGGGTTCAAAACATATGTTTCAATAGAAATTCATGTAGAAATCATATGACAGAGGGAGTGGGATAATTCATCAAAACACAAAAATCGGCCTAAAAAATTTCCTATCATCTTGATTATTTAAGTTATTTGAAATGGAAGAGGAATCCCTATTAAACTTTTCCAATGTAGAGTAGTTAGAGGATCTTAGTTCCAATTAAAATCACAGGACCACCAAAAGAGGTAGAACTGAAATAAATTGTAGGATCACATTCTAAAAGGACAAAAATGATCATATCTTACTCTAACATGTGGATAATAAGGAGATGTTGTGGATCCAGGAAGTTGACCATCGTGTCTAATTTGAAATCCCATGAGTCCATTAAATGATCAGATATTCCAATATTGAAATTTAGGTTTTTTCCATGTATATTTTTGTTATTTAGTGGACATATTCTATAAATATTTCACTGTTTTTATATTTTCTATTTTATTTATATGAATTCTTATATTGTTACTCTATACAGTGTAAACACCCCATATTTCATAAATCTTATTGAAGGTCCCTTACCGATAATATTTTCAAATTTATTTGGTTGGGGAAATATTGAAATTATATATTATCTTGTTTTCAATATTTAAAATAATGATTATGTAGTCATATTTCAATAATAGGTTTCTTGAGAAAAATTATTAATTGTATTGTTTATCCATTTATTATTTTTATATGATGAAAAATTTGGAATTATAATGTGAAAGGTGGGTCCTTGAATTATATTACACATCGACTAATTAGTAGGTAGTAGAAAATAAATTATCTGGGGTATTTGTTGCATTCCTACCGATTTATGTATGATGTTGTGGTTGAAGCATTTAAGGTATGTTTACGATGTCTGATATTATAAACCACAAAAATATGAGATTATTTAATTTAATCCACGTGATTATTCATTTTATTTTTTCATGTTATCCATGGATATTATAAACCCCATAAATATGAGATTATTCTATTTAATCCATGTCCTTAAACATTAATATTATCATTAACATGAGCGATGCCTCATGCACTTTTATTTACTTTTAAAAAACCTCATTCCATATGTTGGCTGGAAGTAGGGTATGATTGGTGAATAATGAATGAAATGTTATTAATTGATATGTAGAGGAAGTATTTGACCCTTCAATTTATGGAAGTTTATTTTTCATCCATTTTATTGAAATTAAATTGTCCCCCTAAATTCCAAGTCCACGGTATAATGATGCTTTTATTTCAGTTATTCAATGAATGATGTATCAAGAATATAGGTTGATGACATTATCATTAAACCTGCTTGACGATATATTTTGATAAATATATTATATTACACAGCGAGAATTTGAATATGGATTTTTAAATTGAGACTTTCAGTTCCTTATCTTGGGATCCATGACCCATTTCTAAACAGTAATCTAGGACATGATGCAAGCCCTCCTAACACCAATGAGAAATAATCCTAGAGATCCACACACTATGTGTTTATGTTAGTCTTGATTACATTATATTTGAATTTAATAGAATAAATATTATTCTCAAGACTAAGGAATAATTTTATTCAAGATAAAATGATCACATAAATTAAGTAAATATTTATTCACCGGATTGAGAATAAAATTTTTTAATTTATTTTATTGAGGATTTAGTAAATATTTATTTACTATCATGAAAATAAATATATTTATTCATTAGAATAAAATATTTTATATCGGTTTTCAATAAATTAAAGAGGAGTTAGAATGAAGCAAGGCCATGTTCATTGATTAACTAATTATTTACAAGTCATTAAATAATGTTGATCCAGTTTGCACAAGAAATAATAATGATTCTTCAATCATTATGCAGAACAAGATTTCATTTATGGTTTTATTTTTTGCAAGTTGGCGCACCACAAATAATGGTGATTATATTTTTATTATGTGACATGGATTTTATCTAATAGTTATAATTGCATTTAATTTCTTTTTCAAAATTAAATACTGAAACGTAAACCACATGTTTATTAATAGGTAGGTACATATATTGTACCAACCTCATAGAATTGAGAATTATTGATCCAAACATTTTCTTTCTCCACTCCTTTCATCTCTCAGTCTCAAGAATGAGATAAGTTCTTCAATACCAAACAATGAGCGATCAAGAACGGTCGATGAAAGACATTCACTTCGCTATGCTAGCACCGAGAGAATGTAACAACCCGAGATTTTATAAGATAAATTATTTTTAATTTCATTCATATCTTCTATTGTACGACACATCAAGATTATCTTGCGCTATACGCAACACCGTATTAGCTTGCAATATATGCAACACTTTTCTTGGCTCTTGTTACACACAATTTCAAGTTCGTTGATAGAAGTTATTCTACGCAACATTGAGTGTATATATATATATATATATTAAATGTATAAATAAAATATGGTTGGATTCTATTATACGCAACAACAAAGGAGTCATGCACTACACGCAACCCTGACTTGGCTTGCATTACACGCAATCGCGACCTTCTTCGATAGCGTGTGATGTACGCAATACCAGGATTTACTAAACAACGATATATTATTATAATATTGTTATGAACTAGCTGTTATTAATAGTGTTAACTAAATTTTGAATTTTATAACATTATTATTCATCTTACACATTTTCTAGAACATGGTATAAGAACAAAATAAATTTTTCGGGTAAAATAAGTATTTTTCAAAAAATGCAGTTTTTCCGCCTTTTGATGGCGCACCAACTTTAAATCTAGTTTTTGACATGTTTATAAGTTCAATTTGACAAAATAAAATTCTTCTTTTGAATCAGGATATAAAAATTTATATTAGATAAAGTTTTGATATTTTTCTGATAACATTCATATTTTAATGAATAGTAAAAACATGGTATATTTTAATTAAAAACAAATTTTTTCATTGTAATATCTTATGTGTAACACCCCAAGCTTCTACGGTACGCTTCTCTTTGAATAATGTGATAGCGTGTGTTGTACGCAACACCGAGTTCTAACACACCATAACTAATCAAACTAGTCGTTATGAATAGTAATACCTACTTTTTAAAATTATATATATTTTATATTTGAAAATGGACTTCATTTTTGGATTCGGAATATCGAATTTAGCCTAAGGTAAAATTTTGTTACTTTTCGGATAACTTTCATATTTTGATGAATAGTGAAAATTACTAAATTTTAATTACAAACAACTTTTTTAATCAAAATAATTAATAGTGATAAATTATGTATTTTAGTAGTTTTAAAGTATATTTAGAATATATTTTTACCATTTAATATAATGTTGGTCATTGGACATAATTTTACAATTAAACCGAACATAAACGAGTGTCAATCTTTTGATATTTATTATCTCTTAAAAACACGCTTTTTGTTTTGACAGCGGGAATTAATTTTAAATTAATTTCTGCCACTTCTGTGTTTTGAATTTAGGAAAATGGATTCCATATTTGGAATCAGGATGTTCAAATTGTGTAAATAGGTAACTTTTATTTTTAGACATTTTGAATAATTACTGCGGTAAATATTTTATTTACCATGGTTAAGGGTAAATCCGGTAAATAAGGGTTAAAAAATAATATTATAATAATACTAAATTACCCTAAAACGTGTCTTAAACCTATTGGTTGATACATGGTCGACCATGGGAATCTTTGGGTATATTTTGGGACCCCATGGATCCACTTGTAAGTGATAATGACACTTTATTTTAATTAAGTTAAAATGAATACAAAAATGACACAAGCATATATCTTTTAGAAAAACAATTGTTACATAGGGTTATATATGTTGGATTTTAGATTATAAATATTCATTAGAAAGCTAAAACGATTTACTACATAATTATACTTTTATTTATAATTTTTAGACATTAAATAATTTATTTTATTTATGACACAATGATGATGCAGTAATTACTATAATAGTGAAAAATTAAAATAATTGATATTATAAATACCCAAATAAATATAATATGAAACTTTTAATGAATTAAACTAATTTTATAGGATAATATGATATATTAGGATTTATTTAATTGACTTTGTTCGAAGTAATCAATCTGTTATGAGTTTCACAAAAATCAACTATTGAATAGTGTCAAAATTGACATAAAAGAGTTCTTAAAACAAATATTATATTATTAATTGATATTAAATTCTTAAAAATCTAAGGTTCGGCCAAGAGACTTATATCATGATAGGTTCATCATTAATGTACCACTTGGGGGTCTCTTGGATGTATATAGTAAGTTTATTAACCATATTATATAAAAATACAAAGAGACATTGTAAAAGTGAAACTAATTAACTTAGAGTTAATACTTAAAGATAAGGTTAATATAAGTACCCAAACCTGTCTAAATTCTATTGGTTGAGTGGTTTGCGACCTATCCCCACCTTAACCTTTGAAGAATAAGCTTTGGAGCCATTAGAAACCGAATATGAATTTATTATAAATTAATATTTCTAGCTTTTCCAAAGGTGCCCCTCACCCCTCTTATAAAAGGGAACTCCTCCTTCTCATTTCTTCACACCTTCAAAGCCATTTGGTTCGTCCAAAATCTGCCAAAATACTCTCCCAACATCCCTCAATACAACCTAGAGGCCTTAGTGTGATCATAAAGCCAACCTAAGGAGCCCTTTTGATCAAATCAAAAGGAAGAACCCGAAGAAGAGGTAATGATTTCACCACCCTTCTCCAAATTCATTTCTTCTTCCACTTATTCTTCCTTTGTTATTAAAATTCTAAAATAATAACTCCAGTATCTCACATATACTGTGATTTTATTATAAATATGGTACAACCATATTCAGTATTCTATCCACCCTTTGAATAACATGTCACCATACGTGCGTACGTACGGACAACCGTCTCCACGTCGTGGTGTAATTGTTATTCAATATAATATTATTTGGATGGGTATAATAATGATGTGTAACTCATGTAAATAATAAATATAACATGTTAATGATTCTGTATATATGATATACCATCCATTTATATATTATTTTAATATCAAAAGAATGATATTGTCGCTCGTGCATACGTACGGACTACCGTCTCCACGAACACGATGAGATTCATTCTCCATCGTATCCATTCAAGTCTTATTCTCATTTTAGGGTTAAAAATAATGTTAATATCATTCTGATTATGAATAATATTTAATCTATCCATTACAAACATGTCTTACGTAACCAAACATTTAAGAAGAATGAATCGATTATCACCTGAAACGACGATAATACTAAGATATTATTAATAAAGCAATGTTAAAAGATCATATATGATATCATATTAATGTATATGATTCTTGTATAATTTAATAACAATTATTTCACCATTATACAGGAGGTTAACCGACCCCAACAAATTAAAAGTACAAGGTAAGGGTTATTTCACAATCTCTTCATTATCCGAGGTTGTTTATACGTAATAATCTACTGGGATATCTTTATCATCCACATCCATGTTTCTTAAAAATGTATTTCAAAACATTTTTACTATTTACAAGAATATGGGTTAAAGTCATTTATACCCTTGTTTGACTTTTTATAAGAGGTTTATAAAGGAATCTTTCCGTCGTTTTCAAAACAAGGTCCTTTTTAACCTTTTCGACAGAATTGAGGTAAGAATGTTTTTTTTAACTTATACGGCGGGTGCGGTTATTTTACGCCGTTATAAAATCTTCAAAGCTTTCCTTACAAGCTTATAAGAATATTTTCAAAGAAAATGTTTTATTTTATATGGATCTTAAATGATTTCAAAAAAAAAGGAGATATTTCTTTAAAAAGAATTTTGATTTCATCTACGTCAACATCCTTTGATGGATTTTAAGATTATTTGAAGTTGATTTATTATGATACAAAACTTCTATATTGTATTGAAGGTTTTGTGATATGTTTGACTATGGATGTGCTATTTTTATACCATTCATATTTTATGGTGAAATTATTGACATTTCGTATGCTAGATTTAATACGAATGTTTATGTTATGTTTAAACCTTTTCATATGGGAATGCATTGGACTTAATAAGTGACAGGTGGAGCCCGCTATAGCTCCTCGATGCATCGGTAGGTCTCATGAGACAAACTAGTGTCTTGGCACAAGGACTTGACAAAATCTTATTTGTAGTCTTGGCACGAGGCTTTGGCTATGTGGTTATGATAGTCTGGCATTATACATTCCAACATTATGAAAGTGGTTATTGATTTTTGCATGTGATTATTCGATTAGTAGAATATCCATGTGAATAAGTAAATGGAATTATTTCATTTTATTTATGCCATACCATGTTGAAAGTTCATATTTAAAAGGCTTTTGTTTTAGTTATACATTGCCTTAAATGTTTATTCTTATTTATGAAAGTTTCCGCTATATTGTTATCCTTACTGGGCATTTGAGCTCACCCCTTTTCTATGTTTTATTTTTCCCAGGATGTGAAGAAGTAAGTTATGAATGACCTGCAGGGATTTTATGAGGGGTTAATAGTATGGATTGTGGAAACATTATGTTGTTGTAGTATTTTTTCATTTTATGATGTAATGTAAAACTTATGAATATATCTAGTGTTTCCAAGGCTACTAAACCAATCGGTCTTTCGAGATTTGATCTTTCTTGTGATCATGCCAATGTTATGTAATAATGCACCGACTCTGGGTAACTGGGGTCGGGGCGTTACAGTTGGTATCAGAGGAAGTTTAGTACAAACCTTGGAAGCTAGATTTAGATAAACTCTGATTAGAGCACGTAGACCTAAGATGAACTTTGAGGATTAGTATAGAAGAACTTCCTAGAATTTTGGTATTGTAGAGATTTTGTGAGTTTTCCAAGCAATACATCCCTGTCTGGATACGAGCAGGTAGAGGCAGCTCTGGCACAGATGTACCTAGGGGTAAAACCCGAAAACACCGCTTTGAGCTAGACTCGAACGGGAACTGTTGCACGACAACGGGCCTTGCTGCACTCTTGGTTACGACACTCCCGGGGGATATGCTTAGGATAACTCTCATTTTCTTTACAAATCATTTTGAAGGGATTATGAGTATATACTTCCTCAAAGAAAACATTCTTATGATTATGGATTATATCCATAAATAGTTCAATTTATGTTAAGTGTTTTATAAGTATGGAATTATGTATTTTGATTCATAAACTGATCTAGTTTATGCCATTGTTTAGAAATGGCGCCTAGTGGAAGAAATGGAAACCGTATCAATGCACGCACTCCATGTAGGGATTGCCCTCCTGCTCAAGATAATTATAGTGGGGCCGGTGATGCAACTGGTGCTGATCAGCTAATCACCATACTGGGAAAACTTACTCAGGTTATGAATAATAACCTTACCCGTATGGAGCACCCTGATCCGCAGTGTGGAGGATCAATGTTAGATCGATTCATGAGGCAACAACCACCAACGTTCAATGGGAATACAAATCCCTTAGTAGCTGAGCAATGGATATTTTCCCTAGAGAAAATATTTCAGGCTTTGGGGAGTAATGAAAGGGAAAAGGTTGTCATGGCAGTTTACCGCCTCACTGGAGATGCTGATCAATGGTGGTCATTGATTCAAAATACGAAGGAAGATGATGAAGTATCAAATATGGAATGGAGGGAGTTCAAAGATCTGTTTTTAGAAAAATACTTTCCTCACGACCATCGAGCAGATATGGAAAGGCAATTTCTGAGTCTGAGACAAAAGGAGGATGATAATGTCACAAAGTATGAGGCTAACTTTACAAGGTTAGCGAGGTATGCAGGAGATTATATTCGCAACCCAAGAAGTAATATTGATCGTTTCTTTGATGGGTTAAAACCATTTCTCCGTCGAGCATTAGTCTCACAATCCTTTTAATCGTACGAAGACATTGTCTCATGTGCTATCAAGACCGAAAAGGAATTCTCTAAGTCTTATGACTTTAAAGCAAAGAAAGAGAAGAAGAGACATGCTGATCAATCTGGGAATGGAAATAAGGGGAAGAAAGGAAAGGTTGAATATCCATCATGTGGTAAATGTGGGAAGAAACACCCCGGTACTTGCTTGAAGGGAATGGGAGTCTGTTACAAGTGTGGTGAAAAAGGCCACCAAGCTCATGAATGCAAGGGGAAGAAGGAAGCTACCAACGTTCAGTGCTACAATTGCAGGGAGATGGGGCATTATGAAAATGCATGCCCTAAGCGTCAGGAGAACTTACCTCAGAAAAGGCCAAGGGATCAAGGCCAGGCTTATGCTATCACTACTGCTGAGGTAGAAGCTCCGAAAGACGTGGTGGCAGGTAATTTAATGGTTTCCTCAAGTTTAGAAAATGCATTATTTGATTCTAGATCATCACATTGTTTCATATCTTCCCAATTTGCTAAGAAAATTAGATATTTCCAATTTGATTTAATAAGGGAGTTGTCAGTTAAAACTCCTAAGGGAAGTATCGTTGCAACAAAGTTTTGTGAATCAGTCCCCATTAGAGAACATAAATTTTCTTTATCTGCTAATCTCATCGTCATACCTATGATTGAGTTTGATATAATCCTCGTTATGGACTGGCTTTCGGACTATGATGCGAAGATTTATTGTAAGAAGAAAGAGGTTACGATTCTTGATGATAATGATAAGGAACACCTTATTTTTAGAGAAGAATCGTCACCACCTAATTCTTCTTTAGATCCACCCCCAGTAGCTCAACTAAATTCAATTATTGGGGAGGAAGAGAATGAAGTAACTATCGGTGAGGAAAGGAATGTTCAAATAGAGGATGTACCTGTTGTGAAAGAATTTGTAGATGTATTTCCGGAAGATTTACCTGGACATCCTCCAGAACGAGAAGTTGAGTTTTCTATCGATTTGATTCCTGGATCAAGGCCTATATCGAAGACCCCTTATAGAATGGCCACTGTAGAGTTAGTCGAACTAAAGAAACAACTAGAGGAATTGAGTAATAAGGGATTTATTCTCCCTAGTGTTTCTCCATGGGGAGCCCCTGTTCTTTTTGTTAAAAAGAAAGATGGATCTATGAGGTTATGTATCGACTACAGGGAGATCAATGCTATAACGATAAAGAACAAGTATCCCCTACCTCGTATTGATGATTTATTTGACCAACTGCATGGAGCTCAATACTTTTCAAAGATTGACCTTCGATCTGGATACCATCAGTTGTGTGTGAAGAATGAAGACATTCCGAAGACAGCATTTCGAACCAGGTACAGGCATTACGAGTTTACTGTAATGCCGTTTGGATTGACTAATGCACCCTCTGTATTCATGGATCTGATGAATAGAGTTTTCAAGGAGTATCTCGATGAATTTGTGGTGGTATTTATTGATGATATCTTGGTATACTCCAAAACCTACGAAGATCATGAAAATCACTTGCGCATTATCTTGAAGACTCTGAGGAGGCATGAATTATATGGGAAGTTTAGCAAGTGTGAATTCTGGCTTCAGGAGATTTCTTTTCTTGGCCATATTGTCTCTAAAGATGGAATCTCTGTTGATCCTTCTATGACCAAGGCAATCCAAGAATGGCCAGCACCTACGAGTATAACTGAGGTACGTAGTTTTATTGGTTTTGCAGGTTATTATCGACGTTTCGTCCAGAATTTTGCCCGATTGGCTAACCCATTAACGAAGCTCACACGTAAAGGGGTTAAATTTGTTTGGACAAAAGAGTGTGAAGAATGTTTCGAAGAACTGAAGAGAAGATTAGTCAATGCTCCTATATTGACTCTACCATCGGGGAATGATGGGTTCGTTATTTATAGTGATGCATCGAAGAAAGGACTTGGTTGTGTCCTTATGCAGAATGATAGAGTTATTGCCTATGCATCATGACAGTTGAAAATTCATGAACAAAACTATCCTACTCATGATCTCGAGTTAGCAGCAGTGATCTTTGCTTTGAAGATATGGAGCCACTACCTCTATGGTGAAAAATGTGAGATTTATATTGATCACAAGAGTTTGAAGTATATTTTCTCACAAAAAGAACTCAACATGAGGCAAAGGAGATGGCTTGAATTACTCAAGGATTATGATTGTACGATACACTACCACCCAGGGAAGGCAAACAAGGTGGCATATGCTTTGAGTAGAAAAGACCATGGAGTTTTGAACAATATGAGAATTGAAAGGGATCCAATTTTCATGGATCTAGTGAAGATGGACATGGGAATAACCAGGGAAGGTGAAACATCAATGCTTTTTCAAATGGATGCCAAACCATCTTTACTAGAAAGGATTAAGAGTTCTCAGACCGATGATGAAGAATTCCAAAAGAAGATTAAAGCTGTGAATGATGGGAGATTGAGAGACTTTGTGTATGAAGATGGAATTTTGAAATTCGGGAAGAGACTTTGTGTTCCCAATATACCTGATCTAAAAAGGGAATTGCTGGATGATGCTCATAGTTCCAATTTCTCTATACACCCTGGGAGCACCAAAATGTATAGAGATTTGAAGGAACATTTTTGGTGGGACAACATGAAGAGGGAGATTGCTGATTTTGTGTCAAGATGTATGGTTTGTCAGCAAGTGAAAGCTGGAAGGCAACATCCTGGAGGAGTCATACAACCTCTTCCCATACCGGAGTGGAAATGGGACAATGTTACGATGGACTTTGTCATGGGGCTACCAAAGACTCCTAGAAGGAACGATGCAATATGGGTTATTGTTGATCGTCTTACCAAGACAACACATTTTCTTTCTATAAGAGAAGATCTACCCCTGGAACGTCTAGCAAGACTATATATTAATGAAGTTGTGAGACTTCATGGAGTACCCCTATCGATTGTTTCTGATCATGATCCCCGTTTTACTTCAAGATTCTGGAAAAGTCTTCAGAAATCCCTGGATACTGAACTTCATTTGAGCACTGCTTACCACCCTCAGACAGACGGACAATCAGAACGGACTATTCAAACCTTAGAGGACATGTTGAGATCTTGCTCACTTGACTTTCAGGGTATGTGGGATCAATATTTACCTTTGGTAGAATTTTCCTATAACAATAGCTTCCATTCGAGTATTCAGATGGCACCATATAAAGCGTTATACAGAAAGAGATGTCGTACACCAACCTGTTGGGATGACGTTGGTGAAAGAAAACTTGTAGGCCCAGAACTGGTGGAGGAAACGGTGGAAAAGGTGAAAGTATTCCAAAATCACATCAAAGCAGCTCAAAGTAGGCAGAAGAGCTATGCCGATAATCGAAGGAAGGATTTGGAATTTCAAGTCGGTGATCATGTTTTTCTGAAGGTATCTCCGTGGAAGGGAGTCATACGTTTTGGTAAGAAAGGTAAATTGAGTCCCAGGTACATCGGACCTTTCGAAATTCTAGAACGAATTGGGGTTGTAGCTTACTGATTGGCAATGCCGCCAAGTCTCTCCAAAGTTCACGATGTGTTCCACATATCTCTATTGAGGAAATACATGCCTGATTCGATGCATGTACTCACCTATGAGGAATTAGAACTGGAACCCGATCTGTCTTATTGCGAAGAGCCCGTCAAGATTCTTGATACGAGAGAACAAGTGCTGAGAAACCGGACGACGCGTCTGGTAAAAGTTTTGTGGAGAAACCATAAGATGGAAGAGGCAACATGGGAACCCGAGGAACTTATGATGAAGAACCACCCGAGTCTTTTTATGCAGTAATACCCTAGAAATTGCGAGGATGCAATTATTTGAAGGAGGGGAGAATGTAACACCCCAAGCTTCTACGGTACGCTTCTCTTTGAATAATGTGATAGCGTGTGTTGTACGCAACACCGAGTTCTAACACACCATAACTAATCAAACTAGCCGTTATGAATAGTAATACCTACTTTTTGAAATTATATATATTTTATATTGGAAAATGGACTTCATTTTTGGATTCGGAATATCGAATTTAGCCTAAGGTGAAATTTTGGTACTTTTCGGATAACATTCATATTTTGATGAATAGTGAAAATTACTAAATTTTAATTACAAACAACTTTTTTAATAAAAATAATTAATAGTGATAAATTATGTATTTTAGTAGTTTTGAATTATATTTAGAATATATTTTTACCATTTAATATAATGTTTGTCATTGGACATAATTTTACAATTAAACCGAACATAAACGAGTGTCAATCTTTTGATAGTTATTATCTCTTAAAAACACGCTTTTTGTTTTGACAGCGGGAATTAATTTTAAATTAATTTCTGCCACTTCTGTGTTTTGAATTTAGGAAAATGGATTCCATATTTGGAATCAGGATGTTCAAATTGTGTAAATAGGTAACTTTTATTTTTAGACATTTTGAATAATTACTGCGGTAAATATTTTATTTACCATGGTTAAGGGTAAATCCGGTAAATAAGGGTTAAAAAATAATATTATAAAAATACTAAATTACCCTAAAACGTGTCTTAACCCTATTGTTTGATACATAGTCGACCATGGGAATCTTTGGGACTATTTTGGGACCCCATGGATCCACTTGTAAGTGATAATGACACTTTATTTTAATTAAGTTAAAATGAATACAAAAATGACACAAGCATATATCTTTTAGAAAAACAATTGTTACATAGGGTTATATATGTTGGATTTTAGATTATAAATATTCATTAGAAAGATAAAAATATTTCCTACATAATGATATTTTATTTATAATTTTTAGACATTAAATAATTTATTTTATTTATGACACAATGATGATGCAGTAATTACTATAATTGTGAAAAATTAAAATAATTGATATTATAAATACCCAAATAAATATAATATTAAACTTTTAATGAATTAAACTAATTTTCTAGGATAATATGATATATTAGGATTGATTTAATTGACTTTGTTAGAAGTAATAAATCTGTTATGAGTTTCACAAAAATCAACTATTGAATAGTGTCAAAATTGACATAAAAGAGTTCTTAAAACAAATATTATATTATTAATTGATATTAAATTCCTAAAAATCTAAGGTTCGGCCAAGAGACTTATATCATGATAGGTTCATCATTAATGTACCACTTGGGGGTCTCATGTATGTATATAGTAAGTTTATTAACCATATTATATAAAAATACAAAGAGACATTGTAAAAGTGAAACTAATTAACTTAGAGTTAATACTTAAAGATAAGGTTAATATAAGTACCCAAACCTGTCTAAATTCTATTGGTTGAGTGGTTTTCGACCTATCCCAACCTTAACCTTTGAATAATAAGCTTTGGAGCCATTAGAAACCTAATATGAATTTATTATAAATTAATATTTCTAGCTTTTCCAAAGGTGCCCTTCACCCCTCTTATAAAAGGGCACTCCTCCTTCTCATTTCTTCACACCTTCAAAGCCTTTTGGTTCGGCCAAACTCTGCCCAAATACTCTCCCAACATCCCTCAATACAACCTAGAGGCCTTAGTTTGATCAGAAAGCCAACCTAAGGAGCCCTTTTGATCAAATCAAAAGGAAGAACCCGAAGAAGAGGTAATGATTTCACCACCCTTCTCCAAATTCATTTCTTCTTCCACTTCTTCTTCCTTTGTTCTTACCATTATAAAATAATAACTCCAGTATCTCACATATACTGTGATGTTATTATAAATATGGTACAACCATATTCAGTATTCTATCCACCCTTTGAATAACATGTCACCATACGTGCGTACGTACGGACTACCGTCTCCACGTCGTGGTGTAATTGTTATTCAATATAATATTATTTGGATGGGTATAATAATGATGTGTAACTCATGTAAATAATAAATATAACATGTTAATGATTCTGTATATATGATATACCATCCATTTATATATTATTTTAATATCAAAAGAATGATATTGTCGCTCGTGCGTACGTACGGACTACCGTCTCCACGAACGCGATGAGATTCATTCTCCATCATATCCATTCAAGTCTTATTCTCATTTTAGGGTTAAAAATAATGTTAATATCATTCTGATTATGAATAAGTTTTAATCTATCCATTACAAACATGTCTTACATAACCAAACATTCAAGAAGAATGAATCGATTATCACCTGAAACGACGATAATACTAAGATATTATTAATAAAGCAATGTTAAAAGATCATATATAATATCATATTAATGTATATGATTCTTGTATAATTTAATAACAATTATTTCACCATTATACAGGAGGTTAACCGACCCCAACAAAGGAAAAGTACAAGGTAAGGGTTATTTCACAATCTCTTCATTATCCGAGGTTGTTTATACGTAATAATCTACTGGGATATCTTTATCATCCACATCCATGTTTCTTAAAAATGTATTTCAAAACATTTTTACTATTTACAAGAATATGGGTTAAAGTCATTTAAACCCTTGTTTGACTTTTTATAAGAGGTTTATAAAGGAATCTTTCCGTCGTTTTCAAAACAAGGTCCTTTTTAACCTTTTCGACAGAATTGATGTAAGAATGTTTTTTTAACTTATATGGCGGGTGCGGTTATTTTACGCCGTTATAAAATCTTCAAAGCTTTCCTTACAAGCTTATAAGAATATTTTCAAAGAAAATGTTTTATTTTATATGGATCTTAAATGATTTCAAAATAAACGGAGATATTTCTTTAAAAAGAATTTTGATTTCATCTACGTCAACATCCTTTGATGGATTTTAAGATTATTTGAAGTTGATTTATTATGATACAAAACTTCTATATTGTATTGAAGGTTTTGTGATATGTTTGACTATGGATGTGCTATTTTTATACCATTCATAGTTTATGGTGAAATTATTGACATTTCGTATGCTAGATTTAATACGAATGTTTATGTTATGTTTAAACCTTTTCATATGGGAATGCATTGGACTTAATAAGTGACGGGTGGAGCCCGCTATAGCTCCTCGATGCATCGGTAGGTCTCATGAGACAAACTAGTGTCTTGGCACAAGGCCTTGACACAATCTTATTTGTAGTCTTGGCACGAGGCCTTGGCTATGCGGTTATGATAGTCTGGCATTATGCATTCCAACATTATGAAAGTGGTTATTGATTTTTGCATGTGATTATTCGATTAGTAGAATATCCATGTGAATAAGTAAATGGCATTATTTCATTTTATTTATGCCATACCATGTTGAAAGTTCATATTTAAAAGGCTTTTGTTTTAGTTATACATTGCCTTAAATGTTTATTCTTATTTATGAAAGTTTCCGCTATATTGTTATCCTTACTGGGCATTTGAGCTCACCGCTTTTCTATGTTTTATTTTTCCCAGGATGTGAAGAAGTAAGTTATGAATGACCTGCAGGGATTTTATGAGGGGTTAATAGTGTGGATTGTGGAAACATTATGTTGTTGTAGTAGTTTTTCATTTTATGATGTAATGTAAAACATATGAATATATCTAGTGTTTCCAAGGCTACTAAACCAATCGGTCTTTCGAGATTTGATCTTTCTTGTGATCATGCCAGTGTTATGTAATAATGCACCAACTCTGGGTAACTGGGGTCGGGGCGTTACATTATGTGGTTAAATTATAATATTGAATTATTTTAAAGTATAAATAGAATATATTTTTACCATTTAATATAATGTATGTCATTAGCAATGATTTTACCTTTAATTCGTAGGTTAAATCAATTCAATCTTTTGCAATGTTTTAAAGAAAAACCCGTTTTCTTTCGACAACAAGATTAATATTAATTTAATTTCTGCATCTTTTGTGTATTGAATTTGGAAAAATGGATTCCCTATTTGGAATCAGTGGGTCCAAATTATGTTAATAAGCTACTTTTTATTTTTGGGCATTGTGAATAATAACTATGGTAAATTTTATTTACTATAGTTAAAGGTAAATCGGGTAATTAAGGGTAAATATAAGATTATAAAATTACCCTAACACTTGCAAAAAATCCTATTGGATGGCTAAACGTAGACCCATATAAACTAAGGGTCGGATTAGATTCATTTTATGGAATTTTTTCCCTGAAAATAATTTAATTATTATTAAAACCAAAGAATGTGACAACATGTCACTTTCTTAAATCTTATAAGTATAATAACTTTAATTTAGTGATAAACTTCATGAAACTTCGAACATGAATAGTATCCAGAAATCTAATACAATTATCTACATCATAGGAATTTATTTAGAATTTTTAGGGAGTAAATAATTATAATTTATTATGACACAATGATGATGCAGTAATTGTCTCATTAGTAAAATATTGACATAATTGATGTTATAAATGCCATAATAAATGTAATTTGAGACTTTTTATGACTTACACTAATTTTATAGTTTAATATGACATGTTATTGTTAATGTAAGTAACATGGTTCGAACTTATCATTCTGTTATGAATTTCATAAAAATCATGTACCAAATAGTATCAAATTTGACATAAATTAGTTTTTAAAACAAATATTTTATTATTAATTGTTATTTTATTCCTAAAAATCTATGGTTCAGAAAAATGTCATAGATAATATTATATATATTAATAATAAACAACTTGGGGTTCGTTTGGCTTGATATAGTAAGTTTATTAACCATATAGTGTAAGAAAACAAAAAGACACGGTAAAAGTTAAATTATTTAACTTAGAGTTAAATCTAATTGATAAGGTTAAAATAATAACCTAAACTTTTCTAAATCCTATTTGGGGAAAGGCTTTAGACCCATCCCAACTTTATCTTTGAAATAAAACCATTTGGAACCATTATAAACCGAATTTGTCCTTAACATAAAATAATATTTTGAGATTTTCCTAAGGTGCCCCTCTCATCCCTTATAAAAGGGAACCTCCTCCCTCTCCTCCTCACACCAATTTGAGTATTCAAGCTCGGCCAAAACCTGAAAAAATATCTTCTAAACTTACCTAGTATCATCCTAGAGGTCCTGGTCTTCTTCAAAGACCATCCTTAGTTCTTTAAGTGGAGGTTAAGTGAAGGCGCGTCAAAAAAAGGTAATATCCATTACCGATCTCTTTCAATTTCTTTCTTCTTAAACTTCTTCTTATTTAGTTGTTACATGATAAAGTAATAACATCGGTATTTCTTATATACTGATATGTTATTATAAATATGAATAAACTCTAATTAACCATCTATCCATCTTACAGAAAAAGGAAATCACCGCGCGTGCGTACGTACGGAATACCATCTCCACACCGTGGTGTAATCTATTTTATGCCACCACCTTAATTGGATGGGTATAATGGTGTAATGAGTAAATATATATGATTATTATAAAGTGATATTGATACTGAAATAGTATACATACACTTCAACACAAGTTCACGATCATGAGAATGATATCATCGCTCGTGCGTACGTACGGACTACCGTCTCCACGACGTGATGAGATTCATTCTCCACATTAACCATTCATGAATGATTATAAAGTATATATAATGAATAATAATGAAATATAAGACATGTTAAATCTACTGGATTTATGTATATATATATATATATATTAGTATGCCATCTACTTACTTCCATTCATGACAATAAGGAAAGGAAAACAGCGTTCATGCGTACGTACGGACTACCGTCTCCATGAACGGTGTGTTTCATTTCATTTATCTATCTATTATATATATATATACTGAATATATATGATATATAAATAATTTTTTATATTCTGGATGTAAGTAAATCATGATATAAGTAATAATAATGTCAAGAACAACAAGTCCAAACACCTACGATAAATGAAACGATTTTACCCAAAATGCTTCTTTAACATGGAATTTAAAAATGAACGGGTAATATAAAGTCATAAGTGAAACATATATGATATCATAACAATGAATATGATTCTTTAATAAGTTAATTACATTATTTAAATAATTATAAAGGATGTTAGGATACGTACAAAGCATATCGGACATAAGGTAAGGGAAATATCACAATCTCATTTTTATCCGAGATTGTTTATAGTTTAGTATTTACTGGGGTGTATTTTATCATCCACATACATGTTTCCTACATATGTAATATTATTTACATCCAAATACAATTTTTTAAATCCAATTTTACCCTTCGGTGAGTTATTAGTAAAAGATATGAATGGAATCTTTTGTCATTTTTCATACGAGGTACTTTTTGACTTTTCCAACAAAAGTATGAGAAGAATGTTTTTTTAAGTTATACAGCATGAATGGATTTTTAAAACATTATTTCCAAGAAGCTTACTTTAAAATTTTTCAAGTTTATTTTTAATCAACTTCTTTTAGTTTAAAATTGTATGACATGTTAAGAAAGGAAAATGTTTTTGAAGTAGAAATGATATTTTCCTCAAGAATGGAGTTCAAGTGTTTTATCAAAATTATCTTCCATCTAAGATAATATAGGGTTATGTTTCTATCCCTATTGTTACATGGATTTGATTATGTTGTGATGGAAATTTTTTTATGAATTCCGTTATCTTATATGAATTGTTTTATGATGTCATGTTGTTTAAGAATCCCATTTTTACTACATGGTTTATGCAATGATGTATGATTTATGATTTTTTGGAACACATAATAATGGTATCATTATGAGATGGGTGGGACCTATATCTCCCTCCAATGAATTGGGTAAAGATTTTATATCTCATGATATAGACATGGCTGGAACGGTAGGTTATACCGGTTCAGTGAAACAGGACTGAAACGAGGGTGACTCGGTTCCGAAATGGACTTTGTCCACTATGATAGTCTTGGAAATGAGTCTTGACTAATAAGATATGATTCTCTATGATTATGTTTGTATGCCACAAAGTTTCATGTTTTATGTTATGATTATTGGGATTTAATTTCACTACTATGATTTATCCCATGTTATGATATTATGATCTCTTTTGCAGGTTAAGATTTCCAAAATGTTATGTTCTTATGAATATGATGTGATTGATTTTTATTTTGTTTACCATTACTGATAATTTGAGCTCACCCTTTTTATGTTTTCTTTTCCCCAGGATATAAATAAAGGTTTTAGGTAAGAAAAAAAAGTGGAAGATCTTTATGGGAGATGTTGAAGATCTTTCACCATGATTAGAAGATTACGTTCCGAGTTTCCAAAGACACTAAACTATTACGGTCCTTATGTGTGTGTTTTTGTTATGTAATAAGTATTACGAAAAAGTAATGTAATGTCCTTGTACGTTAAGCTTTGGGTCTCTACAGTTGGTATCACAGGAACAGTTTAGTCAACATTTGGAAACTAGGATGTGAGAACGTTAGTGAGATCCCTAGAGGTATTTCTAAGGTATGTCTAGGGATGTCTCTAAGGTTAAGTATACGTATACGTTATAGTCTTAGAATTGCGCTAACGATCTTAGAATTTAACCTAAGATGTTAGATATTGAGGGTACTCCCCCTTTACTATGTTGTTTTCCATAGCATGATTTTTGCCTCTCACAAGATTCTTTTTGTGTTTTAATTAATGGAGCGAACCAGAAAGAATTCGGTTAACATTGAATCCAATGGAAAAATTGGTGACTATGAGTAACAAAACTATGTAATTCCTAGAGAGAAAGATTTTTTGATTATGCCAAATCAGTCATCGCGATATATTATTAACAAGGTGAAATTTAGTGGTATGCCTAATTCATCAAAGAAGAGGAAGATAAACTATTATGCATGTTCGCATGTTGAGGAGCATAAAGAAAAAAAGATTGAGATTTCTAAAGAAGGGAAGAATAACCTTGAGGAATACCTCAAATGGAGGGACCGATGTTATCTGTGTGGAGAAAAGTGTCATAGAGTGACGGATTGTTATGGAGTTCAATGCCTTATTTGTGGAGAACATGGGCATTACCCAACTCAATACCCTGACCTAAAAAGTTACTTCTAAATCAAGGAAGGACTTATTCCAGGAAAATCATTGAAGTGGATGGACTGAAGTGTTTATGTATTGGTATTCAGGAATAATGTTGTTGAGGTACTTTTATGGTGTATTGAAATATTTATGTATTGGTCTATTGTGGTTTTCAATAATTTTAAGGTACCGGTAACCATGAAAAGTGATTCAAATATTTTGGAAAGTAGATAATATGCTCATAATGAAGGGATAAGGAGAAAATGAAATGTTTGATAGTATTCATGAGCTCATGATTGATATAAGGACTAAGTGATATAATGGTTTGAGTATATATAATTTTGAGGATTTTGGTATATGGAAAGTGTTAACTTTTTACTGCATTCAAGTTTTCACTATGGTTCAATGGGTATTCATTTTTTCAAGAGAATACATGATTATGGTATTAACATGATTGGAATGTGACCAAAAATATATATATATGGGGGATAGATGATGGTATCCACATGCTTGGTTGATGACATTTCAAGTAATCATTTTCTTTATACTATGAGCTTGGACCGAAGTATTTTAGATAAGCCTAAATATTGGAATGGATTATATTGGACATATGCTAAGTATTGTTTAAGGGTAGAACTTTTTTCGATATTACTGATGGGATTTTATAGTAATGTAGTTTTAGAAACAGGACAACCTGCAGGACGGGCGACAGCCCACCGCGTCGGACAAGGCTATGGGAATCGAACCCACAACCGATGTGCGACTCACCTTTTTCGCCTACCACTGGCCTACAGGAAGTCCCTATTTAGTAGAAACTAGTTTTATTATATTAAGGAGTATGATATATGAATTATATCTCCATTTTTTGGAACTATATAAGATTAATCTCACTATAGATGGACTTATGTATTTTTTTGATAACTTTTCTAACCTTTTGATTGAGACAGATGGAATGACCCATCATTCTATCACATGATCTGCTAACACATCATGAATGAAAAATTCTACTTAATTTCTTTAAGAGATGAAGTGAAAATTTTCCAAAGAATGACAAACGGTGAGACTATACCAAAATCATGAAAGTATTTCTTCTAATTCCAATTTCATCAACTTTAGGGAAATGATCTTGAAAAAAACCAAAAATGTTGTCCTACTACCCTTATATCCGATGAATCAGATGGTACCTTAGATCACCACAAATCAATAGCTTTATAATTGTTGGCTTTTTCATAGCCATGTTCTCTACCACTCTCCATCAGAACATGATGGTTAGAATTCTCTTCCATATCAATATTTTCACCTATGTGGAAACCCAGTGATTAGTTTATTTGGTTGACCGTTACATTTCATACTTTTGTTTTTAAAGATTGTTTTTGGTATTCCTTTTTACGATGTGGGTTTCTATTAAAGAAACTTTCGAATAGTAAACCATTTATAACCCCGATGAATTTCGAGGGAAAAATTCATTTTAAGTGGGGTAGAATGTAACAACCCGAGATTTTATAAGATACATTCTTTTTAATTTCATTCATATATTATATTGTACAACACACCAAGATTATCTTGTGCTATACGCAACACCGTATTATCTTGCAGTATACGCAACACTTTTCTTGGCTCTTGTTACACACAATTTCAAGTTCGTTTGATAGAAGGTATTCTATGCAACATTGAGTGTATATATATATATATATATATATATTCAATGTATAAATAAAATATGCTTTGATTCTATTATATGAAACAAAAAATTAGTCGTGCACTACACGCAACCCTGACTTGCGTTGCATTACACGCAATCGGGACCTTCCTCGATAGCGTGTGTTGTACGCAATACCAGGATTTACTAAACAACAATATATTATTATAATATTGTTATGAACTAGCCTTTATGAATTGTGTTAACTAAATTTTGAATTTTATAACATTATTATTCATCTTACACATTTTCTAGAACATGGTATAAGAACAAAATAAATTTTTCTGGTAAAATAAGTATTTTTCAAAAAATGAAGTTTTGCCACCTTTTGATGGCGCACCCACTTTAAATCTAGTTTGTGACATGTTTATAAGTTCAATTTGACAAAATAAAATTCTTCTATTGAATCAGGATATAAAAATTTACATTAGATAAAGTTTTGATATGTTTCTGATAACTTTCATATTTTAATGAATAGTAAAAACATGCTATATTTTAATTAAAAACAACTTTTTTCATCGTAATATATTATGTGGTTAAATTATAATATTGAATGTTTTTAAAGTATAAATAGAATATATTTTTACCATTTAATATAATTTATGTCATTATCAATGATTTTACCTTGAATTTGTAGGTTAAATCAATTCAATCTTTTGCAATGTTTTAAAGAAAACCCCGTTTTCTTTCGACAACATGATTAATTTTAATTTAATTTCTGCATCTTTTTTGTATTGAATTTGGAAAAATGGATTCCATATTTCGAATCAGTGGGTCAAAATTATGTTAATAAGATACTTTTTATTTTTGGGCACTATGAATAGTAACTACGGTAAATTTTATTTACTATAGTTAAAGGTAAATCGGGTAATTAAGGGTAAATATAAGATTATAAAATTACCCTAACACTTGGAAAAAATCCTATTGGATGGATAAAAGTATACCAATATAACCTAAGGGTCTGATTAGATTCATTTTATGGACTTTTGTTCATGAAAATAATTTAATCATTATTAAAACCAAAGAATGTGACAACATGTCACTTTCTTAAATCCTATAAGTATAAGAACTTTAATTTAGTGATAAACATCATGAAACATCGAACATGAATAGTCTACAGAAAGATAATACAATTATCTACATCATATAAATTTAAGTAGAATTTTTATGTATTAAATAATTATCATTTATTATGACATAATGATGATGTCGTAATTGTCTTATTAATAAAATATTGACATAATTGATGTTATAAATGCCCAAATAAATGTAATTTGAGACTTTTTATGACTTAAACTAATTTTCTAGGTTAATATGACATGTTATTGTTAATTTATGTAACTGGTTTTGAAATTATCATTCTATTATGAATTTCATAAAAATCATGTACCAAATAGGGTCAAAATTGACAAAAATTAGTTTTTAAAACAAATATTTTAATATTAATTGTTATTTTATTCCTAAAAATCTACAGTTCGGCCAAATGACTTAGATAAGGTTATATATATTAATAATAAACAATTTGGGGTTCTTTTGGCTTGATTTAGTAAGTTTATTAACCATATAGTGTAAGAAAACAAAAAGACACGGTAAAAGTTAAATTATTTAACTTATAGTTAAATCTAATTGATAAGGTTAAAATAATAACCTAAACTTGTCTAAATACTATTGGAGGAGAGTATTTAGACCCATCCCCACATTATCTTCGAAATAAGACCATTTGGAACCATTATTAACCGAATTTGACCTTAATATAAAATAATATTTTGAAATTTTCCTAAGGTGCCCCTCTCCTCCCTTATAAAAGGGCACCTCCTCCCTCTCCTCATCACACCAATTTGAGTATTCAAGCTCGGCCAACCCCTGCCAAAATCTCTTCTCCACTTACCTATTATCATCCTAGAGGTCCTGGTCTTCTTCAAATACCATCCTTAGTTCTTTAAGTGGAGGTTAAGGGAAGGCGCGTCAAAAAGAGGTAATATCCATTACTGATCTTTTTCAATTTCTTTCTTCTTGAACTTCTTCTTCTTTAGTTGTTACATGATAAAGTAATAAAATCAGTATTTATTATATACTGATATGTTATTATAAATATGAAACAACTCTAATTAACCTTCTATCCATCCTACGGAAAAAGGAAATCACCGCGCGTGCGTACGTACAGAATACCGTCTCCACGCCGTGGTGTAATCTATTTTCTGCCACCACCTTAATTGGATGGGTATAATAATTTAATGAGTAACTATATATAATTATTATAAAGTGATATTTATACTTAAATAGTATACATACACTTCAACACAAGTTCACGATCATGAGAACGATATCATCGCTCGTGCGTACGTACGGACTACCGTCTCCACGACGCGATGAGATTCATTCTCCACATTAACCATTCATGAATGATTATAAAGTATATATAATGAATAATAATTAAATATATGACATGTTAAATCTACTGGATTTATGTATATATATATATATATATGTATGTCATCTACTTACTTCCATTCAAGACAGTATAGAAAGGAAAACAGCGTTCATGCGTACGTACGGACTACCGTCTCCATGAACGGTGTGTTTCATTTCATTTATCTATCTATTATATATATATATATACTGAACATATATGATATATAAATCATGTTTTATATTCTTGATGTAAGTAAATCATGATATAAGTAATAATAATGTCAAGAACAACAAGTCCAAACACCTATGATAAATGAAATGATTTTACCCAAAACGCTTCTTTAACATGGAATTTACAAATGAACGGGTAATATAAAGTCTAAGTGAACCATATATGATATAATAACAATGAATATGATTCTTTAATAAGTTAATGAAATTATTTAAATCATTATACAGGATGTTCGGATATGTACAAAGCATATCGGACATAAGGTAAGGGAAATATCACAATCTGATTTTTATCCGAGATTGTTTATACTTTAGTATTTACTGGGGTGTATTTTATCATCCACATACATGTTTCCTCAATATGTAATATTATTTCCATCCAAATAGAATATTTTAAATCCAATTTTACCCTTCGGTGAGTTTTTAGTAAAAGATATTAAAGGAATCTTTTGTCGTTTTTCGTACGAGGTAGTTTTTGAATTTTTGAAAAAAGTATGAGAAGAATGTTTTTTTAACTTATACGGAATGAATGTATTTTTAAAACATTATTTCCAAGAATCTTCATTTACAAGATTTCAATTTTATTTATAATGAACTTCTTTTAGTTTAAAATTTTATGACATGTTAAGAAAGGAAAATGTTTTTGAAGTAGAAAAGATATTTTCCTCAAGAATTGAGTTCAAGTGTTTTATCAAAATTATTTTCCATCTAAGATAATATAGGGTTCTGTTTCTATACCTATTATTACATGGATTTGATTATGTTGTGATGGAAATATTTTTAGGAATTCCTTTATCTTATATGAATTGTTTTATGATGTCATGTTGTTTAAGAATCCCATTTTTACTACATGGGTTATGCAATGATGTATGATTTATGATTTTGTGGCACACGTAAGAATGGTATCATTATGAGATGGGTGGGACCTATATCTCCCTCCAATGCATTGGGTAAAGATTTTATTTCTCATGAGATAGACATGGGTGGAACGTTAGGTTATACCGGTTCAGTGAAACAGGACTGAAATGAGGGTGACTCGGTTCAGAAATGGACTTTGCCCACTAAGATAGTCTTGGAAATGAGTCTTGACTAATAAGATATGATTCTCTGTGATTATTTGTGTATGCCACAAAGTTTCATGTTTTATGTTATGTTTATTGGGATTTCATTTCACTACTATGATTTATCCCATGTTATGATATTATGATCTCTTTTGAAGGTTAAGATTTCCAAAATGTTATGTTCTTATGAATGTGATGTGATTGATTTTTCTCTTATTTACCCTTACTGAGCATTTGAGCTCAACCTTTTTATGTTTTCTTTTCCCCAGGATATAAAAAAGTTTTTAGGTAAGAAAAAAAGGGTAAGATCTTTCTGGGGGATGTTGAAGATCTTTCACCATGATTAGAAGATTACGTTCCGAGTTTCCAGAGACACTAAACTATTACGGTATTTGTGTGTGTGTTGTTGTTATGTAATAAGTATTCCGCAAAAGTAATGTAATATCCTTGTATGTTAAGCTTTGGGTCTCTACATAGAATGACTGGCATTTTTCAGAGACCATTACAGCACATGTGGAACACCAGTAGAGGTATTCTACTTTGGATCCTCAAGGGAACGACGAAAAAAAATCCAGAAGGGTCATTTCAGACAATAAAAAATAATCAATGATGAAAGTACCAAAGACCTAGGTATTTAATTTCTTCAAAAATTAATCTAACTAATTATAAAAAGGATTTGTGAGATACTATCTCAATGTTCCAAAATTTTTCTTTATTTTTCTAAATTGTTCATTTAAATTCATTGATACTAGAGTTCATCATCTTACTATTCCAAGATTTGTCATTGATTACGGAAAAAGAAAAGTTAGTCCCCACCCAAAACTATGATTCCACTACATCCAGATCCCTAAAATTGGTATCCGAGGGATCATATAATTTTTTATAATAATTTAAATAATTTTTTTACACATTATGCATCAATAATTTAGTTTTTCAATTCATGTTTAATAGTTCATGAAATCTGAATTTTTATATTTTTTCTAATTCTTTTCATTTCTCACATATCTGGCAGAAATTAATATTTTTTAATTAAATTTAAATCGAGGATCTCATCCGGAGGAACCGATAATTCTATCCAGGTAACATTATAGTACACACCATGTATTCCGAGTTAGACATCGTGTAATATTCCATACATGCCATGTAATCCAGATTACACATCTTGTAGTTGATTTAGTGAATTTGGAGTAATTCATGAATTCATCAAGATTTGTGAATTAATGACATGTGTTATAGTTAATTCTTACACCACAAGTAGAAAAAGACAAATGAATGCACGATCAGCCAAATTACACATCGTGTGGCCCACTAGAAACTACATGGAGTCTCTTAGGGTTAAGGGTCAAACCGTGTATCCCAAACATTGCTAAGCCAACTGGAAAAATTGTATCCTAGAGACAACACGGTGTGTGGCCCATTGGACACTCTATGTACTATGAGATTTACAAATTATACCTTACACATCGAGTGCCTTGGGGTGTAATTTGGATAATACGGTGAAGGCAGTACATGTCGTGTCATCAGAACTACATGTCATGTTCTTTACCAAATTATATAGAATTAAAACATTAATTATTTTGTAATGTTTAGAATTATATATCATGTATATTCGAATGGGAGTTCATTGTGCTAACTCCAATGTTATGGAAGATAATATCAGGGAAATTCAAAAAATTATTAAGATAAAATGATTTATTAATTAAAGATAAGAATTAATTGATTCGAGCATGATTTAAATTAATAATAACGATTTCATAATTGAATTGTAGTTTTATTGAATGTGTATTTAATTCCATATATGTGGATGATCATATGATAGACTAGACATTTGTATCTGATTGGTTTCCTTTTAATTATTGGTCGATATTCCATATCTCCTCATTAATATGTAGGGTCTATGTTACCATGGTTTCTTTTTTGTAAACCCCCGTTTTACACATCACCTTCTTGTGAGTTATAAAGAACATGTAATGGGTGGATCTCCCATGATTTTGGAGTTAGTTCAAGTAAGGAGTCATGGCGAAACCACTCCAAGGAGATACAACGTTGTATATGTGGAATGTTGTAGACATGACCCATAAATGGTTTAATGTGTTTCTCCCCTAGGTAAATAGTTAGTTTATACACCATTAGATAAACTGTCCTTTAGACGAGCTCCTGATCATGCCCTTTAATTTTTTTAATTTCTATCATTTGCGTGTTTTATTTCATTGTGGATGTATTTTCATGACTACATAATTTATAAATTAAAAAAATATGGGATGGAACAAAAATAAACCAGTCTTATGTATAAATATTATCAATACATGTTTAATCACTTATGTAGGTTCCACATAAAATAAATAAGAATGTGATAAAGCTAATAATTCAATATAAATATAAAATATAAAAATACCTCAATAAAATATTAATTCAGACTAAGACTTCCATTACATGATTTTGGGAAAGACTCAATAAAACTATGTGTTTGACCAATAATTTTTGGGACACTTACTTTTATACAGGAATATCATATGATCATTTTGGGTTGACATAACCATTTTACATCAAGATGAGTATGTGTAAATTTGGAGGAATGTGTTGAGGAAATCCAAGTCCAGATTTCAGGATTTGGGAGCCCAGTCAATAGATCAAGGAGCAACAAGCCTGAAGATATCAAATAACTACCTACATTAATACCATAAAATTGCTTCACCATCCCATGTTGGGGTTATGCGAAGGGGGATATGGATCCTCACCACTATAATTTACCAGAAACTAGGAATATTGAGTTCAATGGTGAGAGATATTGGGATTTGATAAAATATTTTTAGACTGGTTAAAATTAGTTTATTATTTCTCAAAAAAGTAATCACCAAATTACTAATTATATTCTATTTTAATTGTAGAATAGAAATAGAAAAAATTTCAACAACAATATCCATGCGATCAATACTGTATAATGACAACAACCTTACTGGTAGTAACTTCCAGTAATGTATTAGATGCCTTTGGGTCATTCTATGCCAGGAAGAAAAATATTATGTGCTAGGGTCCCCATTACTGACATGCCAATGCAAGAGGAGAGTGAATAAGAGTTTCTAATCTATGAGAAATATATGAACAACGTGTTCAACATTCAATGTTTGATGTCATCATCAAGGTTTATTGAACTCATAATGTCCCATAAAAATATGGATGCCTATAGAATGCTTGAGCACCTATGTGGTCTTCATTAGGAGAGAGAAGGACAGGAATGGTTTTAGATTTCAAATGTACTATTTCAGAGTATGCTTGGAGATGGGGCCCCAACTAGGCCTCAAATATTAAATCCCATTAACTACATTGAGCACCAAGAGGTTATAGGGTTTAAACTCCCCATAGAAATTGGTACATATCTCATTATCATATCACTCCCTCAGATCTTTCCCCATTTTTGTGAATTTCAATTTGATCATTATTGAGAAGTCTCTACCAGATCTTTTTTATCCTCCATCACTAAGTTGAAAAATACCTGAAACATTAAAAACCATATGGCCATATGATGAATAAGTGTAAAGGGAAGGCCAAGAGGATTATTCTCAAAGCATGTTCATTCCCTTCCATGAAAAAGATAGATCAAGGGGTGGGAAGGGAAAAGGAAGCTATTTATTTTGCATGTGGAAAGATGGCCCACTAGAAGAAAAACTAAACAAAGCTAAAGAATTGTTTTTCATATCTAGTAAAATTTATATGTTTCTACAAATATGGTATTAGATATAGCCTGTGGTGATCACATATGTATCCAAAAATAGTAACCAACTATATTCAAGAAATTTTACTAAGGGGAGATATATCTATGAGAATCCAACGGAGCTAGACATAATTATATAGCTTCTGGGGGTTACAACCTCACACTGCCAATTGGATTGATCTTGGTATTAAAAGGTTTTTATTTTTTGATTTATATAACCACAAAAATTATTTTTTATCCAGACTAGATACATATGGATTTATTTTTATTTTCCTAAATGAATATTTATAATTTTATAAAGATAGCATTTATTTTGGTAAGGTGAATTTATATAACGGACTTTACATGTTTGATTACACAAACCAATTAATAGCAATCGATAACGAAGCTACTTCATAGGACTCATATCTTACCCAACTTGGGAATCATCGGCCAGGTTATGTAAATGATAAATGCTTGACAAAGTTACATCATTGTGGATATTTAGATTATTATAAACTAAAACCACTTGGTGTATGTCACATATGATTACAAGGAAAAATAACCAAATCCCCATTTAGTGGGAAAGGTGAAAGGGCCAAATATCTTCTTGAATTATATCATATTAAAGTGTGTGGACCATTTCAAGATAAAGAAATGGGTGGGTACTCATACGTCATAAATTTTACCAATGATTTTAGTAAATATGGATATATTTACTTAATGATGTATAATTCAAATTATTTCGATTAGTTTTTGGAATACAAAAATGTAGTTGAGAACTATATTTGTTAGAAGATTAAAAAAACTTCTCTCAGAACAATGTGGAGAATATCTTAATGAAGACTTTATTGAGTACTTATGGGTGTTTGGGATCCTATCCCAACTCACTCCTCCTTACACGCCCCTGTGGAATTGTGTAAGTGAAAGGAGGAACTGCACCATGTTAGACATGGGAAAATCAATGATGAGTCGTGCACGTCTTCAATTATACTTTTGGGGATATGCGTTACAAATAGAAGCAAACATACTAAACCATGTACCAACCAAATTGGTAAATGGTACTCCATACGAGCTTTGGAGGGAAATAAAATCATTGTTTTAGAATTTACATGTGTGGGGAAGAAAAGTGTTTGTTCAGGCCTATTCAGGTAACAAAATAACACCCCGAGGAAAAAAGTGTACCATTATAGGATACCCAAATTAAAATAGGAGATATTACCTATAAGACCCCTCAGACAAAAAGGTTATAGTGTAAAGATAGTCTATATTCATTGAGATGGAGCACAACTCCAAAAGAGATAGTGGGAGCAAGATAAACAAGTACTTATAGGAGTACAAGAGAGGTTAGAAAACCAGAACGGTATAGTTTTCTAGTTACCAAGGATGGTGAATCATTTTTAGATGATAATAGTAATCCTATAACCTAAAAAAGAAGCTGTAGGTTGCACAGATGTTTCCAAGTGGAAAGAAGCCATGAATTCTGAAATGGATTCCATGTACCAAAAACCAAGTCTATATTTTCGTATACATTCCAGTATATGTAATGTATATTGGTTAAAAATTGGTATTCAAGAAGAAATTGGACATATAATTAAAATTTAGTAACTATAAGGCACAACTAGATGCAAAAGGGTTTAAACAGAGTCAATACATTGACTATGATGAAACATTTTCACTAGTTGCAATGTTGAAATCCATCAAAATTAAACTGGTCATTGCGCTTACCATGACTATGAATTTTTTAAAATGGATATCAAAACGGAATTCCGTAAGTGGAACCTTTAGGAAGTTTTATATATCCCACATCCTAATGGTTTTTGAATCCAAAGGATTCCAAAAAGATATTCAGGTTATTATTATACATTTATGGATTAAAGAAAGCATCCAGGTCATAGAAAAATCATTTTGATGAAGACATGATGTAATTTGGTTTTATAATCAATGAATGTGAACCTTATATCTATGAATGGTTTAGTTGGAGTGAAATTGTTTTCATAGGAGTATACATTGATGGCATATTACTTATTGGTAACAAAATACCAGTCTTATAGTCTATTATGCCATGGTTGAATGAATTCTTCTCCATGAAGGGCTTGGGTGAGGCCGAATATATTTTTAGGATCAAGATCCAATATGATAGATCCAAGGTATTTATGGGACTAATTAAAAGTACATTCATTGAAAATATACAAAACATATTCGGTATGGAACAATCCAATAGGCGATTTATTCCATCATCACATGGAATTCATCTTGCAGGAATATGTGTCCATAGATGCATATGGAGTGAAAGAGAATAGAAAGGATTCCATATTAATCTGTGATTTGGTCAGTCTTTTATGGAATCCTATGTACTAGGTTGTCGCCTATGCATTGAGTGTAGTAGGAATATATAAAGAATATGGATGGTACTACCATTGGATGGAATTCAATGCAATCCTTAAGTATCTCAGGTTTAGTGAGGATTTGTTATTGGTTTAGGAATGAGATGAGGAACTAGTCATCCAAGGATATATAGATTCTAGTTTCTAGACAGATCAAGATGACATGAATTCACAATCGGGATACATCTTCACTTTGAATGGAGGTGTTGTGAGCTGGAAGAGCTCAAATTATGGTGTGGTCACAGATTCTATAGTAGAGTCCATGTATATTGCAGCTTTTAAGGTAGGTAAATAATAATTTTGGATGAAAATCATCATCCAAGAGCTGAATCTGATTCCTATAAATAATGATCTCATCACACTCTATTATGATAACACTAAAGTGGTGGATCTCGCAAAAGATCCAAGGTTAAATCTGTGGATGAAGCACATATTATGATAGTATCATCTCTTGAGGGATTTTGCATAGATATGGGAAGTTTTAGTGAGCAGTATTTCCATAGAGGACAACATGGAATACCCCTTGAATAAAGACTTGACTCAGTAGAAACATGATAATCATGTGAGGTCTTGCGGACATAAATTCATTGGTAGATGGCTCTAGTGCAACTGAGAGTTTGTTGGAGTTGGTTTCCAAGAACCAACTATTTGAACATTGATTAAATAAATATTTAATTTATTTAAATATTAAATATCTTATTATATATTATTCATTATTCGTCATGACTATAATGTAATAAAACCCTAGAGTATTTATCAAAATAATATTTTCATATGAGTTCCCCGGTATGATGAGAACCTTGAAGTGCTATGAAAATATTAATAAAATTTTTTATGTGGTAGGATAACAAACTAAAATATGACACATAGTATACATACCATCATGTGTGAGTACACATAAGAAAATGATAATTATTCACATGAAGTTCATACGCAGTAATCTCCAAGACATGAGATTATGAGAACAAACCCACCGATAGGAATTATACATGATTTGGTGTCATCAGATATTCCTATATGCAAGCATGTGTAATGGTCTTTATACTTTAATATTATCATTAATACATTTCACGACCCACACACATTGATTTATAGATTAAAATCATCATGCCATATGTTGGAGGGAAGTAGGGTTTGTTTGGTGAGTCACAAATGACTTGTTATTAATGTATAAGTTGAGGAAGGATTTGTCCCAACCATTTATGGAAGTTGATATATCAACCCATTGATTGAAATAGAACTGTCACCCAAAATTCCATGGCCATGGTGTAACGACAAGTTTATTTCAGGTAGTCAAATAATGACATACCAAGAATATTGGTTGATGACACTATCTTGAATCCTTATTGATAAGATATTTTGATAATGGGATTATATTAAAAATTAAGAGTTCTTATATGGATGTTTCCATTGAATCCTTAAGTTATTTCACATGGGCTCCTTGACCAATTTCTAGACAGTAATCTTGGTCTTTATGCAAACCCCCAAGACTAATGAGAAATAATCTCGGAGGGTCACACACTAAATATTTATGGTGTTCTTGATTAAGTTAAATTTAAATTTAATGGAATTAATATTATTCTCAAGAATGAGGAATAATTTTATTCATGTAAAAATGATCAAAAAAAATAAATAAATATTTATCCATTAGATTTTAAATAAAATAGATTTATTTATTTTATTAAACATTTAATAAATATTTATTTACTAGTTTAAAAAATGAAAATATTTATTCAATAGAATAAAATCGTTTATTCTGGTTTTAAATATATGAAATAGGATCCTGAAGAGGACAAGAATGTTTCAATTGATAAATTAATTATTTAGAAGTCGATAAATAATTTTTATTTAGTAGGCACAAGTAATAATAATAATACTGTTATCATTATGTGGCATGGGATTTCATTTATGCTTTTGTTTTGCCAAATTTGGCACACCACAAATAATGGTGTTGTTATTGTTATTATGTGTCATGAGTTTTCTTTAATAGTTATAATTGAATTTAATTGTTTTTTTTACAATTATGTATTTTAACTAAAACCCCATGTCTATTAATAGGAAGGTACGTCTATTGTCATGAACCCCGGTGAATTGAGATTTTTTTATCCAAGAATTTTCTCCGTTGAATCTTCTCATCTCTCCCTCTTAAAAATTATGTAAGTTCTTTGATACAGAAGAACGAGGGATCAATAATGATGGATGTAAGACATTCACTTCACCGTACTAGCACCAGAAGAATGAGTGAAATTGTTTGAAGATCATTTGAGCACGTGTTGATCTCAAATAGAGGGATTCTACTTTGTATCCTTGTGAGTGCCAATGAAGAAAATATGCAAGGGTCATTCCAGAAAATCAACGATCATCAACGAAGAAAGTACCAAAGACCCAGGTATTTAATTTCATTAGAAATTAATTAAATTTACTATAAAAATGATGTGAAATAACCACTCCCATGGTTCTAGAGTTTTTTCTTTGTCTAAATATTTGATTTAAATCATTGGATACTGTCATTCATCATTGTATTGACCTTGGATTGGTCATCGATTATGGAAAAAGAAAAGTTGGGACCCACCCAACACTGTGCTTCCACTATGTCCAGACCCTTTCATGGATCATATTTTATTTCTTTACATAGATATTTTACTTCATCACAATTTTATATACCTAATATCTTTACCATATTTCTTGTGTACGCATTAAGGTTGTGGTAAGGTTTCTTAGAGAACCATGCTCTATTGTATCAATTCAGGATCAGAGGATTACCTCAATATTCTCAAAGAGACTTCAATAAACTCTTGTTACATTGTTGAGTTTGATTACTATATTTTATCCATATAGATATGGTCAGTATGAGAGAAAAATTCAAACCCTAGATTATATGTTTATATCTTTTTCAATGGATTTAAAAGGTGTTTGGGAACAACACCATCCTCTATTTGAATTTTATAACAACAATTATCACTAGATAATTCAGATGGATCCATTTGAATACCTATATGGAAATAATTATATAGCTCCAACAAGTTGGGATGATGTTGGTTGGTAGAAGAAATGGTTAAAGAAATGGTATAGAAGGTTAGAACAATTTAGTAGAACATAATGGACACAAAAGGTCAATATAAATGTTATTCTGATAATCATTAGTGTGATATAGAATTTGAATTTGGTGGTATGTTTTTTTAGTTAACTTACCTATGGAATAAGGTAATGAGATTTGGAATGAATGGAAAAATTATCCCTAGGTATATCAGTACCATTGAAATTCTTGATTGTATCAGGATAGTATTTTATCGCTCGGTGCTTCCACTAAACCTCTCTCAGGTTCACAATTTATTTTATGTATATCTAGTATGGAGGTACATACTTGATACATCATAGGTACTAAACTCAGTGGTTGTACCACTAGAGTATGATATTTCTTATAAGGAATAACTAGTGGAGATTCTGGAACATATAGAGAAAGTTCTATAAAACAAGACCATTTTCCTAGATAAGGTTTTATATTTAAACATCTATCATGAGGAAGCTGCATGGGAACCTAAAGATGTAATGGTAAAAAATTATACTTAGTTTATTATTCCAAAGGGGTGAATTTTTTAGGAAAAATAAATTTAAGAGGGTTATAAATGCACACCATGAGATTTTATAACATATTTATTTTCAAATAAATTTAATTTCATAAATAGCTTGTGTTTCACACAGTATCCAGTTTTAATATTAAGTATAATATATATATATATAATGAAAACATATTGATTAAATGGTAATTAATATTTTTTAAAGTTTTTACATGTTTCAAAAATTTTATTATCTCAAAAAAAATTATGAACAAATAATATTAGTAATTTTATAAATTTTAAAAAATTTATTTTAAAAAATAAAATTCAATTTTAACATCATTATTTCAAAACTATTTTAGGGTTAATATTCTCTATTTTTCTGAAATGTGGAAATGTTCGATGAATTATTAAAATACAAGTTTTATTAAAAAAAGGATTTCCATTTAAATAATTTATAAGGTTTATTTATTCTTTATATAGGTTTAAAAATAATATAAGATTAATTATAAATTTTTTAATCCAATTTATTCAATTTTAATCAATTTCATATTGATTTTCATTATTAAAACTTTTAAACTTTTGAAAACTTTTTTTAGGAAACCACTTTTTTATGATGTCTGTAGGAATATTTTGGGATTAAATTACACCACTTTAATGAATGGAATTTAGAAAAATGGACTCTATATTTTGATTCAGAATAATTTAAATTATATAATATTTCTATCATGATTTTTATTTACCATAAATTGTAAATGAAATAAAAAATTAATTACCATGTTTATGTTTATAATGAGTTTATCCGGGGTTAAAAAATAGATACATGGTAAAATGAGCAAAAAACATGTCCAAACCCCATTTTATGGCCATAATTTAACCTTTTATCCTTTTTGGATGAAGAATTAACTATTTTTTAGCTTTTTTCTATGTAAAAAATGTTGGTACACTTTATTCTTTTTACAAATTTCATGTGTGTCCTCCCCACAAGTTATAAAAGGTCACCCCCTATCCTCAAATATTCACAATTAAAAAACCAGTTGGTTTAGAAAATACGTTTAAAAATCCCTTCCTTATATCCCTAACAACATCCTACATCCCACTTTTTTGATCATAAATTCATTCCTAGAATACTTCAGGTCAAACCTTAATTGGTTGTGTGAAGAAGTGGTAAATTTTTAAACCGTACGTTTTTGTTTTACTTCTTCTTATAACTCCTTAAAATCATAATAAATTGTTATTATTCAATAATATCAGTATATATCGTTTAATTATAATTTATTCTGATAATTTAATAACCCAAACCCCCCTCTTATTCCATCAAATGGGATATGAAATTACATTTGTGTGTACGGCGGACTACCGTCTCACAAAATCATGTTATTTGTTTTCCATAACCACCTCTCACAGATGTATATAATAAATGATATAATGTTTATATATTATATTTATTATATTATTATACCTCTATAATTATAATACCACATTTCCATCAAACCTCCCAACATTTTATAAAACAATTACATTGCTTGTGTGGAAGATGGACTACGACTTCACGAATTGACGTGATGTGATTATTATTAATTTTTACATGGATGGTAATAAGGATATAATAAATTAATATTTGTGATACTTTGAACATAGTTATACCATTTTAATAAATATATCACACATAAATTTGCAATTTTTATTCTATTGGAGATATTATAATATCGTTTTTGTGTACAATGGACTACACCCTTGCAAAGATATTAGATTCATTCTTTGCATATGCATGACATGGAATATAACAAGGATATGATTAAATATAAATATTTGATATATATGATATAAAAATGATTATTTAAAGGTAATGTATTATTTTCATCTCTTTCATATCATCTTTTATGAAAATACAAACATCATCCATGTGTACGTATGGCCAACCACCTCCATGAAAGGTGTATTTTATTTTATATCTCTAACATTTATGGATTACTCAGAATACATATATAATTAATATATATTATATTTATTTCATGGTTAAAATTCCGGATATTGTGGAACCAGGATAATGTTAAGAGGACCATAGATACCCAATGAACAATACATGAAAAACAAAACCATTATTTCCCAAAAGAACATTTTAACAATGAATTGTTAATAAAGAAGTAATAAAAGGTCAAAATTAAATCATATACTACATGATAAATATAAATATATTTATAAATTTTATTTATTATAAACATATTTTTATTATATAGAAGGTTATAATGTGTAGGAAAAATTTTGATACATAAGATAAGGGGTTTCCAATCACACTTTTATTTTTGGGAGATATATGCCAAAAAAAATAGATCGTTTCTTTTTTATGGTGTATATACATCCCATATTAAATATTATATAATAAATATAATTTTTACAAGAAATTTTAAGATTATTTTTATGTAATTATTTAATGGTTCTTATGATTCAAAATATATTTAAATAATAAGTGGTTATTTTTAACAATTTGTCTTCTTTGGGACATACATTATGTTATGCACCTAACTTCTTTTATGATTCATATATATAGCCTCTTTGACATATAATATCATGAATTAATTTATTCTAATTATTTTTTATGTTTAATTTAATTTTATTCCATCATGGGGATTATGATTTAGAGTTACAAAAGTGATAAGGGTTTTATTATATAATCTCATCTTTTACCAGGAATGTTTATGATTATGCTACCAATAATGAAATATTTAGAAATATATCTCAATAAACTCATTAATTTCATTCTATATGGGTTATTTCTTAAGAATACATGGTTTGGAATAATTTTACTCTCTTTATGTACACATGTTTCAAAAATTATATTTTTAAATAAAACTGTATTTATTTCCCTCTTCAGTCAAAAAAAATTCTTATTCTATATCCATGTTTTGTAAAATTGTTTGAAATTTTTTTAATGTTTCTACGAAATTATTTAATATCATTTTTACCCTTCTTTGTGTTTTCTAGAAATTATTTAAAAATTAATCTTCATTTATTTTTCAATATAAGGCTTATTTGTGTTTTATTAAAAATGTGAATGGAATCTTTTTATATTTCCCACCATCTTAACCACTCAATGTTTTGAATATTTTTTATAATATTTGAAGTTTATTTTAAATGAATAGGATTCCAAAAAGGCTTTATAAAATTTTAGTTTTAAAATATTATTTTTAATTAAAGGTTATTTTTATCAATAAATGTTCTTATTCTCTTTTCAAAATAATATTATATATAACACAACATCATTTGATTTTAATTATGATTTACTAGGGTTATAATAAACATTTACTATCCTAATTATTTATCTAGTTGGTTTATGATTATAATTAAGATATTTTAAGAAACCCATTCATTTTCCATGTGTTATGTTATGATGAGTTGTTGAGATGATTTTGAAACCCATTTCATTTCTATGGGTTATGCTATGATGAAATGTTTATTAGACTTGTTTACTTTATAAGGTTTATTATATGATTAATGTTTTATTAGATTACAGAAGAAAATTATGGCTTATGGGATAGGTGGGACCTATATCTCCCTCCAATGCAATTTCTAATGAATGATGTTCTATGATAATGGAGAGTACATATGAGGTTATCCCAATCCCCAAAATATGGTATATGGGAGGTTATTCCATGACTGAATCAAATATAGAACTGTTTACCCCATGCTTTACATGTTATGATTGTATTGGTTTGTATAATTGAAATAATGTTTTCTATAGTTATTTTTTTTCAAAACTCTATGTCTTATGATAATGTTATTCTCTCATGGACTATGTACTTTGATTCCTTACTTATTCTTGTTTGATGAACTACCATGAATTATTTTGTGAATAATGTTATAATATATTATATGCATGATATGATATATAAAATCTTTTTCTCATGTTCTCATAGCCTTATACTCATTTAATGTTGATATCCAATTTATTTACCCTTATAGAGTTTTTTGATCTCTCCCTTTCTTATGTCTCTCTTCCCCAGGTTATGATGATAGGTGTTATTTGTGATATTTACAAGATGGGTTAAAATTATGAGGAAATAAGGAAGAGATGATGATGAACTGTTAATAACAGTGTAGTTATATTTCAATGCTTCCAAAGTAACTATACCTTTAGGATCCTCAAGAGATTGTTTGTGTAATATAATTAATATTCATCTAAATGATATAATTTTTGTATATTAAAATACCAGGTCATTATATATTCCATTGTTTATAAATGGTTCCTAATAAAACTATTATAAACTATGTCAACACTTATTACAACTATATGTATTTCTCTATTGTTCAAACTAATGAATTTGATGTTGGTTATATAAAAAATCACAATATTACGGTATTTTAATTGGTTTATAATGAATAAATATTCTAATTTGGAACAACCAATTTCCCCTCAACATGGTGTAATAGCATTGGATTATTTAATACTGGAACAACCCCCATTTTCAATGAAAATAAAACAATATTAGTTGTAAATTAATGGATAAAGTATTTATTGAATATATTCATTAATTTGTGAAATAGTTAAATGGATAATTTTATCATGAGTATATATCATCTAGGTGTAGATTTTGATAAATGGTGGTCATTGATTCAAAATTATAAGATTGGAGAAGAGATAAGAGGCATAGAATGGAATTATTTTAAGGTGATATTCTGGAAAATTTATTTTACTCAAGAGTAGGGAGATAACATAGAATTTAAAATCTAGAGTTTAAGAGAAAAGATAGAATATTTATTCCAGAATATGAATATAATATTACAAGGTTTACAAGATAGGTTTTGAACAATGTACTATATTAAAAAAGAAATATTATTGTTATTATTGATGGAAAAATCTAAACCTTATTATATAATTTGACTCCAAAACATTTTAATCTAATGTGGATTTAGAGATAAGTTCTATAAATATCGACAAAGTATTCTCCAAGTCATATATTTTCAAATGAAATTGATAGAATAAAAATATTATCATGTAAAAAAATTATATATGAATAATAATGGATGTGAAGAATTTATTACATGTAATAATCATGGAAGGAATCAACCTTGGGATTTCTTGAAGGACATTGGAGTTTTTTATAAAATCCATCAAGATCATGAGGTTCGGGGTAAGAGACAATCCATGAATATTTAATTCATCAATTATAAGAATAGGAGTAACTATTTTAGTCAATTTCCTATGAATCGGGTGAAAAAACCTTAAAATAGGCAATTGGAGAATAAATGGGATTATACAATTACTATAGTGGAAATTAAGACTCCAAATAATTTGATAGTAGCACTTAGATCATAATCTCATTGTTGAGTAATATATTATTCTATGTATTTATAATTTTCAAAGAACATTCAATGATACCCCAATTAATTAAGGAATGATTTTTTCAGTTAAAACACATATTTTTATAAAAAAACACATTGGGTTGTTTCTATTAAAGTTAATTTATGTTCCATAATTACAAACCTGGTTATTATACTAGTGGCTAAATTTGACATAATTATTAGGATGGATTTGAACAAAATGTATAATTCAATAATTTATTATTTAGATAAGGAATTTAAAATTGGTTATCTTATCATAGAATCCTTTTTTTAGTAGATATAATTCTTTTCCTAAGTATTGTTTAAAACAAACTTTTGAGGAACATATTAATAAAATTATTAGAAAAAAAACATCAAATAAAATAAATAAAATATAATGATATCCTAATAATATAGGATGATTTTATTGTGAAATACTATACTAATGTCTTTCCTTTGGAATAACTTGGTCATCCACATGATCCTAATGTGTAATTATCTATTGATCTCATCCTTGATGTGAAGCCCATGTCTAAGCAAACCAAAATAATTCATGTAGTTTAATTGAGAGAATTAAAGTAGAAAATATAAAATTTTTCTGATAAAGGATTCATACAGCCGACTATCTCACTATGGGGAGAAAATATCATAGTTGTAAATAAGAAGGATGGGTTTATGTGATTTTTTATTGACTATATATAAACCAATGAAATTACTATTAAAAACAATTATCATTTTTCTATGAATTTATGATATAATAAATAAAATTTAATGATATTAATACTTATCAAATATTTAAATACATTCTAGTTATCGTCAATTATATATTAATAAGATTGATATATTAAATACAGATTTTCATACAAGGTATAGGCATTATGAGATCACAATAATGCTGTTGTGATTAACAAATTCACCATTGGTGTGTATGGATATGGTCAATATATTATTCTAGAATTATGTGGATATGTTTTTTAAATATTTTACTGATGCTATATTTATATACTCTAATTGATATGACTATCATGAGAAAAATCTATGGGGTTTTCTTAAGACTCTCATAGAGAAGGAGTTATATAGTAAATTCAGTAATTGTGAATTTTGGATTCAATAAGTATTTTCTTTGAAATATTTTCCCTAAGGATAGAATATTTGTTGATCCTAAAATGATGAATGTGGTTAAAGGTATTTGAAGAATATTTTTGGGAATTAAAAATTATATTATTCAGTGAATCAATATTAACATTACCATCATGTAAGGAAGGACTTGTGATATGTGGTGATGCATGAAAGAAAGGACTAGGTTTTGTCTTTATACAAGTGAGAGAGTTGTTGATTATGAATCAAAGAAAATTAAAGATCAAAAGAATCATTCAACTTAGATCTTAAGTTGGATAGTAAAATCATTTCCTTGAATTTATGGAGACACTATGTTTATGGAGAAATAAGTGATATATATACAGATTACAAAAGTTTAATGTATATATGTACTCAAAATAGATTCACATGAGGCAAAGAAAAACATTAAAACTACCCAATTACTGTTAATTTGTAATAAATTACCCAATTGATAATTGAAAAAGGTTGTATATTTATATTATAGGAATAATTATGTAGTATTCCCTATGATTAGGATACATGAGGATCAAATAATCGGGAATTTAGTAAAACTTTTCATTAAAATTGTTAATGAAAGAACTATCTCATTATTTTTCCAAGAAATTTCAAAGTTATATTTTCTAAAAATGATAATTAATTATTAAAAACATGAAAAGATTCTTCAAAGAAATGTTAAAGGCATTAAATATGTTAGACTGAAAGAATTCAATTATGAAGATTTAATTTTGAATTTTGGAAATACGATATTTTTAAATACATTGTAGTTATCATCAATTATATATTAATAAGATTGATATATTAAATATGTATTTTCATTAAAGGTATGTGAATTATGAGCTCACAATAATTCTGTTTTGATAAACAAATTCCCCATTAGTGTGTATGGATATGGTCAATATATTATTCTAGAATTATTTGGATATGTTTTTTATAGATTTTATTGATGATATATTTACATACTCTAATAGATATGAGTATCACGAGAAAAATCTATGGGTTTTTATTAAGACTCTCATAGAGAAGGAGTTATATAGTAAATTTAGTAATTGTGATTTTTGGATTGAATAAGTATTTTCATTGAAATATTTTCCCTAAGGATAGAATATTTGTTGACCATAAAATGATGAATGTGGTTTAAGGTATTTGAAGAACATTTTTGGTAATTAAAGAGAATATTAGTCAATGAACCAATATTAACATTACCATCATGTAAGTAAGGACTTGTGATATGTGGTGATACTTGAAAGAATGGACTAGATTTTGTCTTTATACAAGTGATAGAGTGGTTGATTATGAATCAAAGAAAATTAAAGACCAAATAAATCATCCAACTTAGATCTTAAGTTGGATACCAAAATCCTTTCCTTTAAGTTATGGAGAAACTATCATTATGGAGAAATATGTGATATATATACGGATTACAAATGTTTAAAGTATATATATACCCAAAAGAGATTAACATGAGACACAAAAAACCATTAAAACTACCCAATTACTATTAATGTGTAATAAATTATACAATTGAGAAGAAAAAATGAGTTATATTTATATTGTAGGAATAATTAAGTAGTATTTTCTATGATTAGGATACATAGGGATCAAATACTCGAGAATTTAGTAAAACTTTTCATTATTTTTTTTTGAAATGGTTGTAATGGTTTTTTCACACATAGTTCTTCAAAAAATGCATGGATGGATCTTATAAATGTAATTCGGATTTGAAATGGTGGTTTGGGTTTCTTAAATGGGTTTATAAATGGTTTCTTGGTTTTAAAAGTGGGATTTGTCTGGTTCTTTAAGAGATAGTTTGACAAGTGAAGGTTATGTCAGACATGGTTGGTACTTTTGAAATTGTTTCACTGGAAAACCCTCATTGGAATGAGTATTTTTCCTAGTTTGTTGAAAATAGGATGTGTGTCCTCATTTTGTTTTTTACATCATGCGTTGATGGTTTGAAGGCAAGTGTCTATTGCTTTGGGTTCTTGGTGTGGTTCTAATTTGTGTGACTCATGTGATGGCTCGTATTTATAGTTCATTTCTTGGATTTTTTTGGCACACCCCACTGTGAACATGACATGGGAACCTTGAATAAATACTAGAACTTATGAGAACACTTAATGAACTAGTTTATGATTTCTCTCTAGCTAGTGTCCCTTGGTAGGAAATTACTCTACTTTGGTATTATGCCCATCGGTTAGGCCAAGAAGGATAGGACCAAGCTTTCGATTTGGTTAATTACATCTGGTTTGGCAGTCCTATAGGATTAATCAAGTATTAATGTGTTTTGAATTTTCCTATAATCTCCTAGTTATTCTCATGTTCTCCTTAAAACTAGGTTATCTACAGTGGATTATTTTGGTGCCTTTCCTAGGATAGTTTCATGAGCACCGTTATCCCATTTCTATCATTGTGTATACATAGTCTCTACTACAAGTTTATTGTATTTACTTTTAAAAAATTGAATTATTGGTTTTATTTAAAAGGTTAAAACAATAATTTTTTGAAATAATTAATGATCTTTTTTTCCTTTTTTACTGTGGAAAATATTCGTATTTGTTCCCTGGTTTTTTCTCATAAATGATCTAGTTTCTCTTAATTGAAAATTGTGTATTAAATTATGAGGTCAGTGGATTGTGCTTTGTTTTTGTATAAAATAAATTTTAGAGAAAACCTATGTTTGTATATATTGAATTTCAAACCATAAATTGATGATTATTTGTTTAAAGGAAATTAATTGTGAATAGATTGTTTTGGTACACCTAAATAGTTTTAATACTCGTGCCGATACTTTATTATTATTTTTAGTCTCAGGGGTAGGTTCTATTTTGGACTTGATCATCATGCGAAGTATTGGATTTTGGGATTAGAGAGTAACCAATGGGTTCATGTGGATATTTAGTTGTCGTCATGTTATGTTTTGGTTTTTGTCTTTTTCATTTTTTGTATTTTCACTTTATGTGTAGTTGTTGTACTATTTCTTTTTTATTATATTTGTCTAAAAATTTAGTTTTCTACTTATTTTTTTTGTTTTTATATGGTGAAATATTTCCCATTGGTCCTCACTGATTCTCTTGACACTTATCGATATCCTAAGAGGATCGTGAATGACTCTTGAGCCTTGTAGAGGGACGACTTGAGTGATAAGATCAAGGTCGACCCAAGGGGGTTTATGACAAAATGGTATCAGAACATAGGTTCTTGGTTAGACCTATCTTCAATAAAACCCTTTTTTATTTTGGATTTCGAGATAGATGGAGTAGTACTATTAAAACATGGGGTGTAGGAATGATGATGTATTTAGACAACAATTTTTTTGGCTAACCATGGGATACCATGGAATGTTGGATTTTTTCTAGCTTGTTTTATTCTTGTGGTTGATTGGCGTTTTTCAAAAGGAATTAGGAGTTGGGATAGTGATCTCTATGAGCTCGTAGGGCCTGGAAATCCATGTGAATCCAGAGAAAAGGTATTAAAGGACTCTCAATGATGATGAAATGATTGAAATATAAATTCCAACCATATGTCCAAGTGACCCATCAATACTAGTTTTCCCCTTTACAAGCTTGTTTTGAGTCTTCTATATTTTTAGATCATTTTTAAACCCCTATTTTGAAATTTTGAAATCCTAATTTCAAGTTTTAATGATTTTTTTTTGAAAATGATAAATGAGTTTTCATATTTATTACAAATAAAATTTTAAAACACTATTTTAAATTAAAAAATCTTCGATAAAATGGATTTAAATTAAATGGTTATTGGAAAAATTGGGGTTGTTTAAAATTGAGTAAGGAGTTTTGATTTCAAATTGTTTTATTTAATAATGAAATTCAATGGATTTTAATGAAATGTAGTGTATTAGAGTGTGAAGTTCAAAAGTGATTTTTTGGTAGTTGTTAGCAAGGTTTTGGTTTTGGGGAAAATTTAATATTTGGTTACCTTTTTATGTTAGTTTGTGGAAGGATTTGGTTGGTGAGTTGGTTTTTATTTATTTATTTTTTATATTATTATCTAGTGTATTCCCCCACTACATATATGATGGATATTTGAGGTGAAGATATTGTTGGTTCTTCATTAGAGGACCCTCCAGTTGATAAAATCTATAAATACCTTCTTGAGTTTTAGAATTTGAATCTTCCTCTCTTTTATTTTCAATATGATCCTTTTGAAGAAGAAGTGTTGATGGGGAAAATTTAATAGATATTTGGTTTCCTCTAGTTTTCCAATTCTCTAATGTTGAATTTATCTACCTTTATGATTGATGGTCTGAACTGGAATGTGGTGGAAGTCGGCAATTAGAACTATGTCTTGTAAAGACATCCCATGGGAATTATTTAAGTCTTCATTCTTCCAGATATACTTTAATGAGTTTGTGAAGGTGGAGAAAGTCATGGAGATGAGTTGCCTTCAGTAATTTTATGGGAATATGTGGGAGTTTTTCCATCATTTCTTGGATCTAGTTCCTTATCTTACATATTGGGCCAATGATGAATCCTCGATGGATTAACATTTTGAGGATGGGCTTCATCCAAATCTCATGTCGAGGGTGATAGAATATGATTTGACTACCTTTGATGATTTGGTGGTCAACTCTATTTGGGTTGAAGTTGTGTCTGAAGAAGTTCTTGAAGTTGATTACCATCCATCAATTTCTAGAAATGTTGAAGGTAACTCTAGAGTATAGATCATAAAGTGTCCTAACATGGGTGATGCTGGTAGTGGAATTAAGAGGCATACTGATCTCTCATCAACTTCTTATGTATATAGGTCCATGATGTGTCATCAATATGGTAAGTAGGTGATAATAAACGATCATGACCAAATTATCCAAATACCTTTTGTACCTATGGATATCTATGTCATTTGTAATGGTTTTTAGGGTGTCTCTTGTAAGCGAGGTGGTTCCTGATCCACCCCTTTAGAAGACAGCCTATCCCATTTTTAGGACTGGAATATTGGTCTAGTTCAAATTTAATGTTCCTTTTATTGTATGTTTTAATTTTTTAATGTTTGTAGTGATTATTTTGGTAACCTCTATTTTAATAGATGTATTTGTTTTTGAAATTCTGAATTTTTTCCATTTTGAGTGGAAGTGTGTCCCATTGTGAACCTTACTCCTGACACTATTTATTTGGAGTAAAAGAGGTCGATGTTTGTGTGTGTTTTATGAGTCAATGTTTTGATGGAATTGAATTTTTTTATCTAGGTGATTCTCGTGGTGTTTAGTGGTTTCTGGTTTTTACTAGGGTTTGTGGGTTGTCATTCCACTTTAATGTGTCATTGTTTAGCGAGTGATGTTGTTTGGGCATCTGGAAGGATCTCTAAAATAGTGGGGAGTCCATTCTAGCCTCTTATGATGGAAATCCAGATTGGTCATTATTATATTCTTGGTAATAGGTGGGTTCCTCTATATTTTTCTGATTCTAAGCATTTTATGTCTTGCTGGATGTTGACAGTTTAGAGTACGCCCTGCAGTTTTGTTTGGGGAAAGCATGTCGAGGTTATTGTTTGTGTTTTCCATCATTTTTTAAGAAGTGTATTAGGTTCATTTTACTGTTTTGGGTGAGAGGTTTCACTATCATTTTGGTGGTTGTAGAGGTGTTTTTTGGTTTTATTAATTGGATCATGTGAATGTTTGAACCGTGTCTCTTCTTTGATCAGCTAGAAACTTTGAGGCTTTATGGGAGTAGAAAATGTAATGGTGGGGAAAATTGTGAAGATTATATTTTTATTTTATTCTTTTATTTAGGTTTATCATGTTTTATTTGGATTTTCTCCTGATTTTTGGAGGTTTCATATCGAAACATTTATTCTTGGGACATTTTTGTTTTATTACATTGTTTAGGTGCACAATTAATGGGTAACTATGCTGCCTCTAGAGGCTGAGTCTCTTTTAATTCATTTTGAACTAGCATAGTTTGAGTTTCACATGTTTCATATAGTTTTATCTAAACCATGTGGCTCAAAGAAGATATTGTGTGGGTCTTTGGGTGTCTATGGTCTAGGATTCACGACCCATGAATGGTTAGCGAAACCAGGAAAAAGGTGCATGCATGGTTATGTAATTGATGCCATAACCATGTCGCATGGTTGGCACACATTTTCGAAAATTTTTCATCCAAACCATGTGGGTGCCCAAATTTTCTTGAATGTGGTGCACGTTTTGTGAAAAGATTGAAAAATTGTATGGCCCAAACATGCACATTGTCCAGGTGCCTTAAAATGATATATTTTTCTTCTACCCTCCCAAAATTTTGACCCCAAATGCTTTCTATTCCCCTAATTTGGATAACGTTATTCCATGAGAGATCCTCCCTTTCTCCCCATGCCACCCCTCCTCTTCCAGGGGTGGAATTATTGGATTTCTTCAGGTTTTGGTGGTGATTTTTCAAGTTATTCTCCTCATATATTTTCCCTCTTTCCTCATCATTCATTTTCTTTTGAGTTACTCTTCTCCCTTATTTATTTCGGTTAAGGGTTTCTATTTATTTATGTTTAAATTTTGTTTTTCCCATTTTTGAGTTTCTTCATAGGTATTCTAACTTCTTATTACCATCATTGAGTTGATTTGAGTTGTCATCATTGACGCATCATCAGTTTGAGGTGGGATCCATTTGACTTTGGCCTTTAAATTTAATAATATATTGATTTCCAACTTTTTTCACCTTACATGGATATTAATTAGTGATGTATGATTTTTTAAATAACAGTATGGTGGGAACTTTGGTGATTTTATCTTGGATTTAATTTTTTGAAAGGCTTATATTGGGGTTTTCACACTAAATTCTTGATGAAATGCCCTGTTGAATCGTGTAAATGTGATTTGTATTTGAAATATTGGTTTCTGTTTTCTTAAATGGTTTTATGAACGGTTTTTTGGTTTTTAAAGTGGGGTGTGTGTGGTTCTTTAGGAAATGGTAGGACATGTGAAGGTTATGTGAGGCCAGGTAGGTACCGTTGAAATGGTTTCATTGGAAAACCCTCATTTGAATGAGTCTCTTTCCTTGTTTGTTGACAAGATGAGGTTGTACACAGTTTGTGACTTCCCTCAAGCATTGATGGTTTGAAGCTAAGTGACTATTCATTGGAGTGGTTGGAGTGTTTTTGGTCTGTGTGACTCGTGTGATGGCTCATATGTATGGATTATTTCTTGAATTTGTTTGGCACAACCCATTGTGAACATGACATGGGAACCTCAAACAGCTACTAGGACTTCTGAGAACACTTATAGTACTACATATGATTTCACTTTGGGTAGTGTCCCTTAGTGGTTCCCTAGTCTACATTGGGATTCTTCCCACCGATTATGCCAGGAAGGGTAGGATCAAGTATTCAGGATGATTAATGAAATCGGGTTAGGCACACCTATTGAATGAATCACATTTCAGTGTGTTTTGGATTTTCCTATGAGCTCCGAGGTATTCCCATGTTCAATATGTAAGTAGGTTATATATGGTATATGATTTATGTTCATTTAGTAGAATGGTTTATTAAGCAGAATTATCCCATTTTCCTCATTGTGTGATCATAGTATCTTCTCCTAGTTCGTGGTATTTCCTTAGAAAAAATCTAATGTTTGGTTTTCATTAAAAATATCAAGAATATTTTTTTTAATGAATAAAAGTTCATCTTTTCCCTTATATTAAAGTAGACAACCTTTTCTATGGGTTTCCTTGTTTTTATCATAAATTTTTATTTTTATCTTAATTGAACATCATGTTTTAAATTATGAGTGTAGAGGATTGTTATTTTTTTCTTTAAAATGGAATATATGGAAAACCTATGTTTGTTTATGTAGTGTTTAAAACCTAAAATTAATGTTTTTTAAAGGATGTGAATTTGGAATAGATTTTCTAGGATCATCTACTGAGTTTCAATACTCACGCCTATACATTATTCTTGTTTTTAGTCTTAGGTGCTGATTTCATTTCGGTCTTGATCCCAAAGGGTGATGTTGGGTTTTGGGTATGGAGAGTGAAATGTAGGATAATGTAGAGATTTAGTGGTATTTAAGATCTATTGTGGTATATGTCTTTTGAAATGGTTGTATTTTTAGTTTATGTGTAGTTATTTATAGTTTATTTGTTTATTATATCAGGATTCCCTTTTAGTTTTCTTCTTCTTTGTTTAGTTGTACTAGGCAAAATTGTTCCCATAGGTCCTCATAAATTCCCTTGGTACTTGTCACTAGCCCTAGTGGATCAGGAATTACTCTTAGGTCTTATCATAGGCCATCATAGGTGACCGGTTCGAGGTTGACCTGGGATGTTTTGTGACATTACAAGTTATGTTATATTAATTTTTATAAATAGTATCAATATAGGTGAATAGTGAACTATGGTAAAATATTGTATTTTTTGAAATGTGTTTAATACATGATTAATTACATAAAATATGATATCTATAACCATTGTCAAATAATCACATTCATAAATTACTTTATTTTGTCAAAACATTCAATACTAGTCGTATTATTTTGAATATAATAATAAATTAATAAATATTTCATTATAAAATACCTCTCGTCACCCCTTATAAATACCACCCCACATATCCCCCCACCATAATCTTTTTATCCTTATTATTTTTTTTATAAATTATCTTCCCAAACACTTATATCCATGATCTATAAGTTTTTGGTTAACAAAAGACCATTCTTTAAATCTAAAGAGGCATTTCAACATAGGTAATATGAAGGAAGAGGTTAATTATCCCTACCCAATTATTTTTATTTTTCATATTCTTATAACTCATCCAAATATCTTCTATAAAAAATTATATACTAACATTAGTATCATAAATATATTCAAATGGTATTACTTTAATTTAATATCCATTATCTTACACAATATCATATATCCTAAAATGAAAATATCATTAATATTATGGACAATTCACCACCTCCATGAATGAGGGATTTCATTTTTCTTCACCACATCCATGGATGTGCTTAATATTTTATTCATGTATAATTATGATATAAAAGACTATATTAAAATAATTTAATATTATATAAATTTAATTTTTAATCTAAAATTCAATATCATTGTTGTTTCTTTAAAACAAACATCCATTCATGGATGATTTAATCTATTATAAAGATGTTGTTTCCAAAAAGTTATTGTCCCCTTCATAGATGGTTATAATATATAAATTATCTGGATAAATGTAAATTTAATAATAATATTATTTTATATTTCTTGTTTTTTAAGGGTAAATAATTATATGATTAAATAAAACATATTATGTTCATCATAGCAGGTAAACCCACCGTAATGAACAAATCATTATACAATAACATTTATAAAAAATTAAATAAGATACCAATGCATATTTTTCGATATTTTAAACTATTTTAACCAATTTAAAGACATGAAATCCTTATTAATACATTTCTTTATATTTATGAAACCTCTTATAAAGATCAATTCCAATTAATGTTATACCAAATAAATAATGGAACTGTGTGTCAAATAATCCTAAACAACTGAAGTAGGAAAAATAATGTAATAAATGAATGAAATATGACAATAAATGGGATATATTTTATAAAATAATAATTAATATGGTTATTAATTTTCTATTAATGATATTTAATTGAACCATTCATGAGCTTATAGAATTTCCCACATGAATAGATCAATACAAATATTATTGGACCATTACCTTATGTTTTTATGGTGTACGGGGTGTTGAGTGGGATTTTAGAGGTGAGTGGTAGAGGAGAGATGTACTTACTAATATTTTTTATCTGATGTCAATAATTTAACCATTACCATATATGTTGGGGCATGGCTGATATCATAGGGAAAGTGAGCGCAATTGTACTCTATTAGGTTGTGTTGTGGTAGTTATTCTCATAGTGAAAGGAGTTTATAATTATAAAAGTACAGATTCATGATATTTCTATAAAAAATTATTTATAAGATGTAGGATAGTATCAAGATGTTTTCTAGGTCGTTTCATGAATAGTATAAATGAAATTTTAGATTAATCTTTCTTTGGGTTTGTTTTGAGGTGATGGGTTTTAGTTGTGTTGTGGAGTTCCTTTAGTTATTCTTACACAGGGGGTATTTAGATCTTAATTTGATACAATACCCTTGAATTAATATTATGTTATATATTTTATAGTTTCCTACTTCATTTTTCTACATGGAGACATGGGTGATTTATTTCCTTGGTTCTACCCTTCATAAATTTATTGCAGCTCATTGGTTTTCTGTATTTCACAGACATGTTTGGAGAACATAATAATGAAGAGATGAGACTGGGGATCATGGTATGACCCTTTGAGTATTAAGATTTATTTTCTAATTAATTAGGTTACATCATGGCATTCATAAACTTATTATTTTTAAAATATTTTTATCATAATATATCTATGAGAGATATGGTGGACTCCATGTTGTGATTTCCTAAATCAACTCTATTTCACCATGATCATTGACATTGCACGGTGATTTTTATGTCTTCATGTTTTATTAAAAAAACAATTGTCTTAATAGATTATATTTCATTATAAATACCTCTCCTAAACCTTAATCATTCATGTGTTCTTCTCTTGATAGTTTTTGATATCTAAGGTTGACTTGTAGAATTTTTTTTGATGTGATTGATTATAATTTTACCAAATGTGCTCATCTCTTCCATTTTATTTTTATTTAACATTTACTTATTTTGATAGGTTTAAGTAATGTTTTTTTCTAGTATTTATGGGTATTGAATGATTTATTTGATAATATATTATGCGTTATAGTATTGACTAAATATTCTTGGGAGTTTATTGTATATCAGCTTATGTTTTCTTCCATTATAATGATATTTCTCAAGATTCTTTGAGGTATGGGATTTTGAAGCTCTTATTCTACATTATATAATGACATTATTGGATAAATGTATTTTATTTAAATAATACCTCAATATTTAAGGGAAAAACTCAAATAAATTTAATTTCATTGATAGCTTGTTTTATACGCAACACCAAGTTTTAAAGAATCATGAAAAAAAATTAATATCATTTTTTAAACATTAACAGTATTACATTGCATTTAAATTTGGTGGAATGAATATGAATATAAAAATTTTCAATATAATGTGTAATTTTTATATATTTAAAATACATTTTGATACAAAAATACTTAATTTTTTTAATGTCTTTATATGTTTCGAATATGAAATTTTCTCAAAAAACATATTTTTAATACAAAATTAATAAAAGTAATTTTTTAAAAAATTAGAAAATTTATCTAAAAAAGTAATATACGTTTTTTAATCTAAATTTGAAAATTATATTAGTGTGAATAATTTTTATTTTTCTAAAAATAAGAAATTTTCAATGAATAGTAAAAAGACTAATTTTTATTTAAAACCGCCTTTTCAATTAAAGAATGTATGAGGTTAATTTTTTTTAAAATTGTTTAAAATTCTAAATTAGTTAAAATATCTATTTATTAATCAATGTTATGTCATTTTAATGAATTTCATATTAAATTTTGATAAAAAAAACTTCTTAAACATTTCAACATTGTCTCTTTGGAAAACATATTTCTCGTCACATCTACGAATTTGACTTTAAATTAAAATTTTCCAATTATACAAATGTAATTTTAAAAAATTGATTCCATATATTAAATCATCATAATTTATATTACATAATAAGTTCAAATTAATGTTTTGTCAAAATGAATAGTAAAACCTATAAAAATTAATTACAATAGTTAAGGGAAAAATATGATTACTGAAGAGTTAAATGAAAAAGATAAGGTGTAAAATGACCTAAAAACATTTTTGAATCCCCTTGGATAGAAATATTTTGACCCTATAACCTCTAATATTTAATAATTGACAATTTTTTATATTTTACCATGTGAAAAACATTGTTACATTTTATTCAATTCAAAATATCCATGTCTGTCCTCAACCTCACTTATAAAAGGCCACCCCATCTCCTCTTCTATCCAATCATAAAAGAAAATTTGGTTCATTCAATCCCTGCAGAAATCCATTCCTTACATCCATAACCTCATTTTAAATGAATTATTTGTTGGATTTGGTTCCCTAGAACCAACTTATTTATAATTTATGATAACTTATATTCATGGTTTTGAATATTAATAAACTACTTATCACTTCATGATTGTTATTTTACGTGACATAGTATGTGATAATGTATTAAGTGTAGCTATCACACTAAAAGGTCATAACAGTTATCCACTATAAAGAGAACCTGAAAGTGATGGGAAATTTTTATTGAATATATATTCTATAGCTAGATGATATCATTTATGGGACACAAATGATATAGTCTATCTGGGGTGGAGACTCATAGGAATTTGTGGCACCTAATCATGGTGTAAATGCTTGGTAATATCAAGCAGGTTATTATGAGAATGAGATAAAATAGTAGGAAATTAAAATTTTTCTACATCGTTGGATGTTCCAATCTACGAATGTGTGTATTGGTCCTTAGGAATTAATATTATTATTTATAAATATTATGAGATGCGAACTTAGATGTATTGACGAAAACAATGACGATAGAATTTTAGAGTGAACTATGATATTTTGGGTGCATCATGAGTAATATTTCATTAATGGATAATGTATTAAAATATTTTTCCCTTCTATTTAATAATAGATTTTAATATATTATGCTAGTTTATAGAAATGATATATCATAAATAAATACACGACCATGGGGTTTTAAATGAAAGTTCATTTTTCGGGAAGACAATGGAAGTGACATTGAGAACATTGGTTGATGGAACCATCATGAAATATGATTGATTAGAGATATCAAGATAAAGGTATTATATCACATAGTATGTTTCTGTATGAGGTAACATGTTGTTTAGTTGTTAACTTATTTATCTATTAGTTCCTTGGTGAATTACTAGATGTTAACCTTGTAATTCAGGATGTTTTTCCTAATGCCACTAATAAATTGTCCTATAGGGTCACACACTATTTTTTTCCAGAATCTTGGTTAAATAATATATTATGATTTATTATTTAATTGTAAAATAAATATTATTCTCATATGTAGTTTTATAATTATTCATTTATGTTTGATCACATATAAATATATATTTTATATATAGTGAATATAATATTTATTTATTACCTAAAAATGATTTGATATTTATTTAATAAATAAATATACATTATTCAAGGCCCGATAAATAGACATTATCCAAGTATACTAGAAATAATGGAAAGTAATCCTCCTCCACCAGATCAAGAATAATGTTTTGGAAGTGATTTCGCAGTGATCAGAGATAGAAAACTCAAGTCAAAGGATCTTCCATGCTAGTACCCATAGATTCCTTCAGTGGCTTCTAGATATTCATGGTAGACATGTGGATCACTGCTATAAGAAATCTACATTTAGTTTCTAAAACACAAGTATTTTCACCTTAAATATTTCCCCGAATCCGTTAATAAAAAAATAATTAGAAAAAGGTAATTCATTATTTAATTAAATTAGATATAAATATTATGTAATGATCCTCCCTATTGTTCTTATGTGATTTACATTCTATATTTTATTTTATTCAATTCTATAGATCCCTACTTTTATCATCATTTGGATCTTGGATTGATCATTGATCATGGAAAAACAATATTAGGCACCACCCTTCGTACGCTTCCACTATGCGTGAATCCATGAAGGTGTATCAAAGTGTTGAAATAGTTATTTATAATTATTTATAGATTATTTCTGATTTGTTAATTTTAATTTATATTTTCAATTAAATTTGATCATTATTTTAATCTGAATTGTGAGATCTGATTCTTTTTCCTTCTTTTCTGGTGAATCTAATCTAGATGATTATTTTTATAATTTAAATAAAATCATCAAACTCATCTAGATGTTCCATGTTTTATGTCATAAAAACCATAAAATAATCGATGTAACCAGAGTTACATGCTGTGTAGTCACATTCAATTCATCATAATTGTTTTGGTAATCAATTCTGGATTATGAATTGATTATTGAATTAATTACACACTTAACCCACCTTGTGTTGACCAGAATTTAACATCACATTGTCAGTTGGACTACACATAGTGTAGCCCACGTATACAACATATAATCTATTTCAGTCACGGATGGTCCATGTATTCCTTACACAACATGCCTGACTGGTGACTGTGTAACTCGGAGATCACACAACGTGTGACCGATTGAACATGGCATGTAGTCAAAATTTTCTGAGGCACAAATTACACACTGAGTCCTTGGGCATGTTCCTTAGATAGATGGTGAGAGGTTTACATGTCTTGTAGAGGAGATATATATTCCATGTACATATAAAAAGTTGCAAAGAATTAAAATTTATTTATTTTACTATGTATTCTATGATACATGTACTTTGATGTTGTCATAAAGATTAGAACCTCCATGTGATAAATTTTAATACACACAAATATTTAAATTTTTAATTAATATCAATGTAACTTTCATATCCATATATCATGAATGATTTTTATTACAAGTTGTTACTCTACCAACATTTAAGCATACCACATGACAGAAAAATAATGTAATTTGTGTAATCATTTGTAAAGTACACATTGTTAAAGTATGTGATAAGTCGTGTATTGCATATGTCACAAAAGTAAAATTTTATACATGTATAATACATTTTGGGAATAATCAGATGGTTATTCTCTGTGTTTCCTCTAAGGTTCATTTATGTAAAATGTAAATTTTAAATGAATTAATTTAATTTTTTTAAAATTATAATGCATGATAATGTCAAGGAAATTTGGATGAGAATTAAGATAAATGGATTGACTAATAAAAGATAATAATTAATCGATTCAAGTGAAATTTATCTAAAATAATAATGATTATGAATTGAATGATAGTTTTATTAAATGCATAATTTTTTGCATGCATGAGGATGATCATGATCTTGACCAAACCTTTTTTATGTGATTGTTTTGATTTATTTTGTTAGAAAATTAAATTATTGTCATGCATGTCTTATCTCCTTTCATTATATAGGGTATGTGTAACCAAGTTTTATTTTATGTATATTCATTTTCTCCTCACCTGTGTGTGATTAAAAGTCATATGTAATGGATTAAACTCCCAAGATAGTGGAGGTAGTTCAAGTTTAGTTCCTAGGTGACACCTATCTGAGGAGATGCATATGTGGATAGGTGGAAAGCTACAACACGAACCTTAATAGATTCATGGTATTTTTTCCCCAAGTTAAAAAGTTCTTTTATTAACTGATTGATAAAATAACCACTAATAATAGCTCATGATCATACTACTTAATTATTTTATTTCTTTATTTTTCTTGGTTATTTAATTATGGATTTCTTTTTGCTATGACAAGATTAATGAATTAAAAATCATGTAAGATATGACTAAAATAAACCATCTTATGTGTATATATTATCTAAGACACAGTTAATCACTTAAGTAAATCCACTTAATATTGACAAGCATGTGATAGAGATAATAAAATATTCAATAGGTATAACCTTATATTACTTCGGTTAAAATTAAACCATAGTTCAAGGTTCTTCACTAGCCAAAGTTGGGGTGCATTCAATTATCTAGAAATTATAATGAAAGGTATTGGGTTAAATTAACATGGTTCAGTTCAAGGGTAGACACCTAAAGAAGGACTTCTTGTAATTGAAAAGAAAAAAGTTGAGGAAATCCAATTAAGTAATTTATAATTGGGGAGTCCACTATGTATATCAGGTAATTATGAGTTAACATAGTTGGCATTTGGAATGCCAACTTAATACAACTAATGTTCCTTGTCCAAGATAATTTAGGTTAATAAGAAGGGGGATATGGATCCTTGACATTAGAATATCTAAGAAATATGATATTTGGAATCCAATGGTGAGGGTCAATGGGTTTGGTATAATAGTGGGATACTAATAAATATAATATTAATTTATCTCTATTTTATCATATAAAGAAATAAAATTTTTCTTATCTTATTTTATCAAAACTTTATTAAAATGACATCAAACATATCATTGCAATACATACTTGAGAAATAAAACCTTCTCATCAACAAAAATTTCCTAGAGTGGTAGGGGTTCATATGTGTCATCCTTCACCATGATAGGAAATTATATGTGATGGATGAACCATTTCTAGTTGCGTTTGGTAATGAGGCAAGTGATAAAGAATTATCTCTCTTTTAGAAACATTATAATGATGCTAAAAATGTTTAGTGTTTCATTCTATCATTCATTTCCAATTATATTTTGAAGCAACATGAGGATATAGAAGCCTATAGCTTGATGCCCCACCTATTGGATCTCTATCAAGAGAAAGAAAGACAAGAGAGGTACAAGATCTTCAATGATTTGTTGATAACTAATTTTGGAGAGTCTGTGACAGATATGCTTCATGTAGATAATAGTATTGAATACATTGAACACCTGTACATCTTACGGATTAAATTATCAAATGATTTACGTAAATATATCATACTTTAGTAACTACCGAAGACCTTATATATATTTATTATTTATTATAACATGAGTAATAAGGAGAAGAGTCTTTCATAACTTCATACATTGATAATCCATGTGCATAAGGAAATGAGACATAAAAAACCCACAACCCATATGGTTAATATGAAATTTAAGAACAAGGAAGAGGGTCCCAAGAATTATAAATAGTCTAAAGCTTTTGATCACTATCCTTCTAAGAAGAAGAAGATTCAAAGGAAGGATATGGAAAAGGAGGCAGTAGATTTTGGCTATGGAAAGTCAGTCCACTAGAAGAGGAAATACACCTAGATGAAAAAAGAATATAAAGGTAAATTAATTATCAAGTGTATTCTTTAAATATCTATACATTAGGTATTAGATATATATTGTGGGGCTCACATATGTATACACATGCAGGAGCCAAGTATATTTTGAAATATTTCTAGAGGATAGGTGGTTATGAGAGCCACTAATGGTGTGAGGATGGATGCTCTAGAAATTGTTGACTATCAAATATCATCGATAAAGGGAATGATTTTGGTTTAAAAGTATTGTTTTTATGGACCTATAGTTACCAAAAACACATTTGTTTTATCATTCCCAGATTTAGATGGGTTTACTTTCAAATTTGGATATAAAAGTTGTTTCTTTTATATGGAAAACATATGTCATAGTATGTAATATTTTTATAATGGACTTTTTTTATTAACTTAAAAAATAAAGTGTTGGAAATTGACAACAAATCATGTTCACAGGACTCTTACAACACCCAACTTTGGCATCAACATCTTGGTCATGTAAACGAGAATCATTTGAAGAAGCTCTATCAATATGTCTATTTAGAATCTTGTGAACTATAACCACTTGAAAGTTGTAAAAATTATTTGCAAGAAAAATGAACAAACCACCATTTGGTTGATATGGTGAAAGGTATACAAAGATTCTATGATTGGTACACATAGATATATGTAGAACACATCTAGTAGAATCCATAGGTAAATATTCTTCCTTCAAAACCTTTACTGATGAATTGAGAAGATATGGTTATATCTACACGATGAGTTATAATTATATTTCCACTAAGAAATTCACGGAATTCAAGAATGAAGTGTAAAATAAACTTGGTAAGATGATAAAAATTCCTTGATCAGATTGAGGTGGTGATTATCTTAACCAAGAGTTCATCAACATTCTACGGGAGTGTGAAATTATTTCTCATATCACTCCTCCTTATACACCAAAGTAGAATGGTGTTAGAGAATGGTTGAACCATACCTTGTTAGACATGGTAAGTTTGAGGATGATTCATATAGATATTCCATTATCCTTTTAGGGATATGCATTACAAACTGCGTCATACACATTAAGTCCACTTCCACATAAAGCAAAAAATATAATTCCCATAATTCTATAGAGTTTAATGAAACCCATTTTGTCCTATACCCATGTATGGGGTTGTGATAAATTTATTAAGGCCATCTAGGGAAACAAACTAGCACCCCGGGGCACAAATTGTATCTTTATAGGGAATCACAAGGAAACAAGGGGATACTACCTATACACCCCCAACGAAAATAATGTGATTCTTGCGCGAAAAGCCATATTTCTTCATAGGGAGAACATCCTAAAAAAGGATAGTGGGAGAAAGATTGAAATAAATGAATTTAATCATCAAGATAAACAATAGTTGGAGTAGGAAAAGATTCCACAGGTCCTCAAAGAAGAAGTATTTCATGAAACATAAGTACCGCATAGGAGTGTGGGGGAGATAAAAGAACCATAGAGATATGGTTTTCTAGTCATCGAAGATGGTGATCGTTACTGTTTGACAATGATGAACCTATATTCTACAATGAGGTAGTAGAAATCTCATAATCTACAAGGTGGAAGGAAACCATGAATTCTGAAATTGAATCCTTATATCAGAACAAATTTTTTGATCTGTTCGATGCACCAATTTATGTAATGAATGTTTGATGAAAATGGGTATTCAAGAGGAACCTGGACATGAAAGGTAACGTAAATACCCATAAATCAAGGATGGTGGATAAAGTGTTTAAAAAAATCATTGAATTGACTACTAGAAACCTTTTCACCAGTTCCCATGATTAATTTCAATATAATTCTACTTTCTATACCAGATTACCATGACTATGATATTTTGCAGATCGATGTCAAAACAACATAAATTAATAGGAACCTTTATAATATATATATGAAAAAACCGGAAGGTTTTGTTAATCCATCTATTTCCAAAATTATTTTAATGTTGTAGAGATCTATTTATGGATTTAATCAATCATCTAGATCATGGAACTTTCGATTTCATAAAGCCAAAAAATAATTTGTTTTCACTATGAATGAATGTGAGATGTGTGTTTTCAAGTGGTTTAGTGGGAATTCAGTAGTTATAATTGTAATACATGTTAATTTAATAATAATTATTGGAAATTACATATGAATCATACTATTAGTTAAATACTGGTTTAACAAGTGTTTCTCCATGAAGGACTTAGTTGAAGCATCCTATATTCTAGGGATCAAGATCATTTTTCATTGATACAAGAGGCTTCTTGGACTAAGTCAAAGTACATATGTTGAACAAATACTAAAGATATTTAGTATGGAATAATCCAAAAATGGATTAGTTCTAGTGTCACATGGTTTATATCATTCTATAAAAATGTGTCCTCAAACACAAAAAGAGAAAACACGAATGAGTAAGATCACATATTCATCGATGATTGGATCAATCAAGTATGACACATTATGTACAAGACATAATGTTTCATATGAAATCAGCATGGTAGGAAGATATCATGATGATCTAGGAGAAATTCATTAGACTACTGTTAAGTTTATCATTATGTATCTGCGACGAACTAAGGATAAGTTTCTTGTGTATGGAGAAGACATGGAGGTGGTCATAAAAGTTTATACTGATTCTAGTTTTAGGATAAATTAGAATTATCAAATTTCGCAAACAGGATATGCTTCCTGTCTCAACAGAGGAGCTATGATCCAAAAGAGTCCAAATATGATTGTTGTTGTTGATTATATAGTGGAGTATTAGTATATAAAAGCTTATGATTCATCCGAGGATGACATTTGGATTTATAACATGGTCTAGGTGTTTTATGTTATTCCTATAAGTAAAAACCATATCATATTGTAATATGATAATACTATAGTGGTGGATATTGCAAAAGAGGTAAGGTCACATCAACGGATAATGAACATACTCCAGAAGTATCACCACCTGAAGGATTTCTATCAGAGGGTTGAATTTTCATTAAGAAGAGTTCCCAAAAAAGAGAACATGAAGGACCCCTTGACAAATGTCCTATCTTTGTAGAAGAATGAGTATCATGTGAAAGCTAGTGGAGAAAAGGTTTTTAGTAGTCAGGTCTAGTGAATGTTGGAGTCTGTTGGAGTTAGTGACCAAGAAACAACTTATGTGTACATCATAATAACTTGTATTTATGGATTTGAACACTAATAAAGTTATTATCACATCACGATTGTTCTTCTATGTGACATAGTATATGATAATTTCCTAAGAGTATTCGTCACCCTAAAAAGGTCATAGCAGTACACCACTATGATGAGAACCCATAAGTACTATGACACTGTTCTTGAATATATGGTCTATAGGTGGATGATATAATTTTAGGGACACAAATGATATAGGCTATTATGCTTAGAGAATCATAAGACTTTAGATACCTTCTCATGTTGTATTCCCTTGTTAATATCTAGTATGATATTAGGAGACCAAGACCAACCAGTAGGAAATACAAATTTATATGTGTCATTGGATGTTCCTATTTGTGGATGTGTGCATTGGAACTTAGACATTATGATTATTATTAATGTGTATTATGAGTCCTTCAATTATATTTATTGAAAAAAACTGTGATGATTGATGTTCAAGGTGATTTATGATATGTTGGGTGTGTCTCGAGTAATGTTTCATTAATGAATATTGCAAGAAAATATTTTTTCCATCTATTTATTAATGAATGATGATATCTCATGCCATTTAATAGAAATGATATAGCCTAAATAAATCCATTTACATGGTGTTCTAATGGAAATTTCATTTTTTGGTATGTCAAAGAAAGATACATCGAGCATATAAGTTTAAGACACCAACATGAAACCTAATTGATTAGAGATGTGGAGATAAATGGATAATATTACATAATAAGTGTTTGTATGAGGTCACATGTCATAGAGGCAATAAGTTCTTTCTCTATGGATGCCTGGAGTATTTTGAGACACTAACCTTTGACTTTAGGATACTTCCGATAATGTCACTGTGAAAGAGGCATATAGGGTCACATACAAAGTGTGCACAAAATTTCAATTAAAAGATATATTATTGTTTATTATTTAATAGGTTGAATAAATATTATTCTCATATATCGTTTAATTATTATTCATGTATGATATATCACATATAAATATTTATTTTTTATTTATAAAATATTGTATTTACTTATTTATTGGTAAATAATGTAGTGGTATTTATTTAATAAATAAATAGACATATGAATATTATTTAATTAAATTATATTTATTTAAATAATATTTAATTTTAATTCTCAAGTTAAGTGAATGTCTAGAAATGATAATATTATTATTGATTGATAGGGGGTTTTCTAGGATTAAATAAATAATTAAAATAACATGTAAAATTATTTTATTTTAACCATACAAATATAAATACTAAATTATGTTATTTTCTCAAGAGAGAAAATTACGTTTCGTTTATTGTGCGCAACGGTTTTCAAGAATCATCTCTAGACAAGAGAGATCCCTTCTCCAAGAATTATCCCAAGAACGAGAGTAATCATCCTCCACCGGATCAAGGAGAACTCTTTGTAACATAATATCAAAGTGATCAATGGAATATGAAACAAGAAAAAGGATCTACCATGATAGCACCCAAAGATTCTCTTGGCGATGTATGGAGATTCATGGAATATGTGTAGATAAATTCTATGGAAAATTTACACTTTATTTCTACAATGAAATGACGGTGAACCATAGATCTATCATCAGATCCATCAACGAAGGAAATATTTTGAAATATGTAATTCTATATTTAATTAAATTAATTATAAATAATATGTGATGATCCTCCCTCTTATTCTAGTGTGATTTCCCATGTCTATTTTCATTGATTTAATTCTATGGATCTCAGTGTTTATCATCATTTAGATCACTAATTGATAATCAATCAAAAAATAATAATTTTTGTTTACCTCTCATGGTATGATTCCATAGTTCTCAGAACATACATTATTATGTTAATGAATTCCTCCTAAAAATGATTTAGATATAAACCTGAAGAGACTCTCTAAATAAGAGGTAATGTTATTAAACTTTCATGTTTGTTTTATTTTATATTCTAATCCTTTAATATAATTAATATATGAAGATATAATAACACCAATATATTCAATGTGGTAAATTTTTGTTAATTTAGATTAATAATCATTATACTTCACCACTTCAATAAAATGGGAAAGAAATTATTGATCCTGTGTACAGAGGTCGACCACCTCAGGAACTATTGTTACTCATTTTTCATTACCACTTATCAGAAATGGATATAATGATGTATTTAATATTTAAAGAAGATATATATGATATTATTAAACTTTTTTAATTATAATATCAAACTTAAATTCTTTACTACCAACCCGTTTTAAAACAATTACACCGCTCATGTGTACGGAGGACTACTGCCTCACAAACTAATGTGATGTATTTTTCCATTTTTATTTTACTTGGATAGTAATAAGGATATATTGAATTAATATATATAATATTTTTAATATAATTATACCTATATAATTAATATATCATATATAACTTCTTAAATTCCATTACATTTGGGATAAGATAATATTTCTTGTATAAATTGTGGACTATCGTCTCGTGAAGTGATATGATTCATTTTTCACTAACGATTTCCATGGACGGTAATAAGGATAAAGTTAATAAATATTTGTGATATATATGAAAAAATAATTATAATGGAAATATCAATAATTATTTACCTTTATCTTTTCCATCCATTAAAAAATTGGAACAACATTTATACATACGTATGGCCCACCGTCTCCATGAACGGTGTGTTACATTTTCTATTTATATATTTTTTGGATTATTATAAATAAATTTATACCAAATATATATGATATTTATATCATGTTTAATATTATGGATATTATGGAACCATGATTAATGTATATGGGTCAAAAATACCAAAATAAAACATAGGTGAAAACAAAGCTGTCATTACTTGAAATGTGATTTTTAAAAAGGATTTGTTAACAAACAGGTAATAAAAGGACCTAAGTAAATAATATATTGTATGATATAAATAATCATGGTTATGGAATATATTTATAATAAACCAATATTTATTATATATTATGTTCAATTTTTTTTTGAAGGAAATCAAGACTCGAGGTAAGGGATTTCTGTCTTTGTTTTCTTTTGAGATACTTACCATATCCACCACATGTTTCATTTATGGGGTGTATATACTAACCATGAATATATTTTATGATTATTATGATTAAAATATTGTGTATTTACATATTAATTTGAGTATCCCTCTTTCATAGGTATTCAGTTTCAATTTTACTAGAGTGGTAAGGGTATTATGAAACAATCTCGTCATTTATTAGTATTTACTATGTTTATTCTTTTGATGATGAAATATTATGAACTACCTATCAAAAAACAAATTATTTTAATTCTCCTGTAGTTATTTATATAGAATACATACTTTCCTTTCACATTCCTCTCTTTATGTAATAAATATTCAATAATTATTTTTTAAAAAAGGGATTTATTTCTATCTTCGATCAAAGACCAGTTTTCTTCATTATCCATGTTTTCTAAAAATGATTTCAAAATTTTTTTATTGTTCCGATATTATTTTTTTTGCATCATATTTACCCTTGTTTTACTTTCACTGTTTTTTTTTAAATTTAATCTTCATGTCGTCTTCAAGAAAGATCATTTTTTACTGAAATTTTTAAAGGAATCTTTTTTAAAATGTATGATATTTTATATCATCATGATCTCTAAAATATTAAAATATTCATTTATATGATTCAAAGTTTATTTCTAAATAAAATGATTTTCAAAAATATTTTTCACTTTTTTGTTTTTAAAAAGTGTATTTCAATGAATTATTATTTTCCTCAATAAATGTTTTAAATGATTTATAATGCTTCCGATATATGTTTTCTTGGTTATATTCAAAGAAATGAATTTTGAATTTGTTTATTTTTAAATAATTATTTTTCAAAATGGAATGGTTATTTTAATTAAAAAATGTTCTAATTTATATTTCAAAATCATTTTCCATAAAATATGACATCATCTGATGTTAATTATTCTTTCATGGGGATATGATATAAGGATATTAATCTTATTCATTAACTTAATAGTTTATTCTTATTATGATAAAATAAAATGAAACTTATTTCTCTTTAATGGGTTATACCATAATAAAATACTTATGAAACCCACTTATTTTATCCATGGGTTATGCCATGATGAAATGATTATGAAACATGTTTCTTTCTAAACTATTATACCATAATTTAATGTTTATAAAACCCATTTATTGTCCTAGTATTTGGTATTATTAATGTTTTATGATCATATGGAACACGTATGTTTGATTTTCATTTTGTGACAGGCGGGACCTATATCTCACTCTAATGAATTGGGTAATGATTAATGATATATGATCTCAAAGGGTATAAGATAGGTTATCCAAAGCTCAAAGTTGGTACATAGATTGTTATACCAAGACTGACATGTTATTAATCTCTTTGTGGATTGTCTTAATATAATATTTTCTATGCATATGTGTATGATAAAAATATTTATCTTATTCGAATGATATTCTCTCATGGATCATTTTCTTTGATTCTATTATGATTTATGTATTATGAACTGCCAATATTTATCCCATGACTCATGTTCATGATCTATGGTATGTATGGTTCTATTTTAAAATATTAGTCTCATATTATCATACCCATATGCTCATGTTAAATTGGTATCACCCTTTTTTACCCTTAATGAGCATCTCAGCTCACACATTATTATTTTTTCTTTCTCTATGATGTGAAAAAACTTGTTATGTACTATATTTATAAGATGGATTCTAATTATTAATAACATAGTGGGAGATTTCTTAGTTTACTTTTGAACCAGTTGTTTATGTGTCCATGTTTCCAATGGCACTAGACATAATTGACTTTGGCATAGATCATTATGTTAGGTAATGAATATTCATATAATAAGAAGTAATATTTATTAATGAGAAGTTTGGGTTTATAAAATTGGTATTAGAGAATGGTTTATTCAATATTTTGGAAACTAGGATGAAAAAATTATCTTAGGTTAAATTTTTCATATTTTTTTCCAACTATAATTTTTTGGATGAATAGTGAAAAATATTAGTTTTTATTGAAAACAACCATTTAATTTAAATAATGTATATGGTTAATTTTTTTAAATTGGGTTTAAAACTAATATTAGCCAAATTATATATTTATTAATATAATTTAGTTCATTGGAATCAATTAAATCTTAAATTTTGATATAAAACCTTTTTAAACTTTTAATCATTTTCTCATTGGAAAATCACTTTTTAATCAAAACTATGAGATTAAATTTAGATTAAAATGCACCACTTATATGAATGGAATTTGGAAATATTGATTCCAAATTCTGAATTTGAAAATTTAATATTACATAATAATATAATCTTATATTCTGGTTTAAATGAATAGTAAAAATAATAAAGATTAATTAACATGGTTAATGTTAAAACTTATATACTGGGGGGGGTTAAAATAAATATATATGGAGTAAAATGTCCTATAATCAAGTATAAACCCCATTTTCCATCCATATTTAGACCTTATCACCTATAATTTTATACAATTTCAAATTTTGGAGCTTTTTGGTATGTAAAAATATTTGGTATACTTTATTCTTTCCAAATAAATTATGTGTGTCCTCTCCCCCACTTATAAAAGACCACTTACATCCCTCTCCTCATCACTCATAAAAAAAATTGTGAATACTTACAAAAATCCAATACTTAATTCCATCCCATTATCCTATAGGACTTATTATTTTATAAATCCCTCCTAATATGGATTTAGGTGTAACCCTAAAGATATTTTTTAAAGAAGAGGTAAAATTCTTAACATGCACTTTTGTTTTATTTATTCATCCAAATAAATAAATATTAACAAATAGTGATGATATAATATAAAAATTATGTTCCATAAACTGTGGTGGTATTATTTTTGTGTAATAACTTCTATCCATCTCAACTTCCTTCAAATGGGACATGAAATTGTCGATCGTGTGTACGAAGGACTACCGCCTCACAAACCGATGTTTTTTATCCATAACCACATTTCATGGATTGATATAACAATTTATTTAAAGTTTATATAAGATATATATTACATTATTATACTTCCTAAATTAAAATATCACACCTAACATCATACCTTACAACCCATTGGAAAAAATAATACCCCTCGTGTGTATGGCAGACTACCACCTCGCCAACCGAAGTGATGTTTCTTTTATTTTAGTTTTTCATTGATTGTAAAAAGGATATTATGAATAAATATATTTGATAATTTTAACCTAATTATACCTATATAATTCTTATATCACACATAGCTTATTACTTTCCATTATGTAGGGGATACGATAATTCCACTCATGTATATAGAGAACTACTGCCTCATGAAGTGATGTCATTCATTTTTCACTAATTCTTTGAATGGATGGTAACAAGGATAAAGTCACCAAATATTTGTTATATATATTAAATCATAATAATAATTTAAATTTAAATTATTAATTATCTTTATTTTTTTCATCCATCAAAAAATGGAAACAACCTTCCTGCGTACGTATAACCTACCATCTCCATAAATGATGTATTTAATTTTCTATATAAAACATTTATGGATTACAATTAATGACTATATAATGAATATATATTATATTTATACCATTTTTATAATTTTTTAGATTATGGAATAATGATTCATAGAAAATTATTGAAAATACCAACTCATAACTTATATAAAAACAAAGTAATTACTACATGAAGTGTTATTTGAAATAAAGAAATGTTAATAAATGTGTAATAAAATGTATTAAGTAAAATATAAATGGCATGATATATATATTTATAGTTATTTAATACTTTTATAATAAACATATATTTATTATACCGGGGTTTGAATGTGTAGGAAGGAAGTCGATGCTCAAGGTAAGGGATTTTCATCTCACTTTTATTTTCTATGAGATAGATGCCAAATTCACAATGAGTATCTTTTATATGGTTTATATACTACACAAGAATATATTTTATAATGGATATAAATAAAATATTTATTTACATATCTATTTGAGTATCGATATTTCATGGGTATTATGATTCAAATTTACTAAAGTTGTAAGGGTTTTATGATATAATATCATCATTTGTCTAGATTGTTTATATTTATTCTTAAAATGATAAAATCTTATAAAATATCTCTCAATAAACTCATGAATCAGTCTATATAATGGTCATTATTGAATAATACATGTTTTCATTTAATTATTATCTCTTTGTGTACTCTGTAAGTTCTCAAATCTCCCTTAAGGTATACTTTTCTTATGTTTCAGTTTAAGGTCCCTATTTTGGCTAAATAAGTGTTTTATCAATTTCATGTGAAGACCCATGGGTGTTCGAGGTGTTTGAGGCATGAAATAGGAATAAAACAGGGGTTATGGGCATGTTGTACGGTTTGTGCATGGTAAGTGAAATCGTTTGAAAATCATAGAAAATTGTGTGTGTGGGGGGGGCTTCTTTTAGACAGTATCATCCGTAGGGTTTGCACACGGTTTGGAAAGTCGTGCGGCCCAACGTTTTTAAAAAATTTACCAAAATTATTTTATGGGGGATTAAGTACCAACATGGAATTTTCTTCCTTCCTCCCTCTTGAAAACCTAGTAAAAAATCACACAATATCTCACAAGGGTGATTCTCCTTCAAGCATAGGCCGTTTTGAGTGCTATTGGTTGCGAAACGAGGATCCCAGTAAGGCTAAATCCCTCATTGCTTCTATTTCTTGTTTATGGTTGGTATCTTTCTTTTCTGTCCATATGAAGCACTAAAACCTTTCTTTTCTATTTATATCTAGGTTGAGGCTTCAAAGGTATGTTGAATCGAGATCTAAGGCCATGATTAAACATGCATTCACCATCAGATTCATGATAGGTGGCTTATAAATTATATACCTGTGTTTTTCTATATATTTATGCATGTAGGGATTTTATTCTTTCCCTAATGTGATTATTTCTTAGTGACATTGGTGTGACATGATGTATTGAGTGACTAAACAACTAATTTAACCCCTCCAGATTCCCATGGTATACAAGGAGGATCACTTGACCAAATTAGGGCCACCTATGGGGTGTGTTGGCCCTCCTGATTAGGCTAACAGTAATGTAAGTTGTAAAATTCACTCATAATAATATAGATACTTAATGAGTAGGATAATTGGATGATGTAATTATTTGAAATGGATGGTGCCTAGTTTTTCTAATGTGGTTAAAGTATAAGGGGTTGTTTGGTAGAAATTTAAATGGGTTAATGGGAATAATGAGAATATGAAAAGGAATCATGTTTGTAGTTGAATATGCTTAGTGAGATAGGCATGGTAAATGGGAATGTGGATAAAGGGTTAAGTAATATAAATGATGAATGTGTTAAATGATTGACGCAAAGTGTTAATTTACCATTATTTATACTATTGTTATATTGTATTTGAAATTGGATATACTTGTTGTGATGTAGTTAATTGTGCTGAATGATAAATAAGCATGTGAACATGGCTTAGTAGAGTGGTGTATAGACTTGAGGTTCTATGCTCACGGTTCGGGTTGGATAGAGGATCTAGCTCCACCACCAAATTCACAGGTTAGGGAAGGGGATAGAGTTCTATTACCCTAACAGTTCCATTCCACCTGGACTGAGGATTTGAGGTGAGGATTATGAGGTTGTTATAATGTCATGACTAGTGAAATAGGACTAGATTTAACTCACTTATATTGAAAACATTGAACATGAATAATCTATTGAACACATAAAAATGGTAGATTAAACCTGGGGGGGTTTAAATAGTGAACCTGAATTTAATGGTAGCATAATATAAAGAAGCATAGTTTAGACTAGCCTATGGAACAGTTTACCTTTATTTGACATTATTTATCACTCACATGAACTATATTATTTTTCTATATATTTTTTAGACACCATTGGTGGTGACCTACTGAGTTATACTCACACCTTTCTCGGGCTGCTATTGGGTACCCAAGTAGATTTCATGCTTTTAGGTCATGAAAATGGCATGGGCCCAATGCCAGGGAGTTGAGTTGGACATGGGACATGTATGGGTGAGGTTCCAAACTTGGATTTCAGATCATTTTGGTGATTCTACTGATTTTCCTTCTTTTGGGATTTCATTCACATGGCACTATATCATGGAATTTAATATATACTGTTGTATATGGTTGTACATAGTTTTGGTAATTGGTTATTTATGCATGTTATTGATTATTGACTATTGTTTCCATTATTTAAATTATTATCTACTGTCTCTTCCATTGGAAATGAGTGTATAGTCCTCCCATATGACCTATTAGACCCTCACTTCTAGTCAGCAACCACTCGTATACGGGGAGGATGACATGAGGACATGTGATGACCCAACTCAGGGAACCAGATTAGTGGCTCATGGGTCGGGGAAGTTACAAAGTGGTGTGAGATGAGTTATTTTCACTTTATTACTATTTGAAGATGGTAGAAAGGTGGTTAGAGAAGTGTTGGTCCATTGTAAGGAGCTCATTCGTGGGAGTATCTTACCCATGTACGGGGGGAAACCCAACTCACCCTAGGAGCGGATTGTGGTTCCTGTTGTGAATTCTTGTATTTGATGTTATTCCACCCTCAGGTGATGCACTTATTGTGTGATTTGATGCTTTTGTGATATTTCTCTCATGGATGGAAGGGTATGAGGTTGTTCATTCATGCATTATTCTAGGAACCTATGTAGGTAAGTAACATGCATCATGGTAGGCACAGACACAGTATCGGTGTCTATGATATAAAGGTCTGGGTGCATATGTTTTGTTAAATGTAATGAAATTTTTTCCTAATAAAATGATATGAATGGGGAAAAAGGGAAGTGAAAATGAAAAGGTATTAATTGGAAAATGTTTCATAATAAAGAAATAAAATTGGGATAATATATTGTAGGAGTAAATTGGGATATGGAAGTGGTTTTTAATTGGTGTAAAAGATAAGGCATGTAACTGTGTAAATTAGATACTTGTGTTATCCATGGACTTAGGAGAAATGGCCAGGGGTAGTGATCCGGTTGTGGGTGGGATCGTTTGGGTAGTGTATGTGAACTGGTTTGGTTTTTCAAAGGGGAGAGCCTACCTATATGTATTTTTTCCTTCGTTAAATTTTTATAGTTGCATTCTATAGCTCATGTTTGGAATTTTAGAGAAATACAACCTCAAAGATGTTTGGTGGTTGGGAGACATGAGGACGTTGCCGAGAACCTTCCTCCTGTAATGGAGTAGGATAATACGATGATCCAGAAAAATAAGGAAGAGAAGTTCCGTGAGAACATCACTAATAATATTCAGATGATGGAATAAGAACCATAATTGGTTGCACCGAGTATGTTTGATCTGACCAGGGAGTTCTAGCTACAGTACCCTCTGAAATTTATTGGAGACGGTGGTCCATAAGCTACAATGTTCTAGGTAGAGTCCATCCAAACTATTTTTGACTTTCTAGAGACAACTTATGATAAGCTATTCAAGTTGGAGGCATATACATTGAGGGGTCAGGAAAAATGTTGGTTGGATATTATAGTCCCAAGAGAGGAGGCAGAAGGAATCATGTTGAAGGATTTTCAAGAGAAGTTCCCATAGTACTACTACCTAGAAACATTGAGGTAGGAGAAGGATGGGGATTTTATAACGTTGACCCAGGGAACAATGTCTGTAATGTAATATGATCGACATTTCACTGATCCGAGACACTTCGTTCTGATGTTGATAAGAGATGAGGCAGTCGTGGAGAAATGCTTCCAGGACAAGTAGAGACATGATATCATGTCTGAGGTGAATATATTTTTTCTAAAAAGTTTTTTGAAGTTTTTGATCTCTCCCTTATCTCTATGGGGAACCTAAAAGGATATTTTGGTAGTGAACTTGTGGCAAAAAGTGGGCGATCAAGTGGTGCGTCTTCTGATGGTAGAAAGCAATGTTTTGGGAATTTTTATTAGGGTGGAAGCATGTAGAGTAGTCAGGAGAGGGGGTCAGCTTCTCAGGGTGGCAACCATGTATTTTTCTATCAGTGTGGTAGGACAAGACACAACCGTGATTAGTTTCCCCACCATCGGTTGAGTTCCAAGCATGTGGTATGTTGGGCCACGTACAGAGGATCTGCAGGAAATCGCAAAAATCAGGGAATAATGGAGGTCATAAGCCGATTCCGAGAGTAGGACGGGGGTCAGTTACCTTGTATCAGGCAGGCAGTTGGATCTCCACGGGTCGTATCAGTAGGGGTGGTTGACGTGGAACTACAACGAAAGTTCATCCTTACCAATAGGGCAGTGCAGAGTAGGGTTGTTAGGCCGGATCCCATTCATGAGGGGCATGTCATCCTCGTGCAGTTCAGACTACACCTGAAGGTGGTGAGGTAGAGCCATCTACTGTTCGAGGTATGATTCTTGTCGTTTCCAGGATTAGTAGTGCTTTATTTGATATAGGTGTTGGGCACTGTGTTGCATTTTTTGTCAATAAGGTGTTAAGGATTGAATGGATGATAAGGAGTGTCAATATGTGAATGAAAAAGGAAGTGATGGTTATGGTGATTTTGTCAATAAGGTGTCAAGGATTGAATGGATAACAAAGAGTGTCAATATGTGAATGAAAAAGGAAGTGATGATGATGGTGATGATTGGAGAATGACCATGGTACTAAAATCATGTCACATAGGAGAATCACTAAGTGGCATAAGAGGCAATGGTTGAAACATTCTCCATATAAATCAGACGATTTTAGAGCTGATATTTAGTTCAAAGAACATGTATCAAGAAGATACAATGTCCAAAAATTGTTAGAAGTCCATGAATTTTCTTCACAATTCATGAGGAGATAAAGAAGTTCCATCTAGAATCACTAAGTGGATGAGGAATGAAAGGGGAACCATCCACAGCTACTAGGTAGATGAATTGGTCTGAAGAAGACCATGCACTAACTCTTGGTGCATGAGAATTTGAAGATGATCCAACCTCATATCTGATGGGATCATTGAAGAAAACTGAAGAAATATTTGATTCAAGAACAACAGTTGATGAAGAACCTTCAGAAATTCCCTCCCAAGTAGTGAATAAATGTTGAAGAGGAGATGAGGAATTCTAAAGAAGAAGAGGAGGTGAAGAAGAGGAAAATGGCATGAAGAAGACTTGTTATTATTTGGTTTAACCAAGTATACAAGTAGAGAATATGTAAAAAAATGGGGCCTGCCTACAAGCTAGCTACCCAAGATTCAACCCAAGGCACATGCAGGACCACAAAGGGTCGACCACGCCCATGTGGAGGCCTAGGAAGTTCCAGCCTGCTGGAGGCCGTGCCGTGTGTAAGCCCGAGCCACACAAAGGTCAATCCCGTGCAGGGTGGGTGCCAAGGGCACGCCCGTGGAGGAGCATAGTCGGTGCTACAGTGCGGCCGCAGGAGAACCGGTGCGGGGCGGCACTGGAGGGGGGGAGAGGAGTAATCTGAGCTGTGTTCGGGAGGATCTATTTGTTAAACCGTGCAAGAACCATGGCGCGTTTCGATGTGGGATGAGTTTTTTAAACGCAGAGGAAATCCTGGATGCTCATCCGATCGCGCGTCTCATCACTGCCGTCCATCTCATCCGTGGCGCTGGGTTATAATCCCAGCCGTCTGCGATCATTAAACGTTGATCCAATGGCCGATGTGACAAACCAAGGTTGTCTTCAACCTTCGGACACCCGAGCTCCACCCGACGTGAACCAGTCGTCGTCGCCACTGCCGATCCACCATGATCGACTTCCGGACCACTGTTGAAGCTCAAATCAAGTGCATGGTGATTGTTTTGACGAACTGAACACATGCATGCATTAAAATGTCGCATGAATGCAACGAGATAAAGAATTGAAACTCAGTTGAGGAAAATGGAGTTTCCGAGGCCATGTGGAACTTTGCGAGATTCATGCATGAGAATCGGCCATACGATCTTGAATCCGCACACCAAGAACAAATGATCTCGTGGTTGAAAAAGAAAAAGGAAACAACCGGGATTCTAGCATCCCGTGTTCACAATTTTGAAGCCTAAGATCTTGTGGATTCAAAAGCCCGATATTCATGGATCTTGATTTTCCTCCTCGCCTACAAAAGAAGAAGCCCGAACTGAGAAGAAAGCTGCTGATTGTCAAAGAGAAGATCTGTGAAGCTCTGAGCAACACGAAGAAAAGCTCTGAGCACAACCTGTGCAGCTTAATAGACCGGATCCGCCCGAGGCTTTGAAAAATCCTTTTTTGCAACCCCTATGCAAATGAAGTTAAGGAGGAGGCCACCCTGCGTGCTCCCCTGCGCGACAGGGAAAAAAGTCGGGCCTTGCGCGCTTGCTGCCCGCAACGCTTGCGCGGGAGCCAGTGTTTTCTCCCTGCACTCCCTCTATGCTCATGAACTCACACGGTAGGAGCAATCCACCGTTCCACCTGTGCAGTAGGAGGGATCTGCCGCACTTGTGCGGCAGAAGGAGTGGTCACGACACCCACGCGGTAGATGCTGCCGCACGCTGAGTGCTTGAAGGCAGGAGGTGGCCGCATCACTTGTGCACCCTTCATTGAAGTGGGTTCGAGTGAAGTGAATCCCACACACCTTGTGTGTGTATGTGAAAAGAAACAATAAGATCATACAGGTTGTGTGTGTGAGAAACAAGTGAAGAGTCCATTACCTGAGAGTGTTCACAAGTGGAGTGTGCACACATTGAAGAAGAAGAAGAATAGAACAAAGTGTCTGCAAAGAAATAAGAAGTTCGTGGCCTTGTATGTGTACAAGTGAAGGAGGCCATACCTCTTGTGTGTGCCCATGTGAAGGAAAAAGATACATTCATATCCATGCATGTATGTATAAGTGAACAAGTGGGTGAACAGCTTGAGAAGAAAGAGAGAAGGATAAATTCACACTAAAGAACAACACACAATTTGGTGTGTGTGAGAAACAATGAAAGAGTGTGACTACAAGAAGAAGGTGTATGTGTGCTACAAGAGATTACACCCATTGAGGGTTTGTCACACCAAGAAGAAAAGGTTAGAGTATACTAGAATTCATGCACATGCACACGTAAACAAAGTTTAAATCAGTGTGTGTGCATTTGAGATAACCAAGAACAAAGGTTCATGAAGATATCTGAGATTCCATGAAAGTCATACATGAAGATTGAGATGCCATGCAAACATTTCATGAAGATTCATAGATTCCATGCACTCAGTGAATGAATTTGATTCGAAAAGAGAGTGAAACCATACTGAAGTTAAAGACATCATTTATCAGAGTTTTTCAATTGTTGAGAAGACCAAGAAGATTGAGTGGGCATACTCAGTGCATGAACATATTTTCCAATCAAGATTCTTGAAGACAAAGGTCGGGACATCCTTAGAAGAAGGAGATAACCCCCGAGAAAAGAAGATGATTCCTGATCACAACAAGTGATTAGAAGAAGTGAGCAAGGCCAACATACCTTTTCCAAGGCTGTTGAAGACTCTTGAAGAGATTCAAAAGAAGAAGAGCTACTCGTGTGACTTGAGGAGCCAGGAGAAGACCCCCTGTGAGACTCATGGTGGAGAAGTCTTCGGTGGAAGCTGAAGCAGGCCAGTGGGGCTCTGGTAACACTGTGGGATACAGTATAAGAACCTCCTGTGGCACTCAGGAGAGATAAAGTGTGACTATGTATTGACCTTTGTAATTACTAACCATATTATAGTGGAGAAACCATGTTGGGGAGTTTAACCAACATGGAAAGGACGTAGGCCTTTGGAGTTGAACCTTGTAAATCCTTGTGTCCTATTCCATTACATTTATGGAATCACTCGAGGAAAGGCTAATATATACAAGAAGAGTTGATCGAGGCCTTAACAAACCATAGAGGTTTAATTGATAAAGAATCTATTAATAAAAAGTTAAAAAGGATCACTAATTCACCCCCTCCCCCTCTCAGTGATCACATTGATCCAGGCACTTCAATTGGTATCAGTGGTAGGTTACCTCTAAAAGATCCAAGGGAGTCTTTATGAAGTGCAGATTTGAGGAAATGAGTGAACACCCTCAAATGGAGATATCTTCCACGACTCAAAAAAATAGAAAGAAGAAACAAGCCAAAAAGATGAAGAAGAAGGTTTCTACTAATAGAGAAACACCTTCTATTAAAGGTAATGTGAAAGTCACAACAGATGACAATTCCTTTTATCACTCTTCTAGTGAAGCCTCCTCTACATGTGATGATTATGGAACAATCAATGATCTTCTAAATGCACTCAAATATCTTGGGAAGACAGTCCCCAGGGAAGTGGAAATGTTTATTTCTACAAGTATCCATGATCATTAAGAAGATAAATTGCAGTTAGAAGACGAATCCAATTCTATGGAAGATCAATTGGCAAGAAGGGTTGGTATAACGAACACTCTCACAAAGCTGGTGAAGGCTAAAGATGAAACCATTTCCCTTTGTAGTGAAAGAATAGATGATGACACTGAAGAACTACAAAGAATAATTTTTGAGAAATAATTCTTTGAGATAGTGTTTAAAGAATTTTTCCATGCACTAGAAAAGAGGCATAGAGATTCAATGGATTTCAAAGATACTCAACTAGAAGACAATGTAAAAAGGGTAAAGGATCTTGAAAATTCATTGCAAGACATGAAGAAGGTGCATGATGACCATATGAAACAACTGAAAGAGAATTTAGAAAGAAGGCTAAGATTTGTTGAGGATGAGAATAACTCTCTCAACATGAAATTATTCAAACAAGAGGTGATATTGAAAAATCAACAATTACCCAAATCCGAAACCTCCTAGTTAGCTTGAAGTTGAAATGTTTCCACTCAAGTGTGCATTGAGAAGGATGATTCCAAAAGAAGGACATCCTTTAATGAAAGGGAAACATCTACCAAGAAGAAGGTACCATCCATACCATCTTGTACTAATGATTCTAAATTTATTTCCACAAAAAAGTAAAGGATTGAATAATAAATCTAAACAAGTATGGATGAATAAGATGAAGAAAGAGAGATTTCCTGAAAAAACACACCAATTCATGAGAAATACCCAACATTCAGAAGAAGTAAAGAAGACAAGATTTGTAGGTCAATGTTGGTGTTGCATTAGGTATGGGAATTATGCCATGGATTTTTGGCGCAATCCTCTACATGAAAAATCACACATGAAGCCCATGCCAAGGGGGAGCAAGCCATAGAAGAAGAAAAAAAATCCACAGGTCCAGAAACATCTATTTACTGCAAAAATATTTGGAATGTTTGATAACATATGGGGTGTATGCACAAGTGGTCACAAGAATGATACATACCGATCTCCAAATGTTTCCAAAGCTGAAAATAAAAGAAGATCACAGAACCTGGCTAAGAAAGTAGAAGTACCCTAGGAAAGCCAGTAGACGAAAGTTGAAAATTCTCCCAAGAATATTTTGAAAAAGAAAGAGAAATCCATGGATTCCAAATCTGAAAAGGGTGATGCATCCAGAAGGGCCACTAAGAAAAAATGCTTCTACTATGGAAAGAAAGGTCATACCATGGATATTTGTAAAAAAGCCATGGAACTAAATAGAAGCAAACTACACTCAATGGGACAATCAATCCAGAAGAAGAATAAAGGATTGATTGAAAATAAGCGGCCTAAGAAAGGTAACATAAAAGCATCAAAGGAACCATGTGGAACATCCAAATCTAAAGCCTCACTTCCAAATGACATATTAATCATCTGGCCAGAATATTTGGAAAGAATGAGAAAAGAAGAAAATGCACATGCCAATGATTGTGCAAAAAGAAAAAAAAGATTTCACATGAATATGAAGTTCTGTGTGTGAGGTGCAATAAAGCTGGTCATATTAGTAATAAATGCATGACACTCATCCCTTCTCAAAAAGAATTCTTCGAGAGAATGAAGATTTCACCAGGAGATTCTACTGCTCCGAAGGCTCTTAGAAAGAAAGGATTCACACACAAAGAAGTTGAAGAGGTGTTAATATCCACACCAGCACAAACATCATTGAAGATCAAATGTGCATGTGTGAATAATGGGGAAAGTGGAACATCTCGGTTGAGAGAATCTTCTCAACCTTGTTGTTCAAACTGATGAACCAAGGTGGTTCCATATTATTCCCTAATCAATGGTATATACATGTGCTTACATTTTAGGGAATTGAAGATGATATTCACTCTCAAATTGAGAATGGTATGAACAGAATGGAGTGAACCCCTTGAGGGGGAGGCAATTTGTAGAAGATGATATTTTGAGATTCATATCATCTTGTGAAAAATGAAGGTATTCCAATCACTCTTTCATCCCTTGTTTCTTAATTGTATTTATCATGATAATTAATGGGGAGTAGTTTATTAAAGTCAAAAGGATGAAAGGGGGAGATTTATCTTTGCACCTGAACTTTGTAATGAGTTTGGTGAAGTATGTGCAGGATTTTGCAAGTCATTGATATATCTACAAAATTTCAACCCCTTGAAGCCTAAGCATGATCACACATGTATATTGAATTGTGGACAACATTAAATTCCTTGGTTACATCAATCTTGTTTTCTACTCTGGGTAATCCCCAGTAGACATAGAGATGATTTACTAAAGGCTCTTTGCAAAAGTGAACATGTGACATCATCCCTCTCTTAGTGATTTTCAAGAAGATACTATTCAAAGGGAGGAAGAAATATTTTTAAGAGAACCACACCACACCTTTGCATTTGGTTTCCAATAAGGGGGAGAAAATCTTGGCACACATTTTGACCCATTCATATGTGCTCTAGTGATATTGACAACAAATACAAAGGGGGATATTGTTGTGCAATGTGTTGCATTTTTGTCAATAAGGTGTCACAGATTGAATGGATGACAAAGAGTGTCAATATGCGAATGAAAAAGTAAGTGATGGTGATGATGATGTTTTCAATAATGTGTCAAGGATTTAATGGATGACAAGGAGTGTCAATATGTGAATGAAAAAGGAAGTGATGGTGATGGTGATGATTGGAGAATGACCATGGTACTAAGAAGCATGTCAATTAGGAGAATCACTAAGTGGAATAGGAGGTAATGGTTGAAACATTCTCCATATAAATCAGATGATTGTAGAGATGATATTTAGTTTAAATAACTTGTATCAAGAAGATACAATGTCCCAACATTGTTAGAAGTCCATGCATTGTCTTCACAATGCATGAGGAGATAAAGAAGTTCTATCCACAATCACTAAGTGGATGAGGAATGAAAGGAGAACCATCCATAGCTACTAAGTAGATGAAGTGGTCTAAAGAAGACCATGCACTAACTCTTGGTGCATGAGGATTTGAAGATGATCCAACCTCATATCTGATTGTATCATTGAAGAATAGGGAAGAAATATTTGATCAAGAGCAACAGTTGGATAAGATCGTTTGGGAATTCCCTCCCAAGTAGAGAATAAATGTTGAAGATGAGATGAGGAATTATCACGAAGAAGAGGAGGTGAAGAGGAGGAAAATGGCATGAAGAAGACTTGTTCCTTATTGGATTAACAAAGAATACAAGTGGAGCCTATGTAAAAAATGGGGCCTGCCCACGATCTAGCTACCCAAGCTTCAACCCAAGGCACATGCGGGACCACAAGGGGTTGACCGAGCCCATGAGGAGGCCTAGGCAAAGCCAGCCCGCTGGAGGCTGGGCCATGTGTAAGCCCGAACCATGCGGAGGTCAAGCCCGCACAGCGTGGGTGCCAAGGGTATGCTTCTGGAGGAGCATAGTGGGTGTTAGAGCGCGCCCGCAGGAGAACCAGTGTGGGCGGCACTAGAGGGGGGAGAGGAGTAATCTGAGATGTGTTCGGGAGGATCTGTTTGTTAAACCATGTAAGAACCGTGGTGCATTTCGATGTGGGATGAGTTTTTTAAATGCGAAGGAAATCCTGGCCGCTCATCTGATCATGCGTCTCATCGCTACAGTCTATCTCATTCGCGGCGCTGCGTTATAATCCCAGCAGTCCGTGATCATTAAACGTTAATCCAACGGCCGAGGTGACAAATCGAGGTTGTCTTCAACCTCCAGACACCTGATCTCTACCCGACATGAACCAGTCATCGTCGCCACTGCCGATCCACCATGATCGACTTCCTTACCACTGTTGAAGTTCAAATCAAGTGCATGATGATCGTTTTGACGAACTGAACACATGCATCAGTTAAAAAGTCGCATGCATGCAATGAGATAAAGAATTGGAACTCAGCCGAGGAAAACGGAGTTACTGATGCCATGTGGAACCATGCGAGATTCATGCATGAGAATCGGCCATACGATCTTGAATCGGCACACCAAAAATGAAAGATCCTGTTGTTGAAAAATAAAAAGGAAACAACAGGGATTCTATCATCTCGTGTTCCAAATTTTGAAGCCTAAGATCTCTGGAATTAAAAAGACTGATATTCATGGATCTTGATCACCCTCCTCGCCTACAAAAGAAGAAGCCTGAACTGAGAAGAAATATATTGATCGTCTGAGAGAAGATCCGTGAAGCTCTGAGAAACGCGAAGAAAAGCTCCGCCCACATCCTGCGCGACAGAATAGCCTGAAGCCACCTGAGGCTTCTACAGAGCCTTTTGCACAACCCATGCGCGAAAGACGTTAAGGAGGAGGCCACCCTGCATGATCCCCTTCATGAAAGGGAAGAAGCCAGGCCTTGCGCGCCCGCTACCTGCAACACTTGCGTGCTAGCAAGTGGACACACCCTGCACGCCCTCTATGCCCGTGAACTCACGAGGCATGATGAAGCCATTGTGCCACCTGTGCGGTATGAGGGAGCTTTCTCACCTACGCGGCAGAAGGAGTTGTCGCACCACCCACATATTAGAAGCTGCCACACACTGCGTCCTTAAAGTTAGGAGGTGACTGCATCACTTGTGCACCCTACTTTGAAGTGGTTTCGGGTGAAGTGAATCCCACACAACTTGTGTGTGTGTGCAAAGAAACAAGAAGATCATACGTGTTGTGTGTGTGAGAAATAAGTGAAGAGTACATTAGCTTAGAGTGTGAACAAGTGGAGTGTGCACACTTTGAAGAAGAAGAAGAGAAAAAATTGTGTGATAAGAAACTAGAAGGTAGCCTTGTATGTGCACAATTGAAGGAGGTCATACCTTTTGTGTGTGCCCAAGTGAAGGAATAAGATACTTGCTTATCCATTCATGTATGAATAATTGAACAAGTGGGTGAACACCTTGAGATGAAAGATAGAAGGAGAAATTCACACTAAAAAAACAAACAATTTTTTGTGTGTGAGAAAGAATAAAAGAGCATGACTCCATGAAGAAGGTGTGTGTGTGTGCTACAAGATATTACACCCATTAAGGATTTTTCACACCCAGGAGAAAAGGGAAGAGCATGCTTGCATGCATGCACATGAACACGTAAACAAAGTTTAAATTAGTGTGTGTGCATTTGAGATGTCCAAGAATAATGTTTCCGGAAGATATTTGAGATTTCATGCAAGTCATACTTGAAGATTGAGATTCCATGAAAACATTGCATGATGATTCATAGATTCCATGCACTCAGTGCATGAAGTTTATTTGAAGAGAGAATGAAGCCAAACTGAAGTTAAAGATATCATTTATTTGAGTTTTTCGTTATTTGAGAAGACCAAGAAGATTGAGTGGGCATACTCAGTACAAGAACATATTTTCCAATCAAGATTATTGAAGAAAAAGGCTGGGTCATCCTTAAAAGAAGGAGATAAAGACCGAGAAAAGAAGAGGAGTCCTGATCAGCACAAGTGATCAGAAGTAGTGATAAAGTCCAGCAGACCTTATCCAAGGCTGTTGAAGACTCTTCAAGAGCTTAAAAATAAAAAGATCTACTCGTGTGACTCGAGGAGCCAGGAGAAGACCCCCTGTGAGACTCAGGGTGGAGAAGTCTTCGGTGGAAGCTGAAGCAGGCTAGTGGGACTCTGGTAACACTGTGGGATGCAGTATAAAGAACATCCTGTGGGAATCAGGAGAGATATAGTGTGAATCTGTATCGACCATTGTAATTACTAACCGAATTATAGTGGATAACCCTTGTTGGGGTGTTTGACCAACATGGCAAGGACGTAGGCCTTTGGAGCCGCACCTTGTAAATCCTTGTGTCCTGTGCATTTACATTTACTGTGTCACTCGAGGAAAGGCTGAGAGATAAAAGAAGAGTGGATCGAGGCCTTAAAAATCTATATAGGTTTAATTGATAAAGAATCAATTAGTAAAAAGTTAAAAAGGATCACTGATTCACCCCCTCCCACTCTCAGTGATCACACTGATCCTAGCACTTCAACAGGTGCTACAAATTCCATTGTTTTTGCACAGTTTGTAGTTGTGTTGGGATTAACCATGGATAATGCATCTAGGGTAATGTAGATTGATACTATTCTAGGGGTATGAGTTGAGGACATCAGGAAGTGTAGGGTTTGTTCTCTAGAGGTTCGTGGAAATCGTTTTTTGTCATATTTTTTTGTCCTAGAAATGTCTCGTTTTGACCAAATCTTGGGGATAGATTTGTTGGTTTTATACCAAGACCATATCAACTATTACAGACACTAGGTAAAATTCACATCTCTAAATGGGTGAACTTATTTCCTTTGTGGTGATTGGGATACTTGAGCAGGCCACACATGGTCGTTATGCTAGAATTTGGGAGAAATCACAGTCCCATTGGAATAACACATGCTAGATGATGGGGAGAAAGGACAACCAGTAATAGGACGTGTTCCCTACGGACTTATAGGGGTTACCACCAATTAGAGATGTTGAGTTTAAGATTGAATTGTTTCCAGGAGCAGAGTTCGTTTCCATTCCACCATATCGAATGTTGCCAACAGATCTCCATGAACTAATGGTCCCGTTAGAATAATTGGAGTGTAAGGGGTTTATAAATCCTAGTACATTACCTTGGGGATCTCTTGTGCTATTTTATAAGAAGGCTAATAGATCACTGAGGCTATGTGTCGATTATAGGAAGATAAAAAAAATGAAGGTTAACAATTGATTCCAACCACCTAGAATCGATGATTTTTTATCTGCTCAGTGTTTTCTCGGTGTTTTTCAATATCGGTTTGAAATCAGGGTACCATCTGTTGAAGGAGGAACCTTTTGATGACCTCATATATCTTTCTGATGCAATTATGGGGTGTATGAATTTTTGGTGATGTCGTTTGGATTGAACAACACACTAGCTATGTTCATGGCCTTGATGAACTAGATATTCCACCCATATTTGGATCAGTTTTTAGTTTCCTTCCTTGATGAAATATTTGTGTACTCTAGAACTCATGACATTGATGCCAAAAATCTTGACATCATATCATGTACACTAAGTGGGAATATGATTTATGAGAGGCTATCAATATGATATTTGTGGATTGATGAGTTGTAATTTCTAGGACACATCCTTTCTGAGTCACGAGTTTCAGTGGATCTAGAAAAGGTGCAGGTTGTAGAGTCTTGGGTGCAGTCCAAGAACATCTCTAATATTCGGAGTTTTCTAGGTGTGTATGGTTATTACTGATTATTTATTAAATGATTATCCCATTTATTAGTAGTTCCCATATGCCTATCCAAGAAGGGAGTTAAGTTTGATTGGTAAGAGTATTGTGAGAATTATTTTCAGTAGCAGAAGAAGCATTTGAATACCACACAAATTCTGATCTTACCCGAACCAGTTAATAAGTACACCTAGTTTTGTGATGTTTTTGGTGATGAAATTGGGGAAATTTTTATGCATGATGATCGGGTTATAGCTTATGTGTCAAGGAAGTTGATACCACATGAATGGAATGACCCTAATCAAAACCTTAATCTAGTTTCTTTGGTTCAATCCTTGATGTGTTAGAGGCACTAAATGCTGGTAGATCACTTCATAGTGTTTAATGACCATAAGTTTCTAAAATACATCTTCTCTCAGTGGGATTTTAATCTTTGATAGTGAAGGTGGGTCAAGTACATGCAGTTTATTGATTTTGAGTTTGTCTACTCACTAGGGAAATGGAGTAGTGTTGCAGATGCTCTAAGCCGAATGACTCAAAATTAGGTGGTTCAAAAATCCAGTTCAGAATGGAAGATTATGGGATTATTTTCTTAGATGCATTAAGAGTTATAGGATGGGCGTGGGAAGATGACCCTTGTGACTCTAGCATTTGGATCTTCACTTCATAGCTGAGTTAAAGAGAGTCAGTTGGGGGATCTTCAGTGTTTGGTTACAAAGGGATGTCTTAAAGGTGGGGATTCACCTTTTGGTTGGACTTTCTGTGCTAAAGGAGTTGTGTAAGTTCATGGTCGTGTTGTGGTTCTATTAGATGTACATGAGGAGTTGATACACGAGTTCCACACATCAATGTGGGAAATGAATCCATGATTGACTAATATTTACCGTGACCTTCATATGATGTTTTGGTTTCTGGGAATGAAGAAACAAGTTTCAGGTTTTTTGGAATGATGCCTTACATGTCAACAGGTGAAAGATGAACACTAGAATCCAAGTGGGTTTTTGCAGTACTTTATTATTTCTGAATGGAAGTGTAATGACATCATGATGGACTTCATTATGGGTCTTCCAAGGATGACTCAAAAGACTGATGTAATTTTTGTGGTGGTATATCAGATGAACAAAGTGGATCATTTCTTGCCGATCCAGGAAACCTATACTCTCAACCATTTGGGAGATTTTTATGTTCATGAAATATTAGAGTTTCATGGTGTACTATGAACCATAGTTTCGGATCAAGATCAAGGTTTCACCTCACGCTTCTAGAATGGACTAAAGAAGGTTCTTGGTACCCAACTATTTTTTAGTATGGCTTACCACCCACAGATCGATGGGCAGTCAGAACATGAGATTCATGTTTTAGAAGAACTGTTGAGAGATTGCATTTTGGACCATGGATGTTCATGGTAGAAACACTCATCACTTTTTCTGTTTTCTTACGATAATAGTTTTCAGGATACAATATAGATGGAAACATTAGAGGCACTCTATGGGAGACTATGTAGATATCCATTGTGTTGGTTAGAGGCTAGGGAGTCTGAGCATTTAAGATAGAGTCTTGTTCAGGGGATGTTTGAGAAGTTCTGTTTTATTAAGGAAAAAATTGAAATAGCTTAGAGTAGGAAAAAGTCATATGCAGAACTGCGGCATAGACATATCTAGTTCATGGTGGGTGATAGTGGGTTTTTTGGGTGCTATCAAGGTTGGGTCAGCATTGAATATGGAAGTGGGGCTAGTTGGAACCTAGAAATGTGGGGCCATTTGAGATTTTGGAGAGGGTCGGACCCATGGAATACTGATTAGATCTTTTACATAGGTATAGTGAGATGCATGATATTTTTCATGTTTCACGACTAAGATAGTATCACCTCAATCCATCTCATATGTTAAATGCTGAGGATGTCAAGCTTGAGGATGATAAATCCTTTTGGAGGATTTGGTTCATATTTTGGATCATTGTGAGACGGTGTTGTGGGGAAAGGTTGTTCCATTAGTACATGTTCTATAGAAACATAGAAATGTTCTGGAAGAAAAATGGGAGAGGAAATCTGATATGTGGGTCCAGTGCCCAAATATCTTTTCTTTGGGAACTCAATGATGCTTGGGAAGAGCGGTTCGGGGATGATATATTATATGGTGGGGAGGTTGTAAGATCCCAGATCTCCTTTAATGCATGTTTTTTCTTATGTTTCTATTTAAGTTCCAAATTTTGGTCAAATAAGTGTTTTCCCAATTTCATGTGAAGACCTGAGGGTGTTTCGGGGGTTCGAGCATGAAATAGGAAGAAAAAGAGGGTTCTGGGCATGCTTCACGGTTTGCGTACGGTTAGTGGAAAACTGTGTAGAAATCCCAAAAAATCGTGTGACGGGCTGTTTTTTCAAAGTAGCATCCGTACGGTTTGTGCACATTCTGGAAACCCATGCAGGTAAAAAGTGCAGCATAGAATCTTTTAAAATATTACAAAAAATCCATTACAAGGAATTAAGTATCAACTCAGTATTTTCCTCCTCCATACCTCTTGAACCCCTCTGAATAAACCAAAGCTCCCATGATCTCCCATGGGTGATTCTACCTCAATCCATGGCCATTTGGAGTGTCGTTGATTGGGAAACGAAGATCTAGGTAATGCTAAATCCCTCCTCACTTCATTATCTTGTTTAGGGTTGGTATCTTTCTCTTCTCGGTATCTGATGCTCTAAAACCATACTTTTCTAATGAGATCTAGGTGGAGAGTTCAAAGGTGTGTTGAATAAGGATCCAAGTCCTTGATTATGGGTGTATTCACCAATGTATTCAAGGTAGGTGGTCTATAAGTTATATCCCTTAGTTTTTGTATATATTTGTGCTTGTAGGGTCTATATTATTTCCCTCATTTGATGAGTTCTTGGTACCTTTGGTGTGACGTGATGTATTGGGGGACTAAAAAATTAATTGTACCCCTAATGATTCCAATGGGATGCATGGAGGATTAATTGAACAAATTAGGGCCACCCATGGGGTGTGCCAGCCCTCCTGATTGGCCTAATGGAAATGTAAGGTGTGAAATTGACTCATTTTAATATAATGACTTAATCAGTTTGCTAATCATTTCATGTTATGAGTTTTAATGTTTGGTGGCTAGTTGTGTCTAATGTGGTTAAAGGCTAATGGGTTGTTTGGTTGACATATTTATGGGTTAATGGGAATAATGGGAATAGGATAAGGAATCATGTTTATCCTTGAATATTCTTACTGGGATGGGGATTGGGAATAGGAATAGAGATAAATGGTTAAGTAATATAAATGATGAATGTGTCAACAGATTGAGACAAAATGTTAATTTTCCATTATTTATATTGTCGTGATGTTGTAGATGAAATTGGATATGCTTTTTCTGATGTGGTTAATTATGGTGAATGATAAATAAGCAAGTTCATATGGAATAGTAGAGTTCGGTATAGACTTGAGGTTCAACCCCCACAGGTTGAGTTGAACAATGGTTATTGATCAACCCCCAAATGAATGGATTCAAGAAGGGGATTATGTTCTATTCCCATAATGTTTGCATTCCACCCGAACTATGGCTTCAAGAAGAGGATTATGATGTTCTTATAATGTGATGCCTAGTGATATAAGACTTGATTTAATTCTCTTATGTTGAGAACATTGAAAATTCCTAATCCATTGAATGCATGAAAAAGGTAGATTAAACATTGGGGTGTTTATATAGTGAACCTAGATTTAATGTTAGTATAATCTAAAAGAGCGTAGTCTAGACTAGCCTATTGAACAGTTTGCATTTATTTTTCATTATTTATAACATGCATGCACTATCCGATTTTGTTGTATATTTTGTAGTCACCATTTTTGTTGACCTATTGAGTTATACTCACACCCTTCTCAGGCCATCGTTGGGTACCCAAGTAGATTTTTTTTCTTACAGGTCCAGACAAGGGTAAGGGCCTTTTTTAGGGAGTTGAGTTGGACATGGGACATGTATTTATGAGGTTCCAGACATGGAGCCTAGATAATTTTGGGTATTCTATAGTTTTTCTATATTTTGGGGTTTCATTCACATGGCATTATATCATGGTATGGTAGATTTACTGTTGTATATGGTTGTACCTAGTTTTTGGAATTGGTTATTTATGCATGTTATTGATTGTTTCCTATTGTTTCCGATATATAAAATATTATCTACTCTAGATTAATATGTAAATGAGTGTATAGTCTCTCCACATGACTTATTAGACCCTCACTAGTAGTCTGAAACCTCTTGAGTTCCGGGAGGCGTGCTTGAGGTCATATGGCGACCCAGCTCAGGGCACCAGATTTGTGGATCATGAGTTGAGGATGTTACATACTCAATATTATTAAAGTATGTTTTTAAAGAAAATAGAATTTATTTATATCTTCAAATAAAAATAATTTTTTATCCTTATACATGTTTTCTAAAAAAAATTAATGTTCCTCTATGATTATTTAAAGTAAATTTTAATGTTGTTTTAATTTTTACACAAAATTTTTTCAAAAGGAATATTCATGTCATTTTCAAAATAAGGCCTTATTTTCTTTTAACAAAAATGTGAAAGGAATCTTTGTATTAAAATGTATGGTATTTCCCTTTATCAAGACCAATCAATGTTTTAAATATTCCTTTATTTTTTTTATGGGTTATTTTCAAAGAAACTAATTTACATAATGTTTTTGTAACTTTTATGTTTTAAAAAAATTCAATGAATGTTTATTTTCCTCAAGAAATAGTTTAAATTATTTTTAAAGATTCCAGTTTATGTTTCCAATGTTATATTCAATGAAAATAATTTTGAAAATGTTTTCTGTTTTAAAAATAATTATTTTATGTGGAAAGACTATTGTACTCATGAAATGTTCCAAGTGATATTTCATAATCATTTTCCATTAAAGAAGACATACTTCAATGTTATTTATTATTTTATAAGGATATTATACAAGGATACCATTCTTATTCATTAACTGAATTGTTTGTGCTTTTGATGACAAGATGGTTACGAAAACCATTTCTCATTAATAGGTTATACCATTATAAAAAAATTTAAAAACATGATTAATTTTCCTTGAGTTATGATATTAATAAATGATGAAATTATTATGAAACCAATTTCTTTTCCATAGGTTTTCCATGCTGAAATTTTTATAAAACCAATTTCTTTTATGGTATTTTCATATGATGAATGGTTTATTATCTTGTGGCATATGTATGTATGATTTTCATTATGTGATGTGTGGGAATTATATCTCCCTCCAATGCATTGGTAAATGAATAATGTTTTATGAACTCATAGGGTACATGACATGGTATCCCAATCTGAAAGGAGGGTACATAAGAGGTTATCCCAATACCAAAATATAGTACATGAGAGGTTGTTCTAATATTGAAGGAGGTATAGTGGTGGTTATCCCAAGACTAACTTGTTAAAAATGTATTTGTGTATAGATGTAATATAATTTTATTATAATTACTTGTATTCCCCAAATATTATTCTTATTCCAATGTTATGATCTTGTGGATCATGTTCTTTGATTCTATTATGATTCATGTCTTGTGAAATTCTAATATTTACTCTGTGACTCACTTGTATGATATATGGTGGTAAAGGTATAATTTTCAAATATTATTCTATGGTTTCCATAGCAATATGATCATGTTACATTAATATCAACCTTGTTTACCCTTACATAGAATCTAATATCATCCTTTATTATATTTCCTTTCCCCGAGATAGGAAGAATGGTATTGTGTATGATATTTCAATAAAGGGCTATAATTAATAAGAATGTAGTGGGAGATGATGTAGTTCACTTATGTGTTGTGTCAATAAGGTTTTCTTATGACTTGTCCATTTCACTAGGTTTTTGAAATCACAAACACTCTATTTTAATATAAAAAAATTATTTCTACTTGGACTTATTTTAATAAGGAATATTTTCCTTCCTCAAGGAATTTTTTTCATTACCTAGACTTACCTACATAAGGAAAATATTCCTTTCCAAAGGAAAATTTATCCTTACATGTTTTTCATTGTTTATATTTTAGTTTTTCTAAATCCAACTCATTTTATTTCTAATTGTAAAATTCGGTTTCATATCTAAATCCTCGGAATCCTATAAATTCTTCGATATAAAGTGTTCTATTTTTAGGATCTGAATTCAGGATCCGAATTCTTTGAAATTAAGACACCTAATTCTCGGAAATTTCAACATCAAATTCATCTAATATTAAGACTCTGAAGACCTATGTATTCAGACTCCAAATTCTATGAAATTCAGACTCTGAATTCCTTTGAAATTTTGACTCTAAATTACTTTGGATTCAGACTCCAAATTCATTGATATTCGGACACTGAAATCTATGATATTCCATATTTTAATTCCTTAGAATTCAGTTTCCAAATTAATTATAATTCTGATTCCTAATTCAATGGAATTTGGAATCTAAAATCTATATAATTCCGATTCTGAATTCCATGGAAAATAGAATCTGAAGACCATGTTATATAGACTCTGACTGCTTATTTTCTTAGACTATGAACTTTAATTTTTTCCTTAGACTCTAGAAAAATGGATTTTGTTTAGAAAACACATTTTTCCTACCCTTGTTAAAGTTATGAAATGATTTCATACATTATCTTTCTAACCAACCGTTGTTTGAGTGACATGTGTACAAGTCCCTCCAAGTTTCAAGGAAAAATATGACCATTGGAGTAGGGAGACGACCATTGGGGAAGTTCTTATAAATAGGATATCATTTGAACGAGATAAAATCAAATGATGACTAATATATAACTCTAGAGACCACATTCTATTGAAGTTATTTCTATATAGAGACTCTCATGGGTTGTGTGTACTGAACATATTGTTTATAATTCTTCATGTGACTCTGATTGTTGTTGGGTATAATCAAGGGCTTCTGGGGATAAGAAGAAAGAGGTGCTGACTACATTAATGTTCGAGGACTTCTTTGATAGGTAAGAAATAGGTTCCGACTACCTAGATGTTTGAGAGACTGTGGGGATAGCAAGACAGATTCTGATATTATTTTCAAGGGCATACCCTGGTGTGGGTAATATAGACATTCTTGAAAGTATAAATCAAATGACCTGTATCCAAGGTTGTTGGATACACTAGTCTTTGGGTTAAAGGATTTCATGCATGTTACTTGTTTTGTTTCATGTTTATTTAGGCTTCATTTTGATTAATAATGAATGTGTGACTATATTATACTTCCTGGTATTTGTATACTCTGATTAATAATAGTCAGTATGTTTTAAGGTAGAATCTTTTCCCTGTGAACTTTTTTAAAGATTCATTTATAGAACTATATTTTCGAAAGATAGAAATTTTATAGAACTAATAGGACTTGTGAATTTACCTTGTTTAACATGGTTAAACATAGTTTTCCTTATGGTTAGCAAAAAAATATTTATACCAACTTTAAAGGTTCCAATTGAATTTCTAAAGTATACAATTCACCCACCACCCCTCTTGTATTTTGAGCATCTACATTCATATTTTGATCCTACAATTGGTATCAGATCAACTCTCTGAAATACATATATTCACATATAAGTTTTCTTGGAAAAGTTTTCATTGCTCATAATACTTTCCTTTCTTTTTTCCCTTGTTTACAAACTTTTTTTATTAACAAGTGTTTGTGGAAATATATATTGTATATTAGAAGGAAGGAATGAATATTGGATCTATTGACAATATAAATTCTACTAGACAACCTATTTTTTATGGTAATGATAATGAAAATCAGAGATATCGTATGAAGAAATTTGTTATCAATACTAGAATGGACAAATTTTTATGGCTTACTGGAGGCTACAAGATTCCTAATAAGGGTGTCAAAATTTTTACTAACCATGAAAAGTCAAAATATCTACTAAACAATAAGGTACGCATTACCTTTTTGTGTTCCATGACAAGGAATATATAGAGTCATATTTTATCTCGGGAAGCTGCAAATTTTATTTGGAAGAAATTATAGGTTACTCATTTTGGTACATCCAATGTTATAGAATCTAGAAGAGCATTGCGTAGAGTTGAAGATCATAGATTTATATTGTTCTTTATGGAGAACCAGTATGCAAGGTGCAACAATGTTTTATGACTATAGTTAATATTTTACAATCTATGGGTGAGAAAGGTCTGGATGATGAATCTTTTTTGGAAAAGATTATCGATATCATGCCTAATGAGTGGGAATCCAACAGAACAGCTATTGATGAGAGGATTAAAGTATCTCAAATTACTATAGATGATCATTTTTGACCTCTTCTTCAACATGAGACCAGAAGGAAGAGAGATGATGATATCAATAAAACGAGGAATGGAAATATATGTTTAGCCTTTACTACTACAAAAGAAAAAACTCCTGAAAGGGTTACAAGTTCAAAATCTAAGAAAGTCACTGTTTTATCTGAATCTAGTGAAAGTGAACATTTTGAGAATGAGCTAGCTAATGTTGTTCGACCGATGAACAAGATAGTTAGGAAGAAATACTTTCAGTATATATTTAAGAATAAATAATGAAAAGACAAGAAAACTCAAAAGTTACATACTATGAATGTAAAAGAGTAGAGCACATGAGGCTAGATTATCTTATGCTTAAGATAATGGATAGAAAGGAAAATCATTCTCGGGGGAATAGAAAGAAATACTACAATACCAAATATAATAAAGTTTTATGATAAAATGAAACATAGGGTGCTAGTGGTGGTAACTCTTCTTATGAATCCTCAACATAAGTATCTTCTAGCCAGAAGAATATAGGTCTAATAGCCAAATTACCCATTGAAAATCATTGTCTAATGGATAAGGTAAACAATGCTAAATCTATCACAAATGTATATTTGAATTCAAATTATAGTGATGATAAAAATAATAACTCTTCAGATAAAGAATCATTTTCTGGTGAAGATAATAATTTTACTACTTATGAAGAATATTATAAGTTTTCTAATCTTCTAGAGAATAAAAATTCTAAACTCAACAAAAAACATGATAAGGAAATTCTAGAAATACTATTCCTACTAAGGAAATATCAGATATTCTAAATATCTTGATAAGAAAACATTTGATTTGGAAATTATTTCCAAAAAAACATGGGGAAGTTAATTCTGAGAAGGATAATCTTTCTAAGGATCTTGAAAATTTTATTTTAATGAAAAATATTTTATAGATAAACTCGGGTTCTAAAAATAATGTTTTTTACGATAAAAATTTGGTTATGAAAGTAAACTAATAAATATTTTCATTGAGGAAGTGTTTGTCAAATATTATCTTGTGTAAAGAAAATTTTGACAAGATGTATTCCCAAATTCGACCTCTAAAGAATATTTTTGGTTTTGGTTATACTCATTCTAAACTAGTTTTTTGTAATAACTATTTTGTTCTTCAATGTGCTCTATTATATACTAAATTTCAGTGTGGCGGACATTGGAAAAATGTTGTTCTTTAAAAATAACCTAGTGTTTAGGTTTAATAATGCTTATTTTCTATGAAAATGTGGATACCAAAGATTTTTCTTTCTGATATTTTCGGATCCAAGAATGTTTGGGTTATGAAAGACTAACATTCATATTTTCAAGAAAATAAAGAAAGTACCAACATAAATACATAGTACATGGATAGTAGATATTCCCGGTATATGAATTGTAACAAAAACTTATTTGCAAATATCATCAAGACAAAAGGAGGAAAAGTAACCTTCGTGGATAATGAATAGGGGGAAATTATTAGTATATGTGACATTGTTCTTCTTGATAAAAATTTATTTCCAGCATTTTATTTGTTAATGGACTTAAGAACAATCTCATTAGAATAATTCAATTATGTGATGAAGGATACCCTGTGAATTTTAGTAATGACAAGCTCTTAGTACACAATTCCAAGGAATATTTTATTCTTTCTCCCAATAGGAAACAGAATGTATAGACAATAATCTTAAAAGGAATTAGGATCCAAGATCTACCTTGTCTTAGTTTAATGGAAGATAATTCTTGGTTATGGAATAGTATGTTAGGACATTTTATCCTTAGGAACCTATGTAATATCTCTACGAATATATTTGTTACGCATCTACCAGAGCTTATATATGATCCATTAAAAGTCTGTGATCCTTGTCAATATGATAGGAAACATATATCAAGTTTTAAATCAATCTGTGATGTCTCAACTACTGATGAATTACAGTTAGTGCATCTGGATCTTTTTGGTCCAACACAAACTGGAAGCGTTGGAGGAAAATATTATGTATTTTTCACAGTTGATGATTATACAAGATTTACGCGGGTTGATTTTCTACCAAAGAAATCATAAGATTATTCATATTTCAAAATTTTTAGATCCCATGTTAAAAATGAAAAAAACATCCATTAATAACTATTCATAGTGATCAAGGAGCCGAATTTAAAAATAATGATTTTAAAACTTTTTGTAGTAAAAAATGAATTACTCATAATTTCTCATCACCCTGAACTCCTCAAAAAAATGGAACTGTTGAAAGAATAAATATAATTCTCCATCAGATAAATAGAAGAATACTGAGTGAATATTCAATAGCCATACCTTTTTGGGCTGAAGCTGTAAGTACTGCTTGTTATACTATAAATCGAGTTTTTATTAGACCTTTTTATAAAAAAACCCATTATGAGTTATGGAATGATAGAAAAACTTTACTTTCCTACATCAAGGTATTTGGTTACAAATTATTAATTCTTAATACCAAAGATAATTTACATAAATTTGCACCCACATCTAATGAAGGAATTTTCATAGGCTACTACACAACTTCTATGGCTTATAGATTTTTCAATAAAAAATGTTGTACTGTTGAAGAAACAGTACATGTCAAATTTGATGAAACAAATCCTTTTGTTTTGAAATAACCTCAACCTACATCCTCAGATGTGTTTTCAAAAACTGATTATTAACCCTTGATAGAAGATCCTTCTGATAGGGAAAATTTCCATGAATATTTACTATCATATGTTGATGAATAGGTTTAACAAAACCCAAATCTATTGTTTCTGAAGAATCATCCTAGTGACAGTATCATTGGTTAATTAAATAAACATGTAAGGACTAGAAGTTCCTTATGAAATTAAGTGGATCATCTAGGATTCCTCTCCCAATTAGAATGAAAAAGCACTGATGAAGCTTTAGGTGATGATGATTGGATTAAATCCAGCAAGCTGAGCTAAATGAATTTGATTAGAATAAAGTCTAGATGTTAGTTTAATAACCTAAGGAAACCTTTGTTATTGGAGTAAAATTTGTCTTCAGAAATATGTGTGATGAAAATTAGTTCATTGTAAGAAATAAGGCTAGATTATTTGCTAAAGGCTATAATAAAAAATAAGGTATAGACTATGATGAAACCTATGCTCCAGTAGATAGGAATGAATCTAATCGTATTTTACTTTCCTTTGCAACATTATTTAATTTAAAAAATTATCTAATGGATGTTAAATGTTATTTCATTGATGGTTATATTCAAGAAGATTTTTTTTTGAACAACCACCTGGTTTTAAAGATACAAAACATCCTGAACATGTTTTCAAACATACCAAAGATTTGTATGGACTTAAACAAGCTTCTAGAGCCTGGTATGATAGACTTGCATGATTATTGATAAAAAATAATTATATTAAGGGAAATGAAGATCCAACCCTTTTTATTAAGAAAGATAAGAAAAATGTTTTGATTGGGGAAATTTATATTGATGACATTATATTTGGTCCAATCAGCAATATTTAACTGATTCCGTTGCCGATCTAATGAAATATGAGTTTGAAATGAGTATGATGGGATAGTAAACATTTTTCCTAGGTTTTCTAATATCTAAAAAACCAGAAGGAAATTATATATCTCAAAACAAGTATATTTAATATCTTCTTAAAAAATATGGATATGACAACAATAAGAGTTTTAGTACGCCAATTGGTACCTCAAATTCACTTGATCTAGATGAAGCTCGGAAACCATTGGATCAAACATCATTCAGAGGTATGATAGGGATTTTACTATACTTGAAATCTAGTCATCCAGACTTAATGTTTTCAGTATAACTATGTGCATGATAACAATCCAATCCTGCAGAATCTCATTTAGAGGTAGTGAGATGAATTTCTCACTACATAAAGGGAACCATGGATTTAGGACTCTTATAATTTTGGAAATGATTTTGTTTTAAAAAGCTTCTCAGATTCTGAATTTGGAGGATATAGAATGGATTGGAAAAGTACATCTGGAACTAGTCATTTCATAGAAGATTCATTAGTTTATTGTTCATTAAAAAAAGAAATACTCGGTGAAACTTTCCACTGCTGAAGCTATATATGTAGCCGCTGTAAGTTGTTGTGATCAGGTGTTGTGGATGCAACACACACTTACAGACTATGGTATTAATTTTACCAAAACAATAATTTTGTGTCATAATACTAGTTCCATTGCTTTAATTAAAAAGTTTTCACATCACTCTTGTGAAAAAAACATTGATATTTGGCATCACTTACTTAGGGATCACAAACTAAAAGAAGATATCATTCTTCAATTTATCATAACACAAGATCAACATGATGATGCTTTCACAAAATTATTACCATCCTAAGTAAAAATAAGTTAGGAATGATAAATCTTAGGTAATCTTCCTTATTAACCTCTTATTGAAACCTATCTCCTTAAATTAAGAAACCCTTTTTCATAGGGGGGGTACAATGGAATGTTAGCCTAAAATTGTTCATAATCTATAATTTATCGTAGTATAATATTTTTCATAATCTATAATTTTTCATAATATAAAACTTTTCATCGTCTAGAATTTTTCATAATCTAAATTTTTTTGTAATCTAAAATTTGTCATAATCTAAAATTTTATGTAGTCAAAATATTCATAGTCATTATTTTTGTAGTAAATTTTTTTGGAATGTAATGTTATTTAGGAATAATTTTCCTCATTACAAATAATCTTCCCAGTAATCTAAAAGGTTTGTTTCCTTTCCTAAATTTTCGTAATCATCTTTTACTTTTTCGTATTTTGAGTTTGTTTTTGGATTCAATTTTCCTTAAATCCGAATGATTATCTTAAAAACCTCAGTAGATCGGAACCTATCAAAACCCTTTCTTCGGTCATCCTCTAAATTGTAAGATCTGATCAGAAGGTGTTCAGCCATTGGATCAAGTATGGAAGATGAACCATCACCTCAAAGACCTATATAAAGCCTTCCTGATCCTTGTCCAATGTCAAATACCAAGCCTTCGCGTGATGAATTTATGCCTCTGTATTTATGGTCATTTTGGATCTTTAATGTTTTCTTTGTTCCGAATGTATGTTGAAGCATCTCATCAGAAAGAAATGAATACTATTAAGGAAATATCAGAGTGGAAGATATACAGGGAAAAGATAGTTGATCTGAAATTCTATGCCACGTATGATTCTATCATATCCGAGAATGTCAAGATGAATGGTTTGGAGAGTGTTTATGTATCGAATCAAAAAGCACAGGATCCAGTCAATCCAGACTTGATAATTTAATTTTATTATACAGAAAGTTTCATTAAGGAAGAAGGTAGAGACAAGTTCTCTTTTAAGTGTTATGGGAATACATACTCTCTCTTACAGTAGGGCAAAATGTCTGATCGAGAATCCTTATGAAGGAGAAGCAGAATATTGTACTCAGAAATTAAAGGATACGTCAGGATATTTTGACAAAGAGAAGGCTCAATCTTGTCTTGATCTTTTAGAGGTGCAGACTCCGAAGATTTTTCATCTATCTATGAACTTACGAATTCTGGAATTGTGGGTTTATGTTTTTGTCATTTCGATAAAAGTAGATAAGGATACCCTAAAGAAAAGTGACATCTACATTTTTGATTTACTGGTGAACCTAAGAAAGATCCTTTGAACAAATCCTAGTTCGAGAATCGTTTCTGCTAGAAACACTTCTAGAGACCCTGGGAATAAAGTTAGTAATTACGGATTATGAAAATGAATAATGATCAGTTGAATAGTAAGAATAATAATAAGAAGAAGAAGGAAGTGGTGATATCGATGATGTGATAAAGAAAGTAGAGGAATATCATGGAAAAGAGAGTTCGTTTGAGAGGCTCTCAATAAAAACATCTGAAGCCGAGTCTTACGAAAATGATACACCATAAAAAGATGAGAATGATCAGGATGAAATTAGTAAACTATCTAAACAAGAGAGTATAAATAGTGATTTCATTCACCCAATGGAGTTTGAGGTAGGCGCCGAGAATGAAGAATTAGATGGAGATACGATTGTTCAAGTATCGAATAGTAAAAATGAATCACCTAAAAAAGAATAAATCATTCTGAGAGATGATAAGGGAAAGCATGTGGTAGTGGATACATCGAGTAAATATATGGTAAAAAAGGAAGAATTTGGTGCTTTATCGAAGAGGAAAACTGCTGAGATAGAAATGATTCTTCACCAACCAAACTCTTAGAATCAGAATCATTATCTCTTGGACACGATTGTGTCATTCAGTCTTTAAAAAAGATAGTTGGTACTATTCCATTATTAACAAGTATAGAATCAAGATTCTAGATGATTCAAAAAACGTTAAATAAAAAATCAGATTCAGTTTCCATGTTGATGGATAAATGTGGTTTTCTCGAGGTAGATTTCAAATCATTTCTCATTGGATCTGAGGATTATAAATGATATTGAAAAAATACTACAATCTATTCAAAGGATAAAATTGAAGAAATGATAATCATTGATGAATATCATCATAATTTAAACGATGCCTTTGACACGAAATATAGAGAACTTAATGATCTTACTATGAATTTTGAGTAGAAGCAAAGCCTTGAACAGATTTCTTGGAAGCAAGAAGATAAGGATCTTAAGGAATACTTTATTCTGTCCCCATGAATTGGAAGAGGGAAAGGGATATCAAAATTCAGGTTGAAGAGAAGCTCGTTAAGAAAGAAGAAGTATTGAAAGCCCAAGAAGAATGTCCTAAGGCTTAGGAAGAAACAATTAAAGCCTTAGAGAAGAAAATTGAAGATCACTATCACTTTCTCAAGCATTAGGAGGAGGATCACAAAGAGCTGAAGAAGCTAAAAACCATGGTGATGAAAATCATGCCGAAGGAAAAAATAAGGATTATTTTCAACCATTCTGATATGTTGTTGTAATTCATTATTGATCAAATTTTTCTATCTTAATGAAATTTTTGTTTGTTCTCTACATTTGTTTGTTTAGTAATAATATTTTAGGTACCATATTTTTTTTCTATTCCCTTTATTCCTTTATGAAAATCACAACGGGGGAGAAAGGAATGTTAAAAATAATAATAAGTGAAGAAGATATTTGCCTATGTAAGGGGGAATTTATCTAAGGGGGAGTTTTTATCATGAAGATTTTCATATGCAAGATAATGAAAAATATAAATCATAAAATCAAAAATATGATCTTTAGGGATTTAAATCCCTAAGGGGGAGTTAGTTGTTTTTATTATAATACATATGTAAATGGAGATAAGTTTTTATTTTCATGTCCATATTTTTTTTAAGTCCTTATATTCATTTTTGAAAGGATGTTTGTGCTTTCGAAAAGGGGGGATATTGTTGAGTCAATAAGGCTTCCTTATGACTTTTCCATTCCTCTATGTCCTGAAAATCACAAACACTCTATTTCATGACATATTTTATTTCCCCTAGTATTTATTTAAATAAGGAATATTTTTAATCCTCAAGGAAATATTCTCCTTACCTATATTTACCTTAATAAGAAAAATTTTCCTTTCTAATGGATAATTTATCCTTAAATGTTTTCATTTTTCAAATTTATGTTTTTCTAAATCAAACTCATTTTATTTATATGTGTAAAATTTGATTTCATATATAAAACCTTGGAATCATATAAATTCCTAGATATAGAGTATTCTGTTTTCATGATCCGAATTCAAGTTCCGAATTCTTTAAAATTCAGACTCCAAATTATCTGAAATTCAGACTCCAAATTCCTCTAAAATTCCGAGTATGAATTCCTCTGAATTTGGACTCTCAATTATCTATAATTAGGACTCTGAATTCCTCTGAAATTCGGACTACAAATTACTCTGAATTCAGACTCCGAATTATCTGAAATTCAGACTCTGAATTCACTGAAATTCAGACTCCGAATTCCATAGAATTCAGACTCTTATTTAATTAAAATTTAGATTCCATATTCAATGGAATTCAGACCCTGAAATCTATAGAATTCAGATTCTGAATTCCTTGGAAAATAGAATCTGAATATCCATGTAATTTAGAATCTGAATGCTTATTTTCTTTGACTGCAAACTTTTATTTTTTCCATATACTCCGAAAAAATGGATTTTCATAAGTAAAAATACTTTTCTTACCATTGTTAATGTTATGAAACGATGTCATACATTCTGTTTCAATCCAACAATTGTTTGAGTGACACATGTACATTCCCCTCCGATATTCAAGGGAAAATATGACCATTGGAGGAGGGTACTGACCATTGGTGAAGTTCCTATAAATAGTATCTCATTTGAATGAGATCAGAACAAATGATGACTAATCTATAACTCTAGACACCACATGTTGTTGAAGTGATTTCTAGAGAGAGAGACTCTCACACTTTGTGTGTACTGAAAATATTTTTCCATCTTGATTTATGTGCCTCTGATTGTTGTTTTGTACAATCAAGGTCTTCCGGGGACAGGAAAACAGAGGTTATGACTACCTTAAAGTTTGAGGACTTCCTTGATAAGGAATACATAGCTGTCGACTACCTTGAAGCATGAGGGCTTGTGGGGATAGAAAGACAGGTTCAGATATTCCTATTGAGGGCTTACCCTGGTGTGGGTAAGATGTAATTTTTTAAAAGTATAAATCAAGGGACCTTTATCAAAGGTTGTTGGATTCCAAACTATTTGGGTTAAAATATTTCAGACATGTTACTTGCTTTGTTTCAAGTTTATTTCTATTTCATTTTGATTAATAAGGAATGTATAACTATATTATACTTCCTTGTATTTGTATACTCTAATTTTTATGATTTTATACGTATTATGGTAGAAACTTTTCCTTGTGAACTTTTCTTAAGTTTCATTTTCGAACCATATTTCCGGAATTTAGCATGTTTTTAGAACTAAGAGGTCTCGTGAATTTACCTTTCTTAACATTGTTAAACATAGATTTCCTTATGGTTAAAGAAAATTTTTATACCATTTTAATGGTTCAAAAGGAATTTTAAGGTATAAAATTCACCCCCCTCTTGTATTTTGAGCATCTACAGTCATATTTCAATCCTACATTATGAACCATCTATTTTTATAACCATGTTTCTTAAGTAACATTACATGAATGATTATAGCATGGATCGTTATATTATGTAATAAATATAAATCTACTAATATTTAATATTTATGTATGAGATGTTTGGTTCTCTATAATTTCTTCCAATGATTGTATATTCTTTATTTCATGCAATTTGGTAATGGACTCTAAAAATATTCTAAACATTGGAGTAATAGAAAACTTGTGGGGAACATTTTTTAGGTAGAATAAATTGAATGAATATATTAATCATGGTATAAGGAATTTATATTGGAAACATTTTTCTTATTCTTTATGAGTTATCATTTTATGCATTGACTATTATTAACTGATATTTTCCTCTCTTAATTATTTTTATTATTAATGATCCTTGTAATTTTTTAATTGAATAATATCTTAAATAATGTAATAAAAAGTCAAAGGTTTAAACCTAAAACATGATGATCTATTATAAACTATTTACAATTATTCCTCATTTTTTATTATTTATTTTTATTTTTGTTAAGGTGACATTTCTTGGAAGGGTTTTTTTGTGATCGAATTGTTCAGATTTATTATTTTTTATGTTATTAGATGATATTGATTACCTGATTAATGATTTATAAGTGATAATTAGAATGTTAATGTAATGTGTAATTTCTTTTTGGTATTGATGAACCTGATAAAATAAATATTTCATAGAACATGAGTGATAGAAATTATTGGGATATCAACATATTAAGGAAGTGTTTTTACCTTGTTTTGATCTTTCTAAAGGATGTCATTTGGTTAGAATAACGATATTTAAAAGGTGGTAATATATTCTTTCATTTATAGGTTTGGTATGGATAAATTAGTGATGGATCTATACATTATATTAAATGGCGTAAGAATCGGTGTCTGGTAGGTATGGTCATGATTGTGTTGTGGCTAGTTGAGTAGGGTGATGAGTTGTGCGGAACTATCCTTGTCTTATTCATTATGTAATTGATTTTATGGTCAATTAATTGTTTTGGAAGTGGTTTATTATTATAAGAAAAGAGGGAATAATATAAATTGATGGGTTTTTTGGGTGGTAACGATATGGAAGATGATGTTATAGTAGATGATAACAGTTTTATTGCATTTTCTATTTATTATAAATGTTTGAAACTAGTTTAACGGTGTTGTGTGTGTGGTTTTGAATGTAAATACAGGATAAATATTTTTTATTTAGATTATATGTTTAGGGATGGTCTTAAAATTAATAGTGATGGGTAAAAAAGTCAAAAGATAAGAGTAAAAAATGGTGTATAGAATAAAAAATAGATGTTAAATAGTGGCGTTTTATGTATTATAGAAAATTATGAAGTTCTTTTTGTGTGGATTCCCCTTTTCTAATTGTATTTTTTATTCTATAATTATGTTTTTATGAAATGTCGTATTTTTCATATTATTAATTTTATATTTTAAATTTAATTTCTAGGATATTTTGTGGTAATGGAGAATGAAATTAGGAACTTCATAGGTTATAATGGTATGAGGTTTTTATGAAAAATAAAATAATGTTCAGTCGTTAAATTGGCCCTAATGTGAAGATGATGACATAGAGGATGTGATACATAGTAATAGATGTGAATTATAATTGTGTGGAATAAGATTGAAATCCTTTATATACATGATACCATACTGTAATGATGACGATGTGATTATGATGATAATTGGGTGGGGGATACATGGAAAGAGAATGGAAAATGATTGATGTCCATAATTTTTATGTAACCTCACAAATATATGGTTGTGAAGTGGTGATGTGGTATGTGATTGAGGATATCTATTTTGTGGTTGTAGATATGTGGTATGTGGATGATGAATCTCTGTTTTAGGTAATATTTTGTTTTATGTGTTGATGGATTTGTTTATTATGGATGGAATTTTATAGTATGTGGATATATAGCATAATGGTTGGTTATAGTGTGATGAGATAATTGATGATATGTTGTTATTGTTTTTTTAATCTCATATTTTTATTTATATATGAAGGGATCATTTTATATATTTGCTAACAGATTGAGGTGTAAACGATTCGAACTTCCAGTTAGTGGAGGTTAAAAATTTTCAATTAACTTTTTTATATTATGCATAGAGAGTTGATGATATTTCCAATTTATCAATTAGTATATTTCATATTTCTAATCCATTTTTAGATTTGAAGTTGTCTAGGAATTATTACCTTATATGTTGTTGAGGATATTAATGGTTAATAAGGAAGTAGGGGTAGCCATGGTTGAATATTGATTTTGGTGATTCATTTTTATTATTCTTATCAAACATCTATTTTTGGTTTATTCTTTTCATTTTTTACAACTAAAATTTCTACTTTTTCATATTTATTTCACATGGATTCAATGTTTTTTAGATGGATTATCCTACTGAGTACTCCAAAGAACTTGACCCTTTATATTTTTATAAGTGTTTTTTAGGATAGTTTGATGATATTAAAGGAGATTTTTAGATAGCACGAATAGAGTTTGGTGGCTAAAATGGGATTTTTAAGGCTCATTAATGACTTTCCTTTTATGATAACTGGATATATTTACATATAGGTGATATTTGGGTTTTGGTAATTATCTATTGAATGGAAATTTATTAGATTCAATGAGTGGTTTTCTTTAATTATTTCCTAGGTATGTGATGATAATGCTTCCTATTAGTTCATTACATATATAACAACGTCAACTCTAGTAACCTGTAGATAGTGTATACATTATCACATGGACATAAGATACAGGGATTCACATCCAGAATGACTTAATTGTTTAGTAGTCATGGTAAATTAGATACATACTTTATTCATGCATTATATTTGAAAACATAAATTAATACATAATTTTTTTTCATGAATAACATTATTCTCTATAGTATATCCTTATATATCAATCATAGTACACTTCATGGATTCCAATGAACGAAAAAAATAAGGGTGATCTGAAATGCTCAGTAAGGTTTAAGTATAAATATAACTATCACGAATCAATAATGAATAATCAATATAAAAAGGTAAATAAATAATCACGCATTCCATTTAATCAATAACATGGATATCAAAATAAGATAAGTAATAATCCATATAGAAATGTAAATAAATGAATATTCATACCATTTAAATAACATGACTATCATAATTAGATAAAGAATAATCAATATGGAAAGGTAAAAAAAGAAAAAACATGCCATTTAATCAATAATTGTTTGTTAAATGAATCTAGGGTTAAAATATCAAAGATAAAATATCATGAATAATAATAATAACTAAATTATAAATAAAGGAAATTATTAATTATTATATTTCATGAAATTGGGATAATGATACCTCTACCTTCAAGACCTATCACAAGACTGTTTAAAACAACTAGGTAAAAATTTATCTAGTTTGGCCAATTGATTTTGTGTCATCAAACATATTTTTATTATGAGAATTATGATTCATTTAGTGTATATATATAAATAGTCCCCACCTATATCTTCATATCCAAATCACTCCTCATATATCAAATAATTTATTTAATTTAGGAATAATGTGTCTTATCACCAAATATATATATTGAGTATGGAGTATAGATTTATCAGTATTTCCCCAAGTGAAAAAATGATTTTCAACAAAAATACTATATGTAGAAATGATATCCATTTTAAGTAATAATCATATCCATGAAAAATTAAATGGTTATTTCGAGAAATATAATGTCCACATGAAAGTTAATAAATAAAGGGAAGGCTAATGACTATAAAAATGAATCAAGGAAGTGAATTTCAATACTTTCATTAGCCAAAATGAACATAAAACATCCATTAGAATATTTAGGATGGTATCAATATAACATATTCCCATGGGAGTATGAATAAATATGGTTTTTCATTGGTGAATAGAAATACCATAAAAATATATTTAAAAGTTTTCATGAGGAAAATATCTATTTCATTTTGAAAAATTATTTTTAAAACTAAAAGTTCATAAAATATTTTTAAAATATTATTCATTGAAAATAAAATATGAAAAATAAAAAATAATATTTAAAAAATTTGAGTGTCCATATTTTTTGGAAATTTTGTTCATGTCATACATGTTAAAATAAAAATTCCTTCACTTTTTTGGTAAAATGGAAATGAACATTGTTTTGAAAACAAAATGATGATTCAATTAATTTTTTTTTTAAAATTTAAAAATTTGAAAAAAATTCCTTTAAAAAATCAATTGTAAAGTGGTTTAAAACATTTTTTAGAACATTTTAAAAAATAAGGATTTGGTATAAAATGGATTTCTGACCGAAGAGAGAAATGAAGTCAGATATTCTTGAAATAGTTTTCTAAAAAATATTAATTACCAAAGATTGTAAAAAAGGTATTATTACATAAAAATATCATGAATAAATAGATTAAAATAAAATTAAATGGGTTTATTATGAAATTTTAAAATAATTTACTTCATCTAAAATTCAGTAGTAAATAATCTAAAAAATAATGAGATTGTGAAATAAACACTTACAATTATCATAATGTTCAAGTAGGGATTAATAAATGAATTGATTTTGTTTATAAACTATAAATCCACTTAAAAAAATTTTAAATAAAAAATAAGATAATAAATATTCATTTCAAACATAATCTTAGAATATCAATGTCAATGATGAAATAATGTAACTTACTGAAAAAAATTTGAGTCATGAAATTATTTACCATTTGGTAACTCTTAATTCATATCCCATTAGAGGTAATAATTCAAGTTGAATCTTAAAATACCATGAATTATTAATTAATAATTAAATTATATGAAAATGGAAATTATTTACACCATATAAAAAAATTTAAAACCATAACATTACTATCTTCCCCAATGATGATAAATTGTGAGGAAGTCCCTTACCTCACACATCCTTTTGGTTGAACATGTTTTAACCTCGTATATAGTTATTTTAAACCTGATAATATTTTATCTCAAAACCATATTAATATATATAATATCATATCTGATCCTTTTATTTTATATTATCAATCATTCATTAATTATTATTAATTTTTTTTAATTTTTTCTAGTGTTAATTTCGTTGTTTTCTCATTCATGTTTCAATGTGAAAGTTGAATTCATTGTCAACATATATATATATAGTCCCATAATATATATTATAATAACCATTATATAATTATGATATTTATAAATCAATATTACTTTTAAGACTAATTATGAAATATGGTTTTTGAGAAATGAAGTGTGTTATGATCAAGGAGACAGTATGTCGTACATATACATGAGTAACGTTTCCATTTTCAATGATAATAATGGAAATAATGTTATTAATATTTTATCTTTTAAAAATGATAATAATATCATAAATAAAATATTATTTCTTTAAATATACTTATATATATCATCCATGTTGTGTGGTGATTAAAAGAAAGTTGCATCAGTTTGTGAAGGTGGTAGTCCAAACATACATGAAATATGCTATCATTTTTCCAGTGTAAAAAAAGCATAAATATGACATGAATATTTTAATTATGTCATTTATATCACATTAATTAGTTAAATTTAACCTTATTAAATTCCATATAATGTGTTAGTGAAAGATAAATCACATCTCTTTACGTAGCAGTATTATGTGCTACACACGAGCGACATTATCATATCCCCTATGAAATGAAAATTATGAAATTTAATATATGATTTAATGAATTTAGAGGTATAACAATGTTATTAAAATAACATATATTTATTTTATCCATCATCATTCCCAACCATGAGAGGTGTTAATGGAAAATAATTGACTTAGGTTCACGAGGTTGTAGTGCATTTTAAACATGAATGATGATTAAATAACCCAATCGATCAAAGTGGGGATGGTTGTAGTTTATGAAATTAATATTAAAACATATCATAGTATGTAATATTACATGATTATTATATAACCATTATTGAATAATTATTAATCGAGGTGGTGGAAGAAATAAAATAAAAACATTAGATGAAGAATGTTACCTCTTCTTCGAATAACCTCCTTAGATTTTCAAAAAACCCTTCCTAGGTTACCTTTCTTCCAAAAATAATGATAGTAGTATGAGGGTATGGATTTTGGGGAGTTATTTTGGAAATTATTTTCTCAAAAAATGGATATAATGTGTCAATAATATAGGATTACAGGTGGAATTTTATTAGTGTGGTCAGTGACACACTTGTAATTTTTGAAAAGAAAAAGGTGAACTAATGTTTTTCACCTGCCAAAAGTGTCTAAAATATGTTATTATAAAAAATAATACATTATAGAATCTAAATATTTCTATAAAATAAATTTTATACAAGTTTTTAGGAAATTTTAATCCTCATCATTTTATTTTAACCATAGAAAAATCCATTTTTAACAAAACTACGGTGAATAATTTTTTATGTTTTCACAATTAATTTTAGATCAATTTTAATTAGGAATTATTAGATAATATAAATTATGATTATTTAAAATATTCAATACATTTTTCAAAATTTAATTCATATGAGCAGTGAAATTTGATTTCAAATTAATCCTACAAACATTACAAGAAAGTGGGTTTTTGAAGTGAAAATGTTCAAAAGTTTACAACATTTTTATATAAAAATGATTCTAAAGAAATAAATTGGATTATAATCTATTTATATATAATTTAACAAATTTTAAATTAAATAAAATTTAAAATATAATATAAATTTATAAATAATTTAACAAAACATACGTTTTCAATTAAAATTTTGTGTTTTCACTATTGATAAATATGTAATATTTTAGAAAAACACAAATAATTACCACTAAGATAATTTTTATTTTATTAATTAATAAAAAGTGTTTATTTTTCCAAATAAAGTTTCTAAAAGTGGTAAAAATTAATTTTAAATTCTTGGAGTGCTATGATTCTATTATTTTTTTCTTTCTTATTTCAATATGGGGTTAATGTTTTAGCAAGTCAGAATTTCATATATACTTAAATGGTTTTCAAATTATTTAGTATCAATTATTATAAAATAGTCCTACTATTTTTTTATATGAATAGTTTTATTTATTATGGAATAATAATTGGGTTAAATTACTTCCCTTCACAAGAATTTTAATGGGGAACTTCTTACAAGAGTGAATATTATTATCTACATTCATCCACCTATGTCCAGAATATGAGTAGTTATTCAATATAAAATTATTGTTTAATTTTTTAGAAAGTGTTTCTTCTATGGAAAGATCTTGAAAAACTTATACAAGTTCTATATGATCCAAACTAGTTTTTTGATATTCAAAATAAATAATTTTATATGGTTTTGTGAGAACCAGTACAATCAAGAAGCAGTAAATCAAATACCACACAAAAAAAAATTCAAAACTCAAAACTCCCCCTGAGAACATCACACTGGACCAAAATTAAAATCATCAAAACCCTAAGACATTAGAACACTGTGAGTTTTATGTTTAGAATATAATCGATGATCAACATAATGAGCAATATCAACCATAGTTAAGAAGAATAATTTTCATAGAAAAATAGCAGCTCCACTATACCATCACCATAGATAACCAAAACCTAAATCATGAAAGAAAAATTCATCATCCAAGAAAAAACACTACTGAAACAAATTATAAAAACACAGGATGAAGAAGCCCGAATTTCCACAACTCCAACCACCATATTCCAAAACCGCCCTAGTGAAACCAACACACCAGAACGAGATGGGGTCATGCATGTTTGACTAGGCTGTAAAATTAAGGGTGAGAGAGGTGGGATCAAGACACCTTAGAGATCTAAAACTCCATCATAGAACTGTTGTTGTCGATGATAAAAACCAAAAAACCAAAAAATCTGAAACGTCGGTAGGATCATGCCACTATGTTATCGGACATCCAATAATACCATTGATAAAACCAAGAAACACATCCAAAATCATTCACTCTGAACCTCCTTAACATGAATAAATCTAATTCTAGATAAACCACCACCAAAAATACCATCAAAACATAACAACTTGAAAAACTAGACAAATTGTAATCTTTATCAGTATAAGACTAGGCTACCGGAGTAACACTATAAAGGCATGCCCTTGATGCTAAAATAATCCCCCAACACTATCCCAAAAATACCATAAGAAACATCATATAAGACCAATATAGATTCCAGTGCCACATGATAGGTAGTAAGAGGAGATGTGGGTGAATGGTCAAATAGGAAGATCCACTAAGAATCGAGTAAAATATAATCCCAAACCACCAAATTGCCTTTAAGTCAAACCAATGTGTGGTTCGTCATAAATTTTCTGGTAATAATATCATGCATGAAATATTTGGGGAATAAAAAATTAAAACAAACATCCTAACACAATATAAGAAAATAGAAAGAATCACTGAATGAAAACATAATAAATAAGCATAAAATGAATGGAAATCCATATAAATTGTTTATATTTTAATTTTATTTACTTATTTCAACTTATATAGTAATATATTTTCAAAATTTCAATCCATATTGTCCATGTGTTTTAGTTGTTAATTTTTTTAAACAAATCAACATTTAATTAAACATGTGAACAATATTTAAATGTTGTTCCCATTGACATAAACAGTTTAGGATTTAGAAATGGTTTAAATGTGTATTTATATGTTTAATATTTGTATAATATTGTAACAAAGTATGTTAATACTATATATATTTTTATATATATTATATGTTAAAACATTTTATAAGTTTATTTGTCAATATAGTTTTAAATTATCTTGAATTTGGGTAAGAGAACATAAGTATTGGATGTATCATGATCATATGTTGGTGTTATATATAAAAATATAGATGTTCCATAATAATCACAATGCTAAATGTGAGATCATAGACTCTAGGGTTCTTTCTCATAGTGATAAAATTGATTATTTAAACGTTGGTTCCTCTTTGGTGGTTCATCTTTTTTAGAATTATTTTAAAATTATCAACAGTGATAACGAAGTGGCATTAATCGAAGTTACTAAGTAATGACCTGGGGAAAATGATAATATTAACACAAGGAATATATTAAATGTCACATATTTCTCTTTACCTATAGGTAAAAAAATATATTTTTATGAAAATAATAATAAATTTAAATAAAAATAATATTAATTTATTCCTAAATTTATTAGTTTGTTAAACCATGTGTGATTAAATAATTTGAACCATTTATTATGTGTTTTGTATTTAATATAAATATATAGATGTAAAAGAAAACTTCATTTTATATTTAAATTTAATTTTCTTAGTTCATATTTTGAGTATAGTTACTCATTGGTTTTATATTCTTATTCAATGGTAGATAAACACTTTCATAATCAAACTACATAAAATAAAGATCATTAACTATAGTTTAGTGTTATTCATTTACTTATAAAATAGTATAAGTGGGGTATTTTATCGTTTTATTCTATAAGTTAATTGAAATATATTGAGAAAAATCCATATCATTAATGAAGAAGTTATTTTCTTATGAATTCATCTACGAATTAAAATAATTCTCGTCACTTTTCAAAAATATTTATTTAATTTATCATGATTTTACTATTTCATACTCATTCTATTTTTTCAAATATATATATTTCATTAGTATTTTATAATTCTATATCAATTATATCCACTAAATATACACACAATAAAATAATTCAATTATTTTTAATCAAGAAAAATTAAATAATTAAATCATTTATGAACATTACTATAATGCCCCAACCCCAGAAACCTGGATCTGGTGCATTATTGTATTATATAAGCATTATTATAAGAAATAATTCATTAAGAAACAATTAGTATAGAAGTTTTTTAATACCATATTATATACATGATACCCATAGTTCATTGGTAAAGATAGAAAATACAACATGGTACATAATAAACTAAAATAAATTGCCTCCTTGAAAACTTATTCAGGGTACAATTCTTCATAACCTGGGGAAAGGAAACATAATAAGGGTGAGCTCAAAATCTCAGTAAGGGTTACACATAGTGGAATCATGAATCAATAATAAGTGAATCATATTCAATTACATATAATTAATAAGGCGTGTTGAATAAATTAAAACACATGCCATCAATAAGCTAAGAATGATAACACATCCATAGATTTTGTCATAGTGAAAACCTCATTGAAAGTAAAAATGAATAATGAATAAATATAATGATTATTATATAAAATTCAAGCATCTGGCACCTTAACCATCATACTGTCGAGATGATTTATGTCTGTGGGTAGAAGCTCGCCAGATTTTTGGAAACAAACTCGAAGGGTTTGTCACCAAATGATTTTTCTAAGGAGACCTGTCAATACATTGAGGTGATATAGAGGGCCCCTAACATCACATACAGTTAAATTAATTCTTTATACAATTATTTAATACATGAACAATATGATTTTTCAATGTCCATATTGAGTAGAGGATACAGATTCAGTAATATTTGCACTGTTAATGAAACATTCCACATAAATATCATATATAAAATGGTATACGAAAAAGAAAATAATAATATCAATGTTACAAGAATATGGATATATAATTTAATAATAATTTTAAATGATAGATGATCTCAAATGGGTAGTATTTACACCACATAAGATTGATTAGGTGCACAATACCAAGTAAATCACAATTAAATGGAAATTGAGATATGGTCCCTTACAACACTTTAATCAATCAAGTTAATATTCATCATGTGAATCACTGAATACCATGAATATAAAGATACTAATAATATTATATATCAAATTTCAGTAATCCTAAACCATTTACAAATAAATAAATTATGGAAAATGGAAATATCACTTAAATAAAAGTGGGATCAGAAACCCCGTATCTTATGACTGAATGTGTTCTTCCTTTGATATTAATGTCATCGACAGTAAAATTAGATTAATAATTTATGAATTATAGAACCTTATATACTTTTAATTGTTTTATTATATCCTCATTAAGTTCATTTATGTCCTTTTATATGGGTTTATATGTTCAATTTCATCTTTTGTGAGTGCGTGTTTTCATAGTTTTCACGTTCAGTTCGCTTGTATAAGAGTATAAAAGTTCCTGTAAAATGGAAATTGAAATACATAACTGAATTTATGAGTTATTAATGATCAACCAGGGGGTTAAATTATCATATAAATAATTTTTTATTTGTTTATAAGATGAATCATTATATAAAATTTTAATGATATGCACTTGGATTATTTTGGTGGTTTTTTGATCACCATGAACTCATTTTTTATAAATAAATACAACATGTAAAAAAGGATTAATAATCATTAAATATGATATATTAAATATATTTTTATCTGTTTCAACCATAAAAATAGTTTCATGACCATAGTTGGAGATGGTAATAGAAATTTAAAACTCGTTGTCCTTTTATGTGATAAATCAACACATCTCGGACGATGTTTTCACTTTTCGAATAAGAGGAGGATGAAAGAGATATGATGATGAAATATTCCATTAGAATAATAAAAAACTATTAAATTTAAGGTAATGTAATTATTAAATAATTTTAATGAGGGTAGGTGACGAGAGAGAAACAAAATAATGGAACGTGTAAAAGAAGTTGAAAGGAAAAGGAAGAGAGGTTTACCTCTTGAGTACTCCTCCTTGAGAATCCCCTTAAGAACATTGTATTTGGACTTTTGGTGAGTCCATAAATTATTGGATGTGTGGGGATGTCATGGGAAGAGTATTCGGTAGAACTTTGGGAATTCAAAAATATTGAGAGGTGTGAGAGGAAGAGGGGGTGAGGGATGGTTTATATAATGAAGAAGAGGAGTGACTTCTCAATTTTTTATTCATTAATTTATTATTTTTCTCAAGAAAAGAAATAGTATTGATTATTGTAACAAAGAAAAGTAATATTTTCATGTTATTTAGAACTAATGGTTTCTGACATCATCCATTACGAAATGAATAGTGTATTTATCTCATAATGTATTTACATCATAATTATCGTATTTTACTATTCAGCCAAAAATCAAGTATTTCAGAAAATTACCAAAACATCACAGTAACTATTTTTAAATGTTTAGAATCAGAAAATGAACTCCAATTTTAGAATATAATATTATAAATATTTGAAATGTAATTTTCAATTAAAATCATCATTTACTCAAAAAACACCAATTTTAATATTTTACTCAATTTAATGACACTTTAAAAATTAACTAGGGTCACATAAAATTATATTATATCATATGAAATCAAAATCTTGATTCATTAATACATTTTATGAAAATGAATTATCTTTTAAATAGTTTTATTAATTATTAAAATTGAAATTAAATATTTATTACTCCCAAAAATGCCAACAACTAATTAAAAATATTCACCATCATTTATAAGGTGCATAAATTTTAATTATACACTCATGTGTGTTGTAACTATTCATTTAACTTATTTACTATTTTTAAGGGTCATATTAATATTCATATGTGTAGGTTACTATTCATAAATTTACGTTACAATTCACCAAAAATTATTTTGATCCAATCAGACTATAAATATCATACAGATCACAATCGTGTTTGTCCATTTCTCAAAATTCTAATCACAGAAGTGGAAAAATTATGAATAATTTCTAGGTTAAAGAAAATTGTTCTTTTTCACAATAAATCAGTGTTATGTTCATTTCAAGATATCTAATGATATGAAATTATTTAATAATGACATACCATTAATTATTGGGGTGTTATATTCTTCCCTCCTTCAGAAATTTCTTCCTCAAAATTTTTCATGTAGATTGTTCCCTAAAAAATGTGGGTGGTTCTTCTTCCTAACATTCTCTCATTCCCACGTTACTTCCTCCATTTTATGTTTTCTCCAGAGAACCTTTACAAGTCGAGTTGTTTTATTTCTCAATACCTACTCCCTTTCTTCAATAATCTCGATAGGCTCTTCACGGCATGACAAATCCGGTTCCGGATCTATTTGTTCATAGGTGAACATGAATTGGGTTTCGAATGAATTTCATTAACAATGACATGTGGAACACATTATGAAATTTGGAGAGACATTGTTTCATTGATAAAGGATAAGGGACAGAACCAATTATTTCTTCAATTTCGAATGGTCTGATGTACTTAGGGCTCAGTTTCCCTTTCTTACTGAACCACAAGACCCCCTTCCATGGATATACTTTTAGAAATACATGATCTCCCACTTCAAATCCCAAATCCATTCTCCAGTTGTCATCATAACTCGTTTTACCACATTGGGTTTCATTAATATGGGAATGAATTTTTTTACTTTTTTGTTGTCTCTTCGGTAAGTTCTAGTCCTATAACTTTCCTCTCACCAACTTAATCCCAAAAATTTGGAGTTCAATACTTTTATCTACATAATTCTTCATATGCTGCAATTTGAATGCAATAATCGTAACTATTATTGTATGACAATTACACCAAAGGAAGGTATTGATCCCAAATACCTTGAAAGTCAAGAGATCATGATATCAACATATTTTCTACTATTTGAAAAGTCCTTTCAGGCTGTCTGTCGGTTTGGGGGTGATAAGAAGTACTCATATGAAGCTCAGTATCCAAAGCCTTCAAGAGAATTTTCCATTATTTTGATTTAAATCAGGGATCTTGATCGAACACAATTGATTTAGGTGTACAATAAAGTCTTACAACTTCATTAATATAAATTCTTTCCAAGTGCTCAAGTGTGAAATAATCTCTTTTAGAAAAGAAAATGTGTTGATTTTTTAAAGACGATAAAAAATTACCACTATTTTGCCATTCCTTCTAGATTTCCTCGGTAGTCATATGACAAAGTCCATCATAATTTCGTCCCACTTTCACATTGTAATAGTTATAAGTTTCATGACCCATTTAGGATGTTTTCTCTCAACATTCACGTGTTGAAAAACTAGACACCTTGACACATATTCAACAATTTATCACTTCATGTTATCCCACAAATAATATTCCTTCAGATCTCTATACATCATGGTGTTAATAGGAGGTATAGAGAAATATAAGCTATGATAATCATCTAATAGTTCTCTTTTTTAGATTAGGAACTGATAAAATGCATAACCTCTTTCCAAATTTCATAACTATATCCCCATACACGAAAGTCATCCAATATTCCTCCCTTAACAAAATTAATTTTATTTTTTATATTCTCAACATCAGCTTGAGAACATTTTATCTTCTCTAGTAATGATTGTTTAGCATCATTTAAAAAAGGAAAGATATTTCCCATTCCTTGAAAATTAACATATCCATCTCTATCATATCCATGAATATAGGATCTCTCTCAATCCACTTTAGGTTCAGAAGTCCATGATGATTCCTTCTTAATGCATCGTCAACCATTGCCTTTCTTGGGTGGTAGTGTATTGAACAATCAAAATATTTGAGTAACTAGATCAATATCCTTTTCCTCGTGTTGAGTTCTTTCTGTGTAAAAATTAATTTCAAACTCTTGTGATTTGTATATATCTCACATATTTCACAATAGAGATAGTGTCTCTGTATTTTTAGAGAGTAGATTACAGCTGCTAACTCTAGATCATGAGTTGTAAAATTCTTCTCATGATTCTTCAACTTCCGTGATGCATAATGAATAACACAATCTTTTTTCATCAGGACACAACTAAGTCCATTATTTTATGTGTCATTTTATATCACAAATCCATCATTTCCAAAGGGAATAGTCAAAATTGGACCACTGATGAATCTTCTTTTCAAATTTTCAAAGCATTATGTATATTCTTTCATCTATACAAACATTACGCCTTTAGGTGTGAGCTTGGTTAGTGGGTTATGAAATCCGATGAAATTCCAAGAAAAATGTTGATAGTAACCTGCTAAGCTAAAAAAACTATGTACCTTAGTAATGTTGGTTTGTGTGAGCCATTCTTAGATTGTCTATGTCTGTGTATAATCAATTATGATTCTATTCTTAGAGACAATATGTCTAAGAAAAGAAACTAATTGAATCCAAAATTCACACTTTCTAAACATCCCATATAATTAATTTCTATTAAGAGTTTCCATAATGATCCAAAAGTGATTCTCATGGTATTATTAGCATTTGGACTATACCAGGATATCATCAATAAATATCACAAAAAATTAATCAAGATATTCCTTAAAAAACCTATTCATTATATCAATGAAAACAAAGATTGAATTAGTTAGTCCAAAAGGAAATACTGTAAACTCGTAATGCCCATACCTAGTTTGAAATGCTATCTTAGGAATATCATTATTCCTCACACGTAGCTGATGATATCTAGATCGAAGGTAAATCTTTGAACAATTTTGACCTCCATGATGTTGATCAAATAAATCATCAATATGGGGAAGAGGGCAGTTTTTATTTATCATAATATCATTGATCTCCCTATAGTCAATGCACAACCTGATAGATCTATGTTTCTTCTTGACAAAGAGAATAGGGGATCCTAGTGGAGAAACACTATTGCTGATAAATATTTTATCACCTAATTCCTCTAGTTGTTTCCTAAGTTATACTAATTTCACAGTGGCCATTCTATAAGGATACTTGATATAGATCTTCCACTAGAAATTAAATCAATTGAGAACTCAACATCCTACTCTAGAGGGTGTCTAGGTAAAACCTCTATAAATACATCAATGTATTCTTGAAAAATAGGCACATAGTAAATTTTAATTTCCATAGATGATTTTTTCTCTTCATCCCCAAGAATTTTATTTCGATGAGATACTGAAGGTAGATCTGGATAAGATCTAGATGATGATGTTTCTGCTCCAAAGATAAGGGATTCTACATCATTCTCAAAAAAAATTACATCCTTATTATTTCAATTTATTTTCTCATTAATATTGAAAGACTATATATACCAATAATTATTTCAAAATCAATCATATTTATGATGAAAAGTTCAGAAACTAATGTATATTTATGTGTCAAAAAGGGGACTGACTGACACACTGTGGTTGCAACGATACGTCCCATAGAAGTTTTGACTAAAAACTACCTCATTAAATTAAATTTCAAATGTCTGATTTTCTTGGAAATCTGAGAATATATAAAGGAATGTGATGATCAAGAATCAAATAATGCATTGGCTACATTTGATGAAATAATTAAAGTACCTACCACCACATCATTAGTAACTTCAATCTTCGTTGTTGTAATCACATAAGAATTCCCCTAATCTCATATCCTTTTCTAATAAAATTTTCCTTGGTGCTTTAGACATTCATTTTCATAGTGTCCCATCTCCCTACAATTTTATAATTTAACATCATTGACTTGTTTCTTACCCTTGCATTAATTATATCGATGACCCTTTTCTCCACAATTATTGCAAACTCCCATACCTTCCATGATTATCCCAAGATGATTATTTATACATTTATTATATAATGGGGATTGCTTCATTCCCTTATTATAATATGGTTTTATACCATTTCCATGGTTTTTAGATTACCACATCTTATCTTGGTTTCCATTAAATAAATTTTATCTAGAAAATATCTTCAATATTTTGATGGCACTTAATACAATTTTGTCATAAGAAGGAATTTTTTGAAAATCCATAGCCCTTCAAAGACATGGATTAAGACCTCCAAAGAAAAGATCAATTTTTTATTCTGACACATGTACGTAATCTATAGAATACCTGGATAATCTTGTGAAGGTAGCATCATACTAAAAAATTCTCTCTTCTTCACTTGGTTTAGATTATGGAATTTTATCTTAATTTCAGTTTATTGTTCACAAGGAAAATATTTTTAAAAGAATATTTCCATAAAAGTTCACCATTCCATCTCATCTATTTCTTCTTCTTCTATGGTATTCTAGATCGAGGACTACCATTTATCAACATAACCCTTAAGGTAATATATATCCAGTACTACCTTTTCGTTTTTATTACATATTAATTCCTTAAATTTCTTTTCAAGGGACTTGATCAACTGCTCAGCTACCACTAGATTAGTAGTCCCACTAAAATATGCGTACTTCTGTAGCATGAAATGATCCATTCCATATTTATCATGGTTATTATTCACCACCTATTTGTTTTTTTCCTTAAATATTCATGATCAGATCCGCTCTGATACTGACTCTGTTTACTTGCTAAGTAGGGCAATCCATACATTTTCCATAGGTATTGATTTCCATTATTCCATTAGGAACCATCACTAAACAATACAATGCACTAATTTAGATCATAATGAATAATTTATAACTAGAAAATGCTTAACATAATTTGAAAATTTATACCAAGAAAATATCATAATCAAAAACATTGTTTCTATTTACTTTTAAATTCAACCTAATGGTTTGTAAAGAAAATGTTAATCATCCTATGAATATCCCCTATTAGATTCAAACTAGGTTTGAATTAAGGCTTGTTTTCATGTACCATGATACCCTGGGTCAAGATCGAAACTCCTTATTGTATTTGTTACTCCTAGGTATATCTTTTCCAAAACTACGTCCACTTGTAGTATCCATACATGGATGTATATGATAAGAATAACCACATAGTCTCTACCTTACCAGAATTCATATATGTTACACTATTTTTATCCTCAATTTCTATATTAGGGTTACATCCTCTAAACTATGTTTACTAAGTATAGTTTCAAAGTTTACTATTAAAAATCCTTTGATACCAATTGTAACACCCCGAACCCAAAAACCCAGAGCCGAAGATTTATATTATTACATTGTCATGATTACAAGAAAAAATTCTTGAATGACTGATTAGTTTAGTAGTTTTTGAAGACCATATAACATTAATTGTACCCATATTAAATTGTGAAAGATATAAAATACAACATGGTACATAATAAACTATAATAAATTGCCTCCTTGAAAGATTATTCAATCTTGTCTTCTTCATAACCTGGGGAAAGTAATCATAATAAGTGTGATCTAAAATGATTATTAAGGGTCACACTTGGTGGAATCGTGAATAAATAATAATTTAATCATAAACAATTATTCATAATAAATAATACATGGTGAATAAATAAAAACACATTCTATAAATAATTTGAGAATGATAATGAGTCCATATATTTTATCATAGAGAAAACCACATGGAAAGTAAAAAAAATTGAATTCTAAATAAAGAGGATGAATATTATTTGGACATCATGTATTTGTAACATGAACTATTATTCCATCAATATTTATTATGTTTGTGGGTTGAAACTAGTTTGATTTTTAGAAACAAACTCGAAGGGTTTGTCACCAACTGATTTGTCTCATTAGACCTCTCAATGATTCAAGGGGATATAGTGGGCCCCACCCATCAATTCCATAAAAAATATTTCTTTATAAAGATATTTAATAAATGAAAAATGTGAAATTTTAATATTCATATTTTGTAGAGTATACAAATTCACAAATATTTCCACAGTTAAAGTAACATTCCACAAAAACATCGTCTGTAAAATGGTATATGGCTAAGACAATAATCATATCCTTGATATAAGAATATGGATATATAATGTAAATACAATTTAAAATGATAACTGATCAAAACTAGGTATTAGTTACAGCACATAAGAACGATTAGGATCACAATACCATGTAAATCACAATGAAATAGAAATTGAAACAATGTCCCTTACAACATTGTAATCAATCGAGTTAATAATCATCAAGAGAATCATTTAATAAAATGAATATAAATATAATCATGATATTATATAACAAATGGAAGTAAAAATAAACCACATACATAAATAAGTGGTGAAAAATGGAAATCTCACAGAAATAAAAGAGAGATGAGAAACCCCTTACCATATTCCCAAATGTGTTCTTCCTTTGATCCTGATTTCCTGGATTGTCAAATTATATTAATTAATTAAAACATCTGGAACATTTTAAACATGTAATTGATTTATTATATCCTCATTAAGTTCATTTATGTCCTTTAATATTGATTTAGAGAACCAATTTCATCATTTGGGAGTGCACGTTTTCTTAGATTCCATGTTCGGTTCACTTGTATAAGAGTATGGATGTTCATGAAAAATGGAAATTAAAATCCAAAATTAGTGTTATTATTTATCAATGATCATGAATAATGTAAAATTATTATATAAATCATTTATTTATGTTGGTAGAGGACGAATAATTATACAAAATTTTAATGATAAACACATGGATTATTTTGATGGGTTTTCGATCACCACAAACTCATTTTGTTTTATAATTAAATACCACATGTGAAAAAATGATTACAGAACATTAAATGGGATATATTACATATATTATGATCTGTTTCAACAATATAAATGGTTTCATGATTGTAATTGGAGATGCTAATAGAAATGACCACCCCTCGTCCTTGAATGTGATAAATGAACACATCTCGAATGGTGTTATCATTTTTAATATAAGGGGAAGGGGATAGAAAGAGGATGATGATGAGATATTTAATTATCATAATATAATTCCAATACATGTAAGTTATTGTAATTATCATAGCATTTTGATGAGGTGATGTGTGTAGAGAGAAAAAAAATAATGGAACCTGTAAAACAAGTTGGAAGGAAAAAGAAGAGAGGTTTACCTCTTGAGTACTCCACCTTTTGAATCTCTTTAAGGCCTTTGTTTTTGGCCTTTTTGTGAAACCAGTAGGTGATAGACATGCGGGATGGTTTGGGAAGAGTATTTTTTAGAACATAGGAAAGGATCAAAGCTTCACAGTTGTGCGAGGAAGATGGGGTGAGGGGTGGTATATATAGTGGAGGAGAGGAGTGATTTCTCAATATTTTATTCATTATTTAATAATTTGTTCAAGACCAGAAATAGTATTGATAATTGTGACCATGGACAGTAATAAGCACATGTGATTTCAAACTAATGTTTTCTTTTAGCATCCATGATGCAAGGAATAATGTATTTATCTCATAATGTATTTATACCGTAATTACTCTAATTTACTATTCACCAAAAAATCATGTCTTTCAGAAAATTCAAAAACAAATCCCCCAAACCATTTTTGAACATATAGAAAAAAATAACTCCATTTTATTAAATAATTTCTAAAAAAATATGAGAAATTTAATTTTTAATTTGAACATTTACTAGAAAAATATCAATTTTAATATTATAACTGATTTTATGACACTTTGAAAAATTAACAAGAGTATCATAAAATTATCTTATATCATAGGGAAAAAAATAATGATTCATGAATTAATATTTTAAAAATTCATTATATTTTAAATAAATTTATTAATTATTAAAATTATAATTAAATTTTTAGTAATAATAATATTGGTAACACTTAATTAAAAATATTCACCTTCATTTATAATGTGCATAAATTTGATTTATACGCTCAAGGGTGATGTTACCAATCATTTGGCTGATTTACTGTTCATAAGGGGTATATTAATATTCCTAAGAGTGGGTTTCTATTCCAAAGGTTACATTACTATTCACTAAAAATTATGTATATCCTATCAGACTTAAATATCATACTGATCACAACTGTGTATGTACATTTTTCAAAAATCATATCCCAAAAGTAGAAAAATTATGATTTATGGATTGGTTATAGAAAAGTGTTTGTTTTATAGAGACTCAATGTTATGTGCATTTTGATCTATCTAATGAGTAGATATTATTTATGGAGGACATTCCATTAAATATTGGGGTGATATATTTTCATTTAATTTTAAATATAGGTATAATGTTCAATAAATCTTTTATACACTAAAAAAAATATGCATGGCATGAAATATTTATTGATATTATTACATAATAATCCATAAATTTCATGATATTCTAGGGACCAAGGATTCTTCTTTCGTACCCCTATATTGATTTCTCATTACCCAATAGATACAAAAATGAACACACAAAAACATAGAATGAAAATTATAAATATGGATGGTGTTCACCTAATTGTCACTTGATTATGTAAGATCCAAATAAAAAATAACCACCAAATATGTGGGTTAATTATCATAATTTCTTCATCACTAATACCTCATCTTTTTTCAATGTTGGAGAATCCCCTACTTTAACAACTCATCATTTATGATATCTTTGTGGAAATTATTTATCATTTATTTTCCTCTTAGAATAATAAATTCTCTTGAAAAAAAGGATTCCACATCATTTATAAGGAAAATGTTCACTTTATGGGTTTGAAAATGATTTATATTGAAAATTATCATAAATAATTATGTTTATTTATATTTAGATTTGTTGGGGTGGGATTTTTTAATTTTGTTCGTCACAAACATATATTCATCATGAATAAAATTGAATTTTTTATACTATTAATGTTTTACATTAAACTGATCAACCCTTAAAATTGTATTCATAATTTTTTTACATGTCAAAATTCTCATTGTAAGATAAGAAAACACATAACATTAAAAGAATTTCCATGAAGTGGATAAAAGGGTCCCTTTATTTAAAACAAAAAAATAAATATTTAATTATTCTTTTTTTTTGTTTAGTTAAACCACATTCATATCCACCATATGGATGAAAATTATTTAATGAATATTTGTATAATGATTGGTCATCTCATGTAAGTTTACACAAACTTGATCACTATATATCATCCCTAATTTTACTCTATATATGATGAAGCTGAGTTATGATGAACAATTAAAATTTTATATAGATTAATAATTTTAAGAAGGTATTTCTAATAATTACTTCTTTGAGGACCCCCTTCTTACTATTTGATATGCCATATCAAATGGTGGAGTATGACCTGATGAGTTTTTTATAAAATATTTAATTGAAAAATTATTTTTATCAAATATGTGTATCAATAATAGTTTATATACATAAAACTGTGTTATATAAAATATATAAATAAATTTTTTACATATTCATTATTTAAATTTTTATCTCATTTTTATGTATTCTTTTTGTGAGGATTCTTCTACTACTAGCACCAATTTAGGTGAATGTTCCAATGAAAATGTTTAATCTTGTGGAGATGAAGATTCTAATGTTCTTAGAGGAGGTGATAATGATGTTTGTGTTTATGTAAGTGATTATAAGGGTTGTTTTGGTTCTGGTGAAACCAATATTGAGATCCATTACAGATTTAAATTTTAATATTGGTTGCTAAATTGAATTTAAATATATATTTTTCATTTATTTTGATGACATTCATATTGAAATTTTTTTTATCTTTGAGATAGTTTGAATTATCATGATATATATTTTATTTTGTTTGAGTTGTAAGCAGCAAGGTGTGGGAGCATTTTTCTGGAAGTAATAGGGTCACATTTTATGTTTGAATATTTTTTTAAATCCATAGTTGATAAATCATGATAAGGTACTCCTACATCCAACACATTTTAAATATGGAAAATTATTTTACTATAAAAAAATAGAATTATATATTTTTTCCTCATTTTATGGATGTTCTCTACCTCACAGTGATGAGTTATGTAATTAGCCTCTGGACATCTTCCCAGCCCACTTCATAAATTTTAGTTTATATGGAACATAAGTTAAGTGTAGAAAAATATAATCCATCATAAATAATACAACAATTAAATACGGTTTTATAATTGTAATATTTTACAAAAACCCTAATAATAACAAAATCTTTGAAATTTACCAGTGAGAAATATATTATTTGTTGAGACTCTTTTAAAATTAATCTATAAAAATATATGAAGTCTTCAAAATTATATATAAAATATTTAAAAAACATTCAAGTATATATAATTTTTGACATATAGTGTTAGAGAGGTTTTTCTTGTGTAAATAATATTTTATTTAACTTTAGCAGCCTTAGATTGATTTTTGAATTATTCTGATTCAAATTCCTATAATGATTATCATTTTGATTAATATTTTTATTATAATTATGATTTAAGAAATCAATAATATAATTTAAAAGTATTTTTTATCCAAATAAAAAAACTATAATGTTTTTAGACTTTAAATCCCTTAACTGTGTTAAAACTTTATACCATTTCTCTATATGATTGTCCATATATCTTTTAAAAGATATTAATTCAACCTCAATTCCTATGAAAAAATCATCAACTGATTATGGAATATTATTTTTCATAAATTATTGAAACCTTATTTATTAAACCATATCATCACCAATATAATTTATCTAATGATATATTTTCTAAAATGTGAAATATTTTTATGAGTCATGATATCACATTTCACATGATCAAATTTTTATTAAAATCGTAAAAAACATTTATAGAGGAAAATAATGATATATCTACCTTCATACATTTTAATTACAATATCAAAAATTTATAAATACCTACCTCAACAGGTTTTAAAACTATTATAAAATCAATTTTACCATTGAGAAGCTCCTTCAGAACATTGAAATTAGATTTTGATATCATAGTTTACTTCAATAATTCGATGAATTATTAATAATTATATGTCACTTTCAAATTAATTAACACATTTTTATTATTAAACCATTGATTGTTAACTAATATAAAATTCAAAATATTATATTTGATAGAAAATAAATGTTAAAAACTGATGAAATTTATCATGAAATATAAAATCCCCCCACTCATTTAGCCAGGATATCTTTTTATCCAACACCACTAGGTATCTTTTAATGGGATTAATTCTGAATTATATTTAATATCCTCATCCACAAAATCATAATGATATTCATGGTCATTTTATGTTTAACTTTATCTTTAATTGTGTTGTCTTTAGATTCAATAAGTTCATTCACATCCTTTTAACCATATTTATTATAATTTTCAAATGAACCAATATCTATATGAGCATTAACAACAACTTACTTAGTTTCCTAAGTCGAAATCTCATCATTAATTATATTTAATGTTGTATCACCAACATCAATTTCCATAAATCCATTTTCTATAAAAAACCTAATCCTTAATATCTTTTAAAGCAAAACTTTTTTTTAGAGTCATATTTTAAAACATAGAATTAAATTACTCTTTATCTTATTTTTCATCATCCTTTTAAAGAACATCCTCAATAGTATCTTGCATATCTATCTCAATAGACCCAAACTCATGAAATATTTTTGTCTTTTTCTTTAATAAATATATTGGAAGGATACACCTAATCTTTTGTTGGGATATCTTCTTCTTCTTCATATACATCACAATTACCATCTTTCATAAATTTTTCTATCCTATTTTAATATGTACTCTAAAAAATCATATTTTATTCAATACATAAGGTGGAAAATTATTTTGGTAATGTATTTTGGATATTGTCTCCTCCTTCCAATGGACTTATTTATATTAAAACAAAAAACAAAGGATTCCTCCATGTGGGTAGTAAATATGTCTTCTCCTACTCTAGAAATCGTAATCCATTAGTCTCATAATTAATCTAACAATATTGATTTTATTTCCATTTAACAACATCCACATGAGGTACATGTCTTGGAAAAGAGATTTTCAAACTCCCCAATCCTCAATGAAATTCCATTATGAATTAACTTTCATTACACATTATGAATAGGCTCTAAGATATTAAACTATTATTTCTATAATTATTTTTATAGGTATAAAATCTATATATTTATTTAATTTTTTATCTTGAATTCATTAATAAAAATTAACTTTAATAATATATATTTTGGTAGGGGAAATATCTTAATTATATCTAGTTATCTGATACTCTATTTCATATAACATATTATAATATGGTTGGTGATTCATAAATTGACTTTAAAAATTGATATTTTTATTTATTGTAATATTTATTCAATCCAAATATACCTTTATCATTTTATTTTGGACCTTCCCAATGAGTTTTCATTTTCATATGATAGTAAATATTCTTATTATTCTGATAAGTTCCTTAGAAAACATATTTTTTCTTAGGAAACTTTGTTTCCTTTAATTATGATACCATTAAATTTTTTATTATTATAAATTCTAAAAATTTTATATAATGATATTTGTTCTCCGTATGTTCTAATTTTATTTACTTTTCATTCCATATTTTATATTTTATTAATTGTAAACATAAATTTTTTAGATGAAATTATTTAATTGTGAAATGTATACCAAAATATATCTCCAAAATTAATTGTATTATTATTTTTATTATATTGTTTCAACATGTTTTAAAATTAATACTTGATTAATAAATATAAATGACATTTTAAGGGAAACAAAAACTCAAGAAATGATCCTTGGATGAAAAAAATTTTAAAATTATTTCTTGAGTAATTTTCTTTTAATTTTTTTGATCCAAAACGTTTTTAAATTATGGGTGTATTTATAATTTTATTTTTATAATTATATTTTCATTTATTATAGTTCATCATATTATTGAATCCTTATGAAAATAAAAGAGCTATATGTTTATACTATAAGAGGATTACTTGTAATATTTGTTTTAAATTACAAATCACATTCTCCTGGAATTGGTACGAGTATATATGTGAATGATGGGAAGGTTACTCATTTAAATTTATTCCATGAGTGTAATTGATTGTTATTTAGTACAATTAGTGATAAATACTTTTCTATAAATAATATCAGGACCCTGAAATGGTTATACAGTCAAATTAAATGTGGACATGTCTAAACTTATGAACTAATTGAGGGAAGGATAATAGGAAATCCATAAGATAAATAGAAAATTATGTGATGATTTTAAATAGTTAAATATGGATAATAAATTAAGAAAACATTTAAATAATGGTATATTAGGTGATAATCAGTGCTTTTTAATTTATATTATGGTATTATAATTTTTATTGTGTCCTTCTAGTGTGCTAAACATGGCTTCGTGGTTTTAAGGGGTACAATTACAGATGAAATTTTCATTTATGCTTGTAAAAATCAGTGTTTAAGAGGGATAATCTTGTCAAGCCTACTTCGGTGAAATAACATCATGCTTGAAATATTTATATGAATTCTTAAGATATCACTAGAGGTTTATAAAATGTTAGTAATAGTATTATAAGAGTATAAAGTTGTGAATAGACATATAGAAATCACAAATAATTCTTGTGGTGTTAGACATATTCTTGAGCTTACCAAAGTGTACGATTGGTATGCTTCATATGGTTTTATAAATGGCTAGAAAATGTTTAAGAGGAATGTGTAATTGATTTTAAGGTGTAAATAATTTCCAATTAATGTTAAACTAAAACGTGTTATGATTTTCATTAACTGGGTTTGTTAAGGTGTGAGTTGCATGCTGAATTTATATGTAATGAAGCTGGAAATGTATCATTAAATGGTTACATATGAAAAATAATTAGGCATTCATTAGTTAATTAATCATGACACAAAATATTGGATATTGAGAAATTATTATATTTTCTTTATGTGTATTGTGTTATGGAAATTATGATCTATAATATAGATAATGTATTTTACTTTTTTTATTTCTTTCCCATGTTATGTTGGAGGAATAAAATGACAACATGAATTATTTTTCGGAAATAAAATATGTAAATGTTTTTTAGTGATTTGTGGGATTTTTATCAGTAACCATGTTGTTATATGATCGATCTTGGTAATGTTCACTTATAGGTGGCTTAGAGTGTGATGATTTATGAAATTCCATGGTATGACATAATTGTCCTTAATGTTAATTTTCAACTTTTAGAATTATATTCTATCTTATATATTCACCTACTAAATCCTTGAGTTAACATAGGTTATTATGGTTTTTACTAAGGATTATGTTCTATCTTAGGATACATAACACATTTTTTTATAATAATTGAATACATAATGGTTTAGGTGGAGGATATGAGTGCTTAACTATAGAAAATTGGTATGATATGAGTTCTGGTAGGTGGCAAGGTATGAGTTTTTTTCTAAAATCAGGAGGACAGAGATATGTTATTTAACCATAGAAGTAGGAAAATGTCCATGGTTTATACCATGTAAATAGGTCTAATATTAGGATTTATAACCATGTTTATAATTAGGCTATAGCCATGATTACAAACCATGGTAGAAGATATATTTCGGTGGTTTGAACCATGGAAATTGGCCTATTACTATAGTTAAAAACCATGGATCTAATGTGGCATGTTACAATCTATATCCACAATTTATATCCATGGAAGTATACCAACTTCCATGGTTCAAGCTATGGTTATAGGTTTATTTCCAAGGTTTGAATGGTAGATATAGGTCTATTTCCGTGGTTCAAAACTATGGTTCTATCCACCTACATATTTTCATACCAATAAGAGTGTCATGTCCAACCAAATTTTTTATATTACATATAGATTCCATTTTGAAGTCTATTTTCATGGTTAAAAACCGTGGATGATTAAATTAATAGAATTTATGTACTTACAAAAATAACAAATAAACATACCAACTTCGGGTAAACAATGTAGAATAAGAATAATATCAAATGTAACACATGTCATAAATGGAAAAATGGGATCCAATTATATAAATCCAAACTAAAGTATAAAAAGGAAGGAACAATAATAAATGAATAATTAATAGTCTGTATTGTGGCCCAACATCACCTCTAACTCCAAGCCTCTAACCCCTCATCCCCTGTCAAAATCCCTTTTCCCTTCACTAGATCCATGGTCATGAAATATACATGTGAACAAAGATACTCATGCAAGGTGTGAGTAGTAAACCCTGTAGGAAACCACCAATTCATAATTAAAATATGTGACCATAATATATAATAGTGTATTTCATTTCATTATTATGTACTAAAATAAACATACAGCCACACATGTGTCAATTCATGGTCTACTAGTCAATCAACCATGAACCCTATCCCCACTTGCCTTAGTATAATATCAGTAAGAATGTTTATGTAGGTAAAAAAATTATTACGCCTCTAAGGAAACAATGCATTCCTCTACCCTAACAATAGTAATTATTTGGAACACTTCATGCCCCACCCTAATGGTGGTTTCTAAAGGGAACACCACTTTCCCACCTTGATGGCCTTCATTATCCATAGATTATGGTAAGTCTCACCTGACCTATTTGACATGATTGGGTAACACATCTCCAATACCTTGATTTCTCCCACAATATTCAATAACCAACAAATTCTCAACAAATTCATCATATAATCCCTTTTGAAAAACCATTTTCATTATTCAAACCATATCATCATCTGATTCATAGACTATTTCCATCATTTTTTCATCATGCTTACCCTCCAAGGGTCATCTAACTAATCCAGAGAAAATAGATCATCTTAATGCATAAATAAAGGCTATATTTGCTATGAAATACTAAAAAAAATATGTATTATATCAAGGAATAACTATGAATGTCAATAGTAGTTCTCAAGAGAAGTTACGCAATTCCCATGATCACATATCAATCATGATCTCAAGGTCCATTTGCATAACCACAAGAATAAAAATAATTAGGGTATCCAGTATAAACCATAAATAATGAAAACATCATATACAAGTCCCTATGTTGTATCAAACTTCCTACCTCAATGTTATCAACATCAACATCATTTTTTTCAATGGTGTTATCTCCAACACCACGTTCACACCCTAATCCGAACATGATCACATTCCAAGAGCTCCTAGAACTTATTTCACATAAAAGAATATTTTATCTAGATAAATTCAAAATGAAGGAGAAGTCAATTGTTAGAAAAATTCTTACCCAAACAAGTATATTTAATGTTATAATCTGATCCTAGTAAGAGGAATAACAAATCAACACCATTTGTTAGAAATAATACAAGTACCCACCAAGATAATTAAATTGGGACATCGTAGAACAAAAGTGATTATAAAGAAGTTTGTTGAATAATAAACATTGGAATTAACTCATTGGAAGACACAAGTTCATATTTATATAATATATAAAAACATCATTCAATGATTAAATAAAAATTTATATATGAGAATTCTTATAAACAACAATACTCACAAAATAACTTCACTAAATCACCCAAATATGGAAACACCAGAGAAGATGGGTTAGATGAGGCCTTAGATTGACCAAGTAGAAACATGAAAGAAAAATTGACCACAGTCATAGTGTCACCAAGAGGTGTGCTTCAAAAGTTTCCATAAAACTCCCAAAATATCATTAGATGGGAGGAATCAACAAGGAGTGAGAATAGGTTTGAAAAATAGGGGTTATGAATCATTTAATAACCTCATTAAAACACCATAATTAAACCCTAGTTGTTTCCTATTTTTGTTAGGTCAATATCTAAGAATAAAGGGTATTGAATTCGTTCGTTTCAACATGTTTTAAACCTGAAACATCATGAAACATGGCCTATCCATGGTCTTGGTTGTTCTTGAACACACACCATGCTGTAATGGTGTGTCCTATGGTATGATTTATAACTCTAAGTCATTTTACCCTCACTACAGCTATCACTACATCATAATGAGGCTGGTCCAGTTGTTTTTCATTGAGATAAGTCAGGTTTGTTCCATACCACAACCATTCCCCGAGGAAGTTGTTTCCATGCCCTTTTTCACTTAGGGAACACCAAAACAAACACTATAGTTGTGGTGTTGGCTGTTTGGATTAAAAAGTCTAGAACACAAAATTAATACAGTCAATTATCTCAATACTTTACCCTAATCATGTATCTAATTAAAAACACAATGGAGAAAAGATAAAATATGGTTTTTTATATTTTAAATAAATAATATGATACTCTACAAAAACTAATATGGTTATATTGAGTGTATGTAGTGTACACATTATGTAACCCCACATGATTTTTCCTAGCAGGAATCATGGAAGTCGTGTGGGAAATGTACATGGCATGTAATTAACATATGTCACATATTGACTATCAGAATAGTAATATATTCCATACATAATTAAACATCATGTAGCTAGTTTATGTATCATTTAACACATAATATACCACATGGAATACATGTTGAGTCCCTCAGTCTATAGTGTAGGAAACTACAAACAGAGTTCACAAAATGCATCTAGTTGTGCACGACATGTAAATTTTTCCCAATCATTCAATATAAACACAATAAAATTCAGTTTTCACTACTATAAGTTTTTTGAAATATATCACTATCATTTATCAACAAAAGAAAAAATCATTGATAAATGAGGGTATTTACAAGCTCAAGAAAAGAAAATGATGAAGGCCCCCTTTATTAGTTATTTTTTAGCACTAGTAAAGCGGGGCCTTTATGAGTTCTTTTTTAGAGCTGATAAATGGGGGACTTTATCAGTGCTTTTTTTCTATCACTGATAAAGGCACCCATTATCCTCAGTAAAAAAACAATATTGACTCCCACCATTATTAGTGCAAAAAAAAATCACTTCTAAAGGGGTATTTTATGAGTGATTTTTTTAGTATTGATAAAAGGTAAATTTCATAAGAAATATATGTATCATTAAAAATAATATACTAATATATAAATTTATTTATATTTATATAAATATGATTTATATAATACTAAATCCACGTTTATACTTAATATATAATATATTTAGTTAAAATTAAATATGAAATAATTAAAATAATAATATTAATTAATAATTTTCTAATTATTATTGTTTAATAGTCATTTTATAAAAATAGGATGACAAAAAAATTCAACAAATGAAGGTACACTTTAAGATATGTCGATAATATAACATGAACTTCAAATAGACATAACCTTTGATTTGGTTTTCCTTTTCGAATCTACAACATATCAAATAAAAACCTCTAAATAGGAATATAGAATAGTAAATTGGGGCACACTAATCGGTCTTTCTCTGAGGTTAAAAATTGCACAAAAGGCCTCCAAAACTGAGTTTTTAATTGGGATACCCTAATTTTTAATTTTTTTTTAGGATTTAGACATTATTTAAGAGGTCAATATTATCCTTTTTCATTGGAGAATAAATTTATTTCAAAGGATGAAATTCATATAGATGTTATGCTTATAAAATTTTATCAATTTTCTTATTTTGAAATTATTTATCACTAAATATGTGAATATTTTATTATATTTACATATAATAAACCAATTTTAAAAATACATATTTAAACCTACATATTTATCTAAAAAGTTATTCTAAAAATATATACCATATGGAAATAAAAATTTACTATTCATTTTATTTAAAATAAAAATTTATCCATTTTACTTACCTTATAAAAATGCATTAATATGTATATGTATACCTAGAAAAAAGGTTTATAAATAAACATGTTTTTGTGAGAAAAAAATTAAATATTTATGTGTATATTCTAATATATGTATATATATATATGTATATAATTTTCTTTGTTTCTGAGAAATATAAATTTGAACTTATGTTGGTAAATATGTGTGTATGTGTGTATATCAATATTTCATCCATAATTCATATATAAATTTATTTTAAAATCAATACATCATTATCATTAAATATAGTATATAAATGAATTTAGATTAAAACTATATGAATATGTAAATATATACACATAAAAATATATATAATTCTTATATATACATATTTAAATATATTGATAAACACATATATATTTATATTTATATTATAATATTTGTAAAATAATGTTAATATATAATATATTTAAATAAATTTATGTACATATATAACATTTACACAGGTTCACACAAACACATTCACACAAACATATAGTTTATAAATGTATCAAAAAAAATTATATATAAAAGAATAAAAAATATTTATGTAAATATATATAAATAACTAGTAATATCATAAAATATAGAATAAAACAAGGAAGGTAAGTGGTACCAGAGTTCATTATTCACAACGAGTTTACAATATCGAATCAAGGTGCATGGGGGTTGGTTAGTAGTTATTGGGTCAATTGTATAGTGCTAAGGAAGGGCGTCGTGAGCAATGAGGAAGGGTGTGGATGAGTGATAATGGGTGTGGGGAAGTGGGGTGGAATAGAGAGTACTAATAAGGTGGGATAACTGAGAAAGGGGTTCCGTGAAAAGAATTATATTATATTCAAATTTTATCACCATTATAAAAAAATGATGAAAAATACCCCATTTATCAGCACTAAAAAAGTGATGATAAATACCCCTTTGATTAATACTAAAAAACTGATAAGGGAACCAATTATCATTTCTAAAAAACATCACTGAATAAGTCCCCCTTATTAGTGATTTTTTTACCGCTAATAAATGGTGCCTTTATCATTGACTTTTTCTAGCACTAATAATGATCATATATTTTCATCACTTTGGTATTCAGTGCTTCTTTAGTGCAGATAAATCCTATTTCTAGAACAATTAAATGTGTTTTATGTTGTAGTTTCATATGATGGAAACATGTGGAAGAAAAATTAATTATAAAAAAATATAACTACACGGTGTGTATCTAGCTATATACTTAATGTATTAAAATAATCATTTGTAATACAACACTATAAATACATGATGTTTATGGTTATCTTATATGATGTGTACTCCATGCCAATCATGATCATCACACACTACATATATTTAAGTGTGTCATGTGGTTAATCATCCCATTCAGATGACTTGGTTTGACCCATAAAATAACATCTCATGTAATTTCATGACATGTCATAGAGGTTTACATGTCATTTAATTAAAAAATACATGATATTGACCATAAAAATCATATGTCTCAAAAAATGTGAGTTATATTATATGTCATGTAATATAGAATGATACATTTTGTGTTTCATCTAGTAAATACAATATTTATTAAATTACAAGATGAATTTAATTATAATAATAATATTGAATTCCATGGGTCATATCAGTGAATTCAGTGTGCTACATAATTTTAAATTTTAAATTAATTTATATAATTAATTTATGATTATAAATGATAGGAATCTATAGAACTTTTTATATTGAAAATTAAGATAAAAGAATTAATTAATTAATCAGATAATTAATTTATTAGTTTGCAAATTTTATCTTAATAATGATTAAATTTAAAGGAATTAAAGATGTTTCAAATGTGTTGGTGTTGCATGCATAGATTATCATTATCATTATCAACCTCTTTATGTGTTCAGTTTTTATTTAATTGAATTATTTTTTGAAAATAATTTTGATATAAATTTATTATTATATTAAATATGATGATTAGTCTATCATCTCTTCTTCCTTATTATGTATGGGATTGTGTGTCTATGATTTATTTATTTAACACCAAATACGTAGTTCCCCTCACCTGTATATGGGTAAGAACATGGGAAGGATATGGATCACATATATTGAAGATGGTTAAAGAAAAAACTGAGGAAAACCTAACTAAGGAGAAATAAAAGTTAAAGGTGGAATGCTATAACTCGATCCTAGATTTGACTCGGGGAATTTTCTACCCGATTTGAGAATCCATGAAGGTAAATAGGTTTGAATTAACCAGTTAAAAACCTTGAGAAGTTTTTAAAATCAGATATAAACTTAAAAAAATTATGTTTAAGTTCAATGATTATGTGTAGGTGTAGCCAAAAAAAGTATAGGAATACCTGAATTTTTGAAATAGTTCAGATCAATGGGATCTTATATATATTATTCACTTCTCTCTGGGCCTTGAGATAAACAGAATCCCCTATATCCTAACTTTTTTAGGAGTTTCATAACACAATTATAATATAAATTATCTATATGAGGTATAAATGCACACATGAATTTTTCTGGGAGTCAAAAACTGATTAAAAAACATTAAATTTAATTGGAAATCCCAACCACACAGACCTTATATTTATAATTTTATGAAATAAAACACTTACCTTTTATAGTTTAGGCATAATAGATTCAATATGTAGTTTTGTCAGTTAAAATAATAAATTATACATAACTAAGAACAAAACAAACATAATTAATATAACTAGAAAACAGAAAATAGAAAAAAAGTAAGATGTATTAATAGAATGATAACTTTCAACAATGTGATTTGCATAATTTGCCTCCCCATATGATTGAGGTAATCATATCTTTGTAGATATCTCAATAATATATCTTACATAACTAACCCATAATTATATGATTTATAACAAAGATTTAATTTCCCTGCATTCCCATTAACAGAAATGTTTATAGTTTTAGAGAATTAAGAAATACCTTACATTAAAATACCCAGAATTTTTTTATTTATAGAAAAAAATTCCCACTAATTCAATATCTTTAAATGATACACTTACCTCATATAAGACTAACATCTCATATCTATATTTATGCACCATAATAATTCTTATTCATCCTTAAGACATATGTAAAAAAATGTAAAACATGGGATAATCATAAAGCTCCCTAAGGGGTACAAAATAAATATAAAACACATTAGGACATTGAAATACATGAAACCAATTTAAAATTATTTCCTTTAAACATAAATCCATGAGATCATATAAAAATACTTCCATATATGAAATAAACTTATTTTTTAAATATAATGTCATAAAGAAACCTCATAATATAGTATATAAAATTGAAATATTTTGAATGTTTCATTAAAAAAAATGAAAACTTTTAAAAATATTAAATCTAGATAAAAACATAAATTTTCCATTAAAAAATCATTTACTTTAGAAAATATTAACAATTACATTTACATATAATTTCACCTAATCATTTCAAAAAAATCAAATATTTCAATTAAAATTCATTTCAAGCATAAAAAACCCATGAAGTCATCATGAGACGTCATATTTGTACAACTATTATAAATAAACCACACATTTTGGAGTAACTCAACCAGTTACTTTCAATAATTCGTAATGGAATAACGAAACCAGCTAATTCCAACATTATTTTCATCAAGAATACATAATTTTATTAAAACACTCATAATATATTAACTTTCATCATAAAACTCATAAATACATTCATTAGAATCTATAATCATATTCAGTTATATTTATGAAAATAAAGAGAAATATCATTTTTATTTAATAATTATTTAAATTAAAAATATCCATAGAATAATGGAAATTGATATTAATTTAGAAAACTAAAAAAAATTAAAATTAATCTTATTTAAAAATAATTATAAAAATAAGAAAAGGCATTCAGAATAAATATATTGAAAATGAGTACATTTTCACACATTTGTAATGAAATTCAAAAAATATTAGGGAAAACATTAAAAACATTCATATTAAAACCTTATAAAAGAAATGAAACTATAATATAAAATGAACTTAATCAATCATTAATGGGTCGATAATATCATTCATCATATAATATGAAGAATATAGATATGTAGGAAAATGTTTTGAGAGGAAAACATTGAAACATTTAAAGTATGGTTAAAAATAAAACATCATAAATCGAGTCCCTAATAATACCATAATTACTATAATATATTAATTTAAAAAGTTATATCAATTATTTACTTTCGTAAGTACATTTTTCAAGTTCATTTCATTACTATTATCTCTCCTATTTTATTTATATTTTTGTATCATTTATTTAATAAATATGTTTTAGTCCGTAGATCAATTCCAACAAAATTGATTCGTTACTTTGATAATGGGAAATAGGTTATAAAATAGTTTCAAAAATTATATAATTTTAGATAAATATTTTTTTATCATACTGGGATCAAAAAAAATTTATAGTTCAATAGGATGTTAAAAATAGAATCAAATTAAGAAAAGTTTATCGGTATACTCTTTTTAGGTGGTCAAAATTTATTATTATTATTCACTATTAATGTTATTAACAGAATGAGAAATTAATATCTAAATATTATTTATCGTGTAATAAATACCAAATTTATTTATTAATAAAATTTAGAACTATCTAAATAAGGTGGTGATGAGAAATTAAATACACCATTCATGGAGGTTGAAGTCTTCTTGTAACATGAGAAACATTTTAATTTTCTAATGATGGGAGGGAAGTAAATAATGGATATTTAAACAATATTATAATATTAAAATATAATAATGACACTTATTCAATTATACTAGTAATGTTATAATAGATATTTGGGATTTGTAAGAGTAAAAATACTTTAAATAACTCAGTTAAAACGATTACCTCTTCTACTTATATCCTCCATTTGATTGGACTTAAGTCCATTATAAAATAGGTTTATAGCAGTAAAAAGGTCTTCAGAAAATGGATAGGGATGTTTTTAGAGGATTTTGGGAATACTTTTTATTTAAATACTAACTCATATGTATCTTTTTAAATATTATATTTATTTCAAATTTATAGGCAAAAATCAGTGGCATTTTTAGAAATATTCAATCTATAAGGGTCCAGAAATTAATTTTAAAAATTTAGAGTTTCTTAAAAATGATAATTTTGTGAATAGTATACCATATCCAATCCAAATGACTCAATATAGTATTTTTTAATTTTTCAATCAATTAATTAAATATAATTTATCATTAAAAACTATTTAAATTCATTTTCTTGACTATGCACATAATTTGACTTTAAAGATATCCAGATAACCCAAGAATTAGAATTTAAACAATAAAAATTATTATAAAATTACATTTTTAACCATAATAATAGTAAATTTATCTATTTTAAGAAAATATTATCACTCTTAATATTTGAAAACCCATTAACTTCGACTTTTCTACAGATTTCTTAAGAATTGTGTCGATGTTACATAAGTGTTTTAGATAATTATAATATATTTTAATATTAAATAATAATAATAATAACATATATATATATATAATTTATTAATAATAAATTTCATTATATATAACTAATAATAATGTTTTTTAGTCTTATCCTTTTCATGAAAACATTTTTAAGATAATAAGTGAGAGAGGTGGTATTTTTGTAAATGTTAATTTCTAATTATAAAAGCTATTTCATATTCAAATAAAGTGGATAAAAATAGATACAACTTAATAATAGATAATAATATGTCTTAAATCCTCTATCAAATCATTAAATTGAAATTTTTATTGATATTTTAAATCATTAACCCCTGATTTAACATGTTTAAAAAAATTTAGCATTACTGTGGTGACTTACTTCTACTATTATGAATTATTTTTAAGACTAAAAATGATATTGGCAATATTACCAAATTTTAATCTTGTGAATAAAATTTTTGAAACCATTTGAAAATATAAAATTTATTGAGGTGATAAAAATAAATTTTAGTAAAACTATGTTTAACGCAACAAAAACATTTTTTTAAAAGTTTCATTATTATGCAAAAAAATGAAGTTGCGTCAAAATTATGTATAGTGTTAATTTTCATGATATTTGTTATTTTATGGTTAAATAAAGGATATGTATTTTAATTTGAAATAAATTCAAAACCGAATGTGTCATTTTGAATATTTAATTAAAGGAAAAGGAATAAAATAATATTTTTATTACAATAAAAAATAACTTACGTTCCAAATAGTCACGTATAAATTTTAAAATTTTAATATATTAATTTTAAATGAATTTTTTTCTTCATATTTTTTTGGAAAAAAGTATTCATCAATTTTTTTGAAATTTTTATATCATAATTTTGTCATAAATGTTACAATATTTGTAAAAACATTATTTTTTCTATTCACAAAAAATTCAACCATTTAAAAATAATCACACAAATTAAACCAATGATAATTTTAACTCTATAATATGATAGGATTATTAATAAAATTATAATAACAATAAATATAAATATTCATTTATAGAATTAATCTCGATATTAATTTTTAGAAATATTTGATATGAAATAATTTAAATATATATATATATAACCTTTAAATAAAATCCATTTCATATCACAAAGAAAACATAATAATTTTAAATGTATAATTGGTATTTAATTGATTATATAATATAATTTGAGATATAATATAAAAATATATACATTATTAAATTACATAACTAAATTCATAATCATGAATATTAATAAACCATAAATGTGATATCTTATTAGAAATAACTGGGTTGTCACATTATCCTCCACCGCCGAAGAAATTATGTCCTATTAATTTTATATTAAGTCTAAAGAGAAGGGTTTTATGAAGAAATAAAGTATAACAATTTTTAAAATCAATTCCAAAGGGTATAAGTAAATTTTAAAAACTATAATTTTAAATTTAAACCCTAATAATGAAACCTGAAAATTGAATAATGGAAATGATAATAAATGTCAAGTGAAATGTCAAAACAATGTACAAAAGTGGTGAAAATACCATTTTTGGTTTTGAATTGTTTTTAAGGAAACCCATATCTAAATGGAAATCCAATTCTCAAGGAATTTAAATTGATTCAAATAACCCCAAAAAATTATAAGAAATAAATGTAATTTCTTAGAAAAGAAAAAGGAATATTATAAAATCATAGGGTAGAGAAAACCAATGATTAAAGAAAAATTTTCATGACTCGATGATTGGAGGGGGGTTCAAAAAATAGAATTTCATGGTGTGTTAACAATAAATCAATGTGGCAGTAGAATATTCCATGAATTCATCATGAAATATTTTAAACATTAACCAAGTTGAGGTAGATATATGATTATTACAATAAGATAAACTTTTTTTTGTAGCTATCAGGGATTCACACATCACATTGCCGACAAGAATGGTATTTGTTTTAAAGGTTTTTCATTATGTGACTTCAATTACTAAAAAAATAATTTATATATCCATACTTGATAAAGATGGTTTTATTTCCAGGTTAAGAAATAATTGTTTCTAATTTAATTAAAATAGAATTTTTATTGTAAATAACATTTAAATAATGGTCTAAATGTGATTGATTACATGAACCATGTAATGGAAATAGATAATGAAACTACTTCACATGACTCATACAACACCCAACTATTACATCATCAGCTAGGTCATGTAAACGAAAATCTCTTGAGTAAATTTTACCATGATATATATTTAGATTATTTTGAAATAATCCCACTAGGTATATGTCACACATGTTTACCAGGTAAAATTTAAAAATCCTTATTTAGTGAAAAAGTTTTAATTGATAAAGAGATTCTTGAATTATTTCATACAGATGTTTTAGGACAATTTTTTAATGTGGAATGTGGTGGTTATTCATACAACATACCTTTTACTAATGATTTTAGTATATATGTATATGTATACTTAATGAGGTATGAGTCAAATAATTTTGATAAATTCATGGAATGCAATAATGAATTTGAGAACCATCATGGCAATAAGATTAAGAAACTATTTTTAAATCATGGTGGAAAATATATTAATCGATACATCATTGATTACATATGGGAGTTTCGGATCTTATCTCAACTCAATCTTCCTTATACACCTCATTGGAACGGTGTAAGTGAAAGGAGTAATGACACATTTTTAGACCTGTGAGATCAATGATAAGTCATGTTACTCTTCAATTATCTTTTTGGGTGTACATGTTATAAATAGTATCCTGAATACTATACCAAGTTCCAACTAAACTGGAAGATAGTAAACCTTACCATTTATAGAATAGAAGGATATTCATGTTGTCAAGCATGCATATGTGGGCATGTGAAGTGTTTGTTAAGGCCTCTTTAGTTAACAAACTTGGTCGCCGATGCACAAAGTGTACATTCATAGGATACCCAAAAGAAATGAGAGGATATTACCTAGATAACCCCTCATACAAATATTATTAGTTTCAAGACACACTATATTCCTTGAAAGGGAGTGCATCTTGAAAAAAGATAGTGGGAGAGAGATAGACATTGATGATGTTGACGCTCAACTCACACAAGTGTTGGTATATGAATAGATTCCACAAAGCCTCATGGAAGAGGAATATTTTCTTGTGACACAAGTATTGCATAGGAATACAAGAGAGGTTTGTGAACCATAATGGTATGGTTTTCTAGTCACTGAGGATAGTGTCGCATTATTAGTTGATAATAATGATCCTCTAACCTACAAGGTAGTAGTATGTGGAATAGATGTTTCTAAGTGGATTTAATCCATGAATTATGAAATGATTTCCATCTACCAAAACCAAGATTGGATTTTGGTAAATCCTATAGTGGATGTAAATCCTATTGGATGAAAAAGGGTATTGAATAAGAAACTAGACATGGAAGGAAAACTCACTACAAATAAGGCTCAAATCTTATCCATAGGGTTAAAATAATGTCAAGGAATATACTATAATGAAACTTCTCAACAATTACAATGTTAAAATATATCATAATTATTATTTCAATTGCATCTTACCATAACTATGAGATTGGTATAGTGTATTTAAAAATAGGCTTCCTTAATAGGAACCTTCATAATGATGTCTATAATGCATAACTCAAATCTTTTTTGACTCTAAAGTATGGCAACAAGATATGAAAACTGAAAAAATCCATTTATGGATTAAATAAAACATCTAGGTTGTGGAAAATTAATTTTTATGAAACCATAAAATATTTTGGTTTCATAAATAATGAATTTGATCCTTGTGTCAATAAATTGTTTTGTGGGAGTGTATTCATTTTCTTATTAATATATGTCAATGAAATTTAAAATAATGGAAATTAAATTCCAATCTTATAGTTTGTAAATTCATGGTTTATTAAATTATTCTCCATAAAAGACTTGCGTGAGGTAGTATATTTTCATGGGATCAAGATCCATCATGATATATCTAAGAGGATTCTCATCCAAAGTCAATGTATATATATTGATAAGATACTTAGGTGATTCGGTATCAAACAGTCTTTCTTGGGATTGTTACTAGTGTGATGTAGACTTCATATTTCTTGGAATATGTGTCCTTAGACAAGTTGTTAATTAAATATAATGGTAAGGATTCCATATGAGTAAGTGTTGGGTATTTAATTTATGTTATGGTATATACTATGCTAGATTTTTTATATGTATTAATTATGGTAGGAAGATATCAATTTGGCACAGTTGACCGCCATTGGATGGCAGTCTAGTCTATCTTTAATTATCTGAGGTCTACTAAAGATATGTGATTATTTTATGGAAGAGATGAGAAACTAGTCATGGTATTATATACATATACTAGATTACATATATAATAAGATGATTTGAAGTCATAAACATGATAAATATTCAGTTTGAATATAGATGTTGGAAGAGATCCAAGAAATTTTTAGTCATGGATTCTATTGTAGTTGCTAAGTATATTATAGATTTTGAGGTATCTAAAGAATAATTATGGATGAGAAACATCATCCAAGAGCCTAAAAAAAATACCATGCAGTAAATACCATATCACATTCTATTTTCATAACATTTTAGCGGTGGATCTTTTAGAATATCCAAGGTTACATTAGTTGCTGAAGCACATACATTGAAAGTATCATCTCTTGAGGGATTTTTCATAGAGAGGCGTGGTTGCAGTGAGAATTATTTCTATATAATAAAATGTGGAGGACCCCTATAAAAAACATCAACTCTACAGAAAAATGATTATTAAGTAATGTGTAGTTCACTAAAAGTAGTAAGAAGTTGTCTCTATTCAATGCGGGTGTTCATTAGAGTTGGTGTCCAAGGACCAACAATTTTTACTTTAATTACATTAATATTAAATGTATTGAATATTAACAAATTTTTTTATTAAATCCTGTTCATTATTCTGCATGACTCTAATTCAATAATGTCCTTGAGTATATGATTCATTGTTCAAATGATAGTATTTCCCCATTGTGATAATAATCTTTAGGTGGTATGAATAAATTCATAAATATAGTTCTGTGGTTGGAAAAAACTATATCATGGTACACAAAGAATATATACTTTTAGGTATCAGTACTCATAAGTGGATAAGGATTATTTTCATGAAGTTCACACTTACAATCAATAATATTTGATATTATTATAACAGACCCACAAGTAGGTATTCTACATGTTATGGTTTCATTAGATATTACTATCTATGATCATGTGTAATGGCACATATAATTTATTATTTTCACTAATCCATGTCATGACTCGCACAATTATATTTTCTCACAAAAACCATGACACTATATGTTCACAGCATGGTAGGGCATGTTGGGAAAGTTGTAATTTACATGTCATTAATGGATAAATCAAGAAAGGATTTTCCCTTCCATATTTATGGAAGTTTATATCGTTTCCCTTTGAATGTAATAGAACCATTGCATTAAATTAATTAGATATAGCATAATGATGAGTTTATTTCGGATAGTCAAAGAAAGATGTATTGAGCATATAGGTTGGTGACACATATGTGAAATAAGCTTGATGAGATATTACGATATGGATATTATATTACAAAGTGAGAAATCTTATGTGGTTGCCTTCGTTGAAACATTATGTTATTTCTATTGGGTTCCCTGATCCATTTCTAGATAGTAATATTAAACATTATGATAGACCACATAATTATAATGAGAATTAATCCTAGAGGGTAATACACTATGTGTTACTGATGATCTCTATTAAATTAAATTTTAATTTAATTAATGAAATAAATAATTTTTTCAAGACCAAGGAATAATTTTATTCAAATTCTAATGATCGAAAATATTTTTTTATTGAAAAAAATATTTAATTAAATATTTATTTGGTTGTTAAATAAATTCTAGAGGATTTTGAACATACCAAGACCATGTTTTGGGATATATATTAACAAATAAGACCATTAAATAATATTTTTTATTGCACAAGTTAGCACGAGCCACAATAATAATATTATTATTATTATTGTTTTATTATTTTTATTATTTGAAATGGGGTTTATTAAAGGTTATAATATTGTTTAAGGGATTGCATGAAACTAAATAATATTTTCACATAAACCCTAAGTTTATAAATAGTCGATAATGTCTATTGTGCTAGAAATAAAAAATTAATAATTTTTTCTCTTAATGAAACTCTATCTTGACTCTTCCTTCTCTATTCCTATAATAAATGAGAAAATCAAGAGATATTACATTATGATCAATGTATGAGAGATAACATTAATAATGTATCACAATTTACTGGCCATGAAAGCACCCAACGGTAGATTGGAATTGTCTGGTGATCAAAGTAGAATGTGTAGATCGCTGGTAGAGGGATTCTGCCCTTGGATCCTCACATTGAAATAAAGGAAATCCAAAAAGGACTTTTTTTAAGATCAACATCATCAATGAAGAAAGTATCCCAATCCGAGGAAATCATTTCCTCAATATCTAAAAAATTAATTATAAATTTAACAAGCAAGATCCACTATTGCAGTTTCGGGTAACTAAATTTTAAAAGAAACTGTAATATATCCCCCTATATTATACAATTATTATACACCTATAACCGATAGTATTCACCCTCAATTCAGTTGATATACCATCTAGGTACCCAAATTACATCATATTCCCATATCAGAGTGACCATTCAAAAGTTAGAGATAAAAAAATCCCCCCAGACTACCATGTTATAGCCACCACCATGTCTTATCCACCTCTTAGGTGGCAAGGATAAAAAACCCCACACAACCAAACCCTACATAATAGGATCCACCTATACACCAGAAACCCAACCACTATATTGAATCATAAGGCTATACATTCTAGAATGGGTCCTCACCTGAAAATTCATCTCAACTTTACTATCAACCCTCCTCCTTCCTCTGAGACCTTCCCAACACCGGAAACTCACAAAGGAAGGGCTAAAGAAAAACTATGCCATTACATTAGATGCCTCTTAGAAAATTATCACCCCTGGGAACTAAAAAACATAGGAATGGTGAATAAAGGGGCCTAATATACCACTGAATGATATACCACTCAATGACGTCACTACATCGAGAACAAATCCAGACATTTGAGTAACAATGTTCTTAATCCTAAATCATCATAAAATATTTCACAAAACAATCCAGGGACATAAAAATAATCTAGAAAAAGGTTAAAAAAAGAATCAAAAAATTCAATATATTTAACTCACATTTAATACTTCTCTCAAGTTATCTCCTTTACACCACCATGTTTTCATAATACACAAACCAAGGGAATATCATGAATTTTTATCACTTTATCCTTATAGTCCTAAAACTCGATATGTTTGTACTTAAATGGAGTATATTCTTCAACATACAGTTATCCCTAATCGATGACATGAATATAATTACAAAGGTATTTACAAAGCTAGAACACATTAAAAATCATTTATCAATCTCATCTAGGGGGATTACTAACTGATACACAATACCTCCAACATTTTACAACACTTCAAAATTCCCAGTGAACTAGGGAGAATGCTTACTACTATAACTAATCATTTGTTTCCCATGATGAGAAGATTCCTTCAAGAACATTTGATTTCCATTTTCATAATTCAAATACCTCCTTCATTAATCAGCATATAACTTATCATGATTTTATTCCACCATCATATACTTGTGAATCACATGTGACTTCTCTTTTATGTTTTTCACAAATTCCATCCTATTAATAGTTGATGCAAGAACCTTAGTCTAGCACAATGGAGATAAAAAAGGTTCATTGTACAGTTATTCAAATTGGGACATTCTAAAAATGGAGTGATACATATTATTATAAGAAAAATCCATGAAGGGTAATTTCCTCACACATATCCTCAAAAATATAGTGTACATGCATGAAACATGTTCTCTAGGGTCTGGGTAGTACACTCTATTATTCATCGACCAAGAAATGAATGGAAGTGGTGAGAAATAAGTAAGAAATAAAAAAACACTAAATTTATCTCCATGCCATGGTGATGAAATGAGGATCACAATCAGATATGAGAAACTTTGGAACACTATAAAGCCTCACTATATTGTCTATATACCGCCTCGGTAAGACCTCTACTTAGATTAACTCTTTAATAAAAAATATGTGAGTGGAATTTGTAAAGAGTTTTGTGGTCACCCATATACCATCATAAACACCCAATGATCTAGGAAACCATGTGATGAAGTCCATAGAGATTTCCACCCACTTCCATTGGGGAATATCATGTAGCTGATGAAAACCACTAGGAACACGATGTTCAACAGTCACCTTTTGATAGACTAAACATCGAGATAGAAAATCTACAACTAACCTTATTATACTTAGAAACCAATAATATTATCATTAATAATTATACATATTCATCATGCTATGATATACTTCTGTGGTATAATTATGGAACTAATAGAGAACTATATCATGAATTCCTGAAGGAATTAAAACGTTCCCATGAAACAACACCCAATGTTTTCTATCCTCAGACCATCACTCAGGATAATAACCATAGAAAACCTGATCATAAAAAACCTCATCCCTGGAATCCCCCAGATGTGATTCGTCCACTTACAAAACCAAACATAACTGCACCATCATTAGATAAAGACACAATTAACCTTAAACTAACCCAAAATCAAGGTGCATCGTAGAAAACCCATTCACCACCATCCAAGAATCTCCAAAATAACACACAATTCCACCAAGTAACTTCAAATTCAAGGAATTTTCTACATCTTGTCCTTTACTGGGTGTATTATAAATCTCAAAGTTGTAATACTTTAGGAATTCCATCTACTAATGTTTCCTAAAACTCAAGTCGTGCAAGAAAATAAGACCTACCTCAAGATATTTTGATCCATGAAAATCATAATTTTCTCACCAATGAGGTAATGATGCCAAAAATTAATGGAGAACACAAACACAATAAGTTCTTGATTTTGGAAGAATTTTTACATTCTTGAGGTAGTAAATTATAAGGAATATAAGTGATAAACACTCTTTATGTCATCAACACACAACCCAATCCAAGAAATGAAGTGCAGTAATAAAACTATAATGAAACTACCTCCTCAAGAAAATGATGAATTAAATAACAAACCAGATTCTAATTCAAATACTAAAATTAATCCCAACACTAGTCAATCCACCCGAATGCATGATCCTTTCTAATCAAGGTTATAATTGGAGTTTCAATCCGAGATATGTTAATCATGAAACTCTTAATAACCATCAAGACCAATGGAATTCCTCAACTATGAAACATTATTAGGATTTTCCAAAGAAATTTACACCTAAATATTTAAAATATCCATGAATACTCTCAACTAAGACAAGATGTGTCCTAAGAAAGAAACCCCATGGGCTAAGAACTGGCACTTCAATAGCATCCTGAATAGCTATTGATGATAAAGAACTTCCAAAACATCCCACAAATACCGATCATTATCCTACTCAAGCTTAGATAACATTGTTATGTTATTAATATTGGCCCCCATGAACTGGTCCATAAACTCATTGAACATAGAATTCATCAGAACAATGAAAATAGTTAGTGTTCGTAAATTTGAATCGAATTGCAATGAAATTTAAATTCCTATAATGACAAACGAAAGAATTATATTGAATATCATCACCTTTAACCAGCATTAGGTGATATTATAAACATAATTAAATCATTAATAATCAACTAGATCCCTTCAGTAGATTAAACAAGACATCAATATATTGAAGTGGGTAGTGGTTCTTCCCCATCACCCAAAAAAATATTGATAAATGATGCACATATGTAAACCTCTATATGAATTATTTGAATATAAAACCACATCTGCCCATAGTGACACACTAGGATAAATAAAAAATTATTGAAAAATAACATCAACATGAATCTATATCTTCTAAAACTCCAAATGGACTATCCTACATGAATACATCGATATTGTAGAAATAATATCATATAACACAAACTCAAAAAAAAAATCCAGTTGAGGGGGTAGTGTCCCAAACCCTTCATAAATACATGAAGTTACTCTTCCATAACCCTAAGTAACATTATGGGGAGAACCTCTAAAGAACTGAACAACAATATAGAAATCAAATTAGACAATGACTCAACATTCCTCTTATCCTATAACAACCAATGGATTTCAGGTCATTACATTTGAGTGGTAAAATTAATTTTTCATTTGGTGGATAGTAACTTTTTAGAACTAGAGATTATATTGAGATTCTGATAATTTAAGCATGTAACAACATAACCCAAACCACCATATCTGACTCATAGATCCACAAAACCATATGTGATTCTCCAAGTATGTAAAAAGATGTTAAATATTAGATAGGTTCTAAGAGTTTAGTGGGTAGAATATAACCTCAATAATAATGGACATAAACAATAAAAATAAATAAATATAACATCATAATATCAAGAGAAAAATAAAGTAAAAAAATGTAATAACAAATGTCAACCATGTTATAAAAAATAACCTAGATCCCAGTGTGGTAATCTAAGCCATTATATAAAACGTATATATAGATAAATAAATAAAGTCTTTTAAATCCTATATAGTTTATCTTGGTACCACTACCAGATCTATACTACTATTCTGTAGCTATCTATTGTATCCATATCCGTAAATTTTCAAGAAAGAATAAAAAATCATATGCTAAGAAGTATTATTTTAACCATGTCATGAGAAGCCTCAGTCATTCCTTCGTTAGTTACATGAAGGAAGGATAATTAAAAGGATGACATGTGTTCTCAAGATAATGCCACAAGGTTGGTAAAACTGTATATCGACAGTTTTAAAGAATCATATTGGATTAGGAGAAATGATCAACATATCCCACCTCTGTCAATGATTATGTATTGATGAAATATTTTCTGGTGGTCTCTCAAAAGTATTTATAACTAAGTGAAGCACAGGGGCTGACCTAGGTCGATCTCTTTAAGAGATTTCCCGGTCAAGAAATCACTACTACTAATTCAAATTTTTTTTATATTTTTTATTAATCAATTAAATTTAGCATAAATGAGATTTTAGAATTAAAAATACATAACTAAAATTAAACATTCAATGCAACCCAACCAGAATTAATGTAGATAGAATGATATTAAGAAGAAAGGAGAGATTCCTGATAGAATCTCCTCGAGTGAACCTTCATCATCTATTAATTATTATCAAATATACATAATGAACAAACTCCTTAATATGTGTGAATATAATCCTCTATATGTGGTTGTGAATATTTGGTAATCTCAATGATCCCTGAGATACCACACATCCACCTCCTCGATCGAGGAAAAATATTACAAAAGTGAAAGTAAATCATCGAGTGGGAAGTGGAGACAAAAAGGTGTGTTAAACACTAAGATCCCCCTTAGACTAACTATAAGTAAATAAGAAAATAAATGAATGAATGTTTAATTAATTGGGTTAACCAAAAGATTACTACCCCGAGAACATCTTTGAGTTAGCTACACATGATCATGAGGATAAGAGTTCACTAGGAAGAAGAAAATGGGGAATGAAAACAAAAGAGAGAAAGAAATAAAGAGAAATGAGAAGACATAAATGAAAACATGTAATTAAAATATAGAATTAAAGGAAAATAAAATAAAACACCAAAATATATAAAATTTCCAACAAAATCTACCCTTATGTATCTAATACATTGACAGGAATAAATCACACTCTTTTATAGGGAGAGGGGGTGAAAATTGGCTTTAAAAATCATCTCTGAATATAGGAGCATGGATAAACCAATAAATATCTGAATTTTGGAAATATTACTTCTTTTGAGATTTTACAATATCACTCCTATGTAACCCAAAAAAACATAGAATCATTGGAAACGTGGGAAGAGATATATTGGAAAATTACTATGGATATTTAATTCTCTTAGAAAGACTGTTCGTATTCTAATACAGCGTGTTCAAACAAATTTATGACCTTAAAAATGAAAGAATAATGCGATTACATAATAATTAAATTTTTACCCCAGGATATCTTGATGACCCATGTAAATTATCAATTCCATTGGTTTGGTAATTTATGAGATATTTCCCAAATAAAAAAATTACCTAGATCTGTGCATAGTTTGTGTGGTAGGCATTGTGAGCTAGATTGGAGCTTCCAAATGATTTATTGAGCTTTGGGTCCATAAATATGAAATCTATATAATTTAACATAGAACGATATAAAAATAAGAATTTTGAAATTTGGATCTGTTAAGAAAATGTTATGGCCAAAATATATGAAAAAATCTAGAATTGTTCAAATACAAAATAGGCCATTTTTGAAACTAAGCTGAAAAATGCTCCTAGAACATCAAATGTTTCAATTACACTTAATATAACACATGGGTGGGATTAAAAACTATTAAATTTAGAATAAAATAATTCGAAATATTTTCTCTATCAATTCCCCCACAATTAAACATTTCACTCATGGTAAATCATCTAATACCACGGTCAAAACAAAATTCTCAAAGCATAAATGACAACACATCTCAATTTTCATATCAAAGGAAATATCATGCCTCATACATGGATACAAATTTAAGAACTCATAAAAAATAATATGAATCTTTTAAATCTAATGTTAATCCTCACATTCATAACATACCTACCTCCCTAGAAAAATATTTATCTCTTCACTCAATAATATTTTATGTGAGAATTTTCTCATTCTCAAGAACATGTGTGATCTCCATGAGCTTGATATCCTCCTAGTATATCAACTTCATCGGGTCAATAATGTATCAATTATGAGGTATTTTTCATGATTTGTTATGATGTTGAGGTTTGGAAGGATTTAAATGTAAATTCATCTGGGGCAGAATGAGGATGGTTCAACTCTAAAGTGTAGTAAATGCGTGAAAACAATTTTGATCAAGAATGTTGTTCTACTAAATAAGTTCAAAATTAAAATAAACTTCACATAGCAATTTCCTTATTTCGGATGTTAACACTTTTAATTTTATCATCAATTAGTTTCTTCCCCATTTTCTTCAATTGGTGCGTTGTTTTATCTTGACTTCAGATCAAGATTTCTCTTCAGAATCCTATTTTTGAGGATACGAGAGGAAAATTTTGATCATAAAAAATTGGTGAAGATCCAAACAATATTTGTAATAATATTCTGGGACACCCACCCATATTTCTGTCAAGACATTTCTTCCACCCAATCAGAAATTAATATGGGAACACTTTCAATTCACCTTAAACAGTTTCTTTAAGAAACCTATATACAACTCATCTTCTCCCTCCCCTACACATGAGTTTAATAATAATATTGAATTTAACATTTATAAAAGGTTATAAAGGGATAAATGAATTTTAATTTGTCTTAATAATAAGTTATTTCATGGATAATATGGGCTTAAATGAGGTATGATAATTGGGTAGGCCAAAATAAGAGTTTAATGAAAAAGGGGCTTCACAAGTGATACCTTAATCACAATTAACACATTCAATAAACTCTAACAGCTTAGAAAAATAGAAAAAAACATCAATTTCTAGATCAGACAACATATATAAAAACACTAAAGAAAAATATAAATTTAACAATATGTCAAACATTTTTAGAAACCTCTCAGGTTGAGTATGATTTTCAACTTGGATAGTAATAGTGCACATGAATTTCACAATCAATCAAACTACATCAAATGAAAAGATCGGATGTCAAAAAAAAATACATTTCAGAAATAATTTAAATCCTCAAATACTCATATTGAGAAATCTTCCAAAATCTCTAAGATATTTTGAATTTTCCAAATTATTTGATTCAGCTAAATAATCCTAAAAACACACATGAAAAATGAAAAAGGGAAAAAGGAAATTTCTAAAAAAAACATGAAAAACAAAATAGAAGAACACTCAAAATTCTTCAAATAGTTTTACATAACTCCCCACAATTATTCAATTTACTAACCCCATTTTATCTCAAATCATATCATGAAAAATTTTCACACAGAATTTAAATTGGGCAGCAATCAAAATAATGAAAGGGAAAGATGCAACCTAATTTATTTTTCAGTGGCAGCCTTGAGTTAATATCTTAGTTGCTACCACTTTTAAAACTACATAAAGAAATTACAATACATAAGAAAAATTAAATAAAAATAATGAGAAAGGGAAAATAAAAGTGATAATGATTGGTTTGACCCCCCAGTGGGTGCTAGTTTTTTATGTCCCCTAGTCAGGCAGTTGTTGCAGATTATCACTAATAAGATGGTGTATGTGGTTTCTTTGAGATAAACCACCACATGTGAATTTTTCCCTTGTCCATGTGTAGCGACAAAGAATAGAGAACACCAAAGAAGATTAGTAAATTCCAAAACCCTAAGGAATAAAAAATAAAAAAATTGAGATCTAGAGTGGGAGGGAATAAAAGATAGGGGTGCTCCCTATTGACTTATATATGTCCTCTTCCATATGATATGCATGTTTTAGTAGATGAGGTTGTCACACCAACACCATCTTCTCCAGATATTCTTCCTTGGTCACCACCACATGGTTGTTCTCCTTTGTATCATCCAATTTCTTTTCCATTTGCACTGTTTAAAATTTTTTATAAAAGGTTAATTTAGAAAACAATTCTTCATGAATAAGCTTAAAACATGATGAATAAATTAATAAATATTCACTTTCTAGAATGTCAGCTTGGAAATTGATCTCTTCTAGAAAAATCATTAGAAAATCCATATCATTAGGTGCATCTTCATCATCATATTACAAAGAAATATAGAGGGAAAAAGGTTATGATTATTAAATAACAATTATGGAAGATCGTGTTTTAGGTAATCTTCATCAAAGTGATTCTAAGATTTTATCAAAAATATTGATCCCCCATAAGTGTATCTGTTGTCATGTGTACATCAGGGGCCTCCTCGAGCGATGGATGATTACAGGATGATATAATTAAATCATTTAGTTTCTCCTTATTACCTGCCTTAGGTTATTTAATATAAAAAATTATTGGTGAAATCTCTTCCACCACTCGTTTTGGTTCAGGTTCCAGCTCAGGATATGGTTCAGGTAAATTTTTAGGTTACTCCAACAGTGAACGAATATATTACGCAACCCATTGAGCTTAGATAATTAGTTTTAGTATATCTTCTCTTAGTTCTTGAATCCTATAATTTTTAATTTCATATTCTTATTGCACTTGAGAGTAGTTGGTCCATGCAGAATAATCACTATTGAAATTCATTCTGAGAAAAGAAGTTTTTTTAGTTTATGAAATTTATGATTTTTTTGTGTTTTTTAAATGAAACTAAAATTATTGAAATAATTTGAATAAAAATAGTGACTGAAGACCCCTTAGATCCATAGAAATGGAACCAATTCTTTGTACTGTTGTCGTGCTCTCTCCAAAAAATATTTATAACTAAGTACAACAAAGTGGTCGACCAAGATCGATCTCTTGAAGAGATTTCATGGTCAGGTAATCACTAGTTATAATCCACAATTTTTTTATGTTTATTTATTAATGAATTAAAATTAACAGAAAAGTGATTTTAGAATTGAAAATCCTGAACTATAATTAAACATGAAATGAAATGAAAATAGATTGAATGCCGACAAAATGATATTAAGAAGAAAGGAGACATTCCTGAGAGAATAACCCCAAGTGAACATTGATATTCTATTAATTAGTTTCAAATTTATTTAACGAAATCACTCTATATTATCTGTAAATATCTTCCTCTATATGTGGTTGTGAATATATAATACTCTCAATGAACGTCGAGAGCCCGCACATCCACCTCCTCGATCGAGGGAAAATATTTCAGAAGGGAATGTTAAGCCTCAGGTAGAAAGTGGAGACACAAAGGCACATTTCCAAATGAGATCCCCATTTTTTTAAATATGAGTAAATAAGAAAAAATAAAAATTAATGTGAAATGAGTTGGGTTCACCCCTATATTACTCTTTTGGGAACTTCTTTGGGATAACTACTCATGATCACGAGCATAAGAGTTCAGAGTGAAGAATAAAATGGGGAACAAAAATAAAAGAGAGAAAGATATAAAGAGAAAATAAGAACACATAAATTAAAATTTTTAATGAAACTATAGATTGAAAGGAAATGAAAATAAAAAACTAAAATTAAAAAAAAATCCAACGAAGGCTACCTCTATTTTTCATACACTTTGAGAAGAAGAAAACACAATCTTTTATAGGGAGAGGGGGTGAAAATTTGGCTCTAAAAATCATATCCTAATGTAGGCGTGTGGGTTAACCAATAGGTGACCTAATTTTGGAAATATTACTTATTAAAATTTGTTCAAATATATCTCTTCTATCAACCTAAAAACATTTAGCATAATTCGAAACACGAGGAAAGATGTATAAGAAAATTACATTGGTTACTTAATTCTGTCAGAAAGACTCTTCATATTTCAATGTAGTAAGTTCCAATGCATTTATGTCCTTAAAAATGAATGAATCATGTGTGTATGTCTTAATTAATTTTGTTCATTAGGATGTATTATTTACCCCTATAAACTATCAAAGCAATTGGTTGGGTAATTTAAGATTTATCGTCCCAACAATAAAATTATCCAGATATGTGCACTGTTTTTGAGGTATGCATTGTGAGGTAGATTTGAGGTTCCAAATGAGGGATTGAACTTTTGGTCCAGGAGGATAAAATCAAGCCCATTTAACATAGAAACTTATAAAATAATAATTTTAAAATTTCTATTCGTTAATAAAATTTTATGGATGAAAAAGTGAAATAAATTAAAATTGTTCGAATTTAAAATAATTTATTTTTGCAACTAAGCCAAAAAACGATCCTAAAATATAAAATGTAACATTTACCTTAAAAATAACACATTGTTGGAATTAAAAACAATGAAATTAAGAATTAAATAATATAAAATATTTTCTTTATAAATTCCCCCACAATTCAACATTTCACTCCTGGGCAATCATCTTATACCATGGTCAAAACAGACTTTTCAGAGCATAAACGACAACACACATCAATTATCATATCAATGAAAATACCATGCCTCCTAAATGAATAAAAATTTCAAAACTAATAAAAATCATATGAATATATTAGTTCTCATGTTAATCATCACATTCATTTCATACCTACCTCCCGAGAAAAATATTTCTCTCTTCACTCAATGATATCTTGTGTGGAGTTTTTCTCATTATCAAAAACATGTGTGATCATAATATTCTTGATATAATCCTAGTATCTCCACATAATAGAGTCACAAATGTGTCAATAATGAGGTATTTTTCATGGGTTTTTATGATGTTGTGGTTCGGTAGGTTTTAAAAGTAAAAACATGGGAGGTAGAAGGAGGATGGTTAAGCTCTAAAGAGATGTAAACGCGTGAAAATAGTTTCTCTCAAGAATGGTGTGCTCCTAAATCATCTCAAAAAAAACACCTCCAAACACCTATTTTATTATTTGATAATTTAAAACTAGTAATTTCAGCATCAATGATTTTCTTTCCACTTTATCCCAATTTTTTTTATTGCTTCAGCTTGAATTCTGATCTGGTTTTCTCTTCATAATAATGTTTTTTAGGAAAAGAGTGGCATCCTTTGATCTTAAAAAATTAGTGAAAACCCAAAAAATATTTGAAATAATATTTTATTCCACCCCTACATTTTTCCATAAATAAATTTCTTCCACCCAAGATGTAATAAATATGGAAACTCTTTAAATTCTACTCAAACTGATTCTTCATGAAAGAAAAATACAGCTTATCATGTCCCTCCCCAACACTTGTGTTCAATAATAATCCTGAATTTATCATCCATAGAAGGATGGAAATGGATAAATAGATTTTAATTTGTCTTAATAACTACTTATTTCAAGGATAATAGGGGCTTAAAGATGGTCAGATGAAATTTTAGGCCAAAATAAGAGTTCAATGCAAAAGGGGATTACAAAATGATGCCTCAATCATACTTAACACATTCCTTGAACTCTAACATCTTTGACAAAGAGAATAAATAAAACATTCTCGATAACACAAAATATCTCAATACTCTCAAGAAAAAAATAAATTTCAGAAGATTTCAAATAGGTTTATAAACCTCTCAGGTTGGTCATGATTTTCAACATGGACAATAATAGTGCACATGAGTTTCACAATCAATCAAACTTCTTCAAAATAAAAGATCAGAAATCAAAAGTAGAATCCATTCAGAAATAATTTAAATCCTCAATTACTAAAGTCAATAAATATTCCAAAAACACCAAGATGGTTCTAATTTTCAAAAGTATTTGATTCATCTCGAGAAGCCTAAAAATAGACACAAAACATGAAACAAGAAAACATGAAAATTTCTGAAAAAAACATGAAAAAAATAGAAGAACACTCAAAATTAATAAAATGGGTTTACATCCCTCCCCCACACTTATTAAATTTACTACCCCCATTTTATCTCAAATCATATCAAGAATCATTTACACACATAACTTAAATTGGGCAGCAATCAAAATAAAGAAACGAAAAGATGCAACCTGCTTTATTTTTCAGTGGAATCTTTGAGATAAGCTCCTAGTTGATACCACATTTAAAACAAAAAAAATAAATTAAAAGAAAAAAATAAAATAAAATAAATATTAAGAGAAATAAAATAGAAAAAGGGATAACTCATTTTTTGACCCCCCCCAAGCAGGTGCTAGGTTTTTACAGACCCTGGTCAGGTAGTTACAACAGATTATCCCCAATTAGATGGTGGATGTGGATTCATTAAGATAAACCATCACATGTGAATTTTTCCCATGTCCTTGAGTAGAGACCAAGAATATATAACCCCAAATAATATATGTAAATTAACAACCCCTAAGAATGAATAAATAGTAAATACGATATCTAGAGTCGGAGGGAATAAAATATTAGGGTGCTCCCTATTGAATTATGTGGTGACCTCCTCCATATGATGTGCGAGTTGTTGTAGAAGAGGTTGTAACACCACCGCCATATTCTCCCGCTCTTCTTCCTTGATCACCACCACATGGGTGGTCTCTTTTTCATCACAAAAGGTCTTCTCCATTTGCGTTGTATAAAAAATATCATAAAATGGAAATTCAGAAAAAAAAATTCATTGAATAAGATTAAAACATGATGAATCAATTAAGAAATATTCCATTTCAAGTTTGTCATCTTGAAAATTGATCTCTTCTAAAAAAACCATTGGCAACTCCATATCATCAGGTGCATATTTATCATCTTCTATCAAATCAAGATTGAGTTCAAAAGGAAATGATTTTTCAATATCAATGATGGTAAGATCATGTTTTAGGTTATCTTCATCAATGTTATTATAGGATTTCTTCTAAAAAATATGATCCCCCATAAGTGTATCAGCTGGAATGTGTACATCAGGGACCTCCTTGAGCAATTATAGAGTATGAGATGATATGACTAACTCTGTTTGTAGCTCCTTCTCACCAGCCTCATGTTCTTTAACATAAAAAATCATTGGTGAAATCTATTCCACCACTCATTTTGGTTTAGTTTTTGGATGAGGATCCGGTTTGGGTTCAGTTTTGGGTTTCTCCAATAGTCAACGAATATATTACTCAACCATTCCATCTTGGATCTTTAGTTTTTGTATATCATATTTTATTTCTTGCATATGATATTTTTGAATTTCATCTTCTTGATACACCTGAGAGTAGTTGGTCCATGCATAATAATCACAATTGAAATTGAATAAGTTTTTTTAGTTTTTTAAATTGACGATTTCTTTCTATTTTTCTAAATGAAAGTAAAATTATTTAAAACATGTGAATAAAAATTGTGAGTGAAGACAACTTGGATCTATGGAAATTGATCCAATTTTATGTAGTTTTGTTCTGCGTGCTCTCTAAAATATTTATAACTAAGTGTTGCATAGGGGTTGACCTAGGTCATTCTCTTGAGGAGCTTTCACAGTCAAGCTATCAATACTTATAATACACCATTTTTTTAGTTTTTGTATTAATGAATTAAAATCAATATAAATAATATTTTAGAATTTAAAATACCAAACTAATATTAAACAAGCAATGAAATTCAAATAGAATTAATGCAGACAACATAATATTAAGAAAATTGGAGACATTCTTAAGACAATCACCCTGAGTAAACCTTCATCATCTATTAATTTGTTTCAAATTTACATAATGAACACAATCTATCATTTATGTGAACATACTCTTCTACATGTGGTTGTGAATATACATTACTCTCAGAAATCTCCATGAGACTGCACATCCACCTCCTCGATTAAGGGATAATATTACAGAAGTGAATGCTATGCCTCGGGTGGCATGTGGAGACACAAAGAAGCCCTTACCACTAAGATCCCCATTAACCTAACTCTAAGTAAATAAGAATCAATATTAATGAATGTGAAATGAATGGGTTTCACTACTGGATTACTCCCCTGGTATCTTCCTTGGGTCAGTTTCTCATTATCGCAAGCATAAGAGTTCAAAGTGATGAAGAAAACGGGAAAAGAAAACAAAAGAGAGAATGAAATGAAGAGAAACAATAACACTTAAATTAAAGTATGTTATGAAATTATATAATTAAAGGAAAATCAAATACAACACTAATATATATAAAATGTCTAACAAAGTCTAACCCTATGTTTCCAACACATTGAGAAGAAAAAATCACACTCATTAATTGGGAGAGGGGTGAAAATTTGGATCCCAAAATTGTCTCTGAATGTAGGCATGATGATGAACCATTAAATAAATGAATTTGGGAAATAAAACAATTAGAATGTTGTTCCAACATATCTCTTCTGTCAACTGAATTTTTTTTTGAATCATTGGATACATGTGAAGAGATATATATTCAAATTACTACATATATTTAATTCTCTAAAAAAACTGTTCATATTCCAATGCAATGAGTTCCAATGCATTTATGACAATTAAAATGACAGAATCATGTGACTCTATATTAATTAAATGGTACATACAGATGTCTTCCTGACCCATGTAAATTATCAAAGAAATTGTTTTGGTACTTTATGGTTTATGTACCCAATTATAAAATTCTTTAGAATAGTGCACAATTTTTGATGTACACCTTGTGAGATGGATTTGAGATTCCAAATGATGGATTGAGCTTTGGGTACAGAAGTTTAAAATCAATATCATCGATAAAAGAAACCTATATAATAATAATTTTGTAATTTTTATCTATTAATAAAATTTTATTTCCGAAACATTGAAAGAAATTAAAACTGTTCAAATACAAAATAAGTTGTTTTTTAAACTAAGCTAAAAAATGCTTCTAAAACATAAAATGTAAAAATTGACCTTAAAATAACACATTGGTGGGATTAAAAACAATGAAATTCAGAATAAAGTAATTGGAAATATTTTTTCAATCAATTCCACCGAACATAAACATTTCACTTTTGGGAAATCAACTTATATAATGGTCAAAAAAAAACTTCTGAAAGCATAAATGACAACACACCTCAATTTTCATATCAATGAAAATAGCATGCCTCTTACACTGTTCAAAATTTATGAACTGCTTAAAAATAATATGAATATATTAAATTTCATGTCAATCATAACATGCATGTCATACCTACCTTCCTTGAAAAATATTTCTCTCTTCACTCAAGGATATTTTATGTGGTGTTTTTCTCATTCTCAAGAACATGTGGGATATCCATAGGCTTTGTATCCTCTTAGTATCTCCACTTCATAGTGTAAAAAATGTTTCAATCAGGAAGAATTTTTCATGGGTTGTTATGAGGCTGTGGTTTGGCAGGTTTTAAATGTAAAAACATCTAATGTAGAATGGGGAGGGTTAACCTCTAAAATAAAGTAAATTCCTGAAAACAGTTTTTCTCGAGAATGGTATGCTCCACAATCAGCTCAAAAAAATAACCACAAAACACATCTTTATATAATTGGGGTTTTAACACATTTTATTTCAGAATCAATGATTTTTCTTCCCTCTTTTCCCTAATTGATGCGTTTTTTTAGCTTCAATTCAGATCTGGATTTCTCTAAAAAATCATGTTTTGAGGAAAAGAGAGGCATTTTGATCTTCAAAAATTGAAGATGACCTAGACCATCATTTTAATAATATTTTCGGCCACCCATGCATCTTTTCATCATGAAATTTCTTCAACCCAATCAGCAATAAATATTTAAACACATTCAATTCAACTCAAACTGACTATTCATGAAAGAACAATACAACTCATCTTACCCCTCCCCTACACTTGAGTTAAATAATCATCAAGTATTTATCTTCTAGAGAAGGTTGTAAAGGGATAAATGGATTTTAATGTGGCTGCCTAAAAAGATACTTCATGGATACTAGGGGCTTATTGAAGTTCATATGAAATGTTTGGACAAAATAAGAGTTCAATGAAAAGGGGGATTCCAACGTGATGCATCAATCATATATAACACATTCAATGAACTCTAAAAACATTCAAAAATATAAAAAACAGATATGAATGTATCACACAACATATCACAATACTCACATGAAAAATATAAATTTATGTAGATGTCAAACAGGTTTATAAACCTCTCGGGCTGGAAATATTTTCCACTTATAGAGTGCTAGTGTGCATGAGTTTCACAATCAATCAAACTTCTTCAAATTGAAAGATTAGAAATCAAAAAAAATATCCACTTATAAATTATTTAAATCCTAAAATAATCAAATCAAGAGTTGTTTCGAAAACACCAATATTATTTTAATTTCCCAAATTATTCAGTTCATCTCAATAATCCAAAAAACACTCATCAAAAATGGAAAAAGAATACAAAAAACTTTCTGAAAAAAAAACATGAAAAAATATAAGCTACACTCAAAATTCATAAAACAGGATTAGATCCCTCCCCCACACATATTATATTTACTCCCCCAAATTAACTAAAATCATATCAAGAAACATTTTCACAGAGAATTTAAATTGGGTAGCAAATAAAATAACGAAAAGGGAAGATGCTACTAGATTTATTTTTCTGTGCCAACATTGAGTTAAGCTCCTTGCTTCTACAAATTTTAAAACTAAAAGAATTAAATTACAAGACATAAGAAAAATGAAATAAAATAAAAGATAATGAGAAAAGAAAATGGATAATTCTTGGTTTGACCCCCCAAGTGAGTGTTAGGATTTTGTGGCCCCTGATCAAGAAATTTCCCCAGATTATCCCCAATCAGATGGTTGATGTGTTTTCGTTGAGATTAACCACCACATGTGACATTTTAAAACTTCCATGAGTAGACAAATTTAATATAGAACCCCTTTCATGACTCGACCACCAACTCACATGTTGTGGATACCCCATGTCCGCCTCCCGAATGCAAGGGGCTAGCGACTAGCACCGAAGGCATCAACCTGCATGTGGGAGGAGTTTTACTAAATAATTTTATTCACACACATGTCCAAAAAATTCGCACACATTGACCAAAGAAAAAACCAGTATACTAAAACAAGAATGATTACAAAGTATAGGTGAAAGAATGTGGCCCGGAATACAAACCCAATGAAAGGAATGAAAACGGAAAAGTACACAAAGGAAACTCTGAAGGCCTTCTACGCAAAACACCACCTGATCATGAGAGTGGTGAATTATTAGATGTTGAAGTAGTATTTCCTATGCACCCTAACCTATTGGGCCCTACCTGGTCCTGGGCTACCATGTCCGCCATCGAAGCGTTTGTCAATCCCGTCTCCTTGAGATACTCTGTTGAAACATATGTTTTCTGCACTAGACATAACACGTGCGGGCCAAACCCTTGCAGGGTTGAAGAACACAATACTCATTAAGAACCCCAAAACAAAAAAGCAAAGGACACACAACAATTCATAAATGTATATAACGAAACATAAGACATCTGACACTATGTATATTCTTGGGTAATAATAGTAGAATAATTAGTCACATCATCGAACACCTCTAATGTTGGAGAACTTCTCCTCTATAGAGTACAGTTGGCCTACCAAGTTACAATTAAGTGCTTCCCAAAAACCATGGACTACATTGGTACACCTCTACATCACGTATCATGGGTTGGAAAAGTTAGAGAGAGGTGATTCCCACTATTCGTGGCCTACTGATTTACTTCTCCTAGTCACATTCCAATGGCATAAAAAGTCACAGAGATGTTATTCCCTCTATAGTCATGAAATGTCAAAGATAAGTGCTTCCCACTAGGCCAAAAATCAACAGTCTTTAGGTCTCATCCAGTCATAGGGTTATGTACATAGCGCGCTTTGGAGAACCACTCCGCATGCACTTCGTCGCACCTCAATTTCCAAAAAAAATTCACTATATCATCGAGAATGTCCCAACACCTTAGTCATCTCATCAATCGGATGCATGGTTTTCAAGATACGGGCATTTATGTAACCAGGGAGCCGGTTCTGACAGGACCTGGTCATACCCGGTCAGACCGACCCGACCAAACCAACCTGGGGGGTCCCAGAAACCCCGGTTCATTTAGATGGACTCGACCCGACATAGTTTGGGTCAAGGTCGGTCTAGTCTATCCTGGCCAGTGATCCAGGCCCAATAGGCCTCGCTGGACCCAGCCCGGTCGGCCAAGGGTCTAGCCCACCGAGTCGCCTGATAATAAGATCTAGTCTGGCTCAGCTCGAATGGGGATAATCTCTGCCTTATAGTGTGGGTATGTCCTTTTGGGTGTGTGTCAGGTGCACCGGTGTGGTTCTGGCCCATCGGCACAAAATCGGCCCATTGGCGTGAGACCGGCCAGTGGGGGGCTCGGTTCACCAGGTGGCGACATGCCGCACAGTTTGGCCGAAAGTGCTGATGAGCAGGGATGAAACCTGGATACTACATCTGGATCCCCCTTCGCCCTGCGGGTGCGAGAACCTTCCACCAGTCACGTTCGACAGGCCACGGCTTTGCCAGATGTCCCTTCACGCGGCGCCCTGCACGACGTGGCATCCTCCAGCGTGTTATCGTGGCTTATAAGGCATGTCTTCCTAGTTAACGTGGCTCGCTGGTGTGGGCCTCCTCCTCCACACAGCCTATGGGGTGGGATACTGCTTCTGGCACCAGCGTACTGCCAGGGAGTTTAGTAGGCCACCAGACACACTCTGGTGGTCCATTCATTGAGTTGTCAGCGTCTATGGCCTCCGTAGAGCACCATCATCACCCTAGGGATCCCAAAACATCCATTCCATCATTTCGAGATTACATACACCAAGAATTCACATGTAGAGGAGCTAAAGCATTGTTTTTTTAGTCTTTAGGCCTCCGCGTTAGATTTTTAAAGACGATAGAGGTTCTGGGAATTTTTGTTCTAGCATTCCATGCCAAGATTTGGACCCTGAATAAAATAAAACGAAGAATAAATCACCATCCATCATAAGGCATGAATCGTGGATCAACCTGTTTGTGGGTTGACCTATGTTTTTCTTTTTTAGTGAATGATGGTGAAGAACATAAAATGAAAACCCCCTACCTATTATGATATCTGATGTCATGGTGTTGTTCCTCGAGGAATTAAGACCTCGACGTCACTTATCGTCTCCGATCTTATAAAGGCATCCAAGAGGCAGAAATTCTTCCAGCGTTCATCATTCTTTGCTGGGGTGGGAGTCTATTAGAGATTCTCTAGATAATCCTCCAAATTTTTATTCCTTATTTCCCCTGTGTGTCGAAAAATAAAACGGTGCACGTCGTAGAATTTCTATTATGATGCAATGTCTCGTTGTTTCACTTTTTTCTTTAAGAAACAGTGTCACTGTTATGCGTCTTTAAAGAGTTGTTACATTGCGAGTTAACGAGCCATCAATGAGTCGCATTAATGCGCATCTTCTCTTCCCCATCGCTTCCCCGCATGTTGCCATCCGCCATTCAACAATGACAAAGAAAATACAGTAATTATTATAAATTATTATATTATTTTTCTTGAAAAGTCCGAAAAATAAATTTTTCCCTCGGACCTTTCCAGACGATGTTAGGACATTTCTATGTGAATCCCTGTGTTCTGAATTCAACGGTTCCCTCCAATTTTAAATCCGAGAACCGGTTCAATAGTTTGAAAATCATGCTCGCACATTTACTAAATGTACCTTAAAAAATGTTAAAAAAATTACTTTCACCCTCAACCCACTCCATTTGAGGATAGGATCTGCCTAAGGGGAACACACCCCCATGAGTTAAATGGTAATATCTGATTATCAAACAAAGTTACCATTTAGGAGTTATACAGATTTTTATATAAAATAATTTTCACTTATTTATTTTATTCAATACCAAAAACTAACTTCCAATGTTGGCCCGAGCCAGCTGATATTAGGGTCTACCTATGGAAATAATACCCTCGTGAGTTCAGTGGTGGTCTCTGATTTTTAATTTGAGTCACTGTTTGATATTTATAAACATATTAAAAATAAAATAATTTTGCATTATTATTTTATTAACGTTTATTAAATTTTTGGGTTTTCTCATTGGAGGTCGGTGCTGGCTAAAATTAAGTCTCGCCTAGGGTAAACCCACCATCCTGAACGCAACAGCTCCCTATTATTTCTGATCCAAGAAACCATTTCTAAGGTTTTCTATATATTCAAGAAAACTGCTCACCTATGATATTTAAAGATTAACATTTTTCGACAGATCATTTTGGGCACTCCAGGCCATTGAATCACAATCCGTTGAATTTTTTAGTCTAGATTTAATTACCTATATTAAAAAAAATTACACAAAAATTATGAGAAGTTAGATTCTCCCCACCTTAGGTCGTTACTTCCCCGAAATCGAAAACAACAACTAAAAAAATATGGGCATACTGAGCACGAATCTGTGACTCCCTCTCCCATGTTCCCGCATAGAGATTCATGTGCTTCCTTCAGGTACGTACTAGAGGAATCCACCACCCACTTAGGACCCACTGCATTCAATACTCTATCTCTACTGGGAACACTGCAAACGCCGCTCGATCGTACATGTCCTACTCACCTCAGTTGTTGATGTGCTACAGATCAGACACATACCTCCTCAGCTATGACACATCGAAAACTTCATGCACTTGGTGCATCTGTGAGAAAAGAGCTAGGCGGTATTCCACGTCGCCAACTCCACTCATAAACTAAAAAGTTTTTATAAATCTCATAGATAACTTTTCGCCCCATCCAAAACTCCTCGATCCCTATACGGGTGAGACCCAAAGGAAAACATGGTCTCCCTCCATGAAATCCATGGGTCTCCTTCTCCTATCAACGTAAGTCTTATTCCAACTATGTGTAGTACTCATCCTCTCCTGGATGATCTACACCATCACAGTGGTAGCTCGTACCAACTCTATACCCATGAGTGCTGACTCTACTATGTCTATCCATCATAGGGGTGATCTGGAAGGTCTCCCGTAGAAGGCCTCCCGTAGAAGGCCTCAGTCGGCGACATACCAATTGTGGAGTGATAACTATTATTGTATGCAAACTCCACCAGTGGTAAGTGGTCCTCCCAATAGTGACCAAAATCTAGGACACAAGCATGAAGCATGTCCTTTAAGGTTTGTATAGTCCGCTCCATATGGCCATCTTTCTGGGGGTAAAACATTGTGCTCAAGCATACTGGATCATGATGCTCATATTTCACTTGATGAAAATTGAGGCATCATGAAAAAGAACTCTTCCACTACTTTCTTCATCCCTAGCGACCAGTAATGAACTTAAAGGTCCTAGTACATCTTCTCCACATCAAGATGTATTGCCAAAGGGGATGTATGGAATTCCCTCAACACTTACTCTTATAACATCACTTGTACCATGGTGTGTCCTATTAAAAGGATGATGTGCTCCCCACCTATCGAAAAACTACTCAGATCATGTTTTGAAGATAAATGAGCACATCAGGACTCGCAGTCAATAACCAAGAACAATGCCTCCCTGACTCACTACAAGATTGGGGGAGTTCCAGTCGTTGACTAAAGGTAAGCTGCTACATCATCATCCATAAAGGATATCTGCATCACGACTAGCTGCTCTGTTTCCTAACTCAGCAGCTATAAACCAGACCTCCTATTGGGCATGTCTTCCACCACGTTCCCCTTCCCAAGAGTATAGACTATATCAAAGCCATAGTCCTGAAGGAACTCTAGCCATCGCTTCTATCTCAACTGCTGAAATTTCTATGGGCACCATTCATCCATGTGAAAGGTTACCCATTTTAACCGATTGATGTGACCATCGACCCTTTGGTAGTGGGTACTCGTTCTCCATGACCACTTGATTAAAGTGATGGTAATATACACATAACCTCGAACACTAGGTCTTATTAAGACTTTCCTATATAATTCCCCCACCTACATCCCTTTCTTGTGTTTCTTTATGAATGCCCTCCGATATACTGATACTAATATAGGTTCCATATCGGGGTGTAGAATGATACAGATGTCCCTCTCCCTATGGGGAGTTAATCTCAGAAACAACTTTTGATGGGATATTCCCACAATCCACCTCTACTATTGTGAACTAAAAACATAAAATTCCAACTTCCAAATGGGTAAGGCTGGCCAAATAAAGAATGATTGGCTGAACCCTCTTACGCATGAGTTTATCTCATGCAACCTGGGTTACCCTTGTTTTTCTCACCAAATCAAACCCCATTCCAACACTACAGATATACCACATACTTTTTCCTAAAACGGTCAATCTAATCATGATCGGTGGATGACCAGTGCATACCCAGACTAACTTTGTATGGCCTTGATGCTTCCACCAAGAGGTTCCAATCAAAACATTCGCTTCAAGGGTCATGTCACACCATTAGTGAAAGTGTGATTATTGAGTCTCCTTCCATAGGTATCTCCAGATGTAAGGATCAAGTAAACTATTTGAAGTGAAACTCTAGGTCTTAAACATGATTTTGTGACAAGAAGGAAGGATTATTACCTATTTTTATTAATACGGTTTCTAGTAGTAGATACACACCATACCTCGAATCATTCCTGGAGCCCTTTGTTAATACTATTTGACCCCAAGAATCTACCACCGTCCCCTGTCCTCTAGCTCTATGAGCCTAGTGGGGAACACATTGTGGTTCTTCTTGTAACATGTTGAAACATACACCACCCCATTCTGCTCTCCTAGCTCCTCTTCCATGTCTACTGCCATGTAGATTCATTGTCCCTATCACTTCCTCTTCCAAAAACATTTTACACATATAAGTCTCTAAGAATGATGTTGGTTTCCAAGTTTCCCACTGATGACATTCAATGTCTATATCAGCTTAGCCAAATAATTTTCATCCAAAATGGTTCTCTCTAACACCCTAATAAGAGTAGGAATACACATAGGAATAATATTGGCTCTAATGTCCCTAAATAAATATTTCTCGGAGGTATGAGCCCTGAAGCACTGGTCGTATCGTATTCATCAAGTACCTATAATGGTCGGTACACCACAATGAATACTCAACTACTGACATGTCATCCCGCTAAAGTTGTAGAAGCTCTTGGGAACACATACCCTATAGATTTTTATGGCATTAAACCCCTTCTCTAAGGAAGTTTCACAAGAGATTTTCCCAAAAAAGTCACCTCATAGTAGGATTAGTGTAATCTAAATCCTGTCATCACCCTGCTGAGCCATGTAGAAGTCTTACTGCTAGGACCACAATCAAATCTAATTGTGCCCTTTATAGAAGGAAACATAGTCTCCACTTCAAGCCATTATTTAGAAACATGTGATTCAGTCATTCCTTGGAACCTGAGGGGCATCTGTCACTAAAACTCATATAAGGAACTGATAATACATGTGTCCTCTACCAGTAGCGCCATTAGTAGCTATTGACCAACGAGAAGTGGTATCCTTGGTACATCACCCAAAGGTGCCATCTATTGAAAAGGTCCTGATATTGAAGCCTCATCACTCTGTGGACAATCCTCATGGTCCAATACTGGAATCCTAGATATATATCTGCATTAAGGCATATTTAAAGAGAATCAAGATGAACCACAGTTAAAAGGTCATACCTGGTCCAGTGATTCAAAACAGATCAAGGGAAAAACATGTTCAAAACACATTCAACTAGTGTTTTCATGTACCGAGTCAGAAAATAGAATTTAGAGTTCTAGTGTATGTATACATCAGCTGCCTCACCAACACTAGACTCCCTAGACTGAAATCCAAACTCAAGATAATTAACACTATTGCCCCCATAGAAAATACAAACTCTTAGTTATTCCTATAGAATTGACTGCCCTCTGATACCACGTTTTCAAGACCCGTATCTTGGGGCCTGTGTTGTGATGACCCCAAGCCCACCTCCCAAAGGCTAGAAGATGGCGACTTGTGGTGAAGGTATCAACCTGCACAGTTTTTGAGGTACTCCTTGTAAGTTGGATTTGAGCTTCCAAATGATGCATTGTTCTTTGGGACCAAAAGTATAAAATCAAGCCCATCGAACAGAGAAACCTATAAAAGAATATTTTTTAAATTTGGATCTGTTAATAAAATGTTATGGATGAAACATTATAATAAATTAAAACTGTTAAAATACGAAATAAGCCATTTTTTTAATTAATTTCGAAAATCCTCCTAAAATATAAAATTTGACAATTTCCTTTAAAATAACATAGTTTTTGTATTAAAAACATTGAAATTAAGTATAAAATATTTTATAATATTTTCTCTATTAAGTATCAAGACTTTCGAACCTTATATATGCTTTGGGTAACGTCATAAGGTCGTTGTACCCCAATTGTTGTTAACAAGGGTCTAGATTCAACGCCGTCACTACAATACCCTATGCTCAAGTCCATCATCATTATCATCACCACCCATTCATACTCCCACTCTAATGGATAACCATAACATGAAATTCAACTTGTTCTGAGTACCAAAAACACTACCTCCAAAGGCATGGTAATTACACAAAATAGGGAGGGGCATATAATTATATAACATAACATATAATCATGTGAATAAATAGAAACATACAAGTGATTTTTATAAACATCAATAAATATCTATCAATATACACTATCACTATCATGGAATCAGTACCATTAATGGTCTCATGGAGTAAACACACACACATGTCATATCACAATCAAGAATGGTCCACCAAGATTTGAACAAATAAGTATCACATCAAGGAAGAAAGGGTAAACAAGTGTCCCATATTGTAAGGAACTTCCTACCCAAATCTTATTAGTGCAGTACCCCAACATTCATTAATGGATCGAAGCCTGAATCACATTTCATACCCATATAAAACTAGTCCAGATATTAAGAATTCCTATATAGGGTTCTAGTTTATCAAATAATAGGTTTAGAAAAGAGACCCGAGGAGAATCTTTAATAATAAGGGTATTCCTAAAATAACCTGCCTCATGGATTAGATAAACCGAACTAGTTAAAGAATATTTTTATGAAGGGGATTCCAATTCACTTGATCAATTATTGATTACAGAATGGATCATAAATTCCTCATCGAAACTAGAAGTAAAGATCTGGTTTAATTTTTGATTATCAATCATTATCAATTCATCATCACAATAGACATATAGATAATATTATAGAAAAAAGGTCTCAAAATTATTGATCTAGGGTAACCTCCCCATATTCATCCACCATTCATGAGATACCTATCTATTTTCAATGGGACGTTGTTAACACATCTAATCCACCACCATTCTAGAAAATATCTATGAATTTGTAATTATATGTTATTGGAACTCATGTATCATGAAAGAGTATAAAATATCAGTGATTCATCTAAATTGAATATATTTAGATCTTGAAAAAACCCAAATAATAGAGTTTTTAGAGCACATACCTTAATTCCTGTTCAACAACACTCTTAGATCCATCCGAATCTAGCGTGGAAGGAGAGGAGTTATTCAATGAATGGGGTGATGTATATAGATTCAAGTGGTCTATAAATAGTAATAATGGTTCAAAATAGATCATTAATGGATATTAAAGGTTATTTTTTTTATAAAAAAATCACATGCACAAAGTTTGGTAGTATGGTTTGAAAAATTGTGTGCCAAATGCGTGAGGCGTATTGGCTCTCCTAGGAACCCGCATAGTTCAGTCGCATGGTTTTTTAAACTATGAGTCTAATGTCTAATTGTCCTCCTCGTCATGTCAAGCCATTTTTAGTAGAGGATTCATAGATTCGTAAACTATGCACCATAATTGTGTACCACCCCAGGTGCTACATCCACTAGGTGCATGAGTTTTTTGGAGGATTAGCACTGTTTGGACAAACCACCCTCAAATACTAAACCATCAAAAATTTCCTATAAAACTATTTGAAATTAACAATAAACCCCAAAAACAATGGGTGAAGAATTCACAGTTCAAAAAACACATGATTGAAGTATGAAATTAACTCATAATCCACCTAAAAAATCTATGGTTGATACAATATCCACCTCTAAAGGATTCTCATATCTAAGAAGAATCTCTAGGAATCATGCTCAAATAATTTTGGCCACTAGGCCGAAATATCAATATCATGATCCAAATATTCCTCTTAGATCTATCCAAACTGCCATAAGATCCATAAAAAGTTTCATTGTATTTCCCCACAATACATTTTCTCTTTAGTCTAAAATTTTTATCAGGTCTTACACATATGAGGCAGTTTTCTCCAAATCAACATCCATTTAGTCAATAAAATTACAAAAATTGGTCATATACCTCTGAATATGAGACACATAAAACACATCATACAATATTTGATTGAAAAATGGATGTATCAAATAGAAATCCATAGTATCGATACACACAAAAATATATAATTTTCCAACAAATTTTGAAGCTATATTTCTTTGAATACACAAATGTTGATTCCCTATATATGGAGTCACTCACAAGAAAAATCCATCAGCAATAGTGAACATTGAGGGTTATCTCATATTGTTGGTATATTATTACATCTAGCTCTGAGTAGTGTTCAACCCATTCATGATCAACTACACTCTCTTAGGGGTCTCCTTTATAAAGCATGTCCCCACAACAATTATCCCAATTGCATTATGTGGAAATGGTGGTGAAAAAAATGGTCAACCCTAGAGATACTCAAAAGTTTCCATCTAGATATAATCAATGAAACATTTATTATAATAAAAATACATGAAAGAAAATTTATCTTTCTAATTTGCACCAAAATCCAAAACACAGGCCCAAGGAATATCCTTAAAAATCTAAATCATCTTCTCAGAATATACTTTTTTATGGGGATGGTTTATTGTGCCCAATCATAGGAAAGAAAATTTCCCAAGTCATCCATGAACATGTTCTCAAGGATTCTCAAGAACTGGGCCACCCAAATGAGATAATCCACAACCACTCGAAAAGAGCCCTGGATCCTTGAGTTCATGGGTAACCCCATAAAAAATTACTTCATGATTTATTACCACTTCCACATGGAAATAAGAAGATACATAAGAAAAACATCAGGAAAATGGTGCTCTACCTTAATCCTCTGGTAGATATGGTATCGGGAAATGGATCCATCAATGTCCCACATTATCCCTATTCACCAAAACAACCTCCTGAAGTCTTGGTACATCTTTTTCACTCTAGGCTACACCACCAACCTTGAGGAATGGAATTACCTCATCATCTATTTACCAATATAGGAAATCAATACAACTATCCAATGTACTGGGATCACATAATCATTGACTAACAACCACCCACGTATCGGTTCACCACATGCTAGTTTTTCCCACACCATTGTACACTATGGGTTGCATTCCATATTAGACATCACCTACTATACTGAATAATACATGATCAATAATGGGGAAATTACATTGACCCCTATTCCTTGAAATAATTCATACTGAAATCAGAAAACAAGCTCACTTTGTGATACTATTCCTACGAAGACCACTCACCAGGCTCCCAAGATACATATATCTTACAACTAATAGAATCAGAAATTACGTTACCTTTACTTCAGGCATAGAACATCTAAAATTAAATCATATGCATGTACTCTTCAAAGTTCCAATATCTTAAATGCATATCCTCCTATGGAAATATATTGCAAAGAGTCTTGTGGTCTGTATAGAAAATATATCCATCATCAAATAGATAGGGTCATTAATACTTAAAAGAGTGTTCCATAACTTCTAGATCTAATTCATCATCATGATAGTTCCATTCATTGGGACATATCAAAAATTTACCATAGGCTATTACCAAATCCCTCTGCATTAATACAACCCCTAAACCAACTCTTAATAGTTTAAAATACATGGAATATCTGATCCCATGCATGGGAAAATTCAATAATAATGGTATAGTCAACCTCATCTCCAACTCGATAAAATCCTCCTCACACTGGTCCAACCACCGAAACATCACTTCTTTATTCATCATCATGGTCATGGGTTCTGATAAATGGGAGAGTTCTAGGACAAAATGCTGATAGTACCAAACTAATCCCATAATTCACTTGATCATAGAAATGTTTTTCAGCACCTCTAAAATCTATGGTTCCGCTAATATTTTGATCTCATAAACCACATACCATAGAAATTTCACCTACTAAATCAAAAAGCTACACTTAGAAAACATGACATAATAAAAATGTTCTCTATGTGTAGTTAGAACTATCTTGAGGTGCCTGACATGATAATACAGCATTGGTGATTAAATGAGGATATCATCAATGAACACCAGAACAAACAAGTCAATGTATGGGTGGAAGATCCTATTAAAGAGATCCATGAACACTATTGTCAAATTCTATTGCCCAAATGGAATCACTATGTAATCATATAAACCATACATAATCCTAAACACCATCTTCAAAATGTGTTCCTATCTAACCTATAATTAATGATATATTTTTCAGAAAACAATATTAGAGAACTATCGGATTCCCTGAAACAAACTAAACATATCATTGATCATGTATAAAGGGGGATTATTTTTTATAGTGACTTGATTCAGATTTCAAAAATCTATATAGAGTTGAATACTTTCATCAACCTTCATGAATAATAAAATAGGTGTACCCAATGGTTATGTACTCAGCCAAATAAAATAATTTTGTTCCAATTCTTCAAGCTTGACATTGAACTCCTAAAACATGGTTAGTGTCAAGTGATAAGTGGGTCTTGAAATGGGTAGCATACCCAGAACATGTTATATCTCAAACTCAACTCCAATTTTAGTGGAATGACTTGAGAATTCATCTGGGAAGATATCCTAAAAGATATCCACAGCTAGAGGAAAAGACAAGGTGGATGCCACTAACCTAGAAAAAAACCGATGCCTGTAATCCGTGTTAGAATCCTCATAAACTGGATAATGTCTGGACCCAACCTACCTACTCGCATCTTCTACTAACTAGTCATCATGAACATATCTCCCTTTGGTAAAGTAAAAGATACATGTCTACTATATAAATTTATGTGGGATCTATAACTTATCAACTAGTCCTTTAGATGAATCACACTAAATCTTGTCATCTTCAAAATCATGAAGTCCCTTATAACTCTATAACTGGAAATGAATATTGAACACTATGGCCATTACGGATGTTGGTCCACTTTCGTTCTCGAATGTGTTTCAAGGGAAAGAGACTCATTAGATAAATTCATCAACATGTAAACTCTACTAACAACTTGTGAATATATAAAGGAATGAGATTAATAGATATCAAATAAATTAGTAAATATCATAGATGTTATCAATACAATTACTTGAATAGTATATTGTACCTCCCCACCATCTATTGAAGCATAATCAACTACATATATTTGACCTGACTAAGCACTACGTCCATAACCCTGAGATGCAAGACTCAATTGAGTCGTCATCATCTAATCCTGATGCTAAAAACCTGAACCAAATTCCTACGGCATAGTCACATCATTCTTACACCACTACAGAAACCTATACTCAATGCTCTGAAGCATAATTGATAATGATATCTCATTTTTCCACACTACTGATAATTTATCCTAGGTAATAGAAAAACCTATGGTAATTTATAAATTTCACATTATTGAAGAACTGTGGAGTTCTTCCTAAGGGAGCTAAGATGTCATAACATGCCCAAAAAATTTACTACTACCTTGTTGAATATACTCATTATTTCTCTTCCTACTACCAAAAGAGACATTTACCATAGTAGTTGGAGGTCAACCCGCATGAGAAATGAAAGATATAAAAGGATCCAATGGCTGATCATCCTCCATGAAGGAGTTGGCAATGTAGAGGAAGCCCAAAATAGGTGAGATTTATAAAAAATCACCTACAATCGACAGGAACTTGTCAATGTCACCGAATAGCTTCCCAGATTAAGCCGAGGACCACATGTAAATGGTTTTTATGTACAAAATAAAACTACAAAATACCTAGTTTAGATCCAATGTCATGCGTGACAAATGAAAAACGTTGTCAATCGCTGCATGAAGAATCTAAAGACGTATTCCTCCAAGCCATCCACACGCACTTTAATAAATCTATAGGAGCACCGATCATCAAATTTCGGGTGATAGAGGGGTGATCCTATGAAACCGTTGATACTATGATGATCACTTCATCGCTTCTCTTGCGATGCTTAAGAGAGATCCCCATCTGAGCTCCTTGGACCGAGAGCCTCTCTCTCTATGATGTGGGGGAGAGAGGAGGAGAGATAGAGAGGGAGTAAATAGTTTATAGAAAAATCCTCTCCGCCTCTATTTATATAGTTTTAAGAAAATTTCTTGTATTTCCACATGGCCTCATGAATGTGTAACACACTATTAAATAATATTTTTACTAATAAACTGAGTCATAAATATTATTCATTATCATTATCACCTTCCTGTAATATATTAAATAAATAATGTGATAATAATTAATCCATTAACTTGGCTCTAACTCCCAAAAATATTAATAAACCATGAATATCTTAATATTAATTCAATTAATATTATTCATTTATTTACTTAAAACCGATAAATACATTTAATAAAAAAATTCAATGACCATTATTCATAACTTGAATAATTGGAATTTATTTATTCTTTTGTGATCATATATCCTTGGACAAATTATGAACCCCAATTGTGGATCCCACCAAATCCACAAATATTATTCAACTCAATAGGGAATATTGTCGAATACGTTATTGTGTCTGACCCTCTAGGACCTTATCTTGATAGAAGTTACTAGTATTCATAGACTGAGAGTGGGATCTAGCAACCCATCATGGCCCCTAACGATATAAGGACTGTCATAGCAGTGAAAACCAACCTAAAAACATATACTATGTAATATAATTTCATTTTAATTAACTCATACAGCTGCATTCACTCACGTGTCATTTCCCTTTTTATTTATTAAATAATTTTTGATCTAGTAGGATGTAATTACCCTCGACTTCCATGGCCATGATCTTATGAAGGTACTACCATCCTTATCAACATGGTCTGAGATATATTACATCCATATCCTAGACTCAAATTATCCTTTCTTTACCATTCAACTAATGTCATGCCATCAATGATGCTCCCAACACAAACTACCTCACCATGAATTCAACATCATGGTTTTCATCTAGTATCAAAGTACATGATCAATTGATATACACTAGTAACGATCTCAAGTTAGGAAACCATTACACATGATCATATATATGAACATCCAATGACACCTGAAACACGTGGTGTTCCTATTAGAAGGTCTTTCCTCATGATCTCACTACTGTAGATCAACACGTGTGAGCTTCATGAGAAGAATTCCCAATGCTTTTGAGCCCCCAACACCTGAGAGTCAAACATCAGTTGTGTCTGATTAGTAAGATGCATCTAGACCATAAAACATATATTTAAGATTAATTTCATTGTATCTCAATGTTCTCATTATATTCTAGGACCTTATATACCCTTTAGATATGAAAATTATTCTTTAGAAATTCCATTTCAATAGTGGACTCATAAAGTACACACAATAATGGTAAGATGACATCATGTATAGATACCTGTGTACAAGATATGGTAATCAAAATGCACTGACTAGTTGGGTTTATAGAAACCACTATTTCAACACTCCCTCTTTCGCTAGATCCAACTTGATAAAAAAACTTATTAGCTACTCACAAGATAAAGATCATGTGTTCGCTGAGTAAAGGATTTAGCTACTGGGCCCACCACTATTCCGCTGCGTGGAAATTCTATTATTGCGACCGTGCCTCGTTGAGTAAATCTTCTCAAGAGATTGTATCATGATTATATCTCATTTTTCCACTATCATAACTTGACATATTTTCTAGTAAGAATATCATAATTTACATTATGATAATACCTTTCTTACCATGTGAAATTCCAAGAACTATATTAAATAATTTCATTTAATAACTGATTCTTAGCTTCCATGAAAGCTGTAAATACTTGGTATTTTTAGGTGTGGCTACGAATGGATTATATGATCTTGACATACTCATCGTGTTTAGGCTAACTACGATATTAGATCATGTGGATATAAGTAATACTAGTTTTTACCCCCTGAAAAAAATATCATTTCTTATCTACTTTCTAAGTACATGTCATTTTGTAATTTCTGAAGTACAATTAGATAGTTCTAACTGCAACCCTTTTAGTGCTCCTAGATATAAATTCTATTTTCCTACTATAAATAATATCATTAAAATAATAGTTCTTGTACATATAATTCCATATGTGATTAACCAATCACTTTAAGTAATTGATTTTTCTCACCATGTTTATCACCACTTATATCTCTGACATGTCAATCTAGAGAGCGAATGCCACGTGAAATTGGTGACAATTCATCTCTTGAATTGTTCAAACCTGTATTTTTCAATACCATATCATAATATATATGATTGAAGAGGTCCAAGAAACCTTTAAATATACCTCAGTATATTCAGTTCCATAGAAATTAGGTTGATGCTATAAGTCAGTCATAGGAGAATAAATTTCTTCCTGATCATAACTAATTGTATGTCCAATGTCTGTTTTCCATATATTTCCAAACATATTTTACGTATAAAACATTGGAACTCCCACTAACCATTAGTAGACAAATGATAGGCATTCCATCCAAATTATTTTTCTATAAACATGTTGCTTACTTCAATCCTAAACTGGTTTTTAGTAACTTACAACCTATATTATCATTATGTGATGTGACCATACCATTCTAGTTGCATCGTATAGACACTATCCATGATTGGTGGTCATGACATATAATACTAAATAATTTGATCATAGACATTGGCTATGATAAGTAAAATTCTATCAGATTTGGGTATAATGACTTGGTGAAACCAATCGTGCCTTATTGGCACTACACTTGTACCATCCACATATTAGCTCACTTGAAAACCCACTACAATATTCAAAATAATAAACCCGTTTACACTTTGATACAGGGAATCCTTTAATTGAATTTTTAGTTTGTCTCGCCAATTTTAGCTAATTTCCATACACTTCTTACTTTTAGGAAATATTATTCACATTGAATAGTAGATAACTGACAACAGTGAATATAAAAACCGTCACCATGGTTTTATCCTTCCAACCCAGTATGTGTCTCTAGAATATACATTGTTCTACATGTGCTAGTAGAACTAGTTCATATGACAAATATTTTTGCATCTTGATAATTGACTAAAATCAAGCAAATCTTTCTCCCACTATCTCTAATAGAGTAGTTAACCCTTTATAGAATCTTAGTCTATCACTTGACTTCATATTCTCAATCATAGGAATTTATGTAACATCCTAAGAAACCATTAGGATTATGACACTAAATGAACAATGTGTTTGTCTTGATGCAAGATTTTTTTTGTCCTAACAATCTCTTTGCATCCAAACACATGTCCATATGATATAATGGATTTACAAAATAAAATGGATTGTATGATATTTTTTTCCATTATAGTTGGCATATAGTTATGGGATAACATTGTTATTTGCGAAGCACGTCATGAAATATAATGGATTTTTTTTAAAATTTTAACATTGACACTCCTACATCATTAGTCAGATGTATAAAATGTGTGTTTTGGAATTAATCCATGATAAATTTTGTTGATCAATGTTAATATTTAAGACTTCATCAGTGATTCTCCTCCTCAACATCAATGTCGTGATGTGGATAAGGTAATTTGCATTTAGGAATTACTCCAGGATACATTATCATGATCGATGAATGGTTGGACAAGATATTCATTGATATGTTGGCAAGAAGAAACTCATATCATCTGAACATGAAAATAATTCACTTTATTATTTATTAATTAAATAAAGTAATCTTAGGAAGTATATAAACTTCTATTTTACCCTTGTAATGGTTCACCTTCTCTTGTTGAACTATTTTCAAAAGCTTTGTGACATACCTTTATTTTAATGATTCCTTTGTCCAAACTAAATATGTCATTAATTAAAAAAGTATTTAGATATGAAATGTATGTATACCATACTTAGTCTATTCTAGATGTACAATATTAGTATTAATTGACCAATAATTATCTTGACACAAATGGGTATAAGTATTACATTTATATTCATCACTCATTGCCTATGATTCATGTATTATTGAACTTGTGACTGAGTTTTAAATACTAAAAGTGAAATTCATTAACAACCTAGATGAATCTGTCCTTCTGTCCAAGGACACATCAGATTAATGTTTTTCTAATATTCAATAAAAATTATAAACGAATCTTTCACTTTTCAATTTGAGAAATCATGTAATTCTCACCACTAGCCTAGGTATCTCCCTTTCAAAACCATTTAGAGAATACACATGAGTTCATGTAATGTTTCTATACATAATTGGTTACCGTAATAGAATACACATATTTCATCAGCATATTGTATTTCATACATAAGTAGTATAAATGAAACATCACAATTGATAAATATTTTTGAATAAGAAGTGGGTAACTTTCTTATATAATTCATTTTATTTATTTTAAACATCTATTGTTTTATTTTATAGTATTAATTGAAAATAACCTTTTTTAATACCTCATTCATTAATGGATGTTGCAAATGTTCCCTTGGAATTATTTTTGTTTTTCCCTTTTAGCCCTATCATTCAATATATTCTCTATATTAATTAAAGACAAATATGTCATTGATATTATTATCCACTTGGAGAACCTTACCTAGATATGTAATGAAGAGTTCACTCAATACTTTTTCATTTTAAAACACAAAATGAAACATAATTATAGGGGTTTAAATGATATGATAAAGGGATCCATTTAAAGACCATGATCCATTTTTCAATTTACACATTCCGGTGTAACCATCGCCTTATTCATATCATTGCTTATATTTCTCCTTGAAACATCTTAGAGAGGAGAATTTATGTTTTATCATCCATGTCCCAGTGTAACGACTGCAACTGAAAATAGATGTTGATGAAAGCATAATTATATCACTATCATATGTTTTTTTACATTACTCTCCTACAATAAATTCGACACTCGCTTCTTGAGGTATTTTAACAATGTTGGGGAAACTAGGACCTTGGATTTCTTATATCATAATACAATGTGAAATCGCCTGTATTATTCCAAGATACTCATTCCATTATGGACATTTACATTGTCCAATATAATATTGCTGTTTTAAAACTTAGGGTATAAGTTTCAATTTTTTCTACAAAAAATGAATTTTATCAGATTAGATATTTTATCATGATTACAAGTTAAGATGTCTTGATTAATTACTCAAATCATTTAATGTCTTCTACTATTTTATCAGATTCAAGGAACCCTATGTTCTAGAATTGATATTATCTATCACTTGAGTATTCCAGTGGAATGGATACCAGAACCAAACCTAATAGTCTACATGTTCTGGATAAACCACTACTTATAGGTTTCAGGGATGGATTTTGGCTGGCCAACCACATTAACTAGAGGTTCCTTGATCTTTTGAGTGATATCCCAGCTTTTAAAATCATAACATGATTTACTCAACACTTTCCTCTAAAATAATATAAAGGTATATTTGGATAATCCTTAATAGCACTTTAGTTATGTCGAACCATCAGTCTTATAAGGACTCCCTAGTAGTAAGAGGCACCCTCAGCTATGGCATGACTAACACCCCATTCACCCTGTTTTATCCAAATTTGAATGACATAAGGCCGTTATGAATTAATATATCTTTAAGGGTTTTATTATTTTTAATGTTAAGAAATAAATAATTTTCTATTTTTATTTTTAAAAAATGTTCTTTGTGATCTCACTCACAGCTGACTATGCTGTAAAAAGAAAATTCATCGCGTCACATGTTCATGTAATCTAATAATTATTGTTTATTATTATTCTATGTGATTTTGAATTAACTAAACATTCAAAAAATAACAAACCATGCAATAATAAAATGAAAACCTGATCATGATCTTGTACTAAAGGTTGATCTGTTGAGTGAATAATGGACCCACCTAGACCCTAGGGGTAATAAATTGTGTTGCATCACCTGGGACTCTAAATGTAGCATATGACCCTACAATGCATCATATATCTTGTCTAGTGTGTCACCATGACCCTTCACCAACTCTGTCACATCTCATATCGTCATTATAAAAATGTACTCACATGCTTGGGAGGGGGTCTCGGGGTATAAAAATTCAACTCTGTGAATTGGAGCATATGCCAATATACATATAATGACTTAGAGAAGATACACATATCACCTTTTAAATTAATTAAACCATTTATTACATAACCAAGCGATAATTAAATAAATTAATTAAATAAATAATAAAGCACCATACATGCATTGGTTGGTCTCTAGCTCATGATCAGGATACACATTAACATTCATATATAAACTAAATTTAGAACTAAAATTAGATTTTCATTAAAAATGAATTTGAGGGAAAATAATATTTCCAAATACCTTGAAGTCCTTCTTTTTATTTATTTTTTGATAACCCCCTTTCATGGGATGACGGGGGAACCCTTACAAGTCCCATAGGCTTTAGAGATTACATGACCCGTAGGTCTTAAGTAATATAATGACAATACTTGGATATACTCCTCCCCATCTTCTTCATCATGATATCAGCCCTCATTTTTCACATGGATGGTTTAGTTAGGATTCCCATGCGAGCACATGCTAGTCCCGATGGCAATGCTATACCCTCTCCTTCCAAAAAATCCACTTAGGTTCTACTCTGGTGAATGTGGTTGCTTGGAATCCTCATCTAGAGTCAGCTCCTTGTAGAGCCTGTCTAATCATATTAAGAACAATTTCAGGTGTCCCGAAGGAATTATGTTGGCCCGGAGGCCGTGAGGAGGCCCGAAAGACTTAATGGCCTGAAGGAATTATCTGTCCCATCCCGGGCTATTCCAACCCCATGTAGGGGTGATCTGGGCTAGGTAGGTAAGCTCAAGACCAATCCAGGCTAGGTAAACCCATGGATGCCCATTTCAGGGCCGGTCTAGCCTATGTGGCGTAGTAAGGGAGCACCATACTGGAATAGATCTCGGCCTAGGTGGTGCACCGGTGGAGGGAGGTTATTGATTCCTTCCATTTTAATACATAAATTTTCACTACATTTTACGTACAGAGGATCTTAAAAGTCTAGTGTCTTGGAAATCAGGAACATAATACATAAAAACAACATAAAACATTATTCTTAAAAACTTGAAAGGATAATTAATTGTTTATAATATGTTAATTAAAACATATCATAACATGGGAGTATACATCAAAGGAAAGGGTGAGCAGAAGGCCTCGTAAGGGAAACAAGAGACACATTTTACATGAGATCTTGAGATACATCAATAAAGTCATGATAAATAACTCTACGAAATGAGAAATAGATCATGAGGCATACCATAATAAAAATAATGTGTTTTATAACATAAAGATGTGGATACAATATTTAAATTAGACAATAAATTTTGTATCACCGAGTTCTATCCCCAAGGTGTTATAAAAAATTACCAAGGTTATTCACCAAGGTATCATTAAAATGGTCATCTCTAGAGATTAAGTCTTTACCAAATGCATTGGAGCACTATCAGGGCTCACCACTAATTTTCCATTATTATAATGTGATCCACATATATTTTCATCAAGAATTTCATAAATAACCCATATAGCATAAAATAAATGGGTTCATTTCATAATCATAACGTTTTAAAAACTGCTTTAAAAACATGATCTTTATGTCACGTTAAACCCACAGAAAAAGAAAGCGGTTTTCATATATGTAAATCCCAGAATTAAAATAGTACAGTTTGATATATATGTGAATACCCTTTTAGAAGTTATAACTTTTAGTATTCACATAATAAAGTAAAATAATTAAAGAAAATGAGAGAGACATTTTGAGACGAAAATTCTGTAGCATAACAGCTATGTTGCAGGGTTTTAGAAAACATTGAAAAGAGAGAGGACATGAAACACCCACTCATAAATGATCCATAAATAGTATAGGGACAAAATATAAATGATATAAGAAAATGGTAATGAAATTTTAAGGGCATAGCATATGAAATGAAAAACATGAAAGGCAGACAAAAAATAAGATTTCTCTTATGAAAATTCAGCAGCCTAACGACGTCACTTAAAACATAAAAAAATGAATTGTTGAGATTAAATAGGGTATCTAATAATGTGAAAATAAAAGGACATTATAATGAATATATATATAATACACCAACATGGGGAAAAAACTTTAATGACTTGAGATGAAAATAGAACTTTGAAAATGGGAAGAGTGAAAAAATCCCTTACATAAATTCGGTAGCCTAACAGTGCCACATAAACATTCATAAAATGTAATGGTGAGAGAAAGATGGGTTATATCATAATATGAAAATTAAATGGAGATTAATATGAATATAAAAGAACACCCCAAACATAAGAACATGGGGCTTAAAAGAGATGACATAAATTAGAGTACCTAAAAAAGAAAGTGAGAGGTATGATCCGTTACCATAAAACGTAACTCTTAAAACTCGAAGGTCGAGACCTTGAGGGTTTGGGGGAACCTTGGGAGGACTCTTTGTGAGGTAATGAGACTATGTCTTCGTTGAGGGAGTGCTGGGGGTGAAATTAATGAGGGAAATTCTTGGTATTTATAGAAGAAATGAGGGGACAAAGCATTAATTTCCAAGGGACACCTCATCGGTGGCATTGGAAAAACCATGGCCTTGGCCATGGTATTTTCCCATGGTATTGTCCACTTGGGACCCCAATTACCTTATCATAATATTTATAAGTCGACCAGAATTACTGAATTATTATTACATCCCTAATGATGTCATTAAACACCCGAAACCCAAAAACTCTATTTTCACTATTCACCGAAAATTCAACTTTCCCAGAAATATCCCAAAAAATAACATTAACCAAATATAGATGATATAATTTAAAAAATGAAATCCATTTTATGAAAATAATTTTCTAAATAATTTTAATTTAATTTCTAAATATAAACACGATTGACATAAAACTCAACTGTTTCATAAAAATCAAAAAAAATTACCTTAACCAAATATCGGTGCTCTGATTTCAAACATGAAATCCATTTAATGAAAATAATATTCTATATATTTATAAATTTTTTTAAAATAAAAAGCATTATCCATTCGATAAAACTAATACTAAACAATAAATTGTTAAATAGTTATTTACCTTTTTTATTGAATCACATTACTTAATCAAGGTGCCTAGATTATATTAATGTTTTTTTAAGTGAGGTTACTTCATCCATTTGATAACATTACTAATCATAAGCATAAAATCACTATTCATAATTTTCCATTCATCAAAATCCAAGTTGATCTTATTAGACTCTAAATTTTTTACTGAACCTAACTGTAGAAGACCATTTTTTGAAAATCATTACACATTATTAATTATTCAAGGTTTCTATAAATATTTTTTAAATATCCTTTTTCTAAAATTCATCAATAATATGAAAACTAGGAGGGACGGGTAAGGTAGCACATGATGGATTGGGATAATCACAGGGTAGAAGGTATGGGAGTGTTGAGGGACTCTAGTAAGGCCTGAACAAACCTACGTGTTTATGTTAGTGGATCCTTTGTTCATGTATGTCACTAATGGGTGATATAATTATGATGGTACTAGTGAAGTGGTACTATGAAGAGTATAGAGGATATAGTGTATTCCCTAATGGGTGACATGATATGCATTTTGAGAAGGGGATAGTTATTGAGTGACTATCACCTATGGTTTTTCATACGGTTAAGTGATAGAGTGCATCCTTTTGTGCATTTGCATTAGGCACCTATCCTTGAAGAGGCTTGGTTCAAGATGCTTGAGGTGTCCTACATGGAGTCTACAAGGTTCGGACGGGGTGATAATGTACCTCTATAATGTCTTCAGGGATGGTTTTGTGGATTTGAATTCACTTGAGTCTATATGGATGGGTCTGTATGCTAGGAAACTTTCTAAAAATGCTTTGTTTAGAGGAAGATCATGCCATATTCCTTAGGTATTGGGTCAATAACCATACCTAGTGTGTTTTGGATCATTGGATGACTATTAATTATTCATTCTTGTATTATATTTAGGAAATTTCCATTTTTTCATGGGTTACTAGATAATTGTACCCTAATGCATTGTATCATATCGAGGACCTTGTCAGATGTGGCTTGGGATGGTGTGAATGATTATGACCATGCCATAGTATGCTTCAATTGAGGTCCACCTTGGGGGATAATTGATGGTTTGGGTGATACCAATGGACTTACCTTGAGTGTGAGTGTTGTGTTGAGGCTCTTGGATGTATTATTTTTTCCAGTTTCTGTAGGTATCGGGTCAAGGTTTTGGACATATACCTACCTTAGGTCTTTAGGTACAGGATGGGAATTAGTACAATATAATGTGGAAATGGTTGGATTCTAGCAAGGAACTAATGTAGGTATGGTTTGTAAATATAGTATCCTAGTTATCATGTAGTGGATTGATGGGTGTGTGTACTCATCAAGTGTCATGTTGGTCTGATTAGTGAACGACGAATCAGTAGTAATCTTTATTTCAATATTTCATTTCATGTTGAATAAACATGAATATGACGATTACTTTTGGAGTTCATGGTGATACCCTACTAATTTCTATGCTCACACCAATCATGGGAATCTCGGTGCATGTGTAGACATTATGAATACATTTCAAGTCAGATAACAGGACTTGCAATGGATTGGTGTGGGGTGCCTTGATGTGTTGTGGAGACAGGGTGTGTGAGGCCTAGGGATAGTAATAATTCCAGAGTGTTTGTGCTGTATTTTTTGGTTTATTTTGTATTTTGGATCAGCTCGGTGGGTGATCAGTTGTATGTTTTGTATGAAAACATCATGCATATCATTTCCTGAAATTGGTTATTTTAGGTTCTTTGATATGGGGTGGATAATTCTTGGTTATTTACAATGGTTTATGACTGTGATTTAAGTTCATATCCTCCACATTATATGGAGTAGGCCCTCACCACTATTTGGATGCCTCTAGAAAATGGGGAGGGGTGGTTGATACCATTTGACACACTGACTAATACTATTTCTGAGCTAGGTATTTATAGACCTATTTCGGGGTCTCTCCCTCTAAAAAACATAGCCTATTTCATTAGCCATGTAGAATAATACATGCCTCTTAAATCAATACATAATAGCCTACACCAAATATAGCTGACTGAAAATTGTTTTTATTATTATTATGCAATCACTTTTGAGGAAAAAGTGAGAAACCATACATGACTTCACCATTTCACAATTTCACCACTTCACCACATCCCCATTTCCCCACTTAAAACAATACAAGCCTTCACAACAAACGACATTCAATCACAATGGATGTACAATCCATTCAAGAATTAAAACTATCAAACCTTCAAAGATGGAGCTAAAATCGTCAAGAGAAGGCCGAGTTACCACGAACCAGGAACCATGAACATCAGAAGAGCAGATAAACCAAAGAACTGATCTCCTCGCACGCCCACCGGTGCTACAGTCGACACCATCCCAAATCCACTAACCCAACGACGGACTCTTGTTGGAGTTCTCCTAACCCTCCATCGATGTGTGATGACCCAATGGACATCCACAAAGGGCGATGAAGAAATCAGAACGAGGAAGTCCAGCCCGTCCGAATTCCATACCCTACTCCGCAAACACCTAATCAGAGCCATGATCCAGTCAACACTCCGCATACCAAAATCAATTCAACCATGCCAAAAACCATTATGAGAAGTGGATCCATAACCAGACCAATGATTCCACCAAACCAAAATCAGAAAAACCTTCAAAGAAGGACTTGCAGAGCAACACACCGGACCACCAATGGAAAACCATCAAAATAGACTCATCACTATGTCGCAAAACATCATCCAAAACGTCTGCGGATCCTCGAAATAAATCGCACAGAACACCACAGAAACAGAATCACAAAAAACATCACACGATCCACAACCAAAATCAAAAAACAAAGGGAAGAAACAGATATCTAGAGACCATCACCAATAATCCAACCACCCTAACTGGACGCCAGAAGAAACTTCACCTCAATGAATCCAGCCAAACCCGTCGCCACTATCGCTTGGAGGGACTGCAGATCCAACCAAAGCACAAAAATGACACGCATCTGCACCCTCGGACCACATCATACCAGATCAAAACCACATCGAGCTGCCATGGACAAGCTGAGACAATCGACGGTTGCGAGAAATCGACGCCGGAGAAGCACGATGGTGGCTACCGCCCACGACACTGCAAGAGAACCCACAAACCTTCGGAAAAGGACCTTGAACCTCAACAACACAGAATAATCGAGATCCAGGAAGCCGAAACATGAAGAGGATCATATGTGAAGTTGTTGAGATCCGAGTATGAAGTTGCAGCCAACCGAGGGAGAAGGTGGCGAAGGGGAAACCCTAGCGATTGGAGGAGCACCTTATGGGCATATTCCAACACTCGAAAATTCTACACCAAATATAGCTAATCCATAAAAAATGATATCGTATAGATATATCTGTAAGTATATGAAGTCTCTATAAGAGTGGTGTTTCTCCAATACCAACTCACAATATTTTTATACATCATGACAGATAACTCGACTAATAATTAGTATATCCCACACTAAGTGTACTGGAATTATCTTCACCTCAAGTCCTAAGGAATAATCTTACGTAGCTAAAATAAATGGTTTCATCACTCCCAGATCAAATAGAGCATAATCCAAATTAGAAAATAGGAAGATAATTCAATGAATGATGCCAGCATTACCCAATGATAGAATATATAGGGTTCTATCTGACCATGAATTGAATCATGGACTCTCTGGACCTAATGTAGGAGGTTCTTGTAGAGGATACTAAACTTATTAATGATTTATCTCCCTTGATAATGGGTAATAATCTCTAATCTATAGGTCAAATTTTCAATATAATAAATAAAATCAGACCAAAACTAATCTCATAACATTTCCCATGAAATGGTTGACTCCTCTTAGTCCATGAGGGAAAAATAAACCACTATGAAGATGAACCATACATCATCATCACAACCAAAGAAACTCAATTTCCCTTTTGAGAATGTATAAAACTAAATAATATCTCCACCTCCTCTAGAAAAGTCTTTGTGTCTTTATCTAAAACCAAGTCATCATACTTTTGCAGGTCCTGGTATTGAAACTATTAAAGTGTCCTTCTCTAAGTTTATTCATCACCAACCACCACTCTATGTCAATCCATTTAAAAATCCCACTGAACATATTTAGTATGAACCTAACTGATTACCTAGATCTATTTCTACAAAATAAAAAATGGTAAGGACTTTGTAAAGTAGGATTTAAAGCATTTGACATTAATTAATTCAATCACTTTAACTTATTTTCCATTTTCCTAACCAATTCATGCACGTGATTAAATAATCATGATGTATGATACTTAACTAGGTACCTACCCTACAAGAAGTAACACTTTGTTTAGAATGTTCTATAAAATTTAATGTGCCTGCATCGGATCATAGGTTCGCCTAAAATCTCAAGTCCTATATAATTTCTATTATTTACATATCATACTATATTAAACTAATGTAGTTTTCCCACTAAACTATGAATCCTCACAAATTCCAATCTCTAAACTCTATCCCATATACCAACCATTAACATTAACAGAACTCTAGAAAGACCTCCATCCTCCAAAGGAACCCCTCTGAGGTCAATAGTGAAGGGAGAGGGAAAATGGTTCCATAATCCCACCTCCAATAGACCATGGGTTGGAGACTAGCACTGAAGGTATATAAACCCCACAAAAAATATGAATTACCATAATATATAAATTTAAGGAACAATATATATCATTATAAACTATAAACCAATACCTTTCAAAAATAATCAATCCCACTACATAATGTAATATCATGATAATTTTAAACAATTAAAAGTTCTAAAATAATCGTAATTAGTTTCATAATATACCCAAAACACTTGAACAACTCCTCTAAGTAGGTAATGTAAAGATCTATCTACAACCATATCTGATGGACCTAAAAAACAATTTTTATATACATATGGTGATAATAATAGGTATATTCAGTATCATCCTCCCGGAAACTTCTCGAGAAAAATATAAAATAATCATAAAAAAGCCTAATGAATAAACAAATGAAACCGATTTATTAACAAAATAGATAAATCTATTTTCCCATCCTTTCCATGTGTCACTAATCAAGTAATTCATAAAGGTAATAAAACATAATGAAAACATATATATATATAGTTAAAGGGTACCTCACTTCTACATCCCCACTAGTTTTCCACTCTCACACCCTAATGGATCCTATACAATTCTCATATATTATATAATTCATTATGTAAATCATGAATATGTATCATAGGCATTCTATATCCTGTTAAGGATGACATATCCTCATCATCATCACACCATATTAGTAACCAATTGGTATTATATAAGAGACTAAAACATGTGTATCATACACCATACCTCAAGCAATCACATCCCATGAGTGAACACTTATGGGAAGTCCTAGATTCTATGAATGGATACAGGTATTTTTTATACCTCATGTAATTATAGATCTCAAATAAATTATAGTATGATTGATATCCACCACATCCATGTTAGTAATACATTTTTTAACAAAATCAATTATATCCTAAGATGATCTTATACATAAACTATAACCAAAGGGAGATCGTGGGAGAGGTATATGATATCCATCAATTCCCTCTCCATCATGGGTATAGAGAAAAACCCCCAAAAAAATTTGGGAGTTGATTTCCCTACCTAATCAATTAGTGAATCATTTGAAATTGTAAAATATATGATCATCTCACATAATTCACAATAAAGGAAACTATATAGACTTAAACTCATCTACATCTATCATCGCATAAGCCATTCTGTTTCCACCACTAAGATTTGGATCCTAAACATACACCCAAGAACCAAATCCAATATTATTTATGTTTTTATCAATTTATTAAAATTATTCTATATTCATTTACACGAAAAATACATTAAACAAATAATCCAAGTGGATTACGTACCATAATTCCTTGCTTATTCACAAGTATATCATAATTATCTATAAACATCAAGAATATACCATGTTATTCTATTGACATAATATATCAATTAATAATTATCTAGGTACTCTATGACTCATCTTAATCCACCACAATGTAGATGCACTTATCATGCATAGTGTGAAAATGTGTTAGCCAGTTGGAAACCATAACAAATAATATCCATTTGATGGACCATGAAAAGAATAAATCAATAAAATATTGGTGATAAAACTCAACTATTAACCCATCCTATCTTCCCTAATTTCATCCTTTATACCATTGTACAGAAAACATTCTGACCTACCATTAATTTAAACACTGCCACCATAACCTTGGGAATTCCCCCCATTTCTCACCAAATGATCCAAGTCATACTAGGTTACCAAAAAATGATATCAAGGCTTTAATTTTCCTAGAGCAGAGATACCATTAGAATAATGTATTTTCTGCATGGAATCCTCACTGGGAAACTAAAACATTAGAACCAAGGCATACTACCCTTTAACTATTTCTCTCTCTACCACAAAATAATTATATTTAACAAACAAGAATTTTAATTCACATCTTGAATTAACTAGTTCATTATACATATGTATTTAGATGAAAGGATCCTATAATCAATTATCTAATTAATATTTATGAATCATTATAATCATTTTTTTCCTTACTTTAGATTTTCATCAAATATAAAGAATAGAATTTTGTCAAAATTACAGGACTATTTTTTAATCATGTCATCTTAATTCTAGGATTACATTCTTTATTAAATTACAAGAATATTAACAGTGTTAAAAAACAACAACCATTACAATTAGATAACACACTATCTAGAAAACCCAGAGGTAACAATAACATAGTAGAGAACACATATGATCAAAATAACCCAATTCCAAAAATAATTATTCATAGATTTACCATATTATTAACATAATTAACTTATTTTCATCATTACCCAAAATATTGAGTCATGATAATCCCACACATTTAGTTTAATAAAGAGAGGTAATGAATACTCTACATCAAGATGGAGATTACATAGTTATTTCATATATTACATAGAAATAAACACCAAAATATGGTCACTTCTCTATAAGAAAACCAAGGATTCCTAAAACAACATCCCAATAAGAATCATATGTTAACCTTCAAGGTTAAACCCATGAAAAATACCTGAAATTATACCACCATATCATGGAATATTGAAAGGGGTAACAATACCAAAATTTGAATAAAATCCCCTTGAGTCACCAAGGATTTGATCACCAAAGTGAAAGGGTAATATCCTAGAAAAGTTTTATTAATGTCCTTGAAAGAGACCTTAGAGAAACCTAGGTCCTGAAGTAGAAAGGATGAAAAGAAGATATTTTATAAGAACATGAGAACTTATACACAACTTTCATTTAATAGAACCTTGGTGAAACCGATTTTATAACATCGTTATCATTAGGGTTTTCCCATATACTGGGGATCATCAATGAAGACCGTCCCATAGAAGTCTGAACTTCTAAAATCTATGGTGAAAACTTAATATATCACCACTAAAGATACTATATACCCATGTAGGGATATAGCACAACCTTTATGTCATATCTTAGACACCCTCAATTTAGAAAACACCATCCATGTATCTATAATAAAACATATGCCTGCATTGAAGTGGCCCATCAAAAGGAAGATAAAAAAATCTAACCCCCATGTCACCACACTTATACCATCCTCTATGTCGTAGCTACCTATTAGGAATCATTGACACCAAATCCCCACACCTCCTAACCCTATACCTCAAGGTCAACCTCCATGTCACAAAACCAACCCCTATAATGAAACCAAATGTTACATGCTATAGAACGGGTCCTCAGCTGAAATTTTATGTCAACTATATTTCCACACCTCTATTTTTTTCATGGACTTCCCCAACACCAGAAACTGACAAAGGAATTATAAAATCCACCAATATGAGTATCTATCATAAGGAAAAAACTGGATGGTTGTTGGACCTCAAGCGCACCTCCTCATACGCTAGAGACTGCTGACTAGTAGAGGGGTTGTGATATGTATTGTGGGGAGACCATACCCCTAGTATAAAGTAAAATAAAATAGAAACAAATAGATAATAAAAAATATCCATGTAATAGAAGAATAGTGGAAACAGTACATCATAATACTGGGAAATAATGGAGAGACAAATAATCTAATATTTTTGACTCATGTAATGACAAGTTGAGATGAATATAAATTTCAAAATGAAGATAATGAAATTAAAAAAATGTGACACTAAATAATCCAAAAATCACCCCATCCAGTAAAAAAAACAGAATCTGTAACAAGGTCCCTTTCCTTTTTCTAAACCTGAATCAATGTATACTATAGGGTACCAAATGGTGGCTAGAATAGTGTGTGAGTAAAACTAAGTAGGTTGAAACCACCATGTAAAAAAATAATTCTGATAATAATTGTATGAAACAAAGAGATAAATATATGTAATAATTAATGAAATGATATAATAAAACAATAAACTTACTTCAGAACCATACCGAAATATCTCTAAGCATATAGAAAAACCTTTTGAAAACATCGATTAATTAAAAAACTAGGAAAATCCCACTATATAAGCATTTTATCCTCCATGAATATCCTTATAGATAATAATTTTGACATGTCTTCCTAGGAATATCCCGCTATATAATCATTTTATCATGTATCATTGGACATAGCCCATTATATAAACATTTCATCATGTATCACTCGGTATAGCCTATTTTGTAAGTATTTCAGCATATTTCAATGGGACAAGCCCAATATATAATATTTTTAGCCTCTAGGCATAGCCCTATAAATAATAATATCAGTATCAACTCAAAAAGTCATAATAATAATGATATCATAATATCACATCGTAAATCTCAATTTCTAATATTAAAAATTACTATTTTTATTTCATCTACTCTTTCAATTATATCTCAAATGACCAACAGTCCAACAAATAACAAATAATCCATTACCTAGGTACTTTATATCGAGAAATCACCTAAGATCTCACGTCATTGTGAACACACTTTAAACAATTAGCCATGTTTTTTTATTGAAAGGTTTTCTCACCTAACAGGTATCAATAAGCTAGGTCGCATCAATAGTTGAACCCAAATGAATCTAAAAAATATTTCAATCTATGGTTTACCATAAATCAACAAATTAATTAGATTTCATGTAATAGTGGTTCAATAACAATATTTCATATTCTTTATAATTAAACGGAGCATATGGTTATGTTTAGACACTCTACCTTTATCTGGTGATCAACACAATGCTTGCAATGTCAAACTCGAACAAGGACAAAGGCATAAAAGATTTCAAGAAGAACCTAGTTCAACTCTAGTCATGATCTATACCAAAAAACAAAATTGTGGTCAAAATATTCAAACCACAAAAATATGGTTTGATGTAAGAGAAGGGAAAACCTAAGTGGAAACACTAACCAGGGGTTAGATGTGTAATCAAGATGTTCGAAAGGGAGAAAGATACTACAAAATCACCTAAATTTTACCCTAGGGTCAAGCGAGGAGTGGATATATTAGAAATAATGAGAAACATAAGCACAAAAAATACATGAAACTATTAGGTATGAGGATTACATGGTGTGTAATCCATTCACTCCATTCATTTCATCATTTTTAAATTATGCCAAAAAACCCTTCCCCATAGGTAAATATTTATCCCGATTGATAATTATATGGCATGAATTAGGAATATGAATTATTTTTTGTGGTAGTTACACATCATGTAACATTTACATGGTGTGTAATTTTCCAAGAAATTGTTTTCATCCTATCTTCTATGAAATTTCCCTAACCACCTATAAATCCTTCCAAACTCATAGGAAACCCTTGTAATCCCATTTAATTTTATTATACCTAGAATCCATTAATTCAAATTATCATACATCCCTAAACATTGGGTCATTATACCTAAAAAAATTATCTCCTTATCTAAAAAAGACTCATCCACCTCGGACCAACAAAAAAATACTCAAAAAGGGATATACATAGAAAAGTAAGGGATCTTACAACCTTCCGTTCATATACCATCTCATCCCCGAGTTTCTCTAAGATTCACTATGGTGTATCAGTGAAAATGATTGGCCACTATGATCACATATAATAATACCTCTTCCATGTCTCCTGAACATGCCCATGCTGATAAATCACTCAAACCATAGGTATAGTCCTAATTGAGAGATACTTCTCACTACAGTCCACAATCTGTATTGTGTGCTCCTCAATGGAAATATTAGTACAAATCTCGATGTACTCTACTTCTAAAACATGATAAAGGTTATGATAATATATATGAAGTTGTGTCACAAGAAACACATAATTCATGGAACATTATCTTTATGGAAGGGCTATTTGGTACGTCAGTTGACCAACCCTATCCACTATCTCAAATGGCCCAACAAATGTGGGAACAAGATTACCATGTTTCCTGAAATGGTGTTTCCCCACCCTTGGTGACTCTCGAATGAAATCATAATGACTAACCTTAAACTCTAGAGGTCATATCTGATGGTTATAATATGTTTTCTTCCTACTCCGTACAGTCACCAACCACCTCCTGGTCAACTAAAAATTCTGAGAAGTCTCTTATATGAGACTAGCCCCAACAAGCACTAACTCACTACCTCTAACTTGCAAATAGGAAAACAACATGGCCTTCCATACAAGGCCTTAAAGGTGACATCTAGATCAATTCATGGAATATTTTCTTATATGGATACTCCACGAGTTACATATGATACTCCCATGAATAGATAAAATCCAAAAAACTAGCTTATTACATATCCTATAGAACTTTAATAGTCCACTCAGATTGATTGTCTGTCTAAGGATGATACGTTGTGCTCAAAAGAACCTGAGATGCTAGAGCTTTCTAAAGACCCTTCCAAAAATGAAATTTGAAACTATGATCTCTATATACAACAATAGTCCTTGTAACACTATGCAATTGAACAATATCATGCACATATAGACTACCCAGATCATCAACTGTTATGGTCTCCATGATAGGAATGAAGTGGGATACCTTCATTATTTGATCAATGATTTCCCATATTACATCATTCTTATGGGGTTTCCCAGGTCATCCTATCAAAAAATTCACAGTGACATCATCCCATTTCCACTTAGGAATGGGAAGAGGCTACAACATCCCATATTTCCTTTGATGATCACATTTCAACTTATGACAGGTGAAACTTCTCACCATAAATCCTATAACCTTCTACATCATTCTTAGACAATAGTATATTCTACAGATATCATGATTCATATTTTTCAAATCAAAATGTACCACCCATTACAGATGATGAAATTCTTTCATCATATCCTTGCAAAAGCCCATATGAACCCATACTCAACTACATAAAAGAATAAAATTTTCGATACCATGATACTATATTGATCGTGTCACCAAACCATATTAGATGTCTCTCAAAAATATTCCCTCTACATCAGATAACTAATTTGTCTTAATCTAGTCTATAATTATGTTTATAAGAGACATTGAAGTTAGAGCTACTCATTCATGGGACTTCTGTACATCTAGATGCATGTATACAATGATTTCCATCATCCACCAATCTTCACAATAATCCATCACTGGCTATATCAGTATATTCTAGCTCAAATTATTAGTAATGTTGTTTCCCTTTCCTAGTGTATAATCTATCTCAATGTAGGATGTTTATAGATACTCAACCTAACTCCTCTACTGAAGGTTTAGATCTCGCTAGGAAAATTTATAACTAAATATCTTGTGGTACGTGTACACCACAAACAAATTTCCCAAAAGATAGTGTCTCAAAGATCTCAGGGAATCTACCACTATAGCTAACTCTAGATCATGAGAATGGTAGTTCCTCTCATGCGGTCACATCTATCTAGATCCATAACAAATAAATGAATCCTCATTCATCTCATTCAAACTCTAGATTCATCACAATACATAGAATATTCTTTACCTGAATAGGTAAAGTGCGGATAGGAGATAAGGTCATCCTTCTCTCTGTATCCTGAAAATCACTCTCAAAATCATCTATACAAAAAACTTCACTCCCTTATTTTTCATCCCTAACATTGATGCTTCCAAATGGGAGAATTCATAGATAATACACTAATAATAACTAGATAAACCTAGAAATATCTGAATCATAATTACATTCTTGTGTCGCTCCCAAGATACAATAGTTGCAATATTTTCTAGGTCCAATGATACTCTATCATTTAAGATAAAATGACCCAAGAAGTGAACTTTATCAATACAGAAACTACATTTGGTTAGAATGGTGTAAATTTTATGCCCTCTCAATATACTTAGGATGATTTCAAAATTCTTGGAATGATTGATTGCTGATTGGGATTACACTAAGATGTCTTTGACAAAAACAACCACAAACTGATCCAAAAAAGGATGAAAGATCTAATTCAACAAGGACATGAATTTTGAAGGTGTTTTATTATACCAAATGGCATCAATATGAATTCATACAATCCATAACATTTTAAAAAATAAGTCTGAGGTGTGTCTGAAGGTATCACCCTCAACTGGTGATATCCAGATCTCAAATCGATCATGGAGAATAAATTAGAACCAATCAACTTATCAAATTTATTATTAATGTGTGAAATAGGATATCAATTGTATACAATTATCCATATCAATAAGAGTAAGGTACATCAACCTTCTAGACTAAAAGGACTAGAAAAATCCATAGATACATATTATGCCGTATAAAATATTCAGCTTCTGTATCTTATAAATAAACATTCAAACCCCAAAGCTGTGATGCTTATATTCTATATGGTGGGATTAAATAAGCTCTACTCTATGAACCAACTAAATCGTAAACTTGATCTCCTTATCAAGTATTAAGCCGTAGAACTCATCAGAAATAACATCTTTAAAAGAGTCTACCACTGGAGGAAAAGAATAATGTTCCATTCCACCATCATCTAAAGATATGATTAATATTTCATCAGTGGAAAAAATCCAAAATTCACTTAATTGGTTCCACACGACCATCCTGAAGATCCGACCCTCCATAGTGAGAATAACTACCTCTTTATAAAGATATAAAGGTAACTCTCCTTGGGAAGTAGTCAATAAGATCCTTATATAGGACTGACCAATCCATACTAATAATCAATTAAAAACCTATCAGTTATAACATAAACAATTCCTAAAATAATCTATAACCAATAATCTCTAGAGAACACACCTTGAAACATTTGATATTCAATTATCGCACTCCAAATGGTGTATCGATGGTCAATGTTCCAACTATTATTTCCATAAACAATCCCAAACCGTTTTCAAAATGAGAAGATAAAAATGAACAAAATGCTCTTGTATCAAAAAACAAAAGAAATGGTAGATCATATAGGAATTGTACCTCTAGTGGTAGAAGTTATTGCATCCACAATAGTTGATGTAGACTACATAACATGCAGCTGACTAGCCCCTCTAGACTAGGCTCCATTCTGACTCCCCTAATTTATTCCCTCTTCTTAGTACTATCATTCCTACACTAGGGTGACACACCCCTTTCATGACCTGAATGTCATATGGAACTCCATATACATGTCTGATGATGAGTAGTTGAGTCCTTCCCAGAATCTGGTACCTGACCTAATCCCCAGCCACTTCTATACTTTAGGAAGTTCCAATAAAAAATTTAAAGATGAACCAGTTGAACAAAATAATGGAATTCAAAATCTAGGTACAGAAACTAAATACTCTTATGGACTATGTTTACACACTGATAGCACTATAATAGAACACAGTCCAGAGTTGTTTTTCCACCACCCTAACTATTATGCCCACTATTTCCTTAGCAGAAACAGTCATAGAGACACTAATTTCCACCAAAATAAGATCTCCCTATTCGCCCTGCTAAAAAGGCATGTACAATGCTTAGAAACACTCTCAGATTTCCTTTTGGGGTGAGTGTCTGATTCATCGCACATTAAAATATACTCAGTCAGAAAAACGTTCACCTACAACTAGATTTCATAGAAATGTTCATCCTCAAATGCCTCACCCTATGGATCTCATTAGTAGCTAATGATGGCGTAAATTTCTAAAGGTTGGTGAATTATTAAGCATAGAAAATAATTCATGTTCCCTCCTATCTCAGATGCATGAACTCATGATCCTTCTCATCCATCGACATATCTATATAGAAGTAGATCAATAACTTCACATCGAATCCCTTCAAAGATAACTTATACTACTTACCACCCTTCCCCAGAATTTCCCACCAATGCTTGGTCAATCTATATATCATATACACAGTAATCCTCACCCTCATATATGTAGGTGTATCATAATGATAGAAGATCATCTGGACTAACTCTATCCAGAACTTGACTACCTAGGGGCCTCCCTCGCCACTGAAAATCAGAAGATGTTGTAGCTAAAAATCTCTCTTCATCTTATACATCAAATTCATGGTTTGAATAGTCTCTCATTCCATGGATTGAATGACCTTAAATAAATATTCAAAGATTTGAACATCCATCATATCCTCCAGATCCATAAGAAGCTTCAGGTCTGCTATTTTAGGAGCATTCTCATTTTCACTCTCCAGAATCTCATCTTGAAGTCTATGAGAAGTAATTTTCTATAAAAGATAAACATCCTCCTTAGAACATTGGCTATAGAAACAAGGTCAATCTCAACTGGTGACAACAATAGAGAACCACTACTCATGGTCTCTCTAAACATGGCTTATAGGTGTTTTTTTAATAAAATAATAGTTATTTAATTTTCATTTTTCATATGTAATAGATATGTCATATCATAGTTTATATAGGAAAGTATATGAATAATGCAGTAAATATATCCCAATCATGAACAATGCATGTCAATATATATCACTATGTGTCAATCAAGATGTATGCATACTCATATCATGTAATAAAGGGTCATGAGTATAAATCCCAAGATATTATATCATCTTGAAACAATAACATCACACAAAATGTAAATCACTCTTAGTGAAAAAACATCAACTGTAATAATTGAACATCCTAAACAACAATCCCATCCCTGGGAAATTGGGGTTTTCCCTGTACATGTGTTAACTACTCTGATTCACAAGCTCATTAACAAGTCCCAAAACATATTAATATCCTTTATACCTTTCCCAAACAATAAATCAATTGAAAAAAAGCTCCACCTATGATAACACTTTGTAACATCACTCAAATTGGAACTCTCTCTTGTGGTCAAAATGGGTTGGATACTGAACATAAGGTGTGCCTCCCCATATTCCAGTGGTTGTTGAATAGATATAGGTGTGTGATATATATAGTGGAGAGACTATATCCCCTGGTATAAAGTACAATAATGTAGGGAAAAATATTTATTAAAAAATATCAGAGTTACAGAAGAGTAGAACAAACACCACATCATACAACTAGGAAATAAAGGAGATATAAATAAACAAATAATGTTGAATTATGTAATGAAAATATGAAATTTATTTAAATATCAAAATGAAAACAATATAAATAAATGAAATAGTGGACACTAAATAATCAAAAAAGTACCCAGTTTCAAACCCCATGTCAGACCCATCTCTAATCTCTTTCCCATCCATCATGTAATAAAATAGTCAACAACAAGGTCCCTTACCCTTTTCCAAGCTTGCACCCATGTAATGTGCTCAGCTACCAAATGATAGACTAAATATGATATGATTAAAACTTAGTAGGGTAACACCAATGTCTCTAGATAAAAACTATCTGATAATAAGTGTATGAAATAAAGTGATAAATAGGTATATTAATTGATTAGTTAATATAATACATTAATCAACCTACATTGGAACTATACCATAATATCTCTAAGAATGTAGAAAAATCACTCCAACCATAACCATAAACCATGGAATAATAAAACAACTAGGAAAATACCTCTATATAATCTTCTCATCCTCTAGGAATATCCCTGTATATAATAATTTGTGCATGCTTCCCTGGGGATATCCCACTATATAAGCATTTTAGCATGTATCACTAAGAATAGATGTAACGCCCTGACCATAGTAACCCGGAGCCAGTGAATTACTTTAATATATTGGCATTTTTACTAGAAAAACAATCTAGAAGGAATGATTAGTTTAGTATTCTGGGAAGACCAGATTACATACACGATACCCATAATATATTTGGAATGATAGAAAATACAACATGATACATAATAAACTGAAATAAACTACTTACTTGACTGCTTATTCAAAGTTCTCTTAATCATAACCTGGATAAAGGAAACATAGTAAGGGTGATTTAAAATACTCATTAATGATTACATATATTGGAATAATGAATCAATAATAATTGAATCATAATCAATTATACAATATTAATATGGAAAGATGAATAAATGAAAACACTTGACATCATGCATCCATAGATTTTTTCATGGTGAAAACCACATAGATAGTAATAACTGAATAATGGATAAAGATAATGCTTATTATTAATATGGAATGTATATGAAACTTGATCCACTTTACCATTGATAGAGATTAATTCTGTTTGTAGAAACCCATCTGATTTTTGGAAACAAACTCAGGGGGTTTTCTGCCAACTAATTTGTCTCATGAGACCTGTCGATGCATTGAGGAGATATCGAGGGCCAATACCATCACTAATATTCCAAATAAATCTTTATATAAATATTTAATACCGGAATAATTTTTCATTTTAAATATCCCAATTGATTAGAGGATACAAATTCATCAATATTTCCCCAATTAAAATAGCATTCAAAATAAACACCATATGTGAAATGGTATATGGCATAAGTTAATGATCATATCCATGATACATGAAAATTTATATTTAAAAAAATTATAATTTAAAATAAAAAATGATCTCAAATGGGCCATATATGCACCACATAATAAATATTTGGTGCATAATACAATGTAATTCTAAATGTAATGGAAATTGATACTAGGTACCTTACCACATTATAGACAATTGAATCGTATGACCAAAAAATAATAATCACCATATTAGTCATAGAATACCATGAATATAAAGATGATCATGATATTATATATCAAATTTAATTACACATACACTGCATTCAAGAAATAAGTGGTGAAAATAGAAATATCACGGAATTAAAAGTGAGATGAGTACCCACATACATTATACCCGAATGTGTTCTTCAATTGATCTTAATGACCTGAATAATAAAATTTATATACATTAAGTAATAATTAAAGAACATACTATAAATCTAATTTATTTCTTATAACCTTATTAGGTTCATTCATGGCCTTGTTGATGGGTTTAATAGGTTCAATTTTATTGTTTTGAAAGCATTCTCTTCCTTGGTTTTCAAGATTAGTTTACTTGTTTTGATGAATGGAAGTTCATTTTAAATAAGGTTAAACATCCAAAATTGTTAATATATATTATTTATAATATAATAGATATATAAATTATCTTATAATGATCTTGTTTATATACTATGAGGATGACTCATTTGATAAAAGTTAATGAAAAATGCTTGGATTAACATGGCGGTTTTCTACACACTGAACCTGTTTTGTATTATTATTTTATATTATTAGTTTGTTTGGATTATAGAACATTACATAATATAAAATAAATAAATTATTATATTTTTAAAACATTAAAAAAATCATGACCAGTCATGAAGATATTAATGAAAATTTAAAACTTATCTTCCTTGAAAGTGATAAATTAACACATCTCGCAGATGATATTCTCATTTATAATATAAAAGGAGGAAAATAATGAGATGATGATTTCATATTCAATTATCATAAAAAATAATATAATATATATATGGTTCTTTATTTTTCACAACATTTCGATTAGAAGAGGTGAGAAAAGAAAAAATAACAAATGAACTTGAAAAGAAAACAAAAGAATTGAAAAGAACAATTTACCTCTTGAATATATCATCCTTTGATAGCCTCTTTAGGGGAGAGAATTTGGACTATTGAGGATACCAAGGGATAAAATATGTGGGGGAATATCTTAGGGAGTTATTTTAGTAGAATTTAGGCAAGGCTAGAATCTTTAAAGGTGTAAATAAATGAGGGTGTGTGGGGTGTTATTTATAGTGGAGGGGATGAGGGTTTTCTTAATATTGTAATCCTCTATTTATTATTTTTCCCTAAGGAAATAAATTTTTATTATTCCATGACCAAAAATAGTAATAACTGCATGTGAGTTTGAAATAATGGTTTCTTACGTCATCCATGATGCAGGGAATAGTGTATTAATCTCATAATGTATTTATAATATAATTAACGTATTTTACTATTCACTCTCTGTTAAAATTACTAGATAAGAAAAAATCAATATGGAATGGTAAGAAACTAAAGCACATTGAATTTAATTAATTAACAAAAAATTAAATGTATCCATTAATATGTCGATGAAAAATCTCATAGATGATTAATAAGTAAAACTAAATTATAGAAATTATTAATTATTGGACACCATGATTCTTAGGTACATGGATCCATTACCATCAAGACCTTTCATAAGAATATTTAAAATATTAGGTATAAAACCAGCTTATATTCACAATTATGTAATCTGATGAGAATAATGATGCATCGGGGGGAATTCATTTATCATTTCCCATTCCATAGGGATTTCTTTAAATTGTCCCCAATATATATCTTTCATGTCCAAATCATTCCTCATATCGAATAAACAATATATAACAAACCTCATCATCAATACACACTTAAAAATGATTAATTACATAAAATTAACATGATATGACATAGAAGATTCTGAGTACTAGTGTCTTTGTGGCTTTAGAACATTATATAACAAATCAGATCATGTAACACAAAATCTTTATTGAAAACTTCCTTAACATGACCATTACAGTCCCTCGTACTTAACATTGCATGGGATAACCTGTGGACATGCATAAGAAAAGGGAGATATATAAAGCCATATTAGGTTGTAAACAAGAAAAAACATGGAAAATAAAATACATGATAAGAAATCGTAATATCAATAGAGCATAAGATAAACATGAACATAAAGGCCTGATAAAGCTTGATTATCATAAAATGGAAATGTGCAAACAACACTTAACATGATATTAGCATGGTCCAAGGCTCATTGAAGGTAGATAATGAGTAAAACCTCATTTCACTTTAATTTAACATAGTAAACCCCCATTTCACTTGACGTATCATGATACTAATCTTTACCCAAATAATTGGAGTGCTATCAGGGCACACCCTTCTTAAATATTTCATTTCTTCTATAAGTTTTCCACAAGATCATACACCCTGGATTCATTAAACATCATAATTTATTCCATTATAAAGGAAATGTGGAATTTATACATTAAATGTTTCCATCAATATGAAAATTTGAACAAATGAGAATACCCTTCATAGGGAAATGTGCATGGTATTCACTACACAATGATTTTGGCTTGAACAATTTTGGTGCAATTTCGACAGCATAACGGCATGACATAAGACTTAAAAAAAGGTTGATGAGAGATAAAAGGGTTTATAATCATATGTACATGAAATGGACAGAAATTTGGTCATATAGATACATTTCCAAACATATGTAATGTAATTTATATTCATAATACAAAATAATTTCTTTAATGTAAACGAGGAGAGATAAATTCCTTACAGAATTTTGGCATGGTAATGAGTATACATGGGGGGAATAGGTTAGATATAAAGGGGTATCTAATCATTAAAAAAGAAATAGGATATTATAGGTGAGGTTATAAATCATACCCCAACATTTATAATTGAAAATAAAATGGAATAACAATATTAAGAAGCTTGGATGAAATGAGAAAGTAAGGAATCCCTTACCTGGAAGTGTTATCCCAAATGATTGGGAGGGGCTTGAGAGAGGATTATCGGGAGATTAGTGTGCCATGGGAGGATTATATAGATATTATAGAAGAGTTTTTAATAACTACAAATGCATTGACTGAAGAGGAAGTGGGAGATTGGGTGGGTTTATATAGGAAATGAGTGGGAATTATTAATTATTTTGGTTTTGGCACAACACATTAAACTAATCAACACCACAAACTAGCCCATGATTTTTTTCCATGATGTTTTCCATAAGGGTGTGGAATACAATATTTTATTAGCCCAATGTCCTATATTATTAATATAATAAGTTTGCTTATGTGGAGGTGAGTCACACTCTCAAGGAAATCAATTTAAAAAGGTAAAATGTTTTATAAGTTTTGAAGGGTCCACTAAAGCATTGTAAAATATATCAAACAAAACTAAAATCACATTATTTTAATTTTAAAACATATATTGGACGAAAATAATTTTTATACTATTTTTTTACATCACTATTGGATCATTATGATTTCATAAAACACATTATATATTTACACGGTAATTAATTTTTACCCAAAAATTTGAGTGTATTAGACAATCTTGAAAAATTCACCATTTGATAATTTCTACTTCATGATTCCAAAAATAATATTCATTTTATCTAACTAATTTCTATATAAATTAATTTTTTACTTTAAAAATATAAACTTACATTTATCGAAAATTCATTGGTTTTGAAAAAAAAAGCTTTCAAACCTTAAAAAAATCAAAATTGTGTTCATAATAATTATATGGTCATTTATATTAAATAAAAAGTAATTTAGTAATATTATTTAATTTAAAAACCCATTAATTCATCAAAATATAATTCTTAATTGAATATTAACTAAAAATACTATTTATTCTCTAAAAAAAATTTACAACTTAACAATATTAAAATGAAGGTGTATTATTTATTATATACCAAAATAATGAAAATAATCTTAGTGTTAAGGTCTTGTTACATAACCCCTTATAACACCCTCATATGACATAAGCGTAAGGTGTGCGATGGTGACAGACTCTTGGGGTGGCTCGGATAACATCACTTGGGTGGTAATCACTATCAACTTCCACTTCTCTCGTAGGATGTTTAGTTCGATCGTAACATGTTGAAGCACAGCTTGGGATTGGTCAAGAGTGAGTCTCAATGATGCCACCTCCTTTTCAAGCTCCAAAAAATGGGCTTTGTACAGGGAAAGTCTAATGGATGAGGCCATTTCTTCCTTTGTGTGAGTAAATTGGATTTGTTAAATCCCTATATTTATACTAATAATGTCATCACTATTGAACAACTATATTAGAAATGGTAACAATTCTTAACGGTATTTTGAATTCCAAAATCATAAAACCAACTAAGTGCATATTTTCTATCAACATTTTTTATAATAAGACATTATATTAGGTCAAGAGGAATTTTCATTGATAAATGTTTAGGGCATTACAATCTTCCTTTCTTATGAAATTTCACCCTATAATTTTTTTTACTGTCTAAGAAGAAAATGGGTGAAAGTACTTTTCTTTCATTTCCTCCTCTAGTTCACATGTTACCTCTTCGTACTTAAGGTTTCTTCATAGTACCTTGACTAGGATGGTAGTCTTGTTACGTCATAATTATTCTCTACAAACCAAGTTCTTCACTAGATTCTCTTTATAGGATAGGTCATTATCCAATAGTACCACCACTAGATTGATTGAAAGTGATGGGGCAGGTATGTACTTACTCAAGAGTGATACACAGAATACAACATGTACTTTATCCATGGTAGGTGGAAGTGCTAATCGATAGGCCACAACCCCAACACGATCAAGAATCAAGAAGGGGTTGATGTACCTAGTACTTAACATCTCATTATTTCCAAACCTTATGGCATTCTAACAGGAAGATATTCATAGAAATATCATATCTCCAACTTTGATCTCAAGGTATCATTGGCGGTTATCTTTATAACTCTTCTATCAAATTTGTGTTGCCTTGATATGTTGCTGAATGGTTTTTACTTTCTACACTATTTCATTGAAAATTTCAGGTCCTAGCAGCTTACGCTCACCAACATCATCCTAACACGCTGGTGTTATGCAACTTTTCTAATAATGTTATTCATATGGTTCCATTCAGATGCTCGATTGGAAACTGTTATTGTAGGAGAATTTAACCAGTGGAATATGATGGTCCCATCCACCTTTAAAGCCCATAGAACATGATCTTAACACATTTTCTAGTGTCTTAATAGTTCACTCATGTTATTCCCTCATCTTTAGGATGATAGGTAGTATTGAACATCAGTTTAGTTCTTAGAGCATGATGGAGAATTTTCTATGACTTTGAGGTGGATCTTGGATCACAATCGGATATAATCGATAGTGGTACTCCATGTAGCCTTACCATGTCGCTGATGTATATCTGTGCTAGTTGATCCAGTGAGAAATCCTCCTAAATATAAATTAAGTGTGCAGTATTTTAAAGACGATCCATAACAGCCCCGATAAAATTGTTTCTGTTGGATGTCTTTGGAACTCTAGTGACAATGTCAATGGTCTTGTTCTCCCATTTCCATGCTGGTATGGGTAATAGTTTCATTATCCCCTTAGTCTTCTACATCTCATCCATCACTTGTTGAAATATGAGGCACATTAATGTATCCTCATCAATACCCTTCATCATGTTATTTTAACAATAACACTCTCGGAGATCTCTATACATCATTGTGTTTTGTGGGAAGATAGAGAAATTTGATGTATGTGCATCATCCAAAAGTTCCTTATTAAGCTCTGAATTTGATAGAACACATAATATTTTCCAAAATATAATAATTCCTTATTCATTAACATTGAACTCCAAGTATTTCCCTTTTTTGATAGTTTCCACTTTCTTCTGAATTCCCACATCATCTTTTTGAGAATCTTTTAAACATTCCAAAACAGATGGTTGAGAAATCATTTCTGAAAGGATTGATGATGTTCCCTTATTTATGATTCCCATTTATATCCTCATGAAATCCAAGAATATTGGATCCTTTTCAATTCACATTAATTATAGAATTGCTGGATACTTTCTATATAGAGCATCTGACACCTTGTTCACTTTCCTAGGGTGGTAATGGATTGGGCAGTCGTAGTCTTTGATCAGCTATAACCATATTTGTTGGTGCATGTTCAACTCTTTATATGTGAATATATATTTTAGTCTATTGTGATCAATTTATATTTCACACATCTCCCCAAAAATTGATTTCTGCCAAATTTTCAAAGAGAATATCAATGTAGCTAACTCAAAGTCATTCATTGGATAATTGTTCTCATGAAAAATTAATTTCCTAGAAGAATAGGCAATGGTTTTTTCATTTTCCATCAATACACAACCAATTCCCTTATTTGAAGCATCTATATACACCATAACAAATTCTCCACTTGTGTGTAGTGTGAGCCTAAGAATAGTGATAAGCCTCCTTTTAATCTTCTTGAAGATCTGTTTGCATTCATTACTCCAAGAAATATTTACTCCCTTCTGAGTTAGCTTGGTAGGATGGAATGAAAATCATGATAAATTTCTCATAAATCTAAAATAATATCTAGCTAACCCAAGGAAGCTAGAAATATTAGTTACTAAGGTCGGCCTCAACCATACCTCAATTTAAACTATCATAGAGGGATCCACAGATATCCCATTACATGTGATGATATGGACCTAGAATGAGACCTCTGTCAACCAGAAATCAAACTTGCTGTAATTTCCATAGATCTTATCCTTCATCAAGGTCTCCAGTATAGTTCTTTGATTCTACTCATAATCCTCCATGGTTTTGGATTATATTATAATATATTCAATAAATAATACCACAAATTTGTTGAGGTATTCTTTAAAGATTTTATTCATCATGTCCATGAAGATTTATGGACCATTAGTGAGTCCGAAAGGCATTACATTGAATTAATAGAGCTCGTACCTTGTACAAAAAGTATTCATGGGGATATCCTCTTTGTTCACCCTTACTTGGTAATATCCAGACTCCAAATTTACCTTGGAGAAGTATTGTTCTCCACATAGCTGATCAAACAAGTCATCAATTCATGGAAGAGGATACATGTACACTATTGTAAATTTTGTGGAGATCACGATAATCTATGAAAAAGGCGCATTGACCAATCATTCTTCATGATGAGGATGACTGGTACACTCCATGGTGAAGCACTTGGTCATCTAAACCCTTTATCCAAATTCTCATATATTTGTTTCTTCAGCTCCTCAAGCCCCACAATCTCTATTCTATTTGATGTCCTGGAGAATGGAAACTCCCCAGGTATAAGGACAATTTAGAATTCAATATATCTTCTAAGAGGAAGACCAGGAAATTCCTTGGGAAAAACTTCATCGGATTCCATCACAATAGGCATTTCTTCAGGGATGGTTGCATCCTTAGACTCATGCATCAGAGCCAGATATGCTTGCTCATAGGGAGGTAATATCCACACTTGAGATGATGGTGCTAAGGAATATCCATCCCCATCCATGAACATATATATAATCGGGGGTTGATTCTCTATATAGAGAGTTATTTCCCTCTCAGTGAAATTTATTTTGGCTATATATTAGGAAAGAAAATCCAAGCTGAGAATTGCATAAAACTCTACTAGAGGTAGTATGATGTGGTTACCTAGAAACTTTAGTCCCCAAATAATGATAGGGAGAGGAGTTATATTCATGGGTTGCACTGATATCCCCATATTCCATACTCAGTGACATCTTTACATCCATGATTTTTGGGAGTGTTGGGATTGCTTCACTAAACTATTAGGATATAAAAGAATACGTAGAACTAGAATCAAACAATACATTCACTATTATTGAATGAATAACTAGTGTACCTATCACCACTTTGTTTTTGATGCCCACTTAGGTGGTAAGGATGGAAAAATCTTGACCTTTCTGCCATTGAGATTGTTGGTTTCCTCCGATAACCCTTCGATTAGTGAACTATTTTTCAAGGTTCCATAGTTCATTGTAGTTGAAGCAATGAATAATGCATTGAGGGTCGAACATAGCATTCCTATATTTTGTTTCAGTGGCGGGTTTTTCATGTTGGCAGTTAATGGCTAGGTTCCCTTCTCTTCCATGCCTAAAGCATTTCCTCGTCCCCTTTAGGAAATTGTTGGGATGCTTCATTCTGCACCTTTGGAATGTGGGGTGCTGTATTTTGTTGAGAACCATTGTATTTATCCATAAGACCGCCATAATTTATTTCCACCTTACGCTTATTATCCCCATGATACCCTTGTGATTATTTGATCTCTGTTTCTACTTTTAGGTCACATCAAACAATTTCCTCAAAGCTATCGTAGTCACGGATCACTAGGGTCTTTTATAGGATAGGTTTTAGCCCAGAAAAGAAGAATTCAACCTTGAATTTGGGGGTAACGACAATGTTGGAGGCATATCGTGCAAGACTCATGAAGATTGAATAATATCCTCTAACGGATTCTTCGTATTTTTTATTGAGGGAAAGGAAGTACCTTTTTATATTATATTGGAGGGTGTGCCGAAAATATTATTTAAATAACAACTTCTAGAAATCCTTCCATTCAAAAACCTCGATCTCCTTCTTAGGATTCATATTCTTTATCAATTTCCTCCATTTATTATCTTCACCCTCCATACAATAAGCATCCATAAGAACGTTCTATTGTTCAGAACAATTAAGGATGGAGAAGATCTTATCAATGGAGTTTATCCATTGTTCAGTAATTGTGGGATCATACGATCCTTTGAAAATATGAGCCCTTTGTCCCATTAATATCTCAATTGTGACTTTTTCGTTCTTGGGGGTGGGGTGGTGAACGTTCGCCTTGACCCTTTTTTCTATTAAAATCTTGAGTTTACTGAGAGAGTATCATGACAAATTTCATGATCCCTACTCCCAACGGATTGGGCTTCTCATTAGAACAATCATCACATTGATCATTGCATCATTTGTTAGCCCGAGTCCTCCTATTACCAGCCATTGGATGGAATAAAAGGAAGGATATGGGTGACACATAAATGGTAATCCAAATACAAAAACTAATTACTTATAAATAAATTTTATATCCTTATCTTATGAATACATAGGCTTCAATCTAGGCAATCAATGATCTACTTCCCAAAATATATTCATAGGGGATTTTTTATTTCCTTAATAATTGTTGATACTATGGTTTTGAATTTACCAATGCATATCCCCTAGGAGTGTCGTAACCAAGAGTGCAGAGATGCCTGTTGTCCTGTACCATGATACCCAGAGTCATGCCTGAAACTCCTTGTTGGAGTTTTCATTCTTAGGTACATATGTTCCAGATCCACTTCTACCTTCTTGTATCAAGACATGGATTTTTTTTAATGATAATCTACTTAATAAATAGTCACCAAAACATGGGGTTTTTTTATTATACTTAGTCTTATCCCTAAGTATTTTACTAGTGTTTTCTAATACAAATTCTAAAAATAACTAAACCATTCTTTGATACGAACAATAACAACCCTGACATTTATTAGACACTTAAACATTGTTTATTACATAAAAATCAATTTATACAACATTTAATATCAAGAGTTATACTGTCTTAGGGGATTAGTAACATTACATAAAAACCTAGAACATGGAACACAACATCATTATTGAATACATCCTTAACATTACCACCACATTCCCTCATACTTAGCATTGCATGGGATAAACTGAGGACATTCATAAGAAAAGGGTGAGCTGTAAAACCCATTAATGGGGTAAATAAGTAAAAGAATAAGAATGAAATACATTTTAAGAAATATAAAAATCAATGGAACATAAGAGAAACATGAACATAAATTCATGATAAAGCACGATTATCATAAAATGGAAATCTGGAAACAACACTTAACATGGTATTAACATGAGCGAAGTCTAATTTCCCTTTTAGAATGAGTAAACCCTCATTGTACAAGAATTAGAATGAGTAAACCCTCATTTTACTTCATTTATCATTATACTAATTTTTACTCAAAGCATTGGAGTGCTATCAGGGTGCACCCTTCTCAAACATTTCATTTCAGGCACAAGTGTTCCATAAGATCATACAACATGTATTCATTAAGCATCATATTTTATTCCATGAAAAAGGAAATGTGGAATTAATACATGAAACTATTCCAAAAATACGTAAATATTTATACAGGTGAATACCCTTGATAGAGAAATGGGCATGGTATTCACTACATAATGATTTTTTCTTGGAACATTGCAGTGTGATTTCGACTACATAACGGTGTAACATAAGACTTCATAAAAATGGTTGATGAGAGAGAAAGGGGTGTCTCATAATATATACATAAAATGGACATTAATTAGGTCATATAGATACTTGTCCCAAAATATTTAATGGAATTTATATTATTAATACAAAAGAGTTGCTTGAATGTAAATTTGGAAAGAGAAATTCCATAAGGAATTTCAGCATGGTAACAGGTATACATGGAAGGCATTGATGAGAGAGAAAGGGGTATGTCATCATTAAAACATAAGGAGGATATTATAGGGGAGGTGATAAATCATACCCCACATTAATAGTTTAAAATAAATGGGCATAACAATATGAAGAATCTTGGATAAAATGAGAAAGGAATGAATCCCTTACATGGAAGTGTGATCCAAAAGGCTTGGGAGGGGATTGAGAGAGGATTATTGGGAGCTTGGGGAGACTTTGGAGGATTCTAGAGAGATTATGGTAGAGGCTGGATGAACTCCAAGGGCTTTGAGTGAAGAGGAAGTTTGATCTTGGATGGGATAATATATGAATGGAGAGAGAATTCTTTATTATTTAGTTTTTGGGAACCACATATTAAACTAATCAAACCAACATACCCGACCAAGGAGTTTTCCCAATGTTTTTACAAAGGGGAGTTGAAAAATATATTTTATAATTCTGAATGCCTAATTTATTTATATAATATGGTTTATTATGTGAATTTGAGTCACACTCTCAAGGATATAAATTTAGAATGGTAAAACGTTTTATAAGTCTTGAAGTGTCCATGAAAGCATTTTCAAATAAATAAAAAAACTAAAATAAATTATTTTCATGCTAAAACATATATTTTCTGAACATAATGTTTATTGTATTTTATTACATCACTTTTGGGTCATTATGATGTCATAAAACACATTATATATTTTAACTGTATTTAATTTTTACCCAAAAATTCAACTTTCACATAAAATTATGAAAAATTTACCAATGGATAATTTCAATTTCTCGATTATAACAATAATATTAATTTTATATAAATAATTTTCTAAATATGTGAATTTTTAATTTTAAAATAAAAACCGACAATTATCTAAAATTCATGTGTTTTGAAGAAAAATTCTTTCAGTCCTTAATAAATAACACAATCCAATTCATAATGATTTTATGGTAATTTATATTATATAAATATTAATTAATAATAATATTTAATTAGAATATTATTTAATTCAATAATCCATTAATTCATCAGTATAGATTTCTTAATTTAATATTAAATAAAAATATTACTTGTGCTTTAAAAACAAATTACAACATAAAAATAATAAAATGAATGTATGTTCATTATTATTTAAAAAAAATAATGCACATAATCATAGTGATAAGGTCTTGTTACATAAAACCTTATAACACCCTCATAAGATCGAAGGTTATGGTGTGTGATGTTGACAAGCTCTTGAGGTGGATCAGATAACATCTCTTAGGTGGTAATGCTTATCAACATCCACTTCTCCCATAGGTGGTTCTGTCCGAGCTTAATGTGTTGAAGATCAGATTGGTATTGGTCAGGAGAGAAACCCATAGAGTCAACATCCTCTCTGAAATCTGACAAATGGTCTTCGTACATGTCATGTCTATATTATGAGGCGATCGCTTCCTTTGACGTAGTAAATTGGATTTGTTAAAGCCCTATATTTATACTAATCATGTGATCATAGTTAAACAACTATATTCGCAACATCAACAATTCATAACAGTATTTTAAAATACAAAAAAATAAAACCAATAAATTTCATATTTTATATAACCATTTTCTTATAATAATACATTTAATTAGATCAGAAGTAATTTTCATTAATTAAGGTTTGGGTCAATACACAATATGTCTTACTAAATTTCTGCATGGCGTATTAGGTACAGATTTATAAATATTTTCGCAAATAATAAAATAAAATTATAAGTAAACAACATATGAAAAAAAATTATGGTTTAGGAAGTGAACATATCCATGATAAATGTTATAAACAATTATAGGAAATTCATTTTTCAATTATCATTGGAAATTTATTCATTCAAGGAGACTAAAAAAGAAATCAATTAAGTGAATGTAAATACTATCCTTGGATAAATAAATCATAATACATACAATAGTATATTAAATATGGTATCAATATACCATTTTCTATGTGGATTAAAAATAAAGGGTTTTTTTCATTAATTAAATTGAAAAACAATGCAAAAAACATTCATTAGGAGTCTATTATTTATTTTTAAAACCCTTTTGGAAAACAATTTCATTGAAAATAAATTTTAAGGACATATATTATTTTGTATTGGCTTAAAATTCCTTTGATAAATCAATTTTTAATGGATAAAATTAATTTTAATAACATCTGAATAAAACCTCATTTTTAGAAGAAAACAAGATTCCTAACTAAAAAGAGAAAGGAAGTCAGGTCTTCTTTAAAAAATATCTCAAACATATTGTGTACCAATGAAGGTAAAAATAGTACTATTACATGAAAAGTTCATTAATAACGAAAGAAGAAGAATATGAATGGTTTTATTAGATAACGAATAAAATAATTTCCTCTAATGGAAATTCATCTGTAAACAATCCTGAACCTAATGATTTTTTGATGTAATCCCTTGAAAAGATTTTAATATTGAGGTGAGAATCAATGGAAATGAGCATCATCCTGGTTAGGGGGGACACGTCATGTGCATCAATGTGACCCATTATAAAATTAGGGAAAAGGAATATATTAGATTTAATTTATTTGTACAATTTATTCTAATATAATAGGTAATATAGGAGGCATTGTTTGTTATTGTAGCAGCTAGAACTATTCACCTTCGAACCACCAGTTTGGTACTCATTACATTAAAGGAATTTGGGAATCCCATACCATTAGGGTAGTAAATATTTTGAGCCATAATAAGGCCTTCAAGACACCTCAAGTCCTTTGTTTTACTTCAAGGCCGTCATGCCACTTAATGTACCAAATAGATTCTACACAGAACAAGCTCAAGAGGAGGTTTCATATAAGGAATATTAACCTGATAAGACTTGTTTTATTTTAAATAATAATAGGGTACATAAATTTCCATCAGTACATGGAATTTGAATCTTTACACATGATAGATATCTGAACATCCATGCTGAGGTGGAGAGTTGGTCACTATAAAGACAACGAGGATGGTCAGTTCTATGTAGTCATAGTCTCGGATGGACTCCACTAATACCATATGGTCATGTAATTTAACAAATATTTAATTCCATGAATGGGTTCTCTTACAAACCTTATAATAGGGATTATAGAAAACTAAAAAAAATTAAGGCCTTTAGGCCATTCAAGATGGTTAGAATCAATCAATGAGTAGAATATGTGTATGTACTATTAATCCTCATAAAGGAGTGGAAATAAATGAATATATTTGAAATGTAATTTTTCACATTATGATTGAATATTAACAACATAAATGAATTAATTTAATGCAATTAAATGAAATTGGGTTATAATTTTTTTTCAGTTGGATAACATTAATTATAAATCCCCATTGATAAAATAAATAAAATTAAAACTCGAAATATCATAAATAATGATTACATCATGATTGAAACATTAATAGTTGAACTATGTATGCTATAAATTAGAAATTAGGAGAATATAAATAATTTTTTTGTTTCAAGATAAATTTTTCAATCACAAAAGGAAGTGAGATTACAATGATAATAATTAAGTACATTTTTTAGGAAAATAAATTTTTAACATAAAAAATTGTCCTATACCACTTTGAATATTTTGAATCATATTTCCCAATGTATTAAATGAAACTTATAATATAACGATAATATGTAGGATCATGATGTATCTTGTCAAAGGGTATTATAAATATCATAAAAAATTGAGTTTGTGCTTAATAATAAATAATTCTCAATGGAATGTAATTTGAGATGAAATTCCTTACCTTGTATTTCCTTTTCTGGTGAATGACATTTGATCTCAGGTATATGGGTTTTAAACATGTTAATAAATTATTCAAGAAACATATTAGTATTTATTATATCATATATGTTATTTTTATAATATCTTACCACTCCTTTGTTAATAATATTCCATTATTTTCTCTATTTTGGTTGTTAATTGTCTATTTTTTCTCGTATGTTTTGACTTGTTACTTGTTATTACTATCATAGATTATACATATCCAAAATTTAAACCATTTTTAAAAAATATTACATATTCATTATAATTACATTATGTTAATATATACTATTTGTAGATAATAAATGAAATTCACCATTCATGGAGACCGTAGGCCACACACACGCATAAAGGCTACATTCATTTCATTGTTGTTTTAAAAGAATGAAAAACAAATTATATATAATTATATTAAAACTATAGTATCACATATATGTCATATATATTTCTTATATGTAACATAGTTTTATTAAAACCATCCTTAACTCATTCCATTTATAGTGTCAGTGAATCATGCTGCTTTGAGGGGCGATAGTCTACACTCCCATTAATGTCGATATCTTATTCACAAAAAAATGTAGTTCAAAGAGGTATGTGTTAAAAAATAATTATGTAAGTTGGGGAAAATTATAAATATCATAAAAAATATATATAAATAAGTTATATATGATAATTCCCAACTATGAAATGTGGTAAAGGATAAAATGAACAACCTCATTTTGTGAGGTGGCAGTCTGCCATACACATAAACGATAAGTTTGTTACACATTAGATTAATGTTTGTGAAAGTGTATGTATGAGACTTATTGTTAGAAAATATCATTATATTGATGATAATATTTTTCATAATCATTTAATATGGAGAGCTTAGGGCATAGATAATGGAAATAAAACTAAAGAGTGTGAGGAAAGATGCTATCTCTTCTTTGTGTATCTCTTTTTGGTCTGCACCAATGGGATTACATTGTTGGATTTTTCCAAAAGGGATGATTGAAGGAATATTGGATGGATTTTTATGATATATTTTTACAAATATTTTTCAATCCCTTGGTTCTTCAGAGGTGTGCTGAAGTTGTAGGAAAGCGGGGATTTTTATAGTGGAGGATTGGCACTCTTGTAAATTTTGGGAAAGGGAATTCCACCCATTTTTTTCCATTTAATGTGACTAAAATAGTGTAAAATGTATATAAGAGGTATTATGGAGTCTAAATATCATCATACAATTAATTTTTGGAATTTTTATAGGTTAATTTGGTTCTTAAGTTTAACATTATGCGTAATATTACATTAATCGTTTTAATTAGTTTTAATCGGTTTCACTGATATTTATGTTCAAAAAATAATTTAAACATATATGAAATTATAAATAATTATTATTAATGTTATAAAAATAATTTTTCAAAATTAATATCACAGAAGTGGGAGAATCTAATGTAAAGACCCGTAAATTTGAAGGAAATTTTTTTTCTTAATTTTCTTTGGAATTTTACAAGAACGCAGTTTCTGACGGCACCTGATTCTGAGGCCCGGTGTGCCCGGAATCATTTTCTGAAGTTTGGCTTGGGTACGTTCAGTGAACAGACGAGCGGGTTTTTCTAACTTTTGAACCGGTGCCCGGAATCGAATTCCGAGGGCGCCGATTGAATCGCAGCGCCAATATTTGCTTAGAAACGCCTCTTCCGGAGTTGCATTTGCTCGAGTGTGGTTTTTAATTTTTGGGTTTAAAGTTATGAAATAAAATAAAGTTGTGTGACAATTTTATTTTAATTTCACTTAAATCCACTTGAAATCCACTTGAAATCCACTTGAAAACCACTTAAAGCTGCTTAAGAGGAGTTGATACAGATAGGGTTCTATCCAAAAATATCCTACCCCCTTGGTAGGATATTTGTGAGATGGGACCCGCACAAGCCCCACCGTTTCTATTCCGTTATGTAACGCACCTACGAAAACCCATCATTATGAAAGTCAACTGACGCGTTTTCTTAAATTATTAACGCACCAATTAATTGGGCAGTTTTATTCGTTGAATTAATTGGGTGGTTTTATTCGTTGAATTAATTCTATGAATTAATTTAATCATTTCTTAACCTGTTTGAAATCCGTTGGCGTAATAATAAAATAAGACCAACACACAACTTCTGAAAAAATACTCGTTGAGAGGATTTGACAGAAACCAAGAATTCTTCATCCTCCTTCGCGAAGAACGCGAATAACGCGAAGAACGCGAAGAAAGCGATGAACACGAAGAACGCCGGCCTCCGATGAAGAACGCCGAACCCGCGGAAATAGATGACGCGACACCGTGTGCCCCGACGTCGACATTTCCTCTCCTGCAACGTTCTTTGGCAACGTTCCTTAATCCACAAAAAAATCTTCGATCATCCGTTGAGGTGAGAGATTGCGGTTCTTTAAGTTCTTTGTGGATTAAAACAACAATATGGATTTAATTATTATTAATTAAATCGATATGTTCGTGAACCTCGAAGTTCGTTGACGCGCACCGTATTCCTCGACGATGTGATGCCCTTCTGCGACGTGATGCCCTTCCGCGATGACGCGACGCCTTCCGCGACGCGACGATCGCCTCCTTCCGCGGCGATCAATTCTGCGAAGAACGTGCGTGCGACACTTGACGAGGTAGGGGTTTTCTTTGAATGTTTTATATTCCCATGTTTGTTTCTTTTAAAATAAAGAACCCGGTTCATAAGATCAATTTTAATTTATTAAAATTGTAATTGGTTATGTTTTCTATGTGTCGATTAATCCTCCCAACTGTTATCGCCTAACGCGAAGGGTGCAGGCCAAACAAATACGGCCCGACAACCCTCCGCCGTTCTTCGTTGTTTTGCAGATTTGGCGGGCAACGACAAAACATGACGCAAGGGCGATTTGATGTTCCCGCAGGGAAGAATGGGACCTGGGAGGAGCAATGGCGCAGACGGAATGGAAAATGCACCACCGGAGCAACTCCGGTGGGCCGCGGAAGCCTCCGGCGGTGCAGGCCACCGGCGCAGCTGAAGCCGCGGCCGCGTGGGTCCGGCGCACAAGCGGGACGCGGCCTTTGCCGCGTCCGTTGACCAGGGCGGCCCCCCACGTGGGCCGCGGTGCTGTCACGCGGGGGCAGCGAGCCCCCCGCGTTTCTCGGCCGCTCGGCTGAGCTGAGCCGGGCCGGTCCGACCGGCCGGGGCGCGCCCTGGCCGGACCGGACCGAGTCCAGCCGGGTCAAACCGGGTCGGGTCGACCCGGTTCGGCCGACCCCGAAGGGGGGGGGGGGGGGTCGGGCCGGGTCGGCTCGGGCCCAGACCCCCCATCTTCGGACTGATTCGGTCTTTTGCCCGTAACATGAGCTACGTGCCACCGAACGACACGCCGTCAGTGGCTACGCGATCCTTGGATCGAGACGGTCATTTCGGTATACTGCACTGAAGGTTTCGGAATACTTTGCGTTCATCCGGGTTGGTTCGTACACGAAACCAACCGGGCCCTCGGAGCGGAAACGCTCATATATTGATCTTCGGACGTCCGATTGACGTGTCGTAGACTTTGTTGTTGTCCTCTAAGTGAGACAGATCTTTTGGCATACTCCGCCCGAGGTTTGGACGTAGGTGGAGTACGGTCGGGTTGGTTTTGCCTTAGAAACCAACCGGGCCCTTGGGACGGAAAAGCCAATAACTCTCAGACCGGACGTCCGATTGACCCGCCGTCTGCGACGTTGAGTTCATGTTGGTGATACGGAACTTTTGGATACATCAACTCTGGACTATGTTTCAGTAGATGTATCAGCCTCTCGGCTCGTGTAGCGGTCCTCCCGAACGAGCTTGCGGTGTACGGGAACCCTAAAGCTGGCTGCAACTGCTGTTGTGACGACGACGACTATACAGAGATCCTCAGTGGATTCGACTGCGACGATGATGAAAAATAGTACAGGAATCCTCCGTGTTTTCGGCAGTAACTACTACGGTACATCATGGAATACATCAGCTCCGGACTACATGTCAGTTGATGCATCGACCTCTTAGCTCGTGGAGTGGACCCTCCCGGAACGAGCATGCTGTGTGCGGAAACCCTAGAGCCGGTTGGGACTTGACGACTGCTGATCGAATGACTCAGTGTGTTATGGATAACACGACAGAGGTGCACTTGGTTGTAGCGGCAGACGCACGACAGAGGTACGCTTGGTTGTAGCGGCACATGGGAGCACTTGGTTGTAGCGACAGACCCACGACAGAGGTGCGATTGGTTGTTGCGGCACAGAGGAGCGCTTGGTTGTAGCGGCAGACCCACGACAGAGGTACATTTGGTTGTAGCGGCATAGGGGAGCTCTTGGTTGTAGTGGAAGACCCATGACAGAGGTGCGCTTGGTTGTAGCGGCACAGGGGATCTCTTGGTTATAGCGGCAGACCCACGACGGAGGAGCACTTGGTTGTAGCGGCACGAGGGAGCGCCTGGTTGTAGTAGCAGGCCCACAGTACCCGATAGGTGGATAACTACAACAGTCCAAGGTAAGAGGGAAGTGCTTGGTCGTAGCGGCATAACCACTATACTTGATGGAGAAGGAGTTTCCCAATAGCTTTGGGTTCAACTTCATGATCGATCATATGTGGGTCTTTGCGAGGGTTAGTACCTACAGATCCTTGTGGGTCCGACCGCTTAGATGAATCAGTGGTTACATCTGATCATCTCTAACGTCATACGAAGAAGTACCTATGTGAGCTGAATCCTGTGTAACTCTCCTTTGTGTATTGTGTTGAGCTATCCTGTGTGGATTTACTATTTACTCTCCTTTGTGGATTCTGTTGAGCTATCCTATGTGGATTACTTTTACTCTCCTTTGTGGATTGTGTTGTGCTATCCTGTGTGGGTATACGTTTTTCTTTCCTGTGTGGACTGGGTTGTGCTTGGGCTCGGATGTTGGAGCCGAACGGGAATTTATGACTTAGGTATATGTATGGACATATACCTAAGCCGTGTCAGATGTTGCTTCCTGATTGTATCTTTCCTTTGTGGATTATCCCTTGTAGATTCTGGGAGACCTTCAGGGGTCTCGGGGTCCCTACTGAGTAGCTTATACTCACCCCTGCATGGGCTATGCCCGCACTACGTTTTGTTGGTTGCAGATGACAGACAGTGCTGATCGTGGTGGAGGCTTGCAGAGCAGGACGGTACCTGGAGGTGGACCACTGGGCAGGACGTACTCGGAGCAGTCAGGTGGACCCGAGGAGCAGTGGAGGCTATCTGTACCCACCCTTCAGGTGGGACTTCCATAGGATGGCTCGGCACTGCGGATTTTCTTTTCAGTTGTTGTTTTTCCCTTTCAGTTGTACTTTACAGTTGGGCTTGTATTTCCGGCCCCATTTACTTTCAGCACAGCTTGTTACAATTTTTACTTAGTGTTTACTTTTCCTCTAGTTTATTCTGTGGTGCTTGTTTACTTTATAAAGGTAATTCATTCCCTGTTTATCGGGATTTACACCTTGGTGCTAGTTGCCAGCCCCTGGCCTATGGAAGGTGGGCTTGGGGTAGTCACGGCATGGGCCCCGAGGGCGGGTCGTGACAAATTGGTATCAAAGGTGGTCGGTTCTACCGCAGAATCTGATCTTTCTTATATGTGAAGCAATAGTGTTTATCGTATTGGGTGTGGTTATCAGTCCAGGGAGTCCAGTGTTGGTGCGACGGCCGACATATCCGTACACCAGGACTCTGACTTCTGATTTCCGACTTCATTCATGAAAACATTGATTGCATGTGTGTTTCAAGTTTTTTGTATGATTACTTTGTGTCAGCTCACTAGGTACACTGTTCTGACCGTGGCGTACTTGTTTCTTTTCAGGATGGCCCCACGACGGCAGCCAGCTATGGTTCCGAGCGTTGTGCGTGGCGACAGCCCGCCGGGCGATGAGGCTTCGGTACAGGGCCTTTTGAAAGTAGAGGCACCAGCGGTTCCTTTACCCGTCGAGCCACCGATGCTACCAGCCCCAGCCGCTGACAATGCACGTCGCCTCAGTGCACTGCATGAGTTCCAGCGCCAGTGACCACCCAGGTTCCGTGGGAAGATGGACCCCCAGACAGCCGAGGACTGGCTGGAGGTAGTTGTACGAGTTTTCCAGTTAGTGAGGACACCAGCGGACCTTATGGTGGTCCTTGCAGCGAGCCTCCTGCATGTGGCAGCAGGCAGATGGTGGAGCTTGATGCTCTAGGTTCACGACGAGACATCTCTCCTCTGGACGGACTTTGAGAGCATCTTCCGCTCCGAGTTCGTCCCAGCCACCCTCCGTGCAGTTCGCATTCAGGAGCTACTACAGCTGCGGCAGGGTATCATGACAGTAGCCCAGTACGCGGTGAGGTTTACCGATCTCTCGCGCTACTCCACAGATATGGTACGTGACCCGTTCTTTCGGGCCCGGACCTTCGAGCAGGGACTGAGGCACGAGATCAGGGCTTCGATGATCTTCCTCAACACTCCAACTCAGACATGGGTATTGGAGCGAGCACTCTTAGTGGAGAGTTTCCTTGCTGATCAATCTCCAGTAGTAGGACCCACCACTAGCCGGCATGCGGTAGAGTCTTCTACAGCGGGAAGTAGACAGATGACATACGGGTCCAAGAGGACTAGACCTACCGGTGGTCGACCACGTGACACATGATCGTTTGTGCGAGGCACTCGGGGTGGACAACGGCTTGCTATGAGCGGACAGTGTTACTCCTGCGGTGGGGTTGGTCACATGGCTCATGACTGTCCAACCCACCATACGGATGACCCGCAGATGAATGAAGGACCCCCCAGGCAAAGGCAGAGGTTCGATCAGGGCGGGCCGCAAGGAGCAGGCGGTCGTGGCAGGGGAGCTGGAAATGCAGCTGGAGGTGGACGACGCTTCGGGGTGTTTCCACCACCACCACCAGGAGGTCCACCCCGACCGCAGGGAGTTGGTGGACATGTGAGAGCACAACTTCAGGTAGCTGAGGCCTTCGATCCTGGAGCTCTGTGAGCAGATTGACAGGAGCAGAACTAGTGGATACGTCCTTCGTACTTCTAGTTCCTTGTTGTTGTTGTGTAGTGTCTTTGTATTATGAGCTGCAATAGTAAAAGACGCTTACCTTTGTGATGTTTTCATTCCTGTCCTCTTTTGTGTTGTTACTAAATGGATCCAGTTAGACTGTTGACTTGACCCTCACTTGTGAGACATCTACTGGAGGAGACCCAGTTACGACACACTGATGCCGACAGTGTGACTCAACCCTTGGAGGCGAGAGTAACGGTTGTATCTCTTGGTAGTAGCGTCGAGGCCTTACGACGTCATCCTTGGTATGGATTAGTAACATCCATGTCGGGATTGACTGTATTAGGAAAAGGAAGTGGTTCATCCAGGGGATGAGACCAGATTTCTCTTATCGGCAAAGAAGAAATCTTAGTAGCTCTTGTGGGACCAGAGATGGTCCAGGCCACGACAGTGAAGGTCCAGGTCATCCAAGAGCAGATGAGGACAGCTCAGAGCCGGCAGAAGACTTATGCTGATAGGAGGCGGAGTCCACTAGAGTTCAAGGATGGTGACCAAGTGTTCTTGCGTGTCTCACCTCGACGTGGATTACAATGATTTGGCCGAGGCGGAAAGTTGTCTCCACGCTTCATCGGACCCTTCCAGGTCCTCAGCAGGATTGGTGAGGTGGCTTATCGCCTGGCTCTACCACCTCAGTTGCACCGAGTGCACGACGTCTTCCACGTATCTCAGCTGAGGAGATACGTGCATGATCCGACGCACATCATTGACCATGAGGAGCTAGATGTGGGTGATGGAGTGACTTTTGCGGAGGTCCTAGTGGAGATCGAGGATCGACAGGAGCGGGTCCTACATGGATGATCAATTCCTCTAGTGCACTTCAGATAGCAGCTCGGGAACCTCCAGGAGATCACTTGGGAGCAGGAGGCCCAGATGCGTGCTCAGTACCGCCTTTGTATCCTTAAGTTTGTGGTGAAGTTTTACGGGGATGTAAAGCCCTATGGTGGGAGTAATGTAAAGACTCGTAAATTTCAAGGAAATTTTTTATCTTAATTTTCTTTGGAATTTTTCAAAAACGCAGTTTCTGACGGCACCTGATTCCGAGGCCCGGTGTGCCCAGAATCATTTTCCGAAGTTTGGCTTGGGTACCTTCAGTGAACAGACGAGCGGGTTTTTCTAACATTTGAACCGGTGCCCGGAATCGAATTCTGAGGGCACCGATGGAATCACAGCGCCAGTATTTGCTTTGAAACGCCTCTTCCGGAGTTGCATTTGCTCGGGTGTGTTTTTTAATTTTTGGGTTTAATTTTATGAAATAAAATAAAGTTGTGCGACAATTTTATTTTAATTTCACTTAAAGCCACTTGAAATCCACTTGAAAGCCACTTAAAGCTTCTTAAGCGGAGTTGATACGAATAGGGTGTTATTCAAAAATATCCTACCCCCTTGGTAGGATATTTGTGATGTGGGGCCCACACGAGCCCCACCGTTTCTTTTCCGCTAAGTAACGCACTCGCGAAAACCCGTCATTATGAAAGTCAGCTGACGCGTTTTCATAAATTCTTAACGCACTAATTAATTGGGCAGTTTTATTTGTTGAATTAATTGGGCGGTTTTATTCGTTTAATTAATTATATGAATTAATTTAATCTTTTCTTAACCTGTTTGAAATTTATTGGCGTAATAATAAAAAAAGACCAACGCACGACTTCTAGAAAAATACTCGTTGAGAGGATTTGACAGAAACCAAGAATTCTTCATCCTCCTTCACGAAGAACACAAAGAACACGAAGAACGCGAAGAACGCCGGCCTCCGACGAAGAACGCCGAACCTGCGGAAATCGATGACGTGACACAGTGTGCCGTGACCCCGACGTTTCCTCTCCCGCGAAATTCTTCGGCGATGTTCCTTAATCCGCAACAAAATCTTCGATCATCCTTTGAGGTGAGAGATTGCGGTTCTTTAAGTTCTTTGTGGATTCAAACAACAATATGGATTTTATTATTATTAATTAAATCTATATGTTCTTGGATCTCGTAGTTCGTCGATGCGCACCGTATTCCGCGACGACATGATGCCCTTCCGTGATGACGCGATGCGCTTCCGCTACGACGCGATGCCTTCCACGATGCGACGATCGCCTCCTTCTGTGGCGATCAATTCCGCGAAGAAAGTGCGTGCAACACTTGACGAGGTAGGGGTTTTCTTTGAATATTTTATATTCTCGTGTTTGTTTATTTTAAAATAAAGAACCTGGTTCATAAGAACAATTTTAATTTATTAAGATTGTTATCAGTTATGTTTTCTATGTGTCGATTAATCTTCCCAACTGTTATCGCCTAACTCGGAGGGTGCGGGCCAAACGAATACGGCCCGACAACCATCCGCCGTTCTTCGTTGTTGTGCGGATTTGGCGGGTGATGAAAAAACGTGATGCAAGGGAGATTTGATGTTCCTGCAGTGAAGAACGGGACCTGAGAGGAGCAGCGGCGCAGACGGGAAGGAAAACGGACCACCGGAGCAACTCCGGAGGCCCGCGGAAGCCTCCGGCGGCGCTGTGGTGCCGGCAGCCGGAGGCGGCGGTGTCCCGGCGCGCCGCTAGACAGGGCTGCTGTGGATGATGCCACGGCGGCGGCGGCGCCAGCGGACCCGTGGTCGTACGGGTCCGGCGCACAAGCGGGACGCGGCCTTTGCCGCGTCCGTTGACCAGGGCGGCCCCCCTTGGGGGCTGCAGTGCTGTCATGTGGGTGCAGCGAGCCCCCCGCGCTACTCGGCCGCACCCTGGCCGGACCGGACTGGGTCCATCCGTGTCGGACCGGGTCGGGTCGACCGGGATCGGGTCGGACCGGTTTGGCCAACCCCGGGGGGGGGGGGGGGGGGTCTGGCCGGGTCGGCCTGGGCCCAGACCCCCCCGTCTTCGGACTGATTCGGTCTTTTGCCCGTAACATGAGCTACGGGCCTCCTAACGACACGCCGTCAGCGGCTACACGATCCTTGGATTGAGACGGGAGTTTCGGTATACTATACACATGGTTTCGAAATACTTTTCCTTCGGCCCAGTTGGTTCGTGCACGAAACCAACCGGGCCCTCGGAGCGGAAACGCTAATATCTTGAGCTTCAGACGTCTGATTGACATGCCGTCGACTTTTTTATTTTCCTCTAGGTGAGACGGATCATTTGGAATACTTCTCCTGAGGTTTGGACGCATGTGGATTACGGTCGGGTTGGTTTTGCCTTAGAAACCAACCGGGCCCCTGGGACGGAAAAGCCAATAACTCTCAGACTGGACGTTTGATTGACGCGCCGTCTGCGACGTTGAGTTCTTGTTGGCGATACGGAACATTTTGATAAATCAACTCTGGACTATGCTTCAGTTGATGTATCATCCTCTCATCTCGTGGAGCGGACCCTCCCGAATGAGCTTGCGTTGTGCGGGAACCCTAGAGCTGGCTGCAACTGCTTCTGTGACGACGACGACGACTGTACAGAGATCCTTAGTGGATTCTACTGTGACGATGATGAAAAACAGTACGGGAATCCTCCATGTTTTCGGCAGTAACTACTACGGTACATCTTGGGATACATCAGCTCCGGACTACATGTCAGTTGATGCATCAACCTCTTAGCTCGTGGAGTGGACCCTCCCAGAACTAGCATGCTGTGTGCGGAAACCCTAGAGCCGGTTGGGACTTGACGACTACTGATCGAATGACTTAGTGTGTTATGGATAACACGACAGAGGTGCTCTTTGGTTGTAGCGGCACAGGGGAGTGCTTGGTTGTAGGGGCAGACTCACGACAGAGGTGCTCTTTGTTGTAGCGGCATAGGGGAGCACCTGGTTGTAGCGGCAGACCTATGACAGAGGTGCGCTTGGTTGTAGCGGCACAGGAGAGCGCTTGGTTGTAGCGGCAGACCCACGACAGAGGTGCGCTTGGTTTTAGCGGCACAGGGGAGCACTTGGTTTTAGCGGCAGACCCACGACGGAGGTGCGCTTGGTTGTAGGGGCACAGGGGAGCGCTTGGTTGTAGCGGCAGACCCACGACAGAGGTGCGCTTGGTTGTAGCGGCACAGGGGAGCGCTTGGTTGTAGCGGCAGACCCACGAAAGTGGTGCGCTTGGTTGTAGCAGCACAGGGGAGCACATGGTTGTAGCGGCAGACCCACGACAGAGGTGCGCTTCGTTGTAGCGGCACAGGGGAGCGCTTGGTTATAGCGGAAATCCCACGACGGAGGAGCGCTTGGTTGTAGCGGCACGGGGGAGCGCCTGGTTGTAGCAGCAGGCCCACAGTACCTGATAGGTGGAGAACTACAGCAGTCCAAGGTAAGAGGGAAGCGCTTGGTTGTAGCGGCATAACCAATATACTTGATGGAGAAAGAGTTTCCCAACAGCTTTGGGTTCAACTTCATGATCGATCCTATGTGGTTCTTTGCGAGGGTTAGTACCTACAAATCCTTGTGGGTCTGACGGCTTAGATGAATCAGTGGTTACAGCTGATCATCTCTAACGTTATACGAACAAGTACCTATGTGAGCTGAATCCTGTGTTACTCTCCTTTGTGGATTGTGTTGAGATATCCTGTGTGGATTTACTGTTTACTCACCTTTTTGGATTGTGTTGAGCTATCCTATGTGGATTACTTTTACACTCCTTTGTGGATTGTGTTGTGTTATCCTGTGTGGGTATACGTTTTTCTTTCCTGTGTGGACTGGGTTCTACTTGGGCTCGTATGTTGGAGCCGAATGGGAATTGATGACTTAGGTATATCTATGAGCATATACCTAAGCCGTGTCGGATGTTGCTTCGTGATTGTATCTTTACTTTGTGGATTATCCCTTGTGGATTCTGGGAGACCTTTGGGGGTCTCGGGGTCCCGACTGAGTATCTTATACTTACCCCTGCATGGGCTATTCCCGCACTACGTTGTGTTGGTTGCAGATGATAGACAACGCTGATCGTGGTGGAGGATTGCAGAGCAGGATGGTACCTAAAGTTGGACCACTGGGCGGGACGTACTCGGAGCAGTCAGGTGGACCCGAGGAGCAGTGGAGGATATCTGTACCCACCCTTTAGGTGGGACTTCCAGAGGACTGCTCAGCGCTGCGACTTTTCTTTTCAGTTGCTGTTTTTCCCTTTCAGTTGTACTTTACAGTTGGGCTTGTATTTCCGGCCCCTTTTACTTTCAGTACAGCTTGTTACAGTTTTTACTTAGTGTTTACTTTTCCTCTTGTTTACTCTGTGGTGCTTGTTTACTTTATAAAGGCAATGCCTTCCCTATTTATCGGGATTTACGCCTTGGTTCTAGTCTCCAGCCCCTGGCCTATGGAAGGCGGACTTGGGGTAGTCACGGCACGGGCCCCGAGGGTGGGTCGTGACATCTAATTTAAAATTAATCCAGTACTAGGGATGACAATGCATGTTTTTAATGAAAAAACATTCAAATGTTATATATGTTTGTGTACTAAATTTTATTGTGAATATAATTCCTTGTAATTAAATTAGATATATTGAAAAAAAATAACATAACTAAACATTAAAATAAAAAATAATATAATTTATCCTTATAAAATAATTAGACGAAAAAATAGTTTTAAATTAAAATTTATATTTTCACTAGTCAATATACTTGGAACATGGTCTAAAAATACCACAAAATCCCCCGAAACAACTTTTTATGTTTAAATTTATAATTTAAATCTTATTTTGAAATATGATATTTATAAATGTTCCAAAAATAATTTCGAAAATAGATTCACCCTTAAAATTTGACAAATTCACCATTATAAAAATATAGAATTTTATACGTAAAATTGGGTATGTTTTTATATTATGCCTATCAAATATACTGGATGAATATTAAAAATAAATTATTTAACATAATATATATATATATATAATTAATAACATTCAATAATTGTAATTAATTTAACATATTATGATAAAATATCCTTGTGGGGCTAAAAATAGTTTTCTAAAAAAATGTACCCTTTATGTTTAATGGGTCCTAATATTCACTTTGAATTAATTTTTATGAAATTAATTTGATTTATATTTGTAAACAATATATTTTAAAAAGATATTGAATACCATTATTATTATATAATTTAACAGGTATTTATATCTTATTAAATTAAATATTAATATTTTAATATTGTATTACTGTTCGACAAAACTCGGTCTTACGTGTAACACAAGCAATTAAAGAAACTCATTATCGCTTGCGACAGATAATAAATCAATGTTTCATGAATTTAATGCAATAAAATATGTTTAGATTACTTAAAATAGTAAATATATTATAAAATCTCCTGAAATTATATTCCCTTATGCACATGATGTTACGTGACATACTCGGTATAAAGCAATATGTTTTATTTTATAATTTCATGGTGTTACATCGGAGAACCATTTTCTCTAGATTCATTTTTGAAAAAATTTAATATGAAACTTATTTTACAATAATTTTTAATATTTCACCATAATAAAAATCATTTATACCACTTTCTAGACTTCTTATAAGTTATGTATATTTTCATAACCTAGGGAAGGGATATGTAAAAAAGGGTTCAGCTCAAATGACCTTTAAAGAAAACTTATCAACATATATTCAAGGGATATATCATAAGAATATGTGAAAAATGGTAATATAAAAATTAATTATTTAAAATAACTTGTTACTATATGGTTTGTCTATAATTCATGATTGAAGTACAGGTAATCATAAAAAACACATACCTTAAGATAAGAGTGTGACATAAGCAAGGAATCATGACCTAAATAAATGTCTTCATAAGATTATGTAATCATAAATATGTTTCAAAAATATATTACATGAAATAACATACTGTCTTGGGCTTAATTTCGGTGAACTATATAGGGTATTTCATAAGATGAAACAATTAACCAATTAATTAGAGGGATACATAATTATATCATGACCCATAACATAATTATAATCATAATATGTGCATTAATACATGTTTAAAATGAGAATAGTAAAACATATAAAAATCATACTCATGATAAAACCCATGATAAATAAGAGGGTTCAAAAATCATGTCTCAATGTATAACTGAAGGCTATATCATAATGATTCCCTAAAGAGTATGGAATAAAATTATTTTATGTGTTAATATTTTAATATAAAACATATTTACTGTTCACTGAGTTCCAACGTAGAAAAATTAATTAAAAATATTAATGGAGTAAGAATAAAAAAGAACTACTTGGGTGGTTCTTTAGGAAATGGGAATGGGATATTTTACAGAATAAATTAATTTATTGTTTCTATTTCGAATATTATTGAAATAGGATGGTTTTACATTAAATAATTTGGATTTTAAAAGAGAACCCTGGGTGGAGATCATTTTATGGATGTAAAAATTTTCATGAAATAAGTAATTTGAAAGATCTCTTAAGTCATGTTCACATAAAATTGATAATTTTAACGAGGAAATAAAACATGTATTATCCCCAAAAGAAACATAATTTAAACTATATTTATATATATAATAATATATATATAGATTATATAATAAATAACTATTAAAAATATTGACTAAAATGGATAAAAGGAAATAGAACATATAAATAAAATTTAATGAGGGTGGTCAAGAAGATAACTTTAGTATGTTTTAAAATACCATTTTATTGAAAACCCATAAACTAAAAGATGATAATAAAACATTATTATCAATGTAAGATAAGGGTAATATAAATTTCACAAGAGATAATACATAATTATGTTTCCAAACACAAAAGAGAACATTGGTTTGTAGGGGAAATATGAACATGGAATGAAAAACATCATTAAAGATATTGTGAATTGTTTTTTATAATTTCACAATTTTTGGGTAATAAATACATAAATTAGTAATATTCAAATGAAAACATTAATTTTAACTTGATATATATACAGTTTAGCATATATAATTTGTGGGTGGAATAAACCATGCATACAAGTATGAAGTTCAAGATAAAACATTATAACTCAATGAAAGGGGATTTGAGTTAAAAAACCATTACAAAATTCATTTATTTAAAATTAAAAATAATGGGAAGGTAGAATTTTATATGAAATTATAGATCCCTTAAATTCCATAAAATTTATTACAAAAAATAATCATTGTCTAAAACCCACACCATAAAAGGAGACAAGTGGTTAATATAATTTATATCACATTGAAAAAAATTGAGATCCAAAAACCCTTACCAAAGGTCCTAACTCATTTTTCACGCTTTAATATTATATAGGAAAATTAAATTATTATTATTGAAAACTATATAACTATATTTATTACTCTATATTTCACCGAACAAGGTCTATTTAATTCAATTAATTATATATTTTTAATATAATTTTTTCTTATGTCTGTTAATTGGGGTTGTTCTGTAAATTTCTCCTAACCCTTTCTGGATTGATGATTGGAATCAATGATTTTTTAAAATAAATTAATTAAATAAAAATCCATTTCAGTTTATCTATCTCATTATTAAATTATCAAAATATTTATATTGTTTCATAGGTTATCCCAAAATGGACCATACTTAAGAATGGTGCCCACGATATATTCATTTAAAATGGTTAACATCACAATAAAAACTTATTACAAATATTACTTGAATATTTTAAAATATTACCATTGTACAATTTTCATTGTTTTATAAAAATATTTTTTTAAAATATTTTTTTTAAATCATCTCTGTTATGTGGTCGTAGAATATAATATGTCGTCCCCTAGAGGTGGTAGTCAGAACATACACAGATGATACTCATAGTTTTCATATATAAAAATAGTAACTAAATAAAATAATTTTTATATAATAATTTTAATAATGTTATAATTATTAATTTTTTTCAATTAAATTATATTTTGGACCTACCATAGAACCTTTTGTTCATAGGGTAATAGTCCACATGAACGCATGATGTCACTTTCATTTTGTTAATTGATTTTAGAGGAAGGTAAAAATATATATTCAATAAGTAAAATAACATTTTTGTATATAAAAAATTTATTCTATAAAGCCTTCTATTATATAGGTTACTTGAGAGGGGTGTAAAAGAAGAAAATAAATTAGGAAATCATGTTGAAATAAATATCTCCCGCTTTGTAATTTCTCCCTTGGGTGAATCATTAAGGCTATATATCATATTATATTGGCAATAAAATGTGATATATTAATATTGGAGTGTTTTTAGGAGATACATGGACATATTTTTTTATAGATAAGTCTTCAGAAGGGGTGGAGAAACTAAATTATTTTATTAAAATTGATCCTCTAATGGATATTTTTCAAATTCAAACTCTATATTAGTCCATTGAATTTTATTGAAAAATACCATTTTAAAACATTATTTTTTCTTAAATTAATTTATTATGAATTTATTATCAATTAAAATATATTTATTTACTTGAGGATTTTTATTTTTTTTATTATGTTAAAAATATTCATCTTATATTTTCCATCTCATTTTATCTTGGTGTCATGTGTGAAATGAGCTATCAAAACAATTCTTATTTAATGAAATATTATATACTAACATATTGGGGAGTTATATATCGTGACTCGAGGATCACACTACGATATTCTATTACAATTTTAATTTATCTCCAAAATTTATAGAACTATCCTCAAGATAGTCTGACTACCTCAGATATCCAAGAATTATTTTTGAATTGTTTGAGAAGACACATTCTATAACATTATATTCATCTCAAACAAATCTTATCCTTGAGAATCCAAATCAAACCACGAATCATGGAAACAACAAAAAAAACTAACAGAAAACAATGACATGTCTCTCAAATGGAACAATTCCATCAGCTAAGAAATAAATGATTGGAAATAAGTGATTTCACATATTAGAGTCAATTATAATAATATATAAATGATAAATAACAATTGAAAAATCATAATTTAGTCAATATGACATTGTTGATAAAAAATACGGATCAAGACATCTTAACATTTCAAGATATTATATGTGATTAATGTTTTTATGTGGTATCCAATAGGCCACCATGAATCCAAAAAAATGAACTAGATACCTTATTGACACATCACATTAACATAGAGATCCTAAATCTTGATCATATTCTCTACAAATGTCATGTAATTCTCCAAACCTAACTCTTCCTATTAACTGACTAAGGTGTAATCAGGAATATATCAATGAAGTTGAGACACATGGAATTCCTCATTAATCACATCTAACAATGGATAAAGTTCAAATTGATATGCCACCTCACCATCATGATCTAGCATCCCAATAAGTTAATGGGATAAGGAGATAATTTTCTCCCATGATCAAACCACTAACTCCAATAATAATGGGAAAATCTTAATATCATGTGGTCTCCATCCTTCTAATAGAAATTATCTCATACACTTAGATATAATGCTAAAAAGATAATATTTAAAATTATGGACCTAATATTAACAAACATGTACCAATTATATCCATCTGAATCATAAAACATCTGATAAAAAAATGGACTACTAAAACACCTATGGACATTTTAGATTTTTTGTTTTGAGAAATAAGATTTAATCTTACATAAAAATTCCAATGTAATTATGTTTTAGTTTTTTCCATTACACCCAAATTTTCTTATTAAAAAATAATTATTCATCGTCACTAATATGAAATCCTACTAGACATATTTAAATTAAAATACATCCTAATATCTTAGGTATAATGAACATACGAATGGTGAGATCAAATTTTCAGTAAGGGTAAACATATAAACTACAAATTTAATATCTTTAATGAGGATAAAATGTGCATAGTAGTTTGATTACATAATTAAATTTCATGTTAAAAAGAAAATATAATTCATACCCATCAAAACCTAGAACATAAATAGTTAAACATGAAAATGATATTTAATTAAAGATAAAATATATAATATTCTATAATCACAATCCACATAAAAATAATCCCTGACCAACAGATACATTATAAATTATTGTTAGAATAAGAATATATTCTAGTAATTTGTAACATCAAGCATTAATTATGGAATCCCTTAAATTAGATAATTCTAAAATTATATTAATAGAAACTTATAATGATTAAATCCATTGCCTATTTGGAGGTAATAATACTTAGTAAAATCTGTAATATATAAATTTTAACTTGTAAAAGTTAACTCCATCATCTATTATGTGTAACATAAAATAGTTAACACTATCACTTTACCCAATGAATTAGAGGAATACAAATGACCCACCAATCATTGGATTACAACTTCATCACCAATCCATAGTTTATAATGGAACCAAATTCAAATCATTCATATACATATAAAAGTATCATATAATGAAAAAAACATTTATAATATTTCACATCTCAACCTATTACCCTTGAAAACAACCATTGTTCATTTTTAGCTTTATTTATAACAACCATTGAAAAGAAATGGTTTCCATGAAAATATCATGAAAACATCATGATAAAATTTTTAGAGAAAGTAATAGAATTTATTCATGATATCATATCCATGGTGATGCTTTGGAATCATTAATGGATGTCGAAATCAATGAAATTACCTTTAAAACCTTTAAAATGATTTTTAAAAAATAACGGGGAAATTCCCTTTTCATTCAGTACTATTAAAATCAAAAAATCCAAAAAATATAGAGAAAAGGATTTTATGTTTAAATAATACTAGAAAATTTTATGATAACATTAAAAAAATAATATTAATGATACAATGAAAACCCATTAATGTCATAAACATAAAAAATAAACATTTTTTTCAAACATTTTCAAACAGAGTCAAAAGTAACAGATGTCAAAATATTTAAGATTTTTTTTAAAACCATTTAAAATAATATCAGAAATCAAGTAAAATAATTTTATGAAATCATTTTTATATGGATAACAACCTTATTAAAATAAGATATTTATTATCGAAGATAATTTTGGATAAAATACATTAAAACACTTAATGGAATGTTTTTAAATAAAAAGAAATAAAGTATTTTAAAAAACCCTTTGAAATAAAGAACATAAAAATCTTTTTAAAATACATTTATTATAATAATTTTCATGAAATTATATTTTAAGAGTAATTATATACATCATAAAAATTAATACAGGTTTATTAATCAAAACCTGACTCAAAGATGGATGTTTGAGATGAGAAACCCTTGTATCTTGGGTAATGATACAATTAAGAAAATATTGAATGAATGGAAATAAAATTATTATACGAAACCTAAAATTTATATGAAGTAATTTGTGAAAATATTTTCATGGGTCAGTAAGTAAATTATATAAAATAAAAACTGGTGCAAAAAATAAATTATGCCTTCATGAATTGTAATTAATACCTTAAAACCGCTTAAAAATTTCATAAAATTTGAATTAAAATATCATCAATGTGATATCTTCAAAATAACATAAGATAAAATGATAAAATATTCATTCAATATGTAACATCCTAATTAGAATTATATATACCTTATAAAAGAAAACAAATGAATAATTTTAGACATGTCTTAAATAAACAATACCAAGATAAATAATGTAAAAAAAGATCATATCATTTGAGTGAGAGTTAATGAATCATGAGATTATGTGAAAAAAAAATTAAAATCGTGAAAAATTGGAAATAAAAATAATAAAATCACAGTTCATTCCACGAATAATCTTGGAATAACATAGTTAATTATGTATAAGTATATCAAAATGAATGAAAATTGCATTAAGAACCCCTTATCTTGATTCCATTCATTATTTTCATTCCATTTAACTCATATAATATAATATAATATTAATTATTTACTTGATTAAGAACATTTTATATGTTCAATAATTTATCATTAAAAATTTTATTTCATTTATTTCAATTAAATATTTAATTACATAACAGGTTAAATTCACATCAGGTTCATAAGTTAACTACATCATCTCCCAAAAGGTGTTCATAACTGGAACCCTAAATAGATATAACATACATAATACCTTAATCCAGACTTTTTGTAATAGAAACATATGTAATGGATAAATCATATGGTGAATAAGGGTAATCAAGGGTGATATCAATGATCACTTAAATATAATAGGAGCATAAGGTTATGAAAAAATGAACATAACATTTGAAACCCATATATTGTATGACATAGATCATAATTATTTGTCATGGAATAAATATTTTTTTTATATAAGACATGAATAATAAATAAATCAAATAAAATTTTCCATGAGAGAAAAGACATTGGAATAGGACATGAGTTTGTGGTATACAAATAGTCATAGAAAATAATTTCCTTATTAGTTAATGATCAATACTAAGAATATCAATGTTTGTTGGGTTCACTCCCCAAAAAATCCTAGGAGTCATGGTCCACTCCTAGGACTATCATATTTCATATATTCCCTTATAGAGCTAGTTCCACTCCCATTCCGGTCCTATTTATATCACGAGATATCAATATTTACCCAATGCATTGAGGGATATATAATTCTAGGACAACCCATCACGTAATGAAAAACATAAATATTTTTTTCCATAAGATCCTAATAAATTAAACATTGAATAAATGATGAATATAAACATGTTTCATAAATATTTTATCATGGTATAACCCATGGAAAAGATATGAGTTTCATAAATATTTTGTCGTATCATAACCCACAGAAAAGGGCATGTTTCATAAACAATTTGACATTATAATCTTATAGTTTCCATAGAATGAATATGGATGGAATAATTGGATAATATACCTAATAAATATTATATAAAATTAATGGTTTTTTGATTGATGAATATAAATACCATAAAAATACCATGAAAACATTCTTAAGGGAAATAAATTTTCTATTTTAAAATAACTTCTTTAAAATCTAAAAATAATAAAAATATTTTGGGAAAATAATTTTTCTGAAAATAAACATTGAATATATTATAATAATATTCAATAAATTAATTTTTCATGATGGATGGATATTTTGTTTATGTTTTATATGTGAAAAAGAAAACCTTCAATTGACAATTTTTATAAAAAAGTAAAAATAAAATACATCATTAAAATAAATATGATTCCTCTAAAACCATTTTGTAAAATTTAAAACATGGGTATAAAATACATTAAAAAATAATATGAAAATATTAAAAAAATACATCAAAAATAATTACAAAACATAGTCATGGGAGATAATGTATTTTAGATCGAAGAGAGAAATGAAGTCAATTTCACTTAAAAAACATTATTTCAGTATCTAGAGAAATTAAAAAGAGGAAAATGAAATTAAAATAATGTATCTTAAAAAATAATATTTTGAAAATAAAATTAATGTGTTTTTTGTGAGTTATATCATAAGATATAATCATTTTAAATTTCAATATAATCAAACCTGTTAAATAATGAGATTGTAACATAAAAGCTTTCTTCAAGTTCGACTTTGTTTGTATGTGTTCAAACCTCATGTATAATAAATAAAGGTTAATTATTAATATGTTAAAGAACCAAAATAATATATATAAAACTTTATACTATTTACTTATATACTTTATCACCCAATTATTAACAATTATTTATTAAAATCACTATTTTGGGTCACAATTGCATCATTTTTTATATATGTTTTTGAATGGTAGTTTTGATCCATATAATTTGATCATTGTTACATAATCTATATAATTTCATTAATTATATAAATATAATATATATTAATTTATATATATTTAAATTCATCCAAAAATTCTAGGTACATAAAAATGAATAATACCATTCTTGGAGAAGGTATGTCGTACGTACGCATGAATGATGATTTCAATTTTTGACAGATGAAAAAACTAAATTTAAAGAATAAATAAAATACAAAATAATATTATATCATATTAATTATATATTTTTATTAAATCAATAATAAATACCATCAAAGTAAAATAATATTGAAAAAATGAATCATATCGATTTGTAGAGGTGGTAGTCCACACCTACGCATGAGAGACACTATTATTTCCTAATAGATTGGAGGGTAAGAATTTTGATACGATATTATCATTTTATATGTATAATTATGTTATGAATATAATATATAAAAATTAATCTCATGATAATGCCCATCCATATTAGACTCTAATGAAAAAATATTTTTATCACTATATGGAGAGAGTAAGTCATACGTACACCCGAGTGATAATTTTACTTACGATTTGATAAAAAATGGGTGGATAAAGGTTGATTAATAATCATAAGAAAATTTTAGACTATATAGGATTACTAATTTAATATTTAATGGAAAATAACATATATATTGACGAGGTAAAAGAAGTTGCAAAAAGAAAGTGATTAGTTTAGGAAATTACCATCTCATTGAAAAAACTCCAACAAATATCCTATTAATGATACAAGGGTTGGTATTTTGTGAAACTTTGAACCTATATATTTCCTTTAGTTATATTTATAAGTTATTTTTTAGGTTATTTTCATGTTATATGGATCAAAGTGGTTTGAATACCAAAAAGTAAGGGTATCTATTTATAAGAGAGGGAGAGGACACACATAGAATTTCTTAAGTGATTAAAATATAATAAAGTAATTATATTGAAAAATTATTTTAAATTGATATAAATTTGATATTAGAATAGTATATCGTGTAAATTAATTCATATAATTAATTTTATTCAGGATTTTTCATTTTAATCTTCATATTTTTTTTAATAATTTCATTGTTAATTATTTTTGACTTCAATCTCGGTAACAAAAAATTTTACCATAAAGGATTAATAGTATTACCATAATTATAAAAGTGACTAATAAATTCAAAATTCAAAATTTTTCAGGAATATTACATTCTCATTGCTGAATATAATATTTTTATGAATTCTAAATCATTTAATAAATAATTAATTATTATAAAATACCAATAATGTCAATTTTAAAACAATTCATTTAATTTGATGTACAAAAACCAATGAAAATGATGAAATTAGAATATATTTAATAAAAATATGACCAATACATTATATTTATCTATATAATTCATGGAAAACTATATCCCACTAAAAGTTTAATACATTTAAATTTTTTAAAATCATTTAATTTATTTTTCTATTAATTAAAGAATATTTGTATTGGAAATGTATAAGAATTTAATGTAATTATATAGTTACTAAATACTATAAATAAATTTCCATAATGAAATTAATTTCATTAAAATAAAAAAAATCTATTCATTTAAAAATACCTTTTATTTTTATTTTAACACATACGATATATTTAAAACTATGTGAGTGATGCTTTTTAATTTTCATTATTCTGAATAATGTATTCTTACTTTTCATGTAAAAGTTTCCATTTAAGAAATAAATTTCAATAATAAGGTCATAAGGGTAAATTTAAATTCTTACAATAATAATGAAGATGAAAAACTGTGGACTTATCACTTAGTTTTAACATATATTAACACCATTTATCCATTATCATGGTGATAAAATTTACTCTTGTTAAAATTCATATTACCAAAAATAGATGGGTAATATTTAGCAAATATGAATCTTATGATTCCAAATATTGAATCAATTTTCATGATATCATATCCTTAAGGGGAATGAATAAATTTTAAAAGTAGTTGAGAATTGTTTTCTAAAAAAATAGATTTTTAATCATAAATGATTTTTTATTCCATTCTCATTCATAGAAAAATTATTTAATGAATTATTAAACATTTAATTGAATAAATAATATCAAAATTTCATTAAAATAATTCACTAATAGTTCTTAATTTAATTCATTAAGACAAAAATACATTCTGTGTATAAATATAGTTTTTCATAAAAACAAATCCATAATTTCAATTGAATATAATTTTCATTTCTATTTAATATTTTACAGAATAATTAAAATTATACATATGAAGATGATTCATTTTTCAAAATATAGAATGTATTATTCATAACCACCATTCCAATAGCTATGTGAAAACTATCACAATAAATAATAATATTTTAACAGTATATTGTTGTTTGTTTAAACTCAGTGTTGTGTCTAATACAAGCTGTCAAGTAAATCAAATAATTAATAGAGGAATATGTTTTTAAAACATAGTGTGTTACGTTACACCCCATTAAAATTAATTTACTAATGAAATTCATCTCTCGGTTCCAAAAAAATTAGGGGATGTCTGTGTCATTATATTCTCTAGTTCCCAAGTAGTTTCTTCGAATTTATGATTTCTCTAGTGAACCTTCACCAGGTAGTCGATATTTTTTATGTAGAACTTTATCTCTACGATCAAATATTTATATTGGTATTTCTTTATAAAAAAGTTCATTCTGATATGGTTTGTCTTTTTAGTTCAAAACATGTGATAGACCAAGTATTTATTACCTTCGGAGAGATATAAGTAACACATCGGAAACTCAAGGGAGGTTCTGTGGAAGTCCCAAGTGATAAGCTAACACAACTAATCGATTGAGAGTGTCAAACGGGATAATATATATATGTATCCAAATTAAATTATTTCAAAATCTCAATACCTTATTCTATGGATAAATTCATAGAATAAACTTCTCATTAACATCAAATTTCAGATCATACTATTGATTTTCAGCATAGCTATTTTGTCGACTCTAATCTGCCATGATGTGACGTTTAATTTATTTAGCATTATCTTCCATTTAAATAGCTATATCATGTCACAAAAGCATTATTTATCTTTATCAATCAATAAAATTTTATTTTATACACTTCTTATCATATAGGTATTCATAAGGACCCGTCTGACTACTTAAGTGAAAGCTATTGTTGAAAGAATACTCTAAAAGAGGTATGTGTGGATCAGAATAATCATTGAAATACATAAAATATGATTTAAACATCACCTTTATGGGTTTAATGGTTCTACAAGATTAACCATACATCTGAGGATGATACACCATACTGAAATTCGACCCTATAACTGGAGCTTATAAAATATATCGCTAAAGCTTCGATGTATACCCCAGATCCTGATTGATTATAATAGAATGTTTTTCTCCATGAAGCCGTACCAATTAAGTAATGTATATTATACAAATATTATCAAGATATAAGTCTTAATTTGTGGATATTATGTATCTTTAACTCATAAGGTGATCAAATAAAACCCATACAGTATTATTCCATTTTTATTTTTTGAAGAGTCTGATTACAATGTACATGTTGATGTTTTTCAATTTCCATCCTGGTATGGGTAAGGATTATGACATCCCCTTAAAATTAGGTATTCAGGAAATAAATACATACATAATATGTACCAATTATTGTAGTAAGAAATAATTAATTTCATGATGTCTTACATGAAATACTCTTTTAGATCTCTATATATCTTTATAAGTCCAGGATGAAAATGAATGATAGACTACGAGACTCATCCAAGATCTCCTTCTTCAAATCTGTCATGGACATGTCACATACGTGGTTCATAAATGATATCATTACATTATAATCAAGGATTAACTAGTGAACATTTATCATCTCATTTTTAGACTCTATATATTCCTTTTACACCTACTTAATATTCACCTAGATAGATGGTTAAATACTTATTTATGAAACATAAGATTTATACCCTTACATGAATATTACATGATACATCCTTTGAAAATAAATAAATATTGGATCTTTGTTAATCCTCATAATAGATAACCAAGAAATATCTTTTTAACATAGAGAATCTACCACCTTGACTAATTTTCCAATGTGGTAATTTATTTAGCATTCATAATATTTAATCCTCTCCAACCATCTTATATAGAACATATTCAACTATTTCTATGTGAAAATATACTTTAACATTTTATGATCAGTATATATATATGAACATTATATATATATACTAAACAATTAATTACCACAAAATCCAAATCATGAGTTGGGTAATTTTTCTCATGAACTATTAATTGCTGCGAGGTTTAATTTATGACGACATCCTTCCACATTAGAATGTATCATAGTTCAGTATTTTATAAATAAATATAGAATAAAATCCTATTCCACTTTAGGTAAATTTAATAATAGGTTCACCAAACAATTTTCTCTTCATTACCCTTAAATGTTGTTCAAACCCACCAATCTAATGGTGTAACACCACGTGAATTTAAAAGAATAAAATTAGGGCTTGCGTTACATGAGATGTACTGTTTAGATTGTGTTATATAAAACACTATGTTTAAAAAAATCACTATTTTCATATTATATTAATGAAATTAATATTTTATTTTTTACATCTAATATTTAACATTTATAATATATTTTTAAATTGAAAATATATATCCACTTTTATTTTTTAAATAGAAATTTCAAAAAAAAAGTTATTTTAACTTTTTATGGGGAAATTATTTTAAATGAATTTTATTTAAAATTTCATAATTTTTTTTGAAAATGTAAACATTATTTATAATAAATAAAAAAAATTCTTTTTCTTAATTTTGGTATTTTTACGACAAGATTCATTTTTTTAAAAAATAGTGTAGAATACTATATTTTAAATGAAAAAATCAATTTCATTTAAATAATTTATAATGTTGAATAATATTTTTAATATTTTTAATTTAAAAATATTTCAATTATATATCTATTAGTTTAATTTACTTCATTGGAATCATTTTCAGAGTGAATTTTTATTTAGAAACGTTGTAATCATTTGAACATTTTCACATGAGACCCCCAATTTCTTGTAACATTTACGACATTACATTTAAAATAAATTAATCTATTTCTATTAATTGAATTGAAAAAAAGGAATTCCATAATTTGAATCATAATTAATAATATTTTCCAATACGTTCAAATTAATATTTTAACAAAGTTATTACTGACTTTAATTAAAATTAATTACAACAATAATGGTTAAAATGAGTTTAATTAGTGGATAAAAATAGAATATGAGGTGAAAAAATGACCAAACATTAGTCTAAGAACCGTTTTATAAATACATTTTTGACCCTTGTTACCATAGTCACAAAATTTAGGAGTTTTTGGGACACCAATCCAAGAAGGTGACCTATATAATAATTTATGATAATAAAAAGAAATGAAATGTAAATTTATTATTTTTAATTTCCATAAAGCATTGGGTATTGGGAAAAACTAAATATGTTCAACTATTGAAATTAGTTTTAAATATATATTAATTATCTTATCATAATTATTTATCTTTAATTTTTTGATATGATATAATCATAGTAAATTGTTATGGAACCCAAACACATGGATTAGTTAGTTAACAATTTTAAAAAATAAATGAGACAAATAATATTAAAAACGAGATAAATAGAATTATATTTGTGTTTACTTATTATTTATATTAATATATATTGACAAAATTATTAAAATATAATATATTTTAATTCCATTATTTTATTTATGTTTTTTAAATGAAAACAATCTAAATAATGTAAAAATATATTACAATATTATATTATAATAAATTATAGTTTATTAAATATTTTGAAATTATTAAAAATAAAATATTAGGTAATGTTATTTTTAAATGTTACTAAATGTAAAATATATTCCATTAATGTAATAGATTATCATTTAAAATTATCATATTAACCATTAAATAGTAAAAATTTAATTGGTATAGTTAGGGTTAAAACCCTTTTATTCCTGTTCAATGTGCATCCATCAAATTTAATTTACAACACACACGATATTTTTATTTTATATTTTTTACTTAATATTGAAAATAAGTGGGACTAAATTTTCTAATAATTCCCAATTTAATTTAGTCTTAATGGACGAATTAATATGTTTTGAAAAGTAGTTACCTTAATGAAAAAATTATGAAAAAAATAATGAAAAATATGAGTTAAAGAAATAAAATGTTTATGACGTTATTTTATTCTCTATGGTGGAGGTTTTTTTGACATAATAACTCCTCCAATAAATTTTAATTTAATTTTTGAGTCACATCAGGTAAGGGAGACCTCCCAATAATAAATACTTTTGATTATTTGCAATAAAATCAATCATCCACATCTATAAAAAGTTAGTTAACCACCCCACTTATTCACCCCACTCAAGTTTTATGGATTGTTAAAAACTACCCAACCAGCCATATAACTCCCTTAACCTCATCATAGGATAATGTTTTAGGTATAATGAAAAAATATCATGGTTTTATAGAAAACATGATGAGGATTCCTGAAGAATGGGAAATGTTCATCTAAAAGCATTTTTATTTTATTTCATTATCCACATCCTGAAATTATTCTTATAAAATACATATATCATAACCTTATTATACTAAATATATTGAGATTTTTTATGTTTATGTTATTTCTTACACAAAAATTATCTTCCATTAAATGGGTCATGAAATCATTTTTCGTGTTTACGGTGGACTACTGCCACACAAATGATGTCCATCGTTTATAAATTACCGCCTCTCATGGTTGGGAAGAATGATGTAAATACTATTTATATATTATATTTATTATATTTATAACTTTATCCGACCCCTTGAGTCATTATATCATATAAAACATTTTTATATTCTGTTCCTTAATGGATTCTATAATAGTGCATGTTTGTACGATGGACTACTGCTTCACAAAGAGAAGTGAATTTTTATCACTATCTTGTTACATGGAAATTAATAAGGGTAACTATAAGGAATATATATACTATATATGTAACAAGTATTAAAATAATGATGTAATTTTTTTAGGAAATATGATATTTTATTTCATTCATTCCATTTCACACAATGAAAAAGTTATACCATCATTCATGGATGTGTAGTCTATTTCCTACTCGTATCGTTGTGAATATCTTACATAAGAAGAATGTTATTTATAATTATATAATAGGAAATATAATGGGATTCATGAAATCATTATAATTCTAGAATGATAAAATACATCTTACGTTGTGTCCATATTTAGCATTGTGTAATGAAAACATTACTCATGCATACATACAAGAAATCATCTTCACGATCATAATGCTTGTTCATTTATCACAACAATTTTTAATTATTTGTTTAAAAATTTTAATTTATATAAAAATATGATAATTATTTCATGAGTATAATTTTTTATATGTTTAAATAATTACCACTTTGACCACATTCAACCAAACAAAGTAGTTTTTAACAAAAAAAATAGTATATGGTCAAATCATTTGATGTAACATTATTAGTTTATGTAAATATATATAACTACTTTATAAGTAAAATTTATGAAATAGAAACCATGGAAAAGGTGATCAATGTTCATTCATTAACTCATTATTTTGGGTTCAACTCATAAAAATTTTGTGTAATATTTTTTTAAATATAAATGAAAAATATATAAAGGATTTTACGCACCAAGACATTTTTCTGGTCTTGGTTTTAGAGAATTAGATATAAAAATCACGTTTTATCAAAAATGAATAACTATAAAATAATGTAACTCAAAAATATTTGGTTCAATAACTCCATAAAAAAATATAATTCCAAAGAAAAGATTTTACAAAACCTCAGGAAGATTAAATTTAAAAATTGTGAGCATAATTTCTTAGTAAGGAGTTTTATAATAGGGTAGTAAAAAATACATATGGAAAATATATTTATAAAATATTATAAGACTTTATAAATAACTACACATTGAATATTCTATAATAATAATTCATTTATTTTTCCAGAAAAACATTATGTATTCTTTTGAAAATAAAACCATGAGGCGACTCGAAACATTGAAGAATATATGATCCTACCCACATTTTAAAGGATGGGTTCAATCCCAATTTTCTATCATGTTTACAAGGATCAAGAACCGAAATTTATAAAAAAACTTTATTCCTACCATAAACATATATATATATATATATATTCATATACATTTTTGACAAGATTTTTTCTTCATAAATAAACATGGTAACATATTTTCATGCACTTATTTACTTATATATATATTTACATATACATCCATAAGAAATTATATTTTACATTTGGAACAACCAAATATCGTAAAAAAATGACTTCAAATAGTATATTAATGAATGTATAAGATTCATCCAAATAATTTTAAAGACCCGGAAATTCCAAGAATTTTTTTTTAATTATATGGGAATTTTACAAGTATGTGAAAATTTACGGTGCATGATTATGAGGCCCGGTCTGCCTGGAATAAATTTATTAACATTTTTTAGGGTATGTTTAGTAAAAATGTGAGTGGGTTTTTGTGAATTTTTAACTGGTGCATGGAATAGAAATCCAGGGACAACGTTGAACTCGTAGCACCGATATTCTCTCAAGGATACCTTCACCAAAACTGCAGTTGGTCGAGGGTGAAAGTTTGTTTTCGTGATTTTTCATGGAACAAAAAAAATAAAATTTTGGAAATTTTTATTTTTCTTTTTGAAACCTCTCTACATTGGTTATGGAGGTGGGTACCACCCAATCTAGAAAACCCCCCAAATTGAATTCTAGTTGTGGGGACCACCAGAGCCCCCCTTTAATGGAAGATAACACTTGGACTTCCTCCCATCAATTAATTATGACAACTCCCCATTTAATTTTTGGAGCCAACTAAAAATTAATGAAATGTGTCAACATTTTAATTATGCCAAAATAATTGATCTACATAATTTATATTATATTGTAAACTCTTTCCTTTGGGTGGATTTGGTTGGAAAAGGAGAATGGGAGAAGTTGTGGAGGAACATTCTCTCCAACGAAGAACACCTCCCAATGAAGATCTTCCTCAACGAAGAATGCACCGTCTTCTCCAACGAAGAATGTGCCACCTCTAACGTGCGATGTCTTAAAAAATGAAGAACCGACATCCATCCTTCCCTCCTCATCGATGTCAACAATCCTCCGAGGAAGTGGTTCTGTTATTCTTCGTGTTTTATGTTGAATTAATCCTCTTGATCTGTCTGCTACGGAACTAATGTAGAGGGAGCCGTCCAAACAAACAAGGCCTCATCCCTCCACCATTATTCATTGTTGGTGTGTTATTTGTGATGGAGGAGGACATCAACTGAGACTGGTGGGGAATGGGAATAGAGGCCTGCACCATGACCAACCACGATGAAGGTGGCAGTGCGACCGTGCCACCAGAGAAGGGTCGCGGCCCGTCATCCCCGGAAGATCAAAGGTGGCTGCCAGAGGCATGACGGGGATGGTGGCGCACATCCACACCACCCAGCGAAGAATGGATGCGGCTTGTTATATGGTGGCGAAGGGAGGACGGTTGGCCATCCAGCCAATCGTGGCAGACTGCTGCACCGTGGAACCCCATGCGCATCGCGGCCTCCCCGCCGCACCGCGGTCACCCCACCGCACCGTAGTCTCCTGTTGCCCCGCAGCCAAGCCACATCATGAGCCACATGACATGGGTCGGGGTCGGGCTAGACCTAGCAGGTTGGGATAAGTCTGTTCCACCTGGTCGGACCGGATCGAGACTAGTTTCAACCCATCCCATGCTTTTGCTGATATCTTTGGCACTGGGGGTCCATTTGACTAACCATCCGAGATGCTAGAAACCTTGGAGAGAGTCGGTCCCTTAGGTTTAACCCACTTGAGATTTGGATAAAGATGGGGTGCATTCGGGTTGGGTCAAGCACAAATCCCACTAGGCCCTCAGCACTAAAAGGCTAATAACATACAGACCGAGCATCCTATTGACGCACCATCTGTTACGTTGAGACCCATATGATGTGGCTGTACTTTGGGATAATTCATTGTGGGAATTCATGTCATTTGGAGTATCTACTAGTTCCTTGAAGAGAGGACCCTCCTGGTGACAAGCGTACTATGTTCAAGAACCCTATAGCTGGCTGTGACGATGTACTAGGATACTCTGTGGGTCTGACGGGGTACTAGGATCATGTGTGGGTCTAACTATGTAGTAGAATCTTGTGTGGTTCTGAGGAGTTACTAGGATTCTGTGTGGTTCTGAGGATGTACTAGGATCCTGTGTGGGTATGACGAGGTACTAGGACCCTCTCTGGGTCTGACGATGTACTAGGATCATGTGTGGGTCTGAAGAGGTACTAGGATCCTGTGTGGGTCTGACGAGGTTCTAGGATCCTATGTGGATCTGACGATTTACTAGGATCCAGTGTGGGTCTGACAAAGCACTGGGATCCTGTGTGGGTATGATTAGTTACTTGGATCATGTTTGGGTATGATGATGTACTACAATCCTCTGTGGGTCTGATGATGATTTATGATCCTTCGTGGGTCTGCCTCTTAAGAGAGGAAGACGATTCAACAGTATCATCTAATCATATCTACTTTTGTACATAATAATACATGGTCTGAGCTGAGTTATTACCTTTGTGGTGATACGTTTGTGGTATTCCCTTATGTGGCGTACATGTGTGGTACTTTATTTCATGGTGATACCTTGGTGGTATTCTTCTGTGTGGTGTAACTGTGATGTACTTACCTTCGTGATATTTCTTCCTTTGTAGAACAGTTGATCTTTGGCCTTTTTAGTTGGACTATGTGTTTCCTCATGATTGAGATGGGTACACATGATAACTTAGATATATTTATGGGAATATACCAAGGTAGGGTTGCCAGTTGTTTTCATGATTTGTTGTTTATCCATTGTGGATTTTGTGAGACCTTGAGTCTCTTGGGGTCCCAACTGAGTATCGTTATACTCACCCCGGCACACGCTATGCCCACACCCTGTTGTGTTTAGTGTAGATGACGGAAATTTATGACTGAGTACGAGGGTACCAGGACTGGAGGTATCTTGGAGGTGGACCATAGATGAGGTGTACATCAGAGACGATCATTCGAGAGCTGCACCTACCCTTCAGGTAGGATCCTTGGCGGGTGTTCATAGGAGCTGTTCACTTTACTTGTACATTCCAGTTTTCTTGTACTTTCTAGTTGGGCTTGTATTTTGGCCCCCTGTACTACTGTACTCACTCTATTTACTATTAATTTTACCTTGTGCTCATATAAAACTATTTTCTTGGTTGTCTGTGTTTACAGGATATAAAGGCAATGCCTTCCCGGTTTAAGGGAAATACGCCTTCGGTGCTAGTCTCCAGCCCCTGTCCTATGGAAGGCGGGCTTTTCATAGTCAGTGCACGGGCCCTAGAGGATAGTTTGTGACAAATTGGTATCAATGTAGCTGGTTATAACATAGAACATTGGACTCTGATCTTTTTATTGATAATATTTTTATGTTTAGTGATTGTGGTTATCAGTTTAGGGAATCCAGTGTTCATGCGGTGGGTGAAATATCCATACACCAAGACCCTGATTTCTGATTTCTGACTCAATTCATGAAAAAACTTATTACCTGTGTGTTTTCAAGAGCTTTATTTGTAATCTATTTGAGTGAGCTCATCAATTATAACTTATTGACCATGGAGAACCTGTTTCTTTTCAAAATCCCTCCAAGCAGACATCCAACTAGGGTCCTGGATATAGTACACACTAAAATCCCACTGAGCGGCAATTCCTCGGTGCAGGGCCCACTTCCAGTAGAGGCACCAGTGGTACCATTACCCATTGGGACACTGATTCCACCAGCCCTTGGAGCATAGGGTGCATACCTCTTGAGGCTGTTTCACGATTTCCAGTGCCAGATGCCACCTAGGTTCAGGGGAGAGATGGACCCACAGGCAGCTGAGGATTGGCTGGAGGTCGTGGTGAGAGTCTTTTGAATGGTAGGGACACTAGGTGATCTCATGGTGATCCTTACCGCCAATCTTCTACAGGCATCAGTAGACAAATGTCATGGAGGTCTAAGAGGACAAGACCAATAGGTGGGAAACCGTATGATTCAGGATCGGTTGTGCGGCGTACCGGAGACCGAGCCAGTCATGCGAGGGGAAGATAGTGTTTCACATGCGGCGGGCAGTGTCACATGGCTTGTGACTGTCCGACCCACCATACGGATGATTAATAGATTATTGAGGGACCACCCAGGCAGGGACAAAGGTTCGACTGCGGAGGTCTGTAGGGTGTAGGAAGACATGGTAGAGGAGCTGGTCGTGTAGCTGGAGGTGGGTGACGATTCTCGATGTTACGACCACCACCACAAGGTGGTCCACCCCGACCATAGGGAGTAGGTAAATAGGGGTGATCTTAGCTCCTGGAAGAAAAAGGCCTATGACCATGGCACTCTGAATATGATATGAGTTACAATCTGTGTCTATTCCACCTTAGTTGCAGTACTTATAGACATAAGTGCAAATCATTATTTTATTTGCACTGTCCTCGTTCAGAGATCTAAGATTCCAACGGAGCCATTGTATTGATACTTATTGACAAAGACTCCTATGGGAGCGGATTTGATGATTATGCACTGGTGACGGTAGTTTGAGCTTACTCTAGGAGGCGAGATCTTGGGCTGGGATCTCTACGTAGCGGCGTTGAGGCCTTACGACGTCATCTTGGTTATAGAAAGGTTATCTACACTCAATGCTTATATTGACTCTATTAGTCACAATTTGTGGTGTTTCCACACACATGGGACCACATTTATCTTCACTGGAGAGAAAGGAGCCTTTTCAGCAGTAGATGGACTTACTCGGAGGAGAGTGCAGCCGACCAATCATCTGTTGGCTAGCCTTACCATCAAAGCGGTTGATGTGGAGAGTCCGAGAAATCCTGTAGTGGTGGACCAGTACCTGGATGTTTTCTCTGATGATGTTCCGGGTCTACCTCCTCACATAGAGGTGGATTTTTACATTGACTTTTTCCCTGGGAAGACACTGATATCTACACCAGCTTATCAGATGGCTCCTGTGGAGCATCACGAGCTGTGGGTACAACTAGATAACTTGTAGGGGAGGGGATTCATCTGGCCTAGTGTTTCCCCTTGGGTAGCCCCAATTTGTTTCTCCAAGAAAGCAGATGGGAGCATGAGGATTTGTATTGACTATCAGAGCCTGAACTAGGTGACAGTGAAGAACAAGTCCCCACTTTCGAGGATTGATGACCTCTTTGATCAGCTGAAGGGAGCATGGTGGTTCTCGAAGATAGACCTCAAATCAGGCTATCACCATCTCAGAGTATGAGATGAGGATGTGCAGAAGATGGATTTTAGATTTTGGTACGACCACTATGAGTTTTTGGTCATGGCGTTCGGTGTAACCAACACTCCAGCAGTGGTCATGGGACTCATGAACATGATCTTTCAGCCATTCTATAACCACTTGGTGGTAGTCTTCATCGACAACATTCTGAACTACTCGGATACTAAGGATGAGCATGCCTATCATTGGTAGATACTTCTGAACACAATCAGAGAGTACCGGCTTTATGGTAAGCTCTCGAAGATATAGTTTAGGATATTGGAGTTTAACTTTCTGGGACATGTCATCTCAGTGGCTGGAATTGTAGTGCATACAGTGAAGATGGAGGCGGAATATTCTTGGGAGACACTCAGGAGTATGATGGATGTACAGAGTTTCTTGGATTTGGTTGGATACTACTAGAGGTTTCAGCTACATTTTTCTAGAGTTACAACACCTTTATCTGTGTTGATGAAGATGGTCAAACCCTTTTTTTATCAGAGAAATGCCAGTGGAGTTTCCAGGAGATGAGGAAGAAGCTGACAAGTGCCCTCCATCATGAGTCTACCGGAGGTGGGTGTAGGGTACTCAGTCTAATGCGATGCATCAGGGAACAGGATCAGATGTGTCATGATGCAAGAGTGATCAGTGATCACATATGGTTCTCAACAACTAAGACAACATGAGAATAACTACACTACCCATGACCTAGAGTTAGCAGTAGTGGTCTTATCCTTAGAGATGTGGTGACATTACTTGTTGGGTGAGCATTTTATAGTCTACTCAGATCACAAGTGTCTCAGGTATATATTCTCTCAGAAGGACCTGAACCTAAGACAGTGACATTGGATTTAATTCATCCAGGACAATGACATCGAGATAGTATATACTCCTAGGAAGGGGAACGTTGTAGCAGATGCATTCAGTAGGAGATCTGGTATACAGCTTATATGTGCGGCGACGTAGCAGCTGGCCGCTTTATAGATATCCTTTGTGGAATGAGATGGAGAATATTTTCTACAGTCTATTACAGTCACTCCACCACTTTTTCAGTGAGTCAGGGAGGCACAACATGGAGACACTGACTGCGAGGCTTGACGTGCTCAGATATCCACAGGACATGCACCTGATAGATTTTCTGAAGGTGGGGAGCTAGTCATTCTCTTCATAGGATGTACCATGGTTCCAGTATCAATTTGGGAGGAAGTGTTGACTTCCACACATACCCTATAGAGTTACATCCAAGAGTGGAAAAGATGTACCAGGATCTCTGATGACAGTATTGGTGGCCGGAAATGATGAAAACAGTAGCAGAGTTTGTCTCTCGGTGCCTCACTTGTCAGCAAGTGAAGGTGGAGCATCAACTACCAGCGGGCTTGGTTTATCCTTTAGAGGTTCTAGAGTGTAAGTGGGATGGGATATACATGGAAATTGTGAAAGTAATCCAACATACATCAAGGGTTCATGATTCTATATGGGTGATCATCGACTGACTCACCATGTCGGCCCACTTTTTACCAATCAGAGAGTATGGTTTAGTAGAGAACATGGGATGCCTCTTTGTGTAGAAGATTGAGTGGCTTCATGGAGTACCCTCAATGATTGTATATGATTGTGATAAACCTTTCACATCCCGGATATGGAAGGGGTTGCAGTAGGATTTTGGGACACAGCTTCATTTGAGCACCGCCTTCTATCCTCAAACGGATGGCCAGACTAGGCAGACCATTCAGAACCTTGAGGAGATGCTGCGTGATTGCATACTTGACTTCAATCGTAGTTAAGATGATCACTTTCCTTTGGTGGATTTTTCATACAAAAACAGTTATTAATCCACCATTGGTATGGCGCCTTTTGAGGTGTTGTGCGGGCGACCTTACAGATCACCTTTGTGCTGGACTAACCCTGGGGAGTCAGCACTCGTGGGACCAGAGATGGTACGGTCTACCCTAGAGAATGTTCAGATCATTTTAGAGCATATAAAGACTTCACAGAGCATGAATAAGACTTATTTTGAAAGGATACGGAGACCTTTGGAGTTTGAGGATGGAGAGCACATCTTTCTAGGGGTCTCACCTGGATGCGATTTGCGTAGATTTGGTCAGGGTGGAAAGATATCTTCGAGGTTCATCGGACATTTCCTGGTCATAAGTAGAGTTGGTGAGGTGGCTTACCACCTATAACTTCCCCCTCAGTTGAATAGGGGGCATGACGTATTCGACGTATCCTGGCTAAGGAGATACGTGCACAAACCATCCCACATCATCTACCACGGGGAGATAGACATCAACGATGGGGCGACTTTTATGGAGGTTCCAGTAGAGATTGAGGAGTGACAGGAGCGGGTCCTTCATGGGTGGTCCTTACCTATGGTGCACGTTTGATGGAAGCATGGGAACCTCTAGGAGAGCAGATGGGAGCAGGAGACTCAGATTCATGGATAGTATCCCGACTTGTTTTCCTAGTTTTTAGTTGTGGATTATGGGGGCGTAAATCCCTAAGGTGGGGAGAATGTAAAGACCCAGAAATTCCATGTAATTTTTTCTTAATTATATGGGAATTTTACAAGTCTGTTAAAATTGATGTCATGTGATTCTGAGACCTGGAGTGCCAGGAATGAATTTATGAAAAAAGTCGGGTATGTTCAGTAAACATGCAACTGGGTTTTTGTAAATTTTGAACCGGTGCTTGGAATTGGAATTTGAGGACACTGTTGAACTCACATCACCGATATTCGCTTAAGGATACCTTCACCTCGACTATAGTTGGTCGAGGGTGAAAGTTAATTTTCATTATTTTTCATGGAATAAGAAAAATAAAATGTTTAACATTTTTATTTTTATGTTTTTTGAAACCTCTCTAAATGGGTTATGGAGGTGGGGACCACCCGAACTAGAAACCCCCCCAAATTAAATTCTAGTAGTGGGGATCACCCAAACCCACCTTTATGGGAGATAACTCTTGGTCTTCCTCACATCATTTAATTGATCAACATTAGTTCCAATGAAACTCTATCCTTTGAGATAAAATGTCCCAATAAGTGCACTTTATCAATACAGAAACTACATTTGGTTAGCATGGTGTAAATTTTATGCTCTCTCAATCTACATAGGATGATTTTAAAATGCTTTGAATGATTGTTTGATGATTAGGATTACACTAATATTTCTTTGACAAAAACCACCCCAAACTGATCCAAAAAAGATGAAAGATCTTATTCAATAAGGACATGAATTTTGAAGGTGTGTTTTTCAAACCAAATGGAATCACTATGAACTCATACAATCTATAACATCTATCAAAAGCAGCATGAGTTGTGTCTAAAGGTATCACCCTCAACTGGGAATATCCAGATCTCAAATCGATCATGGAGAATAAATTAGAACCATTCATATTATCAAATATATAATAAATGAGTGAAATTGGATATCAATTGTATATAATTATCCGACTCAATAAGTGTAAAGTACATCAACCTTCTAGACTAAAAGAACTAGAAAATCCATAGAGAAACATCAGGCTGTATGAATCCGTTAGCTTCTGTATCTTCCAACTAAACATTCAAACCCCAAAGCTAGGATGATTATATTCTATATGGTGGGATAAAATATGCTTTGCTCTATGAACCAACTAAATCATAAACTTGATCTCTGTCTCAAGTAGTAAGATATAGAACTCATCAGAAAAAACATCCTTAAAACAGTATACCACTAGAGGAAAAGAATATTGTTCCATGACACCATCATCTAAATATATGATTACTATTTTTTCAGTGGAAAAATCCAATATGCACTTAATTGGTTCCACAAGGCCATCCTAAAGATCCTACCCTCCATAGTGAGAATAGATACCTATTTATCAAGATATAAAGGTAACTCTTCTTAGGAAGTAGTCAATATGATCCTGATATAGGAATGACCAATCCATACTAATAATAAAATAAAAAACTAGAAGTTCTAACATAAAAACTTCATAAAATTATCAATAACCACTAATATCTAGAGAACACACCTTGAAACATTTGATATTCAATGATCGCACTCCCAATGGTGTATCAATGGTCAATGTCCCCTCTAATATTTCCACAAACAAGCCCAAACCGTTTTCAAAATGAGAAGATAAAAATGAACAAAATGCTCATGTATCAAAAAAATAAAATAAAGGGTAGATCATATAGGAATTGTACCTATAGTGATAGAAGTTCTTGAATCCACTATAGTTGAAGTAGACTACATAACATGCAGCTAACTAGCCCCTATAAACTAGGCTCCATTCGGACTCACCTAATTTGTTCCCTCTTCCTAGTAAAATCATTCCTACACTAGGGTTCCACATCCCCTTCCATGACCTGAATGTCATATGGAACTCCATATACATGTCTAATGATGAGCAGTTGAGTCTTTCTTAGAATCTGGTACCTGACCTAACCCCCAGCCACTTCTCTACTTTAGGAAGTTCCTATAAAAATTATAAAGATGAACCAGCTGAACAAAATAATGGAACTATAAATCTAGGTACAGACACTAAAGCCTCTTATGGTCTATGTTTACACAGTGATAGCACTATAATAGAACACAGTACTGAGTTGTTTTTCCACCACCCTAACTATTATGCCCACTATTTCTTTAGCAGAAACAGTCATAGAGACACTAATTTCCACCAGAAGAAGATCCCCATATTCGCCCTGCTAAAAAGGCATGGCCAATGCTTAGAAACACTCTCAGATTTATTTTCTGGATGTGTGTCTGATTCATGATATATTAAAAGATACTCAGTCAAAAAACATTCACCTACAACAAGATTTCATAGAAAAGGTCATCTTGAAAATGCCACACCCTATAGATCTCATTAGTAGATAAAGATGGCGTAAATTTCTAAAGTTTGGTGAATAATTTTGCATAGTAAATCATTCACATTCCCTACAATCTCAGATGCATGAAATCGTGATCCTTCTCATCCATCAAAAAATCTATATAGAAGTAGATCAATAACTTCACATCGAATCCCTTCCAAGATAACTCCTCAAACTTACCACCCTTCCCCATAATGTCCCACCAATTCTTGGTCAGTCTATATATCATATACGCAGGAAGCCTCACCCTTCTATATATTGGTGTCTCATATTGATTGAAGATCTTTTGGACTAACTCTATCTAGAACTTGACTACCTAGGGGCCTCCCTCCCCACTGAACATTTGAAGATGTTGTAGCTGAAACACTCTTGTCATCTTAGACATCAAATTCATGGTTTGAATACTCTCTCATTCCATGGATTTCATGATCCTAAATACGTATTCAAATATCTGAACATCCATCTAATCCTCAAGATCCATAAGAAGCTTCAGGTCTTCTATTTTAGGAGCATTCTCATTTTGACTCTCCAGAATATCATCTTGAAGTTTATGAGAAGTAATTTTCATGACATGATAAACATGCTCCTCAGAACACTGGCTATAACAAAGAGGTCAATCTCAATAGGTGACAACAATAGAGAACTGATACTCATGGTCTCTCTAAACATGGATTATTGGTGTTTTTTTCATAAAATAATAGTTCTTTAATTTTCATTTGTCATATGTAATAGATATATCATATCACAGTTTATATAGGAAAGTATATGAAAAATGTAGTAAATATATCCCAATCATGAAAAATGCATGTCAATATATATCCCTATGTGTCAATCAAGATGTATGCATACTCATCTCATGTAATACAGGTTCATGAGTATAAATACCATGATATTATATCATCCTGAATCAATAACATCACAAAAAATGTAAATCACTCATAGTGAAAAAACATCAACTGTAATAATTGAACATCCTGAGCAACAATCCCATCCCTGGGAACACAGGGTTTTCCCCTGTACATGTGTTAACTACTCTGATTCACAAGCTCATTACCAAGGCCCAAAACATCTTAATATCTTTTATACCTTTCCCAAACAATAAATCAGTTGAAAGAAACTTCCACCTATGATAACACATTGTAACATCACTCAATCTGGAACTCTCTCTTGTGGTCAAAATGGGTTGGATAATGAACCTAATGTGTGCCTCCCCATATTCCAAAGGTTGTTGAATAGATTTTGGGTTGTTATATATATAATGGGGAGACTATATCCCCTGTTATAAAGAACAATAAAGTAGGGAAAATATGTATTAAAATAAATCAGAGTTACAGAAGAGTAGAACAAACTGCACATCATACAACTAGAAAATAAAGGAGATATAAATAAATAAATAATGGTGAATTATGTAATGAAAATATTAAATTTATTTAAATATCAAAATGAAAAAAATATAACTAAATGAAATAGTAGACACTAAATAATCCCAAAAGTCCCCAGTTTCAAACAACATGTCTGACCCATCTCTAATCTCTTTCCCATCGATCATGCAATAAAATAGTCAACATCAAGGTCTCTTACCCTTTTCCAAACTTGCACCCATTTAATGTGCTCGTCTACCAAAAAATGGACTAAATATGATATGAGTAAAACTTATTAGGGTTACACCAATGTGTCTAGATAAAAACTATCTAATAATATGTGTATGCAATAAAGTGATAAATAGGTCTATTAATTGATTAGTTAATATAATACATTAATCAACCTAAATTGGAAATATACCATAATATCTCTATGAATGTAGAAAAACCACACCAACGATGACCATAAACTGTGGTATAATAAAACAACTGGGAAAATACCTCTATATAAGAATTTCAACCTCTAGGAATATCCCTATATATAATAATTTATGCATGTTTTCTTGGGCATACCCCACTATTTAAGCATTTTAGCATGTATCACTAAGCATAGTTGTAACACCTCGACCATAGTAACCTGGAGCCAGTGCATTACTTTAATATATTGGCATTATTACTAGAAAAAGAAATCTATAAGGACCGATTAGTTTAGTATTTTTGGAAGACCATATTACATATATGATACCCATAATATATTTGGAATGATATAAAATACAACATGATAAATAATAAATTTAAATAAACTACTTACTTGAATGCTTATTTGATGTTCTCTTCTTCATAACCTGGTGAAAGGAAACACAATAAAGGTGATTTAAAATACTCATTAAGGATTACATATAGTGGAATAATGAATAAATAATAATATAATCATAATCAATTATACATAACTAATATGACATGATGAATAAATGAAAACACATGACATCCAAAGATGAGAATAAAAATGCATCCATAGATTTTTTCAAAGTGAAAACCACATGGATAGTAATAAATAAATAATTAATAAAGAGAATTATTATTAGTTATATTGAATGTATATGAAACTTGATCCACTTTACCATTGATAATGACTAATTCTGTTTGTAGAAGCCCATTTGATTTTTGGAAACAAACTCAGAGGGTTTGCTGCCAACTAATTTGTCTCATGAGACCTGTCAATTTATTGAGGGGATATAGAGGGCCCCTACCATCACTAATATTCCAAATAAATCATTATATAAATATTTAATACATGAGTACTTTTCCTTTTAAATATCCCTATTTATTAGAGGATACAGATTCATCAATATTTCCCCAATTAAAATAGTATTAAAAATAAACACCATATGTGAAATGGTATATGGCTTAAGGTAATGATCATATCCATGATACATGAAAATTTATATTTAAAATAAATATAATTTAAAATAAAAAATGATCTCAAATGGGCCATATATGCACCACATAATAAATATTAGGTTCATAATACCATGTAAGTCTAAATGTAATTGAAATTGATACCAGGTCCCTTGCCACATTGTAAACAATTGAATCGTATGAACAAAAATTAATAATCACCATATTAATCATAGAATAACAAGAATATAAAGATGATAATTATATTATATATCAAATGTAATTTCACATACACTGCATACAAGAAATAAGTGGCGAAAAATAGAAATATCACGGAATTAAAAGTGAGATGAGAACCCACTTACATTATTCCCGAATGTGTTCTTCAATTGATCTTAATGACCTGAATAATAAAATTTATATTAATTAAATAATAATTAATGAACATCCTCTAAATTTAATTTATTTCTTATAACTTTATTAGGTTCATTAATGGCCTTGATGATGGGTTTAATAGGTTCAATTTTATTGTTTTGGAAGCATTTACTTCCTTGGATTTCATGATCGGTTTACTTGTATTGTAGAATGGAAATTCATTTGAAATGAGGTTAAAAATCCAAAATTGTAAATATATATTATTATTAATATTAAAGAGATATAAATTTTCTTATAATGATATTGTTTATATACTATGAGGATGAATCTTTTGATAAAAATTTAATGAAAAACACTTGGATTAACTTGGCGGTTTTCTGCACACTAAACCTGTTTTGTATTATTATTTTATATTATTAGTTTGTAACGATTATACAACATTACATAAGATAAAATATATAAAGTATGATCTTTATCAAAAAATAAAAAGGATTCATGACCATTCATGAATATATTAATGAAAATTTAAAACATGTCTACCTTCAATGTGATAAATTAACAAATCATGCAGATGATTTTTTCATTTATAATATAAAATGAGGACAATAATAAGATGATGATTTAATATTCCATTATCATAAAAAAATTATATTATATATATTGTTCGTTATTTTTCACAATATTTCAATGAGAAGAGGTGAGAATAGAAAAAATAACAAAGGAACATGAAAAGAAAACAAAAGAATTGCGAAGAAGAATTTACCTCTTGAATCTATCATCCTTTAAGATCCTCTTTAGGGGAGAGAATTTGGACTTTTGAGGATACCAAGGGATAAAGGATGTGTGGGAATATCATAGGGAGTTATTTTAGTAGAATTTTGGCAATTCTATAATTTTTAAAGGTGTGAATAAATGAGGGTGTGTGCGGTGTTATTTCTAGTGGAGGGGATGAGGGTTTTCTTAAAAATTTAATACTCAGGTTATTATTTTTCCCTAAGGCAATAAATATTTATGATTCCATGACCAAAAATAGTAATATGTTCATGTGAGTTTGAAATAATGGGTTCTTACATCATCCATGATTCAGGTAATAGTGTATTTCTCTCATTATGTATTTATAACGTAATTAATGTATTTTACTAGTCACTCTCTGTTAAAATTACAAGATAAGGAAAAATCAATATGGAATGGTAAGAAAATGAATCACATTACATTTAATTAATGAAAAAAAATTAAATGTATCCATTGATATGTCGATGAAAAATCTCATAGATGAATAATATGTAATACAAAATTACAGAAATTATTAATTATTGGACACCATGTTTCCTAGGTACATGGAACCATTACCGTCATGACCTTTCATAAGACTATTTAAAATAATAGGTATAAAACCATCTAATATTAACAATTAGGTCATCTGATGAGACTAATGATGCATCGGGGGGCATTCATTAATCATTCCTCATTCCATAAGGATTTCCTTAAATTGTCCCCAATATATATCTTTCATGTCCAAATCATTCCTCATATCGAATAAACAATATATAACAAAACATCTCATCAATACACACTTAAAAATGATTTATTACATAAAATTCACTTGATACGACATAGAATATTGTGAGTACTAGTGTCTTTGTGGCTTTGGAACATTATATAACAACTTATATCATGAAACAAAAAAATATTTATTGAAAACTTCCTTAACATGAACATTACCATCCCACGTATGTAACATTGCATGGGATAACCTGGGGACATGCATAAGAAAAGGGAGATCTATAAAGCCCTATTAGGGGTTAAATAAGAAAAAACATGGAGAATAAAATACATGATAGGTAATTGTAATATCAATGGAGCATAAGATAAACATGAACATAAAGGCTTGATAAAGCATGATTATCATAAAATGGAAATTTGGAAACAACACTTAACATGTTGTTAGCATGTGCCAAATCTCATTGCATGTGGATAATGAGTAAACCCTCATTGGACTTTAATTTACTAGAGTAAACCCTCATTTCACTTGACTTATCATGATACTAATCTTTACCCAATGCATTGTAGTGGTATCAGGGCACACCCTTCTTAAACATTTCATTTATTGTATAAGTTTTCCAGAAGATCATACACCATGGATTCATTAAACATCATAATTTATTCCATGATAAAGAAAATGTGGAATTATGAAATTAAACTTTTCCATCAATATGTAAATGTGAACAAAGGATAATACCCTTCATAGGGAAATGTGCTTGGTCTTCACTACACAATGATTTTGTCTTGAAAAATTATGGTGCAATATCGGCAGCATAATGGCGTGACATAAGACTATAAAAAATGGTTGATGAGAGAGAAAAGGGTTTCTAATCATATGTACATTAAATGTACAGCATGTGGGTCATATAGATACATGTACCAACATATTTAATGGAATTTATATTCATAATAAAAAATATTTTCTTTAATGTAAATGATGATAGAGAAATTCCTTACTGAATTTTGGCATGGTAATGAGTATACAGGGAGGGAATCAGTTAAAGATAAAGGGTTATCAAATCACTAAAGAAAATAGGATAGAATAGGGGAGGTTAGAAATCATACCCCAACATTTATAATAGAAAAATATGGAATAAAATTATTATGAAGCTTTGATAAAATGAGAAAGTAAGGAATCCCTTACTTGGAAGTGTGATCCCGAAATCTTGGTAGGGGCTTGAGAGAGGCGTATTGGGAGATTGGTGCACCTTGGGAGGATTATATAGATAGGATGGAAGAGTTTTCACTAACTCCAAATGCTTTGAATGAAGAGGAAGTGGGGGATTGTGTGGGTTTATGTAGGAAATGAGAGGGAATTCTTTATTATTTAGGTTTGGGCACCACACATTAAACTAATCAATACCACAAACCAGCCCATGTTTTTTTCCATGATGTTTTCCAAAGGGGAGTGGAAAACAATATTGTATAATCCCAATGTCCTATATTATTAATATAATAAGTTTACTTATGTGGAGGTGAGTCACACTCTCAAGGAAATCAATTTAAAATGGTCAAATGTTTTATATGTTTTGAAAGATCCACTAATGCATTGTAAAATAAATCAAAAAAACTAAAATCAAATTATTTTAATGTTAAAACATATATTGGAAGAACATAATTTTTATAGAATTTTTTACATCACTATTGGATTATTATGATTTCATAAAACACATTATATTTTTACACGGTAATTAACTTTTAACCAAAATTTTAATGTATCAAATAATTTTTTAAAATTCACCATTGGATAATTTCTACTTCATGATTCCAAAAATATTATTCCTTTTATCTAACTAATCTTCTATATATATGAATTTTTTACTTTAAAAATATAAACAGACATTTATCGAAAATTCATTGGTTTTGAAATAAAATAGCTTTCAAACATTAACAAAAATCAAAATTGAGTTAATAATAATTATATGGTCGTTTATATTAAATAAAAAGTAAATTAGTAATATTATTTAAGTAAAATATTATTTAATTTAAAAATCCATTAATTCATCAAAATATATTTCTTAATTGAATATTAACTAAAACTACTATTTTTTCTCTAAAAACAATTTACAACATAAAAATATTAAAATGAATTTGTATTCTTTATTATATTCATAAATAATTAAAATAATCAATGTGTTAAAGTCTTGTTACATAACCCCTTATAACACCCTCATACGACCAAAGTGTAAGGTGTGTGATGGTGAGAGACTCTAGGGGTGGCTCAGATAACATCACTTCGGTGGTAATTAATATAAACTTCCACTTATCTAGTAGGAAGTTTAGTTCGATCATAACATGTTGAAGCTCATCTTGGGATTGGTCAAGAGTGAATCTCAATGATTCCACCTCCATTCCAAGCTCCGAAAAAATGGGCTTTTACAGTTAAAGTCTAACGGATGAGGCCATTTCTTCCTTTGTGTGAGTAAATTGGATTTGTTAATTCCTTATATTTATACTAATCACGTGATCACTATTGAACGACTATATTAGAAATGGTAACAATTTTTAATGGTATTTTAAGTTCCCAAATCATAAAACCAAGTAAGTGCATATTTTATATAACCATTTTTTATAATAAGACATTAAATTAGGTCAAGAGTAATTTTCATTGATAAAAGTTTAGGGCATTACAATATTCCCCCCTTATAAAATTTCACCCTCTAAATTTTTTTTACAGTCTAAGAAGAAAACGGGCGTGAGTTCTTTTCTTTCATTTCCTCCTCTAGTTCCCATGTTACCTCTTCGTACATATGGTTTCTCCATAGTACCTTGACCAGTTCTGTAGTTTTGTTACATCATAATTCTTCTCTATGATCCAAGATCATCCCTAGATTCTCTTCATAGCAGAGGTCATTATCCAAGGGTACCACCTCTAAATAGATTATAAGTGATGGGGCAGGTATGTACTTACTCAAGAGTGATACATGGAATACAACATGTACTTTGTCCATGGTAGGTGGAAGTGCTAATCGATAGGCCACAACCCCAACACGATCTAGAATCTTGAAGGGGATGATGTACCTTGGACTTAACTTCCCATTATTTCGAAACCTTATGACCTTATACCATGAAGATATGCATAGAAATATCATATCTCCAACATTTATCTCAAGGTATTGTCGATGGTTATCTTCATAACATTTATGTCAACATTGGGTTGCCTTGATATGTTGCTGCATGGTTTTCACATTCTCCAATATTTCTTTGACCATTTCAGGTCCAAACAGCTTACGCTCACCGACTTCATCCCAACACGCTGGTGTTCTACAAATTTTCTAATAATGTTATTCATATGGTTCCATTCGGATGCTCGAGTGGAAACTGTTATTGTAGGAGAATTTAACCAGTGGAATATGACCACCATTGAAGTTTATAAAACATGATCTTAACACATTTTCTTGTGTATTAATAGTTCACTCAGATTTTCCCTCAGTTTCAGGATGATAGGTTGTATTGAAAATCAGTTTAGTGCTTAGATCCTGATGGAGAGTTTTCTATAACTTAGAGCTGGATCATGGATCACGATCAGATACAATCGATACTGGTACTCCATGTAGCCTTACAATGTCTGTGATGTATATCTGTGCTAGTTGATCCAGTGGGAAATCCTCTTAAATACAAATGATGTATATAGTATTTTTAAGATGATCCATAACAGCCCAGATATAATTGTTTACTTTGGATGTCTTTGTAACTCTAGTGATAATGTCTATGGTCTTGTTCTCCCATTTCCATGCTGGTATGGGTAATGGTTTCATTATCCCCTTAGTCTTATACATATCAGCCTTCACTTGTTGACATACGAGGCGCATTCATGTATCCTCATTAATACCCTTCATCATGTTATCCTAATAATAACACTCTCGGATATCTCTATACATCATTGTGTTTTGTTGGAAGATAGAGAAATTTGAACTGTGTGCATCATCCAAAAGTTCCTTATTTAGCTCTGAATTTGATGGAAAACATAGTCTTTTCCAAAATCTCACAATTCCTTCATCATTAACATTGATCTCCAAGGATTTCACTTTTTTGATAGTTTTCACTTTCTTTTGAATTCCCACATCATCTTTTTTATAATCCTTTAACCATTCAAAAGAGATGGTTGAGCAATCATTTCAAAAATGATTTATGATGTTCCCTTCTTTATGATTCCCATTTTATCCTCAACAAATCCAAGAATATTGGATCTTTTTCAATTCTCATTAATGATAGATTTGTAGGATCCTTTATAGATAGAGCATTTGACACATTGTTCGCTTTCCCAGGGTGGTAATGGATTGGGCAGTCGTAGTCTATGATCAGCTATAACCATCTTTATTGGTGTATGTTCAACTCTTTCTATATAAATATATACTTGAAGCTATTGTGATCAGTGTATATTTCACACATCACCCCAAAAAGGTATTTCTGCCAAATTTTCAAAGATAATATCCATGTAGCTAACTCAAAGTCATGCATTGGATAGTTTTTCTCATGAAAAATTAATAGCCTAGAAGCATAGGCAATGAATTTTTCATTTTCCATCAACACACAGCCAATTCCCTTATTTGAAGCATCACTATATACCATAAAACGTTCTCCACTTATGTGTAGTTTGAGCCTAAGAATAGTGATAAGCCTCATTTTAATCTTATTGAAGCTCTGTTCGCATTCATTACACTAAGAAAACTTTAATCCATTCTGAGTTATCTTGGTAAGATGGATTGAAAATCATGAGAAATTTCTCAGAAATCTCCAATAATATCTAGCTAACCCAAGGAAGCTACAAATATTAGTTTCTGAGGTTGGCCTCAACCATACCTCAATTTCAACTATCTTGGAGGGATCCATAGATATCCCATTCCTTGTAATGATATGGCCCAATAATGAGACCTCCTTCAACCAGAACTCAAAATTTCTATAATTTCCATAGATCTTCTCCTATATCTAGGTCTCTAGAATATTTCTTAGATTCTCCTCATGATCCTCCATGGTTTTGGATTATATTAGAATATCTTCTATAAATAATACCACAAATTTGTTGACGTATTCTCTAAAGAATCTATTCATCATGTCCACGAAGATTAATGGACCATTAGTGAGTCTTAAAGGCATTACATTGAATTCATAGAGCTCGTACCTTGTACGAAAAGTAGTCTTGGGTATATCCTCCTTCTTCACCCTTACATGGTGATATACGGACTCCAACTTTACCTTGAAGAATTATTATGCTCCACATAGCTTATCAGATAATTCTTCAATTCATGGAAGAGGATACATGTTCATTATTTTAAATTTTTTTGAGATCACGATAATCTATAAAAAAGAAGAATTGACCCATCCTTCTTCATGATGAGGATGATTGGTACACTCCATGGTGAAGCACTTGGGCGTCTAAACCCTTTATCCAAATTCTCCTGTATTTGTTTCTTCAACTCCTCAAGCTCCATAACCTCCATTCTATATGAAGTCTTAGATATTGGAAACTCCACAGGTATAAGGTCAATTTAGAATTCAACATATCTTCTAAGAGGATGACCAGGAAATTCATTGGGAAAAACTTCATCGAATTCCCTCACAATAGGCATGTCTTTAGGGATGGTTGCATCCTTATACTCAAGCATCTGAGCCAGATATGCATGCTTAGAGGGTGGTAATATCCACACTTGAGATGATGGTTCTAATTTAGATTCATCCTCCGCCATGAACATGTATATAATCAAGAGTTTATTCTCTATATGGAGAGTTATTTGACTCTCACTAAAATTTATGTTGGCTCTATATTATGAAATCCAATCCATTCTGAAAATTGAATAAAACTCCATTAGAGGTAGTATGATGCGGTTCTCCAGATAGTTCAGTCCACAAATTATGACAGGGGGAGGAGTTATATTCATGGGATGCAATGATTTCCCCATTTTTCGAACTCAATGACATATTTACATCCTTGATTTTTGGGAGTGTTGGGATTGTTCCACTAAACTTTTGAGATATAAAAGAATATGTAGAACTAGAATCAAAAAGAAAATTTTCTATTATTGAATGAATAACTAGTGTACCTATCACCACTTCTTTGTCAAGGATCACTTAGGTGGTAGTGCTAGAAAATTATCTCCCTTTCTTCCATTATGTTTGTTGGTTTCCTCCGAGAACCCTTATATTAGTGAACTATTTTTCAATGTGCCCTAGTTCTTTGTAGTTGAAGCAATGAACAACGCATTGAGGGTCGAACGGAGAATTCCTCTATTCTGTTACAGTGGCGTGTTTTTCATGTTGGCAGTTAACAGATAGGTTCCCTTCTCTTCCACACCTAATTCATTTCCTCATCTCTTTTAGGAAATTTTTGGGGTGCTTCATTCCACACCTTTGGAAAGTGGGGTGATTGATTTTCTTGAGCACCATTGTATTTATCCATCGGACTTCCATAATTTATGTCCACCTTACTCTTATTATCCCCATGATACCCTTGGGATTATCTGACATCTATTTCTACTTTTAGGTCACATCAAACAATTTCCTCATAGCTATCAAAGTCATGAATCACCAAGGCCTTCCATAGGATAGGATTTATCCTAGTAAAGAAGCATTCGATCTTGAATTTGGGGGTAATGATAAAGTTGGAGGAATATCGTGCATGCCACATGAAGTTTGAATAATCTGATATGACGGATCCTTCATATATTTTCTTGATGGAAAGGGAGTCCATTTCCATATTATGTTGGAGGGTGCGCCGAAAATATTAATTAAAAAACAACTTCCCGAAATCCTTCCTTTCAAAAGCCTCGATCTCCTCCTTAGGATTCATATTATTTATCGATGTCCACCATTGATCAGCTTCACCCTCCATAAAATAAGCATCCAGAAGAACCTTCTCTTGTTCGGGAAATTGAAGGATGGAGAATATCTTATCAATGGAGTTTATCCATTGTTCAGTAATTGAGGTATCATACGATCCATTAAAAGTTTGAGGCCTTTGTCCCATTAATATATCGATTGTGACTTTTTTGTTCTTGGGGGTGGGGTGGTGAACGTTCCCGTTGACCCATTTTTCTATTCAATTCTTGAGTTAACTGAGAGAGTATCATGACAAATTTTTTGATCCATACTCCCAACAAATTGAGATTCTCATTAGAACAATCATCACATTGATCTTTGAATCTATTGTTAGCCTGAGTCCCCCTATAATCAGCATTGGATGGAATAAAAGGAATGTTATGGGTGACACATAAATTGTAATCCATGTACAAAAACTAATGACTTATAAATAACTTTTATTTCCTTATCTTATGATTACATAGGGTTCAATCTATGTTATCAATGATCTACTTCCCAACATATATTCAAAGGGGATTTTTTATTCCCTTAATAGTGGTTGATACTATGCTTTTGAATTTACCAAAGAATATCCCAATGGAGTTTCATAACCAAGATTGCAGCAATGCAAGTTGTACTGTACCAGGATACCCCAAGTCAAGAACAAAACTCCTTGTCAGAGTTCTCACTCCAAGGTACATATGTTCCAGAGCTGCCTCTACCTGCTTGTATCCAGACATGGATTTATTTTCATGATAATTCACTTATTAAATACTTCCAAAACATAGGGTTGTTTTTATTATACTTAGTATTATCCCTAAGGCCTTCACTAGTGTTTTGTAATCCTAATCCCAAAAATAACTAAACCTCCATTTGATACCATCTATAAAAACCATTCCATTTATTACACACTTAAAAATGATTTGTTACATTAAATTCAATTTATAAAACATTTAAGATCGAGAGGTCTAGTGTCTTAGGGTCTTAGGAAAATTACATAACAACTTAGAACAAGAAACACAACACCATTATTGAAAACTTCCTTAAAATGACCACTACATTCCCTCATACTTAGAATTTCATGGTATAACCTGAGGACATTCCTAAGGAAAGGGTGAGCTGTAAAGCCCAGTAAGGGGGTAAAAAAGGAAAAACAAGAATAATACAATAAATTTTAGGAAATATTAATTTCAATGGATCATAAGAGAAACATGAACATTAATTAATGATAAAGCATGATTATCATAAAATGGAAATCTAGAAACAACACTTAACAAAGTATTAGCATGACCCAGGTCTCATTGCCATTTTATAATGAGTATACCCTCATTGTACATGAATTATAATGAGTAAACCCTCATTTTACTTAATTTATCATGATAATAATTTTTACTCAAAGCATTGGAGAACTATCTGGGTGCACCCTTCTCAAACATTTCATTTCATGCATAAGTGTGCCATAAGATCATACAACATAGATTCATTAAGCATCAGAATTTATTCCTTGATAATAGAAATGTGGAATTAATACATGAAACTCTTCCATAAATAAGTAAATGTTTATAGAGGTGAATACCCTTGATAGAGAAATGGGCATGGTATTCACTACACAATGATTTTTTCTTGGAACATTGTAGTGTGATTTCGACTGCATAACGGTGTGACATAAGACATCATAAAAATGGTTGATGAGAGAGAAATAGATGTCTCATAATATATACATAAATTTGACATTAAGTGGTTCATATAGATACATGTCCCAAAATATTTAATGGAATTTAGATTAGTAATATAAAAGAATTGCTTGAATGTAAATGTGGAGAGGGAAATTCCTTAAGGAATTTCGGCATGGTAACAGGTATACATTGAAGGCATCAATGAGAGAGAAATGTGTAAATAATCATTAAAAAAATAAGGAGTATATTATAGGGGAGGGGATAAATCATACCCCAACATTATTAGTTTAAAATAAAAGGTCTTAACAATATATAGAATCTTGGATAAAATGAGAAAGGAATGAATCCCTTACATGGAAGTGTGATCCCAAAGGCTTGGCAGGGGATTGAGAGTGGCTTCTTCGGAGCTTGGGGAGACTTTGGAGGATTCTAGAGAGATGAGGGTAGAGGTTGGATGAACTTCAAGGGCTTTGAGTGAAGAGGAAGTTGAACTTGGGAGGGATAATATAGGAATGGAGAGAGAATTCTTTATTATTTATGTTTTGGGAACCACACATTAAACTAATCAAAACAACAAACTAGACCAAGATGTTTTCCCAAGGATATTACAAAGGGGAGTCGGAAAAAAATATTTTATAATTACAATGTCCTAATTTATTAATATAATATGGTTTATTATGTGAATTTGAGTCACACTCCCAAGGATATCAATTTAGAAAGGTAAAACGTTTTATAAGTCTTAAAGGGTCAATGAAAGCATTGTAAAATATAGAAAAAAAACTAAAATAAAATTATTTTAATTCTACACCATATATTTTATGAACATAATGTTTATAGTATTTTATTAAATCAATTTTGGGACATTATGATGTCATAAAACCCATTATATATTTAAACGGTATTTAATTTTTACCCAAAAATTCGACTTTGACATAAAATTATGAAAAATTTACCATTGGATAATTTCAATGTCTCGATTCCTAAAATAATATTAATTTTATATAAATTATTTTCGAAATATATGAATTTTTAATTTTAAAATAAAAACCGACAATTATCTAAAATTCATGTTTTTTGAAGAAAATTGCTCTCAGTCCTTAATAAATTACTCAATCCTATAAATAATGATTTTATGGTAAATTATATTATACAAATATTAACTAATAATATTTTTAATTAAAATATTATTTAATTCAATAATCCAATAATTCACCAAAATACATTTCCTAATTGAATATTAAATAAAAATATAATTTTTTCTTTAAAACCAAATTACAACGTAACAATAATAAAATAAATGTATATTAATTGTTATTTACAAAAATAATTCACATAATCATAGTGCTAAGGTTTTGTTACATAAACCCTTTTAACACCCTCATATGATTGAAGGGTATGGTGTGCGATTGTGACGAGCTCTTGAGGTGTCTCAGATAACATCGCTTAGGTGGTAATCTCTATCAACATCCACTTCTCCCATAGGTGGTTCTGTTCGAGCTTAAAGTTTTGAAGATCGGCTTGGGATTGGTCAAGAGTGAAACCCAAGGAGTCAACATACTCTCTGAAATCTGACAAATGGTCTTCGTACATGGCATGTCTATTGGATGAGGTGATCACTTCCTTTGTCGGAGTAAATTGTATTTGTTAAAGGCCTATATTTATAATGATCGTGTGATCATAGTTCAACAGCTATATTAGCAACAGAAACAATTCATAACGTTATTTTGAAATCCAAAAACATAAACCAATATATTTTATATTTTATATAACCATTTTTTATAATAATTCATTGAATTAGATCAAGAGTAATTTTCATTAATTAATGTTTGGGTCGTTACACAATATGCCTTACTAAATTTTATCATGGCGTATTAGGTACAGATTTATAAATATTTTCCCAAATAATAAAATAAAATTAAAAGTAAACAACATATGAAAAAAAATTATGGTTTAGGCAATGAAAATATCCATGATAAATGATATATACAATTATAGGAAATTCAATGTTCAATTATCATTGGAAATTTAATCGTTCAAGGAGACTAAAAAGGAATCAACTAAGTGAATGTGAATATTATCCTTGGATAAATAAATCATAATACATACAACAATATATTAAATATGGTATCAATAGACCATATTCCATGTAGAGTAAAAATAAAAGGTTGTTTTCATTAATGAAATAGAAAAACAATGCAAAAAATATTCTTTAGGAAACTATTATTTATTTTTAAAACCCTTTTGTAAAACCATTTCATTGAAAATAAAATTTAAAGACATATATTATTTGGTATTGGTTTAAAATTACTTTGATAAATCAATTTTTAATGGATAAAATTAATTTTAAAAACCTCTGAATAAAACCTCATTTTTAGAAAAAAATAGGATTCCTAACTAAAAAGTGAAAGGAAGTCATGTCTTCTTTAAAAAATATCTCAAACATATTGTGTACCAATAAAGGTAAAAACAGTACTATTACATGAAAAGTTCATTAATAACAAAAGCAGAATAATATGAATGGTTTTATTGGATAACGAATAAAATAATTTCCTCTAATGGAAATTCATCTGTAGATAGGCCTGAACATAACGATTTTCTGATGTAATCCCTTGAAAAGATTATAATATTGAGGTGAGAATCAATGAAAATGAGAGTCATCTTGGTTGGGGGGGACATGTCATGTGCATATATGTGACCCATTATCAAATTAGGGAAAAAGAATATATATGATTTAATGTATTAGTATAATTGATGGTACTATAATAGGTATTATAGTAGGCACTGTTTGGTATTGTAGCAGCTAGAACTATTCACCTTCGAACCACCAGTTTGAGACTCATTACATTAAAGGAATTTCAGAATACCATACCATCAATTTAGTAAAGATTTTGAGCCGCAATAAGGCCTTTAATCCACCTCAAGGACTTTATTTTACTTCAAGGTCATCAGGACACTTGATGTACCAAATAGATTCTACACAGAACAAGCTCTAGGGGAGGATTCAGATATGGAATATTAAACCGAGAAGACTTGTTGTATTTTTAATAATGATAGGGTAAAAAAAATTATCAGTACTTGGAATGTGAATCTCTACACATGATAGATATCTGAACATCCATGCTGAGGTGGAGAGTTGGTCACTATAAATAAACTGGGGATGGGCAGTTCTATGTAGTCATAGTCTCTGATAGACTCCACTAATACCTTATGTGCATGTAATTTAACAAATATTTAAGGCCATTAATGGGTTCCCCTACAAACCTTATAATAGGAATTATAAAAAATGAATAAATATTTAAGGCCTTTAGGACATTCAATATGGTGAGAATCAATTAATGAGTAGAATATGTGTATCTACTATTAATCCTCATAAAGGAGTGGAAATAAATGAATATATTTTAAAAGTAATTTGTCACATTATGATTCAATATTAACATCATCGATGAATTAATTTAACTCAATGAAATGAAATTGGGTTATAATTTTTTTTCACTTGGGTAACATTAAGTATAAATCCTCTTTGATAAAATAAATAAAATTAAAACTCACAATATCATAAATAATGAATAAATGATGATATAAACATTAATAGTTGAACTATGTACACCATAAATTATAAATTAGTAGAATATAAATAATTTATTTGTTTCATGATAAATTTTAAAATAACAAAAAGAAGTGAGATTGCAATGATAATAATTAAGTACATTATTTAGGAAAATAAATTTTTAACATTAAAAATCGTCATATACCACTTTGAATCTTTTTAATCATAATTCCAAATAAATTAAATGAAACTTATAATATAATGATAATATGTAGTTTCATGATATAGCTTGTCAAAGGGTATTATATATATCATACAAAATTTAATTTGTGCTTAATAATAAATAATTCTCAATAGACGGTAATTTGAGATGAAATTCCTTACCTTATATTTCCTTTTCTGGTGAATGACATTTGAACTCAGGTATAAGTGTTTTAAACATGTTAATAAATTATTCAAGAAACATATTAATATTTATGATATCATATTAGATATTTTTATAATATCTTACCACTCCTTTATTAATAATATTCCATTATTTTCACTATTTTGGGTGTTAAATGTCTATTTTTTCTAGTATGTTTTGACTTGTTAATTGTTATTACTATCATAGATTCTTCATATCCAAAATTAAAACCATTTTATAAACATATTATATATTCATTATAATTTCATTATGTTAATATATACTATTTGTAGATAATAAATGAAATTCACCATTCATGGAGACCGTAGACCACACACACGCATAAATTAAACTTTCATTTCATTGTTCTTTTAAAAGAGTGAAAAACGAATTATATATAATTATATTAAAAATATAGTATCATATATATTTCATATATGTAACATAGTTTTATTAAAAGCATCCTTAACTCATTCCATTTATAGTGTTAGTGAATCATACTGCTTTGAGGGGCGGTAGTCTACATTTCCATTAATATCGATATCTTATTCACAAAAAATGTATTTCAAAGAGTTATGTGTTAAAAAATAATTATATAAGTACTAAAAAATTATAAATATCATATAAAATATATATAAATAAGTTATATATTATAATTCGCAAAAATGAAAGGTGGTAAAGGATAAAATGAACAACCTCATTTTGTGATGTGGTAGTCTGCCATAAGCATAAACGATTAGTTCGTTACAAATTAGATTAAAGTTTGTAAAAGTGTATGTATTAGCCTTATTGTTATAAACTATCAGTATATTTATGATAATATTTTTTATAATCATTTAATAATGAAAGTTGAGGTCATAGATAATGGAAATAAAACTAAAGAGTGTGGGGAAAGATGTTAGCTCTTATTTGGGTATCTCTTTTTGGTCTGTACCAAAGGGCTTACATGGTTGAATTTTTCCTAAATGGAGGATTTTAGGAATATTGGATGGGTTTTTATGACCTATTTTTACAAATATTCTTCAATCCAATGGTTCTTCAGAGGTGTGCTGAAGAGGTAGGAGAGCGGGGCTTTTTATAGTGGAGGATGGACACTCTTGTAAATTGTGGGAATGGGAATTCTACCCATGTTTTCCCATTTAAAGTGACTAAAATAGTGTAAAAAGTATATAATAGGTATTATGGAGTCTAAATATCGTCATTCTATTACTTTTTGGAATGTTTATAGGTCATTTTGGTGCTTAAGATTAATGTTAATCATAATATCACATTAATCGTTTTGATTAATTTTAATCCGTTTCACTGATATTTATGTTCAAAAACTTATTTAAAAATATATTAAATTATAAATAATAATTATTAATGTTATAAAAATAATTTTTTGAATTTAAAATCACAGAAGTGGAAGAAACTAATTTAAAATTAATCCAGTAGTGGAGATGACAATGCATGTTTTTTAAGTAAAAACATTCAAATATTAGATGTTTTTTTGTAGACAATTTTATCGTGAATATAATTCCTTGTAATTAAATTGGATATATTGATAAAAAAATAATTTAATTAAACATTAAAAACATATATATAATTTATCCTTATAAATTAATGAGATGAAAAAATAGCTTTAAATTAAAATTCATATTTTCACAAGCCAATATACATGGAACTTGGCAGAAAAATACCACAAAATCCCCCTAAGCAATTATTTATGTTTAAATTTATAATATTAAGCTTATTTTTAAATATGATATTTATAAATTTTCCAAAAATACTATTTAAAATAGGTTCACCATTAAATTTTTTTAAATTCACCGTTGTAAAAATATAGAATTTTATACGTAAAATTGGGTTTGTTTTTATATTATGCCTATCAAATATACTGGATTAATATAAAAATACATTATTTAACATAATATATATATATATATATATCATTAATATAATTCAATAATTTTAATTAAGTTAATTTATTATGATAAAATATCCTTGTGGAGCTAAAAATAGTTTTCTATAAAAATGTCCCCTTTATGTTTAATTGGTTCTAATATTCACTTATAATTAATTTTTATGAAATTATTTTGTTTTATATTTGTAAACCATATATTTTAAAAAGATATTAAATAACAATATTATTTTATAATTTAACGGGTATTTATATCTTATTAAATTAAATATTAATATTTTAATATTGTATTATTGTTCGACAAAACTCGGTCTCACGTGTAACACAGGCAATTAAAGAAACTCATTATCACATGTGATAGATACTAAATCATTTTTTCATGAATTTAATGAAATTAAATATGTTTATTTTATTTAAAATAGTAAATATATTATAAAATCTCATGAAATTATATTCACTTATGCAAATGATGTTACGTGTTATACTCACTATAAAACAATATGTTTTATTTTATAATTTCATGGTGTTACGTCAGAGAACCATTTTCCCTAGTTTCATTTTTTGAAAAATTTAATATGAAACGTATTTTACAATAATTTTTAATATTTCCCCATAATAAAAATATTTTATACCACTTTCTAGACTTCTTATAAGTTATGTATATTTTCGAAACCTAAGGAAGGGATATATAAAAAAGGTTTAAGCTCAAATGACCAGTAAGGAAAACTTATCAACATATATTCAAGGGATAGATCATAATAATATGTGAAAAATGATAATATAAAAATTAATTATATAAAATAACTTGTTACTATATTATTTGTCCATAATTCCAGATTGAAGTACAGGAAATCATAAAAAACACATACCTTAAGATAAGAGTGTTACATATGCAAGGAATCATGACCTGAATAAATGTCATCATAAGATCATGTAATCATAAATATGATTCAAAAACATATAACATGAAATAATAAGAAGAATTATAGGATCACCCCCAATACTATCATAGTGGATAGAGTCCCATAGTGGATTGGGTTCCCCTCCCATTTCCATAAACATAGTGGAAATAAAGCCATGGTGGATTGAGTTCACTCCCCATTTCTATAAGGATAGATTACATAGTACCATGGTAGATGAGATTCAATCCCCATTACCTTTGATATTATATAATTATATGTAATTCTTCACCCAAATCATTGGAGTTCTATATAATTATGATCCCACTCATCAAATAAAATATTGTCTTAGGCTTAATGTCGGTGAACTGTACATGGTATTTCATAAGATGAAACAATTAACCAATTCATTAGAAGGATATATAATTATATCCTAACCCATAACAAAATTATAATTATAATATGTACATTGATACATGTTTCACATGAGAATTGGAAAACAAATAAAAAGTATACTCATGATAAAACCCATGATAAATAAGAGGGTTCAATAATCATGTGTCAATGTATAACTGAAGGCTTTATCATAATTATTCTCTAGAGAGTACAGAATAAAATTATTTTTTGTGTTAATATTTTAATATGAAACATATTTATTGAACATTGAGTTCCAATGTAGAAAAATTAATTAAAAATATTAATGGAGTAAGAATGAAAATGAACCACATAGGTAGTTCTTTAAGAAATAGGAATGGGATATTTTAAGGAATAAATTAATTTATTGTTCCAATTTGCAATATTATTGAAATATGATGGGTTTACATTAAATAATTTGGTTTTTAAAAGGGATCCCATGGTGGAGATCATTTTATGGATGAAAAAAATTTCATGAAATTAGAAATTAGAAAGATCTCTTATGTCATGTTCACATAAAATTGATAATTTCAAAGAGAACATAATGCAGTTATTATCCCCAAAAGAAACATATTGTAAACTATATTTATATATATAATAATATATATATATATATTATATAATAAATACATATGAATAATATTTACTAAAATGGGTAAAAAGAAAGAGAACATATAACTCAAAAGTAATGAGGGTGGTCGAGAAGACAACTTCCGTGTGTTTTAAAATTCCTTTTTATTGAAAACCCACAAACTAAAAGATGGTAATAAAACATTTTTTTGAATGTAAGATAAGTGTAATATGAATTTCATATGATATAATACATAATTATGTTTACAATCACAAAAGAAAACATTGGTTTGAAGGGGAAATATGAACATAGAATGAAAATATCATTAAAGATATTGTGAATTATTTTTTATAATGTCACCATATTTGGGTAATGAATACCTAAATGAGTAATACTCAAATGAAAAAATTAATTTTAACTTGATATAAATACAATTTACCATAGGTCCAAACTCTTTTTTCACGCATTAATGTTATCTAAGATAATTAAATTCTTATTATTGAAAACTATATAACTATAATTATTCCTATATATTTCACTCAACAAGGTCTATTTAATACAATTACTTATATATTTTTAATATAATTTTTTCTTATGTCTATTAATTGGGGTTATTCTGTAAATTTCTCCTAACCCTTTTTGGATTGATGATTGTGATGAATGAGTTTTTAAAATAAATTAATTAAATAATAAACTATTTTGATTTATCTATCTCATTATTAATTTATTAAAATATATATATTGTTTCATAGGTTATCCCAAAATGGACCATACATTAGAAAGGTTCCCCCGATCTATTCATTTGAAATGGTTAACTTCATAATAAAAACTTATAAAAAATATTACTTGAATATTTTAAAATATTACCATTGTACAATTTTTATTGTTTTATAAATATATTTTTATAAAATATTTATTTTAAAATATTTTTTTAAAATTATCTCTGTTATGTGGTCGTAGAAAAAAATATGTTGTCCCCTGGAGGTGGTAGTCGGAACGTACACAGATGATACTCATACTTTTCATAGATAAAAAGGGTATCTAAATAAAATAAATTTTATATAAGAATCTTAATAATGTTATAATTATTGAATTTTTTCAATTAAATTATATTTTAGACCTACTGTAGAACCTTTTGTTCATAAGGTAATAGTTCACATGAACGCCTGATGACAATTTAATTTTTTTAATTGATTTTAAAGGAAGGTAAAAATAGATATTCAATAAGTAAAATAACATTTAAGTATATTAAAATATTTATTCTATGAATCCTTTTAGTATATAGGTTACTAGAGGGGGTGTAAAAGAAGAAAATAAATTAGGAAATCATGCTTAAATAATTACCTCTACCTTTGTAAGTTCTCCCATGGGTGAATCCTTAAGGCTATATATCATATTATACTGGGAATGAAATGTTTTATATTTATATTGAAGTGTTTTAGGAGATACATGGATATATTTTTGTATAGATAAGTCTTCAGAAGGGGTAGAGAAACTAAATTATTTTATTAAAATTGATCCCTTAATAGATATTTTTCAAATTCAAACTCTATATTAATCCATTGAATTTTATTGAAAAATACCATTTTAAGACATTACATTTTCTTAAATTAATTTTTTATGAATTTTTAATCAATTAAAATATATTTATTTACTAGTGTAATTTTTTATTTTTTTATTATGTAAATAATATTCATCTATTATTCCGCATCTCATTTTAGCTTGGTGTCAGGAGTGAAATGAGATATCAAAACAATTATTATTTAATAAAATATTATATACTAACATATTGGGGTGTTATATGTTGTGATTCGAGGATCACACGATGATATTCTGTAACATTTTAATTTATATCCAAAGTTTATAGAACTATCCTCAAGCTAGTATGACTTCCTCAGATATCCAAGAATTATTTTTGAACTGTTTGAGAAGACACATTCTATAAAATTATATTCATCTCAAACAAATATCATCCTTGAGAATCCAAATCAAACCCTGAATCATGGAAACAACCAAAAAACACTTACAGAACACAATGGCATGTCTCTCAAATGGAACAATTCCATAAGCTAAGAAATAAATGACAGGAAATATGTGATTTCCCATATTAGAGTCAATCATAATAATAAATAAATGATAAATAACAATTGATAAATCATAATTTAGTCAATATGCCATTGTTTATAAAAAATACGGATCAAGACATCTTAAAATTCCAAGAGATTATATGTGATTAATGTTTTTATGTGCTATCCACTAGGCCACCACGAATCCAAAAAAATGAAAAAGATACCTTATTGACATATCACATTAACATAGAGATCCTGAATCTTGATCATATTCTCTACAAATGTCATGTAATTCTCCAAACCTAACTCTTCCTATTAACTGACTAAGGAGTAATCAGGAATATATCAATGAAGTTGAGACACATGGAATTCCTCATTAATCACATATAACAATGGATAAAGTTAAAATTGATATGCCACCTCACCATCATGATCTAGAATCCCAACAAGTTAATGGGAAAATGAGATAATTTTCTCCCATGATCAAACCACTAACTCCAATAATAATTGGATAATCACAATATCATGTGTTCTCCAACCTTCTAATAGAAATGATCTCATACACTTGGATATAATGCTAAAAACATAATCTTTAAAATTATGGACCTAATTCTAATGAACATGTACCAATTATATCCATCTGAAACATAAATCATCTAACAAAAAAATGGACAACTGAAACACCTAAGGACATTTTATAATTTTTTTGAGAAATAAGATAGAATATTACATAACAATACCCATGTAATTATGTTTTAGTTTTTTCTATTACACCCAATTTTTCTTATTACATAATATGTATTCATCATCTCCAATATAGAAACCTACTAGACATATTTAAATTAAAATACTTCCTAATATCTTAGGTAAAATGAACATATGAATGGTGAGATCAAATTTTCAGTAACGGTAAACATATAAACTACCAAGTTAATATCTTTAATGAGGAAAAAATGTGTGTAGTATTCTAGGAACATAATCAAATTTCATGATAAAAAGAAAATATAATTCATACCCATCATAACCTAAAACATAAATAGTTAAACCTGAAAATGGTATTAAATTAAAGATAAAATATATAATATTCTATAATCACAATCCATATGAAAATAATCCCTGACCAATGGAAACATAATAACTTATTGCTAGAATAGGAATATATTCTAGTAATTTGGAGCATCAGGCATTAATAATGGAATCCCTTAAATTAGATAATTCTAAAATTACATTAATAGAAACGTATAATGATTAAATCCATTGTCTCTTAGGAGATACTAATACTTGGTAATCTCTGTAATATCTTAATTTTAATGTGTAAATTTTAACTCCATCATCTATTTGGTGTAATGTAAAATATTTAACACTATCACTTTACCCAATGAATTAGATGAATACAAATGACCCACCAATCATTGGTGTACAACTTCATCACCAATACATCTTTTATAATGGAACCACATTAAAATCATCCATATACATATGAAAGTAGCATATAATGAAAAAAAAATTATAATATTTCACATCTCAACCTATTACCTTTGAAAACAACCATTATTCCTTTTAAGCTTTGTTTATAACAACCATTGAAAACAAATGGTTTCCATGAAAATATCATAAAAAATCATCAGAGTTTTTTTAGAGAAAGTTCTACAGTATAATCATGATATCATATCCATGGTGAAGCTTTATAATCATTAATGGATGTCAGAATCAAGGAAATTACCCTATAAAACCATTAAAATGATTTTGAAAAAATAAGTGGGAAATTTTCTTTTCTTTTAGTACTATTAAAAAAATACAAAAAATATTGACAAAATAATTTCATGTTCAAATAATACTAGAAACTTTTATGATAACATTAAAAATAATAATAGTAATGATACAAGGAAAACCCATTCAGGTTATAAACATAAAAAAAACATTTTTTCCAACATTTTCAAAGAGAGCAAAAGTAAAAGATGGTGAAATATTTAAGATTTTGTTTAAAACCATTTAAAATAAGGTCAAACATCAAGTAAAATAACCTTATGAAATCATTTATATTCGGAAAACAACATTATTAAAATAATATATTTAATATTGAGGATAATTTCGGATAAAAGTCATTATAACACTTAATGGAATGTTTTTAGATAAAAATAATTAAAATACTTTAAAAAACCCTTTGAAATAAAGAACATAAATATAATTTTAAAATACCATGATTATAAAAAATTTCATGATATTATATTTTGAGAGTAATTATATACACCATATAAATTAATACATGTTTATTAATCAAAACCTGACACAAAGATGGAAGTTTGAGATAAGAACCCCTTGCATCTTGGGTAATGATACAATTAAGAAAATATTGAATGAATGGATATAAAATTATTCTACAAAACCTAAAATTTATATAAATTAATTTGTGACAATATTTTTGTGGGTCAGTAAGTAAATTATATAAAATAAATCATGTTGAAAAAGTAAATTATGTCTTCAGGAATTGTAACTAAGACCTTAAAACCACTTAAAAATTTCATAAAATTTTAATTAAAATATCATCAATGTGATATCTTCAAAAGAACAAAAAATAAAATGATAAATTATTCATTCAATATGTGACATATTAATTATAATTATATATACCTTATAAAAGGAAACAAGTGCATAATTTGAGACATGTCTTAAACAAACAATACCAATATGAATAATCTAAAAAAGATCATATCATTAGAGTGAGAGTTAATGAATGAGAAGATTATGTGAAAAATTAAAATCGTGAAAAATTGGAAATATAAATAATAAAATCACAGCTCATTCCATGAATAATCTTGGAATAACATAGTTAATGATGTAGAAGTATATCACAATGAATGAAAATTGCATTAAGAACCCCTTATCTCGAGTCCATATATTCTTTTCATTCCCTTTAACTCATATAATATAATATTATAATTATTATTTACCTGTTTAAGAATATTTTATATGCTCATTAATTTATAATTAAAACATTTATTTCAATTCTTTCAATGAAATATTTAATTACATAACAGGTTAAATTCTCATCGAGTGTTTTGAAGATGTTCAGTTTACAATTGAATATTTTCATGACTAGTTTGAATTCTATAAATAGTTTAATAATTTATATAAAACCATAATTTTTATAAATATATATTACAGTTTAATTGATGAATATTTGTTTTATTATATGAAAACATGAATGGGGACCATACAAGTTTAGTTTATTTTGGATCATGGATTTAAAAACATCAGGTTCATAAGTGAACTACATCATCTCCCAAAATGTTTTCATAACTAGAACCCTAAATAGATGTAGCATACTTAATACCTTAATCCAAACCTTTTGTAAAGGAAACTTATGTAATGGGGAAATCATATGGTGAATAAGGGTAATCAAGGGTGATATCCATGATCACTTAAATATAACAGGATCATAATGTTATGAAAAAATGAACCTAACATTTGAAAACCATATCTTGTATGACATAGATCATAATTATGAGTCATGGAATAAATATTTTTTTATACAAGACATGACTAATAAATAAATCAAATAACACGTTCCATGAGAGAAAAAACAATGGAATAGGACGTGAGTTTGTGTTACACAAATAATCATAGAAAATAATTTCTTTATTAGTTAAGGATCAATACTAGGAATATCAATGTTTATTGGGTTAACTCCCCAAAAAATCCTAGGAGTCATTGTCCACTCCTAGGACTATCATATTTGATACATTCCCTTAGATAGCTAGGTCCACTCCCATTCTGGTCCTATTTATATCGTGAGATATCAATCTTTACCCAATGCATTGAGGGCTATATAATTCTAGGACACCCATCGCGTAATGAAAATCAGAAATATATTTTCTATAAGATCCTAATAAATTAAACATGGAATAAATGATGAATATAAACATGTTTCATTAATATTTTATCATTCTATAACCCATGGAAAAGAAATGAGTTTTATAAATATTTTATCCTATCATAACCCATGGAAACCGACATGTTTCATAAAAAATTTAACATTATAATCTTATGGAGTCCATAGAATGAATATGGATGGAATCATTGGATAATAAACCCAATAAATATTATACAAAATAAAAGGATGTTGTGATTGATGAATATAAATACCATACAAATACCATGAAAACATTCTTAAGGAAAATTAATTTTCTATTTTAAAATCACTTCTTTAAAATCTAAAAATCATAAAAATATTTTGGAAAACATTTTTTTTGAGAATAAACATTGAAAATATTATATTATTCTTCAATACATTAATTTTTCATGATGGATGGATATTTTGTTTATGTTTTATATGTAAAAAAGAAAACATTCAGTTGAAAATTTCGTAAACAATGTAAAAATAAAATACATCATTAAAATAAATATGATTCCTTTAAAACCATATTTTAAAAGTTAAAACATGTTTATAAAAGAAATTAAAAAATAATATGAAAATATTAAACAAATACATTAAAAATAATTAGAAAACATAGACATGGGAGATAAAGTATTTTAGATCGAAGAGAGAAATGAAGTCTCTTTCACTTAAAAAACATTATTTCAGTATCTAGAGAAATTAAATAGAGGAAAATAAAATTAAAATAAGGAATATTAAGAAATAATATTTTGAAAATAAAATTAATGTGTTTTTTTAGTTATATCATAAGATATAATCATTTTATATTTCAATATAATCAAACCTGTTAAATAATTAGATTGTAACATAAAAGCTTTCTTCAAGTTTGACTTTGTTTGTATGTGTTCAAACCTCATGTATAATAAATAAATGTTAATTATTAATTAGTTAATGAACCAAAATAATATATATAAAACCTTATTCTATTTACTTATATCCTTTATCACCCACTTGTTAACAATTATTTATTAAAATCACTATTTTGGGTCACAATTGCATCATTTTTATGTATGTTTTTGAATGGTAGTTTTGATCCATATAATTTGATCCTTGTTACATAATATATTGAATGAAATTAATTATATAAATATAATATATATTAATTTATAAATATTTAAATTCATCCAAATATTCTAGGTACATAAAAATGAATAATACCATTTATGGAGAAGGTAGGTCGTACGTACGCATGAATAATGATTTCAATTTTTGACTGATGAAAAAACTAAATTTAAATAATAAATAATATCTAAAAAATATTATATCATGTTAATTATATATATTTATTAAATCAATAATAATTACCATCAAAGTAAAATAATATTGAAAAAATGATTCATATCACTTTGTAGAGGTGGTAGTCCATACCTACGCATGAGCGACAGTATCATTTCCCAGCAAATTGGTGGGTAAGAATTTTGATATGATATTATCATTTTATATGTATAATTATGTTATTAATAACATATATTAACATTAATGTCATGATAATACACATCCAAATAAAAATCTAATGAAATTTTTTTTATCACTATATGGAGACAATAAGTCATACATAAACCCGAGTGATAATTTTACTTATGATTTGATGAAAAAATGGGTGGATAAAGGTGGATTAATAATCATAAGAAAATTTGAGACTATATAGGATACTTAGTTTAATATTTAATTGAAAATAACATATATATTGATGTGGTAAAATAGGTTGTAAAAAGAAAGTGATTAGTTTAGGCAATTACCATCTCATTGAAAAAACTCCAACAAATATTCTCTTAATGATCCTAGGGTTGGTATTTTGTGAAAATTTGAACCTCTATATTTTCTGTAAATATTTTTATATGTTATTTTTTTATGTTATGTTCATGTTATATGGATCAAAGTGGTTTGAATAACAAAAAGGAAGGGTGTCCATTTATAAGAGAGGGAGAGGACACACATATAATTTATTAAGAGATTAAAATATTATAAAGTAATTATATTAAAAAATTATTTTAAATTGATATAAATTTGAAATTAGAATAGTATTTGGTGTATATTAATTCATATAATTAATTTTATTTAGGATTTTTCATTTTAATCTTTATATTTTTTTAATAATTTATTTGTTAATTGTTTTTGACATTAATCCTTGTAATAAAAAATTTTACATAAAGGATTAATAGTATTACTATAATTATAAAAGTGACTAATAAATTAAAAATTCAATATTTTTTAGGTATATTACATTCAAATTTCTGAATATAATATTTTTATGCTTTCTAAACCATTTAATAAATAATTAATTATTATAAAATACCAATAATGTCAATTTTAAAACAATTCATTTAATTTGACGTACAAAAACCTATGAAAATGATGAAAATAGAATATAATTAATAAAAATATAACTAATACATTATATTTATCTATATAATTCATGGAACACTATATCCCACTAAAAATTTATTACATTTAATATTTTTGAAATCGTTTAATTTATTTTTCTATTAATTAATCAATATCTGTGTTGGCAATGTATAAGAATTTCAAGTAATTATATTGTTACTAAAAACTATAAATAAATTTCCATCATGAAAATAATATAATTAATTTAATAATGAAAATTTTATATTCATTTAATAATTCCTTTTATGTTTATTTTAACACATACGATATATTTAAAACTAAGTGAGTGATGCATTTTAATTTTCATTATTTTAAATAATATATTTGTACTTTTCATGTAAATTTTTACATTAAAGAAACAAATTTCAATAAAAAGGTCATAAGGGTAAATTTAAATTCCTACAATAATAATTAGATGAAAAACTGTGGACATATCACTTAGTTTTAACATATATTTACACCATTTATCCATTATCATGGTGATATATTTTACTGCTGTTAAAATTCATATTACCAAAAATAGATGGGTAATATTTACCAGATATTAATATTATGATTCAAAATATTGAATCAATTTTCATGATATTATATCCTTATGGGGAATGAATAAATTTTAAAAGTAGTTTGAGAATTGTTTTCTAAGAAAAAACCATTTTTAATCATAAATAATTTTTTATTCCATTCTCATTTTTGAAAAATTATTAAATTAATTATTAAACATTTAATTGAATAAATAAAATATAAATTTCATTAAAATAACTCACCACTAGTTATTAATTTAATTAATTAAGACAAAAATACATTATTTGTATAAATATATTTATTCATAAAAACATATACTAAATATTCAATTGATTATAATTTTCATTTATAATTAATATTTTACAGAATAATTAATATTATATATATGTAAAAGATTAATTTTTCAAAATAAATAAGGTATTATTCATAAACACCATTCCAATAACTATGAGATAATTATCACAATAAATTATAATATTTTAACAGTATATTGTTGCTTGTTTAAACTCGGTGTTGCGTGTAATATAGGCTATCAAATAAATCAAATAATTAATGGAGGAATATATTTTAAAACAATAGTGTGTTAAATTATACACCATTAAAATAAATTTAATAATGAAATTCATCTCTCAGTTCCAAAAAAATTAGGGGATGTCTATGACATTATATTATCTGGTTCCCAAGTAGTTTCTTTGAATTTATGATTTCTCTACTGAACCTTCACCAGGTAGTTGATCTTTTTTTGTAGAACTTTATCTCTATGATTAAATATTTATATTGGTATTTCTTTATAATAAATTTCATTCTGATATTTTTTGTCTTTTTATTTCAAAAAATGTTATAGATCAAGTATTTAGTACCTTCGAAGAGATATAAGTAACACATCGGGATCTCAAGGGAGGTTCTGTGGAACTTCCAAGTGATAAGCTAACACAACTACTCGATCGAGAGTGTAGAAAGGGATAATATACATATGGATCCACATTAAATTATTTCAAAATATCGATACCTTATTCTTTATATAAATTCATAGAATAAACTTCTCATTAACATCAAATTTCAGATCATACAATTGATTTTCAGCATAGCTATTTTGTCGACTCTAAGCTTCCTTGATGTGACGTTTAATTTATTTAGAGTAATATTCCATTTAAATAGCTATATTATGTCCCAAAATCATTATTTATCTTTATCAATCAATAAAATATGAATTTATACACTTCATTCCATATGGGTATTCATAAGGACCTGTCTGATTGCTCAAGTGAAAGCTATTGTTGTAAGAAAACTCGAAAAGAGGTATGTGTGGATCAGAAAAATCATTTAAATATATAAAATATAATATAAAAATCACCATTAGGGGTTGAATGGTTCTATAAGATTAACCATACATATGAGGATGATAAAACATTCTTAATGTCGACTCTATAACTGGAGCTTATAAAAGACAATGCTAGAGCATCGATGTATACCCTAGATCCTGATCAATTATAATAGAATGATTTACTCCATAAAACCTTAACACCTAAGTAATGTATATTATAAAAATATTATCAAGATATAAGTCTTAATTTATGGATATTATGTATCTTTAACTCATAAGGTGATCAAATAGAACCCACACAATATTATTCGATTTTGATTTGTTGAAGAGTCTGATTATAATGTCCATGTTGATGTTTTTCAATTTCCATCCTCGTATGGGTAAGGATTCTAAAAACCCCTTAAAATTATGTATTCCGGAAATAAATACATACATACAATATTCCAATTAATGTAGTAAGAAATTATTATTTTCAGAATGTCTTACAAGAAATACTCTTTTAGATCTCTATATATCTTTATAAGTCCAGGATAAAAATGAATGATGGACTACGAGACTCATCCAACATCTCCTTCATCAAATCTGGCTTGGACATGTCACATACTTGTTTCCTAAATGATATCATTCCATTATACTCAAGGTTGAACTAGTTAACATTTATCATCTCATTTTTAGACTCTATATCATCCTTTTACACCTACTTAATATTCACCTAGATAGTTGGTTAAATACTTATTTCTGAAACATAACATTTCTACCCTTACATCAAGATTACATGATCCATACTTCGAAAATAAATACATAATGGAACTTTGTTCATCCTCATAATAGATAACCAAGAAATATTCTTTTAACATAGAGAATCTACCACCTCGACTAATTTTCCAATGTGGTAATTTATTTAGCATTCATAATATTTAATACGCTCTAACCATCTTCTCTCGAACATATTCAACTATTTCTATGTGAAAATATACTTTAACATTTTCTGATCAATATATATATAAGAACATTATATATATATATCCTAAACAAATTATTACCACAGAATCCAAATCATGAGTTGGGTAATTTTTCTCATGAACTTTTAATTGGTGTGAGGTTTAATTTATGACCACATCCTTCGACATTGGAATGTATACTAGTTCAGTATTTTATTAATAAATATAGAATAAAAATCCTTTTAACTTTAGGTAAATGTAATAACAGGTTCACCAAACAATGTTCTCTTCATTATGCATAAATATTTTTCAAACTCACCAATCTAATGGTGTAACACCCCGTGAATTTAAAAGAATAAAATTGGGGCTTGTGTTATATGAAATATACTGTATAGATTGTGTTATATACAAAACTATGTTTAAAAAAATCACTCTTTTCATATTATATTAATGAAATTTATATTTCATTTTTTACATCTAATTTCTAGCATTTAAACTATATTTTTAAATTGAAAATATATATCCACTTTTATTTTTTAAATAGTATTTTCTAAAAAGTAGTTATTTTAGCTTTTTATGTGGAAATTATTTTAAAGGTATTTTATTTAAAATTTTATAATTTTTTTAGAAAATGTAAACATTATTTATAATAAATAATAAAAAATTATATTTTTCTTAATTTTTGTATTTTTACAACAAGTTTCATTTTTTGAAAAATAGTGTAGAATACTATATTTTAATTAAAAAAATCAATTTCATTTAAATAATTTATAATGTTGAATTATATTTTTAATTTTTTAAATTTAAAAATATTTCAATTATATTTATTTTAGTTCAATTTAGTTCATTGGAATCATTTTCAGAGTCAATTTTCATGTAGAAACGTTGTAATCATTTGAACATTTTCACTTGAGACCCCCAATTTCTTGTAACATTTATTAGATTACTTTTAAAATAAATTAATCTATTTCTATTAATTAAAATGAAAAAAATGTATTCTATATTTGGAATCATAATTAATAATATTTTCCAATACGTTCAAATTAATATTTTACCAAAGTGATTAGTGAATTAAATTAAAATTAATTACAACAATAAAGGTTAAAATGAGTTTAATTAGTGGATAAAAATAGAATATATGGTGAAAAAAATGACCAAACATTTGTCTAAGAACCGTTTTATAGAAACAGTTTGACCCTTTTTTCCATAGTCTCAAAATTTAAGAGTTTGCGGGACACCCATCCAAGAAGGTGAACTATATAAAAATTTATGATAATAAAAAGTCATCAAATGTAAATTTATAATTTTTCATTTCCATAAATCATTGGGTATTGGGAAAAACAAAATATGTTCAACTGTAAAAATTTGTTTTAAATGTTTATTAATTTAATAATAAAAATAATTTATCTTTAATTTTTTGATATGATATAATCACAGTAAATTATTATGGAACCCCAACACATGGATTATTTAGTTTACAATTTTAAAAAATAAATGAGACAAATAGTATTAAAAATGAGATAAATAGAATTATTTTTGTGTTTACTTATTATTTATATGAATATATATTGATAAAATTCTTAAAATATAATATATTTTAATTCCATTATTTTATTTATATTATTTAAATTAAAACAAACTAAATAATGTAATAATATATATCAATGTTTTATTATAATAAATTATTGTTCATTAAATAATTTGAAATTATTAAAAATAAAATATTAGGTAATGTTATTTTTAAATGTTACTAAATGTAAAATATATTCCATTAATTTAATACACTATCTTTTAAAATTAACATATTAACCATTAAATAGTAAAAATTTAATTGGTACAGTTAGGGTAAAAACCGTTTCTTCCTATTCAATGTGCATCCATCAAATTTAATTTACAACACACATGATATTTTTATTTTATAGTTTTTACATAATATTGAAAATAAATGGGACTAAATTTTCTAATAATTCTTGATTTAATTTAGTCTTAATGGATGAATTAAGAAGTTTTGAAAAATTGTTACCTTAATTAAAAAATAATGAAAAAATAATGAAAAATAAGTGTGAAAGAAAAAATTGTTTAAGAAGTTTTTTATTCTCTATGGTGGAGGTTATTTCGACCTAATAACTCATCAACTAAGTTTTTATTTAATTTCTGAGTTACATCAGGTAAGGGAGACCTCTCAATAATAAATACTTTTGATTATTTACAATAACATCAATCATCCACATCTATAAATGGTAGTTAATCGCCGCACTTATTCACCCCACTCAAGCCTTTTGGATTGTGAAAAACCTACCCAAACAACCATATAACTCTCTTAACCTCATCATAATATAATGTTTTGGGTATAATAAAAAAATATCATGGTTTTATAGAAAACATGATGTGGATTCTTGAATAATGGGAAATGTTCATCTAAAAGAATTTTTATTTTAATTCATTATCCACCTCCTGAAATTATTCTTATAAAATACATATATAATAACCATAGTATCCTACATATATTGAGATTTTTTATGTTTATGTTATTTCTTACACAAATATTATCTTCCATCAAATGGGTCATGAAATCATCATTCGTGTGTACAGTGGACTACTGCCTCACAAACGATGTCCTTCGTTTATAAATTACCACCTCTCATGGTTGGGAATAATGATGTAAATACTATTTATATATTATATTCATGATATTTATAACTTTATCCAACCCCTTTAGTTATTATATCATATAAACCTTTTTTATATTCTATTCCTTAAGGGATTATATAACAGTGCTTGTCTGTACGATGGACTACTTCTTCACAAAGAGAAGTGAAGTATTTATCACTATAATGTCACATGGAAAGTAATAAGGGTAAATATAATGAATATATATAATATACGTGTAAATTTTTTTAAAATAATGATGTAATTTATTTCTGGAAATATGATATTTCATTTCCTTCATTCCATTTCGCACACTGAAAAAGTTATACCATCGTTCATGGACATGTCGTCTATTGCCTACTCGAATCAGTCTAAATCTCATACATAAGAAAAATGTTATTTATAATTATATATTATGAACTATAATGGTATTTATGAAATCATTATAATTCTATAATGATAAAATACATCTTACCATCCGTCCATATTTATCATTGTGAAATGAAAATATTAGTCATGCATACATACAAGAAATCATCTTCACGATCATAATGTTTGTTCAATTTTCACACCATTTTTAATCATTTCTTTAAAAAAATTATTTTATATAAAAATATAATAATTATTTCATGAATACTATTTTTTATATTTTTAAATTATCACCCCTTTGAACATATTCAACCAAACAAATTAGTTTTTAACAAAAAATAGTATATATTCAAAACATATCACGTAACATTATTAGGTTATGGAAATATATAAAAATATTTTAATTGAAATTTAAGAAATAAAAAACATGGGAAAGGTGATCAATGTGAATTCATTAACTCATTATTTTGGATTCAACACATAAAATTTTTGTGTAATGTGTTTTTAAATATAAATGAAAAATACATAAAGGATTTTATGAACCAAGACATTTTTCTAGTCTTGATTTTAGAGAATTAGAGATAAAAATCACTCTTATCAAAAATGAAAAACAATAAAATAATCTAACACAAAAAATTGGGTTCAATAACTCCATAAAAAAATATAATTCCTATGAAACGATTTTACAAAACCTCAGGAAGAATAAATTTAAAAATTGTGAGCATAATTTCATAGTACGGAGTTTAATAATATGGTAGTAAAAAATACAGTTGGAAAATATATTTATAAAATATTATAAGACTTTATAGATAACTACACATTGAAAATTCTTTAATAATAATTTAGTCATTTTCCCAGAAAAACATTATGCATGCTTTTGAAAATAAAATCATGAGGCCACTGGAAACATTGAAGAATATCTGTTCCTATCCACATTTTAAAGGATGGGTTCAATCCCAATTTTCAATCATGTTTATAAGGTTCAAGAACCTAAATTTATAAAAACACTTTAAGCCTACCATAAACACACACACACACACACACATATATATATATATGTCTATACATTTTTGACAAGATTGTTTCTTTATAAATAAACATGGTAACATATTTTTATACATTTCTTTACTAATATATAAATATATATTTACATATACATCCATAAGAAATTATATTTTAGATTTGGAACAACCAAATCACGAAAAAACATGACTTTTCATAGTATATTATTGAATTAATAAGATTCATCCAAATAATTTTAAAAACTCAGTAATTCCAAGTAATTTTTTTAAATTATATGGAAATTTTGCGAGTCTGTGAAAATTGACGGTGCATGATTCTGAGGCCCGGTGTGCCTAGAATAAATTTATAAACATTTTTTTGGGTGTGTTTAGTAAAAATGTGAGCGGGTTTTTTTGACTTTTGAACCGATGCATGGAATTGAAATCTAAGGACATCATTGAAATCATAGCACTGATATTCTCTTAAGGAGACCTTCACCTAAACCGCAGTGGGTCGAGGGTGATAGTTTTTTTTCATGATTTTTCATTGAATAAAAATAAAATAAAATTTTTGACATTTTTATTTTTATTTTTGAATCCTCTCTACATGGGTTATGGAGGTGTGGACCACCCAAACTAAGAAACCCCCCAAATTAAATTCTAGCAGTGGGGACCACCAAAACCCTCCTTTAATGGAAGATAACACTTGGACATATTCCCATTAATTAATTATGAAAACTCCCCATTTAATTTTTGGAGCCAACTAAAAATTAATGAAATGTGTCAACATTTTAATTATGCCAACATAAATGATCTACTTAATTTATATTATATTGGAACCTCTTTCCATTGGGTGTATTTGGTTGGAAAAGAAGAATGGGAGAACTTGTGGAGGAACATTCACTCCAATGAAGAACACCTCCCAATGAAGATCTTCTTCAATGAAGAATGAACCATCTTATCCAATGAAGAACACATCACCTCCAACATGGGATGTCTTCAACAATGACGAACTGACATCCGTCCTTCCCTCCTCATCGACGTCAACAAGCCTCCGAGGTAGAGGTTTTGTTATTCTTCATGTTTTACATTGAATTAATCCTCTTGATCTGCCTGATACAGAACTAATGTAGAGGGATCAGGCCAAACAAACACTACCTGATCCCTCCACCATTATTCATAGTTGGTCTGTTTTTCGTGATGGAGGAGGACATCAACCGAGACTAGTGGGGAATGGGAACGGAGCCTGGCACCATGGCCAGCCCCGATGAAGGTGGCAGTGCGACCGTGCCACCGGAGAAGGGTCACGGACCATCGACCTCGACGGAGCAAAGATGGCAGCCAACAGCATGATGGGGATGGCGGCATACATCCACGCCACCCCGCGAAAAAGTGTTATAGCTTGTTCCATGGCGACGAAGGGAGGACAATTGGCCATCCAGCCAGTCCCGACGGACCGCCGCACCACGGAACCCCCAGCGCACCGCGGCCTCCCCGCCACACCGCGGATGCCGTACTGCACCGCAGTCGCTCGAAGCCCCGCGGCCATGCTGCATCATGGGAAGCTCGACATGGGCATGGCCGGGCTAGACCTAGCAGGTTGGGCCAGGTCGGTCCCACCCGGTCGGACCGGACTGAGACTAGTTTCAACCCATCCCATACTTTTGGACATAACTTTGGCACTAGGGATCCATTTGACTAACTATATAAGGCGCCAGAAAACATGGAGAGATATTGTCACTTATGTATACCCCACTTGAGATTTGGATAAAGTTGGGGTACGGTCGGGTTGGATCAAGCACAATCCCAACTGGGCCCATGGCAATAAAAGTCTAATAACTTACACACCGAGCATCCGATTGACGCACCAACTGTTACATTGAGACCCCTATGATGTGGCAGTACTTTGGGATACTTCTTTGCTAGAATTCATGTCATTTGGAGTATCGACTAGTGACTTGAGGAGTGGAACCTCCTGGTGACAAGCGAGATAAGTGCAGGAACCCTATAGCTGGATGTGATGATGTACTAGGATACTGTGTGGGTCTGACAGGGTACTAGGATCATGTGTGGGTCTGACGATGTAGTAGGATCCTGTGTGGGTATGATGAGTTAATAGGACTTTGTGTGGTTCTGATTATGTACTAGGATCATGTGTGGGTATGATGAGGTACTAGGATCCTCTGTGGGTCTGACGATGTACTAGGATCATGTGTGGGTCTGAAGAGGTACTAGGATCCTATGTGGGTTTGACGAGGCACTAGGATCCTGTGTGGATCTGATTATTTACTAGGATCCAATGTGGGTCTGAAGATGTTCTAGGATCATATGTGGGTCTGATGAGGTATGTGTATCATGTTTGGGTATGACGATGTACTACGATCCTCTGTGGGTCTAATGATGATTTAGGATTCTTCGTGGGTATGCCTCTTAATAGAGAAAGATGATTCAATAGTATCATCTAATCATATCTACTTCTATACATAAGTAATACCTGGTATGAGCTAAGTTATTAACTTTGTGGTGATACATTTTTTTGTATTATCTTATGTTGCATACCTGTGTGGTACTTTCTTTCAGGGTGATACCTTGGTGGTATTCTTCTGTGTGGTGTACATATGTGGTACTTACCTTCCTGATATATCTTCCTTTGTAGAACATTTTATCTTTGGCCTTTTTAGTTGGACTATGTGTTTTTTCATGATTGAGATGGGTACACTTGGTAACGTTGATATATGTATCGGCATATACCATGGTAGGGTTTCCAGTTGTTTTCATCATTTTTTGTTTATCCTTTGTGGTTTTTGTGAGACCTTGAGTGTCTCGGGGTCCCTATTGAGTATCGTTATACTCACCCCTGCATAGGCTATGCCCGTACCATGTTGTGTTTGGTGTAGATGAAGGACAATGCTGACTAAGGACAAGGGTACCAGGACTAGAGGTAGCTTGGAGGTGGACCTTAGACGAGGTGTACATCAGAGACGATCGTTTGAGAGATGTACCTACCCATCAGGTAGGATCCTTAGATGGTGTTCATAGGAGCTGTTCAGTTTACTTGTACTTTCCAGTTTTCCTATACTTTCTAGTTGGGCATGTATTTTGGCCCCCTTTACTACTATACTCACTCTATTTACTATTCAGTTTACCTTGTGTTCATATAAAACTGTGTGCTTGGTTGTGTGTGTTTATATGATATAAAAGAAATGCCTTCCTGATTTTTGATAAATACGCATTCGGTGCCAGTCGCCAGCCCCTAGCCTATGGAAGGCAGGCATTGCGTAGTCACGGCATTGGCCATGGGGGATAGGTTGTGACAAATTGGTATCAAAGGAGTCGTTTATACCATAGAACATTGGACTCTGATCTTTTTATTGGTAATATTTTTATGCTTAGTGATTTTGTTTATCAGTTTAGGGAATCCAGTGTTCATGCAGTGGGAGACGTATCCATACACCGGGACCCTGATTTCTGATTTATGACTCTGTGCACGAACAACACGTATTAAGTGTGTGTTTTCAAGAGTTTTATTTGTAATCTCTTTGAGTAATCTCACCTGGAATAACTTATTGATCGTGGAGCACCTGTTTCTTTTCAGAATTCTTCCATTGAGACATCCAACTAGGGTTATGGATATAGTACGCACTGAAATCCCACCGAGCGACAAGTCATCGGTGCAGGGTCCTCTTTCAGTAGAGGCACCAGTGGAGGCACAAGCGGTACCATTACTGATTGGGCCATTGATGCCACCATCCCTAGAAGCATTAGGTGCATGCCTATTGAGGGTGTTTCACAATTTCCAACACCATAGGCCAGATAGGTTCAGGGGAGAGATGGACCCACAGGCACCTGAGGATTGGCTGGAGGTTGTGGTGGGAGTCTTCTGACTGGTAGGGACACCAACTGATCTCATGGTGTTCCATACCGCCAATCTTCTACAGGCAGCAGTAGAAAGATGTCATATAGGTCTAAGCGGACCAGACCAATAGGTGGTCAACAATATGATTCAGGATCAGTTGTGCGGCATACCGGAGACTGATCTAGTCATGCGAGGGGCAGGCAGTGTTTCACACGCGGTGAGCAGTGTCACATGGGTCGTGACTATCCGACCCACTATACAGATGAATAATAGATGATCGATGGACCACCCAGGTATGGACATAGGTTCAACCGAGGAGGTCTGTAGGGAGCAGGCAGACATGGTAGAGGAGCTGGCCGTGTAGCTGGCAATGTGCGATGATTCAAGATGTTACCGCCACCACCACCAGGTGGTCCACCCTGACCATAGGGAGTAGGTGGATAGGGGTGAGCTCAGCTCCTGGAAGAAGAGACCAACGACCATGGAACTCTGAATAAGATATGAGGTATGATCTGTGTCTATTCCACCTTAGTTGCAGTACTTATAGACACAAGTTCAAATAATTATTTTATTTCCACTTCCCTCGTTCGGAGCATTGAGATTCCAACAGATCCATTGCCTCGATCCTTTTGGATAAAGACTCCTACGGGAGCAGATTTGATTAGTACGCACTTGTGATTGACTGTATTAGGATCAATGTGTGGTGCTTCCACACAGATGGGACTAGGTTTACCTTCACTGGAGAGAAAGGAGCCTTTTCAGCACAAGATGGACTTACCTAGAAGAGAGTACAGCTGATCACTCATATGTTGGCTAGCCTTACCATCAGAGTGGTTGATGTTGAGATTCCGAGCTATCTTTTAGTGGTGGACCATTACATGGATGTTTTCCCAGATGATGTTCCAGATATTCCTCCTCAAAGACAGGTGTATTTTGTCATTGGATTTTCCCCAGGATGACACTGATATCTACAACATCTTACCAGATGGCTCCCATAGAGCATCGCGAGCTGTGGGTACAACAAGAGTACTTGTTGGGGAGGGGATTCATCTGTCCCAGTGTTTCGCCTTGGGAAGCCCTGATTTTGTTCTCCAAGAAAGTAGAAGGGATCTTGAGGAATGGTGTTGACTATTAGAGCCTAAAGCAGGTGAGAGTGAAGAACATGTCCCCAATATCGAGGATTGACGACCTCTATGATCAGCTAAAGGGATCACTTTGGTTCTCGAAGATAGACCTCAGATCAGGTTATCACCGTCTCAGAGTATAAGATGAGGACGTGAAGAAGATGACTTTTAGATTTTGGTATGACCACAATGAGTTTTTGGTCATGGCATTCGGCATAACCAACACTCCAGTAGTGGTCATGGGACTCATGAACATGATCTTTCATCCATCCCTTGACCACTAGGTGGTAGTCTTCAAGGAAAACATTCTAAACTACTCGGCTACTGAGGAGGATCATTCCTATCATTTGTAGATAGTTCTGAACACAATTAGAGAGAACCAGCTTTATGGTAATCTCTTGATGTTCTAGTTTAGGATATGATAGTTTCAATTTCTGGGACATGTAATCTTAGAGGATGGAGTTTTAGTGGATCCAGCAAAGATTGAGGTGGTACTTTCTTGGGTGACACCCAGGAGTATGATGGAGGTATGAAGTTTCTTGGGTTTGGTTGAATACTACAGGAGGATTCTGCTAGATTTTTTTCAGATTTACAACACCTTTATTTGTGCTGACGAAGATGGTCCAACCCTTTTTTTTATCAGAGAAATGCCAGTGGAGCATCCAGGGGATGAGGCAGAGGCTGACTAGTTCCCCCCATCATGAGGCTACCAGAGGTGGGTGTAGGGTACTTAGTATAATGCGACACATCAAGGACTAGGATCGGATGTGTCATGATTCAATAGTAAGTAGTGATCACATATTTTTCTCGACAGCTGAGACAACATGAGCAGAACTACACTACCCATGTCCTGGAGTAGGCAGCAGTGGTCTTATCCTTAACGATGTTTTGGCATTACTTGATGGGATAGCGTTTTACAATATACTCAGATCACAAGTGTCTCATGTATATATTCTCTCAGAAGGACCTGAACCTAAGATAGGGACGTTGGATTGAATTACTCCAGGACTATGACATCGAGATAGTCTATACTCTTGGCAAGGTAATGTTGTAGCAGATGCATTATGTAGGAGATCTGGTATACAACTTCAATGTGTGGCAACGGAGCAGCTAGCCGCCTTGAAGATATCCTTAGTGGAATGAGATGGAGAAGATTTTCATCAGTCTCTTATAGTCACTCCTTCACTTCTTTAGCGAGTCAGGGAGGCACAACATGGAGACACTGACTGTGAGGCTGGACGTGCTCAGATATCCACAAAACATGCACCTGATAGATTTTCTAAAGGTGGGGATCTGGTCATTCTCTTCAGAGGATGTACCATGGTTCCCGTATCACTTCGGGAGGAAGTGTTGAAGGAGTTCCACACATCCTCTATAGAGGTACATCCTAGAGTGGTGATGATATACCAGGATCTCTGACAACATTATTGGTGGCTGGAAATGAAGAAAACAGTAGCCGATTTTGTCTCTTGGTGCCTCACTTGTTAGCAAGTGAAGGCGGAGCATCAGGTAACAGCAGGCTTGGTTTATCCTTTAGAGGTCCTAGAGTGTATGTGGGATGGGATATCCATGGGAATCATGACAGGACTCCCACGTACATCAAGGGTTCATGATTCTATATGGGTGATTATCAACTAACTCACCATGTTGGCCCACTTTTTACCAATCAGAGAGCCGATTTCAGTAGAGAACTTCGGATTCCTCTATGTGTAGAATATTGAGTGGCTACATGGAGTAACCTCGATGATTTTTTATGATCATAATACACCTTTCACATCCTGACTATGGAAGGGGTTGCAGGAGGCTTTCGGGACGCAACTTCATTTGAGAACTGCCTTCTATCCTCAAAAGGATGGCCAGACTAGGAAGACCATTCAAAACCATGAGGACATGCTTCATGATTTCTTACTTGACTTCAGTAGTAGTTATGAGGATCAATTTCCTTTGGTGGAGTTTTCGTACAACAACATTAAATAATCCACCATTATGATGATGACTTTTGAGGTGTTGTACGGGCGACCTTACAGACCACATTTGTGCGGGACTAACCTAGGGGAGTCAGCACTCGTGGGACCAGAGATGGTACAGTCTACCCTAGGGAAAGTGAAGATCATCCAGGAGCATATGAAGACTACAAAAAGCATGAATAATACTTATTTTGATAGGAGATGGAGACCATTGGAGTTTGACGTTGGTGAGCACGTCTTTCTATGTGTCTCACCTTGACGAGATTTGTGGAGATTTGGCCAGGGCGGCAAGTTATCTCTGAGGTTCATCAGACCATTCCTGGTCCTCAATAGAGTTGGTGAGGTGGCTTAACACCTATAACTTCCCCCTCAGTTGCACTGGGGGCATGACTTCTTCGACGTATCCTAGCTGAGGAGATACGTGCACGACCCATCTCACATCATCAACCATGGAGAGATGGATGTCAACGATGGGGAGAGATTTACAAAGGTTCCAGTAGAGATTGAGGAGCGACAAAAGAAGGTCCTTCGTGGGTGGTCGATACCTATGGTGCGTGTTTGATGGAAGCATGCCAACCTCCAGGAGAGCACATGGGAGCGGGAGGATCAGATTCATGTTCAGTATCTCCACTTGTTTTCCTAGTTTTCAGTTGTGGATTATGGGGGCGTAAATCCATGAGGTGGGGAGAATGTAAAGACCCCAAAATTCCATATAATTTTTTTCTAATTATATGGGAATTTTACGAGTCTGTGAAAATTGACGTCACTTGATTCTGAGACCTGCTGTGCTAGGAATGAATTTCTGAAAAACAAATCGGGTATGTTTAGTAAACGTTCAACTAGGCTTTTGTAAATTTTGAACCGGTGCTCGAAATTGAAATTTGAGGACACCGTTGAACTCCCAACGCTGGTATTCACTTAAGGAGACCTTCACCTTGACCACAGTTGGTCGTGGGTGAAAGTTTATTTTCATGATTTTTCATGGAATAAAAAAAATAAAATTTTGAACATTTTTATTTTTATGTTTTTTGAAACTCTCTAAATGGGTTATGGAGGTGGGGAACACCCTAACTAGAAAACCCCCCAAATTAAATTCTAGCAGTGGGGACCACCCGAACCCCCCATTAATGGGAGATAACTCTTGGACTTCTTCAAATCAATTAACTGATCAACATTATTTAAATTATATTTCCACCAGGATTCCATTTGATGAACCGTCTATGGTGCCAGAAACCTTGGAGTGAGGTGGTAACTTTTGTAAATCCCACTAGAAATTTGGATAAATTTGGAGTATGGTCGAGTCCGATTGACACACCTTCTATTGCGTTGGGACCTCTATGACCTATCGGTCCTTTGGGATACTTCTTCGTGGGACATCGTGGAAGATGGAGTATTGACCACTGGTTTGAGGAGTGGACCCTCCCGGAGACAAGTGAGCTTAGTGAGGGAACCTAGTAGCTGGATGTGACAATGTACTAGGATCATGTGTGGGTCTGACAAGGTTCTAGGATCCTGTGTGGGTCTGAAAAGGTACTAGTATCATGTGTGGGTTTTACGAGGTACTAGGATCCTATGTGGGTCTGATGATGTACTAGGATCTTGTGTGGGTCTGACGAGGCACAAGGATCTTGTGTGGGTATGACGATTTAGTAGGATCCTATGTGGTTATAATGAGGTACTAGGATCCTACGTGGGTCTGACAATTTACTAGGATCATGTGTGGTTATGATGAGGTACTAGGATATTGTGTGGGTATGACGATGTACTATGATCCTTTATAGTTTTGATGCTGATTTAGGATCCTTCAGGGGTCTACCTCTTAATAGAGTAATATAATTCAGTAGTTACATCTAATCATATCTAGTTCTATAGTTATTTAATACCTTGTATGAGCTGATTTCTTACCTTTGAGGGGATACCTTTTTGGTATTCTGATGTATGGCTTACCTGTGTGATACTTTCCTTTCCTGGTGATACCTTGGTGGTATTCTTCTGTGTGGTGTATCTATGTGGTACTTACCTTCATGGTATTTCTTCCTTCGTGGAACAGGTGAGATTTGGGATTTTGAGTTAGACTATGTGTTTCCTCATGATTGGGATGGGTATACCCGATAACATAGGTATATGTAAGGGCATATAACTAGGTAGGGTTGTCAGCTGTTTTCATTATTTGTGGTTTTTCCTTTGTGGATTTTGTGAGACCTTGAGGGTCTTAGGGTCCCTACTATGTCTAGTTATACTCACCCCTACACAGGTTATGCCTGCACCCTGTTTTGTTTAGTACAGACGATGGACAACGCTGACTGAGGACGAGGGTACAAGGACTGAAGGTAGCTTAGAGGTGGTCCGTAGAAGAGGCGTACCACAGAGAAGATCCTTACAAATCTATAACTACCCTTCTGGTAGAACCCTTGGAGGGTGTTCATAGGAGATGTTCAGTTTACTTGTACATTCCATTTTTCTTTTACTTTCATGTTGGGCTTGTATTCTGGCCCTCGTTACTACTGTACTCAGTCTATTTACTATTCAGTTTACCTTGTGTTTGTATCCAGCCATGTGATTGGTTGTGTGTTTTTATAGGTTATAAAGGAAATGCCTTCTGAGTTTTAAGGAAATATGACTTCGGTGCTAGTTTCCAGCCCCTGGCCTTGGGAAGGCGGGCTTGGGGTAGTCACGGCATGGGCTTCAGGGGACGGTTCGTGACACAATAAATTGATAAATCACATCAAACAATTTTTTGAATGTAATTATTTTTAAAGAACGACATAATACCCATTCACAATTAATAAAATTGGAAAATGTATTATAAATATATTAAATAAATTGAGTTATATATTGTGACTATATATTAAAATAATGGTGTTACACTTATTTTCCATACATAAAAGGATATTATTTAGTATTTTAAACAAACAACAAATTATAAACATAGGATGATATGATTTCATTCATTAAATTATGGTATTCCAATCCATTATTTCATTAATAAAATAATACTTTATGATAGAAGTTTCTGCCAACATTAATAATTATTGATAATTTATTGACTATTTTTTATAAAATATTGAATAATACATATAATATATTCTCCAACAACATGATATTTTAAAATTAATTTATACATTTTGGATCTAGAAATTTATAATATATAGTATATATATATATATAATGAAAAATATACACTTGATTATATAATCATTTAATTTAAAATTACTATATATATATATTAAAGGCATAAAAGAATTAAAAATTTAATCAATTAAAATATTAATGACTGATTAAAACAAAAAAATTTAATCACATAATATAATTCAAACAATGAGGATATGTAAAAAATATCTCACATAGAAATTTTTTCACATAACAAAAATTTGAATCTAAAAAATAGTTTTCATGAAACATAGATTTCAAAATAATAGTATTTTGCCCTCAATATTTAAATTATTGTGAAATATATTTTTTAAATTAAAATTCATAGAATAAAAAAAACCTCCTTTATAAAACAAAAAATTATAAATTGAAAGAGAAAAATAAAATCATTATCTAACTTATGTGAGAACATAATTATGAAGTTTGTACATTGTTTTTCGAATATCATAAATTTAATTTGAGACATAATTTTAAAAAAGATAAAAATATCAGTCAACCCATATTTATGATGGGTTAAAATTAAAACCTAATTTTGAATAATAGATAGCCCTTACTTGATTTACATGTAGATGTTGAAGACATTCTTCTACAACTGCTTTGCACTCACTCTCACTCTCTCACAAGACTAATAATTGGATTATCTATTTCCATCGTCACATTTTTATTAGGATTTTATAGTCACAACCTCAACTATTTATACATTGAAACACACACACACATACACATATGGATAAATCCTTATATGTGGACTAGAGGAGATTCTCAAATATTTAAAAATAGAGACATATACAATTTTGTGGAGAAATATTAGTGTCCTAATACCAATTAAGAATAGAATATATATCCATAAATTCATTGAAATAGATTAATCTAAAAAAGTAACACAAAAACTTTTATAGAAACAATTTAAAATTTCTAATCGAGGCACAACTGAATCGATATCTATATACCAAAAACAACAAACTATTTATCATGTTCTCAAAGTCAAATCAGCAAACCAAAATAAATATTGGATGGAATATGTAAACCACATTTATGAGATTATTTTAATAAAATAAAAATAAAAAAGGTGATGGATGAAAACAAAAAAATAAAAAAAACCTACCTAACATAGATCTGTAATGAATTTTTTTGGAGATGAAGAACAAAACACAACTTTACTATTTTCTAAACCTAACTGAATTTGGATATCCTTTGACATAGCTCAGTCCTACCTTATTGAATGTTGCTCTCCATCCTCATCTACAGTTGAAACATTTATCAGACACCCCTACCAATGGCGCATATTCTTCCCACTCGACTAACAAAGCCCTTGACTTCGAGCATTGATCAACCTTGGCTTTTCATTCCATTGAAGCATTACTAGTTGACATCAATGAAGACACAACCCTCCATTTGCATTCCCCCCAAACCATCTAATCATGATTTTTAATGAGGATCTCTCTATCATTTATTTTTTGTTTTCTTAAAAATAATATTATTATCATTTGGTTTTCTTTTAAAAAAAATTTAATTTCTTTTTTTTCTATATTTTAACATATTTGAAATAGAATTTTTATATTATACATATATTTATTAATAATTGCAAAAAAATTTAATCCATTTAAAATATAAATAATATTAACAATTCACATATATCATAATAACTTCAAGTTTTTATATTCATAATAAATTACCTTTAAATTTTAAATTAATTAATCATAATTATAAAATTTTACTTAAAATTTTGAAAAAATTAATTTCTTCTGAATGATTATATATCAATTTTATTTAAATAATGTGTTAAATTATTATTCAAATAATTCAATTAATTGTATTAAAAAATACATTAAATGTACTATTTCATGAGCATGTACTTCTATAAATTTTTTTTCTTAATTCATTGCGTTGATAATTATTTTTGTTGCAAAACAATTAATTATATTAAAATGAATTTTTTTTGTAATTTGATAAATATATTTATTTTTATTTCATAATAAATATTTAATTTTTACATTCAAAATATATATTTTCATTATAATCATATGAAGAAGATTAATTTTAATGATGTTTATGGATGTTGTTTATTTCATTTTATTATGTATCATGTTTTCATTTTATTTTACCAATGTATTACGGGTCTCATGTATATAGTCTAGTTTTCATGTTCTAATGAAATATTTGGTCCCTTGTTATTTAAGTCTTGTATCTATTCGAATGTATTAATATAAGGCACCACCTCCAGGGATTTTTTTTCGAAGCATTACAGATGATACATAAAATAAATAACACCATCTGGGTGGTAGTTTTTCACCATAAATAGTCAGTGCATTTCATTACTATTAATGATGATTTTTCTCATGAGAAACACACCGCGATATATATATAAGGGAAGTGTCTGTACAAAATTTAGTACCACCCTCTATTGTATATGAAGGAGTTATAAGGTTTACCATGAGGTTATAAAGAATCCTTCTTCAAGTGTTGAATACAAATTTGAGTTTCATTACTATTTATCACCCTCATACTAATGTTTAGCCTAAGATAATTGTTAAAACACTATAGGATATAATGAGATCATGATTAATGTATTTCCAATGATGTTGGGATCATTTCCATACCATTGAATATTTCTCAGACAATAATATTTCCCTTATTGTATTCAAGTATAACTTTATGAAACCCAATATAGAAAGAGGAATATCAGTCCCACATTTTGGGATAAAGATGGGGATTGGAAACTTATGGAACTAGAACATATCAAATAGTTGATAGATACAGATAAATCGATTCAACGTCATATGAAATTTGTGAAATGTTCAAATAAAAACAATGCATTTAATCATCATCATGGCCAAGAGTATATGGTTTGAAATAATGTGTTCATTCATATATCATCATGGGAGAGATACATAAGGTTTTAAATAAGGGAAACCTTAGTCCATGATACATTGGACCTTTTTAGATCCTTGATCTCAACAAAATTATGTATTATCAGTTAACACTCCCACAAAACCTATCCTAACTACATGATGTATTCCTTATATCCCTCATTAGGATGTATATAATGCCCTCATCAGTGGTACCAGTGAATAATAATATATTATATGAGGAGAACCTGGTGAATATTTTTAATCATAGAGAAAAAATTCTATTAAAAAAGAAAACAAACCTCACCAATGTGTTATGGAAGAATCAAATGTTAGTGGAAGTGACATGGTAACCAATTGAGGTGATGAAATAGACGTAACAACATCTGTTATAATATATTATATGAGATTTCAAATATAAATTTCATAATTGGGGTTTAATGTAATGACCTAAACTTTTATGAATGAATACCATTTTTGAACGAATAATATCCTTACGTAGTAATATAAATCACATACACTAATTTGGTTATTATAATATATAGAAAATTATATTTAATAGACTAAAATTATTCTTAACAGTTTATAATATAGTCATATTATATTGGCCATTAACATTATTGTGTATTAAAGGTTGTGATATATAATAATTTCCACATATGGAAAAAAGCAATGGCTTTGACCAATAGGAGTGTACCCTGTAAAGACTATTTATTAGAGCTTATGATGTATTTAGTGTCACTAGGATTTTCACATGACCAATCTAGAGATATGATTCAAGAAATAAATCCTGAAAAAAAAATTATCAGACAGACTTAAGCTTATTAAGATCACAGCCCATACGATGTTAATTGAACAGTCTGAAAAAACTCCCACAATCAAACACCTTACCCTTAAAGAGTATGCTTGTGTAGCAAGGGTTTACATATGAAGACCCTTATAGTGTGATTTTTTCATTTTAATTGTAATAAAAATTTTATTTTGTTTATCCATTTTCATAATTACTTTATATATAAAATTATAAAATGAGTTTTCAAAAAAATTAATTTCGATATAAAGAGACCAAGTTTATTTTAGAATAATATATAGTTTGTGCATAATTTTGATAAATTCATAAATTTAGAAACAAAAAATACATTCAAATATAAATATTTTAAAAAATATTAATTTATACCCAAATGATTATATAATTTTATGAATTTCAATTTAATAATTTATAGGGTCCCAAAATTATTATTCTCATAAAAATAATAATTTTACACTAAATAATGATTTTCATTTATAAGTTTATATTATAATATTTGTAGAATTATTGTGATAGAACATATATTATTTTTGAAATCAACAACTCTAAATTGAATAATGGTGTATTTGTTTCATAATTATCTGATAATGTTAAGTATACGGGTAAAAAGTATATATGGTATTAATATAGAGTCTCTATAATGAAATCATAATTTCATAAAAGTTATATTACAAATAGTAAAAAATAATCCATGATAAAATATTGGTTCCCCTTTTATATAATGTGTTTTCATGATATTTTAAAAAATTTAAGAACCTTCAATGAATTATCCAAAACATATATTATTTCTTAATGTTTTAAAATAAATTCCTTATGATATTGACTATCTTACAAATCAGAAATGGTGTTACTTTCATATGTTCAATTCAGAGCCCTATAATATTTTTAAATACAATCCCCATTCAAAGAAACCATGGTAAAGCTATGGAATTCCTTTTTATATTTATTATTTTATCATATAGATTCTAGAACCAATGTCTATAAATTAATAAATAATTCCAATCTATTTTTTATATAAATACCCACCCAACCTCCCACTTTTCTTCACAAAAAACCATTGATCAGACATATTCTATCCATATCCATGTTTGGTTACCCACCATGGTGTTCAAAATATCATATGATGTTTAACCATATATTTTGGAAGCACCAACTCAAATTAAGAGATTACCTCCTCCCCCTCTTTATTTGATTACCAATAATTGTATTATAACATTTGATTTCCAATTTTTTATTTTTATAAAACATTTATAGATATATTTCATTTTCCTAATTATTTTAATGTTTTTAGAGACCACCTTTCACTTGAATTAATCTATTTCATGAATGCTGACATATAATATTTATGCTGGAATAAATATTCTTCGATTTTCTAAGATGGATATTTGTGTAGTGGATACTCATTCCAATTTCAACTCAAAGGTATTCAGTTAGACATATAGTTCATTATCTGAATGGAGTTTTCCATTTTGTAACCCAAAAACCATAATAATTGTTTTAAAATTGATGGAATATGTTCTTATTTTCTATAATCTATGTCAAAAAAATGAGTGTACATGATATGAATGTGATTGGAGGGCCTAAAATTATAAATCCCCCTAATGCATTGGGTATTGTTTTTACCTCACGTGATATTGTGCATGATAAAAGGTATTTTATCCTTTGAAAATTACATTATAATATCTTTGTTATTATCCTTGAAAAAATATTACTATGTCATGGAATATTTTGTTCCCAAAATACTTTGTTACCATGATTTTATCATCTTATATCATGATATGATGTTTATATTTATCAATCTTGTGTCTTTTTGTCACCTTAATATGCCTCTTTAATAACATTTATTACTTTCATCATGATGCTATTTGATTATTACCTTACTTAGAATTATAACTAACTCCTTTAATATCAACATACCTAGGTTGTCCAACATAGTTTTAGGAAATCGAAGGAAATTACAAGAATATTATGGGGTTTTTATATAATAGTGTAATATACTAACAGCACATTATGGTGTTATGTATATTAGTACACAAATACATTTGGCCTCATGATATTTTAGGATTGAATTATTTTTATCCTTATATTATATAAAATGAATTAATGTCTATAAAAAATATAGGTTGTCATAGTAAGGATTATGGATGATCTAGGTATGGGTAACATCAACATCCATGCACATCAGTTTGGTTCATCGTCTCCACTATGGTAGTAGATATATATTAATTTATAAGGGTACTGATGAACATTCATAATGGTAAATTTCACTTATGTAAGGTAATTTTATTCCAATTGAAGGGATAATACTATTTTTGTAAACCTAATTTAAAAGCTACATAATTATTTTGAATGCCGTGTAAGGATAAATTTTTATGATGTTGGGGTAAAATGATCGGTACATAAAGGTGAAACACAGCACAGAAAATCACACTATTAGATTATTCTTGAGTTTATTCATTGTGAGACCATAGGAGAGGAATATTTTAATCAATTATTCCCTTAATGTTGATAGTGACCCACAGAGCAATACACATGTCAACCATCTGGGGAAGGAATAACTCACTAAAATGACATTGAAGCCTAAGGGATGAAGATGATGTTGTTTCCTTCAAATATATTTGCATAACCTCACTTTAATGGACCATGTATTCCTAATATATTCTTAGTTACAATTAATTTAGGATTTAATTTATTAATTTTTAATACAATGTAATTCAGATTCCCATTTTGTTCATTCTACTGTGTGGATTTTTTCATTCCCAGATACATTATGTTTTTACAATATATATGATAGATTGAGATCTAAAAAACTCAATGAACATTTAGTAACAACATGATGGTTAATATCTAGGTAAGGGTTTCTATATATCAAGTCATCATTTTGATTTCATGTGTTTTATTTTAATTATGACGACTCAATTGGGTGGTTCTAGGATTACTGAGGTGATCATCCACCATCACTATGAATTCTTACATATTAATTCCATTATCCTTTTATTCTTCCTCTATTATCTAAATTCAATTTATATGATATGAGATTGAGGTAGTTGGTTCATTAATAACAAAATATGGAATTGGGGTGGGTTTGATGGAATTTTTTAATATTAGAATATTAATCCATGGAAAACAAGGAGGAAATATAATTTAGTGTGACTAGGTGATTTTCAAATGATCATAGGTTCTTCCAATTTTGAAATAGGATGGTGATTCATGAATTATATTGATAAAATTATCTAATACCTGAAAATTAACTAATTTATATTGGATGTTATTAGTGGACAGGTGTTGGACTACCCTTTCCCCACAAACAACTATGTTTTTCTTCTGTTTATTTTTTTGTCACTGACACAATCAACAAAGAAAATAATTTAGACTTTTTTTAACTTATAAATTTTTTAAAGTACATAAATAATAATATGTGGTTTAGAATAATGAAAAACCAACCCACACACACTCCTTGAGAAATGGACACAACCATCCCTATGTTGTATTACATTTTTTTTTCAATAAAAAATTCAATGCATACTTCAAAAACTAAAAGTGAAGTCATTTAATTTTATAGAAAAATAATGGTTTTATATTTTTATTTTTATTGTATCTGATGATATTAATCCTATGTGAATAACACCCTAGTAAAGTATGTACCAGGGGTAGTATTTCTAGAATCTCTTTAGGGGTATCCTCATAACATGGAAGCACTTTTTATCTGGTAGAGGAGAATTTTTTAGGAATTATTTTTTTTTGTAACTTGAGTTTTTATAGGTGATATCTTGGAGTCTAAATCTAACATAGTATGTTCATTAGAAATAAATATATTGTCTTATTTTAATTATAATTTATTATGTTACATGACATTAAGTGGATTAATAATAAATAATTTTAGAAAGTCGCTATATTTTCCTAAGGTTTTCATTGATATATATTATAAAGTTCTGATGACCACACTTCAAGATAGTTTTTAAAAATTGATATATTCCTATTAACATGTCATGATTTGGATAAAAATATTAGATGAATTCCTGTTAAGTAGTTTTCTATGAAGGAATTTTTTTCATATGTGATTTTATTTGGTGATATTAGTTCCTTGCACCATTATGGTAGAAGATAATAGAAAACTAATATATATATATATATAAATTTGCGATCATTCAACATTACAACTCATGAAGTTCTGATGTTAAATAATTTTGAAAATCATAGTGGAGGCCTACCATAGAGGTGGGTTTTTATCATATGAAAATCACAGAAATTCACTTTAAAACAATACAAGAAGAACTCCAAGTAAATGTAACTTTGAAAATGAGGAATTTTAAAGAGGGTTATAGTGGTTATGGTTTCATTTTACCCTATATTATTATATTACAACTGATTATGAAATATTTAAAAAATATCATAACATGATCCTATGTTTTCGATTATGGTATTGCATTGACATTTTGGAAATATTATATCTATGGGGATAAAACATGATTTTATATTCCTAGATAGTCGTGTACTCAGTTCTCTCAGAATATGGACCTCTATGAATAAGAAAATATTTTTTGAGGGTTAAATATTCATTCATATAACATTTCATTATCATATTCATTATTTATTAGCTAGAGATGTTTCCTTTTTACGGAATAAAATATTTAAATCTGGGAAGGATATAATCATTATGATTTTTCTTAGGTGAAACTTTGATATGTTCATGTTTTAGAGTCCTAGGGACCACTAGCGTGGAAACATGGTAAATTTATTATAAAAGAGATTTTCAAAAAAATATATAATGGGTCAGTTGTTGTTGGGGTATTGTATTTAACCTTGGGATTTGTTTTGAAAAATGTAAATGCATATTTAATTATTGAGTTTTTCTAAAACAAATATTTTAAATAAAAATTTACCTCATGAACAATGATCGTGATAACTCCATCATAGTTTCTCAGATGGAAATTCTAAAACCACAATTGTGTCTCAAATGAGACATTTTACCTCAGTGATGTATACATTATATACCCGAGCATCAGGATATGAACATATTATGTTTTTTAATTGTTATTAATAATATTTTTTATCAAAAATACAATTGAAAAATTAATTTTTATCTTTTTATTTATGTATATACATTTTTTAAAATAAAAAATATAAATAACTAGTTAATGGTATTAGATAACCACTTTTGAGAATCCACTAATTTAAATGGAAGATGAGGTAAATTTGGGAACCCATTGGTTATGATTTTCAGATTGTGTGGTGCTAATGAATGGGTTGATGGGCAAGAAATTATCCATCATGTTAGAAATTTTATTATTATATTTTTTCATATTTAAAATTTTATAAATTATTATTCATTTGAATTACATAAATTCAATCACATTTTATTTATTATTTTTGATTAATATATAAATATTGAGGATAATAAATTTCTATTGATAGTTTATAGATAATTATCATCAATTAAAATCAATACTACCTTTTCATATAGAAAATAATATACTGCATTTCCAATGGTGAGTGAATATATTTAAAATATATATTCTCTGGACAAATATATTACATATAATGTATAAGTATATAGAATAATCCATTTTTGACGTTTTTTCTTGTAAAAAATGTCGATACAACTTTTTTTAATATGAGTACAAGTGTTCCCCTCACGACAATTATAAAAGGTCAGCGTTCTTATCTCATATTCACACCATAAAATCAATTGGTTCAGCCAATTGATACCCAAATAAATTCCAAACCTCTATCCCCCAATCATAGAATCATTTTTTTGTTATAAATCCATTATAGTAAAAAACCATTTAAAGTCATATTGTTCTGGTCTGAGAATAGGTAAAATTCCAAACTATTTTTTCATTTCACCCTTCACCCCCATAAATTATTATTAAACTATGATGATATAATAGAATTATTATCTTATATATACATATATATATTTAAATAATAGTAATTTCCTAAAACAATCCCCACTTCTATAAAATGGGCTATCAAATCATCATTCGCGTGTATGACAAAATATTGCCTCACAAATCTATGTCATTCGATTTCGATTACAACCTATCAAGGTTGGGTATGGTGGTATATATAAATAAAAAATTTGATATATATAACATTATTATACCTATAGACTAATTATATCATGTAAAACTTTTTTAATTTCCATTTTTAGGGGATTTTTTAACGTCTCTTGTGTGTATGATAGACTTCATCCTCACGAAGCGATGTCATTCCTCTTTCACATAAGTCTTCTATGTAAGATGATAAGGGTAAAATTATAAAATATATTGGATATGATTGAACTAATATTTATATTAATTATATATTAATAATTTTAAAATGATAAAATATAATCTATAATTTTACCTTTTCACTCATTGAAATATGATAACATCATTTGTGTATGAGTGGACTACCACCTTCCTGAAACGATTTGACTCACATTACATCAAAAAACTGAATGTATGAAATATATTATTATAGTTTCATAAATAATATGGTATTTACGATATATGGATCACTCTATAATGATAATATAACACCAATCTTATTTCCATACTCATCATTGAAAAATGGAAATTTACACATGCGTACGTATGACCTATAGTCTCTATGATTGTATTGTGGTTTATTTCTAAAAAAACATCATTCATGACTAGTCTTTATATTATAACTAAATTATGAATGTTATAATAAATTCCTAAGTATTATTATTGATATATTTAAATAGTATCATCTGTGACCATAGTTGACCTATCGAATTCATTTTTGACACATAAGTCAAATATCATCGTAACAGCTAATATAAAATATAAATTAATAAGTAACTATACATAACATATTATTATGTAAATAAAGGAATGAAATAAATTTAAAAGGGTTCCTAATCAATTAAATAATTATCATATTTTTATTTTTCAAGAAGATATATAATGGATTGGATGAGTGAGAGTCAACGTAAGGGACTTCATCTTCATTTCACTTCATTGTGCTATACTTTAATGTTATGTACCTAATTTATATTATAAAATATATCATAGATCCCTTAATAATATACAATAATTATTTATTTATATATAATTATAACTTTTCAATTTGAATTATTTCTTTCAAGGGCATGTAACGTGAAAAATACAGTGTGGTAAATGATATTTTATAATATCAATTTCTTTTGGTATTGTTAACATTCTCTTCAAACAATACCTTTATTGTGATATTTTTTCATTGGAAATGAAATTTATAATAAATAGACATTTTATTTTATGATTGATATGATCATTCCCTAAACTGTAAATCATTTTTAAAAATGGTTTTTTCTTTTGAAGTTATATGATAAACTGTGGAAATATTGTTAAATATATATAATTTAATCAATACAAAAATTTGATAATAGACATATTGATTCATAAATTAAATAGATCATTTGGTATATGAGGAATGCCTTTAAGCTAGAGTTTCATTTGGGAGATAATATTTTATAGGCCCTATATTCATCATAAGGCCACATAGGACAAATTAGATGGCCAAATTAAATGGGTTTCTACATGTAGTTTTAAAATGTATTGTGAAAGGTATCAATGATAGACTTATCATGATGTATGATATCATGAAATCCCATAATTAATCATTTACTTCATTATAAATTCAGTTATTTTTATTCATGATATTTTCAAAATGATATTATCTTTATATGCATTGGATTATCAGTCATTAATCAAATAGAATGATTCTTCAGTTATTTAACTTACCATATTGATTGTGGATTATCATATAATAATAATGATTTTATTTAAATATAATTTGTGTTCATTAAATTTTTATTTTAGTTATTGAATCATGATATATTATTTTTTACTTAACCCTTTCCGATCATTTGAGATCTCCCTTATTTTTTATTCATTTCCCCAAGGTATGATGAAAACATAATTGAATGAGTTTTCAAGGATGCAATTCATTTTCTTATGTAATGAACTATGTTTAATTTTCTATTCCAAATATAAAATGGATATAAATAATATATAATGTTCTGAAAAACTATTAAACTGATCAATCCTTTGGGATTTTACCCTTTCTATATTATCTAATGTGATAAAACAGGGACTAACTAATTTTTATTGTGTTTGGGGTAGTTTTAATTCCATTTAAATTGAGGCAAATTCTTCCATTAATAAATAATGGAGAAATCCATTAATAAAATATTTAAATTATTTAATATCACATATGATTCACTTAATGTTTGTGATGACAATATAAGCATAATTCATCATGATTTTAATCCATAGATCTATGTTTTTGATTCATGATACACATTAATAATAATCACAATTTTATGAAACAATACACATGTTTACATATAGGAATAAACAAGGACACAAAAAATGTGGAATAAATATTTCTCTACTCTTCCTCATTATATTTTTTTCTAATAGATCATTATGTCTGATCATCATGAGGATAAGCCTCAATGTATTATGATCCTCCAACACCTGATTGTTTTGAATTATTTATTTCCCACAAAAAAAAATTCTGTCTAAACCATATGAAATGTTTAAAAATAAAATTATTGAATTTTCATGTTCTCATTATATTATGGAACATGTATAAAATATTAACATGATAAATACTCCAAATATATTATTAAATTAATATTACATATTTCAATTATCATTATGTGATGCAAAAATATGAATTATAAGAATATAAAGTACAATGATAGTTTTTCTAAAAAACTAAATAAACTATCTCACACTTTTACTGGATCCAAAAACTTAAATTTCTCTTTTCATTATCTTTCACATGATATTGAATGATCTAGGGTGGTATTTCAATATTCATTAGGTTGACCATGGTTTTCGTTATTCAAGCTCAATTAACTGTATCGTTAATTCATTGATCAAAACTCATAATTAGTGATATCCCCTAGAATATAACTTTTTACCTTATTATAAACATAAAATTTTAGCTACATCCAAGATCATATTATTATCATAGTATATATCATTATAATACTCTATAATATTGTTATAGTTATATGATCTATAAAAAATCATTTTGAATTATTTTACTACTCCGTGGATATATTAAAAGAATAAATGTACTCGATATATTATATATATGGCCTCAATGAGATTAAATAATATTATCTTACTTATTACATTAATATAGATATGATATTTGATCAAAATGATTTATGGGAACAATAGTTTTGTATCCCCTGTATAAATAGAAATCCCACTTCACCATGTATAAGGAAGATATCCTTAATACATTCTGAAGTACATTTATAATGTTCGTAGTATTTCCTTGTGAGGTTCCCATGTTTATCTATTTTCCTTTTTCCCACCATTATTTATATATATTTTGTATCAAATATTAGTGAATATAATAGAATATATGATAGATAAAATATTTTTATCATATGAAGTTCTACTCATAATAACAATATCCCCATATTCATTTGTGATGTCTTTCCCCTCCTCATTGTCTTTAGGATTGATAGTTTTCCACTATCATTATTTGACTTCCCCAAGACACTAAAGGGTAGAAATTAATTACAAGGGATTATCAAACATTTGGAGGATGATTTTAAGTATAAAAATATAGAAACCCAAAAACATGGAACATCATTATCCAAACCCACATTATAGTTCATGAGAAGAAATCTTACAACCCAAATAATAATACAACAAAAAATAATGTCAAGATAACAATGGTACATGGAATATCAGAATGAAAAAAATGACTCAATAACATCATTTAAAAAGACCCCATGTACCACCTGAACCATCTCCATGATCTAAATCTTCCTTCCATACCAAAAATTTCATGAATTTTCACTAAAAAATTTGACATCATTTCATTCATTGTATCATGTTGTACAAGATAAGAAAACATAGTTACATTACTAATCAGGGGTTGAGTACGAATTCAAAAATAATTCTCCCAATGAATTCTCAAAACATTAAACTAAATCAGAGATCATTTAAAATATTTTATATAATTTAGTTGGAAATAAATTAAAAATTTTATATAACTCTATTCATAAAACAATATTTGAAAATAATAAAAATGTTTATGTCTAACTCTAATTATTTGGAAAAATATTTTCCATTTTCACACATATACACACACATCCATCTATACAAATGACCATACACCCATGCTTGGTCTATCCATCGATGTTGGTTCCCCATGATCATAACCCATCCTACCGTAATGATGGAACTTCTAACCAAGACCATCCATATTGATCAATCACAAACTCAATCACACTAAATTACATTACAAAACTTAATATAAAAATATCCTTTGAAATTTTATTATTAAACACATTCCTTTCATAAAAACTATTTTTTATTGTTTAAAAGGCATCATTTTTAAATTATAAGAAAAGAGTTGTTTTCCAAAAACCATGCATTTTTAGTGAATATATAAAATCCATATATTTAGATTATTTATGAAAACACTCAATGAAATAATATAAATTCTATGAAGAACCATTAAATAAAACCATGCATTAAATTTCCTGAGATGTGGAGATGAGATATAAACCACATATATTGAAATGAAGGATGAAAATGAAGAACAAAACTTAAAATTCTATATTTTGGATTAATCAAATTCCTTCTAATTTATCCAATAATAGAATGTCCTATTTCATATACAAAAATATAGATTTTTCCATAATGGACTTATAAGGCCCCAGCCTTAAACCTTACTTAATCTTGAGTTATTAAAAGATTACACCTTGAGGATATTTTCGGGTTTAGAGTTTTACAGAATTAGGTCATAAAACTTGCATTACATTCCACATATAAACAAAGTGGTTACATTAAGATAATATTATTCTATCCCATCAATGAAAACATATTTAAAATAAAACATTGATTCTTTATTGACACTCCCTTGACACTATCATCATATCATGTACCTTTCCCTTGACCTGTGAAAAAAATTTCAAAAAAAACATGGGATGAGCATAAAAAGCTCATTAAGGGATATAAAATATACATGGAAAGGAAACATGGGTACATATATACATAAGAATGAAATCATACTTTACCCATAAAACATAAGCACTTCAACATACCTCATCAAATCATGAATAACTCATAGAAATCATAAGACATAAAGGTAAGTTGAGGCATTCATAACATTCTTACGTATGGAGTAACCTGCTTGGTTACGTTTGGAATACCCATCACAGTATATTACCTAAATCTATTTGGATAAACCTTAAAGTTACACTCCTTCGCATTACCCAATGCATTGGAGATCTATATCGGGCTCACCCGCCCTTAGTTTATCACGAAACCACCCGTCTTCATAATAATGCCCAAGAACCTCGACATAATCTTATCACAAAAAAATGAATAAAGGAAACATAACATTTCCAACTTTCAATCACAAGATATCAATATAACACATTGATATAAAAACATTATGAAAACCATTTTAAATACCAAAATAAAAGAAATGTAAAACATGGTATTTATTTTTCTTTTAAAAAAAGTATGGCTTATAGAGGAAGCTGAAACTCAAATAATGGTCACGGCGGCGGAGAAGTCGTTGTCGCTGCATATGTATGACAAAAACATTCCATTTTGTTTTTTAGTAAATGCTTCGTATAAAAAATAATCCTTTTGAATAAATGTAAAATTCAAGGTGTTTATACACCATATAAAAGAAGGTTGTGTATAAAACAAAATATGCCTCAATGAAAGGAGATTGAGACGAAGTCCAATACCTCGGGTCCGACTTGACTCGGTCGTTCTTTAATCTACTGAATAATAAACTTGAGTTAATTTCTACTTGTTTAAGAACCTTTTTCAAGTTCATTATTCCTTTTATATCACTTATTTCCAGGTCATGAACACTATGTAATTATTTAAGTTAATAACGGTCGTTTTAACGATCATTGGTACTTAAGTGAAAAATAAACCTTTTATAATTACATGTTGTTCATGTATCCATTATATCCATAATTATAATAATTATTTATATATCATATATATCTAGTATATACATGCATTTACTATATTACATAATAATTTAGAGGTAAGATATGAAATTCACCGTTCATGGAGACGGTAAGCCGTACGTACGCATGAACGCTACTTTCATTTCTATTTCATATTTTATAGAATGGAATCATAATGATATAAGGGGATATTATAATTCCAGTATAATATCATATATAATATCATAGTTCCATCCTTTATACGTCCCACATATGGTATTTAACGAATCAAATCACTTTGAGGGGGCGGTAGTCTGCACTTCCTTAAATGAAGATATCGCGTTTACCCATAATGGAAACCATAAAGGTATGCCCAAAATGAAAAATACAGAAGCTTAAAGAAAACATAAACATATTATATATCATATATAAATATATTTAAATCTTAATGTCCACCTTTGAAGGTGTTAAAATAATGTTTAACAATCATCGTTTCAGGAGGCATAAATACACCATCCACGGAAACAGTATGTCCTTTAACCATTAGATGTAGGTGTGTGTATGTGTATCTCGAATCCTTCTTATAAAAACATCCTAGTATATTGAGGATACTGGAGTTGTTACAAAAGAAAAGAATAAAAAGAGTTTAGGGGGTTGGAGAAGAAAAATCAAACAAAAAGACTCAAAAGAAGACAATACCTTAAAATCGGGTAACTCTCTTAGATTTGAGCTCAAAGGCTTCCCTGGGAAGACTTATGCCAAAACTGAGGCTTCAAGGATTAATATAGGGATGTGGAGAGCCAAAATGGGCAGGGTTTGGCCGATCCAAAGGCTTTGGTAGTGTGGGTAAGGAGGTAGAGGTGGGGGCCTTTTATAAGAGGAGAGGAGGGGCACTCTTGGAAGGTAAAGAAAAGTCACTTTATTTTAAAATGGTATTCGGATTTATGAGGTCCCAAATTGATGTGTTTAGAGGATGAGGTGATAAGGGCTCGAAATCCACCCATAAAATAGGTTTTGGCCATGTGTAGGTCTTAGATTTTACATTATCATTCCATTTTATATAAATCGTTAAATAATGAGGTCATCACTGCATCATCATGATGTCATAAGTAATTTAATTTATTTAACGTCTAAAAATTAGAAAAAAAATAATATGATGTAGGAAATATTTTTATCTTTCCAATGACTATTTATAATCAAAAATATGATCTTTATAACCCCATGTAAAAATTGGTTTAGTAAAACATCACATGTTTGTGTCATTTTTACTTTTACATTAAATAAAAACTTATTTATGTCATTTCCCAACCAAAGTGGCTCCATGGGGTCCCCAAGTTGACCCATGGATTGTCTTGGTCAGACATGACACATAAAATAAGGGTAGTACATGTGTCAAGCTCATCTCATTTTATTAAAGCATTATTTTTACCTTAAACTACACTAATTACCTCTAATCGCGATTAAGAACTTAAGAGTTACTATTCACCAAAAAATTATTTTAATCTCATTGAACCACATTTTACATATTAATGACAACCATGTATGTATTATTTTTGAAATTCGAAACACAGAAGTGGTAAAATTTCATTTAAACGAAAAATCAGTTTTTATAAGTACCACTTAGTGGTTTCACTATTCATAAAAAATTGAAGTTTTTCAGAAAAATACCAAAATTTCACGCTAAGCTATATTTGATATTCCGAATTCAAAAATGAAGTCTACATTACAAAATTAAAAACATATATGTCACATTAATTAATTTAATAATTAATTACCGCTTTCATGACAAATAGCGTGTTTTTATGAAACAATAAGTATCAAAAGATTGACACCAGTTTATGTCCAATTTCAAAGTGAAATTGATTCCAATGACCACCATTGGATTAAAAGGTAAAAATATATTCTAATTTCACTTAAAAACCAATTCAAAAGATAATCTAATCATATAAATAAATTAGATTAAAAAGCAGTTTTGATGTAAAATGCAGTATTTCTCACTATTCATTAAAAAATGAACATTGTCTGAAAAATACCAAAAATTAACACAAAGTAAATTTTGATGTCCCAATCATAAAGAATAAGTTTATTTTGAAAAAAATAGCTTATAAAATTTTCAAAATATAGATTTAAAAATGGTTTCCCATCAAAAGGCAGTAAAAAATCTTTTAAAAATATTAGTGTATTCCATGCTTAAGATTGGATTTATTTTCATTTTAAGCCTCTAAAACACTATATAATTCATTAATAGACATAGATAAAAATATCTATTACTCATTACTTACTTGGGATGTTACATCCTTCCCCCCTTTTGAAAATTGGGTCCCCGCAATTTATTTACTTATCGAATAAATGGGGTACTTATCCCTCATTGCATTTTCAGATTCACATGTTTCCTCTTCCATCATATGGTTTTTTCACAAAACCTTTACCGGATTAATCACCTTATTCCATAACACTTTCTCCCTGTGGTCAAGAATCTGGACCGGTTGTTCCTCATAAGATAGGTTCTCTTCCAGCTGAACTACCTCTGGACTCAAAACATGAGATGGATCTGGCATATACTTTCTCAACATCGAAACGTGAAAAACATTGTGTACCTGAGATAAACTCGGAGGTAAAGCCACCCAGTATGCAACTGATCCAACTCTCTCCAGAATTTCATATGTTCCAATAAACCATGGACTCAGATTTCCTTTCTTACCAAATCTCATCACACTTTTCCAAGGAGAAACCTTGAGAAAAACATGATCACCTACCTAGAAAGATAGATCCTTCCTCCGGTTATCCGCATAACTCTTCTGCCTGCTATAAGCTGTTCTCATGTGCTTATGAATCATATGAACTTTTTCTGCCATCTCTTCTACCAATTCTGGTCCCATCAACTTCCTTTCACCCACTTCATCCCAGAAAGCTGGAGTTCGACACCGCTTCCCACATAATGCCTGAAATGGTGCCATCTGTATACTGGAATGAAAACTGTTATTATATGAATATTCAACCAAAGAAAGATGTTGGTCCCAACTTCCCTGATAATCCATAGAGCAAGAACATAGCATATCCTCCAATGTCTGAATTGTTCATTCTGAATGCCCATCTGATTGAGGATGAAAAGTTGTACAAAAATTTAATTCAGTACCCAACGACTTCTAAAGGCCTTTCCATAAGTTAGAAGTGATCATCGGATCACAATCAGATACAATGGAGAGGGGAACTCCATGTAACCTGACTATCAATTTAAGATACAAATGGAAAAGTTGATCTAGGGAAAAAGTATCTCGTATAGCAAGTAAATGAGCAGATTTAGTCAAGAGATCAACAATAACCCAGATTGCATTATTACCTCGAGATGTCTTCAGTAATCCCACAACAAAGTCCATGGATATATTCTCCCATTTACACTCTAGCACTGGTAAAGGCTAAATAATCCCTTTCGGTAACTGCCGCTCTTCTTTAACCTGTTGACATGTCAAACACCTCACAGTAAAATCAGCAATATCTATTTTCATTCCATCCAACCAGTAATACTCCCGCAGATCTCTGTACATCTTAGTACTGACAGGATGATCTGAAAACGGAGAACTATGAGCTTCACATAACAACTCTCTCTTGAACTATGAATCACAAGGCACACACAATCTCTTCCCAAATCTCAAAACGCAATCATTATCAATGTTGAATTCAGGCAACTTACCTTTCTGAACCAGCTCTACCTTTTTCTGCAACTCACTGTCTTGATTTTGTGCTTGCTTGATTCAATCTAATAGAGATGATCTCACCGATACCTGATACAAAACAGAAGAACTTCCTGCACCAACAACTTCTATTCCAAAGTTCAACAAATCCTTAACCAAAGGATCACATTCTAAATGCAACATTGCTAATAAAGCATTACTTTTTCGACTCAAATCATCTGTCACTTTATTTTCTTTTCCCAGATGGTAATGAATTGTACAATCATAATCCTTGATTAATTTCAGCCATCTCCTCTGTCTCATGTTTAACTATTTCTGAGTGAATATATACTTTAAACTTTTGTGATCAGTATATATTTCACACTTTACTCCATACAAATGATGCCTCCAAATTTTTAAAGAAAAAACAACAGCAGCTAATTCCAAATCATGTGTAGGGTAATTTACCTCATGAGTTTTCAACTGTCGTGAAGCATAAGCAATTATTTTATCATTCTGCATTAGGACGCAACCAAGTACATTCAATGAAGCATCACTGTATATAACAAACTCACCATTCCTGGAAGGTAGTGCCAAAACTGGAGCATTCACTGATCTTCTTTTCAATTCCTGAAAAAAATCATCACATTCTTTTGTCCAGATAAACTTAACACCCTTCCGAGTTAGCTTAGTAATTATACTAGATAACCCTGAAAATTTTCCAACAAACCTTCGGTAATAGCCTGCCAAACCAAGGAAGCTACGAATCTCAGTTACATTTGTGGGTCTTGGCCATTCTTCAACAACCTTTGTTTTTGAAGGATCAATAGCTATCCCATCTTTAGAAACAATATGACCAAGGAAAGAAATTTGTTGCAACCAAAACTCACACTTTCTTAATTTTCCATACAATTTCATTTCTTTTATTGTTTGAAAGATAACACTTAAATGTCTTTCATGCTCCTCTTTACTTTTAGAAAACACCAAAATATCATCAATGAAAACCACCACAAACTTATCCAAGAACTCATGGAAAATTATATTCATTAAGTCCATGAATACAGCAGGTGCATTGGTTAGCCCAAAAGGCATTACTACAAATTCATAATGGCCATATCTTGTACGCAACGTGGTCTTCGGAACATCTTCTTCCTTTACCTTCAGTTGATGGTACCCTGATCTCAAGTCGATCTTTGAAAAATACTGAGCTCCCTGGAGCTGATCAAACAAATCATCGATATGAGGCAAAGGATATTTGTTCTTAACAGTGATGTTATTCAAGGCTCTATAGTCAATGCAAAGTCTCATTGAACCATCTTTCTTTTTAACAAATAAAACAGGAGCACCCCATGGTGTTTTGCTAGGTCGAATGAAACCTTTCTCTAATAAATCTTGCAATTTATCCTTCAACTCTAAAAGTTCAATTTGAGCCATTCGATATGGGGGTTTTGAAATTGGCTTAGCATCGGGAACTAAGTCAATAGTAAACTCAACTTCCTAATCTGGTATTATTCAAGGCAACTCATCAGGAAAAACATCAGGATACTCATTTACCACTATCACATCATTAATCTGAACAGTTCCTTTATTTTTAACGATGTGTGCAAGGTAACATTCATTTCCCTCTTTTACAAGTTTCTTGGCTTCTTGATAAGTTATCAACAGTAAAGGTTCATTCTTGTACACAAACTGAAAGTATTTCTGAAAAGAAACTTCTTTAGATCTACAGTCAATATTATCTTGGTAAATAGAGAGCCAATCCATACCCAGGATAACATCAAACTCTACTAGAGGTAGAACAATAAGGGTTGTAAGTAGGTTCTTTCAACAGATAAGTATAGGAATATTCTTATAAATTCTTTTTGCCTCAACATTTTCCCCATGTGTTTTTACCAAAAGTTCAGGAGTCATTTCTTGAGATGGTATTCCCATTTTACTGGAAAAGCTTTCAGAGATGAAAGAATGTGTAGACCCCGAATCAAACAACACACTGGCATAATCTGAAAAAACAAACAAAGTGTTGAGTAAATAAGGTTTTTCTTATGACTTTTCCATTCCTTCTTGTTTTAAAAATCACAAACACCTTATCTTTAAGAAAATTTCATTTATAAGAAAAAATTCTTTTATAAGGAAAATCACTTTTGTAATAAAAATTATCCTTATCATATTTTCATCCATATTTTTCTTAAGTATAAAATTCGGATTCATTTCTGTTTTCTCAGATTTGTTTGAAACATTGATATAAAGTATTCTGATTTAGGATCCGAATTCTGGATAAGAACTGTAATAAAGTTTCACTCCGAAATCCAGAATGAGAATTGTGATAAAGTTTCATTCTGAACTCCAGATACGGACTCTGATTAAGTTCTACTCCAGATTCGGGAAACGAATCCTTATGAAGTTTGATAACGAATTCTAATTACTAATTCTGATGACGAATTCTCATTACGAATTCTGATGATGAATTCTCATTACAAATTCTGATGAGGAATTCTCATTACGAATTCTGATGAAGAATTATCATTACGAATTCTGATGACGAATTCGCATTCCGAAATATCATTCTGAATTCACCTATTAAACAGAATCTGATCATCTTTGTTTTATAAACTCCGTATTTGCTTAGACTCCAAAAAAACATATTTTTTTACACTCTGAACATTCACTCCGAATCTTCATTTCAAACTTTTGAGTTAGATTTTAAACGGTGTCGTACATTTTGTTACACTTGTTTTATTATAAAACGATGTCGTCTATTCTATTATAATCTAATTGTTTTCTAAGTGACACGTGTATAGGTCCCTCCGATTTTTAAGGAAAATATGACCGTGGGGAAGGAGGCCGACCTTACCTATAAATAGGAGCTCATTTGAAAGAGCTCAGGGCTGAAAGGCTGACTGATCTTCGACTCATGTGATTACATGCTTGAAGTGATTTCTAGAGAGAGAGGGTCTTATTAGCTCTCAAAGCTTTGTGCGACTTCGAATGTTGGTGATTACATTCGAGGACTTCCTAGGATAGGAAGACAGAGGTTTCCAACACCTTGAAGTTGAGGGCTTCCTTGCTGAGGAAGACAGAAGTTTCCAACTACCTTGAAGTTGAGGGCTTGCGGGGATAGTAAGACAGAGACTCCGATCTTCGTATCGAGGGCTTACCCTGGTGTGGGTAAGACAGACTTGCTTGAAATTATAAATCAAGGGACCTTTATCCAAGGTTGTTGGATACCCTTCTCTTTGGGTTAAAAGGCTTATATCTTGTTACTTGTAGTTTTACTACTTGTTTATTTCTGCTGCAATTTGTATTATAAGGAATGTATAACTTTCTTATACTTCCTTACTTGTACTCTGTTTAATTTAGATTCTATACACTTTAAGATAGAATCTTATATTGTAATCTTTTGTTAAGTTTAAATTTCTAGAACCATATTTCCAGAACCTACTTTCGGAATCTCTTTCCAGGTTTTCATTTTGTATTAGAGGTGTTGTGAATTTTCTTAGTTTAAACTTTGTTAAAATTAGCCCTTTCCTTTTCTTAAGGAAACCGTGGTTATTTGTAACCAACTTTAAAGGTTCCAAAGGAATTTTTAAAGTTTACAATTCACCCCCCTCTTGTAAATTGAGCATCTACATCACTATTTTGATCCTACAATTGGTATAAGAGGAGGTCTCTGAAATACTTGTACTCACCTATAAGTTTTTCTTTCTCACTTTATCATTACAAACTTTCCCATTCCGAAATTTTTTATTACGATTCTTTTCTATTAACAAGTTTGTGTGCTGTAGGTTATTATAATTATGGCAGGAATTAATGTTGGTTCTATTGATAATCTAAATCATATACGACCACCAATCTTTGATGGAAATTACTATGAGTACTGGAGAGATCGAATGAAGACTTTTGTTATCAATACTGGAGTAGAAAACTTTGTTATGCTTACTGGAGATTATAAAATTCTTGACAAGGAAGTTATAACTTTTACTAACTAGGAAAAGCAAGAGTATCAACTCAACTATAAGGTACGCAATACTCTACTTTGTTCAATGACTAGAAATATATATATCCAAATTTCTTCTTGTGAAGCAGCTAATTTTATCTAGAATAAGTTATAGGTTACACACTTTGGAACTTCTAAAGTGATTGATACTAGGGGAGCTATGCTTAGAGCTGAATATCATGGCTTCAATTTTCCTTATGGAGAACCAATCTGTAATGTTCAACATAGATTTATGACTATCGTCAACAGTCTAGAGTCTATGGGAGAAAAAGGCCTAGATGATGAATCTCTTGTGGATAAGATAATTGATATCACACCTAATGACTAGGAATCCAAAAGAACTTCTATAGATGAGAACAGGAAGGTTACTCAAATTTCTCTTGATGAGCTATTTGGAACTCTTCTCCAACATGAAACCAGAATGAAGAGAGTTGGTGACAACATCAAAAAGAAAAATGGAAATGATACCGTTGCTTTTACAACAACATCAAATCAGATGAAAGATACGACTCTTGAGAGATTAACCAGATCCAAGTCTAAGAAAGTTATTTTCCAATCCGAATCTAGTGAGAGTGAAATATCAGAAAATGAATTAGAAAATCTTTCTCGAAGGATGAACAATATAGCTGGACAAAGGAGTTTCCAATCCAAGTATAAGAAAAAGGAAAGAAAAGATAAGAAAGATGGAGAAGTTACTTGTTATGAATGCAATAGAGCTGTACATATTAGACCAAATTTCTCATTGCTCAAAAAGAAAGAAAGGAAAGAAAGGAATTCAGAGAGGAACAGAAAGAAGTATAATAAATCCAAAGCTAAGAATGTTCTGAAAGCTAAGGACACCTGGAGTGCCAGTTGTGGTGACTCTTCAGATGAATCTTCTTATTATGAATCTTTAGGAAGGAAGAATCTTGGTCTTATAGCCAGATTTCCTATTAATAATCTTTGTTTTATGGATAAGGTATGAAATGCTGAATCGTTGACCAATGTTTCTTTAAATTCCAATGATAGTAAGTATTATAACTCTTCTGATGAAGAATCCTCTTCTGATGAATAATATACTTTACCTACTTATGAAAAAGTCTCTAGGTTTTCTGAACTTCTTGAGATTGAGAATTCAAAACTCCATAAGAAACTTGATAAGGCAAGCTCTAGAAATAATATTCTTACAAAAGAGATATCAGATCTTTCTAAAGATCTTGATAAGAAAAATGCTTATTTTGAAAGTATTTCAAAAAATCTTGAGGAAGTAATTTCTGAGAAGAATAAACTTTCTAACGAATAAGAAAAAGTAATTTCTAAGAAAAATGTTTTCGAGCCTAGATCTAGTTCTAAAACTAATGATTTTGAGGATAAAAACTTTTTTATAAAACTGAAGTCTGAAATTTTTTCCTTAAAGAAGTGTTTATCAAACTTTACCCATGGTAAGGAAAATATTGATAAAATGTATTCCCAAATACGACCTTTAAGAAATAAATCCGGATTTGGTTATACCCATGAAAAAACAATATTTAGTATCAATTATTTCGTTCCTCAAAGTGCCCCATTTTGTACCAAGTGTCAATGTGGTGGTCACTGGGCAAAGAATTGTTCATTAAACAAAACCCAATCTCTAGGATTTCACAAAGCTTATTTTTCTAAGAAGTTGTGGGTACCTAAAATTTTATTATCTTGAAATATCGGATCCAAACATGTTTGGATTCCAAAAGTCTAATTTTCTTCTTGATTTCGGGAAAAAAGGATATATTATTCTTCTGTTTATCAGAACGCAAGATCAACTTTCTGATATTTTCACAAAATATTTTCCTTCTGATAGATTTGAATACATTAAACAGAAGTTAGGAATGATAACCGTAAGGTAATCCTTCTTAATTAACTTTCTGTTCAAAAAGACTCCTTACCGCAATAAACACCTTTTCATAGGGGGAGTACATTTGATTGTTAGATTAACAAATTTTTCCAAAACTTGTTTTCAAACTTTTCAGAACTAAAATTCCGGAATGAAATTTCTGAAACTAAAACTTTCCAGAATGGATATTTTCGTATAGAAAACTTCTTGAATGGAAATGATCGTATTGAAAACATCCGGAATGGAAAATTTCGTACTGGTATTTTCATAACGAGATTTTCGTACCGAATCTTTCATAATAAGTTTTTTGTTTTCAAAATTTTTAATGAAATTTTCGTACTATGTTTTTCCTACTGAGTTTGTTTTTCGTAGTTAGTTTTCCAAATTTTGTCTTTTCATAATAAATATTTTTTTCATAGTTTTCGTAAGAATGTTACCAATTACAATTAATCCTCCTAAGCCAATCCAAAAGGTATGATTTCCTTACTCATGTTTTCGTAGTCATATTTTACATTTTGGCATTTTATTATATTTTGTTTTCAGATTATAGTTTTCTTAATTCCTTGTTTTAATAAAAACCTCAAAAGATCAGATTCAAGAGAATTGGTTTTCGACCGTCAGATCTGTTCTCAGTTTACCACAACCGATCGATCAACCGTGGAAGTTGAACCGTTTTCTCGTAGCCTGTATAAAGGGGACCCCAAACGTTGTCCCACATCGGTTTTTCAAGCTCCAGCATCGCGAAGATCTGCCTCTTTATTTTAAGACTGTTCTGAACCTCAGCTTTTTCTGTTCTGAACTTCTCAGAGGTCTTCAGATCCGAATGTCTGTTGAAGTAACTTCTCAAGACATGTCTTCATCTATGCCGATTTAGAATTGGATTGTATATAGAGAAAGTCTGGTTCATCCGGATTTCTTCAACAAGTATTACTCTCTTATTTCCAAAAATAATAAGCTTAATGGTTGGGAAGATGTTGCAGTGTCAAAACCCTGGAATCAAGATGAAGTGTATTCAGATTTTCTTGTAGAGTTTTATGAGACACTCTCCTTTCTTAAGGAAGATGGAAGAGAAAAGTTGTCTTTTAAGACATATGGTAAGACTTATAAGATTTTATATGCCAAAGAAGCCAGCTTGGTAGGGCTGAATAATGAAGGTGAAGCTGAATTTATATCTCATGTGTTTCCAGATTCAAAGGGTAGCTTCGACAAGGAAAAAGCATTAGAAACTCTCGGACTGGAAGATGAAAAGGCTCCGAAGATTGCTTCTCTATCTACAAATTTTTGGATTCTAGAGTTATGGGTACAAGGAATTATCATACTGAGGAAGGGTGAAAAATATAGTTTAAAGAAGAGTGAGATCTACATCCTAGATTTTCTGATAAATTTGAGGAAGTTTAATTTGATGAAGCACATTCTTATCACTCTTGAGAATGTGAAGAAAGGAAATCTGAGAGCTCAGATTATAATGTATCCAGCAATCCTCTCGAAGTTGATAGTTTGGTTCCATGAGTCTTTCAAGGAGGCTTGCAGGTCTAAGACAAGAGTTTGAAAAATTATACTGGTGAGTGATGGTACAGTTAAAAGAATGGATGTAGTTTTTGACAAGAAGACTGGTCAGTTTGTTGATTCACCTGCTCAAGAAGAAACGGTTCCAAAAGTTGTTGATCCAAATTCCTCTAAGCCGGTAAGGAAGAGAAAGATGAAAGAATTTTAAGTAGAAGTAGAGAATACCAAGTCTAAAAAAGTTCATTCCGCACCTCCAAAACCAAAGAAGAAGAAATCTTACCCAGATGAAGTAGTTGCTAAATGGAGGGAGATCAATGAAAAAAGAGTGCAAGGGGAGCCTCAGTTTGGCTTGGACCCTGCGGAGGCTAAATCCTTAAAGGAAAGAACTGCGGATGAGCTAGAAAAACAAGAAAAAGAAAAGAATCTCAAGAAGAAGATGACTGAAGCAGTGGTAGCTCAGGCATTGTTGAAGTTCAATGAGATAGTTTCAGCAAATATTCTTGTTCCGAGATGTTTTTCTTTGGACTCTCTTCCTGAGACTCCAGGAAGAAATTTTGTCACTCCGAAAGAAGCTGTTGCTAAGACTACTATAGAAATAGAGAAAATTGAGTGAGTGGAAGAAGAAGTTGTACCTGAAGGAAGTGGTGAAGCCAGAGATGTTTTAAAACATGTAGATGATTATAAGGGGACTCCTTCCAAAAATTTGTCACTCCGAACCTCAGAAGCTGAGTCTTCTATATTATCCACTCTTGAAAACGATGAACAACAAGGAGAAGAAGAAGTATCTTATCATGTAGAGGAAGAACAACTTCTACAAGATATTGCTCAAATGGAGAATGTAGAGGTTGGTGCTCAGAATGTTCCTGATGAGGAAGACCATATTGTTCAAGTTTCTGATAGCGAAAAGAGAACTCCGGAACATGATTCTATTCCGAAAAGAGACAAGGGAAAGCAAATTATTGCTGATACTCTGAGCTCAGAAGTGGTGAAGCAAAAGGAAGTTGGTAGTTCTTCAAAGAGAAAGCTTGACCTTGTTGAAGAAGAAAATTCTCCAAGCAAAGTTTCGGATTCAGAGTCATCCTCATTGGGACATGACTTTGTTGTTCAATCTTTGAGGAAGTTAGTGGGTTACATTATGACCATCTCGACTATAGATTCAAGATGCCAAATGCTCCAACATGCTTTGAATCAGAAATCAGACTCCTTATCTATGGTTATGGATAAGTGTGTCGAGATAGAAGATAAATTCAATTCTTTTCTTGTTGGCTATGAAGTCCAAAAAAGATCTTGCAAGAGGATGACGAGCAGGTCGAGGAAAACTGTAGAAGATATTAGGCTATTTGATGAATTTCAATACAATGTTAACGATGATTTTGGAACTGAGGGAAGGAAGATAAATGATCTAACATCTTCCTTTGAAGTGAATTTGACATATGAAAAGAACTTCCGGATTCAAGAAGTCAGAGATCTGAATGGGAAGCTGAATTCCGCTTCTCAAAACTGAAAGTTTGAAAGGGATCATCGGATTGAGTTTGATGAAAAGATAATGGCTTAGGAAGAAAAGCTTAAAGCCCAGGAAAAAAAAGTGTAAAGCCCAAGAAAAAAATCTTAAAGCTCAGGAAGAAAAGATTGAAGCTCAATCTGCAAGAATAATCGTCTTAGTGAAGCAAGCTGAAGAAGATCATAAAGACTTAAAGAATATAAAGACTATTCTAAAAGGTCTCATGGCGAAGGAGAAAGATCCCAAATAGACAGATCCGATCTTTTGTTGTACCTTAACTCTTTTGTTGTTGAAATTTTCAAACTTAATAGAAATTGTGCTTGTACATTTTTTTTTGTTACTACTAATTTTTCAGGTACTTTGTTATATTTCCCATTCCCTCTAATTCTTTTTGAAAATCACTAAGGGGGAGAAGGAAAAGATCCTTAAGAAAAAAAACTCTAATAAGTTCTTATTTAAGGGGGAGTTTTTCATTAAAGAATAATTTCTTATTCATAATGAAATGTCACTCCGGAAATCTAGAATACGATCCTTAGAGTTTCAAAGCCTAAGTGGTAGTTAGTCGTATTCATCAATATCCTTAAAGCAAAGGGAGATAAGCCTTAATGTATTTCTTTCTTCTTAGAATTTCTTTTTCAAGGATGTTTTTTCTTTCCAAAAAGGGGGTGATTTTTGATTCAATAAGGTTTTCCTTATGACTTTTCCATTATTTCTTGTTTTGAAAATCAAAAACACCTTATCTTTAAGAAAATCGCTTTTATAAGAAAAATTGCTTCTATAAGTAAAATCACTTTTGTAAGAAAAATTATCCTTATCATATTTTCAGCCATATTTATCTTAAGTATAAAATTCTGATTCATTTCTGTTTTCTCAGATTTGTTTGAATCTTTGATATATAGTATTCTGTTTTAGGATCCAAATTCTGGATAAGAACTGTAATAAAGTTTCACTCCGAAATCCAGAATGAGAACTGTGATAAAGATTCATTCCGAACTCCGGATACGAAATCTGATTAAGTTCTACTCCAGATTCAGGAAATGAATCCTTATGAAGTTTGATAACGAATTCTCATTACGAATTCTGATGAAGAATTCTATTTACGAATTCTGATGATGAATTATCATTAAGAATTCTGATGAGGAATTCTCATTACGAAATCTGATTACGAATTCGCATTACGAATTCTGATGATGAATTCACATTCCGAATTCTCATTCCGAATTCACCTATTAAACAGAATATGATCATCTTTGTTTTATACACTCCTTATTTGCTTAGACTCCGAAAAAAAATATATTTTTACACTCCGAACTTTCACTCCGAATCTTCATTCCAAACTTTTGAGTTAGATTTTAAACGGTGTCGTACATTTTGTTACACTTGTTTTATTATAAAACGATGTCGTCTATTCTGTTATAAAGTAACCGTTGTCTAAGTGACACGTGTATAGGTCCCTCCGATTTCTAAGGAAAATATGACCGTTGGGAAGGAGGTCGACCTTACCTATAAATAGGAGCTCATTTGAAAGAGCTCAGGGTTGAAAGGCTAACTGATATTCGACTCATGTGATTACATGCTTGAAGTGATTTCTAGAGAGAGAGGCTCTTATTAACTCTCAAAGCTTTGTGCGACTCCGAATGTTGGTGATTACATTCGAGGACTTCCGGGGATAGGAAGATAGAGGTTTCCAACACCTTGAAGTTGAGGGCTTCCTTGCTGAGGAAGACAGAGGTTGCTAACTACATTGAAGTTGAGGGCTTGCGGGGATAGTAAGACAAAGACTCCGATATTCGTATCGAGGGATTAACCTGGTTTAGGTAAGAGAGACTTTCTTGAAAGTATAAATCAAGGGACCTTTATCCAAGGTTGTTGGATAACCTTCTCTTTGGGTTAAAAGACTTATATCCTGTTACTTGTAGTTTTACTACTTGTTTATTTCTGCTGAAATTTGTATTATAAGGAAAGTATAACTTTCTTATACTTCCTTACTTGTACTTTGTTTCATTTAGATTCTATACGCTTTAAGATAGAATCTCATATTGTAATCTTTTGTTAAGTTTCAATTTCTGGAACCATATTTCCGGAACCTACTTTCTGAATCTCTTTCCAGGTTTTCATTTGGTATTAAAGGTGTTGTGAATTTTCTTAGTTTAATCCTTGTTAAACATAGACCTTTCCTTTTCTTAAGGAAACTATAGATATTCGTAACCAACATTAAAGGTTCCAAAGGAATTTTTAAAGTTTACAATTCACCCCCCCCCCCCTCTTGTAAATTGAGAATCTACATACCTATTTTGATCCTACAAAAATTACCTGATACAACTTCATTTGATGGCCCGACATCTGCTGAAGTAGTTTCAAAGGATTTCACCACCCCTTTCTGCTTGTATTCTAACTACTTCCCATCACTCAAGCTCTTTGTCGGACACTCGTTTTCATAGTGACCCATATCATTGCACATAAAACATTTCACTAATTGTAAATAAAATTTGGTCTTACCTTCACCTTGATCTTTTTCAGTGCAATCACAGGCCTTATGTCCCATCTTACCGCATCGGTACCACATTCCAGAATTCAGAATACATTCCCCAGCATGCCTTTTCCCACATTTATCACAAACTGGAAACTTAGATTTCTTACCATCAGACTTTTTTGAAGAATTATTCCCTTTCTCCTGCCACCTTGGTATCTTCTTCTGCTGGTTGTTATAGAACACTTGATCATTAGAAAACTCCATTTCCACCTTCTCATCACATCGAACAAGCTTTTCATAACTTTTAAACTCACTAGAAGCTAATTCCCTTCGATATTTTGGCTTTAATCCTGAGGAAAAATGATTGATTTTACTATCAAGGTCTCGGATAAAATTTGGAGCATAACATGACAATTGAGTAAACCTTTCTTCATAGGTAGCCATTGAGTCTTCCTCTTACCTCAATTCCAAGAATTGTTTTTCCATCCTAAGTCGAACAGACATAGGAAAATACGTTTCATGAAACATACCTTTGAATTCATCCCAGTCGAGAGCATCAATCTCATAAGCGTCTCTGATATTTTTGACCATTGACCACCACTGATCTGCTTCACCCTCCAAACGGTAAATAGAAAGACTAACCTTTTGATTGTCTGAACACCCCATGACATAGAAAATCTTCTCCAGTGCTTTAATCCACCCTTCAGCTAGCACAGGGTTAGATGATCCTCTGAATGATGGGGGATGTTGCCTCATGAAATGTTCCACGACTGACTTGTTCCTCTGCAATTGATCTGGCTGATCTCGTGTATGGATACCACCGCCATTTATCACTTGAGTCAACTGCGCCATTACTACAACAAACTGTTCAGTTCCAATTCTGACCATCTCAGGATGCTGATTCGGAAGGTTATTTCCTTCTGCATGCCTTCCTAGCACTGCTTCCCTGTTTCCTCTGCGGAAAACCATTCTGAACAAACATGTCTTAGATGAAGCAACATGGTAATCTTCAAATACTATATCACTTCAATTTGACCATAAAAAATATTTTTGGATAATCATTTATTTTAATTCTAACTCCTAAAGTTATCTAAACTGACCTCTGATACCAAATATAAGGCCCCAGCCCTAAACCTTACTTAATCTTGAGTTATTAAAATATTACACCTTGAGGATCTTTTCAGGTTTAGAGTTTTAGAGAATTAGATCATAAAACTTGCATTACATTCCACATATAAACAAAGTGGTTACATAAAGATAATATTTTCTTTCCCATCAATGGAAATATATTTAAAATAAAACATGGATTCTTTCTTGACACTCCCTTGACACTATCATCATATCATGTACCTTTCCCTTGACCTGTGAAAAACATTTCAAAAAAACATTGGATGAGCATAAAAAGCTCAGTAAGGGATATAAAATATATATGGAAAGGAAACATGGGTACATATATACATAAGAATGAAATCATACTTTACCCATAAAACATAAGCACTTCAACATACCTCATAAAATCATGAATAACTCATAGAAATCATAAAAAATAAAGTTAATTTGAGGCATTCATAACATTCTTACATATGGAGTAACCCTCTTAGTTACGTTTGGAATACCCATCACAGTATATTCCCTAAATCTCTTCGGAGAAACCTTAACGTTACACTCCTTTGCGTTACCCAATGCATTGGAGAGCTATATCGGGCTCACCCGCCCTTAGTTTATCACGGAACCACCCGTCTTCATAATAATTCCCATTAACTTCAACATAATCGTATCACATAAAACATGCATAAAGTAAACATAACATTTACACCTTTCAATCAGAAGATATCAATACAACGCATTGATATAAAAACATTATGAAAACCATTTTCAATACCAAAATAAAATAAAAGTAAAACATGGTATTTATTTTTCTTTAAAAAAAGTATGGCTTGTAGAGGAAGCCAAAACTCAAATAATGGTCATGGTGGTTGAAAAGTCATTGTCACCGCATACGTACGACAAAAAAATTCCCTTTTGTCATTTATTAAACGCTTCGTATAAAAAATATTCCTTTTAATAAATGTAAAAGTCAAGGGTTTTATACACCATATAAAAGAAGGTTGTGTATAAAACAAAATATGCCTCAATGAAAGGAGTTTGAGACGAAGTCCCATACCTCGGGTCCGACTTGACTCAGTCATTCTTTAATCTCCTGAATAATAAACTTGAGTTAATTTCTACTTTTTTAAGAACCTTTTTCAAGTTCATTATTCCTTTTATATCACTTATTACCATGTCATTAACACTATGTAATTATTTAAGTTAATAACGGTGGTTTTAACGATCATTGGTACTTGAGTCAAAATAAACCCTTTATAATTACATGTTGTTAATGTATCCATTATATCCAGAATTATATTCATTATTTATATATCATATATATCCATTATATACATGCATTTATAATATTACATAATCATTTAGAGGTAAGAAATTAAATGCATCGTTCATGGAGATGGTAAGCCGTACGTACGCATGATCACTACTTTCATTTCTATTTCGTATTTTATAGAATGGAATCATAATGATATAAAGGTATATTATAATTCCAGTATAATATCATATATAATATCATAGTTACATCCTTTATACGTCCCACATATGGCATTTAACGAATCAAATCACTTTGAGGGGGCAGTAGTCCGCACTTCCTTAAATGAAGATATCACGTTTACTCATAATGGAAAACATAAAGGTATGCCCAAAATGAAAAATACAGAAGCTTAAGGAAAACATAAACATATTATATATCATATATAAATATAGTGACATATTAATGTCCACCTTTTAAGGTGTTAAAATAATGTTGAACAGTCATCATTTCAGGAGCCATAAATTCACCATCCATAGAAACAATATGTCCTTTAACCATTAGATGTAGGTGTGTGTAAGTGTAGCTCGAATCCTTATTATAACAACATACTAGTATATTGAGGATAGTGTAGTTGTTACAAAAGAAAAGAATAAAAAGAGTTTAGGGGGTTGGAGAAGCAAAATCAATCAAAAGGACTCAAAAGAAGACATTACCTTAAAATCGGGTAACTCTCTTAGATTTGAGCTCAAAGGCTTCCTTGGGAAGACTTCTGCCCAACGTGAGGCTTCAAGGAGCAATAGAGGGATGTGGAGAGCCAAAATGGGCATAGTTTGGCCGAGCAAAAGACTTTGGGAGTGTGGGTAAGGAGGTAGAGGTGGGGGCATTTTATAAGAGGAGAGGAGGGGCACTCTTGGAAGGTAAAGAAAAGTCACTTTATTTTAAAATGGTATTCGGATTAAATAGGTCCCACATTTATGTGTTTCTAGGATAATGTTGTAAGGGTTATAAATCCACCCATCCAATAGGTTTTGTCCATGTTTAGGTCTTATATTTTACATTATCATTCCATTTTATTTAAATCGTTAAATAATGAGGTCATCGCTGCATCATCATGATGTCATAAGTAATTTAATTTATTTAAAGTCTAAAATTTATAAAAAAAAATACTATTATGTAGGAAATCGTTTTATCTTTCCAATGACTATTTATAATAAAAAATCTGATCTTTATAACCCCATGTAAAAATTGTTTTATGAAAACATCTCATGTTTGTGTCATTTTTTACTTTTACATTAAATTAAAAGTTATTTATATCATTTCCCAACCAAAGTGGCTCCATGGGGTCCCCAAGTATACCCATGGATTGTATTGGTAATCCATGACACATCAAATGAGGGTAGGACATGTGTCAAGCTCATCTCATTTTATTAAAGCATTATTTTTACCTTAAACTACACTAATTACCTCTAATCGCGATTAAGAACTTAAGAGTGACTATTCACCAAAAAAATTATTTTAATCTCATTGAACCAAATTTTACTTCTTAATGATAACCATGTATGTCGGATTTTTTAAATTCAAAACATAGAAGTGGTAAAATTTCATTTAAACAAAAAATTAGTTTTTATAAGTACCACTTAGTTTTTTTACTATTCATCAAAAATTAATGTTTTTCAGAAAATTACCAAAAATTCACCCTAATATATATTTGATATTCTGAATTCAAAAATAAAGTATATTTTAAAAAATTCAAAACATATAAGTCACATTAATTAATTTAATAATTAAATCCCGCTGTCATGACAAATAGCATGTTTTTATGAAATAATAAGTATCAAAAGATTGACACCAGTTTAAGTCCAATTTCAAAGAGAAATTGATTCCAATGACCACCATTGGATTTAATGGTAAAAATATATTCTAATTTCACTTCAAAACCAATTCAAAAGATAATCTATTCATATAAATAAATTATACTAAAAAGCAGTTTTGATGTAAAATGCAGTATTTTTCACTATTCATTACAAAATGAACACTGTCTGAAAAATACAAAAAATTCACACAAAGTAAATTTTGATGTCCCAATAATAAAGAATAAGTTTATTTTGACAAACATAGCTTATAAAATTGTCAAAATATATATTTAAAAATGTTTTTCCATCAAAAGGCAGTAAAACAATCTTTTAAAAATACTAGTGTATTCCATTCTTAAGATTGGATTTATTTTCATTTTAATCCTCTAAAACACTATCTAATTCATTAATAGACATAGATAAAAATATATACTAATCATTACTTACTTGGGATGTTACAAGACTAGTTCTATGGCTTCTAGAGATAGGAGAAATATATTTCTAAGATGAAAAATAAAGAATAAGTTGTTACCAATGATTTAAAATACCTGTTTCACCTGAATTCATCCAACCATTGCTTTCAGATGGAAGGGAGTTGTCAAATGTGCCTATGGGGGAGGGGAATTTTGAGACCCAAGATGATTATGAGACTAATGAGGGTTTTAGGAGATTAATCTGAAATAAAATATTTTATAGGTGTAGGTGAGAAGGAACACACCAAGGAACAACCTAATGACCATGATGAAAAGGTTCTCGAATATGAATTTCTAAGAATTAATATAGAAGATCATGTCATAGCCTGCTAGGTCAACTCTATGTCTATAAAACATAGTGCTTGTTTCCACATAGATACTATAATTTAAGGGAGTGGGCTAGCATCTACCCAATAGTGAATCCAAAAATGGATTACACCATATACCAACTATTTTATTTAAGGTTACAAAAATTGATAGAAGCACAGGAGACCCACCTTGATCCCCCTAAACAGTATCATGTTGTATCCATAAAAAAACACCTCACCATGATTGGCTTTATCCATGCTTCATACCACAACCCTATCGAAAACGAATTTCTTCAAAATCCCACTTCCAAGAACCTGTGATATAGATTATGACTCCATGTTCTTGTCTCAAAGTCTTATACAACAACCCCACTATTCATGATCTAATATTCACAAAAAAAATTTATAACGTTCTGAAACTCTTTCACGACCAACCAAAAATGCCGAGAACATAACAAAAAAAATTATATAATCTCATAATAAAAAATAGAATTAGAAATTAACTAAAACTATGGGTGTTTTATTATCCCAAAAACAGTCATTATATCCTTGAAAAGTAGAAAATATAGAATTTATATTGAAATGATTGGGCCATTTCTTTTACATTTCCTTCTCACACCCCCATGTTTAAATATGAATCTAACCACATTTCCATAATACTAACAATAAACCAATTAGTTTTCCACTCCAGATATTCTATTTTCTATACACAATCCTTAATTTTAAATCAATCAATAATGATCCCGGTTCAATATCAACATTGTCCCATTAAATCATTATACTAGGGTCAAGCAAGTAGAAATTCAATTAAGATTCATGAATCACATTATGCACCAAATTGAACATTATAGGTAAATCCGACGAATATGCAACATAACCCACTAGATCAAGTATCTAAAATTGTATAATCTTTGGAAGATAAAACATTACATTTTTATCAAAATGATGATGCCCAAAACATGGTGAAAATCTCAAGAAAACATGATCGTCCACCAAAAATTATAATGGTCATTGATGATGATCTGCAAATAATTTCTAATAAATCTGATCCATATCCATGCTCTTTATGATCATATATATATTATATATTATCTTATGTACAATACTAGGTCTAAAATATTTTTTCTCACCCAGTTCTATCAAAAAATTTGGATAATGATAAATAAAACCTTACAATACATAAAAACAATCCATATGTAACAAGGATGTAACACCCCAAACTTCTACAGTATGTTTCCCTTTGAATAATGCAATAGCTTGCATTGTATGCAAAATTAAGATTCTAATGCACTGCGGGCAATCAAAATAGCCGTTATGAATAGTAATTCCCATTTTTTAAAATTTTATAAATTTTATTTTTCAAAATGGACTTCATTTTTGGATTAGGAATATTGAAAATAACCTAGGGAGAATTTGTTGTATTTTTATGAAAACATTGAATTTTTTATGAATAATGATAACACTAAGTTATAGTTTAAAAACGATATTTTATTGAAATAATTATTTAATTTATTTATTTTTATTTTATGTCATAATTGATAAATAATACCTATATAAGTTCAATGTAATTCATTGGAGTCAGTTTATAAAAATTTTAGATATATAAAAAAATTATCGAACTTTTTAGCGTCTTTTACCCACCTCCTAGGAGCATTTGAAAATTTGCATGAAACATAATTTTACTACTTTTGTGAATTTAATTTCAAAAGTCCAAGAGACAGGGTTGATATTAGTAAATAAAATGTGGTTCAATAAGATAAAAATAATTTTTACTGAATAGTAACATTTGACATTTCTTTACCATGGTTAAAAGTAAATAAGGTAATTAAGGGTAGAAGTTATATTATTATTACCCTAAAACCTGTCCTAATTCTATTTTATATGTATAATTAGACCAAAAAAAAAACTTAGGAATAAAATATGATTCTTTAGGTCCACTTGGATTAGATTAGGACATTCATTATGATTTAATTCAAAGAAGAGTTAAAAGTGATAAATTCAAAGTTTAATAACTAAAACATTTTTAATACAGGGTTACACATAAGATAAATTAGTCTATAAATATTCAATAGAAATATAAAAAGATTTCCTAAATAATGGTATTTTATTTATAATTTTTAGATATTAAATAATTTAATTTATTTACGACACAATGATGATGCAGTAATTACCTAATTAATGAAATATTAAAAGAATGGATATTATAAATACACAAATAAATGTAATTTGAAACTTTTTATGAATTAAAATAATTTTATAGGTCAATATGAAATGATAGGGTTGATTAGATTATTTTTTTTCTAATTAATAATGATGTAATGAATTTTTCAAAATCACAATTCCAAATATTGTCAAAATTGACATAAAAGAGTTTTTAATACAAATATTATATTATTAATTGATATTCTATTCCTAAAAATATAATATGTGTCCAAAGGTCTTAAATATTATTATATATGTCATTAATGAAAAACTTTAGTTTCTCTTTGATATAGAAAGTTTATTAACCATATACCATAAAAATACAAAGAGACATGGTAAATTTCAAATTAATTAACTAAGAGTTAAATCTAAAAGATAAGGTTAATATAATGACCAAAACATGTCTAAAACCTATTGGTTGAGAATATCTCGACCCATCCCCACCTTACACTCGAAATAAATCATTTTTATTCAATTAGATACTGAAAATTAGTTTATTATAAAATAATATTTCAATCTTTTCCTAAGGTGCCCCTCACCCCTCTTATAAAGTGGAATTTCCCCATCTATCAATTCACACCATCACAGACATTAGGCTCGAATAGCCCCTAAAAAAATAACCTGTAAATATACTCTTTTCATCCTAGAGGCCTTCCATTAGTCATAAATCAATCCTAAGGATCCCTTTTGATCAAATCAAAAGAAAGAACCCAAAGAAGAGGTGAATATTTCATCACCTCTTTTACGATTTTTCTTTTTCCACTTATTATTTCCCTATTTTTTACATTATAAAATAACAACTACAATATCTTATATATACTTTGATTTTATTATAAATATGGTACAACCATATTCAATAATCTATCCATCCTTTAAATGAAATGTCACCATACGTGCATACGTATGGCTTACTGTCTCTACGTCGTGTTGTAGTTGTTATTCAATACATTATTTATTGGATGGGTATAATAATGATGTATAATTGATGTAAGTAATAAATATAACAAGATAATTATTCTGAATATATGATATACCATTCAATTATATATGAATTTGAAATCAAAATAATGATATTTTCGCTCATGCATACGTATGGATTACCGTTTCCATGAACACGATGAAATTCATTCCCATCCATATAAATTCTAGAATAATTTTCATTTGATGATTAAAAAAATGCTTAATGACTTAATATTATTATGAATATGAATAAGATACATCCTATCCACAATAAACATTACATACAAAACAAAGCATATAAAGGAGAACGAATCAGTTACCAATAGAAACAATGATAATACTAAAATATTATTAACAAAGCAATATTAGAAGATCATATATGATATCATATTAATATATATTGTTCTTGTATAATACAATAACAATTATTTCACCAATATACAAGAGTTTAACCTACTTTCGACCTAGGAAAAGTACAAGGTAAGTGTTAATTTCACAATCTTTCAATTATCCGAGGTTGTTCTTATGTAAGTATCTATTGGGACATCTTTATCATCCAAATCCAAGATTCATAAAAATGTATTTCAAAACATTTTTATTATTAACTAGAAAATGGGATAAAGTCATTTATACCCTTATTTGACCTTATATGTTTTTAAAGGAATTTTCTGTCAATTTTCAAACATGGTATTTTATGATGTTTTCGACAAAATTAATTTAAGAATGTTTTTTAACTTATACGGTGGGTGCAGCTATTTTCCACCGTTATAACATAGTCAAATCTTCCCTTACAATCATATAATAATACTTTCAAAATAAATGTTTTCATTTATAATTATGAAACTTTAAATGATTTAAAAAGAAGATAGAGGTATTTCTCTCAAATAGTTTTGATTTCATCTATGTCAACATCCTTCCATGGATTTTATACTTGTATTTGGTCAATTCATTATAATAAAAATATTACATATTTTATTGAAGTTTTTTTGATTTTTTTGACTATGGATGTGTTATTTTTATACGATTCATTGTATGTGGTTAAATTAATGACATTTTGTTTACTAGTTTTAATACAAATGTCTATGTTATATTTAAACATTTTCATATGAGGAATGTATTGCACATAGTAAGTGATGGGTGGAGCCTCTTGTAACTCCCCAATGCATTTGTAGGTCTCATGAGACAACTAGAAGTGGAATTGGCCGAGGCCTTTCCCAATTTTATATGTGGTTTTGTCTGATGCCTTAATCATTTTTAGACTTCTTGGATGAGGCCTTGACAAAAAGTTTCAGAATGTTCGACATTATATATTCCCCCATTTTGAAAATAATTTTGATGGATCATGCAGTTATTTGACTAGTAGAATACCCAGGACTATGTTTTATTATGGAATTATTTACTCAGCTCATATTTCATCCATAAAAGTGTTCATTTTTATCATTTGTAAAGGAACATGTTTTAAATTATTCACCATGCATAATATTTATGGTATCTTCTGTGGTATTGCTAACCCTTACCGAGCATTTGAGCTCACCCCTTTCTTATGATTCATTTTCACATGATATAAAGAAGTTAAATATGAGGGAGTATCAGGCTTAATCTTGGAGGCTAGGATGTTTCTAACATAATAAATTAGTGTGTTATTTCATTTCATGTTGTAAAGTTGAACTAATGTATGAATCTTGTTTCCAATAATACTAAACTAATCGGTCTTTTGGGACAAGATTTCCTTGTGATCATGCCAATTTTATGTAATAATGCACTAACTTTGGGTAAATGGGATCAAGGCGTTACAGTTATTATCAAATAAAGTTTAGTAAAAACCATAGAAACTAGATTTAGATAAATTCTGATTAGAGCACATAGTGCTAAGATAGACTTTCAAGATTAGTATAGAATAACTTATAATAATTTTGGTAATGTATAGATTTTGTAAGGTTTCAAATAAATACATCCCTATCAAGATACGAGCAGGTTGAGGCAGCTCTGGCACATATGTACCTAGGGGTAAAAAATGAAAACACCACTTTGAGCTAGACTCGAATGAGAACTGGTGCACGACAATGGGCCTTGCTTCACTCTTGGTTACGACACTCCCGTGGGATATGATTTACGTAATTATCATTTTATTTACCAACCATTATGAAGATTATATGAGTATATACATCCTCAAAAAAATATTTTTTTTATGATTATGGATTATATTCATAAACTATTCAATTCATGTTAAGTGTTTTACAAGATTGGAATTATGTATTTCGATTAAAAAATTAATCTTGTTTATGCCATTTTTTAGAAATGGAACCTAGTGGAAGGAATGTAAATTTTATCAATGCATGTAATCAATATAGATATTTCCGTCTAACTCAAGATAATTATAGCGAAGCTCGTGATGCAACTGGTGCTGATCAGCTTATTACCATACTAGGACAACTCACATAGGTTATGAATAATAACCTTACCCATATGGAGAACCCTGATCCACAACGTGGAGGATAAATGTTATATATCTTCATAAGGAAACAACCACCAACATTAAATGGGATTAATAATCCAAAATTGGCTGAGCAATGGATAAATTCCTTGGAGAAAAAATATTTCACGCTTTCGGGAGTAGCAAAAGGGAAATATTTGTCATGGCAGTTTATCACATCACTGGAGATGCTGATCAATGGTGGTCATTGATTCAAAACACAAAGGAACATGAAGAAGCATCCAGTATGGAATGGAGGGATTTTAATGAACCATTCATAGAAAAATACTTTCCTCTTGACCATCGAGTGGATACAGAAAGACAATTTCTATCTTTGTGGGAAAAAGAGGATGAGAATTTCGCAAAGTATGATGAAAACATTACAAGGATAGAAATGCATTCTTTAGATTATATATGTAACCCATGAATTAATATTGAACATTTTATTGATGGGTTAAAAGCATTTCTCTATTGAGAATTAGTATCATAATCCTTCTCATCATATGAAGATATTGTCTCGTGTGCTATCAAGAGAGAAAAGGAATTCTCTAAGTCTTATGACTTTAAATAAAGGCAAGAGAAGTAGAGATCACCTGAACACTCTCAGAAATGAAATAAGGAAACATGGAAGAATCGACGAATTGAATTTCCACCCTGTGAAAATTATGGAAGGAAGCACCATGGCACCTGTCTAAAATGAAAAGGAGTATGCTAAAAATGTGGAAAGAAATTCCATCTTACTGGTGATTGTAATGGAAAGAAAGATGCTACCAATGTTCAATGCTACATTTTCAGGGAGATGAGAGATTATGAAAATGAGTTTCCTAAGCATCAGGGAAACATACCTCTAAAAAGGCCATGGGGTCAAGGCCATTCTTATGAAATCACTACTGCCGAGGTTGAAGCTCCGAAAGACATGGTGGCATATAATTTAATGGCTTCCTGAAGTTTAGGAAAGGCTTTATTTGATTCTAGATCATCGCATTGTTTCATATATTCCATGTTTTATAAGAAAATTAGATATTTACAATTTGATTTAAGAAGGTAGTTGTCAGTCCAAACTCTTAAGTGAAGTATCATTGCTACAAAGTATTGTGAATCAGTTCCCTTTAGGTCATATAAATGTTCTTTATCTTAGGATCTCATCGGAATACCCATGATTGAATTTGATATAATTCTAGGTATGGATTAACATTTGGACCATGATATAGAATTTATTTTACGAAAAAGGAGGTTACCATTTTTGAAAACGATGATAAATAACACCTTATCTTTATAACAGAAATGTCACCAACTCATTCTTATCTAGATCCACCCCCAGTAGCTTAACTAAATTCAATTGTTGGAGAGAAAGAGAATGAACTAACTATGGATGAGGAAAATAATGTTCAAATAGAGTATTTACCTATTTTGCGAGAATATGTTGATGTGTTCCCAGAATATTTACCTGGACATCCTCTATAATGATAAATTGAGATTTCCAATGATTTAATTTCTAATTCATGGTATATATTGAACACCCCTTATAGAATGGCCACTATGGAATTAGTGCAACTAAAAAACTAGTGTAATTGAGTAATAAGGGATTTATTCTCCCGGTTGTTTCTCCATGGGGAGCCCCTATTCTTTTTGTTAAGAAGAGATATGGATCTATGACGTTTTGCATTGACTATAGGAAGATTAATGCTATAATAATAAAGAACAAGTATCCCTACATCGTAATGATGATTTATTAAACCAACTTCATGGAGCTCAATATTTTTCAAAGATTGAACTTTGATTTGGATATCATCATTTTTGTGTGAAGAAGGATGACATTCCAAAAACAGCATTTCGAACCAGGTACGGGCATTACAAGTTTACAATAATTCTTTTTGGGCTGACTAATACACCATATGTTTTCATGGATCAAATGAACAGGGTTTTCAAGGAATATCTTCATGATTTTATAGTGGAATTTATTGATGATATCCTAGTATACTCCTAAATCTATTAAGATCATGAAAATCACTTGTGCACTATTCTGAAAACCCTAATAAAGAAATTAATTATATGGGATGTTTAGGAAGTGTGAATTTTGGTTTCAGGAAATTTCTTTTCTTGTCCATATTGTCTCTAAGGATGGAATCTTGGTTGACCCTTCTATGAAAAAGGAAATCCAAGAATGGCCAGCACCGAAAAGTATATCTGAGTTACGCAGTTTTATTGGTTTAGCAAGTTATTATCGACTTTTCGTCCAAAATATTTCCCAATTGGCTAACCCTTTAATGATGCTCACATGTAATGGGGTTAAATTTTTTTGGACAAGAGGGTGTGAAGAATGTATCAAAGAAATTAAGAGAATATTAGTCTATTATCCTATCTTGACTCTATCATCGGGTAAATATAGGTTTGTTATTTATATAGATGCCTCAAAGTAAGGACTTGGTTGTGTACTTATGCAAAATGATAGAGTTATTGCCTATGCATCAAGACAGCTTAAAATTCATGAGAAAAAATATCATACTCAAAATCTTGAGTTTGCAGCTATAATATTTTCATTGATGATATGGAGACACTAACTCTATGATGAAAAAAGTGAAATTTATACTGATCAGAAGATATTGAAGTATATTTTCTCTCAGAAGGAACTCAAAATGAGGCAAAAGAGATGTCTTGAACTACTCATGGATTATGATTGCACGATACACTACTACCTGGGAAAGGAAAATAAGGTGGAAGATGCTTGGAGCAGAAAGGATCATTGAGTTTTGAAAAATATGAGAGTTGAATGGAATCCTATTTTAATGGATCTAGTAAAGATATATGTGGGAATAACTTTAGAAGATAAAACATAAATTCTTTTTCAAATGTTTTATAAACCATAATTACTAGAAAGGATAAAAATTTCTAAGGCTACTGTTGAGGAATTTCAAAAGAAGATTAAATCTATGAATGATTTAAGATTGATCAACTTCATATATGAAGATGGGATTTTGAAATTTGTCAAGGGACTTTGTGTTCCTGATATAACTGATCTGAATAGGGAATTGTTAGATGATTATCATAGATCCAATTTCTCTAAACACCCTAGGAGCACTAAGATGTATAGATATTTGAAGGAACATTTTTAATTGGACAACATGAAGAGGGAGAATGCAGATTTTGTGTAAAGATGTATGGTTTTTCAACAAGTGAAAGAGGGAAGGCAACAGCCTGGAGGAGTCATGAAACCACTTCCCATACCTGAGTGGAAATGGGATAATATTATGATGGACTTCGTCATGGGACTACCAAAGACTCCTATAAGGAAAGATGGAATATGAGTAATTGTTGATGGTTTTATAAATTCAATACATTTTCTTGCTATAAGAGAAGATTTAAAAATTGAACATCTATCTAGACTATATATTAATTAAGTTGTAAGACATCATGAAGTACCCCTATCGATTAATTCTGATCTTGATCCCAATTTTACATCAAGATTCTGGAAAAGTGTTCTGAAATCCCTGGATACTGAACTTCATTTGGGGACTGCCAACCACCCTCAAATTGATGGACAATCAGAATAGACTATTAAAACCATAAATGATATGTTGATATCATTCTCACTTCAATTTATGTGGGATCAATATTTACCTCTGGTAGAATGATTTTATAAAAATAGATTCCATTCAAGTATTCAGATATAAATATATGAAGAGTTATAAAGAAAGACATGTCACACACCAACCTGTTGGGATGATGTTGGTGAAAGAAAACTCGTAGGCCCAGAACATGTGGAGGAAACAATGGAGAAGGTGAAGGTTGTCCAAACCCACATCAAAGAGCTCAATGTAGGCAGAAGCGCAATGACGATAAATGAAAGAAGGATTAGTAATTTCAGGTAGGAGATCATGTTTCATGAACGTAACTCCATGGAAGGGAGTTATACGATTCAATAAGAAGAGTAAATTATGTCCCATGTACGACAGACCTTTCAAAATTCTAGAACGAATTGGGGATGTAGCATACCATTTGGAAATGCCACCAAGTCTCTCCAAAGTTCAGGATGTGTTCCACATATCACTATTGAGAAAATACTTTCCTGAACCTACACATGTGGTCACCTATAAGGAATTTGAAGAGGAACCCGATCTGTCTTATTGCAAAGAGCCACTCAATATTATTTATACAAGAAAACATGTGTTGAGAAAATGGACGACTCGTCTGGTAAATGTTCTATGGAGAAACCATAAAATGGAAGAGCTGACGTCGGAACATGAGGAACATATGATGAAGAACCACTTGAATCTGTTTATGCAGTAACATTCTATAAATTTTGAGGAAAAAATTATTTGAAAGAGGGGAAGAATGTAAACCCGAAACTTCTACAGTACGTTTCCCTTTGAATAATGTAATATCTTACATTGTACGCAACTTCGAGATTCTAACACACCAAGACCAATCAAACTAGCCGTTATGAATAGTAATACCCAATTTCTGAAATTTTTGAAATTTTATTTTTCAAAATGCACTTCATTTTTGGATTCAGAATATCGAAATTTTATTAGGATGATTTTTTGGTATTTTTTTTGAAAACATTTGATTTTTGATGAATAGTTAAAACACTGATTTATAGTTTAAAACCGAATTTTTATTTAATAATTATTTATTTCATTTAATTTTATTTTTGGTCAAATAGATACATAATACTAATATAAGTTCAAAGTAATTCATTGTAGTCAGTTTATAAAAAATTTAGTTATATAAAAAAAATTTCGAGCGTTTTACCGTCTTTTACCCTCCTCTTAAGAGTATTTGCAAATTTGTATAAAACATAATTTTACCGCTTCTGTGAATTGAATTTAAAAAATATGAGAGACAAGGTTGATCTCAGTAACTAAAATGTGGTTCAATAAGATAAAAATAATTTTTGGTGAATAGTAACATATGACTTTTCTTTACCACAGTTAAATGTTAATAGGTTAATTAAGGGTAAAAATGATATTATTATTACCCTAACACATGTCCTACCTATATTGGATAAGTGTAATTCCAACAAAAACAACCTTAGGAATAAAATATTATCCATTAGGTCCACATGGAATAGATTATGACATTAATTATTATTTAATTCAATGAAGAGTTAAAAGTGTTAAATTCAATGTTTAATAACTAAACCATTTTTAATATAGGTTTACACATTAGATAAATTGGATTATAAATATTAATTAGAAAAATAAACAAATTTCCTACATAATGGTATTTTATTTAAATTTTTTTGGCATTAAATAATTTAATTTATTTTTGACTCAATGATGATGTTGTAATTACCTAATTAATGAAATATTATAACAATTGATATTATGAATACCTAAATAAATGTAATTTGAGACTTAATAGGAATTAAACTAATTTTTTAGATTAATATGACATGTTAGGGTTGATTAAATTATTTTTTTCTAATTAATAATGCTGTTATGAATTTAACAAAAACAAAATACCAAAAAGTGACAAAATTGACAAAAAAATGTTTTTAAAACAGATATTATATTATTAATTGATATTCTATTCCCAAAAATCCAAGATTCGGCGAATATTCATAAATAATATTATTTATGTCCTTAATGAACCACTTGAGGTTCTCTTGGAAGTTCATAGTATGTTTGTTGACCATATAATATAAAAATATAAAGAGACATGGTAAGTGTCAAACTAATTAACCAAGAGTTAAATCTAAAAGATAAGGTTACTATAATGAATCAGACCTTTATAAAACCAATTGGTTGAGAATATTTCAACACATCCCAACATTATCCTCTAAATAATTCATTTTGGGTCCATTATAAACTGATAATTATTTTATTATCAAATAATATTTCAATCTTTTCCTAACATTCCCGTCACCTCTCTTATAAAAGGGCACTTCCCCTTCTCTAAATTCACACCTTCAAATCCATTATTCTCAGGAAAAACCTACCCAAGTATCCTCTCAAATGCCATCCCATAATCCTAGAGACCATAATTCAGTCATAAATCCATCCTAAAGATCCCTTTTGATCAAATCAAATGGAAGAACCTGAAAAAGAGGTAAATATTTCATCACCTCTTTCATGTTTTTTCTTTATCCACATTTTCATTCTTTTTTATTTTTACTATAAAATAATAACTCCAGAATCATCTATATAATGTGATGTTATTATAAATATGGTACAATAATATTCATTATTCTATCCATCCTATGAATGAAAAGTCACCATACATGCGTACGTATGGCTTACCATCTCCACGTCGTGGTGTAGTTTTTATTCAATACATTATTATTTGGATGGGTATAATAATGATGTTTAATTTATGTAAATAATAAATATATAATGATAATTAAACAGTATATATAATATACCATTCAATTATATATGAATTTAAAACAAAAGAATGATATTGTTGCTTGTGCGTATGTAAGGCTTACCGTCTTCACAAAAACGATGAGATTCATTACTCATCGTATCCATTGAAGACTAATTTTCATTTGATGATTAAAAATAATTTTTATGGACTAAATATAATTCTGAATATTAATAAGATACATCTTATCCATAAAAAAATTACTTACATAACAAAGTATATAAAGTAAAATGAATCAGTTAACAACCGAAACGATGATAATACTAAAATATTATTAACAAAGCAATATTAGAAGATCATATATGATATCATATTAATGTATATGGTTATTGTATCATTTAATAACAACTATTTCACCATTATACATGAGGATAACCTACCCTTGAACCAGGAAATGAACAAGGTAAGGGTTAATTTCATTATCTCTTTATTATCCAAGGTTTTTTTACGTTAGTATCTACTGAGACTTCTTTATCACCCACATCCATGCTTCTTAAAAATTTATTTCAAAACATTTTTAATATTTACTAGGAAATGGGTTGAATTAATTTATACCTTTATTTGAACTTATATGTGTTGAAAGGAATCTGTAACATCCCAAGCTTCCATGGTACGCTTCCCTTTGAATAATAAAATTGAGTGTGTTGTACGGAACTTCCAGTTCTAACACACCACAGCCAATCAAACAAGCCATTATGAATAGTAATAACCAATTTTTGAAATTTTATAAATTTTATCATTCCAAATAGACTTCATTTTTGGATTCTGAATATCGAAATTAGCTTAGAGAAAACTTTTGGTATTTTTATGAAACCTTTTAATTTTTTATGATTAGTGAAAAACACTGAATTACACTTTAAAATCGATTTTTTTAAATAATTATTTATTTTATTTAAATATATTAAAGGTCAAAATTGATATATAATACCTATTTAAATTAAATATAATTTATTGGATTCAGTTTATAATGATTTTAGATATATAAAAAGTTTATTTAATTTTTCACCGTCTTTTACCCACCACCAAAGAAAATTTTCAAATTCACATAAATCATAATTTTACCACTTCTCTGAGTGGAATTTAAAAAATCCAAGAGACACGGTTGATATCAGTATAAAAAATATGGTTCAATAAGATGAAAATAATTTTGGTGAATAGTAACTTTTTACTTTTATTTACCACGGTTAAAAGTAAATAGGGCATTTAAGGGTAAAAATGATATTATTATCACCATAACAAATTTCTGAATTCTATTGGATAAGTATAATTCAACCAAAAACAACCTTTGGAATATAATATGAACCTTTTGGTCTACTTCCATTACATTAGAACACTTATTATTATTTTATTTAAGGAAGAGTTAAAAGAGTTAAAATCGATGTTTAATAACGAATTTTTTTTTAATATAGGGTTATATATATGATAAATTCGAATATAAATATTTAGTAGAAAGGTAAAATTATTTCCTACATAATGGTATTTTATTTATATTGTTTTAAAATTAAATAATTTAATTTATTTATGACACAATGATGATACAGTAATTACATAATTAATGAAATATTAAAATAATTGATATTATAAATATCCAAATAAATGTAATTTGTGACTTTTTATGAATTACACTAATTTTTAGGTCAATATTACATATTAGGGTTTGTTAGATGAATTTTATTCGTTGTAAAAAAGATGTTATAAATTCAGAAAAAACAAAATACCAACTACTGTCAAAATTGACATAAAAGAGTTTTTAAAACAAATATTATATTATTAGATGATATTATATTCTTAAAAATATAAGGATCAGCCAAAGAATTTATATAATTATAGATGTATCATTAATGAACCACTTGAGTTTCTCTTGGATGTATATAGTAATTTTATTAACCATATAATAAAGAAATATAATGAGACGTGGTAAATGTCAAACTATTTAACAAAGAGTTAAATCTAAAAGATAAAATTAATATAGTGTCCCAAAGCTATCTAAAACCTATTGATTTAGTGGTTTTAGACCCAACCCTACCGTATCCTTTAAATTATCTTTTTTTTATCCATTAGAAACTGAAAATAATTTTATTATAAAATAATATTTCTAGCTTTTCCAAAGGTTCCCCTCACTCCTCTTATAAAAGGGAACTCCCCCTTCTCTCGAATTCACACCATCAACGCCATTTGGCTCGTCCAAAATCTACCCAAATACCCCCTCAAATATCCTCCATTAATCCTAGAGGCCTTCCTTTAGTCATAAATCCAACTTAAGAATCCCTTTTGATCAAATCAAAAGGAAGAACCTAAAAAAGGTAAATATTTCATCACCTCTTTCATGTTCCTTTCTTCTTCCAATTCTATTATCATTGTTATTTCCATTCTCAAATAAAAACTCCAGTATATTCTATATATTTTGATCTCATTATAAATATGTAACAACCAAATTCTTTATTCTATCCATCCTTTGAATGACATGTCACCATTTGTGTGTACGTACGACTTACCGTCTCCACGTCGTGGTGTACTTGTTATTCAATACATTATTATCTGGAGGGGTATAATAATGATTTTTAATTTATGTAAATAATAAATATAACATTATAATGATTCTGTATAAATTCTATACCATCAAATTTTATATTATCTTAATCTCAAAAGAATGATATTGTCGCTCGTGCGTACGTACGGATTACCGTCTCCACGAACGCGATGAGATTCATTCCCCATCGTATCCATTCAAGAATAATTTTCATTTGAGGATTAAAAATAATTTTTAACGACTTGATATCATTCTATATATGAAAAATATACATCCCATTCATAACAAATATGACTCACATAATAAATTAAAATGAATTCGTTAACACCCTAAACGACGATAATACTAAGATATTATTAATAAAGAAATGTTAAAAGATCAAATTTGATATAATATTAATGTATATGATTATTGTATAATTTAATAACCATTATTTCACCATTATACAAGAGGTTAACCTACCCTCGACCAAGGAAATGCACAGTGTAAGGGTTAATTCTACAATCTCTTCATTATCCGATGTTGTTTATACTTAATTATCTACAAGGACCTCTTTATCATCCACATCCATGTTTCTTAAAAATGTATTTCAAAACATTCAAAATATTTTATATACTATGAGTTAAATTCATTTATACATTTTTTTGACTTTTTATAAGATGTTTATAAAGGAATCATTCCTCCGTTTTCAAATGAAGGTCCTTTATAACCTTTTTAAAAAAAGTAGCATAAGAATGTCTTTTATTAACTTATATGGCGGGTGCGGCTATTTTCCACCATTATGACATTGTCAAAGCTTACCTTACAAGCTTATAATAATATTTCCAAAATAAAAGGTTTTCATTTATAATTATATAAATTTGAAATGATTTCAAAATAGAAATAGATATTTCTCTAATTTTTTTTATTTCATCTATGACAACATCCTTTGATGCATTTTAAGATTGTTTGAAGTTAATTTATTATGATACAAAACATTCATATTGTATTGAAGTTTTTGTGACATGTTTGACTGTAGATGTGTTATTTTTATACCATTAATGGTCAATGGATAATGTATTGACATTTTTTATACTAGTTTTAATATTAATGTTTATGTTATGTTTAAACCTTTTCATATGAGGAATGCATTGGACTTAGTATGTGACAGGTGGAGCCCGCTATAGCTCCTCAATGCATCGGTAGGTCTCATGAGACAATCTTCTGTCTTGGTACAAGGCCTTGAAAAAATCTTATTTGTAGTCCTGGCACAAGGCCTTGAATATGTGGTTATGATTGTCTGGAATTATTCATTCCATAATTATGAAAGTGGCTATTGATATTTCATGTGATTATTGGACTACTGGAATATCCATGTGAGTAATTAAATGAAATTATTTGATTTTAACTTTTCCATATTATGCTGATGTTCAAGTTTAAAAGGATTTTTTTAGTCTTATACATTGCCTTAAATGTTTATGATTATTTTCGAAAGTTTCCGCTATATTTTTATCCTTACTGAGCATCTGAGCTCACCTCTTTCTATGTTTTATTTTTCCCATGATGCAAAGAATTATTTTATGACTAAGCTGTAAGGATATTCTGAGGGGATATGAGTGTGGTCTATAAAAACAATGTTGTTTTAGTTTTTCATTTATGATTTAATGTAAATCTTACGATTGTATCTTGTAATTCCAAGGCTACTAAACTAATCAGCCTTTCGAGACATGATCTTTTGTGATCATTCCAATGTTATGTAATAATGAACTGACTCTGGAAAACTAAGGTAAGGGCGTTATAGTTGGTATCAGAGAAAATTTAGTACAAATCTTGGAATCTAGATTTAGATAAACTCTGATTAGAGCACATTACCCTAAGATAGACTTTATGGATTAGTATAGAAGAACTTCCAAGAATTTCGGAATTCTAGAGATGTTGTGAGTTTTCCATGAAATAAATATCTGTCTGGATACGAGCTCGTAGACGCGGATCTGGCACAAATTTTCCTAGGGGTAAAACTCGAAAACATCACTTTGAGCTAGACTCGAATTGGAACTGTTGCACAACAACGGGCCTTGTCGCACTCTTGGTTACGAAACTTCCGTGGGATATGCTTAGGATAATTCTCATTTTATTTACAAACCATTATGAAGGGTTTATGAGTATATACTATTTCAAAGAATTTTTTATTATTATTATGGATTATATCCATAAACTATTCAATTTATGATATGTGTTTTTCAAGTTTGGATTTATGTATTGAGATTAATAAACAAATCAAGTTTATGCCATTTTTTAGAAATGGATACTAGTGGAAAGAATGGAAACCATATCAATTCACACACTCTATGTAGGAATATTCCTCATACTCAAGATAATTATAGAGGATCGGGTTATACAACTGGTGCTAATCAGCTAATCACCATACTGGGACTACTCACTCAGATTATGAATAATAACTATACCCATATGGACCACCTTGATCTGCAGTTTGGAGGATCAATGTTAGATCACTTCATGAGGAAAAAACCACAAAAATTCAATGGGATTACAAATCCACTAGTTGCCGAGCAATGGATAAATTCCTTAGAAAAAATATTCCACGCCTTGGGGAGTAGCGAAAGGGAAAAAGTTGTCATGGAAATTTACCACCTCACTGGAGATACCGATCAATTTTGGTCATTGATCCAAACCACAATGGAATATGATGAAGTATAAAATATGGAATGGAGGGAGTTTAAATATCTTTTAGTAGAAAAATACTTTCCTCATGACCATTGAGCAGATCTGGACAGACAATTTCTGAGTTTGAGGCAAAAGGGGGAATTGAATGTCGTAAAGTATGAAATATCATTACAAGGTTAGTGAGGCACGCATCAGATTATATACATAACCCTAGAAGAATGATTGATCATTTATTTCATGGGTTAAATCCATTTTTCCGTCGAGAATTAGTCTCACAATCCTTCTCATCGTACGAAGATATTGTCTCATGTTCTATCAAGATAGAAAAATAATTCTCTAAGTCTTATGACTTCAAAGCAAGGTAATAGAAGAAGAGATCTACTAAACACACTGGAAATGGAAATAAGTGGAAGAAGGGAAATGTTTAATATCCATCCTACAGTAAATGTGGGAAGAAACACCCTTGTACTTGCCTAAATGGAATGGAAGTCTTTTACAAGTGTGGTGGAAAAGGCCGTCAAGCTCGTGATTGTAAGTTAAAAAAAGAGGCTATCGATTTTGAATGATACAATTGTAGAGAAAGGGGCATTATTAAAATGAACGACCTAAGCGTCAGCGGAACTTGCCTTAGAAAAGGCCAAGTGATCAAGGCCAATATTATGCTTTCACTACTGCTGAGGTTGAAGCTCCGAAAGACATGGTGGAATGTAATTTAGGTGTTTCCTCAAGTTTAGCCAATGATTTATTTGATTCTAGATCATCAAATTGTTTCATATCTTCCCAATTTTCTAAAAAATTAGATAAATCCAATTTTATTTAACAAGGGAGTTATCAGTAAAAACTCGTAAGGGAAGTATCACCGCAACAATGTTTTGTGAATCAGTTCCCATTAGAGAATACAAATGTTCTTTATCTGGTGATCTCTTCAACATACCAATTCTTTAATTTGATATAATCCTCAATATGGATTGGATTTTGGACCATGATGAGAATATATATTGTAATAAGAAGGAGGTTAAAATGTTTGATTATGATGATAAACAAAATCTTATATTTAGAGCGGAAACATCACCACCTAATTCTTATCTAGATCCACCCCCAATAGCTCAAATAAATTCAATTATTGGAGAGGAAGAGAATTAAATAACTGTGGGTGAGGAAAATAATTTTAAAATAGAGGATGCACCTATTATGCAGGAATATGTTGATGTGTTTCCAAGAAGATTTACCTGGACATCCTCCAGAACGAGAAATTGAGTTTTCTAATGATTTAATTCCTAGTTCAAGTCCCATAACAAAGACCCCTTATAGAATGGCCACTATGGAATTAGAGGAACTAAAGAAACAACTAGAGTAATTTAGTAATAAGGGATTTATTCACCCTAGTGTTTCTACATGGGGATCCCCTATCCTTTCTGTAAAGAAGAAAGATGGATCTAAGAGGTTGTGCATTGACTACAGGGAGATCAATGCTATGACAATAAGGAACATGTATCCCATACCTAGCATTGATGATTTATTTGACCAACATCATAGAACTCAATACTTTTCAAAGATTAACCTTCGATCTGGATACCATCAGTTGGGTGTGAAAAGGAATACATTCCCAAAACAGCATTTCAAACTAGGTACGGGCATTACGAGTTTATAGTAATTCCTTTTGGATTGACCACTGCACCCTCATTCATCATGGATCTAATGAATAGTGTTTTCATGGAATATCTTGATGATTTTTAGTGGTATTTATTGATGATATCTTGGTATACTCCAAAAGATACGAAGATCATGAAAATCACTTTTGCATTATCTTGAAGACTCTTAGAAGACATGAATTATATGGGAAGTTTAGCAAGTGTGAATTCTGGATTCAAGAGATTTCTTTTCTTGGACATATTATCTATAAGGATGGAATCTCCATTGATCCTTCAAATACCAAGGCAATCTATGAATTGCTAGAACAGATGAGTATAACTGAGGTACACAGTTTTATTGGTTTAGCAGGTTATTATCGACGTTTCATACAGAATATTTCACGGTTGGATAACCCATTAACAATCCTTACATGAAAAGGGGTTAAATTTGTTTGGAAAAAAGAGTGTAAAGAATGTTTTAAAGAACTAAATAGAATATTATTTACTGATCTTATATTGACTCTGACATCAGGGAATGATGGGTTTGTTATTTTGATGAATCAAATAAAGGACTTGGTTATATCCTTATGCAGAATGATAGGGTTATTGCCTATGCATCACGATGACTAAAAATTCATGAGAAAAACTATACTACTCATGATATCGAGTAAGCAGCTGTAATCATTCCTTTGATGATTTGGAGACACTATCTCTATGGTGAAAAATGTGAGATATATTCTGATAACAGGATTATGATTTATATTTTCCCACAAAAAGAACACAACATGAGGCAAAGGGGATGGCTTGAACTACTCCAGTATTATGATTTCACTATAGACTACCACCCTGGTAAGGCAAATAAAGTGGCACATTATTTGAGCATAAAAGATCATAGAGTTTTTTAAAAGTTGAGAGTTGAAAAGGATCCTATATACATGGATATAGTAAAGATGGATAAGGGAATAACCATGGAAGTTGAAACATCAATAACATTTCAAATGGTTTCCAAACCATATTTATTAGAAAGGATAAAGAGTTCTCAGACTGGTGATGAAGTGTTTCAAAAGAAGATTAAAGCTGTGAATGATGGGAGATTGACTGACTTTATGAATGAATACGGAATTATGAAAATTGGGAAGAGAGTTCGTGTTCCTAGTATACTTGATCTAAGAAGGGAATTGTTTGATTATGTTCATAGTTCAAATTTCTCTATACAACCTGGGAGCACCAAGATGTATATATATTTGAAGGAACATTTTTTGGTGGGGAAACATGAAGATGGAGATCGCTGATTTTGTGTTAAAATGTATGGTTTATCAACAAGTGAAAGATGGAAGGCAACAACCAAGAGGAGTCATGCAACCTCTTCCCATACCTGAGTGTAAATGGGATAATATCACGATAGACTTTGTCATGGGACTACCAAAGAGTCCTAGAAGGAACGATGCAATATGGGTCATTATTGATCATCTTTCCAATTCATCACATTTTCTTCCTATAAGAGAAGATTTACCAGTTTAACGTTTAGCAAGACCATATATTAATGATGTTGTAAGACTTCATGGAGTACCCCTATCAATTTTCCTGATCGTGATCCACGTTTTACATCAAGATTATGGAAATGTCTTTAGAAATCCCTATATACTGAACTTCGTTTGAGCACTTCCTACCACCCACAAAATGATGGACAATCAGAATGGACTATTGAAACCATAGAAGAAATGTTGAGATCATACTCACATGACTTTCAAGGTATGTGGGATCAATATTTACCTCTGGTATAATTCTCCTATAACAATAGCTTCAATTGAATTATTCAAATGGCACCATATGAAGTATTATATGGATTGGGATGTCGCACACCATCCTGTTGGGATGATGTTGGTAAAGAAAAGTCGTAGGCCCAGAACTGGTGGAGGAAACAATGGAAACGGTAAAGGTAATCCAAAACCACATCAAAGAAGCTCAATTTATGCAGAAGAGCTATGATGATAACCGAATGAAGGATTTGGAATTTCGGGAAGGATATCACTTCTTCTTGAAGGCATCTCCATGGAAGGGTGTTATACGTTTCTGTAAGAAGGATAAATTGAGTTCCAGGTACATTGGAACTTTCGAAATTCTAGAAAGAATTGGGGATATAGCTTACAGTTTGGAAATTCCGGAAAGTCTCTCCAAATATCAAAATGTGTTCCACGTATCACTTTTGAAAAAATACATGCATGACCCAATGCATGTACTCACCTATGAGAAAATTGAACTAGAACCCGATCTATCTATTTGTGAAGAGCTTGTCAAGGTTCTTGATACAAGAGAACAATTGCTGAGAAACTGGACGACTCCTCTTTTAAAATTTCTATGGTGAAACCATAATATGGAAGAGGCGACATGGGAACCCTAGGAACATTTGATGAAGAACCACCTCAGTATTTTTATGCAGTAATATTCAAGAAATTTTGAGGACGAAATTTTTTGAATGAGGGGAGAATGTAACACCCCAAGCTTCCACGGTACGCCTCCCTTTGAATAATACAATAGCGTGTGTTGTACGTAACATCGAGTTCTAACACACCACAACAAATCAAACTAGCCGTTATGAATATTAATACCCACTTTTTGAAATTTTATAAATTTCAACTTTCAAAATGGACTTCATTTCTGTATTTATAATATCGAAATTAGCTTAGGGTGAATTTTTGGTATTTTTCTGAAAACATTCAATTTTTGATGAATAGTGAAAAGCACTAAGTTATTGTTTAAAACCAAATTTTTATTTAAATAATTTTTTATTTTATTTAAGTTTATTTAAGGTCAAAATATTTACATAATACATATATATGTTCAGTGTAATTCATTGGAGTTAGTTTTTAATAATTTTAGATATAAAACATTTTTATTGAACTTTTCTCCGTCTTTTACCCACCTCCTAGGAAAATTTGAAAATTCTCATAAACCTTAATTTTACTTCTTCTGTGAGTGAAATTTCAAATATACTAGTGACACATTTGATATCTGTAAAAAAAATTTGTTCAATAAGATTAAATAATTTTTGGTGAATAGTAACTTTTCAGTTTTATTTACCACGGTTAAAAGTAAATAGGGCATTCAAGGGTAAAAATGAGTTTATTATTACCCTAACACATGCCCTAATTATATTGGATAAGAATTATTCAACCAAAAAAACCCTTAGCTATAAAATATGAACCTCTTTGGTCCACTTGGATTAGATTAGGACACTTATTATTATTTTATTTAAAGAAGAATTAAAAGAGTTAAAACAAACGTTTAATAAGTAAAACATTTTTAATATAGGGTTATAAGTAAGATAAATTGGAATATAAATATTTATTAGAAATATTAAAATATTTCTTACATAAGCATATTTTATTTATATTTTTTAGACATTAAATAATTTAATTTATTTATGTCATAATGACGATGCAGTAATTACCTAATTAATGAAATATTAAAATAATTTACATTATAAATATCAATATAAATGTAATTTAATACTTTTTTTGAATTAAACTAATTTTATAGGTTAATATGACATATTAGGTTTGTTTAAATGGATTTTTTTGAAGTAAAATTGCTGTTATGAATTTAGAAAAAAAATACCAAATAGAGTCAAAATTGAAATAAAAGAGTTTTCAAAACAAATATTATATTATTAATTGACATTATATTCCTAAAAATATAAGGATCAGACAAAGGACATATAGAATTATATTTGGGTCATTAATGAACCACTTTTGGTTTTCATGGAAGTATATAGTATGTTTATTAACCACATAATATAAAAATAGAAAGAGACATGGTAAATGTCAAAGTATTTAACAAAGAGTTACATCAAAAAGATAAAGGTAATATATTGACCCAAAACTGTATAAAACCTATTGGTTGAGTGGTTTTCTTCCCATCCCCACCATATGCATTAAATAATCCACTTTTTATCAATTATAAGCTAAAAATGATTTTATTATAAAATAAAATTTCTAGATTTTCCTAAGGTTCCCCTCACCCCTCTTATAAAAGGGAACTCCACCTTCTCTCTAATTCACACCTTCAATGCCCATTGGCTCGGCCAAACACTTCCCAAATACCCTATCAACTATCATAAATTCATCCTATAGGCCTTACTTTAGTAAAAAATCCATTTTATGGAGCCCTTTTGATCAAATAAAAAGGATGAACCTGAAGAAGAGGTAAATATTTAATCACCACTTTCAAGTTCCTTTCTTATTTCACTTCCTTTTTCTTTGTTGTTTCCATTCTAAAATAATAACTCTAGTATCTTCTATATACTATGATGTTATTATAAATATGGTACAAAAAAATTCATTATTCTATCCATCCTTTTAATGACATGTCACCATACGTGTGTACGTACGTCTTACCATCTCCACGTCGTGGTGTAATTGTTATTCAATAGAATATTATTTGGATCGGTATAATAATGAAGTGAAATTTAAGTAAATAATTAATATAACGTGATAATTATTCTTTATATATGATATACCATCCAATTAAATATTATCATAATATCAAAAGAATTATATTGTCGCTTGTGCGTACATACAGATTATCGTCCCCACGAACGCGATGAGATTCATTCCCCATCGTATCCATTCAAGTCTAATTTTCATTTGATAATTAAAAATAATGTTTAAAGACTTGATATAATTATGTATATGATTGAGATACATCCAATCCATAACAAATATGACTCACATAACAAAGTAAAATGAATTCTTTAACACCTGAAATGACGATAATACTAAGATATTATTACAATGAAATGTAAAAATATCATATATGATATCATATTAATTTATATGATTCTGGTATAATTTAATAACAATTATTTCACCATTATATAGGAGTTTAACCTACCCTCGGCCAAGTAAAAGTACATTGTAATGGTTAATTCTACAATCTCTTCATTATCTGAGATTGTTTACACATAATTATCTACTAGGACCTCTTTATCATCCACATCCATGTTTCTTAATAATATATTTCAAAACATTCTAACTATTTTATAGACTATGGGTTAAATTCCTTTATACCCTTGTTTGACTTTTTATAAGCTTATTATAAAGGAATCTTTCCATCATTTTCCAAACAAGGTCCTTTATATCCTTTTCGACAAAATTAAGGTAAGAATGTATTTTTTTTAACTTCTACGGTGGGTGTGGCTATTTCACGCCGTTATAACATGGTCAAAGCTTCCCTTAAAATCTTATAAGAATAATTACAAAATAAATGTTTTCTTTTATAATTATATTAATTTAAAATAATTTCAAAATTGAAAGAGATATTTCTCTAAAAAGGTTTTGATTTCATCTATGTCAACATCCTTTGATGGATTTTATGTTTGTTTGAAGTTGATTTATTATGATACAAAACTTCCCTATCATATTGAAGGTTTTGTGATATGTTTGAATGTGGATGTGTTATTTTTATACCATTCACGATTTATAGATAATGTATTTACATTTCCTATGCTAGTTTTAATACGAATATTTATGTTATGTTTAAACCCTTTCATATGAGGAATGACATGGAATTAGTATGTGATGGGTGGAGCCCGCTCTAGCTCCTCGAGGCATCAGTAGGTCTCATGAGACAAACTAATTTAATGGAACAAGGTCTTGAAAAATTCTTATTTGTAGTCTTGGCACATGGCCTTGACTATGTGGTTATGACAGTCTGGTATTATGAATTCAATCATTATGAAAGTGGCTAATGATATTGCATGTGATTGTTCGACTAGTAGAATATCCATGTGATTATGTAAACGGAATTATTTGATTTTATCATTTCCATATTATGCTGAAGATCAAGTTTAAAAGGCTTTTTTAGTCTTATAAATTTCCATAAATGTTTATGCTTATTTATGAAAGTTTCCTCTATATTGTTATCCTTACTAAGAATCTGAGCTCACCCCTTTCTATGTTTTATTTTTCCCAGGATGTGAAAAAATATTTTATGAATGACCTAAATGGATAGTCTGAGGGGATATGAGTGTGGTATATGGAGTAAATGTTGTTGTAGTTTTTCATTTTATGATGTAATGTATACTTTATAAATGTATCTAGTACTTCCAAGGCTACTAAACTAATAGTTCTTTCGAGACATGATATTTTATGATCATTCCAATGTTATGTAATAATGCACCAAATCTGGGTTACTGGGGTTGGGGTGTTACAGTTGGTATCATAGAATGTTTAGTACAAACCTGGTAATCTATATTTATGTCACGACCCGCCCTCGGGCTCCGTGCCGTGACTACCCCAAGCCCGCCTTCCATAGGCCAGGGGCTGGCGACTAGCACCAAGGCATAAATCCCGGTAAAATGGGAAGGCATTGCCTTTTTAAAGTAAACAAACACCAAAGAGTAAGCAAGCGGAAAGTAAACACTAAGCAAAAGTAGAGTACAACTGAAAGTGCGGAAAAGAAAAAGGGCCAGTATACAAACCCAAACTGAAAGTAAAGTACAACTCGAAAGGGAAAACAGCAACTGAAAGGTAAAAGCCGCTACACCGAGCTGTCCACTGGAAATCCCACCTGAAGGGTGGGTACAGATAGCTCCTCTGCTCCACGGGTCCCGCCGTCCGCTCCGAGCACGTCCCACCCAGTGGTCCACCTCCGGGTACCGTCCCGCTCTGCAAGCCTCAGCTAAGGTCAACGATGTCCGTCGTCTGCAACCAACACAACGTAGTGTGGGCAAAGCCCGTGCAGGGGTGAGTATAAGCTACTCAGTAGGGACCCTGAGACCCCTGAAGGTCTCTCAAATCCACAAAGGATAAACCACGAAGAAAGGAACAATCACGAAGTAATAACCGACACTGCTTAGGTATATGCCCATACATATACCTAAGTCATCAATTTCAAATACGCTCCAACCTCCGAGCCCAAGTACAACTCAGTCCACACAGGAAAGTAAACGTATTCCACATAGGAAAGCAAAACGTAATCCACACAGGATAGCACAACACAATCCACACAGGAAAGCAATAGGTTTCAGCTCACACAGGTATACATCTTCAAGGACGATAAAGATGATCTCTGATCCATCTAATTCATCGGACCCACGAAGGATCGATAGGTAACTAACCCCTGCAAAAGACCCACACAGGATCGGGCCCACACAGGACCTGTAGGCGCTGGTTCACATAGGACCGCTGAGCGCAAAGACCCACACAGGATCGGACCCACACAGGATCAGGCCCACACAGGACCTGTAGCACTGATCCACGTAGGATCGCTGAGCACTGTAGTCGTCGTCGTCGAATCCACACAGGATTTCTGTACTGTCGTCGTCGCAGTCACAGTAGCAGTAGTAGCAGTAGTAGTCACAGTAACAGTCGCAGCCAGCACTAGGGTTCCCGCACACAGCAAGCTCGTTCGGAGGGTCCGCTCCACGAGCCGAGAGGCTGATACATCAACTGTAACAAAGTCCAGAGTTGATGTATCCAAAAGTTCCGTATCGTCAACAGGAACTCAACGCAACAGACGGCGCGTCGATCGGACGCCCGGTCTGAGAGTTATTGGCATTTTCGTCCCCGGGGCTCGGTTGGTTTTTAAGGCAAAACCAACCCGACCGTACTCCAACTGCGTCCAAACCTCGGGAGGAGTATGCCAAAAGATCCGTCTCACTAAGAGGAACACAACAAAGCTGACGGCACGTCGATCGGACGTCCGTAGCTCAAGATATGAGCGTTTCCGCTCCGAAGGCCCGGTTGGTTTTGTGAACGAACCAACCTGGCCGAACTCAAAGTAATCCGAAACCTTGAGTGCGATAAACCGAAACGACCGTCTCGATCCAAGGATCGCATCGCCACTGACGGTTCGTCAATCGGACGTCCAGTCTGAAAGATATCAGCCTTTCCGTCTGACACCCACCCTGGGAAACTTCCCAGGAGGTCACCCATCCTGATCACTACTCTAAGCCAAGAACGCTTAACTACGGAGTTTTAACCACGTAGGCTCCCGAAAAAGAAGGTGCGCGTTGAGTATAGTATACCGAAACGACCGTCTCGATCCAAGGATCGCGTTGCCGCAGACGGTTCATCGATCGGAGGTCTGTGGCTCAAGTTATGGCCAAAAGACCGAAGTCGTCTCGAAAACGGGGGGTCCGGGTCCGGGCCGACCCGGCCCGACCCCCCTGGTCTGACCCGAACCGGGTCGACCCGACCCGGATCCGACCCGAACTGGGTCGGACCGACCCGGTCCGCTGGACCCCGCCCGGCCGGTGGCGGCGCGGCCAGGGGGCCGCGCATGTGCCGCACGCGGGGGGGGGGGGGGTAAACCCCCCCTTTTTTCAGATCTCGGCCGGCCTAAGGCCGGCCGTTTCTTTCTCACGCGGGTCCCGCCTCCTAACCAAACCGGCGGCCGGCCGCCTTCTTCTTCTCCGCCGCGGCCGTAGCCGTGGCTCTTCCTCGATCTCCGGCGGCCGGGGAGGCCGGCCGCCTTCAGGCTACTCCGCCGCGGCCGTAGGGCCGCGGCCCTTCATGATCTCCGGTGCCGGCGGCCCGGCTGGCCGCCGGTCGCCTCCTTGTTCCGCCGCGGCCCGTCTCCGGCCGCGGTCTCTTTCGTAAACAACGACGCGGTGCGTCGGCACCGCGTTTCTTCGTCGCAGCTCGCTCCGGCCATTAATTCTTTTGTTCCTGCGCGGTTGCGACGATACCGCGCTGTCTCCGCTAAATTAACACGAAAGAATAGAAGGGGGAGGAGAATCGGCCGTGTTCGTGCGGTCCGGTCTCCTCCCGTTATAACGATATCAGTTGGCCAATCGTATAAACACAACAATGAATGTTTCACAATTTTTAATAAAATTTGGAACTACGCCCAACAGATTATTCATTCATGTTCGAGGGAATGAAAACACGTAATTTAAAAAGGACAAACCCCCTACCTTGAAAATTGACGTCACACGTCGGTTATCGCGGAGGAAGGCATCGCGGCATCGGACGTAGATTCCGTGGACGTCGGGGTGCGTCCGAGGAGGGAACGACCTCTCTTCACTTGTCGCTTAAGACGAAGAAGAGAGGTACGTTGTCGTTGGCGATGATTACCACGGTCGGCGACTTCTCCCTTGTCGAGGAGGAAGATGAAGACGGAAGAATCTGGGACGCCAAGTCTCGATGGTCGTGGGATCGATGTTCTTTGTCGGAGAAGAACCGTTCTTCACGTTCTTCGTCGAAGACGAAGAAGATCTTCAAGTTTCTCAACGATTCTCCCAATCCTCTCAAGTAACAAAGGAACTAACCCAAAAATAAATCAAGCTTACACTTAATTTATTAACACAACCCAACCTTTGGAATTCAAGAGTTTGAATTTCAAAAACTCAAAATTAAACTCACTTATTAATTATACATGAGTTGTATAATTAATTAAAAGTTAAGTTGTAAAGCCTTTAAGAGGGAGAGAGGGGAGTTAGGGAATTTGAGGGGTTTTGGCACATTAAGTGCAAGGGAGTTTAAGGGGGTAGAAGAGTGTTAAGGGGAAGGTGAAGGGTTGGGGCTCATGTGGGCCCCACCTCACCTTAATCCTCACTTGGTTAGTTAGGAACTTGTGATTCCACCCCATCTTCCACACTTAGGATATAACCACTTAAGAAGATAAATAAAATAAATATTGTATAACAAAATTATTTTACTCTTCATTTCATCCAGAAAATTAAACATCTCCTCCTAGGCAAACGCAACTTCGGGAAAGGTCTCCTTAAGCGAATATCGGCGCTACGAGTTCATCGGTGTCCTCGGATTTCAATTCCGAGCACCGGATCAAAAGTTAGGAAATCCCGCTCGTTCGTTCACTGAACGTACCTGAGCCAAACTTCAGAAATTATTTCCGGGCACTCCGGGCCTCGGAATCAGGTGCCGTCAGAAACCGCGCTCTTGTAAAATTCCAAAGAAAATTAAGAAAAAATTTCCCTTGAATTTTACGGGTCTTTACATTACTCCCACCTCAGGGCTTTACGTCCCCGTAAAGATACATCAAAAACTAGGGAAACAAAAGAGGGTACTGAGCACGCATCTGAGCCTCCCGCTCCCATGTGCTCTCCTGGAGATTCCCGTGCTGCCATCTGATGCGCACAAGAGGAATCGATCGCCCACGCAGGACCCGCTCCTGTCGATCCTCTATCTCCACCGGGACCTCCGTAAAAGTCGCCCCATCTTCAACGTCAAGCTCCCCATGGTCAATGATGTGCGTCGGGTCGTGCACGTATCTCCTCAGCTGGGATACGTGGAAGACATCGTGCACCCGGTGCAACTGAGGTGGTAGAGCCAGGCGATAAGCCACCTCGCCAATCCTGCTGAGGACCTGGAAGGGTCCGATGAAGCGCGGAGATAAATTGCCGCCTTGGCCAAATCTCCGAATACCACGTCGAGGTGAGACCCGCAAGAAGACATGGTCACCACCCTCGAACTCCAGTGGCCTCCGCCTCCTGTCAGCATAAGGCTTCTGCCGGCTCTGAGCTGTACTCATCCGCCCCTGGATGACCTGGACCATCTCAGGTCCCACAAGAGCTGCAAGATTTCTTCTTTGCCGATAAGAGAAATCTGGTCTCATCCCCTGGATGAACCACATTCTTTGCCTAATACAGTCAATCCTAACATGGATGATACTAATCCATACCAAGGATGACGTCGTAAGGCCTCGACGCTACTACTAAGAGATCCAACTGTTACTCTCGCCTCCAAGGGTTGAGTCACACTATCGGCATTAGTGTGTGGTAACTGGGTCTCCTCCAGTAGATGTCTCACAAGTGAGGGTCAAGTCAATAGCCAAAACTGGAACCTCTTAGTAACATCACGAAAGAGGACAGGAACGAAAATATCACAAAGGTATGCGTCTTTTATTATTGCAGCTCATAATACAAGACGCTACACAAATGCAACAAGGAACCAGAAGTACAAAGGATGTATCCACTAGTTCTGCTCCTGTCCATCGGCTCCCAGAGCTCCATGATCGAAGGCCTCGGCTTCCTGAAGTTGAGCTCTCGCATGTTCACCTACTCCCTGTGGTCGGGGTGGACCTCCTGGTGGTGGTGGTGGTAGAGCCTCAAAACGTCACCCACCACCTGCTGCTCGGCCAGCTCCTCTGCCTCGTCCGCCTCCTCCCTGCGGACCGCCACGGTCGAACCTCTGCCTCTGCCTAGGTGGTTCCTCAACCGTCTGCTGCTCCTCTGCATGGCGGTTCGGGAAGTCACGAGCCATGTGGCCTTGCCCGCCGCATGCATAGCACTGTCTTCCACTCGAAAGACTGGCTCCGCGCTGTGTGCCCTGCACTGCTGAGCCAGTGCCCTGAGGTCGTCTGCCTGAAGATCTGGTCTGCTTGGACCCCTGAGTCATCCGTCGACTGCCTGCTGCAGATGACTCTGCCACGTGCCGCCCTGCGGTGGGTCGCTGTGCTGGTGTAGACTTAGCAAGGAAGCTCTCGATCAGAAGGGCCCGCTCCAGCACTCCTGCCTGGGTCGGGATGCTGAGGGAGATCAGTGATGCCCTGATCTCATGTCTCAATCCCTGCTCGAAGGTCCGGGCCCAGAAGAAGGGGCCCCGTACCATGTTTGTCGAGTAGCGCGAGAGATCGGTAAATCTCGCCGAGTACTGAGCGACCGTCATGCTGCCCTGCCGCAGCTGAAGAAGCTCCTGGATACGCACCGCACGAAGGGTGGCTGGGACGAACTCCGAGAGAAAAAGGCTCTCAAAGTCCGTCCAAAGTAGAGATGCCTCATCGTGCACCTGGAGCATCAAGCTCCACCATCGTCCTGCTGCTGCGTGTAGTAGGCTCGCAGCGAGGATCACCATGAGGTCTGCTGGTGTCCTCACTAGCCTAAACACTCGTACTACTGCCTCCAGCCAGTCCTCTGCTGCCTGGGGATCCGTCTCCCCGCGAAACTTGGGCGGTCGCTGGCGCTGAAACTCATGCAATGCGCTGAGGCGACGTGCATCGTCAGCGGCTGCTGCTGGAAGCATCGGGGGCTCGGCGGGTAGTGTTACCGCCTGTGCCACTGCTGACAAAGGGCCCTGCACCGAAGCCTCGTCGCTCGGTGGGCTGTCGTCACACTCGACTCTCGGAACCCTAGCTGGCTGCCGTCGTGGGGCCATCCTGAATAGGGAACAGGTGCGCCACGGTCAAACAGTATACCTGGTGAGCTGATATAAGTAATCACAAAGAAAACTTTGAAACACACACGCAATCAATGTTTTCGTGCATTAAGTCGGAAATCAGAAGTCAGGGTCCTAGTGTACGGATACGTCGGCCGCCGCACCAACACTGGACTCCCTGGACTGATAACCACACTCAATACGCTAAACATTATTGCTTCATAGAGAAAAGATCAGAGTTCGCGGTAGAACCGAACTCCTCTGATACCAATTTGTCACGACCCGCCCTCGGGGTCCGTGCCGTGACTACCCCAAGCCCGCCTTCCATAGGCCAGGGGCTGGCGACTAGCACCAAGGCGTAAATCCTGGTAAAATGGGAAGGCATTGCCTTTGTAAAGTAAACAAACACCAAAGAGTAAGCAAGCGGAAAGTAAACTCTAAGGAAAAGAAGAGTACAACTGAAAGTGCGGAAAAGAAAAAGGGCCAGTATACAAACCCAAACTGAAAGTAAAGTACAACTCGAAAGGGAAAACAGCAACTGAAAGGTAAAAGCCGCTACACCGAGCTGTCCACTGGAAATCCCACCTGAAGGTTGGGTACAGATAGCTCCTCTGCTCCACGGGTCCCGCCGTCCGCTCCGAGCACGTCCCACCCAGTGGTCCACCTCCGGGTACCGTCCCGCTCTGCAAGCCTCAGCTAAGGTCAACACTGTCTGTCGTCTACAACCAACACAACGTAGTGCGGGCAAAGCCCGTGCAGGGGTGAGTATAAGCTACTCAGTAGGGACCCCGAGACCCCTAAAGGTCTCTCAAATCCACAAAGGATAAACCACGAAGAAAGGAACAATCACGAAGTAATAACCGACACTGCTTAGGTATATGCCCATACATATACCTAAGTCATCAATTTCAAATACGCTCCAACCTCCGAGCCCAAGTACAACTTAGTCCACACAGGAAAGTAAACGTATTCCACACAGGAAAGCAAAACGTAATCCACACAGGATAGCACAACACAATCCACACAGGAAAGCAATAGGTTTCAGCTCACACAGGTATACATCTTCAAGGACGATAAAGATGATCTCTGATCCATCTAAGTCGTCGGACCCACGAAGGATCGATAGGTAACTAACCCCCGCAAAAGACCCACATAGGATCGGGCCCACACATGACCTGTAGGCGCTGGTTCACACAGGACCGCTGAGCGCAAAGACCCACACAGGATCGGACCCACACAGGATCGGGCCCACACAGGACCTGTAGCACTGATCCACGTAGGATCGCTGAGCACTGTAGTAGTCGTCGTCGAATCCACACAGGATCTCTGTACTGTCGTCGTCGCAGTCACAGTAGTAGTAGTAGTAGTAGTAGTAGTCACAGTAACAGTCGCAGCCAGCACTAGGGTTCCCGCACACAGCAAGCTCGTTCGGAGGGTCCGATCCACGAGCCGAGAGGCTGATACATCAACTGTAACAAAGTCCAGAGTTGATTTATCCAAAAGTTTCGTATCGTCAACAGGAACTCAACGCAACAGACGGCGCGTCGATCGGACGCCCGGTCTGAGAGTTATTGGCATTTTCGTCCCCGGGGCCCGGTTGGTTTTTAAGGCAAAACCAACCCGACCGTACTCCACCTGCGTCCAAACCTCGGGCGGAGTATTCCAAAAGATCCGTCTCACTAAGAGGAACACAACAAAGCTGACGGCACGTCGATCGGACGTCCGTAGCTCAAGATATGAGCGTTTCCGCTCCGAAGGCCCGGTTGGTTTCGTGAACGAACCAACCCGGCCGAACTCAAAGTAATCCGAAACCTTGAGTGCGATAAACCGAAACGACCGTCTCGATCCAAGGATCGCATCGCCACTAACGGTTCGTCAATCGGACGTCTAGTCTGAAAGATATCAGCCTTTCCGTCTGACACCCACCCTGGGAAACTTCCCAGGAGGTCACCCATCCTGATCACTACTCTAAGCCAAGCACGCTTAACTACGGAGTTTTAACCACGTAGGCTCCCCAAAAAGAAGGTGCGCCTTGAGTATAGTATACCGAAACGACCGTCTCGATCCAAGGATCGCGTTGCCGCAGACGGTTCATCGATCGGAGGTCCGTGGCTCAAGTTATGGCCAAAAGACCGAAGTCGTCTCGAAAACGGGGGGTCCGGGTCCTGGCCGACCCGGCCCGACCCCCCCTGGTCCGACCTGAACCGGGTCGACCCGACCCGGATCCGACCCGGTCCGCTGGACCCGGCCCGGCCGGTGGCGGCGCGGCGGCGCGGTCCGGCCAGCGGCGGCGCGGCCAGGGGGCCGCGCATGTGCCGCACGGGGGGGGGGGGGGGGGGGGGGGGGTAAACCCCCCCTTTTTTCGGATCTCGGCCGGCCTAAGGCCGGCCGTTTCTTTCTCACGCGGGACCCGCGGGTCCCGCCTCCTAACCAAACCGGCGGCCGGCGCGGCCGGCCACCTTCTTCTTCTCCGCCGTGGCCGTAGCTGCGGCTCTTCCTCGATCTCCGGCGGCCGGCGAGGCCGGCCGCCTTCTGGCTGCTCCGCCGCGGCCGTAGGGCCGCGGCCTTCCTGTTCTCCGGCGCCGGCGAGGCCGGCGCCCCTAGCTGCTCCGCCGCGTCCGTATGGCCGCGGCCCTTCATGATCTCCGGCGCCGGCGGCCCGGCTGGCCGCCGGTCGCCTACTTGTTCCGCCGCGGCCCGTCTCCGGCCGCGGTCTCTTTCGTAAACAACGACGCGGTGCGTCGGCACCGCGTTTCTTCATCGCAGCTCGCTCCGGCCATTAATTCTTTTGTTCCTGCGCGGTTGCGACGACACCGCGCTATCTCCGCTAAATTAACACGAAAGAATAGAAGGGGGAGGAGAATCGGCCGTGTTCGTGCGGTCCGGTCTCCTCCCGTTATAACGATATCAGTTGGCCAATCGTATAAACACAACAATGAATGTTTCACAATTTTTAATAAAATTTGGAACTACACCCAACGGATTATTCTTTCATGTTCGAGGTAATGAAAACACGTAATTTAAAAAGGACAAACCCCCTACCTTGAAAATTGACGTCACACGTCGGTTATCGCGGAGGAAGGCGTCGCGGCATCGGAAGTAGATTCCGTGGACGTCGGGGTGCGTCCGAGGAGGGAACGACGTCTCTTCACTTGTCGCTTAAGACGAAGAAGAGAGGTACGTTGTCGTTGCCGATGATTACCACGGTCGGCGACTTCTCCCTTGTCGAGGAGGAAGATGAAGACGGAAGAATCTGGGACGCCGAGTCTCGATGGTCGTGGGATCGATGTTCTTTGTCAGAGAAGAACCGTTCTTCACGTTCTTCGTCGAAGACGAAGAAGATCTTCAAGTTTCTCAACGATTCTCCCAATCCTCTCAAGTAACAAAGGAACTAACCCAAAAATAAATCAAGCTTACACTTAATTTATTAACACAACCCAACCTTTGGAATTCAAGAGTTTGAATTTCAAAAACTCAAAATTAAACTCACTTATTAATTATACATGAGTTGTATAATTAATTAAAAGTTAAGTTGTCAAGCCTTTAAGAGGGAGAGAGGGGAGTTAGGGAATTTGAGGGGTTTTGGCACATTAAGTGCAAGGGAGTTTAAGGGGGTAGAAGAGAGTTAAGGGGAAGGTGAAGGGTTGGGGCTCATGTGGGCCCCACCTCACCTTAATCCTCACTTGGTTAGTTAGGAACTTGTGATTCCACCCCAACTTCCACACTTAGGATATAACCACTTAAGAAGATAAATAAAATAAATATTGTATAACAAAATTATTTTACTCTTCATTTCATCCAGAAAATTAAACATCTCCTCCTAGGCAAACGCAACTTCGGGAAAGGTCTCCTTAAGCGAATATCGGCGCTACGAGTTCATCGGTGTCCTCGGATTTCAATTCTGAGCACCGGATCAAAAGTTAGGAAATCCCGCTCGTTCGTTCACTGAACGTACCCGAGCCAAACTTCGGAAATTAATTTTGGGCACTCCGGGCCTCGGAATCAGGTGCCGTCAGAAACCGCGCTCTTGTAAAATTCCAAAGAAAATTAAGAAAAAATTTCCCTTCAATTTTACAGGTCTTTACAATTTAGATAAACCCTGATTATGGAACATTACCCTAAGATAGGATTTGAGAATTAGTATAGAAGAATTTCCAAGAATTTTGGAATTGTAGAGATTTTGTGAGTTTTCCAAGAAATAAATACATGTATGGATATGAGCAGTTAGAGGCAGATCTGTCACAGATGTACCTAGGGTTAAAACCCGAAAACACATCTTTGAGCTAGACTCGAACGAGAACTGGTGCACGACAATGGGCCTTGCTACAATCTTGGTTACGAAACTCCCGGGGTATATGATTAGGATAATTATAATTTTCATTAAAACCATTATGAAGGGTTTTTTATTATATACTTCCTCAAAGGAAACATTTTTATGATTATGGATTATATCCATAAACTATTCAATTTATGTGAAGTGTTTTACAAGTTTAGATTTATGTATTGCGCTTCATAAAATAATCTAGTTTATGCCATTATTTAGGAATGGGACCTAGTGGAAGGAATGGAAACCATATCAATATACGCACTAAATGTAAGGATTTCCATCCTACTCAAAATAATTATAGTGGAGATGATGATGCAACTGGTGCTGATCAAAATATCACCATACTGAGAAAACTCACTCAGGTTATGAATAATAACCTTACCTGTATGGAGTACCCTGATCTGTAGGGTGGAGGATCAATGTTATATAGCTTCTTGAAGAAAAAACCACCAAAAATCAATGGGAGTACAAATCCACTAGTAGTCATGAAAAGGATAAGTTCCATAGAAAAAATATTCCATTCCTTGGGGAGTAACGAGAGGGAAAATGTTCTCACAGCAGTTTACCACCTCACTAGAGATGGTGATCAATGGTGGTCATTGATTAAAAACACAAAGGAAGATGATAAAATTTTAGATATGGAATGGAGGGAGTTTAAATAAATTTTCTTACAAAAATACTTTCCTCGTGACCATCGAGCTGATATAGAATGGAAATTTCTGAGTCTGGGGGAAAAAGAGGATGAGAATTTCGCAAAGTATGAAGCTAACTTTACAAGGTTAGAAAGGCATACAACAAATTATATACGTAACCCAAGAAATAATATTGATCATTTCAATGAAGGGTTAAAACCATTTCCTTATCGTACATTAGTCTCACAATCCTTCTCATCGTATGAAGATATTGTCTCATGTGCTATCAAGACAAAAAAAAGGATTCTCTATGTCTTACCACATTAAATAAAATCATGAGAAGACTAGATCTGTTGAACACTCTATAAATGGAAATAAGGGGAAGAACAGAAAAGATGAATATCCATCCTGAAATAAATGTAGGAAGAAACACCCCTGTACTTGCCTGAAGGGAATGAGAGTCTATTAGAAGTGTTGTGAAAAAGGCCACCAAGCTCGTGATTGCACGGGAAAGAAAGAGGCTTTCAATGTTGAATGCTAAAATTGTAGAAAAAGGCGCTTTATGCGAATGAACTTCCTAATAATTAGGGGAACTTACTTCGGAAATGGCAAAGGGATCAAGGCGAAGCTTATTCTATAACTACTACTGAGGTTGAAGCTCCGAAAGACGTGGTGGAAGGTAATTTAATGGTTTCCTCAAGTTTAGCCAATGCTTTATTTGATTCTGGTTCATTGCATTGTTTCATATCATCCCAATTTTCAAAGAAAATTAGATATTTTTAATTTGATTAAATATGGGAGTTTTTAGTCAAAACTCTTAAGTGAAGTATCATCACATCAAATTTTTTTGAATAAGTTCCCATTAGATCATATAAATGTTCTTTATATGCTAATATCATCGACATACCCATGATTGAATTTGATATAATCCTCAGTATGGATTGGATTTCGAACCATGATGCAAAAATTTTTTGTAAGAAGAAGAAGGATACAATTTTTTAGGATGATGATAAAGAACACCTTATCTTTAGAGCAGAAATTTCACCACCTAATTATTATCTAGATCCACCCCCATTAGCTCAACTAAATTCAATTATTGGGTAGGAAGAGAATGAAATGATTGTGGGTGAGGAAAAAAATGTTAAAATAGGGGATGTACCTATTGTGCAATAATATGTTGATGTGTTTATTGATGATTTAGCTGCACATCCTCTAGAATGAGAAATTTAGTTTACTATTGATTTAATTCCTGGTTAAAGGCCCATATCAAAGACCCCTTATAGAATGGCCACTTTGGAATTAGTGGAACTAAAGAAACAACTAGAGTAATTGAGTAATAAGGTATTTATTCCCCCTATTGTTTCTCCATGGGGAGCCCCTATCCTTTTTTATGAAGAAACATGGATCTATGAGGTTGTGCATTGACTACAGGGAGATCAATGCTATAATAATAAAGAATGAGTATGCTCTAACTCCCATTGATGATTTATTTCACCAAATTCATGGATGTCAATAATTTTCAAATATTGACCTTCGATCTAAATAACATCAGTTGTGTGTTTAGAAGGAGGACATTCCAAAGACAGCATTTTGAACCAGGTATAGGCCTTACGAGTTTACAGAAATGCCTTTTGGATTTACCAATGCACCCTCTTTCTTCATGGATCAAATTAATAGTGTTTTGGAGGAATATCTCGATGAATTTTTAGAGGTATTTATTGATGATATATTGGTATACTCCAAAATCTACGAAGATCAAGAAATTCACTTGTGCATTATCCTGAAAACTCTTAGAAGACAAGAATTATCTAGGAAGTTTATCATGTGTGAATTATGGCTTCAAGAGATTTCTTATATTGGCCATATTGTCTCTAAGGATGGAATCTTCCTTGATCCTTCAAAGACCAAGGCAATCCAAGAATGTCCAGCACCGACGAGTATAACTAAAGTACGCAATTTTATTGGTTTAGCAGGTTATTATCGATGTTTTGTCCTGAAATTTTCCCAGTTTTCTAACCCATTGACAAAGATCACATGAAAAGGGGTTAAATTTGTTTGGACAAAAGAGTGTGAAGAAAGGTTTGAAGAACTGAAGAGAATATTTGTCAATTATCCCATATTCACTCTACCATCGGGAAATGATGGGTTTTTTATTTTGATGAATCAAAGAATGTACTTGTATGTGTCCTTATGCAGGATGATAGGGTCATTTCCTATGCATCACGACAACTAAAAATTCATGAGAAAAACTATCCAACTCATGATCTTGAGTTAGAAGCTGCAATCATTACATTGATGAATTGGAGACACTATCTCTATGGTGAAAAAAGTGAGATATATACCGATCACAAGAGTTTGAAGTATATTTTCTCACAAAAACAACTCAACATGAGGAAAAGGATATGGCATGAACTACTCAAGGATTATGATTTCTCTATACACTACCACCCCAAGAAGGAAAATAAGGTGGCAGATGCTTTGAGCAGAAATGATCATGGAGTTTTGAACAACATGAGAGATGAAAAGGATCCTATATAAATGGATCTAGTAAAGATGGATATGGGATTAACCATGGAAGGTGAAACATCATGAGTTTTTCAAATAGTTTCCAAACCAACATTACTAGAAAGGATAAAGAGTTATCAGACTAGTGATGAAGAGTTTCAAAAGAAGATTAAAGCTTTGAATGATGGGATATTGACTGAATTTGTGTATGAAGATGGATTTTTGAAATTTGGTAAGAGACTTTGTGTTCCCGATATACCTGATCTAAAATGGGAATTGTTGGATGATGCTCATAGTTCCAATTTCTCTATACACCATGGGAGAACCAAGATGTATAGAGATTTAATGTAACATTTTTGGTGGGACAACATGAAGAATAAGATTGTTGATTTTATGTCAAGATGTATAGTTTTCCAACAAGTGAAAGCTAGAAGGCAACAGCCAAGAAGAGTCATGCAACCTCTTCCCATACCTGAGTTGAAATGTGATGATATCATGATATAATTTGTCATGGGACTACCAAAGACTCCTAGAGGGAACGATGCAATATGGGTCATTGTTGACCATCTTACCAAGTCATCACATGTTCTTGTTATAAGAGAAGATTTACAACTTGAATGTTTAACAAGACTATATATTAATGAAGTTGTAAGACTTCATGGAGTACACACATCAATTGTTTTTTATCGTGATCCACATTTTACATCAATATTCTATAAAAGTATTTAGAAATACCTGGATACTGAACTTCGTTTGCGCACTGCCTACCTCCCCCAAACTGATGGACAATCAGAATGGACTATTAAATCCTTAGAAGACATTTTGAGATCATGCTCACTTGAATTTCAAGGTATGTGGGATCAATTTTTACCTATGGTAGAATTCTTCTACAATAATAGCTTCCATTCAAGTATTCAGATGGCACCATATGAAGCGTTATACGGAAAGAAGTTTCGCACACCAACCTATTGGGATGATGTTGGTGAAAGAAAAATCGTAGGCCCAGAGCTGGTGAGGAAATGATGGAAAAGGTGAAGGTAATCCAAAACCACATCATTGTAGCTCAAAGTAGGTAGAAGATCTATGCCAATAACTAAAGGAAGGAGTTGGAATTTCAGGTAGGATATCTTGTTTTCTTGAATGTATCTCTATGGAAGGATGTTATACATTTTGGTTAGAAGGGTAAATTTAATCCCATTATATCGGACCATTAGAAATTCTAGAAAGAATTGGGGCTATATCATACCATTTGGAAATGCCGCCAAGTCTCTCTAAAGTTCACGATGTGTTCCACATATCACTGTTTAGAAAATACATGCCAGACCCAATGCATGTACTCACCTATGAGGAGTTAGAACTAATACCTGATCTATCCTATTGTGAATATCCTGTCAATGTTCTGGATACAAGAGAACAAGTTTTTAAACCAGACGACTCGTCTAGTAAAATTTCTATGGAGAAAACATAAGATGGAAGAGTGACGTGGGAACCCGAGGAACTTTTGATGAAGAACCACCCGAGTCTTTTAATGAAGTAATATTCTAGAAATTTCGTGGACAAAATTATTTGAAGTAGGGGATAATGTAACACCCCATGCTTCCACGCTACACTTTCCTTTGACTAATACAATAGTGGTTGTTGTATGCAACTTCGAGTTCTAACACACCACAACCAATCAAACTAGCCGTTATGAATAGTAATACCCACTTTTTAAAATTTTATAAATTTTATCTTTCAAAATGGACTTCATTTTTGGATTTCGAATATTGAAATTAGCTTAGGGTAATGTTTTGGAATTTTTCTGAAAATTTTCAATTTTTGATGAATAGGGAAAAACACAGAGTTACACTTTAAACCCGAATTTTTATTTAAATAATTATTTATTTTATTTAAATTTATTTATGGTAAAAATGGATACATAATACCTATATATGTTCAATTTAATTAATTTCAGTCAGTTTATAATAAATTTATATATATATAAATTTTATTGAACTTTTCACCGTATTTTACCCACCTACTAGGAGAATTTGAAAATTCACATAAAACATAATTTTACCACTTATGTGAGTGGAATTTTGAAAATTTGAGAGATTATGTTGAAATTAGTAAGAAAAATGTGGTTCAATAAGATGATTTGGTGAATAGTAACTTCTTACTTTTATTTACCACAGTTAAAAGTAAATAGGGTATTTAAGGGTAAAAATGATATTATTATTATTACCCTAACACTTGTCCTAATTTTATTGTATAAGTATAATTAGACTGAAAAAAACCTTGGGAATAAAATTTGAACCTCTTTGGACCACTTGGACTAGATTAGGACACTCATTATTATTTTATTTAAAGAAGAGTTAAAAGAGTTAAAATCAATGTTTAATAACTAAAACATTTTTAATATAGGGATATACATAAGATAAATTCGTCAATAAATATTCATCATAAATATAAAAATATTTAATACATAATGGTATTTTTTTATATTTTTTAGACATTAAATAATATAATTTATTTATGACACAATGATGATACATTCATTACCTAATTAAGGAATTATTAAAATAATTGATATTATAGATATCCATATAAAAGTAATTTAAGACTTTTTATGAATTCAACTAATTTTATTGGTTAATATGACATATTAGAGTTGGTTAGATGAATTGTTTTCGAATTAAAAATCCTTTTATGAATTTAGAAAAAACAAAACACCAAATAGTGTCAAAATTGACATAAAAGAGTTTTTAAAACAAATATTATATTATTAATTGATATTCTATTCCTAAACAACTATGGTTTGGAAACATGACTTATATAACTATAATTGTATCATTAATGAACCACTTGGGGTTCTCTTGGAAGTGTATAGTATGTTTATTATCCATATAATATTAAAATAGAATGAGACATCATAAATTTCAAACTATTTAACAAAGCATTAAATAAAAAATATAAAGTTAATATAGTGACCCAATACTATCTAAAACCTATTTTTTGAGTGTTATTCCACCCAGTAACATCTTATACTTTAAATAATCTATTTTTGAGCCATTTAAAATCTAAAATTATTTTATTATAAAATAATATTTATAGTTCATCAAAAGGTGCCCCTCACCTCTCTTATAAAAGGGCACTCACACTTCTCTCTAATTCACACCTTCAAATCCATTTGGCTTGGCCAAGATATCCCCAAATACCCTTTAAACTATTCTAACTTCATCATAGATGCCTTCGGTTAGTCCGAAAGAAAACCTATGGAGCCCTTTTGATCAAATCAAAAAGAAGAACCCGGAAAAGTGGTAAATATTTTATCACCTCTTTCAAGTTCCTTTCTTCTACCACTTCCTCTTTCTTTATTTTTTCCATTATAAAATAACTAATCCATTATGTTATATATAATGTGATGTTATTATAAATATATTATGACCAAATTCATTATTCTATCCATCCTTTGAATGACATGTCACCAAACGTGCGTATGTATGGCTTACCGTCTCCACATCGTGGTGTAATTCTTATTCAATACATTATTATTTGGATGGGTATAATAATGATGTGTAATTGATTTAAATAATAAATATAACATTATATGGATTCCTTATATATTATATAACATCCAATTTTATATTATTTTAATATCAAAATAATGATATCGTCTCTCGTGCGTACGTACAGATTACCGTCTCCAAGAACGCGATGAGATTCATTCCCCATCATATCCATTCAAGACTAATTTTCATTTGATGATTAAAAATAATGTTTAAAGAAATGATATTATTCTGTATATGAATAATATACATCCCATCCATAACAAATATTACTCAGATAACAAAGGAAAAAGAATTCTCTAACACCCGAAATGACGATAATACTGAGAAATTATTAACAAAGAAATGCTAGAAGATCATATATGATATCATATTAATGTATATGATTCCTTTATAATTTAATAAAAATTATTTCACCATTATAAAAGAGGTCATCCTACCCTTGACCATGGAAAAGTACCCGGTAAGGCTTAATTCTAGAATCTATTCATTATCCTAGGTTGTTTATATGTAATTATCTACTGGGACCTCTTGATCATCCACATACATGTTTCTTAATAATGTATTTCATAACATTATTAATATTTTATATACTATGGATTAATGTCATTTATACCCTTCTTTTAAATTTTATAAGATTTTTATAATGGAATATTTCCTTCATTTTCCAAACAAGGTCCTTTATAGCCTTTTCGACAAAATTAAGGAAAAATGTCTTTTTTTAACTTATAAGGTGGGTGCGACTATTTTCCACCATTATAACATCATCAAAGATTCCCTTACAAGCGTATAAGAATATTTCCAAAATAAATCTTTTCTTTTTTAATTATATTAATTTTAAAAGATTTCAAAATAGAAAGAAATATTCCTCTAAAAAGATTTTTATTTCATCTGTGTCAACATCCTTTGATGTATTTTAAGTTTGTTTGAAGTTGATTTATTATGATACAAAAATTCCATATTTTATTTATTGTTTTGTGATACTTTTGAATGTAGATGTTTTATTTTTATACCATTCATCGTTTATGGTTATAATACTGACATTTCGTTTTCTAGTTTTAATACTAATGTTAATGTTATGATTAATCCTTTTCATATGAGGAATGCATTGGAATTAGTATGTGATGGGTTGATCCCGCTATATATCCTCGATGCATCTGTAGGTCTCATGAGAAAAACTAGTTTCTTGGAACTAGGCCTCGAAAAAATATTATTTGTAGTCTTATGACAAGTCCTTAAATATGAGGTTATGACTGTTTGGAATTATTCATTCCATCATTATTAATGTGGATATTGATATTGAATATGATTATTCTACTAGTCGAATATCCATGTTAGTAAGTAAATGGAATTATTTGATTTTATTTTTTCCATATTATGCGGAAGTTCATGTTTAAAAGGCTTTTGTTTTAGTCTTATACATTTCCTTAAATGTTTATGCTTATTTATGAAAGTTTATGATATATTTTTATCTCTACTGAGCATCTGAGCTCACCCCTTTCTATGGTTTATTTTTTCTAGGATGTAAAGACGTATTTTATGAATGACATATAGGGATAGTCTGAGCGGATATGAGTGTGGTCTATGGAGACAATGTTATTGTAGTTTTTCATTTATTATGTAATGTAAACCTTATGAATATATCTACTACTTCCAAGGCTACTAAACCAATCAGTCTTTCGAGACTTGATCTTTTGTGATCATGCCAATGTTATGTAATAATGAACTGACTCTGGGTAACTTGGGTCAGGGCATTTTAGAATCTTTCTGTCATTTTTCAAATGAGTTACTTTATGACATTTTCATCAAAATTAAGGTAAGATTGTTTTTTTAACTTATACGATGGGTGCAGCTATTTTCCACCTTTATAACATCGTTGAAGCTACCCTTACAAGATTATAAGAATATTTTCAAAATAAATTATTTCTTTTAAAATTATGTAACTTTAAATGATTTAAAAAATGAAATATTTCTCTCAATTAATCTTTATTTCATCTATGTCAGCATCCTTTGATAGATTTTATACTTGATTGAAGTCGATTAATTAAGATAAAAATCATCCATATTATATTGACTATTTTGTGATATGTTTGACTATGGATGAATTATTTTTATGGCATTCATGGTTTATGGTTAAAGTATTGAGATTTCATATGCTAGTTTTAATATACATTTTTATGTTATATTTCAACCTTTTCATATGAGGAATGTATTGGACTTAGTAAGTGACGGTTGGAGCCCACTAAAGCTCCTTGATGCATCAGTATGTATCATGAGATAAGTAAAAGTGGAATTGGATAAGGATTTTCCCAATTTGATGTATGGTTTTGGCCGAGGCCTTAATCATTTTTAGATTTCTTGGTCGAGGCCTTGAAAAAATGACTCAAAATGTACAACATTATAGATTCTTTCATTATGAAAATAATATTGATGGTTCATGTGGTTATTTGACTAGTAGAATACACATGACTATGTTTTGTTATGGTATTATTTACTCAGCTCATATTTCTGCCAAAAAAGTTTTCATGTTTATTATTTTTAAAGGCACATGTTTTCAATTATTCACCATGTCTAATATTTATGTTATCTTCCATTGTATTGCTTACCCATTCTGAGTGTTTGTGCACGCCCCTTTCTTATGTTTTATTTTCCTAGGATATGAAGAAGTTAATTATGAGTGATTTGTAGGCTTAATCTAGGAGGCTTGGATGTTTCTAATGGAATAAATTAGTGTTGTATTTATTTTCATGTTTTAATGATGAACTTATGTATGAATCTTGTTTGCAATAATCCTAAACTGATCAGTCTTTCGGGACATGATTTCATTGTGACCATTCCAATGTTATGTAATAATGCACCGACTCTGGGTAACTGGGGTCGGGGAATTACAAAGGCCATATAACAATTGTTTTATTAGATAACCAAAAATTATATGTTATCCTCCCATGAGCCTCTAAAATCCATCACACATGATGTAATAATTTCTTCCAATGTTTTTGTTATCCTTTTCGATTGTCTATCCATTTGAGGAAGATAAAATGTGCTCTTGGACATAAATTTTACAAGGTATTTTTGGATATACTTTTAAATTTGAGATATAAACATGTTTTCCCAATCACATATAGTTGAACATGGGACACCATGCATCTATACAACATCTAGTAATTTATGAAAACCAGATATAGAAAATATTTAATTAGTACATTTATCTATCAATTATTTTTTATTAATTTCCAATGTCTGTAATTTTGACATGATCAATGAATTTCACATATCAAACTCATTATATTTTTATCCTGAAAACTTATAACATAAAATTATAACATTCATAGAGAAATAATATTAAATATAGTTAAAAAATTTTTGTAAGACTAAAATTTGAATCAATTTCTTTGTGTTTTTGTATAAAATTTGGTAATTTTTATTTTTGTTGAAACATGGTTTGTATGGTTACCACTAAACATAAAATAGAATTTATTTTACAAAAAAAATGTATTATCAGTATGAAAAAAATAAATTTCCCATATATTATATATATATTTTACTTCAAAAAAACTCCCTCACTTAACCTCCAATAGAAACAAGTCTATAACTCATTAGCAATAAAATAATTTCTCTTATGGATTCAACAAAATGAAAATCCAATGATCGAATTTTTTAATGTACCACATAAGCGATTCCATAAAACATTTATATATTAATGGTATCTTCTAGTTTCACAGAACATTTTGGATAAATAATGAAGGCTCCTTCCACAATTTTTCCATTAATGAAAGAGGTCTCAAAAATTATTTTAAAAAAATCATATTCATAATAAAAAATTATGGCATATAAAAATTTAAAATGGATTTAATGTATATATTTATTGCAATGATTTTTTTCAATGTCACTATCTTGAGGTTACTTCAATCCATCAAATGAAAATTGATCCTTGTATAGAATATCATTACAATATAAATTTTGTTTCATGTTGAATATTATCAAATGGTATTTATAAAAATAAGAATAACTACTAACATAAAAATCTTCATATTGGTATGTGAAATCTATTTTTAGTTAATATCAACATTACAACATTATCTTATTTATATTTATTACAAATTTTTTGGATTAGTATTAATTAAAAATAACGAATAGTATATATCCACAAAATAAATGAATATAAAAAGGACTAACTGTAGTTTTTTTCTCCATTGCATTATTTGAATTAGGAAAAGACCTCCCACTAAGTATTATAGAGCTTATAATCATATACCCATTAATGTGTATCAGGAACCCTAATATCATATAATTCAATATTTCTTCAACTATATCAAATATATATATAATTCCAATTTATATAATTTTTTTATGAAATTGGCGGATAATTTTCTATCATAGGGATCACTATATCATTAGTAACATGGGATAAGTAACTATAATTCACTTTTAAAAATTTAATGATTTTTTTGTCAAAATTATCGTTTAAAAATATTAATCTAAACACAAGATTCTATTAGAAAATGTATTAATTTTTATATTATAACTTATATTAAAGAAATTATTAATTTTTTTGGTTGTATGGATATCTACTTTAATTATTTTATTTTTTATGAATTCATAATTGAGATATTATTTGGATCATTTAAATGAATAATATCTTATATAATACCTAGTGAATTAATTACCTCACAATATATTCATGGAATATAATAAAGAAACATCATTAATTAAATGAGTTGACATCTATATTTTTCATATAATAGTTACCATGTATATTGTTTAAATAATTTTAAAATTTCTATACAAGTAACACCTTAAAAAACTAAAAGGATACATAATCTTTAACACTAGTAAGTAACTATTTCAAATACATTTGATTTTTAGCTACAAATAATCATAACAGCATATTAGGTATAAAAACACGTTATGTTTTTCAGAAAAATGAATTATCTTCCCACAACTACTAACTCGTCGATTATTATTATTTTAAATTACTATTTAATTACTACATTGGGACATCAATTGTTTATGTGTAAATAATGTATAATGTATATTTTTTACAGCAAAATAAGATTCATTTCACAGATGAATTAATGTCTCATTATCTCTTGATCTAAATATTGGGAAAACTATTTTTCAGAACTCATTAGAAACTGTATTCTTTTGAGAATTAATCCACTTGACAATATTCAGGTAATGTTCTTATTTAGCTGAATTATGAGTCAATCCCAATTAAGAACTTGTATATTTACCATACATATAAAATTTATAATATAGAATGAAAATTTTATTAGGATAAAAATATGAAAAAAAAATTAATTAATAATAATTAAAAGATATATAAATATTACATGAAATGATGAGTGTACAAAAATTATAATATCATACTTGCGTCATAAAAAAATCATTGAAATTACTCCTCTAACTACATTTCGTGCATCATGTGTATTAGATAGACCCATGATAAATTCTCTCCCATTGAGTTCATTGATTCTATGATGGATTTTATAAAGGAGCTATGAAATTGAAACATGTCATAAGACTTTTAATATTGTCATACACTTTGTTTACCCTAGAGAGTGAAGAACCAAAGAGATAGTAGTCATTATCAACATGTCAGACTAGTGCAGAAATCGTTTTTTACGACACCATTTTTTACATCGGTTATATATAACCGACGTAACAATGCGGCGAGTAGATTTTTTACGTCGGTTATCAAATAACCGACGTAAAAAACCAATGCGCGGGGGGGGGGGGGGGGGTTTACGTCGGTTATTTGATAACCGACGTAAAAAACGCGTCAATATCGGGTTTTTTACGTCGGTTATCAAATAACCAACGTAAAAAACGAAAGCGCGGTGTGTTTTACGTCGGTTATTTTATAACCGACGTAAAAAACCCCCGGGGGCTTTGGTTTTTTTACGTCGGTTATTTGATAACCGACGTAAAAATGCGTCAATATCGGGTTTTCTACGTCGGTTATTTTATAACCGATGTAAAAAACGCGTAGATATCGGGTTTTTTTAAGTCGGTTATTTTGAAACCGACGTAAAAAACCAAAGCCCCGGGGGTTTTTTACGCCGGTTTCCAAATAACCGATGTAAAAAAGCTAAAAAATAGTTTATAACGTCGGTTATTATATAACCGATGTTATAAAGCATTTAAAAAAATTAATGCCTGTGTTCTGTCATTTACGATTTTTTCGATTGACAGTCGCCGGCTCGTCTCTCTCTCGCGCGGTAAACCATAATCGGCTCGTCGATCGCCTGCATTACACTCATTTTGGCTGCATTGTTTATCTTCTTCACTGCTCTCGGATCTATCATCTCAACTCGCGACATTCAAGTAAGCCTTCCACGAATTTATTTCGTTCGTTTTTGTTTCGATTCTTGATGTTCTTTTCGTTCGTTTTTGAATCTCGTGGAATTTATTTTATTGCAAATGGTTATTATGTTTGTGCCACACTCTTATGTTATTCCACATACCAATGTTGTGATCTTGTGAATAAGGTTTTTTAAATCGTGTTCCCACTATCATATAAATCATGTCTTATGTTATGCTAAAATTGTTATACTTGGACTCAGGTTTTATGATCTATGATTATATAGAACTGTTTCACTTATCTTTTTGATCATGTGCTTTGTGTATACATGCTCTTATACCCCCATGGATATCTTTTTATGAGATTAGATATTATATTTATATATATCTTGTTTACCCATAATGAGTATCATAAATCAAAACTTTTATTATTTTCATTCCCTAAGTTATAAAAATAAGTATTATGTAGGATGATTCAAAAATTTAATCTGTGAGATGAGTTGATTTATGTGTGAAACCCAGGCCAAACACATATGTATTTTTTTATTGGTATTACATATATATAGTTCGACATATACTTTTTTTTACATTACCATGATATTAACATTACTTTTTCTAAAGAAATATTAATGTCCTTAGATTATATATCGGATCAAAAGGATATAGTAATTCTAATATATAATCAGAATGATCAGATAATATGACAATATTATTAAACATAAAAAAATGGTCTATATTCATATTTTTAACATGACACTTACGATGTATAGCTATTTGGTGTTGGGTACTTATGAAAACTACTACTACTTTCAAGATTTGTTTTATATTTTAAATTGTTTTACATTCAAATTATGATTTTTTTCATGTAAACATGTTTTGTCTTATCTTAAAAAAATATATTTTTTGTTGATATTTGTTATAGGTAATAATGAGTCGAAGTTGGATTACGGCACATCGAATGAGCAATGAATTTGAGGAAGGTGTTGATGCCTTTTTGGAATTTTCAAAACGAAATGTTCCAAGTAGTGACATTTTTTTCTGTCCATGCTTGAAATGTTTGAATATGAAGAAGTTGAAAAGTAGAGAGATAAAAGATCATCTGATATGTCATGGTTTTAATCCGAGTTACAGCCCTTGGATTTGGCATGGTGAAACTGGACGGAATGTCACTGATGATGATGATTCGCAAGATGGTAACTCCGATGGAATTGAAGAAATGATTCGCGATATTGTAGAAGAACAAATTGAGATAGAACCGACAGTTGCACGTCTATATGGTGATGCTGAAAAACCATTATATCCCGGTTGTACAGATTTTAGAGTTCTTTCGGTGGTGTTAAGATTGATTAACCTAAAGGCGAAGGATGGATTGAGTGACATAAGTTTTACAGAGCTGCTACAATTGATGAAAGACATTCTTCCAAAAGATAACAATCTTCCAGATTCACATTACAAAGACAAGAAAATATTATGCCCAATGGGATTGGGATACAAGAAAATACATGCCTGTCCAAATGACTACATTATATATAGGAAGGAATATGAATTTCTGTCAGAGTGTCCAAAATTTGGGACATCACGGTATAAGGTGAAAGAAAAATCACAGGGTGATGTAGAGATTACAAAGCTCCCTTCAAAGGTATTTTGGTATCTTCCTATAATTAATCGTTTCAAACATTTATTTTCTAATTCACATGATGCAAACAGGTTAAGATGGCATGATGAAGAGCGGGTATGTGATGGAAGAATACGTCATCCAGCTGATTGTCCACAATGGAAGAAAATTGATGCGCAGTATTCTACATTTGGAAATGAAATAAGAAATCTCAGACTAGGGTTGTGCACAGATGGAATGAATCCATACCGAACACTCAGTAGCACACATAGTTCATGGCCTGTTTTATTGGTAATTTACAACCTCTCTCCTGAAGTTTGTATGAAGCGAAAATATGTCATGTTGAGCACAATGATCTCTGGTCCAAAGAAACCCGGTAATGATATTGATGTTTACTTGTCACCGTTGATTGATGATTTGAAACTGTTATGGGCTAATGGTATTAGGGTGTATGATTCTTATATAATGGAATATTTTCAACTGCATGCAGTGCTTCTGTTCACTATAAATGACTTCCCAGCGTATGGAAATTTGTCTGGATACAATGTTAAAGGGCATAAGGCATGTCCAATTTGCGAACAACAGACGTCCTTTTGTCAATTGCATCATGGGAGGAAAACAGTGTACATGGGTCATTGAAATTTTTTGCCTATGGAACACCCTTATAGAAGACTAAAAAAGGCATTTAATGGCTCACAAGAATTTGATACTGCTCCAAAACCTTTATCCCATGATCTGTATTTTGAGAGGGTGAAAAACATTGACGTGACATTGGGAAAGACACAGAAATCTGGTAATGATAGACATATTTGGAAGAAAAGGTCAATATTTTTTGAGCTACCATATTGGAGGTATCATGAAGTTAAACATAATATTGATGTCATGCACGTGGAGAAGAATATCTGTGATTCTTTGATTGGAACATTGTTAGACATTAAAGGAAAGACTAAAGATGGGTTGAATGCAAGATTAGACTTAATATCAATGGGAATACGTTTGGAGTTAGCTCCCACTCCTAAAGGAAGACGAACATTTCTTCCCCCGGCTTGTCATACATTATCGAAGAGGGAGAAAATTAGCTTCTGTCAGTGTCTTCATGATACCAAAGTGCCTCAAGGTTATTCTTCTAATGTAAAAAATTTTGTCTCAATGAAGGACTTGAAGTTGATAGGTATGAAATCACATGATTGTCACGTCATGATGCAACAAATTCTATCAGTTGCATTGCATGGAATATTGCCCATTCGTGTCAGAAAGACTATAATGAAGTTGTGTTATTTTTTCAATTCAATTTGTAACAAGGCGATTGATGTGAATGATTTTAACATTTTGGAAAAGGATGCAATTTTAATACTTTGTCAATTGGAAATGTATTTTCCTCAAACTTTTTTTGATATAATGGTGCATTTAATGATTCATCTGGTTCGAGAAATAAAGATTTGTGGACCTGTATATCTTCGTTGGATGTATCCTTTTGAAAGGTATATGAAAATATTAAAGGGGTATGTTAAAAATCTATATCGACCTGAAGCCTCCATTATTGAAAAGTATATTTCTGAGGAGGTAGCAGAGTTTTGTACGAGCTACTTGGCTGCGGCGCAACACATAGGTTTGCCTCCATCTCGCCATGAACGAGTTAATAATGAGGGAAAGGGGATTCGCGGCGTGAAAGTGAAATCATTGTCAGCTGAACAGATGAAGAAATTAGAATCATACATCTTGAAGAACATAGCTGATGCTCAACCATATATCACATTGCACATTAATGAGTTGAAACAATGTCATCCAAAGAAGAAAGAAATGTGGATTTTGAATGAGCACAACAAAACTTTTTTGTCATGGATTAAAAAGACTTTGCTTGGTAGATCAGATGTATCAGAGACATTAAAATGGATAGTGGGTGGTCCATGTTTAAATGTGATAACATGGTCTGGTTATGACATTAATGGTTATACATTTCATACAAAAGCTCAGGACAACAGAAGTGCAGTTCATAATAGTGGTGTATTGGTGTTTGCAGAAGCAATGCATTTTTCGAGTGCTAAGGACAAAAACCCAATTTCTGCATCAAATGCATATTATGGAGTGATTGAAGACATATGGGAGGTTGATTACTTTAAAATTAAAGTTCCCGTTTTTAATTGTAAATGGTTTAACGGTAACAACAGTGTCAGACACGATGAATTTGGAATGACACTTGTTAATCTGAATAGATTGGAAGACACATCTGATTCTTTTATAATGGGAACACATGCAAAACAAATTTTTTATGTAGTAGATCAATCAGATATGCAGTGGGCTGTTGTTTTACAAGGGAAAAAACAATATGTTGGTGAGGATGAACTTGATGAATATGCTGATTTATGTGAGATCCCTACTTCAATGGAAACATTAACAGAACATAATGATGATCATGTTGAAGACATAGTTTGTGCCATAAGGAACGATCACGACGAAGGAATTTGGGAAAACAATCCATCTGTACATTCATAAAATTACAGGTAACATATGTTTATTTCTTGTTTACATTTATTTTTTCCATAAATGTTAGATATTTTACGTTTTTTATTTATTAAAACATGTTTTAAAAAAAATAAGTATATTTCTGAGTCTACCGGCCAACCGGTGGATTCCCACCGGCTAACCGGTGGCTCTGGCAGAAAGCAATTCTTCTGCCAGAGACCACCGGCTGGCCGGTGTTAGTGCACCGGCCAGCCGGTATGGGCACCGGCCAACCGGTTCTTGCCCACCGGCCAGCCGGAGGCCCCAGGTAGTAGGCTTGCCCACTGCCTGGTGACACCGGCCAACCGGTGGATGACCACCAGCCAGCCGGTGGTCTCTGGCAGAAGAATTGCTTTCTGCCAGAGCCACCGGCTCGCCGGTGTTAGCGCACCGGCCAGCCGGTATGGGCACCGGCCAACCGGTTCTTGCCCACCGGCCTGCCGGAGGCCCCAGGCAGTGGGCTTTCCCACAGCCTGGTGACACCAGCCAACCGGTGTATGACCGCCGGCCAGCCGGTGGTCTCTGGCAGAATCATTTCTTTCTTCCAGAGCCACCATCCAGCCGGTGTTAGCGCACCGGCCAGCCTGTATGGGCACCGGCCAACCGGTTCTTGCCCACCCGCCAGCCGGAGGACCCAGGTTTACCATTTTTTCCATTTTTTACCATCTTGACCATCTTGACCATCTTGACCATCTTTTCCATCTTTACCATTGTTTAACATGCTTACCATATTACCAATGTTTACTATTATGTAACCTAGTACACTTTTCTATTTTCTGATTACAGTAGTATTAAAATATTTGAATTTGTATATTTGTGAACTGACGTTTGTTTTTTTGATTTGAAGGATAATGACAGATCATTCAGATGATCAACCACATGATTCTGGGGAGGAGCATTTTGCTGTTCATACCTTTGGGGATGAACATTCACATGCTCCTATTACGACAAAGAGTTCAAAGGTTGGTAAATGTGGTTGCACATGTTTACCAAAATTATCACTTGCCCGTACGCAGGATCAGAGGATAGTAGTTGAGTTTGATGATGATGATATTCCTAGAGGTCCGAATGCCAAATATTTTAAGAGTTTTGTTGCAACTCAGGATAAGACCGAAGTAAGCATTCTGTATGATGATTGGAGAGGTGTGGATAAAGCGATTATCTCTCAGTTGTGGGAGACGATTTTGGTAAGATCTTTTGTCATTGTTTGAGCATTCTTTTAATGTTTCTGGTATATATAATATGTTTAACCTCTTTATCAGATGACATTTGATATTCCTGACACTGGAGGAGTCAGGAAGAAATGCTTATCGTTGGCTGCCAGGAGATGGAGGGATTTCAAATCAACCCTCACATTTGATTTCATTTATGGTCATAGGAGTCATGACAATCCATGTCGTATATATCCTTTCATAGATGAAGACACATGGAGACAGTTTTTTGAAAGTAGAAAAAAAGAGTTATTTCTGGTAAGGGCAATGTAAACTTTTATATACTTTCTTATATAAATGATTTTATTAATGTTTTGTTAATGATTTCTTATTCTTAAATTACAGCAAACAAGGAAAGCTCATCAGGAGATCCAATCTAAAAATGTATACCCTCATAGTTTATCTCGGGGAGGGTATACATTATTGGAAGAAAAAATGATAGCGGAAAAATTTCAACAACTAAGAGCTGAGTCTTCAAGCTCTGGAGAGGTGGCCCCTCCACCCCGTCCATCAAGACATGAAAAATGGAAGAGAGCTCGGAAGGAAAAAAAAGGGCAATATCTTTCGGAAGAATCAAGAATCATAGCTGAGAGGATTGTAAGATATCTATTTAATTTATTTATGTTAACTTTTTTCTTCATATAATTTTCAATAATTACAGAAATGTTCAATTAATTAATACAGGAATCTCTTGAGGAGCAATGTTCAGAGGGGACATTTACAGCTACTGGGAGGGAAGATATTTTATTTGCAGCATTGGGAAGGCCAGAACATCCTGGTTGTGTAAGAGGATATCCGACAGGTGTATCAGTAAGAAAAGTGTTTCCACGTTCTTCAACTTCTAACATTGAGGGGGTTTATAAAAAAAATAGAATCCTTGGAGGCTGAAGTTAAAAATATTAATGCGACAAAGGAAGAAAAGATTAGAGATTCGGTGCAGTCTATGTTTGCAGAAATGCAAAGACAATTTCAGACTGCAGCTCCCACTCCTCCACCTCCCCCTGCAAACCCCATTATTTATCCTCCACCTCCGCCAGTAGCTCCCACTCCCCCACCTCAGCATGCGGACCCCATTCTTTATCCTACGCCTCTGCCGCAGCTTCCTACATATTGCGAGTTGTATGTTGATGATTCTCAACATCATATAGTAGCATACGGGTTGGTATATTGTATAGGAGATACAGTTCATCATCAAAAATTAGAGGTAGAGAATCAGAGGGTCACTGTACAGGATATTATAGATAGATCAGCTAGGGTACCAATACCTACAGATGAGGTGGCGACAGTTGGACAGAGTATCGGCCATTTTTTAGTTTGGCCATCCAGACTTCTTCGACTCATTACCATAGAGGTATGAATCTTATATCTTTTATTTTATTTTTTTATTAAAGTTGTTTTATCATTTGAAAACTTCTATAATTCTCAATTTTTTTTCACAGGAATACTTCAAAGGTAAAGAAATACTGTATAGACAACAACAAAGACAACAGGTTATGACATCAGATACAGATTCTAGTGGTCTTGGTAGATTGTCAAGATATTCACATTTGTTGTTGGGTTTTTATGAGTTTCCAATGGAATCTCATGTTTGTGGACGTGAAATAAGTGTGGGGATTACAAAATCTGATATCATGGAGCTTGTTACTGGAGATAAGTTGGGCATCAACGTGGTGCAAATTTTTTCCATGTAAGTCTTAACACCTTTTCCCTGCGTTATATTTATTAAAAATGTATACTTATATATGTTTTTTATTAGGTATATTTATAAAATTTGTGAGAGGAATGAACTGACAGAAGTATATGGATTTATGGACCCGCAATTGATTTCCCCTGAAGCATGTGCATTGACTGAGGAACAAAGAATGGTTTATATTGCTGAAAGATTTGAAAAGAATATAATCCAACAATGTTGGATGATGCCTTTTTGTGAGAGGTATGAAACACATTTCTCTCAAAGAGTTAATTATCTTTTGACATAAAAAACCACTAACATTAAATTTCCTTTTATCAGTAATCATTGGATGTTAGGGATTTTTTTCCCAAGGGAGAAAGCTCTTTATTGGATATGCTCTGTTCATGGTGATGTGCGGGAAAGTTTTAAGAATATATTGGAAAAGTAAGTTTCAATTTCTCAATAGTTTTATATATTATAATGAATTTTAAATTTAACTCATTCGTATTATTTTCTAACAGTGCATGGGTCTACTTTCGAAAAAACACAAAGAAAAGAAATGCAAAGATAAAATATGTAAATGCGAAGGTAAATTTCCATTTATAATTTGTACTTTTTGATTTATTACATAGAAATAATATATTGAATTTACACTCATTCAAAACAGAATTGTCATGAACAACAAGGCCTCATAGAATGCGGATATTATATGTTATGATTTATGTATGAAATAATAACAACTGGGACAGTTGTGAATTTTGACCTGGTACGATTTCCTCTTAAAATTTTCCATCATATTTCAATTTGATTTATTCATTATAAATGTTAACTATCTTCTTTTTCATTTGTAGCTTTATGATGACCCTCAACCCTGTATTGCTGAAGACATCAAACAGGTACAAGTGGAGTGGTCAAATTATTTTACAGGTTTGATTGAATTTTAGTTGTTTGTAATGTAGAATGTAATTTTGAATATTGTCGTCTTAATTGTGTATTTGGTAGTTGTTTAGGTTTGATTTAGTTTTTTTTGAAGTTGACAGTGTAAGTTTTGAATGTTATATAAGTGAATGTTTAATTTTTCTCTACTTCTTGATTTGGTCTACTTTTGATGGTTCTTCTGGTATGGATTTGGGTCTATGGGGGAGGGGTTCCAAGGGTGTGCGGGTGTGTTCAGTGGGGTTGGGGGTGTCCAGCGGTCTGGGAGGGCTGTCCGGTGGGGTGGGGGGACAGTCCTGGGGGGTTGCAGGGATGTCCAGGGGTGTGGGAAGCCGGTCCAGGGCTGTGGGAGTGATGTCCAGGGGTGGGGGGGGGGGGTTGTCCATGGGTGTGGTGGGGGCTGTCAAGTGGGGTGAGGGGATGAGGATGTGTTGTTCAGGCGGGTGGGGGGTTGTCGAGGGGTGTTTGGGGGTGTCCGGGGGTCGGGGGGCAGTCCAGGAGTGTGGTGGGGGCTCCAATGGGGTGGGGGAGGGTTTTACAAGGGGTATACATGAGGGTTGGAGCTCCAATGGGGTGGGGGAGGGCTGTCCAGGGGGTATACATGAGGGTGAGGGCTCCAACGGGGTGGGGGAGGGCTGTCCATGGGGTATAAATGAGGGCGGATGCTGTCTAGTGGGTAAGTTTTATATGTTATCTATGTACATTCTTAATTTCGATGTACTTCTGTTTTTGTGGTACGATTTCTTGATTTGTTTTCTGGTTGATTCTGGTGGAGAGAAGATCACTGCATTCTGTTTAAAAAAAATTGGGTTTATCACGTCGGTTATTTAATAACCGACGTGATAAAATGCCTGGAAAATAGTTTATCACGTCGGTTATTTAATAACCGACGTGATAAATGTCTGCAGAATGGTTTATCACGTCGGTTATTTAATAACCGATGTGATAAAAGGCCTGGAGATTGGTTTATCACGTCGGTTATTTAATAACCGACGTGATAAAGTGCCTGGAGAATGGTTTAGCACGTCGGTTATTGAATAACTGACGTGCTAAACGGCCTGGACAATGGTTTATCACGTCGGTTATTCAATAACCGACGTGATAAACCGCCTCCCTCTGGTTTATCACGGTGGTTATACAATAACCGACGTGATAAACCCCCCTCCCCCGGTTTTTCACGTCGGTTTTATATGAACCGACATGATAAACCATGCTCAGCCCAGTTTATCACGTCGGTTCTTATAGAACGGACGTGATAAACCACCCTCACCCCACTTTATCATGTCGGTTCTATATGAACCGACGTGATATACCCCCTCACCCCTGTTTATCACGTCGGTTGTTTAAGAACAGACGTGATAAACCATTGTCCAGGCCGTTTATCACGTCGGTTCTTTAATAACCGATGTGATAAACCATTCTCCAGGCCCTTTATCATGTCGGTTCTAAAATAACCGACGTGATAAACATCGCGATTTTATGTTTTTGACGTTGGTTTTTAAATAACCGACGTCAAAAACCTTATTTATAACGTCGCACGTATTAACGTCGGCTAGAAACCGACGTAAAAAATGAAAAATAACCGATGTAAAAAATGTTTTCAGCACTAGTGTCAGATTATAGACAATATAGTATTGGTTGGTCCCCTTTTAGTATTCATTTTATAGTTTTAATGAACCTGTAGAATCACGGTGGTAGTAATGATAATATGTTATTAATAAATAATATCTTATCATCTTTTTTAATAGATTGATATCCTTTTTTTGGATGAGAACACGATATTCGGATTATTATACATTTTACATTTTACACATATAGAGTTTAGTGGCCATCTAATTTATCATTTTCATCTCTTTTGATTATTCTAGTTTTTTGAAATAAGGTATCATGATGAATTCATCCACATATTTATAAAAAATATTAATCCTATTGATATAGCATGATGAAAAAAACTAAAAAAAATATCCATGGGCCTCTTACAATAACACTTGTCACCCTATCTCACTCACTATGGTTGATGATTAGGATTAAGAGATTCCATTATATAAAATATTTTTTCCTTTGTAGTTAAAATAAAATGTGGTTGTAAAACTCTTGGATGATTGTTAATGTGGGAAAATTCTATTTGCCCAAAAATATATTTGACTGATTCTTCATTTTTCATCCAATCCTCTACATAATTAAATTTCTAGTATATTTTCTTAATAACTTATTATGATATATTTAATAATTTAAATATGTCTCCCAATATTTTATATAATCACTATATAACTCACCATTAGATTTAGAATATCTATTACTGTGATATTTTAGTCGTAACCGTTAACATTTACATAAAAATGAACCATTAGGAAGAGATAAAATTATATAAAGGGTTATAGGTAGTATTATATTTCCAAAAACATTAACATGGAAATCACTAATCTATTAATTAGACTCCCTCATCCTGAAATGATGTACTAAAATTACCAGAACACTTACCCCCAAAGTTACAGAATTTCGGTTCGAGTCAAACAACTATTTATCCTAACATAGTTAGGTTAGTCCATGAATTCCATTAGAACTCCTTGATTATTCAAAGTTCCCTTACATGATCTAGTCAACATTTATGAATAAAGGATTTATTCTATCTCAAGTGATAGATGGTGTTTTATGACTACTTTTTTTTAAATGAGGTATTTTTTTATGATATGTAAAATTATTCTTTATTTTAATCATAACATTCTTATTAATGGAATATGATTCTTATAAAATTAATTTAAAATTTTTGATAAAATAATTTTTGTGTTTTAAAATTTAGCTATATATGATATCTTATTCAATCATTTTATAACTATTAATTACATTATGTAATTAATTATACATCATAAAATATATCTAAAACAATTTTATCATAATTTTTTTTAAAATTAATAATATTTTATTTAAATGACGTTATCACATGTAATTTATATTAATAAATAAACCATTAAATGAATAAAAAATTAATCACCACAAATTTGAAAAAATAAAAAAATGGCATGATATGACATTGAACTTTTATATACAAGTTGAGTTGTTGAGAATTTAAAAACCTCCATAAAACCAAGGAGAAATTACTCATTGAGTCTATTTTTGGATCATGTAATAGAATTTCTCCACTATCCAATGTATCTCCTTTGTTGGATGAATGTCAAATCAGGTCTTCATTCATATCCTCTATACAATAACTCCATCCTTCATAAATGTTTACTCACATTAATGTGAGGGAAGCCAATGTTATTCTATTATATTAAATAGTCATTGAACACAAATATGAGTGCATAATGAAGGAGGTAGTGATTATTATTATATCATATTACATAATTTATTAATAAATATTTTATAAAACCATGCAATAAATAATTAAATTTTACTTATAAATCAAGAACATACACAAGTTTTTTATGAATGTGATCAATCACAAGATAAAATAACAATATATTTAGCGTCACTATAATTCAATTACTATAATTATATGTAGAATAAATTTATATGAATGAAAAAATAAAAAACAATGTTAATAAATTAATTATTTGGCATAATATTTTATAATTACATTCTTTGAGACATAATACTAAAATATTTCATTTATATTTTTTTACAAAATAAAATATATTTCATTTTATTGTAATTTAATAATGTACATTGTCTGTAATTGGGAGGAAAAATGTTGTGTAGCTTTTTCATAGTATGAAAATCCAACTTCATGAATTTATAACATACATAGAATTTATTATTTCTTAACATGTAATATAAACTATGTTTTTAATAGTCCTTATTGTGTGTCATTTTCTTGCAAATAATGTATTTCAACAAGTCATGACATGATACACGCAGTATGTACAATTATATGAAAATATGCATATTATATAAAGTGTGAAGGACCACATGGAATCCCATGATATATAAGAATATTATCAATGGAAATTTTCATGAAGTACATGTCATGTATTATGATTTTTTTACCATCATATCCAGCTAGAAGAGAAGCTTCTGACTATTTGTTAAAAAAGTGAAAAGAGTACATAGAAGATGGGAAGGGTCAAATGAATGGACTTTCCCTCATCCATAAAAACACAAAGCTAAAGATCATAATATGACATATCATTCCCATAATCAGAGTCATTAGCAGTTTCCCATTCAGAATATGACTTATCCTAATTGAGGAGCTAAAGAACATCAGAATTAAACTTTCCTGATAGCTTAATACATTGAGTTTAAACACATAATAAATGATACAAGTCACTCAAAGTGATCCTTTGGTGGGTTGACATGTGTAACATGGTTTATATATTCCATATTCCCTCATGTAGTCTACGTCTCACCTGAGTGCTCAGCTACCAGGATAAAACTATTTTGTAATTACACCGCTTGTCGAACCACATGATATGCCATATTTTATGCAATTTCAAAAACATGTGAGTTTAAAAAATGGGGTATTTCAATATTTATATTGTCTAATACCTTCCAAAAAATATCTCACACTAGTGTCCAATGTATGATGTGTAGTTATGCTACATAACAACCTAGAGTATACATCATGATTTACTTGGAATTATATATGTATAGATCACCATAGTTGCACATTCCGAATGATGATGATATATAACATGTAATTATTTTATGTATCTAGAAACCATAGAAACATAAAATCGATTTCTCATGTATTTTATCCATTATTTTCCACACTAAATTGAATAAATTCACTATCAATAGAATTTTATGTAGAATGATAATTTAACTTGAAAACTAAAATATTTTGATGCATGAAATTTACAAAATGTATTAAAAATAAATATATAGTGTAATGCGATCACTCAAATACCACATGGTGGCTCTGGGGTGTAGAAAATGTGTCCTAGGTAGTCTTGGTTTTCATTTATTGTATGATAAAAATTGGTAAAAACCCAAAGGGCATGAAAAAAAACATGCAATATTCAAGAGTGGATATTTTAAATTTCATTTATAATTAATTTCAATAAAACTATAATATTAATTTTAATTCTCTTGATTGATTTTTGTTGCCACACTATTCATGTGTTCATTGTAGAATAGAATCAAATAAATCTTCTATATAGACATTTACACTTGTTTTCTAAGAATAATTAGTAAATATTCATGGTATTAGAGGTGTTATATTGGTTGAACCCAACCACTCACACCATTAATCATCGATCACAACAATTTATCTTATTCACTCACTTTATGGGAATGAGAATGGGAGAAAAAACATTTCTATGCAATTTAAAGAACACTTGTGGTTTATTTATTGGATAAGTCACATGTAACCATGATCATTATATAATATAGAATATATACTTCAAATTATATAATATTAATTTCAAAAAAATACATTATAAATTATTTATTTTGAGAAAATTTCCATGTCATATAATTATAATAATATGATTATTATTAAATTCCATGACATGTTTTTATTTAAATATCATTCCATCAAATAAATAAATTAAAATTTATCATTATAATGTTAAATATATCTATATAAGATCCCAGACCATATTGGGTGACCACTAATAGGGGTGTGAATTATTGTTACCAATTATTTTTACAAAGTATCCTTTTGAATCTATCCATTTTGAATGGTAAAATTAAAGATACTTTTAAAGAAACTCTTATCCACACCCATATGTAATAATAGAAAAAAATATAGCTCCCAAAAAAATTATTTTTCAACCTTTCTGGGATAACCTACTCCATTCTATGATCATACTTTTTAGATACACCTATTTTGTCATCACTGTAATTTATTATTATTATAAATGACTAACATTTTGTCACACATGGTTTCAGTATGTAACATCTAAATCTCTATATCTGTATGTATCATCTAATTACCTCTATCGAATGATCAACATTATTAAGAAAAAAACTAGTTATTATTAGAACAATACACCATTTCATAAGAAAAAATAAATCTTCAAAAAACTACTAGATGCAGGAAAAACGACCTTATTATGAATGGACTCTAACTATATGACTATTTTCCAAATAATATAGGCACGTCTACTTCTTCTAATTGTCTCTTCGAGATTAACTATACATTTAATAAATCCTAAATGAATAAATCTAATATTATTATTCCTCAATAGAATATTATCAAATCCTTACCAATCGAAATATGTTTATTTAGCCACATCCTATAAAAAATATATGTAGAATATGTTTATTAACTTATTACTCTCCCTCTTCAGTACAGATGGACTTCGGTTTATAGATTATTAACCATCTCTTAGAATTTTTCAAACATATTTTTACTCTTCATTAATTCATTTTCAATTTTCCAACTAAAACCTGAAAGATATTTCCATTGGATTTATTAAAATCATCCAGGAATATGGATTAATTATATATTAATTATGAATATCATTGTTGAAAAACATTGATCACATCAAAAATACATATTTGAAATCATAATGATAATAAATCTAATAAATCAATTATTTTAATTCACTGAAGAATCATATTGTTTTACTCTATTAAATAATTAATATTTTTCTCAAAATATTATATAATTCTTATCAATGGTATTATGTATGTTTTCTTGCATATAATTTATAATGTGGAATATCATATAACAATACAAAAATATCTAATCCCTAAAGATAATCAAACTCCTTGGTTTTATTTTCCTATGATTTTTTTATAATTAAATAATGTGGTCATAATAATAAATAATAAGTAGAAAAACACCTCAGAAATGTCTAATTTAGTTTTTATTGATAATAAATATTATAGAAACTATATTTTTTTACACATTTCTATCAAAACAATGAATCACAAACAGAGACACTATATTATGATTTGGATATAACTAAAGTCACACAGGATGAACCTCAAACAAGACAGGATAAACCATAAGTCATATAGGTTGAACATTACATCAAGATAAATAAACATTAAGTCACACATGTTCATTTCTAATTTTTCATCTCAAGAAAAAAAATCCCAAGATTCCTATAATTTCATCAGGCCTATTATAATGTAACTTCATCCTTATCAAACCATTATTCAATATATGTTATAAATTTTATGTAATAACCATGAAGATTAAAAAATTACATTTTCACCATATACTTCGATTTAATTCCATTTTAATGCCTTTTCCAATTATCTTCTTCAATAATATAATTTTTGTATTACACAAAACTATATCAGAATTCTCTAAAACCACCTGATACCACATCCAAACTCTTCAGAAAAAAATATAATGGAAGAGAACATATTTATCATATGTAGTTGAAAAAATAAAAATAATTAAAAAAATGTAAGGTAATTTCACACACACACACACACACACACACACACATATATATATATATATATTATATAATTCTAACATTAATATTTCATATTATTCTTCTCTTGTGATTTATTGACCCATGAATAATAATATATATATTTATTTAAATATTTTATATATTCTCTACTCATGGGAATGAATATATTTTTTAATGTTTAAATAAATTAAATAAATATTTATTATAATTAATTCAATAATCTATTTGTTAAATACATATTTAGTTATTATCATGTGAATAATAATAAAAATAAAAAATTTAGGTCAAATACTCTTAACTCAAATATTTGGTGATTTAATTTTTGTGATGAAATTTACATGATTAATTATTATTTCATAATATAATAACATAAATTATAAAAATTAAATACAATATAATTTAATAAGATCATTTATATACATAGTTTGTTAACATCTAGGCCTTTATCTCATAGAATTACGTAAACCAACCTAATGTCCAATATTTGTGTCAAAAAACACACAAATACTCCCATCGAAAAAAACTGATTCATCAACTAAAACAACCACCTAATCAATGTTCCTATGAACTATAATCCATTTCTAGGATAAAATATCATCACATAGGATAAGTAATAATTTCATAACCCTATATGTTGGATTTTTTCTTCTTTTACATTCCAAAATGAACTCATATATGAATTACCATGGCCCGGATTATTTCTGACTATTTTATTTAAATTAAATGGGAAAAGATATCTTCTACTATTGATATGGAATGGATAAACCCCTTCATGAAATTTAAATGGATCTATTTTTTATGTGGTAATATTTGTAATATGTTAAAGAATATTTATAAAGAAATGAGTTATGACAACATGAGATTCTGAGGTCTGAGGAGGATCGACATTGATATAGTAGAAATATTAGATATATTATATCATGTGTGCCTAGTTTTTTTTTGAAATAATGTAATAACCACATAAGAGAGTCTCTGATAAGAAATCTGAGACAACCATTAATCGTTCAATGCGGGTTTTACCCTATTCTTGAAAAAACCATTTCAGTTGTCAAATGTTTCATAAATGTGTCATCATGGGAATATTTATAAATTTATGAATTAATTATTTAATTAATGGTTTTATTAGTCTTTTGGACCTAAAATCATCTGTATAACCATAGTAATAAAAAAACCATTTGTTTACCAACATAACCCTGGGAGTTAAGAAAGGAATTTTTTAGTACAATTCATAGATGGTCGATGTTAAATTGTGGATTAGAAATTGTTGTGCATATTGGATATTGTGGGTCTCACCAATGACAACAAAATAGAGCCAGTTATTGTTCTAAAGTCACATTAAGGAGTTTGAATTTAGTTGATTTATCTTTTTTTTCCCGTGAAAAATATGAATTTATTCCCAAAAAATGTATTTTTAGGTCGATTGTTAGTTATAGGAATTGATTTGTTTATATATGGTGAATAATTAATTATTTCTATACTGTATTGGTCATTGGATCTTCATTCATAATTCTATATATAATGAATTAAAGCAAACTTGAACAATGTGAAAGGGTTATTACACTATTTTTTGAGTTTTTCTACAAATATTAATTATTTTTCATAATTGACATTCCATTTAGTCAGTGTTTTGACAACTACCTGGTGGGCGATCATTGAAAATTCATTCATTAGCACAATGTATCATCACTATGGTTAAATGATTGGGATCGATGATGCCATCAATGTGAAATTAAAACCAAATGTAGTTATAGATTATATTAGAGGCCAATGGTTAACAGGTTTTCATGTGAAAAAGGAGTACTATGATGAAATTGATCTCCACCCAAATTTGGCCATCAGAATCCAACCACTGACAACGAAAAGGATCAGATGACTCATATTTGAAAATCATGCGTGAGATTTGTAGCAAAATCAAAGGTGGTAGTTGCACATGAGAATTCTTAAAGAATAAAAAAATTACTAGAAAAGTAACTACTAAAATCCATGTAGTCAAAAGAACACATTCTATGTACTTCCATAAAAATGGTGGCTAGAGTTTCCAAAAAATAATCTACCACACCTCATGTGGTACCCAACACATGTTGGACGACCTGTTATTTGAGACTCATCATGCACCATGGGGTACATATCCAAAGACATGGCTAGGTACATAAGAGTGACCGGTGTAATTAGACATTACCCATTACTCATAAATTCCCAAAGTACACATCCACCACCAAATTACATGGGCATGGCAGAATGTATACTTGAAAGGGCCTGAGAAAATCATAACACCTCTGTTAGGAAATACATATCATGGACTCCCAAGTGAATGCCATTCAATTCCTCATAGTATGTTTTTGGCTTCTATTCTGCTTTGTGTTAAAAATATTCCTCAGGGTAGTTCCCTTACTCCATTCACATGATGGTAGTGTGAGCCATCATATCCTAAGCATCATATCTAATCCCCTCTATAGGATCAGTGTCAAATTTATTTCTATGACCCCATTTGTGTGACATGAGATGGGATACTCTTTAATTTATTATTCCAAATGAATGGTATCAAGAATCAACATGACCGACACACATGATCGTATATCCCACACATACTAGGTTATTCCAGTGAGGATTTGGTATACCCCACAGGCCCTATGAGGGGTCACATATCTAGGTGTCATTATTTTTATTGTTCTACCATATTATTATTCTTGTAAACTCCCCCTTGAGCACGAAATCATGGTTTTTCACCATGAATGTTCTCAGGACATGGGGAATGTTTTCCCAGATGAGCGATACAATGAATCAATGGCTCAGATCTTATGTCTATTGTATGGTTTTCAAGAAAACATGAGTCTACGGCAACACCAACCAAAAATATTTATTCCGTCTCATCATTGGGGTATTTTAACACTGAAGGATTGATGTTTGTCAAAAATGATGATTTATGGTTGAAATACATTAGACCCCCATGAATCTTCTCTTTGTATTGGGATTACTGTTTTTTAATAAAAATGTTAACCTTCAAGTTCAAGAAAACATGAGTCTTATTGTCAATATTGGGTATATTTGGTTATTATTATTATTTTTATACCTCATAAGATGATTGATATTCCTTTGTTTATGATGGTCTGACTAATTCCTAGATACATTATATTTGAATAGATGAGGTTTTAGTAATGGGTATTTCTATACTCACCACTACAAGGGATTTTCCCACAAATTTTGTGTCTTATGCAGAATATAGGTTGTTTGATGGGTCAATGATTTTTATCTACCAAGAGTTTATTTGTAATATTTTTTTCCTAAATAAATTTTTGAAAGTTAATATAATACAGTATTATATATACATAACACATATAGAAATAAATTACACTTTATTTCATTAATTTATATTGTTACATTATTTAGCTACGAAACCAATTGAAATTCCAATCATAATTATTGGGCACGGTATTTAAAATAAAGAATGTATAATGGTGATATTTATATCCTTATAATCAACTATAGGAATCACCAACATGAACAACAATCTGGAAAAGGGTTTGAATATTAGTTAACCAAAAAACTCATAGGAATCAAAATATATATAACCTTTGTAAGAATTGTAGTGAATGATGATTGATGGAATGAAGTGATATTTATATATTGTAATATAGATATTATAAATAGTAACATGACTATTGGAAGAGTAAAATAAACAGACAAAAATAATATTTAACTTCAAAAATATTTATGATTGTTATTATAACAAAATATTTATATTATAAATCCATAAAATAAAAAATAATATTACAAACATAATGAAATTACAATCACTCTTTAAATTAACTTCCCTCTATGTATTTCTTAAAACCAAATTATTATATGAAAAATACAAATTACCTATGATGGAAAATTATCTTGCTAATATGAATTCCATTTTTAGAATCATCATTTTTAAACAGTCTAAGGTTTATTTTTTGGTAATTCTTTGAAATACATTAATTTCCATGTGGATAGTAAAAATATGTTTTTTAAATTATAGTAAGTTTTATGACATAGTGATTATGAAATAATAAAATAATAAGATGGAAATTGGTTAGTTCCTACCAAAATCAATTTTAAAATTCAAATGGGTTATTTAAGAAATAAACATAATTTACGAAACAAGATGACATTTCCCAAAGTCTAATGTCAAAATTATTCCCTTAAAAAAACAATTTTTCATTTATTCCACATTCAAAGTTTATAAATTATTGAATTCAGTTTATATTGTAATTAATGTCCTAAATAAAATTTATTTTATTGACATATGATTGATAATGTCAATATAATCACACTTTCATAGTTTAACATGGAAATAACAGGTTATTGAATATCGTATCCTACCCCCCTTCTCTAGTATAAATAAGCCCTTTCCCTCCCCCTGGAAAATAAGTCCTCACTCATTTATAAAATCCAACTATCTGTCAAAATCCCTTATTTAAATCCCATTATAATATATAGAAATGTTCTGAAGAAATAAAAATCCCACTATCAATGCATTTTATTGTCATACAAGAGAAACAACACCGAGTAAAGGGTTAGTTTTTATCAGCTCTTCTCTAATCTTCCACTTCTCTTTCATTTTTCCAAATTGAATTCAAAACCAAATATTTGAATATTAATTAGGTAGTATTTAAGAATTATATTAATGATGTTATCATATTTTATATTTTATATTTATTGTGTATTTAATATTCATACATATCTTTCACCTTCTTTGTAAAATTACCATTAATAGTCGATTAACTGTGAAACATGACATTTCCAACCCCCTTCATATCACCATAGCAAGGAAGAAGATTTTTTAAATTGTAAGGATCCATTGTATTTGGCATAAATTCCTTAATTGGGAAATTTTAGAGGTTTCTAATTGATTCATAGAGGTCACGAGGGTATCAGTGTTTTTTTTTGAAGCCTAGAACCCATGGTTTCAAAGAATCAGGAAAAGTCACACGTTTAGTTGAAACAGTGAAGCCTAGCCCACACAGTTTCCCCAAACTATGTAGGGTGTTTTAGAGGGGATCTATAGGAAACACAATTTTACTCACACTATATGATCCAAGGATCACACCAACGAATAAATTTCATATGATTACGATAGTTCCTTTTGAATGGATTTTGAATGGTTATGAAAACTATATGAGTAGCATGAATTAGGTCCCTCTATGGGACGAACTTTTTGCATGGTTGTCTCTTGATTTTGACAACCATGATTCCAAACCATGAGACCCATTTTCAGTGGGTTATTTTATGCTTTTGATATCAAAATTTTTTCAAATAGAGAAAACCTCACTCATTTTCAATTCCTATGGGCGAGAACGCCTTCTCTTATCCAAGGAGGACCCCCGAACCCCTATCTGGGGATCAAGATTACTCCTACATTCAAAAACCAAATTGAATGTTGTTAGATGAACTACACAAAAATTGGTATGATCTCCAATCCTCATGCTATCATTCATTTTTCATATTCTCATTTCTTGTATGATTTGGTGTAAGATCAATCACCATATTTTCAGGATGTTGGACTATTTCTTCAATTTAATCCATTCTACATCAAATATAAATATGATATTGGATGACCAGACCTCTTTGAAATGAATGTGGTCGTTTCTTATTTTTTCCCAAACGTTTTAGTGTTTTAATATATTTCTCCATCTGATTGCATGTCATTCGTGGCCATACATCACCTTAAATTTTTTTCATTCATTATAATTAAATATATACATGTAAATAAACAACTATGGACCCTTTATATGTTTTTAGAGTTTTCCATCGTCAATCATATCCACCCACCTAGGCATGCCAAATAAATTTCCCACTTTTTCAAATTGTTTAATGGAATGAAACACCTTATATTTGTTTTTCTTAATCCTGAATTGAGTTTCCTTTCCTTTATATTAAAATTTCTTAAATTAAAAGAATGGAAATCAATGGAAGGTCCATAACTCATATTTTACCATGATATACATGACGAATGTTTATTGAACACCTATGAACATTTTTATGTCAATGTAGAAACATTAGAGGTTATGCATCTTGGTTACCATTATAATTATTATTATTGGTATCCCATTGTTATTGACTGTTGAGGGATGGTTAAGGAACTTATTGATCATGATTATTGAAAATAACATAAATTGAGTGTTAATCAGGGCATCTCTCACGATAATACTTATATCAGTGTCATGGTAATGATGTTCCATGTATCCTCTATTTGAGGTGTTGGGCATGATGTATCACCCCCGCAATCTCAATTTTTGAGCATGAAGTCTCTTATTAACTATGATATTATGGTCTTGTAATCTTTTCATTATCATTTATTCTTGCTATACTGGTTAGGGATGCTTGAGTTATGCCTCGAGTCCATCCATCACCTTGTACCAATTTATATGCCTACTTTATGACCTCAATAACATAGAATATATTAATATATATAGTATATTACTATTTAAATGATCACTATATATATAGTTACTAATTAGAATCTCAGACCAACCATTGGCAATGTAGGTAGAGTTATAGAAGAGTGTTATAAGGTCCTATGTTGGATATTTTTTATTTGTTCAGTATTGTCTGTTATTCATTTTTAACTGCAGGCTTCTATTTCTATGCACACTAGATGGATTATTTATACAACCCATTGGTGGTTTCCTACTGATTTTATCTCACACCCTACTCTGGAATCCATTGGTTCCTAGGTAGAACTTATGTATGTAAGAATGGATAAGGGCAGGAGACCCTCTATAGATATTTTATTCATTTAGTATATAGCAAGGAGAATATGAGAAAAGAATTGATCATATTCTCATCATAATAGTGGAAATGTATATTGTACTCTATGTATTTTGGTATATAATGTTGTATATCCATGTCCTAGGAAACCCCATTTTTTATATAATCATGCTCAGACCTCATTTTTTCTATGATTCGGTCTTTGTGTTTTGGATTATTATTAGAATTACATGGTTATTTTTTCTTCAAAATTTATTTATTGTATTTATTTTTTTATACAATTTATATTATGTTATTCTTCCTCCATTGCCTATTAATTAATTGTAATCATGTGTTACACTATGAAATGAGCATATAGTCTTTCCGATGTAACATTATATACCATCGATGCTAGTCTGAAATCAATGGTGTATGTGGAGGCATGCTTGTGGCTATGTGACCCACCAACTTGGGGCCACAATTGAATGGACACCGGGTTGGGATGTTACAATGTGATATGAGTGCCTCACCTATCCTTTTATCTTACCCATTGGTTATTGGAAAAGAGATGAGGATTTAATGGAATTTGGTAATGAACCTATACTGGGGATTAGCTAACCTATATAGGGGAAACCCTAATTACTTGGGATGGGTTGTTTATGTTCTTATTTTTTTCCTACTATAGTTGATAGTACCTCACCATCAGGGGAAACACATCCCCTATGATATTATTTTCATTGATTTTATTGATTTTGGATTTATTCCTTGATTTTAATTTAATGTAATTACCATGATATGCATCATTATAGGCATATTAGGACTAATATCTCATGAAATTTTCCATGCCATTCTTACATTCGGCAAGTAATTTTCAGTTTCATATGGTTTGTGCCCAGATTATTATATATTGAAATGTGATGACATTTCATGGAGAGAAAATATAACTAGATATATTATTGTTACTACATAAATATAAATGGTGTTTTTTCATATATTTTTTATGAATTCTTAATTAAATAATAATTCCATATTGTGGGTTTTTGGACCTATTAGTTTCTTGGACCTATTACATCATATTACTGGATTTAGAGGTAAAATTTTATTTAATTGTAATTCCAATTGAAATGCAAAAAAATATGACATTTTTTAATTTGAAATAGAAAACATCTAATTATTCCATGAAACCTAAATCTATATCTTTATATAAACAAAAAGAACTATATTAGATTTAAATCACTATTAGAAAAAGTTTTCTACAAAATGGGGGTTTTAATTGTATTGGAATGGGTTATATCCTCTTTAAAAATAAATTGAATCATTAAATAATGAATCCTCTACCATTTAACATGAGAACAATGCCCAAACTCGGCCAAAGTAGTGGTATTTGGGAGTGTCTCTTACATTCGTATGGACTGTTAGAGTTATCTAATCACCTGAACCTAGATTTTAGAGTAGAAATAGAGGTGTGAACATTTGATATGATGGATTTAAAAATATCTTAGTTATATTATTTAAATTATTTCAAAAAATTAATTTTATTTTTGGGTATGTGATTAGAATCATAGAATCATGCCACAATGGAAGCCTTGAGTCATATGTCAGGAAGGTAGTGATGATGATGGGAAGGAGGTGGTGAGAACTATGTATCCAGTGATACCTCCTATAGTGCCACCTATGAAACCACCTTTTATTATGGATATTGGATCCAATATCTATTTTATATATGGTTTATTCCACATGATAAAATCCAAACACATATTTTCTCAAACCTTTCTCAACTATTGAAGAGTTGAATAATGATTTTTAGTTGCAGCATCCTCCCACATTTTCAAGGGATGGTGGACCTCATAATGCTGAATTTTGGTTGGAGACTATGATTTCTATTTCTGATCATCTAGAGATGCCTCCAGAGCATATGGATAAACTATATACTTATATGATAAACAATTGAAAAAAGTGATGGTGGGATTTTATTACCTAGTTAGTGTGACATTGGGATATGATTCTGGTGGTCTTCTAGACAATATTTTAGGACTATTTCTTTACACAAACACTGAGTGATGATCAGGATAGGGAAGTCATGAACCTTCATCAAGGATCCATGTCATTCATGGAGTATTCTTATAATTTAATCATGTTGCAATGATTTGTGTTTACCTTATCAAGTGATGATCATTTTAGTGTCATGTAATTCCAGAATGGTTCGGTATAAACCATCTGATCACCTGAAAATGTATTCCTATATACTACTATTTTTAATATAGTAATGAAATCATCCATTATTGATTGGAATACATGTGGAACTAATGGTGGAAACCAGGTTAGTTCAAAACCCATACCTATAAGTGTGTCCTTTGGTAAGTGAATGTGAAATTTTGAGGTTTTTCATGAGGTTAGATGCAATTATCCAGATTTTACTAATAGATTCTTTATATGTCTCCAATGTGGGAAACAAATGGAAAAAAAATCCAAATGTATGAAAGATCTTGATGAATGCATAGCCTATGTAGAATGTGTTATATCTAGTGGTTTTTAAGGAAATTACAATTATTTCATAGTGAGTGGCAGTCAAATACAACTCTATATTCTGGATTGGGCTAGTAGTATATAACCTAGAAGGCTATTAGAGGTCCACTGACTACTCATACATGGGTGGTGGTTGAGGAATATGTAATCAGACTCATGATTTTTAGTGCTAACAGAGTGATCCTACTTAGGGAATCATGGTTGAGCATCCAGGCTATCATATGGGCTAGTTACATATAGGAAATCATATACTGGAGGATAAATGTGACGAACCTTCTTCTATTTGAGATAATTGTTTTGGAATATAATTTTGTGTATTCATTATTTGACATGGGAACATCAAACTATTTTACTTTGTAGGTATTTATGGAGATTATAGGACTTCAGTTAGATTTATTTTATGTGTTCTTCACACTGGATACTAAATTGGGTATCTTAATGAGAGAATTCACCATTTAAAAGATTATCCCCTTCAAATTGCTTTACATGTCTTCATGTGGAATATATTTATCCTTGACATATAAGGGTCGGATGTAATTATTGAGATGTACTAGTTAGTTAACTATAAATACCATATCAACTATAGTCGTCTGAGGGTGCTGTTTACAATATTTGTGTGAAATATAAATGTACACGAGGGAGAATGGGATGTTTATGCATCTCAAGTTGGAACTTTGCATAGAGGAATGGGAAGAGTGATATCCCAGATTTCTGGTCTCTTCCAAAATGATCAAGGATTATGAAACAATTTTACCCTTCTATGAAAGGTCATTTCAAGGATGTATTCCTGACCGGCTCTTCTGGACTACATTGGGAGAGATATGTATAATTCACTATTGTCATAGTTTTAAGAGAAACACTAGTGGTCATTCCTCCATACAGGTTTGGACCTCTGGAATATCTAGTTCTCTATAAATATTTAAATGTCCTAGAGGATAAAGGTTTTATATGTACCACCTCTTCTCCATGGGGTTCATTGTTTCACTTTTCCAAGAAGGCAAATGGTAAACTCAGACATTGTGTGTATTATCAAAGGTTGAACTAACTCTTGGGAAATATCTATTATCCAATAACTTAAATAGATAATAAATTTTATCATCTCTGATGTGTGAGGTAGTTATCTATAAAATGATTTCATGTTTAACTATAATCATGTGAATGTCGGATATTCATAAATACCTACTATAACTTTCTGAAGCATGTATTGTATTTATGAGTACATGGTAATTTTTTAAATGTCAAGAACATATATTATATTATTATAGATCTGATGAATCCAACATTCCATACATATCCAGATTAATTCATGTTATTCTATGCGTAAACCATATTACTTTATTATCTATCTTCAACTAACCATTTCAAACCTCTTTTGATAATTCTAAAAACACTGAGAAATAACGAGATTTACGCAAATCTCTTAAAATGACATGTTTGGATTGACAAGGACAACATCATAGATCATATTATCTCAAAATTATTAGTATTAGTAGACATAGAGAAGGTGATAGTTGTAGTTTCATGGTACCAGCCCAAGAATGTTTTTGATGTATAGAGTTTCTTTGGGCAAGCTGGGTATTGTAGACACTTCATCTAGGATTTCTATTTAATAGACATTCCTATTACTAGTCTGACTATGATGGGTGTTTATTTTTTATGGTTTAAAGCATGTGAAGTATCCTTTTTTTGATTTAATGGGATGATTGTATTCTGTTCCGATCTGGATTAATCTAGATACATATAGGGTGTTATGTCGTTTACCGTGGTACATCGGGATTCAACCTTCAATCAGTTCTCATGAAAAACATGGGAGTCGTCATGTATATGTCTCACTAGTATAACCATCATGACTGGACATAACCAACACATGGCCTCAATCTTTCAGCTATTGTTCCAACTCAATTATATTATAGATATTATTTTATATAGGAGTGTTTTGTAGTATTCATGGAACCAAAAATCCTATGTATAGCTTTACAGAAAATGATATGAATCCTATATAGAAAATATGAATTGAATTCCTACTATTTCATGATATCGATCATGGATATCCAAATTGAAAATTAAATGTTTTATCTAACGATCTATTTCAGATCACTCAGTCAGAGGAGTTTCAGGAGTCTAGTGGTTAGTGGAATCTTATGGACATGTTTTTAGAGATGAAAATTGAGCTTTTTGAGGATCATGGGATGACTAACCTTCCATCGTTGGAAGTAAACTCTACCATCTAAGAATGGATAATAATGAGGAATATTTATAATTCTAATAGATTATTACAATGGGAAATAATCTCAGTTGATGATTCTTAATTTGTTTTGACCATGGATAAGGATGAGAGCATACGCTTTCATTGGAATGTTTGTGTCCCATCCAAAATCAGAGACGAGCTGATTCCAAAAATTTAATTCATTATCATGGGAAGTGCATCTCAATTTCAACCACCCGTATTGATAATCACATTTCATGTAATAGTGAAAAACTATAAAAAAATGAGAAAATTTATTTTATCACTCTTTTATTCACCTGTCAGTATATGAAGGTGGAACATTATTGTCCGGAAGGGCTATTATATCCATTGTAAATTTCTATGTGGAAATGGTATTATGTCTCTCTAGACTTCATCAATAGTTTTCCAAGATCCCCTCATGGAAATGATGAAACTTGGGAATTCATTGTCCATTTTGTGATGGTGTTACACTTCTTTCCTACTTGAGATACCTTCTAGAAAGATGATCTATTGAGGCTATACATCTTGGATTCTTTTGATCATCCTGGAGGTCCTAATTGTCTCATAACTAAAAAAGGAAACTATATTTATATCTTTATTGTTGTAGGGGTTGAAAAACGCCCTAGGTAAGTAGATTCTCTTGAGTATGGACTATCACCCTCAGACCAATACACAAACAAAGGGTATGTTATATCATTAGTTTGAGGTAGGGTATGCTTAATACTTGATTATTCAAACCCATAGAGGTTTTAAAATGAATTAAACTAGTGAATTACTGAATTGAACATCATCACATATATCATTCAATTTTTTATATCTTTCAAGTACCTCAACATTGATGATAATATCCTAACCCATTGCATGTCTCAAAAATGAATGTGTTTCAGTTAGATGTGGATGATTTCTTTGATGAGAATTAGGTGTGTTTCATGGCTTGATGTAGGAGGACACAACATGGATAGTAATTTCCGTTGTTATTAGGGATTTGGAAGCACTAGAAAATATAATATGACACATGGGAGAGGGATGTAAATATAAGATCTCATTGGTAGACACATTTGTCAAATGTTCTCTTTTTGACCATTGGAAGGCCAACTCAGGGATGAGTTAATTTCACAAGGGGAGGTTGTAATGAACCGTATTTTGTTAATTGTATGGATCATTTTTATAGCTTCAATTCATTAATACAGACATTGTAATTGTACCTAGTGGAGTCATGTAGGTCACAAGGGTGTCTAGGGATTTTTTTAGTGCAAGGATCCATGAGTTGTGGAGAAATAGATTGGTCCACACAGTTAATAGAAACTATGTTACCCAAATTGAATTTTTTTACTTAACGGTGTAGGGTATTTCAGAGGAAATCATGGGGATACATAGTTTTTCATCACCTCTACAATATTTGGTGTACACCTATGTGGAAACATTATAGGATTAGGATAATTCCTCTTATAAGGATTGTTCATGGTAAGAAAAACTATGCACCTATCCCATGTAGCATCCAAATTTGAGTAGAATGGGGTTCATGGTTCATGTATGGTTTGGTCAAATATGTGGACACACCGTGCACCCCAGTCTTGGTGGGTGATTTTACGGTTTTTAGATTAATTTTCTATAAAACATAGAATCATATCACTCCTCATTTCCTATGGATGATCACCCTCCACTTCTCTTGTGATATCTCCCACTGCCTCATTTAGGGGTCAAGATAGCTCTTATATCTAGACTCTAAACTGAACACCACAAGATGCTTTCTACCCACATTGGTATGTTCTTTAATCATCTTGGTTCTATTAACTATTCACCTTATCAAGTCTTCTATTATTTGTTTCAACCACATTCACCATATTTTTACATCATTTGACTATTTCTACAATTTTTCCATCATAATTCAAATTTGAAGCCTATATTTGATGAGGAGTCATTTATAGTCCAAATATTGATGGTCTAGATTTCTCTCTCAATACTTTTAGTGTTTTGACAGATTTCATTGCTTATCAGGATGCCAACTACTCCTGTGCATTTCCTTTAAAGGATTTCATCCCTTCTAAATAATTATATCCATTTTTGTACAATGTCATGGAACCTTATTATGTATTTGTAAGATTCCAAATTCAATCATATTAACCCTTTTAGGTGTTTGAAATAAATTCCCATCTCTTTTGTAATTGTTTAATAGAATCGATCACCTTATTAGTGTCCTTATTAGCCCTGAATTGAATTCTCTTACCTACAACATTAAATTACATGACTTAAATGAATAGAAATGGTTAGATAGGAAAAACCTCTTACTTTATCATGATAAACATAAAAAATGTAAATTTTGATCATTTGGGTATTTTTTCTATGTGGATGTGCATATATTAAAGGTTATCCCCCATAGTTTCCATTATTATTATTATTATTATTATTATTCCACAGATATTGGATGGAGAACGATGGGTAAGGGACCTATTGAGAATAATTTATCATGCTTCCTCACCATGGGTGTTGAGAATTATGTCTCTCAATATTATACTTATATGAAGAGGAATAGATTGAAATTCCACATCTCTCTAGTTTCAATTGTTGGGAATGAAGTATCACCTCACCTATATCGAGTGTTGGTTAGGATTCCATGCATTTTTTATTATACTATTGTATTTTATCCTTTTATTTTTATTATATTCTAGTTATATTGATTATGGATTCCTACGTTACACTCTGGGTCCAACCAGCACATAGTATCATTCTATATGAATATTTATGTAATCACATACTTAGAGTGTATACATATATAAAACATATAAATCTATATATGAATAATATATATATATATATAAATGTGTGTGTGTGTGTGTGGCAATGCTTTCTAGTCATACTCTAACATCAACTTATAACAATGTTGGTAGAGCCACAGAGTCATCCTATATGTAACTGAGTGATATATTGTTTATTTTTTCATCATCCCATATGAATAATTTTTACTTAAACACTTTCATTATAATTAAATTTTACTATACTAATTATAGATACAATTTCTGGGAGGCTAAATGAGTTTATCTAACAACCTAGTTGTGCGTCCTTTGGTACCCGAGTAGACATCGTGTCTACAGGCTGACTTTTTGGTGACCGTTTGTATAACATATTGTATATTCATGTCATATGATTCAAATTTTTTCATATCAGCATACCATGAAACCATTTCTAAATGACTCATCCATTGGTATTTTGATTATCCTTAATGTTACATGGTTATATATTATCCTATAGTAATATAAATAATTTGTGTCCGATGTGAATTTATTTTATTTCATGCTTCTGGTATAGTTTTTTAATTTATCACTATCCAATATTACACTATGATAGGAGGGAATAGTCTCCCAAATGTAACACAATAGACCCTCTCTAATATATAGTGGCGTCTATCATATGGGGGTGTTCTTTTCTATATTTCACCCTCTGGATCGAGGCCTTGGTAAAATGGACTCTTGGTCAGGATGTTACAAACAGCCTTATAGATGGTTATTAAAAATTATTTATATTATAAAAATGCATAAATATATTAATTTTAGGATTCTAGAAATAATTTTAATTATAAAAAACTCAAATTGAAAAAAATAATGAAATCAAAACAAAACTATACATTTTTTAAGGGAAACACAATATTAAAACACATCACCTTTAACAACTAAAATCAAAAAATATAATCTAAATTTTTTATTGGATAGATAATAAAATAAAATATCTCATTTCATTTATTAATTTTTGTTTTAGTAATTTCGTATTTATTTTACTTTGACTAAAATTGTTGAAATAATTCAAATTTAATGTAATGGGATTCTTGAACTCGACTCCTTCTTTATCAATTATCACTCAATAATATCATTTTCAGTGTTGATATTACATTAATGTTACTAATATTACACTGAAATATCCATTAAATTTTATTTTAGATATATTCATGATTCTTAGATTTTGAAATATCGTTACAATCCATTTATTTTACTTTTTTTTAAAATATTTTTATTTTACAAAAACATAGAATCGACTTCCATGAGTTCTTCTCCACTCAAGAATAAATATGTTAAGTGCTAAAACATGAATTCCTTTTTCATTTGGGATTCTAAATATTTCTTAAATGATGTATGAAATATGAAATCCTAATAAAACCTATTCTTTTACACGGGTTTATTTCATGACCATGGCTATTTTTCATTCTATGTTGGAAACATGACTATGAGAATTTTAAGATGTGATGGGTGGACCAAGAATTTTATATCCCTAAAAAAAGTGTTATGTTTATTATGAATGAACATGATTCTAACTTTTTTCACAATAATTATGTTCTCTTTTGTGAACATATTTTTTGCATTGAAATTATTGTAGATTTGATTAAAACTATTTATGGTATTCAGCCACTATCATATGATTTTTAATTATTTTTCTTATTCCATATTCCATGACTTTATCGCATACGTACCACATGCTCATGATGATCATATACTTATGATATGATTATGTTGATTATTCTTACCCATATTCTATGGATTAATATCCATTATTCATCCCCTTACTAGGATTTTACATCACCACCATCACTAATGTCTATCCATAGATGATTATATATACTATGTAGAAAATGAGAACCTTTATAAAGATAATGAAATGGTATTTAAATATATTTTTTATTATGTAAAATTGAGTTATGGGACTGGTTTTCCAAAGATACTGAACTTTGGATCCTGGATTGTTTCAAATTTAATATTTTTATCTTATAAAAATGTAACAGTAATGTAAGAAAATGACAGTTCAATATATGGTGGAGTAGGATAAAGCCACACTTTGTTGTTTTTAATAGGTTGTGGTCTGTACAGGGTGTGGTATTTGACTCTAGCCCCCTCCTTCCATCATGTTGGACTTATTTAAAAAAAATTGTGGTATTGTATTTGGACATTATGATTTCCAGTATGTTTCTTTTACTCCAATATAGAATTCATGTAATGAATGTATTATGGAATTAGTTGTGTTTTATCTTTTAGAATTGTTAGGTCGTTTTGATATTAATGTGTTCATATATGTATAATAGGATAAGGTCCATCATTTGTATGTTATACCATATTATAATTTCTCCCAAATCATGGAATATTGGAGGAAGTATTGGGATGTCACACTTATCTTATTACTTGCTAGGAGGCCCCCCTAGGATAAGGTCTTGTAAATTTGTATCATTTTTTTCTTATGACATGATTTTTGATATTTAATAGCAAAAAGGATTGGTTTGGGATCTAGGGAAATAATATTTATTTGTATGATGTTTGGATCTCTTTCCTAGGAATATAGTTTTAGAGTGATGGATGATTTATCCATTCAACTTAAATGTGATAACATTTTATTTTGAGTTGGTACATGTAGTCACTTGTTTCAGGGAAGACATTGGTACATGATTATTATAAGGATGTGTTACAGTTACCATGTCCTTTTTGAGTCAACTTCCCATATATACTCCTGAACATGGAAAATCATATCGATTTTAGGATGTTCCCGAAAATATTTCTAGCTTGGATTCAACAGTAGAATCATGATGATGATCCAACATGTGATGAGTCTTGGATACAGGGATCCGTTTAGGAGGTGGTACCTCCTAAACGGATTATCAGACATACCTATACCCAATATATAGTATATTTAATCGGTATTACTAGTATATGATTTGAATATTCAGTGAGCACATCATGAGAATCCTAGGTGTGGACCCCTCATGTTTTGTTGTGATATAGACCCTAGGGAATTGATGTTTGTCTTGATGTAGTTACTCATGTTTTACCCTCTTCAAAATCCTATAGATTATATGGAGGTCCTCATAGAAGGCCCTTTATATGTCTCAATAGGTTGATGTTTTCATATATTTACTCTATATTATGATGAAGTGGATCTTCAATGGACATAGTTTCAATGTCATTTTTTAGAGGTGTTCACCCCATCCATGTTATATGTAGTTCCTATATATGAACTTCTAATAATTCAAAAGGGTAAAATTAATTTGTTGAAATATTACATGAGGGTCACCAAACAATATTTATACTATAGCTTATGGAATTTTTTGATACTTAAATGAATTTCTACAAATACTAGGAGGCGGATGCATTTTTGGTATTATAGACCTTTTTGACCATATAGATGCTGGCTGTTTATGTCAAAGGTGGGAACACAAGAGATGAGACCTTGGAAGTGGGTAGCCAATGGGAAAACATATGGATCTAGGATTATTAAATGGATAGAAGTTTATTTCAAGAAATATGTTCTATGATTTAGTATATTCATGATGGTTCTTGTTATCCTAGGGAGTGTTGGTGCTACTCTTATGATGGTCAGGGAAATCTCATGAAGAATTTTTGTACCCACCATAAGGATAAAATAGAGTTGATTAATATACCTAGACATCATATATAATGGATATATGAAGGATATCCAGGGGTCAGTGGGAATTGAAAATGATTATGATGATTAGCTAGAGGTGGAAGATGGATTTTCCTATTGCTAACACCACCCCAGTTGGTCCCCGTCAGGATCAGGGAGCATGAGGTTTGGGGTAAAGAATGGTGCATGAAATAGAAGAATATGATGCTTTGGCTGTAGGGAAGATTATAGGTATGATATGTGTATTTTCTAACATAGATATAGTACTGAAATACATAGTTATTTTCCTATCTTTTCTTGTCGTATCCTAACTTCAAAAACTAGAAATTCTAGCTTAGCATTTCGCTCAAATATTACTTGTGAAGACTCATACAAGATTGGATTTACTGATTTCACACTTCTTTGGAAACTGTGAAATGATTCTCGGAGGAGATATCTTTCTTTGATTTCTATTTATCCCAGGGATGATTTCTTATTATGCCATACTAGTATGGTCTGTCTATTTAGAGTTTACGCGTAGATGATCTATTTTAAGTATTTCATTTGGTATGTCCGCTTATATGGGATTACATTTTCCACCATTAGTTATAGGGAAACCCATGAAGAGTAGGATTTGATCATACATAGGATTATATTTCTATTTTACTCACTTTTTGTCTAGTATTATCCTTTATATAGCCGAATTTATGGTCTTTTCACTTCCTGAAGTGGTGGAAGAGTATTTGGACGCCTTCCCCAAAGATGGGATATGATTTCCCCAATACAAAGAGAATGACTTATTCATTGAAATTCCCATGGGGAATACATTTATATTTGAACTAGTAAACATTATTGCTCATATAGAGCTAGTTTAGCTATATATGCAGCTATAGGAGTTCTTGATAAAGGGATTTATTGTACCCAATTTATCACTATGGGAATCAATGGTTTTGTCATAAAAGTAGGTGAATAAACAATTTTGGTCATAATTGGATTATTTACACCTAAAAAGGTTACAATGAGGAATAATAATCCACTTTTATATGATAATGAACTCTTCAAATATCTAAAATAGGAGAGACAGTTCTCAAAGATATTCCTCATATCAATTTATCACCATTTTTGAGTAATAGATGAGGATACGACTAAGATGTTATTATGAGGTCCTTATAGTCATTATGTGTTCTTGGTGATTCATTTTAGTGTGATGATAATCCAATTCGTTTTCATGGTACTCATGAAACATATATTTTTCCCCTACATATATCGATTCATTATAGTCCTCATTGATGACATCCTAATGTACTAGGTGTGAGAGGAAAAGCATTTGAGACACTTGAGGATGGTCCTGGACATACTTCTAGAGAACAATATTTATCTAAATCACTCAATGATCATGTTCTAGATTCAAGTGGTGTATATTCTAGGACATGTAAGCTCAAAAGAGTTGGGAGAAGTGGACCTCAAAATAGATGATGTGTTTCTATCTTGAGATCCACCCAAGAGGATGACTGAGGTACAAAATATCCCAAGGATGGTTGGATACTATTAAGGAATCATACATGATTTATACATTATTTCATTATCCTTGGATACATTTAACTGAAAGAGAAATATTTTCAATTGTATGGAGATATGTTAATAATATTATTAGGACTTTTGGTGGAGGTGAAGGAGTACCCTCATCATAAAATTACCAAATGAGGGTGTTGAGTTTTAAGTGTACTATGATGCCTCTGTAAATGGTATTGGATGTGATATGATGTTGATATATGTCATTATCACCCATTTTTCATGAAATTTTATACCATAATAGAATAACTATGTTACTCTTGATTTGGAGATGGAAGTGGTAGTCTTCAACCTAAAAATGTCAAAAACAACCTTACGAATGAGTAGTTTATATGCTATTTTAACAAAATGAGTCACAATTATAACTTCTCATAAAGGGGTCTAAACATGATATAGATGATATAGACAGAGTTCCTAAAAGATTATGACTTGAAGATAGAATATATTTCTAAGAAGGGGGACTTGGTGGAAAATTCTCTTAGCAGGAGAACTTTTTTGCAGTTGTTGAGTGTGGTTTTATAGAAATTAGTCAGGTTTCAGTTGCCCATTATGGATGAGGATAGTGTGTCTTACCTTCAGTCGTTGATTTTTTCCCTTAATATTATACAGTGTGTTACATAAGACCATATAGATATACCAAATAGGATGTTTTTTGTGGTTAAATATCTACTAGACATTCTTCGTATGGATTTCTTGATGGAAGGGAGCATATAATTGTTTTCAAAGGGTGGAATATGGTAACCATGTCATTGTGAGAGGAGTTTTTAATGGAGTTAGATAAAGTCCCCTTAGTTATACATAATTTTTTTGGATGTATGTATTAAGAAATTACACATCAGTTACTGTAGCTGTGAATGTATAAGTGTATAGAAATGTTTTTCTTCACCCCTCACATTTTAGATATTAAAGGATACACACCTAGTTCAATAATGTTTAACAAAACCACATGAAGTGTCAGAGTGAAATTGGGATGGTATCTCTATGGATATTATTATAGGGATTACAAGATCATGTAGAGGATACAATTCCATCTTGGAGGCCATGGAGCTTCTCACAAGTTCATCCCACTTCCTAGCTATCTAATAAGATAGTTTAGTAGAGAGCATGGGATTCCTTTTTGTTAAGTAGATATTATATCTTCATAGATCACCTTAAATAGTCACTAGAAACCAAAATTCACACATCACATCAAAATTATATAGAGGATTATAAGAGTTCTATGTTACATAATTTTGATTGAACATGTCGTTTAACCATCAAATATCTATACTATGTAAACCATTCCGACTAAGTAGGACTTTCTACAGGATTACATGTTGGAATTTTTCCAATTTTGTAATGATCACTGAACCTTGGGAGAATTTTGATATAAAAACAGATATCATTCATCCATCGGTGTGGAACTATTCGGGGAATAATATGGGAGACACTTCAAGTCAATACTATGATGGACTAATCTATGAAAGTCAGCAATCATGGGCCTAGAGATGGTTTTTGTGACAATAGAGAAGGTCTGCATCAACTAGGAGTGAATGAAGGCTTCTAAAATCTATTAGAATTATTATTTGGACAGGCAATAGAGGTTTTTTAGTTCAAGGAGGGAGATAATGTATTTATGACGGTTTCATAATGGTGTGGATAATAGTGGATTTTTATTGTATCAATTTATTCTATGATTCATTACCAAATAGAAAATATAGTATATAGTAGGTGAGGATGAATACCACATGGCCCTACCATCATAGTTATTCTGGGTAAATGATGTCTTTCAATTTTCACATATGAAGAGTTATGTTCATGACCCATCATTTGTTATAGAAAAGGGTGATATGGAAATAGAGGATTGGAATATATTTATAGAGTACCTGGTGGATATTCAAGATCAATAGAAGAAGATCCTTCATCAGCAAGAAATCCCATTGGTGTGCTATTTTTGGCAGTGTATGAATATTATAGACAAAAACGTAGAGAAAGAGAACCATTTATGAACCTAGTACCCTCAAAAATTTTAGTAGTATCTTTTATCTTCATAAAAAACATATCATGGGGAGAATTCAATGAGTATATTAATTCCTTTTCAGATCTATAATTACTAATGAATTTTTTTCAAAACCAAACACAATTTAAACACTAGATTTTGTTGCATGGGGAGTTTTCTTGATATAATAAAAATATTGAATATATTATATCACCTTCACATAGTATTTTCAGATATAATGAAATAAATTTTGAACATATTCTTCAATAAGAAATATAATCCCTCCATTAAATCAAGAGCATGATTTTTATACTTGGCATTACATAACATTAATAAAATTTATAAAAAATACCTTACCTTAGCTGCATAAACATTTGGATTGATATAGGTTGTTTGAAAAAGATTCATTGATGATGAGTGATTTCTTTTGGATTTGTAATCAGTATTCCTAACAGTGTATGTAGATCTCACCATTGAATGTCACATTGAGATATTCATCATTATTTACTGATCCATTCCTGATGTAGTGATTTTTCATTATGATAATTTATTAAAAAAAATTACGCCCACAAAGTGCGATATAATTCCCATGATAAATAATTTTGGGGGTCAACCATCAATTAAGGGAAATGATTTATCTTAATATTCATAATAATATGTTTTTTTTATTTATTTTAATTTTTGTTCTTCATTTTTCTTTAAAAAGGAAACTAATCGAGGCCAAAATAAAATATTTCCAAGGATCATTACTCTATTTGGGTTTTTTGATTCCCCCCCCCCACTATTCTTCAAAAATTTATTGTCATAATTCCATCAAGCTAGTAGTTCTATTAATCAATGGTGGACATACATTGTGAAAGCATTTTATGGTGAAAAAAATCATCACCATGGGAAAATTATTAGTATTTATGGTATGATTATGTTGTGGTGAAAACCATATATTATCAAGTTAAAAATAATAGACTCACTATTCATTTTTTGGAATGATGTGATCATGTGATGTGATGGGATGAGTCCCCATAAAAATTGGTTTTCAGAATCTTACCATTGGTGATGGCAAGGCTCTGTCAACATAGATGCAAAAATCATGAGAGATATATTAGGAAAACATAAATAAGGAATTAGTAATAGAGGGAATGTATATATTTCTAAAAATTCAATAAAAACACAATTCAAATTTCAAGATGTCCAAAAAACACTCACCGTCTAATAACATTCCTATAGTGGCTAGTGTTTTTGGAAAATAATATATCACGTTCCATGAGGTACACTCCACATGATGTTTGAGTTGTGTATAGTGACAGGGTGTGTAACCTCATTGTATATAGGCATAGACATATACTATTAGAGTAACATGTCTAGAGTACATGGGCATGACCCGGTACTCAAACAAAGTGATGGTAAACTAGCACAACAAACGTACATGAGCTTGGCCTGGTGTACACTGGCATGGGCCGAAGGACATGGGAATACCTGGGGTAGGAATGAAATTACATGAAATCCCAAATACATTCTATGTACTTCCTCTAGGATAATTTGAGTACATTTTTCTTCTTACCGTGGACTTTTATTATTAGTGTGTGTCCCCTCGATTCATCCCCATAAGGGTAGAGCGAGACATCACTTCATGAACATTAGATGTGATCTACTTTGTGGAATCAGTCACTAGATGAGTTTTAGGAATACCTCTATTCAGTATAGGGTGGTATCCTCAGTCATATCTTCCTCCTTGTGTGGGGTTTCAATAATCGGCTCGACCAACATACTTGGGAATTAATCCCCTACTTAGCGATTTCTTTTAGATATAATCTCTTATACCCCACATGCTGTGGGAGAGATCCCCTATCTATGTTTTGTTGTCTTAAAAATTATAATGAATAATTATTCACTGTGATACCTAATGAGAAATAAATCTTAGATGATAATAATCTGTGTTATCATGATCATGGAGTGAGTTCTCGTAGATGTGTGTTACATTGATACATCAAGGAGAATCAATATCTCATAGTGCGATTATGACTATACCTTAATGATTAGTGTCTCCATTTTTTATATATAGTTGTTATTATTATTATTTATCATGTTATTATTAACATTAATTTTTTTATAATAATATTAATACACTTTTGATGTTTTATTCATGGAAATTACGGGGCATCCTACTGCATATTGTTACGCTTACCACTAAATGGGATCTTCCCTCACATGTCATTTAATATGCATATGATAGGTCATTAAATGGGGAATTTGGTGGAACATTATCATATGTATAATAGTTGATATAGAAGTAAACCAATTAAAATTAGGTGTTTTAATAAACTACAGTCCCCTCCTTCTTATAGGATAGATTTATTTTCACATCTTTGTGAGATTGTATTTAGAATTTATACGTAACAGTAAATTTTAACATACTCTAATGTGGGATAAATTTTATAAATAAATTAAGGTATTAATTATATTTTTTATTTCATCATTTTATGGGTTTTTATGAATGTGTATATGTATACAGGTACCATAGGCTAAGGTCTCCCATGTTAGTTTTATGCCTACTTAGTGCCTTTCCCCTGCCCCATGCCGATTCGAGATAGGATTTTGTATTCAATATTGGCTTATTAATTGACATGTGGGCCATAATGGGTTAGGCCAGGATATAACTATTACATTAATTCCATATCGTTAACACACTGTGAATCTAATTAATACTTTTTTAAAAGTAAATTTTATTTCTTTGATAGCTTCTGTTACATACAACAACCTGTTTATAAAAACATTGATATAATATTAAAATATTATTACAACCTATTTGTTATATTGGTAGGTGTAAATAAGACTAAAAATATAATAAAAATTAATCTTTTTTCATATATTTAAAATTAACTCATTAGTATTAAATTAACTATAAATTAAAATATAAAAAAACATTTGTGAATAATTGACAATTTTTTCTTAAAAAAATATTTTTTATGTGTGAAATATATTTTGATCATTGTAAATTAAATTGAAAATTATTAATGCATTATTAAATTAAATGTATATATTATATAATAAATAATTTTTTAACATATATATATATATATTTGTTATTCAAAAAATTATAATAAAGCCACTTTTATGCCTAAATGGTATTTCTCTAAAAAGCTATTTTCTCCAAATTTTCCTCACATTGGTTAAAATTAACTTCTCCCATTTATAGGTATTTAATAATATAAAATAAATTATATATTTAGAATCATGAGGTTCAAATTTCTAAATTTCAACCTTTAAATTTTTTTCCACATGATTAGTAACCATGGTAAAATGTATCACTTCATAAAAGTGTAAATTTAGTTAAAATAGGATTAAACTAATTGGTAAGGCCATAATATTTAATCAAATTTCTATCTTCATAGATTTAATTGGACCCTAATATCCTTTTATTTGAATTTATTATTTTATTGAAACTTTTCAATTAAACTTACATATATAATATTTAAATTAATGATTGTTAAAAATGACAAGCTGTTTTTAATAACTCTTTTGAGTTCACATAGGTAAATAAAAGTTATTGATGAATATAAGTTTCTATATAGAGATAAATGAGATTTTATTAGTGATGTAAATTATTTTTCAATTCTAGTAATTAAAAAATATTTTTAATTTCTAATGAGATGCTAATTCAAAAAATTTCTATTTATTAAAAAACACAATAAATGATTTAAAAAATATTAAAAATGATAAAATTTAAATGTGTTAATGTGTTCCCTTAATTTTATAGATATGTATGAAATTTTAGATTGGTAATAAATTATCATATTTTAACTCACCCTTTTTAGTATTTATATAATGTTAAGTCAAATGAAATGTTTTACCAATGGAATTGAATATATTTAATAAAAAAATATTTGTTCAATTAAATAAAATACAAGAAAAATATTATTATATAAAATAATAATGGGATATGGTTGTACACACTATCTATGGATAATTAATGGTTATTTTATCATTTTATAGTAACTATATTAACCCTTAAATGATAAGAATCATTAATATTAGGAAAATTTTCAAAATTGTTAATTGGGTTAAAACTGAATAATAAGGGTAAAATGTGATCAAAACTCATCAAAATTTTATTGGAGGAGATTATTTAGGCGCATAAAATTTTAATAATTTAATATTAAATATTTTTAGAAATTTATAATTAATATTAATTAATATTAATTTGATATTTTATGAAATTCTAATTGTTCCCCTCCTATCAATTATAACAAGTCACCACTCTTTTCTCTCCTTGATGGTATTTTGTGCCCTCCAGATCAAACAACTATATTAATTTATCATCTAAAATTTCATATAATAATTATAATAATTTATTTATTCCAAAAAGATCAACCATAAGGGCTTTAAGATTATATTTTCAGGAGTATTTTTAAAGAAGAGATAATTACACTAACTAATAACATTATTTTTATTTATGATTTTTTATCATATAAATAAACTATATTAATTATAAAATAATAAAATAAGAATATATAATAAAATGAAATTTTATTATCATTATAAACCACAAATACTCAACCTCTTTATATCAATTTACATGTGAAAATAACAGTCATGCATACTTATGGCTTACCATCACCACGTAGCGATACAATTCATTTCTAATCACCATAATTTACGGATGGGTATTTTGATAGGATTAATATTTATATATAATATTTAAGAAACAATTAAACATGTTTACTGATAATATCATTTCAAAAAATTTACCATAAAATACTTTGGAGAAAAGATAATGTCACTCTTGTGTACATGTAGACTACCACCTCCATGAAGTGATGTGATTCGTCCTTAATTTATATATAAATTTCATGATAATGAAGATGGATTTAATGAATATATATTATATGTATGATATATTACTTATCCAATAAAGATAGATTTATATTAAGCTTTTATTCCTTCAATCCGATGAAAAATGATAATAGAGTTCATGCATGCATATAACTTACCATCTCTATTAATAGTGTAATTAATTTTTCTATCCCTAAAATCAATGGGTAACTAAAAATATTTATTTAATAAATAAAAAATATAATTAGACCATTATTAAAATTCTAGAGACTATGTAAATTTGATAAAAAATTGTGGTTTAAAACTACCAAAACCAAAAATACATGAAAAATGAATTAATTATAACAATGTATAGTGAAATTAATAAAGAATTGTTAGTAAAGAGATGAAAAAATGTTAAAAGAAAATATTATATTGTTTGATATATATATATATATACACATATACGTTTATGTTTATAGAATAATATGTATAATAAACCTAAATTCTTTATAGTATTGGTTCAAAAATATATAAAAGATTTCAGTACTGATGTAAGGCGATTTTTTTACAATCACATTATTTATCTGGATTGTTTATTATTCAGTTATGAGAATAGAATGATAAAATTTTCCTCTTGATATACTTGTAAATGTTTTCATAACCTTTACTTCTTTTATTATAATAAATTTTTTCATATAATTTTCATCACCTAATGTACTCAAGAGGTTAAAAATATTTTTTTAATGAAAATATATATCATTTCTCTCTTCAGTTGAAAAAAAATATTCTTCTATATTATTGTTTTATAAAAATGTTTTAAATAAGGTTTTTTATATTCTCATATAACTTTTTGATGTAATTTTTACCCATAATTCAATTTTTACAAAATGGTTAATATATAATCCATTTATCATTTTATAAACAAGTTAATTTTTCATTTTTTTATAAAAGGGTAAAAGAAATGTATTTTTAACATATACGACCTGATAATAATTTCATATCATAATGAACACTCAATATTTTTAGCATAATTTAAAATTGTTTATGGTTCTTAAAAAATAAAATGTTTTCCATAATTTTTTGGAATTTTTTAAATTTATATTTTTTCCCAAAATAGAATGTTTTTCCAAAATTATGATTTTAATGAAATTTTTATGATATCTCAATTGATAAATTTAATGAAATTTTATTTCTCATACAATTGACAAGGAATATAATCCATGTATACCATAATAATTGTTTATATGGATGGTTTTTGTTTCTGATGATAATATTCTTATGAAAAATATTCCTTTTCACCATGTTATTCTATATTGAAATGATGAAATTTTTATGTAAAATGTTTCTTTTATATGGGTTATAATATAATGAACAATTTATTAATCCCATTTTTACATTTTTTTAATATGATGAATGTTTTAGGATCTTATGAAACACATATGTATGATTTTATATATATAATGGGTGGGAACTATATCTTCCTCAAATTCATTGGGTAAAGATTCATATCTTAAGAGATAAAGAGAACTAGAATTTGCAGTTAACCTAGTTCAATAATGGATTTTTTCCATTATGAGAGTCTTGGAAGTGAACCTTCACTACTATGATGGTTTAGAGAGTTATCGTTTTTCTCTACGATATCATTTTCTATGATCTGTGGATACTAAGGAAATGATTTTCTTTTTCATTTGTATTCCAAAATTCCATGTATTATGCCTGCATTATTCTCTCCTGGATCATGTTTTTTTGATTTATTTATGATTCTTGTGTTATAGACATCCAATAATTATGTAATGAAACAACATTATAAAATATTATATGCATGATAGGATTTTTAAATTTTATGATCATGTTCTCATACCCCATTATCATGTAATTATTATTTAATTATTGGTATGTTTCTTGTATACCCTTAATGGGAATTAGAGCTCAATCTTTTTTATTCTATTTCAAGGATGTGAAGAAATTTTTTAGGTATGATATTTTTAATAATTATATAGTTATCTACAATAAAGAAAAATATTATATAAAAATATCATGAAAAATTGTTTATGTTTCCATATTTCCAAAGATACTAATAATACATGATTCAGGTGTTGATCATTTGATTATTTAATGAATATTAACCAATTAAAATCTGATATCTATGTATGAAAATCTGATATTTTTATAGTATATATTACAAGAATGTTTAGTTTTCATTTTAAATGTAATATTCAATCAATTTAGTGATGTCCATATGGATAATTCTATGTTTAGGATAAAATTATAATGTATTTGTAATGATCATGAATGACCTTTGTAAAACATAAATATTATAGAATAAGGATATATTATTTTGAAATATTATGGATGAAATTCTATAATTATTTAATTGTTTCCCATCATTAATACTGATACTCAAATTATTATTTTGGATTTAGTAAGTTGTAGAAGCTTGAAGAAATCATGGTAATACAGAATGTGACATATAATAAATTGATTTTCCTCTTGAGAAAACGAATTTTAAGGGAGTTAAAATGAAAAATATAATTTCTATATTTCCAAAATATTATCAAGATATGAATCATGATTAGATTTTAAAGGCAAAAATGGGGGAACACCATTTTGATGTGCCCCATCATGGGTAAATATCCACCTTTTTAGTGGGTCCACTAATCATTTAGTTGTTTAGTAATGGAATAATTCTATGAAATAGTCATTTTAAATTCCCTACTATTTGAAAGATGATAATATTTTATAGCTATTTATTATTTGGAAGATGATTCATATGAAGGGTGGACTCTTATTAAGAACAAAAATAAACAAATATAAATTTACTCTCTTCTTTGGAATAATTTTAATAAGTATTTTTCTCATATTATTTGTATTAAAATAGAGAAGGAATTACTTGAGTAAACATATATGTATGGTGAATATGTTGGTACGTATGAGGAGTTTTATACCAGGATTTTGAGGTAATATTCTCATATTATCATCCAAACTGAATGTATGTTTGAATGACTGTTTGGTGTCTTAAAAACATGTCTCCTAATATAATAAAGAACATTTGTAGCTATGATGGAATCATTTGATATGATATCAAGGTGTAGATGAACACTATACATACCCATGAATCATACAGTTTTCACAAGATAAGATACAATGAATTGATAGGAAATCCTAACATCCATGGAGAGAAGAAATTGATATTTCCTTTATTCTCAAAATATGGAAGGTGATAATGGGGAAATTTTCATAATAGAACTAGTAAATGTTTCATGTTTGTAAGGAAAGGTCATCGGGAAATCTAATTTTGATGTTACATAAATATGTTTGATAATGATTTTATTAGAGTGTAATCCACACTTAATTCACCGCCCAAATACAAGTGTTTAAATTTTATAGAGTATAACAACTATACTAAATAGTGTCTATAACTAAAGGTTAATTATGATTATTAACATAAATAGCCTCTTAATCCCAAATATAAAATGAAAACCCATGTGATCTCTCTTTTGGATTAATGGTATAATAAAAATTTTGTGAACGGTACACTTAAAATGCACACAAAAAGGTTAATTTCTTATTTCATTCTGGATCTACGCACCCTTTTAAATCTAATGTCTTGACTAAAGTTATCATAATGCAACCTCAAAAATTAGATATTGAGATAATATTAAAAATAATTTTGTGTATGTTGTTCTCATCCAATGTCTACGATTCTTCTTTGGATGAAGATTATTGTAATGTGTTTCTATAAAACATTTTCATTTTCCTCTAAAATAATTCTATTTTATTTTTTTCATGTTATGGATTTCATTAAATAAAACCCATATCAATTTCTGATGAATGGAAATTTTTTTGATATTCTGAGCCAATATGCGATCTTCTATTATTGTGATAACAAAAATAAACTTAAGAAGGAAATTACATCTAATATATGTATCGTCACTTATATTTTTACAGGTAGTTTATCCCATAGTGTTTGGGGGAAACTCAGCATGAAATATATGCCTATTCTATGGAAGAATATTTATGATTTTTTGGAAGAATTTCCTTTTCTTCCCCCAAGTCAAGATGTTTAGTTTTTATTAGAACTCATAATTGTTGTTGCACCTATTGAAAACACTCTATGTAAACTGGTCCAAATTGAGATATAAGAATTAAGGAAGTTCCTCCTAGAGAATCATGAAAATGTATTCATTAATTTATATGAATCACCTTAGTGTGAACAAATATTATTTTTTAAGAAGAAATATGGATCAGTGAGACTATAAAATTATTTTAAAGAACCTAACGTGATCTCAATCAAGAGAAAGTATCCTACACTCTATATAGATGAAATTTTCTACCAAATGAGTAGTGATCAGTACTTTTCCATGATTAATCATAATTCTATATATCATTAATTGATTTTCAGGAATGAGGATATACCAAATACAAAATTTCATATAAGTAATGGACACTATAAATTTATAGGGATGTAATTTGGTCAAAATAATTCTCCTAATATCTTCATTGATTTAATAAATATAGTATTTAGTGAATACCTTGATTTTTTTCTGTATTATTTATTAATGATAATAATATATATTCAATGAGTAAATAAAACAAGGAAGATCACATGAGGATTATTCATAAGTACATGAGGAAATATAATCTTTAAAAAATGTAAAAGATTAAATTTTGGCACTATAAAATTTCATTCATGGGCTATATTATCTAATGTGAGTGTATATCAGAAGTCTATTTAAAAATAGAAGTTACTGGATGTTGGCCCATACCAACCACTTTTACAGAGATTCTTATTTTTCATCCATTTTAATGATACATTTATCACTTTGTGAACAATTTATCTTCATTATCCAATCCACTGAACATGTTTCATAGATGGTATCAAAATTCCCTTGGATGGATGAACGTGAAGAAAATTTCATGGAATTTAATAGAAGGTTATTCAAAATAAATTTTCAAACTTTACTATATGGTGTGTATGGGTTTTTGGTATATACTAATGCATCAAATAATTAATGGGATTAATTCTCTAGAAAAATGATATTGTGGTAGTTTATTATTTATGATAATTTCAGTATCATGAGAAAAAAAACTGATAACATGGTTTATATTTAACTAGTAAAATTTCAAAATTAGAAATATAGAACAGTTATAATTATAGATAATGATGTGATATATATAATTAGAGTAAAAGTTTAATGTATATTTTTACATAGAAAGAGTTAAATATTCACAAGAGAATATGGTTTGAGTTGATTAAATATTTCTATATCTCAATAAATTACCACTATAGGAAAGCAAACAATGTGGAAGGTACTCTCTATTGAAAGGATCATTCTAAATTTACTATGTTAAGGATAAGAAAGATCTATTATTATATAAAATAATTGGGTTGGATTTTTAAATCATGTAGGAATGAGATAAATCATATCTTTCACAAATTACAATTCAAAAAATACAATCGTTTGAATATTAAAGAGGCACGGAAGGATGATATAGAGCTCCAAAAGAAGGTAAAAAATGATCATGCGATCAACCATGATTGTGACAGAATAATAAGTTTCTTGAACTATGTATTCACTTCATTCATATCATATTATAATAATGATTTAATAGATGCAGTTCATATTTATTCATTCTCTATTCATCCTTGAATTATGAAGATGTATATGGGTTTGAAACAGTATTTCTAGTTGGGAAAATCTAAGAGAGATATTTTTTAATATGTATCATGGTTCATGTTAAGTCACAAATTAAAATTTATAATAGAATATTCTAAGTGGATGATACCACCATTAACCATACTTTGATGGACATGGGAAAAAAACCCTTTGATTATTTTATTGGACCCTCTAAAACATTGAAAGCACATGTTCTCGTATGGGTTATAGTTGAATGACATATGATTTTAGAACACATTATTTTCATAATATAATATTTCCATATAGATTATCTTGGAGATATTTACATTAATGAAATATTAAGGTTTCATGGAGTAACAAATATAATTATATCTAATCAGAATCGGAGGTATACCATAATGTTCTCAAAAAATATCCGGTTGTCTCATGACATAAATATAGGTTTTATCAATACCTATCATCCTCATACAGATGGTCAATATTAGAGGACCATTAAAACTCTAAAATAAATGTTTAGATATTTCATTACACACTTCAAATTTTATTGGGATCAATAACATTTGTGGTGGAATTTTCATTCATCAACTATTTTCACTCGAGTAGTAAAATGTCCCGTTATAAATCCCACAAAAGAAAAGAAGTGTAGAAATATACCATGTCGGAATGAATATGGAGAATTTTTTTGGGACATTATCTAATTAAATAATTTATAGATAACATTATATCCACTCAATATCATATAAGGGATTCTCAGAGATGATAAAAAAGTGTTGAATGTTGAAAGAATGATCTATATGTTGATGTTGGTGAGAAGGTATTCCAATAAATGACTCCCATGAGGAGGGTTATTAGATTTAGATTGATGGTTATGTTGATACTAATTTTTATCCCTACCTTGTTTGTTCATGTTCGTATCAAAACATTAACTTATCGATTGGATCATCCACCCAATCTCACTCATGTTCATGATCAGTTCCATGTACTTATTTTTGAGTGAGTTCATTCATGATCCATTAGATATAGTAAACATTGAATTCAAACCACTAAAAAATGATTTATCGTTTGAATAATAGATTATGGTGATTATTAATCATATATTGAATGTTCTATGAAACAACACCACTTACCTAGATAAAATTTACTAGTGAAACAACCAATTTGAGGAGGTGGAGTGGGAACCCAAGGGTATAATTTTATATGGATAAAGTCATTTTTATGTATGAGTGTGAAATTATTTTAGTAAAATTTTACTAATAGGGTTTATAATGAAAAACCTTGAGATTTTAGGAAAATAATTTTTTAAAAAAAAATTATTTCATAAATAGCATGTGTTAAATAAATCAATGATTTTAAAAAAACCACAATATACTATTAAAATAACATTATTACCTGATTGTTGGATTATATTGAATTAATAAAAATAAATAATTTTTAAATTTTAATTTTCTTATTTTCATTAAATTAGTTCATTATTTATCAATTAACTAAACATTAAAATTTAAAAAATTATTCATTTTAAAATAAAGGAGTTTGTTTTCAATAAATAATAGTATCTGAGAGTTATAGTTTAATCCTAATAGACTGAAAGTGTAGATATTGGTGAATTATTATATTTATTTTTAAAAATTATATATTCTATAACATGTTTTAACATTCATATAATATCTATTATTATTAATGGGATAATAATAAATACATTGTTATTCTTAAAAATATATTTTTGTAAATGGACTTTTCATCACATTTTCATAAAAAATTTAAAATTAGTTTGATCAATTTATAGGTATTGAATAATATAAAATTATTTAAATATTTATAATCACGAGGTTCACATTTTTTAAATAGGCCTCTTTAATTTTTTGGTAAAAATGAATACTAACCATGCTAAATATTTTCACATATGTAATGGGTAAATCAGGTTAATATAATAATAAACAAAGTGATATTCTAAAAAATTATGGATTATTTATTATTTTAAGAAGATAATTCTACTCTTATAACCGAAGGAGATAAATTTATATGTTTTATGGATACTTTCCCATGAAAAAACCATATAGTTTTTAAATTAATAAAAGTTAAAAAAGTTCAATCTATATTTTTAATAACTATAATTTATCCTAGACAAAAGTTATTTATGAATGAATAAATATTTTTATTTCATTTAATGAAATAATTTTATTTATATAATTTTATATTTAAATTTATAATATTTATATTATAACATTGATGTTTTATTCAACACTAATGAAGTATTTCACCATTTAATAGTAAAATTTTATAGGTAACAACAAATATTGTAAAAGTTGAATAATTTGAATATGTTAATGTGTTAATAGAATTATAATTATATATATGACATAATAGGTGGGTTTCAAATAATTATATTCAAATTCAGACCTTATCATGATGTATTTAATGTTAAATTAAATTAATTGTGTAAAATATGAAATTATTGATATTTTTAAAAAAATTTAGATTTTATTAAAATTATAAAAAATTATAAAAAATTTATATTCACCAAAATGATTTTTATGTGTATTTAAAAGTCAAACATGGTATATTTATGGATCTTTTTAAATTTTATAGTAAAATTATTAAACCACTAAATTTATAAAACTTTAATATTTCTCTAATTTTCAAAGTTGTTGATGGATGTTGAAACTAAAACATAAGTGGAAAAATGTTTTATGGACTTGAAAAAATATAATTGGATGAGATCATTTCTACCTATATTAATCTTTTATTATAATATTATAAAATTGGATCTATTTACAAATAAAAAATAATATATATTAATTTTTTATTTTATGAAATTCCAAATGTGCCCCTCCCCAAAATTATAAACGGTCACCCGTCCTTTTCTTCGTCACACCACTTTTATACTAATAGGTCAAAAACATTATATTTTATCTTATAAAATCTTCCTTAAAAATATATAGGTTTTTCTCTTCCCTAAATACCAACCCTAGAACCCTTAATAGCATATCTAAAGGAGTTATTTATAAGAAGGGGTAATAGACTTTCCTACTCACTTTATTTTTAATTGCTTTTTGAATTCATCTAAATATCTAATATTAATAAAACAAATTAATTTAGTTTACTCAATATGCTTAAATTTTATATTTATTATGATACCACCTTTATTCACTCTCTTTTCTTCATATAGTATGTAGAAATATCACCCATGGATAAATACTACTTACCATCTCTACGTAGAGATACAATTCATTTTTAATCACCCAATTGTTTTGGATAGGTATTATGATTGGTTTAATATTTATATATAGTATTTTAATTAAAAAGTTATAAATATTTAATAAAAATATCATTTCTACCTTTTTACCACCCAATCCATTGGGGAAAAAATAATGTCTCCCATGCGTTTGTGTGGACTATCACCTCTACAGAGTGATTTGGATGGAAATGATGAAAATTTTTATAAATATATAATATTTCAATGAGAAAATATTGATCCTACAAAGATGAATTAACATTTACCTTTATTTTATTCAAAATGTTAACATTTGATTACATTATTCATGTGTATTCATGACTTCCCATCTCTATGAACGTTTCCATTTATTTTTTTATTCATAACTTTTTTGAACTACTAAAAATATATACAGATAATAAATTTTCATGAAATTTATACCATTATTTGAATTTTTTATTACATGAAATAATTATGAATGTATAGGGACCAAAACTAAGAAACCAAAACATTGAATAAAAATGAAGAAATTATCCGTCAAAATAGTGAATCAAATAAAGAATTGTTAATAAAGGGGTCATAAAATGTTAAAATTAAATCGTACATGGTAACATTTATATGACTATGTTTCCGAAATTTATTTATAATGAAACTATATTTATTAAAAATTAGGATTATAAATGTAAAAATTAATTTTATGAAAAGTTTAGGGGTTTTCTATTACTATCTCATTGTTTTGTAGGATAATTTTTGATTAAGTTTTGATGATTTAATATTATAATTTTTCCTTAGATATACTGATGATTTTTCCACTACTGTAGTTATTTATTGAAAATAAATGTTTTTCCATTCATTTTGTTCACCTAAATAACTAAAGTGGATGAAAAAATGTTATTAAGTATAATTGAATTAATTTCTCTCTTTGATTGAAAAACTTTTTTCTTCTATATCCAAATTTTCTAGAATTATTTTAATGATGGTTTTTAATATTATCCAATGAGTTTTAAAAGTAATTTTTACACATGTTTAGCTTTTTAAATATTTTTATAGGATTATTTTTATCAATTTCATAATTTGGAACTTTTTAAATTTTTTCCGAAATTGTAAAGGGAATGTTTTATTTTAACTTCTAGGACAGGAACATAATTTCCCACCATCATAACCACTAAAAATTATATAGATTCATCTACATTTTTCAATGATAATTTAAATTGAATATCATCTCCATAATATTTTGTAAATTTATTAAATGTTATGGACTGTTTTGAAAATGTAATAGTTATTTTCCTTAAGAATATTTTTATTGTTATTTTTATGATATTTAAATTCATCAACAACAACAACCATTGAATTAACTTATGATTTATTTGAGATATGATCTAAGGATTACATCCATAATATTTTAATAAATATTTTATGATTGTGATGAAAATATATTTATGAAACCCTTTACTTTTCAATAGGTTATTATTTTATGAAATAATAAAATGTATATAATACAAATTTATTATATATAATTTATTTTATGATGATCTCTTTATAAAACCCATTTCATTTTAGGGTTACTAATTTGATAAATGTTTAAAAATATTTTTGGAATAAATATATATGGTTCTCAATATGTGTTTTGTGGAACCTATATCTCCATCTAATTAATATTATTTATATTGATATCTAATGAGATAAAATAGATTGGATTGTAGAGTGAAAATATTTTAGGAAGGGACTTTGTCTACTATGATAACATTCAGAGTGATGTTTTCCTAGTATTTCTTTTGGAGTGGTCCCATTGAACTATGATAGTATTTCAAATAAAACATAACTACTAATGATATTATTTTATATAGTTTCATGTATAAACCAATTTCCTGTCTCATGCCAATATTATTCTCTCAGAGTTCATTTTCATTGTTTCATTTACGATTAATGTCATATAAACTTCAATGTTTTTTGTCAAGACTCATGATTATAGTCTGTTATATATTGGTTATGTTTTTCAAATAGTAAGACCATGTTTTCAAACCAGTTTTCTATTATTATGCATATATGATCACTGAAATCTCCCCTTTGTGCCCTTAATAGGCATCAACGATCTCCCATTCCAATGATTCCATTTCCAGGTAACAAAAAATGGTCTTATATATGATTTATGTTATAATAATTGAAGTTTCCAATATCTAAATGACATATGATTAATAAATTTATCAACTACTAGTTTATTTTTCCATGATTCCAAATATAATATAATTGTATGATTCTATCCTAGATCATTATGTTTAGTATTGAATATTCATATTTTAAAATGTGATACCAATATATGAAATTTTTGTGTCATTATAATATCACATATCTCACACAGAATTTATTATACATTTACATGAGTATATGTCTTCATGGTATTAAATGAGACATAAAACAAAACAATCTTATATACAATAAATTAGAATATTTATCCCTAAGTACCAATACAGATGTGCGTATATAGAAATATCTAATAACATAAAAAACATATGTAATTACTATTCATGCATTTGTCCATATGATCTCTTTTTCATAAAGGTCACTAAGTGATAACTTCATTAGGAGAAGTCTGAATGTCATATGAGCCTCAAGCACATGATTTTCAATCATTATATTTTTCATGTTAGATTAATGTGTCAGTACAATATGATATGTTTAATAATATCATCAAAGAATCTATAGTACTTAATTATATATGGAATCCATTACAACCTATTAAGGTTATGAATATTCACATCACATTGCCAAATTTATTTTATTTAGATGAATGATCATTATCGGATAAAAATATATGAATTATGGAAATTGAAAGTACAAATCTAATTGGTAATAAGGATCTAGACATAATAATTATAGCATAATAATATTTTTGTATTCTTGTAATCCAAACCATAAATGTGTGGACATTACTTTTAATACAATGTTATATATCTCCACATGAACATCGTCGGACTCCAGTAAATATTATACACATGTACACTAATTAGTAACATATTAAAATTAAAAGAAACCTTCCAAATCACCAACAAACTAATAACATCTTGAATTAAGTTCAATGTTTATATCTCATGTTATATTTACTCATCTATAGTATAATATATATATATACCAAATCCTCCAAAGTACTTATAATTTTTTTAATGTAATGAGTTTAAAAAGTTTCACATTTAGTGGGTTATTTGTGCCCACTAAACAGATGTTGCTATCATTGATATAAAACATCAATCATATTCTAATTTTTTTACATCTATATATTTTGAGGTATTTCTCTGGAATAAATTTTTTTTGTATTTTTTATTATTACAATATTTTAATACATGAATATTAAAAATTTCATATCACATGGTCAATGTTTTTATACATAACATAACTATTATATTTTCATATGATTATCTTCCACATGGAATCGTTATAGTTGTTCCCTAAAATATTGGTAACCTTAATGTTTCATGGAAATATTATTAAATATATATTATATGGTTGGATAGAATATATCTAATGTGACATAGATGATACAAGATATTAGGGGTTGGTAGCTCAGAAGACATTAAGACTTCATCTCATGAATTTTACACATGGAATTATATAATAGATGGGGTTATCATAATAAACCCACTAATAGGAATTGAATAAGTTTTATGTTTCCAAGAATATTCCTATTTGTGGAAATTTTTATTTACCTTTATATAAGAGATACTTTTTAATGTGCATAAAAAATTACATACATTGAAAAATTAATTAAAATAGTGATGACATATACTTTTATAATGTAATAACAGGTTGGGTGATTCATATTTTATATGACATTAATGAGTTAGAAATAAATAATTTGTCCCATCCAGGTTAATGGATATAAATATATAATGCCCTTCCAATGAATTGGAACTCTCTGATTAATAGAGATAAATCAATCCTATTGGTTGATTTCTCAAGTAATGTAGCATACATAATGAGATATTAATAAAATGGGATGGTATAACAAAGTGAGTATTCATAACTGGTATTTATCATTGTGATATTAACATCACACTATATGGGTATACTGATGTGTTTTCAGACATAAATCAAGGACATTAATATAGATCTCTAAATTTTACAAAGATGGAGGCCTAGAGGGTCACACACTAAGTATATACAAAATTATTGCCAAATCCTATTTTAATTTAGTAATTTTAAAAATGATTATTATGATATTTTGGTTAAATAATTATTCGGATTATGTTGATCATGTTAACTCAATCTACAATTATTCATTAGGATGTGTATGTAAATTGAGTATTAATTGAATATTTATTTGTAAGTTGACTAATAATTACATAATTATATAATATCTATTTATATCTTGTTTATTTTCAGGGTAAAAAATAATTATTTATTCCATTTTGTGAATGTTAATCAAATCCCCATTATCTTGTCAGTGAAAATAATACTTATTTATTTATTCAATTGATAAAATTGTGATATTATTTTCTTACATAATTAATTATTATTTAGTGTTTCATAAATTCCGAGGAAGATTAATAATTTTTTTTAAGGTTTTGGAATAAATTATATATATTTTTAATTTAATTTACAAAAAATTAATCATTTTAATTAAAGATTGATATTTAAATATCCATAAATTAGTTCATGTTACCGAAATTATAATTTTATTATTATTAATAATATAATTATTTTATGTTGGGATAAATTATAATTAGATATTTATTAAGAGGCTTTATGTAAAAGGTAATTCCTTGAAATATGTATATAATATAACATATATCAAATATGTACAAAATTAAGAATATGGTCCATAAAAATTTCAATAGAATGTTTTCTCAAACAACAAAAATAGATTCCCAAACACACATTCTAGAGAAAAATTTATGATCCGGCCTCCTTTCTCTAAATGATCAAGTGAACAAAACCGATTCTTTTATATATGGAAATATTATTTTTTCTACCAATGACATATGAAAAAAGTAATTTTTTCCTTCATTTTGAAACCTTGAGATACAATTATAGCATTCTTTGATTTTTTTCTGAGAAATTGTAGATATATCTAAAATCATGTTATCCTTATATCCTTGTCTATAATGATGTTATGATAATAATGGTCAATATAATTGACAAAAAAGAGATAGTTGAAAATGAGAAAATTGTAATATAAATATATTATATAAAAATTATATGTTAAAATATTATCACTTCGAGTCTTATAATGATACATTCATAAATTTTAATGAACAAATATGAGGATAAACTATTATTGGGAATAGAAATAATAAATTCCAATATTCCATAGAATATTCAAGTGGTACAACTGTTGTAAGATATTAATTTATAATTATTTATTATATCTTGTTTGACTTAAATAGCTTTTATGTTCATTATTAATTTCTGGTTTTCTATTCATAAACTAAATAACAATAAAATATGATTTTTCGATTTGAAATAAACAATAATGTGATAAAATATATGAATAAAATTTAAAAAATCACATCCAGTGGTTCGAAAATGTTGATGACATAACACAGATTCATAATGTGTAATAGAAATACACACACCATATACCCTTGGTCTACCATAAAAATATGAGTTGTTTAAATAATAGAACATCATGTAGTATAATATTCTATGGGGTCCAGATGTTGAATTTTTTGACTGCTATTTTTAAAATGGATTCATATATATTATATGGTGTGTAGTAAGATTACACACCATATCACTCCACATGGTTTTCTCCACAGGAGTCGTGGCAGCTATGTTGTCATAATATGTGTCATGTAATTAATACACACTGCATACTAACTTTCATTCCAGAAAAACATGCTTGGTTTTATTATATATCATATAATAAGAATATAATTCTTATACCACATTAAAACCTACATATAATAAATTTCAAGTCATTAGGCCTGTTTCTTGGGAGGTCAGAAAATGTTGTACATGAAATGATGTGGGGAATATACATTGTATAACATGTACACACTCACCTGGATTATATTCTAAGCTAAGATGACACATTTAATAATAACATATATAACAAAAATTTATAGATTTGAAACTAAATTGCACTTAGAATACTTTTTTATGTGTTATGTGATAGAATTTGTTGAATTAAAAGATTAAATTATTTATTTCCCATGTTATTTTGGAACTTAATTACAAGAATAGTTATTTTATAGACTATGTACATTACAAACATTACCAAAAAGTACATTCAATTTATATTATTTGTTCTCCTATATAGTTTTAAACTCTAAGATAACAATGCGACAAGACTCATGGAACTAAATTCATTGTAATATTATGCCACTCCATGTATTTTACACTCAATATAAGTATAGGGTTTGTAAAAATAACTAAAGTGGGGGGAAGTCAAATGCATTTTGAGTGATAGTACATGACATGTAATTTATAATTATACTTCATTCATTTCCTCTTGTAAATTATTGGATAAATTATAAATAAAATTTATGACTAGAAATATTGGTACACACCATGGTCCCCATCAGTGAACACCATATACTTAATTTATTTTCAATTAATTTAATATATTTAAAATTTAAGAGGATGGGAATCTCAAAAAAAATTGATGTAAAATTATGACCAAATAATTATTTAATCAATAACATAATTTTAATATATTATCTTAAGAAAGAATGAATTGAAATAATTTCATGCTAGTATGTTAAATGTGTACATTTTTCATGCGTCGATGATACTGATCCTGACCAACCTATATGTGTTCCATGATTCAAAAAATTTAATTATTATATCATGGTTTTGTTTTATAAATATTATCAAATTGAAATGATAATTTATGTACTCTTATCAATAATTTATTATGTACAGTTCTTTGTCTCAATAGTTTTATTAATTTAACATCATACTCTTAGTTTCACTCTCTTAATAAGGAGTAATGATATGTAAAATAATTATATCTCGGGTGAGAGGAGATGGTTCAAGATGTAATTGAGGTGAAAACATTCTAGGGGATATGTAGGGAAAATGTGGAATTTTATAAATCTTAGAAATTACAAATCAATGATTTATTTTATAGGGACATGTATTGGTTAATAATCCCCCGATTAACTAAAAAATTATAAAAAAACATTATCATAACATAAATATATATATATTTATATATATATTCTTTATATAGAAGACATTATTTATTATTTATTGTTATTTTATTTTCTAACAATATCATTTAAAATAATTAAAATGAAAATCATACATGATGTAATAAAATAAATTCATTAGAAATCAATTATATTATTAGGAAATGGATATCTAATTATCTAAAATACAAAAAATATTAATAATAAAGTAAAAGGATAAAATAAAAAAATTATATGTAATAAAGAAACATCCCTCAAAGAAAATATTAATTGGGAATAGCCTTCTATTTCCTGATATATGATGTAATCATCATTCGGTGTAATATCATGGCCTCTTCAAGGGTGATTTCAATCACCAGGGAGTATTAACCAACTTTTTGGGTTGAATTAACCTAGATGAAATAATGGAATGATTTTCTCTGGAATTTATTTTGTAACATAGAGAAACATTTTAAAATAATATGAATTATAGATTTCTTGATTAGGTGGACTACTAAATGGATCATGGAGCTGCATGTTAAGGTAGTTGGAAGGACCATGTACCTATGTAATCCATTCCATAACAGTGTTATGAAATGGGAAGTATAGATCCATTCCCCTAGAATATCAACTAGAAAATGTATTCTGGATCTAACGTTGAGAGAGATATATATATTTGATAAAATAGTGGTAGAAAAATAAATAAAATTTGGTATGATTGTTTTGGTAGTCAATATAAAGTATTAAGTATACATTTATATAATATTTAAAATAGAAAATTAATCCATTGGAGAAATATGATATTTTATAAATAAATATCATGTCCTCAAAATATTCTTCTTTTCTTAAATTAAACGGTCATAAGAGTTTGTGAATATAAAAAATCAAATATAAATCTATTGACATCCATAAAAGAAAATTTATAATAGATTTATTTCATCATAAAATGGATCATAAGAATATGTATCCAACTCAGAATGGAATTCTGAGGCGTTATACATATTTTTACACAAGAGATTAATATAACAAGTGTGTGTATTACTATTGAAAACAACCAATTTTTTTTGGATAGAGAATCTAGTAAATATACAAAGAATTAATAACTCACACTCCCAACCATACTTCATAGGTTTTATGACACATTTGTTGTGGTTTAGAATAGAATATTAACCATAAGAAATTTATATGGGTGATATTGTCATTTATACAATACTCTATTATAATAAAATCCTTACTATGTGCCGCAATCCCTTATTCTAGATCATCCACCTCACTATGTGAGTGATAGTGAAAAGGATTATTGCAAGATATATATATATATATATATATATATAGATATATATATTTCCTGATTACACTATCTATTACACTATATTATTATATATTCTTAGATATAAGGAGACCCAATTTAAATTCCTTGACATATATTCCATGATATCTCTTCTTTTATCTCTCGATAAGTAGAAAGATAGTGTCTAGATAAATGAAATTGTCAATCCATTATACTAGTGTGAAATATATAAGGGGAACCCAGATAGTAACATTTCCTTTAATAAGATTGGGTAAATTGATCAGTTAGAAAAGTAAGCCCTTCATCTGGAAAATATATTATCCATTAATCTCATATTATCATCCCAATAACCACGGATCTCCATATTAAAACATAATTATAGGATTAATAGTATAGAGGACCCACTCTAAATTCAATAAACATTGTTTCTCTAGGAGGTTATAGACTATGGGGGACAATTTTCATCACCTATTATGTTAAATGAATGGAGTAAAGAGTCTAAAAATCCCTTAACCTATTCAAGGAAAATTAATTCATTAATGAATCCTCCATAGATACAAACGATTTACTACCATTTTGGTGAAATTTTGGTTATTTGTTTCTAATATGGCTATAATGGTCCTTGGAAATGGAATTAGATTGCATTATAAATAAATAAATAATTATGTCTAGAACATATATTTTTTTCTAGACTTGTATAATTTTTCATTTACATCATGGGTATTAAATATTTTTTTTACTCAAATATAGTAACCTACTATGTTCAAAAATGAATATGATAAGTATGGTGAATTCTAATATTTTATATGAAAGTTTTATTCCTATGACAAAAGTGAGAGGCACGTGACATCATTGTTCCATGTTGATTTATTCTATTGAAATAGTTACTTTGTAGTTATTTCTACCAAAAAAATTATTAGCTTCTATTTAGACACATCAATCCATTATTTTGTTATAAATTAATGGTTTGATGATATTTCATACATAACAGTTTATAAAACACTTGAATAATAGTAATCTGATATCGAAAATTGATAATAAACATAGAATATATGACTCTTAAGAAGTTACAGTATGATAATTATTTTCTCACATTAAACTAGAAGTATTTGTCAAGGATATACTCAAAATGGTGTTTTGACTTATTTTATTTAAAACCATTTTTTGTCACAAATTCTCCAATATAGGTATTAATATTATGAAAATTTTAGTAATAATGTTAATCTAAAAATCTTGTTGTGTTAATAACATAAATATAGAGAATTATTCTAAGGAGATGTCGGGAAGAAAGTTCAAATACGTTATAATATGTCTCTAAAAGACATTATGGATGATAAATAGAGAAATGAATACACTAAATAAATGATATAACATCCTTGGTGGGTATCCAGAGAATATCATAACCATGTATTCATTAATCATTTAAATGTGGATCAATGGTCTTCTAAAACTCATATTACATTATACATATCTAAGAGTTGATGATTGTAAAAGGTATATCAATGACATGAATTATATGGATTTTCAGTATTTTATAATCAATCAAGATATTTTTATAAATATCAGAATTATATCTAACATTATTTTAAAAAATCACTGATGGATATCATATAATTTATTATATAATGGGTTTCATTATTTTCAAAGCCTTACGGGTTTAATTGGAACAATTTAATTAATCATTTTTGTATGTATATATTAAATAATTTAAAAACTTAATGGATAATAATTAATGATCCTATAGTTGTTACGGAGATTAAAATCCTTTATAAATAATGTTATTAGTGAAATATATATATATATTAATGAATAAAGCATTTATTTTTTGAGATAGTGGGAGAAGGATATAGATATTTGATGTTTAGGATTTGGATCCACAAAAAAATTTATATGAACATTGAACTCCATATTTCATAGTGGAAGGGATTGTACAAAGTGAAAAATAATACATAATGAAGATAAAACCAAACATGTGGTTTTATATTCACAAAATATGTGATATATTATTTTATAAGAATAATGTCTCTGACAAGCAAAATAGTAGGTGGAAACAATATTTTATTACCATGTTTCTATACATTCATGGATTTATTGCATGTACCATAATATGATTCTATATATTTGTAGATTATATAATTTATGAAATTTTATTTTTGTGTACTACGGAGAAACTAGAAATAGATGCTAACAGTTATTACCAATTAGGTTTGATTGGATATTGGAGGATTATGCTATGTTTATATAATTTTTATGATGAATCATTATATGATGTTATCATAATAAAATATATAATATGTACACATATCAATGAAACATACCATGAAAATTATATTTCTAATTTTATATGAAATCCACATTTCTTGGTGCATAACCTCATTTTGTATCTTTATATGATGCAACCATGAAGGTTTAGTGAACCTAATGAATTCTAATAACTTATTAATGTTTTAAATAACCATTTTTAGATTGAATCCAGAATAATGATAATTGGAAATTAATTTGGAATAAAATATTTATTGGTGTCTACAAGAAGATAGTGTGACAACTATATATTTCAATGCTATATATAATGAAAATATTAAGAAAACTTATGATTTTTATTATAGTTATTTTAAACAAAAAGGAAATAATTTATATAATATTGACTAAATGCTAAAATCCATTTTCATTGGGAAAATGATCTACAAATATATATCTATGAGTTTTATTAGAAAAAGATATATTATACACATTTAAATAGTTTTGAAAAGAAAATTTGCAATGATTTAGTATGAAATATTGTTAATGTTTAGTGGAATTGAATATTTCTGATTTGATGTGTGAAAAAAAGAGGATATTTCTGTGATTAATAGGCTATGTATGACAAAGGGTACCCTATAAATCTATATCATATACCAATTTCTAATGAGTTTTGTTATATCATATGTGTAAATAATAGTGTGAAAATATCAAATATTACACGGGTAGGGGAAATGGCTAGCATTCAAAACTATAAAATGGTACTTTATAAAGTAAAAATGAATTAGATTTTGGCTATTGAAGAAATTAGAATAATAGTAATCAGGGGTTTTCAAAAATTCCTTCATTTAGATAACATTAATATAGTATCATAATTTGACTATGATAAGATGAAAGTGAAAATTTATTATAAATATTGTTTTCCATATCAATATAGACTGAGGGTGTTGGTTCTTTTGATACTGATTGAGAAGATGCCTTTGAAATATTTGGATCCAAAAACTTGTATTTAGAATAAATGTTAATTGTTATCTACAGAACAACTGTAAATATTTGATTATATTACTCCTCAAGGTATTTCATCTTATGTATAAGGACACAATAAGAAGAAAATTCACCATATCATGGGAGGAATAGAAGATAAAAACATTATATAGTAGAATCATTCACAAAATCTGGGGATTTCTATTTAGCCAACAGTTTTCTCTATTGTCTATAAGAGTCTTTGTAATTTTGTTCCAATGAACCAACTTAATTCATACATTCAATTATCGTTATATTAAAATACATGACTATTAATAAATATCATTTGGCATAATGTGTTTTATTCTAAGATACATGTATTGGTATTTCCCACATAGTATTTCTCACATTAAAAGGTTATAGATGTTTGATGTTAATATTAGAACCATGAAGTGAAATGAAAATATTCATAAATATATGATTTATAGTACGATGGAATCTATATAGTGGGATATGTATTTTTTATTCTATCATGAGTTGGAGTCTCATAAGACGTGCACACTTGTTCTCAAGAACATCAATCTTCATAATCTCCAAAAGATGATTTTATGATAAAAACCCACACAGATAAGAATTCTACAATGTTTATCTGTCATTATATATTAATATATATGGACATGTGTGTCTGAACTTATACATATTATTTTTATTAAAGAGTATCCTGAATTACATACATATAGGAATTGATAAAAACCATGATACCATATTCTCATGATTAGGTAGGATGAAATTGCATCATCATAAATGATTTATAATTAATAATTAAGTGAATAAAAGATGTTTCCCTTTTGAGTTAACGTAATTAGATATCATGGTACTTTATATTGAAATGAAACTATGTGATTAATCAATAGAAAATGCAGTATATTCACATGATCATTTTAAAAAAAATAAAAAATGATAATTGAAGAAAATTATCTGATTACATATGTAATGTAACATATTTGATGTTATATCAATATTGAGAGGTTATATTACATTGTTAGTGTTCAAAGGGCCTTGTTTTCATTTTAGTGTTACCATATTTCCAACTGGGTTCATTAATTTGTTTCTAGACACAGATCTTATACCTTATCCTGGTAAATATGACATTCCTTTATCTCTAAACAACTCATAAGTTCCCAATCTATTGTATGCAACATAACCCTAGGTGCGCCTCCCTATATACCAAAGGCTATTAGCTAGAATATAGGGAATTTTGGTTGATAATGGTGATACTACAGCCTTTAGAGATAAATAATTATATCAACTAAACATATATTAATTAAAAAAATATTATAATAGTAACGAATAAATAAAAATATACATACACCAAACAAAAAAATTATTTACCATGTAATTACAATAATACATGAATAAATAAAGCCTCCTAAAAGATAATCACACATATAAATGTTTTAGATAACGATTTCACATGAACAACTCGGCACAAAGTAATCACTCGACCAAAATATAAAATCATTTCTCCCATCTTGTTAACTATTTTCACATCGACCCATCATTAAAATATTGACAAAGATCCTTTCCCCTTACCTATACTAGAAATAATAAAGTTTTAATGTACCACAATATTCATGTGCGTGGAGTGAGTATAAGATCTGTAAGATTTCACCAATGGTGACCCCATATTAGATACATATATACAACAGTGCAGGAATACAAATAAATCATGAATCTCATACAACCTACTCCACTCTTGCTCGTCCATTCTAAAGTGATCCTTTACCTCCCTTAGCCAATGCTTGAGTGGAATGATGCATCCAATGTCTATTGTACCATACAAAACATAATCATTAAAAACCATTATATATCACATTACAAAAATATCTATATAACTATCCCAGGATTTCTTGACATCCTAAAAGCATGTCCCCAACCTATATCCCCTATCACATGGACTTATACTTCTATTATTGATACTAGATCAACAGTCGGAAAAAACTATGAAACAATGAACCCTATCCACACTTATATAAGTTATATAAGCTTATAAATAAATTGATGTACACATTTCAAAATAAAAAATTATTAATTATGACCAACTATATCCTTATATGGTGAGATCATCATCCAAAAAAAATTTCAACACCATCACTTATATTGCATAATTTATTGAGTCCTTCATCCACAATAAGTGGATAACACCACCTAATATGGCATCCTCAATATAGAAAAGTCTCCAATACCCCTATTTTCCAATTAATATTTAATGGATCACCTAAAAACTAGGGAATTCCAAGGGAAAACCACCATCACCACATGGAAACCACATCACCGACCCATGTAAATGGTCAATACCATTTGTGAATACAAGAAAAAACATTTCACTCCTATTATGATGCTCAACATCCATAACATACACCATAGCCAATCCCTATACACTCCCACATGACCACATTAGTCATCACATACTAGTAATATCATCCAAAACTAGTTTCATCACATCCCCTAACCATAAAACCACATATCAATCAAGACACACAAGACCATTCATAATCCCTTAATTTCATGCATGGTAGAACTCTTGGAATCCTCTAAAAGAAAAATAAAATCTAATTTATTTCATTCAAACTCTATCTTAGACCATAAAAATCAATCTCATCTACTATTATTCAAAAAAAACATATATAAAATAGGAAAAAAAGGCACCACATACTTGGATTGTACCAAAATATAGTCATTAATCATTTCTTGTAATTTCAGTTTTAGTCAAATTATTTTCATGATTTTTAAAAGATTACAATAATAAGGTTTTTTATACATGAATTGAGAAATATTGGTAAACATTACAAATATATGCAGACAAAATTTTATCCTTACTTTTGTATCCCTTATTCTTTTAAAGACATGGGATTCCAATAAAAAAATTATAGAGAACTCCCTCAATGAAGGAATTAATGGACTAGAAATTAAAACATTGTTTTAGAGGTCAAAAATCCCCTCTAACATTTTTAACCATTTCCCACCCTAAAAATTTATTATATAACTTTTTTGGAATAATATAAAAAAAAATCATCGCTACTATTTTTTGATAAAGTCTAAATTATTAATTACATTGTAAGTCATTCAAAGAGGCCTTACTATCAATGTATGACTTCTATAGATTCCATTTTTTCCAAATAATACAATGTAAAACTACCGTAGTAATACACCCTCATAAATATCCATATTATTATAAGACTCTGGTAAATGTATTTCCATCACAGTTAGGATTTCCAGAAAGACATAATAAATTTATACTCAACCATTTTTTCATTTATTTTTTATATAAATATATTACTCATACTAGTATCTTTAATTCTATAAACATTTCCTAACATAACCAAAAAATGGAAAATGTAAAAGTATTTATCAACCAAAATAATTATTCTATAAATAATTCTCATGGAAAAAATTATTACTTGGAATGTCAAACTCACTAATGTATAGCTCATATAAGATAAACCTTGAATTTTTTAACTTTTACAAATTTCTAAGACTATATTGCAACTCCCAAAACCAAAAAAAAATATAATAATTAATTTATAGCTCATACAAACATACCAATCCCATAAATAATATTATATTAATGTAAGAAACACTTACTATAAAACATTAAATTAATTAAAAATTTGTGCAATAGAGAACTCCTAAGGCTCGTTCATCAACCTATACTAATACTTCCAACACCACAATAGGGGTCCAAACATACACAATAAATCCATGAACCAACCCAAATCAGTATTAAAAATAGACATAACCTTAATGACTCCCCACTATATGGTATCTCATCCATGATCTATCTCATACATTTACTGATGGGCTCTTACAAAAACACTCATGCATCCTTCTCGGCATGTTCCTTAATACAATGATTATGTCAAACACATCCATATCGTTCAAACATACCTGGAATACCCCAATAACTCAAAAAAAGAAAATTACTCATTACATGGGAACTACCCACCCTATAAATTATCTACCCAAACTTATCTCATCCAAATTGAAATATACAATGCTGGCTTAACACCTATACATTATACACACATAGGTTATACACAAATATAAATTTTTCATTATCTATCCTCAATACACATCATCATGATTCCAACATCTCATTACCCATAATTCCTAATAGACATTTAATCTCTTATATTACCTAATCCCCACTTTATCAAACATCGTTCCTAATTCCAAAATCTGACACATATTATACCTAAATACCACATTTAATTAACATCATACCAAATTATTACTCTTATTGAGGTGGTAATGATTCCCATATTTACCATTCATCGTATCAAATTCTAACCTATGAACCATCTAAATCTTGAGATATGTATCATATATTCACCTTGTGGAGTAACTATTTTCGTATAAAAATAAAAATCATAATCACGCACTAACAAGATAACTTCGATTGGAATCGGGTCTTCATCACGGCCTAAATATATCAACTCAACATAATGTCATTTTTCTATCATATCCTGACCTAAGAAGTCCCATCATAGGCTATTGTATTGAGAGAAGTAACACCCAAATACTACCTATAAAAGTCCATGGACCAGTGACTAGCTCTTTGTAGGCATGTCACACACATGGGACTCCTTATCCTATCATTACCTCTAGTAGATACATATCACCAATGTAACAAGCCATCAATATTAGGGGGATATTCATAAATGATAGAATAATATGAATGAAAAAAATTATGGGAAATATAATGAAATCCATATGATAAAAAATATAAAAAAGGATGTAAAAAAATTACATACACACCCTGTATGCCAGAACAAAAATTTCAAAACACACTAAAGTGGAGAGTCCTCACTACAATCTGAATCAAAAAATTAATAGCTTCAGTTACAATCAATTCCATATACCACCAATACTATACCAACACAACATACCACTAGTTATAAAATCATGAACCCTAATCAAGTTACGTCAACCCAATTATTTCAAACCATCTTTTACCTATATGTTTTTTACATCAACAAAACACAACATTCAACAAGGTTAATATAGGGGTGACTATAAATATACTCACTAGGACTCCCCAAAATCCATTAGGGGAGAAATAATTCAAAATAATATTAAATACTAGAACTAAGTTTTTTTAGGATAAAATATAGAAATCCATAAAAATAAGTCAACTCAAGGTTCTCTGCATAAAGGAATAGCTGAAAGGAATTAAAAAAGTTCATTCTAGATATTATCAACTCTAAAAGACATTGGGACACCATGAAGTCGTACTCCCCATAACTACAATCTAAATATAAACTATTCTTCGGTATCTTGAGGTTATCAATAGAACAAATTGTCCGCAATATCTGATGTCAATATCCATCCACAACAACACATCTCAATGCTAATCCATATGGTATTCTTGAAATAAAAATTTAATTGAACCCAAGACATCCTAGGATTCCAATGCCCACATTTCCACTAAAATCCATTAGGGTAAGTCCACTAAATCATGAAGCTCATTCTCCCTAAGATGAATCATGTGCTTCATGATGCTAATGATAAACATATATATAGTCATATGAGTTACTCAAATCTAGGAGTATGATCTAAAAACCCACATGTAGCTGAATAAAATAACACCTAGATATTATAATAACAAATTATCATGAAACAACATAATATTATCATCAAAAGATGTCATATGATCCATTCCTCATAACTGTGTTTGAAATTGAAACTATAGTATAGGGTCTCTATTTCATAAAATATATATGAAAGTGTAAAATTAAGACACACAAAATATAGGATACCAACTCCAAATATGTGGGTGAAATAGATAACTCTATTTGATTTCACATAGTGTGGATCCAACCACATGCTCATGTCGGATAAATAAATTTCACTGCAGGGAACCCGGTCCTAATTGGGGAGATTCCAACTCCACTTGGGAGTGTATTGGGGGAAATATACATTTAAATGAAGTATCTAATGTCAATAATTACAACATGTAACATCATAGGTGTACACGGGGTTTAATCATAAGCCGAAAACCTTTCCATTTTTTTTCCTTCACATAGAGTGTCTTAACCTAACTATATAAAGGGTATAGAAGACACGCAATATTACATTTCCACAAGGGTACTCAACATATACCACTTCATCCGGATTATTATCCCTTTGAGGTAAAATTATCTATATCCCAACACACATGGTGTGTGTGTTCATATGTGTCCTTTTTTATATTCTCCTCAGTATACACTGAACTGGTTAGGTTGGGGTCACAAAACATGTAGATCGATATCATAACCAGGATGTATTTTACTCCCCTAGAAAATATATTCAATGAATTATTGAAACACGTGTCTTGTGTTCTCTATAACTATATTTTCAACAATTATGGTTTTCTTAAAAGATCATTCATGTGACACAATTTCTAATTTTATCACCCATTCAAATGATTAATCGGTGAAAACCTCTCAAAACTCTCGAAAGCATGTATACCATCATCAATGGATGTCCTTAATTTTGATTCCATTCTTTATTTTCTTGATAATTGATCAACTAATTATTCCCATTATTTCACATGTAATAGTTCACAAAATTGTCATAGTTGATTCACACCATTATTTGTTTTCCATTATCTTCAATCCTCCATCATGATGTAATATATATTTCTAAACACACAACATCAATTCGTGGAAAACCAACAAATCATTAAATGAAATTGGTTACTGGAAAAATGGAAAACCACCAACTAATTAAACTACAATGATGATTACATGTTGAATAGAGGTAGAAATCTAATAAAATAGACATGTGAGAAACAAACATTTCCATTGTAAAATACCCCATTGTTAGTTGATATAAGTCAGTGAAGTGATATCAAAATTACCATTCTAATAATAACATGTAACAATTATATAAATACAAATAAAATCATCAATAAATGATAATGGGAATCCTTGATTTCATAATTTTTTTTAAGTCCACATACCCACAATCAATGATCTAGTACCACAAATACGTACTTTTAAAACTCACGCTGATATAATCTATAAAAACCTAGATATAACCAAAGTTTATAAAAAACAATAATAATAATAATATCATCCCATAAATACCAAGGATCATTTTAGGTTCATATAATTAGGGATTTAAGACAAAAATACCCTAATAAATCCCATTAACTTCTCAATTAATTAACATTCTGTCCAAATATATAAGAAACAAATTAATTCATGATATTTCATAAATATATCGCAAAACAATCATCTACACATTACATACTTATCAATATGTAATTATTTTTAATTATTTTATGACATGGGGAATGTAAAAATATTAATGGTTTAATCTCTAATGGTTAGTATTGGAATTTTATAACAAAAGATGTAAAAAACATAAGCATGACTTACATAATATGGGAGGAATAAAAATAATAATAACATATCAACAACCAAATAAAACTGAGAGTGTGTTATATTGATGGAAATATATTAAAACATAAATAGTACTTATTACATATATCAAATTGTTGTAATGTATAATTTTGATCAATAAAAAATTATTTTCAAGGCCTTGGTTGAAGACATTATGTTGTCATATAGTGAGGCATACACCAAACCCTATATTGTTTTTTCTCTTGAGACATGTCGATGCATCGAGATGCTCTTTAATTATGGACCCCACAAATATTTTCTTGTCCAATTAATTTACCATACATTTCAATAAGTCATTTATTTCCATTCCATAAGGAACCTCTAGTTGAATAATGTCAAGGATATATATATAATGAAAAATATTGAGAGTCAATACATATTCAACCAATTTTAGTAGTCAACAATCCTAAATAAATTTCAATATTTGACTCCATTTCAATAAAAAATAACATGATAATAACACATATAGTGAAATTAGGTCTATGAAAATAAAAACATAGCCCAAATTCTTGTAATCATCAGTATTATAATACCAATATATAATATACCAATAATTTTCCCCATGAAAATAAAAGTGATAACATGATCATGACCCCTCTAGATAAAGGAATACGGTAAAAAATACATGTTAAGCCTATTAATAATAATCTACGTTGGAAATAAAATATAATAAATTACAATTATTATCCCCATGTCAATAAAATAGATAACATGATCACAACCCATCAGTAGATTGGTCGATGCCAACAAAATAATATAGTCACTGTTCAATAAAAATACATATTAGTGTGTCGAAATAAATGAAAAATACCCCAAATGATAATATGTATATATTTATATTAAGGTATACATCATGAAACATAAACCCTATCTGAGGTTTATAATTGTGAAAATTTGAAGGGAAATTGAATTGAAAACATAAATTTTTTTTAGAAATCCTTTTTAACATTAATGTAAAAAAATTAACATGTTAATGACAAAAGTATTTTTCCATTAGTGAATTGAAAAATATTTTAAAAAGATTAGTTTCTTAAAATAATATTAAATTATATATCCTTAAAATTAATAAGTCTTATCATAGATAAATTATGAGAGGATCAAAAAACATAAGAATGAGAAATGAAAAACCCTTTCAAATATCTAGAAAAATACATTGTTCAAATCAGAAAGAGTAACAAACCATTCTCTAGTATGAACATATATTTTTACCAATTAGGTATATAAATTAATATAAAATCATATATTCTTATAAGATAGCCCATTAATTTATGAAAAATTTTAATTATGAAAGAATATAACTTAAGGAAAGGATACTTGTGTTAAAAATAATTCTTAAGAGAAACATACTCCATGAAGTAACAAAAATTTCAAAAAATATTATTATTTTCATAAAAATGAAAATTTATATAAAATTAATATAATACCACGTAATATATTCATTGTGAATAATATTTCAATATTTTATGTATGATAATATGATCACAACTCATGGAATGAAAATTGAGTTACCAAAAATCATTTCAACTAGGGTAACAATTGAGTAAAATCTATTTGATGGAAATGAAATGATTTAGATTAGTATTTCTAATTAATAAAAAAATTATGATAAATATAAATCCATGGGTATTCAATTAAACATATAATGTAAAATTATTTGTGTAACATAGTCATATGATAATGAACTATAGTGCGAGACAAAGTATCCATGAAATAAGAGAAACACATTAATCAAACCCAATTTAAAAGGAGGTTATTTTAATTGAGGCTTAAATACAATGAATATTAAATCTTTTGTGATATTATATTGTAAATAGGTAGTATATAAAACACATAAATCAAATTTTTATCGTAATATTAAACATTTAACAATGAGTGGAATTTGAGATGAAAACCCTTATTGTGGTCCTTATTCATTCTTCCATACCACCAAACATAATTAATAATTAAATTTTGTTTTTTAAATAAATTACCATGAACCGTATCCTTAATTATAAAACTTTATAAAAAATTATTTATATTCATTATATATATATATATTACTTAGTTTTTACCTATTTTCAACACCATGTGTATGTAATCGATGTCTATTTGAACAAGTTTCATTTAATTCCTTTTGGTATCTAATAATATTAAAAAAATTTGAATTGTTAAAACAGATAATTTCCATTAATAGATATTATAAGATATTTTATAAATCAACTATTTTATTTCATTAATTTTTTCATTCTGATTTATGAGGAAGAAATTAGTGACAATCATGTGTTGATGATTCATAATGAATGAAATATGTTTTTTAATTAATGAGATAAATTTTTATATAAATTAAGTAGAATTAGAAACATAAAATTATTTAAATATCTATATCCTATTATAAATTTAATTATTTCTTAATATTCATTCAATACAATAATGAATTTTTCTTTTTAGGTAGGTGGTTAAACCAACAGAAACATGAACCTACCAAGATTAATGGGTGATTTAGTAGTAATATCATCAAAAATAAAGAATGATGATATTATATGGTTCATATTACAGTTTTATATTATAATTTTAGTAATTTGTAAATATTATTTAATTTATATAATTTCATTACATGGAATGAAGATATTATTTTCCTCATATCACGCTTATTTTAAACGATTAAATTGGTGATAATCATGTGTTGAACAAATAATTAATAGGTTCTGAAATTTTTCATATCATAAACTCATTGACATTATTAAAATAATACTTATAAATAAAACCCATTTTGATGATGATAAATTTAATCTTGTAAAAAAAAAAGAAAAATTCAAATCAGTTGTTCTATGGAGTTGGTATTCTACACATATGGAATAATTGTGATTTCATTTTCCAATGAATATAGAAGAGGAGTAAGATAGTTTATTATTTTATAAAGATAATTGTAATATAAAGATAATTATTATATAATTATTATAATTTTTTTATTAAATTTTCCTCTTATACTATCTTCTTAATGTGGTAAAGGAAAACAAAACATGTCGCATCATGGTGGTAGTGGTATTCAAAATTATTGACAAATAACTTCATTTTTATTAATAGAAAATGGAAATGGCGATTAATGGTTATATCCAAACCGTAATAAAATTTATTAACCTAAAAATACTGATGAAATTAAATATTCATTTTATAATCAAGTTTTTAAAACAAATATTTTCTATAAAATTGATTACTCACTTTGAAAACATTTATATTTCCTTGGATGGTCATTTTTTTTTGTAATTTATTGCATATTCTAAGATATTATGTCGTCATTATTAAGAGAGGGAAATATTATTATAGGTGAATTAAAAAAGGGAAGGTATCATGAGGAGGCAATTTTTTTAGCTCCATGAATAGTCAGTGATATGCCACTTTTATAATTGGTGCGAAATTTTTTTTGTAAATATTTAAACTTCATATAAAGGGAACGTATGTCAAACATGTCATCTGTGTCAAATATTTATATATAATAGACTTTAGAGGAGTTCATATCAATAAAATTCTCATAAATACAATATATATATTCTTTATCAAATTTTTACCCCATTACCCCTTGATTGGTTACTTGTACCATTTCAGTTTTTTCTGTAGTAAAAAGTTATTACTTAATGTAACATTATCATTATGACCAAAAATATAATAGTACATATTATATATTTTGAAAAAATTATTCTAAAATTTATATCTATTCCATTTGATTCAATTTATAAAATTTCTAAATCATAATTTTCAAATAATAACTTGTAATGTATTAAAACCATTTTCTGGGAAATTATTACTAATATTATAAAATATAAAATATTGGTTAATAAATTACCAAAAAAATTAAATTTTAAATTCACATATCGAGTAAAAATTTAATCTTATAATAAATTTTCATTAATTTCAAAAGTAATCTTATATCATAATAACATCAAAAAAGGGATATTATTTGTAAAAATAGTATTTTCACGTAAAAATAGTTCTTTCTACAAAAATCATACAAAATTGATAAAATATTACTGTGGGTAAAAATGTGAATTTTTTAAAAATTATGATTCTAAATTATATAAATATATATTTTAAATGAAAATGTGAGATATAATGAAAAATAACTGTTATAGGCAACTATAATTTCATATTAGTAACCATTCTTATTTTTATTCCCTATTATTTAATAATTAATTAAGTATTATCAAATTGTAGATATAGAATATATTTAATCATCATTAGTAAAAATTATTCTTGAAGAACAAATTAATACATCGTATAATAGAAATATTAATAAAAATAAGTTTCTTTGATTAAAGTGATTAAATAAGTGATTTTAGGTAAAAATATTGAATTTCATTCAAATAACATGTAACATTTATTTTCATTCTATAAATATTTCATAAATATTTTATTACTAATCCATCATTTAAAATAAATTTCATGGTTTTTATGTTCATACTTACTATTTATATATTTATCAAAATTCATCAAGCCTTCATTTTAGATTAGTGGTGCAAGTAGAGAAATCTATCGAACACATTTGGATAATTTAATGAAGTCCATATGTTAATTTTTCTGGGTGATACCCCATCCACCCAAAATAAATTACATCCTATCTATTTTATTCATAAGAATATAGTAATTTATATAAGGAGCTGTAAATTAACCATAAATATTTAGAGGATAATGGGATTATTTGTTAACTGGAAAGATTTTTATCTATATGATAATCATCTCCATATAGGTTATTATTTATAAATTAATATCCAGAATTTGTGGAAAAATTATATCCCATCGGACGATATAAAATCAGGTGTGAAAACTAACTATCTGATTCATTTTTCTGGTTTCATAGGTTTTTTATTATTCAAAAGGTGGTTGGTGAGTTTTCCCTCATCGGGTATCAAATTAAGACATTAAGTCACATAATTCCCAAATCTCTTTGAGGTAAGTAATGAATTTTGGTAACGTAACTATTTCCCATAAACTTGTGATTCTAATTAACTTCATTTCCTAACATATTGAATTTATTTGTCCCTTTAAGATAATTTCTTACTTTATTATTATAAAATTATTCACTTTTGGGAAATTAAATCTTCCGTCATTTATCATCTTCTTCACTTGATCTTTAAAGAAACTCCACCATTCACTTATTTAGATTATTTGGGACATCTATTATTTTTTCATTGTTAATCATATTTCATTATAACTAGTTTGGTATAATCACAAGGTTTCTCACTCCACCTCCCATTTGAATGGGTTTTTCATTTATATAATCCCTTTATAGTCCCTCATAATGATTATAAAATTTAATCCATAAGAAATAAACAATTATTAAAACAAAAATATTTAACAACCATGATTATCAATATAATATATTTATCATAATAAATGATAGGAAAATTTATCCCCAATATGTATTAATTTATAAAACTATAATGTTATCCCATAAGAATTAAAACTCAACTTGAATAAGACACAGTTCAACCTATATCAAACTTCATTTAATATATATAGTTTTCATTTCAGCGTAGGACACTTTTAGTTGAGTTCTCTTATACTTCATAAATTAATCCTAAAAAACAGAAAATAATCTTGTACATCACAAAAAATATTGAAATATATTCTCTAAAAATAAAACATATTTTTTATTTGGGAAAGTACTTATAGATTATTTTATCTTAACTTATTAATATCTATTATAATATCCTGCATTCATAATGAATGAAAATTTATGAAAAAATTCTATTTTTTATTTTTTTATATTTTTTATATTCTGGAATAATACAACGAATAGAATGTCGAGAGTATGACCAATTTAAATTGTTTTTTATTAGGAATGATGATCGAGAGGTATCCTGGGTGTTTGAACAAAAAATGGAGACTTTAGGTTATGTCTTGGATGTTTTTGTTTTGTACCTTTGTTTCATAGTTTTGTGTTCCAAAATTTGGAGAAACAATGTGACACCTTGGTTCCCAGATAGTTTGTGGTTAATTTTGAACTAAACACAATTTCCTTTCATGGTTTTTTCATGGATTTGTGTGAAATGTTTGATGAAAAGGGTAAATTATGTATTTTGATGGAGGGTATGAGACATCGATCGTGGATTATTCTTGATTTTAGAAAAAATTTGTTTCTCGTTGTAGAGTTTTTATAGTCGGGTGTGTATGGTTTGTGAATGGTTCGGCCAACCAACCATTGAAACTATGCGGAGTTTTCTCTTGGATAGTTACAACTGCATTGTTGGAAACATGGTTTTGAAAACCATGAATCCTGTAATTGAGGATACATAAATTTCATTAAATGGGGGAATTTACCAGGACTTTTATATGGATTTTTAGGTTTCTCCAAAAACATTATTCCACAATAGATGAACATTGACTAGAGGACTCGCAAATCTCCTCCTCCTTTCGCAATTTGATTTGGTGAGTATTCTTGTTTTTTCTTCTATGTTTACTAGGAGGTTTCTCATCATCCTCATTCTCATTCCCTCCATTAGTTATACATCATAATTTTTCTTTTTTGGGATTTAGGATTACGTTCTTATTCAACCAGGGCATAGTAGAGTCTCTTAATACCCAATGATCATATTTAATGTCTCATTCTAAATAAAGTTAATTTCTTTAATAGATTGTGTTTCACAAAACACCAACTCCAAAAGGACTGTGATATACTATAACCTAACTAGTAAATTGGATGGAATAAATAAGACTCTCTAAATTTTGAAATTAATTTTATAATAAAATACTCTGGTTATCAATTGTTTTGAAATAATCAAAAATAATAATTTTGTTTCTAAGAAAAAATATTTTTCAACAGAGAATATAGTTATATCGTACAAAATATAATTAGTCACTATTGTCAAATGGTTTTAATGAATCTTTTATATTAAATATAACATTTTAATATTTATGTAATATATTTAATATGAATTGAATAATAATAAATCATTTTTTATTCTTAAAACAGTGTTTTATAAATTGTTATTTTTTTCAAAAATTACACTCTAATTATTAAACTAATTTCTAAAACATATAGTTATTGAATTTGATAAAAATAATTGCATATTTATAATTAGTGGGGAAATGTTTTTTAATTGGTCCAATTATATTTTTGATAAAAAATAATAATAATCTTGGAAAAATTTAACACCTCAAAAAATGGAAAATAGAGTTAATTCTATTTCAATAATTATGATAAGACCACATATATATATATATATATATATATCTATTAGGATATTGGTCATACGGTTACATTAAACACACACACACCACACACACAGGCCGCAAAGGCAGGCCATATCCGTTAAATCATTAGCCCACCCATCAAACCTTATTTATTCAGTACATGGCCCAATGTCCTAGTAGGAATGAAACCCATTACATGGACCAAAGGCCCACAAACTATCATTAAGACCTTTTGTAGAATCATGTCTGCATGTGTAAGGCCTACGTCACCTCCTGCCAACGGAAATTAACTCCCAACTAAATTTGAACCCTTGTCTGATGTGGGATTACAGGGAGCCATTCCCACTAATTCAAGACCCCAACTGTTGATAAGATAATATATATTCAAACTAATTCTAATTGAAAATTTGTATTCACCATTTATTTCCACATTCTCTAATTTTATTTATTTAATTCAAAATTTTCAATGTAAATTAATTATATAGTACATAGGACAATGATAGTTACAAAATGTCACTCTTTTTGTATGAAGAATCATTTATGGGTCCACATAGGGTAAAATAATTATTACACATAACCAATATTCATATTTTGATCATAATAATATTATTTTCATTATAAAAAAATTATTTTTTATTTTTAGAACTCATATAATTATTTAAAAATCTTGTATAATATTAATAATATATTTATTTAATTAAGAGTTAAATAGAATAATTTATTTTAAACATATTAATTTTGAAATAATTTTAATGATTTAATGTGTAAAAACAATTATATATATCTACATGAAATATTTGGGTGTTTGGAAATCATTATACTCTAATGTTTCCTTTATCATGATGTATTTTATTCCAAATTAAATAAATAGTGTCAAAACTATCATAAATGATAATTTATCATAACATGAATTTTCAAAGTATATAAATTTCATAAAAAATTTATATTCATACATATTAATTTAATATAGTTTAATATATATTATATTTTCAACTTAGGATTCATTTATTCATTTATAGTAACATTTTTGACCCTTTATGATTAAAATAGTGTTTACTACAGTTATGGTATGAAATAACTAACCAAGTGGTTAATCAAAATGATAATGTTTATAATGATACCAAAACAGGACTAAATTTAATCGGTTAATGGTATCAAATCCCTATACTATCTTATTATACAATCAGTTTCAATATAGACAGATTTTCTGTAATAAATTAACTTACAACAGTTTAATCTTTTTTGAATTTCGAAAAGTGCCCCTCAATTAAATTATAAAAGGACATGTACTTATTCACTTATTTAAATAACAATGAGAACTAAATATCGAATAAAATATGACCATTAAGTATCTCAACATCCTTATTCATGTTCAATAGGTTTTATTCCTTCCAAAATACCAACCCTAGACCACCTAATGACAGATCTAAAGAATGTTTCCCGAAGAATATGTAGTCATTTTTACCAACTCCTTCTTGTTTATTTCATCTTATTCATCCAATTCATATATTGTTTCTATCCTAAATTAATAATTATATAATAATATATATTATTAGATTTTATTTTGATTATTATACAACTATGTTCCATGTTTTATCCATCCCATGAAAAACAAAATCACTGTGGGTACAAACGAATGGAATACGGTCTCCATAAAGGGCTGTAATATTTTTGTCACCACATTAATTGGATGGTTATAATGATATAAATAATTGATATGTAAGATATTTTTATATGATATTTATTTTTTAAAACTAATGTATCATCATTTTTCTTACCCTTTCATCCATTGAAAAATGATATTGTAGCTCATTCATATATACAAATCATAGTCACCATGAAGTGGTGCGAATAATTTTCAATTTTATTCATATAATAGTCATTATAAAAAAATATATAATGAATTAATATAATATCTATGGCCTAAATATAATATTTGATAATATGGAACAATATTCTATTCATAAGATACAAAATTTAAATGAAAAAAATTGACAGGAAGTTGTGGCTTCTAAAACACAAATGAATGTTAAAAATATAATATTATATACAAAAATATAATAAAATGATATAAGGAAATCATATATTATATTATAAATATTTATATGGTATTATTATCAATTTATAACTTGTTTGAAATTTTTGTACATGAGGATAAATCATAATAAACTAGAGTTATGAAAATGGTAAGGGATATTCATCTCACTTTTATTTCCCTGAGACACATGCCTTATTCAAAACATATTTCATATGTGTGGTGTATATAAAACACCATTGATATATTATATCAAGAATATATTTTTATTCATAATATTTTACAATTCATCTGATTTTTTTATTTCACTGGGATTATAATTGATAGGATACCCATGTTTTATGGGTTTATTTTATAATCTATTCATTATTCAGGATTGTCTGTTTTTCAGTTCTAATGTTTTATAATTTTCCATCAATAGTGGTTTCATTAATTTATTATTATCCTTAAAGAATTTATAATCAATTTTAACTATTTTTTACATTTTAAAGAAATAATTAAAAGGATTTTTTCCAATTCTTCCAACGAGGTATTTTTTGACTTTCGGTTCAAACATACTAAAGTAATATATTGTTTTATGTTATACAACATGATAAAATTTCCTCGATATCATAGTGCATTAATTATATTACTCTACTTTTATATTATTAAAATAATACTTTTAATGAAAAAATTTCACTTTTTATTTTTTAGTTTCTTTATGAAAAAATAATTTTCAATAAGATATTATATTTATCTCAAAGATGCTTTTAATGAACCTTTTTTAACATTTTTTCATCAATGAACAAAAAAAATTATTTTTATTATTCCCAAATGGGTATATGTCGAAATTTTATAATCTTTTATAGCATTAACTTTTGATCGTTTGATATTGATTTTCTATTAAATATTTTTATTATTGATATCATGGATATGATTAATAGGTAAATTGTATACCATTTTTACATACGATGACCACTTTGAAAGTTATACGTATACTTCATGAAATAATATCAAATATGTCATATTTACTAATTAAAAATATTTTGGGACATGGCATATTGATTCATGAATTATATCGTTTTTTGATATTTGAAGAATGCTTTGGACCAACAGTGATGGGTGGGAAAGGAATTATATTTCTCTTGGATTCATTGATAGTATCATGAGGTTAATCAAAAATCTATAATTAAATGGGTTTCTAAATATAGTTTCAAACAATCCTGTTAGAGGTATTTAAGGTAGATATATCATGTTCATAAAGAAATAATATCCAATAATTAATCGTTTTTATCATTACTATTTCAAATATTGATATCCATGATATTTTCACAATGATATTATCTTTGGGTGACATTAATTCTAATTTTATTGAATAAATTAAATTTGTTTTAATATATTTATGATTCCATATTAATTATTCCTTATCATGTATAGATATTCAAGTTATTTTAATTTAATGTGAATTTACTAATTTACCTTTTCCATGTTGAGTATGCCTATTGATTCATGATAACTTTTTCTATAATTATCCCTTATAGAGCGTTTGCTCTCACCCTTCTTTTTATCGTTGCCATTATATGAATATAAAATATATTAATGAGTCCAAGTATGTTAATTAAATTCCATTATTATATTCTATGTTTATTACCACTGTAATAAGAGAACAATGTATGTATATATTTCATCAAGACTACTAAAATGATCAACCATTGGTGATGCATTACCTTATATAATATTCCAATGTAATAAACTAATTATTGATTCCTGGAATCTGGAGTTGGGTTTTTTATGGTTTGTGTCATTGAATATTTAGTGGTAACCAAATGAACTAGATTTTAAAATAAAAATTACAAACATGATAACTATGATAATCCCTTGTAGTATTCAACAATATAAATGTTTGATAAACTTTATTAATAGATCAATAAAAATGATTATTTATATATAACTAGGTGTTTTTCATTATTTATTGATGGTGCTAAATTGATGAAAGTTAATCAATACGAATTGTCATTGTAGGTATTTACTGGATGAGCATGTATATATAGTTTCCATAGGAGCTGAGAATATAAGAACCATAATATGGATGTTTGATCCATGTTATTTCAAATAAACATATAAATATAGGAAAAAATGTTGTTCCCTGACATGAAACACCTTTATTGAATTGTTTTATTTGACAAATTCCCCTATATTTTATTGGAACAACCAATATAGTGGTATTTGGGTAATGAATCAAGTCTCTAGAAATGATATTTCTCGCCTAGTGATGTAAGGAAAGGGAATGGTTAACCAGGATGTGAATTTTTTCTGAGGTTAATATGATGAATTGAGCTCATTGGTCCAAAATAATGAGGAATAATAATATTAACATTTTAAGTAGAGATAATTTAAAGTAATAATCATAAATAAATATTAAACTTATGAGAAACAACCTAAAATGAAGTGAAATATCTGCAACATAAGTAAATATAAGAAAGACAATGTTTTGTTTTATGATGATACCATTACATTAATATTGGGTGTGAAAATGATTATATACATCATCTAGATAGTAAGATTGATAGTTTCTATAAAGGTATCAAGATGAGTGTCTAAATGGAATTATCTTCTTAAAATATTTCATCATATGAAGAAATAGTATTTTTTAGCATCACAATGGAGAATGAATTTTATAGATCATTTTTCATTTAATGAAAGAAATAGAAAAATAGGTTTTCTTAGAGCCATGAAAAAGGTAAGGCATCAAAGAAGTAGAAGGAAATGATGAAATTCACAAATTGTGAAAAATTTGGAATAATCATCATGGGAAATTCCTATTAGAAATTATAGTTTATTATAAGTTAAGTGATAAGGGTATAATGGATCATAAATATAAGGGTAAGAAAAAATATATAATTTTTAGTACTTCAGTTGTAATTAAATGGGGAATTATTCAAAAAAATGACCTACGCATTAAGGGAATATACCATAGAAGGGGTCAAGAATCCATGTCCAATCTTATATGAAAACCGCATTTGGGTTGAAATTTCCTAATGATGTGGTGGAAGGGAAATTAATAATATCTTAAAAAATATTTAATTCATTATTTTTTTCTAGATCCTCATAATATTTTATATATGACCTGTTTCAGAAGAAATTGGTCATTTCCATTTTCATTTAAGAAGGATGTTGTTAGTAAAAACTCCTAGATTAGTCTCATTACAATATGGGTGTGTCGTGAAGTTCCCTATATGAAAAATTAATGTAATTTAATTGCAAGCCTCATTGGAATACATGTGGATGACATCGATATCTTCCTTATTATAGATTATATTTTAAAATATAATTAAAAATTCTATTATAGAATAGGGAAGTTATGATTTATGGATAATATAGGTAATTACATATAATTAGAATGGATACTTCATCATATCATTCGCAGATAGACCCACACCAAGATGTTCTTTCAAATTTGACTCTTAAGGAAGAAGAAAAAAATTATATTTGAAGAAAAAATGTAATATCAAACATGGAGTTGTACCCATTGTACAGAAATAAATTGATGTATTTATGGAGGAATTAATATAAAATATACTAGAGCATGAATTATAATTTTACATTTATTTAACCCATCATGAAAACCCTATATTATCAAATCCCTATAGAATGACCATGTTAGAATTAGTAGAGTCAAAGAAAAATCTTCAAGATTTGTTTGATACGAGTTTTATACCCCATTTTGTTTCACTTTGGAGAGACCATGTTATTTTTGAAATATGAAAGATAGATCTATACGTTTTTTCATTGACTATACAGAAATCAACACTATTATAATAATTAAAAAGTATCATCCACCTCAAATTTTTGACTTATTCAATTAAATTCCTAGAGATAAATATTTTTCAATTATAGAACATCAATCTAGGAATCTTCAATTGTGTGTAATGAAATTAGATATTCTGAATACGACATTACATATCAGGTATGTACATTACATGATTATTATAATTCCATTTGTATTGAATAATGCACGCTCTATTTTTATGGTTGTTATGAACAAAGTATTCAAGTAATATCATGATTTTTTTTGTTATGGTATGTGTTAATGATATCACGGTGTGCTCACAAATCTATCAAGATCATGAAAATCACATATGGATTATTATTATGATCCATAAATATATGAAATTGTGTAATACAATTATTACGTATTAATTCTGGATACAAAATGATTCTTTTCAGGGCCATATTGCATCCAATAATGAAATATTATTTGATCCTAAGAGATAATGGAAATACATATATGGCTATTCCATCGAACAAAACTGAGGTATATAGTTTCATTTTTTTCAGGTTAATATTAGCCATTTGTTTAAAATAATTCCTAATTAGATTACCCATTAACCAAACATTCATTTAATGGTTTTAATTTTCTATTGAAAATGGAATTTGAATACTTTTTTTGAATAATTGAAGACAATATTGGTCAATGATCCCATATTGACCCTACAATTATGAATTGATGGGTTTTTGATATATACTAAATCATAGAAGAAGGGAAATGGTCTTTTCATTATGAAAAAATATAATTTTACTGTTTATGAGTCAAGTACTTTAAATATTTATCAATATATCTATATAACGCATGATCAAGATTTGGAAGCCATAATATGTTCATTAAAAATATGGATCCATTATCTCTATGGTGAAAGATGGGAGATATAAACTAATCATAAGAGCAAGTAATATATCTTTTCATAAAAAGAGTATAATATGATGAAAATGTGATGGTATGAGTGACTCAAGGATTATGATTTATAATTTCATTACCTCATAGATAATGAAACTAAGTTAGTTGATTCAATAAGCATGAAGGGTCTTGGAGTTATTAAAAAAATGAGGATTGGTAGGGATCTTGTATTCTTGTATCTTGTAAATATTGATAAAGGAATTATTAATGACGGGGAAACATAACTAATTATTCTTCTGTTATAAAATAAATCCATATTACAAAAATAAAAAGTTATTAGTCGAATGATGAGAATATCTAAAAAAATTATATGCATAAGTTAGGAAAAATTTGATGACAACTTATATGATGATGGTGTTATAAAATATTGAAAGAAACTGTGTGTTCCAACTATAACTGACTTAATGAGGAAGTTATTTTATGGTTCTCATTGATTGAATTTCCCTATTCACCGCACTGGTACCTATATGTATAGATATTTTATGTAACACTTTTGGATGGATAATAAGACACATGAAATTATAGATTTTGTTTCATAAAAATTTATTTTTGAACATGTTAATACTGAAAGACATAAATATAGGGGAGCTATGCAACAATTACTTATTCCTCCATGGAAATGCTATTAAATTACTATCAAATTTTTCCATAGGCTTCAAAATACACCACGATGGAATGATGAAATATGTGTTATTATTAATCAAATTACCACATCTTTGCATTTCCTTGATATAGGGGAATATTTTCCACTAGATCACCATTCAGGACTCAATATTAATGTTGTTGAAAGAATCCATGATGCCCCTAATTTAATTGTTTCAAACCATGTGTAACATACCGGTATGAATAATCACTAAAATAGTTGTCGGACCAGTTTCCCCAGGGCCTCATGCACACCTCCCCATACACAAGAGGATAATAACTTGTAGCAAGGGTCTTATTATGTTATGGCAGGGAAATTATACCCCTATATCAGAGTACAACAGAGGTATAATGAGAAAGTAAATAATATTCAATAGTGGGAACTGTAATATACTGAATAAGAAAGATGGACAATCACAATATCCAACACAAGATTCCATATCCAGAATATACTACAAAGAATTAATATTTAATATATACAACTGGAAATAATATGCTATATGATACAAAGTAAAAAAAGTAAAATCCTAAGGGGAAATCTCCATGAGAATCCCGACCATGAGCTAAGTAGTTTTCTTCTAACACCATTTTACTATATAAACAACACAATAAATCACACATAGTCCTATGAAAATAAATTTCTACTCAGTTACCCTAATGCAATAGCGGCCAAAGAATGGTGTGAGAAATAAAAAAAGTAAGAAACCACCAATGTTTTATGCCAATATGCCAATGAATATATAAAACAACATTATGAAGGGAGTAATGAATGATGTAAAGTAGGTAACCAAAAGTTAAAATACTATAAGTTCTATGATATCTTTAACAACAATATCATTTAATAAATTTTAGTTAAGAAATATGTATCTGATTTATTAGTCAAGCATGTTACATTGTAATCAGTTTCAATGAACCATTCATCTCATTTAATTTATAAGCCTTTAGACCTGGCACATATCCCATCATCTTCCATTTGTATTGGTAAAAAAATTATTCAAAAGAATTCCATCAAATATGAAATAATAAATACTGAATATAACTTTTTACGTTGGCTTGTCAGATGATTCATATAAATCATTTCATCCTTTATAAAATTATGAACCTGATCCCACTCATTGTATTCTTAATTTTGAATCACGGTATCACTCTGGGTATAATGTAAACCAAAAACCAACTATCTCTTCCATGTCGATCCTCAAGAACCCAGGATTCACTCAAGGCATGGTATAATGTCCCTACCAATTGAATTCTCCCATAGAAGTCCACTTTGGGAGCCCATGTATCACTCATGGAAATATGGTCCATTCAAATTTAGTACATCCAAGAAATTCACATATGAATCCATGTGTCACTCTGCATATAATATTCAATCAATAGATTATGTCCTTGGTAGTTTTCTAGGGGGTCCAAGTATCACCCAAGAAAAAGAAAGGTATCAGACAAATGAGTGTGTCCATGCAATTATCTATTGAATCCATGTATCACCCAAGGAATAAATCGTTAATTCTCAATAATTCCCATTTAATATATTTATTTTACATTCCATGGTTAAAACAATAAACATATCACCTAAAAATCACCTAATAATTTAACACAAATAATTGGCCAGCTCAGAAGGTTTCCCATTTATTTTACTCCTATGGGTAATTCATTAAACAAGCATCTCTAGCTTGAGAATTAAAAAAATCATTCAATAAAAATCATCTAACCAGGATGGTCTAATATGATGAGGTGAAAAATCAAGAAAAATTCATTTACACCTCACATAAAAAGGGTGCTAAAGGCATGGAAATCTTATAATGCATACCATCTAACTGTAATAATAGGAGAAAAATTTACAACAATATTCTAATGTATAAACCACCTGTCACATGTCATAGACTCCATTTAACTCACAAGGGAACATCAATACAAAAATCAACTCATTCTAAATTAAACAATACATGGATAATATCCTTGGACATGTCATCCATTCGCTTTCCTCAATCAATTCCATCACAAATGATATTATAATTCAAAATATAATACATTCTAATTATAATTACCAATTGAAATCACAATTCAGAATACATATCCATTTTCAATTCAAAATTAAATTTTTAATTCATTATTAACATCCCAAGACATGGTGTGTGGTGCACACCTCTAGAGGGGTCCATTATCATATTTCATAAAAATGGCCCATTTAAATACACAACACACCCAAGGTGTGACTTCAAATAAATGTTGTAAACCTATATATATTCATTAATGGGACTATTTAGTTTAATAGTTTATACCAATCAAGTTAAATAAAGGAATAAAATACATTTCATGGCATCTCCATAGAATTATTAATGAATCACAATGACAAATATAAACACTTCTACTTTAAATGAAAAACATGTGGCCACAAACCATAGGTATATAGTTGATAGATCTTACAATATAAACTCTTTATTTGACTCATATCAAGAGAAAATATAAGAATAGATGAGGACCCTGAAAATAGGGGAAATTCCTTTCCCCTAAATAGTTCAATCAATATGGGATTAAATGAATAAATAATAAAAAGGAGTCGAGAACTTACCAATGATGATCAATAATGATCGATGTGACTTGATTTAGACAACAAATGGAGGAGTGATCTTGAATCATATCATTGGCTTAGAGGATAATCCAATGGTTTATAGAGGAGAGATCACATGGGAGGTGAATTATAAATGAAGATGAAGATAGAAATAAACTCATTAAGGGCCTTCAAGTAATATCACCACAAAAACAAAGTCGCACGGTTTGGTTGCACTGCTTGGTGAAACCATTATCCGTACCATACAGAACCACCTGCTTATGAAACAACCTTACATGATTTTTACTACATTGTTACCCAAACCATGCACAAAATTTGTGGTGAATAACGTATAGGTACTTTACAAATGAAAATACCTATAAGCTTTAGGCCCACAATTTGAGAAACCATGCACATACCATGAGAACCGCCTCTATCCATCTATTATTGGTCACATGGGTTTCTTCTGCAGGCTTCCTAGTTTCAGATAAACAATGAATTTAAGTCAAACCCCCCAAACCTTATGATTTTTGAGAGAGACACTCAATAAACATGACGAGACCTTTGTGAAATCAATCATGAATTTAACCAAGACTAATTTTGAAGTGATCCAACTCTTGATGTTATATTCCAATGCCCATTTGTAAAATGGCCCATCATAAAAATTCCATGAATTCAAATTCCCTTTGAATTCCATCTAGTCTAAAAAACATGGGACTCTACCTACTACTTAGATGGAACATCACATCCATTATAATCCTTTTTTAAATAAATAAAACATCGCCCAATATTCTGGGGTTGTGAAGTCTTTTTCAAGGGGTCAGGTTTTATTTCTAAACACCTAATGCACCCCAAATATTTTCATTAGAATATGGTGCTTCCATCCCCAAAACATAATTCAATGAATTTTTATCAATTGAAACACTGAAACAAGGCTTTTTTAACCCATTTATCTTGATACATGATCACATTTATTTAAGATTAACATTTGGGTAGTGGTGCTCCCCACCATTGGAATTAACATAGAAAGGGACTAATTCTAAGACACAATTCCTCCACCATAAAAATTTCCTTTCAATGAACTCCCATAATAATTTTATAATTTATATGGATTTTTTTATTTAATTGGGTTAACATGATTATATCTGAGGCCATTTCAGAGACCTCTATGGTATGAAATGTTTGAATCCAGGTCAACCAAAATGAGGTTGGTCACGCAACCATTCCTAAAAGACACATCCAACCTTTACTACACCACAAATCCAACCTAATTCATGATTTTAAAAGGTTCTATATGATTATATACATTAAATAATAAGGATAATATACTTATCAACCTATGGATGTCCATTTTCAAGACACTTAGCTGAGATTATCGACACAATTCCTGATGAACCACAATTTCTTTTACTAAGGAATCTTCTGTTTACAATTAGAACATTCACCTAATTCCATACCTATCTTATGGTAATTTCCCTTTGTTAAACCATCACATGAAAATTAAATTATGTTTCCATAGTATTACTAATGTGGGGGTAACCTAGATCTTTTCAACTGAAATTGTTACAAAAAAATAGCACCTCTGATCCTTACAACAATATAGGTATAACCTTGTATTCAACCTAGTAGATTCTAATAAACAAGACCATTGTAGTCCATACTCAGTTTTTTACAATTAAACAGTTGGTAAAAGGGAAAAACCTCCAAAAAATATAATTTACTATGCCCAGAGCAGCATCTTCATGATGGTCGTGTCAATGGAAAAATAAATGTCATCCAATAGTCTATCTAATGAATTCCTACATGGGAATATAAGTATCACTTGTGACTAATCACTCATCTATGAAAATAATTCTTCAATAATGAAACACATATAAGGATTACTTATCAATCCCATCAATTATTAAGACATTTTTAGGGCATAACACCTATACTCTCTTATATTATAGAGGATTATATCAATTAAGGGGATATTATAATCTAATGAAAAATTATACACTGAGAGGATGCTAATGAAACCAAAAGATGTCCAATTGAACCACTACCTGTCAACACCTTGAATGATTCTCAGCTTCACCTCACTGAATCATAATTAACTGATCCAAAATGCCATTACCACCCATGAAATTCCATAATCATTCAATTTTTATTCACTGAAGTCATCCATGACCAATAGTGTTTCTCCAAGGTTCCCCAAACAAACAACCACATAAATGTCATAATTTCTGATTAGAATCAGCATGAAAACAGTATAATTCACATAGAACTCCACACCAAAGGATATCCTAGTCATCAAATAAAGAAATAGAACTGCTACACACAAGTGTGTTGGGCCATATTCACACTAAAATGCACATGTTAAAGCATTTGGTATGAAAACAAAAATCACACTGACCGGAAATTAGAAATACTTGATTCAATTGAAATTAAGTCCTAAGAATTATGATGAACATTGATTTACATTATTTCCTTGGCCACTCTACCACAGAGATGACCTGATACTATACTCAATCGATTAAATACATTATTTAGCAACTTGACCGGTACCGTGGGGACCAACTCATACTACACTATGATTATCGATGTAAAACAGAACACCCTGATACTACTTATAAGCTTATTATCCCTATGAATTCATGTATTTGATATCCCACACATAAAACTAATGAAAAAACATATTATCCCGTAATATTAAAAAACATACTGATGACATATTTAGTCACTTGACAAAAGAGGAAACGGTCATGAGACATAATAAATATCTTACCATGTCATAGACGTGTCTAAAAAGATGAAATTAAGCATTGATCGATGAAAATTCTCATCAAAATGGTCATTGATTCAATAATCAGCCATCCAAACAATGGTTCCCTATTGAATAAATGATTCCTTCTAGGGAGAATGATACCCATATGACACCACATGGAAAAAATATCATGGCATTTAGCAAGGAATTTGAGCTCAAAGGGTTCTACCTACCACATTTTATCACCTTACAAGGCCATAATATTTAACCCAATCACTAGGTCGTACTAAATTGTAAGTAACTAGGATTTGGAACATATCAATTAATCCATTGATAAATGTATAAATCATAAGAATATGTGCACTCTTCCACTCCAAGGAAACTCAAAGAGTGGTTTAAACTACACTTACATGTGGGTTTAAATGAAGGAAACCCCCTCATGCTCAATTTTATGGACATTTCATTGATTCAAACTAAATCATTATTCAATAAGATGATTTAAATAGAAAAACATGTATGATCTATAAAACCAAATCACTTTGTACAATTTTAAATTAATTCCATAAGGAAAAACCAGATAGTCATATGAACTTCCTTTTAAAACATTAACATTTAATGAATTCCAATCATAGTTAGGAAATTTATCAAAGAAATTCCTTGAAATAATAATTGATAAGGTGATATATGTAGGCCCTATTTGACGAACCTCAGTTCATAAAAATGAAACCCAAAAGAAATTTTTAAATTTTATATTTTTTTAAAACACCCATAGTGGGGTTTTCATTATAAAATATGCCACAACGCACCTACTTGCATCCAGTTGATCTTTTAAGAAGATAACCACAATACACTATAGATGAAATCATCATTTATTATCAAAACTAAGTTAACAGCATTCTATTTTATAACTAATTCAATATATATAATGAATATATTTAATGGATCGGCCATATGGGTGCCCATCTACCAAACCCTAAAGATCCCATACACATTGCAGGTTGTCACTTGCCTCCCATTAATTGAATCATTCCATTTTATCATTTTCAATATTGTCTTTATTTTCCATTTTAAAAAGGCTCTAAAAATATATATAGGTGAAAGGATGTTTAAAGTATACAGTTTACCCTTTCACTATTATAAGTCACCCACACAACATACAATTTAATATCAGATCTCATTTCACTATAAACCAACATATTCAGCCCATGAAACCATTTATATATTTCAATATCACTAATTTACATGCAAAAAAATAAAATCATCGAATCCAATCACATTATCAAGGAATATAACTGGAATTATTTATAATATCTTATACAAGTACTAAGTAATAATGGTGTAGCACTAAAGGCATACAATGCAATCAGCAAGAACAATAAAAATGCAACTAAATGGCATTGAATATGCATGAAATGTGAATTTAAATGTGAAAATAATGATTAATGTAGTGATTCATTTGTTCCATACCAGGAAAAGGGAAAATACCATAAATTCCAGTTATGGATAAGCAACAAAATGTACAGCAGTCAATCATGGTGAAATCAAATCAACTATAAAATCAAATAGATAGAACAAAAATCCTTGCTCTGGACACTTTTTCATTTCCCTATGAGAGGGGTGATCAGTCATAGAAATATAAATTTACCAAGAACTAACACATTAGTAGTCTCTTTTCTACTAGAAAAGAATAGTAAGAAAAGAAATGGGAAATTAAAGGCAATGATATAGGTTTGTAAAGTCTCGGCCCGACTGACCACTAAACTGTTAGCTAGACCAAACAACACATGGCTTCATGCATGTCACCCCATATTCCAAAGGCTGCAGACTAGAAATGATGGTCTAAGAATGTAATTGTGGTTAGGCTATACCCTCATATTATAGTAGTGGAGAGTTATTTTTATAAAGTAAAAATGTATACCACATCCGATTCATTGATATACTGAATAAAAAAATGGTCGAAATCAATATCTTATAGATGCATGATTGTATGGAAGATAGTACATAGACTAAAAAGTAAATATATACAGCAAAAAACTGTATATTTTACAATAAAAACAAAAATTTAATAGAAAATCTCCAAGGGTGATTTCAAATATCAAAATAATCTCCATATCAATCCATTTATCTTAACTAATAGGTACTATAAAAACTATAAAATTTATCACCAATTGTCCTACAAACATAAAGGTCTACTCAGGTTCCCTAGTGCAATGGCATCCTCATAATGGTGTGAGGCATAATCCAAACATAAATCCCCAAAAGGTATGTGTCGATGGGTCCGTGAATATTTATATCTATATTTTACATGTAGTAATGAAATATATAATTGAGGTACACAAAAGAAAACATCCTATAAGGTTGGGGTTTTCATTTTCAACCATTTTATTTGATCAATTTTAGTTAATCTATAATTATTTGATTTAACCATCATACCTGTTTCATTTTAATCATGTTTGATCAATTATTCATATCGTTTAATTTATATTCCTCAATTCCCAATGTGAATCCCAATGTCCCTAGTGTGGATAGGTAAATATATGATGCCTAAACAGGCCATCAAATAAGTAATAACAAAGACCAAATCCAATATTGTCCTTTTGGATAGGGAGACGCGTCATATTATTCATTTAATGTTTTATTCATTTATGTAACTAATCCCATCCATGGTATTACTATTTTGGAATCAAGATATCGATAGAGGTATAATATGAACAAACACCATACGAGACCATCCATGGTGACACTCATGAACCCTAGTATCGCTCTAGGTGTGGTATAACATTCTTTCTAAAGGATTCCATCCATGGTTATCCACTAAGAGAGAGGAAGTATCACTCCTGTAAATATGATCGATTACATATGAATCTTTCTAAGGAATTATAATATAAATCCATGTATCACCTGACATATAATAGTCAATACATAGAGTTCGTACTTGTTATTCTGCAAGGGAGTACAAGTATCACTTAGACACATGAATGGTACAAGCCAAATTAGTCCATCCGTGAAATTCATCTTGGAATAATTGTATCACATAGTCCTTATAGGAATTCAATATCAATCATTCCCATTTAATCAATTATTTCCAAATTTCATGGTAAAAACCAAGAAACGTTCACTTATAACTCACCATAGATAGTGACTCAAGAAATTGTCCAACTCAAAAGGCATTCAATTAATTTAAGTCACATGGGAATTTCATTATACTAGCATCCCAAGATAGTGAATTCAAAAAAAACCATTCAAAAAAATCATTGAAGGAATATTATTTAATATGATGAGTTCAATACTAATAGAAATTCTTTTACAGCTCACCTAAAATGGTGGCCAAAGTAATGGAATGATTATAAGGATTATCCTCTAATTATACTCACTTGGGAGAATATTAAAAGATTATTATCATTCCTAAATAACCCATTACATAGAATATATATATTTTAACTCACAAGGGAGCATCAATACTAACATAACCTCTTGCTTAATTAACCAATACATGGAAAATATCCAGGGTCATTGCATCCACTCCCTTTCCTCTATCAATTCCATTACAAACGATATTACCATTCCAACTATAATACTTTCAAATTAAAATTAAAAATTGATATCACAATTAAAAATACATATCTATTTTCAATTTAAACATAAATTTATAATTCAATATTAATATCCAAGTAAATTGGGAAAGGGGAACACCTCCAGAGGGATCTAATTTCATATTCCATCAATATAACCAATTTGAATTCCAAATACACCCATGCCATGGCTACAAATCAATGTTCTCAAACTATATCCATTAATTAATTATAATTTTAGGTTTAATATTCTTAAATAATAAATTTATATTGTGTATTAAAATGATTTTCAAGGAATCAATGGAGAATTGGTTGTTGTGAACAATAGTGTATATAAACACTTTGAATTCAAATTAAAAGAATGAGACCACATACCTTAGGTATGTAGTGGATAGATATTCTAGTATAATGTCCTAACTCAACATAGATCATGAAGAAATTGATGAATGGATGTAGATTCTGATAAAAAGAAAAAATAGGTGGCACATAAATTACAAAACTGAGATAAGATTAATTGAGGAAAAATTTAAAAAAGCTCAATATCTAACCCATGTAGATACAGAAATTCAGGTGTCACATAATATGGAAAAATGGAGAATTAATCATGATTCCAAGCTTATTAAAGGAAGATAAGAAGGAACCTAGTATAGAGCTCATTTCTGAGGAAGATGAGAAAAAAAGCTGATGGAAGAGATAAACAAATTAAGGGAATTCTGTTAATTTCACCCAAATAACAAAGTCTCTTAGTTTAGATGACCGGATTGTCCAAACCCTTCACCAAGTCATGCAGCACAATCCCTACATAAGAAACCATATCACATAGTTTTTTGTTTCACTTTTACCTTACCTAGGAGCATACTGAGTGGATCATGGTGTCTAGGTACTGCCCAAATGGCCCTACCTATGAGAGATAGGAACATAGTTTTGGAAACCATTTGCTGCCCATAAACAACACCAATTTCCATATGATGTAGGTTTAATTATTTTCTACTAGATGACTAATATTTCAAAAACATTGGATTCTAATATAAGAACCTACAAACCATGAAATTTCATTACTCGGTGCTCCTGAAACACAAGAAATCCTATATGAAACCACTTGGGCCATTGCCAAAGATGAAAAATAATACTATAAAGGGTTCAAAATAATAAAATTACTTTTCTAACATTTTTTTAAACATTAATATCTAGTAAATTCCAAAAAATTGAATTCCATTGGAATTCCATCCAGTCCAAAAACATGTCACTCTGAATCACAGTCCATCATTTACATCATTATTTTGGAAAATAAATCCGAAATACATTAATACTATGCTTTATATAAACACTACTCATCTCCCTCTGACTGATAGGAAATTATAAAGGACTATCCAAACAATAGATAACATGTTGAGACCCTGATAACTTGTAATTCCAGGCATGTGGGATCAATATTTACTATCGGTTGAATTTTCTTTTAATTGAATCTTCCATTGATGTATTCATATTCTTCAATATGACGCATTATATGGAAATATGTGTCATACTCTAAATTTTTCGGATGATGATTGTGAATGGAATCTTGTACACCCATAACTTGTTGAGGAGACAATGTCAAAAGTAAATTCTATTCAAACTCATATTAATGAAAATCATTATAGGAAAAACATTTATCCAAAAAATAGAAGGAAATATCTATAATTCGAAGTGGGAGATCATATAATAATTTATGTATATCTATGGGAATGTTTTTTTAGGCTCAGTAAGAATGGGAAAATGAAACTCAGGTATATTGGACTATTTCAAATCTTGAAATAAATTCAGAACATGGTTCACCATTTGGAAATACTGCCATGTATTTCTAGGATACATGATGTAAAAAATATATCATTGTTAAGGAAGTATTTTTCAACCCATTTTATGTGTTAACATCTGAAAAAATATAATTATAACACGATCAATCTCACTATGGAGATGTTATTTAGATTATTGACACAAGTTAACATGTGTTGAGATATAAGATGTCTTAGCTAGTAAAATTTCTTTAAAGACATCGTTAGATATATGAGGAAATGTGGGAACCTGAGGAAAATATGGTGAATAACTAACCTGATATATTAATGAGGTGGATTTCGTGGAATATTGTGGAAAAAATCTATTGATGGGGGAAAATTTTAAAACACAAAGATTTTATGTTATTTTTATTTTTATATTAATGAAATATCATTAATATATTACATTGCATAAAATCATGAGATCATAAGGACCAAATTATATTATAAACTAGTAGTTAAATAGGTGGGATTAAATATAACTAACATAATTTTGGATTTTTTTTATATAATAAATTTTTTGGTTATTAATTTATTATAAATACAATATATATGAGGTGTTTTTCTAAAAAAATATTTTCCTTCATGTATTGTAGTTATATCACAATAAAGAGAAATATTTACTATTGTTAAATTAATATAAATTCATTTATGTATCAAATTATCAATCATATGTTTTAACTATAATATGATATTTTTACAAAGCATGGGATATGAATGAATAAAGTTTTATTCGTTAAAAATAATATTTTTCAATATGTGATTTTCTGTAAATTTTCTACAGATATATTAAAATTATTATTTTCCAATTCTATAAATTGAATTAGATCAAATTAATTATATATTTTGAATTAGGATGGTCAAATTTTTTTATATGGACCATTTTATTTTTTTTCAAAATTAATAGAAAACGAGGTAAAATTTATAACAATGATAAAAAAGAAAAATTGAGTTATTTCAGATTATATCTATGTAATAAGGTCATAATTATTCATCATATTCTAATTAGATGAATATTATTCTTCCATTATCACCTTATTCTTGTATCTAATATGTTAAAGTGAAATTTATCCATGGAAATGACTGATATATTACTTAAATCAATAATAGTTACAAATTATCACTCTCTTTGTATTTAATAACCATTATAAGTCCACATAGAGAAAAAATCAATGTAATAAAAAACCTAGATGAATATAAAGACCTTAATGAAATTTTATTCATTATTTAAATTTTTTTTTACTTTTGAGGTATAATATAATTATATTTAATATTTCTGAAAAAAAATAAATTATTCAATTAATTAACATAAAAATAAAATAAATATTGTTTAACATATTAATATTGATATAATTCGAATGGTTTTTTGTGTGAAAGTAATTATTTATATCTATATGAAATATTTTTGAGTTTTTAAACGCAATATATTTTATTTTCACCTTTTTCATTATGTATTTGAAGTGAAATTAAATGAATAGTGACAAAAATAGCGTAAATGATAATATATCAAAATAATATTTTTCTAAATTATTTAAAATTCATGAAAATATTATCATAAAACATGTGAAATTAATATGGTTTCACAAATAATATATATTCCATTTCTATGTAATTATTCCATTTATAGTACCATCATTAACCATTTATGATTATAATAGTTGTTACTATGATTAAGGTAAAAAATAACTAAACAAGGGGTTAATCAAAATGATCAAGATTCAAATGACACAAAAACATGAATAAATTATTTTATTTTATCTTATTAATACCCTATCCTATATTATCTTTTAATCAATTTTCTCTTTGATTAAATGTTTCAATATAAGTTAATTAATCATATTTTAATCGATCGAGAGCATCCAAAAGTGGCCCTCACTTCAATTATAAAATTATTCCTCCATCCTCACTTTGAGAAATCATGCTTGATAAACCATTTAATTATACTCTTATCAACATTCTTATTCATGTTCTATAGTTTATGTTTCTTCCAAAATACCAACCCTAGACCACTTCGGAAGAGATCAAAAGGATGTCAATGGAAGAATAGAAAATAATTTCTAACATATCATTCATAGTTTTTTATTTATCTACTTACAATTCATATATTTTATCAATAATAAATTAAATAATATTTGATAATCTATAAAATTATGTGTTATTTTTATTATTATACAAATAAATTCCATCTTTTGTTCATTCTAGGTAAAATGAAAGCTGTGCATGTGCATGCGTACGACTAACTATCTCCACATAGTGGTGTAATTTGTTTTTATAAATTTTTACATGGATTGTCAAAATAACATAAATAATGGGTATATATGTTAAATATGAAAAGATTTATATTCTGTATTATTAATAATTCATCCATTTCATTACACTTTCATCCACTTAAAAAAGATTTTGTCACTCATGACACATATGACTTATCATCTTCACAATGTCATGGGATTAACTTTTTAAGTTCACATCTCAATAAGGGTTATAAAAATGTATCTAATGAATAAATAAAATATATATGAACTTATTATCCTATTAGAGATGATTTAACTACATACTATTCACATGAAATGGAACTTACATGAAAAAACATTAATAAGAATATGTGGCAGTTGACACCAAAAATAAGGGTAATAAAAAAATATTATTTAAAAATCGATGATAAGATAATATAAGAAAATCATATATGATATTTTAAATATTAATTTGGTCTTTATGAAATGATATAATTTTGAAAATCATTATATAGAGGGTTAAATCATGATACATTAAAGGGAAGTGTGAGGTAAGTGATTTTCAACTCAAAATCATTTCTGTGGGATAAAGACCTTATTAAACACTTATTCCCTTTATATGGTTTATATACTGCCACATTGATATATTATATCATGAATATATTTTTCTTTATGATATTTAATATTTCATTCTATGTTATTTATTTCATGGGTATTACAATGTTTATGATACCTGTGTTGTAAAGGTTTATTTCAAAATCTCATAATTATTAATGTTTTTTGTGCTTTTATGTCCCCATTGTGAATTCATTCTCATCCATTACCATATTCTAAAAGTTTTATCAATTTTTTTACTATCATCCGACAATTTTAAAAATTAAAATATACCCAAATTTTAATTTTCAGAATTTTTTTTTGAATGAAATATTTTTTTCATTTTCTAGATGATGTATTTTTGGATTTCCAAACCAAAATACAAAAGAAATTTTTTGTTTCAACATATATTATATGATAGGCCTTTCCCACCATCATAAAACAATATTTCATTTTAGTTTATATTACATTTTCATATGTTTTTATTAAAAATAAATGGTTTCGTTATTATTTTTGATATTTCTTTTTAAAGTAATTAATATCAAGTTTAAAAGGATATTTTACTAAAAAAATTTATAATTATATTTTTATTGTACTTATATTCATCAATGAAAAACCCCTTTACTTTAGTTATTCCCCACTAGGTATATGTTGAAATGATACCATCCATTTCAACATTCACTTACTTGTGATCATGGGATATTTCATTTCAGTAAAATATCCACATTCTATCTGTCATGGAAATGATTACATCCAAAATCATGTACCATTTTTATATTTGTAATCAAATTTACTGTTTTTTGAATAACTAGGGAAATAATTTTAAATAATTATTCTTTAATTTATACAGATATTTTTTGGTAAGGGATATTGATTAATAAATGAAATTGATCATTCAATATATTCAGAATGCTTTGGACATGCAGTGACGGGTGGGGCTTGGAATTATATAACCCTTTGATGCATTGATAGTTTCATAAGGTGAATCTAGAAGAAAAAAATTAAACAAGTTTCTACCTATAGTTTTAATCATTCTTCTAAATGGTATTTGCTGTACATCTATCATTTTCTTGAAAACATAACATCTAATAACATAGAATTTCTATTGTTTCTATTTTAGTTATTATTATCCATGATATTTTCCTAATGATATTATGTCTTGATGAATTACATTATCAAATTATTTATTAAATTTCATATGTTGTTAGTAATTTATCATTCAATATTGATTATTCTATATCATATCAATATATTCAATCAATTTAAATGGATTCTGTTTTCATTAATTTACCGTTCCATGTTGATTATTCTTATTTATTAATGATAGATTTTGATGTACGTAACCCTTTATGAGAATTTGATACCACCCTATTCTGTTTTCTTTCCCATGATACAAAGATAAAATATTTTAATGATTTCATGTATTATATTTACATTCAATTAAAATTTTTATATCTTTTTGACCAATGAAATAAGAGAAAAAATGATTTATCTTGTTCTTTAAGACTAGTAAACTGAGCAATCCTTGAGATGTGATATCTTATATTTTACGCTAATATAGTAAAATAACTATGGATTATGAGTTTCTAGAGTTGGGATTGTTAGTAATTAGCCAACTATGATGGTCTATTTAGTAATTTTGAGTAGAGAAGATATTGAGACTACTTCAACACATTTTTTGTGGGTTTTCACAAAGGAATGTGTTATCAATGGATTTTGTTAAGTTTTTACTAATGGTTTAAATTAATTAATTTTTTATGTTATATAATCTTTTATAGATTTTCTTGGAAATGGTTTAGGGATTTAACTATGGACCTCCCATGGTGGGCTCTTGGTGTTTGGTGATATTTGATTAACACTATGGGTTTTCTTTAATTATTATGTACTTGGAATTAATATCTTGATTAATAATTATTTCTAAAATTTAATAATTGTGGTTTTTGGTGTGAGGCTAGATCATAGGTGGTTTTGGATAGCTTGGTTGGATGTATAAGGGGTAATAAGGGATATGGATGGGTCTTCTAAGGGACTTCATTATTGGGAATTTTTTTTGGGAAAGCTTCATTGATATGGTGTGTTGTCTAATAGCTCTACACATAGTATGCTAATTTATTTTCATGTGTATGTAGTACATTACTGAAAAAACTTATGTTGGGTGGTTTCATTCTTATATATTGTTATTTGGTTTTGATACATGGATTGATACATTAGAACATCCATGAATCATGTTGGATCCAAGTGATTTTATATGAAATAACATATTGTCACCCATGGGGTGAACCATTTCATGGAAAGGGTAAAGTGGGGTTATAAAGGGACAAAGAGAGTGTGTTATGAGATTAACTTGGTTTATCTCATTGATTGCATGGATTTAATGATTAAGGTATAAATGATAGTAATTTGTGGATTAGTATATTAAAAATATGTCAAAAAGATGATATGGAAGGATTTTAGATTTCAATCTTTTATAATATTAACTATGAGGATTCTGAAAAGTTTTTATATGTGTTATTTTGTTTTTGACTAGGTATTGGGTGTCAAAGAGGGAAATAAATGTTTTTAATGTTTCATTTAATAAAATGAGGATATTATATCAACATGGTTTATGAAAAAAAAATTATAAATTATTTGGAATGGTGATTTGAAATTATTGGGTGGTATCTCATTTAGTAATATTCTTCGATATCACTTTTAATGATTTATATTGAATTTAAAGAGTTTTCTTTGTTTTGGATTGAATGGAAAATAGGGACATTGGTAAATAAAAATGGTTTAAAAAGTGGGTTTTTTGTAGTTTATGAATGTATTTTAAGATCAATATGATGAACCCCTTAAAAGTGGTTTTTGTTGTAGTTGTAAATGTGTTGGTGATGAAATTACACCCCAATGGAAAGAAGTTTTAGTTATAGAAGTTTACATCATTATTGGGTTGTTGGTCATGAGGATCCACACCAATGGTTTAGGATGTTTTTCATAGTGTCTAAAATCATTCATGGGTTATTGTTCATGGCCATCCATACATGAGGTTTAGAATGTTGTCCATGGTGGTCCACATTGATGATTTGAATTTACATTCCTGGAATTCTATATCAATGTTTGGTTTCATGTACTGATGTTCTAAGAACTATTTTATTATTATGTACATAGATGTTGGATAGATACTCTGGAAAATAAAACTTGGTTTTATGATTATATTAACAAACACGATTCTATGAATTAGCACTGATGGTTTTGTATATGGTTTAGGCGATCGAAGGAGGTTTTTTGAATAATCGATACTTATTTTAATTTATCCTAGATATGGATAATAATTGGAAATACGTTTTTTTCATTCATAGTATATATCACAATTTTCTTTTGACTCTAGAGAACCAATTTGCGTCTATGAATTTTTGTTGGTCTAGGTGCCACCTTAAAATTGGAGAGCCTCTAGATTACAATATAAAACTTTATTTCCTTTGAGATATATTTTAAATTATTTTAACTGTTATTTGTTCCAATATTTTCAGTTATACATTTCTAATTAGCCTCTTATTTTCTTTCGAAACCATTGGTTTTGAATAACATTGTTTTACTCACATTGGACTCGGGCCACCACTACACTTGGGAACCCAAGATGGTATTATATGTTTTCTATTTGAAACGATTTGGTATGACCCTTGTTTTGCGTGTTTCATGATAGTAAAAGATAACATGAATTATGTTATGGTGGAAAAGAACGGGTATATGTCATCACTCAGAGTTGAATATAGATCGTGAGGTATTATATTTCAGTTTATTTTGTAAATGTGTGATCTTCCCAATGGTTAATTTATGTTTTATGTGTGGTGTGACTTTTTAATACTTAAATGTGTTTCATTTTATTACATCATTCGTATATTTAATTTTTTAAAACTCTTATGTGTATAATAATTGGTTATATACTTATGGATGTTCAATATGATATGGAGGATTAGTGACCCCACAATTCAACATTAACCCCCCTCCACTATAAAGTATCCTCTGGTGTCCATGGATTCAGGAAAGAGGCCTTGTGGTGAGGAAGATCAATGCATCTGTTTTGTGGAATCTGATATGGGATGTTGTAATACAATGTCACAAAGGTGTTACATTCCTATTTTTAATATATTTGATATTTAGTATACTAGAGATATAGGAATGAAAAATAGAATTTCATGGATACTGGGATGGAACGTTGTGAACACCTATTCTGGTAGGATGTCTACATTACCAAGGGTGGGATTGCTATTTTTATTTGTGATGTTACAGTTTCATATGATTTTTGTTGTTGGAAATGAATAGGTGGTTTGGATTTAATTATTTATGATAGATTCTTGGCTCTTAACCCATTGTCATAAAGAAAGTGATTAATTTTTACTATTGTCCTATATAGACAAGTGGCATCTCATGCATCATGATAGGCATGTAACATCCACATTATATCAGAATACTTTTGTGTGATTTTATGGATTTCCATTGGATGGTAGGATTTATTGATCTATTTTTAGATTCTCTATAATAAGGATGTTGGTATATTCCTTATGCACATTTAGTGTAGGGACCTTGGTGGATCAGTGTGGTATAATTGTATAGTCATTGGACCACATCGGGGTGATTTATGTTTGAGGTTTATTGTATATATGTGTTATCTATATAGTTCACTGAAATGAAAATTTTCATATCGTAAAGACACCCTAGTAGTGGATAATAGATTTTGGGATTCATGTATTTGTATATGTGTCAGTGTATCAGTCCTAGTCATCCAAAGTCCGGTCTAATGTGATGAAGCTCAGGAAGGAAAAGTTCCATCGTTGTTGGAATATGGTTTGGAGAGTGATGAATTTATTATTTCTTAACTTAGATATTAGTCTTTGCACATGTTTATGGATCGGGATTTGGGACAGGAATGTGATTCATTACCTGTGAATTCTGACCTCTTTTGAGTGGGTATAGACCATGGTGGTTTTACCTGGTTACTTATTGTGAGACTATACCAGTGGGCCTATGTGAGATATCTATGTGACCTTCTTAATATGACATGGGTTCATGGAGTTTGTGCTTTTATTCTTTTTTTAAATACCCCTAAGAAGAGTTGTAAGTGGGGCATGTTCCTTTTGGTGCATGATACATGACTGGATGTTTTGAGATTTTTTATAGTAGTGCATGATAGGTAAAACCTAGTATGAGGATAAGGTATAATGTCAGTATGTTATTGAAAGATCATATGTGTGATAGATATTCAGCCTCGTGGTTGGTTTCTAAAGGGGTGGGTTCATTCGGTTTCCTATGTTGGTTAAAGGTAGTGTAGGTAATATGTTTATAATGGATATGAGTTGGAGTTGGAGCACAATAGATGATCGATAGAACATGTGTTTAGGTGTGCATTTTGTAATTGGTTGGAAACAGTGTGGGATAGGTAACATTTGGTATTAGTAACATGAATATGTGTATTATTGTTCAGATGAAAAGAACATAGATTGCTGATTATTCATTAGTGTATTGGTTCTCATAGGGAAGGAAAAGTTAGGTGCTAGGAATAAATATATCTAGAAGAGTCTGTAGGAATGTTATTAGAGAATATATGATCATAGAGTAACATTTGAATATAACTCAGTTTTTTGAGTAATCATGTATGTGATTTTGGATCAGTGTATTTTATTTGGTTTTGAAGATAACCAAGAGTGTTCTTCTTTATGTGATAGGGACATGTGGGAGAGTTATGACCATTGGATATGGCTTGTGAGTTGCGGTATTTTAATTTGTGACACATTAGGGTAAAAATCAGGTGTGAAATATTAATTATACAATAATGTGTAATCGTTATGTGTTAATGGGATCCTGGAGACATGAGTCAATAGTGATGTAATTTGTCTTTTGGCTTATGGAACTTACATTATGGGAGAATTTACATGTGGTAATTGAGGTCAGAAGGAAGCTTTATGTAGGATGAGAAAAGATGTAAATGTGATGAGACAATTATAGGCAGAGGTCTTGGGACTTTGGATGTGGTTGACATGTCATTGAAGATAGTGGTGACCTCATAAATGGATGAGTTATAGTGGTATACATTGATCAAATTTTAGAGTAAAATCAACATAAAGATGTTCATGACAAATAACAGGACATATCTTGGGAACATTTAGATGTAAATAACTATACACCAAGATAACTAAAGGTTTACCAGTTTAATAGTGGGAATCCTAGGATGTGGGACTTGTTGAATAGTGTATGTGAATCTATATGGTGGGATTCACCATAGAAAATTGTGGGTAAGTCCTTATAGTGGACCAGATGTTATTGAGTGTCATGGCTACCACTCATGGAATCCTATAATGATTGATAATTGTGGTTTTTTTCTCCCTGGATAGAGAGATATAGCCATGTCTAATGACTCATTTAGTAGTGGTTGTTTTATTCGAATTTGTGATTGGAGTATCATGGTCAAGGAAGTAAAAATCGAACTCTCAGTGTGGGGAGTGATGCATTAGTTTCAAGGGATCTTCATTTATGTTAGGATGGTCATAGGTTGGTAGAACTACACATGGATCAATCATGGTAGAACAATGATGTCAATTAGAAACCAATGATGAAAAAAATTAAATTTATTTGGTAAGAATAATAGTTTACCAGCTGTTTTGGATGATCAATACGGATGTTTGATTCATGATCTAAGTGGTTTAGAAAGTAATTTTTAGTTCCTTATGTTAGATGAAATAATATGTGATGTATGGAATGATGATGTCCTGATTTAAAAGAGGATCTTACAAGGGAATCTCACTAGGATTCAGGTATAGTGTCGAGTAGATGTGTTCAGTTGGTTAGGAAATTCATTTAGGTGTGAATCCATAAATATTAGGTGAGACGGTGAGCAATTATATGTTATAGCCAGGTTTTTTGGGATCATTAAATCAGTGATCGTGATATCTTGGATATTATATGATCTGGGGGTGGAAATATGTAAATAATATTTCAAATGTAGTTAAGGGAATGAAAAGTGAATTTTAGGATAAATTTTGGACTTTGAGGTAATGTTGATTTGTTCATAGTTCATTCCTGGATAAATGATGTGTGTCCTCTACAATTGGTCTCTCATAATGAGTATGGGTGCTGATGTTTCATGGTGTTATCATGGTGTTTATGGAATAGTATTTTTGGTTTATTTAGGGCATTTTATAGGAGAATAAGATCATGTTCATTGGGATATTTGAGGGTGGAGGTTCCAGTAATCAAAAGTTAGTGGTTGTATAATAAGGATTATGGTTTGGAGCACCATATCTCCAATGAGTATTTTAGGAATGACATTAGTATTTTTTTGGTTGGATGGACTTTAGAAAGAACTTTCTTTATTTTTTTCTAACACATTGAGAATAGGATCAAATTTTGGACCATTAATTCCCATGATTTTAAGTTTTGTGTTTTTCCATTCTTTTAGGCATTCAGAAATGGAGTAAGGAAATTTAGTTATAAATGGTGATGTTTGCAGGACACCTGATAAAGACGAATGGCCACTGGGACTTCATGGGGATGAGAAGAATTAATTTGGTTTGGTTGTAAGATCACTCATCTGTATGGGATATAAATTTATTGAAGAATTTGAATTTTTATTTATTGGACAGTTCAAATATTTAAATAAGATGTAGAATGGAATTTAGATTTTTTGAAAAGATCATAGTGGTTTTTTTGAGATGGTGACTGATTCTTATGAGGTATCCTAATTTTTCAAATGACAATTGGACACTTTTCAGTATGTTTTAGAATTTTTATGTCTTTTAGCTAGGGTATATGGTTTTATGTTCATGTTATAGGAAATAATTGTGGAACACGTTGATACTCAGTTGGTTTTTAGTTCATTTTGATCTCATCATGGTTATGATGTATGGGTTGATAATGGTTTGGGTTTTACTATGAAAGACAAATCGGAAAGAATTTGAGCTGAAGTAGGGTATGAGGCATGATGCTCGACCTTTTCTCCGTTCTATAAAAACTATGTTCCTAGTTGTAGAGGTTGTTCTATGGGGTTTTAATAGTGGGAGCATGGTTTGTCCAACCATGTGGTCCACCATAGGGGGGTTTCTGGCTTGGATATTTTCAATGGAATGGCTGTTTCATGGTTTTGATAACCATGCTAGAAAACTATGTGGCTAACCATAATTCCCTAAATTGAAAAAATACATAAATCCTACCCTTTGTCATGTGTTTCTAGGTTTCCTAACCCTTTTTCTTCCCTACTAAGTGTACATAGACAAATGGGTTCCAAAACCTCTTCCACTTACTTTCAGTCTTATATTCTTGGTGTTTTAATATATTTTATTCAGTGTTTAATGTGATATTTATCTTCCTCCTCCTTTGATCAATCTCCATACATGGCTATTCAAAATTTTCATCGCTCTAGATTAGGTATTTAGTTCTAATTCATCCGAATTAGGGTGTAATTGGAAAATTATGATGGCAATTTTGGTCTTCGTGTATGTAGGAGACCAGAGATGATTTTTTTATCTAATTCCATGGTGTTTCGATATGGTATGTTTTTCGGGTGAATTTACTGAGGTTTTTTCTAATGGATCAATTTAATTTATTGTGTATATGGTACTTCCCCTTAGGTATTTTCCTAGGAATGGTATAGGGTGTCTATTATAGACATTCTATGGTGGGTTCTAGTAGTCTTGATAAGATTTTATTGACCGATGGAGTATTTCTTCATTAGGATACATCTGGTTTTAATTTCGTAATTAATAATTTTTTATATAATTATTGAATTATGATTTATTTGTGTGCGACAAGAACAAATGTGGTTTTTATGATATTGGTTAGATTCTGTATAGGTTGATGGGAATTGGATGGGCCTTTAAAAGGTTTTCAAGCTTTGGATATGTTTTATAAATAATCACTGATGAGGTTGGTGATCTAAGATCACTACCTGTAGTATTATTAATTGATTTTCATGTTCATGTAGTATGTTCATTAAAGCCCTTTTTCTCTTCCATGGATTATGTAACTTGGTTTTCATAAATATATTGAAATATTATACCTTCGATGGATTCCATTGGATCTGTGGTTTTTTATAAGACTAAACCCATGATTACCCTTCGGGTCATTTATTTCATCAAAAGGGTAAAGTGAGGATGTAAAAGGAAAAAAGAGAGTGGGATATGAGCTTAACCCATTTTAGATCATTGGTTGGACTGATTTAACATTTAATGTATACTTGGTTGGAAATTTTCATCAATGTTTTATAAAAATTATGAATGAAAAATTTGGAATGATTTTATGTGTTATGATTTTAAGATGTTGATTATAAGTATTTTGAAATAGTTTTAAATATTTTTATTATTCTTGGACCTATTTTTGGTTTCAAAGAGGGAATAAAATGTTTTGAAATTTATTTTTATGAAAATGAGGTATTGAACTCAATGTGGTTTATGAAAAGGGTTTTATTAATGGATTTTAATATCGATTGGAAATTATTGTGTGGTTTCAAATTTGGAGAAAATCTATGATGGGACTTTTACTAATTTTCATGTAAGGGAAGTCATTGGAATTTACTTGGTTTAAAAGTCCCATATGGGCATTTGTAATTGATAATGGTCTAAAAAATTTGCCTATTGTGCTGTTTGGATGTATTATATAGTCAAAATGTTGAACTGTAAAATTTGATTGTTGGTGTAATGGTTAAAGGTATAAGTAATGTAATTTTATCCCTAGGGAATGTGATGTTGGTCATCTCGTCCCATATCATTTATGGTTTTTTTGGTCATGGAGATCTAGACCATTGGTTTATTATGTTGGTCGTGGTGGTCTACACTGTTATTGGGTTTATAACAACCTTGCTCTTTATTACACGAATAAAAATGATTCATTACCTAAACATGAACATAAGATAACTCTAAGGATCAATAGGTCTACTCTCTTGAGAATTTAGTAAAATTACATAACAACATAGAACATAAAACCAAACATCTTTATTGAAAACATCTTTTTCATTACCACAACATTCCTTCGTACTTAGCATGGCATGGGATAACTGAAGGGAATGCATAAGAAAAATGTGATCTATAAATCCCAGAAAGGGAGTAAATAAGAAATAACATGAAAAATATGGTGCATGTTAGGTAATAGTCATATAAATGGTTCAAAAGAGAAACATTAACATAAATTCGTGATATAGCATGATTATCATAACATGGAGATGTGGAAACAACATTTAATATGATATTAGCCTAAGCCAAGGATCATTGCACATGGATAATGAGTTAACAATTATTTCACTTGAACTAGCATGATTAAACACTAATTGCACTTCATGTATCAAGATACTAATCTTTACTCAATGCATTGAAGCACTATAATGGTGAACCCATCTTAATCATTTCATTTCATGCATTACTATGACACATGGATCATACGACATGGAATCATTCGACATCATCATTTATTACATGATAATGGAATGTGGAATAAATACCTGAAAAAATATAATTAATAAGTAAATTTTCATAAATTTCAATACCCTAGATAGGGAAATGGTAATGGGTTTCACTACATAATGACTTTGGCTTGGAAAATTGGGTACAATTTCAGCCGCATAATGACGTGACATTAGATTTCATAAAAAATGGTTGATGAGTGAAAAAAGGGTATCTCATCAAATATAAATTAAATGGAAATTATGGGGTTCATACATATACATGTCCCTAAATATGTAATGGAATTTATAATGCATAATATAAAATAATTTCTAGAATGTAAATGAGGAGAGAGAGATCCCTTACAATGTTTTGGCAAGGTAACAACTGTACATAGGAGGAATTAATGAGAGAAAACGGGGTATATGTTAATTCGAAAATAAGTAGATAAGTATATGGGAGGTTTGATATCATACTACATAATTTTTAATTGAAAATAAATTCATACAAATATAAATAAATTTGGACAAAAATGAGAAAGGAAGAAATCCCTTACTTGGAAGTGTGATCTCAATGGCTTGAGAGAGGCTTGAGAGGGGCTTCTTGGGAGATTAGGGCACCATGGGAGGATTATATAGATAGGAGGGAAAGTTTTTTAGCTAAAAATGGATTTATTGATGAGTAATGGGATATTGAGAGTGTTTATATAGGAAATGAGAAGGAATTATTTATTATATAGGTTTTTGGCACCACACATTAAACTAATACTAAAACCATCCTATGGTTTTTTCCCATGTTTTACGCCATAGTTGAGTGGAATGAATTATTTTATAAGGATATTGGACCAACTTAACAAAATATTAGTCTTGATTATGTTTAGGTGAGTCACACTCTCAAGGAAATAATTTTAAAATGTTAAAATGTTTTATAAGTCTTGGAGTGTCCAACAAGGCTTTGTAAAATAAATCAAAATAACCTAAAATCATATTTTTTAATGTTAAAACATATATTGTTGGAACATACCATTTATAGTATGTTATTACATTACTATTAAGTCATTATGATGTCATATAAAACATTATATACTTAACTGGTATTTATTTTTTACCCAAAAATTCGATTGTCTCAGAAAATTCTGAAAATTCACCATTGTATAATTTCGACATCCTGATTCCAAAAATAATATTCATTTATTTTAAATAATTTTCTAAATATGTGAATTCTTAATCTTAATATAAAAACCAATATTTATTGAATATTCATGGGTTTTGACAAAAACATCTTTCAGACATTAATAAAAATTACAATTGTATTTATAGAAATTATATGATAATTTATATGTAAGAAAAATTAATTTAGTAATAAAAATTTATTTAAAATTTATTTAATTCAAAAATATATTAATTCAAAAAATGTGATTTCAGAATTTAATATTATCTAAAAATACTATTCGTGCTTTAAAATCTATTTCTAAATTAACAATAAGAAATTAAATGTATATTATTTATTGTATAAAAAATAATGCACATAATCATAGTGTTATGGCCATGTTACATAACCCATTATAACACCCACATAAGACCCAAGGGTAAGGTATGAGATGGTGAAAGACTCGTGGGGAGTCTCTGATAACATATCTCGAGTGGTAATCTCTATTAACATCCACTTCTCCCATGTGTGGTTTCGTTTAATCCTAAAATGGGGAAGCTCATCTTGGGCTTGGTCAGGAGGGAAGCCTAGTGATGCTACCTCCATTCCGAGCTCTGATAAATGGGCTTCGTATAGAGAAATTCGACTGGATGATGTCATCACTTCCTTTATCTCATTAAATTGGATTTATTAAATCCCTATATTTATAGTAATAATATGGTCACTATTCAAATTCTATATTTTCAATTGTAACAATTCATAACCGTATTTTAAAATCCAAAAACATAAAACCAAGGAATTTCCTATGTTTTACATAACCATTTTACATAATAAGATATTTAATTAGATCAAGTGGAGTTTTAATTAATAATATTTTTGGTTGTTACAATCTTCACCCCTTAATAAATTTCTCCCTTGAAATTTATTTTCCCACACCAAAACAGATGAGGTAACTCTTCTTCATCAATTCCTATGATTCCCATGATTCTTCTTCAAGCATGTTGTTTCACCACAACACCTTGACGAGGGTCATTGTCTTCTTTTGTATAAATTTTTCCAAAAATCTAAGATCTTTAACAAATTCTATTTATTAGAGAGGTTATTCTCCAATGGTACCATATCTAGATTGAGTACATGTGATAGGCCATTGTTTACTTTTTCGATATTGACACATGGAATACACCATATACTTGAGATAGATTTGGTGGGAGTACTAGTCGATAGATCAATTCTACAATGCAATCAAGGATCTCAAAAGGGCCGATGTACCATGGAATATGCTTTACCTTCTTAAAAAATCTCATAACTCTCTTCCATGGTGATATACTATGGAATACCATGTCTCCAACATCAAACTATTGGTCTTACAGATGATTATAAGAATAACTCTTTTGTATACTCGGAGCATAATTAATATGGTACAATATGGTCTTAACCATCTCCATCATTCCTTCGACCTTTTTTGGACCTTGGAGTTTTCACTCTCCATCATCATCCCAAAATGATGGTGTTTTGGTCCTCTTCACAAAAAGGGATTCATAAGGATCCATTTAGATTTTTGAGTGGAAACTATTATTCTATGTGAACTCTACCAAGGGAATATGTTGATCACATCCTCCTTTAGAGTCTATTGAGCACTCTATCTACATTTCCGTTAGTGTTTTGAAAGTCCGCTCAGATTGGGAATTAGTTTATGTTTGACAAGCCATACATAAGTTCAGCTCAGTATTCACAGCATGTTGAAGACTCTTCCAGAACATAGTGGTGAATCTTGGATCTCGATTAGATACAATATATAGTGGTACTCCATGCAGCCTTACCACTTCCCTGATATATATCTATTCCAGTTGATCCAATGATAAATCCTCTCGAATTGCAATGTAGTGTGTTGTCTTTGTAAAACTATCCCCAACAACCTTGATAGTACTGTTTCCTTAGTATTTCATCAGATGTCCAGTGACAAGGACTATAATGGTTTTCTCACATTTCCATGGTGGTATGGGTAATGGTGGCATCATCCCTTTAGACTTCATCCTCTCAGCCTTCACTTGATGACATACCTGGAACTTTTATGTATACTCGGTGATCTCCTTCTTCATGATATCCCACCAATATTGATCTTAGATATATCAATAAATCTTTTTATTTCCGTTATGAATGGAGAAATTTGATCTGTGTGCATCGTCCAAAATTTCATTCTTTAACTCTAGATTTGATGGAACTCATAGTCTTGTAACAAATCTCACAATTCCTTATTCATCCACATTGAAATCCAAGGATTTCCCTTTTTTGATAGTTTCCAATTTCTTTTGAATTCCCACATCATCCTTTTGATCATCGTTTATCATTTACAAGATTTATGTTTGAGAAATCATTTGTTAAAGGATTGATGATGTTACCTTCTTTATGATTCCCATGTCAATCATCATAAAATCTATGAATATTGGATCCTTTTCAATTCTCATCAATGATAGAATCACTAGATCCTTCTACTTAGTGCATCCATCACCTTGTTCTCTTTCCCAGGGTCGTAATGGATTGAGCCATCATATTATTTGATCATATCTACACATATTCATTGGTTCTTATTCAACTATATCTATGTGTATATATACATGAGCCTTTTGTGATGAGTATATATTTCACACTTCTCCCAAAAGAGGTAATGCTGCCCGATTTTCAAAGAAAATATTACTGTATCCAACTCTAGAACATGTATTAGACAGTATTTCTCATGAACTTCCAATTTATATGAATCATAGGAAATGAATTTGTATTTTTCATCAATACACAGACCAAGCCCTTCTTAGAAGCATCACTAAATATCACAAAATTATCTCCTCTTTGGGGTAGTGTGAGTACGTGCATAGTGGTAAGTCCCCTTTTTAACTCCTTAAATCCATCGTCGCATTCATCACTCCATGAAAATTTGACTGCCTTCCAAGTTATCTTAGTAATCAGGTTTCAAAATCATGAGAAATTTCTCACTAACATGAGATAATATCTAGATAACCCTAGGGATCTATGAATATATGTCCCTGATGTTAGCCTTGGACATCCCTCAGTTGTAGCAGTCTTGGAGGGATCCACAGATATCCTAGTACTCGTGATGATATGATCCAATAATGAGACTTCCATCAACTAGAACTCACACTTGGTGTAATTTTCATTTAGCTTCTCCTATCACAAGGACTCTAGTACAGTTCATAGATTCTCCTCATGCCCCTCCATGTTTTTGGAGTATATTAGAATATTTTCTATAAAGAGTACCACAAATTTGACGATGTAATCTCACAAGACACTATTAATCAATCCCATGAATATTTATGAATAATTAGTTTTTCCTAAAGGAATTCCTGTGAATTCTTAGTGTATGTACCTTATACAAAGAGAAATCTTGGGGATATCCTCCCTTTTCACCTTTACATGGTAATATCCCGACCGAAAATACAACTTGGGGAATTATTGTAACCCATATAGATGATCAAATAAGTCATCAATTCGAGGCATATGATACTTTTTCTTTATAATTATTTTTTTGAGATCATGACAATCGGCACAAAGGCACATTGACCCATCCTTCTTATTGATGAAGAGGACTACTGCACCCCATGGTGAAGCACTTGGGAATATAAACCCTTTATTTAGATTCTCTTGTTTTTATTTCTTCATCTCCCCATGCTCCAAAAAATAAATTCTATATGGAGTCATGGATATTTGAAATTTCCTAGGTATAGGATCAATTGAAAATCCATCATCTCTTCTAGGTGGAAGACCATGCAATTCCTCAAGAAATACTTCATCAAATTCCATTGCAATAGGAATGTCTTCAAGGATGGTTTCTTTCTTAATCTAAATCATCTAAGAATGGTACATATGCTCATAGGTCAGTAATATCCATTCTTGAGATGATGGTTCTAAATAATATTCATCCTCTGCCTTACACATGTACAGGATCAAAGGTCAATTCATAATATGGAGAGTGACTTCTCTCGGATAGAAACTTATGTTGGCTCTATATTGGGCAAGCCAATCCATGCAAAAAAATTGTATCAAATTCCACTAGAGGGAGTATGACGAAGTTCGACAGGAATTTTGAACCACAAATTGTGATAGGGGGGATTTATATTCCCGGAATGCAATGACTGCCCCATTTTCCATTATCACCAACATCTCTACTTCCATGATTCGTGGTGGTGTTGGGATAGTTCTAATAAAATTTCAGGATATAAAATAATGCGTAGAACAAAAATAAAAAATTGTGTGTGATATTCTTGAATGAATAACTAGAATAATTTTCCCCACATTGTTTTTTGGGTTCACTTCGATGGTAGTGGTGGAACAATCCCGCCCTTGCTACCTTGTAGGTTGTTGGTTTCCTCTCAAAACCCTTGGCTTAGAGAACTTGTATTCCAGGTGCCCTGGTTCTTTGTAGTTGAAGTGATGAAAAATGCATTGAGGGTTTTAGGAAGAGTTCCTCTCCTCTGTTTCAGTATTGGTTTTTTATTTTTGACAGTTAATAGCTAGTTTTCTCTTCTCTTCCACACATAATGTATTTCCCCATCTGCTTTAAGAAAATTTCAGGGCGTTTATTTCAACACCTTTGGGAAGTGGGGTGCTGTAATTTCGTTGCACCATTGTATTTAACCCTCTAACCACAAGAATTAAAGTCCACCTTATTCTTATTATCCCCATGCTACCCCTGAGATTCTCTGATCTCCATTTTTACTTTGAGGGCACATCATACAATTTCCTCATAACTATCAAAGTCACATATCACTAGGGATTTCTTTTGGATAGATTTTATCCAACAAAACAAGCATTCAACCTTGAATTCGTTGGTAATGAAAAAGTCGGTGGTGTATCGTGAAATCCTTGTGTGGTTTTACTCTTATGCTCTAATGGATTCATTATATTTCTACTTGAGGTCAAGGAAGTCCCATTCTATCATATGTTGGAGGGTGTGAGGAAAATGTTTATCAAAAAACATTTTCCTGAAATACTCACATTCTAATACCTAAATCTATTCTTCATGATTTGTATTTTTTATCAATTTCCACCATTGATCAGCTTCACCGTCTATATGATAAGCATCCATAAGAACATTCTATTGTTCATAACATTGAAGGGTGGATAAGACCTTCTCAATCTAGTTTATACATTGTTCTTCAATTGGGGGATCATATGATCCACTAAAATCCAGAGGCCTTTGTATCATTAATATCTCAATGGATTCGTGTTCTTTCTTTGAGGGGGGGTGAACATTCCACATAATCCATGTTTCTATTGAAATCATGAGCTTACATAGAGGGTATCATGGAAAAGTTTGTGATTCCCACTCCCATCGGTTTGGAAATCTAATTATAATAGTTATCACATTGATCTTAGCATCAGTTGTTAGATTGGGTTCTCCTATTACCGGCCATTGGCTGGAATAAAAGGAATTTACGGGTAAAATAGAAAGGGGAATCCATTGAAAATGGGATAACATATAAATTACATTTATTTCCTTGACTTTTCTATGTTATCCATGATCTACTTCCCAGTATATTTTCATAGGGAGGTTTTTTTAATTCCCTTAATAATGGTTCATACTAATCTTATGTATTTACCAAAGAATATTCCCAAGGATTGTCAAAACCAAGAGTCCATCAAGGCCAGTTGTTGTGCACCAGTTGTAGTTCGAGTCTAGCTCAAAGCGGTGTTTTTGGATTTTACCCCTAGATACATATGTGCCAGAGCTGCCTCTACCTACTCATATCAATACATGGATGTATTTTCTTGATAAAACAATTACTCAACACTCAAAAAAATTTAGGGATGTTTTTATTATACTTAGTCTTATCTCTTAGGCTTTCAATAGGGTTTTAAAATCGTAAACCCAAAAATAACTAGACATATACTCATATACCAACTATAACAACCCTTCTCTGTATTACAAAAATAAACATGATTAATTACATAAAATTTCACATAAGTGAAATTTTATGATCAAGAGGTATTGTGTCTAGGGAATTTAGGAACATTACATAAAAAACATAGAACATAAAACCAAACATTTTTATTGAAAACTTCTTTTACATGACCACAACATTCCTTTGAATTTAACATTGGATGGGATAACCTGAGGACATGAATAAGAAACATGTAATCTATAAAGCCCAGTAAGGGAGTAAAAAAGTCATAACATGAAGAAAATATTACATGTTAAGAAATAGGAATATCAATCGATCAATATATAAACATGAACATAAAGGCCTAATATAACATGATTATCATGACATGGAGATGTGGCAAAAAAAATTAACATTATATTCGCATGAGCCAAGGATCACTTCACATGGAGCATGACTAAATCATCATTGAAATTTTATTATAATGGGTAATACCTCATTTCAATTGATTTATCATGATAACAATCTTTACCCAATTCATTGGAGTGCTATCAGGGCATGACCATCTTAATCATTTCATTTCATGCATTAGTGTTCCACATGTATCATAAAACATGGAATCATTCAACATAATAATTTGTTCCATGATAAAGGAATGTGTAATAAATACATGAAACTATATAATCAATAATTAAATGAGTGTAAAGGTGAACACCCATTCTAGAGAAGTGGATATGGTATTCACTACACAATGGGTTTGGCTTGGAAAATCGCGGTGCAATTTTGACAGCATAATGATGTGACATAAGAATTCATAAAAAAAGTTGATGAGAGAGAAAGGTTATATCATCATATTTACATGAAATGGAAATTAAGTGGTTCATATAGATATGTGTCCCAACATATTTAATGGAATTTATATGCATGATATAAAAACATTTCTTGAATATAAACGAGGAGAGAAAAATCCCTTATGGAATTTTGGCAAAGTAACAGGTGTACATGGGAGGAATTAATGGGAGAGAAATGAGTCTATAATCATTAAAACATAATTAGTTAATTATTGGTGAGGTTCATAATCATACATAAACATTTTTAATTGAAAATAAAAATGCATAACAATGTAGTAAAATTTGGAGAAAAATGAAAAAGGAATAAATATCTGACTTGGAAGTGTGATCCTAAAGGCTTGGTACAGGCATGAGAGGGGCTTCTGGGGAGATTTGGGCGCCATGGGAGGGTTATAGATAGAGTATGTCAGGGTTTGGTCAAGCTAAAAATGATATTAGTGAAGATATATTAGATATTTATTGGGTTTATATAGGGAAGGATAATAAATTCTTTATTATTTTGGTTTTGGACACCACACCTAAAACTAATAAAAAACAAAAACCATTCCATGATTTTATCCCATGTTTTTGTTCCAAAGTGGAGTGGAAAACATTATTTTAGGTGTAATATGGACTAAATTATTATAATATTATGCTTTCTTAAGAGGAGGAGAGTCACACATTCAAGTAAATGATTTTAAAATGTTAAAATGTTTTATTAGTCTGGGCGGGTCCACTAAGGCTTTGTAAAATAAATCAAACAAACCCGAAATCACATTATTTTTAGGGTAAAACATAAATTGGACAAAAAACCATTTATATTATTTTATTACTTCACTGTTAGGGAATTATTATGACAAAAAAACATTATATATTTAATCGGTATTTAATTTTTACCCAAAAATTCTTCTGTCTCAAATTTTTTTGAAAAATTCACCATTGTATAATTTATATGTCCTGATTTTAAAAATATTCATTTTATCTAAATATTTTATAAATATTTGAAATTTTAATTTTAAAATAAAAACTGTCATTTGTCAAAAATTCATGGGTTTTGACAAAAACAACTTTCAAAACTTAATAAAAATTTCAATTGTATTCATTAAAATTATACGGTATTTTATATTTATTAATAAGTAATATAGTAATAATATTTTATTAAAATATTAATTAATTCAAAAATCCACCAGTTCATCAAAATATTTTTCTTAATATAATATTAAATGAAAATAATATTTATTCTTTAAAAACTATTTACAAAGTAAAAATAATAAAATTAATGTATATTCTTTATTCTATACAAAAATAATTTACATAATCATAGTGCTAGGGTCTTGGTACATAACCCCTTATAACTCCCATATAGGACCTAATGGTAAGGTGTGCAATGGTGGTAGACTTTGGGGGAGGCTTAGATAATATCCCTCGGCTGGTAATCTCTATTAGCTTATACTTATCGCATAGGAAGTTCCATTCATGCTTTACTTGTTGAAGCTCAGCTTGGGATTTGTCAAGAGAGAGGCCCTAAGATGCTACCTCTTTCCTGGTGTCTAAAAAATGGGCTTCTGATGGAGCAATTCTGTTTTCTGAGTCCATCAATTCCTTTCTCTGAGTAAATTCGATTTTATAAAGCCCTATATTTATACTAATCATGTGGTCACTGTTCAACGACTATATTGGAAACGATACCAATTATTAATGATATTTTAAAATCCAAAAAACATAAAACCAAGTAATTGAATATGTTTCAGACAACCATTTAACATAATAATTCATTTAATTAGATCAAGAAGAATTTACATTAATAAAATTATTTGTACTTACAGGTTTTTTGTTCATGGAAGTTTGTTCCTGTGGTTTAGGATGTCGGTTAGGAATTCCACATAATGGATTGGGATTTTCAGATGTGGCATTCTATGCCCCATTTGGTTTACTAGATTGATGATCTATGAAATATTGTGTTATTATTTATATATGGTGTACTAACACTGTGGGAACATTAACTTAGTTGTATGACTAGACTGATGGATATAATGATCTGAATTATTACTGATGGTTTTTTATATTGTGTAGGTATTATATTGAGGTTTTGATAATGATTCATACTAATGATTATGTATCCCAGAGATAGATGATAAATGAAAATCACTTTTTACACTATATGTATCACTCTAGGCTATGCTATTTTAGGATTGTTTTGGTTTATGCATGTTGTTTGGTCTGGGTGTAACCATATTACCCGATATCCACTTGGTCACTAGATAAAAGTGTGTTTCATTATAGATGTATTTCCTTTACTATACTAGTTATTTATTTCAATTATTACCTATATAAACTAATATTTAGACTGGTATTTTCTACATACACCTTTGATAGTGGCCTAAAATTTATCCTCGCACTATGATCGAATAGGAACTAAACATAGATACCAATTCGTATCTCATATATTTAGTGTTGGAATAGGTTTGGAATGTGCCCCCTATTCAGTGTTTCATGATCAAGAAAATTATATCATATGGTATTATGGTGTTGGAGAACAGTTATAACTCATTGATCAGAGTTATTTGTAGATCCTAATGTATTGTTGTTTCATTTTATTTTTTATATCTGTGATCATATCAGTTGGAGAATGATGTTCTATGTGTTTCATGACATTTTGGGTCACCAATGAATTTCATCTTCTAACAGTATGCTTCTATTTTAGTTTCCACATACTATTATTTTTATGATGTTTGGTTATTTACATCTGGTTGTGAACTCTAATATAAGGGTATAGTTTTCTAATTGATTCATTATAGACCCCTGCTACTAGTTAGAAGCCTCTGTAATATAAGTAGTTATTCTAGAGCTCTTATTGTGAACCGAATCTTGGTACTGGTTTAGTGGCATCTTGGTTGGGATGTTACATCTTAATTATAATTTATCTTCTCCATGGTCACATTTCAATTTGGATATTTGTACAAAACATATTTAAATCCCTCATAATGAAGCATAAAGGAACCTAAAATAAACAAACTAATATCCCTATGGGTTTCAAACCTTGTGTGATGTTTGGCCTCTTAATAATACACCGGGTGATGATCGAGTTAATACCCAATAAAACATTTCCAATGTTGTTACCCCTATGTATATCTATGTCAGACCCTGCATCCACTTTTAGTATCTATTAAAGGATATAATTACATAGATGACAACACAATATTCACTTTATTAAAACATTAAGATGTTATCCTATACATATTATTGTTTCTTAGACTTATCCCATAGTTTTTCACTACTTTTCCATTATTGAAATCAGAAAATAAATTTTCCACTATTTCCATAGCATAAAATCATACAATATCCCAAAATGAATATATATACCATTGGTATTATTTTCAACCCAAACCTATTAACCATTAATTTATCATTAATAAATACTTAAATCACCAAAATTTCATAAACCAGCTTTTGATACCTAGTGTGACACCATAAAACTATGCTCTCGTATTTGGTGTTTTAAACACACACAATAAATACTCCCTCTGATACCATATATAGAAGCGAGGATACAAAAATACATAATTTGAAAATAATCAACTAATATTGAATCTATTACATCACAATGATAATTTATGTTTTAGATATTTATATAAATAGGAGAAAACAAAAAATAATAAATATCACGTATTCCACAACTGATAGGTTTTTTCCACTATATAAGGCACTACACAATTTAGAATTAGTCTTCAGTATCACTAAAAAAATCTTCAACATGTGGTATATTTCTTAAAATGGAATTTTTTATAATCATTTTCATAACATCGGTAATTTTAAATCAATAAAGGGCTGAGATTAAATTCCCAAATAGGGAAACATATAACGGAACTTGTCAATAAATAATCGTGACATATATAATATGGAAGGAATAAACAATCTGAATAATGCTGCAATCAACAAAAAATAAGAGATTTTTATACCCATTATAAAAAATTAAATCATGTATAATAATAATAATTTTTAATCATATATTGATCAAATTCATATTTTTTGTCATCAAAACACGTTTCTGAGTACTTATGCCAAGACACTACACTAATATAAGATAAGTAGACACAAAAACCCAAGATGTTCTGACTGATGAGACCTGTCATATTATCAAGGTTATATATAATTCTAAACCCCACTGATCACTTTTTTTGTCCAATGAATTTACTATAAGAGTTAAATTACATTTCATTACATTGTTTATTGAACCCATGAATAAATAAAAACATAGAAACTCTTATATTGAAAAAAATGAAATTTCATCACATAGTAAACCTATGTTAGAAGTCCAAAATCAACATAAAATGTCAATAATTTTCCCAATTTCAAAAACATGGATGAAATGATAAAAACTTATATATATAACTATGGTGTATAGTTAGGAAACACATTGTCATATTTCCAATAATCATCCAAATAGGGATAACAATATACATAATTCCCATTCTTTTCCCCTTGTAAATAAAATGTATTACACGATACAAAATAATTTTTAAAATCAAGGGGTATGGTTTAAAAATATTATAAACCCATTAAAATAAAGTAATAAAACATGGGTGTTGACATAAAAGGGAAGAATCCTTTTAAAAAGATTGTTTTCATCGGTATCACAACAGAAGTGGTCAAGAAATGATTTGATTGATGCCATGAGTTCAATCCATTAAAAGATAATATACATATATATATATATATTATTAAATATTGACCCTATTTGGTTATTTAATTTTAAAAATTATAATGGAAATGGAAGTTGTTAAAACCTATATTCCAAAAAACATTTAACATTGCTGTTAAAGATGATGTTACAGGTCACTACCAAAAGTCATTCTAAAATGGTCAGGTGATAACTCATTGAAAATAACAAATTTTCAAAAGAAAAAATTCAATATTAATGATTTAAAAGTTTATATATATTATCTTCAATAAAATATTAAATGAAGAAAAATCATATGAAGATGAAATTCAAAACCCTACATAATTTCTTGAAAAATACTATTGTTAAATACAAAAAGAGTAACCAAACATTTTGTTGTATCTGAATATATTTTTCTATATATATGAATAAAAATTACACTATAATCTAATATGTTTGTGGGATAACCTTACCACAGAAGAAATGCAACACCCCAAACTTTCACAGTACGCTTCGCTTTGAATAATACAATAGCATGTGTTGTACACAACTTCGAGTTCAAACACACACCACAACCAATCAAACTATCCATTATGAATAGTAATACCCACATTTTAAAATTTTATAAATTTAATCTTTCAATACAGACATAATTTTTGGATTCGGAATATAGAAATTAGCTTAGGTTGAATTTTGGGTATTTTTCTGAAAACATTCAATTTTTGATGAATAGTGAAAAACAGTGAGTTATAGTTTAAAAAGAAATTTTTATTTAAATAATTATTTATTTTATTAAAATATAATTATGGTAAAAATAGAAACATAATACAAATATAAGTTCAATTTAATTCATTGTAGTTAGTTTATAATAATTTTAGATATATATTAATTTTATTGAAATTTTCACCGTCTTTTACCCACCTCCGAGGAGAATTTGCAAATTCACATATTACATAATTTTACCACTTCTGTGAGTGGAATTTTGAAAATCCAAGAGACATGGTTAATAACATGGTTTAAAAGTTGGTTCAATAAGATAAAAATAATTTTTTGTGAATTGTAACTTTTCACTTTTATTTACCACGGTTAAAAGTAAATAGCGTAATTAAGGGTAAAACTGATATTATTATTACCCTAACACATTTCCTAATTCTATTGGACAAGTTTATCTCGACCAAAAACAACCATAGGAATAAAATATTATCATATAGGTCGACTTGGATTAGATTAGGACATTTAATATTATTTAATTCAAAGAAGAGTTCAAAAAGAGTTGAAATCAATGTTTAATAACAAAAAAATTTTAATATAGGGATATACATAAGATAAATTCTATTATAAATATTCATTAGAAAGATAAAAATATTTCCTACATAATTTTATATTATTTATAGTTTTTAGACATTAAATAATATAATTTTTTTATGACACAATGATGATGCAGAAATTACCTTATTAGTGAAATATTAAAATAATTGATATTATAAATACCCAAATAAATATAATTTTAGACTTCTAATGAATTAAAAGAATTTTATAGGTTAATATGACATGTTAGGGTTGATTAAATGAATTATTTCCGATTTAATAATGCTGTTATGAATTTAGAAAAAACAAAATACCAAATAGTTTCAAAATTGACATAAAAGAGTTTTTAAAACAAATATTATATTATTAATTGATATTATATTCCTGAAAATCTAAAGTTCTCCAAAGAACATATATAATAATAGGTGTATCATTAATGGACCACTTTAGGGTCGCTTGGATGTTTATTTTACGTTTATTAACTATATAATTTAAAAATACAAAGAGACATGGTAAATGTCAAACTATTTAACTAAGAGTTAAATCAAAATGATAAAGTTAATATAGTAACCCAAACCTGTCTAAAACCTATTGGTTGAGTGATTTTCGACCTATCACCACCTTAAAATTTAAATAATCCACTTTGGAGCCATTATAGATTGAATATTAATTAATTATAAAATAATATTTTACGTTTTTTCTAAGGTTCCCCTCACCCCTCTTATAAAAAGGCACTCCCCCTTCTCTCAAATTTATACTGTAAAATCTTTTTGGATCAGCCAACACCTGAAAAAATATTCTCTCAACTTCCCTAACTTTATCCTATAGGCCTTCTTTTATACATAAAGGCAACATATAGAGCCCTTTTGATCAAATCAAAAGGAAGAACTCAAAGAAGAGGTAATGTTTTCCCCACCCTCTTTCAAGTTTCTTTCTTCATCAACTTCTTCTTTCTTTGTTATTTCAATTCTAAAATAACAACTACAGTATCTCCTATATACTATGATGTTATTATAAATATTTTAGAACCATTTTAAGTACTATGTCCATCCTTTCAATGAAATTTCACCATAAGTGTGTATGTACGGCTTACCGTCTTCATGTCGTGGTGTAATTGTTACTCAAAACATTATTATTTTGATGGGTATGATAATGATGTGTAATTGATTTAAATAATAAATATAACATTATAATGATTCTGTATATTTGATATACCATCCAATTATATGCTATTTTAATATCAAAAGAATGATATTGTCGCTCGTGCGTACGTACGGACTACCGTCTCCGCGAACGCAATGAGATTCATTCCCCATCGTATCCATTCAAGAATAATTTTCATTTTATGGTTAAAATAATGTTTAAGGACTTGATATAATTTTTTATATGAATAAGATACAAGATATCTATAACAAACATTACTTATGTAACAAAACATATAAAAGAAAATGAGTAAGTTAACACCCGAAACCATGATAATAATAAGATATTATTGACAAAGAAATGTTAAAAGATCATATATGATATCATATTAAAGTATATGATTATTTTGTAATTTAATAACATTTATTTCCCCATTATACAAGAGGTTAACCTACCCTCAACCAAGGAAAAGTGAAAGGTAAGGGTTTATTTCGCAATCTCTTCATTATACGAGGTTGTTTATACATAATTATCTACTAGGACCTCTTTATCATCCACATCCATGTTTCATAAAAATATATTTCAAAGAATTATTACTATTTTACAGAATATGGGTTAAAGTAATTTATACCCTTGTTTTACATTTTATAAGAATTTTATAAAGGAATCTTTCTGTTGTTTTCCAAACAAGGTCCTTTTAAACCTTTTCGACAGAATTAATGAAAAAATGTCTTTTTTTAACTTATACGGAGAGTGCATCTATTTTCCGCCAATAAAAAATCATCAAAGCTTCACTTACAAGTTTATAAGAATATTTTAAAAGTAAATGATTTATTTTATAATTATGTTACTTTTAAATGATTTCAAAAAAAGAGATATTTATCTCAAATAGTGTTTAATTCATCTATGTCAACATCCTTTGATAGATTTTAAGCTTATTTGATGTTGATTTATTATGATACAAAAATTTCATATAGTATTGAAGGTATTGTGATATGTTTGACTGTGGATGTGTTATTTTTATACCATTCATGGTTTATGGATAATGTATTGACATTTAGTATTCTATATTTAATACGAATGATTATGTTATGTTTAAACCTGTTCATATGAGGAATGCATTGGACTTATTAAGTGACCGGTGGAGCCCGCTATAGCTCCTCGATGCATCGGTAGGTCGTATGAGACAAAATAGTGTGTTGGCACAAGGCCATGACAAAATCTTATTTTTAGTCTTGGCACAAGGCCTTGACTATGTGGTTATGATATTCTGGCATTATGCATTCCATCATCATGAAAGTTGTTATTGATATTCCATGTTGTTGGTATCAGAGGAAGTTTAGTACAAACCTTGGAATCTAGATTTAGATAAACTCTGATTAAAGCACATATCCCTAAGATAGACATTGAGGATTAGTATAGAAAAACTTCTTAAAATTTTGGTATTGTATAAATTTTGTTAGTTTTTCGGGCAATACATCCCTGTCTAGATACGAGTAGGTAGAAGAGGCTATGGCATTGATGTACCTAGGGGAAAAACCCGAAACCACCGCTTTGAGTTAGACTTGAACAGAAAATGGTGAACGACAACGGTCCTTGCTGCACTCTTGGTTACGACACTCTTGGAGGATATTCTTTGGATAATTCTCATTTTCATTACAAACCATTATAAAGGGTTTATGAGTATATACTTTCTCAAAGAAAACAGTTTTTTAGGATTATGGATTATATCCATAAATAGTTCAATTTATGTTAAGTGTTTTACAGGTATGTAATTATGTATTTTGATTCATAAACTGATATAGTTTATGCTATTTTTTTAGAAATGGTGTCTATTGGAATGAATGGAAACTGTATCAATGCACAAACTCCATGTAGGGATTTCCCTCCGACTCAAGATAATTATAGTGGAGCTGGTGATGCAACTGGTGCTGATCAGCTAATCACTATACTAGGACAACTCACTCAGGTTATGAATAATAACCTTACCCATATGGAGAACCCTGATCCACAGCATGGAGGATCAATGTTATATCAATTCATGAGGCAACAACCACCAACATTCAATGGGGTTACAAATCCCTTAGTAGCTAAGAAATGGATAAATTCCATAGAGAAAATATTTCATGCCTTTGGGAGTAGTGAAAAGGAAAATGTTATCATGGGAGTTTACCCCTCACTGGAGGTGTTGATCAATTGTGGTAATTGATTCAAAACACAAAGGAAGATGATGAAGTATCAAACATGGAATGGAGGGAGTTCAAAGATCTATTCTGAGAAAAATACCTTCGTCATGACCATCTAGCAGATATGGAAAGGCAATTTTTGAGTCTTAGGAAAAAGTAGGATGAGAATGTAACAAAGTATGAGGCTAACTTTACAAGGTTAGAGAGGTTTTCTACATATTATATACGTAACCCAAAAAGTAAGATTGATCATTTCTTTGATGCGTTAAAACCTTTTCTCTTTTGATCATTAGTCTCACAAACCTTTTCATTGTACGAAGATATTGTCGCATGCGCTATCAAGACAGAAAAAGAATTCTCCAAGTCTTCTGACTTCAAAGAAAAGTAATAGAGGAAGAGATCTGCTGATCACTCTAGAAATAGAAATAATGGGAAGAAGGGAAAAGTTGATTATCCATCCTGCATTAAATGTGGGAAGAAACACCAGGGTACTTGCTTAAAAGGAATGGGAGTCTGTTACAAGTGTGGTGAAAAAGGCCACCAAGCTTGTGATTTCAAGTGGAATAAAGAAGATACCGATGTTCAATGATACAATTGAAGGGAGATTAGATATTATGAAAATTAATGTCCAAAGCATTAGGGAAAATTACCTTAGAAAAGGCCAATGGATCAAGGCCAAGCTTATGATATCACTACTACTGAGGTAGAAGCTATGAATGACGTGGGGATAGGTTATTTAATGGTTTCCTCAGGTTTAGAAAATGCATTATTTGATTCCGGATCATCACATTGTTTCATATCTTCCTAGTTTTCTAAGAAAATTATTTATTTTTTAATATGATCTTACAAGGGAGTTGTCAGTTAAAACACCTAAGGAAAGTATTATTACAACAAGGTTTTGTGAAACAATCCCCATTAGAGCATATACATGTTCTTTATCTACTGATCTCATCATCATACCTATGACTTAGTTTTATATAATCCTCAGTATGGATTGGATTTTGGACCATGATGAGGAGAATTATTGTAAGAAGAAAGAGGTCATGATTTTTGATGATGATGATAAGGAACACCTTATCATTAGAGAAGAATCGTCACCACCAGATTCTTACCTAGATCCACCCCCAGTAGCTCAACTAAATTAAATTATCGAGGGGGAAGAGTATAAAATGACTATGGGTGAGGAAAGGAATGTTAAAATAGAGGATGTACCTATTGTGAGAGAATATTTTGATGTGTTTCCAGAAGATTTACCTGGACATCCTCCAGAAAGAGAAATTGAATTTTCCATTGATTTAATTCCTGGTTCAAGGCCCAAATCAATGACCTCTAATAGAATGGCCTCTATGGAATTAGTTGCACTAAATACAAAACTAGAGGAATTGAGTAATAAGGGATTTATTTGCCCTAGTGTTTCTCCAAGGGGATCCCCTGTCCTTTTTGTTAAAAAGAATGATGGATCTACAAGGTTATGTATTGACTACAGGGAAATTGATGCTATAACAAAAAAAACATGTATCCCCTACCTCGCATTGATGATTTATTTGAACAACTTAATGGATCTCATCATAGATTGACCTTCGATATGGATACCATCAGTTGTGTGTAATGAAGGAAGAAATTCTAAAGACAACATTTCGAACCAGGTACCGACATTACGATTTTAGAGTAATGCCTTTTGGATTGACTAATGAACTCTCTGTATTCATGGATCTAATGAACAAAGTTTTCAAGGAATATCTCGATGATTTTTAGTGGTATTTATTGATGATATCTTGGTATACTCTAAAATCTGCGAAGATCATTAACATCACTTGCGCATTATCTTGAAGACTCTAACAAGACATGAATTATATGGGATGTTTAGCAAGTGTTAATTCTTGCTTCAAGAGATTTATTTTAATGGCCATATTGTCTCTAAGGATGGAATTTCCATTTATCCTTATATAAAAAGAGAAATCCAAGAATGGCCAGCACCGATGAGTATAACTGAGGTATGCAGTTTTATTGGTTTAGCGGGTTATTATCGACATTTTTCTAGAATTGTGCCTAGTTTGCTAACCCATTAACAAATCTCACACGTAAAGGGGTTAAATTTGTTTCGAAAAAAGTGTGTGAAGAATGTCTCGAAGAACTAAAGAAAAGATTAGTCAATGCTCCTATATTGACTCTACCATTGGGGAATGATGGGTTTGTTAATTATAGTGATGCATTGAAGAAAGGACATGGTTGTGTCCTTATGCCAAATGATAGTGTTATTGCCTATGCATCACGATAGCTAAAAATTCATGAGAAGAACAATCTTTCTCATGATCTTGATTTAGCTACTGTAATCTTTGTTTTGATGATATGGAGACATTATCTCTATGGTAAGAAATTTTATATTTATACTGATCAAAATATTTTGAAGTATATTTCTCATAGAAAGATCTCAACATGAGGAAAATGAGATGGCTTGAACTACTCAAGGATTATGATTGCACAATACACTACCACCCTCGGAAGGAAAATAAGGTGGCAGATGCTTTGAGTAGAAAGTATCATGGAGTTTTGAACAAAATGAGAGTTGACAGGGATCCAATTTTCATGGATCTAGTAATGTTGGATATGGGAATAACCATGGAAGGTGAAACATCGATACTTTTTCAAATGGTTTCCAAACCGTCTTTACTAGAAAGGATAAAGAGTTCTCAGACTGATGATGTAGAATTTCAAAAGAAGATTAAAGCTGTGAATGATGGGAGAATGAGTGACATTGTGTATCAAGATGGAATTTTGAAATTTGGGAGGAGACTTTGTGATCCCGATATATCTGATCTAAAAAGGGAATTGTTGGACGATGCTCAAAGATCAAATTTTCTATACGCCCTGGGAGAACCAAAATATATATAGATTTGAAGGAACATTTTTGGTGGGACAACATGAAGAGGGAGATTTCTGATTTTGTGTCAAGATGTATGGTTTTTCAATAAGTGAAAGCTGGAAGGAAATAGCCTAGAAGAGTCATGAAACCTCTTCCCATAACTGGGTGGAAATGGGATAATATAATGATGGAATTTGTCATGGGATTACTAAAGACTCTAAGAAGGAACAATGCAATATTGGTCATTGTTGATTATCTTACCAAGTTAGCACATTTTCTTTCTACAAGGGAAGATTTACCACTTGAACGTCTAGCAAGACAATATATTAATGAAGTTGTGAGACTTTATGGAGTACCCCTATCAATTTTTTCTGATCATGATCCACATTTTACATCATGATTCTGGAAGAGTCTTTAGAAGGCCTTGGATACTGAACTTCATTTGAGCACTACTTACCACCCCCAAACTGATAGAAAATCAGAACTGACTATTCAAACCTTAGAAGACATTTTGAGATCTTTCTCACTTGAATTTCGGGGTATGTGGGATCAATATTTTCCTCTGGTATAATTTTTATATAATAATACCTTCCATTCGAGTATTCATATGGCATCATATAAAGCATTATACGGAAAGAGATGTCACACACCAACCTGTTGGGATGATGTTGGTGAAAGAAAACACATAGGCCCAGAACTGGTGGAGGAAACGATGGAAATGCTGAAGGTAATCCAAAACCACATCAAAGCAGCTCGAAGTAGGTAGAAGAGCTATGCCAATAACTGAAGGAAGGATTTGGAATTTCATGTAGGATATCATGTTCTCTTAAAGGTATCTCTATGGAAGGGTGTTATATGTTTTGGTAAGAAGGGTAAATTGAGTCCTACGTACATCGGACCATTCAAAATTCTAGAACGAATTGGGGCTATAGCTTACCATTTGGAAATGCCACCAAGTCTCTCCAAAGTTCACGATGTGTTCCACGTATCACTGGTGAGAAAATACATGTCTGACCCAACGCATGTACTCACTTATGAACAATTAGAACTGGAACCCAATCTGTCTTATTTTGAAGAGTCTATCAAGGTTTTTGATACAAGATAAAAAGTACTGAGAAACCAGATGACTCGTCTGGTAAAAGTTCTATGGAGAAACCATAAGATGGAAGAGGAAACGTGGGAACGTGAAGAACTTATGATGAAGAACCACCCGAGTCATTTTATGCAGTAATATTCTAGAAATTTTGAGGAAGAAATTATTTGAAGCAGGGGAGAATGTAACACCCCCAGCTTCCACAGTAAGTTTCTCTTTGAATAATACAATAGCATGTTTTGTACGCAACCTCGAGTTCTAACACACACTACAACCAATCAAACTAGGAGTTATGAATAGTAATACCCAATTTTTGAAATTTTATAAATTTTATCTTTCAAAATGGACTTCATTTTTGGATTTTTAATATCAAAATTAGCTTAGGGTGAATTTTTGATATTTTTCTGAAAACATTCAATTTTTTAAGAATAGTGAAAAAACACTGAGTTATAGTTTAAAACTGAATTATTATTTAAATAATTATTTATTTTATTAAAATTTAATTAAGGTCAAAATAGATATATAATACCTATATAAGTTCAATTTATTTCATTAGAGTTAGTTTAGAATAATTTTGGATATATAAAAATTTTATTGAAATTTTCAACGTCTTTTACCCACCTCCTCGGAGAATTTTCAAATTCACATAAAACTTAATTTTATAGCTTTTGTGAGTGGAATTTTTAAAATCTAAGAGACTTAGTTAATATAAAGCATTAAAATGTGTTTCAATAAGATAAAAATAATTTTTGGTGAATAGTAACTATTTACTTTTATTTACCACGGTTAAAAGTAAATAGGGTAATTAAGGGTAAAAATGATATTATTATTACCCAAACACATGTCCTAATTCTATTGGACAAGTGTATCTTGACCAAAAACAACCATAGGAATAAAATATTATCATTTAGGTCCACTTGATTTAGATTAGGACATTTATTATTATTTAATTCAAAGAAGAGTTAAAAGAGTTAAAATCAATGTTTAATAAATAAATAATTTTTAATATAGGTTTATACATAAGATAAATCCTCTTATAAATATTCATTAAAAATATAAAAATCTTTCCTACATAATGGTATTTTATTTATAATTTTTAGACATTAAATAATTTAATTTATTTATGACACATTGATGATGCAGTAATATAATTTGAGACTTTTAATGAATTAAACGAATTATATAGGTTAATATGACATGTTAGGGTTGATTAAATGAATTAGGTTCGAAGTAATAATGCTTTTATTAATTAAGAAAAATCAAAATACCAAATAGTGTCAAAATTTACATAAAAGAGTTTTTAAAAAAAAATATTATATTATTAATTGATATTATATTCTTAAAAATATAAGGCTAGGACAGAGGACATATATAAAAATAGTTTTATCCTTAATGGACCACTTGGGTGTGCTTGGATATTTATAGTAAGTTTATTAACTATATAATATAAAAATACAAAGAGATATGGTAAATGTCAAACTATTTAACTAAAAGTTAAATAAAAACGATAAAGTTAATATAGTTACCCAAACCTGTATAAAACCTATTGTTTGAGTGGTTTTAGACCTATCCCCACCTTAAAAAATAAATAATCCACTTTGGAGCCATTAGAAACCGAATATAAAATTATTATGAAATAATATTTTATGTTTTTCCTAAGGTGCCCCTCACCCCTTTTATAAAAGGGCACTCCCCCTTCTCTCAATTTCATACCTTCAAATCCTTTTGACTTGGCCAAACCCGGCCCAAATATTCTCTACAATTCCCTAAATTCATCCTAGAGGCATTAATTTAGACAGAAAGCTAACCTAAGGATCCCTTTTGATCAAATCAATAGGAAGAACCCGAAAAAGAGGTAATGTTTTCCCCACCATTTTCAAGTTCTTTTCTTCTTCAACTTCTTCTTTATTTGTTATTTCCATTCTAAAATAACAACTCTAGTATCTCTTATATACTATGATGTTATTATAAATATGGTACAACCATATTCATTATTCTATCCATCCTTTGAATGGCATGTCACTGTACATTCCTATGTAAGGCATACCGTCTCCATGTCGTGGTGTAATTGTTATTCAAAACATTATTATTTGTATGGGTATGATAATGATATGTAATTGATGTAAATAATAAATATAACATGATAATTATTCTTTATATATGATATAACATCCAATTATATATTATTTTAATATCAAAATAATGATATTGTCTCTCCTGCGTATGTACGGACTACCGTCTCCACAAACACGACGAGATTCATTCCACATCGTATCCATTCAAAAATAATTTTAATTTAATGGTTAAAAAGTTGTTTTAAGGAATTGATATCATTCTGTATATGAATAAGATACAACCTATCCATAACAAAGATTACTTATTTACCAAAATATATAAAAGAAAACGAGTAAGTTAACACCTGAAATGACGATAATAATAAGATATTATTAAAAAAGCAATGTTAAAAGATCATGCATGATATCATATTAATGTATATGATTCTTGTATAATTTAATAATAATTATTTCACCATTATATAGGAGGTTAACATACCCTCAACCATGTAAAAGTAAAAGATAAGTGTTTATTTCACAATCTCTTCATTATCCGAGGTTTTTTATACGTAATTATCTACTAGGACCAGTTTATCATCCACATCCATGTTCCTAAAAAATGTATTTAAATCATTCATACTATTTTACAGAATATGGGTTAAAGTTATTTTTACCCTTCATTGACTTTTTATAATATGTTTATAGAGGAATCTTTCTATCGTTTTCCAAACAAGGTCATTTTTAACCTTTTCGACAAAATTATGGTAAGAATGTCTTTTATTAACATTTATGGAGGGTGCAACTATTTTCTACCGTTATAAAATCATCAAATCTTCCCTTACAAGCTTATAATAATATTTTGAAAGTAATTGTTTTATTTTATAATTATTTGACTTTTAAATGATTTCATAAAAAAAGATATTTATTTCAAATAGTTTGGATTTCATATATGTCAACATCCTTTGATGGATTATAAGCTTATTTGAAGTTGATTTATTATGATAAAAAACATCCATATAGTATTGAAGGTATTTTGATATGTTTTACTGTGTATGTGTTAATTTTATATCATTCATGGTTTATGGAGAAAGTATTGACATTTCAAATGCTAGTTTTAATACGAATGTTTATGTTATGTTTCAACCTGTTCATATGATGAATGCATTGGACTTAATAAGTGACGGGTGGAGCCTTCTATAGCTCCTCGATTCATCGGTAGGTCTCATGAGACAAACTAGTGTCTTGGAACAAGGCCTTGAAAAAATCTTATTTTTAGTCTTGGGACAAGGCCTTGACTATGTGGTTATGACAGTCTCGCATTATCCATTCCATCATTATGAATGCGGTTATTGATATTACATGAGATTATTCTACTAGTAGAATATCCATGTGAATATGTAAATGGAATTATTACATTCTATCTTTTCCATATTAATGTTGAAGATCATTTTTAAAAGGCTTTTTTTATTTATACCTTTCCTTAAATGTTTATGTTTATTTATGGAAGATTCTTCTATATTGTTATAGTTACTGAGCATCTGAGCCGACCCATTTCAATGTTTTATTTTTTCCAGGATTTGAAAAAGTATTTTATGAATAACTTGTAGGGATAGTATGAGGGTATTTGAAGAAAATATGATGTTTTAGTTTTTTTAACTTTATTATCTAATGTAAGACTTATGAATATATCCAGTGTTTCCAATGATACTAAACTAATTGTTCTTTCGAGACTTGATCTTTTGTGATCATGCCAATTTTATGTAATAATGCACCGACTCTGGGTAATTGGGGTCAGGGCGTTACAAGAAATAACTTCATGATGAAATAATTTTACCCAAGGAATAGAGGCTTAAGTTATAAAAATTTCTTATGAAAATCATATTCCATTATGTAAGAAATATTTTGAAATGGTGTGTAATTTTTTAGAAAATTAAATTTATAAAAAAATTACCAAATAATATAATTAATTGGTAGAATATTCCCACCATTAAATTCCAATAGAATTATCATATCATAGTAAATGAAAATTGATTTACCCAAAAGAATTATAACTTGTGTCACAGTTATGTAAAATCCATTTGATGAAAAATAATAAAATTGGGTCTGTATTTCTCATATATAGAAAATGTATATGATAAAGACACATCCATGGGATTTGAATAAAACATTTAGAGGAAAACATGGTTCATGACATATTCATTCCTCAAATAATTGAATTTTGTGAGAAAGAACCCTTGCACCTTGAGAAATGACTTAATCAAATCACCTTGAAATAGTGGATTTTTATTGCAACATAAAATACCATTAATAAAGAAAAATTAATGATACCATATATAAAATATTTATTTTACAAACCTTCGAAATGAAATTATGTGTTTGATACAAAAAATGTCTCAAAAATGGGGTTTGGATAAGAAGACCCTAGCCCTAGTCTTGATTCAATTTGAACATGCACCGAAAATCATGAATAATTAAAATAATATAATTAAATACCTACCAAAGTAACATATACATAGTTATACTCATTTATAATACTCATTTATAATCATTTCATATTTATATATTTGTTACTTTTTATCTATTTTCAACACTTTCTGTAAGTAGTTTTTATCTCTTTCAACTAGTATAAAAAGAGTGGTGTTTGTGTCAATTATTTATCTAAATTAAATAATTTGCAGATTATATATGATACTGGAATTGTGGTTATAATACATTTTATATGGTTTTGACGTCTTTTAATGGAATTTTTTGTAAGGATATTTGTAGATGAAATCGACGATGAGCATATTTCTGTTATTCTTAATGAACGAATGGTGTTTTCTTAATTAATGTGTTAAATGGTGATATGAATTTAAAAAAAAGAAAAAAACATTATATAAATATTAATATCATATTGTACCTTTAAATATTATTTAATAGTCATCCATGAAAACCATGTATAGTATTGTTCAAGTGGGCTCTTAAAATGAATCAACCATGAACATACCATGGCTAGGGGATGATTATGCGATGTATTTTTGTAATATCATTATACTATAATCATAATAATCGTATTTAGTGATAATATGTTTGATATATAATAATTTTAATGAATTATAAAAGCTGGTTTAATTTATTTAATGTCATTTCCTTGAATGAATAGACTAATTTCCTCTTAGTATGATTAGGATAAAGATAATAAATGTTGGTTAATAAAATTAGTAGGTTCTACAATTCATAACAATACCATAATTATAAAACAAACATCATATTTATAATCTAAACACATTCTCATAACCATCCTTTAAGGGATGTGATTAAAATAAACATATAACTAAATCTTTCCACGAATTTCGTAGTCTATAATTATGCAAGGATGAATATTTCAACTTAAATTGAACCATAAAATGTATTAATATGTTATATTGATTAAGAATCATAAAAATGATATAAATATCATAATTATTCATTAAATATATCTCTTACTCAATCCTTTTAAATTTACAATAAAAATTTAACATGTTTTATCGTGGGGTCGGTAGACCCCACAATACACAAAGGACATTTCCATTTTTCATAATTTAATAGTGGAAAAGGATTTTAAATATTATTCACATAGAATAATTAAATTAAGGATAAAACCAATAATGATATCATTTCATAGTAATTTTAAAATTATAATTAGAAAGGTATTATATGAAAGAACGAAATTAAGTAATGATTACTCAAATAGAGACCTTTGAGATTTCCTTAGAAGGTCCCTTAGTAATGGAATAAATAGGAAAATTTCTTCTCAAAAAATATCAATAGGGTGAAATAATATTTTAGGGATGGAAAACAGTAATTTTTAAAAAAGAAACATATCATTTTTTAGTAACATCATGTGTTTCCGATTGATGGAAATTTTCAAGGGAATTTGAGTTTTTGTCATTTAGTGAACAAGTCAAATCATTAATGGATCCTATATATGTAAAACAAATAATTGGAACACATAATGTTTTATTCAGATGTGGTTAAAGGATTTAGATGTTTCTTGAATTTTGGGAAGAGTTTTAGGGGAATTGGGAACTAAAGACATCATTTCAGGAGAAAGAAAAAGGGGCACATTGTTGGAACACCATAAGTATTAACCATGCAACCCAAACCATGTTGCCTAATCTCTATATAGATATGGATTTTATTAAACAATACAGAAACCTAGGGGAAACCATAAAAATTGTTAAGGTGTTTCACAAGGTCTAATAAATCATGCAAGGTGGGATGCATGGCTGTGGGAGTGGTCTACAATAAATCATTAAGGTGGGTACACGATCTACACATGGTTTTCCAAACTGTATGGCTAGATGGATTTGTTAGATAAACATAACATGTAGAACCACATGTTTTAGGTAATTGTTTAATAATCAATGTGGCCTAAATGTGTGTGGTCTGGATCATGGGTGCTATGATATACATGGTTGGCACAAGGTTATCAAAACCATGCTTCCTTATTGTGGACCTATTAAAAAGGGGTAAATGAAACAATTTTCCCAATATAAAATTAACGGTTATTACATAATTTTCATCTTGCATTATACCAGGTCCCACATTCTCAAATCCTTCCCCTCCTCTCCTTTTATGGATCTCCCACATTTTATCTCTACATCTAACATTTTAGGTCATGTTGGAAGCATAGTAGAATGTGTAAGAAACTTTATTCTTCCATTATTTGATTATCTCACCTTGTTTTGTGCTATATTGTGTGAGGAAATTCAACCTATTTTTAGGGTTTCAAAATATTCTTATATTTTATATCATTCTATGTCAAATAAAATCACTATATTGGATGAGTGGACAACCATTATCATGAGGTATGTGGTATACTAGTTTTCTCTAATGGTCTCATTATTTTATATAATATCGTCATCATTCCACACACTAAACATTCAGTATCTTGATGAAAAATGATAAAATTACTTAAATTAAATTACAAAAAAAAATTAGACATGGTATGTAGTATTTATATTGTTTTATGTCATTTAAATTAACCTAAACCACGTCATATGGTGAGATATACTTCATGATAGAATGATTTAATTTCCCTGCGATGGATCCACAACATGGGCCGGTTCCATAAATCACTTTTGAGGTGTGATGGGATGCTCCTCAAGAAAAATAATATTGAATTGGATTGAATTATTATCTGTGATAACCAAACATACACAGTCTACAAAAATGAAATTTGATGTGAATTTTCAAAACTATTAAAATAAATGGGATGCTTGAAATGTTTTTTTTAATTCCAAGGATTCCACACACACATTTCTTTTCTATAAATGTAATTTCAGTATATGTAAACTTGAATTGGGAATGGATTAGTTTTTATTTCATTTCATGATTTTATGTTTTGGAAAGTATGGTTCTTATGGCATGTGACAAATAATATATGTAACTTAATAATGATGATCCACTGGGCCTTAAAAATTGGAGGGTTCCTCTTTATGGGATACCTAGTCTTAGGTATCAGTGATAAAATGGAAATAACTTATATTGGATTATTATATTGGGTCCTCGGTTAATGTTTTTGGAACATGGCGCTTCACACCACCTTGGTTGATAATGTTAGAACAGGTAATTCATTTCAATTGAGTTTTTGGCCATGATGTTTCACGCCCCCTCGATTAGGATGTTCGGAATGACCCTTCCCCTTATTAATAATGGAATGTGGAATTGAATAATCTATTACATATGATTCTTGTAATGGAACCACACATTATTTCAGATACATGACAATGGTGTCCCTTATCAATTTATGAGACACTTATGATTATACAAGGATGTCTGAGTTGCGTCTCTATTCTAGACTAGTATTTTAAATCTATATATATAGATATACATATTTTAATACATATATATTGTATGTATATACATATATATATATCCGTGGGGAAATGACATCATATACATTCGGTTTTAGGCTGAAGTGGGCCTAGTTGGTCAGGTTTCCTTAAGGAACATGCAGCTGACTTTTTTAATGTATTAATTACTTCACTAACATAATTTTAATATACCTTCACACAAATTTATTTAATATTTTTCAATTTATTATCATTTAGAAACTATAGGGGGTGGCCTGCTGAGTATATCTCATGCCTTGTTCAACTCACTATTTGGTACCCAAAAAACTATCATTTGGTTTCACGTTTAGTTCCACAGATTGTACTCTATTTTGTTTTTAATTATGGTTCTATACTGGGCATAAAATCTTGGGAGTAGAAGATGATCATCTACTTGGGATTCCCTTTCAAATTTGTAACTTTTTACTTACTTATTCCTTATATCAGTTTTACGCAATGTATTTTATGATTTTTAATATCTGTGACTACCAGTATTTTTATTGTATCATGTTCATGAAATATAATTTATTCATTTAGTATTGATTGTCATATGTTGTTATATATTGATTAAATTAACTATGATTTCATAAATTTAACTTATCTCTATTCTCTAGGGTATATTCTTCCCGCTTATCCACCTTTGGACCCACTCATCTAGTCAAAAGTGTCTGGTGTAAGAGGTGTGCTTGAGGTAATGTGACATGCCAGATCTGGTAACCAGTTTAGTGGATCTTGTGTGGGGATGTTACATATTGATAACAGACAATTCTTACCTTTATTATTTCAATTATAGGTTGTTAGACATGTGACTTGAATGTTTTGATACATAGTAAATATCTTGTGTTTTGATCCACCCAACCCCTGTATGAGGAAAAGATCAAGTTTCCAAGGTGGGAACTATTTTTAAATATTACAATTTATTATTATTTCACCTCAATTTATTATTGTGCTTCTATTGGTTATTGATTTTTTTAATTTACCAATTTCTTGATATGGTATGTATGTATTTAAATATGAAAAATTATAAGAACATAGAGATACATATTCCATGTATATACCTTGTCATATAGGTTATATAGCTTGATTTCTATTATAATATGATTTTGTGGTTTATTTATCATTATTACCTGTATTCTCAATTAAGATGGTAGCTTTCCAATATTTCCTTAACTCTTATTATATTTATTTTCATGTGATTTCCTTCCGTTATATACAAATGATATATATAACTTCTTATTAAAGTTTCTTCATCAACATAAATGGGGTTCTCTCATATAGCTTGATGATGTCATGTTAATTAACATATTATGTTATGTTTCAGCCATAAAACCTTGAATTAAATGGATGAAACATTTATTATTATAGTTTATTAGGGGCTTATATTTCATTTTTTAAATCATATGGGCCATTATAAATTAGAGGATGGTGGCCTATATAATTGAACCATTATATATTAATTTGTTATTTTCAAAAAAATGATGATAAATACATGGTTGTTGTCACATGAGTGTCTATTGAGAAACATTAATGAAAATTACATCGATATTTGAGAATGGTAATTCAGATAACCAAACCATGATATTTGTTAAATTTAAATTATTATAAAAAAGAGTTCATTTTATGAAGGCTAGTAACTCTATAAATTGGGCTTGACATCTTGTATGACAAAACTCCTAGACACACAAATGGGTCAAAGTGGGTTAGTTAGGGAATGTTGCATATGAGAAGAGCCCATAATTGGTGTCTTAAATCTTTAATATAATAATATTTATGGTTTGTATTTAAATTTGATTCCAATTTTAAGTTATAGATCATTGAATACATAAATATAGAATAGCTTACCATATAACTGAACCCATGTTGACATGATGGGACCCTCACAGGTCACCTTTAGAACTATAATTTCATACATATTTACCCATTGTGGGTATTTTTATGCTAAAGGGGTGGTCATTTACATTTTCTATAGCCTCTTATAAGGTGTTACGTATAAATTTATTATGGAATCTAAGTAAACTAATCCCTCATAAAATTATTTTTTACTCATTACCTACACTTTATCTTTATTATTATGAGGTATCAGTTAAGTAAAATGAAAAATTAAACCTCAAGAGTGTTTACCTATATAGTATATAATAGAAATTTTCATTTACTAGGCCTAGTTTTGAGAACATATAGATGAATTAATGATCAAAATGATATATCTGAGATAATTTCCAAATGATTTATGGTGTCAGCTGAGTAAAATTATTAGTACGTGTTTCATTAGAAACTAGTAATTGAGGATTCATATATATATATATATATATGAGTCTTTTAATGTTGTATTAAATTATATACATTTAAATTCCTTAAAAAATAATCCATAATGTGATGTTCTTATTTTTAAATCTTGTGTATGTGTATGATTTAATTTCCCTTGAGAGATGCCGGAAATAGGAATGTGAGTGTTTCGAAAAGGGCTCAATTGACTTCTTTCTAATATATATTAGACATAATGATTATTCTAAAATTCCTAGTGATATTTTAGTAATGAATATGGTTACAATATTTTGATCCCATTCATTAAATTGGGGTTAGACAATGTATTAGTTCCATAGGAAATAGTAAGAAGGAAAACATTCAAATTGACTTTATAAGCATAATAAGTGTTGTTCATTGTCTATGTTAATTGGGTATAAAATAGACATTGAAACAAAAACCTAGCAATATTGGTGGTTTTATGGTACATTGGACCTCAAGGGTGTATTACTATACATGGATACCATGTGAGTTTCAAATATTTAATTATTTTTATTGAAATTATGAACATAGGAGGTTGACGGATTTCCAACATCTTCCAATATTACACCATTCAAAGTGATTTTACAGGTGTGTTAGATGTTTTTTAACTACTCCACATGAGTGTAAAATCGATATCAAGTGATATAACATGGGGATAAGTGGTAGAACATGATTCCATTACATTTGACAAGGGCATGAGTGGTGATCTACATTTTATATGATAAATGGAAACCAACAATGGAGGATGGCCTGGGTTTATTCATTTCATGGTAATGTTTATTTTAGACTATTTTATAGACTAATGCATGGTAGGTGCTATAATTTCTAAATTTTGGCGTGGTGTTGCATTTTATTTTCAAATAACCATATGTGATTTTTCATCGGAATGTGCATTAATGGGAAGGATTATTTGGGTTCCTTGCATTTTTGACCAGTAGTTACACAATTAATTCTTTCTTTTCTAAAACAAAATTATGAGGTGAGTGATCATTCGAGTAAAGATAAAACATGTGAGATTCCATTTTTTAAGAGGTGTTCCAATGGAAATCCTAACATATTCAAATATTGATGTTTCATGTAGGAGTTAGAATGAGGATATCGATTAATGACTCTATAAAGAATATTTCAAGTTTTGAATTGGGTGATACACAATATACACCTTTTGGTTAATGAATGTTTAACTCACACCTATTTTTTGAGGAAACTATTTAAAATAGAGAATCTATAAGTGGATTGGTGTCATCCAGGGACTAACGGTAGTATGTAAGTTACCCAAATATTAGGTTAAATTTAAGGAAGTTCCAAGGTTGAGGGATATCATGGATATAAATTAGGCTTCATCAGAATGTTTACCCATTATTGAACCATGACACCCATTATTGAGATATGTTGTGTTTGTAGTTGGCTAATTAAACTAAATATTTTTTATATGAGTGTGGCTGGGGAGTGATATACATTCATGTTGATAGAATGTTTGTTTAGTGATATTTATATTCGATCATGTCCCATATCTTGAAATATACCTGATCATGCTAAGGGAATGCAATATATGTCTTGAGATACATATCTATCATCAAATTGTTTGAAAAAGGGAATCCTTGGGTGTTATAATCAAGGAGTAGTTTTAAAATGAACTATATTGTTCAGAGTTCACCATTGGCCAGTTAAGGTAGGTGACCCTCATTATGTTTAAAACATAGTGAATGTCATATGAACCATTATTCAGAAGTGATAATCGGTTATGAATGAATATTTCATTAGTGCTTGGGGATGTGTGGTTTTATTACCAAGCTAATTGTTATGTTCATATTGGATGGGGAATGGGATTTAGTAATTAGTCATATCCTGTCCCTTAAATGGTGAAAACGATGCTCCTCAGGTGGTGATTAGAGATATGGTCACTCGAAGGAAACCCTCTTCTTGACGGGGTTGTGATACCTTGATACCATTCATCATATTGTTTTCTGGCTTTCACTTCTTGTTAGGTAAATGGGTCTATACATAGATCATTTTCATTGTATGTTATAGGTTCATTTTTTATTATGGATTTAGATGATGTAAAAATGTGGGAATTAAGCATGTAGTTGTTTATGATCGTACAATGGATGGATATAGTATTGGTAGATTATGGTTCTATAGCATGATGAGGGTTTTGAACCAAGGATGGTTCTTCTAGGATATGTCATTAGAAGTTAGTTACAGATTATGGTGATCATGCTTGAAATAATAATGTTGGTCCATTGATAAAGGATTCTACATTCTGGAATTCTATGTGTTCCAACTATTAAAGTTGAGTGATTTTATAAATAGTTGATCATTGGTAATTCGATATGATTTCATTGAAATGTATTAACAATATTAGTGATGAATCACATAGGGCATGCCGTCAGGATAAGATAGGAACAACTTAAATGATCCTCTAGGAATTTTCATGGAAAAGCTAGCATGACTAGGGTATATTGGTTTGATGGAGATTTATCCTACATTTTAATTTAATGAAACAGTTGAGAGTGTTGGAATGATACTAAGGAAATGTTTCTTCTTCAATTATAATTGTCGATGTATCATGACTTAGAAATGTTTTTGGAAGCTGCATCATATGGGGGGGAGCACTATAGGACATATGATAGAATATATGATGACCTGATCATATCTCAAATTATATACTCTACGGTAATTATAATCTTGATGTTTTAAATTCTAATACAATTATTGTCTTGAGTTTTGTAGGATAAAATTTCATTGTCATAATGTTATTCTTGTATGTGTGTTCATCGATTACAAATGCAACATGGATATTCGAGTGAGATTTCCAAACTTGAGTAGGCCTAGTTATTTTCTCCCCAATACTTCTTTGGGATGAGATGTTCTATTATGTTCATATTATAACATCCCGTGATTTTTATGGATGGAAATTTTAAATGGAATTTTTTTCTCCCTTTTGGTGGATGAGATGAATTTTTAACTGAGGCACATAATTTAAATATGATAAATGGAAGGCATAAATTTTTTCTTATTGTAATTATTTTCAGGAATGATAGGTGTAATGAGAGTTTGGATGAGTTTTAGGTGAGTTAGGCCCTGAATACTTTGTTTTGTAAGAAACAAACAGAGAGGTACACATCATTCAGGTGTAGTATTAACTGTACAGCCCAAACCATGTCGCATGATTTATATAGGGACATTGTTAATTTAAATTTTTATATCCTATAGTTGAAAATATTCTACCTTATATGGTGTTCCAGATAGCCTTTTAAACCATGATATGTGGGATTCATTGTTATGAGATATGTCTATAGTAATTTAAGGAGGTGGCTACATGGGATACTTTTGGTTTTCCAATCTATGTTCTTGGCCTTCATGTCTAGTGCCACATAACTTGTAGCACATCATGGTTTGGAGTATGTTTAGCTCTAGCGTGCAACCTAACTGTGTGCATTGTGGCTCTTATGTAGTGCGAGATTCATGGTTTTTGTATGGTAAGAAGAATAATGATACCTAACTATACACCATTAAAATGGGGGAAATTTTATTTTTCTCCTAACTCCATTAATGTTCATTGTCCCATTATCATCCCCCGTTAACCATGGAGGCTTCCTACCTTCACACCACCTTCAATATCATCTTCCATTATTTTATCTACTTCATTTGATATAAGAATCAAGATTCATCAAGTATTGTGGCAGAATGATAAAGCTCTAGATGATTCTTATGAGATAGAGGTTGATGTGCGTGAATAGTGGCCTGAAATTTTTTATGTAGACACCTTTCCCCATTCAAATTACTCACTTGTGGAAAAGTTGTCTTATGTGGGAATGGGGGCTGTAACATCCTAGTTTTTCATTTTATGTAAAAAACCTATAATTTATGTTTTAAAAAAATTTATATATCATTATCAGTGTTTCCTAATGAATAATTAAGGATTTTGTATAATATAGGCCTTATTTGGAGCCTAGAGCACTAAGTTATTAAAGAAAATTCTCGCACACTATTTGACCAGACCATTTCCTAGAGGTCACGTAGTTTCGAAAAAGAGTCTAGGGTACTGTGGAGAACTAAAGAGGAAGTTCATGGTCTGTGTTTGGTTTTCTAATTTTTCACCAACAGCTTTTGAGGGGGACCTTACATAGACTATTCCCAGTTCAATGGTTTTTCATTGTTTGAGAAATCATGCAGATGAACTATGTGAGTGTCTATCATAGGAAAGTGGCATCCAAAAAGATAGCACAAGGGTTGGAAAACCATGAAACCAATCAGTTTTCATATTAAAATATGGTGAAATTTTCTTTTCCCTCCTTTATTTTAAATTAGACAACCATGTTTTCTTCTTATTTTTTCAAATGGGCTACACAACACCCCTTCTCCACATGGGAATTTCCTCTCAATCATAACCTATTCTTTAAAATCATTTCTTCATCTGACCTCCTATTCGAGTGTCATATTTTATATTGGATATCCACTGATAAGATCTCCATTACATTAGATAATTTCACAATTTATCTTCTTGTAAATTGAGTTATATTATTGTGGGATCATACGACCTATTCTCCATGCATGAGTCAATTATTCAATTTTCTTCCTATCCAGACCAAAGCAAAGGCCAATAATGGATGACTATTTCTCCAAAGTCATCATGTCGGTGGTCTGGTTATTATCCATCTTGTCTTGTTGTTATAGGTTATGTGTTGTGTTGATGAAAAAAGGATCCTCCGTGTGTTTCCATAAAAATACAATTATCCATAGAATAATTTTTTGTCCAAGATAAAAATAACCTTTTCCTCATTATTCTCATTAAGATGGGTCCCAATCAACTAATTCCACCACTTGAGGGGTTCCCAAAAATTTTCCCATTAATATAATACATTCTTACGTGACACAACCACGATTTATGTTGTATTATCATGACATTAAATTGTAATAATTAGAATGTATTAAATGAAAAGTGAGTGGTACGACCAGGTCACATGATTTTAATTAAACAATGGTTCTTTCCTTTTTTTAAGTATAATGTTATTGAATTATAATTACTCATTTACATTTATACTTATGATAACTGGGCTTGGCGTCTCTACAAATATGGTACTCATGAATGGAGTCCTATATTTTTATAATAACTAGTCATGGAATCCAATATACATAGTATACATGGGAATGGAATCCCATATACATTGGATAATCAGGAAGGATTCCCCATATTATTCATTATAATTACGGCATGGAATCCCCTACTACTTTATGTGACATTTGTTACTAGACAAGGAATATTTTCTTCCACCTCATGTACTGGAAATCTCCATGTATGTAAATATAATTCTATAAACATCAATGTGTATATAAAAATTATATACATACATGAATACACACTAGTATGTTTAAGATTATGGTGATATCTCTTTAGAGGACTCCCGGAATGAGATGATGTAGGTAATGTCGGTCTAGTGTCCTTAAGGAATTAGAGCTGACATTTTAATGTTTACATTACTACATTTCCATTATCATATCGGAACACATCTCATATAATATGAACTACCATGATTGTTTTGGAAACCATTTATAGTGCCTACCAGGTATATCTCAGACCTATTCATGCTGTTTTTTGGTAGCTGAACATACTTCATTGATGTAGGTAGGAATAAGGGAAAGAGAATGGTTGTTGATGGTAGATTTGGTTATAGCATTAGATAAAGGGTGGAATGATCGATCTATGACTCATGATACTATCCAAAAATAGTCTTTCAGTATTGTGGTTCTTCTGATACACCATTTATTTGGTTTTTCAACTGAAACGATGCATTTTAATTTTATAGATAAACAATACTACATCATTTTGTATTTGGTACTGAATATTACCCTTAGTGGTATTTTATTTTATCTCTATGACATATCTTATGCTATAAGTTGATATTATACATTCTCTATTTCTCCATTTATTAATCCATTATGTCATTATGATAATTAGTGCATAGTCACCCCATTTTACCACCTTGGACCCTCAATTCTAGTTAGTAGCCTCTGTCATTCTTGGAGGCACAATTGATTCCATGTGACCAATGGGGTTCGATTACATATTAGAGAACCTGGTCTGTGAAGTTATTTTTTACATAATATCATCATTGTTCCAAACACCGTACATTCCTTGTGGTTATCCTAAATTAAAAAATGACATAAATTAAATAACCTATACCTTTATAGACATGGTATGACACACTCAAATTGTTTGAGGTCATCTACCTCAACCTGAACCACCACTTATGGTGATTTCGACATCATGATAGTAATATTCCCTTTCCCTATGACTAATCCACGACTTGGGTTTCATCCATAAATCATTTTTGAGGTGTGATGGGATATTCTACATGAAGAGGATGATTAAATTGGATGGAATGACTTGGTGTGAGGACCACACATTCTTTTTCTATTCAAACATCCTTTTAGGGGAGCTTTCTGAACAACTAAACAATGGGATGCTGGAAATGTGTTATACTTATATATTTTTTCTTCCTCCCTTTTATTTCTTGTTTCCAAATGAAATGGGCCAATTTGAATAGTTTAATCGATAAGGATCAATTTTCAATCCTTGTTTTCATTTTATGATGTGGAATGTATAAATTTTATGGCCTTTGATAAATAATGAACACAACATAATATTGAAGATCCACTACACCGTTGGTGATATTGGTTACCTTTTTACATAAAACCTAGGCTAAGGGGTCATAGTGTAATTGATAATACCTTATAATGGATTATTATTGAGGGAACATGGTTAGGGTTTGGGATATGGAACTTCACACACCCTTGGTCGAGGAAATTGGACATGTTGATTCATGTCAATTATTATTATTTTCAAGAAACCATATTTATTTATAAATCTCGATAATGGTTTCCCATATCAATTTATGAGACCCTTATAATTATATAAGGACATCTGAGTTACACCTCAGGTCCTAACTAGTATTATATATATATAGTTATTTATGTTTTTATTAATATAGTGTGTGTCTGTGTATAATATATGTATATATATATGTATGTATGTATGTATGCATGGTGGAACTTCATTTTTGATATTCTATCTTAGGAAAATGTAGGTATAGTAGTTCAGCTATCCTTAAGGATCATGAGCCTGACATTATTACATTTATTATTATTTCACTACCATAAGTTTGATATACCAACACACTCATTTATTTTATATTTATAGAAATTAATAGGTTCTAGAAGTTATTAGTAGTGGCCTATAAAATATATCGCACACCTTACTAGGGTCATTGTTTGGTACCCAGACATATATCATCTGGTATCAATTTCTGGACTAGAAAATGTACTCTTTGGAGTTATATTTATAGAATAGTACTTGACATAGAATCTTGGAAGTAGTGGCATAGTGTGTACTCAGGATTCCCTTTTGGATTTGGCGTCTTTTACTGCTTTATTCTCGTTTTCATTTATTCCTTAGTATTGTATGATCTTTTTTATGTCTAATATCATGTATTTATTCCATATAATGTTCATGTAATATGATTTATTAATTTTTTATTGATTGTAAAATGTTTGTAGATTCCTCTACCTTTACATGTGATTTCATCCTCTATACTTATTACGAGTACAGAGGGAATATTCTCCCCACTGTACTATCATTGGACCCTCACAACTAGCCGGAAACCTATGGATTATTGGGAGGTGTTATTGAGTCCATGTGACTAACTAACATGAGGAAAAATGTTATTGGATCATAGTTTTGGACTATAAAAACCCCTTTAAGGGGATTTGAGCACCCCTTTTATATTTGGTGATAATTGAATTTGGTAAATATGTCAGAAAAATATAAAGTGAGAACATGTTAAATTTTCCAAGGGGATTAGAAATTGATAAATAATCAGATGTGAAAGAGATATGTTGAGCCACACTTTATATAATTAATTATAGACATGTTTTTATCATGTTTTAGGCCCTTTTTCTCTTGAATTATTACTTCTACCATTTTAGCTTGTACCATGACAATACATTTTTACGTAAGGCCACATTAACATCATGCATAAAAATATAGGTTTTTATGTTAGATAATTTGGACCGAAGATATCAATATTCTAAATTCATTTCATTTTATTCAATATATAAAATTCATAAAATTTAATTATAAAATAAAAATGTATAACATATTATTAACAGTCCGAATGGTTCGAAGGCATTCTTTTTTATTTTTTATAGATAATCCTCCTTTTAGGGGATGAAGAGGAACCCGTACATGACCCATAGGCCCAACGAATAAGGCCCGACACAACTCTAAATACATTACCCGAAGGCCCAAAGGCATACTATGCCCAATACATGACCCGTAAGCCCAACTCATAGGAACTATACCTCCCCTAGCTTCTGAATCATTGATCACATAGCTCCCCACCTTGCATTGATGACCAGCTAGCATTGCCTCATACAAAACTGCATGGTGCCTAGTCTAGATAGTGGTTGCCATACACTATCATTCTTCCAATCCAGTAGCTCTGCTTCTGGAGATTTCTAGTCTTCTTTCTCTGATCCACTTCTGGGGCCTACTCTATGTGAACTAGGCTACACCATGGTCTTATGGCCCGAAGTCCCCGAGGCCCGAAGTCCTTTGATGACCCGAAGTCCCTAGAGACCCGTAGGCCCAAACTATTGTCCCGAAGGCCCAAAGCTGGTGAATAGGTCCGGTTGCTACTGTACTGAACAATACCTGCTACAGTACTGCTACAGTAACCCAAAAATTCACCTCGTCCTGGTTTTTGAACCTGGGTCTCTTGGATGCCAAGCATGAGACATTAACAGTTGTTTTAAATTATTAATGATGTTCTAAAATGTAAATATGGGTTTTTAAATGAAAATAAACATTTTTTAATTAATAAATTCACATATGAAATACATATTTTTCATATTAAATTATTATCTAGATTTTTGGATCAAAATTATGTAATAATATTGTAAAAAATCCATGTTTTTTTGTAAAAATAGTATTAATATTAACAAATCATTATTTTTAGAAAAATTGAAATAATTCATTTTATGAAAATATTACTTTGAAAAAATCAAAAAAATTAATGCTGATTTTTTTCAAATTAATATTATAAATATTGAACATTTAATATATGACTAAAACTGTTTGATATAATGATAAATATTTTTTATGTGAAAATATATTTTTATTAATATTACCAATTATCATTCATATTTCTTATAATTTACTAATTAAATTATTATTACACATTTATCCATAGAAACAAAATACCTTCGTATCATTAATCATAAGTTTATTTAAATTTAAATTCATAATTTTAGAAAGGAAGTAATTAAAAATATAAATTTATAAGTATAAAGTGGTTTTATTGATCATTTTTTATACACCAATTGAATTTAATTCCTATCAAAAGTATAATATATTTTATTTTAATAAATATTTAAAAGAATAGTTATTACTATTCATTCCTGCTAATTAAATGGTTAGGATTTAATGGCAATAGTTAATAATTATATTTTTATCTATATATATTGTGGATTCACTTTAGTAAAATGTTTTATGCGGAGGAAGCTATCAAAACCCTTATGTCCCATTTAAATGAACTAATATAATATTTTTTTTATAATATTTTTAGACTAATCCACAAACACATTGATATAAAACAAAGAGATAAAAATCGTAAAAAAATCCCCACCTCAATGAAGAAATGATGAATCTTTGATTTGATGTCACTTACATATGTTTATTCATCATTCACATCGAAATTGTTCTCTAGATTTCATTGTAGATCTAATTCCACTCCCTAATCTATCATCATCGTCATCTTTATTCTCTCCTCTCTTCTCCTTGTACCTGAAAATAGGTTGTTAAGGACAAATGTAGTTAACCATAGGGAGGATATATAATAAGGATTAAAATGTTATGGTCAAGGGGGTTTTACATTTATTAATACAGTTAATTTCATGAAATCATATTTAATTAATAATCTCATAGTAGAAAACACCCAATATTCCATAAGTGAAAAAAAACATTGTGTCTAGTGTAAAAACATCATTCTCGACTATACAGTGGACTCAATTTCCCATGTGATGTCGGGGTCAACTGTTATAAAAATTTCATCTAAAATGATCTTGTAAAGAGTAGAAATAATATATTATTGTTTAATATATTACTTTCATGGTAATACTGCACTCACATTTCTATGATGGTTGAACCATAATGTAAATCCCATATTCTGGAACTAACAAAACCATTAAAAAAATTTATGGTGTCAGCAACTATGGTAGAAAGACTGTTTTACACCTCATACTATCTCGAGATATCAAAATTAAATATCAAACTGAGTCCCACTCAGATCAAAACATAGGTTTTTACATTATCACCTCTATTACACCTTATCTCCTCAAAAGTAAAAAATTAAGGACAAATAAAAAATGTATTTAGAATGAACTCTTGAAAAAATTACACCGCATCTCACACAAAAAACACACCTCTAGGATTCGAGTTCCGAGTGAACTCGTTATATTAAATCATATGAAGGATATTATACCACTCTCATATGTAAGGATACTAACTAGATACCATAATGAATTAAAAAGAAACAAGGGAATTATTCTACCAAGGGAATTATTTAATTAGACAATACATTGCATTTTATAGTTCCCCTAACTCATGGGATGATATAATCAATAAAACTATCATATTTTCACCCCAAAACTATTAGTTATAGGATTAAAACTAGTGGGATCACCCTTCACTCCACCTATTATAGTGTGTTATATATGGTTTCGATAATCGGATTCCCATCTATTTTATAAAATCACACTATGAACATAACTATCATTGCATGAGGATGTAGAAAACTTTTTATAGTCACAATCTTATTAAGATTCTCATCATTTTCCTCTACTACAAACTAAAACAAAAGAACATGAACTATCATGTATATCGTATAGTCTATGGGGAAAAAGGTCTTCTCCAAAAATCACAACACTATATTTATCATTGTTTTCCATTAAAATCATGGTTTCTAACCAAATCATGCCCTTAGTTTAAAAAATATGTATTTTTATGACATCCCTCTGTTTTGAATGATATCATCTATCACATTAATCACAATAGAAACCTCCATTGACCTATCATCACCAATCCAGTACATGCTTGGTGACCCATTCCAGAACTATCTAAAGTAGATAACCCGGAATATTTACATAAACCTGTTTTTCATCCCTATGACAAATGAAATATCATATCAAGGTACCGACATTAACATTTACTAAAATTAACCACCTCTTATAAGAAACCATATTCCAAAGGGATGGGTATACCATAAAAAACCATCGACTAACCAAGGACCATATTCTATAAGAGAATTATCTAAACAAGTTTCTCTTCTTAATACTCGTAACAGGTACCAAGAATAAACCTCAATCAGCCTAATGAATTGGATGGAATGCTTCCCATATTCAAAGAAATTGCATTATGGTATCATGTATGACAATATTTCATAGTTAATAACTATGTAAACATAACTCTAGATCACCCTTCTCATGAATGAAAGGTGTGAGGCTACCACTATTTATTGAATAAATGAAACATCACCTCCTTCATGATGAAATAAACTACCTCAAAAAAACATCCCACATGATTCTTCCCCTCCTAAGACATGAATTCGTTTGTTGTAGGACTCCACCAACCACGCCATGGCTATGCTACCCGAATTTATCCAACATATATAGTCTCATTGGATGAATACCAAAGCCACTCCATGAATATATGTTCAATATTTTCACGAATCAGAGGGACATGTAGGGTCCACCACAATAAACCTCAAGGGGAGGTTTGGTTTTCAACATCGCATCTCCACAAAGGCGCACAACATTCCTGATATAAAGGTCAATGCATATAACAGATTCATCAAAATGTTCAGTCATAGAAAATCCTAATAATGAATCCAGACAATTGTTGGCATTCACATGGAGGGAAGGTCCTTTCTTCACACATAAAATGAGACCAAACAATAACCAAATGAGGAGAAGCTTACACAATATACAAGTGTTAGGATTTTCTTATAAAAAAATCTGGTATTTTTTACTAATGTCGATAAAAAACCCTATTTGTGAAAATTTAGGCAACTCATGATGCTTACATAGGCTAGCAAGTTCATAATGTGGTGGGTACCATCACACCAGTTATGTTCCAAAAAATAATTCTCCAATGATTTCTTTCTCCATCGTAGGTAATATCTCTATACTAGAAGGATGAGTAGATAATTATAGGTATCAATGGATTATTATTGGATGAAAAAGATACATCCCAGGGTTCTAATGAGTTATTTTACTCTTATATATGTGGAATTAGGTGGACAGAACGTGACTGCACAAAATAGTGGTAGGGTCTATAAGAAAATAGACATGATTCTCACTTTGTTTCAGTTAATTTATTCCCCATGATTAAGCATCCATTACGAAATCTATCACCAACTTGAGAGGTCATTACACAACAATAGTCTCCACATGCAGAAAAATATTGAATATATCGGTTTATAACAAGTATATTACTATATCCATCATCCATGACAAAGGAACTCAATCAGTAGCACCACTCTGGTTGTCTTCAGGTGAAAAATCAAACCTGAACCCATACCCTTGGTTCACTTCAACCAATATGTCCAATCTATCAAAACACACTCTAGAAACTCTGGAATATGTGGAATATCCTGAAATATCATACATAACACAAGGTAATTTTATCAAATTTACTATCAAATCACATACCTCAATCAACCACTCTACATAACATGTCTAAAAAACATCTTGCAATGATTTTGTGCTTGGAAATGTACCTAACACTATGTTATTCATTGAAAAATGATTTAATTGTTTCTAACAATAACTCCAACTTAGATAATAACATAATCTCAATCGATGGTGGGGTAGATGCATCCTGATTTTTGAAAATACATAATCTACTAATGGCTCACAATAATATATTAGATGTTCAATACATTAACCAACATTTTGAAGTAAAATTATGATATCATAATATCCCTATATTCATATAAAAGATAGTTATCAGTGGGTTCCACCCTATAATAAGTAACCCTAAACTATAATGATCAATCATAATTTGATGTTAGGAAATAAAAGTGAAATGTAATATCAATATTCACCCACATATTATATGTGTTTCAAATTCATGTACCCTAAAACTAATATATTATGGTAGTAGGATGAATAATATGTTACCAGAGTATATTATAAATGATGAATCAACATCCTTATCCACTCTTGTTTCCTTGGTCTAGGAAAATAAATTAGTCCCCCCAAAACATAATTTCCCTAATATCATAATTAAATAATAACACGACTACACACTTTAATCAACATCCCAAGGAAAATCCCACTCTGATACCACTCTTTCACATCCCACATACCAGTGACCCACTCATGGAGGAATCATGTAAGAAGTGACACCATAATCCCACCTCTACTAGGACATGAGATTTTGACTAAAATATAGTTGGAATATCACACAAATGGGTGGTGTTAACATATTATATCTTGCAACAAATACATATCTCCAATGCAAAAAACACATAATTATCAGTTGGATATACATAAATGATCATTTAATATTAAAGTAACACATCCATGAGACATCTAATGAAATCTATAAGATAACTTATACATAAAATGAAGGTAAAATATGGAAAAATAAAAACCCAACACCCTATAAATGAAAAAATGAACACAATCTATGACAAAGAGGCCCTCACTGAAATATAGATCTAATCATGAAAATATACTTCTATAATCATCTCTTGGTATTGGTAATAAAAAAATACACCATATCCACTGAAGTCCAAAAGTATAAAATCAAAAAAAATATCAAAATATTGCCACAAACAATCTCTGACCCATACATTATTTTTACATACCCAACACATTCCCTCTCAAGGATCATTAAGGGTTGACTATAAACAAACTATGTAGGAACCCAGGAAAATAATGATGTAGAAAAATGAATCAATCAACTAAAACCCAATCAAAAGTGGTGTTGAATAGGAGGATAATAAACAATTGATGGAAAAAAGACACCTCATGGATCTTAGAAAAAGTAATAACTAAAATAAAGTCATGAAGAATATCCATGATATTCACATCACTAGAAGACTTAGGGGAACTATGAAATCATCGATATTGTAACTCCAATCCTCAAACTCCACTATGCACTGGTAGCTAGAGATGCTCAGAACACGTAAAAGTACAAGAATATTGATATTAATAGACATAAACAAAACCATGTCTAAATGTAAACCCATTGGGTCATGAGGAACAAAAATATCGTATAATTAAACACTCCATAATCTTATAGTATCCACAAATCCTTTAGAATCCAAGTGGGGAATTCTGCCCAACCATGAATCTCATTTTCCCTCTAAGTTATAATAAACTTACTTTGTGTTAGTATAAACCTATGTATTGTTATAGAAGGTACATTAGTATCATATTATGATCTCAAACACCTAATTTATCTAAATTACTCAATACCCATATCTTTTGATCCAATTGCCTCAAGAAAAAACATAGAAATTCCCTTACAAGAAGTTTGAGGATTCCTACACTATGACTACGGGTAAAATTACGAATCTAGTTTAGGATCCATGTACCATCAGATATCTATGGATATGTGAAATTAAAAATATTTATATAGAGTATTTAGTGACACAAACATTAAAAACACATTATTTTATAATTATAAAAATAATTTTCTGAAAAATACTGTTCAAATTACAAGAGGTATATTCAAATTAAAATATTATAAATAAAAATAAATCATCATAAAATTAAAAGAATAATTTTTATTTAAAACTCTCTATAGTTATATTAATAATAATATATCTTCTAAAACAATGTAAGATTCCATTGTGAAAATACATATGAAAAGGGTGAGCTAGAATCATCGACAGGGGACGAAACCTGGAAATAATGCATAACAAGAGAGTCAAGTGGCATAACATGAAATCATAAATAGGATGATCATAAGTATAGATACATGGAATAATTAACTATTTTCATAATATGATAAACATATTAGAACAACATAAATCATCATATCATGAACATAATTGATGGTTTCCTCCCTAGATGATCATCATAAATTAGAAAAATATTCTTGGTTCATTATGTTCACTACATAATCCCATACATAATATTTCATGAGATATATTTATATTTCCAATGCATTTGAGGGAAATAAAATTCTTGTAAAAAACATCCCAAAAATATAAAATCATATATATATGTTCTACATGAGGAAAATAAACCATATATAAATTGTATACCAAACCAAACCATAATAAGGATGTGGGTTTCAAAATTATGATTCAAGACTTAGTATAATGATAAATTTGAATAAAAAATAATATAGTAACGAATTAAATAATTTTTATGTTGAATTTTTAAAATAAATCATACATATTGATCATTGAGTTTCAATATAGATATTTCATGAGAAGGATTTGGGAGACCAATGAATACAAATATATCACTAGCGTAATTATTTATGAAATAAGTAAAGCATCTGATTGTATAATATAATTTTATATATTTTTATGTTAACACATAGTGTATTTAGGTAAACTGGATTTCCTTTAATGGAATAAAATTATATATGGTACTTTGATATTTAATTTTTAGGGGTTAAATTTCTTATAATTTTTTACTGTTAATATCACTTACGGAATGTAAAATACTATCATTATACAGTGATAATGATTTATTAAAATAATTTTTATATAATAAACATGTGGCTTATTCCCCCCATTTCATAATGTATGGAGAATTAAAGAGATATTCCATGATGTTGCTATGGTAGTCTACATGTACATAGGAGAAACATTATCATTTTTTACAAAATAGAAGGTAGAATATAAAATATTAAATAATTTTAGAGTCGATTATATTTTAAAAATATCATGTTATATTATTGAATATAATTTTACCCATCCATTAAAGGATGTGGTGGAAAATTGAACATGTCATTCATGGAGGCGGTAGTCCAGTCACATGGAAGAATATATTTTCATTTTTCTAAATAATTATAAACGAAGGTATAAATTCGATGTTATGTTAGTGTAAAAACAAACTAAAATCATAAAAATAATTTTATTTTCATGATCTTTTTTATATAAGATTCTTTTATTGGTATAAGTATGAAATAATTAAGAAGGTGTGGTGGAGAATATTACCTCTTTCTTTGGATGTTCATAATTGGTCACCAACTTAAGGTACCAAAGCTCGGTATTTTGGAAACATCAAAGATTTTTAGATGTAAGAGTACATTTGAAGAGATATTATGTCATTTTTGGGGTCACTTATAAGGTTAATTTAGTGTTTTTTTTGGTTTAGGGACTGTGGTTCTTTTTAAAATTTAAGAGAATGACATTTTGGGTACATATAATTCATTAAAATATTAAACTATCTCATGTTTAACATGTAATGTTATGAAAATGTGGATATTAATATTGTTCATGAAGGTTTATGGTCAAAAAATAAATTAATAGATGTTATTGACATGTCTGGAGCTTTTTTTCATTTATTTACACTACATTTTTTTTTACTTTTATCTTTTTTTGGTTTGTACCGTTGAAATTAATTTTTAGCTATGTAATTTATTTTTAATTCATAAAAATAAAAGAATATTTATTAGATAATTTTAAACGTTTTATTCTAAATATGATGTTAAATTTATCAAATAATATTTTTATGTTTGAGTAAAAATTATTTTAACAATAGCACATATATCTTACAAATACTAGTATCTATAAAAAAGGCAATTTTTAGATATAAGTTTTTTTAGGGTAAAATTATCACAATAATTATTTATTTTTCCATTATTATGGTCATTATTATTCAAATAATACAAAATAAACATTAAATGAGGTTCAAAACCTAATTCCACAGGAGAATATTTTGTTAAGATAATGAGATGAAAACTAATTATCCTTAAAATAGTACCTAAAATATCTAAAACATTTTGAGTGGGTTTAAAATATCAAAATAGAATTTTAAAATATATAATTTAAAATTTTAAAATATATTTCCTATATTAATTTTTCTTTTAAACATTCACAGAAATATTGTAAGATGATGTCATAAAACAGAAAATATTAGTAAAATCATAATTTTAACTATTCACCTAGGAATCATTTATTTAAGAACATTATCAAAATGTTATATTAAATATATATTTCGATGATAAATATAAAATGAAATTATTTATTTCAAAATCATATTCTAAATTTACTGTAAATACATTAATTCATATATAATTACAATTTTCTATTCCTGCTAGTTTAACAGTTATGAAAATCACCATTAAAAATTTAAATTTGTTAATGTTTCATCGATTTTGGTTCAAAATATTATTTAATGTAACATAATATATTGAAACAAAATACTTAAAAAAGAATTTTAATCACTTATATCTCAGGGTGTTAAAATTTTCCCCATGAGTAAACTTTTCCATAAAACATTGATTGCAAACACTTATGAATAAACCAGTGAAAATAATATTTTTAATATCCACTTTATGTTCCTATGTTAGTACATCATTCATGTTGTTTATCTAATAAAAATTTACAAGATGATTTTTCATATTCTTTATAATATGGTCTTCTTTTTCCCAGATCTCCACCAGAAACCACTTGAAATAGAGATCATTTTCTAATTGTACCAAAATTTAATTAAATACATGTGAGATATTTGTCATTTACATCATATATATGGATATCTGGATCACATAATTTATATTGAATACATTTTTAGGATCCCTATTTGATATAACACAATTCCAAAGAAATATAGAATCTCAAGGGGCAAATATATCACTTACTTAACTCCCCATTCTTCCAAAATCTGATGACCCTCTTCTATAATAATATAACGAGGAAAAAATTATTACCAACCTCAAACTCAAAGTCTCCTGAAAAGTTTTCATCATAACTAATATATCAATAATTAACATCATTGATGTTTTATTGAAGTTCTTGACCATTTATATTATTTATTCACCCATATTAGAATCTAGAAATGTTCATTCACTAACATAATTATATCCCGATGGTGTTATACATCTCCTCCAACAGAGGACTTTGTATGGGGCCATTTATTTGCATGAATGGAAATTATTATTGTAAGAGAACTAGACCAGATAAAGATGTTTTTTCTGAAATACCTTAAAGTTTATAGATAAATATCTCACCATGTCCTCAAATTTATTTATAGTTCCTTCAAATTGGACATCATTCCTGGGATGATATATTTTACATATGTTAAAAATTTTGTTTAAATAATAATAAATTATCTTCCATGTCATTGAGGTTAACCTTATATATCAATTACATACAATAAAAAATGGTGTTTCACGTAGTCTCAGCACATCTCTAATGTATATATTTTTTATTTGATCAAGTGAAAAGTCCTCTTGAATGGAAATGATGTGAGAATTAATTGTAATATAGTCCATAAAAACCCATATAATAGTTTTCCATTTTTCTATATTTTTAATACTTGTGAAAATTTTTATAGTGATGTTTTCCCATTTTGGATTCGGTACTTGAATGATTGAATCATCATTTTGGACTTTTGATTCTCAGCCATCACATTTTGAAACAATATGTACATTAATTTATATTAAACAATATCAATATTCATATTTTACCAATAATAGTGTTCTAAAATATCTCTATACAATTTTATGTTTCCTTGGTGAATGACTAATTCAGGGTGATGGGAATCATCTACTATCCCTTTCTTTATCTCTATATCTAATGGAACAAAAATTTGTTTCCCAATTCTCATAAATCATTCAACATCAACCTTAGACACATATAATTTTCTATTCCATAAATTATCCACATTATTCTATATATTCACATATCCCCTTTTGGATTTCTTAGCCTTCACTTGTAGTGAGAGATGAGTAATCATTTGAGACTAGAAGGTTGATATTACATTCTCCATGAATTCCACATCCACCATTTTCATGTCCAAAAAGACCAAATCCTTCTCAATCTTCATTATACATAATTTTTTACGATAAATTTTAATTAGAGAATATTCCACTTTATTTACCTTCCCTCGATAGTCATGGACTGAGAATCCATAATCCTTGATGAGCTATAAATATATTTTTTCGGTAAATTTTAGCTCCTTCTATGTGAATATATTTTTCAAGCAGTTGTGTCCCACATATATATCACACATCTCTCCATAAATATACCATCTCTAAATTTGCAATAATAATATTATTGTGTAAAACCCAAGATCATGCATGAGATAGTTTTATCTATGAACATTAAATTTTCATGAGGCATAGGATATCACATTATAATTATGTATGAGTACACATCAAAAAAAAATTGATGTATAATTGTAGACTGAAAATCCTTCCAAACTCATGGGTTTGGTGAATACATGGGTTATACATTGCCTCTTATTTATCTCCCCCAATATATCTTCAAACTCATATTCCTGGGAATACTTCACTCCATTCTGGGAAGATTGGTTGGAATGATTAACAATCATGATATGTTTCTCCAAAGTCACAGATAGTACCAAGATAATTCAATGAATCTATGAATGTGCACCATAGATGATGGTATATTCTAATCCTCAATAACAATTATATTTTAATGGACCATGGATATCCCCTTACATGTAAAAACATGGCCCATGAATGAAACATTCTCAATCCAAATCTCACATTTACAATATTTTCATATTACACCCCCTTTATAAATGTTTTCTGGACAACTTTAAAATTATCCACATATTCTTCCTTGATTTTGTAGTATATAGGAATAAAATATGTAAATATGTCCAAAAATTTATCAATCTAATCTCTGAATACTATATCCATTATTTCTATAAATATCATTTGAGAATTCAAGAGTCCAAATGGAATTTCTATGAAGATTTATTTCCAATACCATATATTAAATGAAATCACTGGAATAATGTCTTTCTTCACCTTTCACTGATGATATACTAAACAAATTTCTAATTTAGAGAAGTATTGATATTTGGGAAACTAATAAAAAAATAATGATATTTAAAATATAATAGTTTATATCATGGTATTTTTGAGTTCGTGAAAATTGATACATAGATACATAAATAACTCCTTAAAAAGAGGATGAATCGATGCAATGGTAAAGCAGTCGGGCATATAAGAATTGTGACCATATGTTCATTTACCTTTTGATTTATTTAATAAAGTTAAATGAAAGAAAATATATATTAATTCCTTGATATTGGTTGAGATCTATGTGTAAGTTTAAATAATAATTACAACTCTTTTATAGGAGGAAGACCATGCAATACTTCCAAAAATACATCAGTATAATCACTTACAATAGACATGTCCTCGAGTTTGGTCCCCTCCTTTTATTAAATTGTTAGAATTAGATATTATTTCTAATAATTCAACAATATTCATGCTTCTTAAGAATATTCCTAATAATATTCAATATCCTCATTAGAGTAGTATACAATCATTGGGTTATTCAAGATATAGAAGCTGATTTCCTTCTCATGGAAATTGATCTGGGGTCTATATATAAACAATTATTCTAATCCCAAAATACCCAAAATTTACACTAAATGTATTAGGAAATGGTTCTATCAGAGATTCATACCACATATATCAACTGGGGAAGACTTGTATACTTTAGACTCAACACCTTTTTTTATGTTTTTAACTATAGAAAAGCCTCCATGTTATATGGTAGTGTTTGAATAGATCTGCTTAACATGAATGAAATTGAAAGAGGTTGTAAGACAATATTCAAGTAGTAAATTTACTATTATTAAATGAATAAAATAACTACCTATAAACACATCATTTATTTAATCAACATATGTCATAGAAATTGAATAATCCTTCTGATTCCATCAAAGACATTAGAGCTATTGGCATTGGTTGTCTTCTGTAAATATTTTCTTAGTTATTAGGTTTGTATAGTTATTTCTTCATTGTGTCTAACACATTAGATAATAGGATGAGTATTGATATTGACATTATTTTCATTGATCATATTATTGTAATTACTCATCTTACATGTATATGTGGGGGATTGAGAACCCTCATTTTCACACTTTAAAATTTTATTATCCACTAGAGAATGGTTCCCTGATTCCAATTTCCTAACGTTTAACATGTGGGATGTCAATATTCCTATCAACATGTGTTTTATTCAGTGATCCCCTATATTTGAAATCCATTATCTCCTTCTTATTTGTATTCCCATGATACCAATATGAATAACACATTTGTATATCATCTTTGAGGGTGCATTGGAGAACTGGTTATAGTTTTTAAAGTCTCTAATTTCCAATTAACATCATATAATCATCTTTATACTGATTAAAAAGTGGAAAATTTAACTTTAGGAGTTGATTATTAAACTATAGGTGTATCGTGCAATCCTTTTAATGTTCACCACAAATGATCAAATATATTCTTGTTCCTTTTTCCTCATTTTATGATAAATAGTATGAGAGAAATATTTATTGAAAAATAAACACCTAAATTCATACATCTCCACATATTATATGTATTTTTTATGATTTGTATTCATGAACATTGTCAACCACTTATCATATTCTCCCTCAATAGGGTAAATATACAATATGGACTTCTAATTATTAGAGTATTAAAGGATAGAGTATATCTTCTCAATTTGGATAATAAATTGTTCAATTATTAGGGCATCAAAATATTCCAAAATGATTAATGTTTCTGATGCATAAATGACTCAAGTGTATCTTTCTATCTTGGATGGTGTTCCACCTGATTCATGTAATTAATAATAAATGCAGTCGGTCGTTCTGTTTCAATAATGAGGTTCACATATACTTCTCTCATCATGATATGAATTTAATTAAGATAGTTAGCACATTTCCAATTAAACATTTTGTTAACATGATTCCTAATATGTTCAACCATTCTCTAAAATAACAGATAGTTAGGTAAGGGAATATTGTTTTTAATATATTTATAAAAGTTAAACCATAAAAATAGAAGATGTAACTTATACTTAATTTTCAAAACCAGACATATTTTCCACTACGTATCAATCTATGTTATCTATTGTATTATTCTTAGTTTGTTTTGTAACCAAATTAGTATCCATAAAAAAATAACAAAGTATTCCATAATGGATTTTATAGATAATTTGAGATAACCAAAGCATATCCCTTAGGAGATACTATCAAGGGTTGAAGTTAGTCCACCTTTTCGTGTACCAGGACACAGTTGAGTAAATATCAATAACACCCTCTCTAGGGTTATTTACCTTTGTATAATTTATCTATTATGGCTAATACACCTTCCAGTATCCATAAATAATTTTATTGTAATGAAACCCTTATAAGCTCTAATTAAAAATATTAGGATGTTCACATATATTTAGGCCCATCCATTAGTCATATTCTAGGGTACATTACTAATGTTCTATAAGAATAATCACCAAATATAAATATATTATCCTATAATACTAACTTTTTAAACCCAAACCTCACAATACACTTTATATAATAATTATTAATATACATTTAAAACAAATAAAATTATAGGTTCCATATGTATAGTGTTTTTAGGAGGTCAGATACAATAATTAATATTATTAAACAAAAAAACATAATCTTTTTTTTTAAAAAAAAATATTTCTCCTAGATCACATAGATAATGTTAAAAAAGTTCATAAGATACATTATAATGAATATAAAATGAAAATTTTGAGCTATAAATTTGATTGTGGGAAGAAACCTGTAAATAAAGCATAACATGTGAGTCAAGTGGAAAAACATGACAACAAAAATATGATGACCAAAATCATGGAGTCATTAAATAAGGAAATTAATTCAAAAGATCATAATTATATTTACAAAAAGAAATTGTGAAATTATAAAAAAACAATGCTCTCCCCCAATACCATCATCATAAAGTGGGAAAACTGCAATGGTGGATTAGGTTCAGTACCTAATCCCTTACAAGAAATGTTATAATATATAAATCTATACCCAATTAATTATTGGAATATATAAATATATACACAATAATCACTTAAATAAAAAACATATGTATGTGTTATATATAATGAAAGTAATCTATATAATAATCATAAGCATGGATAAACCCATGATAAGGAATTCGGTATCATAATTCAAATTTATGTAATAGTCAAAGGGTAAATTATAATAATTATAAATACAATAAGAAATTAAATAGTTTGAAAGTTCTTAGTTGAAAAATAAATATACTTCCTAGTCAATTATTTTTTATATAGATTTTATGAGAAGGATCTTCAATAATAAAGATGAAAAAAGTCCAACTGGGATAATCTCTATGAAGTACGTGAAGGATAATTGTAATGAAAGAAATACATTATAGTTTTTAATAATACGATAAGTGAACCCAGATGATTGTACATAACATAATTAATAATAATTAAATGATAATTTTTTTAAAATCTTTTTATTAGGGTGAATCTTGAAGTGACATAAGAAATAGGAAACTTCTCTTAAATATAGTGTACATAAAAGATGGAATTTTGAGGGGAACTAAGAACCTATATTAACCAAGAAAATGGAAATAATATTTCACCAGATATATATTTAAAAAATATATATATATTTGAGATAAATTATAATAATATTACATATAAAGGAAAAAATAATTATAATGTGTAACATATAAGTCACGAAGGAGGAATAGAGGTTCCCATACCTCATGAATTAAAGCACTCTTCACATGAACTTATCTCCATAAATAATAAAATTAGGTTTCAGGAAATCCTTTATAATAACCTTATACATATACATTTATTTTTATAATATAGATTTATTAATTTTTTTCCACAAATTTATAACATCATTTTCTCTTATGTAGATTTACAAAAGTTCTTCACTAAATAACTTTACCATGAATATAGTCAAATTAGAAAAGGGTCATTGATATATTTTCTTTAGCACTAAAATTTAATAGGACTATTTATTATCAATATCACTTATTTCATTTCAAATATTAACATTATATAATATAATTGGATTAGAACACAATATTTTTATACAATACATGAAATGTTTATTCCAACCACGTTAGTTGGTATGGAAAAATAATGAGAAATATCATCACATTGAGGAGGTAGTCTGCACATACACATGGACAACGATCACATTTTTATAAAATAGAAGTAGGGTATAAAGTAAAATATATTATCTATTTATAATCATTAACATGTTATAAATATCATATTATCTTATTAAATGATTTTTTTAACAATCTAGGAAAGGATGTGATGCACAAATTGAGGACATCATTCTTGGAGGCAATAGTTCACACACTTAGATGATAAAATTTTCATGTTTCTTAATGATTTTGGAGGATGGTATAAAATTAACTTTACATTTTTTTTAACAAAAAAATAGAATATAAATAATTTTTTTGTTATTAGACACCCATTTATTAAATATTATTGGGGTGGTTGAAGTAAAAAACAATTATAGAGGTGCAATAAAAAATATTACCTCTTTCTTTGCATGTTATTCTTTGTTCACCACATTAAAGATCATTAGAAATGCATTTTAGAAAAAAAATTATAGGAAGTGGGGTAGGGTCATAGGGAGACATGGAAATAGTTCATGTTGATCCTAAGGGGCTTTGGATGTGTAGAGAGGAAATTTGGGGTTGATCCTTTTAAAAATATTAAGAAGATTATTTTTCCACATAATACTATTTAATATAAATTTACTACACATTTCACATGGAAAATTAATCCATACTTGATAATAGTAGGTATTTTTAAGGGTTAAGGTTGTGAAAGCCACATGAAAACTTGTCTAAACATGTTTTAGTCATGTTTTAAGTCATTAATCTTGGCATTTTACTTATACCATTTTGGGTTTTATAGAGGTAACTAGTTTTTATAAATGAAGTTTATTTTCAATTCCAAGAAATAAAAACAAATTTTTTAGTTAATTTTTACCAACATTTTATAAATATGACAAAAAGTATATAAAATCAAATTTCCTCATTTAATGGAAATTAATTCAATAATTAGTTTATATAACAAACAAAACCCCATTTTTATAAAACATATATTTTTCAGAATATGTTTTACAATTAGTATATAGTTAGGAATGTTATTAGTTTGATTATAATTGATTTTTTTATTATCAATATTTAATTTAATTTAAATTAAAATATATTGAAAATCTATTTCCACTAGGTAATCATTTTACTACAATATATAGAAAAAAAATATTTTCATTAAAAATTTGACTATAATTTTGAAAATAATATGTGTGGTTTTTATAAACAAGGATAATAATTAAAAATAATTTATTTAGAACTTATATTTCTTATATTAATGTTTTTTTCAGAAACATTCATAGAGGTATTGAATAATAATTTCATGAACATGAAAGTGTTAGTAAAATAAATGATTTTCACTATTAACCTAAAAATAAAGTACTTTTGAAAAATACCAAAAATGAATCTAAATTTTATATTTCCACTCTAAAACCATAAAACAAAATCATTTTATTCTAATAAAAATTAATATTGAAAATAAATATATAAATTCAAAATGATCTTACCACAATCTATTCCTGCTAGTTTAATAGATGTAAAGGTGGTCTAGAATAATTTAATTTTATTAATGAATTGTGGTGTTTGGATTAGACAATAACTTCATGTTATGTAAGATAATAAAAAATACATTATATGTAAAATTAATAACTAATATATTGTGTCTTTATAGAGGATCCATGCCCTATATATATTTTTGAAATGCGTTATTCTATCAGATTCTATATTTAGAGGATCATGACCCCATGCTCACGAGGGTGAAATAAAACATCCTATGAGGATATCAGTACTAATAAAGGAGATAAATACTCTATATAGTAATGAATATGGTAAAATATTTATTTTTTTGAAGTCTCTTATGTTCATAAGAGATACAAGGTTTTTCATAGGCATACAAGGGTTTATATCCCAATTCATCCACCGGGATTTGTTATGTCATTCCAGTTGTAGGGTCTCACCCAATCTATATTGTGTGTATATGATACACACAACATTCCTTGTCGACAGGGGTAATCTCCATGTACCAATTATTCTTGAGATGTGTTTCTCTAAGGGTTCACGAAGTATGGGACAATGCACGTAGCGCGTGAGATCACATGTGTATCAAGGAACGTGCTCCATGGTATATGTGTAACAAAATAAGTTGTGGTCACATGGGTCGCTATACATATACTCATTAGTACACACAAAACTAGATATGTTGGGGTAACACTATATTTGAATCATCCACATAGGCATTAGATATTTTACTCTACCAAAAACCTCATCTCCTGCATCAGTGAGACACACGAGAGGTGTTATTCTAAACTAGACACAGTATAGTTGAGAATTTTCTAAAAGGACACACATGATATATATATTCCTATTTTATATCCCCTTATATGTATTTAAATAATAAAAATATTTTATCCACCTATAAATTTTTATATTATCATCTATAGGCAACTGGATATATAATTCTTTATCCAGTTCCTCAGATAATGAAGCCCCCACGACTTCAAGTTGATTCAAATGAAATAGTTCAGAAAGCCCATCATCTCGAATTCATCATGTGAATTACTATCAATTTGTATAATCATCTATCATGTCATAATACATTTTAATAAACCTGAAACATCAATCCATTAATCCCTCGATCGATCATGGAACAAAATGGGTTCCTAAAAAAAAGTCCAACAAATGGACATTAATAGAAAATATAGAGATTAAAATAAATAATAAAGACCTACCTAAATAGTAAAAGTACTAAACACCAATTTAATGTCTCGTCCATTGGTTTTTCTGTCGTCTCCATTTATTTTCATTCATATATGTCACTGTGAATCGAATTTTTCTATTTGATTCACCATCACCACCACCACCTTCATCATATCCTATACTATACCCTCCATATGGTTTGTTAATAGTAAATGTTTCTTACCCAAAAAATAATTCATAAAGAGTTTAAAATAGATAACGTTTATGGGTTTCTCAATAAATTATTCAAAATAATTACATAATTAAATTTTTTAATTAATATGTTCATGATAAAAAACATTAGATTTGAACAAAAAAAACTTTATTGATAGGTTAAACACACCATTATAGTAACTACGATTATATAGTTTTTCCCATCTAAGGTACTATTCAAGGTATAGAATAATTCTATAAAAAAGTATAATAGGTGGAATAAAAATAATATAATATTTTATTATATTTTTTCTAAGCCCCCATAATACTTTCATTTCCATATAAGCTCACCTTTAGAGAAAACCCTGTATTTTAGAATAAATGGTACCCCTATAATATTTATTCATGGTCAATAGCTATAGTATAAATATATTATAAACCCTAGTTAGGTAAAAATACTTCAAAACCCCAAATTGAGCTAAGTTTAAATTTGGTAAAAACCCAGGATATTATATGTCCAAAAGCTTGAATACCTAAAAAATATCCTCTTATATAGATATACTCCCAAGATATCAATGAATATAATTTTTTGGGTCTCTCCCACTTCTATTTCCTTCATGTGAAAATGATTTAATTCTGTTATCTCATGTCCCCTATTCTGATCCTACCAAAAATATATTTTTCTGGCCTACTCCATGACTTTAAATCATCAGAAATCAAAATAATATTGGAATCATCACTCCAAAACACTATCTCTCCGATAAGGTCTCATCTCAACCTCAAAACGATACTCCCAAAGCTCCACCCCCATCATAACTAACCCTACCATAATGAATGGCATATGCCAATCAATAATATTTAATATAGTTATCGATTCAAGATTTACAACCTCTAAGAATGAGGATAACCTAGGTATGTATACATAAACCCTGATAGTTTGGTTTAATCCGTCCAAAAACCATAAAACCATAACCAAATTTTCCCCTACATAATATAGCTAAATTTATAAAAATCTATTATCCTCTCAATATAATTTATATTTAAGGTGTCTCCCTACACTTGAATCTATAATTTATGTCTCTACCAACACCTGGGGCATGAATTCCCATATCATGTAAACCGTACTCATCCTTAGTTCTATAGATAAATAATCAATTATTTGTATTTATCTTTATAAGTTTTTCATTACCTATTCATCAATCCACTACCTAACTCCTTGGGCCTCTTTAGTTGACCAATAAAACACAACACCAACCCCTAAAATCAGGCTTAGTATATATGGAATTATTCAAACATTAAAATTGAGAAATGTTTTAATTTAATGAAAAACCCTTAGAATTTACACTTTCCCATCACACCAAGGTAATATATAATCTAGAATTATGGCCCCTAAAAACCCATATAATTCGGTTTAATTAGTTTATAATATTTATGTAGGACCAACCTACATATCACACTAAGAGTCACATACATGGGATGGTTTTGTATAATTCCACCAATAAGCTGTAAGGTAAATTTACATTAAAGTTTTCACTGACCCATTAAATTTCTAAAATCCATTCCATTTTTAGAAACTCTTCCCTTCTTGTTTAAGATGAGGATAATATCACCAAATTACTATACAATAAAACACTATTTAGATTTTTGTTTAAAAATTAAACAATTGACCCATTATTTTTACAATTTATTCCAAAAAACGCATAAGATACATATATATGTCATGTAATATTTACTTGATGAACATGATTATTGGGTACCCTCTTTAGACACTTAGGACAAAGGTTCTAAAAATAATGACATCAGATTCTAATTTATATAAAATAAATAACATGTCTATTACAATAAAAAACTAATAGTAATCTCAGTTTCCCTAATAATTTGTACGTGAACACATGAAGGTTTCAGATAGACACACAAAATAAAATACATAACAAGTTCTGAAATATTCCTAGAATAATGGTATTCCACATCCCAAATAACAAGACAAAATGTGGTGACCTATATTTTATAACACTCCTTGATAACATTTTGGAACTACCATGATAAGGTTCTTCCATGTAATAAAATATCCCTAATTCCACATTGTAATTATCCTCTAGCCATGGAACACTGATAAATTTCTAATCCAAGGTATTCTATATGTTCATAGGTGTGAATATCCATACATAAAATCCAACCAACAAGAAAAGATGGCCTATAGGGAGATATTATGAGGACTATACGCTCTAGCAATGAATAAACAGATTATCTAAACACAATATAGTAAAATTAATTTATATTAGAATAAATAATAAATAAAAATATACATTCAACCAGTATAATAATGATTTACCTTATCATTTATTCATTGCAAGATTAAACAAGATCACATTATGGATGATCAGATAGATACAACTACAAAATAACATAGAAGAATAATTATCCCGGTAATGGGGAACAACCCACACCGTCTTTAAAATCATGAAATCGTTCATGTGAACCATCTATAACTCAACCTATCATTATGTTATCAATATTTATCCTTTCACATTACCAATACCATGAATCATAAATTCAACATGTTTCATGGAAGACCCTTGTATGGTGTGTGTCTAAACCCAATAGGCTACCACCAATGAAATCCATATTTTATACCCTTACAAACACTAGTGTACAAAACACCATAAGTAAACTATAATAAATCTTCAAATAGAACCCACACCACTCATTCTATACCAATTCTGAGTGAGCCTTTATTATCCTAAATCAATTTGGGAGTGGAATGATATATCTTTGATGATTTATTCTAGAAGATCACTAATCCTTCAAAAAAAACTTATATCACCCAAAATCACATTAAAAACATAGAAACATCCCAGGTCATCCTGACCTCACAAAGGAAAGTACACATCATGCAGCACAACATCAATAATTAATGAAATATTTTTTCAAAGAAAAAATAGACCAATATACATAGTCCTATTAAATAATGTCATTAACAAATGATTTTTAAAAGTATATATATTATATTTTGGGAAATTAATTTAATTTTTGTAATCTGTATGTTAAAATTATCAAAAAGTGATTTTATTGGTATTTTTCTGAAAAAATCGAATTTCTAGGGAATGGATAAAAAATACTATTTCAAGAAATTGAAATTGTGTTTCATGAATTTACAATGTTGAATTATTAAAATTGTTTCAAATTAACATTAGTTTTATTATATTATTAATAGTATAATTATGTTCATAATAATATAATAATGGTCAGATTGGGTATAATTGAACAACTCTATAGTAAACCCAACTCCAATAACCTAGAGAAAAAATATTAATTTATTACAAAGGAATATGATACAAGTAATATCATCCTAAAATTCTTAATATTTTTTTCTTTTGGTAAACTATAAATATAAATGATTATTATATTACATTTAAAACACAAAGTTCACCATTTTTCGATAAAATTATTTTCCCTCTATCATATCCTTGCATATAATATTTAGTACACATCCTGGATTCCTTGGAATGTAAACAATTTAAGTGGGCTCAAATTCTCAATGAGGCATAAATACAACAGAATATTTTATGAATCAACAAACATAATCTACATGGAATGATAAATAACATAACAAACATGTTCTTTAAATAATTTTAAAATAATAATAAATATATAAATAAAAATAACTAAAAAACATTCCATTTAGTCAATAACATCACTATAATAAATATATAAGGACCATTTAATATTGAAAGGTAAATAATAGAATTAAAATTCAATACAATAAGTAAAATCAGAATTAAATACATCTAGATAAAATATAAATGCTAAAATCTCATGCATATTAATAACTGAATTCATGAAGAAGTAAATTATTAAAAATTGGATGTCATGATTTCGTGAATCATGATACCTCTGCTGTCAATACCATTCTCAAAGAAGATTAACACTTATGGGTAGGCATACACCAGAATCCCAATTTACTATGACTGAACAAGTGATTCAAATCATGAGACTACATATTTTTTGGGGGGATATCTATAAATGGCCCCCACTCATATCTTCATGGCCAAATAATTTCTCATATATAAAATAATTTATATAATTTATAAAATCTATTCCATAAAAAAATATCTTCACTAAGTAGGGAATATAGATTTATTCATATTTTCCCAATCAATCAAATGACTTTCGATGTAAATAACCATATATAGAAAGTATAAACGGTTTAATAAATAAGTATATCCAAGTTAAACAATTTGTATATTTTGGGGAAAATTGATGTCCAATTATCATAGAAAAGTGAACAATTCAAGGGATATTAATGAATTAAAATATATTGAAGAAATATAATCCCAATAAATATTTTTTATAATATCAAAATAATTTTTATATAATTATTTTAAATCATGGATTTTGAAGAAAAAATATTTTGACCAAAGAGTGAAATGAATTCATATTTTGTTAAAAACATTTTCTCAATAATTTTAGGCGCCAATTAGAGAAATAATTGAAGAAATACTTTATAAATTCCTGAATAAATAGTGGTTAATGATTTTAAATGATTTATTTCTCCAATAATCAAATAATTTTCCTTTTATTAAATTCAAGAATAAGTGATCCTTATTAAAATGAGATTGCAAAATAAACCCTTAAATAGATCATAACAATGATGTGGGAATTAAAAAATAAATCAATTCTGTGAGTGAAATATATATACATGTAAAACCAGTTTAAATACAATATAATATATTTAAAATTTATTACACATTTAGCCTAATAATATTAGAGAAAACTAAAATATAATATAACCCAATGAAAATAAATGGACTTATAAAATTCTTTAGCACTTGCTACTTTTCATGTCAAATCCCATTGGATGAATTAATTAAAATTGAAACTCAAATTACCATGATGTATAAAGGATTAATGATATTTCTTATATATTGGAAAATATAAAAACCATAGAAAATAAATATGGTTCATAACATTATAATGTACCTTAATGAAGGGAAATGCAGATGAAGTAAATTTCATCACACTTCTTTTTGGCTGAACATTATTTAGCTTCATGAATAATGTATTTAATAATTATATTAATTTCCTAGAAAAACATATTTATATTTATAAGATCTTATTTTTTTATCTTATAACAGGTTAACACTAGGTTCATTAAAATATTTTGTTATTTTCACTATTTTAGCGGTTAATTTCGTTATTTTCTCATTCGCGCTTTGTAATTTAATTTTTTTATTCTTAGTTATATGATATAGATTCATCACCTCTGAATTTATAATAATATTATAAATATACTATTTACTAATTATATACAATTTTATAATAATTAATCATGGTTGGGGGTTAAAAATGAATCCCATCACTTCGTGGAGACGTTAGGTCGAATATAATCATGAGTGATGATATAATTCACTTAATGAATGAAAGGATAAGGAAGTGGGTTATATATTAATCATTAATGTCATTATATTATCATATGTATAAAATATATTAATTTAATTTATTATTATTTCATTACATATAATTCATAAGTTAAAAAATGAATCACGTCGTTTCATGAGGATTTAGTGTGCCATACACAAGAGTGATATTATCATATTTTAAATTTCATATAAATATTGAAGGTACATGTGAAATTATAACTCAAGAACTATATTAATAATATAAATATCATATAATTTTTTGAAATATATCATGGTATCCCTAATTCAATGTTTGTTAAGGAAAATAAATTATATCTGTTCGTGATGTGGTAGTCTGTTGTGCGAATGATCGATGATTTAATTTCCCATATGATGAAAGAAGTGAAGGATATAAGTCATTATTTTAGAATAATAAAATCTTAGTATATTTTAGATTAATAGGTTATTAAATCATGATGGTTTAATATTATTTGAAATATTTATAAGAAAATATAAAATTAAAATGATCGTTTAAGAGCGATGCCTCCTCTTTAGAAAAGTTCTTTAGGTTTGCAACAACGACCTTCCGAGGATGGATTTGTCATCAAAAAAAGAGATATAAGATTGTGGTCCGAGATTGAATAATTATATTTTTTTAGGGATTTTTGATGCAAATGTATTTTTATATATGAGGATGGGAGGAGAAGGGGAGTCTTTTTATAAGTGGGGGAAAGGACACTCAGGGAATTTTTGAAATGATTCAACTACACACACATTTTAATCATGCCAAAAGACTCTAAGATAGGTCATTAGAAATTATAATAGGGGATAATATTAGAATATATCATTAAAAATGGGTATTTTACTTTTTGGTGGTTAAAGTTTAACCTGTATCATCTTAGTTAACCCACATTCCCTGGGTAAATCTTATTTTACTTTAACTACTATAATTGAATTTTTCTTCTTTTACTATTCATAATGGTAATAAATTAGGATGAATTTTTAAAAAAATAATAATTATGATGATTCAAAAAATTTAAATAATTTTCTAAAATTATATTATTAGAATTTTAAGATTGAAATTTAAAATTATACCCATTGAATCGATGAAAATGATAGTTTCTGAAGTGCAAATTCTCAAAAGTATATATGGTTTTAACATCGAAATTAAATATAAAATTAATATAAAGGAACTAATATATTAATATTCTAGTATAATTGAAGTAATTTTAATTTTAATAAAAATAAAATCTAATTTGACCATGTGAATTATTTAAATGAAATTTGTTTTCCAATAAAAATCAGTATTTTTTAAAATTAACTGAAAAATAAAAAAATTCAAAGAAAATACCAAAAAAATAACACAATGTTAATTTTTTTAAGATTATTTAAAAATCATAATTTAATTTATAAAATAAATTTTATAAATGTTTTATAAATTAATTTCAATTATGTGCGGAATGCACGAATATACAGTATTTTAGATAAATTGAATATTTTTATAATTCATTTAATTTAATTTTAAATTATTATTAATTTATTTTTAGTCCATATATATCCATTATTTTCATAATTTACATAGTAATATGAATAAATATAAATTCAATGTCCTGGTTATAATGGTATATTATATTAGGATTCTATTTGGCTCGAGGTTGTGTGTTCTGAAAGCTTTCAAAGACATTAACTTTGAAGAAATATATTTTATGCGTGTTATGCATGATTTTTAATGTCTCTTATTCTATTTAATTTAGTTTTCATATTTTATAATTTTTAGGTGTCATATTATCCCAACCTTATATAAATTTCATCCTCTCAATTTGATCTTGTGCTCAATAATAATGTTTTTTAATTTTAAAATTCTTTTACCGATAACCCACATCATAAAAATAGTTAATAGAACATCCTATTAATAAAAGAGAAATGGGAGTACAATGGTCATCTGTAATAACAAATAATTGGGTTTCTATATAGGATAAAACTGGTGTAATGTGATGATTTGGGAATTCAAGAAATGCATAAATGATATAGAGGGTTATAGTAGTCATTGATCACAAGAAAGTGAATGATCAATGGAATGTTAAGGACCATAAAAACATAAAAACGTGACTATTTAATAGAAAATTTAATTCATTACATATGAGATTAATTGGATAACATTTTTGTTCCAATATCAATTTCCTAATGTTAAGGTATTCTATAACTATATAATAATTTAAGGAAATATACTTACTTTATATGTTTCTATTTAATAACATAAATTCAATCCTTTTTTTATGATCCAATAATTCTAAAATTCTTTTCTTAATCAAAGAAGTTAATATGCAAAAATAAATAATTTATTCCTAAAACAGTGATAATTACTTTTAATGGATTATAATATTCATAAAAGAGTGAAATGTCTTTCGATATATCTCTAAATACTTTCAAAAACAAATATTGATTGAAAATTTTATATAATACATTAATATATTAACATCAATAGTAACATCACTGGTTCCCCCATTAATATTTATTCATCAAATAATGAAACTAAAATTAAGGAAATATTAACGATGGAATAATGTAGGCCAATGGTAGGTGATAAACCCTTATCATCCTATCGGTTTGTGTTCAAGACCCATGGGCTTTCCAAACACAATGAGTTGTCACCTGAAATGCAAGTTGTCCTTTTTCTAATTCTCTATTAATATTGTTCCTAAAAAATCCAAAATTATGATGAACCATATTTACTACAACATCAATGATGATATGATCCTTATAGGTTACTACTAGGTTTGATCTTTTGTATAAAAAATGTAAATGAAGTATTCCTAAAATAACTCATTCATATAATAAACCAATATGTTTTATTCAAATAAATGTTTTCTATAAATATTCTTAATCATGTGAAATTCCAACTATAAAAAACTTTAAAAGGGTTTATATTATATTTAAATAATTATCAACCTTAAATCCATAAACTTATTATGGTATCATAAATTCTTATGTCAATTAATTCATATATGATTTTAAATTTTAACAGAATCCTTATATGTTTTAGGATTTTAATAACAAAAATACCATTGGTAAAAAATAATTCTAAAATTTTATTCTTGAATTGAAAAATATAAATACTTCATCTGTTTTATTTGAACATGGGTCCATCCTTATTCTATGTGTTATCATTTAGAGTAGTTCATTGACTCATAAAAATCCCAGGTTCCCTACATTTAAGACAACAAAATATTATTTGGTCTATACTATGACATTTATTTCCTCACATTATACTATTCATTTCTCCCCAATAATTAATTGTTTATTTTAATTCATTTTCAGACATAAAATTTTTCTTTTTCCATTGAGAGACATTCCTAGGTTCCTATTTCAACATTTTTTTAAACAAAATAAATCAATCATTTTTCTCTATTTTCTCCACCACTTGATCTCTTTGTGAACACCATCCATCTCTTCATTGGTGAGTTGAGGTGTTGGTTAATAAGTAGGTTTTTAAGAATATTTCAAGATACATAATTAGTAATAATCCTAATAGATTTTAATCCTATCATCATCCAATTTGGTTACTCATAGTCACCAAATTTTTCATCATACTGAATGGTAACATGATTTTGTTAGGTTACATACTTTTACTAAAAAGAAAAACCATAGTTTGAGATACCATAATCATAGTGGGAAACCACATTATCTAGTAGAATAATTTATATTATTTATAAATCATGAAACATTTTATTAAATATAATTAACCTTAGGTTTACCCTAGGCCATTCATTTTTTTCTTCTATTCAAATACATCATAATGGGTGTAAATTAAAATATCAATTATCTAATATGTATCCCATAAGAGTGTTTAAACCAGTCTATAGAAAGGAAAGTTTATTTATAGGAGGTAATTGTTGAGTCAAGATAGATTCTCCTTTTTTGGAGTAGTTACCCCTATATATATCTTTTCTAGAACCTAGTCCAGTTGATGTATCTGGATAAGGATTTATTTCTTGGAAAAACAATATGTACCTTACAAACACTTTATGATATTCTTTTGTACTTATCCTAAATGTCTCTCAAATTTTTATGTTTCATAATATATTTTTTACTAAATATATTTCCCAAGATTTATAAAAAACATACTCTGATACTAACTATAATGTAGATATATCTAGTAACATAGAGTAGGTGTCTTAATTTATTATGTTAGTATATGGTATAAGGAATTGATTCCGGATCGACCGAATTATTTAGTATTTTTAGTAAACTATATTAATTCATGTTTCCCTTATTAGATATTAAAACAATAATTATAATTTTTTTTGTAAAATATTATTATACCCTCAACCATATCATTGGATATACCTCTTAAAAACATTCATGGTTCTAAGGTTAGAAGGGTGAGATCAAATTCTCATTAATTGTAAAGTGAAGGAGAAGAAATCATAAATAAATAGGAATAATGAAAATGGAAGGTTAAGATATTGAAAATAAATTCCTTATAAATTTTTTAACTCACATAATCAATATAGAAAGAAAAAATAGCTGAAAACCCATGTTATATACTCAAAAAATGACTATCATAACTTTATAAGGAACAATATTTTTGGAAAGGTAAATAACTAAATTCTGATTCCATGTAATCAAAAAAATGATAATGAAATGCAACCAGAGATAATATCAATGAGAAAATATCATGGATAATAATAAATCTATTATTAATGGATGATGTTATTAATTATTTTATGTCGTTATCTCAAGTATCATGATACATATACTATAAAGACCTTTTAAATGAAATTCTAAAATTAATGGGTACAAATACAACAAAATACCATTTAACATTTTCAATCAAACTGACTTGTTTCATTATAATATTGACACATTTAGGGTTTATATATAATCATTCATTACCCGTATCGTCATGTCCCAATTAGTCCTAATATATTGAATAATAGATTTCATTCAAGAACTATATTTCATGTCAAAAAATATCCATATTGAGAAATGAATATGGTTAATCAATATTACCCAATTGTATAAAATAATATTCAATGTAACAATCCATTTGTATTAATGATGTAAATTTTAAGAAATAATTATATCCATTATTAATAATTTGGACATTTAGGGGAAATTTTATTGCCAATGATCATAGGAAAGTGGATACTTCAATGGAAAGTTAATTATTACAAAAATGAATAATAAAAAAAAATTATAATACTTTCTTAAGAAAAAATGATTATATATTATACCAATAAATAATATGGATGGTTTAAATATAACATATCCTTAGTCAACTATATGAAAGAAAATGGGTCCTTGTCCTTGTTTAATAGATATACCTTAAAAGATCATTAAAAATATTCTTTAGAAAAATATCATTCTAACAGTGAAAATTACTTTTAAAACTAAAAATGCTCATAATATTTGGAAAAATGTTTTATTTAAAAAATAATGTTGTAGAATTTTACTGTAATTTCAAATAAATTATAGTTAATTATAGAATGAAATTTGTTACTTGTTATCTACGATAAAAAAGCATCCATCTTTCACTACTCTAAAAATGGTAAAAATATCTTCATTCAAAATCCTTTTTTTCATAAATGACACTGTGAGGATAAAAATCTCCTCATTCTGAAAGTGAAAATGAGATTGCATTCAATAAATTTTTTAAAAAAGCTAAAAATATGCAAAAATGTCTCCAATAAATCATTTCGTTAATTTTGAAACATTTTATGAAAAAATCATTGAAATGATTGATTTAGAAGAAATATTTTTTTTACTAAAATGGAAAATGATGTAAAATTTTATTAAATTATTTTCTCACTAATTTAAAGTTCCAAAAAGTGGGAAAATGGTAATATTAATTAAAAAAATCATGAATAACCAAAGTTTAAGAAAATGAATGGTTTTTATTATCCAATTATAAAAAAAAATTCTTTAATGTAAATTCAAGCATAAACAATCCTGATTGATATGAGAATGTGAAATAAACCATTACAAAAAACATAACATTTTAGTGAGGTTTAATCGTTGAATATATTATGGTTTTCAAATGTATATCCAAAAAAATAATTTGAAATAAAATATATGATATTAAAAAATAATTTCATGAAAAATCATTGAATATCAAAGATAATGATGAAATAATATGAATTAATGAAAATAAGTTGAGTTATAAAATTATTTACCACTTTATAATTTTCAAGTCAAATCCACATGGATAAGATAATTCAAAGTGAAACACAGAATAGCATGATGTTTTAAATATTCATGATATGACATGTAAAATCAGAAGTCTCTAAACCATGTAAATGAGATTATTTTTACAGCATTACGATATTCCTCAATGACGTGAAAGTTGGATGAACTCCCTTACCTCATGCCTTCTATTAGTTGATCATTATTTAACCTCATATATAATGGTTTTTTGAATTTTGAAAAATTATTCAAAAAACATATTCATATTTATAATATCATATAGCATCCTCTTATAACCCTTTTCCTATCATTTTCAAATTGTATTTCCTTATTGTCATAGTTTCGAGTGTTAGTTGCCTTATTTTCCCATTTTTGCATTCTCAGGAATATTATGGTTCATTTTTATATGAAATAAATAAGTCATAAAAAGTTATATTAATTTTATAAATATACTATTGAAACAATGTATATATTTTTTGAATCATTATTGAATATTGGATAGCGAAAATGACTCACATCTCTTTACTGGGATGATAGGCCGTACACACTCACAAGTGACGATATCATTCCTTTAACGATTGAAAGGGTAATGAATTGGGTGATATATTAATATTATAAAATTGATATAATATCATATATATATAATATATAGTATGTAATTTTTTTTCTTATTACTTTATATTTTATGTGTAATTGGAAAAAATATCACATTGCATCATGAGGTAGAGTCTTCTGCACACACGAGCCACATTAACATATTTTAAATGACAAGGAAAGTAATAATTTTTTGTTGATATTATAATTATAGAAGTATAATAATATCATAATAATAACATAACTTTTTCAAATCCATCATTATTTCCATTCTTTAACCGTTGTCTTTGAAAAAAAATTACATTTTTCCAAGTGGCGGTAGTTTTTAATACAAATGATCAGTGGTATTATGTACCATTTGATGGAATAGAATATGTATATAAGTAATTACATAAGTATAATAAAATATAATGATATTTTATATACTTGGAAAATTATATGTGAACTTTTTAAAATGATGTGAAGGATCTGGAAGAAGATACAATATAAAAACATTTTCATAATAACATGACCTCTTCTTCTGACAACCTCTTTAGGTTTACAAAGAAATCCATCCTAGGTGGTAATTATAATATAAAAAATGGGGTTTTAATGTTTTTCGGGTAGGAATAATGTCATTTTGTATGGATTTGGAATAAAAAAATATATTTTTATGTTTTATGTTTGGAGTATAAGGGGATTCCTTTTATAAGTGTGGGAGAGGCATACATGAAATTTTTTAAAAGGTTTAATTACACCAAAGTTAGTATCAAGCTATAAGCCTATAAAATTGGTCAATATAAATATATAATAGTTCTAATGTATATATATGTCCAATAATGGGTGTTTGAAAAGTTTTTTGGTAATTTTAATATTTCTTTTCTTATCCCCCCCACCCATAAAACAATTTTCACCTTTAAAGTTGTAATTAATTTTTAATCCTTTTAATATTAATTTTGTAAAAACAAATATGTAGAAATTTTTAAATATATAAATTTATTTTAATTCCAAATATTGAATCTATTTTTTCGAATTCAATTCATTTATGTGGTATAATCCAACTTAAAATCATACATGTATATGCAACGAAAAAGAATGTTTTCAAATATACAATCCTTAAGAGTATAAAAGGTTTTAATATAAATATTCAATTATAAATTTATTCCAATAACCCTAGATAGTTGTGTTTTCATGTTATTTAATTTACTTTACTTTTAAACTGATTTAAAATTTAAATTATCAATTGTAATTATTTAACTGAAAACTGATGTTTACAAAAATCAATATTATTTATTATTCTTCGAAAAATGACATATATCATAAAAATACAAAAAAAATAATTATAAGATATATAGTATAATTTTATTTTAAAAAATAAAGTTAATTTTTTCATGTAAATTTTTGAAAAGTGATAAAAATTTATTTTCAATTATGTGTGCAATAATTTACTAAACCTGCATTTAGAAAAAAACACAATTTAAATAAAAAACTTTCTTTGTATATTTAATGATATTTATTCTATTTCTAGTAAATTGATGACCATAATTTTCGTAATTTAGTTTTCACTAATCATTCCCTCCATTTTGATGACTAAATTATAATGTTGTACTATAGTATACTACATTTATTCTCGGGGTTGTGTGTTCCACAAGCTATCAAAGAGATTAAATTTTAGAAAATCGATTTCATTGGTTTTTTAAGTTCACTTTTTAATTCCAGATATATTATAACACAATATTATTTTCTATTATAATATTGGTGTTTTATATTATCCCCATAATAGATAAATATCATCCCCTCATTTTTATCTTGTGGTCATAAATCGAGGGTTTGATATTTGAAAATTCCATTGTTAAAAACTTCTATCATAAAAGGAGTTAATAAAACATCCTCTTAATAAGAGAGAAAGGGATTTACAGTAGTCATAATGAATATGAATTATAGATTTGTCTATGTAAAATAACATTTTTGGAATGTGAATATATGGACATGGAAGAAAAGAGTAAATAACTATGGATTGTGATAGAGGTCACTGATCACAATTAAATTAATGATAAATGGAAAGTTAAGAACCTAAAAACAATAAATATATGATGATTGAAAAGGCCGATTGATTAATCATATATTAATGTAATAGTATAGAAATATTGTTTCAATATCCTTTTCCAAATGTTTATTAATTATTTTACTATCTATGAATATTATGATATACACTTATTTGATACGTTCTTATTCCATAAGTATAATTTCAACATTTTATTTTATTATTAATTTCCAATTCATCTCATACATAAAAAATGCATATAAAAACTACTTTTCTATGACTAATGTATTATGATTCACTTTTAAGAGGATATAAGATCCATAAAAGAGCAAAACATCATTCTATCTATCTCAAAATATTTTCCAAGACTAGTTTTCATAGAATAACTTATCCATTACGATAATATGTAAACATTAATTGTAACCCTACGGGTTTGTCATTAATATTTATTCCTCGAATTATTTAACTAAAAACAATCAAGTATTAACTAGGACATCTCATTTTCTATTCATAGGTGTTGTACCCTAATCAACCTTCCATTGTGGCTTTAATCAATGCGGCCTTTCTAGACACAATGGGCTATTACTTGACACGCGAGTTTTACATTTCATAAATAAATATTAATATGATTATTATAATGTACCAAAATTGTGATGGTGTATAATTAATAAAACATCAAATATATGATAAAACATAAATCATACAAAAACGTTACACTTATATCCATAAAATTTAAAGGAATATTTCCTCAAATAAAATTGTTATATAATAATCCAATAGAGAGTATTTCCATTAATGTATTCCAATATAATATTTTATAATGCCACATTCCTACCTGAAAATATTTCAAAATGTTTTTTAAGACGTGAAACATATTATTAACTATAAACACATAAACTCATAAATGTTCCCATAAATATTTAGATAATGAATACATTTATGCTTCTAAAATTTAACACAATCCATAGATGCTCCCCGATTCTATTAACCAAAATACCATTAGTAAAAAATAATTATAGTATTTAATTCATTGGTACAAATACAAAAATAATTTAATTGTTATATTTCATTATAGTTCATTCCTTATTCTACAGGTCATCCTTTGGAATAAGTCATTGAGTCAGTTAATTCACATCTTCCCCACCATTATGAAAACTAAATATTAATGAATCCATATGATGATATTTATTTACTTCAATCATAATATTAATATTTCCTAAAAAATTCATTGTTTTATGACCTTATCCAACATAAATAATACATATTCCTTTTCCATTGAGATACTTAACTAGTGTTCTCTTTTGAAATTTCTAGCATGAAGTAAATCGATCATTCCTTCCTCTAAGGTCTCCACCACCCAAACAATTATTGAACTCAATCATTCCATTATATTGTGATTCTAGGAGTTGGTTATGGTATATATATAAGGACATAATTTTTTTATTAATGGAAATTCCCTTATTATAAATATTCCACAGGTTATAAAATATACAAAATCATTTTTGGAACACAATTAAAACTATATAAATTATGAAGGAATGAAATAAGAAGTATTTAGAGAATTTATGGAACATATATTGATGAAATAGTAACAAGACCTTTAGAATAGAGATGCGGGCCTTATGAACAGTAAACCAAAAAAATGAAAATTAAAATCTCCAATGAAGGTATAAATAAAATTTAGGCATCCTATAAATGGTAATTTGGTATAATTATAGCATATTGTAAGTAAATAAATGTTTTAGAAATTATTAAATAAGTGTTGTTATTTTTATAAAACATAAGTATTTATTTTCAATTTTATACTTAATTTAATGTTTTAAAATAATTTTTTTTTTCATAAAATATACTCATAAATTATTGTTCCATCTTGTGATTAGAAGATAATTTTATGGGATCTTAATTAATTTCTCAATATATTATAAAATCAGTTACAATTTTAATATCTATATTTTTTTGAGTAAATAGTGATTTTCATTAAAAATTACATTTTTCATATTTCAAAAATTATTATCATAGAATGGATTTAATTTTTCAATCCTACATTGTTAATATTGGTGATGGTTAATTTTTGGTATTTTTTTGAAATACATTATTTTTTTTGTGAATATTAGAATGTGATAATATAAGATAAATGCTAAATACATGATTAATGGAGTCACATATGATGCATGGATAATGTAAGCACAAATTACCGAAATAAACTTCATTATTTTAATTTTTTGTTGATAATTATGAATATATTCATAATATTGTGCCAAAATATTAAAATAATTATTAAAATATTTGTAAAACACCCCTCTCCTCCACTACAAATACCACCCCTCAAAACCTCTTCTCCTCAGTCCTATAAAGCATTGATCTTTTCCAAAATTCTATTCCAATATCCTACCATGAACATTCCCCATGTATAGGATCCTTTTAATATAATAAACATCAAAACAAATCACATAAGTTGGTTTTAATGAAGTAGGAATCATGTTGTAGAACCATGTTCCTTTTCTTTTAATTTATTTTTTAGTTTTTTTCTTTTCTTTTTCTCTCCTCACATCCCTTCATAAAAATGTTATGATAAATAAATTAAAATTTATATAATATAATTTTTAGGATAATTGAATAATTATTCATCACATATATTTTCTTCTCCTTTTATTCAAAAAAATTAAAACACCGTCTGTGATGTGTTAATTTATCACATTCAAGTAAGACATGATTTCAATTTAATTTATATCTTCCTTGATATTAATGAAAAATAATTATGGATTAAATAAAGATTAATATATATTTTATATCTTATTTAATGTTTTATAATCAATTTATAAACACGATATTAGTTTTTAAAATAATATGACTTCGTTGTGAATGAAAACCGACAAAATAAACCCAAACTATTAACATTAACTATTTATCTAATGATTCATCCACATTCTATAACAAAAAATGATATATAATAGAAATTTAACCTATTAATGATAATTTATAACATTAATGTTAAATTATCTATAACTACTCTGACTTATTTCAACCTTTCGTATATGTATTAAAGCGAACCAATCATGAAAAATATGAAAATGACCACTCATGAATGGGGAAATTGAACACTATAAGTCATCAAAAAGGACATGAATGAACTTAATATAATTATAAAAAGTTAATTAGATGTAAAATGGTTTTGTAAATATTATTTAAGGATTATAATTTGGTTATTTGTGACATTAAGATCAAGTGAAGAACTCCTTCAGACATAAGGTAAGGGATTCTGTTAGAACCTCTATTATTCCTTCAGGCTATTCTTTCTCATTTTTTTACCTAAATGAAATTTTATTTTAATTTTATATACATCATATAACCAATATTTACATATTAAAAACTCATGTTTCAATATCCTTTCATCATTCCCTTTCATGTATATACATGTTTTTAAATGGTTCCCTACACAATTCTTCCTGATAAGAGATCCTGATTTAAGGGAACTTCCAAAATTCATACCCAATTTCAAGTGCACTCCATAATCTATTGAAAGTCGAAAATATTTTTCTAAAATAAATCATTTTATTATGAAAATTTTATTTATTCACTTCTGGTTTTATATACAATATTATTCTATATTCGAGTTCAAATTATTTTTAATATTTTCTTTAAAGTGCACTAAATTTTTTTATTTCAAATGTTTTTTAAACAATATTTTTACATGTTTTGACAAAATTGTTACATCACTTATCATGATATATTACTATTTTACCTTATCAATGTTCATTTTTTATTTAAGAACTTTGTTTCATAGACACAATTTTCATATTTACTTATGTTATGCCTTTTTGAACAAGATTTTCATACCCAATTATTACACTTGGTAACCCATATGTTTATGTTTGATCACATATATTTGATTATTCATGAACAACACATATTATAGAACACATTATAAAGGGTTTGACCTGATAGATCTACAATTAATTGGTGAATGTTTACTCTCAAGAGACATCATCATGGGATATGGAGTGAACCTAGTTTATTTATGGGACATTGTCCACCATGTTATATATTCTAGGATGTTATCCTTGACTCGTGATTTTATTCATTTTATACATTGTTACCACCTTCCTAGTATGCATGGATTATATTTTCCAATTTTATAAATTTCATTATTCCTTCTATTTATACATTTTCCATTCCCTTATATCATCATGCCATGCCTTCTAACCAATGTACTATGTTTACTTCCTATCCTTATTCCCTTACTAGGATTTTTAGCTCATATATTTTGTTCATTTTTTCTTCATGACATCTTATAAATATGTAATGGCTCAAATGAAGTGGGAGTTCATATTGGATGATAAATAATTAAATGTTATATTTAATACTATGTTTTCATTTTTATTTATCTCGTCTTCCAAAGTCACATCACATTAAGATCCATGGATGGAAATTTATTAGTTTATTATCATTCAAATATGGTAATAAAAGGTGAAAATGATTGGGTTGATATTGTTGGTATCAGAGAAAGTACTGGTTATTTTTATGATTAGGAATATGAAAAAATACTAAGAACCATATGGATAAGAATAATTTTGAGAAAGAATCCCTAAATTTTATTTATTATAGAGTAAGTGGTTTTTCATGATAATATATCAATTTATGAATACTAAAAGAAGCAATGTATCAGGCATAGATGTACCTAGGAGTAACAACTCTTACAAGGTGTTGTGGGCCTAACTTGGGGAAACCGAGTACATGAAAATGGGTCATACTATGCACCTAGTTTTACACTCCCGGTGGATATTCTTTGGTTAGTTCATAAGATAATTATGAATTATTATTAAGAGAATAAGAAAAATCCCATAAGAATATATGTTAATAAAAATATCATGGATAACCTATATTAATACACAATGAATCAAAAGTTACTATATACTTTTAATTTTTGTGATTATACTTTTATGTTTAATGTTCCCTTTTATATTATAATTAGCTAAGTATTAAAGCCCCATAATTTTAAATTATCTTTCATATCTAATGGATGGAAATAGAATAACTCCAGATAAGAATCAATTTGATAGTAAATGGGTCAATTTCCCTAATGATATGACTGATGTGATGGAAATGTGTGCTCAAAACATCATTTAACATACTTTCTAAATTAGGTAATGTTATTAAAAAAACATGAATCACATGGAATTCTATCCTTCTACTTTTAAATAAATTTTTTTCCTAGATTCCTTTATGTGGAAAATCCCTCCCATGTTTAGTGGGACTTATGATCCCCTCCACATAGAATAATGGATCAACTCTATTGAAATGATATTCACTATCAACCAGTTGTTAGAATAAAAGAAATTCTTTCTGGAAGTTTATCATTTAAATGGAGAAGCTGATCAATTGCGGACATTGGTAAAGAACAAAAATTCCATGGATGAAATTGATTCCAAGGAATTGGAAGATTTCAAGATAATATTTTTTCAATAAATATTTTCCCCATACCATCCATATGATGATGGAAAGGGATTCCTTAGACTGAATAAAAGGAATATGATTACAAGGATCCTTTGAAGAAAACATCACATGGAATGAAATATAATCCTCTAGATTTTTTATGAACACTGAAATAAATGTGGATCAATTAATTAGTGTACTAAATCCATGTCTATGAAAATATTATTTTATTCAAGAATCCGATATTTATGAAGAGTATAACACCCCCAAACATTTTATAGCACGTTTCTCTTAAATACATTAAATTAATTAGATATTCAATATTTCATGAAGGAATGGTTATATGTGAATAAATACTTGGTTATATAGAGGGTAATTTCATAACTTATCCATTAAACTAAAATTTTCCACTTCTATGTTTTGGATTTCGAAAAACTGAGAAACATGGTTGTGATTAGGGTGATATATGGTTTCTAATAGAATGAAGATAATTTTCAGTGAAAAGTATCTTACCCTTATCAATAGTAACATACCCTTATTAATATTAACCAATACTTATTAATAGTAATATGACCCTTATGAATGGAAACCATACAAATGAAAGTGTAAATAAAATTTCGGAACCTTAAAAATGAAGGTGAATATTTAATGTGTTGGTATTATCGATTAAAGAATGATCTTAATTAAAAAGTAAATTTTTCATATTTATAAAATTATATTTGAAAAATTGAGTACATTTTTCTATTTTAAATGTAAAAAAATGTTAGGGGAATTAATGATGGTTTTATGAAATACTTGAATTTCTAGTGAATAGTAAAATACATTAACATAACATATATAAACATTACAATTTAAATCCACTATTTCTATAATCATGAGTGATGTAAGCACCAAAATATTAACCTCAAATGCCTTTATTACTATTATATGTCACAAAATCATCATCATTTCTTGTCTTGTGCAGAAATAATAAATTAATGAATATAATATTTAGAAAACCCGCATCCCCTCCACTATATAAATCACCCCTCAGCCCCTCTTCCTCCCACACCACTCAAGCATTGTGCCTTACTTATGTAATACCAATTACACTTCCAAATCTCCCTCCCTCTTCCAAGACCTTGTAGTCTCACAAAAAGGTCCAAAATAAAGGCCTTGAGGAGATTCTCAAGGAGGAGTACACAATATGTGAACCTCTCTTCCTTTTTCTTTGATCTTCTTTTACATGTTTCAATCATCTGTTTCTCTCCCCTCACCTCCCCACATAAAGATGCTATTATAATTTTTATATCATAAATTTATCATAATTTTATTATGATAATGGAATATATTTCATCATCATCCCTCTTTTCCCCCTCCTCTTACACTACAAATGAATGTACTGTCCGAGATGCAATAATTAATCCCATTCAAGGACGGTGGGTGTTCAATTTCTATTACTATCTTCAAGACTGGTCGTGAAAATTTTTTAATGGTTGAACAAGGTCATAAAATATTTATTTTATCTTATATAATTTTATGTAATCCTTACACACTCATGATATTAACCTATAATATAAAACAAGTTCATTATGGACAAAACCGCCAATTTAATCCAATATTTTATCATTAACTTTTATCAAATGGGTCATCCTCATGATATAAAAAAAATAACATTATAAGATCAATTATATATATGTAATTTCACTAATAATATATGTTAACAATTCTGGATGGTTAACTTCATTTCAAACGAACATCAATTCATGGATACAAGTTAACTGATCATGAAACCCAATAAAGAAAATTATTCCAATTCAATATAATTCAACCACTTAAACCAACCAAAAAGGAAATTAATGAACCTAAAAAAGTTAAACTAAATCAATTAAATATATAGGATGTTATTTAATTATTAATTTATAATTTTAATGTTTACTATTCATGTCATTAGGATCAATCGATCACACCTTCGACAAAGGGTAAGGGGTTAATTATCTCACTTTTAATTTTGTGATTTTTCTATTGTTCTCCAATTATTTATTGATTGTTGTGTATTTTCTACATCAATTTAATATATAATAATATTATTTTCTTTATATTCATTATATTCATTGATTCACTTGATGATTAGTAACTCGATTGATTATAATGTTGTAAGGAACATTGTTTCAGTTTCCATTTCATTGAGACTTGCATGGTATTGTGCACCTAATAATTATAATGTTGTGTATCCAATTCTCATTTGAGATCATTTTTCATTTTAAATTTTAAATATTTTATATATCCATATTATAGTTTCATGGAAATGATTATTTTCTTAAGTCGTGTACCCTTTTACATAATGTGTTTCTTTGGAATGTTGTTTTAACTGTGGAAATATCGATGAATTGGTATCCTCTACACTGGACAGATTTTTAGAATACATATTGTACTTGTATTAAATCTATGTATAAATAATTATTTAGACTTTAAGTGATGGTTGGGGCCTACTATATCCCCCCCTGATACATCAACAGGTATTATGAGACAAATTAGTTAGTGGAAAACCATTCGAGTTGGATTCCAAAATAGAATCAGATGGGTATCTACCCAAAAACATAAACTAATTTGATGTTATAGTTATATCAAGTTCTAGATAAATTATGTCCAATTAATAATAATTATCTTTATTCATTTTTATTTATTAATATCCATGAGGTTTTCTTTGTGAAAAAATCTAGGCATGCAGTTTCATTCTCAGTTTATTAATGGCATGTGTTTTTCATTTATTCAGCATGCCATAAGGACTATAAAAATTTTAGTATAATGAAATTATTGTTATTTCATGCTTACACTATTTTTAACCCTTACAAATCATTTTTACTCACCCCTTTTATTTTTTTTCATTTCATAGATTATGATGTGGAGATCATTTATTGAGTATTCATGGATGCTGTTTATTAGTTTTTGTTATGTATTATATTTTTTTACCTTTAACAATGTAGTGGGACTTTCATGTATATATCTATTTTATTCAAGACTAATAAACTGATCATTATTTTCTAATTTCATTAATTTAAATCATGACAATGTAATAACTAATGTACTGACTCTGGGCTTCTAGGGTTGGGGAATTACAAAGAGACTATTCATTGTGCCCTCAAGGTTGAAATGGATATTAGAGACTCTCAGTGGTCTTGTGGACATGGTAATAAAATAGCAAATCTATATTAATATGGGTGATAATTCTCATGATGGAAATAAGTCCCAACATACAATGTGTCAAATGTGAAATAGGAAACATCCAAGAAATATCTTAAATGGAACGAAGAGATGCTTCAAATGTGGAAGAGAAGGGGACATGGATAGTATCTATTGAATGGATATAAATAATCCCACTAATTTGGATGATGAAAGGAAGGATCAGATCAATTCTAAACCAGTAGTGTAGTGTTTCAACTATTTGTAATAAGGGAATTTTGTAAACCAATTTGTTAAGCCTAGGGTTGTCAGAGGAAATCAACAACAACATCTCTAGATAAAAGGAATTGAATCTTCTTTCACTACATCTAAGGTGGATATAGAAAACAATTCGATGATAGGTAAGCTATTCATTCATTCAAGAATAGGAATCTATTTATTTTATTTTTTTTCAATGTATTCTTTTATAACATGTATGTTTAGTAGAACTATTCAAAAACCACCTCAGAATTTAGAGGTTGATTTATCTTTGAGTACAGAAAATGGGGAAATTATTTTATACATAGTCTATCACTCCACCCCGTTTAACATTTCTGGAATAAAACTCCCATTAAAGAATTTCATAATCTATTTTGTGGAACTTTGTGGTTTTTTGGGAATGGAGTGGTAATCTTTATATAAATCCCACATTAACTATCGAAAAATGGATATCAATATTCAAATCTAAAAGAATCCTCCAATTCTTAAAATTTTTAAGTTTGACGATGAATATCCTTTAGAATCATTAACTCAATTGTAGATATTGTTGACTTATGATCAAGCATGTTGTTCTCAAATTATTGAGACAATTGAGGTAATAATGCTTAATGACATGCCCATCGTGTGATATTATAATAATGCATTACATGAATAATTTTTTTATATTACTCCTAATGGAGAGGTTGAGTTTGTAATTGATGTATTTCTTGGATCTCTACCTATATCAAATACACCTTATATAATGGAAATCATTGATCCAAATGAGAATTAGATGCAGTTACAAATGACTCTAGACAAGGGTTATATATGCCCAGAGGCTTCATTAGGGGTTCCACCAGTCCTCTTCATCAAGAATAAGGATGGATCAATGTACCTCTTCATTGATTATAATGATCTCCATAAAGTCAAGAAAAAGTATAAGTATCCTCTATGCCATATGGATGACATGTTTGATCAGATATGTGGGGCCAATTATATATCTAAAGTAGAACTACGTCAGGTTATCACCAATTAATGATTATGAAAGAAGATATTCCCAAGAAGATTGTTCGAATAAAGTATGGGCACTATGAGTTCATAGTGATTTCTTTCAAAATCACTAATGCTCCTATAATTTTCATTGACATAATTAATAGAGTCTTTAGAGTTTACCTAAAAAAATTGTGGTAGTCTTTATTTATGATATTATAATATATTTGAAGATAAAGGAGGAACATGAGCATCATTTCGATACTATACTAATGTCTTTGTGAAGGGGTAAAATATATGAAAATTTCCTTAAATGTGATTTAAGGATATATAAAATATCATTTTTAGATATTTTGATCACCAATAATGTAATATCTGTGGACCGTTCCAAGACAATGGTAATCAGAGAGTGAACCGGTCTAACATCTATAATAGATATATGTTGTTTCATTGGCATAGATGGGTATTACATATACTTTTTGATAAAAATATCATGATTTTTGTACCTAATAAAAATGATGAGATGAAATGGAGTGATGTTTTTCTGTTCAAAATAATGTGAGGAAAAATTTTTGGATATCAAAAAGAGGCTTATCGTTTTTCAAGTACTCATACCCCAGAAAAGTGGAGATATCTTTATGGTTTACAGTGATTACTCAATGAATGTATTAGTCTTTTTATTGACAAAAAATGTTAAAGTGATTGTCTATGCCACAAGTAAACTGAAAATTAATGACCAAGGCTATCTTACTTATGATTTGGAGTTGGTGGTTTTGGTTTGCATGTTGACAATATTTGGGAATTATATCTACGGGGATATGTGTGATATATATACTAATCACAATAGTTCCAAATATATATTCACATAGAAAGAGCTTAATATTCACTAGAGAACATGGTTGGATCTTATCAAGGATTATAACTACTCAATCAACTAACATCCCAATAAATAAAATAGGGTTGAAGATACTATAAGTAGAAAGGGTCGTGTATCTTTATCATTACTGAGAATTAAGAAGGATTCAGTATTCATATATTTGAAAATGAGGGACATGGGAATTATTAAGTAAGGAACATCATCTTTCATTTCTCAAATTATTTCTCAACTATACCTTATTGATAAAAAATTGAAGCTAAAAGGAATGATGTGGAAATTCAAATTAATGTGGAAGCTATGAAAAAATGGAATTCCTTATAATTAAAAATGGAACAAGAAGAAGTCATGATATTTGGGTCATGGTTATCTATACCAAAGGATATAGAGATAAAGAAGGCACATCTAAATAAAGAAAATAGCTCAACCGTCTTAATTCACTAAGGGAGAGAAAAATATTTATTGTGTTCTACAAGAGAATTATTGGTGGGATAAAAAGAAAAAGGAAGTCAACGAATATACATCAATGTTCCTAGTATGTCATCAAGTGTAGGATGAAAGACAAAAGACTAAATGGATGATGCAACCTTTTTCCATACTAACATAGAAGTTAGAGAATTCTACCATGGACATTGTCACTAGACATCCAAAGATAATCCAACAAAACAATGCTATATGGGTTATGGTGGATCTTCTTATAATGGAGTATCACTTTATCACAATTTGGGAGGACTTCCCAATGGATCAACATACAAGGATATACATCAATGAAGTGGTAAGGATTAATGGAGTACCACTAATTATTATATCCGATCAAGATCTAATATTCTCATTTATGATCCATAAAATATTACAACATGATCTAAGAACTGAGATGAACCTCAATATGGAATATCATCCATAAACTAGTGGAAAATTTGAGAAGACTATTTCAAAAATTCAATATTTGTTTAGAGATTTCACTACATACTTCAAAGGAGGATGGGACTATCATCTGCTTCTCATAGAGTTATCTTACAACAACATTTTATAATAGAGCATACAAATGGCTCCATATGAATCCCATTATGGGAATTGATGTATAAAATTAGATTGACGGGATGAAGTTAGTGAATTTAATCTTCTAGAACCTTAAATGGTCAATAAAATGGTAGAATAGTTTAAAATCATTCAGCAACACATCGATGATTCCTATAGTAGAAAAAAGAGATATTCAGAAAATCATTAATGTGAGCTTAAGGTTGGAGGCGTTTTATTCCTCCACATATTTCCATGTAAGAGAATAATGAGATATGGAAATAAAGGGATGATAATATCCAGGTACATCCATCCCATCGACCTCCTTGATCTTGCTAGAGTTTTGGCCTATTGACTAGAACTTCCACCAACCATGTCTAAGGTACATAATTTATTCATTGTATGACTCTTTAAGATGTACATACAAGCTCATTCAAATGTTCTGAAATCTGAGGTGGTATATAGAAAATGATCTCTCGTATGAGGAGCATCTAGTGAATATCTTTGATCATAGAGTAAATTTTTTATTCAAGGACAATACTCACATAGTCAATGTAATATGGTGGAACAACATTTATGAAGAGGAAATATGGGAATGATAAGAGGTGATAAAGGAGAAGTATCCACACATATATTCCATAAATAATGTAAAATAATTTAGAGAAAAATTTCGTAACGGGGGAAGAATGTAATGATGCAAACAATTATCAACGGAAATTCTCTTATTATATTTATGCCATATTGTATAAATCAAATAAAATCACTTTGAGAACACAATACAATATATATATAATAAAATGAATGAAATAGTAAGTATTTCTAGAAGTTAAGGAACCTATACCAATGAAATAGTATCTTTTCCTTTACAATAGTGATGTCACCCTTATGAATAGTAACCTATCCAAATAAAAAGTAAACTCAAAAATGAAATTATAAATAAAATTAATTCATCTTATATACAGTAATATGTTATAATTATATCATAGTATAAGTAAATAAATGTTTTATAAATTATTAATTAAGTTTTGATACATTAATAAAACATAAATTATTATTTTCTATTTTATAATTAATAATATGTTTTAAAAGAAAATTAATTAGAACAAATGTAGTAATAAATTAATATTCTTTTCATCTTATGATTATAAAATAAATTTATGGGTCCTTAATTAATTTTTAAAAATTTTGTAAAATCAGTTACAATATTGAAATTTGTATTTTTTTTAATAAATTATGATTTTAATTAAAAAATATATTTTTCTAATTTATAAAATTATTTTATAAAAATATAGTTCTTTTTTTAATTCTACACATCTATAAATGGTTTGGGTGAATTTTTTGTATTTTTTTGAAATACATAAAGTTTTGTGAATAGTAAAGTATTATAATTTATTATCAATGCTAAATACATGATATATGGAAACCTATATGATTTATGAATTATGAAACCCAAAAATATCAAACAATCCATCATTATTTTAATATTTCTTGTGATAATTATCAATCTATTAAAAGTATTCATCCAAATCAATAAAATAATTATTAAAAGATTGAGAAAACACCTCTCCCCTCCACTATAAATACAGCCCTCACCACCTCTTATCCTCACACGTTTCAATCCTCAAGCCTTGTCCAAATTCCACTCAAGTTTTCTCCCAATACCCTCACCCACGTCCAGGAGCATTTTTTCTTAATAAAAGTCCCAAACTAATAAGCTATGAAGGTTCTCAAGATGAATGAATTAAGAGGAAAACCCTTTTCCTTTTTTGTATTTATTTTAATGTTCATTTCATTTCTTTTTCTCTCCTCACCTCACCTCATCCACATGGTATGATAACTCCATTAACATAACTATAATGAAATTTTATTATTAAAATGTAATAATTCATCATAATTGATCTTTATTTCTCATTTTATTCAAAATAATGAATACATTATCTATAATGTGTTAATTTATCAAATTCAATGACGATGGGTTTTAAATTTTTAATATCATATTAAATTATGGAAATGAAACCATTTTTATGGTTTTAGAAGAGTATAATATATTTTATATCTTTTACTTAATGTTAAATAATCATTTTACACACATTATAATAATATATAAAACAAAATGAGTTCATTGTCATCGAAAACCGCTAAAATAAACCCAAACAATTATCATTAACTATTTATCTAATGATTCATCCTCATGAAAACAGATACTGAAATATGAGTCCAATTTAACCTGGGTAATATCATTAGTAACATATAAGTTCAATTCTTGATAATTACCCCCACATTATAGTACAATTCATACTTTTATAAAAGCAAACCGATCAGTAAAACTGAGAAAACAAGCACTCCCGAATGATAAAATTGAACACTGTAACTCATAAAAAAGGCCATTAATGAATATAATAAAATTATATAAAAGAAATTACATGTATAAAAGGTTATATAATTATTAATTAATTAATCTTACATGGTTATTTATTACATTAATATCAATTTAATAACACCTTAAGACATTAGGTAAGAGATTCTACCTGATCATTCACTATTCCTTCATGTTATTATTTCTCTTTTCTAACACAAAATAAAATAAATTTTATTTTCATTTAAATATTATAAATATTTTATATATATTACAAAATGGTGTTTAAATATATTTTCATCATTTTCGTTTATGGATATTCATGTTTTTAAAAGGTTCCCTACTAAATTATTCCTGATAAGAAAGCCCAATTAAAGTGAACTTCCTGAATTATTTCTCATTTATATGTGCATTACATAATCCATTTTATGAAACCATTATGTTTATAAACTATAAAATCTTCTTATGAAAACATTCATGGTTCACTTCTAGTTTTACATAAATGATTATTCCATTTTCTTTTATAAATTCTTTTTAATATTTTTATTACACCACAATAAAAAAATTATCTGTAATGTTTTTAACACCATTTTACTTGTATTAAATTCATTTTGACATCACTTATCATGTTATATTGCTATTTTAACTTATTAATATCCATGTATATTGTAAATAATTTCATTCAAAGAGACCATTGTGATATTCCCTATGATATTCATTTTTTTAAAACATTATGATACCCAATTCTTTCCATGGGTAACCCTTATGTTTATGTTTGGTCCCATATGGATGATTCTTAATGGGGAACACATATTCAAGAAACTTTTATGGTGGTTTCTCCCAAATAGTGATGTAATGAATTGGGTTTTATTTAGACTCATGATACATCATGTTGGGATAGGGAGTGGACTGGATTCCTTTACGGGACATTTTCCACCATGATATGTTCTCTCGTAAGTTAGCCTTGACTCATTATATGTCAAGTTATATTTTTTTCCACATTTTTATGATTCCATGATTATATGTTCCCATTTTATAAATTTTATTCTTAGTTATGTTTATTCTTATTCTATTCCCTTATGTCATCATGTTATGCCTTCGAACCCCTATGTGATGTTTAATTCCTACGTATATTACCTTAATTGGAATTTTAGATAATTAATTTTGTTCATGTTTTCCCCAGGATATACAATGAATATATAAGGGTGAAAAATATTTAGGATCTCTTGTTGGATGATAAATAAATAATTGTTTTATTTAGTTCTGTGTTTTCTGTTTTATGTACATAGTCTTCAAAAGACACTAGAATTTTGGATACATAGATTTTAATTTGATATTTAATTTTGATTGAAATCATGTGATAATATCAAAAAAATATAGAGTCACTATACAATATGTTATTAATCACATTTCGTGATGACTAGTTATTCATAATCATGATGTTTTTCACTCATATAATCATCCTAGTTGGTTTTTCATAATCACTGATTTCTCCATCATATTCAATGTTAACACGAGTCCTTCTTTTTTAATCCCTTGTCTAAAACCAAAATTTATATTATGAGAAACAAAAATCATATTTGTAAATAAAATAATAAATAAGAATCATTTATATTATATCTAAATCATGTCACATTATTTTCAATATATAGAACCTCATGTTTTTCCAGGGTCATTCATTGTCATAATCTATAAGAATGCTTTTTAATTTTGGGAAAAAAATTTGAAATATCCAAATACTCTCCCAAGAGAGTTTCAATCCTATCTGTAACACCCCAAGATTTCATAGTGTGTTATTTCTTCAAAATAATTTAATAACTTGCACTGCACGCAACACCGAGTTCAATTGCACCATGACTTACCAAAAAAAAGCCATTAAAAGAGGTCATGAATAGTATTAACTAAATTTTAAACTTTATATAATCCTTATAATTTTTGAATCCATATTATGAGTTTCTTAGTCATAATGCAAGAACAGATTCATTTTCAGTATTGCACTTTTATCAACTTTTCATAGTGAAACCTTTTTAAATACAATATTTTAAACTTTTTGACTAAATGGAGACATCAAAAAATTTAAAATGAAACATCCCAAGCTTCCACGGTACGCTTTTCTTTGAATAAAACAGTAGCGTGTGTTGTACGCAACTTCGAGTTCTAACACACCGTAACCAATCAAACTAGCTGTTATGAATAGTAATACCTACTTTTTGAAGTTATATATATTTTATATTTTAAAATGGACTTCATTTTTGGATTCGGAATATCAAATTTAGCCTAAGGTGAAATTTTGGTACTTTTCGGATAACTTTCATATTTTGATGAATAGTGAAAATTACTAAATTTTAATTAAAAACAACTTTTTTAATCAAAATAATTAATAGTGATAAATTATGAATTTGAGTGGTTTTAGAGTATATTTGGAATATATTTTTACCATTTAATATAATGTTGGTAATTGGACATAATTTTACAATTAAACCGAACATAAACAAGTGTCAATCTTTTGATAGTTATTATCTCTTAAAAACACGTTTTTTGTTTTGACAGTGGGAATTAATTTTAAATTAATTTCTGCCACTTCTGTGTTTAGAATTTAGGAAAATGGATTCCATATTTGGAATCAGGATGTTCAAATTGTGTAAATTGGTAACTTTTATTTTTAGACATTTTGAATAATTACTGCGGTAAATATTTTATTTACCATGGTTAAGGGTAAATCCGGTAAATAAGGGTTAAAAAAATAATATTATAATAATACTAAGTTACCCTAAAACGTGTCTTAACCCTATTGGTTGATAAATGGTCGACCATGGGCATTTTTGGGTCTATTTTGGGACCCCATGGATCCACTTGTAAGTGATAATGACACTTTATTTTAATTTAGTTAAAATGAATACAAAAATGACACAAGCATATATCTTTTAGAACAACAATTTTTACATAGGGTTATATATGTTGGATTTTAGATTATAAATATTCATTAGAAAGCTAAAAATATTTCCTACATAATGATATTTTATTTATAATTTTTAGACATTAAATAATTTGTTTTATTTATGACACAATGATGATGCAGTAATTACTATAATAGTGAAAAATTAAAATAATTGATATTATAAATACCCAAATAAATATAATATGAAACTTTTAATAAATTAAACTAATTTTCTAGGCTAATATGATATATTAGGATTGATTTAATGGACTTTGTTCGAAGTAATCAATCTGTTATGAGTTTCACAAAAATCAACTATTGAATAGTGTCAAAATTGACATAAAAGAGTTCTTAAAACAAATATTATATTATTAATTGATATTAAATTCCTAAAAATCTAAGGTTCGGCCAAGAGACTTATATTATGATAGGTTAATCATTAATGGACCACTTGGGGGTCTCTTGGATGTATATAGTAAGTTTATTAACCATATTATATAAAAATACAAAGAGACATTGTAAAAGTGAAACTAATTAACTTAGAGTTAATACTTAAAGATAAGGTTAATATAAGTACCCAAAGCTGTCTAAATTCTATTGGATGAGTTGTTTTCGACCTATCCCCACCTCATCCTTTGAATAGTCAACTTTGGAGCCATTGGAAACCGAATATGAATTTATTATAAATTAATATTTCTAGCTTTTCCAAAGGTGCCCCTCACCCCTCTTATAAAAGGGAACTCCTCCTTCTCATTTCCTCACACCTCTCAAGCCACTTGGCTCGTCCAAACTCTGCCCAACTAAGCTCCCCACATCCCTCTCCTCCTCCTTGAAGCTTCCCCTTAGGCAGAAAGCATTTCAAGAAGTCCTTTGGTTCCAACCAAAGTGAGTTACCTAAATTAAAGGTAACAATTTCTCTTAAAGTATCTTCATTTATTTTGCTTCTCCACCCCCAAAAATCTTTTTATTTACTTTCTTTTGTAACAACACCAGTATCCTAAATATACTAGGATGTTGTTATAAGAAGGATTCAAACTACACATACACACAACTCCATCTAATGGATGATGAACATAATGTTTCTGTGGATGGCAAACTAACGCCTCATGAAACGATGATTGTTCAAATACATCTTACCACCTCTCATGGTGGCCATTATGATGACACTGTAATTAAATATGATATTAATGATATATATTTTATATATAAGCTTCTGTAATTCCATTTTATTTCATACCATTATTCGTTTCATGTTGTATATACATACGATAATTTCATTTGAGGAAGTGCGGACTACCGCCCCCTTAAAATGATATGACTCGTTCATACCACACATGGAACGTATAAAGGATGGTGTTAATGAACTTAAGTAACATATATAAAATATTATATTATACTGGAATAGTAATATACCTATGTATCATTTGGATTCGATTCTTTTAAAATAAAAATTAAATGGAAGTAGCGTTCGTGCGTACGTACGGACTACCGTCTCCACGAACGCGATGAGATTCATTCTCCATCGTATCCATTCAAGTATAATTATCATTTAATGATTTAAAAATGATGTTTAAGGACTTGATATCATTCTGGATATGAATAAGATACAACAAACATGACTTGTGTAACAAAACATATAAAAGAAAATGAGTAAGTTAACACCCGAAACGACGATAATTCTAAGATATTATTAACAAATCAATGTTAAAAGATCATATATGATATCATATTAATATATATGATTCTTGTATAATTTAATAACAATTATTTCACCATTATACAGGAGGTTAACCTACCCCAACCAAGGAAAAGTACAAGGTAAGGTTTATTTCACAATCTCTTCATTATCCGAGGTTGTTTATACGTAATAATCTACTGGGATTTCTTTATCATCGACATCCATGTTTCTTCGAAATGTATTTCAAAACATATTTATTATTTACAAGAATATGGGTTAAATTCATTTATACCCTTGTTTGACTTTTTGTAAGAGGTTTATAAAGGAATCTTTCCGTCGTTTTCAAAATAAGGTCCTTTTTGACCTTTTCGACAGAATTAAGATAAGAATGTTTTTTTTGCTTATACGGCGGGTGCGGTTATTTTCCGCCGTTATAAAATCGTCAAAGCTTTCCGTACAAGCTTACAAGAATATTTTCAAGAAAATGTTTTATTTTATATGGATCTTAAATGATTTCAAAAATAGAAAGAGATATTTCTCTAAAAAGTGTTTTGATTTCATCTATGTCAACATCCTTTAATGGATTTTACGCTTATTTGAAGTTGATTTATTATAATACAAAACTTCTATATTGTATTGAAGGTTTTGTGATATGTTTGACTGTGGATGTGCTATTTTATACCATTCATAGTTTATGGTGAAACTATTGACATTTCGTATGCTAGTTTTAATCCGAATGTTTATGTTATATTTCAAACTTTTCTTCAGATGAATGTGCTAAACAAGTATGTTCCGGGTTGGGGACCGGTAAAAGTAAGCCCTCCAGGTTGGGGACTGGTAAAAGTAATCCCTCCAGGTTGGGGACTGGTTAAAGTAAGCCCTCCAGGTTAGGGACTGGTAAAATTATTCCCTCCGGGTTGGTGTCCGGTTATTAGAGGCACTCCGGGTTGGTGTCCGGTTATTAGAGGCACTCCGGGTTGGTGTCCGGATATTAGAGGCACTCCGGGTTGGGTTCCGGTTAGAAGTAACCCCTAGGTCTTGGGATGAGGCCTAGACAAAGAAATTAACGTTTAGCATTATGCATTCCAACATTATGAAAGTGGTTATTGATTTTTGCATGTGATTATTCGATTAGTAGAATATCCATGTGAATAAGTAAATGGCATTATTTCATTTTTACTTTTGCCATACTATGTTGAAGTTCAAGTTTAAAAGGCTTTTGTTTTAGTTATACATTGCCTTAAAAGTTTATTCTTATTTATGAAAGTTTCCGCTATATTGTTATCCTTACTGGGCATTTGAGCTCACCCCTTTTCTATGTTTTATTTTTCCCAGGAAGTGAAGAAGTAAGTTATGAATGACCTGCAGGGATATTTTGTGGGATATGAGTGTAGATTATGGAGACATTATGTTGCTGTAGTAGTTCTTCGTTTAATGATGTAATGTAAAACTTATGAATATATCTAGTGTTTCCAAGGCTACTAAACCAATCGGTCTTTCGAGATTTGATCTTTCTTGTGATCATGCCAATGTTATGTAATTAATGCACCGACTCTGGGTAGCTGGGGTCGGGGCGTTACACTATCGCATAGTAAGTCCCAATTTCGTGTACTAGGTAACTCATGAGTCAATCCCAACACAACTTTTCAAGGTCTTACACCTTGGAACATGTGTACCAAAACAACATTAACTAATTGAATCCATACTAGGATTTATTTCATAGAAAAATAAAATAATATAAATATTGCCAAAACATTAGGTTGTTATTTGGTACTTATCTGTAGTGTTTATCATATCGTTAAAATCCTAAATATATGTTTTCATAAATCCAGTTCCCATAGTTTCTATTTTATATTCTCTGATAGAAATCGTATTTTTCCCATATTTAAAAACCTGGAACCTATGTCTTTCTTCATTACATTGGTAGAACATATAATGAATCACATCCCAAAAGACAGAACAGTTTTGTAGTTTGGGGAAAATATATACAGACATTATTCCCATATTATATTTGAAAACACATATAAGATTATTTGTTCAAGAATATAATTTTTTCTACTATAAGATCCACTAATATCATTATTAGTATAGTTCCTATATTATTTGGAATGGTCACAAAATAAGGGTGTCCCCAAATTCTTAGTAAGGGTTAAGTACAGTGGAATCTTTCATGTATCAATAATTTTAAACAACATAAGGAGGTAAAAAACTGAACACACATGCCAATTAAATAATTTGATATGAATAATTAATATGGAAATGCTAAATAACAAAAAAAAATCATTAAACAAAAAACATGAAGATCAAAACATTATAAGTAATAAGAAATATAGAATGAAAAATAACAGAAAACACATTTAGCTTTATCAATAAAGTATGTATAAAATGCTTTTAGAGGTAATATCGTTGAAAAAATCTCATGAAAAAAAATAAATCAATTCTTTATGATGGAAATGAATAATTATTGGACTTCACACTCTCAAGCATCAAGATACCTCTACTATCAATATATTTTCCAGGACTGTTTAAATGGATCTCTGGTATAAACTAGGATACCATTTAACTAAGGAAATCCAACTAATTTATCTCATGAGACTAACGTTAAATAAAGGGGATAAATATAACTATTCCCCACATTCCCCTTTATGTCAAAATAATTCCTCATATATCAAATAATAAATTTAATATATAAAGAAATATGTCTTATAATAAAATAACCATATTAAATTAGAATATAGATTTATCAATACTTCCCCAATCAATCGAATAACATTTACAATAAAACTGTTCCAATACAAATGACATGTGGTTTATGAGATAAGAGTATCAAAGATAAATAAAATGGATATTTAGTGGAAATTTAATTTCCAATGATCATGGGAAATTGGATATCTTATGGGAAAGTTCATTACAACAAAATTGAATCAAGAAAATGATTGGTAATACATTTATTGATCAAATAAATCCTAAAGTTTCCATAAAAATAATAAGTAAATTATCGATACAACATATTCCCATAAGATTATATGTAAAATAAAGGGTTGTTTTTGTTTCAAAATGAATATTCCATAAAATGTTCATTAAAAACTTCTAGAGGAAAATATCCTTTTAAATTTGAAAATTAATTTTTTAAAAAAAATTATCAAATATTAGGGAATAAAATTTCATTAAAAATAATATTTTATTATTTTATTGAATTCTTAAATTAAATTAGTGATCAGGATGATATTAAATTTCGAACAAGTCCCATATGTAAAAAAATACTTTTACACTATTGTAAAAGGCTAACAATATTTTTAATTATAATGAAAAAAAATATTAACTTAAAAAAGTTCTATGAAAAGTAATAAATGGGTAAATATGTCGTTTTTAAATCAGTTTTATAATGTAAAAACATTTTCTAAAAACATTGAATTCAAAAAAATATATCTTAGAATGAAGAGGAAAATGAAATAAAATTTTTAGTAAACATGTTCTCAATAATTTTGTATACCAAATGTTAGAAATTAGTACTATTACATTTAAACATCATGAAAAACAAATGGATAATAAAATTAAATTGTTTTGTTATCCAAGTATCAAATAATATATCTCAATGGAAATTAAATCATAAAAAATCCAAATTAAATGAAATTTTGAAACAGACCCTTACAATTATCATAATGTGAAGTGATAATTAATCAATGTATTGATTATGTGTATCAAATTTACATCCACATAAAACAATTATAAATTTGATATAATTTATTCAAAATTCATTACACACATAATCTAAAAATATGAAAGTCTATGATAAAATAACATAAACCAATGAAAAGAAATTTAGCTATGATATTCTTTCCCACATGGTAATTCTGAAGTCAAATACCATTAGATGAAATCATTCAAATTAAAACCCAAAATATCTTCAATAGTCAATGATTCATGATATTAGATGTAAAAGGTTCAGTATATACACCTTATAAAATAAATTATCTTCATAACATTGTAATAAGACTCAACTAATAGAAATTGATATGAAGTCCCTTACATCATTATTCATTTTGGTTGAACATTACTTAGTGTAACACCATACCCCTCCCAATTGGATTGAGACAACAGACAAACCATACTTGGCATTATGAGACATGCACAAGGATCCAAAGGCTAGAAATAAATTCTATGGGCATCAATAATAGATGGGGTAATAAATTCCATTTCAAAATAAAAAAACCCAATAAACATTTCATAAACAAATAAACCACTACATGATGCCTGATCACAATAAAAAAAATCAACTCAAAACATTGATATTAATGTCAAACTAAAAACAAGTACCATACCAAAATTCTACTACAATAATGTATACATAGAAAAAAACTCAATGACTCCAACGACAACTAGATGCTCCCAACATGCTCCATGATTCAATTCTTCAAAATATCCCAATTATCATGAGGTACTAATAACGATGTGTGGTACATTATCTTTTCTTCTGTCATGATAAAAAACATTTTCAGAACCACAAAAGTTCCCAAGTTGGGGTGAGTAATAAAACTCTATAGGTTTTACCTAAATAGTTTTCCTATTAACACCACTAGGATAAACCATATTAGTGAATTGTTATAAAATAATTCATTTAAAAAATTTATAAAAAGTTAATATAAAAAAATAAACAATTGTTATAGTCAAATAGTTTTCTCAAGATAACATTATGTTCCATGAAAAAAACCAAAAAATTCTCTAAACCGATGACTTAAATTTCATTTTGGCATAAACCATTCCATAGCACATATCCACACATCCAACAATGCATCCAACATACATATCCCTATACTCATGAGTAGTGATTCATCATTTCACTAATCTATCACATAATTATCCATTTGACATGGGAAATTCCTATACAATATCCATCCCACTATGATGAGGGATACTTATTAACCTTATCATCCTGAATGTACAAGGAGAGACACAACCAATATACCAAAACCCATTTCAAAAACAACCATTTAAATAAAACAACACTTTTATTGAAATACTTTCAAAAAAACAATACATTAAAACCATCCTTTTATTAAAATCACTTTTCCATGGAACAAAAGAAAATAGTCATTTTAAAATGAAGTTAATATTTCCACCTTCCACAAAAATTCCCAATTTTTTCATTTCTATAAACCCACACTAAAAGGGTTTCCAACAAAAAATTCACATCATCTTCCCAACAAATTTCTAGAAAAAAATTCCAAAGTGTGCCTTAATTTTGTAAATAGTTGTGTCTAGATTTAAACCTCCTTCCATGACTGTTGTGAGGAAATCATAGAATGTCCCACAAACTCCAATGAAGCTGGGTTTCAAATCAATAAACACACCTTATATAACTTACACTATAATCACACAATACATATATATTCATGTTTGGAATCAATTATCTTATATAAATATATATATAAGACATATATATAAGAAACTAGGAGAGTGGGATAAGAAGATATAAGGAAAACTCAGAGAAACTATGAATAACGATGACTTATCATGAGAATTTATCTTTAACACAATAAGAGAACCTATAGGGTCACCTTAAAATTGATACGAGAAGCCTACACATCCTTTTGGAAGACAAAAAATTATTTAGTGATTTTTTGGGAAAATGGAGATGGATTTATAGGGGGAAAAGTGAGATACTATATTTTAGTATTTCACTTTCAAACTGTGCACGGTTACCTACACGGTTAGAAAAATTGTGCACTAACTGAGTTCCAGCCTCTTCCTGTAGAAGGGCCTCACATGGTTGGATCACACGGTTAGACAAAAACTGTTCAAACCATGCCAATGTTATTGGCCCATATTATACATTTTCTCCTAGGGGTCCGTATGGTTTGGAAAAACTATGCGCATGACTATGCAAACACTCTTTATCCATTATCTCAATGTTGATGGTTTAATGTAGATGTTTCAAGGTTTTCAAAAACCATACACCAACCATGAACCCTTATAAATCCCCCCAAAAACATTCAAAACCTCTCTTGAACCCTCTCAACCTTCACCCAAACACATTATTAACAGAAAAAATAAAGGGTTGCTTACTTGAAAACATGGGTACTCCAGTCTCTTTGTCATCAACCTTTTCATACCTAGAAAGTTGAAAACAAATTCTTTACCAAATTATTTTGGTCCATTTCTCAATCATTTTCATATCCCATTCCAAATTATCTTCATATATCTAGAAATGAATCCATAAAACCCACACGAGACTGATGGTTTTTACACATAATACATTATCTTGCATATCAACTATCCACAATGCCATGTGCACTAATTTAGAATCTAAATCTTGATCAATGTGATCCCATTAAATCACATGGTCAAGATAATACAAATAATTTTTTTACTAAGGTACATGAAACACACTATGCACATCACAGAACCATAATTTCCCTTCTTCCCAAAATGATACTGTGCATGCCTTGGAGAGATCCTCAAGGAAAAATGACCACTAACTGCGAATGAGAAAGCCTGTCGAAGAGGATCCACCAATGATTTCTGATGAATATTTTCCATTTCCATCTATTTTCACACTAACTGAATCATATCCATTGTTTCTTACACAAGGGTCAGATATTCCAGTAAAGTATTGCATGTATCCACCCAACAAAGTAGAAAAAAAACTAGATTCCAATATAGTTCATTAGAATGAACCATTAGATGACTAATAGCTATTGTTTTTTTAGAACTCCACGAATGGTATGTTCTCTACCCATTAGCCACCAAAATCCATTACAGAGGTCCGCAAATTTTCATTCAATGTTTGTATCGTCTGTTTAGATATTGCATCCATCTGAGGATGATACATCGTACCCAGAGTCAACTAAGTCCCAAGGTAATTCTATAAGGATTTCATGAAATGTAATATAAAACCCAAATATTTTTCTAATACTATCAATGCTGGTACACCACGACTTTTTACCACTACTCATATATATAATTTTTAAAGTCCTCAATTGTATGAGATTTAAAAATTGGAATAAAATGGGATGAATTTTTGATATATTCCATTATCACCCGTATGGAATCTTGCTTTTGAACCAAACATGGGAGGACTATAAAAAATCCATATCTATATTATCCCACTTCAAAGTAGGAATAGGTAAGGACTATAATATACCTACTAGTCGCTGATGTTGTTCCTTGACATGATAAAATCTCAATCATCTCTAAACAAATTATTCCACCAAATTTTTCAAACCATTACACCAAAAAAAATTCGTTCAATGCCTTATAAGTTCTTTTTATTCTGGGATGAATAGACCATCATGATTTTTTTTAAGCATGAAGATGTTGTTCATTACATATTATAGGTATGACCATCCAATTTCGGAACCACAACACTAAACTACCATCCATCTTTGATCCCTCAATGGTATCCACACCATTTAATTTTGACCTCATCTCCACACATTCAGAATCAGACATCTATTCCTCTTTAATTGTTTTAACCAAATCATGAACCCATGAAATTGGAATGAAAAAAAAATAACTTCTATCTTCACATTACAAGTTCATGAATAGTATTGTTAACATTAACATCCATTGATCATAAGCTTATTTTTATAACTAATAATAAAACATTCTATTAATGCATCTGCCACAAAATTTCCATTACTCGGTGTATACATCAATTCAGAGTAAAAAAATTGGAGATAATTTATCCATCTTATTTTTCATATGCTCAAATACTTATTTGGGAAAATATGATTCAATCACTTGTGATATGTACAACTATAAATTTCTCACTGAAGAGGTAATGACACCGACTCTTCAAAGAATATTCTAAGGAAGCTAAATATAAATATTTTGTTGGGTTGTTCTTCTTTGGTAACCTTAAATGTACTTAGCCATAAGCAATAAATTATAACCAAACATGATTACACATCCTCACCCAGATCCCAAAGCAATATAATACACCAAGTACCCTTATCCTGATTCTAGAAAAAACATTATTGGTGGTGATGTATGGAAAAACATGAGCTCTATAATAGATATATAAAATTCTTAATTCCATTACAATTAATCATAATTATATTTTAGATAAATAATAGGTGAATACAATCATGAAAAATAAGGAAAATAACATTGATAATAACTAGATAATCCAAGGAAACATTTAATCTAAAATTCATTATTTGGAAATTACCGAGAGATGAAAACTTATATTTTTTTATCCATATAAACACCACATATTGAGATTACATGGAAAATAAAACATACCTCTTATATCCAAAATTCAGACATTGATAATTTAGAATATAGATGATGACCCTAAAAGATTCCCAACACTATCTCCAAGTGTTTTTCATGCTATACCCTTGTCCCTGAATACACCAACATTTCATTGACAAACACTACCATAAAATAATCTTGATATCTCTAAAATATAATATTCATCAAAGCTATAAATGTCATTGGTGCATTTGTAAGACAAAAAGTCATAAAGACATATTCATAATGGCCATATATATAATTGAATGATTTCTTTGGAATATCCTCCTATTTAACCCACAATGGGTGATATCCTGAGTTCAATTCTATATTTGAGAACCACTGAAATCCTATTAATTGATCATGTAGATCATCAATAAATGAATGTGGAAAAAAATCTTTATTATAACATGGTTAAGCTTATAATAATCCACACAAATGAAGAGTTCCATCCATCTTTTTTATAATCAAAACCAGTTCTGTCCATAGAGACATGCTCATCCCAATGAACCCTTTGTTTTCCTACACTTCCAATTTCAATTTTAAATCCCTTAATTCTTTTATTTATATCATATATGACATAATAGAAATAAAATGTGTCTTTAGAAGGATATTTATCATAAACATCACTTCTATTATGGGTGGAAACCCTGAGTAATTTTTGGGAAAACATATGGAAACTGGTTGACCATTACTGGAGAACTATTGTACTCAAACTATTCTATATATTACAAAGTCAGCATTAAAAAATATTAAGAGATAATTCCTATTACGTGTTCCAACAAGACTGTAAAACCCACCTTAATATTACTTTCTCCATTAAAGTGATGCTTGATTCCATTATCAGTCATGCAACCAACCATTCCTATATGACATTTGATTTATTCCTTGTACATTTCCAACCAATCCATACCAAGGATTATATCATAATCATCCATTTTAGGTACTAATAAATCCAATATTTGGTTAGCCTCATCAATTTTTCAAAAACATTATATACCCCGAAAGGCTTGATATCCTCTTTTACCTAGAGGAGTTTTAATTTTAAAAAAAGTTTGGATTATCTCAACATGTAAATACAACAATTTAAGGGAAATAGAATAAATAAATTAATGATAAGAACATGTATCAAAAAAATAATGCATGATGAAATAATTAAAGAGAATCATAACTCAGATAGTTGATATCCCAGCTTGGTCATCCATGATAACATTCACATATCCCTATAATTTTGTTATCATAAAACTTTTCTATCATTTTCATTGTTGAGATTTCCATATCATTGGAGTCATGGGGTTCCCAGAATAATTATGGCTAGATTTTTTATAATGATTAGGATTATAATAATTACCTCATATCATCGAGGCATATGACATCTATGACACTTGATATGTTTCATGAACACCCAATATCAAATCACAATAAAAAAACACTAAATATTGACCATGTGAATATAACTATGGCATTCTCTAAGTGGTGTTGTACACTATCACATCATATGGTCGAATTAATCTAATCAAAAACATTTAGGCTAGATCATTGGTTTTGGGGAAGAATCCAAAGATTCATTTGTCAAATTTTGAGTCAAACTTCCACCTTGTAAATAAGTGTCCCTCTTCCACTTTATCCCACCATTATTTTTCCCGCCATTTCCAATAGGTTTCAACATACTCCCTCTATCTATATCTCCTCATATGTATTTCTCATTCACTATCACTCAATTGGACATCTCTATATAATTATTTATACATAGAACAATAATATTTTTAATAATACCAAGCCACATTAATGAATCAAATAAGTGTGCCATCATGGATGGAGTAGAAGCATTGTCAATCACAAATTGGACTAAATCAATGAATTTTTAAGCACACTCTATCACTATAAGTCTTTACTTCTTTATGTTAATAAAGCCTCTCGCTATTTATATTCTAAATATATGATGATAGTATTTTTTGATGAAAAATTATTTAAAATCCCTCCCTACCATTGATTGAAATAATTTATCCTAAACCCCTAAAACCCACCACTAGAGGGAATGATTTTCTAGGATATATGTGACTATCCTAAAATTCAACTCTGATGGTGTGCTATGTTATGTGAAGATTGGATTCATAATATTTAACCCCACCTATTCATTTTCTGGTTCCTAATATCCCTATACAATGGGTAGATTCATCTTCTAAAACTGAACAAAATGATCCACTTACCTTTTCTCATCCCTCCAGTTCCGCATTCCCACATCTTAAAAATATTGGACAATACTCTGAACCTGGTGTTGGTTCACCAATGGATTATGTGAAACCAAAATATCCTCATCTTCTTCTAGTTAGTTTCTATGTTTCCTATAGGATTTCACATTCAAGGAACCTAACACATTTCACAAGACTCACTCTCAAGAAATTGATGTATAAAAAATTTAAAATTCATCCATATCATACTATAAAAAATTGTTTTGGAAATTCAACATCTTACACATTCAAAAAAAATTGAATTTTTTTCCCATTATTTTGAAAATAAAATAATTTTCAAAATACAACTATCATACTCTTTTCAGAATATCACAGTTGAAAACAATTTTATTATTTTTTTCAAAAATCCACATGTTTTCACTGAAAACTAAATCCTTAACTAAAATTAAATATGCACTCCTGGTGGGAAGTCATTGATACAATGCATTTCATGCTCATCTAATTGGATAATCCCATGACAATGAAATTCCAATTCATATAAGGGTTTCTAATGCACTTTTGTACCCAACTCCCGAGTGACTTGAATTTTATCATTAAATTCTTAACTACGCCTTTTTTTCACTCCATCTAATGTCCCAACAGTCCTAATAATTATGAAAAATCCCAACTCAAGAATAGAACATAATGAATTTCAAATCCAAGATCCACATAACTAATGACCACTTCTTGCACAGTTTAATTGGTTACACTAAGATGATATCACTTGAAACAACGAGCCCATCCTCATTGGATTTAGATGGAAGAAGGGAATTACTTGGCCTTAAGAGACAGCCCCAAGGCACCAAAGGCTGGTAATAGATACCATGGGTTTTATTAACATATGGGTGATGATTTTCCATTTGAAAGTAAAACAACAAAGGAAACATGACATAACCAAATAACCCACTACATGATGCATGATAACAATGTGGAAAATTTAAGGAAAACCATTTATATTAAAATAAAACTAAAACCAAGTACCATAACAGAGGACTACAATATCAATGTAAAAACCAGAAGAAGACACTCAATGAATACAACGACAACTCTATGATCCAAATAGGCTCCATGATACCACTCCAAAAAATATCCTTTGTACCATGACATACTACTACGGATGTGTGATACATTACCTTTTCAGTTTTCCTCCTAAACAATATCTACAAAATCAATATTTTTCAAAAGAATGGGTGAGTAATAAAACATAGTAGGTTTACCACAAATTTCTTCATACTCACTCCACAGGGATAAAACTTGTTGGAACATTTATATAAAATAGTTCATATAATTTGTTTTCTAAAATATCCATATCAAAATATAAAAAATGCCATAATAAAATAGTTTTCTCCAGATAACATCATGTTCCATGGAAAAAACCAAAAAATACTCTAAAAATACATCATAAATTCCACTTTGGAATAATCCATTCCATTCCAAATATCCACACATAGAACTACACTTTCTATATGGACCTCCCTATACATGCATGGGGTGAGTTATCCTTTCACTAAGACAACATTTAATGAACCATTTTCTGGGTGGAATCCCTAACTCATATCCATCCAACTATGATGGGGGTGACTTCTTATAATTACCCATCCCTAATTCACATGAAAACATATAAACATTATTCAAAACCCCAATTCCAAGATAAACATTTCATGAAAACTTCAATTTTATTTAATATCAATCAAACAAAAATTTATAGAAAAAAATCAGGAAAAAAACCAAAAAATTATTTTTAAAATCATCATTTTAAATTCAAGATAATATTTTCACTTTCCCCAAAAATGTAGATTTTCTAAAATCATATAAACACTCACTAAAGAGGATTTTAAGTAAGAAATTTACTTAAATATAAAAAACAATTTTTAGGAAAAAAATCAATTTTAAATAAATCCTTAAAGTTCCAAATAGAGGTGTAGATATTGAAGCCACCTACCTTGTGTTTTATAATAAAGACATAGATAAATCACTCAAATGCCAATGAAAACATTTTGAAAGACCAAAAGCTGACCATAGATCTCTTAAACTAACAGAAAAAAAGCCAAATTATAATCATATTTTACATCAACTATGCTAGATCTATCCACATTGGATATATATTTGAAAGATTGATGTAGAGGGAGAAGTGGATCCAAGGAAAACTAAAAAGAACTATCATGAACAATGAGTTTCAATGAGAACCTTGCTTCAACACAACCAGAGAAGTCTTAAGATCACATACAAGTCAATGGGAGAAGACTCTTCTACCATTGGGAGGAGGAAAACATGATTTAGGTTCCTTTTTGTAGAAAAAGATGGTGTTAGATGGGAAAACTAGTGAGATCCACAGTTTTAGGATCTCTCTTTTAAGACATGCAAAGTATGTCACACAGTTAGACAAACCATTCACTAACCATGCACCAGTATTTGAATCAAGGGGTCCTTTCATGGTTATCCATAAATGGTTATGAAAATAATGTTCCAACCATTCCAATTCCCTCTATCCCACATATCATGGTTTCTCAGAGGCGTCCACATGTGTTTTCCAAACCGTACTCCTGACCATACACCAAATCCTTTCCCAATGTCTCAATATGGACAATTTTTTATAGGTGTTTCATGGTTTTCAATAACTTTTCACTATCCAAAATCCCTTATAAAATACAATCATACATTCTATTCCTCTTTTAAACCATCACAAACATCATCTAAACAATTTATATTCTTACAAAGAATATATAAAGGTTTAATTACTTGAAATCGGGGGTTTCTAAACTTAGCCTATTTTATAATGGTTCTAATCTAGTTATTATTTTATTCAACTACCATATATCGAATTATAATTTCATATATGATCATATTAAGACATTTCACCACACATTTACTAATAATATATCATTATTTTCATTATTTTGGGTGTTAATTGCCTTATTTCTTCGTCATTGCATGCCATGAATGTTATGGGTATTTGGTATATAATATAGATACTTCATCTCCAAAGTGGTATTAATTTTATAAATATCATATTTTATAACTATAGACACTTTTAGAGTCATTATTTATGGGTTTACAAATATAATTGAATCTCATCACTTTGTGGAGATTGTAGGTCGTATATACACATGACTGACTATATGATTGTTTTAATGAGTGAAAAGGTAAGTAAATGGGTGATATATTAAACTTAAATTATCAATATGATATCATATAAAGTATATTTGTTCAATAAATTTATTTTTATTACTTTATTGTTGATGCATTAGTTGAAAATGAATCACATCTCTTAGCAAGGCTGTAGTCCGACGCTCACATGATTGCGGTTGTAATATTTTAAATAGAATAGAAATTAAGAGGGTATTTGTGATATTATAATTCCATAAGTATAATAATTTCAGAAATATAATAATTTTCTTAAATCTATAAATATATCAATCCCTGAAAGAAGGTGATGGAAATAGAATTACATCAGTTCGAGAGCCACCAATCATCGTAAAAATGATGAAATGTTTTGTTTCCCCTTAGATGGAATATGATATAGATATAGGTAATATCCTAAAAAAGAAAAAAAATAATTTTATAGAAGATAATTATTTTCTTATAAGATCATGGATAAATAATATATTAAGATGTTCGAAGAAGAAATAAGATAAAAACACTCTTTTAATAATTTTACCTCTTCTTTGGAAAACAACTTTACATGGGAATAAAAATAAATACTTTCTCATATTTTTAGTCAAAAAAAGGGCTCAAAGATGTTTTTAGGTGATTATTGATTTTATTTTAGATATTATTTTCTAAAAATGTCTTTGGAAGTGTGAATAGTGGGATATGGGGTGTCCTTTTATGAGTGGGGGAGAGTACACACATTCAATTTTTGAAGAGATTCAACTAAAACCCACGTTTTTATCATATACAAAGTATCCAAAATGGTTCATTTTATACCCTTGGAGGTTATAATGTCTTTATATGGATGTAAAATTTATTTTTTACATGTGTTAGGTTATTTTTAACCATTTCATTATTTTTCAGTCCCCGGTATAATATGTTTTTCATTAATAGTGATAACAAATATTTAATACTTTTACTATTCATGATGGTAAAAAATTAATTTGAGAATATTAGATAGTATAAATTATTCTGATTAAAAATATTAAATTTATTTTACCAAAATAATTTTTCAAAATAAGAAATATACAATTTAAAATTACAATAGTGGATGCGATGAAAAAATGGGGTTTTAATGAGAAAATTGTCACACGTATAAAAAATTTTAATATCAATTTTAAATATTATATTGATTAAAAATAAAAAATATATTCAAATTTTAAAATAATTTCATTAGTTTTACATTAAATCCAATTCATTATGAAATTTTACTAGGTGAATAATTTAACCAATAGGTTGTTTCCAATACAAATCAGAATGTTTCACTAGTCCCTCAAAAAAGGAATCATTTTAGAAAAATATAAGCAATTACACATAAAATAAATATATTTATAGATTTAAAAATGAAGTTAATTTTATAGAAACAATGTTTCTAAAATTAGTAATAATTAATTGAAAATTATGTGCACAAAGAATGACTAAAAAATATTTTATAAAAAATAATTTCTTTAGAAAACATTTATTTTTCTATAAAATTATTCGTATTACATTTATAATCAATTGATGATAATAATTTTCATAATTTAGATGTTAATATTAATACCCTTTTTTTATAATACAGTTTTTAATGGTATGGTATATTGTTATTCATTTAGACTCAGGGTTGCATATTCCACAAGCCATCAAAATGATTACATTTATAGAAATATATTTCTCAGATTTTTTATCCTCAGTGTTGCATGAAGTATATGCTATCAAACAAAATGTTCTTATTTTAAAATTTTATTGTGTTATATTCCCACATGTTAAAAAATTTCTTCATCAAAATATTTTCTTTTCTAAAAAATCAGCTGTTTGAAATTTGAAAATTCTTTTGTTGAAAACCCACAACAGAAAAAGGGTTAAGAAAACATCCACTTAATAAGAGAGAAAGAGATGTTTAAATTTCATATATAATAACACTAAACTAGTATTATAAGTATGATAATGTTGGTGTAAATTGATTATATGTACATAAAAGAAAAGCGTATATAATTATAGAGTGTGATAAAGGTCAATTATCACAATAATGTTAATAGTCATGGAATGTTAATGTCCTAAAAACATAAATATCTGATTATTTAAATTACTATCTTATTGATATAATATGAAGTAAATAAAATAAAATCATTTTTTGATATCCTTTTCCTAATTTTGAGGAATTGTTTTACACTATTATAATAAAATAAATTATAGATACTTTATATGTTTCTATTTCATAAGTTAAATTTTATCATTTTCTTATGCTTCAAAAAAATTACAATTAAATTGTTTCTCCAATAGATGAATATCCAATGATAAAATTTTTATTCAAGGAGCACTAAAATTAAATCATAAAAGATCATAATATCCATAAATTTTTGAAATGTTTTTTTGTCTATATATATCTATTTTCCAAAACAAATATGGTTAGCACAAGTTATCCAAAACATTAATCTCAAATCATCATCAGTAACACCACCAGTACATCATTAATATTTATTCATCAAATAAATTAACTAAAAAATTGAAATATTGACCAACACATCACATAGGCTATTTGTAGGTTCTATTCTTTATCATCCTTAAAATATGTGTTCAATCCCTAAGACATTTCTCAATTTTTTGGGTTGTCATCTAGAAGCTTTGTTTTCATTTTTCTAAAACAGTATTAGTATAATTCCTATAATTTTCCAAAACCATGATGAACAATAATTACTACAACACAAATGAAATGTTAAATCAAAATGGTTATCAATAACATTAATCTTATCTCCAAAAAATATAATGGTATTCTTACTCAAATAACACTTTCATGTAATATAAATTTTGGTTTTATTCCCATAATTGTTTTCTAAAAATATCTTTCATTCTCTGATATTATTACAATAAAAAATTTCAGAATGGTTTTAAAGAATAAAAACATATGATCTTCCTTAAACTCATAAACACATGATGGAAGAAATAACTATTATTATAATGATAAAATATATTCATCTCATATTTAAACAACCATTAATGGGGTAATTATTCTTATCATTAAAATACCGTTTGTAAAAAATAATTCTACATTTTAACTATTTAATACCTATACATAAATAAATAAACTAATTTATTTCAACATAGATCAATCCATGGTCTATGTTTTAACCTATAAAATATGAAATTGACATGGATAATTCCAAGTTTCCTCATATTTATGGAAATAAACTATTAATGGATCCATAGGGTGAGATTGATTTCCTTCGGTCGTACTCTCCATTTTTCTCAATAATTTATTTAGTTATCCCTTTTTCCCCACATAAGAGAATTTATAATTCCATTGAGGCTCTTTTCTATGTCAATATTTCCACATTTTTCACAAGAAAGAACCCAATCCTTCATTCCTCCATTATCTACCCAATATAATCTCTTTGTGAACTATATATTTCACTTCTTTAGTGAGTCTTGGATTGGTTAATGTATACGTTGGTGATCATATTTTGGGAAAAATAATTATACCTAATTATAATATCTTTCACTCCTACCATTATCCCATTTAATTTCTCATAGTAACTACATTTTCCTTTGTATTCATTCTTAGCATTATTTGTTCTAGTTCTAACCATTGGCTAAAACCAAAAAACATAGTGTGAGCAACAATAATCGTAGTGGGAGGCCAAATAGTCATTTAGAATCATTTATATTATGTCTATATTATTAAACATGTTTTCCAAAATTAGGAAACTAAGTATTAAACTATATTATTCATTTTCATAATATATTCAAATCCTTCATAATGGTCTATGATGAAAATCTAAATTATCAAAAAAATGTCCCCCAGGATTTTCAATCTATGTGCATAGTGAGGATTGTTTTCTTGTACTAGTTTGTGATCCATTCATGCTTTTTCACATTTTTCAAAGTTAATACCCCAAGGAACATCTATTTCAGAACAACGAACACTTTTAGTATATAGTCATAGATATATTTCATGGAAAACCCAAAAAACCATTTACCTTAATAAAACATAAGCATGTTGTTATGTACTTATCCTCAATGTCTATCATAAGGTCATGTTTTATAATCTATGTTTTAATAACTCTAATTCCCATGGTTTTTAGAAAAACATATCTAATACAAAATGTAATTACCCTAACTCCAGTAATTTGAATTTGGTGTCTTACTTTATTTCATTTTCAAAAGATATAAGAAATCACATCATCATCGACTAAATTGTTTAATTGTTTTTGAAAGATACATATATAAATCATTCCCATAATATATTTGAAAACCCAAATTATACACAAATATGATAATATCGTTATTCTCTCAATCATATCTTTTCATATCATTCTACGTACAATTCCTGGATTCCTGGGAAAGAAAAAAAGGTTCATTTAAAATCATTAGTAAGGGTTAGGTATAGAAGAATAAATCATGAATAAATAACTAAAATAAACATTTTAGGGTAAATAACTAAACAAATATTCCATTAAAATAATTTTACTCTCACTATCAATATTGATAGGTAAATAACTGAAAAAATTTCAATTTAATCAATGATTTGAATTTCATAACTCTATATGGCACAATAAATATGAAAAAAAAAACGTAAAAACACATACCATTTATTCATTAAATGAAAATAAAATGAATCCATAGAAAATATCATTATGAAACTATAATGGATAACAATAACTACATTCATGATAAATGAAATTTTTAATTATTGGACTTCATGATCTAAGGAACCATAAAACCTCTACATTAAAGACCATTTAGAAGACAATTTAAATTTGATGGGTAGTTACACAATAGAAACTCATTTAACTAAGGCTAACCAGTTGATTTGACTCATTAGAATAACAATTCATCTAGGGGATATCAATAATTAGTCCTCAACCATATCTTTATATCCATGTCAATTCACATTTATCAAATAATTATTTTAATTCATTAATTATATTCATTCTCAATAAATGTCAATATTAAATAAATAATCTAAATTTATCATTATTTCACTAGAAAATAAAATAACATTAAATTTAAAGAACCATGTGTAGAAATTATAAATTTTTTAAGATATAATTATTTCTATGATAAATAATATGGATATTTTGGAGAAATTTAATGTAAATTTTTCATAGGAAAGTGGATATTTCAGGGGAATGTTTTTAACTACATAAATGAATCATAAATGTGAATTTCAATATTTCTCTTGTACAAAATGATCATAAACCACAAAAAATAGTAATGATGTTATCAATACAACATATCCTAAATGTACTATATATAAAATAAAGGGTTTTTATCATTAATAAATAGAAATACCATTAAATGATCCTTACAAACATTCTTGAGAAAAATATCCCTTCATCTTTGAAGGTAAAATTTTAAAACAATCAAATTTAGGAATATTAAGAAAAAAATTCCTTTAAAAATATTGTTTTATAATTCAAACATAACATTTATGGATATGGGAGTATAAAATAGTTTAAAATTATGTACATTCCACAAAAATTAATAAACATTCTTTCCACACTATTGTAAAAAATGTAAAAAGATCCTTGTTTAGAAATATAGAATAACAATAAATTAAGACACTTTTTTAAAATCCTAAACATGGGTAAAAATATCATTAATAAATAATTGTGATAATCTTAGAACAATTTTTAACACTTTCATTGAAAACATAGTTTCATAAGAAAAATGGATTTCGAAAGAAGAAGAAAATGATTCAGATTTTATTAAAATATTTTCACAGTTATTTTAATAACCAAATAGTGGTAGAATGGTAAAATTACATTAAACCATCCTGAGTAACCATATTAGAATAAAATTAAATTGTTCTATTATCCAAATATGATATAATTTCATTTAATTTATATTCCTTCATAAACAATATTGTCTAAAATGAGATTGTAAAGTACACCCATTTAAAGTTTATAAAATTTAACTAAGATTTAAAAAAAGAATAGATTATTTATATCAACATTTAATCTACATAAAAACTTTAAGTATAATATAATATATTAAAATTTTGATTCACACATAATCTATGAATATATATGGAAAAGAAGAGGTAATAGAACCAAGAGAAAAGAAATTTAGTTATGAAATTCATTACCACTTGGTAATATTCTATTCAAATACCCTTGGATGAAATAATTCGAATTTAATAAAAAATACCATTAATTATGAATGATTCATCATATTAAATGTAAATTTTTCCATATATACAACATATAAAAGAAATAGGTGTTTTACATTACCATATGCCTCAAGAAAGAGAAATTGTGAAGAAGTCCCTTACCCAATGCTACTTTTTAGTGGAAAGTGAAGTAAACTTATTTATATATTTTTAATGATGTTATTAATTTATAAAAGAACCGTATTCATATTTAAAATTTCATTTATGATCTAGTAATTTCATTTTAGAACTACTTTTCTTATAATGTCTCATTACATTAATTATTTTAGGTGTTAATTTCATTGTTTTCTCAGTTATGATTTGGGTTGATTGTTCAAGTTATTGGGTATATGATATAAATGAATCATATAAATAATTATATTATTTTTATAAATGTAATTTTGACTCATTATATGAATTTATTGAATCATTATAGAATTTTTTACATGGAAAATGAATCAGATCGCTTCGTGGGCATGGTATATCATACATACGAATGATAAATGATATCATTTTATTAAAGAGTGATAAGATAAGTGTTTGGATGACAAATTAATATTAATTAATAAATATAATACCATCTATATCATATAATTTCATTAAATTTATTTTTATTAATTTCCATGTAAATCCTATGTTAAAATGAATCACATTGCTTCACGAGGCGGTAAGATGCCATACACATTATGATGTTATTGTATTTCAAACAACATGATTATTAAGAAATTTTCTTTGAAATTATAATTAAAAACTACAATAATATTGTAAATATAATATAATTTTTTCAAATTTAACAATTTATCTGTCCTCTAATGGAGGCGATGGAAACAGAATTACATTATTTCTCAAGGTGGTAGTCCACCATACACATGAATGCGAGTTTCATTAAACATTTGACAGAAGAGGAGATGGAAATAGTTAATTTCCTATACCTAAGAAATATTGGAATATATAATATATTGAGGTTATTATATGAGAATAATTTTAAAATACTTGAAGGAGGTGGACAAAGAAACAAATTAAAAATTCTTTCTTTAGAACGTTACCTCTTCTTCAGAAAACATCTATAGGTTTGCACCAAAATCCTTCCTCTGTTGGATTTATGATAAAAAATGGATTTTTTAGGTTTTAATGGGATTAATAAAGTTATTTTATCCATCATTTTCTCATACCAATGGCATTGGAAGTGTGAAGAGGTGAGGAGAGGGGGTTTCCTTTTAGTAATGGGGGAGAGGACACAAACGGAATTGTTTAAAAGATTAAAATACACCCATATTATATTCCTTCCACAAGCCTATAAAATGGGTTATTATCAACCCTTATAGGTTATAATGTTGTAATATGTCCAAAAAATGCGTTTTTTAAAAGTTTATTGTACATTTTTAACCATTATGTTAATTTAACCCATGGTAAATAAGTTTTTACCCAAATTACATTAATTAATTTTTACTCGATTTAAAATCAATATTGTTCAAAAAATAATTTTAAATTTTTATATACATAAAATTATTTAGATTCTAATATATAGAATCCATTTTTAAAATTATGTTTATATATATATATCAGAATCCGATTTAATATTATACCTACATATTTTATGAAAATACGGTTTTCAAATAGAAAATTATCATAAGTATATATGGATTTAAGATCAAAATTTAATATGAAATTTTTTTCAATGACATAATATAGTTAACATGAAATATTATTTAAATTATTTTACATTAAAACCAATTTAAATGTAATTTAAAATTACAAAATATTTAACCGAAAACAAAATTTGCAATAAAAATTAGTATTTTTCACTATTCATCAAAAATTGAAACATTTTCGAAATATCCAAAAAATTCACCCTAAGATAATTTTATATTTAATATATAAAAAATGAATTAAATTTTTTCTGAAAATTTTTAAAATTGTTAAAACTAATTTTATATTATGTATGCAATGAGAAACTAGAACATCTCTTAGAAAGAAAATAGTTTTTTAGAAAACATTTTTTTATTTTAAATGTTTATTATTTTATTTATAAAAAATATATTACCATATTTCTCATTAATTATTTATTAATATTAAAATAATATTATTAAATATTGGTATTATAATGGTATATAATATTTATGTTTAGTTGGATTTCGGGTTGCGTGTTCTGTATGTTATCGATGATATTAAATTTAAAACAACGATTTTTGGTGTATAGTTTAATGTAGTTTTTTTGTTCCTCATATGATATCAAATATAATATTTAATTTCATAATTTTGGGGTTTTACAGAACATAATTTAAATATATAAAAAAAATTCAAGGAAACATCCTAGAAAATGTTTCAAGGGAAATTGAGTTTCTCACAAGTGTAGAGATATGGGAAATATGGAAAATGAATGAAAAAGGAATAATGAGTCAAATTTTTTCCATTGATTTAAGTGTAGTGAAATTTATAATTATTCACATTATTGTACCAATAATCAAGGATTTATATTCTAGACATGGATTAAGAGAGGTGTTCTTTCTTGTGTGACCACTACCATTAAGGATGAAGTTCCAAAATAGGTGGTGGCATGTACTTTAATAATAGAATGAAATTTATCCAATTCATTATTTTTTTGGATATTCATACTATTTTATATCTACCATGTTTTCCATGAAAATTATATATTATCCTATCACCTTAGCAAGAGTGTTGTCAGTCAAAACTCCTAGTTGAAATATCACTACAATAAGGATATTCTAGTCAATTCCTATCATGTCAATGATAATTTCCCTATTTGGAAACATGATTATTATACCTAAGGTTGAGTTTTATATAATATATTGTATGTATTGGGTTTCAAAATATAATTAAAACATTATTTAATATAAAAATAAATTATAATTTGAGATGAGGATGTATAATTCTTTATCAATAGATGGGAGACTTCATCACCTAAATTATATCATGATCCATTATTATATCTCTATATAATGAAATTCATGGAGAATAATAGAACAAACAATTTACATTAAGAAAGGGAACTCATAGAATAGAGAATTTACCTATTGTATAGGAATACCTTTGTGTATTTCTATAGAAATTGACTAGATATCCACTAGAACAAGAATATGAGTTTTCCATTAATTTAATCCATAATGAAAAAACCTTATAAATGACTTCATATAAAGTGGCCACTATAAAAATATTCGAGTTTAATAAATAACAAGTGTTGTTTTGTGAAAAGGTATTTATACACCCTAGTGTTTCACCTTTGGTATCCCATGTTCTTTTTGAAAATAAGAGTGATTTATCTATGATATTGGGTATATATTGTTGGAAATAAATGGAATTAATATAAAAAATAAGTATCATATACCATTCACATATGACTTATTCAATCAACATCACAGAGCTCAATATATTTGAAAGATTGACCTTCTTTGGGGTATCATCAAGTAAGGGGAAAGATGAAATTTTTTATGAATATAGTATTTCATAATATATATTGACATTATAGTTTTCTAGTCATTCAATTTGGATAGACTAATAAACCATCTATTTTATGGATCTAATAAAAAGAGTACTCAAGGAATGTCTTGATAATTTTTTGTGGGTAATATTTTGATAACTTACTGTACACTAAAATATATGTGTATCATTATAATCACATTCAAATAATTCTTGGGAATATTATATAAAATGAGTTATGCTGAAAATTTTAAATTTATGAATTTTTGCTTTAGAATGTTTCAATTCATGGCCAAATTATATCTAATTAGGGAATCATGGTTTATCCTATAAAGACAATGACATATACATAATGTACTACAACATGTATCATTTCGGAGGTCCATGTATTCAATTAATTTGAATGTTTATATCAGTGAGTTGTTAAAAAATTCTCCTGATTTCCAAACCCGTTAACCAAGATTACAAGTAAAGGATTTATGTTCACATGGATAATGTAATGTGAATAAAACTTTGAATAATTGTAGAGGAAACTGTTGAATACTCTAATTGTTTACCCTACCATTGGGAAATGATGTATTTTTAAGACATAGTGGCAAATTGAATAGGGTAATTAATTGTGTCTTTGTATAAAAAGATAAAGTTATTGCCTATATGTCAAGGTAACTAAATACTTGGGAACAAAACTACCCTATATATTTTCATAAATTGGAATCCATAATCATTGCATTGAAGATATGGGGAAATTTTCTCTATGTTAAAATATGGGAGATATATATAGACTATAAGAGCCTAAAATAAATCGTTTCAAAGAATGTGATCAATATGTTAACATGGTGATGGCATGAGTAACATAGGGTATTGATTTGTCATTACACGTCCACCCATTGATGGAAAATAATTTAACAGATAAATTGAGTATGATTGATCATGGTGTCTTGGAAAAAAGAGGATCAATAAGGACCTTATATTCATGGATTTTATGAACATGGGTATGGTAATTATTAAGGATGGGGAGACATGACCCCATTTTATAATGATTGGAAAACCATATTTGTTTGAAAAGAATAAAAATTATTAAGTACATTAATAGATTTTTTAAAATATTATTGAATTTGTGAATGAATGGACATTGGAAGACTTGTTATATGAAAACAGTGTTCTATAATTTGGATAGTGGATTCATGTTCTAGATATAAATAATCTTAAAATAGAATTTTTAGACATTTTTCAAAGATCAGATTTCTCTATAAACCATGGTAGTACCATTATGTATATATATATGAAGGAATAGTTTAGTTGGATAACATGACGTAAGATGTTGTTGATTATGTGTCATAAAATTTATTTTTCATTTCATTAGGGTAGAAAGAAAAAATACTAGAGGATCTATATAACCTCATACTATTCTTAAGTGTAAATGTGATGACATCACTATGGATTTTTTCAGTGGAATGCCAAATATCTCTAGAAATAATGATATAGTATGGGTTATTATTGATCACCTTGCCATATCTTTACAATTCCTCACAATAAGAGAATATTTTTCTCTTGAACTATATCAATGAATCAATATTATTAATTTTGTATGACTCATGGTGCACCACATTCAATTATGTATGTTTTTGATCCACAATTTTGATATAACTACTAGAACATTCTTCCAATGTCTCTAGAAATTGAGCATTATTTTAGTTTTACATATAACCCTCTGACAGATGGATTGTCCAAAAGGACTATTAAAAATTTAAAATACAGGATGACTTCATTATTGTAACATCTAGGGAAAATAAATAAATAATAAATTCTATTTTTTTTTAATATTTTTTGAAATAAATATTAATTTTACATTAATGGGGTTGCTATGTTCCATGGCATACCCAATACGCAACAAAGAGTTTCATTGAAATCTTACGTTGCACACTATTAATATAATATTATTATTTTAAATGGAATTTAACGCCAAGCTATTGTATTGTCAAGAATGAACAAAACTAACTACAATATGATTAAACATGTTTTTTAAATGTATTTAAATTTATCCAATAAAACCTAGAGGCTAAAAATGTGAATGAATCTAATTTTAAGCATAATTTACTTTAAAAGGTTGATTTACCACCTTTTACTGGAGAATACTCTTTAAATATAGTTTTGGTAAATTTTATATGTTCCATTTGACCAAATAAAATTATCTTTTATAATCGGGACATCAAAATTCACTTTGGGAAAATTCTTGGTCTTTTTATGATAATATTCAATGTTTAATGAAAAGTGAAAAATGTTGTATTTTAATTCAAAACTACATTTTAATATAATTTATTTATACTGTTATATTTTATTTTTAATTGGTTTTAAATTTTAATTAGATTATATTTTTACCATTTAATCCAATGGTGGTCATTGGAATTAATTTCACTTTGAAATTAGACAAAAACATCTGCCAATCTTATAATAGTTATTATTTCTTAAAAACATGCCTATTGTTCTGACTGTGGAAATTAATTATAAATTAATTTATACCAATTATATGTTTTGAATTTTTTAAAATAAAAATAATTTTTGAATTTTCAATATAAATATATCTTAGGTTGATTTTTTGGTATTTTTTTGAAAAACATCAATTTTTGATGAATAGTGAAACCACTAAGTAGTAGTTTAAAAAATTACATTTTCATTTAAATGAAATGTTACCACTTCTCTAAATTGAATTTTTAAATTCCGACACATATGGTTTTCACTATTAAGTAAAATTAGGTTTAATAAGATGAAAATAGATTTTGGTCAATAGTAACTTTTGAATTTAGTTACCGCAGTTAAAGGTAAATTGGGTAATTCATCATTAAAAAATATTATAATAATTCAAAATTATGTTAACATTGACCTAACCTATTTCTATGAGTCATGGCTGACCACGGTCATCCTTGGGTAGATTTTGAGACCCCATGGAGCCACATAAGAGTGATAATGACACTTTATTTTAATTAACTTAAAGTAAAGGAAAAAAATGAAATAAACAAATTTCTTTTAGTAAGTTAATTTTTACATGGAGTTATATAAGTTATAATTTCGACTATAAATATTAATTGTAATGATAAAGCTATTTCCTAAATCATGGTATTTTCTTATAATTTTTAGACATCATAAAAATAAAATTATTTATGACACAATAATGATGTAGAGTTTACCTCATTAATAAATGATTTTAATAAATAAGATTGTAAATATTAAAAAAATATACAAACGATGTCCAAATATTATTGGAGGATTTTATTTCTACCATGAGTCATATTATATTCTACTTTAATGATTTTTAGTCATGTTTAAATTGAATATATGTTTATAATAAAATAATTTTTTCGAACATTCATATAAAGCCCCACCTCACCCATATAAAAAACCCTCACTTCTAACCAATTCCTCACCACCTCTCAGGCCTTTTAGATCGCCCTAACTCTGATCAATTAATCTTACTACATCCCTCTCTTCCACCTAGAAGCCTTACCTTATACATAAGGCACATCAAGAAGTCCTTTTGGTTCAAACCAAAGGAAGTTTCCCAAATTAAATGTAACAGTTTCTCTTAAATTCATTTATTTTATTTTACTTCTCCATCCCCCTAAACTATTTTTATTCCTTTATTTTATAACAACACCATTATCCCCAAAATAATAGTATTTTATTATGAGAAGTATTCGAACTACCCTTACACACACCTCTATCTAATGGGTAAAGAACATAATTTTTCTGTGGATAGTGAACTACTACCTCGCGAAACGATGATTGTTCAATTATATCTTACCACCTATAATGGTGGCCATTAAAATGATGATGTATTTATGTATGATATATAATTTATTTATATTGTTTCTATTATTCTTTATTTTCCTTTTTATATCATACCTTTATGGTTTCCATAATGGGTAAACACGATAATTTCATTTGAGGAAGTGCGGACAACAACCCTCTCAAAGTGATATGACTCATTAATCCTATTTGTGGAACTTATAAAGGATGAATTTAATAATATTATATATGATATTAAACTTTAATTATAATATTCTTATATATCATTATGTTTTAATTCCATTAAAATAATAAAAAGAAATGAAATTAGCGTTCATGCGTACGTACGGATTACCGTCTCCATGAACGAGGAATTTCATTTCTTATCACCAAATTTTATGTACAATTTCAAATAAATAAATATTCTGGATATATATGATATATATGATATCTACATCATTAATATCATTTTTAAGAAAATATATATTTGACCACATGAACAACATGTAATTATGAAGTGTTCGTTTTTGACTCAAGTACCAAATATCGACAAAACGACCGTTATTAACTAAAATGATTAAATAATGTGTATAACATGGTAATAAGTGATATAAAAGGAATAATAAACTTGAAAAATTTTATTAAGAAATTATAAATTAACTTATGTTTATTTTTTAGGATATTAAAGAATGAACGGGTCCTTTCAGACACGAGGTAAGGGAACTTCTTAACCAAATTTCTGTTCTTTGAGTTATTTTTCTACTTATTGATTATGTCATGATATAACTTTGTGGGAAATGAATTTTGATATCATATATTTTATTAATACATTATTTATTTTTACTTATAGTTATTATAAATTATCGATCTATTTTTTTATAAAATGATCTTTGTAAGGGACTTCGTCTCACTCTTCTTTCATTGATGAATATTTTGTTTTATACATTACTTTCTTTTATATGCTGAATAAAAAACTTTTGAATTTTCATTTCATTTAATGGGAATATTTTTCTACAAACTGTTTTACTAAACATCTTAAAAAGGAATGTCTCTTTTTAACGTAAGCGGTGACAATGACCTTTCCACCGCCGCAAGTATTATTTGATCTATGGATTTCTTTGCAATTCGGAATGATCTTTTAAAAGAAAAATGAATACCATAAACTATTTTTACGTATTTTGGTGTTGAAAATGGTTTCTATAATGGATTTTTTTATGTAAAAATATTTAAATGATATATTTTGATTGCAATGTGGTAATGTTATCTTTTCTTTATGCTTATGTTACGTGTTATGATTATGTTAAGGTTATTGGGTATTATTTACGTATATAGGTGGTTTCATGAAAAACCTAGGGTGTGTGAGCCTAAGATAGCTCTCTAATGATTTGGGTAACGTGACAGAGGTAAACGTGAATGTTTCTCATAAGAGATTTAGGGAGTAAACTGTGATGGGTATTCCAAATGTAAAACCCAATGTAACTGTGATAGCTACAATGTACGTATGACATGGATTCCACAAGTTAATTTTATAACTTATGTTTTCTATATGTTATACATAAATTTTATGACTCCATGAGGTATGTTAAGGAAATTATTCTATGTATTTAATGTTGAACGAGTGTTTTCATTCTTTTTTTTTATTACCCTTACTAAGCTTTTTATGCTCATCCCATGTTTTGAAATGTTTTTTCATAGGACCTAAAGATGAATAGGGTCAAGGATAAGATCAAGGTAAATTCATGTTGTCTAAAACATGACTCTTTTTTCAAGAGTTTTTATTTATTTTTTTAAAATGTAAACTGATTACAACTGTCTACCATGTTATTTTTGAGTGGTAATGTAATATATATGGCCTAATTCTCTAAAACTCAAAACCTGAAAAGATCCTCAATGTTAATTATTCATTTACTTCAAGGTTATGTAATGTTTAAGGCCGAGTCCTTATACCTGGTATCAGAGGTCGGTTTAGACAACATTATGTGTTATGGTATTGTTAAATTAGTATCCATAAATTAATTTATGGTAATATTGAAATGAAATATCATTTACTGATTACCATGTTTCTTCACCTAAGATATTTCTGTGTTAAGAATGGTTTTCCATAGAGGAACATAGAAGCTACGTGGGTATGGAATATAGAGGGAATTTACCTTCCAAATCAGCCACCTGAGATGGTCAGAATAAAAATTGAACAGTTTGTTGCAGTGATGGCTATGTTGATTCAGGTGATAAATAATTGTTTTGTTTATTGATGATATTTTGGTTTATTATAAAAGTAAAGAGGATAATGAAATTAATATAAGGGTTGTCTGGAAAACCATTAATGAAAAGAAACTATTTGGGAAATTCAGAAAGTGTGAGTTTGGGTTACAAATTTTTTTTTCCTTGGTCACATTGTTTCAAAAAATGGCATAACTATTGATCCTTCTAAAACAAAATTTTTTGAAGAATGGACGAGACCCAGAAATATAACTGAGATTCGTAGTTTTCTTGGTATTTCTGGTTAGTACCAAAGGTTTGTTGATAAGTTTTCATGGTTATCTAGTCCAATGACTAAGTTAACTTGAATAGGTGATAAGTTCATTTAGAAACAAATGTGATGATTGTTTTTAGGAATTGAAAAGAAGATTGGTGAAAGCTCCAGTTCTGGCACTACCTTTTAGAAATAGTTAGTTTGTTATTTATAGTGATGCTTCATTGAAAGAACTTGGTTTTGTTCTTATGGAGAATGATCAGGTAATTGCTTATGCTTCATGTCATTTGAAGCCTCATGAGTTAAATTACCCTACACGTGATTTGGAATTAGCTTCTATTGTTTTTGATTTAAAAATTTGGAGGCATCATTTGTATGGAGTAAAATGTGAAATATATACTGACAAAAAAAGATTGATGTATATATTCACTCCGATATAATTGAACCTGATACAGAGAAGGTGGTTGGAATTAATCAAGGATTATGATTGCACGATCCATTACAATCCGGGAAATGCAAAAAAAGTGGACGATTATTTGAGTCAAAAAATTAATGCTTCATTAACCATGCAATATTTGGAATGAGATCCTTTGGTTTTTCATTTGATTAACTCTATAAAAAAAAGTTGTCGATGCAAAGAATTCTTCTATATTGTTTTAGGTTTCAGTGAGATCATCCCTATCAGAGAGAATAAAGCAAGAACATAAAAAAGACAGTGAGATGTAGAAAAAGGTAGAGTTGGCTCAGAAGGGTAATTTTTCCTTATTTTAATGTGGATAATGATTGTGTTTTGAGGTTTGGAAAGAGATTATAAATGCCTTGTGATTCATAGTTGAAGAATGAGTTATTATGTGAAGCTAATAGTTCCTCGTTTTCAGTTCATCCTGGCAGTACTAAGATATACAGAGATAATTGGGAGTATTATTGGTGGGATGGAATGAAAAAAGATATTTCTGATTTTAAAGTGAAGTGTTTGACTTGTCAGTAGGTCAAAGTAGAGTGGAAGTTATTGAAAGGGATGATTCAGTCTTTACCAGTACAAGAGTGGAAATGGGAAAATATATCCATGAACTTCATTGTGGGATTACCAAATACTTCTCGAGGTAATAATTAATTATGTTTTATTGTTGATCGATTGACTAAATAATCTCATTTTCTTCCTATTTGAGATACATTGTCTCTATATCAACATTCTCAGTTGTATGTTAAAGAGAAATTCAGGTTTTATGGTGTTACCCTCTCCATTGTATCAGATCGTGATCCTAGGTTTACTTTTAACTTTTCGAAAGGCCTTCAGAAGTTGTTGGGTACTAAATTAAATTTTAGTACAGCATTTCATCCTCAATCAGATGGGCAGTAAGAACAAAAAATTCAAACCTTGGAGGATATTCTATGTTCTGGTTCACTAGATTACCAGGGAAGTTGGGACCAATATACTTATTTGGTTGAATTTTATTATAATAACGGTATTCCTTCCAGTATATTGATAGCTCCGTTGGAGGTATTATATGGGAAGCGTTGTTGAACTCCATCTTTTTGCAATGAATTTGGTGAAAGGAAGCTAATGGGACAGGAATTGTTAAAAGAGATGGTAGAAAAATTTCAGTTGATTCAGAAGAACTAGAGAACATCTCAGAGTAGGCAGAAAAGTTATGCAGACAACTAGAGGAAGGATCTATCTTTCGAGGTAGGTGAACATGTCTTTCTCAATGTTTATCCATGGAAAAGTGTGATGCCTTTTGGTAAGAAGGGAATGTTGAGTCTGAGGTTCATTGAACCCTATGAAATCTTGGAGAAAGTTATATCTGTTGCATACAGAGTGGATTTAACTCCATATTTATCCCATGTACACATTGTTTTTCATGTTTCAATGTTGAGAATGTATATTCCAGATTCATCTCACATTTTGAGCCTAGAGGTAGTTCTGTTGGAATAAAATCCTTTTTATGAGGAAAAACAATCTAGATTCTTGACCATAGAGAGAAAGTGTTGTGTAATAAGGTAATTTACAAGGTAAATGTTTTTTTGGAAAAACCATATGGTTGAACAGGCAATGTGGGAATCTGAAAATGTTGTCAGGGATAAATACCCCCACTGATTTGATTAGTGACTAAAATTGAAAGGATGCAATTTCTAAAAGAGAATAAGGATGTAACATCCCTAGTAAATAAAGAAATTATACACTCTATTTTTTATTAATATTTTGTGAAATAAATATTAATTTTACTTTAAAGGGGTTTCTATGTTCAATGGAGTAACCAATACACAACAACGGGTTTCTTTGAAATCTTACATTGCCCACTAATAATATAATATTATTATATTAAATGATAGTTAATGACTTCTCATTGTATTTGAAAGAATGAACAAAAATAAATAAAATATTATTATACATGTTTGTTACATGTATTTACTTGTATCCCATAAAAGATAGAGACTTAAAGTGTGAATGAATCTAATTTTAAGCATAATTTAATTTAAAAGGTCTATTTACCACATTTTAATGATGAACCCTCTTTAAATCTAGTTTTGGTCACTTTTATATGTTCTATTTGACCAAATAAATTATTCTATCGAATTGGAACATTAAAATTCACTTTGGGTAAATATTTGGTATTTTTTGATAAAATTTAATTTTTAATAAAAAGTGAAATATGTTGTATTTTAATTCAAAACTGTCTTTTAATATAATTTATTTATATGGTAAGATTATATTTTTAATTTTTTTTAAAGTTTAATTACAATATATTTTCACAATTTAATCCAATTTTGTTCATTGGATTTAATTTCACTTTGAAATTGGACATAAAAAATATCAATCTTTTAATAGTTATAGTTTCTTAAAAACACGCTATTTGTTTTAACAATGGGAATTATTTTTAAATTAATTAATGAAAATTTTAAGTTTTTAATTTGGAAAAATAGGCATAATTTTTGAATTTGGAATTTCAAATAAATCTTAGGCTGAATTTTTGATACTTTTCTGAAAAACATCAATTTTTTATGAATTGTGAAACAACTTAGTAGTAGTTAAAAAACTGATTTTTTCATTTAAGTGAAATTTTACAACTTCTGTGAATTGAATTTCGAAAATATGACAGACATGGTTTTTATTAGTAAATAAAATTTTGGTCAATAAGATGAAAATAATTTTTGGTGATTAGTAAGGTTTGAATTTTATTTACTGCGGTTAAAGGTAAATATCGAAATTCAAGGTTAAAAGAATATTGTAATAATTCAAAATTACCTTAACACTTGTCCTAACCTTATTTCACGATTCATTGATTACCATGGGCATCCTTGGGTACATTTTGGGACCCCATGGAGCCACTTAAGAGTGATAATGACACTTTATTTTTATTAACTTAAAGTAAAGCAAAACATTGAGTAAAAAAATATATTTTAGTAAATTAATTATTACATGGGGTTATACAAGTTATCTTTTTTGACTATAAATATTAATTGGAAATATAAAACTATTTCCTACATCATTAAATTTTATTATATTTTTTAGACCTCAAATAAATAAAATTATTTATGATGCAATAATGATGCAGTGTTTACCTCATTAATAAATGATTTAAGTAAATAAGATTATAAATATTAAAACAACATCCAAAACCAGTCCAATTATAATTAGAGGATTTTATTTCGAGCATGAGTCATCTTATCTTAGTTTCCCATTATTTTTTGACCTTTTGAAACTAGAGGTATTTTTTATAATAAAATAATTGTTTCAAACGTTCCTAAAGATCCCCTCCTCCCAACGTATAAAAGCCATCACTTATAACCAATTCCTCACACCTCTTAATCCTTTTGACTCAACTATAATCTTCCCAATTAATCTCCTTACATCACTCTCTTCTACCTAGAAGCCTTACCTTAGGAAGAAGTCACTTCAGGATTTCCTTTTGGTTCAAACCAAAGGGAGTTACCCAAATTAAAGGTAACTATTTCTATTAAATTCATTTCTTTTATTTTACTTCTCCAACCCCCTAAAATCTTTTTATTCATTTTTTTATAACAACACCATTATCCCCAATATTCTAGGATTTTTTTATGAGAAGTATTAAATCTACACTTACACACACCTCTATCTAATGGGTAATAAACATAATGTTTCTGTGGACAGCGAATTACTGCCTCATGAAACGATGATTGTTCAATTATCTCATACCACCTCTAATGGTGGCCATTATGATGACACTGTATTTATATATGATATATATTATATTTATATTGTTTCTATTCTTATGTATTTTCCTTTTTATATCATACCTTTATGGTTTCCATAATGGGTAAATGTGATAATTTCATTTGAGGATGTGTGGACTACCGCCCACACAAAGTGATATGACTCGTTAATGCCTTATGTGGGATGTATAAAGGTAGGATTTAATGATATTATATATGATATTATACTGTAATTATAATAAAACTATGTATCATTATGTTTTAATTCCATTAAAAAAATATAAATTAAAGTAGCATTCATGCATTTGTACGACTTACCGTCTCCATGAACGGTGCATTTCATTTCTTATCTCCCAAAGTTATGTACTATTATAAATACATACATATACTGGATATATATGATATATATGAGATATAAATCATGAATATCATTCTGAAGATAATGGGTATTTTACCATATGAACAACTTGTAATTATAAGGTGTTCATTATTTACTCAAGTACCAAATATCAACAAAACGACCGTTATTAACATAAATGATAGCATAATGATTATAACTTGGTAATAAGTGTTATAAAAGGAATAATAAACTTGAAAAAGGTTCTCAATCAAGTATAAATCAACATAATTTTATTATTCAAGATATTGAAGAATGAACGGGTCAAGTTGGACAGGATGTGAGGGAACTTCTTAACCCAATTTCTATTCTTTGTGTCATTTTTATAATTATTGATTATGTAATGATATGAATATGTTGGAAATAAATTTTGATATCCTATATTTAATTTATAATTTATTTTTGTGTACTTTCATTAATTACTCATTATCAATATATTTTATTTATAAAATGATCTTTGTAAGGGACTTCATCTCAATCTCCTTTCATTGAGGCATATTTTGTTTTAATACACAACTTTATTTTATACACTGTATAAATACCTTTTAATTTTCATTTAATTTAGAGGGATTATTTTTCTACGAAGTTTTTTACTAAACAAAAACAAAAAAGAATTTCTGTTTTTAGCCGAAGTAGTGATAATGACCTTTCCGCCATTGTGAGTATTATTTGATCTATGGATTTCTTAACAAGTCGTAATTTTTTTTAAATGAAAAATGAATACAACATACTCTTTTTAAATATTTTGGTATTGAAAATGGATTTGAGAATGGATTTTTTAATTTCAATATATTTAAATGATATATTTTGATTACAGTGTAGAAATTTTATCTTTCCTTTATACATATGTTATGTGTTATGATTATGTTATGGTTCTTGGGAATCATTTACATGTACAAGTGGTTCCATGATAAACCTAGGGTGGGTGAGCTAGAGATAGCTTTTCAATGCATTAGGTAATTTGAAAGAGGAATAGATGAATGTTTCTCTTAAGATATTTAGGGAATATACTGTGATTGGTATTCCAAATGTAACTTCCTACGTAGTTGTGACAGCAACAATGTAAGTATGATATGGATGCCACAAGTTACCTTTATGATTTATGTTTTACTTTTGTTATACATAAATATTATGATTTCATGAGTTATGTTGAAGAGCTTATTCTATGTATGTAATGATGAACTAATGTTTTCATTCTTTGTTTTATAACACTAAGTGAGATTTTTATGCTCATCCCAAGGATTGAAATGTTTTTTCACCAGACAAAAAGATGAATAGGGTCAATGATGGGATCAAGGAAAATTCATGTTATCTAAAATTTGGGACTAGGCATGACTCTTTTTTTCAAGAGTTTTTAATTAATAAAAAAATTGGAAACTGAGTAGAAGTGCCTAACTTGTAATTTTTGAGATGTAATGTAATAGAGATGGCCTAATTCTCTAAATATCCAAACCTGAAAAGATCCTCAATGTGAATTATTCATTTAATTCAAGATTATGTAATGTTTAAGGACTTGTCCTTAGAAATATCACATGAATTTCATGGAATGTGTGATTAATATTTGATTTTTTTTTTGGAATTTTCCTATAATAGTAGCTTCCATTCAAATATCCAAATGGTGATATACGAAGAATTATATGGAATGAGATTTCGTACTCAAACATGTTGGTATGATGTTTTTGAAACAAGTCCTTTAATCCTAAAAATTATAGAGGATACAATGGTAAAGGTATATACAATTCGATATCATATTAATGAAGATAAAATATTTCAAAATAGATATGATGATTACCAAATACTGATTTTGGAATTATTGTGTGAGATCATTTTTATTAGAATTATCTATATGGAATGGTATTTTATGGGTAGTAAATAAAAGAAAAAAGTTTCTATTGTAAATTATAACATTTGAAATTATAGAATTAATTAGAGTTTTGGATTAACATTTGTCAATTCCACTAAGTGTCACGACCCCATCCCCAAAATGTGTACCTCTCATGGTTTGGCAATGTGAGAAGGGAAAAATGACCCCTGATTCCTACCTCTCGTAGGCCCCGTGTTGGCGACGAGAACCTAGGGTATAGTAAACACACAAATGGGAGGAGTTACCCTCTAAGAGAACACATACGAAAGAGAAAGTTAAGACACAGACCAACCAACTCCATCTCAGACAAAAATATAAAACATATCCTATGTACACATATGTAATGTCATAAAAAACTACTACAACTGAAAGGGAAAACTAAAAATACCAAAGTAATGTAAAAACAGCAGCAACCACAAGCCTGAACAGCTCCTATAACCCCAAGATAGTTGAAACTAGATTGATCTCCATCCTGTTCCATGTGACCTGAAAAACAGTTTACATATATACATAAGGTGAGTATAACATTATACATTGTAGTATCCTCCACGTAGCCTATCATAAAAAATTAAATAAATAATACTAAACCACAGTAAACAACAAGTGAAACTAACTCGTCACCTAAACAGGTATACTAAGTTCCCAGCATCACCATGGCTACTCTCATCAAGTATCCAATAAAAGAGTATAGAATATAATAAAGAATATCAAGGGTACCTCACTATTACTTCCCAATTGGTTTTCCGCTTTTCCCCAACATCACACGGCCTAAGAATCTCACTCCAAAAAGGCTTGCCCGCAGACACCTGGGAGAAACACCACAACATGCACCTCATGCAACAAAACTACCACCTCCAAATAATGAAAGTAACCAAGTAGTTTCGGGGAGCCACCACAGTTCACATAACTTGTATCATACGTTAGGTATTAAACCTCGAGCCATTATAGCCAAAACACCATGTAAGGATCCTCAAGACATCATAGCCTATACACATTCTATCTATAGTATTCTATATAAAACTATATCCCGAATATATTTGTGTGAATAACAATAAGCCATTACATCCCTCTACACTAATATATGGGGAAATCTAACTACTCTGACTTCTAGCACAAGTAACTAATAATAGAAGAGTGCAGGGCCAAGGGGTGTAGTCAGCCATCCATCCTCCCACCAAAATTGTGGGGAAAACACCACCCCCATGGCTCAGAATCCCCAGGGTGTCAGTTTCCCTAACAGACGGGCTGGAATAGTGTATAGAAACACAAAAAAGTACAGAATATATTATATCTCAGAACCACACTATGGGAATAACCTAGTTTTAGACTCAACTACAGTTAACGTCTCTCAAACTCCCAGCTTCTACTTCTAAGACTAGGTATCCTATAAGCACACAACCCTTCAAAAATCCTTATAACATTACTTTATTCCCTTTTTATCAGTTCCATTTATGTTAATTAATTATTTAATAATTAATTAACTATTAACAATTACACATTATATTTGATTTCCATCATACCCAACATTCGATGTCTTTAGCATTATGTCCTATCAAGCTCCAACCCCATGGGTTAACATCATTTATTCAATTATTTGTTTACAGTATTACTTTCCCATATTGCCAAGAATTCTAGAAAAAATATTTTATGCAACTAAACACAAGGGGGCTCAACACGGTGAGTATGTGAACTACCCGTCGAGTATTTTCCACCAGTAGCTAGAGCGTATACCCATCCTCCCTTGAGAAGCTAAACACGATATGCACATGGAATACCCCACACCCACATGAATAAACTGATGCATCTCACCACTCAGGGCATCAACTGTTCTGACAACCAGTAGGTCTCCCTCCCACCACATATCAAAACATCCATCCAAACTCACATCACAACACATTCAATAGAAAAAAAAATATCATATCAATTGGGATCTTGGTCCTCAAACAATAAAGAGGGTAACTCAGAACCCTCCAAGGAATTATATTTTATCAAACAACCAATACTTTAATCCATGTTGAATTTATGGATTTAATATTCAAAGATTCCAAATTCAGGAAACCTAAAATGTAATCTATCAAAAATTGATTAAACATTCTTACAACATCAATTTTATTAACATTAAATTACAACAACAACAATCAGATTCATTCACATTGATCGTTATCTTTATCCAAACAATTATCAATTAAATCTGGCTTTATGTTCTTTACAAATTTCCATCAACAAATAAAATCTAAACAAATCTAGCATAGATATCATACTAGCTATAAAATAAAGAGGGAATAACATACGATCGATGACAAATTATTTACCTAGTGAAAATTTTTATTATGTAAATTCCATTATGATCCAGTGGGATAAAACAAGCTAACTCTACAGTTTCACAAAAAATAAAAGAGAGGCAACGAATCCCCAACCTCAAACGGTTCTTCACGTTCTTTATACGAGAATGAGAAACACAACGGGTTACGATATCCTCCCACCATGAAAACTATATCCACCCAAAGATGCAGAGACACCACCACACTGGTCAATACCCAAGAAAATCCCATTTGGAAAATGAAGATGGCATTCCATAAAAGGGAACGGAGAAATAGAAGGAGATGAACCCAACCGAATGATGATAGATTATACCTTATATCAAATATTGATCGATACTGCTTGGTTGCATCAAAAATAGAGGGGTACCAATCCAAGGAGGAATGTTTGGTCTCACACTCCTATATGAAGGAAAGAAAGGTTAGGGAGTCTCACACCAAAGAACAAGGAGGAAGAACTAGGTAGGAAGATATCTCATACCTTTAGAAGATTTAATGGAGTAGTGGTTTGTGATACACTGGATTTTCAATTAAAATAAGATCGCATTAAACCACGTTCTTTGACAGGGTAAAAACATCTTAATACTTAGGGAAATAAATATGGGAATTAGGTCATTTGAATTGGATTTAGAGTCATTAAAACAAGGCTTTAAATTCATTTTACATCAAACAAAACAACAAAGGGGTGAAACTGTTGGAATTTTGAAACAGTGTTCACAAACTCGATATTTGGAAAAGGAAAGAGGATACCATTGGAACCTCACCATTTATGAAACACTATTCATGAACTCAGAATTTGGTAAAAGAAGGGGGATACTTTTAGAACCTCACCATTCTGGAAAAACTGTTCATGAACTCAAAATTTGGAAAAGGAAAGAGGATACCGTTGGAACCACACCCTTCTAGAAAAACTATTCATAAACTCAAAATTTGGAAATGGAAAGAGGCTATATTTGGAAAATCACCAATCTAGAAACATTGTTCATGAACACAAATTTGGAAAAGGAAAGGTTATACTGTTAGAACCTCACTATTCTGGAAACACTATTAATGAACTCAAAATTTAGAAAATGAAAGAGGTTATCGTTGGAACCTCACTGTTCTGGAAACATTGTTCCCGAACTAAAAAATTTTCAAAGGAAAGAGGCTACCATTAGAACATCACCATTCTGGAAACACTTTTCATGAACACAAATTTTGATAAAGGAAATAGGCTAACATTGGAACCTCACCATTCTAGAAACATTATTCATGAAATCAAAAAATTTCAAAGGAAAGGGGATACTGGTAGAACCTCACCATTCTGGAAACACTATTCATGAACTCAAAATTTTGAAAAGGAAAGAGGCCACTGTTGGAACTGTTCACATAAGGTTACCGATGACAGTATTCATATAATCCTATTATTGCACTGCTCAGAGAAGGCTACCGATGACACTGTCCACATAAAGCAACTGTTTCACTATTCACATAAGTCTACCATTACACATTTCACAGTGGTCTACCGTTGGAACTGATCATCAATGGAACTGTTCATAGAATTGGATGTTTTAAAAAGTTTTGGGGATAAGTCACCTTGACCACCTGAACACCTCAATCACTAGATTCCAGTAAAGTAATGGACCAGAGATGTCTGGGTCATTACATCATATACCTCTCAAAATATTCTCATCATCAAGAATTAAAAAATAACCTAAAGGGAAACAGAAAATAATTACAAACAACCACCCATCGAGATACCTCTCAAAAGAGTTCAAGCCACAATAAGCAACCAAATAAATCCATCTCATAAACACGAAAGGCGTAAAACCACAAAGTGATCATTATTACATGGAAAGAGTTATAAATCAAACAACTCTTGGTACTGAGGACATATTTGTGACTCACGTTCCCATGTACTCTCCTCAACACCACTGTTTTTACTCAAGACATGAACCATGGGAATAGAATGCCCATGCAACACCTTCTTCTTACAGTCTTGGATGTCTACCGGCCGCTCCTTGATGGGCACATCCTCATCAACATCGATATCTCCCCAATGGAGGATGTGTGAGTCATAATGAAAACAATGATGGTGCTGTGATACATGGAAAACATCATGTATCTGGAACATCTGTATGTGAATTGCTACTCGATACACTGCAGCTCCAACATGATCCAAAACCTCGAAAGTACCAAAAACTGGGGAGAAATCATACTCACATGACCAAACATTCGCTTCCCATAATGGGGAGTCACCTTAAATAACATGTGATCTCCAACATGAAACTCTAAGTCTCTACTCTTTTGATCTTCATATGTTTTCTGACGATCCTGCGATATCTTCATCCTCTAACAAATCACCTGAACCATCTCTGTTGTTTTCTGCACTAGTTCATGTCCAAGAATTTCTGACTCTCCCACCCGAGTCCAACACAATGGAGAATGGAGAGGATTGCCATAAAATGATTCAAATGGTTCCATACTGATGGTGGAGTGAAAACTATTTTTGTAAGAGAACTCCACCAATGGTAAGTGTCTCATCCACGAACCTCCATAATCTAGGACACAAGTTTGTAACATGTCTTCAAGAGTCTAGATGGTCCGCTCGGTCTGACCATACATATAAGGATAAAAACCAGTGCTAAGGCATTAATTAGAAACAAAAACATGTTGGAGATCTCTATTCACCCTAGAGGTAAAACGAGGATCTCGATCGGAAATGATCATTCTTTGTAATCCATGTAGTCTCACCAATTCTTCTAGATAATGTCTCGACAAAATGTCCACTGATCTTGACTCTTTGATTTCAATGAAGTGGGATTATTTTGTTAAATTATCCACTACTACACAGATATCTTCATGCAATCCATGAGATCAAGGTAATGTAGTAAAAAAGTCCATTGAGATGTGCTCCCACATCTAGTGAGGAACATCTAACGGCTGTAGCTGACCACTAGGAACACTATGTTCATCCTTGACCTTTCTGAAGACTAAAAACCAAGACACAAACTCTCTAACCACATGCTTCATCCAAGAAACAAAAACTGGCTCCTCAAGGCTCATTCCATCATTGTCACACAAGGATTCACCACTAATGTATAACTATGTAACTCTCTGAGAACCATCTTGTGCATCATCAAAGGAAAAAATATCCTCTCATTATACAATACTCAGTGTTGTACATCCTCATACTAACCATTAGGGGCCTCATCACAAGAAAATTGTTCTCCCCGGACCTGCACCTCAAGATCCCTCAATTGGGACTCTTCCATCAGCTGCACCATATATTATTGAACTATAATCTGAAAAAGACCACCTCTACCGCCAACATCTCCCATGTCAAGATGTAATGCTGACAGTTCATCAATTACTCTCAAAGAGTCACCAGATTCACGCACTAAAACACTATGTGACTTCCGACTCAGTGCATCAGCTACAACATTCCCCATTCCAGTTGTATACGATATTTCAAATTTTTCATTCCTGTAAGTATTCCATCCATCAACGCTGTCATAAGTTCAAGTCATGCTGGGAGAAAACAGACCTCAAACTCTTATAATCGGTGAAAACCACAAAGCGCTCTCCAATGAGGTAATTTCTCCACAACATCAATGAAAACCTCATGGATTCTAAACTCAATATCATGGGTGGCGTAGTAACATTCATGGGGATGCAACTTTTGATCCCCATAAGAAACAACTAATCTATACTGCATCATAACATAGCCTTACACTAGATGCGAAGCATCATAGAAAACACCAAACTAAACTCCCTCTACTGGATGACGAAGAACTGAAGAACTTACTAAATTCTTTGTTATATACTCTAATGATTCATGACACTGATCAATCTATATTAACGCCTAATCCTTCCTGGTCAAAATTGTCGGAGGAGTTGAAACTCAAGAGTATTCGGCTATGAACCTCATGTACTAGCCTATGAGACTAAGTAAACATCACACCTCTAATACTGTCTTGGGGCCTTCCCAAGACACAACTACTTCTATCATCGATGGATCCCCAAATAATCCCTGCTAGGCCACAACATGCCCCAATAGAGGTACTTATAAAGCCCAAAACTCACACTTCCAAAGCTTCCCAAATAGCCGATGTTGACGAAGAACTCCCAAAATAGCATGTAGATTCTCTGCATGATCCTCCTAAGATGTAGAGTACACAAGGAATTCATTGATGAAAACAATGATGAACATGTCCATGAACTCATGAAACACAACGTTCATCAATCCCATGAACATTGATGGAGCATTTGTCACACCGAACGAAATTATAATGAACTCATAATGCGCAGGACAACAACAAAAAGTAGTCTTCTAGATATCCTCATCCTTCACATGAATCTAATGATATCTTGACAGCAAGTCGATCTTGGAGAACCATCTTTCACCCTTCAGTTGATTGAATAACTCATCAATACGTGGAAGAGGATAGAGATTATTCACTGTCACTTTGTTTACGTGACTATAATCGACACACAACCGCAAAATGCCATCATCCATCTTCAAGAACAAAACCAGTGCACAACATGGTGACCCACTCGGCTGAAACAACTACACTGTAACAGACCATCCTATTGTACACGTAGCTCTCACAACTCAGAAGGGTCCTACTTATATAGAGACATAGAGATATGAGATAATTCTGGTTATTTCTCGATCCCAATCTCAATATCTCATCAAGGGGGTAATACTACAACCTCTTATGGAACGACATTACGTTACTCTCCTATGACCTTATGAAATGAAAACTGATGAACCTATGAAGAAATCAGCATCAGCTTAGCCATCATGGATGATAAGAACGGAACACTCCTATGACCCATATGAGGGTCTCGCTCGCCAACAAACACCATTGGATCTCTATCTGCATCGAAGAACACAACATTCCTCATGAATCAATCCACAATATCATGCACCGAATACAATAGAGCCATGATAAGGATGACATCAAATGGTTGTCTCTATAAACATATGAAATCTCCCCAAGAGCGGTGTTGTCCAAGAACTAGCTCATAGACTCTACATACTTCAAACAAATCATCTCAGCCTCTAACTGGCATAGTCAATTCCAAGGGCACTAGAAGCCTCTCTACCTCAAGTACCAAATCATGGAAAAGGGTAGGTGATATGAAGGTTTTTGTCACACCTAAATCAAACTAGGAATACACTGAGGTACAAAACAAGCAAAGGGTACCTCGAACGACGTCTGGATCACCAGGATCTGGTATTGCTAAAGCATGAAGCTAACCATGGCCTCCTCCACAACCTCTCTGAACTTGATTACCACCACCACCATGACCGCACTCTACTCTCTAAGGAAGGGAAGAATTAGGGTGTTTTCCTCTGTGTACCCCATTTAACCTCTGATGATCTAAAGCTTGTGCAAACTACTGCTTCTACCTCGGCTGGAATTGCCTCAACGAATGTGCCCAGAGTGGTACACCTGGTGCATGATGACAGGTCAGATAGGTCGAGCACTCTCATTGATGATCACCTCAACCACCACTGGAAAAAATCACATGATCCCTTGGCATAGTCCTGAGAGCTTCTACCACCCATTGAAATGAGATGGTGAGGGATGTGACCTACCCCCGACCGAACAAAGACTCTTCTGCCTGGAAAATCGGGAACGCTGGACCATAACTCTGCTTCAATAGGAATCATGATGACTCCCCTCTCATGATGATCTGGTTTTGGACAATGTCAACTCAATGACCTCTTCCCTCCCCAACAACTCAGGATATTTCTTCAGTATAAATGGGATGACCTAGCACTAGATCTCTAGACACAAGGCCTTCTCTAAATGTCTTTCCTTGGTATCCTCATCTGGAAAAAAGTCTGAAGAATATCGTAAAAGTTTTTGGAAATGGATTCAAAACTCTCACACACTAGATCTCCCATGTCGAAGGGTAAGAAGTTCCTGGTGACTGGAAGCCTTCATAGTCAAAGAAAAAAAATACATTCTAAACTTGTCTCGGAACTCCTCCCATGAGATCGTTGACTCGTCGCGATCCCCAAACAACAAGAACCACCAGTGCCTCACTGCTCCATGCAGCATCATCAAAACCAAGGACACCTAGTTCTCCTTCAGAGTACGTATCAAACTGAAGCCTATCTCAAACTCCTCTAACCATTATTCTCTGACTGTGCTTGAAATAGAGCCCTCTTACTTCTGAAGACTATGGAACTAACACTCTTGGTGTGTCCTCCACCAAGTGACATCATCTTCAACCACAACCCGGTGAAGATCTTCTGACATATCCTTCTAGACATATTCTATGAGATCCTGACGAGGATGTCGGCCTGGATCCATAACTTTAAAATAACAAATTGTTAGAGCTCCTAAAACTGGAATAAATAAGACTCATCATTAATTAATTAATTGTTTTCTTTTATTCATTTTAGGTTACCATATCCCAAGGTCTACCCATTCAAACACAGGTACATAGATGACTAATGCATGATCCTTTCCAAGGTCTCTACCCTACAACTAGTATCACCTGGTTTAGTATAAATTTTAAAAATAATGGTATGTACATCAGATCATAGGGGGAACTTCACGCCTACGTCATAGGCAGTCCCCAGTTTTTACATCACTTACTAAAATTGACTGACACTGCTTCCCTACCAACCCATGAAACCTCACCTTTGCCAAACTCCAAACTCTATCATATCCCTCAACCAGACCTCTGAAAACAATCAGTCACGAACCCCTCCCGACAATTTGTACCCCTCTTGGGACAAAAATTTAAGAAGGGATATAATGACCCCCAAAGTCCCACCTTCAGTAGGCCCTGGGTTTGCGACTAGCACCGAGGGTATAGTAAACAGACAAATGGGAGGAATTACCCTCTAAGAGAACACATATGAAAGAGATAGATAAGAAAAACACCAACCACCTACAAATCATACGATAATATAAAATAAATCCTAAGTACACATATGTAATCTCATGAAAAACTACTACAAATGAAAGGGTAAAAAACTTCAAATACCAAAAGAAAGTAAAAACAGCAGCAACCACAAGCCCGAACAGCTCCTACAACCCCAAGCTAGTAGAAACCCACTTGATCTCCAGCCTACTCCAACTAAAGTGAGAGATACTTTATATATATACATAGGGTGAGTATAATTGTATACTCAGTATGATCCTCCCTAGAGCATCTCGTGAAAAAATTAAAGAAAGCATGCTAAAGCACAGTGAAAAAAAAAGCGAATCTAACTCGTCACCAAAAAATGTATAATATGTTCCCAACCTCACCACTATAACTCTGAACGAATAGCATACAAGAGTATATAATAAAATAAAAAATATCAAGGGTACCTTGCTAATACATCCCCACTGGTTTTCCGCTTTTCCCCAATGTCGAATTTCCTGAGCATCTCTCTCCAAAAAAGGCTTGCCCATAGACACATGGGTGAAGCACCACAACATGCACCTCATGCAAAAAGACCACCACGTACACGTAAGAAAAGTAAACAGGTATTTTCATAGAGGCACCACAGCTCGCACATCGTGTATCATACGTCAGGTATGAAACCTCAAGATATTATAGCCCACACATCGAGTAAGGATCTTCAAGCTATCATACCTTATACACGTTATACCTATAGTAGTCCATAGGAAACTATATCCAAAATATATGTGTGTGAATCACCACAAGACATGACAACCCTCTACACATATATGGGGAATACTAACCACTGTGCCTACCTGTTCAAGTAACTACCAAGAGAAGAGAGAAAGGCCAAAGGGGGTAGTCATCCATCCATCCTCCCACGAATATTTTTGGGAAAACACCCCCCCCCCCACAGGGCTCAGAATCCCTGGGGTATTAGTTTCCCTCACAAAAATAGTTGTTTAGCATACAAAAACACCAAAAATACAGAATATACTATATCTCCCAACCACACTATGGGCATAACCAAGTCTTAGAATCAACTACTCCTAACCTCTCTCGGACTCCCAGTTTCCATTTTTAAGACTAGGTATACAATACGCACACAACCATTAAAAATACTTATTACATTACTTAATTCCCTTTTTATCTATTTCACTTTACATTAATTAATTCCTTAAACATTTATTAACCATTAACAATTCCACATTTTATTTCATTAGTATCACACCCAGAGTTTGTTGTCATCAGCATTGCGTCCCAACAAGCTCCTAGCCCAGGGGTTAACATCATTTGTGCAATTATTTATTTACAAAATTAATTTCACATCTTCATAGGCATTCTAGAAAAAAACCTCTATTGTACTAAAAAAGGGGTCTCAACACAGTGATTTGATGAACTACCCGTTGAGTCTTTGCCTCCTATTGTAAGAGCATAGACTCACCCTCCCTTGAAAGTAAAAAATTGAAAGCATATGGAATACCCCATGCATCTTCTCCTATTTCGTAAGAAGGGTATGCAAGACCAGCTGCCTTGAGAAGTGGGGAATGTAAAGAAAATAATCAACAAATAAGAATCAACAAGGATCCAAACATTCACATCCTACCCATTTCATCATCCATGTTGTCCTCCCCGACACCCACATGAAAAAAAGGATGAATCTCTCCACTCTAGGCGTCAACTTCTTCCACAACCAGTAGGCCTCCCTGCCCACACATATCACAACAACCATCCAGGCTCACATCACAACACAAGATGTGGGAAAACAAAAATCATATCAACTAGGATCTTCGTCCTCAAATAAGAAAGAAGGTAACTAATAACCCCAAAAGTAGTTATACTTTTTCCAACAACCAGATCTTTAATTCATCTTGAGTTATCCGATTTATAATTCATATGTTCTAACTTCAGGAAACATTAAATGTAAGCTATCACAAATTAATAAAACAAGATTAATGCATCAATTTGATTAATATAAAATTACAACAACAACCATAGGATTCATTTACATGCCTCCTTATCATTAGCCAAACAATTGTCAGTTAAATAAAGTTTTCAATTTTTTACCAATTTCCATCAAGAATGAAAAGCTAAATAAATTAAGCATATATATCATAGCACCTAGAATAACAAGAGGAAATAACATACGATTGATATCAATTTATTTATCCAGTTCAAATAATTATTAAGTAAATTATATTGTGATATAGTGGGATAAATCATGATGACTCTATTGTTGCACATAAATGAAAATAGAATAAACCAATCCCCTGCCTCAAACGGTTATCGACGTTATTTATACGAGAACGATCCACACAACGGGTTACAATCTCCTCCCCCCGTGGCAACTGTACCCACCCGAGGATGCAGATACACCACCACACTGGTCAAACACCCAAGAAAGTCCCGTTAGGAACATGAAGATAGTTTTCCATAAAAGGGAAAGGAGTAATATAAGGAGATAAACCCAAAATAATGATGATATATTATACCTTATATTGAAGATTGATCGATACTACTTGGTTGCATGAAACACAAAGGGGTAACAATCCCCAGAGGAAATTTTTGTCTCCGAACTCCTACTGGAAGGAATGAAATGTTATGTAATCTCATTGTAGAGAACAATGAGTAATAACTAGGGAGAATGATATCTGGTCCCTTTGGATGATTTAACGGAGCAGCGGTTTATGATACACTGGATTTGCCATTAAAAATGGACTGGATTAAACCACAAATATTTACTAAGTAAAAACAAAATGAGCCTTAGGGAAATTAATATAGGAGTCATGACCATTAAATCGTCCATAGAGTCCTTAAAACAAGGATTTAAATACATTTTACGTCAAAGGAAATGTCAAAGGGAAGAAACTATAGGTTGCTAGAAACACTGTTCATGAACTCAAAATTTGGAAATGGAAAGAGGATACCATTGGAACCTCACCATTCTAAAAAAACTATTCATGAACTAAATATTTGGCAAAGGAAAGAGGCTATTGTGGGAAACTTATCATTCTTGAAACACTATTCATGATATCAAAATTTGGAAAAGAGGCTACCATTGGAACCTCACTGTTCTAAAAACATTGTTCATCAACTCAAAATTTGGAAAAAGAAAGAGGCTACCATTGGAACCTTATCATTCTAGAAAAACTATTCATGAACGCAAAATTTGGTAGAACAAAGAGGCTACCATTGGAACCTCACCGTTCTAGAAACACTGTTGATGAACTCAAAATTTGGCAATAGAAAGTGGCTACTGTTGGAACCTCACCATTCTGGAAACACTTTTCATGAACTCAAAATTTGGAAATGGAAAGTGGCTACCATTGGATCCTCCCCATTCTAGAAACACAGTTCATAAACTCAAAATTTGGCAAAAGAAAGAGGCTACCATTGGAACTGTACACATAAGGCTACCGATGACACTATTCATATAAGCCTATTATTGTACTATTCACAGAAGGATTCTAATAACAATATTCACATAAGGCTATCATTGCATTGTTCAAATAAGCCTACCATTTCACTGTTCACAGCAGTCTACCATTGGAACTGTTCACTGATAGAACTCTTCATAGAATTGGAAATTTTGAAATGTTTTGGGGATAAGACACCTTAACCACCCAAACACCTCAATCACTAGATTCCAGAAAAGTAATAGACCAGAGAGGTCTGAGCCATTACACTAAGCCTCTATAAAGTAAATGATGTGTTCTATATCTCAATGTTAAAGATGTACATACCAAATAAAAAATATACACTCACCTTTATATAAATATAACTGGAACCAGGTTTATCTTACAATGAAGAGCCTATCTAGATTCTGGATACTAGAGAACAAGTGTTGAGGAATCATGTGACTTTGAAGATAAGGTACATTAGAAAAATCATAAGACAAAATATTATATGTTGGATCCAAAAAATGATTGACGAAAAACTACCCAAATCTATTCATGAGGTGGAATTATTTACATTTCAAGGATGAAAGTATTGAAATAGGGGATAACTTGACACCCGAGCTTCAATTATAGTATGATTTTCTTTTTAAAAAAAATTAATATCCATATCCTCATAATTTAATTAAATATTTTTTTCAAAAAAAAAATATAAAATTTTATAGGTTAAATTGTATTTAAAAAAAATGGTAACTAGAATATAAATATTTCCCTAGATTTATTCTTGATATTTTTATGAAAAAGTTATTTTCTAGTGAATTGTATGAAAATACTTATTTTGATTTTTTTTATTTTGGTTTAAAGCATTTAGAATATTCCACTTAATAATTTTTTCAATGTAAAATTATATACCATATATTATTATTATTCCAATTTTGTTATTTAACATCTATATTAAGATTGAATTTTTATAGAAATATTTTTATCCATAAAAATTTATTTTTATGATAAGAATTTTTTCATTTCAATTTGGGATTCTATCTAAAATTTATTTATACCGCTTTTGGAAATTTATCCTTGAAATATTGATTTCATATTTGGAAAATATTGGTTAATTTTTTTTAAATAAGCTCATTTTATTTTTAGTTATTATTAATAGTAACCATGGAAAAATTTATCACATTGGTAAAAGGTAAATTAGGTAATTAAGGTTAAAAATAATTTGATAAGGCCTTAAATGTAAACCCAACACATATCATTATTTCTTACTATGGGGTGGATTTTTCTATATCAATGAAAAATTATAATATATGTAATTTTGGATTCATTTGACCTTGGTAATGAAATTTATATTATTTTAGGCAATTGAAATTAAAAAATGTCACTCTATTGAATTTAACTTAATTATAATTCAATTTTTTTCTTATTTCATTAATGTAAAATTAAATGAATAGTGTTATAAATAAAATTAGTTGTATTTTTTGAAAATAATATATTATTATATTATGTAAAGATTTTAAAAAAATTTTAAATAGTTATAGTGGATAATATATTTTCTGCAATGATAAATCATATTTATTTATGGGAAAATTTTACTTGTTTCGGTCATATTCATAACCCATAAATGGAATAAAACATTTATATTGTGGTATTTCTTAAGAGGGTTATAGGGGGGGTTAAAAATGGATATGGTTAAACAAATCACTTAAACATTTGTAAATTTTATTTTGTGAGATTATTCATAATCTTCCTCATCTAATATCTTATTTATATAAAATTGGTTCTATATGGACCAGATAATAATTTATATATTTTTAAGAATTTTGATAATTCAAAGAGTGTCCTTTACATCAGTTATAAAAGGTCACCCATTATCTATTCTCTTAAAACCACACTGACAATCATGGATCAACCTTCCCATTATTTTTTTTCTCATCATCCTTATCCATGATTTGGACATGTTTTAATTCATACAATACCAAATCTTGGTCTCTTAAGAAAATATCTAAAGGATCTATTTCAAGAAATAGGTAATCCTCTTTACCGACTCTCTTAAATTTCATTCTTCCTCAAATTCCACTATGTCTATTTTTACAACCATAAAATAATAAATATTTTATCATAAATAAATTAAGGTTGTTTTATGACTATGGTAAAACCATTTTCTATCTCTTTTCCTTCATAATAAATATAAAAACATCAGTCATGTACACGTACAGCTTACCATCTCCACATAGCTGTGTAATTTGTTTTCATCACCAAATCAATTGGATGGATATAATTCTCTAACTAATTAATATAGATAACACTTGTTACATAAATATTATTTTTTAGTCATAATATCATACATACCTCCATACCATTGAATCCATAAGAAAAGGATAGTGTCGCTCAGGTATACATGTGGACTACCAGCTACAAGAAGAAATGTGATTCGTTTTAAGTTTCTGCTACACATTAAAGGTAATAAGGATATATATATAGTATCTATATATAGTATTTTTATAATTATAATTATTATAGATAATCTTTATTCATAATAAATTAATATGTACTACAAATTCCATAAAAAATTGCATGAAAAAAGTTGTTAATACTCTAAAACAACAATAATAAGGTAGGATAGATGATAAATATGTGATAAAATTTCATAATCAGATCATATATGATATTAAAAATATTAATATGGTTCATTTATAAATTAATAACATGTTTAAAAACATTTTATTGGAGGAAAAATCAGACTCAAATTAGGGGATACATGAGTTAAGGTATATTTTCTCAATTTCAACTCCATTGAGACATATTTAATATTATGAACCTAACTATTTTTATGTGGTGTATACAATTACCCATCGCTATATTTAACATAAATATATTTTTTAAAATAATTTTTAATGATTCATTTGTTCTTTACACTTTATTTTACTTTTAATATGAAACTTACCAAATATGTGAAAATTTATTTTTCAATAACAATTTTCAGATTTTTCTAATTATTATACAGGGGGTTTTATAATATTTACAATACAACTGTATCAATATTATTATTCTATGGAAATTTAATGATATTCCATATTTTATCCAAAATTTTATACTCATTGAAACATGAATCAATAAAATACATGTTTATAATGGAATATGATCTTATTTACTCGTTTTGATCTAGTATATATTTCTTCCATGTCCAAAATTTTCATAATTGTTTTAGAAAATAATTTTTGATTACTCAAATTATTTTTAATTAAATTTTATGTTATCAATGAATTTTATGTGGTTTTAATGTATAATTAATAATTTTTTTCAAACTGTTTCATTTTTATATTTCTTTATAAAAATTCAAAAACAATGTTTTTTGATGTCTACGACATTAATGAATTTTCCCATAGTCAGGACCATTTTATGCCCTTATCCTCATCCATAAGATTTCTATTTTTCCAAAAATAAGTATCCATTATTAAATAATTTTTTATTATATTTACATTATTTCTTCAATGGACATTATTTAATTATAAAATAAATATTTCTAATGTATTGAGTGTCATTGTTTTTCTCTTAGTAATTATGTGGTCATTAACATTATATTGAAACATTCACTTCTTATAATCATTGGAAAATAAATTTCTCTATTGGTTTCTTATTATATGTACCATATATATGATTATTTCCAAAAACATATACCATTTATGCCGAGGGTGTATTATTTTTAATGTTAATTAATTGGATTACTGAATTTTTTTTTATGAAATCACATTTGAGGAAAAGTGAGAAATAGAAACATTTAAAATCTCAGGGTCAATTAATTCAATACGATGTCACAAAATCATTAAAAACAAAAGTAAAATTATTGTAATTTCTAACCATATATAAACCCCATTTATGTGCATCTACCTTTATATCTAGATCACTTCTTTATAAGGATTTAAATTGGGTGCCTAGATTTTCCTAATCATGGATGTATTCCTACGCATTTATCTTCCTTTCATTAAAACCGCATGCTTAAATTTGATGTTGTTTATTGACACAATACCATTAATCCTCATTGAAATAACATCGCATTATTGATTCTAATATTCTTACTAGATATTCCTCTAATGAATTAATATAGAAGGTCCTTAACCATAATTCACCATTAGAATTTGGTAAGAGCTCTATATTCTTTCCTATTTATTTTCCTTTACCCTCGTCTCCCTTCTCCAACCCACCGCCATGCCCTTGTTTAGTGGGGTCACGGCTCATGGAATTTTTTATTACACATTGTAAATCCATAATATTATTCCATTAATTATATTGGTTCATTGTTACTCAAACCATTACCTTGTTATTTCATGTAGTCCTTGTCTCCATCGTGTTAGGTAGCAGAGAGTAATCCTTCCAATCTTATGTTTTCTTCCTCTTAACAACTATACATACTCCTACATCATAGTTACCCTTAGACAAATTAATCATCCACAGACTATGTAACCCAGTAGGATTTGATCCCTCTATACTATATGTTATTAATTTGATATATATATTTTCCTCATAATCGGCCTTAGAAAATACATGGTTAGATATGGGTTTTTCCTCTGATAAAGGCGTACACATTCCCAAATCAGCTAATGCCTTATTTCCCTATTCTTGAACTATAATTGAGGGTATATTTTACTTATTTTTCTATTTATCATTCAGAAATTAAAAATGATTACCTAGATTAATAGGAATGATACTTTTACTTAGACTTATCATGATCACTGACTTATCCCAACCCCCATAATGCATGATATTTTTGAGTGGAATTCTCCTGGGTCCACCCATCTGATGAGTGTCCTCAATTATCGACCTGAATCAACTTATAAATATGTGGAAAGGGATATGGAATAATGTATCCTAGTTCCCCAAATATGAATTCTCACACCACCTGGACCAGCTAGGCCCTCCCTCTTACTAGAATCATACAATGCAATAATAATCTGCTTCATTTCAGGGTTATCAGTTTCCCATATACTGAATACTAGTTTCAGCATAAATTCTAGACCATTCCAATCCCTAAATCATTTAAGGAATGACGAAACTAGATTTCACAACTATTTCCAAGAAGAGAATTAATCAATCTATGACTCAAAAACCACTGCATGATTCTATTGAAATTCTTCCCCAACCTCAATACAAATCCATTTCATTAGTGGTTTTGAAATGTTGACCTCAATACATAATTGAGGGGATAACATGTCACAAATAGTAATAGCTTGTATATAATAACATAAATAATGTCCTACCATGTTCCTCAACATACAGATAATAGAAAAAAATTTGAAAGCAATAGTAGTTTAAGAACACATAACCACAACACCAGAAAAGGAACATCGTGTTTTTTGGGTATGTAATAAGTCTATAAAAAGAGAAGGAAGTGGAAACCATTGAGGGATCAAAGAGATATGGACTATGTGGAAATCAGATAATCCTAAAAGGAAAACCAAATCAACATACGCTACTTTTCAAGAAGACCAACAAACACTCATTCATGAAGACCCCAAGAGCCAGAGACAAACATGTTGAAGGCATCAACCGAAGGATAATGACTCTTGAAGCTATCCACCAATGTCATATTGATATGATCCGGAGACTCTATGAACTTTTTAGTCAAAATATAATCCTTTTTTGAGACATTGAATAGATCTAGGTCTATAGGGATAATTGAAATTGATGGGAAAGGATGAATGAAATCATAATTATAGAATGGAAGGAAGGAATGTTTCCTAGAACTAGAATATAGAAGAGGGAAATCATCCCCCCTATGCCAATGAGTGAGGTGATGGAGCTGCGACCATCACTGCCATAGGGAATATCCCTGAAAATATGCCATTAACTTCTCATCATTTATTCCTACTAAATCCCCTCCCACTCTTTTGAATGTTAATTTTTTGACTGGGGATATATTGATATTTTTTATTTATTAATCAATATATACTCTTCTTGATATTCCAAATTGTTTATGAATTAAATAAATAATTCAATATAGGAGGAGTGCGTTGAACATGAATTCGTTTGTGGGAACTAGAATTATATAGCCCCTCTATGTATCTACAGGTCTCCTATAACAAATTAGTTACACAAAATTATTAAATAGGGTTTTCGTGTATGGTTACCCCATGTATGAACTATCATGGAAGAAGTATTTAAAGGTGGATATATCATGATTTAAATGATCATGATGCACCATATTATGTTTTTCATCCATTTAGAATTCGGATATTATTTTCCATGAGATAACTTCATTAAAATTAACCAAAGATGGATTTTTCTCAAGATATTAATTAAAATGCATTTTTTTCCAACATAATTAATTTTTTATATTTATTATTCATTATTTAATCATAATATCTTTTATTCCACTCATCCTTTAATTATAATTTTATATCACCCTTATTTTTTTCTTTTATATTATATACGAAAAAAAATATCTTCATGATTTATCAGGATGTCAAAAATCTTCTTTTGTAATGTTTTATATTTTTTTTCCAAATGTCTATTGGGTATCATGTATGAATTTGGTTCTCTATGGATACTGAATTGGTGGTTCATTTAGGACTATATCCACAATATCTATGTGAAAATGTAATATTGTAGACACTGGATATTGGATACATGAGTTGTGGGTTGTTAAAAAAATCAATATACTATGTTCTAAGAACCACAACTTTGATTGCCATTGTTGATTCAAAAGCTCCAATATCCCAAAACATGATGATACTTGTCTACCACAAATATCATCTCATTGTCAATAACATGAATAAAAATATTGAAGCCCCAATTTTGGGTGTCAAATACCAATAAATTTGTAATTCTGTGATGATCAACTCATTTATATCAATTGTCAACAACATCCCCCATGCAACATAAAATACAAAGGCCTCTACTCCTAATGAGTGGCCTACACTACCTCATGGGAAATTCTCAATCTTCCCATGACCCAAATGGCCCCATAATTTAATATGTGGTAACCTAAATAACTAAAATTGTTGGATAATTCTTTATAAAACCTTACTCTATAACACACTGAGTTTTTAAAAAAGGAAAATATGTTCGTTAGCATATACGACAGACAACACTAAGTATAAACGTAAAATGATAAATTAATATTTAAATATTATTGTCCTAACCTAGTTAAAAAATTAGTATGCATGAATAACATTAACTAATTTATTAAATAAATATAAATTTTCAACTCAATTTAAATTTATTGATAAATTTATGGTAAGTATTCACTAAATTTTTTGTAAATTCATTTTATTCTTCAAAAATGTGATTTTATCAAAAATGGATTTTATTGTTTTTCATGGGAAAATATTATAATAAATTTATAGAAAATTAAGAAATTTTATTTGATATAAATAATTGCATTACTGACACCAGAATTTCAATATAATATTATGATGAAATTTTGACATTTTTCTAAAATGTTTGAATTCTCAATGAATAATGAAACTATACTATATATTATTGAATATATTTTTTTTCTTTTAATTTGTTTTTAATTAAATGTTATATTTTGGGTTTGTTTCGAAAAATTTGGAGTTTATTTATACTATTTAAAATATAAATATATTTCTTCTAATGAATTTTATACTTTAATTTTTTATGAAAATTATTTTTTACTTAAAAATATATTTTTTATGAAAATTATTTTTTACTTAAAAATATATTTTTTAGAAAACCCCCTTTCCATCTTGGTTTGTGAGTTTGGTTTAAAATTAAAATTTTCCAATTAAGTGAATTGAATTTGATTGAATAATTTATGTAATAATAATAATTATTATTGGCATTATTTTATTAGGTTAAATTATTTTTTTCCTTAATAAATAGAAGAAATAATAAAAATATTTTACCAATTGTATAGTAAAAAATAGGTTTATCAATTGTTAAATGAAAGAAGTAATGGATAAAATTAAATTAATACATTTATAAATTATATTAAAATGAAATATTTAGACCCCAAGTCGTATAATATTTAGTCATGGACCATTTATTGGCCATGGTTTTGAATTTTAAATTTATAAAGTTAATTATTTTCAAACATTCCAAATGTGTCCTCCTCCCCACTTATAAAAGGACACCCCCTCTCCTATTCTCTACACACTAAAAGAGACTTTTGGTTCATCTAATACCTATAAACGTTTTTCATTGAATACATCTTGGGGGAATAAATACCTATTTAATATAATAAATCTATAACACCCCCATGATTTTATTGAATATATCTTCTTAAAAAATTAAATTTCAATGATAGTATATGTTGCACAAAACACTGAACATAAATGAACCACGATGTATTGTTAAATATTATTATCTTAAAAATATATTTTATTTTAGATAATGTTAATAGGATTATCTAAATTAAAAAAAATATTGTTTACACATTTTTATAAATTCAATTCATTGGAAATGGAAATAAAAACCCATTGAAAATAAAGGTTGTATTTTTATTAAAAAATTATTTTTGTTCCCATAAAGCTATTTAATTATAATAAATTAAATTAATCACTATTAATAAAAGACATTAATGAAATATATATATTATATATTAAAAATTTAAATTCCTAAAATTCATTTTATAGACATAAGATAAAAATTAAACGAATTTTAAGTGTAAATAGCTATATTTTTATAAAGGCGGTTTTACCGACTTTTGAGGGTGAAATTACTTAAAATATATTTTTTGAAAATTTTTTATTTTTAATTTCAAATAAAACATATTATTATAAATGGGAATATTAAAATTTTATTTCTTTTAATTTTTTTTATGTTTCTAATAACTTTCATGTTTTGATAAATATTAAAAACAATACTCAATTTTAATTGAAAACAGTTTTTTTCACATATAATTTATAGTTATAAATTATATTTTGGGTTAATTTAAATGTATAATTAAATTAATTATTTATTAGGGAATCTAATTTAGGTCATTGGAATTAATATCACATTGAATTTGAAGATAAAACCATTTCAATCATTTTAATGTTATCACTTTAAAAAAAATTATTATTCTCTCAACTAGATTAATATTCAATTAATTAATAAAACTTATTTGTTTTGAATTTATTGAAATTTATTCTAAATTTTAAATCAATGAGTCCAAATTATGTAAAAAATATTATTTTATTTTTGTAGATTATGAGTTGTAACTTTTGTAATTTTTATTAACATGGATAAAGGTAAATTAATCAACTAACGATAATAATAATATTATAAATATTATAATATTACCAATAGTTTTGTAAAATATTATTTTTATTAGTGCGTGTTGACCAAAATAAAACATGGTTTGAGATTATAAACTGTTTAAGTCACTTGTATAAGAGTGTGTAATTTATTATATTTTATTTAAAGAAAAGTTTAGTATTCCATACTCATGTCTTTAATAATTAAATCATTTTTAATATATAGTTATATAGAATATATATTAAAATATAAACATTAATTTGATATTTAAAATATTTATATTCAATTGGATAATTTATTTTTAATTTCTAGAAAATAAAATATTTATATTAATCATTTATATAATGACGATGAAATAATTATTTAGTTAATGGAAATATCAAACAGATGATGTTAATGATACTAAAATAAATATAATTTGAGATATTTATTTATATAAATGATTTTTTAGGAAATGTTTGAAATTTTATTGATATTTTAGTAGTGTTTTTTTATAATATATCTATTTAAATTTATTTTTTAAATATTCAAAGTAATGAATACTATCAAGATTGTCAATAATGTTATATTAAAACAAATAATATTTTACTAAAAGACCTAAAATTCATAAAAGAAATAAAATTATGGAAATATATTTGGATGGAGTTTAAAACTTTATTTAAGACTTATTTTTTATTATTTTGGAATTTTATATTAATGATTTTATCCCTAAAATCATAAAAACATATGTTGTCATGGTAAGAGGTAAAGGGTTTAAATAAGGGTTAAAAAAATCTAAGGGTAATAATGAGACCTATACTTTTCTAAAAAATATTTTCTGGTATTATTTCAACCCATACATATCTTAGATTCAAAATAAGTCACTTATATTCCATTTTGAAGTGAAAATTAATTTATATTAATTTATTATTTTGAGAATTTGAAAAAATTCCCCTCACCTCAATTATAAAAGAGAACCTCCTCCCACACTTACCCACAAAACTTTTAACCTTATATATCAACCAATGCTTATCCATTTATCATGAAAACATCATATACAAGTTATATCTACCCTAGCCTTCCAAAATTTTTAACTCTATATCTCTTGATAAAAATCATATGGAAGTCCCTAGAAGAAGGTGTAATTGTTTTACCAACCTATTGAAGTTCATTTATTATTAAACATACTATTCATGTGTTTTTTATAAACTAAATTAATAAATAAAGTATCATATATATGATTATATTCTTTTATTATTATTGGAAAACCATTTTTGATGATTGATCTATCCTTTGAAGAATGAAAACACTATGTGTGCGTATGTATGACATACCATCTCCATGCTGTTGTGAAATCTGTTTTTCATCATCACTTTACATGGATGGGTATAATGATGCTAATAATTGATAAATATGATATTGATAAAATGATATTGATTCTTGAAAAATAAAATTACCATCCACTTCAATACTCTTTCATAATTTAGGGAATGATAGCATTGCTCTTTTGTATGTACGGAAAATCGTCTCCAAGACGCTATGTGATTAATGATTATAGAAATTTATCAAATTATAAAATAAAATATTTATAACATTAAAATCATCTTGTATATGTTGTGTATATATATACATATCCTTTTAAAAAGAAAAGAGACTTTTATGATAAAACATTCATAAAAAATGAAGTAGTTAACACCAAAAACAAGGGTAACAATGGAATATAATCATCAAACGAGTGATAAAAATTATAATAAGATCTTATATAACAACATAAATTTTAAAAATGTAATTATAAATGTTAGTAACATTTTTAAATCCATTATACATGATTTTAAGGCATCTATAACTATAGGAAGCATATGCTAAGGGACATCATCTCAATCTTCTTTCATTAAGGCATATTTTGATGTTATATACCCACCACATATTTTTAGGTGTATATAAAACCCAATTGAATTATCATGTGATTATTTTTTTACCATGTTCTTTAATTATTTCATAAATTTTATTCTTTCATGGGGATGTTATTAAAATTTTCAAAGAGTAATAGGACACCTAGAATGATTAATTATTTAATTAGAAAAGCATTTTATCCAAGTCAATATTCTTGGTATTATTTTAAATAATCATTTATAATGATATAGAAGTATTATAAAAGAATTTTTCTGTTTATTTTTAATTTCATTCAAGTATTTTCAAGAGGAATCCTTTTATATGTTTAATGTGGAATCTTTTGAAAAAAATGGAATGTTCTATTCTTAACGTACACAGTGAAAAAACTTCTCCACTATCGTGAAAAATATTTAATTTATAGATTCATTTTAATTCTTACATATTATATTAAATAAAAATCCCACTTCCCTTGTTTTTTGAATTTTGGGTATTGATTTTTTTTAATGAAAATGGTATATTTAAATGAAAGTGTTTTTCATATGGGTTTAATAATAGTATTTTCTTCAATAAATTTAAATATGAGTTTTTTAGAGTATTTTAATCTATGTAATAATCCTCTATAGGATATTATCCTTGATTGAGGTTGATCCCTTATGATATTATTTTCAATATCCCATTGAATTTTTTACGATCAGTTTGATAGTGGATTGTTACTTTGATACCATTCATGGTTTATGGTCACATTATTCATATCTCATATGCTAGTTTTCCAATACAATTATTTATATTGATTATGTTTCACCATTTTTTAGTGGAATTAATTTGACTTAGTAAGTGATAGGCGGTTCCCCCTACATACCCTTTATACATCAATAGGACACATGAGACAAACTATTTTTTTGTTGACCAAGGCTTTACCTTTTTATGTATCATGTCTTAGTTAATGTTGGGACATCATGTTAATGAAGTCTCATATTATGAATTACCTCATTATGAAATTATTTATTGATATTCCATGTGATTATTTTTTTACTAAAATATCAATGGTTTAGTTTCACTCTCATATGATTATTTATATGGAATTATTTGATCACCTTTTATTTCGTCCATATTATACTTAATTTATTTATTAAATGGCATGTGTTTCAATTAATCACTCGTACATAATTGATTATTATTATTTATGAAAGATTACATTATATATATACCCATACCAATATTATGATATAACCCCTTTTTATATTTCGTTATTCTCATGGACTCCAAGAAGTATATTATGACTGATACACAAGGTTAGACAAAGGAGGTATAATGGAATATTAAATGAAATTCTTCATGTATTTTATGTTTTAAAATTTAATGTGAATTCAAATTATGTATCTAGTTTACCAAGACTACTATAAAATTGGTTTCCTTGTGATTTTATCACTTGTATCTTATGTTAATGTAATAATTTAATGCCCCGACTCCGGGCTACAGAGGTTGGGATGTTATAGTTGGTATCAGAGAAAGTTTAGTAGAAACATTAGTAACTTGGATTAATAAGAAATAAGTTATAAAACATAACCATATAATCATTTTTAGTGTTTGTATACGTATATGATAACATCCTATATATTATGGAATCATATATTGAGGGTAATATGTCATCATATAGACATCTGATAAATGATTGTTCCTGATTATATCATTATTATTAATGTTGAAAACATTGTTATTTGGGGTTTTGTCAACAATTAGAATTAGTAAGGTTATACATTAATGGATATACTCCAGAGGATGAATAGAATTCAAAATAAAAATCAATGTAATGAGATTTATAAGGATTTTACTATAGTACTTCTACTGTAATGATTTAGAAGTGTTAGCATTCTCATTAATGATTTTAAGGTGATAAAATATTTGGTATGTGAAAATAAGATCTAGATTACATTGTTTGGGTAATCATATATTACGGATGATTTTGTCAATTTAGAGACCTTTTTGATAAATTTGGATAAGATTAATTTTAGAAGGGTTTTATTGTTGGAATGGATTAAGGTCAACATTGGATATTTTTTTAAGGTTAAAGTCTGATTTATTAGATAAATTATCATAGCCATTTTGGTTTTATTAAACTTTTAATGGATTATGGAATGATTGGTAGAATTTATGATTCATTAATATGCTTTAGGTATGAAAAACTCAACATGAATATCTATTTCCTCAGATGAAAGAAGAAGTCAATATAGATCAATGCACAACCAAAAGATATGATAATTCTTATATCATGAAATGAAATCAAGTAATATTATTTTATCAATTTCATATCTAGATAATAATGTAATCCCTCAAATAAAAAGAAGGAATTTGGAATGAAAAGACTATTCATTTAATTTTTTTTATCATGAAATCAATGGACTATTTTACCCATCACAGATTAAAAAAATTTTGATAGAAGAATTTATATTGACCATGTAATATTACAGTAACCATAATAAATTAATAGTTTTAATTCTATTCTTGGTCCCGGATTTTTCTTTCCACTAATTATTTACTATTTTAGAGCCAAATTTTTTGATGAACTCCACATTTTCCCTTTCCATCTAATTAAGAGGGTGTTTTATTAACCTTATTTCCAATGTGCGATTCCACAATGTAGATTTCAAGTATCAAAATATTATTTTTAGTTGTAATTTCATATTTTTAGGAATAAATTTAATTAATGAGGACATAATGTAACACCACATGATTTTATATTACATTCCTGCTTTAATAAATTCAATTTAATAGATAGTATATGTTGCACCCAACACCAAACATAAATGAACTGTGATACAGTACTAATATTTTTATTTGAACAGAAGTTGTTAATTTAGTGAATTTGAATTGGATTAACTAAATTGTGAAAATATATTTCACACATGCCCATAAAATTAATTCCATGGAAGTGAAAATAAAAAACAATTTAATATAAAGGGTGTAATTTTTGTAAAAAACTATTTATATGCCCATAATGTATTTAACCATAATAAACTATTTTAATCAATATCATTAAACTATAGTGATGGAATATAAGTGTTATATATTAAAAATATTAAATTCATCCATTAAGTTTGATAATCATAATATAACAATGCATATAATTTTAAAAATAAAATGAAATATTCGTCTAAAGGTACTTCTACTTCCTTTCGATGGAGCACATATTTTAAAATAAGTTTTTGACAATTTGAAAAAAAAATTGGAAACATAATCTTATTACTTTAACTAGTAATATGAAAATTTACAATGGCTTATTTTTTTTATTTTTCTGATAACTTTCTTGTTTTGATGAATAGTAAAAAAATACTGAATTTCATTTAAAAATAGATTTTTCATCCAAAAAATTAATACTATTAAATAATACTTTTGTTTAGTTTTAATGTGAAATTATATAATTTTTTTATCATTAAATCCAATTTAGGTCATTTTAATCACTTTCATATATAATTTTGAAATAAAAACATTTTAATCTTTTGAATGTTTTCACACTAAAAATTTGTTTTTATCATATAGTCAAGGAATTAATTTTAAATTAATTTCTAAAACCTATTTGTTTTGAATTTTTTAAAATCGATTCTTTATTTTGAATCAATGGATCAATATTTTTTAATTATATTCATTTTAATTTTGGAAATTATGAATAGTAAATTTAGTAATATTTTTATTAACATTATTGAAGGTAAATCGAGTAATTAAGGGTACTCATAATATCTTAAATGTTATTAATTTACCCTAAAACTTCTTAAAATTTCATTGGTTGAGTGGATGTATAGAAAAATAATCCATGGTCAAAGAGTATAAATTTTTTTTGCCACATGGATGAGAGTATGACTTTAATTATATTTTATTTAAAGAATATTTAAAGTTTTCATACTCATATATTTAATAAATATATAATTTTTTATTTAGAGTTATGAAGAATAAAAATTACACTCTAAATAAAATTTTGAAAGATAAAATGATTATATTCATCATGAAAATTTATTTTTAATTTTTAAAAAATAAATAATTATCTTGACAGATTACAAAATGATTGTAGATTAGTTATTTAATTAATGGAAAAATCAAATAAATTATAAGACAAATATTAAAACAATGATAATTTCACATAATTATTATCATACATAAATTTCCAATATAAATTTTACATTTTATAGAGTATTAATAATTGATTGTTTGAATATGTGTTATTTTAATAATTTTTTTTAAATTCTATTTAATGAATACTATCTAGATTTACATTAATGTTATTTTAAAATAAATATTATTTTATTAAAATATTAAAATAAATAAAAATTATTCCAAACTGTTTGGATAAATTTTAATATTTTATCAATCACTCATTTATTATTCTTTTGTAATTGTTTAGTAACTACATTAACCTTTAATTATTAGAAATATATGTTTTCATGGTAAGAGTTAAAGGGTTAAATAAGCGGTAAAACCAAATGATAAGGGTAATAATGAGACATAAGCTTGTCTAAAAATTATTTTTTGAGATTATTTAAACCTATAATTAAATTATATTCTAAATAACTCACTATGTAGCCATTTATTGTCAAAAATTAATTTATATTAATTTTATATTTTGACAATTTCCAAAACTCCCCCTCACCTCAATTATAAAATGTCACCTCTTAGTTTACTTATCAAAACCACAATTTAGCCTTATTTATCAACCAAACACTACCCATTTCTCCTCCAAATTTATTTATATATGTTATTTAGGTTCTTGTCTTCCAAAAGGACCAACTCTAGATCCTTTGAGAAGAGATCTAAAGGATGTCCACCGAGGAAGAGTTAATTGTTTTACCATCCCATTCAAGTTCATTTATTCTTCTTATTCCACTAAAATTTTTGCTTCCACACTAAAGTAATAAATAAAGTATCAAATATAATATATTTTTTCCTATGATAATAGTGAAACCATTTTCTTTTATTTATCCATCCTATAAAATATGAAGACGTTGCACGTGCATACATAGGGCTTACCATCTCCGCATCGTTGTGTACTCTTTTTTCCATCACCACCTTAAAGGGATTCAGATAATGATGGTAATACTTTAAATATATGATAATTATTACTTTATTTTTATTCTGGAAACTCTAATATATCATCCACTTCCATATTTTTTCACCATTAAGGGAATGACAATTTCGCTCATTAGTACGTACATCTTACCATCTCAACAACATGAAGTCATCCATTTTACATATTAACCAGTAAAGAAAGATAATAGAAATTTATTTAATGATTTAGTAGTATATTTATTATATTAATATCATTCTAGAAGTGCTTTTTATATATATCATATGGAAATGAACTGATACTTTTTTGATAAATCATGCAATTGAAAATTAAGCAGTTCACACCTGAAACATGGGTAATAAAAAAATATTATCAAAAATGATTTATAAAAGTAATATAAGACAATAATAAATGGTAAAGTATATTTTATTATTGTTATGAAATAAGTTAATAAATTTATTAAAATCATTATACATGATTTTAGAGAATGTTAAACTAAAACAAGCGTATGGTAATAAACATATACTCAATTTTCATTCAATAAGACATATATTGATACTATAAACCCACCTTATTTTATGAGGTGTATATAAGAACCCTTTGACTTATCAAGTAGTTAATTTATTATCATGATGTTTAATTTTTTTGTAAATTTTAATTCTTTCATGGGGATATGATTTAAATTTTCAATGTTTTATGTGACATCTTGAATTGTGAATGATTTAATGATAAAATAATTTCCTCCAAGCCAATATTCATGGTATTATTTTACATATTTATATATATGGATATAATGGTATTATAAAAGAAATTTTATTTCTATTTTTAATTTAATTCAATGGTTTTAAAAAGAAATATTTTTTCTACTTTATTATGAATGTTTTTTCAAAATTAAAAAGGAATGTATTATTCTTAATGTACATGATGAAAATAATGTTTCCACTGTAGTGACTATTATTTAATTTCAAGATTCCATTGATAGATTATATATTTTCATAATTTAAATAAACTCGATAGATGTTTTTGTTTTTTTATTGAAAATATTGTTAATGAAAATTGTATTTTTATATGAAATTGTTTTACACATGAATTTAATACGAGTATATTCCCAAATATTTTTTCAATGATTTTATAAGTGTATTTTCATCTATGCCAGCATCCTTTTTTGGATAGTATGATTGATTGTGGATGATCTCTTATGATATCATTTAAAATATTTAATTGAAGGTTTTAGGGTTTGTTTGACTATGGATGTGTTATTTTTCCACCATTCAAAGTTTATGGTTAAAGTATTTCCGTCTCATATGAAAGTTTTATAATACAAGCGTTTATGTTTTTTTATGTTTCGCAGATTTCACACGAGGTATGAATTAGACATATTAAGTCATTTTAAGGGTCCCGTATATCCCCACAATTCATCAATAGGTCTTTTTGAGACAAAATACATTTGGAATTTTCAGAAAACTGACCTGTTTATATATGGTGTCATAGCCAAATCCATGACTATATGATTATGATGTTCATCATTATGAATTCCCTCATTAGGATATTACTTATTGATATTACAGGTTATTATTATACTAATATAATATCCATGTTTATGTTTTATTCTCATGTGGTTATTAAAATTTAATTATCAGACCATATTTTATTTATTCTATACCGTGCTCATGTTTTTTATTAAATGACATGTGTTACACATAATCGCCTTGCCATAATCAGTTATTATTATTGATGATCGAATTAAATGTATGTGTACCATTACTGATTATAGGATATCACCCCCTTATAGGTTTTATTTTTCCCCAGGATTCCAAGAATTATATTATGACTGATATGCAGGGTTACACAAGGGTTGAATAATGGAAGACTCAATGAATATATTTGTGTATTTTATGTTACAAAATTTATTGATAATATTAAATTTTTACCTAATTTACCAAGAATACTAAACTATTCTGCCATTTGGGACCTGATCACTTGTATCTTATTCCAAATTAATTATTTAATGAACTTTTTCTAGGATAGTGGGTTGGGGTAGTAACAAAAACCATCATAACAAGTCTTTAAATATAAACCTATTGAGGTTGTTTGAAAAATAGGTATAATTATTAACCATGAATTTTCATTTTATTTCATCTTTTACCTCTTACATATTAAACCATGTTAAAATAATAAAAAATATATCATTCATACACTGATATTTTATTATTTTCATAGCATAACCTATACCCCTCTCTCATTCCATCAAATGTAAAACTATGACATCATTGTTGGGTATGTTATACCACAGCCTCATGAACCAATGTGATACAATCTCCATCACCACCGCTCATGGATAAATATAAATTCTAATTTATTTTGTGTGTATATATATTATTCATGATACTTTTTTTTCATTTTAGAAATTAATATATAATATATATTCTTACCAACCCATTTATTGAAAAATAATAATGTCACTTTGGCATAAATGTGTATTACCACCTCCAGGATGTGATCTGAATTATTTTTCTTTTCTGCATCACATGGATGGTATATATAAGATTATTAAAATGCATAATATCAAATTTAATATATAATTATGTTTCAATAAAGTTAAAATAATAATTACCTTTCTTCTATAATAATTATTGAAAAAATAAAAATGTTACTAATGCGTATGTATGACCTATAATATCTATAATTGTAATATAGTTAATTTTTAGTTTCCATAATTTATGGTCAATTATCAATGTATATTTTAAATATAATTATTATAATTATTTCAATATTATTATTTTAAATATGATAATAAAATTAACTCATTGACCATTATAATCCAAATTATTTCATTTAGGACATATGATATATATATTCTCAAAACACTCAATTTGAAATTAGTTGATTAAGTGATGGAATATAAAATGATAATAAATAAATAAAATTAATAATAATCATGAAAATAATTATTAATCAAGTAAATAGTTAAAATATTATTATTATTCTGGATGAAAAATAATATATCTGACGAATCTGACTCATAGTAAGGGATCTCCCATAACCATTCTTTTTCTAAAGGTTTCGAAAATTCTCTCTATAACTCACTTTAAATCTATCATTATTATCATGGAGTGATTATGAATTATAAATATATATATACACATATCTTTCATATAAAATGATTATTTTCCATTCCATTGATAGGGAATCACATTCATTATGATAATTTCTCAAATTCTTTATTTATGAAATGTCTTTTTGATTATGATATAAGAAAATATTAGGAAACAAAAATCCCTCCCATGGGTGATTCTTATGTTTGTGCCTTGGGATTTATTTCCTTTTTGTGGAACACATAATCATGAACATGTTATGATGGGTGTTCCATGGTAGTTCTCTAATGCATTAGGTAACTATTTTTTATCATGAGTTGTTATGTATATGATTAGGGTGTAAACCTAATTCAATATTGGATTCTATCCATAAAGTGATGATGTATTAACAGTTGTCCTTGAATTATATATATGAAAAGTTTTTTATTTCTAAAAAAATTTCTATTTTTTCATGTTCTTATTATACCACATTAATTATTTTTTCTCTCATGTCATTACTCATGATCCTATGAATTTTTTATATAATTTTAAACCTTTTAGAAATTCATTATATTTAAATGTCATGATTTTTCCTTACTGGTATTTTTTGCACAACAATTTTGTATATTAATTCGCCAGGTTAACCTAGGAGTTTTTAGGTTCACAGGTGTTTTTCAAAATCTCATCTTGGAGATTAAAATATTGATTCATTATTTTCATTTTGATGTTTTATATACCCATTATCTTAAATTATGTAGGCCGTTTCTATCCTTGTCTTGTATTAATATATATTTAAGAAAAAAATGTAATAATTTGGGTAAAAAATATTTGTTTTTTATAATTTCTATCAAATCATGGTTTATATATTTTGGTTAATTATAAGTAGAATAATTTTTTGAGAACCCCATAAATATGTCCATGTATTTTAAAATAACTCAAAATTTGTGTATTGTATATATTGATTGGTTTAGAAGTAAAAACATCTCTGAATAGATATTACATGTTGACGTTTCATTGGAATATTTTTCCTCTTGGGAATAGCCTCAAAAGGGAAACATTAAGAATCAAATCAATCATCACTTGGAGTGATAAAAAGTGTCTTTACTGTAAATGAGGTTTGACACACTCAGTGTATATGCTTTGAAAATTGACGAACCCTTTATGAACCATTATTATGGACATGAACATGTAGTTAGTTTAAAACATTTAATATGAAACTTTAACATTTTTAACCAGAATTTATTCATATAGACTCATAAGATAAAACATACATATCATTAATTATTTATTCCTTCTATGTTTATATGTTTCCCATTTTATTGTTAATTACATAAATTATTATCACACTGTTATTCATTTTTCATTAGTTATGGGAAATACCAGAAAACTTATCAACAACCAACATGATAATAAATATGAGGATATTAAAATTATATTTTTCACCTTATTAGAGATGTATTTGATAACTTCATGGTAGTATTCTCTCAGTTGGATCAATCAATTAATAAAAACTTGAATTGTGTAATATTATCTCCTTCTCCTAAGAAAGTGAATTTTGTGGTTGATTATTTAATATGATAATTCACTCTTACATTAGTGGATCTTATTATTAATTAAATAGAAAATGAATTATATCCATAGTGAAAATCTTATTTCTCCTCAAATGTTTGGAAATGGGGAATGTTGTATTGTTTATTTATCTCATGTAGGGTGAATGAAATCAGTGGTAAATTTTGATCAAGAACATGATTTCCAAATAAAAAATAGATTATATGGATTGGGAATACAATAATAACATATATTTTAAGAATAAAAACCAATGAAATAACCATCTTAAAATAGGGATTGAGTTCCATGGAATAATTAAAAAGGAAGATGATTATATAAGGGTGTGTGAGGAAAACATCAGATGAATTTCATAGTATACCTGTACCTTCCTCATAAACACTGAATGTAAGGTGTACTACATCTTTAGTTGATTAAATCCATGTCTAAAAAAAATTGGTGATTTGAGACTTTTACAACCATGAAGATATTACTTTTTAGGACATTATGGTCTTTATAGAGATTTTATACTTTTAGTGTTCTTGTGTACCTAAATATAAAAAGTGTAGAATGGACTCTTATTCATGAGGATTAATGGAAAAATATTATGGTGTAAAAAATACAAAATATTCAACATATAAAGAGGGTGGGTAGATCCATCCTAGAAAATGACTTAAGGGAATTGGGAGATTCATAATCTGTGGAAAAGAGGGTCATCATGATAATCAATGGAATGTAGAGATGATGAAAACCAAAAATAAAGTGACAGAAAAGAATTTTTACATCAACAATCATACTATGGTATAAATTTTCAACAATAAGTTAAATGGGACATATAAAAGATAATTATCTAATTATTTTATTTTTGAAGAAAATCAATGAAAACAAACACTTAGGCATTGAGATAAAGTGGAGGAAATATGTTATAACTAAAATAAAGGTTGATAAAAAAATTATGTCATGAGAGGTATTCTAATTATTTATTCAATAATATATATTTTTCATTTTTATTATAGTCCTATTAATTATCTCATATCTTACAATATTAGTAGAACTATTAAGCAACCACCTCAAAACATAGAGGTTGAGAAATATATTAGAATAGGAAATGGATAAATAATTTCATCATAGGTATATAAGTCCTCCCAAGTAAACTTTTGGGAGCAGAATCATCCAAAAAATATCATCATACATTCTTAATTATGGTTTTATGCAATATTTCCATGGATTGGTTTTCCTATATTAATCTAGCACCAACTGTCAATAGAGGGATGTCACTCTTCATGTCCCATGATTTCCTACAATTTATTAAACATGTAAAAAGGAGGAGGAATGTCCTTTGGATTATTCAACTCCATCATGGATATTATTAACATATGATAAATAATATATATCCTAAATTATTTATAAAAATGATATAATCATTATGGAATACATCATCACTTTGATAGATTATAATGATTTATTATTTGAATAGTTTTATGGTTTTACTCTTGACTGAGAGGTTGATTTATTAATAAAATATTTGAATAGATATCATCCAACATTAAATACTCCTTAATAAATATACAATGTTGAGTTAAATGATATGGAAATTTAGATAGAAGAGAATCCATAAAAATGTTTTATATTCATGAGTGCTTCACAATGTGGTACATTATTCCTCTACATAGACAGTAATAAAGGGTCAATGAACCTCTATATAAATTATCATGAACTCAAAAAATGCATGATAAAGTAAAATTATCCCCTTCCATGGATTGATTTTCACAACCAGTCCCAGTGGGGACCACGCCGCGACTCCCCAAGCCTGCCTCCAATAGGCCAGGGGTTGGTGACTAGCACCGAGTAGGTATATTACTAACATTGGAGGCATTGTTTTTGAACATGTACACATGAACTCATCTCCACGACCTCAAATGTTGAAATTTAAAAACCACTAAGGGAAACAATTTATGCAAACAACTAAAAAATACAACAGAGTATGGTGGAAAGGAAAGTGATGAAAGTAAACTGGGCCAGAATACAAGGCCACCAAAACAAGAGTTTGAAAACGACAAAGTCCAACCTGTAAACACAAAGAGGTACTAGGACTGCCACTAGTAGCCATAGAAACACCTCGGCCTGTGGGGAAACTCAGAAATCTTGATCATATTCTAGTCCGCCCTGGACTCTGCCAAAATGCTGCTCATCTGCACAAGACACAACACATGCGGGAAAAGCCTATGCAGGGGTGAGTATAACAATACTCAGTAGAGGACCCCAAAAAACACAAAGAAATACACAAAAGAAAGGCACAGTCAGCACTACATAGTATATGTCCACTGAAAATATTTCAAGAGAACACAATCTAAATATACTCAAAATGCAGACTCGTGGTCTAGAGACAATTCACACAACCGCATACCCCCACTAGGGATTCAGTTCAAAGGTCCAAAAAGCACTTGTCTGGGAGAACTCATTCCAAGAGTCTGATAGCTCTAGTTACATCCATCCAAGAAGCATTGTTCATCAGGAAAAATCATGAGAGATAGATACACTCATTACGGGAGAAGACACTCATGAGTGGGGAAATATCGGGATATATGGATTCACTCATTACGGGAGAAAAAACTCTTGAGTGGGAAAGATCACGATACATAGATTCACTCATTATGGTAGAACACACTCTTCAGTGGAAAAGATCACGATACACAGATGAGGATTACTGCCAAGGCCATGGAAGATACCGTGACTCATCTAGATTCACATTCTAGGTAGTGGATCAACGCCAAGTGGAGTTGGTCACATTGATTCCTGAATCTATCTATGGTCAATAACGGATAGAGGATCTCGCTCTAGGCCTCTCGGAGGGATGATTTACTCTATCACAGAAATTCATGTTGATGGAATCATAGTCTTGTAGTAGGAAATGATGCCTTACCATCAGGGGATGAAGAATAAGGGGCACTAACCCAAACAAAACATGTCCAAGATACGGTGGAGAAGAATATATATCCATGTACAGAAATGTACACAGCGTGTAGAAACGTCGCATGTCGTGTCCTCTGACCCCGAGTAATCCCCCTGTACAACAGCCAGTGTCTCTAGGCTGCTCATAAAAAATGAAACTAAACAGAAAGTAAAAAAGATAACACACCGTGTATAAGTATCTGGGGTCTGCCCCCTGTACGCTGTCCATGTGTCCGTAAAGTGTCTCAACCCATGTACACAAGCCCGTGTAACTGGTACACGGGGTAACCCATGTTACTATCCTCGTTGGGCAATGTGGTGGAGTACACAGCCGTGTACTCCACCTCGTGTCCATGTATCCCCTAGATAAACGCCAAGTCCCATGTAGCCACCTCTTCCATGCTGCATAGAGAGTACACACCATGTCTCGAAGCTATGAAGTTCTTCCCGTGTCCGTGTATTTATAAGAATACATGCCAAGATTCGGGGAAGGTCCAACCTATCATGTGACTGGGGTCACAAGCCATGTGATACCTGTTTGATTCCTGAAACCCTATATGCCACTGCCAGTACTACACAGCGTGTTCTTTGGATGTACACACCATGTATTCCAAAATTTTCCAAAAACGACGCTTATCGCCAATGCACCTCCTGTGATGCCTCGATATTCATTTTGATGGTCTAATTACCACAAAATTCCAGATTCTAGGTCACCCTGAAGTCCCAAAGTCATCTCTGTTGTTTCTGGGCCTCTGATCGGACCCGAAAACACATTTTGATCCACCTGCACAAAGAACGGTGGAAAATTGGTCTTTCTAGATCTGGTCTGATTCATCTCCCTCTATCATCGTCGCACCTCCACTAGGACATCATGATGCCAAATATTTAATTTGGGATGTTTGCGTCACAAAACTAATCCGCAATGATCTTTTGTTTGTTGCCCCCTGAAGAATGCGAAGAACGCCCGAGGAAAAGGAATGGGGAATAAATCCAATAAACAAAATCGAGGAATGAACCTACGACATCGTTCCTCACAGCATATATGCTCTCTCGTTCGTAGGATAAAACTGAGAACAAATAAACAAAAATTAAACAAGGATTTAATTCTTTGAAATCAATCCAATAAAACCATCTGGTAGAACATATGAATCTGCAGATCAACTTGGTCGTGGTTGATCGACATTCGTCGTTTATGTTCATAAATGGGGAAAGGAGAATATAAATAATAATCCTACCTGAAGAAGGGATTGATCACCTATAAAGGGGTCATTCTTCTTTTTTCCTCGAGATCCTTCAAATTTTTAAACGTAGCGATTCAGAGCATTGATTCGTCATCGATTGTCACTAAGTGTTCTCTCCAAGGTTCCAAAATTCCACCAGAGTTTTCACTAAACCATTATCCAACATGAAACATACGATTAACGCATTAAAAAGGGGAAGCATGTTTATTCATTCCATCACACTACTACATTAATGATTCATGTTTTCATTTCTGAGTCATTATGACATGGAATTAAATAATGAAACAGTTGCCACGTCGTTGCGCTCCAGTGGATGTTTCTAAAAAGAAATAAAATAAAAATTTCAATTTTATTTTATTTTATTTTACTAAAAACGTATGAAAATTAACTTTTTCCCTCGACCTGCTCCGGTCGAGGTTAGACTCAATATTAGGTAAATTATTCATCCTAGATGCAATGGTGCCCTTGGATTTTTAATCTGGGCATCTGTTTGGAAACTGACACAACTGTGCACATATGCCGACTCACTTAACTTAAAGAAGTTCAAACCACCATTTCGGGATTACTGGGCCTCATAATGATGTGTCTTCTAAGTTAATGGTCTCATAATAATTCCATATAATGTTTAAATATAATACATGTAAAATATGAGAAATTATATTCTCCCCACCTCAGGGCTTTATGTCCCCAAAAATCCAAAACAAGTCTACTAAAAAAGATATGGGTACTGGGCACAGATCCGAGTATCTCAGTCCCACGTGCTCACCTATAGAACCTTGTGCTACCACCGAACGCACACTAAGGGAATTGATCACCCACGAAGAATGATCTCTAGCTGATCCTCGATCTCTAAGAGGTACTCAGTCAAAGTCACTTCATCCTCGACGTCCATCTCCTAGCTTTCGATGACATGTGATGGGTCATGCACGTACCTCCTCAGCTACGACACGTGGAAGACATAGTGTACCTGGTGTAACTACGGGGGTTGAGCTAGGTGGTACGCCAACTCACCGACTCTGCGCACTATCTAAAAAGGTCTGATAAACCTCGAAGATAGCTTGACTCCTCGGAAAAACCTTTGTAACCCTCATCGAGGTGAAACCCGAAGAAAGACATGGTCTCCCTCCTCAAACTCTAGGGGTCTTCATCGTCTGTCAGCATAAGAATTCTACCAGCTCTGTGCAGTCTTCATCTTCTCTCAGATGATCTGCACCTTCTCAGTGGTAGCTCGCACCAGCTCTGGACCCATGAGTGCTCACTCTCCGGGGTCGGTCTAGCAAAGCGGTGATCAGAAGGGTCTCCCATACAAGGCCTCGAATGGATCCATACCAATGGTGGAGTGGTTGATATTATTATATGAAAACTCCACCAGTGGTAGTTGGTCCTCCCAACTGCGAACAAAGTCTAAGATATAGGCCCACAACATATCCTCCAGAATCTGAATGGTCCCCTCCATCTGACCATTGGTCTAGGGATGGAACGTCGTGCTCAAGCGTAGATGAGTCCAAAAAGCCTCCTGAAATCTCTTCCAAAACCAAGATGTGATGTAGGAGTCTCTATCAAGGACTTTTGTTCAAGGGACACCATGATGAAAAACTATCTCCTATAAGTAGAGGCCTCCCAAGATCTCCATGGAACTCTTCTCCCAGATAGCTATGAAGTGGGCTGACATGGTGAGTTGGTCAACAATCACCCAGATAGAATAATTCCCCTTGGAAGTATGTGGTATGCCAGTCATGAATTCCATTGATATTCCATCCCAATTAAACTCTATAACATCCAGGGGTGAGCTAATCCAACCAGAACCTGGTGCTCATCCTTCACCTACTACCATGTAAGTCATCGAGAAATGAACTCTACTACAACCTTCTTCATGCCTAACCTCTAGAAATGTCATCTGAGATCTTGGTTCATCTTTTCCACTCCATGATGTACCGCCAGGGGGGAATGTATGGAACGCCCTCAGGACCTCTTCCTACAATGCTACTGATACAACAGTTCGTCCTATGAAACGAAGTATGTGCTCCATAACTTGCGAATATCCATCAGGAGCACGCCCTGTGGATAACTGAGCATGTAAAGCATCACAGTCGACATCCCCTAGTTTTTCCACCCTAAGTCACTGTACAAGTGGAGGGGTGACAACCATCGACTGCAGGTAAGTTGCATCCTATCCATCTATGAAAGATAACAACATTGTGACTAATTTCTTTGTCGCCTCAATCAACAGCTGTGAGCTCGACCTTCTACTAAGAGCATCTACCACCTTGTTACCCTTCCTAGGATTATGGAAGGTCTCGAAATCATAATCCAGGAGGAACTATAACCAACGACTCTACCTCATATTCAGATCCTTCTATGAGAAGATGTACTTGAGGCTCTTGTGGTCAGAGTAGACGATGAACCACTCACCCATAAGGTAGTGTCTCCACATCTTCAATGTGAAGACTACCACTGACAACCTGAGATCATGGTTCACATCATTTTTCTCATATGGACTATGCTCACGTGAACCATAAGCAATAACTTCCTACCTCTACCTCAGGACACTGCCAAGCCCGGTCCCAGATGCATTGTAGAAAACTACGTACTCGACATCCACCTTCGGAAATATCCAGATTGGGGAACTCGTCAAACTCTGTATCCACTACTCAAAATCCTGATGTCACTTCTCCGTCCATACGAACGGTTTCCCCATCCTGGTCAAGGCTATCATCGATTCTGATATTTGGGAGAAATCTATAACTAATATCCCGTAATATCCGGAAAACCCAAGGAATCTTTGCACCTCTATCATGCTCTGAGGTGGCTCCCATGCTAATACTATATCCACCTTGGCTGGGTCCACAACTACTCTATCTGCTGAAATGAAAAATCGTAGAAAGTGGACCTCCTAAATTCAGAACTGGCACTTCGAGAGCTTGCCATAAAGCCGGTGCTCTCGATGAATATCTAGAGCCATTTGCAGGTGTCTCGCGTGCTCCTCCTCTAACACCAAGTACACTAGGATATCTTCGATGAAGACCACTAAAAACCATTCCATGTACTACTGGAACATCTAGTTAATTAGTCCCATGTACACTACATGACCATTTGTCACACTGAAAGTCATCACCCAATACTCATATTGACCAGAGCAGCATCTGAAGTCTGACTTCAGTATATCCTCATTCTGTACTCTTAACTGGTGATAACTTGATTGAAGGTCATCCTTTGAGAACCAATATGCCCCTATTACCTGATCAAAGAGGGGTTTTATTCTCGAAAGTGGATACTTGTTCTTCAATGTTACCTAATTTAGGCACCGATAATCCACGCACAACATCAAACTCCCAGCTTCTTTCTTAGAAAACAAGAATGGGGCTGACCAGGGTGAAACTCTAGGTCTCACGATAACCTTGCTATGCAAATCCTCCAACTTCACCCTCGGCACGCGAAGATCTGTGGGAGCCATCCGATATGATGATGAAGAAATCGGTGTCGTCCCAGGGTGTAAGTCGATGCAGAAGACGATTTTCTCAGTGGGTAGGTAGTCCTAGAACATCTTCGGAAAAGACGTCCTCGTACTCTCCCACTACAGCTGGGAACTGGGATCTTACCACATCTACTACTCCGAGGGAAAAGCTAGCCAACTCATGGGTGACTGGTTACACCCTCCTATGCATGAGACCATTCTGTGATGCATGGGTCTCGTTTTCTCTAACAATGGAAAACATCATCCCATCATTGTGGACAGACTGCACTGTTCACCTAAAACAGTCAATATAGGCATGGACTGAAGATAACCAATCCATACCGAGAATGACATTGTAAGGGCTTGATGCTACCACCAAGAGACTCCAACTGAAACACTCACCTCAAAGGGTAAGATCACACTGTTTGCAAAGGTTCATGATCATCGAGTCTCCTCCCGTAGGTGTATCTAAGTGTAAGGATCGATTCAATGGCTCTACCGGAATCTCAATGTTTCTCACAAGACATGTGGTGATGAAGGAATATTTGGAACCTATGTCTATATGTACGAAATATAAGGTAGAAAAGATATAGATCGTACCTCAGCTCATCCATAGATCCCTTGGGTCATATGCCTCAACCGCATTCAGTTGTCCCCGCCCCTATCAACCAGCTTTCTGAGCCTTGTGCGGACCTACTGGTGGTGGTGGTTGAATTAATTCAAAGCGTCTACCACCACTTGAAGATCTCCATGATCCTCTTGCATATCTTCCACCTATCGATTCGGTCTGTTCCACTCCATGGCTCTGCCTCAGTGGTCCATCCACCGCATCCATGTCAGCAACTCGACGGGTCCGACAATCTCTTGCATGATGTCCCCAACCATCACACGTGTAGCACCGCTTCTCCATAGTATGATTGGATCTAGCCTGGGAGCCCTAGACTATAGACTCCTTATCTTGGGTCCACCTCTGACGTCTCCCATATCCTAATCCCTATGTCTGACATCGTCTCCTTACTAATGGAATCTCAGGATCTATCTTCCAGCTGCCGATGGCTGTCTCTGCTCCACCATGAATCTCTCGATCACCAAGTCCCATTCATGCACTCCGTCATAAGTCAAATTTCATAGAGGCACGGAACTAGCTCAGATGTCTCATCTTAGACCTCGCTCGAGGGTCTGAGCTCTAAAGTACTGATCTCTAACCATATCCATCGATAACCTGGCGAGGTTGGTGAACCTCGATGAATAGTCGTCTACCGTCAGGCTGCCCTACTGGAGCTGAAGAAGCTCATGGATGCGTACTTCTCTCAGTGTAACCAGAGAGAACTTCTCTCTAAAGAGTTTCTCAAACTATGTCCATGAAATTGTCTCCTCATCTTGAGTCTGCATGGTCAGACTCCACCATCATCCCATCGAACGCTGAAGAAGGCCCTCTCCTAGGATCACCATCAGGTCTGCTGGTGTCCTCACTAGATGGAAAACTCCAGTCACCACCTCAAGCCAGTCCTTAGCCTCCTAAAGTTCGGGCTTTCCTAGGAACCTGAGGGGTCTCTATCTCGGGAACTCATGGAGCACGCTCAGACTGCACTGTTTGTTGGTCTGTGCTATAGGTACCATAGGATGATCCATTAGTGTTGGTATAGCATGTGCACCACCTGGAGGCCACGCCTGGGAAACTAGTCCCTGTATCTAACCCTCTTCACTGAGGGTGTCATTCTCGAGATCGTGCTGCTGAATCTTAGTGGGTATTTATCATAGAGCCATTCTTTAAGGTAACAAGATGTAACATGGTTAATGAGTATATCTGGATAGCTGAATCAAAGGACATGGAAAACACAACCCATTCCTATATGATGCATGTACCATTATTTTATTTCCCCGCAACTAGAGTTTTCATGTATCTTGTCAAAAAGCAGTTTATCAGAGTCATGGTGAATGGATACATCAGCCGCCCGTACCAACACTGGATTCTCTGACTAGAAAGAAAAGCTTGAAACACTTAACACTGTTGCCCCAAACCACTCTAAATGACACTTGGTCCAAAGATTGAACCGAACACCTTTGATACCACTCTACCATGTTGTGTAGTGAGTACACTCCGTGTCTTGAATCCATGTAGTTCTTCTCATGTCAGTGTATCTCCTAGAATACATGCCGAGCTTTGGGGAAGGTCTAACACGTCGTGTGACTGGGGTCACATTCCGTGTGATACCTATCTGACACCTGAGACCCTAGTCATTGCTGCCAGTACTACACGGTGTGTTCTTCGAAAGTAGACATCGTGTATTCCAAAATTTTCTAGAATCGATGCTTCTCGCCAGTGCGCCTCCCGTGATGCCTCAATATTCATTTTGAAGGTTTAATCACCACGAAACTCTAGATTCTATGTTGACCCGACGTCTTGAAGTCATCTAGATTGTTCATAGGCCTCCGATCGGCACAGAAAACATGTTTTGATCCACCCGAACGAAGAACGGTCAAAGAACGGTCGATGAACGGTCTTTCCCGATCTATTATAATTCATCGTCTGCTATCGTTGTCGCACCTCCGCTAGGTCATCGTGATGTCAGATCTTCAATTTGGTATCGTTGCGTCGTAAAACTAATATGAAATGATCCATTTTTCATCACCCCACGAAGAATGTGAATAATGCACGTGGAAATGGAGTGGGTAAGAAATCCAATAAAAAAATTGAGGAACGAACCTCTGCTGTCATTTGTCATGGCGTTGATCATCTCTTGTTAGTAGGATCAAACAGAGCATAAATCAACAACAATTCAACATGGATTTAATTCTCCAAAATCAATCCAATAAAACCCTCCTTTAAAAACATACAAATCTGCTGAACAACTTGTTCGTGGTTGATCTGCATTCGTTGTTTAAGTTCAGAAATAGGGAAAGCAGAATCAAAATAAAAACCACTAACGGATAAAGGGATCGATTACTGACAAAGGGGTCATGCTACCATCTTCATTAAGATTCTTCAACTTTGTTGGCACATCGATTCATGGCTTTTATTCTTCGTTGATCTTCATCGAGAGTTCTCTCCAAGGTTCCATGATTCCACCAGATTGTTTTATCAACCTTTTGCCAATGAGCAACATACAATTAACCCATTAAAAAGGATAACTATTTTTTTATTCCATCATGCTCTGTCATTAATGTTTCAAGTTGTCATTTCTGACTCATTATGACATAAAATTAAATATTAAAACAGTTTCCACATTGTTGCGCTGCAACGGATGATTCCAAAAAGAAATAAAATAAATATTGTGAAATAATTTATTTTATTTTACTAAATACATCTGAAAAATTAAAATTTCCCCTCGAACCGCACAGGTCAAGGTTATACTCTTTCATAGGAAAAGTCATCACCTCGGATGCAACGGTGCCCTCATATTTTTAATTCGGGCATCCATTTGAAAACTGCCACAACTGTGCACATATGCTGGCTCCCTTAACATATATAAGATCAAACCACCATTCCGGGATCACCTGGCCTCGGAATGATGTGTCGTCTCTACGTGTGGTCTCATAATAATTCCATATAATATTTAAAAATAATACTCATAAAATCTAAGACATTACATAGATAGATTTTTCAGCCAACTAAGTTGGAACTATTAATCCATAATGTGGAACTTCAGTCAATATATCATCAATTAAGGGTGAATAATAAATTTATTCCAAAACATTAGTTTCTAATATGGTATGAACACTCTGAGTTCATAATGATTCCATTATGAATCAATAATAATATAAGAATATTTATAGATTTAATGAATATGGTCATTAAAGATTACCTCTACATATTTTTTATATACATTATAGAAGATATTCTCTTATACTCTAAATGTAATGTGGAGAATTTGAAGCATTTGAATACTGTGATAAAGACCCATCAATAGTTGAACCTATTGAAAGGTATGGTAATTGTGAGTTATGGATGGTGGAAGTGTCATTCCAAGGGAATTTTATCAGGAGTAAGGGGATATCTCGAGACCCTACAAAGAAAAAAAGAAATTATAGTGTCCTAACCTAGAAAATTTTAGAGATATATGGATTTTCTTTGTAATATTGGGATAATATATCTGATTGGTATACAAATTTTCACAAATATTAAACCCCCCAATAATGAAAACTTGGAATGTGTTAGAGTTTTTTTGTCCATTGAATTCAAATAGTGCTTCTATGAGTTGAAAATTATGATTATCAAATAACCATTCCTCAAACTATTTTTATTTGGAAACTTTTCATGGTATTTAGTTATGCTTCCAAGAAGGTTTCAAGGATTTTACTAATGAAAAGTTACAACTTTAGATCCTAAACCTCAAGGAAATTTATCATTCATGTGAAGAACTATCCAAAACTTATTCTAAAGTTGGATGCATTGATTTTGTGTTAAATACATTTGGCCACTATCTCTATGTATTCTCAATCCATTACCATTCACGGATTATGAAATATCAATGACTTTGAATGCTCAATACATTACCATCATGGGTAAGAATGTAAAGAGGTAGATTCCCTATCTATAATCGAACTCACAACATTATCACTAAAATAATTTATAATGATCCAATATTCTTATAATTCCAATGGATGGCCATTAGAATTATGATGTGTAGAAAATAATCATTCATCTAACAAATTATTGTTCAAAAATATATTATAGCATTGATATAGGTCAGACAAAGAGATGATGTGGCGATTTGAAAGAATGTGTAAGATATAAGAAAATGGTAATCCTTGAAGTTCCAAGTTGATGAATAATAATTTCTTTTATTTGGGTCATTACCCTATGCTCCATAATATATTGAGATAAATAAATAGTTTTCAATGATTCACAGGGCTCAACCTTCTCTATTTACCTAGGTATCATGAATATGTATCAAGATCACAAAGATCATAATTGACTAGAAAATATAATGTAGGAGATATTGGAATATGAATCGATGTGTTGGTGTGTCGGTAACTGAAGGAAGAGAGGAAAAATTCTAATTGTATAATGAAACCATAACCCATACCAACCTTAAAGGTTGAAAAATCACCATGAACATCATCTTAGGTCTTTCAAATTTGTCATGAGAATATAATGCCATATAGTTTATAGTGGATCATCATACAAATACTACTCACATCATTGCAATCCTATAGGATGTCTCTCACGATCTACTTGAAGGATAATCATTGGAGAGGTGTTGAGTATACCTATAATACCACTATCGATTCTATCTATATTAGATCCTAGATTTACCTAAATGTTTTAGGAGTCTACAAAATTCTCAAAATACTAAGTTTAAATTTATTAAATACTACCAAGGTATAACTAATGGATAATATAAGAGGAATATTCAATGACTAGAAGAAATGATGAGAACAATCTTGAAATACATCAATGGAGTTTGAGATCAATATCTTTATTTCGTAGAGTTCCCATAAAATAATAACTTTTACTCAAGCATAGAAATTCCTAATTTTGAATCCATTTATGGGAAGATATGTAATAAACTTATGTTTTGGGATGATGTTTCTGAAACCAAGGAAATGGGACCAAAAATTGTTGGGAAAATGATTGAAAAGTTCAAGATCATTCTTTAAAATGATTGGTCTACTAAGAGTTTACCAATGCGGTTTGCCGACAATAATCAATGAGACGTTGATTTTGAGGTCAAGGATAATGTGTTTCTAAACATATCCCAAAGGAATAGGTTCAATATAATTGGTATGAATTGGAAGCTAGACACTAGTACATAATCCCATTTTATATTCTTGATCGCATCAAATTTGTAGTTTATCTACTAGAACCCCCCAACCATTTCTCAAGTAAGTGATGTATTTCATGTATCCCTATTGGAAAATTATATTAAAAATCCATAAAATTTACTGAGTTTATTATTGTATCATATGGGAAATGATATATATTATGGTGGGTAGCTGGTGAAGTTTGTGGACTGTAGTGATAATGTAATATGAAATATAAAAAAATAATAAGGGAAACGAATAATGGAAGAACCATAAATTTAAAGAGGGAACCTAGGAACTGAAGGAATCTATGCAGTACATGTAACCTCACCTATTTTTAATGTCTTATTTGATAAAAAAAATTGAGTTTGAATTTTATTAAGGGGAAGTATTTAAAACCAAATGTTTTTTAAACTAAAATAATGTTCAACTGTGTGTATGGCATGCAACACCGAGACTGAAAAACCAAGAAACGTTATTATTTAAATATGATTGTAATAACTTGGATGTTAAATTATAGAGTATGACTAAGATTCAAATATTTTTTTAAAAAAATAAAATTTTTCTACTTGGTAGAAATGTTGGATAATTTCATATTCAATAATAAATCAATTTTGGGTAAGGAAATTTTATTCATCAAAATAAGTTTTTTTTTCAAAAATTGATTTTATTATGTTTCATTAGAAAATATTATAATTAATTTTTGAAACATTAATAGAATCTATTTTATAAAAAGGTTATCAAATTTTAAATTATAATACCAATATTGTCATTTTTTAAATTTTCAAATTTTTCTACAATTTTTTATTATTGAATAGGGAATGTATACTGATTTTTATTGAAGACCATATATTCTTTTAAAGTATATAAAAATTCATATTTTATTATGAATTACATTTAAGACATTACTAGTTTATTTTGGTTAAATATAATCCAATTATTATCCTTGTGAATAATTAAATAAATTTATTTGGTATAAACACATTTTTATACATAAAAAGACATTTTCCCAAAACACCACTTTTCCTCACATTTTATAAGTTTAAATAAAAATTTTATTATGCCTATTATATTATTTCAAGTTAACTAAATTGATTCCATATATGAAATCATAATTATTTATATTATTTATTAAGGTTAAATTAATTTTTTACCAGATTATATACAAAAAAATGTATAAATTTGTTACCAAGATTAAGGTTAAAATAGGTTTACTTAGGTTTAAACAATATAGATAAGAATTAAAATCCCCCAGAAACTTATCCAATTTTCTTTTTGTATACATATTTTTTCCCTATCCCATATAGTATTCATTAATTAATATTTTAGATCCAATTATTCTAAATAATACATTTATATATTTTTTCTAGAATTTCCAAGAATTTCCTCTCCCCTAAATATGAAGGGAAAACCTATATCATATATATTTCCACACATCATTAGAGATTTATATCAACCAATACAGACCCAAATATCTTCCTTTGTTCACATTCCATGATATGGTTTCCATTTTTTGATCATAAAACCATCCTTGGATGAATTTACGTAAAAACCTAGAGAGGATTTCTAATGATGATGTATAATTATTAACGTTGGTTTTTCATTTGATTTATTCTACCAAATACTTCTAATATTATCAGAAAATTATTAAATAAAAAAAATATGTATTACATATACTTATATATTATTATGTTAATATACAAACCAAAACATATATTCTCTTCCATCAAATGGAAAATGAAACAATCACCCATGCGAACGATGTACAATTGCCTCAAGAATCAATTTAATTAATTTTTTACCACTCCCTCTCATAGCTCGATATTATGATAAATTTAATATATATATATATATATATATATATATATATATTATTCATGAGATATTAATCATTATTTAAAATGATTCTATCATATATTTTCATACAATAACATTTATTGAAAAATAATAAAGCCACTCATGACTTGGTGTGGATTACCCACCCTTATGGAGAGAGATGATTTATTTTTAGTTTCCATATCACAAGAAAGGTATATATAAGTGTATTAAAAGAATAATTTGATATTTATGATATAATTATATCATTTTAATGGTAAAATAATATTTTCCTTCTATCCATAATGATCATTGAAAATTTAAAATGTTACTCATGCATCCTTGCATCTTACGGTCTCCATAGTTGTAACATAGTTTGTTTCTCATAACCATATTTCATGGTTTGTTTTAAAATAAAAATTCAAATATAAATAACATAAATATTTAATGGTTATTATTCTCTAGTTGAAAAAAAAATTCCCATCCATATCCAACCTACGAAACCCATTTTTTATATTCAGATGGAATATCATCAAAATCTCTAATGTTAAATTTACTTATTATGTGATTTAATATAACATAAAAATAAATTAAGAACAATGAATTATAAATGTAAACATGATTCTTGAGAAAATAATATTTAACATAAGTCTATTATATTGGAGGATAAATACTGTATATAATGAATGGGACTCAATTTAACAGATCTCTTTGAACCATAATTTTTTTCAAGGTATGAGTATTATCTCTATAACTCACATTATATATCTCTTTAATATTATGGAGTGATTCTAAATTCTTTATATATGTAAATAAAATACACAAAAATTATTATTCTTTCCATTGATGGGTTAATAAAATAATTATGGTCATATCTAAAATTTCTTCTTTAATAAATATCTTTTTATTATTATTTGAAGAAATATTATGAAACCCATTTTCATTACTTGGGTAATTATTATTTTTAGTCATTATGATTGTCTTTTTTGGCGCACATAATCATGAAAAAAATCATGGGATTTCCTAAATAAAACTCCAAGGTAATGGGTAATTCTTTAGCCTCATTATTCATTATTTATGTGATTAGGGAGTAATCTTAATCCACTATGGTACTTTTTCCACCATGTGATGTTGTCCTAGAAGTTATCCTTCACTTATTATTATGTCATGTTTTATGTTTCTATCACATTTACTATTTTTACATAGTCTTATTACACCATATTCTTTATCCCATTCAACCATATGGTTACTTTGGAGCCTTCTACATTATGATATAATGTTAAAATATTGAATTAGACGCTTTGTGTTTGTATCATGTTTATTCCCATAATTGGTTTTTTAACATACCCCATTTTCTAATTTTCCCTAGGTTCTTCCATGTAGTTTTAAGAGGTCAAGTGACTTTGAATCTCATTAATAATATTAAAATAGTTATTATTTAATTTCATGTTCATGTTTTACATACCTAGTATTACAAAGAAACATGATTCTCTCAAAAATTGTATTGAATTAATAGATATTTATATTAAATATCATGTAATAATTTGTGTAATGAAGCTTAGATTACTACACCATATCCACCAGTGAATCATTCCTTCCACCATCTCAATAAATCAACTCCTTATATTTTATTTATATGAACTTCATCACCCCCATATTCAGTGATCAATATTATCCACTTTCACATGATCCTTGCCCCATGTAAAACTCTAAATTATCACTTACATTCTTAAGGTTTTGGGGATGATTTATCCCGTCGGTTCATGGTGTGTTTGTGAAAAAAATTTAAATCCTAATATTTTCATATTCTGTGTAGTTATGTGCAAAATTTGGGAAATCATGTCATAGAAACCATAACCCATTTTTAGTTTTTGAAATAGGTGCTCTCACTGTGTGAACACAGTTTAGTTAATTTTATGACACAAACATATGAAGTATTTGTTTTTGGAGTAATGGTTTTCAGATGGCCTATTAATTTTTCGTTTATTTAATAAATATATCTATACGACCTACTTATGTTGGGGTATTTTTGTCTTCATAGGTTATTTTTATTTGGGGGAACATCTATTCCTCCCCAACTCAAACTCTCTAAACCTAGGAAGTTTTCTCAACCCACCTTTGCTTCTCCAATATTCTCCAAGGTGAATTCATGGTGGGTTCTTGAATTTTATCCTCATGTATTGATTTTTTATGGATTATAATATCTTATTATATTATTTTCTTCTCTTTTCACCAATTTTCATCTAACCCAAATTTCAGTGTGTAGAAATTTTAATAGTAAGGTTTATGATAACATGTTCTGTTTGGTTTTCAATAGTTGTGATCCATCCAATGTGACCTTTCATAGTGGTTCCCGTAGGCCACATGATTCCTTCACATGGGATAGGTTTTTCTAGTACATTTTATTTTAATAAAGATTACATTGTGTTTTTAATATTTTAAGAGTGTTTTGAATTAAATCAAAACATTATATGATTCATAGTTTATATTAACAAATTTTCTCCATTTGTTTTCTTTTTGGAATGTTTTATATTTATTTAGCTGAATGGAAGTTTGGTTACAAATATTTTTATGAATTAATTGTATTTGATAAATTAATTTGAACGTTTTTTGCAATAAATCCAATTATTTCTTATTATTTTTAAATAATTTGTTATTATAATGTTTATTCTTCATTTTTTAAAAATATTTTATCAAATTTTATTATATTCCAATGCTTACAAAGAATGACCCTTATTTTAAAAGGGTTTTCATGTTTGAGTAAATTGTTTCCCTTATTAAAATTTGGATTCATTATATTAAATAAAGGGGTGAATTCATTTTAATGGAATTCCATTTTTTCAAAATAGGTGTGTTTGTACCCTCTTGAGTTTTTTGTTTCTTGTATAATTCCTTTAATTTATTGATATAGATTCTTCTTTTATATTATTCATTATTTTTTAGATTTATGTTATTTTATGGTGATTTTGATAGGGTATTTTCAATGTATTATGTCCATTGTTCTTTAGTGTTATTTTTTAATTATATTAGAAATCTATATGACTCAAAAATGACTATCAAAAATATATTTCCCAAGAATATCTTTTTATTTATAAATTAAATTATCATTTGACACCTTGAGATAAGGTGGGTTGTTAATGGATGTTTAAACCGTAATAAATCCTTTATTATCCTTCTTATTAAAGAAAATTAGTTCATTTTTTGTAAACTACATCTCCTTGGTAAAACTAATTCAAAGAATGTTTAATAAAATGGGTATTTTAAGAAACGTAAAAAGTATTTTCATATTTATTTCATTTTCTTCAATGGAAATGACAACAAGTTTTTAAATTAATTGTAAAATTGTTGAATTATTTCTCTATAGAAAAGGACTATAATAGACTCAAGTTAGTATCATAAAAACCTTTTGATAAAACACTGTTTATATAAATTTGAGGGTAAATAGTATTGTTGTTTACATGAGTTTCTCAATTTATGAATTACATCTTTATTTTCTACCATTATCTATTTGGAAGTTGGGTTTATTTTGTTTAGGGTGGGTAATTAAGAGTACATGGATATATTATGATTTATCACATGGATGGATTAATCTAGTTTCATTTCATGTGATGTCATCTTATTAGGATACTGTATTTCCTTTTAGTTTAGTTTTTATTTCCTTGTTTTAAAAATATAAAATATTTTTAAAATGGTTTTAATTATAAGGAAACCCTTTTGTAAATGTTTTTTTATCTTTATCATTATTAATTTTTTGGTTGGATTTTGTTTTTCTACTTCCAATATTTATTTTTTGGTGAAAAAATCTAATATATGGAGACCTTAGGTTGAGTTCCCAGTAGGAACCATTATTGATCCTAATTTTTTTTATGAAATAATTCCCAATATCTCACATATTGTACCTTATTGGTTTTTTATATCTTAGGATGATTGGGAATATATCACAATCCATGTGGTGGAATAGATGAGGTGAAAATTTAGTTTATCTCGGGTTGGATCACTAAAAACAGTGTTAATGCATATAGTTATTTGGGGGTAAAGGGGGATTGGAACTAGTATAGTCAGAGCACAATTGGTGAGTATACAGGAGTTCATGGAAATCTTTTCCTCATGCAATACCTCAAGTTTCCAAGAGTATTTTTGAGTTTTATTTTAGTTTTTGGTGTTATTATTGTTTATTATTTATATTTTCTGAAACAATGTAATTTTACTATGAGTTTTTGGGGGACACTGTGAGACATCATGGGAAATTACTCATTTTATAGTCAAACAAGTGATAATCATGGGGGCCAATTGGTATGAAGTATTGTAAAACAAATATTATGTATAAGATAGGGAATCTGTTATGGAAAAATATAGAAACACTAAAATAGTTGAAAAATGATGCGGGCAAATGGTTCATGCCAGAAAAAGTTGAAAATTATTACAATTTTTCCTTTTTTGATGACTTCATCCTCTCTTGTTTTTTTGGGACAATTTCATGAATGTTTGAGTAATTTTTTTGTATGTTTTAATTTTTTTAACCTTTTCATTAAAAAATATTTTCTATTTTGGAAACCAATTATTCTTTTCAAAACCTCATATTGGTTGAATTAATTACTTTGAAAAACGTTTTTTAACTCTATGAAGAATGATTATGTAGGTAATATTTAGGGAAAGAAGTTTATGGTTTTAAATTGGTTAAATTATTTGATTATTTTGCTAAGTGTTTTTATAGAGAAATTTTTGCAATAAATTAATTTCATTATATGGTTGGGGTTGGACTTTATCTAAACTTATTCAACATGTTTGGTGTTTTTAATATTATTTTGTTTTATTTTTTCATTTGTCTCAAAATATAGTACTTACGGTGTTTTTATGAAATGTTGTTTTTTTGTGATGTTTTTTATTTTTAACCCAATATTGGGGTCATCAATTATTGAATTTCATCTCTCAAGAAGTTTTCCCATTGATCCAGAAGTAGTAGTTTTAGACTTAAACTCGTGATATAGTGGTATGGCCTTTTTCTTCTCTACTAGTGGATCACCATTGAGTGTTTCCAAATTGGAATCCACCCATGTCTAGAGGTTACCAAGGATATGATGAGGTGAAAATGTGGCTACCAAATATTGAATAAATCATTATGTCTATAGAAAATCTAGAGTCATCTAGGGTGTGGAGTACTATTCCTTTATTCAAAGGATCGGGTTTTGATTGGTGTTATAACACTGTCCATTACCAACCATTCAAATATTTTTCTTGTAGAAATATTATGGTTGATTTCATATAGAATTTTTATCCATATGGAATGATTTTTGATATTTTTATAGAGTAATTGAGTGTCCATTAGGGTGATCACTCATTGAAATATTATGTGGAAAAATTCAATGGACCGGTTCCCTTTTCTCCTGAGTTGGTTATGGATGAATAAAGGACTAGTTCTTTTCTATAGGCCTTCATCTAGATCATAGCTTAGTGTTTTTTTAGTTTTTCATGAATTCCTTAATCAATGTGATGCATAAGGGAATTATTTAAAAATAATTATCTGTAGGGTAACACATGGAAATGGATATTGTAATCCCATATGGTTCTTCAGTAAGTAAGAAGTGGAAGTGAGTTTTGTGATATTAGTGTGGTATGTTTGGGCATGTTAACCCTTCTACTTTGATAGTTGTAAGGAAATGTCACCAGTATGGTCAACCATTTCACCTCAAGATATTTTTAAGAATAATGGACCTCATTTGAAAATGAGGGCTCTGGCCCAACAATGTTGTAGGTGGTGTTTTGTATTTTACTTCCACCTAGAGAGCTAAAATTTGTTTTTTGGTTTTGGGGGCTTCCCATTATGTAACATATTATTTTTTATACCTTTCATCTCTTTTGTAAAATCCATTTATTTTGTTATAATGTATGATGGATCATTTCTCAGGTTATAATATGTTGATATGTTTGTTCCTCATTAAATTTGTTTCTTCTAAATCATAGTGTTGACTATTTCTTTTGATTTCTTGATGAATTACATGGGAATGGATTTTTTGAGAGATAGAGTATTGAGGATAAGATTTATATTTCAATATATAATGTGAGAGATAATGAGTAGTGTTTTTATTTATGGATCACTGTCGGTAGGTGTTTTGAAATATTATCCCTGATTTATCAATCATACAATCTCATGGCCCAAAGAAAAAGTCATGTTATTAATTTTGAGTCATGTTCAAGGGTATTGGTGTTTTTTATAATTTTGGGAGTGGGTTATTTGGTGACCTTATTTTTTATTCACTTTGAACTCTTTGTGGTGTTCTAGGAATGTAGTGTGTAGTTTGAAGATCATTACATATAATTTATCATTATTTTGGGATATATATATTAATGTTTCATCATTTTAGATTATTCCTAAATGGTGGGGAGGCCTAAGGACCATCTATATGATATTCTATTGATAATAGGATTTTTATTCAAAATTATTGGAGTTGGGCCCTACCATTTCATGTAGTTATTCTAACCATATATGATTCAGAGTTGTTAGTTTTTCCCCTTAATCTGGTTTAGGTCATAGAAGTTATCTTTGTGTTTTTCTAAGTTATTTTGGTGTAGTTATTAAATTCACATTATACTATGGGAGTGGAACTCCCAAATTATCTACTCATTAATAATCCTTTTTTAGGGTTTATAGTACATTAGAGATTGAGTAACCAATGGTTGTCTAATTTTATTGAGGAGTGGGCTTCTCTGTTCCCATGTTTCTAATTCCAAGTTCATTAGTTAGTTTTTTTAAAATATCATTATATTTTTTGAGTTTATCTTGACTTATTCATTAGTTTTATTCATTGAAAAAATTAAGGCGATGAGCTTTATGGGGGAAATGTGGAATGGTGTGGATAACTATGACACCATAAATGCCCCATTTTCTTGATATTTTAGGTTGATTTATCACTAGGGTTACGGTTTTCAAGGGGTAAAAACATTGAGTTTTTAATGAATTCTCAAGGCAACACAATTCAAGAAATCATATAGAAAAAAATGTATTCCATCAATTGTTTAGGAAAAATCCAATAGCATAGTCTATACACTATTTGGTAAACCATGTAGGATTTCTATTTTATGGTTTTGGTTTATGAGTAATGGTTTTTTCATGGTTTCTGCATGGTTTGGTAAACCATGTCAGACAACTATTTGATCATATTGGGTTGGGGAATTTTTTCTCCTTAGGTTATTTTAACTTGGGGGGCCTTCTATTCTTCCCCCCACTGAAACTCCTCTTACATAGACACCACTCCCATCCCTTCATGGATCCTCTATACTTGTCCATAGTGGATTTATGGTGTATTCTTCAAGACTATTTATCTATATTGAACAGTGATGGCTTCTCCACTCTTCTTCTCTTTGTTTTTCCATTTTCCCATCTTTTCATATGAACCTAATTTCTATTTCAGATGATTTTAATGGTTAGGGTTGTTCTAAAATTCGGGTTTTTTTAATGGTTATGAAATATCTTAGGTGACTATTTCTAGTTATTCTCGCCATAGGACACATGGGTCCACCACTTGAAAAATGTGTCAAGGATTCATTTCTTTTTAATAAATATTTACTTTGTTTCTTGATGTTTTAGTAGTATTAATAAACTAATTTATTGATGTATATGATTTATATTTTTGTGTTATCAAAGGTTGTGCATGTTTTTGTGTCTTCCCTAGGTCAAAAGTGGTTAATTATTTTAGTTCAATGGAACTATGATTTGAAATGGTTTTCAATTCATTAATGGTGTTTGATAAAAATCCATTGATTTTTTGGTACAAGGAAAAATCATTTCATTGTGTTTTTAATCAACACTGATAAATAATGTGTATTGTTCCTTTATTAAAAAGGGGTTTCCTATTTTAATGTATTACTATGTTTTAAAAAACATCCTTGTTTATAAAGGGGATTAATTTTTTTTATATAGTGGTTTTCTTATTTAAAAAAGGCATCCTTATTTTAAAGAAAATGGATGTATGAATTTTAATAGATATACATGTTTTCAAAAGAGGGGTGTGTTTCCTTATGAGTTGTTTTTTGGGATTAAGAACTTATATTTTTGATTATATTTTTTATTTGATATTATTTTTAATTTCTATGTCTTACATTTTATTGAATGTGATTTTGACAGGGTACTTTCAATGTATTATTTCTATTTTTCTTTGGTGTTGTGTGTGATTTCATTTGTAATTGAATTCGGTTAAATATGGATTTTAAAAATAGATTTCCAAATCATATCTTTGTTTATGTATTAATATAAGGACTATATGGAACCTTAAGGGAATATTGTTTTTTTACACCCTAATAGAGACCTTGTGGGAATTTTTTATGCTTGTGTGAATGTGTTAAAGTAATAATAATGAAGTTTCATGAATTATGAAGTTAATAAATGGGGTAATTATTTTAGGGGTTATTTAAGATGTGTAATGTATATGATTGGTGTTCCCCCCATTGCCTTCAGGCAAAACAATTCATGTAATTAGCATTGGTTTTGTAGAGGTACACATCTATTATATATGAAATGAGGAACTATTTGATACTGTATATGGAGTAAGGGATATTGTTTATAAAATTTAATAATTACACAATGGCTATTGTCCCTACGATAAATTTTATAACCTGGGTTGGGGTATTTAATGATGACACTATTTGAGATTAATTCAGTGGGGTAAGATTTGTAAGATACAAGATTTTCATAATGTATATATTTTTTTGTAAGTTTCTATTTAAGTACCTTCTATTTAGCTAAATAAAATTTAAAAAATATCATAAGGAGGATATGGGGGTCCAGGAGGGTTTATATTTAAAAGATAATGAAAAACAATATTTTTAGGCATGTTTTATGGTTTGCCCATGGCTAATGAAAACTGTGCGATGGGATGGCCAAAATGTGAGACTTGAGACAGTGTCATATCATAGAGTCACTGAAATGTTTGAAAACCATCCAAATATAACCATGTATCCATAAATCCACATTTCCCTTTGACATTTTATTTTACATTGTTTTCACACAGTTTTTTAAACTGTACGAGAAAAACTGTGTGGCCCCTTAAATGTTGGAAAATTTAATGTTTTCCAATTACAGGATTTCAAAAAACACATCCAAATTTATATTCCGTTACCTCTCTTGCAACCTAAGGAAAAAACAAGGATCCAAAATCTTCCAAGGGATCAATATTCCTTATTTATAGGCTATTTAGAGTGTCATTGGTTGCAAATCGATGATCTGGGTGAGTCTAATTATCTCCTCTCACCTCTTTTCTAGATTAGGGAATATATCTTAGATGATCCTTCATCTAATTCCATAAAATAATTCTTTCTCATATATAATATAGGAAAAATATTCAAGGGTTTATTTAATTATGATCTTAGGATTATATTAATAGAGTGTTCATCAATGAATTCTTGTTAGGTGGTTAGTATGTTTAATCCAATAGTTTTTATATAAATTTGTGCATATGAGGTTATGTTCTTGTTCTCTCCTTATTGTATTCTTGGTTAATTTTGTGGTATTTGATTTTTTTAGTATCCAAATATAAATTTGAACACCTCATGATTCCCATGGGATTCATGGATGATGACTTTACTGATTTAGGGCCACCCATGGGGTATGTCGGCCATCCTGAACATGATTAACATAAATGTAAAATGAGAAAGTGGAATTATTTTTAAAAAGTTTTTAAGACGAACACTTTAAATGGTAAAATTATTGATTAAAAGGTAAAATGTATAGTTGTTTCTATAGGTGGTAAATATAAAAGAGAATTGTATTTATTTATAGGGAAATTGGTTAAACAGAATTTAATGGGAATGTTCTGAATGGATTGTGATTTATATTTGGAATTCATAAGTGGGTTAATAAAAGGGAATTGATGAGTAATATAAGTGAGTTAAACCATGGAAAATAGTTGAAATTGTTAAAGGTTTTAATTTATGGGATGTCATGAAATTTTTTAATGAGGTTATGCATAATAAATGAGAGTTGGGATAAATTGAAATGTTACATAAATGGAAATGTGAAAATGTGTTCTGGAATAATGTGTATTTCCTTGTTTATTCTTGTAGGTTAGGATTAGAATTTGAATTTAATGTTATTTGGTTTTAGTTTGGAATATATATATATATATATATGTATGTATGTATAGTCACGTCCAAATTCCATGGTGTTGGGATGAAGGACGGAGGTTCTTCTCTTTGGTCGGGTTTGATAGATGCTCTATCCCACCAAGGAATTCAATGGTTGGGGAGTCGGAGTGATTCTCTATGCCCCCAATGTTTGTATTATATGAAACTAATTGGACCAAGGCTCCATGGTATGTGAGATATAATGATTACAAAATATTTATCCCTAGTGAGATAAAGATCTGACCTATTCTTTATGCATAGTGATGTAAATAAATAACCATAGAAAACATGTTGATAATGAACTAACAAAGGAAGAAGATGAAAATTATGGGAATTGGAACTAAGGATAGAATAGCTTAATTTCAGGGTTATTAATTAATAGTACCATAACTATTCGTTATTTACTTTCCATTTATTTCCAACATTCATGTACAACCTATTTGGACTGGATGTTTTGTAGAGACCATTAAGGGTGGCCTACTGAGTTGTAATCACACCATGCTCAACCCGCCATTGGATTCCCAAGAATCATTCATGGATTTGGGTCTGGGAAAGGAAAAATCCACCTTTCATATTTGTTGATTCCGGCATGAAATGTACATTTATGTTGCTCTGATGTTGGAGTTTGGACCATATTGGGGATCCCATGGTTTGTCTTTATTTTAGGCATTTTTTCACTTGTCACTACTAGAATGAAATTTCATATTTTCTATTTTATTCATATTTATGAAATCTATTATTCATTAAATTATTCCAAAGGTTGTTTCTATATTCTTTATATGATACGATATTCTATTATTTTATGTTTCCATTTGATATTATATCTCTTTCTTGGATTTTATTTTTAGATGCTAATAATTTCTACATTATCATTATTTTTGTAATTATTTCCTAATTTTGTTATTTTCATTTTCATATGACTCGTTATGTGATTGAATTTTTTTATGTTTTTCCTTTTCTATATTGACATTGATTGAATGTGTGTGTATTGAGTTTTAAAAAAATAGAATATTGTTTTAAAAAATGAAATCCCTATGGAATCCTTTATTTGAATTTTGTTTTAAATGATGCAGTGATTTATTTTAAAAGAATTATTTTTTTAAGATAAAATAATATTTTTTAACTTGTTTCTTTTCTATTATTAGATATAATCTTTGATAAAATAATATAAATATTTTTCTATTTTGTAAAATACAAAAACATGGTAAATACTCTTCAAGAAATGTTTGGATAAAAAGATGTCCAAGTAAATGATAAAAGTTATTTCATTTTTATTTCCATTTTATAAATGAAATAAAATACTATTTTATTTATTACACTCACACATATAGAATATTAAAATTGTTGCATATATATTCTTCATGTTTTATTTAGGTTCCAAGGATAAAATTTACAGAATGGGTTATTATTTATCTCTATTGGTAAGTGGGTGATTTCGAGGTTGTGGTGGTGAATTGAGAGTCACATTGAGATGTTGGGGTTTTCCCCTAGTTTTGTTGGACCCTTTTTGGGTCATTTAGCGTATCAGAATCCTATGTCAGCATTTTCCTTTTTAGTTTAATTTTTATTTTATTTTTTTGAAATGTAAAATCTTTTAGAATAATGGTTTCAATTATTTGGAAAATCATTCAAGAAATATTTTAATTTATCATCAGTTTTATTTCTTTTTTGGTTATGTTTTTTATTCTGTTATTTCATTTTGGGAACAGACATTGAATATAAGGAGATCTCATGTTGGGTTCTTGGTTGGGACCATAGTTTTGGTTATTTTATTAGGGTGAAATCATTCCCAAGTGGTAACTTGTGTTACACTAGTTCTTGTCACTATATTGGGATGATCAGGAACACACCTCTCAGTATATGGTAAAATGGATTAGATAAAATTTAATATTAGCTAGGGCTAGTTAGCTACACCACACAAATTTTTATGGAACCAAATTAGTAAATTACTTCCCCATGATATCATCCAAAATCATCATCAACATTTCCAACCAACCATGGAACTATATAGCATTAACTTCATGCCATATAAATTCTAAAGGTATACATTCTCACTCGAGTCTACCCTCAATAACCCCTACTAACAATAAAAGATCCACGAAATTTCATTCCCAATATCACCCAGACCATCCCAGTTACCCTTATTTATTATGAAAACAAATAACATATAGAACATTAAAAAAATATAAACCCCCTGAAGTACAAATTAATAAAATCAAAATAATCTAAAGTTAATTTGGAATTAATCGATGGAATATCTAAATTTGATAAATAAACCCTGAATTTTGTTATTTAAGAGTGGGATGAATAAATATCATTTAAGATATAAAATCGATACACAAGAATAGTTTTAATTACCAATTGTTCCCTCCTAAATTAGACAACATAATATTCTGAATATTAATGGATGAGAACTCCCTCGAACAATGATGGAATGAACTATGGGTAAAATGTAACACCTCGACCCCAGTTACCCAGAGTCGGTGCATTATTACATAACATTGTCATGATCACAAAAGATCAATTCTCAAAAGACCGATTAGTTTAGTATCCTTGGAAATACTAGATACATTCATAATGATTACATTACATCATAAAGTGAAAACTACAACAACATCTTATCTCCACACTCATATCCCCTTATACTATCCCTGCAGGTCATTCATAAAATACTTCTTCACATCCTGGGAAAAATAAAACATTGAAATGGGTGAGCTCAGATTCCCATTAAGGATAACAATATAGCGGAAACTTTCATAAATATGCATAAACATTTAAGGCAATGTATAACTAAAACAAAAGCCTCTTAAACATGAACTACAGTATAATATGGCAAAAATAAAATGAAGTAAATCCATTTAATTATTCACATGGTTATTTTACTAGTCGAATAATCACATGCGATATCACTAACCACATTCATAATGTTGGAATTCATAATGTCATACTATCATAACCACATAGTCAAGACCTTGTTCTAAGACTACAAATAACATTTTTTCAAGGCCTTGTGCTAAGACAATAGTTTATCTCATGAGACCTACCGATGCATCGAGGAGTTGTAGCTGGCTCCACCCGTCACATACTAATTCCAATGCATTCCTCATATAAACAGGTGTAAACATAACATAAACATTCGTATTAAACTAGAATACAAAATTTCAATACTTTATCAATAAACCATGAATGGTATAAAAATAACACATCCATAGTCAAACATATCACAAAACCTTCAATACAATATAGATGATTTGTATCATAAAAAATCATCTTCAAACAAGTTTAAAATCCATCAAAGGATGTTGACATAGATAAAAATGGTTTGTAAAACTCTTTGAGAGAAATGTACATTTTTCTTGAAAACATTTAAAAGTCAGACAATTTAGAAAAGAATACATTTAAAGACATTTTTTGAATCAATGTTTCTCATACCACTTTGAATCTTTTTAACAGAATTAACATTTTAAAAACATTCATATCTATTTAAATAAATCCTTAAAAACCATTTTGAAGACATGGAAATTAATGATAATGATTTAGAATAATAAATATTTAAAACATTTGAAATGATTTATTTAGTAAAAAAATTCCCTTAAAATAATCCCTTTGAAAACTCTTTCATAAAACATGGACATGGATAATAAATATTTCCCAGTAGATACTTACATAAAAACTACCTCGGATAATAAAGAGATTGTGAAATTAACACTTACCAATTTGATAACTTATGAAAAATACACCCCATGAAAGAGGTATCATACAATGAATATGTAAATATACATAACTTAAATTGTATTACACAAATAATTCAATTATGGGAAGTACATACACCACACAAAAGTTAATAGTGGCAATATGGAATGAATCTCATGGGAATAAGGAGTGAGATGAAAACCCCTTACATTGTACATTTTCCTTGGTAAAGGGTAGGTTAAACTCCTGTATAATGGAGAAATAAATGTTGTTGAATTATACAAGAATCATATACATTAATATGATATCATATATCATCTTTTAACATTGATTTGCTGATAATATCTTAGTATTATCGTTGTTTCAGGTGTTAAAGGATTCGTTTTCCTTTATATTCTTTGTTATGTGAGACATATTTGTTATGAATGGGATGTATATTATTCATATCCAGAATGATATAATCTATCTAAACATTAATTTTAATCATCAAATTAAATTTAGTCTTGAATGGATATGATGGGGAATGAATCTCATCGCGTTCGTGCAGACGGTAATCAGTACGTAAGCATGAGCTACAATATCATTCTTTTGATATTATAATTATATATAATTAGATGGTATATCATATATAAATAATAATTATCATGTAATATTTATTATTAACATGAATTACACATCATTTTTATACCCATCAAAATAATAATTTATTGAATAACAATTACACCACAACGTGGAGACTGTAATCCGTACGTTCGCACGTATGGTGACATGTCATTCAAAGGATGGATAGAATACTGAATATGGTTGTACCATATTTATAATAACATAACAGTATATAGAAGATTCTGGAGTTATTATTTTATAAGGGAAATAACAAAGAACTAAGAAGTGGAAGAAGAAAGGAACTTGAAAGAGGGTGGTGAAAACATTACCTCTTCTTCGGGTTCTTCCTTTTGATTTGACCAAAAGGGCTCCATAAGTTGGCTTTCTGATCAAACTAAGGCCTCTAGGTTGAATTGAGGGATTGTGAGAGAATATTTGGGTAGGGTTTGTCCACTTCAAAAAGTCTTTGATGGTGTTAATTAGTGAGAATGGGGAGTGCCCTTTTATAAGAGGGGTGATGGGCACCTTAGGAAAAGCTAGAAATATTATTTTATAATAAATTCATTTTCGGTTTCTAATGGCTCCAAAGTAGATTATATAACTTTTAAGGTGTGGATAGGTGGAAAATAACTCATCCAATATTTTTTAGACAGGTTTGGGTCACTATATTAACTGTATCTTTTTTATTTAACTCTTATTTAAATAGTTTGACATTTACAATGTCTCTTTGTATTATTATATTCTATAATTAATAAACTTACTATAAATATCCAAGAAACCCCAAAGTGGTCCATTAATAATAAATATATCATTACATAAGTCCATTGTCCAAACATTAGATTTTTTAGGAATATAATATCAATTAATAATAAAATATTTGTTTTAAAAACTCCTTTATCTCAATTTTGACACTATTTAATAATTGATTTTTTATAAAGTCTTAAAAACAATTTATTTCGAACCGAGTTTATTTAACAATTCCTGAAATGTCATATTGACCAATAAAATTCTTGAATTTCATGAAAACGTTCAAATTATATTTATTTTAACATTTATAATACTAATTATTTGATTGTTTCATTAATAAAAAAAATATTGCATCATTATTGTGTCATAAATAAATTTAATAATTAATAGTATAAAAATTATAAATAAAATAAAATTATGTAGTAAATATCTTTATATTTCTAATGAATATTTATAGTTTAAAATATACCATATATAACCTTATGTAAAAATTGTTTTTCTAAAAGATATATGCATATGTCATTTTTGTAATTACTTTAACTTAATTAATATAAACTGTCATTATCATTTAAAAGTGGATCCCTGGGGTCTCAAAATCGACCCAAAGATGAAAATGTTCAGAAATGTATCAACCAATAGGGTTAGGATACGTTTTAGGGTAATTTATTATTATTGTTATTATTATATTGTTTTACCCTTATTTACCGGATTTACCCTTTAACCATAGTAAATAAAATCTTTACAGAAATAATTATTTGAAATGTATAAAAATAATAGTTACATATTTAAACAATTTGGACCTCCTGATTTTAAATATGGAATCTATTTTTCAAAATTTAAAACACATAAGTGGGGGAAATTAATTTAAAATTAATTCCCATTGTTAAAACAAAAAGCGTGTTTTTAAGAGATAATAACTATCAAAAGATTGGCACTTTCTTATGTACAGTATAAATGTGAAATTATGTTCAATGACAAAAAATATATTAAATTGTAAAAATATAATCTATTTATTCTCTAAAATAACTCAAATTAATAATTTATCACTATTAATTATTTTGATTAAAAAAGTTGTTTTTAATTAAAATTTAGTAACTTTCACTATTCATCAAAATATGAAAGTTATCTGAAAAGTACAAAAATTCACCCTAAGATAATTTTGATATTCCAAATCCAAAAATGAAGTCCATTTTGAATGATAAAATTTATAAAATTTCAAAAATTGGGTATCACTATTCATAACGGCTAGTTTGATTGGTTGTGGTGTGTGTTAGAACTCGAAGTTACGTACAACACACACTACTGTATTATTCAAAGAGAAGTGTAATGTGGAAGCTTGAGGTGTTTCATTCTCCCCTCCATCAATAAATTATGTCCTCACAATTTTTAAAATTGGGATTGGGAATATAATTGAATGTCCCACATCGGAAAAATAGTCAATAAAACTGTCACTTTAAATGAAAGAAAGAGAAGTACAAAGGTCACCTGAGATAACCTATACTAGGATTCCATGTAGAAGAACATGGATATAGATGATAAACAAATTTTCAAGTTGTTATGGAGAGGGATAGAAAACATGATCAGGAGAAAGTTAACAATAGGAAAACCACAAACTTGTGATGGGAAAAATGGTCATTAGTTTCCCAGTAGGAAAAGTAAACAGACAACATTTTTGTTTTTATTTTTTTTAAGTTACATTACCTAAAGAAGAGGAATTAATTTATGAGATTGAATAAGAACATAAATAGATATAATTACTTTTTAAGTAATGTTTCATTCTTTAATAAATTTCTACTACTAACTCATTTTAAAATTCTGAGTATTCAAGAATACTTGGTCACACTAGAAGAGCTATAATAAACTTCTTACAGAATCACATGATCTATGAAGGATAAACTATATATTTACCTTGTATTTAAATATTAATCGAAACCAAAACAGTTATTATAAGATCTGATGATCCCCAAAAAGGATATTCCATTAGAGAAAGAAACACTAATCTTAATTTCTAAAATTAAACCAATAATACCCCGAAGTTAGATAAATAGCATTCAATAAACAATTGTCCTTAAAATACATCAATATAATCCAACAAGTATTGAAATGAAATACTTAGAAGAATTTGGTTATGTTGTCTTCCACATTAAATTCTATCTCTAAATTACATAAACTACTCTTAAAGACACATACTTAAAAGTAATTAGCTTAATTACATATTTTCTTTTATAGGTCAATCATTTATATAAATAACCCAAATCACTATAAACCAAAAATAAAACAATTGATAATAATAGACCATTACTCATCAAATTAAATCCCATAGTATTCTATTTTCCATGGGCATAGAGTGTTCCCAACAAAGCGAATATCTTCCAAAATAAAATTTATCACTTAATCACCAAATCGTTTTCCTATACTAATGGTATTCATTTTATAAGACATAAGATTCCAAATCAACATATTATTGATCAATAAAATCATTTAACTAAAATTAAATAGTCACACTAACCCGGGACTTCACGTAGTCTAGTGGTAGAAGATAAATCCCAATCGCACTTTGGTTGTGGGTTCTATTCCCATAGCTTTGTCTGACAGGATGGGTTGTCACACGGTATGTGTTTTGTCATTTTTCAAAAACTATATTGTATAACATTACCAAAGTGAGATAAATTCATCAAAATAACCATAACATAATTTAACAACAAATGTTATCTCATACCTTTCATTTTCATCCCAAAATATAATAACTTGTAATTTTCTCAAACTCGATGATCATATAAAACCAAATGGTTATTTATAACTATATCCACAAGAGAAAATATAAGTCTTCCTAAAATATCATTCTTACATGGAAAACTGCAGGGTTATAAATACAATAGAAAATTTTTCCAAAGCAATCCCATCAACAAGGAGCACTAATACTTTTAAACATTTATCCAACCATTTATTTCCACATAGCTTCTTCTTTGACCAATAAAATATCCTATAGAATAGGGAATTCACTCGGGTAATGGTCAAGTCCCCTACATTTATGGAAATTGACTGTAAATGGATTCTTGGGACCATTTTTATTTTCTTCCATAGTACTCTTAATTTTTCCTCAGAAATTCTTCACTGTATGTCCTTATTTACCGCACATAAGGTATTTCTTTTTTCCATTGAGACACTTTCCTAGGTGTATCCTTCCACATTTCCTGCATTATGGAAATTGAGGATTCTTTTCTCGATGGTCTCCACTGCTGGAGCTCTTATCATTCATCAATATTCTCTTCTTGGTTGAGTCCGGGAGTTGGTTAATATATATTTTTCTGATCATATTTTTGGAAAAATGATTTGTAATGAACATGATATCTTTTACTCCTATCAAAATTCAATTTTTTGGCAAATTTCCACCACTGTTCCCACCTTGTACATCATTCTCAAAGTTACTATGACTTCTTTGGAATGCAGCAATTGACTAAAACCAGAAAGCATTGTGTGAGTAACAGTAGTCATAAAATCATTTAAAGAATATCATGGAAAAATATTCTTAATTTGAAACATCTTAGGAATAACCAAGGTCCTTTATTCTCATCTTATATTAAAATACTTCAAATCGGTTTGTAAAAAAATGTAAATTATCCTAATCATATCTTCTGGGAGTGTCGTAACCAAGAGTGCAGCAAGGCTCATTGTCGTGCACTAGTTCCCGTTTGAGTCTAGCTCAAAGATGTGTTTTCAGGTTTTACCCCTAGGTACATCTGTTCCAGAGCTGCCTCTACCTGCTCGTATCCAGACAGGGATGTATTGCTTGGAAAACTCAGAAAATCAATAAAATACCAAAATTATCGGAATTTCATCTATACTAATCATCAAAGTCAATCTTAGGGCTATGTTCTCTAATTAGAGTTTACCTAAATAATGTTTCCAAGGCTTGTACTAAACTTCCTCTGATACCAACTCTAATGCACCAACCCTAGTTACCCAGAGTGAGTGCATTATTACATAACATTGGAATGATCACAAAAGATCATGTCTTGAAAGACCGATTAGTTTAGTAGCCATCGGAACACTAGATACATTCATAAAGTTTACATTACATCATAAAGTGAAAACTACAACAAAATCTTGTATCCACACTCATATCCCCTTATACTATCCCTATATTTCATTCATAAAATACTTCTTCACATCCTAAGAAAAATAAAACATTGAAAGGGGTGAGCTCAGATGCCTAGTAAGGATAACAATATTGTGGAAACTTTGTTAAATAGGCATAAACATTTAAGGAAATATATAACTAAAACAAAAGCCTTTTAAACTTGAACATCATCATAATATGGAAAGAAATAAAATGAAGTAATGCCATTTAATCATTCACATTGATATTCTACTAGTCGAATAATCACATGCAATATCACTAACCACTTTCATAATGATGGAATGCATAATTCCATACTATCATAACAACATAGTCAAAGCCTTGTGCCAAGACTACAAATAATATTTTGTCAAGGCCTTGTACCAAGACACTAGTTTGTCTCATGAGACCTACCGATGCATCAAGGAGTTATATCGGGCTCCACCCATCACATACTAAGTCCAATGCATTCCTCATATGAACAGGTGTAAACATAACATAAACATTCGTATTAAAACTAGCATATGGAATGTCAATAATTTATCCAGAAACCCTGAATTGTATAAAAATAACACATCCATAGTCAAACATATCAAAAGACCTTCAATACAATATGGAATATTTTTATCATAATAAATAATCTTCAAACAAGTTTAAAATCCATCAAAGGAGGTTGACATAGATGAAAATGATTTGTAAAACTCTTTGAGAGAAATATCCATTTTTCATGAAAACATTTAAAAGTCACATAATTTAAAAAAGAAGACATTTAAATAATTTTTTTGAATAAAAGTGTCCCATACCACTTTGAATCTTTTTAAATAAATTAACATTTTAAAAACATTCATGTCTATATAAGTAATTCCTTAAAAACCATTTTAAAGACGTGGACATTAATGAGAAATATTTAGAAGAATAAATATTTAAAACATTTGAAATGTTGTTTTAGTAAAACAAGTCCCTTAAAAGAATGCCATTGAAAACTCTTTCATAAAACATGGACATGGATAATAAATATGTCCCAGTAGATACTTACATAAAAAGAACCTCAGATAATAAAGATATTGTGAAATATACCCTTACGAATTTGGTAACGTATGAAACATACTCCCCATGAAAGAGGTATCATACAATGAATATGTAAATACACATAAATTAAAATTTATTACAAAAATAATACAATTTTGGGTCGTACATACACCACACAAAAGGTAATAGTGGCAATATGGCATGAATCTCACGGGAATAAGGAGTGAGATGAAAACCCCTTACTTTGTAATTTTTCGTTGGTTGAGGGTTGGTTAACCTCCTGTATAATGGTGAAATAATTGTTATTGAATTATACAAGAATAATATACATTAATATGATATCCTATATGATCTTTTAAAATATATTTTTTGATAATATTTTAGTATTATCATCGTTTCAGGTGTTAACAGATTCATTTTCCTTTTTATTCTTTGTTATGTGAGACATATTTGTTATTGATGGGATGTATATTATTCATATCCAGAAATATATCATTTCTCTAAACATTATTTTTAATCATAAAATTAAATTTAGTCTTTAGTGGATATGATAGGAAATGAATATTATCACGTTCGTGGAGATTGTAATCTGTAAGTACGCACGAGCGACAATATCATTATTTTGATATTAAAATAATATATAATTGGATGGTATATCATATATACTGAATCATTATCATTATATACTTATTGTTTACATGAATTAAACAGCATTATTATATCCATCAAAATAATAATGTATTGATTAACAATCACACCATGACGTGGATAAGGTAATCCGTACGTACGCACGTATGGTGACATGTCATTCAAAGGATGGATAGATTACTGAATATGGTTGTACCATATTTATAATAAAATCACATTATATAAAAGATTCTAGATTTATTATTTTATAATGTAAATAACAAAGAAAGAAGAAGTGGAAGAAGAAAGGAACTTGAAAGAGGGTTGTGAAAACATTATCTCTTATTCGGGTTCTTCCATTTGATTTGATCAAAAGGGCTCATTAGGTCGGCCTTTTGATCAAACTAAGGCCTCTATGTTGAATTTATGTAAGTTGAGGGAGTATTTGGGAAGATTTTGGCCGATCCAAAAGGCTTTTAAGGTGTGAATTACTGAGAAGGTGGAGTTCCCTTTTATAAGAGGGGTGAGGGGCACCTTAGGAAAAGCTAGAAATGTTATATTATAATAAATTCATATTCGGTTTATAATGGCTCAAAAGTGGATTTTATAAATTTTAAGGTGGGTATAGGTCGAAAACCACTCAACCAATAGGTTATAGACAGATTTGGGTCACTATATTAACTTTATCGTTTTTATTTTACTCTTATTTAAATAGTTTGACATTTACCATGTCACTTTGTATTTTGATATTATATAGTAAAACAATTACTATAAACATCCAAGAGACCCCAAAGTGGTACATTAATAATACACCTACCATTATATAAGTCCATTGGCCAAACCTTAGATTTTTATAAATAGAATATCAATTAATAATATAATATTTGTTTTAAAAACTCCTTTTTGTCAATTTTGACACTATTTAATAATTAATTTTTTATAAAGTCATAAAAACTTTATTAATTCAAAACAAATTCTTTTAAGAAATACAAAAATGTCATATTAACTAATAAAGTTCTTGTATGTCATCAAAAATTTCTAATTATATTTATTTTGACATTTATTATACCAATTATTTGATTCTTTCATTAATAAGGAAAATATTGCATCATTATTGTGTCATAAATAAATTTAATTAATAAATTTATATAAATTATAAATAAAATACTATTATGTAGGAAATCGTTTTATCTTTCTAATTAATATTTATAGTCGAAAATATAACACACATAACCCGATGTATAAATTGTTTTTCTAAAAGATATATGCTAATGTCATTTTTGTATTTACTTTAACTTAATTAATACAATGTGTCATTATCACTTACACATGGCTCCATGGGGTCCCAAAATAGACCCAAATATGCCCATTTTCGGAAATGTATCATAAAATAGGGTTATTCCACGTTTTATGGTAATTTATTATTATTATAATATTATTTTTTACCCTTATTTACCGGATTTAACATTTAACCATGGTAAATAAAATATTTACCGAAGTAATTATTCAAAATGTCTAAAAATAATAGTTACATATTTAAACAATTTGGTCCTCCTGATTCTAAATATGGAATCCATTTTTCTAAATTCAAAACACAAAAGTGGTAGAAATTAATTTAAAATTAATTCCCGTTGTTAAAACAAAAAGCGAGTTTTTAAGAGATAATAACTGTCAAAAGATTGGCACTTGCTTATAAACAGTTTTAATGTGAAATTATGTCCAATGACCAATATTAGATGAAATGGTAAAAATATAATTTATTTATACTCTAAAATCCCTATTATTCATAATTTATCAATATTAATTATTTTGATTTAAAAAGTTGTTTTTAATTAATATTTAGTAATTTTCACTATTCATTAAAATTTGAAAGTTATCTGAAAGTACCAAAAAAATCACCCTAAGCTAATTTTGATATTCCATATCTAAAAATGAAGTCCATTTTGAAAGATAAAATTTATAAAATTTCAAAAAGTGGGTATCACTATTCATAATGGCTAGTTTGATTGGTTGTGGTGTGTGTTAGAACTCGAAGTTGCGTATAACACACAATACTTTATTATTCAAAGAGAAGTGTATCGTGGAAGATTGTGGTGTTACATAAATGTTCTATTATGTAGGCTAAAATACATATCATTTCCCTATCATGGGGGGTGGAAAATTAATTATTTGTTAAGATAAAATGTATTACATTGGTCAAATTGTGATTTTTTCTAGATAGGAGTGCACAAAAAGAATGTTCCGACCTTTAAATTATAGGGAAAATTGGTCATTTATAAAATTGTTTGATTTTAAAAAAAATAATGAAATGATACAAAATAAACAAATTAATAAAAATGAAGAATGAAATTTTGGAAAGAAAGTGGATAAAGACTATTATATGAGAATATCTTTCTATTCGAGGTCAGTTTACCAAATGCAATACTACCCTATTTATAATTTATCCAATACTCTTCTACAAATAAGTTTAAAGTGATATTCCATGATATCTTACTCTCACTCCCTTGGTCAAATATTGATGGTGAGAGTAAAACATTCCAACATATCTTTTTTTCTAATACACTTCAAATGCGAGATAGTTTTAGAAAATATCCTCATTTGAACTATGAAATACTCTATCATGTATTGTTTAACCCAAAAAATCAACAACATCCACTATCCCTCCAACACATATTGACTATCATCGATTACATCCACACTATTCCCTATTATATTCCATTATATATAAATTAGAACCCAGTAGGGGGAGATAATTAACAATGGAAATATAAAAATCCAAAAAATAATTAGAAAATAAAGGATCATACATGCTAATAAAAACTGGTATTAGAAATTGAAAACAACTTTTCAAAATAGATAAAGAAATTTTATTCAGTAAAGATAAAGAACACAATAATTTAAAAAGGAAAAACCTCCCCTTCCACAATACCATGTAATATCAACCCTCCATGTAAAGGGTATACATGGATATGGGAGGATAAATATTCATTAAAAATCTAAAAACAAGAAATGTTAGAACAATTAAATAGAAAATATATCCTCGAGAGTATATCCTAAAATTGTTCGCTCATATTCTAAGCACCAGATGGAGGAAACACTTCAAGGGGCCCTCTTATGTGTAGTTTATGATTTACCATTCTATAAACCCTTCAAATTTTAATGTTTTTGGACACCTATTAAATATGTTATCATATACTTAAATATTCACACTTTTTATTGATGATGAATACTTAAATATTCATCCACATTGGAGAATTCAATAACCATATTAATGAGTGAATATCTCCTTGAAATTTAATTTTCACAGGTTTATTTGAGTTATCTTACAAATACCACTAAAATAACATCAATTTGAGTTTTCTTTCATGAGTTATACCTATTTTACTGAGGTGGGGTCTATTCTGTTGGAAAAAAGTGGGGTCTATTCTGTTGGAAAAAAATATTTTCCAAACTGATTGATATTTTTGGGCCTGTTGAAATTAGAATTATGTCTCTATCATGAATAAGAAGTTGAATCCCACAAAGGAATAATAAAAACTCACTCCCATTGAATCAATTATATAAAACTAATGTGTTACACACATATTTATACAAAACTATTAAAATAAAATAATTATGTAACTTTCACATCTTTTCCCAAACCACGCCAAAAATACAAACATGATCAATATGCACTAAAATTGTTAAATTTCTGGGGATTAAATAATGTAAATAAAAATTTTAAATAAATAAAATATCATGTCTCTCAATTCCCCTAAATTTATCACTTGGACTCCTATACAATGATTAATTAAAATCTAATCAAGGAAAATTCAAAACACATACTCATGAGATACACCAATTATTTAACAAGTAACAAAAATATCATCACTCCTTTAAAATAATTACCTCAAGTTCTCATTTTGAATCATTAAATCCATTTACACTTCATTTCTCTATCCATAAACAAAAAGAACCTACATCGCTGGAATATTATCTCATTTCTAAAATGTTAATTTTCATCCAGTATTTTCCCATCCAATCTCATACAACAATCATCACAGGTCTGAATAATTTATACATCTTAACCTAATGTGATTCAAGGAAATTTATTTATCATGATAAAATTTCATTTTTTATCAATGTAATTTGGTTAGTATTATTTATCTACCAAAAATAATGAGGAAGAATAAAGAGGGTATGGCTCATTTATATATAAATTGAAAGATTCTAATTTTCAATCAATCATGTTCTCCTCCTCAATCCCCATAGAAGAATATTAACTAAAAAATCATATAAATTTTTTTTGGGGTAAATCCATTCAATTGTCTAATTTTTCAACCTTTTCATATGAACTACTTCCAAAAAAAATTAGGTTTTTTTTAAAAAACCACAAACTAGGAACAACTACTATTACTTGGAATCTTAAGAAAAGAATATTATTAGAATGAATGAAAATGTAATATGTGAAATCTTCTTATTGTAATTTTATTTTGCACTCCAAATATCTCCAAAGTATTTAACACAATACAATATAGCTTACCCCCACTATTATTTTCAACACTATCATGCGATTTTACTTCCGAAGAATGTTGGATAGAGAAAATTGGCTTGTACTATGGCCAACATAATTGGTTATCCATTAATTATAAGGTATACAATTATCAACTGATCAAGTACTTCTGAAATCATAATTATTATCTTGAAAATTTGGAATGAAAACTTATTAAATCCCTTAGTCAATTAAAGCTAAAGTACCTTGAATCCAAAATTCTTGATAGGAATCAATCAAATTCTCATTAAAAAATAATATATTTCTTCTCTAAATATGTGAGTTGAATTTTAATAATATGACTAAATGGATACGTAATGTGAACATAAAAGTGATAATCAGGATAAATACAATGATATATGTCATGGGATTAAATAAATACATTTAATGAAATTCTAAAATATTGGAACATAAAACAATGTCATTATCGGCATTAAATTAAGATCAGTTTCATTTGGTAATTTGGTTCACTCATTTTCATGGGATTAAAAATTGAAAAGATAATCATTTGATATAGAAAATTTCAAACATGCACAAGAATTGGAAAATGAATGCATAAAAAATTAAAATACACAAGGATTTTTATTTGTAAAAATAGGAAAACAAGAAATTGAGAACGTAATATACAAAGGTTCCCTCCGCCACACATAAGAGATGTAGTTTCATCAATGCACTAAAGTGGATTTAACATTAATTTAATTTTTTAATTTAGTCACAATACACAATGAATAGTAATGCAAAGGAAAAACCTTACTTATTGGTAGTGTAACGTTCAGTTATGATTAAATGTGATACTATCAAAAAACCAATAAGAAAAAATATTAAAGGAAAAAATACACAACATGATATAAAAAATTATACTGAGAATGATAATATAAGGATGGATCTTGGTTTATTCCAATTAATTATTCCATGAGATTCAAATAACACCTGATTGGGTGTCCAAGTAGGTTACCCCCATATGATGATGGGTGGAGTTTAATTCAGATTAACCACCAGAACTTATTGTTTAGATCATATACATATTATTTTTTTATTTAGTACTCCATGGATAGAGTATAGAAAATCTATCCCCCTGGGAATGTGATACGACATTCATGGTAGGGGTATGACAAAAAATGATTTCTCATATATCTTTTTTTCACATGGATAACATGTTCTTACATCTCTAGTTCTTTCTCAAGGTATATTGAATCAATGGAATGATCAAAGGTAATGTTATAGTGTAATTAGATTTGAAAAAGATAAATTATAAAGAATTAATATCAAACTCACGCCTTCAATGTAATAATCTTATTTCTTGGTTCTCTTAGAAAATCTATTTTGATATACTCATCTACTCCATCCAAAAAATATTCCACATGTTAAGGGAGCTCAATTTCTTGCTCTTCAGATGCCACATCATCTTTTTATTTTTTATCCTCTAGGGAAATAAATGTGTTGGCCAAATATGGAATTTTTTATAAAAATTATAGTTGATACTAAATTTAGTTTCAATAAAATTTAAAGATAATGAATTCAATGAAATACTTAATACCTAATTTTTTCAGCTTCAATTGATTCATTAGTGGAATGTACCTCATGTTGTATAGTGGTAGTATGTAGAATATGTAGTCAGGCTCATCTATTTGGATTATTAGAGGAGAAATAACTTCAATCATTTGTTTTGATTCTAGTTAAATTTGTGTTCCCTCGTCTAATGTAACATTCTCCGTGAACATCAAGGTTTGATAATTGGTTTTTTATTGATTATGAATATCCACCAGTTCTTGAAGGAAGATACATGTGACATGGTCGTTCAAAATTTTCTTGTCCATAACAAATAGTTTATCAACACATTATAATGAGTAATCCGAATCATTATGAATAACTTTTATGAATATATTTGCGTATGCAATCTAAGATAAATAATTGTAGGTATCACACATCATGTAACGTTTTTTAATTTTTTTTTAAATGGTTGCGTAAATTATTATGTATTAAATGAGAGAATTATATTTTTTGGAATTTCCTCCCTCTAAATGGTGTCATGTTTTGATGCATTAATATTATGGGGTTTGGAAATATAAATTACATTATATGTTAAAACGTATTAAACTGGTCATCCTAACTCTTCTCTAGAGGGGAGCTCACTAAAATCAATATTTCTCCTCAAAATTAGGGGAAATCAAGGTCGTTTATTAAACTAAATTGTTTTTGAAGAAAAATTGAAAAAATGAATCAATATAAATTAATTAAGAAAATATTGGAATCAAATTGAAAAAGAAAGTGATTAAATAGTATTATATACGAAGGGTGATCATGTTGTGGTCAGTTTTCCAAATGAAAAACTATCATAGTTACAATTAATAAAATCCTATTATATTGTACAGATTTATGTGAGATTCCAAGATTTCTTCCTCTCACTACCTTGGTCAAATGGTGATGGTGTTTGTAAAACATTAAAAGATCTCATTTTTCTATAATATCCATCTAATGAGTGAGAGATTTATAGAAAATATTCTAAATTGACTTATGAAACACCTTCACGGGTCTTTTTTATCTTAAATAATAAGGAATATCCACTACCCCTCACACATATACTAACAATCATTGAGTACATCATCACAAATCCATTGTTTATTATATTGAATATAAACCAAAATATTGTAATGTAAGATAAAGATCATGTGTAACGCCCCGACCCTAGTTACCCAGAGTCGGTGCATTATTACATAACATTGGCATGATCACAAGAAAGATCAAATCTTGAAATACCGATTGGTTTAGTAGCCTTAGAAACACTAGATATATTCATAAGTTTTACATTACATCATAAAATGGAAAACTACTACAACAACATAATGTCTCCACCGTCCACACTATTATCCCCTCATAATATCCCTGCAGGTCATTCATAACTTACCTCTTCACATCCTGGGAAAAATAAAACATAGAAAAGGGGTGAGCTCAAATGCCCAGTAAGGATAACAATATAGCGGAACATTCAAAATAAGCATAAACATTTAAGGAAATGCATTACTAAAACAAAAGCCTTTTAAACTTGAACTTCAACATAGTATGGCAAAAGTAAAATGAAATAATGCCATTTACTTGTTCACATGGATATTCTACTAATCAAATAATCACATGCAATATCAATAACCACTTTCATAATGTTGGAATGCATAATGCCAGACTATCATAACCACATAGCCAAGGCCTCGTGCCAAGACTACAAATAATATTTTTCCAAGGCCTTGTTCCAAGACACTAGTTTGTCTCATGAGACCTACCGATGCATCGAGGAGCTATAGCGGGCTCCACCCATCACATATTAAGTCCAATGCATTCCCATATGAAAAGGTTTAAACATAACATAAACATTCGTATTAAAACTAGCATACAAAATGTCAATAATTTCACCATAAACTATGAATGGAATAAAAGTAGCACATCCACAGTCAAACATATCAAAAAACCTTCAACACAATATAGAAGTTTTGTATCATAACAAATCAACTTCAAATAAGTGTAAAATCCATCAAAGGATGTTAACATAGATGAAATCAAAACACTTTTTAGAGAAATATCTCTTTCTATTTTTGAAATCATATAAGAGCCATATAAAATAAAACATTTTCATTTAAAATATTCTTATAAGCTTGTAAGGAAAGATTTGATGATTTTATAACGGTGGAAAATAACCTCACCCGCCGTATAAGTTAAAGAAAACATTCTTACCATAATTCTGTCCAAAAGGTTAAAAAGGACCTTGTTTTGAAAACGACGGAAATATTCCTCTTATAAAAAGTCAAAAAAGGGTATAAATGACTTTAACCCATATTCTTGTAAATAATAAAAATGTTTTGAAATACATTTTTAAGAAAACATGGATGTGGATGGTAAAGAGATCCCAGTAGATTATTACATATAAACAACCTCGGATAATGGAGAGATTGTGAAATAACCCTTACCAATTTGGTAACTTCTGAAACATACAACCCATGAAAGAGGTATCATACAATTAATATGTAAATACACATAAATTAGACTGTATTACACAAAGAATATAATTATGGGCAGTACATACACCACACAAAAGGTAATGGTGGCAATATGGCATGAATCTCACGGGAATAAGGAGTGAGATGAAAACCCCTAACCACGTTAATCAACTGAGTCGTATGGCCAATTTTTAATAACCACCAAATTATTTACAGAATAACATGAATATAAAGAGAATCATTATAATATATATATCAAATGTCAGTACACAATAAACCACTTTCAATAATTTAGTGGCGAACAATGGAAATCTCACGGAATTGAAAGTGAGATAAGAAAATCCATTACCTTGTACTTTTCCTTGGTTGGGGTAGGTTAACCTCCTGTATAATGGTGAAATAATTGTTATTAAATTATACAATAATCATATACATTAATATGATATCATATATGATCTTTTAATATTGATTTGATAATAATATCTTAGTATTATCGTTGTTTCAGGTGTTAACTTACTTGTTTTCTTTTATATGTTTTGTTACGTAAGACCTGTTTGTAAAGGATAGGTTGTATATTATTCATATCTAGAATGATATCAAGTCCTTAAACATCATTTTTTTATATCATCAAATGATAATTATACTTGAATGGATACGATGGAGAATGAATCTCATTGCGTTCGTGGAGACGGTAGTCCGTACGTACGCATGAGCGACAATATCATTCTTTTGATATTAAAATAATATATAAATGGATGATATATCATATATACAGAATCATTAACAAGTTATATTTATTATTTACATGAGTTACACATCATTATTATACCCATCCAAATAAAAATATATTGAATAACAATTACACCACGACGTGGAGACGGTAAGCCGTACGCACACACGTATGGTGACATGTTATTCAAAGGGTGGATAGAATACTGAATATGGTTGTACCATATTTATAATAACATCACAATATATATATGATACTGGAGTTATTATTTTAGAATGGTAACAACAAAGGAAGAAGAAGTGGAAGAAGAAATGAACTTGGAAAAGGGTGGTGAAATCATTACCTCTTCTTCGGGTTCTTCTTTTTGATTTGATCAATAGGGCTCCATAGGTTGGCTTTCTGATCAAACTAAGGCCTATAGGGTGTATTTAGGGAAGTTGGGAGAGTATTTGGGCAGAGTTTGGCCAAACCAAAAGGCTTTGAAGGTGTGAAGAAATGAGAAGGAGGAGTGCCCTTTTATAAGAGGGGTGAGGGGAACCTTTGGAAAAGCTAGAGATATTAGTTTATAATAAATTCATATTCGGTTTCTAATGGCTCCAAAGTTGATTATTTAAATTTTAAGGTGGGGATAGGTTGAAAACAACTCAACCAATATAATATATACAGGTTTGGGTACTTATATTAACCTTATATTTAAGTATTAACTCTAAGTTAATTATTTTCACTTTTACAATGTCTCTTTGTATTTTTATATAATATGGTTAATAAACGTACTATATACATCCTAGAGACTCCCAAGTGGTCCATTAATTATTAACCTATCATTATATAAGTCTCTTGGACGAACCTTATATTTTTAGGAATTTAATATCAATTAATAATATAATATTTGTTTTAAGAACTCTTTTATGTCAATTTTGACACTATTGAATAGTTGTTTTTTTTGAAACTCATAACAGATTGATTACTTCGAAAAAAGACATTTACATCAATCCTAATATATGATATTATCCTATAAAATTAGTTTAATTCATTAAAAGTTTCATATTATATTTATTTGGGTATTTATAATATCAATTATTTTAATTTTTCACTATTATAGTAATTTATTCATCATCGTTGTGTCATAAATAAATTATATTATTTAATGTCCAAAAATTATAATTAAATTATAATTATTTATTAAATCTTATTATATTTCAAATGAATATTTATAATCGAAAATCCAACATATATAACCCTATGTAAAAATTGTTTTTCTAAAAGATATATGCTTGTGTCATTTTTGTATTCATTTTAACTTAATTAAAATAAAGTGTCCCTATCACCTACAAGTGGCACCATGGGGTCCCAAAATCGACCCAAAGATGACTATGGTCGAACATGTATCAAAAAATAAGGCTAGGACACCTTTTAGGGTAATTTAGTATTATTATAATATTATTTTTTAACCCTTATTTACCGGATTTATCCTTAACCATGGTAAATAAAATATTTACCGCAGTAATTATTCAAAATGTATAAAAATAAAAGTTATCTATTTACACAATTTGAACATCCTGATTCCAAATATGGAATCCATTTTTATAAATTCAAAACACAGAAGTGGCAGAAAATAATTTAAAATTAATTCCCGCTGTCAAAACAAAAAGCGTGTTTTTAAGAGATAATAACTATCAAAATATTGACACTTGTTTATGTTCGGTTTAATTGTAAAATTATGTCCAATGACCAACATTATATTAAATGGTAAAAATATATTCTAAATATTTTTTAAAACCACTCAAATTCATAATTTATTAATATTAATTATTTTTATTAAAAAAGTTGTTTTTAATTAAAATTTAGTAATTTTCACAATTCAGCAAAATATGAAAGTTATCCGAAAAGTACCAAAATTTCACTTAGGCTAAATTAGATATTCCGAATCCAAAAATGAAGTCCATTTTGAAATATAAAATATATATAATTTCAAAAAGTAGGTATTACTATTCATAACGACTAGTTTGATTGGTTGTGGTGTGTGTTAGAATTCGAAGTTGCGTACAACACACGCTATTGTATTATTCAAAGGAAAGCGTACCGTGGAAGCTTGGAATGTTTAATTTTAAATTTTTTGATGTCCCCATTTAGTCAAAAAGTTTAAAATATTTTATTTAAAAAGGGTTCACTATTAAAAGTTGGTAAAAGTGCAATACTGAAAATGAATTTGTTCTTACATTATGTCTAAGAAACTCATAATATGGATTCTAAAATTATAAAGATTATATAAAGTTTGAAATTTAGTTAATACTATTCATAACCTCTTTTGAACGGCTTGTTTGGTAAGTCATGGTTCTCTTGAACTCGGTGTTGCGTGTAGTGCAAGTTATTGAATTATTTTTAAGAAATAACACACTATGAAATCTTGGGGTGTTACATTCTCCCCTCCATCAATAAATTGCGTCCTCGCAATTTGAAATTGTTCTTCTAAAATAAAAGGTTGAAAATAAAAAATATCTTTGTGGGAAAACCCACATCGGAGATTGGGTTACTAAAATGTAGCCTTAAAATGAGGAAAAGAGAAATGATAGGGTCACCACCAAATTATGATCTCTATTAGGAGAGCATTGGTGGCAATTAGAGACATATAATCGGAGGAAAAACGTAAATATTTATAGGTAGTGATTGAGGTCATCAATCACAAACAAGTTTAATATTGAGGTCCTTAAATTCATCAATCTTTGATGATTTGAAATACCATCGATTCAACAAAACATAAGGTATTAGGATAACATATTTTTGACGTTTCAAAATATCTTAGTTGAAATCCCACATCGAAAAATGAATTAATGAGGACACTATTTAAAATAAAGAGTGGAAAGTATGAAGATTACCAAAAATAACACATACTAGGGTTCCATGTAGGAAAATATGGATGTGGAAGAGAAATCTAACCATCAATTATCTGATGGAGAGTGGTAGAGAACATGGCTATGAAAAGTCCAACATTCCCAAAGCCATAAATTAGTGATGTCACGACCCGTCCTCGGGGCCCGTGTCGTGACTACCCCAAGCCCGCCTTCCATAGGCCAGGGGCTGGCGACTAGCACCAAGGAGTAAATCTCAACAAAAAGGGAAGGCATTGCCTTTGAAAAGTAAACAAGCACCACAGAGTAAGCAAGCGGAAAAGTAAACACTAAGTAAAAACTGTACAAGCTGTGCTGAAAGAAAAAGGGGCCGGAAATACAAGCCCAACTGTAAAGTACAACTGAAAGGAAAAACAGCAACTGAAAGGAAAAACTGCAGCGTCGAGCCGTCCTCTGGAAGTCCCACCTGAAGGGTGGGTACAGATAGCTCCAATGCTCCTCGGGTCCCGCCGTCCGCTCCGAGCACGTCTCGCCCAGTGGTCCACCTCCAGGTACTGACTCGTCGTGTAGTCCACCTCCGGGTACTGACTCGTCGTGTAGTCCACCTCCGGGTACCGTCCAGTCCTCGAACACTCGGTCTCCATCAGCACTGCCTGTCGTCTGCAACCAACACCACGAAGTGAGGGCATAGCCCGTGCAGGGGTGAGTATAAGCTACTCAGTAGGGACCCCGAGACCCCCGAAGGTCTCCCGAAATCCACAAAGGATAAGCCACGAAGGAGAGATAAAATCACGAAGCAACATCTGACACGACTTAGGTATATTCCCATACATATACCTAAGTCATCAATTCCCCGATCGGCTCCAACGTCCGAGCCCTAGCACAACCCAGTCCACACAGGAAAGCAAAACGTATACCCACGCAGGAAAGAACAACACAATCCACAAAGGAGAGTAAACAGTAAATCCACACAGGATAACTCAACACAATCCACAAAGGAGAGGAAAATGTAATCCACACAGGAAAACTCAACAGATAACTCTCATAGGTATATGCCCATACATATATCGAAATTATCAGATAACACATCTCAATCAAGAGGAAACACAAGGATCATTGACTCAGCTCAAACCAGGATTTTCATTATCAAAAACATAACTGCTGAAGAGCCCCATCTCTGAAGTGTACAGTGGTCCTGTCACGACTCCGAGGTACTTCTCACTAACCTAAGACTGCTGAGGTACTCCTCCTGTCGAGTACCGCGGGTCTGCTGCCAACTACCGGGCGCTCCGTCCGCTAAGGGTCTGCTGCCAAATACCGGGCGCTCACCCAAATACCCTACAGAGGTACTCCTCCAGTCGAGTACCACGGGTCTGCTGCCAACTACCAGGCGCTCCGTCCGCCGTGGGTCTGCCGCCAAATACCGGGCGCTCCGTCCACTGGGCTAGTCGACTCACTCCATGTCGAGTCGGTCGAGCAGTCTTCAGGTCTCAGCCAGCTACACGGTCTCCGTACTCCGTACACTCGTCTCCAGTATCGCGGGTCTGCCGCTACAACCAAGGGCACCACCTCTATCGAGTAAAACAGAAGATTCAGCTCACACAGGTATGCTTCTTCGGATGACGATAAAGATGATCACTGAACCATCTGAGACGTCGGACCCACGAAGGATCGATAGGTACTATCCTCGCAGTGACCCACACAGGATCGGGCCCACGCAGGACCTGTAGGAGTTGGCTCACACAGAACCGCTGAGAGATGACCCACACAGGATCGGACCCACACAGGATCGGGCCCACGCATGACCTGAAGCACTGCTCCACGTAGGATCGCTGAGTGCAGGAGTCGTCGCAGTCCGCTGAGGATCTCTGCACAGTCGTCGCCGCAGTCCACTGAGGATCTCTGCACGGTCGTCGTCGGAGTCCACGGAGGATCTCTGCACAGTCGCCGCCGCAGTCCACTGAGGATCTCTGCATGGTCGTTGTCGGAGTCCACGGAGGATCTCTGCACAGTCGTCGCAGTCCACTGAGAATCTCTGCACGGTCGTCGCTGTCGAAGTAGCAGTCGCAGCCAGCCTAGGGTTCCCGCACACAGCAAGCTCGTTCGGGATGGTCCGCTCCACGAGCCGAGAGGCTGATACATCAACTGACACGAAGTCCGAAGTTGATGTATCCAAAAGTTCCGTCTCGTCAACAGGAACTCAACGTCGCAGACGGCGCGTCAATCGGACGCCCGGTCTGAGAGATATTGGAATTTTCGTCTCAGGGGCCCGGTTGGTTTTTAAGGCAAAACCAACCCGACCGCACTCCACCTGCGTCCGAACCTCGGGCGGAGTATGCCAAAAGATCGGTCTCACTTAGAGGAAATCAACAAAGCTGACGGCACGTCAATCGGACGTCTGTAGCTCAAGATATGAGCGTTTCCGCTCCGAGGGCCCGGTTGGTTTCGTGTACGAACCAACCCGGCCGAACCCCAAGTATTCCGAAACTTTGAGTGCGATAAACCAAAACGACCGTCTCGATCCAAGGATCGTGTTTCCGCTGACGGCGGTTCGTTTGGAGGCCCGTAGCTCATGATATGGCCATCTGAACGAAGTCCGTCCGAAGACGGGGGGGTCCGGGCCCGGGCCGACCCGGCCCGACCCCCCCTGGTTGGCCCGAACCGGGTCGGGTCCGACTCGGTTGGCCCGGCCCGGCCCGGCCAGGGCCGGTCCGGCTCGGCTCGGCCGAGCGGCCGACGCGGGGGAAAGCCGCCGCCCCCCGGGACACCCACGCGGCACCCGCGGGGTGTCGGCCAGACACCCGCGGGGTGCCGCGTGACAACCCCGCGGCACCCGCGTGGTCTCGCCCTGGACACCCGCGGCACCCGCGGGGTGTCGCGCTGGACACCCGCGGCACCCGCTGGGTGTCGCGCTGGACACCCGCGGGGTGCCGCTGGACACCCGCGGGGTGCCGCCGCCTCCGGCCGCCGGCGCCGCCGCGCCGGCGACCCGCGCCACCTCCGGCTTCCGTGGGCCGCCGGAGTTGCTCCGGTGGCCCGTTTTCCTTCTCGTCTGTGCCGTTGTTCCTCCCGGATTCCGTTCTTTACTGCGGGATCATCAAACACCCGTTGCGGCACGTTCCGTCGTCGCCCTCCAAATCCGCAAAACACGAAGAATGGTGGAGGGTTGTCGGGCCGTGTTCGTTCGACCCGCACCCTCCGCGTTAGATAAAAACAATGGGAGAAAAAAATAGAATGTTCAACACATGAACCAACAATTTTAATAAAATAAAATTGTTTCTTTGATTCCGGTTCTTTAATTTTTAAAGAATGTTCACGGGAATATAAGGAGGGGTATTTCAAAATATAAAATCCCTACCTCAAGCATCGTCGATCGTCGCGTGCGGGCGTTCTTCGCGGAAAGGATCGTCGCGGAAGAGAGGGATCGTCGCGTCGTCGCGGGGAGGCGTCGCGTCATCGCGGAATCCGGCGTTGAGTCGGCGAGCTCAACGAACCAAGAACAACAGATTTAAATTATTAATATTTAAATTTGTGTTTCGTTAAAAACAGAAGAAAAGAACTTTTGAGAGGAAATCCGAAATCACTCACCTCAAACGGTCGGTGATCGGAGATCGGAGTGTGGAAGAACGTCACGGACAGAAGCGTCGTCGATTTCCGAGTTCGGCGTTCTTCGCGTTCTTCGCGTTCTTCGTGTTCTTCGCGAGGGAGAAGAAGAACAAGAATCCTCTCAAACCTTCTCCAAAGATTTGGGTTGGTCTTATTTTATTAATATGCCAACACACGAAACAGGTTAAGAAACGATTGAATTAATTCGTTGAATTAATTCAACGAAAGAAACAGGCCATTAAATTCACGAAAGAAACAGCCCATTCAATTCACGAGAGAAACAGCCCAATTAAATGGTCTGTTAAGAATTTAGAAAACGCGTCGGTTGACTTTCATTAAGACGGGTTTTCACGGGTGCGTTTCTTAGCGGAAAGAAACGGCGGTGCTCGTGCGGGCCCCACCTCACAAATATCCTACCAAGGGGGTAGGATATTTCCGGATATCATCCTATCCAGTTCAACTCAGTTCAAGCCGCCTTTAAGTGGCTTCAAGTGGCTTCCAAGTGGCTTAAGTGAAATAAAATAAAGTTGTCGCAAAATTATTTTATTTATTAACTTTAAGCCCGAAAATTAAAAACCACACCCGATCAAACGCAACTCCGGAAGAGGCGTTTCTAAAAGAATATCGGCGCTGCGATTTCATCGGTGCCCTCAGAATTCTATTCCGGGCATCGGTTCAAAAGTTAGAAAAACCCGCTCGTCTGTTCACTGAACGTACCCGAGCCAAACTTCGGAAAATGATTTCGGGCACACCGGGCCTCGGAATCAGGTGCCGTCAGAAACTGCGCTCTTGTAAAATTCGAAAGAAAATTAAGAAAAAATTTCCTTGAAATTTACGGGTCTTTACATTACTCCCACCACAGGGCTTTACGTCCCCGTAAAGCTTCAACACAAACTAGGGATACAAGGCGGTACTGAGCACGCATCTGAGCCTTCCGCTCCCAAGTGCTCTCCTGGAGGTTCCCGTGCCGCCATCTGATGCGCACAAGAGGGATCGATCGCCCACGTAGGACCCGCTCCTGTCGATCCTCTATCTCCACTGGGACCTCCGCAAATGTCGCCCCATCATCCACGTCTAGATCCCCATAGTCAAAGATGTGCGTCGGGTCGTGCACGTATATCCTCAGCTGGGATACGTGGAAGACGTCGTGCACCCGGTGCAACTGAGGTGGCAGAGCCAGGCGATAAGCCACCTCGCCAACCCTGCTGAGGACCTGGAAAGGCCCGATGAATCGGGGAGACAACTTGCCGCCTCGGCCAAATCTCCGCAAACCACGTCGAGGTGAGACACTCAAGAAGACGTGGTCGCCATCCTCGAACTCTAGTGGCCTCCGCCTCCTGTCAGCATATGACTTCTGCCGGCTCTGTGCTGTCCTCATCCGCTCCTGGATGACCTGGACCTCCTCTGACGTGGCCCGGACCATCTCTGGTCCCACAAGAGCTGCAAGATTTCTTCTTTTCCGATAAGAGAAACCTGGTCTCATCCCCTGGATGAACCACATTCTTTTCCTAAAACAGTCAATCCTAACATGGATGATACTAATCCATACCAAGGATGACGTCGTAAGGCCTCGACGCTACTACTAAGAGATCCAACCGTTACTCTCGCCTCCAAGGGTTGAGTCACACTGTCGGCATCAGTGTGTGGTAATTGGTCTCCTCCAGTAGATGTCTCACAAGTGAGGGTCAAGTCAACAGCCAAAACTGGAACCTCTTAGTAACATCACGAAAGAGGACAGGAATGAAAATATCACAAAGGTATGCGTCTTTTATTATTGCAGATCATAATACAAGACGCTACACAAAAGCAACAAGGAACCAGAAGTACAAAGGACGTATCCACTAGTTCTGCTCCTGTCCATCTGCTCCCAGAGCTCCATGATCGAAGGCCTCGGCTGCCTGAAGCTGAGCTCTCGCATGTTCACCTACTCCCTGTGGTTGGGGCGGACCTCCTGGTGGTGGTGGTGGCAGAGCCTCAAAGCGTCGCCCACCTCCCGCTGCGCGGCCAGCTCCTCTGCCTCGTCTGCCTCCTCCCTGCGGACCGCCACGGTCGAACCTCTGCCTCTGCCTGGGAGGTTCTTCACTTAACTGCTGATCATCAGCATGACGGGTCGGACAGTCACGAGCCATGTGACCAATCCCGCCACAGGAGTAACACTGCCCACTCTCGGCACGCCTGGCTCTGACTCCACCCCGGCTCCCCCGCACAACTGAGCCTGAGTCGTGCAGTCGGCCACCGGTAGGTCTGGTCTGCCTGGAACCCTGAGTCATCCGTCGGCTACCTGCTGCCGATGACTCCGCTATCTGCCGCCCTGCGGCAGGTCTCGCTGTGGACTCAGCCAGGAAGCTCTCGATCAGAAGGGCTCGCTCTAGCACTCCTGCCTGGGTCGGGATGTTAAGAGAGATCAGCGATGCCCTGATCTCATGTCTCAATCCCTGCTCGAAGGTCCGGGCCCGAAAGAAGGGGTCCCGTACCATGTCTGTCGAGTACGGAGAAAGGTCGGTGAACCTCGCCGCGTACTGAGCGACCGTCAAGCTACCCAGCCGCAGCTGAAGAAGCTCCTGGATGCGCACCGTACGGAGGGTGGCCGGGACGAACTCTGAGCGGAAGAGGCTCTCGAAGTCCGTCCAGATGAGGGAGGCCTCATCGTGCACCTGGAGCATCAAGCTCCACCATCTGCCTGCTGCCGCGTGCAGGAGACTCGCTGCGAGGATCACCATGAGGTCTGCTGGTGTCCTCACTAATCTGAAAACCCGAACAACTGCCTCCAGCCAGTCCTCAGCGGCCTGAGGGTCCGTCTCCCCGCGGAACCTGGGCTGTCGCTGGCGCTGGAACTCATGCAGTGCACTAAGGCGACGTGCATCGTCAGCGGCTGGGGCTGGTAGCATCGGTGCCTCGGCGGGTATAGGTACCGCCGGTGCCTCAGCTGTCAAAGGGCCCTGTACCGAGTCCTCGACGCTCGGTGGGCTGTCATCACGCTCCACTCTCGGAATCCTAGCTGGCTGTCGTCATGGGGCCATCCAGAAAGAAACAGGTGCGCCACGGTCAGGACAATATACCTGGTGAGCTGACACAAGTAATCACAAGGAAAACTTGAAACACACACGCAATCAATGTTTTCGTGCATTAAGTCGGAAATCAGAAGTCAGGGTCCTGGTGTATGGATACGTCGGCCACCGCACCAACACTGGACTCCCTGGACTGATAACCACACTCAATACGCTAAACACTATTGCTTCACATAGAAGAAAGATCAGAGTCTGCGGTAGAACCGACCACCTCTGATACCAATTTGTCACGACCCGTCCTCGGGGCCCGTGCCGTGACTACCCCAAGCCCGCCTTCCATAGGCCAGGGGATGGCGACTAGCACCAAGGCGTAAATCCCAACAAAAAGGGAAGGCATTGCCTTTGAAAAGTAAACAAGCACCATAGAGTAAGCAAGCGGAAAAGTAAACACTAAGTAAAAACTGTACAAGCTGTGCTGAAAGAAAAAGGGGCCGGAAATACAAGCCCAACTATAAAGTAATACTGAAAGGAAAAACAGCAACTGAAAGGAAAAACTGCAGCATCGAGCCGTCCTCTGGAAGTCCCACCTGAAGGGTGGGTACAGATAGCTCCAATGCTCCTCGGGTCCCGCCGTCCGCTCCGAGCACGTCTCGCCCAGTGGTCCACCTCCAGGTACTGACTCGTCGTGTAGTCCACCTCCGGGTACTGACTCGTCGTGTAGTCCACCTCTGGGTACCGTCCAGTCCTCGAACACTTGGTCTCCATCAGCACTGCCTGTCATCTGCAACCAACACCACGAAGTGCGGGCATAGCCCGTGCAGGGGTGAGTATAAGCTACTCAGTAGGGACCCCGAGACCCCCGAAGGTCTCCCGAAATCCACAAAGGATAAGACACGGAGAGATACATTCACGAAGTAACATCTGACACGGCTTAGGTATATACCCATACATATACCTAAGTCATCAATTCCCCGATCGGCTCCAACGTCCGAGCACAACCCAGTCCACACAGGAAAGCAAAACGCATACCCACGCAGGATAGAACAACACAATCCACAAAGGAGAGTAAACAGTAAATCCACACAGGATAACTCAACACAATCCACAAAGGAGAGGAAAACGTAATCCACACAGGAAAACTCAACAGATTACTCTCATAGGTATATGCCCATACATATATCGAAATTATCAGATAACCCATCTCAATCAAGAGGAAACACAAGGATCATTGACTCAGCTCAAACCAGGATTTTCATTATCAAAAACATAACTGCTGAAGAGCCCCATCTCTGAAGTGTACAGTGGTCCTGTCACGACTCCGAGGTACTTCTCACTAACCTAAGACTGCTGAGGTACTCCTCCTGTCGAGTACCGTGGGTCTGCTGCCAACTACCGGGCGCTCCGTCCGCTAAGGGTCTGCTGCCAAATACCGGGAGCTCACCCAAATAGCCTACAGAGGTACTCCTCCAGTCGAGTACCGCGGGTCTGCTGCCAACTACCAGGCGCTCCGTCCGCCGTGGGTCTGCCGCCAAATACCGGGCGCTCCGTCCACTGGGCTAGTCGACTCACTCCAAGTCGAGTCAGTCGAGCAGTCTTCAGGTCTCAGCCGGCTACACGGTCTCCGTACTCCGTACGCTCGTCTCCAGTATCGCGGGTCTGCCGCTACAACCAAGCACACCACCTATATCGAGTAAAACAGAAGATTCAGCTCACACAGGTATGCTTCTTCGGATGACGATAAAGATGATCACTGAACCATCTGAGACGTCGGACCCACGAAGGATCGATAGGTACTATCCTCGCAGTGACCCACACAGGATCGGGCCCACGCAGGACCTGTAGGAGTTGGCTCACACAGAACCGCTGAGAGATGACCCACACAGGATCGGACCCACACAGGATCGGGCCCACGCAGGACCTGAAGCACTGATCCACGTAGGATCGCTGAGTGCAGGAGTGGTCGCAGTCCGCTGAGGATCTCTGCATAGTCGTCGCCGCAGTCCACTGAGGATCTCTGCACGGTCGTCGTCGGAGTCCACGGAGGATCTCTGCACAGTCGTCGCCGCAGTCCACTGAGGATCTCTGCACGGTCGTCGTCGGAGTCCACGGAGTATCTCTGCACAGTTGTCGCAGTCCACTGAGAATCTCTGCACGGTCGTCGCTGTCGAAGTAGCAGTCGCAGCCAGCCTAGGGTTCCCGCACACAGCAAGCTCGTTCGGGAGGGTCCGCTCCACGAGCCGAGAGGCTGATACATCAACTGACACAAAGTCCGAAGTTGATGTATCCAAAAGTTCCGTATCGTCAACAGGAACTCAACGTCGCAGACGGCCTGTCAATCGGACGCCCGGTCTGAGAGATATTGGCATTTTCGTCTCAGGGGCCCAGTTGGTTTTTAAGGCAAAACCAACCCGACCGCACTCCACCTGTGTCCGAACCTCGGGCGGAGTATGCCAAAAGATCTGTCTCACTTAGAGGAAATCATCAAAGCTGACGGCACGTCAATCGGACGCCCGTAGCTCAAGATATGAGCGTTTCCGCTCCGAGGGCCCGGTTGGTTTCGTGTACGAACCAACCCGGCCGAACCCCAAGTATTCCGAAACTTTGAGTGCGATAAACCAAAATGACCGTCTCGATCCAAGGATCGTGTTTCTGCTGACGGCGGGTCGTTTGGAGGCCCGTAGCTCAAGATATGGCCATTTGAACGAAGTCCGTCCGAAGACGGGGGGGTCCGGGCCCGGGCCGACCAGCCCCGACCCCCCCTGGTTAGCCCGAACCGGGTCGGGTCCGACTCGGTTGGCCCGGCCCGGCCCGGCCAGGGACGGTCCGGCTCGGCTCGGCCGAGCAGCCGACACGGGGGAAAGCCGCCGCCCCGCGTGACAACCCTGCGGCACCCGCGGGGTGTCGGCCAGACACCCGCGGGGTGCCGCGTGACAACCCCGCGGCACCCGCGGGGTGTCGCGCTGGACACCCACGGGGTGCCGCCGCCTCCGGCCGCCGGCGCCGCTGCGCCGGCGACCCGCGCCACCTCCGGCTTCCGCGGGCCGCCGGAGTCGCTCCGGGGGCCCGTTTTCCTTCCCGTCTGCGTCGTTGTTCCTCCAGGATTCCGTTCTTTATTGCGGGATCATCAAACACCCGTTGCGGCACGTTCCCTCGTCGCCCGCCAAATCCGCAAAACACGAAGAACGACGGAGGGTTGTCGGGCCGTGTTCGTTCGACCCGCACCCTCCGCGTTAGATAAAAACAACGGGAGAAAAAAATAGAATGTTCAACACATGAACCAACAATTTTAATAAAATAAAATTGTTTCTTTGATTCCGGTTCTTTAATTTTTAAAGAATGTTCACGGGAATATAAGGAGGGGTATTTCAAAATATAAAATCCCTACCTCAAGCGTCGTCGATCGTCGCGCGCGGGCGTTCTTCGCGGAAAGGATCGTCGCGGAAGAGAGGGATCGTCGCGTCGTCGCGGGGAGGCGTCGCGTCGTCGCGGAATCCGGCGTTGAGTCGGCGAGCTCAACGAACCAAGAACAACAGATTTAAATTATTAATATTTAAATCTGTGTTTCGTTAAAACCAAAAGAAAAGAACTTTTGAGAGGAAATCCTTAATCACTCACCTCAAACGGTCGGTGATCGGAGATCGGAGCGTGGAAGAACGTCACGGACGGAAGCGTCGTCGATTTCCGGGTTCGGCGTTCTTCGCGTTCTTCGCGTTCTTCGTGTTCTTCGCGAGGGAGAAGAAGAACAAGAATCCTCTCAAACCTTCTCCAAAGATTTGGGTTGGTCTTATTTTATTAATATGCCAACAGACGAAACAGGTTAAGAAACGATTGAATTAATTCGTTGAATTAATTCAACGAAAGAAACAGGCCATTAAATTCACGAAAGAAATAGCCCATTCAATTCACGAGAGAAACAGCCCAATTAAATGGTCTGTTAAGAATTTAGAAAACGCGTCGGTTGACTTTCATTAAGACGGGTTTTCACGGGTGCGTTTCTTAACGGAAAGAAACGGCGGTGCTCGTGCGGGCCCCTCCTCACAAATATCCTACCAAGGGGGTAGGATATTTCCGGATAGCATCCTATCCAGTTCAACTCAGTTCAAGCCGCCTTTAAGTGGCTTCAAGTGGCTTCCAAGTGGCTTAAGTGAAATAAAATAAAGTTGTCGCAAAATTATTTTATTTCTTAACTTTAAGCCCGAAAATTAAAAACCACACCCGAGCAAACGCAACTCCGGAAGAGGCGTTTCTAAAAGAATACCGGCGCTGCGATTTCATCGGTGCCCTCAGAATTCGATTCCGGGCACCGGTTCAAAAGTTAGAAAAACCCGCTCCTCTGTTCACTGAACGTACCCGAGCCAAACTTCGGAAAATGATTCCGGGCACACCGGGCCTCGGAATCAGGTGCCGTCAGAAACTGCGCTCTTGTAAAATTCCAAAGAAAATTAAGAAAAAAATTTCCTTGAAATTTACGGGTCTTTACAAGTGATGATTTAAGGTAGCATCTAGGACAACATTTTTGTTCTAAGTTCCTTTTCTTAATGTTGAGGAATTTATTTATGAGATTGGATAAGATCATAAGGAGATATACTTACTTTATAACTAGTGTTGTATACATTAATAAATTTCTACCAAAAACTCATCTTTCACTCGTTAAAAAATTCTATTTATACTATTCGTACATGGTTCCAAAATAAACGAATTTATAATTAATATACCAGATCTTTTTAAAAAAAACAACATTATTTAATCCAGGACATCTCGTGGGTCAGTGGTAGGTGATACACCCTTGTCACCCTTCGATTGCGGGTTCAAGTCTCACAGCCTTTCCGGTCGCGACGGGTTGCCGCCCGACCTCTGGGTTGTCCTTTTATGGCAATCAAAAATTAATCTCAAACTAGAATTTATCCAAAATACTTCTGTCCAAACTCATAGTATAATATTTATAAGGAAGGTAAACTTAATGTAGATCCTTTTTACCCCATAATATCATATTAATACCTTCATCATGTATTCTTTTAAAACACTGAAACATCCTAAATTACCATAATACTTATTGATTACATTGATGCTCCCTTATTCCATATAGAATGATGGATATAATTCATCAATCCAAAAAATTTTTAAACCACAATAATGATGGAATATACAAATCATTAATCAGCTTCAAGGTAGTCAAGAATATCCAATATAATTTATCCAAATCAATCATGTATTATTCTAAAATCACTACCTCTGTATCAGAACCATATTATGGTTTATCTTTCTCTCAACCATATATTTTCCAAAAATTTAACCTGCTATTGAGTCACTTTTCTTTGTTCCACACAATCTCAAGTCCTTAATGAAATAGTACTGCAGTACAATCCTTATATACTCCATAATTATTATAACAAGTACATTGTTGATACAACACTCAAATGACATAATCAACATAAGAACTCTAATAATTCCTCTTCATCTGTGGTAGTATCATAACTTGATTATTATCCAATATCATCATTTGTGGCATAGTCTGATGTCTGGGACATAGGTTCGCGTAGTGTCCAAACTCCTTGCAAATGAATCATTGTACATTTGAAACCATTTTCTTACCCTTGCAGTCACGTACATTGTGCCCTTTTCCTCCACACTTATAACAAACTCCCATTCCATTCAGACAAGTTCCAGGGTGTTTCTTCCCACAGTTATCACATATGGGAAAATTGTTATTTTCCCTCTTCACATTATCCATCGTTCTCTCTTCCATACTTTTCTTCTCTTGCTTCCCTTCAAAGCCATAGGACTCAGTAAAATCTTTACTTATATTATCAACACATGATATCATTTCTTCATATGATGATAATACATGGGAGACTATGTCTCTTATAAATTCTGGCTTAAGACCATGAAAGATATGATCCTTCTTTCTCTTTGGATCATGTGCATTGCTGGAGTTCTCATTCCTTCTACTGGGCGCTATTTCTAAACAATGGCATACACTAGATTTGTTTATGAATAACAATACCTAATCCCAAACTTGTAAGACACATAACATAGATTAAATAGTATATGGATATAATCCATAGTCATAAAAATTTCTCCTTTGAGGAAGTAAATCCACATAAATCTTTCATAATGGTTTGTAAAGAAAATGAGAATTATCCTAAGCATATCCCCCGGGAGTGTCGTAACCAAGAGTACAGCAAATCCCATTGTCGTGAACCAGTTCCCGTTCGAGTCTAGCTCAAAGCGGTGTTATCGGGTTATACCCCTAGGTACATATGTGCCAGAGCCGCCACTACCTGCTGGTATCCAGACAGGGATGTATTTCTCAGAAAACTCACAAAATCTCTACAATACCAAAATTATAGGAAGTTCTTATATACTAATCCTCAATGTTCATCTTAGGTCTACGTGCTCTAATCAGAGTTTATCTAAATCTAGCTTCCAAGGTTTGTACTAAACTTCCTCTGATACCAACTGTAATGCCCCGACCCTAGTTACCTAGAGTCGGTACATTATTACATAACATTGGCATGATCACAAGAAAGATCAAATCTCGAAAGCCCGATTGGTTTAGTAGCCTTGGAAACACTAGATATATTCATAAGTTTTACATTACATCATAAAATGAAAAACTACTACAACATAATGTCTCCACCATCCACACTATTATCCCCTCATAATATCCCTGCAGGTCATTCATAACTTACTTCTTCACATCCTGGGATTAATAAAACATAGAAAATGGGTGAGCTCAAATTCCCAGTAAGGATAACAATATAGCGGAACATTCAAAATAAGCATAAACATTTAAGGCAATGCATTACTAAAACAAAAGCCTTTTAAACTTGAACTTCAACATAGTATGGAAAAAGTAAAATGAAATAATTCCATTTACTTGTTCACATGGATATTCTACTAATCAAATAATCACATGCAATATCAATAACCACTTTCATAATGTTGGAATGCATAATGCCAGACTATCATAACCACATAGCCAAGGCCTCGTGCCAAGACTACAAATAAGATTTTTCCAAGGCCTTGTGCCAAGACACTAGTTTGTCTCATGAGACCTACTGATGCATCGAGGAGCTATAGTGGGCTCCACCCGTCACATATTAAGTCCAATGCATTCCCATATGAAAAGGTTTAAACATAACATAAACATTCGTATTAAAACTACCATACGAAATGTCAATAATTTCACCATAAACTATGAATGGTATAAAAATAGCAAATACACAGTCAAACATACCACAAAACCTTCAATACAATATATAAGTTTTGTATCATAATAAATCAACTTCAAATAAGCATAAAATCCATCAAAGGATGTTGACATATATGAAATCAAAACACTTTTTAGATAAATACCTCTTTCTATTTTTGAAATAATTTAAGAGACATATAAAATAAAACATTTTCATTGAAAATATTCTTATAAGCTTGTAAGGAAAGCTTTGAAGATTTTATAATGGCGGAAAATAACCGCACCCACCGTATAAGTCAAAAAAAACATTCTTACCTTAATTCTGTCGAAAAGGTTAAAAAGGACCTTATTTTGAAAACAACGGAAAGATTCCTCTTATAAAAAGTCAAAAAAGGGTATAAATTACTTTAACCCATATTCTTGTAAATAATAAAAATGTTTTGAAATACATTTTTAAGAAAACATGGATGTGGATGGTAAAGAGATCCCAGTAGATTATTACATATAAACAACCTCGGATAATGAAGAGATTGTGAAATAACCCTTACCAATTTGGTAACTTATGAAATATACAACCCATGAAAGAGGTATCATACAATGAATATATAAATACACATAAATTAGAGTGTATTACACAAAGAATATAATTATGGGCAGTACATATACCACACAAAAGGTAATGGTGGCAATATGGCATGAATCTCACGGGAATAAGGAGTGAGATGAAAACCCCTTACCACGTTAATCAACTAAGTCGTATGGCCAAAAGTTAATAACCACCAAATAATTTACATAATAACATGAATATAAAGAGAATCATGATAATATATATATCTTATGGAAGTACACAATACACCACTTTCAATAATTTAGTGGCGAACAATGGAAATCTCACGGAATTGAAAGTGAGATAAGAAAATCCCTTACCTTGTAATTTTCCTTGGTTGGGGTAGGTTAACCTTTTGTATAATGGTGAAATAATTTTTATTAAATTATACAAGAATCATATACATTAATATGATATCATATATGATCTTTTAATATTGATTTGATAATAATATCTTAGTATTATCGTTGTTCCGGGTGTTAACTTACTTGTTTTCTTTTATATGTTTTGTTACGTAAGACATGTTTGTAAAGGATAGGTTGTATATTATTCATATCCATAATGATATAAAGTCCTTAAAAATCATTTTTGTAAATCATAAAATAATAATTATACTTGAATGGATATGATGGAGAATGAATCTCATCGCGTTCGTGGAGACGGTAGTCCGTACGTACGCACGAGCGACAATATAATTCTTTTGATATTAAAATAATATATAAATGGATGGTATATCATATATACAGATTCATTAACATGTTATATTTATTATTTATATGAGTTACACATCATTATTATACCCATCCAAATAATAATATATTGAATAACAATTACACCACGACGTGGAGACGGTAAGCCGTACGCACGCACGTATGGTGACATGTTATTAAAAGGGTGGATAGAATACTGAATATGGTTTTACCATATTTATAATAACATAATAGTATATATATGATACTGGAGTTATTATTTTATAATGGTAACAACAAAGAAAGAAGAATTGGAAGAAGAAATGAACTTGGAAAAGGGTGGTGAAATCATTACCTCTTCTTCGGGTTCTTCCTTTTGATTTGATAAAAAGGGATCCTTAGGTTGGCTTTATGATCAAAATAAGGCCTCTAGGTTGTATTGAGGGATGTTAGGAGAGTATTTGGGCAGAGTTTGGCCTAACCAAAAGGCTTTTAAGGTGTGAAGAAATGAGAAGGAGGAGTGCCCTTTTATAAGAGGGGTGAGGGGCACCTTTGGAAAAGCTAGAGATATTAGTTTATAATAAATTCATATTCGGTTTCTAATGGCCCCAAAGTTGATTATTTAAATTTTAATGTGGAGATAGGTCAAAAACAACTCAACCAATAGAATTTAGACAGGTTTGGGTACTTATATTGACCTTATCTTTAAGTATTAACTCTAAGTTAATTAGTTTCACTTTTACAATGTCTCTTTGTATTTTTATATAATATGGTTAATAAACATACTATATACATCCAAGAGACTCCCAAGAGGTCCATTAATGATTAACCTATCATGATATAAGTCTCTTGGCCGATCCTTAGATTTTTAGGAATTTAATATCAATTAATAATATAATATTTGTTTTAAGAACTCTTTTATGTCAATTTTGACACTATTCAATAATTGATTTTTTTTAAACTCATAACAGATTGATTACTTCGAAAAAAGTCAATTAAATCAATCATAATATATCATATTATCCTAGAAAATTATTTTAATTCATTAAAAGTTTCATATTATATTTATTTGAGTATTTATAATATCAATTATTTTAATTCTTCACTATTATAGTAATGAATTCATCATCATTGTGTCATAAATAAATTAAATTATTTAATGTCTAAAAATTATAATTAAAATATAATTATATAGGAAATATTATTATATTTCTAATGAATATTTATAATATAAAATCCAACATATATAACACTATGTAAAAATTGTTTTTCTAAAAGATATATGCTTGTGTCATTTTTGTATTCATTTTTACTTAATTAAAATAAAGTGTCTCTATCACCTACAAGTGGAACCATGGGGTCCCAAAATCGACCCAAAGATGCCTATGGTCGACCATGTATCAACCAATAAGGCTAGGACACGTTATAGGGTAATTTAGTATTATTATAATATAATTTATTAACCCCTATTTATCGGATTTACCATTAACCATGGCAAATAAAATATTTACCGCAGTAATTATTCAAAATGTCTAAAAATAAAAGTTACCTATTTAAACAATTTGAACATACTGATTAAAAATATGGAATCCATTTTTCTAAATTCAAAACACAAAAGTGGTAGAAATTAATTTAAAATTAATTCCCGCTGTCAAAACAAAAAGTGTGTTTTTAAGAGATAATAACTATCAAAAGATTGACAATTGTTTATGTTTGGTTTAATTGTAAAATTATGTCCAATGACCAAAATTATATTAAATGGTAAAAATATATTCTAAATATACTTTAAAACCACGCAAATTCACAATTTATTAATATTAATTATTTTGATTAAAAAAGTTGTTTTTAAATAAAATTTAGTAATTTTCACTATTCATCAAAATATGAAAGTTATCCGAAAAGTACCAAAATTTCACCATAGGATAAATTGGATATTCCGAATCCAAAAATGAAGTTCATTTTGAAATATAAAATATATATAATTTCAAAAATTAGGTATTACTATTCATAACGACTAGTTTGATTGGTTGTGGTGTGTGTTAGAACTCGAAGTTGCGTACAACACACGCTACTGTATTATTCAAAGGAAAGTGTACCGTGGAAGCTTGGGATGTTTCATTTTAAATTTTTTGATGTCCCCATTTAGTAAAAAGTTTTAAAATATTGTATTTAAAAAGGGTTCACTATTAAAAGTAGGTAAAAGTGCAATACTGAAAATGAATTTATTCTTACATTATGTCTAAGAAACTCATAATATGGATTCTAAAATTATAAGGATTATATAATGTTTAAAATTTAGTTAATACTATTCATAACATCTTTTGAACGGCTTGTTTGGTAAGTCATGGTGCGCTTGAACTCGGTGTTGCGTGTAGTGCAAGTTATTGAATTATTTTGAAGAAATAACACACTATGAAATCTTGGGGTGTTACATCATGGACCAATGAAAAACCTGAAACAAGATAAAAAAATACAATAAAACATGATGATAAAAAAAATATTTGAAATTGAATGAATGTTAAAAAAATTGAATGAAATTTTGTTCTTTAAATTTTAAGAACTAAAGAATTTAAAGAAAGGAAAACCGCACATTCCATAATCACTCTGATGAATAAACCACCATGTAAATGTTATTGATGATTAAGGGGGGAGGAGTCATTACAAAACATAGAATAACAAAAGGGAGAAAAATAAACGAAAAAACTTTAACCTCAATATTTTATACCCTAATATCTGGCTAAGGTTATACCCACAGTATAGATGAAAATATATATAGTTCCATCTTATAAGTTGTGGGAAATTTAGTTTTATATCGACCCTAAAAATTTAAATGTCTTTTGAAATGAATAAAATATTTTAAACATAGTTAATGAGTCACATGTTTTCTTTCCATACATTCCCAAAATATTACTCCGCATCAGCATGAACTAAGACTGCATTAAAGAGAAAATATCTCCACAAAATTTGATTTTCACACATACAGCTAAGCCCACATTAAAATCCATATATAATAAGCTAAATTGAATGTCATTATCCCATTTTATAACTCATTTACATATGTGGGGTCTATTTTATCTTCTAGAATGATATTTCAAATTAATATATTTTTTGGGTGAGTGGAAATTCAAATTACCTCTGGGTCAAGATTAAGAAGTTGAAGCCCAGAAACAAAGGAATCCTAAACAAATGAATCAAACTAATTGGATCAATATTGTGTACTTTATTTGTAAAATAAAAAATTGATAATAATAAATTTAAAATTCCAGAATTAATACATTTTCACATTTTAGTAAAAACCCACAAAAAATCCAAAATTGATTAAAATCAACTGCAATTGTTAAATTTGGTGGGATTAAATGATTGAAATACATATTAAAAGTTTTGAAAATATTATCTCTATCAATACCCATTTACCATCTTTTATAACCATTTCTCAGGATAAGTATTCACTATAAACATTTTTGGTAAATTATGTGAAAAAACTCATCACAATATTTTTTTATCAAATTCAAAAGTCCTACTTTCATATTAAGACTATCCCATACGTCTAACTATAATTATAAGACATTTAAATAGGCCATTATTTAAGAAATTATAATGAATTTTTAACATCCCAACTTGGGTCCCATTAAACAATACAACCTGAGCCGGTGCTCAACATGACCACTTATGTTCCTCCATATAGGATATAGGCTACCAACTGCTAGAAAGAGTTGACCAAAACACATGGGAAGAAAATAAACACTTTATAAGATAAATATCGGGTATATATAACATGAAATAATGAATACAATGGAAAATAATAATATTAAATCACTTAAAAAATCCCAAAACTATGTACCATCCCACAACTAATATAATAAATTTTTCAAGTCTGGGTAGTTTCATATTTCAATGGAAGATAAAAATAAAGATATGTTTATAATCACAAAAATGGTTCATAATAGCATGTATAGTTGCTTAATCTATGTTATGTCTCAAATATCATATTATATATCTGGAAAAGTTGTTTTTCCTTTTTCTTGACCTGCAACCATGAAATAATCAAGGGTACAAATGAAATCTTGTGTAGGGTGTGAGTGCAACTCAGTAGGCCCCCAACAATGGTGTATAAAGGAATATCCATTATAATAAAAGTTTATATATAATTATAATAAATAAGAAATAAGAAATTGAATGTAAATAGGCTTCATATATAAATATTATTTAAATTGACCACTTTTTCCCTTAAGATCCAAGTAATACCTGAGAAAATTAAACCTGCTTCGGACCATGTCGGTCGTCCGAACAATATATCAGGGTTTTTAACTTTAGACCCAGTAAAATTTCATTCATAAATTATATTTAATTTGGTGTTCCATGGAGAATCATCCCATGTACCCAACCATAGGATGATGGAGCATCAGTTCAGTATCCAAAGTATTTGAGATTCGAGCATCGATCAAGCATCCCTGTCATATCTCAACCACAAGAGATTTTATCATCATTCCATCGTCCATAATATGTGACACATTAGTGGTCCATGAGATTATATCTATCTTATCCCAATGTTGATGAGCCTCATCCCAACATCCCCACAATACCATTCTTCTAATAAATCCATGGTTAACATTAGTGGCCTTTTATAACACAGTGACCGCATGTGTGAACCTTTTCAATTGTCAACATTTCCAAGGAATAATCCATTAATCCAAAATAACACAATTTCATGATTAATCTACTTTACCATTTATTCATATAACACATCCATTGATGTTCGTTAAATCTATTTTAATAATCTGTGTTTTCCCCCGTAACTATTTATCACCTCTTTCCTTAATCAAATCATAACATTTTTAACATTCCAGGTTAATCTAATTAATCCCCTTATTCCATGATAACATTAAAAATACATTTACAATAATTTTAATATCTTAAACTCTAAAATTCATTATTTGACAACCCATTTAATCAGTTCCAATATAGGTAAACATCACGTGGGTGTCCATAGGGATAGTATTGGAATTATTAATGGATCTACTGAGGTTTGTGAAGTGTCTAACACAATATATGGAGGAGTAATTTTATTTTCATAGTAATGTATAGAAGGAAAGATGTGCTGCCAAAATGGGATATCTATATATAAAAGAACACAATCAACGTTATTGGTGAAATATTCATGGTCTCCTAACTATACTCTTAAGTATGGAATTTCCTAAACTTGTCCCTTAATTCGAGCTAGAAGAGGCATGAATTCCAAAGCTAATAGCCTTCTATATATAGGGTTCATAATATTTAAATGAATTCAAACAGTCCCCAAAGTACACATCCAAAAATTAGAATGAAATATTTTCACATAATTACCCAAAATTCTATTCTATATTAATGGACCTCAAAATTCCTAATAAATAAAGGAGAATGGTCATTGGAGAGGTTGGGATCCCTCAGTATTCATCCATTTCTAATGTATATTAAATGGGATGAATATTTAGGTGAAAATTTTTAATTTCATGTTGAAAAATGGAAATTTGATCACTTTAATAAGGGGAAGAGTTTGTCAAAGGTCCAAACTATTCACCAACCATGTGTTCCCCTCTATCCATGAGGGATCAAGGATGCACAGTTTTCTAGAAGTACACACATGATTTAAAAACTATGTGTAATCCATCTGGTTGCCTGTCTCCATGGATACATTGCACATGGTTTTGTAACATGGTTTTTTTTTAAATATGAACCAACCATGGTCCCAACACGGAGTGGCATTATTTTCCTCTTTTAGATGACCCAATACCCCGAGACACACATGATTCCATCACTACTCCCAAGAAGCATTATATTAACTATTTTTAAAATGATTTAAACTAAATATTAGAGAAAAATATACCTCATCAAGTTATTAGGATCTTATAACTTGCACACCTTATGACCGATTATCTTTGAGATACACTCCCATGAAATATTATTCCTCTAGGGATAAAAAGGACATGCCATTGGGCCCGTATATCTGATTCCCACCACAAGTATCGTCCAAAACATGTAAATTAATACACAACACTAATAAAACTGGTATGGTATTAACCTTCATAATCATCCCACTATGATCCTCAAAATGAATCATATTCTACTCAAAGGATGCATCAAATTCAAACTTTACATCATCAATTCCAATCATGTGAGAAGGTTCTGAGAGATACTATCAATGTTTTGATTCATTAAATTAATCATTCATGTAATAGAAATGATGTGGAAGAGACAAATGATATGATACCGGTATTATCCTATCAGCAATCTCAAATAAACCAAAATACCTAGGCACCAAAATTCCTTGTTTTCAATACTAAATGTGACCCATTCTTGTTGGAACCCAAAGTAACACACAGTATCCCACTACAAACAGAAGAGGTCAATGATTTTGATTTTTTAGTAATGTTTTCTATTATTTTCCATATTCATGTGTTATATATCAACTAATCCTTCTCTCACATATCTTCTATGATATTTGGTCAAAAAAACTATGTTTCCCCTTCTTTCATCAAACATAAAGGAGATATCCAGGGCCTACCATACGGTGCCTCACATGGTTGAATCTGAATAGCCACCATATAATAATGGTTATATATGAACTGAACAAGTGAAAATTGATTCTCCCAATTTTCAAATAAATATTGGATTCATTCCCTCACTATTTCCTCTAGAACCTAATTTGTATGTTCTGATTTCCAACTCATCCGTGGGTGAAACTCTATTCTTCAAAACACCTGATTACCAAGATCTATGTGTAACTATTTTAAAAAGTGAAATGTAGAACAACAATCATGATCTGAATCTATATTATGTGGAACCCCACGAAAATTTAATATATCTTGTCCATATAAGTCACACAAATTTCTAATGGTAAAATTATCTCAAAGAGATAAGAAAATTTCTTCCTCGGTCAACTGGTCCATAGTTACCCATATCGAATCATTCTTTTAAGGTGTTATCAAAAGGAATACATCAAAATCCTTGATAACATCATCCCAAAATGAATCTGAAATCTAAATCGACTATCACATACCAACAGATCGTTTTTGTTCAACCTTTACCTATAGACAAGTGTAGTAGAGCGTCGCCAAATATAAGATATTTTTCCTCATTACTAGCCTCCATTTTCAATGAAAATCCTGGTACATTTTTTCAGAAACCAAAATTTATCATTCACATAAAATAATTAAAATCATGCATATGATCCTCCCAAATAAAAGTTAGGAATACCACAAAACCATGAACATGGATATTCTAATCATAATCAATGGTCTGGTTTTGTGGTAGCTTCGTGAAATTAAATTTTTCCTTCAGTGTCAGAAACTCTAGATCCTCATACAACATTTCTATGATTTTTTATTGATGTGTGGGAACAAGTGATATGCACACAAGGGTCATCTAATCCAATTCTTCCTAAACAACAACACTAACCAAAGTGAACATGGCCACCGTCTTCCACTCAACACTGGACTCCTGGACTACCTGAATCAGTTCCTTTTAGATAAAAATTTTTGTAATAGTATTTTAATTTACTAGAATAATATACTAAAAAATAAATTTAATTCATAAAATCAACCAAATTCTACTTAAAAAAATATTAATTAAGTTGGAAATAGATATATTTGAGGCTCTTATGATCAAAATAAGTAAAAAAATCACCCAAAAGATTATTATTCCCTCATTTTGTTGCATATAGCACTATATAAAAATCTAAATCATGTGGCCGAATTTTCTATTCTTGTGGAAAAATTATCACAATCCATGACCCATGACTTGATCTCCCTGCATAAACATTGTTTCATATCTAATCCCAGGAACACCACAAAATAGGGTATACTCTTCTCCTAGCTCGGGTAAGATAAAAAAAATTTGTAGTATTAAAATGTTTATTTAGATTATGGAAGGGATTATCACATGACTCAAATAACTTAAATTTCATACCCTTCTTGGTCATGCCCAATAGTGAAATTTCCAAGAATGAAAAGTATTTTATGAACCTTTGATAATAATTCGCAAAACACGAAAAACTGAAAATATAAAAAAATAATAGGTTTCTCCAAAGAAACAATTTCTTGTACCTTAATTATGTATGATAAAAAACCTTACTCAGATAGTTTGTGACCCATGAACTATACCTTATTAATACCTAAATGACATTTAACTAACCTGGTGAATTGCCTATTCACTCTCAATGTAATCATGATTATTTCAATATATTTTTAATGATCATCATGAATTTTTTATAATGTTAATATTTCATCTTTAAAGGAGGCCACAAGCTACCCCAATTATGGTTGAAATATTCAATTACTCAAATCCACAAACATATAAGGATCATTTCTAAGAAAAAATAGCATCACGGTGAACTCATACAAGCCATACATTTTTATGGAGGTATTTTTTGGTATATAAGAGGGTATCAACCTTTGTTTATGATACCCTAACATCAAATAAATGTTTTAAAACACAAAAACTACCCTTATATGGTCAAATATTTCATTTATTTGAATAATAGGATATCTATTACTAATTTGTATCTAATTGTACTTTTAATTGTACAAAAAACCACAATGTTCCATTAGAATTCTTATAAAAATCAAAGATACCCATTTTTCAATGCTAGGACAGATGAACACCATATCTTCCGGATACTTTGTTTTTATTAAGATTCTGAATATCTATAGGTTCCATTTTTACGGTGGAATTGTAAATCACTTTGCTCCTAGCATCTGATCAATCATAATATAAACTTCTCTCTCATGTGGGATCCCTGAGGTATTCTAAGAAACATATAGAGAGATTAATCTAAATCCAAAGGAAATGAATAATTATTCACTCCCAAATCATGTATAAAAAGAGTCATAACTTTTCGTCGGAGCACACTCGGTTGCTAAAGAACTGTTTCGAGACAGCCTTGCTAGGTGTCCCATTCCCCGTGGGGAATATAAGTTCAACCCTCAAGAGATATGATTTTTACCCTTCAATGGTAATAATTTATATGTTATTGAAACATAACTAACCATTACATACCCATAGTCAAGATGAATCATGAAATACTATTCACATACAAATACCAATATAGATGGTACCCACCAACCTTGAGGGAACACTCCTTACATTGACAAATACCCTGAAATAAAACCCCAAGAGGCTTGTCGATCAATATAAACCCAAAAAAATCACCACCATCAGAGCCAAACTATTTTAACCCCGAGAAATAATAAATGACATTAATTCTCTTATATCAAATAATTCGCTGGGATTCAAAGAAGCTACTAGAATTGTTACTCTAATAGTCGACTACCCTACCTAGCTACTGATGGGTGCAGGCTGAACTACACCCTTCTAGGTTATCCATTTCCAATGTGTCCTACTATAGTCCCCCTATTATACACTACTCAACTAATATATACTTTCTTTTCCTCAAGTACACATGTGTTACTCTGATCTGTATTGATAGTGGAACTCCCACTACTTGACTGATACAAGTTAGAAGATACCCTCCCAGTACTCTGTATTGGCCTAGGTCCTCCATCCCTTCCCATCTATAAAGTGTTCAAATATATTTATTATGATTAATATATAATTAATTATTAAATTTTGTTTTTATGCACTAGATCAAAATGTTTGAACTCTGACACCGCATGATTTTAGAATATATTTACCAAAATAATAAATTTGATGTAGTTGATAGATTGTAACACACACAATACTGAGCCTATGCTTATAATGAATATTTCAAAAAAATGATATAAGTTGAGAAAAATTTCTTTACAAATTTTTTTTATAAAATATATAGGGTTTTATTTTACTTCAAAAAATACAATTAATTTTAAAGCAATTGTTTCGATGAATTACATATTTTTGAAAAAAAGTAATACTTTTAATAAAATAATACCAATATAATAAAAATATTTAATACCAATAAATATTATTAATATGAATGAATACATATAATTAATAATCATCTATAAGGAATGTAAATTTAATTATTCATGACAAAACAAAAATATTTTTACCAACAAAATTTTTATTTTATAATATCTATTTTTTATTTAAATTTATAATTTATAAACATTAGAAATTTTTAGGAAATTAACATATTATTTGTATTTATAATGGATAAAATTATATTAGAGTGAATTGTTGGTGTTTATCACAAATAGTTGGTATTTAGTTACATAGTGAAAAAAATAAATTTTTACTAATAAAAAAACTTTTATGACAACATTATGATTTAATCACTCATTAAATGGAATACCAAATTTCTTTTAACCAAAAATATCATTAAGGGGAAATTTAAATAATCAAAAACTATTATGGTTAAACTGTAAACACATCCATGACCTTTTGAAACTAAAGTTTAATTTTTCCTAAGAAATTATTTTTTCATACCTCACCTTTTATTAAGTATTCAAAAATTATCCCACAAATTTTTTATTTATTTTAATGTAGTAAAACTATTTTTTACGTGAAAAATTAAATTCCATGATAATCAATTTTATAAATTATTTTTCTGTATTTTTATTTTTATGCTTAGAAATGCATTTTTATAACAATTTATTTTTCATTGGGTATTGTATAGTTATATTAGAAGTATTTTTTACTTTCTAAAAAAATTTAACCATATCAAATGAATTCCATGTATAGGTTTAAAATATACCAAAATAATTAAATATTAAATTTTATGTTTATTTTTAAAAAATGGGCTAGTTTGGTAAAATATCAGTTCCCTCTATAAAGGTCAATATATGTTAAATGGGTTAAAATTAAGGGATAATGATAAAACATATAACCAACCCATATATTTTATTTCATTATTTGGTATTATTTTTACATTAAAAAAATTATCAATAAAATTAATCTTATTTAGTGGAACTTTCCCTATGTAATTACCTTGTATTATTTTAAAATAAGGGTATACACATGGGCTACACTACCCTAATTTATAAAAGGACCCTTCCTCTGTCACGACCCGACCCAACGGGGCTCGAGCCGCGACTCCCCAAGCCCACCTCCAATAGGCCAGGGGCTGGCGACTAGCGCCGAGTAGGCTATCACACACATGGGAGGCATTAACCTATGGTACCTGTACACACGCACCCACAAACACCTCCATGCAACAGTGCAGAGATATAGAAACTGACGTATATGCATGCATACAATCTATCCCACAACCAGAGAGCAACAGCAAAAGTACAAGGGCAAAACAGTGCCCACCAAAAGAAACTACAAAAGCGTATCCGACCTGCTCTGAAGAAGGGGAACGCTGCCACAACACCCGCTGGAAAGCTCCCTCGGCACAGCTCCGGTAAGCACCCCGGTCAACTCGCTCACTAAGCTCCGCCTGCTCCTGGTCCTCCTGAGACTCCGTCAAAAGCCATGTGGTCTGCACAAGACACAAACATGTGCGGGCAAAGCCCGTGCAGGGGTGAGTATAAACATACTCAGTAGGCACCCCAAAAAACCAAAACCCAAGGGGGCAACTGAAAGGCAACAGTCCTCTCAAAACAGCCGGAGGGAACCCAGATGAGAGAGAAACTCCATCTCGTGACCATCCTCGGATAAACACAACAAGTCATCTCAGCTCAGATCAGGTGTATGCCCATACATACACCTTGAACAATCCAGATATACTCAGCTCACGTCACAAAGCCACAAGAGGTACCGACCTCATCACCCGCAACTATCCACAACTAGGAGAGTACACCACGAACATTGTCATACTAGAAGACACTCATCCGAGAGATACACTCTATCAGATCCCAAAAAAACATCTCAGAAGCTCACCCGAGAGACCACGCTCGTCGGACAACATCACTGTAGCAACATAACCACCACACTCCTCGGAGAGGGGATCACCGCTAGGGTCCGCTAGGGGGATACCAAGACCCACTCCGGTATACGTAGCTCACAGATAGGGGATCACTCCCAGGGTCCGCTGGGGGATACCACGACCCGATCTGGCATACGTAGTGCTCACAGATAGGGGATCACACCCAGGATCCGCTGGGGGATACCACAACCCGATCTGGCACTCGACAGAAGCTCCACACTCAGATAGAGGATCATGATCCATATAAAGATGGTCACGACGATACCCGAATCCTATCTGGTATAACTCGTGATGTAGAGGATCGAACTGACGATGCTGCAACCATACCGAAACCACGCGCTGAGTAGGGGATCGCATAACCAATGATATCGTAACCCTACTATAAACCACATGCTAAGTAGGGGATCGTATACCTGACTATGCCACAACCCTATTGAGCACAGCCCACCGCGTAGGGGATCATATTTCCGATGATGCCACAAACCCTACGGGGTTAACCTACTAGATATGGGATCGCCGCCCGTGAATAAGCGGTCACAGCGATACCATGAACCCGATCTATGGTAAAGATGCTAGAGGATCCACTCCGGGCCCACCGAAGGGATACCACAACTCTAACAGTTTAAATATTCCATCGAGAGGATCACAAACCCATACGAAGGTTGTGATACCACAGGAACCCTCGTAGGAACGAACCAAGGGAGTACCCTCAACCACTGCTGGTCCAAACGTCACTAACCCGAGCGACTCGCCCCAACGCCACACTGTGCACCTCCGAATCCAAAACCGCGGCCACCATCGCGTTCCACGCGAAAAAACATGCAGGATAGGCAGTTTACTCGCTCGAAACGGAGCACCGGTGAAAAAGGCACTATTCACTGTAGCTAGCTCGTGTGGGGCCCACACAACGATCCTGAAACCCATCGAGCGGATCACACCATGACGATACCCTCAGAAAAACAAGCGGAATCGACTACTCGCTCGTCCAAAACGGACACCCGGTGAAAAAGGTACTATTCATCGAAGGCCAGCTCGGGTGGGGCCCACGCCTGGATTCCGAAACTTATCGAACGGATCACACCATTGCGATCCTCTCGAAAAAACACACAGGATCGACTATTCATCCGCCAAAATCGGACAACTGGTGCAAAAGCTGCATTTCTCCGCAAACGCCAAAACCCGGCCTCGTGGGGCCCGCACCCCGTTCACAGACCCAACACCCGGAAACCATCTCAAAAAGTTCCTCGTACCATCATGGTCTCAACGCCACTGACGGCACGTCAGTCGGACGCTCCGATTAGAAGTTACAACGGCCCGAAGTCGTAAAATAATAAAATAATATTATTTTATACAAAGTTTCTAACTCCCGGGCCACGATCCCGAACCCTTAAACCCTCAAAGTGAGTTAAAAAGGTCCGTCTTGACGCAAGGAGCGCGTCGCCGCAAACGGATCGCAAATCGGAGTTACGGTTTGCGAGTTACGGGGGTTTAAAGAACCCCTGGAAAATCCTAGTCGGACCACCGCTGGCCTCGCCGGAAACCACCGCGTCGCCGCCGGATTCTGCCGCGCCGTCGCCGCCGCCGCCAGATTCCATCGCACCTCCGCCGCACCGCCGCCGCACCTTGCCGGATTCCGCCATGGCCGCCGCCGGAATCCGGGATTTCTGCCGGAAAACTTCCGGGGACCCCCAGGAGCACCCCGGTGCTCCAAAATCAGATCCGAAACATGTTTCGGAAACCTCGGGACCCAAACTATACAACCCTTATAACGATTTGAAGGAAAACAACAAATAAACGGGGTCCGGGATTTCAAAACTCAAACCGCCTACCTCGCGGGCGAAACGCCGACGTTCTGCCTCAGATCCGCGCTCCAGAGCTTCCGTTGCGCGCTCCTGGAACGTCCGTCGTCGAATTCGGAACTCGTGGTCGCTCCGTTTGCTCAATTCGGCAGAGTGGCAGCGAAGAACGGCGAAGAACGATTAAAGGGGGGGGGGCGCTGATATTTATATCAGCGGCCCGCCGGCGCCAAACCCGCCTCAGACCCGACGCCCGATGCGAACAAAAGTAAGGTCACCCCTAGGGTAAACGCACTGTTCTGAACGCAACGGTGGTCTCAGATTTTCCATCCGAGACTCCGTTCAGAAGTTATTTGAGCCGACGCTCGCCCACTAACTTTCTACTTATTTACGGAAACGCCCCTGGTGGCGTTTCTCACCGCAGGCCCGCGCCCGCAAAGTTTACACCCCGCCTAGGGTAAACGGCACGTTCCGGACACAACTGTGCCCTCAGATTCCCGTTATGAGCTACCGTTTAGGATATATCACACCCCCGCCACGTGCATAATATAAAAATACTTAATATTTTTATAAAATTAATTCCGGGCACACCGGGCCTTGGAATCGCACGCCGTCTCCGCGCCTAGCTCTGGAATTATTCGTTGAAATATTCTAAAGTCTGACAGGGCCATAAACCCGAGTCGCTACATCCTCGACTCACATATCCCTAAAATTTTAGAAAAATTGGCCAACCATGATCTACCAAAATCAATTAAAAACATTTTTAACTACTTCATATAGTTTCTCATCTTATAAAAAGACGAAAACATGAAGTCTTACGGAGAGATCTAGAGAGGATACCCAAGGATAACACATCATCTTAATTTAATTATTTAATGTTTATTTCTTCTTCCACCTCCTGCAAATATTCTATTACAAAATATACATAATTCAACAAGTATAAAAAGTATACTAGAAATTTATTATATTTATTTAATAATAGTTATCTACTAATTTTCCATTTAATTGAAAATGAAAATGTTTCTCATGCATACGTGAGAACTACCACCTCTGTACAATAATTTATGTCATTCTTCACCACCACCACCCATGGATGGTTATAAAGTTTGATTTAATGAATAGTTAGTATATATATTAAATAATTTTTATTATATTAATATAAATTATTTTCCAAAATCATTTATTTACATATTTTGATAAATTAGAACACTACTTGTGTGTACTCGTACACTATAACCTCCACGAAGTGATGTACATCATTTTAGATAACTTTTTTACAGTTATGGTTTTTGAATTTTATATAATAAATAGATTAAATTTTTATGACATGTCCTTTATTTTATAACCATTATCATGGACCAAGGACTAGAGCATTTAATCTAAAACATGCATGGGAAATGGAACAACTAACACTCAAATATTTTTTTAGAGAAATAATTGTTAATACAAAGGTAATAAGAAATTATAATTAACTTGTATATTGTAACATAAATATAAATATGGTTCTAATATCTATATATAGTAATTTTAAATTTAAATTTTGAATTTTGTAGAGTTTCCATCTAATAGGATGACTTTGGTAAATGTTTATCTTGTTATCTCACTTTTATTAGGATTGTTGAAATTTCATTTTCCATTATAGGAAATGTCATGTTCTTTCTATCATAACCAATTTATATTTTATTATAATCCATTTTTTTCATTTATTTCTTACTATTTAACCCTCTTTGGACTCAAGAATATTAATATATTATTTTTCATAAACTACAACATTATTTCTTCTTTTAGGTCAAGAATATTTTTCATCCATGACTATAGTCATTAAACTGTTTCAAGAAAGTTATTTTCTAGATTAAAATTATTTTTTATATTTATATTCACCTATATTTTAATTTCATTATAATTTATTAAATATAAATCATTATAATGTTTTTTATAATAGTAATATTTTAATTTTTACCTACGTTGTAATGGAATCAATTTTTATCATTTACCAAATGAACATATTTTCCAACAGTATTGTCTATTATTTTTTAAATACATTGCATTAAAATTTTCTATTGATTTAAAATTAATATTCAATACCCACTATTTAGGGAATTTTTGTATTTCTTAATAAATTATTAAAATAAAAGAAAATTTATTCTTTATTTTCAAAGAATATTTCTAATGATTTCACATTTGTATTTTTCATCTATATCAAAATTATTTATTGATTATTATTATTCCATGGAGATATTATCGAATGATACCTTCCACCTTATTTATTATCATGTCTAATGATGACATTATGGGAAAAAGTTATGAAACTCATTTCTTTCTAATGGTTTAATTAGGATGTGATGAAATGATAAACGTTTTTTTATCTTATAACACACATTTGTATGATTTATTATGTAATAGGTGGTTCCAAAATTATATATCCCTAGTATTAATTGGTTAAATCATAATAAACCTTGAGATAATCTTAAAGGGAATGAAGAGTGAACTAAATAAAATATAAGACTCTAGCCATTATTTTTATGGGAATGGGGAGTTAAATCAATATACTATGGGAATCTACCCACTATGTTATGATGGTCATGGCCATTATCATTGACTAAGAAATTGATTTACTATACTTATGTGTTGTCTTATTATATTCTCTAATATATCATGATGGATTATTGATCATTTTACATTCTTATCACTAATAAGTTTTATTATGGAAAAGACTTATGTCATAAATCATGATTAAGGGTATATGAATTTTTGGGTATTTTTTTATTAAGTTATAATCAAATTCTCATTCTCTTATTCTTATATTATTCTCAATTAGGATCATTGATTAATATCTCCCCTTTTAATGCTTACAAAGAATCTAAGATTAGAATTTCTTAAGTTTCAATTCCCCTAGATTGTGAAAACTGTTTTAGGTATGATATGTCTAATAGTGGTACTATGTAAGAAGAAATTTTTGGGGATTCTTAATTATATTTCATGAAAAGGGTTTATTATATATTGATCCAAAAAATATATTAAACTTTTAATGTTTTAGAGAGTATATTAATATGTTAGGTGTTATTTTTTCATCTAATATTACAAGATATGTAGATATTTTATTCTCAAGTAGCCTCACCAATATAATCATTAAAATATTAATTGAGTACATATGGATATCAATAGAGGGAATCCATCTATGAATTATTTGGTACAGTGATGGTAAAATAAGGATTTTCATCCAAAATGACATTCAAGAATGAATTTAAAAGGGGTGTATTATTATCAAAAAAAAATTAATTATAATTTATATGAGGAAGATATTATCTCTTCCAATATGTTGGGGTTTAATTCATCACATTCTATGAACTAATTAGATGAATTCAATGAAAAATTATTTATTGGAAATAGGAACAATTTCTTCAATTATTCCCAAACCATCAGACACATATTAACTAATTTTCGTATTGATAATAAATAAAACACATCATTGTATAAGGGACTAACTATCTACCCCCATTATTTTTTTGTCACTAACCAAAGATAGAATATATGGAAATATATTTTGAACTATTTTCTTCTATTATCCCATGATTTAAAGTAAAAAAGTTAATATATTTAAGTCATCAATTAATCACATTTAAATATACATAACCAATTCTAGTTTTAAGAATCATGTGTGAGGTGTTATCTCCCTAACATTGTCCTATAATATCTATAAATTTCTTAATATATTATCACCATACTTATCAATGAATAATCTAGTTACTCCCCCTTAATTTCAGAAATTATTCTTGCTAATCAAAGATTGATAATTTTTACAAATATACCTCATTAATTAAAATATCAATAACTTTGTAAAATTTCGAACATTGAATAAAAATATGATTTTAGAAAACGTTATCATTTTTTATCCCCCAAAAAGGGTTCACTCTAATAGTTCTTCATTAAGGATGATCTATTGTATAAATAAACACTTCAAATCCATTTAATAAAAATCCTTCGATTACAAATTCAACTAAATATGGATCACTCAAAGACATATCTTATATATTTATATAAATCATCACATCAATCATTATTTAATCTCATCCCCCAACATGTATTACCTTTAATTACAGGTGAACAAATAAGAAAAAAATAGATATGGTATTAAGGTGGATTATCTATAGGACCATATTGAATGGAACAAGGTTTAATGTTCCTTCACAACTAATAGATTATTATACCAGGGATATTATGGTAATGTATAACCATGTTTTATTAAAAAATAACACATCAAAAATCTAAAAGAATAATAAGACCACTAAAAAATATAAAAGGTATTATGAAAAAATAAACAATTCAAGTACGATGATGATTTCACATACACTATATTATACACTAAACATCATGGTCATAATAATAATAGCACAAAAAATAGAAAACCCCACATAATTGATATAGTAAAAGAAATGAAAATTAGAATTATTATTCAATCTATGATCTAGTATGAATTTAAAGTAAGATTAAATATGTAAATTTCATTATGGTTATTATGAATTATAATAATTTTTAATTATTATTGTTTAGAATTACCCATAAAATTTCACCATTCATAATAACAATTGAAATGTGACTATTGGGGTTAGTTTATATCGTGGGTAATGATGAGAGTTGATGGAAATAGAAATAAGGATCCACTACCTCTACCATTAGTTAAATCCCATATATATTTCATTTATCTAATCATGGGAATGTGGTAGCAACACAGGGGTTCACTATTGACCATGAATAAAGAAATACATGAACAAATAAGGATACAGAAGATTCATAAATAAGGGAAGTTTTAGTTTGTGGAAATCACCACTAGAATAATGTTGGATGGACCACCCCTAAAAATTAACACCATAGTAATCCTAAATCTTAGGGTATATTCTGGTGTGAAAATGGTTAATGTATATGGGGGTTAATAACCATTAAATATATAAAAATCCATTAAAAATAAAATGGTACACACTTTGATTGAAAATATTTATCATCTATATCTCCACCATATAAATTGTACAATTTACATAATTAAAGGAAGAATATAAAAAAAAGGATTATATATTTCTTATAGAGACATAAAAATTATCTTATGGTTTATTTTTCAAAAATTTCTTTGATAAACAAAATTTTCTCTTATAATAAAGTACAATATGAATATATGATGCCTATTAAAAAATAATTATATTGTATAAATTATGTAATAATTTATATAGGTGAATACACAGTAAACAACAAATTTTATTAGTTAAATTTATTTTAAGGTATGAAATGATTTTGAAAAACTATAAAAAGAAATTCAAAATTCTAAACTAGAAATTGATTATCTATAAATAAAATTATGTTGGAAAATATTACTCTAATGGAAAAAAGTAATATAAATAATATATTTTGGTTGTAAAACTAAATTATTCCAAATACCATGACTTAAATTTCAAAATTTGGGAGCCAAACTCATTATAATTACTACAGTTTTTCATTTTACACAACCTATATTTTCAAGTTCCATGCAAAGAAATTAATGAGTAATCCTCACTAATTTTCTATAAATAGCCACACATTATCCCATTACACATAAATCTAAAAACATTGTCAATTAATATCCCCTTTTCCTCAATGAGGCGTCTCTCTAAATATTTTCAAAGTCTATATGTTTCCCATAAAATGATTTTATAAGTAACTTCTCATGTTATGGGTCCCAAAGCTATTATATTTATTTAATTATGTTTTTATTTTAATTCTTTTTATCTTTTATTTAAAATGTTAATTTTTCTCATTTATATAAATTCATTGTTATATTATCAATGATCTAACACTATTCCATCTCATTATACTAAACTTATAAATTTTTATAATTCTCAAATTTTCCTATAGCAATAAAACCATCTTTAATTTTTGTAAAATAATGTTTGAGTGGGTTCTCTACTAATAATATATATATATATAGATAAAAATAACTTTATGTAGGAACCATAATAGATGCACTAACTGGTAAAAAAAGAAAAATATTTTTTTTGGTCCTAACCTGATCTAGACTCGATGCATGATAAGTAGTCCTTACCGCACGAATGGTTTAAAACTATTATGAGATATGTTTTGGATGATTCACAATTTTGGTGACAAGAGATTATGAATGAATTGAATTCATTTTTATAAAATATAAAAGTTATGTCTATATAGTTGTCTTATTTAATTTAAAATACATTTATTTTATTAACTAAACTCTTATATCATCTTATTATTAACTAGTACCTAATGACTTTCACTCTTCACTTATTAATTGTGCTTATTTAAAAATATTAAATCCCTAGTTACTCCTTATATGATCCAAGGGTATTCACCTCATAATACAAAATATTTTATTAATTAGGGAAAACAATTTTCATGATTGTATAATCTTTTTGTCTATATTGAAAAATTATTTTATTTGAACCACATTGGGAATTTATTCTCATTATTTTTATTTTATTCATTATTGAACATTATTCCATATCTATTTAATATTTTTGGAATGAATTGGAATTTTCTATTATGGGTGGGGCCTAGAAATATATAACACATTTTTGAACTATTATGTTTCATGAGACGACTAATATATGGTAGTTGGAGCATCCCAAAACTATTATATATTATGTATTTCCACAATACATTGATGGAATGATTATGATAACCATGATTCGCAATCCCTAACATTTCCATCATTATATCTTCAATTAATAATTTATTTACTTTTCTATCTATTGATTATTTTATGTTTCACCATGTGTTTATATTTTCTCATTTTGTTTCATAATCCATGTTAACATCTATTAAATGATATCCCTTTATGAGCATATTAGATAACCATTTACTTTTGTTTCCTATTTCCCAGGCAATGAAGTGGAATACTAGGTATTTTTTTCCCAAAAGGTAGAACTAAGGAGTAATTATTTGTACTCAATGATCTACTATATTATTTATTACCTATTCTCTTTATTAGTACTAGGACTTCATATTTATAATGTAATATCGCGTCTTATGAGTATAATGTAATAAATAACTCACTCAATCTGGGTAACCTGGATTGGGTGGCCTTATTTTTGGAATCAAATAAAGGTTTGGGAGAATCCTTTTGAACTTTATTTTAATAACACAAGAGGTGAAAATATATTCTACCTTAAAAATATTTTATAGATCATTCTCTGATGGTTTTTATATGTATGTTTCGCATATGACTATAATTTGGGAAAACATGATATATAAGTCTTCTCTTATATATTAGTAGTATATATTATTACTAACTATTACAAACCATTTTAAATATAATGGAACATGATAGTAAAATTATAATTCAATCCAATAATTAAGGAAGATGTAAGGATTTTCTAGAAAATTATATAATGGAGTTAATTTCCGTATCTTAAAATTATAATTATACTCGGGTAATTGAACTTGGTTATGAAACACATCATAGACCACATATATCTACATGTTTCCCCAAAAAATATAAACTTTTTTATAAAGTCTTATATGGAAACAAAATCTATTACTCAGTTGGGACTCTAATCCCTTGGTAATATATCTATGGAATAATTCCAAGGAAAATGTATTTGATAGAATTGGGCTTTATAGAGATGAAAAAATGTTATTATGATTGTGCATAATTTTAGGGGAGATATTGACCAATGGTGTTCTGTGATTAAAAATACAATGAAGATGGAGGATATCGTAGAAATGGAGTGAAATATATTTAATGTGATTTTTTGTGAATAATATTTTCCTTAAGAGAAACACAACTAGACGGAAAGGGAATTTTTAAAATTATGAAAAAGGAATAAGAAATGGTGGAAAATTTGGAGGATAATTCTATAACATTAGAGAGTTATATTTTAAATTATATATGAAATATTGATATTAATATTTATATTATCATGATAGTTTAATGATTTCATGTAAGACCTTGTGTCCACATGAGTTTGAAAATTCTGAAGGGAATTTGAATTATCAATTACAGGATGATTCAAATTTTTATCGTATATTCTGGATGGAATTTCAATAGTTGGAATATCATAAAAAGATTATATTAGAAATTAAATGAAGCCCGGAAAGAATCTTATGTTATTATGTGTGCCTCAATATCTTTGGTGTATGATTCAATCTTTTGTAGGATTCTATATAGGGATAATGTTTGTGGTTTATGGTTTCAAAGAAATCATGAAGCAACTTGAACCTCTTGGTATTACTATTTTTATTTCATCTGAGAATGATTAAATTTCCTAGTTAGATCATGGTTAAGCTGAAGCCATGTGATTTTTAAATGGGTGAACATGTGAATTTGTGGAGGGGCTTTAGAGGCATTCTCATGTTTGATGCATGGTTTGGTAAACCGTCCAACCCTACCATGTGTGGTGGATGGTTTGGAGGAGGTTCCAACCACTCAGTTAGTGCATAGATTTGAAACCCGTGATATTAAACTATTAAACTAATTAGTCTGGTAAAATTTCTATATTAACATTTGAATTGTTTAGGGTAAACCTTGCCTCTTCCCTCCTCCTCTCGTGGCATAGCCATCCCCCCCCCCCAACAACATTGTCACCTTGTTCCCTCTTTATTTTTGGTGGGATTTGAAGTTGTTATTCAATAATTTAATGTGTTTTTTTAATTCCATTATACTCCCTTGATCTCCTCCTCCTTAATTAATTGATTTTGTTTTTATACATTTTGGTTTTTGTTGGCTATTACATTTAATCATCATTTAATTTCATACTTTTAATTGGGATTTAGTGATTCTCATATAGAGTGTATCATGAGATGTTGTCTTTAATTCATCATGTGTTTTTTAAGTTGATATATATTTATGTGTTTTTTCTTATAGGTTTTTTATCATATATTAAATATAATTAAGGGTTATCTTAAGATTTTATAGCTCATTTTCTTAAAATGAGGATAGGGTACTTTGTGGGATGATGTGAATAATTTGGTCCTGGTTCTGAAGAGTGAGGTCCACCAATAAGTTTATAAACATTAATGACTATTAAAATAAAAATTAAAAAATATTTAAAATATTTTTTAAATAATTAGTTTAAAAATTAAATGTTTAATGTTATTAATTAATTCTTTTGGTTTGAATTTGATATGGGGCCTCAGGGATTTGAATAAATGTTAACTGGGATTGGTGAGCCTCGGTGGGAGCTTCCAAGGTACTTTAAAAATAGGGTTTTTCAGATTATGTTCAAATGTTATATTAAATTTACCAATTTTATTATTCATTTATTTATATGGATTTTGTATGTAAGTCATCACATCATTAATAGGTCTTCATCTTTAAAAATATAATTTTATTTAATAAAAATTCAAGCCTATGATCAAACAACCCACGATACCCATGGCCCTGATGGACAATTCGGTATCGACTACAAATCTCGAACACCGATGGTGGGTATTATTATTTTACAATAGATCATTGGGAATAATGAAACCCAAGGGGTTGTTAATAAACATAATTGAAATGAATAGGATTTCTTGGTCATGTGATTTGAGATTTAGTGAGCTTTAGGAATAAAGGGATGATGACTCAGAATTCTTGTCCAAGGGATTGTCCATGAGTGGTAACCTATATACACTAGTGGTTAGGGAAGGTGTTTAGGCCAACCAATAAAGACTTTGTAATAGAGTGGTATTGAGGTCATAACAGTAGTTTTATTTTTCTAAGGGGTGAATATGGACTCAATTAGAACTAAGGGGACCCTAGTAGGTTACCCCATGACTTGTCACCCTAAAAATAGGGTGGAAATTAGAATGAGTAGTGATGGTACCTGGTATCACCATAAAAGTATTACTGGAGATTTGATCCTAAGGGGATATAGACATAGTTAAGTGGATTATAATTTTTTCCAACCCTTAACTTATGTTAAAATTTCACTTATTTACTTTTGATACATCCATGTGTACTCATATGTGCTTCTCGAGACCTAGCCTATAGTTCAGAAAAGATGTGATAGCACTACTGGGAATGTCTAGAGATACTTATTTACATCCACCTTTTGAGAATTATGAGAAACTAGTGTGGTACTACATGAATGTGATGAAATCATCGTGGAATCCAAGCATGTATCCTAGTATCTGGATTCAAATCTACTGGAAGAACTACCAAGATGTTAGGATTTGACATCAATTCTATATGGGGATTCCTAAATTCATTGTGTCCCTATAATGCCTCATATATCAAGGATCCTCCAATTTAGGCATGGTTATTTTATTTTGATCACTGTTATTATGACTAAATTTTTCGTTTATCCTCTAGATCTGACCATTCATGATTGAAGATATTACATATTCTTAATTAAGATTCAAAATATATCTATTATCTATTAGATTGGAATGGTTACATAGAGGGAGACCATAGGTTCAGTGACTGAATTGGATTCGTTGGTATTTTTATTGAGTTTTTTATAATATTAGAGAATGTAGGAAACATGGGATCTCATTATTGAGTTGTTCATGATACTATATGTTTTCATTTATTCATATGCATTATTTATTCCTATGTTATAGCATGGTATATGGTTTTTATATGCTTGGTATGAAATTGTGAGAATTTTTTAGATACCCTTTCACTAACTCAAGAAGGTTTCTTTGATCTGGGTCACGAGCCTGAGGATTGATAGTGAATAATGGAACTAGATTAGGACTTGGTTCCCCTAAGTAGTTATGGTTGGTACAGTGATTATGGCTTGCTCTGATACACATTTTCATTAGCCAGAGTAGTTCATATGGAAGTTATCTATTTTTGATAGTTTATTTATTTGTGTCAACTACAAACACTGTCTATAGAGGTTATTTATAAGACCATATTGGTGGTTCCCTAATATGTTTTTTACTCACACACTACTAGAACATAAATAAAACATGGTAATACATGTAGATATTCCATTTCATGTATAAAATTATGGGTACATGCCATGTATGATTTTATTGATTAATCAGTGACAATTTGAATAGAATATAGATACAATGACCTAGGTAAGGCTTGGAGAAGTTTTTGAGCCTTAGGTATTTTATTTCTTTATTTTAGTCTATATTTATTTATTACGTGGTTGGACTCATGGGAGAAAATATAGTTATTTCAAAATTTCATCCACATTTCTTGTTATTACTGATTGTTGTTTATATATCATGTGTATTGGGATGCATTTTTTTTGTGTGTGATTCGTTAGTATTTTATCTCTTACTGAACACTCTGGTAAGATGGTATAGTATCCGTAGGGTACTAATCTAGACACCCATTACTAATCATTAGCCTCATATATATTGGGTGGTGTGCCTAAGGCCTACAGCTAATTCAATTCATGGACCTCATCAAGAAGACTCTAGACCAGGTAGTTAGAATGTTTTATGGAATGTTTTTTATCCTTTTCTTAATAATTATTTTCTGGGAAAACATATATATAAGAATTTTCTATATCTTGTTATAGATATCAAGACGGTGCATCAAGAACACATTTTCTTATATAGATTCCTTATTAGGAAGGATATAGTATTCCTATTTTTGTTTTTTTAATTGTATATGATTTCCTCGTTGAGGTATCCACTTATGGTTTATATTTTATGATTTACGATAGGTTTTTGGATCTTATCCCTTTAGTAAGAGGACAATGATTTTATATTACTCTTGTAATGTATAAGAAAGAGGTATCTCAGACATCATATTATACATGTATAATTCATATAAAATATAGGCCTTCTATTTTGACTGTTATCACTAGATACTGAGGCTGAATTTTTTAATGTTTCAAAAACTTTTCATATCGATTTTTCCTATATAAGTACAGGGTGTAATTATACTCAAATAGACCAACATGTAAATATATTTCATTTGATATTATTTCGATGAGATATATGGAATTATACTCTATAATAACAACAATATGAACATTTATAATAAGGGATAGGAAGTGATAATATTTGTTTAATACCTATATTGTTTTCCCCTTTGTTACACCCATTATGGTTCATCTATGTTAACATTCCTTTATTTAATGTTTCATTAACAGATTATATTGTTTTTCCCATATATATTGGAATTGAAATCAACCTAAAAATCATTTATAGGATTCACTTTTCATAGATCATCCAATATGAAGGTTTTATGTCTGTATGAATTTTATAATGAGGTTATGATTATTGGGGGTGAATTAATGTGTCTAGATACTCCATGAAAACAATTTACCTTTTACTTTATTGACTTATTAAAAGTTTTTTTACTTATTTGTATTTGATACCATTGATTTTCCATCTACATGTGTGTTTCCCTGTGTTATAATATGGGTATATGAATTTGACACTAGATTTTACCTTCATGAGATCTAACTGGTTGATCTAGGTGGAAGACCAGGAGGCCCTTTTTTGAGACAGACCATAGCCAGTAAAAATTAGTATTGATCAAGGTTTTCATGATAATGGGGATGTCCAAGGTTAGTGATTTCCTTAAATACATAACAAAATTTGAGTTATCAAGGGTACATGATCCACGCATGGTAGGTTCTCGGGTCTTTTCAATTTTGTGTACCTTTAATTATAGTGGCTTGGATATCAAGAGATTTTTCAAGGGAAGTATCATTATGGGGCATGTACACATTTCTTCTTGAGGTTCATCGGCTATGTGGAGTGATCTTGGGTAGATGATATGGAAAGGAAGCGTGTTTTCGAGTGTAAAAGCATGTGTTTGGATTAAAAAAATGAAATTTCATATATTTTGGTCAGTAGTTATGATGTAACAGCCTAGTTCCATGAACTGTGAATTGTGGAAGGATGAATCATGTGGTGTGATTATGTGGTATTGGGTCATACACACTTTATGTTGGATAATATCTTCTTGTTATGTTCTAAATTTTCAGGGTACACATTTAACTTGTAAAATTGGTTAGTGGATAGGTGTGAGTTTAGAATTGATGGAGTGGGTAAAATGAATGTTGGAATGGAGATATGAGGTGTTGTCCGAATTAGATATATTCCTCAGTGGTAGAAGATACAGTATAAATGCATATAGTGTGGGATAATGACTAATATGGGTGAAATTTTATTTAGTTTTTTATAGGATATTTAGAGTGGATCGGAAACAATGACATGTGTGTACTGTGGAAACTCAACAGGTTTTTACTGGAGGAGCGATTAAAGGTAATTAATATGGTTGGGAGTGAACCATTTTCATTACAGGGAAAAACCTTGTATTATAAGGGTAAATAGTGTAATGGAATCATTATTTGGATAACCATTGTTGAATTATGATAATAATGGAAAAATGGTTTTCAATTTACTTAGATTCCCTAAAAGATGATAAATATATGTTTTCATGTTCTATCATGTCTAGTCGGTGCATTTCCATTATGATAGAGGTGATTTCAAGAGAATCTAAGTGGGTTTAGAATCATTGGTGCAACATCACATGTGGTAGGACATTACAATAATTTTGGAAAAATAAAGATCTAATTATGGAGTTACAACACATATTAGGTGTGTACTTTTATTGGTATGTTTGAAGGATCATGGAGTGTATCCTGGAGTAGGGGTACCGGGGTCGGGTGTTTGATAACAATTGATGGCATAGCCGAGTGTTTTCAATATGAGATAGTTATAGGTTGGATGGATGATTTTCGCATGTATAATTGGATGTGGCCATTTAAAAATTTTATTAGCCACAATGTATTTGATATGAAGGATGCATTTGGAGGAATTAATAAGGATTTTCATGGAAAATCCATCAAATTAGGTTTGGACATTTGTTTAATTGGTATTTGACCATTTAATATAACAATTGAGAACTAAGAATGGTGTTCTCGTGTGTGAATGGTTTATTTAGATTTGGAGCCTATTGAGCACATCATTGAAACTTGAGTTTTCATTTTCTGTAGAAGATTCCAGGGGTGGAAAGTGTCCTGACTCATGATTTTCCATTGTATACTAAGAACAATGGAAATGAATAACATATTCAGAATTATATTTTTGATGACATCATGATAATTTTTTGGGATAAATATGATCATTAATGTTTTATCTTGGTGTTTCTATGATTTCATGAGCATTGGATCAGTTTTTTGTGGTTTGAATACCATTAGTTAGAGGATTTCCCTTGGAAGAGATTTGGGAGTTCATGAATAAAACACATCCAATTGAGAAGGAATCGATATAATACATTACTTATGATGTTTACTTGAGAAAGCACCAAGAATTCCCAATCATTATAAGTGTTAGGAGGGGGATTTTAAGTCCATGTGTCCATACTAGTGTAAAAATTCTAAAGGGAATTTGAATATTCAATTAATGGATGGCTAAAATCATGATCAGAGAATTAGAATATATTTATGAGATTTGGAATGTATTAAAATAATTCTTATAGAGGTTTAATAATACATAGAAAAAATATTGTGGTTTTGGGTGTTCCTTATGAGATTCAATGTTGGTTTTAGATGTTTTGGAAGATTCTTAATATGGAACATTATTTGGGGTACACACTTTCGGGGAAACTATTTGTCACCCTAAATATCTAGATGTTATCAATTTGAATTATTCTAAGAATAGTTAAAATGAATTATTAATGAATTATTATATTATAATAATTTTAGGATTTACATTGTAACCATGATAGTTTAGAAAATTGTTGTAGAGCAACCAACATAGTTAATTCACAGTTTGGTAAACCATATTACCATGGGGTGCGATCAAGACAATTTTCATGAAGTTCCAACTACACGGTTGGTAGAAATTGATGAAAATTTTAAATCCAAGTCATGGTTTTCGTTAATGATGTAAGACTACTCTTATTACCTAGAATATTTTTAATTGGAAAACATCCTTCCATTTTCCAACCACATTCACATCGGACCCTCCTTCCACCCCTTAGTTTCCTTCTTCCCCATTGATTTTGGGTGCATTTAAAAGTAGTCCTACATCAATTTTTAGGTTTTTTGTGAATTATTTATTCCATACATGACATCCAAATATTTTTTTTATTTAAATTTTCCCTATTTGTGTTTTAAATTTAGAGTTTATCTGAGTATGATGGATTCACCTAATTCTCATGGGTGTTTTATTCCACATACATAGTGGATATCCCAAGATGAAGTCTACACTTTTTTGTGTGTTGTTCCATTAGTTATTTTCTATGATTATTTCATTAATCTTATGATATTAAATTAAATTAAATTAGGTGTTTTATTTTAATTTCATGTGAGGTATTTTTCAAAAAATTACGTTGGGGTATTCCATTGTCTATTGATACATATTTGTTCATGGTTATGGTGTGATGAGTTCTTCCAATAAGTTTTTGGTAATTTATCCTAATTATATTTGAATGTAAATCATTATAAATATTTCAATTAATTATTTAATTAATTAAAATTTGATTATGAGTAATTAATTTTGCGGTTTGGAACCACAGATAGGGCCTCAATGTTTTGGATAATGGATTTCATGGATTATCCAGCCTCGGGAAGTGCTAAAGAGATTCTTTGACAATTGATTTTTTTCATTTTAATGTACATAGTCCTTATAAATTTTACCATTATTGTTATACATTTTTATATATTCTTTTGGTACATTAGACTTATCCACATTAGTTGTTAATCATACTTAAAAAATTATATGTTCAATAAAAATCATTAAATCATATGATTTAACTGAAAAACGTTTTGAGGGCCCTTATAGATAATCACTTAATGGAATAACATCTTGGAAAATGATGGACAAGAATATTAATAAATTCAATATCTGTGGGATACAGGAAACCCATGAGTGGTTTAAATTAAATAATTGAAATTAATATTGGGTATTTTTCATGTTATAGGTGATTTAGTATCCTCTAATATAATAGTGGAGACGACTCGGGATATGTGGCCAAGTAGGTGGCCATGAGAGATAATATGTAGAGATTGAATAATTGGTTGAGTGTTCTTGAAAACCAAGGAATCTTGGTAAAGTTACTGTATTTAAGGCCAATACCCAAGTGTGTTTTTCTGAAGGGGTTATGTGGGCCTCAATGAGACCTAATGGGACCCAAGTAGGATCCTCTGTTACTTGTGACCTGAGGAAGAAGGTTCACTTGGAAATGTGTACAGATGGTACACAATTTCACCATAAAAACTAACATGATGATGTGATCCCAATGGTATCTAGAAAGAGTTATGGGTTTTAGAAATTTCTCCAACCACTTCCTTGTTCAAAAAAATCAATTATTGGTTTCTAATTCATCCATTGAATCTTACATGTGCTAACTAATACCTTGACTACGTTCATAATGATATATCATAGTGATATATGTAATTCCTAGACGTATTTAACAATATTTTGATATTTATCCTTATATGAGACTATTTTGGTGAACCATGGGTATGATTTTTTCACCACATATTACCTTCATGTATTCTAGGATCTATGAATCTATCTATGTGATGAATTCATGGGATGTTAGGATTCAACCTCAGGTCTATATGGGATTCCACTTATATCATTTCGCCCTTGGATTTCTTTTATATATAGGATATTTACATTTAGGTTCGAGGGATTTGTTATGATCACTATTTTTATAATGATATGGCTAGTAAATCCTGACGATATTATGGGTTTCGGATCAAGATTCTGAGGATGCCTAGGATTCATCCGGTTGGCATTTTGACAAGGTGTATTTCTATAGGTTTGATGACTACATGGGAATCCTAAGTATTGTATTTGATATATATATGATAATGGAATTTTTGTGATATTATCAATAAATGTGTGATTTTTTTAGTTTTTTATGATGAAATGTATGGTTGTTTGAGGTAGATATTTGGGGATGTATGGGATACAAAAAGAGAAAGTGTTTTTATAGGGTTTACATGATATTTTGAACTATATAGATATACCTTAGTAAATTCTAAATAAAATTAGTTTTATTGGGTTTATAATCTTGAGGATCGACATCAATTACTAGTATTGGGGTTGGACATGGTCCGCCTGAGAATTTATTGTTGTAAAGGTCATTATGACATGATAAGAGACACATCAACATTGGATAAAGAAGGTAGTATAGTGGTTTTTTTCTATAGTTTATTTATTAATTTTAATTGATTATGTATTATTCATATACACTCTATTTATTAGTTATATATGAGATATCATTGGTGGTTCCCTGCTGAGTTATGTAATCACAAGAAACTCATTTGGTGATTGAACATGGGTAAATGATCATATCTTCCACTTCATACATGCACAAGTTTTGTAGAGGCCAGATATGATGTTGTGGATTGGTCTAAGGTACCTTGAGAGGGATTTAGAGACATAGAATTTAGATGAGTCTTGAAGATGAGGTTGATCCTCATGTACTACTATTTAATTTATTTATTTTTTCTTTATTTTATCAATAACCATCCTGGTCGGTTTTCATCCTTATATAAATGTAGTGATTTCTCATTTTTTATATTTAATGGTTTATTTTTTTTATTTATCTTGTGTAATGGTATTCTTATTACTGGTATGTGATAATGGGTTATTTCATCCATTACATCACACTCAGATAATGGGGAATAGTCTCCCCATGGTGCTACCCAAAACCTCCACTACTAGTCACCAGCCTCTAGCGTATAGGGACGTTCCCCTGAGGTCTTTTGGATAAATAGGTTGGGACGCTTATCATGTGCCCTCCTAAATACATCATTACACAAGTCTATGAATATCAAGTATTCTTGAACTTTTTATTCTTAAATGGATATAGAAACAAGTTTTATAAATATGGTGAGTGAGTTTCCAAAAACATTATTTTATAAAGTGAAAAAATGGAATAATTTGATGATTGATCATCAAGCAGAATAAAAATGAGAATGGAAAGAAAGTGAAGAGTGTTGTTACAATTATGTAATTAATGGGGGAAAGATTCCCAATTACTAGATAAATGTGATTGGTAGAATTCATTAAATGTGGAGATAAAGGTCATCAATCTCCTAAGTGTAAAGGAAAGAGGGAATAAATCAATTTGAAATTCATTAACTATAGTGATATAGGGTATTACTCTAATCAACACCCTATTTTCTATAAGAATTATAACTAGAAAATTCATGTAAATATGCGGTGGGAGTTTTCAATATAAATAATTAAATTTGATGATCAAAATGGTTTGATAGAAGGAATGGTGATTTCATAATCAAAGTTATCTACTACATTGTTTCACTTTATATCTATTATCTCATTTATATCAATAAATTTTTTTAATAATATTTAATCATTTTATATGTATTAATGCATGATATATCAGTTATAACACCATGTTCCAAATTGTTTTCAATGAATATATATTTTGAAATTAAAAATTGGAATGCATTGGTTTTGTATACTTATGAATATAATCGTCATATAGATGGTGGATTTTGATGTAATATTTTGTATGAATTGACTTTATAATTATAAATAGAGAAACTATTATATGGAGAGGGAAGATAGTATTTGTAAGGATATCATTGAATTACAAGTTTCTGGAGGGGGTATTTCATTAAATAAAACATTTCTGCAACAATCCCATGTAGATCATATAAACGAAATACTTATGAATTATATAGATGAAATTCAATCTATAATGGATAAAGTGGTTTTGAGAATAGAATATTTATTTGTTATATAGAATTACATTATTTTATTTCCTTTTGAATTACCCAGATTTCCTCTAATCAAAAAGTTTAATTCTCTATTGATCTTATTCCTGATGAGAAACCAATATCTAAACCTCCCAATAGAATGGATCTAATGGATTTATTTTAGTTGAATAAGTAATTAAATGAAATGTGTTATCAGAGTTTCATTTGTCCAAATACTTTTCCTTGTTAAGATCATATTTTATTCATGAAAATGATGGAGAGATAAATGATGTTTTTTATTGGTTATAGGGAAATAAATGGAGTTAATCAATGGAAAAAGTACCCATTTTCTCATATTGATGAACACTTAGATCACCTTCATGGGGATAAATGATTCTTGAACAATAATCTCAGTTATAGTTATTAGCAGATAAATGTTAAGGAGGATATCTCAAAAATGGAATTTTGTATGAGGTATGGTCATTAGGAGTTCTTAATAACTCAATTTGGGATAAATATTGAACCCTCTATGTGTATATACATGATGAATAGATTATTCCAGGGTTATCGTGATATTGTTTCATATTATTTCTTGATGATATTCATATATAGTCTATGATTTGTGAGTAGTATGAAACTCATTTGTGATTTCTTTTAAAGTATCTATGGAAATAAAGAGTTATAAGGGAAATTACATAAATGTGAATTTATGCTTAAACAAGTTTATTTTATTTGAAATATTATAATGATGGATGGTACATTTATTAAACCTTAAAAACAAATGTTTTCAGAAATTGGAGAAGACCAAAAACCTTTATATTAATACATAGTTATCTTGTAAAAGTAGGATCCAATAGTTTATTTTTACTCTACACCCAATTATCTAAAATGATTATCAAGTTAACATGTAAGGGGTTTAAAATAACATGGACAAACGAATGTTAAGATTAGTTCAATGAAATTAAAATAAGATAGGTAAATAAATTTTATCGAATATTCCGTATAGTAATAGGGCTTTCTAATCTAAAATTATGCATCATGAAAATGATCCTAAATTTGATGTTAGAGACCATGTCTTCTGGAGAATATATCCATAGAACAGCTTGACGATATTTTGAAGGAAATGAATTCTCAGCCCAAAGTGAATTATTTTATTTGAAATATTGTACTAGGTAAAAATTATATAATATCATTTTATCATGACACCAAACCTATCTTAAATGAACAATGTTTCCCATATATCAATTATAAGTAAGTATATTCCAGAACCTTCCCATGTTTTCATGGTGGATAATGTTTTTTTAATACCTGAATATTCATATATCAAAATAATGAATCATATTTATTAAATGTGATAAAAAGTTAAAAAGAATCGAATAACATAGAAGTTGAAGGTTATTTTGATGAATCATTATTCTATAGAGTCCACATAGATGTCATTAGATAAAATGATAATGTATTATCAACATTTTTTTATGGGTTAATTTACTACATTGATGATGAAATTTATGTATAGGGGAGAATGTAATACTTAAGAACATAAAGTAATGAATAAGAATATTTTATTGACAACGTAATACATTAAAAATTAGTACAGCCAATTTATTTGGACCACTAAAACTAGTATTGGTTTCTAAGAAAAATAATGTTTAAAATTATAATGTATAAGTTTTCTAGCCCATTTCAAATTACAATTAAAATGTAACCATTGGGAATTAAAATTAAAATCTTACCATTAGGATTAGTTTAGAAAATCGTAAATGATTTAATTTAATTATAGTATAATGGAGGAAGCACATACATGACTAGTATAAACATCATTAAAAATATAATTTATTTTAGTATGGGAAGGTAGGAGCATTATTAGGGTTCTCCCTTGACCAATCATAGAAAATACATAAATACCTAGGATATAGCGTAGTAATTTGAGAGATAATTCAATTTAAATAGAATATCTAACAAATAAATGTCTCTCAAACCACCAATAAAATTAAATCCATTTAACAAAACACCCTTAGGGATAATTATAATATGATAAGGGTTATATATCTTTGGGTAAAGAAGCATAAAATGTGTGAAATTCCATTAAAAATTAAATAGAAATTAATCTGATGACACATTTTTATAATATATACCATCTAGATAAAAATTCAACAACATAAATATTCAGTTGATGAATTTTATAAAATGGAATATGTTTTTGAAAGTAGGGTGTCAAAATAAACGTATGATAAAATTTTCCCAATTTTCTAAGTGAGCCTAATTTTTCAAAAAAACATACAATATGGAATGTGTATAATTTAACAATTTTCACATAATTATAATATATAAATGATATAATAAAAAATTATATGTTAATGAAAGATCAAAAATACGTTATTTTGTAAATATAATGTATTTTAATGCACTAAAAGTCTTTAAAACCCTATAAATTACTTTCAATGTAAATTATTTAAAAGAAGATTTAAAATTAATAATTTTTTGTAGAAAAATTATATTCAAATATTAAATGTAATATAGAATAATTGATTACATATCTTAGACTCAAATATGTAAAAACCGTTATTTAAATTTCATAGACCATGAGAAAATACTCTTGGTGAACGAGTAGTTTTCCATTGTCCACAGGTTAATTTTATAAGGCCTTTTATAGAAACTAAAAAAACAATCATATCTAATTAACAATTTATTCTATTCTAGAATACATGAATCTCCCTTAATTTTATACCTTAATATTTTCTACAATGATTTTATAAGGCTCTATGGTTTCGATATCATGCTTCAAGAAGATATCTTCCATGGTTAGTGTCCTTAACCCCTTTTTATTCTATAATCTTTCTATTATTTCAATTTTTATTTTCAATGTGAAATGATATTTTTTATCATTTAAATATTTTTTATATTCTATTTTTAACAATATAACACTATTAACTCTCATTACAATGCATTCATAAGCTATTATAATTATCAAATTTCCCACAGTGGTAAAAATATCATGAATTTTTGTAACAAAATGTGTGTATTGTTTTATAAGAAATGAAATAAAATTATGGATAAAAATAATTAGATAAAAAAAAGTAGATAAAATCTATATAATAGATTCACCTAGTGGTAATATCCTTGAGAAATGTTTCTCAATTAATAACATGAACATCCCTCACTTCATGACTACTCGTCCTAACTAACACCTATTTGGACACTCCGAGGGGGATATAATTTATATGTTTCACAATATCATTAAAAACCATAATTAAGGATTTGAATGTAATTTATCTAACATATTAATGTTTTTTATATTCATTGGTACTCTAACATTACAATTACATGTGTTTTATTAACTAACCCACTTGATTATCTTAGTTTATTCAAGTACCAAAAATTATTATTTTATATACTTTATTTATTAATGGTGATTATAAAAAATTATTATTCTCTTGTTAATCTATATATTATTCAACGATATTAAACTATTTGTCCTTATTAATTCATTAATTAGGGAAAACGTTTTCTATAATCACATAATCCATTATTCTATATGGATAAATCTCGTTAGATAAGCTTCTTTGGTCAATTGTTCAAATTATTCTAATGCTTATCATTATTAAAAAAATCAATATTAATTTTATATGTTATGGAATGTGTTGGAATTTTTTGTGATGATTTTTTACCAGATTATATATCCCCTCACAACATTCATATGTCTCATGAGAAAACAAAGATAGGTTACTGGGATAGTCCATACAAATTATGTATGATGTCTTGGTACAGGGTATTGATGATATTTTTTTTATATATGGAATTAAAAATTAAAATAATTTCCATCATTAGGTGATCATTTATAATTTTTTTGAACCTACCATCCATGGATGACGTTATACGACATCATTTGCAAATTTGTTCTGATTATGTTTCATATTTCATTCTATGTTCTATTGTATAACATGCCTTACTAAAAATTTCTTCTCAATATTTATTTTTTGTTCCCCGTTTCCCCATGTAATGAAATGGGATACTTTGTTTTACTAGACCTGTGGAAAGCACTAAGGAATAATGATATGTCATTTTTTTTACATTTTTTATGAATTAATGTAATATTTAAATATAAAGTCTCTTAATAAATACTTAACGCAAATCATGGGAATTTGATCTCATGTATATTGATAACCATATAACAAATAACCCACAATCTCAAGGATTCATCTATTAGGGTACTTATTGAAACTCCCTTCCTTTTATATTTTTCTTATATAGTAGTCTCCATGGGCAACATGGTTTGATTATTCCTTTAATTTATCAAATTACATGTACATTATTTTTCACATTAGTACTTAATGATAATTTATTTCTTGGTACATTCTTTAGTTCCCCAAATATTCACCATAGGTATTGTAATATGATCATAAATTATTTTAATGTCTATGGAAATTTCATGACCTTCCACACAACTTCTCAATGATCATTGAGTCTCCCTTTATTAGAAACCTTTTATGAAATTCAAATTTTTATTTATTCTCAGAGGTTTATTCCACCTAAAAACTGTTTTTTCATTTATAGAAAGATTCTCTTATATATATATATATCATTTTGTCATCCATTAATACAAATATCCATGACCTAATATAAATTATCCATGATTTTTCCTTGTCTTCTAAAATAGAAGCATATTATCTCTTTTGGAATAAACTATTACCTAAAAATTTTTGTGCATATTTTTTACATCATTATTTTACCATCACACCAAGGTTGTGACACCATGAAAAAAAAACTGATTCTAAAAAGTTTTTTCACATAACATCTTGTGTTACTCACCACATAGAAGAGTCTTCTCAATAGTAGTGAGGGTCTATCCCTGAAAAAGGGGGTGTAATACACATTGTTTCTTGTTTGGTAATAATTGATAATATAATTGTATATAATAAAATATATGTAGTAGTAGTAAACATGTGGAAACTATCTAGATTTCATACCATTAATACATTAAATAAAAAGGGGTTACAAAAGTGAAAATTTAAAGTAAAATATATGTGTTAAAAGTAATAATAAATAAAACTACTATAATTCTCCAGATACTATCTCAGTACCTCTCCAAGCTCCATCCTCCTTGGCTCCACTTTCTTCTATAGAACCCTTACTATTTATTGGATGCATATAAATGATGTCTTTATGAACATAAAAATTATCATCTAGGTAGTGATTAATAAAACCTAGAAGGACATCACCAATATGTCCTTAACAAATATGAACATGTATAAAAAGTGTTTTTAAAGATAATAATGAATGTGTAACAAGAATAACTATAACACAATCATGTACCAAGCGGTAATTTGCTAACCAAGACATCATAATCAGTCAGCCATACCTTCTTCAGCTCCATGCCAAAATGAAAAATGGAGATGACTATAAAGTTCTTAACTAGGTCCATGTTTTTTGACATGTAACTCAGTATCCACAAGGTGAATTGATTTTTCGACATGCTACTTGGTATTCACATTGTACATTGAGTATTGATATGCTACTCAATATCCACAAGGTGCATCGAGTTTTTCACTAACAGATGAGTATCCAAAATATGAATCATGTTAAGAAACAGTTCTCGGTATCTACAAGGTGAATTAAGTTTTACGATAGGCCATAAGGCTATAATTTTCCACCATCAGCATCATTACACATCACACACACTACCCCTTTAAGGTGAAATCATACCATGATGGTAACCTATAATGTTTTCCATGAAACAGACCTCCAAAATAAAGATAATACAAAAAAAAGTATAAAATGGTATAAAAAAATAGAATGATATTTTCAGATATATAATTTCACCATTAATATACATGTAAATCTGCATCATGAATGGAATAATTATATTCTAACAATTATCATGGAAAATAGGTTTATATATGTGTTTCATGACAATTTACACACACCAAATAAATCAACATCAATAGAGAACACAAACCATGATAATACACAAATAATTTTGTGGAAACAATTGTATACTAGATCCCCAAATAGAAATAATTTCCCAAATCAAAGTCATTGTTGAAGAACTTTATGGGTCATTATGGAAATGTCACAACAATCTCATCCATGTATTAGTTAGTTACAACAACTGACTAAGGGTTCTTAGGACGGGTTATAGCTATTTTATTTCCCAAAAGTTATAAACCACCACATGTGGTAATAGTTTCTATATCCTGGATAATTTATATATTATCAAACTACGAAAATGTATGTGCTAGTAATTTCATCTTCAAAGACTATTTATAAAACCACATATATTAATATTTCATCTCCATAGAAAAATTATAGATAATCATGTGGTATTTACTTATTATTATTATTTTATAATTGCGATTTGTTATCATTTCATGAATTTATAATCAATTTCTGAAAATATTTGGATACATTAATTCATAAATTTCTCATGAGGGTTTTCCTAGAAATTATTCCATTAAATTTTGTCTCTAAATAGTAGGTGAGGATAAATAACTCTTACATTCCTAGATTCTAAATGAAGGTAATGAATCATAATATGGGAACTTTTAAGTTCTTTTATAAAGTTAATTTGGGCCTCTCAAACTCAAGAGGGTCTGATGATATGATAGCTATAGGGGTTTGGATATATTCAATAAATGAAACTGTATACAATTTTCATGGGAACTACATATAAGACTATATTTTTCTCAATCATAGTCGGGTCTCTAGTGCCTTCTATAAGACTTTTCAAAAGTGTGATGTCAAATGTGCATATATTTCATATACAATTTTCATGGGAACTACATATAATATTTTTACATAGAAAACAATATTTCACAGCTCATCCATTGAGTGAGTCTCTCGGATTAGTAAGAAGTGATAAGCCATCATTAGATGATCTAAAATCACCCAAGAAGCATCCTGGCTCATTGAGGTCATGGGTGACACATTAAAAAGTCCATTTTGAAATTCTCTTTCTTCCACATAGGCTTTTTTAGTGGATAGAGAAAACCACTGTGACACTGGTGCCCATCCAATTCTCTTATAAGATAAGGTATCGGGAAACCAACCTAGTAATATCCTTCATAATACCTAGACACTAGAATGATCACTTGAACTAATTGTACATCTCCATAACACTAGGATATACCCCCCATATGGAGGTATGAACAGCCCTCATTATCTCCTATCTGGAGTAAGTAGTGACTGCTTTTCTCACATACACAAGAACTAGATCACTGTCACCAAATGACACACTTGTTTTCATGTCAAACCAAGTTATCCATTCCCACATCACAACACACTTTGTGTCAGTTTCCTATATAGTATTTACCCATTCAACTAGATAATATGTTTCCACAAAGTTAAAACAATCCATCGATCATTGATCTTCAAAAATATCCAACTTCCAGTTAGCAAATAACATTGTCAGGCACCGTTTATTGTAGTTCTACTCATGTGTTCATTTCTACTATTATTGTTAAGATACTTCCCATTATATTTTCAATGAAACTACTCACAAAAAATTTTTTGATGCATCGAAATACACCATGAATCTCATATCGGGCTCATAGAGTATCAAACTAGTGTTGTATTCACCCCCCTCTTAATCTCCAAAATAACTCTTCACATAGGTCCAACCAAAAGAAATTTACTCTCTTCTCTTTAGTATAGTCATTGTTTCTGATACATGAGATACGTCCCAGATAAAATAATGATAGTATCTAGATAAACTGAGAATGATACATATCTCAGAAAATTTTTTGGGATATATCTTGGAAATCACTATCTGCACCTTCCAAAAAAACTCATGGATATTCCAACATCATAATAAACATGACCTAATAACATTTTGAATTAATTGTATAATTTAAACTTCAAGATGTTTTTATAAATTCAATGTTCTTGAAGTATACTCAGAACTATTTCAAGATTTCTGTGATAGTACTCTAGTATTAGTGAGTATATGAGGATATCATCATTGAAAACCATGATTAATGAGTCCATATATTGGTGGAACATGTTGTTCATGAGATCCGAGAACACTTTTGTTTAATTGGATAAACTAAATGGAATCTCCAAATACAAGTATTACCCATACCAAATCTAAAACAAAATCTATGGAATTTCCTCCTCTCTAACCTGAATTTGATGGTAGCCTAATCAAATATAAATATTTGAGAACCATTAGGCTCCCCATAAGTGATTGAAAATAATTTTTTCCCTTATAAAAGGATATCATTTGTTCTTTGTATCATGCTTCATATTTTTGTAATCGTTACATTGTGGAAGACTTCATTCAAACATCTTAGTGAACAACAGTGGATCACCCAGTGGTGAAGTACTTTTCATGATAAATCTACTCTTCTCCAACTCCTTATGATGCACCTCAAGCTCCTTCAAATACAACTATGTTTCACAATTAGGGGTACCAAAACTCCCTATGCACCTAGTATATTATATATCACAAAACAAAATAAAATCTTATATATGTAGGATGTCCTAGGAATTCCTCCAAAACAATTGTGATAGAGATAAACTACTAGATAAAGAGTCAAGGGGCCTATCATTGATCCACTGAAAGGGAAAATAACTATATTTGTTCAAGGAATATCCCATAACAACTCAGCTCCTGAAAAACTCTCCCTACTCTAAGCACTTATTCTTCAGTAATCATATACATATCTTTATTCATAGAAATAAAATAAATCTATCTTTGAAAAAAAAATTAAAATCCTATAAGTTATTCAATGCTGAGAATAACATTCAATCACATCATCTCCAATATTAGGATGTTCGATAGAATTAAATTATTGGATATAGTTTTATGGCACTCTAGGAATTTATAATGATGATATTATTATTTTTCTATTGGATTATCAAGTTAATGAAACCTAGAAAATAACATAGATGGTAACTCAATTCTATCCAAAACAAATTAGATATGAAGGAATTTCTAGCATCACTAGACAGAAATATGAAATCTTAACTTTCCATTCCTTCAGATTCTACAGTAGATCAAATATTACCACAATAATTTTAACAAATTATTTATTACCCTCAGGGATTCCAGTTCCCTTTAAGGATGGAAAATTATGGAGAAGAAATTTATGGCCTATTAGACCATATTTTTGAACTCTTACACCTAGAACATACACTATGAAAACTAATTCATAATAAATTGGATTTGATACCTAAACTAAAGATTTTTTGAGAGATCATGTGAAGTTTCATACTCCTACATTTCTAGAGGAAGATCACAAATATCCTTTCTTGTGGGGGAATTCAAATACAACTTTCCATGTAGTCCCATAAGACTACTTTATGGTGACATATTCTATAATGTGAAGGAAATAAATCAAAAAAAACATAATCAATTCAGATATATACTAATCATCTAATGTGGTCACATAAAGGTTTACCTAGTTTTCCATACACAAGCTAGGGTACATACCACCGAGAACTAATGAAGGACTCAATATATCCCTATTAGTAACTATCACACACACAAATATATATATATATATATATATATATATATCTACAAAAAAAATTATGCTCAACATATAGTAATTAATTATAACACACATATATATAATAACAGTCGGGAAAAAAGTATCACAGAACAAATAATACAAGTCTATCTTGAATAAATATCTCAATTCATTCCCTTAAATTAAAGACCTAATATGTAATAGAAGTACAACTATTTTAATGGAATGTGATCAAATGTTCCTTTTATGATTCATTAATGCACACAAAAATATAAAAAAATTAACCAAAATTCATTCAATGTAAACTCAAATGTCCATAACACATGAGATGTCCAGGAACATGGAAACTCTCCTAATCGGGTCCCACGCAGTTTTCTCCTATACTCCATGTACCATGGTTGTATAAGATAAGAAATTGAAAATTCTCAATTAAAACAAATTTTCAACACCTTGACCAGAACCACCATGTATGAAATGATGTTCCACAGGACTAAACGAGATCCTCCAAATATGCAAGAGGTTACCATCTTGAAATGAGGGTATAATAACTTTAGTGGGGAGACTATACTCTTAGTATCATGTCCTAGAAAAAATTAAAATATAAAAGACTATAATAAAATATAATTACCAGAGAAAACCTGAAGAAACAAAGTATATGGCATACTGATCATGTAATAAATAAAAAGTGTATCCTATGTTTCAAGCTAAACAAGAGTAAATGTGAAAAATGTAATAATAAATAATACAATGATAATTCCTTCAAGTCTATCCCAGTACTACAAACATTGCATACTCCTCATCTCTACCATCTTCCATGACCCCATCCCTTTCTTGGATCCCTGTGTATGATGTTCCCACATGCATCAAAATTCCTATGTAGGGTGTGAGTAATAAAACCTTTTAGTACATAACCAATCTAACCTAAATAAATATTCACATGTTTAACATGTGTATAACGTTATAAAAATAAATATTTAAAAATTATAACACTCACATAATCATGTACCGTGTGGTTATATGCTAACCAAGCTATCAAAAAACCCCGCCCATATTTACTATAGAACCATTCCTAAAGGATAAACAAATATGTATGTAAATATCACAAGTATTCACAAGTCTATCAACATGTAACATGGAATAAATAAGGTAAACCATTATATTTGAGATCTTACCTAATGACAACTGGATATATAATTTTTTCTAGCATGGAGTATGGACTAAGATAGGTGAACAAATAGGAGGTTTCTCATTGTGCGTGTGAATGAAAAAAATCCCAATATAAAGAACATGTTCGGTACTATGGGGACAGTAATTAGTCTAATGAACAATTCGTGCTTATGGGTGAACCCCAGGGTGGGTACAACACATATACATGGATCAAATAGGTTATCTTAAAGGTCCATTTGTTATAAAGGTAAAGTCCAATTCACTTATTCAATAATTCCTTGACATTTGCGGTATTTTTAATTTTAAATAATTATTCCCATTAATGGTACAATTAAATCATAATTAATCATCACATTGACAGACATTCTTATAATTGCCAAAGATATTTTCTATGATCCCAACTCTTATTGGAATTGATTGAATTTTTTTATTATTTTTGTACTTTCAATTACTTGGAAGTAATCTCATTTTTTCTATAAAAATAAACATATTTTTCTGGAAATTAATATCTTTATATGAAGGCCTTTTATATGATAAACAATACCCAAATAATATTTATTTTATCTATTGAATTTTTTTGGATAGATTTGGTAGCTTCCAATTTTCAATGTGCAATATCCCTCATTTGAGATTATTTTGCGGTATATATTTTATATCACATTATTAAAACCTTTTTAAGGTAGTGATGCGTTTATAAGAAATGTTATAGACCCATATTGTTTTAAATTTCATTTTATAATTCACTCTATAGATGTAAAACCATTAACATAACATAAATTTTCTAGAACAATAGTTAACACTTTCATGGATCCATTAATAAACATATAATCAAATAATTTCAAGATCATAATTTTAAAAAATCATTTTATTATAGGCTAAATACCCCCATAAAATTTTATATGGGAGAAAAGACATTTATCATCAATTTTTGTGTAATAAAATTCATTAAAATCCATATCTCAAAATTTCACCTCAATCCTAAAACACATTCAATTTAGATTTTTCATTTAATATTAAAACGAATTAACCCTTTTATCCTTGTTTTCATATAACCTAAATATTTTCCTTATGAGATTCAAGTATCATGTTGTTATATTTTAAATAATTTTTTATAACCCTTATCTTTTTCCTTGATCATGAATTGAGCATTCATGATATCAAAAATGTCTCTTGGTTTTTCTTATACTTAATAGATATTCTCTTACAAGAATTTATTTTCTTAATATTAATATCGAATTTCATTAAGTAATTCCCTCTCAAATTCAAAGTTTCTTTATTCAAATAACATGTACCTAGAATTATTTATCTTAATTTTTTTGGTAATATTTGTATAGAAAAACATATTTTAATATAGTTATTTCATTATAAATTTATATTCTTCTTTGGGTTCAATGGAATCCTCCTAAAATCTACTAAAATAACTATTGAAAAAAGTGTAACTTTTTGGGACAATTAAAAATGACCATTTTCAAACCATGAAATTCATCATCTAGTGATTCTATATCAACACAAAAATCCCTATTTTTACTAGTTTTATTCATTGGAAACTATTGATACAAAATTTTTATTAAAACTTATTCGTATATAAACGAGAATGTTTTTAAGTTAAAAGTGTTTTACATCATATTACTAATTTAATATTTCAACAGATATTCATCAAAAATTCCAAATATAATTTCAATATGTTTAGAACATGTGATTATTATGTTTAATTCTTATTTTAATAAGATGGATAACTTATCGTTATTTATAAATATAATTATTGAAAATTAAATTTATTAATGGATATAATATAAAATTTATGACATCAATTATCATAAGTTATTGTTGATAATTATTTTTATTTTCTCATTAATGAGACCAACCTGAAATTCATTACTTTTATTTTCTTCCTACTCATTAAGGTCATGGAAAATATTTCTTCTATGTTATCATTGACAGGGATCTTACAAAGAATTCTAAAAAATATAGTTCATTATACATTTAATGGAATGTATACTAAAAAAATTAATATTTTTAAATTTTGATATTCTACATAGAGATAGAGCCTAGGTGTCTCATACCAGTTGTTTTCCAACAGGATTACTATATCCAATATAAGAGTGGTTTAATCAATGTATCTAAGTTTTTAGTAAACAAAACTACTTCATTTTTACTTGTCATGTATTATAATAAATTTATCTTGGTCACTCATCATCCTCATGGTCTTCATGTATGTAATAAACATAAAAATAAAAAATAACATAATATAGAAACATTTATGAGGTAAACTAAAAATTAGGGAGATAGTCCTCGATGTATAGTGGTTATCATCCCAAATACACATGGTTTGTATTTAATTATAAAAAATAGGGGTAGAAAAAGTTATTGATCCCTTATACCTAACACCATCTAGATTCTTGTGCATGGAACCAACCATCTTTTTCATCACCAACATACATTTCTTAATAGATACAATCACTTACCATGCCATATTTTCAAAACCAAATATGACTGGAAACCCATTAATAAATATGAAAAAGGTAAGAATGATTCTCCACTAGGATTATTAGAACATATCTTTGTCCAAAGTTGAATAAATCTTTAGGAAACTTCCCCACTTATTCTACTTCAAGTAAATTAATATGCTATATATTAAATATAAACATTGTCAACCAATCCATATTTATCTCCCCCTTAACACATCAATCACTAAATTATATTTAATAGTTTTCAGATTTGTCTCTCATAATATCCTTATCTTTGTTCAACTACAAACCATTATATAATTATAAGTAGTAGGTTGATATATACATGGTATCTCTTCTTATACCCCTTTTATTCATTACAAATATGTCAAAAAGGTACATTGATATTTCTCATATATATGAATATATATATCTCAAAGAAAATGGATAAATGATATTATAATATATAAAAACATATCTTCTTATTAAAAAATCCTCCAATATCATTGAATAATATTTTCATAACACTATGTTCTTTGATGATTTCATACTAATAAAAAAAGTTAAATTTATTTTTAAAAAATTAGTCATGAAATTCCATTTCACTATCCTTGAACACAAACATTTTTCATTCATTAAACCATACCCAAAACCATCTTCTTATTTTCAATATATGTATTCTCACTTGAAAATCCAATTATAATAAAAAACACCAACTCACAGTGAAATATTCCATCAAATAACACCTCTATAATTATCTTGAATCATATATTAATCCCAATTCATAATCATATTTAATAAATGAATAAAAATATTGGATCATCAAATCTATTCTTATATTTAACCAAGGAGAAACCATTTCATTTTATATGACAATCAGAGTGTTCATTTATATCATTGAAATAATTTATTTTTTCTTATGCCTCGTCAATGATAATTGTATGTGCATTAAATTTGTAATTATGTATTCTTTGGTATATCAAAAATTATCCTACATATCTTCATGAATAATCATAAATAAGGACTAAAACTCCATTTTTAATATTATATATAAATATATTATTATTTTTTATACTCTAATCCATTATTATGTATCATAATATAGACTTGGACTACCTATTAATTAAATAATTAATTTTAGGATTCTACTTCTATGAGTTCATAAAAATTCCTTTTATATTATTATTTAACAACATGTTATTATTTAAAAACTCCATATAGCTTCAATATTCATTGAAACAAACAGATCTTATTTAAATAATTAATAGATCTTTTTCAAAAAAAACCAATGATTTAATAATGGTTAATTCATAATGTTTCATTCAATGTTTTACCTTTATATAAACACAAATTTTCTTATTCAAAAATATCTAAGTGATACTTCTATATATTGTGACATCCTTCATTCATAATAACATAAGAATGGATCTCTCAAAATTCTTATGAACACTATTCTCCTCTAATCAATAAATTTTCATAGAATGATTCATAAATAAAACATGTATAACAATATACATACTTCATGAAACTCAAATTACTTCTCAAACTATTTCATTGTGCAATCCTCATCTTTCTAATTTCTATATAATTCATCTCTAGTTCGGTATATCAATATTGTGGGTAACAATAAACCATTATTCCTTTAGATTATCCAATTATATAAGATACTTGATATTCTCTTCTATAATTATAACATATTTGTGTATAATTATTCATTTATGTAATCTAAGAAGTTTTTAGACCTTCCTTGATATTAAAAACTCCTAATATCCTCTTTATATCCTTGAGAAACTATATAAATTCTACACATGATTCCACAAGAAAAAGTATCATCAAACATAATTTATTTTTTATATTTTTAATATATGTATAATTTTCTTATAGTATAATCATTATTAGTACCTTATATTTAATTAAATACTTCATAATATAAGATATAGATAACAAATTAGCCCAATTTTACTTTAAATTTCTCAATACAAGGAGTTCTTCTGTCTTACCATTCATTGGGATCTTCATTTTCCATCAACACATGTTAAAATACTTTATAGGATACTTCAATCGTCATATAAAACTTCCACATCAAAACATATTGACATATTTACATATTGAAAAAAATACAACACATCATCATCTAAGTGGCTAACATTTCTCCCCTCTAATTAAAAATCCAATCATCATTCAAATGATCAACAACTCTATCGCATTCAATTACATTCTTCTGACTGAAAAACATCTACATTTATTCATATGATTGGTGCTCAAATGTGTATTCATATATACTTTTTTATGTTACCCCTAGTGGTTATATAGATAAATGTTAAGGGATAATACGTGCATAAAAGGAAATAAATATTATTAATTTCCAAATAGATGATCTCGTAATTTTGGGATGAGTTTCATAGAGTGTATTTTTTTTAAAGAAGAAATATAGACTATTTAAGATGTGTATATTGAAAATATAACTATATTATAGTTTTTAGAGTCATATCATTCATTATGGGTAAGGGATCCATTAAAAGATTCAAGGGGGTGATTTGGATGATGAATCAATATCTGTATGATCAAGGTAAAATACAAGGTGTTGTGGAGTTATCCATGATTTTAAATATATGATTTAATATAGGTATCCTATAAATATAATGGCGGAACATTAGTCTCAAAAATAGAAGGGATTTCTATGAAAGGGTGGAGATGACATGTCTATAACAAGTTATGAATATTTCATTCCACTATTATCCTTATCCTATAATCGCAAATATACAGGATGGATTGAGAAAAACATTAATGATATGTAAGAAGAAGGTTATAATGATGATGGATACACAAATGATAAGGTTTCGCATTCAGCAATGAAGGATGGTCAGGGTAGCTTTTCAGATTTCATATAGAAAGAGAATAATAATTAATAAATAGGTGGAAATCATTCAAGGAATAATATTATGAATCAAAAAATGAGGGAGAGGAAAAAGAGTAAATAAAATGTCATTGTAAGATAATTTTAGATATTTAAGACAAATTATTAGTTTTAGTGATACTAACAAGAGAATTTTCCATAGAAGAATTATAGATCCTTATATTAAATTCTATGATATTTTCTCCATCATAAACTATTTTACATTTGGGTGTAGAAAATAATTATACATATACCTCTAAAGGTTTTATTGATGAAAAAAAATTGAAATGGAATTTTTTGTGTTTTTATTTTTATGTTTGTGGTCATAACAATAAATATGAATTGGGAACTCTAGGTGGAACAAACTATTTATCACCAAAGTAAATTATATTAGGGTACTATCATAATGTTAATGAAATGGGGTGTTTTATTTTTAATATATATAAATTGCCAAAATGAACCTCTTAACCTAAAGAATCATTTCAATAATCATTAAGAACATGAGGATGAACTTATATCTAAAATATAATTTTTGAATGAAATAAATTATAATGAAAATAAAAGTGATTAAGAGGATAGGATTATAAGGATATCTTTACATAAACATTTGATTTCTTGTAGACATGTCTAACAAGTGAAAATCTTGAGGTTTGATTTTTTTTTATTTTCCCTATAATGACAATGAAACAAATTTGAATGATTACACATCCTATTAACAACAATTTATTTTTTTTCATATAAAAAAATCACCACTTACATTTATTGGATTTAAAAAAAATGAATGATGGAAGCTTACTAAGAATGATATAAAATAATTTTTTTTCTGATTCTACATTAACCATTTTTCTTATCTTCTACTCCAAAACATCACATGTCTTATTCCTTCAATTTTAACACAACTATACCCATAATAATTATCCTTATTAATAATATGATCATATAAATGAATAAATTTATAATAAAAAAGAACCATCATCCTCCCAGGATTCCTCTCATGAGATAAATTCTTTAAAAAATGAAAATAGATTCATTTTGGATCAATACAAAATAGTTATTTATCAATATAAACATATGAAAAATTCAGTTCATCCTTCCAAAATAAAACTTATGTACCAGAATTTAAAAATTCAATGTCACGTCAATAAAAATAATTTTATCTTTGGGTCTGAATATTTTTAAAATACATAAAAATGTAAAATTTAACAAATAATATTTAATTAAATTAATAAATCTTGTTAAATTCATTTAAATTATTTCAAAACATACATTGTGGGTAACACATTAATTAAAAAAATTATATTTAGAAAATATATGCCACTCAAATGAAATCACCATATTAAAATAAAATTATTAATAAAATAAAATATCCATGAAATAATGAATCATATATTAGAATAGAATAAATCAAAATATATCATCAAAATGTTTCAAAAAAACAAAAAAACAAAAAAAAATTGAACTTAAAACTATTAAAACATAGAGAGTGATTTTTGTAAATTTTAAATATTTTATCCAATAATATTATATATGTTATATTAATTATAAAATGTAATTATTAAAATAAATATAAAAATAGTATATTTTTTAATTTTGATATCCTTTCTATTATTCAATCCTATTTTCACACACTTTTGTTATAATTAATTTAATTCAATGAAACATGTGACTAATTTATTTTAATTTAACATAATATCATTTTGCTTGATTTGTTAAACCAAATAGCCTATGATTTTAGTGAAACAGAGAATATTTATTTGAAAAAAAATCTAATTTAATTCTAATAGAATCAAGTAAATAATCAATTTCATGTTATTATTTCATTATTCTTATACAATAAATTCTAATTGATAACAAATATATCATCTCTACCTATTAAATTATTATAAAGTTTTTATTATGAAAATATTAAAATATACAAATTTTCTATCATTATAAATTTAGTTAAATTTTTATTATTATGAATTATTAATAAATATGTTGATGTCATGATTATAATAATAATGATGACGATTATTCATAATTTACCATAGCAACCATTCATGTGGACTCTTTAAATTTCCCCCAAGCATTTTTATTCGAACCTTAAAATTTGGAATGGTATATTGGGGTTAATTTGGACCATTCATTATAACCTTGATATACCTTATATATATATATATATATATATATGTCATTATGAAAATGGAAATTAGAACAAATACCCCACTATAATTTCTATTTACTTGAATTATTTTTCACTTACATTATAATTTTCTATTTTCTCTCGTTATAAAAAATAATTGACTCCATATTTCATTGATTATTATCTTTTTCTATAATGGGTAATATTTTTTTATTCAAAAATTCAATGTGATTTTAATTTTTATTTGATATGTTTCTTTAAACTTTATCAACATGAACATAATCTATTAAATGATATTAGAAAACTTTCTAATTTATATTTTTCCATCGAGAATATCTAATGGCTTGGTTTTCTCCCTCTTCATATTTATTGGATGAAATAGTCTTATTTGATTTTAGATATGAGACACACTTACATGAAAATGACCAGGATGATATAATAAATGTTTTATGTATAACTTCTTCTCACGACCATCGCCCATCACTAATATTATTTTTTCTGCCAATATGAGGATTGGAATAATTTTTACCTAATGAAAATATATCCTCTTTTGTTATGGAAAACCCTTAATGATTTTTATGATCTTATATGAATGGTATTTATACTAAATACACAATATTAATGGGGTCACATATCATTACAGGAATAAAATTCAATAAGTTAAAATTGCCCTACAATTTTTAAAATTTCATCATAATTAAAATTGTACTTAGAAAATATTACAAACAATAGTATACTGTTAAATGATTTTTTTTCTTATCATGCCTCAAATATTATTCCAAAATAACTGCATCTACAAAAATACATTTTAGAATATTTCAGATTACTCTCATCTCTTCTTCTTGTGGATAAAAAATAAACTCCTAATGATTAATCATGAATCCTGAACTACTAGTGCAATATCATTCCTTAAAAAAATGTGACTTTTAAAGAGATAGAAATTTCAAGGAAAATTTTTCCATAAATACTTTGGAATTTTACGGGTCTTTGGATTCTGATGGCACTTGATTGTGAGGCCTGGTGTGCCCAGAATCAATTTCTGATGATTAGCTCATGGACGTTCAGTAAACGAACAAGCGGGTTTTTCTATATTTTGAACCGGTGCTCGGAATTGAAATCTGAGGGCAACGATGAAGCCCGTAATTGATTATGGGGACCTTTACCACAATTGCGTTTTAAGCGGTTTTAGAATTATTATTTGGGGAATTAGTTTAAAATAAATAAAATTGTTAGAACAATTTTATTTTATAACGTTAGAAGTTAAATCCTCCCATGGGAAGTTGTTGGTGGGGCACACGACCACCCATCTTCCCATGTGTGGATAAATGATAGGTGGGTCCCACACGAGCCCCAAACTTTCATCTCCCTTAACCCTCTTTAAACTCCCCAAATAAATCCCTTAACCCCCCCCCCCCCATTAAACACCCTTGTTTAATGTTGACAACTCTCCCAACATTTATGAGTTCTTCCACCTCCTCTCCCTCTCTTTAATTAATTTCCAACACATTTAATTATTGAGGTGGTTTGAATGTTTGAATTTAAAATGTGTTGTTTTAAATAAAATAATAAGGTAACTTATTATTTTAATTTGGGGAAGGCTCTTGTTGTGTGGGAGCTCTTTAGTTTTTTGGGAATAACACCAACCCTCTGACGAAGAATGGTGACTTCTTCAATGAAGAACGCCGGTTCCACGAAGAATGACGTTGCACTAACCATTATCTTCTCCGCGACATGTGAGGAGATGCCGCTTCCTCCTCGAACGCACCCTAACATTGCCTACAAATTCTTTCCCCGTGACGTCGTCTTCCGCAACGTCGGATGTGCGACGTCAATTATCGAAGTAATGGAATCAAGTTCAATTTTAATGGATTAACATTGTGCTTCGTTTGTCATTGAAAATCTTTATTGTCCTACATATTGCTATCGATTAACGTGGAGGCGCGGGTCGAACGAACATGGCCCTACGACCCTCCGTTAGATCTTGTTTATTTTCTTGTAATCGGCGAAGGTACGACGGCGCTATCACGCCGTGCTGGGAATGTAGCGGAGGATGTCGACACCATCGCGTCGGCTGTGCGGGAGAAACCGGGGCCCGCTTGCGGGCCGCTTCAGCAGAAGAACCAGCCGGCCCATCGGCCGACTAGGCGAAGGGGAGCCGCTACACCAGGAGGGCGCTGCACTGAAGAACCGGCCGGCTGGGTGAAGGGCAGCCGCTGCGCCAGGAGGGAGATGCGCTAGAGAACCTGGGGCCCGCCATGCGGGCCGCATGCGCCCGAAGGCTAGCCGGCCTAGCCGGCCGGTTTGTGGAGGGCGGCACCGCTTGGCGCCCCCAGTTCGGGAAGCCGGGGGACCACTCCCCCTCGGACTGCTCAACCTTCGGCCCGAGCCAACAAGGTTGTGCCCAGCCAGGCTACGTCGGGCCGGGCCATGCCGCGCCGCGCTAGGACGGGCCGCACCTCGCCAAGCCGGGCCGCACCCAATTGGGCCCCACCACTTCGGGCCGACCCATGCCCCATCGGGTCGGGCCACGCATTTCATCCGGTCAGTCCGACCCCCTGCCAGGCCGGACCTGCCAACTCTGGGTTGACCCGACCCGTCATCCCACCGGGCTTAACGGGCTGACCCCGTTTTCACATAAACATTAATAACATAAATACCGCGCATCCAATTGATGTGCTGTCAGTGACACTGGGACCCTCACGATAAGGCAGTCCTTTTGCGATACTCTAAGTGTTTTTTGGATGACTTTGGAAAATGGCCGAGTTTGGAATGAGTGTAATTCCAACCGGGCCCTTAGAGAAGATACGCTTATAACATAAGGACCGGATGACCATTTGAAGAACTGTCAGCAGCATTGGTAATCTCGTTGAGAAATGGTTCTTTTGAATATACCCCATGTGATTTTGGGGTATAGAAGAGATATAGTTGAGTTGGTCCGTACACAAAACCAATCGGGCCCCTAGAACGGAAATGCTAATAACTCACAGACCGGGCGTCCAACTGACACGCCGTCTATTGCGTTGAGACTGCTAAGACGAGGCAGTCCTTTGAGATAATTATTCGTGGGACTTAGTGACACTTGGAGTATCGACAAGTAGCTCATGGAGCAGATCCTCCCAGGGACGAGCAATCGGAGTGCGGAGACCTAGTAGTTGTCTGAAACTTGATGACTGCTTGTCCGATTCGTTTCAGAGTGACTTGAATAGCCCAATGGGGAGCACTACTGTGTTGGGGTGGCATACCCATGGCAGAGGAGCACTAAATTGTGAGGTGGCAGACCCGCGGTACTCGACAGGAGGAGTACGTCTGTAGGCTATGAGGGGGCGCACTACTATGTGAGGTGGAAAACCCATGGTAGGGGAGCACTACATTGTGAGATGGCTGACCCATGGTAATCGACAGGAGGAGTACCTCAGCAGTCTAAGGTTAGTGAGTAGCACCTCGTATTCGCGACAGGATCACTGTACTCGACATAGGAGGAGTTCTCCAGCAGCTGCGGTTTCGATATCGTGAATGAAAATCCTGGTTTGAGCTTAGTCAATGACCTTTGAGTTTTCCTCATTATTGAGATGGGTTACTTGATAAATTAGGTAAATGTATGGGCATATACCTATGTAAGGGTTATCTATTGAGATCATTTTTTGTGGTTATCCTTGATGGTTTTAGTGAGATATTGAGGGTCTCGGGGTCCATACTGAGTATCGTTATAATCATTTCTAGACGGGCTATGCCCGTACCTCATTGTGTTGGATGAAGACGACAGACAACGCTAATGAAGGCCAAGTGTATGAGAAATGGGTGGCACATGGAGGTGGACCTCACGACGAGTTGGTACCCGGAGGTGGACCACATGACGAGTCGGTACCCGGAGTAGGTCTACGGACGAGGGCGTTGAGGAGGATATCTATACCTTCCCTTTTGGTAGGATATGTGGTGGACGATCTTAGATATGCGCTATTTGTACCTACCCTTCAGGTAGGATCCGTGCTGGATGATCTAGGAGCTGCTTGTCACCATCCAGCAGTTTTGTCTATTACCGTGTACTTTGCAGTTGGGCTTGTATTTCTGGACCCTTTACTTTCAACTCTACTTTTGTTTTCAGTTTTACTTAGTGTTTGATTCTGCTTGTACTCTGTTTGTATGTGTGTTTACGTCTCATGAAGGCAATTCCTTCCCTTTTTATCAGGATTTATGCCTTTGGTGCTAGTCACCAGCCCCTGGCCTGTGGAAGGAGGGCTTGGGGTAGTCACAGCACGGTCCCCGAGGACAGTCCATGAAAAAATATTTATCAAAGGATTTGGTTCTACCATAGAACTTAGGACTCTGATATTTTATTTTTGTGAAGCAATAGTGTTAAGAGTACCGAGTGTTTTTTCAGTTCAGGGAATCCAGTGTTGGTGCGGCGGCTGAAGTATCCATATACCAGGACCCTGACTGCTAATTTCCAACTCAGTGCACGAAAACACTGAATGTGTGTGTTATCAAAAGTATCATTAATTCAACTCAACCAGGTTATCTCATCGGGTTTAAATCGTTTGACCATGTTGCATTTTTTCAGGATACCATTACACAAACAGTCAGTTGGAGTTTTGATAGAGTACACGATGACGGCTCACATAGCGACGAGGCTCTGGTGGAGGGCCCTATTGCTATGTTAGCACATTTGGGTGGTGTACCAGCAGCACCACCACCCGTTGGGCAGCAGATCCCATCAGCCGTACTAGCGGATGGTACACACTGACAGAGCGCATTGCACGAGTTCCAGCAGTAGGGGCCTTTGAGGTTATGAGGAGAGATAGATTCCCAGGCAGTAGTGGACTGGATGGAGGCGATTTCTAGAGTTCTACAACTAGTTTAGACACTAGTCGAGGATATGGTTATCTTAGCTACAAGTGTTTCCTAGTGAGTGACCATGAGGTTGTTACTCATAGTGATGAGGCTTCGGTACGTGGACTGATGCTTGAGATAGTACCTTCGGGTAGTGTGCCAGCTATATCTGTAGTACCCCAAACATTTTGTGTTATGTTTCTCTATTCATCATAGAGTGACATTCTATTCATCACTGTGTTCCTTCAAAACAAAACTATGTTATATAGGATATAGTCAAAACCTAGCCATTAAATATAAATTTTCTGCTTCTATGTTTTGAATTTCAAAAAATGGTCATCTAGAGTTGTGATCAGTAAGTCATTTGGAGTCTGATAGAACAAACTAAATTTTTTTAAAATAGTAACATACCCTTATGAATAGTAATATGAATTTTAATATGAAACTTATGAATAGTAAATAATATTATTATTTAATTTTCTTAAGTCAACAAGACAATGAGATCTTAATTAGTTTTTCATTGAGAAACAAAACTAATTGCACTTGAAGATTGTTATTTTTCGAATTAATTATGACTTTATTAAAAAATTAAATTAATAATATTTAGAAAACTATTTTTGAAAATTGTATTTCACATTTTAATTCTACACGTCGCAAAATGGTTAAGGTGAATTTTGGGAATTTTTCAGAAACTGTTGATTTTTCAGTGAATAGTAAAAAATACAGTTTCTAGTTTTAGTGTGTTTATGACATCATTAATGATGTAATGATGATGTCATAAATCTGGTCGACTTCTAAATAGTTAAATCAGATGTGAGGTGTCCCAAGTGTCTTATTCCATGGGAAAATACCTTGGGAAAGCCCATGGTTTTGCGAAAACCACCCATGAGGTGTCCCTTGGAAATTATTAAAATAATCCCACACTTTTCCTATAAATACCAACTCTTCCCTCCATTGAATTCATTCCCAATTCTCCCTCAACGATGTTTTGGCCTACATACCTCCATATTAGTCCTCCCAAGTTTTCCTCAATTCCCTAAGGTCCCAACCATCATGTTCTAAGGGTTACTCTACAAGGTAAGAAAGTTCTCAATTTCATTCTTCTTCCTTTCAAGTTCTCTTTTCTGTGTCATATCATTCATGTTTCCAAACCATGTTCTTATTTTTCTTCTTATTCATGAAATAATCTATATTATCATTCATTTCTGGATATGTGACCCTTGTCCCCTCTATTTTTAATATTTTATAAAAACTTGTTGCGTAGCCGTTAGGCTGCCAAATTTTTGTAAGCGATTTCAAAATTATTCTTTTATCTTGAGTTCGTTATTTATTCTTTCTAATGAAATATCCATAATCTTTTATATTCTGGATGTTCTAATGTTCATAAGAAATTCATCATCAATATTCTTATTTTCCCCCACTTGTTCAAGAAAATAAAAACATTGACTGTGACATGTCGAATTACCTACATCGTAGATGATGTGATTTCAATTTGCAATAATTCTTTCAAGTCTGGTCATGATCCCATTTATATGGTTGAACCAGGTTATAATTTCTGTGTTATAACTCACCCATGGTTATTTAATTCTTTGGTACTCATGGTTCTAATTTATAAAACAAAATGAGGTTTTTATTATCAAAGAACCACAAAAATGATCTAAACCGACATCATTAATGTTTTAATTAATGAATCATCATCATGGTATATAACTAAAAATCATTATAAGATAATATATATCTCCATAATTTCATTAATAATATGTATTAACAATTCTGTATGTTTAACCATGTTTCAAATGAACTTCCATTCATGGAAACAAGTAAAGGAACCATGAAAAACATGTAAGAAAATGCTTCCAAAACAATAAGATTTAATCTCTTAAAACCATCAAAGAGATCATTAATGAACTTAATAAGGTTATATCATATCAATTAAATGTTTATTAGGTTTTGGAATTATTAATTAATGAATCTAAATTTTATTATTCAGGTCATTAAGAAAAATCAAGAACACACTAGAGCAAAATATAAGGGGTTTCTCATCTCACTTTCATTTCTGTGAGATTTCCATTGTTCACAAATTATTCCTTATATTTGGTATATGTGTAATTAAATTTGATATATAATAACATGATTCTATTTATATTCATTTTATTCAATTATTCAGTTGATGTTTATTAAGTTCTAGTCATACTCTTCGACCGATTACATTGTGGTAAGGGACTTTGTCTCAGCTACCGTTTTCATTGCAGCTATCTTTATATTGTGCACCTAATAATCCTTATCTGGTGTTACTACTACCCATTTGTGATCAATTTTCATTTGAAATTATATTTATAATAAATATCCATAATCTCATGTCATGGATATATTTGTTTTCTAAACTGTATACCATTTTACATATGGTGTTTATTTGGAAAGTTATTTTTATTATGGAAATATTGATGACTCTGTATACTCTACTCTATATGGATATTTAAAGGGAATATTGATCAGGTATTTAATAAAGTTATAAATAATTATTTGGACATGCATTGGTGGTTGGGGGCTTCTATATCCCCTCGATGCATCGGTAGGTCTCATTAGACAAAACAGTTTGGTGACAGACCCTTCGAGTTTGTTTTCAAAAAATCAGACAGGTTTCTACCCACAACAGTAAACCATTTTTACAGTATTATGGTTTCATGTGCCAGATACATGACGTCCAATTAAGAAAAATTCTCTTTTTTCATTATCAGTTATTATTATAATCTATGAGGTTTTCACTATGATAAAATCTATGGATGCAGTTTCATTTTCAGTTGATTATTGTCATTAGTTATTCATTTATTCACTATGCCATATTGATTATGTCAGATCGATTGTGATTTACTTATTGTTTTACTCATGATTCCACTATTTTTAAACCTTACTAAGCATTTGAGCTCACTCCTTTCATTGTCTACCTTCGACAGGTGATGAAGAGAAGGTCTTCTTTTGAGTTCTTGTGGGTGCAGTTTTGAGTTTTTTGTTATGTATTGTATTTTTTAACCTTTTCCAATGTAATTTGAGTTACATATATATATCTAGTTTCTTCAAGACTACTAAAATGATTCGTTCCTTCAGGATTTTCATTCCTTCCAACCATTCCAATATCACAAGTAATGCATCGGCTCTAGCCTAGAGGGGTCGGGGTGTTACAGTTGGTATCAGATGATGTTCAGTAGAAAACTTTGAAACTGGAGTAGGAAATTTATAGTAGGGAACAATTCCCTAAGGTATTATCTAAGGATTAACATACAAGAACGTCCTGGTATTTTGGTAAGGAATAGATTATGTGGATATTTTAAACAATATTTCCCTATCTGGATACGAGCAGGTAGAGGCGGCACTGGCACAGATGTATCTAGGGGTAAAACCTGAAAACACTGCTTTGATCTAGACTTGAATGGAAACTAGTGCATGAAAATGGGCCTTTCTGCACTCTTGGTTACAAAACTCCTGGGGGATATGCTTAGTATAATTCATTTTTTCTTTAAAAGCCATTACGAAGGAGTTAATGTAAATTTTTTCTTTATAAGAACCATGTTTATAAGATTATATATGCATAGAAATTCAATTTATGTTAAGTGACATTCTATTTGATATTCATAAAATAATCCAATGTATCCCATTATTTAGAAATAGAGTCTAATAGAAGAAGGGGAATAAATACTCATGGGCATGGTAGGGATCTACCTACTAGGCAAGTCAACACAGTAAATGTTGGAGAAGATCAGATTATGAACTTATTGGGACAACTTACTCAAGTGTAATGAAAAACCATTCAACATAAGTGTTGGATTGTTTCTTGTGGCAGAGGCCACCATATTTCAGTAGAACTACTAATCCTGTGGTTGCGAAGAAATGTATCAAGTCCCTTGAAAAGATATTCATGGTGTTAAGATGCAATGAAAATGAAAAGGTTGTACTGGAAGTATATTGTCTCAAGGGTGACGCTAATCAGTGGTGGTCCTTGATTTAAAATACCATGGAGGAAGAAGAGATAGAGGATATGGAATGGATGACTTTTATGGAAATATTCTTTGAAAAATATTTCCCTCGTGAGAAACAAACTGAAATGAAGAATAAATTCATTGGCTTGATACAAATGGAAGAAGACAGCATTGCAGAGTATGAGGCTACCTTCACAAGGCCATCCAGGTATTTTTTGGATTACGTTACTGACTCAATGGACAAGATTGGTCATTTATTTGAAGTACTTAAGCCATGTCTTCGATGGGAACTAGCTTCTCAATCATTTTCATCATATGATGAAATTGTATCATGTGCCATCAAAACAGAGAAGGAATTTTCTAGATCAAATTTTTTCAAAGGGAACCATGATAAGAAGCGGAAATCTAAAAACAAATGAAAAGGAGAATCACCAAAGAAGAGCAAGGGAACGAACAGTTTCCCATTATGCGAGAACTGTGGAAAGAATCATCTCGGAAAATGCTTGAAAGGAAATGGCGTTTTCTATAACTGCGGAGAAAAGGGTCATCGATATGACGAATGCAATGGGAAGAAACAATTCAATGATGTTCAATGCTACAATTGTAGAGAGAAGGGACACTATGTAAATGGGTGTCCTAAGCGCTAAGGAAACATGCCTCAGAAAAATACAAGAGAGAAATGGAGAGCCTATGCGATTACAACCGCAGAGGTTGATGTTCCTAGTGACGTGGTGGCAGGTACATTAATTGTTTGCTCAAACATAGCCAACACTTTATTTGATTCTATATCATCACATTCATTTATATCCTCTCATTTTTCGAAGAAAATTATATATGTCCAATTTGATTTATGAATGGATTTGTCAGTAAAAAATATCATGGGTTGTATCATTGCAACAAACGCATGTTGACTAGTTCCCCTCCAAGCACCAAAAAGTGCTTTAGTTGCTAGCCTTGTAATTATACCCATGACTGAATTTGATAAAATTCACGGTATGGATTGTCTATAAAATTATGATGCAATGATTTATTGCAAGAAAAAGGAAGTTAAATTTTTTGAAAATGGTGTAGAATTCCTTGTCTTTAGGGTAGAAACTTAGCCACCTAATTCTTATCTAGAACCACCCCCATTAGCACTATTGAATGGAATACTAGGAGAGGAAGATACACCATTATCTATGGGAGAGGAAATAAATATTCAAATTGAAGATGTGCACATGGTGAAAGAGTACATTGATTTATTTATAGAGGATTTACCTGGACATCCTCCAGATTGGGAAATTTAGTTTTCCATTGACATAATTCCTGGTGCAAGACCTATATCAAAGACCCCATATAGAATGGCCAATGTGGAGCTAGTGGAGCTGAAGAAACAATTAGTAGAGTTGAGTGACAAAGGATTTATTCGACCTAGTGTTTCTCCATAGTGATCCCCGGTATTATTTGTAAATAAGAAAGATGGATCCATGAGGCTATTCATTGATTACAGAGAAATAAATGCTATTACAAAAAAGAATAAGTATCCTCTACCCTAGATTGATGATTTATTTTACCCGAATCATGGAGCTCAATAATTTTCAAAGATCGACCTTCGATCCAAATATCATCAACTGAGTGTGAGAAAAGAAGATATTCTGAAGACAGCATTTCATACCAGGTATGGGCATTATGAGTTTACAGTGATGCCTTTTGGACTGATGAATGAACCATCTGTTTTCATGTATTTAATGAATAGATTTTTCAAGGAATATCTTGATAACTTTTTTGTGTTATTCATCGATGATATCCTTGTATAATAAAATATATATGAAGTCCATGAGAGTCACTTTCAAGTTATTTTGGGAACTCTTAGAAGAAATCAATTATATGGGAAGTTTAAAAAGTGAAAATTGTAGATTCAATCAGTTTCTTTTCATGGCCATATTGTCTCGAAGGATGGAATCCTAGTTGATCCTGTGAAGTCAAAGGTAATCCAAGATTGTCTCACACCAACTAACATAACTATGGTACACAGTTTTATTGGCTTAGTAGGTTATTATCGGCATTTTGTATAGAATTTTTCTCGACTAGCTAACCCGCTATCGAAGCTCACACGAAAAGGGGATAAATTTGTTTGGACAAAAGATTGTGAAGAATGTTTTGAAGAACTGAAGATAATATTAGTCAAATGCTCTTATATTGACTCTACCATTGGGGAATGTCGGGTTTGATATTTATAGTGATGCTTTAAAGAAAGGACTTGGTTGTGTCCTTATGAAAAATTATAGGATTATTGCTTATGAATCATGACAGCTAAAAGTTCATGAGAAAAACTATCATACTCATGGTATTGAGTTAGCTGCTGTAATCTTAGCTTTGAAGATATGGACACATTATATCTATGGTGAAAATGTGAGATTTATACTGATCAAAAGAGTATGAAGTATATTTTCTCAAAGAAAGAACTCAACATGGGGACAATGAGATGCCTTGAACTGCTCAAGGATTATGATTTCACGATACACTACCACCCGGGGAAGGAAAGTATGGTGGCAAATGGTTTGAGTATAAAGGATCATGGAGTTTTGAACAAGATGAGAGTTGAAAGGGATCCTATTTTTATGGATCTAATAAAGGTGGATATGGGAATAACCATGGATTGTGAAACATCAATAATTTTTTAAATGGTTTCCAAACCATCATTACAAGAAAGGATAAAAAGTTCTCAATCTGATGATGAGGAGTTTCAAAAGAAGATTAAAGCTGTGACTGATGCGAGATTGAGTAACTTCGTATATGAAGATGGAATTTTGAGATTTGGGTAGAGACTTTGTGTTTCCAGTATACCTGATCTAAAAAAGGAATTGTTGGATGATGTTTATAGTTCCAATTTCCCTATACACCCTGGTAGCACTATGATGTATAGAGATTTGAAGGAACATTTTTGGTGGGACAACATGAAGAGAGAGATTGCTGATTTTGTGTCAAGATGTATGGTTTGTCAATAAGTGAAAGCTGGAAGGAAACATCCTGGAGGAGTATTGAAACCTCTTTCCATACCTGAGTGGAAATGGGATAATATCATGATGGAATTTGTCATGGGGCTACCAATGACTCCTAGAAGGAACAATGCAATATGGTTCAATGTTGATCGGCTAACCAAGTAAGCACATTTTCTTGCTATAAGAGAAGATCTACTACTAGAACATCTAGCAAGACTATATATTAATGAAGTTGTGAGACTTCATGGAGTTCCACTATTGATTGTTTCTTACCATGATCCACATTTTACATCAAGGTTATGGAAAAGTCTCCAGAGTGATTTGGATACTGATCTTCGTTTGAGCACTACCAACCACCCACAAACTGATGGGAAATCAGAACGGGCTATTCAAACATTGGAAGAAATGTTGAGGTCTTGTTCACATGATTTTCAAGGAATGTGGGATCAGTATTTACCTCTCGTGGAATTTTTCTACAATAATAGCTTCCATTCAAGTATTCAGATGGCACCATATGAATCATTATACAGGAGGAGATGTCGTACACCAACATGCTGGGATAAAGTTGGTGAATGAAAACTTATGGGACCAGAACTTATTGAAGAAACAATGGAAAAGGTGAAGATTATCTAGAACCATATCAAAATATCTCAAAGTAGGAAAAAGATCTATGAAGATAACCGAAGGAAGGATTTGGAGTTTCAAGAAGGTGATCATGTTTTCTTAAAGGTATCTTCATGGAAGGGTATTATACAATTCAGTAAGAAAGGAAAGTTATGTCCCAGGTACATCGGACATTTCAAAATTCTGGACTGAATTGGAGTCGTAGCTTACCATTTGGCAATGCCTCCAAGTCTCTCCAAGGTTCACAATGTGTTCCATGTGTCAATGTTAAGAAAGTACATGCCAGACCCAACACATGTACTCACTTATGCAAAAGTAGAACTTGAGCCAGATTTATCTTATTGTGAAGAGCCTATCAAGATTCTTGATACTAGAGAACAATTATTGAGAAATTGGACAACTCGTCTAGGAATGGTTCTATGGAGGAACCATAAGATGGAGGATGCAACATGGGATCTTGAGGAGCTTATGTTAAAGACATATCTAAATCTTTTTTGGTAATATTTTTTAAATTTTTTAGGACGAAATTTTTCGAATGAGGGAATAATGTAGTACCCAAAACATTTTAAGTTATGTTTCTTTATTCATCTTTGAGTTACATTCTATTCATCACTGTGTTATTTCGAAACAACACTTGGTTATATAGGATATAGTCAAAACCTATCCATTAAATATAAATTTTCTGCTTCTAGGTTTTGAATTTCGAAAATTCGTCATATAGATTTGTGATCAGAATATCATTTGGAGTCTGATAAAACAAACTTAATTTTTGGTGAATAGTAATATACCCTTATGAATAGTAATATGACCCTTATGAATAGTAAAAAATAATATTATTTCATTTTCTTAAGGCAACAAGATAATGAGATCTTAATTAGTTTTTCAATGAGAAATAAAACTAATTGCACTTTAAGATTGTTATTTTTTGAATTAACAATGACTTTATTTAAAAATTAAATTAATAATATTTAGAAAATTATTTTTGAAAAATGGATTTCACTTTTGAATTCTACACATCGAAAAATTGTTAAGATGAATTTTGGTAATTTTTTGAAAATAGTTGATTTTTCAGTGAATAGTAAAAAATACAGTTTTTAGTTTCAGTGTGTTTATGACATCATTAATGAAGTAATGATGATTTCATAAATCTGGTGGACTTTTCACTAGTTAAATAAGATGTGGGGTGTCCCATGTGGCTTATACCATGGAAAAATACCTTGTGCAAGCCCATGGTTTCACAAAAACCACCCATGAGGTGTCCCATGGAAACTATTAAAATAATCCCACAATTTTTCTATAAATACCAACTCTTCCCTTAATTGAATTCATTCCCAATTCTCCCTCAAAAAAGTTCTGGGCTCCTTACCTCCATATTACTCCTACCAAGATTTCCTCAATTCCCCAAGGTCCCAACCTTCATGTTCTAAGGGTTACTCTACAAGGTAACAAAGTTCTCGATTTCTTTCTTCTTCCTTTCATGTTCTCATTTATGTGGTATATCAATCATGTTTCCAAACCATGTTCTTATTTTTCTTCTTATTCTAGATCTATAAAATATTATGATTCATTTCTGGATAGGTGACACTTGTCCCCTCTCTTTTTAATATTTTCTAAAACCATGTTGCGTAGCTGTTAGGCTGCCGATTTTTTGTAAGCGATTTCAAAATTATTCTTTTATCTTGAGTTATTTATTTATTATTTCTAATGAAATATCCAGAATATTGTATATTCTTTATTTTATAATGTTCATAAGAAATTCATCATCAATCTTCTTATTTTCCCCCACTTTTTCAAAGAATTAAAAACATTGTCCGTGACGTGTCAAATTACCGACATCGTAGATGATGTGATTTCAATTTTCAATAATTCTTTCAAGTTTGGTCATGAAACCATTTATATGGTTGAACCAGGTTATAATATATGTTTTATGAATCACCCTTGCTTCTATAATTCTTTGGTACTCATGGTTATAATTTTTAAAACAAAATGAGGTTTTTTTTATCAAAGAACCTCTAAAACGATCTAAACGAACATCATTATTGTTTTAATTAATGAATCATCATCATGGTATATAACTCAAAATCATTATAAGATCATTTATATGTCCATAATTTCATTATTAGTATGTATTAACAATTCTGGATGTTTAACCATGTTTCAAATGAACTTCCATTCATGGAAACAAGTAAACGAACCATGAAAACCAAGTAAGAAAATGCTTCTAAAACAATAAGATTTAATCTCTTAAAACCATAAAAGATATCATTACTGAACTTAATAAGGCCATATAATATAAATTAAATGTTTATTGGGTTTTGTAATTATAAATTAATGAATCTAAATTTGATTATTCATGTCATTAGGAACAATCAAGAACACACTAGAGCCAAAGGAAAGGGGTTTCTCATCTCACATTCATTTCTGTGAGATTTCCATTATTCACAAATTATTCCTTATATTTGGTATATTTTCACTTCCATTTTATATATAATAACATTATTCTATTTATATTCATGTTATTCAATGATTCACTTGATGGTTATTATGTTCTGGTCATATGGTTTGACCAATTACATTGTGGTAAGGGACTCTGTCTCAGTTGTCGTTTTCGTTGTGACTATCTTTGTATTGTGCACTTAATAATCCTTATCTGGTGTACCTACTACCCATTTGAGATCAATTTTCATTTGAAATTATATTTATATTAAATATCCATAATCTCATGTCATGGATATATTTTTTGTCTAAACCATATACCAATTTACATACGGTGTTTATTTGGAAAGTTATTTTTATTATGGAAATATTGATGACTCTGTATACTCTACTCTATACAGATATTGAAAGGGCATATTGATCAGGTATTTAATCAAGTTATAAATAATTCTTTGGACATACAGTGGAGGGTGGGGCCTTCTATAGCCCCTCGATGCATCGGTAGGTCTCATGAGACAAAACAGTTTGGCGATAGACCCTTTGAGTTTGTTTCCAAAAAATCAGACGGATTTCTACCCACAACAGTAAACCAATTTAACAGTATTATGGTTTCATGTTCCAGATACATGATGACCAATTAATAATCATTCTCTTTATTCATTATTAGTTATTATTATTATCCATGAATATTTCACTATGATAAAATCTATGGATGCAATTTCATTCTCAGTTTATTATTGGCATTGGTTATTCATTTATTCACTATGACATATTGATTATGTCAGATCGATTGTGATTCACTTATTATTGTACTCATTCTTCCGCTATTTTTAACCCTTATTGAGTGATTGATCTCACCCCTTTCATTGTCTACCTTCAATAGGTGATGAAGAGAAGGTCTTCTTTTGAGTTCCTGTGGATGCAGTTTTGAGTTTTTTGTTATGTATTGTATTTTGTAACCTTTTACAATTTAATTTGAGTTACATCTATATTTCTAGTTTCTTCAAGACTACTAAAGTGGTCATTACTTTGGGATTTTCATTCCTTATAACCATGCCAATATCATAAGTAATGCACCGGCTCCAGCCTAGAGGGGTCTACGTGTTACAATATCACTACCTGTTGGTCAGTAGTTCCAACAGGTGGTACTGGTAGATGACACATGTAGGCTTAGTGCCTTACACGTGTTTTAGCATCAGATACCCATCAGGTTCTGAGGCGAGCCTAACTCACAGGCAGCTATAGACTGGCTTGAGGTGGTGGATGAGAGTTTTTTAGAGCTTATATGGCTTCGTCAGGACGATATGTCAGTAGCTCAGTATTAGTCACGGTTTATCGATCGTTTCCCGGTACATGATGACTACAATACGATCAGTGCTTCAGGGCTCGGACTTCAGAGCAAGGTGTGTTTAAAGGAAATATGATCCATCACTTTTCCTCTATGCATTCCTACTTATCCTAGGGTTCTAGAGAGAACCTTTTTTGTTGAATGTTCTTTGGTTGAATAGATACAGCTAGTGAATGTTAGTAGTGGGAAAGCAGGGAACTGGCGCTAGTCTTAGAGACTTGGGCATGTAAAATTTTTCAAGAAGAGGAAGTGTTAAGGACTAATGAATCTGCATAGAAGCATACGTGGAAGCCGAGCTTGGAGAGCAGCATGAGGTGGTGAACATTTCGACATGTTACAACCACCTACATTTGTAGTCCCCGCCGTGCTCAGGGAACAGGAGGGAAGGGGAAGAGAGTAGCTGCATGCGGTCAAAGAGTGTGACCCAAGGGCTTTATGAATGATTCATGTAATGGTTTGGGTATACTACTAGCTACTGTAACAACAAACATTGATACGAATCATTCCTTCCTTCCACGAATCTTATCTCAGGCCTAGAGTTTTTGGTCAGGCCGTTGACTTGACCCTCACATCTAGAGATACCTTTGGGAGGGGACTCAATAATAACGCTTACGACGATGGGGTGATCTGACCCTTGAGGCAAGAGTTTCGGTTGGGACCTCTTGGTGGAAGCATCGAGGCCTTATGAGGTTGGTCTGGGTGTGGATTGGTTTCACAGTTCATACTCAGATTGAATATATTAGGCAAAAATGTTGTGTTTTACCTACAACGTTGTGATGGGTTTTCCCTGGTCAGCAAAAAGGAAACCCCAGGCAGCACAAGATGAAATAATGCATAAGTAGGTTCAGTCGATCACTCATGAGTCATCCAGACATAGATTTGAGCCAGACTACTCCAGAGTTGCTGCACCACTTTTAGCATTGACGAAGAAGGTGAAAACCCTTCGTGTGGTCAGAGAGATGCCAGTAGATCTTTTCAGGAGCTGAGGAAGAGGTTGAACAATGCGCTCATCTTAAGTCTACAGGAGAAGTTACAGAATCTATAGGAGTGGATGAAGATGACACAAAGTAGACGGAAGACCTATGCTGATAGGAGACAGAGACCACTATAGTTCGAGGATGGTGATCACGTTCTCTTATAGGTCTGACCTCGATGAGGTCTATGGAGATTTGGCTGGGGGGACAGGTTATCTTCGCGTTTCTTCGACCATTCCAAGTCCTCAGAAGAGTAGGTGAGGTGGCTTACCTCTTGGCCCTTCCACCTCAGTTGCACGAGGTGCATGACGTCATCCACGTATATCTGCGAGGAGATGGGTTCACAACCTATCTTTCATCATCGACCATGGGACGACATTCATGGAGGTCCCGGTGGATATCGAGGATCGACATGAGCAGGTCCTACGTGGACGGTCCATTCCCCTGGTGTGCTTTTGTTGGTAGCATGGGAACCTCTATGAGATCACATGGGAGAGGGAGGCTCAGATGCGTGCTCAGTACCTCTTTTGGTTTCCCTAGTATGAGTTGTATCTTTACGGGGATGTAAATACCTGAGGTGGGAGTAATGTAAAGATCCAAAATTTTCAATGAAATTTTTTTCCTTTAATACTATGGAATTTTATCAGTCTGTGGCTTCTGACGGCACTTGATTTTGAGGTCTGGTCTGCCCGGAATCAATTTCTGAAGATTAGCTCGGGTACGTTCAGTAAACAAACAAGCGGGTTTTTCTAAATTTTGAACCGGTGCTCGGAATTGAAATCTAAGGGCACCGATGAACTCGCAGCACCAGTAATTGCATAAGAGGACCTTTACCGCAGTTGCGTATTAATCGGGTTGAGAATTATTATTTGGGGAAATAGTTTAAAATAAATAAAATTGTTAGACAAATTTTATTTTATAACTTTGAATGACAAACCCTCCAATGGGAAGTTTTTGGTGGGGCCCACAACCACCCAACATCCCATGTGTCGATAAATGAGGGTTGGGGCCCACACGATCCCCAACCTTTCATCTCCCTTAACCATCTATAAACTCCCCAAAATAACTCCCTTAACCCCCCCCCCCATTAAACACCCTTGTTTAATGTTGACAACTCTCCCAACATTTACGAGTTCTTCCACCTCCTCTCCCTCTCTTTAATTAATTGCCAACACATTTAATTAATTAGGTGTTTTGAATTTTTGAATTTAAAATGGATTGTGATAAATAAAATAATAAGGTAGCATGCTATTTTATTTTGGGGAATGATTTTGTTGTGTGGGAGATCTTGAGTTTATGGGGAAGAACACCGACCCTCCGATGAAGAACGGTGACTTATTCAATGAATAATGCCGGTTCCATGAAGAAAAATGATGCACCTACCATTCTCTACTCCGCGAAAATTAAGGAGATGTTGCTTCCTCCTCAGACGCACTCCGACATCGCCTATGAATTCTTTCCCTGCGACGCCATCTTCCGTGACGCCTGATGTGAGACGTCAATTATCGATGTAGGGGAATCAAGTTCAATTTTGATGGATTAAAATTGTTCTTCGTTTGTTGTTGAACATCTTGCTTGTCCAACCTATTGCTATCGATTAATGCAGAGGGTGCGGGTCGAACGAACACGGCCCGACGACCCTCCGTTTGATCTTGTTTATTTTCTGGGAATCAGCGGATAGAGCAGGGCGCTATCGCGCCGTGCTGGGAACACAGTGGAAGAAGCCAGCGTCGTCGCGCTGGCTATGCGGGAGAAACCGCGGCCTGCTTGCGGGCCGCTACGGTATAAGAACTGGCCGACCGGGTGAAGGGGAGCCGCGACGCCAAGAGGGTGTCGCGCTAGAGAACCCGCGGCCTGCCGTGTGGGCCGCATGAGCCAGAAGGCCTTCCATCCTAGCCCTCCAGTTTGGGGAGGGCTGCACCGATTTGCACCGCCGGGTCGGGCAGCCGGGGGGCCGCTCCCCCTCAGACCGCTCGGCCTGCTGGCCGAGACAGCGGAGCCACGCCCCCAGACGGGCTGTTCCCATCAAGTTCGCGCCGAGATGGGCCGAGCTGGGCTTTTCCTGGCCTGGCCACGCCCCTTTGGGGTGGGCCACACATTTCATCGGTCTGGTCCGACCCCCTGCCAGGTCGGACCCGCCAACTCTGGGTTGACACGACCCGTCAGCCCACCGAGCTTAACGGGCCGGGCCCATTTTCACTTAAACATAAATAAGATGAAGAACGCGTGTCCGATTGACGCACCATCTGTGGCACTATGACCCTCACGATGAGGCGGTCCTTTTACGATACTCTAAGTGAGTTTTGGACGACTTTGGAAAATGGTCGGGTTTGGAACGAGCGTAATTCCAACCTGGACCTCGGAGCAGAAACCCTTATAACCTAAGGATCGGACGTCCATTTGATGAACCGTCAGAGGCGTTGGTAATCTCGTTGAGAAACGGTTCCTTTAAGTATACCCCATTGGAGTTCAGGGTACAGTTGAGATACGGTCGGTTTGGTTCGTACACAAAACCAAACTGGCCCTCGGAACAGAAATTCTAATAACTCACAGACCGGGCGTTCGATTGACGCGCCGTCTATTGCGTTGAGACCGCTAAGACGAGGTGGTCCTTTGATATACTTCTTAGTGGGACATTGTGACACTTGAAGTATCAACCAGTAGCTCGTGGATCGGATCCTCCTGGGGACGAGCATTCGAAGTGAAGAGACATAGTAGTTGTCTGAAACCTAATGATTGTTTGTCCGATTCATTTCGGAGTGACTTGAATAGCCTAGTGGGGAGCACTACTGTGTTGGGGTGGAAGACCCATGGAGGAGGAGCACTACATTGTGAGGTGGAAGACCCGTGTACTCGATAGGAGGAGTACCTCTGTAGGCCATGAGGGTGAGCACTACTGTGTGAGGTGGCAGACCCATAGCGGGGGAGAACCACTTTGTGAGGTGGCCGACCTACGGTACTCGATAGGAGGAGTAACTCAGCAGTCTAAGGTTATAGAGTAGCACCTCGAAGTCCCGACAGGATCACAGTACTCGACAAAGGAGGAGTTCTCCAGTAGTTGTGGTTTCGATATCATGAATGAAAATAATGGTTTGAGTTGAGTCAATGACCTTTGTATTTTCCTCATGATTGATATGGGTTACTTGATAACTTAGTTATATGTATGGGCATATACCTAAGTAAGGGTTATCTGTTTAGATACTTATTTTTGGTTATCTTTGATGATTTTAGTGATACCTTGAGGGTCTTGGGATCCCTACTGATTATCGTTATACTCACCCCTACACGGGCTATGCCCGCACCTCGTTGTGTTGGACGTAGACGATGGATAGTGCTGACGGAGGCCGAGTGTACGAGGACTGGACGGCACCTGAAGGTGGACCTCATGACGAGTCGGTAACCAGAGGTGGACCACATGATGAGTTGGTACCCAGAGGAGGTCGACGGACGAGGGCGCTGAGGAGTTTATCTGTACCTACCTTTCAGGTAGGATCCTTGGTGGACGATCTAGGAGTTGCTCTATCTGTACCTTCCCTTCAGGTAGGATCCGTGGCAGACGATCTAGGAGCTTCTTGTCACCATCCAACTATTTTTTCTTTTACCTTCTACTTTGTAGTTGGGCTTGGATTTCCGACCCCTTTACTTTCAACTATACTTTTGTTCTGAGTTTTACTTAGTGGTTGCTTCTTCTTGTACGCTGGTTGTGTGTGTGTTTACATTTCATAAATACAATGCCTTCCCTTTTTATCAGGATTTATGCCTTTGGTGCTAGTCGCCAGCCCCTGTCCTACGGAAGGTAGGCTTGGGGTAGTCACGACACGGGCCCCGAGGATGGGTCGTGACATGACTACTCATAATCATATTTGTTGAAGTATCAAAATGATAAAGTATGGTCTTCCTCCACATGGGAGGGGAAAGAGGCCCCATTATAAGTGGTAAAATAATAAACAAACAGAACTAATGGAAATTCATAATTATTAAAGTGAATTCTTATATTATGGTATAAATAGTTGTGGTCCATGTACATGTAAAACAATGGTTTTTTATAAATAATCAATCAATGAGGAGGGAATGATCATTAAATAAAACATTAATAACTAATCATCAATGTGTTAAAATGGAATTATAAGTTTTTAAATATGTAATTATTTCTTCAACCCTAAATCTAACATGAATATAGATAATGTGTACATCCTCATAAAGGATATGAACTTTTTTTATGTTTTTTAAATAGATGACTTATGTTTTATTTCATTTCATTTTATTTTATTTCCTTTATGAATGTTTTATTTTCATTTTAATTGAAATGGACTTTCAAATCTATAAATTCAGACTAGTTCTTATGATTAAGATATTCTTCTCATTGATTGTTCCAGGATATAAAAAATTAAGAAAAAAGTGAAATATTTTATCGCCCATAAATTTTGATGTGCACAGATAAGTATATTATCCAGTATAGTGAAATTTATTAACGGATCTAAAGTATCCAAAATATTCATATATTTTACTTCTATAATTTTAGTAAATAATTATTTTTTCCTAAGTCTCAATTAATCTTGTTAATCATCAAATATATTCATGAAAATAGATATCTCATCCTGACCATGGATGAAGGAGGTTCTGAGTACCTCTATAGAACAATAATTAATAATGATCCATAATTTATTCAAGAGAAACTCTCAATAAATCCAACATGATTTTATATCGAAATATATTAATAATGAAATAAACTATTGTAAACTAGAATTTTACCAACCATGATAAATTTATTCTATGTCATGAACCTTTTGATCATCCATAATAAATAATAATTGGTCAAATAATTAAATAAGTGCATAATATTAAATTCATTGATATATATTTTCTTACACCTATTAATTTCTCAGGAACTTATTATTCTCAAGGAAAATAAATTGTTAAACCATCACCATAAAATTATGAGACTAAATCGCACTTGTTTGTTGGAATAATCCATGTTTAAAAATGTGGTTTGATTCATCCATCATTTGGTAAATTTTGATATTTTATATATTGATTGATGTTTCAAATATATGGTTCCAAATATTCTTATTATAAATTAAAAAACATAAATTGTTGAAATTTATTTCCAAAAATAACAATTTAAGGGAACAATTCCATGATTTTTTAATCAAGCATATTCATCTTGATAATATTATATAATATTTTTCATATTATTTTAATAATCACTATGTATGAATTGGAAAAAGTGTTGAACATCCTCCATCATATTTTTACACTAAATTTTTTGTAAATGGGTCATTTATAAGGTAATAAATCTTATCATAGAACATGTCTTACAAAAAACAATTACCTAGTTTGGTAGAGGGGCATTCAGTTTTTCAGGTAGGAAAACTAACTCAAAAAACTCCATCGATTTATACTGAATTTTCACCTATTTAATTAACTTAATTCCTAGAAAAAAATATTTCTTATTTAATAACATTTGGTTATACTTATATATACCAATAGAACCCCCATAATGAAAAAAATGGTTTCTCAAAGGTGAATTTGAATTTACATTGCTTTTAAATATCCCTCAATTATAAATTATCAAATGAAAGTGATAGAAGATGTATTTACAAACATATTTTCATATTTTCGTTTTGATAAAAATTATTGTTGATATTAAAGTGTAAACATCAATCAATATGAAGATAAATATCATGTAGAAAATATCATTGTTTTATTTGGATTCTCATAAAAATATATACAAAATATAACTATAAATGATCATTAAATTTTTATCTTTTGGAAATAAATTTCATAAGGTATTCAATGATCGAAAAAAGTTACAATTCCATATATAACAACTAAAAATTATCCAATTTGAGTAGATTATCAATAAATAAAATATAATGGCGTTGTCAACAATGTTTCTAATCCACTTATGAGTATTGGGAGATAAGTCATTTCAAAAGATGTAAATATTAATCAATGTAAAGGGGAGTATCTCATGTCGGGTTAAGAAATAAATCTACCTAATATTAATGGAAATTTTTTGGAACATGAAATTCTAGAAGAAACCAATATTCAAAAAGTATATGATAATCATTAAGAGGAAATTTATATAAATTTTAGTAATATCAGAAGACATTGGAACAGATTAGAGTCCAATGTTGAAAAAACATTTTCATAACATGTTTCCCTTGACATTTTTTGTGAATATAAAGATTCAAAAATTCTTGATAAAACTAATGATAGACTATATTGGGACAAAATGAACTTCAAAATCTTTTCTAAATTAGAATTACATGAAAAATATGAGATATTTTTGTTGATTAAAAAATAAAGATGGTATTAAACTTTTTGGTTACAAAGGGGTGTTTTAGATAAAGTTAAATGAATATGGAAAATAATTTTGGGGGTTAGTGGTTTTCATTGAGAAACTTGAGTCATTTTTCTCCTATATTTGGTTATACAGATATCTTCCACTTGGATGATCTAGGCCATTATGCGAGTTGCAGTGGCCCTCATTTGATGAATCTTCTTTATGAGGATGGATCTGGTTTGGCGGTCTAAATGTTTTTCTATTGGTGATTGCTGCAATGACCATGGATTGGTTTTTTTCAGATCTCTGTCATCTGTGAAATTCTCTTTGTGTTTGGTGATGGTTGGTGAGGCATTTCTGGTTCAATTTTTTTTAGCAATTCTGGTTGTTTTTTTTATGATGCCGATTTGCATCTAGTTTTGGGTGATACTTCATGATTATGGTGACATTTTTATGAGGTTGGATCTTTTGTGATTGTGGTTTTGAGGAAGCGGTGAGTTCTTTCTTGGTTATGGCGGCACCATTGGTTTTTTAACAATGGTCATAATAAATGATTTTATTAATTAAAGATGTTCATAATTTAGTTATATATCCATCAGATTGAATATTTAAGGAATTAGGCTTATACAAATGACCAAATTTTTCAATTATTTTTTACTAAGATGAGTGAATATCAGTTTTCATTATTACAAAATGTGTCGATGATTTGAAAATTAATAGACTCATAATAAACTTCTTAAGGTGTTATAATATTTAAAGAATTATTTTCAAATTAAAGGAAAGATAATTTTTTGACTTTGAAGACAAACCGAACATTTTGAAGTCATATTTTGTTTTCCAAGTTCTTAGTATTCCGAAAATGTCCTACATAGGGTTTAAATGGAAAAATCGCATACAATATGTACACTAATGGGTGTATGATATCTTTATTGAGATAAATATTCTTTTAGACTATGAGAGGATAATGAAGAAACTAATGGTCCTTAACTATCATCTCTATTTGATATGAGAACACTAATGAACCTATAAAATAAGGGTTGTTATATAATTTTTTATGAATTTATACTCCATGTATAGTTTATCTACCAATAAATGACATTTTGATGGTATTATAAATATATTAATATACCTTTATAGATATATTGATCAAGGAGTGTTTTATTCTAAATAAATAAAACCAATGATTTATTGTAATTATGTTGTATGATTTTGTTCAGATCTATACAAATATACATCTTAAACTGAATATTTTTTCACATATGGTTGTGATTCCCCTTCTTGGATTTATATAAAAAAAAATTCATCTTCCAATAATCATATTTTGTTTATTATGATTAATAAAGAAAGTCCTAAATGTGTTCAGTTGAGATTCGTTATCCCTAATATCAAAAAAAATTGTGGGTTAGATATAAATATTTTTAATTCCCAAATATAATAACTCCACAATTAAATTTTGTTATAAAATATTATAACTTTTATTAACCAAATAAATTTTTTGTTTTGTGTTTTAATTAATTATAAAAATACCTTACATATCAAAACCTCTATTTTTACACCTAATGAATATTTTTAGGCTAAATTAAACTATTTAAAAGATACACCTTCATCATTCAAGGCTAAAATAACATAATCGGGACTCTTACTTCATAATAATTCCTAAACATCCTTAATCTCTTTAAAAATAATTTCAAAATGTGGGATGATAATTAAAATCTACATGATGTGTATAAATTAAACTAAAAAACATTAGGAAATTCAAGTACATAAAATGTATGAAAGAATGTGTTTCATTCTTACACAAGACTATGAGATCATATAAACCTTTCACTAAAACATTAAACCATATTATTTACACACAAAAACAATCAAAATTTAATAAACACAAATAAATTAAATAGAATTTTCATTAATATTTCATGGGAATACATGAGATCTTGTGATAAATAATTTTATTTAAATACAAACATTTATCCTTTAAAAAATTATAAAATTTCCATCATTCATGAATTCAAATTACTACATCCTAAGAACTATATATTTCCAATAAAACTAATATGAAATAATAACTTGTACATGAAATATTCTTGGGAAATTATATTCAGTATCACCTTTACAAATCACCATTAAAATCACCATAATATTGGAATAAACTATTCGATTAATTCTAATATAGTTTCCCTATAGAACAACCCATTACCAAAGGTATTAGTGTCCATATCCAAGGCCCACCCATCATCAGCTATAAGTCTATATAACCATATCATTAATAAAAATAATAGGGTCTTTCATTTTTATATAATTTAAATTTAATTAACAATACTTTAGTTCCAACTAATAAGTATAATAATGAAATTAAAAATAAAAAAATGAATTATAAAATAATGGAATGATAAATTCATTTTAGAGAGGAAAATGAAATTTTATCATAGAACATTGATATGGATCAATGAAAAGAAATGGAATGTTCTTCGAAAACATTTGATGGAGGATTAAAAGAAATACAATACCACTTAAATGTGATTGTTTTGAATAAGATCTCTTACCTTGAGTCCGTCTACACCTCATACACTCTTTATTTCATATATAATAACATTCAATTAGTTACTTACTTTCCAATAAAAGCTTTTAAATTTTTATTATTTATTTTAATATCATCGTGTATTTTTTATTAGGTTAATTTTTCCTATATTGGTTATTTTTGGGGTTTTTTAGTACATAGATCTAAACGTGCTTCAGTATAACAGTAAATTTGAAAGGTCCTTGTTTAATAGATACAGTATCTATAAAAGAAAATATGTTCAATGGTTCAGTAAATAGGTATAATTTGATTATAAATTTTATATTATCCAATTGGAATATTATAAAATTTATCATAAATATTAAATATTCATGAATTTTTATTACCCACTAAATTTTTTCAAGAAAAGCATAGTAAAATCATACATATGGGAGGTTAAACTAACCCAAAAATGAATATACTATAAAGAAGGATTGATTATAAAATAAAATAAATTTAATTATTAGACTCTTATTATATAATTATATTAATGTCAATTTTCTATTATTACATTTGTAAATTAGTTTCAAGAACTAGGGTTGGAAAGTTAAAAAAATAAATAAATAATAACATGATATAAACTTTTTAGAATCAAATATTCTAGTATGGATAAAAATTGTAATGTTACAATAAAAATGGCCTCTAATAATTAAATGATGAAGGACTTGTCTAATGATTATGGAGAACGGAATGAGATCATAATATATATAGTAGTCCAAACTCTAGATGTTTGAATATGGTTAAGTATGTTTCCTTATTATTGACAAGATTTTATGTAATTTCAATCAATATAAATTTCCTGTGGGATAAAAATGGGATTTTTAGGATTTAATGTTAATCATTAATAAGTTCATGCATCATGTATCAACATAAGTTATAAGGATTAATTTTATCATTTCTTTTTAATTACAGTATAAATATCAATTAATGTAATTGAAATGATCATTCTACAAAATAAATTTCTTGAATTTATTTTTTTCAAAAAAACTTGTGTGCTGTCCTAAACTTATCTGTTCATACATGTTTAAAAACCATTTATTTTTTCTCTACCTAATTATATCTTGAATAAATATTTATTATCTATATATATTTTAAATTTTCGTATATCTATATTAATTCTCTCATTTATAATGATAACACTTGTAGGATAAGATCTGGACTTCTTCTATAGTTATGAAATTACAGGGTTAATATTTCAAAATTTATTATACAATTATTTTATATTCATTGAATAATTTTCATGCCATATCTTATCTTTTAAGATAATATTTATGTTTCTACAGTGTTCCCAATCATATCATGAAATTACATATTAATTATATTAAAAAATTTATTCATATATGATCTAACCAACATGAATCCAATTATCATCCCATATTAATTTTACTAATTGGTATTTATTTATTTTTAATTTTTATTACTTTTTATTAAATAGAAATAATTACATTATTATGGATTCATAAAAAATTTGGAAAGATTTTAATAAAACAAAAAAACTAAAATAAAAATATGTGTAGGGATAAAACACATAGGTACTAGTTATGAAATATTATGGCTACTTATGATTAAGGAATCTAGAGTATGGGCTCCTTCATAGTTGGAAAATGTGTTAGTATAAAGGTTGGATTTTTTGACTTGATTAGTTATAAAATAGTAAGAACCATAGATAAACAAATATAAAATATGGATCTTGTAGTCACTTAATGTGATACAATAGTTTTTAAAATTTGAAAAATGATAGTATTATTAAAAACTAACTTGTGTAAGAATACGAATATTTTAGCTGGGCTAGTGAATTAATAATATGATTAAATAACATCTTATATAGGATTAAAACAGATTCACATTAAATATATCATGCTATACTAAAACCAAGAGACATTAGAATAACTGATTATAAAATGATTCATTTCAGATTAAAATAATTCTATCAAAGGATAAAATCAGTTGAGTTGCAGCTCAATGACAAATTAAAAATATACAGGCGTCATATTGAATCTATTCTCACATGTTAGTAACTCTTCAATGATATTGTCTATGTCATATTGAATATTTAATCATGCAATATTGATAATTATTAGAATATAAACACAATACAAATAATATCTAGTTAAATAGTAATCACCAGGATCATTAATTTAAAGAAAACTCATTTTTCACCCTACGTCTGGATGATTCGACCTGCATGGATGAATATGGTCAAGATCTCTAATAAAAAATTAAATGATTTGTTAAGGATAAACCATGTAAATGGAATAAGATGATGAATATTGTGAAACATGAGTACATAACTTGTACTATTAAATGGACAATGAATCGGAGTTGTGGTGAACTATGGGTCGTTGAGGAAGATATGATAAACCTAGAGTATAAGGAATTCCACATGATATGGTATTTATGTTGGTGACAATGTGATAATACAAGAACCTAAAAAAGACTTACCATTGACCCCATGGTTTTTTATATCTATAGAATATGTGAACCCACTAGCCTCCCACGTTGGAAATATATATATATATATTAGATATAACATTTTAAAAAGAGAACCATTATTTGTGTCTTTCATTCTCAAAATCTATTATAATATTTTCACTATACTTCCTTAAGAATCAACACAAATATTAATTTATAAAATGATTAATTAAATTAAAATGTATTTTACATTAAATAAGACATATTTTATGAAATAAACATAATTATTACTTTTTCAAATAGAGAATACTTAATAATTTCTTATCAAATATTTCTATGGATCATATAATTGATATCCATAATGGGTACTCCATGGATACACATAACGACTTTATTTTAAATATATAAAATTAATTCTCTAAAAATGTGATTAAAATTTCCTTCCCAGAATTTATAGTTTTCCACAATCATCTTATAGTTATCATTCATGTAATGATTCTCAATGAAAATTATAATAAAGAATATTAATATCTTGTAATGTAATTGTTTTCTTGTGTCTTTATTACATTTATAGTTCTCTTAATTATTATTCAAAAATCTATCATGTAATTTTTATTCCATTCTAATATTATACCTTAATGGAATAATCATTTATTCAACTTATGTTAGTTTTTGTTTGTTTAATTAGAATACAATTCACCATATAAAATCATTTTATATATAATATAAACATATATACTTTTTTAATGTAAATTAAGTAATTTCAAATTCTTGAATATTAATAAACCATAAAAGTGTTCTATTATTTAAATTACCTTAAGAGTAGAAAATCGTATTCTTATTTATATATTATATGAAGATAATATTACTTTTATAGAATAATTGAAGGGTCAAAATATAAATTGTGGTAGATTAAATCATATTTGACCAAAATTTCTTTTCCATAACATAGTTAAAGGGAGTAGTGAGGTTGATATCCACAAAATATAGTCTCATATTAATTTTTTATATTATTTTACAAATCCATAAAAAATATTTTCAATTGGGAAATTTATTTATTATATTGGGATTTGAAAACTATGAATTATATTTTTTAAGGGTTTTTGTAATGATATAATCTTTTTCTATTTATCATCATTCTTCCCTATAGGTTTTTCTGATAAGTTTTTTAATGAGACAGTATGGCATAAAATTCAATTGGATTCAATTGTTTCTAAAATTAAGTTTTTCTAATCTAATATTTTATAAGATTACATCAAATTGTAACATCAAAGGGTGATTTTCATCAAATAATACATAATATATATTTTATAATTATAACAATAATGATGATGATTATGATACCCAATTTCCCCACCAAACTCATCACATGGAAAAACATTAATTTTCATTATTAATGGTTGTTCTAACCATCAGATATGATATGTGATAGAGGGATTGATCTAGACCATTAACTATAAGATTTATTTAATATATACCTATATGTTAATGTAAATGAGAACTTTTGGCCCGATATTATTTTTCTTTACTTCTTTTCTATTTCCTTTACATTTCATTATTTCGTTCTCCATCATGATTATAAAGATTTAACTACAAATTTTATTAAGACTTCACTTCTGCAATTATTGACCCTGAAATTTTCATTTCAAAATCCCTCTGGTTCCAATAAGTATTAAGTTAGTTTCTAAATATCTTTTCCTTAATTAAAACATTTAGAATTCCCCCTGATGTTTATATCCTACTCCCAAAATGTATTCATATTTATTATTCATAAAAAAATTAAATTCTATCATCATTTTTATGGAAATTAAATTTTATCGCACATAACAAATGAAATTAATTATATGAAAATTCTAAAATATACAAATTTAAAATAAATTGAATTTAATGAAAACAAAAATTCCATTTAAATCATCCTCTAAAAAATTAAAATATAAATAACCACTATTGTAAAAATTTAATTTTTCTTCAGAATATTTTTCTTTTAATTATTCTATCATAAAAAATATATATCTTTACAAGGTTATATGATTATAATTAAATAATATAACTCCACACATGTGAAATGAGATAAAAAAACCTTTGTAAAAAAGATATTATAAGATATGGAATCATTTTATATTATTAGAATTCAAATATATTTCAATTTAAATGTGAAATATATTTTATAAAAATATAATAATTGTTTTTTTCAAATATTATAGATTTATCTCAATCACTAGGTGGGATACAATTAATGAAAATTTTTAAATAAAACTTTTAAATTTATTTAACAAAAATCGAAAATTTAACTCACCGAGTACATGAGTGGAATTTATGTTATTTATGACCTTTAACTATAAAAATGAGATTACTTCTTAATTTTTATATCATTTGTTAGTAATATTAAAAATAAGAATTCTAATTCACTAATAAGTTGAGATAAATTCATCATATAATTTGAAAATTTTATGATCCTTGTCTTTTGAATTTTATGAAAATTGGATTTTATCCCATATAATAATTGAGATAAATTATAAACATATGAAATAATAATTAAATATTTTTTCCCTGATCAAAAAATTAATCTTATAGAAAAAACATATCTCACTTACTGAATGAGTTAAACTAAATAAAAAATACTTGACTAATTATATGATGATTTTTTTCTCATGTATATGTGATAAAGTTTAAATAATAATGAAATTTATGTATGAAAATAATATAATTTATCAATATTTATATCATGTATACTATATTAAAAAAATAATTTGATCATAATGGATATTTGAGACAAATTTCATGTACAAAATAAATGTTTTACATTAGACCATTTTATTTTAAAAATTATTTAAAATTATAAATGACATATATCATTTTATATTCACGTATTAAGTTTTGATTTTTTAAAAGGTTTATTATTATACATAAAATATATTTCATGTAGTAGATGTGTTAAATTTCATTTTTATGTTATGTAATAGTTTATTTTATATTTATCTCATCTCATAATAGATTTCCTTTTCTTAAACAATGATATTTTATGATAAATTTTTACCATCACATACATGAGATAAAATATATTTTATTAATTGATGAATCATTATATATAAAATTCACCGCATATAATAAATTAAAAAAAATTATATGTGGGGTAAATTTTATTCTTTAAAAAATTATCATTATATATGAAAATATGTCTCAAATTTTTATGTGACCAATTTTATATTTTAAATGACATTATATGTAATTTGAAATTTATCTCATCTCATACATACAATTGATTTATATTTCTTAAAATAAAATGTATACTTATTGTTGAATTTGTCTTATCTCATCCTTGAGAAGAAAATCTATTTTATAAAACATGTTTCTCTGTTCATAAAACATAATTCATCTCATATATGGGATGAATTTCATTTTTTAAAATTTGAAACATAGAACATGAAATGTATATCATATCAGACATGGGATAAATATTATTTTATTAAAAATTCATCATTATACTTTAAATTCATCTCATATAATTCATAAAAAGGCCTGAGAACCATTTTACAATTATAAGGCTTATGGGATACTGGGCCTTCGGACCTTGTAATGGGTTACATCACAACCCTGTTAAAATAGGGATATCTTTAATTTATTTTTTAATAAATAGGTGCTTTCGACCCCAACCAGTTAAATATATATATAAGATAAATTTTAATTTTATGATATATAAAATAAAAAAGTGGAATTTATCTTCTATTTTATAGGAATTAAATTTTTTTTAATAGATATCATAATTTCAGTAATTTAGGCCTTCTTCAACATTACATAAATTTAATTTTTATAAAATATTTATAGTTTTTTATTAGATATATCTCAATCAACAAATGAAATAAATTTCATTTTTTTAGGACATATATTACTATATATTAAATTTATTTAATCATGTTCATGAGATAAATTTTAATATCTAAAAAGTTTACAATGGATTTTGAAATTTATATTATATAATAAATAAATTAAATTTCAATTTTTAAATGGAGTATAAATATATGTAATTTATTTCATGATACCATGATTTTATTTTCATGACCGAAACACAATATTACCCCTCCTAGACAAGTAAATTAATCAATATTGGCCATCAATACTCCCTTATAATAGGTCAAAAGGTCGTTTAATCTGTCAAGGGTATAAAATCATGTTTTTGGAGGATTTTCCCATTTTATTAATTAAATAATAAAATAAAAATAAAATGCATTTGATAATAAACTAATCTATACTTTCATGATCATCCCCCAATAATATAAATAAATGTGCATGAGATTTTATATACAATCCACTTCACATTACATCATCTAATTTACAAAACCCACTATAAAACTCAAACTGTTAACTAAAACATGTTAGACTCTTTTTACCCGATCAAGGTGACTCTATTCATGAGTTATGGTCATCCAAAAACACCTTTGAATCTACCATATAAATATATAAAACATAATATAGTTGTGTGGGAATACAATTTTTTTTAGTAGGCTCCACCTCCAAAAAAAATTTTATAATGTGAATAGAAATGATATTATCCTATTAAATGATTTATATATACATATATATTACAATAATTTTATTCTTAAATTTCAAAAAAAGTGAATCTTCAAATAAATTAAACATCCACCACTTATCAATCACTATATACACTATCCACATCCTATCATCTATCAGAAACATAAGACATAATTCATATAATTGCAACCACACCACAAAACCCTTATAACATTTTCATACATTTAATGTTGGAATGGAAAAAACCATAAAAACCATTCATATTTTCAAAAAAATGATGATGAAAAATTAATATGTGAATAGTACATGTATAATAATTACATTTTCATATTGGTAAAACTATAAAAAATAACTAAACCTATGTTAGGAATACAACATCACTTAGGGTATACAGTGCCACTTCATTTGAAACAATCATAGGATAATAAAAAATTCACTTATGAATAAAAAATTTCTTCATACCACATCATATTCATTGAATAAAATATTCCCCCATTCCACAATAATATCACCACAAAAAATAAATATCACATTCCAAAAATAATCTATTCAACAATAAAAAATGAAATAACTTTTACCATCTCATGCCAACAACCTCTTTACAATAAATTTTCACACCATTAAATCAACAGCCACATGAAAAACATATGTTATCACATTATAAAATAAAATTAAATCAATGGTATAAAAATATATATCATAGAACAAATTATCAAGACAGAAGTTCATTTTAACATTTCATTATAATAATTCCCATTTTCATTATTAACAAAATATCACAAAACAAAAATTCTACTTCAAACTAGAAAATTTAGGTGCCTTCATTAATTTTAAACAACTTGAAAAAAAATTCCAAACTATAAGATAATATGCATTATTTATAATCAGCCACTTAATATCCACATTTCCTTGGGAAACTAGTGTCACTAAATCATACATTTATTCATAACATGTCCTATAATCCAATCCTAACACATCAATATCATCCTTTTTATTTAATGAGTTTCCTTAATCAATAATTATTTCATAGAACCAAATTACAAGTAAAAAATAAATTTACTATATTTTAAACATCTTAAATTCATGACAATTCCATAATCAATATAATTGAAACTAAATATTTCAAATTTTAACAAAATTAACTCTTTTATAAACTAAAAATTTTATATAATTATACCATTACAACTACATTCAACTTGAATCACCAAAATTTTAAAAAAAAGGATCTAACAAAATCATTTTTATAATTTTAAAATTCATACATCTTAAAATCATTATGATTATCAGATAAATCTTCCTCAATTCCATAATTTATCTAAATAATAATGCTTTGGATCTTACTAAAAAATAAATCATAATTACATAATCAAAAATATTATAAATATTTACCCACCACCATATTAATATAATTATACAAATTCAAAATTGAGGAAAATAGAATGGCTAGAATCCATTACCACATAATGACCTAAAAACTGTTATTGGAGAATTTTTATTAATATCACTCTTTTAACACCTCGATTCTCATCGATTCAAGATTTGATCCACCAAATTCCATAAATAAATTCATAAAGATATGTTAAACAACCTTATAAATAACACCCAATTCTAACTAATATTCAATTTAAAGGTGAATGAGCAGTTATAAGGGTTAAATGGGGTACCATTCAGCTTAAAATTAAAACCATGGATCTTCATTTAGTATATATAATTTGGATTCATGATTATTCAAAAATTGATGAAAACTAGGTAACATTCATTACCCAAAAATATATAGATTACATGGTTATTCATCATGGCCATGCATGGAATATGAATTATTAATTTCATAGTGATTCTTTTCAATGAATATTTTTTAAACAATGTATATAAACCATGTAACCTACCAAAACCGACCAAAACTTCTATTAACAACAAATATTGTCACCATACATGTACCCTAAGGTAAACTACCCATTATAAACAGAATTATTTACTCAAAATTCAAATTTTAGATTATAATACTCACTATTTATAACAATTAAATATTAGAAACCTAAAATACCATTTAAAATAAAAAAACAACAAATAATATTTCCTACTCTCTATATTAAACACTATATAAAAAATTCATAAAAATATATATAAAATAATTATATATATATATATTCAACTATAAAAATATTTAATTCATCACAATATATATTAGTAAAAGTATTTTTTATCCCCTAAAATTTCAATCATATCATTTGAGTAAAAAAACTCATAAAATATCAAATTGTGAGTTAATCACCATCAAAATAAAAAAAAATTCATAATAATAGGAGATATTAAATGAATTAACCCTTAATATTGAAATTTCATTTATGGATCCCATTTCCTATAAATTAAATTACATTTTAAAGCACTAAAAACATAAAAAAAATTCAGCGATATAATTAACTTTTATCCTCAAAATATTTTTCCAGTCTAAAAATAATACATTTTTACCAACTAATCAATTCCATGTAACAACCACTACACCTCAACTTATAGGGTTTTAAAAACACTAAATAAAAAAAATAAACAATGAATTTTTAACAATAAAGATAATTGATCTACACTATCAACACATCCAATAAAGAACACATAAAATTTATTTTAGTAAAATGTACATAGTTGCTCACATAAAACTAAACATCACTTCATTCCTCAGAATTTATATTTACTCACAATAAACCACTATATGATATTTATATTCATACATATCAATAACCACATAACTTAATCTAAAACATATTTAAATATAAGAAATTATTAACTAATTAAAATTTATTTATCACTAATATAAGAGGGATACACTCTCTAATTAAAATAATAAATTAAAATTACACACTCCACCTATGTGTTGATATATGTAACCCGAGAATAAATTAATCTTATATAAACAAAAACTGCTCATTATTTATCTATTCCAAAATATATATATATATGATAATTATGGAATTTATCATCGATTAACCATATAGTACAAATGGTATAAACTAGTATTTTCTTTTATATATTATAAAAAACCACATACCTTCCTTGAAACATTATATTGAAAAAACATAGTTTCTAGGGAATTTGTTATCAAGGATGTTTCCAAAAGAAATAAATAACAAATAAAATATAATAAAGATCCATAATTTATCCGATAACGTGAATAGGATCCATATTAACAGTAAATAGTCTTTAACATATCACTAAAAGTTCTAAAAGTATTTCAATGAAATATATTTATTTTTTACACAAAATAAAATATATAATTAAAAAAAGAATAAATTCCTTTATGAAATATCCCTATACATGAATAATTGAATGAAAAATTGAACTAATAATTTTCTCAATCAAACAAAACTTAATATGTATAAAACAATATTTAAAAATGAATTAATAAATGAAAGAAAATGTATAACAATAGATGAAATTTAAAATAATTTTTATCATATTTTTAACCATATTATCCCAAATCAAATGATGTTATTTAAACTCAGTAATATCTGTTTAATGTTATAAAAATCTACCTTCCTCATTTATATTTACCTGTGTGTCTGCCATAGAAACCAAACACTACCTTGTATTTTATCCTATAAATAAAAAAAAGATCCATAAATTTAGTGTGACTATATAAATATACCCAATAGGATCCTCCTATAACCTAACATATTTGGAGTGTATAAACATAATTTTTCCCCAGTGATTGGTGCTTGTGTGGGATACCATTTATTGTATTTATACAAATACAACAAAAGATGATTTTTTTAATCAATATAACATCTATCACATATAATTCACCATAAAAAATAACACCATCAATATGTTCGTTTCTAGTATCACTTATCACAACCCAAACACTTGGGACTCGAGCCAAAACTACACAAGCCCACCTCAAATAGGATAGTGACAATTGCCCAATGTTTATTAGGAATATGACACACATGGTAGGACATATACAATGATACCTAAATTCATGAACACATATAAATCTCTTTTAAATAGTATAGAGATAGTAATAAGTAAAACTAAGAATTAATGCACACTTATATCCCACAACTAAAGTAATAAAAGTGTAAATGGGTAAAATAATAGCCCACCAAATCTATATAATAATCCTACTTGTTCAGATGGATGATATCATTGTGAAATGAAACCACTAAAACTCGCATCGTTCAAGCTCCAGTAAACAATCCCCCATCTTCCTATCGCGTTATGCTCATCCAACTTCGGGTCCTCATGGGACTCCTTTGAAGGGTCTATCACTTTTAGAGGGAAAATCATACAACAAAATCCTGTTCAGGGTTTATTATAATAACAGTCAGTTGGTTCCCCAAACCTAAAATAAATAGGAGAAACTGAAAGAAAATATTTCTCTCAACCCAACCAAATAGAACCTAATAAGAGAGAAACTCCATCTCAAAAAAACCTCAATAATACCTAACTATTAAGCACAATCCACCTGGTGTGTCAACAAAGATATGTTAAAACCCCACAAGGGAACCTATAATCAGAGAGAAATACTCCTCTCAAACTCCATGTCTCATGATGTTATGACCTCATATCCCTCAATTTGGTTTTACTTGAGGTTCATAGGTAACTCTCATAATTGATAACACACTCAATGAGTTCTTCCATCCAAAAATGAACCCATATGAGAGAAAAAAATTGGATTAAGAAGAAATTCCTAGGTACAACTCTAACGCCCAGCACAAGAGGTCCACTATCTACTATCTTGCACCCTGTGCAGTCTCACAGGATCCCAATTGGAGAGGCCCTCCCCTTAATACTTAAAAAATTCATGAAAGAACTACTATATACCATGCTCCATGTACCTATTCTCTAAAAATAAATTAAATAGGGACCCTCACCCTGTTATTCTCTAAAAATAAATTAAATAGGGACCCTCACCCTAGTATAATATTAGTATAAAAAATATATCTGAACATCACTTAGTGAGGACCCACATCTAGATCTAATAGGGGTGTACACTACTGGAAAGGGGATCTTTCCCCACGCATCTATCCCCACGGTTTATAAAACCCATGGGGATATCTCTTTTTTTATTATCTATTCCCACAATTTAAATAAAACCATGGGAAACCCTTACCCAATTCCTCTGATGACACCAGGATCCTCCTCGCCCTTACCCAAGCTTCCATCGCCCTATTCTTCTTCCTTGCTTCCCTGACTCCCAGCCCTCCTCTTCTTCCTCTCTTCCCCAACTCCTGGACCTCTCCTCCCCTCCCCGACAACTGCCTTCTGGCCTCCTGAACTCCGCTGCTTGGCCCTCTCCTCCCCTCGTCGAACTCCACCTCCCGGACATCCGACCACCGAGTCTCGACCATCTCCTCCTCTTCTTGGCCTCTGCCTCTTCTCCCAACCTCCCTCTCGGCCTTCACCTCTTCCTCAATGTCCTGGCCTCTACCTCCCTATCCCTAGCTCTAGCGATGTCACACCTCTCTGCTCCCTCTCCTCTTGGACTTCTCCTCCACCTCAAATCCCCCCAGCTCCGGTAATGTCCTGTCCCAGCCTCCGCCTCCCTACCCCCACCTCCGGCATCTAGGTATGAAATTTCTTCTCCTTGTTTTTCCAGTGGTTGAGATTTCTTCCGTTGAGTTGGTTTTTTGAGATATCATCTCTCAAACATACCCTTCATTCAATATAAAGCTTATGATAGAATTCAACATATGTGTTTGATCAAAACGTGAACCTATAGTTAGGTTTGGAGTAAAAAGGTGATTTTAGGGAGCATTAGCCCCCACTCGTTTTCTATTAAATGAGTGGATGAAGAGGAATTTGTGGTTGTTTTCTCTCATTCGTTCATTATTTTCAGCCTCTATATTATTTCTTGATGTGTTAGAATCTGGTGATTCATGCATTGAAATATATTCCTTTTGAATTTTCATTATTTTAATCCCCAGAATTCAGCTCTATTCCAAGAATTTCAGAGTTTTTAAGCATTTTGGTGATGCATTCAGGGTGTTATTATAGGCTGATTAGATGGAAATGACAAGGAAGCAACCCATTCAGGCTAGATTATGTATTTAATCAAGACTATATCAAACTCTCTTAGATATCATTTAGTTTAGTTTTGTTTATGGTACTATTATTATCCCTAATATTTTTTATGAAGGTAATAATATGTATTTTCATCACATTGATATTTTGGAGAATCACATGGATTGATGTCTCAAAATTAATATAGTAGTTTGATATATACTTCATTGCCATTTTTTGATGAATTTTGATGGTCCTATAGAGTTTATTATTAATTTAATGCTTGAATTAGAATTATCTGTTGTTGTTATGGAGCTTAGGATGAAGGCTCTTCCACAGCATTGCAAGCTGGGTGTTGGCTTCGGCAGGAGAGAAAGGGGTTGAAAAGAGCCTCCTAGAATTTGTTTAGTAGTGTTGTAGTGAATTCACCAACTAATTATGGTGTATTGAGCCAAGGATTCTCATTTGGGATGGGGGCTCTATTAATCCTTCTTCATATATATTGTAGGAGTTAATATAGAAAGAAAATTCGATTTTCTTGTGAATCCCATGATGGCATGGAGTAATGGAGGATCCATTAGGAAATCCTAGGTTAAATTTTTCCACACATAGGGGGAAGGATCTTTTGGTAGTAGTTCTCCATCATGGGGTGGGGTGAGGGGAGAGAGAATCTCACTAGCCTCCTCTATAATGAGTTTTTCCTAGTATTAATGATACTACTTTTTTAAGTGGGCGGGGGTCTACATGTAATTCTAATAATAGGGTAGGAATTTGATCATGGGTTTCTAGAATTAATGTTATAGAGTGAGCCATAACTTTATAGGAATCCATTCTAAAAGACTCTAAGATAGGGGTAGTTATGCAAGTAGTGGAAACCAGTAGGGAGGTTTATTGACCTAAGTTCTCATCATATGATACTTAGATGAATTTTATGTTTGAAAAAGAATTAAGACATTATTAGCGTTTAAAGGGTAATTTTACTATAGTATGCAACTTCAAAAAAAATTGAAGGTTTCTTTGGATACATATTGTGATGTTTACCCCAAGTCTTCTTTTTCATATAAAATAAGGTGTCAAGGATCTTCACAAATAATATAAAAATATATTCTATTATTGTTAGTCCATGCATTGTATGTTTTTTAAAGTTCTTATATATATTTAATAGAGTCTCATATTGAGAAACCATGATAGAGATTGAATTTGAAATGTGAATTTTAACATATTCATGGCTTAAGATTCATTTTAATAGGGACTCTTGGGTGTTTTTGGTCATGAGATGACTAATTAAATAATTTAATTATTTAATTAATTGGTTATTATAATTAGAAACACCCGAATTTATTTATTTAATCCACATTATGAAATCTCCTAAGGGTTAGTTGTTGTATGACCGCATGAACTTTATAGGGTGAGGAAGAAGAAGATTGATCGAGGGCTTGGTGGTGATGAAAAATCAGGGAATAAATGTTAGTTTTTTATTGATGTCGATAAAAAGTACCTTGGTTGTGATGTAGAATCAAATCAACATCATTTTACCATTATGGTAGGGAATTTATTAATATGGATTTATCCCCATTTATTATTGATTTGAACATGGAATAATTTTCTTTAAATTGAATAAATATTTAGGTAGCTGATGGCCTTTTTAACTTATGATATTTGGTTGAAATTATGATATTGGGATAACTGATATTGGGACTAGAAATTACTTCTTTTTTTTATTGCATGCGAAAGTAGATGATTCATGATCATACAGGAACATCATTTCCATTATTGTGGTTTCTTCTATTTCTCCCACCATTCTTTACATGTTCATCACTAACATTTGATTTTAGCTGATGATTCAACTAATATCATAGATTGATTTTATTATACATTTAAAATAGGTTCCATATATTTACCTTCTGTGTTCTCTATGTAGGATTATATCATGAAGATGGATTATAGGATACAATAAAATGGGATAGGGGAGTCTGGATTTGGTGTTTCTTCATGAATAACAATATGCACATCGATAAGATTGTGATATGAATCATCAATCCAGGTACCAAAGGATAAAAACCACTTTACATAGGTGGAATTATCATGGTTATCATGGCCATAGGCAATTCAAGTGATATATGAAGAAAAATAAGAGGAAGTAGACATGAATCAAGGACTAGAGTATTGTTTAGATCATAGAACCCAACTACATGGCGTATAGTTAAAAATAACACACATCATGTACTTTGTTAGGTTCAATAGCTAGGTATTCTATGATATCTTAAATACCACACATTGTGTGGTTAAATCATACAATATGATACCCTTATCTAGATTTTTTTGTGTATAAGGAATATACACCCAGGAAGCCCGAGTAGCCTCACAAACCATGAGGTTTAATACCACATTCAATTTTTCCTTGATAAAAAATGACCTGTGAAGATGGAGAACCTTCAAACTATCCTTATGGATCCTACACACCATGTTCACCACTCCCCACATATTATAGTCATATTTCTACTTCCCCTTTTGGGTTTTGTACATGGTATATCAATTTCCTAAGGGATATATGATGTTTACCTTGGGAACACATCGTATACCTATACCAAGACTATATGGTGACCTATAATCTTCATTCCGGATTATATTTTTACATATAACAAGTACCTTAAAAGTGAACTTACACATTGGACATGATGGTGGAGATACTTTTGAAGATAGATATGTGGCATGTGATGAATCTAGCATGATCGATCGAATTAACATTATAGTAAACAGACTTATCTATTAATAATTCATGGTAAAAAGAATCCCTACTTGATGATAAATTTACACCAAGGAATAATATCATCTCACCATTCCTAAAAAGGGTTATAAATTTACCCCATAGGGGTGGGGCATAAGATCCTCTTCCAATAGTTCAGATAGGGTTGGTATTCCTGCCACCATTATGGGTTGTGATATCCTCAATATATGTATTTCATGTTACCCTTGTCTAAAGAATAAATGTACTTTGAATAAAAAACCATCAAATGATAAAAAATGTATAAATAAGGGAAGAAGATGTGGAGGTGTAAGGATAATTATCTTTTCTAAAACCTATAGTAACAATATCAATGGTAACATTTACTAGAATTGATGGGATGGAGAAACAATACCTTGAGCCTAGACACCCTACTATAAGTGACGTTCCTAAGGAAGATTCAGTGGCCTTAGAAGATCAAATCCAAACTGATAATAAAGGTAGAATATGAAGGCTGTATAATATATATGTTTACCTAACTCCAATTTTCAAAGATAGTAACAAACAAAGAACATAATCCTAAAATATTCTTTAAGGGAAAGCATTCTATTATAGTAAACACATTTAAGGGTTTTTAGTTTGACCACTGATGAAAAGATGGAACTGATCCAAAATATAATTTTGATCTTATTATATACTCTAAGGAAAATATACAGACATTGAAAATTAGAAGAATGGTAGTATTATAACCCATGAATTACGATGGAGGTATTCCAACCAAATAGATAAAGTCTAATCCAGTTAACTCATCACTCAAAATTAAATGATAGTACACCATAAGAATCCAAAATAGTAATCGATGACATTTGATACAGAAGACATTACCTAAATCCCTAGGGAGATTCCCCTGGCCTTTTCACTTCAATTTACCTCATTTTCATTTCTTATGAAAACCCTAATCATGGTGTGTGTAAAATTTAGTGTTCCATATTAATCTAATATCACGTATTATATTTTTTTAATTGATTTTTAATTGATTTATTTTTCCAAAATGACCATTTCCTTTTTAATAGTCTTGAAGTGACATGTTCTACTTTGAATATAGTAGGTGTTTCTAGGTAATTATTTTATTAAAAAATCATGAAGTGATTTAGTTTATTAAATTAATCTTCTAGTATTTTTGTACAAATATTTGATACCCATGATTGTTTTATATAAATTATCTAAATTATTTTCATTAATTCCTGGAGATGAAGTGGTTTTCTTTAAATTTTTTCCCTCTTTGAATTAAAATTTTACCCATGGTAGATATTAAATTACATGAATATAAGACTCATTTAAAATATTTTTGATGATGGAAGAATTTTTTATCTCTCCCTTTATTTTTAAATGAAATAACCCATGTTTAAGGAAGTTTTTTAATGTTAAAAGTTTGTTTTCTTTTTATGTTATACCAAAGGGAGGAAAAAAATTTTATCTCTCCCTTAGTTCGACAATAATGACACATAACACTCTATAATAGACATGAAACCTTTCTTGGCCTATTATAGTTTACCTTGTTGATAATCCCTTTATAGGATAAGGGTAATAATTTTATCTCTGATACTGAAAGGGTTGAAATTGGTATTAAAAATAAATGCACTTGCAATACAAATGTGAATTAACTATTAATTTTATAGGTTCTAATAGTTTTATTTTCTATAGTACATATCATTTTTTTATGGTTTACATTTTTTTGGAAGATAAATTAATTTTTTCTTGTTCTAGAATTGATAGAAGCTGAATTTATTGTACCGATAGGATTTCAATCGAGTTTCAAAATATTTTGGAGAATTTTATAGATTTTGAATTTGACAATGCTTTAGATGGATGTTGCATATACTTTTGATTCTCTAAATGTGTTGGAAGACCATGGTTAAGCTAGGAATAAGTTACTTACCATAATGATAACTGGATTTCAAACAAATTATTATTTTTGGTATCACCATGGAGAGATGAGTCAATGTTCTACTGGTCACGAAAAAATGAATAAATTGGAAGGGAGAATTTGATATTCAATCGGTTTTCATTTTTCCATCATCCTAAGAGAGATAGTATGCCAGTGCAAGAATACAATGATATCAATACACAATAGGAAAATACTGAAGATGATGATGAGAGATTGAAAAATTTATTGGATGATGCTAGAACTCTAGTATATCAGTAAATTACTAAAATGACCAAGTTGGAATTTTTAATGTGGCTATATCATGGGAAATCCATGTATGGAATTTATAATACCGCTATTGATTACATTATTACATTTCTGAAGGACTTGATTCATGATGGAGCAATCATTACAAGGCATGGAAGTTAATAAAGAAGCTTTGATTTGATACTAATAAAGTTCATGGTTGTCTGAAAGATTGCATATTATTTTGGAGGAAACAACTGATCGTAATGACTGTAAAGAATGTGGTATACTCGATGGAAGAAAAATACAGATGGAAAACCATCTCGGGTGGCACAGAAAGTCATGTGGAACTTTCCATTGATTCCTAGACATCAAAATCTATTCGTGTCTGTAGAAATCTGATCCAATATGTGATTGCATGATGCAGAGAGAATTAATGTTAATGAAGAGTTGGTTGATCCTGTATATGGATTAGCATGGCCGACATTTGAAGCACAACATCCTGATTTTTCAGCTGAGGTCCGTAATGTCAGGTTGGGTATATCATGTGAAGGTTTTAATCTGATTTGTCAGATTCTTACTTCTCACAGCACGTGCCCAGTTTTTATTCATGTTTATAATCATCTTCCTTGGATGTGTATAAAAAAACATTCACTTTTTTGAGTATACTGATATCTGGACCTTATGATCTCGTTAATGATATAGATCTCTACTTGTATCCTTTAATAAGAGATTTGAAACAACATTTATATTTCAGTGTACGAACATTCGATGATTCTTCAAAGAATATGTTTCATATTCCTTCTTCCCTTATATGGACCATAAATGATTTCCCAGCTTATAAAATGATGTCTGGGTGGAGCAAAAAGGGAAAACTATCATGTCTTTTTTTTATGAATAATACATGATCGAGAATGCTTAAATATCATCATAGTTTTAGTTTCATGGGGGACCAATGATTCTTACCAATGGATCATCAATGTAAAAAAAACCTTCTGAGGTTTGATAAAACCATTGAGACTGAACAACCACCTCAACGTATGTCAGGAAGTGATGTGATTAATGAATTAAAAGATTTCAATTTTTCATTAGGTAATGGTCATTTTAAATCTAAAAAGGGGAATAATGTTGACACTGAAACATCTTACAATTGGAAAAAAGAGAAGTATTTTTTTTTGAATTGCCATATTGGTCTACCAATTTGTTACGTCATTGTTTAAACGTAAAGCATATTGAAAAAAATAAATGTAAAATGTTGCTTTCAATTCTTCTGAATATCAAGGGGAAGACCAAAGATGACTTTCGATCTCGTTGAGATTTGTTGGATTGGGGTATTCGACTAGAACTGCATCCTGTGTGTATCGGTGAAAACAAATGGAAACATCCTTGTGCTTCCTATGTGATGACACTGTTAGAGAAAGATCAATTTCTGGTAGTATTGGAGAATATCAAGGTCGTTGATGGCTATTCCAGCAACATATCTAAACAAGTACACAGAATATATGTGAAACTAAAATCTCTGAAAACTCATGATTATCATATCCTTCTTCATTAATTGATTCCAATAGAAATTCGGCATTTGAAATCCAATAATGTAAGGGTGAAAGTGATTCTCTTGTGCCATTTTTAGAGACCTTTGTGCTGAAATGTTATCCAATTCATTCTTGATTAAAATGTTGTAGGAGGTGCCATTAATTTAATTTGAGATTGAAAAGATTTTTCCTCTATCCATTTTCACTTGCATGTTGCATTTAATGGTTCATATTTCAAATAAAATATTTCTTGGGGGACCAGTTGCTTTTCAGTTGATGTATCTTACTAAAATAAATATGTGTACAATGAAATCATTTGTTCAAAAAAAGATTTATCATGAAGGTTCGATTGTGAGGGGTTATATGGATCAAGAATGTATGTATTTTTGTTCAATGTATTTTTCTGATGTCACCACAGGACATAATCAGCCAATGACAATTGAAGAAGACCAGTATGGAGAAATTGAGCCCTCATTTCCATCTCTTCCCCAAAAAAGAGGAATTGTTGGGTCTTATACATTGACTATATTGATCTTTGAAGAGAGAGAGATGGAACATCGCACAGTCTTGTTTAATTGTGGTTTGTTCGATGAGTATATCTAGTATGTAATTTGGATATTTATATGTTATCTCATATTATGAAATTTCACATATACCTTACACTTTTATTATCATTTTATGTAGGGAATATAGACTAATTATATGTTGAGTTCATCGATCTTTTTCTTTGAGAAAGAGAGAGGCTTTGCATAGCCTAGAGTTTCCTTCATGGTTGAAATCAAAGGTATTCCCATTACATTAATTAGTTTAAAAAATATATATCCATTTAATTGTATTATTCATATATATTTCAGGTGTTTAGTCTACATATTGACTTTGTTTCTCAAGAATTGAGAGATTTGGCTATTGGTCCTAATTATTTGGTTCATGAATGTAAATCTTTAATAATCAATGGGTATAAATCTATTATAACATATCGAGTGGTGAAAATGAGATCACATCATGATGGAGTTATGTTAACAGCTACAATGGATTGTTATGCTAGTGTATCAGATAGTCGACCTCAATATGAAGATGTATATTATTATGGCCTACATGATAAAATAGTGTTATTGCATTACTACTCTCAAGGAAGAGTCACTATGATGAAATTTAAATGGTTGGATTCAATGAGACATCATGTTACATTTATTGATGACTATGGAATCAGAGTCATAGATATGAGTCGATTCCTATTTACCGATGAACCATACATTTTGGCATTAATGGATAAACAAGTGTTTTATATGAAAGATCATCTGAGACCTGATTATGGTTTCATTAATGACGTAATCCCTAGACATATTTTTCATGATGCTGGTGATGAAATTTCAACCATTTAAGTCCCTCTTAGTGTTGGCCAAAATATTTCATTTTATGAATCAAATTGTCCCATTGTTTTAGTTGATGTTGAACCTGATGTAGTGGTCAGAAATATATGGAATCAACCTTATATGTTCACTGTTAATTTATTTTATATTTACTTGAGTTTCTCAGGTTAGTATTACTATAATTACTTCAATTATGCTTCAGTTTGGAATGAAATCTTTGTTTATTGTATTTTATGGTGTCGTTTCATTAAATCAGATTTATTTCAATGTACGAGACAAGGTTTAAATCTTGATTTTAAAAAATGTGTAACCATGTATTGTAATTTTCAAAACATTATTAGTCATTTCATTGTAATCATTTGTACAATTAAAAGAAGTCAAATTGGTTCCTCTCATGAATTTCTGATTGATATAAGTTGTATGCATGATTTCTAAAAACTATTTCAAAAAACATTAAATTTCATTCTTATGTATATAATTACAAATACTAAATAAGGTCAAAGGAAGAAATTATTTGATCTCAATCGGTCGGGGCATCAGCATGCATTTCCTTCACTTACATTACTGAGTATTATAATTGTAATGTTTTTTCTACACTACATATAATGTCATGTTAATATTCATTATCAATTTTTTTAACGACATTCAGTTCCACTGTATTTGAATCATAATCCAATTAGCATTGGTATGAGTGGGGATGCCCCTAGACCTAGGCAGAGCACCCATTATACCCATTTCCACACTGACCTACCATCGGAAACCCCTTCCACCACACCATTCCATCATCTCGAGTCTTCGGGGATGTTTTTATCCATACCTCCATCATCATCTCAGCTACCATCTTATTCAAATTCCATGAATACACCACCTCAATAGAAGTTTCCACCTTTACCATATCCATATCCGATGATGTACCCCCCATCCTACTACCCACATCTTGTCGTGTCAACACCGCCTCAAATTCCTACCATCCAGCCAGCATCTGATGAGTCTGTTCCATTAGATTCCACTCCAGTGCATGAAGGTCACCCAAAGCATGCACTAGATAGACACTTCCTACAGAGAATACTGAGTCAGGACAACCCATAGATCCATTATAATATATTGATCAATCTACAGATGGTTTTTTGATTATAACTGTTTCAAATTATATCACTTTATTTTTGTCATGTTGTACCGTGACTTAATTCTTCTTTCCTCCTATTTTTCATATTCAGGGGGACCTTCTGCTGGGCAACGTGGGTGCACTTGGATGAAGTATGTATGTAATCACTAGAAACAGCTAATGGTGGATTATAATCAAAAAAATAAAATGGTTGGTCCAAATTCAACACAATGAAAAAGTATCAGGGCCACTTTGGCCAAGTGTCACGATATCTTTTCGGTGGAACTGGTGTCATGGAGACGTATCAATAAAGATATTAAGGACAATGCATGGGAGAAAATATGGGTAAGAAAATTATATAAAGTATTATCTATATTATTGGTGTATTTAATTGATATAACATGTTCATTGCAGATTCGGTTTAACTTTCCCGATGGAGAAGCTTCTAAGACATCAAGGTTGATGGATGTTGGGGAGTTCTGGCTCTCATACAAGCATGAGTAGTATGTTATTTGGAAGAGCAGGGTTGGTACTGACTTAGAGGGCATACCCATATTCCCCGAATTTCCAAAAAGTCAGTATGAAAAAATTATTGCACATTGGAGGACTTCTACGTTTAAGGAAATCTCAATATTTAATGGTTGACATATAAAATTTAACTCTTATTACTTGTATTGGAATTTTTAGGATGTTCTAGATCAAAACATAAAAAATAAGGATTCAATGACATATTTGCACACATTGGGGTGCACTACAATGCTCAATCAGGAAAAGAAACAGGTACTTTAACTGGGTATTGTGATGTAATACAGGATGTTCTAATGAAAATATTATTGAATGGAAATAGGTCAGATTTGTTCATTTATCATATATGGTACTAATCTAAATTTTTTAATTTCTCATTTGCAGCAAGCTAAATTGGGAATCGAAGGTCTTGTACCTCATTCCAAATTATTTTTCTCTTGTAGAAAGAAAAATGATGGAAGTGTAATAAATGAACAGGCACAAGATAAAATTTTAAGGTTTTTTATTTATATTGTAAATATTTATATGAAATTCAAAATTTAATATGTTTATAATTTCAACAGACTTCCTTAGAGGCCCTTGATGGTATGGAATATGACAACTTCGGGCCACATGATCATTTAAGTCGTGTATTTGGTGAGGAGGACCCATGTAGAGTTCGATGTCGACCACAAAAAAACATCATCCCCTCTAAGTATTGGTCGTCATTGGGATCCTCTCAATCCCCCCAGACCTTTGAGCTGGAAATTGCTCATACTGAAGTAGATGAGGCAAATAAAATAGTTTTAGAGAAGCGTGAAAGAAGTAAGTTGATGAGCGAACATTTCATGAAATCTATAGAAGTTTTGAGTCAGTCACTTCCATCATAGTCTATTGCTACTTTTTAATCATATATGGCATCAATGATCTCTTTAAATGATGTATAGAGTGATTTCAATGAGGGTCATAGTGGCAACGAAGGTGGTGGCAATAGAGCTGTTGGTGGTGAGGATGTTGTTGATGCTGCTGATGCTGTTGCTGGTAATGAGGCTGGTGACGATGTTGTTGATGATGATTGGCATGGACATGGGGATGGGGATGTTGGTGATGGGGGGTATATTAATCCACTACATTTTTTGAATTAGTAGGGAGACTTATGTATGTACTTTAAGAACTTGAATTGATTTTTTGTATCGATGATAATAGTTAAATTTTTTTCTTCTGTAAAGTTCTACATAAATTTTCGAATGCATTTACATAGAGCTAACATTAGAATCCTTAGTCATGAATATTGGTAAGTGATTCCCTTTCTACCATAGAATAATTATCTCTAAATGATATCCCATATAGTGACATTGGATTCTATTTATTATTTCTTTATTTTTAATAAATTATTGAATTGACAAGTCTAAATTAATGTACATAAAAAAGTAATATATTACTCAGTTATTATTTTTAAAATTTTTCATTTTGCAAAATCTGAAGTTGTTTTATTGATTGAACTAGTTAGGTTTTTTGAGATCCCCAGTACCTAATATTATTAAATGATATAGATTTTTTTGGTTTATAGGTTGCTTTATAAGAAGGGTGTAGGGGGATGGGCTGGGTGTAGGGGGTGGGGCTGGGTGCAGGGGGTGCGGGTGGGTGCAAGGGGAGGGTGGGGTGGAGGCTGGTGAGAGGGAGAGGGCAGGGTGCGAGGGGGGGGGGCTAGGTGATTGGGGGTGCTGGGTGCTTGGGTTGGGGATGGGTTCAGGGGACTGGGTGCTGGGGGTAGGGCTTCGCGCTAGGGGGTGGGGCTGGATGTTGGGGAAGGGTGGGGAGGGGGGCTGGGTGTTGGGGGAGGGGGTCTGGGTGCAGGGGGATGGGTGTAGGAGGGGATGGGTTCTTGGGGGGTGTAGGGTGCTGGGGGTGGGGCTGGGTGTATGGGAGGGGGGCTAGGTGCATGGGGTGGGGCTGGGTGTAGTGGGGGGGGGCTTGGTGCTTGGGGGTGGTGGGTGGGTGCTAGGGGGAGGGGGATGGGTGTAGGGGGTAGGACTGGGTGTAGGGGGAGGGGGGCTGGTAGCTGGGGGTGGGGGTGGGGCTGGGTGCAGGGGGAGGGGGGAGGGGCGCTTAGTGTTTTTTGGCTACACAACTCAGTGTTCATGGAAATGTTATAAGCTCATGTATGACTGGATCATTGAATGTGTTTGGTTTTAATGATGTTATTTGCAGCTGGATTGCAGGTATGTGATTCCATGGATCTTGTCTTACCATAATGTATGTTTCACTAATGTTTTTTTTTACATGTGTTTTCAAATAATTATCATGGTTTTTTTATAACTATGATTTTATTTTTTAAGCTACGTGTGTATATTGTTTAAAATACAATGATTATTACATTCAAGCTGCTCATAGCACAATAAAAGAAACACCTTTAAATTTGTATTCAAATGAACGTGTATTCATAATGAACTCTACATCCAGTTTATACTATGGAAATTAATTATGCATATAGTTTAAACACCGTTAAATTTGTATTCGAATCATATTAATTATATTTTGTACATATGTAGGGAAACAAGAAGACAAGGGTGTGCCGATATCAATATATATGACGATTTCAAGCAATATTTTCTTAGAAATGGAAAAGAAGAACATGGATTTAATTTCCAAATAATGATGAATGAAAGTGGTTTTACCCCAGGTAGTATTACTTGTAATAATATTAAAAATTGTCTCAAAAAACTGAATCAAATTATAGTGGTGTCAGAGTTCCTTCTGCTTCTTCTATCAGTTGGTCCAAAAACTAAATTTTCTTTGGATTACTCCGTTGATTTCTACTTACTACTATGAACGAAGCCTAGATGAGGCTCTCGTGTATTAATTGAACATTAATTCATTTCAAAAGGATACTATTTTCAAGCCTGTAATTTCAACTAAGCCATCCCACACTAGTGCTAGAAACATCATTGGTTTTTCTAATAATAAAGTGAATCCCAACAACATCTCTGATTCATCATGCTCTTTTGAAAGTGATTCCTAAGGAGTGAGAATTTATCAAATATGAATGGGAGTGGTCTATTTTTTTCATTCCTTGGTGTGCTTCTAAAAAACCAATACAAATCTTTCTTTTTTTTGTTTATTTCTTTTTTAATGATTATTATACTATTATCTATTTTTCGGAGCCTCCTGCTAAAGCTTCTCCTACTTTGGGAAGTCTACTCTCTAAAAATACAATTTTTTCTGCCGCTAATGTTTCTAAGAGTGATTCTTGTGGATCAACTAATGTGATTATGATAATTATGTGAGGGTGTTTATTAATTCTTGTTTATTATATAAATAGTTCTAGTGGTTTTTAGTTTGATATATTTTATATAATCTTTCCAAATTCCAGTCACTAATTGTGCATTTGATGTTTTTTTGTAGGAAAATTTACATAGGAAATCACTGGGAACTGTGATGAAAATTAAACCATCAATTATTCTTGAAACAAAAGAGGAGTCTAGTGATAAAGCATATTACTATAGATTTGATGATGATGTTTATACGCTAGTGAGTACAGATGATTTTATATTTATCTCTAATAATATTTCATTTAAAGAAATCATTCTCATAATTATTGAGCTTGTGTGAAATGGATGTTTAAGGTGCATTTTTTACTAGAGCATAAAACTTAGGCGGTTATTACCCCTATATTATTTAATATTTGAATTTCTATAACATAAAACATCTAATAATTTTCACAATCCTATAATGAAGGTTTTTTTATTTTTAGTAGCAGTATTAAATGCATGAAAATTGATGATCAATCCCAAAATTCCAATATTTGACACCATCAAAAACAGTTTCGAATAAATATTTACAATATTATCACTATAAGAATACTACCAATTTTTAAGTAGCATTTCTTACATTAGCATGGCTTCTACTGTAACCTTTAAATTAGGAGTGATTACACTAGAAGCCCATACTAACAACAATGTTTACACTACAAAAGTTTACATATTGACACATTAGGCTTCATTAGTAGCAACATTACACTACCATTTCTTACAGAAGTAGTATTCACACAAGTAGCCCACTCATTGTTGTTGGGGAATAGAAGACAAGTATGTTGTAGTTGAGTTTTTATTTTATTTTTTTTATCTCATCGGCCACTTAGGCCTTTTACCACTTTCTATGGATGGATGGTACTTATATTCTGTGAAAGGGGATAGAAGGGTACTGGAGGCGGTTATGCGGTTTTCTTTGTAGGAGAGGGAGATCGGGGTAGTTGATTGATTGATAGTGTGTTTCATTTTTTTCTACTTTTACTATGTTGCTTCTATTTATTTTTATTTCATTTGACATGGATGTCTGACATATAGATGGGTCATGCCTAAATTTTATTTATTTTCAGCTGCTATTTTAATTAATTATTTGTGGGGATGATTAATCCCTTGTTTGAGACACCAAACACATATCAATATCTAAAAATCCTGAATGTCATTTCATTATGAAATTATTCCATGAATAACTTTACCCTCGATCCTCTTCGATGACTTCTTCTTTATGTTAACCCATCGAATGCACTCTTCATATATAAATTTTCAACACATCTTCATGCAACAGACCTTCGTGATATTATTCTTGACAAATCCCGTTCCTCTTTAATCAAACATACCTCATTCATACCTCATATATTTTCTGCAAATCCATCCAATGAATCCTTGGTTGTAATAATCCCCCCTTTGGATGATCTTGTTTTTGAATTAGTTTCCCTTGGTAGAGAGGTTAGTGGCCCAATTCCTCCCATTCAAGATAAGGTGAAAAATACAATCTTATGGGCTGATATACTATATGTTTCTCATCCAGCCTATGAGGTAATTTCTTATAAAGATGATCTATCAAGGGTCATCTCTAACAAACATCTTGTAGAATAATCCAAGCATAGTAAATATGAAATGAAATATAGTAGATATGTCTCATCCACTCCCTTCGCTCCTGGCCGGAAGATGCTGCCCGGCGGATGTTGCTGGACTGGGCCAACGGGCCGCAGTCACGCTACTGTAATGTTGTGATTTGGCCCTGCTCCAGAATAACACCCCGAATTTGTTCTCAGTTCAGTTGGAATTTGATTTATGATACCTAGATAGTGTTTTAGACACATTACCTACCCATTGTTAATGGGGAGGGAGTCCCTCAGGTGGAAAATGTCTTCATTGAGTCTCTCAGGAAAATATTTAGCCACCTGTAGACAACATTAGAGATGAGGGTGAAGCTTGCTACTTGTATTATAAAAGGAACATCTAGGTGCTCAAGGGACATCATAGTAAATGTTGGACAATAAGAAGACTTCTGAATACTTTTATAATGATACTTGTATTTGGAAAAGTGTCCTTCAGATTTTGATATTTTTATAATCCTGATGATTGGATGAGTTTTTTGACCCTTGTATAGAAAATTCTTCTACATTATCTTTTTTTTTGTGTTAGAACAGAAAACAACACACACGTCCTATAGTGTAGCTGGAGCTTTCTAAAACAATGGGGAATCTGATGGATAATCTGCTCTGTGATAGTATTCCATGAGTCTTGTGATCAATGTTGAGACTGACTAATCACAATTTCTGTCAGTGGGGCGATAGTTGAAAGGTTGCCTCACCTCCTCCCGCTCCCTTTGCTCCTGGCCGGAAGAAGCTTCCATGTGGATGTCGATAGACTGGGCCACTTCGCGGTCACGTTGCGATCACGCCGCGGTCATGTGGCGGTCATGCCACGGTCACACCACGGTTACACCGCAGTCACGCTGTGTTCACGCCATGGTTACACCGCGGTCACGCCGCTGTCACGCCATTGTCACGCCACTATCACGCCACGATCACGCCACAGTAATGTTGTGACTTGTCCCTACTCCAGGACGACACCCCCCAACGGTTCACAGTCCATTCGGAATTCGATTTATGATACCTAGATAGAGTCTTTAATATATTACCCACCCATAGTTAAAGGGGGGGGAGGCCCTCAGGTAGAAAATCTCTGGATTGAGTCTCTCATGAAAATATTTAGTCACTTGTAGACAACATTAGAAATGAGGGTGAAGTTTTCTACCTGTATTCTACAAGGATCATCTAAGTGATTGAGGGACATCATAGTAAATTTTGGATAATAATAATACTTGAGAATACTTTTATAATGATATTTGTATCTGTAAAATTTTCCTTTAGAATTTGATATTTTTATGATCCTAATGATCTGATGAGTGTTTTGAACCTTGTAGGGAAAATGCTTCTACGTTATCTTTTTTTTCTGTGTTAGAACAGTAAAAAACACACACCTCATATGGTGTAGTTGGAGATTTCTACAAAATTGTGGAATCTGATGGATAATCAGCACTAAGATAGTATTCCATGAGCCTTGTCATCAATGTTGAGACTAACTAATCACAATTTCTGTCGGTGGGGCGATGGTCGAAATGTTGCCCCGCCTCCTCCTGATCCCTTCGCTCCTGGACGGAAGATGCTGCCCCATTGATGTTGTTTGACCGGGCCAACATGTCGTGGTCACGATGTGGTCACGTCACTGTCATGCCGCGGTAATGCCGTGATTTGGCCCTGCTCTAGGATGACACCCTGCGGTGGTTCGCAGTCCTGTTGGAATTAGATGTATGGTACCTAGATATAGTTTTAGATACATTACCTTCCCATAGTTAATGGGGAGGGAGTCCGTCTAGTTTCAAATCTCTTTATTGAGTCTCTCATGAAAATATTTAGTCACATGTAGACAAAATTGGAGATGAGGGTCATGCTTTCCACTTATATTCTACAAGGACCATCTATGTGCTTGAGGGTCATCATAGTAAATGATGGACAATGATAAGAATTGAGAATAATTTTATAATGATATTTGTATTTAGAAAAGTGTCCTTCATAGATTGATATTTTAATGATCCTGATGATTGGATGAGTGTTTTAACCCTTGTAGAGAAAATGCTTCTACATTATCTTTTTTTTTGTGTGAGAACAGTAAACAACACACACCTCATATAGTGTAGTTGGAAATTTCTACAACAATGGGGAATCTGATGGTTGATCATCTCTGTAATAGTATTCCATGAGTCTTGTGATCAATGTTGAGACTGACTAATCACAATTTCTGCCGAGGGGGAAATGGCCGGAATGTTGCCACGCCTCCTCCCACCCCCTTCACTTCTGGCCAGAAGATGATGCCCCGTAGATGTTGTTGGACTGGGTCAACAAGTCGTGGTCATGCCATGACCACCTGCAAACCACCCCACACCATCCACAACACCATCCACCACATCATTATGATTCATGTGTTATTGGTCCTAACGACCATGAAATTGGTGTTGGGGAATATTGAAAAGATAATGAGTTCATTCATATTGTATTCTCATGGGGAGGAAAGATTTTCCTAGGGCTGTGTGGATGAGGATGGCCAGACTAGTGGTTTTTAGTGGTATCAACTTATGCAATTTAGAGGGATCAATGCACATTCTGCAAAGTATGTTTGTTTGGGAGGTTCTTCACGGTCGTTCTCTATGGGGAAATTTCATATCTGTCAATGTATTGATCTGACCATAAGGATCATTGGGGTAATGTCTCATGGATGTGGAAGGAGTTGCATGAGAACTTTCTGGTTCTCAAGATGCAGTCTCAGTGGATTTTGGAATGAGGAAACATAAACATATGGATCAACAACTGGGCCGGTTCCCCTCTTGGCTTTCCAGGTTGTCTGACTCCCAACATTTTGTTTGCCAAGGCATGTTGTTACCCCTATTTTACACAGGTTGTTCTTAACCACCATCAATGTGAATGTATTGAGGAAGTTATTATATCTTCTTAAATGGGATGTTTAGTCTTCACAAAGTCTCTAATGGGGGTTTTCATGGCCAAGATTTACAAGTCTATAGATCAGATTCCAAATGGTATCACTGGTGGTGAAAATCTGTACTGGTGTAAAGCAATCCCAATTAAATGTAAATTTTTGGTTTGGTGGATCAATAACCATTGTATTCCTATGAATGAAACTATCGGAAGTGTGGGTAGGGTGCAGGTGGGGTGTCTAGGAGGGGTTTCCAGGGGGTGTCCAAGGGTTGTCCAGGGGGGTTCGGGGGGTCTGTAGGATAGGGGGCAGGGTGCATGTGGGGTGTCTGGGGGGGGGGGGTTGTCCAGGGGATGTCCAAGGGAAATCTGGGGGGTCTGCAGAGAAAGGGTAGGGTGTAGTTGGGGTTTCTAGAAGGGGGTGTCCAGGGCCTATCAAGGGGGTTGTCCATGGGGGGCTGTCCAGTGGGGGTGTCCAGGGGGTGTCTAGGGGGAGGGGGTGTTCTGTGGGGGTGCAAGGGGGATGTCTAGGGGTGAAAGGGGGTTCACCAGGGGGGGCATGGGGTGTAGGGGGATGTCCATGCCTTCTGATCATTTAAAAAGAAAAATACACTTTATTGTTTCAAATTATTTTGAGATATAAATTCTTAAAGAAATTTCCCATGTTTAACCTTTCGTTTCATCATTTTAATACATTCAGAGGCTGTTCTGAATATTCCTACTTGGGATAAAGCCAAACTGATTTTAAGAGATAAACCCACGAGCAATGGGACCTAACCCCATAGTAATAATTTTGGTAATGAGTTTTGGAAGGGTATTCCCAGTAGTAATAGGTCTGAAATCCTTTACATCCACATTATTTTCCTTCTTTATGATCACTACAATAAAATTGGAGTTGATTCCATAGGGCATTAGGGCTTGGTTAAAGAACTCCCTCTTAGTGTTAAGAAGATCATCACAAAGTATGTCTCTTTAGAAAATAATGAATTTATTTGTGAACCCATGAGGACCAACCACACTCTTAGTATTTAGAGAAAAAAGGGATCTCTTAACCTTTTTCTAATCAAGGGGTGCAATAAGGGATATTTTTTGATTCGTGTAGCCCGATCCGGTTGACCACACTCCAGTGCAGGAAGGATGTATTTTTGTTGCATCATCTGTCAAACATTTTTGGCTTCCATAAGAGATAAATGATTGTGATTCTTTGTCATTAAAAATTTATTTAGGACATTTCTAATAAGAAATTTTTTCTTCTTTGAACACTTTGGTCATCTCTTCTAATTTTTTAACTTGTGAAAACAATGAATTTTGGTTACATTGTTTTTTCATTCTTGTTTGCAATGTTTCAGAGTGGTTTGACAGGGGGTGGGGGCTTGGTGCAGGGAGTGGGGGCAGGGTGCAGGGGGGATGGGGGGTTGGGTGCAGGGTTGGGTGCAGGTGGTTCTGGGGGTGCAGGGGGGTGTCCAGAAGGGGGGTAGTGGGGGTGCAGGTGGGGGGGTGGACATTGGGAGTGCATGCGGGGGTGGGTGGACTATGGGTGGGAGGGGACCTGGGTGTGTGGTGTAGTGAGGGGGATGGGGGATGGGTGCAGGGGGATGGGGGTGGGTGCAAGGCTAGGTGCAGGTGGTATTGGGGGTGCATGGGGGTGTCCTGTAGGGGGGTAGTGGGGGTGGGGGTGGATAGTGGGGGTGCAGGTTTGGGGGAGGGGGACCTGGGTTTCGGGGGTATTTAGGGGTATGGGTGCAGGGGGATGGGGGGCTGGGTGCAGGAGGATGGGGGTCTAGGTGTAGGTGGTACTGGGGGTACAGGGGGGGTATCCGGTAGGGGGCAGTGGGGGTGCAGGTGGGGTGGGGGGGGGGGGTTGACAGTGGGGGAGAATGTGTGGGGGAGGGTGACTTGAGTGCAGGGGGTAGTGGGGGGCTAGGTGTATGGCTAGGTGAAGGTGGTACTGGGGGTGTCCAGGAGCGGGGCAGTGGGGGTGTAGGTGGGGGGTGGACAATGGGGTGTAGGTGGAGGGAGGGGGCATGGGTGTAGGGGTAGTGGGGGCTGGGTGCAGGGGGTAGTGGTGGTACAGGTGGTGTGGGTGGACAGTTGGGGGAGGGTGACCTTGGTGCAGGGGGTAGTGAGGGGGCTGGGTGTAGGGGGGCTGGGGGGCTAGGTGCAGGTGGTACTGGGGGTGTAGGGGGCAGTTGGTGTGCAGGCTAGGGGGTCCGGGGGGTGTCAAGGGGGGGTGTAAGGGGGTTCTATCCAAATGGGAAAACCTATATTTCTAGGAAAAGAATATATACCCACGAATCTCAAACCATGGGTAAATATGCTGCTGCCGAACACTCTATACCCATGGTTTTTAAACCATGGGTAAATATGCTGCTATAGAACCCTATATACATACGGTTTACATAACAGTGGGTATGTAATATCTACTGTTAAAATTTATACCCACGGTTCTAGTGAACCGTGGGTAATTTGAAAATTTAGTTTGATATAGCCACGGTTTTTGTAAAACCGTGGGTTTAAGGAAATCCTGACACCTCATGATCCCATGGTTCATCAAACCATGGGTATAGCCTATAACCATGGTTTCATGGGCTATACCCATAGTTTCAAACCTTGGTTATGGAGCACTTTTCCAGTAGTGTTACCTACACTATGGGAATTTGACCCACACCTTACCACATTAGGGAATTACCAAGTGTTCCAAATCATCTTCTATGAATGACCCACACCCTAGTATGGTAGGGGAGTACAAAATCCATTGATGGAGAACACACACCCTCAAACATCTGAAGGGTATCGACTCTATCATCATAAGGTGTATGGAGGGATCATGCCATGATGTGATAAGGTAGCTTTGTCTCTAATGGCACACACAATTCCGGGAACCCACAACCTAGTCTAATAGCTATGTAGCAACTCGTGGAGAACTAACCAGTGGGTTGTGGATGCACGCCCACTATGGGGGAGTTCCATATCTACTGATATGAGATGTAATTGAAACATGTAACCTAATAAGACATGGGAGTAATAGTCCAAGTGTATCCCTTTGACAAACCACACTGATCACCTGCATCAAACATGATCCGCTCAAATATATTTCACGCTCATCATACCTCACATTACAATACTTCAACATGTTTGGTACCCAAACCATGTTATGATACGGGAGCACTATTATAATTACCTATAGACCTAAATTATTATATGAATGGGAATTTTATTGACCTCTACATATTTCCATTGATCCCCCCATATCACTATCAATGAATAAGTATCTATTAGATGCAATGTTATTTAATCACAATACATCATATCTCAAAATCCAACACAAAGTCTACCATCACATTCTACATGGAAAATTGCTCTGGATAGTTTAATCACAGGCCTAAATAAAATCCCCGATGAAGGAGATATATAGGGAAAAAGTTCCACACAATAGTACACATCATGTGTTGGGGTCCAAAAAATGTGTGACCTCTCATTAATACCTAGATGTTCCATCTGATGAAAGAAATTTTTGGCCGTGTCAGCTTACATGAATTGTACATGGTTTACATGGCTTGTCTCTCCTCACCCATGCCTCATCTATGTCTCTCCCCACAGGGATCGGCCAATCATGTCTTCTACACATCATGTACCACTGGTACATGACGTTTCTTTTCCATCCAGCATCTTGTTCATGTCCTCAACTCATGCCCAAATATAGTACACCATGTCTATGTAACATTCCATGTATAAGTACATGAGCAGGTCCTTTGACCTGGCTACTCTGGCCAGGTCCCTGGGCCACATGGTATGGGATCACTATGTAGTGTGTTTCCACAATAGTCATCTTCACTGAACAGATGGAACACATAGTTTTCTCCTCTACATTAGATTACATGTGCTCTGAAATTCTTAATGTTAATTCCCCGCGAGCCACCAGAAACACCACAGTTTCCCCTGAAACCCAAAGATTGACCCCTTCGGGTTATCTAGTAGTCATAATAGTGATCAATAAACATAAAAAAATACATAAAGTCAGTATTGGGACTTAAAACTCAAGTCTTCTATCCTCATGGAGAAATTTGATGCTTTGGTTGATGATCCGTGCTCTGAAGCTATTGTTCCATGATCTGTGTGTGATCTTCGTTAATATCCGAGATCTGTAGTGCATCCACTACTGGGTTTTTCCTTGGTTTATACATCACTTCAAAGTGGGGGAGTGAAGATTTTTTACTTATGTATTATGTGTCCACAGAATGGGGAGGGGTATTAATTGAATTTTTATTAAATAAATAAGATCTTTTTTACACCCCTCCTATGCATTCCTTCAATAGATATCACTGTAATAACAAAATGTATGTTTCGCCATAGAAAAAAACAACATTTTGAACTCAACCACTATCTAATATTTCTAATTTGTGACCACTCTCATGATTTATTTGAAATTTACAAATAAATTGTTCACACATGATAAGATATATTTAATATATTTTGTATAATCAACCTAAGGCTCTCCAGACCTTGAAATCCATCACTAACTCAGTTCCTAGAATTGGAAAAATCCATAGAAATATTTATATTTCTTATAACGAAAATCCAAGTCACTACATCCTCCCAACCATAATTCTTTTCATCCCTAAAAAGTGAAATCCTAGACAGGAGGAGAAAAACTTTGAACTCCACTAGGACTACCATTCCAGTGAGCAGACCAAGGGGTTCTTGTGCTTCCTAAATGAATGAACTCAAGGTACACCCAAAGGCCAAACCACACCATGTTTCCATATCTAACCAGTTTGAAATCATGTAATAAATAGTGAACATGTATCCTCAACTACAACGATTGGTGAGAAATCATTCCATCTTCAACAGTAGGGTATATCGTTACACCACCTCACTAAACTGTCACATATATTGACTTAACACAAATGTTATCATCTACCCCTAGATGAGATACACCATTCCCACCTCAAGAATATATCGTATGACTCAGTAACATAGAACATGATAGAAACCAATGAATGAAATAGGGCTTCCCAAGTGCTCCCACTATGTCTTACCAGGCACTCCATCTGCCATCCTCCTTACACTCATCCCTAACACAAAATCAAAATTCAAAGGAAATAATTCACCACTCCTAGAATGATTCATCATTGGGTGGCGCTAACTCCCCCATACAAGTTTTTATCACATTAATAAAATGTTTTTTAGTGGGGTATGATTTCCCATTCCTTGTGAGTGAAAAGCATCGTCAAACAACACCTCTATAGGGCTCTACTGACACCATGTGTTGCCTTGGATATGACATGATCAAGTAGAGGAGAATAAAGTGTACCTCCCAAAAATTTCTAAAAATACATATATGTAAATTCTAAAGGAAATAGGTTGTACCTATAATCATCATTGGAGCCTATGGGTAATAGGACATGGTAGCCTAAAGTTATGTTATACCCCTTCCTGAAACTCCCTGAGCCTGGTGTAGACAACCTTGGGGGGTGGTGGAATTTTGTATAACCATATTCCAACTAATTATATTATCCATTCTCATTTTCTACCTATACCATCAAGTGGAACTACATGCTCCAAATTTTGTCTCTTCCATGGTGGTCCATCAACTGTATCCCTCTCAACAACAAGGCGGGTCAAAAGATCTCATACAAAATGTCCCAATCTATCAGAAGCATTGAAAAACCTCTTATGTGGTTGACCAGATCCCTAGTACAACTCTGACACTACAGGCCCACATTCCTATGATTGAGCATGGGTCTGCCTCATACACCACGATCCAATCAACCATTGTCTACCAATTGTTGCAAAAGTATCATTCTCATGGTCATCACCTCCAACTACATCCTCCCAACCCTCTGATAAGAAGTTCTCTATCACATGATCTTAATATAGTACCATTGCATGATAGGGAAGTCACCAGAACCCCACACCTTCTTTGATGTCTCTCCAGAGACCCTTCTCAAAAGTCGATTATTAGAAAAATGGATATCGAATCATATCTAAGGAGTATCACGAATATTCTATGAAATTTTATGATTATGGTAATGCCCCGACCCCAAAAGCCAAGAGTCTGTGCATTATTTTAATACATTGGCAAGATTACAAGGAATCAAGTCACGAATAACTAATTAGTCTAGCAGTCTTGGAAAATAGATTACATAAATGAACGTTACAAAACATTATAAAAAGACAAACAACAACAAAATTGTCCCATTTTGAACACATTCATATCCCTTAGCCTATCCTTGTATGTCAATCATAAAATACTTCTTCACATCCTGGGATAAATAAAACATAGAAAGGGGAGAGCTCAGATGCTCACTAAGGATAACAATATAGCAGAAACCTTCATAAATAAGCATAAAAATTTAAGTAAATGACTAAAACAAAAGACTTTTAAACTTTAACTTCAGCATAATATGGAAAAGATAAAATCAAATAATTTCATTTACTAATTCACATGAATACTCTACTAGTCGAATAATAACATGCAATATCAACAACCACTCTCATAATGATGGAATGAATAATTCAAGACTTCATAACCACATAGTCAATGACTTGTGCCAAGACTACAAATAAGATTTTGTCAAGGACTAGTTCCAACACACTAGTTTGTCTCATGAGACCTACAGATGCATCGAGGAGCTATAGCAGGTTCCACACATCACTTACTAAGTCCAATGAAATCCTCATATGAAAAGTTTTAAACATAACATAAACATTTGTTTTAAAACTAGCATATGAAATGTCAATATGTTATCCATAAACCATGAATGGTATAAAAAATAACACATCCAATGTCAAACATGTCAAAAAACATTTAATACAATATGTATGATTTTTATCATAACAAATAAACTTCAAACAAGTTTAAAATTTTTCAAAGTATGTTGACATAGATGAAAATTATATGTAAAAATCTTTGAGAGAAATATCCCATTTTCCTGAAAACAATTAGAAGTCACAGAATTTAGAAAGGAAGACATTTAAAGAAATTTTCAAATGAAAGTGTTCCATACCCCTTTGAAACTTTTAAAATGAATTAATATTTTAAAAACATTCATTTCCATATAAATAAATCCTCAAAACCCATTTTGAAAACATGGACATTAATGAGAATGATTTAAAAGAATAAATATTTAAAACATTTAAAATAATGTTTCAGTAAAACATTACCTTAATATAATACCATTGAAAACTCTTTTAAGAAACATCGACATCAATACTAAATATTTCCTAGTATATACTTAATAAAATCAACCTTGGATAATAATGAGATTGTGAATTTAACCCTTACCTTGAATTTTCCATTGGACGAGGGAATGATTAACCTCCTGTATAATGACCATAGTATGTTATTAAATTACATAGGAACCATATTCATATTTATTATATCATGAATTATTAATTTATGAATTTATACTATCCATTTAATAATTATTTTCAGGTAAAATTAACATTTCGGGTAATAATCGCTTTCTTTATCATACGTGTTTTAACTTGTTATTCTTGATCGCATCATTTAGATCATGATTTAAATACTTACGAAATATAAAAATTGATATATATATCATATATTTTTAGAATATAAATATATAATATATATATATATATATTTAATGGAAAACTCCATTTATGGAGACAGTATACCGTACGTACGCATAATTGTTGTTTCTGTTTTCATATCGTATTGAACGGAAGTAAGTGAACAAGATATATGTAAGTACATACATATTTATATATATAAATATATATATATCTAGTAGAATTATTATTTCATATATTATATTCTTTTTAATAATATATATTTTTATAATCATCGATGAATGGTGAACATTGAAATGAATCTCCTCACGTTGTGGAGACGGAAATCCGTACGTACGCACGAGTGACAATATCAGTACCTTAATGATTAAATGGTGTGGAATTGGATTGTAATTTCATAGAGAAATTAACATGTTATTTTCATTATTTATATACATATTACTCATTATTATATTCATCCAAATAACATAGTGTTGAATAATAAATTACACCACGACATGGAGACAGTAAGCCGTACGTAGCACGCATGGTGGCATTTTCATTCATAGGATGGATAGAATATTGAATATGGTTGTGCCATATTTATAATAACATCACAGTATGTATAAGGTACTGGATTTCTTATTTTGGTATGGTAATAACACAGAAAGGGGAAGTGGAAGAAGAAAATAACTTGAAAGAGGGTGGGGAAATTATTACCTCTTCTTTGGGTGTTTCCTTTTGAGTTGATCAAAAGGGATCCTTAGGTTGGAATTATGAAAAAAGTAAGGACTCTAAGTTGAATTGAGGGAATTTTGGAGGATATTTGGGTAGGGTTGGCCGAGCCAAATGGCTTTGGAGGTGTTATTTTGACCGAAGGGGAAGTTCCCTTTTATAAGAGGGGTCAGGGTCACTTTAGGAAAAGATTAAATTATTAATTTATTATAAAATAATATTCGGTTTCTAATGGATCAAAATGAATTTATTTCGAGATATAGGTGGTTATGGGTCTAAATCCTCTCAACCAATAGGTTTTAGAGGTGTTTAGGTTTCCATTTTAACATTATCTTTTATATTCAACTCTTAGTTAAATAGTTTAACTTTTACTGTGTCTTTTTGTATTCTTACATTATATGGTTAATAAACATAGTCTAAAAAATCCAAGAGAACCTAAAGTGGTTCATTAATGAAATATATAATATTATCTAAGCCCTTTGGCTGAACCTTGTAATTTTATAAATAATATATCAACCAATAATATAGTATTTGTTTTAAAAACTATTTTATGTCAATTTTGACACTATTTGGTATTTGTTTTTTGTTAAAATCATAACAGAATGATTGCATCGAAAAAATTGATTAAATAAACCCTAAAATGTAATATTAAACTATAATATTCTTATAATTCATCAAAAGTATCCAATTACATTTATTTGGGTATTTATACTATCAATTATTTTAATCTTTTATCAATAAGGTAATTACTGCATCATCATTGTGTCATGAATAAATTTAATTATTAAATGTATAAAAATAATAAATAAAATACAATTATGTAGGAAATATTTTTAGATTTATAGTTAATATTTTCAGTCTAATTTATCTTATGTATAATCTTATATTAAAAAATTTTAGTTATGAAAACATGAATTTAACACTTTTAACCATTCTTTAAATTTTATAATAAAAAATGTCCTAATCTAATCCATGTGGATATAAAGGATAATATTTTATTCCAAAGGTTTTTTTGGTCGAATTAAACTTATCCAATATAATTAGGACTCGTGTTAGGGTATTTATAATATCATTTTTACCCTTTATTACCCTATTTACTTTTAACTGTGGTAATTAAAAGTCAAAAATTACTATTCACCAAACAAAATTCATCTTATTGAACCACATTTTAATTATTGAGGTTAACTCTATCTCTCATAATTTTGAAATTCAACTCATAAAAGCGGTTAAATTAATTTTTATACAAATTTTAAAATGATCCTAGAAGGAAAGTAAAAGACAGTAAAAAGTTCAATAAAATTTTATATATCTAAACTTATTATAAAATGACTCCAATGAATTTCAATGAAAATATAAAGTTATTATGTATCTATTTGGTCCTAAAATATATTAAAATAAAATAACTAATTACATAAAAAATAAAAGTTGGTTTTAAACGATAACACAACATTTTTCACTATTCGTCAAAAAATGAATGTTTTCAGAAAAATAGCAAAAATTCACCATAAGATAATTTTGATATTAAAAATTAAAAAATAAATTCTATTTTACAAAATTAAAAACATATAAGTTTAATTTATTTATTTAAAATTAATTCCCTTTGTCAAAACCAACAAGCAGGTTTTTAAAAAAAATAACAAGTACCAAAAGATTAACATGTGTTTATGTCAAATTTAAATGTGAAATTAATTATAATGACCAAAATTAAATTAAAAGATAAAAACATAATCTAATTATACTTCAAAACCATTCAAATGTATAATTGATAACTATAAATTATTTTTATAAAAAAAGTATTTTTCAGTTAAAATTTATTAATTTTGACTATTAACCCAAATATGAAAGTTATGAGGAAAACTCCAAAAAATCATCGAAACTAAATTTTTATTTCCCGAATATAAATAATATTTTTATTTTGTCAAATTGAATATATAAAAGTATCTAATATTGGATTATATAAAGGTTCATCATTAAAAGGAGGAAAATTGCATTTTTTGAAAAATAATTATTTTATATAAAAAAATGAATTTGTTCTTTTATTATGTCTGAGAAACACATAATATGAATTCTAAAATTTTATAGAGTATAAAAAATTAAAAATTCAGTTAACACTATTCATAACCTCTTTTTGAATGGCTAGTTTGGTGAGTTGTGGTGCACTCAAACTGAGTTTTGCATGTTGCACAAGTTATTGAATTACTTTGAAAAGATAACGTACTATGAATTCTTGGGGTGTTACATTCTCCCCTCCTTCAATAAATTGCATCCTTTCAATTCGAAATTGTTTCTTCTAAAATAAAAGGTTAAAATAGAAAATAACTTTGTGGAAAACCCACATCGGAAATTGGGTTAATAAAATTTAGTTTTAATAAGAGGGAAGGGAAATGAAAATCCACCACCAATTTATGATCTCAATTAGGAGAACATTGGTAGAAATTATAGACGCATAATTATAGGGGAAACGTAAATATTTATAGGGAGTGATTGAGGTCATCAATCACAAACAAGTGTAAAATTGAGGGCCTCAAATCCATCAATCTATGATGATTTAAAATATCATCGGTTCAACAAAACATAAGGAATTAGGATAACACTTTTTTTGTTTTAAGATCCCTTACCTTAAGTTTAAGAATTAATTTATTCATAGAATAAGAGGTAATATATATATATATATATACATTTGACAAGTCGGGTATCATCCTTCAACTAATTCCAACCACAAACTCATCTTTCACTCTCAATGATAATAGAATTCAAAAATATTCTATTTATCATAATCATACTGGGTTCCATAAAAATAAATTTATCATTTATCTATTAGACCATTTAAAAAAACTACATAATACAATTGAGGACATCACGTAGGCCAGTGGTAGGTGATGCACCCTTGTCACTCTTCGGTTGTGTGTGGAAGTCTTGTGGCCCTGCCAGACGCAACGGGTTATCGCTCGACCTCCGTGTTTTCCTTTTTATATCAATACAAAGATAATATTAATAAATTCTATAAACATAAAAATTGTATCCAATTTTACACTTAATCCATTCCAATGCTTAGACTTATCCAAAATACATCTTTCCAAACTTACAGAACATAATTTATAAGAATGGTAAACACAATGAAGATCTTTTTTTCACATAATAACATGTGAATACCTTAATCATGTGTTCTTTTAAAACATTGTAACACCCTAAATTACCATAAAACCTTATTTATTACATTCATGATCCATTATTCTTTATAGAATATTAGATACACTTCTTCTATTCAAAAATGTTTTAAACTCAAAAAATGATGGGATATACAAACCATTAATCAGTTTTAAGATAGTCATGAATATCCAATATAATTTATCCAAATCAACCATATCTTATTCCAAAATTTCTACCTCAATATCAGGACCATATTATGGTTTATCTTTCCTCTAACCATGTATTTTTTAAATAGTTTAACTTGTTTTTGAGTCACTTTTCATAGAACCATATAATCTCAAATTCTCAATGAAATAATACTGTAGTAAAATCCTTATTTATTTCCATAATTCATATAACCAATACATTGTTGATACAACACACAAATGAAATAATTCATTAAAAACAACATAAGAACACTATTCATTCCTCTTCATCTGTGGTAGTATCAAAACATGAATATTATCTAATAGCATCATTTGGGGAATACTCTAATGATTTGGACATTGATTCTTGTAGAGTCCCAACTCCTTACAGATGAAGCATTGTACATTTTGAAACCTTTTTCTTACCCTTGCAATCACGTATTTCGTGTCCTTTTTCTGCACACTTATAACAAACTCCCATTCACTTAAAGAATTTACCATGGTGATCCTTTCCACATTTATCACATATAGGGAAATCATTCTTTCCCTTCTTCCCTTTATCCCTCATTCTTTCCACCATCCTTTTCCTCTATTTCTTCCCTTCAAAGCCATTGGACTCCGAGAATTGTTTACTTATCTTATTAACACAGGATAATATTTCTTCATATATTGAGAATATGTGGGAGACTATTTCCCTTCTAAATTATGGCTTAATACCATGAAAGATATGATCCTTCTTACTTTTTGGATCATATATATTGCTGAAGTTCTCATTCCGTCTACTGGGCAAAATTTCTAAACAATGGAATACACTCGTTCAGTTTATGAATCAAAATTCATAATTCCAAACTTGTAAAATACCTAACATAAATTCAACAGTTTATGGATATAAAACATAATCCTAAAAATATTTTCTTTGTGGGAGTATTTACTCCTAACTCCTTCATAATTTCTTGTAATGAAAACGTTAATTATCCTAAGCATATCCCCGTGGAGTATTGTAACCAAGAGTGCAGCAAGGCCCGTTGTCGTGCACTAGTTCTCGTTCGAGTCTAGATCAATGTAGTTCTTTTGGGATTTACCCCAAGGTACATATGTGTCAGATCCACCTCTACCTAATCGTATCCAGACAGAGATGTATTTCTTGGAAAACTCACACAATATCTACAGTTCCAAAATTCTAGGAAGTTCTTCTATACTAATCCTCAAATTATATCTTAGGGTAATGTTATCTAATCAGAGTTTATATAAATCTATTCCCAAGGTTGTTTCTCAACTTCCTTTTATACGAACTATAATGCCCCAACCACAGAAGCCTAGAGTTGGTGCATTATTTAAATAATGTGGAATGTTTATAAGGAATCAAGTCTCGAGGAACCGATTAGTTTAGCAGTCTTGGAAAATAGATTACAAACATGAATGTTACATTACATTATAAAATGACAAACAACAAAAAAATTGTACCCTTTTTAACACATTCATTTCCATTAGCCTATCCCGGTAAGTCAAAAATAAAATACTTCTTCACATCCTAGGAAAATTATAACATAGAAAGTTGTGAGCTCAGATTCTTAGTAAGGATAACAATATATCAAAAACATTCATAAATAAGCATAAACATATAATGGAATGACTAAAAATCATTTTAAACTTGAACATTGGCATAATATGGCCAATATAAAATAAAATAATTCCATTTACTTATTCACATGTATATTCTACAAGTCGAATAATAAATTCAATATCAATATCCACTTTTATAATAATGGAATGCATAATTCCAGACTTCATAACCACACAGTCGAGGCCTTGTGCCAAGACTAAAAATAAGCTTTTGTGAAGGCCCTGATCCAACACACTAGTTTGTCTAATGAGACCTACTGATGCATCAAGGAGCTATAGCGGGCTCCACACGCCAGTTACTATGTCCAATTCATTTGTCATATGAAAAGGTTTAAACTTAACATAATCATTCGTATTAAAACTAGAATAAGAAAAGTCAATACATTATCCATAAACTACGAATGGTGTAAAAATAATAAATACATAGTAAAACATATCATAAAAACATTAATACAATATGGAATATTTGTATCATAATAAATCAATGTTGAAGAAGTTTAAAATCCCTCAAAGGATGTTGACATAGATGAAAATTATTTTTAAAACTCTTTGAAAAAAATATCCCTTTTTCATGAAAACATTTAAAAGTCACACAATTTAGAAAGGAATACATTTAAATAAATTTTGGAATCAAAGTTTCCCATACCACTTTAAAACTTTTTAAAGTAATTAACAGTTTAAAAACATTCATGTCCATATAAATAAATCCTTAAAACCCATTTTGAAAACAGGGACATTAATGAGAATGATTTAGAAGAATAAATATTTAAAAAATTTAAAATGATATTTTAGTAAAAAAGTATCTTTAAATAATACCTCAAAAAACAGTTTTATGAAACATGGAAATTGATAATAAATATTTCTCAGTAGATACTTATGTAAAAAAACCTCAAACAATAATAGGAATGTGAAATTAACCCTTACCTTGCAGTTTACATTAGTCGAGGGTACATTTAACCTCCTATATAATGACCATAGTATGTTATTAAATAATATAAGAACCATATTAATATTTATTATTTCTTAAATGATTCATTTGTTACTTTATACTACCTATTTAATAATTATTTTCTTGTAAAATTAATGTTTGAGGTAATAATAGCTTTCTTTTTCGTGTGTGTTTTAACTTGTTATTCATGGTCGTATCATTTAGATCGTGATTTAAATACATCCAGAATACCAAACATAATATATATATATATATAATATATATTTAGACTATAAATATTTATAATAGATAGGTATATGAAATGGAAAACACCATTTATGGAGACAGTAGGTCGTACGTACGCATAAATGTTGTTTCGGTTTTCATATATTATTGATAGGAAGTAAGTGAATAAGATTTATGTAAAAACATAAATACATATATATATATATATAAATATATATATCTATATTAGATTTATTATTTCATATATTACATAATTATTAATAATATATATTTTTATAATCATCGATGAATGGTGAACGTGGAAATGAATCTCATCATGTCGTGGAGACGGTAATTCGTACGTACGCACGAGCGACAATATCATTTACTTAAGGATTAAAATGTGTGGAATTGGATGGTAATTTTAAAGAGACATTAGCATGTTATTTTCATTATTTAAATACATATTACTCATCATTATATCCATCCAAATAACATAGTGTTGAATAATAAATTACACCACGACGTGTAGACGGTAAGTCGTACATACACACACATAGTAACATTATCATTCATAGGATGAATATAATAATGAATATGGTTGTGCAATATTTTTAATAACATCACAGTATGTATAAGGTACTGGATTTATTATTTTGGTTTTCTAATAACAAAGAAAGAGGAAGTGTAACAAGAAAAGATCTTGAAAGAGGGTGGTGAAATTATTATCTCTTCTTCGGTTCCTTCCTTTTGAGATGATCAAAAGGGATCCTTTGGATGGAATTATGATCAAAGTAAGGAATCTAGTTTGATTTGAGAGAATTTGGTAGGATATTTGGGTAGGTTTTGTCCGATCCAAATGGCTTTGGAGGTGTGATTTTGAGAGAAGAGGAAGTGCCCTTTTATAAGAGGGGTGATGGTCACTTTAGGAAAAGATTAAAGTATTAATTTATTATACAAAAATATTCGGTTTATAATGGCTCAAAATCAATTTATTTCTATAATTTGGTGGTTATTGGTCGAAATCCTCTCAACCAATAGGTTTTAGACATGTTTAGGTTACGATTTTAACCTTATTATTTAGATTTAACTCTTAGTTAAATAATTTAACTTTAACCATTTCTTCTTGTATTATTACATTATATGGTTAATAAACTTACTCTAGACTTCCAATAGATCCTCAAGTGGTTAATTAATGACATATATAATATTATTTATTCTCTTTGGCCAAACCTTAGATTTCTATGAATATTATATCAACCAATAATATAGTTTTAGTTTTAAAAACTATTTTATGTCAATTTTGACACTATTTGGTATTTGTATTTTGTTAAAATCATAAAAGAATGATTAATTAGAAAAAATTGATTTAATAAACAATAACATGTAATATTAACCTATAAAATTAGTGGAATTCAACAAAAGACTCAAATTACCTTTATTTGGATATTTATAAAATCAATTATTTTAATCTTTTATTAATAAGGTAATTACTACAACATCATAGTGTCATAAATAAATTTAATTATTTAAGGTACCAAAAATATAAATAAAATACCATTATGTAGGAAATATTTTTATATTTCTAAAGAATATTTATAGTCAAATTTATTTTATGTATAACCCTATATTAAAAATGTTTTAGTTATGAAAACTTGAATTTAACACTTTTAACCCTTCTTTCAATTAAATAATAATAAATGTCCTAATCTAATAAAAATGGACATAAATGATAATATTTTACTCCTAAGGTTTTTTTGGTCAAATTAAACTTATCTAATATAATTTGTACATGTGTTAGGTTAACTATAATATCATTTTTACCCTCAATTACCCTATTTACTTTTAACTATGGTAAATAAAAGTCAAAAGATACTATTAACCAAAAATTAGATTCATCTTATTGAAACAAAAATTACTTAATGATGTTAACCGTGTCTCTTGTATTTTTTTTAAATTACACTGACATAATTGCTAAAATTAAGTTTTAGACAAATTTTCAAATGCTCCTATAATGTGGGTAAAAGGCGGTAAAAAGTTTAATAAAATTGTAAATATTTAAACTTATTATAAAAGGACTCAAATGAATTACAATGAAACAATATAGGTATTATGTATCTATTTTCACCTAAAATAAATTAAAATAAAATAAAAAATTATTTAAATAAAAATTCGGTTCTAAACAATAACGTAGTGTTTTTCACTATTCATCAAAAATTGAATGTTTTCAGAAAAATACCCATAATTCACACTAAGATAATTCTGATATTATGAATTCATAAATGGATTATATTTTTTCAAATTAAAAACATATAAGTTTCATTTATTAATTTAAAATTAATTCTCGTTATCAAAACAAAAAAGCGGGTTTTTAAATAAATAAAAACTATCACAAGATTGACATGTGTTTTTGTCAAATTTAAATGTGAAATTATATATAATGAACAACATTGTATTAAATGTAAAAAATATAAGATAATTATAATTCAAAACCATTAAAATGTATAATTCAATATTATAAATTATTTGTATTAAAAAAGCTTTCTTCAGTTGAAATTTACTAATTTTCACTATTCACCAAAATATGAAAGTTATCAGAAAAACCCCAAAAATTTATCAAAACAAAAATTTTATGTCTTTATTCTAAAGAAGAAGTTTATTTTGTCAAATTGAATATATAAAACTATCAAACATTGGATTTAAAAAAAGGTTCTCCATTAAAAGGCGGTAAAATTTCATTTTTTTAAAAATACATCTTATATCTGAAAAAATGAATTTGTTCTTATATTATATCTAAGATACAAATAATATGGATTCTATAATTTTATAGAGTATATAAAATTCAAAATTCAGTTAACACTATTCATAACCGCTTTTTGGACAGCTAGTTTGGTAAGTTGTGGTGCGCTCAAACTCAGTGTTGTGTGTTACAAAAGTTATTTAACTACTTTGAAGAGATAATGTACGATGAAATCTTGGGGTGTTAAAATTACTATTCCATGGTCATTAAATCCTATAAAATCTATATAAGCTCATGTATATGCAACGATATCAATATGTCTTGATAAAACTCTCTCATGATGAGCTCTAAAACTCTCTCTTGGTGATTGTCACCTCATCATGGGTCTCCATCATCAGAATCCACCATTTCTCATCCAAGACTTATAGAAAATCGCTGCTAGGTCAACCATATGATTTAAAGTGTCTTCATAAGTAATAAACCACATGTCAATACCTCGATCCATTCATGAGGAAACTCGGGTCAACCTTGAACTGGTCACTCGATTCGGCCCGAGACAAGGCACGAGAGGTGTTCCCAATCCTCTCGGGATGGAAAATTGAATTGGGAATCAAAATAAGGAAATTGGGAATGATTTAAAACATTCAAAATTAAAAAATAAATAAATATAAACTGATAAATAAAAAATTTATACACTAGAAGAATAAATACTATAAAACTACACATACCTCCATGTGACACTATGAATCACCACCAACCACTAATCCAACGTCTCCCCACGATGATTGAGACCAAGCTGCAAGTAACATCATTGTTAAAAATAGAAATGAAACTATATGATTGTGTACTAAAATAATTTAGGTGTGATTGGATAAACTATTCCCTATTCCATACCTTTAAAAAGAAAACCAAGTCATTTTACTTTAAAAAATACAACTATATAAAAATAAGGTTTTCTGTTATTTTAAAAATAAAATAGCAAGTTTCTATATTCACGAAACCCCACTTTCATTCCATCACACTTCCAAAATATAGTATCCAGGAGTTTAAATACATTTCAAAATATAAGAAAATGAATTTAGACTAAAACATGGTTCTTCATAGAGGAAAAAAACACAAGGCAACTGAAATAGAAATATCATTAAAAGAACCATGTACACAGGGTCCCCCACATACCGACATTGAGCCCCACATCAGAAAAAACCTCATTATAAGGGATCACCATGGTCAATACCTATTGGTAACTAGCACAAGTGGAACACTAATAACCTCATACCTCGGTGATAAAAATTCTCCACTAAACTATTAAAAGCGTTCTCATGAACAAGCCATTAGAAGATATCCCATCCCAAGGTATAAGGATCTCCATATCATAATCCAACACCTATATCATTTACACGTATGAACCATTATAAGGGAACACATCCCAAGGTCTACAGGTCTCTTATCATATCACATGTATAGTTAGTATAGAAATTGTCAATCCTTATAGATGAATTCGGGCATCATCCACTTATGAGTCAAACATAGTTATTGTTCTAGTTCATCAACTTGGCTACCCAGGTTTCCAATGTTCTCTATAAAAAAGGGGGTGAGATTTTATAAAGAAAACATATATATAAATTTCATTTTATTTACCCAAAAACGTATTCAAACACTCATCCATAATCTCTATCTTTGAGTGAACCCTTCTTAACAAGTCACACAAAAATGAATGGGCCTATTAATTAGGAACATATCATAGATCACACATTTGACATACAAATCATATTTATAAAAAAAAGGGCATGCCTCAATTGGGGGTTTTCAGTTCCACTAATCATTTTCAATGTGCCAAACATGCCTCATTACATTACGAGGAATACTTTTATTTTATAAAACAAAACCATAAAACACTTTTAAGTTCCAAAACTATTTAAAATCCCAATTAAAAAACTATACCACAATATATTTTAAAGAAACCTTGAAATAATGCTTAAAATGAACCAATCCATTTAATAATGGAAAAATTCTAATTAACCTCAAATTCACCCCAAACAACATGGGAAATACCCATCACACTCACAAAATAATTTTAGAAACTATTTTTTTGAATTTAAAGTGTTCATCATTATAAAAAAGGCATGTAAAAATATATAAATGAATATTACACATTTTGAAACATTATGGTGATTCATGAAAAATAAAGGAAATTCCAAAATCAACCATCACCATAAATTTTCATAGCACTTATATAGTATTTAATTATAAAACACTTTTCTAAACACTTATGTAATTAAGGAATTCAAATTAAAGGTTTAGGCATAGTGAAATGTCCTCAAACTCAAGGTGTAATGCATTATACAACGTAAACTCAAAGCTTCCTCTTCTTTTTTCATGCATAAGATCCTCCACTTATTTGTAAGGGCTATAATCCCCTCATATTTTCATGACGAATTATGTACAAGGGGATCCTCACACATAGTATTTTACATGTATATACCCCTTTACACTTACATGAAGATGAATCATCAAATATATACATAATCACACCAAGCCCCATCATATATATTCATCCTTCTGTTGGTGAATTTATATAAATTGGGAAATTACATATATCTATTCATACCTATGCATATTCATATAAGCCTTCTACAATGATAGATCGAATCCACCATAATGAGGACCATGATGTGCTACATGAATTTGAAAGGAAGACCATGCATGATTTTAATAAAATTCATTTAACATTATATATTTAAATTATAAATAACTCATAAAACATTAAAAATATCCAATTTCACTTTAAAAACCATCAAAAGTATTTTCAAGACAAAGGAAATACACATTTTCAAAATGAATAAATAACCAAATGATAAAACCAATCAATGTCAGACATGAAAATGATATCAACTATGAAGATTTGTTAGTTTCTTGTAATAAAATTTTTAGATATCAAAAAAATAAAATTAAAATCCATGTAATAAAAATCCTTAAAATTAAAGGGAAATTCATGGATAAATCCTAACAAGATCTTTCAAAAATGGTGAAAACCCTCATGAACAACAAGAGGACAGTCTCAAGAGGATGGTTCACATCCTAGGAATGAAACCAAAACAAAACGCATCAGAAACCATCTGACCCCATAATATAGGGGTTTTCCTATGCATGGTGAACCAAGTGGGAAATGGGAGGAGTAAATAAAATGGGAGAAGTGGAATCTATAGGACGAAAAAATTACCTAGGATGATCCCACACCAAATCGAAGGAAAAAAATGATGATAGATGGTGGTTGGACCAAGAGGGGATGCACTCCAAGGGCTCCTAGCCTTGAATCGTACGAAGAGGGAGGCTAGAAGGGAGAGGGATACATGAAGTGAGTGAGGATTAATGGTTTCCATATGGATATGGGAGGGGGTGGTGTCACGCCACACTGTGGGGAGGCTCCAGCAGCTAGGGTGACACGCGAGAGACGAGAACGGGATAAGGGGTCTACGGACGGCAAAAGGTGGTGGAATTCCCCTTTCGGTTTAAAAATAATAAATATAACAATAATAATAATGACCATTATCATCATCATAATTATGATAATATTCATACTAAAAAAGTATTATCATTATTAAAAATAATTATTTTTATTTTACTTTCCGTAAATTTTATATTATTATTACAATGGGAAGGCCGTATTTTTTATTTGTATGGTCTTCCAAACCATGTGATAACTATGTGCACCATACATGATATAAGGGTCACATGAATGGTTTGTATGTATGGTTCTAGAAGTTCATATCCAACCATGAAACTCATCTATATTATTTGAAAGATCCATTTTTCATGCTTGTCACACGGTTTTCTATGACTGTGTTCAATCCATGTGCCTTTTCATGATTCTAAATGATTTCTGAAAGATCACTTCCAGACCTCCATTGGTTTGGTCCAATCTATGATCAAACTATTCATAGGTCCAAAACACACCCAAGGCATCTGAAATTAAAAAAATTTCACTGGGAAATCGATCCGATTCTGGACCAAAACACTGATCACTATGGAATAAACCTAAATAAAATGTAACTTTGGTTGGGGTGTGACAATTATCCCAACCATAACAACATTATACTTCTCGAAATTCACCCAGATAAATGGGGAATTATACTAGAACTTGAAACTACATGATTCCAAATAGAACCACACACCTCGGTGTGTCCTTTTAACTCTACATGTCACACCTGACCATCTCTTGAGATATGCATAGTAAAACAAACCACAAGTAAAACAAGGGAGGGTTCTCCTCACTATAAGAACCCAACTGGTGTGACAACATTAAATCTACTAGCATAGGAAAACTCTAAAACTACCAACTCTAACCAAAACTGGAATCCCCATCACAAACTAATTGGGGGAATCCCATCACATACAAACCCCAACCACTTAGGGCCTTGATGAAATCCATAATCTGATTGTCCAACAGAACCATAATTAATCATCTCCAAAAACCACAAGCATATCCAAAATAAGAAAAACCCAAAACTGGAACCAATCTACAAAGATACCACCATTAAAGATTTCTCAACCATAGTGCACAATTACGACTGCAGATATTTAAAAGGACACAAGGCCATCAATCCTTTCACATCCTAAAGTGACCTTTCCAAAACCATGAAAACTACAGTAGAGGATCTTTCAAAAAAAGAAGTATAAAATAAGTAAATGAGTTATATATTCTTTTTAAAATATAAATTAACCTTCAAAATCAAACAATCTAAAATAGAGGAAAATAAAAAGTCCCATTTCATCTCTAGAAAAAAAAAAGTTGAACCAAGGTCCCCCACACCTAATGATTTCGATTTGTGTTAAATCTTACCTCTAGGGCCTATGTCTAGATCCTCATTACCTTGAAGAATCTACTTTCTTGTAGCTAATATATGACGATATTCAACTGAAATTTTTTCTTTTGGTAGTGTGGCATATAGAACCCCTTTAGATTACCCATGAAACCACACCGAACTAAATATAATTTCGTAATATATTACAAATTATACAACCATATTTTTTTTCATCTTATAGTTTTAGGAGAACAAAGAAGAAGACTGGGGTGTAGTCTAAATTCAGTGAAGGCTCTGTCTCTACCACTCAATTCAATGTATGCATAGAGATGTCAATGATAATACTCAGAGAAATTGTAATTTATAATTTATTCAAAATCCCTAGCCACATCAGTTTTGAAAAGTCCAATCCACTAAATTATGACCAACATGAATTCCCAAAACTCACCTTCAACTAAAAACTGAGTAAGGAATCCTAGAGTCTGACCATTAATTTCTTACTAGGACTTTTCTAGGGAATAATCAAAAACAAAAACCATGAAGCCGAATCAAAATGCATCATAAAATATTACACACTTCAATCAAGGACAATAACCCAAACTCAAATCATTAATCCGACCTCATTTAAAAATTTTAACAACTAACAGACAATGAAAATGGGTTCTAAACACAAAAATAAGACATTAAACTATTTCTCACTCACTTTTCAAAAAATTTAAATATCCTTTTTGAAAACTATTTTTTCAATAATCAGAAAAACTTAAATACAAAGAATTGGTATTCCTGGAAGTTTCAAATATATATACAACATTGTGATGTCTCAAGAACCCATCCATACATACCACAAATTATACACTTTCCACATAAATAAATCCAAATATTTCATCATTCATAGAAGAACCATTGTTCAATTCAAAACAATTCTCATTTCAAAAATAGTTCATTCATCCTAAATCTCAAATACGCAACCAATTTGAAGTATCCCTTATATTTAAGGAAACACATTTCAAATTTTCCATGAAAATTTCCTTTCAAATCCCAAAAATTATTTCCAAAATCCCAAAATTATTTCCAAAACAGTATCAATTTTTTCCCTTTGAAACCACACAATCACTTAAAAGAAACCCATTTCCAAAGAGAATTTTTCGTTTATAAATTCATTTTTATACTCCAAATAGCATTTTCCATTTTTAAACCCCCTTTTATAAAAAACCATTTTCAATTTTAAAATCCACCCACCCCAAACAAACTAATCGATGAAATAACCCAAACAAAAACATTATATATATTGAAAAAGTGTTTATTCCTAACCATGTAACATGGCTTAACAGACCATTCTCAGAGCAAGCAATAACCACATAAAGTATCTTGAACGATGCACTCAGGCAACACTTGTCTAACTAATACATCCAAGATTATCATGTAATAGTGACTCCCTCCCATTGCAATCCCTTGTCCATGCAAAACAAAAAAAAAATCAAATCCCGGACAACCCTTAGTAACTAGAGGCTCAAGATGGGAAAGGGTTCATGTCAACCTTCCCTCACCTACCTCTCTAGTCCTGAAAATCCGTGTCTCCAAGCTAGAAGAAACCCCCCAAAAAAGGGAATTCTACGATACCATTTTTTTCAAAAACCAACTTTGGTCAACCTTGAGCCGATCACCCAAGCTAGCCCAAAACAAGGCCTGGAAGGGATTCTCGATCCTCTCTGGCTGGAAACTAGTTTCATGCATAAAAATGAATAAATTGAGAATGATTTTTCCCTATAAAAAATGAAAAATATATTATTTTCAACTATGAAATAAAAAAGATAAACACTATTATTTTTTAAAAAATAAAACAACTTGTACCACCATGTGACCTTACGGATCACCATCGTCCAATAAACCAACATCACCCCATAGTGATCAAGACTGAGTTAAAAGTATCCTCAAAGATAAAAAAATAAACTATATGTGTGAGTATTAAAAATCAATAATGGGTTCTCGTATAGACAATTCCCTATGCCTTAACATTAAAATGAAAAAAATAATGCTAGTTTGAAAAATAAAATCATTTAAAAATAATGTTTTCTATTCTTTAAAAATTTAAATAAAAAACTGCAATTTTGAAGAAAGAAAATTTTCTTTCCATCACACTTTCAATATAGTTTTCATGAAGGAACAGTCATTTCAAAATAGAAGGAACTTAATTCAGACTAAAACAACTCCTTTCATAAAGGAGGAAACAAAAATGTTGAAATTGAAATAGAAATCACGTCTTAAGCTCTATGTAGACAAGTTCCACCACATACCAATGGTGAGAACCACATCATAATGAACGACGTTACAAGAAACCACCATGTGAATTCGTCATAGGTAACTAGAAAAAGTGGTAAATCATGAAACTCATACCTCAAAGATAAAAAATACTCCACCTAAATACTAATAGTATTCTGGTGAATGACCCATTATTGGGGACCCATCAAATTTTTTAATGGTCTCAATATTATAATCCAATTCAAAAAGTGTTTCCATGAATTATCCACTGGAAGGGAAAACATCCCATAGTCTAATGGTCTCTGATCAAATCACATTTTTAGTTAGTGTTGTAATTGTTAATCCTACTTGATGAATATGAGCCTTAGACACTTCTAAATCTACTAGTGTACTATCTCTATTTCTACAGCCTAGCTATCTTGGTTTCTCATGTGCTCTATTTAAAATAATGTTGAGTTTTTATCAAGAAAACATATTTTTACATATCATTTTCCTTACCTAAAAACTCAAACAACCCCTCACCACAAATCTCCCTCCATTAGGTCATCCTACCTCTCAAGTCACACAAAAATGCACAATCCTCTTCAATAGAATCATATCATAGATCCCCCATTTAAAATTCATATCATATTTATAGAATAATGGGCTCATGCCTCAATATAGGATTTCTAATTCCAACAATCATTTTCAAAGTTCCAAAAAAGCCTCATTACATTACCAGGAGTACATTCATTTTATAAAACATTACCACCCAAAATTTTAAGTTTATAACCCTTTTAAAATCCCAATTAAAAAACCAAGGCACCAAAAATTTAACAACCTTCTTGAAATCATTCTTAAAAAAATCAATCCTTTTAAGAATGTAAAAATACCAATTATCATAAAATTCACACTAAACAACATGGTAATTACCCCCCACACACCCAAAATCATAAATTTTTAAGCATTTAATGTGTTTTTCATTCTAAAGAAATCTTGGAATCATATTTAAATAAATATTAAAAATTTTGAAACATAATGTTGAATACTAAATAATAAATGAAACTAGAACCCAAGGAATCACCATCAAATTACATAGAATATATATACTATTTAATAATAAAAACACTTTTTAAATCACTCGAGAAATTAAGGAATTCAAATTAAATTTCGGGCCATTGGGAACCTACCTCAAACTCAAGGAGTTCTTCTTTATACAATGGAAGCTTGAAGCTTCATCTTCTTCTTGAATGCATGCACACCTTCACTCGTTTGTAAATACACCTAACCCCTATGCACTTATTTTCCTTGCCAAATATGTACAAGTTGGTCCTTATACATGGGCTTATACATTTATATACCCCTTAACACTTACACGCATATGCATCATCCTAAATAAACATAAGTACAACTGGACCTATTATATGTATTCATTCTTCTATGGGTAAATATATATAAATGGGTAACACACACACACACACACACTCTCACATATATATATTTATATATATTCATACCAATACATATGAATATAATCCTTTGATAATGGAAAATCATATCCACCCCAACAAGGACCAAGATGTGCTACAACAATTATTGAGTAAGAACACATGAAAGTTTAGTAACATTAATTTAAAAATACATATAATATTTATAAATAACTCATTATACATTAACATTTTCCTATGACACTTTAAAAAACATCGTAGGTATTTTATGGAAAAAGGATGAACACATTTTCAAAAAGAAGAAAGAACCAAAGGATAAAACTAATGAAAATAATATTTGAAACATGATTTAATCAAATAAGATTTCATATTTACTCATAATAAAATTATTATATATATATATTTGAAATTTAAAATACATGCAATCAAAAGGCCAAAAATTAGGTGGAAATGCATGGGGAAAACCAACTTGGAACATTTTTAAATGGACAAACCCTTCAAGAACGGAAAGAGGAGGGTCTTGAGTGGAAGCCACAACCCTATGAACTGAACCCAAAAGAAACACATAAAAAATCAGCAAACCCCACACCATAGGGTTTGGATTATACACAAAACCCCAATGGGGAATCTGGAGGATGAAACAAAATGGAAGAATATGAAGCCATATGAGGAGAAATTCTTACCTCAGATGATTGCACACCTAATATGAAGTATGAAATAGTGAGAGATGGAGGTTGGACTAAGGGGGTTCATGTACTTAGGGTTCCTAACTATGCATCACATGAAGATGGAGGTTGTAAGGGAGAGGGTATCATGTGAGTTTAGGTATAAGGAACGGTATCCAGAGGGAGAGGGAAGGAGGTGGTAGTAAGCCACAGGGAGGATCATCCATCTATAGTGTCACACAAGAGAGGAGAAGGGGAGAGGGGGTCCTTTCATGGCCAGAGGATGGATAGCCATTTAATTTTAAAAAACAAAATATAATATTCATTATCATCATCATCATAATTTACATAATAATAATAATATTATTATTATTAGAAAAACATTTTGTTCTTACTTTTTTATTTTTATAATTTTCTTTTCATATGTGTTTTTTAAAACACTTGGTAGGTTGCATGGTTTTTCTACATGGTCTTCCTAACTTTGAGCCAATCATGAACACCTGACTGGAGAGATGGGGCACACACACAGGCTGGCCATACAATCAGAGAAGTTGCTCACCAACTATAAAACTCGTCTCTCTGATTTCACAGAGACATTTTACATAATTGTCTAATGATTTTTTCTAACCATGCACAAGCTATGTTCCTTGTATGTGACACTAAAATAAGGTCACATATTCACTACTAATCCTTTCATAGATTGTGAAAAACCATGCTCAAATCATGAACCTGTCCAAAAATTACCCAAAGGATCAAAACCCCCAAAAAAATCACAAGAAACATGAACTAAACCTTGACCAAAAGACTGAGCACTATGAAATAAAAAAAAATTGTGACTGGGTTTTAATAGAGATAGACATAAGAAACCTATAGGTCTAGATCACCCTGATACCTAAGAAGTCACAGTCTCAAGAATTAATTCGGTGTAAAAATTTTGTTAGAATCCTCGGCCAATACAACCAGTAAAACATGTTACTCAATGGGTAGTGGCAAAACTGGATGACCAATTTGAGGTATCATACCAGGACTAGTGTCTCACTGTAAAGCCTCGTCTTTAGGAGGACCATCAACACTATCCAGTCAAACAACCATGCCTGGATAGAGACATGGTGTTATCTTGAAATAGAATTAGGATGTTCCATGGTCAAAATTTATATCTGGGGAGATTAGTCAAGATGGAACTGGAAAACACTACCTAGTCCCATATGATGCATGTACCAACATTTCCCATAAACTGGTTCCTAAATGTGCTGATATGGAAAGAAATCTATCAGAGTCCTAGGGAATGGATATGGTTATATCCATGCCAAAACTATCATCCACAGACTGAAAGATGAATTCCAAACATTATAATACTACCACCATAAAACCCAAGCCAATCAAATGGATAGATGACCTCTAAACTGTGATTCCAACGTATAAACGGCTCTGATACCACTCTATCAAGACCTGACCCACTAGGGATCAAGACACAACTCCCCAACACCATCTTCAATAAGACCGTGACTGGAATCTAGTACATATTTGGAATATCATAAACATAGGAGTCCATAGCCTATGGTACTTGTACAAACACACCCATATACATCTCCATAGAATAGTGAAAATATAGTGATAATTGGCACAAAAAATGAATTCATACATATATCCTATTACCATAGTACTGGAAGAATAAAAGGTAATAATAAAAGCCCACCAAAAACTATAATTGTGTCTAGCATGCTCTGAGAGAGGGGATCTTTGTGAAATGAAACCACCAGAACACACCTCGGTCATGTTCAAGTAAAAAATACTTGATCTTCCTTACTCGATAAGATCAACCTACTTTAGGTCCTACAAGGTATTTTTCAAATTTCCTATCATCTACACAAGAAAATACATTTTTTAGGAAAGTACCATATATTTCTGAATATACCAATACTCAGTAGGTTCCCCAAACACGAAAATAAAATGATAAAACTGAAAGGAAATAGTCTTCTCAAACAAGGAAGAGGAAAACCAATGAAGGATAAACTCCATATTGACCGCTCTATATGTCACAAAACATCCCAAATCGACCCTGAACTGGTCATCTAAGACAATCTATGACAAGGCCTGAAGAGATTTCCTGATCCCCACAGGATAGACTCTACTGTCGGGAACCAAAAAAGTAAACCAATGGAAGAATTATTCAAAATAATATATAAATAATTGAAAATTGGAAAAATAAATAAATTCTTCCAATAAATAAAACAGCATCAAAACTAAACATCTTTATACAAGAATTTAAAAAATAAAACAAACTGGAAAACCAAACCAAATGAAACCTGATGACCAAAACATATCCGTTTTACCCCAAGGTCACTCTCTGAAAAAAAAACAAGTCATAATCCCTGATGATTCAGACTAAAATGGAACATACACTTCAAGCTAAAAAAAAGAGAAACTATAGGCATGAGTATTAGAACTCAATAGTCTAGACCGAATAATATATTCCCAATGCACTTCCTTTAAAATAAAAGAAACAAAAACTTTAGGTTTGTAAAAAATATAATTAAGTAATCTATTTAAAACATTTTACAATTACAAACCAATCACAATCCATTTTTATTTTAACAATTTACATACACATTCTAACAAATAGGGAACCATATTCATTTTAAAATATAATGGTTATATTTATTTTATAAAGGAGATTAAGAGTAATAAAAATTTCCAAAACCATTTTCTATAAACACTTGAATTTTTTTATAATTTTTGGAACAATTTCACACTCATCAAGAAGTGATCATAACAATCATTGAATAAGTTAAATGGAAATAAACATACTAAAATAACTAGTAAAGAATGTATCGCAATCAACCACTATATGAAACTAAGTGACAACAAAAATCGGTATACCTATGAGATCATGAATAATACAAAAGATGCTAATAAATGAGATATATCTCTATAATCATGCCTCAAATGATGAAATCAGGGTGCCCTAAATACACCTGGAAACCCTAACTCGAGAAAGATTGAGGGGAAATACCATCGAAATAAATCCAATATATTCACCTAATGTGGTCCACTAGCTATTATGTAATCCATCCAGTGTAGCAATAAATCTCAAAAAAAATCTATAATTATTTCAGGTTACCATGTCTCATGTATATAGGGTTAAACCAATTGATTCCAACCCGAGCATCCAATCACATGCATATATAATAATAACTCAATAATAGGTTCCTCCCCGAGCAACTCTAAGGATCCATCCCTTTCCCTAAAACCAATAAATAAAAAAGGAGTCCATACTGAGGTTCTCCCATTCGACATAAGACAAATTGGTCATACGGATTCCGTAGCATGGAAATCCTAGCCATTAATTATATTTAATGAAAAATAATTTCCCAAGAATGGTTTTCAGGAAAAAAATTCATAATTCTCAATTAAAATTCCCAACAGTCCTATAAGCATTTTTCACAAATACAACTCTTTAAAAGAATGAAATTCACCTTTCAAAACTGTTCTAAACACACTATTTTCCACATAAGAACCATTTTAGAAATATCTATTAAATAATTACATCACACTTTCAATCAAAATAAATTTTTATAAAGATATCAAATGATCCATTAACTATAATCAAATATAAAACCACATTCGAAAGCCAAAATAAATTCCTTTTTAAAACAAGACCCCCGGCCTGGTTAACCCCTATTACAAATACAGAGCAATATTCCACATGTCACTAGTATATTTTCGAATCCAAACCATGTTTTATATATCACAAATATCTCATAAATGATATTGAGTAATGTTTCCAAAAAAATGGTGTGCAACATTTATCCAAACAATATTTTTTATTAAAAAAATGAGACAATAACCATTTTTCAAACCCAACAATTATTTCAAGGATCTTATATAAATATATTATATTCATGGAAGGTTCAAATGGAATTAAATAAACAAATCACTAATTATAGAGGAAACTAAAAATAGAAACCTACCTCAAATACATGGAGCATCCACAAAACACCATCAAAATCACACAACATTTATTCTTAGATCAATGATCTACCAAGAGAAACCCTAAACAAGAAAAATACACAATATAAACTGATGAAAAACACAAACCCTAAGCTTACATGACCATAGGAGGAGGAGAAATCATGGAGGAGTGAAATAAAGAGGGATATGGATAATATATGAGGGGGAATAACTTGAAGATCTAACACAAAACATGGATAAATCCCCAGATACTCTCCATGTGAGAAGGGTGGAGGTTAGGAGAACTTTGGGATCTTCCCCTCAGGGTTGTACAAATTAGGGGGAGAGAAAGGGGGTGCTTTGGTTTAAAATCTCGAATAGGGGAAATTTGTAATTTCAATAAATTTTAAATCTTTGAAAAATGCACGGTTTGGAAGTATGGTTTACCAAACCATGCACCTACTATTCACCCATTACTGGAAACAACTAGGCACGATCACAGTTTTCCCAGATGGTTTCTAAAATGTGAAAAAACCATTCCAAATGCTACTCTACCAAAATATAACCTGACTGCATGGCTACTTGGGATGAATTTTACAGCTTATCAAACTTTATGCCAACCATGAGTAGGACAATTCCAATAAAAATTAATTTTTAATCTAGAAACTATTGTAAAATATAAGGTAACCCCATGGGATCCATAATAGAAATATAAATACCTCAAAATCTAGATCCCTTCACAACTGTAACTCCATGGAAAACTGGGATCCAATAATGAACCTGAAAAAATGGTGAAAATGAGAAATTATGTGGGAAATTTCTCACCACCATTAATGATTTACACCCCAGAAAAGTCACAAAATCTTCTAGTTGATCAATAAACAAAAAATAATTTTCAAACCATGTGGTCCAGCCTCTTAAATAGCAAACATTTCAGTAACAAAAAATAGAACCCTCACCTCTTTCCTAAAATAAAACAACAAACTCAAACCACTCCCTGAGAAATAATGCAGAAATTAGATCCACAACCGTTTCAAACTAACCTCAAATTATACAATTGGTCACACTCAATAAAATCCCAATGCCCTCCTAAACTAATAAGAAACATAATTTTACATAACTTTTAAAAGAGGACACTCCTTACTTGGACACTTCTGAAATCAAACCACATTTTGAACACAGGAGGCCAGAATGGAGTCCCAACCATTATGGAAACAACAATCACTAATTTATCATATTATAATTTTCAATGAGACCCACAGTGGATCTCCCCATCATTAATAACTAACTATATTAGACAAACTTCGAGATTTCCCCACACGCTCCCAAGAAAACCCCACCACAATGCGAATGGAAGGGAGGGAAACAAAAAAAGGAACACTTATCCCAATGACAACTAACCCATTGAATTTCACCAATGGATGGACGTAAGTCGAAGCCACCACAAATTTAAAAGGTCTGCCCACACAAAGATAACTAATTAGAAACTTGCATCCATGAAGGCACAGTCACATGAATTTCATGAGGGATAAGTCAACCACACTCTTTGTAATAAGAGGTAATTTATCAATAGAATAGTTACAACAATATGAATATAAAAACTACCTCACTAAAATAGTGTAGATATGAGCTAATCTAAGCCATACACCCCCAATGATTTCTAAACTACAAGAAAAGATTCATTCTGAGGCATGTGATTAGATACCTGATGTTTGACGCATTTTCTTCACCATAGTCAGGTTAGAATGATAACAATACCCCATGAAACTAAGTATATTTTTAATAGGGAACCATCACCCAAATATGGACATAGATTATACATTGCACCATTCCCTTTCATTCTGAATGAGGGGTATAATGGATAGGGAACACGACTGAAAACATCATCACATAGAATATAATTAATTTTCAAAATCACCAAAATGAGAACACCCTCCCATTGAAACATGAATTCTTAGGAGATCCAAAACATCTCCCTTACATTACAATATAAAGGAACACCATCAAGATAAAAAACCACAGTAAAAAAACCTTATTACATGAAGACACTTTAAGTCGATCCAAAACAACTCTCTACACTAGAAAATTGGGTGGGGTATCCTTAAAATAGGTGGATTAAAATTTTGAAACCCAATAACTAAATCCTTAAATTAATAAACTTAAAATTATTCTAATGTGGAATCACCCATAGCTGCTACACAAACATCCATCGACTCACTATAGGGGAAAAAACTGGGTAACAAGGAATCCATGAGATCGATCACAACCAAACCATAACCAAAACATACATTGAATAGATATCAATATAATGGATACTCAAATAAAAGATCCCAAAAAATACTAGAAGACTTATAAAAACCACTTCAAAGAAGAATCATCAATAAGAATCGAAACTCAGAACACAACATGAAAAATAGTTCCAAATCATGAGAGAACAAGACACATAAACAATAGTCCCCAAACAATGGGAGAACAATCCTCACAACTACAATTTTTTAAAATACAAAAATTTTCCACTTAAAACTATTTTCAAAATAAAAAACATTTTGGGTTTTCACACTCACCTATTGTATCCTTTTTAGTCTCACTCACATGAATTTTCCTGTGCAAATATGAGAACATATCAACTCAGGCCATACGAGCCACTCATTAACCATACCAATCTCGAAGACACCCCACCTACCTCATCATCCAACCACATTCCACATAGGTCTATGCATGTGGGGACCCAAGGAAGTACCATACCTTAAAACACAACATTCCCATTTTCCAAAAAAATCACTCAACCAAATTCAAGATTCATGAAACCTTCCAAAGTCACAAGAACCACCAAGTAAAAAAACCATTTTCAAATTCCATTTTTTAATCCATTTCATCAAGATTAAAAATTAAACCCCACTAATTTCATTCCAAAATTCAAATAAATTCTTTCAAAACATTTTCTAGGAACTCTACAAAACTATTCCATAAAAAAAATTAATCCCATTTATTCTCATTTAAAACAAATTAAAATCCCTCTTTATATAAAATTTCTATTTTTTCCAACTAACAATTTAAAAAAGATCTATATTTTGATTATAAAAAAACATTTTATAATTCCTTCTTCAAAATTGATTCTAAATATTCATTTTCCATTGTCCTGAAACCAATACAATAAAATTTCAAACCCCATTTTCACAATTCCAAAAAATTACTTCTATATAAAATTATTCAGAATTAAAGAAGACCCAAAACGAGCTCACAGAAACCCATTTTCACAATTCCAAAAAATTAGATCATATAGACCTCTAGTTTAAATACATTTTCATCTCACAAATACCAAGCAATGAAAAGAACCAAAGAGGCCAAACAAAATCAGACTTCCCACAGAAACCCAAAGGTTGGCATAGAAATTTTTAGTGAGACACTCTCTCATACCTACACCATGCGGTTTAGAAAATTATAATCCATCTACCTTGATATACCAAAATATGATAGGTATCTCTAATGGCAAGGTCCTCCAAATATTTATAGGTTATGATTCCATTTTTTCAAAAACCAACCCAGGTCGACCCCTTACCGGTCACCCGAGCTAATCTGTGACAAGGCCCAAAGGGCGTTCTGGAACCCCATTGGCTGGAAACTAGTGTCGAGCACCAATAGAGTAATCCAAGGGAATGATTTTTTTTAAAATAATAAATAAATAACTAAACAACATAATGATAGACAATTTCATCTAATAAATACCAAAACATCCAAACTAAACAACATTATACAAGAATCTCAAAAATAAAATAAACTATATAGTAATACCAAATGAAACCTTAAAACCAAAAAATCTCCTTGTGACCCCAAGTTCACTCTCCAATGTCAAAATAATACATTACCCATGGTGATCCAAACCAAGATAGAACGTTCACCAAAAACAAAAATTAAGAGAAACCATTTATGTGAGTATTAAACTCACTAGGGTATCCAGAACAATCTATTCCCATGTCACCTAATTTAAAATAAAATAAACATCAACTTTTTGAGTTGTATTAGATAATATTAAGATATTCTACACATTTTACAATTCCAAACCAAACACGATATATTTCCCTTTTTACCATTTAAAACTAGAATCTTAAAGAGGATAAAACATATGAATTTTAAAAGAGAAAGTTAAAAAAATTATAAAGGAATGTATAAGTAAAAAAAATTTACAAAACATATTTCCATAAACACTAGAAAATATTTTTATAATTTCTTGAATAACTCCACACTCCTTAAGAAGAGATTACAACAATAAGAAAATAATTTAAATAGAAGTAAAGATACTAGAGTAACCAGTCAATAATTTATCTAAGTTAAACGTTGCAAGAAAAAATGTTCCAATAGAAATAGGAGATCATTTAAGATCATTAATAGTCCATAATATCCTAATACATGAGACCCATACCTTGAATAATTCATCATAAGATGAAATTAGAGAACCCTGATTACCCCCGACCACCCTAACTCGGGTTTGACCAAGAGGAAAATCCATGTCAATAAACCTAATATATCCAACTAATGTGGGCCACATTCTAGTTCGTAATCCGTATAGTGCAACAATGAATTCTAGAAAATTATCTCACTTTGTCAGGTTCCCATATCTCATGTATAAAGGGGGTGATCCAACTGATGAAAAACAAGAATCCAATAAAATGAATATATAACCATAACTCAATAATAGGAATCACCTAGGGCCACTCCAAGGATCTACCTGTTGCATTAAAACCCATAGATCGCAAATAAGTCCATACTAAGGATATCACATTCCATATAATCCAAATGGGTCACTTGGATTCCATAGTGAGGAAATCCATACAATTCACTATAACCAATGTAATATAATTACCCAATGAGGGTTTTAAATATAATCACTTCCACCATTTTCAAAAAAAATTACAAACGTGCCTTTAAGCATTTTTCATAAAACAATCGTATTAAAAGAACCAAATCCGCCTTGAAAAAGGGTGTGAACACACAATTTTCCACTTAAAAATAATTCTACAATTCTCTGTTAAGTACTCACAACACACTTTCAATCCAAATATATTTTTATAAAGATGAAAACGGTCCATTAACAATCATTATATCCCAAAACACATTTGAAATCCAATACACAGTCCTTTTTAAATCCAAAACAACTTGGGGAACCCCTAGAAGAAATCCTAAACATTATTTCACATGTCACCAATATATTTTCAAAACCAAACCATTCATTTTTATATTAAAAATCACAAATTAGTGATAAATGATAATTTTATCAAACACTTGATGTGCAACAATTTTCAAAACAATACTATTTATCAAAAAAAAATGATATAGTAACCATTTTTCACACCAAAGAAAATTCAAGGATCATATATATAAATTTAATATTCAAGGAGGGCTTTAAAACCATTAAATCAAGGAAGATTGAATTATAAAGGCAAGTGAAAAGGGAAACCAACCTCAAATCCATAGAGCATTGAAAATGCACCCTAGAAATCTCAACACGAAGGTTCCTATATTAATTATATTCAAAGAGAAACCCTAAATAACAAAAATTTGAAACATAAATTGGGGTAAAATCAAACCATATGTCTAAATGATGATAAGAGGAGATAAACCCAAGAAGATATGAAAGGAATCAGAAGATGGAAAAGATAGGATAGGGAATAACTTGATGACCTTACCCTAAACATGAATAAATCCATAGATCAGCACCATGAGATAAAGATAGAGGGATGGATAACAAGCGGATAGTCCCCTTAAGGTTATATAAAATAAGGGGAGAAATATGGGAATTTTGGGTTAAAATACCAAAGTGGGTAAGGTTGTAATTTCATGAAATTTTATATCTAGGAAAACAGCATGGTTTGGCTGCTTGGTTTATGAAACTATGTTCTAACCATTTTCTTCTTACTAGAAACACCTTGGAATTAGCATGATTTCCCCACATGGTTTATAAAATGTGTGAAAACTATTCTAATGAAAACTGTCCAAAAATGTCACATAGCCACATGGTTATCTGGGCTGAATAGTGTGATTTATCAAATTGTGCACCAACCATGTGCAAGCCACTACCAAACCCAAAGATTTTTCTTTTCTCTGAAAACTCTCAAAAAAGATGAGGAAAAATCCCACCTTCAAAGATAGAAAAATAGACACCTCAAAATCTATAATCCTTCAAACATGGAACTCGAGAGAAAAATAAGATCTAACAATGATCCAAAAAATAGTGAAAATTAAAAACAAGGTGTGACACCTTAAATATACACAAATAGTCAGCTCAATCCACATGGTTGTTCAAATAAGAGATGTGGAAACACCAAAATAAAACCTAGAATCACCCTTAAATACTCATCACATACTCCATGTATCATGAGGTTCCAATCTCATATCATGCTATAGGGTTCTACTTGATTTTTGTAGGTATCAATCATCTATGAGAACACACTCCATAAGTTATACCATCCCATATAGAACTCATCCATGAGATAATACACCATTGGTAACAGCTCTATAGGTCTAACTATAATGCCTAGCACAAAAGGTCCAATCACTAGTGTCTTTCACCCTATGCAATCTCAACAGAACCCAAGTGAAGAGTCCATCCCTATTCCATTAAATACAGTCGATGGAGCACTACTCCGTACCATGAACCATATACATTATCGCTAAACATAGATATATGAGGAAAATTCCCCTAAATGTTTTCTTACAGCAATGGTAGTAAGAACATCTATCTATCTAGAAAAACCTATGTAACTCCCATTTGGAGAGGCCTCTACCTCACTATGTCAAGTGATAACTACCTCCTAACAAGGTAACACACATAACAAGTGGAGGGGGGCCCTCCATGTAACTTCACCCCACATCCAAGGGAGCTCCAACTCCCATGGAGGACCCACTCTCTGCCACTACTTTTAGATAGGGGGGTATCACTCTATAGATAGTGTATATGCACCAAATATATTGGGTATATCCAAATCAACAAACAAGGGTCCCACAAATAGGTATGATAAAGGGGTACCAATTCAATTTGAACATTGCATAGGAAATACCTACACCCTGACATGATAGGGGATTACCTACTCTATGGGAATAGGATATTCACCTTGACAGCTCAAAAGATTACCATCCATAACAATGATTCACATATGGAGGACATGAAACCTAGTGATGAAGGAGAGTACTAACTCAATGAATAGAGGACCTGCACCGTAGAACTTCATAGGTGTACTGATTTATGAGTACAGCGTGTATAGAGGGATTGCACCTTGATTCGATAGGGGAGACACATCTCCATAGGCATGAATGGTATTTGGAAGATTTTCCTTGGTTTGACAGGATCATCAAACTCATCTTGAATCACATAATAACACTATTGTGGGTAGGATTCCCCAACTTATTATGACTGGGGACCACTTCTCATCCGACCTAAAGAGTTTAGGGGAAAACATCCAAATATGATAACGAAGGGTACTGATCCTGACATCTCTCTAGAGACCAACAAAATTCAATATCCCTTATTAAGAACCAAATTATAGGTTAATCCTTCAATCACACCACATCACATTTCAAAATCCACCAAAAAACATACCATCATGTTCTTTGGGGAAAACCACTTAGGATATTCTACTCATTGGCATGAATCCATGAACGGAAGAAGGATATGTTTTTGGAGGATGTTACATAGAATAGAATATGATGTGTAGTAGGGTCCACATAGCATATAACCACACATGAACACTAGTTCATGTCCTATGATGCACATATTGGTTTCCCATGTGATATTTCATGGCATGCACATGGTGTACACGGTGTGTCCCACCTCACCTAGGCCTTGGTCATGTGTCTCCCCACATAGCTTGGCCAATTGTGTCTTCCGTAGGGTGTGTACTGCAATTACATGGTATTTCCTAACAAACCTACATCTTGGAAATGTCCTGATCCCATTCCTATGTACAACACCCCATTTTTGTGTCTCTTACCATGTACATACACATGTCGAGTCCACATAACATGGCTACCATGGCTTATCCCTCAACCACGAAACCTGGGCTAACTACACAGCATGTACCCCCAGTACATTGTGTGTAGTCCCCAAAGTCATCATGCCTAAAAAATATGAACACAAATCAAGTACCTATGTACTATATATCGTGTTATCGGGAATTATGAATTTTAATTCCCTATGATAAACTTGAAACACCATGATTTTCCTTAAAACCCATAGATTGACCCTAAGGGGTCTCTGGTAGTTGTTATAGGGCTCTATAAACAACACATAAATCAGGGAAATAGACATAAAACTCAAATCCTACAACCTCATTATAGAACTCTTAAAAATTGGGTACAGATAAACACTCCAAATATATTGCACCATGATCTAGGAGCAATAACCAGGAAGAACAATGTGCCACAGTGCATCCTCTCATTGGTTTCTCCTCAGTTCTTCTATCACTCCATGGGATCAGGTGGCTTCCTAATCTATTTTTTTCACATTAATGTGGGAGGATGGTTATTGATTTAATTTTTATTAAATCAGAAAACACTATTTAATACCCCTGCTATGCATGGATTCAACATAGAACACAATGATGAAAAACTTAATGTCAGTCTTATGTCAAACACCACATTCTAAACTAAACCGTAGGTTCATATTTTTGATCCTAGACTCGAAGTCAAGAGTTATTACATGATTAAAAATAAATTGTGTGTGTGTGTGACAAAATATATTTAATATATTTTGTATCACCACACCAAGGATCTCTGGGCCCCGAAATCCTGTGTTGATATAGATCATGGCTTTTGATATATTTTTTGTAGTAATCCAGTGCCTTGCTCGGGAAAACCCACGTTTCTACATCACCCATAATCCACATCACTATAACAATTTAACATCATAAACATCACATCATTAACATATCTAATGATTTGATGGATACAATCACAGAGACAATTCATCGTTGTTCCTACAATAATAACAATAGCACATGAAAACAATATAAAAATATAAAATATAAAACCTTCCTCGTAATACAATAAAAATAAACAAGATCATGTTTGGAATATTAAATACCTTATAAATTATAAAATCACCTTATATAACATCATTGTTAGGGAATACAACATCCCTTAATACTACAATATCAACATGGAATAAAAAAATATCTTCATTATATATAAATATCACTATAAAACATTAGTACCACATATCATAAATAGTCATATAAATAATATATAACAAAATTAAATTTGTTAACTCACGTCATCAACCTATATAAAAAACAAAATGGAATAAAAAAATCTTAATAACCATATAAAATAAATATATTATCACATAAACACATAAGATTACATCAGGAACATAAAAATAATTATCATAATATACCCTATCAGATCATAAGAGTTTTTTTAATATTACATTAAAAGAATTCAAATTATCACTATTAACCAAATATCATTAAAAAATTAATATAATTCCTGAATCAATTTCTATCCAAAATAACTATATCAAAGTTTTACATAAAACTATGTGTGTCTCTCTGTACATCAATTTTTCCCACTTATTATAAGGGTCTATATGAGGATACTATATAGAATATTTCTTCTAATAATAACTAATAACTATAACAATATATCAATATTAGAAAATAATTGATTTATAACAATCCTTACATGTTACATGATAATAATGTGAGCCCATGAAAACAAACATAACATAAAAATGTAGTCTAAATTAACCATAGGCTAATCATAAATGTACATGCACATAAAAATATAAATTCATCCCATTCTTGGCAACATAGAACTACCTGGAAACAGCAAAATCTACGTCATCTAGATCATTCACTGCCCATACTCTCAACTATAATATGTTATAGTAATATATCTTTTACCCTTACCAATACCACTATCCATAAGATCTCCATGTGTCTTATAGGTCATTTGGAGAGTGTGAGTATGAATTCAGTAGGCTACAACCAATAGTGTTCCTAAATACATATGTATACCTGTTTTTAAAATCCATTATCATCATGTACATTAATAATTCCATATTCATTTTTAAAAATGTTTTATATAAAAATCATTAAGATATTCCATTTAGATACCTTTTAATATAAATTATAAATTGTACTTTATATATATTTTATAAAAACATTTCAAAGAACAATTTAAACACATGAACAAGGAATAGAAAAATATTTTCAGGAAGATTTTAAATGAAGACTTATTTATTAGAAAATCCCTTATAAAATTAGCTATATTTAAATTATAAGTCCCATGAAATAATAAAATTATAAAAAACATTAAATATCCTAAGAATAGAAAAACTAATGATATGAAAAGTTAATTTGGCTGTATATACACCACACAAAAGAATATAGGCGTATGAAATAAACAAATTCCCCAATGAAAGGAGATTTATATGAAGTCCCTAACCTAGACTATGACTTTTCATGTTTGTATTTATATTCATGAATAATAAAAATATCTTAATTATTGAATATCGTGAGAAATTTATTCGATTTTATTATTAATTTTATCTCACATGTTGACATGTTATGTACAATTACTTAATAAATTGTGTTTATTTTAGATGTTTTGACCATATTCTTTATATGTGACAAAAATGAAATTGGTAGGTCCACTAGGGTCAATGAGGTCACTATTCAAACTTCTAAAGAATAAGAATCATGAAATAACTATCATATTTATAGATCAATTATACTATAAAAAACAATAATGATATATGGTTATGAAAAATGAACTAATTTTATGATCAAAGAGATTGTAAGTTGTACATACACATGAGTAATTTTTCCATTTTTCAATAAAAATTATAAAATGAAGGTAACTAGTACACCTTATGGAGGTGGTGGATCCTATTTCAACGAACAACATTATCACTTTTTTTGTGAGTAAAAAGGTGAGAAATGAAATCTTATATTATACTTCCTAAGTCATTAATATGTCATAAATATCAAAATATTTCATGTATATCAAATATATTCCTTATATTTTCCCTTATTACCTTCCATTTAATGTGTCAGTGAAAACAAATCACATTTCGTCGTGTGGCAGTAGTCTATCTTACACACAAGCAACGTTATCATTTCTCTAACGTATTAAAGTATGAGAAGGATATATATGATCTAACGAATATTGAGGTATAAAATAATTATAAATATCATAAATAAATTTTTTGATCCATCATTATACCCAATCATGTGAGGTGGTAATGGAAAAAATGAGAGACATCATTTCGCGAGTTAGTAGTCCGCCATTCAAACGAACGATGATTTACTGACCAATGTGATGGATGTTTGAGTGGATGTAGGTCAAAATAATTCCACAAAAATATTATTATATTTAATATACTGATGTTATTATTCCATTATGGTATAATAATTTTATATGGGGGAGGTGGAATAAATAAAACAATAATATTCATTGATGAGTGTTACCTCGTTTTCAGGTATCATCTTTTGGGTTTCACTAATGGTGTTCCAAGGATATATTTTTTCCAAATTAAGGATCAAAAAGGGAGAGAAGTTAGGTATAAAATTTATTTGAGTATGTTTTCTCCAAACAAATTTTTTATTTTATGGAGTGAAAATAGGAGGAGAGTGGTTTCCTTTTATTTGTGGGGTGAGTTGCACACTTGTAATTTGTTGAAAGAATAAATTTCACAGAAATTTTTTCATGTCACTAAGACTAAATAATGGTCCATTCCAAATCTTAGAAGGTATATGGTCAATTTAAGTCTATAAAATGGGTGTTGGAATATTTCTAGGTTATTTATCCCCATATGTTTAATGATTAACCACTAATTAAACTCATTTTACCATAATCACTGTAATTAATTTTAATTTCATTCACTAAACTCATGGTTACAAAATTATTTTAAAATTATTAGAAATTATGAAATATGTTTACTAAAACTATTTAATCCATATTTCAAAATTTATTTCACATAAGTGGAAAATTTTAATTTAAAATTTATTTTGGTGATGCTATGAGATAGCTTGTTTTTATAAAGAGTATTTTTTATACATGGATGATTCTATGTAAACTCCATGACTAATAATAATCATTAAATGAAAATTAATTTTTATTTAATGATATAAAATATATAAATTTAATCTAAAAAATTTACCCTTAGGTATTATTTTAATTAACTAAAAGGGGAAATGTTGTGCATTTTAAAATAGTTTTTAGAAAAAAAAATCAATTTTTAAACCCAAATAAACATATTTTTAAAAACAATTTAAATGTGATTAAAACGTAATTAATATTATTAAATATTAATAAATAATACATAGGATAATTGAAATAATATTCCAAACATAATTTTACTCTTAAGTTACTTAATTTGTTACAAAGAAAATACTTTTTATAAAAATTTGTATTTTTAACTATTCACTGAAAAATCAAAATATAATAAAAAATACAAAAAATTTACCCTAAGTGAATTTTGATATGGTAATTTCAAAAATGGTATTAATTTAATTTAATTGAAATTACAATATTAATATTTTAATATTTAATTAATATATTATAAGAAATGTGTTTAATTCAAACTATCTTCTTTTTGATTAAAAATTACTAGATATTTTTATTACTATGTAATTCACACTGTAAATATGAAAATGATTAATTCTATATTTAATTTGGTTTTCACATAATTATCCTTTGAATAAATAGTTTACTTTTAATTTTATTCACTTATTAAATAATTAGAGATATCATAAACTCATAGTATTTTTAGATTCCCATGTTGACTCTTCCACCAAACAGTTTTACATAAAACCATAACCTAGTGAATCACATTATTCAATAAAACATTTTCTCTATTGTCAAGAATATTAATTTTATATTTATCATATGAAATATTCTCTTTCAACTAAAATAAATTAGGTAGTTGAACATGATGTTAATCTGGCACATATATCCTTGACATTAAAAAATGAAATATGTTGTGGTGATGAGATAAACTTTGGGGGAAATACACTTTATATGAACTAATAAGACAATATACTTGATTTCATAAGGTATAATTAATCACATAATTAGCTCCCAAATTTTTCAAAAAAAAATATAACACTTTTCTATATAGAAACACTAAAAAAATACATAATCAGCAACCTCGAATAAAAGATCTTTCCTATGGTTATCTGAGTAAAAATTATTCTTGCTCTAAGTTTTCCTCATGTTTTTCTGAATAAATTATACATTCTTAGCCATTTCCTCTTAAAACTATGGTCCCATCAACATTATTTATCATACTTCATCCCAAAATTATTTTTTTGACACCTATTTCAATATAATGCTTCAAATTTTACAATATGTATAATGGAATGTAATCTATTATTATAAGAAAAATCAACCAAGGAATGACGGTGATCCCAAATTTCCTTGTAATCCACTAAAAAAGAGCACAACATATCTACCATTTTCAAAATATTCCAAAAAAAATTTCCATAAAATTGAGGATGAAAAGATATACTTTGTTTAATTTAGTACCTAATTACTTCTGAAGTCCATTCTAAAAATTAAATATGAACCATGGATCATGGTCTAATAAAACTGAGAGAGGCACTCAATGTGAATTGAATATCACCTTTAGATACATTCCAAAAATATGACCTATATACATTATATCATGAATGGGAAGAAATTTTAATATTTAGTTAATTTATCAATAATAACGTAAATCACATTATTATTTTGAGAGTTGTTTGGAAGTCCTACCATGAAATCCATTAAAAGATTTTCTCCATTCCACTCTGTTAGTAGAAAAGGTTGAATAATCCATTTCACTAATTATAATTCTTCTTTAACCTACTAATAAATAAAACACTTCATGGTAAGGTCATAAAAATATCTTTTCATTCCATCCCACTAGTAATACTTCTAATGGTATTTGTGCATCTTATTCATGCAATGATAAATGGAAGATAGGAAACTATGATGTTAACTCAATAACTCTCCCTTCAACTAGTAACCATAAGGCACACATATCCTTTTTCAAAATGGTAAAACACATTTTGCGTATATACTAAAAATTAGGAATCTTACCCATCTTAACAAATTCTAAATTTTCCTACAAAGATTGATCCTCTTTCTAATCTCTCTTAATTATTTTTGAAAAATTTGATTGTAATGAAACATGAAGCCAAACATAGGATGTCCCTACATCAAAAAATTATAGTCCAAGCATCAAAAAATCATTAATTAAAGTTTCATGTTCAAAATGTAACATGTTTAATATATCATTTCTTTTTTAACTAAAATAATCATCCATATTTTTCCCTATTTAGTATTGTAATGAATCATATAATCATAATTCTTGATTAGTGTAAGCTATATTCTCTATCTCATGTTAAGTTATTTCGCAATGAATGCATATTTAAAACTTTTTTTAACTGTATATATTTCATAATATACTCAATATAAATTATTCAATGAAATTTTTAAAATAAAAAACACTAGAAGATAATTACATATCATGTATCAAGTAATTTAACTCAGGATGTTTCAATTGACATGAGGCATAGAAACTTTTCTGACCATTATGTATTAGAAAACATCTAATTCCGTTCAATCAAGAATCATTATAGATGAAGAATTATCCATTTCTATAATTTAGGGAAAATATAAAGAATTTACCAATATTATTATCAGTTTATGAAAACAATATAATATTTTTTGTTCCAAATGAATTTAACTGCATTTCGAGTTAACAAACTTATTGGGATAGAAAACTGAGTTTTTTTTTTCAAAAAACCACCCGTTGTAACCTACTAATCAAAAATAATATGAATCTCTTTGATATTTATGGGTCTTGTAAATTATTCAACAAATTTATTTTAACAAGGTTAATAGTTAATCCATCTTTATAAATAATATGTTTCTTTAATGAAATTTATTGCAACCTAAATTCCTAGTTTTGTAATATCCCATACAGTCTATTTTCATTTAATGTTTTCAAAGCAACCCTTATGTGTCTTTCATTTTCCTATTGAATTTTAGAATATATGAAAATTTCTTCAATAATTACTACAATAAAGTTTCTAGGAACTTGTGAAAAATGATATTCATAAGGTCCATAAATATAGAATGTTCATCATATAACCAAAATGGAATAATTACAAACATATAGTGAGAACACCTTGTTCAAAACACAGTCTATGAAATATCTCATTATTTTACTTTGAACTGATGGAACCCCCACATTATGTCAACCTTTCTAAAATACTGAGCTCTTGGAGTTGATCAAATAGATCATTGATTTTTGTAAAAGGATACATATTCTTAATAGTGATGTTATTCAAGTATCTATGATCAATTCAAAGTCACATTTAATCCTCTTAAATTTTAACAAAGAAAATGAGAAACCCATAATGATATTCTAGGTCAGATGAAACCATCATCTAATAACTCTTGCAAACTTTTTTCTATTTAATATACTCCACTTGATCCATATGATAAGGGGGTTTATAAAGATGTTTAGAAATAGGTACTAAGTCATCCATAAACTCAACCTCTAAAATAATGATAACACCAGAAAAATAATCTAAAAAATCATATATTTAGTCACTACTTACACAACACAAATTTGAACATTTTCAATATTTTTAACAATATGATCAAGGTAAAATTCATTTCCATCTAAAATTAGTTTCTCAGATTCTTAGTAAGTTATAAATGACATGAATTAATTGAACACAACTTTCACAAAACTATAATAATTATTAGGACGATAAAATTTATGTAATTCCATAACAAGAATGATTTCAAACACTTCTACGGTATGTTCAATAATATTTAAAAGCAATACCATCCCACTAATATCAATAAAAGATTCATATAAATTTTTTCTTCTTTAGTACTTCAAACTAGAGTTTTAGAAAAATTCTATCAAACTTTCATTAGGTGATATTTCCAATTTACATGAGAATTTCTCCAAAAATGAAGTAATGTGAAGATCTAAACCCAAAAAGGGGATTTATATAATTTTAAGACACAAGTAACATACCTTTCACCACTTCATTTTATTACCTATCATTAAGAGTCGTAGTAGGAAATAAGTTTTATAAACCTCTCTTTCTGATCATAATGATTTCCATCCTATGATACTAAATCCAAAAATATTTTAGCATAATGACACAACTCATTTATACTAAAACACCTCATCATGAGATGAAAATCGGTTACCAAATTATTTGGTTGGTCATGGATCTTTTTTTATAATCAAATGATATGTGACTAAACATACCACATCGGAAAAACTTCCAAGATCCCATCAAAAATTCTTTGAAATGTTAGATTTAAAACATGGAACGTTTTGGGGGAATACCTCCAGAATTATTAGAATTATTTCCTCTTTTTCTGCCACATTTACCTTTTCTTATATTTTTTATCTCGAGGATCATATGTCTCAACAAATTATATCTCAAAATTCAAAGAAAAATGAAAAACATTCACATAAATTCTAAATTATCATGTTTCAATTTCTCTTCATAAACATGGTTTTACCCATGAGTAAAATATATTAATTTTTATATTAGTAACCTCGATAAAATATGGCACACACCTAGCCATTCTTCTAATGTTTTCTTCATAGGATTATATATAATATTTATTTTTCTACATCAATTCCAGGAATTGGTTTTCCATCTATATTTGAACAAACATAGTTAAATATTTCTCAATGAAAAGATAATTGAATGTTTCCCATTACATGTTATCAAGATCTACTTTTTCTATAATATTTTTAACCAAATTACACCATAGATTATATTAATCTTCATAATGATAAATATAAAGTGTTACATTTTGATGTTATGAATAGCACATGACTGCACATATATTTTCCAGAAAATTTATCTATCCTTCATATAAAATGCGGTTATATGATCCACTAAATTATGGTTGATTTTTTCTCAGGAAATGAATCACTATAGACTAGTTCTTCTGTGGAATATTGGGTTCCTCTATGACAAGGATACCATACCATTCATATCTTGTGCTCATTGATCCATCACTATAACAAGATATTCTATTCTCATTCCAACAATCTCAGGATTCTGATTTAGAACAATATTTTCTCTTAGTTCCTTCTCACTACAGCTTCCTTATTTCCTATGTAGATAACCATTTTGAAAAGAAATATTTTTGGCAAGTAAAAATGGAAATAGTTAAATTCTATATCATTAATACATAACCATAAGGTCAAAACATTAAAGGGGAAGTTATTAACATTATAATAAAGTCTAATGTTGTATAAATCGACCTTTGATACCAACTATAAAGCCCTATCCTTAAACATTGAAAAATATGGAGTTTGATTTCAATAATTTATTATCGTACATTTGAGTATCTTTTCAGGTCTATATTTTTTTATAATTATCTCATAACTCAAACATAATAAATCTATGGAATTCAAATTCGAAACTTCTAATTAGTATCCATTTTTTCTGTAATATAGAACTTTTAAAAAATTCAGGATTTAATTTCATGTAAAATCTCAATGACATTCATCTTTACTTCTTCCTTTCCCTCTCCCATCCTCAAAACATGTGAATAATATTTTAAAAAATCTTTATGAGCACAAAATATAAATAATGGATATAAAAAGAAAGGAAACTATTAGTCCAGGGAAAATAATTAAAACCCATAAAACATTTACCTTTATCTTTAGAGTTCTTTGGTCATGTGAAGTAAAATTTCACTTGAAAAACACAATTACATTTTTCTCAGTTAATGTTATTAAAACCCATATCATGAAATTAAAACACTTTTTTTGGTTTTATAAATAATCATATTCATAAAAACCTTTCAAACCACTTTTTATGGGAATAATCATGTGGCTAACATACATGAATATAATTACCAAATTAATTGTAGTAGTATATAGGTGAACATATCTTTTATCTATAAAAGGATCACCAGGAACTATGTGGGTTTCCCCATTATATAAACTGTAAAGGGTTCACTTGTTTTTATCTGATCTGCCCCATCATATATGTTGTAACAAGCTCACCTAGTTCTATTTGGGAACATCCATTTCTCATGTATAATTCTCAAGTACCATAACCTGAATAAAATATTTCAAATTATTTCACTTTTGAAAAATTGTTTTAAACATATATAAAATTAAATTTTGTATACCAAAATACCATTTAATTTTAAAACCCATTTTTAATACCAAAATTCCATTTAATTTTAGGAAACAATTTTCAATAATAAAATACCACAAAATTTGGAAATTGTATTAATTGAAGAAAATGTGAAATTTTATAAATGAATACAGGAATCACATCATGGTCGTGGTGGCTGAAAATATATGGTCATTATGTAAGTTAATAAGTACTTCAATTGTTTATCATAACATTAAACATAAAAAAACCAAATAATATTCCTTTTTGAAAACAACTGAAAATTAATTATAAAATTTAATTTATAAAATTTTTATAAAAGAAATTCAAATATCATTTAAAAACATTAACACGTAATAGAGATCATATTATATAAGATTTTTAAATATGATGTATTAAGAATAAAAATCCCTTATCACTTTAGAAATATATAAATCATAATCCCCCTGAAATAATATCATTATATATAACATAGAATACCAATATAATAGATAAATTCATGATATATAAAGTAAAAAATGGAAGTATATACACCATATAAAATAATATAGGTGTACAAATAAATATATACCTCAATGAAAGTTAATTGGTACGTATCACCTTACATTGATCCGGAATTGTCATATGTGTCTTTGTGTTACACAATAATAAACTTGTGTTAATTATTTAACTATTTGAGACCATTTTTAAAAGTTATTATTAATTTTATATCACTTATTAATAATACATACACAATTAATAAATCAATTATGTTTAAGTAGGATGTTTTGACCATACTCGACTTACGTGTAAAAATGACTATGGTCGGTCAACTATGGCCAAAGACGTAATTATTTAAAAATATCCAGAACAATGAACTAACTTTTTTATTATGAAGATGGTAGGTCGTATGTATGAATGAGTAACATTTCAAATTTTCAATGAGCATTATGGAATAAAGGTAAGTAATGTTTTATATTTCAAGAGTTATAATTATATAATAAATATCATATTTTTTAATTATACACACACACACACATATATATATATATATATATAATTTCTATTTGTTTTGATGAAAAAATCAGCCACATCACTTTGAGAAGGTCGTAGTCCACATGTCCATGAACGACATTATCACTTTTTTAGTGAGTGGAAAGGTAAGAAAGAAAATGTTATATTATACCTATATAATGATAAATATTTTATAAATGAAATAATATGTAATTTAAATCACTTATGTCTACTATATTTACCCTTATTACCATTCATGTAATGCGTTAGTGAAAACGAATCACATCGCTTTGTGATGAAGTTGTCCTCCATACAGACAAACAATGATATTGTATCCCTTGAGTTTTGGAATATAAAAAGTGTATATATGATATAATGAATCCATAGGTATACCTATGTTATAAATATCATATAAAATGTTTTATATATATCATTATACCCAATTGTGAGTGGTGGTAACGAAAAAATAAATGACATCTTTTCGTGATGTGGTAGTCCGTCGTACAAATGAATGATGATTTCCTAACCCATTTGATAGAATTATGTGGGGTTTTAGGTAAAAACATTAACATAAAAACATTTATATATATATATTATACCAATTTATTTATATCATCATGGTTAATAAGAATTTATGGGGTGTAGAAAGAAATAAAAGAAAAAAGCTCGTTGGTGAACATTACATCTTCATAAAGTATCTCTTTTTGGTTTTCACAAAATGCCTTACCTTGAAATATTTTATCACAATGTTATCGATTTTAGGAGGATATTAGTGATGTTATGAAGTTGTTTTGTATTGGATTGTCTAGATGAATCAGTTTTGAATTTGTGAAGAGAGGAAGAGTGGGTGTGGCCATTTATAAGTGGGGTGAGTGACAGACTAGTAATATTTTGAAAGACTAAATAACATTCAAGATTTATTCATTTCACCAGGAACCTATAATGTTATACTATCTATCCAAATAGATATAATTTATTAATATGTCCATACAATTGTTTTTTAAAATTTATATTAGTTTTTTGGACACTTAATATTGAATATTAACCACTAAATATACTCGTTTTTACCTTAATCTCTTTAATTTATTTTAGATTATTTCACTAGTCTATTTGGTAAAAAAATATGTTCAACATATTATAATTTATAAATTATGATTATTAAAATTATGGAGTCCATTTTGAAAAATTCAGTTCACAGTTTTTTCAATATTTAATTTAATATTAATCTTGTAAACGTAGCAAGGAAACAAGTTTTTAAGAAGATTATTTCTCAGAAAAAAGATAATTATAAGTTAACTCAATGAATGATAATAATAATTACATTAAAATAAATTAATATTTAATTATTTTTAATCTCTAAATTTAATTTAGAAATTCCCCCACTATGTATTATTTAATTAATTTAAAAGGTGATACATTATGAATTTTAAAACAGTTTTTAGAAAAAATAGTTTTTAAAACAAAAAAATATTATATTAAGAAAAAATGTAAGGTTGACTAAAAAGTAATTAAGTAGATTAAATATAAATAAATAATTATTATTTTATATTAAATAATATAAAATAATATTAGGACTCTTATATTACTTAATTTATTAAAAATAAAACAGTTTTTATAAAAATCTGTATTGTTAAATATTAACAGAAAAATGAATAATTTTCCAAAATTATAAAATTTCCCTTAATTGAAATTTTTATATTATGATTTATTAAACAATATTAATTTTATTTAATAAATATTCTAAATTTTAATAATTAATATTTAGAAAAACCTTATAAGATAATTGTTTAATTAAAACATTTTTTTGGAATAAAAATTACATGATTTTTTTATAACAATATAACTCAATCTATAAATACGAAAATGATTTATCCTATCATTTACTAGGTTGGTGCACATAATTTATTTTTTAGTTCATTGGTTATTGCCCTTAAATAATGTAAAAAAGTAAATTTACACTCATAGTTGACCTTAGGAAAATTATTTTATGGAGTTGTTGAAATGAGAATGAAATATTTACCATTGTGATTCATTTTAATGGAATTTCATGAATGTTGAATTTTAAGGGAGATTTAATGTTTATAAAATAAGTAGATATTTTTTGCATTAGTAAAGACATTTCATAACTACTCAATTTTGTCTCAAATGAAAAATCCAATTTTTTTGTTATGTTTAGAGTAGTTTTATTTTTTATGAGAGACGTAATTTCAATTGAAATTCATAAAACCGTGAGACTGAAAATTATCACACATTAAAATATATAAAAAAATTATATTTATTTTTTTTCACAGTGAAAAGGTAGTTACAATGTTATGTCTTGGTCTGGGTTTGACACATCGGTTCCCCGATCTAGTTCTCTAAGTGACCTCAAGCATGCCTCCCCAGTCACTAGACGTTTCTTAATAGAAGTGAAGATTTAATATTAATCATAGTAATAATATACCCTCTTTATCATAGAAATAATACAACATAAATAAATAAAATAACCAAGTAAAATAACCATTAAAATAATATTACAACTTTTACATGAAGACCAAAACAAGAAATACAATATCAATACTGAACAGTATATATGTCATTCCAAAGTACATATCAACTATCAATATAAAAAACTAAAAATAAATAAAGACAATGAAAACTCCCAAGTGGATCCCAAACCACATTTGGCTCTCTCATCCATTCTCCATCCCAAATCATCCATCTTACATTGGGCCCTTTCCCTTATCAATTTCTGAAACCATGAATTCTACTTAGGTACCGATTAGGCATCCCAAGTAGGGGTGAGTACAACTCATTAATCCACCACCAATAGAATCTAATACAATATCCAGTCAATAACTATGTTTGAAGTTATATAATGAATAAATAAAAGAAATAAATTAAATAGTTTACATTTACTCAATTAATCTTTATTTAACCACATAACACCCTCAGGTTATCAAGGACACCCAAAGCCCATTAATTTATTCAACCCATGCCATATTTTGAATCATATCACATAAAAAATTCACAATTCACAATAACACATGGTCTTTCATAACACTCTGCATTTAAATTTATAATATTGCTAATTGGAATCATGGTCCAATGCCAACATTTTTCTCCTAGGTCATCATGTCTTGGTCACCATGGGTTTTGAAGAATTAGTCTATTTCCCACACTAATTTACAAATAAATTAATCACTATTGTATTTGGATATTGGCGACCATGTCCCACACACATTTATCAATCAATTTATTGTTATGGTCTTTATAATCAATTAAACATGCCTCACACACATTTATCAATCAATTCCCCACTATGGGCATTATAATTAGCTGACCATGTCCCACAAAAGTTTATAATGTATATCCAAATATCACAAATATGATCTAAATCATGTTTAATCAAAAATTACATTCTTATAAAATCCCACATTAAAATCAATAATTAATTAATTAAATGATTAATTAATCAAATTCAACCAATTACATAATCACAAAGATTTCTCATTAATTAATTATACAATTAATTAAGAAAATCCTACAATCTCAATATCCCATAATTAATTCAACAATTAGTTACTCCAATTCACAATCCATTAATTTATTAATTTAACAAATTAATTTATTCAATTTATGAAATCCAATTTCTAGTCATCCAACAACAATTCTACAACTACATACACATAATTGAAATCAACACATTGGGATTTTAATAATATAAAACCTTATTCAATTCACTGAAGAGGGAAATATCTCAACTAATATCCCCTAATTTGAAATAGATATGTCAAACCCATTATGAAAAACATGATCTAGATCTGAAACCAAGATCCATGATTAGACAAATTAAGATCCAACAAACCTAGTTCGAGATCTAGATCCAATAGTGGATAAACCTTCCTCTATTATCTAGGAAGTGAAGCATGAGAGAGAGAGATATCTTAAGGGGAATAAAATATATACTCGGAGAGGTGTATATCTTATAATATCGCATTAGAATTGAAAATAACAAAGTTCATAAGGTCTTGGTATTCATCCAGGAGCCTCTAAGATTCATATTAATGAGTTTAGGTTCATGTATGGGTGATTAAGGATTAATACCGAGAGTTTGAGTATTTTTAATACAATTTTTGGGGTAACTAAAAACCCACAAACAGTTTCTTGAGAAGGGGTGCACGGTTTTCAAAACAGTGCACCTTGACCATGCACCTCTTCTAAGGGTGTGCAAGGTTTCTACAAATACTTCTCATGATTTGAAAAACTATGCACCATACATGTTAATTACCACTATTTTTGTTAACACGGTTTGTAGGGATTGGTCCCACATTTTGGGAAAACATTATTCCAACCATGAATGACCTCAACACTATCCAAATTTCACAAATTTCACTCAGAAACTCATCACTAAATAACCAAAACAAAAACCTTAAAAACAAGGAAAAAAAGTACCTATAAAAGATCTTGAGAAATCACCAGAAATGGTTTGGACCATACAAACTCCCCACCTTATTATAGATCATCCTCAAGATGTACACCTAAGAAACTCTATAATTTAGATTCAAAAATACCAATCCAAAGAACCTTTATATCCACTTCATTCTCCCATGTTTCCCCCAAATCCTTGCCATGTTTGTAAAATACATGAACTAACAGAGTGGACTTTCCCCAATGAACTTTATAATTGTGATCCAAAATATGTATCATATTATCCACAAAGGATGCCTCAGTCTCAAACTTAACATCATCCACATAAATTACATAATAAGGGTAGGTGTGATTCCGAAAAAGTTGTTGAAAACAGAAAAGATCATGAAAACCATTGTAGCTCTGTGGAATATCCAATCAGTATGCCACTATCCAAATTCTCTCCCCAAACTCGAACTATCCAACTAACCTCTGTTCCATCTTCCCTATCTTTATATCATATGGTGACCCAATCTATATGGAACACAATGGAATATATGATCACTCTCTATAAACTATAGGGGTCCTTAATATCTATCATTATATGAATTCTATCTACTTGGAGTCATAGAAATATGTTTTTGAATTAGTTGGACCTGCTCCAACATCTCCTACACGAGCCTCCGTCCCAACAACTCGGAATCACCTACCTCGATCCAACATAGAGGTGATATTAATGACCTACCATAAAGACCATCATATGGTTCCATCTATATATTTTCAATGTAACTATTGTTATAGGTGAACTCCCCCAAAGTTATGTTCTTCTCCCAAAATCCACCGAATTCTAGAACACACGCTCGAATAAAATCCTATACCACTTATATCTTATGCTTTAACATCCCATCTGTCGGTGGGTGGGATTATGTACTTAATAAAGCATCTGAACCATGTTCCTTCAAAAAACTATTCTATAAGCATGAAGTAAAGTGGCATCCTTTTATGAATTAATACTCTGAGGTACTTAATGTAGATAGACTATCTCTTGAATGAACAAGTCTCCCAACGTCTCCAATAATAAATTATCCCTTTTTGGTAATAAATGTGTGAAATATTTCAAATGGTCCTCAATAATCCAAATAACATAATTCTTATTAAGAATCCTTGGAATACCAACAAAATATTCGATATAAACTTCATCCCACTTCCATTACAGAAAGGGAAATTGTTGTAATACACTAATGGGGAATTCATGATCTTCTTTCATCTGATGATAGGTGTAGCAATGTGTCACAGACCCTGCTATCTCAATTTTCATTACTGACCACCAAAACAGCCATCTTAGGTCACGGTTCATTTTGGTCACTCCTAGATGCCCTACCCACTTCAAGGAATCAAATTCATGTATCATATCCTCATGTATGATCATAGGTTACAACAACCTAATTCCTGACATTGATGATCTCATCCTCATATATGGTCTAATATGAAGGTGTCTCCCCACCTTCAAGGCTTCCACCAAAGATAAAAATTCTAGATCCCCATAAGACATATCTATAACATAGATGATAAGTGTATACACTAATGAAAATGAGATGAGATTAATCTACTCCTAGCTCTACTAAAACATAAAATGAATCTCAATAGGTAAAGTAATCATCTTGAACTCTGGTATAGATCCTTCAACAACATGATCTAGAGTCCTCCTGCATAAGTCATTAGCAAATATATTTCTTTTCCTAGGATTATATGCTAGATCAATGTTGAATTACTGAATATACTCAACCCATCTCCACTTCTAGTGATTCAAGTATCACTGTGAGAATATATATATTAAGCGTTTATGATCAGTATACATTGTAAACTCTTATCCAAATAGATAAGGCTTCAAACACATCAAATCATAAAAAAATATTTCCAAATCGAGTTTTTTCGTAGGTTAATTCCATTCATTTGGCCTCAACATCCTAGACCCATATTCCACAATTTGATCTCCCTACATCAACACCACTACAATCCATATCCCAGAAGGATCAAAAAACACCATATACTTCTCCCCTGGGTTGGGTAGGATCTATATTAGGGTTGATTTAAAGCACATATTTAGCACTGGGAAATCATTATTATATGCTCGATACCATTCAAACATTACTGTCTTTTGGTTATTCCCGAAAGTGGTGCAACCAAATGGGAAAAGTCCTGAATTAACCCCCAATAATATATATCTAACCCCATGTATCTAGAAATATCAAATAAATTCTTTGGTTTCCCCCAAGAAAAAACATCATGAACCTTCACTGGAACTCTTAACACACATTCCTCTGAGATGATTTTTCCCAAAAAAAATTGAATGGTATATTTTTCACCTCCATAGTGAATATAATTTTCACCTTTAATAGTTGTAAAAAATCACCCCCTTATACAAAAATCTATGTGGGATTAGTATGATACTAACCTTTCCATATCCATAATTAGGTTAATCCCTCACATGTCAAGGATATAAAGATCCCAACTGAAAAGATACTCCCCAACCTCAATAGTACACCCCTTTCATAGACAGATGTATCTCGATCGTACCCCCAATGGTGTATCTGTAGTCATAACCCCACTCACAAACTCCACCACCAGGCACAAACCATCCACTAGTTCTGTATAAAAAATGATGGAGAGGCACCAATATCAAATAATGATATTAGAAGTGTATAATCTGTAAGAATATTACCTTTTACTATTGATGATCCATACTTGATATCCATAAGTGTATGTTGAATGGAATTTAACTATATTAACCATTTTCCCTATGATACAGTTTGAGTCCCTTAAGCTACACCACTCTTCTAATATGGTCACCCTTTCCCAAAAGCTCCACATCCCCTATATCTACCACCACAAAAGTATTACTCCAACTGCCATATTAATAAGGTATGAAAGATCCCCTTCCTATAGTCTAACTCTATATAGTTGCTCCATCACTATAACTCTGTTATGGGTTCTTGCAGAACATCTATAGATGTATCATATTTCTGCAGCCTCATCACTCAACTGATGCTTGGGTGAACCATCTCTGAAAGTGTCCCTACCTATCACAATGGTGAAAGATCAGATGTTCAATGTCATATGTAATTGATCCTTCCCCTTGGACACTATTCTTGCTATCAGTATAGATAACATTCTCAGAGTGATTCTTCCTTCTATCATAATATGTAATTTATGAACGTCCATAAGGAAAAACGTTCCCTCCATTGGAAGCCTCCTTCAGATTCCCTGAGATATGAGATCTTGATTCACCACTTCTGAAAACATCTTCATCCTAAACATATTCACCTAGGATATAATTTCACATTTAATATCATACTAAAACCTTTTTTTGTAGTTACTACATCGCCTAACAATTCTAGAAAAAATCACTACAAATCTCTAAGTTGTCCATGTTAGTCTATCATGGACATAGTCCCCTAAGCCAAATGCCTGAACTAAACAACCCTACCATTTCTCAGCATCTCTTGGTAAATATTATCCTAGAAATTCTCCAAAAAATTATTAAAATCCATAATATCAAGATATTCGTCTGGAGTTTGGATTTCTCATCATCTATCTACATTACCACGTAATATGTAGGTATAAAATTTGACTCCTTTCACTCAAGAGTCTCTATGTGGTCAAGTATCATCTTGATAGACTCAATCCAGAACTCAGCTACCTCAATTCCACCATCTCCAGTGAAATTATGAAGGTTATATATCTAGAAATCCATCATCAAATCATAAATAATTTTCATAACCCACCCTGGGTATCTTTACATCAACTAAATTAACAAAAAATTGCTTTCACATTATTTCTCTCTGACTTCCTCACTCTTCACTACAGATGGGATAGGTTCCACATCTAGGGTAGAATCTTCATCCATTCCCTCCTTTCGTGCTCTCAACAAGGATCATTATGAAGGAATATAACTAAAATTCCAAACACACATCATAGGACACATAACACCACTATAACATAGTTAATATAAGTGGGATTCAAATGATTCCATAACAATTCGTTTCTTATTTCTCTACCAAATGGTCAAAACTGATTCTCTTTCGCTAACCTTAACTATCCTTCATCTTGGTTATGGTTAACATGGGAAAACTCATTCTATTCATTTAATTTTCATTATAGAACCATCGGTTTACATCATTCATCATGTTATAACATTTATGTTAATTTTAGGAACTTTTTTCATTTATAACTCACAAGAAAGGGAAAATATTTCATGATCAACAACATACCCCAAAACAATTTCCACTACATGCCTAAAATAATGCATATCAAAATAATTATTAAATTCTTAGTAATATTCATGCATAATTTAATCTCATTCCATACTATTCAATGAGTCAAATCCTAGAAAATCTAAAAATCATTTTTCAAATAAAAAATTGAATCACCCAAGGTGAAATGTCATCTAATTGTAACACCGCACATCAATAAAAATAATCCCACCCTATGTACTTGGGTTTTCCCCATAATTGTGTTAGATACTCCAATTATTTATCTCATGAACACGGGCCATATCTTCTGAGTCCCTTATACAACATTACCAAATATAGAGAAAAAATTAAGACAAAATAAAATTGGTCTCTAATACCACCTTCTAGCATCCCAACTTGTGTTCCACAAACCAGTGCCCCAACCAGGTTCACTACATGATCTCAAACGTGCCTACCAAAATTATAGAGGTTTATGACTAGAATATAGGTACTATTATTAATCATGGGGAGACTATACCCACTTTATCAGAGTAAAAATCCATAAAAATAAATAAAATAACCAAGTGATATAACCACAACCAGTATAATACCAGTATCACATGATGACCAAAATAGGAAGCACAATATCAAAACTGAAAGGTATAGTTGACAAGGAAAAGTAAATGTTTAGTTTCAATATGTAAAAAATAAAAAAATAAAGGCACTGACAACACCCCATCGGGACCCTAACCACATCTTGTTCCCTCATCCATGCTCCATCCCAACTCAGTCATCTAACATAGGTAATTTTCCCTTGACCATTCCTACAACCATAAATTCTATTTGGTTGGGGATCAGAAAACTAGAGTAGGGTGTGGGAACAACACATTATGACACCACCAATAGTGTCTAAAAAATATGCATCCAACAATAATAAATGAAGTTATATAAAGAATAATAAAATCAATAAATCTAGTAGTTTATATTTATTCTATTACTCTTTATTTGACCACATAACACCCCCGGGAACCTAAGGATACCTGAACATCATTACCTAATTAATACCATGTTGGAGTCTGAATAATATCACATACACAATTCAAAATTCATTGTAACACATGGGCTTTCATTATAATTTATATTTCAATTTATAATATATCTAATAGGAACCATGGTCCAATTCCTACATTTTGGTCCTAGGACATCATGCCTCAGTTCCCATGCGATTTTAGAGAAGTAGTCAATTTCCTACACTAATTTATAAGTATATTAATAACTATGGTATTTGGAAAAAGAAATACATGTCCCACAAACATTTATAAATCAATATATCACTATGGGCATTGGAAGTAACAAACCATGTCAGACACACCATTATCAATCAATTTATCACTATGGGATTTTTAATTAGAAAACCATGTACCATGCATGATTTTCACATATATCCTAATGTCACATATATCACATCAATCATGGTTAATCAACATTAACCTTCTTATCACATTCCAGAATCAAAACATCAATTAATTTACTCGTGAATTAATATATCCAATTTAATAAATTACATCATCATAAAAATTATCATTGAATATTTCTACAATTAATTAATACAATTAAACATTATCAATATTCCATAATTAAATAAACAATGAATTATTATAATCCACAATCCCTTAATTAAATAATTTTCCAAATAAATTAAATTAATTAATGAAATTAAATTTCTAATCACCTAATATAAAATCTACAATTAAATACCTGCAATTGAAATAAAAACTTTGGGATTTTAATAATCGACCACTTACCTCAATTTTTAAAAGATCGAGTTCCTAACAAAAATCCCCCAATCTGAAATGGATAGGTCAAACCCCAATATAAAACATCATCTAGATCTAAAACTTATATCCAAGATTAATGGAATCAAGATCTAACAAAACTAGAATAGGTTCTGCATCCAATAGAAAATAAAAATCGATCTCTTATTAGAGAAGAGGACCCAGATATAGAGAGCTATAAATGGGATGAAAAAACATACCTGGAAAGGTGGAGATCTATCAACCAAGCCTTTTAATAGTGAAGAAATGAGGTTACAAGTTCATAGAATAAATCTAAGAGCTTTTCAAATTTTGTGAAATGATTTTATGTTTTAGTATAGGTGATTATGGATTAATACATGGGATCCAGGTATTTTTAAAATAATTTTCTTGATAATTAAAAACCCAAGCATGGTTTAATGGGTAGGGGCACATGGATTTCCGAACTGTACACCTTAACTGTTTGCCTCTTCAAGGGGTGCACCATTTATCTTAAAATGGTTAAATATTTGAGAAATCATTTTCAATTAATTTTAATCCCCTTTATTGGGTTTCACATTGTTTACAAGGTTTTTCCACACGAGTTTGAAAAATCATGCGCCGAATATGCCCTGAACTTATCCTTCAAAATTTCCCAAATATCACTAAAAACAAAAAATGAAATAACCCAAAAAAATATACTCAAAACAAGGAAGAAAATTTCATGAAAACAAGCCTATGACATCTCTAAAAATTGTTGAGATCTTATATACTAGTCTAGGTTACATGGATCATGCATCCATTGTGTCTGTAATTTGAAAATAGGTATTCTAGAACCACCCAATTTTATGTTCCTTCACCACTAAAAATGAGATGCCCTCATATTTGTAAAAAATATATATTATATTTTATGAAGGGGAATTCAATAGAAAATTTATTATTCAAATTAGGGAATACAATAATTTTTCCTTGTCACCTATATAATTTATTTTCATCATTTAAAAAAATGGATTCCTCTCCCCCTAGTTTATAAAATGACCTCCATGGAGAAAATATTATAAGCATAGACATAAAATAACATGTTCATTGAATTTCATCATGGAAATGGTGATAGTGATTATTTATTAATGTTAAGAAATTAAAAATTCTTAAAACTCCACCATCTATTTGGGATTTATTATTTTTATACTCACTATTTTTATGTTTTGTTATTTGTTCCCCACTCTCCCATAATCCAATAACATAAATACTTTTGTGGTGATGAAATGATTAAACATTGTGGAGGGTTTAAATTAAAATTAAATAAAAAATATTTTACATTAATTTAATGAAATATTATTTAAAAAGAAAATTTCATGAGGTGTTTTTAAAAAGGGGGTAAATTTCAATAAATGATTTTCATTCTTCAATAGTTTTTATGTTGATTAAAATAAATTATTTTCCCTTTTTAAATTTATTTATTATCAAAAAAATCCAACAATTATCATGTTTATTTGATATAAAAACTCATAATTATAAATTGAGAAAAACAATAAAAATTAAATAAATTAAACTTTTTCTCTTAATTAATGCATGTCGAATACATTTTTCTAGTCCCAAATATATTCGTTATGTGCATCTAATTATTTGAGGATTTTTATTTCATTGAAATAATTAGGTTTTTAAAGGAAATCATATTAAATCATTAGATTATATTATTTTCTCAATATATGAAGAAAATATTTTTTTCACGTTGATTATATGTATCCTTCAATAATGATAGTAAATATGTTTAAAAATTATATGTCTAGCATGGTATAAGCATGGGGATTATGTATCTATGTTTTCTTATGTTTTTTTTTGTTTCAATAATTCTTCCTGAGATTATTTCATTAACATGGTATGATCTTGATGATGATTACCTATAGTAATAATTATCTTTCATTAAATTTATTATTTAATAAATTATTTCTTTATGAATAATAATGTATTTGTAAAACTGTAAACCTTTGAGAAATATTACCCCATATAATATAAAACACTAATATTGTATCATATTCATATTATCCAATGAACCAAAATGTGATCCGTCCAAGGATTTTCAAGTATTCCATTTTCCACCACAATCTCTAATATTCTCTTATTCTTCATATTTGATTTTGATGGTGATTTCTTAATTTAGAAATGTAGGACAACAAGAGAATTCATAGGTTCCATCACATTGTGGTGGATCCATGATTATTTTCATATTCAAACCAGATAAAGATTGAAAGGTAATGGAAAAAGATATGGTGGATAGATGAAAATTTTCTTGGATGGGTATGTTGGAGGCCCCTTGGGTGTTGATGTAAATGTGCATCAGTGATGCGATTAGTAGAGGGGGAAATGGGAATTTTTATATTGACATATGAACAGTAATTTTAAAATACCTGATTACACTATTATGTTTTTAGTGATCTATTAAATCATATTACATGAAATAGAAACAATTTAGAAACACAAAACATGACCACCATTTATAGATAAATAAAATATTTTTGAAACAATTAACGAATAATAGGGAATACCATACACTAAAGTGACACAACATCCATCTTAACAATCTATATGTTTCATAAAGATCACATAAGTGGAAATCAAATAAACCCAAAATATTCATGTATCCATAGTTTTATTCAAATAATACTATTTTAAAATAGGATACATCTTCCTCCAGAGCAATTAATTACCTTGGTGTGCTAAGGAGGTAAAAGAAATAGAGTTACATGTCTGAGAGACTTGGAAAATTATAATAATAAAATATTAACATACCACATCATGGCAGTATGTCCCATTAAATAGAACATGAGTATGATCATTGGGTGAGGATTAAATAAATAATGTAATATAATGCATGAGTTATTTCTTCAGACAGTTCATGGATGACATGTATGAATGAACTCCCTAACTGTATCGTCGTATAAAATGGATTGATTGATAATAGTGTGTCTGAAATATTCATGAATGATAACATTTATCATTTTATAAAAATTTATTATTTAATATAAGTGTATTTTTTACCTTATTATTATACACATAGTGATTTATATGATATTATCCTATCATACAATATGATTAGTAGACGTAGTGGCATTAAATCACATCTTGTGTCTTATGATATCAACATATTTTATTATATGATATGTAAATCATAGAATTTTTATTTTTTATCCAATTAGGATATAATATATTAATATATCCCTACATCCTACACTATGATATATTCTAATATATTTCATATATATACAACACATTAGATCATATAGCCTTCAATATTCTACTTTCACTGAAGACTAAAAGAAGTTGTTCCATTTCACCCTATATTGTATCATACACAATAACATGTGAAACCATATCCAAACTCTTTTTTCATATTATTTTATATTTTTTAATGTTTTCATCAACTTAACCGTATATCACATCATATAAAATATATTGTGAATAAAACACCCACGTCACATTTTTTATTATCTCTAGATTTTTTTGGGTATCTCACTGAGTGAAACTCAATCATCATTCTGAAAACCACAAAGTGTTACCCAGTGGGCCTTTGTTTAATTGGTAAAAAAATATGAATCTCTAGATCCATAAATTTAAGTGAATAGATTTCTATATAAAAGCATCAATATTACTCATGCTATAATGTGATCTACCATGATCTCCATTAAACACATATATCTTTATACTCGTTTCTTCTAGTTCTGTCACATGTTAGCATGCATTCTCATATGTTCCCCCCAAAATATTTGAGTGAATATGGGATAAGAAGAATTTTCAACCCATATACCCAACTCATACACCCTTTATTCTCATAATAAAGACTAACATAGTTGATGAATATATCACATGACATTCACCTCATTGGAAAACCATATCGCATGCGGCTCATCTGAGTAGATAATAACATAATTTGTAATATATTGGTGTATCCACACACTATTAAAAATATCTCAATTATTTTTCTAGATTTCATAGTCATAAAATGAGAATGAAAATGAAATTTTGTATAAGCACCAACCAAAAACTTGATCAGAAAAATTCCAAACCTCTCCCCGATTAACTAATCCATATGTCTTGTGTAAGAAATATGTAAAAGTATAAATATTAACATTCTAGGTGTCCCACAGACCATAATTAGTGGGGAATCCTATATAATCTATAAATCCTTAGTATATTAAATTTATAGTGTATGAAACTCTATGTGGTATACTTCATGGGTTATGAATCACAAAAAGATCATTTTGTATTCCTCATTGGAATATTTTGTATCTCAATATGTGAATCTAACCCACGCTATCCTTAATATTTCATCATAATATTTAATACACCATGATGAATATCAATTATGAATAAATAAAATTTATAATTTAATAGGTATGTTACAATTATATTTCTTGAAATATATATCAATATATACATATATTCACCCAATGTTAATAAATAATTAAATGGATATTGAATTTCATATGATACATTTTATATCATAAGAACCATTTTAAGAATACTTCACAATACCCATCATAAATGGATGTCTATCATATCATATATTATATATCACTTGGTTATATGTACATTTTATCCACATTATTGGGTTTTTTATTCATTTCATGTAAATTTAATCTCTGACACATCTTTATGGGACCATCTAATAAAACTCTCCCACTAAACTATTTATTGTGTATTATCAATGAAAAAATAAATTATGAAAAATGATGATATTTTTGAGTCATATTCCAAATATACAACACTTTAAGAATATTCAAACACCTTAATAACACCATATAAATTCTTACGATGTCATTTTCTATTTTCTACATTGATTTTTTTTATGTTTAAAATTATCATCCCAAAAAGGGTTTCCATTATGGTTTTTATTTCCAATATATTTATAGATAATGTAAATATTTATATTATTACATACTAGAAAATTTTACACTCATTTAGAAAAAATTGTAATTCAGTTTCTCCAAATAAATAAATGTAACTTTTAAATTATTCTTCATTGTTACATTAAATAAATAAATTTTTATATTAAGTGAAAAAGACAATCATTATCAACCAGTATAATATTTTATTTGTTAAATTTTAAACTTCACTATGTCTAAAAAACACCCACATTCCTCTTAGGCACTATATACTATTCTGAAGATCATACTAATTCTCACAAACTCTATTGTGTTAGTAAATAATCTTCATTTCATTTTACTATAAATATTTGATTAATAAATTATTCGTTCTATTTCATATATTGTATTCTATTTTTTGATAACTCTCCTTGGAAAACTAATAATTTTCATCAAAATATTCCCCTAATTGATGGTGTGAACATCTTTGCTCATATTTAAACAATATTTAGGATAAAAATATTATCCGACATAAAAGTATTTCATCATCGATAAAATATTCTTATCAATATATTCCTTTCAAAATATGTTATAGAATCTGATGATTTGAAAACAAATTTTAATGAATTAATTTACCCATATTGTTTATAAAAACAGTTTGTTAACAGAAAAATTGTCTTATCATATAGTATAAATGAGATAACTATAAATGTCATTTTTTAGATCCATCTGAGCATGAAATAATCCATTACATTCAATTTTTTTGTGAAATAACTTTTTACTTAATCAGTAAAAGAAAAACTACATGATTTATCAATTATTATTCTTATTTTGAACTGATATATATTTATAAAAACGTTAAGGTAGAAATTTTTTATCTTATGCCCTTAAAAATTGAAGAATTTTTCTATGACACTAATACCTTCCATAGTAAATCTGTGAAGATGTATAAATTCTTTCAAGTATCCTAAGTATTAAAACATGTTTAATCATTATTTTTTCTTAATAATAACCTTATGTTTTAATGACTTTAACTAGAAACTCAAAGAAAATTTTTTGGACTCTACATATAACTTATGATCTTCTAGTTTGAACCATTACCCACTTGTACTATCAAAATAGTAGAATAAGATATTAATAATATTCCCAGTCCAACAATTTTCAACACATTTATAATAATAGGGTAAAAATATCTGCAAATAATTCATATTTAGTCATAATTTAAATAAATAATAATACGATGAATACCTTAACCATAAAAATTTTCAAATTAGTTTTTTATCCTCTCTAGGTCATTAGAAAATATAATCATATGGAGTATATGAGAAGAGACAAAAAATCCAGAGTCAATTTAATTATATTACCTTTAAAACCCAAAGTGGATAATTTTATGATTCTCATAAGAATATGTAATCACTTATTGATGTATTTTAATAGATTTTTTGTTAATGGTTTTTTTCTCTAAAAGAAATAAATACTTTTAGCATAAGAATTTTTATTAGGTAATATTTCTTAGAAGTTTCTTTCATTAAACTTCTCTTTCCTATAAAATTTATCTCAAATATGTGTTTGATGATAATTAGGAATATTTTATTTATCTATAACAAAATCTTTTATTATTTAAGTGTCATTTAATATTATTATTTAATAAGAACGTTTATTAAATGAACTACCACAAAAATGTTGACCCATTCTAAATTACTCTTATTCATTAGTGGTTCACGTTATATATTTCACTCTGAAAGAGTCTATTTTGGGGTTTATGTAATAATTTCATTATTTAGGTTGGAAAATATCCCAATCATATCATATATTAATCATGAATAATAAACTAGAAAACTATTTACCCAATCCATAATATATATAAACTCAAATCTATTCTTCCAGTGGCTTAATCCTGCTATGGTCTCCTAGTAAGTGAAACCCATAGAAATATTAATGTATAGGAAAACACAAGATATTGTAGGGCCACCCAAGTATAGAATGAACTACCAGATTGGATAATGTAACAACCCAAACTTTTAATAATAAAATTCTCTTGTGGATAAATAACTCAATAACTAATGTTGTTATAGAGAACACATACAGAATATTTCATTTCTTATTTGGAACTTTTATAAAATATAGCCATAATTATTCGATCAGGAATAAAATATCATTAAGAATCATATCCATTGTTTATATATCCTCTATACAATGATTTTTAAGATTAAAATTTATTAATAGTTATGATAACATCTAATTAACCCAAAAGGAAAAAAATGGCATTGACCAGTTGAATTATACCTAATGATACCCATTTATGAGATATTTTAAGGTAGATGATATCACTTTGATTTTCACTTCACCAAGCCCAACATGGAATTTAACAATTCAAACATTAGTGAAAATTTTTACAAGAAAATTTCAAGCTCTTATAAATAACTTCCCAAACCATGTTCATCGGACCATGTTAATAGAGTACTACTAACACACATGTTAACCTTAAAAAATATGATAGTTTAATAATGGTTTCTGTAACTAGAATGTAGTAGTATGAACTTTTATATTTTATTTTTAATAAAATAATGAATATATTAATCTCATTTTCTTATTAATTTATATATATATATATAATTATCTATGAGATAATTAAATGTATTTTTTAATACAAAGAAACCATAGGTCTGTTTTTTGAAAATATATATTTTAAATTAAAACACACATTTGGAAAGATTTAATAATTTTGAAATAAAAATTATTTTTATAAAATAATGTTATTAAATAATATTTATCTATATAAAATTATAAAATATTTTAATTAAATCTGATGTAATTTTTGTAATGTTCATAAATTCTTTATTATTCAAAAACTTATAATTTTGTCATAACTAGTATATAAAAATTTATTTTGGTAAAATAAAAATTATTTTTTGAAACAAAACATAAAAATTAGATATTGTTGATTTTTTATAATTTTCTAAGAGAATCAATTATTTTGGAAAGAATTAAAATCTGTATAAATATCAGGTACATAAAATGAAATCATAATTTCCAAAAGAGATATAATAAATACCATAATGGTAATCCACAATTAAAAATAGATTTTACCTTTAAAAAAATTATTGATATTTTAATAATTTTACAGATCTTAAATGATTCCTCCAAATCCAATATTATATTTCATGTTTTAAAAAAAACTTCTTTATGAACAGGACTCATTGACACATCATGAAAATAATTATTATAATGATTTTTTTCTTAACCTAACAAAACATTAGAACCCATTCCTCTACGGTAGAAACCATGAGAAGAAAAAATGGCAATGTTTTTTGTTTTAATTATTTTATCACCTAGAGTCAAAAATCTATGTTTTCAAATTAATTAAATATCCCAATATCTTTTTCTATAAATACTCACCAAAACTCCCATTACTCTTCACTAACAATAAATTGACCAAGTTGATCATCCCCATATCCATCCCTAAAGTCCTCTAAAGGTTTTCCCAATATATTAATAATCTCCTCACATGATTTTATAATCACCCCTTAAAGGTTAAGTATTCTCTCCTCTTCTTTTAATTCATGTACTTTCTTTGTACCATGCCTTTTATTTATAATTGTTCATATTGTAGTTTATTTTCATACATCCATTTTATTTCCATTTTCACCACCTTTAAATCTCCTAAAACCATTCCATGATCTTTTATGTACACTCGTTATGCTCCCAAAATTATCCCATTATTTTTCTTACAAAACTTTTGTGTTGTGAATACCCTTACAAATTCCAACTCAAGTGTATTCACCTAGACATACCTATCGTTAATTTATTTTGAAATTCCATGTATATTACCCAAACTAATTATTCAAGGTATTAAAAGTGATGTAATACATTCTTATTTTGTATGACCTATGTGGAACACAAAAGCATGTACATAATATGAATGTAATGGTTGGGCCCAAAATTATATAGCCCTTCAACTCATTTTGTAATATTTTTACCTAATGATATACCATTTATAGAGAATGATAAGTTATCTAAAGAACACTATGTTATTTTGAGTTAGAGGTTATCCATAACTTATTCTTATTATGTCATGTTATATGTTTTTCCACATTACTATAATTCCTCGATTTTATTATAAAATATCATCATTTGATGTTCAAGATTAGTATTCACACCTTTTTATCTCATTATGTTTTTTCTCTTGAATCACATGTACAACTTTCATTATGTTATTCCTTGGTTATTCCCTTCCTTTACTTTATATATCACCTTTATCTTATATATATTCCCATGTAATCCAATGTCATTTTGGAAGATTAATGGAATATAAGGGCATGTTATAGAGTTTTTAAATTTTTTGTTGTATCCTAGTTTCAAGTTATTTTGTTATGAGTATAATTTCCCAATGATCATTGGCATCTCAGTATTATGTATTCCAGTTATATATATATATAAGTTTGTTAAATCATGAAATAAATTTTAAAAAAGATATGGTTTGTCATAGTTATTATTAGAGGGTGGTCTAGTTATTTTGGAGGATTATGATTAAAAACCTTAGTAAAAACCTTCGGGAAAATAATAACCATTGGAAACATACCATAATTTTGTTAAAGTATAGAGTTCTTGGTTTCATGATAAAATAAATACTTTTCTAGATAATGGAATGTGGATGCGGCTCTAGAACAGATGTACCTAGAGGTAATAAATTTTAAAGTTCTCATTCGGTATTAAGTCAACATGTACCTAGTGCATGACATAGAGTCCTCCAAATGAACACCATGAAAGAAAATTTGAGGGATATATTATTTTTTTAATCAAGATTTTTTATAAACCACTATTAGGGGAACAATAATACCTAAAAATTTTAATTTTAGAAAATAGTTCATTGATGACATTGATTAAATCTAATAAATCTACAGGTTAAAGAATACATGTGATTTATCATTTTTCTATTAAAAGTTCATAGATTATATTTTATATATTTAATAGTTTGATTATTATCATCCCAATTTTCCCTTTATATTATTCAATCACTAGAAAGATGAGGAACTGAGTAAACAATCAATGTGATGGGAAATGTTAGGACTACCAAAATAGATTTCAAATCCCAATGGAAGTAGGTGTGATGGACTTAATTATAATAAATAATAAATTAACTCTAGTCATGAATTGAAACATGAAACATAATTACCACTCACATACCCTTGATAAAGATAAATTTTTAATTAAAACCCTTATGTGAGAATGTCCTCTGACGTTCAACGGATCTAATAATCCCTTAATCAATGAACAATAGATAAACATAATTGAAATGATCTTCTACATCCAAGTATTATAACAGTAAGAGAAATTCATGTTGGATATTTATCACATAGTAGGAGACTCTTAACAATAGTGTATATTGATAAAGAACACAAATACCGAGTAAGTAATCAATCTGATAAACTAGAAAGAATCTATGAATATGTTTTTCATTGTATATTTTTCTAACACTCTCTTTTTAAATGGAGAGGGAGTTCCATGGATGCATGAAAAGGGAGGAGAAATTTATCATGGCATATGAACACTATTTTACCCACCTTAAATGATATTCCTATAGATTTATTATTATTCCCAAAAGTAATGTATTCATCTTCTTTAATGGGATAAATCCAAATCTGAAAAAAAAACTTTAGCACTTAGAGGCTTTGAAAAATTTTAATAAATATTCCAAAATTTATTCAAATATAAAATGGAGATCAGAGAATTTAAAAGGCCTATAAAGACAAGATATAGGATGTCGAGGATGGAGTTTAATTCTGGTGGAGTGATAGTTGTAACGCCCCGACCCTAGCTACCCAGAGTCGGTGCATTAATTACATAACATTGGCATGATCACAAGAAAGATCAAATCTCGAAAGACCGATTGGTTTAGTAGCCTTGGAAACACTAGATATATTCATAAGTTTTACATTACATCATTAAACGAAGAACTACTACAGCAACATAATGTCTCCATAATCTACACTCATATCCCACAAAATATCCCTGCAGGTCATTCATAACTTACTTCTTCACTTCCTGGGAAAAATAAAACATAGAAAAGGGGTGAGCTCAAATGCCCAGTAAGGATAACAATATAGCGGAAACTTTCATAAATAAGAATAAACTTTTAAGGCAATGTATAACTAAAACAAAAGCCTTTTAAACTTGAACTTCAACATAGTATGGCAAAAGTAAAAATGAAATAATGCCATTTACTTATTCACATGGATATTCTACTAATCGAATAATCACATGAAAAAATCAATAACCACTTTCATAATGTTGGAATGCAAAATGCTAAACGTTAATTTCTTTGTCTAGGCCTCATCCCAAGACCTAGGGGTTACTTCTAACCGGAACCCAACCCGGAGTGCCTCTAATATCCGGACACCAACCCGGAGTGCCTCTAATAACCGGACACCAACCCGGAGTGCCTCTAATAACCGGACACCAACCCGGAGGGCATAATTTTACCAGTCCCTAACCTGGATGGCTTACTTTAACCAGTCCCCAACCTGGAGGGATTACTTTTACCAGTCCCCAACCTGGAGGGCTTACTTTTACCGGTCCCCAACCCGGAACATACTTGTTTAGCACATTCATCTGAAGAAAAGTTTGAAATATAACATAAACATTCGGATTAAAACTAGCATACGAAATGTCAATAGTTTCACCATAAACTATGAATGGTATAAAATAGCACATCCACAGTCAAACATATCACAAAACCTTCAATACAATATAGAAGTTTTGTATTATAATAAATCAACTTCAAATAAGCGTAAAATCCATTAAAGGATGTTGACATAGATGAAATCAAAACACTTTTTAGAGAAATATCTATTTCTATTTTTGAAATCATTTAAGAGCCATATAAAATAAAACATTTTCTTGAAAATATTCTTGTAAGCTTGTAAGGAAAGCTTTGACGATTTTATAACGGCGGAAAATAACCGCACCCGCCGTATAAGCAAAAAAAACATTCTTATCTTAATTCTGTCGAAAAGGTCAAAAAGGACCTTATTTTGAAAACGACGGAAAGATTCCTTTATAAACCTCTTACAAAAAGTCAAACAAGGGTATAAATGAATTTAACCCATATTCTTGTAAATAATAAATATGTTTTGAAATACATTTCGAAGAAACATGGATGTCGATGATAAAGAAATCCCAGTAGATTGTTATGTATAAACAACCTCGGATAATGAAGAGATTGTGAAATAACCCTTACCTTGTACTTTTCCTTGGTTGGGGTAGGTTAACCTTCTGTATAATGGTGAAATAATTGTTATTAAATTATACAAGAATCATATATATTAATATGATATCATATATGATCTTTTAACATTGATTTGTTAATAATATCTTAGAATTATCGTCGTTTCGGGTGTTAACTTACTCATTTTCTTTTATATGTTTTGTTACATAAGTCATGTTTGATGTATCTTATTCATATCCAGAATGATATCAAGTCCTTAAACATCATTTTTAAATCATTAAATGATAATTATACTTGAATGGATACGATGGAGAATGAATCTCATCGCGTTCGTGGAGACGGTAGTCCGTACGTACGCACGAACGCTACTTCCATTTAATTTTTATTTTAAAAGAATCGAATCCAAATGATACATAGGTATATTACTATTCCAGTATAATATAATATTTTATATATGTTACTTAAGTTCATTAACACCATCCTTTATACGTTCCATGTGTGGTATGAACGAGTCATATCATTTTAAGGGGGCGGTAGTCCGCACTTCCTCAAATGAAATTATCGTATGTATATACAACATGAAACGAATAATGGTATGAAATAAAATTGAATTACAGAAGCTTATATATAAAATATATATCATTAATATCATATTTAATTACAGTGTCATCATAATGGCCACCATGAGAGGTGGTAAGATGTATTTGAACAATCATCGTTTCATGAGGCGTTAGTTTGCCATCCACAGAAACATTATGTTCATCATCCATTAGATGGAGTTGTGTGTATGTGTAGTTTGAATCCTTCTTATAACAACATCCTAGTATATTTAGGATACTGGTGTTGTTACAAAAGAAAGTAAATAAAAAGATTTTTGGGGGTGGAGAAGCAAAATAAATGAAGATACTTTAAGAGAAATTGTTACCATTAATTTAGGTAACTCACTTTGGTTGGAACCAAAGGACTTCTTGAAATGCTTTCTGCCTAAGGGGAAGCTTAAAGGAGGAGGAGAGGGATGTGGGGAGCTTAGTTGGTCAGAGTTTGGACGAGCCAAGTGGCTTGAGAGGTGTGAGGAAATGAGAAGGAGGAGTTCCCTTTTATAAGAGGGGTGAGGGGCACCTTTGGAAAAGCTAGAAATATTAATTTATAATAAATTCATATTCGGTTTCCAAAGGCTCCAAAGTTGACTATTCAAAGGATGAGGTGGGGATAGGTCGAAAACAACTCATCCAATAGAATTTAGACAGCTTTGGGTACTTATATTAACCTTATCTTTAAGTATTAACTCTAAGTTAATTAGTTTCACTTTTACAATGTCTCTTTGTATTTTTATATAATATGGTTAATAAACTTACTATATACATCCAAGAGACCCCCAAGTGGTCCATTAATGATTAACCTATCATAATATAAGTCTCTTGGCCGAACCTTAGATTTTTAGGAATTTAATATCAATTAATAATATAATATTTGTTTTAAGAACTCTTTTATGTCAATTTTGACACTATTCAATAGTTGATTTTTGTGAAACTCATAACAGATTGATTACTTCGAACAAAGTCCATTAAATCAATCCTAATATATCATATTAGCCTAGAAAATTAGTTTAATTTATTAAAAGTTTCATATTATATTTATTTGGGTATTTATAATATCAATTATTTTAATTGTTCACTATTATAGTAATTACTGCATCATCATTGTGTCATAAATAAAATAAATTATTTAATGTCAAAAAATTATAAATAAAATATCATTATGTAGGAAATATTTTTATCTTTCTAATGAATATTTATAATCTAAAATCCAACATATATAACCCTATGTAAAAATTGTTGTTCTAAAAGATATATGCTTGTGTCATTTTTGTATTCATTTTAACTAAATTAAAATAAAGTGTCATTATCACTTACAAGTGGATCCATGGGGTCCCAAAATAGACCCAAAAATGCCCATGGTCGACCATTTATCAACCAATAGGGTTAAGACACATTTTAGGGTAACTTAGTATTATTATAATATTATTTTTTTAACCCTTATTTACCGGATTTACCCTTAACCATGGTAAATAAAATATTTACCGCAGTAATTATTCAAAATGTCTAAAAATAAAAGTTACCTATTTACACAATTTGAACATCCTGATTCCAAATATGGAATCCATTTTCCTAAATTCTAAACACAGAAGTGGCAGAAATTAATTTAAAATTAATTCCCACTGTCAAAACAAAAAGCGTGTTTTTAAGAGATAATAACTATCAAAAGATTGACACTTGTTTATGTTCGGTTTAATTGTAAAATTATGTCCAATGACCAACATTATATTAAATGGTAAAAATATATTCCAAATATACTCTAAAACCACTCAAATTCATAATTTATCACTATTAATTATTTTGATTAAAAAAGTTGTTTTTAATTAAAATTTAGTAATTTTCACTATTCATCAAAATATGAAAGTTATCCGAAAAGTACCAAAATTTCACCTTAGGCTAAATTTGATATTCCGAATCCAAAAATGAAGTCCATTTTAAAATATAAAATATATATAACTTCAAAAAGTAGGTATTACTATTCATAACAGCTAGTTTGATTGGTTACGGTGTGTTAGAACTCGAAGTTGCGTACAACACACACTACTGTTTTATTCAAAGAAAAGCGTACCGTGGAAGCTTGGGATGTTTCATTTTAAATTTTTTGATGTCTCCATTTAGTCAAAAAGTTTAAAATATTGTATTTAAAAAGGTTTCACTATCAAAAGTTGATAAAAGTGCAATACTGAAAATGAATCTGTTCTTGCATTATGACTAAGAAACTCATAATATGGATTCAAAAATTATAAGGATTATATAAAGTTTAAAATTTAGTTAATACTATTCATGACCTCTTTTAATGGCTTTTTTTTTGGTAAGTCATGGTGCAATTGAACTCGGTGTTGCGTGCAGTGCAAGTTATTAAATTATTTTGAAGAAATAACACACTATGAAATCTTGGGGTGTTACATTCTCCCCTCCTTCAATAAATTGCGTCCTCGCAATTTGAAATTGTTCTTCGAAAATAAAAGGTTGAAAGTAGAAAATATATTTGTGGGAAAACCCACATCGGAAATTGGGTTACTAAAATTTAGTCTTAATATGAGGAAAAGAGAAATGAAAGGGTCACCACCAAATTATGATCTCGATTAGGAGAACATTGGTGGCAATTAGAGACATATAATTGCAGGAAAAACGTAAATATTTATAGGTAGTGATTGAGGTCATCAATCACAAACAAGTATAAAATTGAGGTCCTTAAATTCATCAATCTATGATGAATTGAAATACCATCGGTTCAACAAAACATAGGGTATTAGGATAACACATTTTTGATGTTTCAAAGTATCCTAGTTGAAATCCCACATCGAAAAATGAATTAATGAGGCCTCTATTTAAAATAAAGAGTCAAAAGTATGAAGATTACCGAAAATAACACATACTAGGGTTCCATGTAGGAAAATATGGATATGGAAGAAAAATCTAACCATCAATTATCTGATGGAGAGTGGTAGAGAACATGGCTATAAAAAGGCCAACAATCCAAAGCCAAAAATTAGTGATGATTTAAGGTACCATCTAGGAAAACATTTTTGTTCAAAGTTTCTTTTCTTAATATTGAGGAATTTATTTATGAGATTGGCTAAGATCATAAGGAGATATACTTACTTTATAAATAGAGTTTTATCCATTAATAAATTTCTACCACAAACTCATCTTTCACTCTAAAAGATAATAGAATGTAAAAAAATTCTATTTACACTATTCGTATAGGGTTCTAAAATAAACGAATTTATAATTCATCTACATGATCTTTTAATAAAAACTACATTATTTAATCCAGGACATCTCGTGGGCCAGTGGTAGGTGATACACCCTTGTCGCCCTTTGGTTGCGGGTTCAAGTCTCGCAGCCTTGCCGGACGCGACGGGTTGCCGCCCGACCTCCGGGTTGTCCTTTTATGGCAATCCAAAATAATCCAAACTAGAACTATCCAAAATACTTCTGTCCAAACTCACAGTCCAACATTCATAAGGAAGGTAAACATAATATAGATCATTTTTACCCCGTAATATCATATGAATACCTTCATCATGTATTACCATATTCCTTATTGATTACATTCATGCTCCCTTATTCCATATAGAATGCTGGATATACTTCATCAATCCAAAAATGTTTTATACAAATCATTAATCAGTTCGAAGGTAGTCAAGAATATCCAATATAATTTATCCAAAGCAATCATGTATTATTCCAAAATCACTATTTCGGTATCAGAACTATATTATGGTTTATCATTCTCTCAACCATATATTTTCCAAAAATTTATCCTGCTATTGAGTCACTTTTCTTTGTTCCACATAATCTCAAGTCCTTAATGAAATAGCACTGCAGTACAATCCTTATATACTCCATAATTATTATAACAAGTACATTGTTGATACAACACTCAATTGACATAATCAACATAAGAACCCTAATCATTCCTCTTCATCTGTGGTAGTATCATAACTTGATTATTATCCAATAGCATCATTTGCGGCATAGTCTGATGACTGGGACATAGGTTCGCGTAGTGTCCAAACTCCTTGCAAATGAAGCATTGTACATTTGAAACCATTTTCTTACCCTTGCAGTCACGTACTTTGTGCCCTTTTCCTCCACACTTATAACAAACTCCCATTCCTTTCAGGCAAGTTCCAGGGTGTTTCTTTCCACAGTTACCACATATGGGAAAATTCTTCTTTTCCCTCTTCCCTTTATCTATCTTTCTCTCTTCCATCCTTTTCTTCTCTTGCTTCCCTTCAAAGCCATAGGATTCAGTAAACTCTTTACTTATCTTATCAACACATGATATTATTTCTTCATATGATGATAATACATGGGAGACTATTTCTCTTATAAATTCTAGCTTAAGACCATGAAAGATATGATCCTTCCTTCTCTTTGGATCATGTGCATTTCTGGAGTTCTCATTCCTTCTACTGGGCGCCATTTCTAAACAATGGCATACACTAGATCAATTTATGAATCAAAATACATAATCCCATACTTATAAAACACTTAACATAAATTGAACTATTTATGGATATAATCCATAATCATAAAAATTTCTCCTTTGAGGATGTATATACTCATAAACCCTTCATAATGATTTGTAAAGAAAATGAGAGTTATCCTAAGCATATCCCCCGGGAGTGTCGTAACCAAGAGTGCAGCAAGGCCCGTTGTCGTGCACCAGTTCCCGTTCGAGTCTAGCTCAAAGCGGTGTTTTCGGGTTTTACCCCTAGGTACATCTGTGCCAGAGCCGCCTCTACCTGCTCGTATCCAGACAGGGATGTATTGCTCGGAAAACTCACAAAATCTCTACAATACCAAAATTCTAGGAAGTTCTTCTATACTAATCCTCAAAGTTCATCTTAGGTCTACGTGCTCTAATCAGAGTTTATCTAAATCTAGCTTCCAAGGTTTGTACTAAACTTCCTCTGATACCAACTGTAACGCCCCGACCCCAGCTACCCAGAGTCGGTGCATTAATTACATAACATTGGCATGATCACAAGAAAGATCAAATCTCGAAAGACCGATTGGTTTAGTAGCCTTGGAAACACTAGATATATTCATAAGTTTTACATTACATCATTAAACGAAGAACTACTACAGCAACATAATGTCTCCATAATCTACACTCATATCCCACAAAATATCCCTGCAGGTCATTCATAACTTACTTCTTCACTTCCTGGGAAAAATAAAACATAGAAAAGGGGTGAGCTCAAATGCCCAGTAAGGATAACAATATAGCGGAAACTTTCATAAATAAGAATAAACTTTTAAGGCAATGTATAACTAAAACAAAATCCTTTTAAACTTGAACTTCAACATAGTATGGCAAAAGTAAAAATGAAATAATGCCATTTACTTATTCACATGGATATTCTACTAATCGAATAATCACATGCAAAAATCAATAACCACTTTCATAATGTTGGAATTCATAATGCTAAACGTTAATTTCTTTGTCTAGGACTCATCCCAAGACCTAGGGGTTACTTCTAACCGGAACCCAACCCGGAGTGCCTCTAATATCCGGACACCAACCCGGAGTGCCTCTAATAACCGGAAACCAACCCGGAGTGCCTCTAATAACCGGAAACCAACCCGGAGGGCATAATTTTACCAGTCCCTAACCTGGAGGGCTTACTTTAACCAGTCCCCAACCTGGAGGGATTACTTTTACCAGTCCCCAACCTGGAGGGCTTACTTTTACCGGTCCCCAACCCGGAACATACTTGTTTAGCACATTCATCTGAAGAAAAGTTTGAAATATAACATAAACATTCGGATTAAAACTAGCATACGAAATGTCAATAGTTTCACCATAAACTATGAATGGTATAAAATAGCACATCCACAGTCAAACATATCACAAAACCTTCAATACAATATAGAAGTTTTGTATTATAATAAATCAACTTCAAATAAGCGTAAAATCCATTAAAGGATGTTGACATAGATGAAATCAAAACACTTTTTAGAGAAATATCTCTTTCTATTTTTGAAATCATTTAAGAGCCATATAAAATAAAACATTTTCTTGAAAATATTCTTGTAAGCTTGTAAGGAAAGCTTTGACGATTTTATAACGGCGGAAAATAACCGCACCCGCCGTATAAGCAAAAAAAACATTCTTATCTTAATTCTGTCGAAAAGGTCAAAAAGGACCTTATTTTGAAAACGACGGAAAGATTCCTTTATAAACCTCTTACAAAAAGTCAAACAAGGGTATAAATGAATTTAACCCATATTCTTGTAAATAATAAATATGTTTTGAAATACATTTCGAAGAAACATGGATGTCGATGATAAAGAAATCCCAGTAGATTGTTATGTATAAACAACCTCGGATAATGAAGAGATTGTGAAATAACCCTTACCTTGTACTTTTCCTTGGTTGGGGTAGGTTAACCTCCTGTATAATGGTGAAATAATTGTTATTAAATTATACAAGAATCATATATATTAATATGATATCATATATGATCTTTTAACATTGATTTGTTAATAATATCTTAGAATTATCGTCGTTTCGGGTGTTAACTTACTCATTTTCTTTTATATGTTTTGTTACATAAGTCATGTTTGATGTATCTTATTCATATCCAGAATGATATCAAGTCCTTAAACATCATTTTTAAATCATTAAATGATAATTATACTTGAATGGATACGATGGAGAATGAATCTCATCGCGTTCGTGGAGACGGTAGTCCGTACGTACGCACGAACGCTACTTCCATTTAATTTTTATTTTAAAAGAATCGAATCCAAATGATACATAGGTATATTAATATTCCAGTATAATATAATATTTTATATATGTTACTTAAGTTCATTAACACCATCCTTTATACGTTCCATGTGTGGTATGAACGAGTCATATCATTTTAAGGGGGCGGTAGTCCGCACTTCCTCAAATGAAATTATCGTATGTATATACAACATGAAACGAATAATGGTATGAAATAAAATTGAATTACAGAAGCTTATATATAAAATATATATCATTAATATCATATTTAATTACAGTGTCATCATAATGGCCACCATGAGAGGTGGTAAGATGTATTTGAACAATCATCGTTTCATGAGGCGTTAGTTTGCCATCCACAGAAACATTATGTTCATCATCCATTAGATGGAGTTGTGTGTATGTGTAGTTTGAATCCTTCTTATAACAACATCCTAGTATATTTAGGATACTGGTGTTGTTACAAAAGAAAGTAAATAAAAAGATTTTTGGGGGTGGAGAAGCAAAATAAATGAAGATACTTTAAGAGAAATTGTTACCTTTAATTTAGGTAACTCACTTTGGTTGGAACCAAAGGACTTCTTGAAATGCTTTCTGCCTAAGGGGAAGCTTAAAGGAGGAGGAGAGGGATGTGGGGAGCTTAGTTGGGCAGAGTTTGGACGAGCCAAGTGGCTTGAGAGGTGTGAGGAAATGAGAAGGAGGAGTTCCCTTTTATAAGAGGGGTGAGGGGCACCTTTGGAAAAGCTAGAAATATTAATTTATAATAAATTCATATTCGGTTTCCAAAGGCTCCAAAGTTGACTATTCAAAGGATGAGGTGGGGATAGGTCGAAAACAACTCATCCAATAGAATTTAGACAGCTTTGGGTACTTATATTAACCTTATCTTTAAGTATTAACTCTAAGTTAATTAGTTTCACTTTTACAATGTCTCTTTGTATTTTTATATAATATGGTTAATAAACTTACTATATACATCCAAGAGACCCCCAAGTGGTCCATTAATGATTAACCTATCATAATATAAGTCTCTTGGCCGAACCTTAGATTTTTAGGAATTTAATATCAATTAATAATATAATATTTGTTTTAAGAACTCTTTTATGTCAATTTTGACACTATTCAATAGTTGATTTTTGTGAAACTCATAACAGATTGATTACTTCGAACAAAGTCCATTAAATCAATCCTAATATATCATATTAGCCTAGAAAATTAGTTTAATTTATTAAAAGGTTCATATTATATTTATTTGGGTATTTATAATATCAATTATTTTAATTTTTCACTATTATAGTAATTACTGCATCATCATTGTGTCATAAATAAAATAAATTATTTAATGTCTAAAAATTATAAATAAAATATCATTATGTATGAAATATTTTTAGCTTTCTAATGAATATTTATAATCTAAAATCCAACATATATAACCCTATGTAAAAATTGTTGTTCTAAAAGATATATGCTTGTGTCATTTTTGTATTCATTTTAACTAAATTAAAATAAAGTGTCATTATCACTTACAAGTGGATCCATGGGGTCCCAAAATAGACCCAAAAATGCCCATGGTCGACCATTTATCAACCAATAGGGTTAAGACACGTTTTAGGGTAACTTAGTATTATTATAATATTATTTTTTTAACCCTTATTTACCGGATTTACCCTTAACCATGGTAAATAAAATATTTACCGCAGTAATTATTCAAAATGTCTAAAAATAAAAGTTACCTATTTACACAATTTGAACATCCTGATTCCAAATATGGAATCCATTTTCCTAAATTCTAAACACAGAAGTGGCAGAAATTAATTTAAAATTAATTCCCACTGTCAAAACAAAAAGCTTGTTTTTAAGAGATAATAACTATCAAAAGATTGACACTTGTTTATGTTCGGTTTAATTGTAAAATTATGTCCAATGACCAACATTATATTAAATGGTAAAAATATATTCCAAATATACTCTAAAACCACTCAAATTCATAATTTATCACTATTAATTATTTTGATTAAAAAAGTTGTTTTTAATTAAAATTTAGTAATTTTCACTATTCATCAAAATATGAAAGTTATCCGAAAAGTACCAAAATTTCACCTTAGGCTAAATTTGATATTCCGAATCCAAAAATGAAGTCCATTTTAAATTATAAAATATATATAACTTCAAAAATTAGGTATTACTATTCATAACAGCTAGTTTGATTGGTTACGGTGTGTTAGAACTCGAAGTTGCGTACAACACACGCTACTGTTTTATTCAAAGAAAAGCGTACCGTGGAAGCTTGGGATGTTTCATTTTAAATTTTTTGATGTCTCCATTTAGTCAAAAAGTTTAAAATATTGTATTTAAAAAGGTTTCACTATCAAAAGTTGATAAAAGTGCAATACTGAAAATGAATCTGTTCTTGCATTATGACTAAGAAACTCATAATATGGATTCAAAAATTATAAGGATTATATAAAGTTTAAAATTTAGTTAATACTATTCATTACCTCTTTTAATGGCTTTTTTTTGGTAAGTCATGGTGCAATTGAACTCGGTGTTGCGTGCAGTGCAAGTTATTAAATTATTTTGAAGAAATAACACACTATGAAATCTTGGGGTGTTACAATAGTGGTAAGAATTTTCAGCATTCCACTTACCATAAGTAATGGAATTGGAAGCATAAAATTTCCAAAAGGGGATAATGAAATGATTAATATATTGTACGGAAAGAAACCAAGATATATAATACCAATAAGAGAAACCCAATGATGTGATAGAAGAAAGGAATGGTATAATCATACCTTATCATGTTGTTCAATTATTAAACTATAAGAAATAAGGACACTTTTTGAACCAATTAACTAAGCTATTTGTTGTGGAATATGACTAGAAACAACCACCTAAATTTCCTAGAGAGAAAGGGTGTTCATAAACCATCACAACTACTAAGGTGGAACCCAATAATTAATAGGTGATCGATATTGTACTAATTCATTCATGAATAGAAAATTTACTATTTATTTCTCTTTATATGAATTTTTTCATATCCTAAAATTTTTTTACAACTATTGAAAAAACAGCTAAAAATAAGGAATCTGTGTTATTGTTGAAAATAAAAAATGGGGAAATTATTTTTATTCCAATTATATAACATATGTTTAATCAATATTTCTGTGATGAATTCCAAAGTAAACCATGTGATAATCCCTTTAACAAAATATGATTCTATTCTATTTGTGGATAATATTTCTTTGTATAGAGTCAACACAGTTTATTTCATGATGGAAATAACCCTTCATATAAAAAATCATCATTTGATTATATAAAAGTGTAAGGAAAAGAACATATCTCTTTTTGAAGCATCATCTCATGAATGGTTATTATTTCTCTTTAACTATGTGTATCTAGCTAAAATGAATGAGACCAATGAAAATATCACCCTTAATGAAATGCATGTTGTAATGTAATATGTTGATGGTACCCTTAAATAAATGAATGACATTCCTAATAATCAAGAGATTGTGGTCTCAATCGAATATATACCCATATCCTTTCCCATATTGACCACTCTTTAAAGAATGGACACTTCTAAACTTCAATATATAAATATGAAACTATATGATAATCTTAATAAAGGTTTTTTAAACCTTATTACTTCACCATGGCGTGTGTCATCTCGTTTCATCAAGAGGAATGATGGTTCAATGAGCCTTTTCATTGATTATCATGATCTCAAAAAAATCATGATAATGAATATGTATCCTCTTTTAGGGATTGATGGCTTCAACAATCTTCATTGTAGAGCCAAATACTACACTACGATGGATCTTCAGTTGATATATTATCAATTATAGGTGATTAAATAGGATATCCCAAAGAATTATTTTCAAAAAATTAATGGGCATTGTGAGTTCATAGTGATTCCATTTAGACTCACTAATTATAAAGCCTTAGAATACTCACTCCGAGATATGAAGCCTAAAACAATTAACATAAAACACTAGGAATGATATACATATATATGATTAAAATAAAACACTTCCACTTACAACCCAAGTATAATTTTGTAGAGTTTTAGTGAATTAATATAAATATTAAACTAAAAAATATAAAAAAAATTTAAAAAATTAAATTTTCCCCTATATAAAAACCTAATTAACACATAATGAGTCTTCAACATATCCCATAAATTAATCACACAAGACACTCTTCTAGGGTTAAAATTATTAATACATTCTAGAATGACCTAGGTAAATGGATACATAAGAATGGGTGAGCTCAATTTCCCATTAATGGTAAACAAAAAATAAATCTAAACATCAGAGACATGGGGAATAAAATGATCTCATAATTAGTATGATCATAAGAATTAAAGTAAAAAAATAACTATATGATATTATATGTACATGTATTAAAAAATTATCATAACATAAGAGCATGGAATCATCGGAATGCGGTGACAATATAAACATGGAATCATTAGAATATGTCATGGCTCCCTACCTCAGAAACATAAATTAGTTGTATAGGATAACTTCCCACACACCATAGTTGGATAGGCTCACTTCCCATGTAGCATGATATCTCATGATATAAAAGTATTACATAATTCATTAGGGGGATATATAATTCTAGGTGCACCCTTAAAAAGTAAAAATCAAATATATGTGTGACATATGGTTTCAATCAACATTTCATAATAACTTAAAAAATAAAATGGGTTTTATATCATTTTCAAGTGATTTCCTAGGTAATTATTCATGATCACGTCAAGAAACATGATATCATTAACCATTTAAAAATAAATAGGTATCCAATGAAATTAAAAAACATTCTAGGTAAATACCAATCAATAATGATGAATGCACATATGGTATCTACACTAAATAGAAATTTGATACATGGTTAATAAAAAAATTTCACCCAATCAATGAGTGTATTGGGAATCTATGAGGATTAACTTAAATCATGCAATGGTACCTAGGGAATTCGTAGAGGAGAAGAACTGGAACTCAATCATAAATATAATATTCAATTTTTAGGTAAGACAAAATTAGTGATGCATCATACCAAATATATAAAATATTCTTTCACAATCCATCATAAAAAAGGTCTATGGTATCATTTTAAGAATACCATTGATCAATAATACTATGGATATGATGAAAATTCTTATACGCATTAAGATAATTTATTTGAAATTAAAAAATTTCTATTTTCCGTTAATTTTTTAAAAAATTAATATTTTATTAAACCATGTCCATATTAACATTTTTTAAAATAATTAAATGTGTATAGATGAAGTCTTATAAAAAACATCCAAGGCATTGGAAAGATACATTCACGTTGAAATGTGTAAATGATATTACATATATTTAAAATGAACCATGTGGAAAACATTAAAAACATTCATTAAAAATATTTTTAAATAAATTCAATATAGTTTAAAATACCATTAAAACAATTTGGATTGAATTTTAGAAGGATTTAAGACATTATTTTAGATGAAAACACTTTGTATGATTAATGAGGTGTAAAATATTGAAAATAAATGAAAATATTTTAATGAAACCAAGTTTTTGAATGTATCAAATATTTCATTGATAAGATTTGAATAGAAAAATTAAGGTCACTTGAAACATTATTGAAAATATTGTTGATAGGTAATAAGTGGATATGGGAGAAAAACATTTGGGTGATTAAGTTGTGTATCACTCCTTACAGTGATGCAATTTTTTAAAAGAACATGATCCCCAAAAGATAAAATTTTAAATGGAGGGGTTTAATTTATTAATTATGCATGTATTAAATAATATATAAAATGAAATTTTATAGGAAAGGAGTCATGTAAGAAAAATTTCAAGAATACAATACATGACACATGGAAAATGAACTTCTGTTGAGAATTGTGTAACAATTTAACCAAAACCCTTAAAGGGGAAATAGAATGAAAATGAAGATAAAATAAAATTAATTGAATATATTTCATTATTATATAAAAAATGTGTATCATATACAATATACAAAATTAAATTACTACATAAATTAAATTATGTCTTAATGAAGTGTGTTTCAGAAAAAAAAAATATGTTGCCTTATTTCCCCATTTTGTTGATTATACTAAAAAATATTATAAGATGACCATAAATATATTAATACTATATATAATAACATTATTAATATATATTAATCCTTTATATACTTCATTTATTATTATTTTAAATGAATATAGTTTTTCAATGTAGCTTATATTTAACATTGGGTGTTAACACTTATAGTATTCATTCAGATGATGTGTGTTGTTAATGTTGATCCATTGTCATTGATACAATTTTCATTAATCCAAAATAAAAAATGGTTATGTAATATATATCCCATTGTTATTTATAATGTTTCACTTTTATCCAATGATATTTTTAATTACACCTCATGATGATGGTGTCAGATACTAACTTTTTTCAGTAGTTTTAAAGAATGGAGATGATATATTATTAATATATTTATATTTTAATTTTATAAATCAAGAACCATTTTAAATTAATTAATAATATATTATTACATTTCACTGATAGTATATAAATTACTTATTAATTCATTATATAAATATTAAAACAACGCTTACCAGAATTTCTAGGTAACGGTGGTAACCGATCCTAAAAAATATATATAAAAAGTATGAGTCAATAATTACAAGAGGATATTGGGAAAACCAGAATGAAATTTACCACACATGTCATCCTATAACATTGGAGAATAAAAATCAGGGGTCATGAAAGACCACATCATAGCTATTTCTGTAACTGCTTTCTTTGACAGAACATCTACTACCTGATTTGCCTCCCTATAAGCATGTGACACAGTCAAGTTAATTTTAGTGGCTTCTATAAGGAATTCAACCCAATGTGGAAAAATATTCCAAGGAACATTCTTTGTTCTAGATTTATGATCATTCACCACAATTTCAGAATCAGATTTAATCTATAATAACTTCTTATTGTACTGAATAACATATCCAACTGCATAAATGATCACCCATAGCATAGCTTCATAAGCGACCCTGATTCAAGTGTGATGATGAATGAACCCCTTGAAAAACCAGAAATATGTTCTAAATACACCACCCCAACCTGTTGTCCCTGGTGTTACCAAGTCTACTTCATTGATGTTCACTTTGATCCATGGATTGATTGGATGTATCCCATGAATGTACCAGATCATTTTCGGTTTTCACGGTCGGCCTATCACACCTAGGAGACGAAGAGTAGTCAGGTCCGCCACACTATTATCCATGCTTCATGTTTGAACAATGGACATTTAATACATCATACGGTGGATACATATAAGGTACAATTGTGTATCTCCCCAATGTGCATCAAACAAGATGTTATTCAGGGTTCTTCATACAGTAGTGATACATGCAGATACATCCAAAAAAAAGAAGGATGTGAACCTTCACACTACAGCATGTAATGAAAAAATAATCCAACAATGAATTTAACTAAATACCTATATCAAAACTCTACCCGTACAAGGATCCAACATATGAACAATGATTCTGGGATAATTAGAATGATAGAAAAAGATATTGAATAGTTTATTCTGAATTCATATATTGTGAATAAATAGAAGAAAGATGAAATCCAGCTCTTTTATGTTGATCAAGGGTTGGAAGCTGCTTTTTTCAAATCCTATAGAGAATAATAAAGCTCAAGGGGTGGATAAAATGTGTTTTAAATTTCATAAACTAGGCTGGTAGTCATAGGGAGTCCCTATATTCAATTTTATATAACTCCTTAGTATTGAAATGCCATGTTCTTCTTGGTTTCCATACAAGAGTGACACGATCCAAAAAAAAGAGTATCTTTTAATCTTAAATTGTACTTATGATGGGATAATGTCTCCATATTTATGAATTTTTGATAATAAATTACCAATTTACATGTTTCTATCATCATGTGGACCACCCATGCTATCTTTCATGGATAATCAATCCATTATTTTTCCAACAATTCATATTAGAATCCTTGTTGACCAGATATTTAGACTCACACATGATTCTATTAAAGGAACACTTGATTGATGTCCAAAATGATGAGGCAAGATAGTATTTATATCCATTTAATAGTCTCACTTTTAACCTAGACTCAATTAATTCATTTGGAACATCAGTAGAAATCAAATTCCATGTAGATTTCAGAATGATGCCATCATTGAAAATCCAAAGTTCATTGATCCCAATGCCACCCAATTCCACTAGTTTAATAATTTATTTCCATGAATCAATAATAAACATCATTTTATTCATAGGAAAAGTCCATATAAACTTCTTTATCATACTCTGAAGCCCCTTAATAAGGTCCCTAGTTTATATAATGATTGAGAAGGAATAGAAAAACTTCGATGTTATCACAAAGTTGAAAAGAAAAATTCTACCAGCCTCGGTCATTTCCTTCCCCTTGTAATAATCCATTTGATTAACAATACCATAATATATTCCTTAAAAACAATTCCTTTTCACATTACCCCAAAATAGGGGGATCTAAGATAGGTGAAGGGAAGATATCCCCTCCTCACCCCAAGAAGTTGGACAATCCTGTTTTTCATGCCAATGGAAATACCATCACCAAAATCCATGAAGGATTTGTCCCAAATTATGTCATGTCTAGATACTTCTTCATAATTCCCAAAGAGTACCTTCATATACGAAATGGTTTTTTTCCAAACACATCCATGGAATAAAATTTCATCATCCTAATTCATGTGTGAGGGAAAAAATCATCCTTCCTTTTTATAATTTTTTTATAATTTCCATGTTGGGTTAAATCATTGATGGATCTTCTCAAGTAGTCCTCAACAATAGAAAACAAAAGCCCTGATAATGGATCACCATGTCTTACAACTGTTGAGAAGTTCAAAAAGCCTCTGGGGGACCCATTGATGAGAATGGACAGTATTGAAGAACAAATTATTGTTCCAAAAATCTTGATAAAACTTTCTGAAAAACTATATCTTTAATGTACCACAAAAATAATATTCCACTTATAGTCATGATTAATGAGTCCATTCCTTAACTAATAGATCAAATGAATGTAAATATAAAAGGTGATAATTTAGTAATTGTATATGTGACATTTAAAAAATAATAACTCATCAAAAACATCCTTTATACCAACCAGAAGAGGTAGTGATCAATAAATAACAACATTGTGTTGTTAATTCATAAGTTAGAACATACGCATGATCAATGTGTTTTTTTCTGTAGAAGATGAAATAGAGTTAATTAATATCTAATGTAACATTAATATAATTAAATTTTAGTATATATATATATATTTGATATGAAATAAATAAATTAATAAATTTATTGAATATTGGGAAGAAGAAATTTAAAAATAAAAACAGATAATAGAGTATTACTCACATCCAGATAATTTATTTTCCTCAGAATTATCCTAGGAAATGAAGGGATTAAGATAACTAATGAAAGTAAAATGATTAGTTTTGTGGGATATTATTTTATTAAGATTAAATAGGAAGATTTTTTCCAAATAAAATTACGAAAAGTGTGTACCTTGAATGTGTGGGAGTGGTCATGTTTATAATCGATTGAAAGTGTGGTTTTGGATGCACATTCACTTATTAATTTTTTTTACACCATTTAAGTTTGATGGCCACAAAACCAATAGATTGTGGATTTTGGACTATTATATTGCCTAAAACCTAACAAACAGTCATTTTGGGGACATATTCTTGGGATAAATTCTTTTACAATCACTTTTCACTTTACTCATGTGTACTTTTTTCCTTGGAAACTTTTACATTCACCCATGTAAATTAAACAAAATTTTCATTTTTAATATTGATATTATAAAATTATTATCATAATCCTATAGAGGATATTAATTTTATGAATTAAAATTACTCTTATTAATAAAATTTAATTTAAAATAAATTTTCTTAATGCTTAAAAATAGTTTTTGAGATAATTATGTTTAAAATAATAAAATTTGTGTGTGAGTTAAAATTAATAATTTCAATAATTGTAATGACCAAAATTGATTTATTATAAAAAAAATTAAGGTTTTGTGACGTTAAAATCAGTACAAAACTATAATTTCTCAAACCTCTGTGGTATATTATTTGGTCGAAATCCAGTGTTTGGGGTATCATGTGAGGCAAAGTAAGCTCGTTTCAAAAGTTTTCCAAATTTCATTTTTTTCGTCAGTGACTTAGGGTGTCGGTGTCTGTGACTCAGGGCGTTAGTGTCGGTGAATCAGAGTGTCAGTGTTGGTAAATTAGGGTGTCAGTTTCAGGGAGTCATATTGTCAACATCATTGACTCAGGGCATCGGTGAGTTAGGGCATCAGTGTGTTAGGGTGTCGGTGAGTCAGGGTGTCGGTGAGATATGGAATCGATAGGTCGCGTCAGTGGCTCGTCATCAGAAGCTCAATGTCGATGAATGGATTTCAGTTACTCAACCATTAATTAATCTCTCTTGGTGTTTTCGGCACACCCATTGGTGAATCATCCATTTATGACTCGCTGTCGTTGTCGGTGGATTTCTGTTAGTGACTCACCCATTGGTGACTCATTCTAGTTTTCGTAGTTTTTCTAGTTTCCCCGTTATTATGTTTTATTTTAAGTAAATCAAGTTTAAATACTATTTTGAGGATTTCTAAATGTATTTCAATGGATATTAATTATATCATTAGTATCCTAACACTCTTGGGACCTTTAAATAGTCAAACAATGTAATGTTTACTGTGATCCCATGTTAATGACTTATGAAATCGGTTCCCATTCTATTGATGTAGGATCTATATTTTTCTAATTCAGAGTTCCATTATTCCCTTTTAACTTGGTGCGTGGAGAAAATTTCTTCCCTGAAGAGTCATGTTCCAATGCATTATGCCCCTTATCATTTTTCCTTGGAGTCTCCTACTTATGAGACCCCTCTGTTTTGGCCCAAAGAAAGATTTTTGGTCGCTTATTATTCCAGGTTGGGATTATACTATCTATATTTAGTTTTGTATCATGTGGGGTGGGTGTATTAAGGTTATTTTGTGAAAAGCTTCATAATCCAACTTTTGAGAAAGATAAGTTCTAATGATTAATGGGAGTGTATTAATGTTGATCGCTTGTTTTATTTTTTATCTCTGTTTATGATGTGATCTGTTGTGGAAGTGTTCCTTATAAATGTAATGGTCTTTTTATGTCATGGCCTCTGTATAGGTGATGATTTATAACTTCTGTTTCTTCCCTATGAATAATTTCTTTAAATATCAATGTTATTAATCACGTACACTTGGTTAAATAAATGGATGCCCCAAGATAAAAACCCTTGTGCGATCACCCCTTAAAATCAATGTGATATTTAATGAATAGTGTTGGCCAAATATGAATATTCTTTAATTGATTGGTGTGTTTGTGTTCTATGATCTATTTTTTTGTTCCTTGTGTGGGTTTTGGTTATAGTAGCTATGTGATTGTTTGTATGGGGTGGTATGGACGGTGGGGTGGTTTCTCAAGCAGAGTGATTTATTGATTTTGGAATGGATTGACATGTTATTCAGGGGGACTACATATGGGTAGTGGGTGGGTATCAGAGTTTCCGGATCAGTATGTTTCATGATTTCAAGTTTATTGTTGTGATTGGTGTGGCTTTTTTTTTGCACTGGGGCTAAAGGACTGGGTTGTGCCCTGATTTCACGTTTATTGTTGTATTGGATTTCGTGTTTTTATGAATCAGGGCTGTAGGATCGAGATGTGTTATGATTTGATGTTTATGGGTGTTCTAGGTGTGTTGCGTGTGGTGTTGTTGTGCATAGGGGACTCTAGATTGGGATGTGTCATGATTTAATGTTTATGGGTGTGCTGGGTGTGGTGTTATTCTACAGTGTGGTTGCAGGACTGGGTTGTTTCATGATTTCATGTTTATGGGTGTTCTGGGTGTTTTGTTGTTGTGAAGTGTGGCTACAAGACCAGGATGTTTCATGATTTCATGTTCATGGATGTGTTGGGTGTGGTGTTGTTGTGCAGTAGGGTTGTAGGACTAGGTTGTGTCATGATTTCATGTTAATGGGTGTGATGGGTGTGGTGTTGTTATGAAGCAGGGTTGTAGGACCCAGATGTGTCATGATTTCATGTTAATGGGAGTGATAAGTGTAGTATTATTGTGTAGTAGGGCTACCATGTTTAGTTTTGATAGTATTATTGGGCAAGATAACTTTGAAGAATGGCATATTCTAGTGGTTGAACGGGTGTTTAGGAAAGGGGAGTGTGCAACAGGTTGATTTACCTTGATCCTTCTTCTTGGTGTGTTATGGGTGAATATATGGTTGTTTCCTGTGTTGTGTTTGGTAGTTTCTCAGGTATGTATGGAATAAATAAGTAAATGAACTTATAAGTTAGAGTGATAAATGGTTAAATTAATTGGTTGTGGGTATGATTCGAATCATGGCTTGTAGTGAACTGGCATTCAAGTGACAATCACTCGTCATTTTACGTTCATGCAAGAGTAGCAGCAAGGGTGGTTTTTATTGGGATTGTTATATGTTTTGAATCCCAAAGTATGGTCTAAGTGTTTTTTACCTATATTTATAAACTTGTAGTTCCTTATTTATTATATATGCTCTCTACCTGTTTTGAGCACTATGTGTCGAACACACCCATAATTATGGGGGAGGGTGTCTTTCCCAACATCCCAGGGGTATGATGGATGGTTGGTTACTTACTTTTCCCCACTCCCTCTTCTAGGAATTTATCGCCCAAAACTCTTTGGGAAGGCTCTAATGGATTCAGGTTTTATACCAAATTTAATGTATTGGATGTGCGAGAGGTGCTTCATTTCCCAGGTGCCATCATGATTAGGCCCAAGTGTTTTTGGGTAGGGTGGGGTATGTGTTAGGCCCTGATGTCTGCGAGTAGAATTGTGGTGTGGTTTGTGGCGTAGGTGTGTGTGGGAAGGTTTTGATAGTGGGTGTTGTGTAAGAGCGTGGTAGCGTCGGGGTGTTCTCCATTAGGGATAAGCAGTTAACCAGTGGGAACTGGTGCAGGGTACCCAAATATCGATGTTCTTATTATATTACAATACTATGATTTTGTTCCTTTGTGAGTGTGACTTGGTTAGTCTGGGTGGTGACTATTCCTCAATTGGTGTTGTTGGTTTCTATTGTTTTCTTTTAGGGAAATTAGTATGTTCTTCCCACATGTGCAAGGGTGACATTGGTTTTTCCCAACTGAGTATACCAGTATTCTCACCCTACGTATATAAAACTATCTTTAGGTTTCCAAGGAGATTACATGAAACATTATAGACCTTACTAACTTGGAAAATGGGTATGGTTGTTGTGTAACTGCTTAGTTTTATTTTGGTACTTACATTGGAGTTTTCATTTTATTTCTAGTAGTTTTACTATAAACATGAATGTCGGATGGATTTTTCTTTTCTTATATATATATATTGGATTTTTTTTGAGATTGATAAATCTTGTCTTCTGATTTTAGCTTCTATAAAAATGGTAATTCCTCCCATTTTTGTGATATTTATATACCCTTGGTGTTGTTTTCCACCCGAGGGCCTACTAGAGGTGGGACTTGGGGTTCATTATCTCTCCTTCATCATTAGAAAATAAGGTCTTGACATATTGTTATCCCATCCCTCATCTTGATTATGGTGGGTTATGATATAATGGTATCAGATGTGATGGTTGGGAGATAGGATGGTGTTTGGAGTTAGACGCTATGAAGAATGCATGGGTTTTCTAGGGAAACAGTGTTAGCTGATCTTGGTGTTTGACATAGGACAGAGAAGACTGGTTTGGAAACAGGAGTTTAGGGCCCCCCGTGATTTGATTCAAGGACTCTGGTCTTACTCAACAACAACGTTAGGATGCTCTATTTGTGGGGTAGGGACCCTAAGAAAGGTAAATTCGTCATGATAACGTGTGGTTTGTTTGTTTTTTCATTTTTGGGAAATTAAAATAAATAAATATTTAAAATGAATCTTAATAGAAAATTCCATACTAGTTAGGATTATAAGTAACTTGTTTTACTTTCAGCAATTTCTCCCAGACATCGTATGCATGAGGTACGAGAAGTGGAAGTTTTGTAGGCTGACCAAATTGACCGGTGGAGGGTTAATCATGTGGAAGGGGAGGATCAGTTGTAGAATACAATTTTTGATTTCTAGAAGAAGACCCTAGGAAAGTATGAAGTCAGTGTCTTGGATGTGGTGATGGACAGGTTTCTCGATGATCTAGTTATCACTTTCATCTTAATCCAGGCTCTGACCATGTATTGGGTTCCTCTAGCGGTGAGCTCGATGAGGGTAGCAGTGCGTTAGTGGTGGATTCTTTCCCTTGGGCATGGAAGTAGACTGATGTTTCATGGTATGAATTTGAGATGGAGTTCCGGGAGTAATTCCTTTCTTCCATGATGAATGTTGATAAGAGGTAGAAGATATTCCCCATCCAACAGTGGAGTATGTTTGTGAAGTAATTGGAGATCAAGTTCAAGGATCTCCTAGGTTTTTCTTTGGAACTCTTTCCGGATGGGGAGACTAGGGAGAGGTGATTAGAGGAGGAAATCTTTCCTTATATTTTCTATTATATAACTCCCTTCACCAAACTGATATACTTATAGGTTCATAAGAAGGATGAGGTAGGGGAAAGGATACACTAGAAATGAGGTTTGACGTGGGAGGGAATTCACTTGAGCTCTTCAAAGAGGAAGGCTGTCAGCATCAATTTTATGGCATCAGGGCCTTTCATGTTTTGGCCAGTGGGGTGTAGTCCTCAGTAGTTCCAGTTGCGATCTTATATTCCTCACACTATTCCCATGGGCATGGGGATCTGGAATTTCTATTGTAGAGGCCATGAGGTGGGAAGGTTCAGCACTTTCCATAGTAGAAGTTTCCAACTAGACCATTCCAGAAGTAGGGATAGCAGGCCCCTGCTCCACTATGGGTGGACAGTGCAGGAGGAGGCAGACCATAGGGTTCTCATCAAGGACCTAGACTAGGGAATGGTTTTGGAGGTGGCTGACAGCCGAATGGCAAGAGGATCTAGGTGTGGTTAGATTTATGTCGTAGAGGCAGTAGTTCCTACAGGGCCACATATCATTCGAGGTACGATCAGTTTGTTCATTATGATTTCTTGCACGTAGTTTGAGTTAGGATCATCACACTACTTTGTTTCACCTAGTATATCTCATTCCCTAGGACTAGAAATTAAGAGACTTTACAGGTCCCTGGTGTTGATTACACCAGTCCTTGGTAAGACCATATTTTTTTATGTTTTCTGTGGATGTATACTGATGTTGGGGTTGCATCAATCCAGTAAGGATATCTTTTTTTCTAAAAATTCAGCTATATAATGTAATCCTTGGAATAGACAAGTTTATTTCAGTGCATGATGTTATCTAATCCTCATAGATAAGATTCATGACTTCAAACAGGAAATGCTAGTGTGTTTCTTTAATTGGCTAGCAGAGCTATCAGGAGGGACACTGGAGTATGGAGGCTCTTCTTTCCTTATTATCCAAGTTATCAGTGGGATAAATATATATTGATATGGTGGAGGTTATTGGAGTTGTTAAAGATTTTTTTGGATGTTCTCCCAAATGAGGTTGTGACTCTACCCCCCTCAACATTATCTTGAGTTCAGAATAGAGTTACAACCCATTTCTATTATGATTTCGAGGACTCATTATCGGATGGTTCCTTATAATTTATGGGAGTTGCAGATTTAGATTTATGATCTAATGAAGTAGGGCTTCATCAGACATAGCATGTCATTGGGGGCTTCTCCAGTCTTGTTTTCGACGAAGTTAGATGCTAGTCTAACTGTGTTCATAGACTAACAGAGGCTGAATTAGGTAATGATCATGAACTGTTACCCTCTCCTAAGGGTAGATAATCATTTTGACTTGTATAAGGGAGAGAGTTACTTTTCCAAAATGGATATATGTTCTAGATATCAACAATTGAGGGTGAATTATGGTTACATCCCGAAGACTTCTTTCGGTGCTGGTATAGGCACATCGAGTTTACGGTCATGTCGTTCAATGTTAAAAATGTGCTGGCTGTGTTCATGGGGATTATGAACTCCATCTTTCATGAGTCCCTAGATTGGCTCGTTGTTATAATAATTGATGACATCCTGATCTATTAAATGATAGAGGAGGAGAAAACTGAGAATCCCAAGACTCTCCAAGAGGTCCTTCAGCACCACCATCTATATGGAATGTTGTCTAAGTGCCAGTTTTTCACACAAGAGGTCCACTATCATAGACATGTAATTTCTGAGCAGGTTGTATCAGTGGAAACATCTAAGGTTGAGGCAATAATTTCTTGGTCACCACCTAAGAATTTGGTAGAGGTTTTCTCTTTTCTTGGTCTAGTAGGCTACTACTTGAGGTTCATAACTGATTTCTCTCAGGTAGAAGCTCTTTTGATGGCCCTGACCAGTAAAGACCAATATTTTTTGTGGGGTGGGAAATGTTAGACAATGTTTGGATATATAATAAGGAATTATATCATTGATCCATGGATCATGCTACCAGAGTAAGGGGTGATTTTCAAGGTTTTTTTCAATGCTTCCCATCAAGTATTGAGGTGTGTGATGATTTATTAATGGGGAGTAATCTTCTATGGGTCTAGGTAGTTTTTCCCCATGATCAGAACTATTACACCCATGATCTTGAGCTAGTAGTGGTTAGGTTTTTGCTGAATATGTGGTGGCATTACCTAATTGGGGAGTGTTTTGTGGTCTTCACAGATAACAAGATCATTAGGTGTATCATTTCCCAGTGAAATATGAACATTATGTAGTGGAGGTGGATATATTTTTTCTAGGATTATGATTTTGATATCTCCTAAACCTCAGGAAAATAGAATTTTTTGGTTAATTCTTTGAGAAAGAAGTCACTGAAGGAGGTAGTTTGAGAATATTTGGATGCTTGGAGAGCAATGGAAGAGTTTGTTTCCTTTCACTTAGGTGTATAAATGGATGGAGGCAGAGGCCATTTGTTTCATATGATGGTACAGTCATATCTATTATAGAAGGTGGAGGAGTCTCAGTGGGGAGACTCAGAAGAATAGGTGATGTGTGATCACTTTAACCATGGTGATGCTCTAGTGGGATGGTCAATAGATGATGAGAATCGAATGTTGTCCCTTGGGAAGCTGTTTGTTCTAGTCACAGAGCATGAGGAAGTTATCCATGACTTTCCTAGGTCACCCCTAATGGTACACCCAAAACATTCCAAGAAGTATCGGGGATTGAGGGAATAGTTTTGGTGGCTCAGGATAAAGCGGGCAGTAGCAGAGTATGTGGAAAAGTTATTAGTGTGCCAATAATTAAAGGCTGAGAACCATGTTCCTAGTGGTTTCTTGCTGCCCCTAGATGTCATCTAGAAAGAATTACGATGAAATATATCATGTTTTCATCATGGGATTACCAAGACATTAGGGAGGATGTGATGCTATTTGGTTAGTAGTGGATCAGTTGATGAAATCAGCTCACATCGTAGTGATTAAGGAGTCGAGCGTAGTGGATGGATTAGTAAAGAGGTATGTGGTTGAGGTGGTGAAGTTTCATGGACTTCCAAGATCCATCTTCTCATATCAGGATATTCACTTTATGTTGAGAGTCTAGAGTTTATTGTATCATGACTTTAGAACTCAATTACACCTCAGCACTTCTTTCCACCCTCAGACAGATGAAAAATTTGAGAGTATTATGAAGACATTGGAGGACATGTTACGATCATGTGTTCTAGGCTTTAGTGGCTTTTGGGTGTGAAAATTTCCCTCGGTATAGTTTGATTACAATAATAGCTATCACTCTTCCATTGGTATGGCTCTGTTTGAATCTATCTACAGGAATAAATTTCGTTCACCCTTGTGCTAGATGGATGTTGGGGAGGCAACTGTTCGTGGTCTAGACGTGGTGCAGAGTACAATAGAGAATTTGTAGCTTGTCCATCAGAGGATGAAGGTAGTAAAGTACTGGTATAATTTTTATGTCGATTATAGGAGAAGGCCTTTAGAGTTCGAGGTTGGGGACCACATTTTATTGAAGGCTTCCCCTCAATGTGTATAGCATAGATTTGGAATAGGGTGTAATATTTATCATAGGTTTATCAATACTTTTGAGGATTTGAAATGAGTTGGTGATGTGGCATATCATGAGGCATTTCCACCACAATTGGGGAGGACCCACAACGTCTTTCACGTCTCCAAGCTTTGTCAGTTTCTTCACAATGACTCACATGTCATGGATTTGGGGGAGTATGGTATCGAGGTTGATGAAACATTCTTGGAGAAACTAGTAGAGATTACGGATCATTGGGATAAGTTACTTTATGTAAGGAAGATTCCCTTGGTTCACATGTTGTGGAGGAATGGTGTCCTGAAGGAGAGTACTTGGGAGTGTGAGACATAGATGTGTACCTAGTACCTGGAGTTGTTTTGAGTTTTCCTCATCTGTTATTTATGATGAAATACCTGAACCTAGTCTTCTATGAGATGATTTGTTTCCTAGTTATGTGATGTATGATAATGTCTTGAAGTAAGAGGGGTGGACCTGATCCCTAATCAAGATGCCCTAATGACGATGTGATTAAACCCGTGCATGAGAGTCATTGCCACCCAAATCAGATAGTATCATGACATGGGAGAATAAATTCCCTAATTCATATGTTTGTGAAATGTGACTTTTGGTGCTGTTGTGTTATGTATTGATTTTTTTGGGTAGGAAAAACTCATAGGATGTGTTCTTGGATGTTGAGGTTTCACTCATTGTCTGTAGATTGGTGTCAGTGACTCACCTATTGGGGAATTATAGTCTTTGTCGATGGTGAAACCATCAGTGACTCGCCCATTGGTGACTCACTGTCAGTGTTAGTGGATTTTTGTTGATGACTCACCCATCGAAGACTAATTCTAGATTTTCCCAGTTTTTCCAGTTTAACCCCTTTCATGTTTTATTTGTAGTATATCGAGTTTAAACCCTTGTTTTAGTGTTTATAAATGTGTTTCAGGGAATATTAATTATATCATTAATATCATAATGCTCTGGGACATTGAAATAGTTAAACTGCATAATCTTTAAAATGATCCAACGTTAATGACTTTCAAAACCATTTGATGTTGTATTGATATAGAATTGGGCATTTTCTAAAGTTGAGGTCCACTCTTCTCTTTTCTCTTTGTGCATGAGAATGCTTCTATCTAGTAGATAAGTGTGCTTGTGTTGTATCCCCCTCTTTAGCTTTCCTTAAAGTCTCAAGCTCACACAACCCCTCTATTTTTTCATAAGGATGTGTTTTGGTCTCTTGTTCTTCCAGGTAGGGATTCTACTATCTCTCTTTAATTTTGTATCATGCGGGGTGGGAGCAATAAGATTATTTTGTGAAAAATTGTTTACTAAATAGTTTAACATAGACAAATTCTAATGATGAATGAGAGTGTATTGATGTTGATTTCTTGTTTTATTTGTTATATTTGTTTATGATGTGATCTATTGTGGTCGTGTGCCATCTGAAAATCGTGGTTTTTGGTGGTCTTTCCTAGGGAATGGGTGATTCTATATAACATGTTGTCCTCCTCATGTTTTAATCGTTTTTTAATGCTCAATATCATTTTAATCCTATTTATCATATCAAAAATCATCTTTGGAAATTATTGGTTTCCTTATGTTTAATTTCCTACAAATCATGGTTCAAACTCTCACAAGATCCGAACCCAGAGTCTCACATATCATATTAGAATATTTTAAGATATTCTATATCATTTTATATTGTTTATTATTAAACTAATGTTTATGGATAATCCATTCTAGGAGTATTTCTTCTTAAAAAATTTATAGTTATTTTCCAAAGTATGAGACATTGCTTCTACGATAACTATCTCACTGTTGTTGGGAAAAATTGGCTAAGTTCCTTACACCATAACCCTGACAATGTATGATTACTACCAGTTCCATATTTTTACAAATGACCTAATATAATTTCCATTCTACCATTTCCAAGACCCCATAATAAGACACCGTTCAGAATTTTGATAAAGGAAAAGACATTATTACCTTAGACACCACTTATCTAATATCATAGTATCGCTACTAATTCCATAATTTTCAAAGGAATAGACACTGCAATTGTGCTACCAATTTTATATCTCACTGTTACAATGGCATCGTGACTGTCTCACTCTGACTATGGCACCGTGACTATCTCACCGCCACTATGATACTGTTTCATACTTAACCATGTTTTCCTTCTTGTTCAATTTAATTTAAATATTATTTTTAACTGTAAAATTTGAATCATTTAATAATACTGGTATATTTAATGTTCTTTCATAGTCCTAACAGTAGATAGTACCAGGTAAGATGTGTGGAGATAGTGCATCTTTTCAGCTCTAACACATGAAAGCAAAATAAAAATAAAGGCATGGCATTAGATCATTGTAGAACGAGAATTTGAATTCATGTGAATAGAGAAGAATGCATACACTGAAGAACCCATGATGAACTCCCAATTTATGATGGTTGAACTATTGTAGATCAGAACCTCATACATTCTTGTAGCAGAAACTCTATGAAGAACAAGAGCTTCAAAGAAAATCTTATTGATCTGTAAACCAAAATACGAGACTCATGATACTCTTTTTTCACAAGAGGACCTAGAAAAAACATCTTCTATATACAAAATGTCCATAGTTTCATAGAAAAAAACTCAGAGCATTTTTAATCATTTCTCATTATCTTTTCTCTATAGGGTACTGTTTTATTACTTTTCGAGAGGTGTGTGTGTCAATGTTAAACCACACTATGTCTCCTTTATTAAATTATAGGATACAATATATCCTCATTCAAACTTCTTTTTACACTTTTTATTCCATTTATAACTACGGAAGAGGTCATGTGTGACCGGGTTTTCAGTTTTACCATGTAGAAAAGTAGAAGAGGTCTTATGACCTGGACAGTCCAATTTAATGTTGTTAACCTTGATCCAGGGTGTGGATTAGAGATTTATATATATTTCATGGTGATAGGTGATCATCAAGTGGAATGTATTAGGTCTCATCTTGAGACTGAACCACTTTTTTTATATATTGTGTCTTCTGATTTAGTTTTTCTCTCTTTAAACATTTTTTTTAGAAAACTAAGATTTAATTTGATAGTTGGTCTTGGATAGTAGTTAAAACTATTTTTCCTTATTTGAATAGTTTCAAAAGTTTAATCAATATCTCATATTAATTTTACTGAGAATTAATCAATCTTCTATGAATCTATTTTAACATTTAAACTATTATAATTTTATTACCTTGATTAATGTGCTTGTTTTATTTTAATTGGGTTAATATTTTAAATAAAATTTTCAATAGAAATTTTTATAGGAACTCAATTCACCCCTTGTATGAGTGTCATACTCTTACTAACATTTGGTATCAATGGAGTTTTTAGAATCTGTATTTTCAAAATTTTAAATCTGTTTTTAAAATATCTGTTAGCTGTGATTTTAGGTGTGTTATAAAGATATAAAAATTTCTATTAGTTCTAATTTTTTTTCTTTAAAAAAACCAACACTTTATTCTTTATCACAGATAATAGATGGGAAGGTTCTACTACCAAGAGTCCACCATTATTTAATGGAACTAATTATGCACAATGGAAAATTAAATTAGAAATGCACTTAAAAAGTATGGGTTTTAAGATTTGGTCTTCTATTATTGATGAATATAAGATTCCTGCTACTAATAGTCATACTTGGGATGACTCAAATAAGGTTTCCTATAATAATAATTGAAAATAAATGAATGAATTATATTGTTCCATATGTGATGAATATTTTAACAAAAAAAAATCATGTAAAAAATCCCATGAAATTTTGGATACTTTATCAGTTTCACATAAAGGAACCTCTAGTGTTGATGAAATGAGACTTAACACATATACCATTAAATATGATAAATTTAAAATGAACCATGACGAGCCTATTTCTGACATGTATCTCAGGTTTAATGAAATTGTGAATAAAATGATCTCTCTAGGAAGAGATGTTATAGCTAAGGATAAAATCATGAGAATACTCGGATGCATACCAAAGAAATAGAGAGGTAACTATGTATTAATTAGAGAAACCTATAATATTATAAAGCTACCAGTAAAGGAGATAATAGGAAATTTGATGATGTTTGAAGAAGATTTAAAAGTCAACAATAAATAGGAATATGAGCTGAAAATAAAGTCAGTGGCCTTCAAAACCACTACATCCAAAACTAACAGGAAGGAAAAGGATAAATTAAAATCCTCACATAAAGTTCCAGTAATGAAAAATCATCACTCGACAGGGATGAAGAAATGGCTCAATTAGCTATATGATTTAATAAGTTTTATAGAAGAAATAAATTTTTCAGAAATCCCTACTTCAACGGAATATATGATAACAAGGTCCACTGGAAAAATTATTGGAAAATAAGTGAAAAATCTGATGAAATTGTCTGTTATGAATGTAAGATAAAGGGACATGTAAAGGCTGATTGTCCCAATATAAAATATTAGAAGAGGTATGAGTACAAATATAAGAAGTATAAAAACTCCATGAAGGAAACATGGACTGATTATGAGGATAGTTCAAGTGGCATAGAGTCTTCACATGATTAAAAGGATGAAAATTCCAATATGTGTTTAATAAAAAACACATCAGATGTAACCCTTCAGTCTCCTTTAAAAAATTCCTATTATTCTACAGACGAAAGTGATTCTGAAAATATGACTAGTGAAGAATTATTTGAATATTTTAATATGCATAAAGACACTTGTAATGTTATAGAAGATAAATAAAAATATTTGAAGAAATAGAATTCCTTAACCACTACTGTTAAATCTGAACTTGTTGTGTAAAAATAGAAAAATGTTCGATTACTAAATGAAAACAATAAAATGATGTTATATAATGAGTAATTGTAAAAGGACCAAGAAAAATTTACAAATGGAAAAAATATTTTTAAATAGATTATTGGTAAAATAATTCTCCTAGACACGCTACTAGTATAGGATACCAACTTCGAAAAAGAAATCTCTCCAAATATAGGTTTGTAACTAAATCAGGAAAATCTGTTTTTCTACCTAAAGGTGAAAATTATGATACTAGTTCTAGTTTGGGAATATATTTTGTTGCCTCTAGTTTTTCTAAACCAAATAAACACTGTTTTTCAAATTTGTTACCTAATGATTATAAGAAACCCATGAAGAAAATTTGGGTTCCTAAAGCACTAATTACTAATGTTACTAGACCCAGAAAAATCTGGGTACCAAAATCTGTACTTCCTTGATTATTTTTTAGGAATGTGTTTTGAAGAGCTTATGTAAACTTTTATGGTATTTGGACAGTGGATGTTCAAGACACATGATAATATACTACACATTCTTCAAGAATTTAATAAAGATTGACAGTTAGCATATCACTTTTGGTGACAATTCTAAAGGAAAAAATAATCGTCTTAGGACAGCTTGGTAACTCTAACACAATTTTAATTTCTAAAGTACTTTTTTATAGAATAAAATATAATATACTTAGTATCTCTTAGATATTTGATGATGGATTTAATTTTATATTTTGAAATTATGCGTGTAATGTTATTAATTCAAAAAAAACTATTATTTTCTGCATTTTGAAATTAAAATTTTTATGTTGTTAATGTACATTCCTTAGTTTCTCAAAATGGTTATTGTTTGACTTAATTCTACAATGAATCTAGTCTTTGACATAGAAGACTAGGACACTCCATTATACACTCCCTTAAAAACATACTAGAAAATGATTAGTTAAGGATCTACCCAAACTAGAGTTTCCAATTTATAAAGTCTTTAATACTTGTCAAAAGGGTAAACAGCACAAAATCTCTCCCAAACCAAAGATATAATTTTCAACTTCTCAACATCTTGAGTTGGTTCACATGGATTTGTTTGAACCATATAGAGTTTCTATTTTAAAAGGAAAGCACTAGGTTTATGTTCTTGTAGATGATTATTCTAGGTATACGTGGACTTATATCATGGCTCTCAAAAGTGAAGCCTTCTCTCATTTCAAGTATTATTTGACTATAGAAAATCTTATCAGACTTGGAACTAAATCTCTAAGAAGTGGCCATGGACATGTGTTTGAAAATCAAGAGTTTGAATCCTTTTGTTCAAAAATGGCTATAGTCAAAATTTCTCTACAACTAGGACACCCCAACAAAATAGTGTGGTAGAAAGAAGAAATTGAACCTTGAAGGAAATTTATAGAAAACTGTTTAGTGATTATGACCTACCCATTTATGTTTGGGAATAAGATATTAATACAACATGATATATTTTTAGTAGAGTGTTAATTATACCAATTCTTAATAGAACTCCATATGAGTTATGGAATAATTGAGAACCCATGTTTAATTACTTCAATGTTTTTGGTTGAAAATTCAATATTATTAATAATAAAGATAAACATTATAGGTTTTCCTCCATGACTGCTGAAGTAATTTTTCTAGGATATTTGATCTCCTGTAAATCCTATAGAGTCGTTAAAAAAAGAACCAAATGTCTGGAAAAATACATTCTTTCCAATTTTGTTGAAATAGATCCACATGAACCAAAGTCCTCCCTAGATAATATTGAGGATGATATGTCGAATATAATCATTAATGATAAATATTATAACCATATTATAATGGAATCTGTTAAAAATTCTAGTTCTAGAAATTCTCTAGATTCGAGCAATAATAAACTCAAACCTGCTGAAGAATATGAAATTACTAGACCTTATTTTTCTATATCTATTAGATCCCTTAAAACTCCTCCCTTAGATGAAATTGTTGGAGATTTACATAAAGAAAAAAAACTAGATATTCTCTAATAAATTAGGTTGAATATCAAGATTTTGTATCACATATTAAACCTAAGAAAGAATCAATTATGTTACCAATGATGTGTTTTAGGTTATGGATATGCAAGAGGATCTTAATCCATTTGAAAGGAATAAAGTTGGAAACTTGTGGATAGACCCAAAGACACTTTGACCATAGGCACTAAATGGGTGTTTGGGAACAAAGTAGATGAAGTCAGCAACATAGTGAGAAACCTAGATAGAGTGGTTACAAAAGGTTATAATCACGAATATGGAATTGAATATGAAGAATTCATTGTACTGATAGCCAGACATGAAGCCATTACAAATTTTTCTTGCATATGTAGCACATATAAATTTCAAACTATATCAAATGGATTTCAAGAGTGCAGTCCAAAAATGGTTATATATTTGAGGAAATTTAACAAACCCCTATTTTTACAAACCATCATTTTCCAAATCATTTCTCTAAATTAAAAAAAAGATTTATATGGCTCAAAGCATGCTCCGAGAGCTTGGTATGATAGATTAAGCAGTTTTCTTATTTCCAAAGGTTTTACAAAAGGTATAGCAGATCCTACTCTTTTTATAAAACAAATTTCTAAAGATGTCTTATTTGTTCAAATATATGTAGATGAAATTATCTTTGGGTATTAAAGAAGTTATGTATATACTGATTTTTCATAAATAATGGAAAATGAATTTGAAATTATTTTAATGGGTGAACTAAATTTTTTCTTGGATTTTAAATCATTCAAAATAAAGACGGTATTATTTTAAATCAAAGAAAATATATGAAGGATATTCTAAAACATTTTTTCTTGGATAACACTAAAAGTAGTGATACTCTAATGAGAACTACTTGTGTGTTTGACCTCGATGTAAATGGAAAATATGTTGATCAAACCATATATATAGGAATGATTGGAAGTTTACTCTACTTAGCTTCTAGTCGGCCTGATATTATGTTTAGTGTTTTCATGGGTCCACATTTTCAAACAAACCCCATTGAGTCTCATTTAAATTTTGTTGAAAGGATTTTAAATACCATATACATACAAAAAATTTAGGAATGTTTTATCCAAGAGGATAATCAATTGATTTAGATAGCTATTTAGATTCTGATTTTGGTGGTTGTAAGTTAGATAGAAAAACACCTACGGAACATGTAACCTATTAGGTAAGTCTCTAGTATCATGTTGTAGAAAAAATAATTTTTTTTCATTATCTACTGTCGAGGATGAATACATAGATGCTAGTAGTTTTTTTAAACAACTTTTGTAAATTATACACACATTACTAGACTAGGGATATCAATTCAGACATGTACCTATAAATTGTGAAAATACAAGTGCTATTAACATTTAAATAAATCCTGTTTCACATTCCAGGACTAAACATATTGATGTAAGGCCCCAATTTTTCAGATATAATTATCAAAAAGATGATATTACTTTAGAAATCATTGGCACTGAATATCAGCTTGCTGATATATTCACTAAAACATTATATTCGTAAAGGATAAGTTAAATCATACATGAGTTAGGGATGATATGTCTTAAGTGAATAGTTATTTTTTCATAGTTTATGATTTCATGATTCACGGTTTCGCCATTTATAGTCCCATAGTCACTATCTCACACTTATGGTCTCATAGTTACTGTCTCTCAGTTACGGTATCAATCTTTTTGTCTCAATCATATGGTCACACCGTTTGGAGTCACACTATAATGCTAAAACCATGATGACCTGATCCAATCTCACCAAAATTACTTTGATTTATATTTTTAGAATTTTCTTTCCTGCATCATTGTATTGAATATTTTATTGATTTATTCTACACATTTGTGTTTAAGACTTTAGAAAATATCTAAATGATAATAGTCTGATATTTTTCACTTCTCTCTTCACTCAATCTCTCTTCTCTTGAAACTGAAACCATTCTATCTCAACCCATTACCCCTATTTAAACCTTTAATATTTCTTGATCACACATTGGATACCCATAATGAATTCGACATTTTAATTGACTCCTAAAAAGTGAAGATCTTAGAAGAAAGTAAAAACTGATCCGAAAGTAATTCCTGAGGGACCGCTAAATCCAATCCATGCTGATGTAATAGTAGTGACAGAGAGAGAAGTTTTTCTAAAGTGGTTCTGGAAAATTAAGTCCCTTTTTGATATTACTAGAATAAAAAGGATGGTTGTTATGGTTTAGAAAAGAGAAAATATTGAGTTATCCAAAGATTGTTTCTCAATTTTATTTTTATATTTATTTATCGTTCAATACTAGTGATGATTTTTTTTAAGAAGCTGGGTAAATGGTCAAAGATGAACTGTTTATTATTGGATACGGGCTGCCTACCTTGGAATACCTACTTAATGAATGTTTGAGGATTACCAAAGAGGTCCTCCTCCTCCTTGTGATTTTTTTATCATAGAAGAATCCTAGGGAAGTTGGACTATAAATAGGAAGAATAGAAGTGAAATTAGTGATGGGATGGACGGTGAGATAAGGTTGTTGTTTAATTTTTTTCAAAATATAATTTTTCTAAGGAAAGTGGATTTTGAAACCCTTAAGTATCATGATGTGTTCTCGATAAATCTTATGATGAATGGGAACAAGATCAATCTGTGTTAGTACATTATACTTAACATGTGTGATATGATCAAGGAAACATCAAAATCAACTTCCCTATTTTATTCAAGATTCATTTCTACAATGTTGTATTCTAGGAAAATAGTTAGTCTAAATAACGAATTTATTGAAGATTATGAGTTTTGTATCTTAAATGAAATATTTAGAACAAGGTTAATTAGCTAGAACCCATAGAAGAAGTCATGGGTGAAAGATAATAAAATTATTTTTGAAAATTTCAACCCATTTGAAACCCTTTGAAGACCAAATAATTTATCTAACCATAATCTAGAATCTAATGAAGTTTTTGAATATTTAGATGAAGAAGTAGAGGATTCTGAAGTTGAACCTGAGGAATAAATTGTCTTCGAAAAATAAGACAGTGGCCAAACTATTCAATAAGTTGTTGTTACAAAATTGGTAGCTAATACTACATGAAATATTAGCATTTATTAAGGGAATTCTTTTGAAGAAGAGCCGACTTTTGAAAAATATAATTCTATTGAAGAAGAGATTTTTGTTGATGAACATTATGTTATTGTGGAATAGTCATAAGAACTAGTTTTACCTTAAATAATCATATATATTAAGTAAATAATGGAATAATCTATTCAGATAGCTAGAAAAGTGATGGGTGAGCTTGACCTTGCTAAGAATTTGTAAATGGGTCAAGATACTGAATCTCCTAGTCCTAGAAGAGATGCACCTATTGAGGGGGAGAATCACCCTAGCTTAGAATGTGTTCAAGTTCCAAATCTTGTTGAACAATGTTTTGTGGATACTTTTTACAGGTTTACTAGTTATTTTGATGTAGATAATATCCAACAGGTCTCAGTAAAAAGAATGGATCTTTCCACTATGTTTCAATTGAAATAAAATTCTGATATAGAAGTAACCTCTATTAAGGAGCCTAACCCTTTTTCATCTCCTGTTCCTGAACCTTCTAAATAATATTTTGTTTTTGTGAGTCCCAATGATCTGAAAGATTTTAGAAACACTTTATTATCTGGATTTGAAAAGATCATGAAGTCTCAGCCTACCCCTATAACAAATCTTAGTAAAAGAGATTATGCTTTGCTGTTAGAGAAAATTATATGGTAGATTCAACCAGAGATGCTTCATGAAATTCAAGAAGTCAGAATTGAGAACAAATAGTTCATTGATGATGTGAAGTCTCTTAGATCTATTGTGGAAGATATGCGAAAATTCTTGCAATCTAGACAAGCTCCTGTTACTCATTCGGTTGAAGAAGTTATTGATCAAATACCCCAAAGGTTGTATTTTTTATTCAACCAAACCTAGCTACTGTAAATGAAAAAATTGATAAGAGAAACACCAATACAGTCAAGGAGATGTGTTCGCTTGTTGATGGAATTAATATGTTGACTGATGAGTATAAGGGATATTTACAAAAAGTTCTAAATAAACAAAAGTATATCACATCATCTATTACGACTTCAAATACCTATGGATAGTCATCTCAATATGGAAAGTGAACTAATTAGAACATTTTGTAAAGAAGATATCTAGTTTTTGTTGAGTAGTATTGATTGGTAATTTTTATTTTCTCTCATCAAGAATAGTGACCGAGTATTTGATTTGGTGAGGCTACATTAAAATATTTCAAAAGATACTCAAGAATAAATCTCTAAGAAAGTGGACTTCTACTTCAACAGAATTTATTGTAAGAAAGATCTGACCAATCACATCAAGTATCTTGCATATAATTTGAAAATTCTTCATGTCACTCAGGCTTTCAAGACTCATGTTCAAAAGATTAAATACTTCACTCCTCTTTTGGACATATTTTTAAAGAACATAGTTGACTTTGATATGGATATACAGTATTGGAGTTGAGATCATCACTGATTTCATTAAGTTGTTAAATCCTTATCTACATGTGCAAAGAACTACCACAGTGGATCCTGAAGTTACCCCATTATGTAATGGATCAATCCCTTCCTCCTCCTCTACCTTCTCCTCTGCTACCATGCATGTATCTCAGGCTCTGATCTAGACCAGACCTATTATTATTGAACATCCATTGCCTCGGTCTTAAACCAAACAAACTCTAGAAACCTCTGTTTTTGAAGGAGTTCCTTTTCCATCTCTCGCCATTTGATCAATCCCTTCTACCAATTCTACTTCTTCTCCTTTGGATCCTCCTCATGTTTATTACTTGGGAAAAAAAATACTGATGGATCTGAATAGAATTCAAGGACGTATTCTGATTGGGATTTTTGTATTTTTCTTCATGCTTGTATTGACCTCTCCCTTTTTTCTTCAATAGAATGTGCACTATTGTTGTTTATTTTCTTAATTACCTTCATTTTCTGTTTATTTTATTGTTCTTATTCTTGATTTTTTTGTTAATACCTAAAGGGGGTACATTAGAAAATTAATTTATGGAAAAATAATTTTCTAGAGTGATGAAAAACGTTTTATACAGCTTATCACATATATGCTCAGTATATTTTCTTTTTTAAAATATATTTCTTAAAAATTCAATGATATTTGATCATCAAAAAGGGGTTTATTGTTTGCCTCCTTATGTTTTAATCAATTTTTAATGCTCACAAATTATTTTAATCAAGTTTAACATATCAAAAATCATGTTTGGATATTGTTGGTTTCCTTAGGTTTTTATGCTTACAACTAATGGTTTAAACTCTCACAAGATCCAGATTAAGAATCTCACAAATCATGATTGAATCTTATAAATTTTGATTTATCTTGTTCTATTATGTTATATTATACTAATTGTTAAGGCTATTCAATTTTTGTGAGTATATCTTCCTAAAATAATATATAGATATTTTTTAAGTATGAAACCCCAATTCAATGACCATTGTCACACCGTTGGTGTGAAAAATTGTCTAAGTCCCAGATACAGTAACCCGAACACCGAAACCCTGACACGTAAGATTGCTATCGGTTCCATATTTTCGCAAAGGACTTGACACCGTTTCCTTGATACCATTTCCATGACACCATAACAAGACACTTTTTTGAAATTTTGACAAAGGACTAGACACAGTTACCTGAGATATCACTTATCTGACACCATAGTCTCGCTAATGATTCCAGAATTTGGAAAGGACTAAACACCAAAATTGTGATACCAGTTTCATATCTCACCCTGATAGTAGAACTGTGACTATCTCATCATGACTATGGAACCGTGAATTTTTCACAGCAACTATGACACCATTCCATAATTAAACATTTTTTTCTTATTCAATTTCATTTAAATGTTATTTTTAACGGTCATATTTGAGTCATTTAATGACACTAATATGTTCAATGGTCTTTTGCGGTACTATCAGCATACAGTATGTGGTACGAGGTATGGTGATGGTGCATCATGTCGGCTCCTACAGATGCACCCAAAATAAAAATAAAGGTGTGGAACTAGAGCATTGTATAACGAGAAGTCGAGTACATGAAAATAGAGAAAAACACATACACTGTAGAACACATGAAAAACTATTTATTCTTGAAGGATGATTTAGATCAGAACCTCAAACATTCTTGCAACAGAAAATCTATGAATAAAAAGAGATTAAATTCACATTTTATAGATCGTGAAACCAAAAAATGAGACTTGCGACATTCTATTTTCTCAAGAGGAATTTGAAAACACATTTTCTGTAAAGACCCGTGAAATTCAAGGGAAATTTTTTCTTAATTTTCTTTAGAATTTTACAAGAGCGCGGTTTCAGACGGCACCTGATTCCGAGGCCCGGAGTGCCCGGAATCAATTTCCGAAGTTTGGCTCGGGTACGTTCAGTGAACGAACGATCGGGATTTCCTAACTTTTGATCCGGTGCTCGGAATTGAAATCTGAGGGCACCGATGAACTCGCAGCGCCGATATTCGCTTAAAGAGACCTTTTTGGAAGTTGCGTTTATTGCGGGACGAAAGTTAGTTTTTGGGAGACTTATAAAAAGTTGAATAAAAAAATGTGGAATTCTTTTTATTTAACTTTTGTAGGTTAACTCCTCTCAAAGGGAGTTAGGGGTAGGACCCACACCCACTTAACCTCCCTTGAGAGGATTAAGTGTGGTGGGACCCACACGAACCTAAACCTCTCATCTTCCCCCTTAAACTCCCCTCTCTCCCTCTTAAATGTTTGTCAACTTAACATCTAATTAATTACACATGAAATGTATAATTAATTAAGTGTTATGTTTTGAATTTTGAAGTTTTGAATTCCTTGGTTTGGTAAATAAAATAAGGAGGAACCTTATTTTATTTGGTTAGTTTTGTTTAGCCAACTTGTGAGGATTTTTGAGAGCTCCTCCTCCTTCTTCTTCAACTTGACGAAGAACGCTCAACTTGACGAAGAACGCTCAAGTTCCGACGAAGAACGCTGCTCCGCTCTTCTTCGTCTTCCGTGTCATCGAGAGGGAACGCCGCTTCCTCCTCGGACTCCCTTCGTCGGCATACGAAGTTTCACCAACGACGTGCCTCTTCGGGCGTACTTGTTCGTCATCAGATTTGACGAACGACTACCGCGACGCCCGACCTCCGCGACATTGTCTTCCGCGGGACGTTGACAAATCTTCGATCTTATACCCAAGGTAGCGATTGTTGATTTTTATTTAATTATTTTAATTCTTGATCGTGGATCTAGTATGTCTAACGTGAGGCTTTTGAATATTTTAAGTTGTGTTATTATTTAACGTGAGGGGGCCGGACCGCATGAACACGGCCGAACCCCCTCCATCGTTCTTGTTGTTTTACCTTGCGGGTGGAAACAATGTGGCGTGGTGCCGTCGCACCACGCGGTTAATCGTGCAATTATATTACGCGACGCCGTCGCGCCGCGCCATCGAATAATCATCAAGAACGCGACGCCGTCGCGCCGCGTTGAAGAAATCAAGGTGCGGCGGAGGGGCGCGGTGCCGTCGCACCGCGCCGGACGACGAACACTGCGGCCGGTTCCGGGCCGCGGCGGAACGAGGAGACCGGCGGCCGGGCCGCCGGCGTCGGAAGCCGAAAAGGGGACCGGATTTTTCCGGTCCCGTTGGAGAAAACCGGCCGGCCAGCTGGCCGGCCGGATGGTCAAATCCGGGGGAAATTAATCCCCCAGCCAGTAATAAAAACCCCCCTCATAAAGAGGGGGGCGGATTCCTTGAGGGGGGGGGGGGGGGGGCAGGAGGCCCCCCAGTTTTTCTTCAAGCCGGCCCCCACGTGGGGGCCGTTTTTTTTACAAAGGGCGCGACATATAGCCGCGCCGCCCCTCAATCAAGCGGGGGCTTGATCCCCCCGCGCGCTGCCTCCGTGCGGCGCCGGGCCGCCGCGCCGCCGGCCGGCCGGCCGGGCCGGGTCGGACCCGGGTCGGATCGACCCGGTTCGGCCGACCCAGGGGGGGTCGGGCCAGGTCGGCCCGGACCCGGACCCCCCGTTTCGGATCAGTTTCGGTGTTTTGGTCATAACTTGAGCCACAGACCTCCGATTGACGAACCGTCTGCGGCAACGCTATCCTTGGATCGAGACGGTCGTTTCAGTATATCACACTCAAGGTTTTGGATTACTTTGAGTTCGGCCGGGTTGGTTCGTTCACGAAACCAACCGGGCCCTCAGAGCGAAAACGCTCATATCTTGAGCTACGGACGTCCGATTGACGTGCCGTCAGCCGTGTTGTGTTCCTCTTAGTGAGACGGATCTTTTGGCATACTCCGCCCGAGGTTTAGACGCAGGTGGAGTACGGTCAGGTTGGTTTTTCCTTAAAAACCAATCGGGCCCCGGGGACGAAAATGCCAATAACTCACAGACCGGGCGTCCGATCGACGCGCCGTCTGTTGCGTTGAGTTCCTGTTGACGATACGGAACTTTTGGATACATCAACTCTGGAATTTGTGACAGTTGATGTATCAGCCTCTCAGCTCGTGGAGCGGACCCTCCGAACGAGCTTGCTGTGTGCGGGAACCCTAGTGCTGGTTGCGACTGTTACCTGACTACTACTGCTACTACTGCTACTGTGACTGCGACGACGACAGTACAGAGATCCTGTGTGGATTTGATGACGACGACTACAGCACTCAGCGATCCTACGTGGATCAGTGCTACAGGTCCTGTGTGGGCCCGATCCTGTGTGGGTCTGATCCTGTGTGGGTCCTTACGCTCAGCGGTCCTGTGTGAACCAGCGCCTACAGGTCCTGTGTGGGCCCGATCCTGTGTGGGTCTTTGCGGGGGTTAGTTACCTATCAATCCTTCGTGGGTCCGACGACTTAGATGGATCAGAGATCATCTTTATTGTCTTTCGAAGAAGTATACTTGTGTGAGCTGAATTCTATTGCTTTCCTGTTTGGATTGTGTTGTGCAATCCTGTGTGGATTACGTTTTACTTTCCTGTGTGGAATACGTTTACTTTCCTGTGTGGACTGAGTTGTACTTGGGCTCGGAGGTTGGAGAGTATTTGAAATTGATGACTTAGGTATATGTATGGGCATATACCTAAGCAGTGTCGGTTGTTACTTCGTGATTGTACCTATCTTCGTGGTTTATCCTTTGTGGATTTGAGAGACCTTCAGGGGTCTCGGGGTCCCTACTGAGTAGCTTAAACTCACCCCTGCACGGGCTTTGCCCGCACTACGTTGTGTTGGTTGCAGACGACGGACAGCGTTGACCTTAGCTGAGGCTTGCAGAGCGGGACGGTACCCGGAGGTGGACCACTGGGCGGGACGTGCACGGAGCGGACGACGGGACCCATGGAGTAGAGGAGCTATCTGTACCCACCCTTCAGGTGGGATTTCCAGTGGACAGCTCGGTGTAGCGGCTTTTACTTTTCAGTTGTTGTTTTCCCCTTTCGAGTTGTACTTTACTTTCAGTTTGGGTTTGTATACTGGCCCATTTACTTTTCCGCACTTCCAGTTGTACTCTGCTTTTTCTTAGTGTTTACTTTCCGCTTGCTTACTCTGTAGTGTTTGTTTACTTTACAAAGGCAATGCCTTCCCTTTTTACCGGGATTTACGCCTTGGTGCTAGTCGCCAGCCCCTGGCCTATGGAAGGTGGGCTTGGGGTAGTCACGGCACGGACCCCGAGGGCGGGTCGTGACATTTTCTATATCCTACAAGTCCAGAACTGCATAGAAAACACTCAGAGAATTTATAATCCTTTATCGTAATCTTTTTTCAACTATGTGTTGTTTTATTAATTTTTGAGAGGTGTGTGTACCTATATTAAAACACACTCTGTCTCCTACAATAAACTTGAGCATACAACATATTCTCATTAAAACATATTTTTACACTTATTCCCACGTATAACTGTTGAAGAGGTCCAGTGTGACCTGGATGTTAGTTTTCCCATGTAGAACAATGTCAGAGGTCTTGTGCCATGGATAATATTATGTAATATTGTCAACCCCAATCCAAGGTGTGGATAAAATATTTATATATATTAAATGGTGGTAGGTGATTACCTATGGAGTGGACTATGTATCAGATTGATGCTGAAACTCTTGTTTTAACTATTGTGTCTTTTAATTTAGTTTTTCTCTGTTTTAACATATATTTCAAAAAAACTAAACTTTGCACTGATAGTTGGTTTGGAACAGTAGTAATAATTGTTTTTCCTTATTATAACAGTTTCAAAAGTTGAATCAATATCTCATTTTGATATTACTAATAATTAATCAATCTTCTAAGAAGTTATTTTAACAGTCAAACAATTATAACATTATTACCTTAATTAATTGTTCTATTTTATATTAATTGGGTTAATATTTTCAATAAAATTTTCAACAATTTTTTTAAGAACTCAATTCACGCTACTCTTGAGTTTCCTACTCTGACCAACATAACGTTTATTCAATCCCTGTGAATAATCTCAGTAAATATCAATCGTATTATCCACGTACACTAAGTTAAATAAATGGATTCCCCAAGACAAAAACTCTTGTGTGATCACCCATTTTTATCAAAGTGAAATTTATAGAATAGTGTAGGACAAATATGAATATGCCTTGTTTGATAGGATTAGCTGTGTACTGTATTCTTTTGTATTTTGTGCCTTGTGTGGGTTTTGGTGGTGGTATCTCTGTGATTGTGTGTATGGGGCGGTATGGAAATTGTGGTGGTATCTATGGCTGGGAGATTGATTGATTGTGGAATGGATAGACTTATTATACAGTGGGACAAAATCTTGTTAGTGGGTGGGTAGTAGGGCTATAATATTGGGTTCTATCATGATTTCAAGTTCATGGGTGTGTTGGGTGTGGTTTTTTTGTTTAGTGGGTCTGCAGGACCAGGTTTTGTCATGATTTCATGTTTATGGGTGTGCTGGGTGCGGCGTTGTTGTGAAGAAGGGCCTCAAGACTAGGCTATGTCAATATTTCATGTTTATGGGTGTTTTGAGTGTGATGTTGTTGCGTAGTGGGGCTTAAATACTGGGATGTGTCATGATTTCATGTTTATAGGTGTGTTGGATGTGGTATTGTTGTATAGCGGGGCCGTAGGACCGAGTGGTTTTATGATTTCATTTTTATGGGTGTGATGGGTGTGGTGTTGTTGTGAAATGGGAATACAGGACAAAACTGTGTCATGATTTCATGTTTATGGGTTTTCAGGGTGTGGTGTTGTTGTGCAGCGGGGCTTCAAGACTGGGTTGCTTCATCATTTCATATTTATGGGTGTGCGGGGTATGGTTTTCATGACATGTCCCACAAGGCCCGTGCCATTACTCCCCCATGCTAGCCTCTCATAGGCCATGTATTTTTGACTAGCTCCTAAGTCATAAACATGCAAGTGGGAGGCATTTTCTTGAGTACCTGTACACACACACACACACAACCACTTCCTAGGAAAACTGGAAATGAGAATGTGCATGCTAATAAAAACCACTTAGTGTTAAAGTAAAACTGAAAATAAATGGTCCAGAATACAAACCCAAAAAAATAAAACTACAAAAATAGTATGTACAGGATAGATAACTGGTCATCCTCTAGAAACCCTACATTATGGGTGTGTATAGAAAAACAACTAGAATCCATAAAAGAACCCCATGCCATCCTAATATCACTAAGAACCACCTGGTCATGGCCCACCAAGTCCTCTGTCAAGTCATCAATCATCTTCACCATAGACAACATGTGTGGAAAAAGCTCAGGTAAGAGTGAGTAACAAAATACTTAGTAGCAACCCCAAACACAAGGAAAGACCAAAAATAAATCAACAAACCCAATTGCGATGAATGATCATGAAAAAAGACAGATCACACCAGTATAATTACAGAAAGAAATTATATTAGTTGCAACACTAAAAAACATAGATTGTTGAGGTACTTCATCGAAGATGAGTACCGTGGGTCTACTGGGTCACACACAACCACTTAAAGCTAATACAAAAAAGGTCTCTAAGATCGGATCCATAGATGGTAGTTAGGATCTAATCCACATAGGGTAACGAGAAGTTGATCCACATAGAGTCTCAATGAGCTGATCCACAAAGGGTCGCTAGGAGCTGATCCATAAAGGGTTTCTAGTCTTCATATCACATACAGCCGCAGGATTCCCGCACGTAACACACTTGATTATAGGAGAATATACTCCTCAAAACATCAGTCATACCTTGACTACCATGAAAACTCACATAGATCATGAAAAAATAACTTCCTCATCGCGTGGGTTCCAACTCCACAAACAGATCATCAATCAGATTTCCAGTTTGAAAGTTATAAGTGTTTTCTAAAAACGATCTAGTCGGGTCCTAGTATAGTACGACCTGGTCATAATAACCTATACCAACCCAAACCGAGTCAAACGACCTAACCCGGATCTGTCTTGGCTCAGGTCAGATCTTGGCCGGCCCACTGGGTGTGGGAACATCCCACTGGTTGTGGATCTGACCCTCTGTAGGGTCCAGCCTGCTGGGTGTGGATTCGGCCAGCTTGGGCGGCCCAGCCCACTAGGGCAGGCCTGCTCCTAGCTGGCTGGGACGCGGCTGGATTATGCGTCCACCCTCCTATCCTACGGGTCACTATAGGGCCGCCTCTTCCATGGTCCAACGGACAATGGCCTTCTCGTTGTGTGACACATTGCAATTGTCACGTCAGTGGCAGCTTCTAATTCACCAATGTGGCTCAGGCAGCTTCTGCTAGTGCTGCTGCGTCAATAGAGCATTCTTCAGACAACCACTTCTTCTTTAGTGGTCCTTTTATCGAGCCATCTATTCCTCCAGCCTCCACAAGATGTCACATTCCCTACTATGGCCTCAAAATATCAATTCATCCATTTCAAAAATGCGGCCATGATGAACACTCAAAAACGGACATGGAGGAGGGGCTCAGGCCTTGTTCATGTTGGACCGCACCCTCTTCATTAGAGGTTTAGAAACATTGGGGAAAAGGATTGATGTTCTATGAAAATTATCCTTGATTAAATCCCCAGAAATGGGTACCCTCCCACAAGAACAAGCGATCCGTAGATCAATCTGTTCATGGGTTGATCCACGTTTATTGTGTTAGAATGAAGAATGCGGAAACTCAATCTGAAATAAAACCCCAACCTGAGTAACTCATTCTGTGGCAATGTACCATTTGAAGGGTGCAAGAAGAAAGTGTATATCATTCAACGCTCCATGATCTATTTTTTGGTGGTCATTAGCGTTCTTCGCCATCACCCACCAGAGCTTTAGAGCAGAACCAGGACTATTCCAATAATCTTGTGTTGTTCGCTCGACCATTAAATGATAAAAAATGAAATAGTGTTTTAGTTACGTTCTATTACAAATTCATTACGTTGTTTCATTTATGAAACATAATTTTCTGTTTCATTCTGTTATATTTCATTTTGCTGCAATGGTTTTAAAATTCAAAAAATAAAATTAAACAAGTATATTTTATTTTTAAATATTTATTTAGAAATTATGAAAAATAATTTTTTCCATTGACCCACACACGCCGCGGTTAGGTCCATTCTAGATGAATCCCACCATTTTGACTACAATGGTTCCCTCCTATTTTCTGATCCAAGAACAGGTTTAAAAGATAGAATACCCCACTTGGCCGTTTATTTAAATTAACTGAAAAAAGTTCAAAATTCTATTTCGGGCTCAATGGGCCTCAGAATCATGTTCTTTCAGAGTGTCTGGTCTTGATATAATTCTATATAATTTCTAAAAAATAACATGAATTTTCTTGGACATTAAATTCTCCCCACCTTTGCTATTTACATCTCTGAAATACAAAAAAAGACTAAACAAACAAATGGGGGTACTGAGCACTAATATGACCATCCCTCTCCAAAGTACTCTCCTGGAGATTCTCTTGCTACCATCAAATGTGAACCCAAGCAATCGACCACCCACAAAGGACCTTCTCCTATCAATCATCTATCCTTATTAAGAACTCTGTAAACATCTCCCCATCATCAACATCCAACTCACACCAGTCGATGACGTGTGATAAATCATGCACATACCTTCTCAGATGCGACACATGGAAAAAATCGTGGACCCGGTGCATCTTTTGGGGAAGAGCTAGGAGGTATTACACCTCCCAAACTCTCATTATAATGTAAAACGGTCTGATGAACCTCAGAGATAACTTGTTTCCCTTACCAAATCTCTGCAATCCCCATCGAGGTGAGACCTAAAGAAACACTTGGTCCCCCTCCTCAAACTCCAAAGGCCTAGGTCTCTTATTAGCATAAGATTTCTGCCTACTCTGTGTTGTCTACATCCATTCATGGATGATCATCACCTTTTTAGTGGTATCATGTACCAACTCTGGACCCAGGAGTCCTGAATTTCATGGGTCTATCCAACATAGAGTTGGTCTGAAAGGTATCCCATACAAAGCCTTGAGAGGTTCCATACCAATGATAGAGTGATAGCTATTTTTTTATAAAAACTCCCCCAGTGGAAGGCAGTCCTCCCAACCATGACCAATATCAGGAATGAAAGATCAAATCATGTCCTCTGAGGTATGCATGGTCCTCTCTATCTGACCATCTATCTATGGGTGAAGGGATTTTCTTAAGCGTAGCTGAGTCCTGAACGCCTCCAACAATCCCTTCCACATACGGGATGTGAAGCGAGAATCATGGCCTAAGACAATTGTCAAAGTCACTATGTGAATCTGCACTATCTCCTAGATGTAGAGTCATCCCAATCCCTCTACCGATCCATTATCCCTAATGGGTAGAATGTAAGCTGACTTGGTGAGTCTGTCAACAATCACCTAGATATAATTATGGACCTTGGATGTATGTGGTCATCCCATCACGAATTCCATCGTTATACCATCCCACTTCAACTATAGTACCTCCAGCGGCTGGGCTAAGCCTGATGGAACCTGCTTCTAAGGCTTCACTTACTAACAGGTGAGGAATTTCGAGACAAGCTCTGCTAATGCCTTCTTCATCCCCAACCACCTGTACTGACGTCAAAGGTCCTAATACATCTTCATCACACCTAGATATACCGCCAAAGGGAATGTATGGAAATTCCTCAACAAATCCACCTATAATAGCACTGGTACTACTATGCACCCTTAGAAAAGGATTATGGGCTTTCCAACTATCGAAAATCCATCAGGAGCCTATCATGAGGACATCTGATCATGTCGGGTCTCGTAGTCAGTATCCACATGTTTTACCTTCCTAACACGCTGTAGGAGTGGGAGAGTAACAGATATCTACTAAAATTAGGTTTCTTAATGATCATCTAAGAAGGATATCTAAATATTTTCTAGCTGCCCTATCACCTCACTCAGAAGACGCAAACTGAATCTCCTATTGAACGCGTCTACAACCACATTACCCTTCCCAATAGTATAGACTATCTTGAAGTCATAGTACTGTAGGAACTCCATATGTTGCCACTATCTCATATTTAGGTCCTTCTGGGATAATATATACTGGAGAATCTTGTGGTTAGAGTGGGCAGTAAACCATCTACCAATCAAGTAGTGTTGTCACATATTTATAGAAAATACCACTAATACTAACTCCAATTCATGGGTTGAAAATTTTTGCTCATGCTGCCTCAACTGAAATGAATTATAGACGATCACTCTTTGCTATTTTATCAGTGCACAACCCATTCTGGTGCCTGATGGGTCACAGAAAACTACATACCCAATTCCATCCTCTCGTATTCTCAATATTGGGGCACTCGTTAGTCCTCGCCTCAGCTCTTGGAAAATCTGCTGGCACTGCTCCATCCAAACAAAGGGTTTTCCCTTATTTTTCAAATCATTGATGGGTGCTTCTACTCTAGAAAAGTCAGGTACAAACCTCCGGTAGTATCCAGCCAACCCAGAGAAACTCTACACCTCAGTCATGCTTATGGGTGGATTCCGTGAAAGCACTGCCTCTATCTTCACCAGATCCACTGAAACTCCATCCTCTTACATGAAGTGTCTTATAAAGTGGACCTCCATGATCAAGAACTAAAACATCGAGAGCATCTCAACAATCTCGAGCTCGTAGAGTGTATCTAAGACTATCCGCAGGTGTGTGGCATGATCCTCCTATGATTCTGAGTGCACCAAGATGTAATCAATGAAGACCACCACAAAATGATCGAGGTAGGGCTAGAAGATCCTATTCTTGGAAACCATGAAAAGTACTAGAAAATTGGTCACGCCGAAAGGCATCACCAAGAACATTTAGTGTCCATATCATCTTCTGAAGGTTCTCTTCAGTAAATCTTCATCCTGTACCTGAAGATGGTAATAGCCTGCTCTGAGATCTATCTTTGAGAATTACCTCGATTCGTTTAACAAATCGAAGAGCTCATCATTTATTAGAAGTGGATACTTTTTCTTCATGGTCACATATTTCAGGTTCCGAAAGATCACACATATCCTTAGGCTCCCGTCTTCCTTCTTGGAAAACAAAACTGGAGTTGCCCACAGTGAAACGTTTGGCCTCACGAAGCCCTTTCCCTTTAAGTCCTCTATTTCTACCCTCAATTCAAAAAGTATTGCAGGATCCCTATGATATGATGGTGTATATATCAGTTTCATCCCAGGGTATATATCGATATATAATTATATATGTCTGCGAGGAGGAACTATTGTAACATCCTCAGGAAAGACGTCCTAATACTCATCCTCCAATACAAGAAACCTTGGAATCCTCTTGTCCACCACATAGAGGGTAGGTCTGGCCAAATATTGAGTGATCGGATGCACCCTCTATTAAAAAATTCCATCATGTGCTGAAAAATTTATCTTCTCACCAGTGAAGGAAAACCTAATCCCATCCTCACGGAAACACCACACATTACACCTAATATAGTAGATCTGAGCATGGATTGTGTATAACCAGTTCATACCCAAGATGATGCCGTAAGGCCTCAACACCGCTACTATGAGATCTCAACTGAATCTCCCACGTCCTAGAGTAAGCTCACACTTTTGGAACCAGTTTTTAATCATTGAATATCCACCCATAGGAGTCTCTAATCGTAAGGAAAATGCCAACGGCTCCACCGAAATATCTAAGCTCTGAACAAGGTCTGTGGAAATGAAAGAGTGACTAGAACCGTCTATAAGAACTATATCCAAGGTGAAGAATACCCATATCGTACATCCAATTTTCTCTAGAGTGCCATGGTTATTGGCCTCCATCACATGGATATGGCCTCTCCCTTGTCTGCAAACTCCCTGAGCCTATGGTGGACCACTTGAGAGTGGTGTTGGAAGAACCTCAAACTGCCATCCACCGTATGCCACTTGGCATGATCCCCTACCACATCTTCCTCCCTGTGGGCTACCCCACTCAAATCTATGTTTCTACCTTGGTGGCCCTTCTATCACTTAATGATTGTTTGAGCAGTGCTTCGGGTAGTCATGAGGCATGTGTCTCTTACCTCCACATGAGTAGCACACCATACTCTTCTATTGACCCTCTCTCCCTTGGTGGACTTGCACCACTGACCTTATGTCCTGGGGTTACCCTTTGGATGGCCTATCCCATGTGGACCTCTGCATCATATGTCAGCTACCCTCTATGGATTACTTGGCCACCTATCTCCGGGTGGTACCTCCCACCATTGGTGGATCAACTAAGAGGAATCCCTCTACTAGTAGAGATCTCTATAGAACCCTAGCCTGAGTGAGGATGCTGAGGGTAATCATTGATGCCCTAATCTCTCTTTGGAGTCCCTATTCAAAAGTTTGGTCCTTGAATAAAGGGTCTCATACCATATCTATAGAGTAATGGGAGAGGTCTTTGAACCTCACAGAGTACTCTGCCACTGTCATGTGGCACTGTTGTTGGTGAAGAAACATTTGTATGTGAACTGAGCGCAAGGTCGTGGGGAATAAAACCCCCCATAAAAGTCGCTCGAAGTCATACCAGGAGAGGATCACCTCATCATGAGTTTGAATAGTCAAACCCCACCAAATCCTTGCTGAGCCTTTTAGAAGTCTCGTAGCTAGAACCATCATTTGGTCAAATTTTTTCCTCACAAATAGGAAGCCCCACATCACTACCTCGAACCAATCCTTAGTGAACTATCGATCTATCTCTCCCATGAACATGTGAGGTCTTTGTAACTAAAACTCATGTAGGGTGTTGAACTTACGTGAAAACTATACCAGTAATTCTAGTAGTAGTTTCTGACCAATGGGTGGTGGTAACACTGTTCCACCACCCTATGGGGCCATCTCTAGCACTCGGCCCTGAATCGATGCCTTATCACTAGGAGGTTTTTCCTCACAACCACGTATCAGAATCTTTGTTGTCTATCAACGTGGAGGAATTCTGAAATAGATCAATATATACCATGGTCAACAGATTATACCTAGTGATTTGACTCTAAAAGTAAAAGTGGAAAAAATACTCAGAATCCTATATGATTCTTGTTCCCCTTTATTTCCTTAAAAAAAGTGTTTCCATGTACCATGTCAGAAAGAAGGTGTCCAGAGTTCTTCTATATGGATATGTCGGTAGATGTACCAAAAATGGAGTCCCTGTCCTGAAATTCAAACTCAAAACACTTTTCACTGTTTCCCAAAACCAAGAACAACCAACCCAGGGTCTTGAGGTAGATCCAACCGCCTTTGATACCACTTGGTCATCACCCATCCCCTAGGGCCCGTGTCGTGACTCCCCCAAGCCCACCTCTCGTAGGTAAGGGGTTTGTGACTAGTGCCTAAGGAATCAACCTGAAAGTGGGAGGAATTTTTCTTAGAACCCATACACACACACACACAACCACATCCTAAGAAAACAAGAAAATAGAACATGAATGATACTAAACAACCACTGACATTGAAACTAAAAATGAAATTAAATGGGCCGACTACAAACCCAACAGAAGAAAAAAATTTCAAAAATAGTAATTACAAGATTAAAAACAAGACATCCACTAGAAACCCTACCAGATGGGTAAGTATAGAGCAGAAGGCGGAAGACATAGAATCACACCCTGCCTGCCAGGTCTCACTGGTCACCACCTGGTCCCAGGCCACCAAGTCCTTTATCAACTGCTCAGTCGTCTGCACCCAACACAACACATGCATGAAAATCTTGTTTAGGGGTGATTAACAAAATACTCAGTAGGGACCGCAACCAAAATGAAGACAACAAAGCATTCCACAAAGGAAACCATGAAGCATGGTCATGAAACAAGACAGATCACACAGGTATAATCTAAAGTACGAAATAAATGACTATCAGTTGTTACATTGAACTCCTTGGAATGTTGAGGTACTCATACTAGAAGATTATCATGGGTCTACTAGGTAACATAGATCCACTTGTACCTAATCTACACTGGGTATCAAGGATCTGATCGTCACAAGGTTTCTAGGAGCTAATCCACACAGAGTCACTAGAAGCTTATCCACACAAGGTCTTTAGGAGATGACCCACATAGGGTTTCTTGGAGATGATCCACACCATGTTGCTGGGAGTTGATCCACACATGGTTTCTTGGATCTAATCCACATAGGGTTACTAGGAGCTGATCCACACAAGGTTGCTGGGAGTTGATCCACATAAGGTCACTAGTATTTGGGTATCAACCAGAAGTAGGATTCCCGAACATAACAGTCTTGATTCTAGGAGAATATACTCCTCAATCCATTGGTTATATCTTAACTACCACAAAAAATCACTTAGATCATTCCAAAATAACTGCATCATTGTGAGGGTTCCAACACAACAAACAGATCTTCCATCAGATGCTCGGTTTGAATGTTATAGCCATTTTTTCGAAAAGGGGTCGGTCGGTTCCAGGTTCAGTCTGACCCGGACAGACCAACCCTACCCGGATCTGTCCTGGACAGGGTCTAGTTCACTGGGGGCTGGCCTGATGAGAATGGTTTAGGCCTACTAGGGCATTCCATCCACCAGGGGCGGCCCGACCCCTAACCATCCCGCCATGGACGGGTTGGATCTTGATTGGTCGGGACGTGGTCGGATGCCGCATTCGCCCTACTAATCTGCGGGTCACCATGGGGCCACCTCCTCCATGGTCTAAAGGACCACAACCTTCCTGCTGCATGATGTGGTGTCGTTTTCATGTATGTGTAGCCTCCGATCCAGCTGGGTGCTCACATTTGCCCACTTCCATCCACCGGCATGGAGGTCAGTGGCTTCTACCACACCATTGTGGCTCAATCCGTGGAACTCTTTCTGGTGTGTCATCATGGAATGTCACCACCTTCCCGTAGGTGCTTCCAGCTCTAGTGCACTGGCGGAGCATTCTGCAGACCATCAGGTCCACTCCGGTGGTCCGTTATTCACACCGGTTGCACATCCATCCTCCACAGGATGTCAACTTCCCTACTATGACCTCAAAATCTCCTTGATTACACTTCAAAAATGCATCCAAAAAGAATGCACAAAGATGTACACGGTGGAGGGGATCATTCATTGTTTTTGTTGTCCCACACCCTCTGTGTTAGATGTTTTTAAAAATGGGGAAAAGGGATTAAATTTCTAACACAAATTAACCCTGACGCAATCCCGATAAAAGGGTTCCCTCCCACAAGAACCAGTGATTAGCATATCAACATGTTCATGGGTTGATCCATGTTCATTTTCATAGAATAAAGAATGGAGAAACTCAAGAACAAAGAAAACCCCTACCAATGTAACTCGTTCATTGGAGATGTTCCATTCAAAAGATGGAGGAAGAATGCATCCTCCATTCATCGCTCCACGATCCATTGCTTGGCAGACATTTTCATTCCTCATCATCACCCACCAGAGCTTTATAGTAGAACTAGGATTGTGCTAACAATCATTCGTTGCTTTCTCGACCATTAAAGGATGAAACACAAAACAGTATTTCAGTTTAATTCTATTATAATGTCATTAAACTATTTCATTTATGAATCATCATTTTTAGTTTCATTCTGTTATAAATTTTTTCGCTCAAACGGTTTTAAAATTAACAATATAAAATAAAAAAAAAATTATTTTAAACATTTTATTTAAAATGTCTGAAAAATAAATTTTTCCCTTGACCTGCGCTGGTCAGCGTTAGGTCCATTATAGGTGAATCTTGCCATTTAAAGTTTTACAGGGGCCTCATATTTTTTATCTGAGCACCAGTTTAAAAGTTATAAAAACCCAACACTCATGTATATTTAAATGAACTAAATAAGATCAAAATAAAATTCTGGGATCAACGGGCCTCAGAATCAGGTGTCGTCAAAGGCATCTGGTCTGGAAATAATTCCATATAATATAAAATATTTCACATAATTTCCGTGACATTGTAGTGGTGTTTTTGTGTAGTGGGGCTTCCATTTTTAGTTGTGATAGGATTATTCGGTGGGATAACTCTAAAGAATGATAGATGGTAGTGTTTTAACAGGTGTTCAGGAAAGGGGAGTGTGCAGTGGGTTTTTTTAACTTGGTCCTTCATCTTGGTGTTTTATGGATGATTATGTGGTTGTTTCCTTTGTTTTTTTTGGTAGTTTTTTGAGTAGTAATGGAATAATATTAAATGGATAAATTAATTGTCTTGGGATATGTTTTGAATCATGGCTTATATTTAAACAGCATTCAAGTGACCATCTATCATGGTGGTATGTGCATGTAGCTGTAGTAGAAAAGGTGGTTTTGGGTGGGTAGGTTGTATGTTTGAAATATCATAGGATGGGCTGGGTATTTGTTACCTATATGTATAAATATATAGTTCCTTATGGCTTTTATATGTACCCCACCTATGTTGAGCACTATGTTCCAAACACCCCTATTGTTATGAGGGAGGGTTTCTTTCCCAACATCCTTGTGGGTGGATGGATGGATGGTTATTGACTTCACCCTACTCCCTCTTCTATGAATTTTTCACCCAAGACACATTGGGTAGGCTATAATGGCTTGGGTTTTAATACCAGATTTATGGTACTGTCTATGTGAGAGTTGGTTTCTTTCCCAGGTGCCTTTAAGATGAGGCCAAGTTGTTTTCAGGCAGGATGTGGGGTGTGTGAGGACCAACTATTTGCGGGCAGGAATGTGGTGTGGTATGGGGCCTAGGTGTGTGTCTGCAGGTTGTGACAGTGGGGCATGTGGAATTGCATGGTGGAGTTAGGAGGTTTTCCATTAGGTATGAGTAGTTTACCAGTGGTGAGTAGTGTGGGGTACCCAAGTATCAATTTTCTTATTATATTACATTACTTTTTTCTATTACATGGTGAATGTGCCTTAGTGAGGATGGGTGGTTTGTATTCCTCGAAAGGTGTTGTTGGTTTCTTCTGGTTTCTCATAGGGGAATTAGTACGTTCCCCACACTTATGCGTGAGTGACACTGGTTTTCCCCTATTGAGTATACTAGTATTCTCACCCAACATATATTAAACAATTTTCAGGTTTCTAGGAGAATGCACCAATCGTGCTAGACCATACTAGCTCATACATTAGGGATGGTTGTTGTGTCACTACTGAGTTTTATTTTTGTACATACTTTTGAGTTTTCTTTTTATTTCTAGCAGTTTTACTTTAAGCATACTTGTCGGGTAGATTTTGGATTCTTTATATATTTCTATCTTCGAGTTGATTGAGGTTGATATATCTAATTTTCCAATCTTGGATACTATAAAAAGTATAATGCCTCCCATTTTTGTGAGATTTTTATACCCTTGGTTCTGGTTTCCACCCTGGGGACTATTGGAGGTGGGACTCGGGGGGTCATTATCTCTCTTTCATCTTGAGTAAGGAAGGCATTATAATCATGCTATTTGTTCCCTTTTCTTAAGGAATGCGGGTCATGACAGTAATAAAAATTCACAAAAATATTAATTAATTAAAATTATATACCCATAATAGTAATCTTCATTAATGTATCCTTTTATGTTAGTTCTAAAAATGTTAGTCTTTGGTTTTAAAAGTTAAAATAATATTTTAAAATGATTAATTTTGTTCCTTTATTTTTTTTGATCAATTATGTGGTTTTATGATATTATTGATCAATATTATATAATGATAAATTCATAAAAATTATAATTTTCTTAAAACCCACATTTTCAATTAAAATAGATATTTTCAAAAAATGATAAAAATTCACAGCAATTAAATTTTCATATTCGAGAATAAAAAATAATAATAATTTAAACTATTTCATTTTATAAAAATTATATATTTCTCTTTTAATTGAAAATAAAAATTATAAAGATAATCTTCATTGATTTAAAATTTATCTTCATAAACATTAAAGGATTCTAAAATTAATATATCCCACTTATCTAATTTAAATAATTTACACATATATATATATATATATTCCCTTAATTTTCATATAAATATGACTATTTTAATTTACAAATCCATCTTGACCTTCATTTTTTTGCATGTGAATAAATATATTGAACTCATTATCATTCATAGGAACAAAATATATACTAAAATCACAGGACGTTACACTCTCCCCCTAAATAAATTTAAACATCATTGTTTTTTAAAAATATATTAAATAAGGATTTCAAAAAAAAATACATTAATGAAGATAAAATTTCAAATGAAATGTATTCATTAGTATCATATGTAAAACTAGAAGACAATTCTTATTCGTATATCTAGATAACTGAATACTTTACTTTCCTTCAGTAGATAGATTCTTTATTCCCTCCTTTTCCACACATATAACATTTTAAAATTTCCTTTATGAATTCTGTAGTCTGTTTCATAACTCATTTATTACATGGAAGAATTTTTTTCTTTTCGTCATCTTTTTCCCCTAAATTTTCATTAGACTCCATCCTTTTGTTATTTGGTTTGACATGAAATTCAATGATATTCAATTTTTAAATCAAAATTTAGGATAGTTGATTTATCATAAAAAAATATTAATAATCCCATTTCACTTCACAATATATTAGAGTTTGGGACAATCATATCATGATCCATCATATCCATTGTTATTTTGGTTCAGTAAAGAACCATCCATTGGTTTTAAAAATAATTAGGGGTGAGAATACACAAATTAGAAAATTAAAAAATGGAAAAATGTGAACATATAAGAAAAAAAATTATAAATTTTTTGCATGACCTAAGTTAGGAGTATTTTTCTTCAGTATAAATTTCCAATTTTTAGGTTCTATAATCTAGTTAAGTTCTATAAAAACATATATAAAAATATATCATAATTTTTTGTAAATATAATGTGAATTAAAACAGCATATCCCCCTATGAGTTTCTTTCCAAGAGTGCAGTTAGGGCCTATTAATCATCCACAAGAATAATGAATGATATACACCTAAACAAATATATTCGAGGTTGTTACCCCAAGACGTATCTATGCTAAAAATGAATCTAGATTACAACATCCAGAGAGAGATTTAATTTCATGGGAAATTTTATAATCTCTACAATTATAATATTTTTGGATCTTCTCCTTTACTTAAACTTATACATATGGAATCTATTAATGTTCTTTTATCCTAATCCCCAAACATCATGAAATACTCAATAGTATAAATCTAAAGTATTATATATATCTATTAAAAAATTTCATACATAAAATATTAAATATCAATCACATTTCTTAATCTTTAGTTATCCTTAACTGAAAAATCTTAACTTTTAAATTATTTTAAACACTTATATCATACCAATTGTAATGTACCAGAACCTACACTCTCAAATGTGATGCTAAAATCACATAAACTAAAACAATAAAGTTGATACACATCCATTATTACTTTATTTTTCTTCAATTTACAACTAAAATACCCTTTACATTATAGTTTTAGGGAATTTGGAAAAATAATAAAATACTAAATCACATAACTTCTCAATAAATGATCATTTTTACACTATATATGATTCCAATTAATGCATAATTAGATTTCAAAAATGATTATATTTTAACTGTACAAGATACACTTCTAGTTTAATTATACTTAATAGTTTTATTCATAACTTGGGGAAAGAAAAACATAATATGTGGTGATAAAAAACACTCAGTAAGGGTAAAAAATGAATCATTTCATGAGAGATGTGAGGAATACTATGATATCATAATGAGCATGATCATAAGAAAGGAATCATGGAAAAATAGATTATATCACATGTACATTGATTAAATGATAATAATTCCAAAATATAAGGGAATCATAGGAATGTGTCCAAAACATAAACATGAAGTTATAATCATAATTCCTGGTTACCTTCATTTTTAACATAACATAGTTTCATAGGATAACATCCAATAATCCATTTTTGGTAAGGCTCACTACCCATGCACTATGATATATCATAAGAGAGAAACATTACGCAATGCATTGAAGGGATATATAGTTCTAAGGATAACCCTCTAATAATTAAGAGCATTGACATGTGTGACACAAGGATTTAATTTAAATATAATAAAAACCCTCCTAAATAAAATTAATTTTTTATCATTTTAATGTAGTTCTATAAGGAATCATTCATGATTTCATCAATAATATATATATATATATATAACCCCATGGAAAATAAATTGGTATATAATTAATTTACGCATAATCCTACTTAAATACCGATCAACAATGATGATTACTTATATGGAATTTACACTATATATTAAATGTATATATGTTTTAGACATTAATTTCCTAAAATAAATTGATGTATTGGGCATCCAGGTGAAAACCTATCAATAAAGTAATGGAACATAAGTAATTAATAGAGGAAAATAATTGAAATTAAATCACTCATATAAAATTGGGTTACTATGAATGAAACATTTACTGATGTATCATATAATATATTTAAAAGGGAATTATACAATCTATCTAGATAAAGAAGGTGGATGCTATAATTTGAGAAATACCCTTGATAAAGCTTACTATAGAGAAAAAGAAAACTCTTAAAGGAATTTTGGTATTTTTCAAAATTAATAGATTCTAATTTATAATGTAAAAATTCAAAAATAAATATTTTTTAGATGATAAGAATAATAATTTTATTTTTTTAAAATATTATATCATAGTGGTGAAGTCTCTTGGAGAATGACAAAGTATGTAGAAATATGGATTCACTTAAAAATTTATAAAAGATATTACTTCTAATTAAAACATCCCATCTGAAAACCTTTAATAATATTTTATTTGGAATTATTTTTACATAATGTTAATTTAGATTAAATAAACATTAAATTAATTTTTTGAGAGTTCTTCTTGAAACATTTTAAAATATTACATTAAAAGAAATTCATCTAAAACTAATCATATTGAAAATTTTTAATGTTCACAAAAATATTTTATTAAAACCCAAATATTGAAATGGATAAAAATGGTTTCATTAATAATTGGTAAATATAATTATTAATGTCACTGATAATATTATAGAAAATACTTTAGATAGGTAAAACAAGGAAATGGAAGAAAGAGAGTTGTGTCCTTAACTTTTGGAACATTCCTTACAGTAATTTATATTAAAATTGAACGTGATTCCCCAAAAGAAAAAAATTAATGAAATGGATTAATTTACTCATATTAATGGAAATAAATCATGCATAAATAGAAAGATTCTGATAAAGGTGACTTGTAAAATTAATGTTAAGAAGAAAATTAATGACTTGTGGAAAAAGAACTTGAGTATTGATAACGATTTATTTTTAACAAAAACCATTAACGGATAAAGATAATTAAATTCAACCTCAAAATACCTGACTATATAATATTTCAGGATAAAATTACAATTTGTTATCATACACATCTTATCAAAGTAAATTGGTGAAAAAAGTAAAATGTTACTCAGTGAAGGGAGTATGAGACAAAAATCTCATACCTTATTTCCCCACACAGTTGATCCCAATATAAGTTCCTATAAACCGATTATAAATATATTAATAATTTATTTTATAAAATTATTCATACCTATATTTGTATTATATAATTCATTTATAATTATTTACTACGAATATAGTGGTTTATGATAAGTTATTCTTAACACTATGTGTTAACAATATTAATTTTATTAATCATGCATTGTAATGTTAATATTGTTCCTTGATATTTGAAACCAAAATAATTATTCCCAGATTAACTATGATTCATTAATATATATCCCATTATAAATTACAATATTCCCCTTTAATCCTATGGAATTTTAATTATGACTCTTCAAAATGAAGTCGAAAACAAACTTGTTTCAATAATTTTAATGAATAGAGAAGATATATTATTAAGATTCTTAGATATTAATTGTATAAATATATAAACATTAAAATATTAAAATAAATTATCATTACAATTAATTAATAGTATATAATATTACTTCAATATTCACTATATAAATATTACAACATTTCTTATTTATGTGGAAAATGGACCAAACAAAAAATTGAATCATAATGGTCAAATGATTAAAAATAATTTATTATATAATATTAATATAAAATTTAAATAATATAAAAATGTAACATAAATTTAATATATTCATAAAATACATTCTTATAACCGTTAATTATGGGTTCTGTTGAAAAATTAAATTCATTGTTTGTCAAAGTGGTAGTCTGCACGCACATATGATTAATGAGAATATATCTCGATGAATGGATGGACTGATGGTATATAAAAATTTATCATTTAAAAGTCAATATAATGTCATAAAAATAAAATTAGTTCATTATTTACACTTTTATATCCATCCATGTTATTTTTTTATGTGAAATAATCACGTCTCTTGGGGAGGTGGTAATATTCACACATTCATGACCAAAAATATCATTCTTTAACGAATGGATGTAATGAAGGTAAATGTAACATGTGATCATTAAATAATTTTATAAGTGATATAAAAAAACATAATTATTCATCTAAATCAAAATTCATACAAACAATAATATTTATTTACAAAAAATGAACCAAATGACATCATATTGTATGTAGTTCGAATGTACACATGATTGATACATTTGTTGTTTTAGAAGATTCTATATAATGAATGACTAATTAATGTTACATTAATACAATTAATTTTATGTTTATATATGACACTTAATTATATATTTTTACAAATTTAGGGAATATTATCAAGAATAAAATTAACAATAAATACTAAGTGGAGAATAAAACTTTCTTTAGGAACACTGATTTTCCTTTGAATTATCATTGGCAGTAGAGGGTGTAAATTAAATAAAGAAGGTAAAATTATTAGTTTAATGGTATATTACATTAAGAGGTTTAAATTGTAATATTTTATTCTATGAAAATGAAATACATTTTTCCCTTAATGTGGGGTCAGTGCTCCCTTTTATTGGATAATGAAAAGGTAGTTTTGGATACACATTCACTTATTAAATTATCTATTTAGAGTACTCACTGTCAAAGAAACCCACACATCTAAATTATGGAGTCTGAGAAATTATATGTCTGATAATTCACCCATAATATAATTTTTTGGAAATATTTTTGTGATTTAGAGTTTTTTTTCTTTTACTTTTCACATTACCCATGAGTATTTTTTTCCTAGGAAAATTTTACTTTCATATTTGTCAATTAATTAAAATATTGTTTTTGTTATTAATATCAAAAATTAATATGAGTATTGTAGTAATATTTATGATATTAATTTTCTCCATTAATATTACTATGATTACAAATATTTAATTTTAAAATAAACATGTTTGGCGCACAAACCGTTTTTTGGGATAATTATGTTTTTAAGAATAAAATTAATGTGTGAGTTAAGATAATTAATGTTAATAATTTTTATAACCAAATTTTAATTTTTTTAAATATTATTAATGTAATATTATAATAAAATAATTCCATTATTGAAGTTTGAGGAAAAATAAAATAATTAAAATAAAATACATAAAATAATTTTCTTTATTAAAGTAACCTTTAACTTTAGTTATAAAAATATCATCCATGTGTTACAAAATTAAAAATAATTTTCTAAAATAAATAATGTAATTAATTAATATCATATTTTATCACTTAAAAGGTTTTATGAACTTCTAGGACATTATTATATAATAATAAATTCATTAGATTTATAATTTTTCTAAAAGCATAATTTTTGACTAAAAATCAATGTTTTCATAAAATAAACAAAAATTTATCATAGAACAATTTTGAAATTAAAAATTTGGAAATAAATATATTTTTACAAAAAAAATTATTTTAGAAATTTATATAATTAACTTTTAATTTTAAATAAAAAAATAAAGTTAATCTTATTTTATATAAAAAATAATTTATAAAACATTTTGTATTACTATTATTATTTCCTAAAAAAATATGAATTATAAAATTCTAATATCATATATCATATATAGATATATTATATTTTATCCTAATGATCTTCTAAATTTTTTTTTTTAATTTACTAATGTGTTGTGACCTTTGTTTTGGTGTATGTGTAGTTTGATCTCGAAATAAGTATTATTTAAATTAAAATATATATATACTGATATCACAAGAAGTTACATTAACACACCATCTTCCTTCATGGAAAGAATGAATAGTTTTTAGGGATTACATCAAAAAAATAATGTTTGTATTTATTGAAAATATTATTATCTACATCAAAAAAATGTAAGATCTTAAGGAGCTTTTTAATGTTGTAAAAAAGACCTTATGAAATGAAAACATTTATGTGTAGAATATTAGATGAAAGAGTTTTGGATCATGAATGTAACATTACTGGGGTATGTTGTCAAAAAATTGATTTATATTGATCCTTTTAAGACATCGGAAATTAAATGTTTTCCTAGACCTAGATCTGATATGGAGATCCACAATTTCAATGGATTAGTTTGGTACTGTCTTCTACTTGTTAGAAACTTCTCAAGATTTTTAAACAAATTAATCAAGTTAAATCATAAGGGGTTAATATTTTTGCACCAATGATTGTGATTACATATTTAAAGGGTTAATAAAGAGGTCAATAATCGCACATATTCTCACTAAACCCACTAGTGGGGAAGGATTTTTTATCTATAGTGATGCATCCAAAAAGGTATTGGGTTATGTACTCTTGAAAAATGAAAAACTGATATACTACTCCTCCCACCAATTAAAGATCCATGAGTTTAAATACCCAATTCATGATCTAGAATTGACCCTAATGATCATTATATTGGTGATTCCGAGATACTATCCATATATGTGAAAATGTGACATATATATGGTTAATAAAAGGATCAAGTATATATTAAAAAAAAATCAATATTCACCAATAAATGTGGTTAGATATGATCATGGATTATGATTGTTTGATCACATACCATCATTTGAAGGTGAATAATGTTTTTGATTCCTTGATTAGAAAGGATATCACAACCCTATCCATGATGATTGTTGAAATGGTTCTAATCATCATGGACATAAAAAGGATTGGCTAACTGACCCTAAAAGGAGTTTCATCCTACATTAAAAAAATAGAATCTCATCCATAAATTCTTAATAGAGTAAAATAGGATAAAAAAGAGTATGATAATCTATAGATATTGGTAGAGAATATTACAGGGATTCAAGTTGTTATAGATGTAGTTTTATGGTATGAAACTCGGACATGTGTCTAATAAAAATCAGAATAGAAGAGGGAAACTCTAGATTATATGCATTTATCATCCTTATCAATTCATCAAGGAAGAACTATTATGTTTAGAGGCTTGAAGAAAAACATATAGTGGGATAATATATAGTTATAAATTGAAGAATTTCTATCTTGATTCTTATTATACCAACTTGTCAAGGTTGAATGATATAAGACTAAATTAATGATGCAACCACTGGGCATAATAATACAGAAATGGGAAAACATAACCATGGATTTCATCCCAAGACTCCCCAGGACATCTAAAGGTAATAATTCCATTTCGGTGGTAGTCGATCACCTTACAAAGTCAACAAATTTCATTGTTATTAATGAACATTCCTCTCTTCATTGAATTTATAATATATACTCAGATAAGTGATAATATAATAAGGTGTACCTCTCTCCATTGTATATGATCGATATCTGAGGTTTACCTCATGGTTTGGATAATACATCAGTAAGAATGCGATATTTATTCGAGTTTTGGGACATCTTATCATCCTCAAATGAATAGTTGATCTGGGATAACCATTCAAACACTATATAATATTTTGAGATCATTTTAAATGTATTTCCAAGGATATTTTGATTAGAACCTTCCCATTGTGGACTTCTCATGTAACAAAATATTCTATAATATCATTAAAATTGAACCTTATGAGGATTTATATAGAGAGAGGTGTCCAACTCATACATGATGGGATAACATCAGTGAGGGAAAGTTGATGGCACATAATTTTATCTATGTTATGATAGTAAAGGTTCAAACCATTAAATAGAATATAAAATCTATCCAAATCTGATATAAAATCGATGAAAACAATCATCGAGGAGACATAGAATTTGAGGTTGGAGATAAGGTGTTCTTTTTAAAACACTATCGAATAAATTCAAGTGGTTTTGGAAGAAGAAAAATCATATAAAAAGATACATTGGCCCCTTTTAGATCCTTATTCACATTATAGCTATTTCATATCAACCAGAACTCCCACCTAATCCATACCTAGAACAAGATGTGTTCTATGAATACCTCCTATAAAACTACATACCATACCCCTCACATGTTGTTACTAAAATGGTGGTTCATATAGAGAATGATCATTTATACTAGGGGTATCTTTTGATGACATTATATCATATAGAAAAATTTACACAAAGTAATAAAACTCACCCGACCAAGGAATGTTGTGGAATCACATGTTTGGGGAGAAAATATAGGAACCAGAAGAGAATATGAAATACTGGTACCCTCGTCTATTTTAGTGAACTATATGAAATTTAAAATGTGAATGTTCTGAAATAGGAATAAAATAATGAAAAAAAATTGATAATAAATTTAACTTCTGAATAAATTCTTTATTAATTAATTTATTTATAGGAGACACATTAACTATATTTCATTTTTTATAAAGTCATAAAATATAACCATTATTTATTTTAATTCTTAAAAGACCATTAATAATCATAACTAATGTTAATTTAGCCATTCTATAGTGACTATTAAGATTATAATATAATATGTGTTATGATAATATCCAATTGATAAGGATGGAAGAGGTGGTAGACTCAGCCAGTAGGATTGTACCATTTGTATCCCATTTATCAATGATTCAAAGGGAAATAGAATGACCGGTATTTTACCTTGACTAATACCAAGCCATAATTCACGAACTGAAACATTATTAAAAACATTTAATGGATAATTTTGACCTTATATTTATCACTAAAAAACTATGTTTGTCAAACCACCCCAAGAGAGTACTCACCTTCTACACCATACTCATAGGGTGCACAATTTTGTAATAAGGATTTATAAATCTATACCCAAATAGGATGCATTTTTATATTTTGTTTATAAAAAATGATTATTATATTTAAATAATTTCATTATTAATTTTTATGCATATATATGATTAGATATGAGTTGAGGAAGATTATATCTTGATATAAAAACCAAAAATCAGTTTTTGGGAAATGTATAGTTTCAATTAAAACACCCTTATTAAAAACAAAATTTGAAGGAAATTTTGATTTCATAAATTTTTCTAATTATATAATATTTATTTATATATAAATGTTAATATTATTTAATAAATTCCAGTTTAATTTTTATGAAGGTAAAAATGTTTTGATTACCATAAAACCCTATAATGTTAAATAAATTCGGATTTCTATTTAATCTTCTAAATTATCATAATTATAAATTTATTTTTGTAATATGAAAATTATTTTTGAAATAATCAGGATTATATTATCCATTTATTAATGTTTCATAATTTTCTAAGATTGGTGATTTTTTTTGCGTAAAAAATCAATATGGTATAAAACATAGTATCTATTATAAGACCACTATACACAAAAATTGATATAGTAAATATTATAAATGTAATCCATCACAAAAAATAAATTTTTCCTTAAAAATAATGTGCTTTGAAATAAATTTAATTAGTTTAAAAACCTAAAATGAATCCCAAAAAAACTATATTAGATTATTCAGATTTTAAAAACAATTCTGTATTAACATGAATCACTTCTGCATTATTAATCTTATTATTTTAATTCTCCATGTCACAAAGCTAATAAAATTTTAAAACCTCTACTCTTTCATATAAATCATGTTCAAAAACTGTGACAATGATTGTTATTTTTGTTATTTTATCACTTGCAGTTCAAAAAGTATGTTCCTAAATTAATAAATAATTACACCAAATGTTTCTATAAATACCCACCCAACCTATCATTACACTTCACTAAAACCCCATTTATCACAAATTTACTCTCTATATCCCTATATTAATATCTCCCAAGGGTTTACCTATCTCATAATATTATCCTCTCACAAATTTAAGACCAAACTCTTATGGTAAGGGATTTTCTCCTATTTCATTTAATTAAATGAAAATATTTCCTTTTGATTTCCAATTATTCACATTGTAATGTGTTTTTACACATCCCTTTTCCATCTTTATGATTCCCACCATTCAATTTCGTAAAATACTTCCAAACTTTTTTTAGACCCATTATGTTAAAAATATATCTCATCAATTTATACGCTATACTTTTCTATCATGAATACTCATCCCAATTTACACCCAAGGGTATTCACCCACATTTACCTATCTTTCATTTATTGGGTACTTTTATGTATATAACTCACACTCTTTAATTGTGTTATTAATCGTTCTGAATGAATTTCCAATGATTTATGATCTATGTGGGACACAAATTCATGTACATAATATGAATTTTATAGGTGGCCTCAGAATTATATAACCCTATAATTCATTGGGTAATGTTTCTATCTCAGAAATACCATGTATAGTACATAGGATGTTATCTTAATCACAATATGTAATGAGGTCTTAGTGGTATGAAGTAAATTATGATTATGATGTTTTGTTTTATGTTATTTACATATTCCAATGATGCATTGATGGTATCAACTTATATCTTTCTACAATGTCCATGAATATTATTCTTACCTATCTATGTCATCATGTTCTTCTTCTTGAATCACATATATAACTTTAAATTGTGTGAACCCATGATTTTTCACTTACCAGGATTTATTTATCACCGTATTATTATTTATGTCACCAGGATATCCTAAGAAGTGTTAAAATACCAATGGAATATAAGGTCATGTTATTGGGTCTTAAAATGATGTCATTGTGTCCCTACATCATGTAATTTCATAATGTAAATAATTTATTAAAGACATTATGCCTCTCGAAATTGTTTCTTTGTGTTATTTGTAACATAATGTAATAAATAATGAAATAAAGTGTATAAAAGATATGGGATCTAAAAGATAATCCAAGTTCAAAAAGTAATTTTGTTCCTTACATAAGATAATCCCTAGGCACCAAACTATGGCATGACCTACTCGGTTAGATGATTGTGGTATTGAAAAGTTCTTCAGAAGGAATATCACACTTAGTATTTTAATGGGATTAATCTCACTATCTCACCTTATCTTATTATCATAATATATGAATGCCTCTTATTAATTAGTTTTGAATCATTTTTCTTCTACAAAATCAATATGTGCAAACCACCTTGATGTGAAAATATATAAAAAACTCAAATTTTATATTAGTCACCCAAAAATAGAATCTATTTTTTTTCACACAACCAAAAACATATCAGGAATAATGTTTATGAAAGATTCAAGTAAAGTTTTATAATTATATGAAATTTACTAACTCCACATAAGTAATCCTGAAGCCACATATAGAAACCCCCGACCTTTCTAGAATTAGGCATAAGCCTCTAGGATAGTGGTATGTCTAACCCAATATCCCTCTACATAGGGATATATTACCCAAAATATAATCTAATTAATCATAAATCTAACACATATTATGTATAAGCTATATTCAAAAACTAAATTCAATATAATGATATTAATTACAAACTAATTTTAGATTAGTTTGAAACTAAAACAATTATCGTACCTAGAATGTAACTACTTAGATGCATGCATGATAATATCTCGTAGAATTTTAGTAATTAAACTAGAGGATACTCATATTGAAAATATAAAATGTTTATAACTGTGAATAATTATGGGAATAACATTTAAAAATAAACAATTCATTATTTAAATAAGACGTATACTATTTAAAAGAAATTCACAAATAAAATATAATCATATAAACTTTATAATTTAATAAAAAAATGTGGGAATTCCATAATATTAAATATAATCACTTTATATACATTTCTGAATAGTAACTCCTATTAATTAAACACATTACAGAATTTAATTTAAATATATGGTATTTTATGAATTATAGACATTTAATAATCCAATTTCTATATTTTAAACATTTTAGATAATCAATGTACCACATACATGACATTATATAAACATTGTCCAAATCAATCATAAAAAATATTTTAATGCGGTTTATATAATGTCTTAATAAGAACCATTAATCTTAAAAATTTAAATTAATGAATAATTAACATTTTATAACTTAAATATAGGTTATTATATATTTTATCATTATCATTTTAATTTATAAATGTTTCAAAAATACCTTCTCATTTATAAATAAACATTTTTTTTATGACATAAGTTGTACCAACTATTTTTTTTTAAAAAAAAATTTTACTTTTAATATTGGTGTAATATTTAAAAATTAATGTTTCATAAACATTTATTAATTAATTATAAATTATTTATAATTAATTATTTTATAATAAAAATAATAAATTAATAAATATTCCAAAAATATCTTTGATCAAAGTTTGTAAATAATTTAAACATAATAAAATTCAATTAAAAATAACATTTCAATAAAATTAAAATTCACTTCCTTGGTAGTCTTCTATGATCCAGTGGAAGGTGAAGGATATGACTGGTAGGGTGGATTTTCATAATAAATTAGCTGTTCTCAAAGATATTTAATAACTGATATCCCATTATACTATAGAAGATATCCCTATCATGTTTTCAAATTCTCGTGGATATCCTAACTGTGGTATGGTGAATTATTTTTTGGAAAGCATAGTATGGTAAAAATATTCAATTACGAATATAATTTATATACTATTACTAATAAAAACCCATGGATTCTAAACTGAGCCACTATATATGATTTCTTATATCCTAAGAGGTGATTCAACCTTGTTAAAAAAATCACTGAATTATTTTTTATTATCATCATATAATAATCAATATGATATTGATAAACTACATTTCCTATATGATTTTAAGAATCAAGATGCATGGATTGATCTAATAAAAATATGGGGTTTTTGGGGAACTAATAAAACTTATTAAATGTTTTGGAAATAATTAAGCAACATAACCCATGATCACCATGAATAGATAAATGAAATATGCATGAATCCAGAAATAAAAAATCTTATGTACCTTAATTGGCGCATCCAAATATCCATCTTCCTAGTTTTTTCACTTTATAATGATCACATAATTGGTAATGAGTGGACTCACAACATTAATGGTAATCACATGGTATGATAAATCATCTGATGTTTAGATATTATTCTTTATACTATAGGCTGTGATAGCACATCAACATGCTAAGAATGTGGAGGAAATATGGTTATGAGTTTGGGAGTACCATCCAAGCTTAATAAAGTAATCATTCTTACCTTTGTATGGTATAATAAACCATTAAGTATCACTTTAGGATATGAATTGGGTGAGAATGAAATCACTCATGCATTATAACTCCTATGTTATTGCTTCATCCAATTCATGTATCGCATTCAAGAATGAACTACCTCACTATTCCATCATATGAAATGGTTCACCAGATAATAGTCCACATAGAAGATTCATAAATGATAAAATTTATCATTTTATATCCCAAGATAATAAAATACATTTTTATATTACACCTTATGATTACACAAATTATGCTTCATATGATATTGAAACATCTAATACGACAGGATGAGCTGACAGTATGAAATCACATCTCATGTCTCAGGATATCAACATATCATATCATATGATAAGCTAATCATGGAATTTTGAAACATCATTCAATGAGGATATGAAATCATATGATATATCAATATCATATTATATAATATTTTAAAATATTAATCATTTACATACTAGGATTTAAATGTTCTCTCTGTTAGAAAAATGGTGTCACCCTACAGATCAAAAATCATGTAGTTAATACACTATACTTTTAGGGTTTTGGTAAACTATGAATATCACATTCCATTTGACTTCATGTCACAAACCATATTCCCCAAGGATGAATGTCTTGTCATATAGTTTGGGGATAAGTAAAGGTGATCCACTATACCCACATGTCATGTTCCATGTCACACATGTTTTTCATCCTAATAAATATGACTCAGTGTATATAGAAAGTGAACATTAGGAATCCTCATTACTTATAAAAGCTAATTATTTCATAGAGATGCCATGTATAACTAAGTTATACATGTTTTGTACAATAAGAGATGTTTTATAGTCTATGTAAAAATGTTTTAGAGTTCCTATTTTATATATAGGGTTTATTTATTTACCCCTTATCCATACAAATCATCTACCCATAATGGAAACACCATATGTTTACATCACACTAATATAGATGTAGTGGTACATAACTATAATGGCTCGAGATCACAACACTTTGCGAACCCCCAAGAATTTTCATGTATTGGCATATTTAAAGTAATCTAATTTTTTTTCTCCCTAGTAAAAGATATGGTTACGTGACTAATCCTTCCTAAGTATCATTCCATATGGGTAAAAACACTATGATCTTCTCAATAATTACAAGTTACTTGTATTTTCTCAAGTACATTGAGCATTTTATTTTATTTTTTGATGTGATGGCAGGTTGTTCTTAAGACGTTATGAGCATAGTTGGATTTAGGTACACCAATGTACTTTTGCGAATGATCCTATCTGCCTAGGGGACTAGTAATCCTTCAGTTATATAAATGTGAAAATTCATGGTCTATCATACAAAATATGGTGTTTAAGTACTCTCAATTATGTTTTAAAGGGATCCTTCCTTAGTGGAGTTAGTTTTACATTTTATTCTAGGGAGGGTTCCTCTATACTAATAAATAGTTCCCCCTTTTATGTTAGGGTGTGGTCTTCTATGGTGGTAAGGTACTCCCTTTATCGATACACATAATTCCCCGACACCAGTTACCTAGAGTCGGTGCATTATTAAATAACATTGGAATGATTACAAGGAACCAAGTCCCGAAATACTGATCAGTTTAGCAGTCTTGGAAAATAGATTAGATACATAAATTACAACATTACAGCTTGAAAAAAAATTAATTTCTTCCATTAGAAGTGTCCAAGCCTCTTAGATTTTGCCTGAAATTCAATTATAATTAACTTCTTCATATCATGGAAAAATAAAACATAAGAGAGGGGTGAGCCCAGATGCTCGGTAATGGTAAATAATTTAGCGGAGGCTATAAACTTTTAATAAAAGATGTGTAAAAAACAATAGCCTTTTAAAAATTAAATTGAACATAATATGGAAAAAATAAATCGAACATTACCATATAAACATGCACATGGATATTATACTAGTCGAATAATCACATGTAATAAATAATTTCATAAGGAGGGAATTTATAGTACTGGACCTTAATTTCTATGTCAAGGCCTCATGCTAGGACCAATGGGATAACTGTAACTGGACCCAAACCCAGAGAGCCTCGGTAATCAGACTCCATATCGGAGAGCCTCTGGAACCGGACTCCAACTCGAAGAGCCTCTATAACCAGACTCCAACCTAGACGGGCTGCTGTAACCGGACCCCAAACTAGAGGGCTTACTTTTAAGGGTCCCCAACCCGGAACATAATATTCTAATACATTCATCATAAGAAAAGGTTGAAATATAACATAAACATTCGTATTAAAACTTGCATACGAAATTTCAATACTTTATCCATAAACATGGAATGGTGTAAAAATAACAAATCCATAGTAAAACATATCACAAAACATTTAGTATAGTATGGAAGATTTTTATCATAGTAAATCAACTTCAAACAAGTTTAAAATCCATTAAAGGATGTTGACATAGATAAAAATGATCAGAAAAATGCATAGAGAGAAATACCCTTTTTTATGAAATCGTTTAAAATTCTTACAGTTTATAAAGGAATCCATTTAAAGGGAATTTTTTAATCAAAGAGTCCCATACCACTGTGAAACTTTTTAAAATAATTATCATTTCAAAACATTCATGTCCATATAAATAAATCCTTGAAATTATTTTGAAAACATGGACATTAATTAAAAGTGTTTAGAAAGATAAATATTTAAAAATTTAAAATGATGATCTAGTTAAATACACCCTCACATAAAACCTTAAAAGATTCCTTTTGAAATCATATTTATAAAATATGGTTATCTACAATAAGTATGTCCAAGAAAATACTTACACATGAACAATCCCGGATAATAATGAGATTGAGGAAATAACCCTTACCTCGTTGTAATCAATTGAGTCGTATGAACAATAGTCAATAACCAGCAAATAAATCATAGAATATCGTGAATATAAATTGAATCATGATAATATATATCAAATGGAAGAACACAATACACCACATGCAATAAATAAGTGGTGAACAATGGAAATATCACGGAATTAAAAGTGAGATAAGAAATCCATTACCACGTGTCCAACTTGACTCACTCGTATGTTCGTTGTTCAACCTGAATAATAAAATTAAGTTAATTTATACTTTCTTAAGAATATTTTTTTGGTTTATTATTCCTTTTATATCATTTATTATCTTTATATAACAATTAGTTAATTATTTTAGTTCATAACGGACATTTTGTCAATGTTCAGAACTTGAGACAAAAATGAACTTGTTATAATTATAAATTGTCAATGTGGTCAAAAGTCCATTATATATAGAATGATATTACTCATTTATATTTCATATATAGAATATATGTCCAGTATATATGTGTATTTAAAATTGTACATAACATTTGTAGATAAGAAATGAAATGCACCGTTCATGGAGACGGTAAGCCGTACGTACGAATGAACGGTAATTTAATTTCTATTTTGTATTTTAATGGAATTAAAACATAATTATACATAGGAATATTATAATTCCAGTATAATATCATAAATAATATCATTAACTCCAAGCTTTATATGTCCCACATTAGTCATTAATTAGTCATATGACTTTGAGGGGGCGGTAGTCCGCACTTCCTCAAATGAAATTATCGTGTTTTACCCATAATGGAAACCATAATGGTATGATATAAATGGAAAATACAGAGACACAAATAAAACATAAAAATAATATATATATATATATATATATATATATCATATATAGATACAGTTCCATCTTAATGGCCACCATGAGAGGCGGTATGGGATAATAGAACAATCATCGTTTCGTGAGGCGTTAGTTGGCCAACCACATAAATACTATGTTATTCACCCATTATATGGAGGTGTGTGTAAGTGTAGTTAGAATAGTTCACATTAAAAACATACTAGTATATTGAGGATACTGGTGATATTATAACATAAAGGAATAAAAATATTTGAGGGGGGATGGAGAAGTAAAATAAAAAAAAATAAAAGAAAAGAATTTAAGAGAAACGATTGCCTTTAATTTGGGAAACTTCTTTTGGTTTGAACCAAAGAGAATTTTTTAAGTGACTTCTGCCTAAGGTACAGCTTCTTGGTGTAAGATAGGTATCTTGAGATATTATTTGGGTAGGGTTTGGAGGAGCCAAGAGGATTTAGAGGTGTGTGGAATGGGAAATAAGTGGTGTCCTTTTATAAGGGGGGATGGGCTCTTTTTGAAAGTTTGAAAATATTATTTTATTATATTGTGATATTCGATTTATAAAGTTACAAAACTAATTTAAGTTGAAGATAAGATGACTCATGGACGAAATAAAATCATCCAATAAGAATAGGACAGGTTTTAATATAGTTTTAATATTAATAATCTTATTTATATATATCATTTATTAATGTGGTAAATACTATATCATTATTCTGTCATAAAAAATTTAATTTATTTGATGTCTAAAAATTATAGAAAAAAATACCATAATTTAAGAAATATTTTTATCTTTCCAATTAATATTTATAGTCGAATAGATGACTTATATAACCCCATGTAAAAATTGATTTACTAAAATATATTTATTTATGTTATTTTTGCCTTTACTTTAAGTTAATTAAAATAAAGTGTCATTATCATTCATAAGTGGCTCCATGGGGTCCCAAAATCAACCCAACGATGACCATGGTCGGCCATGGATCATCCAATAAGGTTAGGACAAATGTTAAGATAATTGTGTATTATTATAATATTCTTTTTACCCTGAATTACTCTATTTACCTTTATCTATGGTAAATAAAAGTAAAATGTTACTATGCACAAAAAATTATCTTCATCTTATTGAACCACATTTTACTTAATGATATTAACCATGCTCTCTTATTTTTGAAATTGAACTCACAGAAACGGTAAAATTATGTTTTATGCAAATTTACAAATGCTCCTAGGAGGTGGGTAAAAGACGGTAAAAAGTTCAATAATTTTTTTTATATCTAAACATTTTATAAAATGACTCCAATGAATTATATTTAACTTATATAGTTTTCATGTATCTATTTTGACCTAAAATAAATAATTATTTAAATAAAAAGCCAGTTTTAACCAATAACTCAGTGTTTTTCACTACTCATCAAAAACTAAAAGTTTTCAGAAAAATACCAAAATTTCTCCCTAAGATAATTTTGATATTTTGAATAAAAAAAATAATTTTATTTTACCAAATTCAGAACAAAAAAGTTGCATTTATTAATTTAAAATTAATTCTCATTGTCAAAACTAAAAAACGCGTTTTTAAGAAATAATAACTTACAAAATATTGATACTTGTTTATGTTCAATTTCAATGTGAAGTTATTTACAATAAATAAATTTGGATTAAATGGTAAAAATATTATCTATTTATACTTCAAAACCATTAAAATTTATAATTTAACAATGCAAATTATTTTGATTAAAAAAGTTGTTTTCAGTTAAAATATAGTATTTTTCACTATTCTCCCAAATATGAAAGTTATTAGAAAAACAACAAAAATTTATTGAAAATAAATTATTATGCCCAAATTATAAATAAGAAGTTTATTTTATCAAATTGAATATATAAAAGATTCAAATACTTGATTTAAAAAGGGTTCTCCATTAAAAGGCTATAAAATTGCATTTTTCTAAAAATACTTCTATTATTAGAAAAAAAAATTAATTTGTTTTTTTCATTATGTTTAATAAACCCATAATATGGACTCTAAAATTATAAGGATTATATAAAGTTCAAAATTTAGTTAATAATATTCATAACCTCTTTTGAAGGGCTAGTTTGGTGAGTCGTGGTGTGCATGAACTCGGTGTTGCGTGTAATGCAAGTTATTGAATTACTTTGAATAAATAACTTACTATGAAATTTTGGGGTGTTACAATACACAAATACCTCAATGAGGTGATCTCCCCCACTATAGTTTCAGAGAGTTACCATAGAATTTATGGATGTATACTATATCAAGATTCAATATACATTAAATGTATCTACTAAAAGATTCTATCAAGATACAAGCTACCTTTTGAGACTATGTGGTAGCCACCTAGTTACAAATTCCATCTAAAAGCATTAATTTAGGTATTATATGACATAAACTACACTGGGTATCAATGGTTTCATGTGTGATATTATTATTCATGGAGATAATCCTTGATTATTGGTATCTTCCATTTCCCATGGTTTTTAGGATATTAGAGAATATCTTCCTTTGGGATACCATTTTTATTTTTTTGTATTCGGATTTAGATTGTTTATTAGGTTATCTTTACTTTTTGTATTTATTGAATTCACTTAGGTATGTTTTTACTTAACCCTAAACTACCTCATTCCCAAATGTGTTGTGTTTGGGTAGATGTTACATAGGTTAGAGATGACATTGGTATGCATGAAGCTAATAAATATCAAGTAATAGTTTCATTGTAGATGGTGACGGTCCATGCGAGAGACAATGTTTTTTTGGAAAAATGATCTATGTCGACTAAAAGAGGGTGTGCAGTGAAATTTAAAAACAAAATAATAATTAATCCAACCAATTAGGTGAAAAAAGATCGAATTTAAAAAAAAATCATCAACCTATAGTAAATAAGAGTAAAAATTTTAATAAGGATGATGAAAATAAACACTTTCTGATGTTCACAATCAAACTAACTGAAATAGTAGAATAATATATATTAAATTTGACAAAATTTCAACAAAATCTAACAAAAAATATTATATTATTAGAAATTAAACATTTTAATAATTTAATATATACAAAAAAAGTAAATAAACATGATAAAAATTGAAATATAAAGACATAAGAATTTATAAAATTGAGTTTTTTATTTTGAAATCAAATATAAATTTAATATAATATTATATATGTATAATTTTAAACCAAAGTGTAAGGTGGGTATTTAAACTGAATCTAAAGTATCACTATCTTCTTATCCATATAATCCCTTGAATTGACCTGTAATATGGTGCTCTATTATCATATCCTAAAAATCCTATAATCAAAAAAGATTGAAAAATATGATATCTCCATATACCTATAGTCCATAAATTAATATATCATATTTCTCATTTCTAATTATCCCAAAAATCCCTAAATAATGCAGGACTGAATAATCCTCTATCTTCCTATCTTCAGAAGCCTGTAACATAGCCTATTAAAAGGTGTAATGTCTTTTAATCCTTGAAAGTCCACAATCACACTAATTAAGAAAAATTAAAACAAGAAAATATTAGAGACATTTTAATGATAATCCTCACCAACATGTGCTATAAGAAAAACCCACTGAAGAAAATACAATACAAACACTCTTATAAGTAATACATTTAAAAGATTAAAATGAATGATAATATTTAGAAAGATCATTTAATCTATCACATCATAACTCTTTAACATCATGGTCTTGGTATATTTTTATAGATGTATTTCTAATAGTTAAATTTTGAGAAACTTGGGTTCAGTTATATTGGTACCAAAATCCTCTTCATCATCATCTGATGAACTAAACTTATCTATTCATTTTTTTTTGAATGTATTATGAAATTATTATAATGTTTTCTTCATCTGGTGAATATTATCTATATAAAACTAAAGTTTCCCATATTTTCACAACCCTTCTTATATCTTTATACGTTCATTAACCAGGTTTTCATATTTCATAAAAAACAAACTAAAATAAAATTTCAAAGTGAAATAAAATACATATGTAGTGTATTTTGAATTTCAATATAATTAAATAAAAATAGTATTTGACTAGACATATAGTTATAAAATGATTACATTGTAGCACACTTTGTAAATAAGAGGTTCAATATCATGCCATAAGTGGGTTATAACTAGTTCGAATTCTCTTCTACATATTTATTTACCTTTATTTTTTTCCATTTTAATTTGTATTTGGAATTAATTTCCCAAGATAAAATTGTATACTATTTAGTTTTTATATTATATTTCTATTTATATTGGAATTTATTGCATATTATATTTTCATTTATGATATAGGTTTTGGTATTTTAAATCCTCCCATGTATTTTATTATTTATAGTGAAATTCATTAACCCATGGCCTATTAAAGGTAGGATTGGGATGGAACACTCAACTTAATTCCATCCCAGGTGGGATTCTTGTTGGTCAAGTCATATAAAATTAGTATCATTGAATTTTGGTACTTTTGGGTGGATTTCAAAAGTTCTTGAATTGTGAGGTTCCATGTAGGAATTGGGCAGGGATGCTAAGGGGTTCATAAGTTTAGTAAGTATAATGTGTAGACCATTGTAGGTATGGAAGTAGAAGAATCCTTTTTCCATGGTTTTCATGTCTTGTAAGTCAATATGAGACTCTTAGGCGTCTTTTCATGGTATATGAAAGTGAGTAGATTCATCTTTTATTATTAAATAGTTATGATTATTGTATGTAATATGTCAGGTCACCCAAATATACAGTAGGTAAACTATTGGACCATATTATCTAATAGAGGATGATACCCATAGAAAATCATCTCTTTTTTAGAGAAAGGGGCATGATTTTATCATAACATTTTTTGATCCACTTTAATAAGTGATGAATCATTAATTCAAAGATAGATTTTAAGGTATCTTGGATTTATCAGTGTAAAGTGGATTCCCCGCTGATTATTATTTCTGTATTTTAGCCTTATATGTTGGGTGGTATTTTCTACTAAGATAAATAATAATACATATATTCTAGATGTTTTATATATTATGGGGTGACAGATGCCCCATGATATTTCATGGAAATTTTTAGTCCTCAAAAAATATTGTATTAGTTAGAGTCTAAGATTTATGATAATTCTCTAGTTTGGAAATAGATGAACCATATAGATATTTTCAAATTTTATTCACCATTCATGGTGTTTTGAATCATTGATTTATGTATATTTTAACCCAAGATGTAATTATCCTACAATGATTTGGGTTACGTATTTTACTCGGGTTCATGGATAAAGCACTCCATGAGCCTAATTTGAAAACGGTTTCCATGAGCTCAGGAGTTTGAATAAGGAATATTTTAAAAGTTTTCAGATGGGTTTTAAACCTCTCATGTGTGATTTATCTATACCATATGCCTCGGGTGGGACTTTTACATTTGATATTTTATGTGTGCAATGCAGCCCAACTATCATAGTTGGATAATGCTTCCAAATATATATCCAAAGGAGCATTGTGAAAAGAACTCAATGGTGAGGGAATAATTTATATTGTGTTCTTATTACACCAAAATATTATATAAAATATTCCTTCCAAACATAAATAATCTATTTTATATATTTCAATTCATGAAAAAACGTGTTTAAAGGAACTGTGTTATAATAATATTATTTAATCATGACCATTAAGACCTAGACATTAAATTTGTTGGTATGAATAGTACTAACTATAATATTATAATTATATGGATTAAACATGTATAAAATAAATTCACTGTTTATAAATCAATAATAAATTAAAATATAAAATCAGTTCAGAGTAGAAGAAATGTTTTCCTGGAAAATTATTTTCCTATGTCCAATGTTTTTTTCACATAATTAATTAAATAATTCAACATTAGTTAATAATTTTAATAAAAATAATATATTATATGTTGAATTAAATGTTTCATCACTCATCTAATATTTGTTTCTATGTATAAAAAACATTATATTCTATTTTTTCTTAAAAATTGTATTCTTCTAAAAAAATTCCATTTCAATTTCATACCTATTTTAAAATTACATTTTTCAAAATTTAAAAATTTCTTTTTAGAAATTTTTTATTCATAATCATTTAAAAATTAACGTAGAATTAATTTTTTTATAATTTTCTAAAAAGATTAATTTTTGATGAATACTAATAAAATATATATTTTTATTAAAAACATCCTCTTTTTAAAATCATTTTAAATATATTATTTTTTATTATTTTAAAATAAAAATTAGTTCAATTATATTATATTTAATCCAATTTAGGTCATTGTAATCATCCTTATGTTTCTTTTTTCATATAGACACTTTTATAATTATGAAAAAAATCTTTGGAAAACAACATTTTCATCACCCTTGTTGGTTCTATTTTAAATTAAATTATTCAACATATGTGAACTGAATTTTTAAAAATAGACTCATTTAATTTAATCATAATAATTGATATTATGTCATAAGTTTAATATAATTTTTTTCATAGTGAATAGTAAAATAAGAAAAAAAAATAATTACCACGATTAAGGATAAAACAAGTTTTCCAAGGGTTTAAACTAAAATTTTGATGTCCTATAAAAATTTCGGTCATTTTGGTGTCTTGGTATGAGATGGGAAAATTTTGAATTTGTATCTCATTACTATAAATGCCAACCGATTATGGTCGAGCACCAAAACCCATCGGATTTCCTTCAGTCACTTCCAGTTCCAACATAGAAGTATGATGAAAATAGGGTAGACCTTGTGGTTTTGTTGATGTTTACCCATAGACTGAATAATGTGTTATGGGTTATGATCGACATACTGACTAAGTTGTCACACTTTATACCCATTTGTGATACAACCAAAGTTGAGGAGTTGAAAATCTCTATGTGAAATAGATCATTTGTTTTCCTGGAGTTCCTTATACTATAGTATCTAATAGGGATCCTAAGTTCACTTCTCATTTATTGAGATTCCTTCTAGAGGCACTAGGATCTCACATCTATTTGATTATGGTATACCATCCATAGTCTGATGGGTAGAAAAAAAAATAGTTTTACTTATTCTTGAAGATATACTCTATGCTTGTGTTCTCGACTTTCTTGGTTCTTGGGATGATTATTTTGGGATAGTTGAGTTTATTTATATAAAAAGTTACCATTCCCTAATCAGGATTCCTCCTTTTGATCCCTTGTATGTTTGGCCCGGTAGATCTCTATTATGTTTGTTTGAGGTGGGTTAAGGTTCTTGGTTGGACCATGTACGACCCAGGAGACGAAAGCAATGATTCTATCGATTCGTCCATTAATGTTGGTGGAATATATCTGATATGAAATATTATTTTTATCATATCCATGGTCTTATGGAATTATTATTTGGTGACTAGGTGTTCTTCAATGTTTCACCATGGTTGGGTCATCGATTACTTGGCAGACCAGTGAAGCTCGAACAACATTTTTTAGGACCTTTTGGGGTTATTGAGTAGGTGGGGAAAGTTTTTTATAATTTATAACTAAAACTATAGTTGAAATAGATACATAACTTAATCCAAAATTTGAAACTGAGAATTTATATTTTAAATCCATATCATGTTCTGTGATAGCATGATCTTGAGTTTGAACTTAGTTTATCCTTGACCGAATGTACAATCAGGATAGTTGATTCAGACACCAAGGTATTTCATGAGAGGATTATTCCTTTGGTATATGTGATATGGAAAAAAAATTATGATTCTCATGAAACATGGGAGAGGGAGGCCCAAACGAGAGAGTTGGGGCCTCATATTTTTGGCATGTAAGCTTCTTAGTAGGATTTTTGGGGATAGAATGTTTCTATGGTGGGGAGGTTTTGACCTCATGTTACTATTTTCAATATAGTCATAAAACCCTCTTTTTACCAATATTTGGTTGGGTTTTATTTGGTTACATCAGATGAATGTCTCAATATTTTGTATTTTTTTGGATGATGCACCATTAGGGAATTTTTTTCACATGGTTTCCCCAACAGTGCATCCGTTCATGAAAATTATGAAAATCAAGGAAATGTGCATTCACCTGGTTGGAACATGGTTATTCAATCCATGAACAATATTAAGAGAACTATGAGACACATTTATAATGGTTTCATGGTGTAACATCTCATGTTTTGGACTGGATGAAAAGGTGAATGAATTTATTTCTATTTTGTTAGCTGGGTAGACCATTTTTAAAACCGAGAATGAAAACATTTTACTTCTAATAGTTGACACGGGGATGTGTTTTTCTTTTAATGAAATTAAAAATTAAATTAAATTAGGGGAACTGAAAAATTTAAATGAATAAAATAAAGGTGTTAAAAATAATGATACTGATATAATTATTATTATTATTATTAATGTTACTGATATTATTATTATTATTATTAGAATTATTATTATTATTTAGTTTAATATTTTTTAGATAACTAGGAGTATCTTACTCCCAACTATAGAAGGTGAACCCCCTGGACATGACCCCATGTAGTGTGAATCCCTCGTTGGTCACGACCCCCTACAGCATGATACCCACCTCGGCCGATCCTCCCTTATGAGCATGACACCACCCAGCTGAGCCTCCCTCAGGCATGTGAACCCCTCTATCTGATCCTCATGAGGTGTCACACACCATTCTCTTTAGATACCTACTTTCCACTTGATTTCACCCAGTTCTTGGTGATTCTTTTCCAAATCAACTACATAACGGTACTCCTCCATATACATTCCTTTTTCTAGTGATTTGGAGGTCTCACATCACCAGATAAATACTCTACTGAAGCCATTTCTTAGGGTTTGATCCAGTTTGTCGGTTTTCTTTTGTTCTAGGGTTGTGAAAATGGTCTCATAGGAACTATTATTGTATGTTTTGGAAACCACATCCAAATTTGAAGATATTATCTTTGATTCCCAAAACTAATTCCATCTTTGGTGATTTTTTATTCATGTTTCTTGACTTCACACAACTAACATAAGGTCTTTAATTGATTTAAGTTTCCTGGTAATTTATTTATGGTTTTTTGGTCCATTCCACATTAATCTTGTGTCCTTTAATGATTTGGGATGCATACCAATTGTTTTTTGATGTTTTTATCATCTTTGGAGGTCCACAAACGCATGTAACTTGGTATGTATTCATAATATATATATATGTATGTATGTATGTATATATATATGTATATATATATATATACTCCATCCACATATTCCCTCATGATGCGAGGAATATATGCATTATGTTAAGGAGTACATATATTTATATGAAGGTATGTTCATGTGTTTGGAGAAGTTCTTAGTGGTTTCTGATCGATCTATCAAGTACATAATGTTAAATTAGTTCTCCTATTAAGGTAGGTTCCCTCTCCTAGCCTCATTAATTTAATAATTCTTTAATCTATAATTATTTTCTTTCATATTACTTATTTTTTTCTATTGATTTTATTTTCTTGAAAAAGATTTTAGTTATGATAATTATTTCATTTGATAAATAAGTCATGGTTTTGTAATAAAACCCTCCAATGAATTTGTGTTTTCAGTGAAAAATCATAATTTTATTAATGATTATATAGATTTCATGACATTATTGCATTGATGTTTTCTTTACACTCGATTTGGTTGATAGTCATAAAGCACACAGAGTTATTTTCCCTTTTTATATCCCTGAAGGGGATTTACCTCTTTTTATAAAAATTCATGTTTGAACCAAAGAACCCTTTAAGCATTGTTAGACTTTTAAGATGGAATTTCCCAAGTATAAAAGTGTTGTAATGACCAGATCACCACTATGTGACCCCTACCACTTTCAATATTATAAATTTAATTTCCATATTTTAATGAATTGAATGTGTTAAATGGAACTATACAAGGTTAACATTTCACATGATAGGTAATGCCTCATGTAGTGAATTATTTAAATATTTATGCCTCATTTCTAAAATTTAATTGGATGACATGAAAAAATTAGAGTGGATAATTCATAGTCTACTAATAATATGACTTACTTTGTATAAGGGATTACCCAAGTAGGTAATTTCTCTCTTGACCATTTCATATTCTAAGTTTATTCTTTCCACATTAAATTCAATTTCCTTGTTTTAATAAAGTAAATAGCATCTTATGGATGGAATTGTTCGTCATGGTGGAAGGAATTTCTTTTATTGTTTAAATTGAGAGGACCTTGTTAGAATAAAATTAATTTATATTCTTACTTGAATTTATTTACATGTCATTGATTAATTGGTTTACTATTTATTAATTACTTATGTGTTGTTCCTAAGCCTCTTACTTGAACATTGATGATTTCTACTTATTGTTACCTTGTAATATTTTTTAGATCCTTGAGTTAATTTTGGGCTAAATTCTCAATGCCATGTTGATGGCTTGGATTTTTATACTTGATATCATGAATAGCTTGCAGCTCTTGGTGATTATTTGATAGCATGGTTTTTGTATGTGCTTTCCATTTGATATATGTATCGATGTTTACCTTGAAATATGATTTGGCTACAATGGTTTTCTTGATATGGGTCGGCTGAGAACATGAGTTCCATATTAAGGACTCATGGATTCACTTCTGTGCTCAGGTGGTTATACCACAAGGCATCAGGGAAGAAATGTTTTAGGTTGTCCAGGAAAGCCCCCCCCCCCAGATTTTTATTATACCATTGGAAATCGAGGATGGTTCCATTGGAAAGATGGTTATGCCAAGCCTTGGTGGATACTCAGTCCCTTACAAGATATACCTAGGCAGACTCATGGTTACCATACCACGAGCAATACTTAGACCTTCGAAAGGATCTCCTTGGATGGGCATGGTGGAATTGGTTATTTTAAACGGATGTACCATAGTGATGCCTCTAGGATGGACTCAGACACTAGCTCTAGATTTCTTTCAATTAATGAAAGATTACTTTAGTTAAATTTCTTGTTCTATGCATGTTTCTTCTATTTATATAAGAGCAAGCACTTGTGACTTTTCTCTCTTGCTTATTAGAATACTTATGTGATGACATGGGAATTAGAACTGAATCCTAAGAATAAGCTTGGGGTGAATCTATTTGAGTTTTCTTTTCACTTTTGGCACTAGAACACATATTATTCTTACATAGGTACCACCTTTCTAATTTCCAGCTTAGGAAAAAGTAGGTGGTATGGGATGGGTGTCCATTTAAGAACTAGGACCAAGATTATATTACTAATTTTTAACACACATAATATATTTTATACTGAACACTTCTTAATTTATATTGAATTTTAGGCACTGGGATAGACACTGTGGGTACTAGCCTACTGAGATTTATATCTCACACCCTGCTGGGGTACCCTTGGTACCTGAGTAGATTGTATGTTTGCAGGATCTATGCTGACTGATGTATTTCTATTATCTTGGAGTTATGATCAAAGGAATGAGCTATAACTTGGGATTATCATGGAGATCACCTTTGGATATTTTCTCCCTTCTTTATTATTGTACTATGTTATCAAGAATGTTGTATTGTTTACCCTTTTAGTTATGTATCATCACCATGACATGCATACATCTGTTGTATAATCTGGTGTTGGTCACTTTAATAAAATTATAAAATATTTCATTCCGTTTCATTTTCAATTATTTATTACCTTTTTACTAATTTATTTCTTTCATTTACTACTTCCACAGTTTTCTTCTACTTATACTCTATTATACCAATGCGAAACTCTAATAAGAGGTTATATTCACCTTACTACCATCTCTCAAGACCCTTTCTACTAGTCGGCATGCTATGGTGGACATGGAGACACACATGAGTTCATGTGATGCACCAGTTTAGCCACCATCTTAGAGGTGAGCTAGGTCGGGACATTAAAAACGGATATCAAAGACTTATCTTCATTTATCTTACTATTTTTTTTGTAGATAGATGTTTATGAATGTGTTGGTGACTGGTTAATAGTATTTCGTCAAACTGATCACCCCAGATACATGAAATGAAAAAGCAGTTAGGGCTTGGAATTGATGTTCATGATTTCTGATATTACTGTTGATAAGATTTCACCTCAAGTGATGGGTGTAATTTTTATTGCTTATGGATTTATGGAATTTATTTTATTTTACACATGTCCTGTTAAGTCAAGTATGAACCATTAAATGCATCATAATAGGCACATAATATTCATATGTCATGCATATGTCATTACATGTAGCTGCATTTATAGGATGCCTACTAATATTATTGAGTTCCTTGAATTCCAATCCATGTTGATATGTTTATTAGCATGCCTATTTAGTAAGAAATATATTCGTTCCTATATCATGCCTTCTTTGTGTTGGTTACTAATGATGACATGAACGTTTTTTTATGTAATTTATTGTATGAGATAAATGGATTGGTTGCAATTAAATGGGATCCAACTACAACTTGTAAAGTGTATGGGAACTTTCTGGATTGGTAGATGGCCTCCCATATGACTGGACTATTAAACAAGTGAATGATGTATTATGAAATGGATTTAAATGTAAATGTCATGGAAATGGAAAATTTTATGGTTTCCTATATATAAGACCCTCATGTAAGGATTGATAAAGATTATTTGGGTTTCCTTGGAATGAAAGCATGAGCATTTTTCATAGGTGATATTTCTTTTTATAATGATCTATATGGTAGTATCTTGAGACTAGTGGCTTTTATGTTTGTGTGACCTAGAGATGGGGTCAACACTTATGATTTAATAAGGGGCTAAAAATAGTAGGTATCACCCTTAAACTTAAAATCCTTTATAATGCCATGAGTTTTTTCCCTTTTATTCCATTTGTTTGTTTCTGTGTCTCGTCAGAACCCCTTTCTTAAAATCACATCATTGTTCCGAAGGGTGCTCCTATTTTTCATATCCTTGATATGGGCGGAAACATCGAGTAAGGTTCATTTTTAGCTAGATAGACATGCCTTGGGCATGGTCGGTTGTTTCTCAGGTTTCTTGGCTCACTCTTCTTCCTCATTGTTGTACAACATAGTGTTTTTGACTATGTTATCTGGTCATCCTTAGAGTAGACTGACCTGAGTGTTAAATAAAAAATTTCATCCCAATGCTCTAGAGGATGTTTCTAGAACTCATATTTTTTAACACATTGTTCTGTTTTTTTTCATGCCAATTGTTTAAACTATTTTTGTTTATGGTGGTTCTCACCTAGAGGCCTTTTGATAGGATAGTCTATACCTTTTATTGAATATTAGGAAACTCCTAACCAGGGAGGTTCCATGCTATTTCTTTAAAATACATTTCCTTCTAGGTAGAAGAGACACAACCAAGGAGGAATAATAGAGAATGGTCAGGCATTCATAAATGTTGAGAGGCTTGTGAAATTTAAATCATGTATGTACTTTCTCTGTGACACGACATCGGTGCAGTTAGCAGTGTATCCAATATTTGAGTAACATCGTTGGTCATGGGTGGAATGTGGTGGTTACATTTGAATGATTATGTGATGCCTCAGGTGGTAAAGGATCGATGATCGGTTAATGACATCCCATCGTTAGGTGAAGTAAAGTTTCTTCTAAGTTATCAACCATTAGTGGTTTGGTTTTTTTACTTATATAAATCGTTTTAAATCCTCTTAGTGTACTCTAGTTTGGTGATGATCATTCCCCCTATATTGACATCATCTAGGTAAACTAAGAGAGCATCAGTCGTACAATGTGGAAATTTTTAAAATCTATTGGGTAATCTCTTTTTGATTAAAATATGAACATGTGGTTCTTATAAAATCTTGTTTAGTCTTGAGTGACCCATAGATTATCAGTTAGGAATTCCCTATATGAACCCTTGTACACTAGTCATTCCATATGACTTCACCACCCAACCAAAGAAATTATGGGATCAGTCAATGCTGTGATGTGGACATCTTGGCTTTGTACTAATGCCTCACTCATAAACATGGAGTATGGACGACCTTAGGTTAGTTCCTTATACTCATATCATACCAATATGAGGTTATCCCAGAATGTTTGTCTGGCTCGGTGATTCTTATGCCAAGGAACGTCACTGGAAGTTTGGTATGGAATTCAGTGGACATTTTTGTGGTGAATGAGAAATACCATGGAAGATGAAAATATAGTTTAAAACGTAAAAGACCAGCTATCTAAGCTGGGAGACTTCCTGAATTTTCTATTTTAGTGGATCAAATAGTTATCTATCTTGTTCAATGGATTGGTGACTGAAAGACCATTTCTGGCACATCATCATGTGAGATGAGTGTAGTTTGTGTCAGTTAGGTATTTTCATGAAAATCCTGCTCGGCTGCGGGTTTGAGGTCGATTAGAAACTAGTCATCTTATCTGATTCATAAATCACATGTTAAGCATCAATAGAATGTTTAAATGTCTGTCTTGTAGAAAATTATAATGGTGGAAGGTTTTTTGGATCATATTTTTGTCTATTTCTACTGTTAAAGACCAATTTGGTAAGTACCTTTGGCCTGATGTTTAATGAGACATTGACGTGATCGTGTCTATATCTAAACAGGCTTAGGTGAGCATCATTTTTATTTTTCAATTGGAAATGATCATTGTCTAAAATATTAATGTCTTAAGTTCCTCCTGAAAAATCAATGCTTGAAGGTTTGTTAGGAATTTAAAGATATAATGTTTCCATTTGTTTGAGACTTCATGACCTCTATAGATTGGTTGAGGGTTGTGTTGTTCTTGAAGAATTATCAGGGATGACAAGTTCTGATGTGGGAAGGTTGAAATGCCATGTGTCTTGAATTGAACGAAAAAATGATGGAATTTAATTTTTTCTGTTAGCTATGCATGCAATTTTTAAAACCAAGAGTCGAAAATTTTTATATCTGAGAGTTGACACTGCGATGTGTTTTTATTTTTAAGAAATTAGAAAATAAATTAAGTGAGGGGAAATAGAAAAATATAAATGATTAAAATAAAGGTGCTAAAAAAATAAAAAATATATAATTATTATTATTAATAATGTCATTGATATAATTATTATTGTGAGAATTATTATTATTATTAAGTTTAAGATTTTTTTAGACACCTAGGAGTCTCTTCTTCCCCCCACTAGTGAACGCACCCACTAGACGTGAACCCCTATAGTGTGACACCCTTCATGGACGCAACCCCCTTCATCGTGATTCCCTCCCCAGCCAAGCCTCCCTTAGGTGTGCGCGACCCCTCTGTCGAGCATCCCTCAGGTGTACAACCCCCTCCAGCTGATCCTCATGAGTCATGACACAACACTCTCTCTGGATCCCTCCTTCCAACCCTATTTCACATAGTTCTTGACTATTCTTGTCTAAATATTCTAGGTAAGGGTTATCCACCCTCTCCATTCCTTTTCATAGTGATTCTAAGGTCTCTCATCACTAGATGTATACCTAATTTTAACCCAAGCTTAGGGTTTGATCAATTTTTTAGTTTTCTTATGTTATAGGGTTGTGAAAATGGTCTCCTGGGACCTATTCTTGCATGGTCTGGAAATCACTACCAAAGGAAATGTAGTTCACTTAAATTTGGGCCACGACTACCATCTAAGGTGTGGTTTTATTCTTGATTATTGGCTTTGCACCACCTATTTTAGGGTATTTAATTTTTTTAAGGGAAATGGAAATTTATTTGATGTATGTTGGCTCGTTCGGCCTTAATCATGGGTCCTTTGGTGATTTAAGATGCCTAACAATTTTTTATGAAGTTTTGGTCACATTTTGAGTTCTACAAATGCATGTATCTAGGTATGTGTGTGTGTGTGTCTATATATATATATATATCCTCCATGTATTTATTCCCTCACGAAGCGGTGAATACATGCATTGGATTAATGGATGTGTATATATATAAAGGTATGTGCATGTGTTCGGATCACTTCTGAGTGGTCACTAATTGATCTGTCAAGTGTCAAATGTTAAATTGGTTCTACTTTTGAAGTGGGTTCCCTCTCCTAGAACCTTTAATTTAAGAATTATTTAAACTAAAATTATCTTCTTTTTTAATTCTTCTTTTATTATATTTAATTTCATGTCTTGAATAAGTGTTTATTTAAGATACTTGTTTGTCTTGATAATAAATTCATGGTTTTGTAATAAAACCTATCTAATGGAAGTGTGCTGTCTATGAAAACTATTAGTTGTAGTTATGATTATATAGCATGCTTGAGATTATTCCATTGATGTTTTACATGTACTTTATTTCATTGTTAGTCATAAATCACACATCATACTTTTCCCTTTTTATATATATAAAGAGGGTTTCCCTCTTTTTATTAAAACAGTTATTTGAACCAAATCACCCCTTAATTGTTATTAAACTTTTAGGATGGAATTACCCATGTAGGAAAGTGTTTTACTGACAAAGTCACCACTAATTGATCCCCCTGATCTTATAAATGGAATTGTAATGTTTTAATGAATTGAATTAGTTAAATTGAACTAAACATGGTCAAATTGGTACATGAGAGTTAATGACTTATATAGTGAATTATGAAAATGGTTATTCCTTATTTATAATTTTTAATTAGATGGAAACAAATAATAATAGTGGATTATTCATGGTCTCCTGAGTGTTTGACATGATTTTTATAAGGTATTACTCAAGTAGGTAATTTCTCTCTTGATCGTTGAACATTATTATGGCTTTCTTGCCAGTTTAAATCCAATCACCTTTTCTTGATAATGAAAATAGCATGTTTTGGATAGAATGGTATTACATGGAAGAAGACCTTTCCTTGAGTGTTTAAATGGAGAGGACCTTTTCAGAATAAAATGAATTGATATGATTTCTTGAATATAATGAAATTCCTTTGATTAAATGGTTAATTATTTATGAATTTATTATGCCTTATTTCTAAGACTATTACTTGAACCTTTCGAATTTTTATTTCTTATTAACTACTATGGTTCTCTAGATATGGGACAGGTGAGAACATGGATTCCATATTAAGGATTCATGGATGGACTTCCATGCTCGGGTGGTTATACAAAAATCTGTCAGGGTAGCGATATTTCAGGATCAACATTGAAGGGCCCCCCAGGATTTTTGTTATACCATTTAGTGATAATTGTTCATTAAGGGGAAACTAAGGATGGTTCAGTTGGAAATATAGTTATGTGAAGCCTCGAGAGATACTTGGTCCCTTACTTTAGATACCCAAGACAAAATCCTGGTTACCATACCACGAGTGATACCTGGACCTTCTAAATAATCACCTTGGATTGGCTTGGTGGAATTAGATATTTTGAATAGATATACCGTAGTGATACCTTCAGGATGAACTCAGACTCCAAATCCATATTTGATTGAATTAATGAATGACTTATTTGGTTAAATTTTATGTTCTATACTTGTTCCTTGTATAGATATTATAGAATGCACTTGTTAGTTTTCACTCTTAATTATTAGCATACATATGTCATGACATGGGAATTAGACCCCAAGCCTAAGAACAAGCTTTAGGGTGCACCAATTTGAGTTTCCTTGTTAATTTTGGAACTAGTACACATATCATGCTTGCATAGGTACCTTCTTTGTAATTTCAAGCTTAGGTCGAAGCAGGTAGTGTGGGACTAGTGTCAATTTAGGAACCCAACCAAGTTTATATTACTAATTTTTTATGAATATCCATTTATTTTATATGGAACATTTCTTAGTTTATTATCTTTCATTTATTTACTACTTCCACTATTGTATTCAACTTATATATTATTATACCACTATGAAACTCTGATAAGTGGGCATAGTCTCCCCACTACCATCTCCCAAGAACCTCGTTGCATGTCCAAAACCAATTGCATATGAGGAGATGCGCTTTAGGTCATGTTACCCACAAGTCCGACTGCAATCATAAAGGTTAGCTGGTTTAGGAAATTACTCATGGCCTGCATACGGTTTGTCTAAACTGTGAACCTTTTCCAATGAAATTGTGGATACAATATTTATGTTAACTGAATTTTTGTTAGAATTCCACAAACAACTTTTTAGGCCCCTGATGGACCGATATGACCACATATCAGTTTCTCTCATAATTTTATCTCCCAAGAAGGATTCACGGCCCATCAAAATGATCCTAAAAACAATTCGATTCTAGGTGATCCTTGTTCAGTCTCTACCAGTAAACTTCCTCTTCCCAATATTGTTCTCCTATAATATCTCTCTTCCTCCATAAGTTTCCATTGATACTTTTGTTTATTTTTTCATCTAATTCCCAATTTTTTGGGTTTATCAACCATTGTTTTATACATGTTACCTAGATTCTATTTTTTTCATTACTCCTCGAAAAAATACCAATTCGGGTTTGATGCTTCACGATTGAGAAACTCTGATTTGGGTCGTTCTGTTATGATTCCCATTATATATTAACCCTAAATTGATTTATTTAATTCCAAATATTTTATGTATATGACATTTTTTTGTTTTTATTATGTTATTTGAATTAGTTTATTTTAAAAAATCAATCCCATTGGATTTGGTATTTTAAAAATATGTTTTTAGAATTAAATTTGATAGCCCCCAATTCCATTGATTTGGGTGTGTTTATAGAAATTTTTGATATTTAACTTTTTAAATTTAAATTTTGGATTTGATTTAAATTTCTTCATTTAAATTATTGAATTTAATTATTGATAATTTATTTGACTAAAAATTTGTGAAAACCCACAATTCCATTGAATTCGGGGTTATGATAAAATTGATGTAATTGTTTGAAAATAAAATTTGTGAATTAAATTGTGAGATTAAATTGTGAAATTTAGTGGTGAATTTCATTCAAATTTGTTTTTGGGAAAAATTTATTAAATTTGTTTTTATAGAAACAATAGGGTTTTATATTGGTTAAAAGGCATGTTATTTATTAAAAAGTCATTATGATTTTTAAAGAGAAAATTTGCACATTTAAAATGGAGAATGGGATCTATTTGTATTTTATGAATACCTAAAATAATTATCCCATTTTTTATTTTTTACTATATCACATTAAATCCTTAGGTATTTATTGAGTTATTTTTTACAACAATTTATGACTCATAATGTTCTAAAACATCATATCAACGCATCACATCCATTAGGTGATAGTGATGAGTCCTCTTTGGACATAGGCCCAAAGGAGACAATATACATGTTTTTCATTTCATAGTGTTAGTTCCCTATAGCCTAGAACTATCGTACCTATTTGGAACATGACTATGTTTCTCGCTAGTTTTTTCTTTTAAATTTATATAATTCATTTTTGTAATCTTTTTTAGATACATTGATAATTTATATAAACTATTTTATATAAAAGTTCTCATTTAATCCATTTTTGAAAATTTTAATTTGTTTATAGAACCCTTAGTTTTAACAGAATTCCATAGATTGAGAAGTATTTCAATCATTTGGAATGAGAAGAAAAAATTTCTAATGTATTTCAATCTTTTGAAATGTAAAGAACAATTTTTTTCAATATTTTTTTGAAATGCCAAACCTGTGGGTTTAAAAATTAATGCATTTATTTTTGTATTTTTATATTGGAATATTTTTCAAGAATATTTGGGAGAAATCATACTGGTATTTTCCTTACACACTACTTGAGCCTTCAGGTGTCTCTAGATTATCTATTCTCTTGTTTGAGAAGGGGAAAAGAATATCTTGCCGATGGTTCTAGCTGTTGAGCCATGGATGTTGTGAGTTCTTCCTGAGTTGGTAATTGGATATTTTTCCTTTTTTCTGGTACTTGGTTTTTGTACTTGGGATTTTGTATTCCTTATTGACATCTAGTACTTTATGCACAATGAATTATAATTTTTTATGCATTAATGAATTGTCTCTTTTACATCCATAATTTTATTTGGTAAAACTATCCCCACGTTCATTTTATGTGATGTTAGGTGTTAGTAATAAACTCATGGAGATCGGGATTTCTATTCTAGATATGTTAGGACCAGCTCGGTTGTCAGATTACTAGGGTACCTATGCTAGATCCTGAAAGAAACCATATGATTATACCAAACAATATATCATGGAATATGATTAACAATTTATACAGATTCAATGTCCCAAAAACACCAAATAAGAGAATAATGGAGTCTCATGATTGATCAAGTGGTGAAAAAATAAAGAATAAATTGTTCAATTTTCATTCTATCCTGAATTTTAGAAAAAATCACCAAGGGAAATATTTTAAAGTGTTCTAGAAGATTCATTACATAAGAAGAATGGGTCATCTTCAAACTATTTTAGGAAAATGAAAAGATTAGTTAAATTGAGGAAAGAATATAGAACTCATCTTACAGAACCACTAACAATTAAATTCCTTATGTGTATAGAACTCAAGAATTACATAAGTCAATTCCCTAATCTAAGGATTGTTGAGGATTCTTAGAATCTAATACCTCCTATACGAAGGGAGAAAGGAAGTAACTATACAATTACTATCAAGGAAGAGGATATAGGTAGTTAGGTTTCACTTATACTCCACCATGAATTAGTGGATGTATTATAGATCAATAAACATTATTTTATCTATGGTGTTTTTTAAGAACATAAACCCACCACCGTCAATGATATGTTTTTATGTAAAAAAATTAGTGGTATTTTTATTATGTTATGTTAAATAAACTTTATGAAACTCATGATAACCTCCTCTAAAAAATTTAAATTGTTGTCAAAATAGAATGGTTATCTTCACTTTGAATTGTAATTAATTTCTAGAATAGGGAAAATATAATTTAAATCAGTTTTGACCATTTATTCTATCAAGTACAACAACAAATTATATAATAAAAATGGAGTCCTTCACATGGGAATTAATAACTTTCTATAGGATACATTTCCTTGAAAAGGTTAAGTGAAAAATGAATTTTAAATTATTCCCTATGATATTGAGGATAATATCTAAATAAAGATAATATATTGAGTTATTTCAATCATTTTACTGCCTTATGATATTCTTTCATTTAAATGATAATTAAATTATGAGGGAGAAATTTATTTAAAAGGTAGAATGTAATTACCTAAGATTTAGATCCCTTAAAATAAAAACTGTTTTTATTACTTGTTACACACACAACACAAAATGTAAAAAAAATTAAAAAAATCATCAAAAAATATATAATAAAAAACAAAATTATAAACCATTAACATTTATTTACTTTAAATGGTAAATATATAATATGATTTAATATTGAAAAGAATATTTTCAGTAAAATCCATTTTCATTAGGTTGTGTATTTTCTTTTAAAAACTAAATTTACAATGTTTTTAATTTCCACATGATAAATTAAAATAATTTTTTTAAACTCCTAACAGCAAATTTACCTTAGGATGAATTTTTTATAATTTACTAAAATAATTTATTTCTATTTAATAGTAGAAAATATTGATTTTCTAAATATCGTCACTTTTATTTGACATAGGGGTTTTAAAAAAAATTATATAAAAATTTATATATATCAAAATTAAAGTAAATAATTTAAAAATAATATGTCGATTTATAATTCCCCTGAATTTCATTTTGTAAAATCTAATAATATTTTATGAAAACTATTTTTTATCAATTTCTTTAATTAAATTTACGCTCATGTAAATTATGTTTTGGATTTATTTTAATGTCAAATAATTCATATTTAAATAATTATATTCTTCTTAATATCATTAGAATTAATAAAATTGATAATATTTCCCGATACATAATCTTTGTGATTAAAAATAAACATTCCTTAAAAATGGGGTTTTTAACAATACATGAGGTAGAGAAATTTAATTTAATAAAATAATTCTTATATTTGGGATAATAATATTAATATTAATTAAAAATTATGATTACATTTTTTTATTTATCATTTTTATTTTTAAGTTTTTTGGATTATTAATCATTTTCTAAAAAGGAATGTTTTTTTCAAAAAAATTCGAGTTTTTTCAAAAATTATAATATCTCTAATTTTGTCATAATGTAAAAAAAAATTATAATATTTTACAATAATTAATGAAATAAAATATTTAATTCAGTATTAAATTATGAAATATTGAATGTTCTTTATACATAGAAAACTTACGCCAAACATTTTTTGAACTAATGAAAAATGATTCATTAATATGAAAATAATTTTTTTAGTCTATTAATTATATCAATAATTTTTATTGTATATTTTAGTTTTAAATTTCTGTATTAGACTCATAAATTTTATTAAATTCCTAGTAAATAAATTTATGGATCTAAAATAAGAAACCTTGATAACATTATCACATAAAAATTTAACATTATAAAACCATTATAATTTTCAAAAAATAATTTCACATGTTTAATAATTTTATTTTTAGAATTCACAATTCAAAAAAATAGAAAATTTATTTGATAAAATGGTTTTAAAAATATAAATTAAATTTTCTGAAAGAGAAAATTAGTCCATTTTTAATTTCAGTCATTAAACCTAATTACTATTGTTTAAAATTAGTTAGCCTGATAAAAAGTAAAAGTGGTGAAAGTTCTATTACTATGGGGGTGGCCAAAATGTTTTAAAATAGATGGTTGAGGTGTGGATTGACCAAAACTCAACCCATTTCGTTATTCATTAATTTAAAAAACCCCTAAACCATTAATATTGAAATTATATAATTTAAATCCATTGGGTACATCCAAAACAATCTTTCTTTTCACATATAAAAAGTCAACACTTCCACGACATGGGAACTCACCTATACATTGAATTAACAACTTAAAATATTCCATTTTAATTTCTATATAACCATATCTAATGAACATATCCTATGGTCACTCATATTTATCCTATTCATTTCAATTCAAAGGGGACATCCATGAAAAATTCAGGTCTCCAACCTAAGTATTACCACCTACTTAATTTCATCTTCATAATATTACTCTTCCAAATATTGTAACCCCATAATAATATAACTAATTTATTTTTTAATGATACTATGTTTTTTCAAAATTAAGTGTACAACCCTAATTTTTTCATTTTTGTCAACTTATAAAAAAAGAATGCCAATTGTGCTTCTGTGCATACGATCACCTCTATGAAGAATCATTTTCTCATTTTTCTTATAAATTTTCATTAATTATGAAAAAATCATAAAAATATATTTCACCATTATAGTAAAATAAAAATAATGTCATTATTATTAACTTAAACTGATAGTATGTCAATTGAAAGACAACCTTAACCATACTCACCCGAAAAGTTAAATCATGTTGGAGTTTGGGTTAGTTAAACCAACTACCCGAAACATGCAATAATATACAATTATAGAAGGCTATGTGAACATGAAAACTAATTTTATTATAATATAATAATTGGTATATTGTTATTTAGATATTATATTAATTATTTAACGTCTTATTATTGTATCAATTTTTCATTAGCTAAAATAAACAAAATAAGCCAACACCAATTCCATTTTCGATAGAGAAACTATTGGATTAATCAATAAATTAATTATTTTAATAAGTAAAAATCATATTTATGTATATCTTATATTTTTTTATTTATTAAAGTAAAATATTTCTTTTGGGATATTCCTAAAATTTCCCAAATTCATTGAATTAATTTAAATACAAATAAAACAAACTACCGATAGTGAGTATAGAAAAGATATTTTTCAAAAAGTTTTGAATCAACAACATGAAGATAAAGAGACTAGAAATTATATCTCAAAGTAAAAAATATTTTAAAATTAAAAAAGGAATCAATCTACTTCATTGCAGGTGGACTGACCACATGCCTTTGGGATTGACTGTGGTGTATTTCTATCAAACTCTTCAATCGACAACATGAACAACCAAGAAACTATAATACCATTTTCAAGAAACAACATTTTCCTTACATCTATTATATTTACTAATAATACATTGAGTGAATTCATGATGAATTAATGTGCTAGTATGACAATTAAATTTTTTTTATAAACTCTTGGAGATACTGTAAGTTGATGTGAAATGACCTCATGATCATATAATGTTGTAATTTTTTCAAAAAAAAAATTATTGACAATATCATTCTCCCAAATATTTTATTTATCTCATATCCATTTTCTCACATAGTTCATTTCTAGGTTATATTTTCAATCTACATAGTCGATCTCAATCATAGATCCAAATCTTGGATATTGGTGTTTTGATGGATTTCAAATATTTAGAATTTTATCTAAATACTAAATACACCATGAAGATTATAAATTTATCATATAAAATTCTAAATAAATCCAAAAATGTTTTACTATATGTTTTGAGCTTTCCATGGAATAGATGAGGTGGAACTATTAAAGATTCCATGTGCAGAAATTGTTATTTGGAACCACATTCTATAAAAAAAAATATGATGTTAGAAGCATTAATATCTCTAGGATTTCATGAATATAATGAGTATTAGTAATGATGAATTCAAAATAGAACTTTTTGAAAAAAAAATTCCTTTTATATTACACTAATCATAGTAAAAAAGTGGATTGACTCATACATGTGAGATAGAGTCATCTATGAATGTAAAAAAAATGAACTACATGATACTCTATTTTGATCAGAACTTCATCTAAATATAAAAAAAACATCATTAAATATTATCATATCATTGTATAACCTAATGAAAAACATCGGGAAGAGATTAAACACGTTCATAACATCACAACATCAACTTTCTCCTTAATCAAATTCTTTCTTCATCATTTTCTATCTGTTTTAGCTTGATTTCAATATGTTCTTGTTTTAAACTGTATATTTATTATCACTTGATTATGTCCTATATTGGAGTGTAAAAGATAGTATCTTATATTATTTCATTACTTATGTACTCCCATTGAAACTATAGAAGATGTTTTGTATAGCCTATATAGCCAGTTTTTTGTTAGAAAAAACCCAACAAATGTGTTAGAGATATTAATTTTTTAACAAATTTAACTATCATAGAGTGCTGGTTAAGTGGAGGGGATTAGGTTTGTACTAGATATTGAACCTATTTTTCATTCTTTAGTTTATTTTAATGTTTTTATTTCTCTTCTTTAAAACTTTTTTAAAAAATCTTATTTCTAAAATTGTACTTTTGTAGTTAGTTTTAACAGGTGATGTTTTTTTGTGATAGTGTTGATGCATCTTATTCTCATTATGGATTTTTTTTCAATCTAATGGGTCTTGGATTTCAATTTTCATTTATATATTTATTTTGATAATACACATAATAGGGATTCATCTTGTGCAGTTGTGTTGATGTTTTTTTGGAACTGAGGGATCTCTAGAGGTCAACACCAGCTAAGATCGAACAATCCTAGTGGGTATGAAATTGTATATTCAACAAGATACTTATCACTATTTCATGGAAATTAATTTTCTCAAAATGTTATGAGATTTATCACTCATTTTTTGTGCCTAAATAATTTGGGTATGATCAATTATGATGAGTTACTAGACTCTTAGAGCAATGATATTTGATATTGGGTGATGGATCAATATATTTTTCATGGTTTCTACATTTAGGTCGATTGATGCTCCTCGTCAATTTTTCTAATTTTTATTCTTGAAACTTTTTGATTCAACATTATAAGGTATAATTCAATATTTTTGGATAGGTATGTTGCAGTATTTTTCCTTTGTGTCACTTTCATTTGTACGTCCCTCAATTCCCAATGGTTCAATCCCACTATCGCTCATGAATTTTTTGTATCTCGATTTTCTTGAATAAATCTCACAGGGTCCGGAACTGAGTGACCAGTTTAGGTCTTATTCTATTAAGAAAATAATAGGTTGATTTTGTTAGGTATCGGGATGACGAAGCGGAAGATGGTGGGCTAGGAATTAAAATTTTTCTACATCTCCGGAGTGACATAACCATGTAAACTCCAATGATCTTGTCTCGTTTCAGTCTGAGGATCACACAAGATTTAATCAGAGCACAAAAATAAATTAAGCATGTACCTTTTTTGGAATTATCATGTTCAAGTCCGCTGTAGGATGCCGACGATCGTTGCTCTAAGACTCCAATGTCAAAGCCCCCTAGATCGTCCATACAAGCCTCTCGAATCTACTCGCGCACCGTTCGTCAAGATCCGGGTGCTAGCGCGGATCTTTGAAGATCACTTCAGCGCAATGACGATCAGCACAAAGGAAGAATCTTCAATCTGAGAAGGAAGAACTTGAAGATCTTCCTTCTCTTGAGAGACTCTCTCTCTAAATTCCAGGAAGAGAGAGATTCTCCCAATCTTGACACATGTATAGTATCCATAGGAGAGCCTCTCTCACACTTTTATAGGGTGTGTTTAAAACACACGGTATGGATTCCCGGCCCCCGTGTAATAGACGTCTGCTATATAAGTGATATAAATAATTATTTATGACAAATAAAATTATGCCAAAAGTAATATTTATAATTTATCACATACTTATAATATATAAATACATTACATGACAAATTTGATTCTTTAACTCTACTCATTACTCTTACTAATATTAATCGAACCTAGGATATTTAAATCCATTCGAATAATATTAATACTTGTATTTACTATATAACTTGTAAATAAATGTTATAAATAAATCCAACGAATTATTCTAAACTTAGATAATTGAGGAATTTATTTATTCTTTGGTGATCCATAGAACTAAGATAGTGCTTGGACACTTTGGAGGGGCCCACCAACTTCTATATTCCTATTCCCAAAATAGGTCAGATTCTCCAGGCACTATGATGTGTGACCCTCTTGGCCCTTACCTCAAGAGAAGTGGATAATATCCACCGACCAAGAGTGGGGTCAAGAAACCCATCGAGGCTCCTATAGAGATAAAGCAAAGTCATAGCAACGACTGTCTCCCTAGGAACACGGTTCATGTAATATAATCTCTTTGTCGTTGATATCTCAATAAAGAAGAATGCACACTAGTGTCATCATTCTTTATTTTGATTTATTTTATTTGTTGATTTTTCCGGATGGTCTTACCTTCGGCTACCATGTCCATGGATTTATTAAAGGTGTAACCATCCTAATCAACTAGGCATGAGATATCTCTTCCTGAACTCAGAAGCGACAAATCCTTTCTCGGTCATTCAATCAATGTCATGCCATTAATGACGTACTTGATACAAACTACCTCACTACGACTTTGTCACCATGGTTTTATCTGTACATCAAATGTACATAATTAAATGACATTCATTGATAATGATCTCAAGTCAGGAGACCCTTACACATGTCTATAGATAAGAACGACCAATGACAGTTGAAACTTGTGGTGTTCCGATTAAGCGGGTTTGTCCTCATGATCTCAATTGCTAGGGATAATCAAGTGTGGACTTTATGAGAAGAAGTCTCAATGCTTATGATCCCCCAGCACCTGATGGTCACGCATCATCTGTGTCCTTTTAGAATGATGTAACTGGACCATATGAAGTTACTTTAAGATTACAGTCATGGCATCTCAGGTTCTCATTATATCCTGGGACCTGTTATAACCCTTTGATGCGACAGGTAATATAAGGACATTTCCATAAACAAAGTGGATGCAGAAGTATCTACACCATCATGGAAATATAAACACATGTATAAAAACAAAGTGAATACATGTAACAGTAATCAAGTACAACACAAGATGGGTCTAGGTCACCCACTTTCAACACTACCACTTGGAATATAGCCAACTACTAACAGGTTTCAATCCACTAGCTCTCACATGTGAATCATGCTTCTTCTAAGAAATGGCTTTAGTCAGGGTATGACAACCCTGCTTTTTATTACAACTTAAACATGCTTTATTACATAAAACTTCACTTGATACAATAAAGAAGATCGAGAGGTTTAGTGTCTTTGGGGCTTAGGATCATTACATAAAAACTTTAAACTTGAAATACAACATCCTTATTGAAAACTTCCTTTACATGGCCACTACATTCCTTCGTACTTAGCATTGCATGGGATAACCTGAGGACATGCATAAGAAAAGGGTGAGCTATAAAGCCCAGTAAGGGAGTAAACAATGAATAACATGAGGAGTGAAATACATTTTAGGCAATAGGCATATCAATAGAGCATAATAGAAACATGAACATAAAGTCATGATAAAGCATGATAATCATAACATGGAAATGTGGCAACAATACTTAACATTGAATTAGCATGAGCCAAGGCTCATTGCACATGGAGCATGAGTAAACCCTCATTGCACTAGAAGCACGAGTAAACCCTCGTTGCACTTGAATTAGCATGAGTAAACACTCATTGCGCATGACGTATCATGATACTATACTTTACCCAATGCATTGGAGCGCTATCAGGGCGCACCCTTCTTAAACATTTCATTTCATGCATAAGTGTGCCACATGGATCATAAAACATGGATTCATAAAACATAATCATTTATTCCACGATAAAGGAATGTGGAATTCATACATGAAACTTTACAATAAATATGTAAATGTGCATAAATGTGAATACCCTTGATGGAGAAATGGGCATGGTATTCACTACACAAAGACATTGTCTTAGAAAATCGGTGCGATTTCGGCAGCATAACGGCGTGACATAAGAATTCATTAAAAAAAGTTGATGAGATAGAAAGGGGTTCCTCATCATATTTACATGTAATGTACAGTAAGGAGGTCATATATATATACATGTCCCAACAATTGAAATGGAATTTAGATTCATGATACAAAAGTATTGCTTGAATGTAAAAGAAGGGAGAGAAGTTCCTTTCGGAATTTCGGCATAGTAACGGGTGTACATGGGAGGCATTTAATGAGAGATAAAGGGTTCTCCCATCATTCAAACAATAAGAGGGCAGTATGGGGGTGGTGTGAAACCATACCCCAACATTCATAATTGAAATAAAAAGGGCAATACAACTTAAAGAAAATTGACAAAAAATGAGAAAGGAAGAAAAAACCCTTACTTGGAAGTGTGCTTCCAAAGGCTAGAGAGAGGCTTGTGAGAGGCTTCTTGGGAGATTGGGTCACCTTGAGAGGATTCTAGAGAGAGTAGGGCAGAGGTTGGATGATCTTAAAGGGCTTTGAGTGAGGAGGAAGTGGGAGCTTGGGTGGGTTTATATAGGAAAGGTGAGAGAATTCTTTATTATTTAGGTTTGGGACCCCTTATATTAAAATAATCCAAACCACAAACCATCCCATGGTATTTGCCCATGGTTTCTGGAAAAGGGAAGAGGAAAACAATATTTTACAAGTCCAAGGTCCGAACTTATTAAAAAATTAGGGTTGCTTATGTGGAGGTGAGTCACACTCCCATGGAAATTAATTTAAAAGGCAAAGTGTTGAATAAGTCTTGAGGGCTCCATTAATGCTTTGAAAAGTGAGTCAAAAAAACCCAAAACCTCATTATTTTAATGATAAAACACATATTGGCCGAACATAAGGATTATGGTATTTTATTACATCACCATTGGGTCATTATGATGTCATAAAACACATTATATATTTAAATGGTATTTAATTTTTACCCAAAAATTTGACTGTCTCAGAAAATTATGAAAAATTCACCGTTGGATAATTTCGACGTCATGATTCCAAAAATAATATTTATTTTATCTAAATAATTTTCTAAATATGTGAATTTTCACTTTTAAAATAAAAACTGACATTTATAAAAAAATTCACGGGTTTTGACAGAAATGGCTTTCAAACCTTAATAAAAATTTTAATTGCATTCATAAAATTATAAGATCATTTATATTTAATAAAAATTAATTTAATATTAATAATAATATTTTATTAAAATATTATTTAATTCAAAAATCCTTTAATTTAATAAAATATAATTCTTAATTAAATAATAACTAAAAACATCATTTGTACTTTAAAAACTAATTACAATGCATCAAAAATGACTAGAAATTATATTCATTATTATATACAAAAATAATGTACATGAACATGGTGCTACTTATTTGTTACATAACCCCTTAAAATAGCCGCATAAGACCTAAGGGTAAGGTGTGCGATGGTGACAGACTCTTGGGGTTGCTCGGATAACATTGCTCGAGTGGTAATCTCTATCAACTTCCATTTTTCCCGTAGACAATCACGTTCAAGCTTGACTTGATAAAGCTCAGCTTGGGCTTGGTCAAGGGCAAAGCCCAAAGACGCCACCTCTTTTCCGAGCTCCGACAAATGGGCTTCGTAAGGGGCAATTCTACTGGATGAGGCCGTCGCTTCTTTTGTCTGAGTAGAAAATTGGTTCGTTAAAGCCTTATATTTAAACTACCCAGATGATCACTATTCAACGGCTATAAAAGTAACGGTCACAAATCTTAAAGTAAAACTAAAAAATTTGATATCTTATAAAAACATTTTTCATAAAGAAAAATTTAACTGGATCAAGAGGGATTTTCCATTAATGAAATTTTGGGTCGTTACAACATTCCCCCCTTAAGAAATTTCGCCCTCGAAATTTTCCTTTTCCCACACTAAAACAAATGTGGGTAACTTAGCTTCATCATATCCTCTGACTCCCAAGTTGCTTCTTAAAACTTGTGGTTTCTCCACAACACCTTGACGAGGGGCATTGTCTTATTTCATAGAACTTTTTCTCTACGATCTAAGATCTTCACTGGTTGCTCCTCATAAGAAAGATCATCTTCCAATTGTACCACCTCGGAAGAGAGTACATGTGAAGGGTCCGGTATGTACTTCCTTAAGAGAGATACATGAAAGACATCATGCACCTTGGCCATAGTAGGTGGAAGTGCTAGTCAATAGGCCATAGCCCCAACATGATCAAGAATCTTGAATGGGCCGATGTACCTTGGACTTAACTTCCCTTTCTTTCCAAACCTCATGACCTTCTTCCACGGAGATATGCATAAAAACACCATGTCTCCAACTTTAAACTCAAGGTCGCGTCGACGATTATCTGCATAACTCTTCTGTCGACTTTGGGCTGCCTTGATATGCTGCTGAATGGTTTTCACCTTCTCCACCATTTCTTCGACCATCTCTGGTCCAAGCAGCTTACGTTCACCGACCTCATCCCAACATGCCGGTGTTCTACACCTTTTCCCATACAGGGCTTCATATGGTGCCATTTGGATGCTCGAGTGGAAACTATTATTATAAGAGAACTCAACTAGAGGAAGATATTGATCCCATCTTCCTTTAAAGTCCATTGAGCATGATCTAAACATATCCTCAAGTGTTTGGATAGTTCGCACGGATTGGCCATCAGTTTGAGGATGATAGGCCGTACTGAAGTTCAGTTCAGTATTCAGAGCATGTTGAAGACTCTTCCAAAACTTAGAGGTAAATCTTGGATCTCGGTCAGACACAATAGATAGTGGTACTCCATGCAACCGTACCACTTCCCTGATATATATCTGTGCCAGCTGATCCAAAGAGAAATCCTCTCGAATAGCAATGAAGTGTGCAGTCTTTGTAAGACGATCCACAATAACCCAGATTGCATTGTTGCTTTTGGATGTCCTTGGAAGTCCAGTGACGAAGTCCATGGTGATGTTCTCCCATTTCCATTCTGGTATGGGCAATGGTTGCATCATCCCCTTAGACTTCTGCCTCTCTGCCTTCACTTGCTGACACACCAGGCACTTTGATGTATATTTGGCGATCTCCTTCTTCATATTATCCCACCAAAAGTTTTCTCGGAGATCTCGATACATCTTTGTGCTCCCTGGGTGAATAGAGAAATTTGAACTATGTGCATCATCCAAAAGTTCCTTCTTCAGCTCCGAACTTGATGGGACACATAGTCTTTTCCCAAACCGCACAATTCCTTCTTCATTAACATTAAACTCTGAGGATTTTCCCTTTTTGATAGCTTCCACTTTTTCTTGGATTCTCGCATCATCCTTTTGAGCATCCTTTAACCTTTCCAAAAGAGATGGTTGAGCAATCATTTGTGAAAGGATTGATGATGTTACCTTCTTTATGATTCCCACGTCCATCTTCATCAAGTCTAAGAAGATTGGATCCTTCTCAATTCTCATCATTGATAGAATTGCTGGATCCTTTCTACTTAGGGCATCCGCCACCTTGTTCGCCTTCCCAGGGTGGTAATTTATTGAACAATCATAATCCTTGATGAGCTCTATCCATCTTCTCTGGCGCATATTAAGCTCTTTCTGTGTGAATATATATTTAAGACTTTTGTGGTCAGTATATATCTCACATTTCTCTCCATAGAGATAATGCCGCCAGATTTTCAAGGCAAAGATCACCGCTGCCAACTCCAGATCATGCGTTGGATAGTTTCGCTCATGGATTTTCAACTGCCTTGAGGCATAGGATATCACTTTATCATTCTGCATCAGCACACATCCTAAGCCCTTCTTCGAAGCATCACTGAATACCACAAAAAGCTCCCCACTTGTGGGTAAAGTGAGCACGGATGCAGTGATAAGCCTCCTTTTCAACTCCTTGAAGCTTTATTCGAATTCATCACTCCAAGAAAACTTTACTCCCTTTCGAGTTAGCTTGGTAAGAGGGTTGGACAATCGTGAGAAGTTTCTCACAAATCGTCGATAATATCCAGCTAACCCCAAGAAGCTACAGATATCAGTTACCGATGTTGGCCTCGGCCATCCCTCAATTGCATCTGTTTTGGAGGGGTCCACAGATATCCCATTGCTTGTGATGATATGGCCCAATAATGAGACCTCCTTCAACCAGAACTCACACTTGCTGTACTTGGCATAGAGCTTCTCCTTGCGCAAAGTCTCCAGTACAGTTCTTAAATGCTCCTCATGGTCCTCCTTGGTTTTGGAGTATATTAGAATATCATCTATAAAGACTACCACAAATTTATCTAGGTAATCTCTAAAGACACTATTCATCAAGTCCATGAATATTGCTGGAGCATTGGTGAGTCCAAAAGGCATTACTATGAATTCATAGTGCCCGTACCTTGTACGAAAAGCAGTCTTGGGGATATCTTCCTTCTTCACCCTTACTTGATAATATCCCGACCGCAAGTCGACCTTGGAGAAGTATTGTGCGCCACGCAGCTGATCAAACAAGTCATCGATTCTTGGGAGAGGATACTTGTTCTTTATCGTGATTTTGTTAAGTTCACGATAATCGATGCAAAGCCGCATTGACCCATCCTTCTTCTTGACGAAGAGGACTGGTGCACCCCATGGTGATGCACTTGGGCGTATAAACCCTTTATCCAGATTCTCCTGTAGTTGTTTCTTCAGTTCTTCAAGCTCAACCACAGGCATTCTATATGGAGTCTTGGATATTGGTAGCGCCCCAGGTATAAGTTCAATTGAGAACTCAACATCTCTTCTTGGAGGAAGACCAGGAAGTTCCTCGGGAAATACTTCAGCGAATTCCCTCACAATAGGCATTTCTTCAAGGGTGGTTTCTTCCTTGGACTCAATCATCTGAGCCAGAAATGCGTGCTCATAAGGCAGTAATATCCATGCTTGAGATGATGGAGCTAAAGGAGATTCATCTTCCTCCTGACACTTGTAAAGAATCGGGGTTCGATTCTCCATATGGAGTGTGATTTCCCTCTCCCGACAATTTATGTTGGCTCTATATAAGGAAAGCCAATCCATGCCAAGAATTGCATCAAATTCCACCAAAGGGAGTATGACGAGGTTCGCCGGGAAATTCAATCCACAGATTAAAACAGGGGAGGACTTATACTCATGGGATGCAATGATTGCCCCATTTGCCGTACTCACCGACATCTTTACTTCCATGATTTGGGGTGGTGCAGGGATTGTTCTACTAAACTTTTGAGATATAAAAGAATGCGTAGAACCTGAATCAAAAAGTACGTTCGCTATTCTTGAATGAATAACTAGCGTACCTGTCACCACTTCGTTGTCGGGGTTAACTTCGGCAGAAGTGATGGCAAAAGCTCTTCCTTGCTGTCTTGGACGTTGTTGATTGCCTCCGATAACCCTTGGATTAGGGCACTGATTCGCAAAATGACCCGGTTCTTTGTATTTGAAGCATTGAACAACGCGTTGAGGTTCGAACGGAGCGTTCCTCCCCTCCGTCGCAGCCGCGGGTCCTTCTTGCTGACAGTTAACAGCTAGGTGCCCTTCTCTTCCACACTTGAAGCATTTTCTTGTCCCCCAAAGGCAATTTCCAGGGTGCTTCTTTCCACACTCTTCGCAAGTGGGGTGCTGGAATTTCTTAGCGCCGTTGAATTTATCCATCAGACCACCAGCATTGAAGTCCATCTTCCGCTTCTTGTCCCCATGATACCCTTGTGATTCTCCGATCTCCATTTCAACCTTGAGGGCACATCGGACAATTTCCTCATATCTTTCGAAGTCACGGATCGCTAATGCTTTCCGCAAGCTAGGCTTCAGCCCACCAAAGAAGCGGTCAACCTTGCATTCGGGGGTAACGACAAAGCCGGAAGCGTATCGTGCAAGCCTTGTGAAGTTTTCCTCGTACGCTCCCACAGATTCCTCATCTTTCTGCTTGAGGGAAAGGAAGTCCCTTTCCATCTTAAGACGGAGGGTGCGTGGAAAATATTTATCGAAAAACATCTTCTGGAATACCTTCCATTCCAAAGCCTCAATCTCCTCCTCAGGCTTCGTATTTTTGATCAACGTCCACCATTGATCAGCTTCACCCTCCATACGATAAGCCGCTAGGAGAACCTTCTCTTCTTCAGAGCATTGGAGGATGGAGAATATCTTCTCAATGGAGTTGATCCATTGTTCAGCGATCGTGGGATCAGATGATCCACTAAAAGTAGGAGGCCTTTGTCTCATAAAGATTTCAATAGTGACTTGTTCTTTCTTAGGGGGGGTTGAACGTTCCTCTTGACCAGTGTTTCTATTCAAAACTTGAGTTAGCTGAGAGAGAAGCGTGACAAAGTTCGCAATTCCCACTCCCATTGGATTGGGCATCTCATAAGTACAATCATCACACTGATCTTCACAACGGTTGTTAGCCCGAGTTCTCCTATTACTAGCCATTGGCTGGAATAAAATAAAGTTAGGGGTAACGCATAAAGGTTAATCCAAAGAAAAAAGTTGATGACTTATAAATAAACTTTAATCTCTTTAACTCATGAGTCTATAGGATTCAATCCAGGCTTTTCATGATCTTCCTTCTAAAATATATTCTTAAGGGCATTTTTCCTTTAATAAGGGTTCATACTAAGATTGTGAATTCATCAAAACATATCCCCCGGGAGTGTCGTAACCAAGAGTGCAGCAAGGCCTGTTGTCGTGCACCAGTTCCCGTTCGAGTCTAGCTCAAAGCGGTGTTTTCGGGTTTTACCCCTAGGATACATCTGTGCCAGAGCCGCCTCTACCTGCTCGTATCCAGACAGGGATGTATTTGTTTGATAAAACACTTACTTAGTATTTACCAAAACTTAGGGATGTTTTTATTATGCTTAGTCTTGTATCTAAGGCTTTACTAGGGTTTCCTAATCCCAAAAATAACTAAACCTATCCTCTGATACCAACTATGACAACCCTGCTTTTTATTACAACTTAAACATGCTTTATTACATAAAACTTCACTTGATACAACAAAGACGATCGAGAGGTTCAGTGTCTTTGGGGCTTAGGATCATTACATAAAAACTTTAAACTTGAAATACAACATCCTTATTGAAAACTTCCTTTACATGACCACTACATTCCTTCGTACTTAGCATTGCATGGGATAACCTGAGGACATGCATAAGAAAAGGGTGAGCTATAAAGCCCAGTAAGGGAGTAAACAATGAATAACATGAGGAGTGAAATACATGTTAGGCAATAGGCATATCAATAGAGCATAATAGAAACATGAACATAAAGGCATGATAAAGCATGATAATCATAACATGGAAATGTGGCAACAACACTTAACATTGAATTAGCATGAGCCAAGGCTCATTGCACATGGAGCATGAGTAAACCCTCATTGCACTTGAAGCACGAGTAAACCCTCGTTGCACTTGAATTAGCATGAGTAAACTCTCATTGCACATGACGTATCATGATACTATACTTTACCCAATGCATTGGAGCGCTATCAGGGTGCACCCTTCATAAACATTTCATTTCATGCATAAGTGTGCCACATGGATCATAAAACATGGATTCATAAAACATAATCATTTATTCCACGATAAAGGAATGTGGAATTCATACATGAAACTTTACAATCAATATGTAAATGTGCATAAAGGTGAATACCCTTGATGGAGAAATGGGCATGGTATTCACTACACAAAGACATTGTCTTAGAAAATCGGTGCGATTTCGGCAGCATAACGGCGTGACATAAGAATTCATAAAAAAAATTTGATGAGAGAGAAAGGGGTTCCTCATCATATTTACATGTAATGGACAGTAAGGAGGTCATATATATACATGTCCCAACAATTGAAATGGAATTTAGATTCATGATACAAAAGTATTGCTTGAATGTAAAAGAAGGGAGAGAAGTTTCTTTCGGAATTTCGGCATAGTAACGGGTGTACATGGGAGGAATTTAATGAGAGAGAAAGGGTTCTCCCATCATTCAAACAATAAGAGGGCAGTATGGGGGAGGTGCGAAACCATACCCCAACATTCATAATTGAAATAAAAAGGGCAATACAACTTAAAGAAAATTGACAAAAAAATGAGAAAGGAAGAAAAAACCCTTACTTGGAAGTGTGCTTCCAAAGGCTAGAGAGAGGCTTGTGAGAGGCTTCTTGGGAGCTTGGGGCACCTTGAGAGGATTCTAGAGAGAGTAGGGCAGAGGTTGGACGAACTTAAAGGGCTTTGAGTGAGGAGGAAGTGGGATCTTGGGTGGGTTTATATAGGAAAGGTGAGAGAATTCTTTATTATTTAGGTTTGGGACCCCTTATATTAAAATAATCCAAACCACAAACCATCCCATGGTATTTGCCCATGGTTTCTGGAAAAGGGAAGAGGAAAACAATATTTTACAAGTCCAAGGTCCGAACTTATTAAAAAATTAGGGTTGCTTATGTGGAGGTGAGTCACACTCCCATGGAAATTAATTTAAAAGGCAAAGTGTTGAATAAGTCTTGAGGGCTCCATTAATGCTTTGAAAAGTGAGTCAAACAAACCCAAAACCTCATTATTTTAATGATAAAACACATATTGGCCGAACATAAGGATTATGGTATTTTATTACATCACCATTGGGTCATTATGATGTCATAAAACACATTATATATTTAAATGGTATTTAATTTTTACCCAAAAATTTGACTGTCTCAGAAAATTATGAAAAATTCACCATTGGATAATTTCGACGTCCTGATTCCAAAAATAATATTTATTTTATCTAAATAATTTTCTAAATATGTGAATTTTCACTTTTAAAATAAAAACCGACATTTATAAAAAAAATCACGGGTTTTGACAGAAATGGCTTTCAAACCTTAATAAAAAATTTAATTGCATTCATAAAATTATAAGATCATTTATATTTAATAAAAATTAATTTAATATTAATAATAATATTTTATTAAAATATTATTTAATTCAAAAATCCTTTAATTTAATAAAATATAATTCTTAATTAAATAATAACTAAAAACATCATTTGTACTTTAAAAACTAATTACAATGCATCAAAAATGACTAAAAATTATATTCATTATTATATACAAAAATAATGTACATGAACATGGTGCTACTTATTTGTTACATAACCCCTTAAAATAGCCACATAAGACCTAAGGGTAAGGTGTGCGATGGTGACAGAATCTTGGGGTTGCTCGGATAACATTGCTCGAGTGGTAATCTCTATCAACTTCCATTTTTCCCGTAGACGATCACGTTCGAGCTTGACTTGATGAAGCTCAACTTGGGCTTGGTCAAGGGCAAAGCCCAAAGACGCCACCTCTTTTCCGAGCTCCGACAAATGGGCTTCGTAAGGGGCAATTCTACTAGATAAGGCCATCGCTTCTTTTGTCTGGGTAGAAAATTGGTTCGTTAAAGCCTTATATTTAAACTACCCAGATGATCACTGTTCAACGGCTATAAAAGTAACGGTCACAAATCTTAAAGTAAAACTAAAAAAGTTGATATCTTATAAAAACATTTTTCATAAAGAAAAATTTAACTGGATCAAGAGGGATTTTCCATTAATGAAATTTTGGGTCGTTACACAGGGGGTCTTCCACATTGTTCTATGTGGCTACTCTGCTAACTGTTACTTCACCTCTTTGAGTAAAATCCCTCAAGAGATGAAACTTCTGAAGAATATGCTTGGTCCTTTGGTGAGACCTGGGCTCCTTGGAAAGCACCACTAATACAGTATTGTCACAATATACTGTAATAGGGTCTTCACTGCTAGGTACAACACCAATGTCTGAGATAAATCTACGTATCCAGATTGCTTCCTTTGCTGCATCGGAAGCTGCAATATATTCAAACCCTTCTGTAGAATCAGAAACCACATATTGCTTTGAGCTTCTCCAGCTCACTTCACCACCATTCAGGCAAAAGATGTAGCCTGACTACGATTTCATATCATCATGATATTTCTGGAACTAGTATTAGTTTATCCCCTCACAACTAGTTCCTCATCTCTTCCATACACCTGGAACATATCCTTAGTACGCATTAAGTACTTTAGGATAGTTTTAACAACTATCCATTGCAGCTCTCCTGGATTGTCTTGATATCAACCTACCATGCCTAAAGAAAATGCAACATTAAACCTAGTACATATCATGGCATACATGATAAAACCCACTACCGAATCATTAAGGACTCTACTCATTCTGTTAATATCCTCATGTGTTTATGGACACATTTTCTTGGAGAGATTTACACCATGTGAAATAGGTCACTATCCTCTCTTGGATTGTTCCATATTGTAACTTTTGAGTACCTTTTCAATAAATGTACTTTGACTTAGGCCAATAAGCCTTTGAGATCTATCTCAATAGATCTTGATCCCTAGAATTTAGTCTCCTTCACCTAAGTATTTCATGGATAATCATTTATTTAACGAAGCCTAACTGACTGTAAGACTTGCACCTCCTTTCCCATTATTAATATGTCCTGAACATATAAATCTAGTAAAATCATAGAATTTCCCTCAACATTTTTATAGACACAAGGATTGCTTTCATTTTTTGACAAAACCAAAATCTCTTCTGGCCTCATCAAAGCGAACATTCCATGATATTGATTCCCGCTTCAATCCATAAATGGATCTCTGCAACTTGCATACATTATTGACATTCTTGGACTTAACAAACCCTTTGGGTTGAGTTATATAGACGTCTTCAACCATCTTCCAATTTAGAAAATAAGTTTTGACATCCATTTTCCAAATTACATAATCATGAAAAGATTCTACTACAAGCAATCTTCTGATGGATTTAAGCCTTTCCACTGGTTAGAAGGTTTCATCATAGTCAATGTCATGACGTTTTCTGAAACCCTTTTCAACCAGTCTTGATTTAAAGGTATTAACCTCACTATCCATCTCCATATTCTTATTGAATAACCATTTTCATCCAATGGGATTTACATCATCTAGAGAGTCTACCAAAATCCATGCTTGATTTTGGTACATGGACTCCATCTCATAATTCCATGATTCTTGCCTTTTAGCAACTTCTTTTCCTTCTACTGCTTCCTTGTAGGTTAGAGGTTCATTGTCCTCAAGGAAAATTGTGTCACCAGACTCGGTGATAAGAAAACCATAATGCTCTGGTTCTCTAACCTTTAATGTAGACCTACGTAGTATCTGTGTCTCAGGAACAATTTGTTCTTCCAATTTCTCTTGTGGAGTTTGTTCCTCTACCAACTCTTGTTCATCTAGAGCATTAACTTCATCAAAGTCAATCTTGCTCCAAATATTTCTAATAGAAATGTGATCCCTTTATATAAATGTGGTGTATCTTTCCACAATGACTTTTCTATATAAAGGTTTACATAGGTAGTATCCTCTAGATTTCTTAGGATAACATATAAAGATGCACTTAGTAATTTTGGATACTAATTTTTCACTTTGTAAAGTCTAGAAAAATGCATCGCACCCCCACACATGCATGTGTGTCAGATTGGGTTTCTTTCCATACCATAATTGATATGGAATCCAATATGCAGCTTTAGTTGGTATTCCTTTATGTGTATATGCTGTTGTCTGCAAGGCGTATCCCCAAAAGGATAATGAAAGAGTTGTATGACTCAATATTGATCTGACCATGTCAAGAAAGGTCATATTCCCCCTTTCACTAACACCATTACATTGTGGTGTATAAGGAGTAGTGAGTTGGGTTAATATCCCACACTCCTTCAAGTGATCAATGAAATATTGGTTAAGATATTCTCCGCTTCGGTCTGACCGAAGTTCTTTTATCGTCTTACCAAGTTGTTTTTCTACTTCATTCTTGTATTCCTTAAAGAAACAAAAAGAATCAGACTTATACCACATTAAGTAGATATATCCATACCTACTATAATAATCGGTAAAAGTAATGAATTATAGAAAACCACCCCTTTCCTCTACTGTAAATGGACCACATACATTGTTATGTATTAATTCCAGGACTGCATTGGCTCTTTATCCCTTTCGTGAGAAGGGTGATTTTGTCATCTTTCCTTATAAACATTTTTAACATACATCTAAGGGTTCTAACTGTACCGAGTCTATATACCCTTCTTGATTTAATCTTCATAATCACTTCTCGTTTACATGACCAAGCCTGAAGTACCATAGGCGGGTGTTATTTGAGTTATGCTGGTTATCTTTCTCATTTATTGTCATTACTGAGTTTTCTAGTTCTAGCATATATAAACCATTATTAGGATGTTCCATACCATAACATATGTTATCCCTATGAAAGAGAAAACTTTTATTTCCAAACTTGAAATAAAAACCCATATTGTCTAAACTTGACACAGAGATAATATCCATGTTAACAGACGGTATATAATTGAAATTGTTTAAAACAATAACCAAACCTGTTGGTAAAGTCAAGTGATAGTCTCCCACTACCAAGGCCACCAGACTTGAACCATTTGCAGCTCATAGATCCACTCAACCTTTTTCAATCTTCTTAAACCTACTTGGTTCCTGTATATTAATTCAAATGTGTGAGCCACATGCCGTATCCAATACCCAACTTGTAGATAAAGATAGATTACATTCAATGACAAAAATACCTGAAGTAGAAGCGTCAGCTTTCTTCTTCTTCCCATCTCTGCAATTCTTCTTCCAGTGTCCTTTCTTGCCACGTCCAAAGCAGATATCTACCTTCTCATTTCTTTTCCTCTAAATCTTTGGCTTCTTTGGAGGACTATATATTGGGGTCTTTGGCCTTGACTTGGCCTTATACTCCTTTTCCTTGCACTTTTTTTCTTGTTCACCATAAGGACAGTTGAATTGGTGTTTTTCATGTCCTTATCTGCTTGGAGAACTAAATCTAAGATATCCGGGAGCGAATTTTTCATATCATTCATATTATAATTGACAATGAAAGTCGAGGAGCTTGTCGGTAAAGACGCAAGAATGAGATCCACTACTAGTTTTTGGATCAGTTTGAACCCAAGGGCTTCTAGCCTCTAACTATACCCAATAATCTTGGGTACGTGAGGACCGTCTTGGTGCCCTTCTGCTAGCCTACATTTTTAAAGTGCACTTGAGATCTCATACCTTTCTTGCCTAGCCCTCTCCTCATATAGTTCTTGGAGAGGTGAAAGAATCTTGTCGGTGTCCTCTTCCTCATGCTTTTTTTCAATTGGTTCGACATGGATGACAACATGATGCATTGTACATCAAGCACATATTTTACATGCTTTCTCTACTTATCTTTTTCTGTCTTACTTTCTCCTTGAGGAGGCTCAGCAGGAATTAGGGATTCCAGCACATATAAATTCCTTTCCTGGTGTAGTACTATGCGCAAGAGCCTTTACCACTCATGGAAGTTATTACTGGTCATTATATTTTCTTTATCCAATATCGATCGTAGTGATAAATTAATTGTGGTGTTGGTGATTTCCATTTTGAATCTACATCAGATAAACATTAAGCAGTTAGTAAATTGTCTTGATTACCTTTGGACATTTTATAATTAATAAATTATTATATCATTTAATGTCTTACACTATTTTAACTAACCTTAATATCCATCATTATTATATTTGGAATACTCTATCGCTTGAGAATTCTAGTGGAAAGGATCCATGAAACCTCCCTCATAGTATACAAGCTATGGATACGCCACTACTTGGAGAGCTTCAAGGTAGGCGCTTAGTTGGCCAACAACTTGTTCTTGTGGTTCCTTGTGTTGTTGAGTAATGTCCTAGATTTTGGAATATGAACTTGATTCCCTCAACATCTTGCCTCAAAAGTGACAGAAAGTTAGCTAAGGCAAATCCTTGACTAGTCACTTAAGTTAAGTCGACCCATTTATCACATGAAAACGTCCTGGCAGTAAGAGGCACTCTCAGCTAAGGCTGCCGAGCACCCAAACAGCCGGTTTTGTTTAGATGAGATAAATGGAAGGCATTTAGACTTAATTTATCTTTGAGGGATTTTTAATATTTATTGATGAATATAATCCTTTTCTATTTATTATGTTCAATCTGGGTTGCCGCTCTCACAACTTAACATGCAATAGAATATTATTCGTCACATATTTATGCATTTTATCTTGTTTAATATTCTATGTGATCACGCAATAATCATGCAGATGTATAGAATAACAAACTATTCATAAAGTAAATCATTCATTCCGACTGGCCTTGATCATTCTATAATAATCAATCGATAACTGATCAATAATCACTTAGAGGAATCCATACCTGAGTCGATACATGACTTGTGTCGCTGCTTACCCCATTTCAAAGCGCCCAACTCCTGTCTGGACTGCTGCCTCAACATGGCGGGGTCTACCTCTCGGATCATCACCGTATAATTACAAATATACTCACACGCAGGCGAGGGGGTCTGAGGTACAAAATATAACTAGTGCAATGGACGTGTAGGCCCTTATACATATTTGAATTAAAAAACGATTTGCAGACCGTCATTTATCTAATTAAATATTACAATCATCACATGCATTGAATAAATAATTAAATAAATAAATAAATGTCACACATACACAGTTTGGTCACTTGCTCAAGACCAGTTGGGGTAAAAGCACAATAAAATTAAATTTTCAAGAATTTAAATAATTCGAGGGTGGTCTAATAAATTAAATGAATTTTTTTAATTCAAATAATTTATTTTATCGGTTCATTTGTTTAATTTAATTTCAATTCTAAAATTAAAACAAATTATTAATTTAATTTTAGTCTTAAATTAAATTAATATTTCAGATTAAAATAAAATTTAAACCCCTAAATATATACTAATTAATTTAATTTAAAAAAACTAAATTAATTAAAATTAATTTCATGCAGGGTTACCTATAGCCGAAGAGGAGTCCGGCAGGACTACGTACCACAGCGGGGTATCGTCCTAGAATAGGGTACCACGGCATGACCACGACGTCCAACGACTCCTACGGAAGCTGCATCTTCTATCATGGTCTGAGTGGAGTGGGAGGAGGCCCGGAATGAAACCGGCAAGCCACATGGCCGGTAGCCCACTGCTCTGGTGAGCCAGCGAGGCGGCTTCCCAATCCAGGACGGCCTGGATGGCGTGGCACGGCTCGTCTGGTTAGCTCGGGGCGGCCGGTAGGAGGCGGTCTGGCATGAGGGGTTTGGCGCGGGCTCGGGGCGGCTTACTAGAGGCAGTCCAGCACGGGGTTTCAGCGCGCGCTCGGGGTGGCCGGCTAGAGGTGGTCCGGCATGGGGTTTGGCACGGTCTTGGGGCGTCCGACTGGAGGTGGTCCGGTGGGAGGGGAGGTCAGCTCGGGCTTGGGGCGGCCAGCTGGAGGCGGTCCGGTGGGAGGGGAGGCCAGCTAGGGTTTGGCCTCCCCCTGTTCACCACGTGAAAATGGATACCCCAAAGGGGGTCTTCTTTTTTTCATTTTTTTATTTCTTTTGTCCTTAGACAAAAAGGAGGGAACTTTTATTTTTTTAAGTTCATAAAAATAAATTAGAAAGACCCCTAAATTGGGGTCTTGGTACTCCCTTATTTTTAAAATATTTATAAATTAAAACAAGACTTGACTTCAAGTCTTGAAAATAATATTTTATAATAGAATAAAATATTATAATTTATAATAATAATAAAAATAACATTTAATTTTATCTCAATAAAATTGAGATTAACATAAAATGAACAGAAAAAAACTTGCGACGTCGATCTATTTAAAATTTTTAAATGATCGTAACTTGATCATTCGAAAACTATACGACGTGCGGTTGAATCAGAATGAACCGTTTTAACACCCACACTTCAATTTAATACATTTTAATTTTGTTGACATAGATAAACCTTGTGTTCCCTCTGATACCACTTTTAGGTACAGGGACGATGCAGCGGAAGCTAGTGGGTCTGGAATTAAAAATTTTCTACATCGCCGGAGTGACATAACCATGTCAACTCCGATGATCTTGTCCCAGTTCAGTTCGAGGATCACACAAGATTTAAGCAGAGCATAAAAATAAATTAAGCATGTACCTTGTTTGGAATTTGTGTGTGCAAGTCCTCCGCAGGACACCAGTGATCATTGCTCGAAGAATCCGATGTAGAAGCCCTCTAGATCGTCCACACACGCCTATCGAATCTACTTGTGCACTATTCGTCAAGATCCGGGTGCTAGCACAGATCTTCGACGATCACTTCAGTGCAAAGATGATCACTAAAAAGGAAGAATCTTCAATCCGAGAAGGATGAACTTGAAGATCTTACTTCGCTTGAGAGACTCTCTCTCTAAATTCTAGGAGGAGAGAGATGCTCTCAATATTGACACATGAATAGTATCCATAGGAGAGCCTCTCTCTCACTAATATAGGGAGTGTTTAAAACACGCGGTATGGATTCCCGGCCCCCGTGTAATAGATGTCCGCTATATAAGGGATATAAAAAATTATTTATATCAAATAAAATTATGCCATAAATAATATATATAATTTACCACTTGCCTATAATATATAAATATATTACACGATAAATTTGATTCCTTAACTCAACTCATTCCTCTTGCTAATATTAATAGAACCTTGGATATTTAAATCCATTTGAATAATATTAATACTTTTACTTTCTATATAACTTGTAAATACATGTTATAAATAAATCTAATGAATTATTCTAAACTCAAATAATTATTGACTTTGTTTATTCTTTGGTGATCCATAGAACATGGATAGTGCTCGGACTCTTTGGCAGGGCCCACCAAGATCTATATTCCTATTCCCAGAATAGGGAAGATTCTCAAGGAACTATGATGTGTGACCCTCTAGGCCCTTACCACAATAGCAGCGAATAATATCCACGAACCAAGAGCGGGGTCTAGCAAACCATCGAGGCCCCTATAGAGATAAGGCAAAGTCATAGCAATGATTTCCTCCCTACGAACACAGTCCATGTAATATAATCTTTTCATCATCGATATCTCAATAAAGCAGAATGCATACTAGTGTCCTCATTCTTTATTTTGCTTTATTTTATTTGTTGATTTGTCCAGTCGATCTTACCTTTGACTACCATGGCCATGGATTTATTGAAGGTGAAATCATCCTACTCAACCAGGCTCGAGATATCTCTTCCTAAACTCGGAAGAGACAAATCCTTTCTCGATCATTCAATCAATGTCATTCCATTAATGACGTACCCGATACAAACTACCTCACCACGAATTTGTCGCTGCGGTTTTCACCTTACATCAATTGTACGTAATTAAATGAAATTCATTGGTATTGTTCTCAAGTTAGAAGATCATTACACATGTCTATAGATATGAATGACCAATGAAACCTGAAACATGTGGTGTTTCTATTAAGTGGGTATGTCCTCATGATCTCAATTACTAGAGATCATCAAGTGCGAACTTTATGAGAAGAAGTCTCAATACATATGAGCCCCCAGCACCTGATGGTCACACATCATCTCTGTCATTTCAGAATGATGTAACTGGACCATAGGACGTTACTTTAAGATTATTTGCATGGCATCTCAGGGTTCTCATTATAGAATGGGACCTATTATAACCCTTTGATGTGACAGGTAACCTAAGGATATTCCCATAAACAATGTGGATGCAGAAGTATCTACACCATCATGGCTAGATAAACACAAGTACAAAAACAAACTGAATACATGTAATAGTAATCAAAGTACAATACTATTTGGGTCTCGGGCACCCGCATTCAATAGAATTAAAATAGTTTTGATTTTGAAATTTTAATTTGAAACTCAATTCACCTCCCCTATCGAGTAGTCCAATTAGACCAAAATTTCGTATTTGAGTATTTTATTACATTTAATTAATTACCTTTAACTTTAATCATATATTTAGAGTGATCATTTCCATTATTATTTAATATTTTATTTTTATGTTATAGATTCTAAGTGTGAAGGTTATTCTTCCAGCAAACCTTCAAACATTAAGGTTTAAAATTATGGAATGTGGAAAATAAAAAATGAAAATCCATCTTGAAAATATAAATTTTGATTTTTGGGAATTTATTGAAGATAAATATCAAGAACACAAAAACATTTAGAAAATAATGTGATTATCCTACTAAATATTCTTATGATTCAAAATAAAAATCTATGAGTACTTTATATTATTCCTCTCGAGATTATGAATTTATTGGATTTATTAATTATATATTATATATCAAATCTATGACACTCTTTCTTTGTCTCATGAAGGAACTTATAATGTGAAGGAAATAAGGCTAAATACATAAATTATTAAGTATGATGCATTCAGGATGAAGCCTTGTGAATTAATAATTGACATGTATCAAAATTTCAATGAGATCATAATGAATATGATTACACTTAGAAACTGATGATGGAAAAATATCAAGTGATGATAATATAATGGTGCTTATCAGATAGATAGAGAGGTGGTACATTTTTTATCTTATAATCATGTGACATGAGTTAAATACTAGTCGATAAATTAATTGGAAATTTGATGATGCAAAAATAATGGATGAAATTTTACAATGAAGATGATGAACCAGTGATGAAATATATTACTTTTATGTAATCATAGTTGAAGTAAAAATAAGCGTTAAAACTATACTAATGAAATGGAAGTAAAGATGATTCTTATAGTAACTAGGAAATGGTTCAGATATCTATAACTATTATGAGGTTTTAAAAAAAGAAATTATTTTTTAATAATCCAAATTAAAAATTTGAAAATAAAAATTGGGTAAATTGGAGTAAAAGGAAGAAATATTTTGATTCTTCAAATTAAATCGCCTACTATGAATATAAAAACAAAAGTACACATAAAATATGACCTCACTATGAAAAAATATAATAAAATATAAGAGGAAAAATATAAAACATCCAAGAAGGAAATTAAGGCCACTTATATTGTATCCATGGATTGATCTAGTGACTCAGATTCAATATGGGAAGATAAAAATGAAAGATAAAATTAATGGTTTATATCAATTTATACTGATGTGAAATATTATTCAACTCATATTTATGATAATTATAAAATAAATAATGAGTAATTATTATATTTTAGTGTCATGAAAAAAGAAATAATGAATAAGATCTAAGATCAATGAATAATGTATGAAAAAATGTTCATGGTTCATGTATTGTATAAAAATAGTAATTAATATAGATAAAGGGAATAATTCAAGTCTATTAAATGAATATACTAATATTATATTGGAAATTGATAATGTAGAAAATATTTGAACGTATTTTTTATAGTGTAAAATCTTCTAATATCATGATTGGTGAATAAAAAATACAGAAACCAAATCTGGAATAGGTTATGGATCTGGACAATGAAGGAAGATGTTAAAAAACTATTTTATTCATAGTTTAAAAGTAATAATCTAGTTTCAATAAAAAATAGATCTGAAAATAAATCTAAAATATTTATATCTAAAAAGGATTTTATATCTAAATCATTTAATTCTTTTATAAATAATAATGTGAATAAAATAGGGATTCCAAAATCATGGACTTCTAACATTTCTATAACTAATCATATATGTGTACCAAAATTGATTTTAATTTAATTGGTTTTAGTAGAAATTCTTGAATAGATACAATAAAAATCTAAGGTATTTGGATATCTTAGGATCCAAATATATGATCTAAAAATATTTAATATTCAAGAAAAATGTAAATGTAGATGGTGGATATCTCACTTTTGGTGATAACAAAAGAGGAAATATCAATAGACATTAAAAATTTGGTAACTCTATGTCCATCCTTATTTAAGGAAGTTTATTTCTTAATTGTTTAAAATATATCTTTATTAGAATATTGAACGTGATAAGATGATAGTTTTAATGGTTAATTTTAAAACAATTCATTTTTGATTTATGATTCCAAGCATGAATTAATATTTAGTACTTTATGAAATGATATAGTTTATGGTATAAATTTACATTCCTTGATTTCTCAAAATTTTTCTTGTTTATATGATTTTTATATCGAATATTTTTTGTGGAAAACTACATTGTGTTATTGATATATAATCTCACTTATAAAGAAAATATTAAATTTTTAGTTAAGGATCTACCTAAGAAATAATTTAAAAAATACAAAGTGTGGAATTCCTATTGCAAGGGAAAGAAACACAATATTTCATTCAAACCAAAGAAAATGGTCTCTACCTCTCAACTACTAAAACATATTGATATGGATTTATCCAACCTATCTAGAGTTTCTATTCTAAAATAAATACACTATACTTATGATATTTTTTATGATTATTCTGTGTATACATGGGTATTTTTCCTTTCTCAAACAAGTGAATCTCCTTCCTATTTATCAAAATATGCAAAGTTACTAGAATACTATAGTTGACTGACCATAAATACATTGAGAAGTGATAATGGTTTAGATTTTATAATCATGAAATTGAATATATCATTCTCAATATGGATATACTCACAATTTCTCTTCACCTTGAAAAAATTCAATATAATTTTGTTGTTGAAAGGAGAAATTGGACCCTTCATGAAATTTTCTATACAATACTTAGGGAATATAATTTACGAGTCTAATTTTTGGATGACTCTATTTACATAGCGTGTAATGTAATTAAATGATTTCTTGTTATACCTATATTGAAGAAGTATCCATATGAATTATGGAATGCTATAAAATCCAATGTAAATCTCTTTATAGTTTTTATATGCATAGTCTACAATTAAAAAAGGAGAATCTAAGAAAATTTGCTCCTAAAATCTTGGAAATAATTTTTCTTGGTTATTCAACCACTAGTAATTCTTATAAATTATTTAATAACAAATCTAAAGTTTTTGATGAATTTTATCATGGAACCTTTAATGAAAAAGATCCTGATGAACATAATCCCACCATAGAAAACATTTATGATTATATGTCAAAGTTCAATATCAAAAATACCTCTAAAGTTAATGATATTTTTTTATTTACTTAATAAATATGCTAGTAGAGATATTCAAATTCATTATGACCTAGAATAAGATATGTATGAACCATGTTCTTCAGTCCATAAAACAATTATATCCCTTAAAAACTATCCATTGGATGATGTTGAAGGTGACCAAGATAAAGGTGATCAAACTTGAGCCTCACTTTGAAACTGGGTTGAACATCAAACCATTTGTTTCACAACTTTAAACTAAGGACATCAATGATTAAATCAGTGGTTAACAGTGGGTAATAGCTACTAAAGAAGAATTAAATCAGTTTGAAATAAATAAATCCTGAAAATTATTATAAATACCCAAATAATACCTAACTATTAGCACAAAGTGGATTTATAGAAACAACTTAAATGAATATGGTATAATAATTTGAAACAAATCAAGACTGGTTCAAAAGGTGTATAGTAATGAAGAGGGGAATGACTCTAAAAAAATGCTTCCTCCATTAACTAGACTTGAATCCATCAGAATAATAATTTATTATGTAATACATATAAATTTCAAATTATATCAAATGGGTCTTAAGAGGTCATTTATAAAAGGATATATTATTGAGGATATTTTCAATGTAAAACACTTTGGATTTAAAAATATTCATTTTTGAAATCATTTTTTTAAATATACTAAATCCTAGTATGGTTTAAAAAAAACTCCCATAACATTGAATAATGGGATAAAAACTTTTCTTATATAAAATGGATTTACAAAAGGTGTTACAAACCCTAATATAATTTTAAAAATATTTTTGTTTGTTTTTATAGTATTTAAAATATAATTTGTGGAAATTATTTTAGTATCTCTAAACAAATATTTTCGTACTAAATTTCTTATAAATATTAAAGATGAAATTTAAATGAGTTTTATAAGTGAATTAAAATTATTTCAATCTTTTAAAATCATTCATAATAAAGGGTGCATTTCATATCAATGTATGTACAAAAATGAACTTTTCAAATGTTTTGGTTTGGGTAACTCAAAAAGAAGGGATACTCTATTGAGTACCACCTATAAACTGGATCTTGATGAAACTAGAAAACACGTTAATCAATCCACTTACAATGGTATAATGTGAAGTTTACATTACTTTATATCTATCTAGATAGATATTATATTTATTTTATGTATGTGTGATCATTTTCATGAAAACCACACTGAATAACATTTATTTATAATTAAAAGAATTATCAAATTACCTAAAAACTATATCCAATTCAGGAAAATTCTATTCTAAAGGATATTATTTTGATTTAGATATTTATTCTAATTCCTATTTTGGTGGCTCTAATATAGATAGAAAAATCATGTTTTAATCGTGTCATTTTTTGGGTAAGTCTATACTATCATGGTGTAGCAAGAAAAAATTATTTGTCCAATTATCTACAGCTGAAGCTAAATACATAGAAACATAAATGTATTATGCCCATGTATTTTGGTCGAAACATATATTACTATATTATGAATATCATTCAAACATGTCCCTATGAATTATGTTAACAAAATTGATATTAGTATTTCTTGAAATATTTTGTATCAATCTAGGAAAGAACAAATTGATATAATAATCACTTTTTGATAGATGATTTTTTTTTTAAACATGTCACTCTAGAATGCATAATCATAGAACATCATCTTATTAACATATTTTCCAAGATTATGAATTATGAGAGGATAAATTATATCATACATGAGTTAGGAATGGTTAACTATATATAATTTAGTTTGTTTATAAATTTTTTGTTTTTCATCTCTTTGTATTCATATAATTTTAATGATATGTTCTATTAAGTATATTCTTTAAAAGGGGATATCATATATTTTTTCATGTATATTTTTTCATTCTCTCACATGTTATAAAAATATATATCCCTATATGACCATCATATTCTAAACCAAAATATGAATCATTGCATCCCTTGTCAAACTCAAACTAAACCCTTTCCTTAACCATTTCTTACAGAATCCTTATCCTTTCAACCTTGTGATTTTTTTGTGAATAGTGCAGATGAAGAGATCATTTGGGGAATATATTCCTGAATATTATAATTCCTCAATGAAATAAAATTTAATCTCTAGTGTATCTTGAAATATTTTGATGCCACATTTGATGTTGAGAGAAGTCGCCCATGAGAAAGAAGTCGATTCTAAATGGTTTCAATCAATTAAATCTATGTGTTGGATGGAAATAATCCATCAAGGATATACTAAAAGATTTATTGGATAATTATCATCCTTTATATCCCAATATAGTAAAATATTTTATGTAGATATGGGTTTTTAATCTGGAGATGTAGAGGGTATCTTAGAACCATTGTAGATGATCAATATTGGGACTTCTCCACAATTTTTCTATTTGAAAGTTTTAAAGTATCAAATAAAAGAGAATTAAAGGAATAAAAATGGTCATATACTACCATAAATCAAAAATTTGAGCATGGTAAGGAATTGGAAGATTTAACAGGTCATAGAACCCACAAAAGGAAAATTTTTACAGAGGTAAGTGGTGAGTATTGGATGTTGTTAAAGTTCATATTAGAAGAAATATACAATTGATATGGTAGTTTTAGAACCATTATTTACCAAGAACTATAACAGTAGTACCTAATTGGTAATGTAATTAAAATGAACATCATTAGGATATTTATGATGCATATTTGAGATATTAAAAAGGCAAAATTATTGTATAATACTTTTACCTACCCTATGTTTATCACTGGTCTTCTGGGATTTAATACACTAATTCTTAATGGAGTTGAGAAGTAAACTTATCCAAATGGTGACTTATTTAATCAAACCAGATGAAAATAATGATTGTCAGTTGGAATAATTGGATGAAAATGTGGGTAGATAATGAATGTAAGTTGTGTGAGAAGATCAATCCGATGAGAAACTCAACTAGACCTAGAGATTCTATTTATTATACCATGGGTCCTGAAAAAATATTCAAGGGTGAATATTCCACTAATGAAGATGGTTCTAAAGCTTTGTTAGATGTATTTGAGGAAGAAAAGACATCTTATGAAGAGATCATATGATGCTCTCATAATCTTGAATATCTAAAGGATGTTGAGGACCTTGGTAAGGCTAAAACTATAAAATAAGGAGAAACTATTGGAGATGAGAAAACACTCTAATCTACACAATTTATGCATCTTCACACATTTTCTAAGAGTGAAAAGGAAAATAATATGACTCAATGTGTATGATAACTGGAGCCCCTATGTTTGATTTCATAACTCCAAGGGATTATTCTCCTTGAGAAAATCCCTAATTTAATTTTTATTTTTCTTCTCCTATTTATAGTTGGGATGATAATGATAATGATTGAAATCCTACTAAGATAGAAGTAAATTCCATTTCAGTTTATTCTAAATCTCAAGAACCAATTGCACCCATCCCATATTCAATAGTAATAGAGGAATAAATTAGGCTTGAGAACTCTGAGAATCTTATTCCAATTTTGGATACACCTTAATCCCCTAAACTGGGTTAGATAGTATTTTTAAAGGAGATATAATCTATGATTATTATACTAGAACCAATGTTGTGGTTATGGAACAACCCAAAATTTTTAAACAAGAAGTTAAAAGACCTATATGTATCCTTTCAAATAACTAAGGATCTTCTAAGAGGCCACTAGAGTATGAGTTTAGTGACTCCATATCTAACTCATCTCCTAATACTACCCATGATCCACTATAATTATTTCCAACTCAACATGGTTCTCTTATTTTTATTCACACGTTAGTAATAACCTTTTATGATTTTATTCATCTTTAGAATTATCTCCTTGATGTATTAAAAGAAATTTTTTTGAGTATTAATAGTTCCAATGAGTATCATTGATGAGAGGATGTTACATATATCATTAAAAATGTAGTTTTCATATAAATCCAATGTTTTTTCAGTAATGATCATACAACTCGTGGTATTTTTATATTTTGAACTCAAATGAATGATTCTATAGATAATATTGGATCCCTTAAACCTGATCTATATTATATTATTGACTCAATGGATAATTATTTATTCTAGAGATTAAAAGTCCTTATATACCTTCCAATTCTACTCCTTCGTCTCTTTCTATGGATTTGGATCTTATATGAAGTCATGTGCCTGGATAAGATCATAGATTATATGATAATGTGAAAGATACAAAAATTCAAGTTCAAATGGATGTGGCTACCCATGGAGAGAATCTCCATGATATTTTTAAAAATAAAAAAATCAATTCATCCCAAGATAAGGCTATAATAAAATGATAAATTGATCAATTTATTAACAAATGTTTTATAAGAATGACTTGAAAACCCAATTTAATACTTGTAAAGAGACCTGGAGATGCCTCCTCACACGGTTAATTTTAAAGGGGTTGTCGAGAAGTTGTTAATATTGGAACCACTTTTAGATAAATTCATATTCATAAATTAAAAATTCTTATATATAATTGAGCATGGATCCAGATCTATAACATATGTTATCAGGATTCTTGAGACATACATATATGTTTGAAATGCTTTGGATCTGACACCTATGGATCGACCTATTTATATCATCTCTCCTTCTACTATCTGAGTTATAACGGTTGTGTCGACTTTAGTTCTATCAGCTATCTTAGAACCAATATCAATATCAAATACCACAACTTTCTCTACCCAAGTTTCTACAACTCTTCCTCTGGAACCATCTATTATACCCATTGGTCTCAATATTCCTCAAGCACTAGAATAGATTAGATCAATATCCAAATCCATCATGATTCTAGGAGTGGTTTATACACATCATCCCTCACAACTAGTTACTCCTTTCATTAGAAATATAAAATATCCAATTCATCCATTAACCCTCGTAGACTAAGATTTTGATTCTGATTATGGATTCTGATAGGTATTTTTGTTTTAATTCTTTTTAAATATCAATGAAAACATTTTTAGTCTTCTTGTTGTTTTTTTATTTGTTGCACTTTATTTTCATATCTATTAATTTTTCATTTTCATACCCATTCAATATATTCTTTTTTATAATTTCAAAAGGGTGAGTAAGGTATGGAAATTTTATTTAAGAATGTATTTTTAGAAAACTATTTTCACATTATTAGTTCCTTGATAAATTCCTTATGTGGGATTATTAATGCAAGGATTCATGATCGTTAAAATGGGGAGATTATTTGTTTAGTCTAGTAATTCATTATATTAATAATAAAAAATCCCATTTATGTGTTTTTTATATATTATATATTTTATAAAACTAAAATCATTCATATGGGAATTTTGAAAATTTTTACAAAGTCTTGGAATGATCGTAAAGCCAATGAATTAAAACTACCAATTGTGAGTCTGGAAAATATAATTTTACAATTTTTTTAATTGATGACATTAAATTAAAAAAAAACTATGTAATATATCACAAATATTCTATAACATTTAATGTATTCACAAATTATTTGATTGAATATATGTAATGTGGATTGGACCCACACCTATTGGATTGACCATGATATATTTCCTGCAAACTCTTTAATTGACTGCATGAACAACCAAGTGACACCAAATGAATTTAAAGAGAATGGATGGTATGTCTTTCTATCTATAAAATTTCTCACTATTTATTTGATAAATCACATTATGAATACAAGAGAACATATGAAAATTTTCATTATTGGAAAACTATTGTAGCGAGAAAATATTCTAGTGGAGAGACCGCCTGATAAAAAAATATATCCTCGTGTAGTTGATTTATAATTTAGTCATTTAATAATATATATATTTTCTCATGTATCTAGTTTATCATGTAGGAAATTTATCATATTTCCATTTGATCTATGTAGCATATTTCAGTAATAAAACCAAATTAACAATGTTGGCATTTACATGTAGCCCATATAGTAATAACATCATCTAATCACTAGTTCAATTGTTTGGAAAATAAATTAACCATATTCCCTTCTCAATTAATCCAATAAATTTTTTATCGAAGTGTTTAACTTACATTTTATGACCTTAAATGACACACATAAAATGAATGTGTCTAAAATTGGGTATTTCCTACCACTTTCTGAATTGAATTAGACGCAATTTCAGAATAATTAATGTCACCAATTTTTTTTCAAGTATGGGGATTCATTATAATGTGTTTCCAATGTATTTTTTTTGAAGTAATATCTCTATTAATATATGAACTGGTAATATCAATACATATATTGACACATACATGTGACATGGAAAATTTTATGAACATGAATAAAAAAACTACACGACACACTATTTAGATCAGAACTTCATAACATGATCAAATAACATCATCATGTCACTGCATCATAGTTAATAAAATAAATATGAACATCGAGAAGAGAAGAAACACTAGTAGAAAATTAGAACATATATCTTAATCTATGTAAAATTATTCCTCTTTCTCCTTCTCTCTGGTGTAGAGTACTTTTGCATTGTTCTTTTTTAATTTTCTATTTATTATTACTTTCTCAACAAATGTATTTAAGAGTAAGAGATACAATATTATATTCTTTATTTACATATATACTCCCATGTAAATTTGGGAAGAGTCTATATATAATCTAGATATCCCTTTTTTTTGAAGTTCGTAAAACATAATCTATGATGTAGAATAACTTATTTACTAGTAAATGATCTTATCATTTGGTGACTACTATGTGGAGGGGATTAGGTCTCATCTGGAGATAGAACCAGTTTTTTTATTATTTTTTTATTTTAATGTTTTTCTTCCTCAATTTTAAATCTTTTTTTAAAATATTAATATTAAAATAATGATTTGATTGTTATATTTTACATATAATATTTCTACTATTTTCTAGGATCATAATAATCTCAAAAATATTATGATACTCATAATATTATCCTAGATGTGTTGTGATTAAACTTTTGATACATCGGTTAAAGAAATTAAATTATATATATGTAATTTATTAATTAATTGGGAAATATTTCAAATTGGGGGAGTCTATTTTATGTTTTTTAATAGATATTTTAATTGGAAACTCATTTCATGCCCCCCCCCCACTCTTGAGTTTTCCACTCCAACTACCTATCACCAAAACACTTATGGAATGAAATAAAAACATTATAAATCAAAATAAGTCATATATTGTATAATAATAAATGTAATATCATTAATTCCATTTGTTTCAAATTATGGGTAATAATATCCAGTCATTAAGAATGCACAAGAAAGTCAAATTTATTAATGCCTCATGGTCATAATACATTATAATTAATTAACATAATCATGAAAAATAATTAATAAGGATTTTAATAGGGAAATATTTATGATTAAATTTCTATAATAGTATATTAAGTTTGTAATGTTTTTTATAGGATGTTAGAGTGTGATTAACTGAGAAAGGAAACAAGGTAAGTGTTTCTGTATCTATAATTTTAATCCTTTGGGATATATTTAAGAAATACAATATGTTTAATTTTAAATGGTGTAAATAATTCCCTATTTTTATTTTGTATCATGAACATTCTATATTTCATTTTATTTAATCTTATCATGTAATGTTATACCACTTATAGGGTTTTGATTCAAAAGATAAAAATGGTATATGGGTGTTTTGTGAATCAAATCTAATTTTGGGTCACAATCACTATCCTTTGAATAGTATATTTCAATATTAATATTTTTTGACCTATATTTATGTTATGTTGTATTTATACATTCTTTTATTTAGAAATCATGTTTCACATTAAATTATTTTTCCAAGATTATTTTTTTGTTTCATTAAAATGCATTTTGTTAAGAATAATTCTCATTATTTTTAATTAATTTTTCCTAAATATACATGTGTTTACTTCCCAAAAATTCTCTCCCTTAAATAATGGAAACATAGTTTCTTTTTTATCTAAAATGATCCTTTTTTCTCGATTAATTTTAATCCATAGGATTCGTAATCCTTTTAATGATGCGAGTTTTCAAATAAAGGTATTTCAAAATATCCAAAATGTTTTCAATCCTTTCAATATCTAATGTTTTCTATTACATTATACACTCCTTTTTTATAACCATTATATATTCTCAAATATCCATTAGTTATGATTAATTTTAAATGAAACATTTTTCAACAAAAATCACCACACCTTTTTTGAAAACTTTATAACATGTTGAAGGATCCACTGTTTAAATTTCCATTTAAAATTAGGTATTTTTTAAAAGTCATCTCTTTCCCTTACTTCAGGAATGATTGCATCCGAATAAGACTTTTTAACTAAAACCCATTTCTTTGAGTTTTACAATTTCTTATTTAACTTTGTTTTACATGACATTCCATTTTAAATGATATTCTATTTTCATTTCTGTTGTGAAAGATTTTATGAACCGAATGCATTTTCATGAATATTTTTTTCTTCATTTTTTTAAAATCAATGGAGACTATTTGAAAATAGACTCATAACAATTAATTTTAAAATTATGATTAAATTTTATTTAAAAAAAATTAATATTTTATTAACTAAGTTTAAATTAGCTATTTCTAATGGAGTTATTATTCATGTTTCACCCTAAATTTTCTTTAATTATGTTATTTTTTAGGGTAATAATTTTTTTGGTATCAAAACAATTAAACCATGATGTCATTTGAATGTTTTATGAATCCCTTTTCTTTAATTTTTTATTTTTTAAAATCTAATTATTTCAATTTTGATATTCTAGGAAACCCATTTTATTTCCAATTTTTATTTATATGATGATTTGGAAATATCATAAGACCTAATTTCTATATATGTGTTATTTTATGATATAGTGATTATTTTCAGGTTGTAAAAAAATAAATGGATTATTATATGGGTGGGAATTCTATATCTCTTCAATTATTTATGTAAACTATTATAACTCATGAGATAGAAATACTATGTGATCAGGTTATTGAATAGATAGGTTCCCAAATTGTGAGTTTCATAGCGTTCAACTCTACCCATAATATTATCTGTGAATTCTATGATGAGTAGATAAGTTTAAATAGATATGAAATAATATATTTATGGTTATTAAACATTTTTTCTTACATTCCATGGATCATGTTATATATTTTATGTTTTTTCTTAATACATTCTTAACAAATTATCTATATCTTTCATTATTATAGAAAAAATTTATGGTTTTGTGTCTTTTAAATTCAATATTTATCCTTATTCATTCCTCGTGATATGTTTATTGAATAACCATTATGTAATTTTTTATGTTATCCCTTAATAATTATTACATCTCACCTCGAATTATGATTTCCCCTTCTATGGGATTTATAGAGGATTATGCCTCAAGGAATGTTTAAGAGTGGATTTAGATTTTAGAGAAATTTTCACAACCTGTGACATAAGTGCTTCTATTTATCTAGTACCCAAGGAACTAAAAATATTGTTCGATGAGTTGTGTAAATAATTTGGGTATTTTATTATTAAACCATTTTATCATTTTATTTTTTATATATGTTTAGCTGGGGTATCTATTTTGGTTATTCCCAAAATTGTATTATTTTCCTACAAAAGATTTATTTTTTGTGGAAATTCTTTGAACAAAAACACCTATAATTAGTTCTATTTAAGATAAATTAAAATTTATTTAGGTAATTTTTGAAAATGTGGTGACATAACATGATGACATGGTGTCAGCATTCCATAGTGAAAAAAAAAACCTGTTTTGGAATGAATTTTCTTCTAAAGTGGGGACTCCTATTAGTTATTGGGGAGTTTTATTTTCAATATAACGAGTGGAATTGTTGATAAAATTTATCCTATGAATTAAGGTAAAAATAATAATTCCTCTTATTCACCTCAATAATTTATTTCCATAGATATAATGTAAAAAACTCCCCCTTCCCCTCCTTCTCCATTAGCAAATAAACCTCAAGGATAGAATATTTTACCCTTTTATACTGATGAAAAATTTATTCAATAATTTTTTTGTGGTGGAGAAAATGAATACCAAGGAATGTGACATGATTATAAAGTTTCAATAATGTGCCATAAAATTCTTACTCTTATTATTTTATTTTCCTCAATTATACCATGTGATTTGACCTCGTCTCACTCATGATATAATGACATAGAAAATTAAATAATGATGACATTATCAAAAATTAGAGAGGGATTAAATAATATTTAAAAAAAATTACTGGTAATTTAATCAAGGTTTATTTTTAAGTTAAACTTGTGAGTGTTTTTAATATAATTGGGGTAAATTTGAATAAATTGTTTTACTTTATCAATAGTTTTCCATAGTGTTAAAAGAAAATTATTTTAAACTTTTAAAAATATATATTCCAAATATAATTTTTCTTATGACCAAAAATAATTCTATGTGATTTAAAATTATAATTAAAAATTAATAAAAACACTAATAATTAAATAAATTATTCTTTTCCCTCAATACAAGAGTAATTAATACTTTTAAATTCAACTAAATGTAATCATTAAATGACTACCATTATTTTGGGATATAAATTTATTTGATATATAAAGGATTTTAAAGGAATAATTGAATTATATTATTTTTCCAATTAATTAATTAAAAAATATTTTCACCGCTATTGTATTTATCCTTCGATCATGCTATTTAATTTTTATAACTATTTAAATTATATTGTGGGGATGAAGCTTCCACTTTTTTATTGATATATTATTTTGTGAATTTTTCTAGGGACTATTTCTCTAATGTAGTTGTTATTGTGGTAATTATTTATAATTATTATTATTTTTGATAGAAATTATTTTTTGATAAATTATATCTTTCTAAAATAATAATTTTATTCCTGTAGTCATAAACCCTTCTAAAATGTTTCTCATATGAATAAAATATTATAATCTTATCACATAATTACATTATTCGATGCACCCAAATAAAATCCCATCCTTGGGTGGTAATTTATTCATATATAAATCATAATCTCTAATACTCTCTTGTTATTCATTTTAAGGTTTTATGGTGATTCCACGATGATATAATTGAGGATAACTAAACAATTTGTGGGTTAGGAAACATCTACCTGATGAAGTGATGAGTTCCATAAATAGTTATAAGAACGGATGAATGTTGATTGTCTAGGTTATTTTTAAAAGAAAAAATTAATTATGATGGTCTATGATAGATGCCTTTTTGGTTATTGAGTTAGTTAGTACCAATGGTGAAAAACTATGGATTCAACACTCTATAAATATCAAACATCATGTCACTCCATATAAAAATATTTCTGTCCCAAGGATAAATTCCTTAGAATATACATTGTGTACATAGAAAGACAATACATAGGACTCAAACATCATGTTCAACATCAATAATGTCAAGTACCTAAACAATGATAGTTTGATGTGTATATAAAGCACATCCCCATAATCCATGTTCTCCCTATACATTGATTTTTACCTATAGAGATCATGTATAACTAGTTGATATATGCTCTATTCTTTTAGAGACACCATTTATCCTATATAAACATTATGTGGATTTCTTTATACATATATAATATTAAATGATATTATTATTATAAATAAATATAACATATGAATAATATATTTATAATTCATGTTTACTTGACATAGATTGATTTATAATAGTTGATGCATAGCCTTACCTGAGAGCCTTACTTTCCATGTACCCCACTAGACACATTGTCTACTAGCCTATTTAAAGTAATCATTATTATTTATTTCCCATATATGAATTTTTTACATATGAATTGTCCATTATAAGTATCTTTATAAATGGATCAAAATATTATGACCATATTAACCATTGGAGGTTTTTGACATTGTGGTTCCAGAAGATTGGGGATCTTAGCTCCACTAAAGTGATGATAATTAATAGCTGGTATCCCTTGGAAAATGATGGTATTTGGTACTCCCTCATATATTTGGGTGAAATCCTCCACCTATGGGTTTTATATTTTCCCATGGAGACATACACATGAAAGGTAATGGTACCCTATATGAAAGATGAAGTTCAATATATATATCAGGGTGGGGTCCTCCTTGTGGATTTTTTAGTCCCTCATATTTCAGGGTGGGGTCCTCTATCCATGCAGTAAATACTCACCCATACATCAGTTAACAACCCTACATAGTGTCTAGGTACTCCCTCAATCTCTAAAATCATACCATGACAAGGTGTGACCCCCAATTATAGTTTCAGAGTGGTACAATGGTTGTTATAAATGAATTGTATATTTGGATTCAGGGGAAATATAATGAAACGTCATATTTATTCCTTTTATAAGCTTGAATACTTTTGAGCCTTTTTGGATACCTACCAATTATTATTTGTGGTCGGATTGTCGGCTTCGAGTAATACAAGACATGTTCTACCCTAGGTATCACCAGTTGCTTATTTTATATAGTAATTCATGCAGATGAACAATAAATATTTTTTTCCTACCATTCCCATGGTTTTATTTATATTAGATCATATATAGTTTGGTTCGGATACCTTATGTTAATATATGGTCTTGGGTTTGAGATTACTTATTGGTTCTTATTTACCATATGATTTTATAGAATCCTATTAGGTATGTTTATACTCACCACTACATGGGCTCGAGGCCCACATGTGTTGTGTTTTTATAGATTGTTATCTATTTATATATGTAATTAGAAGGTGTGGATATATTGGATATCATATATTTGTTTCATAGTAGCTGATGATGGTTCAAGGGGGAGATAGTTCGAGATGGAGTTCATTCTAAGAGACCCTATAGTGAGGATGTGTAACCTCATACTAATAGTAATTTTTACTTAGTGGTTATTATCCTTTTCATATGTGTTTCCCATTTTATGTTTTAACTATGTGTCCTTTTTATTGGAATTATTGTCTCATGCTCACATTTTATATAGTTCTATTATTATATTAACCTAATTGTGTTATTAAATTTTATTATATATTCGAGTTGTATAAATGTTACAGGTTGTTATAGGTTGTAACTTACCATGTATTTTACACATTCTTAGTGTCATACACTATCCCATGTCCTATTGGTGGCATGGTTGGGGTGTTAAAATCAGCTTACCACCAACCTAAGTGGGGTCCAGGGGGATTTGGCTATGTCCTTTCTCATAAATTGAGGAAATTATTTCTTATATATTCTTCTTTAAACATAAATTTTGACATTTTGGGTGACTAGGTACATGCTTAAGGTATTTAATTGATGAATTATTGACAAATAGATGAAAAAATATCAGTTTTAGATGGATCCATATGAGATTTTAGACATTTTAACATCATTTTCATCTCTTCTTGGTATTTTAACATTTCGTACCTTATTCATGGTATGTGATTTGGATTCAATATTTAGTACTATTATAGGTTGAATGGTATAAGATTTATTTTTTTCATTGGGTAAGTTGATGGAATCATCCTCAATAAAGATTCATGAATTGAGTTGAATAAAATGGGGAGTTTGCCTTTATTACATTATGTGATTTAATTTTTTTACACTATAGCATTATTTTTATAGTCAACATGATATTGTGATTAATACTAATTGTAAAATATGTGGAACTATATCATAAATTTATTAAATACATAAAATATAGTCATGAAATGAAAACATGGAAAATATAATTGTATGATTAACTTGTTTGTGTTAAGAGTTAAATGATAATTTGACAAATAAGTATAATTTAAATGGATTTATTTGGCTATCATTCTGATAGAGTTGTGTTGCTAAATTATTCGAGTGATAGATAGGGGTTGTGATGTGTGTTTTTGATGTGGTGGAGGAGGATTCATTGATATGTTTCATTGTTATCAAGGCTTTATGTGGTTGATTTAGTTAGGGAGATTTTGTTCCCTGAGGACATAAAATTAATTTCAACAATATAAAGAGTTAATATATGAAATGGAAATAATTTATATTAAATTAATGTGGTTTTAAATAAATTTAGTTAAATTGATGGAAATCAGTTAATTTTTAAGTGAATTAGAATGTGAAATATAGGAAAATTATAAGTGGTTTATGTGAACTGGGAAGTACCATGATTAGTGTGTCTAAATAAGCTAATGTGAATAGTAAATTATTAGGGTGTAATTGATTAGAAAATGTGAAATGGAAAGAAATTGTTTGTTTGTTATGCGGTCATTGTGTTTTCATGGTGTTAGTTGACATTGTGGTTAGAGTTTGCAATGATTGTCGTTGTTGTATAGTAGTGATGGCATGATGATGGGATATTATAGAGGCTTTTAAGTATAATGATGACCCCTGGTGGGTCTTGAATTATATTATTTAACATATTAATTTTTTGTCCCTTATAAATCAATTACCAAATGAGGTTTTCAGTTTTGATTGAACCCCCAACATTTAGAATGTGGGTTATACTAATGGTTGATTGTTTCCCTCCCTCTTTCTTAATTTCATTCATAGTTTTGTTATGTTGTGATTTAATTATAACTGGTTGTTACATGTAGTGGGATTGGTTGTAGAATTTGGATGTGGAAAGTACATATCTGACTCCTAATGATATCCTCATCTGGTGACTCATCATGAATTAATCTGACTGTCGAGAAATTCCTCCAAATAATTGATCTTTTGTGCATGTATGAAGCCTTAAGGTAGAACTAATTCATCACAATTCAAGGTATTAAAAAAATAAACAAGGAAACACATAACTCCACAAACATAACCCTTGGCTACCAAGTGTTTCTCATTTTCTATACATCCTAACCCACCCTACACCAAGATAGGTTGTTCTGTAATCTCTCTCGAATAGATAATGTACCATCATTGCTGAGGATGTAGTATACTAAAAAAATTATGGGTTTCAAAAGACATTAATATGTTTAATTTTAACTGAATAATGATCAATATTTAAGGCAAGATTATCCAGGATGTGAATTGACATGATGGAATAATAAAAACTATAAAATTATAGACCACACTATCTAATCTGTTGATCTTTAGTGGAAGTGAGTTTAATCAAGTTCCCTTAGAAATAAAGAATGGGTTCTTTCCTTTTATGGAGTCCATAATCCACTAGAATCCCTAAATGCCTTGATGGGACCTCTTCTCCATAACAGTGTTCCATCTCCTCCTCCTTGAAGGGAAATATAGAGAAGAGAATTAGAGATACATTTTCCCAGAAAAGGATCACCATTATTACTATAAATTATGTCCTTGGAACTAATTGTATTGGGATACTTTTTTAGAGTAGTATAATTCAATACATTATGATATAGTCAAACACATTACGATTCCACCTTATTCATCAATCAATTTATTATGATCCTTTTAAAATCAATATTTCATCCACACATTATCATTTGATGTTTCAATGAGTCAAAATAAATAAGCTAATCAATATATGAAAGTTGATCTATTGATATCATATATCTTTCTTCATGAGAACTTTTATATATCACTAAGCAATATGAGGAAACACTCACCACAACATGGTGGATTTCACCATGTGAAGGTGAGTGATCCAATGCACAATACACAACAATACTCCACTTTCACAAAATCCTCAAATAATTTATAAATAACATAATGTCACTTTGTGAATCCATCCAAAATTCTATATAAATAATTTTTATTTTCTCTCTAAAATTTTAGATAAACACTATATACCAAAATTAATCATCACTATAAGGCCTTATGTTTAGCCCTATGTCCCATTGTACAATGAAAAAAATTATGAATTCCCTAATCCATAATTATAAGAAAATAGTAACATCTAAATAAACAATGTTAATCATGATTTGAAAGGTTATAGGATGATATCAATCAAACACACTCATTATCTATATTAACATATCTTCCACAATAAATATCTCTATACATATTATGGGTACTAATATAATACTTTTTTCTGTGAAATTAAGTACCACTATACATGGAACATACCAGTACTGTATAGTAAAACTCATATAGTAATGATTCTCTAAAACGGAATGACTAATTTGAGTGAATACATAACATTTCATTCATTTAAGTAGTTTATCATATCAAATTGCACAAAACAAATAATTTTCATGAATTTTCTTGGTAAAATTCAATCATATGACCATATGTTCTAATTATAATATATAAGGAAAATTATTATCTTATATAACCACAACTCATTAGTAGTAATTAGTGAAGACTCAGATTCCTTCAAAACATCAAATGTAGTGATGTAATCTAAATCTATTGGCAATTACTCTAGGATTTCATGTTTAGAACTCATCCAGTAGATAGATTCACTATTGAAGAAAATAATGACACCAAATTGATAAATCATATCTTCCATGTTGTTTTGGAAACTACCGTCACTATAACCCATTAAAAAGAGCTCATACTCACCTCTAAATAATAGTAACATACCCTTAATTACTCTAAATTACATAATGAAATTATCAAAAAAAATCCAATGACACTCATCAGGATTCTATTGGTATCTATTCGTTATTCTGAAATAATAAGTGATATCAATTCAATTACACAATAAGCAATAATGGTAGAACATATTGAAGATGCATCAGGGATCTTATACATCCTTTCTAGCACATTTAAAGGATATTAAATCTTTTTAAGATTCATTCCATGAAACACTGGTAAAGAACCATTCTAATAGTTCTCAATGCTAAACTATTTTATTATTTTACCAATATATGTGTTTTTTACATAGTCATAGAAACCTCTTGGATCTATCTCTATAGATTTCTAGACTGATTTTCTTGTATACTTTACCCATATATTTCCACAAGAAGAACTTCCCCAATAATATTTTTATAGATTGAACCCTGGGGATATAATATTCAATAAAAATTATTTAATCCACATAAAATAACATTAATTTCACTATTCTCTAACTAATTTTCTTTTATAAAAAATAATCAGATGTGATATTGATGAAATAAAACACTTTGATTGAATCATGAAACCTGGTGCTCAAACTCCATGAATATAACATAAATCCATAAATGGACTATTACAACTTACAAACCTTGTAATACTTACTTAGATATGTTAGTAGTTCGAAAAATTTCTTAATGGACTTTACTATAACTCCTAGAGAAAATATATCATCATAATCAATACCATGAATGTTTCTAAAACATTTATCTACCTGATGATCTTTATAGGTATACAATCTATCATTTATTTAATTTATCCAATAGAAACCCCATTTACACAATATGGGTCTCATCCCATCATGTTCATTCACCAAGTTCCAAATTTGTTTAGTTCAAGTGGATCTAATCTCAAATTTTATACCCTTTAACCATTTATCATAGTCATAACAAGTGATAAACTATAGTTAGTTCATAGGTTTGTTATCTATGAACATTTATTCATTATAATTTACAATAAATATAATATCCCTCGAACAAATGACAAATCTTGTTAGACCGTTGAGATTCTTTTTCCACCTGAGATTATTCTTATTCCAGAACTATTTTTGAACTGGATTAGCTTACATTTTAAGAACAACTCATGTTTATTAGTCTTTAACTTCTACAAGTTCAACATTACACCCAATAAATCCTCAATATATATATATATATATTAATTCTTAAAAAATATACCAAGTTCATGAAAAAAACATTATTCTCATTGAGACTATAAAAATAATCAACTTAAGTCTCCAGGAGATAATCAAGAAATAATCAACTTTATAATTTTGAAAAAAAAACAGAAAATAAACATTTTTTGTAGGATTCAAAACCCAAAATACACAGAAAATTAACGTTTGGACATTTCCTACTACATATCCCATATTTTTTCATTATTAATACTTTATATGGACTATTATTATGTACGAAGATAGTAGTTTACAATAATTGACCCATAATTAAATAAAACGTTTTCAATCACTCGTTATAAATCAAACCATGTCTGAAAATAAGTAATTGATCCTCTTAGACACACCATTTCACTATGGTTTTCCAAGATGAATGATTTGTAAAAAAATTCCACAATTTTTTCGATTATTAGTAAATTCTTGTCTTAATTATTCCCCACCATTATTTAAATAAATAATCTTAATATTTTTACCAATTTATTTTTCATTTCAAATTTGAATACATTAAAGTTTTCCAATGTTTGAAATTTTTGTCTCATTAAATTCACATATCCATATTGTCTAATGTTATTAGAAAATTTCACATAGTAACTGTACATATAACTTTTTAGAGCACTTATTTGTCCATATTGATCACTATGCATTAGATCTAATGGTACACTAAACCTATAAAATATTCAACTAAAAGGTGACTTGTTCTTTTTTTAATAAAAGATATTATCATGTATTAAATGATCCATAATAAAATGAATTAAACAACCCATATCTATTGACACTTTGAATGTGTTCCTCGTTTATATGTCCTTGGAAATAATTTCAAAGATATGTGGTGTGACCATTATCCTTTATATTTTTTATTTTAAATTTTATAAATACAGTTACCCATATATTGAATCAATAATACATTCATCATCATAATAATTCCATAAATCATTTAATTTATATATATGAAAAATCTTGTTTTTAATAACAAATTTAATTCCATTATTTCACAAAAAAAGGTTCATAATTTTAATTTATATTTATGGATGGATTATAATAACACTTTCTAATTCTGGAAACAATTAACTAGTTAGAATTGTGTGATATGATAGAAAATTTGAAGCAGCAAGTCCCATACCACTTCAATCATATAGATATACACTGGGTATCTTCAATTCTTACATATTTATAAGTCTATGTTTATTAAAAAAAATGTGTTATGAAAAACCGGTGTCTATAACCCATAAGTCAGAATTGAATAAATTGAATTATAAAAGATTAAAATTATAGGGTTTACAAAATTATATTTTAATATTACACTTAATTTAAATCTCATAGAGTAATCCAGAAGACTCCAACAATTTTAGTGTATCCATAGGCTGAAACTAAATTACTCATCATATAGTAAGACCCTCATTAACCCATCATATGTTAGTATATCATATATTATAGGGATGAAAATAAAGTGATATTAATGGGTGAGTATATATAATTAGTTATATAATTCTATGTCCTTGAACCTACAAATACATGCCTAAGTAAGTTCTTGATCTACTCATAGAAATTCCTCCAATGTTTTAAAATATTCAAGTAAATCATTTGGTTTTGAGGAGCTCATAACCTTTGTTATAAATAATTTATCATATGTTTTATTATATTAAATGTTTCAATTTATGATAGCCAGCAAAAAATATTTTTGAATAAAAAATCTTATCATTTTTTTTCTAATGAATCATTGGATGTTGTGTAAACCATACATTACAATTCATGAAAAAGATATATCAAAATTATAAATTATTATTGGTCAGGGTAGTTGAATTATTTCTCTAAATAATTCCTTATTATATACCCATATTATTTCCTATGATATGGCCAATATACATCGTATGTATATGTTCCTTTAGGGAATATCACAGTCATTATCCTACTTACACTAAAGCCTAATGGATTTTTTTTCTATTTCACCTTATATTGTACAATATATAAAAACTAGAAAAACTATATCCAAAACTATTTTTATACATCATATAAAACAATTTTCAAAATATATCGTCAATATCACCATGTATCACATCATTTTTAATAATTGTTCAATACTCTTCCAAAACAGTTTTTAGATAAACTCATATGATATTTAAAATAAACTCTCTATTTATCATATAACTCAATTCCCATTCATTGAACTACAAATTTTAACCCTAAGGGTCTATAAAGAATTAGAAATAATTGTGGATTCCTGAATTTTTAAATATAATAAATGAGTGTCCTCTATAAAATTATTTGTGTTATGCAATATATAAATGGATCTATTTTTATCTCCATAAAACACGTGTATATATTTACATGTATCAACTAGTTGTATCATATACAAGTAGGGATTTTTATATGATCCCTTAACCTAATATATCAACTAAGTATGGGACCTGGAATATTTAAATCTCATATATTTATCCATAAATAATTCATTCACTAACTATAAATTGACCAAGTTAATAAGTAAATCACATGACATTCACCCATATAGATGAGAATGTAACATGTCCCTCATTAGATAGATAATAATATAACATTTCTTATCTAGGTGTATTCTTCCTCACGAATCAAACTGAATACCCAAGAAATTGATAGCCACGGTAGTCAAAATAGCCTAGATAGAATTCCTAATCCACATGGGTTAGATACTTGCACATGGAACCATATCAAACATCAAATGTAACTTATTTCCCATAATAATATTCAATAGATGCATAATATTGAAAGATAAAACAGTGAACCATATATATTTAAAACACTCCTCAATGAGAAAATTACCATAATAAGATAGATAGAGATCAAAGTGATATATATTACCAAAATAAGACAAGACATCTATTAAAATGGAGTCTCATAATCCCTATGAAACAAGTGGTTCATTTCCCAATAGGTCACCACCATCACTCCAAAGTCATGAGATCAAGCACATCTACCAACACTAAGTGGCACATTACCTTTTCTAGGATTTTTCATAACAAAATCCACAAACACCCAAAAGAAAATTCCTTGTGTGAGATAAATATAACATTAAGGTCTCATTAAGTGTTTCATAATCAAATACATATCAATAAACTAATTGTGATTTCATTTTAAAATAAAACAAGTAATGGTATTGCATTTATATATTTTAAATCAAACATTATTTCCAATGAAATGTTGTAAGAGATGTCAAAATCAGATTAAATGAATATTTTATATAAAACATTTATATAAATCAATAGGAATGAATAGAATATATCTATAAACAATTGCATGTATATTCAAGTCAAAACCAATAACTATGGAAACATGCCATGTACTATGTTAGTTCTAGAATATCATATCCTTGTTCGACTCAATCATCAATCATAGCTATCCTTTGTGAGCACATGTCCCTAGGATCTGTTCAATGGGACTAATAAATCAATAACCCATCGGGGAAATTCATTATAAACTATGTTTAGATAATGTTTTAATCAACAATATATTGATACTAAGTCATAATTCTAGTGTATTTTTCTTGATCAGACACTAAAAACATAATTTTAAATGTGCTTCAATAAATCAAATCAATGAATCCTTAATAGTAGAATATTTTATTTCAAATAAATAAATTCAACACAATTCAATTGATTAATTTCAAGTTAGACATTCTTTTTTAATATCAAAAACAAATCATAGGCTTCCATCAATTCTGACCATTCAAAATCATTTTTCATTTGTATCCAAATTTCTGAAGAATCAGCATCAAATAATTTCATCAAAACATTTATCTTATCAGTCCATATTTTTTCTAAAAATATACCTCATAATTTTAAAACCATTTAAATTGGGTTTTCTTTAGTCTCCATTAAATTTTTATTTAAACATCAAATGGTATAAAATAAAGGTTTTATAAATCAATTGAAAACTCATTTAAATTAAAGCAATAAATTTATGGTGTCAATTATAGGGTAAAGTATTATGTTTCCACCTTCATTTAGTCATTCTACAACAAGATAAATACCTAAAATAGGAATTGGAATTGAGAATTGAAGGAAAACAAGACAAATGAAAAATCCCTAAAATCATTAACCATCCAATAAATATTTACATCCCTCAATAATGTCATGATCTATTATTTTCTAAGAAAGAGTGTATTGGAGAACATGAAATTCCCATAAACAATGAGTTAACCAAAATAATGTAGAGGTATCATCATCTTACACCAGAAAATTGACTGACAAGAGAATATTTTTGAGGAGAAAATTAATCCTTTAGAGAGCCTCCAAAATCCATGAAAACTGATTAGGGTCAAGTGGGGGGTTTTAGCATCTTAGACAATAGTTTTGGAATTTATTTTTAATTTTTTAGGGGTTTAAAAATTAGTACACATGATTTAAGGTTTGTGATTCATTATTATTAGTAATCATGTACCATAATATTTTTCCCTTTTATTTATTTTAGTAAGGGATGAACAGTTTCGACGCATGGCTTGTGTAACTTTGCACTAACCATTACACGCCTAGTTTTTATGAACATTTATTTTTTAAATATATTAATTTTATTTGATGTCATGATTTTTTATGATACACTAATTCATAAATTAATTATGTTATACTCCATCGTAATCTTTCTCTACACGCAATACCTATTTGGATTTCGTTATACACTACACTGAGTTTCAACGAAACACTTTATTATTATAATTTTTTATATGGAAAAATTATAACTTACCTACTAAACTTAGAAATATGAATATTAATAACTAATTTTTGAATTTAATTTTTATATTTTTATAGAAAATAATATTTATAATAATAATAATAAATAGCAACGCCTTTAAATGCTTGAAAATATAATTTTCTTAAAAGTGCTATTTTTTATGTCTTTCTATGAATAATAAAAAAGTTAATTTTTTACACTTTTAGAAATGTAATATGATAATATTAACTGAATTTTTTAATTTATAATTTCAAAAATTATCTTAGGGTTATTTTTTTTATTTTTCTGAGAAACATCATTTTTTGGATAAATATTGTGAAATACTGAATTTTAATTCGAAACTACTTTTTTTCAAAATAATTTATAAAGTTATATTATATTTTAAGTTTTGATACTATTAAAATATATAATAATGAATATATTAATCTAGATTATATCATTGGAATCATTTTTATATTGAATTATGATATAAATGGTTAATGAATTATTGAACATTCTCACTCTAAAAACCCGATTTCTCGCCACAACAGTGGGATAAACATTAAATTTAATTTTAATACTTCTATTAATTGAATTCTGAGAAATGGAGATACAAAGTTATAATAAGTATAATATTAATAGTATAATAATATGAACTTAATTTTTTTCCAAAAATATTATTGAAAGTGATTAATATTCATTACAGTGATTAAGGTAAATATTAAGATTAACAGGGGACTAAACCTCAAAATTAAGGGCCAAATGACATATAAAATTTTCCAAAACCCATTTTATAGACATATTTCCCCACTATAAATTATATTCCTAAGGTTTTTTTGGTTTTTATGACTTTTTTAGGTAAAAATTTTGGTAAACCTAACTTTTTAAAAAATGCTTAATGTATACCCTCCCTCTTTTATAAAAGGCCACCACATATCCCACTTATTCACACCTCTAAAACCACTTATTTTTTTCAAAATATGCCCAATTCACTTCCAAATATCCCTCTATTTCTCCTTGAATCCTCCATTTTGGAATATATCTAATCAAGGAAGCCTTTCGGTGAAAACCAGAAATAGTTACCCAAAGAAGAGGTAATATCCTTCCTCAAGATCATTTCCCTTATTTTCTTTCTCCACCACCTCAATTATTATTATTACTTTCTTAAATAATAACCTCATTATAATTAATATAATTATATTTTTTTATATTAATTATGCAACCTACACTTACACACACTTCCATCAAATAGGAAACAACATTATTGTTCTTATCTGCGGTGAACTACCACCTCATGAAACTGTGTACTTTATTTTTCCTTTACCACCTCTCATGGTTCTAAATTATAACGGAAAATATGTTTTTATATGAAATATATATGTTATTTGTGATTTATTTATTCTTATTTAATTATTATATATAACACATACCTTCATACTTTCCATTTTGAGTAAAAATGACAACTTCGTTTTTTGGATGTGGGAACTACCACCTCCTAAAAGAGATGTGATTAATTAAAATTTCAAATGGAATGTATTAAGAAGTTAATAATTAAAATTATTTCATATATATGAAATTAATAATTCCATTATAATTCTGTAAATACTATATATCTCATACATTCAAACTTCCCATTTTTTTAAAATATGATAACTTCGTTTATGGATGTGTGGACTACCGCCTCCTCAAAGTGATGTGATTCTTTCACACTTTACAAGGAATATATTAAAAATGTATTTACTAAAACTATGTGATATATATGAAATAATAATTATAATATAATTTTATTATTCATATACATATATTTCATCTACATTCTTTCTTTCAATGCGGCAATAAAATAGATATTGCAGTCTTGCGTACATGCGGTATACCGTCTCCATTGACGGTGTATTTCATTTAATAATTATATATTTTATATAATACATTAAATTTTTATATACTTAATATTTCTGATATATACATCATGTTTTACATTATTTAAATAATTAAATCATAATCCAAGTAAAGGGATCAAAAATAACAAGTCAAGACATGTATAATAAATAAAGAATTTGTTATTTGAAACATTACTTTAACATCCAATTGTTAATAAACAGGTAATATAAATTCATGGGTGAGTAATATATGGTATTTAATATTATAATATGGTTATTTGGTGGATTTATAATAAACATATAGTTATTATATAAGAGTATTGAATGTGCACAATGAAAATCAAGACTTAAGGTAAGGGAATTTCATCTCACATTTTATTTTTGAGAGATAGATGCCTTATTCACCACTCATTTATCTTGTGTGGTGTGTATGATTCCCATGGATTTATTATATTATTCTTATAATTAAATTTATTTGTAATTACATTTACATTTTATGACCTTTCTTTCATAGTGTATATATTTTAAAATTTACTAAATTGATAAAGTATTTTTTTGGTTCAATTTGCCTTCTTGGAGACACATGTAATGTTATGCACCAATATTTTTAATTGAGTTGTAAATACTGCCTTTTAAAAAGTTATATTGTGAATATAATTTTGTTTATTATATTTTAATCTTCAAGTAAGTTTATTATTTCAATTTTATAATGATTTAATGTTTCCACCATGGTAAATATTTATTGCTTCAATCTCATCATTTATTGAGACTATTAAATATTTTTTATTCCATTGAAGAAATATTATGATAAATCTCTCAATAACACTAATTATGTTTCTGAAAATCTGGTTATTCCATTTATATCCAATTAATGGTACCATTTTCAACGTTTTTCTACTTCAGATGATTTAGATGATGTTTTTATGAAAATAATATTGGATTTCTACTTTTGGTCAGAAATCTATGTTTCTTAAAAACCATATTTTCTTAAATGGTTCCGAAGTATGTTATAATATTTTCCTATGTTGTTTAATGGAAATTATTACTCATATATTTTTTTTTAGAAAACATTTTCGAAATGGATATTCTTTTCATTTTCTAATTAAGGGAGTTTTCTAAATTTTTAAGGTGAAAAGGTAATGGTCAGCATGTAAGGACTAAACAAAAATCATAACTACCATTTCTTTGATTCTACCTTTATAAGGTTACACAATTTTTTTTTATAAAGAAATTTATTTCCTGAAATACTGGAAAAAAATTATTTAAAAATGTTTTTCAAAGGAAAAATAATTTTCAGAAAAAAAATCTGTTTAAAAATTATTTCAAATGTTTTTCAATCCTATTTTATAGGTTTTAAAGGAAAATAGTTTTCAGAATGATTTAAATATTTTGTTATAATGTTTTAAGGAAAATTTTTTCAAAATGACTTCAAGACTTATCTTTATGTTTTCATGTTATTTTCAAAGAAATTTTTTTCAAATTTTTTTCAATATTTCCTTATGATTTTTTAAGGTGTTTTCAATGAAAAATGCTTTCAAAATATTTTTAATAATCCTTTATATGCTTCAAAAATATTTTAAATGATTATGGTTTTCAAATTGATTTATTTTTTAAATATAATGTGTAAGAGTGGAAAATATATTTTCCTAAAAAATGTTTTAAATGAAATTATATAGATTTCTTTATAAAAAATTTATTTTTGAAATGGTTTTAGGAAAATGGTTTTCAATGAAAGTATATTTTCTTTAAGAAATGTTTCAAGTGATATTTAAAAATACTTATATGACTAATATGTTATCATATATTATAGTTTAATCTTTATTGGGTTTATTATCCAAAAACTCCATTCATATTCATTCTTGAATGGTTTAAGTATAAACAGCATGATTTTTATGAAACCTATTTCTCTTCCACATGTTATAGGCTTGTAAAAATGATTATTTTCTCAGGTTATGATTTGATTAAATTATTATCAAACAAATCACTTTTCAATAATTTATTATGTGTTGAAAATTTTTATGATAACTAGTTCAATTTGTGGGTTATTATTTGAATTTTCTGAAACTCATCACTTTTTATTGGTCATGACATAATGATAGTTTATTATCATGCGGTATATGTATGGATGGTTTTATTATGTGATAGGTGGGACCAATATATCCCTCTAATGTGTTAGTTAAATATTTATGTTTCCTGTGATAATGATGGAAATCATGTTTACATGATTGATCTGCTATGGGAAGATAGGGAAACATGATCCCTTACAAGGAAAGGATAGTGATTGGGGATGGTGGTTTGTCCCTCCTAATAGGTATAGTCCCATTGAATATGGGAAGATGAGGAATCCTAATCCACTATGGGAATATATGGAAACCTAATATATTATAAGGAAGTGACTACAATAGGGGATGGTGGTGTATCCTATCCAATATATGTACTCCCCATGATGTTCTCAAATTAGTTCTATCAAAACGTCCTAACGTATAGAAAATGATATTACGTGTTTATTTTTATGCCAAAATTCCATCTATTAGACCTATATTATGAATTCGTGGGTTATTCTCTTGATTTCATCAGGATTCATGCCTTATAAACTTCCAACCCTTATTCCATGATTCATGTTTAAAATATTTGATATAGAGGGTTTGATCTTCAAATTTTACGATCACATTATCAAACAAATATTCTCATGTTTATGGTTACATATCTCCCATTTTTTCCGTTAGTGATCAACATATCTCAACCATTTTTATGTTTCTTCCCAAGGTTATAAAGATATATTTTATGTATGATATGTCTAAGAGGCGTTCTATTCTTGCATAACCTAGTGGGTGATAATGTATCTCATATTTAACAGTGTTTATGTTACCATGTTTCTAAAGGCCAAAATCTAATATGTTTTTTGGGTGTATGTTCAGGTAATATTTTTGGTTTTCTACAAAAATGATGTAATTTCTATGTATGTTAAGAAATATTTATTATATTATTTATTAGAGAGAAGGTTTTTTCATCCATTGGAAACTATGATGATAAATCCTTAGTGATAACATTAAGGACATGTATAATGATATGTTTAAGGAAAATTATTGGAAAATGACCTTGAATTTTGGTTAAGGATAGAGAAAGTGATTTATATGAAATATATCCTTGTATAGATACTACAAATGGATGTGGTTTTATCACATATGTACCTAGTGGTAACAACATTGACAAATTTCATCGTGCTTGGATCGAGCGTAACCTTGTACACAACAATGGGAATTATTTCACATCTAGTTTGAAATTCATAGGGGACATTCTTTGGGAATTCACCAAATATTCACAAACCATCATTATGGAATTAAAAAAAGTTGGATACTAATAACCTAGGATAATCCTATAGTTTTATAGATTAAATAAAGTGTCAGCATATATACATCCTATAAGTAATTTTTCTGGATTAAGTGGTTTTCTAATATGATAAGTGTTTCTCACCCTATGATTTATAGTCATAGTCAATCATTATAATTAGAAGTAATTGAGTTAAAATAGAATTATTCAGATCTAGAATGTATTGTAATTTTTAAAATATATATCCTATTTGGAATCCTTATTAATATAATCAATATAGTGGTACGATTATTGGAAATACTTTCGATATTGATGAGACTGAAAACAATATGTGAATAGTAAATAATGTTCAACCAGTACTATTTACATTAAACACAAGAATCATGATTAGATCAATGTTAAAGAACGTTAAGACTCGATTTATATTTCATATTTTAGAAAATAGGTATTATGGAATAAATTGATTTAACCTTAGTAATGGTTTAAGAATAAGTTTTGTTGTTTAAAGTTTATATGTTTTTGAATTCAATGATTATGTTATATGCCTCATGAAATATATGTATGTATTTCCAGTATAATTTTTTTATAAATTATTTAAAATGATATTTTGAATGGTGATGAAGATTTAGAAAACTGACTTAACTCAAATGTTATATTTTGATAAAAGTTAAGGTATCCCTTAATGTGTTCAGGATGATGTGATAATTATTTTTAAATTAGATAAAAAGATGATTACTTTGTATAATGTAAAATGGATAGTATTTATGACTTTATAACTAATAAATGATCTATTGATAAAGTTTTCTATGACATTGTGGATGAAGTATACAACTTCTTGGATTAATTTAATATATCCAATAATCATTGGATCAATGGGGAATGAATTTATTGGAAAATTATTTCTGGTAATTTAGGTTATTACCATATTTCAAGAGAATATATAATGAGGTTATTCACATGTTTTGTAAGTGAGAAACAATATCTACATTATGATATATGTTAGAACAATGTTAATATAAAACAGTAACCTTATTTCTAAATATTTGGATATGAATATTATATAATGGTTTTATATGTAACCATTTATGGAATGGTCTAGGTTAAACTGAAAATGTGGTTTTAGAGATTAATGTATTATCTCTCCACATGTGGATTTATGTATACTGGATAATATGTGATAACCTTTTTAATGTGATGGATGGAATGGCATGTCATTTTATTTATGGATCTCAAAATATTTTAGTTCTTCAGGAATACAAACTTCACCTTAAATCCCTATATTAGGAGATCAAGTGGGAATTTATCAATAAACAACTAATGGGTGATATTGTGCATAACTAGTTGAATGAAATCGAGTAATTATATCTTCTTTAGGAAAAAAAATATACAAATAAAATTTTGTCATAATACCCAAATTTTGTTAAACTAATCAAATTTTAGATCATCAAAAATTTATAACTTCGAGTCCTTCAACATTCCATTGAGCATTAACTTGTTTTAGATTAATTACCTCACTCATTACCTATACATATTTATTTTCTTTCTCCAAGTCCATATTTTCCCTATCTCTCAATGTTCTCACATGTGAAAATGTAGTTATTTTTTAATTTGGGTAATAATTATGTTTTCCTATTTTATTATTAAAATTATGTTTTAATATTAATTTTTATGATTTGGGAATCTATTAAAGGAACTTTCAAGTGTTAAACCTCTAATAACACAGAAGAATATCGAGGGTGAAATTCATATTAAGAGTGGTATAATGTAACACCTTATGTTTTTATGATCCTTTTTTAAATATATTTATTTTATTTTATTTATCGAATTTAACTATACATTAATTCATACTTTTGTTACATTCTATATCAAGGTAGGATTGTGTTTCATGGAACACTGACTTCTCTTGCATTCCACATAACATTCCATTTCTACGAAACAACACTTTGTTATTTTAATTATTTAAATGAGAAAATTATAAAACAAATCTATAAAACATATTCATATGAATTGTGATAACAAATTTTTAAATATATTTTTTATCTATTTTTTATATATAAGTCATATTGATAATAAGACATACAATTTTGAGTAATGTCTTTATATGTTTGGAAATTTTTTTTCTCAAAATAACTACTTTTCATTCCCATATGTGAACAATAATGAAATTATTTTGAAAAATATTTAGTAATTCAATTTAATAAAATAAAAATAATTTTTGAATTTAAAATTTTAAAATGATTTCTGGGTAATTTTTGGGGAATTGTTTGAGAAACGTCATTTTTTTATTGAATAGTGAAAGGTACTGAATTTTAATTAAAAACTGCTTTTTCATAAAATTTATTTATATAGTTAAATTATCTTTAAAGTTGGTTTTAAAGATATAATATTTAAATTTTACATATATTAACCCAATTTAGGTCATTTTAATCATTTTTATATTGAATTTGGATATAAAATCTTAATGATCTTTTGAACACTCTCACTTTAAAAACCTACATTCTCACCATGACAATGGGATTAACATTAAACATAATTTTGAAACTTCTATGAATTGAATTATGAAAAACATAAATACAAGGTTTTATTAAATATAACATTTATAGTCTAATGATGTTAACATAAATTTCGATCAAAAATAGTATTGAAAGTGATTAAAATTTATTATAGTGATTATGGTAAAATTAAGATTAATAAAATAATAAACCTTATAATAAGAGACAAAATGACCTTTACACTTATCCAACATCCATTTACTGGGAATATTTTGTTCATAAACCTTCTAATATTTATTTTTTTGGTGTTTTATGTCTCTTTTTTGTAAAAGTGTGGGTACACATAACTTTTTTTCAAAAAATCCAGGTGTATCCCCTCCCCCCCTTATAAATGGCCACCACCTCTCCCCCGTCTTAACACCTCTCAAACCACTCAATTTCAGAAACTATATTCCCAATTCACTTAAACAATCCCTCCCATCCTCTTTTATTCAAACCTTTTGGTAGAAATCCAACCAAGGAATCCCTTTGGTGCAATCTAAAAGGAGTTACCCAAAGAGAAGTTAACATCCTTCCTTAAGCTGCTACCTTTTATTTTATTTCACTATTGACTGAATTATTATTATTAAATTATTACATAATAACATAATTATCCTCAATATAAAAATATTTTTTTATATTAATTATTTGACATAAACTTACACACACTTCCATCAAATGGGTAACGAACTTACTGTTCCTGTGTACGGTGAACTACCACCTCACGAAATGATGTTTCCCATTTTAAATTTACCCCATCTCATGTTTGGGAATTATGACGAAAAATATGTTTTTATATGATATATATAGGATTTTTATGTTTTATATTTTCTTATGTGATTAAAATATATAATATATACATTCATGCATTCAATTTTTTTAAATAATGATAACTTTGTTTGTGGACGTGTAGATCACCACCTTCTCAAAGTGATGTGATTCATTCCCACTTTAAATGGAATGTATTATGGATTGTTTTAGTAAAATTAAATTATATATATGAAAATTTTTATTACATCATGATTCTATAATAATTATGTAACACATGCCTTAATTTTTTTCATTTTATGTAAATACGATAACTTAATTTTGGCACATGTCGACTACTGCCTCCTAAAAGTGATGTGATTCATTCACACTTTACATGGAATGGATTAAGGATGGTTTTATTAATACTCTATGATATATATGAAATAATAATAATAATTATATTATATTATATAAATATATATATATATACATATATTTCAATTACTTACATTCATTCCATATGACAATAAAATGGAAACAGTGTTCATGCGTACGTGCACCCTACTATCTCCAAGAATAGTGTATTTCATTTAATATTTTTATATTTTAAATATTACATTAAATTTTTATATAGTTAATATATTTAAAATATAAATTGTTTTTTACATTCTATAAATAATTAAATCATGGTCTATGCAATAGGATCATGAATAACAATTTAAAACGCTTAAGGTAAACAAAACGGTTATTACCCAAAATGAAAATGTAACATGGAATTGTTGATAAAAAGGTTATATAAATTCATAAGTGAGTAATATATTGTATTATATATAATAATATAGTTATTTGGTAGATTTATAATAAACTTATATTTATTTAATAGGAGGATTGTGCATGTACACATAAACTCAAGACTTAAGGTAAGGGAATTTCCTCTCACTTTTTATTTTTGTGATATAAATGCGTTATTCACCAATAATTTCATTACGTTTGTTTTTTATAAATTTAATTGATGTATTATATTATTATAATAATTAAATTTATGATTATTTACATATATATTCAATTATATCTTTTTCATGGTTTTTATGTTTCAAAAGTTACCAAATTGGTAAATTAATGGTGCCTCAATTTACCTTCTTTGAAACACATTCCATTTCATGCACCTATATTTTTCTATGAGGTATATATGATTTCTTTTGACTTTTTATATCATGAATTTTCTACTTTTCATGATATTTGAAACTTCATTTAATGTTATTATTTCAATTTTATTATGATTTCATGTCACCAACATGGTAAAAGTTTATAGTTTCAATATCATCATTTATCAAGACTGTATAATATTTTTCTTCTACTTATGAAATATTTTGATCCATATCTATTTAAACCTAATTAAATTTCATAAAATATGGTTATTAATTTTATATCCAAGAAATTTTTCCATTTTCCACTCTTTGGTACTTATGATAATTACGAAAAATATATATGAAAATGTTACATTATTTCTCATTTCAGTTAGAAATCTATGTTGTTTAAAAAAAAATTCCTAACAATATTTTAAAAAATGTTTTAATTTTTTAATATTATTTTTAAAGGAAATGTTCACACAAGAATTAAATTTTTTATAAAACATTTTTAAGAGTAATCTTATTTTTGTTTTCGGGTCAAGGGACTTTTATAAACATTTAATGAGAAAAATGAATGTTTCGCATGTATGGACTAAATTTTTGTCATTACCATCATTTCCATAATGATTCCTTTATAAGTTTACAATGTTATTTTTTCTAAATAATGTTTCGTTACTAATATTAATGAAAAATGTTTATTTATAATTTGTTTTTTAAGGAAAATGGTTTTCAAAAAAATATTTTCAAAAAGTGGTTAAAATTGTTTTCTAGCCTCTTTTATATGTTTTAAAGAAAAAGGGTTTTCAAAATGCTTTCAAGATAATTTTATATTTTTTAAGGAAATTTTTTATAAAAATTTTTTCAATACTTTCTTAAGTTCTAAAAGTATTTTCAATTAAAATGTTTTCAAAAAAATTAATATTTCATTATGAGTTTTCAAGGTATTTTCAAAGAAAAAGGTTTTGAAAATATTTTCAATATTCCATTATAATTTTTCAAATAAATTTTAAATGAAAAACTTTTTTAAGATGATTTATGTTTTAAGTATAATTTTTCAAGGTGTAAAATATATTTTCCTCAAAAAAAATGACATGAAATTGTATAGCTTTATTTATAATAAATGTATTTTCGAAATGGTTTTATGAAATGGATTTTCAAAGAATGTTTATTTTCATTAAGAAATGTTTTAATTAATATTTAAATATCATTATATATATAATATTTCATACTTTCTTATATTTTAATATTTATTGGGGACATGATTCAATAATACCATTAATATTTTTTCTTGAATTTTTTTTGTCTTAATTGAATGATGTTTATGACACTCATTTCTCTTCCCCATGTTATTTGCCTATTAAATAAGATTCTTTTAATGGGTTATTCATTGAGGAAATTATTATAAAACCTATATCTTTTTTGTAGTTTATGAAGTGAGGGAATTTTTATGATATCCATTTCATTTCAAGGGTTGTCATATAATTTTTATAAAACCAATCTATTTTTAGGGGTATTGATAGGATGAATGTTTTATTATCTAGTGTCACATGTATGAATGGTTTTGTTATGTGTTAGGTTGGACCTATATCTCTTTTAATTGAATGGGGTAGTTATTTATCTCTCTTGATATAATGACAGAAATCAAGTCAACAGGCTTGATCAACTATGAGAATATGGGGAAACCTGATCCCTTAAAAGGAAAGGACTAAAACTTGGGATGGTGGTGTATATCAGTCAATAGATATAGTCCACATGACTTTGAGAAGACAGTGAAACCGGAAGCACTATGAGATGATGGGGAAACTTGATACCTTTCTAGTAAAGGACTACGACTATGGATGGCGGTGTGTCCCTCAATGTAATTTTAGTCCCAATGAAGTGCCCTGATAAGTTCTAGCAATGTGTTTCAAATTATAGGGAATGATATTACATGTTTATGTGTACTTTACAATTCCATTTCTTACTCCTATGTTATGATTTAATTTATTATTCTCTTGATTTTATTATTATCCATGCCTTATAAATTTCTAAACATTATTCCATGATTCATGTTTATGATCTTTTATATACAGGGTATTATCTTATAATGTTATGATAATGTTCTTATACCAAAATGCTTATGTTTATGCTTAAATATATACCTTTTTACCCTTATTGAAAATATGAGCTCACCCATTTATATGTTTTTTTCCGTATTTTATAAAGATATATTTTGTGTATGATATGTATAATAGGGGTGATAGTCTTGGATAACCTAGTGGAAAATAATGTAGCTCACTCGTGTACCAGTGTTTACATTTCAACGTTTCCAAAGGTAATAAACTAATATGGTATTTTGGAATCTATTCGTGTAATGTTATAATTTTAGCAAAAAATGATGTAATTTATATATACATTTAGATTATGTTGTTATACTAATCATGAAAACCCATTGTCCATGACATCATGGTTTGGAGGGATAAATCTCAGAGTTTGGAAAAATGATGTTCCCTCCTCTAGTGTCACACAACACGACGCACATTTTATTGTACCAAATCACATGGTTTTATATAACCATGTGACCATCGTGCATAGCCCCCTGGGCTTCCAAAATTTCTAGAAAGACAACAATAACAACCCAAGACAAGCCCCAAACAAAATAATATGAAAATAATGTTCATGAAATAACTAAAATCAAGTAACATGATGTTACAATCTCCCCACCCTAAACACTTAATGTCCTCAAAATCCTCTCAATTGGACTTAATCTCAAAGAGATGAGACCATCAATATATCATCAGTGCCTCAAACACCCAATTATCAATAAAATAATACCCATAATGCAATATCACATAGTCTAATAGTATATTCTTCTTTTAAAGAACCATTGTATCAAAATCAACAATCAATATAGGCACTCAATCATGGTAAATTCAGGTTCCACATTAAGATCTTCCCTACTCAGGACATGAGAAGAGTCAGTAAGATACATCATGAGTTGTGATATATGAAAAACATTATGGATCGATGTTTTATTTCGTGTAAGGAATAAATATTATGGTACACCATAAATTTTCTCAATAAACTAAAAATTACAAAAAAACATGGAGGAAGATTCCCCTACTTTATAATTTCTTAGTGAACCAACTAGGTTGAAAATCATGAAAATACCTAATCAATAATAGAGAAATACAATGGTCTATGATTATGATCATCATAATATTTAATAGGATCTATTTGTAACCATTCTATGATGAATAAATTGAATATTTTTTCCGCATCTTAGATTGAATGAGTTTCAATGAAGTAAATTTCAAAAATATCTAACCCACACAATGGAGATCTATATAGATGACCATACAGGGCCTCAAATGGTTCCATAATGATGGATGATAAGTAAATAGTTTTATATAATAACTCAGCCATCCTCAAGTGGATATCCCAGTCTCCATCAAAATCAATAACGTAGAATCAAATCATCTCTTTAATAGTATGTATAGATAAATCTATCTGTCCATTCGTATGTGGAAGATTATTCATGCTAAAACTCACCCGAGGTCCCATTTCCTCATAGAGGCCTCTCTAGAAACAAAAAATTAAATGGGGATCCCTATCAAAGACTATATCATATGGATATCCATGTAATCTTACAATATCCTATAAATAGATATTCCCCAACTCATCACGTTTTTTCTCTAAAATGGGTATAATGTTAGCCGATTTGATTGGGTAATTTATCACAACCCATATCACATTTATCCTTAATGGGGTATGTAGAAAATCAACCAAAAAATACCATAGAGATATTTACCCACTTTTAATTCATCATAGAAAGGAGAATAATTAAACCCTAAGTTTTATAATGCTTACTATTGACTTACAGGGAGGTGTAATAATAAGAAACAAAGTCAAATATGTATTATCTTTTACCTAGCCAAAAAAAATTGTCACTTCATATCACATAACATCTTTGGGGTACCATGTTCACCGCTATATAGGAACTATAGTATCCCCCTATCACAAATTTCTTTATATGAGAAGTTATAATGTACGGATTTTGAATGCATAGGATCCCCTATATAGAGAATGACCACTCACCAATGCCCCCCCCCCCGACCCGTCCACCATAAGGGGAGTCCCTAATGCCATAAAATTATTCATCAAGTTGTTTCTCCAAAAGAATCATCTTGAGGAGAGAGGAGTTCATCTGGAAACTCATCAATACCACCTTAGTCTCATTCTCCTAGAATACCAATTTAATTTGAGTCAATAGATCTATCATGTTCAACTCTTATAATGATTCCTTCACAACCTTTATTAGAATATTACATCTAAAAGAATTATAAATGACATTCCCTTTACCCATGGTGTAGGATATGATGAAATCAATAGATTGTAGGTACTCCACCCAATCCCTATGAAGAAGATTCAAATACTTTTTAGAGAAGATATAAATCAATGTAATTTTTTCAGAATAAATGATAAACCTTTATAAAAAAAGGTAGTGTTTATAACTCTTAAGATCATGAATCATAGCTATGATTTCAAGATCATGGGTCAAATTTTTATTCTCATATGGCCTAATTTATCTGAAACAATAGTTTATCTTGTGATCACCCAGAATAGGAAAAAATCCCAAACCCAAAATTGATATATCACAAAAGTCTATATAGCCCTTCCCAGACTCTAAAAGAGTCAACATGGGTGTAGAATTCAAAATAAATTTTGCTTCATCAAATGAATTTGAACATTTCATATCCCAAAAAAACATCACTCAATTATCAGTTAGAGTGTTCATTGATGAACCCTACTTTTATAAATATATAACAAAACTGTTGGAATGCCCTGTTAAGCCTAAAAATCTCTAAATCTAAAAAAACATCCATGGAAATTCCCACATCATAACAACCTTTAGCTTTTCATGGTTAACAAAAATACCTTGTTTAGAGTCCACATCTCCCATAAAAAATACTTCCTGAATCTAGAAACTACACTTCTATGGGTAGTAATAATTTCAATGTTCTCTTAAAAATTTTAAAACTGTACAAAATGATGCACATTCTCCTCCTCGTTTTTAGAGTAAACAAAAATTTCATTCCCAAAGACTACAATGATTGATTCATTATACTAATAAAATATCACTTTAAATAGTTCCATAAATACAATAGGAGCATTGATTTGACCAAATGGAATGACCAGATACTCAAAATTATCATACCTACTCCTGAAGGTGGTGCACGAGATTTCAGATTATTTGATTCTTAATTAGTGATAACCATACCAAAGAACAATCCTCAGGACCCACTTCTCACCTTTCAACTGATCAAACATGTCTTCTACTTAAGTAAATGGATATATTATATTTACTATAATGAAATTTAGTTTTTATAGTAACACATATGAAGATATTCCCGTTAACATTTAATGAAAAAAGAATATGCACCTCCTAAGGTAACACACTCGGGTGTATAAATCTGTTATCCAATAAATCATCCAAAAAAATCTTCAACTCATTCAGATCAGTTGGAACTATATGTTAGTATGGAATGGGTATGGGTTGGGTACCCGGTACTAACTAAATTGGAAATTATACTTCCCATATATGTTTTATGCTAGAAAATTCTGATGGAAACACATCAGTGAACTCAAAAACAACTAGGGGAGCTCACTAATCAAGGATTCTTGATTCAGATCAAAATAAAACACCAATATTAATCTAACAAACTCCAATATAAAAGGTATGGTATTTCTCAACCTTAATTCCCATTCTTCCTATAAAAAACCACACACCCTACCAGGTGTAGTAATGGAGACATTCCCTCGATAACAGTAAATACAGGCCTTATGGGAAATAATTCATTATATACCAAATATTTCATCAATAGATTTCATTTAGAGGGCCCAAAAATTCAAAACAATATTAATATATAATAAATAAAGTGCACAATAAGTTCATCGGAGACCCTACACTCTCTTCATTCTGAGGGGCATAGAAATATAAATCACAAAAGAGAAAACACCCATTGGAAGGTTTAGAAAATTCAAAATATGAGTTGATATTAATGAATGAGATGCACTAACATTGAATAATGTAGTCATTAAATTTTAATCTATAGTTATTGTACATCTCATGGTTATTAGACCTACATCAGCTTCCTCTGGAGACTCTTCCACTGTGATAAGAATCTTTGTTCCCAATGTATATGAATGAAACCCATTAATTCATGAATAATCTTGTTGAGAAAAAAGTACTTTCAGGATTTTATGATTTCATGACACCATGTAGAGTTTAGAAGAAATGGTAGGACTTTTATTGGTGTCCTTAGTGACCATAATAACTAATTATCTTTGGCGCCTGGGTAAAAATCCACTTAGAATTTCAAACCCTTTCACACTGAAAGAAAGTACAAGTGCCATTTCAAGTCACTATAGGAGGTCTGGATGATTCATGATATTAAGATCCACTTTGCTAATAATCATGATTCATCTTCCCAATGAAGGGACTAATATAAATTTTGATGGGAGCCGGATGAACTCCTTTTCAACCCATAATTTCCTTCCAGGTCATGCTCAATCATCAGTTCTCAATCCATGAAATTAGTATAAGAAGTGATATTTAGCATGAAATCATGTGATCTAATATTTGATAATACACCCATATAAAAATTCTAAGACTTATTATCCTTTTTTATTACTACCTCATGAGAAAACTAAATATGTATAGAAAAGTGTTTCAAATACTATGTCACAGTCATATTGCCTTGTTGGAGTCCAAAAAACTCTATTGATTTTATTAAACCATTTACTCTGGATATAAATATTCATTAAATATGGATCTCTAGTCCTTCCACTTGAATACTTCATGCTTCTTCAATATAACCATAAAATCCCACAATCCCCTATTAGGCCCATCAAGATTAATGTTTTTTCATTATACCTTTATAGATTATGGTGTTTCAAAAAACTCAAAAAGGAGCTCAATATTTTCAATCAATCCTCGGCCTCTTAAGGATTACATGTGACTTGGAAAGATGGTTTTTTGTATTAAATAAACTCTTGATCATGATCTCTAGATTCATCCCATCGAGGTTCCACAACTAGATCATAAACATGGATGGGTGTAGGTAGATATCTTAGTACTTGGACATCATACACCATTATCTCAACTACATCATGATCAACCAGAGTGATCATTGGTCATGGTTCATCAGCAGATCCCTCCCCAGGTCTGTTCAAGCATATATTTAGAGAAATTATGATACAAAATATCAATAGGGAATATGAAAACACTAGTAAAGATACTCATATAATGAAATAAAAAATATCTCCAGGAAATGTCAATTCCATCAGAGAAAATTTACGTTTTTGGAATTTAAAAATGCTCAGATAAAACATGGAAAATAATAAAATCAGATCAAAACATCCCTAAAAGAAACTTTTCCAAAGAACCCATGGTGTATTAAGGATAATAATAATGAAATATATCAAGAAACATGATCATAACTACCTCCAAATTCCCAAAAATTATACCTCCTTCCACATTGAACAAACCCAAACTTCATACTGACATCATGAAAATATGAACAACATTATTTGACATAAATTTTTCATAAACCAGTCCAGATACCCTAGAAATTAATACTCAATACAATATTAACATATCAAAATGATCATTCCAAATCCCTATGAGTTTTGGACTCGTGCCTAGTATCATATAAAACATCTAAGTTAACAAATTTTCCATAATATTAGACCATCGATACATAATAGTGGAAGATAAAAAAAGAAAAATTGGTATTCCAAACACTCCTCAATGAGAAACATACCAGAATAAGACATATATATATCGAAGTAATATATAATCTCAAAATAAAACACAATATCTATCCAAAAAAGTATCATAATCCTTATGAAACAAGTAGACCATAGCTCCACCAATCACCAAAAATAATCTACAGTCTAACAGATCAAGCACATCCCCCACCACCAAGTGGAAGCTTACATTTTCAAGGACCTAGCATAAAATAACTAGAAAAACACCCAAAGGAAATGGTTGGGTGTGAGGAAAACTACCCTATAAGGTCTAACCAAGTGTTCCATAATCAATTCTGTATAAATAAACCATATATATATTCATTTTAAAATAAAAAAACTATTTTATAACATTGATATGTTTTAAATAAATAATTATTACAAATAAAAATATATAAGATATATAAAAATAGTATTAAATGAAAATTTTATATAAAACATTTATATAAATCAACTGGCATGAATAAAACAGTTCTATAAATAATGTCATGTATAATGAAGTTAAAACCAAGAACCATGGTCATATTACTTGAGTTATGTTAGTTATAAGATATTGAATCCTCATACTAATCAATCATCAATAATGGACCAGGTATGTGTGCGCACATCACTTGTCAAAGGCCAATGGAACAAATAAATCAATATCTCATTGGGGAAAATCACCCCAAACTATGTTTAGTTAGATTTGTCATCATCAAACCATTACAACTGATTCAAAGTCCAAGAATGATTATCATAATAACACACTAAATACTCAAGCTCAAATTTTATTCAATCAATCAATATTTCCTAGGAAAATCATTTATTTCAAATCAATTCATCATTAAAATTTTAATTTCCCAATTTCAAGTTCAACACTCATTTTTAATTTCAAAACTAAATCATATGTTTTAATTAATTCATGCCTTTCAAAATAAAAATTAATTTTAATAAAATTTTCACAATAATCAATATAAAATAATTTCACTAGATAATTTCCATTTTCAATATTTTATTTTTCTCAAAATCTACCCAAAAATTTCAGTACCACTGAAATTGGTTTTTTTCAAATATTTCATGCCCTTTTTAATAAAACATCAAAAAATCTCAAATAAAGGTTTTATAAATCAATTAGATTCTCATTTAAATTAAATCAATAAATATACATTTTTTATTTTAGGGTCAGTAATTAGGTAATTAACTACATTTAATTATGATTTCACATGATCAACACTCAAAACATGAATCACCATTAAGAATTGAATACAGGGAAGATCAACAATAAATATCTATAATTATGAACAAATCAATCAAAGTAACTTGATTCACAACATAGGAGGTTTATGGATCCAAGTAATCCTCTAGAGTGCCCCAAAATTCCAAGAAACTCAATTATTTTTTAATGGGGATTGGTTTTTTACAGGCTTACATAAGGGTCTCTGAGTTTTAAATTAAATTTTTTGTGGGTGAAAAATTAGAGTGCATGGTTTCATAGTTATATGGCACGGTTTATATTAACTGTCCACCCTAACTGTTCACCCTTACTATGATTATGGAATGTGTTAATATTTTTGTAACATAGTTAGTTTAACCATTTTCAATCCATGAAAAATAAAACAATACAATGATGCATATTTTTTAGGGGTATTCTAAATACTTTGGAAAAATAATCTTCCCTCCTCCAGTGGATCACAATAGGGTTAACGGTTATTTTTTCCAAACCACACGGTTTTCCCAAACCATTATCCAAACATGAATAACAACATTGGATTCTAAAAATCTTAAAAATTCATAAGAAACAGCCCAAGAAAATACTCAAACTAAAATAGAAAATAAATAAGGTCCAATAAATACCTGAAATTTAGTAACTAGATGTTACATGCATAAAATTACTTATTTTATCTTAGTTGAGGGCCCAGATGTCAGACTCATCATATGAAGGGTAAATATAATCTTGGTTAATCTCAAACCAAGGACATGATATACAACATACCTCACCAACCACTGATTATCTGAGACTCAATTATTGTTTAATATAGTTTTTAAAGTGTGAATGTTTTAATTTTCGGTATCTCACTGGCCTAAGATATGGTCAAATCCAAAAATGAAACATACACAACTACTATACCCAATATATAGTGTAAAACACTTGATGTATTATACTTACTATTCATCTAGTGCACATAAATATTTTTGTGCCCCATGGGAATATTTTATATCTCTATAGGAAATCATAATCACAAAAATAGTTATATTTCATCATATCCTATAATAATATATAATGAACATCAGTTAGAAATAACTCAATGTTGTACATTGAGAGGTTAATTCAGATTATATATACAACCAATGTGAAAATTTAAAGACTTCCATTTGTGTTAACATGATATATTTTACATCATTAAAATCCTTTAAGAACATTAACAAGACTACACGTAAGCACTCATTTAATCATATCCCAAAAGATAGGCCACCATATTATCCTTTTTTATGCACTTTTAAGGTTTTATTAGAATCATTACAAATATATATAATTCTTATCACATTTCTAGGAGAGTTATAGATAAAACAGTCCCACTAGATATTTTACTGATTAATATCTATGAAAAATGTTAATTTGGATAATAGTGAGACTATGGAATCCTACTCCAAATGATTAAATCCTTTGACATATTATTCAAACTCTTACCATAACAACATATAATGCTATGATGTTAATGAATATTTTTTTCTACTTATAACTCTTTATAATTTCATAGTATTCATCATTCCTATATCCCTTTTGATTAAACATTTTTCTTTGATTTCATTTTTGCAACATAATTTAGCACTTTACAATTATCATTAGAAAAACATCCTAAACCCCTTTAGTATATATGTTTATATTCACTTTTTTACTCTAATTTTATGTAACACTTTACATTTCTATTCACTGATATATCCCCAATTCCTTTAATATATTAAGTAATATTAAGTGATATTCAATTTTTATTTCGATAGACATAATCCTAATTTATTTCCATTGACCTTCTCAAAGTCCAAAAATATTCCCACTAGACTCTTAGAAACTATATTATCCTCATAATATCACGCTATAAAACAAATATTATTTTATGTTAGGAAATAAATTTTATTTCTTATTAATGGTAATATTTACCAAAAAATATTGTATACATATTATACATGATATTATATGTTTTTGAAATATTACTCTAGTGCACTTTATTTTTCTAAATATTCTTCTAATAGTAATGGGATATAATTACCCATATTTTTACAAATTGGATAAACTCTTCCTTAATTGAAAAATAATTCCTTATCTTATTCAAAAAAATTATTTTATAAAATCCAATAAAATAGAAACAACGTGAATTGAAAAAATAATCTCATATTGTTCATAAAAAACTTCTATTACCATATATGATAAATGAGGTAATGATAGAAAAAATTTAATTTGATCTATTTGAAATTGATATATTCATTTACATTCAATTACAAGAATTAAAGATATTTTTTTCAAAATTTGAATGAAAAATAAATCTCCATCAATTATTTACATGATTTTGAAACTTTTTATATTTACAACATCTGTGAATTAAACATTTTTCATCATATTACCTCTAATATCATAGAATTTATTTCTATAACTCTGATACCTAAAAAAGAAACATCTATATAGTCTCTCATACTCATTTATGTATCGTAGAAGATTTCATTAAATGTAGAAAGCCTTATTCGTTTCTTACACTTACATTAGGTTTCAATAACCACGACTGGATAATTAAATAAATAGTATTAGACATTCTAACTAATTTTTATTCTTCCAATTTAAAGTTTTAACCACTTATACTATTAATAATGTACAATAACATATAAATATCATGTCAAATTCATAGACATTCAATATTTTTTAAAAATAGGGTATTTATTTCTTAAACTCATTGACATTATCAAAACATTGACAATAATTATTCTAGAATAAATTCCTTATAAATATCAATCCTTAATGGTATACTCCAATCTAACCATGTTATTTTCACAATTAATCACATTGAGTGTATGAGTGAAGAATTAAATTTACCATGGTCGTTTTGCAATTAATTCTATTAAAACCTTAAGTGAATCATTATATGGTTTTCATATTCTTTTATATTCATTTTTGGAACAAATTAATCATTAAATTACTCCTAAAATTATTTCTATAACTCATATAATTTTATCCCTAGCATAATAAATAATATTAAATCGAACAGCATCGGATTTTGTCAGATGGGTATCATATTTTCCATTCATTTAATAAGAGCTTTTATTAAATGTGTTCCAAAAATATATATAACCCCTTTTGAATACAAGATATCCATTAAGGAAATAACATCAATATTTCACTTATCTAATGAGTCCAATTTAGTGTTATTATCACCAATTAACTATTTAAATAGGTTTTCATTCAAAGGTTTTCACATAAGATTAATTGATGATTGAGTAAACACCCCTTTTCTCAATTAATCATATAGATAAACTCAAGATTATTTATCAAGTATCATTCCTAATAGTTTATGATATATTTGTAACTCAAATAACACATTGGTATTTTGTTACCAAAATCTTAGGTTTAGATATCTCACCCACTCCTTACATAAGATAATCCATGGGAACCCGGCTTTTGGATAAACCCTCCCCATTGGATCATCGAGTTCTTAAATTCTGTTTTCATGATAAATAATATAATTTAATATTATTTTATGGGGGTTAGATCTCACAAAATTTTCTCCTGTATTACATTTACATGTATTCATTCTTCTAATGATTTACTTTTGAATATTATTTATTCCACAAAATCAATATGTTTAATTCTCATTGATGAGTAACACTTTACATAACTCATGGCTTGTGTTACAGACGCGAATATAAATCCAACTATATTCCCACATATATAAATTAATCTCATTCATAAGGTGAATGAAAAATTTTCATGTAATTTCATATACTCATATAAAATCAAAAATCCCTTCAAGTGTAATTTTTGAGTAACAAGTATCCAAGACACCACTGTTCTGAGAAATCCATAAGCCTCCAGGTTAGTGAGTTGTCCTATCTAAAGTCTCTCTACCCAAGTAAAATTTAAATAAGATACATTTATATTTCCAAATATCTTTAACACCCAATATATATATATATAATACAATTATCTAATTAATTCATGTTCATTACCTGGTACAAGATAATTTCTAGGTAGAAGAAAACTATATCAGTTATCATACCTATCATGTAACTTCTTAGACACATATATGAGAATTTATAGAATAAGTTTAATAATTTAAACAAAAGTATACGTTCATTTATACTATAAAACATAAATTCATGAATAAAATAGGGAATAAAAAAATAAATACACATTTATTATATTTAAACATTTGATAAAATATTTGGGAACAATTTATAAATAAATAAATTATAAACACTTCATATTTTAGATGAGTATTATATACATTATACTATTAAGTAAATATAAAAACATTAAATTATTTTTAATATTATCATGCTTATATTATTCCTTATATGTAATTTTACTTAAATAAAAAATGTTAAATGTAATAGAGAAATTTTATCTTCCAAATCTTTTATGAAGACAATATATATAATATAAATATCAAATATTTAATATTAATTAATCCTTGATCATATCAATTATTAAAATATATTTTGATATTCATTAAATAATTCCATTAATAAGTCCTTTAATTTGAACATTTAAATTTAATTCTAGAGAGAAATTCATAATATAAAATAAAAATTATTATATTTTACCTTATTTTAGAAATTTATAAATATTTTTTATAATGAACCAAGCATGATGTATATTAATATTAAAAAAAATTAGATGAATATTTATTAAATTTTACAAATTCACGCCTATGGACCGTAATAGTTTAGTGCCTCTGGAAACATGGAATAAATTATTCTAACTTGTGAAAGATCTTCAACATATCTCATAAATATATCCCCCTTTAATAATCCTATATAAATGATTTATTTATAACTTGGGGAATGGAAAATTAAGAAATGTTGAGCTTAGATGCTCAGTAATGGTGAGAAAACAATATATGAACATATGAATGTAAAAAAAATGAACACAACTTGTGATTATCAAAATATGGAGTCATGAAATAAATCCTAGCAATTTGTAAGGAATAAATCATAAAGGATAATTAACCATGATAACATAGCATTGGAATAAAACATGAAATTTTGGAAAACACATAAGAATATAAAATCTTTTCTATATTATCCAAGGCTCATATCAAAGACCATCATAGTGGATAAAGATCATTTATAAACATGGGTTTACTTATTGTTCTTGCACTGTATTACTGATCCAGAATTACATGTCTTTCCAGTCACATCTATATCATGAGATATAAATCTTTACCCAATTCATTATAAGGAGATATAGGTCCCCCTCATCTCATAATGAAATCATTCTTATGTCTTCCACAAAGACATAAATGATTCATCAAAGAATAACCCAAGGAATAAAATGGGTTTTTTAAACATTATTCCATCATAACATAATCCATGTAAAACAAATGGATTTCATAAATATTATTCAATACTAAACACAATAAAATCATTGTATCAATATGAATTTAAACATAACCCATTTTAAATAATTAAATCTTATATAGAATATAATTTTGATATAACACATGAAATTAATTCTTGTGGAAAATATCCTTTCCTCTACAAATATTTTTTCTTTTCTCAACAAACCGTGAAATTATAAGAGAAAAGAATATCTCTGAAAATGACCTTGAAAATTTTTAATGGAAGCCTTATAGAAATAATGCATCATGAAACCATAAAAATATATTCATGTCATATAAGTTAATAAAAATATTCTTCTCGTACTTTATTTGGAAAAGTCAAAAAGTACATTGTACCGAAAATGAAAACTATTCCATTCATACCATTTAATAAAAATTCGACAATGGGTATAATTTACTATAAAAAATTGTTATAGAATATAAATAATATTACATATTTATGAAACATGAACAGGGATGATATATATACCCTATTAAATACTGACGTATAAAAAATCTCAGATAATAATGAGATTGTCAAATTATCCCCTACCTTAGGTCTGATATCCTTCGTATGTATCTGAACCTCTTGTATAATGATTTAAATAATTTTATTAAATTATTCCATAATAATAATCATTTTTAGGATATTATAGTATCATTTCATTGTCACTATTTATCTATATATTAAATTATTTATGTTTTTATGCATGTTTTTTCAGATAAGTTGATGTTCCACTTCATAGGTTATAGTTATTTCATTTACATAATTATATTAGTATAATATATATCCCATTTATTCATTCCATTCATGTATATATTCGTGGTTTAATGGATATCATTTAGAATTAATCGCATCACATCATGGAGTTGGTAGGTCATACATGCGTATGAGGGAAGATATTATTCAATTAATGGTTAAACAGTATGTAATTGGATGTTATATTAACTATAAAGAATAATTATCATGTTATATTCATTATTTACATCCATTATGCTCGTCATTATACCCATCCAAATTATGTATTGTTGAATAACAAAATACCCCAAATCCTGGAGATGGTAAGCCGTATGTACGCACACATGGTGATATTTTTTCATATAATGGATAAAATGAGCTATTGTAACACCCTGAGATTTTATGAGATAGATTATTTTTAATTTCATTTATGTCTTGTGTTGTATGCAACCCCAAGATTAGCATGCGCTATATGCAACACCGTATTAACATGCAGTATACGCAGCACTATTCCTGGATTATGTTACACACAAATTTCATGTTCTTTTGATAGAATTCAATTCATGCAATAAAAGTTATAAGTGACAACTAAATATTATTACCTGCTCATTTTAATGGTGGGTATCAACAGTATTCACTTCTAAAAAAACTATTTAAAAGAAAATAAGTGAGTCTATAAAATAATAAAACCACTCTTTAAGGATTTTATTAGTGAAATATATATGTATTGTATTCAATTTAACCCCTTAAATTCATATTATATGTTTTCTAGCTATGATATAAGAACAAATTCAATTTTTAGATAAAATAAGTATTTTTCAAATAAAAAATACGGCTTCACTTCTATTTGATGGAAAACACTTTTAAATAACTTTTTTACATTTATATGTGTTATATTTTATAAAATAAACTTATTATATGGAATAGGGACATAAAAAATTACCTTGCCTTAAATTTTGGTATTTTCTGATGAAATTCATGTTTTATTGAATTGTGAAAAATAATGTATTTTAATTCAAAAATTCCTTTTCTTCTAATTTATTTGTATAGTTAGATTATCTTTTTAATTGGTTTTAATGTTTAGTTATATTATGTTTTTATTATTTAATCCATTTTGGGTCATTAGAAGTAATTTAACATTTAAATTGGACATAAAAACGTGTCAATCTTTTGACAGTTTTTACATCTTAAAAACCCACTTTCTGGTTTTGACAATTGGAATTAATTTTAAATTAATTAATTCACATTCTGTGTTTTGAATTTGTAAAATGGATTCCATATTAGAATCATAAATTCCAAATTATGTAAATATTTACTGTTTATTTTTGTACATTATGAATAGTAACTTCAATAATTATTTTTTATTTATCACGGTTAAAGGGTAGATTAGGTAAATAAGGGTAAAAATAATATTATAATGATATAAAACTACTCTAACATGTGTCCTAAGCTTATTTTATGAGTCACGGGAGGATGATATTTTGGCATTTGGTATAAACTTGTGTGTGAAAATTACATGTTATAATAATTAATTTAAAGTAAATGGAAGTATAACATAATCATGTTTCTTTTTTCTATAAAAATTTTAAGGTGTTCTTATATAACTGATCTATTTTAGAATAAATATTAATTAGAAAGATTAAAATATTTACTACATCATGGGATTTTATTTATAATTTGTATTCATTAAATACAAAAATTTATTTATACCACAATGATGATGATGTGAATACTTTATTAATGAATGATTCAAAGGAATGATACTATAAATATTAAAATAAATTTAATGTAAAAAATATTATGACACACACTAATTTTATGGATGATTATGAAATGTTATATTTTATTTAATTTAGTTTTTTCTAATCAATAAAGTTTTTATATCTATATCAAAAATCAATTATTAAATAATGTCAAAATTGACATAAATTGGTTTTAAAAAAAATACTATTTTATTAAATGATATAATAGTAATAAAAACGAATATTCAACCAAATTAAATATATAATGTTAAAATTATAGTTATTTATCCTCTTGAGGTTCTTTTGGAATTTTATAGTTACTATATTGACCATATAATGTTAAAATACAAAAAGTGATAGTAAGAGTTAATTTAAAAACCTAAAGTTAAATCCAAAAGATAAGGTTAAATTTGGGACATAAACATTTCTAAAACCTCTTGGTTGAGAGGATTTATACCCATCCTTATATTATCCTACAAATATATCACTTTAGAGCTATTATAATTTGAAAATCATTTTATAATAAAATAATATTTAATGACTTTTCTAAAGTGTCTCGCCTCCCTCTAATAAAAAGGCCACTACATCTACCCACTTTCTCACACCTCTCAAGCCCCCTGTGTAAAGGCCTAGATTTTCCATGTAATTTTTTTAATATAGAATTTTACGAGTTTGCAAAAATTTACAGCGTGTGAATCTAAGGTCCAGTGTGCACTGATTTAATTGACGGACTTTTTCTAAGGTACATTCAGTAAATGTGTAACCAGATTTTTCTAACCTTTGAACCGTTGAAAGGATTAAAAATCCAAGGGCACTATTGAATCCACAGCGCTAAGATTCACTTAAGGGAGACTTTACTTTGACTGCAGTATGTCCCGAGAAGAAGTTATGTTTTTTTAATTTTAGAATAAATGCAATAAAATTATTTTATGATTTTATTTTCTTACTTTTCCACCAACAGACAAGCGGAGTGTGGGACCCGCAGTGAGTCGGGCCAATGAATGGTTTGAATTTCCAAATCCTAAGTAACAATGTCGTTGTGGAATTTTGTAGGTTCCTAATCTATTATCCCCCATTAATTCCCCATGTCGTTAGTTACCCTTCCCCTCTCCTATAAATATAGAGCTTGGGGAGGGGTATCTGACAGACTTTGCCAAGAAACAAAGTGTTGTATGAGTGTTGTAATACTGGGCCATTAGAGGATGGAGCTAATCCCAGCGGGAGGTGACGTGCGACACCGAAGCCCCGAACCTGAGTTTGACGTTCGAGCAACGGCGGGGATGACGAACAACGAGACTCCCTCAACCATGAGCGCTCTCCAATGCTTTGAGGTAGGGGGTTGTGTTGATTGATTTTGGTTTTAACCGATATTCATTATAAAATGATTAGAACAGATCAACTCATGAACAAGTTGATCTTTTCATCGATATTGATATCTTGATAGGTTTTGGAATCAACTCATGAACAAGTTGATCTGTTTTTGTGTTGATTGTGATCACCTAATATTAAAGCTGGCGGCAAGCCGAATTAGGGCCTACCGCAGCGAAGTATGAAAACCCAGGAGCCTGCAGGCATAGACGACGTAGGAAACAGTCCTCGGTATGCAACTGGTGCCTCGATGAACACCCTACCGCTGGAACTGGGGCCAGCGCATAGCGGTGCGACTGCGGCACGGGAAGAAGTTGGTCGTGTGTTTGATGTAGTAGAGGAGGGGTGCGCCCCCGGAAGCGCACCCAAACAGTATCAGGGAAATGCCCTGCGTTGACCACGGCGGGATCAGAGGCCTCCAGTTCGACCAGTGGCCGGTGGACGGGGCACGCACCAGCAGCGCACCCGGCAGTAAGGTTGCACCCCGTCGGCCGCGGCACGGAGGACCCTCGCTGCCACGTAGCGCCACGTTGGGGAAACATCCACGGGTTGACCAGCTGATGTGGCTTCATACCACTTCAGTACTACCCTGACACACCTCGTTCGGGTGTTTCTATCGTCCCATACCTCCAGGCTATTGGCACCACCGGATCGGCCCAGCAGACCGACCCACCGCCCAGCAGGCCAACCCGTGGACCAGCAGGCTGACCTGAGGCCCAGCGGCCTGACCAGTGGTCCAGTCGGGTCGTGCTGGGCCCAGTGGTCCGGGTTGACCTAGGTCAGTTCAAACCCTAGTTGGGTTGGGTCGACTCAGGTCGATTCAGGTCGGCCCACGTCGAATCAGGTTGGGCCAGTCTGACCGAGGTGGACCAGGCCCAGATCCACTGCCATCTTGTTACAAAAATGGGCCCTAACTTCTAAATCGAACATCCATTTGATGAACCATCTGTAGTGTCGGTATCCTTAGGACAAGGTTTTAATTTTTGAGACACTCCATCTATGTTTTGGAGAAATTTGCGGCACATCCAGGTTGGATCAAATATAAATCCAACCGGACCCTGGGTACTAAAATGGTTGTATCTCGCAAACCGTGCATCCGATTGACGAGCTGTTTGAGTCTTTGGGACCCTCTTGAGTAGATGGATATTCTTTCACACATTTTGGTGACTTCCATGGAAGTAAATATGTGGATAGTGTCTTGAGGAGTGGTTCTCCCAATCAGACTACATATGGAACCCTATGATTGGTTGAGACCTGAATACTGCTTGACGATTTGCCTAGTGGGAAGCGGCTCTGTGTGACAAAGAAGGCCCACAGTGGGTAGAGGCTTTGTGTGACCCGAAAGACTAATGGTACTTGACAGGAGGAGTACCTAATTTAGGATATGGTGGGAAGCATCTCTATGTGACCCAGAATGCCCACGGTGGGAAGCGGCTCTGTGTGACCCGGCATGCCCATGCTACCCATCAGGGATAGGTACCACAGCAGTTCAAGGTCAGTGGGAAGCATCATTGTATAACTCAGAAGTCCCACTGTACATTATATAGGAGGATTTCTCCAGCATCTGAGGAGTTCGATGATATGATAACCCTTCTATCCTTGACCTAAAGTGATGCCTACTGTGAGCTGACTTGTGTTATGTACTTTTACTTCATGCATTGTGGTTTTTCCTTTTTAGAACTCTAGGATACTTATGGGGGTCTCGATATCCCTACTGAGTATCTTTATACTCACCTATGCATGGGCTTTGCCCGCACCTTATTGTTTCTGGGGCAGACGACGTACAACATTGATTAAGGTTGAGGGAGCTAAGACAGGGTGGTGCTTGGAGCTAGACATTTTTGGCATGATATGATGCAGGGAATACAGATCAGGAGCTATAACTACTCTTCAGGTAGGATCCATGGTGGACGATCTAGGAGCTACCTTTCACTTTTCAGTTTTTTTTACTTTTTCAATTGTACTTGTACTTTTTCCTGTTGGGATTGTATTCCGGCCCCCTTTACATTCATCACTCTTTACTATAGTAGTTTACATCACAATTGCTTTTGTTTCATTATATTATGTTTGGTTTCCTCTTGATTAGTTCTACTCTATGATTTTTTATAGTTTAAAGGAAATTCCTTACCATTTTAACGATACACTTTTCTGGTGCTTGTCGCCAGCCCCTGGCCTATGGAAGGCGGGATTGGGTTAGTCACAACACGGGCCCCAGGGATGGGTCATGACAATGTGGTATCAGAGGTGGTCAGTTCTACCTCAGTGACCGGGACACTATGTTTTTTTAGAGCAACTGTTTTGAGTGTTGTGAGTTCGGACTTCAGGTTCAGGGAGTCCAGGGTTGGTGCGGCGGCTGACGTATCCATACACTGGAACCTTAAGTACTTCTTTTGGGCTAAATGTATGAAAATACTGGTTGGCTTGTTTTTTTTTTGATTTTTAATAAAAGTCAGATCACCAAGTATAATGTTTTAATTGTGGAATGTCTTGATTTATCTCAGGATGCCTCCACAAGGACGACCATCCAGGATCTAGATGCATGAGGACAACCCTCTCAGTAAAGAGGTGTTTGTCTAGGGACCAGTGTTTGAGATGGCCACACCAGGTGGTGCCCCAGTGCTACCACCACCCGATGGTCATCCCATTCTACCGAAAGTTTCGGTAGATGATGTGCATAAGATCAATGCCCTACATGAGTTTCAAAGGCCGAGAACTCCCAGGTTCATGGGTAAGATAGACTCTCGAGTCGTTGAATACCGGCTAGGGGTTCTGACGTGGGTCTTCTGATTAGTATGAACAACACCTGACCAAATGTCTATCTTGGCAGTGGGCCTTCTACATGAATCAGCTGGGAGATGGTGGAGCTTGACCATCCATGTTCATGATGAGGTGACCCTCGCTTGGGTTGACATTGAGAGGCTTTTTTGGGACGATTTTGTTTTACGACGTTGTGCACGGTGCGCATTCAGGAGCTGTTTCACGTTTAGTAGGTCAGCATGACAGCGGTCGAGTACTCACAAAGGTTCACAGAGCTTTCTGGCTTCTATAAGGATATGGATAGAGACCATTTATTCAGGGCTCGGGCCTTCGATTAAGGGCTGAGGAGGGAGATTAGGGCTTCAATTGTGACCCTTAGCATCCCCACCCAGGCTGGAGTGCTAGAATGGGACCTTCTTGCGGAGAGCATCCTGACAGAGCAAGAGCCTAAAGCTGGAGCCTCCAGCAGACCCCAGGCAATAGAGTCTTCGGCAGGCAATAGGCATCAGGCACGTGGGCCCAAGCAGGCTAGGTCTTTCAAAGGGTGACCCCAGGACTCTGGATCAGCAGTAAAAGCCTCCCAATCCAGAGGGAGTCAGTAGGGAACCAGACAGTGATTTACATGCGGTGGATAGGGCCACCTAAATCGTGACTGCCTGACCCATTGTACGAAAGACCAGAAGACGGTCGAGGATCCACCAAGGCAGAGGAAGAGGTTCACGCAAGGAGGTCCGTAGAGTGACGAACATGGAAGGGGATCCGGTCGTGCAGTAGGAGGAGGGCAGATATTCGAGGTTCTACCACCCCCACCACCAGGAGGTCCACCCTGACTACAAAGAGTAGGTGGGCAGGGGTGAACTCAGCTTCAGGAAGCTAAGGCCTATGACCATGGCACTCCAGAGATGATTAGAGATATGAAATGTGTCTATCCACCCTAGATGTATTTCTTATATACACAGGTGTCAGTCGCTCTTTTATTTTCAGGGCCCTCTTTCGGATCTCAGATATTCCAATAGAGACGTTGGCTCGATCCTTACGGCTAGAGACTCCTAATAGAGTGGATTCTATGATTACACACTGGTGCCGATAGTGTTAGATTACTCTAGGAGGTGATAGCATCAGCTGGGATCTCCTAGTAGCGGTGTCGAGGCCTTACGACGCCATCTTGTGTATAGACTATTTATCAACAGCCCATGTTTAGATCGATCGTGTTTGGAACAAAGTTTGGTGGATCCGCATGGATGGGACCAGGTTTTTCTTCGCCGATGAGAAGGGAACCTTTGCAGCACCTGACGAACTTACCCAGAGAAGGGTGCAGCAAATCACTCATTAGTTGGCTAGTCGTACCCTCGAGGCAGTTGATGTTGAGAGTTCGATCTATCTTGTAGTGGTGGACCAGTATGTTGATGTCTACCCGAATGATGTCCCATGACTACCTCCATGCAGATAGTTAAACTTTTTCATCAACCTATACCCCGGGACAACACCGATATCTACACCATCATATCAGATTTCTCCCGTGGAGCATAGTGAGTTACAGGTGAAATTGGATGACTTACAGGGAATGGGGTTCTTAAGAACCAGTGTTTCTCCATGCGCAGCCCCAATTTTGTTCATCAAGAAAAAAGAATAGAGTTTGATACTCTATGTGGTCTATCGGCGCCTGAACTAGGTGACCGTGAAGAACACGTATCCACTTCCAAGAATTGATGATATTTCCAATCATCTGAAGGGAGATCATTGGCTTTCATATATTGACCTTAGATCAGGCTATAATCAGCTCAGGGTATGAGATGAGGATGTGTAGAAGATGGCCTTCAGATGACGGTATACCCACTATGATTTCTTGGTTATGCCATTCAGCATGACCAACACCCCTGCAGTGTTCCTGGGACCCATGAAGAGGATCTTCCAGCCATACATTGATCTTTTTATAGTAGTCTTCATTGACAACATCCTGATATACTTAGTGACGGATCAGGAGCATGCCTATCATCTACATATAGTTCTGCATACACTCTGAGAGCAACAAATTTATGGTAAAATCTCGAAGTGAAAGTTCTGGATACAAGAGGTCAACTTTCTAGGACAAATTTTCTCTGAGTCTGGGGTTTTAGTTTATCCAGTGAAGATAGAGGATATTCTTTCTTAGGATCCACCCAGGAGTGTGACCGTGGTGCAAATATTCAAGGGGGTGGCTGAATATTACCAGAGATTTGTACCTGACTTTTCCAGAGTTGCGGAAACCCTTTCAACTTTGACGAAGAAGGTGCAACCCTTCGTATAGAGGGATAGATGCCAATGGAGTTTTCAAAAGCTAAGACATAGACTGACAAGTGCTCCCATATTGAGGCTACTGGAAGAGGGCGTAGGGTATTTATTCTACCGCGATGCATCAGGGACTGGACATGGGTGTGTCCTGATGCAAGAGAAACTAGTAATCTCTTATGGATCAAAATAGCTAAAACAGCATGAATAGAACTATGCTAACAATGTTCTGGAGTTAGTTGTAGTGGTTTTCTCTATGAAGATATGGCGGCATTACTTGATGGGTGAACATTTTAAAGTCTTATCTAATCATAAGAGTCTCAGGTATATCTTCTCTTAGAAGGACCTGGACCTGAGATACGAGCGATGGATAGAGTTCCTCCAGGACTATGACTTTGATATATTCTATACTTTTGGGAAGTGGAATGTGGTAGGAGATGCACAAAACAAGAGTTCTGGCCTGTACTTGCTGACTGAGGCGACAAAATAGTTAGTCGCGTTGCAGATATCCTTCATTGATATAGATGGTGCGGCTTACCTCCAGTTTATGACTGTCACTCCCCCACTTATTCAGCGAGTCAGGGAGGCACAGCTTGGAGACATTGACTATGAGGCTCGACATGCTCATATATCCTTGGGATAAGCACCTGATGGATTTTTTGAAGGTGGGGATCATTTCATCCACTTAAGGGGACATAACATTGTACCGGAGGTGCTACAGAAGGAGGTGTTGAGGGAATTACATACGTCCCCTCTGGCGGTACATCCTGGTGTGGAAAAGATGTACTAGGACCTCTGGCGTCAGCACTGGTGGCTAGGGATGAAGAAGGCTGTAGCAGAGTTTGTTTCGCGGTGCCTCACTTGTCAGCAAGTTAAGGCTAAGCACTAGGTTCCAGTAGGCTTAGCACAACCACTAGAGGTGTCAGAGTGGAAGTGGGGTGGGATATACATGGAATTTGTGGTAGGGCTTCCACCTACGTTCAAGGGACATGATTCCAACATGGTGAATTTTGAACGGCTCACCAAGTCGGCCCACTTCTTACCTTTCAGAGAGCAGGGATCAGTGCAGAGATTGGGACACCTCTATGTACAGAAGATTGTGCGACTCCATGGAGTTCCATAGATGATCATCTATGACCGTTATGATAATTTCACATCCCGGTTGTGGAAGGTATTTTTGGAGGCATTTGGGGCTCATCTACATTTGAGCACTACCTTTCATCCTCGGATGGATAGTCAGACAGAGTAGAGCATACAGACACTGGAGGACATGCTTTGTGCATGTGTCCTAGATTTTGGCCACAGTTGGGAGGATCACTTTCCCTTGGTGGAGTTTTCTTATAATAATAGTTACCACTCCACCATCGTTATGGCGTAATTTGAGGACTTGTATGGTCGACCTTGAAAGTCACCTCTATGCTAGACAGACCCAGGAGAGTTATCACTTATGGGCCCATAGTTGGTATGGGCTAACACTGAGAAGGTACAGATTATCTAGGAGTGAATGAAGACTGTGCAGAGCAGAGAGAAGTCTTATGCTGATAAGAGGCAGAGATCATTGGAGTTCTACGAGGGGGGCCACGTATTCTTGCAAGTATCTCCTCAATAAGGACTACGGAGATTTGGTCGAGGCAGCAAGTTATCACTTAGGTTTATCGGACCATTACTAATAATTCATAGGATAGGCAAGGTGGGATACCGCTCGGCACTTCCACTGTAGTTGGAAAGGGTTCACGACATCTCCCACGTATCCCAGATGAGGGGATACGTGCACAACCCATATCAGTTCATCGACCATGGAAATATGGACTTGGACAATGGGGCAACATATATGGAGGTTCTAGTAAATATTGAGGATCGATAGGAGACGGTCCTTCGTGGGTGGTAGATACCTCTGGTACGTGTTCGCTGACAGCACAGGAACATCCAGGATAGCACTTGGGAGACAGAGGCTCTGATTCATACTTAGTACCCCCATCTGCTTCCTCAGTCTATGTTGTGGCTTTCATGGACAAAAATCCCTAAGGTGGGGCGAATTTAATGAACGTGATTTTCTACGTAATTTTTTTTATTTATATGGAATTTTACGAGTCCGCACAAATTTACAGTGCATGAATCCAAGTTCTGGTGTGCCCGTATTTAATTTCTGAACATTCAAAGGTATGTTTATTAAACGTGTAACTGGATTTTTAAAACATATGAAAAGGTGCTCGGATTAAAAATTTGAGGGCACCATTGAATCCGCAGCGCCTGGATTCGCCTAAGGGAGAATTTACTTTGACCGCAGTAGGTCCCAAGAAGAATTTATGTTTTTTTAATTTTATAAGAAATGAAATGAAATAATTTTATTATTTTATTTTCTTTATTTTCCACCAATGGACGAGCGGAGTGTGGGACCCGTGGTGAGTTAGCCCAATGAATGGCTTGACTTTCCAAATCCTAAGTAACGACATCATTGGGGAATTAGAAAGGTTCTTAATTTATGAGCTCCTATTAATTCCCCACGTCATTACTTACCCATTCCCTCTCTTATAAATATAAAGCTTGGGGAGGGTTATCAGACAAGCTTCACCAAGCAACGAAGTTCTATAGGAGTGTCGTAATGCTAATCCCTTAGAGGGCGAAGCCGATCCCAACGGGAGGAGACATACAACACTGAAGCCCAGAACCAGAGTTTGACGTTCAAGCAGTGGTGTGGATGGTGAACAACAAGACTCCCTCAACAATGAGAACTCTCCAACATTTTGAGATAGGGGTTTATTTTGATTGATTTTGGTTTTCGTCGCAATTCTTTCTAAAATTATAAGAACTGATCAACTCATGAACAAGTTGATTCGTTCATCGATATCTTTTTGTGGGAGGGTGTGTTTCGTTATTTTGGGGATTGGGTTTGGAATCAAGGCATGAGTTCCTGTTGAAATTTTCCCCAAAACTCCCCTAGTATTATATCTAATACGGATGGTGCGGGCCAACACGAACAAGGCTTGATCCCTTCTGTTTGTGCATTGATTGTGATCGCTCAATATTGAGGATGGAGGAAAGCCAAATCAAGGCCTACCGCACTGAAGGACGCGAACCTAGGATCAAGAAGGTTCATACGACACAGGAAATAGGCCCCAGTGCATGACTGACCGCCCGACGAACACCCTGCCACCGGCACCGGTGCCGGCGGCAGCGCATAGCGATGCAGCAGTAGCACGCGGCGGCACTGGCCACGTGTCCGGAAGAGTCAAGAAGGGTCGCGCCCCCAGCGGCACACCCACGTGGCAGTAGGGCCGTAGCCTGCATTTTCCACGGCAAGAGCAGAGGCAGCCGGTTCGACCGGTGGCTAGTGGATGGGGAGTGTGATAGTGGTGCACCTGGCGGCAAGTCCGCCACCCGTCGGCCGTGGCGCGGAGGACCTGCAGTTCCATGTGGCTCCGCGTTGGGTCAACCCCCGCGATTTGACCCATAAATGTGGATTTGCGCAATGTCATCCCTACCTGGACACACTGTCTCCGTGTGTCTCTCGTGGCCCATGCCACCATGCGGGTGGCACCACCGGGTCGGCCCAGTGGACCGACCCGCCACCCAGCGGGCCATCCCGTAGTCCAGTGTGCCAACCCATGGCCCAGCCGGGTCCTTCCGGGTCGACCTGGGTTGGGTCGGATGCGAGTCGAGTCGGGTCGACCTCGGTCGAGTCGGGTCGACCCCGGTCGAGCCCGGTCACCCCTGCCAAACCAGGTCGGGCTAGTCCGACCGATGTGAACTAGGCCCAGACCCAGTATTGTCTTGTTACAAAAAATGGGCCCTAACTTCTAAAGTAAAAGTTCTTTGGACGAACCATCTGTTCCGTCAGGATCCTTAGGACAAGGTGGTCCTTTTTGAGACACTCCACCTAAGTTTTGGAGAAATTTGGGGCATGGAGGGGTCAGATCGAATATGAATCCAACCAGGCCCTCGGCACTAAAACGAATGTATCTCGCAAACTGTGCATTCAATTGACGAGCCATTTGCGGCTTTGGGACTCTCTTGAGGAGACAGATATTTTGGAATTATTTTTAGTGACTTAAATGGATATAAATCTGGGGAGAGTGGAATAAGGAGTGTTTCACCCAATCAGACTACGTATGGAACCTTGCGGTTGGCTGAAACCTAAAGAATGCTTGACGATTGGCCCAGGGGGAAGCGGCTCTGTGTGACCCAGCAGGCACATGGTGGGGAGAAGCTCTTTTTTACTCGGCAGACCCACGATACTCAAAAGGATGAGTACCTCGGTTTTTCCAAGGTTGGAAGCGGCTCTGTGTGACCCAGCATGCCCATGGTGGGAAGCGGCTCTATGTGACCCGACATTCCTGCGGTACCCATCAGGGATGGGTTCAAGAGCAATTCAAGGTTTGTGGGAAGGGGCTCTGTCTGACCCGGTAGGCCCGCAGTGCTCGATAGAGGGGTCTTTCTCTAGTAGTTGAGGATTTCCATGACGTGATAACCATTTTATCCTTGACCTAAAGTGATACCTGGTGTGATCTGACTTGTGTTGTGTACTTTCGCATCATTCTTTGTGGTCTTTCCTTTGTGGAACTCTAGGAGACCTATGGGGGACTCGGGGTCCCTACTAAGTATCGTTATACTCACCCTCTCATGGACTTTTCCCGCACCTTATTGTGTCTCGTGCAGACGACGTACAACATTGATTGAGGCTGAAGGATCTAGGATGGGGCGGTTCTTGGAGCTGGACCTTTTTGGCGTGATGTGAAGCAGGGGATATAGATTGGGAGTTGTACTTACCCTTTAGGTAGGATCCACTGTGGATAATCCAGGAGTTGCCTATCACTTTTTATTTGTTTTTTACTTTTCAGTTGTACTTGTACTTCTTCTAGTTGGGCTTGTATTCCAGCCCCCTTAAATTTTATCATGCTTTACTACAGTAGTTTACTTCACAGTTTCTTTTGTTGCATTCTACTCTGTTTGGTTTCCCCTTTTTGTGTTCTACTCTGTGAGTTTTTACATGTTTAAAGGCAATGCCTTCCTGTTTTAGGGATACACATTTCTGGTGCAAGATGCCAGCCCTTGGCCTGTGGAAGGCGGGATTGGGGTAGTTACGTCATGGGCCCTGGGGGACGGGTCGTGACAGCTTGGCTCATCAAAATTTTTCTCAAAAAATTTCTCAACATCCCAAACTTACACTTAAATTTCGCACATTGGTTTTAAATCCATCATAAGGAGAATTTTTTAAAAAATCAAAAGGAGATACTCAAAAAAAGGTAATTGTTTTATCACATCATTCAAAATTATTTTCTTCTTATACTTCATCTTATTATGTTGTCTCCATACTAAAGTAATAAATATAGTATATTCCACCTGATGAGATATTATTATAATTATGGTTAAATTTATACCTCCTTTTATCTATCCTATGAATGACAATATCACTATGTGTGTGTTCATACGACTTACCATATCCATGTTGTGGTTTAATTTGTTAATAAACAATACATAATTTGGATAAGTATAATTATGAGTATAATGGATTTAAATATTTAATATAACCTGATAATTATTCTCTATAATTAATATACCATTCGATTTCATATTATTTAACCATTAATTAAATGATATCGTCATTCGTGCGTACGTACGGCCTACCGTCTCCATGATGCGATATGATTCATTTTACTTGATCTTCATTGAAACACGATTATATACATGAATGGGATGAATAAATATGATATATATTAAACTAATATCATTCTTTAATGGATATAACTGTAACCTAATAAGTGTAACATGAACATATCCGACAAAACTTACATAAGAACATAAAGTAGTTAATATCTGAATAACGAGTTATAATGAAATGTTACTAACAAATGGATGATAATATATTAGTATATTATATCATAAAAATGATTATGATTTTTTAATAACTCAATAACATTTTTAAATCATTATATAAGAGTTTAGAATACATACAAAGGATATCGGACCTAAGGTAAGGGATAATTCTACAATCTCATTATTATCCGAGATTGTTTAAATGTAAGTGCCTACTGGGGTATATTTATCATCCACATACATGGTTCCTAAATATATATTTTTATTTCTATTCATATAATATTTTTTAAAGTCAATTTTAACCCTTAGTGAATTTTTATTAAATTTTATGGAAAGAATCTTTCTTTTGTTTTCCATATAAGGTACTATTTGACTTTTCCGACAAGAGTATGAGAAGAATTAATTTACTTATATAGCATGAAAGAATTTTTTATTCTTTTTAAAGCCTTATTTCTATGAATATTTCTATATGTTATTTAAATTTAATTTTCAACTAAATTCAATTCTTTTAAAATTGCGCAGCATTTTGAGAAAAGAAATCATTTTTGAAGAAGAAAGGATATTTTCTTCAAAAATTAAGTTCAAATGTTTTATCAAAATTATTTTCCATCTAAAATTATGCTCTTAAAATAGGGTTATGTTTCTATCCCTATTATTAATATTATTTGATTGTTTTAATGATGCGATGATATTTTATATGGATTGTTTTATGATGGAATGATGTTTAATAAACCCTTTTTATTTCTTAGGTTATGTTATGATTAATGATTTATGTTTTTGTGGCATGTGTAAAATGATTTCATTATGAGATGGGTGATACCTATATCTCCCACCAATGCATTAGGTAAATATTTATATTTCATGAGATAGAAATAAAAATAATAGAAAGTAAATTGGGTTTAGTAATGTAGGGTTGTAATGGAAAGTAAACTCAGTTTAGTAATGGACTTTTTCCACTATGATGGTTAGGGCTTTGTGCCTTGGATAATATGGAAATGATTTTCTATGCTTATGTTTTTCCCACAAGTTCATGATTTATTACAATTCTATGTCTTCTTAATTAATGATCATTTATAATTTATTCCTTACAAGGTACTGATATATATTTCATGAATCATGATTTTCATATTCAAATGTTATTTTCATGTTTTTTTACATTTGTATGTTCATCTATTATTTTCTTACCCTTACTGAGCATCTAATCACACCCTTTATTATAACTCCATTCCTCGGATTATAAAGAAATAATTTAAGTAGGAGTACTAAATTGGATGATCTTTATTGGATATGTTGAACATCTTTCAAAAGTTAAGAGAATGTTTTCCTTGTTTCCAAAGGCCTTAAAATATTACGGCCCTCATGCATGCTTTTGTAAAATGTAATGAATATTCATCTAAAAATATGAAATATTTATATACGTCATTCATGGGTTGTTATAGGTGTAAGGTTTTCCCGTAATTATATTAATATATCATCTTGTATAGGATACTATATTTATTACATTAGTACAAAAACAACAAAACAAGATGAAGTAGAATAAGAAAATAATTTTGAAAGAGGTGATAAAAAAAATTACCTCTTTTTTGTGTATCTCCTTTTTATTTTCACAAAAGGTCTCCATAGGATGGATTTCTGCCCAAATTGTGGTCTATATGTGGAAGGGAGGGGTGTTGGGAGCTCATTTGAGAAGAATTTGTATGATACATGGGGATTTAGAGGTGTGAGAAAGTTGGTAAATGTGGAGTCCTTTTATAAGAGGGGGCACTTTGTAAAAGTCTTGAAATATTATTTTAAAGTAAATTTATTTTAGAGATTTTAATAGACAAAATGTTATCTATTTTGAGGATAAGAGAAGTGTAGTTATAAATAATCTCATCCAATAATTTTTTGACAAGTATTTAGTTTATTTTAAACATTATATTTTTATTTTTCCCTTATTTACTCTCTTTTAATTTTAGTTAAGGTAACAATATTTTAATTATTAAGATTCTATTAAGATTACTTATATGGGATAAATTTTCTATAATTTTACAATTAATTAAATTTTAGACCTCATAAAATCCTATTTTTAATATTAAATTATTTTTATGATTTTTAAATAATTTAATAGTATATTATTTTAATAAAATATCAATAGTGTCAATTTTTACTCTATTAATTTCATTGAATTTGAATAAAATAAAAATAGATATATAACTTGGAACCAAATAATTAAATAGTCTTATAACCTTTCATATTATCCTATAAAAACTCATGGATGATATAAATTATTTCAAATAATATTTATTTTACTATTTATAATATCATTTATTTAACATTTTTCTTATTTAAATAATTTTTATTTCAGTTTTGTTTTAATATTTATTGTAATTATTTAATATTTAAAAATTATAAATAAATTCACATAATGTATATAATTTTATCAGCTTTCTATAGACTATTTATTTTCTAAGTTTCATCAAGTTTACCACAACATTAATATTATTATACTTATATGAAGTAAGAGAGTGACATGTTGTCACTTTCTTTTGTCTTAATTATAATGATATCACTTTTAAGGTAAAATTCAATTAAATGAATCAATTATAACCATTATGTGTTATTGGTTGAATTTAATAAATTTTATAGGATTTTTTTCAGGTGTTTGAGTAATTTTATTGTCTTTAACATATTGTTTGTTACCCCAATTTACTTGATTTACCTTTAATTATGGTAAATAAAAATTACCGTAGTTACTTTTCATAAAATCCAATAATAATAAAAGTAACCAATTAACATAATTTGGGCCCAATAAATTCAAATATGGAAGAAATTTTTTAAAATTCAAAACATAGATGATTCAATAATTAATTTATAATTAATTACCATTTTCAAAACGAGAAAAAAATGTTATTTAAAAGTAAAAAACAATCAAAAGATTTGTATGAGTTTATATCTAATTTCATTGTGAAATTACTTTAAATGAAAAAAACTATATTTAATGATAAAAAATAATTTAATTATATAGGAAAAACAATTAAATTGATAACCTTTATGTATCAATAAATCAGATGAAAAGGTAGTCTCAAATTGAAATGTAGTATTTTTCACTATTCATTAGAAAATGGATATTATCATAAAAATAGAAAAAATTCAACCAAAGTAGATTTTTATGCCCTGATTCCAAATAATAATTTTATTTTTTTCTAAAATAAATTATAAAATTATAAGAAATATATTTAAAATGTCTTCGCCGTCAAAAGGCTGTAAATCTCCGTTTGAAGAAAAATGGTCATTTTATCCCTGAAATTTAATTTATTATTATATCATGTCTAGAAAACATATAAGATTAATTTTAAACATTAAATTGAATATACGACATATATATTTCAAAAATAAAATCTATAAAGTGTGATTTTATTATTTTATAGACAAACTTATTTTCATTTAAATAGTTTTTTTAGAAGGAAGTTAATATGATTCATACCCACCATTATAATGAATAGGTTGTAATCATTAGCTATCATATATAAATAGTCTTGTGTGAAATTAATTTTGTCAAAAGAACTTGAAATTATATATAACACTAGCCAAGAATAGTGTTTCGTATACTGTAAGCTAATACAGTGTTGTGTATAGTGGTGTAGCATACAACACAAGACATCAAAGAAATTAAAATTAATATATCTCATAAAATCTGAGGGTGTTACATTCTACCACTCTTAAAATGAATTTATCCCTATAAATTCTTCATAGTTATAAAATTTTTACTACTTGAATGTTTCTTTCATAGAAACCCATATGATAAAAAAGAATACTAAAACTTCATTTTAAAAAAAGGAAAGTTAAAAAACATAATGGTTACCCAATATAACTCATCACTGGGTTTATACAAAGAATAATATAGTTGGGAAGTGAAAACATGGATATGGAAGAAAAATCTAACCATCACATTCAGATTGATAGTGACAGAGAACAATTTTTGGAGAAAGTTAACAACCAGAAACCCATAAATCTATGATGATTTAAGGGACTATATGATTAATTGTATAAGAAGGTACAAAGATAACATTTTTGGTTTTCAAGATCCTTTCCCTAATTTTAAAAAACATGAGAATTAATACTTTCTTGATTTCAGTACAACCTCTCTATTTTTTATGCCTTGAACAATTTCTACTTCATCTCTTATTCAAAGAAATGAAGTTGAATCTTTCATTCCTGAAGTGTTAGAAGATCATGTGATCCATAAATAGAATTATTGGCCATTCTATCTGTCTCAAAAAAAATTAACATAGATTATAAAATATGCATGAGTCCACCAATAGTGGTATAATACATTAATCTAACAAACTTCAATCAAAATATAACTTATACTTTCCAAAATTGGATATCCTTAAAATCCTTCCCAAAAGTGAAAATATACAACTTTAGAAAGAGGTGAACTAAATTGGTTTAACATTCACCTCCCATATCTCATAAGTTAGTTCTCTTTTTTTACATTCCAAACATGTGAATACCTTAATCATTTATTCTCTTGATCCATGGTAACAACCTAAACTATCAGATATGCTTATTGAAAACATCCATGTTTTCTTATTCTTAAGTCCAAAAAGTTTTAATCTACAAACGAGATAGCATAAACCATATTTAAATAAATACATATCTATTTAAAAGGTATATAATATCATCAAATTTACTTATTCTTATCCATTATACCTTTATCCAAATATTATTATCTCAACATCAAGCTCATATTAGGGGTCATCCTTCCCTAAATCATGTTTTTTCAAAAAATATCACCTTATTACCTCAAGCACTTTTCATGGTTACCAATAACAATAAGAATATACATTAAAATACATGTCGAAAACCACAGTGGTCCATTACGTAGATATTTCATTATTCCAAAATACCATAAAAGTGATTGACAATATTTTTATGGAATCCCATTAACTAAATACTCATCCATTCCACCACTTCATATTTATACTCAACATCATCAATAGTAACCTCTTGTGATTTTCCGTTTTCTTTTCCCTTAAGAGTTTTTTGACATTGATCATCATTGATAACCCTTTGATTAGGTAATTGTTTGGAATAATGCCCCATTTCTTTTCACTTTTAGCATTGAACTGTGGGTTGTGCATTCTCTATAGCCATTTCTATATTCACATAATTAGATACCTTTTTCTCATTACTTAGACACTCAACAGCACTATGATATTCTTTTCCACAATTAAAAAAATTTCTAGTCCCTTTAAGATAATCTCCACCATGCTTCTGTCCAGACTTTGAGAAAAGGATACACTCATCTTAATTTCACTATTTTTTTGACATTTTCTTTTAAATTCCATCTTTAGTGTCTTGTCAAAATAATGAGATTGATATGTAACACCAACTTCTATTAGTACCTTAATAGCATAATGAAAAATATCTTCATATAAACTATAGTCTCTTATAGCTATTTTCCTTCGAAGACTTGGTTTTAATCCACTGAAAAATTGATCAACTTTACTTTTAGGTTGGATAATAAATCTAGAATCATACCTTTCCAGTCTTGTAAAATTTTTCTCTTATGTACCAACGATTTAATCATCCTTCTTATTAATCTCAAAGAAATCCTTTCCCATTTTCCATTGAATAATATGAGGAAAGTACTTATTGAAAATATGCTCTTAAACTCCTCTCATTCCACAGATTCAATTTCATATATTTTATTTTTATTCTTGATTATAGTCAACCACGGGTCCACTTATCTTTCCTAACAATAAAAAACTGAAGTGACTTTTTCATGTTTCAAATAGTGAAGGATGAAAAATATCTTTTCAATGGTACTGACCCACTCTTCCATAATAAGTGGATCACAATACCCACTGAAAGAAGGTGGATGTTTCCTCATGAAGGACTCAATGGAAATTTGTTCCCTTGTCTTCTCATTTGGAATTCCAGAATTATTCATAAATTGTGTAATTGTTGTGATAAGATTTTTCATTCCATCTCCCATAACATTTTATTTTTTTAGGAGGACAATCATTTCATTTCCCATTACAATGATTGTTAACATAGTTTATTCGGGTTTGACCCATTGGCTAAAACCCAAACAAGAATATTGTGAGGGGGAAATTCATACTAGGAAAACCACATAATCAAGGGGGTTTATTTTTAATCTCTAAAATCTTAGTTTTAATCCTAGGTTATTCATGATAATTACCATAATTCTATGATGGTAACCTATAATTATACATACCCTTAGAAAATCCCTTAGAAATATCTATAGGGATCTCATTAAATTTTTCACTTACTTTTATCCAAAGGTTAACTAAACCTTTCCTATGATAGAAACTATAACTATCCAAGCTTGTTGAATATGAATATTACATATTTTTAGATGAATATTCATTAAATTTCAAAAATTCACTCTTAAGGACTGTAATTTTTTAGTGCCTTTGGATACTTGGAATATATTCTTCCAACTTGTGAAAGATATTCAACATCCCCCATAATGATCTTCCCCTTTATTACTCCTACTTAAATGATTTATTTATAACTTGAGGAATTCAACCATAATAAAGGGTGATATTATATTCTCATTATAGGTAAAAAACAATAAATTAACATATTAATGTAAAAAACATGAACATAACTTTTGAATATCAAAATCTTGAGGCATGAAATAAATCTTAGCAGTTTGTAAGGCATAAATCATAATGGAACATTAACCATGATGACATATAATTGGAATAAAACATAAAATTTTTTCAAACAAAAAAATAAATATAATCATTTCCATATTATCCAAGGCTCATATCCAAGTACATCATAGTGGAAAAATTTCACTACTGAACCGAGATTACTTATTATTCCATCTATGTATTACTGAAATGGATTTACTTTCTATTCCATTCATGTCTACCTCATGAGAAATAAATCTTTACCTATTTCATTGGAGGGAGATATATTCCCCCCACATAATATAATGAAATCATTTTTTTGTGTTCTACAAATAAATAAATCATTCATCATAGCATAACCCAAGGAATAAAATGGGGTTTTTAACATCATTCCATCATAAAATAATCCATGTAAAAAAATAATTTCATAAATATAATTTCATCTTGGACATAATAAAATAATAGTATCAATATAAATAGAAACATAACCCTATTTAAATAATTTAAGCTTACAGGGAAATTATTTTTGATATAACACAAGAAATTAATTCTTGATGAAAATATCCTTTCTTCTAGAAATAAGTTTTCTTTCCTAAAAACACGGTGCTATTTTAAGTGAAAAACATTTCTTTTAAAATGAATCTGAAAACATGAAATGGAAGATTCATGAAAATAAGAAATCATGAAACTTTAAAAATCCATTCATTCTGAATATGTAAAAAAAATCTTCTCATCCTTTTTCTAAAAAGGTCAAAAAGTACATCATACCGAAAGTGACAAAATATTCCTTTCATAACATTTAATAAAAATTCTCCAATGGGAAAAATTGACTTTACAAAATTTTATAAGAATAGAAATAATATTACATATTTATGACACATGGATGTGGATGATAAATATACCCCAGTAAATACTTACATATAATCAATCTCGGATAATAATGAGATTGTGAAATTATGCCTTACCTTCGGTCTAATTTCCTTATTATGTATCTAAACCTCCTTTATATAAATTTAAATAATGTTATTTACTTATTACAGAATCATAATTATATTTATGATATCATTTATGAATATATTATCATCCGTTTGTTAGTAACATTTCATTATCACTCGTTATTCGAATATTAACTACTTTGTGTTCTTATGCATGTTTTATCAGATAAGTTAATGTTCCACTTATTATGTTATGATTATTAAATTTATAAAAGGATATTAGTATAATATAAATCATGTTTATTCATTACATTAATGTATAAAATCTTTGTTTAATGAATATCATGTAGAATAAATCGCATCGCATCATGGAGACGGTAGGTCGTACTTGCTCATAAGCGATGATATGATTCAGTTAATGGTAAAAAGGCATGGAATTTTATTGTGTATTAATTATAAAGAATAATTATCATGTTTTATTCTTTATTTAAATACATTATACTCATAATTATACCCATATAAATTAAGTATTGTTGAATAAAAAATAACACCACGATGTGGAGACGGTAATCCGTATGTACGCACGCATGGTGATATTGTTCTTCATATGATTGATAAAAGGGGGTATACGGTTGTAACATATTTATATTCTTATATTATCAGGGTAGAAGATACTTGATTAATTAATTTATTATGGAAAAACATAATTAGAGGAAGTAGATGAAGAAATGAATTTTGAAAGAGGTGGTAAAGCAATTACCTCTTTTTTGAGTATCTATTTTTGATTTTTACAAATGGTCTACTTGGGATGGATTTTTGCCCAATGTTTGGTATCTAGGATGAAACGAGGAATGTTGTGATATTATATGATTGGAATTTGGATGATCCAAAGGTCTTGAGAGGTGTGATTAATTGGGTAGATGTGGTCTCCTTTTATAATAGGGAGGAGAGGGACTTTAAGAAAGTCTTGAAATATTATATTATTATAAACTAATTTAAAATTACAATAGATCCAAAGTTATATATTTTGAGGATAATATGAGGATAGCTCTAAATAATCTCATCCAATAATTTATATACATGTATTAATTTTATATTGAATCTTATCATTTCAGTTTACCCTAAATTACTCTCTTTTCATTTTAGTTAGGGTAACAAAATTTTAATTATTAATAGGATATTAAGTTTACTTATATGAGGTTAATTTCTAGTAATTGGAAAATTAATTATATTTTAGACCTTATAAAATCCACTTTGAAATTTTAAAATATTTTTATGATTTTTAAATAATTTAATAAAATATTTTTTTAATAAAATATCAATAGTTTCGATTTTTACACTATTCATGTCATTGAATTTAAAGAAAATCCAAACAAATATATAACATCAAAAAAACATTGAATAGTCTTTTAACATGTCATATTCATCTATACACATCATGGATGACATAAATTATTAAAATAATATTTATTTTACTCTTTATGATATAATTTATTAGATATTTCTCTTAATAAAATAATAATTGTATCACTGTTGTATCAATATTTATGGAAATTATTTAACATTTAAGATTTCTAAATAAATTCATCTGATGTATATAATTTAATTATACTTTGAAAGAATATTTATGTTTTATGTTTTATCCTATTTATTGCTACATTAAAATTATTATACTTATTAGAGATAAGAGAGTGACATGTTGTCACTTTCTTTTGTTTTAATTAAAATTACATCACATTCATGGTAAAAAGTCCATTAAATGAATAAATTGTGACCCTTAGGTGATATTGGTCAACCTTCACTTATACAGTAGTATTTTTGTAGGTTTAAAGATAATTTTATTATCTTAATCATTCTATTTTTTACCATAATTTACCTGATTTACCTTTAATTGTGGTAAATAAAAATTACAATAGTTACTATTCATAATATCCAAAAAAAATAAAAGTATCCTATTAACATAATTTGGAACCACGAATTCCTAATATTGATTTCATTATTCAAAATTCAAAACACAGAATTTGTAGTAATAAATATAAAATTTTTTCTCGTTGTCAAAGCAAGAAAATGGGGTTTTTTATGTAAAACCCATCAAAATATTAATGTGCATTTATGTCTAATTTCTATGTGAAATTATAACCAATGAAAAAAATTGGATTCAATGATAAAAACATAATATAATTATACTTTAAAACCAATTAAAATTATAACCTTTTGATAAATAAATCAGATGAAAAAACAATTTTAATTTAAAATGCAGTATTTTTACTATTCATTAAAAAATGAATATTATCAAAAATACCAAACAATTAACCAAAGTAAATTTTTATTTATTTACTAAAAATTATAAGTTTATTTTGTCAAAATTAACTTATAAAACTTTAAAAAAAGATTTAAAATGAGTTCTCCATCAAAATGTTGTAAAACTACATTTTTAGAAAAGCGATCATTTTATCCGTAAAGTTGAATATGTTCATATAGAATGTCTAAAAACATATAAGTTGAATTTTAAACATTAAATTGAAAATATTAGATATATATTTCACTCATAAAATACATAAAAATAGATTTTAATATTTTATATACTCACTTATTTTCGTTTAAATAGTTTTTTTAGAAATAATTTAATACTATTCATACCTGCCATTATAATTACTAGGTTGTAATATTTTGTTATCACTTATACACACACTTACGTGAAACAAATTCTATCAAATGAACTTGAAGTTTTGTGTAACACAAGCCAAGATATGTTTTGCATATACTGCAAGTTAACACACTGTTGCGTATAGTGCAAACTAATCTTGGTGTAGCATACAATACAAGACATAAAATAAATTAAAAATAATCTATCTCATAAAATCTCGAGGTGTTAAAATTTTATAAATCTACTTTATAATATCTATGTTAATATTTTCTATCCAAATTATAAGTGGTGTTATATAATTTTAAAATGGTAATTTTAATATCAATAATTAACATTATGGATATTTATTTAATAAATGTTTTATAAACATTTAACTAAATAATTATAAATAATTAAAATTAATTAATGAATAAACACTTTATAAATCAATTAAATAATCCAAAATACTTTTTTTATAATTTAAAAAACTATTTTATAAATTATATAATTAAATTCATAATTCAAATATAGAAATTAAACTTTTCTATAGATATCATAGTTAAGGATATACCACATACTGTAATATGTGTCATTCTCAAATTTAAATAATTTTTTATGATTTATAATACAGGGTAATTATATTTTTGGTATACTACTTAACATAAATTCCATGACACTAAGTTGTAATTACTTATGATAGGGAATTCATAAGATTAACCTTATCTTATATAAGAATAACACAATGCATGGGGACCTAAGTAATATTAACCCTTTAAAACCTGGTATTTCATCTATTATGATATCACCTACATCTTAGCGATGATATGATGCTCTATTTTTTCATTCATGGAGTTGTGCTATGATTGGTTTCAACTTCCCTATATCATAAATTATGATATATATATATATATATGAAGGACTTCACAATGTCACCACCAATGATATCTTATATCATATGTTGTGTCCAAATGGAAACCTATGATATTCCATTGTGAAATAATATCCATGGTTCGTTATCTATATCATATTCAATGGGAATTAATATAATATATAATTTATAAATATAATTGTATATTTTTTTGTGATTGAATTTCTATATCAAAAATTTATTTATTTGAAAAAAAAATGATTTTTTGAATCAACTAACATGTAAATGATCTGATACTATTTTTGTTTTTTTCAGAGTCAATTAATACTTAACAAATGTAAAATAAGTAAGTAGAAACCACATTCTAAAATCAACCAAGTTTTCAATATGAAACATTATATGTGTATAAAATAAATAAAATATGTTCCATAAACTATAAATGTTTCTCTAACTATAATTTATTAGTATTCTTAATGAATATCCCTAAGTGGTAGTTAAAGGACTATCAACATTGAGGTGTATCCACGTATTGAAACTATATCACCTGTTATAAGGTAAGGACCCTTCTCATCCCATGATATGCTAGTATCTCAAATAATAAATAAATGATAATAAATATTTAATTGAGAGATATTCTATAAAATGAATCATAAATTTCAATGACCGTTGGTTTATATATTGAGGCCTGAGGAAATTCCAAATTCGTCCATGTAATGTACACAATGGTTTGAAATGTTCAAGTAAATTCAATGGTTATGAAAAAATAATAAACTTTTTCTAAAAAGAATTCTAAAATATTTCATCATATGAAATGGTTTAATTGATTATATAAAACATAGAATATTCCCAAATGATAATTCTTATCATTAAGTTCCTAATTAATCATATGATACTAATGGAAACATATATTATAATTCTTATAGTATAATATGGTTCAATCGTAAATTATTATTGGTCAAGGAAGTGACATGATTTGTATAAATCATGTGTTATGATATACCCATATTGTCTCTTGTGATATGGACAATATATATCATATTTATATTTATATTTATGGAATATCTATGTTAATACCTATAAGATATATCTCAAAATGATAATCATGTTTCATGTCAAAATCAATAAAAACGATATCTAGTAGAGAGTGTCTTGTTTTATATCTTCTAATTAATAAATTGTAATGAAAGTACTCCCACTAAAATTATAACCCCATAAATAATTACATTTAGTGATATAAGATCCAAATATCATTAATAATTTGGTCCCTTTATCTTCTCTCCAGTTACATTACTATTTAGGAAGGCCATTGTAACACCCGAGACTTTTATGTTATATAAATCATCAAAGGAATCTTTTTCTACACAACACTTTCTTGGCTTGCTTTACAAGAAATCGCGACCTTCCCCGATAGCTTCCGTCGTACGCAATACCGAGTTTCACTAAACAACGATATACTATTAAAATATTATTAAAACTAGCCATTATGAATAGTAATAACCACTTTTTGAAATTTTATAAATTTTGTTTTTTAGAATGGACTTCATTTTTGGATTCGTAATATCGAAATTATCCTAGGGTGAAATTTTGGTATTTTTCTGAAAACTTTCAATGTTTTATGAATAGTGAAACCACTAAGTGGTAGTTAAAAAACTAAATTTTTCATAAAACTTAATTTTACCGCTTCTGTGAGTGAAATTTCAAAAATCCGAGAGACACGGTTGATTTCAGTAAGTAAAATGTGGTTCAATGAGATGAAAATAATTTTTGGTGAATAGTAACTTTTTACTTTTATTTACCACGGTTAAAAGTAAATAGGGTAATTAAGGGTAAAAATGATATTATTATTACCCTAACACATGTCCTAATTCTACTGGATAAGTGTAATTCGACCAAAAACAAACTTAGGAATAAAATATGACCATTTAGCCCCACTTGTATTGGATTAGGACATTTATTATTAATTTATTTAAAGAAGGGTTAAAATAGTTAAAATCAATGTTTAATAAGTAAACCATTTTTAATATGGGGTTATACATAAGATAAATTCGACTATAAATATTCATTAGAAATCTAAAAATATTTCCTACATAATGGTATTTTATTTGTAATTTTTAGACATTAAATAATTTAATTTATTTATGACACAAAGATGATGCAGTAATTCTCTTATTAATGAAATATTGACATAATTGATGTTATAAACACCAAAATAAATGTAATTTGACACTTTTTATGAATTCCACTAATTTTATACATTAATATTACATGTTAGTATTGATTTAATTAACTTTTTTATAACTAATCATTCTGTTTTGATTTTCACAAAAATTAATTATTAAATAGTGTCAAAATTGACAGAAAATAGTATTTAAAAAAATATTATATTAATAATTGTTATTTTATTCCTAAAAATCTAAGGTTCGGAAAAATGACTTAGATAAGGTTATATATATTAATAATAAACAACTTCGGGTTCATTTGGCTGCGTATAGTAAGTTTATTAACCTTATAGTATAAGAACACAAGAAGACACGGTAAAAGTAAAATTATTTAACTTAATGTTAAATCTACATGATAAGGTTAAAATAGGAACCTAAACTTGTCTAAATTCTATTGGATGAGAGGATTTCGACCCATCCCCACCTTAGCTTCGAAATAAATCAATTTGGAGCTATTTAAAACTGAACTTGACTTTATAATAAAATAATATTTTCAGTTATTCCAAAGGTGCCCCTCTCCTCCCTTACAAAAGGGCACCTCCTCCCTCTCTTCCTCACACCACTTTGAGCCTTCAAGCTCCGCCAACCCCTGCCACCTTCTCCTCTACACTTTCCTAGAGACATCCTAGAGGTTCTGGTCTTCTTCGAAGACCTATTTTAGTGCCCTAAAAGGAGGTCTCAAAGAAGCACTTCAAAGAAGAGGTAATGTCTGTCACCGATTCTTTCATCTTTATTTCTTCTTCCACTTCTTCTTCTTTAGTTGTCTCATTATGAAGTAATAACATCAGTATCACTCATATACTGATATGTTATTATAAGTATGAAACAACCCTATTTCACCATCTATCCATCCTACGGAAAAATAAATCACCGCGCATGCGTACGTACAAAATATCGTCTCCACGCCGTGGTGTAATCTATTTTCCACCACCACCTTACTTGGATGGGTATAATGGTGTAAATAATGAATATATATGACTATTATAAAGTGATACTGATTCTTAAATTGTATACCTACACTCCAATACAATTCCACGATCATAGGAACGATATCATCACTCGTGCGTACGTACGGAATACCATCTCCACGATGTGATGCGACTCGTTCTACATGATCTTCATTTCATAATTATTATATAAATGAAATGAATTGAATGAATGAATATGATATATATTACACTAATACCATTCTGGAAATAAGTTATCTATAACCTAAAGAGAAGAATAAGAATTTATTCGACAAAACATGCATAAGAACAAAAAGTTATAAACACCCGAATAACAAGTAGCAATGAAATATTACTACTAAGAAGCTAAGAATATGACCAAATATGATATCATAAAAATAAGTATGATTCTGGAATAAGTCAATAACATTATTTAAATCATTATATAGGAGGTTCGGACACGTAAAAAGCATATCGGACTTAAGGTAAGGGAAATATCACAATCTCATTTTTATCCGAGATTGTTTATACTTTTTAATTTACTGGGGTGTATTTTATCATCCACATACATGTTTCCTCAATATTTAATATTATTTCCATCCACCTAAAATTTTTTAAATCTAATTTTACCCTTCGGTGAGTTTTTAGTAAAATATATGAAAGGAATCTTTTGTCGTTTTTCGTACGATGTACTTTTTGACTTTTCCGACAAAAGTACGAGAAGAATGTTTTCTTTTAACTTATACTGCATGAATGGATTTTTAAAACATTATTTCCAAGAAGATTCCTTTAAAAGTTTTCAAGATTATTTATAATCAACTTCTTTTAGTTTAAAATTGTATGACATGTTAAGAAAGGAAAATGTTTTTGAAGTAGAAAGGATATTTTCCTCAAGAATGGAGTTCAAGTGTTTTATCAAAATTATTTTCCATATAAGATAATATAGGGTTCTATCCCTATTATTAAATGGATTTTATTATGTTGTGATGGAAATATTTTTATGAATTCCTTTATCTTATATGAATTGTTTTATGATGTCATCTTGATTAAGAATCCCATTTTTACTACATGGGTTATGCAATGATGTATGATTTATGATTTTGTGGCACACATAAGAATGGTATCATTATGAGATGGGTGGGACCTATATCTCTCTCCAATTCATTGGGTAAAGATTTTATATCTCATGAGATAGACATGGCTGGAACGGCACGTTAAACCGGTTCAGTAAAACAGGACTAAAACGAGGAGTGAACTCGATTAAGAAATAGACTTTGTCCACTAAGATAGTCTTGGCAATGAGTCATGACTAATAAGAAATTATTCTCTATGATTATGTGTGTATGCCACAAAGTTTCATGTTTTAAGTTATGATTATTGGGATTTCATTTCACTACTATGATTTATCCCATGTTATGAAATTATGCTCTCGTTTTCAGGTTAAGATCTCTAAAATGTTATGTTCTTGATATGATTGATATTTATTTTGTTTACCCTTACTGAGCATTTGATCTCACCCTTTTGTATGTTTTGTTTCCCCAGGTCAGGAAGAAGTTTATTAAGTAGAATATGCCAAAAAGGGACTCTAGATATGATGAAATAAATGGGAGGCAAAGTAGATGCTTTATGATCCAGTTGTTTATGTTTCCCAGTTTCTAAAGACACTATACCTACACGGTATTTTCTTGGTTTTGTTGAATGTTGTAATAAGTGTGCTTCAATTATGAAGTTAAAACAAATTATGTAAAGTATGGGTCGTTATAGTTGGTATCATAGGAAATGTATAGTCATCCTTTGGAAACTAGGGTGTGAAATCCTTAGTAAGAACCCTAAGGATAAGTCTAAGCATAGAACACAATCTTAGTGTTTTAGAAATGGCCATGAATAACCTAGGATAAGACCTTAAGTGTGAAATTTTATTCTTGATTATGTTGTTTTCCTATTATAATTAGTGTTGCTCACACTATTCTTCTTGATTTTAGTCAATGGCTGGAACCCGAAGGAACTGTGTTAATGCGGAATGTGATGGGCAATGCAATGATTGTCCCCCTGAGCAACCAAACATTTTGGGAGCTGGAATGCAAAATCTTGTAGCCATGCTCACACAACTTTCTCAAGCTATGAATCATGCAAAACTTCCAAATGAGCAAAGGAAGGAGCAACATTCTGTTGAATCCTTCATGAGACAGCGTCCACCTTCATTCAGCGGGTCTACTAATCCATTAGTTGCTGAACAATGGATTAGTACTACTGAAAAGATATTTTCAGTTCTTCAATGTTCTGAGCATGATAAAGTCATCTTAGCAGTGTATCGTTTGGAAGGTGATGTTGATCAATGGTGGAATCTTATTAAGAACATGAGGCAAAGGGATGAAATTGAGTCCATGGAATGGGACGAGTTAAAAAACTTATTTTTCAATAAGTACTTCCCTCGTATTCTCTGAACAAAGATGGAGAAAGAGTTTCTTGAACTGAAGTAAAAGGATGATGAATCTGTTGGTACCTATGAAGAAAATTTTACGAGAATTGCAAGGTACACTTCTGGTATTATTATCCAACCTGAGAGTAAGATCGATTGATTATTTAGTGGCTTAAAACCAAGTCTTCAAAGGGCGTTAGCCATAAGGAACTTCAATAGCTATGAGGAAATCGTTCGATGTGCTCTCAAAGTCAAGATGGAGATTGGAGTAACCCATCAGTCATATGGGTTTGATAAGGAGAGGAAAATGGAATTCAAAGGAAAATCTAAAGAGCACACTGAAAAGAAGATGAGCTTTCCCTTATGCTCAAAGTGTGGAAAGAATCATGGAGGGATTTGTCTTAAAGGGACAAGTAAATGTTTCAAATGTGGAAAGGAAGGTCATCGGGCATTTGAATGCCGCAATGATGGGAAGAAGATGTCTAATGATGAAAACAAAGGAAGGTATACCCATAATGACCCTACAACACTTCAATGTTTCAAGTGAAAGGAGATGGGACATTATGCCAATAAATGACCTAATCCAAGGGTTGATGATGATGGTCGACGTCAACAAACTCTTAAGGCTAAAGAAAAAGGAAAGTCACATGAAATTTCTATCAGCGATGTGGAGTACGATAACGACGTGGTGAAAGGTACACTTACCGTCCACTCTAAAGTATCAAGTTTTTTATTTAATTCTGGATCCACCCACTCATTTATTTCTGAAGAATTTTCTAAGGGTATCACCTTATTACCTCCACAATTAGATGTTGAGTTAGTTGTGACAACACCTAATGGCACAACAGTCGCATCAAAAGTTTATAATTCTTCTCCGATTGAAGTTTGTGGGAAAGTGCTTCCTGCAAATCTTGTGATCCTTCCTATAGTGGAATTTGATGTGATTCTTGGCATGGATTGTCTTTCTCTACATGGAGCTCAAATCAATTGCCAAAGAAGAGAAGTCACATTTCGTATTCCAGATCAATCTATGATCGTATATCGATACAAGGATGAACATAACCTTCCAGTGGAAATTTCATCCATTTTATGGGTATTGATTCCACTAAATGAAGGTTATTTATCTCAAATGGTTGGTGATAAACTCACGATTAAGAATATACCCATTGTATGGGAGTTTGATGATGTCTTTTCGGAGGAATTACTGGGTCTTCCACCGAATCGTGAAGTTGTGTTTTCAATAGAACTCGTACCGGGTGCTTTTCCTATTTCAAAGACACCTTATAGAATGGCCACAATTGAGTTGCAGGAATTGAAGAAGCAACTCCAAGAGAATCTTGATAAGGGGTTCATACGCCCTGGTGCGTCACCTTGGGGAGAACCTGTTCTATTTGTTAAGAAGAAAGATGGATCAATGAGACTATGTATTCATTATCAAGAACTTAACAAGATCACTAACAAGAACAAATATCCTCTCCCGCGCATTGATGACCTATTCGACCAACTACGCGGAGCTCAATACTTTTCCAAGATTGATCTTCGTTCAGGGTATCAAAAATTAAGGTTCAAAAGAGAGGATATACCAAAGACGGCTTTCCGTACAAGGTATGGACACTATAAATTTATAGTGATGCCATTTGGTCTTACTAATGCCCCTGCTATCTTCATAGATCTGATGAATAAAGTCTTTAGATACTATCTTGATCAGTTTATGGTAGTCTTTATAGATGATATTCTTGTCTATTCAAAGAGCAAGGAAGAACATGAAGATCACTTGAGAATTATATTGAAGACCCTGAGAAAGGAGAATCTTTATGCCAAATTTACCAAGTGTGAATTTTGGCTTCAAAAAGTTGCATTTTTGGGTCACATAATCTCAAAAGAGGGGATATCTATGGATCCAGCAAAAACAGAGGTTATCGAAAGATGGTCGAGACCAACAATAGTAACGGAGATCCGAATTTATATTGGTTTAGCTGGATATTATCGACATTTTGTGAATGATTTTTCACGATTATCTAATCCACTCACTAAGTTGACTCAGAAAGGAGTTAAGTTTGTTTGGATGGAGGAATGTGAAGAGAATTTCAAGGAGTTGAAAAGAAGGTTATCCAGTGCACCTGTGCTCACAATGCCTTGTAGTGGAGAAAGGTTTGTGATCTACAGTGATTCATCCAAGAAGGGATTGGGGTGTGTTCTTATGCAAAATGATATGGTGATAGCTTATGCCTCACGACAGTTGAAAAAACATGAGCAAAACTACCCAACTCATGATTTGGAGTTAGCTGCGGTAATCTTTGCATTAAATATTTGGAGGCATTACCTTTATAGTGAAATGTGTGATATTTATACTGATCATAAAAGTTTAAAGTATATTTTCACACAAAAGGAGCTGAATATGCGCTAAAGAAGATGGTTGGAGCTGATTAAGGATTACGAATGCTCAATCGATTACCACCCTGGGAAAGCAAACAAGGTGGCAGATGCATTAAGTCGACAAGACCATGCTAGTTTATCCATGATGAGGATCACAAAAGATCTAATATTTATGGATTTACAAAGGATGGATCTTGGAATTATAATGAATGGGGAAAATCGTATCTTTCTCAAATGAATGTCCAACCATCTATACATGTGAAGATTAAAGAGGCACAGAAAGAAGATGTCGAGTTACAAAGAAATGTGAGAAATGTTCCTGAATTCAACCTTGATTGTGATGGGATAATAAAGTTCAGGAATCGAGTTTGTGTTCCTCCCATCCCCAAATTAAAGAAGGAGTTGCTGGATGAGGCTCATAGTTCTTCATTCTCTATTCATCCTGGAAGCACGAAGATGTATAGGGACTTGAAGGAGTACTTCTGGTGGGATGGCATGAAAAGAGATGTTGCTGAATATTTCTCTCGATGCTCGGTTTGTCAACAAGTTAAAGCTGAGAGATAGAAGTCTAAGGGGATGTTACAACCATTACCCATACCCGAATGGAAATGGGAAAACATCACTATGGACTTTGTCACAGGACTTCCTAAAACATCCAAAGGCAATAATGCTATATGGGTCATAGTTGATCGTCTTACAAAGTCTGCACACTTCATTGCTATTAGAGAGGATTTCTCTCTGGATCAGCTTGCCAGGATATATGTATAGGAAGTGGTAAGATTGCATTGATTACCACTTTCTATTATATCTGATCGGGATCAGAGATTTACCTCGAAGTTCTAGCGAAGTCTTCAGCATGCTCTGGATACAGAGTTGAGTTTTAGCACTACTTATCATCCTCATACAGACAGCCAGTCTGAGAGAACAATTCAAACTCTAGAAGATATGTTGAGAGCTTTCTCTATGGATTTCAAAGGTGGTTGGGATCAACACCTACCTTTGGTGGAATTTTCTTATAATAATAGATTTCACTCCAGTATTCAGATGGCTCCTTATGAAGCTCCCTATGGAAAGAAATGCAGGACTCCAACTTGCTGGGATGAAATTGGGGAAAGAAAGCTATTAGGACCCGATCTCATTGATGAAATGGAAGAAAAGGTCAGATCTATTCAACAACACATAATAGCAGCTCAGAGTCGACAGAAAAGCTATGCCGACAACCGAAGAAAAGACCTAGAGTTTGATGTGGGTGATAAAGTGTTCTTACGAATATCTCCCTGGAAGAGGGTCATGAGATTTGGAAAGAAGGGGAAGTTGAGCCCTAGATATATCGGTCCTTTCGAAATAATGGATCGTGTTGGGAAGGTAGCTTACCGATTGGCGCTTCCACAAAATCTCTCTCAAGTTCACGATGTGTTCCATGTATCTCTCTTGAGAAAGTACATACCTGATCCTTCACATGTACTCAGCTCAGAAGTTGTACCGCTGGAGCAAGATCTTTCTTATAAAGAACAACCGATAGAGATTCTGGATCGTAGCAAAAAAAGTCCTACGAAACAAGACCACTCGATTGGTTAATGTTTTATGGAGGAACCACCAATTAGAATAAGCTACATGGGAGCTTGAGGATGTGATTAGGGAGAGGTATCCTCATCTGTTTGTTACAAAGTGACGAATTTCGAGGGAGAAATTCATTTTAAGGGGGGTAGAATGTAACACCCGAGACTTTTATGTTATATAAATCATCAAAGGAATCTTTTTCTACACAACACTTGCTTGGATTTCTTTACACGAAATCGCGACCTTCCCCGATAGCTTGCGTCGTACGCAATACCGAGTTTCACTAAACAACGATATACTATTAAAATATTATTAAAACTAGACATTATGAATAGTAATAACCACTTTTTGAAATTTTATAAATTTTATTTTTCAAAATTAACTTCATTTTTGGATTCGTAATATCGAAATTATCCTAGGGTGAAATTTTGGTATTCTTCTAAAAACATTCAATTTTTGATGAATAGTGAAACCACTAAGTGGTAGTTAAAAAACTGAATTTTTCATAAAACTTAATTTTACCACTTCTATGAGTGAAATTTCAGTAATCCGAGAGACATGGTTGTTGTCAGTAATTAAAATGTGGTTCAATGAGATGAAAATAATTTTTGGTGAATATTCACTTTTCACTTTTATTTACCACGGTTAAAAGTAAATAGGGTAATTAAGGGTAAAAATGACATTATTATTACCCTAACACATGTCCTAATTCTATTGGATAAGTGTAATTCGACCAAAAACAAACTTAGGAATACAATATGACCATTTAGGCCCACTTGGATTAGATTAGGACATTTATTATTAATTTATTTAAAGAAGGGTTAAAATAGTTAAAATCAAAGTTTAATAAGTAAACCATTTTTAATATGGGGTTATACATAAGATAAATTCGACTATAAATATTCATTATAAAGCTAAAAAGACTTCCTACATAATGGTTTTTTATTTGTAATTTTTAGACATTAAATAATTTAATTTATTTATGACACAAAGATGATGGAATAATTATCTTATTAATGAAATATTGACATAATTAATGTTATAAACACCAAAATAAATGTAATTTGACAGTTTTTATGAATTCCACTAATTTTATAGATTAATATGACATGTTATTATTCATTTAATTAACGTTTTTCGAACTAACCATTCTGTTATGATTTTCACAAAAATTAATTACTAAATAGTGTCAAAATTGACATAAAATAGTTTTTAAAACAAATATTATATTAGTAATTGTTATTTTATTCCTAAAAATCTAAGGTTCGGCCAAATGACTTAGATAAGGTTATATATATTAATAATAAACAACTTGGGGTACGTTTGGCTTCTTATAGTAAGTGTATTAACCTTATAGTATAATAACACAAGAAGACACGGTAAAAGTAAAATTATTTAACTTAATGTTAAATCTACATGATAAGGTTAAAATAGGAACCTAAACTTGTCTAAATTCTATTGGATGAGAGGATTTAGACCCATCCCCACCTTATATTCTAAATAAATCAATTTTGAGCTATTTAAAACCAAACATGACTTTATAATAAAATAATATTTTTTGTTATTCCAAAGGTGCCCCTCTCCTCCCTTATAAAAGGGCACCTCCTCCCTCTCTTCCTCACACCACATTGAGCCTTTAATATCCGACAACCCCTGCCACTTTCTCCTCTCCACTTCCCTAGAGACATTATAGAGGTTCTTTTCTTCTTGAAATACCCATTTTAGTGCCCTAAAAGGAGGTCTCAAAGAAGCACTTCAAAGAAGAGGTAATGTCTGTTACCGATTGTTTCATCTTTATTTCTTCTTCCACTTCTTCTTCTTTAGTTGTTTCATTATGAAGTAATAACATCAGTATCCCTCATATACTGATATGTTATTATAAGTATGAAACAACCCTATTTCACTATCTATCCATCCTACCGAAAAAGAAATCACCGCGCGTGCGTACGTATGGAATACCATCTCCACGTCGTGGTGTAATCTATTTTCCACCACCACCTTACTTGGATGGGTATAATGGTGTAAATAATGACTATATATGACTATTATAAAGTGATACTAATTCTTAAATAGTATACAGACACTCCATTACAATTCCACGATCATAGGAACGATATCATCACTCATGCGTACGTACGGAATAACGTCTCCATGATGTGATTTGACTCGTTCTACATGATCTTCATTTCAAAATGATTATATAAATGAAATTAATTGAATGAATGAATATGATATATATTACACTAATACCATTCTATAAATAAGGTATCTATAACCTAAAGAGAAGAATAAGAATTTATTCGACAAAACACGCATAAGAACAAAAAGTTATAAACACCCGAATAACAAGTAGCAATGAAATATTACTACTAAGAAGCTAAGAATATGACCAAATATGATATCATAAAAATAATTATGATTATGGAATAAGTCAATAACATTATTTACATCATTTTACAGGAGGTTCGGACATGTACAAAGCATATCGGGCCTAAGGTAAGGGAAATATCACAATCTCATTTTTATCCAAGATTGTTTATACTTTTGAATTTACTGGGGTGTATTTTATCATACACATACATGTTTCCTCAATATGTAATATTATTTCCATCCACCTAAAATTGTTTAAATCAAATTTTACCCTTCGGTGAGTTTTTAGTAAAAGATATGAAAGGAATCTTTTGTCGTTTTTCGTACGATGTATTTTTTGACTTTTCCGACAAAAGTACGAGAAGAATGTTTTATTTTAACTTATACGGCATGAATGGATTTTTAAAACATTATTTCCAAGAAGCTTCCTTTAAAATTTTTCAAGATTATTTATAATCAACTTCTTATAGTTTAAAATTGTATGACATGTTAAGAAAGGAAAATGTTTTTGAAGTAGAAAGGATATTTTCCTCAAGAATGGAGTTCAAGTGTTTTATCAAAATTATTTTCCATCTAAGATAATATAGGGTTCTATCCCTATTATTACACGGACTTTATTATGTTGTGATGGAAATATTTTTATGAATTCCTTTATCTTATATGAATTGTTTTATGATGTCATGTTGTTTCAGAATCCCATTTTTACTACATGGGTTATGCAATGATGTATGATTTATGATTTTTTGGAACACATAAGAATGGTATCATTATGGTATGGGTGGGACCTATATCTCTATCCAATGCATTGGGTAAAGATTTTATATCTCAAGAGATAGACATGGCTGGAACGGCAGGTTAAACCGGTTCAGTAAAACAGGACTGAAACGAGGAGTGAACTCGATTCAGAAATGGACTTTGTCCACTAAGATAGTCTTGGCAATGGGTCTTGACTAAGAAGAAATGATTATATATGATTAGGTGTGTATGCCAAAAAGTTACATGTTTTAAGTTATGATTATTGGGATTTCATTTCACTACTATGATTTATCCCATGTTATGAAATTATGCTCTCTTTTGCAGGTTAAGATCTCTAAAATGTTTTGTTCTTGATGTGATTGATATTTATTTTTTTTACCCTTACTGAGCATTTGAGCTCACCCTTTTGTATGTTTTGTTTCCCCAGGTCAGGAAGAAGGTTATTAAGTAGAATATGCCAAAAAGGGACTCTAGATATGATGAAATAAATGGGAGGCAAAGTAGATGCTTTATGAACCAGTTGTTTATGTTTCCCAGTTTCTAAAGACACTATACCTACACGGTCCTTTCTTGGTTTTGTTATATGTTGTAATAAGTGTGCTTCAATTCTGATGTAAAAACAATGTATGTAAAGTATGGGTCATTATATCCATTATAGCAATCATATCAAATATTACTCTTGGATAGATGAGTGAACAACCCATTTCCCAAATCCATCATATATATACACTCAAATATATTCCCCTAGTATCCTAAAACTATAAGGTATTAATATCTATGTTCAACCCAAAGTTTATAGTAAAATATAGGCACCCAATCCTTTTTGGGTCACTCTTTCCTTATATTCCATACCCATGATATTCCATGTGAACTCAGATTTAGCATAACCTACCTCTTTGTACGATCAAGGATTTGATATGTGATTTGATTGGAATTATATCACACTTATTATTTGAAGGGTTTTTTGCCTACCCATTACTATATGTATCCTAAGTATATAAATTATAACTATTTTTGTCTGTATAATATTTACATATAATTTTTTTCATATATTCCTAATTATAACAAAATATAAAATTAATTAAATAATACATAATCCTATGGTCACATAAAAACATTATATTCATGAATATATAAATATTAATTTATTAAATAAATTAACAATAAAATTAATTACAATGAGATAAAAAACATTAGGAAAATAATTTCATCGAAACCACTTTTTCTGTGGTTTTCATTGGTGATGTTTTTTGGGGAAAATAATTTTTTAAAATAATTATATAAACCATGGATTACAACATTTCAAGGTAAGATCAAATATTTTGTTTTTAATTTAAATTAACCTCTTTAAACCATCTGATAGAGAACTAAAATAAGTCATTTCATCCCTTTTTCCTTTCCATGGACCATAGCTTATCTATTATTTTTTTGTTATTTTAGAGAAACATTCCATTTTGTTTCATCAGTCACATAATGAAATAAAATATATTGTTTATTTACAACATTATATGTTGTTCACCATGGTGGTTTTGATCATAGAATAGTTCAAGTATAACCACATTATAGTAAAATCAATATAATGATCTATTTTTTGTTTTAACATGATTAGGAATATTCACAAAAAAATATCCATTTTCACTGGAAAAATAACCCAAACTATAGAATGGAGGTGAGTTGACCAAGTTGTATTAGAGGAAACCCCATAGAGATCATAATATAGTGGTGTGATCATGTTTTAGTAGCTAATAAAAATCCAATTCAATTATTCAGAATTCATCTTCGTCTGATCTATTCATCACCAGCCTATGCTCTGATACCACTGATGGGTTTCGTGGGGATTTAAATTCTTTAAAGTCAATATATCATATTTTATGATATACCTAATTCATAAACACTGATATGAGTATATAGATGATTTTATTATACCATATAACTTGTCTCTATTATAGTGTACGATATATAAGTTATATGATATGTTGAGTGATTATGGACTACCACATATTACATTATAATTTCCATTAACTACAAATCATTAAGATGTTTCATTTATGTATAAAAACATATCATGATCATTTTAAGTGTTAAAAATATTATATCCCAATGGGAATATATTATTGTAATGTATAATATCTACTATGAGTTAGTATCTGATGCTCAACTCACTTCATTGAATGATTAGAGCCTATATATAGGGATATAATCCCCTAATTGGGTGTATGTGGCACTATATACCCATAACCAAATCTCTCACATCCTCCCTGTTCATTATTCATCTTCGTAGAGATAGTTCTATAACACATTTTGTGTTTGGGGTCCTCTCATTGTGAATGAGGATCTAAGTGTCCAGTGTACCACCTATATTGGTGAGAATAATTTTGTTATTATTATTTGATCTCAATCAAACATAATTCATGAAAGATAAGGATATCGATTTAATTGTGATTAGTTTATTCCTATATATCTATGTTCATCTTATTATATGTTTGATTTTTTGTGATAGATCTCAATTTATTATACGTTTTTTCTACTATGTGGATCATATAATGGTCCTCCAAACCCATCAATGGTTTCAAAGCTAGATACATCAATTAATTGACATGTTCATTATTTATTTTTATGTAGAATACTAGTCTCATAGCCTGAATAAGTCCATGTTATAGTGTGTGGTATGAAAGATTGAATTAAAACCAGTGGATTACTTGGGTTTATAATATAATATCTCATACTTATATTTTATATTAGTGATAGAGTACAAATGGTCTATATCATAAATTATGATTAGTGAAATCCCATGATTATTTTCTTTGAAATGGGATATTATATAGGTGATATCAAATTCTACAATAGAAATTTTGGTGTAAAAATATAGCATTCTTTTATAAAGATGATATAGAGTATATCTTCAAATATGAATTGATAAGTGAGAATTTCTCTATGTGCATTTTACCTTTACAAATAGGTTACCTTATAAGTAATAGTCTTACCTTTTTAGGATTATTACTATTATTTATGTGAAAACCCATATGTAAGGTGAATTCCCTTTTATAAAAATTTTTAATGTAAGGGTCATTACCCCATATTTAAGTTTCATTGCCTTTACTGTATTCTTGAAACCTAATGGTACTCACTGATTGAATCATTGAATGTGACTAATAATTACCTTATCAATAATAAAATATTATATAGATAAAAAGATATATCAATTTAATATTTTGGGTTGAAATGGTTTATGTTATAATTTTTTTTAAATAATAAGTTTTAGGAATCGTAAATCAAAGATTTCATGCCTAAATAAAATATCAAATGTTCATATTTGTATCTTATGTTTCAAAATTAAAAACACGTTTATTTTTTTGTTTATTACTTTTGAATATTAATATTTATAAATTTTTTTGAAATATTTATATTATTTATGATTTAATATATGTGATACATTTATTCTTATACGTTTTCAATCCATGCATTACACAATTGGTGTTACAAAATAATATTTAATTTTAAACTACCTTGACTTTAGTTTTTAAATAAATTGTTATCTTCAATTTATTTATTGAATATTATTTATAAATATTAGGTATTAGAGTTATGATGAATTATATTATATCTTCTGTAAAGTATCTCTAGTTAAAGGGACTTTTACACTAGACTAGAGGAATGTAACATATTCTAGAAACATGAGGGTTTCAAGTATTGGCTCTAAGATTACTCATGTAAGGATTATGAATTTCATATAATTATAAGCATTTCCATAAAAATTTTATATACCAAACACAAATAATTCATTTGGATATGTATGAATATGTATTGAATCCATTTTCAGGTGAGTAACACAATTACATGAGTGTTAGGAGTCACAAATTAATATGCTTTGAACTTATTATTTTGGTGGATGGAATAGATATTATAAAAAAATCATTATATTAATTCATAAATAATGGAATAAAGCATAATATAAAAAATATTTCTTTTGATATATATTAAATTGGTGACAATTTAAAAGAAACCTCATCCAAATACTAAGTGTCAGATTCCTTCCAAAGAGTAACTTATGAAGGAATTGATCATTCAGTATAGGTGATCCTAAAAGATATGTTCCCTTGGATTTTCTTATATAATTCAAGAAAGTTACAAGGTAACCCAAACCATTAGGATCTTTTTTCAAAGTTTTTACATTGTGTAACACATTGTAGGAAAACCATAACCATTATGATACCATAGTAATATATGATACGATTGAAAATAGATTTATATCATAAATACTAAGGGATTATTTATATGATATCTTATGTAATCCAAGATGAAATGTGTTTCATGGCTCACTAAATCAATATTACGTATAGAGGATATATAATAAGTAACATGGATAAATGGGTTTAGTAACATGATATTTTATATTTTCATGATTTATATTTTTTAATATAAATTATTCATTCTATAAGTAGTATAAAAAATAATAAATCATTTCAAAACTAACCACCTAAAACAAACATTCCAAGGAAAAAATCGATTTATTTATAAGAGACAACATCATTTTTTTACCATATTCTTATAACTATTCCCATTTTGTTTTAATAAAATTAATAAGAACTATATAATGTCATTATACTTTTTTGATAATGATATTATTACAAAATTATCTCTTTCCTAACTATACTCACACATAGATTGTATCATATTATTATTTGGTTGATTTAACCACTTATATGTAAAAATGCTAAATATTTATATCATGTACATAATTTGAAACATAATATTGGATATAAATATGTAAATCTGATTTTTTTTTGTTCTTTATTTCTATTATAAAAAATTATCTCATCAATTAAGTTACCAATTTCCAAATTCTAAAAAACACTGAAACATGCTTATTCCAAATTTTATCTACAAGGACCACAAGAAAACCCTCCTATATTAAAATTATAATTATATAAAAAATCCCAAAAAATCAATTCATATACCTTTTATGATATAGAAAAGATACAATTTGTTTGAATAATTAATAACAGCACTTCCATTAATAATCTAGTTTAAAATGATCAGGATTACTCAACCTGATATTGAAAATAGACAATAAAATTATAATATACATACAGAGTGTAATTGTTTATGAATATTATATAAGGTTATATAAATGAATAATGTTATTAAATATGTTATTAATATGGTTATGTTATCTATACAGTCCATTATAGTGTGTTCAACTAAGAGGGAATTCATGGTATGGGTTTCTTATCCCAATTTTCACCCCAATAGATGTATTTCTTATTATACACCATGATTTCATTATAATGGTTTATCTAATACACCTTTAATATTTGGTATAATGATACTCTAATTATTAATGGTATTTAATGTTTAATTTCAAATCACATACTCCATTAGGTTCTGATTCAAATGTCTCTAATGTTGAAAGGGACTCTTTCCCACATTTTCAAATACATGAGATGTTTTTTATATTACAAACCATAATTTATTTTAAATCGTGTGATTATTACCTAATGAATTACTTTTTCAATATTCATTTAATTAATGGTGTTACAAGCTCTATATCATTCTCTTTATTTAAATGTCCTTTGATTCAAAAGATACCAACGTCTTAAGAGATTTTCTTAACTCAACTCCATTTGTAAAGTTATAATGATTCTTCATTAATGAATTACTAACAACATTATATTCTTCCACCATAATATTTTACTTTATAATACCATCCCTTTATATCAGGTGGTAATGACACTTTTGATTCAAATCCTTCTCCTCAACATATTTCATGAAAAGTATATAAATTTTTAAAATAATTCTCATTCTTTTTAATGACAGTTTCCCCTCATAATCCATGTTTACATTTCCTACCTATGTTACCATTTTTATTTGTAAACCTAATTTTTTTATCTCATGTTATATTAATATTTTCATTCTCTAATAACAAAAATTAGGTTTTTTACTCTTTTATAAAGTTAGTTTTCAACAAAGTATTTCAAAATATAAAAAAAATCATCCATTCAAAATAAATTTTGTATCTTCCAATCAACATTTATTTTTGATAACCATTGTTTTTATAAAGGTTCCATTATTTAATATTTTTTTTGAAATATATATTTCTTCATAGTCTTTATATCATGTTTTTTCAAAATATTATGTCTTTTCAAGGCTCTATTGTTGAATATTCTTTTTCAAATTATTCAAAAAATATTCACTTCTCATTTTTGAAAACTATATGTATTCTTAAAGTCTTAATTATTAGGATTTATTTCTAAATAATGAATTTTAAAATTCGTTATTTTCAATTTGTCAAAATTTACCATTCTCAATATGATTTTTTAAAATGAACCATAACATCTCCTTTTTATGAAAATGTTAAAAATTATTTCTCAAAACAATTCTCTGTTTTTTCTTCCATTTTCCTCATTATATAAAAAATAAATATTTTCATGGAAGTTATTTTTAATGAACCAACCTCAAAATGATTTTATGAAATACTCTTTTAGGGATATTGAATATTGGGGTATCAACTGTTTACATTCTTGCAGTCAATTTTGGTGACACCATCTGAAAATTTTGTGAAACATATTTGAATTTCCTTGAGTTATTTGTGATATAATGAATTATTTATATCAATTGGAACATATATATGTATTGATGATTAATTTTTGTGGTCTTATAGCACCCTCCGATTAATTTCATAAGGTTTTATGTCACATGATATGTTGATTTTGTTTAGTGCGTGTAATTGTGCTTAATCTATAAACACAATGGTGTGTGTGTGTGTATAATTTTGTTTTAGCTATGATCATAAGCTTATGTGTGGGTATAATTGTGGTTAAGTTATGGTCACATGGTATTAAGAAGTTATAATTATTTTTTTTCTCACACGGTTCTATGTGGGTATAATTGTTTTTTAGCATTGTTTGAAAGGTTGTGTGTGGGTATAATTGTGGTTAGGAAAGGTTCACAAGGTTTCCCATGAGAATAATTATGGTTAAGTTATGCTTAAAACAATATTTTTAGACATAGTATTAGTTGACATATGTTTATAATTACATATTTTCTTATGCCAATGATTATGCCACAAACTTATTCATATTATTATGTCTATGTTATTATCTCATAGATCATGTTTATTGACCTATGATTCTACACTCTTTTAATTCACATATTATTTTATTCTTGACCTTATTCCATGACTCATGAATTAAGATCTATTATTGATTGGGTATGATTTTTTTATATATCGTGATTAGAACCATATGCTCATATTATCATCACTTGTGAACTAAGATAATTATCTCTTCTTTTTACCCTTATAGAGAAATATAGATCACTAATTTATTATGGTTTCATCTCCTAGTTTATGAATATGAGTTTAATATATAAAAAGTCCATTAGGGATTCTAATGGTTTTCAATTGTATATAAATGGTCAGAAGTTTTTTAAAATAATTTTTCTATGTAACTAGCCCTCAAAGACCCTAAACATTCTATTATTATGATTGTGATATTATTTTTGTGAGATGTAATGTTTAGCTAATGGTAATGTTGTAAAATAAATATATGTTTGTATTGGTTCACAATATCCAGTATCATAGTAGGGTTTAGTTATTTTTTAGAATTTATTTAGTTATATTAGTGATAGATCTAGATAACATTAGTGAAAACCATATGGATAAGTCATTGGGGTATGTCTAAGTATAGGATAACATCCTAAAATTTTGGTAAATTTTAGATTATGTGGTTTTCCAAGAAATTAAATCTCTAGTTAGAAATCAAAAAGTGGATGTGGTTGTGGCCCATATTCACCCAGGGAAAATTACCTTATAAAAGGATAGTTTAGTATCAACTCAATATTCATTATTTTGTATAAAAATTGGTCCTAAGATTATATAATATTATATAAACACTTGAGGGATATGATTCAATTAATCACATTATCTTTATAATCCATTATGAATGATTTATTTCCAAACTACATTAAAGGATTAGGTTTAGAATTATTATAGAAAAAAAAATAATGTAACCTATGATTAATTGAGAGAATTATAGGATAAAACAAGGTTGAGATATTTATAATGAATTTATAAGGGGTTGAAATGAAGGTTCCATTGCGGAATATAAATTATTATTGAGATTTCCTGTTTATATGATAATATACTCTAATATTCTATTGTATTACCATAACCAATTCAATTTTAATATTTGGTTGGAAATAGGATATCAAAAATGAAGTAGTGGAAGGTATGTATCCATATGCTCCTAAGACAAAGCTATAGAAGAATATTTGTAATAAATAGATGTGAATATTAATATATTCCAATTATGAGGGAATAGTTAATGTACCTAACCTTTCCAAAGATATAAATGATTTCATCCCATAGAATATATATCTTAATTCATGATTATATTTAGGAACTCGTATGTATTTTTATTATTAAGGATTAATTAAAATTTATAGAATGAAATTTATTTAAGGAGATAGAATATAAAAATCCAAGATTTCACTATGTCTTTTCCAAACAAAAACATTATTCTTTATATCTTGATTCAGACTAAACACTGAAAAAACAAAATGTGAAACATTAAATAAATGTTGAAATATAGTCATTGAATTGGTGGATAAATATAGAGGTAATCGAGTTGTCAAATATATGTATAAATAAAAATCAATTTCATTCAGTTTAACTCTAATTCATTGATAAAATTAAATTATTATAGATAAATAACAAATAAAATAATGTTATTCTTAAAATGTATCTTCTTAAAACATTTCCTTTTTCATGAGTTATGAATTTTATTATATTATAGTTTAATAATAGTTTAAATGGAAAGTGTTGATAAAATATACCATAAAATAATTTAGTATCCATCCAATAGTTATTAATAGGACTGAAACAAATTTCTACTATGAAGATGTATGTTTTATAAATTTTATTTATACACTTATATTAAAATTAATTTTCATTGATTTAATTAATTTAATCATGTAAAATGAATCTAATATTTTTAATAAAAAATTAAAAAATATGTAATAGGATCAATTTCTTTTACATGCATAAGATTAATTTACCAAGGTAAATATAAGTTACCACGGTTAAATAATTATTTTTCAAAGAATGATACTTTTCTCAATATTGTGTTTTTAAAATAATTTGATATATTTTAAAATAAATACTCTAAAATTATGTTTAAACATATATAAACAAATTAAAAATTATTTATTTTGTAATCATTGTTAAGTAATATTATTAACACTTCGTGATAAAAAAATATTTTTTCAATAAAAAACTCATTTCTCAACAAAATAAAAATTTTCATTTAAAAGATAATTTTCACATATAAAAAATTTAATTTGAATAAATTGATACCAAATTTATATTTCTCACATAAAAATTTGGTAATAAGTTTCATCTTATATTTGTATTGATAAAATAACTATCATGGTAAAATTTTAATCATGATTAATACCTATCAAAATGAGTAATCTAATGTGCATCAAATTTTTCAAAGAAAATATCATTCCTATAACTTCTAGGTTACCTTTTTAATGTTTTAAATCCATACCTAAATTTCCATCCAACATCTCCCCACATATATCACCTAACTCATGAAATTACATTCTTATCCCTTACCTAACATTCTTTTACAAATATTTATCCCCCTTTTTCACCTATAAAAGGATCTCACTCCCCCCCACATCAAGCCACATCTATAGTAATAAATTCCCATAAAAATTGTTAAAAAATAATTCTTATATATACTCTCTACAAATTTGGAAACCTATATCCTAAAAAAAGTTCTTCACCTTTTTCAGTTTCAAAGGATATTTTAAGAGAATGTCGAAATTCACAACTTAAATATTACATACACTTTTACTTCATTTCCTTATCATTCTCATCCACCCACATCCAAACCATTATAAAAAAATGATATAATGAAATAATTATAAATAATATATTTATATTTTATTACATTTATGTATAACCATTATATATTCCCCATCCATTCAATTGATAAAATTAAAATGTTTCAAATGGGTGTGTGTGGACTACCACCTCCAAGAACGACACGTTTTATTTTTCAATACCAAATTACATAATGAAAATATAAAAGGGTTTAGGGAATAAATATGTATCTGATTTTAGGATTTATATTCTATAAATATATATTGGGTAGTCAATAAATAATATTAGCAATAATAGGTCATTATAAAACTAACTTTCTAAAGAGAACAACCCAAGAGGAATATAAGGTTATTTATAATTGAAAACTTCTTTTTCACTCACCTTATTATTATAAATATTCAAAATTATGATTCATAACATTAATTACATAAAAATAATTTCATCATAATTGTGTGATGATGATACTATAATTAAGTGATCTCTTTCTAAGCCCACAATCTCACATAGATAGTAGAATTGTTTTGGGGTCATTTTAACCACCAATATGAAAAAATACTATAATTTAAAATAAATTATGAATTTGGAAACATAAAATTAGATATTAATATTTGAATAATATTTTTTTGGGTTCTGTATTTTTTATATAAACATTTAACTCATTAATTATGTTAACATCGTTCATTTGTTAAACATCATCAAAATATTCTTGTCGATAATTTAATCTAAATGAACATTAACCAAAACACTCATCAACTGAAACAATAAGATTATAATATATCTTAAAACATAAATTATAGTACCTTTTATGGTCTATGAGTGTTAAAATGTATGGGAATAATTATGAAAAATACCACTATTACGAATGTATTTCAAAATCATCATGGTTAATCACAAGCGATAATGAAAATAGAAAATAAATAACTAATTTACATGTAATAAGAATTATAAATAATGTTTTTAAAGGTTTTTTGACATGATTTAGGTTCCAAAATAGGTGATTTATAAGTTTATGTTTGTTTTACATGTGCTCAATGTGCAATCAAATAAGCATGAATTCAATGGAAGGGTTTCTTATCTCAATTTTTTCCCCTTGAGACATATTTCTTATCATGTAAAATTATTTCTATATAATGGTGTATCTAATCCCCATTTAATATTTTTAATCATAATACTCTAATTATAAATTTTTTTTGAACGTTTCATTTTAATTCATATCCGTCAAGTGGTTTTGATTCAAATGTAACGACTTTTTTAAGTGTTTCTTTTTCTCATTTTCAAATCCACAGGACATGTTTGACATTATGCACCATCATTTATTTTATATTTTTTTATTACTTCCTCATGAATTAATTTTTCTATATTCATGAAGTTATTGTGGTTTAAATATCCTTATAAATTTATTTTGTTAAATTTTATTTTATTCAGAAGATTCCAAAGCTATAAGGTTTTTTTGTTAACACAACTCCCTCCATTGAGTTAAAATGCTTCTTCTTGAACTTATTCCTTAAATGATAGGTTTATTTCACTATAGGATTTTATTTGATAGAAAATTCTATTACTATATGGGGTAAAAAAACAATTTTTATTAACATCATCCTCCTTGATAAATTTCATCAAAAGTATATCATTTTTTAGAATAATTCAAATTCTCATTAATGATGGTTTCTCTTACTTGTCCATAAGTCCCTTACCTTACAAAATTATCCAAAAATTTTGAAAAATTATTTATTTGTTATCTCTTGTGACCTTCATATTTAACATAACACATTTTAAAAAGTAATTTTTTTCTCTTTTTAAAATATGGTTTTCGACAAAGGTAATTAAAAATTTTAAAAATGGTTTTCCATCCTCTAAAAATATAATGTTTAGTCTTACACTCCATATTTATTTTTTATAACCTTTTTGTATTTTTAAAAATTTCATTATTGATGTTTTTTTTAAGTAATCTTTTTCTAAATAATTTATATTGTCTTTTTGGAAAATTTATGTCTTCTCAAGGCTCTATTATTGAATATTATTTTAAAATGTATTCAAAAAAATTTCACTTCACCTTTTTGAAACCTTTAGTCCTCTTTAAAAAAATTCATTAATCATATTTATTTTCAAATAATTAATTTTAAAATTACTTCTTTTATATTTTCCAAATGTATCGTTTTTAAATATGAATTTTCAAGATGACACATGACTTATCCTTTTATGAAAATGTTAAAATTGTTTTCTAAGAACTATTATAAGGTTTTTCTTTCATTTTCCTCTTTATTTATAATGGTATTATTCATATAGATGTTGTTGTTCATGATTAACCCTATGAATGTCCTTAGGAAATACTATTCTAGAGTGATTGATTTTTTATGTATCAACCATTTATATTCTTAAGTTCAATATTTTTGTGATGCTATTTCGAAATGTTGTGAAACCCATTTTTAATTCCCTTTGTTTATTAAGATATAATAAATGATTGATTTCAAGTGGCATGCATATGTTGGGATGAATTATGGGTGGGATATTATATTACCCTCCAATTCATTTCATAAGGATTTATATCTCATGATATAAATATTTTTTGATGTGTATAATTTTGGTTGGGTTGTTATCAAAAGTTTTTTGTGGTTATAATTATAGTTTAGTTATTTACATAAGGTTGTGAAAGGAAATAACTGAGGGTAATCAATGGTATCATGGTTGTCTGTGGGTATAATTGTGATTTATCTATGATTACATAGTTATTTATGGTTATATTTGTGTTTAATCTATAATGAAATGGTATTTGATGGGTATAGTGTGTTTCGATTATGGAGATGAGAATAGAGAAGTATATAAGGGAGTCTGTTGTGGTTTAACTATTGGGAAATGTTCACTAGTTGTGTAAAATAATTTCTCTATGTAATTAGTTCTCAAAGACACTAAACCTTCCATTCTTGGGATTGTGAGATTCTTTTTTGGAGATTAATTTTTTAACTTATATTAATGTTTTAAAATGTTGATATTTTTTCTTGTGTAGATAAAAAATAATATATAAGTATTTTTTATAGATTATTTTTTAAACCATGTATATCATATTGAGATATCATACATGTATTAAAGATAAAATTTTATAGATTTAAATTTATAGTTCAGAACTTTCTAGAGAGAGAATAATTTAGACAACATGAATGTGAATGTTATAGAGATCAATTTCTCTGACTCTAACTCATGGGTAATAGATACAGGGTCTGCATCACACATTTTTGCAGATAAATGCAAACTCAAATATTTGAGGTAATTCCAAAAGGGTGAAGTATATCAAATTGTAGGTAGTAGAAAAATATTTGACGCATTTATGGTTTATATATATGATTTATATATACCATGGGTTTTAATTTTTCAATTATAGAACTATTATTAAGTTCACTCTATAAATATAAATTTTATTTCAGTGACTTGTTTGGACAAGATGGGACAATCATTCATTATTAATAATAAGAGTTATAATTTATATATAAATTATTTTTTTGTAGAATTATGAATATTTTGAACATTTTATATAATCTATATATGGTTAATCATATCCATACCATTTTGATTATGATGGTTAAGATTGAATCTAATATAACTTATCTTTGGAAATTTCATCATGGGAATATAAATCAGAAACATATCCAAAGACTCCATAAAGAAGGGTTGCTTGAAATATTAGATTATAAATAGTATTATACAAGTGAATCTTACTTATTATAAAAACGACCAACGTTCCATTAATGGAAAATTTGAAAGTGTTAGTGGGTTATTGGATTTATACATAGTGATTTATATGGACTAATGAGTAGACAATAAAGTTGTGGGTTTGGGTACTTTTTAACCTTTATCAGTAAATTTTGTTTATATGGTTATTTTTTTCTAATTATACATATGTATGAAACATTTAAAAAGGGTTTAGATATTTATAATGAAGTACATAATCGATTGGGAATAATTATTGATATTATCTAATTATAATGGTGTGAATAATTCTTAATCCAGTAAATTTTTGATCATCAGAGATATTGTGGAATCATTCACCAAATCACTAATATTAGAGTACCAGAGTGGAATATTGTGTAATATATGAGGAATAATACTTTTTTGTACATGGTGTAATCAATGATGAGTCAATGTTACCTTCCTCTTTTGTCCTAGGGATATTATCTGAAGACTACTTTACCATGTTCTGTCTATAGTGGGAATAAAGTCACCATATGGGATATTAAAAGGGATACGTAAAAATATTTTTTTTTAGATGATTTTTGGTTTTGAAGTTTATATTTTAAATTTGGATTTATATTAAATAAATCCAAAATTAGAAAAATGCTTATTTTTTGGTAATCCAAAATAAATTTTTGAACATTACATTTGTAATCCTACTAAAAAGTGTATGTGGTATATTTTAGTGTTTTCTTTGATAAGGATAACATAAAACAACTAATTGGTTGGAGTAAAGTTGAAATTTGAAAAATTAAAGGCCAAGAAACAATAGGTTTTTAAGAGATCTACTTTTATCTAGTTCTATAAAGAGTTATAAAAGAATAACTGACTTGTGTTACATAATAACCTTAAATGGCTGGTATAATTCATCAAAAACTCATAAAATATGGGTTTCTAATAGAAAATATATATGAATTAATGTTCACAGATGATGAACCTACTACCTAATGATAGGCCATTGAGATTTTGGATTCAATAAAATGGTTAAAATCCATGGAAGCTGAAATAAAATAAATATAAACTAACCAAGTTTCGAACATGTTGGATGCACCTAAATGGGTAAGAGACAAAGTGTACAAGTGGGATTTCTATAAGAAAACTGATATGGATGGTAGAGTTCTTATCTATAAATCATGTTTGGTGGTAAAGTTTAACAAATAAATTCACAGTATTTACTATGAAGGGACTTTTTCACCTATTGTAGTGATAAATTCCTTTCAAATGTTTATTGACACAATACATAATTATGATTATGAGATATATCAAATTGATATAAAAATAGATATTTGTAAAATAAATTTATTTAAGGATATGTATATGATATGGAATAATGTTTTTAAAGTTATTAATGATTATTTTAAGGTTTTCTAGTTAAAATGGCATATTTATGGTTAAAATAAACATTCTCATAGTTGAAATATATGGTTTTATGATTCAATCAAAGAGTTATTGTCATGACAAACATAGATTATTCTTCTATATATAGGTATATTAGTGGGATTGTTATAGTATATTATATATTATATATGGATGAAATATTCCTTTTCTGAAATGATATCCTGACTTTACACTCTATAAATATGTGGTTTGGAAATTAATCCCCAATAAAATAATTAGTTGATGTGGAAAAAATACTAGGTATGAATTTCTATAGAGAAAACTCTAATATGTTTCTTAGACTGATTCAGAACATGTATATTGGTAATTCAATAAAGAGGCTCACTATATAGAACTCTAAAAGAGGTCTTTACCAATATTTCATGATATAAATCGTAGGAAGATTCAAGATCCGTATAAAGGGTTATAAAGGATGGGTATAATTTCTCATCTCTCCACCATACGATCTATCATGTGTTTCATGTTGTGTATTTGACACGATGTCCATATACGTTGAAAATTACAAGCATATTCCAATCTAATTATGGATTGAGTCATTAGATTACTGAAAAACTAAAAATTAATAAATTTTTATTAAGATAAGATTCCCCCCCCCTTAAGGGGAACGACGGAAACCACCATGACATCAAAGACAAAAACAAGACAAAAGACCCAAAGGCCCAAAATTCCAATACCAAACAACCCACACTACATAAGGAAAGTCCCTACCAGTATCAAAAACAATGTAATCCAACTTCCACCTTCCACCGCTGATCGACCAGCTATCCCGTGAAAAAAACACAGACCTGGTACCTATAGTCATAGTCATACCCTCTCAAACATCCAATTCCGAAAAGAAAAAGGTATAGTGGAAACTTCGTGCCCTAAACATCATCTGAAGCTGCCTCATGTAGAAAATCTGATTACATAATCCTTTGAACTTCATTCCACTGAGGAAAAACCAAAAACAAACCAACAACAGAATGTGAACCACCACTAATTCGAAACATCAAACCTTTATTGCGAACATAATCTTCAAACACATTCAGAATCAAAATGAAACTAAATGACATAATCAGCTGAAATTAGCATATCCACTATAGATCCAAAAAACAAAAAACACCAAAAGAAACATCACAGACAGCATCACATCAACTAATAGAAAAATCACAAACACCCATTTCCAACACACGAATAGCATAACATCCAAATCAAAAAATGATGGAAAATTGTGATTCATGAAACCATGACCAATTGATATTGAGAATGAAAATTAATTTGTTTCATCTTTTCCACATTTTCATTGAAACACTGATAATACCCACAAACCAAACACACCAAAGTAGAACAAACCTAGGAGAACCATGAATCATGAATAAGAAACCATCTAAAACCAAAAATTTAAACAAGAAATGAATACCAAAATCACCAGCATGCTAGAAGAAATAATAGCACAAACTAGATCCTGGAAACCCTCAAAGACCATGAAGACCCACCCCCACACACAAAACTGAATACGAAGTGGATACGCTTAGACCACAAAAGTAGGAACTCGGTCGTTGGACCATCATCACGCTACCATGGAAAGCATTGTCCAACTAAGGTGGAATTAGGTGAGAAATAGGCCATTAGTGATGCACATCGAGACGACCGGGTCCACAAATCCATGAAGCTATCATTTGGAAGAGTTATGAAGAAGACACAATTGTGAATTTAATAATAATGACATGGTACATCATACCATATAATGATACGAATGAATATGTTCGGATCAAAAAGTTTAGTTTTGTACACGAGGAGGTTCCTAGCATAGAGGGAGAAATCGAACTGAACATTGAAAATAATAAATTTATTACTTAGTCCAAGGTACCCTAATCTCACAAAAAGGGAAAATAAAACATTAAAAAATACCACATAATTCCAGACTTCATTGAGAGGGTTGATGTAAATATTTTATTGGTGGTTATAGGGGAGAATGTAGTGGATCCTTTGATAAATCCATTATCATAGAAAAATAATTAGGGCCACGTTGAATTTATTGGTTAAAATACATGAGAGATTGGATGTATTATTTTTAAAACATTTTAGGATTTTGTAGTAAAGGAAATCACCATATATCATTTATTTATGTGCACTAAAATATTTATGATATGAATAGTGGAATGATAATATCTTAACAACATATGTTTTTATATTTTTATATTCAATGTTCAAAAGGGAGTGTTATAGATTTTGATAATTTATTAAGGTTTTTATCAGTAAAATATTTCACTCGATACAGAGAATTTTGTGTGATCCACAATGAATAAACTTATGAGATGATATGTGGGGTCATATTACTGGGATTTAATTCCCAAATTATATCTCATTGACTATCATAGAATCATTTCTATAAAAATGGTTTTGTAACTATTATGAATACCCATTACCTAAGGTCAGAAAGTTTCCTATAATAAAACCCTTTATAATTTTATACCTTTAATATTAAATCCTTTATGTTTAGAAAATTATTTGTTGTATGGGTGTATTTTTTATCATGCCATTAATTGGAGCCTTACCATGATTGTATTTACCTATTTGTATAATGAGAAAATACATTTGGGTCCTTGATTGAAATAGAATGAAGAAATGTATGGACATACTTAGTAAATTTACATGGGATTTCATCAGATACATATATTAGGGACATGTGAAGTTCTCCTATAAAATATTAATGAAATGTGATGTATTCATCAACCTAGTCAGTAAATTTTAAAAAATCATGAATGTATTAGATAGCCTATACTAGATTGGCATGTTCCATATCTAGTGGTAACTAGATGTTATGCACAAGGTAATGAAATAAGTATACATATGATGTATATGATACATCTTTTGGTGGAAATTTTTATTTATATATATGATTACATTTGATCGATATCACACTATACCTCTTTGTAGTTTTAGTATAATGGACATTTTCCTAGAGTTTGTTATTTGTTTACAACTATAAAAATATTATATCATGATTTTTAAAAAATTTAGAAATTCATGAAGAGTCACTTAGTTTGGCCTAAAGAAATGGACTATGTTTTGGAAAGAATTTTTGTTCAAAGATAATGAGATTTTGGTAAACCATATCCAAATGAATTTTGAAATATTCACTATAGCACCCCGAAATTCTAAAGTAAGAACATTGTATTCAATAACGTGTAAGACACGAAACACCAAGAACATGAGGGAATATATTGTCCTGATATATTAATGTATATTTTCAGTTTTTTAATAGATATATTAAGTTTTATATATTTAATTTCATGCAACATTGATTTTATCTTTTGTTTTACTCAATGAGTTTCTTTGATGGCTTCTGTTACATGGAAAATCGAGTCTTATAGAATACTATTAATATTATTAGTTATGATGAAGATTATCTCTTACTCATTAAATTGATGTTATGAATATGATTAACTAACTTATGAAAAAATATAGTATAATTCATTTGTTACAAATTATTTAGAAAAATATATAGAAACCAAATGAATATAAATAGAATGATTTTATAAAAATTAATTTTTCTCCAAACGAGTTTTATCTTAATGACATAAATTAATTAATATTATTTAATGATATTAGAGAAATATATGTATATATCATGTATTAAATAAAATATTTTTTATACTCATCCAATATATTTTATATTCATAATATTAGAACAAATCCAATTTTACATTGGAAAACCTATATTTCTATAAAGGTAGATTTACCACATTTTAAAGGTGAACCTACTATAAATATGAAGTTTGATACTTATAGGAATTTAATATTTAATTATAAACTTAACATTTTCAATCAAAACACCAGAATTAGTTTATGGTGTTTTTTTGGTATTTTTTTGTGAAGTTTCATTTTTTGATGAATAGTAAAAGATACTAGATTTTAATTCAAAATTATTTTTCCATATAATTTATTTATAAGGTTTAGTTGTATTATAAACTATATTTTATGTTTAATTAGATACAATTTTTATTAATTAATACAATTTACGTCATTGGAATAAATTTCACTTTGAATTGGATATAAAAACATAGCAATCTTTTTAATGTTTTTACATTGAAAGCATGCATTGTCGTCTCTTTTACAGGATTAAATTTAAATTAATTTCTACTATTTTTGTGATTTGAATTTGAAAAAATGGATTAAATTTTTGAAATCAGAATAATGTATAATTTATCATAATTTCAACATAGTTTTCCACTAAAATTATTAATGAGTGTAATTAAAGTTAATTGCAATGATTAAGAGAAAAATTAGCTTAACAAGAGACTAGACCTTAGAATTAAGAGCTAGAAACCCAATAAAATTGTCCAAAATCCATTTTATGGAAATATTAAAACCCAATAATCCATTTAATATAATTTTAACTATAATTGGGGCCACTTTTTATAGTAAAAACATGGGTATAATTCCCTTTCTAAAAATTTAAAAGAGTATAACTCCTCATCCCCAATAAAATGGCACTAAAACCTCCAAATTTATTATAACTCTCAAGAACTATAGCTCACAAAACAACTAATCAAATAACCTCCAAAAATCCCTACCCTCAACCTCGAAGTATACCTTTGGGAAAAATCCATTCAAGGAACCCTTTGGTGAAAACCAAAAGGAGTTAATTGAAAAAGAGGTAACATCCTTCCTCAAGATATTTTATTTTATTTTCAATATCCACACCTTAAATTATTATGATATCCTTAATGTATAGTAAAATATGTAAACTTAATATATTTTAATGCCTTTATGATAATATTTTTACCTTTACTTACACACACTTCCATCTAATGGGTAACGAACTTACCGTTCTTGTGTAAGGTGAACTACTGCCTCACAAAATGATATTGTGCATTTTTCCTTTACCACCCTTCATGGATGGTAATTATGATGGATATGATGTTTATATATGATATATATTATATTTATAATTCCATTATTCTACTATAATTTTTATATATAACATACCTTTATTCTTTCAATTCTGTGGGAATACAATAACATCGTTTGTGGAAGTGTGGACTATCGCCCCCTCAAAGCTATTTGATTCATTTATGCTGTAAATGTAATATATATGGGATAGATTTATATTAAAATATGTGACATAAATGAAATATATATGATATTCATTACATGATTACCTTTTTGAAATATAATATATCATTTTCATCATTACCCTTTTCACACACTAAGAAGTGATAACGTCCGTTGTGGACGTGTGTACTACCGCCTACTCGACACTATGTGATTAATTTTAGACCATAGTAAATATATTTATAAATATATATGATTAAATAACATGTTTTTATGATATAATGAAAATTATTTAAATATATAGTGTCACTTACCTTCTTTCCATCATGATCATTGAAAAATAGTAACATTACTCATGTGTGCGTATGACCTACAGTATCTATGATTGTAACATTGGTTCATTTTTCATAACTATATTTCATGATTCATTTTAATAGAATAATTAAAGAATAAATATTATAATTATTTCATGATTATTATTCTGTAAATATTTATTTAATGAACCATTTTACCATAGCTGACCTACCAAATTCATTTTTGACACATAAAGCGAATATGGTTAAAACACATGATGTAAAATTAATTGTTTAAGTAGTTTTTTAAAAAATAATAATAAGTGAAATAAAAGTAATTTTAAATTTGATAAAGGCTCTTAATCAAGTAAATAATTAACATAATTTTATTATTCAAGAATATAAAAAAACACAAGTTACAAGTTGGACTCAATGTAAGGGATTCATGTCTCTCTTTTCATTCTGTGAGGCATACGCCACTTTCACCACTAACTTATTTTTTGTGGTCTAACTATATCCCATTTTTATATACTATATCACAAATTAAATTAATATTCATTTTATTTAAATTTTTAATTTCATTTTTGTTACTTTTGGGCCTTCCAATTCATATATTACCATAGTGGTAAGGGTTTTATTCAAAATTTATAGTATATTGAGTCTTAATTTTTTCTATACACAAATTCACTTTAGTTTCATGTATATAATTAAACTTTTTCATTAAATATCATTATTCTTTCATTATTCATTGTATTTTATGTTTTACTTTGAATTATCATACCCATGGGGTTTAGCATGAAAATTAAGAGTTAGTAAAAGTTACATTTACAATCTTACATTCTTTTGTGATTGTTAACTTTCTCCTGAGACAGTCACTTTATTATTTCTTTAAATATTCACATTGTTCAGAGATGGATATAATTATTTCCTAAACATTATATTGTATTTACATATGGTTTTAAAATAGATATTTATTTTATTTTATGATGAATTATTGATAATTTTATGTATTTTATTAAATAATGATTTTTGATAAGGAACATTATATATGAGTTTAAATAGATTATTAGAAATAAGAGGAATTATTTAGACATGAAGTACGTGGTTTGGGGACCATTTAATATAACCCATTATGTTGGGTACTGGTAAATTCATGCCCCTTGATGCATCAGTAGTTTCATGGGATGAATCAATTGGTCGAATCAGAATAGTTTAAACTGTCTTAAGAACAGAACATGATGATATAGTGTTTCATGTGTCAGATACATGACTTAAAATATTAAATAATAGGCCACATTTCAGTTATATTTTTGTCCAGGGTATTTTTAATTTTAATAAATCAATTGACGCACTTCCTTCTCAGTTTATTGATTAAAAGGCATGTGTTTCAGTTTCTCACCTTTCTATACTGACTATAAATTATCAAGTTATTTTAATAGCATGTGTTATTAGTTAATTACCATTTTTTTTATTATTCCTATTAAATTAATTATTTCTTCCACTTTAATTAACATTATTGATAATTTTAGATCACCTTTATTATCATTCCTTTCCTCAGTTTATGAAAAAGAATCCTTTGAATGTGGTACAGGGATACAGATTTTTTGTCTTTGTTATGTGTTATTTTTTATTTTCTATCTATCAATATAATATGGGTATCATGTGTGTAATATGGTTTTCCAAAAATAATAAACTATTAAATACCTTGTTATTTGAATTTTGTATCTATTCTAATGTAATTAAGTAATGCACCGACTTTGGGATTTTGATGTCAGGGTATTATAGTTGGTATCAAAGCTAGGTTTAGGAGAATCCCTGGAAACTAGATATAGAATTAATAGATTAGATAACATAAAACTAAGTTATACTCTGAGAATAAGTGTAGAATAACATCCCACAGGTTTTTGTAAGGTAGATATTATGTGTACCTTAGTATAAATATATCCCTCTCGGGATTCAAAAGGTAGGAATATTCTCACACAGATGTACATTGGGGTAACAACATTGAAAAGGTGTGTTAGGCCTGAATCGTTTTAACTTGGTACACAAAAACGGGCCTTACTATGCACCTGGTATGACACTCTCAAGGGATACTCTTAGGATAATTCACATTTTCTTTACAGACCATTATGAAGGATTTGGATATAAAGATATCAACAAAGAAATCATGTTTATAATTAGGAGATTAGATAAATGTAAATTTTTGAATTTCTATTAAGTATTTTACTAGTTATGGGATTATAAATTATTTTTTATAATGATATGAACTTAATTAGTGTATTTTTTCATTTATAAATGGATCCTATAAGATGTAACGCAAACCTCACCAATGTACATGATCCAAGGAGTAATGAAAATCACATGTTTTATAGTATTATGCCAATATTTCAAATAAAAATAGTCTCCCAAGTATTGTCATCACATGGGTACATAGTATCATGTGATAATGAGATTGGTGAATAACTCTCTTAGTCCAATAGATTTTATGGAATGAAATGAAATAAGAGGATGGTAGTTTATAAGATATATAAAGGGAATAAGGTAATGAAGTATTTCCCAACATGTGATAATTGTAGAAAGAAACACCTCAATACTTTCTTTAAGGGAATGGGGGTTTGTTATAAGTGTGGATAAAAATGCTATAATGTTTATTATTTCAAGGGAAATAAAGATAACTATAATGTGAAATTATTACACTTCAAGGAGATAGGAAAATAAGTAAATCAATGTCTCATCTTCCAAAATAATATACCGCAAAAGAGGAAAATGGATTATGGTCAATATTATGTTACTACCATAGAAGATGAGGAATGATTAATGTTAAAAGGTTTGGTTTCAAGAATTATTTCATTTGAGTATTTTACCAATAATATACTGGTTATATGAATTATAGAATATTTGAGGATTGTACTAAACTACATTTTTTTAAGAATTTTTTATCATATGATGAATGGTACCACGAAAAGTTATTTATAATAAAGTAAATTGTTGTTGAAAACACATTTTTGAGGGAAAGATATCCCATCATATGTTCTGAATATTAACAAAATGAAATTTGGGCAAAAAATTGATTAGTTTGGATAACGTAAATTAGATAAGTGCTGACTACCTTCAAACTAAGTAATAAATTATTGACAAAGTGGTTTATGCTATCATTGATGGAGTTTACCACATTTTTGGATTTAACAAATATATCCAATAATATATATTCCATTTAACAAATAAGAAGCATAAATATTTTGAATGAGGTTTTATAGTAATTCAAGTTATTACGATATTCACATTATCTGCATGTGACTATAAAAATACACTTCATGTTATTTAATAAGTTCATTTTGTAAATTCGGTGACCTTACATCAAAAGTGTTGGAACATAATATTTTTTAAAAGTTATAAACTTATGAAATGGTTTAAGTTGATATTTGGATGGATTTTTAGAGGTTAATGTATTAATTCACTATATAATGCATCATGTTCTAAGAAATTAAGTAAAATAGTACATGGAACAGACAAAGGATATGATTTTTTATGAAATATAAATGTATATTTAGTTAAATTCTTATAGAGTGAAATAATTTGTCAACAATTTGAAAATGGTCCTGAAAAAAAAATCACAATTATCATCTTTTTTAAAATATTAATGAACTTTTACACACCTATGGGTTATGGATTTCTAGTCAACAACTTTCACATGAACATGTTCAATGTCATTATCCATCATAACTTTAGGACTATATTTTTCTTCCATGTCCAATTTTTCACTAATGTTATCCTATTTGAATGACTGATTTTTTGGTGACCTTTTAATTTTCATTTCTTTATTATTAATAAGATATATTTTTAAACCTATTTTTGATGTGGGTTTTTCAAAAATATTTTATTTCTAAATTTAAATCCCTTTATTTCCGAGATCAAGTTAAATTTTGAGGACACAATTTATTTAAAGCGGAGAGAATGTATCACCCTGAAATTCTAAAGTAATCAAACTGTATTTATTAGAGTGTAAGATACGCAACACCATGAATATTAGGAAATATAATATCTGAATATTAAAACTATATATTTTCTATTATTATATATATTTAATCTATTTTATATATTTCAATTCATGCAACATTGATTTTATCTTGAGTTGTATGCAACAAGTTTCTTTAATGGATTTTAATACAGGCAAGATCTAATGTTATCAAATACTATTAATATTATAATTTAAAATTATGTTCATCTCATGATTGTTAAATTCAAGTTATTAAGAGGAGTAACTATTCATGAAAATATATTGTTTAATTCATTGGTTACCAATTATTTATAAAATATAGAAACCAAATGAATATAAGGGGGATGCTTTTTAAAATCTATTTTTATACTCTAATGGTGATTTACATTTATAAATTAAATTAATTAATATTAGTGAATTATATTAATTAGATATAAATATATATATTATTTATTAAATAAAATATGTTTTACATTCATCCAACATATTTTATTTCCATACGATAAGAACAAACCCAATTTTACACATAAAAACCTATATTAGTGGTTTGAAGGCCTTTTCATGGCGCACCTACTATATATCTGAATTTTTAGAAATTTATGATTATAATATGAATAAATAAAATTAAATTTTTAAATATAAATGTAAAAATTATTTTAGGATGAACTTTTTTAAATTTCTATGAAGCTTCAATTTTTGTGAATATTGAAAAATACTGAATTATAATTCAAAACTGATTTTTCATTTAATTTATTTATAGGGTTTTATTATATTTTAAATTTATTTTCAAGTTTAATTATATTAATTTATTATTAATTAATAAAATTTAGGTATTTGAATCACTTTCAATTTAAAATTGGATATAAAAACATAACAATATTTTGATCATTTTTACTTTAAAAACCTGCATTGTTGTCCCATCTACGGGATTAAATTTACATTAATTTTCTAAAAATTATGTAATTTTCATTTGGTTAAATTGATTCAATATTTACAACAATAACAATTTTTAATGTCTAATAAGGTGAAAATATTTTTTGACCAAAAATAATAGTGAATGTAATTAAAATTAATTGCAACGATTAAAAGAAAATTAACTTAACAAGGGACTAAACCTTAAGATGAATAACCAAAATGACCAAGAGACTGGTAGAAAATCCATTTTAAGGACATATATACAACCTATACTCACTTTTATAGAATGTTTTCTATTATTGGGGTCACTATTAACAGTAAAAACATGGTTGGAACTTCCATTCCAAAAATGGAAAAGAGTGACACTCTCCTCCACTATAAAAAGGCACTCATCCCTCCCACCTCTTAGAACAATTAAACCAATTTGTATATATCAAAATCTTCTCAAATAAGTACCCAAAACACCTCCCCTAAACCTATAAGTTTCCCTTGGTTTATAAATATATCCAAGAAATGTCATGACCCGTCCTCGGGGCCCGTGCCATGACTACCCCAAGCCCGCCTTCCATAGGCCAGGGGCTGGCGACTAGCACCAAGGCGTAGTTCCCGGTAAAAAGGGAAGGCATTGCCTTTGTAATGTAAACAAACACCACAGAGCAAGCAAGAAGAAGAAAACACTAAGTAAAAATTGGGTATAATAGTAAGTGCGGAAAAGTAAGTGGGCCAGAATACAAACCCAAACTAGAAGTAAAGTATAACTGAAAAAGGGAGTACAACAAATAAAAAGTAAAGCCGCAGCCTCGAGACATCCACTGGAAGTCCCACCTGAAGGGTGGGTACAGATAGCCTCTATAGCTCCTCGGGTCCAGCGGTCCGCTCCGAGTACGTCCCGCCCAGTGGTCCACCTCCAGGTACCGACCTACTCCGCAAGCCTCAAACACGATCAGATTTTTCCGTCGTCTGCAACCAACACAATGTAGTGCGGGCATAGCCCGTGAAGGGGTGAGTATAAGCCGCTCAGTAGGGACCCTGAGACCCCCGAAGGTCTCCCAGAATCCACAAAGGATAATCCACAAAGGAAAGATACAATCACGAAGTAACATTCGACATTACTTAGGTATATGCCCATACATATACCTAAGTCATCAATTCTCATTCGACTCCAACATCCGAGCTCAAGTACAACCCAGTCTACACAGGAAATCACAACTCGATCCACACATGAATCATAACGTAAATCCACACAGGATATCATGTCAATCTTATCGAAGATAAGGATTGAAAGTCAAGATTCACCTCACACGGGTATACTTCTTCATAAGATGATAGAGATGATCGGATGTAGCCACTGATTCATCTAATCCATCGGACCCACACAGGATCAATAGGTACTAACCCTCACAATGATTCACAAAGGATCGATATGTAACTAACCCCCGCAATGACCCACACAGGATCAGACCCACACAGGATCTGTATGCGCTGGCCCACACAGGACCGCTGAGCGCTGACCCACACATGATCTGGCCCACACAGTATCGGTAGCACTGATCCACGTAGGATCGCTGAGTGTTGTAGTCGTCACCGTCGAATCTACGGAGGATTTCTGTACAGTTGTCATCGTCGTCGTAGTCGCAGCCAGCTCTAGGGTTTCCGCACACAGTAAGATTGTTCGGAAGGGTCCACTCCACGAGCCGAGGGGCTGATAAATCAACTGACACATAGTCTAGAGTTGATGTATCCAGCGTTTCGTATCGTCAACAGGAACTCAACGTCACAGATGGCGCGTCAATCGGACGCCCTGTCTGAGAGTTATTGGCTTTTTCGTCCCAGGGGCCCGGTTGGTTTTTAAGTCAAAACCAACCCGACTGTACTCCGACTGCGTCCAAACCTAGAGCGGAGTAATCCAAAAGGTCCGTCTAACTAAGAGGAATCCATCAAAGTTGATGGCACGTCAATCAGACATCCGGAGCTCATGTTATAAGTGTTTCCCCTCTGAGGGCCCGGTTGGTTTTGTGTACGAACCAACCCGGTCGAACCCAAAGTTCTCCGAAACCTTGCGTGTAATATAACTAAACGACCGGATCGATCCATGTATCGCATTGCAGCTGACGGTGCATCGATCGGAGGTCCGCAGCCCATGTTATGGGCAAAATACCGTGAGAGGTCCGGTATTAGGGGGTTTGGGTCCGGTCCAACCCGGCCCGGTACCCCCTGGGTCGGCCCAAACCGGGTCGACCCGACTGGCGCGGCTCATCCCAGCCTGGACGCGGCCCGGCGCGCTGGTGCTAGCCAGGTGGCTCGGACATTTTGGCCGAGCGGATGGGGGTGCGGGGGGGCGCATTACCCCCCACCTTTTCGTAACTGTGGCCCCCATGTGGGGGGCCGCTCTTGTCCGGCCAGCTGGGGGTCATAACCCCCGGCTCTTCCACTAACGGGTCAGCAATCTCCTGTCAGCCGCCTGCTGCCGCCACGGGACCGGCAAGGGCCGGTCCCCCTGCTCTGACGCCGGCGGCCCGGAACCGGCCGTTGCTCCCCTTGCTCCGCCGTGGCCCCACTCCGACCGTGGTGTCTTCGGGTTTTTCCGGTGCGGCGCGACGCGCCGCGGGTTGGTTCGATTTTCAATTGTGCGGCGCGACGGCGTCGTGCATCCTTGCCGCTCGTTCCCACGCGGTGCGACGACACCGCCTCACTTTCCTTCGAACCGTAATAACACAAGAAAATAAGGGAGGAGGGTCGGCCGTGTTTGTGCGGTTCGGCCCCCTCTCGTTAATTGATAGCAAGCGATCAAAATGAATGAAGAACATCAACGGAACACTACGAGAAAAATGGGTATTTGCGATGGGTTATTTGCGACGGGGGTATTTTCCCGTCGCAAATAAGTAGCCTTTTGCGACGGGATAGCTTTCCCCGTCGCAAAAGGACGGGCGGCTTTTGCGCGCTAAATCGCGGGAAACATATTTGCGACGGGTGAATATTCCCGTCGTAAATAACCGGCGGCGGTAAAATGTATTTGCGACGGGAATATTCCCCCGTCGCAAATAGTATGTCGGCAGGTGGTTATTTGCGACGGGACCCGTCGCAAATAACTATTTAACCGTTGACCGTAGTAAATGCTGGCTAAGGTATTTGCGACGGTACCCGTCGCAAATGGTCCCGTCGCAACTAATCTAACCTATAAATACCCTAATCCGTTTTTTTTCAAATCATTCTCAAATTTCATCTTCTTCTTCTCTCAAAATTTTATTTCTACAGTTCAGTTTTTCTCAAGTTTAATTTTTTTCTTCGGAGTTGATATTGAAGTTTTGAAGAACGATCAGAGATCAACCTCAGATCAATTTTCAAGGTATTTATATTTATTTTAATTTAATATTTATTTTTAATGTTTTATTAGTTTTAATTATTCTTAATTAGTTGTAATTTAATTATGTTTACATTGTTTTATTACTTGATAATTAGTAATAAGTACTAATAATTAGGAATAATAACATTATTTAATTATTAATATATTTTATTATTAATATTAAAATAATATAATTTTTTAGATATATACAGTTCTCTTTTCATCTGTGTGTTTGTTGTCTTCATATGTATTATTTGTATATGGAGATAGAAAACACACAGATGAAAGGAGAATTATATATAAATTAGAAAATTATATTATTTTAATATTAATAATAAAATATAATAATAATGTTATTATTCCTAATTATTGGTAATTATTTCTAATTTTTGGTAATTATTCATTTAATTACTCATAATTAAGAACAATTACAAATAATTAGTAATAATTAGTAATAATTAGTAATAATTAGTAATAATTAGTAATAATTACCAATAATTAGTAATAATTAGTAATAATTAGTAATAATTAGTAATAATTAGTAATAATTACCAATAATTAGTAATAATTAGTAATAATTAGTAATAATTACCAATAATTAGTAATAATTATCAATAATTAGTAATACTTACCAATAATTAGTAATAATTACCAATAATTATCAATAATTAGTAATAATTAGTAATAATTATTACTAATTATCAATAATTAGTAATAATTATTAATAATTACTCATAATTACCACTAATTAGAAATAATTAAGAATAATTAGTAATAATTAAGAATAATTAGGAATAATTAAGAATAATTAGGAATAATTACCAATAATTACCAATAATTAGGAATAATTAGTAATAATTAGTAATAATTAGAAATAATTAGTAATAATTAGGAATAATTAGGAATAATTAGGAATAATTAGGAATAATTAGGAATAATTAGGAATAATTAGGAATAATTAGGAATAATTAGGAATAATTAGTAATAATTAGCAATAATTAGTAATAATTAGCAATAATTAGTAATAATTAACAATAATTAGTAATAATTACCAATAATTAGTAATAATTACCAATAATTAGTAATAATTAGTAATAATTACCTGTAAATAGTAATAATTACCAGTAAATACCAATAATTACCGATAATTACCAATAATTACCGGTAAATACCCTCATCCGTTTTTTTCAAATCATTCTCAAATTCCATCTTCTTCTTCGCTCAAAATTTTATTTCTACAGTTCAGTTTTTCTCAAGTTTAATTTTTTTCTTCGGAGTTGATTTTGAAGTTTTGAAGAACGATCAGAGATCAACCTCATATCAGTTTTCAAGGTATTTATATTTATTTTAATTTAATATTTATTTTTAATGTTTTATTAGTTTTAATTATTCTTAATTAGTTGTAATTTAATTATGTTTACATTGTTTTATTACTTAATAATTAGTAATAAGTACTAATAATTAGGAATAATAACATTATTTAATTATTAATATATTTTATTATTAATATTAAAATAATATAATTATTTATATATATACAGTTCTCTTTTCATCTGTGTGTTTGTTGTCTTCATATGTATTATTTGTATATAGAGATAGAAAACACACAGATGAAAGGAGAATTGTATATAAATTAGAAAATTATATTATTTTAATATTAATAATAAAATATACTAATAATGTTATTATTCCTAATTATTGGTAATTATTCATTTAATTACTCATAATTAAGAACAATTACCAATAATTAGTAATAATTAGTAATAATTAGTAATAATTAGCAATAATTAGTAATAATTACCAATAATTAGTAATAATTAGTAATAATTAGTAATAATTAGTAATAATTACCAATAATTAGTAATAATTAGTAATAATTAGTAATAATTATTAATAATTACCAATAATTAGTAATAATTATCAATAATTAGTAATACTTACCAATAATTAGTAATGATTACCAATAATTATCAATAATTAGTAATAATTAGTAATAATTATTACTAATTATCAATAATTAGTAATAATTATTAATAATTACTAATAATTACCACTAATTAGTAATAATTAAGAATAATTAGTAATAATTAAGAATAATTAGGAATAATTATGAATAATTAGGAATAATTACCAATAATTACCAATAATTAGAAATAATTAGTAATAATTAGTAATAATTAGAAATAATTAGTAATAATTAGTAATAATTAGGAATAATTAGTAATAATTAGGAATAATTAGTAATAATTAGGAATAATTAGGAATAATTAGGAATAATTAGGAATAATTAGTAATAATTAGCAATAATTAGTAATAACTAGCAATAATTAGTAATAATTAGCAATAATTAGTAATAATTAAAAATAATTAGTAATAATTACCAATAATTAGTAATAATTACCAATAATTAGTAATAATTAGTAATAATTACCTGTAAATAGTAATAATTACCGGTAAATACCAATAATTATCGCGAATTACCAATAATTACCGATAATTACCAATAATTACCGATAATTACCAATAATTAGTAATAATTACCAATAATTAGTAATAATTACCAATAATTAGTAATAATTACCAATAATTAGTAATAATTACCAATAATTATCAATAATTAGTAATAATTAGTAATAATTACCAATAATTAGTAATAATTACCAATAATTAGTAATACTTAACAATAATTAGTAATATTTACCAATAATTAGTAATAATTACCAATAATTACCATTAATTAGTAATAATTACCAATAATTACCAATAATTAGTATTAATTACCAATAATTACTAATAATTACCAATAATTACCAATAATTAGTAATAATTAGTAATAATTAGTAATAATTACCAATAATTAGTAATAATTAGTAATATTTAGTAATAATTAGTAATAATTACCAATAATTACCAATAATTACCAATAATTAGTAATAATTAGTAATAATTACCAATAATTAGTAATAATTACCAATAATTAGTAATAATTATCAATAATTAGTAATAATTACCAATAATTAGTAATAATTATCAATAATTAGTAATAATTATCAATAATTAGTAATAATTACCAATAATTACCAATAATTACCGATAATTACCAATAATTAGTAATAATTACCAATAATTAGTAATAATTACCAATAATTAGTAATAATTATCAATAATTAGTATTAATTAGTAATAATTACCAATAATTGGTAATAATTAGTAATAATTACCAATAATTAGTAATAATTAGTAATAATTAGTAATACTTACCAATAATATTAGTACTATGAAAATAATAAAAAATTTATATAATATTAAAATTATCAATATTTGTAACATGTTTTGCTTTATTCTCAACATATTCAATTCTTAAAGGGTCAATTTTTAGGTCTATCTCAATAAAAAGTTTGTGTCAGTCGTGTATGATCTAAACTCTATAATTATCCTAGCTTGAGTGTTTTTTCTAACAAATTATTCAAAACCAAAGATGATTTTATATTTTATAGAGAAATATGGAACAACGAGGTCGTCAACAATCATTATTAGGTGACCGCATATGGATAAATCAACGTAGAAATCCAAACGGTTCTGGTTTAAATCCAGTATATGTAGAGGGTGTGGAGACTTTTTTATCATTTGCGGCATCAAATCCAGAATTTGTTTCAGAAGGCAAAATAAAATGCCCTTGTAGAAAATATGCATTGAGAACGTTTGACACGATTGACAAAGTGGGAGAACATCTCTTGCGTTTTGGTTTTCAACCAGATTATATATTTTGGTATCAACACGGTGAACGCAGTTCCAGAGCAAGTGATACCAACTTGATTTCGGATCCATCCCAATTTCAAGATTTAGTACATGATGTTGTAGGTTCATCTGTTCAACATACAGAAACTCCAGCTGATATAGCTTCAAATCCTGAGTTGGCACCGTCTGAATTTTATGAGTTGTTGAAGTCTTCTAAGGATGCATTATATCCTGGATGCATGTTGAGCAAATTAGAAGCAGTTGCAAAATTTATGGCTATCAAATCAGATAACGGAATGTCAAACACCTGTTTTGACAAGATATTTTCTTTTCTTAAAACACTGTTACCCGAAGGAAATTTTTTACCTGCAAATTACTATGAGAGTAAGAGGCTGGTTCGAAATTTGGGACTTACTTATTAGAAGATTCATGCATGTTCAAATGACTGCATTTTATATTCTGGTGAAAATGAGTCGTTGGATAGTTGTCCCACATGTGGGCAACTGAGATATAAAGAAGGACAACACGGGAAGTCTGGTTTGATTCCTGTAAAATAGTTGAGATATTTTCCGCTTACATCCAGACTCCAGCGTTTATTCATGTCTAAGAATACAGCGACAATGATGTCATGGCATAAAGAGAATATTTCAACCGATAAAAGTTTGAATCATCCAGCCGATGGTGATTCATGGAAACATTTTGATAGAGTGCATCCATCCTTTTCTTTAGAATCTAGAAATGTTCGACTAGGGCTTTCCACTGATGGTTTCTGTCCGTTTGGATATTATGGTAGTCAATATTCATGTTGGCCTGTTTTTTTAACTCCGTACAATTTACCTCCATGGATGTTGATGAAGGAGCCATATATCTTTTTGACTTTACTAATTCCAGGACATCCGAAGAAAAATATTGATGTTTTTTTGAAACCATTGATTGATGAATTAAATTTATTGTGGAGTACTGGTGTCAGTACATATGATGTTGCAACGAAACAGAATTTCATACTGAGAGTAGCATTGATGTGGACAATAAGTGACTTCCCGGCTTATGGGATGTTATCTGGCTGGAGTACACATGGTCAGAAATCATGTCCTTACTGTATGGGAGAGAACAAAGCATTTATGCTCATTTATGGAAAGAAACCTTGTTATTTTGACTGTCATCACATGTTTCTTCCAGCTGATCATCCTTTTCGCAGAAACAGATCTCATTTCAGAAAAGGAACAGTTGAAAGGGAAGGAACTCCAAAAATTCTATCAGGTTCGGAGTTAAAATCAGTTGTACTTTAATTACCTCCCATCACTTTCTGTCCCACAATAAACCAACAGAAAATTTCTGGATTTGGGAAAGAACACAATTGGATTAAACGTAGCATATTTTGGGATTTTCCATATTGGTCTGATTTGTTGGTCCGACACATGTTAGATGTCATGCATATTGAGAAGAACTGTTTTGATAATTTGTTTCATACAGTTTTGGATACACCAGGAAAGAGCAAAGACAATGTAAATGCACGTTTAGATCTTGTCCAAATTTGAAGGCGTCCAGAATTGGAACTGTTTGAGAATGTCAGAACAGAAAGGTTACTGAAACCAAAAGCAGCTTATACACTGTCTAAAGAAAACCGTTTATTATTTTGTCAGTGGATTGCAGATTTGAGACTTCCAGATGGATGTGCTTCCAATTTGGGTAGATTTGTAAGGAATGGTCATATTACTGGATTAAAAAGTCATGATTGTCATGTTATAATGGAAAGACTGCTACCCATTGGATTAAGAGGTCTGTTGAATTCTGTGATTTGGGATTCCATAACAGACAAGTCTCAATTTTTTCGGGAAATTTGTGCGGCTACATCAGATTATGATGCTCTAGGAAAACTTGAAAAAGATGTTGTTCTAATTATATATAAACGGGAAAAAATATTCCCGCCGTCTTTCTTCGACTCAATGGAACATTTGATGTTACATTTGCCATATGAAGCCAAATGTGGAGGTCCAGTACAGTTTCGATGGATGTACCCATTTGAAAGATGCATGCAAAAATTGAAAAGAAAAGTACATAACAAAGCATTTGTTGAAGGATCTATTGCAGAAGCTTATTTGCAAGAGGAAATATCTTTTTTCTGCTCCCATTATTTTGAATTTGAGTATCCTTCAAAACACAACCGAATGGGAAGGAACGAGAGGAATATTGATGAAATCGACAATCAATTATCTGTTTTCAACCAGTCAGAGCTTGGTTTTGGTGGAGTTTATGAACACTGGCTTTCAGATGATGAACATCATAGAGCTCATACGTATGTTCTGCTCAACTGTGAAGAGATGACATCAGTTGTACTGTAAGTGTTTATATCACTTATTCTATCATTTATGTTACAGTAAATAACTTTGGTTTTTATAGTTTGTATGATAATCATATCAAGAAACAAATTCCACAAATTACAGCAGCTGCTCTCGAAGAACATCGACTGAAAAATTTCTCTCAGTGGTTTCAAAAACTGGTAACATAAATTATTTATCTTTTAGAAACTCATTCAATTTATAGTTTACTATATTGATAATTATTTCACAAATTTTCAGGTGTCTCGACATGCTGATAAAATTGACAAACAGTTGTGTGTATTGAGTAACCCACCTTCCAAACTTGTTAAAACTTATAATGCATATGTGGTGAATGGATTTCGATTCCACACACATGCATATGGGGAATCAAAAAAAAACAGTGAACAGTGGAGTTAGCTTGAGAGGATCTCATCATCGAGAAAATGAAGTTGAATTTTATGGCATATTTGATGAAATCATTGAACTCTGTTATCTTGGACAACATTACATAACCATGTTCAAATGTCGGTGGTTGGATACAGAGAGAGGCGTGCGTGTTCATCCGACTCATGGAATCATCGATATTAAATGTAAAAGTGTTCTCGCAGTAAATGAACCATTCTTATTGGCTCAACAGGAACATCAAGTTTATTACGCAAAGTACTGTGCTACATCAAGAGACTTGACTGATTGGTGGAGTGTAATAAAAATCAAAATTCGAGACAATCAGTTTAGTCAAAGTGAATGTGCTTTCACTGATGTGTAAAGAATTGAAGTTTTTCAAGAGAGTACTCAAAATCAATCTTTTTTGCAAAGAGACATGAGTATCGATGATGACACCCCACATTTAAGAGTCGGTGATGACGATGATGTTAATGATGTCACATATGAATTTGAAATGGTAAGAGATGAAGCAACTGTAACTCGAATGGATATCGATGATGTTGAGGAGGAATATGAAGATGACATTGACATATATGAAGATGATAATGAAGATGAACACTGATAGAATTCCATGGTATTTATATACAATCATAATATGTATATATGTATATATAATAGTAATTATGAATTATTTTCTAACAACATTAAAATTTTCTGTTTCAGATGGACGACGCCACATTTCGTGAGTTGGCGGATGTTGACTTGACTTTCGATGCGGATGAGTTGCTGTCAGATGACCCTCATCCTGCAGGCGCTCCAGGGAGTACGCGGAGGGGGCACGGTCTTGCACAATTGATGATTCCTGACCCCGTCCTCAAGCGACGTCCACATCTTGGGTTTGATCCACGCACACGGAGGTGTGATAACCTGTGTGATAACCTGTTGATTTGACTAAGATTTCATTAATCTATTCACATAATAAATGTTTATTGTTTTTACAGTTTTCCGCATATAGCAGTCGGACAGGGCAGCGCTATTTTGCGCAACTATTTCTCTCAGCCGTGGACCACATGGGAGCAGATTCCCATTGATGTGCAGCAGGTCATGTTCGGCCATTGGTTGGTACGTACGTAAATAAATAATTTTTATTTTGAAAATTATTTCATTTCTAACTTGATATTTTGATTTATTTGTAGGGTTTATGGTATCCGATCGAGGATACCATGCGTGACGCCATCCACGAGGCATGGGAGGTGGCCATGCGTGATCGCCTTCATCATTTTTTGCACAATTTAAGAAAAGCTGCGATGAAGAAAGCAGGAGTGTCAGATTTTGACGAGTCATGTAGAGCACACCGACCAGAGTACATTTCATCCCATGTATGGGATGGATTATGTGTGCACTGGTTGAGTGGTGCCTTTCATAGGAGATCATCACTGGGGAGGCAGAATCGGGGGAGACAGGAGGTGACTCATCGAGCTGGGAGTCGTTCTTTCAGTACTCATAGACATCATCTAGTACGTACATTATTTATAAATATTTTATATAACTATAAATATTAATAGTTTATTTTTTATTCTAATAGGCTGTCGAGCACCCCGATATTACGGAGTACGACGTATATCGGAGGATATATAGTGATCCTGCTACTGGGGAGCTCAGAGGTGATCGTCAGCATCACATCGTGGTTAGTATTATTTTTTTTCAAGTTTAAAAATTAACTGTATATAATATATTCACAATTTTAATTTTAAATTGCAACTACAGGAGTCATATGAGGCCGCAGCGTCACAGGCCCGGCCTGAGAGTCAGGCAGAGTCATCAGATCAGACCACTGGCCATCAGTTTGATGAGGCGGCATGGATGCAGGCCACCCAGTATGCCTTCGAGAAGGGCCGGGTAGTTGGAATCAGCTCTCGACTGACTCCCGGAGATTATTATGGAAGTGCTGCGATGTCGGCATCCAGCTCGAGAGGAGCTCGTGCATCTTCTTCTGTTACACAGTATGAGGATCAGTTGCGATCTCAGACTGCACTGATAGAGAGTCTCCGACAGGAGCAGGAGCAGATGCGTCAGCAGCATGAGGAGGAGCATCGACGCCAGCAGCAGCTGTACGAGGAGCAGACGAGTCGGTGGAAGCAGCAGCATCAGGAGCAGATGGAGTACATGCGCCGACTCACTCATGCTTTAGGGATGGAGTTTCCTCCACCACCATCTGCAGATCCCCCCTCCCCCCTCCCCCCCCTCCCCTCCTCCCCCCCTCCTTCAGATTAGAGTTTGTATTTATGTTATAAAATTTGTGAAATCAAAATATAATTTTTTTTCTATTCGTAGTTTCTGTCTCATTATAAAATATTTATTAATATTCTATTATTTTTTATTTTTGAATTATAATTCTATTATTATATTAATTAAAATAATTTATTATTTTTATTTGTGAATTATAATTCTATTATTATATTAATTAAAATCATTTATTACAATATTATTATTTTTTCTTTTTGAATTATAATTGGATTATTATTATATTAATTAAAATAATTTATTAACAATTTATTTTATTTATTTTTTTTATAGTATTTGCGACGGGATACTATTCCCGTCGCAAATAGTATTATTATTTTTTTTTTTGAAAAATAGTTTTTGTGACGGTGCCCGTCGCAAATAGTTTTTTACAAATATACGGAGGTTTAGTTGTGACGGGGATTCTCCCCGTTGCGGAAAAGGGCTTTAGCGACGGGCCCGTCGCAAAAAATTGTTATTGCGACACCGTTTTCAGCAACGGGTCATTTGCGACGGGACCCCGTCGCAAAAGGCCATTTGCGACGGGATCCCGTCGCAAATGACCCGTCGCAAATACCTGTTTTTCTAGTAGTGGAAGAAAATCATGAATAACAACAACAATAAAACCCCCTACCTTGAGCGTAGTTTGAACGGAGGTTCGTCGCGGAATTTCACATCGCAGAAGAAGAGGGTCGTTGGCGTTTGTTAATCTCCGAAGAAGGCGTCTCTCACCGTCGTCCACCGTCGGAGGTCGGCGTTCTTCGTCGGCAGTGGTGCATTCTTCGCATTCTTCGATGAATAACGAAGAACCTCAAGACTTCTCTTTTTCTCCAAAAGTATCAACACAACAAAACCCAACAATAATAAAATAAGTGCCTCACTTATTATATTATCATGTTTTAATTTTTAAAATTCAAAAATTGAATAAAACCACTTAATTAATAGTTTTCATTGAAAAAGAGAGTTATAGGAGTTTAGGGAATATGAAGGGGTGGGGTTCGTGTGGGACCCACAACTCTCATAACCTCCCATGGGATGTTGGGTGGTTACCCCAACTTCCACTCAAAGGTTTAACCACTTAGAATGAAATAAAAATTGTAGCTCAATTTTTATTTTTAACTTCCACAATTTTTTAAAAACTCCTCCCGTGTAAATGCAACTCCGGAAAAGGTGTTCCTAAGCAATTACCAGCGCTGAGAATCCATCAGTGCCCTTAGAATTAAATTCCGAGCACCGGTTCAAAAGTTAGAAAAATCTCGCTCGTTCGTTCACTGAACTTACCCGAGATAAACTTCAGATAAAAATTTCGGGCACATCGGGCCTCGGAATCAGGTGCCGTCAGAAACTGTGTTCTTGTAAAATCCCAAAGAATATTAAGAAAAATTTTCCCTTGAATTTTACGGGTCTTTACATCACTCCCACCTCAGGTATTTACATCCCCGTAAAGATACATCATAAACTAGGTGAATAAATGTGGGTACTGAGCACACATCTGAGCCTCCCGCTCCCAAGTGCTCTCATGGAGGTTCCCGTGCTTCCATCTGATGTGAACTACAGGAATCAACCTTCCACGTAGGACACACTCCTGTCGATCCTCAATCTCCACTGGGACCTCCGCAAAAGTCACCCCATCATCAATGTCCATCTCCCCATGGTCAATGATATGCATCAGTTCATGCGCGTATCTCCTCAGCTGAGATACGTGGAAGACGTCGTGCACCCAGTGCAACTGAGGTGGTAGAGCCAGGCGATAAGTCACCTCGCCAATCCTGCTGAGGACCTGGAATGGTCCGATGAAACGTGGAGACAACTTGCCACCTCGGCCAAATCTCTGCAATCCACGTCGAGGTGAGACCCGCGAGAAGACGTGGTCGCGATCCTCGAACTAAAGTGGCCTCCGCCTCCTGTTAGCATAAGACTTATGCTGGCTCTGAGCTGTCCTCATCCGCTCTTGGATGACCCGGACCTTCTCTGTCATGGCCTGGACCATCTCTGGTCCCACAAGTGCTGACTCCTCAGGGTCTGTCCAGCACAGAGGTGATCTGCAAGGTCGGTCGTCCAACGCCTCGTATGGTGCCATCCCGATGGTGAAGTGGTAGATGTTGTTGTATGCGAACTCCACCAAGGGTAGGTGGTCCTCCCAGCTGCGACCAAAGTCGAGGACACATGCGTGGAGCATGTCCTCGAGAGTCTGAATGGTCCTCTCCATCTGACCATCTATCTGAGGGTGAAAGGCGGTTCTCAGACGTAGATGCGTCCTGAACGCCTCCTGCAACCCCTTCCAAAGCCGGGAAGTAAATCGAGCATCTCAATCGGAGACAATAGATGATGGCACACCATGAAGCCATACAATCTCATGAACCTAGAGGCGTCCCAAGCTCTCCACTGAGCCCTACTCTCTGATGGGTAAGAAGTGAGCCGACTTGGTTAGTCGGTCAACAATCACCCAAATGGAGTCGTGACCTCTGGAAGTGCGTGGAAGTCCAGTCACAAAGTCCATAGATATGCCATCCCACTTCCACTCCGGGACCTCCAAGGGTTTTACCAAGCCTGCTGGTACCTGGTGCTCTGCCTTCACATGCTGGCAGGTGAGGCATCACGAAACGAACTCTGCCACAGCCTTCTTCATGCCCGGCCACCAGTGCTGTCGTCTGAGATCCTGGTACATCTTCGTCACACCAGGATGTACCGCCAAAGGGGAAGTGTGAAACTCTCTCAGCACCTCCTCCCGTATAGAAACTGGTACCAAGTTATGTTCTCTGAAAAAGAACGTTGTGCCCTCCTCCAAAAGTTAAACTGTCAGATGCCTGTCCTGAGGATATCTGTGCACACCACGTCTCACAATCGGCGTCCCCACGTTGTGCCTCTCTGACCCGCTGCAGTAGTGGAGGATTGACTGTGAGTGACTGAAGAAAGGATGATCCATCGCAATCCATGAAGGATATCTGCAAAGCGGCTAGCTGCTCTGTCGCCTCCCCAAGTAGCTGAATGCCTGTCCTCCTGCTGAGTGCATCGGCTACTACGTTCCCCTTTCCAAGAGTATAGACTATCTCAAAGTCATAGTCTTGGAGGAACTAGATCCATCGCCGTTGTCTCAGGTTCATGTCCTTCTACGAGAAGATATACTTGAGACTCTGGTGGTCAGAATAGACTGTAAAGTGCACGCCCATCAGATAATGTCGCCACATCTTTAGAGCGAAGACCGCTGCTGCTAACTCCAGGTCATGGGTAGAATAGTTCTTCTCATGCTGCCTCATCTGACGTGGTCCATAAGCGATCACTGCCCGCTCCTGCATCCGGACACATCTGAGTCCGGTCCCTGATGCATCGCAGTAAACTACGTACCCTACTCCCTCCTTCGGTAGCCTCAAGATAGGTGCACTGGTCAATCTCTGTCTCAGCTCCTGGAGGATCTGCTGACATCTATTTGACCACACGAAGGGTTTCCCCTTCCTCCTTAATGTTCTGTAAAGCTGCAAAGATTTCTCCATTTCCAAAAAGGGAAATCTGTTCTCATCCCCTGGATGAACCACGTTCCTTGCCTAATGTAGTCAATCCCATTATGATTAGTTAATTCATGGAATGGATGACGTCGTAAGGCCTCGACGCTGCTACCAAGAGATTCAACCATTACTCTCGCCTCCAAGGGTTGAGTCACACTGTCGGCATCAGTGTGTGATCACTGGGTCTCTTCCAGTAAGAATCTCATATGTGATGGTCAAGTCAATAGTTTTTAACCGGTACCTCTTAGTATTAACATACAAAATACAAGAAAGAAAATGTCACCATTGCAAGTTTCTTTTATACTTCAAATCAAAGTACAAAGACACAAGGCAACACAAACAAAGAAGCTAGAGGCATTATGGTCAAGGTCCTCTATGCCTGGAGCTAGTCCCACACTTGTCCACCCGCTTCCAAAGCTCCATGATTGTAAACTTCAGCTGCTTGAAGCTATGATCTCCCATGTGGTTGGGGTGGACCTCCTGGTGGTAGTGGCGGTAGAGCCTCAAAACGTCTCCCACCACCTGTCACTTGAACAGCTCCTTGACCTCGTCCGCCTACTCCCTACGGACCGCCACGGTCAAACCTCTACCTCTGCCTGGGTGGTTCCTCAACCATCTGCAGCCCCTCTGCATGGCGAGTTAGGCAGTCACGAGCCAAGTGGCCCTGCCCGCCGCATGCATAGAACTATATTCCACTCATAAGACTAGTTCTGCTGTGTGTGCCCCGCACCTCCGAGCTAGTATCAAGTGGTCATCCGCCTGAAGGCCTGGTCTGCATGGACCTCTGTGACATCTGTCTACTGCCGGCTATAGAAGACTCCGCTACGTGCTGCCCTGCGGTAGGTCTCGCTGCTGATGTAGGCTCAACAAGAAATCTCTCAATGAGAAGGGCTCGCTCCAGTACCCCTTCCTATGTCGGAATGCTGAGGGAGATCATCAATTCCCTGATCTCCTGCCTCAATCCTTGCTCGAAGGTCCGGGCCCAGAAGAATGGGTCACATACCATGTTCATTGAATAGCACAAGAGATCTGTAAATCTCGCCGAGTACTGGGTGACCGTCAAGCTTCCCTGCCGCAGCTGTAGAATCTCCTGGATGTGCACCGCACGGAAGGTGGCTGGGACGAACTCTGAGAAGAAGAGGCTCTCAAAGTCCGTCCGGAGGATAGATGTCTCGTCATGCACCAGGAGCATCAAGCTCCACCATCTTCCTGCTACCACGTGCAGGAGGATCACTACGAGGATCACCATGAGGTCTGCTGGTGTCCTCACTAACCTGAAAACTCATACAACTGCCTCTAGCCAATCCTCCGCTGCCTAAGGGTCTGTCTCCTCGCGGAACCTGGGTAGTCGCTGATGCTGAAACTCGTGCAGTGCACTAAGGCGACGTGCACTCTCAGCGGCTGGGGCTGGTAGCATCGGTGGCTTGGCGGGTAGTGGTACCGTCGGTGCCTCCACTGAGAAAGGTCCATGTACCGAGGCCTCGTCGCTCAGTGGGATGTTGGCTCGAACAAAACTCAGAACCCTAGCTGGCTGCCGTCGTGGATCCATCCTGTAAAGAAACAGGTGTGCCACGGTCAAACAGTATACCTGGTGAGCTGACATAAAGTAATCACAAAGAAAACTTGAAACACACATGCAATCAATGTTTTTGTGCATTAAGTCGGAAATCAAAAGTTAGGGTCCTAGTGTACGGATACGTCGGCCGCCGCACCAACAATGGACTCCCTGGACTGATAACCACACTCAATACTCTTAACACTATTGCTTCACAAAGAAAAAGATCAGAGTCCAAAGTTCTATGGTAGAACCGAACTCCTATGATACCAATTTCTCATGACCCGTCCTCGGGGCCCAAGCCGTGACTACCCCAAGCCCACCTTCCATAGGCCAGGGGCTGGCGACTAGAACCAAGGTGTAGTTCCCAGTAAAAAGAGAAGGCATTGCCTTTATAATGTAAAAAAACACCACAGAGAAAGAAAGCAGAAGAAAACACTAAGTAAAAACTAGGTACAATAGTAAGTGTGGAAAAGTAAGTGGGCCAGAATACAAACCCAAACTGGAAGTAAAGTACAACTGAAAAAGGGAGTACAGAAACTGAAAAGTAAAGCCGCAGCCTTGAGCCGTCCACTGGAAGTCCCACCTGAAGGGTGGGTACAGATAGCCTCCACAGCTCCTCGGGTCCAGCCATCCGCTCCGAGTACGTCCCACCTAGTGGTCTACCTCCAAGTACCGACCTGCTCCGCATGCCTCAACCACGATCAGTGTTGTTCGTCGTCTGCAACCAACACAATGTAGTGCGGGCATAGCCCATGCAGGGGTGAGTATAAGCTACTCAGTAGGGACCCCAAGACCCTCTAAGGTCTCCCAGAATCCTCTAAGGATAATCCACAAAGGAAAGATACAATCATGAAGTAACATCCTACATTACTTAGGTATATGCCCATACATATACCTAAGTCATCAATTCTCGTTCGGCTCCAACATCTGAGCTCAAGTACAACCCAGTACACATAGGAAATCACAACCCGATCCACACAGGAAAGCATAACGTAAATCCACACAGGATATCATGTCAATCTTATCGAAGATAAGGATTGAAAGTCAAGATTCAGATCACACAGGTATACTTCTTCGTAAGACGATAGAGATGATCAGATATAGCCACTGATTCATCTAATCCATCAGACCCTCATAGGATCGATAGGTACTAACCCCCGCAATGACCCAAAAAGGATGGATAGGTAACTAACCCCCGCAATGACCGACAAAGGATCGATAGGTAACTAACCCCCGCAATGACCCACAAAGGATCGATAGGTAACTAACCCTCGCAATGACCCACACAGGATCGGACCCACACAGAATCTATAGGCACTGGCCCACATAGGACCACTGAGCACTGACCCACACAAGATCTGACCCACACAGGATCGATAGCATTGATCCACCTAGGATATCTGAGTGCTGTAGTCATCGTCGTCGAATCCACGGAGGATTTTTGTACAGTCGTCATCGTCGTCGCAGTCACAGCCAGCTCTAGGGTTTCCGCACACAACAAGATCGTTCGGGAGGGTCCGCTCCATGAGCCGAGGGGCTGATACATCAACTGACACATAGTCAGGAGTTGATGTATCCGAAGTTCTGTATCGTCAACAGGAACTCAACGTCATAGATGGCGCATCAGTCGGACGCCCGGTCTGAGAGTTATTGGCTTTTTCATCCCAGGGGCCCGGTTGGTTTTTAAGTCAAAACCAACCTGACCATACTCCAATTGCATCCAAATCTCGAGCTTAGTAAGACAAAAGGTCTATCTCACTAATAGTAATCCATCAAAGTCGACGGCACGTCAATCGGACGTCCGGAGCTCAAGTTATAAGTGTTTCTGCTCCGAGGGCCCGATTGGTTTCGTGTATGAACCAACCCGGCCGAACCCAAAGTTATCCGAAAACTTGAGTGTAATATACCTAAACGACCGTCTTGATCCAAAGATCTCATCGAAGCTGACGGTGCGTCGATAGGAGGTATGCAGCCCATGTTATGGTCAAAAGACCATGAGCGGTCCGGTATTAGGGGGTTCGGGCTCGGTCCGACCCGGCCCAGTACCCCCTGGGTCGGCCCGAACCGTGTCGACCCAACCCGGGTCCGGGTCCAGCCCTCTTAGGAGCGGTCCGGCCCGGCCTGGGTGCGACCCGGCCTGGCGGCCCGGCGCGCTAGCGCTAGCCAGGTGGCTCGGCCGTTTTCGGCCGAGCGGATGGGGGTGCGGGGGGGCGCGCTGCCCCCGTCTTTTCGTAACCGCAGCCCCCATATGGGGACTGATCTTGTCTCTCCAGTCGGGGTTCGTAACCCCCGGATCTTCCACTAACCGTCCGGCCCACTCCGGCCAGCCGGCTGCTGCCGCACGGGACCGGCAAGGGCCGGTCCCCCTACTCCGACGCCGGTAGCCTGGAACCGGCCGCCAGTCCCCTTGCTCCGTCGCGGCCCCACTCCGGTCGCGGTGTATTCGGGTTTTTCCGGCGTGTCGTGATGCGCCGTGGGTTGGTTCGATTTTCAATTGCGCGGCACGACGGTGCCGCGCATCCTTGCCGCTCGTTCCCGCGCGGTGCGACGGCACCGCGTCACTTTCTTGCGAACCGTAACAACACAAGAAAATAAGGGAGGAGGGTCGACCGTGTTTTTGTGGTCCGTCCCCCTCCCGTTAATCGATAGCAATCGGTCCAAATGAACGAGGAATGTCGATGGAAGAAAATCATGAATAAAAACAACAAAAAAATCCCCTACCTCGAGCGTAGTTTGAACGAAGGTTCGTCACAGAATTGCATGTCACGAAAGAAGAGGGTTGTTGGCGTTTGTTAATCTCTGAGGAAGGCGTCTCTCACCGTCGTCCGCCGTTGGAGGTCGGTGTTCTTCGTCGGCGGCGGTGCATTATTCTCTTTCTTCGATGAAGAACGAAGAACCTCAAGCCTTCTCTTTTTCTCCTAAAGTCTCAACACAACAAAACCCAACAATAATAAAATAAGTGCCTCACTTATTAAATTATCATGATTTAAGTTTTAAAATTGAAAAATTTAATTAAACCACTTAATTAATAGTTGTCATTAAAAAGGATATTTATAGGAGTTTAGGGAATATGAAGGGGTGTGGTTCGTGTGGGCCCCACCAATCTCATAACCTCCCATGGAAAGTTGGGTGGTTTCCCCAACTTCCACTCAAAGGTTTAACCACTTAGAAAGAAATAAAAATTGTAGCTCAATTTTAATTTTTAACTTCCACAATTTTTTAACAACTCCTCCCGTGTAAACGCAACTCTGAAAAAGGTGTTCCTAATAAATTACTGGCGCTGCGAATCCATGGGTGCCCTCGGAATTCGATTCCGAGTACCGGTTCAAAAGTTAGAAAAATCCTGCTCATTTGTTCACTGAACGTACCCGAGTTAAACTTCAGATAAAAATTCCAGGCACACCGGGCCTCGGAATCAGGTGCTGTCAGAAACTGCATTCTTGTAAAATCCCAAAGAAAATTAAGAAAAAAATTCCCTTGAATTTTAATGGTCTTTACAAGAAATCCCTTTGGTGAAAACCAAAAAGAGTTTCCTAGAAAAAGGTAACATCCTTCCTCAAGATATTTTATTTTATTTTCATTCTATACTCTTTCAATTATTATTATATCATTTCTGTATAATAGAATTATTATATCTAATATAATGTAATTTTTTTATCATAATATTTCTACATGCACTTAAAAACACTTCTGTATAATGGGTAATGAACTTACCATTCTTTTTTATGGCAAACTACTCTCTCACAAAATGATGTTGTTCGTTTTTTCTTTACCACCCTTCATGGATGGAAATTATGATGGTCATGATATTTATATATGATATATATTATATTTATTATTTATTTATAATTCATTAATTTTTATATAGAACAAACCTTTATAATTTATATTTTGTGGGAATCATCATTTGTCGAAGTGTGGATTACCGCCACGTCAAAGCGATGTGATTCATTTATGCTATACATGGAATTTATAAATGTTGGTTTTAATTAGAAATATGTGACATAAATTATATATATATAATATTCATGACATAATTATATTTCTAGAAATTTAATATGTCATTTTCTTCATTTCCCTTATCACTCACTAAAAATTGTTAATGTCGGTCGTGGATGTTTGGACTACCTCCTCCTCAACACAATGTGATTCCTTTTACATAAAATAATTATATAATTAAGTATATATGATTAAATAACATGTTATTTAGGATATAATTATAATTATTTAAATATATAACATTAATTAACTTCTTTCTATAATGATCATTTGAAAATAGTAACGTTAATCGTGCTTAAGTACGGCCAACCATCTCCATGATTGTAATGTTGGTTCATTTTTCAAAAAAAAATCATTATTGGTTTTAAAAGTATATTTTTTCTATAAATATGATAATTATTTCATTATTATTATTCATTGAATATTTATATTATACCTCTTTGACCATAGTCGACCTACCAATGCCATTGTCTGACTCATAAATCGAATATAGTCAAAACACCTGACGTGGAATGAATTGTTTAAGTTGTTTTTTACAACATCATAATAAGTGAAATAAAAGTAATGGTAGGCATGAAAAGGTTAAAAATGAAGTAAATAATTAACATAAATTTATTATTCATGAATATAAAGACCTGCATGACAAGTGAGACTCAAGGTAAGGGTTTCTTATATCGCTTTTCTTTTGTGTGGTGTATGCCAATTTCACCACTAACCTCTTTTTTGTGGTATAACTAATGACAATTTTGACATAAAATATCAGTAATTAATTTATATTCATGTTATTTAAATGTTTTATTTTATTATTATTACTTTTTGGTCTTCCAATTCATATGTTTGCATTCTGGTAAGGGTTTTTATCTCAATTTACATTCAATTGAGAACTATTTGTTTTTGTACACAAATTCACTTTAATGTGGTGTATATATTTATAAATTATCATTTAATATCATTATTAACCAATTAATAATGGTATTTTATGTTTTACTTTTAATTATCTCACCTAAGCGGTTTAGATTGAAAATTTTGATGTTGTAAAATTTATCATTGTAATTTTACTTGTTTTGTGATTGTTCACTCTCTCTTGAGGAAATAACCTTATTATTTCCATAAATAACCACATTATTGGATTAAGGGTATTATTATTTCCTAAACCATATACCATATTTACATATGGTGTTCACGTTGGAAGTTATTTGATTAAATGGGAAATTATTAATAAATACTTATTTTTTATTCAATACAAATATTAGATAAGGAACTTTGTTTATGAATTTAAATCAATTATTAGATATATGTGGAATGATTTGAACATGAAATACTTGATTTAGGGACCATTTAATGAAATATATATGGTTTTGGGACTTTTTAATTCAATCTCCTCGATGCATTAGTAGTCTCATGAAAGAAAATGGTTGGCCAAATAAGGATGGTTTAAAATTTCTTGAGAATAGATCTTGATGGTATAGTGGTTCATATTACAGATACATGACATCAAATATTAAATAATTGACTTAATTTTAGTCATAATTTTTATAAATTTTATATTCACTATGATAAAATATATGGATTAAATTCCATCTCATTTTATTGATTAAATGGAATGTGTTTAATTTTCTCACCTTTCCATATTGATTATTCCTTATCTATTTATTTTAATGGCATGTTCATTCAGTTATTTACCTTTTTATTTTTATTATTCTATTAAATTAATTATTTCTTCCACTTTACATACCCTTATTGATCATTTGATCTCACCCTTATTATGTTCCATTTCCCCGTGTTCTGAAGAAGAATACTTTGAATGATTTTCAAGGATGCGGTTTTTTAGTATTTTTTTGTATTGTGTTTTATTTTCTATTTCCCAATGTAATATGGGTATCATGTATGTAATATAGTTTCCAACTATGCTAAATGGTTCAGTACGTTGGGATTTGAAACTTGTATCTATTTAAATTTATTTAATTAATACACTAGATCTGGGCTTCTGGTATCAGGGAATTATAGTTAGTATCATAGGAAGGATTAGCGGTAACCTTTGAAACTATTTTTTCTAAAACATAGATTGTAAAACATAACCATATGGTATAATTTTATATTAAGTAAAGAAGAAAATCTGAGAATTTTGGTAAGGTATAGATTATGTGTGTCTTCCTAGCAATAAATCCATGTCTGCATACTATAGGTGGATGTGGTTCTAACACGGTTCTACCTAGGGATAAAATATCTAACAAGGTGTGTTAGGCCTGACTTGGCGTAATGTGGTACACTACAACAAGCCTTATTGTGCACCTGGTGTGACACTCTCAGGAGGATACGATTAGGATAATTCACATTTTCCTTATAAACAATTATGATGTATTTTTATGTAATGATAACCCCAAAGAAATGATGTTTATGATTATCAGATTAGATACACATAAATTTTTCAATTTATGTTAAATATATTACTAATTTTGGGATTATACATTATGTTTTATAATGATATGATCCAATTTTCAATATTTAATTATATATAAATGGTGCCTATTAGAAGGAATGTGAACCTCACCAATGTAAATGATCCAAAGAGTAAGAAGGATCATATATTTTATTGTCTTAGGACAATATTTCAAAGGGAAATAGTCTCCTAAGAATCATGTGATGACATAATATCATGTGATAATTATATGGGTAAATAATTCTCCTTATCCTATGGCTTCGACAAAAATTAATAAAATAAGAGGATGTCCAGTCAAAATATGTATAAAGGGAATAATAAAAAGAATTATTTTACCACATGTTATAATTTTAGAAAGAAACATCACGGTACTTGCATAAATGGAATGATATTTTGTTATAAGTGTGGAAAAAAATTCCACTAAGTTCATGATTGTAGGGGAAATAAATAAAATTCCAATCTGATATGATTCCACTACAAGGACATGGGACACTGTGCAAATCATTTCCTCATTTTTCAAAGGAATATACCTCAAATGAGGCCAATGGATCATGGTCAACATTATGCTACTACCACAGATGAAGAGTAATGATTTATGTTCATAATTTAGTATTTAATAATTATTCCATTTCTTTATTTTATGAGTGATGTAAATGTTTTAGGAATTATGGAATATATATAAACTGTAATGCATTACTTTTTCATTAAGAATTTGAGATCATATGTTGGAGGTTACCAAAAAAGTTATTTAGTGGCAAGTTAAACATTATCTAAAACACATGGTTGAGGGAAGGATAACCCTTAATATATTCTTAATTTTCAGACAATGACGTTTGGGTAATGTAAATATTGTTTTGGATAAAAAAATAAAATATGTGTTGACTACCTTAGAAATGAGTAATGACTTATTGAAAATGTGTTTTATACTATCATTGATGGAGTTTACATAATTTTTTGGATTCAAGGAATATATTCAATAACATATGTTCTATTTAAAGAATAATAAGCATGAATGTTTTAAATAATCTTTTATAGTAATTCAATTTATTACCATATTCCCATGTTTGGTATGTGAATATTTAATTCCACTTAATGTTATTTGATATATTAGTTTTGGAAATTTGGTGACCTTCTATATAAAGTGTTGGATCATAATATATTGGAAAAATTATCTATTTATGAAATGGTTTATGGTGATATTTGGATGAGGTTTCAGAGTATAATGTATTACTTCACTACATGATGTATCATATGATAAGAAATAAAGTAGAAATAGTAAAACCCACAAACAAAGGATGTGACTGTATTTATGAAATATAAATATATATTTACTTATATTAATATAGAGTTAAATAATTCCAAAAATAATAGTAAAATGGGTTTAAATCAAAAAAATGGTCTTATTATCAAAAAATTTTATGATATAAGTCACATTTTTTAGACATCTTTTTTATGGATTTGTGGACAAAAAAATTTTCTTAAATATTTTCTTTATCATTTATTATTTGAAATTGATAGTTATATTTTTCTTCTATGTCCATGTTTTTCAATAATGTTCTCTTATTTTAATTCCATGTTTTGTGGCGACTTTCTCATTTTTATTTAGTTCTTATTAAGAATATGTGTTGTTAAACCTATATATGATGTGGGTTTTTCAACAATAGTTTATTTTAAATTATAAATCCCTTCATTACTAAGATCATTTTTAAATTTTGAGAATTAAATTTTATTAAGGTGGATAGAATGTAACACCCCGAAATTCTAAAGTAAGAGCATTGTACTTAAAATCATGTAAGACATGCAACACCAAGTGTGTAAGGGAATAAAATATCCCAATAATTGACTGTATATTTTTAATTTTAAAAAATATTCAACCTATTCAATATATTTCAATGTATGCAGGATTTATTTTATCTTCGTTTCATGCAACAAGTTTCATCGATGGCTTCTATTACACACAAGGCCAAATCATACTGTATACTATTTATATTATTTGTTAAAATGATGATTATCTCATATTAGTTAAATTTATTTTATTAATAGGATTTACTAAATTATGAAAAATTATATTTTAATTAATTAGTTACCAATTATTTATAAAAAATATTGAAATCAAATGAATATAAATGGAATGATTTAATTAAAACTAGATTTATGCTCTAAAGGCATTATGTCTTAATAAATTAAATTAATTAATATTATTGAATGATATTAATGAAATCTATATATTATGTATTCAATAAGTTATTCTTTATCTTCATCTAATATATTATATATACATAAGATAAGAACATATCCAATTTTACACCAAAAACCCATATTTTTATAAAAGCAGTTTTACCACCTCTAAATGTCCCACCTACTATAAATATGAATTTTGAGAATTTTATGAATTAAATTTTAAAAAATAAATTACATATTTGAAAAATAAATTTTAATATTTGGTTAGAGTGAATTTTTGGTATTTTTTTGTGAAGTTTCATTTTTTGATGAATAGAAAAGATACATAACTTCAATTTGAAACCTCTTTTCCATCTAATTTATTTATATGGTTAAATTATATTTTAAATTTGTTAATAATTTTAATGGTATAAAATTATTATTAATTAATCCAATTTATGTCATGTTATTCAATTACATAGTGAATATGGAAATAAAAACATCACAAACTTTTGAATGTTTTTACTTTAAAAACATACATTGTCGTCCCGTCTATAGGATTAAATTTAAATTAATTTATAGAAATTATATGATTTAAATTTGGTAAAATTAATTCCATATTTAGAATAATAAGAAATAAAAATTTTAAATAAATTCAACTTATTTTTTTACCAAAAATATTAGATAATTTAATTAAAATTAATTACAACTATTAAGAGAAAACATACTTTAACAAGGGACTAAACCCTAAAATTATGTGAAAAAAAGACATATAAACATGTCCAAAATCTATTTTATAGGAATATTTACACCAAATAATCCCTTTTGTCAAATTAGGTGTATTTTTGGGGCCACATCTAATAGGAAAGACGTGGGTGAAATTTCATTTTCAAAAATTGACAAGATTTCCACCCCTCCTACACAATAAAAAGGCACTCAACCCTCACATTTCCTCACACCTTTCAAGAATTTTTTTTATCCACCAAAATATAATAAAATAATCTCACAAAATATCTCGCCTCAAACTATAACTCTCCCTTTTGTCATAAATCCATTTAAGGAACCCTTTTCCGAAAACCAAAAGGAGTAACCCGAAAAAGAGGTAACATCCTTCCTCCATCTCTATTATTTTATTTTAATTATCAAATCCATCAATTATGAATACATAATTCTTATATAATATCATTATAATCATTAATATAATTTAATTTTTTTATGATAATATTTCAACCTCAACATACACACACTTCCATCTAATGGGTTGCGAATTTACCGTTCTTGTGCATGGTGAACAACTGCCTCACAAAATGATGTTGTTCGTTTTTCATTTACCCCAATTAATATCTTGGAATTATTATGGTTTACCTTTTAATATATTATATATATTATAATTATAATTTCTTTACTATTCTGTAATTTTTATATAGAACATACCTTTATTCTTTCCATTTTTTGGGAATACAATAACATCATTTGTGGAAGTGCGGACTGTCTCAACCTCAAAGCGATGTGATTCGTTCATTATATACATGGAATTTATAAATAATGGTTTTAATTAAATATATGTGACATAAATTAAATCTATATGATATTTATGAAATAATTCCATTTTTTTAAATATAATATTTTATTTTCATTTTTATCCTTTTCACACAATAAAAAGTGATAATGTCAGTCATTGGCGTATGGATTATCTCCTCCTCAACATGATGGGATTAAATTTATATGAAAATAATTATATATATAATAATATATGATTAAATAACATGGTATTTATGATATAGTTATCATTATGGAAATATATAGTGTAAGTTTCCTTATTTCTATAACGATCGTTGAAAAATTGGAACATTACTCATTGTATGTACGGCCTGCCGTCTCAATGATTGAAACTTTGGTTCATTTTTCATAACCATATTTCAAAATTTTCTTTAAAATTATAATTTTGTTATAAATATGATAATTTTTTCATGATTATTGTTTTGTAAATATTTATATTTTCATCCCTTTGAGCATTTCTAACCTACCAAAGTCATTTTTGACATATAAACAGAATATGGTCAAAACTCCTTACGTAAATTTAATTGTTTATGTAGTTGTTTATAACATAATAACAAGTGAAATAAAGTAATTGTAAACATGAAAAAGGTTATAAATAATGTAAATAATTAACATTAGTTTTTTATTCAGGAATATAAATACACACATGACAAGTCAGACTCAATGTAAGGGATTCTTATCTCACTTTTCCTTCCATGAGGCATACACCACTTTCACTGCTTACATCATTTGTTTGTTGTTCCTATTACCCCATAATATATAATATTTAATGAATTCATTTATATTCACAGTATTTAAATTTTTCATTTGACGATTATTACATTTGGGACATCAAAATCAAACGATACCATATTGCTAAGGGTTTTCATATAAATTTACATTCTATTGTGACTTATTTGTTACTATACACCAATTCCATTTGTTGTGGTGTACATAGTACCACATTTCCATTTAATATAATTATACAGTCGTACTTAATGGAATTTTATGTTTTACTTGTAATTATCTCACCCAAGCGGTTTAGGTTGAAATTTTCAAGTAGTTAAAGTTACTTTTTCAATATTACTTTATTTTGTGATTGTTAACATTTTCATGAGACAATCAGTTAATTATTTCATTAAATATACACATTATTTTGTTGTAGATATTATTATTTCCTCAAACATACAACATATTTCTATATGGTGTTCACATTGATAGTTATTTGATTAATTGGGGAATTATTGATAAATTTGAATCTTTAATTCAATACAGATATTTAATAATGCACTTTTTTATGAAATTAAATTGATAACTGGATATATATATATATATAAGGAATTATTTTAAAATGAAATAACTGATTTGGGGACCATTTAATGAAATCCTTGTTGGTTGGGTTCTGGTTAATGCAATCCTCTTGATGCATTATTATTCTCATGAGATGAATCAGTTGGACAAATAAGACAAGTTTAAACTGTATAGAGAATATATCTTGGTGGATTAGTGGTTCATGTGATTGATACATGATGTCCAATGTTAAAAAAGGTATATATTTTAGTTATCATTCTTATCCATTGTATTTTCACTATTTCAAATTCTATGGATTCACATCTATCTCAATTTTTTATTAAATGGAATGTGTTTCAGTTTCTTACATTTTCATATTGATAATGCCTTATATAGTTATTTGAATGGAATGTGTTATTTTTTATTTACATTTCCATGTTGAATATTTTCTTAAATTCATTATTTCTTCCACTTTACTTACCCTTACTGATCATTTGATATCCCACTTATTATTTTTCCTTTCCCCTAATTATGATGAATAATCCTATGAATGAGTTTCAGAGATGTATTGTTTTAGTCTTTGTTATGTATTCTGTTTATTTTATATTTCCCAATGAAATATGGGTATCATTTATGTAATCTAGTTTTCCAGAACTACTAAACTATTCATTCCCATAGTATTTGAAACTTGTATCTTTGACAATATAATTAAGTACTACATTAGCACCGGGTTTCTGGGGTTGGGGCATTACAGTTGGTATCAGAGAAAGGTTTAGCAGCAACCTTGGAAACTATATTTTGAAAACATATATTATATAACATAACAATGAGGTATATTTTGATTATAAATATATAAGAACATCCTAAAATTTTGTTAAGGTATGGATTATGTGTGTCTTTCTATAAATACATCACTATATGCATGATATAAGTGGATATGGTTCTCGCACAGATATACCTAGTGGTAACAACTCCATCAAGGGGTGTAGGTCCTGACTCGGTGTAACATATTAAAATAAAACATGCCTTACTACACACCTAGTTTGACACTAATAGGGGATACTATATAGATAATTAAAATTTTCTTTAAAAACTATTATGAAATGTTTTCAAGTAAATATATCCTCAAAGATTCCTTGTTTATCATTATGAGATTAGATATACATAAATTTTTCAATTTATGTTATTTATTTTTCTAGTTTTGGTATTAAAATTTATTTTTTATAATGATATGAACTAATTTAGTGTATTCCATCAATTATAAATGGATCTTAGAATAAGGAACATGATCCTCAACATTTCATGTGATCCAAAGGGTAAGTAGCATCACGTTTTTTATGGTCTTTGGAAAACATTTCAAAGAAAAATAACATACCAAGAATTATCATCACATAAGTACATAGTATCATGTAATGATGAGGTGGGTAAATAATTATCTAAGTCCTATTTCTTCAAAGGGAAGAAAAACAATAATAGGATGGTAGGTCAAAAGTTGTATAAAGGGAAAAAGGGAATGAAGTATTTTCCCACATGTCATAATTGAGGAAAGTAACACCCTGGTACTTTCTTTAAAGGAATGGGATTTTGTTATATATTTGGAGAAAGAGGACACCAAGTTTTTTATTATAAGGGGGTGAAATAAAATACAAATTTGAAATGTTTCCACTATAAAGAGATGGGACACCACACAAATATGTGACTCGTGCTTCAAATAAATTACCCCATAATATGTTAATGGATCATTGACAATATTATTCTACTACCATAGATAAAGAGGAATGATTTGTGTTCATATTTATGGATTTAATAATTATTTCATTTGAGTATTTTATCAATGATGTATTGGTTATAAGAATTATGTAATATATAATGATTGTTATGTAGTACTTTTTATGTTAAGAATTTGATATCATATATTGAATGGTACCAAAAAAAGTTATTTAGTGGAAAGTAAAAAGTTTTTTTAAACACATGGTTGAGGGATATATAACCTTTAATATGTTCCTAATGTTAAGATAATGATATTTGGATAAAGAGATGATTTTCTTGGATAATGTAAATCAGACAAGTGTTTAATACCTTGCAACTGAGTGATGACTTATTGACAAAGTGGTTTATGCTACCATTGATGGAGTTTACATCATTTTTGTATTTATGTAATATATATGATAATAAATATTATATTTACCAAATAATAATCATCCATTTTTTTAATAAGTTTTTTTGTTAATTCAAGTTATTACCATATTCACATGTTTATTATGTGACTATTAAAATGAACTTTATATTATTTTATTAGTTAATTTCAGAAATTTGGAGACCTTCCTTATAATTTTTTAGATTATAATACTTTGGAAAAGTTAACCATTTATTAAATGGTTTAAGTTTATCATTGGATGAGGTTCTAGTGGTTAATATACTACTTCACTATAAGATGCATCATGTGCTAAGAGTTAATGTATAAATAGTTCAAGGCACAACCAAGGGATAATATTATGTATATGAAATAGAAATATATATTTATTTATACTCTTATAGAGTGAATTAATTCCTCAATAATTGGAAATTGGTCTTAAAATAAAAATGTTGACCTATTATCAACATTTTTTATGATATCAATGACCTTTCTACACACATATTGTTTATGGATTTAGGGTCAAAAACTTTCTCATGAACATTTTCTCCATCATTCTCATTCAAAACCTAATGGTTATATTTTTCTTCCCTTTATAATTTTTCACTACTGTTCTAATATTTTAATTCCTTTTTTTTGTAGTGAACTTCGCATTTTAATTTCTTTCTTATTAAGAAGCTGTGTTGTTAAACCAATTTACAATGTTTTTTTTCAAAAAAAATCAAATATTAGTACATTCATCACTAAGATAAAATTTATGTTGCAAGGATGAAATTTAATTAAGGTGGGGATAATGTAACACCTAGAAATTCAAAAGTAGGAACATTGTATTTAATTTCATGTAATAAACACAACACCAAACTCATAAGGGAATATAATATACAGATACTTTACTATATATTTTATTTTTTAAAATAGATTCAATTTATTTTATATATTTCAATTCATGCAACATTTATTTTAGATTATGTTGTGTAGTACCCTTGGTTTGATGTATGTGGCATTTTTTTATGCATTTTCTATGTGCTTAAAGTGTATGGGATGAGTTGGGAAGAGGTTGGGAGAGTTTGGAATGGTTTTTAATGGATTTGGAGGCTTTTCTTAGGGAGCACGGTCTAAGCATGGTTACTAGAAACCATGCAGACTCTCCAAGAAACTATGTAGGGGGAGACAGTAGGCTTCGCATGTCCTGCGCACGGTTTGTCAAACTATGTGAGGCAATCGTGTGGACCCTTGCTCCCGAAACAGTAGTGTGTGCACGGTTAGTGCATAGTTTTCCAAACTATGTGGGCTAACCATGTGGCCACTTAAAAATAGGGTTTTAAAACTCGATCTCACTCGGTCTTGCCTCATTCCTCTCCAAACAACATCCCACTCGATCCTCACTTGTTTTCTTCAGTTTTCAAGGGTTGGAGGGGCTCTCCCACTCGTTTTGGAAGCCTTTTGAAGAGGTTTCATTGCGTATTGAAGGTGGTTTCTCCCAGGTAAGTCTCTCCTCTTGGGTTCTTTGTGTTTTCCTCTAGATCTACATCTTCATATCTCTCATTTTTCTAGATCTACACATGTTGTGTGTAAATCTACAGTTGTGGTTGCCTTGGATGTTGATTTTATTTCCTGTGAATGCTAGGGAAAGGGATCTAGAGAGGTTTTATTGGTGTGTTCTCCGTATTTGAGGTGGGGTTGCTTGTGGGTCAATTTCTTAGGAACCCTGAATATTGGTGGATTCTATATCGACTCCACATGGTTAGAGCTAGTGGTTTTTTGTTACAATTAATTTGGTTGGATTGAAGATAATTGTTTTTGGATGTGAAAATTTGTTTGGAAATCCATTTGGGGATTTTTTGGAAAAGGGGTATTTTATGGTGAAATGCTTTTGTTGTGGATTTTAAAATGGAGATTTTAAAATGAGATGCTATGGTTTATTTGTGATAATGATTGATGTAACAGGGTTTTCAATAAAGAGGTTGTTTTATTGAAATTTTATTTGTCATGGAAAATGATTTTCAATAAATGGGTGATTTATTGAAGTGGATTGATATGAAATGGAATTGGTTGATTGCATGTTATTGTGATCTTGGAGTGTTATATGCTTGGTTATGGCTTGATTGGAATGTTGTGTGGAAGTGGCGATAAGTCCCACTATAAAAAGGGGATGGATAGTGGATAGAAGGGCCACCATCAAAGGATAAGTGGATGGGAAGTGCCACAATGTGTGAATGGGTGAACGGGTTGGACGGAAGCTCCACCGTTTGTTTGTTTTGGTTGTTTGGTGTGAATGGGTGAACGGGTTGGGTGGAAGTCCCATCATTTGGTTGTTTTTTGTAAATTTCTTTGTAAGTTGGAAATTTTTATGCTAGTATGTAAATGATGAAATGGCATGTGGCATGTTTGGTTGGCATTCTCTTAGGTTCATGGTTTGGGTATGATGGATTGGTAAGGGTGTGTTTGGCTTAGGAAAATGGTTGCACTTGTAATTATTTTATATAAAATACTTTATATAAATGTGCTAATGGTTTTATCCTAGTGGAATGTGTAGGGAAGTAATTTGGGGAAAACCTACTGAGTAGTTGTACTCACCCCCAGCTTTGGCACTTTGGTGTCTTTGCAGATGTCATGTACCGGGATACAGGTAAAGGTAATTCATCTCATTGCTAGTGGTTTGTGGTGATGTTTGTGATGTCTTGGTAGAGCTTGGAGCTTGGAGATTGGTGTAGAGTTGTGGTGGTATCACAGCACATGGTGATTTGTTATTTGGTCTTCCTCATTGTACTCTGATATTGGGTTGTTGTTTTGGATTTGGGTTGTATGGGGGAACAACTTGGCTGTCTTTGGGGAATGAATGTTGGAATGTTTTATTGACATGCATCATATAGTGTTGGTTAATTGATGGTTTGGTTGGTTTTTTCTTAAGGTAAAATCGTTCCCCAATTTGATCTTGAAGCCATCTGCATTTATTTCCAGCCTTTGGCGTGTTGGGAACGTCGCTTAAGGCCGAGTAGCCCTCACCGCCTTATCAAGCCAATGAGGTAGGGGTGGGGTGTTACAATTGGCATCAGTTTGTTCAGTCCATTGCTTTCAAGTGAGAGCAGTTGTTCGATCATAGGCGTTGATCATTGGTTTTGGTGTTGACATTCGTTGTGGTATATTCCTTGATTCGGGAAAGTAGCGAGGCGTAGGAATGTTGGAACTTGGAATGTATAGCATAAAAGGATGTAGCTAACCCTCTTATGATGAACTTCAAGTTACCAGGGAGTTGGGTACATAAGTGTTTTAGAGAAACTTATAGGCATTGGATATCTCATTTTCGTGGCTGTATCCAATGAGATGAGCATGGCATTCTTGGTAGAAATGATTTCCCACTAGGATGCATATTTCATTGGGCATAATGATTTATGGGCTGAATTGAGAAATGGTTTTTCAAATGCTTGAAATTGAAATGTGAATAAATTTAGTATTTTGAAAATGGGTTGGTTTTCAAAATGGTGAAACATGGAAAATGTGGAATGGTGGAAAGCCTTGTTGTGATAGTATTGTGTAATGTGATTTGGAAGGGGATTTCGTGATGTCTACAGAAGTGAGACTAGAGGTTTTTTGTTTTCAGTTTATAGAAATGACACAAGGTAGGGGACATAGAGACCAACCAGAGTAGGCTACTAAAAATGTGGCTACACCTGAGCATCAGGTGAAACAGCAGCTAGGGAAAAGTATAGTAAAATCTTTCCAATATGTGGAAAGTGGAAACAAAGTGGATGAACCAAGGCATGTGGATCATGTGGTTCAGTTACAAAAGAAAAATTCACCCATCTTTAGGGGGTATTTAGAGCTGGAGAGGGTAGAAGAATGGTTGAATATAATGAACAAGATCTTCGAGTTCTTGGGAACATCGGTAGAGTTAAAAGTGAAGTTGTCCACATATATGTTGGAAGATATTTCCCTAAAGTGGTGGCAGTTGGCGGCTCATGATGGGATAGACTGTGGTATGATGTGGGAAGGCATTGAGGAATTGTTTAATAAACAATTCTACCCACAAATGTTTAGAATTAAGCATACAACTGATTTCTTTAGTCTGAAGAAATAGCATATGTCTGTGATGGAGTATGCAGCTATGTTTATGAACTTAGTGCGGTTTTCACCCAAGGTGGCGGGTAGCACGTCGTGGAAGGAAAGGATCTATGAATCGGGGTTAAGGTAAGAAATTTGTTCAAAGATAGTGGTGTTGTTTATAGATTATTACACAGAGATAGTGAATAGAGCCTCGATGTCTGAGCGATATTTGTTTGGTGCTCTGGGCGGAGGAAGCATGGTGGTACACACAGGGAATAGTGGGAACTCTAACGCTGGGTTCAAGCGAAGGAGGGACACTTATTCCCAGGGTGGGAGCATGATACATAATTCGACGGCAGGATTGGTGAATCTTCCTCGGAATCCCCAGAGTAAGATGGGATGTTTTCAGTGTGGTTCTATAATCCACATCAAGTGGGATTGTACGACAAAACCTCGAGCATGTCATAGTTATATGAATATGGGGCATCTACAGCGTTATTGTCGGAATGCTCCAAGGTCGAGTGTGTGTGATACTCCTCCGGGATCGCAAACATTGTATGCTTCGACGGGATGGGGATGACAACACACCCCTCATCAGCAGATTAAAGTGGGTCATGGTGATTCTCAGAATACCATGACGCCTCAGCAAAGCAATAAAGACTAGAGTGTGGCAACAAAGTCATTGTTCAGAGATGATCAGGTTGTGGTGGATGATCAGTCGGGACCATCAATGGTGTGAGGTACTATACTTTTAAATTCTACCTTGATGGAAGTGTTGTTTGATATGAGTACTTCACAGACTTTTATTGTTGCATGTATGGTTGAGTTGTTGGGTTTAAGGGAATAAATGATGCCTTCGGTTTTGAAACTTCAAACTCCTCTGGGTCGAAGAGAGTTTCAAGCCTTCTTGTGTAGAGCATGCAGTATTGTTGTGGGCAATGTTGAGATAACCTGGAATTTCTCAGTGCTTGAGATGTATGGGTATGATGTAATCCTGGGAATAGATTGGCCAGTGGCATTTAAGGCCCACATCGATTTTAATGCATGGACATTGGATTTTACGACACACGATGGCGTTAGAAATCTCTTCAGAGGAGAGAGGCATGAAAAGTAGGGTGCAATAGGTTTGTTGGCACCAGTAGTGGGAACGTTATCATATCACTTGGAGGTTTTGTCGTTGGAATTGGTAGACGGTGTTGAGCAATGTGTTCTTCTAGTAGTGGTGGATCAGTTCATGGATGCTTTTCCTGACGAATTCTTTGGGTTACCTCTTGTATGAGAAGTGGAGTTTACGATTGATCTCCTTCTAGGGACCAGTTCTATCTCACTTCTGTCTTACCGGATGGCACCTAATAAATTTCAGGAATTGAAAGTCCAGTTGGAAGACTTAGAAAAAAAAGTGTTTATCTGGCCTAGCACATCTCTGTGGGCAGTGCCGGTGTCACGAACCAACCCGGGTCGACCCTAAACTGGTCACCCGAGCTGGACCGCGACATGGCCCGAGAGGCGTTCTCGATCCTCCTGGGCTGGCGAAAAGCACCAGGGCCTCAACAGAGGCTGTGGGAATGATTTCTCCCAGTAAAAATAAATAAATTAAGCAGTAGAAATAAAACAGAGCGGCGCAAAAAAAATAAAGTAAAGTAACTAAACAAGAACAAAAGAAAATAAAACTAACTGAAAGACACAACCACTATCTCCGTGTGACCTCACGGGTCACTCTCCAACTCACGACCAAACATCACCCAAGGTGAACGCACCCAAGTTATAGCCTGCACAAACACTAAAAATAGAAAAGAACTATAGGCGTTAGTATTAAAACTCATTAGATTAGCCCGATATCTATTCCCAATGCACTACTATTAAATGAAGAATTTACCAATTTCAGGTTTGAACTAAATTATATAAAATATTATCTTCCACACACACTTTCATTTCTAAAACAAGTATCAGCCCATTTCCCTTTTTAATTTTAAAAAAAGATTGATGTTTGAATGGAACAGGTGTATAGAATTTTAAAACATTTCTGCGTGCAATTTAGAAATTCAAATTTTAGTTTCTAGTCAAAGGGGAAAAAAACCACACACAACACACCACACACACTAAGGGAAATGGAAAAGAAGTGGCACACCGGGGACAGCTACTGAACTAGACCTCTCAATTGTCTGCCACATACAATTAAACACTAAATGAAACAAGGGTCGAACCTAGGAGATCGTGAATAATCCAAAACATACTATACATATGACTCATCCTGAAGGCATGCCCTAACTCGATGATGTCATAACGTCCATACTAGTACCCGGCATAGCCCTGCATGACCTAACCAAGGGGCCCAATCCCCATAGCAGAAATAAATCAGTATTCCCCAGCTATGGGGCCACTAGCCAGCGCGTGGTCTAAACTAGTGCAGCAATCGTTCTCAGAAGATTCACTCACTATGCCAGGTTCCCATGTCAGCACATATAATAAAAGAGGGGTGAATCAACAATGCCAAAAAAAATCATTCACGATGCACAAACATCACATACATCTCATGCAATGAACACACACCAAATATCACCCCTGAATGGGTTTTCCAAAAATAATTTACTTTATTAAAGTGCCAAGCAGGACTCCATCAATTTTAAAGCAAAACCTTATTTCTCGAGAAAACCCAAAACACATGTTCAAAAGAAATCATTTATCTTTAAAACTAGAAGTACATTTGAATTTCCACGGATTATGTTTAAAGGCCAAACATGAATTCTTTCAATACTAGGAGTCCGCTCGTCAAGAAAATGTTTCAAGTTTTCAGTATAAAATAAACAGCTCTTTTCACACCAAATATTTATTTAAGAATTTATTATCTTATATTATTTCTAATTCATTAAAAATTAATAAAACAACAAGAAATTAATAAATTCTAAATATAAAGGTAAGTGCAGTGGGGGACCTACCTCGACTCACAGCCCGGTTACGACGACGATGCAACGTGGCTCGCACGGGCACGCAAGCGCTCAAGCTGACAATCACATGAGCATGGAAAAACCTTGCCAACACGCTGCAAGCGCAAAGATGAAGAAAATACATAAACACAGACTTAAAACAATCCAAACAAACAATTAGAGCAAAATAACCACTTCAACCCACTTCCAAAGCATGACTCGCACCACACAATCAAACCATAAGACATGCTTAAGCACGCAAGCAATCCAAACCAACACTACACACCTAAAGATCGCCATTTACACACCCAAAACGTATTTCAACACCACACGCACTCAAAAGGAATCCCAAAAGTGTGGAATGTCCATATAAACATTTTGTCAAAACTATACTCTATTTATAGCATGCTTTTGCACCATTCATAAAACTCAATAAATCATAAATAAAAATTTATATGATTGTTTAAAAAGAATTCACTTGGCTTTACCTACTCAATGTACACGACATCTTCAATACAAAACACACAAAATATACCATGTCAAAATGCAATCACAACACTTTCACAGATTAACAATCAACTACAGAATTTATTCAAATGAAAACAATTGAAAAAACATAAACTTCTAGAAAAACACATCCATACCCTATGGGAAAGCTAATATCTAAATCAGATGCACGCTAAACTCCAAAAAACCAAATTTTCATCAAATAAATAAATTAAAGAATATAACAGATTAATCAAACAAACAAGAAAATCATCGTAGACACATGCTGACATAGACCAGGAACTGACTCAAAACATACTTTTAACCAATTCTAAAAATTTCAGAACTCTATAGCAAGATAATTAAGGTTATAACGAAGCTGTGAAACCAAACAATGGGCATAAAACTATACCTTGGATGTCTCCGGTAGACCAAAAAGTAGTCAATCTACTTCTCCATCAGTGGCGGATGTTGGAACACTCAAGCGCAAGACCTAACGAGGTGTCAGCATACCCTATTCAAGAGAGAACACAACAACCGCATAGTATCCCAACCTTAGGGGTCCGATTGAATCCAAACTGGGTATCGAAAGAGAAACAAAACATAAAAGTGATAAAGTAGGACGTCGGAGATGGTATTACCTCAAAGAATTAGATCTCAATCGGACATCATTCATGGGGAATCCGAGAGGAATCGGCAGCGGAAGGGATGCGCACAAAAAAGGGGTGCTAAAGGGAAGGTCTGACCAAAGGGAAAAGGGAGCCGGAGGGAGGTCTTCGCATACAAGCCATAGAAGAAGAGGATGTTAGAGATGATGTTCAGAGCAAGGGTAGAGGGTAGGGTTGCTGGATTCCTTGTGAGGGAGAGCCGGTGGCTGAGGGCAGGGTGCAGCGCCGCTGGAAGGGGAAGCCAAGGGGATTTCTGGAGGGACGCAGGGGGCAGAAGGAGGGCTCAAGTGAGACCGAATGGGGTGATGGATTGAGTAGGGAGGCGCTACATGAGGGGTGGAGGTGGAGAATAGAGGCAGGGAGTTTGCTGCGGATCGGACGGGGAGGAGGCTTGGAAAAGGCGGATTGGCTGGAACCTGTAGGTAGGTGGCTGGATAGCAATAGGGGCGGTGCAGTAGGCGTGCACAAGGTGGAAGCTGAACAGGTCAGTAGGCGGAGGGGAGAACCGGGGTGTCTCGTGCTGCTTGCTGGATCAGAGGGGACGTGCCAGTCCGATTTTCTGGAGCAGAAGAGGAGCAAGAGAGGATGGCCGCTGCGTGCAAGGTGGTGCGCCGTAGGTTTTGGAGGGGGGGTGGAAATTGGTGTGTGTCGAAGGAGAGATGGGGGGAGAGAAAGTGGGGCAAAAAATAAGAACTAATAAAAAAAATTAAACCAGCTTAAAATAATAATAAAATTCATGATAATAAAAATAATAATAACAGTATGCAAATAATTTTACAATTATGACAAAAGTTTTAATATTAAGTCTAATTGAAGTGTTAATAAAATTAATAATAATAATTATTATTATTATTATAACAATATTATAAATTATTGTTATTATTATTATTACACATTTTATAAAATTCTTTCCAATTTAACTTATTCATTAAATTTTATTATTTATCAAAATAGGTGGGTAACCGTGCACTCACTAGGTCCGAAGGCACGATCATACCAAATGCGCGGTGACCGCGCACCCACCTGTACTGAATGCGCGGTGACCGCTAGCAGTGCGGTGACTACGCACTAGCCCGAGACCCACTGAAAAAATAAAATCTTCAAAAAAAAAATTCAAACCCGAACCCAAACCTGACTCTACCCAGAGTTGGGGGACCAAGAAAAGAATAAAAACAAAACGCGTAAGTGGTCAGGGTGTGACAATTCTCCCCACCAAAGATACTTTCTACCCCCAGAAAGTCACCAGGCCAATATTTGACACACTTGAGTTCATTCCCAGACGAAATCATAGAGAACCGAGAGCTTCGGGGTAACCATTCCCAATAAATGTCACACCCAACCAATTCAAGAAAAAACACTGCCTGAGATTGAGGGGAGAATATGAGAGGGTTCTCCCCACCACAAGAATTTAGTAATACAGAAACCCTTGAAATATGAAAAAAAAAACCACCTGGGGGGGTAACACGGGAACTCCCAAACCAAACTCATTAATTTTCCCCCCACCTATACCAAACAACACACCTGAGACTTTTATGGAAAGCTTAATACGAAACAACCCAACAACTTGGGGATGAGAAATTAACTCAAAACCTCCCATTAATTTCATGAAACGAATACCCCCCTAACGAACATTTCTAGGGCCAACTCAAAATTAGAACAGGTCTGTTATTCACAGGCCCACACCATTCAATGAGACCGATCAACTTTAAAACCACAGTGAGAGTAGATAAAACCGCTTGGACTTTGGGAGAACGAGCTCATCACGCCAACACAACAAGGATGAGCTTACGATAGCAATGAGAATAGAACAAGGGAAATTTTGGATATTTCCATTCAAAAGATGAGAACATTATCCAGACCGAGGTTCCACACACCCTCGAAAACTCATGACTGTGCGCGAGCTTCACCCCGAGACCTGTGGCTGGGGCCCTGATGGATGAATCGTCTCCTGCCTCACAGTCAGGCATTTTCATATTATGGTCTCTAACTCATTTTGTTATATGTTTCCAACAACCACGATGGTCGTACATTTTCAAAGGGATGCAACATGACGACTTAGAATGTCTGGAGAGGTCATACTAGTGGTGTACAAGAGAGTGGTCCGACGAACTAGGAGCTGGTACCGACGAGGATAGTTTCTTGGAGACAGGTTCCACTGGCCCACACTCCTTGCTAGGTGGGAAACCTTAACAGAAGTCGACCACCATTAATAACACCAAAAACTCCAATGACGATGAGACATCTCATATTTTCTAGTCCAGAACTAAACCCTCAAATAACTTTAGGGTGGTACGAACCTTAACTACCCTGGGAGTTCCCAAAAACCCGAAGACATACAATCTTTCAGAACAATACAACTACCTCTGACATACTTCTACCACCTCGATAAGCAAGAAACACACAAAAGGAACTGAGAACAGAGCATAACTCATTGACAACCTTGGGAGGTTTTCTAGGTAGCATACTCATAACAACACAAAAAACACCATCGAAACCGGCATCACGCAAAAACTCAATCAAGGAAAAAACACAAGCCAAGGGAAATAAACCCATAATCCAAACATATACAACACAAGAAGAAATCACTTTTCCAAAACCGTTATTTCATTAATATTTTGAAAACGCACCTATGGAACTTTATGAATCGTCACACATGTGTTCATTCAATCCCAGTCACATAATCTGTGAATAATTGCCACCACGCACTTTCTATACATACCCACGCACGTGTCACCCTCCATAAGGGGTACCAAGGTTCAAACACTTCTTTTCCTTACCAAATCCAAACAAATACCAAGTTTTTTTTCCAAACCAATACACCTTCTCTTTAGAAACACACTTTAGTAATTTCAAAAACAAATTTGGAAGAAAAACTTCTCTATTTCAAAACCAATTTCACTTTTAACGCACACTCAAATCCACCAAGACTAAAACAAAACACAAGAAATAATAATCCACTGGGAAGAGGAACTAGTGCATATGTCTGACCCAGCAACATGGTGGTGAGCCATGCCCCAAGTAAGTCATAATACTAAGAGGACCTTAAACTGGGCACTCGACTCGACATGGGTCACCACCCCATGTGATTCCGCGAGGTGAACTGATTCGCCTCCATTTTCATCCCTCAATCCAAAGAAACCAAAGATAAGAGGCTCAAATCCCTGACTAACCCTGGTAACTCAGGTTTCGTCACGAGTAGTGGTGATCAGGAACTGACCCATAACATACCTCCTGAGCCCCGACAGTCCTAATCACCTTCTACCAGACACCCCAAATAACAAAGGGCGCTCTGAAAAGCGAGGTCCGCTAAGAGCCGACCCCCTCTGATACCATTTTTTCACGAACCAACCTGGGTTGACCCTGAACCGGTTACCCTAGCCGGTCCACGACATGGCCCGAGAGGTGTTCCCGATCCTCGCGGGCTGGAGACAAGCGCCAGGGCATCAACAGAGGCTGTGGGAACGATTCTGCCCAGCAAAAATAAATAAATAAAGCAGCATAAATAAAACAGAGCGGCGTAAAAAAATAAATAAATCAATTAAAGTAACTAAACAAGAACAAAAGAAAATAAAACTAACCAAAAGAGACAACCACTATCTCTGTGTGACCTAGCGGGTCACTCTCCAACTCATGACCAAACGTCACCCAAGGAGAATGCACCCAATCTGTAGCCTGTACAAACACTAAAAATAGAAAAGAACTATAGGCGTGAGTATTAAAACTTAGTATATTAGCCCGATATCTATTCCCAATGCACTACCATTAAATGAAGAATTTACCAATTTCAGGTTTGAACTAAATTATATAAAATATTAGTTTCCACACACACTTTCATTTCCAAAACAAGTAGCAGCCCATTTCCCTTTTTAATTTAAAACATGTTTAATGTTTGAATGGAACAGGTGTATAGCATTTTAAAACATTTCTGCATGCAATTTCGAAATTGAAATTTTAGTTGCTAGTCAAAGGAAAAAAAACCACACACAACACACCACACACATTAAGGGAAATGGAAAAGAAGTGGCACACAGGGGCCAGCTACCGAACTAGACCACTCAATCGTCTGCCACATACAATTAAACACTTAAAGAAACATGGGTCGAACCAAGGAGATCGCGAAAAATCTAGAATATACTATACATCTCACTCATCCTGAAGGAATTCCCTAACTCGATGACGTCATAATGCCCATACTACTACTCGTTATAGCCCTGTATGGCCTAACCGAGGGGCCCAATCCCCACAGCAGCAATAAATCAATATTCCCCTGCTACGGGACCACTAGCCAGTGTGTGGTCTAAACTAGTGCAGCAATCATTCTCAGAAGATTCACTCACTATGCCAGGTTCCCATGTCAACACATATAATAAAAGAGGAGTGAATCAACAATGCCAAAAAAAATCAGTCATGATGCACAAACATCACATATAGCTCATGCAATCAACATACACCAAATATCACCCCTGAATGGGTTTTCCAAAATAATTTATTTTATTAAAGTGTCAAGCAGGCCTTCACCAATTTTAAAGAAAAAACTCATTTCTCGAGAAAACCCAAAACACTTGTTCAAAAGAAATAATTTATATTTAAAACTATTATTACATTTCAAATTCCATGAATTATGTTTAAAGGCCAAATGGGAATTCTTTCAAAATTGGGTGTCTGCTCGTCATGAAAATGTTTCAAGTTTTTAGTATAAAATAAACGGCTCTTTTCACACCAAATAATCATTTAAAAATTTATTATCTTATATTATTTCTAATTCATTAATAATTAATAAAACAAAACGAAATTAATAAATTCTAAATCTAAAGGTAAGTGCATTGGGGGACCTACCTCGACTCATAGCCCGGTTACAATGACGATGCAACGTGGCTCGCACGGGCGTGAAAGCGCGCGCAAGTTGATAATCGCATGAGCATGGAAAAAACTTGCCAACGCGCTGAAAACGCAAAGATGATGAAAATACATAAACACAGACTTAAAACAATCCAAACAAACAAATAAAAAAAAGAACCACTTCAACCTACTTCCAAATCATGACTCGCACCACACAATCAAACCATAAGACATGCTTAAGCATGAAAGCAATCCAAAACAACACTACACACCTCAAAATCACCATTTACACACCCAAAACATATTTTAACACCACACGCACTCAAACGAAATTCCAAAAGTGTGTCATGTCCATATAAACATTTTGTAAAAACTCTACTCCATTTATAGTATGCTTTTTCACCATTCATAAAACTCAATAAATCATAAATAAACATTTATATGATTGTTTAAAAATAATTCACTTGGATTTACCTACTCAACACACATGACGTCTTCAATAACAAACACACAAAATATACCATGTCAAAATACAATCACCACATTTGCACAGATTAACAATCAACTACACAATTTATTCAAATGCAAACAATTGACAAAACATAAACTTCTAGAAAAACGCATCCATACCCTATGGGAAAGCTACTAACCAAATCAGACGCACGCTAAACTCCAAAAAAAAACCAAATTTGCATAAAATAAATAAATTAAAGAACATAATATATTAATCAAACAAAAAATAAAATCATCATAGTCACATGCTAACATAGACCAGGAATTGACTCAAAACATACTTTTAACCAATTATAAAAATTTCAGAACTCTATAGCAAGATAATTAAGGTTAAAAAGAAGCTGTGAAACCAAAAAACGGGCATAAAACTATACCTTGGATGTTGGCGGCAGACCGAAAAGGAGTCAATCTGCTTCTCCATCAGCGACGGATGTTGCAACACGCAAGCGCAAGACCTGAGGATGTCTTCGCATACCCTATTCAAGAGAGAACACAACAACCGCATAGTATCCCAACCTTAGGGCTCCGATTGAATCCAAACCATGTATCGAAAGAGAAACAAAACATCAAAGTGATAAAGGAGGATGTCGGAGATGGTATTACCTCAAAGAATTAGATCTCAATCGGACATCATTCACGGGGAATCCGAGAGGAATAGGCTGCGGAAGGGTCGCGTGCTAAAAAGGGGCTCTAAAGGGAAGGTCCGACCAAAGGGAAAAGGGAGCTAGAGGGAGGTCGTCACGTACAAGCCAGAGAATCAGAGGATATTGGAGATGTTGTTCGGAGAAAGGGTAGAGGGTAGGGTTACTGGCTACCTTGTGAGGGAGAGCCGGTGGCTAAGGGAAGGGTGCAGCGCCACTGGAAGGGGAAGCCGATGCGAGTTTTGGATGGACGCAGTGGGCAGGGGAGGGCTTAGGCGAGACCGAATGGGGCGCTGGATTGAGTATGGAGGTGCTACATGAGGGGTGGAGGCGGAGCCTGGCGGCAGGAAGTTTGCTGTAGATCGGACGGGGAGGAGGCTTGGCGAAGAAGGATCGGCTGGAACCTGCTGGTAGGCGACTGGATAGCAACAGGGGGCGGTGTAACAGGCGTGCACAAGGTGGAAGACGAATAGGTCAGCAGTCGGAGGGGAGAGCAGGGGCATCGTGAACTGCTTGCTGGACGGGAGGGGACATGCCAGTCCAATTTCCCAGAGTAGAAGAGGAGCAAGGGAGGATGGCTGCTGCACGCAAGGTGGTGCACCGTAGGGTTTGGAGGGGGGGGAATTGGTGCGTGACAAAGGAGAGAGGGGGGAGAGAGAGTGGGGAAAAACAAACAAATAATAACTAATAAAAAAATTTAAACCAACTTAAAATAATAATAAAATTAATGATAATAAAAATAATAATAATAGTATGCAAATAATTTTACAATTATGACAAAATTATTAATATTAAGTCTAATTGAAGTGTTAATAAAATTAATAATAATAATAATACTAATAATAATAATATAAATTATTGATATTATTATTATTACACATTTTATAAAATTCTTTTCAATTTTTTCTTATTCATTAAATTTAATTATTTACCAAAATATGTGGGTAACCGCGCACTCACCATGTCCGAAGGCACGATCGGATTGAATGCGCGGTGACCGCACACACACCCGGACCAAATGTGCAGTGACCGCTAGTAGTGCGGTGACTGCGCACTGGCCCGAGACCCACCGAAAACATCAAAGCTTCAAAAAAATTCAAACCCGAACCCAAACCCGACTCTTCCCAGAGTCGCGGGACCGAGAAAAGAATAAAAACAAAAGCGTCCATGGTTAGGGTGTGACAACTGGTGTTGTTTGTGAAAAGGGTGAATAAAAATTTGAGGATCTGTGTCTATTATCGTATACTTAACCAAGTTTTGATAAAGAATAGATATCCAATTCCATGAGTTGATGATTTGTTCAACCAGTTGAGGGGATCCGAGTGGTTCTCCATGATCGACCTGAGGTCAGGATATCATCAATTGGAGGTGAGGAAGGATGATATTCCTAAAACAGATTTCAGAAGTAGATATGGCCATTACGAATATGTGGTTATGCCCTTTGGTCTAATGAATGCGCCAGTTGTATTCATGGAATTTATATATCGGATATTTCAGAGATATCAGGATTCATTTGTGGTGGTGTTTGTAGACGATATTCAGGTGTATTGAAAGACAATTGTGGAGCATGAGCAGCACTTGGATGATGTTTTGGGGATCTTAAGGGATCATCGGTTGTATGCCAAATTGAAAAATTGTGACTTTTGGATATAGGAAGTTCATTTTCTTGGCCATGTGATTTATGAAAGAGGTGTTTCAGTAGATCCAGAAAAGATAGAGGCTGTTATCTCATGGAAACCACCAAAGAATGTGTTTGAGGTACGAAGTTTCCTTGGTCTAGCTGGATATTATCAGCATTTCATTTGTGATTTTTCACATTTGGCTTCTCCGATGATAGCTTTAACAAGAAATAATGGTCCATTCCATTGGAATGAACAGTGTCAGCAGTGTTTCTAATAGTTAAAGGGTCGCCTTACATTAGCACCAATCCTGTTTTTTTCAAAACTTGGAAAAGGGTATGTGGTGTATTTCGATGCATTGGGATGAGGGTTGGGGTGTGTTATCTTGCAAGGAAACCATGTAGTTGCATATGGCTCGTGGAAGTTGAGGGTTCATGAGAAGAACTACCCAACTCATGATTTGGAATTGGCATCAGTGGTCCATGATTTGAAAGTGTGGTGTCATTATCTCTTCGGTGAGAAATTCACAGTATATACAGATCATAAGAGCTTGAAGCACATTTCTCACAAAGGGATTTGAACTTGAGGCAAAGGATATGGATGAAATATCTCCAGATGTTTGATTTTGACTTGATGTACACACTGGGTAAGGTAAATTCACTGATGGATGAATTAAGTAGAAAATCATATGCTCAGGTGGTAAAAAAGGTATCAGACCAGTGACAGTTGATGTCCTTTATAGCTGAGATGCGATTGGAATGTGAGGACCAGGGTGATAGAGTGGTATTTTTTCCAGTTTTGATGATTCCTAACTTAATTGGCCTAGTTAAAGACCCACAGATATCTGATTCTGAGTGTGTGACCATGAGGTCAAGACTCAATAGTGGGGATACCATTGAGGGTGGGCAACTGAATGGAGGTTCAGTTTTGTGTTTTCAGAATTGGGTGGTTATACCAGTTGCTTTTCAGGAGGATCTTCTCAAGGTGTATCATCATTCCATGTGGGTTGTTCATCCTGGAATTCGAAAAAGGTATAAAGTGTTGAAAGCGCAGTTCAGGTGGGATGGTATGAAAAGAAGTTTGGATGAGTTTGTTTCGAGATGCTTGACTTGTCAGCAGGTCAAGGAAGAGCATCAGAGGCCAGCGGAAATGTTTCAGTCTTTACCAATCCCTATTTTGATGTGGGAGAAAATAGCGATAGATTTTGTCACAGGTCTCCCAAGAACGGTCATAAATCATGATGCCATTTGGGTAATAGTGGATCGGCTAATGAAGTCGGCCCATTTCATCACGATTCATGAATCTCATACGATGTAGGATTTGTCCAAAATCTATATCCAGGAGGTGGTAAAGTTGCATGTTGTTCCTGTTTCGATTGTATCTGATAGTGATCCAAGGTTTACAACTCATTTCTTGAAATCCTTGCAGCAAGCCCTTGGAACTAAGTTGACTATGAGCACGGCGTATCACCCTCAGACGGATGGTCAATCCAAGAGGATGATACAAACATTGGAGGACATGTTGTGGGCTTGTGTCATGGATTTTGGTGTCTCGTGGGAGGATCACTTTTAGTTGGTTGAGTTCTCATACAATAATAGTTATCAGGCATCCATACAGATGGCTCTGTTTGAAGTGATGTATGGGCGACCTTGTTGTTCTCCACTATGTTGGGTGGAAATGGGTGAGTCCTCGATGGTTGGACCAACCCTTATCTAGGAGACTATGAATAAGATCAAGTTGATCAAGAAGAGATTGTAGATGTATCAGTGTCATCAGAAATCGTATGCGGATCATCGTCGACGGCCTCTGTCGTTTGAGGTTAGTGATCATGTTTTCTTGAAGATCTCTCCTAGGTTGCAACATCGTCGGTTTGGGAAGTAGGGAAAGTTATCCCCGAGGTATATTGGACCTTTCAAGATTATTGAGAGAATTAGTGAGGGATCTTATCGTTTGTATTTTCCTCCAAGGTTCGATGTGGTGAAAAACGTGTTTCATGTGTCGTAGTTGAAAAAGTATCAGCCAGATCATGATCATGTGATTTGATGGGATCATGTTGAGCAAGAACCGGATGCTTCATTGGTGCATGTGCCAGTGCGGGTTGTGGATAGTAAAGAGAAAGTCTTTTGTGGTAAAATCATAAGTTTAGTTAGTTTTTTGTGGAAACATGTTCAGATTCAAGAGGAGACTTGGGAGCGGGAGAAAGAGATGCCCGAGTAATGCCACGAGCTCCTTCGGAAAATGATGGGTTCACTAATTTCCAAGGACGAAAAGACCAATGGTGGGGAGAACTTAGTACTCCAGTTTGAGGTATGTGGCCTTTTTTATGCATTTTTTATGTGATTAAAGTGCATGGGATGAGTTGGAAAGAGGTTCAGAGAGTTTGGAATGGTTTTGAATGGGTTTGTAGGCTTTTATTAGGGAGCACAGTTTGAGCATGGTTAGTGGAAATCGTGCAGATTCTCCAGGAAACTATGCAAGGGGAGACAATAGGCTTCACACGGCCTGTGCACAGCCTGTCAAACCATGCGAGGCAACTGTACAGACCCTTTCTCTCGAGATAGTAGCGTGCACACGGTTAGCGCACAGTTTTCCAAACCGTGCGGGCTAACTATGCGGCCACATAAAAATAATGTTTTTCAACCCGATCTCACTCGGGCTTGCCTCATTCCTCTCCAAACATCCTCCCACTTGAGTCTCACTCAGGTTCTTTGGTTTTCAAAGGTTTTAGGGGCTCTCCCACTCATTTTGGAAGCATTTTGAAGAGGTTTCTTGGTGGATTGAAGGTGGTTTCTCAAGGGTAAGTATCTCCTCTTGGGTTATTTGTGTTTTCCTCTAGATCTACATCTCTCTATCTCTCAGTTTTCAAGATCTACACCCGTTGTGTGTCGATCTAGCATTTTGGTTTCCTTGGATGTTTATTTTAAGGCTTGTGAATTCTAGGGAAAGGGATCTAGGGAGGTTTTGGTGGTGTGTTCGCTGGATTTGAGGTGCGGATGCTTGTAGGTCGATTTCTCTGGAACCTTAAAGGTAGGTGGCTTCTCTGTCAACTCCACTTGGTTAGAGCTAGTAGTTTTTTGTTACAATTAATTTGGTTCACTTGAAATTAACTATGTTTTGATGTGAAAATTTGGTTGGAAATCCATCTGGGGATTTTTGGGGAAAAGGGGGTTTTATGGTGAAATGCTTTTGTTATGGATTTTAAAATGGAGATTTTAAAATGGGATGCTATGGTTGATTTGTGAAAATTATTGATGGAAAAGGGTTTTCAATAAAGAGGTTGTTTTATTGAAATTTGGTTTGGCATGGAAAATTATTTTCAATAAATGGGTGATTTATTGAAGTGGATTGATATGTAATGGAATTGGTTGATTGCATGTTGTTGTGATCTTGGTGGGATATATGCTTGGTTATGGATTGATTTAAATGTTGTGTGGAAGTAGCAAGAAGTACCACTATAAAAAGGGGATGGAAAGTGGATAGAAGGGCCACCATCAAAGGATAAGTGGACGGGAATTTCCAATAGGTGTTAATGGGTGAATGTGTTGGATGGATGCTCCACCATTTGGTTGTTTTGGTTTTTTGGTGTGAATGGGTGAACGGGTTGCACGGAAGTCCCATCATTTGGTTGTTTTTTGTGCATTGATTTGCAATATGGAAATTGTTGTGCTAGTATGTAAATGATAAAATGGATTGTGTATTGTTTGGTGGGCTTTCTCTTGGGTTCTTGGTTTGGGTATGATGGCTTGGTATGGGTGTGTTTGGCTTATGGAAATGGTTGCACTTTTAATTATTTTATATAAACTGTTTTATATAAATGTGTAACGGTTTTATCCTAGTGGGATGTGTAGGGGGGTAATTTGGGGAAAACCTACTAAGTAGTTGTACTCACCCCTTTCTTTGGAACTTTGGTGTCTTTGCAGATGTCGTGTACCGGGATAGAGTTAAAGGTTATGAATCTCATTGGTAGTGGTTCGTGGTGATGTTTTTGTTGTCTTGGTGGAGCTTAGAGCTTGGAGCTTGGTGTAGAGCTGCGGTGGTATCACGGCACGTGGTGCTTTGTTATTTTTTCTTCCGCATTGTAATCTGATATTGGGTTGTTATTTTGGATTTGGGTTGTATGGTGGAATAACTTGGTTGTCTTTTGGGTATGCATGTTGGAATGTTTTATTGACATGCATCATATAGCATTGATTAATGGATGGTTTGGTTGGTTTTGTCTTAAGGGAAATTGTTCCCCAAATTGATCTTGAAGCCCTCGACATTTATTTCTAGCCTTTAGCATCTTGGTATTGTCACTTAAGTCCAAGTATCCCTCACCACCTCCTCAAACTAATGAGGTAGGGGTTGGGTGTAACATGTTGCCTGCAATGATATTCTCTTATAGGTTCTATTACACACCAAATTGAATCTTACCAAATACAATTAATATTATTAGTTTAAGAAATATTATCTCCTAGTCATTATGTTTATATTATGAATAGAATTAAATAAATTATAAAAATATATATTTTAATTCATGGGATACCAATTATTTATAAAAATTATAGAAACTAAATGAATATGAAGTTAATGTTTTTATAAAAACTACTTTTATGAACTAATGGAATTTTATCTTAATAAATAAAATTAAGTAATATTAGTGAATGTTATTTTTAAATTATATATATTTTTTATTTAAAAAAATGTTTTTAATATTCATCTAATATTCCTTATAGGTATAAGATAAGAACAAGCCAAATTTTACACCTAAAAACCTCAATTTTTATAAATGAATTTTTACCGCCTTTTAATGGGGAACCTACAATAAATATGAATTTAAAAAAAATTATGAATTTGATATTGAAAAATAAACATGTTATTTTAAATAAAACTTCAAAATTATGTTTGTGAGAATTTTTTTTATTTTTCTGTGAAGTTTTATTTTTTGATGAATAGTAAAAAATAATGAATTTTAATTCAAAACTACTATTTTTTCTAATTTATTTATAAGGATAAATTATATTTTAAATTGGTTTTAATGTTTATTTAGGTCAAATTTTTATTAATTAGTACATTTTAGGAAATTGGAATCAATTTTTTATCGAAATTGTATATAAAAACTTAGCAATCATTTGAACGTTTTTACTTTAAAAACCAACATTGTTGTCCCATCTAGGTGATTAAATTTAAATTAATTTATACCAATTATACTATTGGTATTTAAAATTTTAGATTAAATATTTTTAATATCAATAATTTATAATTTATAATAAGTTCAATATATTTTTTGACAAAAAATATTAGTAAATTTAATTAAAATTAATTATAATGATTAAAAAAAATTAGTTTAACAAGGGACTAAACCTTAAAATTAAGAGAAAAAATAGCCCAGAAACTTCTCCAAAATAAATGGGATGGAAATATTTATACCATAAACAATATTTTATATAATTGGGTATATTATTGGGGCAACGTTTCATTGGGAAAATGTTGGTGGAATTCTCTTTCCAAAAATTTACAAGAGTACCAATCTGCCTCCACTGTAAAATAGAACTCACCCATCCCACTTCATGACACTTATCAAGACATTTGGTTTACAAAAAAATGACTAAAATAATCTCCCGAAATCAATCCACTCAACTTATAATCCTCACATTAGGATGAAATCCATCTAGGGTATCCCTTTAGAGCAAAACAAAAGGAGTTACCCGAAAAAATGTAACTTCCTTACTCTAGCTATTTTATTTTATTTTCACTATTAATTCCTTAATGTATTATTATATCATTATTGTATTATAACAAAATTATCATCAATATAATATAATTTTTTTAATTATATTTCAACTATCACTTACACACACTTCTATATAATCAGTAACGAACTTACCATTCTTGTTTATGGAAAACTACTACCTCATGAAACGATGTTGTTCATTTTTCCTTTAACACCATTCATGGAAGGGAATTATGATGGAATCACTATTTAAATATGATATATATGATATTTATAATTTCTTTATTCTTATATACTTATTATATAGAATATTCATTTATGTATTCTATTTTTTGAGAATACGATAACATCGTTTTTTGAAAGTGTTGACTACTGTCCCCTCAAAGCGATGTAATTCATTCATGAAATACATGGAATGAATAAAGGTCAGTTTTAATTAAAAATATGTGACATAAATTACATTTATATTATATTAATTACATAATAACCTTTCTATAAATATAACATATCATTTTATTTACTGCCCTTTTTACGAACTAAAAAGTGATAACGTCGGTAATTGACATGTGGACTACCGCCTTTTCGACACGATGTGATTCCTTTTACATTAAAATAATTATATATATAATTATATATTATTAAATTAAATTTTATTTATGATATTATTATAATTATGAAAATATATAATATTATGAACCTTCTTTCCAAAATGATCACTGAAAAATGAGTGTGTTACTCATGCGTACATATGGTCTACCATCTCCATGATTGTAATGTTTGTTCATTTTTCATAACCATATTTCATGATTGGTCATAAAATTATAATTTATTTACAAATATTTTAATTATTTAAATATTATTATTCAATAAATATTTATATAATTACCCATTTGACCATAGTTGACCTACCAATGTCATTTTTGACACATAAACCGAATATGGTCAAAACACATAACATAAACTAAATTGTTTAAATGATTTTTTAAAACACAATAATAATGGAAATAAAATTAATGATAAGAATTAAAAATGTCTTGAATAAATTAAATAAATGAATAAAGTTTATTATTTAGGAATATAAATACACGTGTGACAAGTTGAACTCAAGGTAAGGGATTCTTGTCTAACTTTTCTTTCGATGAGTCATACGCCATGTTCACGAGTTATATCTTTTATGTGGTGTACCTACATCCCCGTTTGATATAATATATAATTAATTCATTTATATTCATTGTATTTATATTTTCCATTTTATGATTATTACTTTTCTGTCTTCAAATTCATATGTTACCATTGAAGTAAGTGTTTTTGCCTCAATATACATTTCATTGAGAGTTATTTATTAATATACACAAATTAAATTTATTGGGGAGTATATAATAAAACTTTGTCATTTAATATCATTATTAACTCATAATTAATTATTTTTTATGTTTTACTTTTAATTATTTCACCAAAGAAGTTTATCCTCAAATTTAATATGTTGTAAAAGTTACCTTTGCAATCTTACTTTCTTTTGTGATTGTTAACTTTCTTATGATACAATCACATTATTATTTCCTTAAATATTTAAAATTAATTGGTGATGGATATTTTTATTTCCTAAACTATATAGAATATTTACATACAGTGTTAACATTGATAGTTATTTGATTAATTGGGTAATTATTGATAAATTTTTATCTTTTATTCAATATTGATATTTGATAAGGCACTTTGCTTATGATTTTAAATCTATTATTTGATATATGATAAATATATTATAAATTTAATTCATGGGTTGTGTACCATTTCATTAAAGCAATATGGGTTGGGTATCAGTTAATTCAAGACACTTGATGCATTGATAGTCCCATGAGATGAATTAGTTGTCCAAATCAGAATAGTTTAAAATATATTGAGAATATAACTTAAAGGTATAGTGGTACATATGCTAGATACATGACACTAAATATTAAATCATTTCCTTAATTTAAGTTTTCATGTTTATCCATGTTATTATCACTATTTAAAAATCTATTGATGAACTTCCTTCTCATATAATTGATTAAATGGCATGTGTTTCAGTTTCTCGCCTTTCAATATAGATTATGCCTTATTGAGTTTTTTGAATGGAATTATTATCATCTGTTTACCTTGTTGTGTTGATTGTCCTATTAATATAATTATTTCATCCACTTTACATGTCCTTACTGGGAATTTTAGTTCACCCTTATTATGTTTACTTTCCCCATGTAATAAATAATAACCCATGAATGGGTTTCAAGGATGTGTCTTTTTAGTCTTTGTTATTTATTATTTTTTATTTACTATTTCCTAATGTAATATGGGTATCATGTATGTAATATGGTACTCCAAAACTATTAAACTTGTTGTTCCCTTGGGATATTAATATTTTATATATTCTAGTGTAATTAAGTAATGAATTTACTCCGGGCTTCTGTGGTTAGGGAGTTACATTCACAAAGAGTAATGATGTTTTTTATAAAGTTATTATGTGATTTATTGAAATTTAGGGTTCATTGTAAATGAAATAAAATTAGGATATCCTATTTTATGATACCCCTAAGTTTTAAATTAATATTTGAGAATACAGATACTTCTATCCAAGTATATGACTAGTATCTATCATTGTGTATAGTAGTAAGGTGACATGAATTATTGATTTTTTATCCACTTACATTAATAACACTATGGTTTACATTGGTTATAAATCATTAATATTACTAATTTTTAGCTAAAAAATTAACATGAAAATTTTTAGTGTTAAAATGATCATAAGATAATGTGATTACCTTATTCTAATATATGATGTCCACAAAGAATCTAAAGTCGATGATCCACTCCATCCATTGAATGAAAGGGACTGATATATAGGGATACAGTATATAATGAATTTAAATTTTAATACATATATTTCACAATTTAGTAAGTGAATATTCATTACATAACACAACAATTCACACCAGAATCATATATTTCTAGTATCTTTGGAAACAGAGAATCATAAAAAACTGGTTCATAATAGTTCTAAATCATCTCCCACATAGATATTCATGACTATTACTATTCCTATACATATCATACAAAAAACATTATTCAAACCGTCATAAATATAATTTAAGAATGGGTGAGATCTAATGCTCAGTAAGGGTAAATAATTCAGATATCAATGATAATATAAGCATAATATGAAAAAAATGGTATGATATTATGAGTTTAACATTTGAAAAATAATGAATTGGATATCATAGATCATAACATTTCGTCAAGGAATAATGCTTTTCAATTTACAATACATGGATCATAATGGAATCCAAATCATGATCCATTAGAGAATAATATAAGCATAAGACATATATTTACGGAATTCAAAAAAGCATAGAAAATCATTTCCTTACCAGGAATGTCTTATTAAAAAGACTATTATAGTGTAACAAGTTCACTCCCAAAACCATCATAGTAGTCAATATTCACTCCACAAACTATCACAGTTGATAGAGTCGCTTACTAAACTGGTTTCACTCCCCATTTCATTCATGTTTACCTAATGAGATATTACTCTTTACCCAATTAATTTGAGGGAGAAACCACACATAACATAATGATTATTATACATATGTGTTCTACAATTTCATATACCATTCATCAAATCATAACCCATGAAATTAAATGGGTTTCATAAATACTTCATTATAGAATAACTCATGGAAAAACAATAGGATTCATAAAAATCATGTCATCATTAACAAAAACCATCCAGAGAAATAATAAGGATGGTATCCTTAGATCATATCCTTAGCAAATCATAAAAAACATCCAAGTATTTTGTTACTGATTAATAGAAATATCATAAACGGATCATTAAAAAACTCTTGAGTAAAATTACCTTTCGATTTTGAAAAAACTTCTTAAAATATAAAAATTTCTGAAATATTTTGGAAATTTTTTTAATTTTAATGGACCATTAGATCATGTAATGTAATATTCAAAATTTTGAGTGTTTATGATGGTGGGAAATTATGTTTATGTCATATAAGTTAAAATAAAACATTCCTTTTACACATTTTTAAAAAAAATTAAGAAGTAACTCATTCAGAAAATGATAATAATGGGTTATTTTAATTTGGGGATGTTAAAGGAATTAAATTGATATAGCTTTTTAAATAGATAACCCACATTTTGGGTGACAACCTGTTGCATCTGACAAGGTTGTTGAGCTTGAACCACCAACTGAAGGATGACAGGGGTATATAACCAACCACCAGCCTATGTGAAAGATTATTTCTTATGGGTAAACATGAATATAGATATTTCTAAGTATGTATCCTAGTGATTGGTATGTCATAATGTTAATTCTAAGAGACAAAAGTCTAATGGGATGTTACAACCATTATACATGTAATAACGAAAATGGGAAAACGTTACTCGGGATTTTATCATCAAACTCCCAAAAACATATAAAGTATATAATTATGTATGGGGTGTAGTCAATATCATTTCAAATTTAGCATAATTCATCATGATAAATTAATATTTTTCTCTACATTATCTTTCCAGGATATACATTAGGAAAGGGGTAAGGTTTCATGGAGTATTTCATTCCATTGTGTTTGATCGGGATCCAAGGTTTACCTTGAAGTTATGAAAAAGTCTTAAGATATCTCTTGATACAGAGTTTAGTTTCAGTATTTCATATCATCCAAAGATATATGTTTGGTATAATATATTAATTCAAACCCTATAGGATATGTTGGGTTGTTTTTCTATGGATTTCAAATGTGGTTGGGATCAACACCTTCCTCTACTTGAGTTTTCATACAACAATATCTTTCACTCAAGTATTCATATAGATTATTCTGAATCCATATATTGAAAGAAGTTTAGAGATCTGACATGTCAGAATTAAGTTGAATAAATAAGGCCATTCTGACCTAAGTTAATTTATGAAATGATAGAGAATGTTATATCCATTCAATAATACATAAGGGAGGCACAATGTCGATAGAAAATATATGATGATAATTATTAATGTGATCTGAAATGTGATTTTTGTGAGAAGGTGATTCGATAGATTTATTCATGGAATATGGTTTTGATATTCTATAAGAATTGAAAACTTATCCCTGGGTATATCGTTGTCTTTTAAATACATGATTGTATCGAGATGGAAGCTATTGGTTGGCACTTCTACCAAATCTCTCCAAAGTTCATGATGTGTTCCATGTATCTCACTTGAAGAACTGCATACCATACCCTTGACATATACTAAATTTAAATATAATACCAATATAGTAATATATTTCTTATAATTAAAAAACCAAGGGATATTATGCATCGAAAAGAGAAAGTACTACAAAACAAGACCACTCACCTAGTCAAAAATTTTCTCCCCAAACCAACAACTTAAGGAAGCTACATAGGAACCTAAGGGTATAATGAGGTGGAAGTATCCTAATTATTTTTTACCAAAGTGATATAATTTATATGTTGAGATTAATTTTAATGGGATTTAAATTTAAAACCCTTATATTTTATGAAAAATAGATTTTGAATAAATTTAATTTCTTTGATAGCTTGTGTTACATGAAACATCAAGTTTTAAAAAACCAAAATATACTACATATATTACTATATTTATTTTATTACCTAGTCATTAAATATGGTTATGTAAATAGTAATAAACTCATTTTAGATATTAAGTATAATGTTTTTATATAAACATAAAATACTGATAAAAATTACTTAATTTTCAAAACAAATATTTGTTTTTGTGAAAAAATAATTAAAGTAATATTTGAAACTTTTAGAAAATTTATTATAAAAATGAACATATTTTTTGAAATATACATTTCAAGGTTATCATTGATTGAGCTTTCTGTAATTTTTTAATAAAAATAATTAATATTATATAATTGTTTAAACATATTTATTCACCATAATTAAAATTAAAACCCATAAAAGTCAATTATCATGGTAAAGGCTCAAATGGATCTACCGGGGGTTAAACTAAAATGATAAGGGGTAAACTTACATATAATCTGGCTTAAAACCCATTTTATGTCCATATTCAGACCTTATAACCTCTATAGTTTGATAATTACCCATTTTTGAGAATTGTTTCATGAGAAAAACATGGGTACACTTTATTGTTTTCAAAAAATCATTGTCTGTCTTCTCCCCCTCTTATAAAAGGATGTCTACTCTCTTCTACCCTTCATACTTCCAAAAATATTATCCTCATATTATACCTAATAAATTTTATTAATTATATACCTAACCGTATAATAGAGGAATTTTTTATTAGTAAAACCACCTAATAAGTCTTTATTTATAAACCTAATGAGGTTATCTGAAGAAGAGGTAAAATTCTTCAACTAGTGTTTTCATCTCTTCTTCAACCTCCTTCAAATATTATTAAACTATGATAATGTAGTAACAATATAATCTAAAATATAATTATATTTTATCATTTTAATTTCATGACCAGAATACATGACATATTATATCAAATAGAAAACTAATCTGTTGATCGGGTGTATGGTGGACTACCGCCTTCTGAACTGATGTTATTCATTTTCCATCACTACCTCTCAAAGGTTGATATAATTATGGATTTAATATTTATATATGATATTTATGATATTTTTATATTTTTTCAATTATATTATCATTTATAAATTTTTAATTTCTATTCCATGAGAATATGATAATTTCTCTTGTGTGTAGAACGGAATAGCGCCTCACGTAGCGATATGATTCATTTTTCACTTACACTTTACATGGAAGATAATAATAGTAAATTTAATTAATATATGTGACATATGTGTTGTAAAAAAAATTTAAATTAAATATATTATTTACCTTTCCTTTTGTTTCATCCTTTGAGAAAATGGAAACAACGTTAATGCGTACGTAGGTCCTACAATCTCCATGAATGGTGTAACTCATTTTCTATATCTAACTTGAACAAATTAATCTTTGAATAAATATAATTAATACTTATGATATTTATATCATGGATAAAATTGTTATTATTATTGAACCATGATCTATGTAAAATTACCAATAAATACTAAACCAAAAAATGACAAGAAAAACATAGTAGTTATTACTGAAAACCTGCTATTAATAAAGAATTATTAACAAATAGGTAATAAAAGGTCATAATTAAATCATATATTGTATAATAAATATTATTATTTTCGTTAAATAGAATTATTATTAACTTATATTTATTATATATGGTTTTTGAATGTGTATGAAGTAATTCAAGACTTAAGATAAGGGATTATTGTCTCAAATTGTCTTCTTTGGGACATAAGTTATGTTACGCACATTTATACTTTTACGAGGTGTATATACTACCTATTTAAAATTTTATATCATTAATATACTTATTTTAATGATATTTAATGTTTTATTTGATGTTATATTTAATTTTTCTCATGATTCAAAAGATACCTAAGTAGTATAGGTTTTATATTATAATCACATTATTTATTTTGATTATATATGATTAAGCTTCTAAAGATTAAATATTTTGATCTATATATTAATAGATTCGTTAATTTTATTGTCCTATGTTAATTCTATAAATTTTGAATTATTCTATTAATTTTCCTACCATTATGTACTTTAGAGTCCAAAAGACTATTTTTTTAAAAAATTGAATTTTCCCCCTTTGGCCAAATATACTTTCTCTTACATGTCTAGGTTTTCACAAAATATTTTAAATAATTATTTTTATATTCTATGAAAAAAATTAAATTCATTTTTACCATTATTTAATTTTTTTTTAAAAATGGTTTTAAATAAATCTTCTTGTCATTTTCTAAATGAGTTCCATTTTTTATTTTCACTAAATTATGAAAGGAATTCATTCTTTTAACTTGTATGCCATGTAACATAATTTCTGACCATCATGTCCATTATTTTTTTAAAATAATCCTTTATAAGGTTTCAAGGTTATTTTCAACAAAAAATATTTCTACAATATTTTATGAATTTCATGTTCTAAAAAGGTGGTTTACAAAGAAATTTTATTTTCCTCAATAATTGTTCCAAGTGATTTTTCATTCAATGTCATTTTTTATCTATGATGATGTTCTTAAATGTTACTTAATTATTACTAGGGATATGATCCAATGATTCCATATTTATTTTTTTGGATTGTTTATGTTAATGATTACAACTTGTTTTTGAAACCAATTTATTTTCCACTAGTTATGTTGTGAAGCAATGTTCTATGAAACCCATTTATATTCATCGGTTATGATATAATGAATGTTTTATGAATCCCATTTCTTTTCATGGGTTATGATATGATGAATTTTTTATGATATTTTGGAACACATATGTATGATTTTCATTACCTGATAGGTGGGACCTATATATCCCTCCAATGCGTTGAGTAAAGATTGATATCCCATGAGATAAAACAGACTGTAATATAGACTAAACCCAGTTCAACAAGGAATTTTTTATACTATGATAGTATTGGCAGTGAACCTTCACTACTATTATGGTTTAAATAGTGACCCCATTCCACTATAATATCCTTGTATATGAGCCTCAACTAATAAGAAAATTATTTCTCTAACCTTATGTGTATTCCATAATTCCATGTCTTATAAAAATATTATGCTCTGGTGGCTCATGTTCTTTGATTACATAATGATTAATTTCTTCTAAATGATTTACGCCTATCATGGGAATTAAAAAATAAATACTTTTTCCTAGTGTAGCATAGTGACTTAATAGGGTCATCTCACTTGAGGAGCCTTTCAGTTCGTTTACTCACTTATTCTAAATCACCTAAACTACTTCTTTTTTGTGGTTTTTTTATTTTATATAAAAGAATATTAAACCATTTGGTGTTTATTATTATTTAAAATAATTACATCCAAATAATAATATAAACTAACATTAAAATCTAACTAAAATAAAGTAAGTAAGAAAGGAATTTGTTTTGGGGTTCATTTTAAGGTTCAATCATCATTCTCCTTTATATTTTTTATTTCAGTAGGATAATACAATCATGAAATCTCATATTTGAACTAATATTAATTATTTATAAATTTTGAAATATCATTGAATTATTAAGAAATTGTAATTCCACATCCTATTGTATTTAAGGTTGATGTCTCTCATTGATACAGGAAGTTTCATCTTCTAGGAATCTCATTCGATGTTGTTTCATCGATTGATTAGATCAAATCCTATCATATGATGGATTAACTAATGGAGAGAGAGAAAAAAAAATTAATCAAAATTGTAGAAATAAATTTAGTTTCATGTCATTCATGGGAAGTCATCTAATCAGAGACATTCCCCTCACTATGTATGCTATTAAAATTTATTACAAACTTAACATTAAACATTAAGGAAAATTAAAGAACACCTTGACCTCCCCCTTGGCCAAGCCTTCGGGTCAGCCTCTCATTTCTAAGAGTAAGATATCACAATTGTGGAAATGGGGAGAAGAGAAGAAGAAGATAAAAATAAAAAGATTAAAAATAATTTTGGATTGAATAAATAAAATAAAAATGGAAGAATGGGGGACGAAGAGATAAAGAGAGAGAGAGAGAGAGGGAAATAAAATAATACAAAAATACAAAAATTTAAAAGGAATTAACAAATTTATAGAATTTATAAATATTGTTAAAATAATAATAATAATAATTATTACTATTATTGTTGTTATTATCATTAAAAGAATAATTTATTTTTTTGAGAAGAGGAAGAGAAATAATAAAATGAGAAAAGAAAGATATTTTCAATTAAAAAATGTTAAAATAAATATAATAATAATATTATTATTATTATTATTGATATTAATTATGATAATGCTAATAAAAATTAAAAAAATGAATAATTAGAAATTGGATGACATTGGATGAAATTGGATGAAATTTGATGAAATTGGTTAAAACAAAAATAAATAAAATGCAATATTTTATTAGAAATTTTATTTAAAATTAAAAACAAAAACAAAAATCAAGAAAACTAAAAAAAAAAGAAAATTAAGAAATTGTGGAGTTAGAAAAGGGTGAAATTTGTATCCTTGGTTTATATCTCCTCTTTAGTGGTTTAATGATAGTATGGGGTGATTTTGAATGGATATTATCACCTCCTTCTATAGTCCAGAATTACTATTTGAAATTTCTACATGTTATCCCTAATAAATGGCTTATTCACACGTATACTCTTTCATTAAAATTATTCATAAATTTTAGTCATGTATCCCATCCAAATTTTATTGTATTTTTCTATTCATAGAGTGAGTTATATTTGTTTTACATCTAGAATTTATTCCACCCAAGTAGACTCTCCATATTCCATATCTCTGGTTTCCCATGTTTTAATGGCCTTGAAAACGTCAGATTCAAGTGTTCACTCCTTCATGAATGTTTTTCAACAATGTCTTGAGAGTATCACCTATAAATTTCAGTTTAGTTAGTTCATCCAATCAAAATATATCATCCTAAAATCAAAAATCTCTAGATCTGTGAATATTTTTCAAGGCCTAACTTGTGAGATGGTTTAGGGCTTCCAAATGGTAGATTTATCATTAGGTCAAGATGAATAAAATGAATCCCATGATGTAGAGATTACCAAAAATAAATAATTTCACAATTTTTATAATTATATAAAATTTTATTGCCTAAATACATATATAATTTTAAACAGTTAAAATCCAAAATAGTCCATTTTTTAATTAAGCGCAAAATACCACTAACATCATAAAAGGTGAAAACTTCCCATAAAATAACAATCATTTGGGATTAAAAAAATTAAATTGAAGGAAATATTTTTAAAAATATTTTTTCTATCAATTAACTACCAATATTTTTTAAGTCTCTCATGATTATGATCTTTGATATGTAGGGTATGGTTTTCAAATGGTATTCCCATGTTCTTATACCCTTATTCTCATTTTATTTTTACCTATTTCAATTATTTACCCCTACCAAGAATCTGATATCACCCTTTTTATGTTTAATTTACCCAAGTTATGAAGAAATTTATTATTTATGATTTTTTTAATAAGGGTTCCCATTATATAAAGCTTAGTGGGAGACGATGTGGATCACTTATGAACCAGTCATTATTATTTCTAAGATTACAAAGGGATTGTAACATTATGTTCAACGGGCGTGTGTTTTTTAATGTAATTAATGTTACGTTGAAAGGATTTAATATATATTTATTAAAATCTTGGTTCGTTATTATGAGGTTTGTAAATTTGATTCATGTTGCATAAGTCAAAAGAAAACATTCCATAAAATCTTTTAAAACAAAATCAGAAAATACCTCATTTGGAAAACAAAAAAAAAGCTTTTTCATAAAATTATATAAAAAGTAAATTTCGGGTACAAATTAAATTAAAAAATCATTTAATAATATTAAATACCTTCTTTAAAACATTTTTATAAAACATGGATAATGAAGAAAATGGTTATTAAACCTAAGAGAAAAATAAATTCAATTTCCCATAAAAACATATTTTTGGACTCTAGAGTACTTAAGGTGAAGAAAATGAAATTAAAAAAACATTATTTTAAATAATTAACCATATGATATTTAATTTAATTTTTGTATTTATATTTATATTATAAGATTTAATTATCATAAATTAGTTATAAATAATCGTGATAAATTATGAGATTGTTACATAGAAACCATTACCTCTGGTCGGCCTTCCACTGTACATTTTATAACCTCTTATATAATTATTATAGTTTTTTATAAATAATATTCCATAATAATACTCATATATATCAAACCATATGATATTTATTTTTATACTTTTATCTCTCATTTATTAACATTTCTTTAATAAAATAATTATTTTGGGTGATAATTGCTTCATTTTTAATGTAAGTTTTGGTTAGGTAGTTTCAGTCCTTGTACTTTGAGAATAGTTACATCATATATAGAATTATTATAATGGTATAAATATAATATATATTAATTATATATAATTTTATATTCATCCATAGGTAAATTATTTACACCGTTCATGGGGATGGTAAGTCGTACGTACACATGAACTTTATTTTCATTTTTGAAAGCATGGAGAAAAAAATATTGATTATTAATTAAAATTTATAGGGTAATTATTATATCATATATATCATATATATTAATAAAATTTATCCTAATTATCATCAAATTAAAAAAATAATGAAAAAATAATCACATCGCTTCATGGAGAGTGTAGTCCACATATACGCATGAGCGATATTATCGTTTCACCAAAGTTTTGAACGATAAAAATGTAGATATTATATTAAAATTAAATAATTAATATTAATTCATAAATATCATATATAAATACTAAATATGTCATAATAACCATCCTTAAAATATGATGATGAGAAATGAGTTGTATCGGTATGTGGAGATAGTAAGTCATACGTACGCACGAGCGATATCTTCACGTCTGATTTGAGGGAAATAGGGTGAATAAATGTGTTTTCATATACAAAATAACATTTTAGTATATTTAGGATACTGAATTTGTTAATTTATTAATAATATAATAGATTTATAGGAGTCAAAATAATATTTAAAAAATTGATTGGTTATAGAGATTAGCTCTTCATTGAAAGAACTCCTTGAGATCTCCACTTAAGGGCATTAAGGATCATATTTTGGGAAGACCATAATATAGATAATATTTAAAGGGTATTGGAGAGGAATTAAATTATTATTTTTGTTTCAATCAATGAGTCTCAATGTAGTGTTAGGAAGATAAAGGAGGGGTGCCCATTTATAATGGAGTGAAGGGGAACCCTCGGAATTTATTCAAATATTAAATAAATATAATTTTATTTTGATACATAAATAGATAAAAGTTGATAATACTTTTTGATAATTTAAGGATTAATCTACATCCTTTCATCCAATAAAATTTATACAAGTTTTGATCACATTGTTACCCTTATTGTTAGTTTTATCCCCCTGTTAACCCCTTTGAAAATTACTGTAATATTAAAATTTCTTAGAACTTAAAGGTCTATAATGTTACTATAAACTGAAAAATGACCCTTAAATGGAGCCCTGTTGATATTTAAAAAATATATACTTGTCATTTTTATGAATTTAATATTTTTATGAATTTAATATCATTTAATAAAATATTATTTGTTATATAATTTCCCTGATGCCATTTTTAACACTATTTATATAATTTAACATTAAATACATCAATAAAAAGGGTAAATTAGAATATAATTCTTTTAAACCTCCATAATATGTCATATATATCTATGAAATTAGTGGGAAACATTAACTCATTCAAATTATATCACAATTAATATTGTTAAATTCATTTATTATATTTTTTATTAAATGGAGAAATATTGCATCATTGTTGCATAAGAAATTAATTTCATTAAATAATTACTAGGAATTAAAAATAAATTACTTTAAATAAAATAATTTTATTTTGATAAAAATATAAAATTGTATTTAATTATAACTTTATTTCATCCCTACATGGAAGGATAAGAGATATTAAAATTCAATAGAGTGTCATTTTGTAACATTCATTGATTTTAATATTATATTGGTAATTTTCAATAAAAAATGTCCATTAAACTAATAAATTTCAAGAATAAGTATTTTAGGGTATAATTAAGTTAATAAAATAAGAATTTTTATGAAAACATTGGGCCTTACCACTAATTTTAGTCCTATACTAACACAATTTACAATTTATCGAGGTGATAAATTTTACAATGATTAGTATTCATATTGAACAAAAATAAAAGGGGAATATTTACCAAATTTGAACCCCATGATTCTAAATATGTAATTAATTTTATCTATTTAAATACATATAAATTTATTAAAATAGTTATAAATTAATTGCACAAAATTTGAGGAAATGGCTTTTTAGAAACTTACATTTATAATCATAAAATGATATTTATTATTATCCTATGTATAATGAAGAATATTATATGAATGTTAAAAAATTTAATTAAATATATATATATATATAAATTTCATTAAAATCATTCACCAATAGTGAAACATTTTATTTATTTGGACAAAAATATATTGTGCATATAGAAATAGTTTTTCCATAAAAACATCACATATATATTTCAAATGATTTGTTTATTTTCATTTCTCATTAATTGATGAATATTGAGTTAATTTTTCATATGCGTAAATCATGTATTTAAATAATTTAGTGAGTCATACTCATACCTTCGAATCCAATGTTTAAGAGATAACTATATTTTAATTAAATAAAGTGGTTTCTCTAAACTCATTGTTGCGGGTAATGCTAGTTATCAAAGAAATTAACTTTATTTTAAAAAAAAGTTCAAAAAATATCAATATCATACATGATCCTATGTTTGGGTGTGTGTGACATAATATATCCATATTAAATTATCTTTATTCCTCTTTTTTCCTCATTCATCATCATATTGAAGGATCTATCACACCTTTGGTTTTTAGGGTTACTCTCATTATGAACGAAGATTCAAATGGAAAGTGTAACACCTATGGGGTATAGAATCATTTGGTTGAAGACCGATGATCTAAATTAAGTGTAAAACATTGAATATTAGAATACATATTCCACTACGATAATGGTTTACATGTTTATTTAGGTTATTTATATTACATGTTGGTTCTATTGATTATATATTGAGAATTATTATGGTTTTCTTCCATTGGATGGATTAAATGATGATCCTATAAAACTTATTATGTGGGAAATTGTTCTAACCCATTGGAATCCCACATGGTCTAGCATTAGGTTGAGAGTTCCTCCTCAATCCAACCTCAAATAATCTAGAAACTAGTGACCATAATCGCGTAAGCATGTCACAAATTATATGTATCCATAGCCTAATGTAGTTTTACCCAAAAAAACTTCACACTAGATATAATAATATAGGTTGGAAAAATAAAAACAACTCCAATATATATAACGCATGCATAAAATTCCATTATCTAAATGTTACCAGTCAGTACATAAACTATATATTACAGGGAAAATACATACCCACCAGACCCACCATAAACCAAAATAATGAAATTAAGGTAAAGGATAAAAATAATGAACTAGATCAATGTATGAAGACTATGTACTTCTATAACCTTTTGTCACCACTAAGCTATAATGACCCTATTCTAATATAAGTTAATATAAAAAAGTCGTTCATCTGTAAAATAAATTACATGTGTGGGAAAGACTCTCATGTAGTGGTGAGCATATACATATCTAGTAGGGAACCTTGAAAACCACATAGGGATGAAAAGAAAGCCATTCATATAAAAATTACATAGGTAATATAGAAATATAAATATTAAATGAAACTTAGATATTCCTTAAAGTAGATAACACAATACATAGAATAGAGTCTCACTCTAATGAGTCCTTTTAGAGAAGAATCATCCCAATAAGTTTCACAAGAACCTGAATCGACCTGATTTTCAACCCACATCATCTATTAGAAATTTTAGTAGGGGTCTCATTCCTTGATAAATGATACATTTTGATTGATGGAGTAACCAATCCTAATGGACAACTCATTCCCCACTAAGAGATCATTAGATAAGGAAGTACCAAATCCATGGATAGAGGACGTTCTCCCCATTAGTGGGGTAGATCCTAAACCTATTAATCTTTTGAGGAACCCAATACCAATCATAGACAAAATCCCATGGGGGTTCTTAACCTCTTGAATGCTCCAATCATGATGCTTAGTCCCTATCATTAGTCACATTGATCTAAGAATACAAAACATCTGAACCACCTCTCATCTAACATTTTATGTTAAACGGGAGTGTACCTATGTTATATATGAGAAAAATCCACACAGACTACTCATGTACCAAATAATAATATATAGAAAATGATAAATGAAAATATACTAAGGATGGAAAAGAACATGTCATGCACTATATTGGTACATAATGTCTAGTCCCTCATGAGTAGTTTAGGCATGTACTACCATCTATATGGAATGTACATATCAACCTATATGGTCTCTAAGATACCATACATGGCATGTAGGGGCATGAAGGGTACTTGGTGTGTATTTACACACTTCTAGTCATGTGGGGGTTATATACATAGTGTTTACAAAGGGGATAAAATATTTTGGTTTCCAAAGGGGGTACATGTTTTGTAGTTATAGATGCTTTAATTTTTTTGTATCCCTGGTACATATGAAATTATTTTCTCATTATACGTGAAATTTTATCAGTGGTACACAACATATAGAGCCTATGTGACACGTGACATAATTTCATGAATGAATATGTACTATTGAGTTACTCTTAAATTAGATACACAGTTTGTGAGACTTATTCCTACACAAATCTAGCACTCAAGAGGGTTTTACATAACATGTGTTCTAATAATTATATTCCATGTTATCAAGGAAACAAGACCTAGAAACACAATCTAATTTGTAATAATTATTTTATTTCCATTATCACTTCAATTTCTGTCTGAATCACTACTAAAGGCTTCATCCATTATTATTATGCCACCATGGGGTTGTTTTCAACCCCCATTCACTAAAAATAGATCACAATAAATTCATGCATCAACCTAATTCCAATGAATCTACTACCATTCAATTATCTATGTCTTTATCCTTTACATCAATTCATTATCACTAAATTGAAATCTTTCACACTATGATCTTTAATGTATTACTCTATTCCACCATCTACAGGAACATATCCCAGTTATTTAATACTGTAAACCAATTTCCTTAAATCAATGTACACAATAAGGTCTAGTAATGATTATAAAAAGAAACTAAAAAGACATTGAGTAATAAAGTATAGAAATAATCTTTCATGGGATGATACAATGGATTAACCACCGTCATTAGGAAAAAAATTTACAATGATGAATATAAGAAGGAAAGTTGCATACAATCGTGTATTTCAAGTATGAAGAAAAGAATATAAATTATAGGGACATGCTTTTGAATTTTATAATTCATGAAACATTTCTCTTGGATTAATAAATAAATAATTAAGTGTGAAATCAAAAATAATTAGTCCTACCACATAAACATACTAATTGATCATGAAGACCATGTATGTATAAAATTCTATAGATGACCCCATAAAAAATGTGTTCATCGGAACTCTAAATCCTTCTAACTCTCTATTCCTCAATCTAAATCATGTTTTTAGGATAGGAAACTCTAAATTAGAGATTTATAGAAGTTTAAATAGGGTAAATTTCGACACAAAATATAATAATTAATAAATTAGAAATTAATTAATTGTATTTAATTGCACATATGCGAAGGGTTTTCCCATGAACTCCTAAGAGAACTATATTTAAAAAAATCCTATTTTAAATCCATTATTATGAACTAAATGGAGGACTTCAAATTAATACATGATGTTTTATTTAGGATAAAACTCCAATTATTCACCAATTTGATGGTGTGGACTAAAGATAATATTTTTTTAATATATTATTATCAAGGTTCTCTGATTCTAAATATAAAAAAAATGATTAAGAGACTAAGATAAAAATATTATTTAAAATATTATAATCATTAAATTTGAAAAAATAAGGGTTGTTATACCCTCCCCACCTATATCCATTTTCGTCTTGAAAATTATAACCTCTGTAAACAAACTAAGGGTGTAGAGATTGTATCTCAATTTCATTTCCCAGATGTTTTCTTAAAGGTTTACAAGTTTCCACATACCACGCACTAGATGTATAGACCCTCCTTGAGGATTCATTTCCTTCTAGTCCATAATTTCCATTGGTTACTCAAAAAAAAATTGATCACCATTGATTTCTATCTTGCCTAAGTTGATGATGTGTGATGGTTCATGCACAAATCTTCTTATTTGGGATGCATCGAAGACGTCATGAAATATGTATATCTAAGGGGGGGAATTATTTGGTAAGAAACCTCACCCACCCTTATCATGACATGTAATTGATCAATGAATATCATGGAAAGATTTCTACCATCACTGTATCACAATTAACCACACAATGGGGTGATCTTTAGGAACAAGTGGTCTCCCTCCTTGAACTAAAAAATCCTCTATTATCAGTATGTGTGGGACTTCTGTTGGATCTGAGATACCCTCGTCATCTCTAGGACCATATAAATATTATCATTTATCACTAAAAATAGATATGGACCTATAATTGATGCATATCTGATCCCCATCTTGTGCAAGGATGGATACATGGTCTCCTGTACAGGGCTTACAAAGGTTTTATTACAATTGTGTAGTGGTAATTATTATCATACATGAACCCAACAAAAGTTAAGCAATCCACCTAAGCCTAGTTTATATCTGACATTAAATCCATCAACAAATTCTAATAAAAATGGATATTTCGCTCGGTTTGTCCATAAATATGAGGGTGGGACATTTTAATCATCCATTATTTAGTCTCAAATTCCTCCTACATTCTCCTCAACAATTGGGATATGAATCGAGAATCTCAGTCAGAAATAATCATCATGGGAATCCCATGTATCTTGACAACTTTCTCCATGTACAAGCATCCAAATATCTCTACCAAACTTTTCTTCTAAATTGTAAGGATATGGGACAACATTTTTAGTCGGGTAATGATCTTATAGATAGCATCATAAAATCTAGAAAATTATGTAAACCATATCACAAAATCCATCAATATGAAATCCCAATTCCACTCTGTAACCTCAAAGTTTTTGTCCAAATATTTTGGGACTTGGTACTTTACCTTCACATATTGATACCCATGAACATAGCCAAGGCATTCTTCATGTGTAAAGGAATCTCTAAAAATGAAAATGTCAATAATTAAATCAGAACTCTATCTTTAAGTTGTACACAATGCAATCCTAAAGTGATCATTAGTCAAACCTAAGATCAATCTTCACAAACCCCTTCACTCCTTTCAACTCATTGAATAAGTCATCGGTCTTCGGTAGCGAGTACATGTTCTTGACCGTTACCTAATTTAGGTAGTAATAATAAATACATGGCCCCAATCTGTAATCCAACTTCATAAAATAAATATTGGAGACACCTAGTTGAATACGTTGGTTATGATGAAACCCTTTATTATAAGTTTCTCTAGATATACCTTCCACTCCTTGAGCTCCATTAGGTCCATCTAATAGACTATATAAGATATTAGAGTTGCCTTGGGGGGTAGATCAATACAGAATTCAATCATCCGATGAGAGGGAAATCTAAGTAAATATTTGGGAAAGATTCCCATATAGTCTTCCAAGACTTTAGAAATATGATAATCTAAATCATCTATCACAAATATATCTTAACTCATAAAATTATGGGTGATCAACTAAAACTTCCTATGCACAAGTATTGCTTGTATCGAATTAAGTTTACAGCCACACATGAATGAAAATATCAATCTATCAACTCAAAATCACATCACACTACAAAGATAATAGTTTATCTAATCTTAGACTGAGTATAACTAGTCTGTACCAGGGATGATGTCATAGGGATTCATCCTTTCCACAATTAGGTTACATGAAGACTTCCATCTAAAATATGTAAGATCATATAATCTGTATGTTTGGGTGAGTTTATCATCACTTATAGTATGATCCCCTATCTACAATGGTTGGGATAGAGTCTTTATAGGTATTTCTAGATATACAAATCAATATATGATAATGAAGGAATGGATTTTGTGAGTATCAATGAGTATGTGTTCCTGTGTGTGACAAATATTGATTGTACCTTTTTTCATAGTAGGTGTGACATATTTGAAGCCTTGATTTACCTTTATCTAGTTACTTCACTAACCACCAGAACCCTGATATTGGAATAAGCCACCTAGGGTTGTAGTGGTAGAAGAATATTGTAGAGACTCTAATATATAAATCTCCATCCTTGTGTACCATTGGATCCTCTAACATAGCCTCCTCCATAAGGACCACCTTGTCCACCTTGAGGTAGTCCATGAGTGAATCATTGTCTCTGATGAGAAGTTCTGTCAACTTTCTAACTTCCATTTATTTACTTCATTCTGTGCATTCATGAGATATATTTCCTTGTCCTTGATAAGTATAGAAAAGTATTTCTCCTAGAACAATACATCTATTATGTTACTCATGTGTTAGAAATCCATATGACTGAGATCACATATGCATATGCCTATTGTTGTTTTAACCTAAAATCATCCATCATCTAGACATAGATAATAATTATGATATTGTATAACCATCACCATAACCTACATCCCATTTTTCCCCTACTAAGAAACTCTTCACTGAATATCACACCAAAATCTTGGAATTGGTGGGGATGTAGAAGGGAATAACGCAAGACACAATGTATCTATATACTCCATGATAAACTTTTAATGCCCAAAATAACCCATCTCAAATCATGACTAGGAATTACCTTGATAATTCATTGAACCATTTAATTAACTCTATAATATAAATGTTACCTTTCTGGAACTCTAATATCTCATAGATGTGAACAGGACTCAATGTTATTGGGTAATACTTATCATGGAAGATACACTCAAATTATGACCATGGAAGAATAACTTCATTGTTTTTAGGATTATCAAAGTCCACTAGAAACTCTCTGTTCCATGGAGAATGGTGGATTCTAGAATCACCATCTAATTTGTAGTCATATGAACTAGATAAAACACCAGAATAAATACCTCGAGCTAATTTTCATCTATATGAGGTCATGCTCACCTCATAACATGTGTGGTACCTATCACTTGTACTCATAAATCAAAATTAGCCAATGTGAATCCTCATCATGTTCCACAAGAATTATCTACTTCTTGGTGGGTAATGTAATATCTTATTTCACTATGGGAATTGATTATTGTAATATTACTATTGGTGGAGGTATTGTTCCCAATATTCTCGGTGGGGGAATCTCATGACATGGAACCTGAATATAATATTTTTCACTAATATAGTCTATTAAAGGAGGATTAATCACTGTAAATGGAACTTCTTGACCCTATCTTAGAACCATATATGGCCATATATATGGTGGTATCTTTAAGTTGACAAGATGAACTAAGGTCATTAAATAATATACAAAGATTTGACTCAACAAAGACATGGAAATAAATTACTCATTCCTGTATGAATCGTGTACCATTTAGTTTATCCTTATACCTGGTTCCATAGATTTATGATCCAAAAAAATAGTTTATCAAAGACTTAGTGAATGGATACATTATCCATTGCACTAAAACCGGGTTCCCTATCTTGAAATTTGATTTTGATACCCCTTAACTGTAGAGAACCGAATCTTGACATACATAGATATTACATTACTCTTGCGGAATACATATTACATAACAAAAATAGACACACAAGGACCGTAATAGTTTAGTGTGTTTGGAAACTTGGAACGTAATCTTCTAATCGTGGTGAAAGATCTTCAACATCTCCCATAAAGATCTTCCACTTTTTGTTTCCTTACCTAAAACCTTTCTTTCAATCCTGGGGAAAAATAAAACATAAAAAGGGTGAGCTCAAATGCTCAGTAAGGGTAATCATGGATAAAATAAAACATACCATATACATTTGAACCTAAAAACATGAACATAATGTTTAAACATCAAAATCTTGAGCAAAGACTTAAAACAAGGAAGTACATAAGGCATAGATCATAATGGAACATAAATCATGATAACATATAATGGGAATAAAACATGTAATTATGGAATCCATTAAGAAAATTTAATGATTTACATAGTAGCCAAGGCATTGCTGCCAAGACCATCTTAGTGGACAAAGTCCCTTTCTGAATCGAGTTCACTCCTCGTTCCAGTCCTGTAATACTGAACCGGATTAACTTACCGTTCCAGCCATGTCTATCTCATGAGATATAAATCCTTACCCAATGTATTGGAGGGATATATAGGTCCCACTCATCTCATAATTAAATCATTATTACTTGTTCCACAAAATAAACATACATCATTCATAATAACCCAATGAATAAAATGGGTTTCATAAACATCATCCCATCATCACATAATCCATATAAAAGAAAAGGATATCATTTCATAATAAAAAAACTTAAACCATGTAAATCATAGATACATGATACTTGAAACATACACATATGAAATAATGTCATCTTAGATGAAAAATGGTTTTGATAAAACACTTGAAATGAATTCTTGATGGAAATATCCTTTCTTCTTCAAAATCAATTTATTTTCAAAAAACATCATGAAATTTTAAAAGAAAAATCTTTATTTTTTGAAAATAGTCATGAAATCTTTTGGAGGAAGCTTCATGAAAATAAAGCTCTATAAAACCGTAAAAATATTTTCGTTCCGTATAAGTTAAAAAAAATATTCTTCTCGTACTTTTGCCGGAGAAGTCAAAAAAGTACTTCGTAACGTAAACAAAAGAAAGATTCCTTACATACCATGTAGTAAAAGTCATAAATGGGTAAAAAGGACTTTAAACATACATGAAAACATTTTTATAAAACATGTACATGGATAATAACAATAACCCCAGTAAATACTTACGAATAAACAATCTCAGATAAGAATGAGATTGGAATATTTATCCCTTACCTTAGGTCTGATATGCTTTGTACGTATCCGAACGTCCTATATAATGATTTAAATAATGTCATTGACTTATTAAAGAATCATATTCATTTTTATGATATCATATATGGTACACTTATGACTTTATATTACCCATTCTTTTGTAAATTCCATGTTAAAAGGCGTTTTGGGTAAAATCGTTTCATTTGTCGTTCGTGTTTTGACTTGTAATTATTCATATGATTACATAGATCGTGATTAATTAATTCCAGAATATAAAACATGATTTATATATAATATATATTCAGAATATACATATATATTATAGATCGATAAATGGAAATAAATACATCGTTCATGGAGACGGTAGGCCGTACGTACGCATGAACATTGTTTTTCTTTCCTCATTGAATTGAATGGAATTAATTGGATGAAATAAATATATATATATACATAAATCCAGTATCATTATTATGTCATATATTTCATGATTACTTATTATATATACATTATAATCATTTATGAATGCTTAATCATTGAGAATGAATCTCATCGCGTCGTGGAGACGGTATTCCGTACGTACGCACGAGCGATGATATCGTTCCCATGATCGTGGAATTTTATTGGAGTGTATGTATACTATTACAGAATCAATATCACTTTACAATAATCATATATAGTTATTATTTACACCATTATACCCATCCAAGTAAGGTGGTGGTGGAAAATAGATTACACCACGACGTGGAGACGGTATTCCGTACGTACGCACGCGCGGTGATTTCGTTTTCTGTAGGATGGATAGATGGTGAAATAGGGTTGTTTCATAATTATAATAACATATAAGTATATTATTGATACTGATGTTATTACTTCATATTGAAACAACCTAAGAAGAAGAAGTGGAAGAAGAAATAAAGTTGAAAGAATCGGTAACGGACATTACCTCTTCTTTGAAGCGCCTCTTTGATACCACTTCTTAGGGCACTAACATTGGTCTTTGAAGAATACCAAGACCTCTAGGATGTTTCTAGGGAAGTGTAGAAGAGAAATTGGTAGGTTTTGGACGCTCTTGAAGGCTCAAAGTGGTGTGAGGAAGAGAGGGATGAGGAGCCCTTTTATAAGGGAGGAGAGGGGCACCTTTGGAATAACTAAAAATATTATTTTATTATAAAGTTATATTATGTTTTTAATATCTCCAAATTGATTTATTTATAAGCTAAGGTGGGTATGGGTCGAAATACTCTCATACAATATAATTTAGACAAGTTTAGGTCATTATATTAACTTTAACTTTTAGTTTTAACTCTTAGTTAATTAGATTGACATTTACGATGTCACTTTGTATTTTTATATTATGTAGTTAATAAACTTTCCATATACATCCAAGATACCCCCAAGTTGTCCATTAATGATACACCTATCATGATATAAGTATCTTGTCAGAACCTTAAATTTTTAGGAATATAATAACAATTTATAATATAATATTTGTTTTAAAAACTATTTTATGTCAATTTTGACACTATTTGGTAATTGATTTTTTTGAAACACATAACAGAATGATTAGTTAGAAAAACATTAATTAAATAAATAATAAGATGTCATATTAACATATAAAATTATATTAATTCATAAAAAGTCTCAAATTACATTTATTTGAGTATTTATAACATCAATTATGTAAATATTTCATTAATAAGATAATTACTACATCATCATTGTGTCATAAATAAATTAAATTATTTTAAGTCTAAAAATTAAAAATAAAATACCATTATGTAGGAAATCTTTTTAGATTTCTAATTAATATTTATAGTCGAATTTATCTTATGCATAACCCTATATTAAAAATTATTTAGTTTTTAAACTTTGATTTTAACTATTTTAACCCTTCTTTAAATAAATTAATAATAAATGTCCTAATCTAATCTAAGTGAGCCTAAATGGTCATATTTTATTCCTAAGTTTGTTTTGGCCAAATTAAACTTATCCATTAGAATTAGGACATGTGTTAGGGTGATAATAATATCATTTTTACCCTTAATTACCCTATTTACTTTTAACCGTGGTAAAAAAAAGTAAAAAGTTACTATTCACCAAAAATTATTTTCATCTCATTGAACCACATTTCAGTTCTTGATATTAACTGTGTCTCTCGGATTTTCAAAATTCCACTCACAGAAGCGGTAAAATTATGTTTTATGAAAAATTCTGTTTTTTAACTACCACTTTGTGGTTTCACTATTCATCAAAAAATGAAAGTTTCTAGTAAAATACCAAAAATTAGGCCTAAGCTATATTTGATATTATGAATTCAAAAGTGATGTCTATTTTACCAAATTCAAAACATATCAGTTTCATTAATTAATTTAAAAATTAATTCCCGTCCTCAAAACAAATAGCGTGTTCTTAAGAGATAATAACTATCAAAAGATTGACACTTGTTTATGTCTGGTTTAAATGTGAAATTACATCCAATGATGAACATTGTATTAAATTGTAAAAATATATTCTAAATATACTTTTAAACCACTCAAATTAATAATTTATCACTATTAATTATTTCGATTAAAAAAGTTGTTTTTAATTAAAATTTAGTAATTTCCACTATTCATCAGAATATGAAAGTTATCTGAAAAGTACCAAAATTTCACCCTAAGATAATTTAGATATTACGAATCCAAAAATGAAGTCCTTTTTGAAAGATAAAATTTATAAAATTTTGAAAAGTTGGTATTACTATTCATAACGGCTAGTTCATAATAATATTATAATAATATCTCGTTTAGTGAAACTCAGTATTGCGTACTACACACGCTATCGAGGAAGGTCGCGATTGCGTGTAATGCAAGGCAAGTCAGGGATTCATGTTCTGCAAGCTCCTTTTGGTGTAGCGTACAACACATAACATTAATGACATTAAGAAGAATATTTTTCATAAAATCCTGGGGTGTTACATTCTACCCCCCTTAAAATGAATTTCGCCCTCGAAATTTGTCGGGGTTATAAATGGTTTACTACTTGAAAGTTTCTTTAATAGAAACCCACATCGTAAAAAAGGAATACCAAAACTTGGATTTAAAAACAAAAATATGAAACGTAATGGTTACCCAAATTAACTCATCACTGGGTTTCCACGTAGGAGAACATAGGTGAAAATATGGATATGGAAGAAAAATCTAACCATCAAGTTCTGATGGAGAGTGGTAGCGAACATGGCTTTGAAAAAGCCAATAATCACAAAGCCATAAATTTGTGACGATCTAAGGTACCATCTGATTCATCGGATATAAGAGCACTAGGACAACATTTTTGGTTTTCAAGATCATTTCCCTAAAGTTAATGAAATTGGAATTAGAAGAAATACTTTCGTGATTTTGGTACAGTCTCACTTTTGGTCATTCTTTGGGCAATTTCCAATTCATCTCTTAGAGAAATGAAGTTGAATTTATCATTTGTGATGTGTTAGCAGATCGTGTGATAGAATTATGGGTCATTCCATCTGTCTCAAACAAAAGGTTAGAAAATTTATCAAAAAATACATAAGTCCATCTATAGTGAGATTAATCATATATGGTTCCTAAAATGGACTTATACTTCATATATCATACTGCTTAATATAATAAAACTAGTTTCTACTAAACAGGGACATCCTGTAGGCCAGTGGTAGGTGATAAAGGTCAGTCGCACTTCGGTTGTGGGTTCGATTCCAACAGCCTTGTCCGACGCGATGGGTTGTTGCCTATCCTACAGGTTGTCCTTTTTTTTCCAAAAATACATTATTATAACTTTCCATCAATAATATCAAAAAATTTATAGCCTTAAACAATACTAACTTATGTCCAACATAATCCATTCCAATCTTTAGGATTATCCAAAATACTGCTGTCCAATCTCATATTATAGTGAAAACGATTACCAAAGACTTCATATAACAAGCATGTTAATACCATCATTGATCCCCATATATCATAAGATATGTCTTGTTGGTTACATTCCAAACATTCAAAGGCCTCAATCATGTATTCTGTTGAAAAAATGAATACCCATTGAACCTTAGTGAAAACATGAATGCAGTTAAAAGTTAACACTTTCCACATACCAAAATCCTCAAACTTATATATACTCAAACCATGATATTACTTGGTCCTTATATCAATCATGAGATCATGAATACTGTCAAACATTTCATTTTCTCCTTATCCCTTCATTATGCGCATATCATCTTCTTTCCAAAATATTTGAATCACTTTTCATGGTTATCGGTACCATAAAATTATTGAAATACACAATGGACTAATACAAAAATATTCTAATACACCATAAAAGTACCTCAAAAACATTATTCTTGAATACCAATACATAAAAACATCAATCCATCCGCTTCAATGATTGTCCTGGAATAAGTCCTTCCTTGATTTAGAAGTAACTTTTTAGGTCAGGGCATTGAGTTGGGTAATGCCCATGTTCTCCACAAATAAGACATTGAACTCCATAACATTCTGTCACTCTAGGTCCCTTTTCCCCCACACAGATAACATATGTCCCTCCATTTGAGGTATTCTTCAACGTTCTTCTTCCCTTATTTAGAAATATCAATCTTCCTTTCTTTATGCTCCTCAACATGCGAACATGCATAAAAGTATATCTTCCTCTAATTTTGATGAATTAGGCAAACCACTAAATTTCACCTTGTTAATCATATACCGCGATGACTGATTCGGCATAATCACAATATCTTTCTCTCTAGGAATTACGCAATTTGGTTGCTCATAGTCACCAATTTGTCCATTGGATTCAATGTTAACCGAATTCCTTCTGGTTCCCTACATTAACTAAAACACAAAAATAATTCTGTGAGAGGAAAAAATCATACAAGGAAAATAACATAATCAAGGGGGAGTACCTTCAACATCTAACATCTTAGGTTTAATTCTAATATCATTACAGTAATTCAAGGACTATAACCTATACTTATACTTAACCTTAGGGACATCCCTAGACATACCTTAGAAATATCTCTAGGGATCTCACTAAAGTTATCGCATCCTAGTTTCCAATGGTTGACTAAACCTTTCCTCTGATACCAACTGTAGAGACCCAAATCTTGACGTACATAGATATTACATTACTTTTTCGGAATACATAATACATAACAAAAACAGACACACAAGGACCGTAATAGTTTAGTGTCTTTCGAAACTTGGAACGTAATCTTCTAATCGTGATGAAATATCTTCAACATCTCCCATAAAGATCTTCCACTTTTTGTTTCCTTACCTAAAAACTTTCTTTTAATACTGGGGGAAAATAAAACATAAAAAGGGTGAGATCAAATTCTCAGTAAGGGTAAGCATGGATAACATAAAACATACCATATACATTTGAACCTAAAAACATGAACATAATGTTTAAACATCAAAATATTGAGAAACGACTTAAAACATGGAAGTAAATAAGGAATAGATCATAATGGAACATAAATCATGATAACATAGCATGGGAATAAAACATGTAATTGTAGCATCCATTAAGCACATGTAATGATTTCCATAGTAGCCAAGGCATTGCTGCCAAGACCATCTTAGTGGACAAAGTCCCTTTCTGAATCGAGTTCACTCCTCGTTCCAGTCCTTTAATACTGAACCGGATTAACTTACCATTTCAACCATGTCTATATCGTGAGATATAAATCTTTACCCAATTAATTGGAGGGATATATAGGTCTCACCCATCTCATAATGAAATCATTCTTACTTGTGCCACAAAATAAACATACATCATCCATAATAACCCAACAAATAAAATGGGTTTCATAAACATCATCCCATAATCACATAATACATATAGAAGAAATGGATATCATTTAATAAAAAGAAAAGTGAAACCATATAAATCATAGATACATGATACTTGAAACATACACATACGAAATAATGTCATCTTAGACGAAAAATGGTTTTGATAAAACACTTGAAATGAATTCTTGAGGAAAATATCCTTTCTTCTTCAAAATCAATTTATTTTCACAAAACATCATGCAATTTTAAAAGAAATAGATTTTGTTGAAAATAGTCATGAAATATTCTGGAGGAATCTTTATGAAAATAAGGCTCTATAAAACCGTAAAAATCCGTTCGTGCTGTATAAGTTAAAAAAAATTCTTCTCCTACTTTTGCTGGAAAAGTCAAAAAAGTACCTCGTAACGTAAACAAAAGAAAGATTCCTTACATACCATGTAGTAACTGTCAAAATGGGTAAAAAGGACTTTAAACATACATGAAAACATTTTTATAAAACATGTACATGGATAATAACAATAACCCCAGTAAATACTTACGAATAAACAATCTCGGATAAGAATGAGATTTGAATATTTATCCCTTACCTTAGGTCTGATATGCTTCGTACGTATCAGAACCTCTTGTATAATGATTTAAATAATGTCATTGAATTATTACAGAATCATATTCATTGTTATGATATCATATATGGTTCACTTATGACTTTATATCACCCGTTCTTTTGTAAATTGCATGTTAAAGAGCGTTTTGGGTAAAATCGTTTCATTTGTCATCTGTGTTTTGACTTGTAATTATTCATATGATTACTTAGATCATGATTACTTAATTCCATAATATAAAACATGATTTATATATAATATATATTCAGAATATACATATATATAATAGATCGATAAATGAAAAGAAATACACCGTTCATGGAGACGGTAGGCCGTACGTACGCATGAACGTTGTTTTCGTTTCCTCATTGAATTGAATGGAATTAATTGGATGACATACATATATATATACATAAATCCAGTATCATTAATATGTCATATATTTCATGATTACTTATTATATATACTTTATAATCATTTATGAATGGTTAATCATTGAAAATGAATCTCATCGCATCGTGGAGACGGTATTCCGTACGTACGTACGAGCGATGATATCATTCCCATGATCGTGGAATTATATTGGAGTGTATGTATAATATTACAAAATCAATATCACTTTACAATAATCATATATAGTTATTATTTACACCATTATACCCATCCAAGTAAGGTGGTGTTAGAAAATAGATTACACCACGGCGTGGAGACGGTATTCTGTACGTACGCACGTGCGGTGATTTCATTTTTTGTAGGATGGATAGATGGTGAAATAGGTTTGTTTCATACTTATAATAACATATCAGTATATTAGTGATACTGATGTTATTACTTCATAATGAAACAACCTAAGAAGAAGAAGTGGAAGAAGAAATAAAGTTTAAAGAATCGGTAACAGACATTACCTCTTCTTTGAAGCGCCTCTTTGAGACCTCCTCTTAGAGCACTAAAATTGGTCTTTGAAGAAGACGAGGACCTCTAAGTTGTTTCTAGGGAAGTGTAGAAGAGAAATTGGCAGTGGTTTTCCGAGATTGAAGGCTCAAAGTGGTGTGAGGAAGAGAGGGATGAGGTTCCCTTTTATAAGGGAGGAGAGGGGCACCTTTGGAATAACTAAAAATATTATTTTATTATAAAGTCATATTCGGTTTTTAATAGCTCCAAATTGATTTATTTAGAATCTCAGGTGGGTATGGGTCTAAATCCTCTCATCCAATAGAATTTAGAAAATTTTAGGTCATTATATTAACCTTAACCTTTAGTTTTAACTCTTAGTTAATTAGATTTACATTTACCATGTCACTTTGTATTTTTATATTATATAGTTAATAAACATATCATATACATTAAATAGACCCCCATGTAGTACATTAATGATACACCTATCATGATATAAGTATCATGGCATAACATCAGATTTTTAGGAATATAATAACAATTTATAATATAATATTTGTTTTAAAAAACTATTTTATTCCAATTTCGACACTATTTGGTAATTGTTTTTTGTGAAAATCATAACAGAATTATTAGTTCGAAAAAAGTTAATTAAATCAATACTAACATGTAATATTAACATATAAAATTATTTGAATTCATAAAAAGTCTAAAATTACATTTTTTTGGGTATTTATAACATCAATTATGTAAATATTTCATTAATAAGATAATTATTGCATCATCATTGTGTCGTAAATAAATTAAATTATTTTAAGTCTAAAAATAACAAATAAAATACCATTATGTAGAAAATCTTTTTATATTTCTAATGAATATGTATAGTAGAATTTATCTTATGTATAACCATATATTAAAATTGATTTAGTTATTAAACTTTGATTTTAACTATTTTAACCCTTCTTTAAATAAATTAATAATAAATGTCCTAATCTAATCCAAGTGGGCCTAAATGGTCATATTTTATTCCTAAGGTTGTTTTTGGCCGAATTACACTTATCAATTAGAATTAGGACATGTGTTAGGGTGATAATAATATCATTTTTACCCTTAATTACCCTATTTACTTTTAATCGTGGTAAAAAAAGTAAAAAGTTACTATTCACCAAAAATTATTTTCATCTCATTGAACCACATTTTAGTCCTTGATATTAACCGTGTCTCTCAGATTTTCAAAATTCCACACAAAGAAGCGGTAAAATTAAGTTTTATGAAAAATTCAGTTTTTTAACTACCACTTAGTGGTTTCACTATTCATCAAAAAATGAAAGTTTCCAGAAAAATACCAAAAATTAGTCCTAAGATATATTTGATATTATGAATTCAAAAATGATGACTATTTTACCAAATTCAAAACATATCAGTTTCATTAATTAATTTAAAAATTAATTCCCGTCGTCAAAACAAATAGTGTGTTCTTAAGAGATAATAACTATCAAAAGATTGACACTTGTTTATGTCTTGTTTAAATGTGAAATTACATCCAATGACCAGAATTGTATTAAATTGTAAAAATATATTCTAAATATACTTTAAAACCACTCAAATTAATAATTTATCATTATTAATTATTTCAATTAAAAAAGCTATTTTTAATTAAAATTTAGTAATTTCCACTATTCATCAGAATATGAAAGTTATCCGAAAATACCAAAATTTCACCCTAAGCTAATTTAGATATTCAGAATCCAAAAATGAAGTCCATTTTGAAAGATAAAATTTATAAAATTTCAAAAAATGGGTATTACTATTCATAACAGCTAGTTCATAATAATATTATAATAATATCTCATTTAGTGAACCTTGGTATTGCGTACTACACACGCTATCGAGGAAGGTTGTGATTGCGTGTAATGCAAGGAAAGTAAGGGATGCGTGTTGTGCAATCTCCTTTTGGTGTAGCATACAACACAAGACATTAATGAAATTAAAAAGAATATTTTTCATAAAATCTAGGGCTGTTACATTAACACTATCTTCATAAATTCCAAATATAATACTCACATAAAACCTAACTCTTAACTCCATCCCTAAGAAAAACTTTCTCTAACGCGAATCTAGAAAAACTTGACCCATCAGGGCCAACCTAGGATCGCAAAAGACAGAGAGTTCCACCCTAAACCAATCTCTAATGGGCTAGTGGTTAGTGAAAATCACTGAGTAGGAATATCACACATGATGGTAGAACATAACTTAATGCACTTATACATGACACACATCTCCACATAGGACATAATTATGTAATCTACAAAATAAAATTGACTAAAAAACATATAATTCATGTGAAAAATGATAAGGTCCATAATGTAATTATTAGTGAATAAACCAAAATTAAAAAGGGGCAATATGTTCCAAAAAAACTAATGGAAAACAATTTAAACCATCTAATGTTAATACGATTAACAATCAGTAACCCCTAGGTATAAGCTACATGTGCTACTATCACCGTCGAGTACCATTAAGCTCCACTAACACTATCCCCACCAAGATTATCATCAAACTTCCTATATTTGAATAATACATGACAGGTGTGGGTGACACTCCCATGAAGGGATGAGTATATACATCCACAAAAAAATCCATGAAATCTACAATAAAATGATAAGAAAATTAGTACACCTAAAAACCACTGAGGAAAGAAGGAAAAAATACATTATTAAACCTTGATATACCATAAATAATTAAACTCAAGGCATAAAAGAGAGTCTCACTCTACATAACCCAGTTATAGAAGAATAATCCAATAAAACCTCTTAAGAAAATGAATCATCCATATTTTTAACCCAAATCACCCCTCAGAAACTATAGTGGGAAACCCTCAACTCATCAAAGGATAAATTCTAGTCATTGAAGTAACCAAACCTAGTGGAGGACCTAAACCTAAAAAAGATCTTGTCAGATGATGGGATAGAAAACACCATGAATATAGAACCTTCACCCAGTGAGTGGGTGGTTCCTAACTCTATCGATTGTGTGCGGGGGATACACCATATCGTGAACACATTAACAAGGTACTTCCAAACTCTATAAACAATTTGATCATAATTCCTGATCCCCATCATTGATTATATGGTTCTAAAGAGAGTAATCAACTGGAATCATCTTTTATGTCACCATTAGTGTCAAAGAGGAGTGTACCACTACATTCTACATGTAAAAAAACTAGGGATGGAATACTAGAATGACCAAAACTAAGCCTTGGACAGGATGAAAAGGAAATTTATAGAGGATGGAAAATGACATGACATGTTCCATAGGTGTACACAACGTGTGTCCCCTTAGGAGTAGTCTATAGGCAAACTATGAGCCACATGGCATGTATAGGGTTACCAAAATAGTGTGTATGATGTATTGCATAGCATGTGGGACCAGTGTGGGTACTTATCATAAAATGGTTCAATTTTAATTATATGGGGTGATCTAAATGGTGTTTCTTAAGGGTGTAAATGGAATGTTGGCCCATTCTACTTACTCATCTTGTATCCATGGTATATGAGACTCATCTATCTCACTATACATTATGTGATTAAAGTGGTATACTATAAAGCCTTGTGGATGTGATAATATCAATTAAAAATCTTAAAGAAAATATTGTGTTACAATACATTCCCAATACATTTGAGTTTATTGTTTTAGAGAACAAGGACAAAACATTAACTAAAAAATACCAATTATTTTTCAACTAATGGAACTTTTTTCCACTGTATATGCAACTTATTAACACATAACTAGTATTCAGTGTTTCCCACTAATTCTACATATAATATACTCATCTAGTTATTTAAAACTCTTCTTATTCTCATTAACTAAGGAAATATAGACACATAAAGGGGTGGTCTCAAATACTTAGTAGGGGTAAACAAATGTGATAACAATCAATGATCATAAGTGAGGATAATATGATAATATGGGTATAATCAGGAAACTTATGAAAATAATAACCAACAAAATATAGGTCGTAAATCATTATTCATAAGGAATGACACATACATAAGCATAGAAATCATATTTCAAGGATACCTACTAATACAATAATCAAATAATGTGCTTGGTATAATCACCCTTAGACCATCATGGGATTCGTAAAATACTCATTTACACCCTTGGGTATGGTTTAATCCTATAATGTACCATTTGGATCGGGATAAATCCTTATGTATACCATTTGGCATGTGATAAATCCTCTCATGTATCATTTGGAATGGGAAAAATGTTTTTTCATACCCTTTTTCTTAGGATATATCCTCCTATATAACCTTTGGCTTAGGATAAATCCTTTCATGTAAGATTTGGATTGGGATAAATCCTCTCATGAACTACTTGTCTTGGGATAAATTCTCCCATGTACCATTTTAATCTCATGATATTTAAACATTATCAATGAATTTGAGGTTTATATAGGACCCCATCCATCAATCATCCATGAATATATGTGCCACTTGAAATAAATAATTCAATATATATTAGAAACCCATGGGACTAAAATGTGTCACATATACTTCTAAAATGGAATAACATAATTAAATCATTCCTAATTTCTTTAATAATCATAACATGATAAACCCGTCGAAAAAAATAGTATCCAAAGATAATAAATAATTTTCTAGGTAAATAATCATTAATAAAGATAAAAGGAATATATTATTTACACCATAAATACAAGGTTTATATATTTAATTCAATAATTTCCCTAATATATCAATGTATGGAATATAAATTGACACCATTAAATAAAATAAATAGAAAACAGGTTATTCACTAATGAAATGAATTCAAAGAAAAGTTATGCATGTTCATAGTGGATAGATAGGTATGAAAAACGCTGTGACGGCTCATTTATTTGGTAGAAAATAACATTACATGGTTTATCTAAAAATAAGGTGGATAGTACTATTTGAATAATATATTTGGATAACTATAATATCTTTAAAAAGATAATGAATTAGATGAAAAACACTTTTTAGGATCTTTAGAAAAAAATAACTTTGGAAATAATAAATATCTTTTATATATTGAAATTAATTTTAAAAAAATAATTAAACAATTATGAGAAAAATAATTTCTTTTAAAACCTTTAAAACATAGAGAAAAGTTTTCATATAAAATGAATAATGTCATGGGAATATATGTTCACATGGAAACTCCTAAACAGACACTTATTACTAAAAACAAAAAAAACTAAAATTGTTAAAATGGTATTATTTTAAAAAAATTAAAAATAAATTCTAGGGAGTTGTAAATTAAATTTTTTAATTTTAAAAATAAATATAATAATACCTACAAAACAAGGAGTCCAAGATAAAAATATGAGCATAAAATAAAATCCATTTTAGATTTTTAAAATATTTTTATTCATTGCCAAATATTTTTAAAAGATTATTAGATTTCAAAATTAAAACAAGATAAATGGGAAACAATGATCGCCTATGATAACAAAAGAGAAAGAAAATTATTATGGTATTGTAATGTAATACAGCACAAATTCTCCATATTGGTTATCACATTTGAGAGATCTCAGTTTTAAAATAAGGATGGAAAAAGAAACCATACATGATGAGTAACATTTAATTCATAACCATTAAAGGTTAAATATAATGAAATTGGACATCAAATACCATGAAAAAAAATATAATTTGTGAAAAAAATACTATATAGGTAGTAGATGAATCATTATAAAATAAATATGATGTAAAATAAGAAATATGCCTTGAAGGGTGAAAATGTGCCCAAAATATATACAAGTAACATAACGTTTGAGGTAAGGATAGTATAATAAATAGGATAAGACAAAGAATTTTAAAACCCAGTAAAGTAAGGGGAAAATAAAATAAAAAAATATTAACTTGGTATAATAAATCAAAATTTGAAAAATAGATCTTAATAACAATGTATGTAACTCGATGGAGGAAAATTGAGTTAGCAAAAACCAAAACATGGTTGTGATTCACTCTATGCATGTTCTTAACTTCATAAATAATAAAATTAAGTATATAAGATACATATTAAGGAATATTATTAATATATATTTCATTTCATAAGTACAATTTATTATTATATTCTCTTTATTAATTAAATATTTTTTCTGTATGTTGGTTATTTAAGGCGGTTTGGTCAATTTCTATATAACCTTTTTGGTATGTTAACCATGGTTAAAGTTTTTATAGAATAAATTAATAGTATCCATAATTTTTTGCCTTTTTCCCATTTTTATTTTATTATAATAAAATTTATAGATTTTTATATATTTTTATAAAATCAACTCAAATTGGGAAAGGAACTCCAATATGTTCTTTTGAAGTGACTAAGTTTACTATGACCCTTTATTGTTAACATCACTTATAAAATGTTTCATATAATATCTATATAATATTAATATTTTCATAAAATAATTTTTTAAATTTAAATAAATCTTTATGTTCATATATATTATTTGGTGATGTAAATAAAAGAATTCCACCTCATAGTGGCTATAGTCCAGAAAAACCCACGATCAATGTTTTTTTTCCTAAGTATATGAGAAGGAATAAATAAGCATTTCACTATTAATATAATAATAATTAACTAATATAATGATACTGATTTCATTATATTACTAGGGTTAGGGTATGTTTGGAAAAGAATTATTAATAATAAGGTTATAAGGATTAAGTAATACTCATTGTAGGACTTTGAACATTCTCTTTAAAGTCTCCATAGAAGTGATGCTTTTAGGATAAACTATGGTGACTTGGGTCATTATCTACTTCATGTGAATTATGGGATAGTAAAAATTTTTATTTTCAAGGAAATTTCAAATGGGATGTGTAATTTTGAGAAGTTTGGAGTGATCCCCATTTATATGTAAAAAAAGGGCTCTTTGTGAACAACCATTATTTTTCAATAATTGAATAACAAGGGTCAATGGTTCCAAAACTAAGAAATGAAAGATTTTGGGGAGATATAAGGTCTATAAATCCTCCACCAAACGTTTTTTTACGTGTTTTAGTCATGTTTCAAGCATATTACCTCTTTATTTTTAAATGTTTACCATTTTTTATTTTACCATGGTAACTGGTTTTAAACATAGTAGTTTATAATTTATTAAAAATGGTAAAACTTAAAAACAAATAAAGTTTTAAAAAAAATTAGTATTCATATATTCTAATTCAATTAATAGATAATATTAAATTATCTTTATATTAAAAAATTTAATATATATATATAAATAGTATTGTAGAAAAAAAATTACCATTAAGTGTTCTCAAAAATTATTTATTATTTATTACTAAGATTGTGAGTTATAATATGTTTACATATAATATTAAAAATTATATTAAATTTTTTTTTGATAACATATTATTTTATTTAATTAGATAAAATATTCATAATATTAGGTTCACAAATCATTGAAAACAATAATTCTACCATTATCACAGTCATCAATATTAATATTTGTAATCATACTATTATGCCCAAAAATGAAATTAAACTTATTACATAATATGATCATGTTGATATAAATATATAAACTAAATTATTATATATTTAATTTCAATAATTTATGAAAAATAACTTTTAATTTAAGTGAATTAAATGAGTTTTTAGATTAAAATGTTACTTAGATTTCCTAATCATTAAATATGGGATTCATAAATTTAAAATAGTGTTTTAAATGATTCAATTTAATTTATAAATACATATTTTAATGCTAAAATGGTTTCATTAACTTTTAATTCATTCTTTTTATATGATAATTTCATAAAATGATGGTATTTTAAAAATTGATATTTATTTTCTATTCACCTAAAAATAAATTATTTTAAAAAAATCCCAAAAACTTGTCTTAAGAATATATTAATATATTTATTAAAAAATGAATTTAATTTTTTCAAATTATAATTATAAAATTTATAAAATTTGATTTTAAATGAATATACAATATAAAATTCAAAAATAATATTAAAAAATAGCATAAGCTTCCAGTGTCTTTAATATTATTTCATATAAATTACTGAATAATTGAATGTTGAAATATTAGTTTTCAAATTAAAATATTACCTATTTTAATAAACATTTAACTATGATTGATTTAATTTATTAAGATAAAATACAATACATGTAACATCCCCATACCTGCACTCTCGGATTTGGTACTAAAACACGATGTACCTTTTTTTATTAAGAAGTAACTGAAAATATATAGACCATTAAATACCTAATATTATTTTTTGGTCTAGGTTTTAGAGAATTTGGTAAATCCTTATAATATATCAGAGTTAATTTCCAATACTTAGTTTTAATTCACTTATGTTATATCCATAAATGAAACCAAACACCTTTGAAACATCTATTGAGCATATGAAAGTCATTTTAAAATGTATGAAGAATATAAAATTGTGTAATAAGGGATTTTAAAATATGGGGTAAAATCCTTTCTAAAAATAATTTTATTGAAAACTCTTTTGAAATAATTTACTTCTGTATCAAATACAAAACATTTGAATAATAAATATACATTCCAAAAATAATATTATTGGTTTATAATGAAAATTCCATAAGAAAATATTTTTTTCAAAAACATTTAAAAGATATATCAATTTGAAACCCCTATTTAATTTCAAAATGAATAAACATTAAAAACACTAGGATTTCTCCATTAATTTTTTTTGAAAATAATAAATGTTTTGGATTAAAATGATACTTGGAAAAACATAATAAATTATTGAGGCCACTAGAAGTAGAATCTCTATAAAAATTTCCCCAGGAGGTCATGGGTTAACTCTTTATTCCTCATCATCTCATTTGATACCCAAGATACAATTATTATTTTCAGAAAACATTTTTTATTGGGCATTTAATTTTTATTTATAATCCATTTAAACCTTTCAAAATGTATATTTCCATTTTTATAATTATGAATAACATCCATAAGTTTTATAGAACATTTTATACAGAAGAATAATGACCTTGAAACCCCCTTGGAATTTATAAATAAAATTCTTAAAATAACCTCTTTTTGAAAAAGGGAGTTGAATATTTAAATAAAGAAATATCTTTATAATTATATTTTTTATAAAAAATATAAAATATAGTTTTTTTAATCATAAAATTGTAATTTTAAATTAAAATTACCATTTATAAGGGTTTTTCTAAAAATAGATTATGCATACTAATTTGAAAACCTGATTTTCATTACTAAATATAAACAATTTTATATAAAATCATATTTAGAAAAATGGTATATTGAAAAGTTTAAATTTCCCTCACATGATTTTTTTTAACAAATTCAAAATATACATAAAATTATATGTTTTCTTAAAAATAATGGAGTATTAGAAAAATTATTTTCCATACAAAAAATAATAATTTATAAAATACTACCCTCGTACCTAGAACTAAAAATTATTACAAAGATACCTCCTACTCCAAGTGCTTAAAATGAGAGAATAAGAATCAAAAGAGAGGGAGGTAGAGAGCATGGTTTTGGGGGGTTATCTAAGGATCATATTGATTCCCATTAAATATTAATAAAAACATAGACAACCCACTACAATTGGTTTCTCAAGTATAATTAGTTATTAATTATCATTTAATGAGTCAATTTATAAAATATACTAAATTTTGTTTCTATATTTGGTATAATATTCAGATATAAAAATATTTTCATATATATCCAACTAACCTTGATTTCTCAATATATAAATAGAATCATGAATGATATATGTGTGTGTGTGTGTGTCTATGTTTATTTATATACATAAATGTGTAAATAATGTGATTTAAATTTCCATGTAAGAACACAAATGAAACACAATATGTTTTCTCGATGGATAATACTTATATATTATATATTTCTTTGATCAGTGTAGGCTAAGGGGGGAGACAATGGATCTACAAATAAATCTATGTCAAAATATAGTCAATTATCCCTAACACATGATATAAGAACCCAATTTTTTCTTTAATGTGTGAATCTTTTAGATTTTGTTAAAAACCCCATTGATTTTTTATTTATGGATTAAACTCAAAGAACATGACTTTATATCGGTCAGTCGGTTAGTTTTTGGGAAGGAACTGAGGGGGATAGAACCATACAACATAATAAATACACTAAATTAATTTACAATTCTTGACATGTATATGCATGGCCATATCCTCAAACCTAAGGGATTCATGACTTGAATTCTATATTCACAACATGAATTGTTCAAGCCAAACCCATAGCCCAATAATTACATGATATAAAAGTCATGATTTTTTTAAAGGGGAAGAACCACTTTATTTTTCCTCACTCTCTCTCATCTCCTTATCTTAAATGGTTGGTCTTCCACTGTAGGAGCTCCTTCCATCATAAAAACCTAGTATTTGATCTCATCTCTCTATCTGGGATCCTATTTGAGTGTCATATGTCACATTAGATAGCCACCGGAAAGCTATTAATTACCTTAGCTTCTTTCTCTATTTTTATTGTTTTTGGATGATTTCTTTTGATGTTGGCAATTATTCCCTATTTTCAGGGCATTTTTATGTGTCTCCATTTACTTACAATCTAGTAAAAACCAAAGGTATATACTATATTATGAGATTATTGTGAACTTAAGGTAGGTGGTTTATCGATTTTCCCTTAAGTTCACATCTTTTATAAGTTGTTGTCATCATGTGCACACCAATTTCACTGGGTATTTCATCCAGAATTTTTAAGCCTTTAATTAATATATTTCAAAGTGTATTATGAGTAATTAATGATACTTTATTTATACCATTGGAAGTTGAGACCTCAACACTGACCATCCATTTTAAGGTGTGTACACGGTTATACCTTTTTCACCCTTATTGTGATTATTTAGAAAACCATTCAGGTGTGATCATTTGACCATTAATAATGTAGGTTCCATAATTTAATAAATGAAAATTATATTTTCATATTGATAGTGGATATGAATATCTATAGAAATCAATTAGACCTTATATTTTATAATTATGTTGATAAATGGTCATATGTCCTTATTTCACCTTATCTTTTACGATGAATGGTAATGGGATAAACCTAATTAAAATTTAATTTACATGAGTATTACATGGAATTAAATAACTAATGACATATATACATTAAATGTATAAGGTGGATATTGTATATGGACCTTTTTATTCTTTATAGGACTGGTCAAATATGAGTTATCCTTGGATTCCTAAGGGAACGCCTTGAGCACTCAGAGGATGCCGTTCTAATTCATTTATCCCATTTTAAAGGGAGAAACACACATTGGAACAAGGTTTTTGTATATTAGTATATTTACAAAATGGAACTGTTGGATCCCTTCAATTTCTCTTTGAAATTTAGAATGCATCAGATACAATCCTTGGATTCATCTTGACATCTGCATACATGAAACGCCTTGGATAATTTTATATGGGTCCAGTCATCCTTAGCTCTGGATTTACTATAGATGTGCTCCACACACTTGGTTAGAAACTCTTTCAGTGGAATTTCTTTGGGATGTCTCTTGGATAACACATAGTCCCATAGGCAAATATTATCAATTATTTTCCATGATATGTCTTTACCTTCTAGTTCAAGGATGCCTTGGTTTCACATTGGATCCTCTATTATTATAATTTTCTTTTATAGTAAAGATGACACAATTATATGATCTTATTAATATAAACTTAATTGTAATTAATTTAAATATTTCATGTTCAGAGATACCAGTTGATACCAAAGAAGGTAAGGGTTGATAACAATTTCACTTCTTTACTTTTGATAAAATTTTACATGTACAGATTATATTCACATATTGGATTTGTTTTTGATGTCATTGGTGGTGGCCTATTGAGATTTATCTCACACCCTATCTGAGCTGAGGTGGGTACCCATGCAGATTATATGATTGTAGATGTGGTAAAAGGGAATAATCTCTCTTTAGAAACCTGACGTCATGATTTAGTATGGGATCTAGGTAGCAGATGATTGATCCAGTTCATGGGATGCTTGGATAACCTTTTTTCTTTTTTGATTCTTCTGTATATCATGTATTATAATGTCTAACTGGTGCCATGTATGCATGGTTTCCCATTTTCCAGATACATTCCATCATCTTTTCTCTATGATACAGATTACAATGTTTGATGATTATTTAATACTTTTTTCTTAATATTTTTTCTACTTCCTTATTCATCATTATTCATATTCTATTTTATATCTAGGTTTTTCACCATTGTACTCCACTTTTATAGGAGGTAATTGTCTCCCCACAGACACACCCTAATCCCTCACTACAAATTAGTAGCATGTTTTATATAAGGAGTTTCTCTTGAGGCTATGTGGACAACTTGGTTTGGTTACCCAAGAGTGAACTATGTCTGGGACATCACAATGTTGTATTATTGGTGTTTCTTTTTAGGACTTGTTATTTGGAAATTTATACAAGAGATTATTAATGAGTCATTACTTGGTCATATGTTGTTCATGTGAGTAGCTAACCCATTATTGTGGTAAATACAAAGTTTCCTGGGAATGAGAAATTTTTTTATTTATATTCCACATATTATAGTTGATATATTTTAACCATTGAGTGATGCACATGAATTGTGGAATTTTTCATTATTTATATAGATTCTATATTGTCTTGGACTAGAAAGTATTATTATTGCATGTATCAACATAGGAACCCAAAGATTCCCATTCCATGCATGTGGAATTCCATGTAGGTGCATTTTGTAGCAGCGGCGACACTGTTCATCAGCGGGCACTGTAGCGGCGGCGGGACACTGTACCAGTGGCGGTACTGTGCGGGCACTGTAGTAGGTGGGTTAATATTCACAGAATGTGAATTGGGCAATATATTTGGGCCTACGGGCTATGTAATGGTCTACAAGATCACTGGGCCTTCAGGCTATATAATTGGTTTCCCTCTACCCAGTTAAAAGAGGTCTTTGCTTTGATTTAATAATAAAAATGAGGCTTCGGCCCCAACCTTTAAAAAAAAATTATCCTAAATGGTATTTTCCCATATAACGTGATGGTTGCATCTTAAATTGCCAATTTTGATTCATGTAAGCTATGTATCGCAAGTTTCATGAGCTGATATTTAGCTACAATTATATGAGAACCAATTTTAATTTATAAATAGTATGGGCCTTTATAAATTATAAATGGTAACTCGTTAAAAAATCCATCGAATTTTACTTACTACATTCTGAGACCAAATGTAAGGGAGGTTGGCTAAAACTACATGGGTTTCGATATCAGTTTATAAAGTCTATGGGCATTTATAAACTGGGGTTGGTGATCCATTTAATTAAACATTTTATTACATATATTCACTAATAAAAACATAAAATAAAAATTTTAAATTTTAAATAAAATATTTTCTAGGTAATGGGAAGGGAAAGTGAAAATTAATGAGTGTTTTCCTCCTAGACATGAAATTTAACCCTTCTGTATACTAAAACGCCTAGGGGTGAAAATATAAATACTTACCAATACCTGGACCTTAGACTCGGTTCACTAGGATAGTATGCCTTGGGTAGTGGGCCCCTATGTTTTTCATGTTTCTATATGTGGAATTATTTTGTTGGGTCTTGAGTCATTTCTTTCGCCAGTTGAGTTATCTCTTTGTAATTGTATAGAATTTTGTTTTTAGGGGTTCAATTAGAATCTATAGAGTTATTCCACCATTATATCCTAATTTCATTTACTAGGATGGTGGTGAAGACCATTATATAGAAATGGTGGGACCTAAGACACTAGTATTACCTCAAAGAGTGCCACCAGCACCACCAAATATTGTTCCCAAACTAGGTACTCACACTCAGATTCAATAGAGTTTTATATTTCATGATTTTTTCTATATATGGTGCTCAGCGGCCTGCACATACAATGTATGATCTAACTCATGAGTTTAAATAGTATCATCCTCTCATCTTCTTTGAGGATTATAGTACTGAGGGTTTTTGTGTTAGGGATAAAATCCATTTTATCTATCTTAGATAATCTAAAGATTCTTCCAAATAGGAGGGTCAAATCACCCCTATATGCTACATGATTTTTCCTAGAATTTTTGGGATGTGGTTACCCAGTCTGGTCATCATTAGGGAATGATCTAGGATTAATCCCATAACACCTTATATGATTAATGTTTCCCTCATACACATAGAGATAATTGATATAAGCTTTTCATGCACCTAGAGTAGGGTGCTATATTCACCATGGACTATTCAACACACTTCACTAGGCTTCAATACTTTACACTGATTCTTTTTTATGATGATATATCATGAAACATCTACTTCAAGTGTGGGATCAGCAATTCTATCCACTCTCAGGTGAATTTATTCCACATATCTCCTCTTTTTGAGCTCATAAACCAAGATCTTATCACCAAGTGAAACATGTGGGAAGCTGATAGTATAGGGCACATAGGGTTCTTACTGAGACAGGGTAGTAGTTCTTCCAATGACAGGAATCATATCCTTGAGGATTCTCATAAGAACAGTGGGGAATAGAGTATCTAGAATAGTATCTCTATTGTATAAAATCCCTATGGACCTTAGGGGTATGTGAATCCACAGTGCGATAGAGACCCACTGAGGTATCGTGTTTGCTGCTGGATGGTTCATATTCAAATGTTCTTCTGGACCTTCCAGCCTATTTCTAGCAGAAGAGGACCCACACCAACTCCACCTTCAAGAGAAGGATTAATAACTCTATGTAAATAATGAAGAATTTGTATCACCCGCACAATGAGCTGAAGACAAGGTCGTGGATGCGGTATCCATACTTATGATTTTCAGCAACAATTGAGCAGAACAACTCAGGGTAGTCTAGTTATATCTCAGTGTTGTGGATCATGACAGTTGAATTAATTATACCAGATACCCATGGAGAAGAGTGTATGATTATCTATTATACATGGTACTATTATAGTAGTCTCTACTATTGAATATGATTTATTCTATATAGATTCCTATCAGTCCTTTTTCTCTATATTAGTTATAAAAATTCATTGGCAAGAAATTATATACTTCTGTGGGGTGATTACCATAGAAACACCATTGGGGTATAGTTAGAGGGTATATTCCAATGAAAATAATATCCTCTTGGGATTGGTGGTTATAAATTATTATGGAATTTCTTTATCTTTGAGATGGCATGGATTGATATCATACTTGGGATGAATTATATTAGGCCTTATCATTCCCACATTGGTTGTTTTCTCTGAAGAGTAACTTTCATTTCACATGAGGTTGGTAGACATATATATATATATATATATATAGTAGAATGGGATTTTTTGGCTAGTTGATTTGGACCAGAGCATCGCGGGCTAGGAGGAGAGACATCCCAGATTCCCAACCTATCCTCGGATATTTGAGAAGTGCATCTGATATATTTTCCTCTGGTGGTGGATCATTTTCGGGATGTTTTCCCAGAAATATTATATGGAATACCTCCTAAGAGGTAGGTGGAGTTTATAATTTATCTCATTCTAGGAGTATCTCCAACATTTATTCCTCCAAATATGATAGTGCATGATGAGATCTAGAGGTTCAAGAAAAATTTAGAGGATTTTATCTGACCCATAACTTCTTCTTAGGGTTCACCTGTCCTTTTTTCTAAGAAGGTGAATGGAACCCTCCAAATGTTCAGTGATTTATAAAATTTTGACCCTCTTATGTTTAAGAATTGTTATCCTTTTCCTCAAATAGATGATCTCTTTGACCAATAATGTGGAGCTATAGTGTTCCCAAAGATCTACCTAAGATTAAGAAATCATCATGTGTGATTCAGGCCTTCATACATACCATGTATGACCTTCAAAATTCAGTATGGTTTATATGAGTACCTAGTAATCTTTTTCAGTATTATGAACACACCCAATATTTTCATAGACTTGATGATTAGGTTTTTCCACCCCTACTTGGATTCCTTCGTCGTGGTCTTTATGGATGACATCGTGGTGTATTCTCACACTCTAAGTAACCATGAGAAACATCATGTGATTGTATTGAATAAACTAATATATCATCATTTATTTGTTGAGATCACAAAGTGAAACATCTTGATTGAAAAGATTCACATCAAGGGTCACATCATCTTGGAATCAGGTGTATCAGTTGACCTAGAGGAGGTGACTATAGTTGTTTCCTAGGGGAATACCAAGAATATGTTTGATATATAGAGTTTCTCGTGTATAGGAATCTATTACCAATATTTTTTACAATAATTTTCATACCTTACGTGTAACACCCCAAGATTACATAGTGTGTTATTTCTTCAAAATAATTCAATAACTTGCACTACACGCAACACCGAGTTAAAGCACACCATGACTTACCAAACTAGCTATTGTGAATAGTAATACCTACTTTTTAAAATATTATAAATTCTATCTCTCAAAATGGACTTCATTATTTGATTCGGAATATCAAAATTAGCTTAGGGTAAAACTTTGGTACTTTCCGGATAACTTTAATATTTTGATGAATAGTGAAAATTACTAAATTTTAATTAAAAACAACTTTTTTAATCAAAATAATTAATGGTGACAAATTATGAATTTGAGTGGTTTTAAAGTATAATTAGAATATATTTTTACCATTTTATCCAATGGTGTTCATTAGAATTAATTTCACTACGAAATTGGACCTAAACAATTGTCAATCTTTTGATATATATTGTTTCTTAAAAACACGCTATTTGTTGTGACAGCAGAAATTAATTATAAAATTAATTAATGAAACTTATATTTTTGTAATTTTTTAAAATAGATATTATTTTTTAATTTGGAATATAAATTATAGCTTAGGGTGAAATTTTGGAATTGTTCTGAAAAACTTCAATTTTTGATGAATAGTGAAACTACTAAGTGGTAGTTAAAAAAAACTGAATTTTTCATAAAATGTAATTTTACCGCTTCAATGAATGGAATTTCGAAAATCCTAGAGATAGGGTTAATATCAAGAAGTAAAATGTGGTTCAATGAGATGAAAATAATTTTTGGTGAATAGTAACTTTTTACTTTTATTTACCACGGTTAAAAGTAAATAGGGTAATTAAGGGTAAAAATGATATTAATATTACCCTAACACATGTCCTAATTCTATTGGACAAGTGTATCTAGACCAAAAACAACCTTAGGAATAAAATATTATCATTTAGGTCCACTTGGATTAGATTAGGAGATTTATTATTATTTAATTCAAAGAAGAGTTAAAAGAGTTAAAATCAAAGTTTATTTACTTAAACATTTTTAATATAGAGTTATACATAAGGTAAATTTGATTTTAAATATTCATTAGAAAGATAATAAGATTTCCTACATAATTATAGTTTATTTATAATTTTTAGACTTTAAATAATTTAATTTATTCATGACACAATGATGATGCAGTAATTACCATAATAGTGACAAATTAAATTAATTGATATTATAAATACCCAAATAAATATAATGTGAGACTTTTATGAATTAAACTAATTTTATAAGTTAATATGACATGTTAGGAATCATGTAAGTAAATATTTTCGAATTAATCATTCTGTTATGAGTTTAACAAAAAATCAACTATTGAATAGTTTCAAAATTGACATAAAAGAGTTTTTAAAACAAATATTATATTATTAATTGATATTAAATTCCTAAAAATCTAAGGTTCGGCCAAGAGACTTATATCATGATAGGTGTATTATTAATGAACCACTTGGATGTCTCTTTGATTTATATATTAATTTTATTAACTATATAATATAAAAATACAAAGTGACATGGTAAATGTCAAACTAATTAACTAAGAGTTAAAACTAAAAGATAAGGTTAATATAGTAACCCAAACCTGTCTAAATTCTATTTGTTGAATGGTTTCTACCCTATCCCCACCTTAAACTTTGAATAATCAACTTTGGAGCCATTAGAAACCTAATATGAATTTATTATAAATTAATATTTCTAGATTTTCCAAAGGTTCCCCTCACCCCTCTTTTAAAAGGGCACTCCCCCTTCTCATTACTTCACACCTTCAAAGCCTTTTGGTTCGTCCAAAATCTACCCAAATACTCTCCCAACTTCCCTCACTACATCCTAGAGGCCATAGTTTGATCAGAAATCCAACCTAATGAGCCCTTTTGATCAAATAAAAAGGAAGAACCCGAAGAAGAGGTAATGATTTCACCACCCTTTTCCAAGTTCCTTTCTTCTTCCACTTCTTCTTCCTTTGTTGTTACCATTATAAAATAATAACTCCAGTATCAAATATATAATGTTATGTTATTATAAATATGGTACAACCATATTCAGTATTCTATCCATCCTTTGAATAACATGTCACAATACGTGCGTACGTACGGCTTACCGTCTCCACGTCATGGTGTAATTGTTATTCAATAAATTGTTATTTGGATTGGTATAATAATGATGTTTAATTCATGTAAATAATAAATGTAACATGATAATGATTATTTATATATTATATGAAATCCAGTTATATATTATTTTAATATCAAAAGAATGATATTGTCGCTCGTGCGTACGTACGGACTACCGTCTCCACGAACGTGATGAGATTCATTCTCCATTATATCCATTCAAGTATAATTCTCATTTGATGATTAATAATAGTATCTAAGGACTTGATATCATTATGGATATGATTAATATACAACCTATCCATGACAAACATGGCTTACGTAACAAAACATATAAAATAAAATGAGTAAGTTAACACCCAAAACAATAATAATGCTAAGATATTATTAACAAATCACTGTTAAAAGATCATATATGATATCATATTAATATATATGATTTGTGTATAATTTAATAATTATTATTTCACCATTATACATGAGGTTAACCTACCCTCAACCAAGGAAAAGTTAAAGGTAAGGGTTTATTTCAAAATCTCTTCATTATCCGAGATTGTTTGTACGTAATAATCTACTGGGATTTCTTTATCATCCACATCCATGTTTCTTAAAAATGTATTTCAAAACATTTTTTTTACTATTTACAAGAATATGGTTTAAAGTCATTTATACCCTTTTTTTACTTTTTATAAGAGTTTTATAAAGGAATATTTCCGTCGTTTTCCATACAAGGTGATTTTTAACAGCTTCGACAGAATTAAGGTAAGAATGTTTTTTTTAACTTATACAGCGGGTGCGGCTATTTTCCGCCGTTATAAAATCTTTGAATCATCCCTTACAATCTTATAAGAATATTTTCAAAGAAAATGTTTTATTTTATAAATATATGACTCTTAAATGATTTTAAAATAGAAATAAATATTTCTCTAAAAAGAGTTTTGATTTCATCTATATCAACATCCTTTGATGGATTTTACGCTTATTTAAATTTGATTTATTATGATACAAAACTTCTATATTGTATTGAAGGTTTTGTGATATGTTTGACTGTGGATGTGATATTTTTATACCATTCATGGTTTGTGGTTAAAGTATTGACATTTCGTATGCTAGTTTTAATACGAATGTTTATGTTACGTTTAAACCTGTTCATATAAGGAATGAATTGGACTATGATGTGACAGGTGGAGCCCGCTATAGCTCCTCGATGCATCGGTAGGTGTCATGAGACAAACTAGTGTCTTGGCACAAGGCCTTGTCAAAATCTTATTTGTAGTCTTGCCATGAGGCTTTGGCTATGTCATTATGATAGTCTGGCATTATGCATTCTATCATTATGAAAGTGGTTATTGATATTACATGTGATTATTCGATTAGTAGAATATCCATGTGAATAAGTAAATGGAATTATTTCATTTTACTTTTTCCATACTATGTTGAAGTTAAAGTTTAAAAGGATTTTTTTAGTTATACATTGTCTTAAATGTTTGTGCTTATTTTTGAAAGTTTCCTCTATATTGTTATCCTTACTGGGCATTTCAGCTCACCCCTTTTCCATGTTTTATTTTTCCCAGGATGTGAAGAAGTAAGTTATGAATGACCTGCGGGGATAGTATGTGGGGATATGAGTGTGGAATATGGAGACTATTTTGTCATAGTAGTTTTTCACTTTATGATGTAATACTTTATGAATATATCTAGTGTTTCTGAGGCTACTAAACCAATCAGTCTTTCGAGCTTTGATCTTTCTTGTGATCATGTCAATGTAATGTAATAATGCACCGACTCTAGGTAGCTGGGGTCGGGGTGTTACAGTTAGGATCAGAGGAATTTTAGTACAAACCTTAGAAGCTAGATTTAGATAAAATCTTATTAGAGCACATAGATTTAAGATGGACTTTGAGGATTAGTATAGAAGAACTTCCTAAAATTTTGGTATTGTAGAGATTTTGTGAGTTTTCCAAGCAATGCATCCCTATCTGGATACGAGCAGGTAGAGGCGGCTCTGGCTCAGATGTACCTAGGGGTAAAACCCGAAAACACCGCTTTGAGCTAGACTCGAACGGGAACTGGTGCACGACAATGGGCCTTGCTGCACTCTTGGTTACGACACTCCCGGGGGATTTCCTGAGGATAATACCCATTTTATTTACAAACCATTATGAAGGGATCATGAGTATATACTTACTCAAAGAAAAAAAAAATTATGATTATGGATTATATCCATAAACTGTTCAATTTGCATTAGGAATCATTTATTGCAATTCATAAACTGACCTAGTTTATGCTATTGTATAGAAATGGCGCCCAGTAGAAGGAATGTGAACTCCAGTAATACGTATGATCCAAAGAGTAAGAAGGATCGTATCTTTCATGGTACTAATACATCATTTAGAAGGGAAATAGTATCCCATGTATTATCATCATATGAAGAAATAATATCATGTGTTGACAAGATAAGTAAAGAGTTTACTGAGTCCTATGGATTTGAAGGGAAGCAAGAGAAGAAAAGGATGGAACCGAGAAATATGGATAAAGGGAAGAGGGAAAAGAAGAATTTTCCCATATGTGATAATTGTGGGAAGAAACACCCTGGAACTTGCCTGAAAGGAATGGGAGTTTGTTATAAGTGTAGAGGAAAAAGGCTCAAAGTACGTGACTGCAAGGGTAAGAAAATGGTTTCAAATGTACAATGATTCATTTTCAAGGATTTTGGACACTATGGGAACCTATGTCCCAGTCATCAGACTAGGACGCAAATGATGCTATTGGATAATAATCAAGTTATGATACTACCCCAGATGAAGAGGAATGATTAGAGTTCTTATGTTGATTATGTCATTTGATTGTTGTATCAACAATGTACTTATTATAATAATTATGGAGTATATAAGGATTGTACTGCAGTACTATTTCATTAATGACTTGAGATTGTGGGGAACAAAGAAAAGTGACTCAATAGCAGGTTAAATTTTTGGAAAATATATGGTTGAGAGAAAGATAAACCATAATATGGTTCTGATATTGAGGTAGTGATTTTAGAATAATACATGACTGATTTGGATAAATTATATTGGATATTCTTGACTACCTTGAAGCTGATTAATGATTCTTATATTCCATCATTGTTGGGGTTTAAAACATTTTTGGATTGATGAATTATATCCAGCATTCTATATGGAATAAGGGAGAATGAATGTAATGAATAAATATTATGGTAATTCAGGATGTTTCAGTGTTTTAAAATAATACATGATGAAGGTATTCATATACTATTACGGGGTAAAAAGGATCTACATTATGTTTACCATCCTTATAAATGTTGGATTGTGAGTTTGGACAGAAGTATTTTGGATAAATTATAGTTTGAGATTAATTTTGGATTTCCATAAAAGGACAACCCATAGGTCGGGCGGCAACACGTCGCGACCAGAAAGGCCGCGAGACTTGAACCCACAATCGAAGGGCGACAAGGGTGTATCGCCATCCACTAGCCCACGAGATGTCCTAGATTAAATTATGTAGTTTTTTTAAAAGATCTGGTAGATGAATTATAAATTCATTTATTTTGGAACCCTGTACGAATAGTATAAATAGAATTTTTTTTACGTTCTATTATCTTTTAGAGTGAAAGATGAGTTTGTGGTAGAAATTTATTAATGGATAAAACTCTAATTATAAAGTATATCTTCTTATGATCTTATCTAATCTCATAAATAAATTCCTCAACATTAAGAAAAGGAACTTAGAACAAAAATGTGGTCCTAGACGGTACCTTAAATCATCACTAATTTATGTCTTTGGGATTGTTGGCCTTTTCATAGCCATGTTCTCTACCACTCTCCATCAGATAATTGATGGTTACATTTCTCTTCCATATCCATATTTTCCTACATGGAACCCTAGTATGTGTTATTTTTGGTAATCTTCATACTTTACACTGTTTATTTTAAATAGAGGCCTCATTAATTCATTTTTTGATGTGGGATTTCAACTAAGATATTTTGAAAACATCAAAAATTTGTTATCCTAATACCTTATGTTTTGTTGAATTGATGGTATTTTAAATTATCATAGATTTATGAATTTAAGGACCTCAATTTTAAACTTGTTTGTGATTGATGACCTCAATCACTACCTATAAATATTTACGTTTTTCCTCCAATTTTATGTCTCTAATTTCCACCAATGTTCTCCTAATCGATATCATAATTTGGTGGTAACCCTTTCATTTCTCTTTTCCTCATATTAAGACTAAATTTTAGTAACCCAATTTTTGATGTGGGTTTTCCCACAAAGATATTTTCTATTTTCAACATTTTATTTTCGAAGAAAAATTTAAAATTGCGAGGATTCAATTTATTGAAGGAGGGGAGAATGTAACACCCCAATATTACATAGTGTGTTATTTCTTCAAAATAATTCAATAACTTGCACTACACGCAACACCAAGTTAAAGCGCACCATGACTTACCAAACTAGCCGTTATGAATAGTAATACCTACTTTTTAAAATTTTATAAATTCTATCTCTCAAAATTGACTTCATTATTGGATTAAGAATATCAAAATTAGCCTAGGGTGAAATTTTGGTACTTTTTGGATAACTTTAATATTTTGATGAATAGTGAAAATTACTAAATTTTAATTAAAAACAACTTTTTTAATAAAAATAATTAATGGTGATATATTATGAATTTGAGTGGTTTTAAAGTATAATTAGAATATATTTTTACCATTTTATCCAATGGTGTTCATTAGAATTAATTTCACTTCGAAATTGGACCTAAACAATTGTCAATCTTTTGATATATATTGTTTCTTAAAAACACGCTATTTGTTGTGACAACGGAAATTAATTATAAAATTAATTAATGCAACTTATATGTTTGGAATTTTGTAAAATAGATATCATTTTTGAATTTGGAATATAAATTATAGCTTAGGGTGAAATTTTGGAATTGTTCTGAAAAACTTCAATTTTTGATGAATAGTGAAACTACTAAGTGGTAGTTAAAAAAACTGAATTTTTCATAAAACATAATTTTACCGCTTCTGTGAATGGAATTCCGAAAATCCAAGAGACACGGTTAATATCAAGAAGTAAAATGTGGTTCAATGAGATGAAAATAATTTTTGGTGAATAGTAACTTTTTACTTTTATTTACCACGGTTAAAAGTAAATAGGGTAATTAAGGGTAAAAATGATATTAATATTACCCTAACACATGCCCTAATTCTATTGGACAAGTGTATCTCGACCAAAAACAACCTTAGGAATAAAATATTATCATTTAGGTCCACTTAGATTAGATTAGGACATTTATTATTATTTAATTCAAAGAAGAGTTAAAAGAGTTAAAATGAAAGTTTATTTAGTTAAACATTTTTAATATAGGGTTATAGATAAGATAAATTCGATTGTAAATATTAATTAGAAATATAATAAAATTTCCTACATAATTATATTTTATTTATAATTTTTAGACTTTAAATAATTTAATTTATTTATGACACAATGATGATGCATTAATTACCATAATAGTGACAAATTAAAATAATTGATATTATAAATACCCAAATAAATATAATGTGAGACTTTTTATGAATTAAACTAATTTTATAAGTTAATATGACATGTTATGAATCATGTAAGTAAATAGTTTCGAAGTAATCTTTTTGTTATGAGTTTCCCAAAAATCAACTATTGAATAGTGTCAAAATTGACATAAAAGAGTTTTTAAAACAAATATTATATTATTAATTGATATTAAATTCCTAAAAATCTAAGGTTCGGCCAAGAGACTTATATCATGATAGGTGTATCATTAATGAACCACTTTGAGGTCGCTTGGATGTATATAGTAAGTTTATTAACTATATAATATAAAAATACAAAGTGACATGGTAAATGTCAAACTAATTAACTAAGAGTTAAAAATAAAAGATAAGGTTAATATAGTAACCCAAACCTGTCTAAATTCTATTGGTTGAATGGTTTTAGACCTATCCCCACCTTAACCTTTTAATAATAAACTTTGGAGGCATTAGAAACCGAATATGAATTTATTATAAATTAATATTTCTAGCTTTTCCAAAGGTGAACCTCACCCCTCTTATAAAAGGGCACTCCCCCTTCTCATTACTTCACACCTTCAAAGCCTTTTGGTTCGGAAAAAATCTGCCCAAATACTCTCCCAACTTACATCACTACAACCTAGAGGCCTTAGTTTTATCATAAATCCAACCTAAAGATCCCTTTTGATCAAATCAAAAGGAAGAACCCGAAGAAGAGGTAATGATTTCACCACCCTTTTCCAAGTTCCTTTCTTCTTCAACTTCTTTTTCCTTTGTTGGTACCATTATAAAATAACAACTCCAGTATCATATATATATACTGTGATGTTATTATAAATATGGTGCAACCATATTCTGTATTCTATCCATCCTTTGAATAACATGTCACCATACGTGCGTACGTACAGCTTACCGTCTCCACGTCATGGTGTAATTGTTATTCAATAAATTATTATTCGGATGGGTCTAATAATGATTTGTAATTCATGTAAATAATTAATTTAACATGATAAATATTCTGTAAATATGATATTCCATCCAATTATATATTATTTTTATATCAAAAGAATGATATTGTCGCTTGTGCGTACGTACGGACTACTGTCTCCATGAATGTGATGAGATTCATTCTCCATCATATCCATTCAAGTATAATTATCATTTTATGATTAATAATAGTATCTAAGGACTTGATATCATTATATATATGATTAATATACAACATATCCATAAAAAACATGGCTTACGTAACAAAACATATAAAATAAAATGAGTAAGTTAACACCCGAAACAATAATAATACTAAGATATTATTAACAAATCATTGTTAAAAGATCATATATGATATCATATTAATATATATGATTCTTGTATAATTTAATAACAATTATTTCACAATTATACAGGAGGTTAACCTACCCTCAACCCAGGAAAAGTGCAAGGTAAGTGTTTATTTCGCAATCACTTCATTATCTGAGGTTGTTTATACGTAATAATCTAGTGGGATTTCTTTATCATCCACATCCATTATTCTTAAAAATGTATTTCAAAACATTTTTTTTTCTATTTACAAGAATATGGGTTAAATTCATTTATACCCTTGTTTGACTTTTTATAAGAGTTTTATAAAGGAATCTTTCCGTCGTTTTCCATACAAGGTTCTTTTTAGCCTTTTCGACAGAATTAAGGTAAGAATGTTTTTTTTAACTTCTACAGTGGGTGCGGCTATTTTCCGCCGTTATAAAATCTTCGAATCTTACCTTACAATCTTATAAGAATATTTTCAAAGAAAATGTTTTATTTTATAAATATATGAATCTTAAATGATTTCAAAATAGAAAGAGATATTTCTATAAAAAGAGTTTTGATTTCACCTATGTCAACATCCTTTGATGGATTTTACGCTTATTTGAAGTTGATTTATTATGATACAAAACTTCTATATTGTATTTAAGGTTTTGTGATATTTTTGACTATGGATGTGATATTTTTATACCATTCATGGTTTGTGGTTAAATTATTGACATTTCGTATGCTAGTTTTAATACGAATGTTTATGTTACTTTTAAACCTGTTCATATGAGGAATGCATTGGACTTAGTATGTGACGGGTGGAGCCCGCTATAGCTCATCGATGCATCGGTATGTCTCATGAGACAAACTAGTATCTTGCCACAAGGCCTTGGAAAAATCTTATTTGTAGTCTTGGCATGAGTCCTTGGCTATGTGGTTATGATAGTCTGGCATTTTGCATTACATCATTATGAAAGTGGTTATTGATATTGCATGTGATTATTCGATTAGTAGAATATCCATGTGAATAAGTAAACGGAATTATTTCATTTTACTTTTTACATACTATGTTGAAGTTCATGTTTAAAAGGCTTTTGTTTTAGTTATACATTTCCTTAAATGTTTATGCTTATTTTTGAAATTTTCCCCTATATTGTTATCCTTACTAGGCATTTGAGCTCACCCCTTTTCTATGTTTTATTTTTCCCAGGATGTGAAGAAGTAAGTTATGAATGACCTACAGGGATAGTATGTGGGGATATGAGTGTGTAATATGGAGACTATGTTGTAGTAGTAGTTTTTCACTTTATGATGTAATACTTTATGAATATATCTAGTGTTTCCAAGGATACTAAACCAATCGGTCTTTCGAGATTTGATCTTTCTTGTGATCATGCCAATGTAATGTAATAATTCACCGACTCTAGGTAACTAGGGTCAGGGCGTTACATTACGTCACCTCTTAACAGTATTACTAAAAAGGTTGTGAAGTTCTATTCATATAAAGCATGCGAGATATAATTTTAGGAGCTGAAAGGAAGACTTCAGCAAATGATCCTGATTCTTCTAGATCCTGGAAGCAGTTATAAAGTGTTCTATGATGCATCATTCATTAGGCTTCGTGTATTAATGATTTAGGGGGATTGATTAATTGTGAATGAGTATCACTAGTTAAGACCACACAAGCATACTTACCCAATACATAATCTTAAGCATGCAGCAGTTGTTCATTTCTTTAATAGTTGCAAACATTATCATATGGGAGAGCTATTTTTGGGGTTTATGGACTATAAAAGGCTAAAATAGTTATTTACAAAGAATGGATTGAATATTAGATTGTGAATATGGGTTGAATACATTTAGTATTTTGAACTTGATATTTCCTATATTCCATGAAATAGAAATGTGTTAGCTAATGTGATGAGCCAGAAAACTTAGGCATAATCCATTCAAGAATCCAGTGATGAATAAAAATTGATGGCCCTCTTTTCTAAGATGAATCTATAGTTTCAATAGAGGCACAAGAAATATTTTATTATATCCATATTAGTTACTTATTCCCTCCTAAATAGGGTAAATAAAAGGTAGTTTTTATATCCTCATGGTTTGGTCCTATGAGAAATTATTTCATGTGAGGAAATGCCTCTAGAATTTCATATCAACAGAGAAGTGATCTTTCATGTCCATTGACATATTTGGGTTCTTATAAACATTCAATAGGATCTAATTCAAGAATCCAATGATTCTCAGTGGAAGGTATACACATGTATGTCTAATAAGTATAGTGATATGTTCCTCTAGTGTTGGTTACATGGGGAGAAATGATGGATTGTCGGGTTTTTTACTATGTATTTCACATTTCAGTAGGTGAAGGTAGAACACCAATGGCCCATTATATTTTTACAACCTGTACTGGTATGGGAATGGAAATTGGATCGTGTCACAGTAGATTGTGTGAATAGTTTACAGAGGTCTCCTTGAGGTAGGGGTAGAGTTTGGGTAGTTATAAATAGGATGATGATGGTATCCCACTTTCATCCTATGAGGGAGACCTTCTTAGTGGACGGTTTTGGCATGTTCATGAGATTATACACCTACACAGGGTCCCTTGTACTTTTATTCCATATAGGTATTCTCATTTCACATCGAATTTCTATCAATGGTTATAGATATATTTGGGTACATAGGTGATTCTAAGAATATCTTTTCACAATCAGACTGGTGGATAGTCATAACAGAGGTGTTGGAGTATATTCTCTAAGAATTATTACTTGATTTTGGGGGTCTCTGGAAGAAACATATACCCCTCAATGTTTTTTCTTGAACAAATATATTTCATGAAAAAATTTAGATGACTCTATATGAGGCCTTATATGGTATTTCACACTATTCACCTTTGTGTTGGCTATAGGTAGAGGAGACAGTGCTACAAGGTCCTCATCTCATGTATGAGATAGAAAAGGAGGTGTATTTGATTAGAAAAAGGATGGAAACTGCTCTCAAGTATCACCCAAGTGTGGGAATAGGATGATATAGAGGCAAGGTAAGTCATTATCTCATTTTTTAAGGCCCTTTGAGATCTTATAGATAGTTGGGTAAGTATCCTATAATTTTTTGTTACCTCAAAGGTATCATTCCATGTATGAAATCTTCTAAATTTCATAGCTTCATAAATACCATGTCGACCAATCTCAGACATTTTATCCTAATTATATTGAATTGGATACTGATGATTCTTTTTGGGAGTTTCACATTCGCATAATTTCTATAGAAAGAAGGATATTTGAGGTAGGTATGCTCCTCTGATATTGGTTTTATGGATGAATGGTTGTGTGTGGAATGAATCCTACGAGAGAGAAGCCAAAGTATGTGCTCAATGGTAGGATTTTTTCTAAGATGAAGCTTTACCACACTTGGAATGGTAGCTCGGGGATGATTTTTTTAAGGGTGAGACTATAAGAAATCATTTTTTACCTTGAGTTATGAATCATTAATATTTTTATAAAACCCTCATCGAGTTTTATATATGGATTAAACCATGTCATATGTCCATTATATTTGTCAATAGCTTCATACATGGGATGGTTGAAAGGTGCCAGATCCCGACTTTAGAATAAATACCCTGTATGAATTTTCAGTTCATGATGTGTATCTGTCTGGCTAGATCCTCTAACATGATGAATTTATTATATGAATTCCAAATTCAAGATGTGAATCGGTTGGGCTAGACCCATAACCCAGGCATTACACAACATATATAAATTCACACACCATGTGCATTCCATGATTTTATTAAAGTGGAATAACCCTTTATTTTTCATCTCCCCCTCCCCTCTCTTTATCTCACACTACAAGGATACCTCCATAGGTGCACCTTTCATCAACTAAATCTTATATTTTATCCCATATCACCATATGAACATTGATTTGAGGGTTTTATATCATTTTGGATAGCCGCCGGTAATCCCTTTATTCATTTATCTTCTTTTTTTGTTTTCCTTTTTTTCGATGGAGTCATTTTTGTGTAGTCTAATATTCTCTTTTTTCAGGGAATTTTTTGGCTTCTCTATTTCCTTCCAATATAGGCCAACCCAAAGGTTGATACTGGAAAAGGCAAGTACAATAGTATTAAGCTAGGTTTTCTATGAATTTTCCCTCAAGTTATCTACTTTAATTAATTGTTTTCCTTGTCTGCACACCCCTAGAGAGTTTTATCTAAAATTATTATGATCTTAATTTACAATATTTAAAGTGTATTATAAGGCCCAAATGATACCTTCTTTTAATCCATTTTAAGTTAGGACCTCAACTATGAACATCCATTTACAATGTATACCTAGTTATTCCTTTTTAGTCCTTACTATGATTATTCAGAACACCATTCAAGTGTGATCAGTTGACCTTTAATAAATTAAGTGGTCTAATTTAACAAATTATACAAAAATTATTAAATGATGAATTTATATGCATATATACGTATATCAATTGGCTCTTATATATTATAATAATGTTGATAAATGGTTTCATATACTTATTTCACCTTTTTATAAGGATGAAAGGTAATGAAATGAACCTAATGAAAATATAATTGTAATGATTATTACATGGATTTAAATGAATTATGATACACACACACACACTCACATTAAATGTAAAAGGTGCCTATAGAATATGGACCATTTTATTCTTTATAGAAATAGTCAAACTTCATCTATCCTTGTGTTCTTATTGGAATACATTTAGCTCTTAGAGGAAGACATCCCAATTTTTTAAGCCAGATAACAAGGGAGATATCCACTTTGGAACATATTATTTTTCTACTAGTGTATTCCCAGCTTGATAACATAGGATCACTTAGATTTCTCTCCAGATATTATAATGTCTCACATATAATTCTTGGATTCAACATGATGTTTATAGACATGTTTTTCCTTGGATCATTCACCTTGGGTACAATCAGGTTAGCCCAAGATTTACTATGTATGTGCTCCAAAGACTCACTTAAAAACACTTGTAGTGGAATGCATTGGTTTTTTCTCTCATATTAACCCTACTCTCTTATTCTAGGATCCTTGGTTATATACCCTGATCTGAATTTACCCTCTAAGTTCAAGGATTCTTTGGTTTCACCATGGATACTCTATCATTATCGTTGTCTTTTATTATGCAGATGATGCCTTTATATGGTCATTTTATTATAAATTGAATCATAATTAATTTAAAGATTTTATGTTCAAAGACACTAGTTAAGGCTGAATCAAGTATGGGTTATTTACATTCACAATTATTTACTTTTGATATACCTACACTTCATATGGTTTATACTCATAAACTAGATTTCATATATTTGTCATTGGTGGTGGCCTATTGAGATTTATCTGACACGTTAGTTAGGCTATTATGGGAACCTAGGTAGATTATATGATGACAAGTGTGGAAAAAATAATGCATCCCATTTTGGATATGTGATTTTTTCTGATGCTTTCGTCGGGGCGCACACATCCGTCTGTGAGGATGCGCAGCTGTTACCCCGCAATCCCACTTTCCAAAGGCGGGTGGCATTTGTTCCTTGTTCAGGGACGTTTTCTCCTTGATCAAAATGGAATGATGGGATGTCAGTTCTTCCTTCTGTGGATTCCTCCTCGGAACTCGTCACCTAGTCCGGTTCTCCCTTATAGATTAAGTCGTGGTTCATGAATCTCATTCTCGGTTCCATATCTTCATGGATGCTGGTTAATTACACTACTTCCATCAAGACATTCCATTGGGTCTTGAGATGGTAGCAACCTCCGGTCAGAGTAGATGACAACATTAGGCATGTCGGGGAATCTCTAGGTGCATGGACATTGGGGAACCTATATTCTTCCTTAAAAGAAAGAGTCTCAAGGGTGCAGAACTTGAGGCATTCCATGTTGAATGTGGGGAATCACATGCCATAGGCATGTATCTGAGTTTTTCTTCATCTTCCCATGTTTAACACAGGTTATGTCATGAGTTTAACGTCTTGCAGAGACGGTTACACCAAAGGCATGTCATCAGAGGTTTTCCTTAGGCATATCATGTTTATCACGAGGTAGGCCATGAGTTTAACGTCTTGAAGAGACAGAATAAGAGTGATTAGAACATCCCATAGAGACAGATCAGATTGGTACATCCCTAGGAGGGAACACCTGGAAGGTTTACCATGTGGATGGATCAGAACACCCAATGAGGACAGATCTAAGGTGGTGAGCCCCATGGAGGGGAGACGTCACACCATAATGGATGATCTGAATACCACTGAGGGAGGATTGGGGAGAGTACACCCCAAGAATGGGGGACACCAAGGTTTACCATTGGCTGGGATTGAACCTCCTGGAAGTTTCCTGCGTACCCTGTGTAGAGAATTGGGATCAAAACCCATGTAGTTCGAAGGGGTGATGAATTGGGGTGTACACATAGGAAAATGACCCGGAGACATACTGGGGATTACGCAAAGATAGCAGCCCAAGTACTACTAGGAGCAGTGAGGAGGAAGGATGACATGACCCCACTGGGATGTGGCGGCCTGGGTAAGAATCAGGATGGGTGATGGATGGATGAATGAAGTCGAGAGGGAATGAGATCGGCCCATCCTGAAGATAACGGTAGTGATGGGATTGAGCCTCGAAGAGACTTCCTGTGTATCCTTGTGGTAGGGAATCAAAGTCCTCATAGTTCGGTGGGACGATGGGACACCTGAGGAGGCGGCCCATGAGAATTGATGCATGGATGGGACCCAGAGGAAGTGGAACCTCCGGGTTGGGGCATGACCTTCCCAAGATACATAGGTTCAAGGGAGAGATCTGGATGAGACAAGAGTGATGGGATTGAGCCCCAGGGAGTCTTCCTATGTATCCCCATGGTACGGAATCAAATAACACATAGTTCATCTGATGACGGGTTACGGTTGATTGGGGTTTTCAACGGCTTACCACTGGATGAGGTCGCAATGGCTTACAGAAGGAAGGTTTTCCACAGTTTAACGTCGTGCGGGAAGGGAGTGAACCGACGAAAAGGGGGTCGGGCTGAATAGGTGGTGGTGTGATTGAACCTCAGGGAGGCTTCCTACGTACCATGCCTTGAAATGGATCAAAGACCACATAGTTCAGGATGGTGTGGGGCTTACACTCTATGCTGCCCAAGTGTTGGTGAACCAACGCGAAGGAGGTCAGAACGACCAATGGGTGGTTGGCTTGAACCTTAGGGAGGCTTACTACGTACCCTGCCTTGGCAAGGATCAAAGAACACGTAGTTCAAAATGGTGTGGGTCTTACACTCTAGGCTTCCCAAGGGTTGGTGAACCGATGTGAAGGGGGGTCGAAACGACCAATGGGTGGTGGGTTTGAACCTCAGGGAGGATTCCTACGTTCCCTGCCTTGGAAATGATCAAAGACCACGTAGTTCGGGTTGGATACCAGTGAACCAACTTGAATTAGGACATGGGGTCCAGATGGATGGTGGGATCGAACCTCATGGAGGCTTCCTACGTACCATGCCTTGACATGGATCAAAGTCCTCATAGTTCAGGATGGGTTGTGTCAGCGAACCGACGTGAAGATGGATCGGGGGTCCGATGGGTGTTGGGCTTGAACTTCGTGGAGGCTTCCTATGTACCATGCCTTGACATGGATCAAATTCATCGTAGTTTAAGATGGTGTGGGGATTACAATCTAGGATACCCAAGGTGTTAATAGGGCTTGGCACACCGACACTGAGATAGTCGGGGCCAATGGTTGTTGGGCTTAAACCTCGTGGAGGATTCCTACATTCTATGCCTTGACATGGATCAAAGTACTCGTAGTTTAGGTGTACAGTTTAATTTCATGTGGGACGAGGGTGTTTTCATGGTCGATTCTTACTCTAATCACATGTGATTCATGCTCGGTGTGAGAAACAAGAGGTGGGAGAGACCTGATGATCACGTCGTGAAGGGTGCGTCTGTGGGAAATGAGGAAGGGCTTACACGTTGAGAAGCCCATGGGGCTGGGACTTACTCTAGGATGGAGGGCCAGGGAGATAGATATTGGGACTTACTCTGAGATGAAGGCCTGTAAGGGTCGGGGCTTACTCCAGGATGGAGGCCCGAGAGGTTTGGGGATTACTCCAGGATGGAAGCCCAGGTGCCGCTATGGAGCAGAAATTGTGGATGGGTCTTATGCAAGGAAGTTTCCTGGGTGCCACTCTGGAGCGAAAACTGTGGATGGGGCTTACACATGGATTTTTCTCAGGTGCTGCTAAGAAGCGGCAACGGTGGATGGGGATTATGTAAGGATGCTGCCCGGGTGCCGCTATGGAGCGTCAATCGTGGATGGGGCTTACGCAAGGATGCTACCCGGGTGCCGCTAAGGATAGGCAACATTGGATGGGGCTTACACAAGGATGATGTCCGAGTGCTGATATGGAGCGGCAACAGTGGATGGTGCTTACACAAGAAAGCTGACCGGGTGCCGCTACGGAGCGGCAACGGTGGATAGGGCTTACGCAAGGATGATGCCTAGGTGCCACTAAGGAGCAGAAACGGTGGATGGGGATTATTCAAGGATGTTTACTAGGTTCTGCTAAGGAGCAGAAACGGTGGATGGGGCTTACGTAAGGATGTTGCATGGGTGCCGCTATGGAGCGGCAATCGCGGATGGGGCTTACGCAAGGGAGCTTCTCGTGATGTCTTCCTCATGTGTTTCCACGAGGGCTTCTCAATCCATAGGTGGGTTGAGGCCTTTACCTATGCGCTGGTGCCAAAGAAGGATAATGACAAGGGTGTTGGAATCAGTCTGAACAAATGGAGATGAAAAGTGTGAATCACATGCACAACATTCGAAACGTGTTTAGGGTGGACGGACAATGGAGGATGACTATTGACCGTGGCGGAAACACAACATGCATATCGCATTATCCTGAAATGGGGACAAACAAATGAGGGTCGACTGTTGACTGTGTTCAAAACACAGGACCTGACTCAAAGTGTTGTCCAAATTCTTCTGAGGCGTTGGCCTAGGACGGTAGGTGAGTCGATGCAGAATGGGACCAGGCTGTTAGGGGGTCCCTTTAGACATGGAAGTGGATGAGGATCCGAATGAAGGACACACAAGCATGAGGTGTAGTGATGGAATGTTTGAATGGATTCCAAATCTCTTGAAATTATGCCACAGTAATCCTGGCGTTAGGCATCTTATGCTTGGAGCATAAGGCATCTCTTGTTTGGAGAAAGAGGAATCCTATGTTTGGAACATAGGGTGAGCTACATTTTATATTCATGTATAGAGGACTATTGGAATCTCATGCTTGGAGCATAAGGCATCCCTTGTTTATAGAAACAGGCATCCAATGTTTGGATAATATGGTACACTACAATTTATAGTCATGTAGAGAGGGTTGTTGGCATCTCATGCTTGGAGCATAAGGCATCTCTTTATTGGAGAAAGAGGCATCCTATGTTTGTAACATATGGATCAATATAGTTTAAATTCATGTAGATAGGACTATTGGCATCTCATGCCTGAAGAAAAAGGCATCTCTCGTTTAGAGCAAGAGGCATCCTATGTTTGGAACATAGGTATTACTACAGTTTAAAGTTATGTAAATAGGACTATAGGAATCTCATTATTAGAGCACAAGGCATCTTTTGTTTGGATAAATAGGCATCTTATGTTTGAAAAATAGGGTGAACAATAGTTTAGGGTCATGTAGGTAGGACTGTTGGCGTCTTACACTAGGCGGGTAAGGCATCTCTTGTTTCGAGAAAGAGGCATCCTATTATTGAATGATAGGGAATTATATAGTTTAAATTCATGTAGATAGGACTATTGGAATCTTATGCTTAGAGAATAAGGCATCTCTTATAATGGGTAAGATGAATCATATGTTTGGAACATAGGGAGTACTACAGTTTATAGTCATGTAGAGAGGACTATTGACATCTTATGCTTGGAGCATAAGGCATCTCTTATATTGGGTAAGAGGTATCCTATGTTTGGAACAAAGGGAGTACTATAGTTTATAGACATGTAGAGAGGACTATTGGAATAAGGCGCCTAGAAATGGATGATGCTGGTTCTTACGCAAGGGTGGGCCTTTTTGGTTCAACCTGGCATAGGAGCCAAGTGATAGGGTTTGGAGGAGTTTCCTGAGGAATGGTTCGACTCAACGTACTCGAGGAATTGATGATGAGAATCTCAACTCACGACATGGGAATGGAACCAAGAGAAATATGTTGACTCAAGGAGTTTCATGGTGTGTGGAGGAGTATCTCAAATCATGGTATACCATAAGTGGAAGGTGGATGCGCATAAGGGTGCAATGGTAAATCCCAACGTACCAACCTGAAAAGTTCGTGGTGTGACCCTCCATTTTTAATGGGGGTCTGTGATGGTAGTGAAGGGACTGGCCTAGAGTGTCGGGACTGCATCCCAGCACTGACCCTGAGCGGGGGTGCGGGACGATGCCCCTGCGGTATGGACCGATGGGCGCGAAAGTTGGAGCCTCACAAAGGATAGGTCTTCGCGAAGTAGCTTCATGGAAAAAAGGGACTCGAGGAGCATAGGGTCTCGCGAATCATGGACTCGGGGAGCATGGACTCACGAAGTATGGACCCGCGGAGCATGGGCTTGTGGAGCATCGGCTTGCGAAGCATAGACTCGCGAAGCAACAATGCGAAGGAAGTTTCTCACAGAGCATGGCCTCATGGAGTAGCTTCGTGAAGGAAAGCAGAGCTCCACGAACTAAGAGATCGGCCACCCAAGGGGAAGAGTCGCCATTTGGAGAAGGGGGGCGAGCTGGGTATTTATAGGGGAGAGGTTCCGTGAAGCATAGCTCTCTCGTCGCGATGACGGTGCTTGCTCTACGGCATTTCGTGAACGTCAAATGTGGTCGCGGAGCGTCCAGCCTCCTTTGCTTCACGGCGGGTCTTCGCGGCGTGTCTCAAGCATCAAATGGGTTCACGGTGCCTCCTGCCTCCTTGCTTTGTGGCGGCGCTCCATGATCGCGGAGGGGGGGCTTTGCGAAGGGACTCCGCAAACAAGTTTTCCAACCCAACTTCAAATGTCCATAACACCTAATCTGTAACTCTGTTCGGATCCTATGACATATCCAATTGAAGCTTGAGAAAAGGGAAACGATCTTGGATCGTGTATGTACGCATCTGGAAAATTTTGGGGATGCATTTTCTAGTGCCAATAGTGACTTCTTTCTTTAGGAAGGGTTATTGGTGGGAGTTGACTTATCCAGTCCTCGATATACCTAGATAGTATTTTCCATTTTTACTTTATTTTGTATATTATGTTTTGTAATATCTACCTAGAACTACGTATGCATATTTATCCTTTTTTTAGAGACATTCCATCATATTTTGTGTATGATGTAGTTTAAAAAACTTGATGATTATTTATTTATTTGATGTTTATTTTTATTAATGCTCTTTTATTAATTATTATTATGATTCTATTTTTTATCTATCTTTTTTGCCACTATGATCCACTCTGACTAAATGGAATAGTCTCCCCAAATACACAACCTAGGACCTCTCTTCTATTCAGTATCCTCTGGAATATATGGATGCCTACATGAGGCCAGGTGGTCACCCATTTTTGGTTACTCTGGAGTGAACTGGGTCCAGGACATCACACATTAGTCATCCCATATGGGAGCTTATTATTTTAAAATATTAATTTTTTATATATGGGAAGATAAAATTTCATTATATATTTTAATGTGATTGTTTCATATAATTTATTTTCTTCATTGATCATTCTCATGTATATAAAAATTTCTACCAAACAAATTGGCATCAAGCTAGTCCACAAGATAATTGAGGATGGAACCAGTTTCAGGATACGAAAATAAATGATTTTGAGGATTTAAACAACATTAGAAAGAAGAAGATGATCAGAAAGAATATTGAATAGTTGACATGGACTTTATTGAATGGATGATGTTATATGTGGTAATTTTTAATACAGATGAACAGTTTCCCACATCCATGTATCCAAGAATGAAAAAATGAAGGGTTTGGAAACTATTTGTATTACAAGCACTCCTAACATGACTCCATTCTAAGGTATTGAGGTGTCAGCACCTAGAAACACATACACACATTGTCTCCAACCATGGTTCATGTTAGGCAGTCCATAGGAAACCCATCCATGCCTTTCGGAATACCCCACGAGTTCTATGAAACTACCCAACTTATTATACAAGAACTCACCTCACCCCTACTGCTTTTTGATATGGCTAGGGCTGGATCTCTCAGTGGATGAGCATTCTCCCATAAAGAAGATTGATTTGATCTTTGATAGCTTGTTGGGTTGCCCAATTTTTTGTAAATAGAAAATAAAAAATATAAACTATATATTTTAGGCATTCATTAATTATTTCCTTATAACAATTCCAAGTTACTTTCTTACATATTATCTAAGTATATAATATTAATTCCAATTACTATAGGATTAGTAAATTTTAAATGTTCATTACATTTTAATGAATTCATAATAAAGGTTGTATCATTATTTTTACATTAATATTCTATTATCCATAATATATAACTTATCATGAAATAATAATAAGATAAATTAAATATTAATATCAAAGTCTATTCATAATACTTATTAGGTGACAAAAAAATATATATTTTATTAGATATCTTAAATTAATTCATTTCTTATTTCATGAAAATTTTAAATTATTTCAAAAGTAACAGACAAATATTTTTAACGATATAAAAATAAATATACTTTTTAAATTTTAATAATCACTTATATTTTTTATATTAATTAATTTTTAACTATCTAAAAAGGATATTAAATGTATCTAACCATATATGTACACATTTTTACCTCACAATTATATTTAGTACCATTATATAGTGTTTTATTCCTATTAATATTTACTATCTTAGAAATAATAGTTTATTAATCACAATTTAAAATATTTTTTACAAAAAATTATTAAATAATTTTTCAAAACATTAATTAATCTTATTGAATTATTACTATAATTATTTAAAAAAACAAAGAGGGATTTTATAGAAATTTAAAAAATAAATAAATATATTTTCATTAAGAAAATAAAATATTATTTCTTGTAAAATAATACATTAATTGTATTTTTATAATTTGAATATTAATTTATCTCCAAGACTTATTTTGATTAAATAAAATTATTTTCTTTCATAAAAATAAAACATACATTGATTTGTTAAAATTATAAAACAATCCATTTAACAACATTTATTTTAAAAAAAATCACTTAAATTCTATAGATGTTACATTATCCCCCCCATAAAATAATTTCTCCCTTCCGATTATTTTTCATTCTTAAGGAAATATTCAATTACAATTTTCAAAATTATTGAAACTAGATTCACGAAAACTTCTATATATTTATGAATCATCTTGAGTTTAATTTTCTTATAACCTCAAAAGAAAACTTTTAAGTATTAAATTATCCTCAAATTAAAATGTCATAATCCTAAAAATTGTCTAAAGCATTCCTATAATACCAATTATAAAATCCCAATTCCAGGACTCCCACATCCATTCCTAAAATAGGAAATATATTTTTTATAAAAAAAATTAAATATAAATTCCTTTACATACCAGAGGATTTTTTTCCAATATATGTTTTAGAGGATTCGGAAAAACCTTACATTATCTCATAATAAATTAGAAAAAAAAATTTATTTTTACATCACTTGATCTATCTATTTAAAAAAAACCAAACACCTTATGGAAATTATACTGATCCTATGAGAAATATTTTAAAACTTATGGTGAGTATAATATTTCCTTGTAAGGGGTTTTAAAACCATGGTTAATAACATTTTTTAAAATAATTTTGGAAATATATATTATGAAATTATTTCCTTTTATTATAAATAAAAAACATGAGATATAATAAATATATTTTCCCAAAATAATAATAAAGGGTTTTCATTAAAATTCCACAGGAAAAAAATTTCAAACAAAATTAAAACATATATCATTTTGAAAACTGATTTAATTACAAAAATCAATAAACTATGAAATAAAGATGGATTTATTATTTAAAAAATATTGAAAATAGTATCTTTTGGATTATTATGATACTCGGACGACCTTAAGAAATTCATGATACCACTTACAGTATCACCTTTAAGATAACATCCCCTCTAGGTCATGGGTTCACTACTCATTCCTCATAATCTTATTTGATACCCAAGTGTGAAGTTTCATTTTATCAAAACAATATCAAGCCTTACTTTTTCATTGATAATATATTGAAAACCATTCCAAACATATGTAAATTATTTTCCAAAAATTCATTAATTTTTTATCCTATAAAATTTATCAAAATAAATCTTTCATAAATACCATAAGGTTTAGGAGAAATTCATAATTTTATTATCATTTCATAAATTCAAAGTCTATATTAATAAACACTTTGGAAATTGAACTTAAAATAAATGAATTTACTATAATTCATCAAATTGGAAAGACAATTAAAGTATATTTTCATTAGTAAAATTATGACTAACATCCATAAATATTTAAATAAAATTTTATTCATGAAATTATAACCTTAAAACCCACATGTAATTTACAAATAACATATGAGAATAAACTCTTTTAAAAAATGGGATTTGATGATTTAAATAAAATAGTCACTCTATAATTAGGGTATCAAAAAACATATAAACATAAGTTGTTTTAATCATTAAATATGAATTTAAAATTAAATTCCATTATTGAAGGGTTTTTCTAAAAATAGATTTGGTATAATAATTTGAAAAAAAAAATTCCCTTTCTGAATAAAAAATATTTTTCCATAAAATCATAGCTAGAAAAATGGTAGTTTGAGAATAAAAAATTTACATTATATAAGATTTTTAAAATTAAATCATAATATACATAAAATTATATCTTATCTTAAAGATAAAGGATTTATTAAAAAATAATTCCCTTACATAAAATAAAAAATTTGAAAATACAACTCCCTTACCTCGAACTAAAAATGAGTGAAAAGATGTTTCCTACTTCCAGTGATAGTAATAAGGGGATATAAATGATAAGAGAGAGAGGGAGAGAGATTCTTCATGGGGGGTTTTCTATGGAGAAAAATATTCCCCTTAAATAAAAAATATAGACAACCCACTACACATGTTTTCTATAGTCTAATTAGTTATTAATTAACATTTAATGAATCGATTCATAAAATATACCAATTTTTTCTATTTTTTTATAATATTTGGATGTATACATATAAAAATATATATTAAGATTACCCATATTGGTCAATATCTAAACCAAATAATCAATTATATATATATATCAGTGTGTGTGTGTGTGTGTGTATTTGTGTTTTTATATATATACAAACATGTAGATCATATGATCTGAATGTCCATGGAAGTCAACAGATGATATTTGGGAAACTTCTATTATAGGTGTATATATATATATAATATTTTTCATTGATTTTTGGAGGCCGAGGAGGGAGACACATATCAAAAAACAAATCCAAGTCAACTATAGTAGATTTTCCATAAAACATTATTCTTCCCTAATGGATGCTTATTATTTTATAATAATAATTCCACAAATATGGTAATATCGTCTTTCGTTATAACTTTTAATGAAATTTTTTCATGTAATTTATTTACTTCATTGATCGTTTTTGGGTATACGATAATATCCACTGAAACTATTGACATCAAGATGGGCCACAAGATTTTGGAGGATAGAACCATCGTTGGGGGAAGAAAATAAATGATTTCAAGAGATTAAAAAGAATCTCAAGGAAGAATAAGTTTAGAGAGAATATTGGATGGCCAATGTGTACTTGATTGAATAACTGATGGTAGATTTAGAAATTTTTAATATAGGATAACATTGTCCCACATCTATGAATTCTACATCGAAAAAACAATGGGTTGAGCACTTATTTATATTACAAGTGCTCCCAACACTACATCATGCCATGAAACTATGGGATCAGCACTTGCAGATGCATATATACACACCCTCCCACCACGAGCGTGCTACCTGGTCCTCGGGAAACCCAAGCGCACCAACCGGAAAACCCTATGGGCGTTTTTTGCCTACATGGCTATTTATACATGCAATTACCTCCTCCTACTGCCTTTTAAGATTGATCTTCATGTGTTTGATCTTGCTCCGACAAGGGTGATCGAGCTGGCCTTATCTATCTTTCTAGGTTAACCAATGTTTTGTACATTAAAAAAATATAAAATACAAACTATATTATTTTAAGCATGTATTTATCTTATCCTTCTAACAATTGCAAGTTACTTTCTTGCATATTGTTTAAGTATAAAATATTAATTCCAATTACTATAATATAATAACATTAGTCAATTTCAAATACGCATAATATTTTAAGGACTTCTTAATATAGGTAATATCATTATTATTGAACTAATATTTTACAAACCATAATACAAAAAAAACTTATTATTAAACAATAATAAGATAAATAAAATATTAATATCGTAATCTATTCATAATAATTATTTGGTGACAATATAATTTATAATTTAATAAATATCAAAAAATTAATTAATTTATTATTTCATTAAAATAATAAATTATTTCAAAATTAATAATATAATATTTTTACATCTATAAAAATAAATGTACTTTAAAAATATTAATAATCGCTTGAATTTTTATACAAATTAAGAATAAAATATCAGAAAAATGATATTTAATATATTTAACCATCCATGTACACATTTTTATTTCAAAATTATATTTAGTATATTATCTTAGTGTGGGGTTTTATTCATCTTTACTATATTAGTAATAATAGCTCATTAACCACAATTTAAAATTAATTTATTATAAAAATAGTATTAAATAATTTTTCAAAAAAATAATTAAACTTACTCAGTTATAACTAAAATTCATTATACATTTTAAAAAATGCATTTAATTCACATTTAAGAGAATAAATTAATATATTATCATGAAGAAAATAAAATAATATTTCTTGGAAAATAAAACCTAAAAAATATTTTTATAATTTGAATATTAATTTATAAAAAATACTTATTTTTAATTAATAATTTTTTTTGTTTCATAAAAATAAAACATACATTAATTTGTTTCAAATAATAAAAAATCAATTTAATAACATTTATTTAAAATAAAATTATTCTTCTATTATTAGGATGTTACAATACCTTTTTAAATGGTTTTTGTAGAGGAACTTTTTTAAAATATAAAATTAAAGAAAAATAATAATATTTAACCCTTTTAATTGATTATTTTTTTATCAATGAATTATTATATTCCTCATGTAATTTTAATATGCCAGTATTCATTTTAGTCAGTTTTTCCATTATTGTGTTGTTCCCGGTGACACAAGATATTGAGGATAGTAATTCTTGCATCCCACCTTTTTTTTACATAACGTTTCATTACATGGTACAAATAGAAGATCTTTTAAAGTTTAGTTTCTTGGAAATAAGGTACATAATACATAAAAACATGAAACATTACTCTAAAACCACTTGAAATACATCTTCCTAGGTTCAATTTAGGTTAATTTTACTATATATCATATCCCAGGGACATAGATCATGGGAAATTGGTCAGCATGAAGCCCAGTAAAGAAATGAGTAAAGGAGAAAAAAATCATGTGATCATGATACATATCAATAATAACATGAGGCATAATATTAAGTCATGATCAAGAGTCATATCATAACAATAATAACATCAATCATAACCTGTAAATGTTACTACGACATTTTAATGAGAAATTCTTAAGAATATCACCCAGGATAACCACCAAGGTGTCATAAATGAAAATTTTCAAGGTTATTCACCAAAATATCATATAACATGTCATCTATAGAGATTAGATTCTTTACCCAATTCATCGGAGTGATATCAAGGAGACCCATTCATGTGTATTAATTTCATGTGAGCAAGATAGATTATAATAAATCATTTCATTAATAACCCAAGGATAATAAAGAACATGTTTCTTACCAAAATCAGGGCATACAAAAGAGCTTAAAGATATGATAATTACATCATTTTTTAACCCGCAAAAGGATTTGAGGGTTTAATATATGTAAATAAATGAATAAAAATGTATTATTTAAATATAGTTAAATACCCAATGAAAATAAAAGAGGTTTGGGCATTAAAATAAAAAGCAAAAGAGAAATTCCCATGTAAAAGAGGGAAATTTGAGAAGTAAATTCAGCTGCATGAAAGGTATAAAACTTGGTTTTATAAAAGGTTAAAATGAGAGGGTAATAGTTTATCCCATTAATAAAACAAGAGTATTATAGTAATGGGATTATATAAAGTGTAAATAATAACATAGTTTGAAAATTAGAATACATACCATATGAAAAGGTAATTTGAATGGAAAATAGGCTTGGAGATTTCCCTTTCCTTGAATAGTTGTTCCCTAAAACATGAGGATATAACCATGGGGACATGGGGAAACTATTGGGGGACTAATTGGGAAGATAAATAACTATAACCAAACACCATTTTTTTAATACTTGTTTTTTATGGAAAAGTAAATATTCCACAAATTAAGGTTTTTTAATATCAAATTTTCATTTTTAGATTTTAGAAAGTTACTTATAGTTTTATAAATTGATTAAAATATATTAAAATACTTTATATTAATAAAATAAAATAATTTTGGTTGATTATTGCAGTTAATTAATTATTACATCATTATTACATAAATATGAATTCATTAAACATACAGAAAACTCAAAACTGTATTTTTACTATTCACTGAAAAATTAAAGTATTTTAGAAAATTATCATATATTAATATTGAAAAAAATTAGACATTATTATTTCAAATAGAATGTTTATTTTTATATTCTAATTCTATAAATATGATATTTCTTTAATTTAGAAAATAAAAAGGCTTATTTATTTAAAAATAGTATTTTTTAAGTCACAATCAAGTTCCTGGTACTTATAAAAATTTCCTAGGCCATTATAAAATAATTTTATCATTTATATTTAAATAAGAGTGTTTTAAAATACAATTTCATTAAAACATATTTTATTAATAATACCTTGGATTTATATAAAAATTTATATCTTTTCTAAAAAACAATTGTGCTTTATTTGTGTCGAGAAATAAATTTCTTAAATTTATCTCCAATGTTTTATTAAAAAAAATTATTCTTAAATCAAATTGATGAAATAAGAATTTTATTTATATATTGGATATTACACTTTCTAAAACTAATTATTAGACACTTAACCCCTTATCACACCAACATACTCTCTAAGGGTAAGGTGTGTAATGATAATAGTTTTAGGGGTGACTCGGCTAACATCGACTGAGTGCTAGTATCTACTAACATGAACTTCTCTTATAGGAAACTTCATTTAATATTAACTTTTTATAGATATTCTTTTTCATGGACAAGGGTGAACCTGAATGACGATACCCCCCAAGTTCATACAAATGGGCCTCAAATGGCACGATCTACTAGTTTAGGTATACGATTCTCCTTTCGGTATCAATTGTCCTTTTTCATTACTACTTATGAACATTAATTATAATTGTAAATTTTTTATCCAAGGGTATATTTTCTAGTGATCATATTAACCAGTGTTTATATTTGACCAATGGTCATATAATGATTGAATTTCAATGGTCACATTTCCCATTATACCCAATAAATTCCACTTCATTATTTCATTCAAAATTCAATGTAGTTTATTCTAAAGGTTATACTTTAATATTTTAATATGTTGATTTATTTACTAGTATTTTATTTAATAAATATTTATTTTATGGTGGGTTGATGACTCTAGCATATTGGGGTGATCTATACTTTCCTATTTTATCTATTCTATTTTATATTCTTTTTCCAATTCTAATATTTGGAAATTTAATTGGTTTCATAGTTGACTATTGTAATGATAATTGTTAAATAGAAAAAAAAATATCTATATTTTTTTTATAAAATAATATAATGCACATTTTCTTATGAAACAAATTTTATTTAAAAAATCTGAGTTATTACATTATTCCCCCTAAAGAAATTTCATCCCCAAAATTTCAAATAATTCTCTCAATTGAGAAAAGGTGAGGTTACTTATGACTCGTTGTCTCCTCTAGTTCTCACATCACTTATTTATATTTATGGTTCATCCACAACACTTTCATTAGGTGGGTTTTCTTATTTCATAGAACCTTGTCTTTATAGTCTAAGATCTCCACCGACTACTGCTCAAAGGAGAGGTCTTGTTCCAGTAGTACCACCTTCAGATTTAGTACATATAGGGGATTAAGTATTTACTTCCTTAAAAAGGATACATTGAATAAATCATGAAATTGAGAAATATTTGGTGGAAGTTCTACCTGATAGGCCACTGATCCTATGTGATCAAGGATCTCAAAGGGGCTAATGTACCTAGGGATAATCTTCCCTTTCTTTCCTAATCACATGATTGTATCCCATGGTGATATTTAAAGGAAAAAATTTTCTCCAACATCAAAATATAAGTACCATTGAAATTTCATAGTGTATTTCTTTAATAGAATCTGAGTAGCCTTTATATTGTGTTGGATGGAATTAACCTTTTCTATCATCTCTTGCATAAGATCATGACCAAGTATCTTTCTCTCACAAACCTCATTATACCAAGTAGAATTTCTATATCGCTTCACATATAGATCATCAAAAGGTTCCATTTTAATACTTGAGTGGATGTTGTTATTGTATAAGAACTCATCTAATGAGAGGTGTTGACACCAACCACCTTTAAATTCCATTGATCATGTTCACAGCATGTCCTCGACTTTCTGAATAGTCCTTTTAGATTGGAAAATAGTTTGGGAGTGATATGATATACTGAAATTCAATTCAGTATTCATATTATGTTGAAGAATTCTCTAGAATTTAGTTATGAACCTTGGATCATGATCAGAAAAAATTTAAAGGGGTGTCTCTTGCAGCCTTACCACATCCTTTAAGTAAATCATGTAAATTTGGTAAAGAGATAAATCTTCCCGAATATTGATGAAATTGGTAGTCTTGGTTAATCAATCCACTAAAACCAAATTGCATTATTTTTATGGGATGTTCTTGGGATTCTAGTTATGAATTCCATAATGATATTTTCCCACTTCCATTTTGGTATGTTTGGTGGTTTCAATACTCCTATATAAAGTTGTCACTCAACCTTCACTTATGACAAACCAAGCACCTTATAGTGTAGTCAGAAATCTCCCTTTTCATATTATACCAAAAATAATGATCACGATGGTCCCTATATATTCCAGTGATTCGATGATGTATAGAGAATTTTTAGTTGTGTGTTTATCCATCAGATCCTTCTTTATCTTTGGGATAGATGTCACACATAGCCTTGTATGAAATTTCAATACACCTTCTTGGTCAATATTGAACTCAATAAACATCCCATTCTTTACAGACTGTATATTATTTTTTTGAAGTTTCTTCTCAATTATCTTTATTGATCTTATCTAATAATTATAGTTGAGAAATAATTTGGGATATGGTTGATGATGTCCCTTACCTTACGATTCTGATGGCCAAATTTACAAGGTCCTTGATCAATGGATCTCTTTGAATCCCTAGCATTTCTAGCACAATAGGGTATTTTCTACTTAATGCATCAGTGAATTTTTTTTCTCTTACAGGTTGATAATGAATTGAACTGTAATAGTATTTAATAAGTTCCAAAATTCTCCTTTGTCTCATGTTCAATTCCTTGTATGTGAATATATGCTTCAAACATTGGTTGTCTGGGTATATATTACATTTCTCCTGATAAATATAGATCCCCCATATTTTCAAATAAAAAAATCACACCTAAATCTAGGTCATCCATAGGATAATTCTACTCATGAAGCTTTAAATGTCAAGATTTATAATCAATCAAATTGTCATTTTTCATGAGGATGAACCCAATCCCTTTTATAGATTCATCACTATAAATAACGAATCCCTCTCTGAAAGATCGTAGATTTAAAAAATTTGTGGTATAAAATCTCTTCTTTAACTCTTGGAAACTACATTCACACTACTTTGTCTAGATTAACTTATCCCATTATTGTGTTAACATGGTTAGTGTAACAGAAAGTTGTGATTTGTTTTTCAAAAACCTAGTATAATATATTTCTAAACCAAGGAAACTATGAATCTTAGTTACTATCATAGGATGAGAACACTCCTCTAAATCCTTTTTCTTCATAGGGTTAATTGAGATTCCATAATTGGTTACAATTTTCCCCTAGAATGAAATTTATTGTAACCAGGATTCACATTTGATGAATTTTAAAAATTGATTCCCCTTTCTCATAGTTTTCAAAACAACCCTTAAATAATCCTAATACTCCTCAAAATTTTTGGAATATATCAAAATATCATCAACAAAAAATATAATGAATTTATTAAGGTAGTTATTAAAGAATTTATTGATCATAACCATACATATAGTGGAACTATTAGTCATGCTAAAGGGCATAAAAATAACTAATAATCCCATATCTTGTTTAGAAGGAATTCTTTGGAATATATTTTTTAATCACCCTCAATTGATGATACCCAAATCATACATCCGTATTGGAGAAGAATTAATCCCCATAAATATAATTGAGTAAATAATCAGTATTTGGTAATGTGTAATTTTTCTTCTCTTTTATGCAGTTAATTTTTCTATAATAAACACATAACTACATTTTTTCATTTTTCTTCATAGAGAGAACAAGTTCTCCCAAAGGATACACACATGGTAGGATAAATCCAATATCCAAAATATCTTAAAGATTTATCTTTGATTTCATTAACTCTACATATTCCATTATATATGGGGTAATTGATATCATCTTGGATCAATATATGAGTTCAATGGAGAACTCTACCTCCCTTTTTAAGGGAGGTCTAGGTAACGTTTTAGCAAATATGTTATTGTAATCATGAATTATGATAACATTCTCTATCTTTATACAATCATTGTTTCCCCACATTCACCAATAATATCCTTAAATAAAGATATGGGATGTCCTTATAGGCAAAGGTTAGGTTGTTATATACATCCTTTGAAAATTAATGTAGTTTGTGCATTCAAGACTATTAAGTCTTCCTAGCTTATATAGCTTATATTAACATTATAATCTAAGATACAATCCATCCCTAGTATAGTTTTGAATTCCACCATGGTAATGACTAATAGATTTATGATGGGATTATACTCACCAATGTTAATACTAGACTTTCTATATACTATTGATTCTAGGATGATTCCTCAAAGAATCATTATGGATAACTCTAATTTTATCTGTTCAGGGACTGATTTTGTATTCTTTTCAAAATTATATGAAATAAAAGAATGAATATAACCAAAATGAAACAAATAAATTTCTGAATATTAGAGAAAAACAATTATACCTTTCACCAAAATATTTGGATCTTCTTCTTCATTGATCGTGCTAGAAAATGCTAGACCTTTCTCTATTGGACTATGCTAATATTGATGGTGTTTCCACTCCATTATCTTATAATTTGGACATTTATTTGAAAAATTCAAAAGTTTTCCAAACTTGAAAAATTAAAATTTTTGGTGGGCTTTCACCATCCTCCCTTTACCTTTAATGTTGAGAAGTTGAGGATTCACCAAACTATAACATTTTTGAGATATATGGTCATATCTTCCATAGTTGTAAAACTTTCCACTCCTAGGAAAGTGGTTCCTTGAATGCTTCTTCCCACATTTATTGCACATGGGAAGTTCCAATTTCTTTCCTCCTATTCCATAATTGAAATTATTCCCTTAGTTTTGAACCATTTCTCTCTCCTTTTAATTTTTCCTATATGACCACTATATCTCTCAAAACTCCAATTCATCCTTCATACCACTCCATACTATCTCCTCATAACTTTTATATTCTCAATTTTCAATATTCCTCCATAGATGGGGTCTTAGTCCACCGAATAATCTATCATAAATTCCTTTATTATCCATAAAATAGATATATGTGTATCAATAAAGTCTTATAAGGTTATTCTTATAGCTTCCCATTGTTTTATTTTCCTTTTGATTCATCTCTTGTAATTCCTTTTCTATTTTCATTCACATCGAACGAGGAAATAATTTTTTGAAAAATATTCCCCAAAACACTTCACACTCCATTGCATCAATATTTCTTCTTGGCTTTAAGTTTTAAATTAGTGTACACCACTGATCAGCTTCTCCTTCTAAGTAGTAAACTTCCAGAGTGAAATTATCTTACATTAATCAATATAGTTCTGAAAAGATCTTTTCTATAGAGCTTATATATTATTAAACCATAAATGGGTTAGTAGATCCCTTAAAAAAATGTGGGGGTTGATGCATGAAGGACTCAATTGAATGGTGTACCATTCATGGTGAATCTATTCTCTCTGCTTGATTCAAGTTATTTTCTTTAACTTGGGTCAGATGATTCATCATCCTCATAAATTTTTCCATTCTAGTTTCTATTGGAACATTATTTTTTAATTATCAATTGCACTCATAATTTATGTGGTTCCTCATATTTACCACCATTTTTATAAAATAAGAAAACCTTGTTGAGAAATGTGTTACTTTTTCAAATCCAGTAATTATTAAGGTGTTTTAAGTCTTTAAAAATCATGCTTAAATATGTTATTAATTTCCTCTAATAAAAATTATATTTTCCATATATCTTTGTAATGGATCATAAAAATCTTGTGATTAAAAATAATATCCACCAAGAGTGTTAAACCAAGTGTACAACATGTCACGTTGTTGTGCACCAGTTCTTGTTTGAGTCTAGCTCAATGCCACGTTTTCATTTGTTTCCCTTATGTACATTTTTTATAGAGCAACATACACTTGTAGAATCCAGACAGAGGTATATTTTTTTGGAAACCACTTACTTAATACTCACCAAGATACCAGGATTTTTTCATATATTTATACTTTTCCCTACGGTTTTTCCTAAATTTTTCAAGTCCTAATTTCCAAAAATAACTAAATTTTCCTCTGATACCAACTATGGTATCCCACCTTTTTATTATATAACTTTTCATTACATGGTATAAATAGAGGATCTTTTATTGTTTTGAATCTTGGAAATAAGGTCTAGAATATATGAAAACATAAAACATTCCATTAAAACCACTTGAAATACATATTCATAGGTTCAATCTAGGTTACTTTTTCTGTATCATATATCCTAGGGACATACATAAAAGGAAATTGGTGAGCATAAAGACAAGTAATATAATATGTAATGGAGAAAAAAATAATGTGATAATGAGATATATCAATAAGAACATGAGACATTATAGTAACTCATGATCAAGAGGAATATCATAATAATAAAAAAATCAATCATAACATGGAAACATGGATAAAAAATTTCAATGAGTCATTCATAATAAGAACACCAAGGTTTCGTAAATGAAAATTACCACAGTCATTCACCAAGGTATCATAAAACATGTCATCTCTAGAGATTAAATTCTATACCCAATTAATTGGAACGCTATCAAGGAACTCCCTACATATATCTTAATTTCATGTGATTTATATATATCATATTAAATCATTTCATTAATAACTGTTGGATATTAAATAATTGGTTTCCTAAAAAAATATTGGCAGACAAAAGAGCTTAAACACATAGTCGTTATGTAATTTTTTAACTGGTGTAAAGAAATATGGGTTTTAAATTTATAAATACCCAAATAAAAAAATTATTTAAAAATTTAGTCGAATACCCATTGAAATAAAATAGTTTTATATATAAAAATAAAAATAAAAATAGAATTTATTTTGTAAAATAGGAAAATTTGAGGAGTATATTAAGTAGCATGATGGGTATAAAACATGGTTTTATAAAATGTTAAAATGAGAGGATACAAGGGTATACCAACAATAAAATGCCACTCTTATAGAGATTTTATAAAAAAATGTGTAAAAATAAATTATTTTTGAAATTATAAGACATAGCCCATGAAAAGTGAACTTGAATGGAAAAGAGATGTGGGAATTTCCCTTACCTTGAAGAGTTTTTTCTAAAACGTGAGGATGGAACCTTGGGGGCATGTGGAAACCTTGGGGGGATACTTGGGAGGAGAAATAAACATAAATTCAAGGATTATAGATTTTTAGTGAATGATAATGGAGAAATTGGTGGGTATTTATAGCAATAGTGGGTGTTTTTAATAATTTCCAAATATAGGTCTTGAAAAACTAGGTTGTGGAAAATGAAAACTCATTTCCTTTCCCATGGTATTGGAAATTTGGGGAAAATTTTAAGTAATTATTTCCAAATATAAGAAAAAAAAATTTAGTACTTATACTTTCTGGGAAAGGTAAATATTCCATATATTAATGTTTTTTAAAATAAGATTTTCATTTTTAGCCAATAGAAAGTTACTTATTGTTTTAGAAATTTATTAAAATATATTAAAATAATTAATATTAATAAAATAACATATTTTAGGTCATTTATTTTGGTTAATTACTTATTACATAATTATGACATAAATATAAAGTAATTAAACATATAGAAAACCCAAAACTATATTTTTACTATTCATTGAGAAATTAATGTATTTTAGAAAATTCTCATAAATTCACCCTATCCCAATGTAGATGTACTAATTTAAAATATATTTTTTTATTTTTAATAAATAATTTTCTGAACCTTATAATTTTAACCTTTAAATATAAAAAACCTTATTTATCTACAAATAACAGTTTTTAAAGAATAATCAAATTCCCGACACCCATAAAATATTACTACGACATTATAATATAATTTTACACTTTACATTTAAATAAGAGTGTTTTAAAAGTATATTTCATTAAAACAATTATTATTCATAATACCTTGGTTTAATATAAAAATACATATCATTTCTAGAAAACAATTATGTTTTATTTGTGTCTAGAAATAAATTTTTCAAATTCATCACATATATTTTATTAATGAAAAATATTCATAAAATTAATTGATGGAATAATAATTTTATTTATATAGTGGAAATTAAACTTTTTACAACCAAGGAAAAAAAATGTAACCCCTTATTACACTCGCGTACTCCCTAAATATAAGGTGTGTGATGCTTATAGTTTCATGGGGTGGATCATATAACATTGATCAAGTGCTAATATCCACCAATATAAATGTATCCCATAAAAAATTTCATTAAAGAATCACATATTAAAGCTCATCTTAAGCTTAGTCTAGGGTTAACCCTAGTGATGATAGCACCCTCCAAATTTCAAACAAATGGGCTTTAAACAGTCTGACTCTACTGGTTGAGGTCAATGATTCTCTTTTCTAGATCAATTATCATTTTTCATTAATACTTATATACACTAATTAAAATGGTAAAATTATCAACCAATGAAATATATTTTAATGGTGATATTGACTAATGTTCATATTGAACAATGTCTATATTTGATCAATTATCATACAATGATCGGAACCCAGTGGTTACATTTTCCTTTATACCCTATAAACACAACTTGATTCTTTTATTCAGAATTAACTATAATTTCTCCCTGAGGTTATATTTTTATTTATTAAGATTTTGATATGTTTATTAATATTTTTATTCATTTCTGTATCATTTTGGTGTTGTAGATGATTCAAGAAGACTCTGGTGATCCATACTTTCCAATTTTTACTATTCTATTTTATATTTTTTGTCGAGTTGTAATGTTTTCCATTTTAATTGGTTTCATTGAAGACTAATGTAATGATAATTACTCGTGAGATAAAACCATATTGGTTTCTGTTTATTTCTTTTTTTATAAAATAATATAAGACACATTTTCTTGGGAAAAAATATCATTTATAAAGTCAGTTTCATTCTAGTATTGATTTAAAGGGTTAAAAAAATCAGATCGCAACATTCTACTCCCTTAGATAAATTTTTTCCTCACAATTTTAATTATTACTCATTGATGAAATTATGTGAGGGTATCTATTACATATTTATCATTCAGTTTATTACATTTAATATAAAATCACCCTCACTCTCCCAATCTATATCAATTTTCTTAACTTTCCTCAAATATTATTAATAATTAATACAATTATATACCAAAATATGTATATAAACTAATCATATATTCTTCATAACATACCTTTAAAAAAACTATTTGAATATCCAAGATAATAAAGCACATAAAAATCATATATTTTTCCAAAAAAAAATCTGTCATTAATCCAAAAACATTTCCAAACACTTGGTCACAAAATCATGAACCGTCATAATCAATAAATTTTAGTAAATTCTCCAAAAATATCATGATTCAATTATTTATCCCAAGGCTACCAATACACATAAGCTTATTCTTTTCAAAACCAATCCACCCTTTATTATATCATCATTAATAATATATTTATCAAAATATTTATCCATACCACAATCATTTTTTATCCAATGGTTATCCTCAAAAATATAATCATTTCAAAAAATAAATTTCTATAGTTATTATTAACCTTTTATATATGTTTCCTTACCTTTAAAGAGAAACCATTGAAGAGAAATTCTTAGATGTTTCACATAATCCTAATATAATTTATAATATACCATAATATAATCAATAAATATCACTCACTAATGAAAATAGATAAGAATATAAATATTTTTTATATAAAGATATAAACCCCACTACCTTAGGAAATACTAGGAAACTATCATTTTCCATCATAACAATCTGATACTAAAATTATCAATAATTTTAGTCAGATCCTTTATTTGGTTATTGTTTATTTTGGATACATAGATTTCTCATCTTCATTTAGGTGATCCTATTTCAACCAAATACTAACACCCAAAATGGTTGTAAATTAAATCATTGTAAATGATCATATGAATATGAAAAATAAATCCAAAGGCATATTCCCTAATGATACCGTCATTTAATCCTTTTATACATTCAAGTAAATGTTCTTTTATTTAATTTAGGTTCTCTTATACTTATTATCCAAATACAAATAAGAAATGTCCCAAAATTTTCATAAACATTATTACAATATTTTAAACACAAAAATTTTTGAAATCTATGATCTCATAGATTGAACAAACTTTATCCATAAAAGGACATCTCAATTAATATGTACTTTAAATCTTGAATCTCAATGTTTTAATCTAAATTATCCATAGTAATTACCTATTAGGTTTTCTTTCCTAGAGTTTTTAAAATACTTTATAATGGTTTATAATAAGAATGTGAATAAACCAAAAAATATCCCTCAATAGTATATAGGATGATATTAAATCTTAGCCCCACTCATTATTTAATTGAGTGAATATTGATTTTATAATCAAACATACCTTCTAGTGTGATTACCCTTACGTGCATCTATGTCATAGCGGCATCCTTTTTTTAGTATCCAGACAGGGATGTAATTTGTAGGAGAACCACACAGCCTCTAAATTACCAAAACCATAGGATTTTATCACAAACTTAGACCTATCCCTTATAATTACACCTTGGGGTTTCACTAAATTTCTTATATCATAGTCATTAATATATTCAATATTACCTAAAATAACCTAAAATATTATCTCTACCTCTGAAATTATGATCAACTTTATCTTATATGAAATAAAATTTTCTTTATATTACATCCTAACCACTAAATTTATTTAAACCCAACTCTGATATTCACTATAACGTCCCACAGACCTCATCATCTCAATTACAAGACATAAAGAAAATATTTCCTTATAATACATCCCCAAGACATATTAGGTTTATAGATTTATAGAATTAGGAAAATAATTAATTAGTAAAACACTAGTTATTTTAATCTAATCAAAAAAATGTCTACTATATAAGAAAATACTTAATCCATAATAATTACTCAATATCTCTCAATTATTCTCCAAATAGGTTTATATTTTATATATTTCATACTATTATTATCCTTATAACTTGGGGATTTAGAAACATAAGAAAATGTGAACTCAAATTGTCTATAAGGATAAACATAATAAATAATAATCAAAGATTATAAGTGACTATAATATAATAATAGGGGTATAATTAGAATATTTAATAAAATAATTCCCAAAAAAATAAAAAACATAAATCATGATTCATAAGTCATGGCCCAAAAAAAAGAATATAAATCATAAGAACAAGAAACCCATTAAGACTTTTATATCATAGTATTCTTGATCTAATTAGATGTATATCATCTTGGTATTTAGATAATCCACATGTGTACCCTTAGTCTTCGGATAATCCTATCGTATTCTAATTGGCTTGAGATAAATCCTATATTGAACCATTTAGCATGAAATATTTTCTCTTTGTATCATTTTTCTTGGGATATATAATTTTTTGTACACTTTATCTTATAATAAATCCCCCAGTATACCCTTTTTCTTGAGAAAAATACTCATGTATAAACTTTGGCTTGGAATAAATCCTCCATTATACCCTTTAGGATTGTATAAAACCTCTTTTATAACAATTTTCTTGGGATAAATCCTTCTTGGTTCGATTTCACTTGGAATAAATCAACCCGTGTACTATTTTTGTCTCATGAGATATAAACTTTAAAAAATATTTGGAGGGCTATATAGGACACCACTAGTCAATCATATATACATATATATTCCACTTAAGATTAATCAATAAACTTATCAAAAAAACACATTGGAAGAAAATGGGTTTTATATACTTTTCAAATGGAATCACATAAATAAATCATCCATAATTCCATCAATAATCATAACATGCTAAACTCAAGGAAAATAAATGGTATCCAAGGATATTTAGTAACTTTCTAGGTAAACACACTAAAATAATTATAATAAAGAATATGGTATTTAAACTATATGGATAAAGGTTATGTTGTTAATTTAATAATTTATCTAATCAATCGATGTATGGAATCTTGGTCAACACCCTTAAATCATAGATATAAAAAACTGGCTATTCACAAAGGAAAAAAATCAAAAAAAGATTTATGCCTACTCATAGTGGATGGTTATGCCAGAAAAAGGTAGTGATGGGTCATATCTTTGATAAAAAATAAAATTACATAATCCATCTAGTGAAACAAAGTATATGTAAATATTTAAGAAAATCCATAGTCAATAATAATATATTTCACATAATAATGACATAGATGAAAAAAAATATGAAAAATAAAAAATAAATTTATAAATAAGATATTTCTTGATCTTTTTAAATCATTTTAAAAGAAATATTTTATAAAGATATGATAAAACTTATTTCTTTTAGAAACCATTAAAATATAGAGATAATGTTTCTTAAAAATGAAAATTTTGTGGAAATATATTTTCATACGGAAATGCTAAAAGGTACACTTTTTACTAAAAAAACCCATAAGGAAAATGTTAAAATGATTTTTTAGTAAACATATTTTTAAATAAATTCAAGTTAGTTGAAAAGAAATTTTAAAATTTTCAAAATAAATATATGGAAATCAAAAAAAAAATTGGACTCAAAGAGAAAAATATGAGCATAAAAACAAATCCCATTTTCTATATTTTTAAAATACTTTTGTTCAAGACCATGTCATTTTATAAGATTATAAAACAACCATTTTTATAAATAGATAAATAGGAAGAAAATCTAACCAAGGAAAAACCATAGGGGAAGAAAAATATTTTAATTTTAAAATGTAAGACCATAAAATTTCCCCACACATATTATCACATTTTAGATATCTAAATTTAAAAATTAGGTTAGGGAAAGAAACCTTATAGCTTGGGTAACATTTAAATCCAAAAACTTTAAGGAGAAATTGCATGAGATTGAACATTAAATACCACAAATAAACCTAAATTCATGATTAAAAATATTAAAGGGAAATTAGAGACACCATTCTAAAAAATATGGTTTTTAATAACAAATAAGTCTCAAGGGGTAAAAATTAAGACAAGAAACCATTACGAATTACATAAGCTTTTATGTGAGAGTAATTTGATACTTTGTTTATAAAAAAAATTATCAAAACCACATAAAATATGGAAGAGAAAAAATAAAAAATATTCATTAGGTATAATAAATCAAAATTGGAAACAAGGAGTTCAATAATAATGTTTGTAACTATATGCAAGACACAAACCCTTAACTTTGTATCAATTCACTCTATGCATTTTCCTAATATCCTGAATAATTAGATTAATATTATTGTATAACTTATTATAGATATTATTCAAATATATTTCATTTCTTATGTACCATTTATTATCATATGTTATTTATTAATTATTTAGTTTTTCTTATGTCGGTTATTTGAGGTGGTTTGGTCAATTTCTAGGTAACTCTATTGGTATGTTGAACATGGTTAAATTAGTTTTATAATAAGTTCATAATATAATGAATTGAATCATTTTTTAAATTTATTATTCAATTAAAAATAAAATTTATATATTTATATAGGTTTTTATGAAATGAAATCAGATTTGGGTAGGTACTCTGATATGTTGATTTTTTATGATTAAGTTTAGTATAATAATTAATAATTAATATCACTTATAGATTGTAAAATATTATATTTATATAATATTATTAATGTTGTAAAAATATTTTTTATAATGTAAATAAAATTTTAAATTCATCCTTGTAAAGTGGTGATGGAAAACAAGGCACGACACTTCGTGGAGGCGATAGTATGCACAAAAGCACGATCAATGTTCTTTTTTTTCAAGTAGATGGGAATAAATAAATATGGGTTGTTCTATTAATATAATAACACTTAAGTATACAAGTTATATTTATCTAATTATATTATTATGTTTATGGTAGTTTTGTAATATATTTATTATGAGGAAAAGGATAATTATTAAGTAATACTCACTAAGGGACTTTGAACTCTCCCCAAAATGTCCCCTTGGAAATGTAGTTTTTAGCATAACCTATGGTGACCAAGGTCTTTAGATAATGTATGTGACCTATAGGAGAGGAAAAGTTGGGATAGTTTCATGAAATTTTTAAGGTTATTTGTATCTTTGAGATTGTGGAATTGATCCCATTTTATAAATGAATAAAAGAAAACTTTTGTGAATGCCCATTATTTTTGAAAAATGGAATGGCTCTATTAAAGGATAAATGGTTATATACGTGAGAAATAATTGTTTTTTGGTTATATAAGGTCCATAAATCCTTTGAAAACCATTTTCAAACATTTTAAAAAAAAATTAAAGCCTTTTACCACTTGTTTTTTACATTTTATCATTTTTTATTTTTATCTTGGCAACTTGTTTTTACCCAAAAAATTTATAATTTATTAAAAAATGAAAGGTAATAACAGTAAAAAAAATTATTTTATAAACCTAAATTTTGGATCCATGTATTCTAACTAAATTTATATATAATTTAATATCAACTTTTATATTAAAATATTTAATACAGAGAAAACAAATTTATAAAAATATTATTTTTACCATTAAGTGTTCTTAATAAAATTTAGTACTAATTACCAATTTAATGAGTGATAATATAATTATATATAAGATTAAAAGTTATATTGAACTATTTATTTTATAATATTTAAATTTATTTGATTAGAACAAAATTTAATGATATTAAGAAAATAGTTCTTTGAAAATATAAGTTTAACCATTATCCTGGTCATTAACATGAATATTAGTAATCATACTTTGATGCCCAAAAAATAAATTGAAATTGTTTAACAATATGATCATGTTGATATAAAATATGAAATCCATTTTGATATATTTAATTTATACAAGTGATGAAAACTAATTATTATTATAAGCGAATAAAAACAATTTTTAGAGTAAAATATTACATAAGCTTCCAAAATATTAAACAAGGGTTTTATAGACTGAACATAGTGTTTTAAAATAATTTATTTTACTTTATAAATTTATTGTTTTATATATAAAATGTCTTAATGACTGTGAATTAATTATTGTATTGTGATAATGTCATAAAAGTTATGGTATGAGAAAGATCAATAGTTTTTCTATTCACCTAAAACATTACTTTTAGAATAAAAATATTAAAAAAACCTAAGATAATATTGACATGTTTAATAAAAAAATGAAGTTAATTTTCTGAAATTTATATTATAAAACATATAAATTTAACTATTAAATGAAAATAAAATATATAAAGAAAAAATGATTTAAATAAAAAATGACCTTTTTGAACTTTAAGTGACTTCAGTATTATTTCATATAGATTTATGATTAATAGAATATTTAAATATTAGTTTATAAATATAAATATTACCCATTATAATAATATTTTAATAGTTATCATTTTAATTTATTAAGATAAAATATAATACCTTTTAATGTTTATTTGAAAGGGGACCTTTTTAAAATATTAATAAAAGAAAAAAATAGTATATAGTAATTTTAATTTATTATTATATATTTATCTACTAATGAGTATATTCTCTATGTAATTTTAATTTTTTTTAATTTTAATTTTAGTTGTTTGTTGAGTTAGTTTGGTATTGTGTGTGACAGAAGCAATTAAATATAATATTAATTTAAAGGGTCCGAAATCTTGGGTAATTACATACACTCTATACAGAAAAAATTATACAGTAGTCTTAATATAACACATAAAAAAGTAACTCTTATTTTCTCTTGCATGATAGGCATGATGAGTCTAAATCACATGAATTTTGACATTTATTCCTAAGAATCTCCAATACATTTGAGAGTGGTACTCAGTGTGTATTTCGAGAACTGCATGCCTTGTGATTGTAAGAACCAGAACCAAAATCCACAACCATTTGGGAATTAAATCATAAACTCCATTCTTTCCTAAGTTTGGCCATAAATCACTAAAAAAGGCCTCAAACCTCATTCATATTCCTCTAGGAGTAATTTTCCGATCATCTTTCTCCTGAAAAATAGTTCATAAATAGTTCACATGTATCCTCGATGCCTGGGACACCAATCCCCTTCAATGTTTCATGTCTCCAACTCATCCAATAATTCTTAATTACCAAATTTAAATCTCAAATGCCTTGATATTCAATTCAATAATCAATTCCACCATCCATGGGCCCTTATCCAAATTATTTATGGCTCTAGACCAATTTCATTGAACCACCGACCCTAAAAAATTCCAATAAAGATTACATGAAAAAACACAAAGTATATGAGGAAAGAACTTATGGATAAAATATTTTTATGTATGGTATGATTTTTTTATTCCATTCATTGGGATTAGTGACTAAAATTACAAATTCCAAACCAAAATTAATACAGAATCAGGTGTTTTAGGTAAGATTAGTGATAAAATAAATTTTTCACGCATGATTTTGTGCTCAATAAATCAAGAACAATTTCTATATGATGGAAACATATATAATATATAATGAAATAAAAAATGAACTATAACTTTAATATATATTTATCTTTGATTAATACGATGTTTACATAAAATTTAGTTGATAATCCCTTGAAGATTGAATTCGGAAAATTGATGATCTCTATTTATTTCTCTATTTGAGTATATGGTTTATAATAGATAACCTAGATTATATATTTATATATATTTAAATGGGTAAAATTAGGTTAATGGATTTAAAAATTAATTAATTCAAAATTAATTAATTTTATTTAATCTCACGCCCATGATGGGTAATCACAGGACCTTGAGTGTGAATCGAGGTTACCTCACTCTTAGGATAAACCATCTATTTCAGAAACAATGGTGGTGTTATATTTTCCAACCAATGCTCTATTTATAATTAAATTCCAATTATTCACCAATGTAATCATTTATAGTAAAATAATATATTATTTTTAAGACATTATTATGGAGGCTTGTAACGCAAAAACTAAAGAAAATCATTTGTGAATAACCCAAAAATAATGTTTAAAATATTTTAAGGTATTAAACTGAAAAAATCATGGTCCTTATAGGAAGCATGAAATAAATCCATGACATGATTGACTAGAAGAGTAATTGATGAGATTATATAATAAAATCCATAAAATGGTATACCACGCTATCTAAACTTTTTATCTTCATTGGTAGTGATTTTGATTGACTTTCCTTGGAAACAACCAATGGTTTATTTCTTTTAAAAGTATCAACCATCCATTTAAAATTAATCAATGATTTGGTTTTACCTATTCTTATAAATGGTGTTGTGACCTCATCATTTAATTATAACACCGTGAAAAGAATCAATGAGAGTTTTGGACATCGAAGGATCAAAACACAAGTCACAAATGAGTCCCAAGAAAATCCTTTTATAGGCATCATTCATTGAATAGAGGAGCAACTTGGAGTTAAAACTTTTCATATGTTATGAAATGGCCTAAAACTTTTGGTTTTCACCTCATTAATTGATTTTATTATTAAACTCCTTAAAAATTATTTATTATATCCACAGGTCATCATGGGATGTTTCGACAAGCTAAAATAAACATGATAATGAATATAATAGAGTTAATATAATTGTATCATATATAAATATTCATGGGAACTTCAACATAGAACTAATCACTATAAGAAGACACTCCCCTCCACATCGTGACATTAAACAAGTTGTGTTGGTTCTTTAATGAACAATAATCAACACCTAACTCAAATATATCACATGATCCAACTATAATGTAATGATCCAGTCCAGATCGACCTGACCCATCACCCAATAAATTCTTCCAAAAGGACTATGGTCTGTTTCTGATCACCAAGGGTTGGTGATAAGCACTGGGAATCACACTTAAACATTTGGGGATATTCTCACTCATGAAAATGTATCATGAGCCATCCATGAATCGGATGGACATAATTATCAAATAAACAGCATGAACATATATAATTATCAAAAAACAGTATACACAATTAGACCAAAAATATATATCATAAAGATCACCACTTCAAAAATTTATAAATAGAAAAACAAAAGATATATATGGGTCAACATTTATTGAATCTAAAGTATAGGGTTATGGTTAAGGAGGCTAATACAACATCCCAATTGAGTCAAAATCCCAAAATGTCTGGACACAAGCTAACTCCATAAGACCATTGTCTCCACTATCCTAAAAAAAATTACAAACATCAACAATCAAGAAGGTACATAAAAATTCATAGTTCCCTTACCCTTATATATATACTAAAAACAAGGTTTGTTAGTTACCAAAGGAATATGTAGGGTGTGATCCATAAATCCTAATAGGATACTATCATGAATATATGTGAGGACTTTATCTATGAAAAAAATCACTCTATTTTGAAAACCTCATTTAAAACACTTTCACTTCGGAAAAAATTCACCTAAAAAAATTTATTTTAAAATATACCTTTATATCACTCAAAACATTCCATATTTCCAAAAAATAATTAAGAAACAAGTCCCAAGTAAAAGGAAGTGTGTCCATACAGAATAAACATGCTCCACATACCCAAACATCACATAAAGGTAAACATAAATGTGACCATAGGAAACATAATATATAAAAATAATAATCTTAAGAATATAATCTTGGGAATAAAAATAAAACAAGTCATAAGAAATAACTATCATGGGCTCTATGCAACAGATTCCAGTGTGAATTAGTCTACGAAATGGTTTGCTAGATGTCTATGAAAGTTCAACAAGTTTGGAATCTCCCTTTATCTTCCCCATAAATTATCTCTCAATAGATTAGATAATCCACACTAGTTATTCCATGATATGATTTATGTTTTCAAATGTCTATGTCACTTCAAAAACACCAAAGGTCTCCCATTTTCCATACATTTCAATTGCATAAACATATAAAAAGCTCCAATTTTATAAAATAACAATTTCCATTATAAAAAACATATTTATCAAGGTAAAATACTTTATAAATATATTTAGAACTATAAATCCTCCTTGATGAATTTTATCAAAAACCAAACATTTATTTAAATAACTTCCTTTATAAAATACACTTTAAACTATCATGTTTCCATTTCATTGCATAAAACACCAGAAGTATGGATAGACCATCAATAAGAACACCATTTAAAGGATATTTTATAAATAAGAACCAAAGGAAGTTCGGAATCAAAGGTTATCCATTAAAAATAGCCCATAAATAGAAACACATAACTCTGAATCAAACTAAAACTCATCACCATACACAAAAATCAAAATATTAATCTAGGATAAGTCCTCACACATAGAAACCTCAAATATAGAATAAAAATCCCTCGTTAACAACCCTAGGTTTATTCAAATAACAAGATATGGTTTCTAAATTCCATAAACATGAAAGAATAAGGATAAATAGGGTATAATTAAAGATATTTACAAGAATACCTTGAAGTAAATCAAAAAAATCAAATTAAATCATCCCAGGATAAAATAGGAGGAAGATACAAGGCCAAGCAAAGAGTTTTAAACACAAGGGGGAGTAATTGATGAAAATAGGTAAATTATGAAAATGTAAATGTGGTAAAAATATAAATTTTTTATGATTTGGAAAATATGTATGGTTTTGTCACATGGTTAGGAACAAAATTCATTAACCATCTGGAACCCACTAGCTCCCCCTAAATAAAGATGCATGGTTTGAAAAACTGTTCTTCATCCATAAAAATTCACAATGTCTCTGAAATTCTTATCTTGTATAGCAACCACATGGTTAATATTGACCATGCACCAACCATGTGCCAAAATCTATTTCTAAAAATAACATGTTTATCAACCTCTAACTCCTATAACCTCCAATAATAAATAAATAAATCTCAAAATAAGGTGTACTGGTGACCTAGAGGTTGTCAAAATTCTCCCCACCATGTCACTTTATCGCCCCCGAAAAAATTCCTTAAGGAACTTCAGGATAAAATAGGTAAGGACACTACACAATCACTGAAACTTTATTCTCCTCAGTCTCATGGATATCACCACCACTCTTCCAAATCACATGGACTAATGGGATCTACATACCATGGAGCACCTTGTTCTGATAATCCATGATACAAACTGGATATTCCACAACAGTGGTGTCAAGTATCATCTACAAATATCCCCACTCTATAATATGGTATTGTTCATGGAAGTACTTCTTCAACTAGGATATGTGGAAGACATCATGAATCAAGGTTAGTTATAGTGTAAATTCCAAATGATAGGCTACTTTCCCAAGATAATCTATAATCCAAAATGGCCTAACATATCATGGTTCCTTCTTCCCCAACATTCTAAAGTGATGATGTCCTAGTCAAAGACAACTTCCCAATTTAAAACATTTCTAATCTAGTCAAATTCATGTTTAGATTCATGATCACACCGAACTCAATCAACTAGAGAGGGTGAGACCCGAAATATGGTCAAGAATACCTACTCTTCATCCTCTTTCACCTCCAATCACATATAAAAAATCAAACTAATCATACTTTACTCATCCATTCATTATTTAACTACCTATATCGGTAAAATTACTCTCATAGAATCGAATACTACATTCTGAATCCTATGGGTATAGGTGATATCAAAGTAAAAGTTCTGTATATCTTCCCCCTGCCTCTCGAACTGAGGTTCAAGTCCCTCTGTGTGAAATTATAATTCAGGGTCCTATAACCAGAATATACTATAAATCACTCCTCATATAGGTAATAATTCAAAGTCTTTAACACATTCATCACATCTTCCAACTCCAGGTCATGGGTGGGGTAATTCCCCTCTTGTGGGAATAACTTATGAGATTCATAGGCCACCACATGATCATCATGTATCAATATGCAACTCAACCCTACATTATAGGCATTAAAATACACAACATATCACTTCATAATTTTAATAAAAATAAAAAATGTATTTAATGTCAAAAACATTGTAACTCCTTAGAAGAATGTTGGAATTCCTTACTCCACTCAAATATAATACCTCTTAGAGTCAACATTATCAAGGGAGAAGTTATACTAGAGAGGTATGGAACACAAATAATTATAAAACTCAGATATACCAAAAAAAATCCCATTATTCCAAACACATTCTTAGGACACTCCCAATACATGAATTCTTGGATCTTCATCAGGTCCACTAAAATCCCTCACTCAGAAATGACATGACCCAGAAACTTTTCCACTTGGATCCAAAACTGGAATTTAGAAAACTAAACATACAGGTGATTCTCCTTTAATGTCCCCAAAATAACTCTTACAATATTTTTAGTGATATTTTATTATAATAAAATAAATCATTTGATAGTTTATAAAATAAAAAAAAGAAATAAAAATTTTGTGATTTATTTCCTTGTGTTTGGATCAAGAACCTAGTAAAAGAAAAGAAATGATTTGGATTTCTCTCAGTTTTTTTGTGGATATTTTCAAATGAAAATAAAATAAATTACTTTATGATACATTTATAGAATTAGGGTAAATTTGAAATTTTAAAATATTAATAATCCTCCACCATCATTTCCTTCTAAATCATCCTAATTTTGGGATGATTTAAAAATAATAGATGATGAGAAATATATTTCTCTCTATTTATACCCTTATCATTTATCCCCTCTTAACATTACCTCACCAAACATTAAAAATATATTTCTCCCCTCAATATAATTTCGTTTCTATCCATATCACTCATGCCAAACTAGGTCTTAGATGGTCCCTATGGTCCCCTATTTTGAAATACATCAATAAGTAATCATTGAACATACACATGAAGGAGTCCAAATGGTATTAAAATATATATTTCATTAATTATATAATTATTGAAGGAGAATTGCTAAGAATAAAAATTATAACTAGATACTATGAATTCCTTTACAACTTTTGAAGGAACACTTTGAAAGATCCTCCTCCTAGACCCTCAAATGGTGTTACCCCAACTGTATGAAAATATTTAGAAACCACCAGGCCCCCTTGAGTTGATCAAAAATATCATTTATTCAAGGTAATTTCTATTTGTTCCTAACAGTCACCTAATTAATATTATTATATTCTATGAAAATTTAGATACTTTCATTTGTATTTTTTACAAAGAACACTAGTTAAACCCATGGTGAAAATATTGGGTTAATAAATATCTTTCTTTCAAGGTCTTCCAACTTAATATTCAACTATATTAACATGGAAGTATCCATCCAGTATGATGGTAAAGTGGTGAAAATCTCCCTAGAGAGTAGATAAATAGTTAACTCAACCTATCACTATGATATAAATCTTCAGAAATAATTATTAAATACCTTAGGGTATCATTACACAACCAATGGAATAAAACCATTTAAACCCTTCACCACAAAATAAAATAAAAACCTATATAACTGACATGAAATTGACCTCACACCTAGAGAAACAATTCCATATCACCAAAACATTAGATCCAACTCACCTATAAAGTTGTGAGTGTTCCCATTAGTAGACATAAATTAGACACTATAGTGATAATAGTCAATTTGCGCTCTGAAACTGATCATTCAATCCATACCAATGATAAGATAAAAAAGTTATAGCTCGAACATGAGGAAGTCCAAAAAAACATCAATGTCCATGATTAAAACACAACATTATGGAAACATAGAACCTTTCTACTTCCTTCTTCCAAATGGGATAATTTAATTCCTCATAAACTGAATCAACTCCACTAATATATCCAAATAATCAATCAATATTAATGAGATAAAGGAATGGGATAAACTCATATAAAACATGTTTAAATACAAATAAGAAGTGATAAATACCATGACTCTCATGGTGGTTATCCTAGAATCATAATTCTAATGTTCCATATCTACTATATAGAGACACTATAAATGAGGCCCATAATGTTCCTTATTACCCTTTTGATAATCCCCTCTGGAAAAATGGTGAGATTTCACACCCTTATAAGAATTTTATTTCACCTCTAAACACTTATAAAAATAAGATCCAACTCGACTCCCATAAAATGAAGTCATGAAGAAGTGATAAAGATGAAATAGATGCAAACACTAGTAGAATATCCTCAGAGCCTTTGGGAAATTAGGGATAAAATGGATATAATTCCCACACAAGTAATAAATTATGACTTTCACCCAGATGAGGTTACTAGTTTTGAAGCTAATGATTATTGATCCCCCTACCACTTCTCTAATTAGGATCATCCAACATCCTATTTTTTAAAAAGGATGAACCCTAGATACCACAAAATAAGGAATAACCCCCATAGAGACCCATATTCTCTACTTACTCCACCTCATCCATCATCACTTTATCCACCACCTCATAATAATTTAATAGTCATGGGAGAATAAACATTTGTATGATCTCATCCTTATGAACCATTTTAGAATGGAAGTCCTTAAGGTATCCATTTTTTAGGAAACCTAGAGACAAATGAACTAGCTCGGAAAACTGAATAGAATATTATATCACCAAATGGTCTCTTATTTATAGCTCAAAAATCATAAGCTTTCTCACCCTCAAAGTGTCATGATAAAAAATGATGATAAAAACCCTTCTTAAAGTTATTTTTTGTGATATCACTATGACTCTTTTCTTTCACCGTGGATTTCCACCACATGCTACATATTCCTTCGAATATGTAAGTGTAAAATCCTATATTAGAGGTCTCATGGGTCTTTAAAAATAAATATATTCTCGATTATTTTGATCCATTCCTCAAGATCATGGGTACCTTTGTCACCATAGAGGACATTTGGATTCTATTTAGTGTACTCCTGAGCATAGACCATAGTTAGTGTTTGACCTATTTTACCCTCATATATTAAGTATTAAATCATTTGAATCACTTATTCCACAAAATAAATATCATCTGAAGAGATTTTCGGTAAGAAAATCTTCATAACTCCCTTATTCCATACAGAAGAGGCTCTTTTAGGAGGAATTGAATAAAAAACAACATAAAAACTCATTCAATATGTAATTTTATACCAATAAACATCAATTGAAGCATAATAACCCCTTATAATAGATCTCAAACAAACATCATCAACATAAACAACACTTCTAAATGAAAACATGGTGGAAAAAAATATTCAAAATATTTTTTCTCTATGCACGATTTTCACACATAGTGTGAAAAATTTTATTACAACCATGGAAATAGTACTTGAAGATTGAATTTCTAGTCACAAGATCTCTTCATGACAAATAATAACCATGCACCTAAACTATCCACCTCTAAATTCCTTTCTTTTTTCACCCCAAAATACCAAAATTTCTACAAAAATGATCATGGGTCCTTCACAAAACCCATAACCATTGATGAAAACATAACATACCATAAAAAACCAAAAATGAGTCCAAATTTTAAACATAACTCTCGACCACCCTGGGAAATGCATGAATTGGTATGATGAAGAGATTTCCAGTAACTCCTCCATACTTTCCTCTTAATACCCAACTATTACACCTCATTTCATGGGAATTTTATTTATTTAATTAATATAAATTATAGATTTAAAATTTTTAAAATTTTAACTGTTTTGAGTAGCCATATAGTTGGCACACATTATTAGTAAACCACCTGGTAACCATGTGTGAGGGAATTTTTTGGGAAATTTTTGTTGAAACAATTGGTTCATCACTAGTTATCTCATATAGGGGACTACAGGAAACTATGTAGGGGGGGTTAATTATGTAGTGTATATCATAGGGTCACTTCATAGTTTGGTAAATCATGTGGGTAAATCGTAAATCATTCCCATGATTTAAAATCTTTATCATTTTTTTATTCCTATAAAAAAACCCACTTGTCCCATTTTCCATTACCTCATCAGGCCCCCCTGTTTAGGTAAGGCCCCTCCCTCACATAAAATCCACCCAATCATGAATGCTTCCATCCATTTGGACCCCTATTAATATGTTATTGTCACTAATACCTTGGTGATTCTTGGATGAATCCTTGATATAAAGTATCATATCCTCTATTTCATCCATCCTCTCATATTTTATTCCTTCCCCTCACTGTGATTTGGTTAAGTCGAACATTAAGTAGGTTCCTGGTTTGATTTTGACTCTAGTTATTGATTCTAGGGCTTGTGCAGCTCCTTCTTTTTTTGATTGTGTGTCTTCTATCATAGGTGACTGAAATTGTGGTAGATTTTCACCTATAAACCATTCAAGGTTATGATGATCTGCTAATTTTTATAGCAGCACTCTGGTTGAATCCTCGGTGATGATACTTTTTAATAGTGTAGTTTTTTTAGTTGATTATATTTTGATTTTGGGGTTTGTTTTCAGAGATTAATTGAAATGATTTATTTATTATGATTGATTTAACAAATTGATAAATATTGTGATGATTTAATCATTAGGTAGTTAATATTGTGATATCCTTGATCTTTTCTTTCTATTGCATTAAATTAACACCCATGTCACAAGTTGACGTTGATTGTAATTCCTGAGTGTTAAGGCTTTAATAAATGACATTACATAACTTAGAGTTCTAATATTAATCATATATTTTTTAGGTTAGTTTATTTATGGTTTAAATAATTCATGGAAGCCACTCGTTAAAAAAACAAGTCATTAATCTATGATATGTTAAGTCCAACATACACAATGTTAATTCAAAGAATACTCATCGAACAAAAGCTCTCAATTTCTTAACATCTCTAAATTTTAACTCACCCAAATGAGAGATTTACTAGTCCATTGAAATGATTAGTAATCTGGTTATAATTATTATGATGATAAATTAATAAGATAAGAAAAATAAAGGGATAAGAAAAGAGTGGTGCATCGAACACACACACAAACGATGAAGGGAACTAAATACTGACTTTAGATTGAATGAGAAAGAAAAATAAGGGAAGGTGATTAAACTATATTTAAACTATTTTAAGACGATTAATATTATTTAATAGAAGTTTTTGAGAATAATACATGAATAAGAAGGAACTTTCATTAAAATAGAATTACAAAAAAAATACTTACAAGATTACAACAAAGAAGAACATAAAAGTAAATGAAAAAAATAGAGGAGGAAGGGCATATCAAGTGAAAATTTGAGTATGGAAGGTCCTACCAATACTTTTTCAAGGATTTGGTCATTCCAATTTATGCTCCTCTATTCTGAAATTCCAACCAAATGCAAGGAGAGGAGGGGGTTGTATTTATAGCCCAAGGAGGTGGACTGTTTGCATTCCAAATATGCCCTTACACTTGCATCACCAATTAGGCAATATAGATTGATGAATCCAGAGATATTATCTTCTTCCAAGTTCCATAAATTGATGTTTAATTTCATCCCTAAAAATTGGGTGGCTATTGGACTTTTGGAGCCAAAGATATGGTTATTTTACTAAACAGTTTTCACTTATCCATTTTTATCAACACATTTTCAAAGGCTGGTATGTGAATGGGTTTTTGAATATAAAGAGGCCCTAAAAAAATTATTCTAAGAATTTTTCAATCTAGATATTAGATTTCACACTGAAAAATACCAGCCTTATTTTATGACTAATTCAGGAAGAAATTCAGGAATAGTGTCCTGATTTTAATTCCCAACCAGAATGGTGGGATGGGCTTCAAAGCTTCATTTGGGCCTCTTGTTTTTGGATTTGGGCCTTAAAAGTTTTACTCATGACTCCTTGAATTGTTATCAGAATTTTTGATGAGAATGAATGAATTTTCACTTTTTTATTGAGCCCAATAATTCAATCTTCATGGATGTTCCAGCTTCTTCACAGATTCTGTGGGTCTTCTTGTGTGGTCCATATGACCCTAGAAATGGCAGAATTGGACAATGATTAATTCTAATGATATGTGGGAAAATAAGTAAGGAATCATAAAAAATAAGAACCAAACAATTTTAAATAGTATAGTGATAGTTATTATTAAACTAGTAAACTATCTTGAATTTGGATGAATTCAAATAGTGCCCACAAATTATAATTAATATTTAAACATTAATATTTCACAAAAATTTTGTGAATTTAATATAAAATAAGTAGAGGGGTGTATAATAAGTTCTTAATAAGTGAATAAAATCAACTCCCCCAAACTTAGGCTTCTTCATGTCCTCATGTGCAATAAATATAAAAATATAACAAATCATTTTTACTTGCCAATAAATATTAAAATTTTGTTTTCACTAATCAGGGGAGATTTAGACCATTTCACTCATCCATATTGAATTCAACCTCAAATTTTTACAGAAGAAATGTTACAAAATTAACTATTTTTTCATGATAAATTTTAGAAATGGAAAATGTGGACACTCAAAACTCACACCTCTCAAGATGATAAAATTCATTTGTGGAGGTTCACTCTTTCACCAACCGAAAGTGAAAATATTATAGATTTAAAGAGATCTTAGATTCTATTACCTATACTAAAGTTCCCAAGAATCAAGAGTTATTTTTAAGGGGTTTTCCTATGTCTATGGGATGGTTGGAATATAATTTCCAAAAGATAGGATAAGAGGGGTAAAACATCAGCATGGGTAAAGAAATGCAAATTTTTTTGAAATGCTACATGGAAGGAAATGGAAACACATATTTATAAGGGAATGATTTTGTGAATAAAGACACAAGAGTGGAAGAAAATTTTATGGCTATTATATTATAAAATATTTACAAAACAAAAAACATCTCCCAATGACATAAGTGTTATTTTTTTCATTTTTTGAAAGTTTAACTTGAAAAAGATCTCACACTCATATCCCAACCCATGATTGATCTCATCGTAAAACTAATTGTATTATTTTTAACAAGATAAAAGGTTGAGGAAGAGAGATTTTTGACCTGACCAAGTCATAACCGTTTTTTTTATTTTTTTTTGAACACTTGTTAATAACATTTAAAACATTACATAAATGAATGTACATTAAATTCCCCAAAACTCACTGAATGAAAACCTATCCCCCACACTAAAATGTATGTTTTACCCCAATCATATTATAACACATTGAAAATAAATAAAACGGAACCCAAAAAATGAAATCCATTCCCCCCACACTTAAATTTCAATAAATAGTGTAATGTAAATCCATGTTGATATTGGGTGGGATATGGTATTAGGTTATAATGTGGATACAAAAGAAAAGGTTTTCATAGGATCTAAGGGGTTTCAAAAGTATGATTAATGAAAGGTAAATGGGAGGATAATTGGCTATTGTGATTCTCAGGTGGTTCAGAAAATGCCTCTATCATTTTAATTCAGGCCAAGTTGGAAATTTTGCTTGAATGTCCACAAACTCAAGACTCACAAATGTGGGTGAAAAAAACACATTTTTAAAAGATGTCCATAGGTGGCCTTGGCATGAAATAAAAACTTGTTCCTCACAGGTGGGGAAAATCATTTTCCAAATAAAAAATTGTGCATTCAAAATTAGTTGGTTTTGAAAAAATATTATTTATCAAAATTTATGAAGAAACCACAAAAAAATTAGATGAAACCATGTATTTTGACTCCCAAAAATGGTTAGACAAAATTTCAAAATTTTAATGTGAGTAATCATGACTCATTCTTTTCCATATTTTTTAAGTGATTTTTATTATTATTTTGCAGGTTTTTTGGGTTTTTTTTAGTTTTTTTATAAATACACACCCACTCAAAAGAGTAAATAAAAACTGTGATGAGGAAAGTGGTAAAAAATGAAATATAGGGGAATAATAAGAAATATGGAGAGAGAGGAAGAGATAGAGAGAGAGTTAAATGGAAAGAGGCGCCCCTAGTTTGGATTTTTTTGGTCGTCGTCCCCATCTGGTGGTGTGTCGATGGAAGTTGTGGATCTGATGAAAGTGGAGGTGGTTCCAAGGATGTGTTTCCTATCATGGTGACTCTTTAACCAATGTCCATTAACTGTGAATGTCCTTTTAGAAGAGGGGTCTTGGACTTGAACTACACCAAATGGGTAAATTTTAGTAATAACAAAAGGACCTTCCCAACGAGAATTAAGCTTATCGGGGTGAAGCTGAAATCGATAATTGCAAGGCATTACATTTTCATATTCATGAAATACCTTTATAAGGATGTTTTTATCCTGTATTACCTTATATAATTATTTTTAGATATTATAAATCTCGTAAGAATCAAGTTGAAGCTCCTCCAGTTTAGCCAATTGCAACAATCTTTCTTCACCAGATTTTTCAAAATAAAAATTACAAGTTTTCACAGCCCAAAATTACGTATATTGGATTTTAACTAGAAAATGACATGATTTACCCAAAACTAGCCTAAAAGGAGACATCCCAATGGGTGTTTCATAAGTAGTTAGATAATCCCAAAGTGCTTTACCAAGTCTTTCAGGCCAGTCTGGTGGGTTTTACAATTCTCTCAAGAACTCCTTTCACTTACCTATTAAAAATTTCAGTCATTCAATTTTTATGGGGGTGATATGCAGTTAACGTTTTATGTATAACCCATTATTTTTCAAAATATATTCCATGGTTCTATTATATAAATGGGTTCCTAAGTCACTTATCAAGGCACGTGGTGTGCCAAATTGGTGGAAGATGTGTGTCTTTAAGAAGTCACTAACAGTATGTGAATCATTCTTTCTAGTGGGTTTGGCCTCGACCCCCTAGAAACATAATAAACTGCAAGAGTAATGTATGATAATCCATTGGTAGGGGGAATGGTCCCATGAAATCGATTCCCCAAACCTCAAATATCCCACAAAAAATTAAAGGATTCTGGGTAATTTCATTTCTCTTTGAAATTGTGCCAAACTTTTGGAAAGTGGGACATGATTAACAGAACTCATGAGAGTCCTTGAAGAGTGTAGGCCGTAATAATCAAGAGTCTAGGACCTTTAGCGAGGTCCTTTGTGGCCCAAATTGGCCACCACCAGGCATTGAGTGACATAATTCTAAGATGGAGGAATGTTCGTCTTCATTGACACATCTCCTTATTACCATGTCAGACCCAGTTTTACAAAGTTTATTTTCTTCCCAAAAATAGTATTTTGAATCACTTTACAACTTCATTTTTTGTTATTTTGAAAAAGTTTCAGGAAAAACACCAGAAACCAATTAATTTACAATTGAGTCATACCATGGTATTTTTGGAGTAAGAAATGAAAGGTCCTCATTGGTGAATTCAGGATCAATGATTTCTAAAATAGAAGAATTAAAAATTTTACTCAGGTGATCACCCATAGGGTTTTTTTTCCTTGTCTATCTTTTATTTCAAGGTAAAACTATTGGATAATTAGGATCCATCTTATTAGCCTCGGTTTGGAATCATGTTTCTTGAGTAAGAACTTTATATCATAATGGTCTATAAAGATAATGATTTTAGCACCTAAGTGATAGGACCAAAATTTATCTAAGGTAAAAACCACTGCTAATAGTTCCTTTTTGGTCCTAGAGTAGTGAGATTGAGTTTCATCCAAAGTTTTTGAGGCATAATAGATGACATGAATATTTTTTTCTCTTCTTTGACCAAGAACATCCCCAACGGCTCTATCAGAATCATTACACACCAACTCAAGGGTAACGATCAATCTAGGGTTGGATTATTGGGGCATATGTAAGAGCATTTTTGAGTTCAATGAAGGCTCTCTTTCAAAACTCGTCGAAATGTAAAGTGACATCATTTTGGAGCAACCGAGTGAGTGGGAGGTAAATCCTACCGAAGTTACGGATGAATCGCGGATAGAAACCATCATTACCTTGGAAGTAATTGATGTCTCCAACAGAAGTTGGTTTAGGAAGTGATTGGATCACTTCAATTTTGGCAGGATCGGCTTCAATACCCTCTTTTGAAACTCTATGCCCTATAACAATCTCATTTTCAACCATGAAGTGATATTTTTTAAAATTTAACACAATTTTACACTTGAAAAACTTTTTAATTACTAGAGAGAGTGGATTTAACAGTGATTAAAATGACTCACCATAAATGGTAATGTAATCCCTGAAGACATCCATGTAGTGTTCAATGAATTCAGAAAAGATACTCATCATACACCTATGGAATATTGCAGGAGCATTAAAAAGTCCAAATGTAATTCTTCTATATGAATATGTTCCAAAGGGGTAAGTTAAAGTAGTATTTTCTTATTCTTGAGATGAAATTGGGATATGTAATTAGCTGGTTTATCCATCCATAAAACAATAGTGTGACTTTATAGCTAATCATTCTAGCATCTGATCAAGGAATGGAAGAGGGTAGTGATCTTTTCTTGTTTCAACATTCAATTTTAGGTAATCAATGCACACACACCATTAGTTCTTCACTCGAGTTGTGACTACCTATCCATGTTCAATTGTGATAACAGTTATCCCACCCTTATTAGGTATAAGTTGAATTAGACTAACCCTTTCACTATCAGAAATTGGTTAGATAATAGCATCTTGAAGAATCTTGGTGATCTCTTCCCTAACTACCTCAAGTATGAGTGGATTGAGTCTCCTTTGTGGTTGTCTAATCGGTTTGGATGATTCCTCAAGATGGATGAGATGCATGAAAAGAGTAGGGTTGATTCCTCATATGTCATCTAGGGTCCATCCTAAGGCCTTTTTGTTTTCCACTAACACCTGAACAAGTTTTGACTCCTCAGTTTCAGTAAGTGAAGTAGAGATAATGACAGGATAAGAGTGATCATGGAAAAGGAATTCATATTTCAAGTGTTTAGGAAGAGGTTTTAGATCAGAATCATCATTCATTTTTGGGTTAAACAACTCAAGAATGGAGGAAGGGACTTCAATTTTTTCAGATTCATTTTACTTAATATTTTTTAATGTAGAGTAGTAGATATCAGAGTTGATGTGGGATTCAAGAGATTTTTCAAGATCCTCTAGATTTATGGAGTCTATGAATGATATGTCCATATGAACTTCACCATTTATGACTTGGTTAATCATGGTGCAGATTTCACAAGCTCCTTTGTCATTAGAACATGAATAACATGGTGTATTGGGGTTCAATTGACTCTTAGAAGTATACTTGGAAGTATAGATTGAGAATATAGAGTGATCCTCAGATGGGTATCGCATGGCTTGGAAAATATTGAAATTGACCATTTCATCACCAAATTCCAAGGATAAGATGCCTGGATGGACATCAATCTTGGTTCTCAATATCATTAGGAATTTTCTTCTTAGAATTTGGGTATATTGAGAAGAGTTCATCTCAGCTTCCATGTCAAGGACATAGAAATCAGTAGGGAATATAAGATCATTGGCTCGGACAAGGACATCCTCAATTATTCCCTCATGAATGGTTGTGCTTCAATTGGCTAACTGAATGAAAACACATGTTGGATGTAAGGTACCTAGAACAAGGCTGGATAAAATGTATTTAGGCATGACAGTAATTATGGCTCCTAGGTCTATGATTGAATCAAAAAAGTTGGAACTTCCAATTTGGAATGGAACTGTAAAGGTCCCTGGATCTTTGCACATTATGGGAATAGACTACTGGGTGGAAGCATTTTCGAAGGTCCTAAGTTTCCTCTTGTGGGTGCATAATTCCTTAAGAAAATTTGCATACTTAGGGATTTTTTTTATGGAATCTAAGAGGGTAATGTTGACTTCAATAGGTCTAAACATGTCAAGCATTTCAGGATTGAGTTCAAAGGACTTATTTTGATTGCAAATGTCTTGAGGAAAAGGAATCGGGTTCCTAAGTGTAATGGAAGGTGGTGAGGGAATGGATTCAGATTCCTTTTCAAGTTTCTTTTTCATTTCATTTTCTAAGTCAACATTTAAAGGGGAGTTGGATGACTCATCCTGAGGCATAGAAATTTTCTTTCCCGATCTAAGTGAAATTGCACTTACATTACCCATGGGGTTGGGTAATGGTTGAGCTTTGAGTTGGGAAGAATTTTATTGTTGTTTCTAGCTTAGGTGGGATGCAAGTTAACCAATTTGGGTTTCAATATTTTTTAGGCTGGAATGGGTAAAGGAAGCAAGATCTTCCAATATACTTTCTCATGGTTTCTTGGAAGAAGAGGCTTGTCCCGAATTGGGATTTCCTTGATTTTGGTCCTCGGAAAAGAAATTATATTGGTTTGGGAATTAAAAAGGCTCACTAGGATATTGGAAGCCTATAGGAGCAGGAAAAGGATTTCTCATTTATTTTTTAGGTACAAATGGATAAGGTTGTTGGAAGTTACCAACACCTTGAACATGTTGAAACTAGTTTGGATTTTGAGGAGGGAATTGAGTGACGGGGTTTCCATACCATAAGCCTTGGTTATTATAAGAAGAGAAGGGCACAAAGTGAGGTTGGTTAGAGGTTCAAATGAACTTACCTGATAGTTGAGGATTGGTGTTATGCTGAGTATAGGCTACATTGATCTCCATTGGTCCAAATGAATCATATAGATCATCTTGAAGTTTTTGGAAGGTGTCTATTGGATTAGATAGAGATTTGTAGACTCCACAGTTTTTTACAAGTCTAGGAAACATTGATTATAGAGAAGATGAGGTTGAGGCTTTGGAAGCCATAGCTAGTTATCCCATAAGACCGTTAAGTTCACTCATCCATTCCATCATCTTTTTTGGATCTATCAATTGACTATATTGGAATTTTTTGACTTGAGCATGTGCTCGAGTATTGAATTGTTGTTTTTTTATCCATGTTTCTTATGAGATCCCTTGTAGCTTTAGGATTTTTATCAACAAGAGCACCACCACTTGTAGAATCAATGAGGGTTCTATCTATAGCCAATAACCCCTCGTAGAAGTATTAGATCACAACTTGGTTAGGGATTTGGTGATGTGGACAGGTCACCAAATGCTTTTTGAACCTATCCATGTATTCATGGAGTGATTCATTTGGTAATTGATGAATAACACTTATTTCATTTCGAATAGAAGTAGTATGAGAAGCAGGGAAAAATTTCTATAAGAATATTCAATTAATGTCATTCTATGTGGTTATGGAACCATAATGGAGGTAGTAAAGACATGACTTGGCAGAGTTAGATAGGAAGAAAGGGAATGCCCAGAGTTTGATTTGTTCTTCAGAAACCCCTTGAGGCTTCATGGTAGAGCGCACCACTTGGAACTCTTTAAGATGAAGATGTGGATCCTCACCGGCTAGCCCGTGGAAATGAGGGAGAAGATGAATCAAACCCGATTTGAGTTTGAGATCAGCCTCTATATTTGGATATTTAATACCAAGTTGTTGGTAATTCATATCAAGGGCAGTGATTTCTTTAAGTTTTTGTTCCCTAGGATTGGCCATTTTAAATTCAACTTGTTGGATGAGGACTGGTTCTTGAATTATTTGACTATCCCTAATGTTCCTCCTAAGTTGGAGAAGTGTTTTCTCAATTTCAGGGTTGAAAAAATATGAGGGATTATTTGGGAGGCTACGGGGCATTCATAGATATTTTGGAAGAAATATGAAGATGGGTTTTTTTTTGTGTTTTTTTATGATTTTTATGAGAAGACAGGTTTTTCTTTGTGTTTTTTCCAATTTTTTTAAAATTTTGTTTTTTTTACAATAACCAAAAAATAACAACAACTTAATTGAACCATCCCTAGAAATAGTGCCATTTTAAAGTGCATCTAATTGTCTCCTATCGACCATTCAAGGTTCCGATGCTCTGCTAATGTGTATAGCAGCACTCAGGTCGAGTCCTCGGCGAAGATAATTTTTAATAGTGGAATGTTTTTTGTTGATTGTATTTTGATTGGGATGTTTGTTTGTAAAGATTAATTGAAATTATTAATTTATTATGATTTATTTAACAATTTGATAAATATTGGGATTATTTCATCATTATGTAGTTAATATTGTGATATCCTTGAGATTTTCTTAATATTGCATTAAATTAACATCCATGTCACAAGTTGACGTTGATTGTAATTCCCAAGTGTTAAGGCTTTAATACGATTCTTAAAATAACTTAGGGTTATAATAATAATAATATACTGTTTATTTTATTTTCTTTATGGTTCAAATAATCCATATAAACCACTCGTTAAATAAAACAATTCATTAATCAATGACAAGTTAATTCCAATATACACTTTGTTAATTTAAAGAATACTCATCGAGAAAGAGCTCTTAATCGCTTAACATCCCTAAATTATAACTCAAACCAATGATAGAATTACTCAACTAATAAAATTATTATTAATCTAGTTATAATTATTATGATGATAAATTAATAAGATAATAAAAATAAAGGTAAAAGAAAAGAGTGGTGCATCGAACACACACACAAACAATGAAGGGATTTAAATACTGGCTTTAGATTAAATGAGAAAGTAAAATAAGGGAAGGGGATTCAATTGTATTTAAACTATTTTAAGACCATTAATATTAATTAATAGAATTTGGATGAGAATAATATATGAATAATATTAAACTTTCATTAAAATAGAATTATAAAAACAAATACTAAAAAGATTACAACAAAGAATAACACAAAAGTAAATGAAAACAAAGAGTGGAGTAAGATTATATCAAGTAAAAACATGAGTAGTTAAGGTCCTAAAAAGCCTTTGGAGAGGCTTTGGTAATGAAAATTTATGCTCCTCTCTTCTGAAATTACAACCAAATGCAAGGAGGAGAGGGGGTTGTATTTATAGCCCAAGGAGGTGTACTGTTTGCATTCAAAATCCGTCCTTCCACTTTCGTCACCAATTTGGCCATTCAGACAGCTGAATTGTAGCGACTCAGGTTTTTGGCCCTGTCAGACTTTGCGATATTTTTTCGAAGAATTTCAGAGCTAGGCGCGAATACGGCGTGCGATTCTGAGGCCCGGTGTGCCCGGAATTAATTTTATAAAAATATTAAGTATTTTTTATACTATGCACGTGGCGGGGGTGTGATATCTCCTAAACGGTAGCTCAAGGCGGGAATATGAGGGCACAGTTGCGTCTGGAACGTGCCTTTTACCCTAGCCGGGGTGTAAACTTTGCGGGTGCGGGCCTACAGTGAGAATCGCCACTAGGGGCATTTTTGTAAATAAGTGGTGAAGTTAGTGTGCAAGCGTTGGCTCGAATAACATCTGAATGGAGTCTCGGATGAAAAATCTGAGTCCGTCGTTGCATTCAGAACGGCGCATTTACCCTAGGGGTGACCTTACTTTTGTTCGCATCGGGCATCGGGTCCGAGGCGGGTTTGGCGCCGGCGGGCCGCTGATATAAATATCAGCCCCCCCCCCCCCCCCTTATCGTTCCTCTTAGCGTTCTTCGCCGTTCTTCGCCGCCACTCCGCCGAATCGAGCAAACGAAGCGCCCACGAGCTCAGAATTCGACGGCGGACGTTCCATGAGCGCGTAGCGGAAGCTCTAGAGCACGGATCTGAGGCAGAACGTCGGTGTTTCGCCCGCGAGGTAGGCAGATTTGAGTTTTAACCCCCGATCACGTTTTTGCTGTGTTTTTCTGCAAATTGAAGCCGTAGCAGTGTAGATCGGGTCCCGAGGGTCATGTAGACGCCTTCGGATCGCAAAACTGACCACCGGGGTGCCCCCGGCGGTCCGCGGAAGGTCCGCCGGCGCGGCACCGGCGTGGCGGAGCCCGGAGGCCCGCGGTGGCCCGCGGCCGAGCCGCGGGTGCCAGCCGCCCAGCGCGGCGTGCGGCGGAGGGCCGCCGGCTGGGACGGGCCGGTCCGACCTCTTTTCACATACGGGGGTCTTTAAACCCCCGAATCATGCAATCCGGGAGCCGGATTCGCGTGCCGTTTGCGGAGACGCGACCCTGACGATGAGGCGAACCCTTCGGTGTGGGTTCGAGGTTTTAAAGGTTCGGGATCGTGGCCCGGGAGCTAGAAACGTCGTAAAAAAATAATATTATTTTATTATTTTACGACTTCGGGTCGTTGTAACTTCTACCCGGAGTGTCCGATTGACGTGCCATCAGTGGCGTTGAGACCCTGATGGTATGAAGAACTTTTTGAGATGGTTTTCGGGTGTTGGGACTGAGAACGGGGTGCGGGCCCCACGAGGTCGAGTTTTGGCGTTTGCGGAGAAACGCAGCTTTTACACCAGGAGTCCGATTTTGGCAGATGAATAGTCGATCCTGTGTGTTTTTCCGAGAGGATCGCAATGGTGCGATCCATTCGATAAGTTTCGGAATCCAGGCGTGGGCCCCACCCGAGCTGGCCTTCGGTGAATAGTACCTTTTTCACCTGGTGTCCATTTTGGACGAGTGAGTAGTCGATTCCGATTCTTTTTCCGACGGGATCATTGTGGTGTGATCCGCTCGATAGGTTTCGGGATCATTGTGTGGGCCCCGCACGAGCTAGCTATGGTGAATAGTGCCTTTTTAACCGGTGCTCCATTTCGGGCGAGTAAACAGCCTATCCTGTGTGTTTTTCCGCGTGGAACGCGATGGTGGCCTCGGTTTTGGCTTCGGAGGTGCGCAGTGTGGCGTTGTGGCGGGTCGCTCGGGTTAGCGACATTTGAACCAGTAGTGGTTGAGGGTTCTCCTTTGGTTCGTTCCTACGAGGGTTTGTGTGGTATCACAACCTTCGTATGGGTTTGTGACCCTCTCGATGGGATGTTTAAACTGTTAGAGTTGTGGTATCCCTCCGGTGGGCTCGGAGTGGATCCTCTAGCATCTTTACCCTAGATCGGGTTCTTGGTATCGCTGTGACCGCTTATTCACGGGTGTCGATCCCCTATCTAGCAGGTTAACCCCATATGGTTTCTGGCATCATCGGGAATATGATACCCTACACGGTGGGTCATGCATAGTAGGGTTGTGGCATCGTCGGGTTTACGATCCCCTACTCAGCATGATGTTTATAGTAGGGTTGTTGTATTGTTGGTTATGTGATCCCCTACTCAGCGCTTGGTGTCGGTAGGGTTGTGGTATCGTTGGTTATGTGATCCCCTAATCAGCGCGTGGTTTCGGTAGGGTTGTGGCATCATCGGTTCGATCCCTTACATCACGAGTTATACCAGATAGGGTTCTGGTATCGTCGTGACCATCTTTATATGGACAATGATCCTCTATCTGAGTGTGGAGTTTCTGTCGAGTGCCAGATCGGGTTGTGGTATCCGCTAGCGGATCCTGGGTGTGATCCCCTATCTATGAGAACTACGTATGTCAGATCGAGTCGTGGTATCCCCCAGCGGACCCTAGGAGTGATCCCCTATCTGTGAGCTACGTATACCGGAGTGGGTCTTGGTATCCCCTAGCGGACCCTAGCGGCGATCCCCTATCCGAGGAGTTTGGTAGTTATGTTGGTTCAGCGAGGTTTCCTCAGTGATGTTATCCGACGAGCGTGGTCTCTCAGGTGAGCGTCTGAGATGTTTGTTTGGGACCCGATGGAGTGTATCTCTCGGATGAGTGTCATCTGGTATGACAGTGTTCGTGTGGTGTACTCTCCTGGTTGGGACAGTTGCTGGTGATGAGGTCGGTTCCTCTTGTGGCTTTGTGGCGTGAGCTGAGTATATCTGTACTGTTCAAGGTGTATGTATGGGCATACGCCTAAGCTGAGCTGAACTAACTAGTTGTGTTTAGCCGAGGATGGTCACGAGATGGAGTTTCTCTCTCGTCTGGGTTCCCTCTGGCTGGGTTGAACGGACTGTTGCCTTTCAGTTTCTCCCTTGGGTTTTGGGTTTTTGGGGTGTCTGCTGAGTATGTTTATACTCACCCCTGCACGGGCTTTTCCCGCACATGTTTGTGTCTTGTGCAGACCTCAGGCCTTTTGACGGAGTCCCAGGAGGACCCGGAACAGGCAGAGATTAGTGAGCGAGTTGACCAGGGTGTTTACCGGAGCTGTGCCGAGGGAGCTTTCCTGCGGGTGTTTGCGGCAGCGTTCCCCTTCTTCAGAGCAGGTTGTACGCGCTTTGTAGTTTTCTTTTGGTGGGCCCTATTTTGCCGTTGTACTTTTGTTGTTGCTCTCTGGTTGTGGGATAGTGTATGCATGCATTTACTTTTCAGTTTCTATATCTCTGCACTGTTGCATGGAGGTGTTTTGGGTGCGTGTGTATAGGTACCTTAGGCTAATGCCTCCCATGTGTGTGATAGCCTACTCGGCGCTGGTCGCTAGCCCCTGGCCTATTGGAGGCGGGCTTGGGGTGTCGCGGCTCGGGCCCCGTTGGGTCGGGTCGTGACAGAGTGGTATCAGAGGAGGTTCCACCTTTGGCATCTCAGAGCGTAGCTAGTCTACCTGTGAGTTTGGTTTGGGTTGCATAGCAGTAGTGTTAGGATGTTTCGAGTTCGGCTTTCAGGCCAGGGACTCCAGTGTTGGTGCGGTGGCCGACGTATCTATACACCAGGACTCTGATAACCTGCCTTTTGACTCAGGACATTCGTACACTGGTCGCAGGGACATAATGGTACATGCATCATATATGACTGAGTTTTTGATTTTTCCTTGTCCTTCTTGAGTCAGCTCTCTAGATATACTCTTTGACTGTGGTGCGTCTTGAATGTATTTCAGGATGCCTCCACGACGACAGCCAGCGGGGGTTCTGTAGTAGGATTGTGCTGATGACCCGCCCCATGTAGTGGCTGTGGAGCAGGGTGCAGGTTCTGAGGTTGCACCTCCAGGTGGTCTCCCAGTTGAGCCACCACCTGTCGAACAGCTGGTTGTGTCGGCGGTGCAGGACGAGGTGGCACGTGGGCTGAGTGCGCTGCACGAGTTCCAGAGGCAGTGACCTCTAAGGTTCCGGGGTGATTCAGACCCCCAGGCAGCTGATGACTGCCTTGAGGCAGTCACCCGAGTTTTCCGCCTAGTGAGGACACCTTCAGATCAGATGGTGGTCCTAGCGGCGAGCCTTCTGCATGGTTCTTCCAGGCGATGGTGGAGTTTGGTGACGCAGTCCCATGATGAGGAGACGCTCACGTGGGAAGAGTTTGAGCGACTCTTCAGGGAGGAGTTCTATCCGGTGATGCTGAGGTCAATGCGGATCCAGGAGATTCTGCAGCTTCTACAGGAGAGCATGACTGTGTCGGAGTACTCAGTGAGGTTTACAGACCTGTCGTGCTACTCCCTAGATATGGTTCGAGACCCGTTCTTTAGGGCTCGGACCTTCGAGCAGGTCTTACGCAGGGACATCTGAGCAGGTGTGGTTTCCTTGTGTCTTCCCACCTATGCTGGAGTGCTGGAGCGAGCTTTGGTGGTGGAGAGTTTTATGGCTGAGAAGATTCCCCCTATTAGTGTTGGGCACTCGAGAGTTGAGACTTCATCGGTCGAATCGGCATTCGGTAGCCGACGACAGACTCAGGGGTCAGGACGTGGCCGACATTTCAGGAGGCGACCCCGGGATGGAGGATCTAAGCCTCAGGGCTCACAGGGCTCGCAGGCCAGTTTTGGTCAGCCTCAGGAGCGGTTGTGTTACGCTTGTGATGGTCGGGGACATCTTGCTATAGATTGTCCCACCCGACGTGCTGCTGAGAGGGAGCCGGTCGATGGACCGCCTTGGCAGAGGCAGCGTCTCGAGCAAGGAGGTCTGCAGGGCGGCGGACGTGGCGGCGGAGCTGGTGCAGCAGGAGGAGGTGGTAGGCAGTACCAGTTTCCACCACCCCCACCCCCAGGTGGTCCACGCCAAGCTCAGGGAGATGGTGGTCGAGGGCGAGGACAGCTGCATGCCCTAGAGGCAGTCGACCTAGAGGCACCGCGGATGGATAGAGGTACGCCTTGTGTCCTTTCTACTTACTGCAGTAGTTTGTCAGACATTATTTAGAGGTACTCCTTCCTTTTGTTGCTTGATCAAGTTTTGTTCAGGTTGTTGGTAAGACCCTGTGTATGTGTTTGTTGCTGAGCTCGCTGGTGTGTGAGACCCAATTGAGAGTCTGGTCGCTTTCCTTGTGCTTAGAGCTTTTCGGGGACGAAAAGTTCTAAGGGGGGGAGGATGTAGCGACTCGGGTTTTTGTCCCTGTCAGACTTTGGGATATTTTTTCGAAAAATTCCAGAGCTAGGCGTGAAGACGGCATGCGATTCTGAGGCCCGGTGTTCCCGGAATTAATTTTATAAAAATATTAAGTATTTTTATACTATGCACGTGGTGGGGGTGTGATATCTCCTAAACGGTAGCTCAGAATGGGAATCTGAGGGCACGGTTGCGTCCGGAACATGACGTTTACCCTAGGAGGGGTGTAAACTTTGTGGGAACGGGCCTGCGGTGAGAAACGCCACTAGGGGCATTTTCGTAAATAAGTGGTGAAGTTAGTGTGCGAGTGTCGGCTCGAATAACTTCTGAACGGAGTCTCGGATAGAAAATCTGAGTCTGCCGTTGCGTTCAGAACGGCGTGTTTACCCTAGGGGTGACCTTACTTTTGTTCTCATCGGGCGTCGGGTCCGAGGCGGGTTTGGCGCCGGCGGGCCGCTGATATAAATATTAGCCCCCCCCCCCCCAACGTTCCTCTCGGCGTTCTTCGCCGTTCTTCGCCGCCACTCCGCCGAATCGAGAAAACGAAGCGCCCACGAGCTCAGAATTTGACGGCGGACGTTCCAGGAGCACGCAGCGGAAGCTCTGGAGCGTGGATCTAAGGCAGAACGTCGGCGTTTCGCCCGCGAGGTAGGCTGATTTGAGTTTTAACCCCCGGTCCCATTTTTGCTGCGTTTTTCTTCAAATTGAAGCCGTAGCAGTGTAGATCGGGTCCCGAGGGTCATGTAGACGCCTCCAGATCGCAAAACGGACCACCGGGGTGCCCCCGGCGGTCCGCGGGGGCACGCCGGCAGCGCGCGGCGAAGGGCCACCGGCAGGGGCGGGCCGGCGGCGGCGGCCGGTCCAGGCCGGCCGGACCGGCCGGTCGGGCCGGTCCGACCTCTTTTCACATACGGGGGTCTTTAAACCCCCGTATCTTGCAATCCGAGAGCTGAATTCACGTGCCGTTTGCGGCAACGCGACCCTAACTACGAGGCAAACCCTCTGGTGTGGGTTTAAGGTTTTAAAGGTTCGGGATCGTGGCCCGGGAGCTAGAAACTTTGTAAAAAAATAATATTATTTTATTATTTTACGACTTCGGGCCATTGTAACTTCTACCCGGAGCGTCCGATTGACGTGCCGTCTATGGCGTTGAGACCCTGATGGTATGACGGACTTTTTGAGATGGTTTCTGGGTGTTGGGACTGAGAACGAGGTGCGGGCCCCACAATGCCGGGTTTTGGCGTTTGAGGAGAAACGCAGCTTTTGCACCAGGAGTCCGATTTTGGCGGATGAATAGTCGATCCAGTATGTTTTTCCGAGAGGATCGCAATTGTGCGATCCGTTCGATGAGTTTCGGAATCCAGGCGTGGGCCCCACCCGAGCTGGCCTTCGGTGAATAGTACCTTTTTCACCGGGTGTCCGTTTTGGACGAGCGAGTAGTCGATTCCGCTTGTTTTTTCGAGGGTATCATCATGGTGTGATCCGCTCAATGGGTTTCGGGATCGTTGTGTGGGCCCCTCACGAGCTAGCTATGGTGAATAGTGCCTTTTTCACCGGTGCTCCGTTTCGGGCGAGTAAACAGCCTATCCTGCGTGTTTTCGGTGTGGAACGCGATGGTGGCCTCGGTTTTGGCTTCGGAGGTGCGCAATGTGGCGTTGTGGCGGGTCCCTCGGGTTAGCAACATTTGGACCAACAGTGGTTGAGGGTTCTTCCTTAGTTCGTTCCTACGAGGGTTAGTGTGGTATCACGACCTTCGTATGGGTTTGTGATCCTCTCGATGGGATGTTTAAACTGTTAGAGTTGTGGTATCCCTCTGGTGGGCCCGGAGTGGATCCTCTAACATCTTTACCCTAGATCGGGTTCTTGGTATCGCTGTGACCGCTTATTCACGGGCGGTGATCCCCTATCTAGCAGGTTAACCCCATAGGGTTTCTGGCATCATCGGAAATATGATCCCTTACGCGGTGGGTCGTGCACAGTAGGGTTATGGCATCGTCGGGTTTACGATCCCCTACTCATCATGATGTTTATAGTAGGGTTGTGGTATCGTTGGTTATGCGATCCCCTACTCAGCGCTTGGTTTCAGTAGGGTTGTGGTACCGTTGGTTATGTGATCCCCTACTCAGCGCGTGGTTTCGGTAGGGTTGCGGCATAGTCAGTTCGATCCCCTACATTGCGAGTTATACTAGATAGGGTTCCGGTATCGTCATGACCATCTTTATATGGACAATGATCCTCTATCAGAGTGTGGAGTTTCTGTCGAGTGCCAGATCGGGTTGTGGTATCCCCCAGCGGATCCTGGGTGTGATCCCCTATCTGTGAGAACTACGTATGCCAGATCGGGTCGTGTTATCCCCCAGCGGACCCTGGGAGTGATCCCCTATCTGTGAGCTACGTATACCGGAGTGGGTCTTGGTATCCCCTAGCGGACCCTAGCGGCGATCCCCTATCCGAGGAGTTTGGTAGTTATGTTGGTTCAGCGAGGTTTCCTCAGTGATGTTATCAGACGAGCGTGGTTTCCTCAGTGATGTTATCAGACGAGCGTGGTCTCTCGGGTGAGCGTCTGAGATGTTTTTTTGGGACCCGATGGAGTGTATCTCTCGGATGAGTGTCATCTGGTATGACAATGTTCGTGTGGTGTACTCTCCTAGTTGGGACAGTTGCTGGTGATGAGGTCGGTACCTCTTGTGGCTTTGTGGCATGAGCTGAGTATATCTGGATGGTTCAAGGTGTATGTATGGGCATACACCTGAGCTGAGCTGAGCTGACTACTTTTGTTTAGCCGAGGATGGTCATGAGATGGAGTTTCTCTCTCGTCTGGGTTCCCTCTGGTTGGGTTGAGCGGACTGTTGCCTTTCAGTTTCTCCCTTGGGTTTTGGGTTTTTGGGGTGCCTACTGAGTATGTTTATACTCACCCCTGCATGGGCTTTGCCTGCACATGCTTGTGTCTTGTGCAGACCCCAGGCCTTTTGACGGAGTCCTAGGAGGACCCGGAGCAGGCAGAGCTTAGTGAGCGAGATGACCGGGGTGTTTACCGGATTTGTGCCGAGGGAGCTTTCCGGCGGGTGTTTGCGGCAGTGTTCCCCTTCTTCAGAGCAGGTTGGACGCGCTTTGTAGTTTTCTTTTGGTGGGCCCTGTTTTGCCCTTGTATTTTTGTTGTTGCTCTCTGGTTGTGGGATAGTGTATGCATGCATTTACTTTTCAGTTTCTATATCTCTGCACTATTTCATGGAGGTGTTGTGGGTGCGTGTGTACAGGTACCTTAAGCTAATGCCTCCCATGTGTGTGATAGCCTACTCAGCGCTGGTCGCCAGCCCCTGGCCTATTGGAAGCGGGCTTGGGGTGTCGCGTCTCGGGCCCCGTTGGGTCGGGTCGTGACATGAATATCGAGATATTCTCTTCTTAAAAGTTGTATACATTGATTTTTACTATCATCCCTAAAATTTTTGCTTCCTTAGGACTTTTGGATCCAATGATATGGCTATTTTACTAAATAGTTTTCACCTATCCATTTTTATCAACACTTTTTCAAAGGCTAAAATATGAATTTGTTTTTGAAAAAGAAGATGCCCTCAAATAAGAATAATTTATTTTAACAAGTTTGACTCACATATCTTAGATTTCACACTAAAAAATCACATCCTAATTTGATGATTAAATTACGATAAAATTCAGGAATAATGTCTTTTTTTTAATTCACTTCCAGAATGGTGGGCTGGGATTCAAATCTTCATTTGGGCCCCTTGATTTTGGATTTGGGCCTTGAAATTTTTATTCGTGACTCCTTGAATTTTTATCCAAATGTTTGAGGAGAATGAATGAATTTTCACTTCTATATTGATCCCAGTAATTCAATCTTTATGGATGGTCCAGTTTATTCACAGATTCTGTGGGCCTTCTTGGGTGGTCCATATGACCCTACAAATGGAAGAATTTCCCAATGATTATTTCTAATGATATGTGGAAAATTGAATAAGGAATCCTAAAAAACATGAACCACACAATATATATTAGTAGGGTTATTTTTATTATTAAACTAGTAAACTGACTTGAATCTGGATGAATTCAAACAGTGCTCGCAAATTATAATTAATATTTAAACATTAATATTTCACAAAAATTATGAAAATTTCATATAAAATCAGTAAAGAGAGTATATAATAAGTTATAAATAATTTAATAACATCAGTGACCCAATTCACAAAATCTTCCATCAGTTATAGGTAGTTTTTCCATTACCTACCTCTTAATTTTTCAACTGTTGATTTATTTCATTCCAAAATTTATGGTTTAATTTTCTATTTTTGAATTTTGTGTGTATATGGGTTTTTATCCTGGTTTTTATAGAAATAAATAGTTTTTGTTGTTTTTTAATGTGTTGTGAAAGAATGATTCTATTTACTTATTCCCACTAATTCTTTATAAAATGGACCAAATAGATCCTAAAAATTAGTTTTATATAAAATCATTTGGGTATTTAGATGGAAGTTCCAAAGGTGTTTTGGGATTTAGAATTTTTTTTGGAAGGTTTCACTTGTAAATTTAAAGTGTATCTTGAAATTATAAGTGTTTAATATTATTTAAGGAATTTATTTCAATAAAATGTAAGGTTTAAAATGTGTTTACCCCATTTGGGTCTTGTAAAGAGTAAAAGTGGTGTGTTTTAATATTTTAAGGGATTTTATAAAAAAGAGAATTTTCTAAATGTAATTAAAATGATGTATCTTCAATGTGTGATATTTTTAAGAATGGTTTAAATTTTGTTTTGAAATTTTAAAAGTGGATTGGACTTCCAGGTCTATCTTTTTTTAAAGAAAAACACAGTACCTTTAAACTGGTTGTTTTTTTCATTTGATACCCCATTTGTTTCCCCTTTTCATTTTTCACCCATTAAGGTTTTTTATTATTATAATAGTGATTTTGAAATGAAGATAGGTTGATTTTGTGTGAGGGTGTTGAAAGATAGGGTGATATTTCTCTATTCATGTGATTCCAACCATGATCTTGTATGATTATCTACCCTCACAATTTTATTGGTCATGGGAGTGTTAGGCCACTAAGTATATTCTTGGATAATTGAAACCTATATTTAGATTGCATATCTAGAAAGAGATATACTGGGTTTATGAGTGCACATGGATGGTTACCCATGGTTGTTTCAAGCTCCTAAGATGATGGGATTGGGCCTGGCAAGCTTTATGGGTCTATCGAGACATTAGAGTTCATAGAGGTTGACCTAAGGTGTTTATCACCAGTTTAGGATCTATATTACTTGAGTTCCTAGGTTAGATCCAATGATACATACCTCATTATTGGTGGTTTGAGTAGGGGATGTTTACTTGTGCTTCATTTCTCTCCCAATCTTGTGTTGATTATGATTCCCTTACCATGCGTACTTTTATTATATGGATTTGACTTATGATTCCCATTTTATTACATGAAATTTTCTCCTATTTGGTTTGATTTGTTTATAAATGGTTTTTAAATAGGCTTTGGAAAAATGGATATGTTAAAGGTACTCAAATTAACATTCAAATTGAATTTTAACAGGAGGTTTTAGGTTGGAATATGTCTTAGGTTAAGAAAATGGATTCCAAGGGATTGTTTTTATTTATGTAAAATAAAATTTAAAACCCATTATTTGGAATTGTATTTCAAGAAAACATTAAAATTGTTTTTATAATTAAGAGTTTTGGCATGTTTCAAGGCAGTTAGCAGCCTACTGAGTATTTTTATGCCAATGTTTGTTATCATATCTTAGTCATAGTGCTTTAATACAAACCCAGTTCTTGGCCTAGACTTTTAATTCTCTTAAAGAATTAATTTAATTGGGGATTTTGGTTAGTGGTTAGTTAGTTTTATTTATAAACTAATCATGTGGTACTCATTACCGTATTTTTAAGACTTTATTTTATGTTCATAGAATGTGTTCCCAGGTTTTCCATTTTAATTAGTTCTTTACTACATGAATATTTGGTTATGTGTGGATTGAACAATGTATATATGTGGTCATAGAAGATGAATTGGAGTAGTATCATGTTGATAGAATTCATGGTGAGTTGATAATTTATTTCTACATTTTTACATCTTGTGTTTGTTTATTTCTACCTGTTTCTTTTTTCATGGATTCCCAATTTATATAAAGTTCATGCCATATTTTATGGATCAAATAATTTTTTTTAACTCTAATTTAAGGTATAAATCATACCCATTACTTTTACTTGAGTCCATATAATGTTTCATTCGATTGTGGGGGTGGAGAGTTCCCCTTATGTCAGTGGAAAGTTTGTTTAGTCACTGATTTTGATAGCAGCTTGTGCTAGTTTTTAAAAAATGGTATATGATCCTAGGTTCATGAGTATCCTTTTTCTTATTTCGTGTATATTTTTATAAGAGTGATTTTGAAGTTATTATTGGAACTTTAGGGGTAAACAAGGGGGATATTTTCATGAGATATCATCTATTTGGAGTCTTGAGTTTCCCTGTGATGTGGGGTTTGAAATTTGATATTGAAATTTCATTTGATTAATACTTATGATGTGTTGATACTACTTGAAATTGAAGAGTTTTCTTTATAGTGGCTTGTATTTTGGGATGAAAATGGAAGATGGGATGATATCATGAGGTTATCATGAATTCCCTTAGAAATAGGTAGTGACCAAATTCTCAATCATGAGTTGTCAAAGGAATTATTATGAGTCTAACAAGTGTTACCACAAACCATGTGGTACCATCAATAATAGTTTCAAATACCTTTGTCCTGATGTTTAGACTGGCTTTGAGAAGCAACCAAATATGGGGTAAATTAAGGGGAGTCTTGTGATATGTTTATGGTGTAGTTTAAATAGTGTAATTTCATTATTATTCTGTGTTTTTAATTTTTTATTTTTTGGGTTGAAAAAAGAAAAATTTTATAAAATATTGTTTTTAAAAAAGATATCGGTGATTAATTTGAAAGTGGGTTTAGAATAGTGGATAATTTTTGTAAAATATTTTTTGGAGGAGTGTTTTAAAAATGGAAGTTGGTATTTTATTTTAAAACCAGTGTTTAAAATTTTTGAAAAAGGAACTTCAAGGGGAATATTTTACTTCAAGTGTATGTTTTAAATAAATTGGATTTTAAAATTTATTGATGGGGGTGTTATTTTATAATAAAAATGGATGTTTTTGATATGTGAAATATGTTCCAAGTTTTATGTCTAATAAATGAACTGGTTGATTTTATATCTCATGTAGTTTAAATTCTTCCCAATCCCTCCCAGAAAAGTTATGGTTATGGTAGATGGTTCATTTCAAGGGATGAAACTCTAGGTAATCCTCTCCTTTGTTAGGTGTAGTTCCTCTAGTTAGTGTCCCCAACCTAACTTGAAATCAAGTGTTGGTTTTTGGATCCTTATTACTCAAGGAATCGGTTTAAGGTTTCATTGTTCCTTATTCATTATTTTTTCATAGTGATCTATGACACATATCAGTGCTGCTTTTACGTGATTAATTTTTTTCATTCACAATATTTCATTTGGGTCTTCCATTATTTCATTTTAGTTTAATTTTGGATCTTATTATAGTTTTTTGGGCTTGTACATGTTTGGAACAAGATAAGGGATAACTATGTGTGTCTTCCTAGGAAACAATGCACATTCAGTTTTGATTCCAAAGGAGGGTGAATTGTTAGGTGAATGGTTAGTGAAAAACATGTATCTTTATCCTCAAACCAAGAACCATTATCTAGAGGAATTTAAAATAGTTGGTGGAGAGTTTTCAAACTATGTGACCAAACCACGTGTCTTCTCCAGTATCCCAAAAATGGGTGCATGGTTGGAATATTGTTTGTTAAACTATTTTTTCAAAGCATACAACATGTATATTTTTTTCTAAATTTTCTTTTCAAGACCTAAAATATATCTATTTTAGATTATTTTTTATATAGTTGAATCATCTCTTGAACCAGGTGACTCCTCTTGGATATCTTTGATATTTTTTTCCTTTCAGTGAACATTTTCAATGTATCCTTTTGTGTTGGATCTATTTTTTCCAAGGTATGTGCCCATTATTGGTCATTATATATTTTTATTCTATATATGATCTACTCTCCTTTAATTAAACCTTATATTGGGGTTTTTTATACAAGTTCTAAGGTTTTTTACATGATCTAATTGGGTTTCTAATAGTTTTTTAGGTAATTGAGTTTCTTTGTTTGGATATTAATTGATCATTGTGTGTTCTTCAAGAATCATTATTTTATACGCTTTATATCCCTTCCTTTTTTCTATAAATGTTAGATCGATGATTCTTATTTGATAATTCTTGGATTATGTTACTTACTTCTCTTCTGTAACCCTGTTTTTCTAATGACTTGTGCAACATAGGTGAGTGTCATAATTCTAAGTGTATCAAGGTAGATAGTTTCATTATTCCTCTTTATTCAAAAAACCATTCGTGATTTATCTTAAAATTTGGTCTTTAGAAATTTTGTAAAGCGTGATTTATTGACTTATCTTAGAAATGGTTTTCAAGTGGTTTTAAAAGGTTATGAGAAATATTTTGACAAAATGTGGTGGTTCTAGTTATGGTTTTGATAATAGATTTTCCCCATGGTGTTATTAACTGAAATGTTTCCAAAGAATATTTTTTTTATTTTAAAGATAAAATTTCCATTGATTTATTCTGACATGCTAAACCTAGATGTGATAAAAAATGATAAAGGTAGCCATCCTTGGTGATAAAATATTTCCCCTTAGACTTGTTATGTTATGTTAATGTGAGAACCAGGTTTACTATGTTGCGAAAATGAGCGACTTTTGGGTGTGAACGCTCACCCCCGTATACCTACTTTATTATGGTAATTTTCACACCATGTGTCCTATTGATCATGATAAAGTTATAAGGATCCTAATTGGGTTGGATCTATTGATAACCGACTTCTTGTTTTCTCCAGTGTTTATCCTTGAAATATTTAATTATGATATTTAATAAAAATATTTAGTATCCTATTTATTTTTATACCTCATAAATTTTGAAAAGGGTTGATTATTATATACTTTTTATTGAAATGTGTAGAATTTTATATCATTCATCTTTTCCTTGTACTAGTGAATAAGTGTTTTATTTTATAGATTCTTCTTATGAAACACTTGGTGGGATCCTACTGGGATGTTTATTCCACACCCTATATGCACCTTTATGATTTTATAGATCTTTTTTATTTGATGGGATATGGGAAAGGAATTATAGGGTGGTGATGGGTTTGTTCATTAGTAGGATTTGGGAATGTGGGGGTTACTTTATAACACATGGAGTCGGGTCTTAGAAGTTTCTAAGTACTTTGGTTTTTCTATATACTATGGAAATTATTTTGAAAATTTTTTTATCTTTTATTATGACAGATTTATTAGGAATTATTACATTAATCAATATCTTTATATCACCTTGTTATAGGTTCTTTAAGGTAAAATAATTTCCAAAAGGTTGTTCTTGATTCCCAAGAACTTATTTCTAGATTGTGCGGATTCCTAGTTACTTATTTCTAGCTTATGCATATTCCCATCGGGCCATGTCAGGACCGTTTTGGTTTATGGATCATTGGGTAATCCGATTTGGGTCATGAAAAAATGGTATCAAAGGGTAGTTTTTCTATTTCCATTGTCAGTATGCATTTTGGGATGTATTTTTGGAAAGGATATAGGAATGTGGATACTAAATAGGTATGTTTTGAGTGAGTTCCTAACAATATCTCATCATTATGAGCCTAAAGTTACCATGGGTGGTCAGGAAATGTGTATTTTGGTATTTGGAGTGTTTTAATACCAATAATTATTTTTATATGTCTCCTAATAATTCTAGTTGACTTCTTTTATTCAAAACTAGAATTTATTTAGGGATCACATCTTCTTTTATGTCTTTTTCTTTTTTATGTGTAGTACTATTCTCGTATAAGAATTATAACTTTTCAATGGGAGCATGTTTCCAAAAAACTGTGTTAAGGAAACCCACCATTTGATCAGAATCTAATTAAAGCATTGGTGTGCATGGCCCAAGATATAGACCAAGGTATGGAACCGCGCATGTTCAAGATAAAAAGGTAAAACCTTAAAGTGGTGAGGATATAAATCGAACCTATTAATTTATTTTCAATAAAATGTTATCCTTATAAGGTAATAATACCCCTCAAGAGGTAAATTATATTTTTTATAAGCTCAAGAGGCTTTTCAAATTCTTGGAGATGCCTAATGCATTCAAAGTGAATTGATCAATATTCAAACTTGAAGGTATGAAAAGAAGGTGGTGGACGTAGTTTTCTTGGATAAAAAGTATGATATCTTGGAGTGAAAAGTATCAAATCCATTTTATCTAAGAAATTATTCCCAGAATATAACCATATCATAATCCATTGAGTTTATCAAAATTTATATAGGGAATTAGATACTGATGGATTATGCTAATCATTTTGCTGAGCATGCTAGTTTTCTCTTGAAGTTGATGATAATATAAAGCAATTGAGGTTTTTGATGGGTATTTCATATAATATTTGATCTCAGGTATTTATGTTAAATCTAACCAGATATTTTGAGGAGGTGGATAGGTTTTTTATGGTTCAGATTGTCTTAGTAGGTAAGTCGGAATTGATAGAAGTTCATGTTTCCTTGGGTGGTGGATCTAGTGGTTCTTACAAGGTAAAGAGGAAGTAAAGTGGGTTTCATGGGTAAAATATTGGTGGTTCATCTCAAATGTATCTTATTTCACCATACTCAATGTATAGTGGCACGTAATACTACCAGTGTGGCCAATTAAGATACACAAAGTTACTTTCCCCATGCCTCCAAAGGTTTTCAACTCATGTGGGTGTCGTGGTCACTTGTAAAAGTTTTTTTGGGATCTATCTTTTCCTCACTCTGGTAGAGCCTCGTCAATACCTATAGGATATATGATGTAGTTATATACTTCAAGGAATATATGGCTCTAGCCATAGGCCTCCAAAATAATGTAGTTACACACAGCGAAAGAGTCTTCTATGGAAGTTGATGTATGGCATGCGACTGTAATATGTACCATTTTTCTTTCTTCAACCATAGAGATTACTTTATTTGTTATAGGTGCCTATCAATAATTTATATCAACTCATATATTAGATCTTATAAAACATCCAATGTAACTCATTTCATTATTTATGGAATTGGTGAAATCTCCAAGAAAGAAGAAAGAGTAGGGTTTTAATTATCCCTTGTGATCTTTCTTTATGTGAAAGATGGAGATAGTTTAGGATTTATAAGTTCTCAACTTGGAACACTTCGATGTGATTATAAATATGGATTGGTCGATCACCCACAAGGCTCGAATCAATTGTTATCATCAGTGGGTTCTCTTCAATAATGTCCAAGCCCGACACACCACTATGATGGTATCCAGACTGATGGGTCACATGGCCTCAACTATGCCTCCACATATGCTAGAGGTTTCCAGCTAGTGGAGAGGGTTTAAGGAGGTGATAGAGGGGATACTATACCCTCATCATCAGATTAGTACCATAGTTTATCAAATAATAAATAACATACAAAATTGTAAGAAGTAATAAAAGAAAGTCAGAGTAGTGGAAGGATAATACAAACTGAATACTAAAAGATGTCAAATGCCAATGTACAATGATTCATTCATGTACAGATGATAATAAAAAACTAAAATAGTAGACATATAGTAGGAAGTGATATAGCATAGTACACAAATACATATAATATGCCAAAATCCCCAAGGGTTATCTTTATGATTATCCTGAGCTCCGGCTCAGTCATGTACTCCTAACTCTTAGGTACAAGCAAAACAACATAAGCATAAATCATGGTTCTAGAAACATGAGGTCTACTCAGGTTCACTAGTGGAATGGTTTCCCCAGAAGGGTGTGAGATATAAATCCCATTAGGTTACCACCCATGGAATCTATGAATAAAAAAATAAGGTAAATAATTGTACAGGTAATATTAGTAATAGAAATATTGAAATAAATAAATACTCATCCCATTCAAGTTCTTAAAGGACACCTAGTGTCTCTGTCTCTACCTACTTAGTCCCATGGATGGAATGAGTTCTCGATAAGAATCTCTATATATATTAATGATATATATATGTAGTTATATATTCCATCGAACTCTATGAACCAAGTGTGTGCTGATGCTAATGGTCATATACCCAGAATACTAGTTGTTGGAAAGACCGGGTGTAACTCAATCATCCTTAACCAGTCTAAATGAGCCTATAATCTCAAGAAATATGGTACATTCCCTAAATAAAAATAAATTTTGATTCATCATTCATGAAACTCAATATTGTGAGTGATCCATCATCACATCACTCTAAATAGGGAGTGTGGAGCCTCAGCCCAACGTCGTACTAGTTTCAATGGTGTGAGATTCCATGAAATCAACACCCAATGTAAGGGGATGATTTTCTACCATGGTCAACAGACCCCTTACCATCATTATAGTACCCATATCAAAAAATAATCATTTTATAAAAAAAATAATTAGATTCATGAGCCATTACCTCTCATACACTGAATTTAATTAATCCCATTATATAAATAAGAGAATCACATTTAACAATAGCATGTATTAACCATGCTATGATCGGCATGGACCTTCCACCATTTATAATTCATTTCATTTAAATTTAAAACATATAATCCATTAATGTAAATAAATCCATCATGAACATTCTATTTATGTTAACACATACCATTTAATTCATTTAAGTAAGGCAGTCCATCATGTTAATCCATTCCATTTATTTCATTCCATTTAATTAAACATTTCATGGGAGTTCATTTTACTAGATAAAAAGGGAACTTATAAGGTACCATGGTCAACTAGGGAATTACCTACATGTGTAATAACATTAAAAAATCAAGCCAAAAACTTAGGAGGTTCTTGTTTCATTTTTTATTTATATATGGATGGGTCAATCCAATAAATTCATAACAATTGGCCAAGAACATAGAAGGTTCTTTTGTTAAATTAATTTTTATATAAGAAGGAGGGAAATTACATTTATAACATCAAAGGATTCCATGTACTAAAAATTAATTTTACCAAAAAATAAAATCAAGTATAGAGAAACACCAAAGCATCAAGCCAAACATGATTTAAACCACTAACGATCAATTTATAACTTAGAAGACAACACGCCTCATTTGGGGGGTTTTATTATAAAAATGTTAAACTGACAATAAAAAATTCAATTGGTATAATTAATAATAATATTTCAATTCACCAAGGATAAATTTAAAATAAAATACCAAACATGGAAAAGAAAACATGAGGATTCAACAAGAAACTAAGGAGTTTCCATCATCAATTTGACGAATCCTATAAGGGGAAATTCCATCATTAAGTTATGTCAAAGAATTAGAAGGAAATATGGGAATTTAATCAATTAATCATAAATGTTCAATTAAATCCAAAAAAACCAAGGGGTGTCTGTGATAAAAGTTATGAATCCCTATCTACTCAACAAAGCTCAATAGAAGTAATATAGGGTTCAGAAAACCTTTTATATTGAAGAAAATGATTTTAAAATAATTAATGAAAAAATATGGTGTGTGGATAAATGGTTCTATTCGTAAAATGATAGAAATTTAAGGAAAGAGTCCTAAATTTCCTACCTCGTGATTGGGATGTTACACTTTTCCAATATAAAGGTCTATTTTGGTCTGGTTTGGATGAAATCTACGAAACGAAGATCCACCCTAAAAATAGGGAAAATGAGCTTGCACCTCAATAACTTGGTTGAGATAGGATTAAATAAATAAAAATTCAAAGAGAATCGAGAGCTTACAGATACAGATCTATAGAGACTAATAGTAATCAAATTGGATAATGGATGGAGTAGTTCTCTACATGCCTAGAAGGAGGATCTTGGTAGCTAACATGGAATATAGAGGATCTTCACATGGATTTTGCGAGAAAAAGAAATAAATAAATTAATTTTAAACCTAATTAAGGGTATTTTAGTTATTTTACCCCCAAAACCAAGTTGCACTATTTGGATGCATGGCTAGGACAAACTGTGTAACAACCATGTGGCTCATCCTACCTAGTAAACCCACCTCAGATAGTTGTATTTCACGTTTAGCCTAACTATGTGCCAACCTTGTGATGAATAGTTCTTAGGCAATAACTAAGTGCCACAAACTATGAAAGTTAGGTGCATAGTTTGGGTAAATCTTGAAAATCCCATTCACTTCACATCTGTTCCTCTAGGTAAGGCCACACAGTTTTCTACAGGGGATGCAATGTTTCAAACAAATCGTGTGCCTCTGTCAGACCACCCAGACCATAATATTTTAGAGCTCAAAACTCCCAAAACTCAACGAGTCACTTGAGGGAACCCATGGGAATTTATCCAAGTCCAAACAGAATACATTTAATTGTAAAAACTATCAGAATTGTATTCTGAAGATCGGTTCAAAGAATGACCCATCCACCAAATGAAAAGGTTCAAATTCCCTCAAAATTCTCATCCAATACAAAACATAGTTTGTTACAATCTCCACGCCTTATAAATTATCATCCCTAATAAGACTTAAAGAATATATAAAATATCACTCGACCGAAAATGGTCACGAAGTCTTGTTCAAATGGTCATGTTACTTTTCCCAATTCCCAACACACCTCCATGAATTACTTAATCACACATCACATATTCCGTTAAAACCCAAGACAACACTAGTTTTCCTATTACAACACTATTATTGAGCTTACCCATGATTGTTTATCTAGAAACAAGATCACATTATCATATCATTGAACAACTAGCCAATGGTTCTCCCCACCTTAGTCATTAACATAGAAAAGAGACAACTCCAAGCTACGTTACCTCAGCTATCAAAACTGCCTTAAAAATCTTGCCCCTCCGTGTTTTAACAATGCTCTTGATGTGGTTTCCCTAATTGGGTGAACCAGAGTGCTTCTGGGGTTATATTAGGGACCCCATTGGAAAGAAATGGATGAATCTTGATCGACCAAACCAAAACTATACGTGCAAAATTTCCATGAAAGATATAGCCAACCATTTAACCACACTCACCTTAACCAAGTTACATTCTTTAAAATGTTTCCATTAAACATTATACCTTAAGTAAGAATTAAGCAAGTCGATCCACCTCCAGTAGAACATTCTTAAAACACCTAGATTATATGGCTAGCGTGATCCAAACTGAACTAAGATACCTTCTCCCAAGGAATTATGCATTGAGAAAAAAACTCATTCATTGAAGCTCATACCTAAATTCTGGTGATGTTACTTAATCAACCCATCACCTGTTCATTTAAAAAAAATACCTTAGCAAAAAAAGGGGGTGACCCTGATCCATCCCACTAGAATTGTCACCATTTAAATGTTACAACCGATCCTGAAAAAAAGTCTAGCATAACCTCAAATTTATTAAAATTGATTCCAATGAATTATAAAAAGTTAGTACATAATCCACGTTTATAAATAGACATTATTATAATTCTAGGATGTTCACATGAGATCATTGACTAATCCTAGAGTAGTAATAGACTGGAAATCAAGTAAAAATAAAACAGATGGTGTCCAAGAGTCCTTCCAAGTTTTTTATACATGGGAACCCCGATATCACTTCGAACTAACCATGCCTTGATAATAACCATGCTTCTAGATCATAACACTATGAAAACCACCCAAAAAATACCAATATATTTTAATCATTAGCGTGGAATAATACAGAAACTCTCTTAGTCCACCATTTATTATGTCAAGATAGGGGAAATGCTCATATATTTTTGAAGATTACACCAAGAGGATTTAGAATATTACCAAGAAGATTGTTAGAAGAAAAGTCAAACCACTACTAGTCTACTTCCTGAAAGAATCTTGGATTCACCTATCAACATATCGCCATTAACTAATCAAAAATACTTTCCCACCATAGGCGTCTTGTGATTTCTCAAGATTAACCACCGAAGTCCATCCAAGTCCAATGGTGTTTCCAAAGTCTACATACAATTCCAACCACATCAACATCATACTGTCAAGAATTCACTAACATGTACACCAGAATTGACATGATTTTCCCTAGCTTAGGAGTTTCCTATTCATCAAAATAAAATAAGTCCATCCCCTTATAAATTATCTAGATCTGATTCAACTTAAATATACACTTGACAATCCTCCATGTCATGAACAAAAACATCAAATCATTTAGTTTGAAAAATAAAACCCAACTGACCGGCATGTCAAAACACATGATCCTATGGAAATTCATCTCGAGTATTAGGACAAACTTGATTCTTTTAAACACACAGGTCACTCTACTATGGAGATGAAATAAAAATGTACTCAATAGTACAAGGCTGAATGATTACACCAAACTCATCCATATTATACATCATTTAGATACTTGATGGGTATGGTGAATATCAATTCATACTACCCTGATATTTTAGAACTAAGATGTGACATCTTGTATACTACCCTAAGGCTTATTAGCCCCATGCATTCAATTATCTGATGGCCCATACATGAAACTTGTTCAAGATCACACTATCCCATATGATTTTAAAATAGTCTCATGACCTCTTGAGTCACCCAAGGAAAGAGAAAAGGGTCATGAGACCTAAAAAATGGTTGACCATTCCCTTGGCATGGCTAACCTACTGAAAAAGATAATTACCAAATGCTAGTACCCATAACAGGGTTAAGGAAAACCTAACCACCCATCGAAACAAAGTTTCATTTACTAATTAGAAGTCATACTAGGGAAAACAGAACTCAAACGGCACCAAATGACCGAAATCTCACATCATTTAGAAATTCATTTAAGCTCTAAGGGTTCTACCTACCTCGAGCTATCCCCTCACAATAGAATAATCAGCAACCCCAACACTAGTTTATTCCAACTAGAAAGTAAATAGGGTCAAGATCCTGTCATCTTAATACATTTCTTAATACAAGAAAGCCTATGGAAAATAATCACACTTAAAGGGTCTCTCTTCTGTTTGAAATGGACAAATTTTTAAGTGAAAACAACAACTGACATACGGAAATTTGACCAAATGCATTAGGATTATCTTGATATTTTAGGAGAACTATCCACGGGTCCTTTTTGATGTGAAAGAGTCATCCCCGCCTCAATCCGAGGCATGGTGTGACCGGTACCACTCAAAGGGTCTCTCTTCTATTTAAATTGGACACAATTTTAAGTGAAAACAACAACTGACCTACGTAAATGCGACCAAACGCATTCGGATTGTCTTGATCCTTTATGAGAATGATCCATGGGTCCTTTGTGACATGTAAGAGTCAACCCCACCAACCCCCTGGACCGCCCCCCACTGGACACCAACCCAGCCCCTGGACACCCCCCACCCCTCTGGACACCCCCCACCCCCTAGAAACCCCCTCAACCCCCTGTACACGCCCATGGAAAGCCCCCCCCCCCCACCTCGGACAACCCCCCCCCCCCCTAGGACACCCCCCACCCCTGGACAACCACCACTACCCTTGGACGACACCCCCACCCCTCCTTGACACCACCTTACCACCTGCATACCCCCAACCCCCCTGGACACCCCCCACCCATGAACGGAAACCCCCACCCTCCCAGACATCATCCCACCCCCCTTGGACAGCCCCACCAACCCCCTGGACCTCCCCCCCCCCACCTCGGACAGCCCCCCAACCACCCCCCCCCCCGGACACCCCCCACCCCTGGACAACCACCACCCCCCTTGGACGACACCCCCACCCCTCCTTGACACCACCTTACCACCTGCATACCCCCAACCCCCTAGACACCCCCACCCATGGACGGAAACCCCCACCCTCCCAGACATCATCCCACCCCCCTTGGATAGCCCCACCAACCCCCTAGACCCCCGCCCCCCCAGACATCCCCCACCCCCTAGAAAGCCCCCCCCCCCCCCCCCCGACACCCTGGACACCAGCCCACCCCCATGGACACCCCATAGACAGCCCCCCCCCCCCCCCTCCACCTGGACACCCCCCTCATTGGACACCACCCCACCCCCCTTGGATAGCCCTACCAACACCCTGGACCCCCCACCCCACCCCCCTGGACCCCCCCACCTCCTGGACACCCCGATCCCCCCGGACTCCCCCATCCCACCCTCCTGGACACCACCCCACCCCCCTTCGACAGCCCCACCAACCCCCTGGACCTCCCCCACCCCCCGTACACCCCACCCACCTCCTGGAAAGCCCCCCCCCCCCACCCCCGACACCCTGGACACCAGCCCACCCCCCTGGATAGCCCCCACCCCCCCTCCTAGACACCACCCCACCACATAGACACCCCCACCCCCCTGGACACCACCAGCCTCCTTGGAGAGCCCCCCAACCTCCTGGACCCCCCCCCCCCACCCCCCTTGGACACCCCCATCCCCTCATCCCCCCGAACACCCCCTACCCCCCTTTGGACAGCCACCCGTAACCCCCGAACAACCTCCCCAACCCCTTGAATTCTGAATAGAATTATTTATGTATTTAATTAACTTATGAATTATCTGTTAATGGTGTATGGGTATACTTGGTGTAATTAACTTATGATTTATGTGTTAATTTTTTATGGGTATACTTATTGAGATGCTGAATTATTTTAAGGTGCTGTTTGGGTGTGTTGCTGTAGAATTTTTTTTTGCAGTAGACAGGGCTTCTATCAGCGCTTTTTTAGCACTGATAAAATAAGCCTTTATCAGCGCTAAAAAATCTCTAATAAAATAAACATTTATCAGTGCTAACAGAGTGCTGATAAAGGAAGCCTTTATCAGCACTATCTTAGGGCTGATAAAATATACATTTATCAGCACTAACAGAGCACTGATAAAGGCTTCCTTTATCATAACTCTTTTAGAACTGATAAAGTCTTCCTTTATCAGTGCTAAAAAATCACTGATAAAGGGGACCCCCCTTTATCAGCGATGATCTTTACAGTTATTTTTTAGCGCTGATAAAGCCAGTTTTGAGCGCTGATAAAGCCCGTTTTTGTAGTAGTGATTCATATATTTTGAATACAACCTTAAAAAGAATGTATATCCATTTTGAGTACCTTATGATGTTTTTTAACCAAACTAATTATCCCATAAACTTTATTTAATTATTGGATATTATTTTCCATCAGAACTTTGAAATTTTTTTCAATGATGTTCATGTATGACATCATGGTGTACACTTAGAGTGAATAAGATCATGTGTGTCACTTGAGTCATGTTTTGGGAATCTTGAGGGATCACTATCTTTATGATAAATTATCAATGTTCTAATTATGGATCTAATAATTTATTTTCTTAGGACATGTGATCTTGGAATATGGTATGTCAGTTGATCTAGGAAAGTTGTTTTCTATCATGTCATGAGAAGAATCACATAAAATATTCAAGATATGTTACTTACTAGGTTTGGCAGGATAATATCAATGATTCATAAAGGATTTATCGAAGATTTATTCACATTTTAGTACACTCACACATAAGGGTGTGAATATCTTGTGGGATTCAAAGTGTTAGGAATTATTTGAGGAGTCAAAGTGGTGTTTTACCTCTACAATAATTCTGAATTTACTATAGGCCTTACAGGTCTACGTGGTTTTCTAGGATGATTCAAGTTTAGGATTGGGATGTGTCATTATGTAGGGATATCATGTTGTGTCTTATGCATTATGTCAGATCCAACCTCAAGTGCAGAGTTATCCCACTCATGATTTGGATCTCTCAACGGTTTTACATTCCATGAAAAAATAGAATCACTATATTTTTGGGGAAAACTTTATCATTTGTTATGACCATATAATTTTGGGTTATATATTTTATCTAATATACCTGAACCTCCAGTATATGCAATGGATGGAATATATGCATTCATTTGACTTTTAAATTTCCTATACACTAGGAACTGGTAATGTATTTTCTAACTCTATTTGAAACAACATACCTTCCCAGACTATGAAGGAAGAAAATGATGAATGGAACATGATGATAATTTTTTATTAGATGAACCTAGGAGTTAGGGAAAATGATTCTAGTAATGTTATGGATATTTTTCTTATGAAATCCTATTTCTTTGAGATGAATCTTCAATACAAATAGAAATATTATGTATTTTATAGTACCAGTTATTCTTTATATGGTGGTGAGACCATCGGTGATGGGTATCAATCCTCAAAGGATTTTCTTTTTTCATGAGTCTTTTTATTATCCCCTAAACATTGGGAAAGTTCATGTTGGGATATTTTCATCATTTTTTTTATTTTTTACAACCTAGAACCACAAAAAAGTTTTATAACATGAGGAAATAATTTTGGCTTCATGTTATAGAATAGGATATAGCATACTTTGTATTATGATGATACACATGACAAAAAGTTATGGTTGACCACTAGAAACATTTTGGTTTAATTATACTTCTTACCATCTTAAAATGAAAGTGAAATAAAATTTTTATTGATTTTATTGTTAATTTACCTCAAACTACCTACGGTAATAATTTCATCTGGATGGTGAATAATAAATTTACCAAAGAGGAACGTTTCATGTCAATCTATGATAACACTAAAGTGGAGTTCATAGGAAATATGTTTGTGAAAAAAGATTTTAATGCCTCAATTGATCCCTATTTAAATTTTCCCATATATAGACCCTAATTTTACAACATCGTTTTGGAAGGTCCTATAAGAAGAAATGAAAACCAAAGTCGGGTTTTTCATGACATATCATCCTCAAACTGAGGGGAAGATGAAAATTTCTAACTCAATTCTGGAAAATATGCATTGTGCCTATTTCTTGGACTTTGGTGGTTCTTGGGATGTCCACTTGGTAATGGTTGAATTTTCATATAATAAAAGTTACCAATCATCCATTAGAATGGAAAATTTAAAAGATTTGTATGTCCATACTATCATCTCTCCCCATTTTTGTTTTGAGGTTGTATAAGATTATTGGTTAGACTAAATTTGGTTTAATTGATCATGGAAAAATCCAGTGGGATCATCAGTGTTTGGTGATTAATAAAAGATGGTTCATGTCTTATATGGATAGACATAGTCATCCTTTGGATTTTTTAGTTCTTGGTTAATTATTCTTGAAAGTCTTACCCAAATTGGGTCACTCAAGGCTCATAAATAAAGGTAAGATTCCTCCAAATTATGTAGGACCATTTGAGATCATTTAATGGATAGAAATGGTGGAATATCGAAAGTCATTACCACCTCAGTTTTTTTTCAATCTATAATGTATTCTATGTGTCTCAACACAATAAGTATCAGCAAGATCATTCTCATGTTCTGAATTGGGAATACCTTGACATAGATCCTAATTTGTTTATGACCAAACAACCGCTCTGTGTTATTGATTATAAAGTGAAGGTTTTATATAAGAAGTATATACCCTTTTCTTGAGTTCATTAGTATCATGGTTCTTATTCTCATGATATTTGGAAGTGGGATTATTTGATGAGGGATCAGTGGTCCAATATCTTTGATGTTCATCCATATTTGACATATCTTTCTACAGGAATAAAACAATATGGTGGTGAGAATTATCACAACCTAATGTTTACATCCAGTACTTAATAATCATTGTTTTGAGAATATTTCATTTGGGTCTTCTTTCGAGTCATTTTTGGGGACTTCTAGAGTTTTTATGATTTTATGGACCTACACATGGTTGGTATATGATTAGGAAAAACCATACTAGTATTCCATATAAAAAGTTCACTTTGTTTTGAGGCTCTATAAGTGTAACGTCCCAGTTCTGGGTGCCACACAATGGGTGCCCAAAACCTGGTTCTCCACGTGACCTCAAGCGCATTTCCCCAAATGCCAGAGGCTGCCGACTAGTAGCGAGGGCCCAAGTCTGATAGTGGGGAAACTATGCCCTCGTTTTTCAAAGTGCAGCGCAGCGGAATAGGTAAATAGCATACAAGAGGTGGAAGCGGTAAACAATATATAACAGAAATGGATAACTAATAACAAAAAGGAAACCATTAGTCATATATATATATATGAAAATGTAGCATGTCACTACTCTATAAAATATCCAAAACATGTTACACTGCAATAAAATACAACAAAAGTACAAGTACAGAAAAGAAAAACCGAACAGCCAGTGGCATCACGAGCCCAAGATCGATCCCATGCTCCCCTAATTCTCAGCATCAATCAAGTAATTGTATAGGGACCCTTGCCCTTATCCACACTTGCAGAAACATAATATATTTGAGCCGAAGACATGACCCAAACAGGGTGTGAGAAATAAATCCCATTATGCACCCACCAAAGGCTTGTGCCCAACTATGTGAAAATATACAACAATAGTGTGCATTAGTAAAATGCAACAAACTAAGTAGTACTCAAAAGTAACTAACTTTACCAGTTATATTTCCATTTTATTGTTCTTTCAAACATTCAATTTACGATATCACCAAAATGAATATTCTAAGTAAAACAACCATTGTCCTCAAACACGTACACCATTACCCTCAGGTAAAGAGAATCCAAACACATGAATCTACCCACAGGCGTATCGAATATTTCCCTCAAGCGTACGAGGTGATGCCCACAGGCACAGAATCAACTTCCCACAGGCATGGAAGAAGTTTCCCATAGGCTACGTAGTACATTGCCCACAGGAAAATCACAACATCATCCTCAGGCTAAACAAGTTACCGGGCCATGCCCAACATGTAAACAAGAAATACACAAGAAATTCCTCTTAAGGAAATTCTATGATCATTTATTATAAAGGCATACCCTCGGGTATCCTAGCTAAATGGCTAAATAGAGGAACACACCCATGGGGTGGTCCTGGATCCGCACAACGATCCCAACCATCAATTTTTCTCCACATTTAATTTCCTTTACAAAACTAGGTATTTAAAATCTCCACAACCTCAGGCACACGACACCCCAACATGGGTTTGTGGCACAACTGTACACAAAAACACACAACAGTTGAAATTTTAAACACCAAGCCACCTACCTTAAATGCCCCTGAACGGTATATGCGAACAGTGAAGTGAAATTCTAACTGAATGGGAAAATATCAAATTATGTACCTCAAAATTTTGGTTGATTGAATATTATTGAAGATGAATCTCTAGATATTGTGGGAAAGGGAGTAGTGAAATTCTAACTGAATAATGGGAGTTTTCTTGTTCTAGATAACATGAACCATGTTCTAGTATTTCAGGAAAAAAAACTTGATTTTAGTGGGTTATTTGGAAAAGGCATATTTTAGAACAAGATTCTCAATAGGAGTATATAAGATTACTCGAGGTTCTCTTATCATAAAAAGAGGTGTAAAATTTGGGTCATTATATCAGACCTAATGGTTAGTGGGAGTCACACTATCTAAAACAACATCTTTTGGAATTATAGAACTTTTTCATAATTGGGGTGGGCTCCTCAGTGAGAAAAGTTTGAATATTATAGCACATAGAGGTGTATTTAATCTTTATCATTTAAAATTTAGAAGATGTGAAAGATGTATTCTCAGGAAGTGGTGGGAGGTATTTCTTTTTTCCATGAGGAACACCTAAATATTGTAATCTGGGGTTGGTTTGCACAAATGTTTGGGGACCTATCCCAATTCATTATTATGGGATATATTGGTACTTTACTAGATTTATTTATGATTCCGCAACAAAATAATGAAAATATTTTCTAAATAATAATAGTAAAGTGATAGAAATATTCATTCAATTGAAGGTTGTAGTAGGAAGATAAAATGGAAGCAAGTTGGAATGTATAATCTCTAAAAACGGTGCTCATTTTACCAAAATGAGATTTTGGAATTATAATAAAAAAAGAATAATTAGTCATGAGATGACTATTTTGGGAACATATAAGGAAAATGGGGTAGCTGATAGTTTCACAACTTCTACCAGTGGGGCTTGTGCCATGACTTCCCAAGACCACCTCCAATAGATCAAGGGCTGGTGAATAGCACAAAGTTGGAATATCACTAACATGGGAGGCACTGTCTATTTACCTATATAAATGCACACATCTCCAAGACCACAAAATGATAAAATGAAAAACCCACTATGAAAAAAATGCATGCATACCATTATCCCAACCAATAGAGTATGACAAGAAAGTAAAGTGAAGTAAAGTAAACTATGAGAGAATAAAATACCACCAAAAGAAAGAGTCTGCAAACTAAAAAGACCAACCTGTAAATAAATAGGTATTGGGAATTTTACTCGAAGTTGTAGGAACACCTCATCCTATCTGAACTCGCAAAGATCTGTCTAATCCAGGACCTCCCTGGACTCCATAAAAAGGTTTCTCATCTATACAAGACACACCATGTGTGGGAAAAACGCATGTAGGGGAAAGTATAAAAATACTCAGTAAGACACCCCGAAACCAAATATCAATACACAAATGAGGATACAATCATCTCTACAAAGTATATGTCTACAACACATATAATAATGATATCTAGATATAATCAAACCAAGACAAGCAGTCTAGAGGTAAGTCGCCACTACCACATACCCACACTAAGGATTTAGCTTAACAATTCCACGAAGCACTGATCCAGGAGAACACAATCCTGAGTCTGATAGCACTGACGATGTCCATCCAAGAATTATTGTTCATTGGAAACCATCATGAGAGAAATACACTAATAGATCTAAAGAGAGAGATATTATACAACAAATGAGGATCACAACTGGGGCCATGGGGTTATACCAACAAATCTATATGGATTAACCTGCTAAGTATAGGATTGATGCCCGAAGAAGTTGTTCAAGTCAATACCAAAGTCTCTACCTTGGGCATGAATAATGAATAGAGGATACTGCTCAGGGCCTCTCAGTGGAGATTCCAAAAACTCTATCCTGAAATTCCTTTTTAAGGGGTCATACTTCTATGAGTTAGAAATGATACAAACAAACCTTCAGGGGAATGATTTGGGAACTAACCATTAACGAAATGTGTCCAATATATAGTTTAAAAGTATCTCAATCCATATAGAAGTGAGTATATGACGTGTATTAGGGTCACACATAGTGTTCCTTGACCCAGGGTACTGCTTGTGTACAATGGCCCGTGTTAAAAGAACATGTATTGTATAAGATGGGTACACTCCATGTTGAAGGGTCACATGCCATGTCATTCCATTTTGTGTCCACTCATGTACTCTAGTCGTGTGCTAATACATGATGTCTATCTATGTCTTCCTGTTCATGTACCAATACACAGGGTAACCTATGTATTCAGTTTGGGCCAAGCCGTGTCATCGGGTATATGTCGTGGAGGCAACCCGTGTACTTCACATTGTGTATGTATATCTCTCAAGATACATGGAGAGTATCAAGGAAGGTCCTATATGTCGTGTGATAGGTTCACATGTCGGTTTTCATTTAACTGACTCATGAAACCCTAGTCGTCACTCAGTGGGGGACACACACTATGAAGCCTCAGGTTACACGCCATGTTCATCATGATTTTCTAGAAATAATATCCTTCATCTACATGACTCAGTCGATCCTTTGGAGCTCGATTAAAAATTCTTTTCATATCAAAATTGCAGGAGGGTCGTCTCACCATCACAGCTCTGAATCAGTGATTTTAGGGTCATCAATCAACTCTAAAAACTGATTCCATTCATCCGCTTGTAAATCATTCGATGAACAGGTATTCCAAAATTTCTTCAATTCTTACATCTCCATCATTTTCGCACCTCTTCTAGGTCATCTTGAAGTAGGATCTTCAATTTTTCAATGTTTCACCAAGTATTGAAGGTGAAATTATCTTTTGTTCATAAACCACGAAGAACGAAGAATGCGAAGAATATAACAGGGGGAAAATGCACAAAGAAAAACTGAAGGAAAGAACCTCAGCTATTGTTTATTTTAGCCTTGATTTATTCCTGTATGAACAATCAATATATACAAACAAAATAATCTCTACATCAAACCCTGATAATTCCCATAAATAAAATTCATCACTCAAGAAAGATTGATCTATGGGTCAACCTATTTGTTGGTTGATCCGAATTTGGTTTTTATTATAAAAACGGGGAAAAATCCAAATAACAACACCCTAACTTAGGGTAGGATAATTATCTAAAGAAGTTTTATCATCACATCATCTCCATTGGAGTGATTCATCAAGAATTGGGTTCATCAATTTCTGATCCAAGTTATATCATCATTCACCGCTGAGTGAGTTCTACATGGTTCACTACAGAACCTCTAAAAAAATCGATGATTATGAGTCTAACCCTATATCCCTTATTAAAAGGATAATTAAAAATAATTTTAATTGAATAACTATGAAATGTTAAAATAAAATAAATCTTTCAATTTATTTTATTCATTAAAATGCCAGAAAACTAATTTTCATAGTTTTCCCATTTTGGCCAATTTTAGGTCACACTTAGGGTAAACACCCTTCTCTGAGAACAATGGTGCCCTTATATTTTTTATCTAGGAACCCGTTTAGATGTCATTACTCTTTTTCAAGAAAATTTCATGCGCCTGCTATTTAATATTTTAATATGTTTCAAACATTTATTCCGGTAACCATGTGCCTCAAAATAGCATACTTTCCTAGCACCTTTTCTCAAATTAATTCCATATAATATTTAAAAATAGTACAAATAAAAATCTAGGACAATAAATTCTCCCCACCTTAGGGCTTTACATCCCTGAAAATTCAAAACAAAGGCTAAACAAAAAGATATGGGTATTGTGCCAGAATCTAATCCTTCTACTCCCATGTTCTCTCTTGGAGATTTATGTGCTACCACAATACACGTACCAAGGGAATCAATCACCCACATAGGATCATCTCATATTGATCTATGATCTCTAATGGGTACTTAGAAAAATTCATTCCATCATCATTGTCCATCTCTCCCCAGTCGATGACGTGTGATGGATCATACGCATACCTCCACGACAATGACACGTGGAAGACATCGTGTACCTGGTCCAACTACAGAAGTAGATCCAAGCTGTATTCAAATTATTCAACTCTACACAGTATCTGAAGAGGGTCGATAAACCGCAGAGATAACTTTTTTCCCCTACCAAATCTCTACAATCCATGTCAAGGTTAAACTTAAAGGAATACAAGGTCTCCTTCATAGAACTCCAAAGGCCTCTACCGCCTATCATCATAAGATTTCTAATGACTATGTGCAGTCTTCATCCACTCCTGGATGATTTTCACATTCTCGGTAGTATCTCTCACCAACTTTGGGCTCGTGAATACTAACTCTCCTGGTTCAGTCCAGCAAAGTGGGGATAGCCAGGGTCTCCCATAAAAAGCCTTGAATAGTTCCATACCAATGGTGTAATGGTAGTTTTTATATGAAAACTCCACTAGAGGTAGTTGATCCTCCCAACTACGGATGAAGTCCAACATGCAATCCCACAGCATTTCCTTCCGGACCTGAATAGTCCACTCCATCTGGTTCTTTTTATGGGGGTGAAACTCCATGCTCAAATGTAACTGAGTCCCAAATGCCTCTTACAATAACTTATACAACCTATATGTAAAATTATCATCAAAATTATAAACTATCATCAATGGGACCCCATGGAGTAAAACTCTCTCTTGAACATAGAGGCCTCCAAATATATCTACAAAACTCTGCTCTTAGATAGCTAGGAAGTGGGCTGACTTGGTGAGTTAGTCAACGATCACCCAGATGGCATCATGTCCCCTAGATGTACTTGGTAAACACATCACTAAGTCCATAGATATCCCATCCCACTTCCATTATGGCACCTCAAGGGTTTTATCTAAACCCACTAGAACCCAGTGCTCAACCTTCACTAGCTAATAAGTATTGCATCAAGAAACAGACTTTTCCACTTTCTTCTTTATCCTTGTCCACTAGAACTGACATCGGATATCCTGGTCTATCTTTACCACACCAAGATGTACCACCAAATGGGATGTATTAAACTCTTTTATAACCTCCTCATGAAAAACCATTGGTACTGTTTTTCATCCTCTGAAAATTATGAAGTTCTCTCCACCTTGTGAATATCTATTAGGTGCATATCCTGTAGAAATATGAGCATATAGGGTCTCATAGTTGTTATCCCCAAGATACGCCTCCCTAACTCATTATAATAATGGACGGGTGAAAACCATCAACTAGAGGTAAGTTGCTCCATCTCCATCCACCAAGGATAACTATAACAAGGCCAAATGGTCTAATGCCTCATTTATAAACTAGGAACTAGATCTCCTTCTGAGAGAATATTCTACCACATTCCCCTTATCAGTAGTATAGACAATATTAAAGTCATAGTACTGGAGGAACAATATCCATCTCCCCTGTCTCAATTTCAGATTCTTCTTAGTGAAGACATACTTCAGACTCTTAGGATCATAGTATACAATAAACTGCTCACCCATCAGGTAGTTTCGCCACATCTTCAATACGAAGACTACTACTGCTAACTCAATATTGTGGGTCATGTATTTCTTCTCATGTGGCCCCAAATGGTGTGAACCATAGGAAATAACTTCTTACCTCTACATCAGGACACAACCAAGTCTAGTCCCTAAGGCATCGTAGAACACTATGTACTTGAAACCCTCCTATGGAAATCTCAAGATCAAATTTCTCATCAAACTCTACCCCAACTATTGAAAATCCTACTGACACTTATCTATCCACACAAAAGGTTATCCCCATTAAGTAAAATTTTTCATAGGTGATGTTATCTTGTATAAAATATGTATGAATATATAGTAATAGCTCATTATCCCAAGGAATATATGAACCTCTGTCACACTCCTAGGTGGATCCCATGCTACAACTACCTCCACCTTGGATGGGTCCACTTCCACTCCATCTGCTGAGATAACATGTCCCAAAAAGTGGACCGACTGAATCTAGAACTTGAACATTGAGAGTTTCCCATAAAGCTAGTGCTCTCGGAGTACGTTCAGAACCGTCCTTTGGTGTCTCACATGCTCTTCCTTATATGTTGAGTACACAAGGATATCATGGATTAAGACTACCACAAATTGATCTAAATAAGGGTAAAAGATCCAGTTCATGAGACCCATGAACACTACGGGGGAATTCATCACACCAAAGGTAATCACCAAGTACTCATAGTGATTATAGATGCATCTAAAAAAATTTCTCATTATATCCTTGTCCCGTACTCGCAACTGGTGATAGCATAATCGGAGGTCAACCTTCAAAAACCATCATACCCCTCTCAAATGATCGAATAGTTCATCGATCCCCAGTAGTGGATACCTGTTTTTCACGGTCACCTAGTTTGAGTTTAGGTAGTCTAAAGACAAACTCAAGCTCCTATATACCTTTTTAGTAAACAAAATTGGGTCCACCCAGGGTGAAACATAGGGTCTCACAAATTCCTTCCTCTGTAATTCCTCCAACTGCATTCTCAGCTCACGAAGTTCTATGGAAGCCATCTGATATGATAGGGCTAATATCAGTGTCTTCCCAGTGTGTAACTTGATGCAGAAGTCTATCTCTTAGAAGAGAGTTGAACCTGGAATATCTTTTGGAAATACATCCTCGTATTCTTCCACCACAACTGGGATATGAAAACTCAAAATGTTTGTTGCTTCAAGGTTCATGCTATCCAAATAATGAGTAATTGGATGCAGCCTCCTATTCATGATTCCATCTTATGTTGCATAGGTTCCCCTTTCACCAAAAAAGAAAAACCTCATTCCATAATTGCAAACACACCACACCCTTTGCATAAAATAATAAATCTGGTCATTGACTGAAGATAATCAATCCATACCAAGAATGGCGTCGTAAGGCCTCGATTCTACCACTAAGAGGTTATAACCTAAAACCCTCACATCCAAGGGTCAATTCACACTATCGGTATAGATGTTTGATCATTGAGGCTTCTACAATGGGATTATCTAAGCATAAGGGTCGGGCCAACAGTTCAACTAGAATATCTAGGTCTTGTACAAGATATGTGGAGAGAAAGGAATGACTAGCACCTAGTTCAATCAGTACTAAATCAAAAGTAAAAAAACACATTTATCACACCTCGATTCATTATCGAAGCCCTTGGGTCATATGCCTCAACCACATGCAGTTTTCCCTACCCCTATCCTTCTTCTCCCTAAGCCTGGCGTGGACCTCCTGGGGGTGGTGGTGGTAACAAGTTGAAATGTTGACCAGATACTACTGCTCTCCCAACTCCTCTACCATATTTCACCATATGGATCTTCTTTCTCTTTTTTTCTCCACCTTGGTGGTCCATCCCTTATTAACATGTCATCAGCACAGTGTTTTGGAGAATCTTGAGTGAGATGTCTCTTGTCGTCACACAAATAGCACCACCTCTCCCAAGGCTGACTAGATCCACCATCTAAGACCTAAACTACAGATTTAATGTCCTAGGATATCCTCCTAAAGCATGTCCCATGTTCGAATGATTAATACTGACATCGACTACCAACTATCGAGGTATCTGCACCTGCCAACCTACTGATAACTACCACCAACTATACATACTCATCTAAGAAACTCTTAACCCCCAAAGATTTATCAAGCACCAAAGCATATGTTGGAATGCATAAAGGGACAATGCTAGATTGGGTGTATTTATGTCGACCTCACTAGAAGGTATGATCCCTAAAATACTAATCCTTAACCATATCTATCGAGTATCTATAAAGGTTGGTGAACCTCAATGAATAATAATCCATGGTCAAGCTAACTTGTTAGAGCTGAAGAAGCTCTTGTATATGAAATTCTCTCAGCATAACGGGTGATAACTCCTCTCAAAAGAGATGTTGTAAATCCATTCATGAAAGAGTCACCTCATTGTGAGTCTGGATACCCAAAATCCACCATCTCCCTACTGATCCATGTAGAAGGATTGCTGTTAGGGCCACCATTTGATCTACTGGTATCTGAACTAGGAGAAAAACTTGGGTCATTGCCTCAAGATAGGCCTCAACCACCTGAGGCTCAAGCTATCCCCGGAACCTGAGTGGACTCTATCTATGAAACATTTGAACTGTGCTCATTCAGTGCTCCTCATTTTCTAGTAATGTTGGTACTACATGTTTCTTCATAGGTGGTTGTATATCTTGTGCACCATCTGCAAGTGACGTCTGTAGAACTGGTCCCAGTATCAAAGCCTCATCACTAAGGGGTCATCCTCCTGATCAAGATGTTGAATTCCAGGTGGTATGCATCTCAGGGGGCATCCTATAAGAAGATAAGATTTACCCCGATCAATGAGAATATCTGGAGAGCTTACTCAAGAAGAACATATAACCGCAACCCATTACTATATGATGCATGTACTGTTATTTTCCCAGTAACTAGTGTTCTCATTTACCGAGTCGAAAAGCAGGTTATCAGAGTCCAATTGTATGGGTACATCAGCCATCCACACCAAAATTGGAGTCCCAGGCCTAAAAGGTGAACTCATAACACTAAACATTGTTTCCCCAAACCAATCTCACAGACTCTTGGTCCTAAATTAGAACTGACTGCTCTGATATCACTCTATCACGACACATCCTAGTGGTTCCCATGCCGTAACTCCCAAAGACTGCCTCTAATAGGACATGGGATACTTACTAGAACTGATTAATCATATCACTAACATGGGAGGCATTAACTATATACATATACACTTACACAAATCTCCAAGCCCGCAAAATGATGAAATGTAAAACCCACTAAGAAAACAATGAATGCATACCACTATCCCAACCAATAGAGTAAGATAATAAAGTAATGTATAGTAAAGTAAACTAATCTAGATTACATGCCCACCAAAATAAATATTTTGAAAACTACAGAGTCTAACCTATAGACGAATAGGTACTGGGACTGCTGCTTAAAGTCGTAGGAACACCTCAGACTGTCTAAACTCACAAAGCTCTATCTGGTCCATTTCTTCCCTAGAATCCATTCAAAAGGTTGCTCGTATTCACAATACATGACACATGTGGGAAAATCCTATGTAGGGGAGTGTATAAAAATACTCAGTAGGATACACTAAAAAAATATAGAAATGAAAAAAAAGATACAGTCAGCTCTACACAGTATATGTCTACAAAACATATAAAAAGGATATTCAAATATACTCAAACCAAGACATGAAATCTAGAGGTAAGCCACAACTACCACATACCCACGGTAGGTATTCAGCTCAAAGATTCCACAAAGCACTCATTCCAGAGAACACACTCTTGAGTCTAATAGAACTAATGAAGTCCATACAAGAATTATTACTCATCAAAAACCATCCTGATAGAGATATGATGATAGATATGAAGAGAGATATATGATACCATAGATGAGGATCACAGCCAAGGACATGGGGTGATACCAACAACTCGCAAACCATTTTTTTGTATTATTGAAAATACACTTTGAAGAAAAGTGGAAACCTCACATAAGTTACATAGATCTTTCAAAAAAAATATCAAAACAAATTACAAAAAATCAAATATCCAAACAACCATATCACCACGCCACACACCGACATACTTTAAAATTTCGAAAAAAAGAGACATCATTACCTCCTCAACCCCACCACCTCATGATGAACGCCCTGACACAAACCGAACCTACTCGAAACATGCTTGCTGGTGATAAACATCCGCTGAAAACAATTATTTCCACTGAAGGCACGGGAATAACTTGCATGAACGACATCTATTAACAGAACCATTGTCATCAACACCAAAGAAGAACCAGGATCACAATGCCTCAAAAGAAACACATGTGGATAACCAACATTGAGGGAACCAATAAAAGGGAAGATACTCTCCATTAGTGCCTCTTGGAACCCCCTTCCATTCACAAAAACACATCCCAAATCCTATATGGAATCCATATCGCCCAATTGACCTAGAAAGGAGCAATTTACTAGGAATCTTGAGCAGCGTGAGAGCAAATAGGACCTTCATAGAGAGCCACGATGAAGCCAACACTATCAATACCACATAACACATCAATATCTGACCAGCATAACCAGAAAAGCAATCTCAACACTGAATAAAATAGACAACAAAGGACCAAAGAAAACATCATCTTTAACGGATAAAAACAACCAAAAAACACTGAGGACCTTCCAAAAAAAGCTGGAAACCCTAGTGGAAGACGTCACCAGCTAAGATGATCCCCCGCCACCGATTCACAACCACCAACACCATCCCAAAACCACTGCAAAAAACACTCATACTAAATAGAAAATTTTTCAAGCATAAAGGGATGGGTATCAAGAGAAGAGGAGGGAAAATAAGGATGGAAGGAAGAAACCTAACCTTACACCGACACAGTCCCAAAACACCTGAGTGCCTTCGTGACAAACCAGATGTTGTTTAACATGAAGGTTAAGATGATAATAGCAAAGGGTGAGTGAAATAAATCCATGAAACAAAAGCAAACAATCAACCGAAATGGAACCATCAAAAGTAGACTCCAAAATAAAACCAGGGTCACCGAGAGAGCCAATAATAGAAAGGAGAAGCGCGAGTGCCAAGGAGTTGAAGAGACAGAAAAACAAATTCATCGATGAATAGAGGATCAAAAATAAGATTAGATAGTAGAAAAAATGAAATTCAATAGAGAAGATATGAGCCACTCCATATCTAGGGAAAGGAACCCTAGATGGAGAAGAAGGGAGCTTTATAGATAACTCTTGGAGAAAACAGGTCCATCATGTGATACTAACAAATCCATTTGGATTAACCTTATAAGTATAGAATCGATGATCGATGAAGTTGGTCACATCAATACTAAATACAATACCTAGGGAATGAATAATGAATAGAGGATCCTTATCTAGGACTCTAGGTGGAGATCCAACAACTCTATCTTGAAAGTCCCGTTGAAGGGATCATACTTATATGATTAGGAAATGATACCAACTAACCTTCTGGGGAAAGATTCGAGAATTAACCCTTAACAAAATTTGTATAATATATGGTGGAAAAGTAGCTCAAACCATTTAGAAGAGAGTACATGGCGTGTAGTATGGTCACATGTCGTGTCCCTTAACATCGGGTTCTTCTTGTGTACAATGACATGTGTCAATATTACATGTTGTGTAGAATAAGGGTACACACTGTGTCGAAGGGTCATATGTAGTGTCCTTCCATTCAGGGTTCACTCATGTACTCCGATCATGTTCCAGTACACAGTGTAAACCTGTGTCCGCCTGCCTGTGTACTAGTACATGGGATAACCCGTGTAATTGGTATGGGTCAAGCTATGTGGTGGGGTACATGTCATATAGGAAACCTATGTACTCAACCACATGACTACGTATCTCCTAAGATACACGTTGAGTCTCTGGAAAGGTCCTACATTCTTTGTGATAGGGTCACATACTGTGTGGCATTTAACTAACTCCCAATACTCTAGCCAGCACTCAGTAGGGGCCACAGGCCGTGTAATCCCGGGTTACATGCCGTGTTCATCGCAATTTTCCAGAAACCACCCCCTTCCTATGCACACCTCGTCCGATACTCCACAGCTTGATTCAAAGGTATGTTCTTCTCGAAACCAAATATTGAGGGTTGTCTCACCATCACAACACTAAATCGGTGAGTTTTGGGTCTTCAATTGGCTCTGAAAACCGATTCCATTCATCCGCTTGTAAATCATTTGAAGAACGGTTATTCTCGAATTGCTTAGATTCTTATCTATCCATCATCATCTCACCTCCTATAGGTCATACCAATCCCGGATCTTCAATTTAGGATCATGTCACCATGGATTGAAGGTGAAATGATCATTCGTTCATAAACCACAAAGAACAAAGAACATAAAAAATATAATGGGGGACAAAAGGCACACAGAACAACCCAAGGAATGATTCTCATTAATTATTCATTATATCCTTGATCTTTTCCCATCATAATAATCAATAAATCCAAAAATAATAATCTCTACATAAAACCTCAATAATTCCCCCAAATAAAACTCATCCCACAAGAATCATTGGTTCACATGTCAACCTTCTCATTGGTTGATCCGAGTTCGTCGCTGATTCTAAAAACGGGGAAAGAAATTCCAAATAAAAATTCCCTACCTTGGGGTGGGATCAATCATTGATGATGTTGGATCTCCATTTCTGCGTCATTGGAGAGATTCATCATTAATGGCATTCATCTATCTCTAATCCAAGTTCCATCATTGTTCCCCTCTGATATAGTTCTCCAAGGTTCTCTCTAGAGCCTCCGAGAAATTACAGGATTATGATCATAACCTTTGATCCCTACTTAAAAGGCTAATTAAAAATAAACACTGATACATCACTATGAATCATTAAAATAAATTAAATATTTAAATTTATTTTATTTATTAAAACACATGAAAACTACTTTTACCAATTGACCCATGTCGGCCGATGTTAGGTCATGCCTAGGGTAAACTTACTGCTCTAAATACAATAGTTCCATCAGATTTATGATCTGGGAAACCATTTACAAGTTATTTCACTTTTTTAGGAAAAATGAATGTGTAAGCTATTTAATATTCTAATATATTTTAAACATTTATTTCAGGCACCCTGTACCTCGGAATTGTACTTCATCTCAGTGCCTGGTATCGAATTAATTCTATATAATATTTAAAAAAATAAACGAAATAATTGAGGACATTATAGAGAGAAATAATTGTATTTTTATGGAGAGTCGAAGAAGTATTCTTTTACATTCTGGAATACCTAATGAGTTTTGGGAAGAACAAATTGGAATGGAAATTTAATAAATAAAAGTTCGTTGGAACTATATGGATAGTATTAATTAGAATAACTTTGGTTCGAAAAAGTTCTATAAGTTTCTCACCTATGAGTTTTAAAAAAATTAACTGATATGAATGTATGAAAAAGAAAATTATAAGCTTCAAGAAAAATCTTCAGCATGTTTCTTCGTATAATATGGACATGGTGACTTTGTATTTTAACTCTCAGATGATCAATAAAAAATTTAGACATCCAACTATTCTCTTTATTGAGTAGTGGAATGATCGAAACGTGAAGGTGAATGAGATTGAGGGTAATGATTCCACTTCAGTTCATGTTGATCCAAATGGTGGTTCTAGAGGATCACATGTTCTGGAATGTTCATATATATCTAAATATAATGAAAGTGCATGTTTTCTAGAATTATTTTCATAGGATAGTGAATAAGGATTGTAATTTCATACAATGGATGTTATATTTGAAATATCATGAACTGAGGATGCTCGATTAAGATTTCTGAAATGTGAAGTTCCAGAAGTTACTGTTTTTGAAGAAGATAATTTGGGTTTAATTTGAAAAAAGAATATTCAAAGATCATATGGAAGGTGAATAGGTATGGAGATGATATAATTTTATTACTTTTAAAGGATGAAGGAGAACCAGTGAGTCTAGAAGAAGTGTCAACACTAGGTGATTCTAGAAAGTGGGAGTTATCAATTTAGGATTAGTCAGATTCACTATAATTGAATAACACTTAGGAGAACAGAAATACCAATTGGGAAGAAATAAAATGAAAACCAATGGGTATTCTGGTTGAAAGAGGAGGTTGGTGGATGGAAGAGATAAAAATCAAGGCTGGTTGTGAAATGTTTCCAGTATAAAAAAGGTATCAAATTATATGTGATATTCTCTCAGGTAGTAAAAATAATACCAACTAAATTTTTTTGTGTTTTTTTCATTTGAAAATTTATACATTGAAAAAATTGATATAAATATGGTTTTTATTCATGGGTATTTAGAGGAATAAATTTATATAATGTAAATTTTTTGTTTTATAGACAATTGGAATCAAGGCTTCGTGTGAAAACAAAATATTCTCTATATTTTGTAAAAAACCACAAAGGTGATAAAACTGGAAGATTGACTCCTTTATGGAAGAGAAATATTTAACTCAATGTAATTATAATAACTATTATTCTTAGAATAATTGTAGTGCAAATTAATTTATTATCTTACTCTTGGATATGGATGATATATTGTTGGTAGGTCCAAATATTCAGCTGATTTGGAATTTAGAGGATGATATTTCAGGAATGTTTTAGATTAAAGATATTGGTGAAAAAGAATAAGATATTAGTCATGAGTATTGAACATGATAGGAAAGTCATATTTTTTTATCCTATAGGGATTACATGTATAAGATCATTGATATATTCTGAATGATTGGATGTATTCTAGTTCTAACTCCTCCCAATGATCACTTTAAAGAGTAAAAGGATCAAGAAACAAGAATAGAAGAGGAAAATAAGTACATGGATAATATCTTTTAAGAATCATCAATCATGATATTGATGTATTCTATAGTTTCTACACATCCAAATATTTCTCATGTAGTGGTAGTGGTCATTTGATTAATAAAAATTCAAGGAAGGTTCATTAGAAAGGTGTTATGTAGATTGTGTTGAGACCAATTTTGTGGGTTGTAATTTTTTTCAATGAATTATTGTCAAGTAATTTCAATATGTTGATAAATAAGAATATCTTAGAGGTTATTATAAAGTTCCCAAGAATTTTTCTCATTATGTTAAATAAATTGAAATTTGTATATACATCATGGATTTGGTATTTGAAATTTCTTTTCAAATTTTAAAATGATAGTCTATATGGTTTTCTTTAGGATCAATAGAGACAAATTAAAGATAAAATATTTTTATGATGAAGGATTTTTAAACTTTCATTCACATGTTGTATGGAGGTTTGAATGGAATATTTAGGAGATACCATTAAATCGATCCATGACATGTAAGATAAAATTATAAAGCTCAAATTTCATGGAATTGGTTATCATAATTGTTATGAAAGAGTTTCTTGGTTGAATAATGAAATATAGATTAAGTGAAAAAAATAAAAATTGAAGTTTGAGAGTTAGTTTCATAAGTGAGAAACCATGTATGTTAATCTCTATACGCACTCCGTGTAAGGAACATTTTCATTTGTGATTTTTTACATAGATGAATCTGTGTACCCAAAAAGGGTGTTTTTAATGGTATTATCCACATATGTTTTTTTCTACATAAGTAAAACTATGTAGTTGAATACCCTGCTTTATATAAAAATTGTTCATATAAGATAATGAACAGATTATGTGAATGGACTGCATGTGAAAATGAATCTACATAGGAAAATGGATCACGTTCATGAATTCATGCATATGATTTTATGTGAATTTATAATAATGATATTGATTATAATGATATTTTCTAAATGGCTTTATGATTAATTTTGTGATAATAACATAAGAGGGTTCTTGGAAAAATATTTTCATTTCTGAACCAAGTCTAATTTATAAGATGTTAAGTATGATATTCTGTACTGAATTTATAATCATAGATATTTTGTTTAATATTAAATTATGATATACATAAAGTTTTAAGGAATGTATGATTTAATTCTCATCCATGAATTTTTAGAAGTATCATGGGATTTAGGTCACGATGAATGTTCTACAACTACTGTAATTTCATGTAATCATGCATACGAGCTAGGAAATATAGAGAAATTTTTGTGGAATGAGGAATGGATAGAGCATGAGGTTTGTGTTGTAGATGAAATATCAATGAATGAATTTACTATAAAATCATACATATGAGTTTTAAATGCATAAAAAATAATTTTAGGCTGAAGGATAGTTTTTTAAGAATGATGAATCCATGTCATTTATTTAGTGTGGTTATCATATGAAGAGTTGTAAGAAAATATCTATTATTAGTGTAGTAGTTAATATCAAGTCTATAGGAATTATGAGAATAATTTTAAGCTCAATATTTTAGTTATATTATGAGACAGTGATTTTTTATATATAAGAGATTTGAATTACTAAAAATCTTGGTAATTCAAGTCAAGTATTTACGTGGGATAGTGAAAAATAATAATAATAATAATAATAAGTCGATAATAATATAGCTAACAATGTGGTTCTTATAATTACATATATATATATATATATATTGTAGGTTCTCAAAGAAATATGAGTGGGTTGGAGATCTAATACAAAAAAAATGAAGATATTATTTACTATTATCGAAGAAGAATAGATAGATACTCGACTCTATGATTATAATCTTCATACACCTATTATGATTCAAATCCAATAAGATGAGATCCAGTGCAATCTATTCTACACTGAATATGAAATAGGTAACATGAAAAAATAATATAAGAGATTTATGTTAATATATGTTTCATATGAATTAGAGAAGGAAGGAGTATCATTTGAGTTTCTTATTTTGAAGGATGGAAAGATGGTTGTGTGCACTATTATTCAAACAAGGGAAGAAGAAAGGGGGATGCTTACATGTTGTTGTGTAAGTGATAATATATGTAAGAACTCATACATTAAACAACCCATACATTCATTATTTATAAAAAGGGTTTCACTTTCTTATATTTTTTAGTATCTTTTTGGTTAATAGTTTTAGATAATTAGATCACAACTCTTATATAACAACCCCATATATTATAAAGTGTACACTTCCAATAAGTATCCATTTTTTAAACAATATAAAACTATTATAACGAAACATGTTTTATTTTCATGACAAATATTCATGAATTTCAACTTGACCTATTCTTTTTTATTCCTATTACTTAACCACTATGAAAAATATTTAAAAATGTGGGATGAGCACAAAAAACTTAATAAGGGACATACAAAAAGAAACAAAGAAACATGTTAGTCTATTTTAAAACCATGAGATCATAAAAGAGATTATTCCTTTAATATAAAAAACATTGTTCTCAAATAATAGTTTAGTTACACATGAAATCATCTTTAATACCCAATGTTTTTCATAAAATAAATTATAAGAAAACATGAAGGTAAAATCGTAATCATGAGGGTTTATTTAGAAAAAATAATAATCCTTGAAAACATTTTCATAAAAAAATACATACTTAACAAAAAATGGAATAATCATTTCTATAAAAAAAGATCAATATATTACCTTGTGAAATAAAAATATTTCCATTAAAACTCATTTCCAAGCATAGAAAAGTCATGTAGTTAACTTGGGACATAATTTTCATATCACTCTTACAATCACTATTACAAATGGAAAAACATACCAGATAAATTTTTATAATCTCTTAGGGGAAACCTATAATCAGCTAACAATGTCCTTTTACCTAATGCATTGGAGGGATATATCAGGTTGTCCTTTCATATTGAGATATATCAGGCTCACCCATCATCATAAAAATGATCAAGAACAATCAAATAATCATAAAACATGAAATATTTCATTTTAATCGTCACACTCATAAAAATATTCTATACACATATAAGAAAAACATTTTCATATCTTGAAATATCTATTCCATTTAAAGACAGTTTTGAAAGAAACCATTAAAATATGTTAAGATGGTTTTTCTTTAAAAAAATGAATTATTATAAAGGAATAAAAACATAAAATAATGGCTATGTAAGTGGGAAAAAACTCATTGACACTATAGACGTGATGATAGAACATTCATTTTTCCTTTTCTAAATCAAGTAAAAGCTTTCCTTGTAAATTATGTAAAAATATTCCTTTTGATAAAATTTATTATAATATCAAAAGATACATAAAATTTCCTTTATAATTCATTTATTAACATATAAATATATCCTAAAAAATAGTTTTAATAATATTTACATGGAAGAACAAGATTTATAAAATAAATCTTTAAAACATTTAAAATAAGGATTTAAGTTAAAGTGTCACTAACCTCGAGTCTAAATCATCATATATGTTATTTATTTTACTAAATAATAAAATAATGTTAATTATAAACATTATTAAAAACTTTTTTCAGGATTATTATTCTTTTTATTTTATTTATTACCATGTTACATAAAATTACTTAATAAATTAAGTTCACATTAGATGTTTTGATGATATTCGACTCATATGTCCCAAATGACATTGTTAAGTTGACTATAGTCAAAAAGGTCATTATTTTATAATATAAAAAATAAAAAACATAACATAATAATTATTTTTATATATCAATTATAATTTCAAAACCAACCATGAATATGGTAATAAAAAACAAACTATATTATAATCATTGAGACGGTAGATCGTACGTACACAGGAGTAACGTTTCCATTTTCAACGATCATGATGAAAAGAATGTATGTATTATTTTATGTTTCTATAATTATTATTATTATATTATAAATATTAAATAATTTCAATAACTATACTTATATATAGAATCCATTTTATGTGGTTATGAAAAATGAATCACATTGCATCATTGAGGAGGTAATCCAAACGTACGTATAAACAATGTTATCATTTTTCAATGGATAGAAAGGTAGTAAAGTATAAGATATATTATATTTTTATAATGATAAATATATCATGAATATAATATATATATATATATATTAAATCCTTTATTATAAATATCTATGATATCTCTGGATGTAAAATGAATTACATTGGGTTTTGCGGAAGTTATCCGTTGTATACACAAACGATGGTCTCATTTTATATTTGATAGAAGAGGAGGTGGATATATTTTATTAAATTGACATAATAACATATTAATTTATTTAATATAATTATTTTATAATTTTATCATTTTTTTAATGAAATTTAAATGATGTATACGTATAAATAAAACCAAAACATTCGGTTAAAAGTTATAACTCTTCTTTGGACAACTACCTTTTCGGTATACCTTAGTCCCTCTAAGGTTGGTATTATTACCAAAATAATACCTATAGGATTAAGTAATTATTTTTTTGGGAATTTATTTAGGAAACTCTTACCTGATATAGATTTATTGAATGGTGTGGTGAAGATAGGAGAAAAGGTACCGTTTTATAAGTGAGGGTAATGACACACTTGGAATTACTTAAAAGATTAAATAATATATGTATATATATATATCATTATAATTTAAAGTGGAACCAATGCACCAAAAATATAATATAATATGTTATAGTGTTTAAATTAACTCAACCAATCACATTTACACAAGTAAAGGATACATTTTAATCCTTATCTCCTAGTAAAATCACTTTAAACTCATGTTAACGTTAACTATGATAGCCTAACTTATTACCATGATAACATAATTATATGACCCAAAATAAATTGGAAATTATAAAAAAAAAATTGAACCTGATGGTTCCAAATTTTCAATCTATTTTATCATATTTAGTTTCTAAACGTGGAAGAAATTTATTTTAATATAAGAACACAAAATGTATGAAAAATAATTTTTTTGAAAAAAAATCAGGTTTAAGTGTAAAAATAATTTTACCCTGAAATCACGTAATGATTTGGTGTCCACAAATTTTTTGGTTTAAATAAAAATAATGGGAATATTTTTAGACTATTAGAGAAATAAAAAACTTAATTTCATCTTCCAACCATTCTATTAAATGTAAAGACCCAAAAATAGTTTTTAAGTTGAAAAAAAATATAACTTATCTTCTCAAAAGTTAAGATTGGGTACCCAAATTCAAATTAATGATTTATAATACATTAATTTAATCTATAAATAGTTTCTTGGAATAAAATAACTCCTAAATTTGGATAAATTAAAGATTTTTTTAAATTTTAACTTTTATCCCTTTAGTTTAGCCCCCCCCCCCCAGTAAACCTATTTTAACCTTTACTATGGTAACATATTTTTATAGTTTATACTGTTAATTATGAACAAAGATTAATTTAACCTAAAAAACTAATATTAATTATTATTATTCATAAAATTTAATTTAATTTATCAACTTCAATTCATAAAATTGGAATAATTTAACTAAAAAAAACACGTAAACTGTGAGGAACAATGGGTTTTTGAAAAAATATATTTTTAAGTATAAAAATTATTCTATACAAAATTCAAGTATAATGTCGATTCCAATACTATTTATTATAATGTTTTTAAACAATATAAACTAATTAGGTATTGAAAATAATCCAATTTATAATTTTAATTTTTAGTTTTCTTAAAATAAAATACATGTTTCAATAAAAACTAGTATTTTTTATTATTTATTAAAAATAAAGTATTCCAAAAAATTATAAAAAATCTATCCATAGATAATTTTTACATTATGATTTTAAAAATTATATCCTCTTTACCAAATAAATTTTCAAAAATTTATATTAATTAATTATAATATTTTACTACAAAAATCAGTCAAAAACATTTTTGAAGCATAAAATGACATTACTAAAAGTTGAGTGTGTTTCCTCTATGAATTTATCCATAAATTTATATTTTTTTAGGACCTTATATATGTTTTATAATTTTTTTTATTAGTATTAATACCCTAAAATTCAATGGCTATATAATAATGTTCATATTTAAATAATAATAATTTGCGATTCGTTTAAACTAAATGTTGCTAGTCTTATACACTATCAAACATAAAATTCTTTAAAAATATCGAGGTTTTATATTATCCCATCCCCATTTAAAAAATTTCATCCTTAAATTTTAAAATTGATATCGGTAATCAAGGGTTTGAAATTTAAAAATCCCATTTCTAAAATCCCAAATCATAAAAAAGGGTTAATAAAACTTCCTTTTGAAAAGAGAGTACCTGAAATATGAAGGTCATATATAATTACACATAAATAGGTTTCCAAATAGGATAAAATTAGTGGGAATTGAAAATATGGAAATGGAAAAAAATTAATTTCCAAATAATAATGTAGAGTTTCGTAGACCATTGATCACAAGAAATTGATTGATTTTGAGGAATTCAATGAAGAAAATACCATAAATCAATGAGGTATGAAAAAGACCATCTATTAATAAAAAATTAAGTTAATAGGATAAATAAATTAAAGTTCCTTTTTCTATATTTAAGGAATTACTTTACCATCTAGACTAAAAATATTATTAAATATACTTACTTGAAAAGTATAATTTCATCTTTTAATTAATTTCCACCACAATATAATAATTTTATTAAAACTTTGAGTATTAAAGGTGAGTATTCTAGGACTAATGAACTAAAATAAACATCTAAAAAATCACATAAACCTCAAGATTACAACAAGTTATTCCTCCTATATTTGGACATTAAGAAAAACCAAAATGGTTGTAAAAAGTTAAGATAATATCCAAAATAAATAAGTTCTACATTAATCTTAAAATCCCCAATAATAACACCCAAAGTTAAACTTTATGCATTATATATATAAATATTCAAATAACTTCAAGTTTAAAACCCAAAAATTAGAGGAATTTGATCATATATTTTTATGAGATTAATTTAAAATTTATCTCAAAATATAATTAGTCATACAAAATATCATATACCCCAAAAATATATTCCCTAATCATATAATCTCAAAAATATGATAATAATTTCCATAAATATCCTAAATCACCATAATCTCACATTGTAATCATATATTCTTCTCTAAGATAATTGAAACTTTATTCCTCAAATAAAATCAAATATTATGTTTTTTTAAGAAGTGTGGAGACATGAGCTGGTTGCCCAGTTCATAATCCAAAGGAATTTATTAAAACAAACAAGAAATACAGTACAAACACAAGGTGTAAAGTGCTTACACCAACAGGGGATTAGAGGGGGTAAAAATGACAAACCTAGAACATGATTTTCAACTGAAAACACCACAAAATATCAAAACAAAAAAAAAGACAGAAGTGGCATAATGATAACCATCCTTCAAGGCAATGCATTTCCAAAGTGAGAGTCCTGCACTGTCCAAGGAATGTGAAATCAGGGAATTATGGATAGGTTAAAATAAAATATTATGTAATAATATATATTTTTACACTAATTATATAATAGTCTAAAAATAGTGAACTTATTACAAATACACATTAATCACATACTTAACAAATCACTTTTCAATCCCATATTAAAATATATAATAAATCATATATTCTCAAATTTTAATAACCCATAATTTCATCTGTATCAAAAATATTATAAACCCTGGATTTTATTAACACCTTTAAACATATGTGCATAAAATTTAAAGTAATTCTTCCTAAATAATTATTTCACTAGTTAACCTTGAGGGTTACATATACCTCAAAATTATATTAAAACTCAATAAATGTCTACCACTTTATTCCCAGCACATAAAACCTTAAAAGGGGTATCACTTCCATTAAACATGTGATAAACCTTATACTTATCAACCCATGATACTTTAAATTTATCCCATGTCACTATGTATTGGGTTTTCATAGGTTATATCCTATCAATCTTCGTAATGGTTTATAAAGATAATGTGAACTAACTAATGCATTGACCCACGAGAGTTTCTATCTAGGTTTATAGTCTTACGCCCACTAATCACGCACCAATGAAGATAAATTTAAAGCCCAATATATCCCTTTAATATTTTTTATCCATAATTTAATTTGTGTAATAGATGTATCCACTTTTTTCTATCTAGATAGGTACTTCGTTGCAAGTGATGTTACGACCCCGACTCCAGTAGCCTAGAGTCGGTGTCTTACTTTATTAAATTATAAAAGATAAAAGGAATAAAATCCTGAAGAAACGATCATATTAGAACTTTTGGAGAACCATATACATACATGAAACCCATTATACATTTGGAACACAAAAAATCTATAACAAAAGAAAATTAATTTCTTCCTTGAAAACTCATTCAAATATTCCGTCTTCATTTCTTAGGGAAAGAAATAAAACAAGGGTGAGCTCAAATTATTGGTAGCACTTAGGTATGGCGTAATATATCATTAATAAATAAGTATAATAAATATGGAATGGTAAATAACTTAACACACATTCCATTTAAATAACATTACTATCATTGTAAGATAAGGAAGAATCAATATGGTAAGGTAAATTACTGAAAACACATTCCATTTAATCAATAAATTGAGAATGAAATGTTTCGATAGATAATATCATAGTTAAAATATCAGGGATAATAATAATAAATTAATTATAAATAAATTAAATTCTTAATTATTTGATTTCATGTTTATCAGGAACATGATACCTTTACCATCAAGATTTATCCTCGATATAGTTTAAAACACTTGCGAAAAAACCAATCTCATGTGGCCAACTGATTTGTCTCATGAGACTATCGATGCATCGAGGGAATATCTATAATTAAGCCTTATACACATCTTTAATTTCCAAATCATTCCTCATATATTGAATAATTTATTTAATTCATAAAAAAATGTGACTTATCAACAAGTATTCATATTCAGTAAAGTATACATTTTTATCAATATTTCCCCAGTTAATCAAATAACATTCAAAGTAAACACCATATGTAAAAATGGTATACAGTTTAACAAATAGTCATATAAATCAAAAAAAGTATATTAATAATTGATATAAATTTAATTTCCAAAAATGATCATAAGAAAGTGATTGTTTCAAGATAAAGTTAACAATCACAAAAGAATGTGAGTTTGCACAATAACTTTTACCACTTTATGATTTTTAAGTCAAGTACCCTTGGATGAAATAATTCTAATTGAAACAGATGATACCATGAAGTATAAAATATTCCTGATATTTCATGTTAAATTTTCAGTGTATACACCATATAAAATAAATTGGTTCATAACATACAATTGTGCCTCAACGAAAGGAAACCGATATAGAATCAATTACCTCATGCTACATTTTGGTTGAACATTATTTAACCTCATATATGGTGATTTTAAACATGTTATTAACTTATACTAGAACCATATTAATATTTATAATATCATATATTATCCTTTTATTACATCTTATCACCCATTCGTTAATAATCGTTCATTATTTTCATTATTTTGAGTGTTAATTGTTTTGTATTCTCATTCATTATTAGTCATGAAATTTTAAATTATATTGCATATTATACAGTTTTATCATATCCATAATAATAATCCTAAAATAATTATCATATTTATACATCAATTATAATTTTAATACTAATAATTAAAGTTGTTTTTGAAAAATGAAGTTCATTACGATTATGGAGACAGTAGGTCGTACATACCCATGAGTAATATTTACATTTTTCAAAGATCATTATGGAATGAAGGTAAGTAATATATTATATTTATAGAATCATCATCATATAATATATATAATTTTTTTTCATTAAATATACTTACATATACCATCCATGTGGTGTGGTAATGAAAAGGGAGTCGCATCATTTCATAAAGGCGGTTGTCCACACATACACGAACGACGTTATCATCTTTCATTGAGTGAAAAGGTATGAAATAAAATGATATATATTTTCTTTTCAGAATGATAATATGTAATTAATATAATAATTATTTCATTTAAATTACATATAATCATTAACATTATCCATATCACCTTCCATGTAAAGCGTTAGTGAAAGACGAATCACATCACTCGGTGAGGGGGTAGTCCACCATACACATGAGCGATGTTATCATGTCTCCTATGGAATGAAAATTAAATAAGGAATATATGATATAATGATTAAATAATTATAATTATGATATAAATATCATATATATACTTTATATCGATCATCAAACCCAACCTTGAGAGGTGGTTATGGAAAATGAATGATATCAGTTCATGAGGCAGTAGTTCGTCGTACACACGAATGATGATTTCGTAACCCTTTTCATGGAATTGGGTGTGGTTGTAGGTAATTAACTTAACATAATAACTTATAATTTTATTTCATATACTAATTTTATTATATCATCATGGTTTAATAAGAATTTAAGGGGGTATGGGAATAAATAAAATAAAAAATGCCCACTGAAGAGTGTTACCTATTCTTCGGGTATCCTCCTTAGGTTTTCACCAAATCCTTCCTATGTGGGATTTATGAAAAAAAATAAGTATTATAGTATGATAGGGTTTAATTAGGGAAGTTATTTTTGTAGTTATTGGATTAATCCAAATGGTTTAAAGGTGTGAAGAAGATAAGATAGGGGTAGCCTTTTATATGTGGGGTGAGTGTCACACTTGTAATTTTTGAAAATAAGGAATTACACCCATGTTTTATTCATTTTACAAGGATCCAATAATTAAAAATTATTGCTAAAATAAGGGATAATTTTTACATATGTCCATAAAATATATTTTATACAAGTTTCTAGGTTATTTTAACACTAATCTTCTAGTTTAACCCCTTATAAATCGATTTTTACCTTACCCATTATAATTATTATTTTTCCTTCCCCTATTAATTTTGTTCAAGAATAAAAATTATATAATTATAAATTATAAATTATTATTATTTCAAATAAAAAATAAATTTTTCCAAATTAATTCACATAAGTGGAAAATTTTAATTTAAAATTAATCTCTGAGACATGATGAGAAAGAGGGTTTTAAAAGAGAAATTGTTCAAACATTTACAAATTTTTTTATCAAATTTCAATATAGAAATTATTCCAATTACATGAATTATATTATTTATATTATATTTATCTAAATTTACATTAAAATAAATTCATAATATAATTTACCATTATAAAAAATTAAAATGAAAAGGCATTTTTTTGTTAAAATTTTGTATTTTTCACGATTCATTGAAAAATGAAACATTTCAAAAAAAACCAAAAACAATTAACACTAAGATAATTTTTAAATTATTATTTCAAAAATAAAATTTATTTATAGAAATAAATTTTATTAAAGTGGTAAAATTTAATTTTATGTTATGTGTGCAAAGCACCACTAAACCGCTTTTTAGAAAAATGTGGTTTTTCTGAAAACATTTCTTTGACTTTGAAATGAGCCTTATTTTATATCTAATAAATATATAAACATAACATTTATATTTTCTTAAGTAATATTAATACCCACCAAATTAAAATATATTTTATAATATTCTTCTTTAAATATATTTTTAAAATTATTTTCGTTTAAACTCGGTGTTGCATACATTGCAAGATATCAATAAAATTAAATTTATTCTAAAATGAATATATTATAAATTATTGGGATGTTGAATTCTCCCCTCCTTCAAAAATTTCATCCTTTAAATTTCTTTTATATTACCTTATAAACATATTAGTGTAGTTATTCTTCATAACATCATATGTTTCCCATATTGCTTCCTCCATTTTGTGAATTCTCTCAAGTACCTTTACCAGACGATTCATCTGATTTCTCATTAATTACTCTCAAGTATCAAGAATTTGTATTGGTTATTAATAGTAAGATTGATCAGGTTCCAATTATATTTTATCGGAGGTGATCACAGGTGTTGGGTCTATCATGTAATTCTATAATAATGATATATAGAACACATCATGTACTTTTGAGAGATTTTATGGAATTTTCAAATTATAAGAAAAAAATACGATTCATTAAAGAATTTAAAAGGTTTTGATCTACTAGGTATCATTTTACCATTCATACCAAACCTTATAATAACTTTATATGGATACAATTTCAAGAAAACATAATATCCCACTTATAAATCCAAATATTTCCTATGATTATTGGTATAACTTTTTTTCCTACTTTGGGATACTTTAATATGGGCTTGAATACCCATTACATTTGTTTTTTTATCTTTGAAATGTTTTAGTACTATAAGTTTTATTTCACCAACTTCATTACAACAAGTTGGAGTATGAAATATCTTTCCATATTATGCTTCACATAAATCCATTTGAATACTTGAATGGAAACTATTATTATAGGAAAACTCTACAAAAGGTAAATATTGATCCCACACACTTGTAAAGTAAAGTGGACATCACCTTAGTATGTATTCCATTTTTTAAATTTTCCATTCATACTTTCCTTTAGTTTGAGTATAGTAGGCGGTGCTCAAATGAATCTTGGTATCAAGATACTTATAAATAATATTCTAGAATCTCTATGTAAAATGGGGATCATGATCAGACACAATTGAACTAAATGTGTCATGATCTCTTAAAATTTCATTAATATAGAGACTTGTGAGGCACTCAAGAGGTAAATATTCTCTAATAGCAAGGAAATGTGAAGATTTGGTTAGGAAATCAATGATATCCCAAACTGTATCATTATTTATAGTATTATTTGATAGTCCTATGAAAAATTTCATGGTAATAGAATCATATTGATAAATAAGAATAGTAAGAGGTTTCAAGAATCATCTTGGATGTCATCTCAAATCATTAACACACTGTCAAACTAAACATCAAGACACATAATATGCAATTTTTTACTTCATGTTATCCCACCAAAAATGTTCCCTCAAATCCATATACATATTTATTCTTCTATGGTATACAAAAATATGAGCTATAGTCATCATCTAACAATTACCTTTTTATCTCATGTATATATGGAACACATAATATCATTCCAAATTTCATAAAATCATCTTCACAAATGAAATCTTCTAATTTCCAATGTCAATTCACAATAATGAATGTATGACAGATGATGTTATAGGTACATGGAGTGAAAATTAAAAATAAAAATACATTATATGAAAAAATAATAACTTCCCAAAGACTAGTTCCATGAGCATCTCAAGAAACAACTTATCCCTCTTATCCTGAGCTCCCAAGTACACAGCACATCACAAGAAATGAATCCATATACCTGTAAATAAGAAGTCTAATCGAGCACCAAATAGTGCCTGGGTAGGGTTTGAGATATAAATATCAGTATCCTGGCCACCATAATGTCTATCCAATCCCATTTCATGAAATAAATAAATAAATTATTGTTTTCCTTAAAGTATAAATGAGTAGAGTTAAAAAAAATTAATAATAGAAACTTGGTTTGGGTTCCCAAATAGACACCCATTCTAACCCACCTTCTTCTTCCTAAGTTGAAAATCGGAAAGGAGGTAACAATTCAAGATATAATGTACAAACTGACCCATACCAAAGAATCAACCAATGTGAAGAAGAAGAACCCAAGCATGTGTGTTAGCTTGTATGTCACATGACCATGTAAATATATAAACATGCTCAAAACTATATACAAGGGGCATGAAAAATTAAGTAGACATGAATTACATCGATCCCTCAAATCCAGTGGTGGAGTCCTAATCCCATCCAAGGAAATATAAATAGAATCCCAAGTTTTCCCATGGGAACATCCAATATAACCCAATACTATTGAATCAGTCCAAGGTGACCTATACAGAATCCCTTGTATCACTTGAGTCATGGTGGCTCTGAGTCTGTCCCAAGTATCTCACATAGGGGACTGAGTATCACCCATGGCATGGTGTATCCATCTTGCCAATGGTTCCATCCATAGCTTCTCCCATAGGTAACTAGTATCACTAAAGATTATAATAAACCACTTGGGCATCCCTTGCCTGGAAATCCAAATCATCGCTACTGGTGCATCAAGTCATAACTAACCGATCATAGAGAGTTCATCCATGGATTCTTAATTCAGAACCCATTTTATCTCTCATCCTGTATCAAGTGAGCCATATCAAGCAAGGATTATATCATGGAAAATCATTTATATAATAGCATTTCATAAAATAAACATCTCATGACCAAAATCTAACAAGCTAATCATGTATCGCAATTTCAATTAAAATGGTAACAAGGCATTAATCACATGCATAATATCTAGGATACTAAACATGATCTCTAGGAAACATGCATTAGAAATAAGTAATGTGATACAAACAAAGAAACATGGTATTAACATTCCTCTAATCATATGTCATCAAGACATTCCAATATCCCATTATATCAAGATTGTCCATAAAAAGTATTCAATTCAATCCATTCAATCACATGGATTTACACAACAATCCCAATCATGAATCAAATAGCATGGAAAAAAGGTTCGTAATGGAAATTCAAATATAAAGTAAGATTCATCAAGATCAAAGGCCACCCTCTTGGTTCTCCCTTTATCCTAATTCAAATCATAATCAGGGCATTTAATCAACCCCAACTCACATGTGGTAATATAACCAATAAAGACAAGAAACTATGGAATAATAAAAAGCACTAAGTCATATGCATGCACATAATGACTTTTCCATTTTAATATAGTGCACCTCATTGAGGAGTTTTATTAGAAAACATGACATTTTCCTCTTTTCAACAATTCATTTTATTAAATTTAAAGAGTTTGATTTTACCATAAGGAGTAAAGAATATATCACACGACACAAATTAAGGGTGGAAAGGAGGACATGAAATCACGGTGGCACACACATAAAAAATTTAACAAATTGTAAAAAATAGATGTGACGTTATATAAGGCATATTTAAAAGATAAAAAAAGGGAATAGATAATGGATCCTACCTCAAGAGAAGAAGGCCAAGTTGAACACATAAGAACTTAATGTTTTCATTTGAAACCACCCTAAGTGGCTCCTTCCCACCTCCAATCATATGCACCTTTTCATATATATAAGGACACCAAGCCCTTATGTACATATACACATGGCCATGAATATGTACAAGGGGATCCTAACATATATGCTTATATATGCATATACCCATTACCACTTACACCCGTATGCATTTTTCACATATATATATACACATAAGAGCACCTAGCCCCATGTATGTATATATATATATTCACTGACATGGGTGAATATACATATAATGGAGTAACTTATATATATATATATACCTACCTATGTATACGTGGTAAGTCGCCTTTGATAATGGAAACCCAAAACCATCACGACAAGGTCCAACATAATTAATGAAAATTACCATAACCTTAGAAACTATCAAATTCTCAAATAAAATTGACCAATAGTGATTAAAGGAGGTAAAACTACCTGAAATTTAGGAGGGAAGATCGAAAATATATGAACTTATTCACCTTCGGTGGCGAATGCTGGAATGAAAACAAGGCTAACTCGAGAGATCCTTCACATTCCCTAACACCGTAGAATAAAAAAATATTGGGATTAGCCCTAATCCTAGGGTTAGTCCTCAAAAGAGGGGAAACATGAGAAGAGAAAAAATACCCAAGAAAGGAAGAAGAGGTAATTGGGGTCCTTACCTTGAATAATCTAAGATAAATAAAAAGAAAATCAAGTAGAAATCGATGAACTAAGGAGGAGGCTGAGAGGGTGTCACATGTGTGGCCGAGAGGTCCGAGGAGGGGGGTTCGCACGATGCTAGGATGGAAGAGACCCCCTTTGGGGTTTCTTAAAACTTAACCTAAAATAATAATAATACTAATAATAATCATCATAATCATCATAAAAAATATTACAATTATTATCATTATTATTAAAAAATCATTATTTATATTTTCCATTTATTTTAATTTAATTTACTTTTACTTTTATTTAAAATTAATTAATTTAATTTCTTTAAAAAAACACAATAGGTAGTTTGATTCTCATGGTTAACCAAACTGTGTGGTAACCGTGCGATGAATAGTGATATCATTCTGTCTATTTGGCACTAACCATATGGGTGAGGCATATGGTTGGGGTAAACCTTGTGTAGCCCATGCAGGGCGTTTATGATCCTTTAGAGTATCATCATAGTTTTCTATTGAGGTTCGCATGGTTCCAGATAAATTGTGCTCCCTTCTCAGAGAACCCAAACATTGAGATTCTAGAGCTTGGTGGTTCTGAAACTCAATAAGACACTCGAGGAACCCCTTGGGCATTTACCCAAGTCCAAAAACAGCACATTGAAGTGTTGAAACACTCCAAATTCTGTTCTAATGTTAATCTTATAAAATTGTCCATTAAATAAATGAAAAAAAATCAAATTCCTTTGGATTTTCATCTAGTTTAAAAACACGGGTCATTACAACCTCCCCACCTTAGAACTAATTATCCCCAAAATCCTTTGAGTACAATGAATACATCACCCGATTAACAAGGGATTTGAATTTTCGTTCAATCAGTAGTGTTGTGTTTCCAACTGCCCAATTCACCTCTGAGTATTCATTTAAGCACACAGAAATTAAGCCATCAAAAACAGATTCAAAACTTGTTTTCCAATGAAATACCAAAACAGAGATTACTTGGGCCCATTTAGCTATAGACACAATCATGTCTTCATATCTTTAAACAACTGTACAGAGGTTTTCCCCACCATAGTCTCAATCATCTAAAGGTATTAATTCCAAACCACAATACCTCCACCATCGGAATTTCCATACAAAGAATGCCTCTAATCCTCCCAGTGATGCACCTAGTGTGATTCCTTAATAGGGTGAACCTGATTACTTCTGATGTCATATAAAGAAACTCATTGTAAATAAATTATCAAATCTCGATCGGCTTAACCAAAACTGGTCATGCAAGATTTCCAGGAACACTTCCAACCCTTAATCCACACTCTCCTAAACCTGGAAACATGTTTTAAAATGGTTCCTCAATGACTATAACATATTATAAAGAATGAAAACATGTCAATACACCTCTGACAAACCATTCTTGAGACACTTGGCTTAGACAGCTTCCATATTTCAAAAATAATTTTGATTCCTTACTCCTAGGAATCACACGTTTAGCTCAGGAACGTTCACCAAAGATCATACCCAACCTATGATGACATTACTTAGTCAATTCATTACTAGACCATTTAAACTGTCATTCCTCAGTACGAACAATGGTATAATCTAGATCCATTCCACGTGAATTTTTACTCTATTAAAACAACATCTCCAAGACCATCCACAAGTCTGTTGTATATACAAAATCATCGAACTTGATTTCAAGGAACTAACCTAGGGAAATCCACAATCCCTGCTTACAAGTGAAATGTTGGTACAAAGACAAGATGTCCACATTAGATCATTGACTGAGACCAGGGTGGCATCCTTTTGGTGGTCAAGTCAAAGGAAATGGTTGGTGTTCTAGAGTCCATCTGAGGCTGAGAGGGAACCCAAGTATCACTCAAGACTAACCAATCCTCGATAAGAATCACACGTCATCATGAAACACTGAGAAAATCAACCAAAAAAGCCCATAAGATTTTAAAGATTTAGCATGGTGTAATACTGACAATCTCTTAGTGTATCAAGGGTGATGTCAAGATAGGGGAAATGCACATCGCTAAACTAGATTACACTAATTGGAGACCAAGAAAACTATAATAATAGTTGAACCAAAACTCATCATCTTCCCTTGAAAGAAACATAGCTTCCCCTTCTAACGCATCAATATTAACTGATCACAAGCCTTTATCACCTGATTTATCCCGTGATCATTCACACTTAACCACCAAATTCTCTCTAAGACCAATGTTGTTTCCCGAAGGTTTCATACATATCCAACCATAAGAACTTCATGTTACCAACTGGGCATCGACAATACCAAACTTTCAAACTAAAAGGGAATTTAAGAAAAACTGGCCATTTCCAAATTGTCCTCCTAAGTTGTGTTCCTTCTACTTGGAAGGAAACATTTAAACAGGATCGGCATGACACTCCTAACCTTAGGAGTTTCCTAGTCATCGAAAAAAGAGAGATATATACCATCCACTCATAAGCTATAGATTTTATTCTCCCTTAATGAAAGTGTTATACTCCTCTGAGTCACACTCACACATGTCAAGGAATTAGGTGTAAAATCCAAAACAACTGAAAATTGTTTCAACCACCTAATTCCCCTTAAAACGTCATCTTGAACATTGGGATGATCCAAGACCTTTATCAACTCCCAAGTCACTCTACTCAAGAGTTGATTGATGTTCAAAGTGTAACAACTCCAAATTAAATGATTTAAACTGAACTCAAATGGTTTGATTCACCATTAAAAAAAATAACAGTACTATGTATAGTGATGCATACTACCCTAAGATATACATGAGAAAAATACGCCTCCTTGATAATATCCATAGGCTTATCGGGCATATTAATTCAAGTATATGATGTTTTATACTGATGATTTACCCTAGAGTCACATTACCTGCACAGTTATAGATCAAGCTAATGACCTCCTGAGTCTTCCAACACTAAAAGATAAAAACAAAGGGGCACCCAACCTTCTATGTGGATGATCATGCCCTTGGCATGCCTATCCTACTTGAACTGAGCATTACATAATTCTCACAATCGAATAAAGGTTCAAATAACACACAACCAACCATCAAGACAAGGATGTAATTTTAGAAACCAGGAGTCTTACATGGGGCTTTTTCACCAGAACAGCACCACTTAATAGAAATTACTTTCAAGAAACAAGAAGGGGTTCTAATATCTAAGGGCTCTACCAACTATAGCCTATCTCCTATCTGAAATAAAAAACAATGAGCCAAAACAAGGTCATACCTATGAAATTTCAATAGTCTTAAAGGCCTATTATTTAGATTCAGACTTACAAAAGAAGAGTCCTATGAAAACAATTGTATTCTATTTCAAAATAGATGGAAGGAAGCATTTAAAATACCAGTACAAAATGGTTAGGCTAAAACATCACTTAAGGTTTCAAGTTATAGAATTTAAATCAAAATTAAATTATCTATTTAAATATTTCAAGTTTAGTTTTAAAGAAAAACCAACATTATCCATAAGGAAGAAGAGGAAATGTATTTTCAACCACCTTTACAACCATTATTGTTCAGTTACATCCGGTTATAACTAGATCATTATTTTTATAAACTGCATTTTAAAAATTGTTCATTCACTTATAAAGACTCATATAAGATCACCTAGAGTATATTAGGAGGTATTTCACTAATTGGAGTGGGTATTTTCATGAAATAATCCCCCAAAAAGTGGACACTTTAATTAACAACTTGTATATAACATACTTACCCCATGGGATTTGGCACTAGGAATTTAAATGAAAAGAAAAACTACTGGGGTCCCATTAGACATTTTTCCTACAAAAAAGAGAAACTATATCATTTTAAACATTTATATTTAGAAAACACCTTTAGCGGTTTCATTTTATTAACAGAAATTCCAAATTGACCTACTTGGGTCCAGTTATGCTTTTATAAAATTAACCACATGGGTCATTAAGCCTAAGAAAAAGGGTACAAGACATAATAAGGATGCCAAACATTTAAGGTCATATAGATCAAAATTTATATTTATAGAAATTTCTAAATAAGATTCTCCCAAAATATGGTTCAGTTTTATGGGGGATCATCCTTCAAATTATAAAGCACCCAAACACTTTACAAGTTACAGGAATCCCCTATCTAGCTGCAACTGATTTATTTAGGATAAAAGAAAATTTTACCATCTTAAACATTTATAAAATGGTATTTAAGTATATTAATCACATTAAGAGTGGTTCGGTTATTTGGTTCATCACTTTACCACTTATAAGGTGCTCATACACCTTATAAATTATAATTTGAATCCCATTTCATCCCAACTAGAAAGATTCATCCTATGCTAATAAGCATAGAAGCATGGAAATTTAAGAAATCACACTTTATAAGGAACCTAAACAAGGTAAGAAATCACACATCCCAGAATAATCCCAAGTCATCAAGTAATAATGGAATATAATTGGTAGGAAAATGGCACACAAGGCATCTCAACAATTTCAAATATCTTAAAATTTTAATCTACATTGCATGGCATATCCATGGAATGTGAATTTCTATTTTCCTATCATGATGCATATAATTTTAATTCCCCCCCCCCATACCATTCCAAGGGTAGTTATTATAAATTTCATCAATTCCATAATCTCATAAATCAATAAGCAGCAAAAAGTACACCAATCACTCTAGGTGAAATCAAATCAAATGTAATATCGAACAACATGAACATCAATCCCATCCCAGGCCACTTGGTCATTTCCATATGGGTGGGGGTGTTCATTCCCGGACATGGCTATTTAACATGCACAGACAAAATCCTCATATCCTTTATACTAACCCAATACAGTAAGAAAAAAATAAAAAATAAGGTTCTGATACCACTTTGTAAAGTCCTAGCTAGGATGACCACTAAACTAGTAGCCAGGCCAGTCATCACATGGCCTCAAGTAAACCTCCCCATATGATAGATTATTACAAATAGTAGTGAGGGTATATTGATGGTATGATGGGGATATTATACCCTCTAGATCAGATTTTCACATCAATATAATCATATTAAAACAAAAAACAGTTGAAAAAACAATAATAATAAAGAAATAACAATATAAAAGGATATAATAATAAATGAAAAAAATGTAGGAGGAATAATATAGTAATGGAATAAAATTTTCCAACACCAATTTAAAACAATACATGTATGACAGAAGATGTTACATTTAAAATCAATGAAAATTAAAAATAGATTTACACTGTAATAAAATAATGGCCTCCCAACAACTAGTTCCATGAGATTCTTGAGCACCAACTTAGTCCTATGCTCCCAAGATCCCAAGTACACAACACAGTACAAGAAATGAGACCATAGACCAGTGAACAAGAAGTATACTTGATCACCAAACGACTCCCAAGTAGGGTGTGAGATATAAATCTCATTAGGTCAGCATCCACGATGTCCAGCCCAATCCATTTCTTGTAATAAAAAAATAAATTACAGTGTTCCATATAGTATAAATGCAAATATATAAAAAAATTAATAATATAAACTTGGTCTGAATTCCCAAATGGACACTCATCCCATACCACCTGCTTCTTCCTAAGCTAGATATCAGAAATAAGGTACTTATGCAAGTTAGAATGTACAAACTAGACAATACCAAAGCATCTACCAATGTAAAGAAGAAGACCCCAAGCCTGTTATTTATCTTGGAGGTCACACTACCATGTCATTATATAAACATGCTCAAAATCATATACAAGGGGAATGAAAAATGAAGCAAACATGAATTCCATTGATCCGTCAAATACAATTTAGATTCATGAGCCCATCTATGATAAAAAAGAATCCCAATTGTCTCTATAGGAACAACCAATATAACACAATACCATAGAGTATATCCAAGGTGACCAATATGTTGTCCCTTATATCACTTGATGCACGGTGACTTTTAGTCCATCTGAAGGACCTCACATAGAGGGTTGAGTATCACCTATGGAATCGAATAACCATCATTACAATGGGTTCTTTTGTAACACCCTAACACCTCTAGACCAGAGTTGGTGCATTACTTGTTATATTGGCATGATTATAAGGAATTAAAATCCTAGAGGAACGATTAGTTTAGTATTATTTAAGAAACAAGATACATATATGTAACTAAAATTACATTGGAAAAGGTTACAAAATATAAAATATAACAAAAACTAAAAACGGCATCCATAGGAACTCAATAAATGATCGCCTCTTCATTTCCTGTTGAAGGTAGAAAATGAAAGGGGTGAGCTCAAATTCTCATTAAGGGTTACAAATAGTGGAATCATGAATCAATTATAACTAAATAATAAACAAATATGGCATGGTGAATATATGAAAAACACACGCCATTAATAAACTGATAATGAAATTGCATCCAAAGATTTTGTCATAGTGAAAAACTCATGGATAGTAAAAACTAATTATGAATAAATAGAATTATTATTGATTGTATGTCATGTATATAGAACATGATACCATAATAACATTAAAATGGTTTAGTTTTATGGGTAGAAACCCGTGTGATTTTTGGAAAGAAACTCGAAGGTTTTGTCGCCAACTGATTTGTCTCATGAGACCTGTCGATGCATCGAGGGGCTGTAGAGGGCCCCACCCACCACTGAAAGTCCAAATAATTCTTTATAAATTGATTTAATACAAGATAAATATTCATTTTCAATATATTTATAGAGTAGAGAATACGGATTCATCATTATTTCCATAGTTAAAATAACTTTCCAAATATTCATCGTATATAAAATGGTATAAGGTTTAGAAAATAAACATATCCATGATATGAGATTATGGGTGTTTTATATAAATATAATTTCAAATTAAAAGTGACCTCAAATGGTCATTAGGTACACCACATAATGATTTCTAGTTTCACAATACAAAGTTAGCCACAACAAAATGGTAGTTGAGACAAAGTCACTTATCACAATATAATCACTCGAATCATATGACAAGAACTGAATAACCATAAAATAACTTATTTAATACCATGAATATAAAGATAATAATGTTATTAAATATAAAATGGCAGTACACATACAACACATACAATAAATAAGTGGAGAACAACAGAAATCTCATAGAAATGAAAGTGAGATGAGAAACCCCTTACCTTTTGCTCGAGTGTGTTCTTCGTTTGTTTTAACGACCTGAATAATAATATTTAGCTTAATTTATTAATAAATACATAATCTCATATATATTTAATTGATTTATTATAACCTTATTAGGTTCATTCATGGCCCTTTTATCGATTTAAAAGGTTTAACTTTATTGTTTTGGGAGCATTTTCTTCCTTGGTTTTCATGATTCGTTTACTTGTATTCATGAATGGAAGTTTATTTGAAATGTGGTTAAAAATCCATAATGGTTAATATATATTATTAATGAAATTAAGGATATATAAATGATATTATAATGATTTTGGGTTATATATTATGGTGATGATTCATTAGTTAAATGTTTATTACAAATATTTGGATTAACTTGGCCGTTTTTTCATAATGAACTTGTTTTGTATTATCATTTTATATTATGAGTGTGTAAGGATTAAATAACATTAATGAGATAAAATACATATATTATTATCTGGTTAAACAATTAAAATGGTTTCATGATCAGTAATGATGAATAAAGTGAAGAACGAAACTTCATCATCCACAAAGGTTATAAATTGGAACCTCATGGATGTTGATTTCGTTTATAAGATAAAGGTGAGGGAGTAAGAATATTGGTGATGGTTCTTCCATTAACATTATATAATTTCAGTATATTGATGATACTGGATTTATCATGGTCATTTGGATAGAGGATATGAGGAGATAAAAATAAAAGAGATTAACTTGAAAATAAAAGAAAATGTGAGAGATCCCTTAGGAAAATTAGGCAGCCTGACGGCATTGCTTAAAATTTAATAAAATGAATTGGTGAAATAAAAATGGTATTTCATCATATTTACATCAAAATTAAAGTGATATGAACACATAAAATCAAGTCCCAACATATAATAATGAAAATTCAAAGAGATAGCATAAAATGAAAGCTTAAGAAAAGAGAAGGGTGGTTGATTCTCTTACCTCGTAGAGTAACTCCCAAAACATGAAGGTTGGGACCTTGGGGGTTCGAGGATACATTGGGAGGACTACTAGGGAGGTAATACTACCATAGGTTGAGGATAATGAGTTTTTAATGAATAAAAACGAATGGGGTGAGTGGGTATTTATAGTAATTAAGAGGGAGTTTTTTATTAATTAAAAGGGACACCTCATTACTGGTTTTTGCAAAACCATGGGCTTTCCCATTGTATTTGCCCATGTTTTTAGCCACTTGGGACACCTCATGTCATATTTTCTATAAAAAAGTCAATAATCCTCTGATATTTAATTATTACATCATTAAGATGTCATTAAACTACAGAAAACTTAAAAGTGTATTTTTACTATTCCTGAAAAATTCAAGTATTTTAGAAAAATCCAAAAAATTCACCCTAACCATTTTTCAACGTGTAGAATTTAAAAATGAACTAAATTTTTTGAAACCAATTTTTTAAGTATTTTTAATTTAATTTTTAAATAAAATCACTCTTAATTCGAAAAATAACAATTTTAAAGATATAATTAGTTTTGTATTGCATTGAAAAATTAATTAACTTATAATTATCCTATTACCTTAAGAAAATAAAATATTATCATTATTTACTATTTATAAGAGTCATATTACTATTCATATTACTATTCATAAGGGTATGTTACTATTCATCAAAAAAACAAGTTGGTTCTATCAGACTCCGAACGACTTACTAGTCATAACTCTAGATGGCCGTTTTCTAAAATTCAAAAAATAGAATTGGGGAACTTATGTTTAATGGATAGGTTTTGACTATCTCATATATAACCAAGTGTTGTTTCAAAGGAACATAGTGCTTTATGACATATATGCTATGAATGGAATGTATTTAATAGAAGAATTTCATAAAATGTTTGGGGTGTTATATTATTCCCTCCTTCCGAAATTTCGTCCTCAAAATTTTATGTATAAAGCCCACCAAAAAGATGTGGGTGGTTCTTCTTCATGAAATCCTCTGGTTCCCATGTTACTTCCTCCATATTCTGGTTTCTCCAAAGAACCTTTACTAGACGAGTTGTTCAATTTTTCAATACCTTCTCCCATGTGTCAAGAATCCCGATAGGCTCTTCACAGTATGAAAAATCAAGTTCTAGTTCTATTTCTTCATAGGTGAGTACATGCATTTGGTCTGGCATGTATTTCTTCAATAATGACACATGTAACACATCATGGACTTTGGAGAGACTTGGCGTCATTGCTAAACGGTAAGATACAACTCTGATTCTTTCCAGAATTTCAAATGGTCCGATTTACCTGGGGCTCAGTTTCCCATTCTTACTAAACCTTAAGACACCCTTCCATGGAGATACTTTCAGAAAAACATGATATCCCACTTGGAATTCCAAATCCTTTCTCTGGTTGTCAGCATAACTCTTTTTTCTACTTTGGGCTTCTTTAATATGGGTTTGGATTTCCTTCACCTTTGTCGTGGTCTCTTCAATAAGTTCTGGTCCTATAAGTTTTCTCTCACCAACTTCGTCCCAACAAGTTGGATTTCAACATCTATTTCTATATAATGCTTTATATGGATCCATTTTAATACTAGAGGGGAAACTATTGTTGTAGGAAAATTCCACCAAAGGAAAGTATTGACCCCACATACCTTGAAAGTCAAGAGATCATGACCTCAACATGTCTTCTATAGTTATAATAGTCCTTTCAGACTGTCTGTTAGTTTGGGGGTGATATGCAGTACTCATACGAAGCTCAATATTCAAAGAATTCTGAATAATTTTCCAGGATTTTGATGTAAACCATGGATCTCGATCGGATACAATTGATAGAGGTGCACCATCAAGTCTTACAACTTCATTAATATACAGTCTTTCCAAGCTCTCAAGTGGTAAATCCTCTCTTATAGGAAGAAAATGTGCGGATTTTGTGAGACGATCAACAATTACCCAGAGTGCATCATTCCTTATAGGTGTCCTTGGTAGTCCAGTGACAAATTCCATCATAGTTTTATCCCACCTCTACATAGGAATAGGTAAAGGTTGCGTCAATCCTTTGGGATGTTGTTTCTATACCTTCACTTGTTGACAAACTAGACACCTTGACACGTAGTCAGCAATTTACCACTTCATATTATCCTACAAAAAATATTCCTTCAGATCTCTGTACATCTTGGTGCTACCCGAGTGTATAGAGAAATTTAAGCTATGAGCATCATTTAATAGTTCACTTTTTAGCACAGGTACTGATGTAACACATAACCTCTTACCAAATTTCAGAACTCCTTCTTCATACACGAAGTCAACCAGTCTCCCATCCTTGACAACAACAATTTTCCTGTGCAAATTCTCATCATTAGATTGAGATGTTTTTAACTTCTCTAATAAATATGATTTAGCAATCATTTGAAAGAGAAAAGATGTTTCCCTTTCCTTAACAATTCCCATATCCATCTTTAGTATATCCAAAAATATAGGTTCTCTCTCAACCCTCATTTGAGTGATAATTACATAATCATTCCTACTTAATGCATCTTCCACCTTATTTTCCTTTCTAGGGTGGTAGTGTATTGAACAATCGTAATCTTTGAGTAACTTGAACCATCTCCTTTGCCTCATATTGGGTTATTTTTGTGTGAAAATGTATTTCAAACTCTTTTAGACCGTATAAATCTCACATATTTCTCCGTAGAGATAGTGTCTCCATATTTTCAGAGCAAAGATTACGGCTGATAACTCAAGATCATGAGTTGGATAATTTTTCTCATGAGTCTTCAAATTCCTTGATGTATAAGCAATAACTTTACAATTTTTCATAAGGATGTAACCCAGCCCATTATTTTATGTGTCACTGTATATCACAAATCCATCACTTCCAGATAGAAGAGTCGAAATATGAGAATTGACCAATCTTCTTTTCAATTCTTCGAAGCATTTAGCACATTATTTTTTCCACACAAATTTAACTCTTTTACATGTGATCTTGGTTAGCGGGTTAGCCAGTCGGGAAAAATTCTGAATGAAATGACGATAGTAACCTGCTAATCCAATAAAACTATGTACCTCAGTTGCGTTTGTTGGCGTGGGCCAATCATGGATTGCCTTTGTCGTTTCAGGATAAACTAGGATTCTATCATTAGAGACAATATGTCCTAGAAAAAAACTAATTGAATATAGAATTCACACATTCTAAACTTCCCATATAATTTATTTCTTTGAAGAGTTTTCAGAACAATCCACAATTGATCCTCATGGTCTTCATATAATTTTGAGTATACCAGGATATCATCAATGAATACCACAACAAAGTTGTCAAGATATTCCTTGAAAACTCTATTCATCAAATCCATGACAACAGAGGGTGCATTAGTCAGTCCAAAAGGCATCACTGTAAACTCATAATGCCCATACCTAGTTCAAAATGTTGTCTTAGGAATATCTTCCTTCCCCACACCCAACTGATGATATCCAGATTGAAAGACAATCTTCGAAAATTATTGGGATCCATGAAGTTGATCAAATAAATCATCAATCCGGGGTAGAGGATACTTATTCTTTATTGTAATAGCATTTATTTACCTTTAATAAATTAATATCCTCATGGATCTATCTTTCTTCTTGACAAACAGGACCAGGACTCCCCATGGAGAAACTCTAGGTTGAATAAATCCTTTGTCACTCAACTCCTCTAGTTTTTTCTTTAGCTCCACAAACTCCACAATGGCCATTCTATAGGGGGTCTTTGATATAGGTCTTTCACTAGGAATTAAGTCAATGGAAAACTCAATTTCCCGCTTTGGAGGATGTCCAGGTAAATCCTCTATAAATACATCAATGTATTCTATCACTATATGCACATCTTAAATATGAAGATTTCTATCCTCACCCATAGATATTGGGTTTTATTAATCTTCAAGAATTTCATTCAATAGAGCTATTTGGGGTGGGTCTAGATAAGAATCATATAGAGAGGTCTCTGCTCTAAAGATAAGAGATTCTACACCATTTTCAAAAATTGTAACTTCCTTATTCTTGCAAAAAATCATTTCTTTATAACTTGGAAGCCAATTCATACCGAGAATTATATCAAAGTCATCCATTGGTATGACGATAATTTTAACAACTAAAGAATGTTTATGTGTCACAAGGGGGACTAGTTGACATGCCTTTGTTGCAATGATGCATCCCCTAGGAGTTTTTACTAATAATTCATTTATTAAATAAAACTGGACATGTCTAATTTTCTTATAAAACTGGGAAGATATAAATGAATATGATAATCCAGAATCAAATAATATGTTGGCTAAGTTTGAGTAAACAATTAAAGTACCGGCCACCCATCATTAGGAACTTCAACTTCTGCGGTTATAATCGCATAAGCTCTCCCTTTCTCTCTTGGATTTTTCTGAGGCATGTTTCCTTGGTGCTTAGGAAACTCATTTTCATAGTGTCCCATATCTCTAAAATTGTAGTATCAAACATCATCAAATTGTTTCTTCCCCTTGAATTCATGAGATAGATGACCCTTTTCTCCACACTTATAGCAGACTCCCACACCTTTCAAGCATTTCTCGAGATGATTCTTTCCAAAGTTCTCAAATAATTGTAATTTCTGTATTCCCTTGTTCTTATTTGGTGCTTCACCTTTCCCTTGGTTATCAAAGTACCACCTTTTATCTTTATTTCCCTTGAACAAATTTGATCTAGAAAATTTCTTCTCTGTTTTGATGGAACTTGATACAATTTCACAATATGATGAAAATGTTTGAGAAGCCAGTTCCCTTCAAATAATTGGCTTAAGAACATGAAAGAAATAATCAATCTTGTCTGCTGAGTCATGTAAGTAATCTATGACATACCTGGATATCCTTGTGAAGGTAGCCTCATAGTCTGCAACATTGTCTTCTTCCATTTTCTTTAAGAAAAGGAATTTCCTCTTCATTTCGGTTCATTTCTCACGAGGGAAATATTTTTCAAAGAATATTTCTTTAAAAGTCCTCCATTCCATATCTTCCATTTCTTCTTCCTCTGTGGTATTCTGAATTGAGGATCACCATTGATCAGCGTTGTCCTTGAGACAATATACTGCCAGCACTACCTTTTCATTTTCATTTCATATGAATGCCATGAATATCTTCTCAAGGGACTTGATCCATTGACCATCAACCACTGGATTAGTAGTACTGCTAAAAGAAGGGGAATCCTACCACATTAAACGATCCGACATAGGTGTGGAATGGTTATTCATTACAACTTGAGTAAGTTGTCCCAATATGGTCATGATCTGATCTGCTCCAACATTGACTATTTTGACTTGCTCAGTGGGGAGATCCCTACATTTCCCATGAGTATTGATTTAACTTCTTCCATTACATTCTATTTCTAAATAATGGGATACACTATATTAGTTAATCAATCTCAGATATAAAAGCACTTACAATAGATTGAAATTCTATGCATAGATAATCTCATAAACATGGTTCTCTGAGAAAAAATTCACATTAAACTCCTTCATAATGGTCTGTAAAAAATGTGAATTATCCTAAGAATTCACCCAAGAGTTTTGTAACCAAGAGTGCAGCAAGGCCCATTGTTGTGCACCAGTTCCAGTTCGAGTCTAGCTCAAAGCGGTGTTTTCAGGTTTTACCCTTAGATACATTTGTGCCAGATCCGCCTCTACATACTCGTATCCAGAAAGAGATGTATTTCTTAAAATATCCACAGAATCTATTCCTTACCCAAATACTAGGACGTTCTTGTATGTTTATCCTCAAAGGCTATCTTAGAGACTATTCCCTAACCTAAGTTTTCTAAATCTAGTTTCCAAGTTTTTTACTAAACTTCCTCTGATACAAACTGTGACACCCCAACCCCTCTAGAATAGAGTCGGTGCATTACTTGTTATATTATCATGGTTAGAAGGAATAAAAATAATGAAGGAACAGTCAGTTTAGTAGTCTTTAATAAACTAGATACATATATGTAACTCAAATTACATTGGAAAAGGTTACAAAATACAAAATATAACAAAAACTAAAAACTGCATCCACAGGAACTCAATAAATGATCTCCTCTTCATTTCTTGATGAAGGTATAAAATGAAAGGGGTGAGATCAAATGCTCAGTAAGGGTTACAAATAGTGTAATCATGAATCAATTATAACTGAATCATAAACAAATATGGAAAGGTGAATAAATGAAAAACACATTCCATTAATAAACTCAGAATGAAACTGCATCCATAGATTTTTTTTAATAGTGAAAAACTCATGGATAGTAATAACTGATATTGAATAAAGAGAATTATTATTTATTTCGCATCATTTATCTGGAACATGATACCATAATACCATTAAAATGGTTTAGTTTTGTGGGTAGAAACTTGTCTGATTTTTTGAAACAAACTCGAAGGGTTTGTCACCAACTGATTTGTCTCATGAGACCTGTCAATGCGTCAAGGGGATATAGAGGGCCCCACATGCCACTAAAAGTCCAAATCATTATTTATAAATTGATTTAATACAAGATAAATATTCCTTTTCAATATCTGTATAGAGTAGATAATACAGATTCATAATTATTTCCATAGTTAAAATAACTTTCCAAATATACACTGTATGTAAAATGGTATACGGTTTAGACAATAAACATATCCACGATATGAGGTTATGGATATTTAATAAAAATATAATTTCAAATTAAAATTGACCTCAAATGGGCATTAGGTACACCACATAAGGATTTCTAGGTGAACAATAAAAAATTAGTCACAATAAAATTGTAGTTGAGACAAAGTCTCTTTCCACAATATAATCGGTCGAATCATATGAACATAACTTAATAACCATAAAATGAATCATTTAATACCATGAATATAAATATAATCATTTTATTAAATATCAAATTTCAGTACACATACACCACATACAAGAAATAAGTGTAGAACAATAGAAATCTCATATAAATGAAAGTGAGATGAGAAACCCCTTACCTTATGCTTGAGTGTGTTCTTCATTTGTTTTAACGACATGAATAATCAAATTTAGCTTCATTAATTAATAAATCCATAACCTCCTATACATTTAATTGATTTATTATAACCTTATTAGGTTCATTCATGGCCCTTTTATGGCTTTAAGAGGTTCAATTTTATTGTTTTTTGAACATTTTCTTCCATGGTTTTCATGATTCGTTTACTTGTATTCATGAATGGAAGTTTATTTGAAATGTGGTTAAACATCCAGAATGGTTAATATATATTATTAATGACATTAAGGAGATATAAATTATCTTATAATGATTTTGGGTTATATATCATGGTGACGATTCATTAGTTAAAAGTTTATTACAAATATTTGGATTAACTTGGCCGTTTTGTTCATAATGAACTTGTTTTGTGTTATTATTTTATATTATGAGTTTGTAAGGATTACATAAAATTAATGATATGAAATACATATATTATGATCTGGTTCAACCATTAAAATGGTTTCATGAACAGTGATTAATAAGAAAGTGAAGAATGAAACTTCGTCGTCCACAAAGGTTATAAATTGGATCCTCATGGACGTTGATTTTGTTTATAAGATAAAAGTGAGGGAGTAAGAATATTGGTGATGGTTCTTCCATTCACATGATATAATTCCAGTATATAGATGATACTAGATTTATCATGGTCATTTTAATATAGGAGGTGAGTATAGAAAAATAAAACAGATGAACTTGAAAATAAATGAAAAGGTGAGAGATCCCTTATGAAAATTCAGTAGCCTAACGACGTAGATTAAATTTTAATAAAATGAATTGATGAGAGAAAAATGGTATCTAATCATATGTACGTAAAAATTATAGTAAGATAAATACATAAAATTACATCCCAACATATTATAATGAAAATTCAAATAGATAACATAAAATGAAAGCTTAAGAAAAGAGAAGGGTGGTTGATTCTCTTACCTCATAGAGTAACTCCCAAAACATGAAGGTTGGGAGCATGGGGGGTCTGAGGAAACCTTGGAGGGCTCCTAGAGAGATAATAATACCAGATATTTGAGGATAATGATTTTTGAATGAAAGAAAACTAAGGGTGTGAGTGGGTGAGTGGGTATTTATAATAATTAAGAGCGAGTTTTTTATTAATTAAAAGGGACACCTCATTAGTGGTTTTTGTGAAACCATGGTCTTTCCCAAGGTATTTGCCCATGGTTTTAGCCACTTGGTACACCTCATTTCATAAGTTACTCTACAAAAATTTACCAGCCTTTTATATTTAATTATTACATCATTATGATGTCGTTAAACTACGGAAAACTTAAAACTGTATTTTTACTATTCATGAAAAAATCATGTATTTTAAATCCCATAAATTCACCCTAACCATTTTTTGACGTGTATAATTCAAAAATGAACTCAATTTTTTGAAAATAATTTTTTATGTAATTTTAATTTAATTTTTAAATAAAATCACAGTTAATTCGAAAAATAACAATTTTAAAGGTATAATTATTTTTGTATTACATTGAAAAATTAATTACCTTCTCATTATCATATTACCTTAAGAAAATAAAATATTATCATTATTTACTATTCATAAGGGTCATATTACTATTCATATTACTATTAATAAGGGTATGTTACTATTCATCAAAAAAACAAGGTGGTTCTATCAGACTCCAAACGACTTACTGTTCACAACTCTAGATGACCTTTTTCTAAAATTCAAAACATAAAAGTGGATAATTTATGTTTAATGGCTAGGCTTTGAATATATCATAAATAACCAAGTGTTGTTTCAAAGGAACACAATGCTTTATGACATATAGGTTAGGAATATAATGTATTTAAGAGAGGCATGCCATAAAATGTTTGGGGTGTTATATCTTCCATGATTTCTCCCCTAGGGAACTAATATCACTCATGAGTATAATAAACCACTCAGGTAACCCCTTCCTAGATATTCAAAGCATCACTCCTGGTGCGCCGAGTAGTAATTAACTGAGAAAAGTGAGTCCTTACATGGATCCTTAATTCATAACCCATGTTATCTCCCTTCTAATATCTTGTTATCCATATCAATCAAGGATTATATCAAGGAAAATCATTTATATAATAGTATTCCATAAAATAAACATGTCATACTGAAAATATAACAAGATAATCATGTATTTTAATTTCAATTAAAAGGAAAAAAAGTTATTAAGAACATTAATAATATCTAGGATACAAAATATGATCACTAGGAAACAGAAATTGGGAATAAGTATTGGAATAAAAACATAGTCACATGGTATTAACAATTCTATAATCATATTTCATCATGACATTTCAATATCCCAAGCTATCAAGCTTGCCCATACATAGTATTCAATTCAACCAATTCAAGAAAATCAATTTACACAGAAAGCCCAAGAATGAATACCTTAGCATGGAAAAAAGGTAAGAAATGGAAATTCAAATATAATGTAAATTTCATAAAGATCAAAGTACAACCTCTTGTTTAACCCTTTATCCTAATTCAAATTATAATCAAGGCATTTAATCAACCCCAACTAACATGTTTTAATTTAACCCCAAAAAACCCAAAAACTATGGTATAAGCATAATAACTGAGTCATATGCATGCACATAATCCCTTTTAATTTGAAGACACCTCACCTAATTGAGGGGTTTTATTAGAAAACATGACATTGTTCTTTTTTAAACAATTCATTTTATTCAATTTCAAGAGTTTGATTTTACCACAAGGTGTAAAGCATATAGCACACAACGCAAAGTAAGGGTAAACCCATGAAACAAAAGTAAGGTGGTACACACATAAAAATGTAACAACTTTTACAAGATTTATGAAACATGAGATAAGGAATATTTTAAAGACAAAAAAATGGAAGAGACAAGGTATCCTACCTCAAGATAATAAGGCCAAACCAGACACTTTGGCACTTAACGTTTTCATCGGCGACCACTTGAAGATGTTTCTTCCCATATCTGAGTATATAAACCTTTTCATATAAATTATTTCACTTATACCCTACATATGTATTTGCATGTCCATTAATATGAACAAGGGGATCTTTACATATATTCTTATATATGAATATACTCATCACCACTTACACCCGTATGCATTTTTCATATATATATATATATATACATATGTACACCATGGCCTATATATATACTCATTTTCATAGGTGAATATAAATATAATGGGGTAACTTACATATATATATTCTTACTTATGCATACATGGTAAGTCACATTTGACAACGAAAACACAAAACCATTTCGGGAAGGTCCAACACACATAATGAAAATTACTAGAACCTTAGAAACTATAAAATCCGAAAATAAAATTGAGGAATAATGAAGAATAGAGGAAAAACTACCATAAATTGATTAAATGTGGAATAAAATGATCTAAAACACTTCTCCTTCGATGGTGGATGTCAGATTATGAACAAGGCTGACCTAAGAGATCCTTCACATATCCTAAGACCCGAGGAGATTCCAAAAATCTGGATAAGTCATAACCTAAGGGTTCAGCCATAGAAGAGAGGCGATGGTATAAGATAAAAAATCCCAATCAAAGGAAGAAGAAGGAACCAGGGACCTTACCTGGAAGAATAAATGATAAATCTGAAGAAAATCAAGTGGAAATCAATGAACATAGGAGGAGGCCGAGAGGGTGTCATGCATGTGGCCGAGAGGTCCAAGGATTGGGGTTCTCGTGATGTTGGGAAGGAGTAGACTCGCTTGAGGTTTCTTAAAACTTAAAATAAAATAATAATAATATATTATTATTATTAAAAAAATTCTTTATTTTTATTTTTATTTTATTTTATTTTTATTCTAAATTGAAATTAATTAATTTCATTTCATTAAAAAACATTTTGCATGATTTGGGTCGCACGGTTAGCCAAACCATACTCCAACCCTGAGATGAATAGTGTGAGCATACTGTCCATTTGGAACTAACTATGTTGTCTAGGAACACAATTTCGGTAAACTGTGTACAGCCCATGTGGGGCATTTCTTCTCCTTTTCTGTAGCCAAACGTTTTGCTTCTGAGGTACGCACGGTTTCAAAAAAAAATGTGTTCCCTTTGCAGAGCACCCAAAACTTAATATTTTGGATCTTAGTTCTTTTAAAACACAATGAGACACCCAATGGAACACTCAGAAATTTACCAAATTCCAAAAACAACACATTGAAGTGATTAAACTTTTTTAATTCAATTCCAAAGCTCATTTTGTATAATGACTGGTCTGGTAAATGAGAAAGATCAAATTCCTTTGGATTATCATCCATCATAAAAACATGGGTCGTTACATTTATTTTCTTCTGAAATTTATCATCATCATATTGATAAATTTATACCTTTTCTAAAAAATATGGTTTTTCAATCATTTGAAAAATGAGTGATTTATACCCTTACTTAATTATTCTTATATTAATATTTACTATATTTAAGAACATATGATCCCTCCCAATCTGAATTTGGTTCAAAACTCCATTATCTTTCCTACTCAAGGAATCTTCTACCTTATTTTCTTTCTCTAGGTGGTACCGTATTGAGAAGTCATAATCCTTGAGTAGCTCGATCCGTCACCTTTCTCTAATATTGATCTCTTTATATGAAATTATGTATTTTAGTCTTTTATGATACATGTATATCTAATATGTTTCACTAAATATAATGTCTCCATATCGATAAAGAAAAGATTGTAGTGCTAACTCAAGATTATGGGTTGGGTAGTTCTGTTCATGAGTATTCAATTTCCTTGATGTATATGTAATAACTTTATCATTTTTTATTAGGGAAAACCCAAGTCCCTTATTCTATGCATCAAAATACATCACAAACCTGCCATTTCCATAAGGTAGAGTCAAAATCAGAGCATTAAAAAATCTCCTTTTTAGTTCATCAAAAAATTCTCAACATTCCATTGTCTAAAATAACTTAACCCCTATACATGTAATCCTAGTTTATGGGATATCCAATTCGAAAACATTCTTAACGAATCACTAATTGTAACTTTCCAAACCAATGAAACTATGTAGCATAGTTATGTTCATTATTATAGGTCATTCTCTAGTTTCCTTTATCTTCAAAGAATCAAATAAGATTCCATTCTTGGAGACAACATGTAATAGAAAATAAAATTATGGAATCCAAAAATCACACTTACTAAAATTATCATATAACTCATTCCTTCTAAAATTCTCAAGAATGATCTTCAAGTGATTCTCACAGCACTTGTAACTTTTAGAATATGCCAAAATATCATCAATGAATACCATAAAAAAATCATCAAGATGTTATTTGAATAATGTGTTCATTAAATACATAAAAATAAAGGGTGTATTAGACAATCCAAATAGAATTGATATAAACTAGTAATGTCCATACCTCATTAGAAAAGTTTTCTTCAGAATATCTTTGTAACATTCTCAGATTTTAATAAATTAATTATTTTGAATTAATTTAAATAATGTGATAGCTTGTGTCTTAGGAAATGAATTGATTATCGTATGTTATATATAACCCCAAGTTTATTTTATGTTTCATTTAACACTAAGTTTCTTTAATAACTTGTGTTTCTGTAAGGCCGAGTCTTATTGGACAACAATATACAATTAACATTATTTATTTAATATAACAGTTATCACCTAGCCATTGGAATAGTGGGAATGAATATGATTAATTATATTATAAATATATGGTATAAACATTTTTATATAATAAATCATTTTGTGACCAATCTATTTTAAGTGAAAATAAAAATAAATTGAAAATAAAGGATGTGTTTAATGAAAAACTACTTTTTTATGCCCACAATGACATTTTATCATAATAACGTAAACTAATCACTATTATAGAATGATATTAAATAAATTTATATTTTATATATTAAATCAAGTGTTTTTCAATTCATATAATATGTTTTATATGCATAAAATATGAATAAATATAATTTTAAGCACAAATGTTATATTTTTCTAAAAGGCAGTTTTACCGCCTTTTAATGGAAGAATTTTTTTAAAACTAAATTTTTAAAATTTTTATAAATTTTATTTGAAAAAATAAACTTATCTTTTGAAAGTTTATTATCAAAATTTACGTTGGGTTATTTTTTGGTATCTCTCTGAGAAGTTTCATTTTTTGATGAATAGTGAAAAACATTGAATTTAAATTGAAAACTACATTTACATATAATTTATTTTAATTGTTAAATTATAATTTACATTTATTTTTAAAGTTATAATTAGTTAAATTATAAATAAATAAATCCATTTTAGGTTATTTTATTCAATTTTACATTAAAATTTGATATAAAAATATTTCAATCTTTTGATCTTTTTACTTTAAAAACCCATTGTTTTGTCCCGTATGTGGGATACATTTTACATTAAATTCTGCCACTTCTCTGATTGGAATTTGAAAAAATGAATTCAATATTTTTAATCATAATATTTTATATTTTATTATAAGGTAAACATCGTTTATGACCAAAAATGTTAGTGAAATCAATTAAAATTAATTGCAGTGATTAAGGTGAAAATGAGTTTACTTAGTGGTTAAACATTGATCTTAAGGGGTCAAATGACCTATAAAATTGTCTACAAACCCTTGTATGTAAATATATCGACCCAAATGACAATATTATCTATTTTTATGAGTTATTGGGAATAATATTCATTGAATTTGACCCATATAATAAGTTTAGAAAAAAAAGAAAAAATGTATCTTTCTTCCATTTATTTTATATACTGATTTGGGGAGGGGAAAAACTATATAGGTTTGGATATAAATATTACTTTTAAATATATATATATATATATAATTATCATAATAATTTATATTTAATTTTTATATATGCTATAACTACATGAAATTGTTATGAAACGCCAACGCATGGATTATTTAGTTAATAATAAAATAAAATAAATGAAACTAAAAATATTAAAAAGTAAATATAATGAATTTTTGTGTTCCACTATTTCTATAGATTAATATGTCATGATACATATCTTTAAACTTAATATATTTTAATTTCGTTATTGTATTGAAATTTTTGAAATTTAATTAAACATATAATGTCAAAATTGACATTTATATTGTTTTATAATAAATTATATTTCATTAATTAATTAAAAATTACTAAACATACTATATTCTGTAAATTATTTTTTAAATTTTATTAAATATAAAAAATGTTCTATTTATGAACCAATTTATCTTTTATAATGAACATATTTACCCCTAAATAATAAAAACATTCTTAGCACGGTTAGGGAAGAAGCACTATTTTTGTGTGTTACATGCGCTTCTGTTAAATTTAATTTCCAACACACTTGGTAATTTTATTTAATAATTTTTTTCATATTTAAAATTATTGGGTATTAATTTTATAATAATTATTACTTTAATTTATTCTTAATGGATAAATTAAAAAGGGTAGAAAAATGGTTACCTTAATGAAAAACCAAAATGAAAAAAAACACAAGAATTAAGGAATAAAATGTTTAAAAATGAAATTATTTTTTGTTTTGTGTTTGTGTATCTAAGATAATTCCCCTTCACTCCATTTTTTCATTTTGTAATCACACAAGGTAAGTTAGACCTCCCAATAGTGGTTACCTTTTTACATTTACAAAAATATCACTCCTTGTCCACTATAAAAAGACATTCACTCTCCCCCATTATTCACACCTATAAATCCTTTGGTATCATAAAAAAAATTCACAAATAAACTCTAAAAATACCTCATATAATCCTAAAATCCAAAATTTTGGAATAAATAAATCCAATAAAGTCCTTTGGTGTAAACCAAAAGGATTTACATGAACAAGAGGTAACATTCTTCAACGAGTGCTTCTATTTTATTTCTTTCTCCACACATTCAATTATTCTTATTACATGATTATATAACAACATCAATATCCTAAATATAATGATATGTTTTTCTGTTAATTTTTAACCAATACGTACACACACTTCTTCCAAATGGGTAAGGATATCACTGTTTGTGTCTATAGCGGACAATCGCCACGTGAAATGATGTCATTCATTTTTCCTTTACCACCTCTCATGGTTGAGAATTATAATGGTAATAATATTTTTATATGATATATATGATATTTATGATTCTTTTTTGTTTTTTAATTATTATATAATACTTACTTTCATGCTTTCCATTTTATGGAATACGATAACATTGTTTGTGAACGTGTGGACTACCGCTTACTCAAATCGATGTGATTCGTTCAAGATTTACATGGAATGTATTAAGGTTGGGTTTTAATAAACACATATGATATAAATGAAATGATTATTATATTAATTAAATAATTATTTATCTATATATATAACATATCTTTTTCTTCTTTCCATTTCACACACTGAAAAAGTGATAATTTCGTTCGTGGATGTGTGGACTACCGCCTCCTCGAAGCAATGTGATTCTTCATTTTTCATCACCACATCACAAGAATGATATATATAAGTAAATATAATAAAATAATATTATATTTATTATATAATATATATTATATAATTATAAATATTGCGTACCTTCTTTCTATAATGATCATTGAAAAAATGTGAACGTTACTCATGCGTATGTACAGCCTACCGTATCCATGATCATAACGTTGGTTAATTTTTTATAACCATATTTAATATATGATTTTAAAATTATAATTCATGTAAAAATGTGATAATTATTTCATGTTTATTATTATGGATATTTTTAAATAATTACATCATTAACCATACTTGACCTATCAAAGTATATTTTGACACATAAGCTGAATATGTTCAAAACATCTGAATTAAATATTAATGATTAATTAATTGTATATTAGTTGTTTATAAGTGAAATAAAAGTAATAATAAATTGTAAAATTATATTATAAAATTAAATAATTAACATAAGTTTATTATTCATGAATATATTGGACCAACATGAAAAGTTAGACTCAATGTAATGGATTTTCATCTCACTTTTTTGAATATGTGAGATAAAGGTCATATTCACCACTAAATTATTTTTTGGGGCGCATATACTACACATTTTTATATATTATATCATTATTTATTTTATCATCATGTTATTTAAATGTGTTTTTTATTATTATTACTTTCAGGCTTTCATATTTAGATTTTACCACAGTTGTAAGGGGTTTCGTCTCAATTTACATCTCATTGAGGCTTATTTTTTATTATGCACCTAGTTACATTTATATGGTTTTTATAATAACTATATAAAATGTTATATAATTAATATAATTATTTTAATGATATTTTATGTTTCATTTAATTATATTAATTCATGTGGATTATGATTTTAAATGTTTCAAAGTGGTATGGGTCACTTTGAATGTTTAAATATTATTTTCCTCAGGAGTGCTTTTAAAAATATTTTTAAGGAAATTTATATTTACCAATGTCAAAAACCATTATTATTACTTATCCTAAACTAGGTATATTTGTTTATTATTACCATCATAATTATTTCTTTATATGGATTATTATTTTTTCAAATATATTGTTAAGGAACTCGTTCTTTTCCCTTGGTTAATCTTGTTTCAAATAGATTGTTATGGAACTCATTTCTTTTTCATGGGTTACTCATGTTTCAAATATATTTTTTATTAAACAAATTTCTTTTACATGGGTTACTCATGTTACAAAGAGATTATTTTATGGAACCACACTACTATAAAAATACCCTATACCAATGGTTTGGAATCATTGGTAAGGCCTCCAAACTGTTGGTATAGCCTATACCAACGGTTTGGAGAACCATTTCTAAGTAATCTGTGGGGATAGGTCTATACTAATGGTTTTGGGAAAACCATTGGTATAGACCTATAACAACGGTTTGGTATAAGTAATATGAAAATCTATACCAACGGTTCCATAAAACCGTTGGTATATGTAATTCAAAAAATAATCATTCGGTTGGTTTTGATCCCAACACCTCTCGTTTGTGATTGAACGACTTAACCACTAACCTAACTTACTTTTGTGAACATAATTTCATAAATATATATATTGATTATCATAATTATTTTAAATTTTTATTTATTTAAGGTCCTCTATAAAAAAATTCCAATAAAAATACATGTCCATATACCAACGGTTCTCAGAACCATTGGTATAGACCTATACCAATGGTTTTGAGAACCATTGGTATAGGTTCTTCAATTTTGGGACATATACCAACGGTTTTCCCAAAACCATTGGTATAAGTCCATATAAGTGACATATACCAACGGTTTTGGCCAAACTGTTGGTATAGGTCCAAATTAGTGAACTATACCAACGTTTTTCTCAAAATCGTTGGTATAGATCATATTTTTAGTAGTGCCAATTTCGTTCCCAGGGGTTAATCATGTTTCAATGAGATTATTATGAAACCCATTTCTTCTCCATGGTAAAATAGTGTTTTAAAGGGATTAACATTAAACCCATTTCATTTATAATTATTTTTCAGGTTATAAATTAATAATTATTTTTTTATGAGTTTTATGATAAAAAAATTATTCTTGATACGTTACTTGAGAATTATACGAAACGAGTGAGTCATATATAGCTTATACGAAGGGATGAGCCCCATTATATCTCATGAAGAACAATTGAGCCTGATATAGCTTATATAAATTGTTATCACCATAATATATCTCCACTACATTGGTTAAGGATAATTTTGGAATTCAACCATATGGTTTTTTAAATTTAAAGTGTTTTATGAAAGTGATGCTCCAAGTTACCAAAAAACGTTTTAATTTTTTAATATGAGTTTATAATATTTCTAATGATCTAGATTGATATCACATGGATTTTGATTATTTATTTCTATAACTCTTCAATTTTACTTGTTTTTACATATTATTATCTAGGTATTTAGGGGTTTGAGTTATTTTATTATTCTCTCATACACTTTTATTATGTCAGTATACCCTTATGCACTCTTATGATCGTTGATAAAATTCATTTTTTGATGCTTATGTTTAACCTTAATAAGTGTTTGATATCACCCTTCTATTTTTTCATTTTCCCCAGATCATAAATAATTATATTGAATGATTTAAATCTATAAAGGATTTCACATGGATGATGTTGATGACCTACTATGAAAAAAGAAAAGGTGGGTCAAATGGGGATATGTTCTTTTCATGACTTATGACTTGTTTATGTAGGATTTTGTCCTAATTATCGAAGTATATAAACCTAAAAGGTCCTAATAAATGTAATTAATACTAGTTTTCCTTTTTATGTTTCAGGGTTTTATAGGAAAAAATTGGGTCACAATTATCGGCATAAAATCCATAAATGTAAAGTTGTGGATTTCAGCATAGAATCTTAGAGTACATGTCCTAGCCTCTTGTAGTTGGTATAAAAGGTTGGTTTATATAACTTTGAATATTAGAATATTTTCATATGATGTTATCCTAATATTATTATATACCTTTATAGGAGTATAATCTTATGGTTTATCATAAGTTCAAAGTTTTAAGACCCCCCACTTGAGGTTTTCATGTAGTATAAAATTTTGGGTTATCGATGATGTTTTTTAAGACATTTTTTATGTAATTATAACCCCTAGGATAAACATGATGTTTTTTATGGGGGATTAATATTTTATGATTAAATAAAAAAGGGGGAAACTTGTATGATTGGTGACAACTTGTCGCATCTAGCTAGGCGGTGGGGCTTGATCCCATGAACGAGTGATGATAAAGGGTTTTGTATATTGCCACTGGCCTACACGATGTTAGGGTTAGCTTGAAATTTTTTTAATGGTAACAATTATGTTTATTACAGAAACATATGGGATTTTATTTGAGGAATAATGGTTGATTTATCTTAGAATAATATGTGATAAAATCCTTATAATCTTTGGGTTTCAAACTTAGTTAGTAAATGTTTGCATAATTTTAAGGATAGTTATTTATGAAATAATTTAGTTTGAAATTTGGGTGTGGATATTTTATTTTCAATATTAATATATCATATTGTGGTTTACCCATTTTGGAAATTATCTTCCTATGTTCTAATAATTTTGGTTTTTATTAATATCTATGGATGGGTGGAATAGCTTGACTATCACTTTTATGGTTATGTGGTCTTTAAAGGATTATTTTACTGCTTCAAGAATTAATAATTAATCTTTAATACTCATAATTTGGTGAAAATATGAGATTATGTTTTAAATTAACAAAAATATGAAATTATACTCATCAAGTATACTTCCATATTCTATCAGTCTAGATGGTGAAAGAAAACCTTAAATATTAGAAAAATGAACTTGAAATAAAACTTTATCTTATTACCAAATTTTTTTGGTGATATCAATGTCCATTTCCAAACCTATGGGGTTTGTGGTTTTTCTCATTGATATAATCTTCATCGTGTTCTATATCACTCTCTATTTGACCACGATAATTAGTTTTTCTGTCTAAATCAATCTTTTAATATCCCACCAATGTTCTCCCTATGTGGACTCCAAGTTATGTGTATCTTCTGGAGACATTTATGTTTCCCACATTCCCTTTTAAAGATTATTTTTTATTAAACCTTTTATAATATGTGGGTTCCAATTAAGTAATTATAAAAATATTAATCCTTTATTACCAACACGAATTTAAGGGAAAATCATTTTAAGGGGGAAAGGTTGTAAAATCATGAGATTTTAAGAAATATATTCTTTTAAATTAACTTAAATTATTTTATATATTATTTTACAAGAAATGAATATATTATATTTCATTTTTAATAACACCAATTTTATATTTCATTTTATAAAACAATGAGTTTCTTTTTTAACTTGTGTTATATGCAAGGCAGAGTCTTACCAAACAACAATATATTATTAGTATTATTATTTAACATAATAGTTTTCACATACCCATTAGAAAGGAAGTAATGAATATTATTGACTATATTATGAATATTTGGTTTATTAATGTTTATATAATTCATAATTTTGTGGAAGATTAATTTTAAATGAAAAAAAATGAATTGAATATAAATGATATGTTTTATAAAAAAATATGTTTATGCCCCAAAAGACGTTATATCTTAATAAATTGAACTAATCACAATTATTAAAAGATATTAAATAAATTTTTATTTTTTATATTCCATTGTGTAATTGTGTATTAATAGAATATGTTTTATAAGAATAAATAATGAATAAATTCGATTTTAAGCATAAAATATTGTATTTTTCTAAAAGGTAGTTTTGCAGCCTTTTAATGGTATACTTTTTTTTAAAATATATATTGACACTTTTATAAATTTTATTCGAAAAACTAAAATTATTTTTTTAATATTAATATAAAAATTTAGTTTGGGTTCATTTCAGATATTTTTTTGAGAATTTTATTTTTTTGATGAATAGTGAAAAACACCGAATTTTAATTTAAAACTGAATGTTTGTCTAATTTATTTATATAGATAAATTGTATTTTAAAATTATTTTAAGATCAAATAATTTAAATAATATATAAATAAATCAAATTTAGGTAACTTAAATCAATTTAATATTCAAACTCTATTTAAAAACATTTCAAACCATTAACTTTTTACTTTAAAAAATCCCAATTGTTTGTCCTGTCTGCAAAGTCAATTGTAAATTAAGTTATTCCACTTATATGATTATAATTTTGAAAAATGGATTAACTATTTAGAATTATAGTAATTTACAATGTCTAGTAAGGGAAAAATAGTTTTTTACCAAGAATATTAGTGAAAATAATTAAAATTAATTACAGTAATTAAAGTAAAAATGAGTTTACTTAGTGGTCAAACATTAATCTTAAGGTGCCAAATGGACTATAAAATTGTATAGAACCCATATTATGGAAATATATAACCCCATATGACCTTATTATCGATTTATCTGATTTATTTTGAATACTATTAAATGAAAGTGTCTCATATGATAAGTTAAGAAAAGAAAAATACAAAAAATGTTCCTTTATTCCTTTTATTTTATATAAAGTTTTAGGGATAGGAAAAAACCATATAGGTATGGTTATAATTATTATTTTTAAAGATAAATAAAATTTTTTATCATAATAATTTATATTTAATATTTAGAGATGATATAACTACATTAAATTTTTAAGAAACACCAAAGCGTGGATTCTTTAGTTTATAATTAAATAAAATAAATGATACAATAAATATTAAAAGTTAGGTAAATAGAATAAATTTTTTTGTTCTAGTATTTTTTTAGATGGATATATCATGATACACATTTTTGAACTTAATATATTTTTTATTAAATTAGTTCCATTAAATTTTTTAAATTTAACTAAATATATAATGTCAAAATTGACATTAATTTTGTTTTATAGGAAATGATATTTTGTTAAATGACTAAAAATTACTAAAAAACATATCTTATGTAAATTAATTTTTAAATGTTAATAAATATAAAATATTTTTCATTCAAGTACCAATTTATCTTTTATAATTAAAATATTTTCCCCTAAATAATAAAAATATTATTGGCATAGTTATGTTTAAATAAGTATTTTTGTTCGTTACATGCGCTTATATTAAATTTAATTTACAACACACATTGGATTTTTATTTTATATTTTTTTATTTGTATTTAAAATAAGTAGGTATAAATTTTATAATAATTTACTCTTTAATTTAGTCTTAATGGATGAATTAAATAGGTTGGAACACTAGTTACCTTAATGAAAAACCAAAAAAAAGAAACATGGGAGTTAGGGAGAAACATGTTTGAAAAATGCATTTATTTTGTGATCAGTGAATGTTTCTAGACCTTAATTCCCATACAATCTATTATTTTTTATTTTTTAATCACATTAGGTGAGGGAGACCTCCCAATAGTGTTTACCTTTTTATATTTATAAGAATGACACTCTTCATCCACTATAAAAAGGAACTCATTGTCACCCATTATGCACAACTATAATCCTTTTGGATCATAAAAAACCAACCCTAATAAACTCAAAAAATCCATCCTCTCATCCTAGAGTCCTCAATTTTGGAAAAAATCAAACCCATAAATTTATTTGGTGCAAACCAAAAAACATTACCCAAAAAAGATGAAACATTCTTCAACTAGAACTTTTGTTTTATTTCGTTCTCCACCACTTAAATTATTCTTATTCCATGATTATAAAAAAACAATTTTATCATAAATATATGAAGATTTTATTATGTTAAAGTTTTTACCTAAACTTATTCATACTTCCATAAAATGGGTAACAAAATCACCATTCATGTGCACGGCAGACTACCACCTCGAGAAACGGTGTTGTTTTTCCCTTTATCAACTCTAATGGTTTAGCGGTATGATGGACATGATTTTTTATATGATATATATGATATATATGATTTATTTCTATTTATTTAATTACATATAACACTTACCTTCAAGATTTCTATTTTTTGGTAATATGATAACATCATTTTTGGATGTGTGGACTACTATCTTCTCAAAGTGATGTGATTCGTTCATGCTTTACATGGTATGTATTAAGGTTGGTTTTTTAAAAAAAAATATGACAAAAATTTAATATTCATTATATTCAGGACATAATTATCTATATTTACATATAATATATCATTTTTTTCTTTCCATTTCACACACTAAAAACGTGATAATGTTATTTGTGGATGTGTGGACTATCGCCTCCTCGAAGTGATGTGACTTTTTATTTTTCATCACTACATAAAAATAATGATATATATAAGTATATATAATTAAATAATATAATATTTATGATATAATGGTAATTATGGAATGATAAACATTACTTACCTTCTTTCTATAATTATCATTGAAAAAATGGGAACGTTACTCATGCGTATGTATGGCCTACCGTCTCCATGATTGTAACATTGGTTCATCTTTCATAACTATATTTCCTGTGTGATTTTAAAAGTATAATTTATTTAAAAAAATTGATAATTATTCCATGTTTAATATTCTATATATTTTTAAACAATGAACTCATTAACCATATTCAGTCTATCAAAGTCAGTTTCAACACACAAGCCAAATATGGTCAAAATATTTGATATAAAAATTAGTGATTAAGTAACTATATGTAACTTTTTTATGAGAATAATTAAATTAATAATAAACTTTTAAAAGTTTATGAAGAAATTTAATAATTAAAATAACTTTATTATTTGGGAATATAGGGGAAAATCATAATAAATCAGACTCAAGGTAAGGTATTTTCATCTCACTTTTTACATATGTGACATAAATGTCTTATTCACCACTTAATTCTTTTGTGTGTGTATCTATTGAACCATATTATATATTATATCATGAATTATTTTATATTCATGTTATTTAAATTTTTTATTTTATTATTATTAATTTTTTGGATTTAGATTCAGATGTTACCACAATTGTAAGGGGTTTCGTCTCAATTTTCATTCCATTGATACTTATTTGTTATTATGAACCTAGTTACTTTTATATGGTGTATATACTACCTATTTGACATGTTGTATAATTAATATCCTTATTTTAATGATGTTATAAGTTTTATTTAATGATATTAATTCATGGGTATTATGATTCAAAAAAATCAAAGTGGTATGGGATACTTTGAATGTTTAAATATTTTTTTCCTCAAAAATGTTTTTAATGATATTTTAGGAGAATTTAAATTAATAAAAATCAATAACCATTGTTGTTACTTATCCTTAACTGGGGATATTTTTTATTGATACCATCATCATTATTTATTTTGATGGATTTTTATTTTTTTCAAAGTTATTTTTGAGGAACTCGTTTATTTTCCACGGGTTAATATTGTTTCATAGAGATTATTATGGAACCCACTTCGGTTTTGTGGTTTATCATGTTTCAAAGAGATTTTTTATGGAACCCATTTATTTTACAACATTTAATCATATTTAAAATAAATTTTTTATGGAACCCATTTAATTCCCATGGGTTATTCATGTTTTTGTGAGATTTTTATGGAACCCATTTCTTTTCCACAGGTTAATCATGTTTCAAAGAAATTGACATTAAACCCATTTCTATTCCATGGGTTTATCAGGTTATAAATGAATAATTATTGTTAAGATGAGTTTTATGATGAAATTTTTTTATTCATGAAATGGTACTTGAGTATTATATGAAACAGGTGAGTCTTATATACCTTATAAGAATGGTTGAGCCCTATTATAGCTCATGGGTGAGCCCGATATAGCTTATACAAAGGGTTGATCCCCATTATATCTCATGAATAAAGGGTGATCCCAATATAGATTATATGAAGGGTGGGACCCATTATATCTCTCTAATGCATTAAGTAAGGATAATTTTAGAATTCAATCATATAGTTATTCCAATTAAAAGTGTTTTGAAAGGTTTTTGAAAGGGTTTTATAAAATTGATGCTCCAAGTTACCAAAAAGAGTATTAATTAATTTTTATGAGTTTATAATGTTTATAATGACCGATATTGATATCAAATGGATTTTGAGTATTGATTTTGATGAATCTTTCATTTTACCTATTTTTATATTATATGATCTAGGAATTCAAATAATTGAGTTATTTTTTTATTTACTCATGAACTTTGATTATGTCATCACAACCTTATAAATGTCGATGCTCATTGATAAAATTAATTTTTTAATGATTACGTTTTCCCTTACTAAGCATTTGAGCTAACCCTTGTAATGTTTCCTTTAGATCAGGTTTTAAAGATTGATGTTTAATGATTTATATCTATAAAGGATTTCAAAACTATAATGTTTATGTCCTAATGTGAAATAATAAAATATAGGTTAAATAGGAGAAATGTTCTTTTTATGACTTTTGAATTTTTTAGGTAGGATTTTGTCATTATTTTCTAAAACTATAAACATGAAAGGTCATCTATAATGTAATTTATCCAAGTTTTCTTTTTAATTTTGTAAGGTTTTATGGAAAAAGATTAGGTCACAATTATTGGCATCAAATCAGAAAATGTAAAGTTACATATTTTAGTATAGTATCCTGGAGTGTATTCCATGGGATGTTATAGTATTCCTTATTTACTCACTATTGATGATACCCAGAATGAAGGTCAATCTTTGAAAAATATTGGTCTCCATGAAATTTATCGAATAATTAATCAATTTGAGGTAGATAATACTTTTTCTTTATCATAATATCACTGATTTCCCTATAATCAATGTAGAGTCTCATGGATCCATAAGTCTTCTTAACAAAGAGAATATGGGATCCCCATTGTGAAACACTAGGGAGAATAAAAATATTATCGCACAAATCATCTAGTTGTTTCCTCACCTCCAATAGTTCCACATTTTCTATTATATAGGGATTATTTGATATTAGTGTTGAATCAAGGATTAAATCAATGGAAAACTCAAATTCATGCTCTGGGGAATTTCCACATAATTCTTTATGAAACACATCAATGCATTTCTATATAATAGGTACATCCTCAATTTAAATGTTACCTTCTCTATCCCTAGATTTTGTTTTCTCTTATTCCCTAAGAAAACCATTCAGTATATCTACCAGGGGTGGATCTAGAAATGACTTAGATGATGAATTATTTTCTCTAAAGATAATAAATTTTTCATCATCCTCACAAATCATAATATCCTTCTTATTGAAATAAATGTTTGCATCATAATTTTAAATCTAGTCCATACCAAGGATTAGATCATAGTCAAATATAGGTATGATAATAAGGTCAACAAATAAAGCATGTTTATGTGTAATAATGTGGATTTTTTGTCACATCCCTGTTACAGTGAGACTTCCTCTATGAGTTTTGACTGAAAACTCCCTTCTTAAATTAAAAGATAAATGAGGAATTTTATTAGGAAACTGGGTAGATATAAAAGAGTGTGAGGATCCAAAATCAAATAAAGTTTTAGATAAATTTAAAGATATGATTAATGTACCTACCACCACATTATTGATAACTTCCACCTCATTTCTAGTGATCGTAAAATCTTAGCCTTCTCCCCTTATAATCTTATGTGGTTTATTGACTTGACACTTGGGAAATTAATTTTCAGAGTTACCCATCTACCTACAGTTGAAACACTGAATAAAAGTTTTTTCCTTCTTCCCCATTAATTCATTAACCTGATGACCCTTTTCTCTACACTTATTAAAAAACTTGTATGCCCTTCAGGCATTTACTAGGGTGATTCTATCCACAATTATCACACAACATAAATGGATTCGGCATTTTATCTTTATTTAAAAAAAATCCCTTCTTAATGGTGTTAATATGACCACTTATTCTATTGGTTTCACTTAAATATGTTAGATCTATATAATTCATTATCTTTTTTGATGGTACATAAAACAATTTCTTCATATGAAGAATAATTTTGAGAGACAAATGCCATTCAGAGACTTTGCTTCATCCCTTCAAATAAATAGTTAATCATGCACTCTATGTTACATATGAAATCTGTAGCATACCTAGCTAACCTATTAAAGGTAGCTTCATACTCTAAAACACTTTCTTTTTACTTTTTCTTTAATCTAAGGAGCCTTTTATTCATCTCAATTTATTTATCATGAGGAAAATATTTTTCAAATAATACCTCCTTAAAATCATTCCATTCCATGAGTTCTATTTTCTCTTCCTCCCTTGTATTCTAGATCAACAACCACCATTGATAAGAATCACCTTTGAGATGATACACTGAAATTATAAGCTTTTTCTATTCACCAAATCCCAAGTCCATAAAGATATTCTCAAGAGACATCATCCATTACTTAGATATCATTGGATGATTATTCCCAATAAATGATGGGGGATTCTGTAAAGTTGTCTATAATAAGATAATATTATTGTGGAATAGGTTTCTCTATCCATGAAAGGTTATCGTTTCATAACTTGATTAAGGTTCTCTAATATAACCATAATTGGATCTGTTCCAATACTAGCTGTATTGGTTCCTCAGCAAGGAAATATCAACACTTTCCATGAGTATTGATACCCTTCTTCCATCTAGGATCCATTTATAAATAATTTCATATAATGTATTATCTAATAAAATTCTAAATTCTAAATTATATTGTATAATTATAAATATTGTGAAACACATAACGTAAATTAAAAATATGTGCATCTTTAATCACATAGTAATAAACGTTTGTTTCATTGGTGATATATTTATTTTCAAATTCTTCATAATGTTTTGTAAAGAAAATTTTAATTATCCTTAGAATATCACCTAGGACTATCAAACCAGGTGTGCAGTAAAGCCCATTGTCATTCACAAAGTAAAGATCGGGTCCATCCCAATGCAACCTTCTCAGAGGAATTACCCCACGGTACTAGTGTTCCAAAACCATGTCCACTTGTAGTATATAGATAAGGATGTATTTCTAAGAAAATCCACATAATATCTGCCTCACCAAAACTTTTTTATATTATTATATATATATCCTCAAAGTATATTATAGGTTTATGTTCCTGAATCTAATTTTTTCCTTAATCTATTTTCTAAGGTATTTATTAAACATCCTATGATACCAACTGTAGCGACCCTAACTCAAGTAGCTCAGATCTAGTTTAATTATTTCTTACATTTGAATAGATACAAGGAGTCAAACCCCAAAGTACCGATCAGTTTACTAGATTTATAGAAGGAGGAGGAGCAATGAAAAAACTTCAGGCCACCCAGGCCTTCGGGTCAGTAAGGCCTTCGGGCCACCCAGGCCTTCGGGTTAGTAAGGCCTTCGGGCCACCTCAAGGCCTTCGGGACACCTTAAGTGAAGATTAAAACCAGCCAACCTACAAGGAACAAACTTCAGAAGGAGGAGGAGCAAGGAGCTTTCACCATATCATAAGCTAAACAGATTTTAATAATAAAAGGGTATGGAACCTGCCATCGGGAAAATCCTGTGCATGCACGGTAAAGCCGAGCCGAACAGCCATGCGAAGGTGGAGAGTTGATTTCACGATGAAGATTTTGGGGAGGAGAAGTTCCAAGTAGTTAGTCTAGGTTGTATGTAATGTTTTCACCCTATGGGCAATGAATTCCTATAAGTCCTATAGGCAATGTAATACTTACACCTACTGGCCTTTTAAGGGTTCCACATCACCCCTTGAAAGTTGGATTATCAAAAATCAATAAAAAATGAAGGCCTTTGGGCCATTGGAGGATATTGAATCCTTATTTATAGGAGTCTTCGGAAATACTATGAAAAAGTCCATAGTAATGGAATTGCATTTACACATAGTAATAGAAAGATGTTTCTTGACTCCTCTAAGATTATGTCTCACATATTTCACCTTTTTTAAAACAAAAAATTGGGTACATGATCATAAATTTCCCTCTTCATGTTATACCACCAAAAAAATCCCTCAAATCCCTATACATCTTTGTGATTCCAAGGTGTATAGATAAATTAAAACTCTTAGAATCATCCAACAATTACATTTTTAGATGAGGCATATATGGAACACATAATCTCTTTCCAAATTTCATAACACCAACTTCACAAATTAATTATACTAATTTCCCATCATTAACATATTTAATTTTCTTTTGAAATTTATCATCATAAAATTGAGAACATTATAAATTTTATAATAAAGACAGTTTTACAATAATTTTAAAAATTAGTGTATTATCCCATTCTATAATTATTATCATATCCATATTTACTTTATCCTGGAACATATGATCCCTCTTAATCCACATTTGTTTCAGAACTCCATGATATTTTCTAATCAATGCATCTATTGCCTAATTTTATTTCTATGGGTGATAGTGTATTGAGAAATCATAATCCTTGAGTAGATTGAGTCATCCCCATTATCTTATATTGATCTCTTTCTATGAATAGATGTATTTTAGGATTTTATGATTCTTGTATATCCCACATATTTCGTCATAGTGATAATGTCTCTATATCTACAATAAAAAAATTACATCTTCGATATCATGATTATGGGTTTTTTAGTTCTTTTCATGAGTATTAAATTGCCTTTATGTGTATAAAATAACTTTATTGTGGTGCTTTAGTAAAAAACTAAGTCCCTTTCTTGATGCATCACAATATATCCAAAACTCATCATTTCTAGATGGTAGAGTCAAAATCAGAGCATTGAACAATATCCTCTTTAGTTTATCAAAAAATTATTCACATTCCATTGTCTATAAAAACATAACCCCTTTACATGTATGTTTGGTTAACGGGTTATCCAATAGGTAAAATTTATAAATAAATTGGTAATAATAACCTTCTTAACCAATGAAACTTTGTACCATAGTAATTTTAATTGGTATAAGAAATTATCTGACTGCCTTCATCTTCACAGGATCAACTAAGATTACATCCTTAGAGACATCATGTAAAAGAAAAGAAACATCTCGAATATAGAAATAATTCTTACTAAATTTCTATTTTAACTCATTCCTTTTGAGAGTTTAAAGAATGATCCATAATTGATTCTCATGGCCTAGGTGGCTATTAGAATACATCAAAAATAATCAATGAATACCAGAAAAAAAATCAAGATATTAAATGATTAATTTGTTTATTAAACCCATAAAAACATAGGGTGCATTATTCAATACAAATGGAATTACTGTGAAGTCATAATTCCCATAACTCATTTGAAAATTTTTCTTTGTAATGTCTTCCTTCTTTACTAACAATTGATAATACCTAGAACAAAAGTCAATCTTTGAAAAATATTGAGCTTCATGAAGTTGATTGAATAATTCATCAATATGAGGCATATGAAACTTCTTATTTATCATAATATCATTGATTTATATATAATCAATGTACAATATCATGGATTTATATTTCTTCATAACGAAGGGAGCATGAGCTCCCCATGGTGAAACACTAGGGAGAATAAATATCTTATCACCTAGATCCTATAGATTTTTCTTCACCTCCATCAATTCCAAAGTGGTCATTATATAGGTATTCTTTTATATTGGTCTTTCATCAAGGATAAAATAAATGCAAAACTCAAATTCATGGTCCGGGGGATTTCCAAGTAATTCCTCAGGAACACATCAATGAATTCTTGTACAATAGGTACATCCTCAATTGGAATATTACCTTCTTCATACCTAGACTTTTTTCTCTTCTTCCCTAATAATATCATTCAGTGTATCTAATGGTGGTAAATCTACAAATGACTTAGTTAATGAATTATTTTCTCTAAAGATAAATAATTCTGCATCTTCCTCACTATTTCTAAAGAAATAATTGTGGTGTCCCTCTTGGTATGATTGATTTTGAGGGGCTTGAATATTACACAATCATCCATATTAGGTTAACCATTTTTATCTTTCAACCACTTGGGAAAGGTTGTTCTCCAATGGTTTTTTTCATGGAAATGAAAACACCCAATGGATCTTATATTTTTGATTACTCATGGACCAGCATTCTAAATGAAAGCGCTCATTGGGTAACTTGACCAACGATACTTAAGAACTCACATTGTTATTGAGGATGAGAATTAGGGATCATAAAACCCTTTTTGGGGGGAACTCTTTCCTATTCCATGACTCTATTATAAGTTTAAGACATGTTTATGAATCCTTTGATCATTCCCAAGTATGATGTGGATCACCCTGAATTAACGATCAATTAGGAAAATGTATATGTCCAGAATCATCTATATGTATATGAGGTTCTTCATTGATAAGGATATATGTATGTAGATTAGATTCTCTATAAATGGTACCATTTTATGAATATATTATAGATTCTTTGGTCATTTATTATGATAATTCTGGTTTTAATCCATGCAGTGAGGCACTCTGGAATTTACTGTCATCCAGAGAGAAGGAAGTTGTTTTTATTTTAGGATTAAACCCATAAAATGGGCTTCGTACATATATTTGTGAAAGAAATCCAAATCCACATAGTTCGGTGTTACTTAATAGGACACATAACCTTTTAATTTCATGTGATGAGGACTAAATTGTGTAGTTTAACATCATGCCGCAAAGACACCTAGGTGGGAGGTTCCAAGTCAATGTTTGGTGTGTGAATTATGTCGAGGTATCCTAAGGGACTTAGAAGAGATGTGGTCTCCCAATTGGGGGCATGGTATTATTAGGTATAAAACACAATATGGATGGTGATGAAATGGACCCAGAAGGAATATGGCCCTCTAGGTTGGATATGAATCTATTGAGAATTTTTCCCAGAGAACATTAGGGTGAATTTGGGTGTTGGGATTAGACCTCATGGAGGATTCCTATGTATTCAAGTTAGTTGGGAATAAAATCCCACATAGTTCAGAATAGTTGGGACTTACACTCAATAGGAGGCCCAATTTGGTGAATAAGGTTTTGGTTATTATACCTAGTAGGAAACCCATAGTAGGTTTGGGATCTTGCGGATGTCATGATCATCACTAACCTCTAATCCCATGTGATTCATTTTTGGGGTGGGAAACAAGAGAAAGTAGTAGATCTAAATATCACATGATCCACTTTTTCTGCTAGTGGACAGATACTGGATCCCAAAGGGAAAGATAACGGGTGTCGAATGTGTAGTTATCCTATACTATTTTGGTATCCAATAAAGTTAAATTGACTTCTAACTATGACCCAGGTAGGATAAGTGGATAAATAGTGTAACCTCCCACAAGAAATAATATGGGATTACTCTAGGATAGATACCTTATGACTAGATCCTGGGAAACATAAGAGGATAAGACACTACACCTCAAAGGGAAAGGCAAGTGTGATCTTCCCTCACTCCTCCTAGAATAGGGGTTCCATGTGAGAACCTACAAGGTCAGAACATCATTACTATGGGAATCTATACTTGAGAACATTTTGAGGGTCCCCCTTGACAAGGAGGTTACTAAACAGAATCCACTTACCAAGGGTATGTAGACTCAATAGTACATGTTGATTTGTCCAATAATGTGATCATACATATTAGGTGGATTTGGAAGAGGCATTGGCCTGATGCCAGTATAATGGTTCGTGAAGGGTCCAACATGGGGCCTGATTGTATGATGGAGGGAAGTGATGGGATCATGAGATAATAACACCCTAGGATTCCCCATTCTGCATAGAATTTTCTTATATGGGATGGGGTTCCCTTCTTGTAGCATGATACTACATGGGTGAGTGTTTCATCCGTATAGTGTTCCACTATTTGGACCTGGGTTTTTTCTACGTCATGTTTCTCTACATGAGGTGGGGCTCCACCCGTGTAGTGTTTTTCTATGTGGGATTGAATTACTACTACATATCATTTTTATATGTGGGTCAGGGATCCCTCCATATAGTTCTTTACTACACAGGGTGATGGACCTCAAGGGTACATCCTATTATGCTTTGTAGAATGGTGTCAATAAAGGTGTTTTGAGTTTATGGATAACCATGTGAATTATTTTTCTACCTGAACAATATGTGGTGGGTTTTCTTGATAAGAATTTATAGATGTCATTCCTTTCTCCCAATTTTTTTCTTTGTTTCAGATATGTTCCTCTCTTTGTGCTTCTTGGTTCCCCTCGGGGGTCTTTATTATAAGAACAGATGAACCAAATACCGATATAGCCAGTCATATATGCTTGGCCGTTGGGCTCTCATTTGTGGGATCCCAATAAGGATGTTCTTTCCAATGAATTATTTCATCCAGGGGGGCATAAAATATCATACACACCCAAAAATGACTTACTCTTTGTGGGGTACGGTCATTTATGAGGTGTGGAAGTCACCATCTAGACTCTCAAATGATCTGGGTTCATTTTCAATCACCGAAAATCACTAGAGTGTCTTGAGAACAATTTCTTTCATAATATTCCATGAAAATTAGTGGTCTGTATAGTGAATCTTTCTTTTTGAACCCTGACTTCCTTCAAATCTTTGGATCCTTTAATGTTTTCTTCAAACTCTTCCTCAGGTTTATTTTACACTTGAAAGATTCATGGATTCGGGTTCATTTTTCCTTTACCAAATTCATAGAATTCTTCTATCCTTTTATGTAGAGTTTTTAAGACCCGATAAATGTGCCCATCAAAATGGGGTCTGGTTAGGATGAAGGGGAAGTAATTACAAATAATATATTGGTATTTCTATGAACCAGTTCACAGTTTGCATGTGGACCAATGATATGGACCACGTTTATATATATGGAGGGACCCAGATCATTTGTCTTTTATCGATTCCTATCTGTGAACTGAGATTTCCATGAACCCACCTTGCATTCTCCTTCCTCTATGTAGAATACCCCTTTGTGGATGAACTTTTCATGAACTAGAATTCATCATCTATGAATTTTATGTTGGCGTACGGACTAGATAGTTCACTTACATGGTGCATCATGAACTGCAAGACTTGTGGGTTGATGGTTCATGGACTGATGCTTCATGGACTGATGCTTTATGGCTTGGTGCTTTGTGGGCTGATTCTTCATTTCTCAATGCCTCTTATTATTTATGATTTTTCTTTTTTACAATGATATATGACTTATATTTTGATTTTATTGCATAAAATATAAAGTATGGATCCCTCTCAATCTATTTTTGATGCTGTGACCGCTGCTTTTTCTACTATTGATGAGAGGAGGAATATGATGATTGATTCTGTTGATAAAAATTCAAAAAACAACACTGAACCACTCCATAAATATCTGGTGGGAATTCTAATTATAGTCCAAATGGGATATGTTATCTTATATATACTTCCTCTTTACAAATTTGGGCTTCCATACGATGTTTCAATCCCAGTGTCACACCCAATAAATCAACTCGTGACCTAGATAATCAATAATAGTAACATTCCCTGAGCAAACATCTCATCGAAAGGGTCATTAATTTTTAGAAACCACCTCTAAATAATTTCTCATGAATTATGATCAAATTCCACTATATGAAACCATTTAGATACTAGAAAAAAACAATCATTCATAACAAAGCATTACATGTAAGTCCATTGCAAGAGATAAGTAAAAGTGGTCATTGGAATGGGACCCTATTCCTAGGGGATCATTTAGTCTAGATTAGGGGTGGCCTTTCTTGGTCCACTAGAGTTATGTGGAATTTAAAATTTATTTAAATTTCATGGGGTGTTATGAAGTCGGTTGGGCATCATAGATGTAATTTCATCACAATTAAACCATTATCCCATAGCTTCTTAGCCGATGGATCCCATACACTAATACCTTTCATCTGGTACATGGGGAGTTCAGCATTAGTCTTTGGTATATTTATCAATCATGAAGAATTACCATTCTTGGAAACATGTACAATGTATTCCTTACTACAGTTACTAACTGGGAATATACTAAACATGTATCTCCATTAGCCAAATATTTACGAACTGCGAGATAGAAAGCATTGGGCCATCCTCTTAATACACATTCACTCATTCCATTCAGTGACTGGATAATGCTATTTTTATAGGCTAGTGGTCTATGGTCAAAGGTTCATCATACCAAGACTCACCTGAATCAATATTCATGAGGTATTTAGGGTTCATATTGGGCCACTCTTGAGGAAGTCTAACATATGGAATGGGGTTACCAAATCTGTCCAGACGTATCTCCAAAACTTTGGCTGGTGGGATTTTCACCATGTTCCTGAGTTGATGGATCTTCCCACCTCATGATTCCTATACCAGTGTCTCAGATTGAACCTTAATAATGGTTTCCATATTAGAGAATGGACCATCCATCAACCTGTACATGCCCACCGTCACTCTCATTTACAAGTTTTTGGTCCATATACAAGAGGGTAGATCTCCACATCATCTTTGCTAACTATTTTAGTTTTTAAGTGGCTGGGTGGAGGACCACTTTCAATGATACAAATATTAGTATACTTCAGAAATATCTCATTCCATTTGTATCCCTACACTAATCAATATTCTTGTTGTTCTCCTAACATCCTTGAGCATTGATGGAATTTTTGATCTGTTAAATGATTTTCCCATATTTATTTCACACCTTATCTAGCACCATATAGAGCAGTGGTAGATAATGGAAGAGGTTATCTGGAAAAATGTTCCTATATCATATCATTATGAGATGGTATTTTGACTGCTTGGTTGGATGGGCTAAACATTTGCATACCTTATTCTACATATAGGTTTTCACAACAATTTGGATACCTATAATAGGTTTCATCTTTACCCCTTTCCCAAAATAAAAATTAATCACACCCATTAATTATTTTTAATTATGGTTGATAATGACATGTGAGGATTTTGGAAAGAAAAATACTTTACCACCCATGAGAGTTCCAAATAACTTATCATGTTGTTATTCCAAAATGTTGGTGGATTACTATCCAGATGGGGTGATGGGGAAGCCAGTTTGATAGGTGCATAAACTATTGAACACTCCTAGTTCTTCAGCTATTATGCCATATATTCCCATTTTTTGTTTAAGGAAGACGTTTGTACCATCATCATAGGAATTATGATGGAGCTTCTTCTTCATGTTCTCCTTTTGTTGGTAGTTGTTTAAACACCATACTTTTGACTGATACTATTAAAAACACTATTGAGGTCAGTCCCAATGGGACAACATTAGTAATTCCACCAATTGAGGCCAAATATATCATATTAGTTCCTAAGATTGAATAGGAAGTAGAGATGGAGAACGTTTCCACATGGGTGTCATAATTTAGTATGAGCATTTCTTTCATAAATGGAATCTCAGATTGTAAACCCTAGTAGAGAATGAACAGGGTAAGGATCTCAACTCTGCTATCAAACATTGGGCTATGTGAAAATGGGATTGGCATAAAATTTACACCATCACCGCATATACTTCTTTAGAAGATATTTCTGATAATACAGAAAGCCTTCATCAACTCTTCCTTGCCCTGGGTGCAGGTAGGTTTGATTATCGACACTTTAATTTCCTCATTCAATAGGTTCTCATTGCTCTAAAAGAGTTAGCTTCCTATGAATGTGATATTATAAAATTTAATTCTTACAATCATCACATAGAATTTCTACAGGATACTACTAATGAATTTCATCACTTGGTTGCTGAAGAAACATGAGTATATTATTGGATGGTGGCATAAACTCTAGAGATATTAGAATATGAGGCTTGCATAGCTAGTTTAATAGTGAAACTGTCATAAAAAAGGTGTGACTCAAAGCCATCAAAGAGAGAGGTTACAAGACCAGGGATATTATTAGACAAATGTTTCCATTAACTGAATCTGAATCCCATAAAAGGACCAATCTAGAGTGGTCATATGATGGATTGCATCAGGAGGTAACTAATATGCTGAATAAAGTATACCAAATTTCACCGTATCTATTTAAATTATTTTCCCCTATTGGTAATGTTAGAGATATACTCTAGGATTTGGATGCTCCTACTTTTTTCCCATTAAATGAATAAATAAGAACTTGTATTCCCTCCAATTCTTATCCTTTATCTTATTCTACAATGTCAATCAATAATAATTTTTCTTGTTTTGAAAGATAATCTCTTAGATTAATTTAATGGTTTCATAACTAGATAAAAATCTCTATAATGACTAGGATACCAGAGTCATCTCATTTGGATAAAGATCATGTAATGCTCTAATTTTATCATGGGCCAAGGCACTCAGTGAGTATAGTTTCAACTATTTATAGAGGTACATGGAAAAGCCTATGAATGTTGTGTATTTTCTATTACCAACATAATTTTTTCCTAAGTACACTGTCATGTGGGCTTAGCAGGCATGACTTGACTTTTTCTTAGGTCACTCTTTGTAGGTTTTTGACCTAACATGTTATTTGTATTTTTCATTTCATTTCTCAATTATTTCCTAGACCATTAAAAGAATAATTCTAGTGAGCTGGGACTTTATTGTTACCCAGGATTCCCTTTGCAGGTTTTTAGCCTAGAGAGTAATTTATCTCTTTTTATGAGAAGTATGAAGAATTTCAATCTGGACTATTGCAACAGTCATTTTATGTCGAATATATTTGACAGTGAGTTCCGGATTGATGACCCCAATGAGGCTTACTGGACAAGAATATCCCAATATTTTCTCAGACATGAATGGGGATTATAGACCCTAATTTTGTGATTTTTTAATACGAGGTATGATATGGGAAAATTACACGAGGAATAACCATATAAATAGTTTCTAGAATGTTGTCATTGAGTCATAAAGATATAGGAAAATTCTCACCTGGGCATGAATTTCCCCATCATTGATAGGCCTTTTTTTGGGCGATTTATGTATTGATGATTGTGGAATATTATTCATAGTCAAACAAAAGGTTTCATTAGAAAACATAAAATCCATTTCTAATGGCTATGTAATTTTTGAAATTTTTGATTTATCAACACCACTAAGGGTGGCTTTTCAAGTGAAGGATTTTTTAAAATTATTAGGGAATTTGCATCGGCAGTCGCCGTGAAAGATAAACCACCCATACAAGGATTTAGCTTTTGAAAGAGGGGGTTGAAGCATGGTATAGTTTAATTTAATGTGACTCTGATATGGACCATTCATTTTAATGTTGTACATAAAGGATGTTCAATGGATACAGCTAAAGCTCACTTAGCATTGAACGAGAGATAAATTTGTTTCCCTTTTCATAGTAATTTTCCAAGAATATTTCATCATCTTTAGGAATAAAGAGGAAAGGTTGTAAGCTGTAAATTGAGGGTTTTTTAATATAATAATTGATTTGATACAAAATTTAACACCCCTTGATTTTATGGTATGCCTCTTCTTAAATAAATTCAATTTCTTCAACAGTATACGCAACATTGAACATAAACAAACTGCAATATATTTTTAAATATTATTATTTTAACACTAGCTAATAAGTTATAGATTATGAATAAGATTAAATAAATTATGAAAATATGGATTACACATGGATATATAATTAATTATTTGGTGACCAATTAATTATAAATGAAAAATATATCCCTTTTTTAAAAATAATAGGAATTTTTTTATAAAAACTATTTTTATGCTCATAAAGACATTTTATCTTAATAAATTAAATTAATTACTATTGGTGAATGATATTAATGAAATATATATCCTATATATTCAATAAAATATTTTTTACATTAATCTAATATATTTGATATGTATAATATATAAATAAACTAAATATTACACATAAAAGCCTACGTTTTTATAAAGGCAGATGTACAGCCTTTTGATAGAGAGAATAATTTAAATCCATTTATTAACACTTTTATATATTCTATTTGAAAAAAAATAAACTTCTTATTTTAAATTGAAATATAAAAATTTACTTTGGTTGGATTTTTTGTACTTTTCTGACATGTTTCATGTTTTGATTAATAGTTATAAAATATTTCATTTTATTTGAAAATATTTTTTTCAACTAAATAATTTATATTGTTAAATTATATTTTTAATTATTTTTAAAGTGTAATTATGTAAATTTTTTATTAATTAATATATCTTATTCTATTTTAATTACTTTCACATTAAATTTGGATATAAAAACATGTCAATATTTTGAGCGTTTTCACTTTAAGAACTTGTTTTCTTATTTCATCTACAAGATTAATTTTATATTAATTATAATAAATTATATGTTTTGAATTTTAAAAAATCGATTATATATTAGTAATTAGTGATTCCATATTATTTAAATATGTTTCTTTTATTTTTGGGAATATTAATATTAAATTTAGTGATAATTTACTTACCACGGTTAATGATAAATCAGATAATTAAGGGTAAAAATAATATTATAAGTACAATAAAATTATCCTAAAACTTTTTATAATTTCATTGGATGATTTTTTTTCGACAAAAATCATCCTTAGGTCGATATCATGGCTTCTTCGAGCCATTTTTTCGGAATTTAAGGACTTTATAGTATTTTATTCTAAGATAAGTCCAATATGTCACCCTCTTATTTTTAATAAATATTACATTTTTTATATATAGTTATTAGGAAGATAACTGCAAATATAAATATTCATTGGAAATATAAAATTTTTATCTTCATCGTGATAATTTATTTATAATTTTCAAAGAAGAAATAATTTAATTAAAGGATTTTAGAATAATGATGTAGTAATTGTTTAATTAAAGGAAATATCAAAAAAATGATATTAATAATACTAAATTAAATATAATTTGTGATTATTAATGTTATACATTAATTTTTTAGATGAATTTGACATTTTAATGATGTTTGAGAATTATTTGTTTGAATTTATCATGTTGTTATGACATTTTTTAAAAAATTCAAATAATGAATAGTGTAAAAATGGGAATTGTTGACATTTTAAAATAAATAATAGTTTATGAAAATGTAAAAAATTCATAAAAACCTAAAACTCAGCCAAATTATTTATATAAAGTTCAAAATTTCATCCATGACTTATTTATGGTTTGTTTGGCATTTTTTAGTAAATATATTAACCCCTAAAGAGTAAACAATCTATGTTTTCACGGTGAGAGTTAAACGTTTTAACTAAGGGTTAAACCTAAAATATTATAGTAATAATGTGATATAAACTTGCCTAAAAATTTTTGGATTAATATTATTATACCATTTTCACTTTATGATCTAATTTTGGTTTTTTAATGGACACTTTTCCATAAAAATAACTTATATATTAGTAAACTCAAATACAGTTACAAAAAATGTCGCTCTCTTTGTATTTAATATCTTTTATGTGTACACATAGGGAAAAAATAAAGATATTAACAAAACAAAATATCTATTTTTATCCTAATTGAATTATTTTTATTAAATACATTTATTTTGAATTTTTAAAAAAATATATAATTACCTTAAAATCTTATTCTGTTTTAAAAGAGTATTTATTTAATATACATAAAAATAAAATAATTGATTTTAAAATTATCACCCTTGATATATTTGGGATGAGTTAATGTATCTAATTAATTTTATAGATCTATATTATATATTAGATAAGTTATAAGGCATTATATTCTATTTATCACTTTTTCTTGATGTATTTGAATCTGAATTAAATGAATAGTATCAAATTTAAAAATACTGATATTTTATTGAATTAATATATTATTAAATTATTTAAAAATTAAATAAAAATTAACTAATCACAAATGGAATAATATATTGTCTAAAATTTCTTCCCATATTCATTTACAGGCCATTTTAAAGTCTTATTCTCTAGAATATCCTTATTATATTTTAATATTTTGAGGATTTCGAAAAGTTCCTCTCACCTCAATTATAAAAGGAAACCTCCTCCCTTACTTTCTCACACAAATTTGAGTCATATATCTCACCCAAAACCTACCCATTTTTCTTACCAAAATTATTTTTTAAGGTATATAGGTTTTTTCCATCCAAAATACCTACCTTATATCACTTAAGAATAAATTAAAGAAGGCCCACCAAAGAAGAGGTAATCATTTTTACTAATTCATCCAAGGTCATTTCTTATTATACAACCTCTTCATGTGTTGTTTCCATGATAATGTAATAACTCCATTATCATATATATTATGATTATTATTATGTTTATGGTACACTCATATTCCACTATTTATCCATCATATGAAAAATGAAAACACCCCGCATGTGTACGTACGGTTTATCGTTTCCACATCGTGGTGTTATTTGTTTTTAATAACAACTTTACTTGGATGGGTATATTGATGAAAATAATTTATATATATGATAATTATGTCAAGATATTTATTTTTTAAAATTAATATACCATAAAAAATTTTATCCTTTCAATTATTAAAGGGAATTATACCATCACTCATGTGTGCGTACGGCCTACCGTCTCCATGATGCGATGCAATTCATTTTCCATATCTAAAATTAAATAATGAATATAAAATGTATTTAATGATAAAAAATTATATTTAAAACATTAATATAATTATAGATATTTTGGATATATAACCTATAAAAAAGAATGGATACTTTCATGACAAAATATGCATAAGAAAATGAAGAAGTTAACACCCAAAACAAGGTTAACAACGAAATATTATCAACAAATGAGTGATAAAATAGTTCAAGAGGGTCATATATGATATCATAAAAATGGTTTTGGTTTTGTTATATGTTAATAAAATCATTAAAACCATTATTCAAGAGGTTAAATCATGTACTTCTAAAGTAAGCGTAAGGTAAGGGTTTTTCTCATCTCACTTTTAATTCTGTGAGATATGCCTAATTCACCACTTATTTATTTTCTATGGTGTATCTCCCAGTTGATATATCATAACATGAATCTATTTATCTTCATGGTATTCAATGTTTCATTTGATAATTGTTTACTTTCATGGGGATTATGATTAAAATATTTCAAAGTGGTATAGAACACTTTGATTTAAAAATATCATATTAAATCTATTATTCGATATATGAGGAATGATTTGGATTAATAGAAATGAGGGGGGCCTAGTTACAGATAGCCCCTCCATGAATTTATAGTCTCATGGGATGAATTATTTGGACAAATCAATGTTTTTTAAATTGTCTTGAGAATATATCTTTATTTTATAGTGATTCATGTTCCAGATTTATGATGTACAATATTATAGCATTTCCTTCATTCAGAATTCATTTAATTTATTATCCATAGGATTTTCACTATGAAAAAATCTATGGATGAATTTTATTTTCATATTATAGATTAAATGGAATGTGTTTCAGTTATTTATCTTTCCATATTATTTATTCCTTATCCATTTTTTTGAATGGAATGTGTTCTCAATTATCTACCATTCCATGTTGATTTATTTTCATTGATTAAGCATAGCTTCTGATGTAACTTACCCTTGTTGAGCATTTAAGCTCACCCATTTCTTATGTTTTATTTTTCCCAGGTTTCTAAGAAGTTTATTATTACTGATATGTGTTCTAAAAGATATAATTTTTATTTTATGTTTAGAAAGTAATTTAAATTTCAAATATGTATCTAGTTTACCAACACTACTAAACTATTCAGTCTATTGGGATGAAATTTATTGTATATTATGCCAATGTAATAAAGTAATGAATCATCTCCACGATAATGGGGTCGGTGAATTACAATTGGTATCAGATCAAGTTTAATAGAAACATTGGTAACTAGATTTTGGAAAGCATGGATTATGGAATATAACCATATGACTGAATTTGAGGATAATTACAAGTATAAGATAACATCCTATAGATTTGGTAATGAAATTGATTATCTAGGTTAAACCTATGGAATCATATATTGAGAAAAATATGTCATGGTTTAGAAATCATATAAATGACTCTTCATAACAATATCACTAGTACCAGTGTTTCTCACATTGTGGTTTGGGTTTTCATCAATGGTTAGAATTAGCAAGATTATACAAGTAATGGTTATACTGCAGAAGATGAAGTGACTCAAAAAACAAATTAAAGGAAGGGGTTATTAAGGACTAAGATGATGAATCATATTAAATGTTATAAGAATTAATTATAATAATTAAAGTTCTTTTTTTTATTCAATAATTATTTCATCAATGTTTCTTTTGTTATAAGAATGATGAGATATATAAGGACTACACTGAAATACTTATTCTTTAAGGATTTGGAAGCAAGAATGTTTTCAATTAGTTTTTTAAGGAGATAAAATATTTGTTATATGATAATAATATATACATTACATTTTTTGGGGGGATTTTATGTTAAGATTGATTTTGGGAATTTAGAGACCTTTTTGGACTATGAAATTAGATAGAAGTATTTTGGATGATTCTTAAGGTTGGAATAGAATAAGTTGAACTTTTTATATTATTTTTTTAGGTCAAATTATGATTTATTTGATAATTATTTCTAAATATTTTTTTAATAAATATTTAAAGTTTGAAAAAATTGTTGTTGTATCTTATGATTCATTAAAGTTCTTTTAGTATGAAAAAATTAACTTGAATGTACATTTCCTCGCATAAAATATGTAGTGAAAATAGATCAAAGAAAAACCAAAGGATGAGGTTATGTTTAGGACTTGTAAATAAATCAAGTAAGTGCTCATCTGAATAGTAAAATAATTCCTCAACTATAGGAAATAAATTTGGAATAAAAACATTATCTGGTTACTTTTCTTACTGAGAAATCAATGGCCTCTTTAACCCATCACAGATTTACAGTTTTGTGATAGTAGACTTTCTGATGACTATGTTCTCTGTCACTCCCCATCTGAACATGATGGTATGATTTATCTTCCATGGCCAGGTTTTCTCTTCCAACGAATTTTATCCTATTAAAAATCCAAATTTTGTGGTGACCTTCACATTTACCTTTCCCTCTTATTAAATTTTTTTTTTATTAACCCTATTTCTGATGTGGGTTTCCCACAATTTAATTTTCAAGTATCAACCTTTTTATTTTTGAAGTGCAATTTAAAATTAAGAGGACAAAATTTATTGAAGGAGGGTAGAATATAACATCCCAATATTTTATGGTATGTCTTTTCTTAAATAAATTTAATTTCATTAATATTATACATTGCACGCAACACCGAACATAAATAAACAGCGATATATTGTTAAATATTATTATTTTAAAGCTAGCTGTTAAGTTGGATATTATGAATAGGATTAACTGAATTATAAAAATATGGTTTACACATTTATATATAATTAATTATAAATGAAATAAAACCCTTTTTAAATAATTAGAAATGTTTTTATAAAAACTATTTTTATGTTCACAAATACATTTTATCCTAATAAATTGAATTAATTACTATTATGGAATGATATTAATGAAATATATATTTTACATATTCAATAAAATATTTTTTACATTCATATAATATTTTTTATGTGTATAAGATGGGAACAAACTCATTATTACACATAAAAACCTAAATTTTTATAAATGTAGTTTTACCGACTTTTGATGGAGAATATATTTTAAATCCAATTATTTACACTTTTATATATTATTTTTTAAAAAATATATTCTTTTAAATTTTAATATAAAAATTTAGTTGGGTGGAATTTTTGGATTTATTCTGACAAATTTCATATTTTGTTGAATATTGATAAAATATTGCAATTTTAATTGAGAACTACTTTTTTCTAAATTATTTATAGTGTAAAATTATAGTTTTAATTAGTTTTAAAGTTTAATTAGATCAAATGTATATAATTTAATAGAATTTAATCCATTTTAATCAATTTAAAATTTAATTTGGATATAAAAACATTTCAATTTTTTGAATGCTTTCACTTTAAAAACTTGTTTTCTTGTTCCGTCAATGGGATTATTTTTATATTAATTTCTGTATCATCTATGTTTTTAATTTTTAAAATTTTATTTCATATTTGGAATCAGTGGTTCCAAATTATATAAATATTTTTTTCATTTATTTTTGTTCATATGAATAGTAAATATAGTAATATTATACTTTCCATAGTTAAGGTTAAATCGAGTAATTAAGGATAAAACTAATATTATAAGCACAATAAAATTACCCAAACACTTATACTAATTTCATTTTATGATTTTTTTTAGACTAAAATAATCCTTTGGATGATTTTATGTCTTATTGGATCCACTTGGATGACTTTAAGGCCTTTATAGCATTTTATTCTAAGGGAAGTCCAATACGTCATACACTTGTTTTTAATAAGTATTATATTTTTTATATGTGGACATTAAGACGGTAATATTGACTATAAATAGTTATTATAAATATAAAATTTTCATCTTCATCATGAATTTTTTTTTAATTCTTAGAGAATAAATAATTTAATTAAAGGTTTGCACAATGATGATGCATTAATTGTTTAATTAAAGGAAATATCAAATAAATGATATTAAAAATAGTAGAATTGATATAATTTGAGATTATTTATGTGATACATGAATTTTCTAAATGAATTTGTCATTTTATTGATTTTTGAGAAATATTGTTTGGAATTTATCTTGCTGGTATGATATTTTTAAAAAAGTCAAATAACGAATACTGTCATAATTGACATTATAGATATTTTAAAATAAATAATATTTTATTAAATGATATAAAATTCATAAAAATATAAAATTCATAAAAATTATATGTATAAATTTTAAAATTTAATCCATGACTCATTTACTATTCTTTTATCATTTTATAGTAACAATATTAACCACTAAAGAGTAAAAAAGCCAAGTTGTCATAGTAAGAGTTCAAGGGTTTAACAAAGGGTTAAAGACAAATGATAAGGGTAATAATATAACCTAAACTTGCCTAAAATTTATTATATGAATAGTATTATAAATTTATAACTTTATACCTATTTTTTTACTGACACTTTTTCATTGAAATAAGTTATATATTATTTATATCAAAGATGGTTACAAAAATTTCACTCTCTTTGTATTTAATATATTTTATGTGTCCACATAGGGACAAAGTCAAGATATGAATGAACCTAATTGTATATTTTTATCCTAATGTAATTATTTTTATTATATAAATTTATTTTTAATTTTTATAAATTATTTAATTACCTTAAAATCTTATTCAATGCTAAAACAATATTTATTTAATTAATAGAAAAACAGAATAATTGATTTTAAAAGTATTACACTTGATATATTTTGGATGATTTAATGTGTATAATTAATTTTATAGATAAATATTATATATTATAGTAGTTCTAAATCATTATATTTTAATTCCCACTTTGTCTTGATATATTTGAAGTCAAATTATATGAATAGTATCAAATTTGAAAAAAAAATGATATTTTATTGAATTAAAATATTATTAAATTATTTAAAAATAAAAAATGTTAAGTAATAACAAATGGGATAATATATGGTATAAATTTTCTTACCCTATTCATTTATAGTCTATTTTAGAGTCTCTGTCTCTAGAATGGCCTTATTATATTTTAATATGTTGTGGATTTCCAAAAGTACCAATCACCTCAATTATAAAAGGACACCTCCTCCATCACTTCCTCATACAAATTTGAGTCATATATCTTGACTAGACACTTCCCATTTCTATTAAAAACATACTTAGTTAAGTTATAAAGGTTCTTATCCTTCCAAAATACCTACCCTATATCACTGAATTAAATATTAAAGGAAGTCTGTCGAAGAAGAGGTAATCATTTTTACTAATTAATTCAAGTTTATTTCTTCTTCTATATCCTATTCATGTGTTTTTTCCATGATAATGTACTAAATAAATTATAATATATGTTATTATATGTTATTATGTTTATGGTACAACCATATTTCACTATTTATCCATCCTCTGAAAAATGAAAGTACTACGCATGTGTACGTACGATTTACCATCTTCACGCCATAGTGTAATTTTTTTTCATCACTACATTACTTGGATGGGTATAATGATGTAAATAATGTATATATATGATAATTATTACATGATATTGATTCTGTGAAATTAATATACTATAAAATTTCTTATCCTTTCAATTATTAATGGAATGAAATCATCGTTCGTGCGTACGTACGGCCAACTATCTACACAGTGTGATGCGATTCATTTTCCGCATCTAAAATTAAATAATGTATTTAAAAATGTATTTAATTTTTTAAATATTATATTTATAACATTAATATCATTATTTATATCTGAATATATATCCTATACAAAATAATTGATACTTTCATAACAGAACATGCATAGGAAAATGAAGCAGTTAACACTCGAAACAAGGGTAACAATGAAATATTGTCAAAAATGGGTGATAAAATAATATAATAGGGTCATATATGATATCATGAATATGGATATGGTTATATTATAAGTTAATAACATGATTAAAACCATTATTCATGAGTTTAAATCACATTTTTCTAAAGGAAACGTAAGTTATGGGTTTTTTTCATCTCACTTTTATTTTTGTGAGATATTCCTTATTCACCACTTATTTATTTTATGTGGTGTATTTCCCCATTGATATATAATATCATAAATCTATTTATCTTCATGGTATTCAATGTTTCATTTGATAATTTTTTAATCTCGTGGGGCTTATGATTCAAATATTTCAAAGAGGTATGGGACACTTCGATTTAAAAATATCTTATTAAATCGATTATTCAATATATGAGAAATGACTTGGACTAGTAGACACAGGTGGTTCTCAGTTATATATAGTCTTGCGAAGCATTTATAGTCTCCTAGGATGAAATGGTTAGACAAATAATAGTAGTATAAACTATCTTGAGAATATATCTTGATGGTATAGTGATACCTGGGGAAAATACATTATGTCCAATATTAAAGCATTGCCTTCATTAAGAATTCATTTCATTTATTATCCATAGGATTTTTACAATGAAAAAAATCTATGGATGCGTTTTATTTTCAGACTATTGATTAAATTTTATGTGTTTTAGTTATTTATCTTTCCATATTGTTTGTGCCTTATCCAGTTATTTCAATGGCATGTGTTCTCAGTTATCTACCTTTCCATGTTGATTTATTTTCATTGATTAAGGATAGATTCCACTTTACCTTACCCTTAATGATCATTTGAGATCATCCATTTATTATTTTTTATTTTCCCTAGGTTTCCAAGAAGTTTATTATGATTGATATGAAGGTTTAAGCTAGAAGAATAATGGTTCTCTTGAAGAAAATATTTCTATATTTTATGTTGAAAATGTAATTTTAATTTCAAATATGTATCTAGTTTACCAAGACAACTAAAAAATTTTTCCCTTTGGGATGTGATTTCTTATATATTATGCTAATGGAACAAATTAAGGTAGTGGATTTAGGCTACTAGAGTAGGTGTGTTACAAAAAAATGTTTTTGGGGGGTATGAACATATAAGAGGTCTCTCATAAGTATGAGTTTTCCTTTAGTTGACATGAATTTTGTGGGTAACTTATGTATGTCTAACTAGGTAATATAATTCATATTCAAACAAAGATGTCCATAGGACACTGAACCTCCATTTTTTAGGACCAAGAGATGCTTATAAAGATTCAAACTTCCCCAGACACAGATTATTGTTTGTGAAAGGAAATTTCCTGAATATGAAAGGATTATTTCATGCCAATATTACTCTAAACTAAGTAGGAATGTTTTATTCATGCTATTCAAACCCATACATAGTAAATAGGATATTTTTCATTGTAATTGGCCTTTATAGGTATAGTTCGAGCATCATAATATATATCATAGAAATAAAAAAAAATTGTATGTAGTTATGAGAATGCCTCCCCACACATTGATTGAACTCTTGTGTGTGGGAGGGGATTTTTTATTAGAATACAGGCTCATGAGCTAGGTGATTCATGTATTGGACCCTCCTATGAAGATTTAGCTCATATATAGGAGAGTAGGGGAAAAAAAATTTGGTGGCCAGACTGGTATATAAGATTTGGGCATCACTACGTATCTTGTCAAGATGAGAATTAATCCATATATAGTTATTGTGGTAAATCTCCCCTTGTAGGTATGATCCATATACAAGAAAATCGGAGGCATTTTTATATTAAGACTAAACCTAAATTTGATGAATTAGGAATCACTATGTGTCCTATGAAAATGAGAATTGGTCTATATGTAGTTCTTGGAAATCGTTAATTTTATTGTCGTATAATTAGGACATTAGCCATGAAATTTAACATCATGTGGTAAGGTTGAAATGGGGTCCTTCAATTTTAGGTAATATGGCTAGGACCATTTGTTATGGAAATTATGAGTAATAAAAGGCTCATCAGGATGGGATGTTCTGACATTCCTCATACATGGAGGGAAAGAAACTGTAAACCATGATTCTAGTGGTTCTCAAATCAGGAGAAATGATATGGAGAAAACATTACATTGGGGATTATAGAGACAGAATATTCCACTCATGGGGATGAATTTACCTTTGGATGGTAGGAATTTTTGTGGGATACATATGAAGAGCCAACTAGGGTGTGTTGTGCATATTCAAACAAATGTTTCCTCAAGACACTGACCCTCCATATATGATAGACATAGAAATGTTGTCGAGATCCAAAATTTCCCAGCACTTGGAGTATGATAAATGGAATGAATGTGTCCAAGTATGTGAGAAGCATTTATACCATTATTAGACATGGATTTTGAAGTTCCCTACATACATCTAACTTGTATTTGGGGTGAATTTTTGTTTCCTTGATGGGCCCCTGAATGGAGGAACCCAAATTTAAGATTTTCTACATAGATCTTTGTTGGTAGGTAAGAGGTGGGGAATTTTCTTTCTTTACCCATGGCTAGGATTAATAAATTAGATCTATGTGTCACCAAATATCTCATCAAATCAATAATCAAGCCATATATAGTTCTTGGGGTACCATGCAATTTAATTCAATGCAGTAAGGACATCATCCATGAAATTTAATGTTGTGTGGTAAGGACATAGGTTACCCAACGTGAAGAGGAAAGATTTTAGCTGGACCCATGATTAAAGACCTGGGTTTCACTACATATCCTTTAATGACAGAAATCAGGATAGACATAGTTCTTGAACATTTTATGGTTGTGTAGTTTAATTTCATTTAGTAAGGACATCTGGTGTTCCTTTTAAGGTATTGTGACTATGATCATAGTAACACTGATGTGAATTGATATTTCTTGATCATGCAGGTAATCCTTTACCAAAACTCAAAATCCCATGTGAGGTATGCTCTATGTGAGAAATAAGAGGTAGAGAGGGTTTATTCCACCACACCTAGGTGATAAAAACAAAGGATGGGGAGATTTTAATTTTTTGGTGGTTGGACTAGGATGTATGATCTAGGTGTCGCTACATATCTCATTATAGTGAGAATCAATTCATACTTAGTTCTAGAACTGGCTCCCTATACAGGTCTGGTCCATACATAGGTAGGGTGCATTTTCCCTGGTTGTGTCATTACAACTAAACCCAGTATTAGATATCTGGGCATCACTATGTATCTGTGGATAATAGGAATCAATACAAACATAAATCTAAATCGTAACTCTCTATAAAGGTCTGATCTACACATAGAGAGGGGTATTTTTTCGATTTGAATATTGTGGCTGGAACTGGGATTGGGGATCCAAGTGTCACTATGTATCCTGTGTGGACAAGAATCAAGACAGACATAGTTATGAACATGCTTCCCTCCACAGATTAGACTCATGTGAAGAGAGAGGAAATTTTACTTAAAATGGACATGTAAATGGAGATTTGGAGTCCATGACATCAATTTTGTTAGCATTTAGGGTAGGGGATATACCATATTCCTTAGATGAGCCTAAGACATCGAGTTTGGGTGTCACTAAAAATCCCATTGGAATGATAATCAAGACACACATAGTTCATTAAGAACCACGCATTTTAACATCATGCATCAAGGATATCAATCGTGTATTTTAACATCTTCTTGTAAGTGCATGGTCCACTTTATGTGGAAGTAAATTAGTATTGTTGTTGAGCCCAGGATTAGATTTTTGAGCATCACTATGTATCCTAAAATGGTATGAATCTAGTTAAACATAGTTCTTAAATGAAAAGGTTCCCTATGTGGATCTGCCTCTCACATAGTGATAGGGAAATTTCATCTTTCTTTCACATAGATATAGGTCATGTTCGGTGAACCATAGGTCAGATGATGATTCATTTGTAGTTTAACTTCATGTGGTAATGAAATATTTTCACAATGTAACTTTCTGTGGTTAGGATGATGATGTTGTGCAGTTTAATGACCTACAGTGAGGACATTTGTGTTTCAAATTTTATCATATTGCAACATGGATGATGTGTCACACCCCTTCTTTTGAGTTCACATGAAAAAACACAGTTATATAGTTTAAAATATATTAGTGGATACGGTTCGGAAAATAATTATGGATGGACTTGAGATTGGATATTTGGGTGTCACTACATATCATATGAGGAATGAAATCAAGACAGATGTAGTTCTTGAAATCCATCATTTTAGAAGACTGATTCTAGGGGTAGTTTCCTCTCTGGTGAGGACATAAAAATGTCTTTAATTAGTGACAAGAGGTGTCCCTAGTTTATTTTATGGGACATGACTATAGTTTAGGATTGTGTTCTAATGATATTTACCCTACAATTTAACATCATGCAATATAGAAGAAGATGTTATGCAGTTTAATGTCGTATAGTGAGGAATTTGTGCCATGCAGTATATTGTCCTGTGTCACAGATGATGTGTTGAAATTTTTATGGTCATGCAACAAAAAATTGTTATACATTTTTACGTCATGTAGTAGATATGAAGGATATTTTATCAAAATAAGTTTTATTGAAAAACCTCACATTTTTAGTGGTCATGGTGAGATTTACATACATCGAAATCAATGAATATTCATTATTGGATTTGACCTTGTGTAACACCCCAAGCTTCCATGGTACACTTCTCTTTAAATAATGCAATAGCTTTCATTGTACGCAATTTCGAGACTCTAACACAATGTGACCAATCAAACTAGCAGTTATGAATAGTAATACCCACTTTTTGAAATTTTATAAATTTTATCTTTCAAAATGGACTTCATTTTTGGATTCGGAATATCGAAATTAGCCTAGGGTGATTTTTTGGTATTTTTCTATAAACTTTCAATTTTTGATGAATAGTGGAAAACACTGAGTTATTGGATAAAACAGACTTTTTATTTAAATTATTATTTATTTTATTTAAATTTATTTTAGGTAAAAATAGATACGTAATACCTATATAATTTCAATTTAATTCATTGGAGACAGTTTATAATAATTTTAGACATATAAAAATGTTATTAAACTTTTCACTGTCTTTTACCCATCTCCTAGGAGAATTTGCAAATTTACATAAAACTTAATTTTACAGCTTCTGTGAGTGGAATTTTGAAACTACAAGAGACACGGTTAATATCAAGGAGTAAAATTTTATTCAATAAGATAAAAATAATTTTTGGTGAATAGTTACTTTTTACTTTTATTTACCACGGTTAAAAGTAAATAGGGTAATTAAGGGTAAAAATGATATTAATATTACCCTAACACATGTCCTAATTCTATTATAAAAGTGTATCTCGAACAAAAACAACCTCAGTAATAAAATATTATCATTTAGGTCCACTTGGATTAGATTAGGACATTTATTATTATTTAATTCAAAGAAGAGTTAAAAGAGTGAAAATCAAAGTTTAATAACTAAAACATTTTTAATATAGATTTATACATAAGATAAATTATATTATAAATATTCATTAGAAATCTAAAAATATTTACTACATTATTGTATTTTATTTATAATTTTTAGACATTAAATAATTTAATTTATTTATGACACAATGATGATGCAGTAATTACCTTATTAGTGAAATATTAAAATAATTGATATTATAAATACCCAAATAAATATAATTTGAGACTTTTATGAATTACAATAATTTTATTGGTTAATATGACATATTATTATTTGTTATATGAATTTTATTCGAAGTAATAATGCTGTTATAAATTTATCAAAAACCAAATACCCAGTAGTGTCAAAATTGACATAAAAGAGTTTTTAAAACAAATATTATATTATTAATTGATATTCTATTCCTAAAAATATAAGGTTCGTCCAAAGGAATTATATCATGATAGGTGTATCATTAATGGACCACTTGGGGGTATTTTGGATGTATATAGTAAGTTTATTAACTATATAATATAAAAATACAAAGTGACATGGTAAATGTCAATCTAATTAACTAAGAGTTAAAACTAAACAATAAGGTTAATATAATGACCCAAACCACTCTAAAATCTATTTGTTGAAAGGATTTCGACCAATCCCCACCTTATAATTTTAATAATCCACTTTTTATCCATTATAAACCAAATATGAATTTATTATAAATTAATACTTTAAGTTTTTTCTAAAGAGCCCCTCCTCCCCCTTATAAAAGGACAAAACTTCTAACCAATTCTTCACACCTTCAAAGCCTTTTGGTTCAAATACTCTCTCAAATTCCCTCACTTTAACCTATAGGCCTTATTTTAATCAGAAATCCAACCTAAGGATCCATTTTGATCAAATCAAAAGGAATAACCCGAAGAAGAGGTAATGCTTTCACCACCCTTTTTCAAGTTCCTTTATTCTTCAAATTCTTCTTTCTTTGTTATTTCCTTTCTAAATTAATAACTCCAGTATCTTCTATATACTGTGATGTTACTATAAATATGGTACAACCATATTCAGTATTCTATCCATCCTTTGAATGACATGTCACCATACGTGCGTACGTACGGCTTACCGTCTCCACGTCGTGGTGTAATTGTTATTCAAAAACATTATTATTTTGGATGGGTATGATAATAATATGTAATTGATGTAAATAATAAATAAAACATGATAATTATTATTTATATATGATATACCATCCAATTATATATTATTTTAATATCAAAAGAATGATATTGTCGCTCGTGCGTACATACGGACTACCGTCTCCACGAACGTGATGAGATTCATTCTCCATCTTATCCATGCAATTATAATTCTCATTTAAGGACTTGATATCATTCTGGATATGAATAATATACAGCCTATCCATAACAAACATGGCTTATGTAACAAAATATATAAAATAAAACAAGTAAGTTAACACCCGAAATGATGATAATACTAAGATATTATTAACAAATCAATGTTAAAAGATCATATATGATATCATATTAATGTATATTATTCTTGTATAATTTAATAACAATTATTTCACCATTATACAGGAGGTTAACCTACCCTCAACCACATAAAAGTACAAGGTAAGGTTTTATTTCACAATCTCTTCATTGTCCGAGGTTGTTTATACGTAATTATCTACTGGGACCTCTTTATCATCCACATCCATGTTTCTTAAAAATGTATTTCAAAACATTCTTACTATTTTATAGAATATGGGTTAAATTCATTTATACCCTTGATTTTCTTTTTATTAGAATTTTATAAAGGAATCTTTCCGTCGTTTTCCAAACAAGGTCCTTTTAACCTTTTCGACAGAATTAAGGTAAGAATGTCTTTTTTTAACTTATACGGAGGGTGCGGCTATTTTCCACCATTATAAAATCGTCGAAGCATTCCTTACAAAATTATAAGAATATTTTTAAAGTAAATTTTTTCTTTTATAATTATGTGACTTTTAAATGATTTCAAAAAAAGATATATTTCTCTCAAATAGTTTTGATTTCATCTATGTCAACATCCTTTGATGGATTTTAAGTTTATTTGAAGTTGATTTATTATGATACAAAACTTCTATATTTTATTGAAGGTTTTGTGATATGTTTGAATGTGGATGTGTTATTTTTATACCATTCATGGTTTATAGAGAAATTATTGACATTTCGTAGGCTATTTTTAATACAAATGTTTATGTTATGTTTAAACCTATTCATATGAGGAATGCATTGGACTTAATAAGTGACGGGTGGAGCCAGCTATAGCTCCTCGATGCATCAGTAGGTCTCATGAGAGATACTAGTGTCTTGGTACGAGGCCTTGAAAAAATCTTATTTGTAGTCTTGGCATGAGGCCTTGGCTACATGGTTTTGATAGTCTGGCATTATGCATTCCATCATTATGAAAGTGGTTATTGATATTGCATGTGATTATTAGACTAGTAGAATATCCATGTGAATAAGTAAATGGAATTATTTCATTTTATATTTTCCATATTATGTTGAAGTTAAAGTTTAAAAGGCTTTTTTTTAGTTATACATTGCCTTAAATGTTTATGTTTATTTATGAATTTTTCCGCTATATTTTTATCCTTACTGAGAATCTGAGATCACCCCTTTCAGTGTTTTAATTTTTTCTAGGATGTGAGGAATTATTTTATGAATGACCTGTAGGGATAGTATGTGGGGATATGGAGACAAGATGTTGTTGTAGTTTTTTCACTTTATGATGTAATGTAAGACTTATGAATATATCTAGTGATTCCAAGTCTAATAAACTAATCGGTCTTTCGAGACTTGATCTTTTGTGATCATGCCAATGTTATGTAATAATGCACCGACTCTGGGTAAATAGGGTCAGGCCGTTACAGTTGGTATCATAGGAAGATTAGTACAAACCTTAGAAGCTAGATTTACATAAACACTTATTAAAGCACATAGAACTAAGATGGAATTTGATGATTAGTATAGAAGAACTTCCTAGAATTTTGGTATTGTAGAGATTTTTTGAGTTTTTCGAGCAATACATCCCTGTCTGGATACGATTAGGTAGAGGCAGCTCTGGAACAGATGTACCTAGGGGTAAAACCTGAAAACACCGCTTTGAGATAGAATCGAACGGGGACTGGTGCACGACAACGGGCCTTACTGTACTCTTGGTTACGACAGTCCCGGGGGATATGCTTAGGGTAATTCTCATTTTCTTAACAATCCATTATGAAGGGTTTATGATTATATACATCTTCATTTAAAACATTTTTTTATGATTATGGATTATATCCATAAATAGTTCAATTTATGTAAAGTGTTTTACAAGTATGGAATTATGATTCATAAACTGATCTAGTTTATGCCATAGTTTAGAAATGGTGCCTAGTGGAAGGAATGGAAACTATATCAATGCATGCACTCCATGTATGGATTTCCCTCCTCCTCAAGATAATTATAGTGGAGGTGTTGATGCAACTGGTGTTGATTATCTAATCACCGTACTGGGACAACTCACTCAGGTTATGAATAATAACCTTACCCATATGGAGCACCCTGATCCGCAGCGTGGAGGATTAATGTTAGATCGCTTCATGAGGCAACAACCACCAACATTCAATGGGATTACAAGTCCCTTAGTATCTGAGCAATGAATAAATTCTTTAGAGAAAATATTTCATGCCTTGCGGAGTAGTGAAAGGGAAAAAGTTATCATGGCAGTTTACCGCCTCCCTGGAGATGATGATCAATGGTGGTCATTGATTCAAAACATGAAGGAAGATGATGAAGTATCAAAAATGGAATGGAGGGTGTTCAAAGAGATTTTATTAGAAAAATAATTTCCTCGTGACCATCAAGAAGATATGGAAAGGCAATTTCTGAGTCTGAGGCAAAATGAGGATGAGAATGTCGCAAAGTATGAGGCTAACTTTAGAAGGTTAGTGATTCATGTAGAAAATTATATACATAACCCAAAAAGTAAGATTGATAGTTTCTTTTATGGTTTAAAACCATTTCTCAATCGAGAATTAGTCTCACAATATTTCTCGTCGTACAAAGATATTTTCTCATGTGCCATCAAGAGAGAAAAGGAATTTTACAAGTCTTATGACTTTAAGGAAAAGTAAGAGAAGGAGAGATCTTCTGACCACTATGGAAATGGAAATAAAGGGAAGAAGGGAAAAGTTGATTATCCATCCTGCAGTAAATGTGGGAAGAAACACCCTGGTACTTGCTTTAAGGGAATAGGAGTTTGTTACAAGTTTGGTGAAAAAGGCCACCAAGCTCATGATTGCAAGGGAAAGAGAGTTGTTGCCAATGTGGAATGATATAATTGTAGATATATGGGACATTATGAAAATGAATGTCCTAAGCGTCAGGGGAACTTACCTCAGAAAGGTCCAATGGATCAAAGCCAAGCTTATGCTATCACTACAGCTGAGGTAGAAGCTCTGAAAGACGTGGTGGCAGGTAATTTAATGGTTTCCTAATGTTTAGCAAATTATTTATTTGATTTTAGATCATCACATTGTTTCATATCTTCCCAGTTTTCTAAGAAAATTAGATATTTTCAATTTGATTTAACAAGGAAGTTGTTAGTTAAAACTCCTAAGGGAAGTATCATTGCAACAAAGTTTTTTGAATCAGTCCCCATTAGAGAACATAAATGTTCTTTATCCACTGATCTCATCATCATAACTATGATTGAGTTTGATATAATCCTTGGTATGGATTGGATTTCGGACTATTATGTGAAGATTTATTGTAATAAAAAGGAGGTTACAATTTTTAATGATGATGATAAGGAACGCCTTATCTTTAGAGCAGAATCATCACCACCTAATTCTTATCTAGATCCACCCCCAGTAGCTCAACTAAATTCAATTATTGGGGAGGAAGATAATGAAATGACTCTGGATGAGGAAAGGAATGATCAAATAGAGGATGTACCTATTGTGAAAGAATATATAGATGTGTTTCCAGAATATTTACCTGGACATCCTCCAGAACGAGAATTTGAGTTTTCCATTTATTAAATTCTTGGATCAAGGCCTATATCGAAAACCCATTATAGAATAGCCACTGTGGAATTAGTTGAACTAAAGAAAAAACTAGAGGAATTGAGTAATAAGGTATTTATTCTCCCTAGTGTTTCTCCATGGGGATCCCCTGTTCTTTTTGTTAAAAAGAAAGATGTATTTATGAGGTTATGTATCGACTACAGGGATATCAATGCTATAACAATAAAGAACAAGTATCCCCTACCTCGAATTGATGATTTATTTTACCAACTGCATGGATATCAATACTTTTAAAATATTGACCTTGGATCTGGATATCATCAGTTGTGTGTGAAGAAGGAAGAAATTCTGAAGACAGCATTTCGAACCAGGTATGGGAATTATGAGTTTACAGTAATTCCTTTTGGGCTGACTACTGCACCCTCTGTTTTCATGGATCTAATGAATAGAGTTTTCAATGAATATCTCAATGATTTTTTTGTGGTATTTATTGACGATATCTTGGTATTTTCTAAAATCTACGAGGATCATGACAATCACTTGTGAATTATCCTGAAGACTCTGAGAAGACATGAATTATATGGGAAGTTTAGAAAGTGTGAATTCTGGCTTCAGGAGATTTCTTTTCTTGGTAATATTGTCTCTAAAGATGGAATCTCTGTTGATCCTTCTAAGTCAAGAGCAATCCAAGAATGGCCAGCACCAACGAGTATAACCAAGGTATGCAGTTTTATTGGTTTAGCAGTTTATTATCGATGTTTCGTCCAGAATTTTGCCCAGTTGGCTAACCCATTAACGAAGCTCACACGTAAAGGGGTTAAATTTTTTTGGAAAAAAGAGTGTGAATAATATTTTTAAGAACTAAAGAGAAGATTAGACAATGCTCCTATATTGAATCTACCATCGGGGAATGATGGGTTTGTTATTTATAGTGATGCATCGAAGAAAGAACTTGGTTGTGTCCTTATGCAGAATGATAGAGTTATTGCATATGCATCACGAAAACTAAAAATTCATGAGTAAAACTATCCTACTCATGATCTTGAGTTAGCTGCTGTAATTTTTACTTTGAAGGTATGGAGACATTATCTCTATGGTTAAAATGTGAGATATATACCAATCACAAGAGTTTGAAGTATATTTTCTCACAGAAAGAACTCAACATGAGGAAAAGGAGACGGCTTGAACTACTCAAGGATTATGATTGCACGATACACTACCACCCGGGGAAGGAAAATAAGGTGGCAGATACTTTGAGCATAAAAGATCATGGAGTTTTGAACAATATAATAATTGAAAGGGATCCTATTTTCATAGATCTAGTGAAGATGGACATAGGAATAACCATGGAAGGTGAAACATAAATGCTTTTTCAAGTGGTTGCCAAACCATCTTTACTAAAAAGGATAAAGAGTTATCAGACCGATGATGAAGAGTTTCAAAAGAAGATTAAAACTATGAATGATGAGATATTGAGTGAATTTGTGTGTGAAGATGGGATTTTGAAATTTGGGAGGAGACTTTGTGTTCCCAATATGCCTGATCTAAAAAGGGAATTGTTGGATGATGCTCATAGTTCCAATTTCTCTATACACCCTGGGAGCACCAAAATGTATAGAGATTTGAAGGAACATTTTTGGTGGGACAAAATGAAGAGGGAGATTGCTGATTTTGTGTCAATATGTATGGTTTGTCAACAAGTGAAAGCTGGAAGACAACAGACTAGAGGAGTCATGCATCCTCTTCCCATACCTGAGTGGAAATGGGATAATATTACGATGGACTTCTTCATGGGGCAAAGACTCCTAGAAGGAATGATTCAATATGGGTCATTATTGATCGTCTTACCAAGTTAGCACATTTTCTTGCTATAAGGGAAGATTTACCACTTGAACGTCTAGAAAGGCTATATATTAATGAAGTTGTGAGACTTCATGGAGTACCCCTATCGATTGTTTCTGATCATGATCCCTGTTTTATTTCATGATTCTAGAAGAGTCTTCAGAAGGCCTTGGATACTAAACTTCGTTTGAGCACTGCCTACCACCCTCAAACAGATGGAAAATCAGAATAGACTATTCAAACCTTAGAAGATATGTTGATATCATGCTTACTTGACTTTTAGGGTATGTGGGATCAATATTTACCTCTGGTGTAATTATCCTATAACAATAGCTTCGATTCAAGTATTCAGATGGCACCATATGAAGCATTATATAGAAAGGGATATCGCACACCAACCTGTTGGGATGAAGTTGGTGAGATAAAACTTGTAGGCCAAGAACTGGTGGAGGAAACGATGGAAAAGGAAAAGGTAATCCAAAACCACATCAAAGCAGCTCAAAGTAGGCAGAGGAGCTATGTTGATAACCGAAGGAAGGATTTGGAATTTCAGGTAGGAGATCATGTTTTCTTGAAGGTATCTCCCTAGAAGGAAGTTATACGTTTTGGTAAGAAGGGTAAATTGAGTCCCAGATACATCATACCTTTTGAAATTATAGAACTAATTGGGTTGTAGCTTACCATTTGGAAATGCTTCCAAATCTCTCCAAAGTTCATGATGTGTTCCACGTATCACTGTTGAGAAAATACATGCCTGACCCAACGCATGTACTCGCCTATGAGGAATTAGAACTGGAACCTGATCTATCTTATTGTGAAGATCCCATCAGGATTCTTGATACAAGAGAACAAGTGATGATAAACCTGATGACTCGTCTGGTAAAAGTTTTATGGAGAAACCATAAGATGGAATATACAACGTGGGAACCCGAGGAACTTATAATGAAGAATCACCTGAGACTTTTCATGCGGTAGAATTCAAGAAATTTTGAGGACAAAATGATTTGAAGGATGGGAGAATGTAACACCCAAATCTTCCACGGTACACTTCCCTCTGAATAATGCAATAGCTTGCATTGTACACAATTTCGAGATTCTAACACACTATGACCAATCAAACTAGCCGTTATGAATAGTAATACCCACTTTTTGAAATTTTAAAAATTTTATCTTTCAAAATGGACTTCATTTTTGGATTTTGAATATCGAAATTAGCCTAGGGTGAATTTTTGGTATTTTTCTGAAAACTTTCAATTTTTGATGAATAGTGAAAAACACTAAGTTATTGGCTAAAACCGACTTTTTATTTAAATAATTATTTATTTTATTTAAATTTCTTTTAGGTCAAAATAGATACATAATACCTATATAAGTTCAATGTAATTCATTGGAGTCATTTTATAATAATTTTAGACATATAAAAATTTTATTGAACTTTTCACCGTCTTTTACCCATCTCCTATGAGAATTTGCAAATTCACATAAAACTTAATTTTACCACTTCTATGAGTGGAATTTTGAAACTCAGAGAGACACAGTTAATATTAAGGAGTAAAATTTGGTTCAATAAGATAAAAATAATTTTTTGTGAGTATTAACTTTTTACTTTTATTTACCACAGTTAAAAGTAAATAGGGTAATTAAGGGTAAAAATGATATTAATATTACTATAACACATGTCCTAATTCTATTGAACAAGTGTATCTCGACCAAAAACAACCTTAGTAATAAAATATTATCATTTAGGTCCACTTGGATTAGATTAGGATATTTATTATTATTTAATTCAAAGAAGAGTTAAAAGAGTTAAAATCAAAGTTTAATAACTAAAAAAAAATTAATATAGGGTTATACATAAGATAAATTCGATTATAAATATTAATTATAAAGATAAAATATTTCCTACATAATGGTATTTTATTTATAATTTTTAGACATTAAATAATTTGATTTATTTATGACACAATGATGATGCAGTAATTACCTTATTAGTGATATATTAAAATAATTGATATTATAAATACCCAAATAAATATAATTTGAGACTTTTATGAATTAAAATAATTTTTTAGGTTAATATGACATATTATTATTGGTTATATGAATTTTATTCTAAGTAATAATGCTTTTATAAATTTATCAAAAACAAAATACCCAATAGTGTCAAAATTGACATAAAAGAGTTTTTAAAACAAATATTATATTATTAATTGATATTATATTCCTAAAAATATACGGTTTGGCCAAAAGACTTATATCATCATATGTGTATCATTAATGGACCACTTGGGGGGTCGTTTGGATATATATAGTAAGTTTATTAACTATATAATATAAAAATACAAAGTGACATGGTAAATGTCAATCTAATTAACTAAGAGTTAAAACTAAAAGATAAGGTTAATATAATGACCCAAACCTATCTAAGATCTATTTTTTGAAAGGATTTAGACCCATCCCCACCTTATACTTTTAATAATCTACTTTGGATCCATTATAAACCGAATATGAATTTATTATAAATTAATACTTTAAGTTTTTCCTAAAGATCCCCTCCTCCCCCTTATAAAAGGACACAAATTCTAACCAATTCTTCACACCTTCAAAACCTTTTGGTTCGGCCAACACCTGACCAAATACTCTCTCAAATTCCCCCACTTAAACCTAGAGGCCTTAGTTTAATCAGAAAGCCAAATTAAGGAGCCCTTTTGATCAAATCAAAAGGAAGAACCTGAAGAAGAGGTAATGTTTTCACCACCCTTTTTCAAGTTCCTTTCTTCTTAAACTTCTTATTTCTTTGTTATTTCCTTTCTAAAATAATAACTCCAGTATCTTATACATTTTGTGATATTATTATAAATATGGTACAACCATATTTAGTATTCTATCCATCCTTTTAATGACATGTCACCATACGTGCGTATGTACGACTTACCGTCTCCACGTCGTGGTGTAATTGTTATTCAAAAACATTATTATTTGGATGGTTATGATAATGATGTTTAATTGATGTAAATAATAAATAAAACATGATAATTATTCTTTATATATGATATACCATCCAATTATATATTATTTTAATATCAAAAGAATGATATTGTTGCTCGTGCGTATGTACGGACTACCGTCTCCACGAACGTGATCAGATTCATTCCCCATCGTATCCATGAAATTATAATTCTCATTTAAGGACTTGATATCATTCTAGATATGAATAAGATACAACCAATCCATAATAAACATGTATTATGTACCAAAATATATAAAATAAAATGAGTAAGTTACCACCCGAAACGATGATAATACTAAGATATTATTAACAAATCAATGTTAAAAGATCATATATGATATCATATTAATGTATATGATTCTTGTATAATTTAATAACAATTATTTCACCGTTATACTGGAGGTTAACCTACCCTCAACCAGGTAAATGTACAAGGTAAGGGTTTATTTCACAATCTCTTCATTGTCCGAGGTTGTTTCTAAGTAATTATCTACCAGGACCTCTTTATCATCCACATCCATGTTTCTTAAAAATGTATTTCAAAACATTCTTACTATTTTACAGAATATGGTTTAAAGTCATTTATACCCTTGTTTTACTTTTTATAAGAAGTTTATAAGGGAATCTTTCCATCTTTTTTTAAACAAGTTCTTTTTAACCTTTTCGACAGAATTAAGGTAAGAATGTCTTTTCTAAACTTATACGGCGGGTGCGGCTATTTTCCCCCATTATAAAATTGTTGAAGCTTCCCTTACAAGATTATAAGAATATTTTTAAAGTAAATTTTTTCTTTTGTAATTACGTGACTTTTAAATGATTTCAAAAAAAGAGATATTTCTCTCAAATAATTTTGATTTCATCTATGTCAACATCCCTTGATGGATTTTAAGTTTATTTGAAGTTGATTTATTATGATACAAAACTTACATACTGTATTGAAGGTTTTGTGATATGTTTGACTTTGGATGTTTTATTTTTATACCATTAATGGTTTATGGAGAAAGTATTGACAATTCGTATGCTAGTTTTAATATGAATGTTTATGTTATGTTTAAACGTGTTCATATGAGGAATGCATTGGACTTAATAAGTGGAGGGTAGAGCCCACTATAGCTCCTCAATGCATCAGTAGGTCTCATGAGACAAACTAGTGTCTTGGCACGAGGCCTTGATAAAATCTTATTTGTATTCGTGGCACGAGGCCTTGGCTACGTGGTTATGATAGTATGGCATTATGCATTCCATCATTATGAAAGTGGTTATTGATATTGAATGTGATTATTCGACAAGTAGAATATCTATGTGAATAAGTAAATGGAATTATTTCATTTTATATTTTCCATATTACGCTGAAGTTCAATTTTAAAAGGCTTTTTTTTTATACATTTCCTTAAGTGTTTATGTTTATTTATGAATGTTTCCTCTATATTGTTATCCATACTGAGCATCTGAGCTCACCCCTTTTAATGTTTTAATTTTTCCCAGGATGTGAAAAAATATTTTATGAATGACTTGTAGGGATAGTATGAGGGGATATTAAGACAAGATGTTGTTGTAGTTTTTCCACTTTATGATGTAATGTAAGACTTATGAATATATCTAGTGATTCCAAGGCTACTAAAATAATCGATCTTTAGAGACTTGATCTTTTGTGATCATGATAATGTTATGTAATAATGCACCGAATCTGTGTAACTGGGGTCGGGGCATTACAGTTGGTATCAGAGGAAGTTTAGAACAAACCTTGGAAGCTATATTTAGATAAACACTAATTAGAGCACATAGACCTAAGGTGGAATTTGAGGATTAGTATATAAAAACTTCCTAGAATTTTGGTATTGTAGAGATTTTGTGAGTTTTCCGAGCAATACATCCCTGTCTGGATACGAGCAGATAGAGTCGGCTCTGGCACAGATGTACCTAGGGGTAAAACCCAAAAACATCGCTTTAAGCTAGACACGAACGGGAACTGGTGCACGACAACGGGCCTTGCTGTACTCTTGATTACGACACTCCCAGGAGATATGCTTAGGATAATTCTAATTTTCTTTACAATCCATTATGAAGGGTTTATGAGTATATACTTCCTAAAAGAAAACATTTTTTTTATGATTATGTATTATATCCATAAATAGTTCAAATTTATGTAAAGTGTTTTACAAGTATGGAATTATGATTCATAAACTGATCTAGTTTATTCCATTGTTTATAAATGGCGCCTAGTGGAAGGAATGAGAACTGTATCAATGGACGCACTCCATGTAGGGATTTCCCTCCTTCTCAAGATAATTATAGTGGAGCTGGTGATGCAACTGGTGCTGATCAGCTAATCACCGTACTGGGACAACTCACTCAAGTTATGAATAATAACCTTACCCGTATGGAGCACCCTGATCTGTAGCATGAAGGATAAATGTTAGATAGCTTCATGAGGCAACAACCACCAAGTTTCAATGGGAGTACAATTACCTTAGTAGCTGAGCAATGGATAAATTCTTTAGAGAAAATATTCCATGCCTTGGGGAGTAGTGAATGGGAAAAAGTTATCATGGTAGTTTACCACCTCACTGGAGATGTTGATCAATGGTGGTCATTGATTCAAAACACGAAGGAAGATGATGAAGTATCAAATATGGAATGTAGGGAGTTCAAAGAGATTTTCTTAGAAAAATCCTTTCCTTGTGACCATCGAGCAGATATGGAAAGGAAATTTCAGAGTCTGAGGCAAAAGGAGGATAAGAATGTCGCAAAGTATGAGGCTAACTTTACAAGGTTAGTGATGCATGCAGCAGATTATATACGTAACCCAAGAAGTAATATTGATCAGTTCTTTGATGGTTTAAAACCGTTTCTTCATAGATCATTAGTCTCACAATCTTTCTCGTAGTATGAAGATATTGTCTCATGTGCTATCAAGATATAAAAGGAATTCACTAAGTCTTACAACTTTAAGGAAAAGAAAGAGAAGAAGAGATCTTCTGACCACTCTAGAAATGGAAATAAAGGGAATAAGGGGAAATTTGATTATCCACCCTACAGTAAATGTGGGAAGAAACACATTGGTACTTGCTTGAAGGGAATGGGAGTCTGTTACAAGTGTGGTGAAAAAGGCCACCAAGCTCATGATTGCAAGGGAAAGAGAGTTGTTGTCAACGTGGAATGCTATAATTGAAGAGAGATGGGACATTATGCAAATGAATTTCCTAATCCTCAGGGGAACTTACCTCAAAAAAGTCCAAGGGAACAAGGCCAAGCTTATTCTATCACTACTGCTAAGGTAGAATCTCCGAAAGATGTGGTAGCGGGTAATTTAATGGTTTCCTCAAGTTTAGAAAATGCTTTATTTGATTCTGGATCATCGCATTGTTTCATATCTTCCCAGTTTTCTAAGAAAATTAGATATTTCCAATTTGATTTAACAAGGGAGTTGTTAGTTAAAACTCCTAAGGGAAGTATCATTGCAACAAAGTTTTGTGAATCAGTCCCCATTAGAGCACATAAATGTTCTTTATCTGATGATCTCATCATCATACCTATGATTGAGTTTGAAATAATCCTCGGTATGGATTGGATTTCGGACCATGATGTGAAGATTTATTGTAAGAAGAAGGAGGTTACTATTTTTGATGATGATGATAAGGAACACCTTACCTTTAGAGCAGAATCATCACCACCTAATTCTTATCTAGATCCACCCCCAGTAGCTCAATTAAATTCAATTATTGGGGAGGAAGAGAATGAAATGATTGTGGGTGAGGAAAGGAATGTTCAAATAGAATATGTACCTATTGTCAAAGAATATTTAGATGTGTTTCTAGAATATTTACCTGGACATCCTCTAGAACGAGAAGTTGAGTTTTCCATTGATTTAATTCCTGGATCAAGGTCTATATCGAAGACCCCTTATAGAATGGCCACTATGGAATTAGTTGAACTAAAGAAACAACTAGAGGAATTGAGTAATATGGGATTTATTCTCCCTATTGTTTTTCCATGGGGATCCCCTGTTCCTTTTTGTTAAAAAGAAAGATGGATCTATGAGGTTATGTATCAACTACAGGTGGATCAATGCTATAACAATAAATAACAAGTATCCCCTACCTCGCATTGATGATTTATTTGACCAACTGTAAGGAGATCAATACTTTTTAAAGATTGACCTTTCATCTGGATATCATCAGTTGTGTGTGAAGAAGGAAGAAATTCCAAAGACAGCATTTCGTACCAGGTACGGGCATTACGAGTTTACAGTAATGCCTTTTGGGCTAACTAATGCACCCTATATTTTCATGGATCTAATGAATACAGTTTTCAAGTAATATCTCACTTATTTTGTGGTCGTATTTATTGATGATATCTTGGTATATTCAAAAATCTATGAGGATCATGAAAATCACTTGCGCATTATCCTGAAGACTCTGAGAAGACATGAATTATATGGGAAGTTTAGCAAGTGTGAATTCTGGCTTTATGAGATTTCTTTTCTTGGCCATATTGTCTCTAAATATGGAATATTTTTTGATCCTTCTAAGACAAGAGAAATCCAAGAATGTCCAGCACCAATGAGTATAACCGAGGTATGCAGTTTTATTGGTTTAGCAGGTTATTATCGACGTTTCATCGAGAATTTTTCCCGGTTGGCTAACCCATTAACGAAGCTCACATGTAAATGGGTTAAATTTGTTTGGAAAAAAGAGTGTGAATAATTTTTTGAAGATCTGAAGAGAATATTAGTCAATGCTCCTATATTGACTCTACCATCGGGGAATTATGGGTTCTTTATTTATAGTGATGCATCGTAGAAAGGACTTGGTTGTGTCCTTATGTATAATGATAGAGTTATTGCCTATGCATCAGGACAGCTAAAAATTCATGAGCAAAACTATCCTACTCATGATCTTGAGTTAGCTACTGTAATATTTTCTTTGAAGATATGGAGAAATTATCTCTATAGTGAAAAATTTGAGATATAAATCGATCACAAGAGTTTGAAGTATATTTTCTCACAGAAATAACTCAACATGAGGAAAAGGATATGGCTTTAACTACTCAAGGATTATGATTGCATGATACACTACCACCCGGGGAAGGCAAATAAGGTGAAAGATGCTTTGAGAAGAAAATATCATGGAGTTTTGAACAATATGAGAATTGAAAGGGATCCTATTTTCATGGTTCTAGTGAATATGGACATGGGAATAACCATGGAAGGTGAAACATCAATGCTTTTTTAAATGGTTTCCAAACCATCTTTACTAAAAAGGATAAAGAGTTCTCAGACCGATGATGAAGAGTTTCAAAAGAAGATTAAAGATGTGAATGATGGGAGATTGAGTGACTTTGTGTATGAATATGGGATTTTGAAATTTTGGAGGTGACTTTGTGTTCCCGATATACCTGATCTAAAAAGGTAATTTTTTGATGATGCTCATAGTTCCAATTTCTCTATACACCCTGGGAGCACCAAAATGTATAGATATTTGAAGTAATATTTTTGGTGGAACAATATGAAGAGGGAGATTGCTGATTTTCTGTCAAGATGTATGGTTTTTCAACAAGTGAAAGCTGGAAGGCAACAGCCTGGAGGAGTTATGAAAGCTCTTCCCATACCTGAGTGGAAATGGGATAATATTATGATGGACTTCATCGTGGGGAAAAGACTCCTAGAAGGAATGATTCAATATGGTTCATTATTGATCGCCTTACCAATTCAGCACATTTTCTTGCTATAAGGGAAGATTTACAACTTGAACGTCTAGAAAGGCTATATATTAATGAAGTTGTGAGACTTCATAAAGTACCCATATCGATTGTTTCTGATCGTGATCCCCGTTTTATTTCAAGATTCTAGAAGAGTCTTCAGAAGGCCTTAGATACTGAACTTCGTTTTAGCACTGCCTACCACCCTCAAACAGATGGAACATTAGAACGGACTATTCAAACCTTAGAAGATATGTTGATATCATGCTCACTTGACTTTCAGGGTATGTGGGATCAATATTTACCTCTGGTGTAATTATCCTATAATAATAGCTTCGATTCAAGTATTCAGATGACACCATATGAAGCGTTATATGGAAAGAGATATCGCACACCAACCTGTTGGGATGAAGTTGGTGAGATAAAACTTGTAAGCCCAGAACTGGTGGAGGAAATGATGGAAAAGGAAAAGGTAATCCAAAACAACATCAAAGCAGCTCAAAGTAGGCAGAAGAGCTATGCTGATAACTGAAGGAAGGATTTTGAATTTCAGGTAGGAGATCATGTTTTCTTGAAGGTATCTCCCTGGAAGGGAGTTATACATTTTGGTAAGAAGGGTAAATTGAGTCCCAGGTACATCGGACCTTTCGAAATTCTAGAACGAATTGGGTTGTAGCTTACCGTTTGGAAATGCTTCCAAATCTATCCAAAGTTCACGATGTGTTCCACGTATCAATGTTGAGAAAATACATGCCTGACCCAACGCATGTACTCACCTATGAGGAATTAGAACTGGAACCTGATCTGTCTTATTGCAAAGATCCCATCAAGATTCTTGAAACAACAGAACAAGTGCTGAGAAACCGGACGACTCGTCTGGTAAAATTTTTATGGAGAAACCATAAGATGGAAGAGGCAACGTGGGAACCCGAGGAACTTAGGATGAAGAATCACCCAAGTCTTTTCATGCGGTAGATTTATAGAAATTTTTAGGAAGAAATTATTTTTAGGGGAGAATGTAACACCCCAAGCTTCCACAGTACACTTCCCTTTGAATAATCCAATAGCTTGCATAGTACGCAATTTCAAGATTCTAACACGCTGTGACCAATCAAACTAGCCGTTATGAATAGTAATACCTACTTTTTGAAATTTTATAAATTTTATCTTTCAAAATTGACTTCATTTTTGGATTTAGAATATCGAAATTAGCCTAGGGTGAATTTTTGGTATTTTTCTGAAAACTTTCAATTTTTGATGAATAGTGAAAAACACTTTGTTATTGGTTAAAACCGACTTTTTATTTAAATAATTATTTATTGTATTTAAATTTATTTTAGGTCAAAATAGATATGTAATACCTATATAAGTTCAATGTAATTCATTGGAGTCAGTTTATAATAATTTTAGACATATAAAAATTTTATTGAACTTTTCACCGTCTTTTACCAATCTCCTAGGAGAATTTGTAAATTCACATAAAACTTAATTTTACCGCTTTTGTGAGTGGAATTTCAAAAATCCAAGAGACATGGTTAATATCAAGGAGTAAAATTTGGTTCAATAATATAAAAATAATTTTTGGTGAATAATAACTTTTTTCTTTTATTTACCACGGTTAAAAGTAAATAGGGTAATTAAGGGTAAAAATGATATTAATATTATCCTAAAACATGTCAAAATTCTATTGGAAAAGTATATCTCATCCAAAAACAACCTTAGGAATAAAATATTATCATTTAGGTCCACTTGGATTATAATAGGACATTTATTATTATTTAATTTAAAGAAGAGTTAAAAGAGTTAAAATCAATGTTTAATAACTAAAACATTTTTAATATAGGGTTATACATAATATTAATTCGATTATAGATATTAATTATAAAGATAAAACTATTTCCTACATAGTGGTATTTTATTTATAATTTTTAGACATTAAATAATTTAATTTATTTATGACACAATGATGATGCAGTAATTACCTTATTAGTGAAATATTAAAATAATTGATATTATAAATACCCAAATAAATATAATTTGAGACTTTTATGAATTTCAATAATTTTATAGGTTAATATGACATATTATTATAGGTTATATTAATTTTATTCGAAGTAATAATTCTATTATAAATTTATCAAAAACAAAATACCCAATAGTGTCAAAATTGACATAAAAGAGTTTTTAAAACAAATATTATATTATTAATTGATATTCTATTCCTAAAAATCTAAGGTTCGGCAAAATGACTTATATAATTATAGTTTTATCATTAATGGACTACTTGGGGCTCGTTTGTATGTATATAGTAAGTTTATTAACTATATAATATAAAAATACAAAGTGACATGGTAAATGTCAATCTAATTAACTAAGAGTTAAAACTAAAAGATAAGGTTAATATAATGATCCAAACCTCTCTAAAATATATTGGTTGAAAGTATTTATAACCATACCTACCTTAGAATTTGAAGAATTCACTTTTTATCCATTAAGAACTGAATATGATTTTATTATAAATTAATACTTTATGTTTTTCCTACAGAGCCCCTCCTCCCCCTTATAAAAGGAAACAACTTCTAACCAATTCTTCACACCTTCAAAGCCTTTTGGTTCGGACAAACCCTAAAAAAATAATCTCTTAACTTCCCTCAATTAAACCTAGAGGCCTTAGTTTAATCATAAAGCCAACCTAATGAGCACTTTTGATCAAATCAAAAGGAAGAACTTGAAGAAGAGGTAATGTTTTCACCACCCTTTTTCAAGTTCTTTTCTTATTCAACTTCTTCTTTCTTTGTTATTTACTTTCTAAAATAATAACTACAGTATCTTCTATATACTGTTATGTTATTATAAATATGGTACAACCATATTCAGTATTCTATCCATCATTTGAATGACATGTCACCATACGTGTGTATGTACGACTTATCGTCTCCACGTCGTGGTGTAATTGTTATTCAAAAACATTATTATTTGGATGGTTATGATAATGATATATAATTGATGTAAATAATAAATAAAACATGATAATGATTCTGTATATATGATATACCATCCAATTATATATTATTTTAATATCAAAAGAATTATATTGTCGCTCGTGCGTACGTACGGACTACCGTCTCCACGAACGCGATGAGATTCATTCCCCTTCGTATCCATGGAATTATAATTCTCATTTAAGTACTTGATATCATTATGGATATGAATAAGATACAACCTATCCATAACAAACATGGATTATGTAACAAAATATATAAAATAAAACGAGTAAGTTAACACCCGAAACAATGATAATACTAACATATTATTAACAAAACAATGTTAAAAGATCATATATGATATCAAATTAATGTATATTATTCTTGTATAATTTAATAACAATTATTTCACCATTATACAGGAGGTTAACCTACCCTCAACCAAGGAAAAGTACAAGGTAAGGGTTTATTTCACAATCTCTTCATTATCCGAGGTTGTTTATACGTAATTATCTACTGGGACTTCTTTATCATCCACACCCATGTTTCTTAAAAATGTATTTCAAAACATTCCTACTATTTTATAGAATATGGGTTAAAGTCATTTATACCCTTGTTTGAATTTTTATAATAATTTTATAAAGGAATATTTTAGTCGTTTTCCAAACAAGGTCCTTTTAACCTTTTCGACAGAATTAAGGTAAGAATGTCTTTTTTTAAATTATACGGCGGGTGCGGTTATTTTCTACCGTTATAAAATCGTCGAAGCTTCCCTGACAAGCTTATAAGAATTTTTTAAATGTAAATTTTTTCTTTTATAATTATGTGACTTTTAAATGATTTCAAAAAAAGAGATATTTCTCTCAAATAGTTTTGATTTCATCTATGTCAACATCCTTTGATGGATTTTAAGTTTATTTGAAGTTGATTTATTATGATACAAAACTTCCATATTGTATTGAAGGTTTTGTGATATGTTTGACTGTGGATGTGTTATTTTTATACCATTCATGGTTTATGGAGAAAGTATTGACATTTCTTATGCTAGTTTTAATACAAATGTTTATGTTATGTTTAAACCTGTTCATATGAGGAATACATTGGACTTAATAAGTGACGGGTGGAGCCCGCTATAGCTCATCGATGCATCGGTAGGTCTCATTAGACAAACTAGTGTCTTGACATGAGGCCTTGAAAAAATCTTATTTGTAGTCTTGTCATGAGGCCTTGGCTATGTGGTTATGATAATATGGCATTATGCATTCCATCATTATGAAAGTGGTTATTTATATTGCATGTGATTATTCGACTAGTAGAATATTCATATGAATAAGTAAATGGAATTATTTCATTTTATATTTTCCATATTATGCTAAAGGCTTTTGTTTTAGTTATACATTGCCTTAAATGTTTATGTTTATTTATGAATGTTTCTGCTATATTGTTATCCTTACTGAGCATCTGAGCTCACCCCTTTCAATGTTTTAATTTTTCCCAGGATGTGAAGAATTATTTTATGAATGACCTGCAGGGATAGTATGAGGGGATATGCAAACAAGATGTTGTTGTAGTTTTTTCACTTTATGATGTAATGTAAGACTTATGAATATATCTAGTGATTCCAAGGCTACTAAACTAATCAGTCTTTCGAGACTTGATCTTTTGTGATCATGCCAATGTTATGTAATAATGCACCGACTCTAGGTAACTAGGGTCGGGGTGTTACACCTTGTGTATGAAATTGGGGCCCTCCATCTTTGGCTCCATCTTTGGAGGTTTCTTTCCGGGTATCATCGTAGTCCTGAGGACCTGCACCATATCTCCCTCAGAAAAATATTAGTGGAAAAAAATTTGTCAAAGGATTTTTCAATCTATTTATGGTGGACTTATAAATGATGTAAGGCATGCAATATCTTCTCATCCAATCTCTCCAATTAATTAATCCATTTATGTGCTTATTCATATATGGATAAATGATCACAGATGGCAAAGTGGAGTGAGGTAAATTTAATTTCAATGGGTAGGACCACCTATTTCTCATATACTAATGAGTATGGGGTCACCTGTGTGGTGGTGTGGTTCATAGTCTGGTAATCTTAAAAGTCATGTAGGATCTTTTCTGGACAATAATTTTTATCCTTATTAACCATATTCTGGAGTATATTAGATATGGGTCTTTTTAAAGGCCTCTATTTGTCTGTTAGTCACTACATGGTAGTGGGAAGAATGGTTGGACTTGATGTTATACTGCGGATATAGATTCTTCAATTCAGAAGAACAGAAATTGGTATTATTGTCTATTATTATTTTATGAGGGACACAAAATTTAGAGATGATTTTTTCTTTCAAGAAGCTAAAAATGTTTCTTTCCCTGACTTCTTTGAGGGGTATTGCTTCAGCACATTTTGATAAGAATTTGGTTGTAGTGAGAATGTACTTGAACCGGTTGGTCATAGTAAGAGGATATGGTCTGATGACATCTATTCCCCATATGGAAAATGGTTGGGAGTATTTTTTTTGTGTGTATAAAATCAGAGTGTTTTTTAATGAAGTTGGTGTGAATCATAGAGGAATGGAATTTTTGGTAAGTTTGGTGCAGTCTTGCAACATAGAGGGCCAGTATTACCCAAGCCTTTGAATTTGATGGGAAATCTTGAATCCTGAATGGTGGGTGTTGCAGGATCTGGTGTGCACTTAATACATGAAAACAATGGTATCTTCTATATAAATGAACCTAAGAAATACCCCATTAGGGTCCCTCTTATAGAGGACCTTTTGATTATTCATGTCTTCATATTGAACAAAATTAATTGCTCACCTATGGATTTTCTATTCCATGGATCTATATGATGGGAGTACTCCATTTTTAAGGTATTCCATAATGGGTGTCATCTAGTCGGGTATAGGACCATATGGTTCAGGGATAGGAATGACTTCATCAGTTTATTCTAATTTGGACCGAACAAAAGGTGAGACTATCTGGTGGTGTACAATACAGAAGACTATTTCATCCTGATATGAATATTATAAAGTTGTGGTTGTATTTATCATTGAATCTTCCTAGGAATTTCATAACTGTGGGATGAGAATCAATGTCATATATAAAAGTAAATCTAACATTAGTCATTGGATGTGGTTTAGCAGTGGGATTAGCTCTTCATTTTTTATTGAATAATCACTATAACCTGCTCGATGGACAATTCCAAATATATTTTATCTTCATGTTATTCACTTATACCTGATGTGTCAGATCCAGATCAAAAATGAGAGCCTAATATTCTGATTCATTATTTTTACATCCTTCTAATAGAAAGGAGTAAGGTAGGACTGCCTTTTCTAGAGAAATGAGCATAAATATCAGCCCCACTTTGTCAAGATTGGGGTCTTCCATCCTCTTCCCTGATAGGATTCTGGATGCACCTTCAAAATAAGTCTCCCATATATGGGGTTCTCTAATTAATAGATAAGTCCTCTTAATTGGTTAATTCAGTATCCAATGAGGTCATTTCAGTTGAGGGGAGCTCTTCTATAAAATCTGTTAATTTATGGCCTTTCACCACTTTCTGAGGTACAAAATAAATGTCAAACTGTTATAGGATGATCGCCCACTGTGATATAAATCCTCTAAACATCAGACGGATGGTAATGTATTTGATTCGGTTGCTATCAGAGACCAAAAAAACCTTGTGATTCTGCAGGTAGTGCCTCATTTTTTAGGCTACAAATATTAGCACCAGATAACTCTTCTAGATATCTGAGTACCTTGTCTCAGCCTCTAGTATGGTTAGGAAGATGTAATAAAGGCTATTTTATATGCTAACATAATCCTTTTGTGTGAGGAAGGTGCCTAATTATCACTCTAATGTTGTCATATAAAAAATAAGAATCCTTCCTTAAATAGGAAGCATTAGCACTGGTGGGATCAAAATATATTTATTGAGACTATGGAATTCTACCTAAAAACCATCATTCCTCTAATATGTAACCCACTTTTTCATCAACCTGGTGAGGGGTTGGAATTTGTATGAAAGGGAAGCTATAAAGTGCTATATATAACTCTTTCAGGTTTCGAGGAGTTGACATGATAAGGATGATATTTATATTCTCAGGGTTGACTTCGATGGCACAATAGCATAAAAAAGATAAGAAATTACTATTAGGTAATGAATAAAGTAAATTTCAAGGGATTAATTTTTAGAATGTGTTTTCATAGTTTGTTGACGATGGTTTCATGATCATCTAGGTGGTTAGAATGTTGTCAAGATTTTACCACTATTTTTTCAACATAGAATTTAAAAAACTTCCCCATGAAGTGTTTTAAGATATGATTCATGGCGTGTTGGTACATAGTGCCACATTCTTCAAGCTAAAGGGCATTATCTAAGAGAAAAATACTCACTAGGGTGACCTGAATGTGGTGAATTCTTCATTTTTCTAGTAAATTCAGGTTTTATTTTATCCTGAATAGCCATCCATGAATGAGAGATCTTGATATCTTTCTATTTAATCGATCAGAAGTTATGTTATTAGGACTGGGAAATTATCCTCTAGGAAGTGTCAGTTAAGATCTATGAAATTGATGAAGACCCTGATTTTCCCATTATTTTTCTTAACAAGAACTATAACAGCCAGCCATTTTGGATATTATACCTCTCAAATAAAGTTGGATCTAATGATATTTTCAACATTAGCTTCAATTTTGGTATCATGTATCAAATGCTTCCTTTTGGATGATTTTTTAAAGCCCTAGTGGTCCTTAGGAAATCCTAGGTGGTGAGTTCCCACCTCGGGGTTGAGGCCCAGCATTTCTGTGTAGTTCTAGGTGAACACATCCAAATTATACTTCAGAAAGGATGTATATAGCTCTTATTATTTAGAAGAAATGGTTGGCCTAATCAAATTGGTTTGTGGGTCTTCTTTTATACCCGTATTTATTTATTTAATTTCATCAATGATGGTAGATATGAATTCCTAAAATGTTGAGGGGATTCCCTAAGGTTATCCTCCTATTAGTTTTTAAATATTCTTCCATAGGGAGAGAAAGTACTAGGGTAATCTCCCTAAAGTTAGAAGAGGATCCAATAACTTGAAATTCGGAAGATGAAGAGACTTCATCTAACAAAACTGATAATGTAGGATATCATTGAAACTCTTTAAGGGATAGAGTGAGGTATGGACAAGGAGTTTCTTCAGCCTCTATGGGTGAAAAGAAAACCTCATCCAACTTAGCTGATGAGGTAGATACTTCTCGGAGTTCTGAGGAGGGAGTGAGGGAATTTTCAACCGAGTTTTTACCACTATGTAAGGAATTAGAAAACTTTTCAACACTATTGGACTCAGTTTTCATGAATAACATAATGAATAATGCTGAATATGTGCCTAAATATGCTCGACCTAATTGATGGGTAACATGTACACTTTATTGATATGTTTGAAGGGGTTGGTTGGGATCATTTCCAAAATGATCAGGGCGGTGACCCAAGCAACACCATCAACCAGGTGTTGTTTCCCTTCCCTCTAATAGAATCTTTCATCGATATAATATGACTCGTAGGATTCAAATGGGGCCTTATCAGCATAAAATTTCTTGATTTATCCATTGATGCAATATTTGATTCATTGATGGTATGATGAGGGGATTGCTACATGTTCATGAAATCATAACCTTCTAATAAATACATTAATGTTCATATCACTATTATAAAAATGACATATACCCATGGTTCAAAACTATGGGTATATCCCCCAAAACCGTGGGTATAGCCTATACCCACGGTTTGAGGAACCGTAGGCAACCGAGGCATTGGGATAGGTCCATAGCCTATACCCACAGTTTTCCAAACCATGGGTATAGCATTTTTTCCACCTTGTTAAAGCCTTATACCCATTCCACACTGTCAAATCCTTTTACCAACGGTTTTAAAACCATAGTTGTAAATAGTACAAAAAATGGGGTTGTATTTGTTGAATCCACTACCACTGAGAATAGCTCTTCTAACTTGATGTGCCTCACCACTTCAGCTAAGGCACTTACGTTAAGATATACATATATTTTTCTAAATATATTAATACCAATCTGTAATAGGAAAAATGATTGTGGTGAGTTTCGAACCTGAGCCTTTCTCTAGATCTATCAAGATCCTAACCAACCCAACTACATCACAGGAAATTAAATATATCTACATTTATTTTAATATATTAACCTCACTCATTGTATTAGAAAAAAAGTAACCATCGCGATTCGATCCCAAAATTGATGGCATTAATAGACATACACTCACCAACTGATCTACATAGCTTATGTGTTTTATTATTTGTATCTACTTAAATATATTAATTCAAACCTTGGGTATAGGTTTTCTCACAAAAAAGATTTTGTGTCCTGTAGATTTTTTTTGCCTCCATAACGCGGGAAATATATAGCAACAGTTTTACAAAACTGTGGGTATAGGTCTTCAAAAAAAACACTATACCCATAGTTTTTCCAAAACCATTGGTATTTTCCTTGATAAAAACACTTATACCCACATTTTTGGGAAAGACTATGGGTATAGGTGACTTTTCTCCCATAGTTTTGGAAAACTATGGGTATAGGTCAGCAAAAAAACCTATACCCATAGTTTTTACCAAAACCATGGGTATAAGTTCGTATACTATACCTATACCTATGGTTTTCCAAAACAATGGGTATAGGGATATTTTCCATTAGTGTATCCTTCCAAATAACCAGAAATTTGGGTTGGATATAAGGCCTCCAAATAGGGTCTTGAGCTTGATTTTTTCCAATGTATTTTTCTCACTTTTTTAATATCCCTATAGTGTTAGAGTGGAAGGTGTTGGGTTATCCTCACCATATCCTAGCTAGAAAAGTGTCCAACTAGAATGATATTAACTCATTATCCATTTTTAATGAGTAATTTTTAGACATCAACATCATTTATCATTCCAGATACATACAAGGTTCTGATATTTCCCTATATAAAAATGTCTTCATATTGATATATGAAGTAGATAATCATTTGAAATTATGCAGGATTGGTTTCTATCTAATAGACTTCAGTAGTGGAAATCACTACTTCAATCTCTTATGGGCTTATCAAAGCCTCTAGAAGTGCTTCCCTAAGGTATTTGGATAATACCAAGGTGTCCAGGATTTATAACATGACTATTACTAAGGATAAATGTTTCAAGATATCATACTTTTGGTCAAAAGTCATGTGCTTACCAATTTGGGTATTCTCTTTCACATGCTCTTTAGGGGTTGGATTACTTTATGTAGATGGATTGACCCTCCAAATAATAGTTTAAGGTGCTATTATCCTTGGTGGTTCATGCCGAATAGGCCTACCTACCCATCAAGGGTGATCTGACACATGTACCCCCTTCGATTGATATTCCATGTTGATTGGGTCAAGTTGGATTTTGGCATATTCAAGGTTATTTACTTGATTCTATTGTACTCACTAAAGGGCTCTTCCATAAGTTTTTACAACATTGACAGTCTGAGTAGAGACATGGAAAGAATTTTGATTCCTACAATGACTGCACCTTCCCCAGTATCAACATATCCTACAGAATCCTCCTCTGGTTCCCCAAACAGTTTTGGAGAAGTTGAGTTCATATCCATACACATAATTGGATAATAGATCCATTAAATGAATGAAATTAATAGAATAGAAGATTAATTCTTCATCCGATGAGGATTTTGTTTGGATGACCATTTCAGGCAGAAATATTTGGTGGGGTGGTGCCTATTGTTTCAAATTTGAAGGCATAAAGTATGAGAGAGTTAAAGACAATATTTTAGATGGTGAAAATTCATACTATTGTGTTTTCCCGCTGCCTTTCTGTCCATGTTTCTTTTTGAAAGGATGGATTTTTGAGGTTTGTGGTGTTTATAGTGTATGTTGTGTTATAGTGGAAATAGTTGTGGGCATAGTTGGTTGTTTCAACTATTCTTGGATAATACCATGAGTTTAGTTGATTTTATTTCGATTCATCCAACCATAAAACATCTATGACCATCTTCTAACAACTTATTTCCACTCATCTCCATCCTCAGGGGCAGTAGTGGAAACATATGCTACTTGTGCTGGTGGATTTTCCAACTTTACTTTCCTAGAGTCCACTATTTTTTGTATGGTGTCTTTGAAGATGAAGTATTTCTGAATGGTGTTCCCCAATTTCCTATGTAAGGGTAAATAATCTATCTTGTCATCGAGACCTACCTAGTTTGACCTTTTTGGATTAGGAAAGTGGAGTAAATCATTGTCCATAGTGGATAGAAAGTTGTCATGTACTTGGTCATCTTGGAATGAGTAAAATTGTTTCCTTCACTACTTGAATTTATTTCTTCTTGTCCCCCTATACTCATCCTAGTGTGGTAAAAGTTTTTTGATTCCTAGGTGGTGTGGCATGATATGGTGAAGTTTCTGGAGCTAGATCCATCATGGGGACCATATTAGGTGTAAAGGATGTTATCTCCAACTTTCCTGATATTTTCCCCAAGACTAGTTGTAACATTGTGGATTTTCAGTGTATTATTTTTGGATATTATATGGATTATTTTTTAGATAGGGCACTGATACATCATGTGATATCAAGGACCGGTGTGCCCAGAATAAATGTTTGAAATATATTAAATATATTAAATAGCACATGCATGCATATTTTCTTAAAATTTGGAATTACTCCTAAACAGGGGCTCGAATCAAAAATCTAAGGGCACTATTGAGTTTAGAATTAAATTTTTACCATAGTCATGACATAACCATTTTCATCATGGGAATTTTTTAAAAATTTCATCATGGGAATAATTAAATGAAATAAATTAAATAATTAATTTTTTTTGTTTTGTTTTGTTTTTTACACAGTGGCCATTTTCCTTTAAATGTTCAATTATAGGTTTTTCCACAGGGTTGGCCACTCAACCCCTAGAGATTTAAACAATTGTTGGAGATATTTTCTTGGATAATGATGAATGTTTAGGATCGAATCATGGTTCATCATTCCAATGGAGTCCATGGATCTCATCAAGGATGAAAACATAACTTTTCTCCATCAATGATCGATCTGAACTCTAGGTAGGATATTTTTTTGTGAATTGCATTTCATTCTTTACTCCCAGATGAATAACGATTAATTCAAATAATAGAATTGATATGAACATCATCAATAGAATTAATTTGATTGAATTGTTTAAACTATTTTTAGGTTTATCCCTCTTTGTCCATCCTTTCTATGATAATGAATCAAGGCCAAATGTACAATGTCTAAGTTTCGTTCCTTGCATTTCATGGTCTGTGGTTTTACCCCTTAATTCTTTACATATTCATTATGGGTGTTTTCCTTTATCCCATGGTTTGATGAATACCCAATATTTTATATTTAAACAGCCATTATTCAGTATAACAGATCAATATCGTGGGTGTATTTCAGGATTAGTGGTGTGATTAAGGTACAACGATGGTGGAGGATGATTAGTGGTGGATTGTATTGGATTTACAGGTACTATTTGTCCCAGTTTGGATGTATGAGTATGAAAGGATTGGTGGTTTGATTTCTGATCATATTTGAGTCCGTTTTTTTATTGATCATTGTTATCAATGACCAAATGGACCCTAATCTACAATTTCTGATGAGGGACGAGGCTCTAGTGATGTGAAGGATGACATGGAATAGATCCTGATAGATGTGGAAAATACTAAGCAACACAACATGTACATCAGTTTACACACCGTGTGGGGACCCCCAATTGTGGTGTTAGGGTTTTATCCATAGTAAAATATCACATGGAATGCGACCCATTTAGTTTGACTTGGTTTGTTCTTCGGAGATTACACAGACACGGGTAAAAGTACACTGCCAAATGGAACGATGTGTACTTGTACACGAACATGGCTTCGCGTAGATAGGCTAGTACACAGACACAACCTTAGTACATGGACAAACCATGAGACATGGGTTGGATACCATGTGTCTTTACATGCCATGTACTTCTCCTACACATTGTGTATATGGAGACTACATTCTGTGTGAGGCTCTTCCACACAAGCGGGCATGGGAATAGCTGGACACACCATGAACACTCTTCAATAGTTCTTATGGATCTTTGTTTTCTTATTTTGGACCATTATAGGTTTAGTATGTTCCCTTGGTCCTTTCCCTCAAGGGTACAGTGCATCATTTCATCCATATCACTTGATTGTGATCACCTCTAGTGGTCGAGTCTCAGATAGAGTTTCGGTGTCCCTCTGTGAGATTGGAGTGTGGTCCTCTATCATCCTTTTTTCCTAGGTGGATTTTGTTGAATCAATGTGTCCTCCATGAGAAGGGTGTTTATCCTCTATATAGTAGGTTTTATAAGTGGGGATTTTGGTATTGTTGACATACGATCCTCTACTTAGCAGGTTGATCCAGATTAGGTTTATAGTGTACCCAAGCAGTTTTGTGTGTGGACCTTATCTATGTATCAGAGACTTCATAGATGAGTTCTTGGGTGTGGACCAATGAGTTATACCTCTTAATTGAGTTTCTTTGATGATATCATGTCTTGTGGAGTGGATTCCCCTGGAACGAGCATTGCTTCGAGAAGAATCATGAGGTTGGTAGTTGGTTATGACTTCCTGGTGTCATGGTTCCTTTCTTGAATATACCTGAGTGTTTTTTTTATACATTGATGTTTATATATTTTATTGGGATGAAAGTATTTTGGGCATCATGTTTAGAGTTTTTGTTGTGAACTACAGAGTATTTTTATACTCACCTATGCATGAGCTTTGTCTGCACGTGTCATGTCTTATGTAGACGATGGCCCTCTTGATGGTGTTTCGGGAGGACAGGGAGTGGGTGGATTTTAGCTAATGCTTCTCAGACTGAGCTGTTTTACTGGGAGATTGCATTTTCCTTAGTCCTTTCCCTTTGATTATGTTGGGCTTTTATAGTTTTTGGTTCAGTTTTTATTTGGTCTCTTTTTCATATTTTAGTACTTTTACTATCATACTCTATTGTGGGATATGAGATATGTGCATGCATTGTTTGAGTTGTTTTATATTTCAAAATTGTGTGGGATTAGAGATTTTTTTATTTATACAAGTACATTAGGATAATGCCTCCCATTTGTGGGGTATTCCTACTCAGTATTGGTCACTATCCCCTGGCATATTAGAGGTGGTCTTGTGGTAATCATGGATCAGACATTGGCGGGACGGGTCATGATAGAGTGCTATCATAGTAGTTGGTTCTACCTTAAGACCAGAGTTAGTGATTTTGTCTTGGGTAAATAGTTTTTTGTGTTTCAAGTTCATATTTTAGGCCAAGGAATCCATTGTTGGTGTGGTGGCTGACATATCCATACACTAGGACTCTGATCACCTTCCTTTCAACTCGGTACCTATAAACATTGGTTATAGGGAAAAACTTTGGTACATGCATCATATAGGAAGGGTTTTATTTTCCATGTCCTTCTTGATTCATCTCCTCAGATATACTTTTTTTTACCATGGTACATATTTTTTATTTCTATATTCCTCCATGCAGACATATAGCTAGGATTCTATTACATGATTTCAAGGATGATCCACCTAGTGATGAGGCATCGGTACAGGGTATTGTACTAGAGATAGAACCTATGGGTGGTTTACTATTTATACCACCACCCATTGAGAAGTATCTAGATCTGGTTATACTAGTTGAGGATGCTCATAGGTTGAGTGTGTTTCATGAGTTTCATAGGTAAATACCTCACAGGTTTTGGGGTTATCCAGACCCCCAGGTGTTTGAGGACTAGCTAGAGGAAGTCACTCTTGTTTTCCTCCTTGTGAGGATTCCAAATGATCAGATGGCATTACTCATAGAGATTATTATTTAGGGCTCTGCTGGTTAATGGTGGAGCTTGGTGAATTAGTGACATGATGAGACATATCTCTCCTGATCAAACATTTATCGTCTCTTCAGAGATGATTTTTATTAATAAATGTTGTGATCTGTACTCATACAGGAGCTTCTACATCTATAGTGGGGCAGTATGACCATGTAAGAGTACTCAGTGAGGTTTATTGATCTCTCATGTTACTTCTTATATATAGTGTGAGACCAGTTCTTCAGAGCTTGGAACTTTAAGTAGGGATTGTTCTGGAACATTAGGGCATCGATGGTATCTATTTATATTCCCACCTATGTTGGGATGCTTGAGTGAGCCTTTTTGGTGAAGAGATTTCTCACAGAGAAGACAATGGTAGTATGAGCTAGTAGTGGGAACCTGATAGATAATACCTTGGAAGTAGGAAGTCAATGGCATTCATAGGGATCCAAGCATGTTAGATGCATTAGGAGGCGATCCCAGGACTCAGGGCCAGTGGTTCAGGGCTCTTAGGGTGGGTTGAATCAGCCAAGAGACTGACAGTTTTTTCCTATAAAGTTCATTGAGATCTGGCTCAAGATTGTCCAACATGTCATACAACTGATCATAATATAGTTGAGGGACTGCTGAGGTAAAGACAGTGGTAGGAGTAGGGTGTTATGTAGGTCTATGGATGTGGAAAAGGGATTGGAAAGGCAGTATGAGGCGGGTGGTTGTTCCACCATTTACCACCACCCCCACGTGGTTCACACTGGGCTTAGGGAGCTAGTGGATAGAAAAGATGCTAGCTACATGCTATGGAGTCCTACTAAATCAAGAGTCTAGTGATGATATGAGGTACAATTTTTATATTTTCTACTCTAGCTATAGTATTTATAGACATGGGTGAAATCCATTCTTTTCTTAACACTTATTTGGTTTGATACTTATATATTCTAGTTGAGCATTTGGCTCGACCCTTACAGTTGGAGGATCTGATGAGTGGTGACTCATCAATTGAACACTTGTACCGACGATGAGATCTAACACTTGGAGGTGAAGTTTTTGTATGAGATCTATTCATTGAAGTAATGAGGTCTTATGACATTATCCTAGGTATGGATTGGCTATCCATAGTTCATGTCCAGGATGACTTTTTAGGCAAAGGATTCACTGTGTATGTAGTAACATAATGAGGTTTTTCTTTGTGGGTGAAAAGTAAACCTTGTCAGTGGAGGATGAGCTCAGGCATAGGATATTTCCATCAATTACTCACCAGTTGGATAGCAGGACACTTGGACTAGTGGATTATTTTGGCTATTAGTTTCCTACAGTGGTGGAGGAGTATGAGGATGTATTTCCTAAGGATTTACTAGGTTTACCTTACCACTGAGAGATAGACTTATGCATCAAATTTCATCTTGGGATGACATTGAAGTCTGCACCAGCATATCAGGTGGCTCCTATAGAGCATCGAGAGATGAGGTTGTAGTTGGAAGACTTGTAGGAGAAGGTATTTGTGAGACTTAATATTTTACCATGGATAACCCCAATGTTGTTTTACAAGAAGGAGAATATGATATTGAGGTTGTGTGTGGATTATTGGTTCTTGAATCATGTGACTGTAAAGAATAAATATCCACTATCGAGGATCGACGACCTCTTTCAACAGTTGAGAGGGGTATGATGGTTCTCAAATATTGACCTCATATTAAGATATCACCAGTTATGAGTACAAGATGATGATATACTGAATATAGCCTTCAGATGTCATTATGGTCACTGTGAGTACTTGGTGATGTTACTTGTCATGACGAATGCACCAATAGTGTTCATGGGACTCAGGAACCAGATCTTTTATCCTTTCTTAGAATAGTTTGTGGTGTCCTTCATCAATGACATCCTAGTGTATTTTTCATCTGATGATGAGCACACGAGACACTTGAGGATGGTCATGTACGCACTTTGAGAGCACCATATTTATAGGAATCTCTAAAAGTATTAGTTCTGGATTCAAAAAGTCCACTTTCTAGGACACATCATCTCAGAGGCTAGAGTAGCGGTGGACCCAATGAAGGTTGAGGAAGTTCCTGATTGTGATTCACCCAAGAGTGTTACCGAGGTGTGGAGTTTCCTTGGGTTGGTAGTGTACTATCATATGTTTGTACCTAACTTCCCCAAAGTCATAGCACCCTTGACAACTTTGACTCAAAAGGGGAATCTTGTCCTGTGGATAGAAAGTTTCCATTAGTGCTTTCAAGAGCTAAGATAGAGGTTGATGACCACTCCCAAATTGAGATTTCCAAAGGAGGGTGTTGAGTATATTATGTTTTATAATGTATCAGGGAATGGAATTTATTGTGTGTTGATGTAGAGTAAAGAGATGATTTCATATGGTTTATGACAGCTGAGACCACATGAGTAGGACTACGCAAACCACAATCTTGAGTTAGCAGTATTAGTATTCACCTCAATGATGAGGTGACACTAACTGATGGGTGAGTGGTTTATCATTTACTCTGACCACAAGATTCTAAAGTAAGTATTCTATAAAAAGGATCATAAATTGAGAAAGAGGTGATGGCTATATTTCCTCTAGGACTATGACTTTGAAATTTTCTATACTCCTAGGAAGGGGAATATGGCAGAAGATGCTCTCAACAGGGGATCTCATTCATAGTTGTTGGATAAGGCATCATAGCAGTTAGTATCATCGCAGTTGTCCTTCATGGACAAGGATAGTTCTTCATATCTTCATATGATGGTTGTTACCACACTACTTTTACAACATTTAAAGGATGAATAGGGTGGAGATATCAATTGTGAGACCTTAGGTACTCTAATATCCACTAGACATTCTCCTGATGGATATTTTGAAGGAGGGGAGAATGTTGTATTTTTCAGAGGATGGAAGATGGTGACTTTGATGTTGTGAGAGGAGGTGTTTTTTGAATTTCATACATGCACTTTGGTAGTACATATAGGTGTGGAAAATATGTACCCTAACCTTTGACATTATTTTTGGTGGCCAAGTATGAATAATGGACTTGTATAGTTTTCATTCAATGCATCACTTTTCAAAAATTGAACACTGAGCACTAGGTTCTAGCGGGTTTAACTCAACCCCTTGAGGTTCCATAGTGGAAGTGGGATGGTATTTCTAGGGACTTAATGATGGTACTACCACGTATATCTATGGGACATGATTCCATCTGGACGATCATAGACTGACTCACTAATTCGTCCCACTTCCTAGCCATTTGAGAGCAGATTTTAGTAGAGATATTGGGACACCTCTGTATACAGAAGATAGTTTAAATACATGGAGTTTCCTTGATGATATTCTATGATCGTTATTCTAATTTCACATATCGATTATGGAGGGGATTATCAGAGACTTTCTGGACTTATTTGTACTTGAGCATAGCATTTCCCCCCATAGACTGATGACCATACAGAGCAAACTATCCAAGTCTTGGAGGAAATGTTGCGGGCTTTTATGTTAGACTTTGGCCATAGTTCTTAGGATCACCTACCCTTGGTGGAGTTTTTGTACAAATAAAACTACCATTCCACCATTATTATGGAACCATTCAAGGATATGTATGGGCAACCCTACATATCACCAATTTATTAGATTGATCTAGGAAATTCGGAACTCAGGGGGCCAGAGTCGGTGTGAGCTATAACAGAGAAGGTGCGGATCATCTAGGAGTATATGAAGACTATACATAGATGCCATAAGTCTTATGATAACTGACTAAGAAGACCTTTGGAGTTATAGTAAGGGGACTATGTGTTTTTGAGTGTCACACCTCAATGTGGATTGGGGATAATTGGTCTCAGTGTCAATTTATCTCAAAAATTCATTGGTCCCTTCTAGATACTTTATAGATTTAGTGAGGTGGCATACCAATTAGATCTACCATCATAGTTGGACCAGATACATGATATCTTCCATATGTCACAGCTGAGGAGGTATGTGCATGACCTACCACATGTTATTGATGAAGGACCCTAGACCACCTTGAGAGGGGGGGAATTAGGGCGTCGCCTTTTTCTTTTCATTGCTGGATCTTGTTCCCAAATTGGTAGGAACTTTTTAAACCTATATTATGGATATATACAGAAATTAAAAAATTCACATGCATAAGGATCACATAACACTTTTACTTGGTTCACCACTAAGGGCTACGTCCAAGGATTATATGCCAACAGGCTACCGGTCATACCTAATTCCACTAATCTTTACTATCTGTGGATTACAAAGATTAGGGAACAGTCACTCTGTCCTAGGAACACTGCCTAGAAGTTTAGGGATAGCTCACTACTTCCCTCAGATCACTTCCGTAGAATCCCCCTAGCTCACTTCCTTAGAGATTTCTTCACTCAGTTTATCGACTTGAAGGTCGCTTCAACATATTAGTATAAAACTCTTTGTCTCAGTTTAGCATGAGACACTTATTGCATATAAGTCTCGAATTGATTCTCTTTTATAATCAGAATTATCCTTTATTGAAATTACTAAATGCACTAAAACTTCTTATTTTTTCTAGAATAATAAACTACCTTTATGATGTTTCTGCGTCTTTGAATTTTCTCTGATTCTACAGACTATCTTTGATCTGTGTATTGCGCCTTCTCTGTGTATTGCGCATGCTTCACATACCACACCTACTCCACCTACTGCGTCTGCTCTGCGTACCATGCCTTCTCTCCGTACCACACCTGCTCCACATACCATGCCTTCTCCGTGTACTATGCCTTCTATGCATACTGTGGCTTCTCTGTGTCTTTCCTCCACGTACCACCTCCGCATTCCACCTTTGTGTACCACCTTCTTGTACCACCTCTACACACCAACTTTTCATACCACCTTCATGTACCACCTATGTGTTCCTCCTTCATGTACCATCTATTTTTTCAACCTTCCAAAACCGTTTCTTCCTTCTATGAACTTCTCCTTCAAATTCTTCAAGTTATTTCATCTCCCTCATACCACTTTTTCTTACGAAAAATCTCTTATGTGGACTTATCTTTCCAATTTTTTGAACCATTTCATCTTTCGCATACCACTTCATACTATGTGGAATCTCTCCTATGTACCACTTTTGGACATAGCCAAGTTCTTCCACAGTGATGATGTGTTATTATTAAATTCATTCTACCTTAATGATGGTATTAGCACTCCTTATATAGGAAAATTACTCTGAAAATTTCGCTAATACATTTTATCCAAATTTTCAATGTGGGAAAAACTTCACCGCATACTTAACTCCATCCACGTATGATAAGCCTCCACCGCATATTCCAACCCTCCTGCAAACTATGAACCTTCACTGTGTATCATGTGTCTGTCGGTCCATGTACTGCATGTCTTCTTCCAATGAAGAACCATTTCACATACTACAACTCCTTCGGCGGTGAACCATTTTCATCCCGCGTACCACATGCATTCACCGTGTACCGTCACTGCAAACCGTTTTCAGTTCTGCACACCAATCCGCTTACCGTTTCCACTGATAGGTATGCAACCGTGAACCATTCCCAGAATATGGTATGTGGTTTATGTTATGAGGTACATGGTTTTCTTCTTTTTCCAATTTCCTTCGCTATTCCTCATCCCATTCACTCCTATGCAGAAATACTTCCATTTCCAAAAACAAAATCACAATTTTGAGGTCCAACAATTTGGAAAGCACTAAGAAACAGCACCACCTTAAATATCTTATTTGGCAAGAACATGCATGCTGATTTACTATCATCTATCTTCTTCAACAATTAGTTGTTTTCATCATAAACCTTATCTGTCGTGATATATAGTATTTGATCGATCACCTTGAGCATTATCGGATTTGTCCAGGGAAAGTACTACAAATTCTCTTTCTTCCAACAACATCAGTCTTTCCAGCCAAAACTGAATAGGATTGGAATCATCTTCTCATCTTTGTATGATAATTCTTAAATCTTAAAATATACACATGATCCCTTATTCAATGATTCATTTTTCCTCAGGTAGGCTCTTGCATGGTCTCTTTGAACAGTGAGATGTTGTATGATCACTTTATAACTTGAAGCCCTTAAAAACTCTCTGAGATGGTTTCATTCTTGTATACAATGTATCACCTTTGATAAATGTATTTTGAACTTAAGATTAGTTCAAAAATCATCTGAATTTACACTCTCAATAACTTTGGAGTTATTCTATATCTTCTTCATCATTTTGATCTTCATTGACAATTGTTGACAATAAATACAACCTTATACACAAAGTGGTCCCAACAATATCCCCCTTTTTATTTTGTTTTCAATGCCTTAAAGTTCACCTCAAATGAATGTTTAAATATCAAAATAAGAATATCCTATCTCCCCTTACTTTCATTTCACTCCCCCCTCCCTTATTGAAAAAATAAATAAAAAGTTTGTAGGAAAAGGGTATCAATCCATACTTAAGAAATGTGCCATCAATCATTTCACTCTAAGTCTACTTGAGAAATGATCAGTGTAGAAAAAAAGAGGATTTAATTTAGACAACAAGGTTGTCCATTATTAACTGGTAATGATACCACATGATATGATAGCTCATGTACTTTGTCTTCAAGGGTTTTCCATTTTCATTCCAGGATGAATAAATCGAATGTGATAGGGAATAATCAATATGAAACTCATGCACTCACTTCAACAAATAGATAAAAAACATTCAAGTTTAATTGTAAGGATAAGTGGCCTTGGGGAACTTCTATTCTTCTTATGTCACTGATTAATTCAGTTACTCCTCCTTTATAAGATGGTCTTTATTCTGAGTAACCAAGGATGAGATATTGATAAATGACATACCATTTCTAATGAAATTTTCTTCAAGAAATTTCCAGAGAAATTGAATTTAATACCAACTAAAGTTAATACAAATTGAAATAATAATTTTGGAAGCTTCTTCATTTGTATCCCCCATAGAGAATGCCTCACCTTCAATTCCATGTATTATATTCCCAAATACAATACACAAATGATTAAGGGAATAAGGTGGTTCCACTTTGCTTCTTCAATGTGAGCAGGAAGGCTGAGATGGTTTTCTCAACCAAGATGATCCATTCACTACAGTATTCATGCTTACACATTGGATCATTTTTTATGATCTGGGATGATGTGGCATGGATATCGTCTCACTCTCTTCTACTTTGTGTGGAGAGTTGTTCTTTATAACATCCATCATGAATGATACATTCATACTTCTTTTAAGGACTACTTCTTGATTTGGTATTAAGGTTAGAAAACCTTTTTCAATGTGACCAGATTTCATACATCTCTCACATGGATATTCTTTAACATGTGATTTGCCTTTGGTTTGCACTCTCTCATTCACTTTTTCTTCATCACACGAAGGTCTTCCTTTTACTTTAGCATCAGCCTTGTCCTTTTCATCTTCAAGTTTCCTAATTCTTTCCAAATATTATGTCCAAATGGCCAACATGTCATTTGGAACTGTTGTAGGAGGTTTGGATCTTTGACACAGGTTCATCTGAGTTTCATCCCTCTTAATTTCTCTTTTGGATGAATTTCCCTTCAATTTCATGGATCTAATATCCAGTTTCTTCTCATCTTCCCTACTTAAGATATTCTTGGGATAAAAATTTCACAATATTCTGATGGCTTCTTCTCAAGGAAGATTCTTCATACATAGCCAGCATCGGAGGTCTTCTTATCTTAACAATGATGAATTCATGTTGAGATGGAAATATACCTACCTTGTGACCACTTCCAGTGCATACATCACAGATGTTATCAAGCATTCAAAATCTATTTTTAGTAAAAAGATGCTCCTAGACCTGCAGATGTTTCTTCTTCTTCTCTAGATTTCTTCCCCATGAGGTAGGCTTCCTTTGTTCTTTTAAATTATAAGGATTGTACTAATAGTTTATTGCACAGTTCCCAAATCTATTGCAGTACCAAAATTGACACAAAAATCTTGATTTCTTTGTATTATGTTTCTGGGATGTCTTCTTGACTTATTGTGATCTTTGTGGAGAACCACCTTCCCCATTATTATTCCGATTCACACTAGACATGGTGATAAGTAACTCCCTACCTTTCCTCATCCATACTTGTTTCGAATTTCTCTTCCATCCTTCATTCCTTGTTGAAAAATATTTAGAAACATGATTACAAGATAATTTGGATGGTACCTTATTCTTATCAGCTACTTGTGATAGATCAATGAGTGAATCCATGATCTTATTATCACATGTTGGAGGTATTTTGATATTAGAATCCTCCAGTGAGAATTGAGTATAAACAGACACTATTTCTTGATATTGATAATCAATAGTTGTCATAATCTTCTTATCACATGTTTGAGGTATTTCAGCTTTAGAATTCTCTAGTGAGTATTGAGTACCAGCAGCAACTATTTCATTCTTTTTTGAAGTCTCAATATGTGTCTTCTCAAGATTTGTCCACTGAGCATCCAATTCTAGACATTTACTATTGATAATGACCTTATAATATTCAATCATATTCATCTCCACTTCACAAGTCTTCTTCAATCTTTTAACCTCATCTTCGTGCATCTTAACTTTGTTTAGAAAAGAATGTTTATGTTCCTTGATCTTCATGGAAGTTTCTTTCAAATATAAACCTTTATCCACAATAATCTTCCTCATATCATATTAAAGTGAATGGATCCTTTCTTCTAGAGTCTTATTGAATCCTTCTTTCTTTTCAAAGGCTTTAATCTATTTGGAGAGATTATAAAATTCTGAAATTTTTCCTATTAAGCCCTTTTCCATATTTTTGATTTCTCCTTCCAGTCAATTGATCTCGACATGAATGCATTGATATATTCTACAAATAGCAACAACTCTTTCTTTTGTAATATCATACAGATAGGTTCTTATTTTCTCCTGATCACGTTCAAGCTCATGTGAGGTAAAAATTTGATCAACATCACCACTTGTTCTGGAATCTATATGTTTGGTGGAAACCTAAGCCACCTGCTCTTTAATTTCCAAGCCTCATATTTCTTCATTATTTGAAATGCATGGAGAACAAAAAACATCATATAATTTAGATAATAGGTACTTCTTCAACTGTCTCTTCTCTTTGTTTTTTCCTGTTCATCATGGTCTTGTTGGGTATAGACTTCTGCTCAGAGATAATTGAGCTTTCATCAAGAATGATCTTTATTATTGACTTAGGAAACAAAACTCAAATCCTCTTCTGAATAGAATTACTGAATTTTATCCAACATATGTAAACCTTTTCCCTCTAATACCAATTGAAGGACCCTAGACCACCCTGAGAGGGGGGTGAATCAGGGTGTCACCTTTTTCTTTTCTTTACTGGATCTTGTTCCCATGTTGGTGGGAAGTTGTTTAAACCCTTTATTATGGATATGTACAAAAATTAAAACATTCAAATGCAGAAGGATAGAACAACACTTTTACTTGGTTCACCACTAAGGGATACATCTAAAGAGCATACGCTGATAGGTTTCCAGTCATACCTAATTCCACTAATCTTCACTAGCTGTGGATTACAAAGATTGAGGCACAGTCACTCTATCCCAGGAACATTGGATAAAAGTTTAGGGATAGCTCATTGCTTCCCTCAGATCACTTCCATAGACACCCCCTGGCTCACTACCTTGGAGAGGCCTTCACTCAGTTTATCGACTTGAAGTTTGCTTCGACAGATTATCATGAAAGTATTTGTCTCAGTTCAGCATGAGACACTGTTTTCATAGAAGTCCCAAATTGATTCTCTTTTATAATCAGTTTTCTCCTTTAGTGAAATTATTGAATGCCCAAAAACATAGTATTCTTTTCTCTAGAATAACAAACTCCATTTCTGATGTTTCTTCTTCTATGAACTGTCTCGAATTCTGAGGATTGTCTCTGATCTACGTATTGCTCCTGCTCCACGTACCACACCTACTATACGTACCGTGTCTCCTCCACATACCATACCCGCTCAGTTTACCATGCCTGCTCCATGTACCGCACCTGCTCTATGTATTTTGTATGCTCCTCATATCGTGCCTTCTCTGTGTACTGTGCCTTCTCCGTGTAGTGCATATGTGTACCGCCTCTGAGTACCGCATCTATATATTTCCTTTGCATACCACCTTCACATACCTCATTTGTGTACCACCTCTACATACCGCATTCACGTATGGGCTTCGCATACCGCCTCTATGTTCTGTCTTCACATACCGCCTCTATGTTCCACCTTTGCGTACCATTTCTTCCTTCTACATACTTCTCATTCAAATTCTTCGAGTTATTTCATCTCTCACATACCACTTTTTACTACGTAAAATCTCTTCTGTGGACTGATCTTTCCAATTTCTCGAACCGTTTCATCTTTCACATATCACTTCATCCTACGCCAAATCTCTCCCGTGTACCACTTTCATACTTAGCCGAGTTCTTCCATAACAATGATGTTTTCTCATTTAATTCTCTCTACCTTAATGATTGTATTAGCACTCCTTATATAAAAAAATAACTCCTCAAATTTTTATAATCTGTTTTACCCAAATTTTCAATGTGGGACAAACTTCACCGCATACTAAACTCCATCCGCATACGGTAAGCCTCCACCATGTACTGAAACCCTCCTATGAACTGTGATCCTTCACCGTATACTGTGTTCCTGTCAGTCCGTATAATGAATCTCTTACTCCAATGACGAGCCATTACGCATACCGAAACTCTTTCTATGGTGACCCATTTTCATCTCGTGTACTGCACACCTTCACCGCGTACCATCACTACAAACCATTTTCGGTTCTGCACACCACTCCGCATACCATTTCCACTGCCAATTATGCAGCCATGAACCATTCTCAAAACATGGTACACAGTCCATTTTCTGAGGTATGCGATTTTCTTCCTTTTCTGATTTCTTCATCGTTCTGCATCCCGTTCACTCCTATGCAGAAATACTTCCATTTCCAAAAGAAAAATCCCAATTTTGAGGTCTATCAATTTGGAAAACAATGGGAAACAGAACCACCTTAAATATCTTCTTTGGAAAGAACACCCATGTTAATTCACTGTCATATTTATCCTTCAACAATCAACTCCTTTCATCACGAACCTTATCTGTCATGATATATACTCTTTTATCAATCACCTTGAGTGTCATCGGATTTGTCCAAGGAAAGTACTGTAACTTCTCTATCTTCCAGCAACATCAGTCTTTCAAGTCAACAATGAATAGAACTGGCATCATCTTCTCATCTTTGTATGATAATTATTAAATATTCAAATCTCCACATGATCCCTTATGCAATGATGCATGTTTTTTCAGGTAGGCTCTTGCATGGTCTATTTGAACAGTGATATATTGCATGATAACTTTATAACTTGTATCACTTCAACACTATTTGAGATGGTTTCATTGTTTTATACAATGTATCACCTTTGATACATGTATTTTGAACTTAAGATCAGTTCAACAATCATCTGAATTTCCACTCTCAATAACTTTGTAGTTATTCTACATCTCCTTCTTCATTTTTATCTTCATTGAAAACTATTGAAAAGAAATACAACCTTATACACAATGTGGTCCCAAATATCTCCCCCTTTGTATTATTTTTTCAATACCTTAAATTTTACCTCAAATGAATGTGTCAATATCAAAATTAGAATATCCACTCTCCCCTTACTTTCATTTTCCTTCTCTCCCCATTATTGATAAGAACTAAAAAAGTTCAGAGGAAAAGGGTATCAATCCATACTTAAGAAATGTGACATCAATCATTTCACTCTAAATCTACTTGAGCAATGCTCGGTGTAGAAAACAAGAGGATTTGATTTAGAAAACAATGTTTTCCATTATTCACTGGTAATGATACCACATGAGATGACAACTCATGTACTTTGTCTTCAAGGGTTTTCCACTTTCATTCCTGGATGATGAAACTGAATGTGATAGGGAATAATCAACCTAAAACTTTTGTACTCACTTCAAAAATAGATCAAAAACATTCAAGTTCAATTGGAAGGATAAGTGGCCTTGGTGCACTTCCATTATTCTTATGTCACTAATTAATTCAGTTACTCCCCATTTGTAAGATGATCATTATTCCGAGTAACCAAGGATAACAGATTGAGAAATGATATACCTTTACCAATGACATGTTCTTCACGAAATTTCCAGATTAATTGAATTTAATACCAACTGAAGTTGATACTGATTGAAATAATAATTTTTGAAGCTTCTTAATTTTTATCCCCCTTAGAGAATTCTTCACCTTCAATTCTATGTATTATCAGCACAAATACAATACACAAATGATTAAGGGAATAAGGTGGTTCTTCCTTGCTTATTCAATGTGATCAGGAAGGATGGGATGTTTTTCTCAACCAAGATGATCCATTTTCTCCAGTATTTATTCTTGCATATACAAGAATCATTTCTAATATGTGATGATGTGGCATGGATATCTTCTCACTCTCTTCTACTTTGCGTGGAGAGTTGTTCTTCTTAACATCCATCATGAATGATACATTCTTACTCTTTTTAAGGACTTCTTCTTACTCTAGTATTAAGGTTAGACAAACTTTTTAAATGTGACCTTATTTCATACATCTCTCACACAGAACTTCTTTAGCACGTGAGTTTCCTTTGTTTTAAAATCTCTCATGCACTTTATCTTCATCACATGAAAGTCTTCCTTTTCCTTTAGCACTATCCTTAAAATTTTCATCTTCAAGTTTCCTCATTCTTTCCAAATCTTCTAGACAGATGACCAACATTTCATTTGGAACTTTTGAAATAGGTTTGGATCTTTGACACGGGTTCATCTGAGTTTCATCCCTCTTAATTGATCTTTTGGATGAATTTACCTTCAATTTCATGGATCTAAAATCTAGTTTTTTCTCAGCTTCCCTACTTGAGATCTTCTTGGGAAATTTTGTATTCACAATATTCTCTTGTCTTCTTCCCAAGGAAGCTTCTTCGTACTTATCCAGTGTCGTAGGTATTCTTATATTATCAACGATGAATGAATTTTGAGATGGGCATGTACCTACCTTGTGACCACTTCCATTGCATACATCACAGATGTTATCAAGAATTTCAAATCTGTTTTCTGTAAGAAAATGCTTCTGGACCTGTGGAAGTTTCTTCTTCTTCCCTGGATTTCTTCCCCATGAGGAAGGCTTCCTTTGTACTTTAAAATTATGAGTATTGTACCAATAGTTTATTTCATAGTTCCCAAAACTATTATAATTCCAACATTGACCCAAAAATATTGATTTCTTTTTATTATGTTGTTGGGAAATATTCTTGACTTGTTGTGCTCTTTGTGGAGAACCACCATCTACATTATTCTTTATGTTCAACCCAGACATAGTGATAGGTAACTCCTCACCTTTCCTCATCTATACTTGTTTTGAATTTTTCTTTCATCCTGCATTCCTTGTGGAAACATATTTAGAAACATTAGTACAATATTATTTGTATGGTACCTTATTCTTATAAGGTACTTGTGATAGATCAATTAGTGAATCCATGATCATCTTATCACATGTTGGAGTTATTTTGATAGTAGAATCCTCCAGTGAGCATTGAGTAGAAATAGAAATTTTTTCTTGAGATAGATAATCAAGAGTTGTCATAATATTCTTGTCACATGTTGGAGGTATTTCAGGTTTAGATTCCTCCAGTGATCATTGAGTACCAGCAGAAACTGTTTCATTATTTTGTGAAGTCTAAAAATGTTTCTTTTCAAGATTGGTTAGTTGAGCCTCAAATTCTAGACATTTCCTATTGAGAATGACCTTTTTATCTTCAATCATATTCATATACTCTTCACAATTATTCTTCAATGTTTCAACTTCATCTTCATGAATCTTAAATTTGTTTTGAAAAGAATATTCAAGTTCCTTGATCTTCCTAGAAGTTTCCTTAAAATATAAACCTTTCGTTTCATTTCTCTTCCTCATCTCATCTTCATGTTCCTGGATCCTTTCTGCTAGAGTCTTATTGACTCCTTATTTATTTTCAAAGGATTCAATATGTCATGAGAGCTTATAACATTCTAAAATCTTTCCTACTAATCCCTTTTATATATTTTTATCTTATCTTTCCAGTCATGTGATATCAACATGCATGCATTGAAATATTCTACAAAAATAAACAACTCTTTCTTCAGGAATATCATGCAGATAGGTTCTTAATTTCTTCCAATCACTTTCAAGCTTGTGTCAATAGTTTGGAAAACACTAGGAAACAGCACCACCTTAAATATATACTTTGGAAAGAACACGCATGATAATTCACTTTCATATTTATTCTTCAACAACCAGTTTCTTTCATTAGGAACCTTATTTTTTGTGATATATATTCTTTGATCGATCACCTTGAGCATAATCATATTTTTTCAAGTAAAGTTCTACAACTTTTGTATCTTCCAGCAACATCAGTCTTTCCTGTCAACACTGAATAAGATTTGTATCATCTTTTCAGCTTTGTATGATCATTCTTAAATCTTAAAATCTCCACATTATCCCTTATGAAATGATGCATGTTTCTTATGGTAGTCTCTTGCATGGTCTCTTTAAATAGTGAGATGTTACATGGTCACTTTATAACTTGAATCCCTTCAACACTCTCTAATATGGTTTCATTGTTGTATACAATGTATCACATTTGATACATGTATTTTGAACTTAAGATCAATTCAACAATCATCTGAATTTCCACTATCAATAACTTTGGTGTTCTTCTATAGCTCCTTCTTCATTTTTATCTTCATTGACAACTGTTGACAAAAAATACAACCTTATTCACAAATTGGTCCCAACAATCGATAGGGGTGATCTAAACATTGAGGATGGATATACCATTGCATAGTACCCAATAGAGATCAAGGGTTGATGGGATAGGATCCTTCATGAGTGATTGATTCCCCTAGTTCATGTTTGGTGGTAGCATGGGAATCTCCAGGAGAGCATATGGGTGCAGAAGACTCAGATTTGTGCTCAGTTCCTCATCTCATTGTGTAGACCTAGTTTTGGATTTTTGGGACATAAATCCCTAAGGTGGAAAGAATGTAATGTCTTGTATTTTCTATGTATTATTTTTGGATATTATATTCTTTACTTTTGAGACTAGGTGCTAAGTCATAATGAAATTATGAGGCCTAGTGATCCTGAAATAAAATTTTGAAATATATTAAATATATACAAAATAATGCATGCACAGTTTTTTTGAAAAGGTGATATAACTCTTGGATTATGTCCTGGATCAGAAATATGAGGAAACTATTGAGTTCAAAATGTGGGTTTTACCCTAGGCACAACATAGCCTTTGTTGGTAGGGTCCTTTTTTGAAAAATTAATCATGGGTGTAATTAAATTAAATAATTTATTTATTTTTTTACATTTCAAGGAAATGACCATTTCTCCTTTAAATGTATGGTTATATGTTTGTACCCAGGGTTTTCCACTCAAACCTTAAAGATATAGACAACATTTTGAGAGATTTTCTTGGAAAACAATGATGGATCGGGATCAGATCATGGTTCATTGTTCCAACGGTATCCATGGATCTCATCAATGATGGTAACAAAACCATTATTCATAAAAAATTGATCAAATCTCCAGAAATGATGTTTTTTTTTGTGAATTCTATCATGTTCTTTAATCCTAGATGAACATGGATAAATTTCACAAACAAAATTGATACACATATCATCATTATAATTAATTTGATCAAATTTTTTAAATTGTTCTTTGATTTATCCCTCTTCATTCATCATTTATATGATAACGAATCAAGGAAAATGAAAAGAGTTTTAGGTTAATTCCTTAAATTTTATGGTTTATGGTTTTCTCCCTCCGTTATTCACATGTTTATCGTGGGCATTTTCTTTTAGCCCATGGTTCGATGAATACCTAGTATTTGATCATTTCACGACCATTATTCAGTGAAATTTATCAATAATGTGGGTGTGTTTCATGACCGGTGGAATGATCAAGGTGAAGCAACAACAGAAGATGATTGGTAGTGGATCAGATCAAATTTACGGGTTTTGTTTCTCCCAATTTTGACGAAAAAGGAAAAATGGATCGATAAGTTTGATTTATGAGTAGATTTGTGTCTGGTTTTCTGTCAATAGGTGTTGGAAAGTACTATAATAACCCTGATATACAAATTCAAGTGAGGATGGTAGCTCCGGCGATGTGCATGGTGACATGGAAGAGATCCTTATGGATCTGGAAAATCTTGAGCAACACAGCATGTACTTCAGGTTATATGTCGTGTGGGGCCCCTGGTTGTGAAACTAGGTTTTTGGTCATAGTTAAATATCACATGATGTGTGACCCATATCACATGGTATGTGACCCCTTCCATGTGACTCGATATGCACTTCATAGAGTACACAGACATGGGTAAAATTATACATCTAGATGGCATGTCGTGTGATTGTATGTGGACATGGTTTAGCGTACATGGGACGGTACATGGACATGGCCTCAGTACATGGATATGGACAAGAAACATGACAAGGATACTATGTGTCTCTACATTCCATTTAATTCTCCTACACTTCATGTATATGGAGACTACATGTCGTTTGAGGCACTTCCACATGGGAATGCATGGGGATATCTGGACATGCCATGTACCCCCTAGTAAATGTTGTGTACCCACTTAAAGAGTTCTTATGGATCTTCATTTTCTCAGTTTGGACCATTATATTTTTACTGTGTTCCATTGGTCCTTTAACCCAATGGTATATTGTGGGATTACATATATATCACTAGATTGTGATCACATCTAGAGGTTGAGTCTCAAATAGAGTTGTGGTTTCCCTCCATGAGACTAGAGTGTGATCCTCTATCATCCTTTGTTCCCTAGGTGGATTTTTTGGAATTAGTGTGACCTTCCTGAGTTGGGAATTGATATTCCATCTATAAGGTTGTATCAGTAGGGTTTTTGATATCATTGGCATACGATCCCCTATGTAGTGGGTTGATCCAAATTGGATTCATATTGTCCCCCAATAGTTCTAGGTATGACCCCCTATCTATGTATGAGAGTCTTTATAGACCAGTTCTTTGGTGGGGCCCAATAGGATAGACCTCTTCATCGATTGTCTCTAATTATAACATGTCTTGTGGAGTGGATTCTCTCAGTATGAACGTTTCTTAATGAAGATTTCTATGGATGGCAGTAATTTGTGACCTCTAGGTGGAGTGGTGTCTTTACTGAGTATTTATGGGTGTTTATATTATAAATTTATTATCATATCTTGTATTGGGATGACTATATTTGGTGCTTCATGTTTAGAGTTTTCATGGTGTCCTATCGAGTATTTTTATAATCACCCCTTCATGGGATTTTTCAGTAGGTGTCATGTCTTATGCAGACAATGGCCCTTTTCAGAATGTCCTGGCAGGACAGGGAGTGAGTGGAGTGTAGTTGGAGATTTTCAAACCAAGGTTCTTTATTGGGAGATTTTATTTTACTTAGTCCCCGTCCTTAATACAGGTTTGACTTTTACAATTTTTTCTTGGGCTTGTATTTGGTCAATTTTTTCAATTTTAATACTTTTACTGTCATACTCTGTTGTGGGATCTTAGATGTATGCATGTATTTTTTTTAGTTGCTTTACATTTCATCATTTTGTGGGATTAGAGATGTGTGTGTGTCTGTGTAGGTACTTTAGGCTAATGCCTCCCATCTGTGGGATATGCCTACTCAGTATTGGTCGCTATCCCCTAGCCTATTGCAGGCGATCTTGGGGTAGTCACAGGTCGAACCTCGATGGGTCATGTCCTGACACTAGTGGATTCATTCAGGACTTGATCTTAGTTCACTGTATGGAATATTCCATTCTTTGTGAAGTGGAAGATAAATCTAAAAACCCACAGGTATATTTCAATGGGATGATCAGTGTTCATAGCTCATGATGGAGGTTATCTATAGAAAGAGAGATTAAATCTTCTTGGGGAAGCAATAGGCTCAGGGACTAGGTCATCCCTTTCTATATAGAAATGAAATATGAGACTCTCTTATTCTCTCAGTGTTTTCAATTTGATAGCTCAAGGGTTTTTGTATTTTGAAGCATTGAGTTGAACTGAAAGAGGAACCTTTAAAGGAGGTCTTCTTATCCCATGATTGATCAAGCTAGAAAATTAGTGTACCATATAAAGGTTGTCCCATGAAAGTTTGACATGAAGAATCTTAGCTTCACTACTCCTTTTTCCATGGTAATTCCCATCATGAGATCAAAATGGGATGAAAAGTGTGTCATATGTTGTTTCAAGACTCCTAATCCATTGAATATCAGAAATGTAGGACCCCCAAAATTTAGAGGGGGTAGGGTTTTGGTCACCCATTTAGGATAAGGTTTCTGTTCTAGCTATACTAGTGCACAATGTTCCTCTATATCTTCCAATAGATCCACTAATGAATAAATAGTGTCGATGTGCACTTGATGAATGTTCATTTGAATGGAAAATAGGATAGTTACTCTAATAGGCATAAGCTGACGCACTGGTTTTACCATTGTTTTTTGATCATATCCAATTAGGGACATCTTTCGAGAGTTTTATAGAATATTTTTTGGTTGTTTTACTAATGGAGATAAATATTGATATCCATCCATAATCAAGTCCAAGTAAAATGATGGTCCATGAGATGAGTTGAGAAGATTTCCAAGCCCTGCTTCAGTCAATGGGATGAACCCCTATTGTTGAGTTACACCTATTGGAAGTGTACATTGAGGCTCTGCTCGTGGATCATATTTAGTAGGAATGATACCTTAGAGTAATTTAGTGTTGTGTATTCTCAACTCTTTAATTTCTTCCTCTTACCATGTGAATATTTCTTCGAGTGTGAGGATCTCAAACTCCTCAAGAGGTGGGTCCTCTATGACCTTGTGTTTTTCCTTTTCTTTAGTGGATGTTCTCTGAGGAGGCAGTAATATATTGTTCAAGGGAACACACAAATTCAGGGTGATTCTCTACTTCTGGGTATGCACACCTCCTTCATTTAGCTTAGTGTGGACTGTATTCCAATTAGAACCACCATCTCCCTGGTCCTCTACATTTTCATCATCTTCAGTTCCATTTTCATGATTGATACCCACAATATTAACCAATGCATTATACATTGAGGTTTTTGTACTGGTTGTGTCTATTAGAAGATAGGAGGGTTGTTTAAACCCTTTTCTGGACCTCTCCCTTAATTTCTAATATTTTATTTGAGCTACTTGGAGAAGAGCGACTCAAAGGTAACCTCTATAAAACCTGGCCATATGCTTCCCTTATAGGGGGAAATGGGTCACGATATGAGATGAACTAGGAGATATTATTTTTATATGTTCTACCCAGATGGGAAAAGATTAATTTCCATTGAAGGGGTAGTTGTGGTAAATATTACAAGATCCCTACAAGATGAGGTTTCTCGTGTTATTTTTTTATTGTGCCATGGGAAGAATGTTTCTACCTTAAAGGGGAATTTTGTGTTTAAAATTATCCAAGTCCAATGGGTTGGGGATAATATCATACTACAATGACTTCTGCTAATATTTACTCCCTTTATCTTGTGAAACCTTATTCAAGTGTGATCCTAGTGCAATGTCAGATCTATATGATAATTGGTTGTTTCTAAGGACATTAGTAGTGCATGGTGATTAGATTCCCTTGAGTGATGGATGTTGTGTATTCACTCTTCTAAAAATACCTTTGGAATTTCAAACTAAGGAGTGGATGAGGGCCAATATATTTTGGGTATATCATCATTATCCAATTGTCTTCTCATGAGTAACGTATCCTCTTATTATTCTTCTAGAGATTCCTCCACTTGATCATCCCAACATGAGAACTTCTTGGTTGTTTTGTTCCAAGATATGGGGATAGAGAAGGGTCTCATTGGAAGGAAAGGGGTCCAAGGGGTGGTTCGTAGGATGAATTTTTCTTCATGAAATCCTTTGGTTAAGAAATTATATCACTTTTCATTGATAGGGTGTTAATCATGATGGACCCCATCATTCCAAGCACCTAAAAATATGAGGTCTTTCTCATATCTGATCTAGTTGGGGGAGGATCTTTTTTTTTTGACTAATATTCTTTCCATGAGGAGGGAATCTCAGATCTCATCAAGATATGGGATCTCAGTATCGATCAGATTATTCTTGTGAGGAAATTATTCATGGTGATCACTCTGGAGAGGACCTCCGGGTCTACTAATAGTCATGTTGTGGGGAGGACCTTCATTAGTGTTACTGTTATTTCCATAATTTTTAACATATTGGAAGGATCATGGGCCACCAGTTATGGATTTTTAATGGCCTCTAGAACTCTTGAATTTAACATATTAGGTTCATAATCTTGTTCTAGGATCTCAAACTTCCATGAGTGTGATTTACTTTTCGATTCTCTTCTCCAGGAATACGGAACCTCGTGTTGTGAATAGTGATCCCCATGCATGGTTGTGGTTTCGGAAGACTCTCATGTTACTATCAGAGCATGCTGATGTGTTTCTGGGATTTCAGTAGGGATATATGCATACCCTAGAGAGGCCTCTAAAATGGGCTGGTAATCCCTAGTTGGAACAGGTATTTATGCCGATACCATTGTACTTTTATCATTAAATGTTTCTAATGACCATCCTGGATAGGAATAGAGATACATGTATGTTCCTAAGTGACCATACCATTGTGTAGATGAGTCACCCCATGTGAGGAGGCGACGTCATGGTCCTAACTCATGTTTATTTCCGCTGATGGGATCACATATTGGCAAGTTTGTAGGATATGGTTAGGAATTTATGTCTGAACTTTTATCATTTCAAGGATGTGCTGAGAAACATCCTTGTAATTAATGTTAATATATACCCATTCTATTTTCAGTGTAGGAATATGTGTCTTCCCTTGATTTTTAGTTGATATATTTCAACAATGTCCTCCAATTTCAACCATGTTTTCATGGAGAGCTGGATATACCAAAGAAGGTATTTTCACCTGCTTGTCAATTTCCACCATATTTGAATAGTGGGATTGATATGAACAAGAAAGGATTTACATATTCTCATATTTTACCATCACATTTAACTGGTAGGCTTGATATGAATTAGCATGTATTTTCATCTTCACATAGTTTTCTTCCATATTTTACTGGAAGGCTTGATATGAACAAGCAAGGATTTTCTTCTACTCATATTTTTCCTCCGTATTTGACTAGTGATCTTGATATGAATGAGTTGGTATTTTCATCTTCTAATATCTTTTCACCATATTTTATTGGTGGTCATGATATTAATGAGAATGTATTTACATATTCTCATAGTTTTCCATCATATTTGACTGGTGGTATTCTTTAGTAGGGACAAGGATGATATCCTATTTCATATTGTTTGATCATTGCCCCCTGTGATCCACCCTAGTGACCCAGGTCTGCATGACTTCAGCTAGGGCCTATGGGGTGGTATCCTCTTCATGGTGAGAATGTTGGGCCACATATCATTTATGGTGATGATTACTGGTAGGATCCCTTGGACGGGACCCCAACATTGCTGGGATGAAGTTGTTGGGGAAAACCTCGTTAGTCTAGCTAAGGTAAGGGAGGAACTTGTTATCAATTTCTAAGAAAATTCTCAAGAAATAGTTTGAGATGACTACTGGGATTTTATAGTTCTAGACCACCAACCATCATTGAATAGATGGATGGTGGGGCCTCATAATCTAGAGGGACTATTAAGATACCTCTAGGGTTGGGAGAGTGCCATTTTGGTGGTACTCCTAGATCAATGCATTTGAGACCCGATGTTGAAGAATCTAGGTGGGTGATGGAATCCTCTATTTTTTCAAGGACCTGAACTGTGCAGTGGTTTTTTCACATGTCTTCGAGAACTTGTGATATTTCATTGGATTGAAGAGAGTTCTGGTGAAAAGTGCCTGCAATATATGTGACCAACACACACAATAATACCCCCATCAAAGTAGAATCACTATAAATGGACACATGTGGCATCACTTGTTTTGTTTGGACTTCTTTTATTTTGATATTTAAGGGGCCTGACATGGGGGAAACACAACCACCTTGGTTAAGGATTCAATCCAGGTTCACCATTTTTTTCATTAAAAGAATCTTGGAATCCATCTCAGTATGATTGATTATGAGGGGTTTGAATATCGCACAATCATTCATATCAGGTTAATAATTTTTATGTTCCATTGTATTTTGATGGTTCAGTTTCCAATGGGTTTTTTAGTGGAACCGGAAACACCAAACGACTCTCATATCCATGATGACTCATGGACCTACTTTCCAAAGGTAGGTGCTCGTTGGGTAACTTGGAAAATGATACTTAATAACTCACAATGGTTGTGAGGATGGGAAGTCGGGATCATCACACCATTTAGGAGTGAACTATTTCCTATTTCAGGACTCTCTTATATATTTAAGATATGTTCATGAATTATGTGTTCATTCCCAAGTACGACGTGGATAACTCTGAATTAATAGTCAATTATGAACATGTATGGGATTGGAATCATCTGTATGTTCCCAAGGTTATTCATTTAGTGGGATATTTATATGTTTTTGAGGTTCTCCATAAATGGTACCCTTTTATGAATGGATTATAGATTCTTTTTTTTCATTATAACGATGTTGGTTTTAAGAAACATAGTGAGATACTCTAGAATTTACTGTCATCTAGGGAGACGGAAGTTTTTTTTATGTTGGGATTGAACCCATAATATGGGATTTATACATATCATTGTGAAAGGAATCATAACCTATGTATTTTAGTTCCACTTAACAAGACACATCTCATTTTAAGGTCATGAGACAATGACCAAACTATTCAGTTTAACATCATGTGCCAAGGATGCCTAAGTAGAAGGTGGCTAGTCAAAGTTTGGTGTGGGAATTATTCCAAGGAATCCCAAGGGACCCAGAATATATATGTTATCATATGTGGGGTCATGATCTTTCTAGGTATACAGCTCAATAAGGATGGTAATGGGAGGGACCCGGAAGGAATATGGCCATCCAGGTTGGATTTGACCCTATCGAGAATGTATCCTATAGAACATTAGGGTGAATTTGGGTGTTGGTTTTAAACCTTAAGGATGATTCGTACATATCCCATATTGTTGGGAATCAAATCCCACATAGTTTGGAATTTTGGGGATTACACCGAATAGGAGGCCTAGTTGGGTGAATATGGTTTTGGTGATTATACCTAGTATGAGGCCCATGGGAGGTTTGGGGTCATACAGATTTCATGATTGCCATTAACTTCTAAGACCATGTGATCTATTATCGGTGTGATAAACAAGAGGAATAATTAGATCTAAAGATCACATGATCCACTTTTTTAGCTAGTGGATAGATGCTCGAGCCCAGAGAAAAAAAGAAAGGGATTTGAATACGCACATCTCCTATCATATTTTGGTAACCAGGATAGACAAATAGACTCTTGTATATGACCCAGGTAGGTGAAGAGGATAAAGAGTACAGTCTATTGCAAGAATGACTATGGGATTACTCTAGTACGGATTACTTGGGATTGGTTCGTGAGGAAGTGGGGGGGATAAGACACTACACCTCAAAGGTAAATGAAATTTTGATCCTCCCTCTCTCCAACTAAAATGGGGACGTCCATGTAGGAACCTCCATGGTCGGGACCCTTTATACCATGGGAATATAGACATGAGAACATGTTGATGGCTCCCCTTATCAAGGAGGTTACCAACATGACTCCACTTACCATGGGTATGTAGACTTGAGTGTACATGCTGATGTGTCCAATGATGTGATCAAATATATCAGGTGGAATTGTAATATGCCTTCACCTGATGTCAATAAACTAGTTCACAGAGGGTCCAAAGTGGGCCTTGATGTTATGATGGATGGAAGCGATGGGAGCGAGAGAGAATAACACCCTAGGATTACCCATTCTACATATCATTTTCTTATGATGGATGTGATTCCCTCTGAATAGAATTCTGCTACATGGGAGAGGGTTTCATCCACATTGAACTTATCTATACAGACCTGGGTTCTTTCCATGTAGTTTTTTTCTATGTGGGGTTGGGTTCCTCTAGAATAGTGTTTTTCTCCATGGGATCGAGTTCCTCCCATGTAGTGTTTTGAAATGAGGGGAAGGGATCCCTCTACATAGTTTTTTAATATGAGGGCTGATAGAATGCAAAGGATCCATCCACTAATTCATTGTATAATGGTTTCCACAAATGCTTTTTGAGTTTGTGGATGGTCGGGTGAATTCCTTTTATACATTAAAATTATGCGGTGGGTTTACCTACTGGTAATCGATGGATCTCGTTCCTTTCTCTTGATTTTCATCCATGTTTCCACTCTCATATTCTCCTTATAATTATTTTCTCTCTTCAAGGGTATTTTATAGAAGAATTGAGGAATAATTTACCAGGATATTCATTCATCTACGGTGGCCTGGGGGGGCTTTCATTTTCTAGAGCACAATAAGTACATCCCGGACCACAAACTATTTCATATATAGAAACCAAAAATACCCTCCATGCCTGTAAAATACTTACCATCTGTGGGGGGATAAAAATCAATGTTGAGCCTCACAAATTATCTTTTTTTTGTCACCGAAGGTTTCTATTATTTCCTATAAATTATTTTGTTTGTCGCACGCCCTGTGGAGTAGCGGCCCACATAGAAACTTTGGCTATGCAGTCCCCGACTTCCTATACAAATTTGTCTCCATCAAAATTTTCTACAAATACTTGTTTAGGTTTATTTTAACCTTGAAAAATTCATGGATTTGGGTTCGTTTTTCCTTTTCCAAATTCATGGAATCTTCTTCTCCTTTTATGTGAAGTTTTCAGGACCCAACACTCAAAAGTCATAATTTCCTTCTTGTAATAAAATTTTATATCATGTTTTGAAATCCAGTACATACTAAGGATTATATCAATGTAATTCATAGGTATGATAATATAACTAGTAAATAAATCATATTTATGTATCATAATGGGGACTATTTGATACATCCATGTTGCTGTGAGACTTCCTCTAGGAGTTTTGACTGAAAAATCCTTTCTTAAATTAATGGTGAAATGTAAAATTTTCTTAACAAACCGGTTTGATATAAAAGAGTGTGAGGATATAGAATCAAAAAAGGAATTATCTAAATTTTAATACATGATTAATGAACCTTCCACCACATCATTGGTTACTTCCACCTCAGCTATATTAATTGAAAAATCTTTTCCTTCCGACCTTAGCTTTTTATGTGGTGGATTACCCTAGCACTTGGGAGATTCGTTTACATACTTACCCATATACCTATAGTTTAAACACATAATTTAAGTTCTTTCCTTATTAAACTTTCATTATTTAACCTAATAACCCTTTTCTCTACACTTATAACAAAATCCCTTTCCCTTAAAGCATTTCCCATGGTGATTCTTTCCACAGTTCTCATGCGATGGAAAATGATTCATATTTTTCATCTTCCTTGATGAATTCTATTCTTCATAATGTTTGGATAACCTCTTATTCTATTGTTTTCCATTGAATATGTATGATCTAGATAATTACATCTCTTTTTTTATGGCACATAAAACTATTTCATCATTTGAAGAAACGTTTTGAGATACTAGCATTGTTTGGAGACTTTTCTTAAACCCTTCCAATAAATTTTCAATATTATACTCTGTGTTGTGTTTATAATCCATCTTATACCTGTATAAACTTGTAAATGTATCTTCATACTCCACATGACATTATTCTTCATTTTTATTAAGAAAATGAAATTTCTCTTCATCTTAGTTTATTACTCACTAGGGAAATATTTGTTATTGAATGTTTCCTTAAAATATTTCCATTACATGAGTTATATTTTCTCTTCCTCCCTAGTATTCTCGATCAATGACCACTATTGATATCATCACCTTTGAGATAATACACTACAAGTGTAACCTTTTCCTTCACCACATCCCAAGGCCATAAAGATCTTCTCCAGAGACATGATCCATTACTCATCTACCATTGGATTATTAGTCCCACTAAATTATAGGGGGATTTTTTCACATAATGCGATCCAAAATTAGAGAATCTCATTGTGGAACATTTTGATTCATTTAGGAAAGGTTATTTTTAATAACCTGATTAAGTTGTACTAATATATCCATAATTTTATTCATTCCAATACTAGATGTATTGTTTTCTTTAGAAATGAAATCTCTATATTTTCAATGAGTATTGATACCCTTCTTCCTTCCAGGTGCCATTTCTAAAAAATGGAATATACTAGATTATCTCATAAAATTGTGAATTTTAAATCATAATTTATAATTCTAAATATGGTGTAATAGATAACATAAATAAAAAATTAATCCATTAATAATATCATAATCATAAACTTTTGTTTCTTTGGTGATATATTTATTTTAAAATCCTTCATAATGGTCTGTAAATAAAATTTTAATTATCATAAGCATATACCCCATGAGTGTCAAACCAGTTGCATAGTAAAACTCGTTTCCATGAACCAAGTGAATATCGGGTCTAGACTAATGTTTCCTTATCAATGTTGTTACCCCTAGGTATCTTTATGCCAAAACCATGTATACTTATAGTATCCAAATAGGGATTTATTTTTCAGAAAAAATGCATAATATCTACCTTAATAAAACATTATGATATTCTTCTATACATATCCTCGAAGTCTATTATAGGGTTATGTTACATAATATATGTTTTCATTAATAAAAATCCTAAGGTTTCTATTAAACTTGCTCTGATAGCAACTATAGAGACCCTAAATCTAGTATCCCAGAGACGGTGTCATACTTTATTACATTTTCATAGATACAAGGAATCAAATCTTAAAGTACTAATTAGTTTACCAGCTTTGGAGAACTAGATACGTACATAATAACTATTTACATTGGGAATATAAAAAAACATAACACATAACAAAATAAAATGAACTACATCTTTGAAATATCATTCTAATGTTTCTTCTTACTATCCTGGGGAAAGAAAACAAAATAAGGGTGAGATCAAATGCTCGGTAAGGGTTAAGTATTTTGGAAGCTATCAAGAATAATAAAGAATAATTAACATTAAAGTTTAAATAATTGAACTCATATATCATTTAAATAACATTACATTCAGGGTAAGATAAGTAATAATCAATATGTAACAGAAAATAACTTAAAACACATGTCATTTAATCAATAAACTCATAATGAAATGTATCCATAGATAGTCTCACAGAGAAAATCTAATGGATAATAATAATAACTAAATTATCAATGAAGGAAATTATTAATTATTAGAAATTGTGTTTCCCATGCACATGATACCTTTATCATCAAAATATATCCTCAAGATAGTTTAAGAATACTGGGTGAAAACTCAACTGATTTGGCCAACGGATTTATCTCATGATATTATCTATGCATTTAGAGGCTATCTATAATCTGTCCCCACCCATGTATTACATGTCCAAAGTATTCCTCATATATAAAATAATTGATTTAATTCTAAAAATATTCCTTATTATATTTTCCCAGCCCTAAAACATTACATAATCCTGAGTATTAGACAAGAATATACATTATTACACATTGAGGATCTTTTTAGGTTTAGAGTTTTAAATAATTAGGATATCTTACATACATAACATACCACATTCATACAAAGAGGATACTATTAAAAACAGTATCCATTTTTTTCAAAATATAAAACATTCAAACTTAAAACATGATTTTTTTGACAACACTCCATATCAAACATCACAAATCTCTTATTTCTTTTAACCATTCTTATATCCTGTGAAAAAAAATTTTAAAACTTGGGATGATTATAAAACTCAGTAAGGAATATAAAGAAAGAAATCATTAGTCAAGTGATAACATAAAAACCAATAAAACCCATAATCATAAAAACACATATTCATAGAAACATCATTTATTTTCATTGGTACATATTTACCATATCACTCCTATAATCACCCATACACATGGAATAACCATTTGGTCAAATTACACCTTTAGAGTACCCAATTTGGAGAGTTATAATGGGGCTCACCCATCATATCTTGAGCTATAATGGGCTCATACCAATATATCTTGAGCTATAATGGGCTCAAAACAACATAAGTAATGTCCAGGGAACATATCATGGTAATAAAGTATCATTAAATTAGGATAAACCACTCATTCCATATACATATAAAAAATGATCCTTTGAAAATTTATTAAAGAGAGTTTTATAAGGATTTTAAAAGGAAAGTCCCTTAAAATATAATTGGAGTGAGAAATAATATAATGAAATAAATATGTGTATAAGTTGTAAATACACATATTGAAACATAATATAAACAAAAATTCATCACACCAATAATCTTAATACCACATAATGGATAAAGAAGAATGTTAACCCAAAGAATGGAAATTGGGTCAAGAATTCCCTTACCTCGGGTTTTTTTTACTTCAAAAGTGTTTAAACCTCCTTTATAACGGTTAAAAGAGTGTTATTAATATATTAATGGAAACATATTAATATTTATAAAACCTTATATTATCATTTTAAAACATAATTTGACACATTTATTAGTAATATTTTGTTATTTACATTGTTTCGGGTGTGTTCATTACATGGTTTCCATGATCATTACATGATGGATACTCTTGTAAATTGAAAGTGAAACTACAGAATTGGAATGAAATGGTATTTAAATATTTTTATAACCATAAATTATACCATTTATCATTTTTAATTCTGACATGAGGATGATTCATAAGTTAAAACATTATTGATATTTGTTTAGATCATTTTGGTGATTCTTCGATCATAATGAACTCATTTTGTTTTATAAATTAATCACATGTCTAAAAAATAATTCCATAACCTTATATAAGATATAATACATAAATTATAATCTAGATAAATGATAAAAATAGTTTTATGACCAGTCTTGGAGGAAGTAAAATAAATTAAAATCACACCGTCCACGATGTCAGTAAATCGACACATCACAGACGGTGTTTTAATTTCATGAATAAGTGGGAGAGGAGAAGAAGTATAATGGTGAATCCTCCATAAACATGATGAAATAAAAAAATATTTAAGATACATGATCATTCATTCCTCTTGTATAAGGGGATATTAGGAAATAATAAGAGAATAAAGTAAGTCAAAATAAAAGAATAGTTGAGAAATCCCTTACGAAAATTTGGCCGCCTAACAGCTATGAAACATGGTTTTATAAAACATTAAAAAGAGAGGGTACAGGGGTCAACCATCCAGAAATGAATCATAGTATAGTATATACACATAATAAATTTAAATAAGAACATTTTATGGATTCTATAAATTTATACCACAAAAAAAGAGAACTTGAATGGAAAAAGAAAGAAGTTGAGAATTCTCTTACCTTGTAGAGTAACTCCTAAGACTTGAATGTTAGGACCTTGGGGGCTTGAGGACTCTTTGGGAGGACTACTATGGAGATAATAAGGATATATCTTTGTTGAGGTGGAATTTTTAATTAATTAAATGAAGGAATTTGTTGGTATTTATAGAAAAAGTGAGGGAATATTTTATTAATTTCCAAGGGACACCTCATTAGTGGTATTTGAAAAACCATGGGCTTTACTGTAGTATTTCCCCATGGTATTGACCATTTGGGACACCTCATATCTTATTTTACTGTACAAAAGTTTACCATAATTATTACATCATTATTACATCATTAATGATGTCATTAAACTTACTGAAAACGCAAAACTGTATTTTTACTATTCACCAAAAATTCAACTATTTTAAAAAATCCAAAAAAATAACCCTTAAAATTTTATTATGTTTAGAATTCAAAAATGAACTCCATTTTGGAAAATAATTTTCGAAATATTATTAATTTAATTTTTAAATATAATCATAATTTATTCAAAAATGACAATTTTAAATCTATAACTCATTTTTTAACACCTTGAAAAATTAATCAACATCTCATTATCTTATAACATTAAGAAAATAAAATAATAATACAATTTACTATTCATTAGGGTCATATTACTATTCATATTACTATTCATAAGGGTAGGTTACTATTCACACAAAAAATCAAGTTGGTTCCATTAGACTCCAAATAAATTACAGATCACAATTGTAGATAACTATTTTTCAAAATTCAAGACATAGAAGCTGAAAATTATGTTTAAAGGTTAGTTATAAATATCTAATTAAAAAAAGTTTGGTGCATTCCAATTTATTTTTTAAAACCTTGGGGTGTTACATTATCCCCACCTTCTAGAAATTACGTCCTCGCAGTTTTATTTACTCATTAAACAAGTGAGGGTACCTTACCCTCATAGCATTTTCAGATTCTCATGTCACTTCTTCAATCATGTGGCTTCTCTATGAAACCATTACCTGGTGGATTACCTTATTCCGCAATACATGTTCCCTTTGATCAAGAATCTTAATTGGTTTCTCTTTATAAGAGAGGTTCTCTTCCAACTAAACTACTTCGGGGCTCAAGACATGAGATGAATCTAGCACATACTTTCTCAACATTGAAACATAAAAAACAATGTGTACTTGGGATAAACTTTGAGGTAAATCTACTTAGTAGGAAATTGGTCCAACCTTCTCCAGGATTTCATAAGGTCCAATGAACCATGTACTTAGATTTCTTTTCTTACCAAAATTCATAACACTTTTCCATGATGAGATTTTAAGAAAAATATGGTCACCTAACTCAAAAGAATAATCTTTCCTCCTGTTGTCTGTATAACTTTTATGTCTGCTCTAAGCTATCCTCGTGTGTTTTTGGGTTATCTTCACTTTGTCAGCCACTTAATCTACTAACTCTGGTCCCATCAACTTCCTTTTCCCGACTTTATCCCAAAAAGATGGAGTTCAACACTGCTTCCCATACAATGCCTCAAGAGGTGACATCTGTATACTGGAGTGAAAACTGTTATTATAAGGAAAATTAACTAACGAAAGATGTCGATCCCAACTTTCCTGGTAGTATATTGAACAAGATCGAAGAATATTCTCCAAAGTCTTAATCATTCATTTTGACTGCTCATCTGATTGAGGATAAAAAGTTGTACTGAAATTTAATTTTGTGACCAATGACTTCTGAAGGCCCTTCCAAAAATTAGAAGTGAACTTGGGATCCCGATCAAATACAATGGAAAGAGGAACTCCATGTAACCTGAAAATATCTTTGAGGTGTAGTTGAGAAATTTGATCCAACGACATTGTATCTAGAATAGAAAGGAAATGTGCAGATTTTGTTAACCGATCAATAATAACCCAAATCACATTGCTAACTCAAGATGTCTTAGGTAGTCCCACCGCGAAGTCCATGGATATATTATCCCATTTCTACTCTAGCGTTGGAAAAGGCTAAATCATACCCTTCAGTAACTGCCACTTTTCTTTAACATGTTGACATGTCAAACATTTCATAGTAAATTCTACAATATCCTTTTTCATTTACTCCCACCAATAATACTCCTGAAGGTCTCTGTACATCTTAGTACAACCAGGATGAACTGAAAATGGAGAACTATGAGCTTCACACAACAAATATTTCTTCAACTGGGAATCACAAGGAACATGCAACCTTTTTTAAAATCTAAAAACACAATCTTTATCAAGGATAAATTCTGGAAACTTACCCATTTTAACCAATTCTACCTTTTTTTTAGCTCACGGTATTCCTTCTACACTTTCTTAATTATTTCTAATAATGATGACTGCACTAAAACATGAAACAAAATAGATATATTTCCTACACCAAAAACTTCTAAGCCAAAATTCATCAAATAATTAATCAGTGGATCATATTCCAAATGTTACATGGTTAATGATGCATGATGTTTTCAACTCAAGGAATCTACCACTTTTTTTGCTTTTCCTGGATGTTAATGGATCATGCAATAATAATCCTTTATTAGTTCAAGAAATCTTCTCTGCCTCATGTTTAATACCTTTTAAGTGAATATATACTTCAAACTTTTATGGTCAGTATATAATTGAAATTTGGATCTATATAAATGGTGCCTCCAAATTTTCAAATCAAAATCCATAGCTGCCCATTCCAAATCATGTGTGGGATAATTTAACTCATGAGGTTTTAGTTATCTTGAAACATAATCAATTACCTGATCATTCTGCATTAGAACACAACCAAGTCCCTTCAATGAAGCATCACTTTAGATGATAAACTCACCATTTTAGGAAGGGAAGGCCAAAATTGGAGCATTCACCAATCTCTTATTCGGTTCCTAAAAACAAACATCACATTATTCTGTCAAAACAAATTTAACCCCTTTTGTGTTAACATAGTTAGTGAGCTAGATAACCGTGAAATGTTTTTAACAAACCGTTGGTAATAAACATATAATCCAAGAAAACTAGAAATATCTATAACATTTTAAGGTCATGGCCATTCATTAGCCACTTTTTTTTGGCAGGATCAACTGTTATTCCATCCTTATTTACAATGTTCCCAATAAAATAAATCAGTGGCAACCAAAAATCACACTTTCTTAATTTTCCACATATTTTCTTTTCTTTTAAGGTTTTCAAAACAACCCTTATATGTTTTTCATGCTCCTCTTTACTTCTAGAATATACCATAATGTCATAAACAAACACAACCGCAAAAAGAACTCGTGAAATATTCTATTAATAAGATCCATGAATACAGAAGGTTCATCAGTTAACCCAAAATGCATAACCACAAATTCATAATGACTGTATCTAGTACAGAACGTAGTCTTCAAAATGTCTTCATCCTTTACTTTCAACTAATGGTACCCCGACCTCAGTTCAACCTTTGAAAAATACTGTGTTCCCTGGATCTGATCAAAAAAATCATCGATATGAGGAAAATGATACTTTTTTTAACAGTAATGTTATTCAAGGATCTATAATCAATGAAAATTCTCATTGAACCATCTTTATTCTTAACAAACAATATAGAAGTACCCCATGGTGAAGTACTAGTCTAGATGAAGCCTTTATCTAATAATTCCTACAACTACTTCTTTAATTCAAGAAGTTCCATTTGGGCCATTTGATAAGGGGGTTTAGAAATTGGATTATCATCAGGAACTAAGTCAATAGTAAACTCAACCTCTTGATCAGTAATAACACTAGAAAAATCATCAGAAAAAACATTCAGGTATTAATTTACCATAGGTACATCATTAATCTGGATAGTTCCCTTATCTTCAAAAAATATGAGCAAGATAAATTTCATTTCCATCCTTTATCAGTTTATTAGCTTCCTGATATGTTATCAATGGTATGGGTTCATTCTTGTACACAAACTAAAACTATTTCTTAAAAACAAATTCTTTTTCTCTGCAATCTATCTTAGAATTATAAAAAGAAAGCCAATCCATACCTAGGATAACATCAAACTCTACTAGATCCAAAACAACATGGTTTTTAGGTAAAATATTTCCACAAAAAAGGATGGTTAGATTCTTATAATTTCTTTTTGCCATAATATTTCCTCCATGTGTTTTTACCATGATATCTGGTTTCACTTCATGAGGTTGAATTCCCAATTTTTTAGAAAATTTCTCAGAAATTAAGGAATGTGTAGACCCTAAATCAAACAACACATTTTTAAAATCTATAAAAATAAGAAATGTACCTAAAACCACCTCATTTGATGGCTTAACATCTGCTGAAGTGGTTTCAAATAATTTTACCAAACCCTTATACATCCGATCTTATTGATTCCCTGCTTGAGTGACTAGCTTCAGAAAAACATTAGTAAAATGAACCAATTACTTACAGTTAAATCATCTCACCATTGGATTCTCATTAATTTTTAGATCATTTTCCTTGCACTCATGAGACATGTTTCCAAACTTTACACATCAGTAGCATTTCCCAGAATTTACAAGACATTCACCAGGATGCCTTTTACCACACTTTTCACGACAAGGGAAATTGATTTTCTTACCTCTAGATTTATTTGACGAATTCTTACCCAAAGCCTTCCAACCTAACCTCTTATTATTCTTGTCATCACGAGGTACATACATGTCAGAAATCTCCATCTCCACTTTTTCATCACAATGAACAAGTTTCTCATAGATTTTAAACTCTCGTGAAACCAAATCTCTTCGCACAAATGGTTTCAAACCAGAGTAAAATCTATTAATTTTACTATCAACATCCCAAGTAAAATCCAATATGTACCTATCCAGTCTTGTAAAATTGTATTTATATACTACCACAGAATCATCATCTTTCTGCTTCAGTTCTAAGAATCTCTTCTCTATTTTGAGTCAAATAGTTTTGGGAAAATATTTTTCTAGAAAAAAATCTTAAAATCACCCCATTCTAGACTGTCAAGATCATCTCTTTCTCTTGTATTCTTAACCAAATACCACCATTGATCAACTTCAACTTCCAAATGATAAATGGATATTATTACCTTTTGACGTTCCAAACATCCCATGACATCAAATATCTTTTCTAGTGCATTGATATATCCTTTGGTTATCACTAGATATGTGGTTCCACTGAATGCTGGAAGATGTTTCCCTATAAAATGATCCACAAAATACATGTTTATTCATGGTTGATCATGTTCTTCTCTATAATGGATACCACCCATGTTTATTTCTTGATTCAACTGATCCATTGTTGTCACAAACTGCTCAGTTCTGATTCCCACCATTACGAGTTGCAGATTCTTACAAACATCAGCCTCTTGGTGCCTTCCAAATTCAGCTTCCCTATTTATTCTACGGAAAACCATTCTGAATAGAAATAACATATATGAATCAACATGTTAATGCTTAAATTATATAACATTTCAAAATACCAAAGAGTAAAAATAACTTATGGTATTCTTTTAACATCATCCTAAACCCTAAAGTTATCTAAACCATCATTTGATACCAACTATATGGATTCGGCTTTAAAACATTACATGATCATGAATAATAGATAAGAACATACATTATTACACATTGAGTATATTTTTAGGTTTGTATTTTTAAAGTATTATGATATCTTACAAACATAACATACCAGATTCATACATAGAGGATACTATTAAAAATAGTATCCATTTTTCTCAAAATATAAAACATTAAAACTTAAAACATGATTTCTTTGAAAACACTCCATATAAAACATTATGAACCCCTTATTTATCTTACCCATACTTATATCCTATGAAAAACATTTTAAAAACGTGGGATGATTATAAAACATATTAATGAATATAAAGAGAGAAATTGTTAGTCAAGTGATAACATAAAAACCAATAAAACCCATAATCATAAAAACTCATATGCATAGAAACATCATTTATTTTCCTTGGGACATATTTACCATTTCACTCTTACAATCACACTTACACATGGAATAACCATTTGTTCAAATTCCACCTCCGGAGTACCCAGTGCATTAGATAGCTATGATGGGGCTCACCCGTAATATCTTAAGCTATAATGGGATCAACCTAACATATCTTGAGCTATAATGGGATCAACCAAACATATATTGAGCTATAATGGGCTCAACCCAACATAATTAATGTACAAGGAATATATCATGGTAATAAATTATCTTGAAATTGGGATAAACCACTCATTCCATATACATATAAAAAACAATCCTTTAAAAATTTATTAAAGAGAGTTTTATAAGGATTTTAAAAGGAAAGTACCTTAAAATATAATTGAAGTGAGAACTAATATAATGGAATGGGTATGTGTATAAACTGTAAATACACATATTAAAAAATAATATAAACAAAAATTCATCACACCAATAATCTTAATACCACAGAATGGATAGAGAAGAATGTTAACCCAAAGAATGGAAATTGGGTTAAGAATTCCCTTACCTCGGGTTCTTCTAACTTAAAAAGTGTTTAAACCTCATTTATAATGGTTAAAAGAGTGTTATTAATATCTTAATGAAACATATTAAGGTTTATAACACCTTATATGATCATTTTACAACATCATTTGACACATTTATTAGTAATATTTTGTTATTTACATTGTTTTGGGTGTGTTCTTTACATGGTTTCCATGATCGGTTCATGATGGATACTCTTGTAGATTGGAAGTAAAACTCTGGAATTGGAATTTAATGGTATATACATATTTCCAAAACCATAAATTATACCATTTATCATTTTGAATAAATACATTAGGATGATTCATAAGTTAAAACATTGTTGATATTTATTTAGGTCATTTTGGCAATTCTTCGATCGTAATGAACTCATTTTGTTTTATAAAGTAATAAAATGTGTAAAGAATGGTTAAAGAAACTTATATAAGATATAATACATAAATTATAATCTTTTTCAACCTTTAAAATGGTTTCATGACCAGTCTTGAAGGATGTAAAAGAAATTGAAATCACATCATCCACGATGTCGGTAAATCGACACATCACAGACGGTGTTTCAATTTCCTGAATAAGTGGGAGAGGAGAAGAAGTACAATGGTTAATCTTCCATAAACATGATTAAATAAAGAATATTTAAGATATTGTATCATTCATTCCTCTTTTATAATGGTATATTAGGAAATAATAAGAAAATAAAGGAACTTAAAATAATAGAATAGTTGAGAAATCCCTTACGAAAATTCGGCAGCCTAATGGCTATGCAACATGGTTTTAGAAAACATTAAAAAGATAGGGGACAGGGGTCACCCATAAATAAATGAATAATAATACTGTATAGATACATAATAAATTTAAATAAGAACATGGTATGGGTTTTTTAAAGTTATACCACATAAAAGTGAACTTGAATGGAAAAAGAAAGAAGTTGAGAATTCTCTTACCTTGTAGAGTAACTCATAAGACTTGAAGTTTGGGATATTTGGGGCTTGAAGAAACCTTGGGAGGACTAATATTGAAATAATAAGACCATATATTAATTAAGGAGGAATTTTTAATGAATTTAATGAAGGAATGGGTTGGTATTTATAGTAAAATTGAGGGAATATTTTATTAATTTTCAAGGGACACCTCTTTAGTGGTATCTAAAAAACCATGGGCTTTCACCTGGAATTTTCCCATGGTATTGACCACTTAGTACACCTAATATATTATTTTACTATACACAAGTCTACCCGAATTATTATATCATTAATGATGTCGTTAAACTTACTAAAAACTCAAAACTGTATTTTTATTATTCACTGAAAATTCAACTGTTTCAAAAAAATCCCAAAAATTCACCCTAACCATTTTCTGATGTGTATAATTTAAAAATGAACTCCATTTTTTGAAAATAATTTTTCAAATATAATTAAATTAATTTTTAAATAAAATCCCAATTTATTCAAAAATGACAATTTTAAATCTATAACGCATTTTTAACACCTTGAAAAATTATTCAACACCTCATTATCTTATAACCTTAAGAAAATAAAATAATAATAAAATTTACTATTCATTAGCGCCATATTAATATTAATATTACTATTCATAAGGGTGGGTTACTATTAACTAAAAATCAAGTTGGTTCCATTAGACTCTAAACAACTTACCAATCACAATTTTAGATGACCGTTTTTCAAAATTCAAATCATAGAAGCTACAAAATTATGTTTAAAACTAGTTATAAATATATAATTAAAACAAAGTTTCATGAATTTCAATTTATTTTTTTAAACCTTGGGGTGTTACACTTATCATAAAGTATCTTTATTGAGTAAAGGATACATATTTACCAATATTTCCCAAATTAATCAAATAACTTTCACAGTAAACACCATTTATAAAAATTGGATACAGTTTAGGAAATAATCATATCCATCACACTATAATATTTTAATTTAAGAGAAATGAAATTTCCAGTGCCATTTTTTCTCAATAAAGTTATTGTTTAGAGAGAAAGTTAACAATCACAAAATAATGTGAGATTGTACAATAACTTTTACCACTTTGTAATATTCAAGTAAAATACCCTTGAATAAAATAATTAAAATAAAAATATAAACTAAAATGAATTATGATTTATTCATGATATTACATGTAAAATTTTTATTTTATTCACCATATAAAATAAAATGGTTCATAACATAAAAATATGCCTCAGTAAAAGGAAATTGAGACAGAATCTCTTACCTCACGCTTACTTTTGGTTAAACGTTCTTTAACCTCCTATAAAGTGGTTTTAAAAAAGTTATTAACTTATAATATAACCATATTAATAATTATAATATCATATAGGATCCTTTTATAACATATTATCACCTATTCGTTAATAATCTAGCATTATTTTATTTGTTTCGGGTGTTAATTGTCTTGTTTTCACATTTATTTTTGGTCATGAAAGTTTTGGTTCTTGTGATTTTTATATAGTTTCATAATTTAAAAATAATAATAATCATGACATTCTTATAATATTTATACATCAATTAAACTTTTAATACCAATCATGAATGGTGTTTTTGAAAAATAAAGTATGTTACGATCGTAGAGATGATATGATGTATGTGTGCATGAGTAAGGTATGCATTTTTCAATGATCATTATAGAAAGAAGGTAAGCAATATATTATCTTTAAAGAAAGATAATAATATAATATATACCATATTATTTCTTTAAATATATTTATAAATGTTATCCATGTGGTGTGGTGATCAAAATTGAGTCACATCATTTCGTGAAGGTGATAGTCTACATGTACACGAACGTCGTTATCATCTTTCATTAAGTGAAAAGATAAGAAAAAAAATGATATATATTATCATTTCTGAATGAAAATATTTTATTAATATCATAATTATTTCATTTATATCACATATAATCATTAACTCTATCCTTATCACCTTTCATTTAAAGCATTAGTGAAAGACGAATCACATTACTTCGTGAGGTGGTAGTCTGCCATACACATGAGTGAAATTATCGTATCTACTATGAAATGGAAATTAAAGAAGTTATATATGATATAATGATTACATATATATAATTATATTGAAAATATCATATATATACATTATTAAATCAGCATACCAAACTGTGAGAGGTGGTTATGGAAAAACGAATGGCATCGGTTCGTGTGGTGGTAGTCTTCCATACACATGAATGATGATTTCATAACCCATTTGATGGAAGTGGGGATTTTTTAGGTTATTACATTAACATAGAAACATATCAGTATATGTTTATTATTTCATAATATTTTAATAATAATTTTAGGGGTTGGAGGAATATGTAAAATAAAAACTCTCATTGAAGAATGTTGTCTTTTCTTTGGGTACCCTCCTTAGGTTTTCAATAAAGCCTTATTAGGTTGTACTTATACCCATACCAAGTATTTTTATATTATATTACTGATTTTTTTAAGTGATTTTGGTAGGTATTTTCTAAAACAAAAGGGTCTAAAAGTGTGAATAACAGATGATAGGGGTGGACTTTTATAAGTGGGGTGAGTGGCACATTTGTAATTTTTTAAAATAATGAATTTCACCAATGTTTTATTCATGTATAAAGGCTCCAATAATGAACCATTCTAGATATTATATGGGTTAATCCCTAAATATGTCCATAAAATATATTTTATACAAGTTTTGAGGTCATTTTAACCATTATCTTCTTAGTTTAACCCCTGGTAAATCCATTTTTACCATAACCACAATAATTAATTTTTATTATTTCCAATATTCATTTTGGTTAATAATTAAGTTGAAATTATTATAAATTATAAATTTTTATGATTCCAAATATTAAATCCATTTTTCTTAATTCAATTTACATAAGTGGAAATTTTTAATTTAAAATTAATCATGCAGATGCGATGATAATGCGGGTTTTCAAAAGAGTAAATGTTCAAAGGTTTAAAAGGTTTTTATATCAGAATTAAACATAAAAATTATTCAAATTAAATAAATTAGAATAATTTATATAAAATTAATCTAATTTTACTTTAAAACCAACTCAAAATTTAAAATAACCTTATAAATAATTTAAATAAAAAGGCATTTTTCATTTAAAATTAAGTATTTTTCAATATTCATTGAAAAATGAAACATTTTAGAAAAATCCAAGAATTCACCTTAAGATAATTTTGATAATTTTATTTTGAAAATTAAGTTTATTTTTTAAAATAAATTTTCTAAAATTGGTAAAAATTTATTTTAAGTTATGTGTATGAAGATGACTAAACCACTTTTAAAAAAATACAGTTTTTCAGAAAACATTTATTTTACATTCAAATGAATCTTATTTTATCTCTAATAAATAGATAAACATGGGTGAATTTCCACCACCCTTGGTCCTTTGGCCTTATTGGGTCACTTGGTGCTTCATCGGGTAGGTATAAGGGCACAACCCACCTAATTGATGGATTGTTTTGTTGAACTATTGATGATCGGGCTGTCACCCTATGGGACGCTCTGCCATCTCGGATAGAAATGGATCACTCCCAGCTAGGGCTCTCTCTAGAGTGATCTCTTCATGGGGATGGGGGTTTCTGGGGTGGGTGTTTAAACTGGACACTCATAGGGATTCCCTTTTTAAAAGAGAAGAATATATAACCATAATATTCATATTTTAGTTAGTAATATTCATACCATCCAACTTAACAGCTAGTTTATAATTTTCATGGTTAAATAATATTTTAGTAGATTATTTTTGTTTAAACCCAAAGTTTCATGCATCTAAATATATGAATAAAATTAAATTTATTCTAAAATAAATTTATTGTAAAGTCTTGGGGTGCTACAAGTAAACCAAAAAATATGTAATTTATCAAAACTTTAGGTAATTATACTTATTTTAAAATTTTATACTAGGTTTTCATAATATTTTTATAATAATAATTTCTAAATTTATCAAAAAATTTCCTATGATACTAACTATATGGACTCGTACCTTAAACAACCCATACTTACTTGGTTTATAATAAGGATTCCAATTTCTTACATTTTGAGAATATTTTAAATTTGGATTTTTAGAAAATTGGTTCATAAATCTTAAATAACAAACTCATATATTAAAATGTGGAAAGTTACACTCAGTATCTATTTTCCCCACAATATAAGACTTTTATAATGACACATGTTTTTATTTTATGAAAAATCTTCATTACCTTCAAATTGATTTCATATTTGTTCATAATCATTCTTAAACCCTGTGAAAAACATTTAAAAATGTGGGATGAGAAAAAATATCTCAATGAGTGACATATAATAATAAATAAATAAAATTTTTAGTCCATTTTATATCCATGAGATCATAAAAGAGAGTTTTCCTTTAACATAATGAAATTTGAGCTCAAATAATATTTTACTTAAACATGAAATAAGATTTTATACCCAAAGTTTTTCAAAAACAAATATAAGAAAACAAAAAGTAAAATCATAATCATGATGGTTTCTTTATAAAACATGATAATCCTTGAAAAAATATTTTCTAATAAACATTATATTTTTTCCCAAAAATGTGATAATCATTCCTTTAAAATAAAATATCATTATCTTACCTTGTGAAATCAAAATACATCCATGAGAACTCTTTAGAAATCATAGAAAATTAATGTCGGTAACTTGGGACTTAATTTCAATATAACTCTTACAATCACTCTTAGAAATTAAATAACATACCTAAAAAAGTCTAATAATATCTATGGATAAACCTCTAACTAATTAACCTTATCCCTTTACCTAATTTATTAGAGGGTTACATCAGGCTCACCCATCATCATGGGCTATATAGGGTTCTAATATGACCGTAAAAGTTTTCCAATAACCATAACATAATCATAACACATTAACGATTTCATTTCCATCATCAAACTCATAAAAATATTCTTCATACCCTTATGAAAAATATTTCTTTATATTGAAATATCCATTCCATTTAAAAACCATTCTAAAAATACTCAGAACATAGGGAAGGAAGGTATTTATTTGAAAAAAACATGGAAGATTTTAAATTAATATAAAAAAAATGTAATGGTTATGGTGACTAAAAAACCTATTGATGTCATATATGTTAAATTCAGACATTCCTTTTTTCTTTTGTAAATAAAGTCAAAACACACTACTGAAAATTTGACTATTTGTGATGGGATATTTTCGATGGGATCCCATCGCAAAAACCCTTTTGCAACGGGGGCCCGTCGAAAATAGATCATTGTAGAAAACGGTGTCACAACTAGTATTTGTTGCAACAGGCCCGTCGCAAAAAATATTACTTGTGACCGGAAGTGGGCTCGTTGCAAATAGATGTCTGATTAAATACATTATATATACAAGAACCTTTAGTGATGGGCCCGTCGCAAAAATTATTTACGACGGGATACCAGTCTGTCACATATAGCTTATATGTCATAAAACTTTTGCGACGGGCCCATCACAAAAAATTTATTACAACGATAAAGCAACATGTTGCAAAAAAACTTTTAAAATATATATATAATCTATTTGTGATGGGCCCCCCGTCGCAAAAGGCCCTGTCACAAATACTTTATAAAATAAAATAAAATATTAATATTATTAAAATAATAAAAAAATAAAAAATATTAAAATTCTCAATATTTGAAAATACTGAATAAAATAAAAAATAATAATAAAATTATGATTAATGAAAAAAATAATATTAATATTATTAAAATAATAAAAAAATATTAAAATTCTCAATATTCAGAAAAAAATATATAAAAAATCATAAAATATTATTATTATTATTATTAGTAAAATAACAAATATTAAAAAAATATAATACTAATTATAAATAATAAAATAATAAAATATTAAAAATACTAAAAAAATTATCCAATATTCACACCAATATAAAAGACAAAAACTATAAATAGTTCATATTACAACAAATGTTCAATTCAAATGTTTTTAATAGAACAGAAAAATAATTGTGAGGGATAGTCTTCTAGCGGAGCTGGAGGAGATGGTGGAGGAAACTCCATCCTAACTCATATGGCGCATGTACTCCATCTGATTGCGCTGCTGCTGCTGCCATCGACGCATATCCTCCTCATGTTGCTGCTACTGCTGACTCATCTCTTCCTGCTTCTTCTGTAAACTCTCTATAAGCTCGGTTTGAGCTTGCAACTTCTCCTGATACTGTGAGCCAGAAGATGATGATGCTCCATGAGCTCCTCTTGAGCTGGATGCTGACATCGCATCAGTACCATAATAAGTCCCAAGAGTTAAATGAGAGTTGATACCAATTACTCAACCCTTCTTGAAGGCATACTGGGTCGCCTGTATCCATATCGCCTCATCGAAATAGTGGGCACTAGTCTGATCAGTCGTCTCGGTTTGACTCTCAACCCGTGTCTGAGAGGTCATGGCCTCATATGACTCCTTCTGTTTCAATTTGAAATTAAAATAGTGAAAATATTATATGCAGTTACTTTTCAAATTGAAAATAAATAATACTGATCATAATCTGAAGCTAGCGATCACCTCTAATCTCTCCAGTGGTTGGATCACTATACATCATCCGATAAACGTTGTACTCCATAATATCAGGATGCTCGACTGCCTATATGAATATAAAATAAACTGTTTATATGTAATGTTATAGAAAATATTTAAAAAAGATACTTACCTGGTGCTCTCTATGCATACTAAATGTACGGCTACCAGCTCGATGTCTCACCTCCTATCTCTCCCAGTTCTGTCGGCCCAATGAAGATCTCCTATGAAATCCACTACTCAACCAGTGTGAACATAATCCCATGCCTCATAGATATCACCATGCATGTTATCATCGATGAGATACCATAAAACCTAAAAATAATTTATAATATCAAGTTATTAATGAAATAAATTTCTAAATAAATATTATTTATTTACATACCAGCCAATGATTGAACATTACAAGCTGCACATCAATGGGAATCTATTCTCATGTGATCTATGGCTGAGAAAAATGATTGCACAAGATATCACTCCCCTGTCCAATAGCTACATGTGAAAAACTGTGAAAAAAGAACAAATAATCAAACAATTAGTGTATAAATAAATTAATGAAAGATAACTAAAATACATAGGTTATCATACCTCCACGTGTGTGGATCAAAACCAAGATGTGGGTGTCGCTCGAGGATAGGGTCAGGAATCATGAGTTGTGCAAGACTAAGCCCCCTCCACACACCCCCTAAACTGCCAGTAGCATGAGGGTTAGATGATCCCAAATACCCCTCATCCAAAGGTAGCTCATCCTTTTCAAACTCATGAAGTAGATCAGGGTCCATCTGAAACACAAAATGATTGTTGTTAGTAGATAGTTGAAAATAACTATTACATATAGATATATATTAGTTATGATTATAACCATCATTTAACTGTTTCAATGTTTACCTTCATCATCTTCTTCATATCTGATGATGTCAATGTCTTCATATTCATCACCAGCTTCATCAATGTCCATATGAGTTTTGGTTTCATCACATCTTTCCATTAAAAATTCATTTGTAACATCATTAACATCATTTTCACCATCGAACCTTAATTTTGGGGTGTCATCATCGATATTCATGTCTCTTTGTGAAAAGGATGGATTTTGAGTAGTTTCTTGAAAAATTTCAATTCCTTGTACTTCATCGGAACCACATTCAGTTTGAGTAAACTAATTTTCTTGATATATCATTTTTATTATGCTCTACCAATCACTCAGGACTCTTGAAGTAGCACAGTACTTTGCATAATATATTTGATGTGCCTGTTGAGCTAGTAAAACTGGTTCATTTACTACAAGAAGACATTTATATTTAATATCGATGATTCCATGAATCGGATGAACACGCAAGACTCTCTCAGTATCTAACCACCGACATTTAAACATTGTTATGTAATTTTTCCCTGGATAACATAGTTCAATAATTTCATCCAGCATGCCATAAAAGTCAACTTTAGTTTCTCTATGATGTGATCCTCTCAAGAAAACTCCACTATTCATTGTTTTTTATTCCCCATATGCACGTGTATGAAATTGAAAACCATTCAACACATATGCATTGTATGATTTAACCATTTTGGATGGTGCGTTACTCAATATACATAGTCTCTTATCAATTTTATCAGCATGTTGAGACACTAGAAAATTTGTAAAACAATTATCAATATAATAAATAATAAACTGAATTGATATTTTAAACCATCAATAATTTATGTTACCAGTTTTTGAAACCATTGAGAAAAAAGTTTTTGTCAGCATTCTTCAAGAGCAGCTACTGTAATTTGTGGAAGTTGTTTCTTGATATGGTTATCATACAACATAAAAATAAAATAAGTTTACTTACTATAAAATAAATTATAGAATAAGTGATAGAATCACTCACAATACAAATGATGTAATTTCTTCATAGTTGATTAGAACATATGTATGAGCTCTATGATGTTCATCATCTGAAAGCCATCATTCATGAACTCCACCGAAGCCAAGATCTGGATGATTAAAAAAAGATAATTGATTATCCATTTCATCATAATCATTCCCCTAATTTTGTCCCATGTAGTTGTGTTTTGAGGGATATTCCGATTCAAAATAATGGGAGTAGAAAAAATCAATTTCCTCTTGCAAATAAGCTTCAGCAATTGAGCCTCCAACTGGTGCTTTGTTACATACTTTTTTCTTCAGTTTCTGCATGCAACTCTCGAATGGGTACATCCATCAAAACTATACTGGACCTCTAAATTTAGCTTCATGTGTAAAATGTAATATCAGATGTTCCATTGAGTCAAAGAAAGCCAGTGGAAAGATTTTTTCTAGTTTACATATAATGACAACAATATCTTCTTCCAGATTACTTAGTGCATCATGGTCTATTTTCACCACACAAATGTCTCAAAAAATATGATATGTATGTTATCGAATCCCAAATCATAGAATTAAATAAACCTCTTAATCCAATCAGCATAATTCTTTCCATTATAACATGACAATCATGAATTTTTAATACAGTAATATGACCATTCTTAACACATCTGCCCAAATTGGAAGCATAGCCATCTGGAAGTCTCAAATATGAAATCCACTAACAAAATAATAAGTGAATATCTTTGGACAGTGTATAAGCTTCTTTTGGCTTCATTAACCTCTGTAATCTGACATTTTGAAACAGTTCAAGTTCCTTCATTCTACAAATTTGGGCAATATCTAATCGTGCCTTTACATTATCTTTGGTCTTACCTAGTGTATCCAAAACTATATGAAATTAATTATCAAAACAGTTTTTTCTCAATATTCATGGAATCCAACTTGCGGCGGACCAACAAATCTGACTAATATGGAAGATCCCAAAAAATGCTCTGTTTTATCCAATTATGCTCTTTCCCAAATCCATGAATTTTCTATTGGTTTACTATTGGCCAAAATATGATGTGAGGTAATGAAAATACAACTGAATTTAACTCTATACCTGAGATCTTTTTTGGAGGTTCATCCCTTTCAATTGTGCCTTTTCTGAAATGAGATTTGTTCCTATGAAAAAGATGATCGGTTGGAAGAAATCTACGATGACAGTCAAAATAGAAAATTTTTCTTCATTGATGAACATAAAGTCTTTGTTATCTTTTATACAGAAAGGACATGATTTTGGGCCATGTGTACTCTATCCAGATAACATGTCATATATCAGGAAGTCACTAATCATCCACATCAATCCATCTTTTAATATTAATTTTTTTTTCTGCAATATCATATATACTAACACCATTAATCCACAATGAATTTAACTCATCAATCAATGGTTTCAAATAAACATCAATATTATTTTTCAAATGTCCTGGAATTAATAAGGTCAAAAAGATATAAGGCTCCTTCATCAACATCAATGTAGTTAAATTGTATGGAGTTATAAAGATAGGACAACATGAATATTAACTACCATAAGAACCAAACGGATAGAAACCATCAGTATAAAGACCCAATCACACGTTTTGGGCTTCTAAAGAAAAAGATGGATGCAATCGGTCAAAATTTTTCCATGAATCACCATCGAATGGATGATTCAAGCTTTTATCTGTTGAAATATTGGTTTTGTTCCATGACATCATTGACGTTGTGTTCTGAGATATAAACAGATGCTACAACCTAGGTGTAAGAGGGATATATCTCAACTATTTCATAGGAATCGATCCAGACTTCCCCGGTTGAGATTCTTTATACCTTTATTGTCCACATGTGGGAAAACTATCCAATGACTCATTTTCACTAGAATATAAGATTCAATCATTTTCACATGCATGAATCTTCCAATAATTAAGGCCCATATTACGAACCAGCCTCTTTCTCTCATAGTAATTTACAGGCAACACATTTCCTTCAGGTAACAGTGTTTTAACCAAATAAAATATTTGATTAAAACAGTTGTTTGAAATTTAATTATCTAATTTAATATCCATAAATTTTGAAACCACTTCTAATCCGTTTATCTTTCAACCAGGATATAATGCATCCTCATCAGACCTCAACAACTCATAAAATTAGGATGGTGCCAACTTAAGAGTTAAATCACTAGCATCCTGAGTTTCAGTTTGTTGAACAGATGGAACTGCAACATCATGTACTAAATTTTGAAACTGTGATGGATCCGGAATCAAGTTATTAGTATCTTCTCTAGAATTGTGTTCACAGTGTTGATACCAAAAAACATAATCTGGTTGAAAACCAAACTTTAAGAGATGTCCCCCAACCTTGAAAAATGTGTCAAACAATCTCAGAGCACATTTTTTACAAGGACACTTAATTGTTCCTTCTGAAAAAAATTCTAGTTTTGATGATGAAAATGATAAGAAAGCTTCAACACCCTCAATATATACAGTATTTAAACTAGAATCGTTTGGATTTCTGCACTGATTTATCCAAGCATGATCATCTAATAATGACTGTTGTCGACTTCCTTGTTCCATATTTTTCTAAAAAATATAAAATCATTACTGTTTTTGAATAATTTTAAATTATAAAAACATTATCCAAAAAAATAAGATAAATAATTACAACTACTTCTTAATAATTACCATTAATTACGGGCGACACAATTTCTTGTGGATTGGCGGCTTCTCTTTTGTCTCACGGGTCATTTAATTGCAACTTTCTCACACTGAAATCAAAATGAAGAATATGTTCGAAGGTACGCTTATTCATTCTCGTGCATACGAGAATGCATAAGCGTACATCTGAGTAGATTCTACTTTGTGATTTCAGTGTGAAAAAGATGCAAGTAAATGAGCATTCGGACAAAAGAGTCCCCTTTTCGTCGATGGATCTTCTTCTTGTAACGATCACCACCTGAAAACATTATGAAAAATGTGATCCTACGAATGCATATTCAAGCTCATGCATACGAGATTGGATATTCATACATAGAAGCATACTTTTCATAATGTTTTGAGTCGGTGAGAGTTGAAAGGAAATGAGTCATCGAGCAAAAGGAGTGTCGTCAATCCATTGAAAATTGTGCCAAGTTATTAAAATTTATTTCAATTTTTTTTCTAATTATTGCTAATTATTGATAATTATTTCTATTTATTGCTAATTATTGTTATTTATTGCAATTTATTGCTATTTATTGCTAATTATTTCTATTTATTGCTAATTATTGTTATTTATTGCAATTTATTGCTATTTATTGCTAATTATTGCTATTTATTGTTATTTCTTGCTATTTATTGCAATTTATTGCTAATTATTGCTATGTATTACTATTTATTACTAATTATTGCTAATTATTGCTAATTATTGCTATTTTTTGCTAATTGTCTGCTAATTATGGCTTATTATTACGAATTATTGCTAATTATTGCAAATTAATGCTAATTATTTCAATTAATTTCTAATTATTGCAAATTATTGTAATTAATTGATAATTATTGCAATTAATTGCTAATTATTGCTAATTATTGCTAATTATTTCTAATTATTTCTATTTATTTCTAATTATTTCTATTTATTACTATTTATTACTATTTATTACTATTTATTACTATTTATTACTATTTATTACTATTTATTACTATTTATTAATAATTATTACTATTTATTATTTATTTATTACTAATTATTAGTATTTATTAGTATTTATTAGTATTTTTCAGTATTTATTAGTATTTATTAGTATTTATTAGTATTTATTAGTATTTATTACTATTTATTACTATTTATTACTATTTATTTATATTTATCACTATTTATTAGTATTTATTAGTATTTATTGCTATTTATTAGTATTTATTAGTATTTATTAGTATTTATTAGTATTTATTAGTATTTATTAGTAATTATTTGTATTTATTAGTATTTATTTCTATTTATTAGTATTTATTAGTATTTATTACTATTTATTAGTATTTATTAGTATTTATTACTATTTATTACTATTTATTACTATTTATTACTATTTATTACTATTTATTACTATTTATTACTATTTATTACTATTTATTACTATTTATTTGTATTTATTAGTATTTATTAGTAATTATTACTAATTATTACTAATTATTAATATTTATTAGTATTTATTAGTATTTATTAGTAATTATTATTAATTATTACTAATTATTATTATTTATTACTATTTATTACTATTTATTACTATTTATTACTATTCATTACTATTTATTACTATTTATTACTATTTATTACTATTTATTACTATTTATTACTATTTATTACTATTTATTACTATTTATTACTCTTTATTACTCTTTATTACTATTTATTACTATTTATTACTATTTATTACTATTTATAACTATATATTACTATTTATTACTATTTATTACTATTTATTACTATTTATTACTATTTATTAATATTTATTAGTATTTATTAGTATTTATTAGTATTTATTAGTATTTATTACTATTTATTAAGATTTATTGGTATTTATTAGTATTTATTATTATTTATTACTATATATTAGTATTCATTACTATTTATTAGTATTTATTACAACTTGTTAGTATTTATTACTATTTATTAGTATTTATTACTATTTATTACTATTTATTACTATTTATTAGTATTTATTACTATTTATTACTATTTATTACTATTTATTACTATTTATTAGTATTTATTAGTATTTATTAGTATTTATTACTATTTATTAGTATTTATTACAATTTATTAGTATTTTATTACTGTTTATTAGTATTTATTAGTATTTATTACTATTTATTAGTATTTATTTCTGTTTATTAGTATTTATTTCTATTTATTACAATTTATATCTATTTATTACTGTTTATTACTATTTATTACTATTTATTTTTATTTATTTTTATTTGTTAGTATTTATTTCTATTTATTAGTATTTATTAGTATTTCTTACTATTTATTGGTATTTATTAATATTTGTTAGTAATTGTTACAAATTATTACTTTTTATTACTAATTATTACTATTTATTAGTATTTATTACTATTTATTAGTATTTATTACTATTTATTAGTATTTATTACTATTAATTAGTATTTTTATTACTAATTATTAGTATTTATTTCTAATTATTAGTATTTATTACTATTTATTTGTATTTATTAGTATTTATTAGTATTTATTACTATTTATTAGTATTTATTACTAATTATTACTAATTAATACTATTTATTACTAATTGTTAATATTTATTACTATTTTTTCTAATTATTACTAATTAGTGTTAATTACTATTAATTGCTTCAAAATACAGCTACTAATTACTAATTACCGCTAATTATTTATATACATTACTAATTATCATTAATAATTATTAATTATTACTAATTATTAAGAATTAATACTAATAATTTAATTTTATTATTACAAATAAATACTGATGACAAAACAATTTAAATCTAACTTAATTACAACTAATCAACAATAATTATAATTAATATAAAGAAATGTAATAAATACTAAATTAAATAAAACATAAATACCTTTAAACTTCATCTCTTATAATTGTAGGCGGATTCACAACTTCTTCATAATAAAACGCTAACTCTCAAAAAATTTCACTCTAAAATTAGAGTTTACAAAAGTAGAGGAACAAGAAATTTGGGCAGAGAGAAGAAAAAACAAAGGGGGTATATATAAGTTAGATTAGTTGCGACGAGACTATTTGCGACGGGAATACCGTCGCAAAAATTACTTTTTGGGATGGGGCCCGTCACAAATACCTTCGGCCACATTAATTACCGTCGGTGGTTAAAAGGTTATTTGTGATGGGGCACGTCACAAAAAAGTGACCCGCCGACACACTTTTTACGACGGGACAACATCCAGTCGCAAATATGTTTTTACCACAGCCAGTTATTTGTGACGGGTCTCGTCGCAAATACCTTTCGGGGGTCGAACTAGTTGCGACGGGGGATCCCCCCATTGCAACTAGGTCTTACCGCCTCCCAGCATTTGCGACGGGCGGTGCCAACCCATCGCAAATACTCTTTCGTGCGGTTTGGCGCGCAAACCGTGCCAATCTGTGCGTGACTTTTTTCGATGGGGCGTGATTCACGCTCAAATTTACCCAAGAGATGAAGGTAGAACGGTCCTTGTAGTTTAGCTTGGGTTGTCGAATCCTCGGAGACCTGAGAAGAAACCTATAGACACGTACATTCTATGGACTATTTTTGGCAATGAAGTGGCCAACTTGGGTTGATTTTATATGGGTTTAAGTGAACTCTAAGACACTGAAGTTAATTCAATTTTAAAGTATGAGTTGATCCTAGGTTATCTCTTGGGGTGGATTGGATGCATTCTCTTTTCAACTATTTCACTTTCTTATATTTGAGATGAGTTCATTTAAGAAGACCAACAAAATCATCACTCATTGGTTTAATGCCTACACACCCTAATACTAATCACCTATACACTTGAAGGATCAAAGATTTGAGCACTCTAAGGTAAAGGTCAGTATTAGCACTTGAAGTGTGTGGCCTTAAAATTTAATAAGGATGAAGAAGTTTTAAAATCATCAAATAAAAATTCCATTTTAAAGAAGTGATTAGAGATTAAGGTAGTGATAAATAACATCCAATCCATCCCCTTGCTACTCCCTTGGATAAACCCATAAGTGGGTTAGCCCTCCATTGATCCTATGGTTTTAATGGAAGTGGAAAGTAGACTCATGAGGGAGGAATTGGAGAAGTAATGAAAATGAAATAACAATCACTCCACCATTGTGTGATAATCTCACAAGGTTGGGAATGAACAAGTTCACACCTTGTGGCAATGGTATCAAAGTGATAAGAAGAAGAATAGAAAAAGATAATATGAAGAACTTTTATAAAGAAGCTAAGGTAATTCAAGGAACTTACAATTGAGGGAATGTGATTACAACATCAAATTGGCAACATAACATTAAGATGAAAACAAAGCTCAAAATATGATCAACTCCTCCACCACCACTTCCTTAAATAGGCATTTTTGAAGCCTTGGGTCGATCCTTCAATAGTCCAAGTCTCCTCAATTAATTGTGGTAGGCCATAGGTGGGTGGAAAGTTGAGGGATAGTTGATTTTTCCACCCTTGACCTGAGGTGGCATCTAGCTTTCATCCACCCAACAGACGCATCTTAATGGACTTCTATATGGCCGAATTAGAGTGTACCATAGAAAAAAAAAGTGAATATCTGGATGTCTCCTAGCTCTCTTAAAATTTCAGCCCATATGAATATGTGGTTACCGAGATATGATTAAATTGGTGGGATGTTTTTCTGGGCGGAAGAATCTGGCCCAGAATTTTATCTCTAAATTGGGGCATCTTAATAACCACAATGGATGCCTAATTATCACTATCTTCTAAATAATTATTTTTTCCTCTATATTTCTTCTATCATCCCATTAAATATGGGCTTCATTGGGCCTTTATGTTGGGCCCCACTTTCTCATCAATGGGTTGGTGTCTAATCTGCCTTCTCCATAATTTTTTGCATGAAATCCCATTTTGTTGGTCTTACAATGTGAATCTTCCAACACTACACAAGTATGAATTGTTTCTAATATAATTATAAAACTGAAAATTAAATATTAAAATAAAATCAAGATCACTGGTTACTTTAAATGATGTTAAAAAATGTACCACATAATAGTGCATTTTATGAAGGAATTACAATCATAATGTGAAATGTTGTTCAAAGTGTAAAATGCACTAAAATGGTGTTTATGAACAATAAATCACATGAATATTATATATATTAAAAATTAATATTAGCCTCATTTAGTGGATAATCACACCCCACAACTTGATTTTTTCTAGTCCCAAGCAAAATATATCTCAAAAATATGAAATTCGAATTCCTTTTTCCAAATACATTTTAATACACAATGATCACAAAAAACCCTTATACCAAACAATCATGAAACCCATCAAAATATTTTAATACATGATAGTTTCATAATCAGATACCAATCCCAAGCCCATTCCTTTGTTCAAATTCATCTCCATATTTCATCCAATATCAATTAAGAGTGATGATGTGTTGTGCATCGCATTAAACATGGGGGTTCATCTTTATTCAAGAGGTAAATGATGGAAGCGCTAGGTGGAATCACATTTCAATATTAAGATGAGTATTCAAATTTTTTGTGGTATTTTTTTGTTTTTGTTTTTTTTTTTTCAATTTTTCCATGGTAATTGAAATTTCACTCAAAAGAGTCAACCCCTGTAGCGAGTCTTTACCGATGACTCCCAGGCTCAAAGACCTTAGGGCACCAAGTGAAGCCCACATACTCGTACATCATCTCGAGTTAACTCAATCAGAAACAAATTCAAATTGCCATAAATATAGATAAAATTACTAACTCTGGGCCATAAAACTATAGAGTCATGATCCCCAAGTGCCGAAAGCCACACATTAGGTCATTTCATTGTTCTACGTTCAAATTTATTGTTTTTTTTATTTTTTTATTGAATACTCATATTAAAACTAAAATGATCACCAAAACTGTGATATTTATTTGGGGGACCCCATGAACTCAAACTAATACCCCACTATCCAAAGGACGTGCATTGTGATCTTTTTTTATTTGGATGAAAATGTAAACGATGAAATATCACATTGGACAGCTGCACTTTCCAAAATCTATGCTCATGAAATTATATATGGATTTAAATCAAAATCGGGGCATACTAAATTATTTGATATTCAGTTTCAAAGTTCTCAATGTGTATTATCATGTTCAAAGTTAAAGGAATTTTTACTTCCATTTACACACATTTTTTTTTCAAATCATTTTTTTCACACAAAAGAAAAAAATTTGTTTCATATCCCCCCAAACTTAAAATAACATTATCCCTAGTGTTTAATGAAAATAAAATTTAGAAGTGGGTAGAGATAGAAGAGATGAGTTCTAAAAAAAATTAAATAATAAACATATAACAAAGTCACCTGGTGGTTGAAGTTGAAGTTCTTGCTGCTCCAATTTACTCCTTTGATCTCCATGCCACTCGGAGAGTTCCCTAGTGGAAAAAGGAAAACAAACAATAAACAAAACAATATATATATATATATATATATATATTCATATAATAAAAAAAGTAAAATATAAGTATATATATATATAAATTATAGAATAAGGAAGCACAAAAAGTCGTAGGTCAGTGGTAAGCACACGCCCCTGTCTCCCTTCGGTCCCGGGTTTGATTCCCCACGGCTTCGCCGGTTGTGACGGGGTTTTACCCATAACCTATGATGTATACTTTTTATTTATTTATTAATATATATATTTTTTTGTATTTTTATTTTAACCTACAAACACATTAAAATAAAATGAATTTATGATACATTGTCTTCTTTTTAAATTTCTGGGTAAGCTATTACTCAAGGATCACACCACATGACACAGATGAATATGGTGCTCCTCTTTCATACCCATCCATACTCATAATAGAAGAATAGGTCAATAGTCTATTTTTTTTTTATTTTTAAATATCAAAATGATTCATTAATCCTATTTAAAATATAAGGTTTATTCCAAAAAGATTGGAAACATGAAAACCACGGGTTTCCTCCCATGTAACGCTTTTGTTTAATGTCGTTAGCCCGATATGGATCCTAAATCTACCAATTTTTTTCTAGTTCATAGGTTGGATCAGTTAACTCAACCTCTATTTCCTGTTTATTGAATGATTCAATGAATGGTTTTAACCTACGACCATTGACCTTGAAAATGTGACCATTAGTGGGATCTTGAATCTCTAATTCCCCATGGGGGTACACATGATACACTATGAAAGGACCTGACCATATAGACTTTAACTTTCCGAGGTGTAAATAAAGTTTTGAACTATACAAGAGCATAAATTTTCCCAGTTCAAAATTTTTGACTTTTATATTCCTAGATTGGTAGTCTTGAACTCTAGATTTATTGATCCTTGAATTTTCATAAGCATCTATCCTTAGTTCCTCAAGTTCATTGAGATCTAATTTTATTTTTGTTCCAGCCAATGAGTGGTCATAATTTATTTTCTTAATTGCCCAAAAAGCCTTATGATCAATTTCAATAGGTAAATGGCATGATTTTCCATAAACCAACCTATATGGTGACATTCTTATAATGGTTTTGTATGTTGTACGATATGCCCAAAGAGCATCCGAGATTTTCTTGGACTAATCTTTCCTAGAAGGATTGACAGTTTTTTCAAGAATATTATTAATCTCCATATTTTCTAACTCATATTGACCATTGGTTTGAGGATGGTATGTAGTGGAAACTTTATGAGAAATCCCATACTTATACATGAGTGAATAGAATGGTTGGTTGCAAAAATGGGTTCCTCGATCACTGATTATAGCCCAAGGTATTCCAAATTGAGAAAATATGTGCTCTTTCAGAAATAGGATCACAACATGATGGCCATTAGACTTGGTGGGAATGGATTCAACCCATTTTTGAGACATAACCAACAGCTAAGAGTATGTAGAGGTATCCCCTATATTTTGGGAAGTGACCCATGAAATCGATTCCCCAACAGTCAAAGATTTAAATCATTAAGATGGGAGTGAGTGGAATTTGATCATTTTTGTGATTGACCCTACTTGTTGACACTTAGGATAGCTTTGAAAAAATGTGTAGGAGTCCCTTGAGAGGGTGGTCCAGAAGATAAAACACTGAAGAATCTTAGAATATTTTTTCTTAGAGGAAAAGTGACCTCCATATGCCTCACTATGACAGAATTTAAGGATGGACTCTTATTCAGATTTTGGGACACACCTCCTAATGACTTGGTCAGGGAACAACTTATAGAGGTATGGATCATCAAACACATAGTGTCTATCATCATAAAGGAATTTCCTTCAAGCTTGAGTCCCTAAGATATTTTTAATTACTCCTATAACTATGAAATTGTCTATGTCAACATACCAAGGTCAGTTACTTACAGAGTATAGGTGCTCACCAGGAAATGAATCAGACATAGAAAGGTGATGTGAGTTGTCTTTGAATTCCATCCTAGAGAGGTTATAAGCTATAACATTTTCAACGCCTTTCTTATCCTTGATTGTGAGGTTAAATTATTGTAATAGAATGACCCACCTAATCAGTCTAGCCTTAGCATCTTGTTTTTGGAAGTGGTATTTTAGTGAAGAATGTTCAGTGAACACAGTGATGGGGGATCCGAAGAGGTAGGACCTAATCTTCTCTAAGGAAAAAACAGTAGAAAGTAACTCCTTTTCAGTGGTGGTGTAGTTTATTTGGGAATCATTTAAGGATTTTCTTGCATAAACAATGACATAAGAAGTTTTATCACAACGTTGTCCTAACACATCTCCTACAGCAAAGTCACTGGAATCACACATAAGTTCTAAAGGAAGCTTCCAATTTGGAGATTTCGTAATGGGAGGAGAGGTGAGAGAGGATTTAAGGGTTGATAATGAACCCTCATAGCTTTATATCCAAACAAATGGAGAATCCTTTACTAGGAGAGCACAAAGGGGATGGGAGATTTAACTAATGTCCTTGATGAATCTTTTATAGAAACCAGCATGTCCTAAGAAATACCTCACTTCCTTGAAAGTTTTGGGTGATGGAAGGTGATGAATGATGTCAACCTTGTCTTTATCAACTTCAATCCCCTGACCTGAGACTAGATGGACTAGAACTAGTCCCTCTTTAACCATGAAATGGCATTTTTTCTAGTTTAGGACCAGATTTTTTTCTTCACATCTTGACAAAACTCTCTACACATTCCTCAGACATCCCTCAAATGTATCCCCAAACACAGAGAAGTCATCCATGAAGATCTCAATAAAATCTCCTACCATGTCTAATAATATTACCATCATGCACCGCTGGAAGGTTCCAGGGGCATTACATAATCCGAAGGGCATGCGTTTGAAATCAAAGGTGTCGAATGGACATGTGAATGTAGTCTTCCCTTGATCCTCTAGGGAGACCTCAATTTGATTATACCCCGAGTACGCATCTAAGAAATAGTAGAAGGCATGACCTTACACTCTCTCAAGGACTTGGTCAATGAATGGTAAGGGGAAATGGTCCTTCTTGGTAAATGAGTTTAGCTTCCTATAATCAATGCAGACCCTCCATCCACTACTCACCCTAGTTGGAAGAATCTCTCCATCCTTATTGGTTATCATTGTGATTCCTGCCTTCTTGGGAACCACTTGGATTGGGCTCACCCACTCACTCTCAGTTATGGGACAGATGATACCAGCTTTTAACAATTTTATAAGTTTATTCCTCTATACTTCCATGAGATTATGATTGAGTCACATTTGAGGTTGACGACATGGATTTGAATCAGATTCCAGAACAAACATATGAGTCCCAAAAAGTGGTCTAATCCCAGGAATATCAAACAGGGTCCAACCAATGGCTTTCTTGTGTTTCCTAAGGACATGTAGAAGCATCCTCTCATGATTGGATTCAAGATAAGAATAAATGACAATAGGATGTGTTTTATTGTCCCCTAGAAAGGCATACATGAGTGCAGCGGGAAGTTCCTTAAATTCAAGATCAGGTTGGTTCAGAATTTCAGCAGAATATTAGGACATTGGATCAATATCAATTTCTTTTTTAGAGTTTCATATAGGATTGATTCCCCACATATAGATGTTTTAGCTACTAGATTTTATTGATCAGATTTAGGGAAGGAATTTTGAGTGATCTCCATGAAAGTTGTTTCCTGAAAGGTTTCACTGATTTTTGGACCTAAGACTTCATCATAAGAGAAATTTGAAAATGATTCAAGCCAAGGAGATAAACTTCTTTCGTGTGAACAAAGGAAATCAATCTCATCCTGACTTAAACATCCATCAAATATTCCTTGATGTTCTAGGGATTCATTATCATTGCTTCCTATCATGTTTACTTTATGAATGCCCTCACCATACCCTATTTGTGAGCTTTCATTATAGATGTTAAAGTCTAGACTCATGTTTCCAAAGGTGATGGTCATGTTCCCATTTCGGACTCAGATAATAGAGTTTATTGTTGCAAGGAAAGGACAACCAAGTATGATTGGGGTTTGTTCTTTATTTCCTAAGTTTGGATGGTTGTTAAGGACAATGAAGTCAACAGGGTAGATGAAGTTTTTAACCTTTACCAAAACTTCCTTTAAAATCCCCTTTGGAACCCTAATTCTATGATCAGCAAGTTGAAGTGTGACAGATTTGGGTTGGAGCTCTTCTAGGATTAACTAGAAGTACACAGCATATGGGATGAGATTGACACTAGCACCTAGGTCACACTAGGCCTTGAAAACTTTGCTCTCACCTAGTTCAACATTGATGTAATGGAAACCTAGGTCTTTCAACTTAGGGGGAATGGTCCCTTGAATGGTGGTACTCACATTAGCTGCCAAAAGGACTTGTTTTTTATGTGAAAATTTTCTTTTAAAAGTGCACAAGTCCTTAAGGTACTTTGAGTATGCAGGTATGGTTTGTATTGAATTGAGAAGGGAAATGTTAAAATTTACTTGTGAGAATATTTCTCTCAATGTTTCACTCAATTAAGGCTTGGTTTTACCCCTCATGTGTTGAGGAAATGGTGTAGGTTGTGGGGTTGTTTGTTGAATAGTTATTTCTTTCATATTGTTATCAGTTTCCTCAGTTTGATCTTGTGGTTCATTTGAATTTTCATTAGAGTTTGAAGATTCACATGGTTTCTGACTTATTTGTTCAGGGTTCTCAATTTATTTCCCACTCCTTAAAACAGTCACAGCCTTTATTTTTTCATGAGTTCTTTGAATTCAACTTGACTCTCCCCTTGAAGTTGAGGACAATACCACCTGAGTAGGCATGGGTGCCTTTCCAGTTTTGATGGTTTTAAGTTCTTGTTTAAGGGAAGAGACTTCTGAGTTCATCCTTTCCATTTGTTTGCATAGTTGTTCTAGTAGACTTTGTGGAATAGTTTGGGTTAGTTCTTGATAAGATTGGTTTATCCCAGGGGGATATTTTGGAGGTGGGATGGTTTGTTGAAAATGGAATAGTGGATGTTGGTATTGGATAGGTTGGGTTTGGAACTAGTTATGGGTTTGGTAATTCTGATGGGGGTAAGGATTTTTTCCCTGTGGTTGGATAGGTTGTTGGTTATCTTTCCAGTAGAATCCTGGGTGGTCATTATACCTTGGGTTGAAGTTATTTTGGTATTGAGTCTTTTGAAAGTTAAAGGAATTTACTTCCACTGGGGGTCCTCCTAAAAGAGCATACTTGATGGATGGAATAGTTGGGAAGTTGTCTGTCTTATGGTCATGTTTGTCACAAATTGTGCAAACAAGGTCTATAGTTTGGATTTCATGGACTTTCCTAAGGTCTATCTCTTCAAACTTCATAGAGAGTGCTGCGAGTTTAGCCCTAAGGATTTCCTCTTCTCTAAGTGTATTAATTCCAGTAGTTCTTTGTGGATTTTCAGAATAAGGTGAAGTTCCCCATGTTTGGTTTTGTTCAGAAAGGCTTTCTAGATACTCGTAAGCATCATTTGGGGCTTTGTTTTTAAATGTTCCATTACACATCATGTCAATGAATTGTTTGTTCCCCAGACCCAACCCTTCATATAAAATTCTCACTTGTTATATAATAGAAAAACCATGGTGTGGAACCATGTTTAGAGTGTCTTTGAACCTCTCCCATGTTTCATAGAATGACTCTCCCCCTTTTTCAAAAAAAATTTGGATGCTATTTTTAAGTACAATTGTTTTGTGGTGGGGAAAGTATTTTTTGTATAATTCTCTTTGTAATTTCTCCCAAGAGTTTATGGATGATGGTCAGAAATTTTTAAGATGATTTTTAGCTCGATACTTTAAAGAAAAAGGAAATAGACTCAACTTAGATGATTCTAGTTGATGTGGGGGACACATGGTTTCTACAATTTCATTGAACTCCTTAATGTGAAGGTAGGGCATCTCGGACTCCATTCCATGGAATATGGGAAGGTGGTTTAAGACATGGGGTTTAAATATGTAGTTAGAATATCCTAGTGAATTGTGTCTAATGAATGAGGGAGCATTGGTCTAGGCAGCTGTGAGTTAGTCATTCATGATTTTATCGACCACATTCCCCAAGTTTGGGGCTGCCACATTTGGATTCTCATTTTGGTTTCCACCCGGATTTATGAGTTGGTTTCTTTGAAGACCTTACATTGAAATAGGATCAATTTTGGACTCTGGAATATCAAGAGGATTAATATCTAATGGAAATAATCCCCTAGGTTTACTTGACTCCCCAACCCTAGGACTTTCCACTCTAACTAGACAGTTTGATTGATCGCGGGTGTAGGCAAACCTGCGCCAAAAGAAAAAAAATGAGAAAGGGACAAGATAAAAGATATTAGGTGAGAATAGAAGAAATGGGTGAGAATAGAATGGGTGTTGAGATGACTTACATGGGTCCTTATCAATAGAGCCAAAATTTGATTCACGCTCAAATTTACCCAAGAGATGAAGGTAGAACGGTCCTTGTAGTTTAGCTTGGGTTGTTGAATCCTCAGAGACCTAAGAAGAAACCTATAGACATGTAAATTCTATGTACTGTTTTTTTATATGAAGTGAGATAATTGGGTTGATTTTATATGGGTTTAAGTGAACTCTAAGACACTAAAGTTAATTCAATTTTAAAGTATGACTTGATCCTAGGTTATCACTTGGGGTGGATTGGATGCATTCTCTTTTCAACTATTTCAATTTCTTATATTTGAGATGAGTTAATTTAAGAAGATCAAACAAAATCATCACTCATTGGTTTAATTCCTACACACCCTAATACTAATCACCTATACACTTGAAGGATCAAATATTTTATCACTCCAAGGTAAAGGTTCGTATTAGCACTTGAAGTTTGTGGACTTAAAATTCAATATGGATGAAGAAGTTTTAAAATCATCAAATAAGAATACCATTTTAAAGAAGTGATAAGATATTAAGTTAGTGATAAATAAAATCCAATCCAGAACCTTTATACTCCCTTGGATCAACCCATAAGTGGGTTAGCCCTCCATTGATCATATGGTTTCAATGGAAGTGGAAATTAGACTCATGAGGGAGGAATTGGAGAAGTAAAAAAAACAATGAAATAACAATCACTCCACCATTGTGTGATAATCTCACAAGGTTTGGTATGAACAAGTTCACACATTGTGGAAACGGTATAAAAGTGATAATAAGAAGAATATAAAAAGAGAATATGAAGAACTTTTATAAATAAGCTAAGGTAATTCAAGGAACTTACAATTGAGGGAATGTGATTACAACATCAAATTGGAAGCATAACATTAAGATGAAAACAAAGCTCAAAATATGATCAACTCCTCCACCACCACTACCTTAAATAGTCATTTTTGAATACTTGGGTCGAGCATCAAATATTCCAAGTCTCCTCAATTAATTGTAGTAGGCCATAGGTGGGTGGAAAGTTGAGGGATAGTTGATTTTTTCACCCTTTACCTAAGGTGGCATCCATCTTTCATCCACCAAACAAATGCATCTTAATGTACTTCTAGATGGCAGAATTAGAGTGGGAAATAGAAGAAAAAAGTAAATATCCAGATTTATCCTATATCTCTGTAAACTTTCAGCCCAAATTAATATGTGCTTATTGGGATATGATTAAAATGGTGGGATGTTTTTCTGGGCCGCAGAATCTGCCCCAGAATTTTATCTCTAAATTGGTACACCTTAATAACCATCATGGAGGCCGAATTAGCACTATCTTCTGAATAATGATTTGTTCCTGTATATGTATTCTAGCATCCCACGAAATATGGGCTCCATTAGGCCTGTATGTTGGGCCCCACATTCTCATCAGTGGGCTGGTGTCCAATCTACCTTCTCCAGAATTGTTTGCATGAAATCGCATTTTGGTGGTCTTCCAATGTGAATCTTCCAACACTTCACAAGTATGAATTGTTTTCAATATAATTAGAAACCTGAAAATTAAATATGAAAATAAAATTAAGATCATTGGGTACTTTAAAGGATGTTCAAAAATGTACCACATAATAGTGAATTTTAAGAAGAAATTACAATCATAATGCAAAATGATGTTCAAAGTGTAAAATGCACTAAAATGGTGTTTATGAATAATAAATCACATGAATATTATATATATTAACAATGAATATTATCCTCATTTAGTGTCTAATCAGGGCGCCTATTCCCGCTGTAAATAATTGGTTATTTGTGACAGGTTGGTCAGCCCGTCGCAAATAACCTCTTCGACAGATTATTTGCGACGAGATTTATTCCTATCACAAATAATGGTTTTCCCATAGTGACATTATTTATAATATACATAAAAATATTAATTTTGAAAAAATTTTGTAAAAAATAAAAATAGATATAAATATTAATTTATAATTCATTTATTTCCACATAAATACATCCATAAAATAATTTTAAGAATATGTACATGGAATAAAAATATTTAGAAAGTAAATTCTTAAAACATTTAAAATGATCTTTTAAGTTGAATTATCCCTTACTTCGAGTATGTCTTTCCATGTACATTAGTTATATTCCTAAATAATAAACTTATGATAATTATTTACATTCATAATAACCCTTTTGAATTTTATTATTCCTTTTATTTTATTTATTACCATGTGATATAAAATTACATAATCAATTAAGTTCATGCCGAATGTTTCGAGAATATTTGGCTCATATATGAAAAATGAGATTAATAAGTTGACTATGGTCAAGTAGGTCATTATTCCATAATATCTAAAATAATTATCAGGAAATAATTATCATTTTTATACATCAATTATAATTTTAAAAATAACCATGAAATATGGTTATGAAAAATGAACTACACTACAATCATGGATACCGTAGGTAGTACGTATGCATTAGTAACATTTCCATTTTTCAATGATCATGATGGAAAAAAAAGGTAAGTATTATTTAATCCTTATATAATTATAATTATATCATAAATATGATATTATTTATTTAAATACACTTATATATATCATCCATGTGATGTGGTCATGAAAAAATGAATCACATTGCTTCGTGGAGATGGTAATACACACGTATACATGAATGACACAAATATTTTCAATTGATGGAAATGGAATAAAGTAGATAATTTATTAAATTTATATAATGATAAATATTTCATGAATAACACTCACAAACACACACACACATATATATATATATATATATATTAAGTCTTTCATTATAACCATTTATGAGAGGCGTTGATGGAAAACAAATTACATCAGTTTGTGAGGCGGTAATTCATCATACACATGAACAATAGTTTCATTTCTCATTTGATGGAAGAGGATATGGATATATATTATTTCATTGATTTAATAAAATATAATTATATGGAATATATTTAACTTATTATTTCATCATTTTTGAATAATATTTGAAGAAGGTAGAATAAGAAATAAAAGTAAAACATTCGATTAAAATCTATACCTCTTCTTCGGACAACCACTTTTGTTTTACACCTCAATCCCTCTAAGGTTAGTATTATACCAAAAAATAATACCTATAGGATGAAGTAAAGGATTTTGGTAAATTATTTGGTCAAGTATTGGTAGATCTAGAGTGCTCAAAAGCAGCGGAGAAGAGAGGAGAGGAGGTTCCCTTTTATAAGTGAGGGGAAGGATACACCTCCAATTTCTTAAATGATCAAATATTATATGTATCATAATAATTTAAACTAGAATAAATTCACCCAAAATTATAATATAATATATTATAGGGTAAAAATAAACTCATCCAATCACATTTGTACAAGAATTGGATAAATTTTAAGCTGTATCCCCTAGTTAAACCAATTTATACTCATTTTAACATTAATTGTGATAACTTAACTTTTTACCATGATAACTTAATTATATGACCAAAAATAAAAGGGCCCTTACAAGAAAGTTTGAAAATGATGATTATAAATTTTGAAATCATTTTATCAGGTTCAATTTCTAATGGTGGAAGAAATTACCTTTAATATAATAACACAAAATTCATGAAAAATAGTTTTAATGAAAATGCATGATTTAAGTGTAAAAATAAATTTACCATGAAATAAAGTAATAAATTGGTTTGGATGAATTTGATTTTTAAATAATAAAAAAATGTTTTTTGAATTTTGGAGAATTAAAAAATTGAATGAAATCTTCCATCCATTCCATTAAATTCAAAGACCCAAAAATAGTTTTTAATTTGAATAAAATATAAATCATCTTCTCAAAAATCAATCTTGGTTTCCCAAATTCAAAGTAACATTTTAAAATAAATTACTTAACTCCTTAAAAAGATATGTTTCCAAAAAACACTCATCTAAAAAAGATAAAGGATAGTTTTTAGGTAATCTTCACTCTTATTTCTTTAGTTTAACCCCACAGTAAACTTATCTTAACCTAAACTATGGTAATATATTTTTATTATTTTTACTATTCATTATGAAAAAAATTAAGTTTAAATTATATCATAATATTTATTATTCTGATTAAAAATATGGAATCTATTTTATAAAATTTAATTTACAGAAGTGGAAGAATTTAATTTAAGATTAAACCCACAAAACATGATGAAAAACAGTTTTTCATAAAAATTTCTTTTTATGTATAAATTTTTTTTAACAAATTAATGTATAGTATTGATTAAAATAAAATTTATTGGAATATTTTTAAATAAAATGAAACATTTTCATTTTAAAACTAATCTAAAATATAATCTTACTTTGTAAATACATGAAATAAAAAGATAGTTTTCAATAAAAATTAGTATTTTTTACTATTCATTGAAAAATAAAAATGTTTAGAGAATTATTAAAAATTAATCCTAAGATAATTTTGGAATGACGAATTAAAAATGAAATCCTCTTTATCAAATACAATTTATTATACAGGATGAAATTAATTAAAATATTTGATCATAAAAATCCATAAAATCGTTTTTGAAGAAAACATATTTTTGAAGTATAAAAAAATTTAATAAAAATTGAGTGATTGTTTACTAATAATTAATAAATACATTTTTATTGAGTTGGAACATTATATAAATTTCATACTATTTCTATTTATATTCATACCCTCCAATTCAATGTCTAGGTTATAATAGTCATATTTAAATAATAATATTTTGTGGTTTGTTTAAACTCAGTGTTGTGTGTTGTTTACACTATCAATCATAATGTTGTTCTTTTAAAATATTGGGGTGTTATAATAGAAGAGTAATTAAGATAAAAAAAATAAGAATTATAATATTCAATAGAAGTCCCAACTAGTCAAGGTATTAATTGATGTTTAAAATGACTTGAAGGGGTTAAAAATAGTCTATATGTAGTATAAAGATCCATCCAGGTGATGCAGGTGGAATAGGTCGTCACCAATCCAATGAAATAGGACTTTTTTCTATACCCCATATTCACTGTATGGTACCACACTTCAGGTTCATGATTATTTTCTAGTTGACCCACTGTAATAGGTATCTTATTATAGTGGCATGTGTGATCGATGATTATTTTCCGGTTTCACCCAGGACTATACTTTATTATTTAAAGGTAAAACTTGTAAGTATATTTTCAACCTTGTGAGTCTATAAATGAATGGTGTAAAGATAATTGAATGAGATAGTCAATATCCTAATAGGTTTAATAGTTAAATAGAAAAAAAGATTAAATTGGAATAAAAATTCACCAACAATGATTCACCCCTAGTGTTTAGAATATCCTTAAGTTGTCCTATCAGTTTTTATCAATGGTAAGGTTCACTAATATTTTATTCTTTATTTTGAATTTTTTCCCTTTTTAAATATTTAAGTGTCTTTCTTGTTTTATAATGAAGCATATTTTTTGTGAAGAATTTTTTGTATCATATTAGAATTTAATTTCAAACAAGACTATGTTAAAAATGAGTAATAAGGAGAAAATAAGGTTTAAGAAGTTGTCCCTCTTGTCCAGAGAAGATGAAGTTTCATTGTTCTCCCTTCTAAGATAAAAAATAAGATATATCGGGATTTAATAGAGAATAATGTTTGTCTAATCTACCACAAAGTCGTTGGATAACCCCTCTAACTCAATTAGATAAAGAAACTCAAGTGGTTAAGTGTATTGGCCCGGACCCCCGTGGTCCATTACTTTGTCAAAATCCAGTGTTTGGGGTGTTCTTGGAGGCAATGGTGGCACATTTCAAGAGTTTTCCAAATTTCCATTTTTTCATCAGTGAGTTGGGCATCGGTGAGTCACGTCGGTAACTCAGCATCGGTAGGTTAGCATCGATAGATTGTGATGGTAGATTAGTATTGATAGGTTAGAATTAGTAGATCATGTTAGTAGCTTATCATCGGTGACTCAGGGCATCAGTGACTCAGGGGGTCAGTAGGCTGGGTGTCGGTAGGATGGGCATCGATGAGTGGCATCGGTGACTCGCCTATCGGTGTGTCATGTTAGTGACTCGTGTCGATGGGTCAGGTCGGTGGGCTACTTCGGTGACTCACATTAGTGAGTCAGGCATCAGTGACTCACTATCAGTAACTTGTTTCGGTGAATCACCCATTGGTGAGTCATTTCTAGTTTTCCCAGTTTTTTTAGTTTCACCCCTTTGATATTTTATTTGACGTTAAATGAGTTAAATGTCGTATTTAATGAGTTTTTGGTCCGTTTCAAATGGTATTTATCTCTTAAAAACTTGAAGCTTCTGTCGACTCCCAAACTATGTGGTCTTGATCGTGATCCGGCATTTATGGCCTTTAAAATAGTTTCCCCATAGATTTAGGATTTGGCCTTTCTAAATCTAAAATCCTCCCTTCCTTTTAACCCTTATACATTCTCTTGGTGCACCAAGAACCTTTCTTCCCAAAGGATTTGTGCGCCTTTATTGTAGAAGTTTGTTCTGTTTTTCCCTAGAGTCTTTCATATTTCTCACACGACCCCCTGTTTTTTATGCAAGGAATAATTGTTGATCGATGATTTTTCTAGGTAGGGATTCCTTCATCTTTATTTACCTTGTGAATCTTTTGGGGTGGGTGTACTGATATCTTCCTGTGGTCACAATAGTTGAAACCAATTTAACAAAGATAATAAGAAGTAATAAATGAGGGTCTAGGAGTAATATGATGATGATCTCCTTGTTTTATATGTTATCCTTGATCCATGTCATGTTTTGTAAGGGTTGTATGACTTCTAAAAATCATGGCCATTGGTGGTATATGTTTTCACACTTGTATGTATTGTGAATACTTGTTGATACTCAATGAACAACCACGTGATTATGAAATTGGTTAACCACATATATTCGGTAAAATAAATGGATTCTCTCAGATCAAACTCGTTCTTTGATAGCCTCTATTTTATCATGTGTAATTAAAGAACATGTGCTACTAAATCTAAATAAACCTTACCTTGTTGTTTTGTCTGTGTGTTGTGTGTTGTTCTGTTCAGCTTATGTTTTTGATGTTCATATGGTGTTGTGGATGGGAGTGTGGTTGTGCATATAGGGTGGTTTGGGTGGTGTAATGGTATCTTGGGATGATAGATTGGTTGATTGTGGAATGGATGAACTTGTTATATAGTGGGACTGCATCTGGGAAGTGGTTGGACAGTGGGGCTACAGGACTGGGTTGTTCCATGTTCATGTTTATGGGTGTGATGGGTGTGGTGTTTTTGTGCAATGGGGATACCAATTGTGGTAGTAATGAGGTTCATTGAGGGTTTTTCTTTTTGATAGGAAGGATAGGGTGGCATGACTTTGAATAATGATGGTGTTAGTGATTGAACGGGTGTTCACGAGAGGGGATTATGTAGTGGGACTACAATCTGGGTGATTTTTTTTCTAAATGTGGTGTCTTTTGTGCAGCGGGGCTGCCTGGGATAGATTAGGAGGGATGATTTTGAATAAGGATGGTGTTATCTTGCATGGGACTTTAACCCAGAGTTTCTAGAAACCATTTTTTTATGAATGGGTGTTAGAATGTATTCATTTAAATTGGCCTTATTTCTTTGTCTGGATTTGATAGTGGTTAGTATGATTGCTTCACCTTATAATTTTTGTAGTATTTGGTAGTATTCTGGGTAGGGATGGAATAAATAAACAAATTAAAAATGCAGAGTGAAAAATGGATGAATGAATTGGTTGGGGGTATGTTTTGAGTTATGGATTGTAGTCAAGTGTCGTTCATTTATAGACTTATCGAAGTGACCATTGTTTGTGGTGGTGTTTTCATGTAGGGTTGGCAGCAAGGGTAGTTTTGGTGTGGGATGGTTTTTGTTTTAAAAACCCATATGTTGGGATAATTTTTTGGTACCTATATATATACATGTATTTCCTTGTGAATTTTATACGCACCCCACCCATGTTGAGCACTATGTGCTGAACACCCCCATTATTATAGAGGAGGGTGTCCTTTCCCAACATCCTAGTGGGAGGATGGATGGATATTTATTGGATCTTCCTTGATCCCTCTTCTATCCATTGGTAGACCTAGACTCTTCAGGCGGGTTATGGTGTGGTTGTGAGGCCTAGGTGTCTTAGGGTGAGGTGTGCTTCCCATGTGTATTTGGGATCAGTTGTGCGGTGATTCCCAAGTGTCATTGGGATGGAGTTGTGGTTTGTGACCCAGGTGTTTGTGGGCGAGATGTGATGTGTTATGTGGCTCAGGTGTGTACAGGAAGGTTTTGATAGTGGGGATTCTGGAAGAGAGTGGTAGCATCAAGGCATTAATTGTTAGGGATGAGCAATTAACCAGTGGGAAGTGATGCGGGGTACCTAAATATTGATGTGATTACTACTTTAATTTACATGACTTGCATTATTTGGTTAGTATTCCTTATTAAGGTTGGGGTGGATAGTATACCTAGTTATGTTCTTTTTAGTTTCTGATGTTTTTCCACGTAGGCATTAGTATTCTTCTCCCACTTGTGCATGGGTGACTTTGGTGTTTCCCTACTGAGTATACTTGTATTCTCACCCTACATATATAAAATTGTTTTCAGGTTTATAGGGAGATTATGTAAACTGTTCTGGACCTTAATAGCTCAAACGTTGGGGATGGTTTCTTTGTTGCCTCTTAGTTTTACTTTTGTATTTGCTTTATATTTTTCTTTTTATTTACAGTAGTTTTACTTTAAACATGAATGTGGGATGGATTTTGGCTTCATTATATATGTTTCTTGGAGTTGTTTTAGGTTGATACATATTATCTCCTAATATTTTTTTCATTAAAAAGGGTAATGTCTCACATCTTATGTGAATTTTTACCTACCCTTGGTGTTAGTCTCCACCTTGGGGCCTATTGGTGGTGGGAATCATAGGTCAATATCTCTCATTCTTATTGAGGAAGGAAGGTCTTGACATCTTTCTATTCCTTATCTCATCTTGAATAAGTTGGGTCATGATAGAATGGTATCAGAGGCTCATGATTGAGAGATAAGATGGAGTTTGGAGTTAGGAACAATGAGGATTTCATGGGTTGGTAGGGAAATAGTTTTAGGTGATCTTGGTGCATGACATAGGCTGGGGAAGATCGGCTAGGAAATAGTATTTTAGCCCCCCCCCCCCCCCCCCCGTGATTTGATGCAAGGACTCTGAGCTTATTGAATGACCAAGTGAAGCCACACCAATTTTAGGGTAGAGACCCTAGGAAAGGTACATTCATCATGATGACTTGTGTTCATATTTCTTTTGTGCATTTTTAGGAAATTAAAATAAAAAATGAGGCTAAAATGAATAAATTTTGTACTACTCAGGCTTAGGAATTTCTTTTTTACCTTTTAGTTATGGAACCCGGTCTTCATCCTCGAGTGGCTCAGTTAGTATAGGCTCATTAGGCCAATCTAGATGATTGACAGAGGGTTGATCTAGAGGAGGAGGAAAATCAGTGGTAGAAGACACTTTGTGCTTTCCAACAACAGACACTGGGAAAGTATGAGTGCAATGTCTCAATCATGGAGATGGAGAGTTGGATCGAGGATCTAGTGATCGCTTTTAGATCGATCTGGGATCCCAAAGATTACTAGGTTCCCCTAACAGTGATCCAGATGAGGGTATCAGTGCATCAGTGGTGGAGGCTTTACCTTAGGGAGAGTAAGGAGACCAATGTTTTGTGGGATGACTTTGAGAAGGAGTTGTGGGTGGAATTATTTTCTTCGACGATGAAGGTTGAGAAGCAACAGGAGCTACTCTCCCTTCAGCAGGGAAGTATGTCGATGAGGGAGTTGGGGATCAAGTTCAAGGATCTCTTTCTCTTTTCTCTGAACCTCTTTTTAGATGAGGAGTCTCGGGAGAGACATTTAGAGGAGGCACTCCGTCCTTCCCTCCAGTATGTGGTTACTCCCTTTACCCTACCGACATACTTAGAGGTTCAAAAGAAGGATGAGGTGGTAGAAAATATGCACTCACGAGGAGTTCTACCACGAGAGGGGATCTAGCCAAGTTCTTAAAAGGGGAAGGTTTTCAGTAGTAGGTCTCCAGTGATAGGACCTTCTAGGTTTCGACCAGTGGGAAACCGACCCCAGTAGTTTCAGTTTTTACCTTCTGGTCCTCATCCTTTTCCCGCAGGCTTGGGGATGAGGTGTTTTGATTGTGGAGGTCGTGGGTACCTTCAGAGTTAGTGCCTAGTTTGAACTCAGTATGGTGTGGGTGGGTAGGTATAGTGCCCACCTCAGCAGCTATTTCCATCTAGGTCGTTTCAACAGTAGGGACAGAAGGCTCCTACTCCACTGAGGGAAGACAGAGCGGGAAGAGGCCGACTTGAAAGAGTTCCACAATGACCTCGACCCAGGTGTGTTTGGGGATGCGTATGAAAGTAGAGGGGTCAAGGATTTGGGCGTTGTAAGTTGCACACAACAGAGGTAGCAGTTCCAGCAGGGGCTGATATCTTTCAAGGTATGATCATTGTGTTCAGTACTCTTTTTTGCGATTTATTTTATTTGATAGATTAAAACTCATTCATTACACTCATTCTATCCCATTATCTAGGAGTAAACATAGATATAGTTTCCATGCCCCTAGTTTTGAGTAACCAGTCGGAGGTCAAACTATCTTATTTGATGTTTTACAAAGATGTACATTGATGTTGGGGCCGCATCAATCCAGTGGGGATCTATTCTTAATACAGATGCATCCATATGATGTCATCCTTATCATTGACTATTTTTTCCATGCATATTTTCATCGACTACTTCTGTAGTAGATTCATGTTTTTAGATGTGGGTGGCCAATGTGTGGATTTTGTTGGTGATCAGAGTTTTCTGATGGGCAGTCCACATGTAGAGCCTCTTATTTCCTTGTTGGTCAAGATTTCAGTGGAATAAATGGATTTGGAGATGTTGGTGGCTCCCATAGTTGTTGGGGAGTTCTTGGATGTTTTTTTCAAGGAGGTTGTGACTCTACCCCCTCAACTTGATGCTGATTTCAGGATAGACTTGAAACCCAGTGATTCTCTAATTTCGATGACTCCTAATCATATGGCACCATATAAGTTACTGGGAGATAAGGATTTAGATTAATGATCTGATGAATAAGGGATTTATCTTATTTAGTGTTCCACTATGGGGGGATCCGGTCTTTTTTGTGAAGAATTTGGATGGTGGTCTGAGGCTTTGTATAGACTACTGGAGGTTGAATCAGATAATGGTCAAGAATGGTTACCCTATCCTGAGGATAGATGATCTTTTCAACCAGCTAAGGGGAGAAATTTGGTTCTCTAAGATCAATATATGTCCTAGATATCACCAACTGAGTGTGAAGGAGTATGATATCCTGAAGACTTCATTCAAGTGCAGGTATGGGCACTTAGAGTTTGTGGTTATACCATTCTATGTTACAAACACACCAGCCATGTTCATGGGGCTTATGAACTCTGTCTTTCATGAGTTCCTAGACCATCTCATTTTCATATTCATCGATGACATCCTAATCTACTTGAACTCAAAGGAGGATAATACTGAGCATTTCAGGACTATCCTAGAGGTCCTTCAACACCACCATATCTATGTAAATCTATCCAAGTGAAAGTTTTTGACACGAGAAGTCCACTTCCTTGGATATGTGGTGTATTAGCAGGGTGTAGAAGTGGACCCATAAAATTTTGAGGTAGTCGTCTCATGGGTAGAACCCAAGAATGTGGTATATGTTTGCAGTTTTCTCATCCTAGTGGGATACTATTAGAGATTCATACCTAATTTCTCTTGATTAGTATCTTCATTGATGGATCTGACCAGAAAAGGCCAAGATTTCATGTGGAGCGAGCAATTCAAGGTAGAATTCAACTAACTGAAGGGGGAGTTATTAATTTCCCCAGTGCTCAGGTTTCTAGAGGAATGGGTGATGTTCGAGGTGTTTTGTGATGATTCCCTTCTAGGATTTGGATGTGTGTTGATGCAGCAATGGGGAGTGATCTCATATGGTTCTATGCAGTTATGTCCTTGTGAATGTAACTATGACACCATGATCTAGAGTTGTTAGGGTTCATGTTTTCACTAAAATTGTGGTAGCATTACCTCATTGGGGAGTTCTTTGTGGTCTTCATGAATCATAAGATCTTGAGGTACATCTTTTTCCAGTGATATCTGAACTTTTGGTGGTATAGGTGGATGGATTTTCTCTAGGATTATGATTTTGAGATCTCCTAAACCTCAAGAAAGGGGAATGTTGTGGCTGATTCTTTGAGTATGAAGTCTTAGAAGGAAGTGTTTTGGGAATCTGCGGACACTTAGAGAGCAATGGAGGAGTTGGTTGCCTTGCACTTAGATGCAAGAATGGATGGTGGTAGAGGATGTATATTTCAAATGATGGTGAAATCATCTTTGAGGAAGCTTTTGGATTATTCTCAGTGGAGATACTCGGAGGCGGAGGTAATGTGTGATTCTTTGGCTAGGGTGATGCTTTGGAGGGATGGTTGGAGGATGGTCAGAATTAGATGTTGTTCCATGAGAATTTTTTTGTTCTCGTGGAGATGCATGAGCGAGTTATTTGTGAGTTTCATAGCTCATACCTAGAGGTACACTCAGTAGTTTACAAGATGTACCATGGCTTAAGGGAATAGTTATGGTGGCTCGGGATGAAGTGATCAGTGGTGAAGTTTGTGGAAAATTTCTTTGTGTGCCAGCAAGTGAAGGCTAAGAACCATGTTCCCAAGGGTTTTTTGCAGCCCTTAGATGTCCCTAAGTGGAATTGTGATGACATGTCAATTTATTTATTCATAGTATTACCCAAGTCTCTGGGAGGGTGTGATGAAATATGGGTAGTATTGGATCGGTTGATGAAATCAGCTCACTTCTTAGTGGTCAAGGAGTTGAGTGTAGTGGATTCCATAGCATAGAGGTATGTGGATGAGGTGGTGAAGATACATGGAGTTCCAAGATCTATTATCTCAGATTAGGATATATGTTTTACATCGTGAGTCTGGAAGGGATTACAGCATGCCTTTGGCACCCAGTTATTCCTCAACACTAATTTCCACACTCATACATGTAGGAAAACAGAGAGGACCATCCATACATTTGTGGACATGTTGTGGGAATGTGTTATAGACTTTAGTGGGTCTTGGGTGTGATATTTAACCTTGGTAGAGTTTTTTTACAATAATAGCTATCACTCTTTCATTGGAATGACTCTATTTGAGGCTTTATATGGAAGATCGTGTCGTTCACCTTTATGCGGGATAGAATTTGGGGAGGAATATATTCTTTTTTTTCGAAATGGTTCATAGTAAGACTGAGAAGGTACAGATTTTTCATGAGATGATGAAGATAGAACAGGACTGGTAGAATTCATATGCCAATCATAGGAGGAGGCTTATGGAATATGAAGTTGGGGACCATGTGTTCTGGAAGGTTTCCCCTAGATGTGGGAAGTGGAGGTTCAGAAGAGGGATTAAGCTTTCTCCTAGGTTTATCACACCCTTCAAGGTGTTGGGATGAGTTGGTGAGTTGGCATACCAGTTGGAATTACCACCGCAGTTGAGAAGCATCCTCAACATCTTTCATGTCTCCTAGCTTCATCGATATCTTCATGATGACTCACATGTCATTGATTAGGGAGAGTTGGATATTGGGATGATGAAACATTCATGGAGTAGTCATTACAGATCCAGGATCATTGGGAGAAGGTGCTACATGGATGGACCATTCCCTTGGTTCATGTGTTGTGGAGGAATGGTGGCTTGGAGAAGAGTACTTGGGAGTGAGATATGCAGATGTGTTCCTAGTACCCTTTTTTTGAGTTTTTCTTGTGTGTTTTTATTTGTGATATATTTCTTGAACCTTGTTTTCTATGATATGAGTTGTTTACTTATTCTATAATGTATGATAAATTCCTAACATGTGAAAAAGGTGGAGAGTAGATTTCTAACCAAGATGCATTTATTGAGATGCGATTAAACCCATGAAGGCGATTCAGTGCTGCCCAGAGCAGACAATATATTGACATGGAGAAAGGAATTCCCTTATTCATGTGTCTTGATAGTTGGTTCTTGTGTGGGGTTTCTTGTGGATGTTTGGGTTATTAGATGTGGTAGTATGTATTCTTGGATTTTGAGGTTTCACTCCAGCTTTCAAATAACATAGGTGGTTTATCCTTGAGAGGTATCTTATGGGGTGGTTGTTCGGACCCCTATTTCTTCTGGGTTTGGTTTTGAATTATTGAGGGTGAGAATAGTTTGAGAGGTATCTGATGTAATATCCCGAACCTCCTTGGTCCATTACATTTTCAAATTCCAGTGTTTGGGGGTGTTCTTGGAGGAAATGGTGGATCGTTTCAAGAGTTTCCCAAATTTATAGTTTTTCTATCGGTGAGTCAGTAATCGGTGAGTCTCGTCGAAAGAACAAAATTGGTAGGTTGGCGTTGGTAGCTAATATTGGTAGCTCAGTGTCGGTGACTCGGTGCATTGGTAGGTCGGGCATCGATAGGAAGGGTATCAGTGAGTGGCATCAGTGAGTGGTTTCGGTGACTCACCTGTCGGTGGGTCACATCGGTGACTCATGTTAGTGGGTTGGATCGGTGACTCGTATCGGTGGGTCGTGCCAGTGATTCATGTCAGTGAGTCAGGATTTGGTGACTCACTATTAGCAACTTTTGTCTGTTACTCACCCATCGGTGAGTCATTTCCAGTTTTTACAGTTTCCCCTTTGACATTTCCTTTGACATTAAAAGAGTTAAATTCCATATTTAATGAGTTTTGGGGGCATTTCAAATGGTATTTATCTCTTAAAACCTTAAATATTCCATTGAATCCCAAACCATGTTGTCTTGATCATGATATAGATTTAATGGCCTTTAAAACATTTTCCTCATAGATTTAATATCTGGATTTTTTAAATCCAAAATCCTCTCTTTCTTTGTACCCTTTCTCTTTCTCTTGGTGCACCAAGAACCTTTCTTCCCCACGGATTCGTGTGCCTATGTTATAACAGTCTGTTCATTTTTTTCCTTGAGTCTTTCCTTCTACTCACGTGACCCATTTTTTATGCAAGGAATAATTTTTGATCAATGATTTTTCTAAGTAGGGATTCCTTCGTCCCTATTTCCTTTGTGCATCGTGCAGGGTGGGTGTAATGATATCTTCCCATGTTTATGATGGTTGAAACCAATTTAATAAATATAATAAGAAGTATTAAATTAGTGGTTTGGAGTATGATGATGATGATACCCTTGTTTTATATGTTATCCTTGATCTATTTCATGTTTTTTAAGGGTTGTATGCCTTCTGAAATCATGGTCATTGGTGGTCTCGGTTTGCACACTTTTATGGATTGTGAATACTTGATGTTGATACTCCATGAATGACCTTGTTATTAATAAATTGGATGACGACGTATATTTATTTAAATAAATTCATTCCCCAGGATCGAACTCATTTTGTGATAACCCCTATTTTTTCAAGTGGAATTAAAGCACGAGTGATGCTAAATCTAAATAAACTTGCCTTGTTGGTGTGTTTATGTGTTGTGTTTAGTTCTGTTCATCTTGTTTCTGTGTTGTTCGTGTGGTGTTGTGGTAGAGATTTTGGTTCTGAGTGTGGTTTGGTACAGGTGGTGTAATGGTGTCTTGATCTGAGAGATTGGTTGATTGTGGAATGGATGAACTTTTTATGTAGTGGGACTGTATCTGGGTAGTGGTTAGGTAGTGAGGCTACAGGACTGGTTTGTTTCATGTTCATGTTTATGGGTGTGTTGGGCATGGTGTTGTTGTAAAATGGGGATGTTGAGTGTGGTAGTAATGCGGTTAATTGGGGGATTTTATTGTTGAGAAGAAGGACAGGGTGGAATTACTTTGAAGAATGATGGTGGTAGTGGTTTAATGGTTATTCAAGAGAGGGGAGTGTGTAGTGAGACTGCAAGCTGGGTGAGTTTTGTTTTCTTAATGTGGTATTTTTCGTGCAGCGGGGATTCCTATGATGGTTTAGGAGGGATGATTTTGAAGAAGGATGGTGTACCTTATGTGGGCCTTTCACCTGGATTTTCCAAAAACCATTGTTTTATTAATGGGTGTTAGGATGGATTATTTTACCTTAGCCTTCTCTATTTGTTTGGCTTTGGTAGTGGTTGGTATGGTTACTTCACCTTATAAAATTTATAGTGTTTGGTAGTTTCCCATGTAGGGATAGAATAAATAAACAAAATGATAATGTAGAGTGACAACTGGTTAAATGAATTGGTTGGGGTATATTTCTAGTTATGGATTGTAATAAAGCGGAGTTCATTTATCGACTTACGGAAGTGACCATCATTCATGGTAGTGCATGCATGTAGGGATGGCAGTAAGGGAAGTTTTTGTGTGGGCTGGTTTTTGTTTTGAAAACTCATAGGTTGAGCTGAGTGTTTGGTACCTATATATATACATGTAACTCCTTGTGATTTCTATATTCACCCCACTCGTGTTGATAACTACGTTCCGAAAACACCATTGTTATGGGGGAGGGTGTCCTTTCACAGCATCCCGGTGGGAGGATGTATGGATGTTTATTGGCTCTTCTCTACTCTATATTCTAGGAATTGGTATCCATAGACTCTTCGGGCAGGATGTGGTGTGGTTGTGAGGCCCAGTGTCTACGGGTGATGTGTGCTTCTCAGGTGTCTTCGGGTTGAGTTGTGTGGTGATTACCAAGTGTCTTTGGGATGGATTTTTGGTTTGTGTCCCAGGTGTTTGTGGGTGAGCTGTGATATGATATATGGCCTAGGTGTGTGCAGGAAGGTTGTGACAATAGGTCTTGTGAAAGAGCATGGTAGTGTCAGGATGTTTTTCATTATGGATGAGCAGTTAACCTGTGGGAAGTGGTGCGGGGTACCCAAATGTTGATGTGCTTACTAATTTAATTTACTTTACCTTCATTATTTGGTGAGTGTGTCATGGTGAGGTTGGGTTGGATAGTATACCTTATTAGGTTCTTTTGAGTTTCTATTGTTTTCTCACAGGTAAATTATTATGCTTCTTCCACTTGTGCATGGGTGACTTTTGTTTTTCCCTACAGAGTATACTTGTATGCTCACCCTATGTATATAGAACTATTTTCAGGTTTCTAGGGAGATTATGTTGATTGTGCTGGACCTTACTAGCTTAGACATTGGGGATGGTTACCGTGTCATCACTTAGTTTTATTTTGGTATTTACTTTGGAGTTTTATTTTTATTTCCAAAAGTTTTACTTTAAACATGCATGTGGGATGGATTTTGGATTCTTTTATATATGTGTCTTGGAGTGTTTTTAGGATGATACATATTATCTCTCGATCTTATTTTCATTAAAAAGGGCCATGCCTCCCATCTTGTATTAATGTTTACTTACCCTTGGTTCTAGTCACCACCCCGGGTCCTATTGGAGGTGGGACTCATGGGTCATGATCTCTTGTTCATATTGAGGAAGGGAGGTCTCAACATCTTATTATCTCATCCCTAATCTTGAAGAAGTAGGTTCGTGACATCAAGAGGTATGTATCAATTCTTATCAAAAATATTCTAAATAAGAACCAATAATTAATGGGAGTGATCATATGTTAATAGATTTTTCTATTGAATCATTAAATTATTTTCTATATTTTATTCCAAAAGAAGTAGTTTTTTGGTCTCTATAAATTTTGAATAACAACAAGAAGAAATCACCCTAATTTTAGACGAGAAAAATAATAAGGATAATTATTTGAAAGAAATTGTTTTTAACTTGTATAAATCTCTCTAAACAAGTTAAATAAATGGAATAAAAGAATATTGATATTGAATAAAGGTGCTCCATGTTTTATGAGAGTGGATCAATATGATATGAGAAAAGGATAAGACCATTAAAGAGTCTAAAAATAATATTCCTTTACTTGACAAAGAAAAATGATATTGAATTACTTTCAAGGAAGTATAATTAGAAGTTAAGTCCAAGAGAATCAAGGAGAATGATAAAATATTACAAGACATGTTTTAAATGCATAAAGAAAGATTTGAAATAATTAAAATGGAAGGTGAAGATAAATTAAAGGCTAAAAAATGAAAAATAAATTCTCAGAATGAGACTTCTTGACATTGAGATTAAGTTAGACAATTTGGAATGTCTTTAGGTTGTGTATTCACAAGGAACAAATAAATGAGGAGTTGATGTCACATAATTTTCTAATGATTATAAATGTGTTGAAAGACCTCTTTTGTGTGAAAATAATATCGTGACATCATTTGGTTGATGTTCTATAGCAGTGGTGAATAAATACGTACCATGCATATAAATGTTTAATGATTATGCTAAATCTATATTTACAAATGATGTAGGTTTAAATAAAAATTATGTACAAGTGTGGGTGAGGAATAATGAAGGGAAATATACCACCATGAAAATGGTGGTTAAAAGAGGAATTTTCTTTGTTGATTCTCCTAGGAGAGCCCAACTAGTGGAAAAGAAGACCCAAAATAGATTTCATGAAAATTTGGACAGTAAGCAGTACATGTAAAAAAGAACAAGGATTATGGTTCAATGTTGGTACTATAATAGGTTAGGGAATTATCCATTTATTTTTTGTTACAATACTCAAAATGATAAAGCACAAAGGAATCCCATTATAATGGGGGAAGCTAGAGATGAAGAAGAAGCATCCACATATCAAGAAAAACATGTATACTTTAAATATTTTTGGATTGCTAGGAAATATATATATATTATGCAATAGTGATGGCCACAAGAATGGTTCATGGTCATATCAAATTGTATTAAATTCAAATAAGTTGACAAGACAATAAGGTAATAATGAAGTTTCATCCATGGATATGTTTAATTTAATGAGATATTGTCAATAAGGGATAAATATTATGAAAAATAAGTTCTGTGTGAGAGATGCAATAGGGATAAACACACTAAGGGAGATTTCTTAGAAACATTTCAAATATAAGGAGACATAAAAATGATGAGGTTTCTATAAGGTGGTGCATATCATTTAATGTTAAATAAAATAATAATTTTCTCCCACAAAGAAAAGGAAAACATGATGAGATCCATGATTCTATAAGATAAACCAAAATTGAATGTTATATGTGCAATCATGATGAGTGTAGGAGATAGAGAAATATGTTTAAGAAAAATATCCAAACCTTTTTATTTTCATTGAGGAACAAGAAGATCCAACTTATTCCCTTAACATTTTTATATTTTATTTGTGATTGTAATGTAGCGAATTGAAGGTGAAGCATGATATCTGGGGGAGAACCTGAGAAAGATTGATGGTTATCAATTCTAGATAGTTCATATGATGATATCACCATGTAAGATTGATTTCTGAATTGGTATTAAGGAAAAATATAATGAAATGGTCATATTTAATGAAGTGGGAGTGGTTATTATCCATAATTGATCAAAAAATGAGGAATATTCCATCCTAGATTGATATCTCATTCTATAATTCCAAAGGATATGTGTAAAACAATATCATCCATTGTAAAGTTTTAGAGGTTATAAAGTATGGGTAGCCAGAAGATAAAGATCCATTTTGGTATATTCTCTACATAAATAATCATATGATTCATATTTTGAAGAGATCAGCCATTATGAATATCATTAGGGTTGTTTCCTTGAGGAGGATATAAGTGAATAATAATTAATAATATTACATAATCAATATCTCATATAAATATGATTATTTTGGAAAGTTATTTAAGATCATATCATTTAAGAGGTATGATTTACTTATCTCTCATCCTTGATAACTAAAATAAAAAATCACAACTTGGAGAGATATAAGTATAATTAATCAATGAAATAAGAAGAGTTAAATGATTTAGAAGAACCAAGGGTATTAATACAGCTATTTTTACTTGAATTATTTTAACATACATGTTCAGGTGGGTGTAGGAGTTTCAGGTTTATTTATTCTATAACTTTTTTGTATCATTGTTGGTATCTTCATCCTGGAATATGGTTGGAAATCCCTTGAATACAATATTATGAGTTCTCATTTAATTTGTTATCATTATATTTTTTTAAGGGACAACTTTGTTTTTTTATCAAACTAACTTATTTTCTACATCGAGCATGGAAAATATAGACATATAGTGAGATAAATGATGGAACATTACTTAAGTATTTACTGATAAACAATTCCTAAGTACTTGGTATGTCTTTTTAATAGGAGAGATAAAAATTGAAATGAATGTTTGATATGAAAAGGGGAGAGTAAGAATTGTTAGTTCCACTAGGTTAGATACCCTGAGAGGGGGGTGAATCAGGGTATGATAGATTAAAACAACTACCTCTATGGATCTTGTTTCGCTATTAAGAAAAACTCTCTTCTCTCTGTTTCCTGTAGAAAAGTATAAACAAAAATAAAATCATGCACAGGACACAAAAAATTTTACTTGGTTCACCCTCAATGAGATACGTCCAAGGATCATACACCGACAATGTGCCGATTTACCAAATCCACTAAAAGTGCACTGCTCTTTACAAAGTTTGGAGCAAACTCACTGTCCCTCTTGGTTTATAACTGCTCACAATATGAAAGCTCACTGCTCTCTCAACTAAGGTATAATCACTACTTCTTCTGAAGATCTACTCACAGTTTATAGACATGTAGGTCTATTCATTATCATATATGAATTCTATATCCTTAACTATTGATATATATTCTATTGAAGTAAAACTTTCTCCCACAGATGAATCTCACTTTTCCAAAGAATTGAACTGGGAAACCTAAAATTTTACGCGCAACCCTTACTGCGTCTTATGCATAATTCTATTGAATTGAACATAAAATATACTTTTTTCACACAATCCCAACTCTACTTTTCGAAAAACCTCAACAATTCTGTGCAACCTTTATTTTACGTGCAATGTTAACTTTTACTCGTAACACCAATTTTTACGTGCACCACCAAATTTTTCATGCAACTTCCTTTGCATATTTCTTACGTGCACCAAAGCTTGGATCTTCTCTAAGTCTTGATATACTTTGAATGAGGGGATCACTTTATATTTATAGGAAAAATATACCCTACACGAAAACCCCTCCTTGAGCGTGTAATCCTATTTGAGTGTGAAAAACACATCTTCCGCACAACGCCATATTTCGCGCACTTCTCCGATTTTTCGCGCACCTCATGCCTTTTCCAATTTCCAAGCTTCTAATCTCGAAACAACTCTTTTGTGAAAAACTCCATTCATCTATTTCATGCACCACTATAATATTTCACACACCTTCCTTTTCCAAAAACACATCTCTCCATTTTCTGATTTTTAGGCCCAAAAATTTGGCAAACACTGGAAAACAACACCGCCTTATACCTTCTCTTTTTGTACCACCTCTAGATCGTGCATTACTTTGTTGGGGTTCTTATATCAATCATAGATTTTCAACATCTATTGAACTCAACAACTCACCATGTAAACCCCCTTTGTCAACAAAAATGAACATCATGGTCTGCTTTGTCAACAAACACAACATGGAGGTCCACTTTGTCAACAAACACAATCACCTCAAAAATGATTCAATGGTACCTTGAAGGATTTTTGCCCAACAAGAATAAATACAAAAAGTATTGAAACATTATTTATATGGTATTTTTAATAAATAAAAATGTAGTTTATTGAGCTCACTTTGTGTGAGTTGAATTTATTTGCAAGGAATGATTGTGAAGGCATGTCAATATATAGTTAAAGAAGAAGAGCTTGGTGGCTATTAAGAATTGCCCAAGAATTCTTTCTAGTTATGTTAAATGAATTGTGATTGGTAGATACATCTTGTTTGTGGTAAAAAAAACTCTTTTATTTTTTCAGTATGAATAATAACCTTGGTAAATTTTTTTCACCTAGATAATGATAAAACGGGTAAAATGGGATTAAAATTGTCACGACCCGCCTTCACCAGAAGGAGGGGAGGGTCAGTAGATTGCCAAGACCTTCCTTCTTTAAGTTGAAGGATAGATAGTGACCCCTGAAACCCACCTTCTATAGGTCCCGGAGTGGAAACTAGCACCAAGGGTATTAAAATCACACACAAATGGAAGGCATTACCCCTTTTTTGTTTTACAGAATCGGAAAATAAGATGATGAAACCCAACAACACCTAAAATGAAAGAAAAGTAGAGCCAAAAGTAAACCATTCCCACATGAATGTTCAAAAGTAAAAGATACATGATACAAGAACTCCAAAGATAAAGTACCAAAAGAAATAAAAACGACAACAGCAATTGCCCCAAGGTCCTAGATAGTACGGTCCCGCACGATCCCTGAAGTCCTCCTGGAAACCTGAAAAAAGTTTTATATACGTAGGGTGAGCATACAAGTATACTCAGTAGGGAAAAACCACAGACTCTCGTGCACAAGTGGGGAGGCATACTAATTCCCTATGAGAAAAGAGATAACCAAGCACCTAGCAAGGAAACTAACCACCCAAGCCTCACCAAGGCACACTCCCCAAATAACGCAAGTCAAGTAATGTATAGTATAGCACATCGATATTTGGGTACCCTGCGTCACTTTCCCACTGGTTATTGAAGAAATCCTATGCATCGGACCAATCCCTCCATTCTCATCGTAGTCCCACTACCATACCCTGCCCGCACACACCTGGGCCACAACCACACATCCCGCCCGCAAACACCTGGGCCACAACCACTAACCCGCCCGCACACAACTGGGCCACAACTGTAACATGTAATCCACTCCTGCAAACACCTAGTCTAGGACAACCACTTCCACGCCCGAAGACACCTGGGGCTCATCCTGAAGATACTTGGGAAACCACCTGCCCACACACACCTAGTCCAACCACCAAACTATCCCGCCCGAAGAAACTTGGTCTAATAATGGACTTCAGGCCGTCACAGCCTGCCCGAAGATACTAGGGCTATCCGGGAAAGGGAGAAGAAAGGAGCTAATAACCAGACACTAATAGAAGTGTTGGTAAAAATACCCTCCCCCATGAAATGGGTGTTTTCGGCAATAAGTGCTCAACTTGGGTGGGGCACAAACAAGAAACAAAAAACTACAAGTATATGTATAGGTAACAAGCACTCACCCAAATCTAGGTTTTTCTTCATCCAACCTAAAGAACACAAACAAAACCCATTCCCAAGTCACAACTCATACAAAACCAAATCCATTGTCCCATCCTCGTTTTCATGTTCAGTATTAAGGTTTAAATAAGTTTCTGCACCTACTTGGGCAACTAGCAAGCATAAGCACAAGCCAAGAAAAGAGTACAGTCAAACATCAACTTAAACATTCACACCCAGTTCTCTTGTAAAGTCACAACCACAAAAAGGGATATGTGAGATCCCTAAAAGTACTGGAACCAAGGAAAACCCCAAGATACTACCCCATGTTCCCCAAATCGAGAAGCAAACAGTTTCTCATCAACAGAGGATCCCACCCCAATTCGTGATATAATCAAAGTAACCACCTAACCTTAAATTCACAACTGAAAGAATAACCATTGGGGATCCCATCCCCACCCACATCACCCAGAAATCGGCCCGTGAAAGGGAAACAACCAAAACCACTACCACCAACACAAAGCAGGCCCATGCCAGTTTTTTCATATTTAAAAGATTTAACACACTCCATGATTTCAATTTCGGTGTGCTTTAGCCAGGGTTATCACAGAAAGGGTTGATCCTTATAGAGGCCCGAAGCTTGACGTACATGGACATTACATTACTTTTGCGGAATACTTAATACATAACAAAAATAGACACACAAGGACCGTAAAAGTTTAGTTTATTTGGAAACTCGGAATATAAACATCTAATCCTGTTGAAAGATCTTCAACATCTCCCATAAAGATCTTCCCCTTTTTTTCTTACCAAAAACCTTTATTTATATCCTAGGGAAAAGAAAACATAAAAGGGGTGATCTCAAATGCTCAGTAAGGGTAAGCATAGAGAACATAAAACAATCCTTAGATATTTGAATGTAAAAAAAACATGAGCATAAAATCTAAACATCAAAATCTTGAGCAATGACATAAAACATGGCAGTACGTAAGGCATAGATCATGAAGAAACATTAATAATGATAAATTAGCATGGGAATAAAACATGTAATTGTGGCAACCATTAAGCACATGATATTATTTCCATAGTAACCAAGGCATTACTACCAAGACCATCTTAGTGGACAGAGTCCCTTTCTGAATCGAGTTCACTCCTCGTTTCAGTCCTGTAACACTGAACCGGATTAACATATCGTTCCAGTCATGTCTATCTCATGAGATATAAATCTTTACCCAATGCATTGGAGGGAGATATAGGTCCCACCCATCTCATATTGAAATCATTCTTACTTTTTCCACAAAATAAACATAAATCATTCATCATAACCCAAAGAATAAAATGGGTTTCATAAACATCATCCAATCATCACATAATCCATATAAAACAAATGGATATTTCTGAAGGTTCCGGGTGCAGCGGAAGCACGTGGGTGGATGTGTCCACTTGGCTTTTTTTCATTAGGAATGATTAATCTGGGATCAATACGACGATAAACGCCATTCTCTACGAATCGAATCACAGAAAAAAAACAAAGGAGATGGTTTGTCCCGGAACCACAAACAAGGATCGTTACAGGTTGATTATAATTAATTTAATTAATTGTAAAGAAATACATTTTGGGTGTTCTTTCTTCATTGATGTTCTTGATCACGTTGTCAATGTGATCCATCGTTGCGTCGCATAATCCAAGTGTAGACTCCCTCTAGCGGTGATCCACATGTGTACCTCGTATCTCTGGATGTCGCCAAAGGATTCTTCGGGTGCTAGCGTGGAGAATCCTTTGCTTGCGTTGTCTTCTTTAGATTGTCTTGATCCGATGGAAGAGGATCTCTCTCAGTCTTGAGAGAATTCTTAGAGGAAGAGGTTCTTTCGGCCTTGAAATAATTCTTCAGAGATGTTGTGCACAACGATTCTCTTGTGTAGGAAAAGATTTGGGGTTGTGAGGATATTTATAATCGAGTTTGAGGTTGTAGAGTTATGACAATAAATAAACGCGTTACGTGTTTCATTTATTTCATTAACTCTTATTAAAAACCCCCATGTTGAATAATTAATTCCTTGACATGCACTCACACTAATTATAATAAATATCATTTAATAAAACGATATTATATCCTCAAAATCCTGACTGGAAAAACTACACGGCGTGTAATAATAAATAAACGGCCTATACTTGTTTTTCATTAAAAACTACACAGCGTGTACATTAAATGTACACGGCGTGTATATCTTTTTTTCATTTATTCATTTCCTTTACAAAATAAAACTACACGGCGTGTACATTTAATAATACACAGTGTGTACTTGTTTTATTTTATTTTTCCTCCATCATTTAAAACAACTTAGGATTCCTTGAATAATTATTAAACCACGTACGGGAATAATCTTTATTCAACTTGAGATACTTGGATACACTTAGTGTGTGACCCTCTAGGACTCTTTCTCATTGGCATTAGGTGGGCTTGCCTGAAGTCCAAGATTACTGTCTAGCAATGGGTCAAGGCACCCAAGAGAAAGAAGTTGACGTCGCATTGACGTATCACCTCATACGAATGCTTACTGTGTAATTTAATCCCTTTGTCTCAATATCTCATCAAGAAGGTTTCATGGCAGTGTCATAAACCTATATGATTGATCTGTCGTTCTTTGACTACCTGAAATAAACTCATCGTTCACACCATGGACATGGAATTTAATGTGACAGTTCTATTTCAATCAAAGGGACAAGATATCAACTTCCATAAATAGAAGTTACAAATCCTTCCTAGACTTATCCATTAACAAAATTTCACTCATGACGCACCCAACATACCATACTTTTCGCCAACTGTCTGCGTGATGGTTTTCGTCAGTAAATCTAAGTGCACGAGTCATGACATGAGCTAATGATAATCTTCCAGTCTAAGGACCATTACACACGCTCGTAGATAGAAATATCTGATGACACCAAGACATGCAGAATTACTTCTGGCGGGTCTGTTCTCATAATCTCCCATCTTGGATATTACCAAGTGTGAACTCCATGAGAGAGAGTATTGTCTTCTTATGAGTACTCGCACATGACGGTCTGTATACTATGTGTCCTATCATAGTATGTCATCCAACCACAGAACTTTATTTAAGAATATTGTTATATCATTTCAAGGTTCTCATCATAACGGGGATCTGCAATGACCTTATTAATGCAACAAATATTTCAGGACGTTATTATATTATAGTCATGCAGAACAATGAATAATATATAATAAGTTAACATTCATGTAATCAAAGTACAAAATAGTTGGTTATGAGGACACCAACCCTTACAAACTCCCACTTGGACTAGAGCCAACTGCCTACGACTTTTAGTCCACTAGACCTCACATGATTATCATGTTTCTGATGAGTCAAGGATTTAGTCAACGGGTCCGCCACGTTGTCTTCCGTGGAAATACTGCTCACTGCAACTTCACCTCTTTGAGAAAAAATCCCTCAAGAGATGATACTTCCGAAGTATGTGCTTTTTCCGCTGATGTGACCTTGGCTCTTTTGCAAGTGCCACCACTACAGTATTATCACAATAGAGTGTGATAGGGTATTTACTGCTCAGTACAACATCCAACTCTTGGACGAAGATTCGCATCCATACTGCTTATTTAGCTGCCTCAAAAGCTGCGATATACTTGGACTCCGCTGTAGAATCTTCCACCACACTTTTTTTGAGCTCTTCCAGATCACAGCACCTCCATTCAAACTTAAGATGTATCCAGTCTGCGACTTCATGTCATCTTGATCAGTTTGTAAACTAGCATCTACATGTCCTCTGATGACTAGTTCCTCATCTCCTCCATAAACCAGGAACATGTCCTTATTACGCCTCAGATACTTAAGGATAGTCTTGACTGCCATCCAATGGCGGTCTCCTGGATCAGCTTGATATCTGCCTACCGCACTTAATGCATAAGAAACATCTAGCCTCGTACATAGCATAGCATATATGACTGACCCAATTGTGGATGCGTAAGGGATCCTTTCCATTCTCTTTCTTTCCTCATGTGTCTGAGGACACATTTTCTTAGAAAGATGAATGCCATGTGACACTAGCAAAAATACCCTCTTGTACTGTTCCATACTGAATCTCTTCAGTATCTTGTCAATGTATGTACTTTGACTCAGGCCTAGCATTATCTTGGATCTATCACGATGGACCTTGATCCCATGAATATATGCTGCCTCGCCCAAGTCTTTCATGGAGAAGCATTTATGCAACCATGCCTTATCTGACTGTAAGACAGGTACTTCGTTTCCAATTAGTAATATGTCATCAACATATACTATTAGGAAAACGACTGCACTCCCACTAAACCTCTTGTAGACACAAGGCTCACATTCGTTCTTAACAAATCCAAATTCCGTTACAGCTTCATTAAAATGAATGTTCCATGATCTTGATGCTTGCTTTAATCCATAAATGGATTTTTGCAACTTGTATACCTTGTTGGCATCCTTTGGAGTCACAAACCCTTCAGGTTGTGTCATGTAGACATCTTCATGGAGGTTCCCATTAAGGAAAGCTGTTTTGACATCCATTTTCCAAATTTCATAGTCATGGTAAAAAGAAATGGCCAATAGGATTCTGATGGATTTCAGCATCGCAACCAGTGAAAAGGTTTCATCATAGCCAATTCCTTGATGCTGTCTAAAATCTTTTGCAACCAGTCGTGCCTTGTAGGTGCTGACTTTCCCTTCCATGTCCAGTTTCTTCTTGAATACCCATTTATTACCAATACGCTTTACATTAACTGGAGGATCTACCAAAATCCAGACTTGGTTTTGGTACATGGAATCCATTTCAGAATTCAGGGATTCTTTCCACTTGGCAACGTCTGTGCCTTCAACTGCTTCCTTGTAGGTAAGAGGATCATCATTGTCAACCAATAATGAGTCACCATCCTCGGTGACAAGAAAACCATATCGTTCTGGTTCTATCACCTCTCTCGTGCTCCTACGCAGTTCTTGTGTCTTTGGAATAGATTGATCATCCACGGGGCTTTGTGGAATCTGTTCTTGTACCAACTCATGTGTATATTGAGCCTCGAATTCATCAAAGTCTATCTCGCTCCCACTATCTCTTTTGGAGATGTGCTCCCTCTCAAGTAATATGGCGTGTCTTTCCACTATAACCTTTTTTTCTGAGGGGTTGCATAGGTAATACCCCCTTGTTTCCTTGGGATATCCTATAAAGATACACTTTGTGCCTCGGGGCGCGAGTTTGTTACCTGAAGAGGCCTTAACAAATGCTTCGCTACCCCCCACATGTAAATTTGATAACATGGCTTTGCGTCCACTCCATAACTCATATGGAATACCATTTATCGATTTAGTTGGTACTTGGTTTAGTATGTGTGCTGCTGTTTGTAATGCATATCCCCAAAAGGATAATGGAAGACTCGCATGACTCATCATTGATATCACCATGTCCAACAGGGTGCGGTTCCTCCTTTCACTTACACCATTCCACTGTGGTGTGTAAGGAGGAGTGAGTTGATATAGAATCCCAAACTCCCATAAGAAATAAATGAAGTCCCGATTAAGATATTCTCCACATCTTTTTGAGCGGAGTTTCTTAATATTCTTACCAAGCTGGTTCTCAACTTCATTATTTTATTCTTTGAACTGATCAAAAGAATCTGACTTATACCTCATTAAATAGATATATCCATATCTACTAAAATCATCAGTAAAAGTTATGAAGTAATAGAACCCACCCCTTGTTTCAACTGGAAATGGTCCACACACATCTTTGTGAACTAATTCTAGAAGCTCTTTAGCTCTTTCACCTTTCCCACTAAATGGGGCTTTGGTCATTTTTCCTTGTAGACACGCATGACATACACCAAGTGGTTTTAGTTCGAAAGAATCTAAATACCCATCTTGATGTAATTTTGTCAAACGTTTCTCATTGACATGACCTAGCCGGTGATGCCAAAGTTGGTTGTGGTATGATTCATGTGAATTAACTTTGTTATCGATTTCCATTACTTGGTTTGTGTATTCTAACACATAAAGGTCGTTATATAAATGTGCCCTACCAAAACAAATGCTATCTTTATAAAAATAGCAACATCCACTTCCAAACATGAAGATGAATCCATCAGTATCTAATCTGGATACTGAAATAATGTTTTTGGTTACAGAGGGTACATAATAACATCCTTTCAAAACCAAGACCATCCCCGTAGGCAATGTGAGGTGGTAGTCCCCGACAGCCACAGCAGCAAGTCTGGCTCTGTTGGCTGCTCGTAGATCTACCTCCCCTCGATCAATCTTCCTGAATCTACTTGGTTCCTGTATTTGGATACAAATGTGAGCACCACAAGCAGTATCTAATACCCAATTAATAGAAAAAGATAGATTGCATTTGATAACAAATGCACCTGAAGCTTCCCCTTGCTTCCTTGGATGGGTGTAGTTTTTCTTCCAGTGGCCCTTCTTGCCACATGCAAAACAAACAGCATCCTGTTCCTTTGTCTCCCCTTTGATCTTCCTTGTCTTGGAAGGCCTTGAAGAAGCTTTGGGCTTAAAGCTCTTCGCCTTCTCTTTCATTTTATTCACCATGAGGACAGAAGGCTTTTCACGCTTCTTATCAGTGTCCACTTGGCGAATGAGGATGAGAAGATCAGACAGAGACTTCTCAATGTTGTTCATATTGAAGTTCACAACAAAGTTTGAGAAGATCTGGGGGAGTGATGCAAGAATGAGGTCGATACCCAGTTCTTCGGGGATTTTAAACCCTAGAACCTCCAATCTCTCAATGTATCCAATGAGCTTGACTACATGAGCCCCGGCTGGGGCACCCTCTCCAAGCTTTCTCTGAAATAGAGCCTTGGAGATCTCAAACATTTCCTGTATTTCTATCTCCTGGTATAGACCATGGAGGTGCTCGAGCATGCTATAGGCATCCATGTCTTCATGAGACTTCATGAGCTCACTAGAAATCGATGATAGCATCAAACATTGAATGTCAAGAGCATCGTTCAAATGTTGATCATAGACCAGGAAATCTTCATCACTTTCCCCTGGGGCAGGAGAATCAGGAAGTGAGGACTCCAGCACGTAAAACTTTCGTTCATGGCGTAGGATAACCCGAAGGCGCCTAAACCATTTCTGAAAGTTACTTCCGGTGAGGATATTGTCTTTATCCTGTATTGATTGCAGATAAAATGTGGTTTATGAGTTTGTCATCTTGATTCTACAATTTAAAAGAGCAGATTTATTAGTACTTTCTTGATTACAATTTATGAGAAATAATGAATTAATTAATTAATTCTCCCACTATTTTATCAAGTCCCAATGTCCCTCACCATTGAACTCGGAATGTCCAGTTTCTTTGAGATTCTAGTGGCAAGGATCCATATTTACCTTCGCATAACCCCAACAAGGGTTGGTCAAGCTATTTGAAGGTATTTAGGTAGGCAGGTCTTTGCCAACTGTGAGCTTACAGTTCCTTGATCTATTGAGTGGACTCCCCAATCCTGAAATCCTGACTTGGATTTCCTCAACTCTTGCCTCCAATATTACACCAAGTCTAGCGAGGGCTACTTCTCTTAATATAATATGGTTAAGTCAACCCGAAACCTTTCATAAGGGCTTCCTTTATAAAAGTAAGTGTCCCAACAAGGGTTGGTCAAACACATATTTTTATTGAGTCTTACCCTTAATCAGGTAACGGAAGGCTTGGTCTGACTTAATATGGTATTGAGGGATTTTATTACTTTATGCATAGTTTCGCATTATCACATGTTTGTTAATATTAAGTGATGCTTTCTTAAGTCATTAACTATGTTCTGATAATGTTTACGCATATTCCGGTTTTTACTTTATTCCATCTTTGCATGCTTGTTCATTTTATTAATTATGTGATCACGACAAAACATACATAATAAATAAACCATGCAATCAGACAGAAATAAAATAAGATGGCATGATCATGAACTTCTATTGGTTAGCTTATCTAGTGGTTTTGATAAGCTAACCCTGACCTAAAGAAAACACCTTGAACCTGTTGGTTCGTGTTTTGCAGCTCCCACCTGTCCACCTTTGTATCTTCTTGCATCGGTTTCGCCTCAGCTTCAGGATTTGAACCATCCTCTCTGGCTTGGGAGATCCTCCATTACATGGGTTTACATTAAAGAAACCATGGGTACGCAGGCCCTACATTTTATTGGAAGAAGGCTCATAGGCCAACAAATTTAAATTAAATAAATTTAAATGAAACCATACACATACAAAGGGTCTTTGTTCTAGCTCATGATCATCCATAGCATGTAACGATATTTACGCATATTTAGAATTCAAATTCTTTTAATCTCTCTTTCATTTTAGATAAGTCGCACTCGAATTCAATTAATTATGATCTTATAATTAATCAATTCTTTATCTTAAATTCCTTTCTGAATTTCCTTGAGATTATTCTCATCCATATTCCTTGTACGGGTATTTTTACATTAGAGGAAACCTAGTGAAATTCCATTTCTGGAAAGTACACGTCTTGTAGTTTATATTTACACGGCGTGTATTTATTTTCACCTTGTTTCCAAAGTACACGCCGGGGCTTTGGCGTGTTTTCTCTACATTGGAAATTTTGGAGTACACGGCGTGTAGATGAATCATACACAGCGTGTACTTCCTTGTTACGCGGTAACCGTCTTGGAAATCCCGTGTACGCGGAACACGGCTTCTCCTTGTACACGGTTTTACCTGGACCGGATTGGACTACACGGCGTGTTGTTCCAACATACACGCTGTGTATTCCGATTCCCACGTGTCGTTCAATTCTGGTCAACACGGTGTGATTAATACTTAGTCATAATCAATTCACACGGCGTGGTTTGGCAGACCAGTGCCGGTTCATTGAACCTAAGTACACGACGTGTAGTTTTAATTACACACCGTGTAATCCCATGTTGTACAGACAGAAAAAGCGACTCCTCCGGATGAATTCCTCGTTTTTATTTTAATCAAAATTAAAATTAAAAGGTCGTTTCTTTGATATGAATCGAGAAACGAAGGAGGAAGAATAGATATCGTTTATTCAGATTAATAGAATGATATATTTCAAATTGAATCAAATATAAATGCGTAAATTATCAACGAAAATTAAATAACTATAATCAACGCTGTAACCTCGCTCTGATACCATTTGAAGGTTCCAGGCGCAGCGGAAGCGCATGGGTGGATGTGCCCACTTGGCTTTTTGTCATTAGCAATGAACAATCTGGGATCAATACGATGATAAACACCAGTCTCCACAGATCGAATCATAGAAAAAACAAAGAAGATGGTTTGTCCCAGAACCACAAACAAGGATCGTTACAGGTTGATTATAATTAATTTAATTAATTATAAAGAAATACCTTTTTGGGTGTTCTTTCTTCATTGATGTTCTCTGGGTGCTAGCGTGGAGAAGCCTTTGCTTGTGTTGTCCGCCTTATATTGTCTTGATCCGATGGAAGAGGATCTCTCTCGGTCTTGAGAGCGTTCTTGGAGGAAGAGGTTCTTTCGGCCTTGAAAGAATTATTCAAAGATGTTGTGCACAACGATTCTCTTGTGTAGGAAAAGAGTTGGGGTTGTGAGGATATTTATAATCGAGTTTGAGGTTGTAGAGTTATGACAATAAATAAACGCGTTACACATTTCATTTATTTCATCAACTCTTATTGAAAACCCCCATGTCGAATAATTAATTCCTTGACATGCGCTCACGCTGATTATAAAAAATATCATTTAATAAAACGATATTATATCCTCAAAATCCTGACTGGAAAAACTACACGGCGTGTACTTGTTTTTCATTTAAAACTACACGGCGTGTACATTAAATGTACACGGCGTGTATATCTTATTTTTATTTATTTATTTCCTTTCCAAAATAAAACTACACGGCGTGTACATTTAATAATACACAGCGTGTACTTTCTTTATTTTATTTTTCCTCCATCATTTAAAACAACTTAGGTTTCCTTGAATAATTATTAAACCACGTACGAGAATAATCTTTATTCAATATGAGATACTTGGATAAACTTAGTGTGTGACCCTCTAGGCCTCTTTCTCGTTGGCATTAGGCGGGCTTGACTGAAGTCCAAGATTACTGTCTAGCAACGGGTCAAGGAACCCAAAAGAAAGAAGTTGACGCCACATTGATGTATCACCTCAAATGAATGCTTACTGTGTAATTTAATCCCTTTGTCTCAATATCTCATCAAGAAGGTTTCATGGAAATGTCATAAACCTATATGCTTGATCCGTCGTTCTTTGACTACCTAAAATAAACTTGTTGTTCACACCATGGCCATGCAATTTAATGTGACAGTTCTATTTCAATCAAAGGTCCAAGATATCAACTTCCATAAATGGAAGGTACAAATCCTTCCTCGACTTATCCATTAACAAAATGTCACTCGTGACGCACCCAACGTACCCTACTTCCAACCAACTGTCTGCGTGACGGTTTTCATCAGTAAATCTAAGTGCGCGAGTCATGACATGAGTTAATGATAATCTTCTAGTCTAAGGACCATTACACATGCTCGTAGATAGAAATATCCGATGACACCAAGACATGCGGAATTACTACTAGCGGGTCTGTTCTCATAATCTCTAATCTTGAAGATTACCAAGTGTGAACACCATGAGAGAGAGTCTCGTCTTCTTACGAGTACTCGCACATGACGGTATGTATACTATGTGTCCTATCATAGTATGTCCTCCAACTGCAGAACATTATTTAAGAATATTGTTATAGAATTTCAAGGTTCTCATCATAGCGTGGATCAGTTATGACCTTATTAATACAACAAATATTCTAGGACATTATTATATTATATTCATGCAGAACAATGAACAATATATAATAAGTGAACATTCATGTAATCAAAGTATAAAACAGTTGGTTCTGAGGACACCAACCCTTAAAATTTCATCATAAGAAAAGTTAAACCATGTAAATCATAGAGACATTATACTTGAAACATACACATAATAAATAATTTCATCTTAAATAGAAAATTATTTTTATAAAACACTTGAAATGAATTCTTGAAGAAAATATCCTTTATTCTTCAAAATCATTTTCTTTTCACAAAATTCCATGAAATTTTAAAAGAAAAGTATTTTTATGAAAATAGTCATAAAATCTTGTAGATTAATCTTCATGAAAATGAGGTTTTATGAAACCATAAAAATCCGTTCACACCATATAAGTTAAAAATAACATTCTTCTCATACTTTTGTCAGAAAAGTCAAAAAGTTCCCTGTGTGGTAAACAAAAGTAAGATTCCATTAATAACATGTGTTAAATTCCAAAAATGGGTAAAAAGGACTTTGAAAATACATGAAAACATTTTTAGAAAACATGGGCATGGATGAAAACAATAACCCCAGTAAATTCTTACAAATAACAATCTCGGATAAGAACGAGACTGGAATAGTTATCCCTTACCTTAGGTCCGATATGATTTGTACGTATCTGAACCTCTTGTATAATGATTTAAATAATTTCATTGAATTATTATAGAATCATATTCATTGTTATGATATCATATATGTTTCACTTATGACTTTATATTACCCGTTCTTTTGTAAATTCCATGTTAAAGCAGCGTTTTGGGTAAAATCATTTCATTTATCGTATGTGTTTCGACTTGCCGTTCTTGATATTATTACTTATATCCTGATTTACATAATTCCAGAATGTAAAACATGATTTATATATAATATATATTCATCATATACATATATATATTATATATCGATAAAAGGAATGAAATACACCGTTCATGGAGACGGTAGGTCGTACGTACGCATGAACGTTGTTTTCATTTCCTTATTAAATTGAATGAAACTAAATAGATGAAATAAATATATATATATATTCATAAATCCAGTAGCATTATTATTTCATATATTTCATTATTATTCATTATATAAACTTTATGATCATTCATGTGTGGTTAACATGGAGAATGAATCTCATCGCGTCGTGGAGACGGTAGTCCGTACATACGCACGAGCGATGATAACGTTCCCATAATTATTGAATAGAATTGGAGTGGATGGTATAATATATCAGAATTAGTATGATGTTATAATAACCATATATATTTATTATTTACACCATTATACCCATCCATCTAAGGTGTTGGTGGAAAAACAGATTTCACCATGGCGTGGAGACGGTATTTTGTACGTACGCACGTGTGGTGATTTCGTTTTCCTTAGGATGGATAGATGGTGAAATAGGGTTGTATCATACTTATAATAACATATCATTATTTTATTTATACTTATGTTATTACTTCATAATTAAACAACTAAAGAAGAAGAAGTGGAATAAGAAATAAAGTTGAAAGAATCGGTAACGGACATTACCTCTTCTTTGAAGCGCCTCTTTGAGACCTCCTCTTAGGGCACTAAAATTGGTCTTTTAAGAAGACAAAAACCTCTAGGATGTTTCTATGTAAGTGGAGAAGAGAATTTGATAGGGTTTTTCCGAGATTGAAGGCTCAAAGTGGTGTGAGGAAGAGAGGGAGGAGGTGCCCTTTTATAAGGGAAGAGAGGGGCACCTTTGGAAAAACTAAAAATATTATTTTATTATAAAGTCATATTCGTTTTTTAATAGCTCGAAGTTGATTTATTTCTAATATAATGTGGGTATGGTTCGAAATCCTCTCATCCAATAGAATTTAGACAAGTTTAGGTTTCTATTTTAACCTTATCATTTAGATTTAACCTTAAGTTAAATAATTTTACTTTTACCGTGTCTTCTTGTTTTCTTACACTATAAGGTTAATAAACTTACTATAATAAGACAAAAGAACCCCAAGTTGTTTATTATTAATATATATAACCTTATATAAGTCATTTGTCTGAACCTTATATTTTTAGGAATAAAAAAAATTAATAATATAATATTTGTTTTAAAAACTATTTTATGTCAATTTTGACACTATTTGGTAATTGATTTTTGTGAAAATCATAACAGAATGATTAGTTCGAAAAAAGTTAATTAAATCAAAAATAAAATATCATATTAACCTATAAAATTATTTAAATTCATAAAAAGTATCAAATTACATTTATTTTGGTATTTATAACATCAATTATGTCAATATTTCATTAATAAGATAATTACTGCATCATCTTTGTGTCATAAATAAATTAAATTATTTAATGTCTAAAAATTATAAATAAAATACCATAATGTAGGAAATAATTTTATCTTTGTAATGAATATTCATAGTAGAATTTATCTTATGTATAACCCTATATTAAAAATGATTTACTTATTAGACATTGATGTTAACTATTTTAACCCTTCTTAATCTAATCCAAGTGGGCCTAAATGGACATATTTTATTCCTAAGGTTGTTTTTTTTCGAATTACACTTATCCAATAGAATTAGGACATGTTTTGGGGAAATAATAATATCATTTTTACCCTTAATTATCCTATTTACTTTTAACTGTGGTAAATAAAAGTAAAAAGCTACTATTCACCAAAAATTATTTTCATCTCATTGAACCAAATTTTAGTCCTTGATATTAACCGTGTCTCTCGGATTTTTTAAATTCAATTCACATAATTGGTAAAATTTAATTTAAATTAAAAAAAAGTCAGTTTTTTAACTACCACTAAGTGGTTTCACTATTCATCAAAAATTGAAGTTTTTCAGAAAAATACCAAAAATTCAGCCTAAGCATTATTTGATATTCCGAATTCAAAATTGATGTATATTTTTCCAAATTAATAACATATAAGTGTCATTAATTAATTTTAAATTTAATTCCATTTATCAAAACAAATAGCGTGTTTTTAAGAAAAAAACAATCAAAAGATTGATACTTGTTTATATCCAATTTCAAAGTGAAATTAATTCCAATGAACAACATTGGATTAAATGGTAAAAATATATTCTAATTAAACTTTAAAACCAACTAAAAATATAATCTAACCATATAAATTTTTGCGATGAAAAAAGTTGTTTTTAATTAAAATATAGCATATTTTTACTATTCATTAAAATATGAAAGTTATCAGAATAATATGAAAATTTTATCCAAAGTAAATTTTTATATCCTGATTCCAAAGAAGAATTTTATTTTGTCAAATTGAACTTATAAACATTTCAAAAACTAGATTTAAAGTGGGTGTTTCATCAAAAGGCGGGAAAACTACAATTTTTGAAAAATACATATTTTACACGAAAAATTTATTTTGTTCTCATACCATATTCTATAAAATTTTTAAGATGAATAATAATGTTATAAAATTAAAAATGTAATTAATACTATTCATAACGTCTAGTACATAATAATATTATAACAATATATCGTTGTTTAGTGAAACCTAGTATTGCGTACAACACACACTATTGAGGAAGGTTGCGATTGCATGTAATGCAAGCCAAGTCAGGGTTGCGTGTTGTGCAAGACTCCTCCGTTGTTTCGTATAACATAATCCAACCATATTTCATTTATACATTGAATATATATATATACACTCAATGTTTCATAGAATAACTACTATCAAAATTGTGTGTAACATGATCCAAGAATAGTGTAGTGTATACTGCAAGCTCATACGGTGTTGCGTATAGTGCAAGGCAATCTTGTTGTAGCATACAACACAATAAATCAATGAAATTAAAAGAATATTTTTCATAAAATCTTGAGGTGTTACAATCCTGGTGATTTCAATTTATTTAGCCAAATATACGTAATTAACCAAAATCATTTACACAGTAGAGGTTCACAATCGTAATACAAGACATTTAAACATTACCAGAGGTAAGGGTTCATTAGTGCACAGACAAAGACCACCAACAGCCTTGATTTTCAATAGGCATAAGCCCGCACAATTCAGAAATCATTAATCATAGCATCATTGATCACACCCCCCCCCTTCATTCTTTAAATACATTTATTATCTTCATTAAAGTTTGGTTCATCCAATTCTACACGAACAAAATCATACCCACCCCGCATGATACATAGAAAGGAGAGATGAAGGTGAAACCCTACTTCATTGATCAATGATCGAAGTTTATCTTCACGCGCTAATAACAGGGGATGCGCGATTTGCAGGGGTGGGGCCTCAAAAACTCAAGCATGCGCAGACGAAATGATGGGAGGGTGATCAAGAAAAGAAACCTAGGGAGAACCCTTTAGTTTATAAGGACCGGGGACGGTTGAGATAAGAACGCGAAACCGCGTAAGGAGCGGGGTTGTGGGTTGACCATGCGGCCCCACACGTCATTAAAGGGTCCCCCGCCTTTAGGGGTGGTTTAAACCGATGCACGCACCAGCATACCTCTTAAACATTTAATTAAACACCATTTATGGGCATTACTGGGCTTTAAAAGAAGCTTAAAGGGGTCAAAATAGGGTTTAAAACCCAATTTGCGCAAAAGGAGGTGCCAGTGACCGGTGGCCGAGAGCTACCGGTAGCCGAGCTACCGGTGGCTAACAGGGAACGGCAGCCGAGAGCTACCGGTGGCTGACAGCGACCGGCAGCCGAGAGCTACCGATGGCTGACAGCAACCAGTAGCCGAGCTACCGGTAGGCTGCAGCGACTGGTAGACCGAGCTACCGGTAGGCCTGCTACCGTTAGGGGTCAAAACTTCACCTAACTTTCCCAGACTACCCCCAGAACACCCAACATCATATTTTTACAAAGTAATGGACCCCCAAAAACCCAGGCCATTACATCAGATACCTCTCAAACTATTCTTGTCCTCGAGAATCAAAACAACCAGAAGGAAAGAGAGGGTCTGAACAACCACCTTGAAAGATACCTCTCAGGAGCGAACCCCATTGTTAACTAAAAACACCTTCCTCTTAAGAACCAAGAAACATACCATGTCAAACTTCCTAGTCATGTGGGTTGGGGAGTCTCTTCCCCCATGTTAAGATACTATCTGCTTTGGGCGACACTGACTCTCCCGCACGGGTTTAATCGCACCCCCCTTAATGCGTCTTGATTAGGGGTCGGGTCCTCCCCTTCCCATAGCCAGGACTTTTCACACACATTCAGAGGAAATAAAAACCACATATTTCATAGCCAATAAGGTAAAACGCTCCACCACAAGTATAAATAGAATAGTATAAAACTCAAAACAGCTCAGGGTACTGGGCACGCATCTGTGATTCCCTCTCCCACGTACTCTCCTCAAGCCCACCATGTCTCTATAACACACGAACCAAGGGAATAGTTCTCCCAAGAAGCACCTTCTCCTCATGATCCTCAATCATCACTGGTATTTCCACAAAGGTCACATCATCCTTGAGTTCTAGCTCTCCCTAGTCGAGGATGTTTGAATCATCATGCAGATACCAACGGAGCTGGGACACATGGAAGACATCATGTATCCTCAGTAGCAGTGTTGGTAACGCTAGCTGATAATCCACTTCACCGACCCTCCGCAACACTTCGAAGGTTCCGATGAACCTGGGAGAAAGCTTACTTCCCTTGTTGAACCTCCATTGTCCACGCCGAGGGGAGACCTTCAAGAACATGTGGTCTCCAACCTCAAACTCCAAGGGCCTTCTCCTGGTATCATCATACGACTTTTGTCGGTCCTGGGCCGCCTTCATCCTTTCCCGTATAAGTTGGACCTTCTTTGTCGTGCTCTGCACCACCTCCAGGCCAAGGATGTCTGCCTCTCCGACTTTGGACCAACACACAGGTGAGTGTCATGGCCTCCAGTACAAGGATTCAAACGGGGCCATACCAATGGTATAGTGATAGCTATTATTGTAGGCAAACTCTACCAGAGTCAAGTGTCTCACCCTTGATCCTCCTGAGTCCAGAACACATGCCCACAGCATATCCTCCAAGGTATGGATGGTGCGCTCTGTCTTTCCATGTGTCTGGGGATAGAAAGCAGTGCTAAAATGTAGTTGGGTTCCAAAATCATGCTGCAATCCTCTCCAGACTCATGAGTTAAACCATGCATCCCTATCTGAGACTATGGACCTCGGAACTCCATGCAACCGCACCACCTCATCCATGTACCTTTGTGCCAAAGCAGCCACTGCACTTGACTCCTTAATCACCAGAAAGTGAGCCAATTTCATCAACTGGTCCACTACTACCCAGATGGCATCGTATACCCCTTGATCCTTGGTTATTACTGTGACGAAATCCATCGATAAGTCCTCCCACTTCCACTTGGGGACATCCAGAGACTGCAGCAGGCCACCTGGAACACGGTGTTCAGCCTTCACCTGCTGACACACTAGGCACTTGGCCACAAACTCTGCCACTGTTCACTTTACTCCGAGCCACCAGAACTATCTCTTCAAACCCTGGTACATCTTGGAAACTTCTGGGTGCACTGCTAGGGGTGAGTTGTGGAACTCAGCAAGAACCTTGCCACGCATCGCCCCTAGAACAAACAACTTTCCTCAGAAAAGCATCTGGTTCTGACCATCCTCCATCCACCCTTCCGGAGCATTGCTTTGGTCAACTCGGTCACGCATCACTTCGCACTCTGGGTCTCCCCACTGAGAATCCTCCACTTGCTGCAACAGAGAAGACTGCACTATCATCTGATACAGGCAACCTCTACCGCTATCTGTCCTCGCATCCAGGTGCAAGGCAGCCAACTCCTCCAGTGCCTTCCAGGCATCTTCCGACTCTCGGACCACATCCTTCTGTGACCTCCTGCTCAAAGCATCGGCCACTACATTCCCCTTCCCTGAAGTATAGGAAAACTTGAAGTTGTAATCCTAGAGGAACTCCATCCACCTTCGCTTCCGCAAGTTTAGGTCCTGCTGGGAGAAGATATACCTCAAGCTTTTGTGATCCGTGAAGACCACAAAGCGTTATCCAATGAGGTAATGCCCCTATAATTTTAGTGCAAAAACGACTGATGAAAGCTCCAGGTCATGGGTGGCATAATTACGCTCAGGAGGGCTTAACTTCCTAGACCCATAAGATATCACTCCTTGTTGCTTCATCAACACACATCTGAGGCCTTGCCCTAAAGCATCACAGAACACCTCATACACCGACCCTTCTTCTGGTAGTCTTAGCACTGGGGCACTAACCAACTTCTCCTTCTGATAGATGAAGGATGTCTCACACTGCTCACTCAACACAAAAACCTAGTTCTTCTTGGTCAAGGCTGTCAAAGGGGCTGCAACTCGGGAGAAATTGGGTACGAACCTCCGATAGTAACCCTCCAGCCCGAGGAAACTGCGAACCTCTGCCACATTCTTGGGTGATTCCCAAGAAACAACCGCCTCAACCTTTTATGGGTCCACTTCTACCCCCGACTCGAACACTACGTGCCTAAGGAAGTGCACTTTTCACATCCATAACTTTCATTTTGACAACTTCCCATAGATATGGTGCTGTTGGAGGACCTCCAAAACCATCCTTAGGTGCTCCGCGTGGTCCTCCTCTGATCTTGAATAGATTAGGATATGGTCGATGAACACAACTACGAACCAATCCAGGTACTCCCGGAAGATGGAGTTCATAAGCCCCATGAACACAACTGGGGCGTTCGTAACATCGAAAGAGATGACTACAAACTCGAAGTGTCCATATCTGCACCTGAAGGTTGTCTTAAGGATGTCTCCCTCTTTCACCCTCAACTGGTGATACCCAGACCATAGGTAGATCTTCAAGAACCATCCTGTCCCTTTCAGCTGGTCGAAAAGATCGTCTATCCTTGGAAGAGGGTAGCGATTATTGATCATTACCTGATTTAGCCTCCTATAGTCTATGCACAACCTGAGACCACCATCTACCTTCTTTTCAAACAAGACTGAAGCACCCCACGATGACGCACTTGGTCAAACATAACCCCTCTTCATTAGATCGTCAATCTGAATCTGCAACTCTCGTAGCTCCGAAGGTTCCATCTGGTAAGGATCCATCGAAATCGGACGAGCACCAGGCTGCAAGTCTATCCCAAACTCGATATCACGTCGAGGGGGTAAAGTCGTAACATCCTCAAGAAATATGTCCATAAACTCACTGATGATTTCTGAAACCTCTACCATTTCAGCATCTACTGACTCTACTGCAATCTCGGATAACAAAAAGAGGAGGGGTTCCTCTCGTCTGCTGCCCTCCGGACTGCTCCGCTCTCCAGTGAAAGTAACACGTAGGCCGCCAAAGTCTGAGAACACAACCATTCCTCAGAAGTAGTCGATGACGGAACCCACATAGAACAGCTAGTCGATGCCTAGAATGACATCGTATGGCTATATCTGTAGCAGCAGTAAATCCCTGACCGACTGATGTGGCCCTATCATCAGTCTGCATCCTCGAAAAACATATAATAAGCTGGTATGACCTCCGACTGGTGTGCTCAGCACCAGGGGAACTGGAAGTCTCTTGTCATCTAGGCCCAGAGCATGGGCCAGACTGGGTGCAACAAAGGAGTGCGAAGCTCTGGTATCAAACAAGGCATAATCAAGGGTACTGAACAAACTAATCGTACCTCAGACAACCTCCGGTCCCGCTAGAACTGCTGCCTCCCCGGCGTGCAACTGTCCACGCCCAGCTCCTCTACCCCTCGGCTGTCGGCTGCCTCCCCGACCACGCCCTGGTCGAGGTCCCTGAGGAGCGCCCTAAGGTCGGCCTCCCCCTGTAACATCTTCCCTCAGAGGAGCGGGAGCTCGCTGCCCCTGCTGCTGCTACTGGAAGGGCCTATCTGGAAGCTGCTGCTGAGGCGGGTGCTGAGCCTGTCCACCATTTTCGTATTTAACTCGGTTCGAGTACTAATTTAAGAGATGTACATGAATCCCACAGACGAATCACCTCGGTCCTGGGCCCGAAGAGAAAGGGTGAGGACCGGGGGACCGAAACTGGAACTGTTGCGGCCTGCTCCCTACTGGTCAGAACCGAGAGGGTCCTGATGATGGTGGTCTGGTGCTGACAGCCTTCCCCTTAGATGATCCCAGCTGGATCCCCACTCGTGTCACACCTCCTATAGCATTCATCCTCTCCACCACTTTGGCCTTCTTCTGGACCTCCATGTATGTCAGCAGGGTGAAGGGGGTAACAGCGTACTGGAGGGAGGGTCGGAGCGCCTCCTCCAAACATCTCACCCGAGACTCCTCATATGAAAAGAGGTCTGGGGAAAAGTGGAGGAGGTCCTTGAACTTGATTCCCATCTCCCTTACTAACATACTCCCCTGCTGGAGGGAGAGTAGCTCCTGCCTCTTTTCCACCTTCATCGTAGAAGAGAGGAATTCCGCCCGGAACTCCTTCTCGAAATCAGCCCATGCCACCTCAGCCTTTATCCTCTCCCCCAGGTAAAGATCCCACCACTAACGCACTGCTCCCCGCATCTGGATGACGGCCAGAGGAACCCAGTAATTAGGCGGATCCCGAATCATGCCGAAAGCTATCACCAACTCTTCTAGCCAGCTTTCTGTCTTCATGTCAGAGGTGTTTCCCTCATACTTCTCGAGGGTCTGTCGCTGGAAGGCTCGAAGCGTATTCTTCCACTGGTCGTCCTCCTCCTCTCGATCAGCCCTCTTCCGATCATCCAAGTCAACCTCCAGGGCCTCGATCACCCATACAACTCGTGGTCATCTCCCGGGTTCCATAGCTGCAAGGTAAACAAGGAATGGCTAAGCCCAAATAGTGCAGAATATTTGTTCTTAAAACTTCTTAACTTCTTATTTATTTCAAATTCCCCAAACACACCATAAACATGAGAACACAAGTCATTATGATGCATGTACCTTCCCTAGGGTCTCTACGCTACAATCATTGTGGCCTCACTTGGTCGTTTGGTAGGTCCAGAGTCCTTGCATCGGATCATGGGGGGCCCTAAAATCTTGTGTCCTAGCCAGTCTTCCCTGTCCTAATTCACACACCAAGATTACCCAACATTGTTTCCCTACCACCCCATGAAATCCTTACTATTCCTAACTCCAGACTCCATCCTATCTCTCAAACCTCCAGCCTCTGACACCATTCTGTCACGACCCGCCTTCACCAGAAGGAGGGAAGGGTCAGCAGATTGCTAAGCCCTTATTTCTTTAAGTTGAAGGAGAGATAGTGACCCCCAAAACCAGCCTTCTATAGGTCCCAGAGTGGTGACTAGCACTAAGGGTATGGAAATCACACACAAATGGAAGGTATTACCCATTTTTTTTGTTTTATAGGATCAGGAAATAAGATGATGAAACCCAACAACACTAAAACTGAAAGAAAAGTAAAGCCAAAAGTAAACCATTCACACATGCATGTTAAAAAGTAAAAGATACATGATACAATAACTCCAAAGATAAATTAAAAAAAGAAAGAAAAACGACAATAGCAACTGCCCCAAGGTCCTAGCTAGTACGGTCCCGCACGATCCCTAAAGTCCTCCTGGAAACTTGAAAACAGTTTTATATATGTAGGGTGAGCATACAAGTATACGCAGTAGGGAAAAACCAAAGACTCTCATACACAAGTGGGGAGGCATACTAATGCCCTGTGAGAAAAGAGATAACCAAGCACCTATCAAGGAAACTAACCACCCAAGCCTCACCAAGGCACACTCCCCAAATAACGCAAGTCAAGTAATGTATAGTATAGCACATCGATATTTGGGTACCTCGCGCCACTTTCCCACTGGTTATTGAAGACATCCTACGCATAGGACCAATCCTGCCATTCTCATCAAAGTCTCACTGTCATACCCCACTCGCACACACCTGGGCCACAACCACACATCCCGCCCGTAAACACCTGGGCCAAAACTACTAACCCGCCCGCAGACACCTAGGCCACAACTGTCACACGTAATCCTTACCTGCAAACACCTAGTCCAGGACAACCACTGCCATGCCGGAAGACACCTGGGACTCATCTCGAAGATACTTGGGAAACCACCTTCCTACACACACCTGGTCCAACCACCACACTATCCCGCCCAAAGAATCTTGGGCTAATAATGGATTTCGGGTCATCACAGCCTACCCGAAGATACTAGGGCTATCCGGGAAAGGGAGCATAAAGGAGCTAATGACCAGCCACTAATAGAAGTGTTGGGAAAAACACCCTCCCCCATGAAATGGGGGTGTTCGGCACTAAGTGCTCAACTTGGTTGGGGCGCGAACAAGAAATACAAAACTAAAAGTATATGTATAGGTAACAAGCACTCACCCAAATCTAGGTTTTTCTTCATCCAGCCTAAAGAACACAAACAACACCCATGCCCAAGTCACAACTCATACCAAACCAAAACCATTATCCCATCCTCATTTTCATGTTCAGTATTAAGGTTTAAATAAGTTTCTGCACCTACTTGGGAAACTAGCAAGCATAAGCACAAGCCAAGGAAAGAGTATAGTCAAACATCAACTTAAACGTTCACACTCGGTTCTCTTGTAAATTCGCAACCACAAAAAGGGATATGTGAGATCCCTCAATGTACTAGAACCAAGGAAAACCCCAATATACTACCCCATGTTTCCCAAATTCCAGAATCAAATGGTTTCTCATCAACAGAGGATCCCACCCCAATTTGTGATATAATCAAAGTAACTACCTGACCTTAAATTCACAACTGAAAGCATAACCACAGGGGATCCCATCCCCACCCACATCACCGAGAAATCGGCCTGTGAAAGGGAAACAACCAAACCACTACCACCAACAAAAAGCAGGCCCATGCCAGTATTTTCAGATTTAAAAGATTTAACACACTCCATGATTTCAATTTCGGTGTTCTTTAGTTGGGGTTATCACGGAAAGGGTTGAACCTGGTTCTTTCAATTTATTTAGCCGAATATACGTAATTAACCAAATTCATTTACACAGCAGAGGTTCACAATCGCAATACAATCCATTTAAACATTACTAGAGGCAAGGGTTCATTAGTGCACAGACAAAGACCACCAACGACCTTGATTTTCATTAGGCGTAATCCTACACAATTCAAAAATCATTAATCATAGCATCATCGATCACACCCCTCCCCTTCATTATTTAAATTCTTTTATTATCTTCATTAAAGTTTGGTTCATCCAATTCTATAGGAACAAAAGCATACCCACCCCGCATGATACACAAAAAGGAGAGACTAAGGTGAAACCCTACTTGATTGATCAATGATCGAAGTTTATCTTCACGCGCCAATAACAGGGGATGCGCGATTTGCATGGGTGGGGCCTCGGAAACTCAAGCATGCGCAGACAAAAAGATGGGAGGGTGATTGAGAAAAGAAACCTAGTGAGAACCCTTTGGTTTATAAGGACCAAGGATGGTTGAGATAAGGACGTGAAACCGTGTAAGGAGCGGGGTCGTGGGTTGACCATGCGGCCCCACACATCATTAAAGGGTCCCCCACCTTTAGGGGCGGTTTAAACCGACACACGCACCAAGGTAACTCTTAAACATTTAATTAAAATCCATTTATGGGCGTTACTAGGCTTTAAAACAATCTTAAAGTGGTCAAAATAGGGTTTAAATCCCAATTTTTGCAAAAGGAGGTGCCAGCTACCGGTGGTTGAGAGCTACCGATGGAGGCTGCAGCCACCAGTAGCCAAGAGCTACCGGTCGGCTATAGCGACCGGTTGCCAAGAGCTACCGGTGGCTGTCAGCCACCGGTAGCCGGGTGACCGATCGACTACAGCCACAGGTAGACCGAGATACCGGTAGGTCGAGCTACCTGTAGGCTACGGCTACCGGTAGACCGAGGTACCGGTAGACCTGCTACCATTAGGGGTCAAAACATCACCTAACTTTCCCAGACTACCCCCAGAACACCCAACATCAGATTTTTACAAAGTAATGGACCCCCAAAAACCTAGTCCATTACATTAGATACCTCTCAAACTATTCTCATCCTCGAGAATCAAAACAACCAGAAGGAAAGAGAGGGTCCGAACAACCACCTCTAAATATACCTCTCAGGAGAGAACCCCATTGTTAACTAAAAACACCTTCCTCTTAAGAACCAAGAAACATACCATGTCAAACTACCCAGTCATGTGGGTTGGGGAGTCTCTTCCCCCATGTTAAGATACTATCCGCTTTGGGCGGCACTGACTTGCCCGCACGGGTTTAATATCATCCACCTTAATGCCTCTTGATTAGGGGTCGGGTCCTCCCCTCCCCATAGCCAGGACTTTTCACACACATTCAGAGGAAATAAAAACCACATATTTCATAGCCAACAAGGTAAAACGCTCCACCAAAAGTATAAATAGAACAGTATAAAACTCAAAATAGCTCAGGGTACTGGGCACGCATTTGTGCTTCCCTCTCCCATGTAATCTCCTCAAGCCCACCCTATCTCCATAACACACGAACCAAAAGAATGGTTCACCCACGAAGAACCTTCTCCTCACGATCCTCGGTCATCACTGGTCTTTCCACAAAGGACACGTCGTCCTCTATGTATAGCTCTCCCCAGTCGAGGATGTTTGAATCGTCGTGCAGATACCAACGGAGCTGGGACACATGGAAGACGTCATGTATCCTCAGTAGCGGCGGTGGTAACGCTAGCTGATAAGCCACTTCGCTGACTCGCCGCAACACTTCGAAGGGTCTGATGAACCTGGGAGAAAGCTTACTCCCCTTACCGAATCTTTGTTGTCCATGATGAGGGGAGACCTTCAAGAACATGTGGTCTCCAACCTCAAACTCCAAGGGCCTTCTCATGGTATCAGCATATGACTTCTATCGGTCCTGGGCCACATTCATCCTTTCCCGTATAAGCTGGACCTTCTCTGTCGTTCTCTGCTCCACCTCTGGGCCAAGGATGCCTGCCTCTCCGACTTCGGTCCAACACACAGGTGAGCGGTATGGCCTCCCGTAAAATTCTTCAAATGGGTCCATAACAATGGTGGAGTGATAGCTATTATTGTAGGAAAACTCTACCAGAGGCAAGTGTCGCACCCATGATCCTCCTGAGTCCATAACACATGCCCGCAGCATATCCTCCAAGGTCTAGATGGTGCGCTCTGTCTGTCCATATGTCTGGGAATGGAAAGAAGTGCTAAGATGTAGCTGGGTGCCAAAATCATGATGCAATCCTCTCCATACTCGTGAGGTAAACCGTGCATCCCTATCTGAGACTATGGACCTCGAAACTCCATGAAACTGCACCACCTCATCCATGTACCTTCGTGCCAAAGCATCCACTGCACTTGACTCCTTAATCGCCAGAAAGTGAGCTGATTTCATCAACCAGTACACTACTACCCAGATGGAATCGTATACCCCTTGATCCTTGGGTAGTACCGTGACGAAATCTATCGATATGTCCTCCCACTTCCACTCAGGGACATCTAGAGACTACAGCAGGACACCTAGAACATGATGTTCAGCCTTCACCTGCTGACACGCTAGGCACTTGGCCACAAACTCTACCACTTTTCACTTTACTCCGGGCCACCAGAACTGTCTCTTCAAACCCTGGTACATCTTGGAAACTCTCGGGTGCACTAATAGGGGTGAGTTGTGGAACTCACCAAGAACCTTGCCACGCATCACCTCTGGAACAAACAGCTTTCCTTAGAAAAGCATCCGGTTCTGACCATCCTCCGTCCACCCTTCCGGAGCATTGCTCTGGTCAACTCGATCATGCATCACTTCACACTCTGTGTCTCCCCACTAAGACTCCTCCACTTTCTACAACAGAGAAGACTGCACTGTCATCTGATACAGGCAACCTCTACCGCCATCTTTCCTTGTATCCAGGTGCAAGGCAACCAACTCCTCCATCACCTTCCAGGTGTATGTTGACTCTCGGACCACATCCTTCTACGACCTCCTGCTCAAATCATCGGCCACTACATTCCCCTTCCCTGAAGTGTAGCAAAACTCGAAGTCGTAATCCTGGAGGAACTCCATCCACCTTCGCTGTCGTAAGTTTTTCTCCCACTAGGAGAAGATATACCTCAAGCTTTTTTGATCCGTGAAGACCACAAAGCGTTCTCCAATGAGGTAATGCCTCCATAACTTTAGCACAAAAATGACCGCTGCAAGCTCCAGGTCATGGGTGGCATAATTACGCTCATGAGGGCGTAACTTCCTAGACCCATAAGCGATCACTCCTTGTTGCTGCATCAACACACATTTGAGGCCTTGCCCTGAAGCATCACAGAACACCTCATACGCTGCCCCTTCTTCTGGTAGTCTCAGCACTGGGGCACTAACCAACTTCTCCTTCGGATAGCTGAAGGCTGTCTCACACTGCTCACTCCACACGAAAACCTGGTCCTTCTTGGTCAAGGCTGTCAAAGGGGCTGCAACTCAGGAGAAATTGGGTACGAAACTCCAATGGTAACCCACTAGCCTAAGGAAACTGCGAAAATATGCCACATTCTTGGGTGCTTCCCAAGAAACAACCGCCTCAACCTTTTATGGTTCCACCACTACCCCCTGTTCGGACACTACGTGCCCTAGTAATTTCACTTCTCGCATCCAAAACTTTCATTTTGACAACTTCCCATAGAGATGGTGTTGTCGGAGGACCTCCAAACCATCCTCAAGTACTCTACGTGGTCCTCCTCAGATCTTGAATAGATCAGGATATCATCGATGAACACAACTACGAACCGATCCAGGTACTCCCAGAAGATGGAGTTCATAAGCCCCATGAACACATCCAGGGTGTTCGTAACACCGAAAGGCATGAATAAAAACTAGAAGTGTCCATATCTACACCTGAAGGCCGTCTTCGGGATGTCACCCTATTTTACCATCAACTTGTGATACCCAGACCGCAGGTCAATCTTTGAGAACCATCCTGCCCCTTTTAGCTGGTCGAAAAGATCGTCTATCCTCTAAAGAGGGTAACTATTCTTGATCTTTACCTGATTCAGCCTCCTGTAGTCTATGCACAACCTGAGACCACCATATGCCTTCTTTGAGAATAAGACTGGAGCACCCCATAGTGACGCACTTGGTCTAACATAACCCCTCTTCATTAGATCATCAATCTGAATCCGCAACTGCCGTAGGTCTGAAGGTGCCATCCGATAAGGAGCCATCGAAATCGGACGAGCACCAGGCTGCAAGTCTATCCCAAACTCGATATCATGTGGAGGGGGTAGAGTCATCACCTCCTTAGGAAATACGTCCATAAACTCACTGAAGATTTCTGGCACCTCTACCATTTCAGCATCTACTGACTCTACTGACAGCTCGGCTAACAAGGAGAGGAGGAGTTACTCTCGTCTGCTGCCCTCCTGACTGCTCCGCTCGCCGGTGAAAGTAACATGTCGGCCACCCAAGTCTGAGAACACAACCCTTCCTCGGAAGCAGTCGATGACGGAACCCACAAAGAACAGCTAGTTGATGCCTAGAATGACATCATATAGCTGTATCTGTAGCATTAGTAAATCCCTGACCGACTGATGTGGCCCTATCATCAGTCTGCATCCTCGAAAAACATATAACAAGCCGGTCTGACCTCTGATTGGTGTGCTCAGCACCAGGGGCACTGGAAGTATCTTGGCATCTAGGCCCAGAGCATGGTCCAGACTAGGTGCAACAAAGGAGTGCGAAGCTCCGATATCAAACAAGGCATAAGAAAGGGTACTGAACAAACTGATTGTACCTCGGACAACCTCCTGTCCCGCTGGAACTGCTGCCTCCGCGGTGTGAAACTGTCCACGCCCAACTCCTCTACCCCTCAGCTATCGGCCGTCTCCCCGACCATGCCCTGTTTGGGGTCCCTAAGGAGCGCACTGAGGTCGGCCTCCCCCTGCAACATCTGCCCTCAGAGGAGCGGGAGCTCACTGCCCCTGCTGCTGCTACTGGAAGGGCCTAGCTGGAAGCTGCTGCTAAGGAGGGTGATGAGTCTGTCCGCCACTACCATACTGAAATAGGTCCAGGCACTGATTCCGGATATTTCCATGGCTCTCACAAATGAATCACCTTGGTCCTGGGCCCGAAGGTAAAGGGCGAGGACCGGGGGACCGGAACTGGAACTGCTGCGGCCTGCTCCCTGCTGATCAGAACCGAGAGGGTCCTGATGCTGGTGGTCTGGTGCTGAAATCCTTCCCCTTCAATGATCTCAGCTGGATCCCATCTCGTGTCACACCTCCTAGATAATGCATCCTCTCCACCACTTCGTCCTTCTTCTGGACCTCCATGTATGTCGGCAGGGTGACAGCGTACTGGAGGGAGGGTCGGAGCGCCTCCTCTAAACGTCTCGCCCGAGACTCCTCATCTGGAAAGAGGTCTGGGGAAAAGCGGAGGAGGTCCTTGAACTTTATTCCCAGATCCCTTATTGATATACTCCCCTGCTGGATGGAGAGTAGCTCCTGCCTCTTCTCCGCCTTCATCGTAGAAGAGTAGAATTCCTCCCAGAACTCCTTCTCGAAATCGTCCCATGCCACCTCAGCCTCTCTCCTCTCCCCCAGGTAAAGAACCCACCACTAATGCGCTGCTCCCCACATCTGGCTGACGGCCAAACGAACCCAGTACTTAGGCGGATCCCGAATCAGGCCAAAATCTATCACCAGATCTTCTAGCCAGCTTTCCGTCTTCATGTCAGAGGTGCTGCCCTCATACTTCTCGAGGGTCTGTCGCTGGAAGGCTCGAAGCATATTCTTCCACTGGTCATCCTCCTCCTCTCTATCATCCCTCTGTCGATTGTCCAAGTCAACCAATTGGGTCTCGATCGCCCGTACAACTTGTGGTCTTCTCCCGGGTGCCATAACTGCAAGGTAAACAAGGAATGACTAATCCCAAGTAGTGCAGAATATTTGTTCTTAAAAATTGTTAACTTCTTATTTATTTAAAATTCCCCAAACAACCCAGAAACACGGGAACACAAATCATTATGATGAATTTACCTTCCCTAGAATCTCTACCCTACAATCATTGTGGTCTCACTTGGTCGTTTGGTAGGTCCAGATTCCTTGCATCGGATCACGGGGGGACCTAAAATCACGTGTCCTAACCGGTCTTCCCTGGCCTAATTCATGCACCAAGATTAACCAACATTGTTTCCCTACCACCCCATTCAATCTTTACTATGACAAACTCCAGACTTCATCCTATCTCTCAAACCTCCAGCCTCTGATACCATTCTATCATGACCCGCCTTCACCAAAAGGAGGGAAGGGTCAGCAGATTTCCAAGCCCTTCCTTCTTTATGTTGAAGGAGAGATAGTGACCCCCGAAACCTGCCTTCTATAGGTCCCGGAGTGGATAATAGCACCAAGGGTATGGAAATCACACACAAATGGAAGGAATTACCCCTTTTTTGTTTTATAGGATCAGGAAATAAGATGATGACACCCAAAAACACCAAAACTGAAAGAAAAGTAAAGCCAAAAGTAAACCATTCCCACATGCATGTTCAAAAGTAAAAGATACATGATACAAGAACTCCAAAGATAAAGTACCAAAAGAAAGAAAAACGACAATAGCAACTGCCCCAAGGTCCTAGCTAGTACGGTCTCGCACGATCCCTGAAGTCCTCCTGGAAACCTGAAAATAGTTTTATATACGTAGGGTGAGCATACAAGTATACTCAGTAGGGAAAAACCAAAGACTCTCGTGCACAAGTGGGGAGGCATACTAATGCCCTCTGAGAAAAGAGATAACCAAGCACCTAGCAAGGAAACTAACCACCCAAGCCTCACCAAGGAACACTCCCCAAATAACGCAAGTCAAGTAATGTATAATATAGCACATCAATATTTGGGTACCCCGTGCCACTTTCCCACTGGTTATTGAAGACATCCTATGCATCAGACCAATCCCGCCATTCTCATCACAGTCCCACTTCCATACCCCACCCACACACACCTGGGCCACAACCACACATCCCGCCCGTAAACACCTGGGCCACAACCACTAACCCACCCACATACACCTGATCCACAACTGTCACACGTAATCCACGCCTGCAAACACCTAGGTCAGAACAACCACTGCCACGCCCGAAGACACCTGGGCCTCATCCCAAAGATACTTGGGAAACCACCTGCCCACACACACCTGGGCCAACCACCACACTATCCCGCCCGAAGACTCTTGGGCTAATAATGGACTTCAGGCCATCACAGCCTGCCTGAAGATACTAGGGCTATCCGGGAAAGGGAGCAGAAAGGAGCTAATAACCATCCACTAATAGAAGTGTTGGGAAAAACACCCTACCCCATGAAATGGGGGTGTTCGGCACTATGTGATCAACTTGGGTGGGGCACGAACAAGAAACACAAAACTATAAGTATATGTAAAGGTAACAAGCACTCACCCAAATCTAGGTTTTTCTTCAGCCAGCCTAAAGAACACAAAAAACACCCATGACCAAGTCACAACTCGTACCAAACCAAAACCATTGTCCCATCCTCATTTTCATGCTTAGTATTAAGGTTTAAATAAGTTTATGCACCTACTTGGGCAACTAGAAATCCTAAGCACAAGACAAGGAAAGAGTACAGTCAAACATCAACTTAAACGTTCACACCCAGTTCTCTTGTAAATTCACAACCACAAAAATGGATATGTGAGATCCCTAAAAGTACTAGAACCAAGGAAAACCCCAATATACTACCCCATGTTCACCAAATTCCATAAGCAAATGGTTTCTCATCAATAGTGGATCCCACCCCAATTCGTGATATAATCAAAGTAACCACTTAACCTTAAATTCACAACTGAAAGCATAACCACATGGGATCCCATCCCCACCCACATCACCCAGTAATCGGCCCATGAAAGGGAAACAACCAAACCACTACCACCAACACAAAGCAGGCCCTTTCCAGTATTTTCATATTTAAAATATTTAACACACTTTATGATTTCAATTTCAATGTGCCTTAGTCGGGGTTATCACAGAAAGGGTTGATCCTGGTGCTTTCAATTTATTTATTCGAATATACATAATTAACCAAATTCATTTACACATCAAAGGTTCACAATCTCAATACAAGCCATTTAAACATTACCATAGGTAAGGGTTCGTTAGTGCACAGACAAAGACCACCAACGGCCTTGATTTTCAATAGGCGTAAGCCCGCACAATTCAGAAATTATTAATCATAGAATCATTGATCACACCCCTCCCCTTCATTCTTTAAATCTATTTATTATCTTCATTTAAGTTTGGTTCATCCAATTATACAGGAACAAAAGCATACCCACCCCGAATGATACATATAAAGGAGAGACGAAGGTGAAACCCTACTTGATTGATCAATGGTCGAATTTTATCTTCACGTGCCAATAACAGGGGATGCGCAATTTGCAGGGGTGGGGCCCCGGAAACTCAAGCACGCAAAAACGAAACGATGGGAGGGTGATTGAGAAAAGAAACCCTGGGAGAACCCTTTAGTTTATAAGGACTGAGGACGGTTGAGATAAGAACACAAAACTGCGTAAGAAGCGGGGTCGTGGGTTGACCATGTGGCCCCACATGTCATTAAAGGGTCCCCCGCCTTTAGGGGTGGTTTAAACCGATGCACGTACCAGGGTACCTCTTAAACATTTAATTAAATGCCATTTATGGGCATTACTAGGCTTTAAAACAAGCTTAAAGGGGTCAAAATAGGGTTTCAAACCCAATTTGCGCAAAAGGAGGTGCCAGCTACCGGTGGTCGAGGGCCACCGGTGGCTGACAGCAACTGGTAGCCGCACGACCGGTAGGCTGCATCCATCGGTAGCCAAGAGCCACTGGTGGCTGCCATCCACCGGTAACCGGGCTACCGGTAGCTGAGAGCTACCGGTGGCTGTCAGCCACCGGTAGGCCTGCTACCGTTAGGGGTCAAAACTTCACCTAACTTTCCCAGACTACCCCCAGAACACCCAACATCAGATTTTTACAAAGTAATGGACCCCCAAAAACCCGGGCCATTACAAAAATTTTGGGCTAAGGATTTAAAATTCATATAAGACTTTTATTTATCCTATTTTATGAGTATATCTCATCACTTTCCATCCAATTATCTAATATATTTCCACTTGGTTCCATTTTTCATTGATTATGACCTTTATATTACTTTAATAAAGGAATACATACAAAATTTCACTCTTGAATTTAATATCTCTAAAATTTTTACATAAGTATAAAAGGTGTATAAGTTCAGTTATAAATGAATATTTCATAAATAAATTAATTTTTTTATCATGGTGATTTATTTTTAATTTTTAGTGATTCAATAATTACCTCAAATTCTTACACAACACTAATAGAGTATTTATTAAATTAATAGAAAAATAAAATAAATTATTTAAAAAAAATAAATGTAATATAATTTGGATTAATTATTATGTTCTAATATTTTTTATATAAATATAAAATATTTTTGGTGTTTTAAATATTTGGATTTGAATTCTATATTTATCATGGGGACTTTAAAGTCAAAGTAAATGAATAGTTCCAAAAAATTACAGTAATGATATTTTATAATAAATAATATTTTGTTAAATGATTTAAAATTAATAAAATTCCTATATTTGGTAAATTGAATGGGATATGATTTAAAATATCAATAATGGTCCATTTATGGGTTACTTTTACTCTTATATAAAAATTATTGACCCTTAAATAATATAAAACTTTGATATTATGGTAACTATCAAAAGGATTAAGAGGGGTTAAAACTAAAGGATTGGGGTTAAATCATCGCATAAACTTGTTTAAATTTAATTTTATTATAGGACTTATACTTACACTCATCCTATATTCTGAATATTTCCATTTTGAGTCACTTTATTATAAAAATCTAATTTATATTAATTTAATACTTTGTGTAATTCTTAGAGTGCCCCTCCCCTCACTTATAAAAAGGCACCTCTTCTACTATTTTACACGCACCTTTTTTTCCTTATATCTTAGAAGATATCTACCATAATACCTTCCTATATTCCTTATAAACATCTTAGAGATTATTTCTCATTCCAAAATATCATCTCCTAAACACTTAAGGTGTAATCCAAAAGAGGTTTCTCAATGAATAGTTATAACTCCTAATCGAGTGTTTTTAATTTTATTTCTTCTTATACCTCATCTAAATCCATGGTATAAATTAAAAAATTATGAATTAAGTATATTAAACATACTAAATTGTTGTTATTATGATTTAATAACCATTATCCACCTTCTTTTCATCCTATAGAAAGCAAAAACATCAAATGTGCGTATGTATGACTTATCGTCTCCACATAGAGGTATAATTTGTTTTTCATCACCAATTTACATGGATAATTATAAATATAGTTTTAAAAAATATATATGATATTTATGATATTATTATGATTCTATAATTTTTAATTATTATTTACCTTTTTCATTTTATCCGTCAAAAAAAGGAAATAGCGTTCAGGCATGCGTACGTCCTACCATCTTCTTGAACAAAGTAATTTGTTTTTCTATCTCAAAATTTTATGGGTGAATCTAAATATATATATATATAGTATTTATATAATTATTATAATTCTGTAGACTATGGAACCATAATTAAGATACAAGGACTTAAACTACCGAACCGAAACATACTTGAAAAAATAAGCAGTTATCGCCTAGAACAGTTATTTTAATAAAAAAATTGTTAATAAATAGGTGATAATATGTTATAATTATATCATATATGGTATTATATATAAGATTATAGTTATATAATAGATATATATTAAATCCATATTTATTATACATGAGTTCCAAACACTTATGAAGAAAGACGGACTTGAGGTATGGGATTTTTTAACTCAATTTTCATTCATTGGGTTATACTTCTTTAAAATTGACTATGTTTTGCCATGATTATGTTTGAAATGACCTCTGATTTTATTATTTTTTATTTCCACTTGTTTTTTTGTGTATTTACATTTGTTACACATAATCACTTCAATTATTAATTCTTACTTTAATGATATGATCTTTGTATGGGATTTCTTTTACAACTTCATTTTATTTTAGGATTTATTATGATTGAATTTAAATTAAGGAAAAATATATGATAAATATCAGATAAAACCCTATAATTTTCTTCTCTTATGGTTATTCATGAAATTTTCATGTATTGGTACCATTTTCCTCTCTTGTGTACTTAACAATATTGAGAATTATTTTAAGAAAAACAGACTTTATTTCCACTTAAGTCTAAAATCATTTTCTTCCATGTCCATTTTTTCTAAAAAAGTTTTTAAGAATGTATTTAATATAGACCTATTATTTTTTAAATTCATTTCTACCCAGGATTTAATTTTCACGAAAAAAAATTAATCTCCTTATTTATTTTCAAACAAGGTAAATTTGACTTTTTACTGAAAATGTAAAAGGAATATTTATTTTAACATAAACAGAATGAATATAATTTACCACCATCATAATTTCTCAATTATTATAATATTCCTTTAAAAATTTACAAATTTATTTTCATATAAAATTTTTCATTAATATTTGGGAATTTTTTAGAATTTAATAAGTGATTTCAAAGTGAAAATGGTATTTCCCTCAAGACATTTTCCAATGATATTTTATAGGTATTTTAAATTATGAAAACAATCATTGATGTTTCTAGATATATGACACAATGATACCATATTTATTCTTTATCTATATGGTTTGTGATGATGAAGTATATTTTTTCCATATTCTTGATTCAATATGGATAATTGTTGACATATAAGGCATTTTGAGAATAAATTGTATGATCATTAAAAATATAAATAATTTATAGGATGTTCAAGGGATGAGTGAGGCCCGGTTATAGATATACCCTTGATGCATAAATAGGTATCATGTGTCAAAAAATATGTCATTCCATATTAGATGGGTATTTGGTATACACATAACCATTTATAATGAATGATGCCTTGGTTGAGAGGTCGTGATGGAAAGTGACCGGCTAGTATAGCACCGCTGATTCTTCATGGGAATGATCATATTAGAAGTTTATATAACCCAACTAGAAATAATATGAATATATTTAGAATAGTGTAAGTCTAGGTTTGATCCCATAGGGAAGATTTTGCATCGGCTGGAAAACTAGTAATTGGAACCTAAGGAGGATTCATCACATGATTCTAAAAGGATGGGTTTTAAAACTAAGCAGATTGGATTTACTTTAGTTGATAAATAATTGATAGGGATTAATTTTATATAGCCTATGAAAATAGTATTCCTAAATAATATTTATTTGTTCTTATGGATTAGGATGTGAAGCGGTTTATAAGTAACCAATTGGTTTTGGTTAAACCGATTGGATCTATCAAGATTGGAAACCACTCTTTGTTCTAGAGGTGGTCATTATCCTAGGTAAATAATTCTCAACATAAAAAGTAGAAAGAATCATCGACTATTATTCCCTACCATATTGACCTCAATTAGGCCAAGAACCTTCTCTTTAAATTCCCGAGATCATGGTTTTGAAATAGAATATGATAAACATGATATCTTAACTAAATTCCTAGACAAAGGGTTACTTGTGTTTTTATTTAATAATTCATTAAGTTTACACTACCCCTACTATTGACCCCAAACCCTATGTGGGTTATTTTCACATGGAAATGAAGTTATTAAATGAATGAGAAAATAGTAGCATGATTAACATAATCGTAAATAAATCCATGATTAAAGAAATGAATATAAACAAAAGCACGTACTTGGGATGGAGAAATAGTAATTACATAACAATTGGTATTGAATAGATCAAGGTATGGAAAAATGAACTAGAAAACCGAAAACTCCTTGGAACGAAGTACAAAAACAATGAAATTAACAAATAAAAAATAAAGGTGGTGGAGAAATGGGTTTAAAAAATGTAAAAGAGATCATAAAAGAAATATAGTTTTTGGTTCTTTTGAAACATTAAAGGCACTGGAATATAAATAGGCTGATAAAATCATGATGTGTAGGGATTTTACATCATTATTTGGCGTCAATTACTTATTATAAAAACTTTAACATCATTTATTGGAATTTTACATTGTGTAATGGGGGATTAAAATCCTTATATATTTTTTATCTCTCGAAATTTACAGATTGTATTCAATTCTCCAGGCGTCGATATCAAGTCTTTCAAATTATGTAAATGATTCACATCCTTAACTTTATTTGACCTAAATGATTCATTTAATTTTATTACTTTAACAGGATTGAGGATTTATGGATGGTTAAATGATATAGAAGTCGACACTTTCACGTTGTGTTTATTAGGATCAAAAAACATTATTGTGCTCAGTCATGTTTAGATGATGGTGTGAAAAGTGGTACCTCTCAATTTCAATGTTGAACTTAAGAGGTTCTTAATATTATAAGATACTTTAATGATTTTAAGGGTCTTGGATCATGCACTAGAATAATGTAATGGATGAATAAACTAATTCATGTGTGAAAATTAAAAAAAAGAAACAGGTAAAGTAATAAGTGTGAGGTAATCCTAGGTTCTTACAAAATCTCACTATGCCTAAGAAAAAAGTTGTTCCCCAAAAATGGAACCCAAATTTGACTAGATCATGAAACATCATTGATTTCATATAGGTCTGATCAAATTAAAAATTTATATAACCCATATAACACAACTATGAAGATACGTATAAAAGTGGAAGTATGAGTTCGAACCCACAGGGAAGAGATGGCATCAACTGGAGACCCAGAAATTGTATCCTAAGGCAGATCCCTCAAATGATTCTAAATGATTTTTTTAAATCTAAGCAGGTTGAATTTACTTTAGTTGATAAATAAGGTATCGGGATCGATTTCAGAGAGCCTATGAAAAGATTATTCCTAAATCTAGTATGATTTGGTCATATTTCTTAGGTTGTGAAGCAGTTCAAAAGTCACCAATTGGTTTTTTTAAAACCAATTGAATCTAGCTATATTGGAAACCACTCTTTGATCTAGAGGTGGTCATCATCCTGGGTGCATAAATCTCAACTTCAAAATCTAAATGAATCCTGGGATATTGTTCCTAGTCTATTTAACTCCACTTAGTTCAGGGTCCTTCTATTGAAATTCCCCAGATCAAGGTTATGCAGCATAATATGATAAAAATGAGTTCTTAACCTAATTCCTATCCAAAGAGTTGCCAAGAATTTTATTTGATAATTCATTAAGTTTACACTACCCCTACTCTTGACCCCTAACCCTAAGTGGTCTAGACGCATATGGTAAAAATATTATTAATAAAATTAGAAAACATAAGAAAGATTAGAATATTCATAAAAATCCATGATTAAATAAATCAATATCAACTAAATCACTTACTTGGAATGGAGAAACATAAATCACACAGAAATTGGTACTGAATGTAGCAAGGTACGGAATAATGAACTGGAAAATCAAAACTCCTTGGAACAATGTGTAGAAACAGGGGAATGAACAAAGATAGAAGAAGGACTATAGAGAACTAGGTTTAAATGAATGTAAAAGAGAGCATAAAATAAGGATAGGTTCAGGAACTCTTGAAACTTCAGAGGCACTAGATTATAAATAGGATGATCAATTCACGATGTGTGTGGATTTCATGTTGTGTGTTTTCATTAATTACTTCCTCTCTAAATTTTCACATCGTGTATCTAAATTTTATGATATGTAATGGGGGCCTCAAATATTCAGATTTGCCACATCTCCTGAATTTCATAGCTTGTATTTAATTCTTTAGGAACCGATATCAATTCCTTAACATCATATAAATGATTAAAATCCTGCACTTTCTTTTACCCGAATGCTTCATGACATGTATTTTTTTCAAGAGATCGAGGCTTCATGGATGGATGGTCGGTACAAAATTTGACACTTTCATGTCATGTACTACTTTTATGTCCTGAACTTATTCATCTGGAATATTAATGCGTTGTATTGGTTTTATGGATTGTCCTTTGGTCTTCATGGGTCTTGTACTTGAGGAAAACACATCATGAACTTGATTCATGATGTGAATTGTCTACAATTACTAAAATTTACAGCAGCACATCATTTAAATTTTGATCTCATATTTCCTATAAAAATTATCCATAATCCAAGGAATAATATTATAAAACATGAACAAATACTAAATAAATACTTCAAAAATATATATGTGAATTAATCTTATCAATAAGATTCATGATATCTTAATTGAGAGGCCTTGATATGAATGTCTAGAATTTTTCATTTATTTTAGTAAGAATTTATATTTCTTAATCCATGTGTGTACTATGTTGATATTATCCATGGATACTCATTGAACTTAAGTGTTGATTAAACAAAATGTGTTTTGATTATCCACTATACCATGTTGATTATTCCTTATTTACTCAGGATAAATTGTTGGAGATGGTGTCCTAGAACCAACTACTTTGTACTTTATTCATTAATAAATTCCTTATCACATCTTGATTTTTCTTCTGCGTGAGAATGCATGTGATAATGTCCTAAGGAAATTTGTTTCATTAAAGGGTCATAGCGGATCCCTGCTATGATGAGAACCCAGAAGTTCCATAACATTGTTCTTGAATGTATGTTTTATGGCTGGATGATGTTATTTGAGGGACACAAATAATACAGGCCATTAGGGGTGAGGACTCATAAAACTTTGAGGCACCTTCTCATGGTGTGTGCCCTTGGTAATATCTAGGAGGATATTATGATAATGATACCCGCCAGTAGGAATTCCAAATTTCATAGTGTCATTGGATGTTCCTGTCTGTGGATGTGTGTATTGGTCCTTATACTTTAATATTATTATTGATGAGTATTAAAACTCGTGCACTTAGATGTATTGACAAAAACTGTGACAACACATTGTTCGTAGCGAGGTAGGATATGTTGGGTGTTTCACGAGTAATATGGCATTAATAGATAATGTGAGAAAGTATTTGTCCCTTCTATTCCATAACAAAAGTAGATATGTCAGGCCCTTTTATGGAATTGATATATCCTAAGTAAATCCATGGCCATGGTAAGGAATGGGAAAGTTCAATTCCATAAAGTCAAAGAAAGAATAATAAAGCACATGGGTTGGTGGTACTAGCATGCAACCCACTTGATTTGAGATATCGAGACAAAGGTACTATATTACACGGTAAGTGTTCGTATGAGGTGACACATCAATGCGGCGTCAACGTATTTCTCTTGGGTGTCTGGACCCGTTGCTAGACAGTAATCTTGGATTTTAGGCAAGTCCGCCTAATGCCAACGAGAAAGAGGCCTAGAGGGTCACACACTAAGTGTGTCCATGTATCTCAGTTAAATATTAATTTAGCAAGTTAAATAAAGATTATTCTCTACTGTGGTTTAATAATTATTTAAGGATGCCTGATCACATTTATTTTGAAACTAGTTATTCGAGAGAATATATTGTGGGCGAAATAATATATATTTATTAGCAAGTAATGCAATTACATTTATTTTAGAAATAAATAGCCATTATTCAAGGTCTAATAAATGTGGTGGAGGAAATAAAGGAAATAAAAAACAAGTACACACTATGTATTAATGATTACATGTCGTGTAGTTTTTAGTTGGGATTTTGAGGAAATAATATTGTTTTATTAAATGATATTTGTTATAATCAGTGTGGGCGCTTGTCAAGAAATTAATGATTTGACATGGGGGTTTTCAATAAGATTTAATGAAATAAATAAAACATGTAATTCATTTATTTATTAACATAACTCTATAACCTCAAACCCGATTATAAATATCCTCAAAACCCCAACACTTTTCCCTAAACGTTGTGCACAACAATTCTGGAGAGTTCTCTCAAGGCCGAAATAACTCCTTCCTACAAGAACTCTCTCGAGACTGAGAGAGATCCACCACCATCGGATCAAGGCGATCGAAGGAGGACATTGCAAGCAAAGGTTCTTCCATGATAGAACCTGTAGATCACTTTGACGATGTCCATAGATACATGGAGCACATGTGGATAACCACTAGAGGAATCCTATACTTGGATTCTACAACGCAACGACGGATCACATCAGATTGTGACCGGAGACATCAACAAAGAAATAATTTCATCAAGGTAATTCTTCTCAATTAATTAAATTAATTATAACCAACATATGATGATCATATATCTATGGTTCCAGGACTCCCTCTTTTGTTTTTCATTCTTCGTTCTATTCCGAAGATCTGGTGTTTTACATCATTAAGGATCTTGTATTGATCGTTTTTAACATTAAAATTAAATTTGGGAAAACCCACCAACACGCTTCTGCTACACCCAGAACCTAGAAGTGGTATCAGAGGGGTCATATCGTTTATTATAATTATTTAGTTTTCTGTTGGTGATTTACTCATTTAATAATTTAGTTGTTTCAATTCAAGTTAATTGTTCTTTAAAATCTGAATCTCGAGATCTGTTCTTCCCCTCTCATTTCTCATTCACCTTACAGAAATGAAGTTTTTTTTAATTTTGATTAAAATAAAATAGATTAACTCATCCGGAGGTGCCAAACATTCCTGGAAGTACAACACCAGAATACATAGCATGTATTCGGAAGTACACATTGTGTAGTCTAAGTTCAATGCATCGGTCTGGTATGCCAAATCAGGTCATGTATTGGATCATATCTAAGTCATTTATGACACTGTGTGTTGACCAGGAACATGTGGTACACGGTTTCCAGATTACATGTCGTGTGGTCCAACTGAACACAACATGTAGTCCATTCGGATTAGGGTTGGACTGTGTACCCCGTACATGGCTTGCCCAGCTGAAAACTGTGTAACATGGATACTACATGGTGTGTGTCCAATTGAACACTCCGTGTACTCTGAAAATTTCTAAAGTACATCTACACGCCATGTCCTCGGGTGTGTACTTCAGATGTTGGGTGAATAAAAGTAAAAGCCGTGTAGTCGGAACTACACATCGCGTACTCATCCAAATTATGTAGATTTATTAAAATTTATTATTATATTATACAAACTCTTGAGACGTGTACCATAGTGCATGCGTAAAGCTGAGTCACAACACGTGATAATTGTTTTATATATATGTGTTTAATTTACCATATGCGCAATAAATGGGAATTCACTGGGTTGCCTCCAAGGTACAAGTTACGTAAAAAGATAATTTTAAATGAATTTATTTGTTTAAAATTATGATGGATGAAAATCTCAAGGAAATTCAGAAAAAGGGTTTAAGATAAAAGGATTTATTAAATAAAGATAATTAATTGATTCGAGTGTGATTTATCTTAAACAAGAACAATTAAATAATTGAATGCTAGTTTTATTAATTCGTAATATTGTTGCTTGTATATATGATCATGAGCTAGACCAAGACCTTTTTATGTGAATGGTTTCTTTTAATTTATTTATTTAAATTAAATTTTTCGGTCTGCGAGCCTTCCCCTCATTAATATGTAGGGTCTGCATGCCCAAGGTTTATTTTATGTAAAACCCCTTTTACCCCTCACCTGCATGTGAGATAAATGCATATTTAATGGATGGAGCTCCCAATATAGTAGAGGTGGCTCAAGTTAGGAACCAAGGTGAAACCAATCTAAGGAGATAAAAAGGTGGAAAGGTGGAAATCTGTAAACACAAAACAGAAAGTTTTAAGGTGTTTTACCCCTAGTTCTTGGGTCAGTTTATCAACCGATAGATAAACTAACCAATAGAACAAGATCATGATCATACCATTTATTTTATTTCTGTCAGTTGCATGGTTTATTTATTGTAGGTGTGTTGTCATGATCACACAATTAATGAATTAAATAAGCATGCAAGATTTAACTAAAATAAGACCATCTTATGCGTAAATATTATCTTAGACATGGTTAATCATTTATGTATATCCCACTTAATATTAACAATCATGTAATCAAAGATAATAAATTGGAAATTTATGTATAAGGATAAAATCCCTCAAAGAAATATTAATTTGGTATAGCCTTTTATAATTATGGTTAGAATCGAACCACAGTTCAAAGTGCTTAACCAACCCTAGTTGAGGTGCTTTCAATTATCGGGGAATTCTAATTCAAAGTTTTGGGTTTACTTGACTTAGTTATCATCAAGGTTTGACTACCACAACAGGAATTGGTGTGACCAAGAGGCAAAGGTTGAGGAAATATAAAATAAAAGGATTTTAGGATTGGGGAGTCCACTCAGTGGGTGAAGGAGCTGCGAGTTAATGCAGTTGGTATTTGGATTGCCTACCTAAAACCCTTCAAGTTTCTTGACCAACCCTGGTTGGGGTAATTCAAATTGTAATATGGATCCTTGCCATTAGAATATTCAGGCAACAGAATATTCCAAAGTCAATGGTGAGGTCTATAGGATTTCGATAAAATAGTGGGAGACTAATAAGTATTAATTTATTTATTTGTCTCGGTTATTATAATAAAGTACTAAAACCTTTGATCATCTTAATTTGTAGAAATGACAATAAAAATGACTTCAAACATATCATTGTGAACCATACTCGAGAAGGAAAACCTTCTCACAGGCACCAATTTCCATGAGTGGTAGAGGCGTTTACGCATCATCCTTCGCCACGAAAGGAAATTGTATGTGTTGTAAGAGCTTGTTCCAGTTGCGCCTAGGAAAGAGGCCAGTGATGAGGAACTATCTCTCTATATTAAATACATGGATGATGCCACATATGTCCAGTGTTTCATGCTATCGGCCATGTCTAATGAGCTCTTGAAGTAACATGAAAACATGGATGTGTATAGCATGATGTCTCACCTTAAGGATATCTACCAAGAGAAGGTGAGATAGGAGAGATATGAGATCTCCAATGCTTTGTTTATAACTAAGCTTGGAGATTCTGTGAAAGCTGGTCCTCATGTAGTCAAGTTCATTGGCTACATTGAACGCATGGAAATATTATGGATTAAGTTCCCATATGAGTTTCATACAGATCTCATCCTATTATCAATTCCCAATACCTTCTCTAGCTTTATTGTCAACTACAACATGATAAATAATGAGAAGAGTCTATCAGAACTTCTGACCTTGATTCTCTAGGTAGATAAGGACATGGGGCATGACAAACTCACAGTCCTTATGGTGAATAAGAAAAGGAAGGACAAGGAAAAGGGGCCAAAGACTTATAAACGGCCTGAATCCCCTGAGCATCATCCCTCCAAGAAGGGGAAGATCTAGAGGCAAGTCAAGGAATGGGAGGCGGTGTGTTTTTCATGTGGCAAGCAAGGCCAATGGAAGATGAACTACACCCAGAATCGTGGGGATGATAAAGGTGCATTCATTATCAAGTGTAATATTTCTATTTCTACTCATTAGGTATTAGATACAGCTTGTGGGGCTCACATCTGTATTCGAATACAGAAACCAAGTAGATTTAGAAAGATTTTCAGAGGATAGGTGGATATTTGAGCTGCCAATGGCGCAAGGCTGGCTACGTTGGATATTGTCGATTACCACCTCTCATTGCCGACTGGGATGATTTTGGTTTTACATAACTATTATTATGTTCCTAGTTCTACCAAGAACATAATTTATGTATCTTGTTTAGATATGGATGGATTTATTTTCAAGTTTGGAAATAAGGGTTGTCTCTTTTATAAGAACAACATATGTTATGGTATGGCACATTTAAATAATGGTTTGTATGTATTAAATTATGAAAACCAAGTGTTGGAAATCGATAACGAAACAAACTCACATGACTTGTACATCACCCAGTTGTGGCATCACTATCTCGGTCATGTAAACAAGAATCATTTGACAAAGCTCTTCCAAGATGGATATTTATAATCTACTAAGCTAAAACCACTTGATATATTTCACACTTGTTTACAAGGTAAAATGACCAAGCCACCTTTCGGTGGATAGGGTGAAAGGGCCACAGAGCTTCTAGGATTGGTACACATGGATGTATGTGGGCCATTTCCAGTAGAATCTAGAGGTGGATATTATTACTTTATTACTTTTACTGATGATTTGAGTAGATATGGATATGTATACTTAATGAGGTATAAGTCAGAAGCCTTAGATAAATTTAAGGAATTTAAGAATGAATTAGAGAATCATCTTTCTAAGAAGATAAAGAAACTCCGATCGGATCAAGGTGGAGAATATATGAACCAAGAGTTCATCGATCTTCTACGGGAGTCTCGGATTCTATCTCAGCTCACTCCTCCTTATACACCATAGTGGAATAGTGTTGGTGAAAGGAGGAACAAAACCTTGTTGTACATGATGAGGTCAATGATGAGTCATGCAGATCTTCCATTATCCTTTTGGGAATATGCATTATAAAATGCAGCATACACATTAAACTGAGTACCAACTAAGGAGGAAAATGGAATTCCCTCTAAGTTATGGAATAGAAAGAAACCCATTTTTTTCATACATGTGTATGGGGATGCGAGGCATTTGTTAAGGCCTTCTCAGGAAACAAACTAGTACCCTGGGGCACGAGGTGTATCTTTATAGGATATACCAAGGAAACAAAAGGATATTACCTATATAACCCTCAAGACAAGAAAGTGACTGTAGCCAGACAAGATGTCTTTCTTGAGAGGGAGCACATCCTCAAAAAGGATAGTGGGAGAAAGATTGAATTCGATAAAGTTGATGCTCAAGATACACAGGAGTTGGTACAGGAACAATTTCCACAGGTCCCCATGGAAGAGGTTCCAGAAACACAAGTACTGCATAGGAGCTCAAGAGAGGTAAGGGAACTAGAGAGATTTGGTTTCCTAGTCACCGAGGATGGTGAATCATTATTGTTGGACAATGATGAACCTCTCTCCTACAAGGAAGAAGTAGAAATATCAAAAGCTTCAAGATGGATAGAAACTATGAATTCTGAGATGGATTCCATGTATTAGAACCAATTCTGGGTTCTGGTCGATGAGCTAGTTGATGTAAAGTATGTTGGATGCAAATGGGTATTCAAGAGAAAACTGGATATGGAAGGTCAAGTCAGCACCTATAAATTAAGGATAGTGGCTAAAGGATTCAAAAGGCATCAAGGAATTGACTATGATGAAACCTTGTTGCCAGTTTCCATGTTTAAATCCATAAGAATCATACTTTCCATAGCAGCTTACCATGACTGCGAGATTTGGAAAATGGATTTCAAAACAGCATTCCTTAACGGGAACCTTCAGGAAGATGTATATATGACACAACCAGAAGGTTTTGTGACACCAGGTGAATCCAAACAGGTTTTCAAGTTGCAGAAATCCATTTATGGTTTAAAGCAAGCATCGAGGTCATGGAACATTTTATTTGATGAAGCCATAAAGGAATTTGGTTTCATTAAGAACGAATGTGATCCATGTGTTTATAAAAGGTTTAATGGGAATGCGATTGTTATCCTAGTAGTTTATATTGACGACATATTGCTTATTGGAAGTGATTTACCAGTATTACAGTAAGTTAAGGACTAATTGAACAAGTGTTTCTCCATGAAGGACTTGGGTGAAGCAGCCTACATTCTAGGGATCAAGATCATTCGTGATAGATCCAAGAGGTTTCTTGGACTAAGTCAGGGTATATACATTGACCAGATACTAAAGAGATATAGTATGAAATAATCCAAGAGGGGACTGGTTCTAGTTTCACATGGCCTACATCTTTTTAAGAAAATGTGTCCTCAGACACAACAAGATAAAGATAGAATGAGTAAGATCTCATACGCTTCAGCTATAGGATCCATCATGTATGCCATGTTATGTACCAGGCTTGATGTTGCCTATGCACTGAGCATGGTAGGAAGATATCAAGAAGATACAGGATAACAACATTGGATTGCTGTTAAGAATATCCTTAAGTATCTGAGAAGAACTAAGGATATGTTCCTGGTGTATGGAGGAGACGAGGATCTAGTCATCAGAGGGTATGCTGATGCTAGTTTTCAGACAGATCAGAATGATATAAAGTCACAATCTGGATATGTTTTCTGTCTCAATGGAGGAGTTTTGAGCTGGAAGAGTTCAAAGCAGCTAGTTGTCGCTGATTCTATAATGGAGTCCGAATATATAGTGGCTTCTGATGCAGCCAAGGAAGACGTCTGGATTCGGAACTTTGTCCAGTATCTTGATGTGGTACCTAGCAGTAAAGACCCTATCACGTTGTATTGTGATAATACAGCAGTGGTGGCTCTTGCAAAAGAACCAAGGTCACATCAATGGACAAAGTACATACTCCGGAAGTATCACCTCTTGAGAGATTTCTATTAAAGGTGTGAAGTTGTAGTGAGTAGAGTGTCCACGAAAGAGAACATGGCGGACCCCATGACTAAAGGCCTATCTCAGCAGAAGCATGAATATCATGTGAGAGCTAGCGGTTTAAAGGTTGTTAACAGTTGGATCTAGTCCGAGTGGGACTCTGTTGTAGTTGGTGGCCTAGAACCAACTACTTTGTAATTTATTCATTAATAAATTTCTTATCACATCTTGATTGTTCTTCTTCTTAACAATGCATGTGATAATGTCCTAAGGATATCTATTGCATTAAAAGGGTCATAGAGGATCCCTGCTATGATAAGAACCCGGAAGTGCCATAACACTGTTCTTGAATATATGTTCTATGTCCGGATGATGTTATTTGGGGGACACAAATAATACAGGCCATTAGGGGTGAGGACTCATAAAACTTTGAGGCACCTTCTCATGGTATGCGCCCTTGGTAATATCTATGAGGATGTTATGAGAACGAGACCCACCTGTAGGAAGTCCACATTTCATAGTGTCATTGAATGTTCCTGTCTACGGACATGTGTATTGGTCCTTAGACTTTAATATTATTATTGATGGGTATTAAAACTCACGCACTTAGATATATTGACAAAAACTATGATGATACACTATTCGCAGCGAGGTAGGATATGTTGGGTGCGTCACGAGTAATACTGCATTAATAGATAATGCGATAAAGGATTTGTCCCTTCTGTTCCATAACAAAAGTAGATATCTCAGGCCCTTTGATGGCATTGATATAGCCTATGTAAATCCATGACCATGGTAAGGAATGGGAAAGTTCAATTTCGGAAAGTCAAAGAAAGAATAATCGAGCACATGGGTTGATGGAACTAGCATGCAACCCGCTTGATTCGAGATATTGAGACAAAGGTACTATATTACACGGTAAGTGTTTGTATGAGGTGACATGTCAATGCGGCGTCAACTTATTTTTCTTGGGTGCCTTGACCCGTTGCTAGATAGTAATCTTGGACTTTAGTCAAGCCCGCCTAATTCCAACGAGAAACAGTCCTAGAGGGTCACACACTAAGTGTGTCCATGTATCTCAGCTAAATATTAATTTAATAAGTTAAATAAAGATTATTCCTGACTGTGGTTTAATAATTATTTAAGGATTCTTTATTGCATTTATTTCGACACTAATTATTCGAGAGAATATATTGTGGGAAAAATAATATATATTTATTAGCGAGTAATGCAGTTATATTTATTTTAGAAATAAATATCCATTATTCAATGTCTAAAAAATGTGGTGGAGGAAATAAAGGAAATAAAAAACAAGTACACACTGTGTATTAATGATTACACACCATGTAGATTTTAGTCGGGATTTTGAAAAAATAATATTGTTTTATTAAATGATATTTATTATAATCAATGTGGGTGCATGTCAAGGAATTAATGATTTGACATGGGGGTTTTCAATAAGAGTTAATGAAATAAATAAAATGCATAATGCGTTTATTTGTTTTCATAACTCTATAACCTCAAACCCGATTATAAATATCCTCACAACCCCAACACTTTTCCCTAATCGTTGTGAACAACAATTCTAGAGAGTTCTCTCAAGGCCGAAATAACTCCTTCCTCCAAGAATGCTCTCAAGACCGAGAGAGATCCACCACCATCGGATCAAGGCGATCGAAAGCGGACATCGCAAGTGAAGGTTCTTCCACACTAGCACCCGTAGATCCCTTTAGAGATGTCTAGAGATACATAGAGAATGTGTGGATCACCGTTAGAGGAATCTTATACTTGGATTATACGATGCAATGACAGATCACATTAGATCATGACCGGAGACATCAACGAAGAAATAATTACATCAAGGTAATTCTTGTCAATTAATTAAATTAATTATAACCAACGTATGATGATCCTATCTCTATGGATATAGGACTCCCTCTTTTTTTCATTCTTCATTCTATTCCAAAGATCCTGCGTTTTACATCATGACAGATCTCGGATTGATCATTGTTAACGCTAAAATTAAAGTTGGGAAAACCCACCAACATGCTTCTGCTGTGCCCGGAACCTACAAAAATTTCATTGTAAATATTCCCTTATTGAGAATTTTAGCTCACCCCTTTCTTAAATTTATTTTCCTTATGATTCTAAGAAGTGCACAATGATTGATATCCAAGGATATGCTAGAGAGAATAATGATTTTATTATATAAAATATTATAGTGTATTTAATTTTTTAAAATTTAATGTGTGTTTTAAGCATGTGTCTAGTTTACCATGACTAATAAACTATTCAGTCCTTTAGGATGTGATCACTTGTATTTAGTGCCAATGTAATAAAGTAACCACCGGTGTTGGGCTACTAGGGTTGGGGTATTTACATAAACCCTCTAGGGTTGATATTCTGCCTAAACTAAGACCTATAAAATATGAGGAGGCATGTTAGGAAGGTATTTAAGTATGACTTGTCCAATATATAGTGATAAAATAGTGTGATGAAAAGTGGAAAAGAGGTTCCCTTTTATAAGTGATGGTAGGTACATTCTTGGAATTTCGTCAGTATTAAACTGATATAAATTAATATTCATGTTAAATTAGTTATAAATTGATATAATTATAAGATATGGTAATTATGGGTCTAAATACACTCATATAATAAAATTTGGACACTGTTAGTTTATTTTTTACCTTTTTCTCTTTATTTTAACACCCTATCAACCCTTTTTACAATTATGGTGATATCGATGTTTTTTACACTTTAGGGGTTAGGAAAGTTACTATAAAAGGATAAATGACCAATAAATGAACCATGGTTGATATTTTTAACCATATACTATTCACTAAGATAAATATGGTATTTTTATTAATTTTTAATCATTTAATAAAATATTTTTTATTATAAAATATCATTAATTTTATTTTTGGAACTATTCATTTAAATTGAATTTGAAACAAAATGATATAAAAGGAATTAGAATATAAACCATTAACATATAACTAATATCTTATATATATCTATTAAATTCATGGGAAACTAAAACCCACCCAAAAAATATTACTTTTAGTGTTTCTAAAATCATTTACATGATTTGTATAATGCTTTCACAAGCATTATGTCAATGTTGCATAAGCATTTAAGATAATTATTACATTAGTAAAAATTAAAAATAAATTACCATGATAAAAAAATCATTAAATTTTAAAATAACCATTTATAACTAAATATAAGTTGATTTTATCCTTATCAAAAAAATATTATTTATATTCAAAGTAATAAAGTGACATTTTTTACTTTATCATTTACTTATATATTATAAAGGTAAAAAAACAAATTTAAATGGAAAAAAGGTCATATTTTTTATGTTTATATTATTATGGATTAAATAGACACATCCAATGAAATAAATTCAAGTGTTTAACTGAATATGAAGCCTAATCGCATTGGTGTTAACCCTAATTAACTCATTTTACATTTACTGTGATAACAAAAAATTATTGTGGTTTCTATTCATAATAACCAAAACTAAAGGAGGAATATTTACCAAATTTATACCTTTTGATTCCAAATATGGAATCCATTTATTTAGATTCAATTTCTAGAAGTGGTAGAATTTAATTTAAAATTGCACAGTATAACACAACGAAAAACAGTTTTTCAGAAAAATGATTTTTTAAGTATAAAAATATTTTTATTCCAAGTTTAAATATAAAATTCATTCAAAAGACCATAATGGTATTTTATTAATCAAATGGAACTAATGAAACTTTAAAACTAATCCATAATTTAATTTAATTTTTTAGATACTTGAAAACAAAATACAGTTTCCAATAAAAATAGTATTTTCACTATTCATTAAAAATATATCTTTTTGCAGAAAATTCTCAAAAATCATGATAAAATAATTTTAAAATTTTTAATTAAAAAAATTAATTTCGTTTTTTCAAATTTAAATCCCCTTATTTTTAAATAAATATTTTAAATAAAATCATATACTGCATGAAAACCTAATTTGGTTAGAAATGAGGATTTTTCCATTTAACTGAAACATTAATTAATATTATTATAATGAATATAAATATATAAAATATCATCAATTAATATTAATAATACATTAAAATGATTTATTATAACATTATCTGGGTTGTTACACATAATCCATTAGATATGTATACCAAAACTTTGGTTCGAGAAATATTGACGCAATATGAAGCCTCATTTGGGCTTGGGTGAACAAAAGAAGGTGGAGAAAAATTTTATATATAAGAAATGGAAGGATTATTTGTAGAATTTGAAGGTTTTTTCATGGTAATTTATCAAAATAATAACTCAAGTGGGGGATTTTTTGGAATATGTGAAACCACTTTAGTTGATTGAAATCAATCAATTAGAAGGAGTGGTTTCTTAAGGTATATTTTCATTGGAGTTATGGAAGTGGATGGGTTTTCATTTAGAATTAAAGAGGTAGGTCCCCAAAAGGAGGTGTTTTGGAAGAGTATTCTTTTGATGTTCTCAATGAAATTTGGTTTCATTTCAGAAGGTTCATTTTTTTCTTCTTAAAAATGGGGAAGTCCGGTTTTACTATGATGTGTTTGCGGGTTTACCAGAGGTGGTGATCACACTAAATATCATTATAAGAGATTGATGGTGAGAATAGTGAAATGTATGGAAGACCACATTTTTCAAAGGATGGTATAATAGGATTACTGTATTTTATTTAATTGGAGTTGAAATTTTCAAAAAAAATTACTCTTATTCATTGAAAACCCCCTAATTTAATCTATTACTAAAAAAATAGTGATTTTTGATGTCTTTGTTAAATATAGACTTAATTATTAAATGGATAAATAAATTATTTTTAATTTTTTATTAATCCTTGTAGTTAAATTGAGAATTCATGCATTTATTTTTAATAAAACTAATTTTATATTTTATATTTATATTAAACTATGAATTTTAATTTTTTTTATTCAATTTGAAATTAAATTCTTAGAGGGATTTTTTTTATTTTTAATTATTTCATTTGTTTTTTGAATTAAATGAAATCAATAAATTGACTTTGAAATTGGTATTTAAATTGTTCTAAAAATGTTATTTTATTTATGAAATAGAAATCTAGAATTTTTTCATGTGATTTTAAATTATGACAATTAATTATGTTTTAGAAAATTCAATTTTAAAGTGGTTGATTTAAATGAATTTGAAATTATTATGGAAGAAATTGTTTGATGGATAAATTTTTTATTTCAATTGCTTTATCATTTTTTAAAATTATTTTCAAAAAAAATCTGCACTTAAATATGAACTATTTTGGGGATTTGCATACTGAAAAAAAAACTCAAAGGATCAAAGTGACTGCATGGAACTCATGGTCACTTTCACAATTGACCACACATCCAATCTCGAACTTACTTTGGTTGAAAAAAAATGTAGTGACTATGTTCGTTGAATACAAGTTATTGCACTACCTTCTCATGGTCACTTCCCAAGTAACTGCTTGTGTAAATATGAAGTGACCAAGCCTAGAAATTTATAAAAAATTCAATGTCACCACACATCACTTTATTCAACCTATCGTGCTGCCTCCCATGATCAATTAAGTGATCGCAAGAGACAAAAAAAACCCACCTTCAAATGTCGTCATGCCTCCACTAGAATATTCATGGTAGATTAAGCTACTGCAAATGGGAATCAAGTGACCATGCAAATCCTCACAATAGCATAACCTAGCATAAATGAAAAACTGAATCTGAATACCAAATATCATTAAAGATATAACCAAGTTGAAGTTCCTAACTAAATCTCATGTCACCTATAGATCTGAGTGATGATGAACACCTGAGCTCTCCACCATGATGGAGAAGGCCAGATGTGCTCCATATCTAAAGAAGATGACCACAAAGAAGATGTCAAGCCACTATTTACCACACCTAAATGGATAAGTTGGCCTATTGGGGAAGACGAGGTGACAAGGATAGTATAATGTATCTCTTACCCATATAAATCATAGAAGAACCTCCAAGATCAACCGATATATGAAGAAGAAACTCAAGCTTACTGCACCACTGTGGAAGCCAACTTAAACTTACCAGAGGAGGAAATCTGAGTGCCACATGGGACCACCCCTATTGAATGCGACACCAAAAATCAAATCTTTCATCAAAAGATGATCCTCACCACTATTGGAGTCGGTTTAATCTGATCTTGTCACACCACTCTATCTGAACCACCTGAAGAACCTGTAGCAATCTAAGGGAGAGGATGTTGAATTTTATCTCCTTGATTCTCCCCCTATGTCGTGATGAAGATGACTGGGATGCTTGAGTAATGAGTTGGATAAATGGATAATACCGATAGTCGATCCATGATTGAATTAAACTGGTGTCAAGGAAAAATAAATACCTCGATCCTAAGAATTTTTTGTTTTATTAATTTGTTTCCTATTCATATGAATATGGAGGGGGACATCATTTCCCACTGTGGTTGTGGCTATGTTTCTATAAGAGATAGCACATGAGGTGCTCATTAAAATTCCAAAATTAATTTCTACCAAGTCATACCTGCATATTTAAGTCTAGAACAAGGCTAATAAGATTCCACAAACTAATTGATTCAATTAAAAATGATGGTTACTAGGTCAATCTCAGGGATGAAGTGGTCAGCTTGATGAATAATATTTTTTAGTTTTAAGACTACCCCTTAACCATCTGAAGACCAGACTAGGACAAGATCAGGCTCAGTCCCATTTAATCCCACCATTAAAGAAAAATTTATTGATTCATACCAGAACCAGTATGTGTCATGCTAAGATAATTCTACAACTTTTCATGCAAGGCTTAAGTACCAAATTTACACTTGAGACATGAAGCATAGAAAAATATCTACTTATAATTTTCTCGAAGGATTACAAGCACGATCATGGGAGGAATATCAAAGCCTAAAATATTCCCTTAACTGAATCCATATCCATCATTTGCAATGACATTTAGAGGCCATCTAAGGAATTAAGTGATTTAATCAAAACATAATTTGAGGAAGAAGAAGGTTGAAAACTTGTAAATATTTTCCCCTCACCCTAGTATAATTATTCATGACCTACCTATTATAGCCTAGGTTTTCTTTGTAATTCATCTCTATATTTTAACTCTAATTTCATTTTTTTTTCATTATGTTATTTGAATATTTTCTTCCCCTAATTATTTTTTCTTTATCAATATTTTTTTCGTATTGTGATATCTTAAACTCTTTGAAGATGGAGTACTAACCCGAGGGTGAATTACCAGGGGATTTTCACTCTTTCTTGAATCCTCATTCCAATTTCTTAAGTCTTTATTTAATTTTGTTGATACAATGGGGTAGTTTTGGGATTGGTGTGGAAATCATCCAAATTCTCTAATAATTATTACTATTTCATTCCATATCTATTAATTATTCCTCCCACATTCCAATTCTCTTCATAGGTAATGAAATTTAGGGATTTAGGGCATGAATAACATATGATTGAGTTTTGTGGAGTTTTGTGGCTTGTTTTCAATCATGGAATATTCATCAAACGAAAACACAGAGGAATTTTAATTTTGGGTGCTAGGATATTTATAAAAGTGCATATGATTTTTCAATTTAATTAGAGGAAGCTAATGCATGAATAATATTGAGTGCATTATCAATTACATGAAAACATCAATAATAAAAAATGAATGTTATTAGTGGCCTAATCTTGGACTAGCCCCTTTCCCCACACATAATTTTCTTTGTTTTTTTCTGATTTATTTTATCCTACATTTTCATTTTTTATTTCTTGAATTTATTCATCAAAAAAAATTACACCCTCATTGTTCTTGTTTCTTTAAAAATTAAGAAAATAAAAACAAAAATACGTAAGTGATAGGATGGTGAAACTGTAAAAACCTACTCCATAAGAGATGACCCTGGTCAGCCATAAGGATACATTAAAAGGTTTTCAAAATTATGTTTGACTGTGGACCAAGACAGCCACACAATCAACTTGGCATCATTATTGGTGATTCTGTTCAAGTTTTCACTATCTTTAACAAAATTAAATTTTGGGATATTTTTGTTTTCTTATAAACTCAAATATAAGATAAAAATCATATAAGTTCCATTATTTAATGGATCCTCAGCCATATTATCTATTCATATTCCCATATTAACTCCAAGAGTTGAATTTCCAAGTACCACACCAATTGTAGCAACCTTTTGCGTACACTAATGGGTGGGAGGATGGAAGTTTCTATATAAACGAACCTAACTACTATAAACAACACATGCCCTCACACCACAATATGAACTTGAGATTACACCAAATTAAATTCAAAGCTACTCCTCTATGATGAAGTAATTTAAAGTGAAGTGGAACTAATAATTAAAGGAGAAAATAAATTCTAAAGTAATTGAGTAAAATATTAGTTGCAATAACCATTTCCCTCCAAGATCTTGTTAGTTAAAGAAAACAACAATAAATTGAACAATTAGATTTCATGGTCTTTTATTAAGAATGTATTCAAGAGAAGTATATAGATTTTTTGGAAACATAAGACCTTCCATTGTTTAACATTGAACACATCATCCTATAGCTAGTGTACAGTGTAAAGAAAATAAAGTTTAAACTCTTAGGGGGACTTTTTTATGAAATTTTCCTTTTATTATTTTATTAAAAACCAATTGTATTCTAACCTATTTTATATTGTAGAAGAAAAAACATAATGTTTTTTACAGCCCATGGATGTTGAAAATGAAGTGAATGAGCTCTATTTTAAATAAAATATAGAATTCCCACTATTTACCTCATCCACACAAGAAAACTTCAAAGAGGCATTGTACCTAGATAATGACCTGCATGATGAAATTGATGAGTGGGATACCACTGAACTAAACTCACTTCAATCTATATTTGTACAAGATGAATTAACATATAATATTCCTATTTTTTATTAAATAGATTCATCCCAAATGATTCCCATATTGGATGATATTGAAGAAGAACCAATGGTAGCTCCCCTTAAAGAGAAATAGGATTTAAAAATGGTATAATAGATTGCTGAGGCTGTTGAATAAATAGAGTTGGATGATGACTACTTTCACAATCTTCTCAGATCGTCTCTTCAAAAATTTGAAGGTGATGACATATGGGAATTGGTTTTTTAAGAAGAATATGAAGCTCTGGGACCTATGTTCAAGACACAACTCTCTCAAAAACACTCTAAACATCAATTTGAGTGAGGAAAAATGATAGAAGAATACTTCCCAGAGACTTATCATGAAGAGACAAAAGTATAATCTACTACATATGAGGGGGAAACAATGACCTAAACTCAAACTATTTTAACTTTATTCAATATAAAATATTTACTGACTCACCCTTGTTTGAACTTGACCAAGAAGCATTATTAGAGCATCCAATGAGTAAATATAAAGCTACAATAGCTATGTTAGAAAATGAGGAGACCCTATACCTGATACTACCACCCCCCATAATATGAAATATATCATAATACTGAGGGGGTGGGCCTAAAGATATTTGTTCAAGGGGACCACTAACAAAAATTCAAGATGAACAGTTATGGAAAAATAATAATGTGGTGGTTATAACCACAAATATATCATCCATGAATAGACTTGGGAAAATCTAAATATTTTCTTGTTATGGATAGTCTAAAGACTACCCCTCTTGGGAGGAAAAAACCCCAAACCTTTATTCTTTTCTAATTATTTTTTTGTTTTGATTTTCAAAAAAAAATAATGTTTAATTTTACTTTCTATAGTTTTTCTTTAAGTAGATAGAAACCTAGGAGGATATATCTTGGTTGTACAATGAACAATAGGGTAGATCCTCACACAATCCTACTATTATCAAATAAAAATTAGGTTGTGCTTTCCCTTTTAAACTATTTGACCACTATAATTTTTATGAAAGTCCACTAGAACTTAAATAGAAGGTGATAAATAAGTGTGGGGGAAGATACTCTATCCTATTTGAATGATTTTTAAATTACTTTTAGAAACTATTCTATAATTAGTAAATAAGTAAATAATTATTTTTTTTAGTAAATATGTTTTGAAAAAAAATATTTAAATATTATACATAGATTTTGTATAGATTTTTATTCTTTCAACATTATTTGATCCAAATGTAACCCTGACTAGTTTGTGTTTCATGCTAGAGTTAAGGAAGTCCATTGATTCTAAATTAATAAATGTGATTCATTAATGAGTGAACATAACCTCTATTATATAGAAATTTTGTCTAAAGACTATGGAAATATAGTTAAAACCGAAAAGATCATTGTGGAATAATAATTATAACATGTGGTCACTATAATTTTTAATTAAATATCAAGTGACCTAAATTTTTTGATTGAACAACACCATAGGGTTCCTCCCTAAAATAAATTCATACATTTCCTTTGAAAATAGAGTAAAATAAGCAATTGTTATCCCCCAATAAATCTTTAAGACAATGGCATTGGGTGTGTGAGTTTAAGCCCTCTGTAGAAATTTTAATAAGTTATTTTTCATAGTGCATCTCACATAAATGGTTAGGAAAAATTAAAAAAAATGAATAAATTGATCCTATGTCAAAAATTAATCCATTTAGGTGAGGGAACTATTGGACCCATTAAGGGTTAATTAACTTATAAATATTTCATTTAGGAAGTATCAATGAATTTTAAAAATAAACTTTTCTTTATGAAGATTTAGAATGAGTAATAGATGGAGGTGATACTTGTTAAAATTTTAATTCCACTTGAATCTACTAAATTTACTCATGGAACTGGAATTTAAATATGAATCAAAGTAAAATAGTATGGTAAATTCGTGTGGGGGGCATTGAAATTTTGTAGAATAATTCTTTGATATTATTCTCTGGATTGAATATTCAGATCTAGAAATGATGATTTTTTTTCTTTTTGAATAAATATATTCAACTATAAAACTTCCTGGAAGTGAAATAATTTAAGTGTGGGGTAGTAATGTGAGATAAAATTTACAAAACAAATTTACTGTTATTCATTGAAAATATCCCTAAATTGATCCAATACTGAGAAAATCATTGATTTTTGCTGACTTCTTAAATTATAGTCTTAATTAATAAATGGATCAATTAATTATTTTTAATGTTTTCTTCATCCTTGGAATTAAATTGAAAATCCACACATTGATTTTGAAGAAAATTTTAATTTTAATTTTTTTTATTTCAAACTGTGAATTTAAAAAAAATCATTCAATTTGGAATTAAGTTATTAAATGGAGTTATTTTTTTATTTTTAATTAATTCATTCATTTTTTAATTAAATGAAATCCATAAATTGATTTTTAAATTTAAATTCAAATTGGTCTAAAAATGATATTTTATTTGTGAAATGAAAATATAGAATTTTTGATGTGATTTTAAAGAAGGAAAATTAATTTTTTTTTTGAAAAAGTTGATTTTGAATTGATTGGTTTAAATTAATTGGAAATTAATCTAGAATAAATTATTTTAAGGATGGTATTTTCATATAAAATTTTTATCATTTTTTGAAATTAATTGGATAAAAGTGTATGAACATAAATATGACATTTTTTGTGATTTTCATACTAAAAAATCATAAATAATTAAAGTGATCACATGGCACTCACGGTCACTTCTGCAAGTGATCATACAACCAATATCAAACTTACTGTGCTTGAAAAAAATTGAAGTGACCGCACACATTGAATACAAGTTCATACACTGCCTTCTCATAGTCACTTTTTGTAGCCTCATACTCAAATTTGAAGTGACCATGTACATAAATTTCTGAAAAATTTCATTTTCCCACACCTCAGTTCCTTCAACCTTCTGCACTACCTCCCACAATCACTTATGTGACCATAAGAGAAAAACTAAAAACCCACTTTCAAGTGAATGTGAACCTCCACTATAATTAAATCTACCACATATTCATGGTATCTTAAGCTACCAAAAATGGGAATCAAGTGACCCTGGGAATCCTCACTGTAGCATAATCTACCACAAAGGAAAAAACAAATTCGATTATAAGAGCTTTCCGAAGCGCAAACCAAGTCTGAAGCTCCATAATAAATCTCTCATCAGCTGTAGATCTGAGTGAGGATGAACACCCGATCTCTCTTCCATGAGGTAAAATACAAAATGTGGGTTGCCTCTAAATAAGAAGACCACTAAGGAGATGAAAAGTCACTATTTACCACACCTGAACAGAGAAGTCGACTAATTGGGGAAAAAGAGGTATCAAGGATAGTATAATTTTGTGCCTACCTAGATAAATTTGATAATAACCTCTGATCTTGACCAATGGATGAAGAATAAACCCAAGTTTTCCATTCCACTGTGGAAGCTGACCAAATCTCACCATGGGAGAAATTCGTGTGCCATGCATGGCCACACTTATTGAACACTGCATCAAAAATTGAATCTTGCATTAGATAAAGAGCCACACCACTATTGAAGCCTGCTGAATCTGAGATTTTCACATCACCTAGGTAGAACCACCAGAAGAATTCAAAGAAATAATAGTGAGAGGATACTGCATCTATGATTCTAAATCTTCCCCCTATGTCGTGATAAAGATGAATGGGATTCCCTAACCATGAGCTTAATAAATTTCAAGTTATGATAGTTGGTCTGGAATAGTAGACAACTAGTGGTGAGGCTGAATAAATTACCTGATCCTAAAAAATTTATGCTTTTCTAATTTGTTTCATATGCAGATGAAGATGGAGGTGGTCTCAATGTCCCCCATGGTTGCAACTATGAGTCTGCAGGAGAGTGCACATGAGGTTCTTGTTGAAATTTCACAATGAAGTTCCAGTGAGACACACCTACATGTTGAATCCTAGACTAGGTATAAGGATATTCCATAAACCAATTGATTTGGTTGAAAATAAAGGTGATCAGGTTAAACTTGAGGATGAATAAGTCAACTAGACGAATATGATTTTTAGTTCTAGGCTAGTCCATGAACCATTTTATGACCCAACCAGTACTGGAGAAGGCTCACTCCCATTTAATCCCACAATTGAGCTCAAATTTCTCGATACATACCCAAACCATCATGTTTCATTCTAATATAATTCTAAAAATATTCACATAAGGCTTCAACACTAAATTTCTACTAGATCTGTGAATCATAAAAACATTTCTACTCTAAATTTTGTCGAAGGAGTACAAGAATAGTTGTGGGAGGAATTTCAAAGTTGTAAAGATTACCATATTTGAATCCATCTCCACAATACGTTACAACATGTGGAGCTCATCCAAGGAATTAAGATCTTGCCTCAATTCTGAATGCATGGAAAAATATGGTTAGTTACTTATAAATATTTTCCCTCCCCCCAGTATAAGTATTCGGTACTTTCCATTATATCCAAGGTTTTCTCTATAATTTTTCTCAACATTTTAATTTTTATTTCATTTTGTTTTTTTCATTGTGTTGTGTGAATCATTTATTCCCCCTTTCTTTGTGTTTTCTTAATATCTACTCCATATTATGATATCTTAAACTTCATGAACATAGAGTATTAACCCAAGGGTAAATTCCTAATGAAGGTTCACTGTTTCATAAATCCACATTTCAATTTATTAAGTTTTTTTTAATTTTGATGATGCAGTGGGGGTGTTATAGGTTTTTTGTAGTGATCGGACACCCTCTCTAAGAATTATTACTATTTATTTCCATTGTCTATTGATTATTCCTACCATATCTCAATTATCTTCACATGTGATGAAATAGATAGAGTAGGGATTGAACAACATATGATAGAGTTAGGTGGAGTTTCATATCATTTCTATGATTTTGGCATGTTTATCAAATGAAACCATGGAGGAAGTGTAATTTTATGTTCCTAGTAGATTTATCAAAGTGTATAATATCTTTCAATTTCAGTAAAGGATGGTGATGGATGAATTATATTGAGTGCATTATCAATTGGATGAAAACATCAATGACTGATAATGAAAGTTGTTAGTGGCCTAATTTTGGATTAACCCTTTTCCCTACACACAATTTTCTTTATTTTTTTCTAATTTCACTTATCATGAATTTTCATTTTTTCCTCTTTCCTATTTTCATTAACCAAAGAAACCACCACCTCATTTATTTGTATTCTTTAAAAATTAAGAAAACAAAAACAAAAACACATAAGTGATAGGATAGTAAAACTCCCAAACCCTACTCCTTGTGAGAAAACATTAGTCATCCAATAGGCTTCATTAAGAGGTGTTAACAATTATATTTGACTGTGGCCCATAAAAACCACACACATTTTTTTATAATTTAATTAATAATCATTGAAATTATGTTTACTTGTTCTTGAAATCTGGAAGTGACACTTAAGTCGCTAATTTATAAATTTTTCTTTCTGGTGAAATGAAACGCTGCTATGTTTCTCCCATAGGTGTAGGACATTCATTATAAATAGCATAAAGCCAGAATTTTATTTAAATTTCTTAGATTTACTTCCATTTTATGAATTTGTGTTTGATTGAATAGGTTTAGAGTTGGTTTGACTTAGTGGTGGTGATTTGGGTGAACTTTTTTATGTCAATCCATATAAATTTAAGTAAGAGAGTTTCATAGAGAATAAATTTAGGCCAGGTGATTCTAGAACAACTACTTTTTATTGTTTATCAAAATGATAAGGTGGAGGAATTATGGTCAAAAAAACATTTATAAACCCCCTTTAGAAATCCATTTAAAACCATAAATCCTCCTTTTAGAATTTTATCAAACACATCACATGAATTTAAATCACCTCCTTTTGAAAAGCCACCTTAAACCATCAAATTTCCATTATATTCCACATAACACCACAAGAATGGATAAACCATCAAGAATAACACTATTAAAAGGAAATTTGATAAATAAAAACCAAATGTAATCACGAATCAAAGGTTATCCATAGAAAATATCCCTTAAATGGAGATAACTACCTAGAAATAAAAATAAAACTTGTTTCCTTTGATAAAACCCATAACATTTGAGTATGAGAGCATTTCCCAGTAATGTATGTAAGAAATACTATAATAGGTTAGGATGAATTATATTATTACAAACTAATAAAATATCACTCTATTAGAATCAGAATGATTCCTTCAGATAAATAACTGGAGTATCGAAAAAAAAATTATATAAAAACTATATAACTTATGAAACTATTTATAAACAAAAAATTATTAAACTTATTAATAGTGGAAATATAAAACTTATAAAAAGACATATTGTAAACTAATAACATTTATTATAATGTACAACTAACTTTTTATAAAATGGTAATAAAAAAACATAGAGAGCATTAATTTAGTGAGGTCTCTATTTTCACCTAAAGTGATAAGGAAGTCTATAGACCTAGATTTAGGTATGAGTGGTTGTAAAATTATCATTAGGTCTTTCTTCCAAACCTTATAATCCCCCAATCACCCTGATTAGAATAAGCTTTATCTTCCTTCTAGAATCCCTCGATCAACCTGATCTAAACAAATCCCTGTCTCTTGATCCTTGGGAGCCCGTGATCAACACGATCAAAAGAACATAAATTAAAAAGTGAAAAATTAAAGTATTTACAATAAAATACTCACACACATATACCCATAGAAAATATCTCTAAAAAAATAAAAATGAAAGTTCTCTCAGCAACAATCTATTGCAAAGCCTCAAAATTTCTATAACTTTATATCACTTCACACTATATTCTTTGTCACCTCGAGACCATGGTTATATTTATAGAAAAAAGTTGTAATGACTCCAATGATTGAATTTCATGGTTCTTGGGTTTAGTTTTTACTGTATCAACAACATAAAATCTCCTTCCTATGGATCTACACTTTTACTACTTCTACCGATAATGTTTTTCTAGTTCCGCTACAACACTCCTTCTAGGAAGCATCAACACAAACAAGAACATAACTTTCTAGAACAATTATGAAAATATAAAATAAAAAATAATTTCTTACACTATCCTTTTAGAACATTTATGTAAAGTAAAAATTATACATGTTTAATTATAATATACTTCTGGTAAACTTACTTAAACTATCCATCTATTAAGCTGATTATGGTAATGTAAAACAGAATGAATACTTAAGGAACTGTCAACATAAACTTTCAAAATGACTACTTAATAAAGTTTAAAATATTATCTTTCACAAAGTTATAAGATTAATTAAATATGATAAAGATTATAAAGATAAAAAAGATTTCAGATATGTGTATCATGTTGTTCAAAAGAAGTATAAAGAGAAGTATTTCGACCTAATAGATAAGTCCTTGCACACATAACCCACAAAAAAAACAACACAAATCTCCCCATCAACAACCCTATGTTTGGTAAAATTACAATACAGGGTTTCCAAATTATATGGAAATGGAATAATAAGAAAGAATAAGGGGGAAGGAAGGATAAATCAAGATAAATACATTAACATGTTTAAAGAAATAACCAAACTTCAAGGGGAATCCACCATGAATTAGAGAGTAAAAGAATTAAGTCCAAGGGGAGAGCTACGCATGTGATGGGAAAAGGGGAGGTGAAAATAGGTAAATACCAACAAGGAAAATAAGTAAAAAAACCACATTTTTAATGATTTGGACAATATTTACAATTTAGTTGCATGGTTAGGAAACTATGTGCCAACCATGTGAAAACAACTACCTCCCAAAAAAATTGTACTATTTCTAGATACACTAGCATGGTTTGAAAAACATGATTAATCCATGAAAACCCCCATTGTCCCCAAAACTCATCTCTCCACATGGTCAGTCACACGGTTTGTAACGACCCAAACTTTTATAAATAAAATTACCTTTATGATTACATTAAATGCCCTATGATATTTATAGAAAATTCATGAAATTCTATGAATTCATTATATCCTATTAGATTTAAAAGATTATTAAACCTCATAACCATTATTAAAATACCCATTTAACAGTTATCATATGATTAGTAAAATTATAGGGTTATGATAAATCCAATTGACATAGAAAAAAGAATCAATGGCCTCAACTAGTAGGATCGTGCCCTATGAATCCTATTTATCTGAGCTTTATAGGGATATAGAATCATTTATATTTTACCTTGACTAATTCCAAGACAATATCCAATAACTAAATCATGATAGAAACCATTTATTGGATAAGTTCAAGCTCATCGAGATCACGGCCCAAACCATGTTTGTTGAACCACCCCATGAAAATCTTACCAATGTTCACCTTACCCTCAAGGAGTTTTCTAGTGTAATAAATGTATATTTATAAAAAACATAATAATTTGAATATTTATATTATATATAATAATTAATATATTTACTTATTATTTTTGTTACATTCTAAATGATTTTGATTTTGAAATGATAAAACACAAATTGTATTTTTGTGTAATATGAAATTTCAATTAAAAAATTCTCTTTTGATGAATTAATGAATTTTAAAAATAAATTTTATTTTAAAAATAATAATATAATTAAATAATTTTTATTAAATATAAATGATAATTTAATTTTTATGACGTCAAATGTATTTTTTATAAGGGTTTGAAAATTGTTATAGTAAAAAACCTAGAATTTCTAAATAAATGTTGATTAATATTTTAAAAGTGGAAATTGAAATATTAAGAAAATTATTTTTATAAAATAAATATTATTTTTGGAATCAGTATGTTGAAATTATCCAACAATTAATTTTTCATAATTTTCTGAGATAATCAAATTTTAGGGTAACAATTAAATATGGTATAAATATATTGTGTGTATTATGACATAATAATGACCCAAAATGATGTAATAAATTCTAAAAAGGGTATCTATGACAAAATTAATGTTTCCCCTTTAAAATAATGTGTTTTTAATCTTATTTTATAAATTTTATAAAGCCTTTATGAATCCTCAAAAACCTATATTATATTTTAAAGTTTTAAAACCAATTCCTTATAAACATGACTCACTTCCCCAACACCAAGGGTAATATTTTATTGATTTAGGCCCTTGTAATTATAAAATAATTAAAATCAATCCTATTTTGTAGAAATTTTTTTCAAAAATCAGGGGAAGGTTTATGGTTTTGATTAATTTATTATAGAGACCAAAACATAAGTTTTGGAAATAATAATGAACTCCCCTCTATTTTCCTATATAAACACAGACAATCTCCCATTCCTCTTCAATTAATAACCTTTTATCATGTCCTTTCTCTTACTTAATCTCTCTAGAGTCCTCCCAGGATTCCCCCAAGCTCTCAAGAAGCTCCTCCCAAGCTTTTGGAATCTCCCTCTCAAGGTAAGGGACCTCTGTTTTGAATCCCAATTTTGTATGTTTTTAATACTATATAAATATACATATAATGTCCAATTTATATCCTAATAATTATAGATCATTAATCCCCTCTCATTATAGAATTTACCTAATCCTTTACTATGCGGAAATTTAGTAAGGGGTGCTCTCTTTCTCCTTTTTTTAACAAGTAGAGGGAAAAGACCCCTTTATTAATATAAATGAAAAATCATATTTTAAAGAATGGGAAAAGTGGAAACCCATTACAAACATAGTGTAAAAAATTAAATAAAAATATAGACCTAAAGGGATGAAAAAAGACCCAAGTGATGAAAGGAAATCCAGACCCAAAGGGATAAAAACCCCATTCAAGAACCTTATTAATGTAATGCACTTTGTCTTAAGATTCCTATTGGTGGGATATGATCTTCCATATCCCACTTAATTACCTTATTATTTATAACTTATTATTTCCCCCTTTCACCCTCATTAAGCCCTCCCATTATTCATTATGTACCCCCGTTAGGCTGCCAAAATTATCCTATGATTTTTCCATGCTAAGTTTTTATTAAAGTACCCTCCTTGTCTTATACCTATTAATTCCCAAATTTTAATGTTTTATTATGTTCTTAAATATACTTCATACCATCATTTTTTCTTCCATGTAATGATATACCCCTTTCTATCTCATTAAACCATTTTATTTATCTTCATGTATTGTCATTACACTCCCAAAATGTCACTGTGATTTTTCATGCCGAACATTTTTTAGGTGTATTCCATACCCATATCTACTTAAGGGTACTAAAGTAGTTATAAAAGAACTTAATTGATTGGGAAATTCCATGTATGTTACCCATAATCCTTGATTGTGTGATTAAATATGATATAATATGTTCTTAAATTATATGATCTATGTGGAACACTTATATATCTACATGATATGATTATGTTGGGTGCACTCAGATAGTGCTCTAATGAATTTGGTAATATTTTAGTCTCTTTGTATTCCATGAATGGTGTATGTGAGGTTATCCTATTCACATTATGTTATGATTTCTTGGTGTTTAATCTTGGATTATGCTTATGATGTCATGTTTAAAGTTTTTTTTTCACATTCCCATGTTTCCTTTATGTTATTATGTTATATCATGCCTCGTTTTTCAAGTTTATGATTCTCACCCCTTTTATGTCCCATTAAAATTCCTATTTTCTAACCTTTAATACTTTCTTCACGTTTTTCTTAGTTTATTCCCTTACAGAGATTTATAGCTCACCCCTTTCTTATGTATGACCCTAGGTTATCCCATGCAGTTTTAAAAATGATGGATTATTATGAGCATGTTAAGGAAGCTTTCACTAATTCCAATATACCCCCTATTTTCAATTATTATGTAATTCACCTAATTACCCAAATATGTTGGGATTCTTGATCTTGTATTTTGTATTATGTTTATTCTTATATAATAAATCATGAATTAATGTGTAATAAAGACAAGGGTAGTTGTAGTTGATATTAGAGGGAGGTCTAGTTATTTTTTTGGATTAGTATTAGAAAACTCTAGTGATATAATTAGGTATAATACTAAATATAATAAAACATACCTATTTTTTATAAATTATATATTAAGTGTTTTCCATGCAAATACATCCCTTTTTGGATACTATAAGTGGATGTGACTCTAAAATAGAGGTACCTAGGGGTAATAATCTAAAAAAGGTTGAATTATGTTGGACTCAATCGTCACCTAGTTATTGATAATGGGCCTTACTGTACACCTAGTTTGATACTCCCAGGTGATATTATTTTGTAAATTCACAAGCTCATTACGAACCATTATTAAAGGAACAAGACTTATCATAAGAGTCTATGTTAATAAATAGATCTTGAATAAAATATATTGAAGCCTAGAAATTCATAAGTTAAGGAAATAAATGTAATTTATAAATTATCACTTTAATGTTATTGGATTACCATTTTTTGTTTAATAGTTTAAAAAAACCCTCACTAATTTTCCATTTATTCTATCCAATGGTCGGAAATAGGAGGAATTGAGTAAATAATCAATGTGAAGGGAAATGTGATGAATGTCCAAATGAGTTTCCCAGCCCTATGGGAGTAATAATCTTTAACTTTTTTATGATACTCTCTCAATTGACATGGGTTATGAATAGAAACCTAAATTTGGAGGAATTCCCAAATCCCCCTAAGAAAGAATAAGGTGCAATTGAGACCTTTATGCGACAAAGGCCTTTGAATTTCAATGTATCATCTGATCCCTTAATCATGGAATAATGGATCAACTACATTGAAATGATCTTCTCTATCCTTCAATGTTCTAAGAAAGATAAGGTTATACTAGTTGTTTATCATTTGAATGGAGAAGTTGATCAGTGGTGGACATTGATTAAAAATATGAAGCCTGAGGAAGATATTGAAGAAATAGTATGGAAGGAATTATGGAAAATGTTTATTGATAATCATTTTCATTACACTCTCTAATTTAAAATGGAAAGGTTTTTCCTTTCCCTCAAGAAAAAAGATGATGAATCCATCAGGACTTATGAGGAAAACTTCACAAGACTTGTACAATATGCCTCTAGCTTTTTCATTACCCCAAAATACAAAGTTGATCACTTTTTTGGTCAGATAAAACTAAATATATGATAATACCTAGTGATTTGGGACTTTGAAAAGTGTGAAGAAATTGTCTGATCTTCCCTCAAATTCAAAATGGGGATTAGTGAATCTCAAGTGTCTCACAGTGTTAAGAAGTATAAGATGGAGTTTAATTATGGCAGTGCGATGGGTAAATCTAATGGTGGTGGTAAATTTAAACATCCCACTTGTAAAATGTGTGGAAAGAAAAACCTTGTAAATTTCATAAAGTGTATGATTAAATTCTTTAGGTGTAGAAAGTAAGGGAACATAGCTAGCGATTTTCGAAGGGAGAAACCCACCAATGTAATAGAAGATAGGAATGCTTCAGTCATCCCTTGGTCTATTGTTCAATGTTTAAAATGTAATGAATGAGGAAACTATGTGAACCACTTTCCTAAGGTAAGGGTTATTAGATACAATCAATTCCAACAACCTCCATGGTAGCAAGGGCAAGCATATTCCCTTACAACTGTAGAGGTGGTTCCTAACAATAAAGTGGTGATAGGTATGATAGTTATTCATTCTATAATAGCGAACATAATTTTTTATTATTGTTCTACACATTATTTCATATCACACAATTTTAGTATAACTATTCAAACACTGCTAAAAATCATTGAAGTATAGTTGTTGGTGAAAATAGAAAATGGGTTAATTACTGCATCCCAAGTATATAACTCCTCCCTTATCAAAATGTCTGAGTTGAAATTCCCATAGAACCTTGTGACACTAACTTTAGTGTAATTTGATGAAATTATTGGTATGGATTTAATTTCCTTATATATATCTAACATAAATTTCCATGAGAAGGAAATAAATCTCCGTGTTGTGAATCGTCCTCCGATCCTATACAAGTTCCAAGAGGGGGATGAATTTTATTTAGAGAAAACATCTCAAGAATTGATATTATTTCCCTGAGGGAAATTGTATCTAGCTCAGATGATTGAGTGTAAGTAAAATATCATACTTGAATACATTATCATTGTGAGGGACTGCACTAATGTGTTTCTTGAAGAATTTATTGGTCTTCCCCCTAGATCAAAGGTTAAATTTTCAATCGAGATTATACCTGGGGATTTTCCAATATCCAATAATCCATATAGAATGGATGTTATCGAAATTTATTAGTTGAAGAAGCAACTACAGGCTAATCTAGATAAAGGGTTCATACACCAAAGTACTTCATCGTGGGGTGCACCAGTCCTCTTCATCAAGAATAAGGATGGTTTGATGCACCTTTGCATTGATTATCATGAGCTCAATAAGATCATGATAAATAACAAGTATCCTCTTCCATAGATTGGTGATTTTTTCAATTAGTTATGTGGAGACCAATAATTCTCTGAGGTGGATCATTGGTCATGGTATTTTCAAGTAAGAGTGAAGAAGGAGGATGTCCCCAAGACTTCTTCCATACATGGTACAAGCACTATGAGTTCAGAGTAATTCAATTCGAACTAAAAAATGCTCTAGCAATATTTATAGACTTTTTGAATAGAGTCTTTAAATATTACCTCGACAAACTTGTGGTGGCCTTTATAAATGATATTATAATATACTCCAAAAGTAAGGAGGAGCATGATAAGCATCTGAGAATTATGATAAATACCTTATAAATGGAAAACCATTATGAAATGCATAGAAAATGTGAGTTCTAGTTAAAAGAGTCTCATTATTGGGAAATTTTATCACAAGAAATGGGATATTTGTGGACCATTAAAAAACATAAGCAATTGAAGGATAGCCAAGAGAAACAACTATGATGGAAATTCGTAGTTTCCTTGGATTGGGTGGGTACTATCATTGAGTTGTGATAAATTTATCATGATTGTCAAACCCTATAAACAAGATAACTTGGAAGGGATTCAAGTTCTTTTGGAATAATAAATGTGAAGAGAGCTTCATGGAGTGTAAAAAGAGGCTTATCACTACACCTATTCTTATGCTACCCAAAATTGGGGAACTTTTCATTATATATAATGATTCTTTAAAGAATGGATTGGGATGTGTACTAATGAAAAATGAAAAGGTGATATCCTATGCCTCAAGGAAATTCAAATTTCATAAATAGAACTACCCAACATATGATCTGGAGTTGGTTGAAAATATCTTAACATTAAAAATATGGAATAATTATCTCTTTGGTGAGAAGTGTGAAATATATACAGATAATAAGTGATTCAAGTATATATTCACACAGAAAGAGATAAAAATGCACTATTAAAGGTGGTTAGAGATAATTAAGGACTATGATTGTTCAATCCACTACTATCCTGGGAAATAAAATAATGTAGTAGATTCTATGAGTAAAACGGATTCGAAAATTTTATTATTGATGGGAATTCAGAAGGATTTGATCTTATTAAACTTGAAAAGGATGGGCATGGGAATCTTAAAAGAAGGAATATAATCAATCCATTCACAAATGATTTCTCAACCATCCCTTCTGGAGAAGGTAAAGGATGATCAAATATATTATGTGGAAATTTATAAGAAGGTGGAAGCTATAAGAAAAGGTAAATCCCCAGAGTTCAAAATTAATGATGAAGGGGCTGTAAGATTTGGGTCATGACTATGTGTACTATAAAATCCTAAGTTAAAGAAGGATCTGTTGGATTATTCACATAGATCGACCTTATCTATCCATCTAGGGATCATGAATATGTATCGAGATCTCTAAGATCACTATTTTTGGGAAAATATGATGAATGATATTGTGGAGTATACATCAAACTATCTTGTATGTTAGAAAGTGAAGGCTAAAAGTTAAAAACCCAAGGGGGTGATGCAACCATTACCCATACCTATATGGAAATGAGAAAACATACTCATGGACTTTTTCACTGGTATTATGAAGACATAAAGAGGAAATAATTTTATATGGGTTGTGGTGGATCATCTTATAAATATTTCTCACTTCATTTCAATTCAATAGGACTTCTCACTCGATCAACTCACAAGGACATACATTAGAGAAGTGGCATGGCTATATGTAACACCACTATCAATTGTATCTGATTAAGATCCAACATTTACCTCCAAGTTCTGAAAGAGTCTCTAATATGCTCGAAATACTGATTTGAACTTCATCACTTCTTATCACACTCAAACTGAATTCCAATATGAGTGCACTATCCAGAAACTCAAGGAAATGTTGAAATAATACTCGATTGACTTTAAAGGAGGATGGGATCATCAACTTCCATTGGTCGAGTTCTCATACAATAATAGTTTCCATTCAATAATCTAAATGGATCTCTATAAAGAACATTATGGTAAGAGGTAAATAACACTTGCATGATGGGATGAGGTTGGAGAACACAAATTGATGGGCCCTAAAATGGTCAAGGAAATAGTGGAAAAGTTTAAGACCATTCAATAGCACATCAGGGATACTCAGAGTCAACAAAAGAGCTATACCGACAATCATAAATGGGACATGGATTTTTATTTTGGAGATAAGGTATTCCTATTAATATCTTCATGGAATAAATTCATGATATTTAGGAAGAAGAGAATGTTTAGTCCAAGATACATCGATCTCATTGAGATCCTTGATCCCATCAGAGTAGTGGCTTGTCGACTAGCACTCTCACCTAACCTATCTCAAGTACATGATTTATTTCATGTATCCCTATTGAGTAAGTACATACTATACCCATTACAAGTTCGGAATCCATAGGTGGTACTATTGTAGAATGATCTTTCATATGAAGAGCATTCGGTGAAGATCTTAGATCATAGAGACAAATTTCAATGAAATAAGACAATGCACCTGATCAAAGTGTTATGGAGGAACCATAAGTTTAATGAAGAAAAATGGGAACTAGAGGAGGTGATTAAATATAATTTCCCTCATTTTTTAGTGGGTGAAATGAAAATTTCAATGCTAAAATTTCTGAAGGGTGGAATATTGTAATGAACCTAACTTTTATAAATAAAAATACCTTTGTGACTGAATTAAATATCCTATTGTGGTTATAGAAAACACATGCACTTATTTAGCTTTATTATTTCCTATCAGGTTTAAAATATTATTAATCATTATAACCTTTGATAAAATAGATGTTTAACAGTGATCATATGATTAGTATAAATATTTGGTTATGATAAATCCAATTGATATAAAAAAAGAAGCAATGGCCTCATCCAGTAGGATCATACCCTATAAAACCCATTTATCAGAGCTTTTGAGGGAGATGAAATCATCGGTACTTTCCCTTGGCCAATCCCAAGATAAGATCCAACGACTAAAGCATGATCAAAACCGTTTATGGGAGAAGTTCAATCTCATCCAGAACATGAACCAAACCATGTACACCAAACCACCCCATGAAAATATCACCATCGCGCACCTTACCCTCAGGGAATTTTTTGTTGTAAGAAATGGTTGTGTATCAAGACCCTAATAATATGAATTTCTATATTGTATAGAATAATAAATATATTTACTTCTTATTATCGTTACTTTGTAAATTATTTTTATTTTGATACAATAAAACCCAAATTGTATTTTTTTATAATATGAAATTTTAATTAAGACATTCCTTTTTGATGAATTCATGAATTTTAAAAATAAATTATATTTTAATAAAATAATAAAATTAAATTATTTTTATTAAATATAAATGATAATAAAAAATTTATTAAGTCAAATGTAATTTTTATAAGGGTTCGAAAACTATTATTATCAAAAAAAACATTTATCAATAAATGTGAATTATTATTTTAGAAGTGAAAATTCACATATTTATAAATAAAATTGATAAAATAATTATTATTTTTTGTAATAATGATGTTAAAATTATCCAACATTTAGTTTTTTCATAATTTTCTGAGACAGTCGAATTTTTGGGTGAAAATTAAATACAGTATAAATATACGGTGTGTAGTATGACATCATAATGATCCAAAAGTGATGTAATAAATTACATAAATGGTATCCATGGAAAAATATATGTTTAAAATTTAAAATAATCTTTTTTTGAGTTTATTTGATAAATTTTATAAAGCCTTTACGAATCCTCAAAAACCTATATTGTATTTTAAGGTTTTAAAATCAATTCTTTATAAACATGACTCACTTTCACATAACCAAGGGTAATATTTTATTTATTTCAGGAATTAGACTTATAAAATAATTTAAACCAATTATATTTGGTAGAAAACATGGTCAAAACCATTGTAATGTGTCTGGTTTTGATTACTGTATTAGATAGAGTCCAAAACCTATGTTTAGGAAATAATAAAGAACTCGCCTCTCTTTTCCTAAATAAAAAAACCCAAAATCTCATTAATATTTACTCAAAAACATTTTATAACTTCCTTACTCTTCCCTACCCTCTCTATATTCTTCCCAAGGTGCTCCCAAGATCTCAAGATCTCCTCTTATTATTTTGGAATCACCCTCTCAAGGTTGGGGACCTCTCTCTATTCTTTTCAATTCAAGCACCTTCTTCATATTTAGCCTTTTAATTACCAATTGGTTATGTTGTAATTACATTATAAATATCCCTATAATATGAAATTTATTTTATAATAATTATATATAATTTATCCCCTATCATTATAGCATTTACCTAAGTTGTTACTTATGACGAAATTTAGTAAGGGATCCTCTCTTTCTCCTCTTTATTCAAGCACCTTCTTTATGTAATGAAATTTGTCTTAAAATTTATATTGATGGGATATGATATTAAAAATAACTCTTACTTACATTATGATTTAAAAGTGATTAGTTACCCCTTTCACTCTCATTATTCCCATCCATGATGTATTAGGTACCCCCGTTACACTGCCAAAATTATCCTACGATTTTTCCATGACATGTTTTTATTCAAGAACCCCCTTTTAATATGCTGATTAATTCCAAAATTTTCATGTTGTATTATGTTATTACATATCCCTAATACTCTACTTTTTATTTATAAGTGATTACAGACCCCTTTTTCTCTCATTGAACCATTTTATGAATCTTCATGTACTGTTGTTACACTGTCGAAATGTCACTATGATTTTCCATGCCAAAAATTTGTGAGGTGTATACCTATACCCATTTACAATCAAGGGTATTCACCTAGTTGTACATATACTTAATTGATTGGGGACTTCTATGTATGTGACCCACAATCCTTAATCATGGGATAAAATGTGATGAAATATGTTCTTATGTCATATGATATATTGTTATACTTATACATGTACAAGATATGATCATGATGGGTGCACCCAAACAACGCTCCAATATATTGGGTAATGTTTTAGTCTCATGAGATTTCATATGTGGTGTACGAGAGTTTATCCTAAGCACATTATGTTATGATTTCATTGTGGTTAACCTTGATTTATGCTTATGATGTCATGTTTGAAGTTGTAGTCACATTCCCATGTTGTCTTTATGTTATCATGTTATATCATGCCTCATTGTTCATGTTTGTGATTATCACCCCTTTTATGTACCATGGAAATTATTATTGTCTAACATTAAATAATTTCATCATGTTATGTTTTTTTTTATTCCCTTACTGGGCTTTATAGATCACTCATTTCTTGTGTATGTCCCCAGGTTATCCCATATAGTATTAAAAACAATGTCTTATTAATAGCATGTTAAGGAAATTTGCAATAATGTTGATGTACCCTCTACTTTAAATTATTATGTAATGTACTTGATTACCCAAAGACACTAGGATTATCAATATTATGGGTTTTATTGTGTCTATTATTTTGTAATAAATTATTAATTAATGTGTAATAAATCAAGGGTTGTCATACGGTTATTACTAATCATGTGCCAAACCGTGCACCATGGTATGTTTCTCCAAAAACTAGGGTTCTCAACCTAAAACTCATAGATTCACCCAGAATGAATAAATAAAACTCAAAATAATACATACCAGTGAACTGGAGGGTATCACATGTAATAAGGAGGGACCCTATCTACTCTTACCCCAAGGCTCTGACATGAGCTATCAACCACAAGGATAGACCCGATCAACTCCTAACTCAGGGCTTTGACATGAATCGTAATTCATTATATTATAGGGACTATATCCTTGATTACGACATCACACATCTAGAAAAAAATACATCGGGAGTGTCTCCCACCTCACTTTCTGAATTCTAATAGAATGGGTCTTCTAGTTAAGACTAAGAAGTTTTACATTAGCTTGAAAAAGATGAAATCTCTTCACAAACGTAAGGAAAAATATGTCACAAGGCCGATGGTGAACTCTCTCACTTATCTCTCAATCAATATGAGGTGTTTCATGGATTTTTGTAGGTCATAACATACCCCAATCACAACCAATGTGTGATCTCCCATTAAAGTCTCATTGAAACCCTAGGACTCAGCTCCAAGTAATTAGGGAAAACAAAGTCATAAGCCTTATCTCAATCTCATTGGAACCTCTCAAGGTTCTGTGGACATATGATTGACAAGGGACTCAATACACATCTTAGAACAACCTAAGCCGTGTACCATGGAACATTCCACATGTATTCAATATACTTCATCTTTCAATATAGATAATCCATGTAAGGAAACCATCAAAACATGGGAGCACTCAATCCCAACACAGTTTCAAAACAGGGAACCACCCACACAAGGTCAATCAGACAAAGTCATTTATCAAATATTTTAATTTTCTATTTCTTCAAAACATGGATAAAATCCTCTTTTACAATCCATTAAAAAGGCATCACATGTTGCTTTTTCACACTCGAGTCCCTTGGCCTAAAATCTAGGTAAAACCCTTTTTATATTTGAAATCTCATTTCAGATATATAATTAAGAACCAAGTTCCCTTTAAAATATCAGTTCAAATCCATTCATTTATAAACAATTTTATTGAACTTTGAAATATTATTTTGAAATCATTTATCAGCTTTAAAAAAAATTAAGATTTAATCATTTTGTTTCAGGAAAACCATCCAAACATCTACTTGAACTATCCATACAAGTTGTAACGTGGGCCACCAACACTCATTCAGGTAAGGCACTCAACACGAACCATTTGTCCTAGTTTGATGGTCCATTGATGAACATTAATTTGGATCGAGGGCATCCTATTTTAAGAGGTATCATGTGCCACAAAATCATGTTGATTATATTAATAATCACATGTGAACACAATATAACTAGAAAAACTCAAGCCACAATAGTCAATATACTTAGATGAGTAAAGGATACTTACAATAAATGACACTCATTCATTTCCATCCAAGATCTTATGGTCAGCCTTGATGGACATGAGCCCTACTACAATAAAACCCACACAATTCCATAAGTTGGATCATCTTCCTAAAATCCCATGAGGAAATATATCGATAAATACTCATCAAGCAATGTAATAGTGCCAAAAACACACCAAACGAAATGTCAAAGGTCTATGACAGGCTTCTTGTCCTCCTAACAGTAAAAATATCAAATCATTTAACTTGAACATGTTGAAATAATGGGTGCCCTATACCCAACTATTAAGTACTTTTGATTACCATATCGTGTATACAATTAGATATAAATGGTGGTTACTTACCATTATAGTGTAGATATTTTTTCATCCACTATTTATTGGTAATGTCTAAATATTAATAGTCGTTTCAAAAGGTTATAGTAGATCTCATGTTATAATGAGAGACTCGAGATACAATGACATTAATCTTTAACAAAGTTCATATAGTTTAGATACATTGTACTGATTGGACACAGTAGATGTTAGACTATTAGGTGTTGGGGGCTCATAATAATTGATACTTCTTCTCATGAAGTTCTCACTTGGTTATATCTAGTAGTGAGATCATGAGAACAGACCTGTAAATAGGAACACCACATATTTATGGTGTCATTGGATGTTCCTAACTATGATCATGTGTAATGGTCTCCTGAATTGAGATCATTACAAATGTATGTCATTTGATTTCATACTTTGATGCAAGATGAGAACCATGATATTGAAATCGTGGTGAGTTAGTTTGTGTTGGGTTCATCATTGGTGGCATGTTATTGGTTGAACGGTTAAGAAAATATGTATTGCTTCCAAGTTAAGGAAGTTATATATCTCGGGCCATGTTGATCAGGATAGTATTACCTTGATAAATCTATGGCCATGGTAGTTTAAGGTAAATCCATCTAGTTAGATCAATAAATAATAAATCAAAGAAAAGGGTGATGAAACGAGAGTGTGTCCTACTTTATGAGATATAAATGACAAATAGATTATATTACACAGTGCATGTTCGTAGGTTGGTTGTCGCTATTGTGAAAATTCTTATCTCTTTATGGGCCATGATAGGTTTCTAGATCTCTCTCTTTGGTCTTTGAATAATATTCACTACTATCGAGATAAGGTCCTAGAGGGTCATGCACAATATCATATTCAAGAATCTGCCCTATTCAGTAGAATGTGAGTTTTGGACATGGTAGGCCCCACCACTGGGGTCTGGGAATTGTCCAAGGATAAACGATCACTAGTGAAATATATAAATTCATATTATTCAGGTTAAGAGTAATGGATATTGAATTTATTTATTAAGTTTATTTACAAGTTTTTAAGTAAATACATAATCATATTAAATGAATGAATATTAGTTTAAATTATTCAAGGTTCATTTAATATTTGTGGGAGTACAAACTGAGATTATGGATTAATTATTATCACGTAATATATTTATTATATTACAGATAAATGATAATAATAAAAATAATTAATAATATTTATGACTCATTTTAGTAGTGAAAATATTATTTATATAGTGTGTTAATTATTAAGGGGTCAGGTTGGCATTTTCGGGTAATTTCATTACACTATAAATAGAGGACAATAGTGATTTTCTAGTTATTATTCATGGATCTCTCTATCTATCTCTACTTATCTCTCCCACTCTCTAGAGAGAGAGGCTCTGGATCCAAGGAGCTCGGATAGATCTCTTTCTCAGGCATCACAATCAGAGCAATGTCGTGATCGACGGAGCGTCAAAGGTGTCGTTGGAACTCTGTGCCAGCATCCAGATTTTGATGAACGGTGTTCCCGCAGTTTCTTGAAGTACGTGTGGACGATCTAGAATAATTCGACTTCGGATTATTTGAGCAGTGATCTCCAATGATGAGAAAACGTCATGTGCAACTTCAGATTTAAACCAGTTATTTTATGATTTAATTTTGTGTTTAATAATCTTCACGCGAGATCCTCGGCATAAAACTGGGTAACGATTCGCCAAGGATGAGTTTCAGTGAAAATTTTTAAAATCCCACTTTTGGGGCTTCCGTTGCGTGCTCGGTTCCTTCAGAACAACCATTTATTTTTATCCAAAATTGATAAAATCATAATAAAATTAATTGGGTGACCTTCCTCCACCAAAAACAGTGAACAACAACATGTGTTCTTCATATCCACTACAAAAAAAGTGACTTGTAACAACAGAAAATTACTGACAGATAACATATCTGTTGGTAAAAATGAGTAATTTCAACAGATATTAAATTCTATTGGTGTTAATTATTGGTACCGACAATTATTTTTACCATAAAATATATCTGTTTATATTAGTAACTTAGTACCAACAAATATTTTACTAACATTTTAATATGTTGGTTTATCATATTATTACCAACAATTGTTTCATCAACAAATGTACATGTTATTATTAATTTCTTTTAAAAAGAAACCTTTTATAATTATAAAAATATTTTTCATTAAATTATTCAATAATATCACATATTCTAATAAAAATTGTATATATATATGATATAAAATTGTTGATAAATGATCTAAATTTTTGGTGACTCGAATCACATGTAAATTAGTTATATGTATATAATAGATTTTTTATTACAAAAAATATATAAATTTAAATATATATATATATATTTGTTATGATAATTTATTTTAAATTATTATTTTCCATAAATGGTTATATATATATACATAAATATATATTTTTTTTGTTAAGATATTTTATTTAAATTAGCTATATATATGTAATAGATTTTTATTACAAAAAATATATAAATTTAAAATTATATATATATATATATATTTGTTATGATATTTTATTTAATTATTAAATTTAAAACAAAAAACATAACAAATCCCAATTTCCAAATCTCATCTCGATAACAATTCAATTTTCCAAATCATTGCCCCGCCATCAATGGCACCTGGAAAACCCTAAAATTCCACCACAATTCATCTGCATCTGTTATTGCACCACTCATTGATCACCTCTCATGTTTTTTATTGATTTTTCATGCCTACCCATTCAGTTTATCCTACCTCATTCACATTTTGTTCATCTTTTCTCCATTTTGTATACCTATCGCTCGCCCTCCTCGTTTCTCCTCACCGCCCACACCTTTACTGGAGATCTTCTTCCTACCCCCACACGTCTAGTCCATCATAGTTTCCATCATCATCCCTTACAAAAAAATCATACAAGGGGCTCGATTAGGAATTTTATTGAGTTTCAAATTCATATATCGACCGGTGCTCAAAGGGCTTACTATCTGTGATGAATGAAGTCAACCTGTAATGATGGATGGTGTTCGAATATTTCTTGTGAAATTATGATGAGTTCAAGTTGACATCTTGCGATGGAAGGTTCATGAAGAAAGATTCTCTGTAATAGAGTGTTGGTATCTAGATTCAATGAACAGTTCCTTTTGACGGAGCATCTGATTTGTTGAAGTTATTCATTTGGTTACAGCGATCCTTGAAAAAGTCTTGGGAAAACGAGTTCAGTTGTTTCACAAGTGAGGAATATTATGGGGATATCATTATTTTTAATGTAAATAAACAAGATTTAAGCAATAGGTTTGTGGTTTGTTCATGGTCACTGTAGTCGTTTCGTGGAAGGGTGGCACACTTTGGATTCGAGAAAAAGTTTTAGATGGTCCTTTTCTTCTATATTTTTCTCTATTCAAGAAAATAGTATGTATTAGACAACTTGTAGTAGTGGTGGTCTCATTAGTGAAGTTCTAGTAGGCTATAGCAGTACCACATAAAGATTTTCTTAATATTCTTTATTTCTCAGTCCTTACAGCATTATGTTGTATATTGTGCTCATTTTTAGGTAGTTGTTTCTCTATCTTGCTCTCAGTAGCATAAACTATAGATTTAGTATAGTTTTCTAGGTCCACATTCTCTATTACAGTAGAAAAAGAATGCATTCATATACTCCATCCACTCTAAGTATAATCTGGTCTCTTGTTGCATCCAAATCCTCCATCCACTATAAGTATAATCTGTTCTCTTGTTTTAATTCATATATTTATGTGTTTTCATCTTAATTTATATCACTATTTAAAATAAATTTAATGCTTAATTCCATCCATATATTATTATTAATCAGCTCATTTTAAATAATAACTTGTTTTTTGATCTTAATCATGTAATATTTAACTTATTTCATGGATTATATAAATTTATTCAATATTCTTTTCCCAAATTAAGAATATGTTATTGAATTAAGTTGGAAAATGTGTGTTAAAGCTATCTAATTTTGGATTATAGGTGTAAAAGTTGATCATTTTTTGTAAGAACTCGGTTTTTTCTATAAAAGACTTTGAAATATTTCTTGATGTTATTCCAGAGCAGTGCCTTCAGACGGCGTACGATTCCGAGCCCCGGTGTGGCCGGAATTAAATTTTCAGTGCATTCACACTGGGCACGCCAAATAAATAGAATAACTCCTAAACGGTAGCTCGGATGGGAAAATTGAGGGCACCATTGAGTCTGAAGCATGATGTTTACCCTAGGAAGGGTGTAACTTTCACTGGCGCGACCATTCTATGAAAAGTGCCACCAGGGGCGTTTTCAAAATTTAGCAGCCTCGGTCGTTAAATTTTATAACTTTTGGATGGGGCCTCGGATTAAAATTCTGAGACCACCGTTGTTCTCGGGAGGTGGTTTTTACCCTAGGGGATGCTTAACCTTGACCACTTCAAGAGTTATGGACGCGGGTCTTCGGGTGAGTGATTAAAAAATTAATTAAAAAATTTAATTCATTTTTTTCTCTACTTAAGCCATAACCACTTCCCCTCCTCCCCTTTTATATCCTCTAGAAGAAGGAGCTCCCAATCAAGGAGATCCCAACTTCAACTTCTTCTCCTCCTCCCCCGAGCCAAGCGAAAGCGACAACGGTGGTGGCGCGATGAAGGATCGAAGCTTCGGGCTACGCCCAAGAGGTAGGATCATTGAGGTTTCGTTTTTAATTTCTGCATCACCTTTGAGATTGATTAGTAGAGTTGAAATGTTGTTTGATCTTCGAGAAAATCCCATAGTTGCGTAGTCCATGTTCTGAGCTTTCCAACGCATATTTAGGATTGAAAATCCTAGTTCCGAGGTGATCTCAGTTGTCCGCCGAAGGTTTGCGGGTTTTTGGAGTGTTTATCGGTGATCCAGCGGCGGTGGGGCTCTCCAGCGGCAGCGGCACTCTCCAGCGGTGGTGGTAGGGATCTCCTCGGCAGAGGAGGTCGGCGCAGGGCGGTGCGGCGGCTCTTCAGCGAAGGCGTCTGGGGTCGAGCGGCCGGGCGAGCGGGCCTCGCCGAGGGCGACGGTGACCGGGCGAGGGAGCGCAGCAGGTGGGGCGGTCGTCAGCGCTCGGGTGGACCGGGGTCGCGGCCGCGACTCCGCGTGGGAGACCGAGACCCGCGCTCGGTGGGTCTCCGTGTGAGACAAAGACTGGCCACGAGGTCCAGTCGGTGTAAGGGTGGACCGTGGGTCCACGGCCGGGCCGCGCGGCTGATCCGCGGGCCGGCGCTGCGAACCGGGCCGGCCGGTGTGGGCTGGCTCAGACCGGACGGACCGGCCGGACCAGGCCGGTCCAACCCAAGGGGTCCGTCCCCTCTGATCACACACCTATATATTCCACTACGGGTGTCCTTTTTGCATGCCATTTATGGCAGTGTCATCCTTGGCTCGAGACAAATCTTTTGATATGGTTTCGGGGGGTTTTAATTCCCAAGACGAGGGGCTCGGTGGGGCGACACGCCCGTTAAGTGGTTTTAACACTTACCTAGGATTCTTATTTTGGGAGGCGCGGACACATCTGGAGTCCGTTTTCAGCGCTGTCAGCAGGATTGTGACCCTGGCGTCGAGACGAAAATTTCCAAGGGGTTTTCGGGCATTGAAAATAGAGTTGAGACGTAGGCCCCATGGCCCGTCTTTTAAGTTGCAAGCAGCGTTTCACAACTTTTTCACCGGATGTCCGTTCGGGGCGTGTGAGCAGTTGATTCTGAGTGTTTTTCTGAGGGAATTGCAATGGCGCAATCCACCTACTTTAATTTAGCATGGTGGTGTGGGCCCCATGAGGGTTGTTTTGGGCGTTGATGGTGAATTCCACCTTTGTCACTGCGTGTGCGTTTTGGACAAGTTATTAGTCAATCTTGTGTACTTTTTCGAGAGGATCGCAATGGTGTGATCTGTTCACTGCACTTTGGTACAGAGATGTGGGTCCCATGAAGCACCACTCATGTGCAGTATGATGAAATGCATCTTTTTCTCGGGACATCCATTCCACGAAAGTAAGCAATCAATTTTACATGTCTTTCCGAGGAGATCGCAACGGTAAGATGTTCCCGACTGTTTTTGGGGCCGAGGCTCGGGACCACGGGACATCATTCAGGCATAAAGCGGTGTTGGTCGAATTATTCGTAAGATATATGTTAGAGGTGAGTAAATAGTCGATCTCACATGTTTTTCGTGAGGATTACAATGGTACGATCAGTTTGGATGTGTGGAGACTCATTCGAGATCTCATTAAATGTGGAAGCATGAAAGGTGTACCAGTGGTGGTTCTTCCTACGGTTTTAGTAGGGAACCCTTGGCGTGATCACGTTCACTCCTATGAGAGTGAAGTACTTGGTTAAAGAGATGTGGTTGGTCGTGCTAGGGCCATGGAGGAAGTAAGTTGGCGGAATTATGTTTTCACCCTTCGCACTGACGTTGGGTGTCATGTGCATGATAGCCTTTGGGATAGAGATGTGGTATACTCTGGGAGTATACGGGGATTTTGGGAGGTACATTTTGTAGTTGTACCTGGGAATGTTTGTATAAGTGGTTTGGAGATGAGATAGGGTCACACGTCGAGAGGGCCCCGTGTGCGTGTTGTGTTCTGCTTTATGTACCTTTGATCTCTCGCGACATAGAGGGTCCCTCTGTTCGCGATGGTTTAAACCAGTAGGGGTGAGTGGTTTCCCCTGGTTCTATTATTAACAGTTTGATCGGCAGAGTTGTTTGGGTTCCTCATTTCCCTATCCGATTATCGATATCACATCCTCCTTCCACGATCTACTGTGACGTGTTTCCCTAGGCAGAGCTCCAGGTATCAGCATGACCCACACTACACGGGAGATGAACCTCTACTAGGTGAATTGTTCTGAAGTTGGGTGGTTGCACGATACCCACTCCATGTTCTGTTGGCCAGTGTTGTACCATCCAGTAGGGATGGCCAGAGCAGTTCTGGGTTTACCCTCCAGTGGGGATGGTCAGTGGGTTGCAAATCGACTTCTTCGGGTTTACCCTCCAGTGGGGTTGGGCAGTGGGTTTATCATTGACTTCTCAGGGTTTACCCTCCAGTAGATATTGGGCAGTGGGTTACCGGATGACCTCTTAGGGTTTACCCTCCAGCAGAGACTCGGCAGTGGGTTACCCGACGACCTCTTAGGGTTTACCCTCCAGCAGAGACTGGGCAGTGGGTTACCCGACGACCTCTTACGGTTTACCCTCCAGCAGAGATTGGGCAGTGGGTTACCCGACGACCTATTAGGGTTTACCCTCTAGTAGAGACTGGACAGTGGGTTACCCGACGAATTCTTAGGTTTTACCCTCCAAGAGAGATAGGGCAGTGGGTTACCCGACGACCTCTTAGGGTTTACCCTCCACTAGAGACTGGTCAGTGGGTTACCCGATGAATTCTTAGGGTTTACCCTTCAGCGGGGCTGGGCAGTGGGTTACCCAACGACTTATTTCAGACTCAGTACTTTCTAATAGGCTAGTCTGTGGATTTTCTCCATGACTATCGAAGCGGGACCCTTGGTTGTACGGGTCACTGATGTGACAGCTTTGACTTTGAGAAGACCTCTCAATTGTGTGACAATGACGAGGTGTGGTACGAGGGGCGATTTCCCCACCAAGACGCATCCTTGATATGTGACCTAAAACCGTTTGGACGAGTCTGTGCCACCCAAAGCGGATAGTGTCAAGGTGTGGTTATTTGATCCCCTTGACTTGCAGTTCGGGGCATACGGGTAGGATGGTGGGCATCAATGGTGTTTACTTCTGGGACTGTTGGCGACTCACTTTCTTGGGTTGAGCTATGGGATGGAGATCCCCTTACGATCTTATTCAGGATTCTTGATTGAGCATATGGATATGTATAAACCTTGTTCTAATACCCACTCCTAGGGTTTTGGTTACTCTCCTTCCAGGAGAGGCAAAGACGCGCGGGGTATGCCACGTGCTTTCCGTGTCTAGCTTCTCGTGGTTGGACGAGTCTACTCTTCTGATATAGGTAGCAAATACTCAATGATAAGTTCATCTTCTCACCACTTATAGATCCTTGTGTTTGGACGATTCTACTTTCTTCCTCTTGTTGGGTTGAATTGTACTCTTTACTACACTCTCGGTTGTACTCCTTTACTTTTCTCTGTTCAATCTACTGCTCACCTCTTCAGTACCTCATTTTTTGCTCCCTCTAGCCTTCGGGGCATTCTGCTGAGTATTTTTATACTCACCCCTACTTGGGCTTTTCCTGCACTTGGTGTGCCCTTGCAGACGATGGACAGGTTGGTCGTGACATCAGAGGAGCTTAGGAGTTTGGGAGCTTGGACCGCGTGCGATGGTCGTAGTCGGGTCCTAGGTGGGGGACTCTCCCAGCTGTTTTACTTTTGATTACCTGTTGCCGGTTTGTGGCACTTTACTGGTTGGGAGCATGTTTTTCCCCTTTTCTTTTCAATTTACCTTCAGCACTTGCTTTATACCGTTTAGAGGTTGATTCACTTTTTGTGGTTGTTTACAGTAGTTGGTACTTTACTTTCTCTTTTACTCTACACTATTGCATTGATTGGGCTACGTGTGTGTGTACAGGTACTTAGGAAAAGGCCTCCCTAAGTTTTTTAGCCTTCGGCGCTTTTCTCCAGCCCCTGGCCTATGGAGGCGGGCTTGGGGTAGTTGTGGCTCGATCCCGGGTAGGTTCGGGTCGTGAAAAAGTGGTATCAGAGGTGGTTTTTTCCTTGGGACGTTCGTCAGACGTCCCTAAAAAGTAATTGGTTGGGATCTAGGGAAATAGTGTCAACATGTCTCGAGAGCGGCTCTCAGGCCAGGGAGTCCAGTGATGGTGCATCGGCCGACGTATCCATTCACCAGGACCCTGATAACCTGCTTGTCGACTCGGCATGCCGAGACAATCGTTGCAGGGAAATTGGTTTGTGCATCACATAGGATTGAGTCTTGATTGTCCTTCTTGAGTCAGATCCCCAATGTTGTTACTATTATATACATATATTCTCATCTGATCGTGGCACTCCTTGATAACATTCAGGATGTCTTCACGAAGACATCCAGCCAGGATACTAGCTTTGGTTCGTGACGACGACTCTGTGAATGATGAGGCCTCAGTCTAGGACCCATCATGTGATTCCCGTTTTCCAGGTGGGTCGGTAGCAGCACCCCCACCTGGTGAGTATCATACAGCTCTAGTAGAGCAGACAGAGCTTGAGCGCAGGTTGAGCGTGCTCTGTGAGTTCCAACGACAGAGACCGCTGAGGTTCAGTGGTGAGCCAGACCCTCAGGCAGTAGAGGTTTGGCTCGAGACAGTGGTTTGCCTCTTCAGGATTACGTAGACACCAGAAGATCAGAGGGTGGCTTTGGCATCCAGCCTTTTCCATGGATCAGCTGGCCGTTGGTGGAGTCTGGTGACTTAGTTACTTGATGAGTCGTCACTTTCGTGGGGCGACTTTCAGCTGTTCTTTCGTAAGGATTTTTACACCTCCTGCTTACAATCCGTTCGGATCCAGGAGCTCCTGTAGTTTTAGTAGGTAGTGATGATGGCGATTGAGTATGCGACTAGGTTCGCGGACCGTGCACGCTTTTACCCAGACTTTGTCCACGACGGTAACTTCCGAGCACGGAATTTTGAGCAGGGTCTCCACAGAGAGATTTGTGCTGTCATAGTACCCTTAGGAATTCCCACTTATGCTGAGGTGATAGAGTAGGCACTGATGACAGAGAGCTTCATGTCACGCTCTACAGTTGGTGGTGGTAGTATGCACGATGGAGTCGAGGCGTCTGCCGCAGCTAGCGGGCGTCGGCTGACAGAACCTCGACGCGGGTGGTCTTCTCCAAACGGGTCCCAAAGATGTGGTCGTACACCACAGTGGTGCTAGAGGGAACCATGGAATCCCAAAGGGAGACGATGCTATGCTTACGGTGGGCGAGGTCACCTGGAGCGGGACTGCCTGACCAGGCATGCTGAGATTATCTGGCAGGCAGCGGGTGCACCACCATGACGGAGGTAGCGCCGTGATCGGAGTAGCGCCCAGAAAGGTGGTGCTAGCGGAGGAGCAGGGGAAGCTGGTAGTGGGGGATGACTTTATGAGGTATTACCATCACCATCAGGTGGTCCACGTCAGGCTCTGGAAGCTGACAGTTGGGATCATGGACAGCCGCGAGTTTTGGATGTCTATGATCCTGCAGAGCATGAGGTGATAAGAGGTACGCTCTACAGCTCTTCTACTTTTTGCAGTAGAATTGTTAGACTCTGTATGTTAAATGCTTTCCTCCCTACTCCTCATTTGAGGTGTTACCAGGGTGATGCGGGGCGTCGGTGTAACCCTGTGTTAGTAGAGTAGGAGGCGTAGAACCTTTTCTGTTAGTCGATGGTGTTGACTCCATCGCTTTCTGAGAGTGTAAGAGAGTCTTGGTTGTGAGACATTAACTATGAAATCTTGCGTAACCAGATATCCTTGGGTGTTTCACCAGATGGATATTCTATAGGAGGAAATCACCGGGCCTTGTCCCAAGTGCGAATAGTGATTCTAATCGTGGCATGCGACGTAGAGGTTCGATTGGGGAGGCGAGCTACCCCCGTCGTCCTTCGGGTCATTTGAAATCGTGTGAAGGGATGGCAAGGTTGTCTACTGCCTTACCCTAAACCCAAAGGCTGGTTTGGGTGCATAGCATCTCCCACGTGACTTACCTGAGAAGAAGTATGCTTTCTCTTATACACATCATTGGCAAGGGCAGACCTCACGTGAACGGATCAAATCCTTTGGTCTGTGTGTGGTGGCGTAGAACAGTGCAAGAGTTCTTCTGGGTACAGAAGAGCCAGGTGCGGGCTTAGTACCCTGGGTTGTTTCCCTAGTTTTGTTTTTTGGGGACGAAAAGAATGAAGGAGGTAATGATGTAAGAACCTGATTTTTTCTATAAAAGACTTTGAAATATTTCTTGATGTTATTCCAGAGTAGTGCCTTCAGACGTCCTACGATTCTGAGCCCCGGTGTGGCTGGAATTAAATTTTCAGTGCGTTCACACTAGGCACGCCAAATAAATGGAATAACTCCTAAACGGTAGCTTGGACGAGAAAACTTAGGGCACCGTTGAGTCTGAAGCGTGACGTTTACCCTAGTAGGGGTGTAACTTTCATGGTCGCGGTACTTCTATGAAAAGTGCCACTAGGGGCGTTTTCGTAATTCAACGACCTCAGTCGTTAAATTTTATAACTTTTGGACGGGGTCTCAGATTAAAATTCTGAGACTGCCATTGTGCTTGGGATGTGGTGTTTACCCTAGGGGAGGCTTAACCTCAACCTCGTCAAGAGTTATGGATGCGGGTCTTCGGGTGAGTGATTAAAAAAATTAATTAAAAATTTTAATTAATTTTTTTCTCTACTTAATCCATAACCACTTCCCCTCCTCCCCTTTGATATCCTTTGGTGGAAGTAACTCTCAATCAAGGATCTCCCAACTTCAACTTCTTCTCCTCCTCCCCCGAGCCAAGCGTAAGCGACAACGGTGGTGGCGCGGCGAAGGATCGAAGCTTCGGGCTACGCCCAAGAGCTAGGATCGTTGCGGTTTAATTTTTAATTTCTGCATCGCCTTTGAGCTTTATTAGTAGCATCGAAATTCTGTTTGATCTTCGATAAAATCCCATAGTTGCGTAGTCTATGTTATGAGCTTTCCAACACATATTTCGGATTGAAAATACGAGTTCCGAGGCGATCGCAGTCATCCGTCGAAGGTCCGTGGGTTTTTGGAGTGTTTACCGGTGATCCAGCGGCGACGGGGCTCTCCTCGGCAGCGGAGGTCGGCATAGGGTAGCGTGGAGGATCTTCAGCAGAGGCGGCTGGGGTCGAGCGGCTGTGCGAGCGGGCCCCGCTGAGGGCGACAGCGGCTGGGTGAGGGAACGCGGCAGGTGGGGTGGTCGTCAGCGCTCGGGTGGATCGGGGTCACGGCCGCGACTCCGCGCGGGAGACCGAGACCCACGCTCGGTAGGTCTCCACGTGAGAAAAAGACAGGCAATGAGGTCTCGTCACTGCTAGGGTGGACCGCAGGTCCACGACCGGGTCGCGCGGCTGAGTTGCGGGCCAGCGCTGCGAACCGGGCCGGTCCAGCCCAAGGGGTTCGTCCCCTCTAATTTCGGACACCCATATCTTCCACTACGAGTGTCCGTTTTGCGTGTCATCATCGGAAGTGTCATCCTCGGCTCTAGAAAAAGTTTTTGAGATGGTTTTGGGGGTTTTAATTCCCCAGACGAGGGGCTCAGTGGTGCGACACGCCCGTTAAGTGGTTTTAAAACTTACCCGAGATTCTTGTTTTGGGCAGTGCAGACACATCCAGAGTCCGTTTTGAGCGCCGTCAACAGCATTGCGACCCTGGAATCAAGACGAAGATTTATAAGGGGTTTTCGGGTGTTGAAACTAGAGTTGAGGTGTAGGGCCCATGGCCCGTCTTTTAAGCTGTGAGCAGCGTTTCACGACTTTTTCACCGGACGTCCGTTCGGGGCATGCGAGCAGTCGATTCTGAGTGTTTTTTCGAGGGCATTGAAATGGCGCAATCCACCCTCTTTAATTCAGAACAGTGGTGCAAGCCCCATGAGGGTCGTTTTGGGCTTTGACGGTGAATTCCACCTTTGTCACCGGGTGTCCATTTTGGACAAGTGATTAGTCAATCTTGTGTACTTTTTCTAGAGGATCGCAATGGTGTGATCCATTCATTGTGCTTCAGGACTGAGATGCGGGTCCCATGAAGCATCGCTCGTGTGCGGTACGACAAAATGAATATTTTTCTCCGGACACCCGTTCGACACAAGTAAGCAGTCAATTTGACGTGTCTTTCTGAGGATATCGTAACGGTGCGATGCGCCTGACTGTTTTCGGGACCGAGGCTCGTGACCACGGGATGTCGTTCGGGCATAAAGCGGTGTTGGTCGACTTCTTCATCGGATATCTATTGGAGGAGAGTAAATAGTCGATCTCGCATGTTTTTCCGTGAGGATTACAATGGTACGATCCGTTTGGATGTGCAGAGCCTCATTCAAGATCTCATTAAATGTGGAAGCATGAAAGGTGTACCGGTGGTGGTTCTTCCTACGGTGTTAGTAGAAAACCCTTGGCATGATCGCGTTCACTACTATGAGAATGGAGTACTTGGTTAAAGAGATGTGGTTGGTCGTGCTAGGGTCGTGGAGGAAGTAAGTTAGCGGAATTACATTTTCTCCCTTCACGCTGATATTGGGTGTCGTGTGCACGATAGCCTTTGGGTTAGAGATGTGGTATACTCTGGGAGTATACAAGGATGCTGGGAGGTACATTTTGTAGTTGTACTTGGGAATGTTTGTATACGTGGTTTGGAGATGAGATAGAGCCACATGTCGAGAGGTCCCCTTGTGCGTGTTGTGTTCTGCTTTACGTACCTTTGATCTCTCGTGACGTAGAGGGTCCCTCTGTTCATGATGGTTTAGACCAGAAGGGTTGAGTGGTTTCCCCTGGTTCTGTTCTTGACGGTTTGATCGACGGAGTTGTTTGGGTTCCTCTTTTCCCTAGCCTAGTATCGAGATCACGTCCTCCTTCAGCGATCTACCGTGACATGTTTCCCTAGGCAGAGCTCCGGCTATCATTGTGACCCACACTACATGGGAGTTGAAACACTACTAGGTGAATTGCTCTGAAGTTGGGTGGTTGTGTGATACCCACTTTGTGTTCTATTGTCCAGTGTTGTACCATCCAGTAGGGATGGCCAAAGCAGTTCCAGGTTTACCCTCCAGCGGGGCTGGGCAGTGGGTTTCAAATCGACTTCTTCGGGTTTACCCTCCAGCGGGGCTGGGCAGTGGGTTGATCATTGACCTCTTAGGGTTTACCCTCCAGCAGAGACTGGGTAGTGGGTTACCCAAAGACCTCTTAGGGTTTACCCTCCAGCAGAGACTGGGTAGTGGGTTACCCGACGAGCTCTTAGGGTTTACCCTCCAGCAGAGACTCGGCAGTGGGTTACCCGACGACCTCTTAGAGTTTACCCTCCTGTAGAGACTGGGAAGTGGGTTACCCGAAGACCTCTTAGGGTTTACCCTCCAGCAGATACTGGGCATTGGGTTACCCGACGACCTCTTAGGGTTTACCCTCCAGTAGAGACTCGACAGTGGATTACCCGACGACTTCTTGGTGTTTACCCTCCAATGGGGTTGGGTAGTGGGTTACCCAATGACTTCTTTCAGACTCAGTCCTTTCTACTAGGCTAGCCTGTGGCTTTTCTCCATGACTATCGGAGTGGGACCCTTGGTTTTACGGGTCACTGATGTGACATCTTTGACTTTGAGAAGACCTCTCGACTGTGTGACAGTGACGAGGTGTGGTTTGACTTCCCCCAAAACTCCCAAGTACGAGGGGTGCTTTCCCCACCAAGACGCGTCCTTGAGACGCGACCTAAAACCATGTGGGCGATTCAGTTCCGCTCAAAGCGGATAGTGTCAAGGTGCGGTTATTTGAGCCCCTTGACTTGTAGTTCGGGGCAGACGGGTAGGATGATGGGCATCGATGGTGTTTACTTCTGGGACTGTTGGATACTCACTTTCTTAGGCTGAGCTACGAGATAGAGATCCCCTTATGATCTTGTTCGGGCTTCTTGATTGAGCATATGGATATATATATACCTTGTTCCAGTACCCACTCCTTGGGTTTTGGTTAATCTCCTTCCAGGAGAGGCGAAGACGCGCGGGGTATGCCACGTGCTTTCCCTGTCTAGCTTCTCGTGGTTAGAAGAGTCTACTATCCTAATGTCGGTAGCGAAGACTCGATGAGAATCTCATATTCTCACCACTTCTAGCTCCTTGTGTTTGGACGAGTCTACTTCCTTCCTCTTGTTGGGTTGATCTATACTCTTTACTGCACTCTCGGTTGTACTCCTTTACTTTTCCCTGTTCGATCTACTGCTCACCTATTTAGTACCATCTTTGTTGCTCCCTCGAGCCTTCGGGGCATCCTACTGAGTATTTTTATACTCACCCCTACTTGGGCTTTTCCCGCACTTGGTGTGCCCTTGAAGATGACGGACAGGTTGGTCGTGAGGTCAGAGGAGCTTAAAAGTTCGGGAGCTTGGACCGCACGCGGTGGTCGTAGTCGGGTCCCAGGTGTGGGACTCTCCCAGCTATTTTACTTTTGTTTAACTGTTGTTGGGTTGTGTTACTTTATTGGTTGGGTGCGTGTTTTGCCCCTTTTCTTTTCATTTTACCTTCAGCACTTTCTTTATACTGTTTAGAGGTTGATACACTTTTTGTGGTTGTTTACAGTAGTTGGTACTTTACTTTCTCTTTTACTTTGCACTATTGCATTGAGTGGGTTGCGTGTGTGTGTACAGGTACTTAGGCAAAGGCATCCCCGAGTTTTTTATCCTTCGGCGCTTGTCTCCAGCCCCTGGCCTATGGAGGCGGGCTTGGGGTAGTTGCGGCCCGAGCCCGAGTAGGGTCGGGTCGTGACAATTTTGGTCTTTTAGATTTGATAATTTTGATTTTGATTGAGTGGTATATCATTGGAGCTTGTTTGATGACATATTTTCAATTCTTTGTGGATGAATCAAAGTTTTTTCTTTTTAGTTTAGTTTTGTTTCATTTGTTCTTTTAAATATTTCATTTTTGTATGCCTTACATTGTCAGAACCATCCATCAATATAAAAAACTTAAGAAGAGTGAGTGAACTACCTTCCTCGAGATAAATGACCAAAGGTCAACACTAATATTACATTATTAAGGTGGGTAAAACAATTTGTTTGTGGTGATACATTTTTAGGCCAGGCTGGACATTCTTGAGACAACACTCATAGCATTCGACAATATTTTTGATGAAATTTGAAGATAGACCCTTTTTATATGAGTTCCCATAGATATTATAACAGGTTATATACCCACCTTTAACCATTAAAATTAATGAATAATGCATATAATAATTTATCTTCAAAAACACTTATAGTTCAATATTTGCTATAACTGATGGAGTGAATTTTTATGTGGGTTTGACATCCTTTCAATTTGGTTTTTATATGTCAAGCATGGGGAGGATAATATCATATGAGAGGGTGGTGGCATAGAATGCGTTGAATGAAGGAATCCCACAATAAATTCTCTTGATTATGAATTTCCACACCATATACAGAGGGATCTGCAAATCTAAAGGTGAAACAAAGAAATAAACTCAAGGTAATTTCCTTTTTCTTAAATTTTTTTTATTATCTTTGGTTTTTTTGGAATGGTAAATAGCTCATGGTTCTTCAATGGGTGTATGATTTATATGATTGCATGTAAGGATTTTCATAATGAATGAACATTACAACCTATATGGAATCTCTTATCATTACCTGTTTCCTATGTAGTCATAAACCCAATAAAATGGTTTTCAAATTATTATTTATTGTTTTTATCCTCAAATGTTACCTTTTTATCATTAGTGTCTAAATTTATTTGCTTCATGTAATTTTTGGGTAGTTCCATTCATCAATATACTTTAAATTACATATATTGTATTTTACTTTCATATTATATGTTCCTCACACCATACACTTCATTCTATTTCAAATTAGTGTTAAATGGTTTAATTATACTATTAATTGCATGCCCAGAATACTACTGATGAGGGAGATTTTTTCATATAAAAATTGGATTTTCTACGAATGTATACCAATGTATTATTTTCCACCACTCATGCTTTCGGATAATCCTCAATACCCATTACTGTGTGTAGATATATTCCTAGTGAAACGGGTTTTCTAATAATGTATCAACTGTATTCAGACATTATATTAGTAGTTGGGGTTTATTTATGTTCATCTAAAATTTTATTAACTCATTTCTAATTTTCAGTTCATCTTAAATTCCCCCATTACATTTAATGTCAATTATTTTAAATCCACATAAGCACATATGTTCTGACCAGTTTGAGCTCAAACCCTCTACATTTAAGCCCACATATAAGGCCAGTATCTATAATAAAACATAGCTCGATTGGAACACCAATGCTTTCATTTGATACAAGAGTTTATCTGAAATCAATATTTATATGCAGGTAAATTACAAAAACAAACTGTTTTCATTATTGAACCTCATATTTACAGATTCGAAAGATTCACTTGAGAATATATATATATATATATATTTAATTGTATTTCAATTGCAGGTTACAAGGTGTACCCCTAGAAACTATGAAGAAAATTCAAACTATAACAGATTCTATGAATAATGCATTTCCTTTAGGAAGAAACTGTTCCAATGAAATAATTTGGTGTAAAAATTGTAATGCATCTCCATCATTGATCATTTCAAGGTATGGATTTCTATATTTTTTATTGATTTACATATATAACCATTAAAATTTTATTGAATTGATTATAAATTGTACATTACAGATATTGTGTTTCGTGTTTCTCCAGATATAGAGTGCAATTATTTGTAAGTGGTCGTAGTGGATTTATCTTTTATGTTCTTTCTGGAAAAAAAGTATTGCAATTCATATAAAAAACTGTGTCTGAGTTCAGAGATATTCCGATTCAGGCTGGCATCAAATTTTCCTCTATAATATTTTTTTATATTCTTTACAAGGTATAAAAAATTTTGATCTCTTTCTTGTATGATAGTGATGAATTTGGGTTCGCAACACAACGGAATATCATCAAATCCAAACCAGTTAGTAAGCATTTTTTTGTTCCTTGTCCTAATTTAATGATTTCGATAAATAGTTTATAATTCATAAGGTTTAGAATTTTGAAGGGTGAATCACCACATGCACTCAGTGCAAGTGGAATTCATTGGGAGAAGATTAGTAATAGGTTAGCTAGCTGCTAATCTGCATCTGAAAGGGTTTCAATCTACTGCCATTGCAATTTTTGGGCTGATTTTCACCGTTTTTTTAACTGATTCTATGAGTGGGTGCCAGTTTTTCAGAATTTTAGGAATGATGGGCAGTGCAGGTGACATCAACATTGCAACATATTGGCTCCCATGCTATCAAGATCATGCTCAACTTACAACATCATGTACACTACCCACAAAATTCAGAAGAATATGAAAAGGCTTGATCTTAAACCCAAAGAGAGATTCATCATTTAGAGGGTCAATAGGATCCACACATCACATCAATTTAATATCTCCAGTAAGTGTAATTCCACCACAACATGAGGCAATAATAATGTACAACAACAAAATGATCAAACATTTAACAACGCAAAAAGTGTTGCTTTTTTCATCCAAAGGGATCGATGAAGACGTTTACATTTCTTCCTGAAGTGAAAGGCATTGTACTACATGGTTGTAATCTTGTCTACCAAAAGTTCAATGCAGTCGCCTCATACTAGTATCTTCTCAATGTTGTCAACCATTATAGTATGTTTTTAGGATCACCTCATTGAAGGTGGATAACAGAGGCATCATTGAATGAATACATCACTTCTGGTGAGAATCTTTGCATACAGGAAGAGGAAGTCGCATTGAAATCCATGGACATTATCTTCAAACTCACACTTGGTTAAGAGTCGTGAATACCAGACATGGATGGTGAACTCACACAAGGACAATGCACATTGAATGTATGAATCTCTTCAGGTAGGCATAAATGGGTAGTCATGTTGCATGTCACAAATCTATACGTGGCACACATCATGTGTGAAAACCTATCATGCATGTTCCCAAAAATAACATAGGAACTCCCAGTTTTAAAAATAATTTTAATTTCCACCGTTTAAATATAAATAGAAGAAACGCCATTGGATTTTTGTTTTTTTCAAAATGCTTCTCATAAGTAAAAATTGCTAGTCCCTTTTTATGAAGTGTTTCAAACAGTGAAATGATGTCTACATTTGAGTCATTCAGACTACCGATTTTTGATATGTCAAGAAGGATAATGAAAAATACTCACTATGCAAATAATTTTTTTATATTTTTAATTATTTCTCATTTTCATTCAATTCATGCATATATTTGGCACTAATTTGTGTGTATTCTTTTTGGTTATTTTTTATGTAGATATTGGAGGTGAAGGGTGTGACATAGAAACAACTTGAGGTTTCTTGCTGGTACCGGAGGTGATTAGATTTGTTTCTTACTCGTACTGGAGCTATCTTGTTTTTTGGTATGCTCTTCGGTTGTGTGTGGTGGAGATCTCGGAGCTAAAGGGTGTGGTATGGCAACAACTTGATGTTTAGGAGCTGGCACGTGGGTCGTGGGGCATGGATGGGTCGCTGATGTTATTAATATTTTCATGACTTATTATATTCCCCCTTTACTGATTTTATATGAAATGTGCATAATTTGTGTGAAATATTAATGTTTTAATATTAAGTATAATTTTTTAGCATTTTTAGAAGTAGTCCAATTGAGTCAGTTTAATGTTTTAATTATAACTGTCACTATACTGATCCAAATTGTGTGGTTACTGTTTTTTAGGATTCTCCTTTCAATATAAAACATTTCATTAGAAGGAACCATGATCCAATTCTTATATTTGAAGGGTCATATGGTCCTCACAAACAAGACCAAAGAATCTGTGAACAAACTGGACCAGCCTTGAAGATTGATTTACTGGGCTCAATACAAAAGTCCAAAAACATTAAATCTCCACCATAATTCGGGGGACACTACATGTCATCTTGGATAAAAATTTCAAGGCCCAAATCCAAGTACAAGGGGCCCAAATGAAGCTTTGAAGTCCAGCCCACCATTCTGTCCGAGAATTAAAATCAGTATAGTATCCATGACATATCTCATTATGTAAGCATCAAATAGAGCTGAGATTTTGCATTGTGAAAGAGGCAATATAGGCGGCCGACTTTGTTGAAGAAAACATTCGGCTTTGAAGGCATATTCATATTCAAAAACCCTTTCACATTATGGACTTTAAAAAGACTGGATTGAAATGGACAGTTTAAGTTTGTTTAATCAACCGGTCATAACTTTTGATCCTTAAGTCAAAATGACTCCAAATTTTGAGAGTAGTCGGCCAACATTATTTTCTACAACTTTGAAGAAGGAGATATTTGATGATTCGGCTTTCTGAATAGACAAATTGGCGATGCAAGTGGAGGGACAAATTGGGAATGCAAACAGTCCACTCCTTGGGCTATAAATACTCTCCCCTTCTCTCCTTGAGAGGGGTTGGCATTTAAGAAGAGAGGAGATCATATTGGCACGACCAAAGCTTTGCCAAAGACTTGGGAGGACCTGCCATACTCAAGTTTTCACTTGAGAGACCTTTCCTCCTCTCTTTGTTTTCACTTACTTTTGTGTTCTTCATTTTTGTAATTTTGTAAGTCCTTTCTTTTGTAATTCTGTTTTAATGCAAGTTTCTTCTTCAATATCTCTTATTATCCTCCACCTTCTGTATTTTAATATTAATGTTATTAAAATATTTTAAATTCAGTTGAATCCCCTTCCCTTCTTTTTCTTCCTCATTCAATCAAAAATCTGTTTTTAATTATCATCATTGTTCGTGTGTGTGTGTTCAACGTACCACTCTTTTCTAATCCCTTTCTTTTTCTTCTATTATTAATTTATCATCATAAGTATTATAACCAGAATATTAAACACCCAAATGTCTGAGTAAATATCTCATTGGGGTGAGTCAAAATTTAGGGATGTTAAGTGATTGAGAGTATTTGCTCGATGAGTATTCGTTAATTTAACATTGTGTATGTTGGACTTAATACGTCATGGATTAATGACATATTTTGTTTAGCATGTGGTTTCCATGGATTATTGGAACCATAAATACACTACCATAAACAAGTACTGATTGATTTTAGAATCCTAGTTAAGTTAAGGCTTGGATTAAAGTTTTAACACTTGGGAATTCTAATCGACGTCAACTTGTGAAGTGGGTGTTAATTTAAATGCAATATAAAGCAAAGCTCAAGGATATCACAAGCTTAACTCCCTAATAATGAACTCACTCCAATATTTATCAATTTGTTAAATCAATTATAGTCAATCAATCATTTCAATTAAGCTCTGCAACAAACCCCCCTAATCAAAATACAATCAACTAAAAACAAACAACTACTACAAAGTATCATCGCCGAGGATTCGACCCGAGTGCTGCTATATACATTAGCAGAGCACCGGAACTTTGACCGGTCGATAGGCGACAATCGGCCGTGCGTTTCAGTCGCTGGTGTTCACTGGTCTCTGGTGTTGGAGTTGGCTCACGAGCATGGATGGGCTGGTGCTGGAGCTGACTCACTCGCATGGATGGGTTGGTGCTGGAGTTGGGTATGGGTCATTGCTATATACATTAGCAGAGCACCGGAACTTTAACCGGTCGATAGGCGACAATCGGCCGTGCGTTTCAGTCGCTGGTGGTCACTGGTCTCTGGTGTTGGAGCTGGCTCACGGGCATGGATGGGCTGGTGCTGGAGCTGACTCACTCGCATGGATGGGTTGGTGCTGGAGTTGGGTATGGGTCATTGTATGGGGTGTTGTGATGAATCCTCTGTTTTTGTATTAAATTTCATTATAAATATAATTATTGTTTTTATAATTTTGAACGTGTGAAAATAGTCTTCTGTTTAATAATTATATATTATATATGCTAAGTTAATAAATATAATATGAAATTTTACTAGAAATAAAAATTTATAATTTTTATTTAAATGTAATTTATAAAAAAATATTATATGTTGGTAGTATTATTACCAACAAAAACATTTGTCATTAGAACATGTTGCTAAATATTTTAACCAACATATATATTATTTGTTGGTACTATCATCATTGTCACAGAACTATTTCATCTGTCGTAAAAACATTTAGCGACAAAGTTTTTACCGACAGTTTAGTGACATAGGCATATATGTTGGTAAAATGTTTTACCAACATAAAATGTATTTTTACCAACAGATATATCCTCGTTAGAAAAAGTGAAATATTTTGTAGTGGTCTGAGCCTCATTTAGTCACTACATACAGAACGGTCTATGTTTTTTAAGTGATTATACCATGATCTAGTGAAATAAGCTATTCAAGAATCATATTAGATCATTACAAATCAGAGAATTTAGGGGGAAGCGAAGAAGGATATCCCCACGTTTGATTGTCAAACTAACTTGATAGAATCACCATGGATTGAAGAACACAGGCACAAGGATGAGTAAGGGGGAAGGTCTCCCCTCTATTCTACTAGTTGGACCTGGAAATCCTGAAGTGGGTGGAAGAGAATCCTGAAGTAGGTCTAAAGAAATTCACTGAAAATGACCAACCCCCCACCCCAACGGAAAGTGTAGAAGAACTGGATTTCATAGATCGATGTATTTGAAATTGAGAAGTCACACACCTTGACCACACCATCCAAAACTCAATAGACACTCATATTAGACATCCCAAACTGAGCAAGCAATGAAATGAAATCATACAATCAAAAAACACATTTAGATTTTACGTGGTTTGGAAAAATTCCCAAATCCACAGGAACAAACCACATGATGTTGACTATTGTTCTCACATCAATGCCAGCTTCTGGAACACATCCCAACCATCCACAGTTGCGCCAGCTGGACAGATTCATTATTGCATCATGACAAAATAAATGAGGCTGTCTGAAGGCCACTCCCACTCTTCCTCCGTCATTACTCTGGATCATCCAGATACACTGTTCCCGCCTCATGGATTCTCATCCCACCACCGCATCACCTACGGCGGAGCTGGTGTTCTTGCCGGCGCCCTTCACCGGCCACATCACCTCCATGCTCGCCCTCGCCCACCTCCTCGCAGATCGCCACCCCCGCCTCTCCCTCACCATCTTCCTCATGAACTCCCCCTTCGACCCCACAGTCACCGCCATCCCCTCCCCCCTCCCCCACCCCCGCGTCCGCTTCCTCCATCTACCCGACGCCAATATCCCTGCCTCCACCGCCGCCCCCAACTCCGTCGGCGCTGCTCTCTGGGCGTTAGTCGAACAAAACAAGCAGCCCCTCCGCGACGCCGTCGCCGGCTTGATGGCGGGCTCCGTTTCTTTGAACCGCCCCCGCCTCGCGGCCTTCGTCCTCGACATTTTCTGCATGCCCATGGTGGATGTGGCCACCGGATTCGGCGCCCCTTCCTATATCTTCTACACCTCCGGCGCCGCCACGCTCGGCCTCCTCCTCCACCTCCAATCCCTGTACGACGATCTCGGCGGCCGGGCCTACGCCGACTTCATCAACTCCGACGCGGAGTTGCCGGTGCCGACGTTCGCCGCTCCGATTCCCCTCCGCCAAGTGCTGCTGCCGGGTTCATTCAAGGAGGAAGGGGAATGCATCCACTTCTTCAACCACGCCAGAAGGATCGGGGAGGCCAGAGGGATACTGGTAAACACCTTCTCGGAGCTGGAGTCGCATGCGGTTTTGGCTCTCCAGAAAGCTGCTGGCCGCATCCCGCCCATCTATCCGGTCGGACCCATCCTCAATCTGGCGATCGAGGCCAGCAGCTGCAGGGAGGATATCGCGGCCTGGCTCGACAAGCAGCCGGCGTCGTCGGTGCTGCTGCTGTGCTTCGGGAGCATGGGATCCTTTGAGGCGGAGCAGGTGCGAGAGATCGCCCGCGGACTGGAGCGGAGTGGGCACCGCTTCTTGTGGTCCCTTCGCCGGCCGCCGGCGAATGGCAGTGCCCAGCTCGGGGATTACTCGGATCCGGAGGAAGTGCTGCCGGAGGGATTCCTTGGACGGACGGCGGAGGTGGGGAGGGTGATTGGGCGGGCGCCGCAGGCGGCGGTGCTGTCGCACGCGTCGGTCGGAGGGTTCGTGTCCCATTGCGGGTGGAACTCGGTGCTGGAAAGCCTGTGGTTTGGCGTGCCCATCGCCACCTGGCCCTTGTTTGCGGAGCAGCAGATGAATGCAGTGACGATGGCGAGAGAGCTGGGAGTGGCGGCGGAGATCACCATGGAGTACAGGAAGGATCCGAGAGTGGCTAAGGCTAACAGGGTGGTGCCGGCGGAGGAGGTGGAGAGGGGGATCAGGCGCGTGATGGCGCAGGAGAGCGAGGTGAGGAGCAGGGTGAAGGCGATGATGGAGCTGAGTAGGAAGGCGGTGGGGCCGGACGGATCATCGTTCACGGCGGTGCAATGTTTCATTGACGATGCAATCCAGAGAATCTTATCTGCGTCCGTGAGGGACTGTTCAGATATTAATTGACGATGTAACATGAAATAAAAATCAGTTGCATAAAGACACATGGTTAATTTATGATGTAATATGAAATTAAATTTTATAAATCTCCGCCCTGCAAATTAAAAATGTGCAACTTAGTCTCACAATGTACATGCACCTCACATCAAATGATTTGGGTGGCCAATTTCACTCTTAAACTATTAATTATCATGACACCAAACAATCATAATTGTACTATAGACTCAATAATCATTTCTAATAAATCAATTAATATGTTCATAATTATGTACCAATTCTAAAAAAGGAATAAACCATAACGGTACCCATCAAATACTCGAGTCTCCAACATGCCTTTTAATGTCTCTGGAATCGGTTTCTTAACACCTACTTGACAAAAACATCATAAGCGGTATTGTAACACACTAATTCAGTTCACTCCACAGTAACCGGATCAGAGCGTCACAAGGCCTCAAGCGCATCTCATACTATGTCAAAGTCTACCAACTAGCAACGTAGGTATAAGATAATATAGTAGAGATATATCAAAGTAAGCAATCAGAGAGGAAATAAAAAAAACACATACACATCTGTAAACATCAAAGTATGCATGATAAATAAAACAAAAGCATACTATAATAAATGAAATGTCACGTACACACTCATGGTTATGCCAGTACCACTACTGCACATATGTTATTTAACAATGCGCAAAATGGATTTTAACGGCATTAAAAAAGCATTGTTAATCACAGTGTTGATAGGGGGTCCCCTTTAATTATCAGCGCTCCAAAAGCGCTGATAAAGGGGGTATTTTATCCATGCTAAAAAAACTGATAAATGACACCGTTTATCAACATTATTTTTCGCGCTCATAAAGAACATCATTTATCACCGCTATTTTTAGAACTGATAAATCTCCCCTTTATCAGCACTTTAAATAGCACCGATAAAAGGAGCATTTTATCAACGCTCGAAATAGCAATGATAAAGGCCTAGCTGGGTGCAGTGTGTACTACTACAAATATGACTTTTAAAAGAGCTAGAAAAACGTATTTACAGCGCTAAAAAAACACAGTTAATCTCAGTGAAGATAAAGAGGGGTCCCTTTTATCGATGCTGAAAAAAACGCTGATAAAGACATCTTTTATCAACGCTAAAAAAACGTTGATAAAGACCCATTTTATCAACGCTAAATAAATAAATAAATAAATAATCAGCAAATATGAGGGGGTTTTAACAGCGCTTTACCCCCTTCAACAACACTATTGAAGCGCCCCGACCAGCCCGTATGCCACTCTGCCTTCCTTAGCACGCCCCAGTTCACGCATGCGCCCGACTTGCCCTTGCTCACGCGCCGCCCTTGCCCGCCCCTACTCGCGCGCCCCTGTCTCCCCTGAGATTCGAACTTGGAACCTCTCCCATGCACGCCTAACACTTTTCCACTCCTCTGTTTCGCTTTGCTCTCCATTTATTGATATATCTATCTGTTTATATATATATATATAGTTATAAGTATTCATATATTAATATATATATTTATATTAATATATATATATATATATATAATTATATTAATTTATATATATATTTATTCATATATTTATATATTTGTGTATTTATATATTTATTCGTATATTGATATATGTTTATATCTATTTAGTTATATTTTTTATCCGAATATTTATTCGTATATTAATATATATTTATAAGACCACCTTTAAATATATTTATAAAATATGTTTTTTATGTGCGTATAAATAAATAAATACATATATATAACATGCATGTAACGCCCCGACCCCAGTTACCCAGAGTCGGTGCATTATTGCGTAACATTGACATGATCACAAAAGATCAAGTCTCGAAAGACCGATTAGTTTAGTAGTCTTGGAAACACTAGATACATTCATAAGTCTTACATTACATCATAAAGTAAAACAAAACTACAACAACATCTTGTCTTCATATCCCCTCATACTATCCCTGCAGGTCATTCATAACATACTTCATCACATCCTGGAAAAATTAAAACATTGAAAGGGGTGAGCTCAGATGCTCAGTAAGGATAAAAATATAGCGGAAGCTTTCATAAATAAACATAAACATTTGAGGCAATGTATAACTGAAACAAAAGCCTTTTAAACTGGAACTTCAACATAATATGGAAAAAGTAAAATGAGATAATGTCATTTACTTCTTCACATGGATATTCTACTGGTCGAATAATCACATGCAATATCAATAACCACTTTCATAATGATGGAATGTATAATGTCAGACTATTATAACCCCGTAGCCAAGACCTCGTGCCAAGACTACAAATAAGATTTTGTCAAGGCCTCGTGCCAAGACACTATTTTGTCTCATTAAACCTGCCGATGCATCGAGGAGATATAGCGGGCTCCACCCTTCACTTATTAAGTCCAATGCATTCCTCATATGAACAGGTTTAAACATACCATAAACCATAACATAATCATATCACATAAAACATGCATAAAGGAAACATAACATTTCCACATTTCAATCACAAGATATCAATACAAAACATTGATATAATAAAAACATTATCAAAACCATTTTCAATACCAAAATAAAAGAAATTTAAAACTTGGTATTTATTTTTCTTTTAAAAAAAGGTTATGGCTTGTAGAGGAAGCCAAAACTCAAATAATGGTCAAGGCGGCGAAGTCGTTGTCGCCGCATACGTACGACAAAAAAACATTCCCTTTTTTCGTTTAGTAAAACACTTCGTATAAAAAATATTCCTTTTGAATAAACGTAAAAGTCAAAGGGGTTTATACACCATATAAAAGAAAGCTGTGTATAAAATAAAATATACCTCAATGAAAGGAGATTGAGACGAAGTCTTTACCAAGATAATTTTTTTAAATAAAATAGATCTATTATGTGTATTCACTATATTTACACATATAGAAAGTATAAATATCAGATAGAACATAATAATATCATGACATAATTTGAAAGAAGGAGATAAACCCAAAGAATGGAAATTGGGTTAAGAAATTTCCTTACATCGTGTCCGACTTCACTTGACAGTTCTTTAATCTCCTGAATAATAAACTAGAGTTAATCTCTACTTGCTTAAGAACCTTTTTCAATTTCATTATCCCCTTTTATATCACTTATTACAGTGTTACAAAAATTATGTAGTCATTTAAGTTAATAACGGTCGTTTTGTCGATCTTTGGTACTTGAGTCAACAATAAACTTCTTATACTTACAAGTTGTTTATGTGGTAGAATATCCATTATCTCCAGAATTATATTCATGATGTAGATATCATATATATCATATATATCCAGTATATACATTCATTCATAATATTACGTAACATTTAGAGGTAAGAAATGAAATGCACCGTTCATGGAGACGGTAAGTCGTACGTATGCATGAACGCTACTTTCATTTCTATTTCATATTTAATGGAATGAAATCATAATGATATAAAGGTATATTATAATTCCAGTATAATATCATATATAATATCATTTACACCATCCTTTATACATCCCACATATGGCATTAACGATTCAAATCACTTTGAGGGGGCGGTAGTCCGCACTTCCTAAAATGAAATTATCGCGTTTACCCATAATGAAAATCATAAAGGTATCCCATAAATGAAAAATACAGAATCATAAAGAAAAAAAACATAATATATATCATATATAAAAATGGTGTCATCATAATGACCACCATTAGAGGTGTTAAAATAATATTGAACAATCATCATTTCGTGAGGCAGAAATTCGCTAACCACAGTAACAGTATATTCTTTAACCATTAGACGAAGGTGTGTGTAAGTGTAAATCAAATCCTTCTCATAACAACATCCTAGTATATTGAAGATACTGGTTTTGTTACAAAATAAATAAATAAAAAGAGTTTAAGGGGTTGGAGAAGCAAAATAAAACAAAAGAACACAAGAGAAGACATTACCTTAAAATCGGGTAACTCTTTTTGATTTGAGCAAAAGGCTTCCTTGGGAAGACTTCTGTCCAAAGTGAGGCTTCTAGGAGTAATATAGGGAAGTTGAGAGAGTATTTGAGCATAGGTTGGCCGAGCCTAATGGCTTTGAAGGTGTGAATAAGGTGGTAGTGGTGGTGGCCTTTTATAGGAGGAGAGGAGAGACACTCTTGTAAAGATTAAAATGTTACATTATTATGAAATGCTTTTCGGATTCTAAAGGTCCCACAATGATATATTTCTAGGATAAGGTGATAAGGGTTTTAAATATGCTCTTCCAATAGGTTTTTGACAAGTGTAAGCCTTAGATTTTACATTATCTTTTCATTTTATTTAAATCATTAATTAATGAGGTAATCGCTGCATCATCATTGTGTCATAAAAAATTTAATTTATTTAATGTCTAAAAATTATAAAAAAAATATAATGATGTAGGAAATATTTTTATATTTCCAATGAATATTTATAGTCGAAAAGTTAACTTATATAACCCCATGTAATATTTGTTTTAGTAAAACAACACATGTTTGTGACAATTTTATTTTTACTTTAAATAAAAACTTATTAATGTCATTTTCTTACCCAAGTGGCTCCATGGGGTCCCCAAGTTTACCCAAGGATTGTATTGGTCGGCCATGACTCATCCAATAAGGGTAGGACAAGTGTAAGGGTATTTTCATATTTTTATAATATCATTTTTACCTTAAATTTCACTAATTACCTTTAATCGCGATTAATTAAACTTAAAAGTTACTATTCACAAAAAAATTATTTTAATCCCATTGAACCACATTTTACTTCCTAATTAAAACCATATATGTCGAATTTTTGAAAATCAAATCACAGAAGTGGTAATGTTTCATTTAAACGAAAAATCAGTTTTTTAACTACCACTTAGTGGTTTCACTATTCATCAAAAATTGAAGTTTTTCAGAACAATGCCAAAATTTTACCCTAAGCTATAATTTATATTAAAAATTCAAAAATAATGTCTATTTTACAAAATTCCAAACATATAAGTTGCATTAATTAATTTTATAATTAATTCCCGCTGTCACAACAAATAGCGTGTTTTTAAGAAACAATATATATCAAAAGATTGACAATTGTTTATGTCCAATTTCAAAGTGAAATTAATTATAATGAACACCATTGGATAAAATGGTAAAAATATATTCTAATTATACTTTAAAAACACCCAATAGTATAATTTATCACTATAAATTATTTTGATTAAAAAAGTTGTTTTTAAGTATTTTTTACTATTCAAAAAAATGGAAGTTCTCAGAAAAATACCAAAAATTCAACATAGGCTAATTTCGATATTCAGAATCTAAAAATGAAGTCCATTTTGAAATATAAAATATATATAATTTCAAAAAGTGGGTATTACTATTCATAATGGCTATTTTGATTGGTCGCAGTGTGTTAGAATCTCGAACTTGCGTACAATGCAAGCTATTACATTATTGAAAGAGAAGCGTATCATGGAAGCTCAGGGTGTTACATTCTCCCCTACTTCAATAAATTGCGTCCTCGCAATTTGAAATTTTTCTTTGAAAATAAAAGGTTGAAAATAGAAAATACCTTTGTGTAAAACCCACATCGGAAATAGGGTTAATAAAAATATAACATTAAAAGAAAGAAAGAGAGGTAAAAAGGTCACCCGAGATAGCCCATACTAAGATTCTATGAAAATATGGATATGGAGGAGAAAAAAACCATCAAGGTCTGATGGAGAGTTGTATGAAACCGGATTAGGAGAAAGTTAATCACAAGAAAATCACAAACTTGTGATTGGTTAAACGGTCATTGAATCTCCAGTTGGGAAAGTTAACCGACAATGTTTTTGTTTTAAGTTACCTTTCATAAAGTTGAGGAATTTATTTAAGAGATTTACTAAGAACGTAAGGAAATATACTTACTTGTCATGTAGGCTTTCATTCTTTAATAAATTTTTACCATGAACCCATCTTTCACTCCAAATGGTAACAGAACTCAAAAATATTATATTTATCCTAATTGTATAAGGTTCCAAATATTACCACATACCATTTAGATTAGGAAAACTATTTTGTAATAACCAGGGACTTCCTGTAGGCTAGTGGTAGGTAATAAAGGCCTGTCGCACTATGGTTGTGGGTTCGATTCCTGCAGCTTTGTCTGACGCGACGGGTTATCCCCCAACCAGCAGGTTGTCCTTTTCCTAAAAGTATAGTATTATAATATTCCAAAAATAATATAAAGAAATGTTTTAACCTTAAACAATACTATCCAAAGTTCAACTTAATCCATTCCAACCTTTATAGTTATCCAAAATACCTCTGTACAGACTTTCTCTAAAAGGTCTCTAAATTCCAAAATCAATTGTAACATTAGATTCCCCAAACAAATTAAAGTTTATCTTATTGTCAAATACTAAAAATATGATTACCTTCATCATATTAAAACCTTAATGAAACAACAAGTACTGCAGTACAATCCTTATATATATATATCACATTATCCTTATAACCAGAATATAATCCTCGAGTCCGAAAGAACCAATACATTAATTATTCCACTTCCACTGTAGTAACAACATAAGATTGTCCTTGATCCCTTAGCGTTTTCTAAGGTAAGTTTCCCTGATGTTTAGGACATTCATTTGCATAATTCCCCATTTCCCTACAATTGTAGCATTCAACATTGATAGCCTCTTTCTTTCCCTTACAATCACGAGCCTGGTGACCTTTTTCTCCACATTTATAACAAACTTCCATTCCTTTTAGGCAAGTACCAAGGTGATTCTTCCCACAATTATCGCATAATGGAAACTCCTTCTTTCCTTTTTTCCCTTTATCTGTCTCTTGTTCCACCGTTCTCTTCTTCTCTTGCTTTACTTTATTGTCATAAGATTTAGAGAATTCCTTTTCTATCTTGATAGCACATGAGATAATATCTTCGTACAATGTGACGGTTTGTGAGACTAATGCTCGATGGAGAAACGATTTTAACCCATCAAAGAAACGATCGATCTTACTTCTTGGGTTATGTATATAATCTAGAGCATGCCTCGCTAACCTTGTTAAGTTAGCCTCATACTTTGCGACATTCTCATCCTCCTTTTGTCTCAGACTCAGAAATTGCCTTTCCATATATGCTCAATGGTCACGAGGAAAGTATTTTTCTAATAAAAGCACTTTGAACTCCCTCCATTCCATATTAGATACTTATTCATCTTATTTCGTGTTTTGAATCAGCGACCACTATTGATCGGCATCTCCAGTGAGCCGGTAATCTGCCATGACAACCTTCTCCCTTTTGCTACTCCCAAAGGCGTAGACTATTTTCTCTAAGGAGTTTATCCATTGCTCAGCTACTAATGGATTTTTACCCCCATTAAATGTTGGCGGTTGTTGCCTCATGAAGCGGTCTAACATTGATCCTCCACGTTGCGGATCAGGGTGCTCCATATGAGTAAGGTTATTATTCATAACCTGAGTGAGTTGTCCCAGTATGATGATAAGTTGATCAACACCAGTTGTATCTCCATCTCCACAATAATTATCTTGAGTAGGAGGGAAATCCCTACATGGAGTGCGTGCATTTATACGGTTTCCATTCCTCCCACTAGGCGCCATTTCTAAACAATGGCATAAACTAGATTAGTTTATAAATCAATATACATAATTCCATACTTGTAAAACACTTAACATAAATTGAAATATTTATGGATATAATCCATAATCATAAAAAATTAATGTTTTCTTTGAGGAAGTATATACTCATAAACCCTTCATAATGGTTTGTAAAGAAAATGAGAATTATCCTAAGAAAATCCCCCAGGAGTGTTGTAACCAAGAGTGCAGTAAGACCCGTCGTCGTGCACCAGTTCCCGTTCGAGTCTAGCTCAAAGCGGTGTTTTCGGGTTTTACCCCTAGGTACATCTGTGCCAGAGCCGCCTCTACCTGCTCATATCCAGACAGGGATGTATTGCTTGGAAAACTCAAAAAATCGCTATAATACCAAAATTCTAGGAAGTCCTTCAATACTAATCCTCAAAGTCTATCTTAGGGATATGTGCTCTAATCAGAGTTTATCTAAATCTAGATTCCAAGGTTAGTACTAAACTGCCTCTGATACCAACTGTAACACCCCGACCCCAGTTAACCAGAGTCGGTGCATTATTGCGTAACATTGGCATGATCACAAAAGATCAAGTCTCGAAAGACCGATTAGTTTAGTAGCCTTGGAAACACTAATACATTCATAAGTCTTACATTAAATCATAAAGTAAAACAAAACTACAACGACATATTGTCTTCATATCCCCTCATACTATCCCTGCAGGTCATTCATAATATACTTCATCACATCCGGAAAAAATTAAAACATTGAAAGGGGTGAGCTCAGATGCTTAGTAAGGATAAAAATATAGCGGAAGCTTTCATAAATAAACATAAACATTTGAGGCAATGTATAACTGAAACAAAAGCCTTTTAAACATGAACTTCAACATAATATGGCAAAAGTAAAATGAGATAATTCCATTTACTTCTTCACATGGATATTCTACTGGTCGAATAATCACATGCAATATCAATAACCACTTTCATAATGATGGAATGTATAATGCCAGACTATCATAACCCTGTAGCCAAGGCCTCGTGCCAAGACTACAAATAAGATTTTGTCAAGGCCTCGTGCCAAGACACTAGTTTGTCTCATGAGACCTACCGATGCATCGAGGAGCTATAGCGGGCTCCACCCGTCACTTATTAAGTCCAATTCATTCCTCATATGAACAAGTTTAAACATATCATAAACCATAACATAATCATATCACATAAAACATGCATAAAGGAAACATAACATTTCCACATTTCAATCACAAGATATCAATACAAAACATTGATATAATAAAAACATTATTAAAACCATTTTCAATACCAAAATAAAAGAAAATAAAAACTTGGTATTTATTTTTCATTTTAAAAAAGGTTATGGCTTGTAGAGGAAGCCAAAACTCAAATAATGGTCACAGCGGCAGAGAAGTCATTGTCTCCGCATACGTACGACAAAAAAAACATTCCCTTTTGTCGTTTAGTAAAACACTTCGTATAAAAAAGATTCCTTTTGAATAAACGTAAAAGTCAAAGGGGTTTATACACCGTATAAAAGAAAGTTGTGTTTAAAATAAAATATGCCTCAATGAAAGGAGATTGAGACAAAGTCCTTACCAAGATATTTTTTTTAAATAGAATAGATCTATTATGTGTATTCACTATATTTACACATAGAGAAAATATAAATACCAGATAGGACATAATAATATCATGACATAATTTGAAAGAAGGAGATAAACCCAAAGAATGGAAATTGGGTTAAGAAGTTCCCTTACCTCGTGTCCGACTTCACTTGACCGTTCTTTAATCTCCTGAATAATAAACTAGAGTTAATATATACTTTCTTAAGAACCTTTTTCAATTTCATTATCCCCTTTTATATCACTTATTACAGTGTTACAAAAATTATGTAGTCATTTAAGTTAATAACGGTCGTTTTGTCGATCTTTGGTACTTGAGTCAACAATAAACTTCTTATAATTACAAGTTGTTTATGTGGTAGAATATCCATTATCTCCAGAATTATATTCATGATGTAGATATCATATATATAATATATATCCAGTATATGCATTCATTCATAATATTACGTAACATTTATAGGTAAGAAATGAAATGCACCGTTCATGGAGATTGTAAGCCGTACGTACGCATGAACGCTACTTTCATTTCTATTTCATATTTAATGGAATGAAATCATAATGATATAAAGATATATTATAATTCCAGTATAATATCATATATAATATCATTTAAACCATCCTTTATACATCCCACATATGGCATTAACGATTCAAATCACTTTGAGGGGGCGGTAGTCCGCACTTCCTAAAATGAAATTATCGCGTTTACCCATAATGGAAATCATAAAGGTATGACATAAATGAAAAATAAAAAATCATAAGGAAAACAAAAACATAATATATATCATATATAAAAATAGTTTCATCATAATGGCCACCATTAGAGGTGTTAAAATAATATTGAACAATCATCATTTCGTGAGGCAAAAATTCGCCAACCACAGAAACAGTATGTTCTTTAACCATTAGACGAAGGTGTGTGTAAGTGTAAATCAAATAATTCTCATAAAAACATCATATTATATTTAAGATACTGGTTTTGTTACAAAATAAATAAATAAAAAGAGTTTAAGGGGTTGGAGAAGCAAAATAAAACAAAAGAACACAAGAGAAGACATTACCTTAAAATCGGGTAACTCTTTTTGATTTGATCCAAAGGATTCCTTGGGAAGACTTCTGCACAAAGTGAGGCTTCTAGGAGTAATAGAGGGAAGTTTAGAGAGTATTTGGGAAGAGGTTGGCCAAGCCTAATGGCTTTGAAGGTGTGAATAAGGTGGTAGTGGTGGGGGCCTTTTATAAGAGGAGAGGAGGGGCACTCTTGGAAAGATTGAAATGTTACATTATTATGAAATGATTTTCAGATTCTAATGGTCCCACAATGATATATTTCTAGGATAAGGTGATAAGGGTTCTAAATATGATCTTCCAATAGGTTTTTGACAAGTGTAAGCCTTATATTTTACATTATCTTTTCATTTTATTTAAATCGTTAATTAATGAGGTAATCGCTGCATCATCATTGTGTCATAAAAAATTTAATTTATTTAATGTCTAAAAATTATAAAAAAATATCATGATCTAGGAAATATTTTTATATTTTCAATGAATATTTATAGTCTAAAAGTTAACTTATATAACCCCATGTAATATTTGTTTTAGTAAAACAACACATATTTGTGACAATTTTATTTTTACTTTAAATAAAAAGTTATTAATGTCATTTTCTTACCCAAGTGGATCCATGGGGTCCCCAAGTTGACCCATGGATTGTCTTGGTCGGCCATGACTCATCCAATAAGGTTAGGACAAGTGTAAGGGTATTTTCATATTTTTATAACATCATTTTACCTTAAATTTCACTAATTACCTTTAATCATGATTAATTAAACTTAAAAGTTACTATTCACCAAAAAATTATTTTAATCCCATTGAACCACATTTTAATTCCTAATGACAACCATGTATGTCGGATTTTTGAAAATCAAATCACAAAAGTGGTAATGTTTCATTTAAACGAAAAATCAGTTTTTTAACTACCACATAGTGGTTTCACTATTCATCAAAAATTGAAGTTTTTTAGAACAATGCCAAAATTTCACCCTAAGATATAATTGATATTCCGAATTCAAAAATGATGTATATTTTACAAAATTCCAAACATATAAGTTACATTAATTAATTTTATAATTAATTCCCGCTGTCACAACAAATAGCATGTTTTTAAGAAATAATATATATCAAAAGATTGACAATTGTTTATGTCCAATTTCAAAGTGAAATTAATTATAATTAACACCATTGGATAAAATGGTAAAAATATATTCTAATTATAATTTAAAACCACACAATAGTATAATTTATCACTATAAATTATTTTGATTAAAAAAGTTGTTTTTAAGTATTTTTCACTATTCAAAAAAAATTGGAAGTTCTCAGAAAAATACCAAAAATTCACCATAGGCTAATTTTGATATTCTGAATCCAAAAATGAAGTCCATTTTGAAATATAAAATATATATAATTTCAAAAAGTGGGTATTACTATTCATAATGGCTATTTTGATTGGTCGTAGTGTGTTAGAATCTCGAACTTGCGTACAATGCAAGCTATTGCATTATTGAAAGAGAAGTGTATCGTGGAAGCTCTGGGTGTTACAATGCACACACACACACATATTATATGTGTATCTATAAGTATAATTATACATATTTATATATATTTACAAATATTATATATTAATATGTATATACATATGTTTATAATATATAGATAATATATATCAGTCTGTCACACACAAATACACACACACACATTATATATAGGTATATAAATATTCATATATTTATATATTAAATAAAATGGATATTAGTTTTTTATTTAGATAAGGCTTATATATTAAGAAATATATTTTATATGTAAATAAGTTTAATTATTTATTTATAAAATTAATTTTTTTATATGTGAATATATAAAAAATATGTATATATTGTTATATATTTGATTATAAATAACAGTACATTGTGAAAAATGATAAAATTTTAAAACCATAATATCAATATAAATGTAATCTCTCGAAATAAATTCATTCCCCACTCAAAAAAGGCAAAACAAGCCCCTGAAACGAGGTTGAAATTTCATTGAAGTTTGAATTACGTTTTCAACTTATTTTAACTCTTTTATTAATTTTTTGATTTTTTTGTGTTTTCAAATTGTTATTAAATGATTATTACTCGATGATAATTAGAAAAATATTAATTAATAATAATTTTTAAAATATTTTATAAGACATTTTCATTACATATCTTATATATTAAGTGTAAATGTTTATTTATAATAATTTAAAACATATTTAATATATATATTATATTTATATAAATATAAATATAAATATAAATATAAATATATTTTATTTTTAATGAAATATTTTTTTTTTAAAATAACCTTTATCAACACTAGTAAAAAAAGCGTTGATAAAAACCCTTCTTTATCAGCGTTACTAAAAAAAGCATTGATAAATGGGTCTCCATTAACAACGCTAAAAAAAATCACTGATAAAGGCACCACCTTTATCAGTGCTTTTTTTAGCATTGTTAAAGAGTGGCGCTGTAGAAACCTGATTTTGTGGTAGTGGTTCTGTTATATTAATAGCACACCCAACAAAAACCTGTAATTTCAAACAATACTATATACATTTGACGTGACACCATAGATACAATAATGTCTGTCTATGGTATATACAAAAAAAAACACTGCTATATACATTTCAAACAATGTTTTATATAATTACATTTACAATTATCCAACGAACATTTAAAAATATTAATGTTTCATCCTTTGACATTCGTGGTCCCCTCTCAAAATTGTACGCCCATGATATCAAATGCCGAACAAATCATCTCAACCTGAGCAATTGATTCCACCTATATAAGAAAATAAATATTATGTTAGTAATACTATACAGAAATAATTTAAACATTAATATGAAAGAATACATTAATAAAATGTCAATATTTAATAAAAAAGATACATTTGGAGTTATACCGGTCACACTGTGAGTCGTATTGAGGTGGGGTTGATTTCCACACGTGACAGATGAGTCATGGATCGTTGTCCTAAAATATCAAAACAATATGAATGTGTTTTCTCAGTTTTCAGTATGAAATTTGTGTTTTTTTTACTAAATTGTCATTTGAAACTAGAAACATGCATTTTGAGTTATATCAGTCGCATCGTGTATCGGTTTGATGTGAGACTACTTCATACACATCAAAAATAACTTATGAATCGCTATCCTAAATTATCAATACAATTGGAGCACGTTTTGTTGATTTTCAGTGAGTTACACATTTTGAACTAAAATGTCAATTTTAAACTAATAATGGAAACTTTTAATCATACCAGTCACACCGTGCATCAGATTGAGATTAGGTTGATTTTTACACATCACAAATGACTCATGGATCATTGTATTAAATTATCAAAACAATCCGAATGTGTTTTCTCAGTTTTTAGTATGTCACTTGTTCTTTTTACTAAAATTAATGTCAATTTTGAATAAAAAAAATTTGGAGTTATATCGGTAACACAGTGTGTTGTATTGAGATGTTGTTCACTCCCACACGTCAAAAATGACACATGAAACATTTTTCTAAAGTATCAAAACAATCTGAATATGTTTTCATGGTTTTCAGTATGCAAATTGTGTTTTTTTACTAAAAAATCTTTTGAAACTATAAACACGCATTTTGAGTAATATCAGTAGCATTGTGCATCAGTTTGACATGAGAATTATTCATACACGTCATAAATGACTTATGAATTGCTGAACTAAATTATCAAGATAATCAGGGAACGTTTGTTTGGTTTTCAGTGAGTGACATGTTTTAAACTAAAATGTCAATTTTAAACTGATAACTGACACTTTTAATCATACCGGTCACACTATGCATCAAATTGAGGTGTGGTTGATTCCTACACATCACAAATTTCTCAGGGATCATTTTATTAAAGTATTAAAACAATTCGAATATGTTTTCTCGGTTTTCAGTATGTCAATTGTTCTTTTTACTAAAATTAATGTCAATTTTAAATAAAAAGACGCACTTTGAGTCATACCAGTCACACCATGCATCTTATTGAGGTTTGGTTGAATCCTACACGTCAAAAATGATTCATGGATCATTGTTCTAAATTATAAAAACAACCCAAATAAGTTTTCTAAGTTTTCAGTATGTTAGTTGTATTTTTTTACTAAAATGACATTTCAAACTGAAAATACACATTTTGAGTCATATTTGTCGCATTGTGTATCGGTTTGACATGAGACAAATTAATACACGTTAAAAATGACTTATGAATCTCTATCATAAATTATAAAGACAATAAAAGTGCATTTTCTTGGGTTTCAATGAGTGATACTTTCTAAACTAAAATGTCAAATTTAAACTGGTAACATACACTTTTAGTCATATCAGTCACACCGTGCGTCAGATTGTGGTGTGGTTAATTCTTACATGTCAAGAATGACTCATGGACTATTTTCCAAAAGTATCAAAACAATCTGAATGTTTTTTCTCAGTTTTCAATATATCACTTGTTCTTTTTACTAAAATTAATGTCAATTTTAAGTAAAAAGACACACTTGGAGTCATACCGGTCACACCATGCATCGTATTGACGTGCGGTTGACTCCTACACATAAAAAATGACTCATTGATCATTTTCCTAAAGTATTAAAACAATTCGAATGCGTTTGATCAGTTTTCAGTATGCCAGTTGTGTTTTTTTACTAAAATGTTATTTCAAATTGGAAACATAAATTTTGAGTCATACTGATCACATCGTACATCGATTTGATGTGAGACTGCTTCATACACGTTAAAAATGACTTATGAATCACTTTCCTAAATTATCAATACAATCAGAGCACGTTTACTTGGTTTTCAGTGAGTGAAAAATTTTGAACTAAAATGTCAATTTTAAACTGATAACAGACATTGTTAGTCATACCAGTCATACCGTGCGTCAGATTAAGATGAGGTTGATTCATACAGATAAAAAATGACTCATGGATCATTTTCTTAAAGTATCAAAACAATCCAAATGTTTTTTTCTTGGTTTTCAATATGTCACTTGTTCTTTTTACTAAAATTAATGTCAATTTTAAATAAAAAGACACACTTGGAGTCATACCGGTCACACTGTACATCGTATTGAGGTTCAGTTGACTCCTACACATCAAAAATGACTCATAGATCATTTTCCTAAAGTATAAAAACAATACAAACGTGTTTTGTCAGTTTTTAGTGTGTAAGTTGTGTTTTTTTTACTAAAATGTCATTTCAAACTAGAAACACACACTTTGAGTCATACCAATCACAACGTGTGCCGGTTTGAAATGAGAGTGATTTATACACGTCAAAAATTAATTATGAATAATTGTTCAAAATTTTCAAGAAAACCAGAGTGTGTTTTATTGGTTTTTAGTGAGTGACTCATTTTAACCTAAATTTTCATTTTTAAACTGATAACGTACACTTTTAGTCATATCGGTCACACCGTGCATGGATTGATGTGGGTTTGATTCCTACATATCAAAAATGACTCATAGATCATTTTCATAAACTATAAAAACAATATGAATGCGTTTTCTTAGTTTTCAGAATGTCACCTATTCTTTTTACTGAAATTAATGTCAATTTTAAATAAAAAGACACACTTAGAGTCATACAGGTCACACCATGTGTCGTATTGAGGTTTGGTTGACTCTTACACATCAAAAACGAGTCATTCATCTTTTTTATAAAGTATCAAAATAATATGAATGTGTTTTCTCAGTTTTCAGTATGCCAGTTGTCTTTTTTACTAAACTTAATGTCATTTTAAATCAAAAGAAGAACTTATATTATGTTAATGCAGTAGAGAAAATATAATATTATGAGAAAAAATATAGTATATTAAAAATAAACTTTACCTTCTCATTGAATTCTTAGTTGAAGCCTCTAAGTCCTATCTCTCACGAGCATGAGAATCTTACAACAACCCACCCTGACTCGAACAAAGGAATCCACCTGTATAAGAAAACAATTTTTATGTGAGTAATACTAAAAATCATTAAATTAAAAATAAATATGAAATAATACATTACTTCCATGGAAGTCACATCTTCATGCTATGTGTGAACATTCTTCCATCTGGTATGATGCCCATTCATTTCTAAGAAAACCTATATTGTCATGTGAATATGAGTCTTTTTAACAGTCATGTTAGTTATGGAAAAATACAAATAAATAATGGATTAATAAATATTTTAAATGAAATTGTAGTAATCTTCGAAAATACCTCTCTAGGGATGCTAGTTTGTTGATGGAATATGATCACTTTCATAAATTTACAAATATAATAACCACAATCTTTTCAATTTGTTTGTTTCGGACACTGCAAAAACATTGAGGAGAATAAGTAATTTGTTTTGATATGTGTTTGTATATTAGAATATTATTATATATATCCTGATACTTTTCCAGTTGTAGAACTTGTCATAGTCCTTAGCCCCTGACCTCATTCCTTGGTTTTCATGATATTGATACACCACCCTATCATAAAAGAACCCTCATTAAAACATAATTTAAATTATATAACTTGATGTTTAGTTCTAAAATATTGGATGTAGTGTATTAAAAATTGACAAATTCCATAATGTGTGGTTAGTTTGTTGGATATCCATGCATTGAATCTAGGAAATAAATCTTTAGAGTATTCAAATTGACTGCAACGAGCATCCAATGTTTCCTAAAAACAAAAAAATGAAAAATTAATGAATGAAATAAAAATATATTTGATATGATTAAATTGTATATTTTTACCCCTACATAGTTGGTATTAAGAAGAGTCTGTCGTCTGAAAGTTTTCTTTCAAATGATTTGACCAGTCTTGCCACTATTTCATCCTTTTTTTGGAATCTATTTTTGGTTGTTTTATAGAGGACATGAAAGGACTAACGAGCCCAATTTTTTTCAAGGGGAAATCCCTTAAATTGTTTTTGATATATACACCTTCCAAAAATATGAAATGTATTTATTCATAATTAAAAAAGTATATCAGCTTTTGAAAAATCAAATCATGAAAACATACCTCATGAATACATTTAAAACTGAGCCGCATAACCAATTATATTTGAGGTTTTCACTTACATTCTCAACACCAATAAAGTCTTGAACTGCCTATCGCTACATATTTTCTTCAAAATCAACTATGTGTGTACAATAATTTTTTAACTTTTTATCCACATGAACCTTCAATGATAGTAAATGCGGATATAGAATGGGTAGGGTAAAGGTGCTTTAGGTAGATCTTTTAGATCGATTGGTTGATCCTTTAGATGATTTTGAGTTGGTATTTCATTTCACCCCTTTCCTTTTTCCATATGTAATAACATTCATTGATTCAAACCTTTATTCATTATTTGTTAAAGGTTTATCTTAAAAAATAAATTGGAAATGAACACCTCTGTCTCAACATGTTTTTTTACAAGATGTGATGACCATGTGATGAATGTTACAATAGCTTGTTTGACCTTATAAATATCTTCCTCATCAATTGGAATAGGCTGATCTGTTCTTGGCTCATGGGATACTCTAATTGGCACACTCTCACATGACCTTTTGGAAGTGGTTTGTTTTTTAGCATGTCCTTTTGGATATCGAACATTGTAGCCCTCTTTACACGGTGATGGGTGGGTGTTGATAGATATAAATCACAATCATTATCACCACATAGAGTATTAGTAAAGGAAATGTATCAGTGTCTATCTTTTTTACATTTCATATAAACAATTATTAGAACATTGATTAACTCAGTTAATATAGGGTTTTGAGGGGAATGGATCGCCTCAAATCTGGTGGGAGGTGGGGTGGTATCTTCACATGATGATTGTTCTTGAGTTGTTTCTTCTCTTTGATTTCCCAATAAAAGTTTCTAGAAACTCTCTCTTCCATTGTAATTATTCTTCAAGGGTAGATATTCTTTCTCTCATCTATTTCATTTCTTCACTTTGATCTTCATCTTGTTTTTTTTTCTCAAAATATGTTCGGGGTGTCACCCTAAAACCCACACCTCTAACGTAACCATACTATTCTAGCCGCTTCAAGGCCACTGATAGTAGGTTTCCATCCGGTACATGTGTTGCTAATTCTTGTAACTATGTCAAATAGAAAATATAGGAAAATATGTTATCATTGTTATGAAATAACTATTTAAAGAAAAACAAATTTTTATTATGTCATACTTAAAAATGTTTCCAACACTTTTTTGTGTGTTTTCATCTATTAGTATCCCATCTTTATTTTCATGTGCCTCCTTCCATAGAACATGACATGGGATGGAAATGGCTTTGGGTTTGGAGTCATCAATCTACATATAAAGAGAGGAACATAATTATGTTATCGTTTCATGTCACATAAAAGTATTACAGTAGATTTAAAATATGTACCATTTTTTTTCAAGTGAATCGTACCACATCCTTGCTTTACGGATGCGGTAAATTGGTTTCACTACTTGTTCCTTATTTTTAGTACTCAACTATTGTTTCATAAATAAAAAAGTGTCAATCAAAGTGAATAATTCACGTATCATCAAACAACGTATTATTAGCCACAATATACCTGAAAAGACACATCCACACAATGACCAGTAAATGCATCCCATACTTCTTAGATTATCATTCATTCATAGATAGGTGGTGGGTGTGAGTTTATTTTACCTTTAGTATCTTTAAGACAATGTCACATTAGAATTGTGTGAAAGCCTCTGTGAATCCTTCTAGAATGTATTAATACATATTTCTTGTGGGAGTCATTTACTATAAATGCACTATACAAGGGATGATGATGAGTAAGTCAATGTTTCATTATTTTATTTTTTTAGTAAAATAAAGAAATGATACCATAATGTTAATGTAATATCTTCCCATATAAGTATCTTAATCCTGACCACGACATCGTTCCAAAAATCTACATCAATCGACATGTATTGTCGAGTGATGATTCCAATGTAACTACTGAACATGGGATTTTGGGGGTAAACATGTTTCCCCAACAAATTCCAGTGAGTGAAAAATTTTGAACTGAAATGTCAATTTTAAACTGATAACAGACATTTTTAGTCATACCAGTCATACCGTGCGTCAGATTAAGATGAGGTTGATTCATACACATAAAAAATGACTCATGGATCATTTTCTTAAAGTATCAAAACAATCCAAATGTTTTTTCTTGGTTTTCAATATTTCACTTGTTCTTTTTACTAAAATTAATGTCAATTTTAAATAAAAAGACACACTTGGAGTCATACCGGTCACACTGTATGTCGTATTGAGGTTTTTTTGACTCATACACATCACAAATGACTCATAGATCATTTTACTAAAGTATAAAAACAATACAAATGAGTTTTCTCAGTTTTTAGTATGTAAGTTGTGTTTTTTTAATAAAATGTCATTTCAAACTAGAAACATGCATTTTGAGTCATACCAATCGCATCTTGTGTCGTTTTGACATGAGAGTGATTTATACACATCAAAAATTAATTATGAATAATTGTCCTAAATTTTTAAGAAAACCAGAGTGTGTTTTCTTGGTTTTTAGTGAGTGACTCGTTTTGAACTAAAATTTCATTTTTAAACTCATAACATACACTTTTAGTCATATCGGTCACACCGTGCATGGATTAATGTGGGGTTGATTCCTACATATCAAAAATGACTCATAGATCATTTTAATAAACTATAAAAACAATATGAATGTGTTTTATTAGTTTTCAGAATGTCACTTGTTCTTTTTACTAACATTAATGTCAATTTTAAATAAAAAGACACACTTAGTGTCATACAGGTCACACCATGTGTCGTATTGAGGTTTGGTTGACTCTTACACATCAAAAATGAGTCATGTATATTTTTTATAAAGTATCAAAATAATATGAATGTGTTTTCTTAGTTTTCAGTATGCCAGTTGTCTTTTTTACTAAAATTAATGTCATTTTAAATAAAAATAAGAACTTATATTATGTTAATGCAGTAGAGAAAATATAATATTATGAGAAAAAATATAGTATATTAAAAATAAACTATACCTTCTCATTGAATTCTGAGTTGCAGCCTCGAAGTTCTATCTCTCACGAGCATGCACATCTTCCAACAACCCACCCTGACTCGAACAAAGGAATCCACCTGTATAAGAAATTTTTTTTATGTGATTAATACTTAAAATAATTAAATTAAAAATAAATATGAAATAATACACTGCTTCTATGGAAGTCACATCTTCTTGCTATGTGTGTACATTATTCCATCTGGTATGATGCCCATTCATTTCTAAGAAAATCTATATTGTCATGTGAATTAGAGTCTTTTCGACAGTCATGTTAGTTATGAAAAAATACAAATAAATAATGGATTAATAAATATTTTAAATGAAATTGTAATAATCTTTGAAAATGCCTCTCTAGGGATGCTAGTTTTTTGATGGAATATGATCTCTTTTATAAATTTACAAACATAATAACCACAATCTTTTGAATTTGTTTGTTTCAGACACTGCAAAAACATTTAGGAGAATAAGAAATTTGTTTTGATATGTGTTTTTATATTGGAATCTTATTATATATATCCTAATACTTGTCCATACATAGAACTTATCATATTCCTTAGCCCCTGACCTCATTACTTGGTTTTCATGATATTGATACACCGCCCTATCATAAAAAACCCCTCATTAAAACATAATCTAAATTATATAACTTGATGTTTAGTTCTAAAATATTGGATGTAGTGTATTAAAAATTGACAAATGCCATCATGTGTGGTCAGTTTGTTGGATATCCATGCATTGAATCTAGGAAATAAATCTTTAGAGTATCCAGATTGACTGCAACGAGCATCCAATGTTGCCTAAAAACACAAAAAGGAGAAAGTAATGAATGAAATAAAAATATATTTTATATTATTAAATTGTATATTTTTACCCCTACATCGTTGGTATTAAGAAGAGTCTGTCGTCTGTAAGTTTTCCTTCAAATGATTTGACCAGGCTTGCCACTATTTCATCCTTTTTTTGGAATCTATTTTTGGTTGTTTTGTAGAGGACATGCAAGGACTAACGAGCCCAATTTTTTTCAAGGGGAAATCACTTAAATTGTTTTTGATATATACACCTTCAAAAAATATGAAATGTATTTATTCATAATTTAAAAAGTATATCAGCTTTTGAAAAATCAAATCATGAAAATGTACCTCATGAATACATTTAAAACTGAGCCACATAACCAATTATATTTGAGGTCTTCACTTACATTCTCAACACCAATGAAGTCTTGAACTACCTATCCCTACATATTTTCATCAAAATAAACTATGTGTGTACAATAATTTTTTAACTTTATATCCACATGAACCTTCAATGATAGTAAATGCAGATATAGAATGGGTAGGGTAAAGGTGCTTTAGGTAGATCTTTTAGGTCGATTGGTTGATCCTTTAGATGATTTTGAGTTGGTATTTTATTTGACCCCTTTACTTTTTCCATATTTAATAACATTCATTGATTCAAACCTTTATTCATTATTTGTTAAAGGTTTATCTTAAAAAATAAATTGGAAATGAACACCTCCATCTCGACATGTTTTTTTATAAGATGTGACGACCAAGTGATGAATGTTACAATAGTTTCTTTGACCTTATAAATATCTTCCTAATCAATTAGAATAGGTAGATCAGTGCTTGGCTCATGGAAGACTCTAATCAATTCACTCTCACATGACCTGTTGGAAGTGGTTTGTTTTTTAGCATGTCCTTTTGGATATTGAACATCATAGCCCTCTTTATAAGGTGATGGGTGGGTGTTGATAGATATAAATCATAGTCATTATCACCCCATAGATTATCAGTAAAGGAAAGGTATCAGTGTCTATATTTTTCATTGTTATGTAGCTATACTATTCTAGCCGCTTCAAGGGCACTGATAGTAGGTTTCCATCTAGTACATGTGTTGATAATTCTTGTAACTATGTCAAATAGAAAATATAGGAAAATATGTTATCATTGTTATGTAATAGCGATTTAAAGAAAATCAAATTTTTATTATGTCATACTTACAAATGTTTCCAATACTTTTTTGTGTGTTTTCATCTATTAGTATCCCATCTTTATTTTCATGTGCCTCCTTCCATAGAACACGACATGGGATGGAAGTGGCTTTGGGTTTGGAGTCATAAATATGCATATAAAGAGAGGAACATAATTATGTTATTGTTTCATGTCACATAAAAGTATTACGGTAGATTTAAAATACGTACCAATTTTTTTTCAAGTGAAGCATACCACATCCTTGCTTTACGGAAGGGGTACATTGGTTTCACTACTTGTTCCTTATTTTTAGCACTCAACTGTTGTTTTATAAATAAAAAAGTGTCAATCAAAGTGAAGAATTCACATATCATCAAACAATGTATTATTAGCCACAATATACCTGAAAAGACACATCCACATGATGACCAATAAATGCATCCCATACTTCTTGGATTATCTTTCATTCATAGATAGGTGGTGGGTGTGAGTTTATTTTCCCTTTAGCATCTTTAAGACAATGTCACATTAGAATTGTGTGAAAGCCTCTGTGAATCCTTCTAGAATGTATTAATACATATTTCTTGTGGGTTTCATTTACTATAAATGCACTATGCAGGGGATGATGACGATTAAGTCAATGTTTCATTATTTTATTTTTTTAGTAAAATCAAGAAATGATACCATAATGTTACTGTAATATCTTCCCATATAAGTATCTTAACCCTGACCACAACATCGTTCCAAAAATATAAATCAATCGACATGTATTGTCGAGTGATGATTCCAATGTAACTACTGAACATGGGATTTTGGGGGTAAACATGTTTCCCCCAAAAATTCCAGTGAGTGAAAATTTTTGAACTAAAATGTCAATTTTAAACTGATAACAGACATTGTTAGTCATACCAGTCATACTATGCATCATATTAAGATGAGGTTGATTCATACACATAAAAAATGACTCATGTATCATTTTGTTAAAGTATCAAAACAATCCAAATGTTTTTTCTTGGTTTTCAATATGTCACTTTTTCTTTTTACTAAAATTAATGTCAATTTTAAATAAAAAGACACAATTGGAGTCATACCGGTCACACTTTACATCATATTGAGGTTCGGTTGACTCCTACACATCATAAATGACTCATAGATCATTTTCCTAAAGTATAAAAACAATACAAATGTGTTTTCTCAGTTTTTAGTATGTAAGTTGTGTTTTTATACTAAAATGTCATTTCAAACTGGAAACATGCATTTTGAGTCATACCAATCGCATCGTGTGTCGGTTTGACATGAGAGTGATTTATACACGTCAAAAATTAATTATGAATAATTGACCAAAATTTTCAAGAAAACTAGAGTGTGTTTTCTTGGTTTATAGTGAGTGACTCGTTTTGAACTAAAATTTCATTTTTAAACTGATAACATACACTTTTAGTCATATCAATCACACCATGCATGGATTGATGTGGGATTGATTCCTACATATCAAAAATGACTCATAGATCATTTTCTTAAACTATAAAAACAATATTAATGCGTTTTCTTAGTTTTTAGTATGTCACTTGTTCTTTTTACTAAAATTAATGTCAATTTTAAATAAAAAGACCAACTTAGAGTCATAAAGGTAACACCATGTGTCGTATTGAGGTTTGGTTGACTCTTACACATCAAAAATGAGTCATGTATATTTTTTTTAAAGTATCAAAATAATATGAATGTGTTTTCTCAGTTTTCAGTATGCTAGTTGTATTTTTTACTAAAATTAATGTCATTTTAAATAAGAAGAAGAACTTATATTATGTTAATGCAGTAGAGAAAATATAATATTATGAGAAAAAATATAGTATATTAAAAATAAACTTTACATTCTCATTGAAATTTGAGTTACAGCCTCGATGTGAAATCTCTCACGAGCATGAGCATCTTACAACAACCCACCCTGACTCGAACAAATGAATCCACTTGTATAAGAAAACAATATTTATGTGAGTAATACTAAAAATAATTAAATTAACAAAAATATGAAATAATACACTACTTCTATGGAAGTCACATCTTCATGCTATGTGTGTACATTCTTCCATCTAGTATGATGCCAATTCGTTTCTAAGAAAATCTATATTGTCATGTGAATATGAGTCTCTTCAACAGTAATGTTATTTATGGAAAAATAAAAATAAATAATGGATTAATAAATATTTTAAATGAAATTTTAATAATCTTCTAAAATACCTCTATAGGGATGCTAGTTTGTTGATGGAATATGATCTCTTTTATAAATTTATAAACATAATAACCACAATCTTTTCAATTTGTTTGTTTCAGACACTGCAAAAACATTGAGGAGAATAAGTAATTTGTTTTGATATGTGTTTTTATATAGGAATCTTGTTATATATATCCTGATACTTGTCCATACATAGAACTTGTCATAGTCCTTAGCCCCTGGACTCATTCCTTGGTTTTCATGATATTGATACACCGCCCTATCATAAAAAAACCCTCATTAAAACATAATATAAATTATATAACTTGATGTTTAGTTCTAAAATATTGGATGTAGTGTATTAAAAATTGACAAATTCCATCATGTGTGGTCAGTTTGTTGGATATCCATTCATTGAATCTAGGAAATAAATCTTTAGAGTATCCAAATTGACTCAACGAGCATCCAATGTTGCCTAAAACCAGAAAAAGGAAAAAGTAATGAATGAAATAAAAATATGTTTTATATGATTAAATTGTATATTTTTACCCCTACATCATTGGTATTAATAAGAGTCTGTTGTCTGTAAGTTTTCTTTCAAATGATTTGACCAGGCTTTCCACTATTTCATCCCTTTTTTGGAATCTATTTTTGGTTGTTTTGTAGAGGACATGCAAAGACTAACGAGACCAATTTTTTTAAAGGGGAAATCCCTTAATTTTTTTTTGATATATACACCTTCCAAAAATATGAAATGTATTTATTCATAATTAAAAAAGTATATCAGATTTTGAAAAATCAAATCATGAAAACATACCTCATGAATACATTTAAAACTGAGCCGCATAACCAATTATATTTGAGGTTTTCACTTACATTCTCAACACCAATGAAGTCTTGAACTGCCTCTCCCTACATATTTTATTCAAAATCAACTATGTGTGTACAATAATTTTTTAACTTTATATCCACATGAACGTTCAATGATAGTAAATGCGGATATTGAATGGGCAGGGTAAAGGTGCTTTAGGTAGATCTTTTAGATCAATTGGTTGATCCTTTAGATGATTTTGAGTTGGTATTTCATTTCATCACTTTCCTTTTTCCATACGTAATAACATTCATTGATTCAAACCTTTATTCATTATTTGATAAAGGTTTATCTTAAAAAATAAATTGGAAATGAACACATCCATCTCGACATGTTTTTTTACAAGATGTGACGACCATGTGATGAATGTTACAATAGCTTGTTCGACCTTATAAATATCTTCCTCATCAATTGGAATAGGTAGATCGGTGCTTGGATCATGGGATAATCTAATTGACACACTCTCACATGACCTTTTGGAAGTGGTTTGTTTTTTAGCATGTCCTTTGGGATATTGAACATCATAGCCCTCTTTACCAGGTGATGGGTGGGTGTTGATAGATATAAATCACAGTCATTATTAAACCGTAGAGTATCATTAAAGGAAAGGTATTAGTGTATATATTTTTCACATTTCATATAAACAATTATTATAAAATTTATTAACTCAGATAAGATAGGGCTTTGAGGGGAATAGATAGCATCAAATCTGGTGGGAGGTGGGGTGGGATCTTCACATGATGGTTGTTCTTGAGTTGTTTCTTCTCTTTGATTTCCCAATAAAAGTTTCTAGAAACTCTCTCTGACATTGGAATTATTATTCAAGGGTAGATATTCTTTCTCTTATCTATTTCATTTCTTCACTTTGATCTTCATCTTGTTTTTTTCTCAAAATATGTTCGGGGTGTCACCCCAAAACCCACACCTCTGACGTAACCATACTATTCTATCCACTTCATAGCCACTAATAGTAGGTTTACATCCGGTACATATGTTGCTAATTATTGTAACTATGTAAAGTATAAAATATAGGAAAATATGTAATCATTGTTATTTAATAGAGATTTAAAGAAAAACAAATTTTTATTATGTCATACTTACAAATATTTCCAACAATTTTGTGTGTGTTTTCATCTATTAGTATCCCATCTTTATTTTCATGTGCCTCCTTCCATAGAACACAGCTTGGGATGGAAGTGGCTTTGGGTTTGGAGTCATCAATCTTCATATAAAGAGAGGAAAATAATTATGTTATTGTTTCATGCCACATAAAAGTATTACAGTAGATTTAAAATACGTACCAATTTTTTTTCAAGTGAAGCGTACCACATCCTTGCTTTACGGAAGGGGTGCATTGGTTTCACTACTTGTTCCTTATTTTTATCACTCAACTATTTTTTCATAAATAAAAAATTGTCAATAAAAGTGAGGAATTCACGTATCATCAAACAACGTATTATTAGCCACAATATACCTGAAAAGACACATCCACCCGATGACCAGTAAATGTATCCCATACTTCTTAGATTATCATTGTTTCATAGATAGGTGGTTGGTGTGAGTTTATTTTCCCTTTAGCATCTTTAAGATAATGTCACATTAGAATTGTGTGAAAGCCTTTATGAAGCCTTCTAGAATGTATTAATACATATTTCTTGTGGGAGTCATTTTCTATAAATTCACTATGTAAGGGATGATGAAGATTAAGTCAATGTTTAATTATTTTATTTTTTTAGTAAAATAAATAAATGATACCATAATGTTACTGTAATATCTTCCCATATAAGTATCTTAAGCCTGACCACAACATGGTTCCAAAAAACTACATCAATCGACATGTATTGTCGAGTGATGATTCCAATGTAATTACTGAACATGGACTTTTGGGGGTAAACATGTTTCGCCCACAAATTCCACTGAGTGAAAATTTTTGAACTAAAATGTCAATTTTAAAATGATAACAGACATTGTCAGTCATACCAATCATATCGTGCATCAGATTAAGATGAGGTTGATTCATAGACATAAAAAATTACTCATGGATCATTTTATTAAAGTATCAAAACGATCCAAAATGTTTTTTCTTGGTTTTCAATATGTCACTTGTTCTTTTTACTAAAATTAATGTCAATTTTAAATAAAAATACACACTTGGAGTCATACCAGTCACACTGTACATCGTATTGAGGTTCGATTAACTCATACACATCACAAATGACTCATAGATCATTGTCCTAAAGTATAAAAACAATACAAATGTGTTTTCTCTGTTTTTAGTATGTAAGCTGTGTTTTTTACAAAAATGTCATTTCAAAATAGAAACACGCATTTTGAGTCATACCAATCGCATCGTGTGCCGGTTTGACATGAGAGTGCTTTATACACGTCAAAAATTAATTATGAATAATTGTTCTAAATTTTCAAGAAAACCAGAGTGTGTTTTCTTGATTTTTAGTGAGTGGCTCGTTTTGAACTAAAATTTCATTTTTAAACTGATAACGTACAATTTTAGTCATATCGGTCACACCGTGCATGGATTGATGTGGGGTTGATTCCTACATATCAAAAATGACTCATAGATCATTTTACTAAACTATAAAAACAATATGAATGCATTTTCTTAGTTTTCAGTATTTCACTTGTTCTTTTTACTAAAATTAATGTCAATTTTAAATAAAAAGACACACTTAGAGTCATACAGGTCACAACATGTGTCGTATTGAGGTTTGGTTGACTCTTACACATCAAAAATGTGTCATGTATCTTTTTTCTAAAGTATCAAAACAATATGAATGTGTTTTCTCAGTTTTCAGTATGCCAGTTTTCTTTATTACAAAAATTAATGTCATTTTAAATAAAAAGAAGAACTTATATTATGTTAATTTAGTAGAGAAAATATAATATTATGATAAAAATTATATTATATTAAAAATAAACTTTAAATTTTCATTGAATTCTGAGTTGCAGCCTCGAAGTCCTATCTCTCATGAGCATGAGCATCTTCCAACAACCCACCCTGTCTCGAAAAAAGGAATCCACCTGTATAAGAAAACAATTTTTATGCGAGTAATACTAAAAATAATTAAATTAAAAATAAATATGAAATAATACACTACTTCTATGGAAGTCACTTCTTCATACTATGTGTGTACATTCTTCCATCTGGTATGATGCCCATTTGTTTCTATGAAAATTTATATTGTCCTGTGAATATGATTCTTTTAAACAGTCATGTTAGTTATGAAAAAATACAAATAAATAATGGATTAATAAATACTTTAAATGAAATTGTAATAATCTTTGAAAATACCTCTATAGGGATGCTAGTTTTTTGATGGAATATGATCTCTTACATAAATTTACAAACATAATAACAATAATCTTTTCCATTTGTTTGTTTCGGACATTGCAAAAACATTGAAGAGAATAAGTAATTTGTTTTGATATGTGTTTTATATTGGAATCTTATTATATATATTATGATACTTGTCCAGATGTAGAACTTGTCATAGTCCTTAGCCCCTGGCCTCATTCCTTGGTTTTCATGATATTGATACACCGCTCTATCATAATGGAACCCTCATTAAAACATAATCTAAATTATATAACTTGATGTTTAGTTTTAAAATATTGGATGTAGTGTATTAAACATTGACAAATTCCATAATGTGTGGTCAGTTTGTTGGATATCCATGCATTGAATCTAGGAAATAAATCTTTATAGTATCCAAATTGACCGCAACGAGCATCCAATGTTTCCTAAAAACACAAAAAGGAAAAAGTAATGAATGAAATAAAAATATATTTGATATGATTAAATTATATATTTTTACCCCTACATCATTGGTATTAAGAAGAGTTTTTCATTTGTAAGTTTTCTTTCAAATGATTTGAATAGTCTTGACACTATTTTATGCTTTTTTTGAAATCTATTTTTGGTTGTTTTGTAGAGGACATGCAAGGACTAACGAGCCCAATTTTTTCAAGGGGAAATCCCTTAATTTTTTTTGATATATACACCTTCCAAAAATATGAAATGTATTTATTCATAATTAAAAAAGTATATCAGCTTTTGAAAAATAAAATCATGAAAACATACCTCATGTATACATTTAAAACTGAGCCGCATAACCAATTATATTTGAGGTTTTCACTTACATTCTCAACACCAATGAAGTCTTGAACTGACTCTCCCTATATATTTTATTCACAATCAACTATGTGTGTTCAATATATTTTTTAACTTTGTATCCACATGAACCTTCAATGATAGTAAATGTGGATATAGAATGGGTAGGGTAAAGGTGCTTTAGGTAGATATTTAGATCGATTGGTTGATCCTTTAGAAGATTTTGAGTTGGTATTTCATTTCACCCCTTTCCTTTTTCCATCGGTAATAACATTCATTGATTCAAACCTTTATTTATTATTTTTTAAAGTTTTATCTTAAAAAATAAATTGGAAATGAACACCTCCATCTCGACATGTTTTTTACAAGATGTGACGACCATGTGATGAATGTTACAATAGCTTGTTCGACCTTATAAATATCTTCCTCATCAATTGGAATAGGTAGCTCAGTGCTTGGATCATGGGATACGCTAATCGACACACTCTCACATGACCTATTAGAAGTGGTTTGTTTTGTAGCATATCCTTTTGGATATTGAACATCGTAGCCCTCTTTACAAGGTGATGGGTGGGTGTTGATAGATATAAATCACAGTAATTATCACCCCGCAGAGTATCAGTAAAGGAAAGGTATCAGTGTTTATCTTTTTCACATTTCATATAAACAATTATTAGAACATTTATTAACTCAGTTAAGATAGGGTTTTTAGGGGAATGGATCGCCTCAAATCTAGTGGGAGGTGGGGTGGGATCTTCACATGATGGTTGTTCTTGAGTTGTTTCTTCTCTTTTATTTCCCAATAAAAGTTTCTAGAAACTCTCTCTATCATTGGAATTATTCTTCAAGGGTAGATATTCTTTCTATCATCTATTTCATTTCTTTACTTTGATCTTCGTCTTGTTTTTTTCTCAAAATATGTTTGGGGTGTCACCCCAAAACCCACACCTCTAATGCAACCATGCTATTCTAGCCGCTTCAAGGCCACTAATAGTAGGTTTCTGTCCGGTACATGTGTTGCTAATTCTTGTAACTATGTAAAATAGAAAATATAAAAAAATATGTAATCATTGTTATTTAATAGCGATTTAAATAAAAACAAATTTTTATTAGGTCATACTTACAAATGTTTCCAACAATTTCTTGTGTGTTTTCATCTATTAGTATACCATCTTTATTTTCATGTGCCTCCTTCCATAGAACACAACATGGGATGGAAGTGGCTTTGGGTTTGGAGTAATGAATCTACATATAAAGAGAGGAACATAATTATATTATTGTTTCATGTCACCTAAAAGTATTACGGTAGATTTAAAATACGTACCATTTTTTTTCAAGTGAAGCGTACAACATGCTTGCTTTACGGAATGGGTACATTGGTTTCACTACTTTTTTCTTATTTTTAGCACTCAACTATTGTTTCATAAATAAAAAAGTGTCAATCAAAGTGAGGAATTAACATATCATCAAACAACGTATTATTAGCCACAATATACCTGAAAAGACACATCCACACGATGACTAGTAAATGCATCCAATAATTCTTGGATTATCATTCGTTCATAGATAGGTGGTGGGTGTGAGTTTATTTTCTCTTTAGCATATTTAAGATAATGTCACATTAGAATTGTGTGAAAGCCTCTGTGAATCCTTCTAGAATGTATAAATACATATTTCTTGTGGGAGTCATTTACTATAAATGCACTATGCAAGGGATGATGAAGAGTAAGTCAATGTTTCATTATTTTATTTTTTTAGTAAAATAAAGAATTGATACCATAATGTTACTGTAAAATCTTCCCATATAAGTATCTTAAGCCTGACCACAACATGGTTCCAAAAATCTACATCAATCGACATGTATTGTCGAGTGATGATTCCAATGTAACTACTGAACATGACCTTTTGGGGGTAAACATGTTTCCCCCACAAATTCTAGTGAGTGAAAATTTTTGAACTAAAATGTAAATTTTAAAGTGATAACAAAAATTGTTAGTCATTCCAGTCATACTATGCGTCAGATTAAGATGAGGTTGATTCATATACATAAAAAATGACTGATGGATCATTTTCTTAAAGTATCAAAACAATCCAAATGTTTTTTCTTGGTTTTCAATATGCCACTTGTTCTTTTTAATCAATTTTAAATAAAAAGACACCCTTGGAGTCATACCGGTCACAATGTATGTTGTATTGAGGTTCGGTTGACTCCTACACATCACAAATGACTCATAGATCATTTTCCCAAAGTATAAAAACAATAAAAATGTGTTTTCTTAGTTTTTAGTATGTAAGTTGTGTTTTTTTACTAAAATGTCATTTCAAACTAGAAACACACATTTTGATTCATACCAATCACATTGTGTGTCGTTTTGACATGAGAGTGCTTTATACACGTTAAAAATTAATTATGAATAATTGTCTTAAATTGTCAAGAAAACCATAGTGTGTTTTCTTGGTTTTTAGTGAGTGACTCGTTTTGAACTAAAATTTCATTTTTAAACTAATAACGTATAATTTTAGTCATATCGGTCACACCGTGCATGGATTGATGTGGGGTTGATACCTACATATCGAAAATAACTCATAGATCATTTTCCTAAACTATAAAAACAATATGATTGCATTTTCTTAGTTTTTAGTTTGTCACTTGTTCTTTTTACTAAAATTAATTTCAATTTTAAATAAAAAGACACACTTAGAGTAATACAGGTCACACCATGTGTCGTATTGAGGTTTGTTTGACTCTTACACATCAAAAATGAGTCATGTATCTTTTTTCTAAAGTATCAAAACAATATGAATGTGTTTTCTCAGTTTTCAGTATGCCAGTTGTCTTTTTTTTACTAAAATTAATGTCATTTGAAATAAAAAGAAGAACTTATATTATGTTAATGCAGTAGAGAAAATATAATATTATGAGGAAAATATAGTATATTAAAAATAAACTTTACCTTCTCATTGAATTCTGAGTTGCAGCCTTGAAGTCCTATCTCTCACGAGCATGAGCATCTTCTAACAACCCACCCTGACTCGAACAAAGGAATCCACCTATATAAGAAAACAATTTTTATGTGAGTAATACTAAAAATATTAAATTAAAAATAAATATGAAATAATAAAATACTTCTATGGAAGTCACATCTTCATGCTATGTGCGTACATTCTTCTATCTGGTATGATGCCCATTAATTTCTAAGAAAATATATATTGTCATCTGAATATGAGTCTTTTCAACAATCATGTTAGTTATGGAAAAATATAAATAAATAATGGATTAATAAATATTTTAAATGAAATTGTAATAATCTTCGAAAATACCTCTTTATGGATGCTAGTTTGTTGATGGAATATGATCTCTTTCATAAATTTACAAACATAATAACTATAATGTTTTCTATTTGTTTGTTTTAGACACTGCAAAAACATTGAGTAGAATAGGTAATTTGTTTTGATATGTGTTTTTATATTGGAATCTTATTATATATATCCTAATACTTGTCCAGACGTAGAACTTGTCATAGTCCTTAGCCCCTGGCCTCATTCCTTGGTTTTCATGATATTGATACACCGCCCTATCATAAAAGAACCCTCATTAAAACATAATATAAATTATATAACTTGATTTTTAGTTCTAAAATATTGGCTGTACTGTATTAAAAATTGAAAAATTCCATCATGTGTGGTCAGTTTGTTGGATATCCATGCATTGAATCTAGGAAATAAATATTTAGAGTATCCAAATTGACTGCAATGAGCATCCAATGTTTCCTAAAAACACAAAAAGGAATAAGTAATGAATGAAATAAAAATGTATTTGATATGATTAAATTGTATATTTTTACCCCTACATCGTTGGTATTAAGAATAGTATGTCGTCTATAAGTTTTCTTTCAAATGATTTGACCAGGCTTACCACTATTTCATCCTTTTTTTGGAATATATTTTTGGTTATTTTGTAGAGGACATGCAAGGACTAATGAGCCCAATTTTTTTCATGGGGAAATCCCTTAATTTTTTTTGATATATACACCTTCCAAAAATATGAAATGTATTTATTCATAATTAAAAAAGTATATCAGCTTTTGAAAAATCAAATAATGAAAACATACCTCATGTATACATTTAAAACTGAGCCGCATAACCAATTATATTTGAGGTTTTCACTTACATTATCAACACCAATGAAGTCTTGAACTGCCTCTCCCTACATATTTTCTTCAAAATAAACTATGTGTGTACAATAATTTTTTAACTTTGTATCCACATGAACCTTCAATGATAGTAAATGCGGATATAGAATGGGTAGGGTAAAGGTGCTTTAGGTAGATCTTTTAGATCGATTGGTTGATCCTTTAGATGATTTTGAGTTGGTATTTCATTTCACCCATTTCCTTTTTCCATCTGTAATAATATTCATTGATTCAAACCTTTATTAATTATTTGTTAAAGGTTTATCTTAAAACAAAATTGGAAATGAACACCTCTGTCTCGACATGTTTTTTGCAAGATGTGATGAACATGGGATAAATGTTACAATAGCTTGTTTGACCTTATAAATATCTTCCTCATAAATTGGAATAGGTAGCTCGGTGCTTGGATCATGGGATACGCTAATTGACACACTCTCACATGACCTGTTGGAAGTGGTTTGTTTTGTAGCATGTCCTTTTGGATATTGAACATCGTATCCCTCTTTTCAAGGTGATGGGTGGGTGTTGATAGATATAAATTATAGTCATTATCACCCCATAGAGTATCAGTAAAGGAAAGGTATCAGTGTCTATCTTTTTCACATTTCATATAAAGAATTATTAGAACATTGATTAACTCAGTTAAGATAGGGTTTTGAGGGGAATTAATCGCCTCAAATCTGGTGGGAGGTGGGGTGGGATCTTCACATGATGGTTGTTCTTGAGTTGTTTCTTCTCTTTGATTTCCCAATAAAAGTTTCTAGAAACTCGATCTGTCATTGGAATTATTCTTCAAGGGTAGATATTCTTTCTCTCATCTTTTTCATTTCTTCACTTTGATCTTCATCTTGTTTTTTTGCTCAAAATATGTTCGGGGTGTCACCCCAAAACCCACACCTATGATGCAACCATACTGTTCTAGCCGCTTCAAGGCCACTGATAGTAGGTTTCCATCCGATACATGTATTGTTAATTCTTGTAACTATGTCAAATAGAAAATATAGGAAAATATGTAATCATTGTTATGTAATAGTGATTTAAAGAATTTTTTTTTTGTTATCTCATACTTATAAATGTTTCCAACACTTTTTTTGTGTGTTTTCATCTATTAGTATCCCATCTTTATTTTCATGTGCCTTCTTCGATAGAACATGACATGGGATGGAAGTGGCTTTGGGTTTGGAGTCATCAATCTGTATATAATGAGAGGAACATAATTATGTTATTGTTTCATGTCACATAAAAGTATTACGGTAGATTTAAAATACGTACAAATTTTTTTTCAAGTGAAGCATACCACATCCTTTCTTTACGGAAGGGGTATATTGGTTTCACTACTTGTTCCTTATTTTTAGCACTCAACTGTTGTTTCATAAATAAAAAAGTGTCAATCAAAGTGAGGAATTCACATATCATCAAACAACGTATTATTAGCCAAAATATACCTGAAAAGACACATCCACACGATGTCCAGTAAATGCATCCCATACTTCATGGATTATCACTCGTTCATAGATAGGTGGTGGGTGTGAGTTTATTTTCCCTTTAGAATCTTTAAGATAATGTCACATTAGAATTGTGTGAAATCCTCTGCGAATCCTTATAGAATGTATTAATACATATTTCTTGTGGGAGTAATAAACTATAAATTCACTATGCAAGGGATGATGAAGAGTAAGTCAATGTTTAATTATTTTATTTTTTTTGTAAAATAAAGAAATGATACCATAATGTTACTGTAATATCTTCCCATATAAGTATCTTAAGCCCGACCACAACATGGTTCCAAAAATCTACATCAATCGACATGTATTGTCGAGTGATGATTCCAATGTAACTAATGAACATGGAATTTTGGGGGGTTAACATGTTTCCCCCACAAATTCCATCCGACCTTGTATTTAATGCATTTAATTTTCACCTTAATAATTTTTTCTAACACCTTCAAACTACAATGCTCCTATTTTTTATGCGTCATCGGTCCTTCGTCGCTTACCATTTCCTTTGATTTAACATTTTCAGTATGTCCCTATGGATTGGTAGGATTGACATGTGAATATGGTTGTTTTACCTCTATACTGGAATAACAACATGTTGATAAACCTATTGTTCCTTGGGATTGGAAGCATCGATACATGAAGAAGGTTATTGTTCTTCTACACTGCGAGAAACAATAGGTTTAGAGACCTATTATTCCTTGGGATTGGGAGCACAAACACAATAAGAATTCATTATCTACATAAGTGGTTTAATATTTAATTTAGAGTATGTAAATGACACAAAAATGGATAATAACATGAGGTAACATGATGTATATTACAAAAAATATATAACCTGATTATTGAACTCTCTATTTTTTTAAAGGCTGAAGGGATTTGAACCCTCTATAAACTATCCAAATACCTTTATTGTGGTCTCTTCTAACATAAAATATATCATATACATTAGGACCACTACAAAATTATTGTGAAATTCCAATGGAAGGGTCATCCTCAGGTGAATTTTCATCTGACCCTTTAGTGGTTTTGGTCGACAACAGAAAAATGGACCACTTTCTGTTTGAGGGATCTAGAACATAAAATACTTATACTTCCTATGATTCCATTATAAATGGTTCTTCTTTTTACCCTTCCTTACCAAAATCAACTTTCACAAATCCCAATTCATCTATTTTAATAGCACTCTTATTATCAACCCACTTATATTGAAAAATAGGCACTTGGAATATTGTATAATCCAACTCCCATATTTGTTTGATGATGCAAAAGTATGACATATTCGCATAAATTGGATTTCTGTCCTCAGTACCAAAAACATGAATCGCTTTATCCATAAGTGTAACTCTACTATTGTGCATGGAACTGTCTTAATCATGTTCATTTTTATAGAACATATAACCATTAATTACATAACCATTATAAGATAATACATACCCACTTTTCCCCCAGCTATCCATCAAAGTCATTCTAAAATTGAATCTGGATTTTCATCCGACTCCTTATCCTAAAACCATCCCATACACTATTTATTATGCGTATTTGTTATCCATATTTTATCCCTTTATGGATTCAAATGACTAAGAATTTATTTTTGGGTTTCAACATAGGGGGAAACCTCTAAAATTTTATGCAAAACGTAAAGGTGGGTCTACTTCTGTTCTGTAATATTGATTGTAACAACATCACTTCCAAAAATTCCTTCACCCACAAGACACTAAGTGTGACAAGATTTTGGTAGACCAATTATTTCTACACCAAAGAGGTATTCGGTACAGAATTCAATGGCTTCCTCAACAATATATCACTTTGCAATAAAACCCTCTAGATGAATTAGATTTTTGACATACCCTTTCTTGATCTTCATATACCATTCAATGGGGTACATCCATCTATAGTGTACAAGTCTACACAGTCAAATCTCTCTCACCAAGTGAACCATCAAATGAACCATCATATCAAAGAATTTTTATGGGGATAGAATTTTAAATTCACATAGTATGATGGAAATTTCTCTTTCCATAGTCAGCAATTTCACCGGGCCTATAACTTTATTTCATATACCATTGAAGAATAAACGAATCTTGGTTAATGTATGATGGAAATTATTTGAAAAAATGCAACGTAAAGATATAGGAATTAGATCTTGCATTAAAACATGATAGATATGTGATTTTAGATCCTTTAACTTTAAATCGATCATTGAAATGAAGTTCTTGATATTCTATGAATACCCCCATGGTATATTTACATCACTCAAGAAGTTAAAAAACTGATATCTCTCCTACCTAGAAAGAGTGTAAGTAGCTGGAGGAATAAAATTTCATTTTTCACCCTTCACTGGCACAAACTCTTCATATATTCTCATGTCAACCATGTCCAACCTATACTTAATCCATCATTTTTTTGTTAGGTGCATTTAGAAATGTTAAAATGTCACTATCACATAATTTTTTTTTCAACATCCATAACATTAAGAAAATGTATGATGTATAGACAATTCCAGTATGGTAATTCAAAAAAATCTGAACTCTTTTTCCAACTGGTTTTCATAAGGTTTTTCGAAAATGGTTTACCAAAATTAGTATCCATATCATTTACTTTATCTAATATTTGATCACCTTTTAGTGGAGACGGTGCTATACATTCTTCTGAACTTCTATCAAATGATGTCGTCCAAGATCGGTACTTATGTCATCAGGGTAGAAATCTATTATTTCCTAGAAATATGGTTTTCAATTAATGTTTCAAACTAATTGACTGTGTAACTTATTCACAAATAGGACACCCTTGATTTCATTAAATTATATATCCTAAAAAATTTCCATAAGAAGCAAATCCATTTATCATCCCATAAAACATTTCTCTCAAGGTAAAATATTCATTTCTGTAATCATCATACAAAGTAACACCTGAATCCCACAATAATTTCAAATCTTCAATCAATGGAGCCAAATAAACATCAATATCATTACCCAGTTGTTTTGGTCCTAATATAAGCATAAATAACATGATGTATTTTTGTTTCATGCATAACCACAATGGCAAGTTATAATTTACCAACATAACTGGACATGTACTGTGAGTGATTCTTTGAAAAACAAAAGGATTCACTCCATCTATAGATGACATGAGATGATGGTTTCTCATCTCATTTCCAAATTAAGGATACTCATGATCAATTTTATTCCACTAAGGAGAGTCTACTGGGTGACATAGTTTCCCATATTTATTTCTTGTATCTATGTGCCATGTTAATTTCCCTATAGTCTCCTCACTTCTATATAGGGTCCTAAACCTTGGAATGATTGGAAAGCACTGTACAAATTTCATATGACCAGATTAATCTTTATTGTATCAAGAAGAACCACACTTTGGGTATTCTATAAGTGATTTTTGGTTCTTGAGAAACCGTATACAATTATTCGGGCATGCATGTATTCTTTCATAGATCATACCCATCAAGCGTAGAATTCATTTAGCATCATATGTTCGTCTCAAGAGCTCATTATCTTCTAGGATCATGTCATTCAAGAGATCAACTAGTTTCATAAAACTGATATCACTCCATCTATTTCCTTCTTTCAAAATATAAATCTTCAGTATGATTGAAAATGTTGTATATTTAGTGCAACCAACATACAATGACGTCTTTGCACAAATCTTTAACTTCTCAAACAATTTTGGGAAATCACGAATTTCATCTTCAACTGTCCTTATCATTTCCTCAATATGATATTCATCATCATTCACATCTATAATCACATCCTCGATATAGTATTCTTCATTATCCACACATGTAATCATATCAGATGATCCGTAAAATGAAGTGTTATCCCATCCACTAGCTACATTATCTTTTTCCCCATGTTTATTCAAAAATTTATAACTTCGATCTATTCCGTGACAGATCAATTGTTCTTCAAACTCCTCTTGAATAATTTTTCTTTAATAACAACAGTGTAAACATGGATAAAGGATTTGAGAAGGGTAATATGCATGATCTATTACAAACTTGATGAACTCTTTCACTCCATCTTCACACTCTTTTATCAGAAGATTGGCATCCATCCATTATTTATTCATATCCATCTTATTTGATTCAATAATATTAATATTTAAAAAAATAAATACACAAAATGGGCCTTTAAAATAAGGGTAACTCAACATTTGAATGATAGTTATTATTGAATGTTGTTGCCTGAGACTCATCCCCTTAGAAACTAACACCAAACCCGAAATAATATCTAATTATAGAGGACTCCCCTAATTTAAACCATATAGGTGATGTTGGATGAAAAGTAGGTTTAGGAATTGAAATGGGGCTACAAATTAATTCTCCTTTTGTGAGAGTGAGGTTATGATGGATATCCTATAGGTTGGATAGAGTTAGTGACATGCCCTTTCCATGAAGTTATTATCAATCTACTTGACTTCCCTATATAATGTAATGGTTATTGTAATTCTATAAAAATATTAACATAAAATATTATGGAAAAACTACATTTTAGATTCTTTTGGAAACTATTTATAAAATCACACTTTAAATCCCATTAAAAAACAACCATTTACATAAATTACTCTTTAAAAAAACATCCCCTTCTTAAAATTAACCAATCAATTCCAAGCACTCTTTCACAAAACCACGATTACTTTTTTTAAAGCATTAAAGAAAACTTCATGAAACAATAGTCTTAATCATTTAAAATGAGAAAAAACCCTCTATATTTTACAAATTTTCATTTAAAACTTAACAAACCCCTTTTTAAAATGAAACCAGCATTAAATACACTTTCAAAACATTCAAATCCCTTTATGAAATCCAATCAGGTGAGTTGAAAAACAATTGGCATGCAACCTAAGTCCATTACAAGTGTTTAAATCATTTTAAATCTATTTAAAACCAAAAAAGGGTATGTTGAACACATATAATTTTTTAAAAAACATTTCTAAACACATTAATCAATTTAAAAGATCCACTTAGGCATTTTCACAAAGACATAAATCCCAAGAGAGACACTTTATAAAAGATACATGTATAAAAAATAACCAACATTTTATAAAATGTAAAGATATAAAAGGTTTAAAAACGATCCAAAATATAAAGGTAAAAAAAAATTAAATTTATTTTCTAGAGGCACTTTATAATAAATATCTTAGAATAACACAAAATAAATATTGTCTCTTTATTCCCCATGGTGACCTCTACATCCCATTATCATTATATCTTTAACAAGTGACTATGGAACACCAATATAAAAGTGATAATCTTTCCTTTTACTTATATCATATAAAACTAAGTCTATATACACACCAATGTGTATATGTATGGTGTGAGAAAAGATCCTAGTTGGATATTGTCAAAGATTTTATACTATTAATTTTTTTAAGAAAAACAAAAAAAACATAGTTTTTGGGAAAATAATGAAAATAATTTTATTATATAGGGTTGAGTAAATAAAACTAACAAAACATATATTTTTCTTTTAAATAAAATATATTTCACTAAGATACAACCATTACATAAAATAATAATAAAACATCAAGCATCAACCATTAAGGGGTACCTACCAAAGGCCTAAGGAGATAATCTAAGTTGAAAAATTAAGGGAATCATCATACTGAAATATTGTTGCAATACAAATGAAACACACTCAACTCACTATTAATGGACTCATAGAGAAGGAAATTCTAGTGTCTAGTGTGAGACCTAGGATAGGGGTACTATAAATGTGTGACCATAATATTATAACTCATGTCTCTATAATTCCCACATCTCTACCTAAATATTCCCATGATGTGTTTCTAAAATCCCAACACTAATAATCGATAAAACACATTTATAAATATGTCATGTCAACATGGTATAACATCCATTAAAGAATCCACTTACACATAAAGAACCAAAATTAAACATGATAAAATTTCAAATATATATTAGAAAACCATAGATAGAAAACACCTCGGTTAATCCCAAATCAATTATCAAAATGTTAATCAAAACCCAAAAACAGATCCCACTTTCGCTATAAGTTCCAACTCAAAAGTGTTTTATCTTATTTATCCATTTAATAAATTATATTTTATCTAAAATACTCAATATAATGACTCCATTATAATACTAATCATGATACTTTTCACCTAAAACAATCCCTATATGTTTTTAATATATGAAACCACCTCATCCAAACATGTTCTGACATTTAGATCAATCCAAATTTATCAATTTTAATTGTACCAAAGTCCTATACAACTATACATAGAAAATTATCAAAAGTTTCATAGAATATTCTGAAAAAACCAATCAAACACTTTACCAATAAAAAAACATTGTCTCACACTAATGAATCAAACCAAACACATAATTCATATATAAAAAAGATTTCGAACACTAAAACCCTATAATTAATATTTCATTGTCTAAGCATTTCAAATCAAATAAGAACATACCTTAAATTTGGAGGTTTGACATCAGTAATAGGGTTTGAAGATGATAGAGTTAGGGTAGGCGGTGGTGGCAGTGACAATGGAGGTTGCTGAGGGGATTGCCGCAGAGGTGGGGTTCGTAGTGGAGGTGGGTTCGCGGCGGAGGTGGGTTCACAGTGGAGGTGGTTTCCCAGTGGAGGTGGGTTCGCAGCGGAGGTGGGTTCGCAGTGGAGGTGGGTTTGTGGCACAGGAGGGGTTCATGGAGGAGATGGGGTTCGTGGGTGAGGTGGTTTTGTGATGGAGGAGGGGTTTGTGGTAGAGGTGGGGTTCTTTAGAGAATCGGTTTTTGGCCTAATACGACTTTGAAATATTTATAAGAATATTTTTAGAGATGGGCGCTGAGATGGAGTGCAATTACGAGGTTTGGTGTACCTGAAATTAATTTTATAAAAATGTTAAGTGTTTTTATATTATGCATGCATGGTTAACTAAATAAAATGGGATATCTCTTAAATGGTTGATCAGATTGGAAATCTGATACCACAGTTGGGTTCAGAATGCGGTGTTTCCCTTAGGCGTGACATAAAATAAGTCGGTGTAGGATGTTCAGACCCCTCGCTTGTTGGCAGCATTATAATGGATAAATTAAGCTATTAATTTATTCATTTAATAGCTCAAACTCGAATAACTCATAGACGAGGGATCAGATGAAAAATATGATGCCACCGATGAGCTCATAACGTAGGCTTTACCCTAATCAGGGTGTAACCTTTGTTGGCGTCGGGTGTTCGGCTTATGCACCATCATGGGAGAATAATTAAATAATTAAAAAATTGTTTATATAATTATTTAATTAATTTCCTTTAACCTGATGGGAGGTTATAAATTCATGGTTATGAGATCTTGGCCTCATAACCCTTTTTTTCCAACGTATCATCATCCTCTCCTCTCCTATCCCCTCTGGTGACGAATAACGATGAAGCCTTGGATCCAGGTGGATCGAAGCATGGAAAACGCAACATCTTCTTCTCATTGTTGTGAAAGTGTGATCCTCATCAACACCGAATGGATCTTGATGAATGCGATATTCACCAACAATCGATCCAAACCTAAGGTGGGATTTATCCTTGTGGATTCCTTACCCCGGTTTAATTTTTCATGACAAACACGAATTAAATTAATTAATTCACGAATCAAAAAAAAAAATGGATTGAATCAATTTCTTATTGTTTTTCTTGAAATTGAAAATCTTGAAGTATGATAAATATATTTTTGTTAATTCCTCATGTTCTTGTTTCTCAACGACGATAGTCAAACAAACACGGCCATCGATCTGCACATAAATCATGCCCTTTTCTATTTCATTCTCTGCATGCTCTTCGCGTGTTATTCATCACAAAATAATTAATCACGCTAAAATCTCAATGTTTCGTTGAGCGTAACATACAGACATGGAGACCTTGACCCTAGGATCACAGATCTACAATCGTTACAATTTTCGGTCTTAGAACAAAGATGCGGCGGTCCGTGTAGATAGTTGTGGCTGCTTCATGCGGGCAAGCGGGGGCAAAGGGGCGTGGATCGCAGCGGCAGCCCAGGCGAGGAAGATCGAGCAGCAAGCCAAGGCGGCTTCAGGTAGTGCGGATGGCTTGAGGCGCAGTGGCATGGCAGGCTGGAGGTGTGGTGGTGTGGCTAGCCGGAGGTGGTGGCAGTAGTTTTGGTCGTGCTGAAGAAGGCTGGGTGATTGGGTTTGCGAAGGTCTTAATTGGGAGAAGAAATTGTGAATGAAGAATTAGATTGAAGAGAGAATGAGATAACAAAAATTGAGAAATAATAAAAGAAAAAAAAAGAAATCAATAAGGAGTGGGGTGTGGTTAACATGGAGTCAAGGATGCGCCTATTTTGGTGTCGGCGTGGGAATGAGGAGCTTCCTTAGTAAGTCATTATTCTTATATATTATAATAATTATTAAAAGATAATAATGATAATATAAAAGAGGAGTTAATCATGGGGGGATTATCCGTTGCACTTTTAAAAGAGGTTGAGTGTGGGTTTTTATTGAGGGAAAAATAAAATAAAGGTTAAATAAAAATAAAAACAATATAATATGTTATTATTATTTTTGTTTGGAAAACCGTGTATTCATCCATAACTTATCCATATGAACTCGGTTTCACGAACCGTTAGCGGAAGTGCAACCCTGACATTGAGATGGACATTCTGAGTCCAATATTGGATGTATTTTTCAGATTTTCGGATTGGGTACCCGAAACACTCATAAATTAATATATTTAATATTATTATTAAATCTTCGACCCATAATAACTCCTGCATGTGAAATCCGATTGACTGACCGTCAGTAGAGACGTGAATCTGTCTTTAAGGAGATCGATTCAAGTCTAATTTTGGATAATAAATTCTGGTTCGTGGATCAGGTCCACGAAACACCCAATAATAATATTATTATCATTATTATGGGATCTTGTATCCAACATATCTCCCTCATACGGTGTCAGAATGACGAACCGTCTGTGACATTGCGACCCTAAAATTAAGATGGATGTTTCAAGACCAATTATGAATATTTTAAGTTGAGGTAGAAGCACAGGCCCCACGAGGCACGGTTCGTGCCTATGGTGGTGAAATGTAATTTTTTTACCGGGTATTCATTTTGGAAAAACGGGTAGTCCATATCGTGTGTTTTTCCATGTGGATCGCAATGGTGTGACCCATTCAGTTATCTGGTTCCATTTGAAGTATGATCAGGTTGGATCGAACATGAATCCAACCGAACCCTCGGTACTAAAAATGCCTATAACTTACTGACTGGGCGTCCGATTTACGCACCTTCTATCGTGTTGGAGCCCTTATGACATGGCGGTCCTTCAGGATACTCCCTTGTGGAACTTCGTGGTAGTTGAGGTATGAATGATAACATAAGGAGCAGAACCAGGGCTTTTATTTTAGTGAGAGTTAGGATGACTACTCCCTTGATGACTCTAAGGTGCGAGTATTCCTTACTCCTCTACTTCGGTAGAGACGGGACTCACCACCTCATGAGTGCGGGTTTGTTTTCCTTTGGGATGATTTTCATATCTTTGGGGTCGGTACTCCACTACACAGCCAGACCAGGCTGGCTGCATGGGTTACCCTGTGTGCCAGTTACACGGGTTGTAACACACGGGTTGAAGCCGTGTACAATCACAAGGCTAGCGTACACAGAGTCCTCCCCGGATAGAGGAACACGGCGTGTCACTCCCTTACACGACGTGTATACCTTCTTCTACACGACAAGCCTTACGACACAAGCCATAGTACATGGGAAGTACCCAGGTTCAGAAGACATGGTGTGTGACACTTCTACACACTGTGTACTTCTTAGTACATGGCTTGATCTTCTTGTTCGATGTATCTTGGACATGTTTTGTTTGGGTTAGTTCCCATTCTTCTCATTCCCCTAGAGGTCAAGTATCATTTCCATTCACTGGAGTATGATCCCTTCAGCAGGACTTCTCAAGATAGAGTTAGGTATCCCTCTGAGAGGCCCAGAGCAAGATCCTTTATCCATTCTTGACCCTAGTTAGAGTCAGGTATCAACGTGAATATTCCCACAGGGTGCCAATCCTATACCTAGAAGGTGAATTCGGATGAGTCACTGTATCCACCAAGGCCCTGGCAGTGATCCTCATCTGTGTATCATGATCTTTCCCACTCAGGAGTGTATTCTCCTGTAATGAGTTTATCTATCTCTCACGACCTTTCCCAAAGAACAGTACTTCTCGGACGGACGTTATCAGAGCTATCAGACTCATGGAGTGAGTTCTCCCGGATGAGTGCTTCATGGAATATTTGAAATGGATCCCTAGCATGGGTACGCAGTTGTTTGACTTGTCTCTAGACTACGGGTCTGAGTTACGAGTATATATGGATGCCTTGGGTATATGTATGGGCATATATCTGGTGTGAGCTGTGAGATGGAGACCCCCTTACTATATCATTTGGGTTTCTTCGAGAGATCATATCTATTATTGGGTGGAGCTATACTCTTTCCATTCACTCTTGTTGTACCTTGTTCTCTCTTACTGCTCCCCTCTTCAGTACCTCTCTTACTCCTCCCTCAAGCCTTTGGGGCATCCTACTGAGTATTCTTATACTCACCCCTGCTTGGCCTTTTCCCGCATTTGGTGTGCCCTTGCAGGTGATAGACATGTTGATCGTGATATCAGAGGAGCTTAGGGATACATGGTGCTTGGACCGTATGTGTTGGTCGTAGCTTGGGATTCCGGAGTGGGGATATTCCAACTGTTTTACTGCTTTTTTCACCTGTTACCGGGTTGTGGCACTTTTATAATTGGGTGTGTATTTTTCCCCTTTCACTTCCAGCTTTACTTTTCTTGTACTGGAACTGTTTAGTGATCGATCCATTTTTGTTTGGTTCTCTTTTTATAGTAGTGTTGTACTTTACTTTATTTTCCTATAAAATTTTGCATTGAGTTGGATGCGTGTGTGTGTGTGTACAGGTTCTTAGGAAAAGGCCTCCCAGAGTTTGTTGTGCCTTCGGCGCTAGTCACTAGCCCCTGACCTATGGAGGTTGGCTTGGGGTAGTTGCAGCTCGAGCCCTGGTACGGGTCGGGTTGTGATAGGTTTAGAAGGCAGCCGAGGTGGGGTTCGCGATAGAGGTGGGGTTTGTGGTGGAGGAGGGATTCGTGATGGCAGAGGAGGGATTCACAAAAAAAGATGGGGGGTCGGGGTAGAGGAGGGGTCAACGAAGGCAGAGGAGGGGTCAGCGACGGTAGAGGTCGGCTTCTGCGGGTGATTGAGGCATGAGAGAGAAGACTCCGACTGTTAGGATTCATTTATAAAATCAGGTAAAGCTTTAATAAACACTAGTTAAAAAGCATTGATAAAGGTATGTTTAATCAGCACTAAAATAGAAAGTGTTGATAAAGCTATAATGTTATTAATTTATTAATATTATTATATATATTTATAAAATTATATGCATATATAAATTTAAATTTATTTATTTATAATTATAACTTTAAATAAATATATTTACTGTTTATATTTATATATATAATACATATATTTAAATAATTATATATATTTATAAAATTATAAATATTATAAATAAATAAATAATTATTTATAATTATAAAATTATAATAAATATATTTATTATATTTATAGTTATATATAATATATATATAATAAATATATTTATTATATATAATTATAAATATATATTTATTTATATTTATAACTATAAATTTATATATTTTTATTTAAATAATATAAAATTATAATAACTACATTTATTATATTTATAAGGTTAAAAATATATCAATTTAAATAAATATATTTATAAATATATAAAAATATTTATAAATAAATACAAATATTTATAATTATAATTCTAAATAAATATAGATATATTTAAATAATTATAAAATTACCAGAAATATATTAATTATATATATATTTATAAAATTAGAAGTATAATCAAGCACTCACAACCGACACAGATCAACGTGACAACAAACCCTCATAGACCATAGAAGACCTAGATCTCAACCACTGGACTTAGTCACCCAACGAACACTTCATCGAAGTCCCCCTACAACGTTGACGATGTCACGACCCGTCCTCGGGGCCCGTGCCATGACTACCCCAAGCTCGCCTTCCTTAGGCTAGGAGCTGACAACTAGCACCAAAGGCGTAAATCCCGATAAAAGGGGAGCCATTGCCTTTAGAAAGTAAACAAACACCACAGAGTATGAAAACTAAAGTAAAAACTAAGTAAACTGAGTACAAAAGTAAGTGCTAGAAAGTAAATGGACCAGAATACAAACCCAACTGAAAGTAAAGTACAACTGAAAGAAAGTACAACAACAGAAAAGTAAAGCTGCAACACCAAACCATCCACTTGAAATCCCACCTGAAGGGTGGGTACAGATAGTCTCCTCAGCTCCTCGGCTCCAGCCGTCCGCTCCGTGTACGTCCCATCCAGTGATCCACCTCCAGGTACCGACCAGCTCCACGAGCCACCACCTCGATCAGCGTTGTCCGTCGTCTGCATCCAACACAACGTAGTGCGGGCATATCCCGTGCAGGGGTGAGTATACGATACTCAGTAGGGACCCCGAGACTCACGAAGGTCTCCCAGAATCCACGAAAGATAACCACAAAGTAAAGATACAATCATGAAGTATCAACCAACTCTACTTAGGTATATGTCCATACATATACCTAAGTCATCAATTCCAGTTCAGCTCCAACTCACAAGATCAAGTACAACCCAGTACACACAGGAAAGTAAAACTCAATCCACACAGGAAAGTACGTCCCAATCCACACAGGAAAGCAAGTCAATCTTATCGAAGATAAAGATTGAAAGTCAAGACTCATCTCACACAGGTATACTAATCACGAAGTGGTGTGGAGATGATTGATGTATTCTCTGAATCATCTCCTATGCCGAACCCACGTAGGATCCAAGTACAGATGTCGTCGCTGCTGAACCCACGTAGGATCCAAGTACAGTAACCGTCACTGCCGAACCCACATAGGATCCAAGTACAGTAACCATCGCTGCCGAACCCACATAGGATCCAAGTATAGTCGTCATCGCTACCGAACCCATGGAGGATCCAAGTAAAGTCGTCCTCACTGCCGAACCCACGTAGGATCCAAGTACAGTCGTCATCGTCGTCACAGTCGCAACCAGCTCTAGGGTTCCCGCACACAGCACGCTCAATTCCGGGAGGGTCCTCTCCACGAGCCAAGGGGTTGATACATCAACTGTCACGAAGTCCAGAGTTGATGTATCACAAAGTTCCGTCTCGACAATAGGAACTCAACATGACAAACGGCGCGTCAATCGGACGCTCGGTCTGAGAGATATTGGCTTTTTCGTCCCAGGGACCTGGTTGGTTTTTAAGCTACAACCAACCTGACCATACACCAGCTGCGTCCAAACCTTGAGTGGAGTAATCCAAAAGAACCGTCTCACTAAGAGGAATCCAAAAAAGTCGACGACACATCAATCAGATGTCTGGAGCTCAAGTTATAAGCGTTTCTGCGCCGAGGACCCGGTTGGTTTCGTGTCTGAACCAACCTGGCCATACCCAAAGTTCTTCGAAATCCTGAGTTTAATATACCTAAACGGCCGTCTCGATCCAAGGATCCCAACGCAACTGAAGGTGCGTCGATCGGAGGTCCTTAGCCCAAGATATGGGTGTTTGAACGGATCTGTCCGAAAACATGGGGTTTGGGCCCGGTCCGACCCGGCCCAATACCCCCTGGGTCAGCCCAGCTTGGCTGGCGTGGCCTGGCCCAGCGTGGCGGCCCGGACCGGCGGGGGCGGTCCGGCCCAGCGCGGGCGGTCTTGCCGGCACCGGCGGTCCGTCCCGACGCGGGCGGTCCGGCCCAGCGCGGACCGCGGCTCGGCTCAAGGCCGAGTTGGACGTGGATGGGGGGGGGGGGGGAGTGGTGCCCCCCTTGTTTTGAAATGGTGGCCCCCTCTCAGGGCACGCACTTTCCAGCTTCCGGGGGTTACAACCCCCGGACTTCCCGGAAAACGTCCGGCCATAATGGCCGGACGGTGGGCTGCCGCGGGACCCCCGCCGCAGGTCCCACCTCCTGGTGGTGCCGGTGGCCGGCCGAGTCCCTCCACCGTGGCCCACCCCGGCCATGACCCCTTGGTGCTCCGGCGTGGCGCGACGACAACACGCCCCTCCGCCGCGGCCCACTCTTGGCCGCGGCCTCCTTCGGCTTCACCGGTGCGGTGCGATGACGCCGCGCACCACCACGGCGGCCCGCTCTGGTCGCGGTTCTCTGATTCCCGCGTTGTGCAATGGCACTACGCCATCTTCGCCACCATGAACAACAAAGGTAAACAAAAAGGGGAGGAGGATCAGCCATGTTTGTGCGGTCCGACCTCCTCCCGTTGTGATGATAGAAGGCGGCCAAAGAACGAGTATACACAATGAAAAACAAGTGCAAATTTAATTGATTAAATTTGAACTTAACCCCTACCTCAAAGAAGTTCACGGAAGCTAGCATCATGGAGAACAGTGTCGCTGGGTGAGGCTCCATATACGTTGATGGAGAACGTCTGAGGAAGAAGCAACGTCTCCCTTTCTTTGACGCGGGAAGAAGATGGAACGACGTGACGACGTTCTTCGTCGAAGTAGGGATGTTCTTCATCGGAGAAGATGAAGTTCCTCAAGAGAAGAAGAGCTCTCCCTCTCTCAATCCTCCACACAACAACTAACCCCTAAAATAAAATAAGACTTGTCTGATTTTATTACTTCAATCCAGGCATTTTAATTTTTAAAAATCAAACACAAATCCCATTTAATTGATTATGTGTGTTGGATTGAATAAAGAGGAGAGAGGGGAGAGTTACAAATTAATGGGAGTTGTCAAATTAAAGAGGAGTTAGAGGAGTTAGAGGAATTTGAAGGGGTGGGGATCGTGTGGGCCCCACCTCACTAATATCCTATCAAGAGGAGTTAGGATTTCAGTGGGTCCCACCCCAACTCCCATACCTAGGAATAAACCACCTAGAAAAGAGAAATAAAATTGTGACACAACTTTATTTCACTTTACACCTAATCCATTTTTAAACAACTACTCCCAAGCAAACACAACTCCAATAAAGGTCTTCCTAAGAAATTACCGGTGCTGCAGTTTCATCGCTGCCCTCAGATTTTGATTTCGAGCACCGGTTCAAAAGTTAGAAAAACCTACTCGTTCGTTCACTGAACTTACCCGAGCTAAACTTTGGAAATTGATTTCGAGCACACCAGGCCTCGGAATCAGGTGCCGTCAGAAACTGCGTACTCATAAAATCCCAAATAATTTAAGAAAAAAATTTTCTTGAAATTTATGAGTCTTTACATTACTCCCACCTCAAGACTTTACGTCCCCGTAAAGGTACATCACAAACTAGGGGAACAAAAGAGGGTACTGTGCACGCATATGTGCCTCCCGCTCCCATGTGCTCTCCTGGAGGTTCTCGTGCTGCCACCTGATGCGCACTAGAGGAATAGACCGTCCACATAGGACCCTATCCCGTCAATCCTCGATCTCCACTGGGACCTCTGCAAAAGTCGCACCATCATCGATATCCATCTCCCCATGGTCGATGATATGCATCGGGTCGTGCACGTATCTCCTCAGCTGAGATATGTGGAAGACTTCGTGCACCCGGTGCAACTAAGGTGGTAGAGCCAGGCGATAAGCCACCCCGCCTATCCTGCTGAGAACCTAGAATAGTCCGATGAAGCATGGAGATAACTTGCCACCCCGACCAAATCTACGTAATCCACGTCGAGGTGAGACCCGTAAGAAAACGTGGTCATCATCCTCGTACTCCAGTGGTCTCCGCCACCTATCAGCATAAGAATTCTGTCAGCTCTGAGCTATACTTATCCGCTCCTAGATGACCTAGACCTTCTCTGTCGTAGCCTGGACCATCTCTGGTCCCATAATTGTTGACTCCCCAGGGTCTGTTCAGAACAGAGGTGATCTTCAAGGTCGGTCGTACAATGCCTCGTATGGTGCCATCCCAATGGTGTAGTGATAACTATTGTTGTATGCGAACTCTACCAAAGGTAGGTGATCCTCCCAGCTATGACCAAAGTCGAGGAAACATGCACGGAGCATGTCCTCGAGAGTCTGAATGGTCCTCTCCGTCTGGCCATCCGTCTGTGGGTGAAAGGTGGTTCTCAGGCATATCTGCGTCCCAAATGCCTCCTACAACCCCTTCTAAAGCCGGGAAGTTAAGCGAGCATCCCGATCGGAGACGATAGATAATGGAACACTATGAAGCCGTACGATCTCCTGAATGTAGAGGCGTCCCAAGCTCTCCACTGATCCCTGCTCTCTGATGGGTAATAAGTGGGCCAACTTGGTGAGTCAGTCGACGATCACCCAAATGGAGTCGTGTCCTCTAGAAGTACGTGGAAGCCCAGTCATGAAATCCATAGATATCCCATCCCACTTCCACTCCGGGACCTCCAAGGGATGTTCCAAGCCTGCGGGTACCTGGTGCTCCGCCTTCACCTGCTGGAAGGTGAGGCATCGTGAAAAAAACTCCGCCACAACCTTCTTCATACCCATCCACCAGTGCTATCGTCTGAGATCTTGGTACATCTTCGCTACCCATATATGTACCACTAAAGGGGAAGTGTGAAACTCTCTCAGCACCTCCTCCTGTAAAGCAGCTGGTATCATAGTACATCCTTTGAAAAGGATGACGTGCTCTCCTCCTACAGAAAATCCATCAGGTGCCTGTCCTGTGGAAATCTGTGCACGCTGCGTCTCACAGTAAACGTCCCCACGCTGTGCCTCTCTGACCCACTGAAGTAGTGGAGGAGTGACAGTGAGGGACTGAAGAAAGGATGCCCCATCTCTATCCACGAAGGATATCTGCAAAGCAGTTAGCTACTCTATCGCCTCTCCAAGTAGCTGAATGCCCGTCCTCCTGCTGAGAGCATTGGATACTACGTTCCCCTTTCCCAGAGTATAGACTATCTTAAAGTCATAGTCCTGAAGGAACTCGAGCCATCACCGCTGTCTCAGGTTCAGATCCTTCTGCGAGAATATGTACCTGAGACTATGGTGGTTAGAGTATACTGTAAAGCGCTCGTCCATCAGATAGTGCCGCCACATATTCAGAGAGAAGACCACTGCTGCTAACTCTAGGTCATGGGTAGCGTAGTTCTGATCGTGCTGCCTCAACTTTTGTGATCCATAGGTGATCACTGCCCTCTCCTACATCAGGACACACCCGAGTCCGGTCCCTGATGCATCGCAGTAGACTACGTACCCTACTCCCTCCTCCGGTAGCCTCAAGATGGGTGCAATGGTAAATCTCTGTCTCAGCTCCTAGAAGCTCTGCTGACATCTATCTGACCACACGTAGGGTTTTCCATTCTTCATAAAAGCTAAAGGCGGTGCTGAAACTCTGGATAAGTCTGACACAAATCTCCGATAGTACCCAGCCAGACCTAGGAAACTCCGCACCTTCGTCACGCTCCTGGGTGGCTCTCAAGCTAGCACTGCCTCGATCTTCGCAGGATCCACCGTAACACCCACCTCAGAGATGAAGTTCCCTAAGAAGTGGACCTCATGTATCCATAACTGACACTTCGAGAGATTACCATAAAGATGGTGCTCTTGAAGTGTGTTCAGTACAACCCGAAAGTGTTAGGCGTGCTCCTCCTCAGTAGTCGAGTAAATCAATATGTATTCGATGAATACTATGACAAATCGATCGAGGTAAGTCTGGAAGATCCTGTTCATGAGACTCATGAACACTTCTAGAGCATTAGTTACGCCAAAAGGCATAACCAAGAACTCATAGTGGTCATACCGACACCTGAAAGCCGTCTTCTAAAAATCCTCATCTTGAACTCTGAGCTGATGATAGCCTGACCTGAGGTCTATCTTCGAGAACCATCATGATCCCTTGAGCTGATCGAAGAGGTCGTCAATCCTCAGTAGAAGATAATTTTTATTCATGGTAACCTGGTTTAGGCGATGGTAATCGACAAAAAATCGCAAGCTCCCATCCGCCTTCTTGGTAAACAAAATCGGGGAAGCCCAGGGTGAAACACTGGGTCAGATGAATCCCTTGCCCTGCAAGTCCTCCAGCTGTATCTGTAGCTCTCGATGCTCAGCAGGAGCTATTCGATATGTTGGAGTAGATATCAGGGTTGTCCCCGGGTACATGTCAATATAAAAGTCTACCTCTCTGCGAGGTGGTAGTCCTGGAACATCTTCAGGAAAAATGTCCGTATACTAATCCACCACAACAGGAAAACTCAGACTCCGCACGTCAACTGCTCCTAGGATGAGACTAGCCAACTAATGAGTGATCAGCTGTCCTCTCCTCCGTGTGAGTCCATCCTGTGCTGTAAAGGCTCCCTTTTCGCCGGTGAAGGTGAACCTTCTCCCATCGGTGCAGACACATTGTACCTTGCGCCTAATACAGTCGATCTGAGCATGGACCGTAGATAACCAATCCATGCCCAAGATGATGTCGTAAGGCCTCGACGCCTCTACGAGAAGATCCCAGCCGAAGCTCTCGCCTCCTAGAGTAAGCTCACACTGCCGGCACCAGTGCGTAATCATCGAGTCTGCTCCCGTAGGAGTCTCTAGCGATAAGGATCAAGCCAACGACTCCATCAGAATCTTCGAGCTCCGAACAAGGGCAGCAGCAATAAAAGAATGACTCGCTCCTGTGTCTATAAGAACTGCAGCAAGGGTGGAGTAGACACAGATAGTACCTCGAATCATCTCAGGTGTGGCGTGGTTGTAGGACTTCGCTTCCTGAAGCTGAGCCTACCTCTGTCCGCCAGCTCCCTATGGTCGGGGTGGACCTCCTGGTGGTGGTGGTGGTAGAGCCTCAAAGAGTCTCCCACCACCCGCTGCTCGGCCATCTCCTCTGCCTCGTTCTCCTGCTCCCTGCGGACCGCCACGGTCGAACCTCTGCCTCTGCCTGGGTGGTCCCTCAACCATCTGTTGCTCCTCTGCATAGCGGGTCGGGCAGTCACGAGCCATGTGGCCCTGCCCGCCCATGCATAGCACTGTCTACCTCTCGTATGTTTGGCTCTATTATGTGAGCCCCGCACCTCCGAGCCAGTATCCTGAGGTCATCTGCCTGATGGTCTGGTCCGCTTAGACCCCTGTGACATCCGTCGACTACCTGCTGCAGAAGACTCCGCTACGTGCCGCCCTGCGATAGGTCTCGCTGCTAGTGTAGGATCATAAAGAAATCTCTCTACAATAAGGGCTCGCTCCATTACTCCTGCCTGCGTCGGAATGCTGAGGGAGATCATCAATGCCCTGATCTCATGCCTTAGTCCCTACTCGAAGGTCCAAGCCCGAAAGAATGAGTCCCGTAACATGTCCGTGGAGTAGCGTGAGAGATCGGTAAATCTCACCGAGTACTGGGCTACTGTTATGCTTCCCTGCCGCAGCTGTAGTAGCTCCTGAATGCGCACCGCACAGAGGGTTGCTGGAACGAACTCTGACCGGAAGAGGCTCTCGAAGTCCATCCATAGAAGAGATGCCTCAATGTGAACCTAGAGCATCAGGATCCACCATATATCTGCTGCCGCGTGCAGGAGACTCGCTGAAAGGATCACCATGAGGTCTGCTGGTGTCCCTACCAACCTAAAGACTTGAACGACAGCCTTCAGCCAATCCTCAGCTGCCTGAGGGTCCATCTCCCTGCGGAACCTGGGCGGTCACTGACGCTGAAACTTGTACAGTGCACTAGGGCGACGTGCACTCTCAGCTGCTGGGGCTGGTGGCATCGGTGGCTCGGTAGGTAGAGGTACCGCCGGTGCCTTCGCTGTAATGGGGCCTTGCTCCGAGGCCTCTTCACTCGGTGGGATTCCGTATCGCACAAAGATCGGAACCCTAGCTGGATGCCGTCGTGGGGATATCCTCAAAAGAAATAGGTGCGCCATAGTTGAAACAATATACCTGGTGAGCTGACACAAAGTAATCACAAAGAAAACTTTTGAAACACACATGCAATCAATATTTTCGTGCATTGAGTTGGAAATCAGAAGTCAGGGTCCTGGTGTATGGATACGTCGGCTGCCGCACCAACACTGGACTCCCTGGACTGATAACCACACTCAATACCCTTAACACTATTGATTTACATAGAAGAAAGATCAGAGTCCCGAGTTCTGCGGTAGAACCGAACTCCTCTGATACCAATTTGTCACGACCCGTCCTCGGGGCCCGTGCCGTGACTACCCCAGGATCACCTCCCTTAGGCCAGGGGATGGCGACTAGCACCAAAGGCATAAATCCTGATAAAAGGGGATGCATTGCCTTTATAAAGTAAACAAACACCACAGAGTATGAAAATTGAAGTAAACACTAAGTAAACTGAGTACAAAAGTAAGTGATGGAAAGTAAATGGGTCAGAATACAAACCCAACTGAAAGTAAAGTACAACTAAAAGAAAGTACATCAGCAGAAAAGTAAAGCAACAACACCGAGCTGTCCACTGGAAATCCCACCTGAAGGGTGGGTACAGATAGTCTTCTCAGCTTCTCGACTCCAGCCATCCGCTCTGTGTATGTCCCATCCAGTGATCCACCTCCAGGTACCGACCAACTCCACGAGCCACCACCTCGATCAGCGCTGTCCGTCGTCTGCATCCAACACAACATAGTGCGGGCATAGGCAGTGCAGGGGTGAGTATACGATATTCAGTAGGGACCCCGAGACCCCCGAAGGTCTCCCAGAATCCACAAAGGATAACCACAAAGGAAATATACAATCAAGAAGTATCAACCAACTCTACTTAGGTATATGTCCATACATATACCTAAGTCATCAATTCCAGTTCAGCTACAACTCATGAGCTCAAGTACAACCCATTCCACACAGGAAAGTAAAACTCAATCAACACAGGAAAGTACATCCCAATCCACACAGGAAATCAAGTAAATCTTATCGAAGATAAATATTGAAAGTCAAGACTTAGCTCACACATGTATACTAATCACGAAGTGGGGTGGAGATGATTGATGTAGCCTCTGAATCATCTCCTCTACTCAACCCACATAGGATCCAAGTACAGATGTCGTCACTACCGAACCCACGTAGGATCCAAGTATAGTAACCGTCGCTTCCGAACCCATGTAGGATCCAAGTACAGTCATCATCGCTGCCGAACCCATGGAGCATCCAAGTACAGTTGTCCTCGATGCCGAACCCACGTAGGATCCAAGTACAGTCGTCATCGTCGTCACAGTCGCAACCAGCTCTAGGGTTCCCGCACACAACATGCTCGATTCCGGGAGGGTCTGCTCCATGAGCCAAGGGGTCGATACATCAACTGTCACGAAGTCCAGAGTTGATGTATCACAAAGTTCCGTCTTGACAATAGGAACTCAATGCGACAGACGCGCGTCAATCGGACACTCGGTCTGAGAGATATTGGCTTTTTCGTCCCAGGGTCCCGGTTGATTTTTAAGATAAAACCAACCTGACTATACTCTAGCTACGTCCAAACCTCAAGTGGAGTAATAAAAAAGAACCTTCTCACTAAGAGGAATCCAACAAAGTCGACAGCACGCCAATCGGATGTCCGGAGCTCAAGTTATAAGCGTTTCTGCTCCGAGGACCCAGTTGGTTTTGTGTCCGAACCAACCTGGACAAACCCAAAGTTCTCCTAAACCTTGAGTGTAATATATAGAAATGACCATCTCAATCAAAGGATCCCAATGTAACTGACGGTGCATCGATCGGAGGTACGTAGCCCAAGATATGGACGTTTGAATGGATCTATCCGAAAACATGGGGTTTGGGCCCGATCCGACCCGAACCAATACCCCCTGGGTCGGCCCAAACCAGGTCGACCCGACCCGGGTCTGGTTCCGACCCGGCTGGCATGGCCTGGCCCAGCGCGGTGGCCTGGCCAGGCGTGGGCGGTCCGGCCCGGCGCGGGCGGTCTGACCCAACACGGGTCGCGGCTCGGCTTGAGGCCGAGCTGGATGCGGGGGGGGGGGGGGGGGGGGGGGGCACTACCCCCTTGTTTTGAAACGGCGGCCCCCTCTCGAGGACCTCCCTTGCCACCTACCAGGGGTTGCAACCCCCGAACTTCCTAGAAAATGGTCGGTCGTAATGGCCGGCCGGTGAGCTGCCACAGGACCCCTGCCATGGGTCCCGCCTCCAGGTGGTGCCGGCGGCCAACCGAGCCCGGCCGCCTCCACTTGAACCGCCGCGGCCATTGTCGTGGATCTTCTTCGGCCGGCGTGGCGTGACAGCGCTGCGCCCCTCTGCCACAGCCCGCTCTTTGCCGGGGCCTCCTTCAGATTCACCAGCGCGGCGCGACGGTGCCACGCACCACCGCCACGGCCCACTCCAACCACGGTTCTCTCATTCCTGCACGGTGAAATGGCACTGAGCCATCTTCACCACCATGAACAACAAAGGTAAAAAAAAGGGGAGGAGGATCAGCCGTGTTTGTGCGGTCTGACCTCCTCCCGTTGTGACGATAACAGGCGGCCAAAGAACGAGTATACACAATGACAAACAAGCACAAATTTAATTGATTAAATTTGAACTTAACCCCTACCTCAAAGAAGTTCGCGGAAGCTAGCATCGCGGGGTGAGTCTCTGTATACATTGATGGAGAACGTCCAAGGAAGAAGCGACGTCTCCCTTTCTTTGACGCGAGAAGAAGATGGAACGACGTGACGACGTTCTTCATCGAAGTAGGGATGTTCTTTGTCGGAGAAGATGAAGTTCCTCAAGAGAAGAAGATATCTCCCTCTCTCAATCCTCCACACAACAACTAACTCCCAAAATAAAATAAGGCTTTTCTTATTTTATTACTTCAAGCCATGAATTTTAATTTTTAAAAATCAAACACAAATACCATTTAATTGATTATGTGTGTTGGCTTGAATAAAGAGGAGAGAGGGGAGAGTTACAAATTAATGGGAGTTGTCAACTTAAAGAGGAGTTTTAGGTATTTGAAGGGGTGTGGATCGTGTGGGACCCACCTCACTAATATCCTATCAAGAGGAGTTAGGATTTTAGTGGGTCCCACCCCAACTCCCATACCTAGGAATAAACCACCTAGAAAAGAGAAATAAAATTGTGACACAACTTTATTTCACTTTACACTTAATCCATTTTTAAACAACTCCTCCCGAGAAAACGCAACTCCAATAAAGGTCTTCCTAAGCAATTACCGGCACTGCGGTTTCATCAGTGCCCTCAGATTTTTATTCCGAGCACCGGTTCAAAAGTTAGAAAAACCCGCTCATTCATTCACTGAATGTACCCGAGCTAAACTTTGAAAATTGATTTCGAGCACACCGGGCCTCGGAATCAGGTGCCGTCAGAAACTGCGTACTCGTAAAATCCCAAAGAATTTAAGAAAAAAAATTTCTTGAAATTTATGGGTCTTTACAGATGACCCTGCATTCTCCACCATGATCCCCCGCCAGAGATCCACCACGATGAACAGAACCCGCCGCAGACACGCCTCTCGATGCCGTCATGAAGCCTCTGCCGAAGGATCCCGCCCCAATGAAGCTCAGACCATCACCATAAGAACGTATTTGAAAGATGACCGATACCACACAAGTCGATACCTTGACACCACCATTGTAAGAGATGCCACTACAAGCCATGATCTCACTGGGAAGAAGCGATGCCGAGGAGAAGAGCTACAACCAACCTGCTGTGACGAGGGAAGGAAGGCGGTGACAGAGGGAACCCTAGCACGATGCAACGCCCCTTTCGGGATCATCAAACCTTTATCCATCATAACATTATTAGAATTATATATATGTTAAAATAATTTTAAAATTATAACAAATATATTTATTATATTTATAAAGTTATAAATATATATAATTAATATATTTATTATAAATTTATAATTATTTAAATATGTCTGTGTATTTAGAATTATACATATAAATATTTTTATATATTTATAAATATATTTATTTAATTATATATATTTATAACTTTATATAAATATATTTATTGGAATTTTATAATTATTTGCATATATATATATATATATATATTTATAATTATAAATATACATAAATATATTTATAAATATTTGTATATAATTATAAATATATAAATATATATTTATAAAATTATAATAGATGTATCTATTGTAATTTTATAATTATTTATATATATATAGTTATAATTATAATTATAAATAAATATATTTAAAAGTATTTATATATATAATTAAAAATTTATATTTAAAAATATAATAAATATATATATTATTTAAATATATTAATTATAATTTTATAAGTATTTATGTGAATATATTCTGAGGTATAACATGAATGAATCATATACCTAGTAAAGTATATCGATAATAAAAAACGAGTCATCACATATGGACAACATGAATAAAAATAATAAGGGTGTAAAAAAATAATAAAGGGTATTGAAGCTCTTATTAGTTGGGTCTTTAGACTATTAATTGGTGGGTTATCACTTAGGGGGTTATGACTTTCCCATCATGGTTGACTGTGTGCGTGTGTTTCTGTTTCATTGTACCCCTAAGTACCTACTATATATAAATGAACATTAATTCCTGATGAATACATAACATATGCACCTCAATTATACTCACACATCAAACATTTACTGACCAAATTCATTGGAAACATATACTTATTTAAAGAGATATATATATATATATAATTATAATTATAATTATATATATTTAAAAATAATTTATATATAATTATAAATATATAATTATAAATATATAATTATAAATTTAATAAATATATTTATTATTTAATAAAATTTATTATAATCTTACAATTATTTAAATATATATTTATAATCTTATAAATATTTTTAAAAAAAACATTGTATATATATTTGAATTATTAAAAAAAATATTAATTATAAACATGCGTTTTCTATTTAATGTGTATAAATAAACAGTATTTTTGAATATAAATATAATAATTTTATATAAATTAATAATATTTTTTTTAGAAAATTTTATCAGTGCTAATAATAACACTCATAAAAATACATTTTATCAGTACTAAAAAAACATTGATAAAGGGTACACCTTTATCAAGGATTTTTTTAGCACTAATAAAGGGGACATTTATCATCACTTTTAGCTCGCACTGATAAAGACCCACTTTTATCAGCATGTTTTACTTAACGCTAATAAAGGTATATGCCACCCTTGTGTTGATTTGTGGTAGTGTACACGTCAACTGATCCCTTACTAGGCTGAACACATATACAAAATAAATATAATAAAATAAAATATACAAAAGGATCCACTATCATTCCCAAGCCATACCTAAAACCCGATCACTAAAATCTGTCGAGCTACTCCAACTTGATCCTATCATGAACCAACACTGGTGAATCCTGAACTAGTCACCCAAGTCAATATGCAACAAGGCCCAATAGGGGTTCTCGATCCTCCCGGGTTGACAACTAGTGTCGGGGCATCAATAGAGAAACTGAGGGAATGATTTGAACCAATAATAAATAAATGAAACAATAGAAATAAACAGAGAAACCCGATATATATATATATATATATATAAACATTCAAAATGAACATATTTATAAAAAAACTGGAAATACAACAACTGAACAACAAAATCCAAACTAAACCTGATGACCACAACATCTCCATCAGTCTTCGATGGTCACTCTCTGATACCAAAACCAACTATCGCCTTTGGCGATTGAAACCAAGCAGCAACCTACACCAAGAGCTAAAAATAAGAAAGAACTACATGCATGAGTATTAAAACTCAATAAGCGTGCCCGAACAAATCTATTACAAATGCACTTCCTTTAAATAAAAGAAACATCAACTTCATGTTTGAGATAAAATATATAAAAGTAAGCTTTTCCACACATTTAAACTTTAAAATAAAACACACTCCATTTCCCTTTTTCATTACAGATCCAGGTTCTTTTAAAAAAAGCAAACATTAACATTTTCAAGGAGAAAAGTGATGCTTTAATTTCAAAACAGGAACAAGAGAGTATACAACATTTCCAAAAAACATTTTTTCATAAACCTTTGAAATCCAACCCATCACTTTCCAAAGACATACACCACACATGAGAGCACCATAATAATCACATAATAAGGGTAATGAAAATAATCACACAAGAGTAACTAACCAACAATGAATCTCAATAATCAGCCTCATAAAACTAATTTTTAAGGGATGTGTGAAAACCTAGGAGCCTTGGAGAATAATCTAGAACATACTATACATCATGACTCATCCAGAAGGCATGCATCACCCGATGACATCAAATATTCCCACATTCTCAATCACACCCTAACTAGTATGACCGAGGGGCACTATCCCATAAAAATAAATCAAAACAAATCAAATCCCCTATTATGGGCCATTAGTCAGAGTATAATCCTAACTAGTGAAATAGACATTCACCAAAACTCCACTAGCTACACAAGGTTCCCAGGTCAAGAGTATAGAGGGGGTGGGCCAACCAATGCTAACTAAGAATCTAATCACATGCACATATATCATATATAAATAATTCACACAACATGCATCATCTAGAGTCACCCCAAGGATCAATCTCTTGCCTTACAACTCATAGATCACAATGGATTCCACACCGAGGATCTCCCATTATACTCAAAGTAAATGGGTTACGAGGAGTCCACAATGAGGATGCCCCACCCAATCGACATAAATGGATCATGAGGATTCCATAGTGAGGACATCCCAACCATTCAATACAAACAAGGTAAGAGGATTATCCAAGGAGAGTTTTAACAACAACCATTTTCACCAATTTCACAAATTACCAAAAAATGCATCATCATTTTTCAAAGAACCGAAACCACCTTTCCAAAAAGGTGAAAACACAAAAAAATCCATTTCACAACCATTTTATAAGATTCCATTTAGGAACTCACACCATATTTGAAAACTAAATCTTCTTTCATTAAAATTATAAACTTTCCATACACATCATCACATACCAAACCATTTTCCAAACCATGAAACATTCACCGCTTTTAAATCCAAACCATTTAGAAAATAAATTTAAGAAAACCAAACTATCTTTTCAAATGCGAAAAATTAATTTACCAAGACAAACCATTCTTTAAACATCACAAACCACTCACAAAGTCCAACTAGACATTTTATCAAACAGTTGGTGTGCAAGATTTAACAAAGCAATCCCATTTATCACAAGAAAGGAAGAAATCACCACTTTTCACACCAAAAAATTATTCCAAAGATCATGCATCACTATTTAACATATAAAGAAGGTGTGAAAAGAAATATACCAATGATTATTAAATAAAAAGGTAAGTGAAAAGGGAAACCTACCTCAAATCTCATGTGCTTCGCCAACCCAAAACAACCTCGCAAAGGATCCAAGATCCAAGAACAACCAAGCGGAACCCTAAGAAGACAAAACCCCAAACATAAACTAAGGAAAACATGAACCTTAAATCCAAATTACCATGGTAGAAGAAGAACTCAAGAGAAAATGGAAGGAGATAAAAGAGAAAGAATATGAGAAGAGATTACCTTTAATATTCACCCAAAAACATTAATGAATCACTAAATCCACACTATGGAAGAGGAGGAGAGGCAAGGAGAACAAGAGAGAGGATCCCTTTGGGTGGAACAAACTAGGAGAAGAGAAAATGGGGCGTTTTGAGGTTAAAATACTAAGAGGTTAGAAGATTAATTTCACATTTTTTAAGATATGGGGCTGTGCATGGTTTGGCTGCATGGTTTACTAAACTGTGTGCAAACCGTGCACCACTCACTGGAAAAATAGGGAACCCGCATATTTTGGACACACGGTTTGGTAAAACATGCGCCAACCATGTGAAATGGTTATGCTAAGATACAAAGCATCCCTGCATGCTTACTGCACAGTTTGAAAAACCGTGTGCAAGTCGTGCGCCAAGCATTAGACACTAACCCTTACACTACATGGTTTTTTGGGCTAAGTTGCCCGGTTTCTTCTAACAATGTTCCAACAGTGTGCCACCTGCTATCAAGCCCAAAATCCCCACTTTTCACTAAAAACTCCCAAAGTAACTAAGGAATAACCACATGATCAAAAATAAATAAAGGATCACCTCATAATTTAAAATCATCACACCTAAAACTTGAGACAAAATCAAAAGACAAAAGATGAATCAGAACAAATGATGAAAATAAAAATTTGGGTGTGAAAATTCTCCCCACCATGAAAAATTTCCACCCCTGGAAAGTCACAAAATCTCCAATTGATTGATCAAATAACAATGATTTCCACAACCACATGACTCAACCTCTTAAACCAAGAACACCTCAACTATAACCAAAATGAATCCCATACCTCTTACCTAAAATGAACCAATGACCCCAAACCACTTCTTGAGAAATGATAGGAAAACTCAGGCTATATATTCTATAACCATGATTCAAACAATACCATTGGGAATACTCCCAAAATACCAATGATTACTCAAATAAAAAAATCAAAACCGAAAACCCCAAATGAAAATACTTGTTTCCAAGTGAATGATAGAAACTAAACTAGATTAACAACATGGGTGCCCATAATGGAATCCCCACTATTTGAAACTCTCTAGCACCAATTTCCAGAAGAAAACCCAATAAGACCCATGGTGTGTATCCCCACCATTAAGAATGGAATAGATTAATCAAACTCAAGTACTCCTCGCACAGACCAATAAACCCCACCACCAGAGGAAAAAACTCAACGAAAGAACTACAAACCAAATATTGAACCAAACCAAGATTCAACTTATCTAGATAAGCAATAATTGAAACTAAAACTAATTCATGAAGGCTAACCACACAAGGAAAACCAAACAAAGAGTTCTCATCTGAGGAGGCACCCCCACTGGAATTTCAAGAAGACGAGACTACCATGCCTACTCAAAAATAGAGAGGCACTTTCAAACCATAAGGTTCAAAATGAATAAATGAGTTCTCAAGACATTTTCCACAAATGGGACCTTTTAAGATAGAGAAGCTACTATATAGAAACTTAAACTTTCCCCATTCTGACACTAGAGAAAAAATCTAGACCAAGGTTGCACGCACCCATGGGATTTATAAATATACACAATCTTCACTCCAGGGCATATGGATGAAGCTCTGATGTTTGAAGTATCTACTACCTCATAGTTAGAATCTAATAATCCCCAATCATAACTCCTTCTAATTCTGAATTTCCAAACATGCTTCCATTGAAACAAAAGTTCTTAGGGGATTGAAAACATCCCATTTTAAAACTTAATTAAATATACGACATCAAAAACACCACTGAACACAACCATTATAAAAAAATAAGCATTACAATAAAATTTACTCCAAACTGAGCCCCAAATAACACCCTACTCCTACAACCAGGCTGGGGTGTCTTCAGAAGAGGTGGATCTGACTCTATGGAACTTCCTAGAAACACCCTGATAGAACTGTTTTAAGTGAACATGGTTCCACAATAATTACATGTCTTCAGCGCACTCAGACATGATGAATTATTATGATTTGTCTTGCTACACTGGTGACACACCATGATCCTGTTCTTAGAAGAAGCTGATGAAAGATGCATAGGCCTTTTAATTCCATGACCAACACAAAAAACTTAATACCATTTCTCCATATCCTTACTATAATTCCCTTCACTTATTCTAGATATTAGAGGAAGGATGTCAGCCTCAAGCACTCGCACTAACATATCCTCAACATGAACAACTTTACCCACCATATCAACAAAAGATGTTAAACCAAAATTGACACCTTTGACTACATATCAAGATTAATCCCACTCTCAAAACACCAAGATTTCAAAAAATCATCTGTATTTAACTCTAGAATGTAAGTAATTAGGTCCAAAAAATGACCAATGAACTCCAATACCGATCCATCACCTTGATACAGACAATACATCTCTATTCCATTTCTCACCTTCACCAACTCAGGGAAATACTGTTAGATGAATGAAACCTTGAATAATTCCCAGGTAATATATTCTCGAGGCCCATTTCAAGAGAATTAATTATACCACTTCTTGGCCATCCCTTCATGTAACGCCATGAACCCAGTTACCCAGAGTCGGTGCATTATTACATAACATTGGAATGATCACAAAAGATAAAGTCTTGAAAGACCAATTAGATTATTATCCTTGGAATCACTAGATACATTCATAAAGTTTACATTACATCATAAAGTGAAAAATACAACAACATAGTCTCCATAGTCCACAATCACATCCCCTCATACTATCCCTACAGGTCATTCATAAAATACTTCTTCACATCCTGGAAAAAATAAAACATAGAAAGGGGTGAGGTCAAATTCCCAGTAAGGATAACAATATAGCGGAAATTTTTATAAATAAGCATAAACATTTAAGGCAATGTATTACTAAAACATAAGCCTTTTAAACTTTAATTTCAGCATAATATGGCAGAAATAAAATAAAATAATTCCATTTACTTATTCACATGGATATTCTACTCGTCGAATAATCACATGTAATATCAATAACCACTTTCATAATGATGGAATGCATAATGCCAGACTATCATAACCACATAGTCAAGGCCTTGTGCAAAGACTGCAAATAAGATTTTTTCAAGGCCTTATGCCAAGACACTAGTTTGTCTCATGAGACCTACCGATGCATCGAGGAGATATAGAGGGCTCCACCCATCACTTATTAAGTCCAATAAATTCCTCATATGAATAGGTTTAAACATAACATAAACATTCGTATTAAAAATATCATACAAAATGTCAATACTTTCTCCATAAACCATGAATGGTATAAAAATAACACATCCACAGTCAAACATATCACAAAACCTTCAATACAATATGGAAGTTTTGTATCATAATAAATCAACTTCAAATAATCTTAAAATCCATCAAAGGATGTTGACATAGATGAAATCAAAACTATTTGAGAGAAACATCTCTTTTTTTGAAAACCTTTAAAAGTAACATAATTATAAAATACAAAATTTACTTTGAAAATATTCTTATAAGCTTGTAAGGGAATCTTCGATGATTTTATAATGGTGAAAAATAGCCTCACCCGCCGTATAAGTTAAAAAAAACATTCTTACCTTAATTTTGTCTAAAAGGTCAAAAAGGACCTTGTTTGGAAAGCGACAGAAAGATTCCTTCATAAACATCTTATAAAAAGTCAAAAAGGGTATAAATGACTTTAACCCATAGTCTATAAAATAGTCAGAATGATTTGAAATACATTTTTAAGAAACATGGATGTGTATGATAAAGAGGTCCCACTAGATAATTACGTATAAACAAACTCAGATAATGAAGAGATTGTGAAATAAACCCTTACCTTGAACTTTTCCTTAGACGATGGTATGTTAACCTCCAGTATAATATTTAAAACATTGTTATTAAGTTATAAAAGAACCATATAAATAATTATGATATCATATATGATCTTCTATTAATGATTTGTTAATAATATTTTAGTATTATCATCGTTTCGGGTGTCAACTTACACCAAGTTTAGCTTGTACTATACACAACACTGTATTAGCTTGCAGTATACGCAACACTATTCTTGGCTCATGTTACACAAAATTTCATGTTCGTTTTATGGAAATTATTCTATGCAACATTAAGAAAAGATTTTGTTTAATGTATAAATGAAATAAGTTTTGATTATGTTATATGCAACACCAAACAGTGCTTTCACTACACGCAACCCTGACTTGGCTTGCATTACATGCAATCAAGACCTTCCTCGATAGTGTGTGTAGTATGCAATACCGAGTTTCACTAAACGAGATATTATTATAATATTATTATGAACTAGCCGTTATGAATAGTAATACCCAATTTTTTAAATTTTTTAAATTTTATTTTTCTAAATGAACTTCATTTTTGGATTCAGAATATCGAAATTATCCTAGGGTGATTTTTTGGTATTTTTCTGAAAACTTTCATTTTTTGATGAATAGTGAAAACACTGGGTTACTATTTAAAAACCGACTTTTAATTTAAATAATTATTTATTTTATTTAAATTTATTTTAGGTCAAAATTGATACATAATACCTAAATAAGTTCAATGTAATTCATTGGAGTCATTTTATAATAATTTTCGATATATAAAAATTTTATTGAACTTTTCACCGTCCTTTACCTACCTCCTAGGAGCTTTTTGCAAACTTACATAAAACTTAATTTTACCTCTTCTGTGAGTGGAATTTTGAAAATCCAAGAGACACGGTTAATATCAAGGACTAAAATGTTGTTCAATGAGATGAAAATAATTTTTGTTGAATACTAACTTTTTACTTTTATTTACCACGATTAAAAGTAAATAGGGTAATTAAGGGTAAAAATGATATTATTATTACACTAACACATGTCCTAATTCTATTGGATAAGTGTAATTCGACAAAAAACAACCTTAAGAATCAAATATGACCATTTAGGTCCACTTGGATTAGATTAGGACATTTATTAATAATTTATTTAAAGAAGTGTTAAAATAGTTAAAATCAAAGTTTAATAACTAAATCATTTTTAATACAGGGTTATACATAAGTTAAATTCGACTATAAATTTTCATTAGAAATCTAAAAAGATTTCCTACATAATGGTATTTTATTTATAATTTTTAGACATTAAATAAGTTAATTTATTTATGACACAATGATGATGTAGTAATTACCTTATTAATGAAATATTAACATAATTGATGTTATAAATACACAAATAAATGTAATTTGAGACTTTTTATCAATTAAACTAATTTTATAGGTTAATATGACATGTTAGTATTTATTTAATTAACTTTTTTCTAACTAATAATCCTGTTATTATTTTCACAAAAATCAATTACCAAATAGTGTCAAAATTGACATAAAATAGTTTTTAAAACAAATATTATATTATTAATTGTTATTATATTCCTAAAAATCTAAGGTTTGGCCAAGATACTTATATCATTATAGGTGTATCATTAATGGACCACTTGGGGGTCTCTTGGATGTATATGGTAAGTTTATTAACTATATAATATAAAAATACAAAGTGACATGGTAAATGTCAATCTAATTAACCAAGAGTTAAAACTAAAAGATAAGGTTAATATAATGACCCAAACCTGTCTAAAATCTATTGGTTGAGATGATTTCGACCCATACCCACTTTATATTTTATATAAATCAATTTGGAGCTATTAAAAACCAAATATGACTTTATTATAAAATAATATTTTAAGTTTTTTCTAAGGTGCCCCTCTCCTCCCTTATAAAAGGGCACCTCCTCCCTCTTCTCCTCACACTACTTTGTGCCTTAAAGCTCGGACAAAACCTACCTATTTCTCTCCTACAATTCCCTATTAATATTCTATAGGTCCTGGTCTTCTTCAAAGACCAATTTTAGTTCCCTAAGAGGAGGATTCAAAGATGCGTGTCGAAGAAGAGGTAATATTCGTTACCGATTCTTTCAAATTTATTTCTTCTTCTACTTACTTTTATTTAGTTGTTTCATTATAAAGTAATAACATCAGTATCAATAATATACTATTATGTTATTATAAATATTAAACAACCCTATTTCACCTTCTATCCATCCTACAGAAAACGAAATCACCGCGCGTGCGTACGTACGGAATACCGTCTCCACGCCGTGGTGTAATCTGTTTTCGACCACCACCTTACTTGGATGAGTATAATGGTGTAAAGAAATAACTATATATGATTATTTTAAATTGATATTGATTCTGAAATATTATACATACACTTAAATACAATTCCGTGATCAGGGAAATGATATCATCACTCATGCGTACGTACGGACTACCGGCTCCACGACGCGATGAGATTCATTATCCATGTTAACCATTCATGAATGATTATAAAGTATATATAATGAATAATAATGAGATATATAACATAATAATGATACTTTATTTATGTATATATATATATATGTCATCTACTTAATTCCATTCAATTCAATAAGGAAATGAAAACAACATTCATGCGTACGTACGGCCTACCGTCTCCATGAACGGTGTATTTCATTCCATTTATCGATATATCATATATATATGTATATGATGAATATATATTATATAAAAATCATGTTTTACATTATGTAATTAATTAAATCATGATATAAGTAATAATATCAAGGACAACAAGTCGAAACACATACAATAAATGAAACGATTCTACCCAAATCGCTGCTTTTACATCGAATTTACAAAAGAACCGGTAACATAAAGTCATAAGTAAACTATATATGATATAATAAAAATGAATATGATTCTATAATAAGTCAATGACATTATTCAAATCATTATACAGGAGGTTCAGATACATACGAATCATATCGGACATAAGGTAAGGGATAACCTTTCCAATCTCGTTTTTACCCGAGATTGTTTATTCGTAAGTATTTACTGGGGTTATATTTATCATCCATGTCCCTATTTTATAAAAATTGTTTCATGTTTGTTTAAAGTTATTTTTAACCATTTTTTACTTTTACTACATGGTATGTAAGGAATCTTTAATTTTTTTACCATACGAGGTACTTTTTGACTTTTCCGACAAAAGTACGAGGAGAATGTTATTTTTAACTTATACGACGTGAACGGATTTTTACGATTTCATAACGCCTCATTTTCATGAAGATTACTATACAAGATTTCATGATTATTTTCACCAAAACCCTTTTATTTTAAAAATTCATGTCATTTTGTGAAAAGAAAATGATTTTGAAGAAGAAAGGATATTTTCCTCAAGAATTCATTTCAAGTGTTTTATCAAAACTATTTTCCATGTAAAATTACATTATTTAATATGTTTATATTTCAAGTATAATTTATACATTATTTACATGGTTTGATTCTTCTTATGATAAAATTATATCCATTTTTATGGATTATGTTATGATGGCATGATGTTTAAGAATCCCATTCTATTACATGGGTTATGCTATGATGTATGATTCATGATTTTGTGGCACACGAAAGAATGATTTCATTATGAGATGGGTGGGACCTATATCTCCCTCCAATGCATTGGGTAAAGATTTATATCTCATGTGATAGACATGACTGGAATGGTAAGTTAATCCGGTTCAGTAATACAGGACTCGAACAAGGAGTGAACTTGATTCAATAAGTGACTTTGTCCAGTAAGATGGTCTTGGCAGCAATGCCTTGGCTACTATGGAAATCATATCATGTGCTTAATGGTTTCCAAAATCACATGATTTATTCCAATTCTATTTTATCATGATTAATGTTTCCTTGTGATCTATGCCTTATGTACTGCCATGTTTTATGTCATTGCCCAAGATTTTGATGTTTAAACATTATATTCAGGTTTTTAAGTTCAAATGTATATGATTTGTTTTATTTTATCCATACTTACCCTTACTGAGCATTTGAGCTCACCCTTTACATGTTTTCTTTTCCCCAGGATTTAAAGAAATGTTTTAGGTAAGAAAACCAAAAAGGGGAAGATCTTTATGGGAGATGTTGAATATCTTTCACCATGATTAGAAGATTACGTTCCGAGTTTCCAAAGACACTAAACTATTACGGTCCTTTGGTGTCTATTTTTGTTACGCATTAAGAATTACACAAAAGTAATGTAATGTCTATGTACTTCAAGCTTTGGGTCTCTACAGTTGGTATCAGAGGAAAGGTTTAGTTAACCTTTGGAAACTCGGATGCGAAAACTTTAGTGAGATCCCTAGATATATTTATAAGGTATGTCTAGGGATGTCCCTAAGGTTAAATATATGTATAGGTTATAGTCCTAGAATTATGGAAACGATATTATAATTAAAACTAAGATGTTAGACATCGAAGGTACTCCCCCAATATTATGTTGTTTTCCCTAGCATGATTTTTGCCTCTCACACTATTCTTTTTGGGTTTTAGACGATGGCTGGAACCCGAAGGAACCGTGTTGATCAATGTAATGGACAATGTAGTGATTGTCCTCCTAAACAAACCAATGTTATGGGAGATGGAGTGAAAAATATTACTGCTATACTTACAAAAGCTATGGATCATTCTGGACTTCTAAATGAGCAAAGAAGGGAACAATATTCTATTGAGTCCTTCATGAGGCAACGCCCACCTTCTTTCAGTGGGTCTTCAGATCCACTTTTTGTTGAACAATGGATTAGTACCATTGAAAAGATATTTTTCATACTTCACTGTTCGAAACATGAAAAAGTCATTCTGGCTATTTAAGGTTTAGAAGGTGAAGCAGATCAATGGTGGACTCTAATTAAGAATATGAGGCCCGAAGATGAAATTGAATCCATGGAATGGGATGAGTTCAAGAACTTATTTTTCAATAATTACTTACCTCGTATTCTTTGAACAAAGATGGAAAATTATTTCCCTGAGATTAGGAAAAAGGATGATGAATCTGTTGGTATATATGAAGTTAATTTTACAAGGCTTGAAAGGTATGCATCTGGCTTTATCATCCAACTTGAAAGTAAAGTTGATCGATTGTTCAGTGGCTTAAAACCAAGTCTTCGAAGCGAATTATCTATAAGAGACTTTAGTAGCGTTGAATAAATTGTGCGTTGTGCTATCAAGGTAGAAATGGAAGTTGGTATTACATATCCATCTCATGGTTTGGACAAGAAACAAAAGATGGAGTTCAAGGGTAATTGTGCTAATCAATGCCCTAACCCAAGGGTTAATGATGATCAACATGAGAAACCACTTAATGAAAAGGACAAAGTGAAGTCACACAAGATCACTATTGGAAATGTTGAATATGAAAATGATGTGGTGGAATGATTAAGTGTTTATGTAATGGTATTCCAAAATAATGTTGTATATAGTATCGTGGAATATTTATGTATTGTCCTATTGTGGTTTACAATAATTTTATGGTACCGGTAACTATGGAAAGTGATTTAGATATTTTTGGAAAGAAGATGATATGCACATAATGAAGGGATAATGAGAAAATGAAATGTTTGACAGTATTCACGAGCTCATGACAGATATAAGGAAAAAGTTATATCATGGTTTGAGTAGAATTTTTGGATTTTGGTATGTGGAAAGAGTTAACTTTTGACAGCATTCACGTTTTCACTAAGATTCAATGAGTATTCATTTTTCAAGAGAATACATGATTAAGGTATTCACATGTTTGGAATGTTACCAACAAGATATATCTTCTATGGGGGATAAATGATGGTATTCACATGCTCGGTAGATGACATTTCTAGATTGGACAGAAGTATTTTGGATAAGCCTAAATATTGGAATGGATTATGTTGTACATAAGTTAGTATTGATTAAGGCTATAATTTTTTTGATATTATTAATTTAATGTTATAATAATGTAGTTTTAGAAAAATGAAAACCTGTAGGACGGGTGACAACCCGTCGCGTCGGACAAGGATGCGGGAATCAAACCCACAACCAAAGTGCGACAGACCTTTATCACCTACCACTAGCCTACAAGAAGTCCCTGGTTAGTAGAAACTAGTTTTATTTTATTAAGCGCTATGATAGCTGAAGTATAAGTCCATTTTAGCAACCATATACGATTAATCTCAGCATAGATGGACTTATGTATATTTAATAAATTGTACTAAACTTTTTGCGATAGAAATAGATGGAATGACCTATCATTCTATCGTATAATCTGCTAACACTTCACAGAAGAAAAATTAAACTTCATTTCTTTAAGAGATGAAGTGGAAATTGTTCGAGGCAGGAGAAACAGTGAGATTGTACCAAAATCAAGTAAGCATTTATTTTAATTCAACAATTCTTAAACTTTCGGGAAATGATCTTGAAAACAAAAAATGTTGTCATAGTGCTCTCATATCTGATGAATCGAATGGTACCTTAGATCATCACAAATTTATGGCTTTGTTATTGTTGTATTTTTCATAGCCATGTCCTCTACCACTCTTCATCAGAAGTTGATGGTTATATTTCTCTTCCATATCCATATCTTCACCTATGTTCTACTATGTGGAAACCCAGTGATTAGTTAATTTGAGTAACCGTTACATTTCATACTTTAGTTTTTAAAGTCAAGTTTTGGTATTACTTTTTACGATGTGGGTTTCTATTAAAGAAACTTTCAAGTAGTAAATCATTTATAACCCCGATGAATTTCGAGGGCAAAATTAATTTTAAGGGGGGTAGCATGTAACACCCCGAGATTTTATGAAAAATATTTTTTTAATTTCATTGACGTCTTCTATTATACACTAAACCAAGTTTATCTTGTACTATACGCAACACCGTATTAGCTTGTAGTATATGCAACACTATTATTGGTTTGTGTTACACACAATTTCAAGTTCGTTTTGTGGAAATTATTCTACGCAACATTAAGAATATATTTTGTTTAAAGTACAAATGAAATAAGTTTTGATTATGTTATATGCAACACCATACAGTGCTTTCACTACACACAGCCCTGACTTGGATTTCATTAAATGCAATCAAGACCTTCCTCGATAGTGTGTGTAGTACGTAATACCGAGTTTCACTAAACGAGATATTATTATAATATTATTATGAACTAGCCGTTATGAATAGTAATAACCAATTTTTTAAATTTTATAAATTTTATTTTTCAAAATGAACTTCATTTTTGGATTCGAAATATGGAAATTAGCCTAGGGTGAATTTTTGGTATTTTTCTGAAAACTTTCAATTTTTGACGAATAGTGAAAACACTCGGTTACTATTTAAAAACCGACTTTTTATTTAAATAATTATTTATTTTATTTAGATTTATTTTAGGTCAAAATTGTTAAATAATACCTTTATAAGTTCAATGTAATTCATTGGAGTCATTTTATAATAATTTTCGATATATAAAGAGTTTATTGAACTTTTCGCCGCCTTTTACCTACCTCTGAGGAGCTTTTTGCAAACTTACATAAAACTTAATTTTACCGCTTCTGTGAGTGGAATTTCTAAAATCCAAGAGACACATTTAGTATCAAGGACTAAAATGTGGTTCAATGAGATGAAAATAATTTTTGGTGAATAGTAACTTTTTACTTTTATTTACCACGGTTAAAAGTAAATAGGGAAATTAAGGGTAAAGATGATATTATTATTACCCTAACACATGTCCTAATTCTATTGTATAAGTGTAATTCGACTAAAAACAACCTTAGGAATAAAATATGACCATTTAGGTCCACTTGGATTAGATTAGGATATTTATTATTAATTTATTTAAAGAAGGGTTAAAATAGTTAAAATCAAAGTTTAATAAATAAATCATTTTTAATTTAGGGTTATACATAAGATAAATTCGACTATAAATATTAATTATAAATATAAAAATATTTCCTAAATAATGGTATTTTATTTATAATTTTTAGACATTAAATAAGTTAATTTATTTATGACACAATGATGATGCAATAATTACCTTATTAATGAAATATTAACATAATTGATGTTATAAATACACAAATAAATGTAATTTGAGACTTTTTATTAATTAAAATAATTTTCTAGGTTAATATGACATGTTAGTATTTATTTAATTAACTTTTTTCTAACTAATAATGCGGTTATTATTTTCACAAAAATCAATTACCAAATAGTGTCAAAATTAACATAAAATAGTTTTTAAAACAAATATTATATTATTAATTGTTATTATATTCCTAAAAATCTAAGGTTGGCCAAGATACTTATATCATGATAGGTTTATCATTAATGGACCACTTGGGGGTCGCTTGGATGTATATGGTAAGTTTATTAAATATATAATATAAAAATACAAAGTGAGATGGTAAATGTCAATCTAATTAACCAAGAGTTAAAAATAAAGGATAAGGTTAATATAATTACTCAAACCTGTCTAAAATCTATTGGTTGAGAGGCGTTCGACCCATACCCACTTTAGATTTGAGATAAATCAATTTGGAGCTATTAAAAACCGAATATGAATTTATTATAAAATAATATTTTAAGTTATTCCTAAGGTGCCCCTCTCCTCCCTTATAAAAGGGAACCTCCTCCCTCTTCTCCTCACACCACTTTGATCCTTCAATCTCGGCCAAACCCTGTCAATTTATCTTCTCCACTTCCCTAGTAATATTATAGAGGTCCTGGTCTTCTTCAAAGACCAATTTTAGTGCCCTAATAGGAGGATTCAAAGAGGCGTGTCGAAGAAGAGGTAATATCCGTTACCGTTTCTTTCAAATTTATTTTTTCTTCTACTTCATATTATTTAGTTGTTTCATTATGAATTAATAACATTAGTATCACTCATATACTTTTATTTTATTATAAATATGAAACAACCCTATTTCACCTTCTATCCATCCTACGGAAAACGAAATCACCGCGCGTGCGTACGTACGGAATACCGTCTCCACGCCGTGGTGTAATCTATTTTCGACCACCACCTTACTTGGATGGGTATAATGGTGTAAATACATAACTATATATGATTATTTTAAAGTTATATTGATTCTGAAATATTTTATATATGCTTCAATACAATTCCACGATCAGGGAAATGATATCATCACTCATGCGTACGTACGGACTACCAGCTCCACGACGCGATGAGATTTATTCTCCATGTTAACCATTAATGAATGATTATAAAGTATATATAATGAATAATAATGAGATATATGACATAATAATGATACTGGATTTATGTATATCTATATATATATGTCATCTACTTAATTCCATTCAATTCAATAAGGAAACGAAAACAACGTTCATGCGTACGTATGACCTACCGTCTCCATGAACTGTGTATTTCATTCCATTTATCGATCTATCATATATATATATGTATATGCTGAATATATATTATATATAAATCATGTTTTACATTCTGGAATTAAGTAAATCAGGATATAAGTAATAATATCAAGAACAACAAGTCGAAACATGTACAATAAATGAAACGATTTTACCCAAATCGCTGCTTTTACATCGAATTTACAAAAGAACGGGTAATATAAAGTCATAAGTAAACTATATATGATATCATAACAATGAATATGATTCTGTAATAATTCAATGACATTATTTAAATCATTATACAGGAGGTTCAGATATATACGAAGCATATCAGACATAAGGTAAGGGATAACTTTCCTAATCTTGTTTTTACGCGAGATTGTTTATTCGTAAGTATTTACTGGGGTTATATTTATCATCCATGTCCCTATTTTATAAAAATGGATTCATGTATTTTTAAAGTCCCTTTTAACCATTTTTGACTTTTAGTACATGTTATGTAAGGAATCTTTCTTTTTTTACCATTCGAGGTAGTTTTTGACTTTTCTGACAAAAGTACGAGGAGAATGTTATTTTTAACTTATACGGCATGAACGGATTTTTACAGTTTCATAACACCTCATTTTAATGAATATTAATATAAAAGATTGCATGATTATTTTAAACAAAACCCTTTTCTTTTAAAATTTCATGGCATTTTGTGAAAAGAACATGATTTTGAAGAAGAAAGGATATTTTCCTCAAGAATTCATTTCAAGTGTTTTATCAAAACTATTTTCCACGTAAAATGACATTATTTAATATGTTTATGTTTCAAGTATAATGTATCAATTATTTACATGGTTTTATTCTTCTTATGATAAAATTATATCCATTTTTATGGATTATGTTATGATGGCATGATGTTTAAGAATCCCATTCTATTACATGGGTTATGCTATGATGTATGATTCATGATTTTGTAGCACACAAAAGAATGATTTCATTATGAGATGGGTGGGACCTATATCTCCCTCCAATGAATTGGGTAAAGATTTATATCTCATGTGATAGACATGACTAGAATGGTAAGTTAATCCGGTTCAGTAATACAGGACTCGAACGAGGAGTGAACTTGATTCAAAAAGTGACTTTTTCCAGTAAGATGGTCTTGGCAGCAATGCCTTGGCTACTATGGAAATCATATCATGTGATTAATGGTTTCCACAATCACATGTTTTATTCCAATTCTATTTTATTATGATTAATGTTTCTTTGTGATCTATGCCTTATGTACTGCCATGTTTTGTGTCATTGCCCAAGATTTTGATGTTTAAACATTATGTTCATGTTATTAAGTTCAAATGTATATGATTTGTTTTATTTTATCTGTGATTACCCTTACTGAGAATTTGAGCTCACCCTTTATATGTTTTCTTTTCCCTAGGATTTAAAGAAAGGTTTTAGGTAAGAAAACCAAAAAGGGTAAGATCTTTATAGGAGATGTTGAAGATCTTTCACCATGATTAGAAGATTACATTCCGAGTTTCCAAAGACACTAAACTATTATGGTCCTTTGGTGTCTGTTTTTGTTACTTATTAAATATTCCACAAAAGTAATGTAATGTCTATGTACTTCAAGCTTTGGGTCTCTACAATTGGTATCAGAGGAAAGGTTTAGTTAACCTTTGTAAACTAGGATGCGAAAACTTTAGTGAGATCCCTAGAGATATTTCTAAGGTATGTCTAGGGATGTCCCTAAGGTTATGTATACATATAGGTTATATTTCTAGAATTATGGAAACGATATAAGAATTAAACCTAATATGTTAGATATCGAAGGTACTCACCCTTTATTATGTTGTTTTCCCTAACATGATTTTTTCCTCTCACAATATTCTTTTTGGGTTTTAGACGATGGTTGAAACCCGAAGGAACTGTGTTGATCAATGTAATGGAAAATGCAATGATTGTCCTCCTGAACAAACCAATGTTATGGGAGATGGAGTAAAAAATATTACTTCTATACTTACACAAGCTATGAATCATTCTGGACTTCCAAATGAGTAGAGAAGGGAACAATATTCTATTGAGTCCTTCATGAGGCAACACCCACCTTCTTTCAGTGGGCCTTTGGATCCAATTGTTGCTGAAAAATGGATTAGTACCATTGAAAAAATATTTTTCATACTTCGCTGTTCGGAACATGAAAAAGTCATTCTGGCTATTTATCGTTTAGAAGGTGAAGCAGATCAATGGTAGAATCTAATTAAGAATACGAGGGCCCGAGATGAAATTGAATCCATGGAATAGGATGAGTTCAAGAACTTATTTTTCAATAAGTACTTCCCTCATATTATTCGAACAAAGATGGAAAATGATTTCCTTGAGCTTAGGCAAGAGGATGATGAATCTGTTGGTATATATGTCACGACCCGTCCTCGGGGCCCGTGTCGTGACTACCCCAAGCCCGCCTTCCATAGGCCAGGGGCTGACGACTAGCACCGAAGGCGTAAATCCTGATAACTGGGAAGGCCTTGCCTTTATAAAAGAAAAAAAGCACCACAGAGTAAGCAAGCAGAAAAAGTAAACACTAAGTACAAGAGAAGTGCTGAAAAGTAAATAGGACATAATACAAACCCAAAAGAAGGTACAACTACAACTGAACAAAGTACAACAGAAAAAGACAACAGATGGAGGGATGGAAGCGGCTCCTGGGTCGTCCTCCTCGGATCCTACCTGAAGGGTAGGTACAGATGGCGCATCTCTTGGATCGTCCACCACAAATCCTACCTGACGGGTAGGTACATATAGCCCCCACAGTGCTCTCGTCCTTCAACCTCCTCTGAGTGTCGTCTCGCCATGAAGTCCACCTCCAGACACTGACTCGTCGTGTAGTCCACCTCCGGGTACTGACTCGTCATGTAGTCCACCTCCGGGTACCGTCCAGTCCTCGAACACTCGGCCTCCATCAGCACTGCCTGTCGTCTGCAACCAACACAACGAGGTGCGGGCATGGCCCGTGCAGGGGTGAGTATAACGATACTCAGTAGGGACCCCAAGACCCTCAAGGTCTCACTAAAAACAACAAGGTTAACCACAAAGAAGATCTCAACAGATAAACTCTACTTAGGTATATGCCCATACATATACCTAAGTTATCAAGTAACCCATATCAATCATGAGGAAACACAAGGATTATGAAATAAATGGATAACCACTACCCAGGTATATGCCCATACATATACCTAAGTTATCAAGTGACCCATATCATTCATGAGGTAAACACAAAGGTCAAAGATTCAGCTCAAACCAGGATTTTCATTATCGAAACCGTAACTGCTGAAGAGATCCGTCTCTGGAGTGTACAGTGGTCCTGTCACGATTCCGAGGTACTGCACACTAAACTAAGACTGCTGAGGTACTCCTCCTGTCGAGTACCGCAGGTCAGCCACCCAAACACAGTAGTGCTTCCCGCCGAGGTATGTCACCCAAACACAGTAGTTCACACCCCCTAGTAGCCTGCTGAGGTACTCTCCAGACGAGTACCGCGGGTCTGCACTGTCACACAGGTAGTGCTCTGTCCGCCATGGGTCTGCACCCAAACAAAGTAGTGCTCCATCCACTGGGCTAGTCGACTCACTCCAAGTCGATTCGGTCAAGCAGTCGTCAGGTCTCAGTCGGCTACACGGTCTCCGTACTCCGCACGCTCGTCTCTGGGAGGGTCCGCTCCACGAGCTACAGGTCGATACTCCAAGTATCTCAAAGTCCCACGAAGAAGTATCTCAAGGACCTCCTCGTCATAAGGGTCTCAACGCAAGAGACGGCGCGTCAATCGGACGCCCGGTCTGTGAGTTATTAGCCTTTTCGTTCCCGGGGCCCGGTTGGTTTCGTGAGCAAACCAAATCCGACCATATCTCAACTGTACCCCGAACTCTCATAGGGTATACACAAAGGGACCGTTTCTCAATGTGGTCACTAACGCCGCTGACGGTTCGTCAAACAGACGTCCAGTCTGAAAGATATCATCTTTTCCGTTCGAGGGGCCCGGTTGGATTTCGGGTACAATCCAACCCGGCCACTATCCAACTATATCCAAAACTCGGGTGAAGTATGCCAAAAGTTCCGTCTCATCAAGAGGTATTCAATGAGACAGATGGCGCGTCAATCGGACGCCCGGTCTGTGAGTTATTGGCTTTTTCGTTCCAGGGGCCCGGTTGGATTTCGTGAGCGAACCAACCCGACCGCACTTCAACGGCATCCAAACCTCGAGCGGAGTAAGCCAAAAGATCCGTCTCACTTAGAGGAATTCAGCAAAGTCGACAGCACATCAATTGGACGTCCGAAGCTCAAGATATGAGCATTTCCGCTCCGAGGGCCCGGTTGGTTTCGTGTACGAACCAACCCGGCCGAACTCAAAGTAATCCGAAACCTTGAGTGTAATATACCGAAACGTCCGTCTCGATCCAAGTATCGCGTTGCCGCTTACGGCGCGTCAATCGGAGGTCTACAGCTCAAGATATGAACAAAAGACCGAAAACGGTCCGGAAACGGGGGGTCTGGGCCCAGGTCGACCCGGCCCAACCCCCCCCGGGTCGGCCTGAACCGGGTCGACCCGACCCGGGTCCAACCCGGCTAGACCCGGACCGACCGGCGTGGCCCGGCAAGGCCTGGGCGCGACCCAGCCGAACCGGCGGGTCGGCTCGGCGGCTACAGCCGAGCCGAGGGCGAGGGGCGCGCTGCCCCCGCGCATGAGAAGCGCGGCCCCTCGTGGGGCCGCCCCGAGTCAACCGGATGCGGAGGCCGGGCCACGTCCCTCCACCGGTTTCGCGCGGCCGCGGAACCGCGTCACCCCTGCCTGGCGGCCGGCCGCTGCCAGCCGCCGCCTCCGACCGCCAGCGCCGCCGCGCCGGCTTGGCGCACCGGCGGGAGTTTCCGCGGGCCACCGAACGCGCTTCGGTGGTCCGTTTTGTGTGCGGTCTTCGCCAATGGTCCTCCCGGGACCCGATCTTCACTGCGAGGCTCTGAAAATTACCTTGCGGCCTCGTATGTCGTTGCCCGTCAATCCGCACGTCAAAAATGAAACGCGTCGTCTTCGTGGTTCTCCGGCGCGACGCGTTGGCACCGCGCCCCTTTGCCGCGGCCCGAATCCGTCCGTAGATGTCTTTGATTTTCTTCGACACGGCGCGACAGCATCGCGTCATTGAATTCCTTTCCACGGCGCGGCGCGACGGCGCCGCGCATATCCACCGCAAGAAACCGCGTGGTGCGACGGCACCACGCTTCCTCGTACCAACCACAAAGAAAAACAGGAGGAGGGTCAGCCGTGTTCGTGCGGTCCGGCCCCCCTCACGTTATTCGTTATCATTTGCTTTCAAACCACAAAGTTCAAATTCGATAACGAATGTTTTTTAACCATGAAGATCATCAAGTCAGAAATCTCGAACAAATATAAATAATTGAATACAAACCCCTACCTTGGGTATAAGCCCATCGGAAGGAGGCGTCGTCGTTCGAGGTTCGTCGCGGTATGGCGTCGCGAGGATGACGATGTTGAAGGGGGACGTCGGCATTCGTCCGAATCGAGGGAAGGCGAAGCCGTCGTCGCTTGCTACCCGATTCCGCTTCCGAGCTTGTCCGTCGATCCGTTGACGATGAAGGGGAAGAAGAAGATCCGATGAAGAGTATCGCTGCGGAAGGGGAGAAATTCCATGGAAGGAAAACGAGCGTTCTTCGTCAGAGGTGGCGCGTTCTTCGCGTTCTTCGCGTTCTTCGTCGAAGAATGAAGAATTCTTCCTCTGCTCTCCCAAAGGTTTTACACAACACAAAACCCTCAACGAAAATAAAATAAGTCCTCAACTTATTTTATTATCAACTTAAGAATTTGAAAAACAAAAGATAAGAAACGAACAATTAATTCGAAGAATTAATTGTAAAACTTAACTGCCCAATTAAATTGGGGCATTTCTTAACCAGAAAAATGTACGGTTGACTTCTTTTAATAGGGGGTGCGGTGCGTTACTTAAGAAGAAAAGAAACGGTGGGGCTCGTGCGGGCCCCACCTCACAAATATCCTACCAAGTGGGTAGGATATTTTGAATTGCACCCTATCTGCTTCAACCCAGCTTAAACAGCTTTTAAGTGGTCTTTAAGCGGCTTTAAATGAAATAAAATAAAATTGGCATACAACTTTATTTTATTTCTTAACATAAACCCCAAAAATTAAAAAGAACAACCGAGCAAACGCAACTCCGAAAGAGGTGTTTCTAAGCAAAAACCGGCGCTGCGATTTCATCAGTGCCCTCGGAATTCGATTCCGAGCACCGGTTCAAAAGTTAGAAAAACCCGCTCGTTCGTTCATTGAACAAACCCGAGCCAAACTTCGGAAAATGATTCCGGGCACACCGGGCCTCAGAATCAGGCGCCGTCAGAAACTGCGTTCTTGTAAAATTCCAAAGAAAATTTAGGAAAAAATTTCCCTTGAAATTTCCGGGTCTTTACATTACTCCCACCTCAGGGATTTACGACCTCGTAAAGCTTTATCACAAACTAAGGTCACTAAAGCGGTAGAAAGCACGCATCTAATCCTTTCGCTCCCATGTTATCACTTGGAGGTTCCTGTACTGTCAAAGAATGTGCACCCAATGAATCGATCGTCCCCATAGGATCTGATCCTGTCGATCCTCGATCCCCACTGGAACCTCCATGAAAGACACCCATTGCCATCGTCCAACTCCTAATGGTCGATGATATGCGAAGGGTCAAGCATGTATCTCCTCAGTTGAGATACGTGGAAGTCGTCGTGCACCTGGTGCAACTGCGGTGAATGGGTCAAGCGGTAAACCACCCCGCCTACCCAGCTGAGGACCTAAGAATGTCCGCTGACCCTCGGAGATGACTTTCCGCCCTGGCCACATCTCCGTAAACCTCGTCGAGGTGAGACCCGTATAAGGACATGATCATCATCCTCTAACTCCAGAGGTCTCCATTTTCTGTTAGAACTGGAACTCGAAACGACTTCCGCTATGAGGGTAAGGTTGACCAAATCAAGAGTGATCGGTCGCACCCTCTTGTGAAAGAGTTTATCCTATGCTTCCTGGGGTTTCCTTTCCGCCGAACAAGGAAAAACCATCCCGATGTCGTGGTTAAAACACAAACTTTTTGCCTAATACCGTCAATTTGAGTATGAATAGTTATTGCCCGTTCCATACTCAAACCAACATCGTAAGGCCTCGACGCTGCCACCAAGAGATTCCAACCGAAACTCTCTCCTCGAGGGTCTGACCACACCATCAGCGTAAGTGTGATTATCGAGTCTCCTCCCAAGGTATCTCCAGACGTGAGGGTCAAGTCCACGACTTACCGGAAACTCTAGGTCTAGGACAAGATGTGAAAGCAAGGAATGATTCATATCGACGTCTGTTACTACATCAGCTAGTAGTGGACACAGAATGTCCCTTAAATCATTTCTAGAGCCATTGGGTCACATTCCTTGACCGCACGAATCCTCACTCTTCCACCGCCCTCCAGCTCCCTGAGATTGGCCGGGATAACTAAGGTGGGTGGTTGTAGTATGTTAAGATGTACACCACCTCATGCTGATCTCCTAGCTCTACCTCCATGTCCTCCGCTTCACAGACTAATCTCTAATTAAAGCTTCCTCTTCTTGAAACATTTAACATGCCCGAGTCTCTAAGACTGGCACCGGCCTACTGTTCCTTACTGCACTGTGCAGTCTTCATCCGCTCCTGGATGAACTGCACCTCCTTTGCATACGTTCTGGAAGAGCTGCTAAAATTTCTCCTTTTCTGAAAAGAGAAACCTGGTCTCATCCCCTGGATGAACCACATTCTTTGCCTAATACAGTCAATCCCAACATGAAGGATGCATTCATGACATGGATGACGTCGTAAGGCCTCGACGTAACTACTAAGAGATCCAACTGTCACTCTCACCTCCAAGGGTCGAGTCACACTGTCGGCATCAATGTGAGGTCACTGGGTCTCCTCCAGTAGAAATCTCGAAAGCGAGGGTCAAGTCAACAGTTTTAACCGGGACCACTCAGTATCAACCAAACAAAAAGACAGGAAAGAAAAAAAAGATAAGTGTCTTTTTATTATTGCAGCTCATAATACAAAGACACAAATACAATAGCAACATGAAACTAGAAGTACAAAGGACGTATCCACTAGTTCATCTCCTATCCACATGCTCCCGGAGCTCTACTGCCTTGTCCACTGCTCGGCTATTTCTCAAGAACTCATCGCTATTTCTGCTTCAGTGGCTCCTCCAACGCCTGCGGATCAACTGTACGAGGAGTCGTACAGTCACGTGCCAGGTGACCCTTTCCGCCGCAGGAGTAACACAGCCTGTTTATGGCACTCCTGGCTCTGAAACCACCCCGGGTGCCCCACACCACCGGTCCTAAAACCCGAGATCGTCCAACTGCTGGTCTGGTCCTCCTGGACCTCTGCATCATCTGTCTACTGCCCACAGATGACTCGGCTACTGATTGAAAACCCTGAGGCAAAGGTAGAAGCTCCTATACATGCTCGGGGTGTAGAGATACTGGCACAAACTCCACCCTGAAGAAGGTCTCGAAGTCTTCCCATGCGAAGGTCATCCCGTCGCAAAACTGAAATAAGTGGCCCCACCACCTGCCTGCTGTTGCCTGAAGAAGGCTGGAAGCAAAGATCACCATGAGGTCTGCCGGCGTCCCCACTAGCCTGAAGACTCTCACCACAGGCTCCAGCCAATCCTCAGCCGCCTGCGGGTCCGTCTCTCCCCAGAACCTGGGTGGCCTCTGGCGTTGGAACTCGTGCAGTGCACTCAAGTGGCGTGCATCGCCTACTGCTGGGACTGGCGGCATCGGTGGCCCAACGTATGGTAGTACCGCTGGTGCCTCCGCTGGTGCCTCAACTACAAGAGGGCCCTGTACCGAAGCCTCGTCGCTCGGCAAGCTGTCAGTACGCACGTCCCTCTGGGCTCTAGCTGGTCGTCCGAGAAAAGACATCCTGAAAGAAAAAACGTGACACGGTCAAACGATTATACCTAGCGAGCTGACCTAGTTCGAGCTGTTTTAAGGGAAAACCTTTGAAAACACACACGCAATCAGTGTTTTCGTTCACAAAGTCGGAAATCAGTTGTCAGGGTCCTGGTGTATGGATACGTCGGCCACCTGCACCAACACTGGACTCCCTGAACTGAAAACCACACTTGGTACCCTTAACACTATTGCTTCACAGAAAGAAATATCAGAGTTATAAGTTCTGCGGTAGAACTGAACTCCTTTGATACCAATTTGTCACGACCCGTCCTCGAGGCCCGTGTCGTGACTACCCCAAGCCCGCCTTCCATAGGCCAGGGGCTGGCGACTAGCACCGAAGGTGTAAATCCCGATAACTGGGAAGGCCTTGCCTTTATAAAAAAAAATAAGCACCACAGAGTAAGCAAGCGGAAAAAGTAAACACTAAGTACAAGAGAAGTGCTGAAAAGTAAATGGGCCAGAATACAAACCCAAAAGAAGGTACAACTACAACTGAACAAAGTACAACAGAAAAAGACAACAGCTGGAGGGACGAAAGAGGCTCCTGGGTCGTCCTCCTCAGATCCTACCTGAAGGGTAGGTACAGATGGCACAGCTCCTGGATCGTCCACCACGAATCCTACCTGAAGGGTAGGTACAGATAGCCCCCATAGTGCTCTCGTCCATCAACCTCCTTTGAGTGTCGTCTTGCCGTGAAGTCCACCTCCGGACACTTACTCGTCGTGTAGTCCACCTCCGGGTACTGACTCGTCGTGTAGTCCACCTCTCGGTACCGTCCAGTCCTCGAACACTCGGCCTCCGTCAGCACTGCCTGTCGTCTGCAACCAACATAATGAGGTGCGGGCATAGCCCGTGCAGGGGTGAGTATAACGATACTCAGTAGGGACCCCAAGACCCTCAAGGTCTCACTAAAACCAACAAGGTTAACCACAAATAAGATCTCAACAGATAACCTCTACTTCGGTATATGCCCATACATATACCTAAGTTATCAAGTAACCCATCTCAATCATGAGGAAACACAAGGATTATGAAATCAACGGATAACCACTACCCAGGTATATGCCCATACATATACCTAAGTTATCAAGTGACCCATCTCATTCATGAGGTAAACACAAAGGTCAAAGATTCAGCTCAAACCAGGATTTTGATTATTGAAACCGTAACTGCTGAAGAGCTTCGTCTCTGGAGTGTACAGTGGTCCTGTCACGACTCCGAGGTACTGCTCACTAACCTAAGACTGCTGAGGTACTCCTCCTGTCGAGTACCGCGGGTCAGCCACCCAAACACAGTAGTGCTTCCCTCCGAGGTATGTCACCCAAACACAGTAGTGCACACCCCCTAGTAGCCTGCTGAGGTACTCTCCGGACAAGTACCGCGGGTCTTCACTGTCACACAGGTAGTGCTCCGTCCGCCATGGGTCTGCACCCAAACAAAGTAGTGCTCCGTCCACTGGGCTAGTCGACTCACTCCAAGTCGAGTCGGTCAAGCAGTCGTCAGGTCTCAGTCGGCTACACGGTCTTCGTACTCCGCACGCTCGTCTCTCTGAGGGTCCGCTCCACGAGCTACAGGTCGATACTCCAAGTATCTCAAAGTCCCACAAATAAGTATCTCAAGGACCTCCTCGTCATAAGGGTCTCAACGCAACAGACGACGCGTCAATCAGACGCCCGGTCTGTGAGTTATTAGCCTTTTCGTTCCTGGGGCCCGGTTGGTTTCGTGAGCAAACCAAATACGACCGTATATCAACTATACCCCAAACTCTCATAGGGTATACACAAAGGGACCATTTCTCAACATGATCACTAACGCCGCTGACGGTTCGTCAAACGGACGTCCAGTCTGAAAGATATCAGCTTTTCCGTTCCAGGGGCCCGGTTGGATTTCAGGTACAATCCAACCCGACCACTATCCAACTATATCAAAAACTCGGGCGAAGTATGCCAAAAGTTCCGTCCCATCAAGAGGAATTCAACGAGATAGACGGCACGTCAATCGGACGCCCGGTCTGTGAGTTATTGGCTTTTTCGTTCCAGGGGCCCGGTTGGATTTCGTGAGCGAACCAACCCGACCACACTCCAATGACATCTAAACCTCGAGCAGAGTAAGCCAAAAGATCCGTCTCACTTAGAGGAATTCAGCAAAGTCGACGACACGTCAATCAGACGTTCGAAGCTCAAGATATGAGCATTTCTGCTCCGAGGGCCCGGTTGGTTTCGTGTACGAACCAACCCGGCCGAACACAAAGTAATCCGAAACCTTGAGTGTAATATACCAAAACTTCTGTCTCGATCCAAGGATCGCGTTTCCGCAGACGGCGCATCAATCGGAGGTCTACAACTCAAGATATGGGCAAAAGACCGAAAACGGTCCGGAAACGGGGGGTCTGGGCCCAGGTCGACCCGGCCCGACCCCCCCCGGGTCGGCCCGAACCGGGTCGACCTGACCCGTGTCCGACCCGGCTAGACCCGTCCCGGCCGGCGCGGCCTGGCCTGGCCATGACCCGGCTGAACCGGCGGGTCGGCTCGGCGGCTACGGCCGAGCCGAGGGCGAGGAGCGCGCTGCCCCCACGGATGAGAAGCGCGGCCCCTCGTGGGGCCGCCCCGAGTCAACCGAACGCGGTGGCCGGGCCGCGTCCCTCCACCGGTTCCGCGCGGCCGCGGAACCGCGTCGCCGCCGCGGCGGGTTTTGCCGCCGCCGCCTGGCGGCCGGCCGCTGCCGGCCGCCGCCTCCGACCGCCGGCGCCGCCGCGCCGGCGTGGCGCAACGGCGGGAGTTTCCGCGGGCCACCGGACGCGCTCCGGTGGTCCGTTTTGTGTGAGGTCTTCGCCAGTGGTCCTCCCGGGACCCGATCTTCACTGCGAGGCTCTCAAAATTACCTTGCGGCCTCGTATGTCGTCGCCCGTCAATCTGCACGTCAAAAACGAAACGCGCCGTCTTCGTGGTTCTCCGGCGCGGCGCGTTGGCGTCGCGCCCCTTCGCCGCGGCCCGACTCCGTCCGCGGATGTCTTCGATTTTTTTCGACGCGGCGCGACGACGTCGTGTCCTTGAATTCCTTTCCACGGTGCGACGCGACGGCGCCGCGCATATCCACCGCAAGAAACCGCGTGGTGCGACGGCACCACGCTTCCTCGTACCAACCACAAAGAAAAACAGGTGGAGGGTCAGCCCTGTTCGTGCGGTCCGGCCCCCCTCACGTTATTCGTTATCATTTTCTTTCAAACCACAAAGTTCAAATTCGATAACAAATGTTTTTTTAACCACGAAGATCATCAAGTCGGAAATCTCGAACAAATATAAATAATTGAATACAAACCCCTACCTTGAGTATAAGCCGATCGGAAGGAGGCGTCGTCGTTCGAGGTTCGTCGCGGTATGGCGTCGTGAGGATGACGACGTTGAAGGGGGACGTCGGCGTTCGTCCGAATCGAGGGAAGGCGAATCCGTTGTCGCTTGCTACCCGATTCCGCTTCCGAGCTTGTTCGTCGATCCATTGACGATGAAGGGGAAGAAGAAGATCCGTTGAAGAGTCTCGCTGCGGAAGGGGAGAAATTCCGTGGAAGGAAAACGAGCGTTCTTCGTCAGAGGTGGCGCGTTCTTCGTGTTCTTCGCGTTCTTTGTGTTCTTCGTCGAAGAACGAAGAATTCTCCCTCTGCTCTCCCAAAGGTTTTACACAACACAAACCCCTCAACAAAAATAAAATAAGTCCTCAACTTATTTTATTATCAACTTAAGAATTTGAAAAACAAAAGATAAGAAACGAACAATTAATTCGAAGAATTAATTGTAAAACTTAACTGCCCAATTAAATTGGGGCGTTTCATAACCAGAAAAACGCACGGTTGACTTCTTTTAATAGGGGGGTGCGGGTGCGTTACTTAAGAAGAAAAGAAACGGTGGGGCTCGTGCGGTCCCCACCTCACAAATATCCTACCAAGTGGGTAGGATATTTTGAATTGCACCCTATCCGCTTCAACCCAGCTTAAGCAGCTTTTTAGTGGTCTTTAAGCAGCTTTAAGTGAAATAAAATAAAATTGTCATACAAATTTATTTTATTTCTTAACTTAAACCCCAAAAATTAAAAAGCACAACCGAGCAAACACAACTCCAAAAGAGGCATTTCTAAGAAAAAACCGGCGCTGCGATTTCATCGGTGCCCTCAGAATTCGATTCCGAGCACCAGTTCAAAAGTTAGAAAAACCCGCTCGTTCGTTCACTGAACGTACCCGAGCCAAACTTCGGAAAATGATTCCGGGCACACCGGGCCTCTGAATCAGGCGCCGTCAGAAACTGCGTTCTTGTAAAATTGCAAAGAAAATTTAGGAAAAAAATTTCCCTTGAAATTTCTGGGTCTTTACAATATAGGGAGAGAATTTTACAAGGCTTGTAAGGTATGCATCTGGCTTTATCATCCAACCTGAAAGTAAATTTGATCGATTCTTCAGTGGCTTAAAACCAAGTCTTCGAAGGGAATTAGCTATAAGAGACTTGAGTAGCTATGAAGAAATTGTGCGTTGTGCTGTTAAGGATTAAATGGAAGTTGGTATTACATATCCATCTCATGGTTTGTACAAGAAATGAAAGATGGAGTTCAAGGAGAAATCTCAGAAAAATGGTGAAAAGAAGATGAATGTTTCTTTATGCTCAAAGTGTGGAAAGAAGAATGGTGGATATTGTCTTAAAGAGACTAGAAAATGTTTTAAGTGTGGAAAATAAGTTCATCGAGTAGCTGAGTGTCGAAGTAATGGAAAAAGGGTTTCTAATGATGTGAATAAAGAAAAGACTGTAGAGAACGCACCCCCAACATTTCAATGCTTCAAGTTCAATGAAATGGGGCATTATGCTAATCAATGCCCTAATCCAAGGGTTAATGATGATCAACATGAGCAACCACTTAATGAAAAGGAAAAAGAGAAGTCACAAACGATCACTATTGGAGATGTTGAATATGAAAACGATGTGGTGGAATTATTAAGTGTTTATGTAGTGGGATTCCAAAATAATGTTGTATATAGTATCGTGGAATAATTATGTATTGGTCTATTGTGGTTTTCAATAATTTTATGGTACCGGTAACCATGGAAACTGATTTAGATATTTTTGGAAAGAAGATGATATGTGCATAATGAAGGGATAAGGAGAAAATGAAATGTTTGATAGTATTCAGGAGCTCATGAATGATAAAAGGAAAAAGTTATATCATGGTTTGAGTATATAAATTTTTTGGATTTTGGTATGTGGAAAGAGTTAACTTTTGACAGCATTCACGTTTTCACTAAGATTCAATGAGTATTAATTTTTTAAGAGAATACATGATTAAGGTATTCACATGTTTGGAATGTTACCAACAAGATATATCTTCTATGGGGGATAAATGATGGTATTCACATGCACGGTAGATGACATTTATTGATTGGACAGAAGTATTTTGGATAAGCCTAAAGATTGGAATGGATTATGTTGTACATAAGTTAGTATTGATTAAGGCTATAACTTTTTTGATATTATTAATGGAATGTTATAATAACGTAGTTTTAGAAAAAGGAAAACCTGTAGGACGGGTGAAAACCCGTCGCGTCGGACAAGGATGCGGGAATCAAACCCACAACCAAAGTGTGACAGGACTTTATCACCTACCACTAGCCTACAGGAAGTCCCTGGTTAGTAGAAACTAGTTTTATTTTATTAAGAGCTATGATAGCTGAAGTATAAGTCCATTTTAGAAACCATATACGATTAATCTCAGCATAGATGGACTTTTGTATATTTAAAAAATTGTACTAAACTTTTTGCGATAGAAATAGATGGAATGACCTATCATTCTATCGCATAATCTGCTAACACTTCACAGAAGACAAATTCAACTTCATTTATTTAAGAGATGAAGTGGAAATTGTTCGAGGCAGGAGCAACAGTGAGATTGTACCAAAATCAAGAAAGTATTTCTTTTAATTCAACAATTCTTAAACTTTAGGGAAATGATCTTGAAAACAAAAAATGTTGTCCTAGTGCTCTCATATCTGATGAATCGAATGGTACCTTAGATCATCACAAATTTATGGCTTTGTGATTGTTGGATTTTTCATAGCCATGTCCTCTACCACTCTTCATCAGAAGTAGATGGTTATATTTCTCTTCTATATCCATATCTTCACCTATGTTCTACTATGTGGAAACCCAGTGATTAGTTAATTTGGGTAACCGTTACATTTCATACTTTAGTTTTTAAAGTCAAGTTTTGGTATTCCTTTTTACGATGTGGGTTTCTATTAAAGAAACTTTCAAGTAGTAAACCATTTATAACCCCGATGAATTTCGAGGGCGAAATTCATTTCAAGGGGGGTAGCATGTAACACCCCGAGATTTTATGAAAAATATTATTTTAATTTCATTGACGTCTTATATTATACACTGCACCAAGTTTATCTTGTACTATACGCAACACCGTATTAGCTTGCAGTATACGCAACACTATTCTTGGTTTGTGTTACACACAATTTCAAGTTCATTTTGTGGAAATTATTCTATGCAACATTAAGAATATATTTTGTTTAAAGTATAAATGAAATAAGTTTTGATTATGTTATATGCAACACCAAATGGTGCTTTCACTACACGCAGCCCTGACTTGGCTTGCATTAAATGCAATCAAGACCTTCCTCGATAGTGTGTGTAGTACGTAATACCGAGTTTCGCTAAACGAGATATTATTATAATATTATTATGAACTAGCCGTTATGAATAGTAATACCCAATTTTTTAAATTTTATAAATTTTATTTTTCAAAATGAACTTCATTTTTGGATTCGAAATATGGAAATTAGCCTAGGGTGAATTTTTGGTATTTTTCTGAAAACTTTCAATTTTTGACGAATAGTGAAAACACTCGGTTACTATTTAAAAACCGAATTTTTATTTAAATAATTATTTATTTTATTTAAATTTATTTTAGGTCAAAACTGATACATAATACCTTTATAAGTTCAATGTAATTCATTGGAGTCATTTTATAATAATTTTCGATATATAAACAGTTTATTGAACTTTTCACCGTCTTTTACCTACCTCTGAGGAGCTTTTTGTAAACTTACATAAAACTTTATTTTACCGCTTCTGTGAGTGGAATTTCGAAAATCCAAGAGACACGTTTAGTATCAAGGACTAAAATGTGGTTCAATGAGATGAAAATAATTTTTGGTGAATAGTAACTTTTTACTTTTATTTACCACGGTTAAAAGTAAATAAGGAAATTAAGGGTAAAGATGATATTATTATTACCCTAACACATGTAATAATTCTATTGTATAAGTGTAATTCGACTAAAAACAACCTTAGGAATAAAACATGACCATTTAGGTCCACTTGGATTAGATTAGGACATTTATTATTAATTTATTTAAAGAAGGGTTAAAATAGTTAAAATCCAAGTTTAATAAATAAATCATTTTTAATTTAGGGTTATACATAAGATAAATTAGAATATAAATATTCATTAGAAATATTAAAATATTTCCTAAATAATGGTATTTTATTTATAATTTTTAGACATTAAATAAGTTAATTTATTTATGACACAATGATGATGCAATAATTACCTTATTAATGAAATATTAACATAATTGATGTTATAAATACACAAATAAGTGTAATTTGAGGCTTTTTATGAATTAAACTAATTTTCTAGGTTAATATGACATGTTAGTATTTATTTAATTAAATTTTTATAACTAATAATTCTGTTATTATTTTCACAAAAATCAATTACCAAATAGTGTCAAAATTAACATAAAATAGTTTTTAAAACAAATATTATATTATTAATTGTTATTATATTCCTAAAAATCTAAGGTTTGGCCAAGATACTTATATCATGATAGATGTATCATTAATGGACCACTTGGGGGTCGCTTGGATGTATATGGTAAGTTTATTAACTATATAATATAAAAATACAAAGTGACATGATAAATGTCAATCTAATTAACCAAGAGTTAAAACTAAAAGATAAGGTTAATATAATTACCCAAACCTGTCTAAAATCTATTGGTTTAGAGGAGTTCGACCCATACCCACTTTATCTTTGAGATAAATCAATTTGGAGCTATTAAAAACTGAATATGAATTTATTATAAAATAATATTTTAAGTTCTTCCTAAGGTGCCCCTCTCCTCCCTTATAAAAGGGCACCTCCTCCCTCTTCTCCTCACACCACTTTGATCCTTCAATCTCAGCCAACCCCTGCCAATTTATCTTCTACACTTCCCTAGTAATATTATAGAGGTCCTGGTCTTCTTCAAAGAGCAATTTTAGTGCCCTAATAGGGGGATTCAAAGAGGCATGTCGAAGAAGAGGTAATATCCGTTACCGATTCTTTCAAATTTATTTTTTCTTCTACTTACTATTATTTAGTTGTTTCATTATGAAGTAATAACATTAGCATCACTAATATACTGTTATGTTATTATAAATATGAAACAACCCTATTTCACCTTCTATCCATCCTACGGAAAACAAAATCACCACGCGTGCGTACATACGGAATACCGTCTCCACGCCGTGGTGTAATCTATTTTCGACCACCACCTTACTTGGATGGGTATAATGGTGTAAATAAATAACTATATATTATTATTTTAAAGTTATATTGATTCTTAAATATTTTACATATGCTTTAATACAATTCCACGATCAGGGAAATGATATCATCACTCATGCGTACGTACGGACTACCGGCTCCACGATGCGATGAGATTCATTCTCCATGTTAACCATTAATGAATGATTATAAAGTATATATAATGAATAATAATGAGATATATTACATAATAATGATACTGGATTTATTTATATCTCTATATATATGTCATCTACTTAATTCCATTCAATTCAATAAGGAAACGAAAACAATGTTCATGCGTACGTACGACCTACCATCTCCATGAACTGTGTATTTCATTCCATTTATCGATCTATCATATATATATGTATATGCTGAATATATATTATATATAAATCATGTTTTACATTATGGAATTAAGTAAATTAGGATATAAGTAATAATATCAAGAACAACAAGTCGAAACAGGTACAATAAATTAAACGATTCTACCCAAATCGCTGCTTTTACATCGAATTTACAAAAGAACGGGTAATATAAAGTCATAAGTAAACTATATATGATATCATAACAATGAATATGATTCTGTAATAATTCAATGACATTATTTAAATCTTTATACCGGAGGTTCAGATACATACGAAGCATATCAGACATAAGGTAGTGGATAACTTTCCTAATCTTGTTTTTACCCGAGATTGTTTATTCGTAAGTATTTACTGGGGTTATATTTATCATCCATGTCCCTATTTTCTAAAAATGGATTCATGTATTTTTAAATTCAATTTTAACCATTTTTGACTTTTAGTACATGTTATGAAAGGAATCTTTCTTTTTTTACCATTCGAGGTAGTTTTTGACTTTTCTGACAAAAGTACGAGGAGAATGTTATTTTTAACTTATACGGCGTGAACGGATTTTTACAGTTTCATAATGCCTCATTTTAATTAATCTTAATATAAAATATTGCATGATTATTTTAAACAAAACCCTTTTCTTTTAAAATTTCATGGCATTTTGTGAAAAGAACATGATTTTGAAGAATAAAGGATATTTTCCTCAAGAATTCATTTCAAGTGTTTTATCAAAACTATTTTCCACGTAAAATGACATTATTTAATATGTTTATGTTTCAAGTATAATGTATCAATTATTTACATGGTTTGATTCTTATTATGATAAAATTATATCCATTTTTATGGATTATGTTATGATGGCATGATGTTTAAGAATCCCATTCTATTACATGGGTTATGCTATGATGTATGATTCATGATTTTGTGGCACACGAAAGAATGATTTAATTATGATATGGTTGAGACATATATCTACCTCCAATGAATTGGGTAAAGATTTATATCTCATGTTATAGACATGACTGGAATGGTAAGTTAATCCGGTTCAGTAATACAGGACTCGAACGAGGAGTGAACTTGATTCAAAAAGTGACTTTGTCCAGTAAGATGGTCTTGGCAGCAATGCCTTGGCTACTATGGAAATCATATCATGTTATTAATGGTTTCTACAATCACATGTTTTATTCCAATTCTATTTTATCATGATTAATGTTTCTTTGTGATCTATGCCTTATTTACTGCCATGTTTTATGTCATTGCCCAAGATTTTGATGTTTAAACATTATGTTCATGTTTTTAAGTTCAAATGTATATGATTTGTTTTATTTTATCCGTGATTACCCTTACTGAGAATTTGAGCTCACCCTTTATATGTTTTCTTTTCCCTAGGATTTAAATAAAGGTTTTAGGTAAGAAAACCAAAAATAGGAAGATCTTTATAGGAGATGTTGAAGATTTTTCACCATGATTAGAAGATTACGTTTCGAGTTTCCAAAGACACTAAACTATTACGGTCCTTTGGTGTCTGTTTTTGTTACGTATTAAGTATTACACAAAATTAATGTAATGTCTATGTACGTCAAGCTTTGGGTCTCTACAATTGGTATCATAGGAAAGGTTTAGTTAACCTTTGGAAACTAGGATGTGAAAACTTTAGTGAGATCCCTAGAGATATTTCTAAGGTATGTCTAGGGATATCCCTAAGGTTAAGTATACATATAGGTTATAGTCCTATAATTATGGAAACGATATAAGAATTAAACCTAAGATGTTAGATATGGAAGGTACTCACCCTTTATTATGTTGTTTTCCTTAACATGATTTTTTCCTCTCACAATATTCTTTTTGGGTTTTAGACGATGGCTGGAACCCGAAGGAACTGTGTTGATCAATGTAATGGACAATGCAATGATTGTCCTCCTGAACAAACCAATGTTATTGGAGATGGAGTAAAAAATCTTACTGCAATACTTACACAATATATGAATCATTCTAGACTTCCAAATGAGTAGAGAAGGGAACAAAATTCTATTGAGTCCTTCATGAGACAACACCCACCTTCTTTCAGTGGGTCTTTGGATCCAATTGTTGCTGAAAAATGGATTAGTACCATTGAAAAGATATTTTTCATACTTCACTGTTCGGAACATGAAAAAGTCATTCTGGCTATTTATCGTTTAGAAGGTGAAGCAGATCAATGGTAGAATCTAATTAAGAATACGAGGGCCCGAGATGAAATTGAATCCATGGAATAGGATGAGTTCAAGAACTTATTTTTAAATAAGTACTTCCCTCGTATTCTTTGAACAAAGATGAAAAATGATTTCCTTGAGCTTAGGCAAGAGGATAATGAATCTGTTGGTATATACGAAGCGAATTTTACAAGGCTTGTAAGGTATGCATCTGGCTTTATCATCCAACCTGAAAGTAAATTTGATCGATTCTTCAGTGGCTTAAAACCAAGTCTTCGAAGGGAATTAGCTATAAGAGACTTGAGTAGCTATGAAGAAATTGTGCGTTGTGCTGTTAAGGTTGAAATGGAAGTTGGAATTACATATCCATCTCATGGTTTGTACAAGAAATGAAAGATGGAGTTCAAGGAGAAATCTCAGAAAAATGGTGAAAAGAAGATGAATGTTTCTTTATGCTCAAAGTGTGGAAAGAAGCATGGTGGATATTGTATTAAAGGGACTAGAAAATGTTTTAAGTTTGGAAAATAAGGTCATCGAGTAGCTGAGAGTCAAAGTAATGGAAAAAGGGTTGCTAATGATGTGAATAAAGAAAAGACTGTAGAGAACGCACCCCCAACATTTCAATGCTTCAAGTGCAATGAAATGGGGAATTATGCTAATCAATGCCCTAATCCAAGGGTTAATGATGATCGACATGAGCAACCACTTAATGAAAAGGACAAAGGGAAGTCACAAACGATCACTATTGGAGATGTTGAATATGACAACGATGTGGTGGAATGATTAAGTGTTTATGTAATGGGATTCCAAAATAATGTTGTATATAGTATCGTGGAATATTTATGTATTGGTATATTGTGGTTTTCAATAATTTTATGGTACTAGTAACCATGTAAAGTGATTTAGATATTTTTGGAAAGAAGATGATATGCACATAATGAAGGGATAAGGAGAAAATGAAATGTTTGATAGTATTCAGGAGCTCATGACTAATATAAGGAAAAATTTATATCATGGTTTGAGTATATAAATTTTTTGGATTTTGGTATGTGGAAAGAGTTAACTTTTGACAGCATTCATGTTTTCACTAAGATTCAATGGGTATTCATTTTTCAAGAGAATACATGATTAAGGTATTCACATATTTGGAATGTGACCAAAAAGATATATCTTATATGGGGGAAAAATGATGGTATTCACATGCTCAGTAGATGACATTTCTAGATTGGACAGAAGTATTTTGGATGAGCCTAAAGATTGGAATGGATTATGTTGGACATAAGTTAGTCTTGATTAAGGCTATAAATTTTTCGATATTATTAATGGAATGTTATAATAGTGTAGTTTTAGAAAAAGGACAACCTGCAGGACGGGCAACAACCCATCGCATCGGACAAGGATGCGAGAATCAAAGCCACAACCAAAGTGCGATAGGCCTTTATCGCCTACCACTAGACGACAGGAAGTCCCTGGTTAGTAGAAACTAGTTTTATTTTATTAAGCACTATGATAGCGGAAGTATAAGTCCATTTTAGCAACCATATACGATTAATCTCATAATAGATGGACTTCTGTATATTTAATAAATTGTGCTAAACTTTTTGCGAGAGAAATAGATGGAATGACCTATCATTCTATCGCATAATCTTCTAACACTTCACAGAAGACAAATTCAACTTCATTTCTTTAATAGATGAAGTGGAAATTGTTCGAGGGACGAGAAACGGTGATATTGTACCAAAATCAAGTAATTATTTCTTTTAATTCAACAATTATTCAACTTTAGGGAAATGATCTTGAAAAAAAAAATATTGTCCTAGTGCTCTCATATCTGATGAATCGGATGGTACCTTAGATCATCAAAAATTTATGGCTTTGTGATTTTTGGATTTTTCATAGCCATGTCCTCTACCACTCTTCATGAGAAGTTGATGGTTATATTTCTCTTCCATATCCATATCCTCACCTATGTTCTACTATGTGGAAACAGAGTGATTAGTTAATTTGGGTAACCGTTACGTTTCATACTTTAGTTTTTAAAGTCAAGTTTTGGTATTACTTTTTACGATGTGGGTTTCTATTAAAGAAACTTTCAAGTAGTAAACCATTTATAACCCTGACGAATTTCGAGGGCGAAATTCATTTTAAGGGGGGTAGAATGTAACACCCCAAGATTTTATGAAAAATTTTCTTTTAATTTCATTGATGTATTCTATTATACACTACACCAGGTTTAGCTTTTACTATACGCAACACCGTATTAGCTTCCAGTATACACAATACTATTCTTGGCTCGTGTTACACACAATTTCAAGTTCGTTTTGTGGAAATTATTCTACGCAACATTAAGAATAGATTTTGTTTAAATTATAAATGAAATAAGTTTTGATTATGTTATATGCAACACCAAATAGTGCTTTCACTACACGCAGCCCTGACTTGGCTTGCGTTACATGCAATCAAGACCTTCCTCGATAGTGTGTGTAGTATGCAATACCGAGTTTCACTAAACGAGATATTATTATAATATTATTATGAACTAGCCGTTATGAATAGTAATACCCAATTTTTGAAATTTTATAAATTTTATTTTTAAAACGAACTTCATTTTTGGATTCGGAATATCGAAATTATCCTAGGGTGATTTTTTGGTATTTTTCTGAAAACTTTCAATTTTTGATGAATAGTGAAAACACTGGGATACTATTTAAAAACCGACTTTTTATTTAAATAATTATTTATTTTATTTAAATTTATTTTAGGTCAATATTGATACATAATACCTATATATGTTCAATGTAATTCATTGGAGTCATTTTATAATAATTTTCGATATATAAAAATTTTATTGAACTTTTCACCGTCTTTTACATACCTCCTAGGAGCTTTTTGCAAACTTACATAAAACTTAATTTTACCGCTTCTGTGAGTGGAATTTCAAAAATCTGAGAGACATGGTTAATATCAAGGACTGAAATGTGGTTTAATGAGATGAAAATAAATTTTGGTTAATAGTAACTGTTTACTTTTATTTACCATGGTTAAAAGTAAATAGGGTAATTAAGGGTAAAAATGATATTATTATTACCATAACACATGTCCTAATTCTATTGGATAAGTTTAATTCTACCAAAAACAACCTTAGGAATAAAATATGACCATTTAGGTCCACTTGGATTAGATTAGGACATTTATTATTAATTTATTAAAAGAAGGGTTAAAATAGTTAAAATCAAAGTTTAATAACTAAATCATTTTTAATATTGGGTTATACATAATATAAATTAGACTATAAATATTTATTATAAAGATAAATAGATTTAATACATAATGGTAGTTTATTTATAATTTTTAGACATTAAATAAGTTAATTTATTTATGACACAATGATGATGCAGTAATTACCTTATTAATGAAATATTAACACAATTGATGTTATAAATACACAAATAAATGTAAGTTGAGACTTTTTATGAATTAAACTAATTTTATAGGTTAATATGACATGTTAGTATTGATTTAGTTTACTTTTTTGTAACTAATCATGCTGTTATGATTTTCAAAAAAATCAATTACCAAATAGTGTCAAAATTGACTTAAAATAGTTTTTAAAACAAATATTATATTATTAATTGTTATTATATTCCTAAAAATATAAGGCTCGACCAAGATACTTATATCATGATAGGTGTATCATTAATGGACCACTTGGGGGTCGCTTGGATGTATATGGTAAGTTTATTAACTATATAATATAAAAATACAAAGTGACATGGTAAATGTCAATCTAATTAACTAAGAGTTAAAACTAAAAGATAAGGTTAATATAACGAACCAAACCTGTCTAAAATCTATTGGTTGAGAGTATTTTGACCCATCCCCACTTTATCTTCGAAAGAAATCAATTTTGAGCTATTAAAAATCGAATATGACTTTATTATAAAATAATATTTTACATTTTTCCTAAGGTGCCCCTCTCTTTCCTTATAAAAGGGAACCTCCTCCCTCTTCTCCTCACAAAAATTTGAGCCTTCAAGCTCAGACAAACCCTGAAAATTTCTCTTCTCCACTTCCCTATTAATATTATAGGTGTCCTGGTCTTCTTTAAAGACCAATTTTAGTGCCCTAAGAGAGGAGGATTCAAAGAGGCGTGTCGAAGAAGAGGTAATATCCGTTACTAATTCTTTCAAATTTATTTCTTCTTCTTCTTACTACTCTTTAGTTGTTTCATTATGAAGTAATAAAATCAGTATCAATAATATACTGATATTTAATTATAAATATTAAACAACCCTATTTCACCTTCTATCCATCCTATGGAAAATGAAATCACCGCGCGTGTGTACGTACGAAATACCGTCTCCACACTGTGGTGTAATCTGTTTTCGACCACCACCTTACTTGGATGGGTATAATGGTGTAAATAAATAACTATATATGATTATTTTAAAGTGATATTGATTCTGAAATATTATACATATGATTCAATACAATTCCACGATCATGGAAATGATATCATCGCTCGTGCGTACGTACGGACTATCGTCTCCATGATGCGATGAGATTCATTCTCCATGTTAACCATTAATGAATGATTATAAAGTATATATAATGAATAATAAGGAGATATATGACATAATGATGATACTGGATATATATGTATATATGTCATCTACTTAATTCGATTCAATTCAATAAGGAAACGAAAACAGCGTTCATGCGTACGTACGGCCTACCGTCTCCATGAACGGTGTGTTTCATTCCATTTATCAATCGATCATATATATATTTATATGCTGAATATATATTATATATAAATCATGTTTTACATTCTTTAATTAAGTAAATCAGTATATAAGTAATAATATCAAGAACAACAAGTCGAAACACGTACAATAAATGAAACGATTCTACCCAAATCGCTGCTTTTACATCAAATTTACAAAAGAATGGGTAATATAAAGTCATAAGTAAACTATATATGATATCATAACAATGAATATGATTCTGTAATAAGTCAATGATATTATTTAAATCATTATATAGGAGGTTCGAATACATATGAAGCATATCAGACATAAGGTAAGGGATAACTTTTCCAATCGCATTTTTACCCAAGATTGTTTATTCGTAAGTATTTACTGGGGTTATATTTATCATCCATGAACCTATTTTCTAAAAATGGTTTCATGTATGTTTAAAGTCATTTTTAACCATTTTCTACTTTTACTACATGGTATGTAAGGAATCTTTTTTTTACCATACAAGGTACTTTTTGACTTTTCCAACAAAAGTACGAGGAGAATGTTATTTTTAACTTATACGGCGTGAATGGATTTTTACAGTTTCATAAAGCCTCATTTTCATGAATATTAATATAAAATATTGCATGATTACTTTAAACTAAACCCTTTTATTTTAAAATTTCACGGAATTTTGTGAAAATAAAATGATTTTGAAGAAGAAAGGTTATTTTCCTCAAGAATTCATTTCAAGTGTTTTATCAAAACTATTTTGCATCTAAAATGACATTATTTAATATGTTTATGTTTCAAGTATAATTTCTCCATTATTTACACGGTTTGATTCTTCTTATGATAAAATTATATCCATTTTTATGGATTATATTATGTTGGCATGATGTTTAAGAATCCCATTCTATTACATGGGTTATGCTTTTATGTATGATTCATGATTTTGTGGCACACAAAAGAATGATTTCATTATGAGATGGGTGAGACCTATATCTCCCTCCACTGCATTGGGTAAAGATTTATATCTCATGAGATAGAAATGGTTGGAATGGTAAGTTAATCCGGTTCAGTAATACAGGACTGGAATGAAGAGTGAACTCGATTCATATAGGGACTTTGTCCACTAAGATGGTCTTGGCAGCAATGCCTTGGATACTATGGAAATCATATCATGTGCTTAATGGTTTCCACAATCACATGTTTTATTCCCATCCTATTTTATCATGATTAATGTTTCTTTATGATATATGCCTTATGTACTGCCATGTTTTATGTCATTGCCCAAGATTTTAATGTTTAAACATTATGTTCATGTTTTTAAGTTCAAATTTTTATGATTTGTTTTATTTTATCCATTCTTACCCTTACTGAGCATTTGAGCTCACCCATTATATGTTTTCTTTTCCCCAAGATTTAAAAAAAGGTTTTAGGTTGGAAAACCAAAAAGGGGAAGATTTTTATGGGTGATGTTGAATATCTTTCACCATGATTAGAAGACTACATTCCGAGTTTCCAAAGACACTAAACTATTACGGTCCTTTGATGTCTGTTTTTGTTATGTATTAAGTATTCCACAAAAGTAATGTAATGTATATGTATGTAAAGATTTGGGTCTCTACATAGGTTGTATATTATTCATATATATATATTGATATAAAGTTCTTAAACATTACTTTTAATCATAAAATGAGAATTCGTCTTGAATGGATACGATGGGGAATGAATCTCATCGCGTTCGTTGAGACGGTAGTCCGTACGTACGCACGAGCGACAATATCATTATTTTGATATTAAAATAATATATAATTGGATGGTATATAATATATACATAATAATTATCATGTTATATTTATTATTTACATGAATTAAACATCATTATTATACCCATCCAAATAATAATATATTGAATAACAATTACACCACGATGTGGAGACGGTAAGCCGTACGTACGCATATATGGTGACAAGTCATTAAAAGGATGGATATAATACTGAATATGGTTGTAACATATTTATAATAACATCAAAATATATATAGGATACTTGATTTATTATTTTAGAATGGAAATAATAAAGAAAGAATAAGTTGAAGAAGAAATGAACTTGAAAGAGGGTGGTGAAAACATAACCTCTTCTTCGGGTTTTTACTTTTGATTTGATCAAAATGGATCCTTAAGTTGGCATTATGATCAAAATAAGGAATCTAGGTTGAAGTGAGGGAAGTTTAGAGAGTATTTGTGTAGGGTTTGGCTGAGCCAAAAGGCTTTTAATGTGTGAATTAGTGAGAAGGGGGAGTGCCCTTTTATAAGAGGGGTGAGGGGCACCATTGGAAAAGCTTGAAATATTATTTTATAATAAATTCATATTTGGTTTATAATGGCTCAAAAGTGGATTATTTAAAGGTTAATGTGGGTATGGGTAGCAATAATTTCAACCAGTAGATGTTAGACAGGTTTGGGTCACTATATTAACCTTATCATTTATATTTAACTCTTAGTTAAATAGTTTGACATTTACCATGTCTCTTTGTATTTTTATATTATATAGTTAATAAACTTAATATATACCTCCAAGAGACCCCCAAGTGGTCAATTAATGATAAAAATATCATTATATAAGTCTCTTGGCCGAACCTTAGATTTTTAGGAATTAAATATCAATTAATAATATAATATTTGTTTTAAAAACTCTTTTATGTCAATTTTGAAACTATTTGGTATTTGATTTTTTTGAAAATCATAACAGCATGATTACTTCGAAAAAACATAATTAAATCAATACTAACATGTCATATTAACCTATAAAATTAGTTTAATTCATAAAAGTTCTCAAATTACATTTATTTGGATATTTATAATATCAATTATTTTAATATTTCATTAATTAGGTAATTACTGCATCACCATTGTGTCATAAATAAATTAAATTATTTAATGTCTAAAAATTATAAATAAAATACCATTATTTAGGAAATATTTTTATATTTCTAATTAATATTTACAATCTAATTTATCGTATGTATAACCCTATATTAAAAATGTTTTAGTAATTAAACCTTGATTTTAACTCTTTTAACTCTTCTTTGAATTAAATAATAATAAATATCCTAATCTAATCCAAGTGGACCTAAATGATAATATTTTATTCCTAAGGTTTTTTTGGTCGATATAAACTTGTACAATAGAATTAGGACATGTGTTAGGGTAATATTAACATCATTTTTACCTTTAATTACCCTATTTACTTTGAACCGTGGTAAATAAAAGTAAAAAGTTACTATGCACCAAAAATTATTTTTATCTTATTGAACCACATTGTACTCCTTGATATTAATCGTGTCTCTCGTATTTTCAAAATTCCACTCACAGAAGCAGTAAAATTAAGTTTTATGTGAATTTGAAAATTCATCTAGGAGGTGGGTAAAAGACGGTGAAAATTTCAATAAAATTTTTATATATCTAAAATTATTCTAAAATAACTCCAATGAATTAAATTGAACTTATATATATATTATGTATCTATTTTGACCTTAATTAAATTTAAATAAAATAAATAATTTTTTAAATAAAAATTCGGATTTAAACTACAACTCAGTGTTTTTTTCACTATTCATCAAAAATTGAATGTTTTCAGAAAAATACCAAAAGTTCACCCTAAGATAATTTCGATATTATGAATCCAAAAATGAAGTCCATTTTGAAAGATAAAATTTATAAACTTTCAAAAAGTGGGTATTACTATTCATAATAGCTAGTTTGATTGGTTGTGGTGTGTGTTAGAACTCAAAGTTGCGTACAACACATGCTACTGTATTATTCAAAGGGATGCGTACCGTGGAAGCTTGGGGTGTTAAATTATCTCCTCATTCAAATAATTTCATCCTAGAAATTTATAGAATACTACCGCATGAAAATACTCGGGTGGTTCTTCATCATAAGTTCCTCAGGTTCCCACGTTGCCTCTTCCATCTTATGGTTTCTCCATAGAACTTTTACCAGACGAGTCATCTGGTTTCTCAGCACTTGTTCTCTGGTATCAAGAATTCTGATGGGCTCTTCGCAATAAGACAGATCGGGTTCCAGTTCTAATTCCTTGTAAGTAAGTACATGCATTGGGTCAGGCATGTATTTTCTCAACAGTGATATGTAGAACACATCGTGAACTTTGGAGAGACTTGGCGGCATTGACAAATGGTAAGCTACAGCCCCAATTCGTTCTAGAATTTTGAATGGTCCTATGTACCTGGGGCTCAATTTACCCTTCTTACCAAAACTTATAACTCCCTTCCATGGAGATACCTTCAAGAAAACATTATCTCCTACCTGAAATTCCAAATCCTTACTTTGGTTATCGACATAACTCTTCTGCCTAATTTAAAATTCTTTGATGTGGTTTTATATTACCTTCACATTTTCCATCGTTTCCTCCACCAATGCTGGGCCTACAAGTTTTATTTCACCAACGTCATCCCAACAGGTTGGTGTCCGGCATCTCTTTCCGTATAACACTTCATATAGTGCCATCTGAATACTTGAATGAAAGCTATTGTTATAGGAAAATTCTACCAGAGGTAAATATTGATCCCACATACCCTGAAAGTAAAGTGAGAAAGATCTCAACATGTATTCTAAGGTTTGAATAGTCCGTTCTGATTGTCCATATGTTTGAGGGTGGTAGGTAGTGCTAAAAAAAAGTTCAGTATCCAAGGCCTTCTGAAGACTCTTCCAGAATCCTGATGTAAAATGGGGATCATGATCAGTAACAATCGATAGGGGTACTCCATGAAGTCTCACAACTTCATTAATATATATCCTTGCTAGACGTTCAAGTGGTAAATATTCCCTTATAGCAAGAAAATGTGCTGACTTGGTAAGATGATCAACAATGACCCATATTTCATCGTTCCTTCTGGGAGTCTTTGGTAGCCCCATGACAAAGTCCATCGTAATATTGTCCCATTTCCACTCTGGTTTGGGAAGAGGTTTCAATACTCCACCAGGCTATTGCCTTCCAGCTTTCACTTGTTGACAAACCATACATCTTGACAAAAAATCGGTAATCTCCCTCTTCATGTTGTCCCACCAAAAATATTCCTTCAAATCTATATACATTTTGGTGATTCTAGGGTGTATAGAGAAATTGGAGCTATGAGCATCATCTAACAATTCCCTTTTTATATCAAGTATATCAAGAACACAAAGTCTCTTCCCAAATTTCAAAATTCCTTCTTCATACACAAAGTCTCTCAATCTCCCATCATTCATAGCTTTAATATTCTTTTGAAATTCTTCATCATCGGTCTGAGAACTCTTTATCCTTTCTAATAAATATGGTTTGGCAACCATTTGAAAAAGAATTTATGTTTCACCTTCCATGGTGATTCCCATATCCAACTTTACTAGATTCATGAAAATTGGATCCCTTTCAACTCTCATCATGTTCAAAACTCCATGATCATTTCTGCTCAAAGCATCTACCACTTTATTTTCCTTCCCCAGGTGGTAGTGTATCGTGCAATCATAATCCTTGAGTAGTTCAAGCCATCGAATTTGCCTCATGTTGAGTTATTTCTATGAGAAAATGTACTTCAAACTCTTGTGATCAGTATAAATCTCACATTTTCACCATAGAGATAATTTATCCATATCTTCAAAGGAAAAATTACAGAAGATAACTCAAGATCATGAGTAGGATAGTTTTTCTCATGAATTTTCAGTTGTCGTGATGCATAGGCAATTAACCTATCATTCAACATAAGGACACAACCAAGTCCTTTATTTGAAGAATCACTATAAATAACAAACCCATCATTCCCCGATGGTAGAGTCAATATAGGAGCATTGACTAATCTTCTCTTCAGTTCTTCAAAACATTATTCACACTCTTTTTCCCAAACAAATTTAACCACTTTACATGTGAGCTTCGTTAATGGGTTAGCCAATCTGGTAAAGTTCTGGACGAAACGTCGATAATAACCTACTAAACCAATAAAACTGCGTACCTTAGTTATACTCGTCGGTGCGGGCCATTCTTGGATTGCCTTGGTCTTAGAAGGATCAAGAGAGATTCCATCTTTAGAGACAATATGGCCATGAAAATAAATCTATTGAAGCCAGAATTCACACTTTCTAAAATTTCCATATAATTCATGTCTTCTCAAAGTCTTCAAGATAATGCACAAGTGATTTTCATGATCTTCATAGCTTTTGGAGTATACGAAGATATCATCAATAAATACCACCACAAAATCATTGAGATATTCATTGAAAAATCTATTCATTAGATCCATGAATAAAGAGGGTGCATTAGTCAGCCCAAAAGGCATTACTATAAACTCGTAATGCTTGTACCTGGTTCGAAACGCTGTCTTCAGAATGTCTTCCTTCTTCACACACAACTGATGGTATCCAGATTGAAGGTCAATATTAGAAAAGTATTAATCTCCATGTAGTTGGTCAAATAAATCATCAATGTGAGGTAGGGGATACATGTTCTTTATTGTTATAGCATTGATCTCCCTGTAGTTGATACATAACCTCATAGATCCATCTTTCTTTTTAACAAAAAGGACAGGGGCTCCCCATGGAGAAACACTAGGGCGAATAAATCATTTATAACTCAATTCCTTTAGTTGTTTCTTTAGTTCAACTAATTCCATAGTGTCCATTCTATAAGAGGTATTCGATATAGGACTTGAACCAGGAATTAAATTAATGGAAAACTCAATTTCTCGTTCTGGAGGATGTCCAGGTAAATCTTTTGGAAACACATCAACATATTCTCTCACAATTAGTACATCCTCTATTTGAACATTATTTTCCTTACCCATAGTTATTTCATTCTATTCTTCCCTAATAATTGAATTTAGTTGAGCTACTGGGGGTGGATCTAGGTAAGAATCAGGTGGTGATGATTCTGCTCTAAAGATAAGGTGTTCTTTATCATCATCATCATCAAAAATTGTAACCTCCTTCTTCTTACAATAAATATTTGCATCATGGTCTGAAATCCAATACTTACCGAGGATTATATCAAACTCAATCATAGGTATGATGATGAGATCAGCAGATAAAGAACATTTATATGCTCTAATAGGGACTGATTCACAAAATTTTGTTGCAATGATACTTCCCTTAGGAGTTTTAACTGACAAATACCTTGTTAAATCAAATTGGAAATATATAATTTTCTTAGAAAACTAGGAAGATATGAAACAATGCGATGATCCAGAATCAAATAATGCATTTTCTAAACTTGAGGAAACCATTAAATTACCTGCCACCACGTCTTTCGGAGATTCTACCTCAGCAGTAGTGATAACATAAGCTTGACCATGATCCCTTGGCCTTTTTTTAGGTATGTTCCCCTGATTCTTAGGAAATTCATTTGCATAATGTACCATCTCCCTATAATTGTAGCATTGAACATCGATAGCTTCTTTCTTCCCCTTGTAATCACGATCTTGGTGGCATTTTTCACCACACTTGTAACAGACTCCCATTCCCTTTAAGTAAGTACCGGGGTGTTTCTTCCCACATTTACTGCAGGATGGATATTTTACTTTTCCCTTCTTCCCCTTAACTTCCATTCCCAGAGTGATCAACAGATCTCTTCTTCTCTTTATTTTCTTTAAAGTCGTAAGACTTAGAGAATTATTTTTCTGTCTCTATAGCGCATAAGACAATATCTTCATATGACGAGAAGGATTGTGACACTATTGATCGATGAAGAAATGGTTTTAACCCATCAAAGAAACGATCAATATTACTTCTTGGGTTACATATATAATCTCCAGCATACCTTTCTAACCTTGTAAAGTTAGCCTCATACTTTGTGAAATTCTCATCCTACTTTTGTCTCAGACTTAGAAATTGCCTTTCCATATCTGCTTGATGGTCACGAGAAAAGTATTTTTCTAAGAAAATCTCTTTTAACTCCCTCCATTCCATATTTGATACTTCATCATATTCCTTTGTGTTTTGAATCAATGACTACCATTTATCACCATCTCCAGTGAGGCGGTAAACTGCCATGATAACATTTTCCTTTTCACTACTCCCCAAAGCCTGAAATATTTTCTCTAGGGAACTTATCCATTGCTCAGCTACCAATGGATTTGTACTCCCATTGAATGTTGGTGGCTGTTTCCTCATGAAACGATCTAACATAGATCCTCCATGTTGCGGATCAGTGTGCTCCATATGGGTAAGGTTATTATTCATAACCTGAGTGAGTTTTCCCAGTACGGTGATTAGATGATCAGCACCAGTTGTATCACCAACTCCACTATAATTATCTTTAGCAGGAGGGAAATCCCTACATGGAGTGCGTGCATTGATACAGTTTCTATTTCTTCTACTAGGCTCCATTTCTAAACAATGGCATAAACTAGATCAATTTATGAATCAAAATACATAATTCCATACTTGTAAAACACTTAACATAAATTGAACTATTTATGGATATAATCCATAATCATAAAAATGTTTTCTTTGAGGAAGTATATACTCATAAACCCTTCATAATGGTTTGTAAAGAAAATAAGAGTTATCCTAAACATATCCCCCAGGAGTGTCGCAACCAAGAGTGCAGCAAGGCCTGTTGTCGTGCACCAGTTCCCGTTCGAGTCTAGCTCAAAGCGGTGTTTTCCAGTTTTACACCTAGGTATATCTGTGCCAGATCCGCCTTTACCTGCTCGTATCCAGGCAGGGATGTATTTCTCAGAAAACTCATAAAATCTCTACAATACCAAAATTCTAGGAAGTTCATCTATACTAATCCTCAAAGTCCATCTTAGGTCTATATGCTCTAATTAGAGTTTATCTAAATCTAGCTTCCAAGGTTTGTACGAAACTTTCTCTGATACCAACTGTAACGCCCTGACCCGAGTTACCCAGATTCGGTGCATTATTACATAACATTGGCATGATCACAAAAGATCAAGTCTCGAAAGACCGATTAGTTTAGTAGCCTTGGAATCACTAGATACATTCATAAAGTTTACATTACATCATAAAGTGAAAACTATAACAACATAGTCTCCATAGTCCACACTCAAATCCCCTCATACTATCCCTGCAGGTCATTCATAAAATACTTCTTCACATCCTGGGAAAAATAAAACATAGAAAGGGGTGAGCTCAAATGCCTAGTAAGGATAAAAATATAGCGGAAATTTTCATAAATAAGCATAAACATTTAAGTCAATGTACAACTAAAACAAAAGCCTTTTAAACTTGAACTTCAGAATAATATGGCAGAAATAAAATGAAATAATTCCATTTACTTATTCACATGAATATTCTACTCGTCGAATAATCACATGTAATATCAATAACCACTTTCATAATGATGGAATGCATAATGCCAGACTATCATAACCACATAGTCAAGGCCTTGTGCCAAGACTACAGATAAGATTTTGTCAAGTCCTTGTGCCAAGACACTAGTTTGTCTCATGAGACCTACCGATGCATCGAGGAGCTATAGCGGGCTCCACCCATCACTTATTAAGTCCAATGCATTCCTCATATGAACAGGTTTAAACATAACATAAACATTCGTATTAAAACTAGAATATGAAATGTCAATACTTTCTCCATAAAACATGAATTATATAAAAATAACATATCCATATTCAAACATATCACAAAACCTTCAATACAATATGAAAGTTTTGTATCATAATAAATCAACTTCAAATAAGCTTAAAATCCATCAAAGGATGTTGACATAGATGAAATCAAAACTATTTGAGAGAAATATCTCTTTTTTTGAAATCATTTAAAAGTCACATAATTATAAAATAAAAAATTTACTTCGAAAATATTCTTATAATATTTTAAGGGAAGCTTCAATGATTTTATAACAGCGGAAAATAGCCGCACCCGCTGTATAAGTTAAAAAAACATTCTTACCTTAATTTTGTCGAAAAGGTTAAAAAGGACCTTGTTTGGAAAGCGACGGAAATATTCCTTTATAAACATCTTATAAAAATTCAAAAAGGGTATAAATGAATTTAACCCATAGTCTATAAAATAGTAAGAATGAATTGAAATAAATTTTTAAGAAACATGGATGTGGATGATAAAGAGGTCCCCGTAGATAATTACATATAAACAACCTCAGATAATGAAGAGATTGTAAAATAAACACTTACCTTGTACTTTTCCTTAGTCTAAGGTATGTTAACATCCTGTATAATAGTTAAAAAATTGTTATCAAGTTATGAAAGAAACATATACATAATTATGATATCATATATGATCTTCTATTAATTCTTTGTTAATAATATTTTAGTATTATCATCATTTTGGGTGTTAACTTACTGGTTTTATTTTATATGTTTTGTTACATAAGTCGTGTTTGTTATGGATAGGTTTTATATTATTCATATCCATAATGATATAAAGTTCTTAAGAATTACTTTTAATCATCAAATGAGAATTAGTCTTGAATGGATACGATGGGGAATGAATCTCATCGCGTTAGTGGAGACGGTAGTCCTCATGTACGCACGAGCGACAATATCATTATTTTGATATTAAAATAATATATAATTGGATGGTATATCATATATAAATAATCATTATCATGTTATATTTATTATTTATATGAATTACACATCATTATTATACCCATACAAATAATAATATATTGAATAACAATTACACCACGACGTGGAGACGGTAAGCCATACGTACGCACGTATGGTGACATGTCATTCAAAGGATGGATAAAATACAGAATATGGTTGTACCATATTTATAATAACATCACAGTATATATAATATAAAAGATTTATTATTTTATAATGGAAATAACAAATAAATAAGAAGTTGTAGAAGAAAGGAACTTGAAAGAGGGTGGTGAAAACATTACCTCTTCTTCGGGTTCTTCCTTTTTATTTGAACAAAAAGGGATCGTTAAGTTGGATTTCTGATCAAAATAAGGCCTCTATGTTGAAGTGAGGGAAGTTTAGAGAGTATTTGGTTAGGGTTTGGCCGAGACAAAAGGCTTTGAATGTGTGAATTAGTGAGAAGGGGGAGTTCCCTTTTATAAGAGGGGTGAGGGGCACCTTTGGAAAAGCTAGAAATATTGTTTTATAATAAATTCATATTCGGTTTATAATGGCTCCAAAGTGGATTATTTAACATTTAAGTTGGATATGGGTCTAAATCCTTTCAACCAATAGATTTTAGACATGTTTGGGTCACTATATTACCCTTATCATTTATATTTAACTCTTAGTTAAATAGTTTGACATTTACCGTGTCTCTTTGTATTTTTATATTATATAGTTAATAAACATACTATATACCTCCAAGAGACCCCCAAGTGGTCCATTAATGATAAAAATATAATTATATAAGTCTCTTGGCCGAAACTTAGATTTTTAGGAATTTAATATCAATTAATAATATAATATTTGTTTTAAAATCTCTTTTATGTCAATTTTGACACTATTTCGTATTTGATTTTTGTGAAAAACATAACAGCATTATTACTTCTAAAAAACATAATTAAATCAATAATAACATGTCATATTAACCTATAAAATTAGTTTAATTCATAAAAAGTCTCAAATTACATTTATTTTGATATTTACAATATCAATTATTTTAATATTTCATTAATTAGGTAATTACTGCTTCACCATTGTGTCATAAAAAAAAATTAAATTATTTAATGTCTAAAAATTATAAATAAAATACCATTATGTATAAAATATTTTTATGTTTCTAATTAATATTTACAATAGAATTTATCTTATTTATAGCCCTATATTAAAAATGTTTTAGTAATTAAACCTTGATTTTAAGTCTTTTAACTCTTCTTTGAATTAAATAATAATAAATGTCCTAATCTAATCCAAGTGGACCTAAATAATAATATTTTATTACTAAGGTTTATTTTTGTCGAGATACACTTGTATAATATAATTAGGACAGGTGTTAGGGTAATATTAATATCATTTTTACCCTTAATTACCCTATTTACTTTTAACCGTGGTAAATAAAAGTAAAAAGTTACAATTCACCAAAAATTATTTTTATCTTATTAAACCAAATTTTACTCCTTGATATTAACCGTGTCTCTAGTATTTTCAAAATTCCACTCACAGAAGCGGTAAAATTAAGTTTTATGCGAATTTGAAAATTCTCCTAGGAGGTGGGTAAAAGACGGTGAAAATTTCAATAACATTTTTATATATCTAAAATTATTCTAAACTAACTTCAATGAATTACATTGAACTTATATAGATATTATGTATCTATTTTTACCTTAATTAAATTTAAATAAAATAAATAAATATTTAAATAAAAATTCGGTTTTAAACTATAATTTAGTGTTTTTTTCACTATTCAACAAAAATTGAATTTTTTTCGAAAAATACCAAAAATTCACCCTAAGCTAATTTCGATATTCCAAATCCAAAAATGAAGTCCATTTTGAAAGATAAAATTTATAAAATTTTAAAAAAGTGGGTATTACTATTCATAACGGCTAGTTTGATTGGTTGTGGTGTGTGTTAGAACTCGAAGTTGCGTACAACACACGCTACTGTATTATTCAAAGGGAAGCGTACTATGGAAGATTGATCAATTTTCTGCATCCAATCTTCTACTTAGAGAGGATCCACTTGACAATAAAAGAGAGTGAGATTTAACTTTTGAAACTCTATAACAAAGTCCTTAGGTTGACCAGCTAGAGATTTCGCTAATGGTAAACCACCCATAGATTCACCTCAAATATCTATCAATCTTTTGTGGGGGAAAATACCAGGCAATAAGAAAGCCAAGAGCACAATCAAAACAAACTCATAAACCAGAGTTCTCAAACTCAAAACACTGCATAAGAAACACTTTCATATCACTAGGAAACACACCATAAAACCACTAGTTACTGAAACACCACAATTTTCCTCTTCAAAAACACTTTTTAATGAAAAAAACTTGGTGGGTTGCACACTCACTAATGGTTTTCCATGGATCCTCACACATGCATATTCCCATGGAATCCCAGGTACTCATTGACTCATGTCAATCTGGGAAGTCATCCACCCATGTCATCATCTATCTATAGTCCCACACATATCCATGAATGTAAGCACCCATGGAAATACCAAAGGTTGAAACAAAACTCATAAATTTCAAAAAAAAAACATTTAACCCACACTTTTCAACTTCTAAATTTACTCCCATTTCAAAATTCACAAAACTTTTCAACAAATCACTAACCAAAAATCAAAAACCATTTCCAAACTCCACAAATCACTCCATTTCATCTTTCTCAAAAAAAAAATTCCATGGATTCTATTTAGAACTCAATTTATCTCATTCAAAACATTTTCAACAGCTTAATAAATCTCATTCCATCAAAAATCATTTGATTAAAAACTCATTTCTACTCATTTAAAATAAATTCCAAAAAACCTTTTTAAAACTAAATTCTTCTTTCCAATAAACCAATTTTAATGAACCCTAGGTTTTTATTATAAAAATTCTGATCTCAGTAAACCAATTACCGTTTTATCCAAAAACCATCTTAAAAAAATCCATTTACTAAAGATTTTAAAAAATGATTTTGAAAACTCAATTTCTATCTTCTCAAAACAAAACCATTACCACTTTAAAATATATTTTTCATAATTCAAAATCAAGGGTTTTTAGAACAATTTTCCAAATCAAAGAAGAACAAAAAAAATTCACAAGGGGAAACTAGTGTCGATGGGTGACTTGGTTATATGGTTTACAGCCATATTCTAATCCAACCACCACCAAAAAGAGTATTATAGGGTCGCGTCTCCAGCTATACATGGTTTTCTAGGCCCTGTGAGTGCACTAAGACCTTTATCCCAACTACCTTTTCATATCCCAACCACAAAAATAAACAAAAACCATAGGAACCAAACATAGACTAACTTCCCATGGAAACACAAGGTTCATTCTAGAAAGTGTTGGCCATACACTCTGTAATGACCCACCAATTATCATTGTCTTTAGAGTACAACGAGTCATTACTAGGCCTTAAGCGACATCCCCAAGACACCAAAGGCTGGAAATAAATGCCAAAGGGTTTCAAATATAAGTTGGGGGACAATTTACCCTTTAAGAAATAAACCCAAAAACCAACCATAACCAATCAATTTATGATGCATGGACAAAAGAAACAACCAACTCATGCATTACCAAAAGAGACTCGATTAAATCGAAGATACGATTCATCCTAATTAGCCACACCTCCACCTTCTTGGGTTTAGAATCACCCCGAATGCTCGATGGATTTTGCTTCATGAACTGGATGGTATGATCCAAATGCCTTGGTTCATTCCTCCGGTTCTCCATATCCATAGCATGAAAAGCCTGAACAATAATCTGAACCAGCTCTTGGTTCACACATGGTTCTGGTGCAACCACATTCTCCTTAGCTTCTTCGGGTTGGTTTCGACAACACCTACTGGGTTCCATTTTCTAAACCAACAACAAAATCCGTCAATCTCACTCTCTAGCAACTGATGGATTAGAATTCAAATTATATCACATCATTTTTTACAAAAACAACCCTTTTCCATGTTCAACCATTTTTTAAAACACTCAACATACTTTTTTAAAATCAACCCATTTTCAAAATACACCCAATACCCTATTTTCAAAGTCTTTCACTTAAAAAAAAATCTCTGCATTTTTCAAAAATTGGCACCAAGCACAAAATCCTTACTCATTACTCACAATGAAATATTCAATCCTAGTGGGAAGTAATTCCTCTACAATTCATTTCATGTTCCTCTCATTGGATAAACCCATGAAAATGAGATTTTCAACATTCTAGAAGTGTATCCAAAACACTTATGTATCCAACACCCTGGTAACTTGAAGTTCAGCATAAATGGGTTAGCTATGTCCTTTTATGCTATATATTTCAAGTTCCTACAATCCTAATAATATCTAAGATTTTGACCCAAGGAATATACAAGGATGAATTTCAACTCCAAGATGAAGAACATCGATGAAAACTTGTTAGGCAAGGACTGAACAAGCTGATACCATTTGTAATGAACCACCACTTCTCATTGGCTTGAGAGTACAATGAGTCATTACTAGGCCTTAAGAGACATCCCCAAGATATCAAAGGCTGGAAATAAATGACGAAGGGTTTCAAATATAAGTTGAGGGACGATTTACCATTTAATAAATTAACCCAAAAACCAACCATAACCAATCACTATATGATTCATGAACAAAAGAAACAACCAACTCATGCATTACCAAAAGAGAAATACACTGTTCCACAAAACACTACATAACCAAAAAAAAATCAGAGTTCTAAGAGGAAGACTAAACAAAATACCCAAAACAATCCAAGACACACTCCACGACTCCACACCAAGCTCCATGCGCAAAGAACCACCACATCTCCCAAGCATCACCACGAGCACTAGCAATAAGATGCTTTACCTTTACCTGTGTCCCGGAATATGACATCTCCAAAAGCACCAAGATGCCAAAGTAGGGGTGAGTATAAAACTAAGTAGGTTTTACCCAATGAATTCCCTACTCATTCCACTAGGATAGAAGAGTTAGCCACATTTATATAAAAACAGTTTATATAAAACATTTTCTCAAAAGCAGTTTATAACTAAATATAAACAAGTTTCCAAAACCATTCATAACCAAAGGCATTCCGAGAGAAATTTAAACCAATATTATAGAAAGTTATTTTTCTAGAAAAATAACCAAACAAGCTTTATAACCATTTCACAAACATTCCTTTTTGGAATACTCAACTATTTCCCAACCCATGCTACCAACCATGCATGCTTCGTTATGACAGTTCCATACTCATGAGCGGTTTATCATCGATCTACCAAGTCATCACAAGGTAATTGTTTCTCATGTTCCATTACACCTATGGCACCGATCACATGGTCATATTTCAACCAAGCCTCATACTTAAAAGTCTCATGTGCCATTAAATGTTTGGAACTGAGAACAAGGTCCTATTTCAACCAAGCCTCGTATATGCAACATGAAAACACACCACACATTCAAAATATTCATTCCAAAACCATCCTTTAAATAAAACACCCTTTTATTGAAAACCATTTCCATAAAAACCAAGTGTGTTCAACCAATTCAAACCATTTCAATAAAACCGTACTTTTATTGAAAACCAAAGAATGAACCAATTTCATCATGCCATTTCAATACCAAACCATTTCAATAAAACACCCCTTTTTATTGAAAACCCATCTTTCATTAAACCACTTACCATTCCAGAAAATCCATAATTTAAAATCAACATTTTAAATTCAAGAAGACAAATCACTTTTCACAACAATTCACCAAAATTTCACAAAAAAACCATAAATCATCACTAAAGAAGATTTATTCCATGCTTTGCACAATCAATTTAATTCAAATAACCCAATTTGAAACCAAGACAATCAATCATAATAAGACGAGTCGAGAGTGAAGCATCCTACCTCAAAGGTTTTGACGAAAACCCTAACAAACGGAGAACGCATAAGAAAACCGGGCCGATTCACCAAGGATCCTCCTTAGATCTCTTCTCCTAACACAACAAAGACCAAATCTCATCATTTTTGGAATCCACACACTTAGATCTACCCATAATGGGCGTAGATATAAGAAACTGAGAGAAGAGGAGAAGTAGATCTAAGTAGATCTGAGAAACCAAACAAGAACGATCACATACCTAAAGAATCCGGCTTCGATTCACCAAGAGAAGCCTTCAGATCGCCTCCAGAATGATGGGAGAACCCTCTTTGACCTTAGAAGAACCAAAATCCTAAGTTAGGGCTGCTCAAGAGGAAAAACAATCCACTTAGAGGAAAAAACGCATGAGATCCACCTTTATAGGATCTCGTTTAAGTGGTCGCACAGTTAGTTCGCATGATTTGACAAATTGTGCACTAACCATGCGTTAGCTACTGCCTCGACCACCCTTCTCGCACAGTTTGGCCGCACGGTTAGAAAAACCGTGTGCCACCCATGCAGAAGCCACTACCTCCAAGAAAAACTATGCACGGTTTGGTCACACGGTTTAGACAAACCGTGTGCCTCCAGTGCGGCTTCCCCTTTTTCCCCAAAACTCATTCCAAGTTCTCCCAACTCTCCCATTCGTCACCCTTAACTTTAAAACCATGAAAAGCATCAAGAAAGGGTTACATAACAGAAACCGGGGGCACTAAACACTCCCCCAGACCTACATCCCAAGCTTTAATAATCCTACTCTATATCCCTTGAAATTGAAAATAATAAAGGGAACTTTGAAAGCTAGGGACTAGAAAGAACAAGTATTCTCTCATACCATTTTTTTAAGAACCAATCCGGGTCGACCCCGAACCGATCACCTGAGCGGATCCACAACAAGGCCCAAGAGGTATTCCCGATCCTCCTCAGCTGGAAAATAGTCTCGGGGAATCAATAGATATACTGAGGAAACGATTTCACCCAATAATAAATAAATAAAATAGAAAAAATAAACAGAGCAACCCGACACACACACACACACATAAAAATTCAAACTAAACATATTTATGCAAAAACTGGAAATAAAAAAACTGAACAACAAAAACCAAACTGATTCAAATGACCACAAAATCTCTATGTGACCTAAAGGTCCACTCTTAGATACCAAAATCAACCACCTCCCATAGATATTGAAACCAAAATGAAACCTTAACCAAGAGATAAAAAATAAGAAATAACTATAAGAGTGAGTATTAAAACTTAGTAGGAATGCCCCAAAAAAATATATTCCCAATGAACTTCCTTTAAATAAAAGAAAAATCAAATTTAGGTTTGAGATACAATATATAAATTAATATTCTCCACACATTTATTCTTTAAAACAAAACACAATCCATTTACCTTTTTCATTCTAGATATAGGTTCTTTTATAAGAAGCAAACATTACTATTTTCAAGGAGAAAAGTGATGCTTTCATTTCAAAATAGGAACAAGAGAGTATAAATTTTTTTCAAAAAACATTTTTCCATAATCCTTTGAAAGCCAACCCATAACTTTCCAAATAAATACACCACACATGAGAGCACCAAAATAATCATATAATAAGGGTAATACAAATAAGCACACAATAGTAACCAATCAAGAATGCATCTCAATAATCTACCATAGAAAACTAAGTGCCAAGGGACATGAGATATCCTAGGAGATCAAGGGAATAATCTAGAACATATTATACATCTTGACTCATATATAAGGCATGCCTCACCCAATGACATCAAATCTCCCCGCATGATTGATCTCACCCTAACTGGTTTGATAGAGGGGCACTATCCCATATCAATAAAACAAAACAAATCATATTCCCTACTATGGGCCACTAGTCAAAGCATAATCCTAACTAGTGAAACAACCATTTATCAAAAACCCACTAGATAAATAGGTTCCCATATCAAGAGTATAGAGGTGGTGAGAAAACCGATGCAAACAAAGAATAAAATCACATGCACATATATCATATATAAATAATTCACACAACAGTAATCACCTAGAGTCACCCCAAGGATCAATCTCCTACCTTAAAACTCATAGATCTCAAAAGAGTACACACTGAGGATTTACCATTATGCTCAAATTAAATGATTCATGAGGAGTCCATAACAAGTATGTCCCACACATTCTATATAAATGGATCATGAGGATTCCATTTCTAGGATATCCCATCTATTCAATACAAAAAGTCAAGAGGATTATCTAAGGAGAGTTTTCACAACAACCATTTTCACCAATTTCATAAATTCCCAAATGGGCCTCAAGCATATCTTTTCAAAGAACCAAAACCTCCTTTCCAAAAAGGTGAAAACACAACATTTTCCGCTTCTCAATCATTTTAGAATATTACATTTAGGCACTCATGACACATTTTCAAACTAAATCCACTTTCATTAAAATACCAAATGGTCCACACACCATCATCACATGCCAAACTATTTTCCAAACCATGAAACATACACCACTTTCAAAACCAAACCATTTAGAAAATACATTTAAGAAATACAAACCATCTTTTAAATTTCCAAAAAATCATTTACAAATCCAAACCATGATTTAAACATCAAAAATCACTCACAAAGGCTAACTAGACATTTTATCAAACACTCAGTGTGGATTTTTTAACAAACCAATTCCATTTATCACAAAACAAGGAAGAAATCACCACTTTTAACACCAAAAAATGATTCCAAAGATCATGTATCACTATTTAACATATAAGAAAGGTGAAAAAATCAAGAAACCAATAATTATTAAATAAAAAGTCAAGTTCAGAAGGAAACCTACCTCAAATCTCATGCGCTTCAACAATACCAACCCAAAACAACCATACAAAGGTTCTAAGAGCCAAGAACAACCAAGAGGTACACTAAGAGGAAAAAAACCCCAACATAAACCAAGGAAAACATAAAACCTAGATCTATATGACCATTGGAGAAGAATAACTCAAGAGAAAATGGAAGGATAAGGAAGAATAAGAAGAGGAGAAGAGATTACCTTGAGGATTCATCCCAAACCTTGAAGAATCACTAGATCCACACCATGGGAGAGAAGAATAGGCAAGGAGAACAAGGGAGAGGCTCCATTTGGGTCACACGAACTAGGAGAAGAGAAAATGGGGCGTTTTGTGGTTAAAATACTGAGGGGGTATAAGAGTAATATCACATTTTTTAATATCCTAGAACTATGAATGGTTTATCCGTACAATTACCAAACCATGCACCAACCCTACACCCATCACTAGAATCATAGGGCACCTGATCAATTTGGATGAATGGTTTGGTAAAACATGCACGAACCGTGTGAAATGGTTTTGCTAAGATACAGAGCCTCCCCACACACTTACCACATGGGTTGACAAACCACATGGAAGCCATGTGTCAAGCAGCAGACAACAACCCTTAAGCCACATGATTTCCTGGGATGAGTTTCATGGTTTACTTGAACCATTTACCAACTGCGTGCCACCTATTTTCAAGTACAAAATCCCCCTTTCCACCAAAAACTCCCAAAAAAATTAAGGAATAACAATGGGATCAAAAATAAACAAAGTATTACCTCAAAATTTAAAATCGTCACACTCAAAACTAAAGAGAACACCAAAAGGAAAAAAGATTAAATAGAACAAATGATGACAATAACAATATGGGTGTGACAATCCCCAAACTCCATAAACTACTACAGAACTCGCCTATCTCAACACTAAAAATGGGTTTGGTTAGCACAAAAAATCACTGAGAATTAGAGAACCTTTAAAAGTGCTTGAACATAATCAATGATGATAAAGAGAACCTTTATCAGTTTTTTTAGTGATGATAAAAGGGATCTTTAGCAATGTTTTCTTTTAGTGCTAATAACAGTCATGACAGCTGCTGTAAAACATGCAGTCTTAAAATAGCCCTATAAAAAAACCAAAGTAAAAAAAATCAAATTGGAATGAAAATATTATATAAAAAAATTGAAATACAAATATAACATTGCACTATAATTTTAATTCAAAATTTACATAAAAAAATTTATATTAATATGATATCTATAATTAATCAAAAAAATTACAACCCAATATACAAAATAATAACTCTTATAACCGAATTTATCCAACTTTCAACATCCATACATAATATTTTCCATGCAATAAAACCAATATTTATTTTAGTAACAATACATATAAAATAAAAAAATTATAATTTTAATGTTATATAATCCAAATATGATAAATTATATTGTTAATTACTGAATATATTAAGGATATTATCTGTTAGACTATTTATTATATTATTAATGATTATATTATTAATGATTATATTATTAATTCTTAATTATACTATTAATTAATAATTATATTATGAATTATTAATTAAATTGTTAATTAATAATCTATATAAATTATATTGTTTATTACTAAATATATTAATGATATTATTAGTTATTAATTATCTTAATTACTTAAATAGTTGTTTAAAATTATATCATTAAACTAAAATAGAATTTTTATATTGAAAACATGCACTTTGAGTCATACCAGGAACATCGTGTGTTAGATTAATTCACAATCAATTCCCACACATCAAAAATAAATTATGGATCGTTGTCTTAAACTTTGAAAAAAATTTGAGCTCGTTTGCTCAATTTTGGCTATGTGACACACGTTTTAAACTAAAGTAACACAGAATTTGGGTTATACCGACCATATCATTTGTCATATTGACATGTAGTCGATTCTTATATGTCTCAAATGAATTATGAATCGATTTACTAAAGTTTGACAAAAATCCAAGCTTGTTTACTAGGTTTTGTCTTTGTGACATGCATTTGAAACTAAAATGACACCTTTATATTGAAAACACACACTTTGAGTCATATCAACCACAACATATGTAAAATTAATGTGTGGTCGATTAACACACACTAAAAATTAATTATGAATTGATTTCTTAAAGTTTAAAAATAATATGAGCTTGTTTGCTCTATTTTGAAAATGTGGTGTGCGTTTTAAACTAAAATGATAGTTTTATATTAAGAATAGGAAATTTGACTCATATGGACCAAATTTTATGTTGGATTTATGTGTGTTCAATTCCTACACACCAAAAATGAATTATGGATTGTTTTCCTAAGGTTATAAGACAATCAAATATTTTTTACTCAGTTTTGACTATGTGACATGTGTTTTACACTAAAATGACACATCTATATTGAAAACACATAATTGGAGTCATAATGATCATATTGTGTGTAAAATTAATATTCAATAAATTCCTACACATCAAAAATAACTTATGGATCATTTTCCTAAATTTTGAAAATAATCCGAGCTCATTTTATTGGTTTTGGCCATGTGATGCGTGTTTTAAATTAAAATAAAACTTTTATATTGAAAAAACACACATTGAGTCAAAACAACCACTTCTTATGTGGGATTGATGTGTAGTTAATTCTGAAACATCTCAAATGAATTATGTATAATTTTCCTACATTTTGGAAACAATACAATCTTGTTTTCTCGGTTTTGTCTATATGATTAACATTTTAAACTATAACACTTTTATATTGAAAACATGCACTTTGAGTCATGAAGAACACATCATGTGTCAGATTGATATGTGGTATATTACTACACATCATAAAAGAATTATGGATCAGTTACCTATAGTTTGAAAATAATTCGGGAAAATTTTATTGGTTTTGGTTACATGACATGCATTTTAAACTAAAATGATACTTTTATATTGAAAACACTCACTTGGAGTCATACCTGACACATCAAGTGTTGGATGGATGTGTGGTCAATTCCAACAAGTAAAAATGAATTATGGATCACTTTAATAAAGTTTGAAGACAATATGATATTGTTTACTCATTTTTAGCTATGTGACACACATTTTACACTAAAATGACACTTTTATAATGAAAGCACATACTTAGAGTCATACTAACCACATCATGTGTCAGATTAATGTGAGGTCAATTCCTACACATCAAAAATGAATTATGGATAATTTTCCTAATTTTTGAAAATAATACAAACTCATTTACTTAGTTTGGATATGTGATGCACATTTTAAAATAAAATGACACTTTTATATTGAAAGCATGCACTTTGAGTCATATCGGACACATCATATGTCAGATTAATGTGAGGCCGATTCATGCACATCTCAAATGAATTATGGATTATTTTCTTAAAATTTTAAAATAATCAGATATTGTTTATTAGTTTTGTCCATGTGATTTATGTTTTAAACTAAAATAAAACTTTTATATTGAAAACAAACAATTTGAGTCATATCAAACACATCATGTGTTAGATTGACATGCGACAGATTCATATGCACCCAAAATTAATTATGGATTAATTTCCTAAAGTTTGAAAACAATTTGAGATTGTTTTCTTGATTTTGGATATGGATGTTTTTAAAACTAAAATGAAACTTTTATATTGAAAACACATACTTAGAGTTATACCAACTACATCATGTGTTGTATTGATGTATGGTTAATTCCAACATGCCAAAAAAGCATTATGGATCATTTTCTTAAATTTTGAAAATAATACAAGCTAATTTTTATAGTTTGATAATGTGACACATATCTAAAACTAAAATGAAACTTTTCTATTGAAAAAATGAACTTGGAGTTATACCGGACACATCATGTGTTTGATTTATTTTTACTCAATTCATACACATAAAAAATGAATTATGGATCATTTTACTAAAGTTTAAAGACAATCTAATCATGTTTAATATTTTTTAGTAATGTTGTCGGAGTTGGTGCTCTAGAACCATATTTTGTGTAATTTTTGATAAGTTGTATTCATAGTTTTGAATATTAATAAAATCATTATCAAATCATTATTATTATTTTGTGTAAAATACTATGTGTAATGTCCTAAGAGTAGTTTTCATACTAAAATTTCATAGCTGTTCCCCACTATGATGAGAACCTATAAGTTCTATGACATTATTCCTAAATATATGTTCTATATCCAGATGATATCATTTGAGGAGAAAAAATGATACAGACTATTAGGGGTGGAGACTCATAGGACTTTGAGGAACCTTCTCATGGTGTACGACCTTTGTAATATCAAGTAGTATATTATGTCAACGAGACCCACTTGTAGGAAATCCACATTTATATGTGTCATTGGATATTCCTATTCACATATGTGTGTACTGATCCTTATACTTTAAGATTATTATTAATGAGTATTATGAGTCACATAATTTTTTGTATTGATGAAAATCATGATGAAATATGTTCACGGTGAGGTAGGATATGTTGGGGCATCACAAGTAATATTGAATTAATGAATAATGTGAGAAACGATTTGTACTTACTGTTCTTTGATGGAAGTTGATATCTTAGGCCCTTTGATGGAAATGATATAGCCTAAATAAATCCATGACCATGGTGTTCTATTAGCAAGTTCAATTTTTGGAAAGTAAAATAAAGAGACAATGAGAACACATGTTGATGACACCAACATGCAACCTACTTGATTAGAGATATCATGATAAAGAGATTATATTACATAGTAAGTATCTTTATGAGGTATTATTTCATTGTGACATTAAATTCATTCTCTATAAGTTCCTTGGTGTTTTTATAGATTCTAACCCTGGACTTTAGGCTAATTTTCCTAATTCCATTGCAAAAGAGGCCTAGAGGGTCACACACTAAGTGTATCTAGAATCTCAGTTAAATAATAATATTATTTTCTATTATTTAACAAGTTGAATAAATATTATTACCACATGTGGTTTAATAATTATTCATGTTTTCTTGATCAAATTTATTCCATCACTTGTTATTTGAGAGAATATAATGTTAGTAGAATATTTAATAAATATTTATTTTCTATTTAGTGAATAAAATATTTATTTATTTATCCGTGAATAATGTAGTGATATTTATTTAATAAATAAATAGTCCTTATTAAAGTCCCTATAAATATTGTGGAGGAATGGAAAACTGAGTTTAATTATCTGGTAAGAAATAATAAATATTGTATATGATTTGATTAAATAATATTTAATTTAATTCACAAGTTAATAAGATGTAGATAAATAATAATAATATTATTAATATTTGACATGGGGTATTAGAGTGATTAAATAAATAATAAAGGGCGCTTGTACTATTATTTATTTCTAACCCTAGTGATATATAAACCCAATTATATTATTTTCTCGGTGAGCAAATTAATTTGTTTTTCTGTGCATAATAGATTTGGAGAATCCTCTCAAGACATAGAGATCTCCCTTATCTAAGAACACTCCCAAGAGTGAAGAGCGATCTTCCTCCACCTCCCACTCTAAATTTAAGAGAGATCCAACAGAATGATTTAGAATTAGTTCTTAAGGTGATCAATGGTGGAAGAATCAAGCATTATGATCTACCATGATAGAAACCATAGATTCCTTTGGAAACGTTTGATGATTTTTGGAAAATGTGTGGATCACTACTAGAGAGAATATTCTTCTATTCCTAAAACACAACAACCGTACAATGCATATCTATTGTTAGATCCATCAATGATGAAATAATTCAATCAAGGAAATTATTTAATTAATTAAATTAATTATAAATAATATGTGATAATCCTATATCTTGGTTCCAAAATTACATATCTTATCTTTTTTCATTGATTTAGTTATGTAGATCATGACATTTATCATTTTTTAAGTCTCGTATTGATCATCATTCATGAAAAAGAAATAAAAGTTGGGCATGAACCCATCACCCTCTTCCACTACTCCCTAAACCTTTAATTGGCGTCAAACCATTCACATACTTTTTTATAGTTATTTAAAGATTATTGATTGATTTACACCTTTTTCATTTAGTTTTCAATTCATGTTTAATCATTCTTTTGATCCGAATTGAGAGATCTGCTTCTTCCTCCTTCTTTTCTCATAGATCTAATCAATACGATTTATTTCAGGAATGAAATAAAATCCTGGAACTCATCTGTAGGTGCCAAGGATTCTGGACGGATAACACTGGAGTACACACCATGTATCCATTTTTACATGCCCTATACTTGTGTTCAATGTATCAAGATTTAATTCAGAAATTAAATCAAACCATGTGTATTGATGACACATAGTGTATTTATTTCTTACACCACATGTTGACCAGGCCAGACTGGTTCACAATCAACTATATTACACACCATGTAGCCCACATACATGGCATGTAGTCCTTTTGAGTCACAGATGGTCCGTGTATTACCATACATGGCCTACATGACTGGTGACTGTGTAACAAGGAGATGACACGCCATGTAGTAGCTTATACACATCATGTACTCTGATTTTCTGAGGCATGGTTTACACATCAAGTCCCTTGGTGTGTGCCTTAGATACTTGGTGAGAGATGTACATTTTGTTTAGCCCGACTATAATCCTATGTACTTATACTAAATTATGCATATTTAAAATTTATTTATTATACTATGTAAACCTTATCAATATATGCTTATGTGTGGTTATTAAGTTGATAGGACACACTATGTGATATGTTTAAATATATAAATATATATATATATATATAAATTTTTAATTAATATCTGTGTAATGTTCAGATCTTCATATAATGTATGATTTGTATTTCAGTTGTTACCCTATGTGCATTGAATCATAACACGTAACCTAAAAACCATTTAATTCGTGTATTCATTAATTTTATAGTACACATCAAGAAATTATGTGATAGGTTGTGTATGAAATATGACACTTGAGTAAATATTATACGATTATAATACATTTTGGGTAGATTTAGATGGGTATTCACCATTTTTCCTCCAACGTACATTTATGTACACATTTAATTTTAAATAATTTTTTTTAATTTGTTTAAAATTACGATGAATGAGAATACTAAGGAAATTTGGATGAGAATTAAGATAAAATAATTGATAAACAAAAGATGATAATTAATTAATTATAGTGTGATTTATCTTAAATAAGAACGATTAAGAATTGAATGATAGTTTTATTAAACGAGTAATTCATTGCATGCATGTTGATAATCATGAGCATAGAACATAAATTTATATATGATTGGTTTCATTTAATTTATTATTAAATTAAATTGTTGGCCCGTGAGCCTTCTCTCCAATTATTATGTAAGGGAATGAGTTCCCATGTTTTCTTTTATGTAAAACCTTTTCCCCTTACATGTGTGTGATTAAAAGCATATGTAATAGATGGATCTCCCTAGCTAGTGGAGGTGGTTCAAGTTTGGATCCAAGGATAAATGAATATAAGAGAGATACATAGGTAGACAAGTGGAAAACTATAACATGAACCTTGATTGGTTCAAGGTGTTTTCCCCCTAGGTAAACACATAGTTTATCAACTTCTAGATAAACTAACCATTAGTAAAAGCTCATGATCATACCACTTTATTATTTTATTTCTATCAAGTTTCATGGTTATTTCATTATGGACATTTTTTCATGATCACATTAATTAATGAAATTAAAAATCATGCAAGATAAAACTAAAATAAATTGGATTACGCATAAATTTTATCTAAGACATGGTTAATCATTTAAGTAAATACACTTAATATTAACAATAATGTGATAAAGATAATAATTAGAAATTTATACATAAAGTACAAAATATTTCAATTATATATAAAGTCAATATAGCCTTCCACTACTTTAGTTAAAATCAAACCATTGTTCAAAGTACTTAACCAACCAAAGTTAGGGTGATTTCAATTACTGGGGAATTCTAAATTGAAGTTTTGGGTTGATTTAACTTATTTCACATTAAGGGTTGACTTCCAAATAAGGACTTGATGTAACTAAGAGGAAAGAGTTGAGGAAATCCAATTTAAGGATTTTGGTATTGGGGAGTCCACTCAACAGACCAAGGAACTGTGAGTTAATGTAGTTGGAATTTGGAATGACTACATAAAACCATTAAAGTTACTTGAAAAATCAAAGTTGGATTAATGAGAATGGGGATATCGATCCTTGGAACTATAATGTACAAGTAATAGGATATTATGAAGCCAATGGAGAGGGATATTGGGTTTCAATAACATAGTGGGAGACTAATAAATATAATATTTATTTATTTGTCTAATTTTCATTATATAAAGTACTAAAACTCTTCCCATTTTATTTTGTATAAACAACATTAAAATGAATTCAAACATATCAATATAATCCATACTTGAGAGGGATAAAATTCTCACCAACACAAATTTCCAAGAGTGAAAGAGGTACTTACGCATTATCCTTTTCCATGAAAGGAAATTGTATGTGCTAGAAGAACCTATTCCTTGAGAACCTATTAATGAGGTAAGTGATGAAGAGATATATCTCTATGAGAATCATTTTAACGATTCCGTAAATTTTCAATGTTTTATTCTATCATCTATTTCAATTGAGCTTTTGAAGAAACATGAGGACATGAATGCGTATACCATGATGTCTCACCTTGAGGATATCTATCAAGAGAAGGTGAGACAAGAGAGGTATGATATATCCAATGCTTTGTTTATAACTAAGCTTGGAGAGTCTACGCCAGATAGTCCTCATGTAGTTAATATTATTAGATACATTGAATGATTAGACATCTTAGGGATTAAATTTCAGGATGAGTTGTGTACATATCTCATAATTTCATCACTTCCAAAGTCCTTCTCTAGTTTTTATGTTAATTTCAATATGAGGAATAATGAGAAGAGTCTTTCAGAACTTATTACTTTGATTCACCAAGTGGATAAGAACATGGGTCATGATAAACTCATAATCCTTATGGTGAATAAGAAAAAGAATAATAAGGAAAATGGGCATAAGAATCATAAAAAGTCTAAATATCTTGAGTACCGTCCTTCCAAGAAGAGAATGATCCAGAGATAGGGAAAGGAAAATGAGGCTGTATGTTTTACATGTGGAAATCGATGACATTGGAAGAGGAACTACACCCAGAAGAAAGGGTAAGCTAAAGGTGATTTTTTTATCCAGTTTAATATTTAAACATCTACACATTGGTCATTATATACAACTTTTGGTACTCATATATGTATCCAAATACATAAACCAAGTAGATTCTGAAAGATTACTAGAAGAGAGATGGATCGGTAAGCTGCCAATGGTGAAATGATCACAACTCTTTAAATTGGTAACTACCACCTTTAATTTCCAACATGAATGATTTTGGTTTTAAAATATTATTATTATGTACCAAAGGTCACCATGAACATAATTTCTATATAATGCCTAGATATAGATGGATTTATTTTCAAGTTTGTAAATACAAGTTGTTTATTTTATAAGGATAATGTATGTTATGTTATGGAACATTTAAATAATGGTATTTATGTATTAAATTATGAAAAATCATGTATTAGAAATTGATAATGAATCATGTTCACATGACTCATATAACACCTAGATATGGAATCACCATATTGGTCATGTAAACAAGAAGTATTTGAAAAATCTATATCAAGATGGTTATTTAGACTCTTTTGAGTTAAAACAACTTAAAAAATGTCATGCTTGTTTATAAGGAAAAATGAACAGACCACCATTTGGTGGATAGGGTGAAAGGGCCATAAAGATTCTAGGATTTTATACATTGATGTGTGAAGACCATTTCTAGTATAATCTAGAGGTGTATATTCTTACTTCATAACTTTTACTGATGACTTGAGTAGATATGGCTATGTATACTTTATGAGGTACAAGTCCAAGTCCATTGAAAAATTTAAGGAATTCAAGAATTAATTAGAGAATCAAATTGGTAAGAAGATAAATAATATTCAATTAGATCGATGTGGTGAATATATTAATCAAGAGTTTATCAAATTTCTATGGGAGTTTGGCATTATATCTCAACTCACCCCACCATACACAATATAGTGGAATGATGATAGTAAGAGAAGAAACTATACCTTTTTAGACATGGTAAGGTTGATAATGAGTCATGTAGATCTTCTATTATTATTTTGGGGATATTCATTACAAACTATTTCATACACATTAAACCTAGTACCAATTAAAGAGAAAAATGTAATTCCCTTCAAGATATGGAGTGGAAAGAAACCTATTTTTTCACACACACATGTATGAGGTTACGAGTTATTTTTTAATGCCTTATAAGGCAACTTACTAGAACCCCAGGGCATAAAGAATATATTTATAGGGTATATCAAGGAAATAAAGGGATACTACCTATACAACCCCTCAGACAAGAAAGTGACAATTTTCTGACAATATGTCTTTCTTGAGAGGGATAAAATCCTCAAAAATAGGATTTTTATTGATTTATATGAATTTTATTCTCAAGATACACAAGATTTTGTACAAGAATAGATTCTACAAGTCCCCATGGAATAAATAGTTCCTAAAAAAACAAGTACTATGTAGGAGCGTAAGTGAGTTAAGAGAACCAAAGAGATGTGGTTTTATAGTCACCAAAGATGGTGACTCATTATTGGTTAAAAATTATGAACCTATCTAAAATAAAGAGGTAGTAGAGATCTTATAAGCTTCAAGATAGAAAGAATCCATGAATTCCAAAATGGATTCCATGTATCAGAACCAAGTTTGGTTTCTGGTTGATGCACCATTTTATGTAAATCTAGTTGGATGCAAATGGATATTAAATAGGAAAATGGAAATGGAAGGTAAAGTAAATACCAATAAATAAAGGATACTGGATAAAGGGTTTAAATAGCATTAAGAAATTGACTATGATGAAACCTTTTCACCAGTTTACATATTTAAATCCATCATAACTATACTTGATATATAACCTTACCATGACTATGATATTTGTAAGATAGATGTAAAAACTTCATTACATAATGGTAACCTTCATGAAGATATCTATATGACACAACTAGAAGTGTTTGTGACTCTAGGTTATGAAAAAAGTATTTTTAATTTTCAGAGATCCATTTATGGATTAAAGAAATAATCTAGGTCACAGAACATTCGATTCGATGAATCCATAAATGAATTTGATTTCATTAAGAATGAATGTGATCCATGTGTTTATAGGAGATTTAGTAGGAAAGAGGTAATTATCCCAGTAGTATATGTTGATGGAATATTTCTTATTAGAAATGACATACCAGTCTTACAGTCTGTTAAGAACTGGTTAAAAAAATGTTTCTCCCTGAAAGAATTAGGTGAAGCAGCCTATATTATAGGGGTTAAGATCATTAGTGATATATGTAAGAGGATGATTGTAATAATTCAAAGTACATATGTTGACTAGATACTAAAGATATTTAGTATGGAGCAATCCAAGATAGGATTGGTTCCATTGTCACATGGTTTACATATTTATAAGAAAATGTGTCCTCTGACACAACATGAGAAAGAGAGAATGAGTAAGATCCCATAAGTTCTTGTGATATGATTAATCATGCATGACATGTTATGTACTTGACTTGATGCTTTCTATGCACTGAGCATGGTAGGAAGATATCAAGGAGATCTAGGAGAACAACATTGGTATGATTTTAAGGCTATAATTAAGTATCTAAGAAGAAATAAGGATATGTTCCTAGTGTATAGAGGAGACGAGGAGTTGGTCATCAGAGGTTATAATGATGATAGTTTTTAGATAGATTATAATGATATTAATTCATATTCAAGATATGTTATCTATATCAAGAGAGGATCTGTGAGATGGAAGAGTTCAAAGCTTCTAGTTATCGTTGATTCTATAGTGGAGTCTGAGTATATAACAGCTTTTGATGCAACCAAGGAAGCCATTTGGATTCAATTTTTTTTCCAATATCTTGATTTGGTACCTAGTAGTAAATATTCTATCACATTTTATTGTGATAATACTATAGTGGTGGCTCTTGAAAAAGAGCCAAGGTCACACCAACAAACAAATCACATACACTGGAAGTATCACCTATTGAGGGATTTTTATCAGAGGGGTGAATTTGAAGTAAGCAGAGTACCCATGAAGGATAATGTGGCAGAACCCTTTACTAAAGTATTATCTCATAAGAATCATGAGTATCATGTGAGAGCTAGTAGACGGAAGGTTGTTAGCAGGTAGCTCTAGTGCGCTTGGGAGTCTGTTGGAGTTAGTGCCCTAGAACCAAATTTTGTGTACTTTATGATAACTTGTATTCATAGGTTTTAATATTAATAATATCCTTATCACATAATGATTTTTCTTATATGTAACATAGTACGTGATAATGTCATAAGAGTTGTTCTCGCACTAAAATTTCATAATAGTTCCCCACTATGATGAGAACCCGAAAGTTCTATGAAAACATTACTAAATATATGTTCTATATCTAGATGATATAATTTGAGGGAAACAAATGATATAGGATATCAGGGGTGGAGACTCATAGGAATTTGAGGAACCTTATCATGGTGTACACCCTTGGTAATATCTAGTAGGATATTATGAGAATGAGACCTGCTAGTAGGAAATGTACATTTATATGTGTCATTGGATGTTCCTATCCATGGGAGTTCATATTTATCCTTATATTTTAATATTATTATTAATTATTATTATGAATCACATACTTTGATGTATAGATGAAATCCACAATGATAGATGTTTTCGGTGAGGTAGGATACGCTGGGTGCGTCACGAGTAATATTGTATTAATGAATAAGGAGAGGAAGGATTTTTACCTTATGTTCTTTAAAAAAAGTTGATATATTAGTCCCTTTTACAGAAATGATATATCCTAAATAAATCTATATAAATGGTGTTTTATAGGCAAAGTCAATTTTTGGGAAGTCAGAGAAAGAGACATAGAGCACATAGGTTAATGACACCAGCATGCAACCTGATTGATTAAAGATATCATGATAAAGGGATTATATTACATAGTAAGAATTAATATGAGGTATTATTTCATTGAAACATTAAATACTTTCCCTATTGGTGCCTTGGAATGTTTCTAGATGCTAACCTTGGACTTTAGACTACTTCAGGTAATGCCACTAAGAAAGAGGCATAGTGGGTCACACACTAAGTGTTTCCAGAATCCCAGTTAAATAATAATATTATTGTTTATTATATAACAAGTTCAATAAATATTATTACCACTCATGGTTTAATAATTATTCATGGTTTCTTGATCACATTTATTCCATCACCAATTATTCGAGATAATATAATTTGAGGGGAATATTTAATAAATATTTATTTGATATTTAGTGAGTATAATATTTATTTATTTATTGGTTAATAATAATGTGATATTTATTTAATAAATAAATAGTCATTATTCAAAGATTGATAAATATTATGGAGGATTGGATGACTAAGTTTAATGGTCCAGTGATAAATAATAAATATTGAATATTATTTTATTAAATAATATTCAATTTAATTCACAAGTTAAGTGCATGTTGAGAAATAATAATAATAATAATAAAATAATTTGATATGGGGTTCCATAGATATTAAATAAATAATAAGGGGAACTTATTAAATTATTTATCTATAACCATAACGATATATAAAACCAATTATATTATTTTCTCAGTGACCCAATTCATTTATTTGGTTGTGTGCAACAGATTTGGAAAATCATCTCAAGACCCAGAGAGCACCATTATCCAAGAATGCACCCAAGAATAGAGAGATATCTTCCTCCACCTACCACTCCTGAATAAAGAGAGATCCAGTAGAATTATTTGGAAGTGGTTCTCAAGGCGATCAAAGGTAGACGATGAAAGTGCTAGGATTTTCTGTGCTAGCACTTAGAGATTTCTAGGGCGATGTTCGATGATTTTTGGAACATGTGTAGATCATAAATAGAGGTAATATTCTTTGATTCCTATAATGCAATGACCATACAATGTAGATCTATCATCAGATCCATCAATGAAGAATGAATTTAATCATGCTTATTTTTTAATTAATTAAATTAATTATAAATAATATGTGATGACCCTCTCTCTTAGTTATGTAATTATATCCCTTGAATGTTTTCTTTGATTCAATTCCCTAGATCAAGACATTTATTGTTGTGTAAATATAAGATTTATTATCAATCATGACAAAAAAGAAAAGTTGGGCACCAACCCATTGAAAATTTCTATTGTGCCAAGAACCATCACATGTGAGGTGCATTTTACACTAAAATGAAAATTTTATACTGACAACATGCACTTGGAGTTATAATAGCAACATTGTGAGTCAGATTGATATGTGGTTGATTCCTACACATCACAAATGAATTATGAACCATTTTCCTAATTTTTTTTAAAAAATATGAACAATTTTGCTCATTTTTGGCTATATGACACATGTTTTAAACTAAAATGAAACTTCTATATTGAAAACACACACTTTCAGTCATAATGACCACATCTTATTTTCAATTGATATCTAGTTGATTCCTACACATCTCAAATGAATTATGTATATTTTTTATAATGTTTAAAAATAATACGAGCTTATTTTAATGGTTTTGGATATGTGACACACATTTTAAACTAAAAGGATACTTTTATATTAAAAACACACAATTTGAGTCATACCGACCACATCATGAATTAGATTGATGTGTGGTTGATTCTTACGTGTCAAAAATGAATTATGGATTTATTTCATAATGTTTGGAAATATTCCAATATTGTATTATCAGTTTTGGGTATGTGACGCGCGTTTTAAACTAAAATGACACTTTTCTATTGATAACATGCACTTGGAGTCATACTGGTCACATCATGTATTATATTGATTTTAGGTTGATTCCTACATGACAAAAATGAATTCTAGATCATTTCCTACAGTTTCAAGACAATCCAATTCTATTACTCAATTTTGGTTATGTGATGGGTGTTTTAAAATAAAATGAAACTTTTATATTGAAAACATGAACTTCAAGTCATACCGACCACATCATGTGTCATATTGACATGGTGTTAATCCCTACTCATCATAAACAAATTATGGATCATTTTCATAAATTTTGAAAATAATTTGAGTTTTTTTCTCAATTTTGGCTGTGTGATGCATGTTTTATACTAAAATAGAACTTTTATATTGAGAGCACGCACTTTGAGTCATACAGACTATATTGTGTGTCATATTGACATGATGTAAATTCCTAAAAGTCCTAAAAGAAATTATGGATTGGTGCCTTAAAATTTTAAAACAATTTGAGATTGTTTTATCATTTTTGGCTATGTGATGCACATTTAAACTAAAATGACACTTTTAAATTGAAAAAAAAATACTTGGAGTCATACCAACCATATCATATGTTTGATTGATGTTCAGTGAATTCCTACACACCAAAAATAAAGTATGGATCCTTTTCCTAAAGTTTTATGATAATGTGAGCACGTTTACCCAATTTTGACTATGTGATGTACATTTTACACTAAAATGACACTTTTATATTAAAAACACACTCATGGATTCAATTAGGCCTCATAATGTGTCAAATTAATATAAGGTAAATTAATAAATGTCAAAAATGAATTATAGATCATTTTTTTAAATTTTAAAAAATAACCTGAGCTCATTTTCTATTTTTTGGCTATGTTTAATTCATTTTAATCAATAATTACGCTTTTATATTGAAAATAAGAAATTTGAGTTTTATCAGAAACATCATATGTTGTATTTTCATGCGATATATTCCTACACATCACAAATAAATTATAGATCATTTTCCTAAAGTTTGAAAATAATCTAATCTCATTTTCTCGATTTAGACAATTACACGTGTTTTAAATTAAATTATCTTGATGAGATCAACCATCGTCTCAAAATTTTCAACTTTGAACCCCAATTAAACTTCCTTAATAGTTAATTTTTCATTTCTAAATTGATAATTAGATCTTGATATGGGTGACACATCACTATTAGAATTTAATGTACCTTTAATTAGAATGTATTTGGTTGAATACAATGCAAAAGTAAAGGAATTCATCTCAATTCTTAATCGAGGAGGTGGGAGTAATTATAAAAAATCTCATACTATTTTTCCAAATTCATTAAAATATATTAAGGAACAAAATGAAAATGATGAGGCTAGAAGCATAGAATTACCTTCCTCAATAATTGGTAATATTTCTTTATATTTGTGGGTAGAAGGATCCTTGAACCATTTCCGTATCTCCATTATCTTTGTTGAAACCTTGAAGTCCAATCTCTCATGAGAAATACCAGTTTCAGACATGTTACTAGATCTACCAAAATCCATAGACTGCAACCCTACTTGATACTTCTCTTTGAGAAACAACTCAAATATTTATTTCAATGTAGGTTCATCATGAAATTGTTTTTCAGTTTATACAAACTCATCCTTACCCCTAAAGTATGGACATTAGTGAAAAATTGAGTTCTAATTTAGGAAAAATAATATCTAAGCATTATGATACTAATTTTTCACATCCCAAATCTATCTCTAAGATCATTAATTGTACTATATCATATACATAATAGGTAACCACCTCAACTTGATGTCGATAAACATTCTAACACTATGTACTTTTTCCACTAGTCTCTAAAAAAATTTACCTCTTTTTTTTGAGTACGTAGACTGTTGTTAGTCATGTTAGTACTAAAAAAATGTAGAAAAAATAATGATTATCAAATATTTTAAATAAAATTTTAGTTACCTACAAAAATTAAATATTTGGATATGCTAGTTTGTTGATGGTATATAATATCCTTCATAAATTTGAAAATATAATATCTACAGTCATTGTCATTATTTTGTTTCAAACACTATAAAAACATTGGCCAAAACAAGTAAATTATTTTTTTAGTTAAATCATACTATATATACCTTAATTTTTTTCCATTTGAATAAATCAATAGGCTTTTGTGTTCAGTCACTTTCCTCATACCATGATTTATCTAATATTTATAGATCACCCCATCATAACAAAATTCTTGTTAAAACACAATATACAATGTATGGTTTGATTTTTATCTACAAAATATTGATTATAGTGCATTAAAAATTCACCATAGACATCATGTGTGGTTGATTTTTTTTGTAAATACTTGATTTAGATCCAAAAAATAAACATTCAGGGTATCCAAATTGATTGAAATGAACATATATTATTTCCTTAAAAAAAATAAGTAATGAAAAATAAGTATATATTTTAAATTATTATATTTTAGAGTTTTACCCTTGTATTGTAGGAATCGAGAGGTGTCTGTCACATGTCATTTTATTTTCAAAAGTTTCACTTAGGTTATCATTTTTCTTTTCAATTACTTTCATTTCAAAAGAATCATTTTACATAGAAATAATATAGGTATTAATGAGTCCAAATCTTACTTCATAGTGTTTTCCATTAATACATTAGTAATATACATTCCTATATAAATATGAATATATATTAATTTTAATGAACACAACAGATAATTTTTTGGAGAAGAAGATTATGAAAATATACCTCATATATGTATTCACAACTGAGACTCCTAGCCATTAAAACTTTATAATCTCATTTGTATTCTCAATAAAAAATGTTTCTATAATGGAATCTCCAAATATTTATTCTTTATATTCAATGTAGGAAATATTTTCATCTTTGAATGTTGCATCTTCATGAACCTGTAATGTTAATATATACAACTATGGAACAAGTGGGTTGAAGATACACTTAAAAGGTCCTTTTGATTTACTGGTTGATCTAATAGATTTTGTTGATTCGACCTTTCGTTTCCCCTTAGTTTTGTCTATTTTTTATAATATACCTTATTTTATACCTTTTATCACAAACTATTAAATATTTTTCACTTGAATTTGTTTAATTAAATACCTCATGTATCTTTATAAGATTAAATGGCCATGTTATGAATGTTCCAAAATAATTATCAACCATGGTAACATCCAAATCATCAAAATAAATCAAAAACTCGGTGCTCAGATGAATAGATACTTCAATATACTCTCTCACATGATCTTTTTTAATTTTTTATTATATATCATGTATCCTAGTATATTGTACACTGTACCCCATAAAAAAAGGCGATGTGTGGGTATTAGTAGATATAAATCATATACAATTTCACCCTACAAAATTTTAGTAATATAAAGTAATAAAAAGTTGTTTGATTAACATTTAGGACAAATATTTATGAAAAAATAGATTACCTCAGGTAAGGTTGATGGTTGAGGGTAATGAATCATGTCAAAGCTAGTGGGTTCATGTGGCTCTTGATGTACTAAATATTGTTCAACTATTTCTTTGTTTTGATCCTTTCACATATATTGGTGCACCAAACCATACCAAAAAATAATAAATTTTAATGAATCTATATGTTACTACATGAATTTCATTATTTCATATGTATCTTCTTGAGTCTTTGTCTTCTTGAAATACGTCTGAGGTGACACTCTTAAACCTGAACCTCTAAAATTACCATTCCATTCTGGCTACATCAAATCTACTGAAAGTATTTGTTCTTCAGGTAGAATAGATTTTTATTCTTATGTCTAAACCATACAAAAAACATATGAACATAAATATATATTAATAAATAATACTATCATAAATATTAAAATTTATATTATGTTATACTTACACATGATTCCCATATTGATTGGGTGTTTTCATCTACTAGTTATCCCTCTTTATTTACAGGGGACTCCTTCTGTATCACATGATGTGAGATGGAAGTTTATTAGGATTATAAATCTTTAATATGTATATAAAAAATGAACACATGTTTTTTCATATCACTTAAAACTTTTACAGTGGATTTAAAATACATACCATTTTATTTTCTTATCAAACATGCCCTATCCTTGCTTTATGGAAGGGGTACATTGGTTTTGCTTCACATTTCTTATTTTCAGCACTCCTTTATTATTTCCAAAAGTAAATTTTTTTAATCAAAGTTGATAAAATAAATAATTTCAGATAAAATATTATCTACTATAATGCACATGAAATAATTCCTCATCATGGAGACTAATGAAACATTTCCATGTTTTTTGGTTTATAGTCTGTGAATACATAGCTGGTGGGTGGGGGTTTACTTTCCCCTTAGAATCTCTAAGATTATGCCTTTTATGAATCCTTTGGAAGCTTCAATGATATTTTTTATTGACCCTTAATACAAATTTCATATGAAAATCATGTAAAATAAAAATACTCTACAAGGGATAATGAAAAGTAAATCAATGTTCCATTATATAATTTTATGGTAAAATAAAAAAAGTATATCATAAAATTACCCTACTAACTTCCCAAATTGTTTACTTCAATGAAGGAACTACATTTCACCACACATCTATATTAATTGACACATTCATTATCTTTATGACCCCAATGTATCTAATGAAAAATGACTTGTTGGGGTCAACAGGTTGTCCATTTTTATTCTATCCTATAAAAAATTTATACCTTTTCATCTTTACTTGATAATTTTAGTTAACATAGTGATGCTACTCCATTTTAAGTTTTTCATCAATATGTTGTTGATCCCCTAATAATTTCATAATTTCTAGATCAATCGTGTGTTCTTACTCGGGATTACTAACATCAACATTTAGAGAATTCATTATCTACATGAGTAGTCAAAAATTTAATTTAGATTATATAAATTCAATAGATAACACATGATTTTATGAGGAAAATCATATTATATTAAAAAATAATTTAATCTACTCATTGGATTCTATTTTTTTAAAGGTTGAAGGTATTTGAATCCTATATCGAGTATCCAAATCTCCTCCTTATGGTCCCCTCTAATTTAAAATACATTGTCTACATAGGGACCATCATGAAATGATTGTGATTTCCTAATTAAAGGATCATCCTTAATTTAATTTTTATATGAACTTGTAGTTGTTTTAGTCACCAACTTGATAATTGACTAATTCTTTTTTGTTGGAACTGTGATAGAAAATACTTTCACCACTTGTGATGTCATTATGAAAGGTTCATCCTTATATCCTTATACACTAAAATTCACCTTCATGAATCTAAATTCTTCAAATTTCACTGCACTCCTATTTTCAACCCATTTGAAACTAAAAACCATCACTTGAAATTTTGTATAATCCAACTCATATATCTACTTGATGATTTCGAAATATGACATTTTTGTATAAATTGAATTTCTATCCTTGAAACTGGAGATGTGAATCTCTTCCACCCCAAGAATAAATCCACTATTTTTCATCATACTATGTTCATATTGTTCCTTTATATAGAACATATAACCATTAATTAAAAAACCTATATAATATATAACATTTATAATAGGTCCCCTGGTTAGCCATCGAAGTCATTTGACAATTGTATTTGGATTTTAAAATAACACCTTATAAATATGATCTCATAAACATCCTATAAAATCTTGATTGTGGGTATTTGATATCCATCCTTCAACACTCGATGGATTCAAATGTCTAAGAATTGCTTTATGGGAATTAAAATATAGAGTAACTTGTACACTATTATGTAAAATGTAAAGGTGAGATTGCTCCCACTTTGTAATGGTAATTATAATAACATAAATTCTAAAAATCCCTTCACCTAGAAGGAATCTACTATGATGAAATTTTGGGAGACCAATGCTATAAACATATGATAGGAAATTGGTATAGAAGTCAACAACCTATTTAAAAATATATCTCTATTCATAAAAACTTCTGGAAAACCTTGATTAATGAGAGACCCATTTAAAATCTTCATATACCATTCTATGGGGTACGTCCATCTATAATGTAAATGACCACATAATTGAATCTATATAACTAGTAAACCATTAGGTGGACTATTATATCAAAGAATGATAGTGGGAAGAATATATCAAATTCAAATAATATGACTATAATTTCCCTATTCATGATTGAAAACTTCACTGGGTCTATAAATTTACTACATAAATCTAGGAAAAATAATCAAAATCTAGTTAATGTATGTCATAAAGTTTTAGGAATAATTTAACATAAAGTTGTAGGAATTAAATATTACATCAAAACCTAATAATACTATGATTTTAGGATCTATAAATTCAAATTAATCATTGATGAAAAATTATTGATATTTTTTGAATATCTCTCTGGAAATTTGAAACCATTAATGATGTTGAAAAATTGAATTTTTTCTTATCTGTATAGAGTGTAAGATACTGTAGGAAGAAAATGTAATCTTTCACCCTTCACAAATGTCAACTCTTCCCTTATTCCCATGTAAATCATGTACAAACCAGCCTCAATGATATATTTTTTTGATACATTTAGTTTGATTTATATAGGTTCTTTTCATTATTTTTTTCTTGTGTGTGTAGCCCATTGTGAAACCTATGTACAGGAATTCCTTGACATTAGCACATGTTTTTTACAGGTTATTAGCATTGTTGGCACGTGTGTCTAGAAATAATAATTCCATGACATTATCACATGTTTTATATGGGTCATTAGCATGAATTATGGCATGCATATGTAAAAGTAGTAATTCATTGACATTAGAACTTGTCCTATATGTGTTATTGATATGATTGTTTGTCATATGTGTGCAGCCCGTGAGACTTATGTCTGATTCTTGACCACATGAGGTGTGTGTGTGTGTGAGTGTATAACCTTTGAATTGTTCTTTTGTTGTTTGTATAGGATTTTAATGAATGTGATTATGATATTGTTTGACTTTTTGTAATGTTTGATCTGTCTTTTTCATTATGTATCGTATATGCTATATTTTTGTCTACTGCAGTTGAGCATGTAGGTTCAACCCATTGGGTCTGCATGTGAGATGTGAAACATGCATGAGACTATCCTCCGAGATGGATGTTCTAGACTTGGGTCGATATATTCTTGGAATATTCCAGTCAGTAGGGTGTGTCACATTCTTGGGGCTATCCATATAGGAGTGATGTGCTATAAATGGGTTGATATATGAGATTTGACGCATGTTTGGGTTATCCACTCGAGATGGATGTTCTGAACTTGGGGTTGGAAAGTATTTTTACTATCCCTTATGATGTAATGTGTTATATGTGTAGGGATATACACTCGAGGAGGATTATTCTAGTTGGTTATCGTTGTTCCATCCAGCATTGCATTTAAACAAGTGTGTTTCTCCAGGCATGGTGCCATAACAGGTAGAGACGGTCCCTGAGGACCCGATATGTGTTCGGTACTTGTGTGATATATTGTTGTTATATCTGTACCCTATTTACATTCAAGAAATACTCTTGTATATTTTATGCACTAATGTTAATTATCATTGGTGGTTTCCTACCGAGTCTTATACTCACATCATACTTGGGAATTTCAGTGCCCTTATAGATTACATGCTTAGGGATCTGGTAAAGGGAAAGGGGCCTGTGGTGGATGATTGAGTAGTTGGAGAAGGATGATTCCAATGTTGCTGTATAAAGTTTTACCGCGAAGTAAGCTACTATTTTTATTTTACTAGCTTACCCCATACACTGGATCCATATTTAGTTTAGTTATTGTATCATGTATTCCATCTTTCAGTTTCCACATGCATTACTCTAATCATTTTTTTATTTACATATTAATGTTATTATTTATCAGTCCCATGAAATGATATATATGGAATAATATCCCCACTGGTAGATTTATACCCTCACTACTAGTCGAAAACCTCTTGCATACGGGGATGCTCACATGAGGCCATATAGCATCCGACTCAGCCCCGTTGGTTTGGGTTAGGGTGTTACAATATATTTTTTCTTTATACATAACATCAAGAAAATTATTTATATACAAATAATTCCATCACAACAATTAACATAAAATTGTTCTCTTCTTCCAACCCGATTTTGTAACATTTTTTGAAAAAGGTTTATAAAAATCAGTATCAATATATTTCACTTTCTTGAATAGTTGATCACCCATTAGTGGAGATAGTGTTGTACATTTTTCTATATTTCCATCAAATAATGTCATCCCTGATTAGTATTTATGTTATCTGGGTAAAAATGTGTGATGTACAAAAAACACAGTTTTGATGAATGTTTCTACTTAACTAAGTTTGTATATTCTTTATAAATGAGACACCCCAAAATTTATTTAATACTATTACCTAAAAAATTTCCATAATAAGAAAATTCATTTATCATCTTATACAACATGGTTCTCAATGTGAACTCTTCACTTCTATGATAATCATAAAATGTAACACCTGTATCTCCCATCAATTTCAGATCTTCAATAAATAGAGCCAAATAGACATCAATATCATTATTAGGTTGTTTTGGTCTCAATATAAGTAGAGATAACATAATGTATTTATTATTCATGAATAAATATAGTGGAAAGTTATAATTTACCAACATAACTAGTCATGTACTGTGAGTAATAATTTGTGAAGAAAAAATATTTATCCCATCTATAGATAATGAAAGTTTGAGGTTTCTCAAATCATTTCCAAATCCCGAATACCTATAATCAATTTTATTCCACTAAGGAGTGTCTGTTGGGTGACATAGTTTCCCATCTTAAATTATTTTATATACATTCCATGTTAATTGTCTAGAAGTTTCCTGAAATCCATATAGGCTTATAAACCTTAGAATGATTGGAAAGTACCATAAAATTTTTTACAGGACTTGATTCATTATCCTTGTATCGATCCACACCAGTCATTTTCTAAGTGATTCATGGTTCTTGATAGATAATATACAATCATTTATACATGCATGTATTTTTTCAAAGATCATACCCACTAAACATAGTATTTTCTTAGCATCATATGTTTGATATGGAAACTCATTTTCTTCTAGTAACATATCATTTAGGAGACCAAGTAGGTATATAAAACTCGTATTGCTCCATCTTCTACCAGCTTTCAAATTATATAACTTCAATGCATCTGAAAATTTTGTATATTTAATAAAACTGGTATATAATGGTCACATTTCATGTTTATTTAACATACCAAATGACTTATAAAAATCATGAAGTTCATCATCAATTATAATTTTCATTTCTTCCATATGATATCTAACACAATTTACAATGATATTCATATCAAATGATCCATAAATGGTAGTATCATCCCATTCAATATGTAAATTCATTTTTTCCCATGTTTAGTCTAACATTTATAGATCTGATCTATTTCTTAATAAATCAAATGTTCATCCAGATTTTCTGGATGAATTCATCATGAATAACAACAATATAAACATGGAAAATGATTTGATAAGGGTTATATGTATGCTCTATTCTAAAATTTATGAACTCTTTAACTCCATCCTCATAATCCTTTTTAATATGATTATTACCCATCCATTTTGTATTCATATCTATCCTGTAAAGTTCAATAATTTTTTTTTGTACAAAAAATAAATAAATACACATAAGTAATGCATATAAAGTAAATAAATATATATATACTGATATTTAAACAAAGTACTATAATTTAAGTGTATGCATGATCTATTTTGGGAATTTTTACATAGATTGACCATGTTTGAGGTGACTAATCTAAATCTAGTTATTAATTTCTTCCAAAGACAAATTATTCCCTTTTAAACCCCTTTCACTCATTCATTTGTTTTTCATTCTTCAAACCCCATTGTTTCCACACTCATTTTCTAATAAAAATCACTATTTTGAATTACATTATAAATATATTTTAAATAAATCAAATAATGTTAATTTCAAATAAATTAATCGTTTATATGAAAAATAACTCAATTAACAACATCCTCAAGAGAAAAACTAAGACAACTATATTGAATTAATAAGTAAAAAATATTTTGATTATCTGAACCCTTTGGAAATTATATTAATAATTTGAATAAATCATATTAATAAATCACATGTTAATAATATGTATATAGATATATGTGTGTGTATCCACTAGGTAACATGTTAATAAATAGTCTTTTCACACTCTAATATCATGCCAAGAAATGAAAATTAATGGAAAGTGTAATACACATATGGGAGAAAATTAGATGGAGCGCCGACCAATTGATTTCCATGAAAACTCAATTATTAGAATACAAATGACCTATATCGATCCTTAGGGACTCTATATAAACCTATAATCAGAACAAACCATCCTAGGCCCAAAATATACAATCCTTCCAAACCCATAACCACATATACACCAAATATATATATGTATAAAGATATAGGTGTGTGAATATTCATATATAAAGATATATATATATATACATAGTCATATATAATAAATTTTATATTTCATATGTTCATGTGTGTTCCAATATATATTTTATACATGAATATAGTATTAATAAACTAAATCAACTCATATTATGTTAAAATGGATTAGTCTGAAAGGCCCAACGACCTTAGATTTTAATTTATTTTTGGATAATCCCTTTTTTAATTAGGTTGGGAAGGAACCATTATATAAACTTTAGGTCCAAAGACACAAGGCCCAGTACATGAACCAAAGGTCTAAAGACTTATCTACACTAGAAAACAACCCTTACCTAGCATCTGCTTTGTTGATGGAACCTAGACCCCCCAATTTGCATGAATGATCATCTAGTATTGCCTCATGTAGAACTATATTGTGCTTCATTCCAATGGTGGTTTCCCACCCCATCTTCATTCTCTATCTAGTTAGCTCTATTCAGTGGATGATATTTCCTTTGAATCCTATTCTGGGGCCCAATCATATGATGTATGATCAGATTGCTTCATGGCCTAGAGGCCCTATGGCCTAAAATCCCATGGTCTGAAGGCCTGAGTTGGCTTGGAGGCCCTATGCCCTGAAGGATTATGGTGGCCTGAAGGCCTATAGTGTCCTGAATTACCTATGACCCAAATACCCTATGGTATGAAGACCTAAATCTATAGCATGTATGCCCAAATCAGGTGAATATATCCAATGCTCTAATAAATACTATAATATCCACTTTAGTAACTACTAAAATAACTCAAAAATTCTCCATTTCCTGATTTTGAACATGGTTCATTTGGATGCATGATTACAAGGTTTACCACTCAGGTGCCACCCCAAATGCTATTATTTTAAACTCATACTATCATTTGAAATAATATGAAGTAAGAAGTAGCATGTACTAGAGCAGAGCCAATTGGATTTGTCAAAATGAGAGGGTATGACTATGCCATTAGGACCATCATATGCTTGCACGGGAAGTATAGCCAGACAACCATGCGAAGGTGGAGAGCTATTATCATGATTCAGTTGCTGGGGAGGGGTAGTTCCTTGTAGATAGTCTAGTTGAATTCCCTAAGACCTTCAGGTCATGTAATCTCCTAAGCCTACGGGCCATGTAATCTCTGAGCCTATGGGCCTTGTAAGGGTTCCCCCTCATCCCTTGAAAGGGTGGTTATCAAAAATCAATAAAAATTAAGGCCTTCAGGCCATTCAGGTAAGATATATACAATATCATTGATGTGTTCATTCAAGGTCCGCGTAATGGAACTTCATTAAAAATCCTAGTCACCATAATCGACCATCATAATATTTTTCTTATATTATAAAAAACAAGGGGTGAGTTTCATTTCACCCTATAATATTTTTATGTAATTACATACTATATAATAATAAATAATATTGGTCCAACATGAATGCATCATAGGAATCAGTATGGAAATGTTGAGAAAAAAATGCACATCTGTGTGTTTTTCACAAGGATATTATAAATGTTAATATACATCACAATAAAAAAAAAATATAATAATCAAAAGTCAATATCCTTCTAGTTGTATTATTAGGAAAATAAGAACTAAAAAGGGTAAAATAATGAAAGATCGACTAAAAAGGATTAGAAATAATCATATATCTCGGTTTTGAAAGTATAGATTCGTTCGAGAAGTTCAAGGGGGAGCGACGGTGAAGGTTCAGTTCCATGAGAGCTTGAATGGAGTGAACAATGAGGTTCTTTGTTAGAATTGTATTTAAATGACCAGAAGAGTTTTATTTGTGATTTCCAAAAAATGATGATAAATATTGGTTTTATCAGTGCTAAAATAGAAAGTGCTGATAAAACCTATCATTATCAGCATTAAGTGGGAGCACTAATAAATATAGGTTTTATCATTTCTTTTTATTTTAGCACTGATAAAACCTATATTTATCAAATCTTTTAAGAATTTTCTAAAAAAACTATATAAAATAAATTTAAAAAATATTAAATGAATATATATTTAAAATGAATAATTTATAAAAAAAGTAAAAATTAATTACATTATTATTGAGTAAATAATCATAAATGAATGAATGTTATAAATGAGTGAAATTTAATAACTAAAAATGATTGGACTTAAAAAATATTAAAAATAATGAATAAGTTTTATTAATTATATAAATTATTAAAAAAATTAAAAATAAATATATATTAAAATGAACATGAATACATATTAAATATGTATATTATTACTATACTAAAAACATTAAATGATAATTAATAAATATATGTAAATAAATATTAAAAATGAATAAATTTAAAAAATATTAAGTGAATAAATATTAAAAATGAATAAATTATAAATAAAAGTAAAAAATAATTAACATTATTAGTCAATAAATAATAAAAAATAATATTAAATGAATAAATTTTAAAAAATTGAAATTTAAAAATTAAAAAATCAATAGATTGTAAAAATATTTAAAAAATGAATAAGTGTTATTAATTATATAGATTATTTTAAAAATTTAAAATCAATATTTTTTAACATGAAAATAAATATGTGTTAATTATATAAATTATAACCACATTAAAAACAATAAATTTTAATGAATAAAAATGTAAAAATAAATATTAAACATGGAAAAATCACAAAAAATATTAAACAAAGAAAGTAGTTGGGGTGGTGCTTGAGTGGTAAACACTACATTCCTACATCTAAAAGACTAGGGTTCAAATCCTAACAAGCTGTTGGGAAAAAATCCCTCAAGGTAACATTGCAGCATTTTTGGGTCGATTGTGTTTGTTGATAAAGAAGGTATTCATAGTGAATTGTCAAGTTCTGTAGATATTATTGACAATCAATGTTAAAAATGAACCATGACGAAGGAATGAACGATATGGAGGTGGTACAAAAGAGCAGTACAGGGTGGCGCCATTTCCTAGTGTTTGCCAATTTTTTGGGGTCCAAGATTTGGAGTTTGGTGAGAATCGCGAAAAGTGGATATCCTTGAAGTTCTTATTTAAATATGGAAAGGGCATGAGTTTCGCAAAGATAGGATTCATGGTTTGGAATTCGCGAATACCAGAAGAATGTTGACAGTGATTCTTCGCGATTATGTCAAGCTTCATGAACGGAAGAGGTTGAAGTGCATCGCGGCGCTGAAGGGCTTTGCGAGGGAGCTTTGTGGCGAAGGCGTTAAGGGATTGACGGTGATTCTCCGCGATTACTTCAAGCTCCGCGATCGGGAAATTTTCATGGTGCTTCGCGATTTTGAGAGAATTTCGGCGGGAACTTAAGAGATTTGTGATTTGTGATGACATGGCGTTGACTTCGCACAGAAGGATCGAGGGTCGTTGGAATCGCCTATAAATAGAGGTCGATCCCCTTGAGAGAAGTAGAGAGTTTTCGAAGAAAATATTTTTCTCACAGTTCATGAAGGTGGTTCGCGAAGGTAGTGTTCTTCATGAAAGAGAGGTGCTTCACGGTGGCTAATCTAGCTCCGCAAAGGAAGTGTGCTTCATGAGGCCACGTGCTCTAAGGAGTGTGCTTCTCGAAGAGGCAGGAGCTTTGTGACGGCTTAAAATTTGAAAAGGCTTGAGCTTAGTGAAAAGGAAGGAGCTTCGTGAAGGCTTGTTTGATCTTTTCAAAATTGGAAGCCTCGCGAAGTAGGGTGCTTTGCGAAGGTGTTTCCAAAGTGAGTTTCCTGGTGTTCAGATGCAAAGGGGTATTCATCAGTGGATGAACATTGAACTTAAATAGAGAATCTATCAACAGTTAAGGATGCATTATTTCATGAAAATGAAGAGACCTATAGGTCTATAAACTATGAGTGGATACCTTCTATGTGCAGTGAGCAATGGAAGAGGAAGAATATTATCCTTTCTACCGGTAGTTAGCCAAAGAGAGAGAAATAGGGAGTGACTCTTGGGAAAGTAGTGAGTTGACCCTAAACATTGTAAAGGCAGTGAGCCTGGGCATAAAAGTGATCTAGACCGAACTTTATTGGGAGTGAGATTTAGTAGATTTGGTACAACAACACATCATTGGTGTATGATCCTTGGATGTAGCCCAGTGAGGGCAAACCAAGTAAAAATATCCGTGTCTTCCTGCTTTCTTACCTGCATTGCATTTAAAGCATCATCATCAGATAAAGAAGAAAAGAAGTGGTCATAATAAACACACAAGTGAAAACAAAGTGAACCTTGTAATAAAGAGGTCCAGATCCAGTGGGGCAGGAAGAATTTAGAAAATAATATCCATACCCTGATTCACCCTCCCTCTCAGGGTATATAGGCCCCTATTGGTCCTAGCAATTGGTATCAGAGCTAAGGTTTCTTTTATCTGATTTTTTTCTCAGACTTGGTGTAGTCGATTTGTGTGGTTAAATCAGTATGTTCTTATCTAGGTGTGTCATGGAAAAGGAAAAAACATCAAAGAAGAATCAGAAGTCAGGTGATATCCCTCAGTGTAGAAGTTTTTATGGGAAAAGTGTGATTTAACTAAAAGAATCAAATAGATTACTAAAGGATGGACTGGATGAATCTGATAAGGAAAATATTGATTCACTTAATCATGATTTAGTAATGAGTGAAGTACATAAATGTCAATGTGATACCGAAACAACTGATGATGAAGAAGTTTTAAGAAGGAGGCCACCAGTAGATGTTGTCAACATGACAAAGAAATTGGATCAAAAATTAGATAAGGAAGTTAAATCTAAAGATATCTGGATCCAAGTATTGGAAATTTAGGTCAACAAGCTAAGAGGATTAAATCAAAGGCTTATTGATGTGGCTACTGACCTATGTGAGAATAATGATTCTCAAGGTTAAGAACTACAAAAGATGGCTAAAATAAAAGGAAAAAATCTGATGATTATGAAGAGAATCAAAAGTCAGATGAAGTTTGGAATCTGAAAGCTTGAAATGATTATCTAGAAACACAGTTGTCTAAAGAATTTTAGAAGAATAAAAGGCTACAACAAGAGAATGAATCTGTCTCTGAATCTTTTTCTCAAGAAAAATTGAAAGTAATGGAACAAGGTGACATGGTGGAAAAGGTCAGACGAGAACTGTAAGATGAGATGAGTTGTGTAAAGAATATCAGAAGAGAACTCAATGCCCAACTTGAATCAAGGGATATGAAGATTCAAAAGTTGGAAGAAGAACTAGAATCAGTGAAGAAGGATGTGGAGAAATCCAATGCTAGAGGAAAGCCAAAAATGAAGGATGCCTTGCACTTACTATTTGATTATCCTTCGGCAGGTGATGATGAAATGAAAAGAAAATTTGCTATTTTTGAAAATATATAAGAAAAAATTCTCTCAGCTCAAAGACCATATAGTTTGGGAAAAAATGGTATTGGATTTGATGAATTTCCTCCCGTGCATGATAGAAAGAGAGATGTGAACATTTCCAGAAGTAGAGAAAATCCTGTAGGTCCTAGAGATAGGCCTAAGAGGATAGTTTCAAGAAGTAGTGATGACATGTGCTATTTCTGTGGGATTCATGGCCACACATCAAACTTTTGTTTAGAAGCTCTGGAATACATTTTGGGCTATGAAAATAGAAATATTATGAAATCTGAGAATAAGAAGAAGTGTTATGAGAAATCAGAAAGAAGAGTCTCTCAGAGGAAAGAATATATTAGATGCTATTACTGTGGAAGAATGGGACACACCATGAGTATGTGGTAGGAAGCTCAGGAGCTCAATGTCAAAGGAAGAACTCAAGATGCATCAACATCTCGATAGAGAAATGAAGAAATGAGGTATTCCTTTGATGGAAAATGTTTTATATGTTCTAATTATGGGAATTTGGAAAGACATTGTGGCAAGAAGAAAGCAGGAAAGGGAAAGGAACTTGAAAGGAGATTCCTGAATCCAGTAGTGTATAATGAGAAATAATACACTAGAAGAAAAAGTGGTAAATTGAAAAATAGTCTTAGAGCCTCAGGGGAATAAATTGGAGATAAACAAAAGGTGTATCAATCACCTCACCTGTCACACTCACAACCGCTCTATAAGAAATAACATGAACAAATCTGGATGAAAAAGGGAGTAAATTCTATAGCTGTGAGTAAGAAGAACGCAGGTTCAGTGGAGGACTCACCACCATCACAAAAAAGTGTGGTGAATCGGATATCTAATAAAAGAAATATAAATAAATAATGTCTTATAAAATCCACATCTCATGCCACATATCGAGAAGTGAAATCAAGAAGAGAGATTCCTACACAGAGAAGGAATCAAGGGAATTGGAATTTTGATGGAAAATCAAAGAAGGAAATGTGTACTAGTGGGTTTAAACCCCAAATGGTGATAAATTCTAGGCCTAAAGAATCTACATATCAGAAAAAGACTCAGCATGTGGGTAATGAATGCTTAGTCATATGGCCAGAGAAATTAAAGTTGGCTAGATAGCTTAAAGAAGTAAGGAAGGAGTGTGATGCTCTACAAGAAAGAATCAAAGGGTTGACCGATCAGGATCAACCATAATCATCATCTTGAGGATTTCAAAATCACCCCTCTCCCTATGTATATAAATGATATTATCTGATGATTCATGTGTTTTAGGTTTTAGGGAGATATGATCCAAGGGGAAGTGGCATCTAAAGATGCAATGTGGAGATGTAATATGCTTCAGAGTTTGGATTGACTCAAATCAGGTACCAAAGTTGAAGAAAAAAGGGAGAAACATAGCATAATATAAAGTGATTGTGTTATTAAATTTTTCTCTTGTTTCCTACCCTGAGTGCCAACTCAGTAGGCTTGGAGATTTTTTTAATGGATCAATTCCGAGTGGAATATGAGAATAAATGATGTAGGAGAAGAAGAATGTTAATGGGTCTAAAAGGTGGGACTAATCCTGAAAAATGTTTCATAACATTGGGAGATCATTCAATAATAAAATCAGATAAAGGAACCATCAAAGAAATAATTGGATGACCCAGATCAGGATACCAAGAAGCTGCGAGAGAGTATCAACAATGTTTCAACAAGAAAATCAGAAAATTAGTTGAAAGAAATGATGTCATTGAACAATTACACATTAAAAAGTTTTCTGTTTAAAGTGAGGATGTGGTAAGAGACTCAGGGGGAGTATAAGTGAAAATGATAATTCGGAAGTAGAAACTGATAATGGCCATGAAGAAGGAAAATCATTATCAGCATGAAAGTCGAAGAGATGTGCTGAAATCGACTCGAAAGATATAATTTGTGATTAGATGGTGTCAGTGTAGACATAGCCATGGCAGTTCAATAGAAGTTTAATGTTTACCAGATGGATGTAAAATCAGTATTCTTGAATGGGGTTCTGGAAAAAGAAGTGTACATCGAGAATTTATATGGGTTTCTCATTCATGAGGATGGGAACAAGGTTGATCAACTGAAGAAGGCATTGTATGGGCTAAAACGAGCACCAAGGGCATGGTACTCATGACTTTATCAGTACTTGAAGAAGCTTGTATTCCATCATGGTGGAGTTGATTACAATATCTATTTCAACAACAATAGTAATCAAAGGATGATGGTGCTGGTTTATGTCGATGACATAATATTTGGCTGATCAGATGAATAATAGTGCAAAAAGCTTTCCTAATTCATGGAACATGAGTTTGAAATGTATATGATTGGTGATATAACATTTTTCCTTGGTCCATAGGTGAAACAAGGAAGGAATGGAACATTCATTTCTCAATCCAAATATGCCACTGAGGTTTTGATATGATTTGGAATGGAAAATTACAATGAGATAAAAACTCCGGTTGTTACCTGGATGAAACTGTCCAAAAATGAGGATTGCAAGGAAGTTAATATCGCAGAGTACAGGCGAATCATTGGAAGTCTATTGTACTTAACTGTGACCATACCTAACATTGTTTTCGCCACATGCCAAGTAGCTAGATATTAGAGTAATCCCAAGGAAATCCACATGATTGCTGTGAAAAGAATACTTCAGTCTATCAAGGGAACAATGGATTTCAGATTGATATATATAGTGATAAATCTCTGTCACAGTTATCAGGATATACAGATGCATATTGGGCCGGTTTAGCAGATGACAGGAAATAAACGTTTGGAGGTGAATTCTATCATGGTGGACTATGTATTGCTTCACCAACCAAGAAGCAAGATCACATTTCATTATGCACCGTAGAAGCTGAGTATATTGAGGCCACTCAAGCTTGCACACATTTATTATGGATGAAACAGAAGCTTGATGATATGGGTGTTAAAGTGAAGTCTCCTATTGGAATCTAGTGTGATAACTCAAGTGCTATAAATCTCATAAAAAATCCTGTCCATCACTCAAGGAAAAAGAAATTTGAGATAAAGTATGTTTTTACCAAGGAGAAGGTTGAGCATGGAATTGTGAAGTTGGAGTATGTGCCTACAAAACTACAAGTTATAGACATTCTAACAACAGCATTACCCAAGGAAGCATTTGAAAGACATTGATTGGCTCTGGGAGTTCAGTCGGCTCCCCGCACTTGAACAAATGTGGATATGGGACATCCCCCTCTCCTCAAGGTATGGTGTGTTTTTATCTATTGTGTTAATATGTGTCCTTTCCAATGTCTCTGACCATAGAGGAGTTCCCTTTTGGGTTCATTGACAAAGGGGGATAAATAGTGACTCCTCAAGGGGGAGAAAGTATGGCTAATGAAGGGAGAAAATGTATTTGTCAAATACATGGGGAGAAGCTGATAGGTGGAGCAGCGAGATAGGGGGAGAGAAATGAGATATGGGGAGAGTTTCAAATCGGATGATTCTAGAAGTGATTGATCAAATATTAGATATCACGATAGTAGAGGATCGTGATAAAACCCAAACAATGATGTTGGAATGGTGTGAGAAGGTTTCCAGCTATCAACAATTGGAATCAGTGTGGTTCAATAATTGGTATCAATTTAGCAATTGGTATCAGTTTGGAATCGACAATTGGTGTTTGAAATGAAGTGATTCGTTGATTATCTTTTCATTTACTCTTGTTTAGCATAACGAACATTAAACATATGGGCTTAGAGTACGTGTTAAGTGATTCCTTTATTGCTATCAGAATTGCAAGAGGCAAATGGTGGTAGTGGCTGGAAGGAGCTTCAGAGAGGTATCAAAGTGTAGAGAATCATTCAGAGAAGAGTTTTCAACAAACCCAAAGGGGGAGATTGTTGGGAAAAAATCCCTCAAGGTAACATTGAAGCATTTTTGGTTCGATTGTGTTTGTTGAAAAAGTAGGTATCCATAGTGAATTGTCAAGTTCTATAGATATTGTTGAAAATTAATGTTGACAATGAACCATGACAGAGGAATGAACGATCTGGAGGTGGTACAAAAGAGCAGTACATGGTGGCGCCGTTTCCCAGTGTTTGAGAAATTTTTGGGGTAAAAAACTTGGAGTTTGGTGAGCATCATGAAAAGTGGATATCCTTTAAGATCTTATTTAAATATGAAAAAGGCATGAGTTTCGCAAAGATAGGCTTCATGGTTTTGAATCTGCAAAGACCAGAAGAATATTGACGGTGATACTTTGAAATTACGTCAAGCTTCACGAACGGAAGAGGTTGAAGCGCATCATGGAGGTTAAGGGATTTGCGAGGGATCTTCATGGAGAAGGTGTGAAGGGATTGACGGTGATGCTTTGCGATTAATTCAAGCTCTTTGATCAGAAAATTTATGTGGTGCTTCGTGATTTTGAGAGAATTTCGGAAGGAACTTCGGAGCTTCACAATTTGTGATGACGTGGTGTTGACTTCACACAGAAGGATCGAGGGTCGGTGGAATCGCCTATAAATAGAGGTCAACCCCCTCGAGAGAAGTAGAGAGTTTTTGAAGAAAATATTTTTCTCACGGTTCACGAGGGTGGTTCGCGAAGGTAGTGTTCTTCGCGAAAGAGAGGTGCTTCGCAACAGCTAATCTACTTCGCGAAGGAAGTGCACTTTGCGAGGACGTGTGCTCTAAGGAGTGTGCTTCAAGAAGAGGTAGGAGCTTCGTGATGACCTAAGATTTGTAAAGGCTTGAGCTTAGCAAAAAGGAAGGAGCTACGCGAAGTCTTGTTTGAGCTTTGCGAAATTGGAAGCCTCGCGAAGTAGGGTGCTTTGCGAAGGTGTTTCCAAAGTTAGTTGCTCGGTGTTCAGGTGCAAAGGGGTATTCATTAGCGGATGAACTTTGAACTTCAATAGAGCATCTATCAACAGTTGAGGATGCATTATTTCATGAAAATGAAGAGACCTACAGGTCTATAAACTGTGAGTGGATCCCTTCCAAGTACAGTGAGCAATGTAAGAGGAAGAAGGTTATTCTTTCTACCGGCAGTGAGCCAGAGAGAGAGAAATAGGGAATGACCCTTGGGAAAGTAGTGAGTTGACCCTAAGAATTATAAAGGCAGTGAGCCTGGGCGTAGAAGTGAACTAGTCTGAACTTTATTGTCAGTGAGATTTAGTGGATTTGGTACAATGACACATCGTCGGTGTATGCTCCTTGGACGTAGCCCAATGAGGGTGAACCAAGTAAAAATCTTTGTGTTTGCCTGCTTTCTTCCCTACATTGCATTTAAATCATCATCATCAGATAAATAAGAACATAAGTGGTCATAATAAACACACAAGTGAAAAAAAGTGAACCTTGTAATAAAGAGGTCAAGATCCAGTGGGGCAAGAAGAATTTAGAAAAGAATATCCATACCCTGATTCAACCCCCCTCTCAGGGTATATAGGCCTCTATTGGTCCTAACACAAGCCCCTTGGGGATTTATGTGGTAGGCAGGGACACAATTATGATGCAGACAGGCGGTGATGCAGGAATGACATGTTCATGATGATGTAGACATGATGATGCACTAGGCTTTCATACAATGTTCATGGGACATTTGGTCATGGTCCTACAGACTATGTAATGAGTTTCCCTCTACCCAGAATAAAAGAGGTCTTTGGTTTTATAATAAAAAGAGGATTCAACCCCAAATCTTAAAAATATTAAACAAATAAAAATCAAAACTGAATAAATTACAGAAATATTAAAAAATAATTAAGATTAGTAATGAATAAATAATATTAAAAATGGATAAATTTGAAAAAATATTAAAAGTAATAAATAGTTTATATTGAATAAAAATATAAAAAATGAATAAAATTTACCAATGAAAAACATAATATATATTAAATATATTATGCTAATAAATAAAATTATAAAATAAATATTAAAAACTGAATAAATTACAAAAATATTATGTATGTGTGTGTGTTTCTATACAAAATTGCATTAATTATATATATGTGTGTGTGAAATTAATGTAACATAAGTTTGATATATTTTAAATTGAGAAAATGAAATTTTATTAAACATTTATTAATCAATACTAATTAGTCAATATTTCTAATTAATATTAATTTTTAATTATAACCATTTTCATTAAATATATGATTGATTTAACGTAAATACGTATTTTATATTATATAAATTATATTTAAGGAAATATATATATATATATATATGAATATATTTCTATATTATACATATTAATTAATAATTATGCATAAAAAACATTAAAAATGACTAAATTATAAAAATATTAAATGAATACAGATTTAAATGAATAAATTATGAAGAAAAGTAAAAAAATAATCAATATTATTAGTAAACAAATAATAGTAAATACAATTAAATGAATGAATGTTAAAAAAGAGTTAAATTTAATAATTAAAAAATAGATTACAAAAATATAAAAAAATTAATATTTCATATTAATTATATAGATTATTAATTTTTTTAAATATAAATAGATATTAAATTGAAAATGATTACATATTAATTTTATAAATTATAACTATATTATATACATTAAATTTTAATGAATAAACATGTATAAATAAATATTAAGAAAGGGTAAAATTATAAAAAACATTAAAAAGGGAAAAATTTATAATGAATAAATTAGAAAATTATTAAAAAATAATTAACATTATTACTGAATAAATAATATAAAAAATGAATAAATTTGAAAAAGTATTTTAATGTAATAAATAGTATATTATGAAAAAATTATAAAAATGAATAAAATTTACCAATTAAAAATAATATATATTAAATATATTATGTTAATAAATAAAAATCTAAAATGAATATTAAAAATTGAATAAATTATAGAAACATTATGTGTGTGTGTGTTTCTATATAAAATTGCATTAATTATGTACATGTGTGTGAGAAATTAATGTACGAAAAGTGTGATATATATTAAATTTTAAAAAAATGAGATTTTATTAAATGACCATTACCCGATACAAATTAGTCCACAATTTTAATTAACATTAATTTTTAATTATAAACCATTTTCACTAAATATATGACTTATTTAATGTAAATACATATTTTGTATCTTATAAATCATATTTAATGAAATATTATATATGTTGATATATATATATATATATATATATATATGAATATATTCCTATATTAAAAATATTAAATATATTAATGAATAATTATGTATTAAAGACATTAAAAATGAATAAATTATAAAAATATTAAATGAATAAATATTTAAAATGAATAATTTATTAAAAAAGTATAAAAAAGTTAACATTATTAACGAATAATTAATTTTAAATGAATAAATGGTAAAAATGAGTGAAATTTAATTAAAATATGAATAGACAGAAAAAATATTAAAAAATGAATTAGTGTTATTAATCATTTCAATTTTTGAAAAATTGAAATGAATATATATTTAAATGAAAATGAATATATATATTAATTATGTAAATTAAAATTATATTAAAAATAATAAATGTTAATTAATAAATATAAATAAATATTAAAAATGAATAAAATTACTAAAATATTAAAAAATTAAAAAATAGAAAATGAATAAATTAAAAAAATATTTAAAAATTTATTAATGAAATAAATAATTGTAATAATTAATAAATTATCCATATATATTAATTTAAAAATAATAAATAGTATATATTAAATATAAATATAAAAAATGAATAACATTTAATAATTTAAAAAAAAATATGAAATATTAATAAATAAAAATATAAAACAATAATATTTACAATTTGTTATTTATGTATGATTATCTCTATAAAATTGAATTAATTTCACATATATACAAGTTAAATTATTATAGGAAATATTAAGTGTGACATATTTAGTTAATTTTTTAGTTAATATTAAATATTTTTTTATTTGATATATTTTTCAAATGGAAAAAACAAATGATATTGATAAAAAAATGCTATTAAATGCCTATTAATATTAATTAGCTGATATTTTAAAATAATAATATTTTTTAATTAAATTATTAACCTTTATTTACTAAATACATGACATATAAATATGATTTACAATACATATTTAGTATTATATAAATAAAATTAAATAAAATTAAATATATATATTAATATATATTTCTATATGAAATAAGATTTGATAATATATAATTTTTATTTTTTATGCCATTTTTAATTTAATATCTTATATATAAAGTGTAAATGTCTATTTAGTCCTATATAAATCATATTTAATAAAAAATATTATATTTTTATCAATAGAAATATAATTATATATCAATATATGATTTTTTATGATATAATTTTTCTATGAAATATACTTTCTATGAGCTCTTTTTAGCATTGATAAAGGGTTGCCTTTAGCAGTTCTAAAAAAGCGCTAACAAAGGTTCCATTTTGTTAGAGCTAAAATTAGCATTGAAAAAATGGGTACCTTAAATAATGAATTTTTTAGTTCTTATAAAATTCACCATTATCAGTGCTTTTTTTAGCATTGATAAATTCCACCCTTTATTAGTTCTTTTAACTAACATTGATAAAGGGTGGCACTATTTATCGTGGGTTCTGTGGTAGTGATATGAGTGGACATGCTTGATCATGAAACATTGGGCCTTTCCTCCATCCGCTACATACCCCATGCACAACTTGAAAGTAGACATAAGGCCTGCATTTGAACCAAGGTTCCCATGTAAGGGGTGAGAAATAAATTCTTAGTAAGCCACCCTCAATGGGGTACCTTCATCTACTATCATAACAAGTGCATGAACACATTATATATCCATCTTAGTCGAATAATAACTAGTAGAAAATAAACAAATAATAAATAAATCATCATTGATCCTTGAGTTATAACATGTTACATGGGATCGACCAAACTTGCTTCAGCCAGTTCAAAAAGTCTCTGAATACATGGCTCACCATACCACATAGCATTAGGTGTATTCACAAGACCACAAGGATGCTTCTAGATGTCTAAAATAATAACAAGCATAAATGTTGGACCATAAGATCTCTCCATAGGCATCCAATACAACAAATCACACTGTTACCAGATTCTAGGAATCCAATATTATGATCTGAATTGGCGACAAGAACCCTAGGCTGACACCAAAGAACCTGACAACATCACTATAATCCCATAGAAATATCCAAACTAAATAATTTGACCCAACAATGCACATTGCCTAACTGGGCTACCATTTTTTTCTATGAACTTAGTATCCATAGTCCACAATCCACCATCAAGGATCACACCCCATCCCCAGATCCCAAACCCCAAGCCAGAGCATATTCCTAAATGGGGGGGGGGGGGAGGGGTGTATAATTATCAAAATTTTCCATCATCTCCATTGGATCCACCTAACATAAACCAATAGAGGTGAGTATCCAATAAAACATAGGGAAAACACCTCAACCAAAAAAACTCTAAAGATCTTATATTGAATCTGGAACCTCAATAAGAAACAATCTCTATCAACCATGAAAAAATAATTATAATCAAGCATTGAAAAAATTCCCAAACCTATCATCATAAATTATAAATCCTCAACATCTACCCTCTCTAGGGTCAACATGACACGATGAACCCACAATGGTACTCTAAAACACATCAAAAATAGGAAACCATATAGGGAAATCCTCCATCAAATCTAAAATTAGGCCAAGCCCATCACAAAATAATAAACTCAATAAACCTCTTTGGAACCAAAACCAACCATCATTATCACTATACCTATATGGGAATCCTCTAGGGTCTCTCAGACCCAACTCAACCTCTACTAAATAGAACCCATACACACCCAACACCCTATAATATCATCCAAGCCTAATTCCTCCAACAAAACCAAACCTCAAACAACCAATCTAAAACCTCAACCACTCAAACCTTAAGCAACCGACCTTGTCATCCATGAACAATCTAAGATATATTATACTAATACTCTTGGAATCCCCAAGACAAGTCATCCATCAAACTCACAACCGTTACTTGGGTCTCATACCACACTTCCCTCATGAGGGATATAAATTAAAAAACTCAAGGGAATTCTCCCGCCATACATCTCCCAAGTACATGATGTTTACTAACTATACATGGTGTGTTCTCCACATGAGGTACCTAGACATGTAACCCACATGGAATTTAGCCAAATACCTTATACAGGCTCTAGATGTTTACAACACATAAGGTCTAGTCGTGTATCCTATATGGCCTTGTGTTCCTGCACGACCATGTTTCCGCATACTGGGTGTATAGCTGAGTACCCTACCACACCCCAAGTTTCTATACATGTCATGTATTCATGGAATACAAACTATGTATTCATATTCATCAAACTTCAACCAAACAAAGAACATACAATATCCGTTTTTGAAAACTACATGTTGTGTAGTCAGGTTTCACATAAAAAAATCCCTTGTGAAGCAATTGAAACCCATGTTTCTCCCAAAAACATACCATTGTGGCCCACTTGGGGATCTCAATAGTCCTTAAAACACTTTAAAACTTTAAAAAAACTAATACATGGAGATCATGGTGAAAACTAAAAATCCAAACTACTGCATGGTATACTGCTAAAATTTTAGGCTGAATTCACATTCTTCAGCCACTACAATATGATCCCACTCCTTAGATGAATCCCAATGCACATAACTCTCCTCCTTTCCCACTATTTCAGATTTGAAATTTGTAAGGTAGAACCCCTTCCTCTCATGACATACATGATGATCACAGTCATTGGCACACTTTAAATTTATTTATTTATAAATATATTACTACCTATAAAAAGGTGAATATGGTCAAAACCAAGGGAAGAAAAGTCAATGTGTGTGCATTATAGACAAAAAAAATAAAACTAAAAAAAGAATAAGTGAATGATAGGAGAGTGAAAATGAAGGCGATAGAGTGAAAAAGTGTGTGGAAAAAGCACATAGAACAAAAAATAGAGAGAAAAATTTGAATAATTGATGGAATTAGGTTGATTAGAATTATTAGAATTGTTTATATATGTTTTATATTTTTAACCAATATATTTACAATTATAATACTTCCTAAATATAGAGGTTATGATCCATTGAGTTCTCACTCAGTGCACAAAACAAATCAACGATAATTACTTAACTTTAATATCTTAATTAAATATCTGGAATATATTTTTTCATTATTAGAGAATAGAATATTAACCATTAATAATTTTCAGTTCTTTGGTTAAAATTTAAGAGTTAAATTTCCCACTATCATCCCCTGTTGGTACTTGGAATAGTGAAAAACTGATTGTTATAATGAATGAAATAAGAAAACTGAACTAAATTCATACAAAAAATATAATCTAACTGTAGAATAATAGATTTAAATGTTAAAATTAATTAAATTTTAAAACCCTAACTTTATTTAGTTACTAATAAAAGGAACAAAAATCAAGAATCAAGAAGGAAGAGAAGATGAATCTTCTCTTGTGAAATCTTCTCTTCCCTTAAGCTCCACCGCTAGGACCTGCTCCCAACTCAGTCATCTACTCCCCACTAAAATTCATTCTCCTCCCTCCATGAATGAATAATAGTATCATATAATCCACTCTATTTTTAATAGTAATATTACACCACCTTAGACTTTACTAATCTCACTATTGGTGAACATTTTTTATAACACAAGTGTCATTTCTTCACTATTTCATTTAGTCACTACCATGTTATCTCAAAAAAACTTCCACCACATTTCATATAAATTAAATTATTTAGTTGAGACTTATTTAATTTCACACATATATATATTTTTAAAATAATATATATATAAACACCTTGAGTGCTACAAGCATAAATTTAAATCCTTCAAAAAATACAGCTTACTCAACCCCCTATGAACTCATCTCAATCACAATATTCATTTAATCCAACTATTAGAATAAAACTACTTTTCAATAAATAATAGAAATATACTTATTCTAATATCAAAGCATGATTTTAGTTATATCAATTTTGACCTTATGTTGGATTACATTCGATCTAAACATTTTATTTCAGTATCCCCTTCATCCAAGATTGGTGTTCGAAGCGCTTTTGATCCTACCTCATTGGTCTTGTCTTCCTCAATGGAACATATATCAGATGTACAATTGATTAATCCAAGTAATCCATGGGTGAATTTATTTTATCAAAATAATTATATCGAACAAATTCAGTGAAAATGAACCCAAACATGAAACTAGTACATTTAGAAGATCCAAAGTCCCCACCATCTTCTTAATCTGAACCTGAAACAACACAAAATACAAGAAAAACAATTTATTCAATTTCAATTTTCTGATCACAGGGCATGAATTAATATAAGATTCCATAACTCGTCATTCATCAAATTCAACATTTTCAAATAGTCCACACTCTGATAAGATTATAATAAAAAGTCTAGTTTTGGTCAATCATCTTTGTGGGAAGAAAATAATCTTCATTATTCCATCAAAGCCTGGGTTTGGGTGACCAATTAAGGTCTATTCACTTTGAAAGAGCTCAAAAAAGCCTCCTTTTTTATCACCAAATATTGAACTCATATAGATCCAAGATTGAGTTTGGTTCTCAATTTGAGTTCTGTATCGTCTAAGATCGAGTCCCACTATTCATTTTGGATACATGAGTGAAAATCTACATCCATTTTACCACATATAATTTGGTAATATTAGAATTTAGATATGTAGAAAAATTGCATACATGGGTGAAAATTTAGATATGTGAATAGGTGGTAATTTAGATACATGGATTCCCATGGAAATTGGCAATGTGAGTTGAAATGAAACCCTTATTTTTTTTTTCTGTTTCACAGATTCTCTTACACGACTGAAAATTAAATCCCTACATAGTTAATCTTGGGTGTCCAAAAATCCACATGGAAAAAAATTTGACTATGATAATATTTAGCATATTTTAAAAACAAATTTAAATAGATTAAATAAATGAAATTAAGGATCAAAAATTAAAATTATATTCTAATAATTAGATTAAAAAAACAAAATAATGGAATATTTAAGAATCAAATCCAAGAATCCAAAACCTCAAACATAGTTTAAAAATAAATTTTATTTAACACTCACTAACAACCAAAAAAATTCTATTTAATAAAATCTATAAAATTAAAGATAACTTAATCAATTTAGAACACACAATATATTTTTTTATAAAATTAATCAAATATTATTAACTTTAACATAAACTGATCAAACTAGAAAATATTTATCAATAAAATATCATTTTAGCAACGAAATATACAATTCTTATAGAAAAAGGATGTGGAAACATGTAATGAAATAAAACTACATCAAATTTCCCCACACTTAAGACATTTATTGTCCTGAAGAAAACATATATTCAAACTTAGTGGAATAAAATTTATATCAATAACTTAAAATTGATATGACACTATGATTTGATTCTCAAAACGATTTTCCCTCATAGAATCTCTCAAATAAAAATATGACTTCACTCTTAAAACTAAATGATTATAGTAAAAAAATTGGTTATTATATTACAAAAATGATTAATATTGAATTTTTAAGAGAATTTAACACACTTCAATTTTCATCCAACTAAAAGTCCAAATTTATGATTATTTCTAGGAGAACCTACTAACATAAAAATAATCTCACCATAATTATACACACTAAAGGATGAGTGAAATTTAAATAAATACCAGGATAACATAATTAAACTCATCCAACAATTGAAAGGACAAATAATTAATAATAAAAAGTTCCAAATGGATTTTGTTTTTTTATTTCAAAATACATTTAGATGAAGGTTTATGAGTTTAACTCAATTAAAAATGTTCAATGCCAAAGATAATTATATTCCATTATCACAAAGTTTCACCAAAATATTTTTTTACAAAATGAAAAGAAACATATTTACCCAATAAAGTCCATGAGGTAATTAATATTATCCTCTTAAATGTGGAAAACCACCTAGAATCTAAGAAATTTTTTGAACCAATGAAAATGACCAAGGAAATTATAGAAAAAGAAAAATTTTAAAAAAAATCAATGGGGTTGTGATGGGAATTCAATGAAATAAAATTTATCCTATATTAAAGACCTATAACCCACACTTAAAACTCAACAATGTCCCCAATTTTGAACTTAAAGGATGATGAAAAAGTTAAAACATTATGAATCAAAAAGATTTTACAATTCAAAAGTTCAATGCAATGATCAAGGGTCCCAAGAATGTTCAATAAGCTTACAATAATAACTTTCAGTGATTAACAAAAGAATATTGTGAACATAAATGCTTTTTTATCAATGAAAATAGAAATGAAGTATCCTCAATTTAGCTAAAAAATTATCATTTTGATCAGTGATTCACACAATGTTTTTTGATTACAAGTCATTATTAAGGGTTCAAAGAAAGATTTCATATTTTGTTTAAAAACTAATTTTTAACTCGATGATTATGGAATGATAATTATCCCACTTAAGATCAAGATGACCCATATATAATTAAAATATCAACCAGGGGTAGAGAAAAACATAGAATCATGAAAAAATTAAAAATAACTACATAGGAGAAAATTAAATTATTAAAATAAATACTAAATTTTAAAGAAAATGATAAGAATGAGATATAAAATCATTTGGAAGTTGTTGAGTAATTAGTACACATACCCAAATTCTCTGTCTTGAATATACTATACCCACTGAGAATATCCCAACCATGTACCTAAAAATTAAAATAATTTAATCATTCAATAAAATCATTAAAATTAAAAATCATTAATCCCAGAGAAAATGATAAAGTTAGAATAAATCTCAGTCCAATAGGATAAAGGTAATGGTTTTTAGTGAATAGGCTATAATTATGTATATTGGAAGTGGAATACAATTTTTACAAGAATAAGAGTTAAAAAAACACAAAGTAAGAGATTTTATTTAAAATATAAAAAAAACAAGAAAAATTATTTACTAAACCCTGAGTGCCTCCCATGCAATGCTAAATTTAAATTCCTTATCATGACTTACACCCTAAAACTCTATATAGGATCTTTTAGTGGAAAATATTTATTAATGAATACAACTTCATTATTTAGTGATTAGACCTCCTTAAGATATTTCAAAAACTTAAGAATGCCTAAATTAAAAAAGACATTGTAAGAACCATTAAAATAAAATAACTAAGGTTTATATCCACAACTATTAATATGTACATATTTTTAAAAACTAGGGAAAGTTTTGAATACAACACCCTATAAAATGATCCAACTTGATGAAAAATGTTCTTAAGGTTTTCCACAGACTTGGGGCATCTATAAACTCAAAATTAGGAGCAAAAAATGCTGCGATATGATCAAAACCACTAAGAACTATGTACAAAATAACTTATGAAAGTGAAAACTTAGTAGGATCCCAAAAAAATATTTTTAATTATACTGTAAAAATATACTTTAGAAGTAAAAAATGGGACTGCAATGGAGTTAACTATTCATAAAAATGTGGTTAAAACTTATACACAGCTTTAAACACATCATATAAGAAACAATCATTGAAATAGAGATATATATATATATATGTATATATATTAGAGAGACTAATGTTTTCCATAAGGATTTAAAGAAGAATTATTCATTGTTTACAAGACCTTAATGTACTCAGTTCTGGCATAAAAACTCTCAAAATTAGGATCAAAAAAATAAACATCAATGATGTTTAAATATAAATCCATTTTTGGTTCTTTAAATGTAGAATTTACAAAGATGTATGACTATGAAAGAGGGGTTTTCTCATCAACTGAAGTTGGAGTGTATTGACTAACAACCTAAAACTTTATTTATGGGAAACAATCTTGTTAAAATTTGGGAACATCTTGATTCTTATAAATGATTTGACTAAGTTAAATCTCAATAATATCCATCCTTTAAAGTTCTCTAGTGGATTTGGTTTCATCAAAGTTAACTTGAAAATGTTCTTTAACTGATCTTTCAATTATTTCATCATAAGTTCCATGAGTATAATTCCCAATATCTTCTCTAAAAGCAACTTCATCCACATATATTAATTTTTAACTCACCTAAAATGGTATTTATTAAAAATATGGAATTATTCTTGATATTCATTATCTTTAAGAGTAATTATTCCCTTTGATACATCAATGAGAGAAAACCTAGTATCTTGGAATGTTCTTCCCAAAAATAATTGTAACCCTATTGTCACACTCCATCTAAAACACTAATAAATCGTTGGGAAATGTAATATTATCTAAATTGACTAATAATTCATCCACCCTTCCCCTGAGATGAGTGATTGAACTATAATCCAACTGAATAGAGATTGATTTCGGTTTCAAATTCCCTTGATCTAACTATTTCAACAGTAATAAAAGAATAAAATCAACCCTAGAACCATGATCTCACAAGTAATTGAGCTCTTAAATTTATCTTATACTATATTATATTTCAAATCATACATGGTCTATCGATTTTGGAGGTAAATTATTTTCAAAGAAAACTGATTATCCACTAAAAGTGGCTAATATTCATTGTTTATACTATAATATTCATGTTATTTATTTATCATAAACACCATTTTTAGTGCATTTTACACTTTGAACAAATATTTCACATTATGATTGTAATCCCTTCTTAAAATGAACTATTGCATGGTACATTCTTGAACACAAAACAAAAAATGGTATTTATTTTATTTTAATATTTTATTTAAGCTATCCCATGCTATAAGGAACAATTAATTATTTTTGAGAATTTGAAGATTCTATTTGGAAGACCACCAAAGTGGGCCTAGAACCAACAATATTCTGGGCGAAGTGAACTGAACAGTAGCCCAATAAAAGTACTATATCATCCAATATTCAATCCCTATGATTATAAAAATTGAAATGAAGATAGATGAAATCATGGGAAAATTTTATTAAATATTAGTCAAAACCAATTTATATTTTTTAATAGAGTTCCAGGTGGCCTAATTTGAAGATAAAAATTTGGGAAAGATTCTACAGCCCATAACAATAGCTCACAAATTTAATCATATCTCACAAACCAAAAACTATTTTGGGCTGAAATTTTACAATATGTTAGGAGAAATTTGGTGATCTATTTTTTTCTTCTATGTACCACTCAAATTCATACCTCTAGAAAGTTATTTCAGTGCCTCTGTTTGGTAGATGCAAGCTGGATTCCACTTCGGGTCAAGGGTGAAAAAATATCCTTTCCATTAACTTTCCACCCACCCAGGCGTTCCACCATTAATTAAAAAGACTTATAAATATGGGAGATCGACCCAAGTATTCAAAAATTCCTATTTAAGGTAGTGTTGGTGTAAAAGTTGATCATATTTTGTTCTTGGTTTCATTGTAATGTTATGCTACTGCTTTGTGTTTGTAATCACATTTCTTTCTCATATAAGTTATTCAATTCACCTTAGTTTCTTAATAAAAGTTCTTAATTTCCTCTTATTACATTTTTATCCATATCACGTTGATACAGTTTTCTCAAGGTGTAAATTTATTTACACCAAACCTTGTGAAATTTATCACACAATGGTCGATTGATCATTATTTTGTTGTTTTTTACTTCTTCAATTCCACCCTCGTAAGTCTAGTTCCTGCTTCTGTTGAGAACATGTCATAAATAGAGGGAAAACTATTTTATGGGTTGATCTAAGGGATTATAAAGGGTATGGATTTTATGTTATTTATCACTCTCTAAATGTTTATTAATTTATTTTATTTGAGTTTCTTTTATTCAATGATTTTCTCTCTTACTCTTCCTTATTGAATTTATTCTCCCCACTTTTATGAATTAATAAGACCATTTACCTTGGAGAGATAATAAAAATGATCCTACAAGTGTATAGGTGATTATAATGTGTTTGTGAAGGTGTTTAACTAGTAAGTTATGAGGTTAATTTGAATTCATTGAATTAACCCTTCTCGAGTTAATGAAATTAAAATCGTTAAAAAAAGGAATTCATCCAATCCACCCCAATCAATAACCCAGGATCAAATCATTTTCTCATAATTTTAATTCAAATAGATCTCTCAGTTATCTTTTAAAACCATCTAAAGTAAATCCAATGTGGGCCACTTCATATCCAAAAATAGTCCATAGAATATAAATTTCTATAGGTTTTTTCTTAGGTCTCTGAGGATTCGACAACCCAAGATAAACTAAAAGCGACTGATTAACCCTAAAAACTTGGGTAAATTTGGGTGAGACCAAATTTTGGCACCATTTCCAGGGACCTAAGTAAGTTATTTTAGAAACTAGCATCCTTTTCTCACCCCATATTCTCTATTCTCACCCCCATCTCTCTTTTCTTTACCCCTTTATGTTTGTGTGTGTCCTGAGAATCTAGAATCCAAATTTTAGTCTTCACTAATAGAGTATCTTTTAAATTACCATGTCATAAACCCATGCTGGAATCAAATGGAAAATAAATATTGGAAATCCCCTAAATTAGTAAATTTCGTTTATCAACCATTGATTGATTACCACACACCCGGTGACATGTACAATCATTGGGATGGTGGATATTAAAAGGGTAAATTTCCATCCCTCTCAAGGATGGTTGAAGAGATCAATATTAAGGAATTACATTATGTCCAAGCTTCTATCCAGCCTAATCCACAACAACTTCTTGAAAAAAATTAATGAACAATTGGATAAAATGAATTCGGAAGTTTCATCATTAATATTAGAACTAAAAAGCATTAAAACAGTTATGGAACCCATTGACACTCAGATTGTCCCTTCCTCATCATTGATAGAGGAATATTTTATCCCACAAACCACTCATGAAATTATTGAAGAACCAACCTTTATATTTGGGATATATGAAGAAGATCAAGGCATTGTTGAAGGGTATTTAACTCAAGAGTAAATTTATTTTTTGATTCAAAAGAAAATAATTTGACATCATGGATTGAGTCTCCTAAGTATAAATCCATTGATGATTTTTCAAAAACACAAATCATTTAACTATTGAGAGAAATCACAAATATTGAGCCCATAACCATTCTTAGCACCGATATTTCCTATTTTGTGGTTGAATCTTCTATTCAAAATGAACCAATTCTTTTTAGAAATTTAGAAAATGAAACTGAGCTAGATTCAAAGACTCTACCTGTGTCTAAAAGTGTTATCCAAACCAATCTCAAACTCATGGTCCACCCTTCTTCTACCAAGTCTTCCATCATTGGGGATAACAAAAAACTTTCAATTTTCATTTCACTCTCTCTAAATTCTAATGAAAATAAAATTCTCCTTGATGTATTAAGGATTATTAGGAAAGAAATTAGATGGGCCCTTTTCGATATTCATGGAATTATCCTTTTCAATAGGACCTATATGATTTTTATTGAATCAATTTACAAACATTCCTGCCAACCCCAATGGAGAACCAATCACGATCTAATGGAAATGGTGAAAACTCTAATCATTAAGATGCTGAAAGTTGGTGTTGGGTGAGTTGGGGGGGTAGGGGGGGTTAATGTCAAGCTAACGATAATAAACAAATCACTTTCTGGGAGGAAACCCAACATCACCATGGATTTTATTTTATTTTATTTTTTATTTTTTTGGGTTAAAAAAAATCAATTTAAAAAAAATTAAACTTTTATTTTCTCATATTTTTTGTTCTTATTTTATTTTATTAATTTTTAATTTGTTGTTATTATGCGTAATATATTATTTATTTTATATTATATATATATATATGTAAATATATATTTTAAAAAATGGGAAAATAAAATAAAAAAGAGAGAAAAAAAGAAAAAAAATTATAATATATATTTTTGTGCAAAAGGCCACACCGTAGGTCATGGGGACAACCCCTTCATGTCTGGCTAAGCAATGAGACTTGAACCCATGAACAAAGAGATATAGAGGAGTGCACCTTCCACTTACCTACACCCTATAGTGTTTCTTTATTCCACCATTTATATATTTATACATATATTTAATAATTTTTTTGTATATTTATTTTTTGTATATATATATGTATATATATATATATTTATGTTTATATATATATATATATATTTATATTTTTGATTTTTTTATTTCCTCTTATACCTCGAGTTTGTGTTAAGTATGTAAAATTTAAGAGGTGAATTTTTTTCCTTTCCTTTTGTTTTTGTTTATTTTTATTTAAAGGGACTTCAAGGGGTTTCAAAGTGTTCTAATTGTGTGGGTTTTGATATTCAGGTGATACTGATTTGATGAATATTTAGACAAATCACAAATATATAAACACAAACTATCATCATTGATGAGGATTCTCCAAGTGACATGGATATCAAAAGAGTAATCAGGAGCTTCATGAACTTCAACTTCAAAAACCAGGTGAATTTGTTCTATATTTATTATTTCAAATTCCTTTTTGAACTCCTATCCTCTACCTCTACCCCCTTCCAAAATTTCTTTTCTTTAAACACTGGGTATAGTGTTATTTTAAGTTGGGGGAGGTGAAATAAAAAAATTTCTTTTGTATGAATAAAAGAAGGAACAATTCCTCAAAACTTGAACCCGATAATACACATTTCTCAATTTGAAATTGAATATCAAATAATTTTTCATGCCTTGATTCTGATTTTAATGCATGTTTAATTTCATGAACATTGTTTTTAAAAGTGCGGTTGTCTGATGTGATTTTTTACTATTTATATTTTTATCTATTTAAAAAAACACAATGCACATACATTGGATTGTGGGGTATTAGTTCTAATTATTGGGATCCCATAATAAATGGAATAGGTTTGGTCATTTATTTAATTTTAATACGATTATTAAAAAAAATAAATAAAAAAATGAAAAAAAAATCAATTGTACATAGAGTAATGGACTGACCTAATGTGTGACTTTTGACACTTGGGGATTGTGACTCCATAGTTGTATGACCTGAATTTGGGAATTTTATCTCTATCTATGTTAATTTGAATTTATTTTTGTTTGAGTAAATTTGAGATGATGCCCGAGTATGTGAGATTCACTTAGTGCCCTAAGGTCTTTGAGCCTGGGAGTTATCGACAAAGTATTGCTACATGGGTTTACTCGATTGACTTTAATTTAAATTACCATGATAAAATTGCACAAAAACACACAAAAATATATAAAAAAAAGATGAATTCTCATCATAATATTAAAATGTGAATCCACCTAGCACTTCCATATTTTCTCCCTTGAATAAATATGAAGCCCCATGTCTATTGTGACGCATAATACTTCATCATGCTTAATTGAAATTGGATGAAATGTGGAGATGAATTTTAACAAAGTAATGGGATTGGGATTTGGATATGCCTCCATAACTATATTTTCTTAAATTATTTTTATGGGTTTTTTAATTGTTTGGTATGAGGTCTTTTGGTAAGGAATGTGGATTAAAATGTTTTTGGAAAAGGGTATTCAAAATTTTAATTTTTGGGACAAAATTTTCTCAGGAATAGAAAAACTCAAGTTGGGGGGTGTGATTAGACACTGAAATAGGATAATATTCATTTTATAAATTATAATATTCATGTTCTTTATTAATCATAAACACCATTTTTAGTGCATTTTACACTTTGAAAATTATTTCACATTATGATTGTAATTCCTTATTTAAATGCACTATTGCATGATACATTCTTGAAAAAAGAACATAAAATGGTCTTGATTTTATTTTCATATTTTATTTTATGGTCTTCCATTCTATAAGGAACAATTCATGCTTTTGGATCACTTGAATATTCTATTTGGAAGACCACCAAAGTGGTCCTTGAACCAACAATATTTTGGGAGAAGTAAAATTGACATCAACCCAATAAAATTACTTTATCAGATAAGAGTCAAGCCCAATTATTATAAAAATATAACTAAATATATAATATATAATGGGTAAAATTTCATTAAATAGTGAAACAATCTAATTCAGATGTTTTATTGGAGTTCCAGGTGGACCAAGTTGAATATGAAATTCTAGGCCAGATTCTGTGGCCCAGAACAACAACCCACTAATTTAATCATATAACTCAAACCAAAAACTATTTTGATTTGAAATTTTACAAGATGTTTGGAGACATCTAGGGATCCATTTTATTATTATATATCCTACTCATATTATTCCATATAGAAGTTTATTTCTACGCCTCTTTTTGGTGGATTATGCTGGCTTCCACTTCGGGTCAAGGGTGGAAAAGTCTACTCCCCATTAACTTTCCACCCACCTAGGCCTACCACCATTAATTGAAGAGACTTGTACATATTTGTTATAGAAACATGAATTCCCAAATTCATATATAATTTAGTGGTGGTGGGGGTGTTGATCATATTTTGTGTTTGTTTTCACTGTAATGTTACGCTGCCGATTTGTGTTTGTAATCACATTTATTTCTCATGTAAGTTGTTTAATTCACCTTAGTTTCTTAATAAAAGTTATTACTTTACTATTATTATATTCTTATAAATATTACATTGATACATTTTCCTCAAAGTGTGAATTTATTCACAGCAAACCTTGTGAAATTTATCACACAATGGTGGAGTGATCGTTATTTTGTTTTTTACTTCTTCAATTCCACCCTCGTAAGTCTACTTCCCACTTCCGTTGAGAACACGTCATCAATGGACGGATAAATATTTTATGTTTTGATTAAAAAGAGTATAAATTGGATTTATTGGATGTTATTTATCACTCTCTAAATATTTATTAAATTCTTTTATTTGTGTTTCTTTTATTCAATTATTTTCTATCTTCCTCTTCCTTATTGAATTTATTTTCCCCACTTTTATGTGATAATAAGATACTTTACCATGGAGTACTAATAGAAACGATCCTACAAGTGTATAGGTTATTATAATGTGTTTGTTAATGTGTTTAACCAGTAAGTGATGAGGTTAGTTTTAATTCATTGAATGAATCCTTCTCGATTTAATGAAATTGAAATCGTTAAAAGAATGAATTCATCCAATCCACCCGGAGAAATAACCTAGGATCAATACATTTTATCATAATTTGAATTCACATAGATATCTTAGTGATATTTTAAAACCATCTAAAATCAACCCAATGTTGGCCACTTCATATCCAAAAACAGTCCATATAATGTACGTGTATATAGGTTTCTTCTTAGGTCTCTGAGGATTTGACAACCCAAGCTAAACTAAAAGTGGACTCTTAAACCTAAAAACATTGGTAAATTTGGGTAATACTAACAAAAGTACAATCATTAGTTAAAACTATGGTGGTAAAATCTTATAAATCCATTTTTTTATAAAAAACTCACACAAGGAATTTAATAAAAGAAGGGATTTTATTTAAGTCTTCAAAAAAAATCATGTTTACGATAAAATTATTAAAAAACTCATGAAACATCAAGTAACCTGACTCATAAATATTACTTTTCACCCATTTAGGGAAGGGAATGAGAGGGTCATAATGTTTCAAAATTATTCTATCACATAACTTCTCCTCAAAACAACCCATTTTATTACTTTATTTGATCAATTACCACTTCATTTTATTTACTTCCTTGTTTTTTTTTCAAGTGATGATTTATGAGTTTTTTAGAATAGACCATGCTATCCATAATTCCAAATTTATTGTTTTCCAAATTTTCAATTTCAGAATCAACTAAAACTTATGTTCAAATTTACTAAGCTGTTCCTTAAAATTTTATTGTTCTTTCGTCCCACTTATTGTTGTAAAAACTTTAACATTCTCCCAGAAGTTCATCTCAGAGGTTTATGAAAACATTCCATTTCCATTATCTCTCAATTCACTAACCAATTACATAAATTGAGTTTATAGATTAATAATTCTAGAGTCTTTTTTATCCCTCTACATGTTTTTTATCTTTTAGTGAGTAAATTTGTCTTATTATGTGTTGCCACATCCTCACTAAATTCCAAATGGAATGATAAAAATCACCATCACATTGTATCTTTTTATAGGCTGATTGAAGTATCCAGAGAAAACTATTTATTACATTAACACTTGGTATCTCTTGGATATATTTGTAAAACTATTTCACTCAAAAGTGAAATTATTTTAATAAAGTTAAATAATAAATTATTTCCTATCATCAAAATAAAAAAAAACATAATTTTATATGGTTTGAATAAAGATGTATTGATTTGTAAAACATTCTCTCAAATTCCCACTTAACCAAAAAATCTCACAAGATTCATTTGAGGTACTCTATATTCTTTGAAAATTATCTTGTTTGACACTATGATTCACTAAAATTTGACAATATTTTTTATTTTTAGTAATTTCAAAGCACATTTCTTGGATTTAAATAATATTTTTTCAATTATATTTATTTTTATTATCCTAGATGATTTTGTTGTGAATTTTGAGAAATATTATTATAATTTTGTTTTAATTATTCAATAATTTTGTCAATTTAATTTCCAAAACCCATTTAACCAAATAAATATTTATTAGAAGTTTAAAGACCATCGTATAAGGTTTTTATAAAAATAAGTGAAGGAATTTTATAATGGGAGAATTAAAAAAGAAAAATCTGAAACCTATCCCACACCTCATGGAATGATTCATTTTAATCCTAAAGGAAATGGTGGTTTTACTCCTTAAATCCATGGTAAAATATTTGGGAAATAATATCATAGCAAAAAATTTATAAAGTTGATATCACATGTTGATAATGTTTTCCTCTAATTAATTCAACCAATTCATAGCTGTGTTCCTTAAAAAGCATGAAACAATTCTCAGTTTAATCTCACCTCACTCAAGTCCCTAAGAGGAATCTGCTAGAAAACATTACAAAAGTCTCTAATGAAATATGCAGTGTCCTAATTTTGTAACTTGAATAATTATAGCAGTAGTTCCAAATGAGATTTATTGATTTCATAGTTTGTATCCAGTTGAGAAAGACTAATGCAATATGGGTTTATAGAAATGACTTGAAGTTGGTATTATATTGTTTAGAAATTTCTACATTTTCAATACTAGGATCAGGTTGAATAGTATGTTCAATTATATCATCAATTTTATTTATTTATTATTTATTTATTTTAATTATATTTTGAACAATATATATATATATAAATATATATATATATAGTTTTTTATCTTGGAAACATGTAACCTTCCACTATAGTGGTGGAAAAAAATTAATGAGTCTGGTCATTGAAACTCCTTAAATTTATTCATTTATAAACCTATTACTACATAGATAGTGGTGTATAGGGTAAAACCCAAGGTAAGGAAAGTAAAAGTGTGTGTCATCTAAACAAATAAAACAAACAAAAATAGCACTAAATAAAGAATAAGTGAATCATGTAAAGGTGAAAATGAAGGCAGTGCAATGAATAATTGTGTGGAATCAAATAAAGGGGAACAAAAAAAAGATAATTTTTTTGAACTGATGAAATTAGGGTCATCAGACTACTTTGAATTTTCTAAATATGTTTTCTATTTTCACTTAATTTATTTATAATTATAAAAGTACTTAAATGTAGAGGTGATGAACCGATGATCTATCACTTAGTGTACAACACATTTCATCAATATTTCATTAAATTTAATCTATATATTAAATAAATGGAATAAATTTATTCATTAATGGTGAATATAATATTAACCCTTTTCAATTTTTGGTACTTAGTTAACATTTAAGAGTTAAAGTTTACACTATCATCACCTGCATGTACTTCGAATAGTATAAAATTGATTCTCATAATGAACAAAATGTGAAAAATAAAATAAATTCACATTGAAAAAATTATTCTAACTATACAAGAATAGATTTAAATATTTCAATTAACTAGAGTAAAAAAAGCTAACTATATTTAATTACTCATAATAGGAACAAAAATCATGAACTAATAAGGAAGAGATGAGGAATCTTCTCTAGTGATATCCTCTCTTCCCTATATCTCTATCTTCATGACCTACTCTCAAATCAACCATCTTCTCCATAATAAATCACAACATCCTCCCTTAAAAGATGATTAATAATTTCATAGAATTCCCTTTATTTTTAATCAATAAAATTCCACCATCGTAGGCTTGTGTAATCACACTATTGGTGACCACTACTGTACTATAGGCATTATTTCTTCACTGTGGCTTTTTTCACTACCCTTTTATCTCAAAAAAACTTTTAAATTGGATTCCAACCACATAAATTGGAATGAAATTATCCATTTTAAACTTATTTATTTTTTCATATTAAAAAAATAGTCTTTCAAGAAACACCTTTCTTCAATCAGAAATTAAATTCCTTCAAAAAAATATAGCTTAGTCAACCCCCTGTGAACTCTTCTTAAGAATTTATTTCATTAACTCAAACTACTTAACTTTTATTTCCATTTTATCATGTTTATAAAATATTCTTCTTCTTATACCGATTCTTTATTTTGGACATATTAGTTCTGATATTTTTTTAGGTTTCCATTTGATCTAATCATTTGATATCTATCTCCTTTCAACTAATCTTAGTGTTTTAACCCCTTATGGTCCTACCTCATTAGTCTTATATTCATCAATGCAATAAAACCTAGATGAATAATCACTTCCAATAAGGAATCCATGGTTCCTTACAAACACTTGTGAATTCATTTTCTTAAAATGATTATGTTTAATAACTTTAGTGAAAATGCACCTGAACTTGAAATCAGTAAGTTAGGAAGAATTTAAGCCTCCAATATATCCTTTATCTCAACATGAAACAACACACAATACATGAAACACAATTTCTTCCACTTAAATTTGGTTACTAGAGGGAACAACATCATCTTAGATTCCATCACTCCTCTTTCATTGTCTTCACCATGGTTGAAAGGTCTACACTTAAATTAGAAGATAATAAAAATTCATGTTCTAGTTAACAATCATCATTGGATGTAATAAATCTTCATAAGCTCATTGAAGCAAAAGTTTGGGTGAATAATTATGGTCCATAAACTTTTCAAGTTCTCAGTCCATCCTCTTTTTCATTCCTAAATTCTAAACTCAAATAGATCCAAACTTGATTTTGGATCTTGGTTTTGGTTCTGCATCACCCAAACTTGGTTCTTGGGTTTCATTTTCAGATATGTGGGTTAAAACCTCCCATTAATTTCCAATATAGAATTTTGTTCCATTGGCATTTGGATACGTTGAAAAATTTCATACATGGGTTGAAATTTAGAAACATATATAGGTTGAAATTTGGATACGTGGTTTCTCACCTATAAATTGGCCATGTGAGTTGAAATGAAACCCTAATTTTTCCTACATTACAGATTCTCTTACATGAGTGAAAATGAAATACCTATGTAGTTCTTCTTGGGTGTCCAAAACCCCACCTACAACATAATTTTTCCTTGATAATATTTATTATAAACATTTTAAATAAATTTTTAAATAGGCTAAAGAAATGAAATTACAGATCAAAAATTAAAATTATATTCCAATAATTAGATTAAAACAAAAATAATGGGATATTTAAGAATTAAATACAATAATCCAAAAAATAAAGTACACATTGAAAATAAATTTCATTTAACACTTACCGATAACCAACAAATTATTTTTAAAAAAATAAATAAAATTAAAGAGTACTTAATTGATTTAGCACATAAATAATCATTTTTTATAAAAATCAATATAATATTTTCAAATTTGACACAAAATGATTAAAGGCAAAAATATTGTCAATATGATCTCATTTTAGTAAAAAAAATAAAAAACTATTACACAAAAAGGATGTGAAAAAATGTAATGAAATAATTCCACATCAATATGAAACAATGAACAGGGGGGATGAAAAAAGAAAAAGGGAAATGAAATAACATATAAAGAAAATCCTATTAATGGCCTGATCCCATCCTCAGTACCCAAGCTAAGTTTATTCATCTTATTAGTAAAACCCCCCTTTTGGACTCAACCATGAAGTTATAATTTAAATCTAAGAATATATTCAAAATATATTTATGTTTTCATTAACAAAATAATTAATATTTATTTAAATATTACTAATATATTCCAAAAAATTAAAACAAGTCAGAATCTCACCAAATTCTAGCCTAAGGGTAAATTTCCTATTCTGAGACCAATATAATGGTCAAAAAATTATTTTGAGACCATATTCTAGTGTAAATTACCATTTTCCCCTCATAAAATCATGAGGAAAATAAAATCAAATTTCCCTTTATTTTCTCATCATGTAACAAAAAAATTCATTAAACAATCCACACCATAATACTTCTCACCCATAAGAAGCTTCAATAGGTAACTTTTCATCATGATCCCACCCTGAGCACTGACACAACCATGATCCGACCCAATGTTGAAGCATATTCTATCATACTGAGTCCAAACTCAAAACCTATACTCGATCATGCTTTCATATTTCTGACCCTAAATTTGGTACATTTGATGAAACTAAATACATCCAGATTCTACCCACGCACCAACATTTGATACCACCTCGACCATCTAATAAAAAATATCACACACCCATGACACTTCTGAAATGTGGGTTATTCATCTGTGACTAATAAGATGTTCCCCACTATATAAGTATCCTTATAGTCACCCTATAATAAATACATTGATCTCCATAGTTCATGATTCATCCACTGTAGAATGTAATCACTAGACATGGATGATCTGCTCACACTTGAGTACTAAATTGAAGCACCAACCATTTTCTATTCTTGACTCACCATAAACAACATCATAAATGATAAATAATCCACTTATAATTAGAACCATGTTATATAATAGACAATGGTGCACTACCCACCATATAGATTCCCTTACACCACTCCTCATGTTCCGACCTCAACTGGTCCACTGAACCCATACATGTTCCATTTCTCCAATCCACAAGCCAAATGACCCCATGCATTTCTAGTATGCACATGCCTTCTTGCATCAATGAATTATCCAAAAAATTCATTCCATCCACCACTCTACTTCTTAAGATAGAGTAATACTCCATTAACCTATTGTAATATCTCACACACCATTATACCTCATCTCACTAGAATTCGATGGTTTAACACTCTCACACAACCTGATCACACAACTGGACTCATTCTCACATGAGTCTCACCCCATCAAACCTAGGATAATGTACCTAAAACATCGACTATGCTCCCCTCACATGTTGGTTCCATCTATCTAGAGGACCCAAGGAAAACCACATGACCACTCACCACCTGGGAGTGGTTTTAAAACAATAAGGAACTACACATTCTCTCACCATGCAAATAAAAGTGAAACCTGAACCAACAGGTCCTGGAATCCAACCAAACCTACTCTCTCAAACCAACCTCGACACCTAAATCACTCTAAATTCTCTACTTCTCTAGACCAAGGCATGTACATGCCGATCAAAAACCCCTTAGCGTATCCACATCATCAGGGAAACTCAAGCTCAATTTAAAAACTTCTCATGTATCTTATCCATCAACACGTCATAATAAGGGTATACAATGCCCACACAAACCCAGTAGGGTCTCCATAAATCCCTCAATTAATGGAATTTATTTACATCCCCAGAGAACATCTTACTGTAAGATCAACATGACCTATAATAAAAGGAGAATACCTAAAGATCAGTTGAGTAGAATTCCACTAAGAATCTATATGGGACAACACCTTATAGGTTATTATTGAAACTTCAAATAATTAAACCTCTGTCATCTGTGAAATCACATACATGAACACATATGTCATATAAAACATATGTGCCTAATATGATTCATGTATATGGGCCTCTTTCTAATGAGATAAGATCCAAAATCCATAAATCATAAATAAAAAACTCAAGTGTGTCACACTAGGTGAAATAATAAGACCATAAAATCAAAAAAAAGAACTATAATCCAAAATCCTTAGTAACATGGAAATTCTATTAGAAAATGTCCTCATGATGCACCGATATGAGGTCTATCACAGACTTCGAATCATCCCTAATCCCAGTCTACCATACCCCAAATAGTAAGATAAATAAAAAGATGTTTTGTACCATTTTGTAACAACGCAACCAGGTTCACTCCATAGTAACTAGAATGGAGATCCACAAGGCCCTAAGAACACCTCTATGTATGCCATAGGCTTCCGACTAGCAGCAGGGGTCTAATATAATATTGTGGGGAGAATATAGCCTCATATTTGTTTGAGTTAGTGACCTAGTACCAAATTATGTATACTTTATGACAATGAATATTCATTTTTTTAATATTAATAAAATCCTTATAACATCATGATTTTTCTTTTTCATAACATCGTATGTGATAATGTTCTAAGATTAGTTATCGTACTGAAAGGTCATAACAGTTCCCTGATATGATGAAAACCCAAAAGTGTCACAAAAGTATTCTTAAATATATGTTATATAGTCATATGAAATCATTTTAGGGGCATATATGATACTAGATATCATGTTTGGATAATCATAGGACTTTGAGGCACCTTTTCAAGGTTTACACCCTTAGTAATATCTAGTGTAGGATATTATAAGAATGAGACCCGCCATTTGGAAATCCAAATTTATATATGTCATTGGATGTTCCTATATGTGGATGTGTGTATTGATATTTATAATTTAATATTATTATTAATGATTATTATAAGTCACTTACTTTGATGTATTTATTAAGTACATCATGACATATGATTGCGACAAGGTAGTGGATGTTGGGTGCATCATGAGTAATATTTCATTAATGAATAATACGAGAAATGATTTTTCACTTCTATTATTTAATATAAGTTGATATATCATGCCCTTTTATTGAAATTATATATCCTATAAATCCATGTACATGGTGTTCTATAGGAAAGTTTTATTTATGAAAAGTAAAATAAAGAGACATCGAGCACATAGATTGATGACACTAGTAGGAAACATTCTTAATTAGAGATATATCGATACAAGGATTGTATTACACAGTAAGCATTTGTATGAGTTATTATATCATTTTGGAATTAACTTATTTCTTTATGGGTGCCCTGGTGTGTTTCTATATGCTAATCTTAGACTTAGGATGCTTCTCTAAATGCCATTGAGAAGGAGGAATAGTGGGTCAAACGCTAAGTGTATCCGGAATCTTAGTTAAATAATATATTATTATTTATTATTTAACAAGTTGAATAAATATTATTCCCACACATGGTTTAATAATATTTTCTATTTAATTGATTTCATATATTCCATCACTAGTTATTCAAGATAATATTATGTGAGTATAATATTCAATAAATATTTATTTTCTATTTAGTGAATATAATATTTATTTGTTTATTAGAAAATTATGTAGTGATATTTATTCATTAAATAAATACTCATTATTCAATTTCTAAAAAATACTATAGAGTAATGGTGGACCAAGTTTAATGGTATGGTGAGAAATAATATACATATTGAATATTACTTGAATAAATAATATTTAATTTAATTCATGAGTTTAGAAAATATCAAAATAATAATAATAATGTTATTATGATTATAGATATGGGGTTTCACATGGATTACCGAAATAATAAGGGCATATGTGAAATTATTATTTTCTAACCCTATCATTATATAAACCCAATTATATTATTTACTTAATAGATCCAATTCATTTTGTGTTGTGCATAATGAGATCCAGAGAGAATCCTCTCAAAGCCTTAGAGAGATCCCTCTCTAAGAATGATCTCAAGAATAGAGAGTGATCCTCCTCCACCACTATACTCAAAACTAAAGAGATCGAAGATAACCCTTCCATGAAGTGATTCACAGAGTGATTAAAGGTGAACGATGAAAGAATTATGATATTCCATGATAGTACCTAGATATTCTTATGGTGACATTCATAGGTTCATGGAACACGTGTGAATCACCGATGGAGGGAATCTATTTTTGATTCCTACAACACAAAAATGATATGATGTAGATATGTTTTCAGATCCATCAATGAAGAAATAATTTCTCATAAGGAAACTCTTTATTTTCTTAAATTAATTATAAATAATATGTTATGATGATGCAATTTGGTTATAAAATTTATCCTTTGTCTATATTCTTTGATTAAATACCATTGATTATGACATTTATCAGCATGTAAATCTTGGATTAATCCTTGATCATGATATAAATCCGAGTTTGTCATATCCCATCCAATGATTCCACTACACCCATAACCTTCAAGTGGTATCAAAGGGTTTTATAATTATTTACAATTATTTACATACCATTGATTGATTTATGTATTTGTCAATAGTTTTCAATTCCATTTTAATAATTATTTATTATAAATTATAATATATTTTTTCTTCACCTTTGTTTCTCAAAAATATAAAAAAATAAATTAAATTTATGAATGAAATAAATTTAAAGATCTCACCCGGAGGGTTTGAGGAGTCTAGAAAGATAAAAAAAGAGTACACACATTGTAACCCAAAGGTACATACTTCTTACTAGTGTTTAATTCATGATGAATTAATTTGGAATTAATTCAAGCCATGTGAATTTATTACATGAAGTGAGTTTAATAACACACCACATGTTGACTAGGATAGCCTAGCATACAGTCGGCTGGAGCACACACCATGTAACTTCTGTACATAATGTGTAGTCCTTTAGTCACAGATGGTATGTCTATCTTCTTACACGACATACATGACTAGTGGAAGTGTAACTCAGAGACTACATGACATATATCCCATTTACACACCGTTTAATCCAACATTTTCTATGGAACAGTTACACATTGAGTCCCTAGGCATGTTCCGTTGATAGATGGTGAGAATACCACATGTTGTGTAAATTGAAATTTACTCTATGCACAATGAATCATAACATGCTACATAAATACCATGTGTTTTGTGTGGTCATTAATTTGATAGTACATTCCATGAAATTACATGATAATTCTTGTATTCCATATATTGAAAGAGTAAACAATATTTGATTATAATGCATGTTTGGTAGTTCGAACGAGTACTCACCCTGTTTCCTCCAAAGTAAATTTTTGTACATAGTTAATTTTAAATAAATTTATATAGTTTGTTTAAACCAATGATGGATGAGAATCTCAAGAAAATTTAGATGATAATTAATAAAAAATAATTTATTAATTAAATAACATAATTAATTTATTGGAGCGTGATTTATCTTAAATAAGAAAGATTAGAATTGAATGCTAATTTTATTGAATGTGTAATTTGTTGCATGCACATGGATGATCATGAGCCTAGACCAGACCTTTGAATGTGATTGGTTTCTTTTAATTTATTATTAATTTAAAATTTTGGCCTACAAGTCATATATCCTCTCATTATATATGGGTTTGCGTGCCCATGGATTCTTTTATATAAACCACTTAACCAATCCTTAAATTCCCTCACCCACATGTGAGTAAAGGAATTTGTAATGGATGTAGCTCCCAAGATAGTGGAGGTGGTTTAGGTTTTTGAGATAAGGAGAAACCAATCCAAGAGAGATACATAGGTGGACAAGTGTAAAGATACAACTTGAACCATAAATGGTTCAAGGTGTTTTTCCAATAGGTCGACAGTTAGTTTATCATCCTCTAGAAAAACTAACGATTAGTAAATTATCATAATCATACCAATTTATTATTTTATTTCTTTCAAGTTCCATGGTCATTTAACTGTTGATGTTTTTTCATGATCACATGAATTAATGAATTAACCAGCATGGAAGTTAGTACTAAAATAAATAGACTTATGAGTAAACATTATCTAAGACATGGTAAATCAGTTAAGTACATACACTTCATATTAAAATGCATGTAATAAGGATAATAATTGGAGATTTATTCATAAAATATAAAATCCATCAATTATATATATTATGTGAGTATATCCTTCCGCTACTTCAATTAAAATCAATCTATAGTTCAAGGTGATTGACCAGTCAATGTTGGGGTGATTTCAATTAGGGGGAATTATAATTTGATGTTTTGGGTTAACTTGACTTAGTTCACATCAAGTGTTGATGACCAAATCATGAATTGGTGTAACTAATAGGAAAAGGTTGAGAAAATCCAATTTAAAGATTTTAGGATTGGGGAGTCCACTCAACAGATCAAGGAACTATTAGTTAATACAGTTGAAATTTGGAATCCCTACCCAAAACCCATCAAATTGATTTATTGGAAAATGTTGAAGGTGATGAGAAGGGGAATATGGATCCTTTCCACTAGAATGTATAATAAATAAGATATTTTAAGCTAATGGTGAGGTCTATTGGGTTTCAATAAAATAGAAGGATAATAATAAATATAATATTTATTTATTTGTATAAATTTTATTAGTTAAAGTAATAAAACTCTATTCATCATATTTTTAGTAACAACAATAAAAATGAATTCAAATATATCACTATGTTCTATACTTTATAAATATAACCTTATAACTGATAACAATTTCCAAGAATGGAAAAGGCACTTACCCGTTATCTTATGCCATGAAAGGAAATTGTATGTTCTGGAAGAACCTATTCCTGATACACCTGGTAATGAGGCTAGTGAGGAATATTTTTGTCTTTATGTGAAATAATTGAACAATTACATATATTTTTAGTGTCTCATGATATCATTTATGACCATAGAGCTTCTAAATCAACACAAGGACATGGGTTCATATAACATGATATCTTTCCTTCAGGATCTCTATCAAGAAAAGGTGAGACAAGAGAGATATGATATCTCCAATTCTCTGATTACTAGGCCTCATGTAGTTAATCTTATTGGATACATTGAATTATTATACATATTAGGGATTACATTACTAGATTATTTTCACACATATCACATAATTTACTTACTGAAAAGTCCTTTTATAGTTTTATGATTAATTATAATATGAGAAATAATGAGAAGAGTATTCCAGAACTTCTTACTCTGGTTCAATAAGTGGATAAGAAAATGGGGCATAAAAAACATATGGTCATTATTGTGAATAAGAAAATGAAGAAAAAGGAAAAGGTGCCTAAGAATAATAACAAGTCTAAATATACCATGCACCACCCTTTTAATAAGAGGAATATCCAGAGGTGGGGCAAGGAAAAGGAGGTCATATGTTTTCATGTAGAAAACAAGGCCACTGGAATAGGAACTACATCTAAAAGAAAAAGGAATATAAAGGTGAATTCTTTATCAAGTGTAATCTTTCAATATCTATACATAGAGTATTAGATACAACTTTTAGTGATCACATTTGTATCCAAATGTTGGAACCAAGTAGATTTTGAAATATTTCTAGTCGAGTGGTGGATTTACAAGCTACCAATAGTGTGATGTTGACTATAATAACTACTGGTTACTAACACCTTTCATTTCCAATAGTAATGATATTGGTTTTAAGGGATTGTTATTATGTACCAACTATTACAAAGAATATAATTTTAATATCATACTTAGATAAAGATGGTTTTATTTTCAAATTTGAAAATAAAATTTTCTTCTTTTATAAATACAATATATGTTATGCTAAGGTATATTTAAATAATGGTATTTATGTTTTAAATTGTGAAAATAAGTATTGGAAATAGATAATGAATCATTTTCACATGACTCATATAATGACCAAATATGACATTACCTTCTTGGTCTTGTAAATGAGAATTGTTTGACAAAGATCTACCAAGATGGTTATTTTAGCTCTTTTGAGCTAAATCCACTTAAAAGATGCCATGTTTCTCTATAAGAAAAATTGACCAAACCACTATTTTATGGATAGGGTGAAAGGGATACAAATATTATTAGATTGGTAAAAATTGATGTGCATAGACCATTTATAATAGAATATAGATGTGTTTATTCTTACTTCATAACTTTTACTAATGACTTGAGTAGATATGGATATGTCAACTCGATGTGGTATATGTTCAAGTCCTTTGAAAAATTAAAATAATTCATGAATGAACTAGAGAATCATATTGGAAGGAAGATAAAGTATATTTAATTAGATCAAGGTGGTGTATATCTTAACCAAGAGTTTATTGAACTTTTATATGGGAGTTTGGTATTATATCTCAACTCACTCCACCTTACACACCATAGTGGAATGGTGTTAGTGAAATGAGGAACTATAACTTGTTAGACATGGTATGGTAAATGATGAGTCATGTGGATATTCAATTATAGTATTTGGAATATTAATTACAAACTACGATATACACTCTAAATTGAGTACCAAATAAATTGAAAAATAAAATTCCCTTTGAGTTATGGAGTATAATGCAACCCTTTTTGTCGTATACACGTGTATAGGATTGTGAGAAGTTTTTTAAGACCTTATCAAGTTACAAACTTGAAACCTATGGAACAATGCGTATATTTATAAGGTATCCTAAAGAAATAAAGGGATACTAATTATAGAACCCCTCAAAAAAGAAAGTGACTATCTCCAGACAAGCTATATTTCTTGATAGGGAGCATATACTAAAAAAGGCTAGTGGGAGAAAGATTGAGTTCGATGTAGTTGATGAAAAATATATACAATATTAGGTATGGGAAAATATTTCATAGTTCCCCATGTAATAAGTATATCTTGAAACAAAAGTACTATATAGACCCAAGAGGCTTATTTGTGTAACACCCCAATATTTTATGTTATGTTTCTGCTTAACTAAATTCAATTTCTTCTATATCTTACATTACATAGAACACTGAGCTTAGAAAAATGATTAAATATTATTATTTAATTATGATAGTTATTTACTATCCATTATAATGGATAGAATGAATGATATTAACTAAATTATGAAAATATAGTTTACACATGTTTATAAAATGAATTCATTGTTTACCAATTAATTAGAAAAAATGAAAACCAATTGAACATAAAGGATGTGTTTTTATAAAAAAAATATTTTTATGTCCAAAATGTCATTTTATCTTAATAAATTAAATTAATAACTATTAGTGAAAGATCATAATGAAATTTATCTATCATATATTCAATCAAATGTTTTTAAACTCATACCATAAGTTTGATAGATCCCATAATACAAACCGGATTAGGTTTTGGCTGAGGCCTTACCCATTTCATTTTAGATGTCTTGGGTGAGGCCTCAATGGTAAGTTTCAGATGTTTGACATTATATAATACATAATTATGAATATAGTTATTTATTTCCATGTGGTTATTATAATGGCAGAATATACATTGTTAAGTTTTATATATTATGTTATTATTTATATAGAATTGTTTGATCATTTATATTCGTTCATATTATTCTCAAGTTATTATTTAAATTTAATGTGTTCCAGTTATTTACCTTTCCATGTTGATTATTCTTATTTATTCATGATATCTTCTATTGTAAATGAACCTTATAGATAATTTAAACTCATTCTTATTTTGTTTCCTTTCCCTAGGTTATGAAGAAGAGATATTTGAATGAGTTTTCAAGGATGTAGTTTATTAACCTTTGTTATTTATTATGTTTTATTTTCTATTACCAATGTAAAGTGGGTTTTATGTTTCTATATAGTTTAACAAGACTACTAAACTATTCATTAACTTGATATGTAATTCCTTATAATTATATTAATGTAATAAATTAAGGCACTAGCTCCAAGATTCTGGGGTTAGGGTTGTTATAGTTGGTATCATATGGAGTTTAGTAGAAACCTTGGGAAATAGATTTAGGAAATCATGGATTAGAAAACATAACCATTTTAATGACTTTGAGTATAAGTATAAGTATATGATATCATCCTATAGATTTTTTAATGCCCTTGTATAACCTGGGTTAAACCTATGAACTCATAGATTGAGAAGAATTTGTTATAATTTAGACATCCTATAAATGATTCTTCATGAATATATGACTATGATTAGTGTTTATCACACTTTTCTTTGATTTTTAGTAAATGGTGAGAGTAATAAGGTACTGAGATAACATTTAATGTGATACATAATGAATTAATATGATATTGTGATTATTTTTAATTAGTTATCACAATATTTGATTAATAACTTACACCTTAACTGACTCCTGAACTCACCAAATAAGAAAAGGATAGATTTTACTGAGATATCGAGTGGTAATGAGAATAAAGAAAAGAATATTCAGTTTCCTATATATTTATAATATGAGAATAAACATCCAAGTAAATGTCTTATAGTAATGGGATGATGTTTTGGGTATAGAAAAGAAGGATATAAAGCAAGTAATTTTTTAGGGTAAAAAATGAAATGTTTGGAATAATGGTATCCCTAAGGTTTTAATGATGGTTAAATGTTTCAGTTGTAAAAATATACGGGCATTATACAAACCTACGTCCTCAGGGAAAAACTCAAGAAGAGAATTATAAAGGTTATACATGTAATGGTTATACTAATGATGATGAAGAGACTAAAAATGGAAAATGAAAGAAATGAGTTATTAAGGAATAAGAGGACGAAGCATAGTTAAAAAATAGAGGAGAATGATTATTGTTCTTATGTATTTGGAATCATGAACTATTTTATAAATGATTATTTGGTTATAAGAATCATGATATATACAGATATTGTACAACAATACTTATTCTTTAAGGATTTGGAAGCATGTGAGTAATAGTTCCAGTAACCAAAAGAAGTTTTTTTTTAATTTGTCCTTTTTAAAAACACATGATTTAGGGAAGATAACCATGAATATATGCTTGATGTTGGGATAATAATGATAAAGATATTTTTATAGGATACTATTGGTAACTATGAAAATTGTTAATTATTTGATGGTTTATGTTATCTTTGTTGCGTTCACTAAATGTTTAGACTTAAGGAATATATTCAACAACCTATGATTTTATTTTTGGAAGCATGATTGTTTTAGGGTTTTAAGGTGATCAAGGTACTACTATATTTAGTATATGAAAATAAGAGTTTTGTTATGTTGTTTGGGGAATCTAATGTTGATTTTGGAAATCTTACAACCTTCCCTCTAAATTTTTGGACTGTGAATTTTTATTGATTTATTTTGGGTGAGTCTTATAGTTAAATACTTGTGGAATAGATTAAGTCGAACCTTGGATATTATTTTTTGTAGTTAAAGTAAGATTTATCATATTGGATAACATTTTTTAACCATTTTGGTTTTGGAAAATATTCAGAGACTAGAGAAATGACATATGGATCTTATGATTCATTAAAAGTGTTTCGGGAAGAAAAAATCATCTTGAATATCCATTTCTTGGCATTAGAGATGAAGTGAAAATAGATCGAAGCACAAAAAAAGGATAAGATCATGATCATAATCTGGAATTAAATCATTTAAGTTTATTTTTTTACTTATATGGATAGTAAAAGATCCCTAAACTATAGGAAAAAGATTTTTAAACAAAATCATTATCCATTTAATTTTTTCACTTAGAAATCAATGGTATTTTAATTGATCACAAGATTTATAGTTATTTAATGGTTAAATTTCTAATGACCATATCCTCTATCATTCTCCACTAGAACTTTATGGTTATAATTCTCTTCCATGTACCAATTTTAACTTTTCACTAATTTTATCCTATTCAAAATCCTAATTTTTTGGTTACCTATTCATTTATATTTCAATCTTATTAAGGGGATTTTTTATTAACCCTATTTACTATGTGGGTTTTCCATAGGAATTTTCAAGTAAAACATTTTTTTTCAATGTATAATTTCAAATTATGAGTATGCATTTTATTGAAGGATGGGAGATTATAACACACCAAGATTTTATGGTATATCTGTATTTAAATAATTTCAATTTCTTCGACTATTTACATTATATAGAACACCGATCCTAAACAAATAATTAAATATTATTATTTAATTGTGAAAGTTATCACTTAGCCCTTGGAATGGTAGGAATGAATTATATTAACTAAATTATGAAAATATAGTTTAAACATGTTTATAAATTGAATTCATTAGTTACTAATTAATTATAAATAAAAATGAAAACTAATTGAACATAAAAGATATGTTTTTATGAAGAAAAATATTTTTATACCCAAAATGGAATTTTATCTTAAAAAATTAAATTAATCTCTATTAGTGAAAGATATTAATGAAATTTATATGTTATATATTCAATAAAATGTTTTTAAAGTCATACAATAATTTTTATAGGTCTCATGAGACAAACCAGATTGGGTTTTGGCTGAGGCCTTACCCATTTATTTTCATATGTCTTGTCCAAGGCATTAACGATAATTTTCAGATGTCCGATATTATTTAATCCATCATAATGAAGTTAATTATTTATTTCTATGTGATTATTGAATTATTAGAATATATATGGTTAATTTTTCTAGCTTATGTGATTATTTATATGGTATTATTTGATAATATTTTATTCAAGCCATATTATTCTCATGTTATTGTTTAAATGTCATGTGTTATAGTTATTTAACTTTCCATGTTTATTATTATTAATTATTCAAGATATCTTCCAATTTACATGACCCTTACCGAGCATTTGATCTCACACTTATTTTTTTTACTTTCCCCAGGTTATGAAGAATAGATATTTGAATGATTTTACAAGGATGTGGTTTATTAACCTTTGTTATGTATTATGTTTTATTTTCTATTCCTAATTTAAAATGGGTTTCATGTATGTATCTAGTTTACCAATACTACTAAACTATTCAGTCCTTTAGGATGAAATTCCTTTTAATCATACTAATGTAATAAAGTAATTCATCAACTCTAGGATTCTGGGGTCTCAGTCCTTACACTTTAAAAGATTCAAAGTACATACATTGACCGAAAAATAAAGATATTTAGTGTGGGAAAATCTAAGAGATAATTGGTTCTAGTGTCACATGGTATTTATATAAATTAGACCAGGACCCGTACTCTTGGATCTAGTGCTGAAAACAATAACTTTATATTCCTGGATATGATGTTGATAATTGTGACTCAAATTTTTACATCAAAAACTAAAAAATAAAAAGGATAACTTGGATAAATTATATACTGGAGGAACTTTTAGTTTTAGAGTTTTAGATAATTGGGAAAAACTCTTATATAAAATCTCATATCAAATTAGACTCATAAGTAAATAAAAGAACATTTCTCCAACTTAACCCATATTTTATTTTTTCTTAATAGTTCATAAACATCATCCTTGTGAAATCTTTTATAGAAATAAATTATTCATCATAATTCTTTAAAACCCAAGGAAAAGGAAATATAATATGGGTGAGCTCAAACACCTAGTAAGGGTAATCATAATCATTAAAATATAAATTTCATCAATGATAATAAGAGTGCATAGGGGTAGGATGACATAATCAAAGTGCATGAATGAATCATAAAATAAATCATACCAATAAATACTTTTACCATAAAAAATAAGAACATATAAAAGTAAATAGCCATAAAAATCAATAATCATGAGATATTTGATATTAATCTCAATCATAAGAAACATTATAAACTTATTTCAAGAATAAAGAAACACATAAAGGTATCTTGGAACATCATTATACTTTTCAATTTGATAAATGGAATAAACATAAAGTCGAATTCCATACATGTAACTCTTATAAATGGAATAGCCATACAACATACTTATACACCCAATGAATTAGAGGGATATCATGGACCCACCTATCCTTGTTCTATCACAGAACCATCCTTCATTGATTTATAACTTAACCACCCATAAAATGTCCAAGTACCATTGAAAAATAATCACACATAATTAACACATGGAAATGAAATTGGTTTAATAAAAATCTCTTCAAAACATGATTAACCCATGTAAAAGAAATGGGTTCAATAAAAGTCTCTTTGAAACATGATTAACCCATGAAAAATAAATGGGTTAAATAAAAATCTCTTTGAAACATGATTAACCTATGGAAAGGAAATGGGATAAATAATAATCTATTTGAAACATGAGTAACCCATGGAAATGAAATGGGTTCCAAAAAACTATTTTTGTAACATGATTAACCCATGGAAAGAAAATTGGTTAAATAAAAATCAATTTGAAACACGAGTAACCCATGAAAAAGAAATGGGTTCCAAAGCAATATATTTGAATCATGTTTAACCCATGAAATGAAAATGGGATAAATAAAAATCTATTTGAAACATGATTAAACCATGTAAATGAAATTGGTTCAATAATAATATCATAGAAACATGAGTAAACCATAGGAAAGAAATGGGTTAAATAACAATATCATTGAAACATGATTAACCCATGGAAAATAAATGGGTTAAATAACAATCTCTTTGAAACAAAAATAATCCATCCAAATAATGAATGAGGATGGTATAAATAAAAAATATCCCCATTGGGGGATAAGTAATAAAAATGTGTTTTGACATTGATTAATGTAAATACCATTAAAATATCTTCAAAACATTCTCGAGGAAAATAATCTTTAAACATTCCAAAGCATCCCATAACACTTTAGAAAATTTGAACCGTTAAACCCATGAATGGAATAAAAATTAATTTAACTTATAATATCAGGAGAATAAGTATATTCATGATATAAAATTACAAATAGGAAGTATATACACCTTTTAAAATAAGATAGGTGTATATCATAACAAACATCACAAAGAAGGAAAAATTGTGACAAAAATCCATTACTACTTTGGTAAATTTGAAACTGTAAACCCCATGAAAGTAGAATATTTAAATGAAACATTTAAATAAAATTAAGATAAAATAATTCAATAGATAATACACCAAAATGGGTAGTATATACACAACACAAAATAAGTAAGTGGTGAATATGAAATTTATCTCATAGATATAAAAAGTGAGATGAAAATCCATTACCTTGAGTCCAATTTGTCATGATGATCCTCTATCTTCTAGAATAATAAAATTATGTTAATAATATACTTTATTAAAAACCTTTTAAAAGTTTATTATTACTTTTATTTCACTTATAAACATGTTATATACAATTAGTTAGTCAATAATAATTATGTTGGATGTTTTGACCATATTCAGTTTATGCGTCAAAAACGACATTGGTATACCAACTATGGTAAGAGGTTTTATTATTTAAACATATAAATAATAATAATCATTATATAATTATCTTATTTATACATAAATTATACTTTTAAAATCAATCATGAATTATTATTATGGAAAATGAACCAACATTTCAATCATGGAGATGATTTGCTGTACATATGTATGAGTAACGTTATCATTTTTCAATGATCATTTTGGAAATAAGATAAGTGAAATTATTATTTAAATAATTATAATTATATCATAAATAATATTTTTTATTCATGTATAGTTATATATATAATTCTTGTGATTTAAAAGGAAACACATCACATCGAGGAGGCGGTAGTCCACACGTCCACTAACGACATTATCACTTTTTTAGTGCATGAAAAGGAAATAAAGAAAATGATATATTATATTTATAGGATATTAATTATGTAATTAATATAGTATATATGTAATTTATTTCACATATTTTTAATTAGAACCATATTTAATACATTTTATGTATTGTGTGAACGTATCCCATATTTTTGAGGAGGTAGTAGCATACACATCCAAAAACGAAGTTATTGTATTTACACCAAATGGAATGCATAAATTTATGTGTTATATAAAAATTAAATAAGTATTAAGAAAAAATAAATATTATAAATATCATATAAAAATATTGTGTCCATCATAATTCCCAACCATGAGATGTGGTAAAGGAAAAACAAATGACATCATTAAGTGAGGTGGTAGTTCTCCGCACACATGAACGATATATTCATTACCTATTTTATGGAAGTGTGTGTAGGATAAAAGTTGAAAACTTAACATAGAAAAATATTATTATATTTAGGATAGTAAATTTAGTATATAGTCATGGAATAAGAATAATTTAATGGGTGTAAAAAGAAATAAAACATAAATATGCATTGAAGAATGTTACGTCTTTTTCAGGTAACTCCTTTTTGGTTTGAACCAAATGGATTAATTGTATAGATTTATTCCAAATTTGAGGCTTCTATATTAGGTGGATATATTTTTGGAGACTATTTGGGTAGGTTTTTTGTGATACACAATGTCTTTATATGTGTGAGGAAGTAGAAGAGTCAAGGCCTTTTTATAATTGTGGGGGAGTGGAATTCTTGTAAATACCAAAAGGTAATAACTATTGGGAGGTCTCCCTTACCTAATGTGTTTCAAAAATGTAAAAATAATGGATTAAATTAAACTTATGGTTGATAAAAATCTTCAATACACAAAAATAACTAATTTTTTTTTAATTTTGTTCCTTGGTATTTAAGTTTTCATTTTTGTTTTCATTTTAGTTTTTATTAAAGTAACTAGTTTCCTATCTAAATTAATTTAACAATTAAGGATAAATTAATTTAAGATTTATTAGAGAAAATATACATAATTAATTTTAAATATTATATATAATTTAAAAAATTAAAATACCATATGTGTTGGAAATTAAATTTTAAACAAGTGCATGTAACGCGCAAAAACACTACTTTAACATGAACCGTGCTAACAATGTTCTAACTACCTATTACTAAATTTGTTAATTATAAAAGATCAATTGGTCCATTATTGGACCATATTTGATATTTATTATAATTTATAAATTATTTTGATGAATATAGTATTTTTTTCAATTTTTAATTTTTTTAATAAAATATCATTTATTGTTAAATAACATTAATATCAATTTTGAAATTATTTATTTAATTTTAGTTTAAAAAATATCAAAAAATATTGTAATTAATATTTATTAAGTTAAAAACCTTTTAACATGGTATATTAATCTAAAAAAATAATTAATGACAAAAATTCAATCAATTTAATTCACTTTTAATATTTATCGTATCATTTATTTTAGTGAATTATTAACTAAATAATAACCGTGTTGGTGTTTCATAGGAATTTTAAGTAACCAAATCTTCTATAAAAAATGATAAATTATCATTATAAGAACAAATTATTTACCTTTAAAAATAATTTTTATAACTATTTTTTTTCTTTTTTCATACTCAAATGCTTTAATGGAATTAAAAGAAGGAATGGTACATTTTTTCTCTTTTTCTTTAATTAACTTATTATATCGGTCACTTTCATGAACATGTGTCCAAATAACTCATAAAATTAGAAAAAATAGGGTATTTGTTCATAATTTTTTCATCCAATGGCCTTTGGATAAGTGACTAGGTCATTTTGGCCCTTAAGTTTAAGGTTTAGTCCATTTTAAGCTTAATTTTACCTTAAGAACTGTAATTAATTTTAAATTAAATTCACTTATATTTTTGGTCAAAAACAAATTTGATCTTATTAGACTAAAAATATCGTACTTATTACAATTATGTATGTCTGTTTTTCCAAATTCAATTCACAAAAGTGAAAAAATTAGGTTTAATACTAATTTTGTTGAGGTGGCGAGAAATCGTGTTTTTAAAAGTGAAAATGCTTAGAAGTTCATTAAATATTTATATCTAAATTAATTTTAAAAATGATTACAATGAAATAAATTGGATTAATTGATATATAATTGATCTATTGTGACTTTAAAATTAATTTAAAATATAATTTAACATTAATAATTATTTAAACAAAAAGGAAATTTTCAACTAAAATGCAGTATTTTTCACTAATCCTCAAAAAATGAAACTTATGATAAAAATAAAAAAATTCACCAAAAGTAAATTTTTATATCATGATCTTAAAAATGAATATTATTTTTAATATAAAAATTAAAAAATTTCAAAAATTATATTTAAAATAGGTTCACCATTAAAAGACAGTAAAATTGCCATATTAAATAATAATATTAATAGTACATTATTGTTTAGTAAGAGTCAACCTTTAATGTGACACATGTTATAAAATGGAATCAATGTTTCATGCAACTGAAGAAAAAATTAGTGTTTTTTTGATGCAATATAAACTATGTATTGCATGTAACATAATATATTAATGAATTGAAATAATATATTTCATAAAATCTTGGGATGATATATCCTACCCCCCTAAAATGAATTTCAACCTTGAAATTCATCATGGATATGAAATGATTAAAATTTCTAGTATTCATTTTTTGAGACCCACATTTTATAAAGGGTTAATAAAAAATCATCATAAAATGGAAAGTGGGAAACATAATGGTCACTTAAAGTTATTCATAACTAGTATTCAACATAGGGAGAACATAGTTGAGAAATTAAAAGATTGATTTGGAAGGAAAAACTAATTATTATTTAATAATATAGAGTGTTATAGAACATGGTCAAGAGGAATTCAATGAGGGAAAAACCACATGAAAAATTGGAGTGGAAAAAGTCATTTATGTCATTTGAACTGATGGTAATATGGTAAAATTTTATTTCAATATCCTTTCTATAAAGTTAAATAATTCTCTTAACATATAGTCTAAGAATAAATATACTTACTTGATGAGTAAAATTTCATAATTTAGTTAATTTTCACCTAGATCTCATCCTTTTCTCTAAAGGATGTGTATTCAAGATGAAATTTTAATTCCAGAAGAACTAAAACCAACTTTTAATGTCCACATATCCATAAAAGGGATAATCAAGATATTATGCCTATATTTAGGAATTAACCAAAATTAAAATTCTTATAACAAGGTAATATAATTCCCAAAATGAGTAAACCTTCAAATTATACACTAATATTAAAAATTCCGAAGTATCACCCAAAGTTGAAACTAAATTATTCTATAAATAAATATCCATATAACCCTTCAAACATTTCTTAACTAAGTTAGAAACCCAAATAATAAATTTATTTGATCATATATTCTTCCAAAATAAATAAACCATTATTAATCAAATAATATACCATATTATTTCCAAATAAACATAATATTTACTTGAAAAAAGGTCACACTAACCCAGACATCATGTAGGCTAATGGTAGTACAGGAAACCCTTATCATCCTTTGATTATGGGTTCAAGACCCACTGACTAGCCAGATGCGATGAGTTTTCACCAAGTGTATGGTTCCCCCCATTTTTTAAACATGAAAACTAATTCCTCCCTAAAACTCTTCATTTTGATTATAGGGATTAAAAATACACCATCCACAAAAAAATCTCCAAAAATCACTTTACGATCTCATCACTTAGAATCTAAACGATTTGTCTAATACTTTGAACTTATGATTATACTTAATATTATAGACCTATATTTGTGTCCATAAATATTAAGATAAACTCATACAAAAAATCCAAATCTCTAATGTTTTCTAAGCTGTCCTTTGATACTAACTATAATAGCCCCGAACTTACACTCTCAGATCCTAAGCTAAAATCTCTAACTTTACATTTCCAGCTATGATGCTGATAATCGTGACCCAAATTTTTTCATCATAACCTACAACATCAAAAGAAGAACATGGATCATATACATACTATATCACCTTTTTGGTTTATAGTTTTATAAAATTAGGAAAAAATCTTACCTAGACAACTCGTATCAACTTGGACTTATAAGTCATCAAAAGAACATTTCTCCCATTTAACCCAACATTTCTTATTTCAAAATTGGTCATCAAAATCATCCTTGTGAAATCATTTATATATATAAATCATTTAACTTCATTCTTTAAAACCTTGGGGAAAGGAAATATAAGAAGGACGAGATCAAATGCTCAGTAAGGATAAACATAATAATTAACAATTAAATGTCATCAATGAGCATAAGAGTACATAGGGGTATGATGAAATAATCAAAGAACATGACCAAATAATAAAAGAAATCATACCCATAAATACATAGACCATAAAATATGAAAACATGGAAAAGTAAATAGTTATTAGAATCAATAATCATGGGCCATGTGATATCAATATCGATCATTAGAAACATTACAAACTTATTGCAAGCATAAAGAAATACATAAATATATCTTAGGAAATCATTGTAATTTTCAATTTTATAAATGGAATAAACATAAAGTTGACTTTAATATATGTAACTATTACAAATGGAATATCCATATGACTGACTTCCATACTCAATGAATTGTAGAGTTATCACGGACCCACCCATCCTTGGTCTATCATGGAACCACCTATCATTGGTTTATAACATAACCACTCGTAAAATGTCCAAGTACCATTGAAAAATCACCTCACATAATTAAACCATGGAAATGAAATGAGTTTTACAAAAATCTATTTGAAACATGATTAATTAATGGAAAAGAAATGGGTTCAATAATAATCTCATTGAAACATGACTAACCCATGAAAAATAAATGGGTTTAATAATAATATATTTTAAATATGATTAAACCATGGAAATTAAATAGGATAAATTAAAATCTCTTTGAAACATGAGTAACCCATGGAAAATAAATGGGTTCCAAAACAATATCTCTGAATCATGATTAACCCTTGGAAAGGAAATGGGTTAAATAATAATCTCTTTAAAACATGATTAACCCGTGGAAAGGAAATGGGTTCCAAAACAATCTCTTTGAAAAATTATTAACCCAAGGAAAGGAAAAAGGGTTAAATAAAAAACTGTTTGAAATACGAGTAACCCATGGAAATGAAATGGGTTCAATAACAATCTACAAGAAATATGAGTAACCCATGGAAAATAAATTGGTTAAATAAAAATATAATTGAAACATGATTAAACCATGGAAAAAATGGGTTAAATAATAACCTATTTGAAACAAAAATAATCCATCCAAATAATTAATGAGGATGGTATCAATAAAAAATATCTCTAATGGATTATAAGTAAAAAAGGGTTTCTGAGGTTGATGAATGGAAATACCATTAAAATATAATTAAAACATTCTTGAGGAAAATAATCTTTAAACATTCCAAAGTGTCCCATAACACTTTGAAAAATTTGAAATATTAACCCATGAATGGAATAATAACAAATGAAACCTATAATATCCTGAGAATAAGTATATTCATTATATAATGTTTTAAATATGTAGTTTACTCACCTTATAATATAATATAGGTGCATAACATAACAAACATCACAAATAAGGAAAATTGTGACAAAAATTCATTAATGCTATGGTAAATTTGAAACCGTAAACCCCATAAAAGAAAAAAATCATTAAATGAAAAATTTAAATACAATGAATATAAAATAATTCATGATATAATAAATCAAAATGGACATTATATACATTAATAAAAAATAAGTAAGTAGTGAATATGACATTTATCTCACAGATGTAAAAAGTGAGATGAAAATCCCTTACCTTGAATTTAATTTGTCATGATTTATCTATATATTACTGAATAATAAACTTATGTTAATTATATACTTTATTAAAAACATTTTAAAATTTTATTATTACATTTATTTCACTTATAAACAAGTTATATACAAATAATTAATAAAAAATGATTAAACCGAATGTTTTGAGTATATTCGGTTTATGGGTCGAAAATGACTTTCATAAGACAACTATAGTTAGAGGGTTCATTATTTAAATATATAGAGAATAATAATCATGAAATAATTATCATATTTATACAAAAATTATACTTTTAAAACAAATCATGGATGATGGTTATGAAAAATGAACCAACATTACAATCATGGAGACGGTAGGCCATAAGTATGCGTGAGTAACATTATCATTTTTCAATGATCGTTATGGAAAGAAGATTAGTGACATTTAATATTTATATAATTATAATTATTTCATAGATACCATTTTATTTATTCATATATACTTATATATATAATTATTTTTATGTAAAAGGAATCACATCGCGTTGTGGAGGCGGTAGTCCACAAGTCCACAAATGATGTTATCGCTTTTTTAGTGTGTGAAAAGGTAATAAATAAAAGGATATATTATTTTTAAATAAAGGTAATTATTTCATGAATATAATTTATATTTAATTTATGTAACATATATTTAATTAAACCTATCCTTAATACATTCCATTTAATGTGTGAACGTATCACATCGCTTTGAGGAGGTGGTAGTCCACACATCCAGAAAAGATGTTATCGTATTTACACTAAATAGAATGCATAAATGTATTTTTTATATATAAATTAAATAATTATTAATAAAACATAAATATAATATATATATATATATCATATAAAAATATAGTGTCCTTCATAATTTCCAACCATGAGAGGTGGTAAAGGAAAAACGAACGACATCGTTATGTGAGGCAGTAGTTCGCCATACACATGAACGGTAAATTCATTACCCATTTGATGGAAGTGTGTGTAGATTGAAGTATAAAACCTAACATAACAGTATATTAGTATATATATTATTCTAATTTTATTATATAATCATGGAATAATAATAATTTAATGGGTGGAAAAGGAAATAAAACATAAATGTATGTTGAAGAATGTTTCCACTTTTTTTGGTAACTTTGTTTTCGTTTGTAGAAAATGTATTCCTTGTTTGTATTTATGCCAAAATTGAGTCTTATATTTTTATGGTATGGATTTTGGTATACTATTTGGGTAGGGTTTTTATGAGCCAAAGCTGCTTGATATGTGTGATGAAGGGGAAGAGTGAATGTCTTTTTATAATAGAGGGGGAGTGCCATTCTTGTAAACACCAAAAAGTAATCACTAATGGTAGGTCTTACTTACCTCATGTGATTAAAAAATGAAAAAAATAATGGGATAAAGTGAAATTATGGTCGATAAAAATTTCAAACACACAAAAATAAGTGCATTTTTATGATTTTTTCCCTTATTCTTTAAGTATTAATATTTTTTTCATTTTAGTTTTTATTAAAGTAACTCGTTTCCTATCAAAAGTAATTCCAAAATTAAAACTAAATTAAAGTGATATATATTATAAAACATAGTCTAACTAAATTATAAATATTATATCTAATTTTAAAAATAAAAAACTCATGTGTTTTGGAAATTAAGTTTAAAACAAGCTCCTGTAACCTGTAAAAACACTACTTTAACCTGAATCGTACTAACAATATTTTTACTATCTATGAGTTAATATATTAATTATAAAAGAAAAATTGGTACCTTATTGGATCATATTTTATATTTATTAACATTTAAAAATAAATTGTAAAGATATAGTATTTTTAGTAATTTTTATTCTTTTAATAAAATATCATTTATTATAAAATAAAATTAATGCCAATTTTGACATCATTTTTTTTAATTTTTATTTAAAAATATAAAATAAATATTGGAATTAAATTGTTTTAAGTTCAATTATATTTAAAATTAATTATTCATATAAAAAATAATTAATTATAATAATTCAATCAATTTACTTCAATTTTAATATTTTCAATTTCATTTATTTTACTTAATTAATAACTAAATAATTATTATGTTGGTGCTTCTTAAGAATTTTAAGCAACCACATCATCTATAAAAATTAATTCTAAATTATAATGATAATAAAACTCATTTAACTTTAAAAATATTGTTTATAATCTAAAATATGTTGCTTCTTCCATACTCTAAAGCTTTAAAGGAATTAAAAGCAAGGAATGTATATTTTTTTTTATCATTTTCTTACTTAAATTATTATATGGGTCACTTTCATGAACATTTGTTCCAATGAATCATAAAATTAGAAAAAATAGGGTATGTGGTTGAAATTTTGGCATTAAATGGCCTTTGGATAAGTGTATAGGTCATTTTGATCCTTCAGTTCAAGGTTTAGTCCCTTGTTAAGCTTAATTTTATCTTAATCACTCTAATTAATTTTAATTACTTTCACTGATGTTTTTGGTAAAAAAACTAAATTGATATTATTAGAATATAAATATCATAATGATTACAAAATGTTATTTCCATTTTTCTAAATTCAATTCACATAATTGAAAAAATTAAATTTAATGTTAATCCCACAGACATGGTGAGAAAGAGAGTTTTTTTGAAGTGAAAATGATGAAAAGTTCATTAAGTATTTATATTTAAATAAAATATTAAAATGATTAAAATGACCTAAATTGGATTAATATATATATAAATTATATATTATGACTTTAAAATTAATTTAAAATATAATTTATCATTAATAATTATTAAAAAAAAGGTTGTTTTCAACTAAAATGCAATATTTTTCACTATTTATCAAAAAATGAAATTTCTGAGAGAAATAAAAAAAATTACCTAAAGTAAATTTTGATATTATTATTTCAAAAATAAATTTTATTTTTTCATATGAAAAATATAAAAGTTTTAAAATTTAGATTTAAAATAGGTTCTCCATTAAAAGGTGGTAAAACTTCCATATTAATAGTATATTATTGTTCAGTAAAACTCAACCTTTCATGTAATAAAAGTTATAAAAGGGAAAAAATATTTTTTGAAACACAATATAAACTTGGTGTTGTGTTTTATTCCAGACAAACTATTTATTTCTTGTAACATAATCTATTAATTAATTGAAAGAATATATTTCATAAAATCTTGGGATGTTACAACATCTTTCTAAGAAAATGTGTCCTCAATCACAATAAGAGAAATAAATAATGAGTAAGATACAATATAATTCAACTATAGGATCAATAATGTATTTCATGTTATATACTAGAATGTATTTTTCCTTTTCATTGATCATGGTAGGAATATATCAAGCTAATCCAAGAGAATAACATTGGTATACTATTAAGGATATCCTTAAGTATCGAAGAAGAAATAAGGATACACTCCTGGTGTATGGAGGAGATCAAGAGATAGTGATAAAGGGTTATTATTAATCTAGTTTTCAAACAGATAAAAATGATTTGAATTCATATTAAGGATATGTTTTCTATGTCAAAAGAGGAGTTGTGATATGGAAGAGTTCAAAGTAGCTAGTTATCGCTGATTTTACAACAGAGTCTAAGTAAATAGTGGCCTCTTATGTAGCCAAGGAATTAAATTGGATAAAAAAAATTCAATATGATCTTGATGTGGTAACTATAATTAAATACCCCATCATAGTGTGTTGTGAAAATACTATTGTTGTGGCTTTTTCAAAAGATCTAAGGTCACACCAACAGACAAAAAAAAATAATAATTTGGAAGTATCACCTCTTGAGATATTTTTATTAGAGGGGTGAATTTATAATAAAAAAATTACCATGAAATAAAACATGGTGGAACCCTTTACTAAAGGCTGATCTCATAAGAATCATGAGTATCACGTGAGATCTATAAGAGTGAAGGTTTTTGGCAGTTGGCTCTAGTGTAAGTGCGAGTCTGTTGGAGTTGGTTCCCTAGAACCAAATTCCATGTACTTTATGATAACCTGAATTACTTATTTTTAATATTAACAAGCTCTTTATCAAATTATGATTTTCTTCTATGTATCATAGTATGTGATAATGTCCTAAGAGTAGCTATCATAGTGAAAGTTCATAGAAGTTCCCTGCTATGATGAGAAACCAGAAGTTCCATGACAGTATTCTTAAATATATGTTCCAAAGATGGATGAAATAATTTGGGGGAAAATTGTTATAGGCTATTATGGGTGTATACTCATAGGACATTGATGCACCATCCCATGGTGTACTCCCTTAGTAATATCCAATGTAGGATATTATGAGAATGAGACATGCCAGTAGGAAATACACATTTATATGTGTCATTGGATGTTCCTATTTGTAGATGTGTGTATTTATCCTTATAATTTAATATTATTATTAATGATAATTATAAATCATGTAAATTGATGTATTGATGAAAAACATGATGACATATGCTCATGAGTAATATTTCATTAATGAAGAATACGAGAAAATATTTATCCCTTATATTATTTAATGGAAGTTTATATCTAAGTGTAATGGTTTGTGCCTTCCCAGTCTATTACTTTCATAATTTTGGCTATTAGATGTGTTTGGGGGAGGTTTTGAGAGTTTTTGGTGGAAGCTAGTGGTGCAACTGAACTATTGGAGGAAATACACTTCGTGCAAGTTTATTACATGATGTGAAAGTTGGTTTCATGACTTTTATAGGGATGGTTCACAATGTGTGAATTTTCAGGGTTAAATAATAAAAATGTGATTCATTTTTAGTGAAACTGAACCCCGAGGATTATACAACATGAAATGGGATTATATTCCATGTAAACCCCCAATCCATTACAGTTTTAAAATTCTTTTCTAGCCAAATTTTAATTCATTCAACCATGGTTACTTCTTCCTCTCATTTTTGGTGAACACTATGTTATCTTAGGTGTTATTCAAGCCCTATTTTATCCGTTGGTCCCTGTGCTTGTTTTTTGGAAATTTGTGGTTGATACATGGTAGGTTCTTCTCCCTTATTGATGTTTTTTCTCTTGTTCTTATCTTGGGAATTCACTACAGTGATTTTTTTAGGTTTGGGGTGTGTTTTGCATTATGTTTTGATGGTATTTGGTTGTGGTGTAGGTTGATCCACCTTTCATATTGTACAGTTTTGTTTTTCAGGCGTTCTCTTTTTCCATGCGGTGTGCAACTAGTTATAAAGCTTCTTTGAGGTAGGGTTTCCCTCATTTCTCTTTATTGTGCATCATGAGGGAAGGGATTACTTTTGTATAACTATGGATTATGGTGGTGTTAGATTTATTAAAGATAAATAATTGGTAAAATTTAAATTTAATGGTAAAGGGGTATTCTTTGCATGTTTTTACACCCTTGATATAATTGTGATATTGTGATTGTTAGGGCTTGATGACCTACTGAAAATCATGGCCATTGGGGGATTTACTTACACTGGATATATGTTTTTTTTGTTTTGGTTGTGATTGTTGTGATATCAACCTAAATTTAAATTGGTTAATTACTTATACTTGGTTAATGTAATGGTCTTTCTAGGATTTTGGTTTGTGTGATAACACCCCTAAAATAAAGTGGAATGTGATAAAAATCCCCTTTGTAAATTTGTAAAAATGGATCTTAATTTTCTGTGATGCATGACTTGCTTGTTGGATGATGGTGTGTGGTTTCGATGGGGGTGTGGGGAGATATGTTTTTGTTTGATCGTGCTTATGGGGTGCTGGGGAGGTGGTTTGTTTGGATGTGCTTTTGGGGTGGGGAGGTGTGGTTGTTTGGACATACTTTTGGGGCGGAGATGAGGTGGTTTGTTTGTCTGTGATTTTAGGGTGGTGAGGTGGTGGTTGTTTTGACATGCTTTTGGGGAGGCATGGTGATGATGTGTTTTTTTGGTTGTGAATGTGGTTGTGTTGTGCTAGATGACTTAGTAGTGATAGAATGAATAAATAATTGTTTAATAATGTTTGGAATGACATGGGTTGGTTTGGTTAATGAGATAAAAGTTGTTAACGAAATATTAAATGGTGGGTTGTTTGGATAAATGTGCTTGGTGATAAATAGTAAAATTAATGGGTGTTAAATGTGGAGGAAATGTAAATCCACATTAGATTACCAGGGCTCTTTACCTTCTGAAATGACTGTTATAGATACTAATAAATGCATTTAGAGGTGGCATCAAATGTGACGGTGTTATGAGTTAGTTGTTTTTATGAGAACCCATAGGTTTGTCTTGAGTGTTTGATACTCTATATATATATATATACTTATACATTCTAGTGATTTCTATATGCACCCCACCCATGCTGACAACTATGTGCTGAACACCCGCATAGTCAAGCGGGGTGTGTTTTTCCCAACATCCGGTGAGGAGTACGGATGGCTGGGTACCTTCTATTTCACACTCCATCTTCTAGATGAGGTATTAATTTCAAAATTTGTGATGGATGGAGGTATTTTAGTGCATTAGATCATGGTTGTGATGGCCTAAGTTTCTTCAGGTGAGATGTGATATCCTAGGTGTTTATAGGTGAGATGTGATGGACCATGTGTTTTTGGGTGAGATGTGTGTGGTCTTGCTTGTGGGGAGGAAAACCCAAGTGTCTATGGGTGAGGTTTTTTGTGACCATTCATGTGGGGTGGTATGGTATACAGAAGGTACTAGAGCATCAGGACGTATGAAGTTGGGTGAGAGCGGCATAAGAGTGGGAAAGTTGTGTGGGACACCCTTATTGATGTGATTCCAATTATATTATATTACTTGGTTTGTGTTATTTGGTGAGCGTTCCTTGGTGAGGTTAGGATGGTTAGTATACCTTGATAGGTGATGTTTGGTTTTGCTATTTTCTCATAGGTACATTAGTATTCTTCTTTCACATGTTCACAAGAGACTTTGATTTTTCTACTGAGTATACTTATATTCCCACCCTACATAAATAAAACGGTTACCAGGTTTCTAGGAGGACTACATGAATTATGATAGACATTACTAGCTAAGATCCTTGACAATTTCTGTGTTGCTGCTTTAACTTCACTTTTGGGTATTTACTTTAGAGACTTTATTGTATTTGTATCAGTTCTATTTAAACATGCATGTGGTATTTTTTTTCTTATATATATGCCATGTAGTTGGTTTGGTTTGATACATCCTATCTCCCAATCATGTTTCCTTATAAAGGGTAATGCCTCCTATATTTTGATATGTCTACTCCCTTAGTGCTAGTCACCAAAATGGGGCTTACTATAGGCAGGACTCGAGGGTCATTATCTCACTTTCTTAATTGCTAACCCAAGAGGGGTATCTTTGGAGGTAGGGGTCATGAAAGAGTGGTATCAGAGTTGATGGTTGAGAGATAGGATGGAGTTTGGATTTTGAAACAGTGAGGATTGTATGGCGTGGAAGGGAAACAATGCCAGTTGAAATTGATGTGTGACATAGTCCAGGGAGACTGGCTTGGAAACATGATTTTTGGGGCTGATGTGATCTATTGCATGTACTTAGAGATTATTAAATGACCAAGAGAGATAGAACTACTTACAATGTAGAGACCTAGGAGAGGTACATGAAACATAATGACTTTTGTTTTTTTTTTGAATTGGGTTATTTGGGGAAATTTGGAATGGATAAAAAGATAGATTAAATGAGTTAAAAAAATATTAATAAAATTACACACTATCAGGCTTTGAAATTCCCTTGTTTTCCTTTAAGATATGGCTCCTTGTTGTTGTTTGCATGTAGCTCAGGTAGTGCAGGTTCAGCAGGCTGACCCGTTTGATCGAAAAAGGGTTGATCCGGTTGAGGAGGATGATTAGTGGTAGAGGATGTTGTGTGATTTCTAGTGGTAGGATTTGGGGAATTATGAGGGAAATGTTTTAGATGTGGAAACATAGAGCCGGATGGAGGAGCTTGAGATCACTTTTAGTTTGATCAATGATGGAGTATTAGGTCCCTTTGGCAGTCATTCAGATGTGAAGAGTTTTTCATCCATGGTGGATTCTTTATCTAGGAGAGAAGAAGGGGGAAGATGTTTTGTGGGTTGACTTCTAGAAGGAGTTCCGGTTATAGATTCTTTTATTGACCATGAAGGTAGTGAAGAGGCAGAAGATTATTTCTCTTCATCAGGGGAGTATGTTAGTGCGGGAGTTGGGAATCTTGTTCAAGGACATTCTTCATTTTCCCCAGATATTCTTCTAGATGATGAGTCTCATGTGAGGCATCTTGAGTAGGCAATTCATACTTTTATCCAGTATTTACTTAATCCTTTTACGTTTCCAACGTACCTGGAGGTTTAGAAGAAGGAAGAGGTGATTGAGTAGATGCAATTTCAAGGAGGTTTTCCATGAGAGGGGAACTAGCAGGGTTCCTTAAGGGGAAGATTTGTCAGTGTTAGGTATTAGGAACTATGATCTTAAAGGTTTCAACTGACATGGAGTTGACCTAAACAACTTCCTTTCCAGCCTCCTAGTGCTTGTGGTTTCCATTCTTTTCCTTGGAGATTTTTTCTAGTGTTTATTTGGTTGTGAGGTTCATGGAATTATCCAGAACTAGTTCACAGTGGTTCCCTAAGATCAGTTTAGTGGAGGTGGATATGTTTAATGAAAACCTCTGTAGGAGTTGACAGTGTGATCATTTTAGCAGCAGGGGTGGCAGGCTTATGCTCCACCAAGGAGAGATGGATCAGTTTGAGGCCAACCTTAGGATGTTACTTGTGTTCAGGGACTGTGACCGGAGAATTTATATAGAGGTGATCATCAATAGAGAGGTATATATGTTGGGAATGGTCAGTTTTATGCAGTGGAGGTAGCAGTTCCAAAGGGGCCTGAGATAGTAAGAGGTACGATCAGTTTGTTTAGTACCCTTGTTTATGCTTTGTTTGATTCAAGAGATTCACAAACCTTTTTTTCACTCGCTCTATCCCATTATTTGGAAGTATATGTAGATAGGATTCCCATTCCCCTAGTTTTTACTACACTAGTTGGAGGCCATACCAGCTTATTTGATGTGTGTTAGGGGTGTAGACTGATGATGGGGCCCCATCAGTCCTATGGAGATATTTTCTTTCTATATATGGATTCATACGATGTCATCCGCAACATCGAATGGTTATATTCCATGGGTTCTATTTAAAACTACTTCTATAGGAGATTCATGTTTTAAAATATGGATGGGTAGTGTGTGGTTTTCTTTGGTGAGCATATTTTTCATGTGGATAGTCGAATTATGGAGCCCCTTCTTTCCTTAATGGATGATTTATCAGCTAAATTAGTAGACAGTGTGATGGTAGAGGTTCCTAGGGTCATTGGGGAGTTCCTAGATTTTTTCAAAAGGATATTGTGACACTACCCCATCAACGTGATGTTGAGTTCATGATAGACTTGCAGCCTGGTGCTTCTCTAATTTCAATGGATCCTTATGAGATGGAACCTTCAGAGTTGTAGGAGTTAATTATTCAGATATATGATCTAATGAAGAAGGTTTTTATCTATCCTAGTGTGTCATTGTGGGGTTATCTAGTGTTGTTCTCCAAGAAGACAAATGGTAGTCTGAGGTTGTGTATAGAATACCAAAGTATGAATCAAGTGATGGTAAAGAACCATTACCCTATTATAAGGATAGAAAATATTTTTGACCAACTAAGAGGGGTGATTTGTTTTTCTAAGATCGACTTTCGGTCTAGATACCACCAGTTATGGGTGAAGGGTAGTGATATAACAAAGATTTATTTTAGATGCAGGTATGGTCACTTAGAGTTTTTATTCATACCATTCAGTGTTATGGATGAATCAGCTGAGTTCATGGAGCTTATAAACTCTGTGTTCCATGAGTTTTTTGACTGTTTCATCATTTTATTCATTGATGATATCTTTATGTACTCAAATCTAGAGGAGGAGTATGTCGAGAAACTCAGAACTATCTTGCATGTTCTTAGATGCCACTAGCTCTGTGGAAATTTGTCTTAGTGTAAGTTATGGGAATGATAGGTGAATTTCCTTGGGCATGTGGTGTCTCAAAATGGTGTGTCATTATACCTATCGAAGGCTGAAGTAGTTTTTTTCTTGTGAAGAACCCAAGAATTTGGCAAAGGTTTTTAGTTTTCTTGGTCTTGCAGGATATTATCGTAGGTTTTTACCTGATTTATCTCAAGTTTCGGCCCTATTTATAGATTTTTATAGGAAGGATTGGGATTTTTTATAGAGTGGTCAGTGACAGGTAGTGTTTGGTTACCTTAAGTGGAAGTTTATTAGTGCTCTAGTGCTCTGGTTTCCTGAGGAAGGGGTGATGTTTGAGGTGTTTTATAATTCTTCCAGTATGGGATTTGGGTGTTTCTTGATGAAAAAAAGGTAGTGATATCTTATTGGTCTAGGAAATTACATCCCAACGATAATAACTATGCCACCCATGATCTAGAGCTAGCGATAGTTGTGTTTTCATTGTTGTTGTGGAAGCATTATCTCATTGGTGAGCACTTTGTGGTCTTCACAGATCATATGAGTTTTAGGTATATCTTTTCCTAGCATAATCTAATCCTGTAATAGAGAAGGTGGTTGAATTTTATTTAGGGTTATGATTTTGATATCTCCTACACCTCAGGAAAGGGTAATTTTGTGGATGACTCTTTGAGTAGAAAGGCATAGAGTGGTGTTGTTCAGGATTATAGGGATACTTGGAGAGAAACAGAGGAGTTGGTATCCTTTCACTTAGATGAAATGGTGGATGGTGGAAGAGGTTGTTTGTTTCAAATGATGGTGTAGTATTCTCTGATGCATTAGTTGGAGGAGTCTCAGTGGGGACACTAAGAGGCAGAGGTGATGCACGATCATGTTGGCCATGGTGATGCTCTAGAGGGATGGTCGGAGGATGGTTGAAACTGGGTTTTGTTTCCTGGGAGGTTTTTTGTTGCATTAATAATTCAAGATATATTCCTTCATGAGTTTCATATATCACCTTTGGAAGTACACCAAGGAGTTTCAAATATGTAATGTGGCCTGAGGGTACAGTTTTTGTGATCTAGGATGAAATGGATAGTGGCGGAGTTTGTGATAAAGTGTTTGGTTTTCCAGAAATTAAAGGTTGAGAATAATTTTCCTGGTGGTTTGTTGCATCCCTTGGATGTTCCCAAATGGAAATGGGATGACATATCAATGGATTTCATCATAGGTTTACCCATAGATCAGGGAGGTTGTGATTCCATCTAGGTGTTCATGGATCAGTTGATGAAATCAACTCAGTTATCATAGATTAAGGATTTGGGCACAGTGGATGATTTGGATAAGAGGTAAATGGATGAGGTGGCATGTTTTCATGGAGTTTTGACGTCTATTATCTCATATTGGGACACAAATTTTACCTCACAAGTCTAGAGAGGATTGCAACATGATTTTGGAACTTAGTTATGCCTCATCATTACTTTCCACCCTCATACATATGAGAAAACTGAACAAAATATCCAGATATTGGAGGATATGTTATGGGAATGTGTCTTAGACTTTATTAGATCTTGGGTATGACACATAAGTTTGGTAGAGTTTTATTATAATAATTTCCATCACTCTTCCATTTGCATGGCTCCATTTGTGTCTTTGTACAGAAGACTGTGTTGTTCACTGTTGTGCTGGATAGAGGTTGGGGAGACATTTATTCTTTGTATTGATGTGGTTCGGATCATGATAGAAAAGTTTTAGCTTGTTCATGAGAGGATTAAAGCATCATGATACTGGAAGAAGTGTTACGTTGATCATAGAAGGAGGCCCTTGGAGCTCATGTTTGGGGACCACATGTTCTTGAAGGTTTGCCCTCAACATGGGCAGCGTTGGTTTGGAAGAGGGAGTAAGCTTTCTCCCAGGTTTTTTGGGACCTTTGAGGTATTGGGGAAAGTTTTCAAAGTGGCATACCAATTTTCGTTACCATCATGGATGGATAGGATCTATGAAGCCTTCCACGTCTCTCAACTTTTTCAGTATCTTCACGAGGACCCCCATGTCCTTGACTGGTGAGAGTTGGATATCGATGATGACACGGCATTTGTGGAGTGACCAGTAGAGATCGAGGATCACCAAGAGAAGGTGCTAAATTGACAGACCATTCATTTGGTTTGTGTTTTGTGGAGTTATGGTGGCTAGGATGAGAGTACTTTGGAGCGAGAAACTCATATGACTTCCCAGTACCTAGAGTTGTTTTGAGTTCTTTTTTGATCTATTTTTCCTTGTGATGTGATTTTTGAGACTTTTTTATTTAATGAGATGATTTGTTTTACTTAGTTCGTGATGTGTGTGGTGTGATGTGTGATAAAGTCTTGACATTTGAAAATTAGAGGGCCATATTTATAATAGAGATTCATTAACTGTGTTGTGATCAAACCTTTTTGGGAAAGTTAGTTCCACCCAGAGTGGATAGTATATTGACATGGAGGATGGAATTACCTGATTTGTGTGTTCAACAGAGTAAATTTTGTTGATTGTAGTGGTTTTTGGTTTGGGCTATGTAGAGGTTGAGATGGTTGTGCAATGGTTTTGTGTTAGTGTGGTTGTGGTAGAGGAGGTAGATTGTGGTTGTGGTGATGTAGTTATATAGTGTGTTTGTGTCCATTTGGGTTGGCATGTTTGGATGGTGGTAGCATTTTATGTATGATGTGATCCTTGAGAGGCATCTCACACTATGGTTGTCCAACCTATTTTCCTTTTTGTCTTGGTTTTGGATTATTGAGGTTGAGAATCATTTTAAAGTTATATGATGTAATAATTTATGCCTTCCCATTTCGTTACTTTTCTTGTTCTGGATGTTAGAGGTGTTTAGGGTAGGTTCTGGGAGTTTTTAGTGGAAGTTGGTGGTGTAGCAGAATAGTTGAGTAAATACACATCGTGTAAGTGTATTACACAACATGAATGTTGGTTTCATAGTTTTTTCATGGATGGTTCATGATGTGTGAAGTTTTGGGGTCAAGTAAGAAAAATACGATGTGTTTTTCTGTGAAACTGAACCCCAAGGATTGCATGATGTGATGGGGGATTATATGTCATGTAAAACCCTGATCCAATGCAGTTTTAAAATTAATTTCCAGATAAATTTTCATTTATTAGTCCATGGTTCCATCTTCCTCTCATTTTGGGAAAACCCTAGGAACCCTAAAGAGTTCTTCAATCCCTCTTCATCCCTCTTTGATCTGTTGGTCCCAATGCTTGTTCATTTATAATCTGTGGTTGATCTGTGGTAGGTTCTTCACTATTATTGGTGTTTTTTCTTCTGTTCCACTCTCAGGGATTCAATGTAGAAATGTTTTTTAGGTTTTGGGTGTGTTTTGGGTTTTATTTTAATGGTATTTGGTTTAATTGTAGGTTAATCCATATTTCCCACGGTGTGGTGGTGTTTTGTGGGAATTATCCTTTCCCCTACAGTTCACAAAAAGTTGGAAATATTTTTTTGAGGCAGGGTTTCCCTCATTTCTCTTAATTTTGAATCATGTGGGAGGGGTTTGATTTTTTATACCTATGTATTATGGTTATTTTGGATTAATTAAAGATAAATAATTGGATAAATTGAAATTTAAAGGTAAAGGGGTATACTTCGCATGTTTTTATAACTTTGATATGATTGTGATATTATGATTGTTCGGGATTGATGCCCTGCTGAAAATTATGTCCATTGGGGGATTTTCTTACACTGGATATATGTGCTGTGTTTTATTTTTTGGTTGTGATTGTTATTATATCACGCCAAATGGAAATTGTTTAATTACTTATACTTTGATAATGAAATGGTTGGACAATGATTTTGGTTTGTGTGATAAGACCCCTAAAACAAAGTGTAATGTGATAAAATTTTCCTTTTTTAAATCTATAAAAATGGGTCATGAGGTGTTTTTATGCATGAACATTCTTGTAGGCCAGAGGTTTGTGGTTTCAATAGGGTGGGGGCGATATGTGGTTGTTTGGTCGTTCTTTTTTGAGACAATTAGGTTGTTTTTTCCCATGATTTTGGGGTGGTGATGTGTGGTTTTTTGGTCGTTCTTTTGGGGTGGTGAGGAGGTGTTTTTTTGGTCGTGATTTTGGGGTGGTGAGGTGGTGGTTGTTTTTCCATGATTTTGAGGTGGCAAGGTGATGGTGAGTTTTTCTACTTGTGAATTTGCTTGTGTTGTTCTAGATTCCTGAGTAGTGATGGAATGAATAAATAATTTTTTTTAATAATGTTAGGAATGAAATGGGTTGGTTTGGTTAATTCTAAATAGTTAAATGAATGGGTGTTAAATGTTGAGGAAATATGAAGCCACATTATAATATCATGGATCTTCACCTTCTCAAATGATTGTTTCATATACTAATAAATGCATTTAGAGGTGGAAGATAAGGTGACAATGTTGTGGGTTGTTTTTTTATTTGAGAACCCATATTTTAAGATTGAGTTTTTAATACTATATATATATATTTGTACTTGTACATTCATGTGATTTCTATATACACCGCACCCACATTGAGTACTATGTACCGAACACTCATATCTTCATGCGAGGGGTGTTTTTCTTGACATCTGGTGAGGAGTACGGATGGATGGGTACCCACTCTTTCATGATCTCTCTTCTAGGTGAGGTAGGTATTGCACAAGATGTGATCGATGGAGGTATCTTAGTACATTAGATGGTTGTTGTGATGTCCTAGGTGTCTTCGGGTGAGATGTGATATCCTTGGTGTTTGTAGGTGATATGTGATGGCCAAGGTGTTTTTGGGAGAGATGTATGTGGTCGTGCCTGTGGGGAAGCAAGCCCAAGTGTCTGTGGGTGAGGTGTGTTGTGATCGTGCTTGTGGGGCGGTGTGGTATATGGAATGTATGGGTGCTCTGGGATGTATGATGTTGGGTGATATTGAAATTCTAGTGGGAAAGTGGTGTGGGGTACCCTTATCAATGTGATTCCTATTATATTATATTACTTGGTTTGAATTATTTGGTGATCTTTCCTTGGTGAGGTTGAGATGGTTAGTATACATTGATAGGTACTGTTCAATTCTACTATTTTCTCAAAGGGGCATTAGTATGCTTCATTCACATGTGCATGAGAGACTTTGGTTTTCCTACTGAGTAAATTTTTATGCTCATCCTATATATATAAAACTGTTTTCAGGTTTCCAGGAGGACTATGTGGACTGTTCTGGACATTACTAGCTCAAATCCTTGACAATTGTTGTGTTACTGCTTTAGCTTTACTTTTGGGTAATTAATTTCAAGAATTTATTGAATTTTTATTAGTTATATTTATACATTCATGTGGTACGGTTTTTATTTTTTCTTATATATATTTCATGGAGTTGGTTTTGGTTGATACATCCTTTCTCCAGATCTGGTTTCCTTATGAAGGGTAATGCTTCCCATAATGTGATATTTATACACCCTTGGTGATATTCGCCAACCTAGGGCCTACTGGAGGAGGGACTCGAGGGTCATTATCTCTCTTTATTTATTTCCCTCCCAGGAGGGGTATATTTGGAGGGAGGGGGTCATGAAAGTTAGACCCTTTAATGGAAAATTTATAGCCTAAATAAATCCATGACCATGGTGTTTTATAGGAAAGTTGGATTTCCAGAGAGTCAAAGAAAGATACATTGAGCACATAGGTTGATGACACCATCATGAAACATACTTGAATATAGATATAATGATAAAGAGATTATATTATATAGTAATCATCTGTTTGAGGTATTATGTTGGTGTGGCATTAATTTATTCCTCTATGTGTGCCTTGGTGCGTTGCTAGATGCAAACCTTGGACTTTAGGCTGCTTTGCCTAATGCCACTAAAAAAAGTCCTAGAGGTTCACACACTAAATGTATCCAGAATCTTAGTTAAATAATATATTATTATTTATTATTTAAAGAATTGAACAAATATTATTCCCAGACATTGTTAAATAATTATTCATTTTTACTTGATCTCATATTTTCCTTCACCAGTTATTCGAGAGAATATTTAATAAAAATTTATTTTCTATTTAATGAATATAATATTTATTGATTTATTAGAAAATAAATTAGTGATATATATTTATTAAATAAATATTCATTATTCAAGGCCTGATAAATATTTTGTAGGAATGGAAGACTTAGTTTACTGTTTCGGTGAGAAATAATATATATATTGAATAATATTTTAAATAATTTCTGAGTTTAACATATGTCAATAAATAATAATATTTTTGTTTTATTATTATTATAGGCATGGGGTTCTAAAGGGATTATGAAAATTATAAAGGTGAATGTGCAATTATTATTTTCTAACTGTAACATTATATAATCCCAATTATATTATTTTCTTAAGAGTGTCAATTCATTTTATATTGCACAAAATGAGATCTGAAGAGAATCCTCTAAAATCCCTAGAGAGATACCTCTCCAAGAATTATCTCAAGAATGGAGAGTGACCATCCTCCACCACCACTCTAAAGTCTGGAGGGATCAAATAAAACCCTTCCTTGAAGTGGTTCTCGGGATGATGAAGGGAGAATGAAGCAAGCACTGGGATCTTCTATGATAGCACCTGTAGATTCCCACAGTGACATTTGGAGGTTTGTAGAACACATGTGGATCACTGCTAGAGGGAATATATTCTCTCTTCCTATAACACAACGAATTTACAACATAGAAACTTTTTTATATCCATCATAAAATAATGAATTTCTTGCAAGGTAATTCTTTAATTTCTTAAATTAAATATAAATAAAATGTGACAATCCTATTCTTTGGTTATGGAATTTATACTTTGTCTATATTCTTTGATTCAATTTTGTTTATCATTGCATTTATCATCATCTAAATATTGGATTAACCATAAATAATAATATAAAAACTTAATTGAGCATGTCCCATTCGACTCTTCCGCTATGCCAAAAGCCTTCTATATTAAAGTAATCAATATCAATAGAAATAAACAAGCATATACGTATATATAAACATCATAGTATGAATGATAAATAAAATATAATTGTTCTATAATTAATGAAATATTTCATACAGACTCACAACCATCCTAGTACATGTTAATAGATCTCCCACGAGGATGACCAAATATAAAGAATAAAATAATGAAAATAAAATATAAAAGTGGCTCTACTTCCAACCCTAAGGTTTACCTCATACCCGGTCAAAAACATATATCCATATACTCCAACTCAATCCTCAAACTCTATATGGGAGAACCTTCTCAATAATGAAACAATGGGATTGTTACCAATCCACTAAACATCCCATTATTGACTTGAAATCATACATAACATATTCACATGCACTAAGGTTCCCATGTACGGGGTGAGAAATAAATTCTTAATAGGCCACCCCAATGGTATACCAATCCTCTACTATCATAAAAAGCACATGAACATGTGATATTATTATCCTAGTTGAATAATAACTGGAATAAAATAATAAAATAATAAATAAACCACTCCTAATACTTGGGGTTTAACATGTTACCCAAGATTAAGAAATCATGCTTCGACCAGTGCCACAAGTCTTTGAACATGTGGCTCACCATGAAACATAGAATAAAGTGCATCCACTAGACCACAAGGAAGCTTACAGATGTCTAAAACACCATAATGTATTAATTATGAACCTTAGGATCTATCCATCGGAATCCAATACAAAAAATGCACCACTATCAGACTCTAGAACTCCAATAGTTTGATCTAAACTGGAAATAAGAACTCTAGGGTGACACTAGAGAACCAGTCAACATCCCAGTAGTCCTACAGAACTAGTCAGGAAAAATAATCTATTCTGTTAGTTCACACTACCTAACTGGGATACCATGATTTCATTGGGAACTTAGTATCCATGGGATATAATACACCATTCATGAGAAATCATCATCCATGGATCCAAAACCCTAATCCAAAGAATAATCCTAAATGGGGGGGGGGAGGTTGTATACATCTAGACTATCCATTATCTCCCTAGGATCCACCTAAAATTAATCAATGTAGGTGAGAATCCAAAAAAACACATGGATAGTGCCTCAACCCAAAAAACATCTTAATATCTTATATCACCTCTAAAATGTTATCAAGAAACAACCTCTATGAAACCAAGTCAAAATCCATATAAGCATGGGTTGAACAAATGCTTGAACCCATCATAATTAATGCTGAATCCTCAACACCGACCCTATGCAGGGTCAACGTAACATAGGGAACCTAGAAAGGTCTGTGAAACACATTGGAAATAGGACACCCTATTGAGAGATCCTCCATAAATCCAAAATTGGTTCAATCATGTTGCACAGGAAGAACTACAATTGGCCTCTTCGGTACACAACCCAACTTCAATAATCACTATGTATGTATGTGAAACCTATGGGATCCCTCAGACCTAACTCAACCTATACTCAATAAAACCCAGTTGTGCTGGACATCTAATTGTCTCATCATAGCCTAATGGATCAGACCAAACCAAAGCTCAAGAAATTGGTCTAAAAACTCAACCACTCAAACCTCAGGTAGCTGGTCTAATGATCCATGAACCATATAAAAGATATTATACCAAACCTCATGGAATCCCCAATCCAAGTCATCCATCAAGCTCATAAGCCTCACTCATGTCTCATCTATACTTCTCTCAAGAGGACTTTAAATCAAAAACCTTGAGGTAATCCTTATTCTATAACTTTCCCAAGTATACGAAATATACCAACCCTACATGGCGTGTTCTCTACATGGTGTACCTGGCCAGGTACCCCCCAATGGATCTGAAAAAATACCCCACATGGCCTCTGGCCGTATACCACACATGGGGTCTGACCATGTATCTTATACAGACATGTGCCCCCCACATGGGGTGTCTGGTTGAGTACTCAGCCACACCTTGAGTCTACCTGTATGGCGTGTCCTCATAGAATACATTTCATGTTTTCATATTCTTTAGCCTTTAATAAAAAAACAAATTCTGTATTTTCTTGAAAACTACATGCCATGTAGTTTGGTTTCCTGAATAGAAATCCCCTATGAAGCCCCCAAAAACTATGTTTCTCCTAAACAATTTTCACTACACCCCTCAAGGGGATTTCAATAGTATATAAAAAATATTAAAAATTTAAAATAATTAATATATTTAGATCATGGTGAAAAACTCAAAATAGGTTATACCTCATGGAGTATTACCAAATCATGATCTCATATACTCACTTTATAGTCAATACATACCGATCCCACTTCTCAAATGAAGCTCAATGAAGCTCAATCTCCTACTTTCCCTCTATCTCAGCGAGATCATGAAAAAGGGATAACCCCTCCCCATTGCAGAATATTCAAGAAAGAACATCGGTGGGGAGAGAAAAAGAAAAAAATAAAAAAAATATAAAATAAAAATAAAAATAAAAACCAGATAAAGGCTAGACATGAACTCAAAACCCTATCCTAGTTGATATCTCGTCTAGGTAAAAAAACCTATTCCAAACTCCACTGTAAAGTCAAAATTTCAAAATTTTACTTAATTTAAAAGACATCGATGATTATAACAATGAAATAATTAATATTTATTTAATAAATATTAATATATTCTAAAACATTCAACTCGCTCTAAATCACACAAAATTCTAGCACAAGGTTATACACCCCATTTTGATACCAACAGAATAGTTTGAAAATTATTCAAAGACATATGCAAGGGAAAATTATTATTTTACCATTATAAATTATTGGGAATAAAAATTTAAATTTTCCATGATTTTTTCAATACTTTATTATGTAGTTCATTAAAAGTATCCAATTTATCTAACTAACATAGAATAAACACATCTTAAACTTATTCATATAATTAATATCACTCATATATGAAAAAAATATAATGGGAATAATTAGAAACAAATATTAATCACATAATGTATTTAATACAAACTAATAAAACAACTATTTAAATATGGATTTGAGTGAACTAATTATCATGAAGCTCAACCCAAATCCATATTAAGTAATATTAAAATCCATATAAATACATAATGAGATAAACTAATAAACCACTCGCTATATATGAAGAAAACCAAAAACCACATTGAGTATTATTTAAATATATATGAATGAACATAGAGTATGGATCAAATAAACTCTCCACCTAAGGGGAAATCTTTAACCGTGTTAAGTATGATCTATATCTACATGAATTCACATTGAGTATGACTCAAAAATAAACTCCTTACATAAGGGGGAAATCCCACCTATACCTATTCCTTATATGTTATATATTCTATATTGATAATAATGTAAAACCTATATAAACATAGTCGTAAATACAATATCATAACCATGATAAATACATCAATGATTCTAAGGAAACAATTAACAAACCCAATGAAATCTCACATTAATCAACATTACCTAAAAAAATCAAGTCATATATCCTAGGTACCTCTCCAAATTCATTAAAAAAATTCCCATCAATTTCATTAATTATTTTTATCTTCACCAACCCTCTACCCATGACCCTACTACTCTTCAAAAAGCCTAAAATTAATCATTCATCTCACTTATAGTTAGTTAACTATATGATAACCCATATTTTATATACACTTTAATTTATGATCTATTATATAAAGATACACATAACACAATACAAAAAGATCAAGAGGCCCAATGTCCTTGGGAAAATAGATACATATCATAATAACTTGAAATAAGAATACAACAACATCATTTTAAAACCCCATAACATGTCCTAAAACTCCATTGAACTTATAAAACTGGACGAGATAACTTGATAATGTACAAAATAAAGGGATGATATATAAATCATAGTAAGTTAATAATCAAAGAATAACATGATGAAAGTAATAAAAGTTTTTCATGAGGTATATTAGGGTGAAAATGGGTGATAATAATAACTACTAACATCAAAGTATGATATAATATGATAAAATCAAGGAAACATAAGAATACTACGAAAAAATAAAACATGAAATCATAAGCATAAGTCATGGATAAATAACATGGAATCATAACATAGTGTTCTTAGGAAAACCACCTATGCACTATACATAGTATCTCATGAAAAAAACATTACCTAATGTATTAGAGGGTTATCTAATTCTGGTCTTACTTGTCACATTCATATCATGTACATACATTTGTGTGACACATGTATTTTTCAACATAAGTGAATCTTTCATCAATATTAATCCCAAAATTAAGGAGTGTAGGAAACATACATGGAATTAAAAAATAAATTAATTATTTTTAAATCAAGTTTAATACACTTGAGTTAAAATTGGGATGGGTATTCATGAAATAAAAGTTTGGAATGAAAAACCATGGGATAATTTTGGTAGCATAACAGGTGTACATAAAGGTTCTTGAAAGGGTTTAATGAGAGTGATAGGTAGTCTCTAAATATACGGGAATAAAATTATAGAAAAATGATGCTTAAAAACACATTACAACATTAACAATTTTAAATAAAAAATTCACTATATATAAAATACTTGAATGAAAAAAGAATAGAGAATCCATTACCTTGGGAGAGTGCCATTAAAAGCTTGGGATGATCTTCTTAAGAGCTAGGGAACACCTTGGGAGGGATTTTTAGAGGTACAAGGAGGGTAACTTGATTATTAATGAGTTTTTAGTTATGATGAATGGGTGGTTGGGTGGGTATTTATAGAAAAAGGGATGGGAATTCTTTATTAATTCCCAAAATTTGGATTTGGGATCCAAGTGATAAAATAATCAAAACTACAAATATTCCCATAGTTTTTTACTATAGTTTCTACAAAAGAGGATTGGTTTTAAATATTTTATTTGGTTAAGAACCCAAATCCTTAAAATAACACCATTAATGATGAGGAAGTGATTCATGTTCATAATGAATTGATTTTCAAACCCTAAAATATAATATAGGATTTAGAGGATTCATTAATAAAACAAATTAAAAAACACATTATTTTAAAGGGTAAATCTATTTTTGGTCATATATTCCCTTTATAGTATTTATTATATCACTTTGGGATATTACGATGTCATAATATATACCATATAATTATACCGTATTAAATTTTTACCCAAAAATTCAACCACATCAGAAAATTATGAAAATTCACCATTGAAAAATTTATTCGTGCTTATTTTGAAAAGAATATTTATTTTTAAAAAATAATTTTATAAATATGAGAATTTACATTTTAAAATATTTTTTTATTTATGGGAAAATACTAGTTTATACACACTAACCACATTCTGACCCCTATAAAAATTAAATTAGACTTAATTAAATTAAATTATCATTTATATTTAAATAATTATTATTTAATAAAATTATTTAATGAAAATAATATTCATTTAAAAAATTATTTAAGTTATCAAAAAAAGTTCATTAATTGAAACTATATATTTACATAAAATAAATTTTAGTTTATTCATATCAAAATATAATTTTTATTGAACTCATTATTTAATCATAGATATATATAAAGTAATATGAAAAGGGGATAAATAAAATAATTATTTCTAAAAAAATAAAACGTACAAGTTCATACTAATATGGTCTAAATACATAACCCCTTATTACACTAGTATATTCCCTAAGGGTGAGTTGTGTGATGGTGGTACTTTCTTAGGATAGTTTGATGAACATGGTTTTTTACATGATCTAGATATTATTAAAATTATAATATAAATGGTTTTGATCATGTTTTAGTTATTTACACTCAGCTTGGGCTTGGTCAAGGGAAAATCCTAGTGATTCAATCTCCCTTGGAAGCTCTAAAAATGGGCTTCATAGGGTATCTTCCTACTAGTCAGGCCCATTACTTCTTCCTTCTATGTCAATTAGATATTATTATTACCCTTAATATATAATAATATTAATGGTCACTATAGAATGGATATATTATCAATGGTTATTATTATTAATGGTCTTTTAATTCTGAAAAACTATATTTTATAGTGGTCCAAAATAACCAATGCAGTGCATGTGTTTTCTATAACTACATTACTTAATTTATTCATTCAAAAGGGAATTCAATTTATAAAGGTTCGGTAAATTACATTACTCACTTTATAAATTTATCCCTTGAAATTTCATTTTGTACATTAAAATAAATGAGGGAAATTATATCTCATATCCTATTTTGGTTCCCATGTTTCTTCTTAAAACATGTGGTTCCACCAAAATACTTGACTAGATGAGTTTTAATGTTTCATAAAACCTTTTCTCTATGATTTAGATTCAATACATGTGAGGGGTACAATATGTACTTCCTCAAGAATAATACATGGAACAAATCATGTATCTGAGATAGGTTAGGTGAGATTGATAGTCGATATGCCACAACATTGATGTAATCAAGGATCTCAAAGGGGATGATGTATCTTGGAATAAGATTTCTCTTCTTCCCAAACCACATGAATTTCTTCCACAGTGATATATGAAGGAACACCATATCTATGACCTCCAACTTAATGTCCTATCAATGATTGTTTTCATATATTTTATGTCGAATTTTCATGTATTTCCTAAGGTGCTGAATGGGTTTAACCTTATCTGTCATCACTTTGATAAGATCGGTTTCCATCAGCTTCTTCTCCCCAACTTCATCCCAACATGTTAGATTCTGAAACCACTTCCCACATAGATCCTCATAAGGTTCCATTTGAATTAAATATTGGAAAATATTATTATATGAGAACTCCTTTAGGGGAAGGTATTGATTTAAACATCCTTTTAAATCCTTCAAAAAAGATCTCAACATATTTTCCAAAGTTTGAATTATCCTCTCAGACTTACCATCCATATGAGGGTAATAAATAGTAATAAAACTCAACTCTATATCCAATTATTATTGAATGTTTGTCATAAACCTCAAGGTAAACCTAGGATATCAATTATATACAATGGAGAGCGATACTCCATGAAATCTTCCCAGTTCTCTTATGTATATCTTATCAAGCTGGATAAGAGATAAATCTTACTTGATAGAAATTAAGTGCACTAACTTTGTAAGGAAATCAACTATAAAACAAATGGTGTTATTTCCTTTATATTTCATGGGGAGTTCTATGATAAAATCCATGGTTATGTTTTCCCATTTTAATATTGTCATGGGAAATGGTTGCATCATACCCTTAGACTCCTATCATTTACCATTGCCTTGTTGGAATACCAAGCATCGAGATACAAAATTTTCAATCTATCTCTTCATGTTATCCCACCAGATGTTTTTCTTCATATCTCTATACATATTAGTTCTTCCTTGATGAATAAATGAGAGTGAGATATGAACATTATCTCGAAGTTCCCTTTTCAGTTGTATTTTTGATATGACACATACTCAAGTTCCAAACCTTATAAATACATCATTATTAAAGTTAAACTATAGAATATTCACTACCTTTATTTTTATCTCCTTATCATATTTTTAGGCCTATTTGATCCTCTCTAGAATGGATAGTTGAGTAGTTATTTGAAAAAGGTAGGATGAATTTCCTTTTATGATTCCCATATTAATCCTTTGAATGTATAAGAATACTAGATCTATTATTAATCCACATAATGGATAAGGTTATAAGATCCTTTCTACTCATGTAATCTTCCACTATGTTCGACTTTCTAGGATGGTAATGGATTTAATAATTGTAATCCTTGATCTGATATAACCGCCTTCATTGGAACATATTTCAAACATTTTATGTGAATAAATACTTGAGGCTTTTATGATCCATATATATGTCAAACTTCTCCCTATAGGGATAATTCCACTAAATACTAAAGGTGAAGATCATTGAATCCAATTATTTATCATTTTTTGGTAGTTCTTCTCATGTATATTTAATTAGTGGGAGGAATAGACTATCACTTTTTATTCTATCTTGACTACACAACCCAAGTCCTTTTTTGATGCATCAGTATAGATAAAAAATCCTTCCCCACTGGTGGGTAATGTGAGCATAGGTACAGTGATTAGCCTCTTATTTTAATCATTAAATCCCCTTAATATTCATTAGTAAATACAAAATTAACTCCCTTCCATGTTATCTTGGTTAGAGGGATTGAAAATCATGATAAATTTCTCACAAATCAATAATAGTACCCATCTAATCAAATGAAACTATGGATCTCCATTACAGATGTTGGTTTGGTCCATCCTTTAATTTCCTTTGTTTTTTAATTATCTATAGATATCCATTTTTTTCCAATAACATTCCCTTATAATGTTAAATGATCCATCCAAAACACACACTTACTGTACTTATCATATAAATTTTTCTTTTTTAAGGTCTTTTATACAACACTCAGATGCTCCTCATGTCCCTCCTTGATTTTGGAGTAAAAAGGAATATCATCTATCAAGATAACCAAAAATTTGTCAAGGTAACCCCTAATGAATCTATTCATTAATTATATAATGATATCTTTAGAATTAGAGAGTACAAATGGAATCATTATGAACTCATAGTGGCCATACCTTGTATGAAAATCATTCATGGGGATATCCTCCCTCATCACCTTTATTTGATAATATCACAACTAAAGATCCACCTTAGAAAAGTATTGGGCTCTCTATAGCTGATATAACAAGTCATTAATCCATGGAAGAGGATAGTTGTTCTTTATAATTATCTTGTTGAGCACATGATAATCAACGCAGAGGGATAATGACCCATCATTCTTCTTGACGAAAAGGACTGGCGCACCCCATGGTGAAGTTCTTGGGAATATAAACCTTTTATACAAATTCTCCTATATTTTCTTTTTTATATATTCATGATAAAAAATGTACATTATATATAGAGTCTTGGATATTGGAAAATATTAAGGTATAAGTTTTATTGAGAACTCAACCTCTCAACTAGGAGGATGACTGAGAAATTCTTTGGGGAACACATCAATATAATCCCTTATAATGTGAATTTAATCAAGGTTGATCTTTTAATTAGTCACAATCATTTTAGCTAGATTCACTTGATTATAAGGAAATAATATTAATTCTTAAGATGATTATTACAAAGTAGATGCATTATCCTCCTTACACTGTTATAGGTTCAGTGGGTGATTCGTGATACAGAGGGTGATTTCCTTCTCTCAGAAATTTATGTTGGGTCTATATAGGTTTAATAAAATTCATGCCTATAATGACATTTAATAACACTATAGGGTGTATCAAAAGGTTTTATAGAAAATTAAGATAAAAAATATTGATAGGGGAGAATTTATATATTTAGGATGAAATAATTACCCCATTTTCTATTTTCATTGATAACTCAACTTCCATATTTTTAGGTGGTGTTTTAATTGGTCCACTAAAATTTCATGATATGAATGATTATAAGGAACCAAAATCTAATATAATTCTTATAATCTTTTAATGAAAAACTAATATACCCATCATCACTTAATTATTAGGATCCACCTCAATAGTTGTGATGGTATAAGCTTGAACTTTCTCTCAAGGACTTGGATGTTTTTGTCATTAGTTATCATTGAAAAACCTTGTCTTAGTACATTGGTTTGTATGATGTATTTATTACTTTTAGTTGAAACATTTATCAATAATATGAGGGTTTAATGGAGCAATCCTTTCTTCCATTAAATTTGTTACTTCCTCCCATAAACATTTATTAGCTAGAAAAAATTCCTACCCATACATAATGCATTTACTTATCCCCTTTATGAAATTTATGAGATTATTCCCATACATTTGATAAGTGGGATGTTGTAATTTATTACCACCATGATATTTCTCCACCTCTCTTCTATAATTAAACTACATTCTTTGGTTCTTATCTCAAAACCCATACAACCCTTGAGATTCGTTGATATCCATTTCAGCATTGTGAGAACATAAAACAATTTCATCATAGTTTTCAATGTATCAAATCACCAAATACTTTAATATATTCATATTTATCCTACTAAATAAGTAGTCATATTTACTATCAGATTCAATGAAATATCCAGGGGAATATCATGCAAGTCTTGTCAAGTTTGACTCATATTACCTGATGGATTCTCCATCCTTGTTCTTGATTGCAAAGAAATCCGTCTCTATTATAAGATAGTGAGTGTAAGTAAAATATTTAGTGAATTGTTTTCCTGAATTATTTCAACTCCATCACTTCGATATCTTTCCCATGATTTATATTATTGACAAAATTCCACCATTTATCATATTTTCCCTCCATGTGATAAATACCCATCATGAAATTCTATTGAATAGAGCATTAAAGGATGAAGAAGATTATTTCAATAGAGTTGATATATTATTATGTGATTAAGTGATCAAAATATCCCTTGAAATTTAGAGACATTTTTCACATAAAGGTTTCAATTGAAACTTTCTATTTCTTACAGGGATTTGGGGTTTCCATGTTATTCAAGTTTCTATTAAAAATATGAGTTTATTTTGTAAGTATTATCATAAATTTATTTATTTTTTCTCCCATTGATTTAGGTATCTCATTTGGGAAGTGATCACACTACCCATCACATTGGGTTTTGACTCGGTTCCAACTATTTAGAGACATTGACTAAAATAAAGTGAAAATATGGATACAAATTTTCAAAATATTAATAAAATAAAATGGAAACTATGAAAATTGAAGGGATAAATCATAAATGAAATATATTTATTAGTTTATTAATTTTTATGTTTTAGTCTAAGTCATCCATGGTCTATTTACTAACATTAAATTTCATGGGAATTCTTGTTCCCTTTATAGTGGTTCATAAAGAGCTTCTGATTTTACTAGAGTGTATTACCCAAGAGTGTGAAAACAAGTGTGAAATAAAACCTTTTTTCATGCACTAGGTAACTGTAATGGCCCAGACCCCTCTGGTCCATTCCTTTATGAAAAGACAGAGTTTGAAGTGTTTTGTGAAGCAATAATAGCTCCTTTCAAGAGTTTTCTAGAAATATAAATTTTCCAATGGTAGGTGGTATCAGTAGCTCAGCGTCAGTAGCTCAGTGTTGGTAGCTCGCATCTGTTTCTCAACGTTGGTAGATCGCTTCAGTATCTCCGTATAGGTAGATCAACGCTAGTGTAGCTCACATCAGTGGCTCATCGTTAGTAGATCACATTAGTGGCTCAGTTTTGGTATCTCATATTGGTAGCTCAGTGTCAATATCTCTTGTTGGCGGCTCAACATCTATAGATCAAATTAGTAGATCAACATTGGTAGCTTTAATTTGTAGATTAGCATTGGTATCTTAGCATCAGTGGCTCAACTTCAGTTACTCTCTGATGGTAGGTTACATTGGTGAGTTACATTGATGTAAAATGAGTTTAAAACCATATTTAAGTGTTTTTGAAGCCGTTTCAAAGGATGTAAATTATATCCTTAAATTTATAACATCCTAGAGACTCCTAAATGGCCAATCCACATGGACTTGGTCAAGATCATCATTTAAAGGACTTTAAAAACATTTCATTCCATTGATATATGATCTGGACTTTTCTAAAGGTAAGATCCTCTCTTTCTTGAACCATTCTGTTTTCTCTTAGTATGCCCAGAACCATTCTTCACCATGGAATCGTGTGTTGTGCTATGGAATTTAGATCCAGTTTTCCCTTGGAGTCTTCCTCCTACTCACACACCCACGATTTTGGTGCAAGGAAGAGTTGATGATCAACTATTATTCCAAGTAGGGATCTCTTAGTCTTTATTTTAATTGTGTATCATGCGGGGTGGTAAACAGATGTCTCTTAGAGAATACGGTTGAATACCAATCATAATTAAGGCTGTTATGAAGATGAACAAACCTATTACGATAATGGGTTTTGTTACCTTAGTAATAAATTTTGGGTTGGGAAGATAATGATGTTGATAATTTATTTTATCTGTTATCTTTGATCCATGTTGTGAATTGTATGGGTTGCATACTTCTGAAAATCATGGTCATTTGTGGTCTCTATTTGTAAACATATATGGATTGTCGATTACTGCTGTAAATTTGGAAATCTGACTAATCATGTATACCCGGTTAAATAAATGGATTCCCCAGGATTGAACTTGTTCTATGATTACCCTAGAATAATGAAAGTGGAATTGAAGAATGAGCGATGATAAATCTGAATACACTTTGAGTGTTTGGTGTGGTTGTGTGTTGTGTGTGGTTATTTTTGGCTTTTGTGTCTTGTGCTGATTGCATGGTATTGTGGCTGGGGTCGTGGCTGTGTGTATGGGGTGGTGTGGGTGGTTTAATGGAATATCATGTTGAGAAATTGGTTGATTATAGAATGGAAGAAATTTTTTTTGTAGTGGGACTTCATCTAGGTTGTGTTATGTTTGTAGGGGCGTGGTATGTTTATGCAGCGGGGCTATAGATTGTTGTGTTTGGGGGGCGATGGATGTTTATGGAAGTGATGAGTGTGGTGTGGATATGCAGCGGGGATACTGAGTATGGTTGTGATGAGGTGAGGTGCAGGGTTTTTCTATAAGTTGGGGGTTTTCTTATTGAGATAAAGGACAAGGAGACATGACTTTGAAGAATTATAATGGTTGTGGTTAGCTTGGGTGCTAAGTGGTGAGGAAGTGTGAAGTAGAGTGTTTTATCATAGTTTTCTTCCACTGTTTGGCTTGATTGTGAGGCTGATTGTGTGCTATGGTTTTTAGTTGCCCAGTTAGGGATGGAATAACCAGTGAATGCTTAATAACATTGAAATGATTGGGATTTATGATGCTTTATTTAGTCAAATTTTGAAGTGACTGTCATTTTTCCTAATATATGCATTTAGAGGTCGTAGAAAAGGTAGTTTTGTGGGTTATTTTTTGGTTTTGGGAACCCATAGTTTGGTATTAGTATTTGAAACCTATATATATACATGTATTTCCTTGTGATTACTATATTCACCCACCCTAGTTGAGCACTATGCAATGAACACCCCCATTTTTATGCGAGAGGGTGTTTTTTTTTCAAACATCCTAGTGGGATGAGGGATGGTTGGCCTCCCACTCTTCCCTTCCTCCCTCTTCCAAGAGGTGATAACCCAATAATCTTTGGGTATGTTGTGGTTTGTGAGGCTCAGGTGTGTGCAGGTGAGTTGTGGTTCCCAGGTGTCTTGGGGATGAGATGTGTTGTGGTTCCCAGGTGTCTTCTGGATGTGGTGTGGTTTGTGGCCTAGGTGTCGGCGGGAGGGATGAACTGTGGTTGTGAGGCCTATGTGACTGCAGGTGGGATGAGATGCGGTTGTGAGGCATAGTTGTCTGCAATTTGGATGTGATGTGGTATGTTCGGAAGAGATGGGAGTATCAGGATGTCTGCCGTTAGGGTGTGAGAGTTGATAATTAGTGGAAAAGTGGTGTGGGGTACCCTATCATTGATTTTATCTATATTACTTTACTTGATTTGCATTATTTTGTGAGAGTGACTTTAGTGAGGTTGGGGTGGTTAGTGCACCATGTTAGGTGCTTTTGGTTTATGCTGTTTTCTCACAGGGGAATTAGTATGTCACCCCCACCTGTGTATGAGAGACTTTGGTTTTTCCTACTGAGTATACTTGTATGCTCACCCTATGTATATAAAACTGCATTCAGGTTTACAGGGGGACTACATGGACCGTGCTAGGAAGTAATATCTTGTACATTAGGGCAATTGTTGTGTCGCTGCTTAGCTTTTATTTTGTTATTTACTTTGGAGACTCTTTATTTTGGATCATTTTCATTTTGAACATTCATGTGGGATGATGTGGATTTTATTTTATCTATATATATTTATATTGGAGTTGTTTGAGGTTGGTAAATCTTATCTCCCAATCTTGGTTAATATAAAAAGTTAAATGCCTCCCATTCTATGATATTTCTATACCCTTGGTGCTAGTCGCCACCCTAGGGCCTACTGGAGGCAAGATGCAGGGGTTGTTATATCTCTTCCTTCATTTCCATCTTGGGAGGGTAATATTTGGAGGGAGGGGGTCATGATAGAATGGTATCAGAGGATGATGGTTGAGATATAGGATGGAGTTTGGAGTTAGTCATAGTGAGGATTGCATGGGTTGGTAGGGAAATAGTGTTAGCTAACCTTGGTGCGTGACATAGTCTAGGGAAGACCGACTAGGACATGGGATTTTAGGTCCCCCCATGATTTGTTTAAATAACTCTAATAATACCAAAAAACCAAGTGAGTCTACTCTATTTTTAGGGTAGAGACCCTGGGAATGGTACATGCATCATGATGAAATGTGTTCTAGTTTGTATAGGGTGTTTTAGGGAATTTAAATAAATAAAAAGTTAAAATGAATCTTAAACAAAATTTCATACTACTTGGGATTAGGAGTTCCTTTTTTACTTTTATGTTATGGAACATTGTCATCATCCACGAGTGGATTAGGTAGTAGAGGCTCAGTATCCTGATCTAGATGATCAATGGTGGATTGACCCAGTGGAGGAGGATGACGAGTGGCAGAAAAAATTATGTGATTTCTAGTGATAGACTATGAGGAATTATGAGGGTTGCGTTTCGAACATGGAGATAGAGAGTTGGATCAGGGAGCTTGTGATCACCTTTATATTGATCTAGGATCCAACGGGGTAATAGGTTCCTTTGTAAGTGAACCAGATGAGGGGAGCTACACATCAGTGGTGGACCATGTACCTAGGGGAGATAAAGGAGGCAGATGTTTTGTGGGTCAATTTTGAGAATGAGTTTCGAGCATAAGTCCTTTCCTCAACCATGAAGGATAAGAAGCGACAAGAGCTACTCTCCCTCCAGCATGGGAGTATATCAGTATCGGATTTGGGGATCAAGTTCAAGGATCTCACTCACTTTGCTTTGAATCTCTTATCGGATGAGGAGTCTCAGGTAAGATTCTTAGAGGAGTCACTTTATCCTTCTCTCCAGTATGAAGTTACTCCCTTCACCTTGAAAACATACCTAGAGGTACAGAAGAAGGAAAAAGTAGTTGAGAGGTTGTACTAATGAGGAGGTCTACTGTGATATGAGAGAAAGAAGGGTTCTTTGAAGGGAAAGGATAACAATGATAGGTGTAATGTTCTAGTGCCTTTGAAGTTTTAGCCATCAAGGAGTTGACCGTAACATTTTCTGTTTCAACCTTCAGGTCCTCGTGCCTATCCTTCAGGCCTGGGGACAGTGTGTTTTATATTTTGAGTTCATGGGAACCTTTAGAGTTAGTGGCCGATATCTGTTTGAGCTTGGTATGATGGAGGTGGGTAGGTTCAGTACCTACCTCAATAGAAGTTGTCTTCTAGGATGTTTCGACAGAAGATATTATAGGATCCTACTCCAGAAAGGGGATATGGGGTAGGTGGAGACCAACATCAGGGAATTCTTCAAGGACCTCGACCTGAGTGTGTTCAAGGAGGCAGTCATCCGCAGAGTGGTAGAGGATCTGGGCGTTGTTAGTTATACACTGTAGAGGTAGTAGTTCTCATAGGGCCAAAGATCATTTGAGGTATTATTAGTTTGTTCAGTACTCTTTCTTGTTCTTTTTTTGATTTAGGAGCTTCACACTCCTTTGTTTCACCTAGTCTAGCCCATTCTCTGGGACTAGAAATAGAGAGTGTTTCCATTCCCCTGGTGTTGAGTACCCTATTGAGAGGCCATACCAGCTTGTTTGATGTTTTTTGGGCATGTAGACTGATGTTGGGGCCACATCAGTCTAATGGGGATCTCTTTTTTACTATAGATTCATCCATACATTTTTATCCATGGCATTGAATGGTTATTTTACATTCATGCTGTTATTGACTACTTTTAGATAAGAGTTGTGTTTTTAGACATGGATGGACAATGTGTGGATTTCATTGGGGAGTGAAGTTTTCATGTGGGTAACCGACATGTAGAGCCTCTTATTTCTTTGTTGGTCGAGTTTTCTATGAGATCGATATACGCTAAGATAGTGGAGGCTCCTAGAGTTTTTGAAGAGTTCTTGGATGTCTTCCCAGAGGAGGATTTGACTCAACCCCCTCTACGTGTTATTGAGTTTAGGATAAAATTACAACCCAGTGCTAGTCTGATTTTGATAGTTTCCTATCAGATGGAACCTTATGAGTTTTGGGAGTTGTGGATTTAGGTTGATGACTTGATGAAGAAGAGATTTATCTAGCCTAGTGTGTTTCTTTGGGGTGCTTCGGTATTGTTTGTAAATAAGGCATATGGTGGTATGATGATATTCATAGACTACCAGAGGTTGAATTAGGTGACAGTAAAGAACCATTACCCACTAATAAGGATAGATGATATTTTTAAATAGCTGAGGGTATAAAGTTGGTTTTTTAAGATTGATCTATGGTATAGGTACCACTAATTGAGTGTGAAGGAGGGTGACATCCATAAGTCTGCTTTCATGTGCAGTTATGGGAACTTCAATTATATGGTCATGACATTAGATGTTACGAAATCACCATCCGTGTTCATGGGGCTCATTAATTCCATCTTTCATGAGTTACTAGACTAGTTTGTCATCATATTCATTGATGAAATCCTAATATACTCAATTTTGGAGGAGGAGCATACCAATCATCTCAGGACCATCTTGAAGGTTCTTCGACAACACCAGATCTATGGGAAGTTATCCAAGTGTAAGTTTTAGAGGTGGGAGGTCCATTTTCTTGGACATGTGGTGTCTCAGCAGGGCATAGACGTGGATCCATTGAAGGTTAAGGAATTTTTTTCTTAGGAATAACCCAAGAACATGGTGGAGGCTTGCAATTTACTTGGTCTAGAAGGATATTACTAGAGATTTATACCTGATTTCTCTCGATTTGCAGCTCCATTGAAGGTTCTAACTAGAAAGGGACATGCCTTTATATGGAGTGAGTAGTGTAAAATAGATTTTAGCTATTTAAAGGGGAAGTTGGTAAGTGATCTAGTGCTCCAATTTCCAGAGCAAGGGTTGATGTTTGAGGTGTTTTACAATGCTTCCCATCTGGGATTAGGATGTGCGTTGATGTAGTAATGGGGAGTGATCCATTATGGTTTTGGGAAATTATGTTCTCATGAACATAACTATTCCACCCATGATCTGGAGATATAAATGGTCATGTTTGAGCTAAAGTTGTGGAGGAATTTCATCATTGGGGATTTCTTTTGTGGTCAACACATATCACAAGGGATTGAGGTATATCTTTTTTCGAGCTAGATCTGAACTTGAGACAATGGAGGTGGATAGAGTTTCTACAGGACTATGATTTTGAGATATCCTACACCTTAGGAAAGGTGAATGTTGTAGATGATTCCGTGAGTATAAATTTTCCTAGAGAGGTATTTTGGGAATCTGTAGACACTTGGAAGGAAATGAGGGAGTTGTACACCTTAAACTTAGATACATGAATGAATGGTAGTAGAGGTTATCAGTTTTAAATGATAGGGAAGTCATCTCTAATACTGCAAGTGAAGGATTCTTAGTGGGGAGACTTAGCGGAAAAGGTTATGCACAATCACAGTAACTAGGGTAATGATATGGAAGGATGGACATAGGATGTCTAGAATCAAATGTTGTTCTGTGGAAGGCTGTTTGTTCTAGTAGAAATGCATAAGGGAGTTATCTGTGAGTTTCACATCTCATCCTTTGCGGTACACCCAATAGTTTCCAAGATGTACCGTGGATTGAGAGAGCAGTTTTGGTGGCCCAGGATGAAGCAGGAAGTGGCAAAGTTTGTGGAAAATTGCTTGGTGTGACATCAATTAAAGGATGAGCACCATGTTCCCAGTGGTTTCTTGCAGCCCTTATATGTCCCCAAGTGGAAGTGGGATGACAACTCAATGGATTTAGTCACAGGGCTACTTAGGGACATGGGAGGATATGATGCTATCTGGGTAGTAGTGGATTGACTGACTAAATTGGAACACTTCTTAACAATTAAGGAATTGGGCGTAGTGGATTCCTTGTCCAGGAGATATATGGATGATGTGGTGCAGCTACATGGAGTTCCGAGGTCCACTCTCTCGAACTGGGATACATGCTTTACCTCACAATTATAGAGGGTATTAAAATATTCTTTTGGTACTCAGTTGCGCCTTATCACTACCTTTCACCCTTAGATAGATGGGTAAATAGACCGGACCATCTATAAATTAGAGGAAATGCTGTGAGAATGCATCTTGGATTTTTTTGGGTCTTGGGTATGACACTTTAACTTGATAGAGTTCACTTATAGAAATATCTATCACTCTTCCATTAGCATGGATCCGTTTGAATCTTTTTATAGAAGGTCATGTCGTTCACCTTTGTGCTGGATATAGGTTGGGGAGACAACTGTTCTTTTCTATGAGGTAGTGTAGAGAATGATAGAGAAGTTTTATCTTATTTATGATAGGATGAAGGCAGTGTAAGACTGGAATAACACATACAATGATCGTAGGAGGAGGCCCTTGGAATTTTAGTTTGGGGATCATGTGGTCTTGAAGGTTTCCCCTCGATGTGGTCAGTGGAGGTTTGGCAGAGGGATTAAGCTTTCTCCATGGTTCATCAGACCCTTTGAGGTGTTGGGGAGAGTTGGCGAGTTGGCATACCGGTTGGCACTACCACCGTAGTTGGAGAAGGTCCACGATGTCTTTCACATCTCTTAGCTTCATTAGTATCTTCCCAATGACTCCCATGTCATTGATTTGGGAGAGTTGGATATCGAGGATGATGCAACATTCATGTAGCAGTAGGGGAGATCTAAGATATTCGATAGAAGATGCTGAGTGGATGAACCATTCCTTTGGTTTGTGTGTTGTGGAGGCATATTGGCTTTGAGGAGAGTACTTGGGAGTGAGAAGCGCATATGCGTGCCTAGTACTCAAAGTTATTTTGAGTTAAACCTTGTCCTTTTTTTCTTTGTAATGCTTGAACATTGTTCTTTATAAGATTAGTTGTTTCTTTGTTCTGTGATGTGTGATAAAGTCCTGAAATATGAAAAGGGGAAGACCATATTACTAATCAAGATGCATTAACTGAGATACGATTAAACCCGTGTAGGAGATTCAGTGCTACCCAGAGTGGATAATATTTTTACATGGAGGAATGAATTCCCTAACTTATGTTTATGGATAGTTGTTTCTTGTGTGGGGTATCTTGTGGATTTTTGGGTTAGTAGATATCAGGGGAGGTGTCCTTGGATGTCAAGGTTTCACTTCATATTTGGAACCAACAGGGTGGTTTATCCTTGAGAGGTATCTTACGAGGTGGTTGTTCGGACCCCTCTTTATTCAAGGTTTGGTTTTAAATTCTAGAGGGATAGAATAGTTTGAGAGGTATTTGATGTAATGGACCCAACCCCTATGGTCCATTACATTGTGAAAATCAATTGTTTGAGTTGTTCTTGGAGGCAACAATAGATCAGTTCGAGAGTTTTCTAAAAATCTAGTTTTCCAAGAATAGGTGGTATCAATAGCTCAACATTGGTAGCTCGCATTGGTAGCTCAGAATTGGTAGATCTCATCAGTAGATTAGTGTTATTGGATCAACTTCAGTAGCTCTTATTGGTATCCCAACATCAGTAGCTCGGTCGGTGGATCAACATCGGTAGCTCGTGTTGGTAGCTTAGTGTCGGTATCTCACGTCGGTGGCTCAACATTGGTAGCTCAACATCGGTAGCTTGAATCGGTAGATCAACATCCATAGCTCAGTATTGGTGACTCAACATTGGTGACTCAATGACAATAGGTCTCTTCGGTGAGTCGTGTCAGCGAATTAGTATCGGTGAGTGGCATCTGTGACTCGCCCAATGGTGAGACATTTCCAACTTTTCCCAGTTTTTCCAGTTTCACCCCTCTTACATTTTATTTGACATAAAATGAGTTTAAAACCATATTTTAGTTTTTTTGAATTTGTTTCAAAGGATGTAAATTATATCCTTAAATTCATAACACCTCGGAGACTCCTAAATGGCCAAGCCGAGTGGTATTGGTCAAGATCCATATTTAAATTCCTTGAAAACCATTTCATTCCATTGATACAGGATTAAGAATTCTCTAGATACAAGATCCTATATTCCTTGAAACCTTCTATTTTATCATGGTGCACCCAAATAATTTATTCCCCATTTATTCGTGGGTTGTTTTGTGGCTTTCAGATCCAGTTTTCCCTTGGAGTCTTCCTACTACTCGCTCACCCCCTATTTTGGTGCATGGAGGAGTTACTGATCAACTATTCTTCCAATTAGGGATTCCTTAGTCTTTCTTTTAATTAAGTATCATGCAGGTTAGTAAGGTGATGTCTCTTTGAGAATGTGTTTGAATCCTAATGTTAATTGGGGATATTATGAAGATGATCATACCTGTTTCGATAACAGGTTTTGTGACCTTAGTAATAAATGAGGGTCTGGGAAGACGATGATGACGATCATTTGTTTTATCAATTATCATTAATCCATGTTGTGAATTTTATGGGTTGTATCCTTCTGAAAATCATGGGTGGTGGTGGTCTCTGTTTGCACACCTGTATGGATTGTATATTACTACTATAATTTTGAAAATCTGACTAATCACGTATACCTAGTTAAATAAATGGATTCCCCAAGATTAAAATTATTATGTGATCACCCCTAAATAATGAAAGTGGAATTAAAGAATGAGTTATGCTAAATCTGAATACACTTTGAGTATTTTATGTGGTGTTGTGGCTATGTTTATGGGGTGGTATGGGTGGTGTAGTGAAATCTCAGGTTGATAAATTAGTTGATTGTGAATTGGATGAACATGTTATGCAGTGGGACTGCATCTGGGATGTGTTATGGTTATTGGGGCATGGTATGTTTTTGAATCAAGGCTACCAATGGTTGTGTTTGGGGTGAGACAGATGTTTAAGGATTTTATGAGTGTGGTGTGGATATGTAGTGGGGCTATCGAGTATGGCAGTGATGAGGTGACTTTTGGAGTTTGTCTGTATATTGGGGGTTTCTTGTTGAGATATAGGGAATGGAGACATGAATTTAAAGAATTATAATGGTGGTGGTTGGCTTGGGTTCTAAGTGGGGAGGAAGTGTGAAGTATGGCATTTTATCATAGTTTTCTTCCTCGTTTTGTCTTGGTTTTGAGGCTGGTTGTGTTCTTTGGTTGTTAGTTTCCCAGGTATGGATATAAGAAATGTTAAATGATTAATAATGTCTAAATTATTGTGAGTTATGTATATTTCCTTTTTCATATTCATAATTGACCATCGTTCATCCAGATACATGCATTTATAGGTAGAATCAAAGGTAGTTTTGTGGCCTGGTTGTTTGTTTTGGGAACCCATAGTTTGGGCCAAGTGTTTGGTATCTAGATATATACATGTATTTACTTGTGATTTATATATGCACCCCACACCATTTGAGAACTATACATCAAAAACCCCCATTATTATAGGGGAGGGTGTCTTTCCTAAACATCCTGGTGGGAGGATGGATGACTGGCCACCCACTATTCCCTACTCCCTCTTCCAGGCAGTGATAACCCAAGAAGTTTCTGATAGGTTGTGGTTTGTAAGGCCCAAGTGTGTGCGGGTGAGTTGTGCTTCCCAGGTGTCTTCGTGATGAGATGTGTTGTGGTTTCTAGGTGTCTTTGGGATGTGATGTGGTTTGTGTCCCATGTGTCTGTGGGAGGGATGAGATGTGGTTGTGAGGCCTAGGTGTATGCAGGCGGGATGAGATATGGTTGTGAGGCCTAGGTGTTTGCATGTAGGATGTGGTGTGGTATGTTCAGAAGAGGTGGGAGCACCAAGACCTCTACCATTAGGGTGTGAGAGTGTCTAATTAGTGGGAAAGTGGTTTAGGGTACCCTATCATCGATGTGCTCTATATTACATTACTTAAATTTCATTTTTTGGTAAGTGTGCCTTTGGTGAGGTTGGGGTGGTTAGTGTACCCTGTTAGGTGCTTTTGGTTTATACTGTTTTCTCATGGGGAATTAGTATGTCTCCCACACTTATGCATTAGATACTTATGTTTTTCCTATAGAGTATACTTGTATGTCCACCCTACGTATATAAAACTACTTTCAGGTTTCCAGGGGGACTATATGGACCGTACTAGACAATACTATCTCGGACATTGGGTATAGTTGCTATGTTGTTGCTTTTCTTTTCTTTTTGTATTTACTTTGGAGACTATTTCTTTTGTATTAGTTTCATTTTGAACATTCAAGTGGGATGATTTGGATTTTATTTTATCAATATATATCTTTCCTGTATTTTTTTGATGTTGGTACATCTTATCTCCCGATCCTGGTTACTATAAAAAGGGTAATGCCTCCCATTCTATGATATTTATATACCCTTGGTGTTGGTCACCATCCCAAGGCCTACTGGAGGCAGTAATCGAGGGTCATTATATCTCTTCCTTAATCTCTATCTCATGAGGGGCATATTTGGAGGGAGGGAGTCATGACAATAACAAATGATTTAACAACCAATTCTCCCTTTTCAAGGTTATTATCCCTAGGTATAATTGTGCCCGATACACATCCACTTGTAGTGTGAAAACATGTATTTCATTTCTTGGATACCACATGATATATACTTTACCAAAATTTATTAATGTTTTTATATTTTTATTATTATCCCAATGGTTTTAACTAAGGTTTTCTAGTCCTAGTCCCCCCCCAAAAACTAGACATTTCTATGATACCAACAATGTAACCTATATTTTCTATACATTTTATTTCATGATTTATTACATGGATATGCACATAACATAATCCCAAAATACTGATAGAACTAGTTTAATTGGGTAAGTAGGTATATATTAACATAACATGAAATTGGAATACAAAATAATTATTTAAAAACCCCATAACATAGCCTTAACTTCCATTAATCTTCTAAAATTTCACAAGATAACCTGGGGACGTACATAAGAAACACAGTAAGGGAATAATCAAATCATAACATGATGAAAGTAATACATATGAGTCAATAGGTATATCAAGGTGACATAAAATGGTGATATTAATTAACATGAACATCAAATCAGGATATAAGATTATAACATTAAGGAAACATAAGAATGTAGCGATAACATAAAACATGATATCATAAGCATAAATCAAGTCTAACTATTCAGAAATCATAACATAGAATGATTAGGATAACTTCCCACACACCAGAAATTATATATTATGTGATAAAAACATTACCCAATGTATAGGAGGACTATATAATTTCGAGCTCACCCATTACATTCATATCATGTACATGCATTTGTGTGCCACATAGATCGTACAATATAAGAACATATTTCATCACTTTTAATCCAATGATTAAGGAGTGTAGGTTACATAATTATAATTTCTTAATCCATTATGTATTTTTTACATCTAGGTGAATACCCTTATGTGTAAATGAATATGGGTATTCACAACACAAAATTTTGGCATGGAAAATCATGGAATAATTTCGGCAACATAACGAGTGTACATAAAGGTTCATGGAATGGTTTAATGAGAGTGAAAGATAGACTCTCATTACTTGGTAATCATAATGATAACAAATATATGTGTAAAAACACATTACAACATGAAATATTATAAATAAAAAGGCTTAGTATAATGAAAGTACTTAAATAAAAAGGCAGGGGAGAGAATCCCTTACATTGAGAGGTGCCTCTAAAAGCATGGGTGGATCTTCTCAAGAGCTTGGAAACACCGAGGGAGGTATTTTGAGATATAAATAGATATTAAATTCAAGATAAAATTTATTTTAGTGAAAATTAATGGGATATTGGGTGGATATTTATAGAAAAAGGGAGGGAAATTCTTTATTAATTTCCAAACCTAGGTTTTGGACTCTAAGTAATAAAATAATCAAAACCACAAAACTTTACATGTTTTTGGTTCATGTTTTCTACTAAATAAGACCATTTTTAAATATTTTATTATTATAAGAACCAAACCCCTTAAAATAACAACATTTATGATGTGAAAGTGAGTCATTTCATAAAGAATTTATTTTAAAACCTCAAAATGTAATATAGGTTTTAGTGGATTCATTAATGGTTTGTAAAATTAATAAAATAACTTCATAAAAACAATATTTTAAAAGGTAAATATATTTTTTTACTAGATTTATAGTATTTAGTACATAAATTTTTTGATTTTATGATTTCATAATACATAACATATATTTATAGCATATTTAATTTTTTACCTAAAAATATTATTCTCTTAGAAAATTATGAAAAATTAGACATTGGATAATTTCATCATGATGATTTAAAAAATATATTCATTTTACCAAAATAATTATCTAAATATGATAATTCACACTTTTAAATAAAAATACTTATTTATTGGAAAATACTAGTTTTTACGACAGTAACCACCTTTTGATCCTAATAAAAATTAAATTAGACTTAATTAAATTATATTGTCATTTATATTTAAAGAAATTTTATTTAATAATAATATTTCATGAACACATAATTAATTTAAAAAATTCTTGAATTTATCAAAAAGAGTGTTTTAACTGAGTCTATATGTTTCCAAAAAATACATTTTTAGTTTCATTATATCAAAATATAATTTTTATCAAACTCATTATTTAATAATATATTTATATATATATAAAGTAATAATGAAAGAGGCATAAATATAATCATTATTTTATTAAAAAAAATATAAATCCAGAATACTAGGGTCTAGATATATAACCCCTTATTACATTAATGCATGCACTAAGGGTAGGGTGCGTAATGGTGATACTTTCTTAGGGTGGTTTGATGAACATGGTTTGGGATGTGATCATGATAAGCATGGAAGTATAACTTAAATGGTTTCACTAAAGTTTTAATTATTCAATCTCATCTTGGGATTGGTTAAAGGAAAAACCCAATGATTTCATCTCCCTTAGAAGCTCTGATAAATGGGCTTCATAGGGTACAATTCTACTAGTTGAGGCCATCACTTATTCATTTTATATAAATTAGATATTATTATAACCCTTAATATATAATAATATTAATGTTCACTATATAATGGATATATTATCAATGGTTATGATTCTTTATAGTATCTTATGTCTGACTTACTTTATTTTATAACGGATTAAAATAATAAATGTAGTGCATGTTTTTTCTATAACTACATTAATTAATTTACTCATCCAAAAGATAATTTCATTTATAAAAGTTTGGTTCATTGAAACTTTGGTATTCAACCATCCAAGTCACATGTGGTTCAATAAATTATATTTTCACCCTAATTCATCACAAACAAGTATACTATAAAATGTTTATAAATGTTAAGTATTTTAAAGTTCCAATTTATATTATATAAAGGATGAAATTATAAAGTTATGATTTAGAATAATTAAGAAAGAAGAAACATAAGTACAATAGAGGTGGTGGTCCAAAATTTATGTTTTAGAGGATGTGAAAAAGATAATTTTATAAAAATATGGGTGTGCAAAAGTCACAACATACATATAGATCAATTATGATGATATATGAAAGACATTACTTACAATTTTGTAGCAAAGGATGGTACGTAAGAGTCATCATATGGCGCATAAGAGTCACTTTAATTTCTACTAGAATATATAGGTTAAATTAGAGGAATCTACCAATGTTTATAGGTGGAAAAGGAAAATTGAATACCCTTGGAAAATGTAGGAATAAATTGGAATAGATTGATTATATATATCCCACATTAAATGTGTGGTGGGACCATTTTATACTTGCCTTATGATTATTGATTAGTTATCTGAAAATTGGATTAGTCTTCAATTGATGTTTTATTATCATATCTTCCAATTAATGTAATGGATAAATAGTGTTCTCTCATGGATGTATGAATTATTATACAAACCATGGATTCCTTGTGTCCATTTTCTTTTTTAGTTATTTCACTTGAATCTTTGTTTGTCATAAGTTTTTTTTGATTATAGAAAATTTGTTGACATGGTGTGGGAATTTAGGGAAATTTCTCTCCTTAAATTATAAAACATTGATGTTGGGGAATTCTTTTGTTTTGGGGAGTTTCAAAATATTTCTTCTATGTGTTAAATATTTTGGTGGTTTATCGTTTCATAATTAGCGGTTGGTGAATCCTAAAAAATGGTATTAGAGAAGGTTTTTTGGTGGCTTACCTCACTCATGAGAATACTTAGGTAAAATTCTTGTTTTGATGTTATTTTAATTCATTTAGATTAATTATATCAACATTTATGGTGTTATATGATAGTATGGTTTGTATAAACAAGTTTTATGAGGTTGAATTTGGATTCTAGAGGATGCATATGCAATAATATCTGATTCAGAATGATCTTGAAGTTCAATTGATTGTATTAAAACTAGATATAACAAAAAAATGAATGAAAAAGGTTATAAAGAAGGAAATTGGATTTATTCAGATTTAATTAGCTTAAAATATATCCTTTATCATATGGGAATTGAAAACCATAGTTGATTTGATGAAATATATAATAGAAATATATGAGAAGTTATTAGTTGTGAACAAGGAGTTCATGATGCAGAGGTTGTTCGACATGAGTATGTTTTAAGGAAGTCCAATGGATGATCATGTGAATGACTTTAATATGTTTTTAAGTCAACTCAAATTAGTTAAATTAAGGTCCAAGTAATATTTTTGGACATTCATGTTATTTTCATTGCTACTAGAATCATGAGAGGTGATTGTAATTGTAAAAAGTAACTCTTATAGAAAATACAACCTAGTGTTTGAGGATTCTAGAAGAATCACTTTGAATAAAGATTTAAGATAGAGTTAAGTACAGGTAACTACTGTAATCATGTTTAATTTAGAAACTATATAATGATAACCTTAGTAGAAAGGCCAGAATAAATTAGAAGATATATCCAGGGAGAGAGGTCAAGGTAAATCAAATGGACCAGAACCACATATTGGAACTATGGGAAGAGAAGGAATCTCAAGAAAGTTTGTAGGGATCACCCAGTGAACTTTTAAAGAGAATATTTTAGAGTTTAAAGTTTTTTTAATTTAGTAGTATAAGGTTGTAAAAATTTATTATTAAGTGTCAATGTTCTGGTGGAATCACTAATCATTAATTTTAGATCATTTAATTCTATATCTGAGAGGGGGTAAATGGTAAATTATGTACCCAGATGGTTTATAAATGTACACTTAACCTATTATGAATCTGTTAAGATCAAAGGGATGGGATATGTCAGAGTAAAGATGATAAAAAAATGCTTCATGGATTTAAAGTTTGTTCAATACAAACTAGGTTTATAAAATAACCTAATTTATGTTAGTCAACTAGATGAATATGGGATCAGAAATAGATTTATGCATGTAGTATGGAATATTACATAGGGTTACATGATCATGTAAATATTAGTAAAATATGGGATGTGGTATCTAACCAGACGAGATGATGGAGAAACAATTTATATAATGACAACTTCTAAAAGCATAGAGTTCTGGTACTATTTTCTTTCGAACCTTAATGAGAATAACATGTGAGTTGTTGAAGAAAAGGGAATACTAATGCTCAATAACATGGATTTTTAAAGTTACGAGAGTTGTATAATCATAAAGTAGAATAAGTCTTTGTTCAATATGAATGGAAGGAAATGAATGTAACATAAGTTATAACTCATGTAGATAGATATTTTAGGACCTACACTAGTCTATTCTCATGGTGGATCAATGTACTTTATTATGTTTATTAAAGATTCACCAAGTAAAGTGTGTGCTTACTTATTAAATTAAAAAATTGGAGTAATCAAAGTGATTGTTAGATACAATACCATGATGGAAAAGGATATTGAAAATTACTTGACTTTATTATGGTTTGATACTGGTGGTTAATCCAATAGAAAGGGTTTTAAGGAATTCTATTGGAGAAAATGAACCAGGATTGAAAATATTATACATAGAAAACTAGAAAAGAATGATGTGTATAAATGAAGGAATCATATGTTAATGGAAAAGTCATAGATCATGAGGTTTCATTCTAAAATGTGTAAGGATATTTAGGTGGAAGTAATCAACTATTCAATGTACTTTGTTAACATGAGTCCTTTTACACCATTGGGGCAGGAGATTCCACAGTATTTATAGAATATAAAATCAATGGAAGTTAACCATCTCAATGTTTTCAAGAGTCTCACCTATGTCCATGTGGATTCCAAATATAGGGACAAACTTAAAAGATTATCAAGAGTCAAAATGTTCCCTTCAATGAGAAGGTATTTTTGGAAAGACCAAAACATGGTGAAAAATAATGTTAAGAACAAAAAATTAGTAGATGAAATCCAATTTGATATGAATATATATTTTAAAAGGTTTAAAGTTATGGAGATTTTATAGTGGAATTGAAAGTATGAAGGATTCAATAAATCCAATGGAATGTGTAATAGTGATATCAATGATTACGGGATGTTGAGTTAGAGCTCAAGAATACGATGTTTTGTAAATTGTAGTTTGAAAAAGTGTAGAGTATCAGGTTGAATTGTGATGATCAGGTAGAGTCATGAAAATGATATAGAACACTGTACATGACCTGTATTTATTTATTTGAGTGTATGAAGGAGAACTTGAGATCCAGGAAGAAATGGTGAGTCTCATTGATTATGTAAAGTTGGAGTTAGCTATGAAAGAAGAGATGGATTAATTGGATGAAAATAAAACCTAGGTGTAAAGAACCGTAAAATTCAAGGTAAATTTTTTTCTTAAATTTCTTTGGGATTTTACAAGAACGCAGTTTCTGACGGCACCTGATTCTGAGGCCCGGTGTGCCCGGAATCATTTACCGAAGTTTAGCTCGGGTACGTTCAAGGAACGAATGAGCGGGTTTTTCTAACTTTTGAACCGGTGCTCGGAATCGAAATCCGAGGACACCGATGGAGCCGCAGCGCCGGTAATTGCTTAAGAAGACCTTTACTGGGGCTGCGTTTGCTCGGGAGGAGTAATTAAAAATTGTGGAAGGTAAAATAAAATTGAGCTACAATTTTATTTCTTTTAAGGTGGTTTTATCCTTTGAGTGGAAGTTGGGGAACTACCTATGAGAGGTTAAGAGGGTGGTGGGGCCCACACGAACTCCACCTCTTCAAATTCTCTTAACCCCCATAACTCTTCCCCTTTAAACCCCCATTTATTAAATAATGTGACTTCCTTCACATTAATGCATGCCATTTATTTTGGGAGTTAAGCATTTGAATTTTAAAATTTAAATGCATGGAAAGTTATAATAAAATAAGCATAACACTTATTTTATTTGGGGATTTATTTCGTGGTGTTGGGTTTTTGAGAGAGGGATAAATCTTTCTCTGAAGAAGTTCATCTTCCACGTTGAAGAACGCGAAGAACGCCACACTCCGACGAAGCACGCCAACACCAAAGAAAGATGACGTGTCTTTCTACTATTCTCCGCAGCCGGTGGAGACGCCGCCCCACCTCAGACGATCTTCATCAAGCATGTACGGAACCCTCTTCTGCAACACCTTCTTCTGCGACGAGCCTTTGTTCAACAAAGCTCGAGGTAGGGGATTTATTGTTTTTTTGTTCATGAATTTTCGAGCATTCTTCGTAATCTTAGCTGCTTACTATCGAATAACGGGAGGGGGCCAAACCGCACAAACACGGCCGACCCCCCTCCCTTAATTCTGTTGTTGACATTGTTGTGGTTTGGAACAGAGATGGCACGATGCCGTCGCACCGCGCGGGATCGGGTGGCAAGGATGCGCGGTGCCGTCGCGCCGCGCCGTTGAAGTCGAACATGGTCGCGGCGCCGTCGCGCTGCGCCAGAGAACCACAAAGGCACCGCGGCCGGAGCGGGGCCGTGGAGGAGGGGCGCGACACCGTCGCATCGCACCAGACAGACCTAGGATGCGGCCTTAGGCCGCAGCGGAGCAAGGAGCGGGGGCCGGTTTCTGGTCACCAGCGTCAGAGCAGGGGGACGGGACCCCACCGGTCCCGCGGCGGCAGCAGTCGGCCGGCCGGGGCGGGCCGACCGATCAGGGGGAAGACCGGGGGTTCGAAACCCCCGGCTAGAAGGGAGGAGCGACCCCCCACGTGGGGGCCGCATTTAATTAAACAGGGGGCAGCGCCCCCCCCTCATCTGATCGGACGTTACGGCTGAGCCGCCTGGCCACGCTGGCCAGGCCGAGCGCGCCAGGCCGGACCGGTCCGCGCCCAGGCCGGACCGGGCCACGCCCAGGTCGGGCCGGGCCACGCCCAGGCCGGGCCGGGCCGCACTCTGGCCGGGCCGGGCCACGCCGGCGGGGCCAGGCCACACCCACCGGGCCGGACCGCGCCCTATTGGGCCGGACCCGAACCCGGGTCGGGTCAACCCGGTTCGGGCCGACCCAGGGGGTATCGGGTCAGGTCGGACCAGGCCCGAACCACTATTTCCAGACCTCTTTCGGTCATTTTCCCATAACATGGGTTTCAGACCTCCGATCAATGCACCGTTAGCTGTGATGCGATCCTTGGACCGAGACGGTCGTTTCGGTATATTACACTCTAGGTTATGGAGAATTTGGGGTTCGGCCGGGTTGGTTCGAACACGAAACCAACCGGGCCCTTGGAGCGAAAACACTTATAACTTGAGCTCCGGGCGTCCGATTGACGTGCCTTAGAATTTTATGGTTTCCTCTTAGTGATACGGACCTTTTGGATTACTCCGCTCGAGGATTGGACACAGTTGGAGTACGGTCGGGTTGGTTTGACCTAAAAACCAACCGGGCCCCTAGAACGAAAAAGCCAATAGCTCTCTGACCGGGCGTCCGAATGACGTGCCGTTTGTAACGTTGAGTTCCTGTTGACGATACGGAACTTTTGGATACATCAAATCCAGACTTCATGTCAGTTGATGTATCAGGCCCTCGGCTCGTGGAGAGGACCCTCCCGAACGAGCTTTCTGTGTGCGGGAACCCTAGAGCTGACTGTGTTTGCGACGACGATGACGACTGTACAGAAATCCTTCGTGGATTCGACGACGAAGACTACAACACTCAACGATCCTACGTGGATCAGTGATACCGATCCTATGTGGGTCAGCGCTCAGCGGTCCTGTGTGGGCCAGTGCATACCGATCCTGTGTGGGTCAGATCCTGTGTGGGTCATTACGGGGGTTAGTACCTATCGATCCTTTGTGGGTCATTTTGGGGGTATGTACCTATCGATCCTGTGTGGGTCCGAAGGCTTAGATGAATCAGTGGATACATCTGATCATCTCTATCATCTTACGAAGAAGTATACCTGTGTGAGCTGAATCTTGACATTCAATCATTATCTTCGATAAGATTGACTAACTTTCTTATGTGAATTGTGTTGTGCTGTCCTGTGTGGACGTGATCGAACTTGGGCTCAGATGTTGGAGCCGAACTAGAATTGATGACTTAGGTATATGTATGGGAATATACCTAAGTAGAGTCAGATGTTACTTCGTGATTGTATCTTTCCTTTGTGGATTCTAGGAGACCTTCGAGGGTCTCGGGGTCCCTGCTGAGTAAAGTATACTCACCCCTGCACGAGCTATGCCTACACTTTGTTGTGTTGGATGCAGACGACAGAAAGCGCTGATCGTGGTAGAGGCTAGTGGACCAATCGATACCCGGAGGTGGACCACTGGGCGGGACGTACACGGAGCGGACGACTGGACCCGAGAAGCTATGGAGGCTATCTGTACCCACCCTTTAGGTGGACTTCCAGTGGATGGCCCGACGTTGCGGCTTTACTTTTCAGTTGGTGTACTCCTTTTTTCAGTTGTACTTTACTTTCAGTTTGGGTTTGTATTCTGGCCCACTTACTTTTCCGCACTTACTATTGTACCCAGTTTTACTTAGTGTTTACTTCTGCTTGCTTACTCTATGTGTTTGTTTACTTTACAAGGTAATGACTTCCCCTTTTTATCGGGATTTACGCCATGGTGCTAGTCGCCAGCCCCTGACCTATAGAAGGTGGGCTTGGGGTAGTCACGGCACGAGCCCCGAGGACGGGTCATGACAAATTGGTATCAGAGGAGTTTGGTTCTACTGCAGAACTCAGGACTCTGAAGTTTTTTCTATGTGAAGCAATAATGTTAAGATTATTGAGTGTGGTTATCTGTCCAAGGAGTCCACTGTTGGTGCGGCGGCCGACGTATCCGTACACCAGGATCCTGACTTCTGATTTCCGACTTAGTGCACGAAAACATTGATTGCATGTATGTTTCAAGTTTTCTTTGTGATTACTTTGTGTCATCTCACCAGATATACTGTATTGACCGTGGCGCACCTGTATCTTTTCATGATGGCCCCACGACGACATCCAGCTAGGGTTTCGAGTTTTGTATGTGATGACAGCCCACCGAGCGACGATGCCTCGGTGCAAGGCCCTATTACTACAGAGGCACAGGCGGTACCACTACCCGCCGAGCTACTGATGCCACCGATGCCACCAGCCCCATATGATGGGAGTGCATGTCGCCTTAGTGCACTGCATGAGTTCCAGCGTCAGAGACCGCCTAGGTTCCATGGGGAGACGGACCCCCAGGCAGCCGAGGATTGGCTGGAGGCAGTTGTACGAGTTTTCCATTTGGTAGGGACACCAGCAGACCTCATGGTGATCCTTGTAGTGAGTCTCCTGCACGCAGCAGCGGACAGATGGTGGAGCTTGATGCTCCAGGTGCACGACGAGGCATCAATCCTCTGGACGGACTTTGAGAGCCTCTTCCGCTCGGAGTTTGTTCCAGCCACCCTCCATGCGGTGCGCATCCAGGAGCTACTACAGCTACGGCAGGGCATCTTGACGGTCGCCTAGTACTCAGCGAGATTTACCGATCTCTCACGCTATTCGACGGACATGGTACAAGACCCATTCTTCCGGGCCCAGACCTTCGAGCAGGGATTGAGGCATGAGATCAAATCATCGATAATCTCCCTTATCATTCCGACATAGGCAGGGGTTTTGCAGCGAGCCCTTATCATTGAGATCTTTATTGCTGAGCCTACATCAGCAGCGAGACCTACCGCAGGCCGGTACGTAGCAGAGTCTTCTGCAGCTGGCAGTCGATGAATGACACATGGGTCCCGGCGGACCAGACCCTCAGGCGGACGACCTTAGGACACTGGCTCAGAGGTGTGGGGCACACAACGCAGAGCCAGTCTTATGAGAGGAAGACAATGCTATGCATGTGGCGGGCAGGGCCACATGACTCGTGACTGCCCGACCCACCATGCTGTGGAGCAGTAGAAGGTTGAGGGACCACCCAGGAAGAGGCAGAGAGTCGACCGTGGCGGTCCACAGGGAGCAGGCGGACGAGGCAGAGGAGCTGACCGAGTAGCAGGTGGTGGGCGAAACTTTGAGGCTCTACCACCACCACCACCACCAGGAGGTCCATCCCGACCACAGGGAGCTGGCGGGCAGAGACAGGCACAACTCCCGGCAGTGGAGGCCTATGACCACGGTGTGCCCGAGATGATTCGAGGTACTATCTGTGTCTATTCCACCCTTGATGCAGTTCTTATAGACACATGAACGATCCATTCATTCATAGTCACTTCCCTTGTTTGGAGATTAGAGATTCCGACGGAGCCGTTGGCTCGATCCTTATGGCTAGAGACTCCTACGGGAGCAGACTCGACGGTTACGCACTGGTGCCGGCAGTGTGAGCTTACTCTAGGAGGCGAGAGCTTCGACTGGGATCTTCTTGTAGCGGCGTCGAGGCCTTACAACGTCATCTTGGGCATGGATTGGTTATCTACAGTTCATGCTTAGATAGACGACATTGGGCACAAAGTGCGATGTGTTTGTACCGATGGAAGCAGGTTCACCTTCACTGGCGAGAAGGGATCCTATGCAGCACAGGATGGACTCACACAGAGGAGAGGACAACCCATCACTCATCAGTTGGCTAGCCTCATCCTTGGAGCAGTTGACATGCGGAGTCTGAGCTTACCTGCAGTGGTGGATCAGTATGCAGTCGTTTTTCCCGAAGATGTTCCAGGACTACCTCCTCGTAGAGAGGTAGACTTTTATATTGTCCTGTACCCCAGGACAGCCCCGATATCAACCCCAGAATATTTGATGGCTCCCACCGAGCTTTGATAGCTACAGGTACTGCTAGAGGACTTGCAGGGAAAGGGATTCATCCGACCCAGTGTTTCAGCCTGGGCTTCCCTGATTTTTGTTCTCCAAGAAGGAAGATGGGAGTTTGCGACTTTGTGTCGACTATCGTCGCCTGAACCAAGTGACTGTGAGAAACAAGTATCTGCTACCGAGGATTGATGACCTCTTTGATCAGCTCAAGGGAGCACGGTGGTTCTCAACGATAGACCTCAGGTCAAGCTATCATCAGCTCATAGTTCGGGATGAGGATGTGCAGAAGACGACCTTCAGATGTCGGTGTGGCCACAATGAGTTCTTGGTTATGCCATTCGACGTAACCAATTCTCCAGGAGTGTTCATGGGTCTTATGAACATGATATTTCAGCCTTACATCGATCGATTTGTCGTGGTCTTCATCGACGACATTTTGATATACTCGACCACTGATGAGGAGCACGCCTACCACTTGCAGGTTGTACTAGACACACTTCGAGAGCACCGTCTTTATGGAAAGATCTAAAAGTGTCAGTTATGGATAAGGGAGGTCCACTTCTTGGGACACATCATCTCTGAGGTGGGAGTTGCGGTGGATCCTGCGAAAATCGAGGCAGTGCTAGCTTGGGAGCCACTCAGGAGCATGACGGAGTTACGGAGTTTCATGGGGCTAGCTGGGTACTACCAGAGATTCGTGCCAGACTTTTCTAGAGTTACGGCCCACTCTCATCTTTGAAAAAGAAGTGGAAACCCTTTGTGTGGTCAGACATTTGTCAGCAGAGCTTCCAGGAGCTGAGACAGAGATTGACTAGCGTGTCTATCTTGAGGCTACCAGAGGAGGGAGTAGGGTAAGTAGTCTACTGCGATGCATCAGGGACTAGACTCAGATGTGTCCTGATGCAGGAGCGGGCAGTGATCGCCTATGGATCACGTCAGTTGAAGCAGTGTGTGCAGAACTACACTACCCATGACCTGGAGTTAGCAGCAGTGGTCTTCGCTTTGAAGATGTGGCGACACTGTCTGATGGGAGAGTGCTTTACAGTCTAGTCTGACCACCAGAGTCTCAGGTACATATTCTCGTAGAAGGACCTAAACTTGAGATAGAAGCGATGGCTCGAGTTCCTCCAGGACTATGACTTTGAGATAGTCTATACTCATGGAAAGGGGAACGTAGTAGCTGATGCCCTCAGCAGGAGGACGGGCATCCAACTACGTGGTGAGGTGATAGAGCAGCTAGCCGCTTTGCAGATATCCTTCGTGGATAGTGATGGAGCAGCCTTTCTGCAGTCACTAACAGTCACTCCTCCACTACTACAGCGGGTCAGAGAGGCACAATGTGGGGATGTTGACTGTGAGACACAGCGTGCATAGATATCCTCAGGATAGGCACCTGATGGATTCTCTGTGGGAGGAGAGCACGTCTTCCTTTTGAGAGGACGTACCATGGTACCAGCTACTTTATAGGAGGAGGTGCTGAGGGAGTTTCACCCTTCCCCTTTAGCAGTACATCCAGGAGTGGAAAAGATGTACCAGGATCTCAGACGACAGCACAGTGGCCGGGTTTGAAGAAGGCTGTGGCAGAGTTCATTTCTCGATGCCTCACCTGTCAGCAGGTGAAGGCGGAGCACCAGGTACCAGCAGGCCTGGTACAGTCCTTGGAGGTCCTAGAGTGGAAGTGGGACGGGATATCTATGGACTTCATGAATGTACTTCCACGCACTTCCAGAGGTCATGACTCCATTTGGGTGATTGTCGACCGACTCACCAAGTCAGCCCACTTCTTACCCATCAAGGAGCAGGGCTCAGTGGAGAGCTTTTTACGTCTCTATGTTCAGGAGATTGTATGGATTCATGGTGTACCATCATCTATCGTCTCCGATCGAGATACTCGCTTTACTTCCCGGCTTTGGAAGGAGTTGCAGGAGGCGTTTGGGACGCAGCTACGTCTGAGCACCGCCTTTCACCCTCAGACAAATGGTCAGACGAAGAGGAACATGCAGACTCTCGAGGACATGCTCCACGCATGTGTCCTCGACTTTGGTCGTAGTTGGGAGGACCACCTACCCTTAGTAGAGTTCGCGTACAATAACAGCTACCACTACACCATTGGGATGGAACCATACGAGGAATTGTACGGTCGACCTTGCAGATCACCTATGTGCTGGACAGACCCTGGGAAGTCAGCACTTGTGGGACTGGAGATAGTCCAGCCCACAACGGAGAAGGTCCCGGTCATCCAGGAGCGGATTAGGATAGCTCAGATCCGGAAGAAGTCATATGATGATAGGAGGCAGAGGCCACTGGAGTTTGAGGATGGCAACCACGTCTTCTTGCGGGTCTCACCTCGACGTGGATTACGGAGATTTGGCCGAGGTGGCAAGTTATCTCCGCACTTCATCGGGCCATTCCAGGTCCTCATCAGGATTGGCGAGGTGGCTTATCGCCTGGTTCTACCACCTCAGTTGCACCGGGTGCACGACGTCTTCCACATATCTCATCTGAGGAGATACGTGCACGACCCGACGCATATCAGTGACCATGGGGAGCTGGACATTGATGATGGGGCGACGTTTGTAGAGGTCCCGGTGGAGATCGAGTATCGACAGTACCGGGTCCTACGTGGATGGTCGATTCCTCTAGTGCGCATCAGATGGCAGCACGGGAACTTCCAGGAGAGCACTTGGGAGCGAGAGGCTCAGATGCGTGCACAATACCCACATTTGTTTCCCTAGTTTTTGATGTATCTTTATAGGGACGTAAAACCCTGAGGTGGGAGTAATGTAAAGACCGGTAATATTCAAGGGAAATTTTTTTCTTAATTTTCTTTGTGATTTTACAAGAACGCAGTTTCTGACGGCACCTGATTCTGAGGCCTGGTGTGCCCAAAATCATTTACCAAAGCTTAACTCGGGTAAGTTCAGTGAACGAACGAGCGGGTTTTTCTAACTTTTGAACCGGTGCTCGGAATCAAAATCTGAGGACACCGATGGAACCGCAACGCTGGTAATTTCTTAAGAAGACCTTTACTGGGGTTGTGTTTGCTCGACAGGAGTAATTAAAAACTGTGGAAGGTAAAATAAAATTGAGCTACAATTTTATTTCTTTAAGGTGGTTTTATCCTTTGAGTGGAAGTTGGGGAACTACCTATAAGAGCTTAAGAGGGTGGTGGGGCCCACATGAACTCCACCTCTTCAAATTCTCTTAACCCCCATAACTCTTCCCCTTTAAACTCCCATGTATTAAATAATGGGACTTCCTTCACATTAATGCATGCCATTTATTTTGGGAGTTAATCATTTGAATTTTAAAATTTAAATGCATGGAAAGTTATAATAAAATAAGCATAACACATATTTTATTTGGGGATTTATTTTGTGGTGTTGGGTTTTTGAGAGAGGGAGAAATCTTTCTCTGAATAAGTTCATCTTACATGTTGAAGAACGCGAAGAACGCCGCACTTCGACGAAGAATGCCAACACCAAAGAAAGACGACGTGTCTTTCTACTTCTCTCCGCAATAGGTGTGAGACACCGCCCCACCTCGGACGATCTTCGTCAAGCGTGTATGGAACCCTCTTCCGCGATGCCTTCTTCCGCGATGAGCCTTTGTTCAACAACGCTCGAGGTAGGGGATTTATTGTTTTTTTGTTCGTGAATATTCGAGCATTCTTTGTATTCTTAGCTGCTTGCTATCGAATAATGGGAGGGGTCCGAACCGCACAAACATGGCTGACCCCCTCCCTTAATTCTGTTGTTGACCTTGTTGTGGTTTGGAATGGAGATGGTGCGGTGCCGTCACACCGTGCGGGATCGTGCGACAAGGATGCGCGGCGCAGTCGCACCGCACCGTTGAAGTCAAACATGGTTGCGGCGCCGTCGCGCCGTGCCGGAGAACCAAAAAGGCACCGCTGCTGGAGCGGGGCCGCGACGGAGGGGCGCAACGCCGTCACGCCGTGCCGGACAGACCAAGGCCGCGACCTTAGGCTACGGCGGAGCAGGGAGTGGTGGCCGGTTTCCGGCCGCCGGCGTCGAAGCAGGGGGACGAGACCCCGCTGGTCCCGTGGCGGGAGCAGCCGGCCGGCCGGAGTGGGCCGACCAGTCAGGGGGAAGACCAGGGGTTTGAAACCCCCGGATGGAAGGGAGGAGTGGACCCCCACGTGGGGGCCACATTTAATTAAATAGGGGGGTAGCACACCCCCCTTCATCCGCTCGGCCGTTACGGCCGAGCCGCCTGGCCACGCTGGCCAGGCCGAGCGCACCAGGCCGGGCTGCGCCCTATTGGGCCGGACCGGGACCCAGGTCGGGTCGACCCGGTTCGGGCCGACCTAGGGTGTATCAGGCTGGGTTGGACTGGGCCCGAACCTCCTATTTCCGGACCTCTTTCAGTACTTTTCTCATAACTTGGGTTTTGGACCTCCGATCGATGAACCGTCAGCTGCGATGCGATCCTTGGATCAGGGCGGTCGTTTAGGTATATTACACTCTAGGTTTCGGAGAACTTGGGGTTCAACTGGGTTGGTTCGAACACGAAACCAACCGGGCCCTCAGAGCGGAAACACTTATAACTTGAGCTCCGGACGTCCAATTGACGTGCCGTCGACTTTGATGGTTTCCTCTTAGTGAGACAGACCTTTTGGCTTACTCCGCTCGATGTTTGGACGCAGTTGGAGTACAGTCGGGTTGGTTTTGACCTAAAAACTAACCGGGCCCCTGGAACGAAAAAGCCAATAACTCTCAGACCGGGCGTCTGAATGACGCGCCGTCTGTGACGTTGAGTTCCTGTTGACGATACGAAACTTTTGGATACATCAACTCCGGAATTCGTGTCAGTTGATATATCAGCCCCTCGACTCGTGGAGTGGACCCTCCTGAACGAGCTTGCTGTGTGCGGGAACCCTAGAGCTAGCTGAAATTGCGACGACGATGACGACTGTACGGAAATCCTTCGTGGATTCGACGATGACAACTACAACACTCAGCGATCCTACGTGGATCAGTGCTACCGATCCTGTGTGGGTCAGATCCTGTGTGGGTCAGTGCTCAGCGGTCCTGTGTGGGCCAGCGCATACCGATCCTGTGTGGTTCATTGCGGGGGTTAGTACCTATCAATCCTTTTTGGGTCATTGTGGGGGTTAGTACCTATAGATCCGGTGTGGTTCTGACGGCTTAGATGAATCAGTGGCTACATCTTATCATCTCTATCGTCTTATGATGAAGTATACCTGTGTGAGCTGAATCTTGAATTTAAATCATTATATTCGATAAGATTGACTAACTTTCCTATGTGGATTGTGTTGTGCTATCCTATGTGGACGTGATCGAACTTAGGCTCGGATGTTGGAGCCGAACTAGAATTGATGACTTAGGTATATGTATTGGCATATACCTAAGTAGAGTCAGATGTTACTTTGTGATTGTATCTTTCCTTTGTGGATTATCCTTTGTGGATTCTGGGAGACCTTCGGGGGTCTCAGGTCCCTACTAAGTAGAGTATACTCACCCCTGCACTGGCTATGCCCGCACTACGTTGTGCTGGATGCAGACGACGGACAACGCTGATCGTGGTAGAGGCTAGTGAAGCAGTCAGTACCCGGTGGTGGACCACTGGGCGGGACGTACACGGAGCGGACGGTTGGACCCGAGGAGCTGTGGAGGCTATCTGTACCCACCCTTCAGTTGGGACTTCCAGTGGATGGCCCAACGTTGCTGCTTTACTTTTCAGTTGCTGTACTCCCTTTTTCAGTTGTACTTTACTTTCAGTTTGGGCTTGTATTCTGGCCCACTTACTTTTCCGCACTTACTATTGTACCCAGTTTTACATAGTGTTTACTTATGCTTGCTTACTCCGTGTGTTTGTTTACTTTACAAGGCAATGCCTTCCCCTTTTTATCGGGATTTACGCCTTGGTGCTAGTCGCCTGCCCCATGCCTATGGAAGGCAGGCTTGGGGTAGTCACGACACGGGCCCCGAGGACAGGTCGTGACACCAGGAGATAACAATAATACCACAGGGGGAAAAGTGATGTATAAAAAGTGGGTATTCTATTTTAAAGAAGAATATAATTATAGGAATAGAGAAAAATAAAGGTTGGTAGTGAATATATTTCAAAAAAATTGAGTGGACTCCTGTTATATATTTTTCATCAATAGTTAAATATACTACCATTTAAACAGTCATGAATTTGGTTTCTTCTAAAAGATTAAACCTAAAGCAAATGGATATAATGATTTCATTCCTTTATGGTGATTTTGGGGAGGAAATTTATGTGAAGAAACCAGATAGATTAATAGATCAGTGGAATAAGGAATTGTGTGTGACCTAAAGAGAAATATTTATAGATTGAAGAAATTAACAAGAAATTGGAACTAATAGTTTGAAATATTCATAGAATAGAAGGGTTTTGTTCAGAGAAACTCATATCACTATTTATACTATAAGGCATTTGAAGATGATAGAATTATAATATTTTTCTTAAATCTAGATTAAATAATTCTAGTAGGTTTATAAATTAAGTAGATTTTAGAGATGGGAAATGAATTTTCTAGATGATTAAATATGAATGATCTTGGTGAGGCTAAGAAAATATTAGGAAAGTGGATTGAGATAAATAATATAGTATAAGATTTTGGTTTTTTCTCAAAAGGATTACATCTGAAAGTTCATCAAGAGAATCAGTATGAATGGATGTAAACTAGTTTCCATAGCATTGGTTGGACACTTCAAACTATCTAAAGGGAAAGTGATAAAAAAGAAAGATAAGGTCAATTACATGGAAAAAAGTTACATTTACAATAGAGGTAGGTATCTTGATATATTCCATGGATTTTTGAAGATCAAACATTGTATTTTATGTGGTATTCATTAGTTGATTCATGGAAAATACAGGGAAAGAATACTAAGAATACATTTAGTGGATCCCCTGGTATCTCAAAGGATTGGTAAATATTGATATGTGCTTCAAAATAGATTATATATTATAGGGTTATGTGGATGAGGACTTTTCAGGGGATAAAAATACATGTAAGAGTTCCATGGGATTTGTGTTCACATTCAGAGGAATAACTATTAGCTAGATGTTAAGGTTGTAGCTGGTGGTGGTAATGTCCACAACAAAAGTTGAATATGTGGTCAGTATATAATAATGGAAATAATTTATAAGGATCATGTGTTTATTAGAGGATTGAGGAAAGTGTATTTATTTAACACGATTGTTATAATGAAATCCATTTATTTAAGAATACTATGATTCAATCATGAATAAAACACATTGTCTGGAAAGATCATTTCATATGAAAGACATTGGAGGATAGAGTTTTTGAGTTGTGAAATATATCCAAAATAAAAAATCCAAATGACATGTTCCCTGAGGTTTTACTCCAAGAATGTCCAAAGTAATATTATTCCTAAGTTGGAATAGGGGAATTTGAAGGTGGTGTAGACATTGTTGTTTATGTGAATGATAGAAGTTGGTTTTTTTCATAAGTGTTAGTGGTTGTTGAAATTTTCTACTTGAATTAGTCATCAAGTGGGATATTGTTAGAACATTTTACGTATGATCATGTTTTGATTAAAATAAGTGGAAGTAGGAATTATATAATTTATGATTCGACTAAATGAAGATAGTGACAAAAGAAGCCCAATGGAGAAGGTGGTCTGTAAGTCATGTTCTGAAGGATGGACCATTGGTCAATTTATTATAAGATGTATGTGTGGAAGTTATGGAATATATACAGTTCACTAATGATGATACATAAAAGTAATTCCTCATGTTTCTATGGTAATGTAGGATATATAAGATTTTTTATATGAAATGTAAGAGTAAATTTAATTTCAAATAGTAGTTAGTAGTCAAAGTAGAGGAATATACCAGAATTTAGTGGTGACCAAGGATAATAGTGGGTCCCATATTAATATAGAAGGATGGAAGAACTAGTTGGCCAGTTGGAACCCACTATAAATTTAGGGTGGGATCAATGCATTCATGGATTGTGAAAATTGATTAGTGATTTTAAATTTTGATGACTTATATATTGAGTTTGTAATATTGTAACTTTCTACTACTATGATGGTGAAATAATGTTATTCCATGTATGCATGAATTATTATCTAAACAACATAATCCTTATTTTCAATTTCTTACTTTATTATTTTACTTGATTTTTTTGAGTTTTTTTTGATTTTGGAAGGAGTATAGACTCGATGGGGTGATTTAAGGTTCATTTAACCTATTAATTTCTGGTATATTAATTTTAGGGGGGCTTTCAAATTTGGGGAGTTTCTAGATATATCTTCCACCTACTAAATCTTCTATTGGTTTACCTTCCAGTAATTGGTGGTCAGTGAATCCTAATATAGAAGTCTCATATAACATAACCTAGACTAAATATTCTATCACATTATAGAATTTCTTTCTATCATTTGTTTGTTCTAGCCTAACCTCAGATTTTACCCATATTTGTTAGAATACAACACTTTATACAAGATAACACACATGGACACCCATAAAATTTATATGTTATTTTCAATTTTTAAACTTTTTAGAGATGAGTCATGATATGCTAAATTAATTTTAAAATGTTTCATAACCTTTACAAAAAAATACTTACCTTTTCAATATAGATAAATAGACAAAACAAAACATACATTTTAACTAGAGTCATAACCCATAATAGAATACGTTTTAATGGAAAGAAAATCAATATAATAAAATTATCATTTCTTAAAAAAAAATAAAAACCAATGATAATGAAAATAATAACAATATTAATGATAATATATTTCAAAGAGATTTATTTTTTTAAAGGTACTAGTCTATCATTAAAATATTGTTGTCTAAAGATTTACCAGTACAATATCAAACATATAATGATTTTAAAATAATAATATAACATATATTTTATTTTTATGATATCTTATATGGTCAAAGATAAAGCTTTTATGTTTCAAAAATAGTTCTTTAAAATAAATTTTCTCAATTTTTATTTTGAAAGAAAAATTATAATTTATTATTCCTTGGTAAAAACACTAAATATTTAAAAATTCCCAATATTAAATACCAAATTTCATCTTCTTATGTTTTAGATAAAAATTTTCATGCTCTTTATTAATTTATAACCTATATAAAAAATGAGTATAGATCCACATGATTGGGAGAACATAAGTGAGAGTATAATTCTTTTCTCTTTTATCTGAAATAATTTTTATTGAAGATTATGTCATTATTGAGGTTGTATGCCATAAAAAAATAAATATCAATCACATTTTTCAAGTGTTTATAGTATCAAGGATTCCATAAAGACTACCATTTCTATTATTTTAAATCCAAATTTTCAACTACACATGAAAAATACTATCACATATTTAAGGTTGTAAATCTTGAAAAAATGGATATTGACCACACATAGTTAAATCCTCTATGTTCAAATACTCCATAAATTATTCTACATGGTTTTTAGCTACAATATTATAAATTTTTGTAACAGAACACACTCAAGTATGTTGAGCACAACATGGAAATTTAACTTTCCATTATAAATTAAGGTTTACTGAAATATGGTGAAACTAGTTTCTATTTTTCTAAAAAAACAGCTTATATCTAATAACCAATTCATTGAAACTGATAATTCTAATATATGTTAGATTTATTTTATTTAGCACATGAATCTTAGTACATCTATTATCATATTTTATTTTTTATAATAAAATATATCATTGTAGATAAATAATATATTATTTAATTGATATGAAATTTCAATATAGTTCCTTAAAAATGAATGGTTTATATAGTGTTTCTTATATGCAATATACTGTTCAAAATAAAATATTCCAATTATTTTATTTTGAATCACAAACTATTTTATTAATTATATATATATATATTAAAATTAATAAATAATTTAAATAAATAAGTCTTTTTTAATTTTAACCCTTAATACAACATACCATAGAAATAAATTTATTGATATCGGGCTTCACATAATAATAAATTTGTGGTATAGGTGCCTACATGTTTGTATAATAAAATATATAAATTAATTATATTAGATGATAAAAAATATATTTTGGTAAAAAAGGATATAATTTATATGTTCATAACACTTATTATAATCATTTGATGTTTAAATATTTCATCCATAAAATTAATGTTCATATTAATATGTTCACCTAAATACTATTCTTATATAAAAATCAATACAACTATCTTTATAACTTCCACAAACTTCCCCACTATCATAAAAGACATGCACACCCTGAATTCACCCATATAGTCATATGATCATTGGAGGATATGTATTATTATATAAAACATAATAAAATCATAAAAAATATATTTATATAAATTTTAATAATGTTTTATATACTTACTCTAATATTTACAAAAGAATTGTTTTTCAAAGTAATAACCATACCATAATTGATACAATTTAAAAAAAATTCATGTTCAATTTGTGGGTTTAAATGCACACCTATCATAATAAAAAAACTTAAACATTTATAATGTATTCATCTACACACCTTCAATGAAAAAATAATAGTGGTTAGTTAGAATCATTTTATCCTTTTCATTAGTATTATAAGATAGATGTAAGATAAATTACTTAAAAAATAATGCATATAACCTTGAGAATAAAATTTTATGGATGAAATAAAATATAACTCATCAAAGAATTAAAATATTACCTAAATAAATGTTTTTGGAAAATGATTCCAAGAACATACAATCCTTACTGTATTAGTATTCAGTCCAAGAGGTTTCACTTCAAACAACACTACATTTAGAGAAACAAAAAATAATTTGAAAAAATAATTAAAATTTATAAAATGAAACAACTATAGATGATTTAACTTTTAGAAAAACCTATATTTCATGTTATGATTCTTGATATTGTTAAACTTTAAAGGGATATAAGATTCAACATGAGGCATAGAGTGATCATTCACCTCAATAATATTAAGGATATTTAAATTATCTTTCTAATACTTCTACAATCCAAAATATGTATTTTTAGCCTAATGGTTGATGAATCCTCAATCATTACCTAACAATATGTTAGTGAGGAAAACATATATGGGGGTTAAATCATATATATATGGGATATATTTAGGGGGAAAAAGTTAATGGATGGGAGGTTCTACTGAACTTGATAAAATTGGAGGGTGACTAGAGGAGAGGGCTTCAATAGAAGTGAGGGAATTATGGAAGGGGATGTGATACCTGGAGGGGAGATAAATTATATGGTATATGAGGAATATATGGTAGGGTGAATAGAGGGGATATGGTGGAAAATGTGAGGAACATGGGTTAGGTTTAAGAATTAAAAAGATGAAGAAAGGGAGATATTTTTACATTTGGGTTAATATTTTTATTTTTACGTAAATTGGATTTTCATAGAAGTTGATTAGGACTTTAATTAGTATAAATTAAATATATAAATTATTATATAGAATAAATGATTTTATATTAGTTTAAAATGACGGTATTGATGTTTTACCACTAAATATTGACAATTTTCCAGATATGTTTCTAGAAGAGTTTGTGGGTTTTCCTCTAGAGATAAATATTGAAATAAATATTTATTTGGTTTGTGGTACATTAATTATATATATTAATCTATACATATGAAACCGATAAATAATTATCAAATTAATTTTCCACTAGAGAACTTGGGGGTGAAGGGATTTATTAGATAATTCATTTATCTTTGGGGTATTTTTTTCATCTTTTAAGAAGGTAAATTCTAACTTGAGACGTTCTGTGGATTATCAAAATTTAAATTAGGCAATGATTATAAATATGTATCAATTTACTTATATCAATTAAATAAATTAATTATATCTTAATGGTTCTAAAATATTGATATATGGTCCTGTTATTATCATTTTAGAGTGTGAGAAAATGACATTCCAAAGACAATATTTAAGAGTCACTATGGTCACTATTAATTTATATTGATAATTTTATAATTAAAGTGTGATATTTTAATATTTATAGACTTGATGAATAATATATACAATCCTTATATTGATTCATCTGTATTGATCTTCATTGATGATATATTATTTCACTCACAATCATAGGTGGAATATGGGGAGCATTTAGTGATTATACTGGAAACACTATGTGAACATCAACATTATGATAAAATTTAAAATTTATATTTATATATTATTAAAGTAAAATTTCATGGAAACTATATATTAAAAGATAATATTTTACTAAATCCTAAGAAGGTTGCCATAAAAATTTCTTGTAAAGTACCTCAGAATGTATTTAAGATTAGAATTATTCATGGTAATATAGGACATTATCATGATTTAATTCAATAATTATACCAATTAACATTGTTATTATTTAACCTAATTAAATGAGAGAAGTTACTATGGGGTGATAAATATAAATAAGCACTCAAATAAATGAATAAGTAACTTACATCAACACCAATACTTATCTTACCTAAGTAAGGTAAAAATTATGTTCAATATTATAATGCATTAGGCATGTGGATGGTATCTGCATAGATTTAGAAAAATATTTTTTTAACTTATTGTTTATGGAATCTTTTTCCACATGAGAATAATTTCCCTACATGATCTAAAATTTTAGGTGGTAATGCATGCACTTAAATGTGTGTGTCAATACTTATTTGAGGGGTTATTTTTCATTTACACTTATCATAAATTTTTGAAGTATATATTCTATTAGTGGAATATAGATATCATATATATAATTTGGGTAAAATATATCAAGAAATTCAACATTTAAATAGTGTATAATCTTGGGAAATAAAATGTAATTATTAATGTGTTGAGTAAGAATACATAGTCACAAATAGAACTAGAATTTAAGGAGGGGTGGAAAATTTTGTATCTCTTATTGGAATTATAATTAAACTTATTTTATGATCATGGTCAATTATTGTTGTAACCTTTTAGTATTGAATATTATTTAGTATAATGAGTGAAATATATTCATTTTAATTATTCTAATCACCTATTTATTCAAGAAAGGATTTATGTTGAGGTACTTTGATGGACTCAAGAATCAAATTATATCTTATATGTGATTTTATGGGTAATCACTATAATATAAAATAGAGTGGTGGTGATAAATGATTCTCATGATTCATGGAAGGATTCTCATAAAGTTTTGATTAATATATACCGTGAGATTAGATTCAATTGTTTTTGGGAGGGGATGAAGAAAGATATTAGGAGGTTTTTTTTATAATTTCATACATGTTAATAGGATAATGAAGAGCATCAAGTTCCTATAATTATATTTTTGATACCTTTAATTCCATTTTGGAAATGGGAAGAGGTCACCATTGAATTTTTTAATAGTTTTACTATAATTTCTTTGTGAAGGTTCTTCCTATAATTTCTTGGTAACTTTTGGAGAATGGTTTATCATATGATAAAGTTTTGAATCGCATTTCAATTCAATTGTATTTTTTGTGACCATAATTACTAAATTGTTCTTTAGTATGTTTCAATTGACCACAAAAATATGTTTAATGTTAAAATAATAAAAGTTATATTTTTTATGAATGAGGGTCCCTAGTGAAAAAATATAAATATCATATAAACAGTCCTTATATTGAAATTATACAAGTGTATGATTACTTATGAAACCATGTTTTTCCATGGGGTGAAATTTATTATTTCTAGGTTCTATACCCCTGGTGAGATAGTTTTTTCTATAAATAATAAATTAAAACACTAATATAAACCATTAATTACTTTTTAGGAGGATCCATTTAGTGAATTTAGAGTGAAGGTTTTCACCCTATGGTAGTGCTTTTGATTCACTTACATTAATTTATTAAATAAATTTAATTAGAATAATATATTGTGTTATGCAGATATTATAATAATATTTATATTATTATAATAATTTTATTTGAATAATATTATTATAGAAACCTTATAGTGGGTAGAACTCCAGTAACTTCCCATTATCCCCTTCTGTAACCATGGATATCCATGGTTGTTCATGATTATTTTGACATAATGTCTATAAATAATCTTACTCAGAATTATAAAAACTCTTTCATTCCACCTTAATGATTGATAACCACAACTTGAGAAACATATCAACCTCCAAGGGGGAAGTGGTGAAATCTATAGAGGGGAGGTTAAAAAATCATTGGGTCGTAGTGTGGTTGAGAGTTATAGTTGAAAATATGGAGTGTTGATGGTAGTGATCGGTCATGTTATAGTGGAAAAGAGAGAGAGAAAAATAATTTATTGGTGAGGTGGAAACATATGGGGTATAGTGATATTTGGTTAGATAGTTTTTTAGATAATATGAAGAAGAACCATCAGATTAGTATAAGAGGATGATTTTGGATGTCTATGTAGTGAAGGTTATTTATTCGTTTGTGGGGGGGTAATATGGGACAAGTCAATGGAATTATCCCAGTGGTATGTGGGATGAAATTTTCTATAATAAATACAGGCTCTCATGAGTTGGTTAATGATTCTATTTTAGGAGTGAGATGATCCTTTAGGATGGTAGTGTTGTACATTTTATTGTGAGGCCAGAAAAGTGATGTGTCTTATCCAAGTCATTATAGACCCAAATAATTCAAATGTTTTCACTAAAGCACATGTGATTTTACATTTTATTCTCCCTATAGCGCCACAAGAAATTATTATAGGCCATAACCAAGATTTTTTATTCAAAAAATATGGGAAAATATGAAACTTTAGGTTAGTTACCATTTTGGAGAAATAAATAGTACTTTTTACATTATTTTTAATTTTAAATCAGGATAATAAGATTTTAATTCCATCAAATAAAATTTAAAGAGTTTTTTTGGAATTTTAAAATTTTAGACACTATTTTTGGTAGTGACCCAACCCTTGAAAATTTAGAGGGCACTACTGTGTTCCTTTTTTCAAACAAAACAAAAATAATTCTTCTATTAGGTCATTTTGTGCTCTAAAGTAAATTTTTTATTAGAGAATATTTTAGATATAGATTCATGTGAATACAAATTAATGATGGTTATGATGATGATGATGTGTGAGGAGTTACTAATGTGACCCAAGATTATTTATAAGACTGTGATTACTGTTTTGGATTAGTTATTCAATACAATATGAATTTTTCTTGATATTATTTTCCATGATTTATTATGAAAACCCTTCAATGATTTTTTAGGATATGAAACTTCAATAGGTGTTATAAGATAAGAAATGATTATAAATGATTTTTAGATGGATAACGCGATTTGATACAAAAATTGATGTTATAATAATTGTATTTCTATAATTATTTTCTATAATAGGGTAGAGGAATGGAGTGTGGTTCCATGGTAGGTAGGGGTTATCTAATGGTTCATTAAGAAATAATGACATCATAACCATATTTTGAATGAGACTAGTTCAATATATCATAAAATAACTTGATTGACTATGGAGGATTGACTTAGAGTTTTTTATTTTCATAAATATGTTAATGTTAATGTTAATTTATTCTTTAAAGTTTTTCTGATAGTGTAGAGAGATGATAATTATGGGAATAAATTTACATGGGATGACCCCATTGATAATGTTAAATCAGAGTTCTTATTCTCTTTCCTCATCCACTTCCCTTATTTTAAGGTAGAATAACTATAAATACATTTCCCTATAAAGATGCTCATGATTCATTTTTTAATAAATATATAAAAAACTTATTGGATTTGTGAAGTGTGATTTTATATAAAATTATGTTATGATATTTATGATATCATGAAACTACCGTTCCTTTATAGGATGTCACTAGAAGGAGGTCCATGTGTTCACATTATATTTCACTTATACTATCTTTATATGTGATGGATGAGTTCAAAAATCCATTTTAGAATACATTTAGAGGGATGTATCTAGAGGGATAGGGTTAATAGAATTTTACACATCCCCAAGTAATTGAGGGTTGAGTATATTCATGAGTTAAGAGCTTGAGTTTAGCAGTCACTTAGTATGACGTTATACATGTGAGACAGTATATTATGATATTTATTAGTTGTGGGGTATATATTTATAATATCTATTATTATTTTAGGATAAATGATTATAATTATCTTGGAAAAAAAATTCCCCAATGAGATATTTTAATTGTTCATAACTCATAGGCATTTGGGATAATAAAGACTTTTGGATGGTATATTGTATAATAATGATGATAATATAGTATTCTAGTTATAGTTTTACCTAAATTAACCTATGTGGTACTGATCTTAAAGTTCACAAATATGTATTATGATTACATATTCATTAAATATTATACTTACTAGAACTTTACTTTGGTATTTCTCATCACTTGGTATACCCCACTGAGTAGTTTTACTTACCCCTACATGAGAACTTGTGTGGTTATATAATACAGTCTATGAATATTTTAGGATTTTTACATGATTATATAAAGATTTAGAGCTAACCATTTTATTTAATAGAGGTATATAGGGTGATTAGAAATGGTGATTTATTAATGGATTAATTTTTATCATTGTTAAGGATTTTACTTTGTGTTTATATACCAGGAGATTTTATTTACTTTGAGTTATTACATTGATTTCATCATGCACGCGACATTGATTATGTACTAATAATTTATGAAGTATGGTAAGATATGTGTACATTTTTTCATTTATTCTTATTTTTTAGTATGAATATTTTTTTCAAATGTTATGTGTGTTGTTGGCTCACTATTATAGGTTATTAGTAAAAAAATTACAATATTCTGTGTACACAATATTAGTGATAATATCCAACAACTTTCTTAATGGTGGAGGAATTTAAAAGGCACACTCATCCTTGTAACCAATATAGGTGGGGTAATGATGGGTTTAATTCATATCAGAGTGGTATCAGAAAATATGTTTTTATGTAAAATGTTTAAAATTAGTTATATGTGAGTTTCTAGTTTAGGAAATTAGGGAATAAATACTAGAGGTATTTAATTTTACCTTGAAAATCTAGATAACCCTACCATATATTGTGAATAAAAACAAATTCCTACAAAATGATTTTTATAATCTACTAACCAACTCGTATACTTAGAGAATTATTTGTAGGGTAAAATTATGTTGGTCTATGAATCGTAAATTTATAAAACATGATTGGATAAAATGATTTCATTTTATAGGAGTGTTATTCTATGATGGATTGTTGGGAAATTATAATTATATATTATAAAATTCTCTCTTTTTGTGATATAAATTGATAAATATTTGAAAAGTATTTTTAAATAATTTAACTTACTATATAGAAACTTATGTCTGAATTCATGATTTGAAATTACTTGGTATGTTCCAATTAGAGTTCTACCAATAGTTGATCCTGAATATGAAGAGGAACATTCTTCTATACTTAGGCTTGATTTCACTATGGATTTTGAGACAACTGATGTTTTTATGAAGTTTTATGAGTTTCAATGCTTGAGGTTACCCATGTTTCATGGGGATAATGAGGTCAGGAAATATATCATTAATGTGATGGGATTAATAGAATATCCCTCTTAGAGAGAACACACATATATCTGATATAAATTATTTTTATGATGATATTGTTTCATGATTTTTATTTGGTGGTGGAAAATAGTTCATTTTTACCTAGTATATGAGTATCTTGACATGAATATAGAGAATTAGACTATTTTGAAATGATTTGGTCTTTTGTTTAGTATGATTTATATATTATATGAGCTAGAAAATTTGGGAAAAGATTAGTTAACTTTTATGGATAATTTTAATTGATGTAAAGGATTGTTAAATTTTTTACACTATATTGATTAATGAACCTACAATGAAAAATCAGTATGCATATAGATTATTAGAAGAGATTTGATGGTAAAATCACTTGTTAGATGTAACAACCCAGGCTTTTACGGTACACTTCTCTTTGAATTATACAATAGCATGTGTTATACGCAACTTCGAGTTCTAACACACCACAACCAATCATACTAGCCGTTAAGAATAGTAATAACCACTTTTTGAAATTTTATACATTTAATCTTTCAAAATGAACTTCATTTTTGGATTCGGAATATCGAAATTATCTTAGGGTGAAATTTTGGTACTTTTCGGATAACTTTCATATTTTGATGAATAGTGAAAATTACTAAATTTTAATTAAAAACAACTTTTTTAATCGAAATAATTAATAGTGATAAATTATGAATTTTAGTGGTTTTAAAGTATATTTAGAATATATTTTTACCATTTAACCCAATGTTGGTCATTATACATAATTTCACATTTAAACTGGACATAAGTAAGTGTCAATCTTTTGATATTTATTATTTCTTAAAAACACGCTATTTGTTTTGACAACGGGAATTAATTTAAATTAATTAATGCAACTTATATGTTTTGAATTTGAAAAAATAGACATCATTTTTGAATTCATAATATCAAAATTATCTTAGGCTGAATTTTTGGTATTTGTTTGAAAACATTCAATTTTTGATGAATAGTGAAAAAACATTGAGTTATAGTTTAAAACCGAATTTTTATTTAAATAATTATTTATTTTATTTAACTTTAATTAAGGTCAAAATAGATACATAATATCTATATAAGATCAATTTAATTTATTAGAGTTATTTTAGAATAATTTTAGATATAAAAAAATTTTATTGAACTTTTCACTGTCTTTTACCCATCTCCTAGGAGAATTTGAAAATTCTCATAAAACATAATTTTACTGCATTTATGAGTTGAATTTAAAAAATAAGAGAGACACGAAGGAGTAAAATGTGGTTCAATGAGATGAAAATATTTTTTTTGGTGAATAGTAACTTTTTACTTTTATTTACCACGGTTAAAAGTAAATAGGGTAATTAAGGGTAAAAATGATATTAATATTACCCTCACACATGTCATAATTCTATTGGACAAGTTTATCTCGACCAAAAATAACATTAGCAATAAAATATTAGCATTTAGGTCTACTTGGATTAGATTAGGACATTTATTATTATTTAATTCAAAGAAGAGTTAAAAGAGTTAAAATCAATGTTTAATAACTAAAACATATTTAATATACTGTTTTACATAAGATAAATTAGATTATAAATATTAATTAGAAAGATAAAAATATTTCCTACATCATGGTATTTTATTTATAATTTTTAGACATTAAATAAATAAATTTATTTATGACACAATGATGATGCAGTAATTACCTTATTCATGAAAGAATCAAATAAATGGTATTATAAATATTAAAATAAATATTATTTCAAAGTTTTTATGACATAAACGAATTTTCTAGGTGAATATGACATGTTAGGATAGATTCAATGTATTTTTTTTGAAGTAATCATGTTATTAATATTAAAAAAAAAACAAATACCAAATAGTGTCAAAATTGACATAAAATAGTTTTTAAAACAAATATTACATTATTAATTTATATAATGGTCCTAAAAATCTAAGGTTCTGAAAAAAGACTTATATAATAATATATATGACATTAATGAAATAATTGGTGTTCGATTGGTAGTATATAGTAAGTTTATTAACCATATAGTGTAAGAATACAAGAAGACACGGTAAAAGTTAAATTATTTAACTTAGAGTTAAATCTAAATGATAAGGTTTAAATGGTAATATAAACTTGTATACAACCTATTGGTTGAGTTGTTTTTGACCTATCCCCACCTTAAAATTTAAATAATAAAGTTTGGAGCCATTAGAAATCGAATATGAATTTATTATAAAATAATAGTTTATGTTTTTCCTAAGGTGCCCCTCACCCCTCTTATAAAAGGGCACTCCCCATTCACTCTAATTCACACCTTATAAGACATTTGGATCAGACAAACCCTGCCCAAATACCCTATAAACTATCCTACCTTCAAACTAGAGGCCTTATTTTTATCAGAAATCCAAGCTATGGAGCTTTTTTGATCAAATCAAAAGGAAGAACCCGAAGAAGAGGTAATGACTTCACCACCCTCTTTCAAATTACTTTCTTCTTCCACTTCCATTTTCTTTGTTGTTTCCATTCTAAAATAATAACTCCAGTATATTATATATAATGTGATGTTATTATAATTATTTTAAAACCAAATTCATTATTCTATCCACCCTTTGAATGACATGTCACCATACATGCGTACGTACGGCTTACCGTCTCCACGTCGTGGGGTAATTGTTATTCAATACATTATTATTTGGATGGGTATAATAATGATGTGTATAACATGATAAGGATTATGTATATATTATATACCATCCAATTATATATTATATTAATATCAAAAGAATGATATTTTTTCTCGTGTGTACGTACGGATTACCGTCTCCACGCCGCGATGAGATTCATTTCCAAGTTCACCATTCATTGACGATTATAAAAATATATATTACTAATAAGTATGTAATATATGAAATAATAATTATAATGGATATATATATATTTATATAGATAATAATTTATGTACTTACATATATCTTATTCACTCACTTCCATTCAATACTATATAAAAACAGAAACAACGTTTATGCGTACGTACGGACTACCGTCTCCATAAACGGTGTTTTCCATTTCATATATATGTCTATTATAAATTTTTATATTCTAAATATATATGATAAATAAATCATGTTTTATATTCTGGAAGTATTTAAATCATGATGTAAGTGACACAATCAAGAGTAACAAGTTAAAACATGTACGATAAAGAAATCGATTATTACCCGAAATATTAATATAACATGGGAATTATTATTAAATGGGTTGTATAAAGTCATAAATGAATAATTTATGATATAATAAATATTAATATGGTTCTGGTATAATTTAATGACATACTATAGTCTTCATACAGGAGGATAAATGTACCCTCCACTAAAGGAAAGTGCAATGTAAGGGGTTTTCATCTCACTCCTTATTCCCGCGAGATTCACGCTATATTGCCAATATTACCTTTTGTGTGGTGTATGTACTGCCCATAATTGTATTATTTGTGTAATACAATTTAATTTATATGTATTTACATATTTATTGTATGATACCTCTTTCATGGGTTGTATTTTTCGTAAGTTACCAAATTTGTAAGGTTTAATTTCACAATCTCTTTATTATTAGAGGTTGTTTCTATGTAAGTATCTACTGGGAAATATTTATTATCCATGTCCATGTTTTATGAAAGATTTTTTAAAGGGATTCTTTTAAGGGAATTTTTTTTACTAAAACATCATTTCAAATGTTTTAAATATTTATTCTTCTAAATCTTCCTCATTAATGTCCATGTATTCAAAATGGTTTTTAAGGATTTATTTATATAGAATTGAATGTTTTTAAAATGATAATTCCTTTCAAAATTTTCAAAGTGGTATGGGACAGTTTTATTAAAAAATGTCTTTAAATGAATTCTTTTCTAAATTGTGTTACTTTTAAATTTTTTCATGAAAAAGGTGTATTTCTCTCAAAGATTTTACAAATCATTTTCATACATGTCAAGATCCTTTAATAGATTTTAAACTTGTTTTGAAGTTGATTTATCATGATACAAATCTTCCATATTGTGTTGAAGGTTTTGTGATATGTTTGACTATGGATGTGTTATTCTTATACCATTCATGGTTTATGGGTAAAGTATTGACATTTCGTATGCTAGTTTTAATACGAATGTTTATGTTATATTTCATACACTTCTTAAGATGAATCTGTTGGACTAATATGTTCCGGGTTGGGGTCCGATTACAGTAGACCCTATGGGTTGGTGTTCGGTTATTAAAGGCACTCCGGGTTGGTGTTCGGTTATTAGAGGCACTCCAGGTTGGTTTCCGGTTATTAGAGGTACTCCAGGTTGGTGTCCGGTTATTAGAGGCACTTTGGGTTGGTGTTCGGTTACTAGAGGCACTCTGGGTTGGAGTCCGGTTACAGAGGCTCTCCGGGTTGGGTTCTAGTTACAGTTATCCCTTAGGTCTTGGCACGAGACCTTGACACATAAATTAAAGTTCGGAATTATGCATTCCATCATTATGAAAGTGGTTATTGATATTTCATGTGATTATTCGACTAGTATAATATGCATGTGAATAAGTAAATGGAATTATTTCATTTTATTTTTTCCATATTATGTTTAAGTTCATGTTTAAAAGGCTTTTATTTTAGTTATACATTTCCTTAAATGTTTATGATTATTTATGAAAGTTTCCGCTATATTGTTATCGTTAATGAGAATCTGAGCTCACCCCTTTCTATGTTTTGTTTTTATCAGGATTCTAAGAAGTGTATTGTGATTGATATGTAGGCTTAAGGCAAGGGAATAATGGAGTTCATAAAGGATTATTTATGTTGTTTTGTTATAAAGTGTAATGTAACATTCATGTATGTAATCTATTTTCCAAGACTGCTAAACCAATCGGTCCTTTGGGACTTGATTCCTTGTAATCATCTCAATGTATTAAAATAATGCACCGACTCTGGGTAACTGGGGTCGGGGTGTTATAGTTGGTATCAGAGGAAGTTTAGCAATATCCTTGGAAACTAGATTTAGATAAGCTCTGATTAGAGCACATAGCCCAAGGATAGACTTTGAGGATTAGTATAGAATAACTTACTAGAATTTTGGAATTGTTGAGATTTTGTGAGTTTTCCGAGTAATACATCCCTTTCTGGATACGAATAGGTAGTGGCGGCTCTGGCACAAATGTACCTAGGGTAAAACCTAAAAACCCCACTTTGAGCTAGACTCGAACGGGAACTGGTGCACGACAAAGGGCCTTGCTGCACTCTTGGTTACGACACTCCCGGGGGATATGCTTAGGATAATTCTCATTTTCTTTACAAACCATTATGAAGGTTTTATAAGTATATACTTACTCAAAGAAAACATTTTTATGATTATGGATTATATCCTTAAACTGTTCAGTTTACGTTAGGTATTTTACATGTTTGGAATTATTCATTGCAATTCATAAACTGACCTAGTGTATTCCATTGTATAGAAATGGTTCCTAGTAGAAGGAATGTGAACTCCAGAAATAAATATGATCCAAAGAGTAAGAAGGATCATATCTTCCACGATATTAAGACAGAATTTAGAAGGCAAATATTCTCTCATGTTTTCTCAACATATGAATAAATCGTATCATGTGTTAATAAGATAAGTAAATATTAATATGAGTCCTATGGATTTGAAGGGAAGCAAGAGAAGAAAAGGATGGAAGAGAGAAAGATGGATAAAGGGAAGAGGGAAAAGAAGAATTTTCCCATATGTGATAACTATGGGAACAAACACCCTGGAACTTTCCTAAAGGGAATTGGAGTTTGTTATAAGTGTGAAGAAAAAGGACACCAAGTACGTGACTGAAAGGGTAAGAAAAAGGTTTCAAATGTACAATGCATCATCTGTAAGAAGTTGGGACACTACGCAAACCAGAGTTCAAATCATCACAGTATTCCCCAAATGATGCTATTGGATAATAATCAAGTTATGATACTACCACAGATGAAGAGGAATGACTACTGTTCTTATGTTGTTATTTTGGAATTATTTCATTGAAGTGTTGTGTCAATGATGTACTGGAAATAAATAAGGATTATACTGCTGTACAATTTCATTGAGGATTTGAGATTTTATGGTACTAATAAAAGTGACTCTACAACGAGTTAAACTTTTTAGAAATTACATGGTTGAAGGAAAGATAAACCTTAATATGGTCCTAATATTGAGGTACTAATTTTGGAATAAGATATGGTTTATTTGGGAAAATTATATTGGATATTATTGACTGCCTTGAAACAGATTAAAGATTTGTATATTCCATCATTGTTGGAGTTTACAAAATTTTTGGATGGATGAAGTACATCCAGTATTCTATAAGGAATAAAGGATCATGAATGTAATCAATAAGTTTTTATGGAAATTCAGGATGTTTTAGTGTTTTAAAAGAATACATGATGAAGGTATTCACATGCTATTACGGGGTAAAAAGGATCTACATTATGTTTATCTTTCATAAAAATTTTGGACTGAGAGTTTACATAAGTATTTTGGATAAGTCTAAAGGTTGGAATGGATTATGTTTGAAAGGTTATTTTTGGATTTTTATAAAAGGACGATACGCAGACCGTGTGACGACCCGTCACGTCAGACAAATCTGCGGGAATCGAACACACAACCATAGTGAAATTGGGATTTATCGCCTACCACTGGACTACGTGAAGTTCCTGGATGGTATAATGTATTTTTTTAAAGGGTCTGATATATGAATTATAAATTCATTATATTTGGAACCCTATACGATTAGGATAAATAGAGTATTTTTGAGTTGTATTATGTTTTGGGGTGAGTTTGTGGTAGAAATTTATTAATGGATAAAACTCTAATTATAAAGTAAGTATATCTCCTTATGATATTATCCAATCTCATAAACAAATTCCTCAAAATTAATAAAAGGAACTTAGAACAAAAATATTGTCCTATATGGTACCTGAGATCCTCACAAATTTATGTCTTTGGGATTGTTGGCATTTACATAGCCATGTTCTCTACCACTCTCCATCAGATATTGATGGTTAGATTTCTCTTCCATATCCATATTTTCCTAAATGGAACCCTAGTATGTGTTATTTTTGTTAACCTTCATACTTACCACTCTTTATTTTAAATTGAGGACTCATTAATCCATTTTTTGATGTGGGATTTCAACTATGATATTTTCAAATGTGAACCCCAAGTTTCCAATACCGAGCATAAATTGTGAGGAAGCAATTTATTGAAGGAGGGGAGAATGTAACACCACAAGACTTCACGGTACTCTTCTCATTGAATAATATAATAGCATGTGTTATACGAATCTTCGAGTTTTAACACACCACAACCAAGCTTTCGGTCGTGCGTACGTACGAAATACAGTCTCCACGATGCGATGAGATTGATTTCCAATTTCACCATTCATCGATGATTATAAAACTATATATTACTAATAAGTATGTAATACATGACATAATAATGCTACTGGAGAGATATATATTTATATATATAAGTATTTATGTACTTACATATATCTTATTCACTTACTTCCATTCAATACTATATAAAAACGAAAACATCGTTTATGCGTACGTACGGACTACCGTCTCCATAAACGGTGTTTTCCATTTCATATATATGTCTTTCATAAATTTTCATATTCTAAATATATATGATAAATAATTCATGTTTTATATTCTGGAAGTATTTAAATCATGATCTAAGTGATACAATCAAGAGTAACAAGTTAAAACACGTACGATAAAGAAAGCGATTATTACCCGAAATATTAATATAACATGGGAATTATTATTAAATGGGTAGTATAAAGTCATAAATGAATAATGTATGATATCATAAATATTAATATGGTTCTTGTATAATTTAATTACATACTATAGTCTTCATACAGGAGGCTAAACATACCCTCGACTAAAGGAAAGTGCAAGGTAAGGGGTTTTCATGTCACTCCTTATTCCCGTGAGATTCATGCCATATTGCCACTATTACCTTTTGTATGGTGTATGTACTGCCCATAATTTTATTATTTGTGTAATAAATTTTAATTTATGTGTATTGACATATTAATTGTATGATACCTCTTTCATGGGTTGTATGTTTCGTAAGTTACCAAATTGGTAAGGTTTAATTTCACAATCTCTTTATTATCCGAGGTTGTTTGTACGTAAGTATCTACTGGGAAATATTTATTATCCTTGTACATGTTTTATGAAAGAGTTTTCAAAGGGATTATTTTAAGGGACTTTTTATTGCTAAAACATCATTCCAAATGTTTTAAATATTTATTCTTCTAAATCTTCCTCATTAATGTCCATGTATTCAAAATGGTTTTTAAGGATTTATTTATATGGAATTGAATGTTTATAAAATAATTATTCCTTTAAAAAGTTTCAAAGTGGTATGGGACACTTTGATTCAAAAATTTCTTTAAATGACTTCTTTTCTAAATTGTGTGGCTTTTAAATGTTTTCATGAAAAAGGTGTATTTCTCTCAAAGAGTTTTACAAATCATTTTCATACATGTCAAGATCCTTTAATAGATTTGAAACTTGTTTTGAAGTTGATTTATGATGATACAAATCTTCCATATTATATTGAAGGTTTCGCGATATGTTTGACTGTGGATGTGTTATTATTATACCATTCATGTTTTATGGGTAAAGTATTTACCTTTAGTATGCTAGTTTTAATATTAATATTTATGTTATATTTCATCCTCTTTTTAAGATGAATTTGTTGGACTAGTATGTTCTAGGTTGGGGTCCGGTTACAGCAGACCCTACGGGTTAGTTTCCGGTTATTAGAGGCACTCCGGTTTGGTGTTCGGTTATTAGAGGCACTCAGGGTTGGTGTCCAGTTATTAGAGGCACTCCGGGTTGGTTTCCAGTTATTAGAGGCACTCCAAGTTGATGTCCGGTTATTAGAGGCACTCCGGGTTGTAGTCCAGTTACTGAGGCTCTCCGGGTTGGGTTCTGGTTACAGATATCTCTTAGGTCTTGACACGAGGCCTTGACACATAAATTAAAGTTCGACATTATGCATTCCATCATTATGAAATTGGTTATTGATATTGCATGTGATTATTAGACTAGTAGAAATATCCATGTGAATAAGTAAATGGAATTATTTCATTTTATTTTTTCCATATTATGCTAAAGTTCAAGTTTAAAAGGCTTTTATTTTAGTTATACATTGCCTTAAATGTTTATTCTTATTTATGAAAGTTTCCGCTATATTGTTATGCTTACTGAGCATCTGATCTTACCCCTTTCTATGTTTTATTTTTCCCAGGATTCTAAGAAGTTTATTGTGATTGATATGCAGGGTTAAGACAAGGGAATAATGGCGTTCATAAAGGATTATTTATGTTGTTTTGCTATAAATTGTAATGTAACATTCATGTATGTAATCTATTTTCCAAGACTGCTAAACCGATCGGTCCTTCGGGACTTGATTCAATGTAATCATGCCAATGTATTAAAATAATGCACTGACTCTAGGTAACTGGGGTCGAGGTGTTACATTAGATTTATTTTAGGTATCATGGTTAGATATTTTAATTGATATTGTGGATGTTTAAAATGATAAAAAAGTGTTTTCAATGAAAATTTCTTACCATCTATTTTTTATATTGAATAATCCATTGAGTATAGTGTCAACTTATTAAAAGTGGTTGGGAATGGGTGATTCATTGTAGTTGTGGTCAATGTTTCTTATTTTATAGTTTTTGTCCAAGGGTTTGAAATAGTTCGTTATGGACACCTAATTATGAAAATCTTTTTTTCACTTTAAACATAGAATTATGAGTTTCCAATTGGCTATTTACAATTTAACCAAGAAAATTAAAGGACATGGGAGTATGATATGATAGGGGATAATTCCTCTTATTATTTTTATGGTATTCTCAATAGTATCTTCTGCAGTGGTTGTGAAAATGAGACACCAATTTTCTATATCTAACCATTGATAAATTTAATATAAAAAACTATTAGTACATATTTTTTTGATATTATGGATAAAAATAATTAATTATGTGGTAGTTATGACTAATTTCATCATTATTAAGGGGATAAAATTTTCTAAAAGGAAAGGATTAGTGCTTTATATTATGATAAATTTGGTATCATTTATATGTTCCCCTTGATTATAAATGATGGATTATGGTAATAATATCAAAAAATATATTATCTTTAGAATATGTGATGAAAAGGTCTTATTCACCATGATAAATTATCAAATTATGATTAATTATAAACCATTTAAACCAGTATGGACAGAAGGATCACTGATGTATATGCCTTAAATCATTTTGTGAGATATGAATGATATTTAAATTTCCTTCCATGTATTGAAGATAAGGTAAGAGGCATGGTTGAACTTTTAATGACGATCTTGACTACTTGGTGTTTACGATTGATGTTAGTAACATTCACACCCATTCATCTATCATGGTGGAATCATCTTGAATAAATTTATGGTGAAGTATAACATAGTCAAATATTCTCATGTGATTCTCCTTAAGGGTTATCTTTAAAGGTGGGGAGTATATTGTTATCCCTAAATTATAAATAATAAGGTAATTTGACCTATAAAATAATTTTTTGGTGAGTTTCAGAATTTTTAATTGGAAGAACCACTAGGTGTTCCATGGTTATACCATGAGTTATTATAATACCATTTTTAAATGTTCATGTAATGTATCTCAACATAGATAGAAAAATTATGAACCTATTTCCTAATGAATTTGGAGCTATGAGACTCCATTTTTCATGTCTTGACCTAGATCACTCTATAAATAGGAACTATATTGGTTCTCAACTTGGACTCAAGTGCACCTCCCCATATTCTAGAGGCTACCAAATAGAATTGAAGGCCTAGTTTGTGTCCATGGGGAGACTATTCCCTCTTATTAGAGAAAGAAAAATAATATAAATAACTAAATATCATCCATAATAGAAAATAATTAGAGTGAAGAAGTAATAAATATAAACAAGTTTGTAATAATGGATTAAATGTAGTAATGGACTCAATATCTAATCCATACACCAAACACTGATTACCCAATGGGATGGCCACATATAAAGGAATAAAAAAATGTAATAGAGGTAAAAAGTACAAGGATCAAATAACCACACTGAGCCATAACACATACCATGATCCACACACCCTTCTATTTTATCTTGATCGATCATAACTAGGCCTCATACCATACCATTCGTGCAACCAATTGAATGTTTACTAGAGAATGTCTATGCAATGGAGGCCTTAGCAAGGTGTGAGTACAAAACATAGTACGGAACACCCAACGTGTAACCTTACAAATATATTAAATGAAAGTATGTGTATGTGAGCTATTTATTTGGATAATAATGTAAATAATAAATGTTGAAAATAAATAAATAACCAATATCGCACATGGGGACTGATGGATACCCTGGTCTGACCATACCTTCTCTGGACAGTAATGGAAGGTTTCTGAGTAAGGTAAATCACCACATGGAGTAAAATACCTAGCCCTGGGATCACCCATACCCACCTCCATTAAATATGATAAAAGATTCTATGTATGAGGTGGACATCTTGTAAATAAGGCATTTTGATGAATGTCATTCCTGTCAAGCTATGTGTAATCAGTGGAACCCAAAAAACATCTTAGAGTTTCATAATCCAGTTCAATGATGGATTCCTAGTTCCAAATACATATGCAATCATGAAATTGGATATAGGAAAAATTCAAAATGGGGATGGACCTTAGGAAATATATAGGGAATAATCTCCTAGATCCAAGATAATAACTTGAAATACTTCAATAAAAAGCTCAACCTCCCATTCCAAGATAGCTTTGGGCAATGAAATAAGGTGTGTCCACCCAATCATGAGGTGTATCCTTGACACCAATTGAGGTGATCATCATAAATCCCCATAGATATCACAATAATCTAGTACTGGAGGAAAATTCTGCAACCTAAAAATCTTTGGCATCACTAGGATCTTAATGGGATAATCATCATGGGTGATACACTATCTTAGAGGGGATTTGAGATACACTCAACAAACTCCCATAAAATCTATGTGCAGAGAAGAATCCCAGTAATAATGAGAATTATAGTGAAGTATAATTAATACAAATCAAACTCATAATCTAGATCCTAGGAAGTATCTCTGGGCATCCCCACCATAACATCACATTCTGTTAGGCCCATAGTCCAAGTTTCAAGAAGTATTTCTAGCATTGTAGTTGCATCAATAGTAACCTGTTTAAACATAAATAAAAGGGTAGGATGACTAAATTCCTACACCCCCTATCATCTCTACCCAACCCATATCACACACACTTATGGTTTTTCAACCATTAGGGCACCCATTGGGTCCCCTAGGTCAATACACTGAGTAGGTATCCCTTTCAGGATCCTTGAGGTCCACAAAAAAGTAGATGTATCGCTATTGGAGTACTCTAAGTTAGATTCATAGTCTTAGGTTAGCACCCGATGCACCATGATGTCCTGTCCTATGGAATCATGAATATGGTAGAGTAACAATCTTGGCTACATGGGATATTTCTACTATGAAAACTATCAAAATATGGATCATTATCTATCTTGGTGCTCATGGTCGCTATGGTTTGGTCTACTCACACAACCCTATCTCAGTTTTCCTAAGGTCTTTCCACCTAGTACTATACAAGATCTTATATGAATCAAAAGGTAAAATGTCAACTCAAAAGAGGTCTAGAGGCTACTCAGTGTCTTAAGGGTTTGTGGTCTTATCCACTAGGGTCAAGGCATTAAAATAGCACACATGGGTTTTTTGTGACCATTGACATCCATCCATTTTAATTAACAATTTTTAAATTAATTAAATAAGTTATTTCAATAAATTAAAAAAGGGGGAATCACCATCAAGGGAGAGTTCACGAATTCACATACTACCAAAAAAATTCTTAAATTCCATATGGAATGTATGAAATAACACCTACCACATAAGAAGATTTCCATTTGTTTTCTAAGGGCCGGTAGTAGCTGCCAAGGCCCATCCAAACTCATCTGAGACATACAGGGTCCTGTATCAGAACCATGTAATCAAAATTTAATTAATTATAATTAAATTATAATAAATAAATTAATCTTAATAGGTTATAAACAATTAAACAATTTCAATTAAAAAGGAACAAATCTCAAAACCTCACTAACCGATTCCATCACAATAGATCTGTGACATAACGCTCACAAAAAACCCATATCACATACTCAAACATGAACCAAGAATAATCCCTATACAATGTAATCAATAAAAAAACCAAGTAAATTTAATTTAAGATACAATTATTTATAAATTCAATGTGAAAACATACATCAATGTAATGGAATACAGGGAAGTGAAGACAGTTTCCCACTTCACCCTCTTTCTAGGTAGATAAAAATCCCCATCACATGTATATGATTCCACCGTGCTCTAGTGGAATCAGAATTAAAAGACCTAAATGGTGAAAATAAAATTAAGAATTAATGAAGGAGGAGGTGATTGGAGTCCCATGGTTTGAAATAATTACCACGAATCCATAGAGAATGGATTCAGAAGCTACTAAGAATGCCTCAAATCAAAGGGGGAGAAAGGAGAAAGAGGAGGGGGATTATGTGGTCGTTCATGATAGAGGTAGGAAGAAAATATGGGGATTTCCTCCTAGAGAACACAGGGGAAAAGTATAAGATCCCATTTTAAAATTTACACATAGTTTCTCTACATGGTAGGACAAACCATTTCCCCCACTATTCAAGGCACACCCACCTTGAATGGATACAAAACATTGTTTAATAAACCATTACACACCATGTGACATTTTTTTAATTAATTTCATACACCTATATAATTTCACCTAGCATTCTACATGGTTTTCGCAACCTGTGCGCTTATACAAACTAGACCACATAGTTAGGCCACATGGTTATCACTAACTGTATGCCAACTATGAGCCCAATGATTCACTTTTCCAAAACTTCAACTCCAGGTCTCAAACACTTGAAATGATCCCAATAAATATAATCTACCTTCTGAGACTCATTCCAGGTATGAAAAAAACAGTTTGATAGGTTTCAACATTCATAATCCCATTTCAAATATCTGATTCAAAACCGACCCGTCTAGTAATTGGAAATTCAATTTCCATATGAAATTTCCATCTCATTTTGATTCTAGATATTATAATCTACCAAATTTAACACTTCTCGTCCCTGATAAGTATTCATGGGAATCCATCCAAACAACTTGAACTACCTCGGTCATGAATTCCCATTGAAATGGTTGTGTTTTATTTTTGAATGCCCAATGTGCTTCCTAATACCGCTTTATATGTACAAAGCATAAACCACCATAACCTGATCCAATTCATGTAACCATAAATGAGACAAAAATATGGTACTTAACCAAGATCATCTAACTCAATACATGACCATTTCATCACCCTATTCATAAATTGTCCTATGGAACTCCCCACTATAGGTTCTTTCTTTCAATGACCAATTACACACCCTATTAATACCATCATCCTAATTTTATAATGAAACACCCCTAGATTCTGAATGATTCTCCCAATATTTTTCTCAAATCACTACACCTAACCAAACATGAGTACACCACTATTTATTCCCAATTAAATCTGAATGGTCATATACCAATCGGGCATGTCGTGCCCGATGAGGTTTCCTCACCAAACACATCCAACTATATGAGAGATCTCATGTCAAACCACCTCATATTGTTTGTTCTAAAAAATGATCATCTTCTACCACTAACACGTAACCAAAGAATAGTCCCAATGCCTTTATCCCAAGGCACAATGGGTTAAATTTGAGTAAGATCATAGAATTCCATAACTAAATCCTTGTGATATTTCATAGTCAAACCATTCCCTTTACATTTCCATTTTCATTCCATAACATGAGATTCAAAAATTACCTTCCAATGACTGGTCTCTTTCTTGCATGACCCTTTTCACACGAGGTCTAGTCACTAGAAATCAATTACCCACCACCACTTTTGTAACATCCTTTTCTTCACTCCATCTAACTGAGATCATATTCACTTTATCCCATGCGCCATGCATTTTAAAATATAATAACTAGCATGACTAAAAACCTACTGATTCTGGAGCAACAACATAAAAATAACAAGTCACACATCCCCTAATCACCAGGAATGAAATCCACAACATTTGATGTGTTACAACTCAAAAATAGGTCACTTACCTCAAGTTATTCTTAAAAATACTACCATTTAACACATTACACTCCTAGTGAGCCACATTGACTTCAATATATGATTCATTTTCTTTTAACTAACCTCTAACACGATATATATATAAAATTTGTGTCATGTACAAACTTTGGAAAACCATTTCATAGCACCCAATTTATTTCCAAGATAGCCCACATCACCCTGAACTTTTGATAGTTCACCCAAATCTCCAGGTCACCATGCCCACAAGCATCACATTTTAAACAATTGATCCCTTACCTACACCCAACCACTCTCCTACATTCCATTTTAAATAGTCACCACATGAAACCAACATGAACTAAAATTTACCTAAACAGTTTGTGAACAAACCCATACCACCAAACTCATTCTCTCATGAGTGGAACACTACAAAGGCTAAGTTTACTGTGCTCCATGGAATGCCAATATCGATAAAACATGAGTTCCCTACCAATTATATTCATGAGTGTCTACCAATTCTCTGACCATGTTTCTAACAATAGAACCACTGGTCAACAGGGCCCAACACCCAAATAGTCCTACCCATCACATATAGTATCAATACCCAAGAACCCTTGGTTATTTATTATAAACCAAAGGAATATTCCTACATATATCACAAAACCCAAGAACCTTGCATGCATCAGTCTCCACATGAGCGTAAAACCAATATCACTACCTTAAAAAAAATGAAAACCCGGACCAACCCCTCACATAGGTTTCCCTTGATAATACTAACTTCTTTATTAGTAATTTTTGAGTAAACAATAAAGGACTACAGATATTATACATATAACTACCATTCAAGTATTATATATGGCATCCCACCTTTTTATTACATAACCTTTCATTACATTTTATAAACAGAGGATCTTTAAAGTCTAGTGTCTGGGAAATCTAGAACATAAAACATGAAAACATAATTTTTTTAATAACCTTGAAAATATTATTTAAATGTTCATCCTAAGTACAATTACAATATCTCATAACCTAGATACATACATCAAAGGAAAAGGTGAGAAGAAATCCTAGTAAGGAAAACAAGTGAAACAATTTACATGTGTACTTAAACGATATCAATAAGAACATTGGGAATATCATAAAGGAATGATAAATAGGCCTATCATGATAATAATTAATTGAATAATATCTTGAAAATGTTTCTAAAACATTTAATTTATACATTCATGAATATATCACCAAGGTCCATCCCCGAGGTGTCATAAAAATTACCAAGGTTATTCACCAATGTATTGTAAAACTTGTCATCTCTAGAGATTAAAATCTTTACCCAATGCATTGGAGCACTATAAGGGTGCACCATTAATATGTATTTATTTTAATTTGATCCACATAGATCATAATCATAAATTTCATAAATAATCTAAAGTGAATAAAAGAAACAGGTTTCATATCAAAATCATGACGTTTTAAAAAGTGCTTAAAAAAAGATCATTATGTCATTTATAACACATGGAAAGGGAATAAGGGTTTTATGTATGTAAATTCTAGAATAAAATATATCATTTTTATTTCTTGATGAATACCCCTGGAAATGAAATATCTTTGGGTATTCATATAAATAAAAAGAGATAATTTCTAGAGAAAGAGAGAGATTTTGAGACAAAAATTCTGCAGCATAATGACTATACAACATGGTTTTAGAAAACATTAAAAATAAAGGGGAAAAAGGTTAATCACTCATAAATAACTCATATCAAATTATAGGTATAGAATAAAATGTAAATTAGATTATTTTAAGGATTTTTTCATGACATAACATATGAAAAGGAAACTTGAAATAAACGTGAAGATGCTATTTATTTTAAGAAAATTCGGCAGCCTAACATCATCACTTAAAAATTCAGAAAATAAGTTGATGATAGTTTAAAGGGTATCTAATAATTTGGACATGAAATTTATATAAATAATTATATAGAAGAACATAACCCCAAATAATAAAATGGAAACTAGAAGATATAACATAAAGGAAGTCATGACTAAAAGAGGTGGGTGAAAGGTTCCCTTACCTTGAAGAGTAACATCTAAAACATGAAGGTTGTGACCATAGGGGGATTGAGGGAACCATGAGAGGAATAATTGGGAGGTAATAATACCAGATATTTGTTGATAAGGAATTTGGAATGAAAGGAATGAAGGAATAGGTTGGTATTTATAGCAAAAGTGAGGGAATATTTTATTAATTTCCAAGGGACACCTCATTAGTGGTATTTCCAAAACCATGGGCTTGACCATGGTATTTTCACATGGTATTGGAAACTTGAGAAACCTCATAATATATCTTACTGTGCACAAGTCGACCTGAATTATTACATCATGATTACATCATTAATAATGTCATTAAACACACTGAAAGTCAAAACTGTATTTTTACTATTCACCAAAAAACAATACATTTTATAAAAATATCATAAATTTACCCAAACCTAATATAAATGATATGAATTAAAAAATAAACTCCATTTTATGAAAATAATTTTCTAATTTTGAGATATTTAATTTTTATGTAAAAACACTATTTACCTAGAAAAATACTAATACTTAACTAAGAATTTCTGAAATAGTTATTTACTTATTTTATTATACCACATTACCTAATCATGATGCCTAAATAATATTTATACTTTCTTAAGTGTGGTTACTATTCCATTGGTCTCATTACTATTCATAAGGGTAATATTACTATTCATAATTTACTATTCACCAAAAATTAAGTTGATCGTATTAGAATCTAAATTTATTACTGATCATAAATGTAGAAGAACATTTTTTGAAAATAATTTCACATTATTAATTATTTAATGTATAATTAAAATATTTTAAAATACCTTTTTTTGCAATATTCATCAATAATATGGAACTTCTATAAATTCATCCTATATTTATCTTGATATTTGAAATTCAAATTTTTACCACAATAAGAAATAGAAATTTTATTTATACAAAATGATTACACAATGTAACTAAGGTTTCTGTACATAGACCCTTATAACACCTGCATATGAACTAAATGTAAGGTGTGCTATAGAGATAGAATCTTGGGGTGTCTTGGAAAACATTTCCTGAGTGGTGATTTATATCAGCTTGAACTTATCCATTAAGCGATTCTGTTCAAGCTTAACATGTTAGAGTTTAGTTTGGTCTTGGTCCAAAGAAAAGCCCAGTGATGTCACCTCCTTCCCAAACTCCAACAGATGGGCTTCATACAACCCGAGTCTACTAGATGAGGCCATCAAATCTTCTTTATATATTAATTAACCATGATTATTTGTATTTATAAACAATAATCATAACTTTAAGAGTATAGTTTCCAATGATAATATTTATCAATTGTCATATAATATTAAAAACCAAAAAATATAATATTAATTATACCCACTTCATTAATAAAAGGATATAGTTTTATTGAGTAGAAAATTACATACAAATTTAGGAAACACAAATTATTCAAAATTTTGGGTCGCTATATTATAATAGGGCCACTTAGTCATTCCACATAGCCCAAAGGTCCCTCAAAAAAGAAACATACCCCACTTCATTTATAATGCATGTTGAATATTCTTGGCCCCACCTTGATTATTACACGATATTTAACATGATTCACCACTCTCTCTAAAAGTTGTAAAATTGAAGGTAGTTAAAGAGATCATTTACCTATGATGATTAAACCATGTAAACATGAGTTCAATTATATAGTTTTTCAATTACATGTTATAGAAGAAAACAACATATAAGTTGTAATTGGAAATTCTTTTATGTAAAAAAAATTGGTAACTAGGGGAAGAAAAAAAAAGTAGGTAGGCTGAACTCTTAAATTAATCTCTACTACCAGAAACCTTTATGTTCACATGTTTGATATAGGTTCTAAGGTGACACCTATTACCATCACTACCCAAACCATAACTCACAAGATTAGGGTCAGTCAACAATTAGGTCACCCACTGGGTACCCTAGTTCAATACAATGGTGAGGTATCTCTTGAGGGATCCTTGAGGTCCACACATAACTAGAGGTATCCCTCTTGGAATTATTTAAGTTAGAGTCATGGTCTTGGGTAAACACCTAATACACTGGGATTTAATTTCCTTTGGAATCATGAATATGGTAGCATGAACTTTCCAGTTAAATGGGGTTTTTCAACTACAAAAATCATCAAGAGATAGCTTATGAAACATCTCAATACTCAAGGTTTCTATGGGATGGTCCACTAATTAAAAATAAAAAAATAAAAATATCATGCATCCAAAACAACCTTTATTCAAAATTATCTATTTTTTCATTTAACCCAATTCCACTTCATGTATTATCTCATTTACACAAACCACTTACCTCGTATATTCTTTCTTCTTTTCCCAAGTATGAATTTGCAACTTGGTTTTTTTATCAAATTGAATTCCAAAGTCATAATAAGTTCGATGAGATCTTAAATCTATTTCCAATACTAGTCAAATAATCATGATAAATAATGAGGGATTTTCAAGGTTTTTATAATGATTTTGGTTTGTAGGTTTTAGATGTGAAAAATTATATGGTATAATTAGGATATTTTAGCTATTTTAAATGCTAAAATTCATGTTAATTTTACATTCAAGTGCAGTCCTCCTCATTCTTCCCTAAAAAAACCATCTTTAGAATTTCAAAAATATTAAGGGATAGTTTACATGCTTTAAAATCAGTAGAATCCTGATTTTCTTCCCTCTTCCATCACTTTATAAAAATATTGTCTAGAGTTTTTTTAGATTTTAATTTCAGAATAATATTGGGATAGTGATGAGAAGAGAGGAAACTTTGAGCACTAGAATTTTGTATTAACTTCTATCCTATTTCTCAAATGGAAAAAATTAGTTTCAGATTCAAATAACTATTTTTTATTTTTTATTCTTAAATAGATTCATTACCTTAGAATTTTCTATATTTTTTATTTCCAAAATACTCTTATGAAGATCTCAAAATTCTTAAATTTTAGAATAATTACTTTTTCAGTTGAAAAATTATTTATATTTTGATTTATTTTCCCATAATTTCCAAAAACGATGTAGCTAACTGTAAGAAAGCTCTCCCACACTTGGATTCAACTATGTAATCAATTTTACTTCTATAGTAGGTTGTATAGAGAAATTTGGATTATAATATGGCTAACTGGAAGATTGTTCATAGCTTATAAGGGTTTTACTAGGGTAAAATGTTTAGGTAGACATAAATAAAAGGTATTATAATTAAAAAAATTAATAAAAAAATGAATTACGAAAATTATTTTAAAGAAAAGTGCCTCAAAATCCCATGTTTTGATAGTAATGAAGAAAATTATGGTTAATCATGCATTTTTGGTTTCTCTTGAGAATGAGTAAAATGTGTAGAAGATATGAAAATGGTTTATAGGCCTCACAATTATGTGAATTCAAAATTTAGAAAGTTTTTTGAGACATGGGACTCAAAATTCCACTGGTATATTCATAATATTCCCAATTTTTTGAATCTAGAACATATTTATTTCAACATTAATTTAAATTCAGTTCTATGGGAAAATTAGTTCTCTAATTGGATTGGGTTTGAAAAATTATAAATTTTTTTACATTGTGAAAAAAACTCTGTTAATAATATACTAAAAATTAAATAAAAACAAAAAAAATAAGAAATAAAAAGAACATAAAAATAGAATGGGAAATAAAAGAGAGACCAAAATTAGAATGAAAAAGAAAGTACACAAAAATACTAAATTTACCATTGATGTACTGTACAAAATTATTTGATTAAATATCCTTATTATGCCATGATTGTTTAATGGGAGAATAATATTTAAAAAATTAAGGGAAAAAGCTAAAACAAGTTATTTAAAAAATCCAAAAAATGCTGTTCTTTGTTTAATCCTTAATCTGAATGGAACAAAAAGGAATATATTTTGTAATAATTTAAGTTCCTGACTATTTGGAAAGAAATTTACTAGAAAATAGATTTATTCCTGAGTCATATAATAACACTTTATCTCTTTCTTTAATATTTTTGATCCTATGTTGTATTTTTTATCAATAAATCAATACTTGTTAGTGGAATAAGTGGTGATGTTTGGAGAATTTTTATGGATTCATATTATGGCATTCAATTTCAATCTTGGAAAATTCTCTAGTTCAAGTGTGATAGTTTTTTTGTTTATTATTTAAATGTAAAATACATGTGTTATGGAGTATGCACATTGTTTACCACAAGTTAAGATTATGAAAATATTTATTTTTATTGAAGATGAAAAATTGATAAATGTCGTGGAATATTATGTTGAGGATGAACGAAGATTGTGAAAATATTTATTTTATGAAGTAAAAATTCTAAGGTGTCCATGAAAAAATATAAATCCATATATTTCATGAGGGGTTTATTTGAGGTGGTTTAGAAAGTGTGGTTTTTTTATTTTCTTCACTTAGAATTTTTCTAATTATTATTTTTGGTCTCATTTTAAAAAAAACAAGGCCAACCCACAAGCTACCCAGGGTAGCTCAAATATGGGCTCACGCAGGACCTGAATGCCAACCACACATAAGGGAACTAGCCAGTGCAAAACTGCAGGTGGTAGAGAAGGGAAGAACCATGTATAAGGTCCATAGTGAGCACATGGGAGTAGCAGTGGCACCATCATGTGGGGAAAGATGATGGAAGGGATATCCAACACATAGTGGTTCCAGCAGGGGTTAGGGGGCGCACCTTGGTAGTTAGTTACGGTGGGATAAAGGCAGTGGTCAATTGATATACCACAACCCCACTGCATGTGAAGACTGATGTGGGACACAAGAATAAAAATACTAATCTTTGGCCATTAAAATGATAGAAATAACTTGGTATACTCAATATGGATTATCTAAGTCATTAGATTGAGTTAGGTTAGTTTTATTCCTCTAGACTCATTTGATAGGTCTATACAGTGCGGGTTATCCACTATTGACAATTTATGAAGATCATGCATGCATCCACAAGACCCAAAAAAATTCCAGAAACATATTAAATAAGGTCATGTTGAATTCTAGAGATCCACATGAGATACATGGACATATTATGTGTGATATTTATGCCATCCCAGACATAAACAAAAGGTTCCCAAACCATGAATATTTTGAGATGAATTCATCTATTTGGTTAAATAAAATTATGAGTTAAATTCAAAAGTATGATTGAAAATGCATGCAGTTTAACTTACATGCATTGTATAAAGGAGTTTGAATAATGAAATCAATTATCTTTGGTGAATACAATGAGTTTGTGATATCTGTAACCACATGTATTAAAAAATTAATGCTTCCTTGGAAGAACATAGACCTCACATCATTAATGGGTTTTAAATGAGTCTCATGAATATATTCCTGTATGATGAGACACATGGATTTTTATCCGTGTAGTGAAATAAGAATAAGATAATCTGATTCTCTTAAGTATTTCAAGATTCATGAATCCATGAAAACATGGTAATATGTGGATGAAAACCAAGATACTTGCTTGAGGTACATGAAAAATACATGTAGATAGTCTCCATATCAGTGTAAAGAAAACTGAAGACCCACAAATATCATTCAGGTGATCTGCGATGGCCATTTACAGCTTTGTGAAGATAATGACCTGACACAAGTGGGAATTCACTTGTTTTAAATTCACTAAATGATCCAATAGGGATCCACTGGTGCATTTTATAAAGTTAGGGGAATATGTGACTGATGTTTAAATCCATGATAGGATATACCAAATCTCAGGTATTCATTTCATGGAGTTCTAAATATACCCACCACAGTTATTTCTAGTGAGGTATATTTAAAATAAAAGACCCAAAAATTTTTATGTCCAAAAAATGAGTATAACATAACACAAAAAGATAATGAGGTATTCAAAGGTGAGTAAATAAATATAATACTCATGGTTATTCTAGTATTATTATTTGAAGAAAGAAATTAATTTTTTTTTAATTATTAACAAATTTCATTGAGGATTTAAATAAAATAATTTAAATCATGGAATTATTAATACCTCATGAACCATTTTTTTGTATAAATATTTATATTCAGGTGATGAGAATTATGTACAAACTTACAAGATAATTTTTAAGAAACCTATACATTCTTGTATCGAAGAGGGAGAAAGAGGGAGAGAGTTCAAAGCTGGTTAATTATTCATGAAAGTGATCACATAAACCAGATCATTTAAAGAGGAGTCTCAAGACCAACATTGCTGATGTCCTTAAAGAAATATGTAAGGAAAGAGAAAAAATATTTCTTACAGAGAAATACTATCTTAAATAACTGTAAGGATGCTAGTATATACAACCAAATCTTTTCGGGAGATAGCTCAACAGGAAGAGCCAGTATAAAGAACACTAGTGGGATTCCAGTATAAAGATCCCATCAAGAGATGGACCATAGAAATAATTTTTTATCATGAATAATGTGAGTTTTTCTATTATTCATTTTGAGATATTTTCTGTACTTATATTCCCTTTTGTTTATTAATGGAAATCTATGTTGGTAATTCTAACCAATATGTAAAGTAGTAGTTCTTAGTACCAAAACTTTTAGAAAACCTTATGTTTTATGCCTTTATTTTATATAATTATTCAAGGAGAGTATGAGTAACACAAGAAGAGTGGATCAAGAATTCAACCATCTAAATATGTTGAATTGAAAATGAGTAATTTGTAAAAAGTAAAGGTATCACTGATTCACCCCTTCCCCCTCTCAGTGATTTCACACTAATTCGGGCTCTATAAGTGGTATCAGAGCAATAACTCCCTATATAAAGATCCAACATTTAATGAAGAACTAATGATGTATAATTTGAATTCATTCAAAAGTATTAGAGTTCATTTCTTCTATATAAATTACTATTAAGGATGGGAGACCCAAATGCGTCCATATCTACTCTCTCAATGCCTTGAAGTTATTGATTTTGTGATAATTTGTTTTATCCACCCTAGAATATAATCTCCCATGAACCCTATTGATAAGTAAAATATATAAGTATATGTGAAATCTAGAATTTCTATTTTTCATCCTTGTCTGATAATGTGTTCATTAAAGTAATGGGAGTAAAAACATCTAAATATATGTGAGATAAAATCAATAATATGTATGAAGGTAATGCGAAGATCAGTGAATCCAAACTAAAAATACAGAGAGATAAGTTTGAAGATAAATTAATGGATGATGATGCGATTGTTGATGACTACTTTACAAGGGTAAATTATATAATAAGTCATATCAATGGTTTTGGAGATACTTTGGTAGATTCTTCTATTGTCAAGAAACTGATTCATAACTTTATGGATAGATCTGACTCAAATATTTAAACCTTAGAAGAATTTGGAGACTTTTTTCTTGATTAGTTTCATAATATACTTCTTAATTATTAGATGAGAAATTATTCTATGTTCAAAAATAATGAAAATTGTGAAATGGATTTAAAAGGAATGAAATGTCTCAAGTTGAAGGAATATAAAGATAAATTATCCTAATATTCATATTAGGATGATGCAAGTGATACAAATTATAAAATAATCATGGCCTTTTTTTACAAAATTTTCAGAAGAGTAAAATGAGAATTTAATGGTTTTGTTCCTTTAAAATGTTTTAATTTTGGTCAAATTTAACATTTTGAAATTGATTGTATGAATAGTGAATATTATGATTCTTAGAGTGATGATGATGATGAATAATACATAAAAATAATATTAAAAAAACTATAAAAGGTAATATTTGAAAGAAAAATAATTTCTTAAGGAATTATAAGAAAAATATGACCTGTTAGAGAGTTGACAAATACTCTTTATCATGGATTGAATCAAAAGATATAAGTTCAACTAAAAACCATAAAACCTTATTATCACAAATTAAGAGATAGGTGGATTTTTCAAATAGTGATGAAAAAGAAGAAGAGATTTATAATGATTATATGCTGATATCTGAACTTATAACATGTATTGATGAAAAAACTCCACTCCATAAGAGAATCAAGATTATAGAGAAACATAAATGAAATGAAAAAAAGAAGGAGATTGATATTATTTAATAGATAAGAAATTACAAAGTAAAAATGTAATAATAGGATAATATGCTGAAATAAATTAATGAAAAACTAGATAGAAAAGTAAAATAATTGAATGAGGCATGATCACGACGTCTTAAAGTAGGAAACATATAGAAAATAATGAGCGATGGTTTTGATAAACCAGTGGATGTTCAAGATGAATCATCCAAAGATACTATTAATACTAGTCCAAAGAATAAGGTATGGGTAATTTATAATATTACCAATTATATTAAATCTATTTCATCTAGTGGTGCAATTTCTAACATAAAAACTGGTAGAATATAGAGTGATGATGATTGTGAGAACTTAAGTGCATTGGGAAAAGAGTGGTCCCTAATACTGAGGAAAAAATAAACGTAGGAGTCTATCCGGACATCAAGTTGTTTATCAATAACATGTTAGTCAAAATTATGGAAGAAAAAGTTTTAGAATATAATTTGTTTGTTATGGTAAATTAGCGAAAAATACTATAACTACTGGTACAATATGTCACTTCCTAAGAGTTGGTATTTATCAAGGGGGATGAATTCTAAAAAGGAAATAAGAAGATCTGTGATCATAATGGAAATATACAAAATATGTGACCAAAAGGTCATTTTTCTAAATCTTATGTGACAAAACATCCATGATAGTTACTACAGGCTTCTAAAGAAAAGAAAGATCAAATAAAATAAAGGAGATCTGAATAATTTATTAAAATAAATTCTTTTCATAAATTAAATTTTAAAGAAACAAAATAATATTCTTATTCATTTATCTCTCATACTGGGAAGAAAAGTACAACTATTTCACCCTCAAATTCCAAAAAACTAGAAAGTCAATGGAGGTGTTAGCATGAAGAGAACTGGTGAAAGATTGAAGAGAGTTTATAGGTTGATAAAATATCAAACATGTTACTATAAATAAAAATATTTTAAGTTCCTCATTATTCCCCATTATTATATGTATTATAATATAATATTTAAGGAATTTAAAGATAAGTGTTTCCCATCATGTAGTTCATTAATTTCCATGATGATGAAGGAGTCCATCCCTTAAGGGGGGGAAACCTTGAGACTGAATCTAAAAAACATGGGATATAATCAAAGATGAAGGTCAAGTAATGAAAATTACACTTTCATCATTTATTATTAATTTCATTTTCATATCAATTATGGGGGATTTCGTGATTTATGTCAACATGATACAAAGGGGGATATTTATCCTATGCACTTGAATTTTCTAATGTGTTTATTAAAGTATGTATAGGATTTAGCAATTTATTGATAAATGTTTTTTTTCTTGAAACCCTTAATATGGGAATTGATAATTTTTTTTCATGATTTCACAAGAATTGTATTTTATATATAACTTAGAAAACCTTAGTTTTATCACACTTTTTTCTACATCAGGTTAGTCCATGTACATTTAAAGTTGATTAAATAAAGGCTATTTGCTCAGAGAACCACATGAGATTATACCTCTCTTTGAATTGATTAATAAATATTCATAAAAGGGTGAAGATCACGTTTTTGAGATGAGTGGACCCCCCAACTAAACCTTTGAATTTTATTTCCAATAACGGGGAGAAACTTTTCATCACATGTTGACTTGAATGATACGTGTTGGTATTGACAACAAAATACAAAGTAAATATTATTGAGTCTATGTTGATTTTTTTAGTAACTCATTATGTGTTTGTGGAATAAGTGATTATTCCTAGATAATTTTTATGGATTCAATTTATGACATTGGATGTCACGCTTCGAAAATTATCCATGATAATTAAGACAATTATTTGGAATGTTCTTTAAATATCAAAGACATGTTCTATGGAATATGTACATAGTTTAACACAAGTGAATATCATGAAAATATATATTTGTATTGAATATTACATGAAAAAATGATAAAGGTGATGGATTATTATATTGAAGAAGAAATAAGATCATGAAAAAGATTATTTTCATGAACTGAAGATTCTAAGGTGGCCATGAAAAAAAATAAAAAACCATATTTTGCATGAGGAGTTTAATTGAGGTGGTTTGATAAGTGTGGGGTTGTTTTTTATCCAATTAGATTTTTTATAAGTATTATTTATGGCCTAATTTTAAATAAAGAAGTCAAACCCCAAGCTTCCTAGGCCAGCTCAACAAAGGTATCATGTGAGACTCAAAGGTCAACTGTTCCTAAGAGAAATATCCTAGGCTAGATCTAGTTTGGAATAGAAGGTAGGGCCCATGTATAAGTCCCACATTGAGCACATGAGAATAGTGGAGGATCCATCATGTGGGGAATCATGGTGGAAAGGAGATTCAGTATGCGGCGGTTCCTATAGGGGTTCAAGAACGCACCATGGTAGTCGATTCTGGAAGGCTAAAGGTGGTGGTTGATTGATATACCATGGAACTGATGTATGTAATGATCGATATGGTCATAAGAATAGTAGTAATGTTTCTCTACAATTAAAATTATAGAGGTGACATGGGCTGCTCGATTTGGATGATCTAATCCATCCAATCAAGCCGGGGTGGTTGTCTTCCTCCAACCTCGTTCATGGGATCTACACATCATAGGTTATCTTTAATTGATGAGTCATAGAGATCATTTCTCCATCCACCATACCAAACATAAGTCCATGAAAAAATTAAATAGTGTCAATTTTAACTCCATAGATCGAGTAAATATCCATGCACAAATAATGTTTGATATTTATATCCTCCTAGGCATAAATAGAAGGCACTAAAACTGTGAATATTGTATAATGAAGTCAACTACCTGGTTTAATTAAATGATGATTTAAATGCACAGGCATGATAAAACATGCATATAGTTTCACTTGGATTCATCATATAAAATATTTTGAATGAGGAACTATATTATCTCGGTTGAATGGGATGATGCCATGTGATATGGATCCACATTTATTTAAAATTAAAAATCTACATGAAGAACATAGACCCCGAATCCTTTAGGTGTTTTAAATATATCAGGCATGAATGATTTCATGATGATCCATGAATATTGTTATCCATGTAATAAAAATAGAATAAGAGAACATGAGTCTTTCAAGTATTTGAAGATTAATTCATCCATGTAAAAAAGGTAATCTATGGGTGAAAAAAAGCTGCATGCATGGGGTGAAAGAAAAATACATGCAGAGAGTTTTCATTTATGTATATATAAAACTGAAGACCCACAAATATCATTTGGGTGGGATATAGTTTCTATTTATGGAAACATAATGATGAATCCCCAACACTAGTGAGTATTCACTTGTTTGAAATGCACTACATGATTTTACAGGGATCCCTTGGTGCATTGCATGAAGGCCGGGGAATCCACGACTGATGTTTAAATCCATCAGATGATATACCCATACTCGGGTATTCATTTCATGTGGATATAAATATACCAACCATGGGTATTTCTAGTGAGTCACTTACAAAATAAAATACCCACATATTATTGGGTTTTTAAAGTGATCATAAAACAATACCCACAAATAATAGTGTTCTCAAAGGTGGGTAAATTAATATAAAACCCATGGTCATTTGGGTATTATTATTTGAAGAAAGAAATTAATTTTTTTAATTATTAATACATTTAATTGAGGTTTTAAATTAAGGTATTTAAACCATGTAATTTTTGATACCCCATGAACCACATTTTTTTTATTAATATGTTCATGTAGGTTTTGATAATTATGTATAGAATTGAAATATCATCTTGGGAACCCAATACATTCTTACATATATGGGAGATAGAGGTGGGAAGATATTTCAATTCCAGATAATTCATCAATAAGGTGATCACATTAACCCAATAATTTTAAGATGATTCTCAAGAATAATATTCCTGGAGTTTTTGAATAAATACAAAAGGAAAGAGAAACACGATTTTAGGTGGAGAAAGACTATCTAGAAGAACTGGTGGGAAATCGGTATGAACAACCAGGGATTTTTGGGAGAAAAGTCAGCTAGAGGGAGTCAGTATAAATAACACCGGTGGAATTCCATTCTAATGATCTTGTTGGGAGATGAAACACAATAATCATTTGTGATCAGGTATTATGGTAGTTTGTACATATGGAATTTTAAAATATTTTTTATACTTGTAATCACTCTGATTTACTAGTGGGGATCCATGTTGTTTATTCTTACTAACATGTAAAGGAGTAGGTCTTAGTATAAAACCTTATAAAAATAACTGTGTTACGTTCCATTATTTTACATAATTATTCAAGGATAGGTAGAGTAACATAAAAAGAGTTGATAAATTCTTTTACGAGCTAAATATGTTTAATTGAAAAATAACATTTTGAAAAAATAATAGGCGTAACTGATTCAACCCATCCCCCTGTCAGTGGTCTTACACCGATCCACCCTCTATAGAATTTTATTTTGTGGGATCACATTTCTTTAAAACAAATTATACTTCATAATTTTTTTCATAAAATATAAAAAATGGATATTTAATTTCGTTTTTTTGAAAGTTTATAACACTTATTTATCCAGTTCTTTTTAATAATTGTTTTCTCTAGTTTGTTACTCCTTGGATATAGTAGTGGTGAATTGAATATTTCTTGAAATTTTTTAACATATAGACCTATCAAACTTTTCCAATATATCTTGTTATTTTCCAGTAAAGCCCCTTCTCGTGTTAATGATTTATCTTTCAATATAGATTTTTAATTTTTATAGAATTTAAAACTTCTAGTAATATCCTCAGAATATTGTTTCTTTAAATCAGGTTCAAAAATAGTTAAAAAATGTTTGTTTTCATAATCTGAGATAAATCTCATATTTTGGGGATTATTCATCTTGATTACAATATTAATTTTAATGGAAATTACAATTTCCTTTCATTTATCTTGTAGATTTAGTTGGTGTTGTGAAGGTGTAACTCTAGTGAGTTGGTTTCTCATACTACCTACATTAGTAGAAAAATGAACCATTTGATCCATTAATTCATTTAACATGTTATTTTTATATTGTGAAATTTTTTAATATTACCTAAATTATTTTCTTATAGCCTCTTAAAAGTTTTTATTATCCTTTTTGATAGGATAAACAGATTAGTAATTCCATATAGGATGAGAATTAGCTTTCTCTTGAAGTATCTAGAATGAAAATTACTAGACTAATCCTGAAAAAATATGTTCGGTTGTTCAATTTGTATGAATATTTTGTTGAGTTTGATTAATCTAGCCTTGGATGAAATTTTGGTTTGGTTGAAAAGATCTATGCTAGTTAGAGTGAAATGGCCTTCTACGAAATACAACATTATAATTCCCAATAGATTCTTTTTTTGAGGAATTTGGTAAATGAATTTTTCATTTGAAGAGAAAATTAAAAAGAGAACCTATACTTAGAAAGTGGCTTAAGTATTGAGTTGAGGTTGAAGAGTGTTTGAAAACATCATTGACCTAACCATAGTATTAAGTTCAATATGTTGGATTATCAACATATTGTTTTCCAAATTGTGGGTGGGGACTTCTTAGATATATTTAACATATATCAGGCCTCTTATAAAAAATTGTTCCGAATTGTTTTCTATATTTGCAACTAATGATCTAGTAGTAACTGGTGTTTTATCAACTAAATTTCCTCCTGCAGCAAAATTAATCATACTTGTATCAGTAAGACACAATCCTTCATAAAAATATTAGATATTTTTTTTGCGTATTTAGTGATGGGGTAAACTAAAACAAAGTCTCTTGAATCTGTCATAGTATTCATGTTAAGTTTCACCTTCAATTTTCCTAATTCCATTAATTTCTTTTCTAGTTGAATAAGTTATAGAAGTGGGAAAATTTTTTTTCAAGAAAAAGATTTTCCAACTAACTATAACATCGAATCGAAGTAGATTGTGAATAAAATGACCATTATTTGGAAATAAATTCTAAATAAAAAGTGAACTATTCAAGCTTCATTTGTTTTAAATTTATTATTTATAGTTTCTTGTTGACACACAAATAACTAAATCCTTGAAGAGTCTTATAGGGATCTTTACCATAAAATCAATTGAATTTTGGTAGTTGGTGAATAAAAACAAATCAATATTAAAACTATTAATTGAATTATGATATTCTAGATTATTATATCAATTATCTTCATAAGATAAATCCAATTATTTTAAAGTTCTATTTTAATTCAATAGAATGTCATGTTCAACAAGATTTATTATTGGTGTGTTAGTAGTAGACTCATAACTTGGCACAACATAATTTCTAATAGTTATATCTATAGAGTGGTAAGTTATATTAATTTTAGGATCTAAAGGTAATAAATTGGGTTAATAATTTCTGGTAATACATATTTAAATATAAAATAATCATGAGGAACCCACTATATAATGATTCAAGTTGATGGTAGAGATCAGTTATGGATCTCATATAAAAAATTTATCCCCTAAATAATATAGTAAGTAGCCCCTCAAGTTGTCTCTTTGGGAGGTTGTTAGACTTAAGATTCAGATTATTCACTTGGGATTTATATATTTTTTTGGGAAATTCTAACAAAATTAGGGTTTTTTTTTGAGTTTAAAAAAAATTAATATAAAACATAAAAATAGAATTCAAATATAAAAATATTAAATCATAAATAGATAGGGATAGAGAATAAAACCATATTTAAAGTGGTATTATTGGCAATTGTGTATCCTTTGGAAACTACCTCCTTCCTTTCCTAATGTTACCAACCAATTCTATTTCTCAATGTTTACCCAAACAACTCCTAGTAAACACCTAAATATGCCTAAACACTATACCAAAACCTTAGTATAGGTGTTGTTACCTTTATAAAAGTGATTCAAAATTTTAAATACCTCTATGAAATTGAACCTAAAAGTACTCACTATGCTTAATGCCAAGACCTTTCAAAAGAACATTACATAACTAGAAAAATGACTTTACTTTTATAAATTATTCTACCATATATAACAATATATAAGAAAATAATTCATGAAAGAAGAATAACCCCTTTATTTAGAAACACAGTTTAATAAAAATAAATGAATATTTAATGAATACATAGACTTGGAAGGAGTTTTCCTTATATTATACTACCACAACCACTCAGGAGTTTAGATGAACATAGCTAAATCAACTCCTATATACCACCTATAGCATGAATACCCATCATTTATTGAACTTCATATATTTATTTTATTTTTTTATGAATAAAAATTCCCCATAGAACTGATCATATCCCTATAAGAAATTTTTTTGTTTTTTATATCTTGTTTCATCTATGAAAATAGAGGGGATTTTTTTTAAAATTTGATTACATAATTTAATCGATCATAAATAATCTTCTCAAACAAAAATAAATTCATCCATGAATTCTCTAGGAGGAAGCATCAACAACAAATCTATCATCATTAGTACATGGTTTCATGACATCAAATATTCATGTGAATGGTATGATTTTTTTCCACTTTTGTTATTCCTTTAATTCACCATCAAGCATCGACTATTCATATTATATTTAAATCAATCCATGTTGGTCAATCTTCATGAATTCCTTGAATAACATGCACAAAATAATATCTCAAAAAATTTACAATTTTTTAACATAAGTCTTTATAGTATTCATCATATAACTTCATCATTATAATTCTTTGAATCATTATTGTGGTGTTTAAATATTTATGTTCAGGGTGGAAAAAGCTTTATGATGACGAGTTTTAAATTTTTTGAAAAGGTAGAGGGGGTTTTAAGCCTCACATTCAAGTTTTATAAAAAAAATTAAATGTATTATTATGATGTGAAAACCCTTATGATCATGCTAAAATTCTTATAATGTAGAGAAAAGATTTACGTTCAAGCTTTATGGTCAAGACTTTTAAAAAATTTCTTATTTCATGTTCTAAACCAAAATTTCTAAAAATAACTTAAAATCAAAATAAAAGTAGGGGTAAATAAATTTAATCTAGAAATGATTCATAACACTTAAAAATTATCAATTGATCCATTTTTAATGAAATTCCAAAAATTTCATTAGAAGTAAAAAGTGGTACAAATCTTCTCAAAATAATAAATTTGTGGTGATTTATATCACTGAAATACACATAAAAAGAATTGAAAATATTAGTAGTTTTAGGTAGAAAATGATATGGATATATAAATACTTCATATTTAATGAAAATTTATGATAAAATAAATCATTGGAAAAAATATAAACCACAAAAATTAAATGAGTGGTGAATATGCATCATATATCAATGAGAAACAAAATTGAGCCGTAAAAACTCTTAACTTAATTATCAAATTTCAGGAAAGTAAATGAATCTCATTTATAATAAAAATAACTATTTTAATCACATATTTTTAAAACTTATTCATATATATAACCTTTTAAAATAATCATTCATAAACATTTATTACAAATAAAACTTTTAGTAATATTTTATTTTTTTCATCACAAGTTATTAGTTTTGATTATTTTGTTTTGTACTAGATTCATAATAGTATTGTCGTTATTTTTAATGATTCAAATTTCATAATTTACATATCATTAAAGGTATTATAATAAATTTTTAATAATTAATTATAATTTTCTAATTTATTTTCAAAATTATTTTATTTATGATTCATGATGATGACATCATGTGTGATCCTATTTTGGAAATTTTAATAGATAAATGGATAGTATATTATTGATAACTTAAATATTAATATAAAATTCCTAGAACTATATTACAAAAATTATTTTATCATTAATTTTAAAAAATACTATTATTTATGTTTCCATAGTGATCCATGATAGACATTTATAGCATTTTTCATATAGGTGGTTAAATTGATCCAAACAAGTGGGCATAATAACTTATGGGTGAGTATGGTTAAGAAAGTGATTATTTTGGAATAATAAAATTACTAAATTATAATAATGATATTATTTTTATTCCATTAAGGTGTTCAAACATATTTTAGGTGAGTTGGATACATAATAAATGATTAGAGAGAAAAATAAAATATGCCACTTTCATGGAGGTAGTATTACACACGTACGCACGAGCGAAATATTCATTTTCCATAGAATAAGAAGAAATTAGGTAATTTTCTATAATTAAATAATTTTAATAGTGTTATAAATATAATATTAATCTATTAAATACACTTTTTTAACCACATACATAAGGAAGTGTTGAAAAATCAAACATGTAGTTCATGGAGGTGGTATATCACACATACAAAAGACGACATTTTCATTTCTATAAGTAAAAGGTAAAGGGTAGTTAATTATTTTTACATAATAATAATAAAATATAATTATATTAATAATATTAATTTAATTTTAATACAATTATTAAAATATATTTTAAAGTGTTATAATAATAAATAAAATAATTTAAATAGAAGGGGAGTAATTAGTAGTTTTTACCTTACACCTTAGGAAAATCCTTTTACAAAAAGAATCAATCCTTTATAGGGTGGTATTTTAAGAATAATATAAAAAATTGGAAATTTAAATTAATTTAAGGGAGTTATTTGGGTATATTTGTGGTCAAACTATGAGGCTTTGTGCGTGGGGATTTGTGTGGTGGTAAATGCTCCTTTAATAAGTGGAGGGAGTAGCATTTTTGTTATAACATAAAATGTAAACTCACTATATATGGGTCAAATAGATCCAATAATGGAAAAAATAGATATTTTTATGTTTTAAGGCCTATTAATCCTCAAAATTTATTTTTCACACAATTTTTTAACATATTTTATGTGTTTTACTCATATATTTTCACTTTCACCGGTTTTTGTTTTTACTTTTGTAATTAAATTTTATCCTATGTAATATATTTTTAATGAGTAAAAATAAAATATTTCTAATTAAATAATTTGGAACTAATTTTTTTAATATTAAATATAGTTTATGAAAAAAAAATCAAAGGGCGATAAAAATTAATTTTAACATTAGGGAATGTAATGTGTAAAAATCAATTTTTTAAAAAAGTGTATTTTTAAGCATAAAAAATATGTTTAGGATACAATTATTAATATTTTTTTATCTTAATGAAATTAATTAGTTTATTATTTATCAAATTATATTCTTGTGACTTTAAAATAAATCCACAACCAATTTTCCCCTATTTAAAACTTAATTAAAATAAAAAGTTTAAAAATAGTGTTTATTAGGAAAATATTGCTTAATTTTTGAAATGTTAAACATGAGTTTTATAAGTCCAATGTAGTATTTTTTAATGAATCATATCACTCCATAAATATATTTTTTATCATGAGAAATGTTTTGTAAGTTCTAATAAGTAAAAAATTAACTCTTGATATACTCACAAACACTACAACTTTAGTAAAAGCTATGTTTTTCACTATTTTCCTAAAAACCAATTATTTCATGAAAATAAAAAAAATAATCATAGGATAATTTTGATATGTATAATTTAAAATTAAAGTTAATTTTATAAAATTAAATTTCTAAATATGATAATAATTTATTTTAATATAAAAAATCATATGAGGAGAAAGAAATTATTTTTAAACAAAAGAATTGACTCTTGTATTACTATGAATTTTTATATTGTTTTCATAAGATGGTTTATTATATTAATACCCTTAAATTTAATGGAAATATTTATAAATAATATTTAACAATTTTATTTTAGTAATGTAACATGCTTTTAGTTTTAGTTTGGTGTTTTATATGGACATGACTGTCAAACATGATATTAATTTAGAGAAAAAAACATATTCCAAAATATTTGGGTGTTACATTCTACCCTTGGATCTTGTGATGAAATGATTATATGATAAAATAGGTTTTTTCACATCATTAATGAATAAATAATTACATGATAAGGTAATTTCTATTATATCTATAAGTTAATTATAAATTATTTATGATGAACCTGACTTCTTGTTTCTGATATTCATATATCAATAAATTTTAAAAATAATTTCATTAGCCTAGATATTATTCATCATGTACATATTGGATTATTCATTTATTATGATAAAATTACAAGTTCTATTTTCCTAATAGACACCTAAACTTTGTTCATAACCTTTAATTGACATCAGAGTTTTCACATAATTGATTTTTAATTATTTATTAATCATTGATTGATAATATAAATATGTTTTTAGTTTCATTTATGATTATTATTTAATTAAATATAAAAATATAAATATTCTATTTTCTTTTTTATCCACTCACATAATCAATAACATGATTAAATTAACATGGATAATATTTGAGAACTCCATCAAGAGGTGCTAAAGGTTTTGGCCAGATAATACATGACTGCGCAACAAGTATCCCATTGGTACATTCCATATAACCATGTTCTTTTCACCAGGATAAAACACATTAAAACTAGGTCATTGTGAAATAAGTATAAATAGAATGAGTTAAATTAACATAACATGTGGAATAGGTCAGTCTGACACATGATTTTCCAGATACACACCATTTAACTTGCTTTCAAAATGTATAGGCCACGTGTTTTCAGGGTGGAAAACATATGGTCAAATCCATGTAGTAACCTTATTACATGGAGTAAAGAAAAAATGTGAAACATCTAGGTCACACAACATGTAGCTATTGTACATGTTATGTACCTCATACATGTTTGTGGCTAAAAAAATACACCGTATCCCTATGCATGTATCATAGACATGGGTAGATTACACGACATGTATCCCAAGTACACACCATGTAACCCATTGTACCTTGTTCCATTAATTTAACATGGAGAAAAAATTAATTATATAATTAAACCAAATTAACATGTTTCCTTCTATCAGTTACTAAAAGTACACGCCCTATGATAATTTATGTAATTTTACATGAAATTCATTTTTTCATTAAATTTTAAACAAAAAAGTTGTGTATGATCCTCTTTATAGTGTAATACACATGAATTAATAGTTTTACATACTATACAATTTAAATGTGTCCATGTTTCATTTTTTGATAGTACATTTCTTGTAACTATGTATCACACTATGTTTGTTAGATGTCATATGATTGCATAGTAAATCGACCACATATGGTAGTTTGGATGGGTATATGTATTTTCCTCCAAGTACACATTTGTACATTATTAATTTTAAATAAAAATGATTGTTTAATTTTTTTAAAATTAGGGATAATGGGAATTTCTAGGACTATTAAGACAGATAATAATATGAATTGAATTAGTTTAATTAGAAAATTATTTGTATTAATTTGAGGTGTTTTATCTTAATTATAGAAAAAATTAAAGTTTATATTAGATATATTTAAAGTGTATATTTTTTGTATGTGTGTGGATGATCATGAAAATATATCAAAATTATGTGCGTGAATGGTGTTTTAATTTATTATTTTTATTAAATTAAATGATGTCATGAGCATCGTCCCCTACTCTCATTATTTAAGGTCATGTGTGCCCATGATTTATTTATATAAACCCCTTAAACAAATCCTTTGGTTCCCCTTACCTGAATATGAGTTAATATTATTTAATGGATGAATCCCCAAGATGAACAGAGGTAGTTTATGTTTAGAGTTGATTTGAAAGAAATCTAGGAGATACATTGGTGGACAAGTGGAATACTGCAGCATGAACCAAGTTGTGGTTTAATGTGTTTTTCCCTTAGGTCAAGGGTTAATTTATCATCTAATAGATAAATCGAACATTATAAAAGGATCATGATCATATTGATTTTATTATTATATTTATTTCAAGTTTCATGGTGAATTTTATAATAGATGCTTTTTCATGATCACAAAAATTAATGAATTTAAAAGAATGAAAGATAACATTAAATTAAATTGTGCTGTGCATAAATTTTAACTATACATAGTTAATACCATTAGTAAATCTACTTAATATTAAAAAGTTCATAATAAGAAAAAAAATATGTAATTTATTCATAAAGAAAAAATTCCTAAAATTTATGTATGAAGTTTGTATATCCTTCCACTAATTAATTTATAATCAAACCATAGTACAATGTTCTTGACTGACTCAATTTGGTGTACTATAAATTATTAGGGAATTTTTTCCTATGTTTTGGGTCGACTTAAATTATTTCATATAAAATTTTGACTACCTAAGAAGAACATGGTGTAACTAAGAGGCAATCATTGAGGAAATACTTATATATAATTTCAGGATTGGGGAGCCCACTCAACATATCAAAGAGATGTGAGTTAATATATTTGGAAATTTAAGCATACCTAAACCCTTAAAATAACTTGTATGGACCATGTTTGGGTTATTATATAGGGAATATGGATCCTTTCCACTGGAATATTAACATGATTGGATATTCCAAAACCAATGGTGAGAGATATTGGGTTTTTATAACATAGTGGGGGTTTAATAAATTTAAAATTTATTATCTAATTTTGTAATCCAGATAATGTACTAATTTTATTCTCTCATTTATTATTGTAAATGGAAGGTAATAAGACTACCACTTCTTCACCGCATTTAATGTTATAGAAATAAAATACACTTAGTGAAACAAATTTCTAGGAATGATACAAACTCTTCTGTATTATACTACAAAAATAGTAGAAATTATAGATGTTTTAAACCTAAGTTCTCGAGATACCATCCCATGATTCTAGTGAGGAAGAAGTATCTATTTACCTTAAAATTATGTATGATGTGCTATAATTCTAGTGTTTTATGTCATCTTCAATGACTAGTTAGTTCTTAAAGAAATACGAGGAAATGGATTCATACACCATGTTGGGTTATCTTTAAGATTTATACTTAGAGAAGGCCAATAAAGAGAGATATGAATTATTAAAGGTATTATTCACATGAAATATTGGAGAAGGTTCACCTATTGGGACTCATGCAATCAAAATTATTTTCTATATCATGTGGTTGTAAATCATGGACTTCAAGATTCTATATGATAAGTGCACCAATATAGTTATTTCCTCACTTCCATAAAAATTCAATTTTTTTCATTGAAAATTTTAACATGAAAAATGATAAAAAATCTCTACTATAACTTCTTACTTTAACTCTCTCAGTTGATACGTAATTGAGGTGTGAAAACCTATGGTCCTTATGGTGAATGAGAATAGGAAGAACAATGAAAATTTCTTTAAGACTCATTCAATTTATAAGCCTCATGAGAACCATCCTTCTAAGAAAAGTAAGATATAAATACATGAAAAGGAAAAATAAGTGGTTTGTTTTTCATGTGGAAAGCTATTCCACTGAAATAAGTAATGAACTGTGTAGAAGAAGTAAGGGGAAGCTTTAGGTTCATTAATTATCAAGATAAATATTTCTATATCTACACATTTTGTAATAGATAAAACTTATGGTGCTCTTGAATATTTCGAAATACTCTAATTAAATATATTATAAAATATTTCCAAAGGTGAGGTATATCTTAGAGTAGACAGTAAATCTCGACTTTCTACTTTGGATATATGAGACTACCACCTTCCATTACCAATCGATATGATTTTCATTCTAAAGAGTGACTATTTTTTTTTCTAGTGTTAATAATAACATCATCTATGATTCTTTCCTTAATATGGATTGATTTAATTTCAATGTTGTAAATAAATAATTTGACTTTTAAAATAATGGAATTTCATATGGAATGGAACAAATAAATAATTATATTTGTTTATTGAATTATAAAAACCATGTATTGAGAATTAATAATGAACCAAAATTGCATGAATCATATCACACCCATTTGTGGAATCACCCTATATGAAAATTAAATGATAAGAATTCAAAAAAGATCTACTAAGATGTTTATTTAAAATGGTTAAGATAAAACCACTTGAAAGATGTTATGATTGTTTACAAATCAAGATGAAAAAACCACCATTTGGTGTGTAAGGTGAAGGGGTTACAATGATTCTGTATTTGGTACGCACTAATGTTTGTGGACCCTTTCTAGTTGAAGATAAAGGTGGTTATTTTTTCTTTATTAATTTTACTGATGATTTGATTAGATATGGTTATGTATACTCGATGAGGTATATGTTAGAATCTTTTTAGGAATTCATGAATAAACCATAGAATCAAATTGGAAATAAGATAAAGAAAATTTGATCTGATCAAGGTGGTGAGTATCTTAATCATAAGTTCATTGAATTTATATTGGAGTATTATATTCTTTCCCAACTCACCCCTCTATAAAAACCATAGTGGAATGGTTTTTGTGAAATAAGTAACTCTAGCTTTGTTTACATGGTGAATTTGATGTTGAGTCATAAAAATATTCTATTTTCATTTTGAGGATATAAATTAAAAAACTAAAAACTAAAATTAAAATTTGTGTGAACTAAAGTCGAAAAAATATTACCTTTGGTATCTGAAGTGGAAAGAAACTCATTTTTTACTTATTCATCCATGGGATTGTGTTGATTTTACTAATACTGATTATGGAAACAAACTATCACCCCATATAATAAATAGTACATTTTTTTGATACTCTAAGGAAATGGAGGGATATTACCTATATATTACATCATAAAATAACATCTTTATGAAAAGAAAATCCATATTTATTAAGATGGAGAATATCCTAAATAATGACAGTAGTAGAATGATTGACTTCCATGAATTCGATACTCAAAACTTACAAGAGTTGGTTCCTGATCATGTTCCACAGGTCCTAGTGAAATATGTTGTTCTTAAAATAATACTACATAGAGCACAATAGAAGTTATATAATTAGAAAGGTATTATTTTCTAGTTTCCAAGGATGGTAAGTCATTATTGGTTGAAAAAATGACCCAATTTCTTATGAGGAGGTAGTAGAGAGATCATAAGACTCAAGATGGAAAAAAGTGATGAATTTAGAGATGGATTCCATGTATGAGAACCAAGTCTATGTTTTAGTTGATCTTCTAGTATGAGTAAATCCGATTAGGTGAAAATGAGTATTTAAGAGGAAATAGGAAATGAAATGTAATGAGAGTACTTATAAACTATGTCTAGTGGATAAAGGGATTAAACATTATCAAGGAATAAAATATGATGAAACATTTTCTCTAGTATCCATTTTAAATCCATCATAATTCTACTTTCTATAGAAAATTTCCATGAATTTGATATTTGAAAGATGGATATCAAAATATCCTTCCTTAATGAGAACCTTCAGGAAGTTATCTATATAAAAAAACTAGAAGGGTTTGTGAATCTAAGTGATGCCAAAAAGGTATGAAAGTTAAAAATATCTTTTTATGGATTGAAACAAGCATCCGGGTCATAGAACATTTGGTTTAATGAAGCCATATGAGATTTTTTCCCTTAAGAATGAATGTAAGGCAGGTGTTTAAAATAATTTTAGTAATAGTGTGGTGGTTATGCAATAAGTATAAGTCTATGATTTATTATATATTGGAAATGAAATACAAGTCTTACATTAAACTAAGGATTGGTTGAATGATGTGCTTCTTCATGGACACATGCAAAACCACCCCTATTTTTGGTATCAATATCATTCATGATAGATCCAATAGGTTTCTTATACTAAATCAAGGTACATTCATTGACCATATACTAAAGAGATTAAGTATAGAGTAATCCAATAGGGGATTGGTTCTAGTGTCACATGGTATACATCTTTGTAAGAAAATGTTTCCTTGAACATGACAGGAAAGAGAGAGAGAATGAGTAATATACCTTACACTTCTACATTAGGATAAATCTTGTATTCTATGTTATCTACTAGGCATGATGTTTAATATGATTTGTGAATGATAAATAGATATCAAGATGATCTAGGTGAACAATATTGATATAATTTTAAGTCTACCATTAAGAATCTAACTAAAACTAAGGATATGTTACTGGTATATAGAGGAAATGAGGAGATAGTAACTAGAAGATATATAGATTCTATATTTTTGATAGACGATCTAATGTCATGGATATGGTATCTATTCAAACTCAATGGAGGTGTTGTGTGCTAGAGTAATAGAATGTAGCTAGTTTTAGCAGATTCTACAGTGGAGTATAAGTACATTGCAACTTATGATGCAACCAAAAGAATTTTCTATATCTGAAACTTTTTAAAATATATTGATGTGGTTTCTAGAAATAAAAAACCTATTACATTATATTGTAATAATTCTATAGAGGTGGATCTTATAATGGATCCAAGGTCATATTAATAGAAAAATAAAATACTCTAGAAGTATCAACTTTTAAGAAATTTCTCTCATAGGGGTGAATTCATAGTGAGTGGAGTTTCAATAGAGGAGAACATGGTAGACCCATTTACTAATTAATTATCTCATTAGAAGAATGGATATCATGTGAGAGCTAGAAGAATGATGGTTGTTAGCGGTTTCCTCTAAATAAAATATGATTCTATTGGATTCGGTTCCCTAAAACTAGATCCTATATACTAATATACGCAATTCTGAATACTAATAAAGTACTTATAAAATCATGATTTTTCTTATGAATATCATAAAATGTGATAGTGTCTTAAGGGTTCTTATCACATTAAAATCTCATAATAGTTCCCTACTATGTTGAGAATCTATAATTTATATGAAAATATTGTAAAATATATCTCTTATAGATGTATGATATCATTTGATGGGACACAAATGATACAACTTAATAGGGGTGGAGACTCATAGTAATTTTAGTTATTCTCTCATGGTGTACGCACTTGGTAATTTATAGAGTAGGTGGTTGTGAGGATATGGCCTACCAGTATGAAGTCCACATTTATGTGTCAATGTATGTTCCTATTTTTTGTTTTTTTGTAAATATACTTACATATTAAGATTATTATTAACACATTTTATGAGTCATACACTTTGATTTATTGATGAAAACAATGATGAAATATTCTTGTGGTGAAGTAGGACACATTAGTTGCATCATAAGTGATTTAATATTAATGAATAAAGAGGGAAAATATTTATCCCTTCTTAGTTTAGTATAATTTTATATATTTATACCTTTTATGGGAATGACACTTCCTTATTAATTATATATCCATGGAATTCTTTTGGAAATTTCATTTTTGGAAATTCAATTAAAGATACATTGAGTGCATAGGTTGATGAAACTAACATGAAACCTTTTTAATAAGAAATATTTTGATAAAGAGATTATATTACAGTGTATGTTTTTTGGAGTTTGTATGTCATTTTGATGTTTATTTATTTCTCTTTGGGAGTCTTAACATGTTTCTAGATTCCAACCTTGTACTTTTGGAAGTTTTTTAATTCCATTGAGAAAGTGTCCTAGATGGTCACACACTATGTGTATCTATAATCTAAGTTAAATTCAATTATTAATTTAACAAGTTAGAATAAATATCATTCCACTTTATGGTTAAATAATTACTCAGGGTTGGTTGATCATAAATAATAAATCACGAGTTATTAAAATGAATAAATATGTGAGTTAAGTAATAATAAATATTCATTCATGAGATTTATTATATTTATTGGTGAATAAAATATTAATACCAAACAATTACAGCAAAAAACATCTTCTGACCATTTATTAAATAAAGGAAAAATTATAGGAAATAGATGGGTGGGGCCTACAAAGGGATTTTACCTCATAAAAAAACACTGAAGAAACTTAAAAGATTATAATAAGACATGTCATTCCAATAATTTGAATAATCAGTAGATTAACATGAAGATTGATATTTACCTTGATTAAAGATATTGAGAATATCTACATTGGATGTAGAAGAAGATATGGTAGGCAAATGTTGTGGTAGGCTAGAATAATCCCTTCTCAGCCTTTTCTTTGAAAGAGCAGGGGTGAGGTCCTCATTATCAATAAAATTTTCCTTGCCACAAAAAAATTATATTTAAAAGCAGAATGACTATCTCTACCTCACACCATCACATGGGTACTGATAAGGCCTTCATTAGCAGAGATGTTTCCCCACTTGTTATAAATCTTGGAAGAAGAAAAAAATTACTGAATTTCCTGATGGAAACCAACATTCCATTGAGTAGAAATTTGATTAAAAGAATCATCCTACATGATTGGAGGATTGTAAGACACCAGCTGCATGCATCCTTACTCAAAATGAGACTATGAAGATATATTATCTAAAAAATCCATAGGGGTATGAACTTTATCAGTAGTTGTCATGACCTGGTGCATACCATCCCCACCAAGTTCAGGCACCGTTGGAACCACCAGCACAGTCCCTTCCAAGACTGGACTAGAATTTGTCTGGTTCATCAGTCGACCATGATGCAAACATCCCACAAGACTAGAATTATTTTGAGTTCCTACACCAATAGTAACTGTAGGGCCATGTCCTATCACCATACCACCATGATCCACCTTATACTGCATCTTCTATTTCTTCCTACAAGATTTCTCATGATTCCCTTTGATAGAGAAATAGGAGAAAACCCCATTTTTACAACATATATATTTAACATTACCAATTTCTTGACAATCCAAAAAAAATGAAGTTTTTCATATTCAATCTTAAGAGGGATGTCATCAACCAATGGTGACAGCACTATATGATTAACTAAGCAGAAGATCACATCAACCTCCACCAACACCCTAGAAAAATGCACAAACAAGGAAACCTCGGTGGCTCTATCCATTTTGATTGGAATACCAAAAAAATAAGTAATATCAAAAAGAATATTGGGATGAACTAAAATCTAGTTAATATGGATAATTTTATTCCAGACTTGAGCATGATTATTTTTTAAAGAAAATGGGTTAAACCAAAAATATCATTCTTGAAAGAAGATCATACCTAGCATTAAATAAATTGATTCGATTTCCCAAGTCCTGCACTTCAATTAATCAGATGAAACAATAATGTGGAATAAGCCCCTACCCATGGGTACACATTTCCAATATGAATAATTCCATGAAGATGTTATTTTATGAACAATTTCATCAACTTTCCACGGTTTTCCACCAACAGGAAGCACCATCCTAGCAATGATAGAGAACTTTAAAATCTGAAATCTGTCAGGAATAACCTCTTTGTTGGAAATCACATGATCAGTATCACACTTATTTAAAATCAGATATGGGACAACATACTTAATATATGTAAAGTGTATTCGGAGTATCCATAAACATCCTGTGAGAAATTTAGGTCACACTCCATTGTAGAGAGATATCCCTCACCCACCATAGTCGTGGATCCATGGCTATCACCACCGTTCACCGTAAAAAAACTATATCTGGCCCCAAAAGCCGCAGAATGGTCCGTCTTGGGAATCTTCCACACATCTTCATCCATTCCATCGATAGGACTAGGCCTAAACACCATATTAGGGTTACCACGCACCGAACCACAGAAGCTATAAAGTACCGCCGATCATCAATCATACACAAATTCTGCGTTCAGATGCCTACCAGATCTCACAACACTCGTAGTCTCAGACTCAGAGACCTCCAGAAATTGATGATTTTCATTACGATCTACTGGATGAGGGTTATCTCTTGTAGATCCATGAGATCCATCATGTCCGTTGATGACCACCCCAGATCGACATCGGTCGCCCGCAACATCTAAAATCTAGTTGTTACGGGACCCTCAAACCCTCACATCCATATTAGGGAACTGCAAAGAGATGAAAAAAGATGATGTTTGAGGAGGAATTGATGCCTCTCCCCCATCGATGCATGAAAAAACAAAAAATGGGGGTAAACCTTGACCTAATAATATAGAATACCAAAGACACCATGATGGAGAAGATCCCGAGCCCACGATGCCACCCTTCACCAATAATAAGTAGTTGTTAATCGAGTTTTATTAAATATCAAAGAGGATAGACATAACAAATTTAATTATATGATTGTTGATGAAATATAAAATATCATTTAAATAAATATTAATTAATTAATTTATCCATAGTTATTGTGAATGTCAATAAAATAATAATATTTTTTATATTATTATTAGACACGGGGTCCACTATGGAGTTAGTAATTGGTTAAGGGTCTATGTTCAATTTCCCACTCTAACCTAGATCTATAAATACCTAGTTATATCACATTCGATGGTTAACTACTTCTAGTGAATAATAAAATTTGAGATAGTTATCTCAATCCAAAATAGATAAATCTGTCATGAATGTCCCCAATAACTAGAGCGCTAATCCTCCTCCTCTCTCTCAAGACTTCTAGAGAACCGAAGAAATCCTATGTTTGTAAAGGTATTCTTTTAGAGGTCAATGAAAAATAAAAAAATTGACAAGAATTCACTTCAATAACACCCAATGATTCTATTATTAAATTCCATGATTTTAGATCACGTTTGAATCACTACTAGAGGGATTATATCCTTTAATCCTATTATCCAACAATGATATGATGAAAGAGGTCCATCACATCACCAAAAAAGAAAGAATTACAAGATAATGTAACATTGAACCTGTTTATAAATTAATTATAAATTCTATATGATGATCCCACACTCTTGCCTATGTTGTTCAAATGTTAATTAATTTTTTAATTAATTACATTGGTCATGACATTCTTCATCATGTATATCTTGGATTATACATAGATTATGAAAAATTGTAGAGAAGTAAACCTAATTGGAACTTCATTTGCATCTAAAACCATTATGTTCACCAGGTATTTTTTTCATTCCTCAGTGTGTGAAATATTATATAGAGATATTTTTTACTCTAACAGGTGATAGAGGATGATTTTGAAATAAATCTTAAAAATGAGAAATAAAATTTTGTTCACTGATTCTCCCCCTTAGTGAACAAACACCATACATTAGGGATCATGACCTTAATTAAGTAAAGTATATTAATTATTTAATATAAATAATAAAAATATGATTTATAATAAATTAGTCAATTCTATAAATGGATTATATACCCACTATAAAAAATTTTATATTCAAATTGACTATATGTGTACCCAATTTCAATATATAAAATGTCTATATATTCAATTTTCAGATATTAGTCACATTACCATTAATTATTCTAATATATATCCTTAAATAATTCTCTAGAATATATTTATCTCATTCCTGTATTTAATTATCAAAATTACTATCATATTTCTAACTTTTTGTATTCTTTATACAATTATATTCTGTGGTATGATTTTTATGGGAGACCACAAGGAAGAATACTTAAATATATTATCCTTTTTTTAAATATGATCATATTAGTCTTATAATTTTCATAATTTCACTTCATTTACCTTTCACATAAATTAATGTTCATTTATTATTTTTTAGTTATATTCTAACTTAATTAAATTAATCATTAATCATTTTAGCTTGTATTTCATGTAAAATAAGTTATTTAACAGATGGATATTATCAAAGAGAAACTCATACTAAATTTTGAGGTGCCAAATTCTCTACTACTCATAAAAACTTTTACACTAAAAATTTCATCAATCATATGAAAATAGATGAGGGTAATTTTTCCTCATTATATCTTTAGGTTCCCGTGTCACTTACTCAAACTTATTATTTTTTCAGATAAATTTGACCAAATTAGAGGTCTTGGTTCATAGTTTTTTATTATTTTAATCTAATATATCCACCATTTATTACTTACAAGATAGGTCATTCTATTTTAAAAAAAAATTCATTACATGTTATGGATTTGTTATGTCTTTCCCAAAAAGTTATACATAGAACATGTCATGCACTTGTGAGAGGATTAGTGGAATAAATGGTCGATAATATAAAATTCCTATATGATAAAGAATACATAAGGGGCCCATGTATCTAGGGATCAAATATCCCTTCTTCATAGATCTCATAACCCTGTTCTATGGTAATATTCAATGGAATTATTTTTATCTAACATCAACTTTTAGATCTCATTGATGATTATCAGCACAAATTTTCTATGACTTTTATATTTCATTAATATGTCATTGAATTGTTTGACTATTTTCTCTTATTTATTGAGAAATATTTAATCATAACATCATTCACTCTTTAAATCCATCCCAACAGGTTGAAGTTCTATATCTCTTCCCATAGAGAGTCTTATATGTTCTTAATTGAATACTTGTGTGGGAATTATTTTTATATGAGACTTTTACCATTGGAAGATGTTGACCATAACCTCATTTGAAATCCATTAGTAAATATTTGAACATATTTTACAAATTTTGAATGGTCCTTTTAGATTGATCATCCATTTGAGGTAGATAACTATTGATAATATTTAGTATTGAATTTAATCCTTTATAAATACTCCTCTAAAACTTTTAAGTGAACCTTGAATGTTAATAATATATAATCAAAACTCATCTTCTGTGCATCCTTATCATTTCATTTATATATATCATAGAGATTTGATCAAGTGATGAATCCTCTCAAAGATAAATAAAGTGTGTTTACTTTATACTTTGATCAACCAAAACCCAAATATAATTATTACCTTTAGAAGACTTAGGAAGAACTATGAAAAATCCATGGTTACGTTCTCCAGTTATCATATAGGTATGATTGATGGTTACATAATCCCTTTAGACTTATGATGTTCAGCCTTAAGTTATTGGATGACCATGTTTAATAGTGTATATTCTATAATATACCTATTCATATTTTCCCACCAAAATTGCTCCCTGATATCTCTATACATCTATTTGATTCCTATATTAAAATTTAATGATGAAATATATGCATCATAAAAAATCCCTATCTTTAGTTCCGACATTTATGGGACACATATACGTGTTCTAAATCTTAAAAATAAATAATATTTAATGTTAAACTCTAGAATATTTATGACCTTATTTTATTGATCTATATTATATTTCTACACCTTCTTGATATTTATATCCCTTAAAACCCTTTTTTTTAATTTTCAAATAGGATACTTTAGTTTAATGGATAACCCATTACAAACCATTATAAGGAAAAATTGAAAAACATGGAAATATAGGGGAATCTAAGATTTATCCATCATTGATCCCCAAGAAACTACGGGGCCCCTCCAATATCCACCTTGAGGCTCCAATGAATCTAACACACACATCAACCACTACGATTTTATGAATATAATTTGATTCACTAACACCCACAACCACTATATGTCGAACCACCAAACATCAACCTTTATCTTTACATAGATAGATAGTTGAGTAATCATTTGGGTTAGGTATGAATCCATCCCATCACTTATGATTATATATTTATTTTTATTGAATATACATGAATATTAGGCCTCATTAAATCCTCTTCACAGATAAGGTGACATGATCCTTTTTACTGAAAGAATTATACACCTTATTTTCCTTTATAGGATGGTAATATATTGAATAATCAGAATTCAAGATAAATTTTAACCACTTCCTTGAGAGAATGTTCAACTGCTTCTATGTGAATAAATTTCTTAAGATCTTGTAATCATTATATATTTTATATTTATCTCTATATAGATAATGAATTAAAAATTTTAATATAAAAATTACCACAACTAATACCATATCATGAGATTGTAAATTTTTATCATGGACCATTAATTGACACGAGGTATAAGCTACCACCTTATCATTTTTAATGAGAACACACCCTAATCCCTTTTTTGAACCATATTTGTATATCACTGACCCTTATCCATTATAGTGTAGTTTGAGTATAGATGTAATGACCAAACTATTCTTAAGTTCCTTGAAGTTATATTCACATTAATATATCTAGAGAAAATTGACTCCATTTGAAGCTTACTTGGTCATTGGTTTTAATAATCATGAGAAATTTCTCAAAATAAATTCATATTATCCAACTAATCATATATAACTATGGATATCTATTATAATTATTAGTATTATCCATTCTTAAATCAACTATTTATATGATTTATTTTTAGTTATACCCTTGATTGTAATTATATAACCTAGGAATGATACTATTTATAGCCAAAATTCAGACTTGTTGAATTTGGAATACAATTTCACATTTATTAATGTATTCAATACAATAATTGAATGATCTTCATGTTCTTATTTTCACTTGTAATATTTGAGAATATTATCTTAAAATGCTACTAAAATTTGATCAATATAATATCTAAAGAATGTTTTAATCTAGATCAGTGTGTCTGTCGAAACCTAGATGCCTCCGAAGGGTTTTTAGTGTGGACAGGCTTCTGAACTATGGTTCCTTAGAGGTGGTAGGATTTTCGATTCAACTACTATGATGTTTTTTAGGTGGTTTTATTTGGTGTTCCTAAATTTCATCTGATTAGCTGTGAATCTAGTGTTTGTTTGGTGTTATGATTTGTTGTTGCAGGTTCTCCTCTACATTTTGATGTTGATTTTCTTGCTATCGTGACTGGACTGCTTCAGAACCAGTGTGGGTTTATCTATGGTTTGATCGGAGTCGATCCATGCCAAGAGTGGAATTTTTTATTCAGGACGACTCATATCCCCCCATCGGTGATGCTCCATGGCATGATGCTGAACCATCTAGTCCTAGGTGATGATGACTCGAACTTGTGACTGTTAGAATATCTCTCAGGCATCTATTGTGGTGGTGGAATTATGTCTCATGGAGTGTGGTAGGATTTTTCTAGGACGTTCATTGATGGTGGTGTCATGGAATCATGATTTCTTTATATTGGGTAACCCAGATAGTATATATGATTTACTTTAGGTGAGGATAGATCTTTTTTCCTTCACTGTGCCTGGTTTTCAGATTTGGAAGATTGAGAGGGTATGGCACTTCCATCAGTATTGGGCCCGTGCATTTTTTGTATAAGAAAACTTGATGAGAATCCATGCTATGATAGAGGAATTCCTTAACAATTTGATTCTAGGAAGGGGTACTTCATATAGTATTGTTCTGGGTTGTATCCCTCTTAATTTTTGGATTTTTATGTCTTATGTCCTTAAAGCCTTGGTTTCCCCCCATTTATCCTTAAAATAGGGATTATCCAAAATCTATAAAAATATAGGCCTTTAGTCTATTCAGTTAAAAGATAGTACTATTAATTATTAGTGTTTATTTCTTATATAAAAGGATGTCATAGTTATATATTCTATTTTTATCCCCAGTTGATGATATCCAATTTGAAGATCCACATTTGAGAAATATTGTGCCCCATGAATTTGATCGACCAAGTAATCAATATGAGGTAGTGGATACTTTTTCTTGATTATGATCATGTTAATCTCATAATAATCAATGCAAATATGAATTAAAAAATCCACATTCCTAATAAAGAGGATTGGTGTAACCCATGATAAAGAACATGGGTGTATAAAATTGTTGTCCAAATTTGTAACTTCTTGTTCAATTCAATAAATTTAATAATTAATATTCTATAAGGACTCTTTGATATAGGTAATGCACCAGGTGTGAGTTCAATTGAAAACTAAACCTCATGATCCAAGGGAGGAATATCAAACTCTATAAACATACATCATTATATTCTTGTACCATTGATATATATTTATTTTTTAGTTTATCTCCATCCATTTGAAATAAATATCCCTCATTATTGGATTTAATGAAATATTACATAATTTTTTGCAATACGATATTCATAATCATCATTGAATCGATATATGATCTTGGGATGATCTATGATAAGAATTTTTGTTTTTTATTCAGGTAATTTATATAAGATATATTTAAGGAGAGTCAATCCATTTCCAATATCATATCAACTTATTGAAAAACACTTTATTAAACTCTTTATTAGAGACTCTGGTTTTTCTCTACAATACTCTGAAATATTTCTAGGAATATTTCTGAAGCAAGTTGTTAAGTCGACATGGGATTTTGGGGCCCACAGAGCCTTGGTGTAGTGATATTAAAAATAGTAAATATATTTTATCACAAGAATGTAGTTTATTTTGAAATGTTAAATAACTCATGATAAGAGTCTCAAATTGGAAACATGAGATTGCGGTGGAGTTCAGAATGTGGGTTTTACCCTTGGTGCGATATAAAGTTTTTCAGTGCTGGGTACCCGGCCATTGGAGAGCGTTATTAAGATGTTAAATGAAGTTTATTGATTTAATAAAAATTAAATCAATAAACCCTCCCATGTTTTGTGGTGCATGGAAAAGGAAGAGAGGACCCCCAAGTAATGGATGACATGAGGACATACTGAGGTGAGCAGGTGCCGTCGATCCACATTTTTGATGCCAATTGTCACTAGATAGAGCTGTAGAGGATTCCGAGCATTATTTTGAACTTGAAGATTCATAATTTCACCAAAAAGGTAGGTCAAGTTTAGTTTTAATGAATGATACTCCTTTTTATGTGTTTTTTAGGTATTAGAAGCCTTAGATAACTTCTAGGGACCCTATGGGGGTTGATCTGTGAGTTTTGATGGAAACCAGGGTGATTTAGGTGGCACATAGGGGATTGAAGTTTATAATTATCAATCACACAGTGTGTAGTGTAGAAGAAAACACCATTTTTTCTTCTCATTCGGGGCAGATGGTCTCTTAGGGACTATACATCATATACCAAGGGTACACACTGTGTAGTGAGCCCATGTCATGTGGCCAAGGGGTATGGCTAGACATGTTGTTTCAAGGGACATGGTCCTATGGAAGTACATAGCTTGGAGACATAGACACAGGGTTCTATACATCGGCATGGGTTGAGAACAAAACCAAGAGGATGGTTAGAAATAAAATTCCATGTAATCGGGGTACACGCCATGTGGAAGATATAGATGGATGAGCCATGTGGGGAAAGACATGTTTAGGGGCCCTGAATGAGGCGAGAAAAGTTGTGTAGACCATATAAATTCCATGTAATCTCACATGTACAGCCAATTCATTCAGAAGAAGACATGGATCAGTATTTAGGTGGGATCACATGGCATATCCTCCCTAGTACATGATGTGTAGTATTCTCTGGAACTTATTCCTAGAGAATCTCCTTCTTCAGGGCCTAGATCCAGGACTGTGAGTAGCCTATCCTGAGAATTTTTTCATGTATAATATATTGTAAGTGTTCATGGTGGAGTTTTATATATTACATTCCAGGATACAAGAACAACATAGCATTAGTAGTGCTTAACCATGGAAAGTGATTAGGTTGGATCACTGGAGATATGTTGGGGTCAGTACCCTTCCCTGTTGTTTTAGGAAACAGATCCCCTGAGACACTTTAATCTCATATATTGGTGCTCACCTAGAGTATCAGGGTGTCAGTTCACTACCCATGGTGGTGTTTCAAAGTGATGCATGACAAGCATGGAACTCCTTTCAGCGATGGTTGACCGATGCTAGAGATGGGTTTGTTTTATCAGAGAGACACTAGGACCGGTGATCCCCTATTGTATTAGGGAAGAAGTTTACCTTACCTATTAGATTGGTAGAGATGGAAATCCCTCACAAATATAACGTGTCTCCTCATCTATGAAAGGTGGAAAACACCAATCACTCAGTCCTTCTAGAGTCATTGGGTCTAGTAGTAGACAACCTCGCTAACCTAACGCCGATATTAACGTAACCCAAAAGTCCTCATCCATCCCTGGATGAACTTCACCACTATAGTAGGAAACTAAAATCTCATAGAAACACTCCTCCATGGGTCATAATATCCATCTGTGAAAATTTGATTGTAACTTCCCACACATGATCTCATCCCACTCATTTTAGGATCACTCCTCTCAAAAGAAGAAAACACACTTCCCTAAATACCCGAAACACTGATATAATCACTAGTGGAAATTATTTGAGCATGGATAGTAGGAGACCATTCCACACTGAGGAAACATCATAGATACTCTATCTAGTTCTATGCAAAGATTCTATGTGAGGAACAATCCTTCAAGAGTTATGTAACACTGTTGATAGAAGGGTGTAGTCATTGATCCTCTCTATAAGAGCCTTCATCATAATGGTTGAGCCTAAAGGCTCCGCTGGTAATTCTAGGGACTAAATTGAAATTAAAATAGGTAAAATGTTCCCTAATATAAAAGTCAAAGAAACTTGTCCTACACACCTTGACACTATCCACTTTGGATGGAACTGATTTTACCACACAATTTCTTATTGCATCACAAGAATGTGTCTCGATGGGAGAAGCATCCCTCTTCATTGTGAGTCTGAAGTTGCATCAAACATAACCATCATAGGGTTCTACCAATTCCCTATGTCACTCTATATTATCCTTGATAAATAAGTTGGAATAATAGAGTACCTCAAAACAATTTCTAGAAATACTACTATGAATGTATAAAGGACATAAATTATACCTCTAATCATCCATAGAGCCTCCACGTCATAGGAATCTATGGATTGTAGCTATCCTCACCCCATACACTATATCCCTAAGCCTAGATTAGGGGACCTAGGGGTGGTGGTGGAAACATATCTAACCATATTTAACCTCCCACGACTCTCCCCACTCCTCCTCCATGCCCACTGATAAGTATATTTCATGCATTCATTTTAGAGTATTTTAATGTGTTTTTTTTGTATTTAATTGATTAATATTTCCAATTTTGGAATGAATTATCTTGTTTTATGTTTAATGGAAGTATTAAATAAATATTTGTGCAAGTAATGAAAAGGGATGGAAATATGAGCTAAAAGACACTTCGCATCACAAACGAAGAAAAGTGGCACGACACCTAGCTTTTCAGAAAATTTGAAGCTAAAAAAACAAGAGAATAAGGATTACACATCGTGTATCCTCATTACACATTACGACTTTATCAGAGAAGAAGGTCACTGGATGAAAAAGTTGTGATGATCTTACACACTATGAAAGATCATTACACATTGTGTAATGTAGTTACACGATGTGACTTTTTTCAGGATATCATTTTAGAGGACAAGTATGCCGAGATTTTTGGGATCTAAATATTTAAAGGTTACACATCATGAATCTTGAGTACAGGTCTTGAAAGTAGTCAATGTTTCAAATCTGCGTATGAGATTTTTGCAGATTTAAAATAAATAGAGGAAAGCACAGATCAAGATTACATGACATTTAATCACATTTCACATTGTGAAACCAGTCAGGTTGAACGAATTTGAAGCCTATAAATATAGGGCTTACCTACTATTGTGAAATTCATTTCGGGCACCGGATGAAGGTGTTTCTACTTCACCACTCTCTTTAGGATTTTTTTATTATTTTTTTACACATGCTCATGGTTAGCATGAGTAGGTGATATATTTTTTACGAGGCATGCATGATAAAAGGGGATTTATTGTATGAGGTATTTTATATTTTAATGTAATTCATGTTATGTTTTCATGTTTATTCATCAATTATATCTCTTCCTTGATTCTTCTTGCATGAAAATTGTGAGCGGGGTTAGGAAAATGGTTTAATTTATTTCTTTCTCTGTGTATGACCATTGCCTATGTGGATTGAATACATTTTATTAGTCTAGGATTTGGGGGTTAGACTTACTCTATGACCACTGGGGTTGTATTTTAACTATTTTAAACAAGGTTTTAGATTCCCCATCTTTTGCAATCTGAAGTACCTGACCATGAGAAAAGGAGAGTCAGGGTGGAGTGCATTTATCATGAACATCGAATTTTCTAGAACCCAATTCCAACAACTGTATGATTGTTAATTAATTGTTTCATACCCTGTGATCCCATTAACCTGGATTCATTGCTGGTCGACACACATTTTATATTTTCTTCTCCCAATCCCTCCACAAATCACTTTCTCATTTTCTTGTATTTAATTTCATAAAATCGTAATTAGTTAATGATTATTTTATTAAATTTTTATTTTCTCTAACCTATCTCTGTGGGTTCGACCTCAGACTTTCAATTCCTATACTACTTTATAGTTTAGTAGTTTTTTGGTTTTGTGTTTATAAATTTATAAATTCGGTAACCTGGTGGGAATTAATGATGCCCGCATGGATATCATCCAACTTCATGAATAACTCCATGATATTAACACTGCCTCTTCTAGGGTATTCCATCATCTATCTCCCTCTCAGAATCACAACGGGTCATACAATCTCGCAAAATATGTCTTGGTCCATTGTAAGTGTAACACCACCTCTCTTGTGGCTAACCATATCCACGATGCAACTCATATGTTATAGACCCACATGTTAAAGTATGGTCATGGGTATACATCCTTCACCATGATCCTATCAATTGACATCTGTCAGCTGATGCAGACATTAACCCTCATGATAAGCACTGTTGGCACCCTCCACTAAACCCTTATCTAGGAAGCTCTCTATAATTAGTGCTCAATCTGTCACACCTCATAAGAGGGAATTCATAAATAGACCACACTTGATCATATGTATTTTTATAGGCCCTTATCCAAGGTTACTTCCCTGAAAAATGTATCTAAAACTATATCCATTGAGTATCATGAAAGGTTTTGGAACCATAGAGAGTACTATTCCATGGATATGCTACACCAATGAAGCTATAAAAGATCCTAGATATGACCCAATCTTAATGTGGATGGATTTAAATATTCCCTAAAGAGTCGCTCAAACTCCATCCAAGTGATAATAATATCATCATGGGTAGGCATCACTGAACTCCACCATCACTGAGATGAGCCTTTTAAAAGATACTCCACTAGGACCACCATCTAATCAGGAGGTGTCCTCAAAAGGCAGAAAATGTGCCTGCCTAAAACCAGTCATTAGCTACCTGGGGGTCTGTCTCATCCCAATATCGGGGAGGTCTTATAATCTAGAACTCATGAAATGCACTCAGCCTACACACATCATTGACTTGAACTATCAGTATATCCTTTTGGTTGACGAGTAGTGGCTCAACTGGAAGACCACTTGGAAGTGCTGCCTCATGACCAATTTCCTACATTGAATAATCATCACTGGGAAGAGAATCATCACAATCCCTCTATGTAATTTTATATAAATAGCATCATAGTGGAATCCTAAAATAGAATCAAGATGTTCCATGGTCAAAGAGTATATCTGGGGATCTGACTCAAGAAGGACATGGGACCCAAAAACAAGTCCTATATGACGCATGTACCAAATTTACTTAAAACTAGTGACTAATTGTAACAATTTAACAAGAATGTTATCAAGTTATTGGTGAATAGATACATCGGCTTTTGCACCAAAACTAGAGTCCCTGGACTGAAATATGAACTCAAAACACTAAAATAATGACTCCATAAATTCCAAAATCAGCACATATATAGAAAAATACTAACTCTGGTAATAAAGAAGGAAATTCTCTAATACCACTCTATCATGACCCAACCCATTGGGGCCCAATCCACGAGTCACCAAGAACACTTTCAATAGTCCAGGGGCTGGTATCCAATATTGAGTAGGCACATCACACACATGGGATGCCTTAGACTATGGTACCTATACTCATGAACCCACATTATATTCCATAAAATTGTTCCAAGATAATAATAACTGAAACAAAAAACTAATTTATACATCTATCCCACAACCATAGTATATAAAAAGTAATGAAAACATAAGAAGGAAAAAATAAAATACCACAAAAAACTGATTAAGATCCCAACCTACTCTGAAGAAGGGGACTTATATAAAATGAAACCACCAAAAAACACCTCAATAAATAACCAGTAAACACCTCAATATATCTATCTCTCTATGATACACCTATTGTAGATACTCCTGGTACTCCATTGAAAGGTCAGTTGTCTGCGTAAGACATAACATGTATGGAAAAATCCCTTGTTGGGGTGAGTATAATTCCTATTAGGTGACCCAAAAACCCAAAATAAGAGAGAGAAACTAAATGGAAATAGTATTATTGACCCATCCAGAAGAGGAAATCCAATTGAGAGAGAAAATCCATCTTGATCGCTCCTTGAGTAAACATGGATAGTCAGATATAACCACATGGTGCTTCAATAAATATACATGACATCATATCATGGTATCCCAGAAAACACCCAGATATAATCATATCAGACTCTGAGTGTCATGATTTCTCAACCTCATATCCTACCACATGATTATACTTGAGGCTCAATGGTAACAATCTTCTTGGAGAACACACTCCACAATCCCTACTATCTTAAATGAAACTCTACTAAAAGATACACTCCATCAGGAATAACCTTTCCATCCCTGATGGAATAACTAAGAGAACACTCTTCATCATGAACTTCTCTCTATGTCCAAATATAGTTCCTAACACTAGAGGTCCTATCACATATGTATTTCACCCCGTGTAGACTCATAAGAACCCTAGTAGAGAAGCCTGCCGCTCGCCACTATACACAAAGGAGGGAGCACTTTTTTAGGCTATGAACCACATGAATCCTCTCTAAATGGAGATCAAAGAGGGATATATACCTCATTGATTCCCCACAGCCGAGGGAGTACTAAATCCTAACCATACCGTGAAACCTATGCAATACCTGTATGGAGAGACTCACACCTAAACTCATCGAGGGAGAACTAACTTATAACCAAGTTTTATGTGTAACAAGTGGATAGGCCCACTCCTCACAACTTCTATATATAACTGAGGGAGTTCCAAATCCCATGGAGGACCCACTCCCTACCATTACTCTAAGATAGGGGAGTACCAATCTACAGATATAGGACCCACACCCTATGTATAAGAGAGTTATATCACTACATGTATGATCAAAATGGGAGAATTTAAACTCGACATGATAGGGGAGTACTGACCTTGGAATAGATAAACCACACTCTAGCACAACACAAGTGTACTGACTCTTTCAGAACATCACGTATGGAGGACCTGTGCCCTGGTATAGGGAGTACTGACTCTATGGATAGAGGACCCAAAACTTGGTACACCATGGGATTATTCACTCTATCTTGTAAATGAGTATGGAGGGACCACACTCTAATATTACTAGGTATTTCTGTCTCTATCAACAAGAATGATATGGGGGACCTTCAACCTTGCCTTACTAGGGAGTACTGACCGTAAGTGAACTACTCCATGGGTAGGTGACCCACACCCTTAGTGGGGGAGTTCCATCTCTACCAATCTTATATGTAAAGAAAAACTGCATCCTAGTATGACTACAAGTCCCAACATCTCTTTAATAAACTAAATTGATCTATGGTATCAGTCAAGTGTCGTTGAAAGGAGAATCATGATTGTCATGCCTCACATTGCAACACCACCATGGGTAGGGGACCCTCACCCTGATATGTCAGGGAAGTGCCTCTCTCCCAAGATAAAGAGTCTAGGGGGATCCAATTCCTAAGATTAAAGTGAAGGGAATTAACCCTAAAATCTCTCTAGTGGTTACCAAAAGAGAGTGTGGAAGTGTTCTTGGCTTGTGGGATAGTGTGTTTACTTCTTTTTATAGGAGTGATCCTAGGCTGAGTAGGATGAGCTCATGTGTGGGAAAATATAGCCGACTTTTATTTGATGGCTAGTATGAATCATGGAGCTGTAGTGCTATGTGATTTTTGTTTCCTACTGCAGTGGTGCAGTTCATCTAGGGGTGGATGAGGATTTCCCAGTTACATCAGTACTTACATCAAGTTAGCAATGTTGTGTACCGGTTGACCCTATGACCACAGACGGACCCTAAGCTTCATGTTTTCCACCTATCATAGCTGATGAGACACATTACCACTTTTTTTCATGATGTAAACCTAGTTTTAGCTAGATCTTGGGTGTTTTGAATTTGAGGTTCCCCTGAGTTCATGTTCGTAGATAGAATGGGAACCCCTTGGTGGGATCACCGACATGGGAGTTTCAATTGAGAGCATAGTTTTTCTCCTTATACCCAGGATTTTATTTTTTAGGGAAGAAAATATTTAATGTGGCGAGAGTGTAGAGACTTTAGTTTTTATGTTTAATACTTTGGAATATTTATAGGAATATTTTCAAATCCATACATTGTGTCGAAAAGGGATTCCGGAGCTTGGAGAGCCTTGATGAAGAGATATTAAAAATATTAAAAATATTTTATCATGCTCATGTAGTTTTTTGTAAACTTGGAATAAATCTTGATCATAGTCTCATATCAAAAATATAAAACTATTATTGGGTTTAGAACATGTATTCAACCCTAAATGCAACATAAAGTTTTCCAACATCGGGTGCCCGGTCGTGGGATAATGTTAGTGGGGTGCTAAATGGAGTTTATTGATTTAGTGAAAATTAAACCAATAAATCCTCACACCTTGTGTGGTGCATGGAATAGGAGTATAGGATTCACCCTTCCAGGATAGACAACCCTAGGTTGAGATGAGGTGAGGAGGTGCTATCTATCCCCATTTTTTATGCTGATCATCACCGGATAGAGCTTCTGCAGCTTCCAAGCATTGTTTTGAACCCAAATATTTAAAGTTTCACTATGTGGTAGGTTGGTTTGAGTTTTATGTCTTGTTACAACTTTTTATTTGTTTTATGGGTTTAGATCCATTATATGATTTCTAGGGACCCTGTGGTTATAGATTTTTGGGTTTAGTGGGAACTGGGGTCACTCGAGCAGCTCTAAGGGGATTCATTTTTATAATTTCCGATCACATGGTGTGTAGTGTAGGAGAACACATCATGTGTTCTTCACATTTAGGGAAGACGGTATTTTGGGTGATACACACCGTGTACTAGTGGTACACCCCTTTTAGTGAGAATAGGTCATGTGGCATAGAGACATGGCCAAACAAGTTGTGTCAAAGGACATGGCCATGTGGAAGTACACGGGTAGGAGACATTAACATGGGGTTGCAGACATGGACATGAGCCGAGGAGAAGTCCAAGAGGCTGGTTAGCCAGAACATATTGTGCACCGAGGTTACAATCCATGTAGAAGACATGAATGGATAATCCATGAGGATAATAACATGTCTAGGGGACTAGATGAGGCGAGACACATCATGTAGACCATATACACACTATGTAAGCTCACATGGACAAACAAGATGTGTGGTAGAGGAAACAACTAGGTTTACCATAAAGGTTACACACTATGTTGACCCTAGTAAATGATGTGTATTTTTCATGGAAACTTCCACCTAGCATATCTCCTTATTCAAGGATTGGATTCAGGCCTTCGAGTATCCCATCCTAAGCAGTTTCCAATGTAGAATGAAATGGTAGACTTCATGGTGGATTTTGAGATATATCAGGGAGTTGTACTGGAAAAAAAACTACATTATCACTTCTTAATCATGGATAGTGATTAGGGTTGATCACTAGATGTATGACATGGTTGTTACCCTTCCCTATCATCTTAGGAAGTGGTTACTCCTGGACTCTTTAGGTTGGAAAAGGGGTGATCCAATATTTTATTGGGGTGTGGGTCCCCTACCCATGGTGGTGTTGTGAAATAAGTCTTAATAAGCATGAATCTTCTTTTAGTTACACTTGATTGATGCTGGAGATCAGTTAGGTTTATCATAGAGAAGTTGAGACAGATACTCCCCTATCATACAGGGTGTGGGTTTCGCTTATCTCTCAGATCGGTAGAATTTTTTTACCCATAGTGAGTACATGTCCTTTATCCATGGAGATTAGTTCTCTTGGGGTCAGTAATCCCCTATCAGAACAAGGCGTGGGTCCCCCATACCGTTCCTGTAGATAGAGACGTAGCTCCCTTGTCATATCAGGGTACGAAACTTCAATACTTATTGAGATGATATAGTTATTACTCCCCTATCTTACCAGGGTATAGGTCATCTATCCATAGAGTTAGTACTCCCCTGTCATACCAGGGCGTGGGTACTCTATACATGATATTCTGGTAGATTTGGTATTCCCCATGCATACTAGGGTGTGGGTCCTCTATTCCAAGGTCAGTGGTCTTATGTTGTGTTAGATTGTGAGTCCCCCATTACAATCATATAGGAAGATATGGAACTCCCCTATACATAGGGTGAGGTTCCTCTATCAATATAGTGGTACTCCACCATCTTTGAGTAGTGGTTGAGAGTGGGTCCTCCATGGGAGTTAGAGCTCCCTCATTTTTGGAGTTCAGTTGCAAGGAGAGGGATCCTCTATATGTTATGCACGACACCAGTTTAGGAGGTAGTGATCCCCCAATGAAATGAGGTGTGAGCCTCTCCATATAAATGATAAAGAGTTTTTACTGGATGGTTAGGAGTTAGTACTCTCTTGGCTTTGGGGAAGAGGTGAGGTGTAGGTCCTTCTTTTCTATCTCTTTCAAGAGGATGCACATGGTTCATAGTTTTATGCAATTCTACCTTAAATGTGTGTAGTGGAGAGGGGAGAGAATCTCTTCTTGGGTCCTTTAAATCTTTTCCAAGGATCAAGACAATGGTGATAATACCTTTGGTGATGGGCACTAGAGTTGGACCAAAAGAGCAGTTCTTGAGGGAGAGTGGTCTCTCTGTTGGGCCATCATGGATGGCAGGGTTATTTTCGATGGATCACATCTATCATGATAGTTTCATATGGGATTAAAAGTATTTTTTAGTATGTTATTTTATACGAGAGTTACCTTTGAGCCTCAAGTATAATCCTATGGTTGGCTATGAGGTTGGGACCTCATGAGACTTAGAGTCCGAGACGAGTATATCTGGATGTTTTTCTGGGAAACCTTGTTATGATGTCATGTATCTTGATTGACACACCATGTAGTTAGCGTAATAACCTAAAATTTATATGAGATATTGTTTTTTAAATAATTTTATTTCTTTGATGTCTTTCATTACATGCAACATCAATTTAGCTTGCGTTATATACAACACATATTTTCTACGAAGCATTATTTTATTATTATACTTATTTAAAAAAGAAAATTAAAATGTATCCATTAGAATGGAAGGTATGAAAATTAATAAATTAATTAATAAATTATGGATTACACATAATTATTTTACCTATTAATTATAAATTACTGTAAAACGTTTTTTAAACAAAATGAAATGTTTTTTTTAAAAATTATTTAAATATGCACAAGTGTGTTTTATAACAATAAATAAAAAATAAAATTTATTGAAATATATTAATGAAATATATATAATATATTAAATTTAAAGTTTAAAATTCATCTTATGTGTTTTCTAAACATGATATAAGAACAAATCCAATTTTAAACATAAAAAAGATTTTTTTCTAAAAAGACAATTTTTCTGCCTTTTAATGGAGAGCACAATTTAAATATTTTTTTGAATTTTTTTGAATTTTAATATGAAATAATAAAATTATTACTTGAAATTTTCATTTAAAAAGTTTCTTTTGTTGAAGTTTTTGTATATTTTTGATATGTTTCATGTTTTCTATGAATAGGGAAAAATAGTGAATTTTAATTGAAAATAGTTTTTTAATCAAAAACATTTATAGTATTTAATTATATATTCTATTGATTTTAAAATATAAGTATATAAATTTTTTATCATTTAATCTAATTGAGGTCGTTGGAATCAATTTCACATTGAATTTGGATATACAAACGTGTTAATTTTTGGAAATTTTCACTTTAAAAACATATTTTCTCATTCCGTCAATGATATTAATTTTATAAAATTATGTGTTTTGAATTTTTAAAAATGAATTTAATATTTGGAATCATAAGTTAAAAATTTATTAAACAGGTCCCTTTTATTTTCGGACAATATGAATAGCAACTTTATTACTTTTTATTACAGTAGTAAAGGAAAAATTGGGAAATTTACGTTAAAAATAAAGTGACAAGGACTATAAAATGACTCTAAAACTTTCTGAAACTTTATTGGATGAATATAATTTTACCATTAACATATAATTATATAAATTTAATAATTTAATAGACACGTTTCCATGAAAACAACTTGTATATTCCTAAAATCTGAAAGAGTGAAAAAATACCACACTCTTAATTTTAAAAAGTATAATATTTTTAATATGGGGTTAATTTGAATATATGATAAACTATATATATTATTATCAAATATAAAGTGTTTATATATAACATATAAATTCATTTTTAATTTTTATTTAATAAATAATTGTCATAAATAATTACAAAATGATGATGTAATAATTATTCAATTAATGAAACAATCAATTAAATGATATTATAAATATTAAAATAATAATAATTTAATTAATTAAATATATCCATGAATTTTATGGGTGAATATGAAATTTTAGGGGTGTATTTAGTGAAATGGTTCGAAGTTATCTTTCTTTATGGATTTTTTTAAATTCAATGTAAATAATAGTGTAAAAATTTACACTTATGCTATTTTATAAAACAAATATTTTATTAAATTATTTGGAAGTCATAAAAATATTAAATAAGTAAAAATTGGGAAATATACACTCTAAAATATCATAAATTTCCCATATATGGTATAAAATACACTTTATAAGCCAAAAATTATATCCTATTTGTATAGATAAATTGGTTACAACAATTAAAATTAAAATGGGTTAATTAAGGGTCAATCAAAATGATAAGGACTAAAATAAGAGAAATAACTGTATAAAATATATTTTTTGAGGATATTAAAACCTTATCACATATTATATTCTAAAAAATTGAATTTTTGATGTATTAGGAATGATATTTAATTTATTATAAATTAATTGTTTGATAAATTCTAAAAGTGTCCCTGCCCTCTCTTATAAAGGGAACCTCTTCTACTATTTTACTCACACTTCAGAACCTATTTTTTCAAAAAAACTCTATAAAAATACCCTAAAAACTTACCTCACTTATTCCTAGAATCCTTAATTTTTCAATAAATACAACCAAATAATTCCTTTTGTGAAAATCAAAAGAAGATACCCAAAGAAGAGGTAACATACATCCGTAAAATTTTTGTTTTATTTCTTACTTAAAACCAATAAATTATTCTTATCCCATGCTTATATATTGAAATAAGAATCCTAAATATACTGTTAATTTTTACTTATAATGGTTTTACCTATACTTTCACACACTTCCATCTAATGCCTAATGAACTTAGAGTTCTTTTCTACGGTGAACTACCACCTCACGAAATGATGTTGTTTGTTTTTGTTTTACCACCTATCATGGTTGGGAGTTATAATGGAAAATATATTTTTATATGATATATATAAGTTATTTATTATGTATTTATTATTATTTAAATTATTATATAAAACATAACTTTATGTTTTCCATTTCTTGTAAATATGATAACTTCATTTGTGGACGTGTGAACTACTGCCACCTCAAAGCAATATGATTCGTTCACACTATACAGGGAATATATTTAGGATGTGTTTAGTGAAATTATATGATATATATGACATAATAATTTAACTGGAATTTTATTATATATATAAATATATTTAATTTACTTACTTTCTTTTAATACAATAAGAAAATTGAAACAATGTTCTTGCGTACTTATAACCTACCGTCTCCATGAACAATGTATTTCATTTTCTATTTATATATATATTTTAATTAATATAAATAAATATTTAATACATATATAGGATCTTAATTAATTTTTATCATTCTATAAATTATTAAATCATGATATAAGTATGAGTATAAAAAATTTATCAAATCAAAACACATGTGAAAAAGAAAGCAGTTATTACCCAAAACGTAACTTTTACATGGAATTGTTGATAAATGGGTAATAAAAGGCCATAATTAAATCATATATGATATGGTATAGTTCAATAAGGTTATATTATAGATGTTTAATAAGTTTATATTTATTATATAGAAGGTTTTCATTAGGACGACAAGAGTCAATACATAATGTAAGAGATTTATGTCTCACTTTTATTTCTATGGGACACATTCTTTATACACTAATTTTTTATTATATGTGGTATATATACAACTCATTAATGTCTTTTATTTTAATTATAAATAATATTATTATATTTTCATATCCATATAATTTTCATTCTTTCATGGGGGATATGATTCTACTAATTATAAATTGATGAGTATCTATTTCACAATCTCAACAATATTTGGGATTGTTTCGTTTTAAGTATCTATTGGGGAATATTTATCTTCCATGTCCATGTTTTATAAAAATGGTTTAAAAAACAACATTTTTACTATTATTCTATGAATATTTTAAGTTATTTTTTTTCTCTTTTTTTCTTTTTTTTAAATGGTTTGAAATGAATCATTTTTTTGTTTTCTAAATGAGGTACTTTGCAACTTTTTTAGAAAAATAGTAAGAAAGGTATGCTTTTTTAAATTACACAACATGAATAGATTTTTACACGTTCTTGATAAAATAATGCCTTAAAGCATCCCTTACATGTTTACGAGGTTATTTTCAAATAAAATTTTTTCTTTTAAAATGGCACAACATTTTAAGGAAAGAAAATGTTTTGAAAGTAGAAAAGATATTTTCCTAAAGAATTATTTTCATGTGATCGCTCAAAATTATTTTACTTGTATGATAACATTATTTAATGATATTTATTCTTTAATGAGGATAATTTTTTTAAGGATAATATCCCAATTATTCATATGATTTTTTTTATTATTATGATGGAATGATATTTATAAAACCCATTTCTTGTCCATGGGTTATGTTAAGATTGAATTATGTTTATGAAATTCATTTCATTTCATGGGTTCTGATATGATAAAATTTTACATTCTTGTGGCACATATATATATATTTGATTATGTCACATGTGTGAGTATCTCCCTTTAATTAATTGGATAAATATTTATATCTCAGGAGATAGACATGGATGAAACGAGGAGTGAAATTGGTTCAGTAAAATTATTTATCGGCTAAGATGGTCTGGGGTGTGAACCTTGACAAAAAATATGGTCATGGGAGTGAACCATTGCTACCAAGATAGTATGTGGAGTGAACTCATACTACTAAGATATCCTTGGTTTCTATTCCTTGACTAATATACAAATCATTTTATATGACTATGTTTATACCATAATTCCCTGTATTATGTTACGCTCTCGTAGAATATGTTCTTTGATTCTTTATTAACTTATATGATTCATTCCATGACATGATATTAGGATATTTTATATATAGGATATTATTTTAAAATGTTTTGTATATAAATATTCCTTATGATTATGTTATGATTGATCTATACCTTATTTACCCTTATTGAGAATCTAATCTTACCCTTTCTTATGTTTATTTTATCTAGGATATAAAGAATGGTTTTAATTAGGAGTACTAAAGGGTAATATCTTTATGGGAGATTGTGAAGATCTTTCACAAAATTAGAAGAATGTGTTACAAGTTTCCAAATAACCTAAAATAATATGGTATTTGGGCGTGTGGTTGAATAATGTATAAAATTTTCTGAAAAAATGATGTAATGTCAATGCACTTTAAGCTTTGGTCATTATAGTTGGTATTAGAACAAATTTTCAGTCAACCTTTAGATAATAAGATGAGAAAAAATTATTGAGATACCTAGAGACATTTTAAGGGTTATTTTTAGGGATATATCTATGTATAATTCTACGGTGTCATATATTTAAAAGTAGATGCCATGATTTTTTCATCCTGTAAGTAATTTTTCATGATTATGTGTTTTTCAGTTATGATAAGTGTTTCTCACACAATGATTTTTGGTCTTATTCAATAGTAGGAACTAAAAGTAATATGGTTAAAACTGAATGCTTCATTTATAAAAGGTATGAGAATTATACAAATCTATTTCCTAAGTGGGAATCTCATGAAGAGAATCAAGAAGGTGGAATGAGTATTGGTTATACTTTTGTGGATAAAGAGACCGCAAATGAAATGTGAAAGGTAAAGGATATTCTAACAGTATTGTATTCATTAAACATGAGAATCATGATTAGAATGTGGTTGGGGAACCTTAAGACATGATTCATATTTCATATTCTAGGAAAGAATAAAATGATGAAATAAGATTAATGGTTTAGGAATAAAGTTGGATGATTAAAGTTTAAATGTTTTGTAACTCAGATATTATGTTATATGAATCATAAAATATATATGTATCTACAGTATAAGTTTTCATTAATAAATGAAAACAATATGTTGAATAATGATTAATACTTAGAAAAGTGATTTAATTTCATGGTGATATTCATGGGAAAACAATATTAAGGTAAAGATAACCCTTAATATGTTTATAATGTTGAGATAATTATGTTTGGACAAAGATATGTTGGATATGAATAAGTAAATTGGACGATACTGATTACCTTGTGAAGGATTGAGGATTTGTTGAAAAAGTATTTTATGATATCATTGATGGATTTTATGAGATTTTTGGAATTAAGGAATATGTCCAATAATATTTGGATTAATAAAAATGCATGTTTTCAATAAAGGTTTATGGTAATTCAGGTTATTAACATGTTTCAAGAGAATACATGATAATGGTCTTCACATGTTTGGTGTGTGACAACTAAGAGATACAAAAAGTTGTTTGGGGGATTAACGATGAGTTTATTTTTGAAAGTTAGTTACCTTATTTTCAAATTTTGTCTATTTTAATCTTTTTTAAAGTTATTAAGGCAAACTATTTATGAAATTTCCTTTTTTTAACTTTAGAGGAGGTTTTAGAGATAAATGTTTCCTAATATGAATATTTATTCATATTAGATAAAATGTGCTGACAATTTTGGTGTGATGATAACTATGGATACAAGGAATGACTTATCATTCCATTATGTACCTTATGATCAACTATTTATTTAGGCATTACAATTTTAACTTCGTATTTTCTTGGAGAAATGTGATGAAGAGGAAATTCATCAAGGAACAAACTTGGAGTGATATTTCAACTACGAGATGATATAAAGTAAGGAAATATTATAAAATTTATTTTTAAATAAAATTTTGTCCTATTATTATCATTTATGATGATAATAATGTCATTTTTCAACTTATTTGTTCTATGGATTTGTGGTCATTAACCTTATATTGAATTTGTTCTTTATCACACTACATCAGAACCTAATAGTTAGATTTCTTTTCCATGTCCATGTTTTCACTTTCCACCTATATTATCATATGTGGAAATATATTTATGAGTTCATTTGTGTAACCATTTAGTTTCTAACTTTCCATTTTTAAAAATATATTTTAGGATTATTTTTTACGATGATGGTTTCTAAGAAAGAAACTTTGAAGTATTAAACATTTGATAACCCAGATTAATTTTGAGGGAGAAATTCATTTTAATGGGGGTATAATGTAAAAACCTAATATTTTTATGTGTTATATTTTTTTAAAATAATTATATTTATTTGATGTATTGTGTTACACGTAACACTGGATTAGCTTGCATTATACACAACACTGAGTTTAGACAAAATATCATTTTATTATTATAATTATTTAAAAAAAATTATAATGTATACATTATAATGATAGTTATGAAAAATATTAACTGAATTATTAAATTATGTTTTAAAAATAATCCTGTGACCAATTAATATAAATTAATGTAAAACTTTTTTTTAAATAAAAGGAAATGTTTTGATGGAAAATTATTTAAATTTTCACTAGTGTGTTTTATACTTATAAAAAAATTAAACCCTATTGAATTATATTAATTATATTTATATAAATGATTAAATTTAATTTTTAACATTCATATTATGTGTTTTCTAGACATGATATAAGAACACATCAAATTTTACCCAAAAAAAAAGTATTTTTATAAAAGGCAGTATTGCTGCCTTTTAATGGTGGAACCATTTTAAATTAAATTCTTCACAATTTTATTAATTTTTATAACAAAATAAACTTATACATTGATATTGGGATTTTAAAATTTACTTAGGTTGAATTTTTATTCTTTTTTATGACATGTTTCATATTTTTATGAATACTGAAAAATACTGATTTTCAATTGAAAATAACATTTTAATCGAGATAATTTATAGTATTTAATTATATATTTTATTGTTTTTAAAGTATTATTAGATCAAAATTTTCTAATTTAATCCCATTTTGGTTATCAGAATCAGTTTCATATTAAACTTGGGTATAAAAACATGTCAATCTTTTGAACGTTTTCACTTTAAAAAACCTTCTTTCTCATTCTGCCAAAGAGATCAATTTTTAATTAATTTTAGTAAATTATGTGTTTTGAATTTTGAAAAATGGATTTAATATTTGGAATCAGAAGAAACAAATTTATTAAATAGGACCCTTTTATTTTTGGCCAATATGAATAGTAACTTTGGTAATTTGTATTACAATAGTAATGGGAGAATTAGGTAATTTATGTTAAAAATAAAGTGATAAGGACTATAAAATGACTTTAAAAATTGATAAAATTTTATTGGAAGAATTTAATTAGAACAATAACACATAAATATGAAAATTTAGTAATTTAATGGACACTTTTCCATAAAAATGACTTGGTTATTATTAAAATTAAAGAGAGTGACAAATTGTAAAACTCTTACTTTTAATAATTATAATATTTTTAATATGGGGTTAAATAGAATATATGGTCGAATATATTTATTATTATGAAATATAAAAGGTTTATATACATCATATAAATTTATTTTTAATTTTTAGTGCATAAATAATTATCATAAATAATTACAAAATGATGATACAATAATTTATCAATTAATGAATTAATCAATTAAATGATATTAGAAATATATAAAAAATATTTTTTGAGGTAATTAAGGATAGAAATTAATTTTATGGGTTAATATTTCATGTTAGTGGTGTATTAAGTGAATTGGTTTGAATTTATCTTACTTTATTGATTTTTCTTAAAGTTAATGTAATGAATAGTGTCAAAATTGACTATTATGATATTTCATGAAAATAATATTTTATTAAATTCTTAATAAATAATAAAAATTTTAAATAATGAAAAATATGATGATATATGGTCTAAAATATCAAAAAGTTTCCATTTATGGTCCAATTGAAACTTTATAAGTAAAAATTACAACATCTTAGTATAGAAAAATTGGTTACCATAATTAAAATTTAAATTTGTTAATTAAGGGTTAATCAAAATTATATGAATTAAAACAACACCAAAACTTTTATAAAATATATTTTTTGATTATATTAAAACCTTATCATAAATTTCATTTTGGTGGTATTTGGGTTGAAATTGGATTTATTATAAATTAATCTTTTGTGAAATTCCACAAGTGTCCTTCCCCACTCTTATAAAAGGGAACATCTTTTTCTCTTTTAATCGCACTTAAAAACATATTTTTTTAACCAAAATCTATCCAAATATCCTAAAAAATTACATAAATTCATAATAGAAGTGTTACTTTGGGAATAAATCATACCAAATAATTTCTTTTGTACAAATCAAAAGGAGATACCCAAAGAAGACGTAATGTTCAGAAAAAACATTTTCATTTTATTTCTTCGTTGAACCACATAAATTATTATTATTCCATGATTTTATAATAAAATTAGTATCATAAATATACTGATATATTTTTATTATAATATTTCTACCTATAATTTCACACATTTCCGTCTAATGGGTAACCGACTTACTGTTCTTGTGTACAACGAACTACCACCTCACAAAACAATGTTGTTCGTTTTTCCTTTACCACCTTTCAGGGTTGAGAATTATAATGGAAACTCTATTTTTTATATTATATATGTATTTTATTTTTTTATTATTTATTATTGTTTAAATTTTTATATTAAACACACCTTCATGCATTCTATTTTGTGGAAATACGATAACTTCATTCGTGGAAATGTGGACTACCGCCTCATCAAAGCAATGTGATTCATTCAAACTTTACATGGAATGTATTAAGGATGATTTTAGTGAAAATATATGATATATATGGAATAATAATTATAAAATAATTATATTATATGTATAAATATATATAATTTACTTTATTTCGTTCTATACAACAAGAAAATAGAAATAATATTCCTGCGTACGTACGACCAACCATCTCCATAAACACTGTATTTCATTTTCTATTTATATATTTTTTAGATAATTATAAATACCTATATACTAAATATATATTATATTTATTTTATTTTTATCATTCTATAAATTATGGAATCAAGATATAATTATGTGGGGAAAAAATATAGCAAATCAAAACACATGCGAAAAACAAAGCGATTATTACCTGAAACCTAACTCTAGCATGGCATTGTTGATAAATGGGTAGAAGAAGGACATAAGTAAATAATAAACAATATGATATAATTGAATAAGGTTATGTTATATATTTAAAATAAATTTATATTTATTATACAGGAGGTTTTAACAAGTATGATGAGAGTCAATACATAAGGTAAAGGATTTATGTCTCACTTTTATTTCTGTGGGACACATGCCTTATACAATACTTATTTCTTCTAAGTGATTTATATTCTACCCATTAAGGTATTTTGTTAGTCTTATCCACAATATTATGATATTTTAATATCTATATAATTTTTCTTCCTTCATGGGACATATGATTCTACAAATTATAAAGTTATGAGTATCTATTTCACAATATCATCAATATTTGGGATTGTTTCATTCTAAGTTTTCATTGTGGAATATTTTTCTTCATTGAGTATATTTTATAAAAATGTTTAAATTTTTTTAATATTCTATTATTAATATTTAAAGTTATTTTTAATTATTTTTTACTTTTTACTAATTGTTTTGAAATGAATTGTTTTTGTCGTTTACCAAATGAGGTACTTTATGACTTTTTTGGAAAAAAGTAATAAATGAATGTTTTTCAAACTTATATGGAATGACAATATTTTTACAATTTAATGATTTATTAATTAAAATAAGCTTAACTTATAATATTATAAGTTTATTTTCAAATAAAATTTTTTCTTTTCAAATTACCTGACATTTTTAGAAAAGAAAACGTTTTCAAAACATAAAGGATATTTTCCTCAAGAATTATTTTCTAGTGATCTCTCAAAATTATTTTCTCTATATGATAACATTATTTAATGATACTTATTCATTAATAGGGATATTTTTTTCAAGGATACTATCCCTATTATTATTATGGTTGGTTTATGTGTATAATGGAATGATATTTATGAAACCCATTTATTTTCCATGGGTAATGCTAATATTGAATGATGTTTATGAAACCAATTTCATTCCATGGTTTTTGATATGATGAATGTTTTATTTTATTTTGGTAAAAATATGTATGGTTTTCATTATATGATGTTTGGTCCCTATATATCCTTCCAATTCATTAGTCAACGATTTATATCTCATGAGATAGAAATCGTTAAAATGGAGAGTGAACCCAGCTAAATAAAGGACTTTTTCCACTAAGATGGTCTTGGTAGTGAACTATGTATACTAAAATAGTCATGGGAGTGATCCATGATTGCTAAGATGGTATGGGGTGTGAACTCATGCTACTAAGATGGCACTGGAAGTGATTCCTTGACTATCATAGAAATAATTTTTTATTCATATGTGTATGCCACAATTCCTTGTCTTATGTTATTCTCTTATGGAATATTTTATTTGATTCTTTATGAACTTATTTGATTTATTCCATGTCATGATATTAGGATCTTTGATATATGTGATATTATTTTCAATTTTTTTACATATTCCTTATTATTATGTTATGATTGATCTCTCCCTTATTTACCCTTACTAAGCATATAATCTCACCCTTTATTATGTTTTTCCCAGGTTATAAAGAAAGGTTTTAAGTTGTAGTAATAAAGGGGAAGATATTTATGGGGGATGTTTAAGATCTATCACTAAATTAAAATAACGTGTTCGAAGATTCCAAAGGAACTCAAATAATATGGTATTTGGGCATGTATCTGATTAATGTATGAAATGTTATGAAAAAATTATGTAATGTCAATGTATGTTAAGCATGGGTTATTATATTTAGAGATGAATATCCATGTTTATATGAGGAGAGTTTGAGGTGGAGTTTCTATATTGCTTTGGTTTCCTCCTCTGGCTAGGTAGAGCAGACTATTTCCTTTTATTTTCTCTCTTTTATTTTCGTGATTTTTGGAACCTATTGGGTATTGGTATAATCATCCCTACATATGGTTTCCCCACATTTAATTTATTATGCAGGAAATAGGACTTTCGATGGAGTCTGAGGATGTCCTGGAGTAGGCGGAGCTTAGAGAGATAAACAAACCGTGGTGTTTACCGATGCTTGATGAGGTGTTTTTTGATGGTTGCATTTGATAGTATCCCCATCCTTCTAAGCAAGTTAGACTCTTATAAATTTTTTTGGGGGGATCATAATTGTCCCTTTTTAACACTTTTATTACTTTTTTTGTACTCTGATTGTGGGATAGATGTATGCATGCCTTTTTGTTTATAATTATTATTATCTCTTCACGGTTTCGTAGAGTTGTATGTGGGTGCATGAATAAAGGTAGCATAGGCTAAGGCCTCCCATGTGCGTGATATGCCTTATTAGTGATAGAATCCATCCCCTATAATATTTTAGGTGGGCCTGGGGAGTTGTGGTTTGGGCCCATGTGGGTCAGTGTATGACATATTCATAATCCATAGACTCAATTTCATCCTTTATCTTTTTTGCTTAATCATTTTTCTTCATTTATTGATATCAAATTCTTGAAAATAATTGACTAAAAAATCATTTTCATGCTCTAAGGACTGGATAATAAAAAATATATTATTTCTTTTATTGATCTATTATATAGTAATTAATTTATTGAAAGATCTACTAAAGAATGGTGGTCATTGTTTCATGAAGAACTCAATGGAGATTTATTGCTTGTTTGGTTTATTTGAGAGTTTGACATGGTTAAAGTTACTATTACTAAATGAAGACAAATAAATAACCATTGACATCAGATTTTGTACTCCATCTCTCATACCATTTAATTGTCTGTTTGGGTTAATCAGTTCATTGTCCATATTATTTTATGTTCACTCAGTTTTTTCCATTTCTGTCCATTTACTGAAACTAAAAAAGTTAGTGTGAATAATAAACAATAATATATTGAGTAAGTAATCATATGAAAACCGATCCTATGATATCCCATGACACCTTATTTTCAACTTATGACACTTCAGGATCATTCTAGCTTGATATAAATTTTATCCTATTATTCTTTATAACCTAATCTTAAAATTAACAAAACACCAATCTAATAGTAATTTAGATGACCCATAAATTATATAAATATATTTTATAACATTTTAAATGATATTAAACATAACCTCATAATTTAAAAACATTCTTAAAACCAAAAGGTCAAGTGTCTTTAGAGATTAGGTACATATTACACCGTATTGTACAAAATAGTATACATTTCATCCAATAAATTCTTCACATTTTATTTTCTTCTAGATATATCATGCATATTATTATCCCTAATTTTTGGGGAAATATTAAACATAAGAAAAGATCAAGATCTGATACTCTGTAAGGGGTAAAACATATAAGATATCAATCAAAGTAAAAAAGGTGATCATAATGAAGACCATAAAGGAGTTATGATAAAACCAAAATATAGGTATAAAAACATAATCAAGGTATATGGAAACAATATAAAAAATCATACCTAATGGAATATGAACCAGGTAACCATAAAATGTTTCCCATATTTTTTATGAATGATTATCCTAAATAGTTATTTCCAATGGGATTCACTCACAAATAACTCATTGTAGAAAATAGTTTCATAAGTTTTAATAATTATGATCTATCCTTACTAATAATATGAGACATAATATTTCTATAAAAGAAATAAGGATCTATTACAAATAAAATGTGAGATGAAATTTCATTCTATCAAAAATAAAATTCAGAAAATGTTACTGATGAAAGTAATGACACATTTCAAATACCATTTATAATTATATTTTAATTAATTATAATTACTATTTAGTAATGTTTTTGTGGTATAAATAATGACCCATTTAAAATAAGTAAAATAAATTAAAAATTATAAAAAATTATTCATAAAAAATTTATATAAATATAATAAATCATATATTTATCTAAAAAATAAATAATAGTAACTAAGGGGGAGGAGGTCAACCACTGGATCAGGTGGAGGAAAATCCATCATATACCATGTGAAAGTCATCCCATAGACTCCGTCATTTGGTCTTGTTGATACTCATGTTGTTAATGGTGTTTATCCTACTAATAACACTAGGATTACATATATCCATTCAATATCTAGGTATTGTCATCCTAAGATTAAAACCTCTCCTTATACCTTGCACTAGATGGGTATCCTACATGATCTCCATATAATCCAACAAATGATTTTATTACAGTACCATAATAACTAGTTGGTGTGGATCAATAACTAATAGTGATCACCCAACCTTTTTGGATACCATATTTGATTATCTGTATCTAATTTTCCTTATTGATAACTCTACCACCTAATAACTCACCCTCAGTCTTAGCATGACTCTCCCATATGAAAGCATCCATGGCCTCATATGTCTCCTTTAAGTGTAATTAGATACCTCAAAGGTAAAAAATGAAATTTATTTAATTTTAAAAAACAAAAAATAAATACAAAGAAAAATTCAACTTTATCTCTCACTAATAATCACTTTATATTATGATTAGTGTACATACTCTTATAGAAACCAAACTTCATAACAGAAGGATCAAGAACATGATAAATAAATATAACACATTTTTTACTAAAATTATATATAAATTAATAATCAATATCACTTACAAAATATCATCGATGTAATATAAACATGTGACTCCTAACACTATGTGCAAACTACTACCTCTTAATTCTATTGACTAGCTGATGAACTCCTATAGGAAGACTCCCATATCTTTTTGAAGAAAAATCAATCCCATGTCTGGGTATGGATATAGCTAGGTTGATGAAACACACAAGACTCCTCAAAAACAATATCAAATTCTGTCTCCATGGATCAATTTCTATGGTTGTGTAAAAATTAAAAAAAAATCATTTATACAAATATTTTAGGCCTCATTGATGGTGTTTCTCATGTTATTATCAATCAGAGACCATAAACCCTGTAAAGTGTTAATAATAAAAAGTTATCCATTAAATAAATTTAAAATAAAATATGGTATTTATTTATATAAAATGAAGTGGTCAAATATATGATGATGAAAATCAGTAGAAACATGATCCCATGAAACCAATGGATCATAAAAATCATTCTACAGAATCTCACCTACCTAACCACCAGCTGTATGCAAAAAATTGTGCAAATAATAAAATAAAATTAAAAGTTATTATATAAAATAATTAATGAAAATAAACTAAAATACACAATTAAACATACTTTTCCATGTTTTGATCAAAATCAAGAGGTGAATACTGCCTAAGAATAGGGTTTGGAATCATCAATCTGTCTCGATTATGACCCCTACAAGTTTAAATTATAGTGGAAACACCTTGTAGGATGGATAAAAAACACAGGGATCATTATAGGGAAACACAACATTAGTGAGGGTATGATACAACTCGTCTTAATCCCCCTCATCCATCTAAAGCACAAAAATGTTGTTACCTACAAATAATTTTCAATATATATATCAAATAAAAAACTAATAATTATTCTTCTAAAATGGATAATATATATTTATTATGACTCTACCTTAAATGTAATACATAATTCTTCATCATTTTCTTCATATTTATATTCATTGATGATAATTCCTTTATCTTCTTCCTCAACATCATCAATTTCCGCATGAGATTTAATTTCATCAACTCTAATTATTTCAAGTTCCTTGGTTACATCAACCATATTATAAAAAAATTATCCCTTCACTGTAGGATCACATCATTGATAATGGTGTCTTTAGAGGAAGGGATGTATTTGGTATATATTTCTTGAGAAATTTCTATATTTTTTATTTCCATAGGATGAATTAATTTTTCCACAAATTTTATTTCATGAGATTTCATTTTTATTGTACTTCACGATTCATTTAAATATCTTAAAACAATATAGTAATTTATATAATAAACTTGATGTGCCCGTAACACACTAAGAGTTTAGAATAAAATTTTTCTTTTAAATTAATGTTTATATAAATGGTTTATATTTTTTAGCATGAAGTGTCCTTTATAAAATTAAGCACCCATCTATATAAACAATGTAAATTTTTACATAAATTAATTCATGTTATAAAATTTATACTCTACCCATATTTATATTTATTTTATAATGAATAACATATAAATAAAATTTTATTAAACATATAATTGTATTAACAAAATTTGTATTTCAAAATTTATACTTTTACATATTTGGATTTATTTTGTGATAAATAATAGTATATGATAAATATAAAATTCTAATATTATTTACCTTTAAATATAAATATTAATGTAAATAAATTATTTATTTGAAATAAATATATATTTGTAAAATAGATTTTTAGAAATATAAATATAACAAGATATAAATTTTATTTTGAAACTAATTATAATAGATTTATATTAATTAGAAATTAATATATTTTAATAGTAATATAACACTTAATAAGAAATATATAATATGGAAAATAAAATATAAATTTATGAATTTGATAATTTATGAATTACGTTATTTATATATAAAAGTATTTAAATATAATTCTTGATTTTATTAGTGAAATAATATTTATTATGATATATATAGAATAATAATTTTAAATGAATATAATCTAGTGAAAATTGTATTATATTAAATGTAATATATTTAATGATAATTATTAAATTCTAGAAGTCATACAATATTTATTATGAATATAATGATAATTTAAAAAATTCTAATATATGTATATAAGAAATATAATATATTTAATTCTGAAATGTATGTAAAAATATTTAAAATAGAAAAATCTGTAATAAATATTAAATTATCATTAATGAAATTAAATAAATATATTATAATAATTCTAATGAATAAAATTAATGAAACTTTTTATTAATAATATTAAATTATAATTAGTTAATAAAATTTTGGTTACTAAAATTATAATATAATAATTAATTTTCCTAGTTTAATTATTATATAAAATAATTATATATCACAAGTAAAAAATGTCTACTATCCATATCCTTTTGGGAGATTAGGCTGTCCAAACTTGTCATCCAATCATCGACCTAGAACCAAGGTAGTGATTGGGGTGAAGTAAGTCTATATATGGGTAGGCATGGGTGAGTGGACATGTAGCACAATGCGTGAGAGAGTGGCAATGTTTAACTTCACTCCATTGGGGTGCCATGATCCATTGAGGGCGACCACATGCTCCCCTTGAATTTCAACAAGGTATTACATCGGATGATTGTAATATAATGAAGAATCAAATCGAAGGCAAGTTCGATGTGGCACTCCCATTTCTAGTTATTCATCATAGCATTTAAAAATAACATGTATGTTCTAAATTTAAAAGGTACATTACCATTGTCTTATTTATCATTTATTCACACTAAACCTTCAATTTCCATTGTTTTCAACCACTATGCATGCATACTCAAAATCAAACCACTGAAAACCATCATCTTTAACATCCATCTAAGATTGTAGTAGGATTATCAACAAGAGATATATATAAATGTTGGTTGAGGAAGTGGATCCTTATCAATGCTCTATGATGCAGTATAGATAATATAAAAATTCTAAACTAGCTGAAGCCGACAACCATTAGCTTCAGCATCACTTCAAATATACGATTTCTAGGACACTATTCATGTGAAAAATGCATCCTCATTTATTTCAGTAGTAAGGAACATATTACTTAGAGGGAACCGTATGATATTTTTGGAAGCATGAAACACCAATCACTTTCTTCCTTAGCTACAACTATTACAGAGTCATCAACATGATAGATAAAAATATATACTATGTGAGAAACATTTTGATATTGAATGTATGGGGAAAAAATGGAAGTATGAGCAGGGGTAAACTATTTGAGAAACACAAGATTTTGTGGAACTACAACATAAGTAGATGCATGGTTTCCCATTTAAGGGTCACTTCTTTTTTACCATCCATGTCTAAATAGTATGTTATATAATATTTTTTTAAATAAATATAATTTAATTCACTGAGGTGGTTTTATAAATAAATGAGTTCTCATAGTGGATAGACTCCACCAAGTTATAATCGTCAAATATATATTTTCCCTAGTTTTAGATAGGTAGAGAGACAGTGAGGAAGAAGACTGAGGTTAGGAGTTTTATTCTATTGGATGATCTATAGAAGAGGGTTTAATTAGCATCAGGTAATAAAAACTATTTTTTAATCAGTATTTCAAAGCTTCCAAGCAATGTTCTTTTTTCAAAAACCAAAATCTTCTATTTTTTATGGTGTTTTCTAATAAAACTTTATCATACAAGGATTTTTTTAAACAATATTTTTTAAAATATAATGATACTAAATATTTTTATGGTTTTTTAAAAATAATATTAGTTTATTTGTAGAATTTTTTATTTTAAAAAATCTCACCATAGATATTTTACTTAAAGATTGTTTTCTTTTGAAATAAATTTATCCTCATGAAAGCGATACTCTTATGAATTTTATTTATGTTTGAAATATTATATGTCCATACAATAATTTTCACACCAACATTCCATGTGTGTTTTTAAAATCATAACTCTTAATGATTTAATTTAATATTTTTTCTCCATTAATTTTCAATTACATTATATTAATACTTGTGTCTTTTTTTCATTAAGTTTCAATTTCTCACAAAACATTTTTTGTGGAGTTATTATTTATTAAGCATGAATTTATTTGTTTTTACCATGAAATTATTTTTACACCAATGTTGGGAATTTAAAAATAAATGTTTTAAGGGAATTATGTTGAGAATGGAAATATACCATTTTTTTTATGATAATAAAATTGGAACTTTTGTATTATAAATAATGATGAGGGGTGGGATGTGATCCCTAAACTCAAGGGAATTTTTCCACAACTTGAGAGATGGGACCTATATATCCCTTCAATAATTTAGGTATACATAATAATTTCTTCTCAACTTTTTGAATATAATTAGATTATATACAATGTTGTAATATATTTTTTAGAGTTAACATTTTATTTTAGAAGGATATTTTCAAAGGTTTATGTATTTGAAAAAAAATTTCTTTAGTATTTTATATCTTGTTAAAGAAATATTCAAAATAATTCATTTTTAAAAAAAATTGTTTATAAATTATCTATTGAATTTCAATGGGTAATTTCAAAATTTCTTTATAATACTAAACATATTTTTTCCTCAATAAAAGGCTTTAAATTAATTTTCAAGTGATTCAAAAAAGGTGTTTTCCCAATTGTTTTAAAATACCTTTTTGAGATTTATGTGCTTTCCCAAATTTTAAATATTTTTTAATAGGGACTATTAATGAGTATGAGCAATTACAAACCCTACTCCCAATTATATTGAGTGAATATTTAGTTGTGTATACAAAGAAATATATTAATTGGAAAAAATCCCATTTAAAAGGAAAATCTGGAGTTTTAATTTGTAATAGAATTTCCTAATTATCTAAAACTCTAGACCTAAAAGTATCCTTGGGATTTTAGTGACTCATAATTTAAAATTGGGTTTATAATTATATAATGTTAAATGTGGGTAACTTCTTATATATTTCAAATCATATATTTTAATATGGAAAAAAGATTTTAATTTTTTAGTAGTGAAACTGGGAAGTTGGGTTTGGGGTGATTTAGTTGATATCAAAGATATTGTTAAAATAACATTAAATTTTATACTATTATTAATTAATAATAGTTTATTTTTTTGAGGAATTTTAATATTATTATTTTAATTAGTTTTTAAAAAAAGTTATTTTATAGAGAATATTGATCTAAAGAATAATTATATATAATTATGAAGATTGTTGGATTAAATTTAATCAAATTTATGGTTTTAAAGGTTCATGAGAAGGTTTAAATGGATAAGATAGTCATGGTTTATTTTTATATTAATATGTCTTTTAATTATTATAATAACCATTTTGATTTAGTATTTTTTGAGAAAATGATCATGAAAAGTAAATTTAATTTAGGAATTTTCTTGAAACAATTTAGTTTTATAACAAATGAAGTGTATTTAGCACTAATGGATGAAGAAAATGATAATATGGATATGTTATGAGGTTAAAAAATTAATCTTAACCATGATAGTAATCTAGATAACTCTGTATAAATTATTTCATGACTATATTCAGAACACTCTCATATGCTTTCATTGGTGAGAGGAATTAAAATTATGGGGATGTAATTTATTTAAGTGTTGTATAACGAAATAACCATAGATTTTATAATAAATGTTTTCATTTATTGAAATGATTATTTAAAATGATTAATATATTTTAACATGAAGAATAATTTATAAAATTAAGTACCTTTCTCTACAAACACCATATATTATGGAATAAATTAATTCATGTTTTAAATAGATTACTATAACTATGTTTATATTTATTTTCAAAGAAATAATATGCGAATAAATGATTATTATATATAGAGTTTTATTTGATAATCTCATATTACAAAATTTATTATTTAACAATATTTGAAAGTATTTTGTAATAAATAATAGTATATGATAAATATAAAATTCCAATATTATTTACAGAGAATTATAAATATCATTGTAAATAAATTATTAACATGACATAAATAAATATATTATAAGTAAAATTAGATAAAAGAAAATATCACAATATATACATTATTTGTTTGAAATTAATTATAAGACAATTATACTAATTAGAATTAATATATTTTACTAATAATTTAACATTTATTGAGAAATATATAATTTAGTAAATAAAATATCAATGAACACATGTGATAATAGATTAATTACATTATTTATAAATAAAAATACTCAAAAAAATTATAGAATTTAATAGTAAAATAGTATTTATTATGATATATATAATATATCAATTTTAAATATATAATCTAGTGATTATAAATTTATATTAAATGGAATATATTTAATGAAAATTGTAAAATTCTTAATGTAGTTCAATATTTATTATAAATAGAAGGATTATTAAAAAAATTATAATACAAGCATATAATAAATAGAATATATTAAAGTCAAAAATGGATGTGGAAATGTTAAAAATACAAAAATATATAGTAAATAATAATTTATTATTAATTAAAGTGAATAAAAATATTTTAAGAATTATAATAAATATAAATAATTAAACTTGTAATTAATTCGATTAAATTATTATTAGGTAAAAAAAATTATAGTTATTAAAATTATAATTTGATAATAGATTTTTATAGTTTAATTATCTTATAATGTAATTATATTGACAAAGTGAAAAAAATGGCTGGTTTCCCTAGCTCTTAGGGAGATCATTCTAGCCAACCATCGACCTAGAACCAGGGTAGTGACATAAGTGAAGCAAGCCTGTGTATGGGAATACATGAGTGAGAATACACACAAGTTGATGTGTGAGAGAGCGTTGGTGGTTAGATTCACTCAATTTGGGAAGAAAGAGTGACTGAGGGAGACCACTGGATCTCCATATATTTTAGAAAGGTATTGCAGTGGTGGATTATAATATAATAAGAGCACAGTCGAAGGTGATCTTGATGTGGGAATCCTATTTCCAGTTATTGTTCATCCTTTTAAAAAAATGTGCGCATTCAAAATAAAAATTGTGCCTCCTCATCATCTTTTTCTTCCCCCATACATGATTAACCTGCAACTTCCATCATCCTCAACCTCCATGCATGCATACTCAAAAATAGACCAGCACCACTCAACGCCTTCAACCTCCAACCGATACAATAGAAGGATTATCAACATGAATATATATATATATATATATATATAAATTTATGTTAAGGTATTGGATCCTTATTGAAACTTTTTGATGCAAAAGGGATTAAATAAAAAATTCTAAACTAATAAAATTCACCAACCATTACCTTCAACCTCACTTGCAGTGCACAATTTCCATGACATTACTCACATGAAACTTGCATTATCATTTTGTTTTTCAATAAGAAAAATCATTGTTGGAGGGGCCCTCATGATATTGTGTGAAGCATGAAATGACAATCTGTAATTAATAATAGTAGTATGTCATCATCCCCTTCCTTGGATACAACTGTTGCATGTTTTTCAATATGTTAGATAAAAATATATACGTTATATGAAACACAATGAGATTGAATGTATGGAAAAAATGTTAGTAAGAGTAGGTTTAAACAATTTTTATATTGATAAGATTTGGTGGACATACACTATAAGTAGATGAATGGATTCTTGTTTGAGGGTCACTACTTATCTACCAAACATGTCTGAATAAGTTGTTAAATAAGTATTCAGTAAAGATATATAATTGATTCGATGAAGGAGTTTGGCCATATACAAGTTTTATTCTGGTGGAGGGACTCTACCAAGTTCCTTTTATCGAAATATATATTTTCCTTAGTTTCATAGAGAGAGAGACAATTAGTTTTGGAAATTTCATTTGTATTTTTTGACAAATTGAAAAACCCATTTGAATAACATTTTTTATAAAATCCCTTCATTTACATAACTTCATTTAAATATTTTTTAATTATTTTATTTGAATAATTGTTTTCAATGTTGTAATTTTGTTTAATCATTTACAGTAATTATAATTATTGGTTTAAAAATTGATTATTTTTATTGGGTTTAATTTTCTAATTAATTGTTATTTTTGTTTTGTTAAAATTTAATTTCCTCACTTTTAATTAAATTTAAATCGTTTAATATCTTATACCTTCATTTTTTTATTTATATGAATTTTTATACACAATTAAATAATTTATTCTACTTGTGTTTATTTTTTAAATGATTAATGAAACTTTATTAAAATTTTAAGATTAAATTTTTTTAATCATAACATTAAAACATTAGTATATATATAATATATTTCGTTTAGTCTTTTATCTTACTATTTTTAATTATTTTTATTTTTTCTAATATTTTAGTTTAAAAATATATATTTCATTTCCAATTATATTTTTTATAATCATTATATATGTATATATGTTTATATAAATCCAAATATATACTATTTTTTATGTTAATATACAGTATATCATCTTCATCTTCTTCCAGCTCTGTGAGGTATCTTCCCATCTTCATCCAAGAACTTTATACATGTAGCACGACACCAGTGCATCTCCACCTCCTTCTACATCAAGACATCCAACCTCGCACAAAGCTCTATAGCCTCACCAAACATTCATATGCGGAAACACTTTAGTTCCTCAGTATATCTCCTCATATTCTACGTTTCCTCCTTACACAGCCATGGAAGAACACACCACAACTCCTCATCTGAGCAGCACTATGTATAACATCTCGCCTGCACCTTTATTTTCACTCTAGTAAATCATGAAACCAGCTCTGAACTCTAGTTCATCACAACACATCCAGTATGATACGAAATTATCCCATTTCCATCCGACCAACACAACACTATACTTCCTCTATAACAAAACTTTGTCTTCTCAGTGGATGTATAGTGGATCAAATTCACATTCCGTGTGAAACCATATTCAAACTTCTTATCTTATCCATTCAAGGAGCTCAATCAAATCACGCTGATATAACACTTATTACAGGTGATACTAGTTCAATGACATCACACCAGTAGGTATTTAACTGGGATTAGGGACCACTTTTGTTCCTTGGTTTCCAATCTCCATTTTTTATGTGTTTCTAATTTTTTTAAATGTCCAGGTCAAAAATATTTCTTTTCTATGTTAGAAAGGCGGCAGGGTCCTACTTCCTTTCAAAAAAAATAAAAATAATTCAATTATAAATGTTTTTATATTTATAAATATATAGGTTTTTATATTATGATATATATATATATATTTTTCTTGTTTTAGGTTGTTTATAATTATGTCATTATTTTTTGAAAGTGAATATTTTATGTTTTAAGGAATAGATTTTGTGACATGTAAATAAGATTTTAATTAATATATTTATGATTTTTTTATTTTAAATTAGGTTTTATATTCAAGTATGATTCCAAATGTAACATTTCTTTCTAATATAAATAATCCAATCATTTATTTTCTTATATATATTTTATAAATACTTATACAGGGTTTTATTCTTCATTTTATTTAGTTAAATAACAATTTTTTCATTATTATATAACTATAACATTGTTATTCATTATAAATTTATAAATTATAAATTTATATATTGGTTTGTTATATACTTACAGTAATATTGTTTTTTAATCTTTCAATTCCTTTGTTTCACTAAAACTTATAAGAAAGCTATGTGCGACTTGAATGGAGGTCATATGAACTTTGGATTTTTTATATATCCATAATTTCTAGATTTATATCTTTTTTTATTTTTTTCATGACTATTATTATGTTATATTACTCCCTATTTGGACTATGTAAATCAGTCTATTCTATAGAATTAGAATATACTAGTAAAATGTAGAGCTCGAGTAGAAAGTATTCATTGTAGCATGGTTTAATATCTAAGGTTAGTTTGTATTCATAATGTTTCAACTTCATCAATATTTTATTGAAAATTAATTTTATTATTGTTTTAAACTATTAAAATGGTATTTATAATATTTTATATATTCCATTCATTTTCAATTATTTATTATATTTATTAAATTAATTTTATTTTTAATGAGTTTTTAGATGTTTTGGCTTTGTTTTAAATTTTATTTAGATTGTTTTTATATTTTTATTCTATAAGATTTTTAAATTTTATACATGAAATTTAATAAGTGTTCCGATGTATCAAGTAATTGACTTTGAAAGCATATGAGATATAAAATGTGACTAAAATATAAATGAAAAATGAAAAAGTGGATAAAAATATAAAAATGGTTGATAGTAAAAAATAAATTATTCATTTTAATTGATGTAAACCATATACATGAATGAGTAAAATAAATTTATATGGTTAGGTTTCATCCCACACAATGGTATGTGAATGCGATGCTCGTATCGAGATCACCGAACTCTCTGATGGGGTGGAGTCTACTAACTTCGAGAAGGATGATCCTCGGGCATTGGAACGTCAACTGGCACAAGTTCCATCTGTTTCTCAGTGGGAGGAGGTTTCAACTAAAATTCATAATTCACTCTCTATCCTTTTCCCACTAGAGTAATATAAGGACTCACCATCATCATAGGGGGAACCATATCGGTTGTGAAGTATCTGGAACTGAAGCTGGAGAAAACTGCATATATCCTATAAAAAAGATGGATCCCATGCCTCCTGATTCAATCCACAATTGTTTCTGGTTAGAAAGATATAGGGATGACCTCTAACTATAGAACAGGTGAGGGCTCATGTACAACATGACGTGGTAAAAATCATTGTCATCATGGCTCCTCAACATCAGCAGCTGCTGGGGGACGTTCCTGAGCAGAAACCTCTACTCTCTATGGTTGACAATCAAAGATGCTCTGATGAATAGCATGATAATATGGAATAAGCTCTAGTGTTTTAACATGGATCACTTCCAAGATATAAACCCCCTCCTCACGTGGATCACTCATGAACATAAGATTCTTTTATCGAGTATACTGTAAAAAAATTAAAAATGAATTAGAAAATAGTTTAATAAAAAAATTAATGGAAATTTATCAACTTACCATATCATGAATCCTTCTTCCATGTCAAGTAGGATACAATATATATTTTAGTGTATTACATGGCTCCTACTCGACCTGTTTTGGAAGATGGAGTTACATCGTAGGTACACCCTGGATATAAAGTGTTGCCTGTATTCCCCTGAGGTCAAGATGATCTGCATGTCATCAACTCCATTCCTTATCTTACCACCCTGTTAGCTTCAAAACATGAAGCTTATCTATCTGTCTTGGTGGAAATGGAATGGGAAGAACAAAGCCAAAATGGGACATGACTCTATCAGGTTAGTTCCAATCAATATTATGAAAGTGAACGAGTGGAAATACAACCATATCATCATGAAGTATAGAAGTGAAATATGAAGGAAACTGGTCCAATAAATCATAGTATGGAATCCATGAAATCTGAAATAACATCAAAGATTTTTTTAAAAGGCTACTTACTAAAATCTAAAATTGATTCTATTATTAAATTTATTATAAAATTATAGATTGTTTAAACTTAACTTATTGGGTTGGATACTATCCAACTTGAGACTTTATGCACCCAAATGGTGTGTTGAAACACTGAAAAAGTTTTGTTTTTGACTTCACCTATAAAATAAAACATTGAAAGTGATAAATAATAAGAAATCATATTCAATAACTCCAAATAGCATAAAAAACCAATAGAGATGGGTGATCATGCCGTCATCCACCCAGAGCATCATGATACACCTCTATAGGCAGTGGCTAACTAGCAAGCTTAGGGAAGAGTAAGGGGATACACTCCTATTCCCACATATAAATAAGTATGATGCATCCACATAGATCCATGTGATCTGCATGGTATGGCCTACATAATGCTCTGTATGTGTAAACTAAGAAGGAAGATCCCCAACTGTACATCTCAGCCCAATAAAATCCATCTAGTAGGCCTAAATACACCATGTGAATATAATTACATGAATTATTAGTTCACAAGGTCTCTCCAAAAAACCATAATATATATGCATGGGCATGATGCATGATAGTCTTCTCATCAGTGTCATCAGGTAAATATAAAAACTGCACATCAAGATAGCCCATAGATATCAAACCTCTATCTGTAGTAGCAACATCGACCAAAATTTCAATGCCTAAAAATATCTAAACAATTTCAAGAAAGTATTTATGATTGGTTTCAATAATGTATTCCCCTATACAGTAAGACCGAGAAGGACTACCACATCCTCATGGGTGATGGTCATCTCTCTCTTAGGGAGGTGGAATGTGTGTGTCTTTGGTCTCCACCTCTCTTTGAGGGTAGCAAGAAGGCGATGATCAAAAAATTTGAAATCATATAAGGAAATTCTGTAGAGTTAAACATGGCACATGTATAGTATAATGGTGGGTGGAGGTGTCCTGTGATGATGATGGTTCCCTCGACATGCCCTGATCCATCGAACCTCAGGACCGTCTAGAAAGACTTGGGAAACATGCATATCTTGATCAGTGATTAGTCTAGTATGCTCCATCTGTATTTAAAAAAATTAAATAAGTCATAAGTGTAAAATTTAAATATGAATTTATGGTTAATATAATGTTATGACTTGTAGAATGAAAGACATGACATGTTTACTCACATTTTTATGATGTTTTTTTATTAAAATAAATGGGAATGTCTTCATGTTTCTAAAAGAATATTTATAAAGTGTTTTTGAGATATTTTTTATCTAACAAAGGGTGTTTAGTAAGATATGATTTTATATATTTATATATATAAAAATTTTGTTTTCATTACCTAACAGTTTATTTGTAAATTTCATGACTTGTAATTTATGTATGATTTATCACATGATGGTATGTTTCATGATAATTTTTTCACATGCTTACTTTATGGTTCAGACATGGATAGATTTATTATTCTTTCATGTCACCTCACATGAACTTTTCATATTACTTTTAATATGAATATGAAAGGTTTATTATTATTTGATAGTGAAAGTATTCGTAAATGTCATACAATTCTACAAAATTAAGGATCTTATATTAACACTATATAATTAACAATATGATAATATCACAATAGAGACAATACATCACTGTGGATGAGAGTGTGAACTCAAACTAGCAATGTTAGGGAACCATTTTCGGTTATGAACTTCTTAATGACATAAGATGCATCTCAAACATTTCCCTTGTTCTTTAGGCTAGTACAGCTTATTTTGTATCCTGTTGGACTTTGATCTCCATTTTTTACGCAACCTTTTAATGTCAGGTATCATTATTGGTCTGTATTTGATAATTGGGAAATATCGAACCTCCCCAATAGGCATAAATGGTATAGAATAATAGTTAACAATGGTATCATTCCAGTGTACTATGTCAATATATTCTTCTCATGACATGTTCATAGAGGCAGATGTTGCAATGGCATGTGCACATGGAAATCATAATTCCTGGAAGTTTCCACATTGACATTTCCTCGCATCAAATAATACCACCATTTTTTCAATTGCTACATGTGATGGGGTTTTTACTCTTTTGAACTTAAAATTGAGAGTATTCTCAATAGAAAATTAACACTTGATAACCAAAAGACTCTTTTATGTTCTTTTCAATCTCTCATTGAAAGTTCCTTCCGTACCTTATCTATTGCTAAATCCTATATGAGGCTAGTTTTTTTCTATCAATAAAGTTCTTCATTTTTTCTATCAATGATGTACTTCGTGCAGTGATAAAATGTCTCATAAACTATGGCAGTTATAAGTAACTTGTGAACTACATTGAAGACACCATTGATGCACTCCAATTTTTCTTGGTCATGTTTCCATACCTCGTCCCCCCATCATATGCCAATGTCCATTTTTATTTTGTAATCCACATCATATAATCACAAACTTCTTGATTAGACTTGCAGATTTATTCTAAATGTTATTCAAACTATTGTTAATCCAACTCATATTCTACATAGAAGTAATAATATTTTACATAAATTGATTTTGTATTTATGTTGAAATCATAAAAAATAACAATGACATTGCATACCAAGCCTCATGATTTCCTTCTTCATAGGGTCATTATGGAATGTTTTTCACTTGTTACTAGCGATATGTCTGATGCAGTACCAATGATGTGCGTTAGGGTGTCTTTATGTATCAGGGTATACATTGATTGCCTCATTGATTACCCGATGCTGATTAGATTTATAACAAACACCCCAAATATGAGTGAAATGATTATTGATACATGCAAAAAACAAACTCTATGATTCATATTTTTCCATATCCACAATGTAAAATGAAAGAAGAAGAGGTGAATGGTTTCCATATTGGGTTGGCACAATCGGCAATATGCCAATGTGTTTTCTGTATAGAAATGTTCCATCAATATGTATAAACTGTTTGCTGGAATGAAATAGTAAGATACATTGGAGGAATGCAAAGAAAAACTGATGATATTGAAAACGATATGGATCAAGTCCATTATATTGAGACACATGTTTATTCATATGAATATGGAATAATTATTGGTTTTGTGTCTCATTATGGATAGAAATTGTAGAAAATCTCTATACGAGTCATCCCAATCACCATAGACCTTCACAATTTCCTTATATTTCTCCATATATGCCTTATTATTGGAAATATTATAACTAATTTTTTTTGTATCCTATCTTTTATAAGGGTTACAAGAACATATTGGAATTCCTTAATCATCTCAATGAAAATGGATAAAAAAATTCAGTATCTAATGAGTTATGATATTGAGTCAGGTTTGGCTGAACATAAGTATGAGCTACCTCAATCTTTGAAATTATACAACCCTAAATGCAATATTTGAAATCACCCTCAAGAAGAATATATAATCATCCCCATACTTGTCACACTGTATGATGTATTTTTTACAACCTGATTCCTAAACTATACATCAAAAATGCAGACCAGTGTGAAATATCTTTAGCATATTATTAATGAATCTTTACTTTGATAATCCCTTCAAATATAAAATATTTTTTCCTGATCACTAAACCTATTTGGTACAACTTTGGTAAACTCAGTTGTGGGTTTGAGAATATTGAAGTCAAATTCAAGAAAACATGCCATTAATTCCGACCAAGATGCAAAGAGTTTTGGGTGATTTATTGTAGGTCGAGGTTGTTGTAAAACTAACGGATTTGTAGAAACTTCCTCCCCAACTTCTACTTCTCCCTCCCCATTAACACTATTGTCTCCATCTATTCCATCATTACAAGAAATCCTCATCCAAATTTTTATTTACATGTATGTCCAAGAGAACATCTAGGTTGTAATCTTCCACATCATATGGAATAGCCTCTATTTTATGGGGTGAACCTTATTTAACCACTATTTTAAGTATACATCTTTGTACAATTGGATGTTGTTATTGTACATTAGAAACATCAACATATAACTTCATCATGGTACCATCAGATCACTAGGAAAATAAATTTATTGCTTGGACCCACTATGTATTAGCTAACAATGGACAAACATGATGCCATAGTTTATCTAGGAATTAGAAATATCTATAGATTATATATTTGATCTATTGATCAGGTCCCAAATTTAATGAACCACCAATAATTTCTTGAAGTTCACTTAGGGTTACACAATTAGATGCAATAAAAACTATTGTTGGTTGTGTACTATAAGAAGCTCCTTTCTCAGTTTGAATAACTTCCCCACAGTAGTAGACACTTAAAGAAATGAATCTCTACATAAAAAATGTTTTTTATCAAGATTGTGATAGTGAAACTAATATTGACAATGACGGTTGATCATATAATCTTTATTATACTGAAATTTTAGAGCATCTTTTTATACCCTAAAATCTGATACTGATGTTTCATTATATAAAAGTTTATTTGAAAATAAGTCACAAAATGTTTTGGAAACCAAGGCAAAAAAGAAGTGAATACATAAAATAAGTATATTTATCAACGATAAAATGAAAATTATGAACATGTAATGTGAAATAGACAAGGAAAATGATATTAAATAACACATAAATTTCTTACAACAAACACGAAATACATTAACATTTTTCAATAGAATAGAGTTTAGATGATGAGATGAGCCTCACTTCGGAAGTGGAATAAAATATAGCTTATTTTTAACTGGTAGCTTAATGACATCTTCCAAAGGGATGTACTTAACTTTGGAATTTTGAAAATATTTCAACTATCTAATAACATATCTTAGATTTTATCTTATATCTCATTAGTGTGATGAAAACTTTTGAAAATTTGAAAGTTAAGTACATCCTTTTGTAAGAACTCATTAAGCTACCAGTTGAAAATAATAAAAATTTTACATACCTTATGAAGTTAGGATCATCTCATCATCCAAACTAGGTTCTATTGAAAAAACTCAAGGTAATTTTTATTTGTTTCAAGGAATTCATGTGTAATTTAATGTCTTTATCCTTTTTTATTTCACTTTATATGATTATAATTGTCATTTTATCCTTGATAAATAAACTAATTTTATATTTTTTCTTCTTAGGTATTTTTGTAGTTTTTAAAGAGAATATGAATCATCAAAATCATATCCTAAGTTATTAATTATTTAATTATTCTTTAGTCTATATTTAATCAATACTTAATCAATCATTAATCATATGATATTAATTAGTTAATTATTATTCGATAATCATTATATGTAGTCATTTTTTAATTCTATGTTATTCATTAGTTAATCTATTATTAATCATTACTTATAAAAACTAATATTTCTAAACTATATATAACTAATAAAACTACTTAATAAATAACATATTTAAAGCTAACTAAAAATAATGCAATTATTGATAATAACAATCATTCTTTAATGTCTTTATCCCTATTAATTTCACTTTAAATGATGAAAATTTTAATTTTATCCTGGATAAATTTACTGATTTGATGTTTTATTTTCTTAGGTATTTCATTAGTTTATAAAACAAATATTAATCATCTAAAGAATATCCATTGGGATTGTCAAACTAGGTGCACAACAAGGCCCGTTTTCTTGTACTAGTTTAACTTGATCCAGGTCCAAGAAACCATGTTGGAGTTATTAATCATAACCAAGGACAAATAGTTTTTTTTGTATTTTCAAATAAATCAATTTATGGGTGAGTGAGAACCTAATAAAAATCACTTTGAGGCTAAGTGAGAACCAAAACAAGAACCAAAAGTAGCACAGTGTGTCCAAGGGGATCCACCATTGAAGACACATAACAGAACCAAACCAAAACACCAAAACAAAGGCAGAGGATGACCAATGGAAAGAGCATCAAACCACTGCAAAGAAACCACCACGCCAAAAGAGAACCCCCAACATATTCGCCTTCACTGAAGCCACCAACACAATCCAAAACATCGTGGAATCCATCGCACCCAACCAAGTGGGGTCGTGTGCGAAGGAGAACAATGAAATAGCAGAGGAAACAAGGAGAAGCAGAGTAATCAGGCCATAAAGAAGCAACAAAAGCATCAGAGGAAAACCAGTAGGGAATTGTGAATCCATTTGGTGAGGAGAAGAACACCGACACCGAGCGTTCCTGCAACGACCATCCATGTCCACATATAGGCCCAAGTTTTTCAATGATGACCCTGCCACAATATGAATCCAACGAAACCAAACTAGTCCGCAACAAGGACACAATAAAAAGTCCACTCGAAACACTGCGCCACTTGAAGAAGTCATGCCAAGCCTATTTGCGGAGCACCAAATGCCACATCGGCCATTCGTGGAAGCTTCAGGCCAGGGTACACCATTTGACAAGCTGAATACGAGTGTGGCATAGAGAACCACAATGGAAGCTCAGGTTTACTATGCCGCCTTCGAGGGAGAACAGCGAAACTTCAGTGGGGGAGTGGAAGGTCGATCAAACAATGCTGGAGGCCTCGCAGCAGTGGGAAAGGGGAAGCATCGTCGTCCCGGACATCAGCTTTCTGAAAACTGTCGATGGCAGCAAATTAGCAATGACGGGAGCCAGGGTGAGATGAAATTTGTTTGTTCCCACAAAAAATAGATACGTGGAGTCGTCAGAATTTGGGAGGGAGACTCACACTATGGGGTTCAGGTGGGCGATGCAGCATCGGACCTAGGAGGGAAACTTGCAGCCGCGGGATCTAGGATGTCGTCAGACTCTGGTGGGGCACCTCATGGTTGTGGGATTCGGTAGGCTGACACACCTTCAGATCTGGGAGGGCGACACATAGTGGAAGTCTCGCAGCGACGGATCCAGAAGCTCAATAATAGATCCATGAACTAGAATCATAAGGATGGTGAGGATCAGGGATTGGAGGCCGCTGGGGTGGAAGGCGGTGTTGGGGTGGGAGGCGGAAACCCTAGGCCGAGGCTCAGAAGCACTACATCGGAACCCCCCTTTGTTACTCTAAATCACTATTGGAGTTGGTGGCCTAGAACCAACTAATTTGTTCTTTATGAAAAAAATCATATTCATGGATTCTGATAATAATAAATTTCTTATCACATCATAGTTTTTCTTCTGCATGAAAATGAATGTGATAATGTCCTAAATATAGCTGTTTCACTAAAGGGTCATAGTAGATCTCTATTATGATGAGAACCCGAAAGTTCCATAAGACTATTCTTGAATATATGTTCTATGGACGAATGATGTTATTTGAGGGACACAAATAACACTGTCCATTAGGGGTGAGGACTCATAAAACTATGAGGCACCTTTTCATGGTGTGTGCCCTTGGTAATATCCAGGAAGATATTATGAGAACGAGACAAGCCAAAAGGAAATCCAAATTTCATAGTGTCACTGGATGTTCAAATCTGTGGACGTGTGTATTAGTCCTTAGACTTTAAGATTATTATTAATGGGTATTACAACTTGGGAACTTAGATGTATTGAAAAAAATGTGATTCCACACTGTTCGTAGTGAGGTAGGATATGTTGGGTGTGTCACGAGTAATATTGCATTAATAGATAATACGAGGAAGGATTTGTCAGTTCTATTCAAAAACAGAACTTGAAATCTCAGGCTCTTTTATGGAATTTATATTGCCTAAATAAATCCATGACCAAGGTATGGAACATGAGATTTCAATTATGGAAATTAAAAGAAAGTATAATCAACCACATGGGTTGATGACACTAGCATTCAACCTTCTTGATTCGAGATATCGATACAAAAGTGATTACATTACATGGTAAGAATTCATTGGAGGTGACATGCCATTGTGGTGTTAACTTCATTCTCTATGGGTGCCTTGGAGTATTTCTAGATGCTAACCATGGAATTTAGGCAGGCTCCACCTAATACCACTGAGAAAGAGTCCTAGAGGGTCACACTCTAGGTTTGTCCAAGTATCTCAGTTAAATATTAATTTAATAAGTTGAACAAAGATTATTCCCAATCATGGTTTAATAATTATTCAAGAATGTTTGATCGTATTTATTTCAACATTAGTTATTCGAGAGAATATATTGTGGGTGACATAATATATATTTATCAACTAGTAATGCAATGATATTTATTTGAGAAATAAATAGTCATTATTCAAGGTCTAATAAATGTGGTGGAGAAAATAATAAAATGGAAAAACAAAAGTACACACTATGTATATTAATATATACATGCCATGTAGTTTTTTTGGTGATTTGTGAGAAATAATATTATTTATTTAATTAAATAATATTAGGTGTAATTCGCTAGGCGCATGTCAAGTGATAATAATAGTCAATTATTATTATTAAACATGTGGTCTTACTAAGAATTAAATGAAATGAATAAATGCTTTTGGGTAATTAATTCATTTTATTATTCTAAGTAATGAAATCCCAATTACATTATTCTCATTTAGCCTAGCCATTCTTTGTGGTTGTTCACAACGGATCTAGAGAAATCTCTTAAGACCAGAGAGAATTCCTTTCCTCCAAGAACTCTCTCAAGTTATGAGAGGGATCCTCCTCCACCAGATCAAGGAGAGATCTTTGGAAGAATCTCTCAAGGAGATTAAAGGCGTACATCACAAGCAAAGTCTCTTCCACAATAGCACCTAGAGATCCCTTCTGTGACGTATAATGATATGTGGAGAATGTGTGGATCAACACTAGAGGAAGCCTACACTTGGATTTTGTGACGTAATAATGAATTACAATAGATCATGACCAAAAACATCAACAGATAGAAAATCCCATCTAGGTAATTCTTGTTTTTAATTAAATTAATTATAACCAACATATGATGATCCTCTCCATGGTTCTAGAACTTCCCTATTTCCTTTCCATTATTTGTTCTATTATCTTGATCTGGCGCTTAATCATCATGCAAGATATCAGATTGATTGTTGTTAATAGTAAAATTAAAGTTAGGTACACCCATCCACGTGCTTCCATTGCACCCATAACCTACAAGTGGTATCTGATCGGTTATATCATTGATTATAGTTATTTAGTTTTTCATTGATGATATACCATTTAATAATGTACTTATTTCAATTCAATTTAATCATCCTATAAATCTAAATCTCAATATTTGTTCCTCCTCTTTTGTTTCTTGTTCACCATACAGAAACAATACTTTTCTTTTAATTTTGATTAAAATAAAATAGATGATCTCATTCGGAGGTTCCAAAGGTTCCTGGCCGTAAAACACCAGAACACACGACGTGTATTCGGTAGTACAATAAATATAGTCAAGGTTCAATGCATTTGATTGGTTCACCAAACCATGTCATGTCATTAGAGTTTATCTATGTCTTTATGACTTTGTACATTAAAGAGGAATAGGTGGAACACTGTTTCTAGATTACACGCCATGTGTCCCACTAGACACAGTGTGTAGTTCCTTTTGGGTGAGATTTGGACCATGTACCGCATACATGGCTTTCCCAACTGGAGACCGTGTAACATGGATACAACACGATGTGTGGCCCACTGGACACACTGTGTACTCCAAAGATTTCTGAAGTACATCTACACACTGTATCCCTGGGCATGTACATTGGAGGGAAAATCACTACAAAAAATTGACCACTGTAGAAGGGGTTATTTTGGAATTTAGAAGGAGTTGAAACCCCTTATAAAGACATTAGCAGTGGTTATCATGAACTGTCAGTAATGTTCCTGCCTACTGTTAGTAGAGGCAGTTTTAAGGAAGTGCTAGTAAATGCGTGGTAAATTTAGCAGCGGTTACATTAGAGGGGGTTTAAACCCCCTCTAATGTTGTCCAAAATTTATAAGAAATGGTTTTCTTTAGAGGCGATTATAACCCTAACCACCTCTAATAGAGGATTACGGGAAGTTTGAACTGCCCCTAATTGTCGATTGCATTAGGGGTGATTTTAAACAACCTCCCCCAATGCTTTTTTTTAAAGAACCTGATATGCAGTCGCCTGTCATGTTCACCATTCCCCTTGTCTATCTCCCCGGTCTATCTGTCCTCAGTTTCTATCTCCCCTATTGGTCCGTCCCCTGTGCATGGTCCGCCAAGTGTCTATCTGTCTATCCCTGGTGTGTCCACCTGTGTCCCCCAGGTGTTTGTCTGTCTGTCCTCGGTGTGTCCTCCTGTGTGTCCCGGTGTCTGTCTCCCCGGTCCGTCCATGTCCTATGCGCCTGTGTGTCCTGGTGTCTGTCTCCCCTGTCCGTCCATGTCTTGTGGCCCTGTGTGTCCTTGTGTCTGGTATCCCATATCCCGTACGCCAGTCTCTGCGGCCAGCCTGAAGTCTTGGTCTCCCCCGGTCTCCTGGTCCTGCCCCGCCCGGTTCTCCTCTGTGAGTCTTCCCGATCCACGCATGGTCTCCTCTCAGTCCGATCCGCAATTTTGGAGAGATTCTATAAAAGATATGTCTGAATGGAATCGAACCCAAAGTTGACCTGTTATACAACCTGCGCCGAAACAACTACCCCAATTTCCTTTTTTTATATTTCATATATTATTCTATTTATATATATTTGAAAGTTTTTTAAAATATTAATTATTTTCATAATATATTAAAATACATATAATAAGTTTATTAAAATATTCATATAGTATATATTAACAAATTTACACATATAATATATATTATTGTATTTATATATATTAATAAGTTTTTTAAAATAAACATTATTAAAAAAATATATTTAAATACATATAATAAGATTATTAAAATAAGCATATATATTATTAAAAATGTATTTATTAACAAATTTACATATAAAATTTATATATTATTTTATTTATATATATTAATAAGTTTATTATGATAAACATTATTTCAATAATATATTTAAATAAATTAAATAAATAACATGTATTTATATTTATATAAATATAAATATATATGTATATAAATATTTTATGCACACCACTATAAATTATATATTTACATCTATTTAAATAAAATTATGTATGTATGTATTTATAAATACATTTATATCAAACACATACAAATGAAAATGTGTATTTATATATTTATTTGTAATTGTTTATATTTATTTGAATACACGTATATATATATATATATTTAACCCTAATATATTAATGCAAATATATATATATATATACATATTATATTTATACGTACAAAATTAATATATAAATATATATATATATTACATATTTATATGAATATAATGTATTATACATTTTATAAATACATTCATATATGTAAAAAATATATACTATATATATTATGATTTCTTAAGGAAATAGTAGGAGTTCACAACCCCTCTGATCTCTTAAATTAGAGGGGGTTATGAAACCCCTTTAATGACTTACATTAGAGGGGATTGTCAAACCCCCACTAATGTCTTACATTATAGGGGGTTTTGAACGTCCACTAATGTCTTAAATTAGAGGGGGTTGTGAACCCCCACTATTTAAAAAAAAAACAAATTCCGTACAACGCGTGCACACACACACACACACACATATATAACACCTCTAAAATCCTACTGATCATATATATATATATGTATGTATGTATGTATGTATGTATATATATATATATAGCACCTCCAATCGAATATATAGTGTCTGTAACTAAATATATAACATCACTAATTATTAAAGTAACGATAGTTTTAACATAACCGTCTCTAAAATCCAACTACATATTAAAAAAATTATAATTTTTTTGAGGGGGTTGTGAACCCCCTTTAAATTTGATGATTGGAGGGGGTTGTGCAGAACCCACTCTAATGTTACAAAAAATTAATTTAGAGGGGGATGTGCATAACCCCCTCTAAATAACCCCCTCCAGTGTACTTTGTTTTTCGTAGTGAATGAATGACAGTACACATCGTGTAATTGGAACTACAAGCTATGTACTCATCCAAATTATGATGATTTATTAAAATTTATTATTATATTATAAAGCTCCTTGAGACATGTACCATGGTGCGAGTGTAAAGTCGAGGCACAACACATGATAGGTATTTTATATATGTGTGTTTAATTTAACATCTGCGTAATGTTTATTTCTACTCATTGCATAGTTATGAATGAGAATTTACTGGGTTTCCTCCATAGTACAAGTTACAAATAAAGATTGTAAGAACCTGGTACTTATTCTTGAGGTATGATTTTCTTCCTTTCCTTTTTCCTCAAGTGTTTTTGAGAAAATAAGGAAAATAGGGAAAAATCCCAAAATTTGTGGGTACACGCCATTTACTTTTTCACACGTCATGTACTTTGGCTGTTTGGGATGAGTACACAGGCTGTGTAGGCCTGTTGGTGATGAAGGGTGTAAAAACTGACTACACACCGTGTACTTGGTATTTACACGCCGTGTAATCAGTTGGTAGATGAACAGTAAGGCGATGGGAGTAGTTTCCAGCAGAGCGAAAGTACACGCCGTGTAGTCAAAAATACACGCCAAGTACTCAGTCGACAGATGAATAGTGTGTCGGTGTAAAGTAGCCACCAGAGGAACAGTTAAAAAATGAAAAGTACATTCTGTATACTTGATAGTATATGCCATGTAGTTTGTTTTTTATCATTTAAAAGGGGAAGTAGCCTCCTATTTTGATAGAGTAAGCTTAGAACGCCGGGAGGCTGTGAGAGAGACAAATGAACCTTAGAGGAGATCCCGACCGCACACCGGAACTTAGATTCCTTCGCTGACAGTCTCGTTGGAACCGGGCAGGTGAGTTCTTTACTCTTCTTGAACCCTTCCTTCCAATTATTTCCTGAGGGGATGTTATTTAGTTTTGAACGTTTTTTATTTTATCTCATATCTACATCGTTCTATGATGTTTTGGAAGGTTCCATTTTCTTATATCGATCAGTAGAGATCGAGGTAGGTGGTCTGATGTTTAATTATAACTGTTGAGTGTTTTTGTGCACCGTTCTGCTAAGCGCCCATGTTTGGGCTGTCATATGGCTTATTCCTTAACTGATTAAATACCCATAATTTCATAAGTAATCTTTTTTTTGTATAAACTGCTGTTTGGGATCGTTTCTTGGATCTAGGGCCACCCTATGGGTGAATTTCCCTTGCTTAGCCATTTGACCAGGATACCCGTCGGTATGCCATGATTTTAGCATGCTTTAAGTTTTATTAAGAGAAAATGTATATATATTTCTTGCTTATGTGTTGGTCTTGGCCTGGTTACTTGCTTAACCTGAGGGAAATGTTTTGTTTATCCAGAGGGAAACTTTTATCATGCCTGTGGGCAGTAGTTTCTGTGCCTTTGGGCGACACCTCGTACGCCTGTGGGTAATATTCGTTATGCCTATGGGAAGTCACTTGCGGGTTTCGATTTTGATTACCTAAGGGTAAAAATTTTCTTGTCTTTGGACAAATTTTACTTTGTATATTAACTGTGGTGATTTAATATGTTATACCTACCAAGCTAAAGCACAAGCTTGGAATTGATAAATAATTAATAAAATGGAAACGTAAATGGTAGAATAGTTACTTTTGAGTACTACCTAGTTTACTGAAATTTATTACTGAAAACTACTGTTGCACACTTTCACTAATAGTTGGGAACAAGACTTTGGTGGTTTCCTACTGGGTTTTATTTTCCACACCATGTTTGGGTCATGTCTTGGGCCCAAACAGATTATATTGCTGCAGGTGTTGATAAGGGAAAGAGTCCCTATACAGGTACATGATTGTTGCAACTGCTACACTGTTTTAGTTTGTTTTCTATACTTAGTACTTTTTACTGTATTGTATTTGATTGCAGTGTATCATATTTTGACTGATTTCTTAGAAATAGGACATATTTCATCATTATATATGTTTGACTGTTAGATATATCTTTATTCAGTACTTTTGTCGTTTCATTTGGGTATTGTTTACTGCTTCTGCTTTTGTATGTTTATATCTCTTTCCACTGCGCTACACTTTGACAAATGAGGGAATAGTTTCCCTACTATCAGACCTAGGCCCTCTCTACTAGTTGAAAACCTCTGGAATTTGGGGAAATGTTCTTAAGGTCATGTGAACAACTGGGTTTGGGGCACCCGCTGTGTGGCTTCCAGAACCGGGACGTTACAAAGTGGTATCAGAGGTATTTATTTTCTTCTTGACTTACTATTCAGAGCCTATAGTTAGGGATATGACAGAATAGGTATTTGGTAATAATTTATACCCAGGAGTAGCTAACCAATGTACAGGGAATAACCAATTTACCTTGTGTTTCAATTTTACTGATTTTTCATTTTTACTGTTGATTTGATTTCACTTTTGGGTGACGCACTTGTGGTGTGCCATTTATATTTTTATACTCGGGTTCTATTTAGCTGTAACCTGATGAGATGAGGGTATTACATCATATGCATCATTTAGGCACATGATATAATCACATGCCATGTATAGTTTCCATGCCATGTAGGTGAATTATAAATTGCATGTTGTTGTGATAAATGTTGTGCTAGTAAAAGCATGCTATTTTGATAGATGCCTTGATAAAATACCTGATATTTGATAGGGTATTATTATGTATGGTTTTGTAGAATGAATACCAATCTTTGGTTCTTGAGGAGTATGAGCCCTGATTGACTAGAATTTGGTGGATCATTGACTGTTTACCTTCTTTATAACATGCATAAGATGCGAAGATTTGATTCGCAGGGAGTATGGGCCCTCACAGATCGGAATTTGGCACTTAGGTGTTGGTTTAAGTTTTTTTCTCGGCTCCAGAGTAGTTTCTAAGGCTTAGTGTCTAGAAAATCCCAGAATACACGCCATGTAGTTCTGACTACACACCATGTACTATTCTGTTCAGGAAGAAATGAAAATTTTTTTAGTACACATCGTGTACCGTATGTACACACCATGTAGTTGCTACCCGTGTCATAGGTCGTGTAGGAAGAAACATGGGATAATGAAACTTTGAGGGCACACGCCTTGTAGTTAATATACACGCTGTGTTGTGTTGAACCTGTATCCGCCGTGTCACTAAAAACACGAGGTGAGAAATATGATCTTATACATGTCGTGTCAATGAAGAACACGCCGTGTAGTTTAACCTGAGGATCTGGCCATGTAACCAACAAAAAACGGGTCGGTGTTACCTTTTCTTAGACACGCCATGTAGTCTTGACCGGTGAGAGACCATGCGGACTCGGTCGTGTGGCTAGGGAATCAGGGTGGTGTAAACTCCGTGTGCGAGTGTAACACACCATGTAGTGTCAGCCGAGTAGCCAGCCGTGTCACTAACAACACAGGTATTTGGAATCTAAGTTCTACACGCCATGTCTATCTGGAACACGTCGTGTAGAGTGAGTTGTGTACCCAGCCGTGTAATGGAAAACACGGGTCGGTAAAGATCGTCTAGTACACAAAGTGTATACCACATACATGCAATGTAGTCTGGTTCAAAATAGAGTCGTGCGGCTAAGCCGTGTAGAAGGACTTGGGTAGGGGAAGAAAATTCAAGTGCACAGAATTTTTGTGGACAACACGTCGTGTGTTTGGAGTGTTACACGACCAGTTTGGCAGAAGTACATGACCATGTGAAATACTTGAAGGAACACACTGTGTAGTTATTATACACGCCGTGTAGTCTTGTTTTATAAAGCTTGAATGTTTTCTTAATCTTGTTACCTTCTTACACTCCTTATTTTCAGGCCTTGATGATCTTAATCTAAGGCGTGTGTTTGACTTTGTAGAGTCAAGACACTGAGATGACCACACGCTGTTCTCCAGGAGAGCGACGATGAGTATACCCCAGAGATGGTGGATCATGGGCTACTGATGGATCCTTTATTAGAGCTAGATGTGGCGTCAGCCTTTATACCGAGTACAGGCACTGATGCATAGTTCCATGAGGGCTTCATGCGGTTCATGTAGACCTTCCATGGAGCACCGCTGGCTGCCACATCTATGGAAGAGCTGATGCGTATATTCCAGCAGCAGCATCCGCCTAAATTTTTAAGGGATGGAGGACCACAGGCTGTGGAGTTTTGGACAGGTTCTATGCAGACTATCTTCGAGCATCTGGAGATGCCTCTAGGGAGGAGGGTCAAACTCTCTACATACATGCTGCGTTATTCCACCAAGAGATGGTGGGATGCTACCACCCATAATGAGCATCACATAGACATGGCGTGGGATTATTTTCAGGTAGTCTTCTATGACTTTTTTCTTTCTGGAGATGCTAAGCGTAGATCGAGCTCAAGAGTTCATGAATCTACAGTAGGGTCCCATGTCAATGATGGACTATTCTGCTTGTTTCACTGAACTATATAATTTTGTACCTGTACTGGTGGGTGATGAGATGTTGAGGGCTAGACTCTTTGAGGATGGTCTTTAATATGACATCCACATTCTAGTGAATGTTTTTAGGTTGCCTACTGTGCATGCTATTGTGAACCAAACACTGATTACTAAGCAGAACCTGCGAAAAGCTAGCGGTGCAGGCCAGGGTGGTTCATCACTAGTTTCTAGTACTATTTCTACCGGTAAGAGGAAGAGACATATGGATTTCTCTCAAGCTGTCAGTACTAGCCAGAAGATTTCTTCAGGTGGCCAGGTCATGTGCTACTAATGAGGTAGAGAGGGGAACAAGAGACCTCAGTGTCCACGTGACCCAGTGGAGTGACGAGCTTGCAGAAGTATGGGTCATATTTAGCATTTTTGCAGGGCGTTTCCACCAATGGCTAGTGAGATGGGTTCTGTATAGACTTCGCGTCTGGGGGTAGGGCCAACAGCTTCTTACCAGTCAAGAAATTGGGATACGTTGGGACATTTAGGCCGAGGTGGTGGTCTTGGCTGTGTTATCCAGGCAACAGGATCTCAGAGACAGTCGGGCGGGTTAGCTCAGGGTAGCCAGACTGTGTCACAGAGCCATGACACTGGGAATACATATGCTGTGCAACAGACCTAACATGAGCTGGATCCCAGACCTTCCACATTCAGAGGTAGTATTCTAGTTTCTTCTATTTTATCTTTAGTAATTTTTGATACTGTTTCTACACATATATTTATATATGTTCCCATTTTGGATATCCTTGGTCTATGTGTTTCTTCTTGTTCTGATGTTATGACTCTAGACACTCTGTTGGGGATTAGAACGGCTGGTGTGTGTCAGTACTAGGAGTGACCCTTAGAGGTTGGTGGGTGTCACTTTCTATGAGACCTTTATTTCTTAGAGATGATGGGATATGACGTCATTCTCGGGATAGACTGGTTGGTACCCTTTTGAGCCTTTTTAGATTTCTATCATCGCAGGATGAGTTTCACGTCACCAGATGGCCGGTAGTTTCTATACAAGGGAGAATGGGATGTCCAGGCGTGCTGAACTAGACCTGAGCATCATGGCTGAGGTGGAGTGACAACCCAAATTGTGAGTTTATATATGGATGACCAGGGAATGTGTCAGAAATATTTCCCTCCAGTTGTTTATCATTTCAAGGATGTCTTCCCTGATGACTTTTCAGGTCTACCTTCGGAGCGAGAGGTGGATTTCTTTATTGATCTAGTGCCAGGAGCAGCACTGGTGTCCATTCATCCTTATAGGATGGATACACCAGAGTTGCAAGAGCTCAAGAGGCAGTTGGAGGAGTTTAATGTAAAGTGTTTCATCTGACCCTGTACTTCCCCTTGGGGTTCACCTATCCTATTTGCAAAGAAGGCGAACGGTACCCTCAGACTTTGCATGGATTATCAGAAGCTGAACCAGCTGACGGCCAAGAACCGATATCCCTTTCCGAGGATTGATGATCTTTTTGATCAACTTAGAGGAGCACGAGTGTTCTCGAAGATTGACTTGAGATACGAATATCATTATTTATGCATTAAGCCATCAGACATACCGCTTACAGCTTTTCGGAGAAGATTTGGTCTATAAGAGTACTCGGTTATTCCGTTCGGACTCATGAATGCACCATTAGTTTTCATGGCTCTGATGAATCGTGTGTTGCACACATATTTGGATTCTTTTTTAGTAGTCTTCATGTACGATATCTTGGTGTACTCTCACTCTCAACACGACCATGCTACCCATCTTGAGATCATACTGAGTACACTGAGAGAGAATCATCTATATGCTATGCTCTCAAAGAGAAACTTTTGGATGGACCAGATACACTTCCTAGGTCATATCATCTCAGAAGCATGAGTGGCAGTTGACCTAGAGAAAGTGAGAGCAGTAGTTTCCTAGGAGTATCCTAAGAAAGTGTTTGAGACACAGAGTTTCTTGAAGATGGATGGTTACTACAAGATATTTATACAGGACTTATCCCGCTTAGTAGTACCATTGATGGGTTTGACTAAGAAGGGTGTGAAGTTTGTTTAGTAAGAAGCTTGTGAGATATCCTTTCAGGAGCTGAAGGGAAATTTGACATCAGCACCAGTCCTGATACTTCCAGAGAAAGGGAAGAGATATTCAATTTACTATGATGCATCAAGTATTAGGCTGGGAGTGGTGTTGATATAAGGAGATCAGGTAGTTGCGTACGGGTCTCGGTAGTTGAGGCCACATGAGAGGAATTACCCGACACATGATCTCGAGTTGGCTGAAGTAGTTCATGCGTTACGCTGTTGAAGACATTATCTTTTAGGAGAACATGTTTTTTGTTTACGGACCAAAAGAGTCTCAAGTAAATCTTTACCCAGTGAGACTTTAATTTGAGACAGTGAAGGTGGGTTGAATACCTTCAGTCCTTCGACTTTGAGCTTGCCTATACACCTGGTAAGGGTAATGCAGTTGCTGACGCACTGAGTAGGAGGACTCAGTTATAGGCAGTGTAGGAGGCCAGCGGTGAGTTGCAGTTGATGGCCTTGTTCTCTGAGATGCATTTGGAGGTTCACGATAATCAGAGGCGAGACTATCTTTCTTCCTTATCTGTGACTTCTACCCTCCCATATAGAGTGAGGATGAGACAACTATCAGATTCAGAAGGCCTAGTTCTATGGAAGTCAGTGGCAAGTGAGGACCCCGCTCTTGGTTGGACGATATGCGATGATGAGGTACTTCATATCCATGGAAGAGTGTGGGTTCTAGTGAATATATGCGAGGAGTTGATGTGAGAGTTTCATGTTTAGATTGGGAAGTGCATCCTGAAGTTACCAAAATGTACCGTGACTTGATATGTTAGTATTTGTGGCCAGGTATGAAATGAGAGGTATCTGGTTTTGTCACGAGATGTTCCACCTATCAGCAGGTGAAGGCAGAGCATCAGAGGAAAGCCAGACTGTTACAACAGTTACCCATTCCAGAATGGAAATGGGATGATGTCGCGATGGACTTCGTGACCGGGTTGCTGAGGTCACCTCAATGCAATGATGTCGTACGGGTTGTTGTGTATAGAATCACGAAGGTGGCTCACTTTTTTCCGATCAAGGTGACCTTCGGTGTTGAAAAGCTCAGTAAATTGTATATCCGAGAGGTACAATTCCTTTATGGGGTCCCTCTTTCTATAATTTCAGATAGGGAAACCCATTATACGTCTCGTTTCTAGAAAAGTTTTCAGAGGGCACTGGGTACACAGGTGCTTCGAAGCACATCTTTGCACCCTCAGACCAATGTCCAGTTAGAGCGTACGATATAGGTGCTTGAGGACATGATGCGCGCATGCGTCCTGGACATTGGGGGATCTTGGGAGAGGCACATACTCCTGTTCGAGTTTGCCTACAATAATAGTTTTCTGGAAACTATTGAGATGGAAAATTACAAGAATTTATATGGTAGGCCATGACGATCACCCTTGTGCTGGTTGGAGGCAAGTGATTCAACTTTACTGGGACCACGTCTCATGCAAGAGACTTCAGAGCAGGTCTAGTTGATTTGGAAGTAGATGGATACTGTATAGTCTTGTCAGAAAACTTTAGCTGATCACCGCAGATGACCGTTAGAGTTCGTGTTCGGTAATTAGGTTTTCTGGCATGTTTCACCGAGGTTGGGACATAGGAGGATGAAGAGACATGTTAAACTTTCACCGAGGTATGTGGGGCTGTTTGATATTCTAGAGAGAGTCAGGCCGGTTGCCTATTGGTTGAAGTTACCACAGAGATACCAGACCATGCATGACATCTTCCTTGTATCTCAGCTGTGCCGTTATCACTCAAACCTGTCTCACGTCTTTCATCCCATGGAGGTTGAACTTTAGGTCGATGCATCCTTTGAGGAGCATCCGATTAGTATTGTTGATTAGAGCATGATGGTTTTATGAGGCTGGTCAGTTCCTCTCGTATGGGTGCTATGGTAGTATGGCTGAGTGCCGGACAAAACCTGGGAGCGGGAGACCGACATACATGCTCATTGGACAGAGTTGTTCTCAACTTTGTTTTCACCACCCTTGTAAGAGAAATTCAGGGACAAATTTCTTTAAGGGGGGAAGTTTGTAAGAACCCGGTTCTTATTCTTGAGGTATGAGCTTCTTCTTTTCCTTTTTCCTTAGGTGTTTTTGAGAAGATAAGGAAAATAGGGAAAAATACCAAATTTTGTGGGTACACGCCATGTACTTTTCCACATGCTGTGTACTTTGGCCATGTGGGATTAGTACATAGGGTGTGTAGGCTTGTCGGTGATGAAGTGTGTAAAAATTGACTACATGCCGTGTACTTGGTATTTACACACCGTGTAATCCGTTGGAAGGTGAACAGTAAAGTGGTGTGAGTAGCTGCTAGCAGAGCGATAGTACATGCTGTGTAGTCAGAAATACACACCGTGTACTCCTGTCGATAGATGAACAATGTGGCGGTGAAAAGTAGCCGCTAGCGGAATAATTAAAAAATGAAAAGTGCACGCTGTGTACTTGAGAGTACATGCCGTGTAGTTTTTTTTCTTCTCTTAAAATGGGCAGTAGCCTCCTCTTTCGATAGATGAATCTTAGAACACTGGGAGGCTGTAGGAGAGATGGTCGAACCTTGGAGGAGCTCCCGACCGCACACCAGAACTCAGATTCCTTCACTGACAGTCTCGTTGGAACTACGCGGGTGAGTTCTTCACTCTTCTTAAACCCTTACTTCCCATTATTTCCCACGGGGATGTTATTTAGGTTTCAACACGTTTATTTATCACAGATCTACATCATTCTCAGACGTTTTGGAAGGCACCATTCGCATATATCGATCAGTAGAGATCGATGTAGGTGGTCTGATGTTTAATTCCAACTGTTGAGTGTTTTTGTGTACCGTTGTGCTATGCGCCCATGTTTGGGGTGTCGTATGGCTGAGGACTTATGTAATTAAATACCTATAATTTCATAGGTAATATTTTGTTTATGTATAAACTTCTTTTAGGGATCGTTTCTTGGATCCAGGGCCACCCCATGGGTGCGTTTCCCTTGTTTAGCTGTTTGACCAGGATACCCGTGGGTATGCCATGATTTTAGCATTCTTTGAGTTTTCTTGAGAGAAAATGTATATAGATTTCTTGATTATGTGTTGAGCTCATCCCGGTTACTTTCTTAGCCTAAGGGTAGTGTTTCGTTTATCCTGAGAGAAACTTTTCTCATGCCTGTGGGTAGTAGTTTCTGTGCCTGTGGGCGACACCTCATATGCTTGTGTGCAATATTCGTTATGCCTATGGGCAGTCACCTACGGGTTTTGATTCTGATTACCTGAGGGTAAGGATTTTCATGTCTTCAGACAACATTTACTTTATATATTAACTATGGTGATTTAATATGTTGTACCTTCCTAGCTAAAGCACAAGCTTGGAATTGATAAAAAATTAATAAAATGGAAATGTAACTTGTATAATAGTTACTTTTGAGTACTGCCTAGTTTACTGCATTTTATTACTGCACACTGCTTTTGCACACTTTCACTGATAGTTAGGCATTGGAATTTGGTGGTTTCCTACTGGGATTTATTTCTCACACCCTGTTTGGGTCATGTCTTGAGCCCAAACAGATTATATTGCTGAAGGTATTGATAAGGGAAAGAGTCCCTATACATGTACGTGATTGTTGCAAAGGATAAGGAGAGTATGGGACTGAGATTAGTCTTGAGATGCTGTTGAGTTCTTACTGCACTGTTTTAGTTTTCTTGTTGTACTTTGTACTTTGTACTGTATTGTATTTGATTACAGTGTATCCTGTTTTGACTGCCTTCTTATAAATAGGACATATTGCATCATCATGTATGTTTGACCGTTGGATATCTATTTATTTAGTATTATTGTCCTTTCAGTTGGGCATTGTTTACTGCTTCCACTTTTGTATGTTTATATCAATTTCCACTGCGCTACACTATGAAAAATGAGGGCATAGTTTCCCCACTATTAGACCTAGGTCCTCACTGCTAGTCAGAAGCCTCTGGAATTTGAGGAAATGCACTTGAGGTCATGTGACCAACTGGGTTCGGAGAACCTGTTGTGTGGCTTCCCGAACTGAGATGTTACAAAGATAATTTTAAATGAATTTATTTGTTTAAAATTATGAAGGATGAGAATCTCAAGGAGTTTCAAAAAAAGGTTTAAGATAAACAGATTGATTAATTAAAGATAATTAGTTGATTAGAGCATGATTTCTCTTAAATAAGAATGATTAATGAATTGAATGATAGTTTTTGTTTATGCGAAAGTATCGTTGCATGTATGGATGATCATGAGCTAGACCGATACCATTGTTTGTGGATGGTTTCTTTTAATTAATTTATTTAAATTAAATTTTTTGGTATATGATACTTCTCCTCATTAATATGCATGGATTGCATGCCCAATGTTTCTTTTATGTAAAACCCCATTTTACCCCTCACCTACAAGTGAGATAAATGCATATGTAATGGATGGATATCCCAAGCTAGTGGAGACATCTCAAGTTAGGAGCCATGGAGAAACCAATCCAAGGAGATACAAAGGTGGACAAGTGGAAAGATATAAACACAAATACAAAAGGTTCAAGGTGATTCTCCGTTAGGTCTTGGGTTATTTTATCAACTTCTAGATAAACTAACCAATATAACAATCTCATGATCATAACATTTATTTTATTTCTATCAGTTTCATGGTTTATCTATTGTGGGTGTGTTTTTGAAATCACACAATTAATGAATTAAACAAGAATGAAAGAGGGAACTAAAATAAGGTCGCCTTATACATAAATATTATATTAAATATGGTTAATCACTTAAGTATATCCCACTTAATATTAACAAGAATTTTAGAAAGATAATAAAATGAAAATTTACATATTAGGATAAAATCCCTCAAAGAAATATTAAGTCAGTATAGCCTTCCATAATCTTAGTTATAATTGAACCATAGATCAAAGTGCTTGAACAACACTAGTGGAGGTTATTTTAATTATTGAGGAATTCTAATTCAAGGTTTTGGGTTGACTTTACTTGGTTCACATCAAGGCTTGACTTACATAATAGTAATTGGTGTGACATAGAGGAAAAAGTTGAGAAAATTCAATATAAAAGGATTTCAGGATTGGGGAGTCCACTCAACAGATCAATGAGCTACAAGTTAATGCAGTTGGGATTTGGAATGGCAACCTAAAACCTTTAAAGATTCTTGACCTACCCTAGTCGGGGTAACGATAAGGGAAATATAGATCCTTGCCACTAGAATATTTAGGCAACAGAATATTCTGAAGTCAATGGTGAGGGCTATTGGATTTCGATAAAATAATGGGAGACTAATAAGTTCTAATTTACATATTTGTGTTAGTTTTATCATGTTAAATTACTAAATCTTTGATCATATTAATTTTTAGAAATGGTAAGAAAAATGAAATCAAACATATCATTGTGAACCATATTCGAGAAGGAAAACCCTCTCACCGGCACCAATTCCCAGGAGTGATAGAGGCATTTACGCGTCATCCTTCGCCATAAGAGGAAATTGTATGTCTTGGAGGAATATATTCTAGTTTCGCCTTGATATGAGGCAAGTGATGAGAAAATGTCTCTCTATATTAAACATTTTGATGATTCCACAAATTTCCATTGTTTCATGCTATTGGCCATATTTAATGAGCTCTTAAAGTAACATGAAACCATGGACGCGTATATCATGACGTCTTACCTTAAGGATATCTATCAAGAGAAGTTGAGATTTGTGAGATATGAGATCTCCAATGATTTATTTACAACTAATATTGGAGATTCTGTGCCAACTGGGCCTCATGTAGTCAATCCTATTGGCTACATTGAACACTTGGAAATCTTAGGGATTATGTTCCTGGATGAGTTGCGTACAGTTCTTATCCTATCATCACTGCCCAAGACCTTATCTAGATTTATTGTCAACTAAAACATGAGAAAATATGAGAAGAGTATATCATAAATTATGAACTTAATTTTCCAGGTAGATAAGGACATGGGGAGGGACAAAACCACGGTCCTTATGGTGAATTTGAAAAGTATGTACAAGGAAAAAGGGACAAGGATTTATAAATGGTTTGAATTTCCCGAGCGCTATCCCTCCATGAAGGGGAAGATCTAGAGGTAGGGAAAGGAATGGTAGGTGGTGTGTTTTTCATGTGGAAATCCAGGCCAAAAGAAGAGGAACTGCACCCATAATCTTGGGGACATTAAAGGTGTATTTGTTATCGAGTGTAATCTTTCCATTTCTACACATTTGGTATTAGATAATACTTATGGGGGCTCACATCTGTATTCCAATGCTGAAACCAAGTATATTTAGAAAGATTTTCAGAGGATAGGTGGATCTTTGAGATGCCAATGGCATGAGGATAACTGTGTTTCCCATTGGCGATTACCATCTCTCACTGCCAACTGGGATGATTTTGGTTTTACATAACTATTATTATGTTCCTAGTGTTACCAAGAACATAATTTCTGTATCATGTTTGTATAGGGATGGATTTATTTTCAAGTTTGAAAATATGGGTTGTTTCTTTTATAAGAACAATTTATGTTATGGTATGACACATTTAAATAATGGTTTGTATGTATTAAATTATGAAAACCAAGTGCTGGCAATTGATAATGAAACAAACTCACATGACTCATAAAACACCCAGTTGTGGAATCACCATCTTGGTCATGTAAACAAGAAGCACTTGATAAAGCCCTGCCAAGATGGATATTTAGACTCTACTAAGCTAAAACCACTTGATATATGTCACACTTGTTTACAGGGAAAAATGACCAAGCCGTCTTTTAGTGGATAGGGTGAAAGGGCCACAGAGATTCTAGGATTGGTAGACATGGATGTGTGTGGACCATTTCTAGTAGAACCTAGAGGTGGATATTCTTACTTCATTACTTTTACTGATGATTTGAGAAGATATGCCTATATCTACTTAATGAGGTATATGTCAGAGTCCTTGAATAAATTTAATGAATTCAAAAATGAAGTAGAGAATCAGTTTTGTAAGAAGATAAAGAATCTTTGATTGAATCGAGGTGGATAATATTTGAACCAAGAGTTCATCAACCTTTTACGGGAGTCTGGGATTATATCACAACTCACTGCTTATACACCACAATGGAATGCTGTTAGTGAAAGGAGGAATTGCACCTTGTTGGAAATGGTGAGGTTGATGATGAGTCATGTAGATATTTCATTATCCTTTTGGGGATATGAATTACAAAAAATATCATTCACATTAAACTTAGTACCAACTTAGGTGGAAAATAGAATTCCCTCTGAGTTATGGAATTTAAAAAACCCATTTTGTTGCACACACGTGTATGGGGATGAGAGGCAGTTGTTAAGGCCTTATCAGGCAACAAATTAGCACCCTGAGGCTTGAGGTGTATCTTTATAGGATATCCCAAGGAAACAAAATGATATTACCTATATAACCCTACAGACAAGAAAGTAACTGTCACCAGACAAGCTGTCTTTATTGAGAGGGAGAAAATCTTCAAAAAGGATAGTAGGAGCTAGATTGAATTCGAAGAAGTTGATGCTCAAGATACATAGGAGTTGGTATAGGAACAAGTTCCATAGGTCCCCATGGAAGAGGTTTTAGAAACACAAGTACTCGGTAAGAGCTCAAGTGTGCTAAGAGAACCAGAGAGATTTGGTTTTCTAGTCATCGAGGATGGTGAATCATTATTGTTGGACAATGATGAACCTATCTCCTACAAGGAAGTTGTAGAGAGCTCATAAGCTGCAAGATGGCTAGAATATATGAATTCTAAGATGGATTCCATGTATCAAAACCAAGTTTAGATTCTGGTTGATGAGACAGTTGATGTAAATCATGTTGACTGCTAATGGTTATTCAAGAGAAAGCTAGACAAGGAAGGTAATGTTAGCACCTATAAAGCCAGGCTAGCGGCTAAAGGATTCAGACAGCGTCCAGGAGTTGATTATGATGAAACATTTTCACTAGTTTCCATGTTTAAATCCAAAAGAATCATACTTTCCATAACAGCTTACCATGACTATGATATTAGAAAAATGGATGTCAAAACAACATTCCTTAGTGGGAAACTTCAGGAATATGTCTATATGACAAAAACAGAAGGGTTTGTGACACCAGGTGAAGAAAAATGGGTTTTCAAGTTGCATAAATACATTTATGGATTAAAGAAATCATCCAGGTCATGGAACATTTGATTTGATGAAGTCATAAAATAATTTGATTTCATTAAGAATGAATGTGAGACATATGTTTATAAATGGTTTAATGGGAATGTGGTCATTATCCTATTAGTATATGTTGATGACATATTCCCCATTGGAAAGGATATACCAGTCTTACAGTCAGTTAAGGACTGGTTGAAAAAGTGTTTCTACATGAAGGACTTAGGTGAAGAAGAATACATTCTAGGGATCAAGATCATTCGTGATAGATCCAATAGGCTTATTATACTAAGTTAGGGTACATACATTGACCAGATACTAAAGATATTTAGTATGGAACAATCCAAGAGGGAATTGGTTCCAGTTTCACATGGACTACATCTTTCTAATAGAATTTTTCCAAAGACATAACAGGAGAAATAAAGGACAAGTAATATCCCATATGGTTTGGTTATAGGATCCATAATGTATTTCATGTTATGTACCAGGTTTGATGTGGCCTATGCACTGAGAATAGTAGGAAGATATCAAAAAGATCCAAAAGAACAACATTGGACCGTTGTTAAGACTATCCTTAAGTATTTCAGAATAACTAAGGATATGTTCCAGGTGTATGGAGGATACGAGGAGATTTTCATCAGAGGGTATGCTAATTATGGTTTTCAGATAGATCAAAATGACCTCAAGTCATAATCAAGATATTTTTTCTATCTCAACGGAGGAGCTATGAGATTGGAGAGTTCAAATCAGCTAGTTGTCACTGATTCTACAGTGGAGTTTGAATATATATCATCTTCTAATGTAGCCAAGGAAGCCATATGGATTCAGAACTTTGTCTAGGAGTTTGATGTGGTTCCTAACAGTAAATATCCTATCACATTTCATTGTGATAATACTGCATCAACCAAGGTCACATCAACGAACAAAGAAAATTCTCTAGAAGTATCACATCTTAAGGGATTTCTATCAAAGGGGTGAAGTTTCTATGAGCAAAGTGTCAATGGAAGATAATGTGGTGGACCCCATGAATAAAGTAATATCCCAGAAAAAGAATGAATATCATGAGAGATCTAGAAGGTTAAAGGTTATTAGCGGTTGGAACTAGTCCAAGTGGGAGTCTGTTGGATTTGGTGACCTAAATCCAAAAACTTTGTACTTTATAAAAAACTCATATTCATGGATTTGAATATTGATTAAACCCTTATCACATCTTGTTTGTTCTTCTGCATGACAATTCATGTGATAATGTCTTAAGGATAGCTGTTTCACAAAAGGGTCATAATGGATCCCTGTTATAATGAGAACCCGAAAGTTCCATAACACTATTCTTGAATATATATTTTATGGCCAGATGATGTTATTTGAGGGACACAGATAATACAATCCATTTAGGATGAGGACTCATAAAAATTTGAGGCACCTTTTCATGGTGTGCGCCCTTGGTAATATATAGGAGGATATTATGAGAACGAGACCGACCAATAGGCAATCCACATTTCATAGTGTCATTGGATGTTCCTATCAGTGGATGTGTGTATTGTTCCTTATACTTTAAGATTATTATTAATGGATATTACAACTCATGCACTTAGATGTGCTGACGAAAACTATGATGACACACTTTTCGCAGTGTGGTAGGATATGTTGGGTGCATCATGAGTAATACTAAATTAATAGATAATGCGAGAAAGGATTTGTCCCTTTTGTTAAATAATGGAAGTTGATATCTTAGACCCTTTGATGGAATTGATATAGCATAAATAAATCAATTACCAGGGTAAGGAATGGGTGAGTTCAATTCTAGGAAGTCAAAGAAAGAATAATTGATCACATGAGTTGACGACACTAGAATGCAACCCGCTTTATTCAAGATATTGAGACAAAGTGATTATATTACATGGTAAGCATTTGTAGGAGTCGAAACATCATTTCACCATTAACATATTTCTCTATGGGTTCCTTGTCATGTTTCTAGATGTTAACCTTGGACATTAGGTAGGCTCTGCCTAATGCCACTGAGAAAGAGTCCTAGAGGGTGACACACTAAGTGTGTCTAAGTATCTCATTTAAATATTCATTTAACAATTTGAATAAATATTATTCCCAATTGTGGTTTAATAATTATCCACGGATGTATGCACACATTTATTTAGACACTAGTTATTTGTGAGAATATATTGTGGGTGAAATAATATATATTTATTAGTGAGTAATGAAGTTATATTTATTTGATAAATAAATAGTCGTTATTGAAGGTCTAATAAATGTGGTGGAGGAAATAAATAAAATGGAAAAAAAAGTTCAGGTCATGTAGTTTTTCTGGGGATTTTTGAGAAATAGTATTATTTAATTAAATAAATAATATTTGGTGTAATTCACTGGGTGCATGTCAAGTGATAATAATAGTAAAATGTTATTATTAGACATTTGTTCTTAATAAGAATTAAATTAAATGAATAAATGTTTTTGGGTAGTTAGTTCATTTTATTATTCTAAGTGATAAAATACCAATTACATTATTACCATTTAGCCTAGAAATTATTTATGGTTGTGCACAACGGATCTTGAGAAATCCTCCAATCCAATAGATAATTCCTTTCCTCCAAGAACGCTCTCAAGTTATGAGAGATATCATCCTACACTATATCAAGGAGAGAGATTTAGAAGTGGCTCTCAAGACGATCAAAGGCGGACATTGCAAGAGAAGGATTTTCCACGCTAGCACCTGATGATCTCTTCAGCGACATCCTGAGATACGTGGAGCAGGTGTGGATCACTGCTAGAGGAAGCCCACACATGGCTTCTATAACGCAACGACATATCACATAAGATCATGATCGGAAACATCAACAAAGAGATAATTCTATAAAGGTAGTTATAATTTTTTAATTAAATTAATTATAACCAACTTATGATGATCCTCTCCATGTTTCTGGTAATTCTCTCTTTTCTTTTTTTATTCCTTTTATTATGAAGATCTGGCATTTTATCATCATGATAGATCTCAAATTTGATCATTTTTAATGGTAAAATTATAGTTTCGTACACCCATCCACGCGCTTCCGCTGTGCCCTGAACCTAAAATTACATTTGTGATAGAGTCACATCCACCTATAGTATCCAGATAGGGATTTGATTGCTTAGATAACCATATAATCATTATGCTACCCAATTTTTAGTTAATAATTATTTAATTACTCTTTAATAATCTGTTAATCATTCTTTAATCAATGCTTAATCATTACATAATAAATACTTAATCAATAATTAATCATATGACATTCATTAGTTAATTATTATTAGGTAATCATTATATGTAATCTTTTTTCATCCTAAGTTATTCATTAGTTAATCTATACTTAATCATTACTAATAATAACTATTATTTCTAAAATATATATAGCTAACTAAAATATTTAATAAATAATAAATTTAAAACTAAATAAAAATAATTCAATTAATTAAATAAATAAATTTAAATTAAATAGAAAAAATACCTCTAAATGATGTTTCAAAAAAACTAGGACTTCTTCTAGGCCACCAAATCCACCACACATGAAGAATACTTCTTCTAGAGATAGAGAGAGAGGGTGGAATGTAGAGAGATGGGTGGGTTTTGAAGTGAGGAGGAGACGGTGGGGGGGGGGGCTTTCGCCTAAGGTACATGTGGAAGCCCACCCTGTCTACCTTTCACTTTCTCTATAGGTAAAAGGCAGACACCCCCACCCACCTTTGCCTTGTCGTTGATCTGGTGCAAAGGTGGAGTGGGGTTTGTTGCCTTTCAATTAATTCTAAAGGTGGTAGGGGACTACCTCTTTTTTGACAAAAAAATATTTGTTACTTAGACTTTTTAAAAAAAATAAGAAAACACATATAAAAAACTCTCATGGGGATGTTGGCTAACAATGAACCAATATATTTTTTTCATTTGACGATATCATCTCCATTGTGTAAGCCACAACAACACCATTACCTTATTTTGAACCTATAGTGAGAGCACACAATTGAAGATTATCCTACTGCTCGACGGTAGATCCTGTCTCTCTCCAAACAGTAGAAACTTTAGTGAAGCCATGGTAGCACCATTGGATCCTTTAGTTATGGTAGCTGGTTGTGCCCAAATTTACCCTATAGGTATGCGGTCGTGGTAGTCCAGGTAGGGGTTGAATCCACAGGGATAGAAGAAGAAACCTTGAGACACTTTGATTAGATGTAGGATTGGCTATGAAGTGGCCAACTATAGTGTTGATTGATTTGAAGAAATATTGATTTAATTTAAAAATAAAATAAAATTACTTGAATTAAAACAACTAATTAAGGTTAGCTGATCCTAGGTTGTATCTTGGGATTTATTGGATGTATTTGTTTTTCATTTGATTTTCTGTTCATCGGTTCAAGAGGTATCCATTAAATGAAATAATCCCTCAATATAATTCTCAAATTTAATCCATAAACAATTTCACGACTAATAACCAATTCACTTAGAGGATCAATTAAATGAGCACTCCAAGGAATTGAATCATACCAGAACTCAAAATGTGTCATCGTTAAAGTCGGTTAATACAAAGAATAAGATAAATCAAAGAAAGGAAATATTAAAATAAAGAACAAATTTAAGAATTTAAGAACATAAAATAACATTCAATACAACTCATGCAACTCCCTAGGATCAACCCATACAAGGTTATCCCTCAATTGATTCTATTCTATCAATGGAAGCGGGTAATTGAATTAAAGAAGCGATATTGAAGAAGAAAAAACATTAATCAAAATGAACACTCCACCGTTGTGTGATGAATTCACAACACTTGGTGTGAATAAATTCATACCTAGATTCAACGGTATCAATGTGTTAATAAAATGAAAAGAAAAAATAAAGAATAAGAACAACTTTTATTAAGATACTCAACGTGAAAGAAAAACTTACATGGGAAAAATTGACGATATGATTACAAAATGAAAGCCGAAAATTACAATTGAAAGGAAAATATAAGATTCAAAGAAAATAAATGTTAGATCATAATTCCCTTCACCACCATCTCCTTATATAGGCATATTACGAGCCTTAGGTCCACCCCCCACAATAAATTCACCTCCCAACAATTAATAGAGTCAAAACGAGGGTGAATAATCAAAAGGAAATTGACGTTTCAAAGTTGACCCGGAAAACTGTCTAGATTCGTCCACCATTTTGACGTTTGAATATTTAATTCATGGAGGCCGACTATTGAGGTATCGTTGAAGAAAAATATCTTCGACTGTGTCTCCTATATCCGATGTAAAAATTTCAGGACATTTGGCTCAGCTGTTCGGATTTTATGGTCGAAATGGTGGGACGACTTTATGTGCATTAATGTCGGGTCCACCATTTAAATATCAGCTTCATATCCCTTTATCATCATGAAAAATTCAGAATTAGCTCCAGGAACAGTTGAATAAATTGATCCTCATATTTTTATCTTTCTACTTTATAAATTTGAGCTTCATTGGGATTGTTTTTTGAGCCCCACTTTTGTTTGATGGGCCTTAGGCCCATTATGCTTTCTCCAGAAAATTTCTACATTCAGGCGCAAAATTCTCCATCTTCCATTGGGATTCATCCATCGGACCTAAAAGATAAAATGTTCCAAACAAAGTGATAAATCATATCCCAAAATTTCAAATTCAGAAAAGTAATATAATGTTGTACACAAACAAATGAATGATTGGGCCCAAATTCGCTTTTTAAACAAGAATTGCATTTTAGATGAGAAATGAAGTTCTATTTATGTAATGCACTAAAATAAATGTTTATGGACTTTGGAAAAATTAATATAATGATATTAAAAATCAATATTAGCCACTTTTAGTTACTAATCACACCCCCCAACTTGAGTTTTTCTAGTCCCGAGCAAAATAAATTACAAATATGAAATTCAAATCCCCTTTTCCAAAAACGTTTTAATACACATTGCTCACCCAAATATCTCATACCAAAAAAAATTATGGAACCCATAAAAATAATTTAAAACAATATAGGTCCATAAGAATATCCCAAGTCCAAGCCCATTCCTTTTTTCAAATTCATCGCCACATTTCATCCAATTTCAATTAAGCATGCTAAAGTGTTGTGCATCACAAAAGATATGGGGCCCATTTTATTGTTCAATGGGAAAAAATGGAAGCGCTAGGTGGGAATCACATTAAACCTTAATATGAGTATCCATTTTTTTTATTCTTTTGATGATTTTTTAACCACAATAGATATGAAAAGACTAACTCTGGGCAAGACAACTATGGAGTCACGATCCCCAAGTGACGGACGCCACACATATTGTCATTTCTATTCTATACAATAGAGATATAAAGCCTAACCCTGGGCAAGACAACTATGGATTCATGATCCCCATATGCCAGATGCCACGCATTTGGACAAAACATTGCTCTATGTGGTCATTAATTTTTTTCAATTTTTTTTTGTTGTTGTTTTTTTAGATACTCAAATTAAACTAAAAGTGACCCCAGAACCCTATGCTATAATAAAAGGGACCCAAGAACTCAAATTTACATCCACGATCCAGTAGACGTGCATTGTGGCATTTTTATTAAGAGGATGAAAATGTAAACTTTGAAAAATCACATTAGACAACCGCACTTTCCAAAAACTATTATCATGAACTTAAACTTGGATTAAAATCAGAATCAAAGCATCCAAATTTTTCGATATCCAATTTCATAGTTTGCAATGTGTGTTATCATGTTCAAGGTTAATGGATTTTTTTCTTTCCATGCATGTTATTATTGAAAAAAAATCATTTTTTATTTCACCTCCCCCCAACATAGAATAACATTGTCCCCAGTGTTTAAAGAAAAGAAAAGTTAGAAGGGGGTAGGAGAGGAGTTCAAAGAATAAATTTAAAATGATAATCATGGAATTAATTCACTTAGTGGTTGATGATTATAGTGCATTCCATAGTCTCTCTTCAATCCAGGATTTGAGTCTCAGTGGCTTGGATGGTGGTGAATGGATTTTCCTTATGACTTATGACATGTCCTTTTATTTTTTTAACCTATAAAAACATAAAAATAAACAAAACAAAATAAACTAATGATACATTGTCTTCTTTTTAGATTTCTGGGTAAGGTATTACTCAGAGATCACACCACGTGACACAGATGAATATGGCGCTCCCCTTTCATACCCATCATTACTCATAAAAGAAGAACATGTCAACAGTCTATGGTAATTTATTATATGAAAAATAAAATGCTTCAAAATTATTAAAAACATGAAAACCATGGGTTTCCTCCCAAGAAACGCTTTTGTTTAACGTCGTTAGCTCGACTTGAACCCCCAAACTTATCCAATTCCAACTTTCAAAATTTTAATGAACCCATATTTCTACACTTCAACAAGATTGAGATTGATTGTTTTTTTGAAATTTGTTTCGTATGAAATCATATTTTCTAAAATTATTGGTAAAATACAAGGAATATCTAAAATGGATAATCAAGTTGTTTCTATAGTCTTTCCTTAGACACCAAGGATCATTCCCACATTATTGATTTCATGATATGGATGAATGACAACTGAAAGGTCTTGTTTGTACTCTATAAAGGGATAATTTAGTGGGGATGAAAGGTTCATAATTTTGAGGTTGGGTTGATTTAATTTTCCTAAAAAATATTAGAAATTTTAAAAATAACTTTCTTCTTTAGAAATAATCTCTTCATTTTGAAATTGTGATTCCTCCTGAAAATTGTCCAGTTGAATGTCAGGAATGGGTATAGACTCAATTTTTGTGATTTCTCTTAGTGGTTCAATGATTGGTTCTTCTGAAAATTTATTAATGGAGTTATATTCAGGAACCTCAATCCATGATGAAAAATTTTTCCCTTGTGAATCCAAAAAATTAATTTCCTCCTGATTTAAATACCCTTCAACATTTCCTTGATCTTGTTCAATTATCCCATATCCAAAGGTTAGTTCATTTTTCAATTCATGAGAGGTTTTTGGGATAAAATATTCATCTATCAATGATGAGGAAAGAACATCTTGAGTGGGAATGGGTTCCTCAAAAGTCTTAATGCTTTGTAATTCTAATCTGAAAGATGAAACTTCTCAATTCATTTTATCCATTTGTTCACACAATTGTTCAAGATTTTTTTTAGGATTAGGGTTGATATATGTTTGTACATCATGGAATTCCTCATTATTTATCTTTTAAATCATTCTTGATAGGTATGGAAATTTATCTTTTAAACATTCAGCATCCCATTGATTGTTCATGTTATCGGGTGTGGGGTAATCATTCAAGTGTTGATCAAAGTAATTTTCTATCTGAGGGGATTCCCATTGTTGATTTTCTATTTGATTCATCCCGAGTTTATGAAAGGAAATTTTTGATGATACTCCATTGGAGTTGAATGAAATTTGGATTTGGATTTTTTTTGGAGACACGAAAACAGAAAGGGGAAAAGAAAAGAGAAATATAGGTGAGAAAAGAGAAGTTAGGTGAGAATAGAAGGTGGGGGTCTAAGAAAACTTACATGGATCCCCGACAATGACACCAAAATTTGGTTGCGCCCAAATTTACACTACAGGTATGCGGTCGTGGTAGTACAGGTAGGGGTCGAATCCACAGGGACCGAAGAAGAAACCTTGAGACACTTTGATTAGATGTGGGATTGGCTATGAAGTGGCCAACTATAGTGTTGATTGATTTGAAGAAATATTGATTTAATTTAAAAAAAACAAATAAAATTAATTGAATTAAAACAACTAATTAAGGTGATTTGATCATAGGTTGTCTCTTGGGCTTTATTGGATGTATTTGTTTTTCATTTGATTTTCTGTTCATCGGTTCAAGAGGTATCTATTAAATGAAATAATCCATCAATATCATTCTCCGATTTAATACATAAAAAATTTCAAGACTAATCACCAATTCACTTAGAGGATCAATTAAATGATAACTCCAAGGAATTGAATCGTACAAGCACTCAAAATGTGTCATCGTTAAAGTCGGTGAAGACAAAGAAGAAGATAAATCAAAGAAAGGAACTCTTAAAATAAAGAACAAATTTAAGAATTTAATAACATCAAATAACATTCAATCCAACTCATGAAACTCCCTAGGATCAACCCATAAAATTTTAGTCCTCAATTGATGCTATTATATCAATGGATGCGAGTAATTAACTTAAATAAGCGGGATTGAAGAAGAAAAAACATTATTCAAAATGAACACTCCACTATTGTGTGATGAATTCACAAGTTTTGGTGTGAATAATCACACCTATATTCAATGGAATCAACGTGTTAATAAAATAAAAATAAAAAATAAATAAGAAGAACAACTTTTATTAAGATACTCAACATGAAAGAAAAACTTACATGGGAAAAATTGACGATATGATTAAAAAATGAAAGCCGAAAATTACAATTGAAAGGAAAATATAAGACTCAAAGAAAAAAAATGTTAGATCATAATTCCCTTCACCAACATCTCCTTATATAGGCATATTAGGAGCCTTTGGTCCACCCCCACAATAAATTCACCCCCCAAAAATTAATAGAGTCAAAACGAGGGTGAATAATCAAAAGAAAATTGACGTTTCGAAGTTGACCCGGAAAACTGTCCAGATTCATCTACCATTTTGACATTCGAATAATTAATTGATGGAGGCCGACTATTGAGGTGTCTTAGAAAACAACTATCTTCTTCCATGTCTCCTCTATCCGATGAAAAAAATTCAGGACCTTTGGATCATCCTTTTGGATGTTATGGTCGAAATGGTGGGACAACTTTATGTGCATTAATGTCGGGTCCACCATTTAAATCTCAGTTTCAGATCCATTTATCATGATGAAAACTTCAGAATTATCTCCATCCACAGTTGAATAAAATGATACTCATATTGTTGTATTTATACTGTATAAATTTGAGCTTCATTGGGCTTGTTTTGTGAGCCCCACATTTGTTTGATGGGCCTTAGGCCCATTATGCTTTCTCCAGAAAATATCTGCATTCGGGCGCAAAATTCTCCATCTTCCATTGGGATTCATCCATCAGACCTAAAAGATAAAATGTTATAAACAAATTGATCAATCATATCCCAAAATTTCAAATTCAGAAAATTAATATAATGTTGTACGCAAACAAATTAATGATTGGTCCCAAATTTTCATTTTAAACAAGAATTGAATTTTAGATGAGAAATGAAGTTCTATTTATGTAATGAACTAAAATAAATGTTTATGGACTTTGGAACAATTAATATAATGATATTAAAAATCAATATTAGCCACTTTCAGTGACTAATCAGTATCATCTATTGAAAGACAAGGGTTGCACGATATAACCAGGGCTAGCCCTAGGGCAAGCACAAAGAGCCCCCGGTCTAGGGAAACAGGAAAGAAAAGATATAAAATTCAAAAGTAAGGGAAAAAAATTCATCATTTCACTGTAGATCTTAATAAAATTTAGGGAAAAATTTCATAGGTAGTCTTGGGAAACAGAATTTACCGGGCCGCTCCTAGCTGCGATAGTATCAAGTTCGTCACCTTCAATGATATAAGCTCTATTTTGGTGATGGTAGCAGTGCTAGACTATGCACTTCATGGTATCCATCCTACATGAGTAGTAGTATCTCATTATAGTAGCAGATTCAATAGAAATAGTAGCCCCTTCCATTTCCTTGATGGTAGCAGCGTAGCAGCACCACACCTTTTCTTCAACGGTAGCACCACTTAGTAAAAGTACCACTTTACAATAATATTTGCTTTTAACGATAACACTACATCCACTGTTTGAGTAGTAGTAGTAGAGACCTCTTGCTACCACCAGATATTTTATTTTATTACCATCAGTTAAGATTTTAATATTATTAGTTATAATATATGTAACTGATTATATTTTTCTAAAATTATTTTTATTATTATTATAATTTACATATTTGAAATAAAATATTTTAATTACTTTTTTATTTTTCTTAAATATAATTACAAGTTTGTTTAACCGATTATAAAATATCATTACTTTTATAATATGTGTAACTGATTATATTAATTTTATATTAATTTTTTATGTAACTGATTATATCACTATTATAATATATGTTCGTCTGATCATACTCTCCATTTTGAGGAGTCTTCTTCATCTCGGATTTGTGTTGACATGGATGTTTCTCATCCATTACCAGATCATATCATGATATGAAAGCCTTGAGGATATCTTCTATTTTTACTCTGGACTACCCTCAGTTGAAGGAGTTAGTAGATTTGGCCCCCATCCCTTCAGCTAGTGTAGTTTCTTCAAGACTTGCCTAAGTTCCTTATGAGGCTTTTTCCTCTATCTGTTTGACAGAATAATTCAACAAAAATCATTATATTCTCCCCATATCTCAGATGCTGCTTGAAGGTTTTTTGGGGTGATCATTGATTGCTAACATTCCTACTCTATATGATTAATTTATATCAGATCAGGCAATGCCAATGTTTTCCTCCCTCTATAGTGCTTCATCTTATATCCTCCAGGACCAAGATGTCTCATTGGGTTCCTTCCATCAGCTTCCATATGAGGCTTCTCCATGGATAAAGGACATCCATCAAGCTATCTCAAACATAATCTATCCTCCTAGGATTGCCTTACCTCACCACTCCCCACAAGGCTCTTCCATGAAGGCTAAGAGGACTTATCTCCAGGATCATGTCTCTATAGCTTCCCTTATAGTATCTCCATCCCCATATCAGAGGTTTAAGTCACCGGTCCCTTATCATCACTCTTCCTCAACTACTTTAAATGGAGTAAGAACTCACTCTAAAGAAAATCTTGAACAGGAACTAGCATCTCTCCATTACTTTAATTCTTCGAAACATTCGACATCGGGATCCAACTCAAGAAGTCTTTTTCAACAATGTTAAAATTCCTCATCTAGAACTACCATGGTTTGAGCGCATGAGTAAAATTTTATTTTGTAAACGAAATCCAAGCTAACTGTATCTCTGTTGTGGCAATTCTCGAACCAAAAAAAATATCCATGATCTCCTTCTTTTCGGATGAGTTTTTGACAATAATATCACTATCTCATGGTTGGTGGACGCCGAAGAAGACCACAAAAAGAGTGGTGTCGCCTCATATGACTCACACCGAAGGGTTGGTGACCACCAATGGGGACCCACTGTAGCAGTTAGTGACCACCCATGATGAAAATCCTGCAAGAGTTGGTTGGGATCCGAAGAAAAATTTGCAGCACCCATTTGTATCGTCTCCTCCCTCCACTGCTATATATATGTTGTTGGGGAGAATCCCGATTTCAGGAAAAAAATTGATTTCCAAAAATATCATGAGAAACCCATAGAAATATGGAAGAGATATAAACAAAATAAAGAGATCAACACACATGTTTTTTTAACGTGGAAAAACCATCCCATGCAGAGGATTAAAAAAACCAAGGGAAAATTCCCAAAAATACACTATGAATCAGAGAATACAAGATTCCAAGTAATGACCGAACTTGAATTACAAATGAGAGAGTTTAGAAAACCTGTGTGATAACCGCACCTCGATACGCCTTTTCCATCTCTCTGATAAACATCCCGCAGATGACATGTATAGAAGATAAATTTGTGACAAAATGTCACCCTTCTGTCGACAAAACATCACTACCTGAGAGATCTTCACCCGAACATGCGTCAACCTCACACCAGCTTAAGAAACCCTAATTCTCTCTCCATCATGATGTACCATCAATCTTCAATCAGGACATGCCACCTGATCACCGCTATCAGGAAGAATTTTGATACATGGTACCGATCATCAATTGCATCACCGCTTCTCCACACCGGTAAAATGCCAACGTGCCACACATACTACCGCTGACGCGAAAACCCCCCTCCTGATCCCGGTGGACTGCATCTTAAACAACCTTCCAAGAACATCACCACACATACAAGATAATTTTTCAGTCTTCATCGTGTCCCATAGGTCACCACAAATGCGTCAACCCCTTCCCAGGTCTCCCTTGCCAGCTACATCTTACTGGCACACCCCTTTTGAAATATGTTGCTACATCCTCATTATATAGACAACAATTCCATAATCACTAATTAATGGGATCAACATCCATTATTACATCCATTAATATTCAGAATTAAATATCCATAAATGTTAGGAGAAAATCCACAATTAATGGTGATATAAATATTCTGATTAATAATTTTCCTCTCTCATAAATAAATGTGATGAATCCCAAAATATGTGTGGTGATGTTGTGTGAGATTCGATGAGACACAAGAGAGGTGAGTGGTATTTTGTAAGATTTTCATCTTGGTTTTAATAATATTACATGTTGCCTTCCCCGTGGATGTAGGTCATCCGACTAAACCATATAAATATGTGTGTCTCTATTTGTGTTTTATTTCTCTATTTTTTTGTGCGATTCAATGTGTGTGAGGCTTCCGCCCCAACAAACTGGTATAAAAGGTTTGAGGATTAATTACCTGGGATGAAATTACGCTGATGTCTGCCCCTCCATACCCTCTTTGTTCTTTTTCCAGGCCTCTGCAACCCTTAGGTTGTTGTTGTCCGAGCCACCTAGCGATCCTGCTATTTGTACCCCTGTACATCTACTACTATCTGCACTTATGTACATCTGATTTTTTCCACATTCTTGTAAATCCGCTGTTGTTTTCACATTTTCAACCCTCCACACATCTGATGTTCATATGGTTTGATATCCCTTTGACCCTCAGTGTTTTTTAGTGTTTGTATCTATGTTTGGATGAGAGAAACAAGATAGGGGAAGGTGCTGATCATGGGATTAAGAAAACAGGGGAAAAAATTAACATGAGAGAGGGAGGGGAAAGGGGGGGTGTGGAAGTCATACAAGGAAAAGGGGAAATCTATTTTGTTTTTTTTCATGTTGGGTATGTGAAAAAAATGATGATTGTGAAATATTTTTCCTGCACATGTGAAGGAAGGCCACACCCAACTAAAATAGGGAGAGGATTTGTTTTTTGTTTAATTTTTTGATCTGATATTTTTGTATTTAAAAAATAAAATACTTTGAAATAAATTTTTGGTATTCATTTGGGATCCAATTGAAGAAATAAAATAGTCAATTTAAGCTTTGTCGACTATTTCAGACACATCAGTGGTGTCTGTTTTTAGAATTTCTGACCTATTTTTCTGATGGAGAATCCTGAAACTGAAAGTTATTCAATACTACGCTAGGATCCCTAGGAATATGTTCTAGATACACATGCCGGTACTGGAAATACTCCCAAATATAGAAGTATGGTGTCCAATACCAAATTTGAGGTGGTTAAGTTTGATGGGATGAACAACTTCATCATGTGGCAGTGTTAGGGTTTGGATATTCTAACTCAACAGGAGTTAGATGTCACCTTTGAAGAAGGACCCTCCAACATCTCTGATAGTGATTTGAAGAGACTCAACTATCAATAATGCGATACGATCCAGATTTGTTTGGATAAAGATAAAAAATATACTGTGATGTGAGAAACTTCAGAAAAAAAATATGTGGAGTATTTTGGAGAAAAAATATATGTCCAAAAGCATTGAAAATCACTTGTACCTAAAAAATAAATTGTTCATATTTTAGTACCAGCAAGGTATATCTTTTATTGAGCACCTTTATTCGTTTAATAAAATCCTAGAAGATTTGAAAAGTTTGGAGGTAAAAATTTTAGATGAAGATAAGGATCTATTTCTGTTCAAAACTCTACCAGAGACTTATGATCACGTTACTAAAACGTTGTTGTATGATAAAGATGAGGTGAAATTTGTTGATGCTTCAAATGATTTAGTTAACAACGAGAACATACATAAGGAAAAATATGACCATTTGGATTCCACATCATATGGATTGATGAAAATTATAGGAAGGTTATCTGATAGGAAATCTGGAAGACTCAGAATAGATGAATCACGATCAAAGGCAAAAGGCAAGTCTAGCTTTAGACATCCAACAAATGATGAGTGTGCCTACTGTCTTGAAAAAGGGAACTAGAAGAAGGATTGTACCAAAATTAGGAAATCTATGGTGAATGTTGTACATAGAACTGAGGATGTTGATGATGTTGAAGATACTATCCTCGTTTGATCGACAATACACCATTCAAAAAGTTGGATTCTTGATTTAGGTTGTTCATTCCATATTTGTAGGAATTGAGATTGGTTTTCAATCCTCAATGAGTTAGATGAAGGTGTGGTGTTTATGGGAAACAACCAAACTTTCTATATGATAGGTATTAGAACAATACAGTTGAAGATGCATGATGTTACAAATCAACGCCTTATAGATGTGAGATATGTACCAGAATTGGAGAAGAACCTCATATCACTTGGATTTTTGGATAATATTCTATACTGAATAACTATTGAAGATGGATTCATGAAAATTATCCATGGTTAACTCCTTGCGATGAAAGGTATTAAAAAATGTACTTTTTATTATTTGAATGCTGAGACCCTTACAGGTGGAGCAGTGAAATCAGATAAGAGTATTACCATAGGTAGAACACGAAGGATTATATGAAGACCTTACAGGTATGAAAAATAGGTTAGTTATGATCTTTCTGTGGTTGACGATGGTGTTCCAGATTGTTATCAAGATGTTTTGGAAAGAAAATAAATGAACCAGTGGAAGTCAGTTATATAATAAGATATGAATTCACTGCATCAGAATATGATATGGGATCTTGTTCCTCCTCCAAAGTACAGAAAACATGATATAGGGATCAAGTTACAATTTTTTTTTGACATGACTAATATGACTCAACCTTGAGATGCCTATGGGCATAAGTAAGGTGACAACAACTATAATATTTATTTTTTCAACATGATGATTTGTTTGAGCCGCAATATGGTGATATTTTTAGTCAAGGTAAGGATTATTGAGTTTTTGATAATAATATCACCACCTCATGGTTGGTGGATGCCAAATAAGACCACAATAGGAGTGGTACAACCTCATATGACTCACAATAAAGGGTTGGTGACCACCAAAGGAGACCCACTGTAGAAGTTGGTGGTATCCCATGATGAAAATCCTGCAAGAGTTGGTTTCCATCCAGAGAAAAATTTATAGCACCCATTTTCATCCCATCCTCCCTTCACTACTATATATTTGTGTGGTTCTTTTGTGTGAGATTAGATGAGACACAAGAGAGATGAGTGATATTTTGTAAGCTTTGTATCCCTATTTGAATAAGATTACCCACTGCCTTCCCTGTAGATGTAGGTCATCTGACCAAACCACGTTAATCCGCATATATCTATTTGTGTTTGATTTCTCTGTTTTTGTGCGTGATTCAGAGTGTGTGAGGATTCCATCCCAAAATTTTTTAATAGAATTAAGTTGCATAATTGTACGCATGGTTATTCCTCCAATCAGAAAGTTTGGATTTTTTGGAAGTCTAATATATCAGTGGGGCTTGTTGAAGTTTTGAACAAATTCATTACAACAATGATCTTGACTGGTATACAACTCTGTTTTGTTTCTTATGTTTGCATTAGATGTGATTCTATGGATAAGGAGGCGCTATGGAAAAGATTAACCTTGTTTGATCCAGGTAATAATTCATGGCTCATGGGTGGTAAATTCAACGCCATTTTAGATCCATCAGAAAAGAAGGGTGGAGTAAGTTTTTTTAGATTGTCAAGTCAGTTTTTCTCTTGTTTCTTGTATGGAAATGGATTAAAATATTTGGGCTTTAATGGAGATAAATTCACTTGGAGCAACAATCATAAGATATATAATCACTCTTGGTGTCATCCGGATAGATGTTTTTGAAATCTTCATATGATATCCTCTTATTAGACAGCTTCAGTATCCCACTATACTCACAATATTTTGGATCATTATTTGATTCTAGTTAATCTGGATACTCAGAATATGGGGAGAAAATTTTTTATCTTCTCAAGAATCTTGACAAGTGAACCATATTTACAGAAATAGGTGCCCAACTGACAGTATAAACCCATATAGGGACACTGATGTATTTTCATTCATGGAAAATTAAAAAGGTTGAAAAAGGATTTGTCCAGTTAGAGTAGCAAACACTCCACTTTAAAGTAGGAATTTGAAAAAATAAAGTAGGAAATTGAACAGATGGAATCAATCATTGAAGAAGGATGTAATGATGAAACTTTCAGCACCCTACTCTATAAAAAGAGAACCCTAGAAGACTTTATTTTGATGCAATAGTAGGGGTTCCACGAGAATTCCAAATCAAGGTGGTTTCAAGAAGTGGATCAGAACACTGGTTACTTTCAGGAGTGCATCAAAAGAAGGATATGTATTAGTAAACCATACATTCTCCTTATTGATGATACATATTCAAATTACATTGATGTTGTAGGTGGTATGGCCAAAAATCTTTCCAAATACATCATTGCTGTTACTAACATCTCAATGAAGGTTGGTTTTCCGAGTGGACAAACTTCTATCTTTGAATCAATTCCAAATTTGGTGACAGAGGAAAACAATCACTCTCTAGAATATATGTATGAGTAGAGAGAGATTTTGAAGGTAGTGTCAATCCTCAATCATGAAAGTTATCTTGGGATAGATGCTTTTTCTAGGTTCCTTTTATGTGGCTTGATAGAGTATAGTGAAAAAAGATCTAATTGAGGTTGTTCAAGATTTCTTCCGAGGTGGTAGTATCCCTTGGGTGGCTAGTGTTACTCTTATTATTCTAGTTCCCAAAGTTAAAGACCCATAATAATTTAGACAATTCATGCCTATAAGTAAGTGAAAATTTCCTTAAAAATTCTTTTCCACTGTGCTCAATTGGATGCTATCCCATCACCTCCCTACATGGGTAGCTGAGAAATAACATGGTTTCGTTAGAGTCTGGTTCATCTTGGGTGCTATCAGTCTTGCACAAGAAATTATTGAAGAAATCAATAAAAAGTCTCAAGGTTTGAAAATCTTTATCAAATTGGATATAGAAAAATCATATGATAGGATTGAGTGGGGTTTTATTGTATGGGTTTTAAATTTCATGGGGCTATCCATTTAGGAAATTAATATACTATTCAAAAGTATTTTCTCAGCATGGTTCTCTATATGTTTCCTGGGAAGGAGGAAAGGTTTCTTAAAATCAGTTGGCAGGATACTCTAGGGGGACCCATTGTCTCCAATTATGTTAATATTGAATTCGTATTCTCTATGTAGTCTAATAAAATCCAAGATGCCAGTAGGAAGGATTCAACCGTTCCATTGAAGATCCCACTGACAAAGTGTGTCCCATATTATGTTTACCGATGACATGGTCCTATTTATTAATGGTAATGCAATTTTTTTGAGGAATCAACAAAATACTTAACATTTACTATAAATGGAGTGGGAAACTCCATAATCTCAGCAAGATAAGTCTCTACATCTCATAGATATTCTCAGAGAGTTGCATCCGAAGAAATGAATCCCGCATGATAATAAAAAAAATAATTCTACCAATAGAATATTTAGGTTCTCCTATCATGTATGGAAGGTTGAAAATTAGGAATTTGGAAAAGGTGATGGATAAAATATCTTCTCAGATAAATAATCAGAAAAATAAATTTCTCTCCTCACAGGGAGGATTACCATTATTAATATAATTCTATCCTCAATCCCTATGCAGGTTATAATTGACATAAGTGTCCCAAAGATAGTTTTAAGGAACATTGAGAAACTTTTGATATCTTTGTTTTGGTATTTAAACTTGGAATACATGTATCATTGGGTATCCTAGTCGATAATGGCCTTTCCAACTGATAAGGGTGGCACTGTCTTGAAATGAGTTACTGAATCAATGCACTGCTTCCATTCTCTCTTGGATTGGGAGGTGATGGAAAGATGCACGTTGTGGGAGAAGTTAATTAAGGGGAAGTATGGGGGAAATTTGGATTTTCTGAGTAGGTACTCATAAAAGTTATAGAGAATGGTCTAAAATCATATTCCTAATCATTAATATTAGGAATGTTTGATCATTGGCTGGGGGATATTAGTTTCTAGTATGATAACTAGGTGGGGAGTATGTCAGATTCCCCTGATTTCTGACTACAGATATTATGTTCTGCGAGGCTTGTAATTATCCTACCTTCACTCATTCCGTGCTCAATAAGGAATATTATGATATTTTCCATATCATTAAAATATTGGATGAGAAAGAACACTCTGTTTTCAAGGATTCTTCTACAGGATCCTTTACGGACAAGGATTATAAAACCATTCTCATGGAAAATCACGTTAGGGGAATGTGGGGTGAAATTATTTTGTGAAAAGAAGTTCCACCGAAGTACAATTTCCTTATTTATCATATTCGTAATCATGTGATCTCCCCTGATGAATAAGTGTAACCGAAAGGTATTCATGTTATTTCTAAGTTCCATTGTTGTAGCACCTAATAACCAAATCCACTAATCATTTATTTTATTAGAGCGATTGGGAAAATATATTATGTACTATAGAGAGTGAGTTCATGGGTATGAATTAAATGTTCTTTAAGTTGGAAAATTTCATCAACGATGGTTTCAGGGGACTCGAAGCAGTGAAATAGAGAAGAGGGAGAGGGCCATAATGCTCTCTACTGGATGATGGTGCATTTGATAATCCCAGAACAAAGAATGTTAGGAGGGTCTATCATGCACCGGGATGTCATTGGTATCCATAAAAAGGTTGATTATCTCTGACCCAGGAGCAATTCTTAAAAAATGGGTTGACCCCCCTTGCTGAGATTCCTACTATGTTACAACAATATTCCTTTTATTGTCTAAATAGTCAGAATAAGGGGGGATGGATCTGTTGGAACCCTTCCAATGAAGTGTTGAAAATCAATATTGAAGGGTCCAATATCATGGGATCTATGAGGGGATGAGATATTGTATGGGATATGTGTGGTTATGTGGTTTTAGCCTTTATTGTTAACTTTATAATTGGAGATTCTCTTTGGGCGGAGGCTTGAGCTCTTTTACAGGGTCTAAAGTTCTGTAAGACCAACAAAATCACTCTCCCAAACTTTGAAACATATTCAAAAATTATTTATATCTCTCTCAATAATCTAAATTTTACACCCTGATCTATATCATATCATATTTGAATATGAATATCGATTATTGATAGCTAGACCAACTTTCATCACACATGGAGAGAGGGCAACAATGTGGATGATTTTATTACATCAAGGTATACATATGATGATAAGTTTTTCTATTTTACTAGTTTATATTAACTTCCCCAGAGTGTGTGAATATATTTAAAGGTGAATCTCTTGGACTCCATTACTTTCACCCCCTTGTGTACTATTATTCTATTAGTGTGATCATGAAGGAACTTCAACAATAAAATCCTTACTACTGCTGTGATCAATGATCATTGGGTGACATCATCTTTATCTTCTGATTATCTACCAGTTCTCATTGTTTTATTGGTTTTCATCATTGTATTTTTATTTTTTATAATTTTAATTGTGATAGTAGGTTTATGTTTTTCCCAATAAAAAGCATGTATGTCTTGGTTATTCTACCACTCAAAAGGAAGAATAATTTGGGACTCTTGAAGAAAAGTTAGGTCCAAAATAGTTTGTTTCTCTTATACAAAGTTAGTGTTGTGACTCCAAGTAATGTAAAAGGCCATGTATGTAACAGGTTATCACTATTTTAAAAACTAGTTCTTTTTAGTGGGTACCAATATTCTCATCGAGTAGAGAAGACTGAACAGAAGATTTGTATCTAAGTGATATGACTAATATAAAAGTAAAATGTTCATTATTTAATTTATATTATGCTATATATTTAACACGACACAACACTATTGGATTATATAATAAATTACACTGGCTGATTATTAATTATAAATTTTTGAAAAGATGATTCACCGCCCACTAGTCCATTTTCCATCAATATTGATCAAAAAATTGATATTAGAGCTTGGTCTCTGATTACTTAGTAGCTTTGATTATTTTAATCTGATAAAAAAATATTAACATCCAAGGATTAGGTACTTTTAGATATAGTTTCTATTGTTTAATTTTAACTATTATTCTAAACATTATATCCCAAACCTAGTAGTCTAAGAAATAAACACTAAATCTATAATATATAAGGCATTAATACTAATGATGGATGCATTTTACAAAATCCCCCATGTTTTGATGGATGTGATGAGGGCTACTGACAAGACTGAATTTAAGATTACGTAAAATAGTTATGTGTGGATCATTGGAATATCACATATAAACCATATTAGCTACCCAAATCTGATCCAAAAACAAATGTAGGTAATTACATGGTTAAGTATGTTTTAAATTATAAAGTAAAAAATATTTTATACTTTGATATAATTAGAAGTGCCTATAGTCATGTATTATCATGTAAGACATCCCATGATATATGGATACTCCTTCAAGTCACACACTATGGGAAAGAAAATTTTAAAAGGATAACGTTAGGAATGCTCCTACTATAATACAAATATTTCATGATGAGAGAAAACGAGCAAGTGAATCTGATGTTCCACTGGTTTACAAGTATTATAAATGTCATGAGTGGACTTGGTTATGTAATGGACTACATGGATCATGTTTAAAGAGTATTGAGAGCTATACCAAAAGTATGATGTGAAAGGAAAGTATCCATTTATGAAATTAAGAATTTTTGAGAACATACTTTAAAACAAATTACTGGTTCTTCTTTTCATTATTAACTTGAGTAGAAAAACAATAATGATGGGAACTCTACCAAGAATAAATGTAATGATTTTAAGTTAAACAAATTTTTTTTATAACTATTATGAATCTAAGTCCCAGGAAAGTGAGAGAGATGTTGCTCAAATAAGAATAAATGTTTTTAAATATATTAAAAATAGAGGTTTCAAGAAATAGATTAGAAGGTGTTTTGAAAAAGAATACAAGAAAGGTAATCTTATCAATAATAATTATGTTTTAGATCTAATATTTTATGAGTGTAGGAATATTTGTCACATCAGGCATAATTACCCCAAACTCAAACATTCCAAGAATTAAAAATATAAAATAAGAAAATAAAATTAAGCTTTTGATTAGAGGATGAGACAATTCAGACAATTTAGACTCAAGAAGTGACTCTGGAATTGAATGGGAAATATGTAAACTTACTCTGATGGGTGTACAATGTGAGGTAACTAATTCATTTTTTACCCAATTAATTACTCCAAAAAATGTTGATCATAATTTTTTAAGTGAAGATGAAAAAGATATTGATTATGATTCTACTTGTAATTATGATTCTAAGAATTCTACTATTAAATAGTTTCTTATAGAAAATCAGAAAATATGAAATCATAGTTTCAAAATGATTTAAAAATAGAGATAATTAAAAATTAAAAATATGATATTAGTCAAATACAATGAGAAAATGAAATAGTAATTTTGAAATGTGAATATAATTATTTCCCAAAATGAGGGATATAAACAAAATTATGATTATGAGAAGTTGAAACTAAAAGAAGAAAATAACACACTTTAAAGAATTTCTAGAAGTTAAAAACAAAAATCATGAAAGTAGATTTAATTCTTTTTTGGGTGATATGAATAATGTTGAGAATGAATTTAAAGATCATAATCAAGAAAATAAGAAATTGATAAATAGAAGATTTGGTTCAAATGAGAAAGTATATATTGATTTATAGGATATTAAAAAGGAGAATATGAAATTTAAAAAGTAAGTTTCTAATTTTAAATAAACCTTATCTAAAATTTTTCAAGGAAATGAGAAATTTGAATAAACTATGTCCATGATATAACCAAATTATAATAAGAATGGTTTTGGTTATAACAAGATTTTAACAATCATAAATAAGACTATTTTTTTCAAAAGCTCAAAAGGGAGTATTTATTATATAAATTTATGTTAATGTTGAGTGTAAGGGACTTATACCAATGAATATTCTTTTATATTTACTCAATCCTTTGGTCATACTAAAAATATTTTATATAGGAAATTATTTTTAGAAATACCCAAAAATAGATTTTTTAAATCTGTTTGGGTGGCTAAAAATAATACTAAGAATTCAGGTGAATCAATGAAAACATGGGTAATAAAAGAATGCTACTCAAGTAATATAGGACCTAAGTTGAAAAACATTCCTATGTAAGTATTTTATACTTTTTAGTATGCATAAAATTTACTATTTAATAATATGGCATGCTGGAATATATGATATATAATATAATTTATCATTTTATTTTAATGTATAGATTTTAGAAATATATTATAACTTCTGAATTATTTTGGAAAGTAATCATGTTACCATTTCTATGGTTAAATTTGTTAGTTTTATATATGTTGTGTATATGTTCATATTTCATTTAAATAATGTCTTTTTATTTCTATAATGGCATGAATTTAGTGGGATTTCCCTCGTGTTAGTTAATTTAGTTAATATAAAGAAATATAAAATCTTAATTAGTGCTTAAATAATTATAATTTGACGAAATTCATATTTGATTTAACTTTTGGGAATATTTTTTTAACTTATTTATGTTTTGGAAGAGAACTTATTTTATATTTATTATGTTCTAAATTCTTAACATTAAACTTTAGTGTTCAAAATTTTTATTGTTAAAATCAGTTAGCCACCTATTATTTTAACAGTTTACTTCTTGTATTGGTTGCTTAAAATTAAATTTTTAACATTTTATGATCTAAGTAAGTATTATATATAGTTTTAAATACAATGTTTTCATTAAAATTTAGTTTATTTCATTCTAAATTTTAAATATGTTTGAAATTCTATATTTAGTTCACAGTTAATAGTGATGCATAAAATTAAGACAATATTCTTTGACTAAATCATTAAATTAAAATGTGTTCCACCTTTTTTAAATATATATCTATTCTGTAAAATGATTCAAACATTATTTATAATAAAAATTTATTAATTAATATATTTTAATTAGATATTCAAGTTTATTAACTCAGGGGATTGTTGAGTTGAAAATGTTTCCCTATGACTTTACCATTTCTTCATGTTTTGAAAATCACAAACACCTTATTTTAAGGAAAATTTCATTTACTCTATGTTTTTACTTTCATAAGGAAAATTTTCCTTCCCCAAGTAAATTTATCCTTACTATGTTTTTTATTGTTCATCTTGTCTGTAAGTATTAAATTCTATTTCATATTCAAAACCTCGGAATCATATATATACTTAGATATAAAGAATTATGTTTTCAGGATCCAAATTCAGGTTTCGAACTCTCTGAATTCAGACTTCGAACTCTTATGAGTTTTGACTCTGAGTTCTCTGAATTCAGACTCTGAACTCTTATGAGTTCTGACTCCTAGTTCTCTAAATTCAGACTTCGAACTCTTATGAGTTCTAACTCTGAGTTCCCTAAATTCAGACTCTGAACTCTTCTGAGTTCAGACTCTGAAGTGTTATGAATTCAGATTCTGAACTTTCTATGTTCTGGTTTCGAATTCTTGTGAATCCAGGTTCCGAATTTCCTTGAAATTTAGTCTCTAGAATTCTATAGAATTCAGGTTCCAAATTCCATGGAAAATAGAATCTGAATATCCTTGTATTATAGACTCTGAATAGTTTTTGGGTAGACTCCAAACTTTCATTTTTTCTTGCATTTCGAAAAATGAATTTTCTCAAGTAACCATATTTTTTCTTACACATGTTTTGGTTATAAAATTATGTCGTACATTCAGTTACTAACTAACTGTTGTTTGAGTGACATGTGTACCGGTCCCTCTGAAATTCAAGGAAAAATATGTCTGTTTGAGGAGGGAAATGACCATTGAAGCTGTGTTTAGTGTGTACTGAACACCTTGTTTATATTTTCTTTGTGCGACTCTGAATGTTGTTGAGTACATTTGAGGGCTTCCGAGGATAGGAAGACAGAGGTGTCGACTACCATAAAGCTCGAGGACTTCCTTCCTGAAGAAGACAGAGGTGCCAACTGCCTTGAAGTTGAGGGCTTGTGGGGATAGCAAGATAGACTCCGATCTTCGAATCGAGGGCTTACCATGGTTTGGGTAAGACATAATTTCTTGAAAGTATAAATAAAGGGACCTTTATCCAAGGTTGTTGGATACCCTTCTCTTTGGGATAAAAGATTTACTACTTGTTACTTGTTTGTTTCAAGTTTTCCACTGCATTTTGTTTTCTAAGGAAAGTATAACTATCTTATAATTCCTTACATTTGTACACTATGGTAAGATTCTATACACTTTAAGGTAGAATCTTCATCTTTGTAAACATTTGTTAAGTTTTATCTCAGGAACCATCTTTTCCGGAATCACATTCTTAGAATCACTTTTCCAGAATCAAGCAAGTTTGTAGAACATAGAGGTTTTGTGAATTTACCTTGTTTAACCTTGTGAAACAATTGAAAGGTTTCTATCCAACTTTAAAAGTTCCAAATAATTTTTAAAGTATAAAATTCACCCCCCTCTTGTATATTGAGCATTATTAGATACTACATATGATATCTATATCATTTCGATCCTAGATTTGGTATTATAGAGTATATCATACTCCATTCCATCTCAACAATTGGTATCAGAGTATGTCTCTGAAATACTTATATTCACATATAATTTTTCTTTGATCAAGTTTTTCATTGTTCTATATTTTCCTTGCTGAGGAATATTTTCGTTGTTTACAAAATTTTATTCCTAACAATTTTGTGTGGAAATATTTTCTTTAAGATAACAGGAATCAATGTTGTTTCCTTAGACAACCTAAATCAGACTAGACCACCTATTTTTGATGGGAATGATTACGAATATTGGAGATATTTCATGAAGACATTCATTATCAATACTGGAGTGGATAATTGTGTTATGCTTACTGAAGGATATAAAATCCCTGATAAGGATGTTAGTACATTCACCAATCATGAAAATCATGAATATCGACTGAATTATAAGGTACACAATACATTTCTTTGTTCCATGACTAGAAATATATATATCCAAATTTCATCTTGTGAAGCAGAAAATTTTATATGGAAGGATCTTTAAATTTCTCACTTTAGAACTTCCAAATTTACTGAAACTAGAAGAGCCATTCTCAGAGATAAGTATCATGGTTTTTTCTTTCCGTATGGAGAACCCATATGTAAGGTGCAATAAATATTTATGACTATTATTTATAGTTTACAATCAATGGGTGAGAAAGGATTAGATGATTAAGCTCTAGTGGATAATATCATAGACATCATGCCCAATGAGTGTGAATCCAAGAGAACAGCTACAGATGAGAATAGAAAGGTTACTCAGATTTCTCTTGATAAAAGTTTTGGAACTCTTCTTCAAAATGAGACTAGAATAAAGAGAGATGCTGATAAAATTAAGAAGAATAATGGGAATGGAAGTGTTGATTTTACTACAACTTCAAATCATATGAAGTCTAGGACTCCTGAGAGAGTTACTAGATCTAAATCTGAGAAGGTTGTTATATAATCCGAATCTAGTGGAAGTGAATCTTCAGAAAATAATCTATCCAATCTTCCTCGAAGGATGAACACGATTTTTTTCCGGAATAACATTCAAACCAGATACAAGAAGAAATAAATGAAACATAAGAAAGATTCATAAGTCACATGTTATGAGTGCAAGAGAGCTGTACATATAATACCTGATTGTCCTATGCTTAAAAGAAAGGAAAGAAAAGACAAGCATTACGAGAGAAACAGAAAGAAGTACTACAAATCTAAAGCTAATAAAGTACTGAAAGCTAACGACACATGGATTTCCAGTGGTTGTGACTCTTTAGATGAATCATCAGATTATGAATCTTCTGGACAGAAGAATCTTGGTCTAATATCCAGACTACCTATTGAAAATCAATGCTTAATGGTTAAGGTACACAATGCTGAATCTATGACCAATGTATCTTTAAATTCAAATTTTTGTGATAGTAAATATTATGAATATTCAGATGAAGAATATTCTTCTGATGAGGATAATACTTTACATACATATGAAGAAGTTTCTAGGTTTTCTAAGCTTCTTGAGAATGAAAATTCTAAACTCAACAAAAAGCTTAATAAGGAAAATTCTAGGATTTATATACTTACTAAGGAAGTATCAGATCTTTTTAAAGATCTTGATATGGAAATTTTTGATTTCGAAATTATTTCCAAAGACCTTGAGGATTTAAATTCAGAGAAGGATAAACTTTTAAGGATCTCGGAAAAGTAATTTCTAAGAAAAATGCCTAACTCTAGTGATAAATCTAATTATTTGGAAGACAAGAACTTTGTTATTAAAATAAATTCTGAAATATTTTCCTTGAGGAAGTTTTTGTCAAACTTTACCTTAGGTATGGAAAATTTTGATAAAATTTATTCTCAAATATGACCTATAAGGAATAGTTCTTGTTTTGGTTGTACTAGTTCTAAACCGATTTTTAGTAAAAATTATTTTGTTCCTCAAAGTGATCCATTCGGTACTAAATGTCAGTGTGGTGGGCATTGGGAAAAAAATTATTCCCTAAACAAAAATCAATATTTAGGTTTTCATAAAGCCTATATTTCTAAGAAAATGTGGGTACCTATAATTTTGCTTTATGAAATTTTTGGATCCAAGAAAGTTTTTATTCCCAAAGTCTAACATTATTATTTTTAAGAAAATAAGGAAAGTACCAACACCAATACATGGTACACGGATAGTGGATGTTCCCATCATATGAATGGTAACAAAAAATACTTTGAAAAGATTATCAAGACAAAATGAGGGAAAGTAAATTTAAGAGATAATGATCAAGGAGAAATAATTTGTATGGGTAACATCATTCTTCTTGAAAAAACTTTGATATCAAATGTTTTATTTATTAGAGGTCTTAAGCACAGCCTTATTATCATAATTCAATTATTTGATGAATGTTACCATGTGAATTTTAGGAATGACAAGTGTTTAATACACAATTCCAAGGTAGAGTTTATTCTTTCTTCCATTAGGCAAGAGAATGTTTACGCACTAAACTTAGAAGACCTTAGGAGCCATGAACTACCTTCCCTTAGTGTAATGGAAGATCATTCTTGGTTATGGCATAGAAGGTTAGGAAACTGTAACCTTAGGAACCTATGAAAACCCTCTAAGAAAAAGACTAGTTATGGATATAACAGAGCATAGATTTGATTCTTCAATGGTTTGTGATCCTTCCCAATTTGGAAAGCAACATAAATCATGTTTTAAATTAGTCGGTGAAGTCTCAACCATTGATTCATTACAATTAGTGCATATGGATCTATTTTTCCAAACACAAACTAGAATCATTGGAGGCAAATATTATGTAGTTGTCTTAGTTGATGATTACACTAGATTTACATGGGTATATTTTATAGCAAAGAAATATGAAGCTTTTTCTTATTTACAAAGTTTTAGAGCCCAAGTTAAAAATGATAAAAACCTTCCTTTGATAACTATTCATAGTGATCATGGAGGATAATTTCAAAATTCTAATTTTGAAACTTTTTGTAGTAGAAAAGGCATTACTAATAACTTCTCACCACCAAGAACTCCTTAACAAAATGGTATTGTTGAAAAAATAAATTTAATTCTTCAAGAGATAACAAGAACCATGTTGAGTGAATATTCTATAGCCCAACATTTTTGGGCTAAACCTATAAGTACTTCCTGTTATATAATAAATCATGTTCTGATTAGACCTTTTATTAATAAAACTCTTTATGAGTTTTGGAATGGTAGAAAACCTAGACTTTTCTACTTAAAAGTTTTTGGTTGCAAGGTATTCATTTTTAAAACTAAATATAATTTACACAAATTCGCAGCAAAAATATGATGAAGGAATTTTCTTAGGATACTCCACAACTTCTAAGGCTTAGAGAGTTTTCAATAAAGAAACTTGTACTATTGATGAAACAGTACATGTCAAATTTGATGAAATTGATCCTTTCGTTTTTAAACGACCCCAACCTATATCTTCATATGTGTTTTAAATAATTGATTATCAACCTTTGTTAGAAGATCCTTCTGATATGAAAAATTTTTAAGAAAATAATTCTGAAGCATTTACCCCAGAAGACTTTTACCTTATTTTGATGAACTGGTTTTACAAAACCCAAATAATTTGTTCCTTAAGAATCTTCCCAGTGATAGTATCATTGGTGATGTAAATCAACCTGTAAGTACTAGAAGTTCCTTAAGAAATTATGTAGAACATCTATCATTACTTTCCCAATTAGAAACAAAAAGTACTGATGAAGCTTTAGGTAATGATGAATGGATAAAATATATGCAAGATGAGCTAAATGAATTCGAAAGGAATAATGTCTAGACCTTGGTTGAAAGACCTATGGAAACTTCTATTGTTAGAGTAAAATGGATTTTCATAAATAAGTGTGATGAAAATGGAATCATAGTTAAAAATAAATCTAGATTGGTTGCTAAAGGCTATAATCAACAAGAAGGAATAGACTATGAAGAAACCTATGCTCCAGTATCTAGAATTGAATCTATTCGTATTCTACTTGCCTTTGCAGCATTCTTCAATTTAAAACTTTTTCAAATGGATGTGAAATGTGCTTTCCTTAATGGTTTTGTACAAGAGGATGTTTTTATATAAAAAACTCCAAGTTTTGAAGATAAAAGACATCCTGAACATGTTTATAAACTTACCAAAGCTTTGTATGGACTTAAGCAAGACCCTTGAGCTTGGTATGATAGGATTAAAGGATTTTTGATTCAAAATAAATATGTTAAGGGAAATGCAGATCCAACCCTTTTTATAAATAAAGATAAGAAAATTGTTTTGATGGTTCAAATTTCTATTAATAACATTATATTTGGTTCAACTCAGCAATCTTTAACTGATTCCTTTGTAGATATAATGAAATATGTGTTTGAAATGAGTTTGATGGGTGAGTTAACTTTTTTCCTTGGTTTTCAAATTTCTAAAAAACTAGAAGGAATCTATATATCCCAACATAATTATATTAAATATATTCTTAAAAAGGATGGATATGACAACACTAAGAGTATTAGTACTCCCATTGATACCTGAAACACACTTGATCTTGATGAAGTTGGGAAACCAGTAGATCAAACATCTTTTAGAGGTATGATAGGAAGTTTACTTTACTTGACAGCTAGTCATCCAGACTTAATGTTTTCGGAATTCTTATGTGCAAGATATCAATCCAATCCTAAGGAATATCATTTAAAGGTAGTGAAAATATTTTTTCTCTACTTAAAGGGGACCATGGATTTAGAAATATTTTATACTTCTGGAAATGATTTTTTTATAAAAAGTTTTTCGGATGCTGACTTTGGTGGATTTATAATGGATAGAAAAAATACATCCAGAACATGTAATTTTTTAGGAGATTCATTAGTTTCTTATTCATGCAATAAGAAACAATCTGTAGCACTTTCCACTACTGAATCCAAATATGTAGCAGCTGGATGTTGCTATGCTCAAGTGTTATAGATGTAACACACACTCACAGACTATGGTGTGGGTTTTTCCAAACCCCAATTTTTTTGTTATAATACTAGTTCCATTGCCCTTAGTAAAAACCATACACATCACTCTCATGCAAAACACATAGACATTAGGCATCAATTTGTTAGGGATCACACACAAAAAGGGGATATCATTCTTCAATTTTTTGGAACACAGGATCAACTTTCTTATATTTTCAAAAAATCTTTACCCTCTAATAGATTTTAATACATTAAACAGAAGTTAGGAATGATAACCATAAAGTAATCTTCATTGTTAACTTTTTGTTGAAACCAATCACCTTACAGTAATAAAATCCTTTTCATAGGCGGAGTACATTTTCTTGTTAGCCATATTTTTCAAATCTTTTGTAATGAAAATTTTCGTAGTAATATTTTCTAAAAATTTTCGTAGTAAGATTTTCTAATTTTTTTTTCAGTCTAAAATTTTTTCCTAGTCTAAATTTTTTCCATAGCATTAAAGTTTTCAGAATAAAGATTTTATAAGTTTTCGTAATGAAAATTTTCTAAATTTTTGTAATGAATATTTTTCAAATTTTTTGTAAAGAAGATTTTATAAAAATTCATAGTAATTTTTTCAAAAAAAATTTCATACTCAAATTATTTCAGAATCTAAAGTTCTTAAATAAAATTTTTCCACATTATGAATAATCTTCCTAGAAATACGAAAAGGTATGTTTCCATTCCTGAGTTTTCATAATTATCCTTTACTTGCGGGTAGTTTATTCTGTTTTTAAATTTTTCGGATTCTCTTTTCCCTAAATCCGAATGTTTTTCTTAAAAACCTCAAAAGATCGGATACTTCCAATTTTTCCTCATGGAAATCATATCAACTGTCAGATCTAATTAGAAGGATTTTCAGCCATTTGATTTAGTTTGGAAGATGAATCGTCGCATCAAACACCTATATAAAGGACCCCCCAATTGTTGTCCAATATCAAATCTCAAGCTCTCATGTGCTATAGTTCTACCCTTCTACATAAGCTCATTCCAGATTTTCAAGGGTTTATCAATTCAAAATGTCTATCGAAGAATACTCTTAGAAGGACATGTCTATGGTCAAGCCAATCTCAGAGTGGCAGGTTTATAGAGAATGTTATTGCATTCGAACTTCTTCAACAATTATGATTATATTATCTCAAAGAACATTAACATTAATGGATCGGAGAGCGTTTCTGTATCGAAGCCAGGATCTCAATATTTAGTGTATTCCGATTTGCTAGATGAATTTCATGAATCAGTCAGTTTCTTTAAGGAAGAATGCAGAGAAACGATTTCATTCAAGAGATATGGAAAGACTTATTCTCTTTAATATACTAAGGAAACTAGTTTTGTTGGTATTCCATACAAAGGGGAAGCTATGTTCTGTTCACATAAGTTTCCATATGTCAAAGGAAGTTTTGTTAAGGAGAAAGATGTGGCTTGTCTTGGACTCTCTGATGTAAATATTACTAAGATCACCCACTTTTCTACAAATCATTGGATTCTAGAATTATGGGTTCATGGATTCATCATTCCGAGAAAATGGGACAAGGATACATTGAAGAAGAGTGACATGTATACCTTGGATTTCTTGGTGAACCAAAGTAAGATCAATATGTTTAAACATATTCTCATTACGATTGAAAATATTAATAATGGAAACTTGAAGGCTCAGATAATCATTTATACAACCATTTCGTCAAAGTTAATTGTTCGGTGCTTAGAATCTTTTAAAATTCATTGCAGCTCTAAGTAAAGGAATTGCAAAGTCATGTTAGTCGGTGATGATACCCTGAAGAGGATTAAAATTGGTTTTTCTATAGAGTCTGGAGAATTTTATGACTTACCAGAGTAATAAGTTGAAGCTGTTCTGAAAAAACAAGAAGTAGCTGAACTATCCAAAAAGGGAGGACGGAAGAGGAAGTTGAAGGATGTAGTAGTGGAAGGAAAAACTGCTGAGCCCATGGAAATCCAATCCGCACCTCCAAAACCTAAGAAGAAAAAATCATATCCGGATGAGGTAGTTTCTAAGTGGAGGGAAGACAAACAGAACAGAAAAGCAGGAGAGCTATGTTTTGGTTTGGATCCTACTGAAGCAAAAGCCTTAAAGAGAAGACAGTTGATGTGCTTGAAAAGAAAGCTAAAGAAAAGAAGCAAAAGAAGAAGATGATTGAAGCAGAGATTATATAATCCCTTCTGAGGGATACTGAGAAAGAATTTGAAAATATTCCGGTACCAGAATCCTTTTTGGTAAAAGCCTTAATAGAAACCACTGGAAAGAAGTTTTTGACTCCAGAAAAAGTCAAAGAAAAATAAGTAGAAAAATTAATGGAAGAAGAAAAAGAATAAGATGAAGGCAGTGTCGATACCGAAGATTTGATTAAGAAAGTGGAAGAATTTCATGAGAAGGAAAGTCCATCTGATAAGCTATCAATCCAATCCTCTGAAGCTGAATATTCAAATCTTGCTACTCCTGGGTTTGATGACAAGGTTTAAGAAGAAGTGAATAAGCTATATGAAGAATATAGTTGTAATCATCATTTCACACACCCATAGGATGCTCAGGCAGGAGCTCAAAAAGAAGATATAGATGAAGATAAAATTGTTCAGCTATCTGACAGTGAACATAAATCCCTGGATGAGGAAGCCATTCCAAGAATTGATAAGGGAAAATAGGTGGTAGTTGATACACCTTATAAAGTTGTTGTGAAGAAGAAAGAAGCTACTGGATCTTCAAAGAGGAAACTTGCTGAGCTAGAGAAAGAGCCCTCACCTAGCAAAGTTTCAGATTTTGAATCATCATCCATTGTACATGATTTCGTTGTTCAGTCATTAAAGAAGATTTTTGGGCCCATTCCAATTTTTCCAAGCATAGACTCCAGATTCCAGATGCTTCAACACACACTAAATCATAAATCAAATTCAGTATCCATGGGGATGGATAAGTTTGTAAATATTGAGGCTAATTTCAACAATCTTTTCATTAACTACGATTCCCAAAAAAGTTCTTATAAGAAAATGGTTAGCTGTTCAAAGAAGACAGTTAGAGATTTGAGAGATCTTGATGAGTTCCAAGATAGTGTTAATGAGGCACTTGACATTGAAGATGGTAAGATCATGGATCTCATAAGAACTTTTGAAGAGAAGATGACTCTAGAACAACTTTGTCAGATTCCAGAAGTGAAAGATTTGAATGGGAAACTATATTCAGTGGCTCAAATCTAGAATAGAGAAATAGAGATTCAGGCTGAGATAGAAGAAAATCTTGTCAATAAAGAAGAAGTCCTGAAGGCTAAGGCAGAGGCTACTAAGACTTAAGAAGATAGAATCAAAGCCTTAGAGAAGAAAGCTGAGGATCGGGATCAGATTCTTAAGCGAGCAGAGGAAGACCACAAGGAACTTACGAAGCTCAAAACAATATTCAAGAAGTTGATTCCCATGTAAAAGGAACGATGATCTTTGTTAAAATCTGATGTTTTGTTTAATTTTCATTGTTGTATAATTGTTTTATATCATAATGAAATGTTTGGTTTCTTGTCTTTTGGATGTGTTGTACTAATATTTCAGGTACCATAATTTCTTTTCCATTCCCTAAAATTCCTTTTGGAAAATCACAAAGGGGGAGAAAGGAAAAAGAATACTGAGTAAAGAAGAAATTTCCCTAAGTAAGGGGGAGTTCATCTAAGGGGGAGTTTTCATCACAAATATTTCCATATTCAAGATAATGAAATATCTTATTCAGGAAATTTAAAAAACGATCCTTATTCTTCCAAATCCTATGGGGTAGTTAGTCATATTCATCCTTGCCCATGTGTTAAGGAAGATATGTTTTATTTTCAAAGTTTATAAAAATATTTCTTAAGTCATTATATTCTTTTTTAAAAGGATGTTTGTGCTTTCCAAAAAGGGAGAGATTGTTGAGTCAATAAGATTTCCTTATGACGTTACAATTTCTTCATTTTTTGAAAATCACAAACACTTTATCTTAAGGAAAACTTCATTTACACTATGTTTTACTTTCATAAGGAAAATTTTCCTTCCCTAAGGAAATTTAGCCTTACCATGTTTTTAATTGTTCATTTTTTCTCTAAGTTTTAAATTCATTTTTGTATCCAAAACCTTGGGATCATATATATACTTAGATATAAAGCATTATTTTTTCAGGAACCAAATTCAGGTTTTGAAATCTCTGAATTCAGACTCCAAACTCTTATTTTTACAGGAATAAAAGGGAACCATGAATCTTTGATATTGAGTGCCATATTTCATGTATAGGTGATGAATATATCATATATATTATTATTTTCTAAATCATAGAATGTAGTTATTGGTTAATTAGATACTCCTAGAATATATTGAATTAATGATTAAGGATTAGCCTATTATAACAAGGTCAAGTAGTATGCGATAAAATAATCTTCAAAAATTTTATTCAATAGGCTTTAATATACACTGGTGATACAAAATTCTTTATGTGACTATAATCATAAACTGCCCCGAATACTACTCCATTACTGTGATCATGAATGAACTTCTATGTTAAACTCCTCACTACTTAAGTAATCAAAGATCATTGAGTGACATTTTCTTCATCTTCTGATCATTTTATGGTATTTATTATTTTTGTGGTTTTCATTATTATATCATTATTTTTAATTAAATCATGAAAGTTGGTTTATGATTTTTCCAATCAGAGTTAGGTATGACCTGGTTATTCTACCACCTAAAAGAAATATAGGGTTGTGGCTTCCAATGAAATGTTAGGCCTAGTCTAGTTTTTGGATCATGTAAAAAGTCAGGGTTGTACCTTTGGTTAATGTAAAAGGTAGTGTCTATAATAGCTTATCACACCTTTAATAGTGAGTTCTTCTTAGTCAGTTCCAATCTTATCATCGAGTAGATAAGGATGAAGATTAGAGTAGGACCTTGGTGTTCTGAACTATTATAAAAATATTTTTTTTCATTATTTAATTACCACTGCACTATATCTTGACCATACCACAAAACTATTGGTAAATAAAATAAAGTACTCTAATTGATTTTTTGTTTAAATTTTTTAAAAAACTATCTATCCCACCTATAGTCTATTTTTATATCAATATAAATCTGACAGATTCAGTAAGGAGGAAGAGAGATTTTAGGAGTTTCATTCAAGAGGATGATCTACAGAAGAGGGTTCATTTATCATCAGGTAGGGGAAATTTTTTTAATAATCATTTGAAATACTCCAAGAAAATTCTATTTTTAAAGTAATAACTTCTATTTTTATATCGTATTATTCAAATAAAATTTCTTTGTAAGGGGGAAATGTTTAAAAAAAAAATTCTATTTTAGAAAATTTAAAGCATCCTTCTATTTTTATAGTTTCAAAAAAATAATAAATTTTAATATGTAAAATTATTTATTTCAAAAACTCTCACCCTCAATATATTTATTAAACCAATATTTTATTTGAAAATAATTTATCTTCATAAAAGAGTTTCTTTTATGGATATCATTTATGTTTAAAATATTATATTTTAATTCACTAATTTTCTCATCAATGTTTCATGATTTAATTGAAAATCATATCTATATATGATTTAATTTAAAGGGTTTTCTTCATGAATGTCCAATTTTACCAAATCAATACTTTTATCATGATATTCTTTAAGTGTGTTTTTCTCAAAAAAAATTTAGTGTTAAATTATTCTTGATTGACCATACATACATTTATTTTCCCATGAAAATAGTTTTACACTGATTTTTAGCATTTTAAAAGAAATGTTTTACTAGAATTATGATGAGAAATAACACTAACAATTTCTTATTTAAAATTTTTTCACTTGGGTTTTGTAAATAATGATGAGGGATTGGGAGCGAATCCAAAACTCATGGGACTTTATCATAATGTGAAGGGTTGGCCCAATATATCCCTTCAATATTCCAGGTGTCCATAAGGATTTATTCTAAGCTTGATAATTATCATTACATTTTATTTTAAAGGAAAATGTTATTACATGTTTAAAAAATTGATTTTATAAGGGTATTTTAAAAGGTTTATATTTTTAAAGGAAAATATATTTGATATTTTGTGTCTTCTCAATGAAAATTTTCAAAGAATTTATTTTTATAAAAAATTATATATGAAAAATCTATTTAATTATAAAGTGAAATTTCAAAAATTATTTATAAATATAAAATTATTTTGTTTTAGAGAAAATTATCTTAAAGAGTTTTCAAGAATCTCGAAAAATGAGTTTTCTATTTTTTTAAAACCTTTTCTAATATTTTTTATGGTCACCCCAAGATTTCAAACATGTTTTTCATAGGTTATTATTAGTGATTAGGAGTTATTACATATCCCATTCTCGATTATCTTGAGTGAAACTAGAGTAATGTAATCAGAATATTTTTATTAATTGAAAAAATCCCCTTTTAAAAGGATTAAAATGAGTTTTAATTTGTAGTATATCTTTCTAATTATATAAAAGTATAGACTGAAAAACATCCTTGGGTATGTAGTGACTCATCATTTCAAATTTATGTTTTCATTATATAATGTTAAACTTGGGTCACTTTATTGAGAATTTAAAACCCTAATTTTAAAAGGGAAAAAAGGGATTATGTTGTTTTTGTACTGAACCTTTGAGCATGGGTTTGGGGTGATTTAGTCCTAGCATACATGTTTTATTTATTATTAATAGTATTTTATACTTAATACTAATAATTCTATATCATGGTTGAATACAAAACCCTCGATCAGTATCTAACTAATTAAATTTAAACATTGTTATGTAATTCCATCCTAGAAAAAATTACTCAATTATTTCATTATGCATGCCATAAGAGTCAATTTCACTTTCTTTTTGATGATTTCATTTTAAAAAAACCCCAAAGCTCATTGATTTTTTTACTTCACCATATATTCAGGTATAAAATCATTATACACTAGCCATATGTACATTATAAGATTTTAATAATTTGGATGGACGGTTACTCAATACACATAGTCGAGTATCAATTTTATATCCATGTTGTGATACCTAAAAAAATAAGAAATAAAAAACTAATAGATAAGATAATAAATTTATTTCATATGTTTGATCGTAAACAATTTGACATACCATCATTTGAATCTAGTTGGAAAAATTATGTTGTATATGTTCTTCAACAGTAGTTGAGTTAATTGAGGTGATTTTTTTGATATGATCATTATATAACCAACAAATCAATTAATATAAATTTACATTTTAAAAATATTTTAAAAAATATTGGTAAATCTAACACTGACTGTATGAATCATATTATTTCTTTACAGTTGAGAAGAACATATGTATGAGATCAATGTCGTTCTTCATCTAAAACCCATCTTTCATGATCACCACTAATAACAAGCTTAGGATGATTGAATATATACAATCAATTAAATACAAAATAATCAAAATTTTCCTCATTGTGACCCATTAGTTTATGTTTTAAGGGATAATCATATTGAAAATAATTTTAGCAAAAATTTGAAATTTCCTTTTGGAAGCCACCTTTTATAATTTACCCATCAAATGGTGGGATGTTACAACCCTTCATCAATTTTTACTTACATATCTCATATGTGTACATCTATCAGAGCTGTATTATCCCTCAAAATTTTATTTTTTATAAATAATTATTTATTAAATGTTTTATTTTTAATAAATTAAATTTAAATTTTAATAATTTTAAAACAAAATTTCCAGTTTTATAGAATATTTTAATTATTTATTATTAAATTTTATAATTTTGAATAATTTATACTAATTTATAACAAAAATATTTATTATTTAGAATTAGTTTTATTAAATTATGTGTATTTTCATTATTATTTCATAGTTCCAACTAATATCTATTACTTTAGATTATTTTTAATTACTTTACTGATTTTATAAATTTATTATAAATTATTATTTATTATAAATCTAAAATATATTTTTTATAAATATATAATGAATTTTTTAAATTTAAAAAAATATTTATTTATTAATTATATATATATATATAAAATAATAATTTATTTTAATTTTAGTCTATATGTTTTTTTATTAAATTATATAATATTGATATTTATTAATTAAACTACCTTAAAAATAATTATTACTTATATGTTTTTTCCTTTTCTACTTCACTAATTAGTATAACACTATTATAATTTTTATTTTTCATTATTTTTTTATTTTTATAATTTATTTACTAATTTATAATAATTATATTGACCCACTATTTTCATACATAGATATTACATCTAAATAGATTAATATTCTTTTTTACAACCACTCCATGCTAAAATCATATGAGTTCAGTGTATTTGGAAATTTGGAGACATAAAAAACTGGTTCATAAAACATCTACATCATCTCCCACTTATCCCTTCACAACTAGAACCATTTTGACATGTCATAAAAAATACGTTCCTTCATATCCATAGGAATTAAACATATGAAAAGGTGGGCTCAAATACTCAGTATGGGAAAACATGAGAGATACCTAAGAATAAAATGAGCATAAGGACATGAGAACATGAGCATAACATTTTAAAAGAATAACATGCATATCAAATATCAAAATATTGAATCATTGAATTAAATAATGATAGTTAATAAGAAATGACTCACAAAATAATCAAAGAACATGATCCATGAGTTTATAAAAATTACATAAGACATGGATTTTTTGGTATACACATAACCATAGTAAATCATATGTCAAGGATACCTTCCAATACATTCATAACATTATAGGCTTGGTCTATTCACCTGTTTACCTAATTTAGTCTTTTTTAGAGAAATGGGCTGGGGAGGGGTGAAATTTATACTCTAGGAGGGGTGGTTTTAAGTGATTAAATAATGATTATTTTACAATTAAATACAACCACATTGAGATCTAATTAATTTCCCTAAATTTGGATAATAATTATTGTTATAATGGTTGGTTAGGATCAAAAAATACCTCATCCATCCATTAAAAATTTTATTTTTAAGTAATTTTAAGCCTTTACCTTTTAACTTTATCCTATTTCATTATTTTACCCATACCTGAGTAAATCTTTCTTTTTACCATGATAATGTTTTTATGACGAAAAAATGACCTTACTAAATGATTTTTAAATTTTTATTCCAAATATGGAATCTATTTTACCATACATGATTCATATAATTTATAATATTATATTTAAAATTAATCATGCAAACACAATAGGAAAGTGGGGTTTTAATGTGAAAATGTTCAAAAGTTTATTTTTTTATATCCAATTTCAATATGACATTTTGTTACAATGAAATAAATTTTATTTATTGATTTATAATTTAAATAATTATACTTTAAATAAAATTTAAAATATAATTTAACATTATAAATTATTTAGATGAAAAGTTTGTTTTCAATTAAAATGCAGTTTTTTTCACTATTCATAAAAAATGAAACTTATCAGAAAAATAAAAAAAAATATCCCTAATATAATTTTGATATCCATATATCAAAAATAATTTTTATTTTTTCATATAAAATATATAGAGGTATCAAAATTTATTTTCAAAATAGGGACCCTATCAAAAGGTGGCCATCTTTTTGAAAAATATAGATTTTTGATGCTTAAAATTGGATTTATTCTTATCATAAGTCTAGAAAAATTATTGGATGAATTTAAATTTTTTTATTGAATATATAACATATAAATTATATCAAATATTTCACTAATAGTGATTAATTTAGTTTATTAAGATAAAATACCATTATGGGAATAAAAATAATTTTATTTATAAAAACACTTCCTTTATGTTCAATTGGTGTTTATTTTAATTTCTAATTAATTAGAAAACAATAAATTCAATTTATATACTTGTGAAAACTATATTCTAATAATTTAATTATTATCATTCATTAAATCCATTACAACAACTTTCCCACATTAAATAATAATATTTATTCATTTGTTTGAGTTCAGTATTTTGTGCAACGTAAGCTATCAAAGAGATTAAATTTATTTTAAAAAAAGACATACCATAAAATCTTGGGGGTTTTACATTATAAACCCCTTAAAATTAATTTATCCCTCAAAATTCATTACTTAGATATAAAAATATGTGGACACCTTTTCCTCATCACATCTTTGAGTTCCCACATAGCTTCCTTAAATTGGTGGAATCACCACAAAACTTTAACCATGTGAGTGGTCTTGTTTGATAGAACTTTATCTAGAATATTTGATAGCTGTTATTTATAAGAAATATGTTGCTTCAGTGGAACAACCTATGAGTTTAGTACTTATAATGGATTAGTTATATACTTAATCATGATAGATACATGGAATGTATCATTAACTTGAGGGATATTTAGTGTAAACATCAATCAATAAGATAACTTCCTGATATGATCAAGAATTTCAAAAAGAAAATTCTTCCTAACCATTTGAAATTTAACATCAAAAATAAATGGTAGATATTTGAAAATTCTTTTGTGGGAAACACACGTCATAAAAAGGATCAATAGAACTACCTCTTAAAAACAGGGAAAGTAAAAGGTGATGGTCACAAAAAAACTAGCATTATAATTAGGATAACATTAGTGGAATGTGAAAAAATGAATATGAAAGAAAATCATAACTATCAAGTTCTGATGGAGAATGATCGGGAACATGGTCATTAGAAGGTTAATGAACACAAAAACATAGACTAAATATGTCTAAAAAATGTCAATGATATCATCATAAATTATGATGACAGAACAACATTTTATTTAAAAATCATTTGAGAAGATATAATTTCTTGATTTCATCTCACAAGTACAATATCTCTATTTTTTGTACCTTAATCAATTTCCACTTAATTTATTACTTGAAGGAATATAGTAAAAATTGTAATTCTATTAAAATTAATGGATCATAAGTTCCATAATTGAATGAAAAGTCATTATTTCTATCTCTAACTATCATCATAAAAAATGGTTGGGACAGATTAATAAATATGCATAAATATTCATATGGTTAGGTAATACATTAATCTCTAAAACCTCATCCATATTTCAACATAATAAATTTCAGAATTTGTTTCCTTTATGAATGTACCAAAATATTTAAATCCAAAACTTTCGAAATAGGGTCACTAAATTTTAAAAATCAACTTATCCTTAATCCCATAAACAATATTTATCTAGCTCTTAATTGTTACACACCAAACATGTGATGATTAATATCATGTATTCTCTTGAGAGTTGTTAATAACCTAAATTACCATAAAAATTTTGTGAGGACATTAATTCTTTCAAAAATTAACTCTTTACTCATACTATAAATCCAAAAATTCTATAAACTCAAACCATAAACCATCTTTTCATCATACTAATCACTTATAAGTTTATCAACACTATCCCATTTATTTCATAACTATCAAAAATATATTTATCTCATTATTATACCAACATATTACACAAATTTAGGGTTATCAATACCATAATCATGTGTTTTAAAAAAGTATGGCCTCACCACATAAATCAAGTTTCATGATTACCAATACCATTAAATATATAATTTCAAATAATTATGAAAAAAATATAGTGGAATAATCCTTAGATGTTTCATTATTCCATAATACGATTAAAGTACTTCAACAATTTTTTTCTTGAATTCTAATACATAAAGGCCCAATAATATCACTTCATTCTTAAACCATTAGCGAGGCCTCATAATTTTATTACATAACACTTCTTCAATCACATATTTCATTTGAAGACTATTCATCACTAACCATATAACTATTTCTCATACAACCTTGCTGATTCTCTTCACGAGCTTTCCCCTAGGTTATTTATTTCATAATGCCCATAAATTCCCTAAATAAAACATTTATATATTGATGATGCCTTAGGAATACAATAATTCTCATCAATTTCATTAAATTAACCATTCACTTTTTATTTTCAATTACTCATATTATGTCCTTCTTTTCCACACCCAAATTATCTTTTAGTTCCTTTGAAACATTCTCCTTGATTCCTCTTCCCACATGCTTTACATGAGAAAAATTAAACTTTATTTCCTATGTTGTCACTATGAAAATCCATATTTCTCTTATCATATGGGTTATGAAACTTACCAAAGTTGTGATAATTGATCATATTATGAGATTAATAATTATTCTTAATAACAAGGTTTCACCTTTTGACCCCTGTTTTATTTTTTATCTCATGAGTAAGATCATTCCATTGTCCCTCACATTAACAATTGACAAGAATCCTCATGGTTCTATCCATTGTATAAAATCCAAAAATAAAAGTGTGATAAACACTATTAATATTGGTAAAACCTCATAATTCATGGAAATTACTAATAAAATTTCAATCTTTGACACCCTAGGTTTAACTTCGGCTATTCATCATCATTACTAAATCTCTAGGGCTATAACCTATAATTATCCATAGGGGTTTTACTAATGTTTTCTCATACTAGTTTCTAAAGGTTAACTGAACCGTTATATGATACCAACTATAGTGGGACACTCTTTTCATGCATAGATATTACATTTAAATAGAAGAATATTTATTATTAAAACAATACCACAACGACATTGTATGGGTTTAGTGTCTTTGGAAATTTGGAAACATAAACAACCGATTCCTAAAACATCTATATCATCTCCCCCTTCTCCATTAATAACTAAATCCATTTTTAAATGTCATAGGTAATACTATCCTTTATATAATAGGGAAAATAAACACAAGAAAAGGGTGAGCATAGATGTTCAGTAAGGGTAAACATGGGGGATATGTAAGTTTAACATGAGAATAAGGGCATGAAAACATGACCATAACATTTGAAAAAAATACTCTACATATAAAACATCATAATATTGAATCATTTAATTAATTATTGTCAGTTAATAATATATTAATCATAATATAATCAAAGAACACGAGACTTGGGAGTATAATAATGATATAAAATATGGAATATGTAGAATACACATAAGATTGTAAAATCTTATGTAAAGGATACCTACCAAGAAATTAATAACATATTAGTGTTGGTCTATTCACCAAGGTACCTTATTTATTATTTTTATGAGAAATCGGGTGGTGAGGGGTGATATTTATACTTGGGGAGTGGTGGTTTAAAGTGATTAAATAATGATTATTTATAATTAGAGAAAACCACATTTTGATAGATTTAATTTACATAACTTTGGTAGATAAATAGTTTTTAAAGTCTGGTTATGGTCAATAAATACCTAAAACATTCATTAAATTTTGTAGTTTTTAGGTATTTTATTTTTTTACCTTTTAACTTTAATATATTTCATTATTTTACCTATACCTCTATAAATTTTTATTTTTTACCATGGTAACTTTTTAATGAAAAAATGAAAAATAAATTACCACCTAATTTGTTACTTATGATTCCAAATATGTAATTCATTTTACCAAAATCAATTCACATAATTTAAAAAAATTATATTTAAAATTATTCCCATAGACGTAATGGGAATGAAGGCTTTTAAAGTGAAAAAGTTCAAATTTTTGAAATGTTTTTATATCAAATTTCAATGTGAAATTGATTGAAATGACAAAAATTGGATTTATTGACTTATAATTCAACTAATTATACATTAAAAAGAATTTAAAATATAATTTTTAATTATCAATTATTTTGATGAAAATTCAGTTTTCAATTAAAATGCTATATTTTTTACTATTCATGAAAAAACGAAACTTCTCAAGAAAATACAAAAAATCACCCTAAGATATTTTTGGTATCCCTATTTCAAAAATAATTTTTATTTTTTCAAATAAAACCTTTAAATGTTTCAAAATTTAGTTTTAAAATAGGCGATCCATTAAAAGGCAACAAAATTGCCTTTTAGATAAATTTAGATTTTTAATGCTTAAAATTGGATTTATTCTTATCAAAAGACTACCAAAATTATTTTATTAATTTAGAATCATTTTATTTAATATATAAAATATAAAAATCATCAATATCTCTCATTACTAAAGACTAATTTAATTTGTTAAGATAAAATTTCATTGTGGGTAAAAAAATAGTTTTTATAAAAACACTTCCTTTATGTTTAATTAGTTTTTATTTTCATTTTTAACTAATTGGTAATTAGTGAATTTATTTTATAACCATTTGAAAACTATATTTTCATAATTTAGTTAATCTCATTTTTTCTCTCCATTCCTACAACTAGGTCAAAACTAAAAAATAATATTTAATCATTTGTTTAAGATTAGTGTTCTGTGCAATGTAAGATATCGATGAGATAAAGTTTATTTTACAAAATAAATACTATAAAATATTGGGGTGTTGTAATAATTACTGATTATTAATTTTTAAATTTTATTTATTTATATTAAAATATTTTGTATGGTATAATGCGAGAGATACAACACTGTAAGTGGCTTCTTGGCCTATTGTTAAGGATGGTGGGAGGAAGACTGTACAAGACTAGAAGGATGTGAATCATAATACCAAGGAAGATTGGATTCAATCTAGAACATATATCATAGATGTGATTATTTGGGAGGATATTCAAAAATCAATTCAAAATGAGCTTGGTTTGCAGTGTCATAATATGGCTAAATTTCATTTGTTGGATATGATTGATAATTACAGGTTGTGTGTTATTGTGATGATTGATGATGATGTGTCAACCATGGTTATTATTTCCACTATCTCTACTTAGGGTAAATATTTAGTGATACCAGATCAGACTCAGAGACTAGATTATTTGGGGCTTCATATGTAAGGGAATCTAACCCAAGGTCCTCCTCCTGGTCTGGAGCATAAGCACAAGGTTAAGGGAATTCCAGAGCTTCCCTCATTAGGGTTAAAAGAGAAGGAAATTTGGATGAAATATGAGACTACTTTTGATCCTCATTCAAAGAACTAGTTCAGGGTGAGGCTAGTAAGTAGGATGGTATATATCATCTTGGTAGGGATGTGTAGGATTTAAAGATTAAGTAATTACACTAAAAAAAGAGGGGGTAGTGGGGGGGGGGTGAATTGTAGTTTATGAAATAAAACTACTAATTTTCATAACCTCTTTATACAGATTAATCAAAAGAAATTTCTATATGAATTATATTTTTAGAGCCAAGAAAAGATTATAATGAAGAAAAATTTCTATATGTATTGCAGAATGAAATAAAGAAACTTTTAAAAACAAGTTATATCAAATATTATAAAGAAAGTAATAATTACTTAAAAAATCATTATAAAATATTTTCACACATTAATATTTACAATAAAGGAATTCACAAACCTTGAATTTGGGTATACATGATTTTCATGCAACTGAAAGTTCTATTTTTATAACAATATAAAATCCACTGATACTATGATTAGATAATGTGTCATTAACTTTTCCCTCCAAAGAAACTCCTCCTTGGATGGTAATAAATAAAGGGAGATAAGGACCCCCGAGTCCCAACTCCAATTGGAACTGGGTTGGAAACTAGCACCAAGGGTGTACAAATATCACAATATGGGTGGAATTACCCTTTTTTAATAAAATATGATCTGGAGATAAGATGGATCATACATAAAGAAAATCTAAGAAATATATATAAATGAAAGCCAAAATTCATCCCACATGCATGTGAAAATAAAACTGATACAAATACAAAGGTCTCTAAAGTAAATACCAAAAGTAAATCTAAATAGTGACATAGTAACTATCAAGATCCAAGATAGTAGGGTCTAGCATGGTATGAGAAATATTCATGGAAACCTGAAAGAAGTTTATATATGTAGAGTGAGAATACAAGTATAATCAGTTTGAAAATGAAAATACCTCATGAACATGAAAAATAATCATACAATTTCCCCTGTGAGGAAAAAAAACCAAAAAAAACCTAAGAAGATATATTGACCAGACAACCTCACAATGACACACTCCCCAAATAATGCAAGTTAAGTAATATAATATAAATCACATCGATAATAGGGTACCCCTCACCACTTTCCCACTGATTATACACCCTCACCCCCTAACATAAAACATTATGGTGCTCCCACCTCTTCTGAAATACCACATCACATCCCACCCGCACACACTTGGGCCTCATAACCACATCACATCTCTCCTACAAAAACCTATTATATAAACCACATCTCATCCTACTCGCAGACACCTGGGCCACAATCCACATCTCATAACAAACACAACCGGGAAATCACAACACTTTTTATCCTTATGACACATGGGAAAACAGAACTCATTTTATCCCAAAGACACCTGAGAAAAAACAACTCACCAGAACACACCTAGGACTCACAAACTACAACCTGGCTAAATAATCATGAGATATCACTACCTGGAAGAAGGAGAAGGGAAGATCAGGTGGCTAGCCATCCATCCTCCCACCAGGATGTTTGGGAAAGACACCATCCTCTGTGATTATGGGTGTGTTTGGAACATAGTGCTCAACTAGGGTGGGGCGCATATATAAATCACAAGGAAAATACACGTATATGTATATAATATTCCAAACACTCATACCCAACCTATGGGTTCTCAAAACAAAAAGCAAGTCACGACACCATCACCTTTGCGGATACCTTTAAATGTATGACACCACACACCATTCCAAAAAACTGTTTCATTTACCAAAACATGTTATTTAACACATTCCATTCTTTATTTAAAAATTAATTTATTCATTTCATTATCCAAACAAACTGATCAATCCCAAACTTCATCAGCAAACAATTATTTGTTCCATCACTACCTGAGTAACTATTGAGCACAACACAAAAAAAGTAACACAACAAAATTCATTCACAAAGAACCTTCATGTGAAGTACCCTTACCAACCCTCACCATGTTTCTTCAATGTGGTACATCTAAAACCATCCACGCACAACTACAACCAGCAAACACCACTACACAATCCGATTGTATCCCTGATTCACAACACTTCTCATCCCTACCACAACCAATCAATCTCTCCACATGAGATTCAATTTCACCTCCCAAGACATCTCACAAAACACAACCATGTACACAACTGCACTACATAACGAACCAAAAAAACACAATTTCAAATTTAATAATAAATCCATGAATTAATTTCACTTTTTAATTTAAGGGTAATCATGGAAACTATACAATCCTGAAGCATCCATTCATTATATAAAATTACATGGTTAACCAATTTCTAAATATAAGTTATCAATATAAAATAAAACAATAGGAAAACCATTGAGTGTGAAAATAAGGACCCCTAGTGGCCCCCTTTTTTGGTGGGGCTTTTAGCCTATATAGAGAACATAATATCACAATTAACAACAATATTGTAAAGGCATGAAAATAAAACCCCTCAACCCCTTATCAATTCCATTTAGAAGATTATTATCTTTATTTAATTTGGAAGATCAAGGATCTATAGGTAGAAGGTAAACCCCTACCTCATGATGTGAAATAAGGATAAATGAAGAAAATCCTACCTCAAAGGGATGCCAATGTTCTTTTCATAAGAACAGATCACGTGAAAGACCTCTGATTACCTCTCCCATGAGATCTTCATCAATGTGGGGATTCCACTAAATGAACACACCAACAAAAACCAATGGGAAACCCATTATTAATATGTATTAGAAAACTCCATTGAACTGTGAGAAGATTTGGAAGAAAATGAGATCAAACCGACAGGAATTTCTAGAAGACGAAGGGAGAATGAACCTTGGATCACCAGAGATCACTAAAAATAAATCACAAAGATCAATAGACTAAAGAAGGAGGGAGAGGCCTCAAAGAACTTTTCACAACCTCCTCCTCACAAATAATACCCCTCCTAGGCCGATAATGTGATAAAGAAGATAATGGCTCCCGAGTCCCACCTCTAGTAGGCCCCAGGTTGACGACTAGCACTGAGGGTATAGTAATCACATAGATGGTAGACATTACCATCTAAGATAACACATGCGAAAGAGAGAGAAAATATAGACACCAACAAACTCCAACTCAGACAACAATTGTAATGAAATCCCATGTACACATATGTAATGTCTTTCTAAACTACTACAACAGAAAGAAGAAAACTGCAAGTACCCAAAAGAAAGTAAAAACAAATGCAACTATGAAGCCGAAACAGCTCCTATAACCCCAAGCCAGTAGAAACCTACCTGATCTCCAACCTGCTCCAAGTGACCTGAAAAACAGTTTATATATACATAGGGTGAGTATAACAGTATACTCAGTAGGATCCTCCCCTGAATCCTCTCGTTCAAAATTAAAGAAAGAATGCTAAATCATAGTAAACAACAAGTGAAACTAACTCATCACCTAAAAATTCATACTATGTTCCTAGAATCACCACGACTACTCTCACCAAGTAACACATAAAAGAGTATATAATATAATAAAGAATATCAAGTGTACCCCGAAACTACTTCCCCACTGGGTTTTCCCTTTGTCCCAATGTCGCATGTCCTAAGCATCTCTCTCCAAAAAGGATTTCCTATAGACACCTGGGAGAAGCACCACAACATGAACCTCGTGCAACAAAACCACCATGTCCACGTACGAAAAGTAACCAGGTAGTTTTTGGGAGCCACCACATCTTGCATAACGTCTATCATATGTCGGGTATTAAACCTCAAGCCATTATATCCCATACACCGAGTAAGGATCCTCAATCCATCATAGCCTATACACGTTATACCTACAATAGTCCATAGGAAACTATATCCAGAATATATGTGTGTGAATAACCACAAGACATTACAACCCGCTACATACATATATGGGGAAAACTAATCACTGTGCCTACCAACACAAGTAACTACCAAGAGAAGAGAGTGGGGCCAAATGGGGTAGTCAGCCACCCATCCTCCCTTAAGAATGTTGGGTAAAACACCCTCCATGGATCAGAATCCCTGGGGTGTCATTTTACCTAACCAACATGGTGGAGTAGCATATTGAAACACAAAAGGTAAAGAATATACTATAGATCACAACCACACTATGGGAATAACCTAGTCTTAGACTCAACTACAGCTAACGTCTCTCGGACTCCTGACTGCCACTTCTAAGACTAGGTTTCCTATAAGCACACAACCATTTAAAGTGCTTTAATACATTACTTTATTCCCTTTTTATTAGTTGTACTTTACATTAATTAATTATTTAAACATTAATTAACCATTAAAAATTCCACATTTTATTTCATTAGCATCACAACCAAATTTCATTTTCCACAGCATTGCATCCCGGCAAGCACCAACCCCATGAGTTAACATAATTTATTCAATTATTTATTTTCAACATTACTTTCCCATATTCTCAGGCATTCTATAAATTTTTTTTATTTTAATAAACACAATGAGGATCAATATAGTGAGTAGATGAACTACCCATCGAGTCTTTGCCACATATAGAAAGAGCGTAGACACATTCTACCTTGAAAAGATAAACACAGAAAACACCTGGCATACCCCGCACATCTTCTCCTCTTTCAAAATAAGGGTAAGAAAGACTAGATGCCTTGAAATGTGGGGAACACAAAGTAGATAAAAAACCAATAAGAATCAACAAGCATCAAAACATTCACATCCAACCCATTTCATCATCCCTGATGTCCTCCCCAACACCCACATGCATAAACCGATGCATCTCTCCACTCTAGAACTCAAATGATGCCATAACCAATAGGCATCTCTGCCCCCACATATCAAAATAGCCATTTAGGCTCACATCACAACATAAGGATCTAGAAAAAAACCATCATATCAATTGGGATATTGTCCCTTAAACAAGAAAGAGGGCGAAACTAAATAGCAAGCTATCAAAAATAATTAAACATTCTTAATGCACCAATTTGATTAACATCAAATTACAAAAAAAAGAACCAGATTTATTTACATTCCTCTTTATCTTTAGCCAAACAATTATCAATTAATTTTTGATTTACTTTATTTACCAATTTACATGATGAATGAAAATCTGAACAAAAAAAGAATAGATATTACACTATCTAGAAAAACAAGATGCAATAAAAAATGATTGATATAAATTTATTTATCGAGTTCAAATATTTATTATGTAAATTCCATTGTAATCCAATGGGATAAAACAAGCCAACTATATAGTTGCACTTAAAATAAAAGAGAAGCAATGAATCCCCTACCTCAAATAGTTCTTGAAGTTCTTTATATGAGAACGAGCCACACAACGGGTTATGATCTCCTCCCCTATGACAATTATGTCCACCTGAGGATGCAGAGACACCACCACATCGGCCAAAACCTAAGAAAAGCACATTAGGAACTTGGGGGTAAAATTCCATAAAAGGGAAAAGAGAAACTAAAGGAGATGAACCCAAAATATTGAAGATAGATTATACCTTATATCGAATACTGATCGATACTGCATGGTTGCATCAAAACAGAGTGGAACCAATCTAAGAAGGAAAAATTTGATTGTGCAACTCCTACGGGAGGTAATGAAAGGTTCGAGTATCTCATAGCTGAGAACAAGGAGGAAGAACTAGGGATGAAGATATATCATCCCTTTAGAAGATTTAATAGAGCTGTGGTTTAAGATAAGCTGGATTTTCCATTAAAATAGGATCACATTAAACCACACGGTTTGACCAAGTAAAAGCATCCAGATCCTTAGGGAAATTAATATAGGAGTTATGGTCATTGAATTGGCCTTAGAGTCCTTAAAAAGGATTTAAATTCATTTTATGTCAAAGGAAACGTCAAAGGGGAGAAACTATAGGAAGTTGGAAACAATATTCATTAATATGAAATTTGGAAAAGGAACGAGGTCACCGTTGGAACCTCACCGTTCTGGAAACACTGTTCATGAACTCAAAATCTGGCAAAGGAAAGAGGTCACTATTAGAACCTCACCGTTCTGGAAACACTGATCATGAACTCAAAATTTGGAAAAGGAAAGAGGTCTTCATTGGAACCTCACAATTCAGGAAACACTGCTCATGATCTTAAAACTTGGAAAAGGAAAGAGGTCACCGTTGGAACCTCACCATTCTGGAAAGACTGTTCATGAACTAAAAATTTGGAAATGGAAAGAGGCCACCGTTGGAACCCCACCGTTCTAGAAACACTATTCATGAACTCAAAATTTGGCAAAGGAAAGAGGTCACCATTGGAACCTCACGATTCTGGAAACACTATTTATGAAATCAAAATTTGGAAAAGGAAAGAGGTCACCTTTTGAGCCTCACTAGTTAGGAAACACTGTTAATGAACTCAAAATTTTGCAAAGGAAAGATGTCACCATTGGAACCTCATCGTTCTGGATACACTGTTCATGAACTCAAAATTTGGAAAAGGAAAGAGGCTACTGTTGGACCTCAACGTTGCACTATTCACATAAGCCTACTGATTACACTGTTACCAGAAGGATACCATTGACACTGTTCACATAAGGTTACCATTGTACTGTTCACCTAAGGTTTCTGTTTCACTGTTCACCTGAGGCTACCGATGAAACTGTTCACATAAGGGTACCGTTGACACTGTTCCCATAATGTTACTATTGCACTGTTCACATAAGGCTACCGTTTCACTGTTCACATAAGGCTACACTTGCACTATTCAACTAAGGCTACCGATGACACTGTTCATATAGTGTTATCGTTGACAATGTTCACATAAGGTTACTCTTGCACTGTTCACAAAAGGAAACCATTTTAATGTTCACCTAAGGATACCATTGGAAGTATTCACAAGGCTACCATTGGGACTGTTCACCAAATTAGAAATTTGAAAATGTTTTGTGGATATGTCACCTTAACCTCCCGAAACACCTCAAACAACAGATTTTAGTAAAATAATGAACCAGAGAGGTCCGCTCCATTACATTAGATACCTCTCAAAATGTTCTCATACTCGAGAATTCAAAACCAACCTAAAATGGAACATAAAATAAGTATGAACAACCACCCATCAAGATACTTATCAAAAGAGAGAAATCTACAAGAAGCAATGAAGGAAAGCCATCTCATAAACACGAAATGTCTATAACCACAAAGGAACATCATTAAATGAAGAGAGTTAAACATCAAACAACTCTAGGTACTGAGCACGTATCTGTGACTCACGTTCCTAGGTACTCTTTTCTATGCCACTGTGTCGCCACAATACATGAACCAAGGGGTTAGAATGCCCATGAAACACCTTCTCTTTGCGGTCTTGGATCTCCACAGGTCGCTCCTAAAAGGTCGCATCATCATCAACATTGATATCTCCCAAATTGATGATGTGAGAGTCATCATGAAGAAAGCAACAGAGCTGCCTCGAATGGCCCAGATGCCTTATTTTTAATTTTATTATAGATAATCCCCCTTTTAAGGGTTGAAGGGTAACCCGTAAATGACCCGTAGGCCCAAGGCACGAGGCCCAACATGACCCGTACAACATGACCCGAAGGCCCAGAGGCATACCATGCCCAATACATGACCTGTAGGCCCAGCCCACTAGAACTGTACCTCCCCAGCTTCTACATCATTGATTTCCTTTAGCTCCCCACCTGCATTGCTGATTGGATAGAATTTCCCCGTACAAAGCTGCACGGTGCCTGGTCCCGATGGCGGTTGACATACCCTCTCATTCTTCCAATCCGGTTAGCTCTGCTTCTGGTGACTGCTACTGGTGCTTTGATCCTCATCAGGGGCCTGCTCTATGTGAACTGGGCTACTTCATGGTCTTCAATGGCCCGAAGGCCCTATGGCCCGAAGGTCTTTGATAGCCCGAAGGCCCTGAGACCCGTAGGCCCAAACTGGTGGCCCAAAAGCCCAAATCAGGTGAATAGTCTAGCTGCCACAACACCAAATAGTTCCTGCTACAATATTTCTTTTGTGACTGCTACACTACTACTACAGTACTGCTCAAGTACTGCTACAGTTCCCCTAGATGTTCTCCTCCACCCGGGTTTTAACTTGGGTCTCTTGGATGCCAAGCAGGAGCCCTTACCACTCAGGTATGGGCTCATTGGCAACAACAAAAGATTTTTGATACATGAAAAACATCATGTATCCGGATCATATGTGGGTTAAGTTCTACTCGATACGTCACATCTCCAACACTAGGTAACACGTCTAAAGTCCCAAAAAACCAGTTAGAAAGATTACTCACATGACTAAACCTTCACTTCCCATGATGGAGAGTCACCTTCAGAAACACGTGAACCCCAACATAAAAATATAAGTGTCTCCTCATTTGATTGGCATATTATTTCTAATGATCTTGCACTGTCTTCATTCTCTCATGAATCTCTTGAACCATCTCTGTTGTATTCTGCACTAGTTTCAGTCCAAGAATTGACGACTCTTCAACCCCAATCCAGCACAACGGAGAACGGAAAGGCTGACCATAAAAGGCTTCAAACAGTACCATACCAATGGTGGAGTCAAAACTATTGTTGCAAGAGAACTCAACTTAGGGTAGGTGCCTCATCTACTAACCTACAAAATCTAGGATTCAAGAGCATAACATGTCTTCAAGAGTCTGGATGGTTTGATCTATCTGACCGTCATTTTGCAGATGAAAATAAGTGTTAAAGTATAGCTTAGAACCAAAAGCATGTTGAATACCTCTTTATAACCTGGAGGTAAAATGAGGTTCTTGATTAGAAATTATCATCCTTAGGACTCCATGACATCTGACTACCTCCTCTAGATACTGCCTTGACAAAACATCCACTGATCTTGACTCCTTTATTGTTATAAAGTGGGCCGATTTTTTTAAATTATTCACTACCACCCAAATAGCATAATGTACTCCTTGTGCTCGAGGTAAACCAGTAAAAAAGTACCTTGATATATCCACCCACTTCCACTGAGTAACATCTAACGGTTGTAGTAGACCATAGGAACATGGTTTTCAGCCTTCTCCTTATGGAAGACCAAACATCGAGACACAAACTCTGCAATAACACGCTTCAGCCCAGACCACCAATAATGGCTCCTCAAGGCTCAGTATATTTTTTTCATGCCAGGATAAACCAATAAAGGAGAATTATGGAACTCTCTGAGAACCGTCTCACACATCATCAAAAGAAAAATATCCTTCCATGATACAACACTCTGTGTTTTTCATCCTCAGAACAACCATCAGGGGCCTCGCCACCAAAAACAAGATCTCTCCAAACCTCCCCCTATAGATCCCCCAACTGGGACTCTTACACCTACTAAACTGGAGATGACTGCACCATCATCTGAAAAATACAACCTCTACCCCCAACTTCTCCTATATGAAGATGTAATGTTGATAGTTCTTCTATTACTCTCCATGAGTCACCAGATTCACACACTGCATCACTAAGTTACTTCCGAATCAGTGCATCATCTACAAAATTCCCCTTTCTAGGTGTATAAGGTATTTCAAAGTCGTATTCCAGTAATAACTCCATCTATTTATGCTATCGCAAGTTCAGTTCACACTGGGAGAAAATATACCTCAAACTCTTATGATTGGTGAAAACCACAAAGTGCTCGCCAATGAGGTAATGTATCCACAACTTCAGAGAAAACACCAAAACATCGATCTCAGGATCATGGGTGGAATAGTTACATTCATGGGGACGCAATTTCCAAGACCCATAAGAAACAACTAATCTCTGCTGCATCAGAACACAACCTAACCCCTAATGCGAAGCATCACAAAAAACGTCAAATTGAACTCCCTCTGCTGGAAGAAAAAGAACTGGAGCACTTACTAACTTCTCCTTTAGATACTCAAAAGCTGTCTAAAACTGATCAGTCCATATGAATGCCTGATCCTTCCTGGTAAAAGTTGTCAGAGGAGTCGAAACTCGAGAGAAATTGGCTATGAACCTCCTATAGCGTCATCCAAGACCAAGGAAACTTCGCAACTCTGACATTGTCTAGGGGGCTTCCCAAGACATAGCTGCTTCAATATTCAATGGGTCCACAACTAATCCCTATTGGGGCAAAAAATTCCCCAAGAAATGGACTTCTTGAGCCCAAAAATCACACTTCAACAACTTCCCAAATAGATTATTTTGATGAAGAACACCCAAAACAGCATGTAGATGCTCTGTACGATCCTCCTCATACCTGGAGTACTCAAGGATGTCGTCGATGAAAACCACCAAGAACTTGTCCAGGACCTCATAGAAAACAATGTTCATAAATCCCATGAACAAAACTGGAGAATTTTTCACACTGAAAGACATTACAATGAACTCATAATTCCCATGAAGACAACAGAAATCAGTCTTCGGGATATCCCCATCCTTCACACACATCTGATGATATCTTGAATGAAAATCGATATTTGAGAACAAAATTTCACCCTTCAGTTGATAGAATAAATCATCAATCTGTGGAAGAGGATAGAGATTCTTCATTGTCACTTTGTTTAAGTGACGATAATCAACACACCACCGCAAACTACCATCACCCTTCTTCCCGAACAAAATTGGTGCACCCCATGGTGACACACTTGGCCGAGCAAAACCGCACTATAACAGACCATCAACCTATAAATGTAGCTCTCGTAAATTATAAGGTTCTATTTTATATGGATACATAGGAGATAGGAGATACTCCTGGTGGTAGCTCGATCCCAAACTCGATGTCTCATCAAGGGGGTAAGGCTACAACCTCTTCTGGAAAGACATTACGGTACTCTTCTATGAACCTAGGAAACACCAACTGAAAAACATCTGAAGAACCCAGAATTAGCTCAGCCATCAAGTATGATAAGGGTAGAACACACCTCTGACCCATCCAAGGGTCTCCCTCACCAACAAACACCATTGGCTCTCCATCCTCATCGAAGAATGCAACCTGCCTCCAGAATCAATCCATGATAGCCTGTACCTAATACAACCAATCCATGCGGAGGATGACATCATATGGTTCTATTTTTAAACATTGAAAATATCCCCAAGAGTGGTGCTTCCCCAACACTAACTCACAGTCTCTACATACTTCAAACAAGTCAGTACGACCTCCAACTGGCATAGTCAATGCCAAGGGCACTGGAAGACTCTCTATCTCAAGTACCGAATCATGGACAAGGGTAGGTGATGTGAAGGAGTGTTTCACTCCTGAATAAAAAAATGCATACACTAAGGTAGAAAACAAGAAAAGGGTACCTAGAAAGATGTCTAGATCACCTGGTGATGGAAACACTAAAGCATGAAGCTGACCACGACCTCCTCCATGACCTGTATGATGCTGATGATGACCATCACCAAGGCCGCGATCTTCTCTCTGAGGAAGGGGAGCATCACGAGGTAGTCTTATGCCTGTCCAATCTACCCTCTGCATATCTAAAGCTGGTACAACCTTCTAATGCTGCTTTGGCTGGAACTGCCTCAATAGAGGAACCTGGAGTGGAACACCTGGTGCGTAATAACTGCTTTGAAAGGCCAGAAACTCTCGCTGCTGATTACCTCGACCATCACAAGAAAAAAAAGTGCCTGATCCCTTGGCATTGGCCTATGATATACTGCCCCTGGAGAAACATGATGCTGAGGGCTAGGACCTACCCCCAACCAAAAGAAAACTCTTCTTCACTAAAAACCGGGAACCTCAGACCACAACTCTTATTCATGAGGAATCATGAAGACTACCCTATTGTGATGATTTGGTTCTCGAAAATGTCCTCTCAACAACCTCTTCCCTTTCCAGAACCTCAAGATTTGTCTTCAGCATAAATGGGGTGACCTGGTGCTAGATCTCTGGATGCAAGGAATCCTCGAAATAACTCACCCTGGCCTGCTCATATGGAATCAATTATGAAGCATATCATAAAATGTTCCTGAAATAGATTCCAAACTCTCGCACACTAGAGATCTCCTGTCAAAGGTGAAGAATCTCTTGAAGTATGGATGCCTTTGTGGTCAAAGAAAGAATCTCAACTCTAAACTTGTCTCGGAACTCCTCCCATGATATCGCTAACTCCTCGCGATCCCCGAGGAACAAGAACCACCACTACCTCGCTGCTCCACATAGAATGGTCACAAACAAGGACACCCAATGATACTTCCAAGCATAGATCAAACTGAAACCTATATCATCCTACTCCAACCAGTCTTCTGTGACTACATCTAAAATGGATCCCTCATACTTCTACAGACTCTGGCGCTGAAACTCTCGGAGTTTTCTCCTCCATGCGTTTTTGTCATTAACCTCTACCCAGAAACGATCTAATGGCATAACCTACTAAACATTTTATATGAAATACTATGAGGACATAGAGTTGGAGCCATACATGTAAAATAAAAAACAATTAGAGCTCCTAAACATGGAATATGGAAGACTCAACATTAATTAATTAATTATTTTCTTTTATTCATTTTAGGTTAACCTATCCCAAGGTCTACCCATTCAAACACAGGAATAAAGAAGAATGATGCATGATACTTTCCTAGGACTCTACCCTAAAAATAGTATCACCTTGTTTAATAGCCATTGTAAACTTAAAGGTCCATGCATGAGATCATAGGGGGCCTTAAACGCCTATGTCTCAGTTGTTCTCCAGTTTTTACATCTCCTGCTAAACATGAATGACACTGTTTCCCTACCAACCCATGAAACCTCACCTGTGCCTAACTCCAAACTCCATTTTATCCCTCAACTAGAGCCTCTCATACCACTCTATCATGACCCCCTCCCCACAAAGTGTACCCCTCTAGGTTCGGCAATGTGAGAAGGGAGATAATGAACCCCAAGTCCTGCCTCCATTAGGACCTAGGTTGGTGACTAGCACCGAGGGTATAGTAAACTCACAGATGGGAGGAATTACCCTATAAGAGAACACATACAAAAGAGAGAGATAAGATAGGAACCAACCAACTAAAACTCAGAAAAGAATATAAATGAAATCCCAAGTACACATATGTAATGTCATGTAAAAATACTATAACTGAAAGGGGAAAACTGCAAGTACCCAAAAGAAAGTAAAAACAATAGTAACCACGAATCCGAAACAACTCCTGCAACCCCAAGCCAGTAGAAACCAGCATGATCTCTAACCTACTCCAAGTGACCTAAAAATAGTTTATATATACATAGGGTGAGTATAAAAGTATACACAGTAGGATCCTTACTGAATGCTCTCTTGCAAAAGTAAGGAAAGCATGATAAAGCACAGTGAACAAAAAGTGAGACTAAATCATCACCTAAAAAGGCATACAATATTCCTTGCCTCACCATGACTACTCTCACCAATTAATGCATAAAATAGTATATAATATAATAAAGAATATCAAGGTTACCCCACTACTACTTCCATACTAGTTTTCCACTTTTCCCCAATGTCGCACATCCTAAGCATCTCTCTCCAAAAAGGCCTTCCCTCAGACACCTGGGTGAAGCACCCAAACATGCACCTCATGTAACAAAACCACCACGTCCACGTAAGAAAAGTAACTAGGTAGTTTCTTGGGGCCACCAAAACTCGCATAACGTGTATCATATGTCAGGTATTAAACCTCAAGCCATTATAGCCTATACACTGAGTAAGGATCCTCAAGCCATCATAGCTTATACACGTTACACCTCTAGTAGTCCATAGGAAAATATATCCAGAATATATATGTGTGAACAACCACGATCCATTATAACACTCTACACACATATATGGGGAAAACTAACCACTGTGCCTACCAGCACAAGCAACTTCCATGAGAAGAGATTGGGGATAAAGGGGTTAATCAACCATCCATCCTCCCACCAGAATGTTGGGGAAAGCACCCCTAGGACTCAAAATCCCTGGGGTTTCAGTTTCCCTAACTGAAAGGGTGGAGTAGCATATAAAAAAACAAAAAGTAAAGAATATACTATATCTCACAACCACACTCTTGGCATAACCTAGTCTTAGACTCAACTGCAGCTAACATCTCTCAGACTCCCAGCTGCGACTTCTAAGACTAGGTATCTTATAAGCACACATCCATTTAAAGAGTATTAATACATTAATTCATTCCCTTTTTATCAGTTTCACTTTACATTAACAAATTATTTAAATATTAATTAACCATAAACAATTCCACATTGTATTTAATTACCATCACACCCAAAGTCTGTTCTCCTCAGCATTGCATCCCAGTAAGCTCCAACCCCATGGGTTAACATCATTTATTAAATTATTTATTTACATCATTACTTTACCATATTCCCAGGCATTCTAGAAAAACATTGTATGCTACTAAACACAAGGGGGCCTGACACGGTGAGTAGATGAACTAACTGTCTAGTCTTTTCCTCCTATATCAAGAGCGTAGACCCATCCTCCCTTGAGATGATAAACACAGAGTGAACGTGGCATACCCCGCGTGTCTTCTCCTCTTTCAGAAGAAGAGTAGTCAAGAATTAATGCCTTGATCAGTGGGGAATGTAAAGAAGATAAACAACTAATAAGAATTAGTAAGCATCCAAACATTCACATACAACCAATTTCATCATCCCTAGTGTCCTCCCTGACACCCACATGCATAAACTGATGCATCTCTCCCCTCTAAGAGTAAACTGCTGCCACAACCAATAGGCCTTATTTCCCCCACATATCACAACAGCCTTTCAGGCTCACATTACAACAAAAGCAGTAGGAAAAGAATCATCATATCAATTGGGCTCTTGGACCTTAAACAAGAAAAAGGGTAACTCAGAACCCTAAAAGGAATTATATTTTATCAAACAACCAATTCATTAATCCATCTTGGATTAATCAATTTATTATTCATAGGTCCCAACATTGGGAAACCTAAATAGTAAGCTATCACAAATAATTAAACATTATTACTACACTAATTTGATTAACATCAAATTATAACAAGAAGAACCAGATTCATTTACATGCCCCTTTATCTTTAGCCAAAAAATTATCAATTAATTTCAGATTTAATTTCTTTACCAATTTCCATCAAGAATGAAAAGATAAACAAAGTAAGCATATATATCACACTATCTAGACAAAACAAGAGGCAATAACATAAAATCAATATAAATTTATTTATCTAGTTAAAATATTTATTATGTCAATTCCATTGTGATTTAGTGGGATAAAACACGCCAAAAATAAAGTTTCAGATAAAATAAAAGAGAATCAATGAATCCCCTACCTCAGACGGTTCTTGACATTCTTTATATGAGAATGAACGACACAACGGGTTATGATCTCCTACTTTGTGACAACTATGTCCACCCGAGTATGTAGAGACACCACCACATCGTCCAACACCCAAGAAAATCCCATTAGGTACATGGGGGAAAAAATTCAATAAAAGGTAAAGGAGAAACATATGGAGATGAACAAAAAATAATGACGATAGATCATAACTTATATCGAAGATTGATCGATACTACTTGGTTGCATCAAAACAGAGTGGAACCAATATAAGGAGGAAAGTTTGATTGTGCAACTCCTATGAGATGGAATGAAAAGTTCGAGAATATCACAGCTGAGAACAAGGAGGAAGAACTTGGGAGGAATATATATCATCCCTTTAGAATATTTAATGGAGAAGAGGATTAAGATATGCTAGATTTTCCTTTAAAAGAGGATCACATTAAACCATGCGGTTTGACCAAGTAAAAGTATCCCGAGCCTTAGGGAAATTAATATAGGAGTTATGGTCTTTGAACCGGCCTTAGAGTCCTTAAAATAAAGCTTTAAATGCATTTTATGTCAAATGAAATGTGAAAGGGGAGAAACTGTAGTACGTTGGAAACATTGTTCCTTAAAACGAAATTTGGAAAAGGAAAGAGGTCACTGTTGGAAGCTCACCGTTCTGGAAACACTGTTCATGAACTCCAAATTTGGAAAAGTAAAGAGGTCACCATTGGAACCTCACCATTATAGAAACACTATTCCTGGACTCAAAATTTGGAAAAGGAAAGAGGTCACCATTGGAACCTCACCGTTCTGAAAACACTGTTCATGAAATCAAAATTTGTCAAAATAAAGAGGTCACCGTTGGAATCTCACTATTCTAGAAACACTTTTCATGAACTAAAAATTTGGAAAAGGAAAGAAGTCACTGTGGGAACCTCACCGTTTTGGAAACACTATTCATGAACTCAAAATTTGACAAAGGAAAGAGGCTACCATTGGACCTCACCGTTACACTATTCACATAAGCTAATCGATGACACTATTCACATATGATTACCATTTCACTGTTCACCTAAGGCTACCATTTCACTATTCACCTAAGGCTATCGATGACACTGTTCACATAAGGGTACCTTTAACACTATTTGCATAAGGTTACCGTTACACTTTTCACATAAGGCTACCGTTGCACTGTTCACCTAAGGAAACCATTGCACTGTTCACCTAAGGCTACCGATGACACTGTTCACATAAGGTTACCATTGACACTGTTGACATAAGGTTACCATTGTACTATTCACACAAGGCTATCGTTGCATTGTTCTCCTAAGGCTACCATTGGAACTATTCATAAAGATAATGTTGGGACTACACCAAATTGGAAATTTGGGAAAGTTTTGGGGATATGTCACCTTGACCTCTCGGAACACCTCAAACACCAGATTTCTACAAAAGAATGGACTCGAGAGGTTTGATCCAATATAGAACTCCTCAGTATTCCTAGTGGTTGTCTAGAGTGATAGTAAGTAGAGAAAATGGTTGAATGAATGAAATTTTGGCAGAAAATAATTTTAAAACAAAACCAGGTTGGGGTATTAGATGACGTGTAATCCCATTTCACGTCGTGTAATACATTGGGATTAGTTTTCACTAAAAAATGCATCGACTCTTCATTTTTTTAACACTGAAATATTACACATCCTGAAAGCCTTATTTATGCCATGTAAAATGTCTACATGATGTGAAAAATCCAAGACAAGTCTCAAAACCATCTTTCATGTCATGTAATCTTGTTACACGACGTGTAATTTCCATTTTTATAGCCTTTAGCAACTAAAGTCCTCCAAAATCCCCCAAGCCTCCTACAAAAACTCCAAAAAACAATAAAATCTCAAAGTAATAGACCAGTTAGGCATGGACTATTAAATTAGATACCTATCAAATGACTGTCTCCCTTGAGGATCCAAAACCAATCCTAGAAGAAAGATGGGTATGAACAACCACCCCATGAGATACCCCACAAGGATCTTGTTACACTTATAACACTACTAACATACAAACACATTAACTTTCAATGATAAACCACCCATGTATTGTTCAAATGTTGTAGCAAGAATGTCTATATCCAAGAAAACCTTCTACAACATCTACAAGCAAGAATTATAACGTTAACCTAAATGATCAAAAAACACACTACACAAGCAGAACAACCACACCACCTGAAAATACAAATTGGGGGATACCATCTTCCATGTAAATATATCATCTACTCTGGGTAGCAATGACTTGACCATATGTGTTTAATCATACCACATTTAATGAATCTTGATTAGGAATAAAGACCTCCCCTTTCCGCATGTCAGGACTTCATCACACACCACATCACACACATCACATGCCAAGGTAAAAAAACATCTCATCTCATATAAAATATGGTTCAAACATATCATTACAATGAAAATAAAAGAAATATAAGACTCAAAACAACTCTAGGTACTATCCATGCATATTTATCTCTCACTCCTAAGTACTATCTTCCTAACCACCATGACAATGGAACACAAAAACCAAAGGAATGGTCCTTCCTTGCATTGGATTCTCCCATCAGTCCCGGATCTACACAATCTATTCCAAAAATGTCGCATCTTCCTCAATATTCAAATCTTCCCAGTCCATGACATGAGATTCATTGTGAATATACCGATGAAGTTGGGATACATTTAGGACATCATTGATCCACTCTAACCACAGTGGAAATGCCAACCTGTATGCCGCCTAACGAAGATGACCCAACACATCAAAGGGTCAAAAAAACATGGGATAAATATTACTCCCTCTGCCAAAACTCTTCTACCGCCTTGAGGGGAAACCTTCAAGTACACGTTTTCCCAAACGTTGAACTCCAAGGGCCACCTCATACGATAAACATATGACTTCTGATGATCCTGTGCTGCTTTCATCCTCTCACAAACAAGATGAACCTTCTCTATCATGCGCTACACCACATCTAGGCCAAGAACTACTGCCTCCTCACCCTCTATCCAGTAGAAAAGAGAATGACACGACCTCCCATACAATGCCTCAAATAGATCCATGCCAATGTAAGAGTGATAACTATTATTATGAGAAAACTCTACTGAGGTTTGGTGATGTACCCAAGATTCACCAAAGTCTAATACACCTGCTCACAACATATACTCCAACATCTGGATAATATGATCTGTCTTCCCATCAATCTGAGGTTGGAAAGTAGTGCTAAGTCATAACTAGGTTCCAAAAGCATGTTGAAATCCCATAGGTAAACTGTGTGTCCCAATCTGAGATGATGGGCCTCATAAGTACATGAAACCACACCACGTCTTCCACATACCACTTGGCTAAGGAATGCACTGCGCCCAACTCCTGGATCTCTAAGAAGTGGGATTATTTCATCCATTGATCCACCATCATCCAGATAACATCATAACCTCCTTGAGATCTAGGTAACCATATGAATAAATCCATTTAGATTTCATGCCATTTCTACTTAGGGACATCCAATGGCTAAAAAAACACTAGGGACATGATTCATGGATTTTACCTACTGACATCCCAAAAAATATTTCACAAACTCTGCCATTTCCCATTTCATCATGGGAAAAAAATGAATCATTAAGCCACAATACATCTTAAAAAATCCTAGATGCACCTCCAGGGGTTAACTATGAAACTCACAAAGGAATTCACTATACACCACCACCAGAATAAGAAACTTCCCAAAAAAAATCATTTGGTTACGAACATCCTACAACTATCCCTCTGGAGCATCACCGTGGCCTAAATGATTGTGCATCACTTCTATCTCTGAGTCTCTCAACTGAGACTCCCCCACCTGCTGCATCAGAGAGGACTACGTTGTCATCTGAAACAAATATCCTTTAACACCATCCACTCTTTCATCTAAGTGTAAGGATAAAAACTCCTCCATAACTCTCTAAGCATCTGTAGATTCTCGAACAACCAACTTCTACAACTTTCTTCTCAAAGCATTGACCACATCATTTCCCTTTCCTATAGTATAGGATATTTTAAAATCATAGTCCTAAAGGAACTCCATCCAGCTCCATTATCATAGATTTATATAACATTGGGAAAATATATAACTCAATCTCTTATGATCTTTAAAGACCACAAATCACTCCCTAATGAGGTAATTTATCCTCAAATTCAGCGTGAACACAACTACTACTAACTCCAAATAGTGGGTGGCATAATTATGCTTGTGGGGAAATAACTACCTAGACCCATAAAAAATCACTAATCCCTGCTGCATCAGTACACAACCAAAACCTAGATACGTAGAATCATAAATAAAATCAAACATCACCCCTTATTTTGGAAACTGAAACTTTGGATCACTAACCAACATTCCTTTTAGGTAACCGAATGCTACCTAACACTAATCACTCCACACAATATATTGATCCTTTCAAGTCAAATCCATCAATAGAGGTGAAAATCAAGATAAATATGGTCCAAACCTAAGTTAATATCATCTAAGACATTAAAAAATATAACATTTTGCCACTTTCTTGGGTTATGCCCAAGTAAAAACCACTTCATCATTTGACGAGTCCATTTATACACCATAATGATACACCACATGCCCAAGAAAACGTACCTCAGGTGTCCAGAACATACAATTTGAAAACTTTCCATAGAGTCAGTGGCATTGAAGAACCTGTATAACAGTTATGAGATGTTTGGTATGCTCCTCATATGAAATCGAGTAGATTAAGATATTATCGATGGATACTATGAAAGACTGATCTAGAAAATCATGGAACATAGAGTTCATAAGTCCCATGAACATAGCTAGTGAATTCGTAACACCGAATGACATGACTACGAATTCGAAGTAACCATACCTGCATATGAAATTAGTCTTCGAGACATCACCCTCCTTCACCCCAAACTAGTGATATCCAGACCATATATCGATATTATGGAACCAACTCTCCCCTCTCAGCTAGTCAAAAAGATTTTCTATCCTTGGAATAGGGTAATGGTCCTTGACCGTTACCTGATTCAACCTCTTCTAGTCTATATAAAACCTTAGGCCATCATCTTCCTTATTGGAGAGCAACGTGGAGATCCCCATGGAGACAAAATGGGATAGATAAAACCCTTCTACATTAGATTATCAATCTGAATCCTCATATCCCACAACTCAGAAGGTTCTATATAATAAGGATCCATCGAAATAAGAGTAGAACTAGGCTGAAAGTCTATCCTGAACTCAATATCCCACCATGGGGGTAGCATCACAACCTCATATGGGAAAAAAATCCTGGAACTCCCCAACAAACCTCAGAACCTCACCCATCTAAACATCCACTAAATCAACTCACAGCTCAACCAACAAAGAAGAAGGGGTTCCACACACCGACTGCCCACCTGACAAACCTGCTCACCAATAAAAGCCTCACATTGACCACTAACATCTAAAAACATGACTATACTCTAAAAGAAGTCGATGATGACATGCAGGTAATAGAAAAAATTGATGCTAAGGATGAAATCATATGGATACATCTTAAGTAAGAAGAGATATCCACATGACTGATATGGTCCCATCATCAGTCTACAACCCCCGACACATATCTAACAAGATGGTCTGACCTCCAACTAGAATACTCAACACCAGTGGAATGTGAAGCCTCTCTATATATAGTCCCAAAGCATGGGATAGAGTGGGTGAAACAAAAGAGTGAAAATATCCTAAATCCAACAATGCACAAGAATGGGTACTGAACAAATTAATCATTCCTCTAATGACCTCTGGCCTCAATGGAACTACTACCATTGATGCGTGGAAATAACCACACCTAGCTCCCCTACATCTATTATGATGAACACCTCCCCCACCACATTCTACTAGTGATCCCTAATCATGAGGTACATCCTGATGTAGGCATCTACATCCCCTATCTCACCTCAGTAGAGCAAAATCATGTTGTCCCTTATACAAAAACAATATTGTCAAAAATTGCTGTTGAGGTTGACACTGAGCCTTTCCACCTCCACAAAAATGATTTCAAGCATAAACTAGGAACTAATTTGGAAGATGACCATGAATATCGTAGAAGAAACACATTGTCCCTAAGCCCATAAAAAGGAATGGGGACCGATGAAACCAAAAGGTCGGTAAGGAAGATACTATGGTGGCCTCCCTACCGGTCGAAACCTCGAATGTGCGGGCACCTAAGACCTTCCAATGACAACTATGTCTCTCGAAGAACTCAGCTAGAATCCCTATCACATCAGTCCTCCATGTGAGTGCATCCGCTCAACCACATCTACCTTCTTCTGAACCTCTACATACATTGTCAACATAAAAAGGAGTATCCATATACTTGATGTAAGGGTGAAGAGCTTCCTCAAGACATATCACATGACACTCCTAATCCATAAAATAGATCTAGGGAAAAGTGTAGAAGGTCCTTGATCATGATCCCAAGATCCCATACTAAAATACTGCCCTACTGAAGGGATATTATACCCTTCCTTTTCTCATCCTTCATAGTTGAAAAAAGGAACTCCACCCAAAAATCCTTCTGAATGTCGACCCAAAACACATCTTCCCCTTTCACTCTCCCAAAAATAATGTCAACCACTAATGTGAAGCTCCTAGCAACTAACAAACTGCCAAAGGGACTTTGTACTCTATCGGTCCATGAATTAGACTGAAGGTAATCCCCAAATCATCTATCCAACCTTCTTTCTTTAAATTATAAATAGTTCCCTCACACTTTCCCAAAGCCTTCCATAGGAAAGCACACAACACCCTCCACTACTGAACATACTCCCCCATTGGATCTACCCTGAAGTAATCAAAGAGATCGGCCTACTGAATCTCTACTTCCTGAGCCACACACGGACGATGTCTATGATCCATATCTGAAAGGTAAGAAAAGATTTTATAATTCCGAATAGTACGGAACTTTACCAAAATTTATTTTAATTAATTTTATTCCTTTTAACCTTCCCAAAACAACCCAATTCAAACAATAAAACAAGTCATTATGATGCATATACCTTTCCTAGGTCTCTAACCTGAAAACAAGTCCATATCGCTTGGTTGTTCGATAATCTCATAGTCTATGCACTCGATCATGGGCCCCCCTAATTCCTATGTCCTAGTTGGTCTCCTTAACCTATGTCACGCACCAAGGTCAACTAGAACTATTTCTATACCATCCCACGCAATACTCACTGTGCCTATTCCAAAACTCCAACCTATCTCATAATCATCACCTCAAATACCACTCTTTCATGACCCCTCCCTCTAAAGCTACCCCTCCTAGACTGAAAATGAAGAAAAAGAGAAAATGACCCACCTTGTCCCACCTTCAGTAGGCCCGGATGGGCGAATAGCACCAAGGGTGTAAAAATCTTACAACATGGGTGAGATTACCCTTTTTAATAAAAAAATATTGGGAGATATGAAGGATCATCCACAGATAAACTCGAAGACATATATATAAAAGAAATCAAAAAATTCATCCCACATGAATGTGAAAATAAAATAGATACAAATACATAGATCTCCAAAGTAAACACTAAAAGTAAATCTAAGAAGAGACACAAAAACAATCAAAATATAAACTTTTAGGGTGCAGTACGGTCCAAAAAGTATTCCTAGAAACCTAAAAGTAGTTTATATATATATGGTGAGAATATAAGTATACTCTATATTAAAACAAAAGTCCCCCGTGCACATGTGAAAGAAGCATACCAATACCCCTAAACATCACCACATAAGGTATACTAACTACCCCAACCTCACTAAGGAATGCTCACCAAATAATGCAATTCATGTAATATAATATAAATCACATCAATTATAAGGTTCCCCACACCACTTTCCAACTAATAAGACACTATCAAACCCTAATGGAAAAATTATTGGCGCTCCCACCACTTCCTAACATACCACATCACATCCTGCTTGCACACACCTAGGACTCACAACCACATTACATCCCACTCGCAGACACATGGACCAAAAACCACATCTCATCCCGCTCGTAGACACCTAGGACTCAAAGCACATCTTATTTAGAAGACCCTTGGGAATGAACAACACATATCATCCTAAAGACAGTTGTGAAAACTCAACTCATCACATCCTGAAGACACCTGGGAAAGCACAACTCACCCACACACACCTAGGCATCACAAATCACAACCTTCCTAAAGAAAATTGGGATATAAAAACCTAGGATAAGGTTAAGGGAAGAGTGGGTGGATAACCATCCATCTTCCCACCATGATGTTTCGGAATCACACCCTCCCCCATGACAATGGGTGTGTTTGGAACATAGTGCTCAAATATAGTGGGGTATGTATAGAAATCACTATGAAAATACAAGTATATACATATAAGATGCCAAATAATCATACAAAACATATGGGTTCTCCACAAAAAAACCATGTCTCCACACCATCACCTTTGCTACTACCTCTAAATGTATGAAACAACACGCCAAGACTTAAAACTGTTTCATTTTCCTAACCAAGTTGTTTGACCCATTCCATTATTTATTTACAAATTCATTTGTTCATTACATTAACCAAACCAACCGTTCCATCCCATACTTCAACAGAAAACATTTATTCATTCCATAACTACCTAGTTAACTACTAAGTACAACATACAACAAGAAACGTAACAAAATTCATTTATTGAGAAACTCCAGGTGAAGTACCCATACCAACAATCAACATCCATATTCAAGGTCTTCCCTCCAAAACCATCCAAACAAAACCAAACACAGGAACACATCATCACAAAAATTGATCATATCCCTACTACACAACACTTCTCATTCATTCTATAATCAATCAATATCTCAACTTGAGATTCCATTTCACCACCCAAGCCATATCACAACACACAACCATGCTCACAACCGAAACATATCACAAACCAATCATTTTTTTCCAGATTTAATAAGGAATCCCTTAATTAATTACAGTTGTTAATTCATAGGTTATTACAATAACTGTATAATCCCAAGGCATCCATTTATTATCCAAATTTATTTGGTTAACCAATTTCCATATATATGTGTTCAACATAAAATCAAACAATGACACAAATAATGATTATTTTTATCTTGGAATTTATCCCATATAGAGAACATAGTATCAAAATTAACATCAAGGTTGTAAAGGAATACAAATAAAACCCCTCCACCACTTTTAAATTCCATTTATCTGATTCTTATCTTTTGTTAATTTGGAACATATAGGATCCATAGGTAGACAAGGTAAACCCCTCCCACATGATTCACAACAAGGAGAAATGAAGGAAATACTACCTGAAAGGGATGTCAACATTATTTTCACAAGAATAGATAACATGAAGGACCTATGATTACCTATCCCATGAGATCTAAATCCACCTAAGGATTTCGTGGCACCATCACACCAAAAAAAACCAAAAGGGACACCATTAAGAATATGGGTAAGAAATTTACATAGTATTAAAATAATATTTGGAAGAAAAAAAAGATGAAATAGAGAGGAATTAAAAGATGACGAAGGGAGAATGTACCATTAGGTCACCACAGATCGCTAATGGGAAATCACTGAGATCAAAAAAATAAAGAGGGAGGTATAGGGCACACAAAACTACTCAGGATACCTAGGGTTCATCTGGAATTAGAGGAAGTAGAGAAAATAATTAAATTAATGAAATATCCACCAAAAATAATTTTAAAACAAAATTGGATAGGGGTATAAGATGACGTGTAATCCCCTTTCATTTCATGTAATACCTGAGGTTTTATTTTCACCAACAAATGCATCACCTATTTATTTTATTTTATTTTTTTTCCTAAACCCAAAATATTACAGTCGTGAAACCCTTCTTCACTCCGTGTAAAATGTCTGCATGATGTGAAAAGTCCAAGACAAGCAATGAAACTGAATTTTATGTTTTGTAATCCGGTTACACAATGTGTAATCCCCAATAAATTAGAAACTAAAATCCTCTAAACTACCCCCAAATCCTTTTATAAACACTCTAAAACTGAAAAAATCACAATGTAATGGACCAAGAAGGCACAAAACATTACACACATCACTGTCTTTCTACAACCAGAAGACCTCGATCATCAATATCACATAGACAATTAGAAACTCAAAAGTTATTAAGGTGTTTAAAAAAATCATCTTGTATATTTCTTATGAAAAATACTTTAAAAAATATTATACTTATATACTATCAGTGTAACATGACGTTACAAACTATTAATAGAATTATATGTAATATTTTTTGAAAAATATTCCTCCTCCCCAAACACTACATCTATTTATAGTCATGTTTCCAATGGTCATATCCATAAATCTCAGAGGTTTTCACAACAACTTCATACAAAATCCTTATTTACATAAAATGAATCATATCAGCTTGTTTTTACCATGATCATACTTTTATACATTGCTATAGTGTATCTGGATTTCATATGGTTGGAATAGAAATTATTCATATTGAAAAACAATTTTTTTAATCTGTTGAATTAAACAAATTATTGTTCAATAGGCTTGATATAACTTCATCCAATAGACTCTGTTATAATTATATATTCTAGAATTTTTGAAATATTCATTTTATAAAATCTGTAATCACCAATATGATGTTACAAAACATTTAAAACCGATTACAGAGATTAATTCCATTTGATAAAATATATTTATATATTCAGAAAATATCTTATCTGAAAATAAATTATTATAAATATGGAGGTATAAAATTTCATAAAATATAAACTATTAAGGAAATGTATTTTGATTTTAAAAATAAGGTTTGAAAGTGTTGAGATATATTATTTCGACCCCACATGATGAGGTTTTCCTTCATTCTGATATTTTGGTTTCTAATAATGGTGGACAAATAGGCTTTAGATTAGAGATTTGAGAGAATCTGAAAACCTCCAAGGGTTGATAAAATTATCTATGGAGTCTTGAATCATTACAAAATGAGGAGGGATTTAGTAGAATTGGGTAATCTCAGTAAGACCAGTTCACCATTGATAATTTTACTAAGAATTCTATTTATAATCATGAGTAGGTTGGTAGTGGAGAACATGTACATGTTGAGTCCCTAGGGCATGGAGATTTCATTTTCGTAGTAGGATTAGAAAGTTCTTCTTGTTAGTGTGGATTATAGTGTTTCCACTCATTGAGGTATGTATATACAATTTAAAATTTAGGAGGATCTAAATCTCTAAATTAAGTAGAATAAAATTGAAGGTAATTTGGAATATTTGGAATATTGAGATCAATCCTTGATATATATCTTATAATTAAATATTATAGAATGGTAAGAAGACCTTGGTTGATGATGAGGTTTTCCAAAAAGTAACTCATAAGAATACCATGAGAGTGAGGGAATATTATGAAATGAAAAAAAACTATAGTTAATTGGTCACATAGAAATAACTTTTACATTTTTTATTCATTTAATTAATATTATCTTGTGAATGAGTTGATATATTATCACCATTAAAGTGTTTGGTATATTCATTTTCTACTAAAAGTGTGCCTGTGTCTTGTATGAACCTTTCAAATTTTCCCTTTTTATCATTTTATTTATTTAATAAATGGGTTATGGGTATTTGTGTAACATACTGAGATTTTAAAAGGAAACACTTTGTTCAATAGTGTACATGATACACTACATCGAGCTTAAATGAGCAACTAAATATAATTATTTAAATGTTACCATTATAAACTACCTATTAGAATGCAGGGTATGAACATGATTTAATAAAATAAGAAAATATTCTTTAAACAAACATACACACACAAATATATATAATGAATTATATGGTGAATAATTAATTATAAATGAAAATAAAACACTTTTTAAAGCTAAAAGGAAGTCTTTTTCTGAAAAAATATTTTAATGCACACAAGTGTGTTTTATACCAATAAAATAAAAAATCACACGTTTTGGATTATATTAATTAATTATATATATATATATATAATATTAAATATAATGCCTAAGATTCATCTTATGCGTTTTCTAGAGATGATATAATAATAAATCCATTTTTACATTTCAAAAACTAATTTTTTCTAAAGAGTAGTTTTACAATATTTTGATGGAGCACTTGTTTTAAATATATTTTTTACAATTTATTAAATTATGTTTTAAAATAAAATTATTATTTTAAATAGGAATATCAAAATTTACTTTGGTTTAATATTTTTTATTTTTCTGATAAGTTTCATTTTTTGACAAATAGTGAAAAAATACTGAATTTTAATTGAAAAATGATTTTTATCTAATTTATTTATATTATTAGATTATATTTTATATTGATTTTAAAGTATAAATAGTTAAAATATACATAAATACATCTAATTTGGTTAACTTGAATTAATTTTACATTGAAATTGAATATAAAATCATTTCAAACTTTTAAACATTTTTACATTAAAAACCCGTTGTTTTATCCCGTTCGCAGGATTAATTTTAAATTAATTTTTGAAGATTATATGAAGTGAATATGGAGAAATTTATTCCTTATTTTGAATCATAAGTAAAAAATTTATTTAATAGGTTCCTTTTATATTCAGACTATATGAATAGTAACTTTGGTAATTCTTATTACCATATTTATTGGTAAATTAGGAATTTGAAGATAAAAATAATATTATAAATATTATACAATTATCATAAAACTTTTCCTAATTTTATTGGATGAGTTTATCAAAAAAAAAATAATTGGGCCAACTATGTGAACAATTAGAGTTCCTTTTACGACTTTAATACATTTATAGTATTTTATTTTAATGAAAAGTTGAAGATGTCATATTTGTATTTTAATAACTAATAAATTTAAAAAATTTGTCTATTTAGAAGATATATTAGAGTATAAATATATTTTTAAAGATAGAATTTTTATATCAATCATGGTATTTTATTTTTAATTTGTATGAAATAAATAATTACCGTAGAGGCTTACACAATGATGACGCCGTAATTATTTCATTAATGGAAATATTAAATAATTGATATTAAAAATATTAAGATAAATATAATTTAAAATAATTAATGTCATAAAAAATTTTTGTGGATTAATTTGAAATTTTAGTGAAGTGTTAGAATAATTTCTTCTAATTTATATTTTTATTTCAATATTTTTAAAAATTAAAGTAATAAATTGTGTTAAAATTGACATTAATGATATTTTAAAATAAATAATATTTTATTAAATGAAATAAAATTAATAAAAATATAATTTTTCTTCCAAATGATTGATATAAGGTTTAAAATTTCATAAATTATGCATTTATGGTACTTTTTACATATTATAGTAACTATATTAACCATTGAATATTAAAAAAACCTTTTGGAATGATAAGAATTAAAGAGGTTAATTAAGTGTTAATGCCAAAGGATAAGTATTAAAAATTTGTTAAAATATGGATAATTTTTATTTTATGAAATTATTTATGACCATAATAATACTATATTCTAAATAAATAATTTTGGGTCCATTTTTACTGTAAAATTATTTTATATTAATTTAATATTTTGAATAATTCCAAGAGTGCCCCTCTCCTATCCTATAAAATATCACCTCTTATTCTATTTTCTTTACACATAAATTTTCTTTTTCAGAAAAAATCTATAAAATTTACTTCCTAGTATACCACTACATATAATATATCTATTAGTTTAGGTATAACACCACCCTTAGTGGTCTTAATGTGTTAAGAAAAAGAGGTCGTCCGAAGAAGAGGTGTTGTTTCAATAAAGTATTTGTATATTGTTTCTTCTACAACTAACTTAAAATATTATTCAATCATGATGAAATAATAAAAACAGAATACTAAATATACTGAGATGTTATTATGTTAATATCATCACCTAAATCCATCTTGAATTCCATCTAATGGGAAAATAATTTATCATTCATGTGTAAAACAAACTACCGCCTCACGAACCGATGAAAAGCATTTTCCATCACCGTATTTCAATATTGGTTATAATTATGGTATTAATATTTATATATTATATTAGTTAAAAATTTATTTTAATGGAAATATAATATATAATTTTATTTTTTTACCTTTACATGCATAGAAAAATGATAATGTCATTTGTGTGTACGTGCGAACTATCACCTCCACGAAGCGATGTGATTCATTTTTCATCACCACATCTCATGGATGATATATATAATTATATTTTTATGATTAATATTATATTGATGATATTATTATCATTTTTTAATGATAAAATTATACTTAAATTCTTTTTATAATGATCATTGAAAAATGGAACCGTTACTCATGCGTACATACGACCTACCCTCTCCAACTGTAACATAGTTCATTTTTCATAACTATCTTTAATGAATGGATTTAAAGTTACTATTGATATAAAAAAATTATTATTATGTCCTGATAATTATTTTTTATATGATAAACTAATGACCACCTTGACTATAGACATAATATCAAAGTCATTTTGGACTCAGGTATCAAATATCGTCAAAATGTCCAACATGAACTTAAATAATTAGGTAATTGTTTTACAAACTAATAAGTGATATAAAAGGAATAAAAAACTTTAATTTTTTTCCAAATATATATAATAATTAACATTTTATTATTATTCTGGAATATAAACGTTGCACGTGACGAGTCAGACTCAGGGTAAGGGACTTCGTCTAAATCTCTTATCATTGATTCATTTTTTGATGTTATACACCCAAATTCTTTTATGTGGTGTATATACAGCCTATTTGACTTATAAAATAATTAATTTATTTATTATAATGTTATTTAATGTTTTTTTAAATGTTGTTATTTCATGGGGATTATGATTTTATTGTTCAAAGTAGTGTGGGACACTTTGAATGTTTAAATATTTAATTATCAAATATTTTTATACATGTTAATATTCTTAATATTATTTTAAATATTTAATTATATGGATATAAATGTATTGTAAATGAAATTTTATTTCTATTTTAATTTCATTCAATAGTCTTAAAAAGGAATATTATTAGTTGTTTTATATGGAACGTTGTGACAAATGAAAAAGGAATGTTCTATTCTTAACGTACATGACAAAAAATAACTTTCCTATGGAAGTGACTATTATTTAATTTCTTACTTAATTTGAAATATTACTTATTATATTTAATGAAAAATAAAATTCCCTTATTTTTTGGATTTTTTTGTATTGAAAATATTTTTTAAATAAAAGGAAATTTTTATACGAATGCACTTTTTATAAGGTTTTAAAAGTTTTTTTCAAAGGGTTTTATTATGAACGCAATTTATTAATGATATGGTACTTGAAAATTATATGAAATTGGTGATATTGATGTATATTATACATAGGGTGGGCCAGATAGTGTTTGGTAAGCCTGTTACAGCTTAACATGGGGTGACCCAAATAGCACCAGGGAAGATCGTTACACCTTAACATGGGGTGACCAAGATAGTGTTGTGTAAGACTATTACAACAGAACATGGGGTGGAACATATAGTAATAGGTAACCCTGTAATAGCTTAATTATCATTTTTCAATATGACTATTTCAAATGAAAGGGTTTTCAAAGGGTTTTAAAGGGGTTTTGGGCATATGATGCTTTAAGCCAACTAAAAGAGTTTAAATTGCTTACTATGGGGTTTAATGATTTTGTCTGAGAAAAATGTGTGTTTTTTATTCATGTGAAAATGATTTATTTCATACTCTCAAATAATTTAAAAGATAAAGATAAAATTATATGAGTTATCATGTTTTTACAAAACTAACACTTTCATTTTATATCCCTTTCTGAGTTTTTGTGCTCATCCCATGTTTTTAAAATGTCTTTCCGATGGTTTTATGGGGTATAGGTACAAGGATGAGATCATGGAGATAATTGTAAATATTATTCAAAAAGAGAGATCGTGATTTATTTTAATTGGTTTTATATTTTGAAAAAATGGATACTGAATATAAGTTTCCGCTTTTAATATACGGGTTTACCTTGTAAGAGTTTGTCCTAATTCTCTAAAACTCTAAAATGAAAAGATCAATGAATTTCAATTAAATTTCAAAAACACTATAATATGTAGTGTTTAAGGAAGGTTCCTTAAATTTGGTATCAAATTATGGTTTATACAGCTTTAGAGATTATGATGTTTTCTTTTGAGGTAGGATTTAGGGATAAATGACCACAGGTGAAGTTTATATCAATAAAATATAAAAATAACAATTTTTTGATTTTATTAATAATATATATATATATAGTATTCAATCTAATATTTAACATTTATTTTATGTGTTTTCGTGTCATGATATAAAAATAAATCCAAATTTTCAGTTTAAAAACAAATTTTTTTCTAAAAAATAGTTTTACCGCCTTTTGATGGTGCATTTTTTAATATTGTTTTTAGTAGTTTTATAAATTACATTTGAAAAAATAAACTTATTATTTTAAATTTTAATATCAAAATTTACTTTGGTTTATTTTTTGATTTTTTTCTGAAGTTTTCATTTCTTTATGAATAGTGAAAAAATACTATATTTTAATTGAAAACTACTTTTTCTTCCAACATATTCCTTTTATTAGATTATATTTTAGATATTTTTAAAGTATAAAATTTTCAAATATACATAAATATATCAAATGTTGTAAATTGGAATAAATTTCACATTGAAATTGGATATACAAACATTTCAAACTTTTGAACATTTTTACTTAAAAACACGGTTGTTTTGTCCCGTCTGCGGGATTAATTTTTTATTAAAATATAAAAATTATGTTAATTGAGTTTGAAGAAAATGGATTCCAGAATTTTAACCATAAGTTCCAAATTTATTAAATAATTTTCTTTTATTTTTTAACAATATGAATAGTAACTTTGGTAAATTTTATTACCACGATTAAGGGTAAATCAGGTAATTACGGGTAAAGATAATATTATAAATATTATAAAATTATCATAGAACTTGACATAATTTTATTTTACGACTTATTGTAGACTAAAATATTCCTTGAGACAATTTTACGACCTCTTTTAGCCACTCAGATGAATTTAATCCCTTTATAGTGTTTTATTTTAACGAAAAGTCAAATATCTCATACTTATGTTTTAATAACTATTACGTTTTTAACATGTTGTTATTCAAAATATATATTAAGCTATAAATATTATTTTCAAATGTAAATTTTTTTAACTTAATAATGGTATTTTATTTTTAATTTTTAGGAAATAAACAATTACCTTACAGCCTTACACAATTATAATGTAGAAATTATTTAATTAATGGAAATATCAAACAGATGATATTAAAAACATTGAAATAAAAACAATTATAAATAATTAATGTCATAAAATAATTTTAAAGTTTACCTTGACATGATATTTATGTTTAATTATAAATTATTCTAATTTATATTACTATTATCTTATTTTTATAAATGCATGTAATGAATAATGTCAAAATTGACATTTATTATTTTTTAAAATAAATAATATTTTATTAAATGATATAAAATTAAAAAAAATTATTAGGATATGGTTTAAGGTTTTTGAAATTATCCATTTATGTTTCATTTTACATTTCATAGTAACTATATTAACCCTTAAAGAGTAAAATCACATGTTGTATTAGTACGAATGAGAGAGGTTATATAAGGGTTTAATCCAAAAGATAAGGATTAAAAACAATAAATATTTGTAAAATTTGTATTTTATAAAGTTATTTCGACCCATAATCATTTTATATTCTAAATAAATCATTTTATCCACTTATTATATAAAATTAATTATATTATTTTAATTTTTTTAGAATTCCAAGAGTGCCCCTCCCCTCTCCTAGAAATGGGAACCTCTTTTTCTCTCTTATTCACACTTAAAAAACCATTTTGGTTCATACAATATCTTTAAAAATACCTTAATATAATCCCTATCCTTATTATATATCTATTATTTTAGGTAAAGCACCATCCATAATAGTCATAAGGTGTAAATAAAAGGAGATCATCCGAAGGAGAGATATTTTTTTTATTTAAGTATTTCTATTTTATTTATCCCTACACTCCCTTAAAATTTAATTATACCATTATAAAATAATAAATCCTATATTATAAATATAATTATATTCTATTATATTAATATCATCACCTAAATACATCTCCACTTCCATTAAATGGGATAAAAGTTATCATTCATGTGTACAACATACTACCACCTAGCGAAATAATGAAAATAATTTTCCATACCCATCTATCAAGACATGTTATAATGATGAAATTTATGTTTCTATATGAAACTAATTAAATATTTATTATTATTTAAATATAATATATCATTTCCTTTCTTACCATTCAATGCACATAAAAATGATAATATCATTCGTGCGTACATGTGAACTATCACCTCCACCTTGCGATGTGATTCATTTTTCATAAAAACATCACATGGATGATATATATAAGTATATTTAAATGATTAATATTATATTAATTATATTATGTTAATTTGGGAATGGTAAAATGATATTTACCTTATTTGAATAATGATCATTGGAAAATGGAAACGTTATTCATGCGTACGTGTGACCTACCGTCTCCATGATTATAACATTGTTCATTTTTTATAACCATATTTAATGAATGGATTTAAGTGTACATTTTATGCATAAAATGATAATTATTTCATGATTATTATTATAAATATTATGTATTAATTACCACCTTGACTATATACATCATATCAAAGTCATTTTGGACTCAAGTACTGAATATCATCAGAATGTCCAAGATGAACTTAAATAATTAAGTAATTTTTATAAAATATTAATAGGTTATATTCAAGTAATAATAGAATTTAAAAAGTTTCTAAAGAAATTAAATAATGAACCTAATCTTATTTTTCAGGAAGATAAATAATGCACATGAGAATTAAACTCATGGTAAGGGAATTCATCTCAATCTCCTTTCATTAAGGCATACATTGATGTTACACAAAAAACTTCTTTTATGAGGTGTATATATGCCCCATTTGACTTATAATCTCATTGATTTATTTATTATCATGTTATTTAATGTTTTTTAAATGTTAATATTTCATGTGGATTATTATTTAATTTTTCAATGTGGTATGAGAGACCTTTAATGTTTAAAAATTTAATTTTAAAATATATTTCCCCTTGTTAATATTCTTGATATTATTTTTCATCTTTATTTATATTGATATAAAAGGATTATATTGGAAATTTTATTCCTATTTTTAATTTCATTCAAAGGTTATCAAAATTAATCTTTTTACGTGTTTTATATTTAACATTTTGACAAAAGGAAAAAGTAATGTTCTATTCTTAACATAAATTGAGAAAAAGACTTTCATGCCATCATAATTATTATTTAATTTATAGATTCATTTGAAACCTTAAATATTTTCTGAAATGAAAAACTCTCTTCCCTTATTTTTAGGATTTTTGGTATTGAATTTTTTGAAAAGAAAACAGTATTTTTATATGAATCTGTTTTTCATATGGGATTGAAAGTGTTTTGAAAAGGTTTTTATGATGAAAGTGTTTTCTTATTGATATGGTACTTCAGAATTAATTGAAATGGGTGGCCCCGATGTTTCTTGAACATGTGGTGGACTAGATATCACTAGGTAAGACCATTATAGATTAACATGGTGTGGCCCAGATAACATGAGAGAACCCTGTTACTGCTTAACTTGGGGTGACCCAGATATTATTGGGTAAGCCTATTACAACATAACATGGGGTGGCCTAAATATTTCTAGGTAATCCCATAATAGCTTAATTTAATGTTTTCTATATGTTAATTCCAGTTGAACGTTTTTTAAATGGTTTTGAAAGAGGTTTTATATATATGATTCTCTAAGTCTCCTAAAAGAGTTTTAATTACTTTCTATGGGGTTTAATGATTTTCTTTAAGTCAAATGTGTGTTTTATTTTCATGTGTAAATTTTTTATTTAATATTCTTAAAAAATATTGATGATAAAGGTAAATTTTATATGAGTTTTCATGTTTTTAATGTACTAAAATTCTTCTTTCTTTTTTTGTCCCTTATAAATATTTTGTGCTCATCCTAAGTTTTTAAAATTTCTTTCACAAGGTTTAAGGGGAAATAGATATAGGGACAAGATCAAGGGAATAATTATTAATAATATTTATAAATATAAATCACATTTTATTTTAAAGTGTTTTATATTTTGAAAAAATGGATATTGAGTATAAGTGTCCACTTATAATGTATGGGTTTACCCTATAAGATCTTACCCTAATTCTCTAAAACTATAATTTGAAAATATCATCAAATGTAAATTATAGTTCAAAAACACAAGAATATGTAATATTTATGGCTCAGTCATTACACATTTACTCCTAGCTTAGCCTTTAATAATTAATTATAATTTTCATTTAATAAAAATAATTGAGTTTTTATTATTTATTGATTTACATTAAAGAAAAATTACTCATAAACATTTTATTATTAATGATCTAAAATATTAATTAAATGATTAATACTGGAAACAATTTTAAATTATAATAATATATTTTTAATATTAAAATAAAATTAATTAAATAATTAATAACACATTGAATAAATAAAAAAATGAATAAAAAACATTTAAATATAATTAAACTCTAATAATTTAAATTAACTAACAACTTATTAGATTAAAATTAATTTTTTTATGATAATTTAAGAAAATAAAAACATGAAGTTAATAAATATTAAGAAAAATAATTTTAAAAGAATATCTTCAAATTGATGTGAAACTAGAAGACATTGTATGTAAATTAATAGGTTTGCAATTCGGGATTTTATTTCTAAGAGAATCTTAGTGAATTTAGAGGGAAAAGAGAAGGAATTTATATGGGGGGTGGGGGGTGTGGGGTAGGCGTACTTGGATTATAGTAAAATATTTTATGAAAAACAATTATGATGGATGGGTGAGTTAAAAAAATTTCACCACCATAACTATTTATAATAGATAGTTTTGATGGAAATATTTATTTTTGATAGCGGAAAATCCATCATAAAAAATAACCTCTATAACTATTTTTCCCACTTTTCCAAAATTTATTTTTATGGTATCTATCCATCACAAATAATCCACCATTTTTATACTCATGAAAGAATGGATAATGGATCATAAATAACAACTTATAGTGCTAGAATCTTTCTATAAAAAATTATTCTTTTTATGAATATAATTTGTTATGGAAATATTCATTTTTTCGCAAATTTGTATTTTCAACTATCGTGTGAACTTTTCCACACAAAATACTTGTAAACAAATTTTGGAATATCATAAATAGTTATAACTAATACTGTTATTTAATGATATTTTAATACTTTCTCAAAAAGAAATTATTTCTAAGAAACCATTTGTTACAAAATTCTAGTTCATCACAAATGATCCATCATTAAAAAATGAAATTTTTATAGTGAACATGAACCTGAATCATAACATAAAGATGTGAAAAAAAAATAATATATCATTAGACAAGGATAATCACCCAAAAAATAATAACATGTTAAATTAATTTTTCTCATCATGTACCCTAAATTTTTAAATTTAATTAGATGAAATATTTTCCCAATTCATTGAAGAGATACATAATTTTGGACCTACTTATTGTATAAAATTATATATATTCATATGTGTGCCACATTAATATGAAACCAATCAAAAAACCATTAAAAGCATAAAATAATAGACCCAAATAAATAAAATAGATTTCATAATAAATTTTATGTGGTATAAAAATATATCATCCAGATAAATAAAGTAGATAATACCCTAAACCTTTATCCATAGTGAAACATAATAAATATCAAAGGAGTTAAGAATATAATGGTATTGAATTTGATGGAAAAATATTTAGATAAAGATAATAAATTTTTTATGATTCAATTATAAATATTTCTTAAATATTTTTTTTATTTTTTTTTGTAATAAATAAGGTATTAATAAATGATTTCAAAGTGAAGGATAATGTATACATAAATTATTTTCAATATCATGTAATCATACAACATTAAAATATTTATTTATAAATAAAAAAAATAAAAACGTGGGAGAAAGTGATTGAGTGATAAATTAAAATAAGGGAGAGGAAAGTATTTCATTCCCTCATTTGTAAGTAAGCCATAATCAATGGAAATGGATCCTAAGAAATTATGGAAATATAAAGAATGATACATAATAAATATATATATAAATAAATAATAGGGATATGGAAGAGAAAATTTCCAATTGAATAGAGAGATTAAAAAATTCCCCCTCACCTATACTTATAAAATTATTGAACACACTTTAACTCTCTATTATAATTTTTTTTAAATTTATAATAATTAATTATAATTATTTATTACATATATATATTAGTTAGTTTCAATTTATTTTGGTCATTGAAATTTAATAGTTTTGACTATTTCATACTCATTTCAGTGTGGTGGTTCAGGTCATCATTCCTTATTGATGAGTTAATCATATATTGAATTGTTAAGTTACTACAATCATAATGTTATAATTATTTATAAATTATAATATTCATTTTATGAAAGGGAAACTTATGGTTCATGAGAATGAAATTCATAACATGATTATTTTGGGACACTTTACCAATAATAAAGAGGTACTTTATAATGAACATTAATTTTTGTTTCACCATTTAAAAACTAAAAAATTCAATATTTTCTCATTAATATCATAAATTTCAATTATTAATGTTTTAATAATCATCCATGATTAGAATAATGAATTTTTTTTAGTATTTTTCATGCAAGTTGTAGTATCAACCTAAACAAGAACATGATATAAATAATGACCAAGTATGTTTTTGTAATTATATGATTATAAAGTCAATTTTAGGGAAGTATAAAGATAATAATTATATGTTATTAGATTATTAAATATGATTCAATAATGGTGAGGGTGAGAATATAATTAAAAAATATAAAGATTAACTTAATGTTTTTGTGAGAGTTGGTGTTGTAGACCCAAATTCTTTATATACTTTGATTACTATTACATGCATAAAAATTAATATATACAAGTGTTTAACTTACCATGATAGTAAAATTGTATATTTATATACTATATACATGGTAATGTATTTATATTACATGTCGTAAAAAAGGTTATAATTGTTCCAATCTATAATGGGAATCACTAAATACTCTTCTAATAACCATTAACATAATTATTATGATCTGGATACATCATCATAAAGGAAAAAAAACTAGGTTTTATTATCTGGGTTTAGAGCTAATAAGAATTGAAACTTCTTCTAATGAAGATCACATATAGAGATTTTCAGTACAAGAGATTATGAGGGATGACCCACCAATAAGAAAACCACTTGTTTTGGGTGTTTTTGGTTGTTCTTATCTGTAAAAATGTGTATTGGTCTATTTCCATGAGATTATTATTAATACATATAATTTGTCATGTGATTTAATGCCTGATGAAAATAATGAAAATTTATGTTTTTAGTGAGGTAGAATGTGGTCTGTTCGTTATTGATGATATGACATTGATTGAATAACTAAGGAATTAATTTTCACTTATGATTAGAGGAAGTGATATCTCAAGTCTTGTTGGAATATATGTAATTACCTTCGATAAATTAATAACAATAGTATAATGTTTTATGTCCATATGGTTAGGTCAAATAATTAATAAGTAAAGCATGTAAGTACGGTTACAAAAGATATGAACCTAGATTTATTATATACCATGTGATAAAAAGATTATATTGAACGGTATATGGTCTTTAGAGAGGTTGTATTTTCTATTAATTTAACTTATCTCTTAGGGGACTTGATATTTCTTTATAAAATGATCATGGTCTATGAGTGAGACTCACTGATATTGATATAAGTGTTTATAGGTTCACACGCAAAGTGATTTCAAAATTTTATGCAATTCTAAATACTTGGTGTTTAGGAATTGGTGGTCCCCATGATGGGGGTTGGGTGACATCTGAGTTGGAACGATCATAAAGAAATAATGAAATTAAATATATATTTTTTAAAATAATAAGGGTTGAATTTATTAACTCAACGTATTAATAATATCCTAAATTAATATATGGGAAAATAATATATAAATTAATACTCATTAGTCAAGGTTCATTAAATATTTTATGGGAGAGATGCGTTGAGTTAATGAATCATTTTTCTCATACCAAAATATTAATCTTGCTTGTTTATAATTTAGTATTTAATATATTTTTGAAGTTATTTTGATGTCACATGTGTGAAATATAATCTATTTATATGTTTAAACTTATTAAAGGACCAGAGTAAGATTTTAATAAGTTTTAACCTAGTTACTTAAGCTTATATAATCCCCAATTCATGGTACCTACTATTACCATGAATGTGAGAGATTCTCCCTCCTCTCCCAATTCCTAGAGTGGAAAATGAGAGTTTGGAGTATCTTAATCAAATATCTCCTTCAAATATTAAGTAAATGGTTCTTCTGTGATTATTAGTGCATCAAAAATGAAATCATCTCTTAGTTCTAGAACACAAAGACTTAATATGAATTTATAAAAAAGATTTTGAATTTTTTTGATGATATAAAGGATTTTCACTTTAGATCCTTCAAGAAATGTTCTTCAACAATGAGAGGAATACGGTAATTACTATAAATCATATGAGGTATCATTCCAATTTAATTTTCTTTTGTATTTAAATTATATGAGATCCCATCATTGTTAATTGGATACTCCAGTATCTATTGTGACAGAATGTTTTTTCTCACTTGTTTACAATATAAAAATATGTGTTTGGTGATGAAAGTGATGATTCATAGAGGATTATTATGGTTTACATCCTCATGAATTATAATTACATTGATTGATGTGTTGATATTTAAGCTAAAGGTAACTACTATTTGTGAGAGTGTTATATACAACACTTGATGGAATTTTATAGGCCTCAGTAATGATTACGTAACGATGTAAAGGTAATTCCAACATTTAATTGGCTACAAATAGGTAAAGAAAATATTTTAGAACCTATATAAAGGAAAAGAGAGACATACATCACTTATATAAATGTATGTTGGGATAAATAAGTTCTTTGAAAATCTATGTTTTTGATTTACATTACCTTTTTAAATATATTATACTATAGAAATGTAAAGGTCATCCTAGTATAACTTAGAATAAAGAAAGACAAATTGATAATGGTATTACATGTGTTAAGGTCATTATTGAACTATGTAACAGTCAAATAAGATTTTCATGGGCTATATTAAAAAAATGTTATGATGTCAAATTACTTATATTGACTTCTCAGAACTATGTTTAAGTACATAATAATCATTCTTGTAATAATTTCCATAAATATTTTTCCATGAAAGATTTTTGTAACCAATGTAACTCATTATATTATAAATTTACCAACAGATCATAAATTTATTTAGGATATAATGTGATATTCAGTTTATATTTTTTATAGTGTACTATTTTATTCATTAACATTAAACTTCTATAAGTCTAAACATACTCTCACTAGTATCTTAAACACTATATTCAATTCAAAATACCATTCTAAGATACACAAACTCCTTTTTGTTATAAAATATCATTTATTTATACTATGTAAGAATATTTAAAAAATAAACTATTATTCCCATATCATACATGGTATTCCATTTTTTTGGTTCATTTTCTTGGAAATATGATTATTCTTTCAAATTTTCTACTGAAGGCAGTGGGATCAAATAACATATATTTTAATAAAAACTGTGATAAAAATATTTTTCATGGATAATACATTTCTCCAATATATTCTTCTCAAAACATTTTATATAATTTGAGGAATCATAAACCATGTGAATTAATATCATACTATTTATAGAAAAACTTTTTTATTAAAAAAAATATCTTCTCATATAATAGAAATGAGATGAAGATATGTATCCATTACCGAGATCCATCCGAGCTTGATATATTCCTTTACTTTAAAATCTTTATTTTAGTAGCTTCTTTACTTCCTTATTTGAATAAAAACTATAATCCATATCAATTCTTCCCTAGGTTTTGAACTCCTATATATTTAAATATTTTTTAAAACATATATTTGTTATCATATAACCTTCAAAACCAAATAATTTCTTTATTTGAAACCAGTTGTTTACATGTAGATTTTATGGAGTTTTTAAAACCCCATCATGTATTACAAGAAATACCATCTTATTGAATTATTACACCACTTTGATAACTCTAGTTTTTAATTTTTATTGATTGGATACAAGAATAAACACTACTTCACATTAAAAATAAATTTTCTTCTTTCAGTTAGAACATTTATGAACTTTTACTAACAATACATCATGAATACCTAAACCTAACTGGTGTAATTAAAATTTTCTCAACACATTGAGAAAATAAAGTAATATTTTCGTGAAATCATTCAAATTATCAAAACATTTCCAATAATGACAATATAATATATTACTTAACATGACTAATCACTATAGTAATACTTTAGTCACAACAAATGAATCCCAATCATAATAATTATATGACTGGATACTAAATTTTATAGGCCATCACTCATAAAATGCCTTTAAAACCTTATGTTAATCCTTATACGATCCAATAAGTTTCCAGATTCATTTATTATATGAATTTAATATTTTGTTGCATAGGAAGTGGTTTCTCTTACACATAGAATCTTTCCTTAAGAGATATTCTTAAGTTATCTGTCTTGTGATTTTATTACATTATTATTATCCTTTTTAAGGATTAATGTAAATTAAAAGTTAGATGATGATGATTTTATTTGTCTATAATAAAATATTATATCATATTAGTATCATGTTTTAAATATATTTAATAATTAAATTTATCAAATGCTCTCCCACTAATATGATGACCCATTTATAATCACATCATATCCATTAATGGATGAAGATCCATAATTCTCTAAGAAATGAGTCCCCTTGGGTGTTTATTTCACCACTTAGTTATTTATGTAGGGAATCATCTGAACCATATAATATATGAATCCTGGATAGATAAGTGGATAACACATTTTCCAACACATTATGTAAATAAACTCAACTATATTACTTAGTAAAATAATACCAATCAGGTATCTTTACTAATGGAAACTTGATGAAAATTCTAAGAATGGGAACCTAATCCAATTAGGGATACCCATTACATTCTTGTTAATTGGGACCAAGTTAAACCTAAAGTACCCTAGGTGGGAGGGGGGGGGGTGTTAGTGAGGTGACTTGTTCATGAACTCCTTGGAAAAGTGCTAAAAACACATTCTTTACACATATTTTTTTTGACACCATGTGACATTATTCATTCAAATCTTATATATACATATATCCAGAAGTTAAAAATTATATATCACAAATAATCTCACACAATCATATAACCCAAATACATAGTGACTTTGAGGATGAGATACAACACTATAAATATTTCTCCCTAAAGTACACCACACAAGACCCAATTCTACACTTCTTAAAGGTTATACTCATCTTTATAACTTGGGGAAAAGAAAAAATTAGAAGGGGTGATCATATACTCTTAGTATGAGAAAACTTATTAATGATTCGTAATGGGTTAGAATATAAACTTGTGAGAAAAAATGTACTAGTGGATAAATATCCGATTAAAAGGAAACATAGATAGTATGATTTGTTCAAAATTCATGATAAAAAGACATATAACCACAAATTATTATAAATATACAATGGAATAATAAATTATAGTCATGAGAAAATAATTAATAGTATTAGAGAATTACACAGACTTGTTGCAAAACATTTAAATATGAAACATCCTAGAAATTTTTCAAATCATAAAATCATAGAATATTAATGAAATGTGGCGTAAAAATAATCATAGGTAAACATCACATCTTTAATAAACCCAATCATGTCCACATTTCATTATCTCACTAAGATGGAAAACTAACATGTTATCATGTCACTGAGATGAAAAATTCAAACTTTTATCATGTCATAGTGATGAAAAAAATAGATTCTCATTATTTTAATAAGATAGAAAATTTTAATGTTTAATCATATCAATTTGAAGGAAACATTTAAATTAAAATCATCTCACAAAAATAGAAAACCTTAACTTGTTATCTTTTCACTGATATAGAGAAATTTAATGTTTCAACATCTCATAGAGATGGAAAACATTATTTTCTCATCACCTCAAAAATATAGAAACATTTAACCATTTAATTATTAGATAATGTAGGACCTCACCCATATTAATAAAAATCATCCATAAATATGTGTTCAATAGGAACAAAACTACATTCATATTTTAAATATCACTTGATTAACTTGTGGAAAAGACATGAGTTTTAAGAAAAATTCCCTATAATATTTCTTAATATAAATAGGGAAAGATGGCTGATGTTAGTATGAAAACATATCCCCAACGAAGCATAAAATAATTGAATGATTTTAAAATATACAAAAATAACATTTATAAGAAAAAAACTTAGAACCACATAATAATGAACTAATAATCATATTATTTCATACCATGAGTTTAATTACCCCAAATAAAAATAGTATAAAGGAATTCATAGGGTAATTTATGAAAAATACTTTTAAATGAAATAGATCATTTTGATAGAAATGGGTTAATGAAATAAAAACCTTGGAAATAACTTTTATAAATTTTTTAACATTTCCATAAAGATGAAGTTACATGTAACTTTCAATATAAGATTTAGAAAACTATTTTCACGTGATCCCTAGAGGAATCTAATAATGGAAAAATTAATCCCCCCATAGTCCATGGAAACTAAACATTTGAATTCAACCTATGGGGAAACTATATTAGAAGTCAATATAAGTGATTATAATGATGATCCTACTACGAGGGATGATTATCAAATTGAGGAGAAATTAGAAATCTTGAAGGAACTTAACTCTCATATGGAAGACCATGATACAACTAAATTCCATAAATATAAAAATTGATAAATGTCTGCTGATACATACCTTAAAATTAGAAAGAGAATGTTCATTAAAGAGGTTAAGGAATTGAAGAAAAAACTGAGCTTGAAATTCAAAGAAATTCCATAAAAATGAATTTACTTAGTTTTTTCTTTCTGATTATAGTTAAAAACTGACTTGAGATCTCTGAATGATGTTTTTTAATTCTCATTTGTTTTAGTATATAATATAATATATGAATACTACTAGTAAAAGGAAACTTATTCTAATGAAATGATTTTTTTTAAGAAAATGGAACAATTTTTTCATTCTCTTTTTTCTTCTCTTATGCTAGTTGATCTACGGGTCTTTTTGAGTTCTTTTAGTGTTTATTTAATAAATGAGTGTCATTTTTTTTGAATAATGGAATGTTTATCCTAATTTTTTTCCTTATTGATGAAATAGTTTTTATATAAACCCATAATTTTTAGATATACTAATTTATTTAATTATAATTTTCATTTAGGTGATGATATTGTTATTATTCAAGATAAAATATATTGTTGGAATCTTTTTTTCCACCCTAGACTATCTCAAGATGTAAATTTATTTAGGTATGATATTATATATTGTTTAGACATTGGATGATATTTTTTTCGATCCTCATGGGATAGAACCGTTATTACCACTGAGAAACTAAGGAGACTCTAGATTATGTGAGTTTCTAGGTACCTTATTTTGTTCGATATTCATATTTTCCTTGAATTCGTATGAGGTTTTTGCTCCATCCATTTTAATTTGAGTTATTTGATATTTCTGGATAGTTTTGTTCCTTATGTTGTGCTAATTTATTTTTTTAACACTGAGGGATCTCTAACTCTTCATCTTGAATAATTTGGTCTAATGCATGGATTTTATGATATCATTAATTAATATACTCTTCTCTTCTTGTCTTCTTCCTCTTTAAACAAATTCTATAATCTTAACACATCGATATATTTCTTTTTTGTTGGAACAACCATTTTATATTGGCTGTTTAATGCATGTTGGTTACTAAAATTCATATTTTTAGGTGATGTGTCTCATAGTGGTGACAGATACATGCATATGAAGGATTTTTTCACATATAGAGAAACATTCCTTTTTGTATTTTTTGTCTCTTAAGATGAAAACATGCTGTATTGGACAGGTATGTGGCAGGGTGTTATTTTAGGCATGTTTTTTTGTCTACTATATTTTTATGTCCCTTAATTAATTGATGGTGTAAGTTTTTTACACCTCATGATTATACAACTAATTTTTTATTTTAATTAATTTCTTAGGGGAATGAATTGGGCGACCAATTCATGCCTCAGTTTGTTCAAAAAAATGTTACTTTAAAAAGTAAATTCAAAAAATATGAAGTGATTTTTTTTGAAAAATTTTACTTTTAAAAATAATATTCAATAATAGAGCCCTAAAAATACATAAAGGTTTGTTATATAAAATTTTATGTGGAAGATAAAACATAATCATGTGAAATAAAAATACTTTTTAGTATTTTAAAGTACCATTATTGAAAACCTAAATCATAAAAAGGATAATAAAATATTCTTTTGAAAAGTAGTAACGAGAAATAAAAATACCACTTGATAAAATTAATATTTAGGTCTCAAAATAAGAAAATAAAATAAATAAATAACATGTACATGGAGGGGAAATTAATATCAAATAGGATATTGATTACTCTTAACAATGTTGCATTTTTATAAAGAAAGAAGTCTGTCGATGAAGAAGAATTTAGGTATCAAAACATAAAAAAGAAGATTATGAGAAAGATTTTGAAATCCATAGAAAATAATTTGTATGTATAATATAATTCATCAATAATGTAGAATGTATCCAACATATAAGAATAACATTCAAGAAGAGTTATAATAACCTAATGAATGGAAATTCAGTTAGAAAAATTGTAACAACTTTAGTAACAATGGGTTTGAAATCCATTAGAAAATATAACATAAAATGAATTTTATATCCCTTTAATTTCATGAAATTATGATTAAAAATTCATAAATGTTTTTACATGACCCAATATAATAAAAGTGGTGAATACAAATAATATCGTAATGATGTGAAATTGATATGTTGAAACCATTAAGACATCATTATCATTTAAATGGAAATACCATGAGAGATAGAAAATGTGATGTCTTTTTAAATCCATTTTATTTCATGATAATTATGATAAAAATTCCATAGGGAAGCACATACACCATACAATATAAAACAAGTGGTGAAAATGGAATACGATTCAAAGAAATATAAGTAAGATGTGAAACCCTACCTTATCTATTGACTTTCATGAAATCACTTTCAACCATATGTATAATAAAAATAAATATCCAAATCAATTATTTAAAAAACATATTAATATATATTAACTTTTATATTAATCAATTATAATCATTCACCACACATGTACTAGTTAGTTAGTTAATTATTTCTGCTATTGGGTGTTTTTAATTTTGATTTTTTTGCTCTTTTTTTTGTAATAGTGATGAAGAAACCCATTATTTGATACCAATTTCATCATTAACAGATTAAAAGATATATAGAAATCATTGTGTTTCAATTATTTATTCATCACCATGTTCACTTGATTGAACCAATGTGCATGGTTTACATGAAAGAGATACATGATGAACTTGTTTCTGAAAATTTATCGATATGAACATGCTACTTAATAATGATCATTAATTTTTTTGTCATCATTTTAGAACCATATTACTGACATATATTAATACATACTATAATATATATCAAAAAAATATTTTTTTAGAACCATCTATGTATGGTGGTGATGAAAAATGGAATGCATCGCTTCTTGGATGTGGTAGTCCACATATATAGAGGAACGATCGTTTCATATTTTGAATGTAAAAAATAATGGAATATAATTAATATCATAAAATTAATCAATAATAATAGTTATATAATAAATATAATATATATTTATTAAATTAATTCTTATAATTATCTGAGTATATTGGTGTTGAAAAATATATGTTTTATAGTGGCGTTATTTCGCACATACATATGGATGATGCTTTCATTTTTCTAAGGGGAAGAGGGGAAGGTAGATTATGATTTTACCATTAATATAATAAAATTTTAGTATATTAGTGATATTTATTTAATTATATAAATATGGTAAAAATGGTTTTTGGAGGATGAATATAAAGAATAAATTACTAGGGAGATGATATTACCCACGTTGAGGTCTTGATTCTTCCATTGAAGTACTTATTAGAAATTTAGGGCATATGATAAATTATTTCCACTATAGGATTATGAAAATAGAATTTAATTCTAGAAGAATTAAAATGGGAAGATTTTAAAAGGAATTTTGAACTTGGGATTTATCTTGATGTTGTGGGAAGTTGACTCCTTTTATTAGAAGAAAAGAGGGACATTTCTTTGGAAATGAATGATAGGTGAGGGGTAAGAATGGAATTGTATGTGATTTATGTGATTTAGATGAATAATGGTGGGTGAGACATGTGGGAATGACTTTGAAAGATAACAAAATTCATCTATAACTTATATATATTAATTAAAATAAACTATATTCAACCCACTTTGAATTTATAATTTTTACCTTTATTAATATTGATTAAAAAGTAACCATTGTAATTATATTTTTACTAAAAATATAAGATGAAACCTCTTAAAAAATTTAAACATGATAAATATCAATCTTAACACCATTAAATATAATCAAATTTTTAAATAAATTAAAATTAACTTTTAAATTAAAACATATAACATATTGAAAAACTATTTTTATAAGGAAATGTATTTTTAAAAGATTAAGTGTTCTTAGTCTAATTTCATAACAATGAATTATTAATTGAGATTTAATATATATATTTTTTATATTTTTTAAACATAATATTAGAGAAATAATTTAAAAATATTAATGTAAATTATTTATATAAATAACACAACACTTATAAAAAAATTATTTAAAAAATAAATAGATCATCATTATCATGATAATTAACTCTAATGTTGACAAAACAAATTATGCCTAAAATGAAATTTTATTAATTATATCATTCAAATAAAATTTTTAAAAACATGAAATATTTTTTTTATAAAATTTAGTTTTTTGATGTGAAAAAAAACTAATTTTAAAACAAGCACACATAACACTTATTTTTTAATTAGAAAAGTTTATTTTTAGCATAAAAAGAATTTGTTCACATTCCATGCCAAGTGAAACTATTTAAATAAAGATTATTTTATTTATTTATATCTATTATGAATATATAAAAAATATTCAACATTGTTCAATTGGTTTTAATAGACATAATATATAGAAAATTATAATTCTTTGAGAAAATGTCTTTTTACCAATAAATATTTTTATTACAAATTATTTGTGATTGATTAATTGGGTAATGAATGCAGTGACTCATTGTATTTTTCAAATTTCATTATCATAATGTATCAATATTATCTTATATTGTAATATTTTATCCAAAATATATCATGGTTTGTTTTAGTTTGGTGTTATGTCTATTAAAAGATATTAAACATTTTATTTAATTAATGAAAAATATATAATCAGTCTTGGGGCATTATATGGGGTTAATTAGGCTGAATAATTACTTAAAACCTTTCCATTTTTTTCCTTTTACCATATGTATCTTGTACCCATGTAAGTAGTACCATGTTCAATATCTCATTATTAATCTCCCTTTCCCCGAAAGATAAATAGATATGTAAAGTAAAGAATGCATACACAAGTATTATACCTAGTTCATCATTTAAGTCCAATCCAAGGAGCATACACAAGGTGTTGTTTTAGTGTACTGGGAATTAAAACTAAATATTATATGTTTTATAATTTATTCAAAAAGGTAAAATATTGAAACATAGGCATATACTATTCATTCCTTTGGTTATATTCATTTAAGATAATTCTAGAAACTTTATAGACCTATGAGTTTTATTTAATATTTTAAAGTCACATGGGTTTGTCTCTATTCAAAGTGGTACTCCGCTTGCATCATTTTTCATGATTTTACTCTATTCTTCACATTACCATTCTTCCCTTTCTTAAATACTGAACGATATTAACACCTTAATATGTGTGTAGAGCCTTAATATTCTATAATATCAGGGAAGTAGCTTCCTTTCCCCTTGGATTAAGATAATTCCAAACTAGAATTATGTTGTATCCATCCTTCTTAAAACATGATATAATAGTGAGATTGTTTCATATTATGCGTTGATCCTTAAATCTAAAATAAAACTAGATATAGAAATATAATTCTATGGGGTTTCTCATTCTTCTTATCTATAATTTAAATTTACAATGTTTCCTCTTCTCCATTTCTCATAAACTACAATAGTAATTATGTATACATCGGACAACAAGTCCCTTAATCTGTGGGTTTTCATTAATTCTTCTTATCTTGATTTCCAATAGCCATTGTAGGTGTACAAAACACATTTAATGTGGTTATTTAGTTCCATTTAATATAAATAATAATATATAAACTGAATTTATTTCCCCACCATTAATATTCCAGTTATAGTTTTCTTAGTTTTTTGGAAACGGATTTACCACGGTGTATTCTCCTTCATTATAGTGTGTTGTTAAAAATTTTAATAATTATTTGGTGTGAAATTACCGATTACATTTCATGAACAAAATTAGATAACCAGGTTCCTTAATACATGATTTGGATTTGATATGGCCCTAAGGGGATTCCCAATCCCTATGGGTTGGTGACTAGAACCTAGAATTGGTCCTCTACTTAGGGACCACTCAAAATCCCGAATGGATCAATAAGATAATTATTGTCCCATAGGATAACACATGTTATTTCTTCTTATTTTTTCCTCAGTCACACAAACCTTGGGAAAATCCCCAAGATGTGTGTGAGTGAGGGTAAAAAAAAGAAAGAACATGTGTTTACCTATGGGGACAATTATTATTTTAATAAGTATCCCCAAAGGGTAATAGATTGTGGTGTGTTAAGAAGGAAACCATGGTATTTTAGGAGATACATGGGATTTGTTTTCTAGGTTCATGGCATGGGGAAGGCTGTGTTATGAAAAATGACATTAGAGACAATATATTGACTGAAGTACAGAGGCACTGTCTAGGTTTGAATTTTGGGGTCCTTAATGAGGTTATTGTTCATTAAAGGGATTGAGAGTGTAACCCCCATAAGAAAGTGAGACATTAAAGGCTAAATGTTAAAACCTAGGTTAGTAACATTTACCTTTATTTTTAGTATCCTTCTTTATAGTAATGTGTTCTTGTCCTAGAGTAGTGATTAGGATGGCTCACCTCCTGAAAATTTTTCTAGTGTGCATGTCAGCGAGGAAGACACACACTAAAAGAACATGTTTTGGCCTATGGGGATAGACATTAGTCTAATAATTGACCCCATAGGGTAATAGATTGTGGTTTGTTGGGTAGGAAACCAATATATTATAGGATACCCATGTGGTTAGTTGATAGGTTCATGGACCATGGATGGTCAGGTCATGAAATTAAGTCATTTTCTAAGTAAATACTAGATTTATTTTTTTTGTAAAAATATATTTCTTCTTAACAACTTGAAATCATAGAACATATCCTCCTTATATTCTCCATTTATTGATATATTATTTCATGGTATATCATTCCATTATGTAATGTACTTTAAGATAAATAAACACATTTCTTTTGATATTTCAAATACAAATACATCAAATTAAAGACATTATGATGTGACATAATTCTCCAATTTTCACATGATCATAAATTAAGATGAAACATATATCATATTTTATGGCACATAGGCCTCTAAATCAATTATGATACTAGTGATTAGCTAATTGTTTTTAAACAAATATTGGTCTTATGATGTGGTCTTTCTAAATTTCATTTTATGATTCAATCCATTGTGGTGTGCCACATTTTCAATATCATAGGTTCCTATAAATCTATAGTGCCACTAAAATTTCCTTGGGCACCGTCACAACATGGTAATATATTTTTTGGTGTGGTTACACATATTAAAAAATTTCTTACATCTTTAGAATCCCACATCATATATTTATTGGTTTATCCACCACTTAAAAGGTCCCAAAAAGGAATTAACTACTCAAATTCCTCTTGTGGTGCTTACACACACTATATCAACTTCCATGGTGACCCACATTATTATCTATGCTTATTATACTTATATATCTATTGTACCACCATAAATATGTCCTCTAATATTATTAACTGTATTCTTTTATGGTAATTTTTGGGCTATGATATTTATTCTTATCTTTTGTAATAGACATGGTGTGGACAACATCACCATAGTGTGGTGTCTACCTGTATCCTACAGAATATAACTTAACATCTTTATATCTACGTCATTTATTCTCCATACATATTTAAATTAATGGAAATAACATTCAAATAGATAAACATAGTATGTAAATATATCAAGCCATCCCTTTTTATTTAATTCATATATGATTATATATGAACCTATTATAATCCATTAATGATAATTTATCCAAAATAATCAGCTATTCAGTGTCTTCAAAGTATTTCCATTACTTCAGCACAAAACAACTCAGTTATTATCAAAAAATCCAACACATAACCTATCATGGTTGGAATAATGTCACCTTTTGGATTTTGATGAAAATACTACCACATATCAATCCAGATTTACAGTGCATTTAGATCACTATCCCTTTTCAAATAAAATGTAAAGTTTATACTAACTTCTTAACTATCCCTTTGATATGAAGAATAAAAATTCAATTCCTACTCATTTTTTTAAAAAATCTCTCTTGTTTTTTTCTTCATATATGTTTTTAAGTATGATCTCATTGTTTTTGAACTTACTTAGGGGTACCTTCTCAAGCCTTTAATCACCATTTTTTATACAAGTATTATTTTTGTTTTTAAATGATCTTCAATAAATCATGATGGGTAAAAATAATTTTAACCTAGATTTGAACCTTTCTATTTAAAACATAGATTTATTTTCTTAATAAATTTTATTTAGCGGATTTTCTACATGATATTTAAGTCATGAAGAAATACAATAAAACAACTATGTCAGGAATCAATGTAGGAAAAATAGTATAAGTTACCAAAAATCAATGTTGTACATATCACTCACATACATTCAATTAATGTGTACAACTTGAGTTTATCTTCCTTTATTTCAAAAATATTACTATGATTTAAATAAACTTGAAATAAAACTATCAATGAATAAAAAATAAATCATAAAGTGTGTGAGACATATCATATGTTTGGTACATTGATACTATAAGTTTTAAGTAAATATGTGACACCACTTTCTTGTCATGTGTCATTGTTTTTCTATTTGGAAGCTTTATTTTGGATGATTATAAATAACCTTGAATGTTCATAAACAACACTAGTTAAATGCCTTCTGTTTTGGATTTATACCAATTTTAAAACTAATATTACTAACATCAATAAATTTTATTGGTTGAAATACATTCCTCTTATATTTTTTTGTATCTTGAAATGAGTCAGTTGGTACCATAATTTTTATTACACAACTAATAAAAATGAAATAAATAAATACTGTCTCTTCATCCATAAAGATATATTAAATTTAAAATAGTGATAAAATAACACTCCAAAAATGGAATTCTATCAGTTAAATATTTTCAATAGTGGCTTTCAACCATTGGAAAATCTGGATATAGTATCACCACCTCTATAGATTTAGATTAGGTTGTTTACCACATAGATTTTTCTAATTATAGTATGAAACATTGATATTTAACTTTTAAAACTATTTTTTTTTTATTGTAACCACTTATTGATTATGTTTTGGAAAATGAGACAATTTGTAATTTTTGTTAAGTAATGATACCAATAATGAGCAAAAACACTTTTACTCAATTCATTTCAAGTATTTTCATTTAAAAAAATATATTATCCCTATATATCCTTATTTTTTGATGCATATAACCACCCAGATTGTATATCCATATTAATCACATAAAAAATTTAACATATATTAGAAATATCTAGTTACATGGGGAGAGGGGTACCTCTGAACATCCTCAATAAGAGGATTTTGGTTGGTATTGTGGGACCAACCCTTTGTTTTTCAATTAATCCGTTATATTAGTTATTTTCAAAACACAACCTATAAAGGTTTCATTCCAAATAATCTCTCTAGGTTTCCTTATCTTCCTTGGCTTTCATTACATCTTATTAGTTATATAAATACCACTTGTACATGTTTATTAATTTGATGTAACATCGATACATCTATCTACAATCTTCCTCTTCCATAGAAGGTATCTTACACCAATATTTATCTCTTTCCATGTGGTGTGATTTGTTAAACCACAAACACATGCCTCATTTTACCCCTATTTTATTACCATAAGAGTCAGTTCAGGATTGTTATTCATTAATTATTCTTTCTTTACATGATCATTTGTCTTTCTTATAAATTGAGTTGCCTCATTCTTCCTTTAACATATTTTATTTCTTTTTTTCCCTAACCGTTTTATGAGTGCTTCACCTTTGGTGACTCATACACATTTCATTGAGCTATTTTTCCCTATATTAAAAATATCAATTTATTTTCTAGTTTATATGTTTTCCTTTACTATAAATTCTCTTATTTTCTCATTGGAATGGGTTATTTAGTATTAACTTATTCTTCATTGTTCATACTGCAATGTCTTTCCATATATCCATGGTTTGAATAAATGAAACATGTCTAATAAAAATTATACTTTTTTCATTATTTCCCTATTTATATATTGATTCTATAACACCCCGAACCTAGTTACCCAGATTCAGTGCATTATTACATAACATTGGAATGATCACAAGGAAATCATGTCTCGAAAGACCGATAGTTTTAGTATTATTGGAAACAAAATTCATACATGAGGTTAACAATACAACTTGAAAAAAAATACAACACAAATTTATTCCATAAGAAACATCCAAGCCTCCTAGATTATGCCTGTAAGTCAATACTAACTAACTTCTTCATATCCTGGGAAAATGAAACATTAGAAAGGGGTGAGCTCAAACGCTCAGTAAGGGTAAGAAAAACATTGGAAGATCACATAAATATTAAGCATGGTGAATAATTGTAACCAAATGCCTTTACCAAAAATTAACATGAATACTTTTATAGAAGGAATATGAGCTGAGTAAATAATTCCATAATAAAACATAATCATGGGTATTCTACAAGTTGAATGAACACATGAACCATAAATATTATTTTCCTATTGAGGGAATGTATAATTCCAGACATTATTAAACATTTTGTCAAGGCCTCGGCCAAGACGTATAAAAATGATTAAGGCCTCGGCTAAAACCATATATCAAATTGGGAAAGGCCTCGACCAATTCCACATCTAGTTGTCTCATGAGACATACCAATGCATTGAGGAGCTATAGCATGATCCACCCATCACTTACTTAGTCCAATACATTCCTCATATGAAAAGGTTGAAATACAAGATAAACATTGGTATTAAAAATTGAATATGAAATGTCAATACTTTAACCACAAACCATGAATGATATTAAATTAACACATCCATAGTCAAAAATATCACAAAACCTTCAATACAATATGGAAGTTTTGTATCATAATAAATCTACTTCAAATAAACTTATAATCCATCAAAGGATATTGACATAGAGGAAATCAAAACCTATTTTAGAGAATTATTTATTTATATTTTAAAATAATTTAAGATTCAAATAGTTATAAAGAAAAAATATATTTTTAAAATATTCTTATAAGATTGTAAGGGAAGCTTAGACGATGTTATAACTGCGGAAAATAACCGCACCCACCGTATAAGTAAAAAAAACATTCTTATCATAATTTTCTTGAAAGGGTCCTAAAGTAACTTGTTTGGAAAATGACAGAAAGATTACTTTAAAAAAATATAATGTTAAATAAGGGTATAAATTAATTTACGCCGTTTTCTAGTAATTTTTTTTTGAAATACATTTTTAAGAAACATGGATGTGGATGATAAAGAGGTCCCAGTAGATACTTACGTAAAAACAACCTCAGATAATAAAGAGATTGTAAAATTAACCCTTACCTTGTAATTTTCATTGGTCTAGGGTAGGTTAATATACTTTATAATTTTGAAATAATTGTTATTAAATTATATCAAAATCATATACATTAATATGATATCATATATGACCTTTTAATATAGGTTTGTTAATAATATCTTAGTATTATCGTCATTTCGGGTGTTAAGTGATTCGTTTTCCTTTATATGCTTTGTTATGAAAGTAATGTTTGTTATGGATAGGATGTATATTATTCATATTAAGAATTTTATTAAGTATTTAAACATTATTTTTAACTATCTAATGAAAATTATTCTTGAATGGATATTATGGGGAATGAATCTCATCGCGTTCGTGGAGACGGTAATCTATACATACGCATGAGCGACAATATCATTATTTTGATACTAAAATAATATATAATTGGATGGTATACCATATATAAAGAATAATTATCATGTTATATTTATTATTTACATCAATTACTTATCATTATTATAACCATCCAAATAATAATGTATTGAATAACAATTACACCACGACGTTGAGACGATAAGCCGTACGTACGCACGTATAGTGACATGTCATTAAAAGGATCGATAGAATAATGAATATGGTTGTACCGTATTTATATTAGCATCACAATATATAAAAGATACTGGATTTATTATTTTAGAATAGAAACAAAAAAGAAAGAGGAAGTGGAAGAAGAAAGGAACATGAAAGAGGTGATTAAATATTTACCTCTTCTTCAGGTTCTTCCATTAGATTTGATCAAAAGGGCTCCATAATATTGATTTTTTCATAAAGGAAGGACTCTAGGATTAAGGGAGGATAGTTGAGAGGGAATTTGGGTAAGTTTTGGCCAATCCAAATGGCTTTGAATGTGTGAATTATAGAGAAGGGGGAGTGCCCTTTTATGAGAGGGTTGAGGGGCACCTTAGGAAAAACTAGAAATATTATTTAATAATAAAATAATTTTCAGTATCTAATGGATCCAAAATGGATTATTTAAAGTCTCAGATGAGGATGGGTTGAAAACCACTCAACCAATAGATTTTCTATATGTTTATGTCACTATATTAACTTTATCTTTTAGATTTAACTCTTAGTTAAATAGTTTGACATTTACCATGTATCTTTGTATTTTTATATTATATGGTTAATAAACTTACTATATACTTCCAAGAGAATCCCAAGTGGTTCATTAATGATACAACTATCATTATATAAGTCTTTTTTCCTAGCCTTATATTTTTTATGAATAGGATATCAATTAATAATATAATATTTTGTTTTAAAACTCTTTTATGTCAATTTTGACACTATTTGGTATTTTGTTTTTTCTAAAATCATAACAGCGTTATTACTTCGAAAAAAATTCATCTAACTGACCCTAATATGTCATATTAACCTATAAAATTAGTTTAATTCATAAAAAGTCTCAAATTACATTTATTTTTATATTTATAATGTCAATTATTTTAATTTTTCATTAATTAGGTAATTACTGCATCATCATTGTGTCATTAATAAATTAAATTATTTAATTTATAAAAAATATAGATAAAATAGCCTTATGTAGTAAATATTCTTATATTTTAATTAATATTTATAGTCTAATTTATCTTATGTGTAACCCAATATTAAAAATGTTTTATTTATTAAATTGTGATTTTAACCCTTTTAACTCTTCTTTGAATTAATTAATAATAAATGTCCCAATCTATTCCAAGTGGACCAAAGATGTTAATATTTCATTCCTAAGGCTGTTTTTGGTCTAATTATACCTATCTAATAGAATTAGGACATGTGTTAGGGTAATAATAATATCATTTTTACCCTTAATTACCCTATTTACATTTAAACATGGTAAATAAAAGCTAAAATTACTATTCACAAAAAATTATTTTCATCTTATTTAACCAAATTTTACTTAATGATATAAACCATACCTCTCAGAGTTTTGAAATTCAAATCACAAAAGTGGTAAAATTATGTTTTATGTAAATTTTTAAATGCCCCTAGGAGGTGGGTAAAAGACGGTAAAAAGTTCAATAAATTTTTAATATATCTAAAATTATTATAAACTGAATCCAATGAATTACATAAAACTTATATAGGTATTATGTATCTATTTTGACCTAAAATAAATTTAAATAAAAATAATAACTATTTAAATAAAAACTCAGTTTTAAAGAGTAACTCGGTGTTTTTCACTATTCATCAGAAATTGAAAGTTTTCAGAAAAATACCAAAAATTAATCCAAAGATAACTTTGATATTCGAAATTCTAAAATGAATTCTATTTTTCCAATTTAAAAACATATAATTTTCATTAATTAATTTAAAATTACTTCCTGTTGTCAAAACCAAAAAGCGTATTTTGAAAAATATAATAACTATCAAAAGATTGACACTTGTGTATGTCCAATTTCAATGTGAAATTAATTAAAATTACCATCATTGGATTAAATGGTAAAAATATAATCTAATAATACTTACAAACCTTTAAAATGTATAATTCAATACTATAAATTATTTTGATTAAAAAAGTTGTTTTCAGTTAAAATATAGTATTTTTCACAATTCACCCAAATATGAATGTTATCAGAAAAACACCAAAAATTTGTTGAAACTAAATTCTTATGTCCTGATTCTAAGGAATATGGCTATTTTGTCAAAATTAATATATAAAAGTTTCAAATATTGGATTTAAAAAGGGTTCTCCATTAAAAGGTGGTAAAATTTCATTTTTTGAAAAATAATTATTTTATCTGAAAAAAATTAATTTGTTCCTACATTATGTCTAAGAAAATAATAATATGGATTATAAAATTATTAGGATTATATAATGTTCAAAATTTAGTTAATACTATTCTTAACCGCTTTTTAACGGCTAGTTTGGTATGTCGTGGTGCGCTTGAACTCAGTGTTGCGTGTAGTGAAATTTATTTCATTACTTTGAAGAAATAATGTACTATGAAATCTTGGGGTGTTACGGATTCAGTAGTTATTATTTCAACATTGATATCAAGGGGTTCTATATATGCACTAATAGTGTGTAACATTTTTTACAATAATATCATTTTAAATCTAATTTCTATTTATAATATTTTCTTCTAGATTGTAAAGGATTCTTATTTTTATGTCTAGATTTAGATAAATTTTCTTCATTTTTGTACATGTTAGTGCCGCCTTAATGGGGTCCTTCATCACTAAATTATATTTTTTCAGCCACTATTTGAGTTCTTTAATTTTTATATCCCTCTCCTCTGATTGAATAACCACTCCCTTCATCATATAACTAGATTCATTTCCACATTTTTTTCACTCTTTAAGTTGTATTTTAAGAGGGATAATGGATAGTTTTAACTCATACTCTTGGAATATTTGTCTTCCCATTTCTTGGGAATGTTTCTCACATAGGTTAATTTTCTATTTAATCTTCACAACCATCTTAATTATGTAATAATTAAAGGCTACCTCCACATTCCCCTAAATTTTTCCCATTAAGATATATTCGATGAAATACTATTTCACTGCATGCATAATATCTAGTTGATACAACTTCTTGGGTAAGTCTTGAATTCTATTTGGGTTTTACATGAACACTCACTAGATTGATGAATTAATTTTGTCACTAGTTCTTCCATGAATTATCTAGTTAGGTCCTTCTAAAAAGTGGAATATAAATTCCATGATGTAAAAATATCATCCAAAGAAATGTTAGTAGTAGATATAACATTAAAATCAACCCTACTTATCTTAGTTGTTGTATCTTCCTTCATAGTTTTCTTGTTCTTATTGTTATTTTTAATTTTTAATTTTATCATAAGGAATTATTCATCAACCTCATCTAATTTATTCTCATCACATCTATTCATACAATCATCTCTTGAAGTGGGCGCATCTTCTTCAATTTATTTTCCACAAATAAACTTCAATTTTATATATATATTGAAATCAGAAGCACAGTGAGTGATATTATTATGAAACATTATTGAAATTTTTTTTTTCAATATTTTATCTTTCCTTGTATCTCCCATTCTCTCACATTTTCTAGTCAGGATTGATTGTAATTGAATGAATTCCAAGATCTCCTTACCATAATTCCATAGGAACATATGCATTTTCTCTTACCGGCCATCAACATTAGTTCATTTTACAAAGAGATTTCATCATTTATTTCATGTGAAAGAAAATATAAAAATACATTGAGATTTAACAAGTCATAACCTATAGGATATGATACCACTTTTTGGGAATGAGTTGACCCAAAGTACCCTGGGGGGGGGGGATCGGGGTGAATACCAATATAAATATTTTTTTTTTCAAAGGTCCTTTTCCAATATAGATCTTTTTTTATGTTAATGGGAAAAAATTCAAGATATATATCATACATTCCCTTTCCTAAAAGATAAAAAAATATATAGAATGTAAAGAATTATAGCACAAGTATTTTACATGGTTACCTACTAAGGGATAATATAAGGAGAATACACATGATGTTGAGTTGATATACCAGGAATTAAGACTATGAACTGTATGTGTAACAATTGATTCAGAAATATGAACTTATGATCCATAAAGAACCCGATTTTGGTTATTATAACAATTCATTAAGATAAGGTTAAAAAGTTTATATAATTGTTAGGTATTATTTAGTATTTTATGGAAATGTAGTTCTGTATCTCTTTTGTTTGGGTCTCTATATGAATCATTGCTCCAAATTTAATGCTCCTTTGTTATCGAGTTTTATTTACTTCTCTTTCTTCAGTACCAGATGATTTCAACATCTCAATATGATTTTTGAAGTTTTTTATTCCATAATATCATTTTAATATCTTCCTATACTCTCAGATAAAGATAATTCTAAACTTGAATTATCCCCATTACTTCTTTATTCAATCCATATGTTGTATTGTGACTCCTTATTATTCTCCCTCGAGCATTCACACTTGATAATATCCAAATATTGTAATGGAATTTACTAAGATATCTAGTTATTATTATCTAAAATTTGGATGTACATGTCATCTCTTATCAATTACTCATGACCTAATAAATTAGTATTATAAACATCGAAAAACCAATTCTTCTACCTGAGGGTTGTTATTAACTCTCCTTATCCTAATTTTCCATAGTCCCTCATAGTGTACCACACATATTTAGTGTGCTCATTTTGGACCATTTAATAAAAATAATAACCTATAAAAATGAGATATTATTTAATATTCTGGTTAAAATCTACCTGGTTCTTAGGAAAATGATTTACCACAACATGGTCTCATTAATTGTTTCATGGTCTGCAAAATTTTAAAAATTATAGGGTGTCATATTCTTCATTATTATGTGGCATCAGTCAATAATCAAATAAACAATTTATGGAAAAATATATTCTTTATTTAGAAACATATATCATATTTCATATCCTGAATATATTCTCTATCTATTGACCCGTTGGGGAATGGAATATTATTCCATGGAATTTTAACACCCTCCCTAGGCTACTCATTAGTGCTCAGATCTGGGGTCACCACATGGCCTCTTGCGTGTCTCCATGTATGCCATAGGCTACTAACCATCAGCTGGGCCTAATCCATATAATGGGGAGAATAATCACTTGAATCATATTACAAACAACAATGAAATTAACCAAGAACTTTGAAAATCATATTAGTGTATGCATTTGAATAGAATAAGAAATTTCATACATGATGTCATAATACAAACATACAATTGATCAACCACTAGGTAGATCCCAAATAATTGAAAAACTGAATATACAACACACATATACTAGACCTAATTCCATTCTTGGGTGTAATCCTAATCTATTTATACCCACAATGTTCCTCAACTTGATCTACTGGATGTCATGTTATCTAATATGAAATATAGACATTGGGATTTCATGCACATCGAGATGCTAATTTAGGTTGTGAGAGAAAATCTTATTAGGGACTCTCTAAGAACCCTTAATATATTCTTCTATATGTGTGTGTATGCATTAGGGAAATAAATTAAAAAAACATGGTTGTTGGGTCATCATGATTTTTCATGGATGCCAATACACCTGATAAGCTAAAAAATCTCATCAGGTCATAGGGTGATAACCAGACACCCAAAACCTGAATAAACCTAAATTGATTCCATGTTTTAATCCACTAGTTACCTAGTGACACCATACCAGCTCCTGACCCATACATACAGATTCAGGGTAGGCCAACAACCAAAAGATTGACCAAATACCCATAGATATCCGGAATGGTCACAAGTCCATAATCGTCGACCCATCACTAAACACTCTAGGGAGGTCCATCGGTAATACATCATACCATGAACCATCACCCAGGGATGTTCTTGAGCTAAACCTATATAAATAAAGTTTCAATGCATACACACTGACCAAATAGAAAAATAAAAATGTCCTCATCCTGATAATTTGGTTTAAGGGAACGACCATCTACTAAACCATACCTTTAAACAATAAAGAGGTCCATCAAAATGGTCTATCCTCGTATACAATACAAAGGCCATCACACTAATCCAATCCTCTATGGAAAGATCCATCAGTTTCCCAAACCATCCTCACATGCACTAGGGAGTTCACCTCAAGCATCTCGACCAAAGACTCCTAAAAAAGGTCCCTGATTTCCAAGAACATGGGGATTTATCTCATCACTTAGCTCAATAGTTGATACTAGGGTGCTAGTCGCTCGAGACCCAAACCCTCATAGAAACAGATCTCAACTCACATGAATTGGAACACACTTTTTCCTCTTAACACTCCATAATATCTACTTAAAGAAACCACATCAATCCCATCACCTTCTGGTGATGTTACTATATAAAGCCTCACCTTGACCCAGAGGTCAAGGTTCGATCTTACCTCACTGAAGTCCCTCTATTCTCCTAGCCTCACTGACCATACCAATCCATCATATCCTACCCAACCATGGACTCATTTTTGAGGTATAATTCCCATGTAAATCTATCATGGAATGACGATTCAATTTATTGAAGGAATTTTCCCACTCACATTGTACACCGAGACATGCATCGAACTTTAGGAGGGAGTTCCCATCACCCATAATAAAAACGATGGTATCTCCCACCATCATCCAACACCATGACACCCATTTATACCCTCTACCTCTAGGCAACCCAACCTAGGCAATCCGCATCTCAACACACACCCTAAGACCTTCCCAAGGTCTTGTGTCAACTCAACAATACACATGCCCCTCGAAAATGATGTCACCAGAGTGATACCAGTACACCCCAAGTGCTGAAGAGAACTTAGTCTCATCCCCAGAGACCTTATACCCTCTATTAACTCACCTAAAAACCATATTATACCATATACCCCATTCCCAAACCTGTGTATTTATGCAATAATTGATGGCCATGTATAGAGATACATAAGAAATTATATTAAATGGGACACTTACTTTAAACATGGAGTGACCCCCATGATAAGATCCTCCAAGCCTCACCTAATATACACACATCCTCAGTCAATCCATTCTATGATATTGAGTACCTAACACATTACATTAATCATAGATAATTAAATAAAATTTTATAATTAATATTTTTTTCAAAAATAGGTTTAATGCCTAAATGCTCACTAAGAACTCCAACCACATCTAAACCATGAATAACCAATCATAGAAGGTATTTAAAACATCCCCAACTCTATTATGGGTGAAACACCTATCAAAGGATTCCAATTAAATCATAAATTTAATCCAATACAATTATAATTCCCAATTGAATTTTCCTAGAAACATACATTCACCAAAAAAACATTTTTTTGGAATGCATAAAACATCACAAGATTCCCTCTTCATAAGAAGAGGGAAAGCCCCATAAAATGTAGCCAATTACACTATGCTCTGGTGGAATTTAAATGAATAACTAAGATTAAATCATAGGAAATCATAGGATAGAAAAAGGGTAGAATAACATTGGGCTAAAATGGATGATCTTTTCTCAAGTCATCATCATAAATAACCCAAAGGAATCCCTCCTCGAAGGGGAATCAGAGGATGGGATTGAGGGGGAGAATCATCCTGGAATTGAATCCCTTGAGACCCCTTCCCAATAAAAAACCTGAGAAGCCCCAAATGGCCTCTTCTAATCTCCCTTACACATAAAAAAACTCACCAGAAATGGGTTCCCTAATGGGTTTTGGGCTACTATACACTCCACCGGCTAGCCGGGGATACCACTATAGTATTAGCCACCCGGTACCTCTACCGTTGATCCCATGAGGGTAATGACTTTATTTTTAGAATTAATAAATTTAGAATATTTTAAATAATAGTTTTCATAGTAATTCATGGAGTTAATAAGGATTTACATGGCCTATAGATCCTAAATATTTATATATTAAAAATATCAAATATAATATACTGTGCTTATATAGTTTTTAAAAAATAATGGAGTATCTCGTAAATGGAGACTCAGATGAGAAATCCAAGACCGCCATTAGATATTTAATATGGGTTTTAACCTTTGAGTGATATATGTTTGGTTAGAATCATATGTTTCAATTGTGTGAAATCCTGGGAGTATTAAATTAATTATTAATTCACTGACTATTTAATTATATAACCCTTAAAAATACTCTTTGTAAACCTATATTTGGAAAATTCCTAGGGTTATCTCCATAACCATATAGGATTGAGAGGATAGAGAGAGAGATTCAATATATAGTGTGTTGGTAGGTAATCTTGGAATCGAGGATCAATAACAAACGAACATGGAGAATTAGGTAGCCAACAATGAACATAGTGAATCTCATCAACGATATTGGGGTAGATACATTATTCAAAAAAGATCAATCTAATATTGAGTTGGGTATATGTTTTGTGGTTTAATTACCCATTATTAGTTATTTAGGTGAACAAAAATCAATTCATTTTATATTAATTCATGGATCAATCTTTTTGATTTATCCGTCGATTATTTTTCTCTTACTAAAATTAGGAATTTATAATTTTTTCTTTTTATAAATTTTTTGATTTAATTACCATCCCCATTATTCAAAGACTATATATTATTTCTATATAATCATGTACTTTTTTGGATGATCAATTTTGTTTTTCATTCCATGCTTCCTCTATTCTTTTTTGTTCATCACCAGTATTTTGATTGGCTAATGATTTGACTGTACCTGGGAAACTGATAGTTTTGTAATCTCTATTTGGTGTAACCAATAATTTTTTTATCTTTAGTTTTTATATTTGAGATGTGTGGATGCGTAGATGAAATGATGATAATATGATGAGGTTACGAGTGATGGTGGTTCCATGATCTGAATCTAGTGAGTATCTTTGTACGTATAATGGTGGGAATTTTATGAGCAAAGGGTGGCCATAATTTGTCTATTAGTGATGATGTGGGACTATTCAATGTGATTTCGAGAATTATGGATATGAATTAATATGGAATCAATGGTTATAAGGGAACTGGTAAAGTTGAATTAAAAATATGGGATTTCTATGAAAATATGATATACACAACATGTAGTTTGGAAAATCACACGCCTATGGACCCCTCTATGTAGAATCCAAGGTTTATGTGGGGAAATAAATATCACACACCATGTTGGAGTTACACATTTCAGGTGACTTTTATCTAGATATCTTGATGTGTATAGGAATTACATTTCATGGAATCCACCTATCCCCACTTGTCTTCTCTTTCGAGGAACATATTTTTTACTTTAGAAAGTGCATGGGAATGGGAATATTATACATGTTGGAGTGTTAGATTGACCTTTTCAAGCCATGTATCTTATAATAACACCATTTATTTAAATTAATAATCCATCTTGTATGGGAGGACATTGATAATACCTTACTTTATGTGACATACTATTTACACTAGTATAACACACCACACATTTTTTCAAGAACCTCATACCTTACGTATATCCTTTAGGGATTGAATTTGGGATCATACGCATCCTGTTATGAGTAGAATTTATCATAAGTCATAATAGGGTACTTTGTTTAATTATCAGGGATAGTAAGTGAGATAACAAGAGTTGGATGATTCTTCCAGTGATTCTTAGAAGATGGAAATATTTGCTTTGGTCTTCAGAGTCATGTTAAGGTCAATACTCTCTAGAATCACTCAGGAAAGGATCCCCTATATCTAAAATATAGATATATTTGGAACTCTCCCATACTATAGAGGGAATATTTCATCTATCAATGAAATGGTACTCCTCCTTCATAGAGCATTAATGTGAAGTGGGTCCTCTATTAGAGATAGTTTTCTCTAGGTTATGGAGCACAATAGAAATGATCAGGCCTTCTATCTTAATTATTATGAGATTTCTCTTAGTTTATTGACATCTATTATCTCATATCTAGGTGTAATATGATTTTTTGAGGATCTTGACTGATCCCTATCAGTTAATTCATCTTTTTTCATGGAATGAATCGACAAGTATGACTTATTGGATGAGTTACATCAATATATTGATAACTGATGAGTGAGTTCTTTTAGATGAATGTTAACTTAGGGCCTCAAGCAGTATCCCTAGGGTGATAGTAATAATGGACCTCACTTTGAGAATTGTAGTCTTCCTTGAGAATATCTTGGATTTCTTGTCTATGCCACTTTCTTTGTGGTTTAGAGTTGACTCATTCCATGATTCTTAGCATTTGGTGATTTCAAGTTGTTTTACTGGTTATATTTATTCCCACCCCTTCATAGAATCTTCCCTCAAATTTCATATCTTATATAGAATACATGTCTTCTAAAATATTATTCGAAGGGATATGATCAAATGGATCTTATATGTGTTAGATGAACCAAATATGGTTGTATGAGTTTATTCATGAAAACAAAATTATTTTTATTATTAGGTTGTACTAACTTATAGTTATGTCGAGCATGTATTTTTCCCCTTTATCTTTTTTAATATTATCATAATCTATTATGGGATTAGTTGTATGTATGAATTTTTAGTATTAGATGTTTATAAATTCTATATTATACAAGTTTATAGAGATGCATGCGTATGTATATATAATTTATACTAAGGCCTCCCTTGGGTGGTATATGTTTACTTGGAGATAGTCGCTAGTCCTTGACCAATTAAAGGTAGGCTTGGGGTGTTACACTCAGCTTACTATTAGATAGGAAGGCCCTGGTGGGTCACATCATAATAGCATACCACCAGAGTGAGTTATCTAAGGATCGAATTTTGGTTATAGTTTACCTGTGAGGATTAGTTTGGGAACTATAATGACAGTGTTAATGTGAACCAAGATCATATCTCAGGCTATAAAACCAAGTGATGGTGTGAAAAAAAATGTATCCATTCACCTAGACTCTGATAACGTGCTTCTTGATTCGATACATGTAGGCCCTAGTTGTAGTGAAAACATTTGGTACATGCATAATATAGGAATGAGTTGTGGTTCCATGTCCGTCTTGAGTAAGATCCCTTGATATTCTATTTTACCACGGTACATCTTGTTAGTCTAGAAGATGACACAACTAGACAACCAATGATGGACACTACAACATGATTGTGTTGATTAACATACTAGCGATGAGGCCCTAATTTCGAGACCAAATCTTATGATGACCCTTCTGGGAGGATAGTGAGTGACACCTCCACACATTGATAAACATGCTCCTACTATTTCATATGGGTGATCCCTCTTAGGTTTAGAATAAGTTGGTCCTATATGTACCAATAGATGAAACACATAGGATGAGTGTGCTTTGTGAGTTTTAGTCATGAGGACAGCCTAGGATTCGAGTGAGCCAGATCCCCAAGAGGTAGAGTATATTTTAAAGTCTATAGAGTGAGTATTGAATCAAGTTATTACTCCTCATAATGGAGTTCCTTGTGAAAAACATTATTAAATTAAATGTAGGATGTTGGTGGATCCATGTGCTAGTGATTTTTATTATTGTTTCAAGAATGAAAAGCAGTGGGATAATTCCCCCACTAATAGATGTTATCTTATGATGAATTTAAAATTCTTATAGGTGAGTCTGTGTCTCCCATTGTAGATAGTATCAAGGTGTGGTGGATAAGTTCTTTTTATTTGTATCTTTGAGGCCATTGTGGGTGTGAAAAGGTGTCAAAATGAACCCTGGTTGTTGAGAAAAGGTGGTGAAAGTATTGAGCAACTACAGGTAGTGGAGGATTATAAATAAAAAGCTTTGGGTAAGATACAAGGTACAATCTATGTCTTCTACACTTCATATACAGTTTTGGTAGACACATGCACAAGCCACTTTTTACATGCCACATCCATTTTCTGAGACATAGAGTTCCCATTGGAGCCTTTAGCTCAACACATTGATTTAGAGGCTCCTTTTGAGGATGTTTCAATGATCTACCATATTTTTTGGTAGTGTGAGATGACTATTGAAGGAGATATATTCACATGGGACATCTTCTTAGCAGTGATGAGGATATATGATTTTATTCATAGAAGGACTGATTTCTGTTATGCATACCATGTCTGACTATTAACATTAAGGGATGAAGTGTTCATGAGTTAGTGGGGATATTTTTTCCTTCATTGGTGAGAATGAATCCCAGAAATAACAGGATGATCTTGTATACTATAGGATAAAATTTATTTTCCTATCAGTTTTTTAGTATGACCCTTAATGTGATGAACACTATAAAATTGAAATTTCTTGCAGTAGTAGAGTATGAGAATATATTCCCAAAGGATGTTCCAATATTACCTACCCATAAAGAGTTTGACTTCTCTACGGAATTTCACTCAGGGAAAACCCTGATATCTACACCAAAATATCATATGGAACCCAATATACTTCGAGTATTAAAGGACCAATTGGAAGATTTATATAGGAAGGGAATCATTAGACATAGCGTGTCCCCCATGCAGGACTAGTTTTTTTTGGAATGAGGATATGATCATGGGATTATGTGTGGATTATCATCACCTAAGCTTGGTGACTTTCAAGAATTATTATGTTCTTCCAAGAATCAATGAATTATTCAACTAGTGGTTAGGTGAGAAATGGTTCTTGATTATTGAACTTAAGATGTGTTTTCACCAGATCAGGGTTTGAGAGGAGTATGTACCGAATGTGGAATTATAGTGTCACTACAGTTACATTGAGTTTTTGTTGATTCCCTTTCAATGTGATAAATGTTGTATTAGTGTTCATTGGAATAATAAACTAGATCATTCAACCTTTCTTGAATATGTTTGTGGTATTCTTCATAGATAACATCCTTATGTACTTCATATCAGAGGAAGGGCATGTAAGACATTTGTGGATGACCTAGAATATACTCTGAGAAAATCAAATTTATGGGAATCTATGTAAGTTTCGGTAATTGATTTGATAGATCCACTTCATGGGACATGTATTATTATTTTAGGGCATATTAGTGGACCCCACAAAGATCAGACAGTTATAGCTTGGGATCCACCTAAGAGTGCTGGTGAGGTGTATATATTCCTTTTGTTGGTAGGATTTCCTCGAATATTTGTGCCTGATTTCTCTAGTATTGCAGAATCTCTAACTACATTGACCCAAAAGGTGTATCCATTCTCATGTATAGAGATGTGTCATCAATCTATTTAGAATTTTCATTAGAGGTTGACAAGAGAATCCATATTGATGTTGTTGGAGGAGGTTTTTGAATACATGGTGTTCCATGAGGACTCTAAATCTATTCTTGGACGCATTTAATACATTGATATATAGTTATTTCCTATGGGACATAGTAGCTAAGACCCCATGAGAAGAACTATGTGACCCATGAATTGGAGCTGAAAACTATAGTTTCCCCCTTAGAGTCTTGAAAACACTATTTTATAGAAAAGTGATTCATTTTATTTTATGAGCATATGTGTCTTAGGGATATCTTTTAGCTGAAATATATTAACTCTAGGAAAAATAAATGTCTATATTTTCCATAATATTATGAATTTGAGATATCCTATACTGATGTGAATGGTAATTTTTTGGTAGATGCGCTCAATGGGAAATGATATCTGCAATTATTGAGTGAGTCATCAGAACAATTATCATCATTTCAGTTTTTCCTTGAGGATGAAGTTGGTGCAACATACCTCCCTTCGATGGTCATTACCCCTTGACTTCATTTGTGTTTCGGGGAGGTAAAACTTAGGGATATTGATTGTGAGTTCTTTATTGATGAGATATCCACTTAATATTCTCCTAATGAATATTATAATGGTGGGTAGCAATGTCATCCTTTATTGAGGAAAGTCTATAGAACCAGTCATGCTATAAGAGGAAGTTATAATGGATTTTAATATACCCCTTAGCAGTATCTCCATGAGTTAAAAATATATACCAGTACATTCAATTTCTATTTTGGTGGCTAAGGATTAAGATATGTATTTCTAAGTTTATCTATCAATTCATTAGTTTCTAATCAGAGAATGCCGAACAAAGGGTTCTAGATGGTTTCACAAATCACCTTGTGATGTCGTACTAGAATTCAGATGGTATATCCATGGATTTTTGGAGGTACATCAATGTTCAATGAGATTTTATAATTCCATATGGGTGATTGTAGAAAAACTCACCAAATCATACCACTTCCCCGACATCTAAGATCAAGGTTTAGTAAAGTGTTTGGGATGGCTATATGTGAAAGGGATAGTTTGGATTCATGGAGTTCCCTCAGTGATCATTTTAGTACATGATTCTAACTTCACATCATGGTTATGGATAGGATTACAAGTATAATTTGGGACACATTTGTTGTTGATCATGGTGTTTCACCCCCAGACAGACGTCCAAAAAAATAGACCATTCTGGTGTTTGAGTATATACACTGAGATTTATTGATATATTTTGGACAGATCTATGAGGACCATATTCCCTTTTTGGGGTTTTCATAAAATAATAGATACCATTCTACCATTAGTTTGGAAGCATTGAAGGCCTCATACAGGAGACCCAAAAATTCACCAGAGTTCCGGATGGAGCCATATAAGATATTTCATATGAGTTGACAGCTAGTGTGAGTGATGAAATTGAAGGTGACGATCATCTTTGTGTAGATTAGGACTTGAAAAAACCATTATAAGTCTTATTCAGACTGATGAAATAGGCCATTAATATTCAATGAGTAAGTCCATGTATTCTTGAAGGTCCCCTTGAAGAGGATTCTATATATTTGGATGAGATGAAATGCTATCTCTATGAATATTTGGAACCTTCAACATACTATACATGGTTGGAAAGATGGAATACCACTTATCCTTACCATAATAGTCAGACAAGGTGCATGATGTATTCAATATGTCACAGTTTTGGAGATATGTGAATAAACCATCATGTATTATCTTGAGCTAGACATTGTGAAGGAACCTAAAATTTTAAAGTACTTGGTAACCATCGAGGATCGATCGAAGAAGATCCTTAATGGGGGAGTGACTACCTTAGTGTGTTTTTTTGGTATTATGATAATTTTTAGGATATCACCTAGGAGATAGAGTACCAGATGTGAGCCCAGTACCCTCATATTTTTTGAGTTGTATTTTTATTTTCGATAATAAAAACTATGAATGTGGGGAGGATGTAATGACTTTGTTTTTTTAATGTAACACTTTAGAAAATTCTAAATAAAATTTTCAGAGTTTGGAAAAAGCCATTATGGAGTTTTGGGGATCATGGATCCTTGGTTTTGATATCTTAAAAAAATTAAAAAGAATATATCACACATATAAATTATTTCAGAAATAATGATGTATCACCAAAACAATGTCTTGGATGGGAAACTGAAGACCTACAATAAATCCAAAACATAAGTTTTACCCTAGGTGAGATATAATTGTTTTCAACATTGGGTGTTTTAGTAGGGTAAAATCATGGATGGATTAAACATATTAAATTAATTTATTAATTTAATAGATATTTAATTATTTAACCCAATAAAATATTTTTTATAAACTCCTCTTTGGATAATTCCCTACAGTTATCCACATTAACCTATAGGATTTATAGGATGGAGAGAGAGATTCGATGGTGAGCACACGAGGGGTTATCTCAGAATCAAGGATCAACAACAAACAAACATAGAGAATTGAAGAGCCACTAATGAACATAGAAAATATATTCAATGACATGAATTTAGATATGTTCATCAAAAATTATAAACCCAACCACAAGTTAGGGATTTTTTTGGTTTAATTGCCTATTTTTGGTTATTGAGATTAAGAAGAATTTATCTATATTAAATTATTTATATTTCTTTCTTATTGATTTACCTATTGATAATTTTTATCTTCATAGAATTATTAATTATAAATTTATTATTTTTATGATTTTTTTGATTCAATTAACCTCCCCTTTCTAAAAATTCCATCAATGATGTAAAAACAAACATAAACTTCATTGGGTGCTCACTTTTTTTCATTTTGTTCCATTATTCCTCTATTATTCAAAGATCATCATTGGTATATAGATTAGTCAATGATTCCAATATACAAGGGAAACCAATTATTGTGTAATATATTATTAATGAAACAGATAAATTTTGTGGGTTTAGTTTTGGGATTTGATATGTGCAGAGGCATGGAGATGATGATGGGAATCTAATAATGATACAGACAATGGTCGTTCCATGAGCCAGATCGATCACATATATCTGTAGGTGCAACAATAATATTTTTCAAAGAAAAAGGTGGTTATAATCCATTTAATGGTGAATATGTAGACCTATTAAATGAAACTCATAGAGTTATAGACATGAATAACCAACTGAAGGATAAAATGGTGTAGGTGAATACTTGTGAACTGTCTATAATTTCTATGAAATTCCGATATAAAGGGTGTGTAGTTTGGAAGAATGCACAAAATGTGGACCCCTTTGTGTAGTGTATAAGGTTTATGTGGGGAGCTAAATATCACCCATTCGTAGGAAACCCATAAACCATGTGACCCATAACCAAAAAACTTAGAGTGTAAAAGGAGTACATTCCAGGGAAGCAACCTATCCTCACATGAAATTTGTGTTAGGTAACACCCTATGTGCTTTAGAAAGTACAGTAGAATGGGAAGACGACACACGCCTAAATGTCACCCTGACCCCTTCACATCCTATATCCTAGAAATACACCATGTATCTAGAGAAATAAGCTATGCAAAATGGTATGACATGGATAGTACTAGTCTTTGTGTGACATGTTGTTCACCCTAGTGAAACACAATATATAATTTATCCAGAACCTTATAAATACCATATATCCTCCTCTATACCTTCGATTTGGGCCCATGAGTAGATCATTACATGTATAATTCTATATAGTACATGATTGTCGCCTTTGTCTCATCATCTGAGATATTATATGAGGTGACATGAGTGGGAATCTTGTTCCTATGATTCTTGGATGATGTAATTGTTCAGTTTGGTATTTGAAGTGATTATGGGTTAGTACCCTCTAACTCACTAGGGTGAGGGTCCCCCATATCACATATATAGATAGAGTAAGTACTAACCCACACTACAGAGTATGTAGGTCCACTATCTATGGAGTGGCACTACCCCAATATCATGCTCTGGAATGGAGTGCGTCCTCCGCTGGAGTTAGTTCTCCCTTGGTTGCAGTGTTCAGTAGTGAAGAGAGGGCACTCCATTCATATTTTTGTCAGGCTAGACCTGATGGATCAATATATGTTATCTTTTGAAAATGTATATTTTTATTGAGTAAGTATCTTGGATAATCTCCGTCCATTATTTCATTCTTCTTTGTGGAAATACCCAACATTTATGACCTCCCAGATGATTTCTATATGTATGGAGAGGCCCGATGAGTGAGTTATATCAAAGTATTCTTACAATAGGGATTTAAGAGGTACCCCTAGGATAGCAGTGTGGGCATACATAAATTTGAGACTTAGATTATTCCTTGAGAATATAGGTTATCATATCTATCTTATTTTATTTCTAGTTTAGATTTGAATCCTTTATTGATGCTTTATGTTTGGTGATTTCAATGTTTCCTAATGGGAATGGTCGTACTCACACCTACATGGGCTCTACTGTATGTTTCGTTTCTTATGAAGATGTCCTATATTTAAATAGAATCATAGGAATACTTGGAGTAGGTGGTGAATACTTGAGATAGACAGACCATAGATGGTTATAAGAGTGGTATCTTGATATTATTCCCTTTTTTGATAGTAAGCTAGACTGTTTTACATTCTCATTGGGATTGTATATGTCTTTTTGATTTTCGACAGTCCTTTAATACTCTGACGTGGGATTGTTTTATGCATGAATTTTTGGTAATGACTATTTATCCTTTCCAAATTATACCATTGTATGGAAATGTGTGCACTTGTAAAGGTAATTGAAGATAAGGCCACCCATGTGTGTGATATACAAACTCGACACTATTTTCCTGACCCTAGATTATTTGAGGTAGGCTTGGTGTGTCACACATAGCTTAATACTATCCATGAAGAACCTATTACAATGTATCATGACACCAAACTCCCAAATACCACTAAAGGTTAGAAATAAAAATAAAATAATTATTTTAAGACACACAAATTTTTATATTTCCATACCAAACATTGGTCCTCAAAATAAACGATCCACAAAATAGAAAATTCAAATTCCCTAAATCATTTTCAACTTATAACAATTCAGGCCATTAAAAAATCCTCACCATAACACTTATTAATCCTTGACAATCCTTTGGAACCTATATAACAAATCTTCTAACAAGCCTAATTCGTTAATTCATCAAGAAATAACTATGTTCCCTCCCCAAACACCGAATACATTTCCACTATAAAACTCCAACACCAAGTACATAATTATAAACATCCATCCAAAAGCACTTATCTACTCTCTAAACCACACCCATAAAACCTGATACAATTTTCTTGACATGGTTACAAACTTTTAACACCCCAAAACCAAAAAAAATAACCAATCAATTCCACAACCAATGTTTCCACAGACTCTTTGCTGCATCAACTTGCATGATAAAATAATGCCCATTCACAATGTGTAAGCACCCTAAGGGACTATAACATTACCCAAAAACTAGAACCATATTATAAACCTTAATCCTAGTGTAACTCCATGATTTCATAACCAATTTTCTATTCCAACCACCATGCACCCACCCCTAGCACCAGTCAAACTCTAACCCGACTCATGATTGGGTCAGGACAAAACCACCCCATTCCCAATGCCAATGAACCCACTCTAACCAACACAAAACATGAACATAAAAGATAATATTTATCAAGGAACTTAGATTAATTGGGATCACCTGATCACTGACACTTTATTGCAACATTTACCACCCATGACATGTATCTCCTCCATGAGCTGTCCAATATAACGGTCTGTCACCCTTGGTTTATATGATGACCCCCATAAAAAGAGTATCATTATCATCATCTACTATAACAACTAACCAAAATACATAGTCCAATATCCATTTTTTACTACACAAAATGACTTGATGTAGCCAACATACTCATACCTGAGCACCAACTCCAAATGATAGTTACCGAACATTCTTGATTCAACTAGATAGTCATCATAAAAAATTGTCAAAAATTCATCCAATGAGGACCACACCCTCTAACTAGACAATGGTGTAATCCCCACTTTTACTAATTCCCCTATACCACTCCCTGAGTTCCGACACCAAATGAGTCCCAACTCCATACATGTATTGCTCATCCGGAGGCATGCTCTCCCATCCATGCCAACTCTCGTCATGTACTATGCTCTAATAGGTCATAAAAAGTAAATAGATCCATAAACCACATCAAATTTCATCACTAAGGAATGTATCCCATTTATCAATAAATTTTATAGGGTGCTATGCCCACACTAATTTTATCGGATACACTGGTCACCACACTGTGAGCATGACATAGAATCAAAACCACCACCATACTTCAAAAGCTACACTTTTAGGGTTTATCCCCCACCCTAAACCCTCCCAATGGACAGATACATGGGCCATTAATTTTTACACAAACAAACCAACACCATGTGTCTCTGATACACACTTACCAGCTCAAATATAGACCTTTCCCAAAATGAATCACCAATTACACTATTCTACACCAAAGTGATGTTAAAATCCAAGAACCCTCTCATAGGGTCAGACCAGCTTTCCAAATAGGTCTCAATCAAACCCAATGACTATGTAATATTATAAAAATTGATCACACAACCCAATTTACAATCCCAGGAGTCACATCCCTCCTATCCTAGGCTCATGTTCCCAACTCGCTAACCATTCAGCACCCATATGTCAGAATCAACAAAACTCAACGTACCATCGATAATAATATTTAAAACAAAGGCATATAACCATGCCTATTCATAACACATTAACACCCACCATATGGAAATATTTCCAAAACCATGAAAATCTATACATGATACCACCATGCTAGCTTAAAGAGAATACAAAAAACCACTAGGCCTGGCACCCAACTAGTCCTTCCCATTTTAAACCTCCTTGATACCAACTTCATGGAATTCCATATACCTTTACACAACCCAATTATGTTTTTAAAATCCTTAGGGAAAATAATTCCATTTTTGTATCACAATTTATACAACTATTACTTCCTCATGCCATTATCAGTGAGTAAAATTCCTGAACCAACCAATAAAGGGCCTCGACCCATCCATCACTGAAGGGACTAGAATTCCACCATTAAGAAGAATTCCTCCATAGGATGAAAATTTTCTTCCATTATAAGAAAATAAACCATAGTCTAGATGAGTATAATATCACTAACAATTTATACAAGAAAAATTTATATAAGTTCTTGTAGACGCTTTAAATAATGTACCTACCATCAGTAAAAGTCCACAGGAAAGAACATGTATGTCATTTGAGTCATACATGCCTAAAATGATGCATATATATGACCTATTTAAAAGGTCCAAAGATCTGTACACCTTCCTTTTTCCAACTTTCCATGATAAAAAATCTATCTAAAACATAAAACTCAAAATCTATTTACATCACTGAAGATGAAATCATAAAACTTTAGTATCATAAACTAAGAACAAAAATCCCATTCAATGGTAACTTAGACTTACTATTAGAATGAGTTTTATCAATGCACCAGTCATGTATCCATCACATCATATGACTCATACCTAGATAATATGTCTACCATCTCCCTAAATCTTAAAATAAAAAAAATCTATGATACCATTTTTTAAATCTCCACCCCTGGCCACTCATCGGGGATTGGATATAGTGTTGCCACATGGACATAGGTGCACCAAATCATATGCTAGAGGTTATTGAATATCAGTAAGGTACTAATAAATATAATTGGAATAATATTACCTCAAAGAAGAGTAAAGAAAATAGTGAAATTAACCAATAATAATGGAAATCATATTATAGTACACAAGGAAATAAAAACATGCAATACCATATATGATTATTTAATATAAATATACAAACAATAAAAAACTGGGATAATCCCAAATACAAGGAAAAAATGAAAATAAAACACACACACACACACAAAACCTACTACCATACTAGGTCCTCATCAGAATCTTATAATATGTTTGAGATAACTCATCTTGATCCACTAAATTTCCTGTTTTCTGACATGAAATATAAAACTAGGGTCTACATGTGAACCAAGATTACCATGCAGGGTGTGAGCATAAAAATCAGTAGGTTATCACCATAAACCACTAATATATGGTTTCATATATGTGTGTATTAATTAGAAAATGAAATTATAGAAAAAATTCTCATTAGGGAGTCATGTTCTATCTAGGCCGTTATGATACCCAATGAGGCACACAGACCCGATAGGTTATTGAGTGCTAACTAGGACACCCCAACCTAGACCAAACTTGCTTCAGTACCATACCAAAATCCACTTGTTTCCTTGTGACCCCATACTAATGACTGACCCATACTTATAGGCTCAATTTATGGTGAAATTCATTACCTTTACCCAATAACCATTGAAACTGTGCACACTCACACGTTGATAAGCTCTGACCAATCCCTAAACATCCTCTAGTGGTCCTTCAGTTATAATTCATAACATGCACCAATACCCAGGGTCGTACTCGACCCAATACTTTACAAGGTAAGGTTATACATGTGAACAATGACCCAATACAGGTTTAAAAAGGTCACCATTCTGATACCCGAGCATCACATCATGTTCATCCACTAGCACATCCCTCTATGCACTGTGGAGGACCATCACACTACCCATCCCTGTAGACTATGGGGAGGCCATCACACTAACCTAATCTTCTACTTTTTTTTGAACAATACAATCAACCATCCTTATAGACTTTAGAGAGGTTTCCTAAAGAATATAAACTCATTCCTCATCAAGGGAATTTACCTAAAACAAAAATAAACAATGATACAACTCATTACTCAGCTCAAAAGCTGATCCTAGGGTGATAGCTGCCCAAGACCTAGCCCCTGTAGGATCACGTCTCAGCATGCTCAGTAGGTCATCTAATTTGTCCTATAGACCTTATAAATTAACTACTCATCAAAATCACATCAATAACATCATCTGTTAATGACAACACCATCTGAAGGCCCACACTGACCCAAAATTCAAGGTCTTCCCCAACCTAACTAAAGTCCATCAGTGCTAGAAATCCTACTTCCCATGAACTATAACCATAAAAAACATACTACCTAAACCTATACTCATAGTTAGGGTACAATTCACAATAAAATCAACCTTAGTATAAATATTACAAGTTTTGAAGGACATTTTTCACTGACCTAGTATATTGAGACTCCTCTATGACCTTAAGAGGGAGTTCCCATTTCTCATGAGGAATATGGTTGTCTATCCCATCATAAACCAACCCTAAGTAGCCCATGCCTACTCTATATCCTAGGTAAACCAAACTAGGACATCCACATATTGAATTAACCCTGATACCTTCCCAAGTTTTTCCATTAAATTAATGGTACCCTCAAACTATGATGAGAAAGATTTTATGGAAATTACAAAATACCCCAAGTGATCAAGAGCACTTGGTCTTAACCCAAGAATCCCAATCCAACCCATCACCTCACATAAGCTTTGTATCTGACCTTATACCCCAATATAGAACCAATAAATTTATACAGGCATGCACACTCATGTATAAAAATACATATGAAATTTTATTAATGAGGTAACCTAACTTGAATACGGATTTAACCACTCGCTGATCTCCACTAAGCCTCGCCCAAACACTGTACATCCTTGGCCAAGACCTTCCACACACTTTGGAAACTCAATCAATACTAGTATATAAAATAATTAATTAAAAGCATTAATAATTATTTATTTATTATTTTACATAATACACTTATTTTCTAAATGACATCTAAGCACTCCCGCCACACTAGAACTATGAAAACTTCCTATGGAAGGTCCATCACACCTCCCTGATTATGTTCTGGTCAAATACCTATCCCATGATAATGATTAGATCATCAAATTAACGTATTTAAATTTAAAATTTCAATTAAAATCATTGAGAAACATTACTTCACCAAAACCAGAATTTATGGAATGCAGAAAATGTCTTAGGATGCCTTCTTCATTAGCAGAGTCAAACCCACATCAAAATCAGTTGACTCCACCATTATCTGGTAATGTCCACCCTAAAAAATTGAAAAAATTAGATTAAATTAAAAGGAATTTAATGAGAGATCATGCATGAAACAAATAGAGTATCATACCTTAATTCATCATTTAAAATCACCCATAATCATACCCATGTCAATATGGAATCAAATGAGGGTATTAGGAGGGAGAATCAACAAAGAATAGCCTCTCTCGACACCCCTTCCCCATCAATAACCTGATCTACCTAGACAACAAAATCAATGGATTAACCCTATTAATAATTTACCTAAAATAGTTCCACTAGATTGTAGGTGGTTCTCTGCCCAACTAGTAACCCAGACAAGGGTGTTGAGCTACTTCCCACCCCACCGGCTCGTCATTTGTATTGCTGCCTCACCAACCATCATGGGACCTCCACCACTAATCTCTCAAGCTCTAAACTATAACATGAGATTCATAACATGTGTAAAATATTTATTTTAAGACTCATAATTACCAATATTTCCATATCATACATAATTCCTCAAAATAAAATATCCACCTAATAGAAAAATAAAATTTGCTCATGAATTTCCAACCTGTAATTACATTGGTCATTACAGTGTTATGCCTTGTAGGATTAGCAAAATCAATTTTTTAAATATTCAAAATACGCATCCTTCAGGTCATAGATACTATCTTGCGGCATGGTTCTACAATATCCTTATGATCCTAAATCTATTTTTAGTGAAAATAACCCTCTACAACATGGTGGTCTCTAAATAATCTGTGCTACCAATAATCACCTGAACTTGGTTGTGGTAAAATCCCTTTCTTGGGATCTAGAATTTATCAATCATATTTTATGTTTAAATAATTTACATCATGGAATGGTATCTACTACATATTAACATATTAATCTCCAACTTCAATGAAATGTTCTTAGCCAACATTACAACATGGTCATCTATACTGAGTCATCGTGACACATATTGAACATTGGATCATTTCTATAGAGTCCCACATTACAGATTCCTTGTTTGATCCACTACTTAGTAATCAAAAACCTAGTATCCACTACTCAAACTTTTCATGTAGAGCCTCTCCACACTATAACCTCTTCCACTTTTCCACCACGTGCTGCGATGTCTTCTATCTACACTTCCATCTATGTCTTGTTTTTGTGAAGCTAACTGTTGCTTTAGTAGTGCCAGTTGGCCTTCAATATTTTTCTTTATTCCAAACATAATCATGATGTGTCCATAATCACTATAGAGTGGTTTCTATGTGTAAAATAAATAATAAAACTCATCCTTCTTATATCAACTTTATTTTATCTACAACCTTATTCAAAGCATTTGGAATTACATCCATTACTATAAATATTATATATAGAGACACCAAGGCATCTCTTTGTATTTACATGATATATGATTACATGTAAAGATCCTCAAAATCTTCAATGATTATCCATAAAAAATCATCATATATTCACACTTATAAATGTATTTATATTATTTCATCACACCAACTCTTAAGATACTGTCAAAAAATATAACAAACAAGTTCTCATGGATGTGATATTCTAAAAATTCATCTTTTTTTGGAAATACTACCATAGATCCATATATTTTTATAGTGAATTAATCTCACTCCCATTTGTAAATAAAAAGAAAAGGGTCTCCCAAATTCTTTATTCCATATTGACAATAATAATGAAAAGGGAATTCCTATAAAGATATTTTATCTTCAAATACTCCACCCCATTTCCCCTTAATATTTATTTAAGTCTCCCCCATATTTTTTATCACGAATAGGGGAATATTATTTATCTTTAGTCCCAATTTTTTCATACAATAATTTCTATTATTTTTCATTGATCTTTACAAAATCAGAATCTTTAAAACTATTTCTTTAAGATTTGAACAATTTTCTTTTACACTTAGATTTAGTTTCCTAATATATTTCAGCAAGTGAATTAGATACATGGTATTTAAGCTGTTAAAAAATTATCTAAGAATAATAACCAAGTGATTAGTATTGGATTCAAGTGTCCATGTTGACAAACATAAAATCTATTTATATCATTGAAATTCAATTAATTCATACAACTTAAGATTCAATTTTTTATTTAAATAAATGTAAGTATTAATTTAGTAACAATAACATAAAATCATTAATTAATAAACAATAATGAAAAAAGTGTGTTATATATACCACATGTTTCATTAATTGATTCAAAACTTTTGAGATAAACATGTGACACCGCTTGATGGACATGTATATTTCTTTATTCATAGGGAAACATCATTTTAAATGAGGCCAAATAGCATTGAAGGTTTGTGACCAAACACCCTATTTTCCTTTAGTTTTATATTATTAAAAATTTTATAATTAATCTCCCAAATAGGGATACATATTTTTGGTTGAAATTAATTACCCTTAGTAGTATTTTTGGTATATTGAAATTGTTCAACTAATACTAAAATTCTTATCACACAATGAATAAAAATATAATATATGAATATAACCACTTTATCGATCAAGTTGTACTATATTTCTTATAGTGGTCTAATAACACTCAATAAATATCTTAATTTCACTTATAGATCATCATTGGTGTCTTGAAATGACTGGAATATCTAGATATAGATTTGGAACCACTATAACTTCAAATCAGAATCATGAACACTTGAAATTATATAATTCCGAAATGAAAAACTCAAATATAGAATCAAAAACCTGAATTGATTTATTATCAACTATTTTAATGTTTTGATAATTATTTTTATCCATTTTTAATTTTCAAGGCCTAATACCAATATGAAACAACAAAAACTTTCACTCAATTCAGTGGATGTATCTAATTTTAGCACAAACATCTTCTGAGTATGAAGCCATGTTCTATGATTGAATATAACCCCATAGATCATATCACGCCGTAAAGTATATAGAATGTTAAAATTATTTTAGAAATAATTTATTACATGGTGATAGGGTAACTTAAAACATTCACTAGTAGAGGATTGTGGTTTGTTTTGGTGGACTGACCTTTTTTCACTTTTTTCTATTCCTTTCTAGTGGTTATTTTTGCAATACCAATTATGGATTATATATAGGGGTTTATTTATCTTCTTTATCATGGGTTACATCTCATTAGTGATATAAATCCAATTATTAAACATTTTTTACTTTTTCACAACATCAATTCATCTTTCAACATGCTTATTTTTTAATAAGAGGGCTCTTCCTATAATATTTATCTCATGACTAGTGGTGTGATTTATGAAACCACTAAGTCATTCCTCTTGTTTTTCATCTTCTAATTCGTTGTGATTTACTATGGGATTGTATGTTGTTAGTGAGACTCTATTGATATGGTCATCTGTCATTCTCATAACTCAAGTAGTTTTCTTATTCATTTTCCATAGTTTATTTCTTTATTTCCATGAGAGATATTGTGAGTTTTTCACCCTTGGTGATTAATTCAAAATTTTAACTTCATTTTTCTCCTAAAAAATCCTAAATCTGTTTTCCAACTTAACATATTCTATTTTGGTAGAAATCCTCTCCATCTATATCATACTAATAGAAGAATTACTATTGAATTTTTTTAATTCCTTATCGATACAATGTCATTCCACATGTACATGGTTAGAATAAATAAAATATCTCTCATAAAAATCATACCTTTTGTTATTATTTCTAGATTGAGATGTTGATGTAGTAGTTATTCATTACCCATTTAGCTATTACAGTTCTATACACACACCCAAGGGGTATCACATTTTTGTACAATAGAAGCATTTCAAAGATAATTTCCCTTAAGACTCTTTTTATCCAGATTTCTCAAGAATAACCTTTTCATTTCCAAAATATAGATATAATTTATTCCTTTATATACTTATCGATACTTCCATAGATTGTATATTCTTCACTTCATTATATTTTTTCAACCACACTAAGATTTATTTGAGACATACATTAATCTTCTATAATTGAATAACCATATCCTTCATCATAGTGCCATCTTCATTTTTGGATTTTATCCTTTCATGAAGTTGTGTCTCGAGAGGGATAATGATCACTTTTAACTATTTATCCACGACCATTTAATTTTTTATTTCTTGGTAAATTTTCATTAGCACTTTACTTTACTATTTTAACTTCACTCCTATCTTTATTATGTCATAATATAGGGCCCCATACAATTTCATCTACTTTTTTTCCATTTTTTAATCTTTTATGAATTCATATTCAACTCTAAGTATAATCTCCCACTTATCCACATAATAATGTAGGGATTGAATCGCTAATTTACCACTATATGAACACTCTCTATAGTGAAAACATGGTTTCATCAGCATTTCATCCATTAACTATCTACTTATTTCCTTCTCTAAAGAGAAATATGAATTTTTGGACATATAAAATATCATCTAAAACAATGTAAGTACCATATTAACATTAATATAAAACCCATTTACCATAATGGGAGTATCTACATTCTTGGGATTATTTTCAATATTTTTAATTTTCTTATTTCCCTTTTCTATAAGGAAAATTTCACTAACACCATCCAATAGTTTCTCATCAAAACTAGTCTTACAATAATACCTTAATGTGGTATATAATGAAAATTATAATTTTTTATAAATAAACATTAATATATTTTATATTTTATAAGAAGGATAATAGTGAGGGATATTATTATGAACCATAGTGGTCAATAATACATTAAATACCTTTTCCATACTTATATAACTCATTCTTTTAATGTTCATAGCGAGTTTAGTAATTCATGGAATGAATTCAATGACCTCCATGACACCATCCTGCATGAACATATTCATTTCTTAATTCCGAACATCATAGTTAGTTAGTTTGAAATATGTAGTTTTCATCATTAATTCCATGCGCACAAAAAATCAAAATAGAATCAATTATTGAGTAATTCGTAACCAATATCCACTAATACCACTTGTTGTGAACCGGTTGGCCTAAATCCCTCTGAGGGTGAGGGGGTGAATTAGGGTGAATGTCTATTTAAAAGTTTTAATTTTTATTGGTTATTTTATCATATTGATCTTATTCACATGTTATAAGGAACACCTTCAATATGTTGTTATTAATCTTCCTTTACCTAAAAGATAAAAAATTTTAAAAAGTAAAGCCTGAAAACATTGAGATTTTTCTTGGTTAACTTCTAAGGGTTAATCCAAGGAGAATACACATTGTATTATGATGTTATACTAGGAATTAGCACTACAAATTGTTTTTTATAATTGATTCATAAGGGTGAATTTTAATTCCAGGGGAACACCCTATTATTTCCTATTAGAGCACTATGTTAAGAAAGTTCTATATAGTTTATTTACTTGTGGATATTCTTCAATAGTTTTAGGATATGTGGCTCTTTCACCATTCAATGTGATACTATTCTTGAATATTTATTTTTTATTTTTAAATCCTTTTTTATTCACTTCAATGAATTTCCATTTCTTTAATACTAGAAGAGTCCAACACCTCAATATAAGGGTTAAGCCTTTTTCGTCTACAATATGCCAAAATCATCTTGTTCACCCTCTAGATGAAGATAATTCCAAAAATAAATTATCTGAATTCCTTACTTCTTCAATATAGATGAAGTAGTGTAACTATTCCTTATTATTTTTCAATCCTTTACTCCTAAATAAAAATAGATCTATAAATTGAATTATTTGATATTTATCCTTATTATTCTTTGAAATTATGATGTACTGTGTTCTATCTTTTCCCTTTACAATGAACTAATACATTAGTTATATTGAAATCCACAAACCAATCAATTAATGTAATGGTTTTCATTAATTTTCATTCTCATTATTTTCCAAAGTCAAGAAAGGTGTTCCACTCTCATTTAGTGTGGTCATTTTGTCTAATTTAATCCAAAAAAACCTATATGATGAATATTCTAATCTGAACTTAATATTCTAGTTTAAATATTTGATTTTCAATGGAAACTGATCTAACATAGTTCAGTCTATTTTTTTGTGGCATGATCTTAATATTTTTAGAAATTATGTGGCATGATATTCATCATCATAGTCTTTCTTGAGTAAATAACCAGATCCATAACTCCAATCCAAATATATTCCTTCCTGACTGAAAAAAATAATTGCACTAATCCCCCAAGTATTCCCTATCTCTTGACCATGGTCTATTATTCTACAACAGACTATCTTGTAGGATTAGAAACTATAATTATTTCTATCTACCAAATATTTTTCCTTCACATCACAAACAATATGTTATGGCATGGTTCTACAATTTCCTCATGATCCTAAATATATTTGTACCATATATCATATTCAATGGAATAGAAGAATCCAAATCTCTAATACAAATAATGATCCCCAATACATTCTTTATGGTTAAATTTATATCTTGTGGCATGGCCTTTATCATGTGCATATTTTGATTGAATCCATTATAGTATGACATGTTTTCCACGAGGCATGTAATTTTAAATATCTTATGACATTGTAATTTACCTTGATACATTTTCAATGTGGTCATATAATATGTAAATTGATTACAAATATAGTACTGTGTGCCACATCTATATAATCATTATTCCATATTTCCTTGGTTTAGCCACTGCTTAATAGGATAAAATGATACATCAACTTCTCAAATTTCTCCAGTGGTGCTGCCCAACACTACAAGCACTTACATAGTGATTCTTTGTACTCCTATATATGGTTTATATACTTATATCCTAGCTATATAACTATTGATTTGGTCAATTCCCCTTTTATCTATCTTCTCTAGTGGTGCTCTTTGGTATTCTATTTTTTATCAAATTTAACCATAAATACAACACATATAGTATCAATAAGGCATGTTGTCTACATGTAGCCTTTTGAACATTAATAATACTTCTTATATCATCCTAATTTTATATTTATACTAATTAAAATCAATGATAATCACTTCCAAAACCATGAAATTTATATATAGAGATATCAAGGAGACTCTTTGTATTTAATTTATACATGCTTCTATGGGAACTTATACCAATTTTTCAGTGATCACCCATTCAATATCATAATTTTTTTAGAGTCTACAACGTGTCTCCATTAATTTGGTTAAAAAACTTGTCAATTATTGTTAATAAATAAAACACACCAAATATCATGGTTTCTACAGTGTATTATATATGATAATTTAGGGGAACCCATATTTGGAATGACCTACATGGTTTTATGATTATGGTATTAAAAAGCTCCTCTTTAGAACGATTCTAATACTTAGTATTTAAATAGGATTTAATATCACTATCTTTTCTAATGTTATTACCTTTACATGGATGAATGTTTCTAACGATTTAGTTTCTGATAATATTCCTTCAACCAAACCAATATGCTCAAACCATATTGATGTGTAATTATTTACAAAACTCATAACTAGTGTTACTAATTCAATTCAAAATCCAACTATATCCAAACATATACCAATCCATCATATGTTACTTAGCTCGAATGCCTAGAATTTTTATACCTACTATGCATATGGTAAATCAAACCCTTTCACGTAATGTATTATAATTATATATAATCAACAAGTTTTACATGAGTAATCTTGGAGCCATAGATAGTCCACCCTCACATTACTAGAAAAGGCATAAGCATTCTATCCAGTGAGATGTATGACCTAAATTCACTATTCCAAAGGATACATTACTCAAGAAATATTTCAATTTCATTAAAAATGTTACACCTAATATATATAAATAATAATCAAGTCTTTAAATATAATTTGAAAAATGTATTTCAGTATTATATTCTAATATTTACTATATTTATTTAATTGTTGTTTTATAAATATTTATTTATTAATTATAAATATTTTATAATTAATTAATTTAAAAACATTTATAAATTATTAAATACCATAAAATTCCATTTAACATAGTTTATAAAGTATTTATAAATTATATAATTCAATTCATAGTCAAAACATATGATTATTTTATATTCTAAGTCATATTTAATGACTTTCATGAGTGATTTCATTTTACTATTATGACCAATAATAGGTTTTTGTATGATTACACCAATTTTGGAAGCCTCATATAAGGAAATAAAACACCGGGTGGCCATGTTGGAATTACTTAGTGGAAAGAGTCCAATGTGATATTAACTCAACTCTTACATTATATGTACTCATCATGCTGAGTATGATTAATCCTAGGAAGTGTGATCAATATTGAAATAAATCACACAACATTTGGTGTTGAAGTTATCTCATGTAATATTAATATAGAACTTTGTAACATTAAAACCACATAGGGAGGAACCTGTGTAGGATTAACTAAATCACCGTGTAAGGTTTGACCTGTTCTCGCATGTGATTAGTCTTGCATGACACCAGTTTGATTACTATAGACTCAATCATATTCTAACACATGTTATATCCCATGTATAAATAATATGGTCCTATTAAATCCAAGTTCTGATTAAATTTACACAAATTATGATTAATTAATAAATTACTATAACCAATACCATGTCATATTAAATCATTAAACCCTTAAAATATCACCTATATTTTAATGATGTTATGATAATATATTTTTTTAGAAGCATAAAGAAATATTGTTTATCAACAAAATATGTAGTTTCTAATCACATGGTATAGATTTTATACCCCTACTATGTTTCTTATGATCAAACAAAATTCCTTTAAATCAAAAGAAATAATGATAAATAATAAAATACAAGAAAACCATGTGTGAAATAAGAAAACCTAAAATAAATAAGTAAAACAATATTGCATGTGTACCTTTCAACAAAGGGTTTTTAAGTCTAATTCAAATATATGACCTTGATTTAGATCACCAAGAGATATCCTAATGAAATCCCTCCTTCGTGGTGTATCCACAATTCAAATATATATCACCTATTGAATATGATAGATCCTCCATACATCTACTATATACTAGTGTCTAACTTGGGGGTAAAGAGTGAGGGAGAAAGAGAGTAAAAAGAATGGAGAGTATCTGCCACAAATTCACTCAAACTAGCATAAAACTCATTTCCATGAATGGAATATCCTTTTTTTTCCTTTGTGATATTAAATGAATTAACTCATACATTCCTAACATTCGAGTTAATGAATTGTAGTCGTAAATATTGTAACCCTTATTCAACTATGATACTTATACCATTTGACTCATCATTTTGAAACACCTATTTATATCCCATGGAAGTGATTTGACTATTTAATTATTATACCTTCAAATTACATGTAATTTTAGTAGAAAATTATCGTATAACAAGCTCTATGATATCCCTTAAACAAAGGCATAAAAAATTCTTTAACATTATATAAGTCTTACCATATGTCTTGAACCCATCACACTATATGATATGTCCCAAAAATTATTATATGATTTAAAGGATTTAGGGAATATCTCCTTTAGTAATATTCTTCATTAATATGATAAATCGTTATTTCTTTTAGATAAGTATTGAAAATGAAACAAGTTATTTAACACATTTAAATTATTAATAGAAAATTTGTACTGAAATATAGTGTAACATGGAATATTTTCTCATTAGAGAGGAACCGATATTTATTCAATTCAACCACTCCCCCCATTTCATCTTAACAAAAAACTATATATAGATCCATTACCTATAAATAATACATTCTTAATTCTATGAAGAGACTTAGTTTAATGAGTAACATTGGGTCAGATGGATATCAAGGTTCCTTCTATGTCATTATATGTAATGTTATGAATTAGGATACCATTAACATGACTGAAGAATTATTAAAAATACTTTACATTATCATGTTATTTTGAACTACTATCTTGGTTCTTATACACTAAGTCAATAACCCCTTACTACTATAATGTTTTCTCTTTATTAGATTATGGAATTTATTATATAAACCACGGAGAAAGTCCTCAATTATTGTCCATGATCATTTTTTGTATTTTTGAATATCTAATTTATGGTCTTGTGGGATCCATGTACAAACTAATAACCCTATATAATAAACCACGTGTACATCCAAAAATATCACAAAACCAAACACAAATTTGATGCTCAACTTAACTGAGAGAGCCAAGAACGCAACATCAGCTAGAAGATCCAAATCTCGATCTAGTGGAACAATATTTATAGGATAATTTATAAATGTCCAAATTTAGTTTTAACTAGATACTATAATCAATGAGATAATTAATCAATTTAAAAACCTTAATATAGTCATAATATGAGAATACAATCTAATGAAAATCACTAAAGGTGTAACTAATTTTATGGTTGAACAAATTTTAAAGGCCATCATTGGGACCCCATGTAAATATATCTATATCCATTTTAACATGATCCTTTAATGAATGGAAGATTTCTACATTCAATGATTCTATGAGTTCTTTTTTTGGGACCATTAAAAACTTTTAGAATACTCTATTCAATATTTTAGTGAAGAGGGCGGGATTTGAAAAGGCACCTTAGCCTCGACCATCCTAGGACTTTGATTCTTCATAATTATTAGAGAAAGCATCATTGGCCTCTAAAATAGGAAACTTTTATGTACCAATATTTCTTCATTACTTGGTTTCCATTGTATTGGTTATTTTTTAGTAAACTTTATGATGACTAGCCTTCTACCTTGGAATCAAAGACTAATCCACTAAAGTAGTTAAAATCTTTACCCATTTATTATTCATGAGAAATATAAATACATAGTTTTAATATCATAATCATTATATAATGAATCATTTAATACTTCTTCCTCCTCATTGGACCCAGTGATATAATCAAATCATTATAACTATAGAATTTATGCAAAATATTGGAAAAAAGGTGTCATATAATACTTCAAAACATATAAATGTGACGTCATTGAACTAGTTCCACCCAAGCATGATGCTAGGGATTATTTTGCATTCTCATTTAACAATTTTTTATTCCTCATTTAATCCTTTACAATTTTATCACTGGTACTTCCTAGGCTATAAAACTGATTTTGAAGGAAAATACCAATAAATGTGATATATTTAAGAGACCCTTCCTTTAGATTAACACACACTAGAGATGGTTCATCTTGAAAATACTGAATATAGGATTAAATATTTCTATCCCCTACAAACTATATTTTTACATGATATTCATATATAGTTTATCACAATATTATAATGCTATAAACATATAATATCACCATAATCTAGGAATCAGATGCAATATACTGGATAATAAGAATTTCCTCCTATAAGATATTGATTCTACTAGGAAAAACATAATTGTAAGATAAGAACATATAGAAAATATTGAGATATGGATTCATTGACCTAAATACTTTAGAGATATGATCCCATCACTGGTGCACATGTATCATGAAAACTAATTTCATCTAAGTTACTGTGGATCCTAGATAAGAAATTAGTGGCCAAGGGATTCAATAAATTTAAATAGGAAAGATTATAAGTTTTTTCCATTATTTCTAACTAGTCTACCTCATTTTATTATTAGTTATGTTCTAGTAAAACCCCTCCTAAAATATTATAGTCATCATATCTATCTCTTACAAATTGATATGCATATAGGGTAGCCTATGACACTTCAATAAATTATTTACCTTGAAACTCACCAGATTTATACTGACTATGTCAGTTGTTTGAATTATTTCCTTGAAAAAGAAATAATAATAATATTTCATACTAGTTCCAGAGATAATAGGTTGTTTAAAATTAATTACTCCAAAAATTATAATCCTAATTTATTTACAAAGAGGTTTTGATATATAAATTTCATCACATATACATAAAAATATGATGTTTTAATGTGTGAGTTCGATAATCAGAACACATATAATGCCCCAAATGAGTTACAAAGAAGCTTCAACCCTGACAGATTTATAAATTTCAAGGAAATATATTTAAATTTGAACAAAATAGTAGATGTTATAAGATCCATTTGAAATGAATGATTTAAAAGCTATCTATGAAGACCAAATTAGAAAGAATAAAAAATATAGGCAACATGGGACTAAGATGGTGAGAAATCAGTCTCATATGAGAGATGGATGATAATATTATATGCATTAAAAAAACTAACCACCACACCACTAAGAAAGACTAAATATAAATTGACATGGTGATCAAAGGTGAGTAATGAAGGTTGTAAATGATGAAATCTAGACTATATAGAATTGGCTTAATCAAATCCCTATCTCAATGAATATGAAATTTGTAAGGGAAAGTTCACCTTTCTCCAAAAAATCGTCAACTATCAGGGGGGGATAATGGCCATCAGTGTGTGAGATAAAGAAATTATGGTTTTACATCTCAATTATTTTAATACTAATCTTCTCTTACAAATAATTTCTAATTAATAATATGGTTTTATTTCATTAAAGAGTGTTCTGAGGGATGTGTGTATCACTCAATTTATAATCATGAACATCGATTGATAAGTTAAGAGTTAAAATGTTATGTTTTTGGTATATATAGAAATATAAAATTCTAAAACTGAGTGTGTATAAATCTTTAATGCATTTAAATGGTTTTTTATTATCGATGAATGTCTATGAACTCTTATTATGATGCATATCATCACCATTTATTTCCATTAGCTTCAAAGGTATGTTATTTGGACTCTTCAAACCTATTCATGGTATTTATCAAGGTGATCTTATAATCCATATCCTCTTAATTTTAAGATAACATTGTCTAAATTTGAAAATTAATAGGATCATGTCCAATAGTTCCTTGGGTTTCTTCAAAGTAAATTCTGGTCACTCTGGATTTTCCTATCCACTCTTCATAGATGACATGCCCATTTTTATCAATGATATCCAAAGTTCTTTACTAACCTCAAATCAAGTTGTTCTATTTATGAATAATATATTGGTAAATATTTTAATATTTCTATGATCAGTTTATACATATCACCTATATCACCCCCATGAGAATAAAATCTCTTAGAAATTGGTCAGGAGTTTCTAAAAAAGGCTTTCATTTTGTCTACTTTGGAGCTCCTCTAACATTAAAGTGAGTTTTTATCCTATTCTTAATTCATCAAGTAGAGTGTTATTTAATTCTACAAGATAAATATACTCTTCCTCAAGAATGTTACCGAATTTTTTATTTCCTTCCTCATAAATTTATTCTTGTATTTTAATGGTTTTTTTCATCCGATAACAAAGTTTACAAGGTCTATTAAAATTATATTTCTCCTACCATGGATGAAGGTGGGATTAATGTCCATAGTCTTGATAACACCGTTAAGGATATTAAATAAGAGAATTATTTGGATTTTTGGAATTAAAATAACTTTAATATTGATTCATTCTTAAAAAACATGGACATTTGATTGATATTTTAAACTCTACTCCCATACCTCAATCCCCTACCTTTTATAAATATGTTTTCCTTGCACTACCTATCAATTTAGACAATATTTAATTGGTTAAAAAGGATGGTGAAGATATGTTTTGGAAGGATAATTAGGTTATAAAAACTCTCCTTTTACTTATTTGTTTAGTCTCTCACCTTGAACTAAAATTAGTATGTTATTGAAAACAATTGATTAGTGCATTCCTCAATGATCAAGGTAAGGAAGTTAAAAATAAAATTTCAATTTTTGATGAAATTATTGACTTATTTTCATTGGAACCTTGGATAAAATCTTTAATTTATCATCACAGATGATTTTTTGGGTGAAATGAAATCAGTTAGGCCCATATACAATAATATTTTTCATAAGTCTATTTAGAGAAAATTATTAGAACATAATAAAGAAACCCAAAATTCTTCATAGATATGATATTTTCACATATAATGTACAATTAATTTAAAATAAAAAATACCTATTGTTTATAATTATTTATTTGATATTGATCAATTTCATAACAGTACTTACACCCTTATTATTATTGTGGTGGAATAATACAAACTATAATTCATCTATATTTATCCACACATGATATAAAAATATCAAAACATGAATTTTGGTATTTTGGGTGCTAGAGAAGAGAAACCAAACATCTTGTGTCATATATTATTTATCACAACAAGAAGTATTTTTTTATTTAAGGAATTCTTCACTTGTTCTATAAATATTGAGAGGTTGGTTGAGGATTTTTTCTCATTATTGATAGAATTACTGAGAGGTTCTATTAAGTAATTTGAGAGAATTCATTTAGATAATCCACTGTACAAACAACTGTTAATTTCATTTTGAATGATATAATTCAAATTGAATTTTTAGGATTAACAATTAATAATTATGAAAAGTCCCTGAACTCATTGAAGATCCTAAATAAACCCCATATCAAATAATAATAATAGTAATAGAATTATTATCATATACCACGACATGTTCTAACTCAAATATATTTAAATATCATTTATGAAATAAGTAAATCAATTTTTTAAATGATATTAAATAAAATATATCATTTGCATCAGGCCCTTAACTCTTCCCATCATTCACCGTCAAAATTTATTGAACCTAAAAAATAATATTTATTTAAATAAGAAAATATCTTTATATTATCAATTTAATAGGAAAATATATATTACAATCACTAAACATGTGAATAACCATTTATTTTAATAATCATATAACTAAATAAATACTTTTTTAATAAATAAATAATAATTTATTACTATGAGAATAATAAAAATGAGATAGAAAAATATTATATATTCACTTGCTCACAAATAATATTTATTTAATATTTAACTCACTTATTTTCTATCTCAAATAACCAGAGATAGAATTTATGCGATCAACCCAACTAGAATAATTATTATAACATAACCCAAGAATAATAATAATTATGACTATTAAATTAAAATAAAATTTAACTATGATTTGGGATACACATAGTGTAAGACTGTTTATGCCTATTTCACATTTCTATTAGGTGAATGTTCTAAATTTCCATGATCCTTGTCTAGCAACATGTCATGGAACAAATAGAGGAAAAATTTTATGTCGAAATGAAAAAAATCATATGAATTATTTTTGTATATTATAATCTCTTTATACTAATATCTCCTCAATAAGGATGCATAATTTATGTCATCAATATATATGATTGATTAATATTTCTTTAGCTACGTAAAATGAACTCTTCGATAAACATCCAAGTCCATGAAATTAATCAAATAGTTTTTTTAATCAAATTCCATAATATATCTACTTTTATTAACTCAAAATGGAAAAACCATTTATTTAATTATTCAATAAATTTAATATTAATTATGATTAACCCATATTATGTTACCTAAGAGTATAAATAATAATTATTTTTGTCAATAAATAAAATTACATGATTCATGATGTGAGTTAATAATAATAAAATGTATAAGAAACAATACACACATCCATATATTGAAATATCAAATGAAACATATAACCTGTAGAATTCCTACTGGTGTTTCTATCATAACTACTATATTCATTGGAGATTGAAAAGTGAAAAACTTTAAGAGAGAAATAATTTTCCACTTAGGATCATCCAACACATGAGAGTCAAAACATCAAATGTGAATTACTAAAAATATGCCATCTATTCTAGAGAAAATATGTTTGAGATTATTTTCTTGTTATTTACTGGTTCAAATTTTAGTGGGGATCTACTATAAACTATAACTGAGATACTATAAGTAAATTATCACATTATTGTTATACATAAGAAGATTCATCATGTTATATTATATTTATTGATATTATAGTACATGAAAGGAAAATGTTAGTTGGTTCTAGAATCTCAAATATCTCCCAATATTACTAGATCCAAGTATAATTTTTTGTAGCATTTTAGAACTAACATGATATTTATGATTCTACTATGATTATTATTTTTTCAATGTGTCTTCCATATTCAATGTTGTGGAAACTTTTCCTACTGTGACCTCTCCCCACTAAGAAAAATACCTCAAGAGGTTACACATATAATATATATTCTTCATCCATTGATGTGAATATTTGTCCATGCATAGGACCACCATTGTAGTATTATAATAATAAAGTGTTATTGAATCTTTAATACAAGGAAACACATCAAGATACTAGATGAATTTATGTTTCTAAACTACTTCTTTAATAACATCAAAAAGAATCTATATACTCTAATTTTTCTATAGAATTTGTGAACACAGACTTCTTTGAACTATTCTAGATTATACCTCATCTATTGAGGTATAAAACATATCCCAAATATGATTTCATATTATTTTGATCAATATGGTAAATATCACGTGTGTATAGACTGAAAACAAGTTTCTTATCTCCTCCATAAACCAGAAACATATAATTTTTACACCACATATATGTAATGATAATCTTTACAACCTCCCAATGTGGCTCACATAGTATTACTTTATATTTATCTACCATGATAAACATTTAGGGGACAAAATTAGTATATATAATGGTATACATGACATATCCTATCTTAAATGAGTAGGAAATTCATCCCATTAAATATTTATCCTCTTATATATAAGGGAAAAGTTTCCTTGGGAGGTTTATACCGCGTAGCACTGGTAAAAATTTCCACATGAATTTTTAATATAGAATCAATTTAATACCTTTTAAATGGGTTCTCCTTGTCATAGTATAATAATCATCTTATATATATCATAATGGATCTTTATCCATAGACTATAAACTTATTTAACTAGGTCATTCATAGAGAAGTATTTTTTAACCACTTATTAACCCACTGTAAGTCTGGTATCTAATTTACTATCAGTAGTATATCATTAAAATATAATACTAGGGAAATAACTTCACTCCCATGAAATATATTTTAGATATAGTTCTCACAATTATTGATAATGTTACCAAATTCCATTATGGTATAATAAAAATGAATGTTTCATGATCTTTTTTCTTGATTAATCCCGTAAATGGATATCTAAAAAATTGAATACTTTATTGAAATCATTTAGAGTCACAAAACCTTATAGTTGTTTCATATATAAATCTTTTATAAGTTTTCATTTAAGGAAATCCATATTCATATCTAATTGAAAAATATTATATTCAGGGTGAGAAATTATGGAAATTATAATTCTAATGAATTTACTCCTAGATGCTAGTTAATTTTTTTTATCATATTCTATTAAATATTTTTTCTTAAACTCTTTAGAAATCAAGCACAACTTATAGGTACTGAATTTATTATCCACGTCTCTTTTCTTATTATATAACCATTTTTCCAAACATACTTTACATCAAGAAGAGGATCTACAAAAAAACCATACTTGGTTCCAATACAAGGAATTTATGTTAGAATTCAGGGATTCTTTCCACTTTGAGAATTTTTATCATCTTACACATTCCTTATAGGACAAAGGATCATTATTATCATTGGTTATTTTTTCACCATCCTTGGTAATATGAAATAAATATATCTATGGTGTTATAACCGCTTAATTTATTCTTTATTTTACTTGTGTCTCAAAAACTACATCTTCAATGGTGTTTTTTGTAATTTTTTCATGTTTAAAACCTTATATATCTTGAGCCTCAACATCATCGAATTCTATCTTTCTCATACTATCTATTTTAGAAATGAACTCCCTCTCAAGTAACATGGAATGTCTTTCCACTATAACATTTTTTAGGCTTCATATATAAAATATCCCATTGATTCATTGGGATATCCTATGAAGATAATTTTTTTATTTAGGATTTTAGTATTCTAATAGACATAACCTTAACAAATGGTTCACATTCCCACACTTATAGATTTGATAACACAATTTTTATCCTAGACTAAAACTCGTATAGGATTATATTTATTGAATTATTTGTTACTTTTTTTAGTGTGTATATTGTAGTCTATAATTTGTATACCTTAAAATGTAGTGTAATACTCCCATGAATCATTATTGATCTCAACATGTCTAACAATTCCCAGTTCACCCATTTAGTGACACCATTGCACTATGGCGTATAAGTATGAGATATTTGACATATTATCCCAAGCTCCCTTAGATAATTGATGAACTCCAAGTTAAGATATTTTTTTCTATTGTGCAAGGATAGTTTTGTTATTTTTTTACCATGATGATTCATTGCTTAATTCTTATATTCATTTAACTCATCACTGGAATCTAACTTAATCCTCATTAATTAGAAATATTCATATCTAATAATGTCATTTATAAAAGTTATGAAGTAAAAATATCCACCTCTATATTCCACCGAAAATGGTCTACTCACATATATATGAACTAATTATAGAATCTTTTTTGGAAATTTCAAACTTTCCACTAAATATAGATTTTGTTATTTTTCCTTTAAAATCAGAATGACATATATCATGTGGTTTTAGTTTAAAAGGGTCTAAATAATCTACTTGATATAGCTGTGTCAAACACTTATTTTTTATATGAACCAAATTATGATTCCCCACCTAGGAAAGATATAATTATTTTGAACTTGATTCATTATCAATTTATAGCACATGATATTAATGTTATTGTACATATATAATTCTATTTAAAATTTTCATTTTATAACATATTCTATATTTATAAAAGTAATTACTCTGATTCATGAATAAGAAAATAATTCCATCCATATATAAAATTAAAATAGATATTTTTTTAAATAAGTAACATAATAAAAATTATATAAAACTATAATTAGCCCATCTAGAAAAGGGAGATTGTAGTCTCAAATAGATGGTGTCAGAATTATTGCTCTATTGGAAGCTCAAAGATCCACCTCACCTCTATTAATAATCTGAAATCTACTTGGTTCTTATATTTAGATACATATTTGTGTACCATAAGCAAAATATAATACCAAATTAGTATAAATAGAGAGATTACACTTGATAATAAATGAATAAATTTTTTTACACTTGCTTATTCCCCAAGGAATAATCCATTTCCATATGGCCTTTCTTTCACCACGAAAAACAATCCTCTTTCTTATCATTAACATATCCCTTGATTCTACTTCTCTAGGTACGGTACTGAAAATGATCCTTGATTTGGAATTAGTCTTAAGAATTTTATCCTTACCTGTCATCTGGACTAATGGGTTTTCATTCCTTATTTCCTTTTCCTACAAGATAATCAGAGTCACAATATCAATGAGATACTTATCAATATTTTTCATATTCAAATTCACAATAATACTAAAAAATACTTGAGGAAGTGAGGTGATTATGAGGTCTGTTCACAATTCCTTGGGTATATTTAAACCAAGAGTTTCCAAATTCTTAATATAGCCGATCATCCTAATTACATGAAGTTTAGATAACACACGTTCTCTATGTTTTCATGTAAATAGATCCTTAGAGATCATTTACATTCATTTTCATACTTTATCTTGATAAATATCATCAAGATAAGATATCATAGTGTATGAATCCATGTATTTTTGAAGATTTTAGATATCAGTAGTCATGAATCATATCATGAGGCATTTGATATCCAAAATATCATAAACATGTTTACAAAAGATAGAATGATTCACCTCACTTACCTCTTTCAAAGGATCAATATCAACTGGGGACTCCATCATATAAAACATTAAATATTGAAATAGTACAATGAACAATCAACATACCACTCATAGAGTTTATAATCGATCAAGATATTTTAATTCTACAATATCATTTATATGGATAATTTCATTTTTTTAATTAATTTTCATTTTCTAGAATAAATAAAATTTTATTTAAAACCTTATCTTGATTTCCAAGCGTTACACAATAAATTAATTTTATTAGTCACCCATTATTTTATCAAATGTCAATATACAACACATTTGGATCTAAAATATCCTATCCCATAGATCTTTTAGTGATATTAAACAACATTCCCATTATCATATCCTAGATAAAGGCCTGGTCAAATTACTAAAAGGTATTTTGGTAGTAATCCTTTCTATCTGCATTAACTTATAGTTTTTATCCATTGAGTGGACTCCCAAATCATAAAATCATAAAATTATATTCCCTAAACACTTGCATCAATGGTTCACCAAGTCTTTTTAAGAAAAGTACTACTGATTCTTACTTGGTTAAGTTAGCCCAAAACATTCATTAGAACTACTCGATAAATTAAAATTTCCTAAAAAGTTCCAAACTAACACTTTGATCTATGCTTACAATCTTACACAAGTAATGGAAGATGATGTTGTGAATATTATTTACAATAAGGTATTTTTATTATTATTTATAAATAAATATTATTTGTTTTATCCTTTACATGTTAGTTAATAGTATATTGATTTTACATAATTAATTAAATTTGTGTGGAAAAATCATTTACACAAAACATCGTTATTTTATTTTATCTTGCATGTATGATCATTCATTTACTTTATTTGATCACATTTAATCATCATGTAATCATAGCATCTCATAAATAAATAAATAACCATAATCTTGAATAAAATGAAATTAATATGTGATATGATCATGATATTTTAACTAATTATTATTTTTCCAGGAGAAGATAAACAAAATATTGTCCCTATGGGAATAACCCCTTGAGTTGATACCTGAATTGAGTTGTAAAGTTGCACCATTAAAAGATATATCTAGTTTATTGGTTTCAACTAATCTCAATATTAAAATATCTATTTTCATATAGAGACCATTCCGTTACATATGGTTACTCACTCATAGGAGATAGAAACATGGGGTTTAGGGCTAAATAAAATAATCCTTGGACACACAATCCCAATTATAATATATAGGAAAGGATGATTCATTGGTAATTATATTAAACTTAATTATAAATTTATCCCAAAAACTAATGAAATAAATAATTAAATTAAATATATACCCAACACATACAAAGGTTGGTAAAGTTCATGATAATCCAGAACATATAATAACCATGAATTTAAACATTCTAGCATTCAATATAATTCATGCTCAATTAAGAAAAATTTCTAAAATTTCTAAACTAATCATATTATTAATTAATTAATTATTTATCTTAACGATATTTCCAAATAATAACCGATATTCCAATACATTATAAGTTTAAATAAATTTTAATATAAATTTTAATTTAAAATTGAATAATTACACAATATGTACTATTTGAGACATTTAATGTACACATTTATATCTTTTTAACCCATTTATAGAATTTAATTGTTACACCATGCATAAAATAATCCCACAAGAAATGTGATTAATGATGTATATGGTCCTTGTCATGTACTGTGTACTTAAAATCTATGTTTCTCTACCTAACATGTCACAAAATTATATAGTGTCTTGTTCCATGTGAAAATTCATAGAGGACCAAGATAAAATTAACATAAATAATATATTAATCACATGAATTAAATATTTCATCTAATAAAAAGAAACATAACCTAATGATTTAATTTTTAGTGACTTTTATATTAGCTTCATTAACATATTATTTTAATACTCCCATGAACATTTTTATATAATAATTCTCCTATATACCATTTTTTAGATATCTCACATGATATAATCATCTTCATAACATGGTTATTGAAAACACGAGAAAGGGGTGATCACAGATGCTCAGTAAGGTAAAAACATACCATAACTTGATGAAAAACATGTGGAAGACATTAATATCATAATAAATGTTAAAAATAACGTATATGATAGCTATAAAACATGTTAGACTGACATAAAATATTAAAAAGATGATTAATGAATTATACAAGATATAACCCTGCTCAAAACACATCTCAATTGACATATAACATGTGTGAATGAAATAAAATTGGGGAATATTCTAAAAATATGCCATAATCTCGAAAACATAGAATTTAATAGAAATGAAATGAATCTTGAAAATTTATTATAACTTTTTGAGCAATATGAAAATGTGGTAAAACCATAATCCTATAGAAAAAAATGTGATAAAGATAATTATGACCATGATTATTTGGACAAACCCATTATAACCAAACCTAAAAATGTGAGAAAACCCATATTTCCCATGATTGTTTGAAAAAACTCATTATTTCCATGAATAACTATCTCATGAGATATAAACTTAAACTAATTAATTTGAGGGTGATATAAGTTCCCTCCCTTCATCATCCATATATATATTTGTTCCCCTTAAAATCAATCATAAGCATACCTTAATGAACCCATAGAAAATAGAATGTTTCCTAAACATCATAAAGGAAATAATTCAATTTTAAAAAAGAACCCTTGGAAATAAAATGGGTCTTATAAAATATCTGAATGGAAATTATTCAATTTTAGATAAATAACCCACTAAAATAAAAATGGGGTTTTGAACATTTCCAAATAGTATAAGAACATGAAATAAATATTTTGAAAATGAAAAAACTATCCCAAAAAAATAATGACATATTTATAGAATACCATGAATCATAAATTCATTGGAGTTATAAATTTTTTCCAATGGATATTAAAACAAAAAACAAATAACAAAATATCCTTCTTGAAAACATTTTTAAATCATCAATGTAAAAGTTATAGTTATATCTCTTTTCAAAATTTCTCTATTATTTTCATAAAAACCAGTTAAAAGTAAGCAATTCATGAAATTTTATTATAATTAAAAATAGTTTTTCCCTATATATAAATACATAACATTATTAAAAATGAAATACTTTGAAAATGTATTTCAATAAAAAATTGTATAACTCAAATAATGAACTATTGAGATACCGAGTCCATAAACTTTAAACTTGATTTCTATAGAAATAATTTAAAGTCTTGTATTATAAATATAAAAATCTTAGTTACCCTTATTCTTAAATAATTAAATTTATACTCATTATTTATAAAAATTCTTTTTATGCACAATATTTTTGTAATCTCTTTTCAATATCGGGTGTTAATATTCTTAACCATTTTAGACTAGGATCATAAAAATAATGTTGATCATAATTTTTATCCTAAATATAATAATTTATAAAACATTGAATATTCAATAATTAATGTTTTTCAAATAATTATAATGTTATAATTCCATTACATGAGAGTTTTAGTCAAGTTTCTTGAAAATTGAAATGGTGAAGAACTAGTTATGGGTTATTTAATAGTATTGATTTTTTAACGATCATTAATTTTTGTGTTATTAAAAAGGGAATATATTAATGATATATGTTACATATAAATATCATATATACTTATCAAATATAAACTAAACCTGTTAATGTTTTTAAGTGAAGGAAAACAAGACACATTTTTCGTGGATGCCGTAGTTCTCACAACACACAATTCTCATTTTAATTTTTCTTAATGGAAAATTGGAGGGGGGTTAATTATTGTAAAATAATTATAATAACATAAAAATATAATATTAATATATATTTTATTATTTTATTATGTATAAATGAATTTTTATGAAGAATAAAATTTTATAAAGAAATAAAAAAAGAAAAACAGATTTAGGAATTGATACCTCACATCTTGGATAATCTCCTTTGCGATGGGGATTAAAAGATTGAGGGATGGTATTTTGAGAAGATAATAACCTCATTAAGGTGTATAGTTGTTTTTAGGATAGTTTTGTGTAATGTGTTTTCTAAAATTAGGATGTTATTTTCTAAGGGGAAGTGAGGATAGGATTTCCCCTTTTATTAGTGAAAATGATTGACATTTTCATAAATACTCAATTTTTTTTAAACAGTGGGAAGTAATTATTAAGGAAAGTGCCTCAAAAATTGACAAATAATGGATTTTAGAGGTGATAAAGATGATAAACACATCCAAAATTAAAATATAAACATGTTTTATAAATGTTTGGCTATTTATCTCTAAGGTAAATCACATTTTCAACTTTAGTTTTCACCAAGGTAATTTATCTTTTAGAACCAAAAATAAAATTCTCATTATTATAAAATTTGGATAAAATGATTAATTTATTTTTCAGATTTTAAAATTTTTAAAAACATATTTTAAAATAATAAATGTAAAATTCATCAAAAACAATTTTTTTTTGAGAAATATAACTTAAATTATAAAATGAAAAATATGGGTTTATAAATTAAAACCATTATTTTTCTAGTTATAAATTAACTTATAAAATACATATTTATCCTTATAAAATGGTTCCATAAATTTAAAATTTATTATGATGTATTAATAATGTCATCAAGTCATGTTATTTGTAAAAATGGAATTTTACAATATTCCACTAAAAATGAATATTTTTGAAAAAATACCAAAACATAATTATATGATAATATAAACATGATAAATGAAAAAATGATGTTAATTTCTTTTCAAATTAAATTTCTAAAATTTTTAGATTCAATATTTAATAGAAATCCTAAAATAGTGTGTGAAATTTATCATTTTGGGAAAATGGTTTTTAAACCATTAAAAATACATTATTCTTATTTTCCTTTCATTTAAAAATTAATTTAATGGAAATAAATTATTAATATTATAAATAAATTTTATCATCACTTAATCAAAATATATCTAGTTTCTTGAAATAAAACACCAATTAAAAAATATATTTTAATTCATAGCATGATTTTCTGAGTAGTTTTAACTATACTAATTGAATATCATCAGTATTAAAAGTAGTATTTATTTTCTTTATACACATATATCATAATGCTTTTAGTATTATTAAGACTTTATAATTCAACCAATAAGTTTTGAAATTAATATTCAAAATATATCATGTTTTTTTAAAATTGGTTTTTGCGCATGAAACACGGTATTCAAAAAATATTTATTTAAGGATAATATATGGTGTAATATCATTTCATTAGATTCTCCAACCACCTATATTAATTTCAACCTCACAATTTTAATTATTCTTTACTAATAGAAGAATATAATAGGTCTACATGTAACTCAATATATATCTCCTATTGAGATAATCACCTCATTATCATTGGTATGACTAGAAAACTAATTATCTTAAATTTGATTCTTAAGAGTTAATTGGGACATAACTTTTGAAAAATTATTCCCTTGAACATGATTCTATAAAACAAAAAAACAAAAAGGTTTGTTAATATATCCAAATTAATTTGAGTATATCAATATAAAATCTCATTTCTAAGATGTCTTCTCTAATGAAACCTTCATTTAAACCTATGATACATTATTTTCAACTATGTCATACTTGTTTAATCTCATAACTCTCTTTGTTTCAACTAGCTCACTTTATATTGGGTTCTCTCATAATTATCAACCTAATCCCTCAAAGTAACTATGAAATCAATACTTAATGGTTTTTTTAAAGGGAATGTGATTTACTAAATCTTTTCCCCCAAGATCCTGGTGTGAAATTCTCCCTCTTTCATTCATTTTATGAAAATCCAGTTAATAACCATAATGAACTTTAAGAGTAATTATCCATAGTTACATCTATTATAGATCTTTAAATAACTTGATGTATCTATTAAGGGATATATTTTTATGGAAACCCATATAATCATGACATTACCAATATTTCAAGATATCATCCTATACTAAGACTCATCTTTAGAGTTTTTACCATGGTTCATATCCCTAACAAAAAAGGTAAGTAAACTAATATCAAAAAAATAATTAAACCCTGCTATGATATCAACTATTGTGACCCATGATATACTTAACCTAAATAATACATTAATAAAATTATTTAAATATTAAATCCCACCAAAAGTTTCATAACCGAAGGACCTAATGGTTTAGTGACATAGAAATTATATATATAAACATATTTTTTATTACATGTGTAAAAATTTATCCATAATAATTCTAACCATTTTATGAATATCTCACATGATATAATCATATTCCTATCATGGGGATTAGAAACATAAGAAATGGGTGATATTAGATGCTCAGTAAAGGAAAAACATATAAAAACATGAAGGGAAAAAATATAAAGACATAAATATCATAATAAATGATTGACATACCTTATATGATAACCATAAAATAAGTTAGAGTAACATATGATCTTAAAAATATCATTATGGAAGAAATACTAATTTAAACTTGATCAAAACACATCTAAGTAGTCATATAACACGTGATCATGGAATAAAAGTGTAGAATACTTTAAAAATAAGACATAATCTTGAAAACAAAATATTTTATGGAAATTAAATTCCTATTTAAATTTTATAATAACTAGATAAAAAACATGGAAATGTGGAACAACCATAACAATAATAAAATCGATGTGATAAAACTCATTGTTCAAATTATTATGTAAAAAATCATTATGTACACACTTGAAAATATGAACAAACCTATAAGGCCCGTGAATTTGGAAAAAACCCTTATGCCCATTCCTAAATACCTCTTGAGATATACAATTATACTGATGAATTTGAGGGTGATATAGGACCACACCCATCATTATCCATACAAATTTTTTCCACTTAAAATAAATCCTAAACATTTTCTAATAAACCCATAGAAAAATAGGTTTCTTAAACATTAAAATGGAAGTCCGTCACTTTTCATAAAGAAACCATGGAAATAAAATGGGTTTAATAAAATATCAAAATTTAAACCATTTAGTTTTTAGAAATAACCCTTATAAATAATAATGAGTTTCATTACATTTATAATAGTATAACAACATTAAATAAACTGATCAACAAAGAAATCTATTACTTAAAAATAATGATATATTAATAGAAGAGCGTGAAACATAATTTCATTAAAGATATATATTTTCTACTATGGATACTAAAAAAACCAAATCCCAAAATATATTTCATGAAAACATGTTGAAACCATCATTGTAAAATTCATAGTTATGTATTTTTTAAAACATTATCAATTTTTTTAAAAAAAGTGAAATTAATAAAATACATGATTTTTTATGATTAAAAACTATTTTTCTCTAGAAATAAAATTATATCATCATTAAAAATGAATGTTTTTGAAAAAACAGTTCAACAAAAAACTATACAACACAAATAAAAGAGTTTTATTAAGAAAGTCCCTTACTGTTACCCTTATTCTCCGTGGAAATGATTTAACATCATGAAAAATAAAGGTAAACATCCTAAATACCTACTTCAAAACACTATTATTAAATATTTATATTTTTACTCATCATTAATATCATTTATCTTCATGTAAAATATAGTTGTAATCCCTTTTTAACACTAAGTGTTCACAATTTTAACCACTTTGATCTAGTTTCCAAAAAGTGGTGTCGACTATCTTTCTTCTAAAAAATAACATATTTAAAAACCATTAAAGGTTCTATATTCTTTTTTATAAAACTCATAATGTTATAATTCCATTACATGGGAATTTTAGTTGTGTTTCTTAAAAATGAAAATGGTGATGAAATATTTTTGGTTTGTTTATCGATTTCAATATTATAGAAATCATTAATTTTTAGGTTATTAAACTAGGAACATATTAACGATATATAATAAATATAAAAATGTTATATATTTATCAAAAATAAATTTAAAGAATCCATGTTTGGAAGTGAATGAAAATTAAACACATTTACTCATGGAGAAATAGTGTGCCCAAAGCATGATTCACATTTTCATTTTTCTTAAAGAAAAGGGAGAGGGTGGTTTATTCTTGGAACATAATTATAAAAAAATACCAATATAAAAATGTTACTTATGTTACCATTTTATAATGGTAAATTAATATTTAGGAATAATAATAGTGTATAAAGAATAAAGAAAGAAAAAGAGGTTTAGATATTATACAACACTTCTTGAATTTTATCCTGTGTGAAGGGGATCATACCTTTTAGGGATGGTCTTTTGAGAAGACCATAACCTAATTAAGCTCTATATGAGTGTATATAAGAGGGATGGGTAGATATTAGGATGAAATTAGGAGGCTTTTTTTCTAAGGGTAAGAGAGTACTAGATTTCCCCTTTTATAAGTGAAAAATAGTGGTATTTTCATAAATTCCCACAATATTTTGATAATGGGAAGTTACTATCAAGTAAATTGGATAAAAAATTGGTAAATAATGTAGTGTATAGGTGACAATTTTGACAAAAACTTGATCCATAAAAATAGAAATATGTTAGGCCCTTTATTTCTAAGTTTACTCATTTTTCCTATTTTTTGCACCACGGTAACTAGTTTTTACCTATATAATTTAAACTTTAATCCTAAAAATAAAATGCAAGTTATTACATAATTTATACCTAATGATTCTAAATTTTAAAAAATTTGTTTATTAAATTTTGAAAAATTATAAAAATTAATTTGAAATGCTAAATATATATTTATTGAAAAAGTTTTTTTCTAAAAGAATAAATTAATTTTTTAAAAGAAAAATATAGATTCATAAGTTAAACATAGTTATTAAAATATAAAATCACATATAAAATATATATTTTTTCTCATAAATTTGTTTCATAAATTTAAAATTCATAATTATATAAAAATAATGTCATAAATTAATGCCATTTGAAAAAAAATAATTTTAATTATTATCCTTAAAATAAATCTATTTTTAAAAATATCAAAAATCCAGATTCAGATAACAATGTCATGATAAATATGAAAATGATGTAATTTTTTTGAAATTAAATTTATAAAATTTTGTAAATCAATATTTAAATAAAATACAAAAAATATAGTGTAAAACTGATTATGTTGCAAAACATATTCTTAAACTATTAAATATGATTTATTCTTATATATTTTGAGTTACTAATTAATTTTTTTAATATATTATTCATATTTTGAATATATTATATTATAGTGTAATCATAATATACTTATTTTCTTGAAATAAATCACTAATTTTCTAAAATATTATTTTTATTCAAAGAATGATTTTCTTAGTTGGTCTTAGTATGCTAATTAAATTTCATTAGTACTGAAAGTATGCTTTATTTTCATTTTATCCATATATCATAATGTGGTTACTCCTATTCATAGTTGTTAATTCAACAATTATGTTTTAATTATTATATTTAATATTCAAAATATATAAATGTTTTTTTATGTTGTTTTTACATTTCAAACACACTACTTACAAAAAATTTATTTAAGGATAATATATATTGAAATATGATTTCATTACAATTCATATAGTATTCGAAGCATATATGACCATATTAAATTCCTTGAATATAAACATCATATACCAATAGTGATTCTTAAGAAGTACATGGATTATATGAGGAATATATACATCATGTATTTATATAATCATATAAAAAATATTTTTTAAATCATTTACGTCAACACAATGAGACAAAATCCCCGAGCAGTTAAATATTGGGAAACACTCTGTGATAAGGATTATAAAAAAACTATATGACATATATTTTAGTCTTTTCTTTAATTAATTAATTTTCTTTTCTGTGTGTTGACACACAAGACACACTTAACCTGGGGTGTAACATTCATGTGTTCTCTCGAGTTACATGGTGTGTATAGATAAATAAAATCCATGTTTTTTTCTAACCACTTGTGATAGAAACCAAGGTAATCAACATGTATTCTATATGGGTTACCATATGTTACTTGATGTGTATAGCTATCCAAATTCCATTTACTTTATAGGATTCCATGGTACTCAGCTAGTAGAAAATAAAAGGTGTGTGTATTAATTACACACTACATACTTTAGCCACACAAATTTTATGTTTTACACCATGTAAAACCATACAGGGTTACATGGTGTGTACATTAGCTACATGATTTTTAATCCCTACCTAACCATGTTTCAAATAGAGGTAAATATGTTGTGTGTAGTTATGTGTTTGGTAAAAACACCTAAACAATATTTCACAATTTTCAGGGCCTGTGCTCATGTGGTCGATCAGGGGTACATGTCATGTAATTTTTCAGTTATATGTCATGTAAAAATGTCATATATCCTGTATCTTTAGAAGGTATGAATGATATATTCATGTTTATTTCATCCATTCTTATCATGCTCTTGGTTATATGAAACAAAATGATCATGTTATCTCAACTTTTTGATTATAGAATGAAAAACTACAATAGAATACTAACAAGCCATTGTGAAAATAAATAAAATAATAATAAATAATTTTAAATTTTTTAGTTGCATCTCTGATACTAGTTGAACATTCCAGGTCATAGAGGAAGTGGTCATGACTATTCCCAAAGACACTTTCATTAGTTTCTTTAGATAAAATCATTAGAATATGGTGAAGAAAAAAATTATTATTCATAGATAATTCCTTTTCACAAATAATTTATAATTAATTTACAATAATATTTACCTCATATTGATAATTCTTTACTTTGATATTGATCAATTTTGTAGCCACATTTGTAGTTGAACTGTAATCACGATGTAAGGATCCAAACTATAATTTCTCTAGTGGTATCCACACATGCTCCACGAATCTCAAAATGTAACTTTAAATTAACCAAAATTTTCTTACATGACTATTAAATAATATTTAAGATAATCAACATAATAGAGATACAAATATAGGATTCAAAAGTTGAATGTCTTGGGAAAATTAGGCTCATACAACAGTTGTGTATAATAAAAATTAAAAAAAGTATTTAAATCCATCTTCATTATCCTTATAAAATATCACGTTATCCTTGGTAAGTGTAATAACCTAAGGATATACTTAAAATAAATAGTTGAGCTAAAATACCAATAAGGGAAAAAATATGGTAAATGAATAAATAGTACCTGGGTGTGCATAATTGACATCATCATATCATAAGAATATTATCATCAACATAATCTAGATGTAAAATTTTTATAAAATCATGGTATGTTGAATTTGTTTAATAATATAACATCATAACACATTTTTCAAATACCACACATAGTTGTGAAAAAATCTCGTATCATATTCAAAAATAACATATGTGCATAACAATATCATCATAAATGTAAAAAATGATAACATATTGTTAATGCATAATAAAAATTATATAATTTGATACATCACATTACTGAAATAAATTGAGGGATATATAATTTTGGTCCCACCCATCATATCAGAAAATAATCATAATCATGTACGCCATATGGAAGGATAACAATCATAGTCATGAAATAATCCATGTAAAGGAGTGGATTTCATAGAATATTTCACATATCACACCTCATGAAATAAACTTTAAGATTCCCAAATAAATAAGGGAGATCATTCTTTGGTATAAAATATCATTTACTTCTTTGAAAGGGGAAACAACTCAATAGGAGAGAAGAGATCTTTTTGAAATTGAAGTCTTTTTGAAAAAGCATTAAAAATGGACTAAATATTATTTTAAAAGAGTATAAAAATATATATCCCCAAAATAATAGAGAAATAATATTGAAATAAAATCCTTTGGATATTAATAGAACATTCATACTGAAATTAATGATAAATAAGAAATAACAAAAAATAAAGAGTTTGGGTTTGAGAATCCCCTCACCTTAAACCTTAATTAATTTCATCTTTTTTCTACCTCATAAATACTAAACATAATTTTATCAGAACATTGATCCAAAATTGAATTATTTTAATTTTTTTAACTATTTATCAATTATAAAAATTTTATTATATTTCATAATTCGAATTCTTAAAGGTTGAACATTTTGATATCCTGTTTTCCTTAAAACTTTACCATTCTACTTCGATTTCAATAAAATATCAATTATAATTTACAAAAAAGTAAAATTAATAATATAAGATTAAAATAAATATATTTAAAAATTTATATATTATAAATAATTTATTATAACTAGTGATATGTTTTAGGATAAAGAAATAATAGAAAATGTCATGATTGGCGGTTCACCAAAAGTCAATGAGAAATTTTCCAAAGAGGAGGGGTTTGATGTATAATAAATGCGTATATTAATTTTTTTATAGTATATTAACATCATAAATATCATGTTAAAAAATGTTTTTTTAAGATGTTTCTAATTAGAAAAAGGGAAGGGGGATATGAAATTAGAGAATGAAAATGAAATAAAAGGATAAAAGGACATTTATTCTTTCCTGAAGTGGTTCCTTCTCTACAACCTTTAACATTTGAATGATTGGAGTTTTATTACTCCAGAACATTCCTAGAGATTATGTGAGTCTTAAGAGAGGGTTTTTGGGTTGTGTTTTGGATTTTGTAAGTGATAAAGTAGTGTCTTTTCTAGGGGATGGAGATGGGTTATTTATACTTGAGGAGAGGGGTATTTATAGAATAAAATATTTACTAAAATGTTATATGCATGGTAAACCTTTTAATAGTGATATTAATGAAATTATGGATCATATATGAATAAAATAAAATAGTTTTTGGAATTTAACCATTTTATAATTTTAATTCAATATTTTATTTAAAATCAAAGTGGGAAAAAATGAAAACTTTTTATTTTAATCAAATAATTTTAACCTTAGATTTTTAAAAACAAAATTCAGTTGGAAATTTTTTCATTGTATTTAAATGGCTAATTTATCAAATTTAATAAATTATTGCTCAATATAAAATTTTCTATAATTTATTAGGTCATTATTACAGTATGAATTATGTAATTTAAAATGCACAGATTATGAAACACTGAATTTTTTTTCTATTTACACAAAAAAACTATTTTAAAAAATTTCAAAAAAATAAATATTGGGTAATTTTTATGTGATGATTTAAAAAATGAAATTCATTTTAACAAAATAACTTTAAATCACAGATTATTTAAATTTTTATTTTTTTTAAATTTTTATGAATATTTAAAATACAACTTATTTAAAATGCGCTTATATTTTTTTTGAATTTTTAATCATGATATTTACATTATGGAAGTATAACATTTATATTTACATAAATTAATTAGGATAAATATTATTAATAATAAATTTTATTATTTTTAGGTCAAATTACTAATGAAATTGTTAAGTAATTATTCCGAACAACTATGTCACTATTCCCAATGGTCAAGTTGGTATTCCAATAGTCACATTATGAATTATAAATATGAAACAATTACTTTATTCAACATTTAGTAAAATTACTCCCAGGGTTATATATTTTAATTTCCTAATAGGATGATTTATTTATAAATATATTTTTTTATTTATATAGTATTCTCTATGGGGGTGATGATTTTAGGAGATGGGAATGATCTGAATTGTCTCATTATAATTTTATTAATTTATTTTTTCCCATTGTAATATTTTTCATTTTAATGGGTTTAATTTTTGATTAATGTAACAATATTTATTAATGAAATAATTTTTGATCAATTTCTTTATGTGTTGTATGTGCATAATACTATATAATACTATATAATAAATATTTATTTTAAAAAATATATCATTTATAAACTCTATGTTGCTACATAATTCCCCTCTTTAAAAATTTTGTCCCTAAAATTTCAACTCATATACTCGGTTGAGAATATATGAGGGTACTTCTATTTCATTTTTCCTCTCATTCCCACATCGTTCCATAATTTTTATATATCCTCTAAAACAACTTTATATGGATTTTTTTGGTAGATATTTGTCTCTATTATTCATGATATTCACTAGATACTCCTTGTATGAGAGGTCATTCGCTAGTTTTACCACCTATGGATTCAATACATGTGAGTGATCAGTTATGTACATACTTAGGAGAGATACGTGGAAAAAATAATGAAATTTATCCATATTTGGTGGAAGTGAAATATTATAGGCTAGTTCTCTTATGTGATCAAGGATCTCAAAGGGGACAATGTATCCATGGCTAAGTTCCCCTTTCTTTGCAAATGGAATGACTGTACTCCATGGTGATATTCAAAGGGAATTTTTTTCTCCAACTTCAAAATCCAAGTCCCTTTGACAGTTGTCATCATAGATCTTTTAAAGAATCTAAAAATATTTTAAATGTTATTATATGGCTTTTACATTCTCTGTAATCTCATTCACTAGATTATTTCCAAGTAATTTTTGTACCAATTTCACCCCAAAAAATAGGATTTCAACATTGATTCCCATAAAAATCTTCTAATTGATCCATTTTAATACTAGAGTGGAAGCTGTTATTTTATGATAACTCAAATAATGAGATATGTTGATCCCATTTTCCTATTAATTACATTGAGAAGTATCTCAACATATACTACATCACCTGAATATTGCTTTCATATTGTCCATTAGTTTTTGTGTGATAGGCCATAATAAAACTCAACACAATATTTAGAGAATACTGAAGACTTCTATATAATTTAGAACTGAAACTTGGATCATGAATAGAGATAATAGAAAGTGTAAACCCATAAAAACTCACTATTTAATTTAAATATATCTTGGAATGTTTTCATGTGACAATTTTTCCAAGATAATGATGAAGTGGTAAATCATTGTGAATCGATTTTCCACAACACTTCTAGAATTTTATTTTAGATTTATTTGGGAGACCAGCGGTAAAGCCCATGGTGATGTTCTCCCATTTCTATGTGGGTATGGGTAATGGTTGCATCATCCTTTTGGACTTCTACCACTCTGCATTAACATACATACATATCAAACAGTTTGAGGTGTAATCAACGATCTACTTCTTCATGTTGTCCCACTAAAAGTGATCTTGAAGATCCTAACATATCTTGGTTATTCCATGATTGATGAATAAAGAGGAGGTATAAAAATTATCTAATAGATCCTTCTTTATCTTAGGTGACAAAAAAACTCAAAGCTTAATTTCATATTGAATCAAACATTCATCATTATTATAAAATTCATGAATCTTACCTTCCTTTATAGCTTTCACCCATCTTCGAAGCTCCATATCTTCCCTTTGAGCCTCTTTTATCATCACTTAGATAGATGTTTGGGAAATAGTTTGAGCCCGGTAGGATTCATTCTATACCATTATTACTTATATATCCATCCATCCCATATACATAAAGATAGGTTCTTTCTCAGTCATCATCATGGATAGAGTAGAATTTTCTTTTCTACTAAGTGAAATAGTTACCTTATTTTCTTTTTATGGATGGCAGTTAATAGACCAATAATAGTCCTTCATTAGATCTAACTATAATTTATGATTCATATTGAGATCGTTCTATGTTAATATATACTTTAGACTCTTTTGACCAGTAGACATGTAACACTTCTCACCATATAGGTAGTTCCACCAAGTCATTAAGGTGATGATAACAACTAATAACTCTAGATCATGAATCAGGTAGTTATTTTCATGTTTCTTAGTTTTTGTGAGCCGTAGGATAAATATTTTTTATTCTACAATATATTACCACCCAATACTTTATTTTGTGCATCACTGTATATCACAAAACCTTCTCTACCTAATGGTAGTGTCAGTACAGGTGCAGTGATTAGCCTCTTCCTGATATCCTTAAAAAAATTCCTTAAATTATTCTATCCAAACATACATTATCCATTTATATACTAACTTAGTTATTGGGATATCATTTCATGATAAATATCTCAATAGATGTTGGTATTATCCTAATAAGAAAATAGAACTTTGGATTTCTATGACACTAGAGGGTCTGTTCCATTCATCAATTGCCATTATCTTTGATGGATACATATAAATTTCCTCATTTGTGATAACGATCCCTAATAATGTGAATTCGCGTATCCAAAAGTAACACATGATAACATTATGATAAATTTTCACCTTCCTCAATGTCATTAGTCCAATCCTTAGATTCTATTCATGTTCTTCTAGTATCTTAGAGTAAATGATAATATCATCAATAAATACTACCAAATAAATTTCAAAGTAGTATATAAAGACTATATTCATAAAATCCATGAAGATTTTTGGGGTACTAATAAATATTAAGGGAATAAATATTAATTCATAGTGTCTATACATTGTACGAAACATTGTCTTCTGAATATATTCCTTATTCACCTTCACATGATGATATCTAGAACAAAGATCCACATTTGATAAGTAATGAGATCCTATTAGTTGATTAAAAAAGTCATCAATCAGTATAAGGGGATAATATTTATTTATGGAGATCTTGTTGAGCTCCCAATTATATATATAAATCCACACTGATCTATCTTTTTTCTTTATAAAGAGAACTGGCGCACCCTATGGTGATGCACTAGGTTGCATGAACCCTTTTTCAAAATTCTCCTGTAGTTGATTCTTTAACTCATACAGTTCAATTTGGTCTATTATATAGGGGTATGTTGAGATAAGAGTGGCTCAAAGAACAAAATATATTGATAACTTTACAACACAATCTGGTGGAAGTCTGGGAAATACTTCAAAAAATACATTAGTATATTCCCTAAAAATGGGAATTTTATTATGTTTGAAACTTTCCATTAACTCAACCATTTGGGAAAGGTATACTTATTCACAGGGTATCATCACACACACCATTGAGGGATTCTATAGAAGATATTCCTGATCATCCCTGAATTTGTACATGATCATTGTATTATTTGGAATATTTAAAGAGGTTTCATTTTCATAACAGTTGATGTGTGATCTATAGAATAAGAGACAATCCATGCTGAGTATATCATCAAATTGCACCAGGGAAAGGATTAAGAGATTATATGGAATAATTTTCCCACATACAATAACATGATAATTTTCCAACACATGGGTTGTAGTGATGGAACCATTGAGTGTTTCCTAAATATTTTTATTTCATTATATTAGGACTTTAATTCAATAGTTCATGAAACATTTTATGATATAAATGAATAATAAAAAGTAGAATCAAATAAATATTTTTTCATCCTTGAGTGAATAAATTTTTTCCCTTATATGAATTTATTATCATTCTCTTATTTATTAGAATTTATTGAAAAATATTTCCCTTTATCCTTTGTATTTTGTGCTTTCTCATGTTGATTACCCTTCAGGACCAGAAATTTAGTGCATTGGATTTTATAATTCATGTTCCTCTATATAGATGAAGAATTAAAAAATGGGTGGTGAATTTGGAGGTTCCTTCCATTCCTCCATCATGTTGGTCAAATTCTTCAGGTCTCTTCAGAATTATGAACACATTGGCCATCTCTCCTTCACATGAAGCATTTCTCAATCCCTTTGAGTCAATTCCCTTGATGCATTATCCCAAATTTTTTATACATTGGTGGTTGGATCTTCTTTCCTCCTATTTCATTTTAACCACCATATTAGAAATCTATTCTTCTATTCTTATCTCTATAATCTTGGGACCATTCACCAAAATCTATCTCTATTTTGGGATATCATCAAACTACTTATTTATAAATTACAAAGTCATAGATATCCAGAGTCTTTTGAAGGAGTGGTTTTAAACCAAAAAATAATATCTCTACTTTGTTATCATTATTGATAAAAAATCCCAAGGAATATTTTGAAAGCATTATTATGTTATCCTAATATGTTATGACCAATTTACCCTCATTTTCTTTAAGCTCTCTAAATTCTCTCTCCACATTTGTTCAGATATTTTAAGGGAAATATATGTGAGGAAATATTTTTTTAATATCTTCCCATTCCATCCCTTAAATTTCATCCTTTTTCATGGTATTATCTATCAATTCCCACAATTTATCATCTTCTAAATCAAAACGATATACAACTAGAGTAACCTTATCCTTCTTATAATAATATAGAACAAAAATATTTTCTCCATTGAGTTAACTCACTATTATATGACAAGTTGATCAGAATATCTAATAAATGTCAGAGATCATTGCCACATAAAGGACTTGAAAGCCATTTTTTCCTTCTTGGATGAAGTTGGACATTCCACATAGTTTAGGTTATTGTTTATAGCTTGAGGAAAATGGGTAAATACCACCATAATGTTTTGAACTTCAACTCTGGGGACATTGGGGGTGTTGTTTTGAAAATCATTACATTTCCAGTCACAAGGGTTTTTGTCATAGTTTCTCCTTGTTTTAACCATTTTCTAAAATAAAAAATTTCTTAACAAAATATAATTCAGTAAATGTTGGGAACAAATACCTCAAGGAAACGTTGAATCATTTTTGGGTTGATTGTGTTTGTGGAAAAAGAGGGTTTATTTATTGACAAAGAAGGATTATTTTTTAGACAAAGAGGGTGTCCATGGTGATTGGTCAAGTTCCTGAGATATTTTTGATAAAATATATTGAAAAAGAACCATGATAAATGAATTATCGATTTGGAGGCAGTAAAAAATGAATAAATATAATGTGGAATCATTTTCCAGTGTTTTCTAAATTTTGGGGCCTCAAAATCCGAAAATGGGGAAACTTGTTTTTCTGAAAAAGAATTTGTGCGCAAGATTGAAGGTGGTCTGTAAAAATGTTAGAAAGTAATTTTTCTAGACCATAATTTCAAAAAATTACACAGGCATGATGTGCGTTGAATATTTGGAAATGTACGCGAAAGATGATGTTGCGTGAATGAAAATTTCACGCCAAACACGACGCCAACTGGGGTTTTTCATGCTTGAGGAGGATCTTGAATGACACATAAAATATTCGATGTAGGGGTTAAATATGCCTATAAATAAGAGGTGACCCTCCTCATTCTAATAATCTCAACAATTAGAGAAAATATGAGCTTCATATTGCGTAATAATTTCATGTAAACCGAGTTTCACGAAATAATTGGAGTTGTGCGTGAGCTAAGGAAGTTGCACGTAAGATTTCAGTTGCATGTAAAATTGAATTTGGATGCAATATGTGTTTTGGGAAAAAAGTGGAATCTTGTGTTCAAGGCATCAAAGTTGCGGGTATGAAGTAATAAGGGTTACATGAATGGTTTTAGGTTGCCTAGTAATACTATGGTAATGTGGTATTCATCAGTGGATGAAAGTGGCACATCTATAGAGAATCTACATACAGTGGAGGATGAATTCATTAGTGATAATGAAGGGACCTATAAGTGAACAAAAATTGAGTGGACCCCTTCCAATAGTAGTTAGAAAAGAAAGTGGAAGATGTTTATCCTTCCCACAAGCATTGAGTCAGAGGAAGAGACATAGGGAGTAGCCCTTTAGAAGACAGTGAGAAAACCCTCAACACTGTAAAGGATGTGAGCTTGGGCATAAAATATCTAGCTCTAACCTTGTTGTTTAGTGGATTTTGTACATCAGAAAATTTCGGTTGTATAATCCATGGATGTAGCTCGGTGAGGGTGAATGAAGTAAAATAAATATGTGTCATGTGCTTGAATTCCTACATTACATTAAAAGAATTATCTTTAGGTAAAGAAAAAAAGAAGAGATCATCATAAACAAACAGTTGAAAAATAAAGTTATCCTTATAATAAAGAGGTCAATATCTAGTCGCGTGGGAATTATTTTGGTATAATAATATCCATACCCCGAGTCACCCCCCTCTCAGGGTATGTATCCCCCTTTTGGACCAAACAATTGGTATCAGATCTAAGGTTAATTTTATCAAATTTTTTGTACTTTGAATTGGTTCAGTCAATTTTATTGTTAATGATTTAGTATACTCTTATATTGGTGTGCCATGGTAATGGGAAGAACATCAAAGAATAAGATAAATTTTGGTGGTATTCCTCTGAGTGGAAGTGTCTATAGAGAGAGTGTAATTCAGTTGAAATAATCAAGTAGTGAAATGAATGATGATTTGGAAATATAATTTTGTTAAAAAACTTACTCATTTGATGATGTTATGGGAATGACTGATGAGCCTGATATTCCAAGTGATACTCAAACTACTAATGATGAAGAAACTCCAGAAAGAGGAAAAGTGGAATTCATCCATGAACCAATGGAATTGGATTAGAAATTGGAGGAAGAAATTAAATCTAATGATATTTGGATCCAAGAATTGGAAATTAAAGTAAAAAATCATGGAGGCTTAAATCAAATAGTTATTTATTTAGCTATTGATCCAAGGGATAATAATGATTATCAATCTAAAGAACTAAAAAAGATATCTACAGATATAGAAAAAACAAAAGATGATGAGAATAGTGAAAATCAAAAGTTAGACGAAATTCAGAATCTAAAATCTAGAAATTATGATATTTATATAGAGATGTATGAACTAGTTCAGAAGAATCAAAGGCTGCAACAAGAGAATTTATACTTCTATGATTCTGTTGCCCAAGAAAAATTAAAAATAAAAGAGCAAAGTTATATGTTGGATAAGATCAAACTTGAATTGAAGGTTGAGATAACTTGGGGTAAGGAACTCAAGAGATAACATAAATCTAAACTTGAATCAAGGTATAAGAAGCTTCATTAATTGGGATAAGAGATAGAAATGGAAAAGAAAGAAGTGGTAAAATTTAATTCCAAGGGAAAGCCTAAATTGAATTATGGATTTCACTTACTGTTTGATTATCCTTTAGAATGTGATAATGAAATATAAAGTAAATATTCTATTTATTAAGAGAAATATGAATATGTTTTCTCATAGAAAGACCAAACCATTTGGGAAAATCTGGTATTAGATATGATGAATCCCATCCCATGAATGACATGAAGAGAGACGTGAATAGTTCTAGAAATAGAAAAAGACCTGTAATTTTCAAAGGTAGAACTAAAATAAATTTTATAGGAATTAATGAAATCATGTTATATGTCTGTGGGATTCATGGTCATATATTAATATTTTTTTAGAGGATAAGGAATAAATTTAAATATTTGAAGATATAATGTTTCTAAATCTTAGAATAAGAAGAAGCATCATGAAAAATCTGAAAGAGGTGTCTCTCATAAAAATCTATCCTTGAAGTTATTAAATTTTGGAAGAATGGGGAACACCATGAGTATGTTTTAGAAATCTCAGGATATCAGTGTCAGAATAAGAACTCAAGAAACCTCAACATCTCTACTGAGAAATAATGATATGATCAAGAAGAAATTGGAGAAGGAAAAGGAACCCAGAAGGAGATCCCCAGTACATGAAACATATAATGAAAAATACTGTACTAGAAGACAATATGGTAAGTTGAAAAATAGGTTTAAAATCCTAGAGGAATCACAAGGTGATCAATCAAAACTGTATCAGTCACCCCCTCTCTTACACTCATAAAAACTCCCCTGGAATGGATGCGGACAATCTTGGAAGAAAAAGGGAGGAGATTCCCCAAGTGTAATTAAGTAGAATGAAAATTCAATGGTAGAATCATCACCAATAATAAAATGTGTCATGAATCAAAAAATTGATAAATGAATCATAACTAAATAATTTACTAGAAAATTCACATGTCATGCCACACAACGGGAAGTGAAGGAAACATAAAGAGAACACCAATGGGGGAAGAAGAAAGAGAAGATGACCAGTGGAGATATTCCTTCTCATAGAATGAATCTTGAAAAATGGGATATTGGAGAAGCATTAAAGAAGGGAATTTCTTATAATGGGATTAATTCCGAAATTGTGAAAAAGTCCAAGAATAAAAAATATGAATATCAGAAGAAGAATCTGAATATGTGTAAAGAATTCCTAGTAATATGGCCAAAATAGTTGAAGTTTTTTAGGAAGTTAGAGTAGACTAGGAGAGAGTGTGATAATCTATAATAAAGAATCAAGGGGTTAACACATCAGGATCAAGAAAAATCTTGTTCTTCAAGATTACATAAGAATACCCTATCCCTATATGTATAAATTCTATTAGTTTGTGTTCAATTATTTCAGGTTCATGGGAGTTACAATCCAAGGGTAAGTGGCATCAAAAGATGAAATGTGGTGATATTATGTGCTTCATAATTTCAATTGATTAAAATTAATCACAAGAGATAAAGAATTAATTCTGAATAATTATTTAAAAGGAGTTAATGGTTTATGTTTACTTGAATGTTATGGAAGTAATTGAGCACATTGGACAGTGGTTGTGTTATTAAATTTATTTCTTGTTTAACACACTGAGTTCTGACTCAATAGGCTTAGAGGTTTTTTTTACATCTCATTGAAAATTTCAACATGTGAAGAAATAATGCAGGGGAAGAAGAATTTTTTTGGGTCTAAAAAGTGGGACCGACAATAGAAAGAGTTTCACATCACTTGGAGAACATTCTATTTCCTAATCAGATGGAAGATCTCGATATTATTGAATGAATGAAAGTTTATGTTCAAGAAGATAAATTAGGAGAAATACAACTACATTCATGTATTTCATGATTATCAATTTTTCTCTAACAACATTATATCACCTAACTATTTTCAGGATACCAAGATGCTATGAGAGAATAAAAACAATGTTTCAACACGAGGATGAAAAAGTAGTAGGAAAAAATTATGTCACTATAGTAGAGAAATGATAGAATCTTTAATATAATAGTGAATAATTTCCTTATAGAAACAATGATGAGGTAAGAAACTTAAGGTGATTTGAAGTGGAAAATAGAGATTCAAAATAATATATTGATGATGAAAAGGAGGAAGAATATGGAGATGAGAACTAGGTTCAAGATATGAGTGAAGATCCTGATCAAATTTAGAATAATTAGACTCATGAGTTTGTTTTGAGGACAAAAAATAAGAATATCATGGAGGCTAAATGAGGTTTTCACAATAAGATAAATGAAGATGGAATAATGATTTGATAAAAAATAATGACTAGTTTGAAAAGCTTACTCCCAGGTAAGGGGTATCGATGTTGATGAGACATTTTCACCTCTTGTAAGGCTGGAGAAAATCAAATTATAATTGGAAATTATAGTTTAACAGAAGTGCAATTTTTTCTAGATGGATGTCAAGGAAACATTTTTCAATGGGGTTATAGAAGATAAACTATATGTTGAGAATCTGAATGGATTTATTATTTCTGAAGATGAGAATATATTTTTTCAGCTAAATAAGGATTTATATAGGTTTAATAAGGCACCAAGATCATGGTATTAATGGAATGACCATTTTTATAGAATCTTGGTTTTTAGCGTGGTGGAGTTGATTACAATTTATACGTGAATAATTATTTTAATCAAAGGATGATTGTTCTAGTGTAAATTGATGACTTAATATTTTATTGATCAGATGAAGCATAGTGTATATAGTTTTACGAACTCAAAAAGAGTGAGTTTGATATGTCAATGATTTAAGAAATAAGATTTTTCCTTGGCTTATAGGTGACATAATGATGGAATGGAACATTCATTTCTTAATAAAAATATTCCAAGGAAGTTTTGAGAAGGTTCAAAATGGGCAATTCCATGGAGATGAAGACTCCAGTTGCTACTTGAAAAAAATATCAAAATATAATGATGATAAGGTTGTTAATATCACTAAATATAGGAAAAAGATATGAATTTTACTATACATAACATCAAAAAGACCTGATATTGTTTTTTCCACAAGCCAAGTAGTGAGATATCCAAGAAATCCGAAGTAAATCCACATGTTTTCAGTGAGATGAATACTTCAGTATATCAAAGGAATTATGGATTTTTGTTTGGTGTATATTAGAAAATATCATCCAAGGATTTTGGGATATACAGATGCAGATTGGGATGTTTTAATAGATTATAGTAAATTAACGTCAGGAGGTTCTTTCTATCTTGGTGGATTTTTTATTTCTTCGCTAAGCAAGAAACAAGATTGCGTTTCATTGCACACTGCTGAAGCTGAGTATATTTTAACCACTCAAGAATGAACATAATTATTATGGATGAAGAAGAATCTTGATGATATGGAAGTTAAAGTGAAGTCTCCGATTGGAATCAAGTGTGATAATTCAAGTGCTATAAACCATAGAAAAAATCCATTTGATCACTCAAGGACAAATCACATTGAAATATGAAATCATTTTATCAAGGAAAAGGTAGATCAAGGGCTTGTGATATTGATGTATGTTCTTATAAAGATACATGTTTCTGATATTATTACAATATCCTTACATAATGAATAATTTTAGAGGCATTTACTGTCTCTCTGAGTTAAGTCGACTCACCATACAGGAGAAAGTGTGGATGTGGGACCCCTATCCCTGAGGTATGGTTTGTTTTTCCCAAATTAATTAATATATATTATTTCTAATGCTTAAAACCTCAAAGGAGTGACCTTTTGGTTCATTGAAAAAGGGAGGCAATGTGGGGTTTCTTAAGAGGGATAGATTGAAGAAGGAAGAACATGTCTTTGTCAAAGATACGAGGAGAAGATGATAGGTGGAGAGGCAAGATAGGGGAGGAATGAGATAGGGGAAGTTTTAAATATGAAGATGCTAGAAGTGATCAATCAATGAAGATATATTATAACAACTGAGGTTTGTGATGAAATAAGATTATTGGTTGGTGTCAGGAATGAATTGATTCATTGATGAACTTTTCGTTATACTCTTGTTTCTCACACTGACCATTGCTCATGCAGGAAAATAGTATGTGTTCAGTAAATATTTGATCACTATCAGAATTTTATGATGAGAATGGTGGTATAAGTTGGATGAAGCTTTAAATATGTATCATTTTAGGAAAGAGTTGTCAAAAAACCGAAATGGCAAGATTGTTGGGAATAAAATACCTCAAGGATGCATTAATTTTATTTGGGTGGATTGTGTTTGTTAACAAAATGTGTTTGTTTTTTGAAAAAAAGGTTTTCCATAGTGAGTTGTTAGGTTCTATATATATTATTGAATACTTATGTTGAAAAATAACCATGATAAATAAATGGTCGATCTAGAGGCAGTATTAAAAGAACATATATAAGGTGGCACATTTTTCCAGTTTTAGCCAAATTTTTGGGCCTCACAATCAAAAAATTGGGAAATGTCTTCTTGGAAAAATAGGTTGTATGTATGATTAAAGGTGAGTTTTAAAAATTTACACAAGGCATGTTTCAGGATCATAACATTGAAAAATGGTAATGGAATGGTTCGCGCGAATGATTTGTAAATTTGGGTGAAAGATGAGGTTATAAGAAAGAATCTTGTGCACCCAATGCAATGTAAAATGGGTTTTTTCAATCCAGGAGGATCTTGTGCAACATGTAGAATCTTTCCCAAAAGGGTTGATGATGCCGATAAATAAGAGGTGACCCCCCCTCATTTGAAGAAGCTCAACACATAGAGAAAATCTGAGCTCCATATTCTGTAAGAATTTCATGTAAAGGGAGTTGCATGAAAGAATTAGAGTTGTGAACGAGCTAAGGAAGTTGTGTGTAATATTTGAGTTGAATGTAATATTTAAGTTTCACACAAGAGGTGTTTCACAACAAAAGCGTAATCTTGAGTGAAAGGCATAAAAGTTACGCACAATAAGTACTATGGGTTTCCCGAAAGATTTGAGGTTGGGTAGTAATACTGTGGTAAAGTGATTCTCATTAGTGGACGAAAGTGTCACATAAAATGAAAATCTAAATATATTTGAGGATACATTAATTAGTGATATTTAAGGGAGCTAAATGTGCAGAAATTGTGAGTGGATCCCTTACAAGAGCAGTGAGAAAAGGAATAGGAAGATAGCGGTCCTTCCCACTGACAGTGAAAAAGAGGAAGAGACACAGGAAGTGACCCTTGGTAAGGTAGTGAGTAGACCCTGAACTCTATATAGGCAGTGAGCCTGGGCATATAATATCTATCCCAAACATTGAGCTTTAGTGGATTTGGTACATTTGAAAATTGTCTTTGTAGGTTCCTTGTACGTGGCCCTATGAGGTTGAACCATGTAAAAATCCCAATGTCATGTAATTTCATTCTTTTATTACCTTGAAAGAATCATCATCAGGTAAACAAGAAAATAAGATATCATCATAAACACATAAGTGAAAATAAAGTGTCCCTTATAATAAAGAGATCAAGATATATTGTGGCAGGAATTATTTAGGGGAAAGAATATCCATACCATGATTCACCCCCCTCTCAAGGTATCTAGGCCCCTTTTGGACATAATAGTAAATCTTGAATAAATAATTTATTTCTATGTAAAAATAATATCTCAAACCATATATTAGGAATAATTTGTTTATCCATATTCTAAACCAATACTTTTAAGATATTTACCTTTATTTGGACTTATCCTATGGGTTTTCACTAATGTACTATAATACTAATTCCAAAATTAACTAAATCATTCCCTAATAAAAACCATGGTGACATGACATTTCCTAACATGACTATCACATCATATTTAAGATAATTTCTATAATTGAGATACAAATACATGAACCAAAGGTTTAATATCTAAGTAAAATTAGGCTCATACAACACTTCTACATAAAAAATAATAATCATTTATTTATGACCTTAATATTTATCCTTCTAAAATATTAGGTTCTTTTTATTACATTTAATCACCTGGGTATATATATCAAAGAATGGGGTGATCTAAAATCCCAATAAGGGGGAATAAGGTTCTTGAATAAGTAGTACATGGGTGTGAATAGTTGAAAAATTTATATCATAGGAATGGGATAATTAAAATAAGAGTGAGGGAAACATTTTATAATGGATTAGGATGTAGAATACACATAATAATGAAACATCATAACATAGTGGTAATGTACAACACATAGTTGTAATCAAAGATGACACTATATTCACACATAACATATGTGCATAATCATATCATCATAAATGTAAAAAGTATATAGCATAATTTTCACACATAATACAAATTATCTAGTGAGATAAATAACAATAACCAATGAATTGGAGCGATATATAATTTTGGGCCCAAACATCACATAAAAATATCCTAATAATCATGAATTCCAGTTTGAAGGATAACAATCATATTGGTGAAATATACCTTGGAAAAGAATGGTTTTTAAATATATTTCACATATCATGCTTCATAAAATGAAATTTAGGATTCCAAAGTAAGTAAGGGATATAATTCATTGACATAAAATGTCATTTTATTCTTTGAAATGAATAATATCAACCTGAATCAAGGGTTGTTTTGCAAATTTATGTCTTTTTTGAACAAGCATTATAAATGGATTAGATATAATTTTGGATGGGTAGAAACATGTATATACCTAAATGAAAAGATAATGAATATTTAATGGAAATATTTTTTATATTAGATGAACATTCATAATGAAATCAATGTGAAATATGTGACAACCCAAAAGAATGATTTTGGGGGTGATAATCACCTTACCTTAAATCATTCTTTATTTTATCATGATTATTCCTCCTAAATAAGAAACTTAGGTTTATTAAAAAATATAACCATAAGTGATTTATTTTAATTTCTCATAATTTTTCAATTTTAAAACCAAGATTTTATTTCATAATTCTGATCATTAAATGGGAATCATTATTATAACATGTTTTGCTTATTTTTTTTTTCTTTTATTCAATTTTTGATTTGGTTAAAAGTTAATAATAAATAAATATAATTTATTATAGAAAGTTAAAACACATATATTTATAAATTTAAAAATTAGAAATAAATAATTATAACCATCCATAAGGTTGGTGATAAGGAAAGAATTGGAAGTGTCCTGATTGGTGGTTAACAAGCAGTTAAGAGGACATTGTCCAAAGTGGAGGCGTGAGATTTATAATATATGATTAAAATAAAAATAATTTTTTCTTGTATATTAGAATTATCAAGATCATGTTAATATATTTTATAATTGGTTTAATAGTATTTTAATTATAATAAAGAAGGAGGATACAAAATTATAAAAAGAAAGTGAAATAAGAGGATGGAAGGACATTACCTCTTTCTTGAAGTGGTTTCTTCACTTTGACCCGTAACTTATTGAATTATTGGAGTTTGAATATTCTATAAAATATCTAAGTATTTCAGGTGGATTAATATAGTATATTTTTCTAGATTTTTGGGTTTTTTATGTGATGTAAGAGTGCTTTTCCATGGGGAGGGAGAGGGGTTATTTCTACTTGACGCAAGAAGTATTTTTAGAATAAAATATTAAAACAAATAATATATAAAAGTTAAACCTTGTAAAAGTCATATTAGTGATATTATAGATCCCATATAAATACAAAATAGATTTAGGAATTTAAATCCATATATAATTTGAATTCAATAGTTTATAAAAATGGAAAGTTGAAAATATGATTTTTTTATTTTAATGGAATACTTTAGACTTTAAACTTTTGAAAATGCTTTTTAGTTTTGGAAAACTTGTTTATTGTATTTAAATTACTAATTTTTCAAATTTATTATGTTCTTAGTTGATAAAAAGTTTATAGAATTTATCAAGTCATTATTACATATAGAATGATGTAATTTAAAACTCACTTGTTATAAAAAACTATTTTTTACTATGCACATATAAATTGATTTATTTCAACAAAAATTACCTAAAAACACCCTGGAAAAATTTAAATGTTTTGAATTCAAAAATTTCATTAATTTTATCAAAATATATTTAAAACATAGGTTATATAAATTTAAATTTAATTTTTTTTTATTTTTTAATAAATATCATAAAATATAGTTTATTATAAATTTTCTTATACTTTCTTTGTTTTTTAATCATGATATTATTTTAATGGTTGTATAATATTTTTATTTAATTAAATTAATCATTCTAAATATTAATAATTTTTTTTAATATTTTGACGTCAAATTACTATTTCAAAGACTATATTACTATTTATAATGGTTGGTTACTATTCCCAACAGCTATGTTACTATTCCAATGGCCACATTATCTCTTTTAAATACTAATTAATTCCTATATTAAATATTCACAATAATGAGGACTAATATTTTGTAATTTCATTTTCTGAAATATGTATTGGATTACTGTTATTTTGTTTCATTTTTATAGTGTTTGTTGTGGGGGTGATGATTCTAGCCGATTGGAAGGATCTGAATTTTCCCATTAAAATTTTATTAATTTATATATTTGGCCCATTTTAATGTTTGGAATTATCATGGGTTTAGTTACTGATAAATTTAATGGTTTTTATTAATTAATTAGATTATTTTCATTTTATTTATGTGATTTATGTGTATAATACTATATAGTATAATATAATGAGAATTTATTTCGAGAAACAAATATCATTTATAAACTATGAGTTTTTATATCCTTGTTGGTATTTAGAGTGCATTCATAGAGGAACCAAATGTATTTCATTATTATTAATTTATAAAAATAATAATTTTTGTTGTCTTAAAATAATTCTTCAATTGTTCACTTGATTTTGAGAGGGAGGTGGTAGATTTTCCCTTGTTCTAAAGAGTTTTCTCGAGAGGTTCTCTCCAGGGATTTGGGAGAATTCTCTAGTATAATCTATTTTGGGTCCATCTTCTAATCTCTTATTAAATTAGATAATTCAAATTATAAACTTTGGGTTAATAATGATAAATTTTATAGAGGATCTTAACTAAGTGTTTATCCTAAATAAAACCAAAGTTAGATAATAATAAATATATTTTTATTATATCATAGGAAATAATCTTCCTCACAAATATTTAAATATCATTTATTAAGTAAATAATTCATTTTTTATTCAAATGATATTAAATAAAATATGTCATCTCCATTGGTCACATAATTCAAACCTTCAATACTATTTGATACTTATTGAACCTTAAATACTGAATATATATTTGAATAGATATATATTTTTATATTATTCATTCAATAAAAAAAGTATATTATATTCATTAAAATTGTGAGAAAATATTTATTTTAATATTAAAATTACTAGATAGTAATTTATTTAAAAAATAAATATTTATTTATTACCTTGTGAATAATAAATAAGATATATATTAATATTATATATATTCTAGCTCACAAGTAATATTTATTTAGTATTTAAGTAACATATATTCTAACTCAAATAACCGGTGATTGAATTTATGTGATCAACCGAACTAGATTAATTTCTGAACGAACATATGAGAATAATATTTATTATAAATATTATATTCAAATACATTATACCATGAATTCGAGATACACATTGTGCATGACCATATAAGATTATTTCTATATAGAATTAGGTAAACATTCCTAATTTCCAAAATTAGCATAAAAAACACATCAATACACATATAGAAAAATAATTTAATATGGCAGTGAAAAAAACCTCATATGAATGATCACTATGTAATGTAATCCCCTTTTCTTGATATCTCATCAAAAATGTTGAATAAATTTTTGTCATCAACTTATATACTTTATTTCTCCATCTTTGACTACAAGAAAACAACTCATCAATAAAATTCTTTAGAAATGAACTTAGTCAGATAGTTCCATTTCAATCAAGGTGTCTGAGATATTTAATTCCATTAACTTAGAGGGGATGAATCCTCTCTTAAATTTTTCAATCAATATCATAAGAATTATGATTAACCCAACATATCATACCTCTACATAAGAAGATCTCATCAAGGTTTTTCTCAATACATCAAAGTACAAAATTTATTATGTACATTAATAATAATCTCAAATCAAAGGAATAATTAACAAATCCACATATAATATTATTACTACAACCTGAAGGTTTCACATTGGATTTATTGAAAATAAGTATGTGAGTTGTATTTGTTGGAAATAAGGAACTATGTTGGATTTTCGGAAAAGTGAATGAATAATTGATTGACAGGACATGGTGTCTTTGATGAAAGAATTATATTATATGTTCTATATATATGGAAACCATATTTAGTTGTTGTGAAGAATTAATGCATGAACTAATATGTTAAGGATGATATTGGGTGAAATATTGAATATATAAATTTGATGAAGTGGATGTTTTGGATATGGATATTTTTATATGATAGAAGTAGTTTTGGGAATTTTAAAAAGTATTAGAGACCCTATTTGAATGTGTTATAGTCAAATGATGCTGTCTAGACTTAATATTTGGAAAAGGGATGAGTTTTTCTTGTATGTGTAAGGGTAAATTTGCGAAGATAGAAAATCACGAATGAAAATTAGTGCTAGAAAATCCCTTGAGAATGAATGAGTCACCGGTGTAGAGAATGAAGAGAGAATTGAATCATCATAGTAGAGAAACATGTTTCCTTAAGGGTCTTTAGGATCATTTGGTAAGGTTTATCATATTTGGTAAGATCCAATATTCTCATTTTATAAGATTCAATTTCTTATAGTTACGAAAAATTAAAAAATGTGATTCTATAAGGGTCATTAGATATATTCTATAAGAGTCATGAGGTATATTTTAATGGTTCTTTCCTCCATTGAGGGAAAAAATATAAAGGTCATTTTTATGACACGTAAGGGGCATTCAGCTAAATGTAAGATTAACATGGTATTATTTAATGAAAAAATAAAAAATTAATGGAGTTGTCAAGAGTAATGTGGTCCATCATAGGTGTTATCAATGCAATATATAAGGGTCATTCCCATTTTAATATTAGGTGAGGATACAAATTGAATGAATTTTGTAAGAATCATTGCATTTATGAACATAACCAATTGAAAATTATAGTTATGATTTTTGTGGGATAGTGGTAGATATATTGGTTGGGATTAAGGAGGATTATGTAAAAATATTTTTTTTTTGTGATTAAAATAAAATAATTATGTAGTTTTAGTAAATTTGTTATTTGAAATAGTTCACACCATGAATTAGAGTGTTTCACTATGTGTCTATATGTATGGAAAATATTTTTAATTAAACTATGTGATTAATAATTTGTTTAGAAAACAATATGGAAGTTTGAGGATTTTGTGGAGTATCAAATACCATGATATTTAATTGAAATCTTTTAAAAGATTATCTAAATAATAATATGTAGTTATCAAGAAACAAAAGGACTAGGAATTTTAGGTCAAATTAATGAGACTTAGTTGATGAATAAAATAGAAGAAGAACCGATTCTCGATACTGTGGAAATATTATTAAAATTATTCAATGAATATTCATAAAAATTTAAAATGATATTTTTTTGGTGTTGATTTCATGGTGTTTCAATATATATATATATATATATATATATATATATATATATCTAAAAATAATAAAAACATATTATACGGAGATTTATGAAAACATGAATAGGAGATGATGTGGACAAGATTAATGAAGATTTATATATTTAGATATTTAAATATTTACCTTAGGAATATTCTATATATTAAAAATATGATAACAGAATGAGGAAAAAGAAGAGATGGTGGAACATAATACTACATCCACTTTATAAAAATAAAAAGGAAGAGATATATAGAAAAGTTTCACTTATAGATCTAGTTAAATTTCAAAAATATTTCTTTGAGAAATGAGTACCATTGATATATCATGATTTGAATAAGGAAAAGGAGAATAGAAAATGGAATGTAAATATTTTCATTTCATATCAAGTACATATATATGGGAAGGATTAATGAGTGTGAGATCCATATTTCTATATTAAGAAATATATAGAAAAGTGAAAAAGGGAAAATCAAGTGCTTAACTATCCTCAGATAAAGAATTTTTTTATAGATAAGATATATAAATTCATTATAGAAAAAGGATACACTCATCCAAATTAAATAAAATAGTGTGGTAAACATGGAGATCCACTGAGAATTTATAGGGAGTTTGGGATTCATATCAAACATGATTATTATACTGATCATGGAGTGAGCCACATCTCTATAGATTTTTGAATAGAATCCTTAAATTAGTTCTTATAGGATATGTAGGGAGATATAGAATCTTTTAAAGGAATTGATCTATGGATTAGAGTGACCACGACTAAAATTACATCCACTAATCTAGTGTAGTTGTGGATTTAGAACATTGACACATTTTCTTTATGGGATGCTTTTTCCCACCACTTTATGAAAAATCATGTAAAAGTACATATTTTATGTTCATGTTTTTATTTCCCATATATTTTTTCTTGTTTTAGTTAAGGTGACACCAAGAGTGAATGGTTGGACAATATTCCTTTTAACATGAGAAAAATATCCTAAAATTATAATAATTGAGTTAAGGAGAAATTTTTTAAACTAGATATAATCACGAATCATGGCCCCTTGGGTTGCACCAAGTTATGGAATGTGTTATCAGAAAAATGAGGTTCTATCAAGGTGTGCAATTTATAATTTTTTTTGGATTTTTTGTGCAAAATTATTCCATGATAAAAAATCATGTTTTTCATTTTTGTAAATTTTATGTATGAAAAAAAAACAAATTTATTTATTTATATAGGATTTTGGTGAAGATATCATTTAATATTTCAAACTAGATACAAAATTTATAATGAAAACTAAATAAGGCCATTACATGAATACACAATATATTATAGAAAAAGGTAAATCTGGTTAGGTATATGGGAAAACCATTAATTTTTTTACTTCTTTTTAGACTTGTAAGTTATTAGATAATATGTATGGGAAATGAATGGGTGAAGGAATGGATATAGATCCTATATATAATACTGATAAAAAATAGACCATGAGGAGAAACGAGTGAGAAATTCTGATAAAGGCTGACTTATGAGAAAATAAAAAAATAATAATAGGATTTATAAGATAAATCTAATGAATATAAAATCTCCAATTATGGTTAGGAATTATTATTATTTTTATAAATTTTATACCAAAAATGTTTTTTAAATCAGTTTCAAATTTGAAATTTGAGAATCACCTATGGAGATTGATAGAATTGTGGGTTTTTATGATGACATTCCCACAACATCAAGTTTCTAATCTAGATATTTTTCATGAAGTAAAAAATAGTAAATCAAATACTTATATGAAAATCTAGTTCAATGGGAAATTATTCATTAAGTGGACAATGCAACCATGATAGATATGCACATAGAGAATAAAAGGATAAAAAGAGTGTATGTGGTCTTGAATTATGATATAATGATGGTGGTTGAAAATATGGAGGAAAGTGATATATTAGAGGAAATATTATAAGGGATATGATAGTAAATATCCATATAAAAATAATGAAAATCCATTATTTCCCCTCTAAATACTTAACTTGAATAAAATAGAAAATCTCAAAGTGAAGTAATCTCAAGGTTAAAAGTGATGAAAACCCAATTGAATGAGAATGTAAAAAAGATCAAGCAAATTGAATCAAAGATTATATATTATAAGGGAATGGAGAAGATATATATTCCCTATAAGTTATCCTCAATAAGTAAATCATGTATAATTCCAAATTTGTAATTAGTGAACAAAAAAAGATTTACAAAAAAACTTGGAAGAAAATATTATCAAAGAATGTTGTTTTCAAAGTGTTACATCGATAGAATAATGTGACACACTATGAGATTGTTCTTATAATCCTAAAGTATATAAGGATTAATTAAAACTTCTATGTTAATATCACCATTAATAAGTGACCTTCCAAGGTATTTCCTTTATAAATGATTCTTTACTACTACTAACGAATATCATATATCTTGGAATTTCATAAATAGAGGAGAAAAAAGTACCATAATTAATTCATCTATTCTTATGTAAAACATGATGAAAACATACTCTAAAATGGAATATTTTAAGTTATAAAATAGATTTTCTATATTGGAAGGAAATATTTTTTTTCAATGACTGGTGTGTTAAGCACTAAAAATGGATTACATTAAGCAACCATCTAGGGAATAATGTAAAAAGTATAGAAGAAATAAAAGAATGATTATAAATCCATGGTAAATGAGGATAAATTTTTTGAGGATGTTTCTCCAAGGATAATTATGTTTTCAGTGACTATAATATAAATTGAATGGAACATACATGAATAATTCCATTGTTTAATGGCCATGACTTAACACTAGTATTCGGTGCTAAAAACATAATCTATACATTTTTCATTTTTATTAACTAGTAAAACCAAAAAAAATAAACAAATAATAATCAGTTTAATAGAAAGGTTATTTATTTATTATATCCCATTTATCTTTTATGTTTATAGTTTTTTATAATTATTAAATGCATTAAATAAAAATGTTGACACTTTTACTTAGTATAATTTTTTTATAACAAAAACAGGTTTTTAAGATTAAACTCCTATCATATTTTCTTTATTTAAAACGAGTCACCATAACAAGAACATTGAATTTGAAAATGTTTATAAAAATCCATGAACCTTTTGAATTTTTTTAAAACATATAATGAGAAAAAAAATATTAGTAAGGGATATAAAAATATAGGAAACCCATTAGTTTAGTAACAAACATGAAAACCCAAACAATATATAACATTTTTTCAAAAAAACTTTGAGTATATAAATAATTCATAAAAATGTTAAAACCAAAAGTTTATAAAATAGAATCCCTAAAACCCATAGAAATCAGAGAAAAAAAATTAATAAATCTTGATAAAACATGAGACCTCTTGAAAATGGTTTCCTTTGAAATAAAAACTCTCATTTTTAAAATCTCATATACCTTATTCTTTAAATTAAACAATATACCATGAAACCCATTAAAATACTAGATAAAACCATATAGGTAACTTGAAAGACTATATTAATGAACCATGTTCACTTATTTTTCACTTTTATAGAATATATCATAACTATTTATTTCCAATAATCATTTATATAAAGAATAAATCATTAACCAATGCATGAGAGGTCTATATACTAGGCCCCAACACCATTATATATAATTTTCTAGAAATGTTAAATGAAAAAAATATAGGATCTTTAATTTTTCTATTATAACACTCATTTGAACACATAAGAAAAATAAATTTCAATCATCTCAAAAAAATATGGATAAAAATTCATTAATTTTTAAAAAATATAAAAAAGTAAGAATTCATCATAAATGGGAATAAAATATTATTTCAAAAGACATGAAAAAATGTAGTATAATCTTGGTAATTAATAATGGATATGATGTTGTAAAAAATGTTTGGATGAGGTAAATGTTATAAAATATATTCTTTTGACTCTTTTATAAATAAATTAAAAATAACTTATATTGAAAATTGAGAAAAGTTTCCATTTTAAACAGTTGTAAAGAAATAAAATTATATTTGAAATTAATTTTAATCCCACTTTGGATGATAAATAATAAAAATATTTAAAATTTTTATAGAATATTTATTTTGGTGAAAAATATTTGAAAGGATTTATTTAAAACATTGAAATATGTTTTTAAATAAAAACCCCTTATGTATTTGGTAACCTTTAAATAGAATGATCATTGAATGGAAAAGAATAAAATGTTTTATAAATGTACTATATTTTTAGGATATTAATGAAAAAATACATCCATATGGAAGTATATAGATAACAAAAATAAAACTTGGGGTGAAAATGGTACAAGCCTCAAAGATTGGAAATTGAGATGAGAAATACCTTACCTCGGGTCGTGGCCCATTTTTTTACAACTTTTACCCTAAGGAAAAATAAAATTTAATAATTATTTTATTGATTTATAACCTTTTACATATTTAATCCCATAATATTTTTCATTTTACTTTATTTATTATCTTTTTTATTTATTTACTATGTTTATAAGTTCACGTTGGTCTCTTTGGAGTCATTTGTTTCTTTATCTCCAAAATAGATTTCGTATCATATTAATAGTAAAAATTCATTTTATAAAGGTTACATAATATTTTAGGTTCCATTTTATATAGTACATACCATTCAAAATTTTCTTATATGTTATAAAATTGTTAATTTTCCCTGAATCTTCATTGATAAGCTTGTTTTTTATGGTTTAAAATAACCATTATTGTATAATTTTAATTTAATAGTTATGATGAATTATTAATATATTAAGTTTTTTAAAAATATATTAAATTCATAATATTAGATAATATTAACATAATTTATGTTTCTTTTGTCTTTTTTACCCATGTAATATAACATAGTTCACTTAGGTTGTAAAACCGACCGAAACAAGAACATGCAACCATAACAGAATGAGTAAGAATATTATATTTTATAGTGGTATTATCACATTAAAAAACGTTAATGATTTATTTTTTTTATAAATGTTATAAATAATATTCAAGAAGAGTTAAATTAATAAGAAAAATTAAAAAGTAAGGTAAGTGGTTATTACTTCCTAGTGACTCGATAAGCTCATTTTGGTGGTTTAACGTTGAGATGATCATATATTTCTAGTATTATTAAAAGAATGACCAAATAGTTATTAAATCTATTAATAATGTTATAAATTTAATAGTTAGTTACAGAATCCATTCATGGAACTATCAATGTTATGCAGTTATAAAAAATGAAATATATAGTTCATAGAGGTGGTAGTCCACACATACTCAAGGAAAATGTTTTCATTTTTCAGGAGAAAGAAATAAAAAAGGAAAATAATGATCTATATTTCCCAAATAAGAATATAATAATAAATATAATATATATACATTAAATAAATCTTTATAACTAGATATGTGAGGAGGTGATGAAAAATGAAATACATCACTCGATGGATGTGGTAGTCTGCACGTATTAACGGGCAACATTTTCATTTTCCATAAGATCAAAATGAGGTAGAAAATAGTTATTCCACAAACATAATGTCATTAAAGTTTTGTAAATATAATTATTTAATTTTTTAGTATGGTTAAAATATATTTTTAAGGTAATAGAATAAGAAATAAGCTTGAAAGAGTTTGGTTTATACCTATACATCTTCCATGGATATCTTCCTATGAATTATACCTTATGACATCAGGGTTTTTTATTTTATAAAAAAGGTACTCTAATATTTGGATAAGGGTATTGGGGTGGTATTTTGTTGGATATTGGTTGAGTTAAGGTGATCTATGTGCATGGATAAGTGAGGATAGAAAGTTCCCTTTTATAAGTGAGAGGCGTGACAACATCGTAAATATTACAAACCTTCAAATATAATAAATGTATTTCTCATGTATAGTGTATTTAATTTAGTCCAATTAAAAAAATATGATAATATATGGTCAAAAGTAGATCATTAAATAATTTTAGACAAGTTTCAGTGTTTTTTGGGTCCTTATATTTTAGTTGAACCCCCTTATTAACCCTTTTAACCTATATTGGGGTAACAAACTTTTACAATGTTAACTATTCATTATGTCTAAAAATAAAATTCAAATTATATAAAAATTAAAATTTTTTTATTCAAAATATGGAATTAATATTAGTTGATTCAATTATTTATTGAGGAAAAATTAATTTTTAAACAATCATGTGTAACACAACATAAACCAATTTTCAGAAAAATTCATTTTTAGGCATAAAATTTATTTTATTCCAAAATAAAGTAAAATAATTATCCCCATGGAATTAATTAGATTATGTTTATTAAAATTTTAGATACATTAATTTTAATCTAAAATAAAAAAGTGAAACTAATGAAAAAATTATTAAAAATAAAGAAATAAATATTTTTTTATTTGAATAACTACATTACTTAAATTTATAAAAAATGCAAATATAGGTTTATAACTTCAAAATATTATTTTTAGAAGAATTATATTACTTATTAAATATATATTTGGTCTATAAAATGTGTCATAAACCTTGAAGTCATTATTATATAATGATATTTGAAACAAAGTGACAATATTTCTAAAATTGTTTTATTTTTTTACTATTTACAAAAAAAAGCCTTTTTAGAAAAATTATAAAAAATTCCCTATGATAATTTTGATATGATTAATAAAAAAAATAAATTTCCTTTTTTAAAATTAAAATTCTATAATTCAAAAATTTATATTTTAATATAAAATAAAAATTTAAAGAAACTCGCTTTCATAGAAAAATAGCCCTTTTAAACTTTATGTGTTCATAAAGTAATATCATATTAATTAAAAAAGAGTATTAGTTTATTTTTTTCTCATTGTATAATCTTAATTTATTGTTTTTTAATATTTATTTTAATATTTTATAATTAACTTTAGTTTCATGTTATGTATATCATATTCTATTCAATAAGACATTTAAATAAAGTAATATATTCAAAAACACTAGGGTGTTACATTATCCCCAGTAATGAAATTAAATCCTCACAATGTTATATCATGCATGATATAAAAGGGTTTATTTTTTTGAATTAATTTTATATTTTAAAATATGTCTTATAAAACTATTAATTTGAAAGGATACCGAATAATGAAATCCTAAAATAGTAGAAAATTGAATAAATTTATAGTGGGTTGAAAATATACATAAGTGGAAATAAATAACTTTTTATCCAAATTGATAACATTTACTAGTGTAAATTAATTTAATACCTATGTTAAAGTAAGGACAATTAAAATTTCCAAAATATTTCTCAAAGTATGCATTTACCATCACGAGACTCATACTTGTGAATGAGTTTCAAAAAGAAAAACATTATTTCTGATAACTATTTTCCATATAACTATCTGTAGATTAATCACACTCTTTCTTGAGTGGTGGATTCATTTTTACATCTTGTTAAATTATATGAGAAAATATAATTACTTTACTTATTTCCAATATATAATCAAAATTTCATCCTCTGGTTATAATTCAAGTAGTTTTCCATCCACTATTCATATGATATTATAGATGATACATAAAATGATGTATTTTCAGGATTAATTAAATAAAATTATCTTTCAAGAACATATGATCCATAAAAGGAAGGTAAGGAATTATTCCTCTCTCTATAAATTTACCAAAACCAATTTTTTTTGAAAAATTAAATATAATACTTAATATGAATAAACCTTCATATGATGTAATAAAATTAATCTCCAAAACATCAATAATAAAATTAGTACCACATGTCTAACTAAATTCATTAGATAATAAATTAACCATAAAATTATTCAAAATATATCTAACCAAATTTGAAACCCCATAAATCATAATGCGTTGATCAAATATTATTTCAAGATTAACTTAACATTTATCACTAAAAATCATTGATAAATAAAAATATTACATAAAAAATGTCTATACCTTAATCAAATATACTAATCAACCTAAAATTACCTGCATCACTAGGAAAAAATATAAGGACCCGACCTTATTACATTACATAATCTTGATTTTAGCCAAGAAATAACATCCTTTCATATTGAGGATAATTTCATGATTAGAGTTTTAGATAGGTTGGAAAAAATAAAAATATAAAATTACACATTTATACAGAGCAGATACCAAAATAAATAGTGTCTATTTCTTCGAAAATATAAAACTTTTCAAATAAAACATGTTTTCTTGACAAATATTCCTAACATTTAACTTAGCTTCCTTCGTTGAATTACATATCCTTATGACCTATTAAAATAATTTAAAAACATGGGTAGAGAACCAAACTAAAAAGAATGAAATGAAACATTAGTCCTGGAATACTTTTAAATTTATGAAATCATTTTCAAAAATACATACTTGTCACCCATATAAACTTACTTTTTGAAACGTTATATTTCTACAAGATTTAAACAAAACATAAATAACATAAATATAACCATAAAGGTATCTTGAGGAATTTCGTATATAATATTTTAACCCTCTTAGTAACCTTATGATTTGTATCCGTCATGGCTAACTTAAAATGTAACCCTCACTGCTGCCTTATTGCGTAACCATCACAATTATACTTGGAGTAACTATAAAGATGACCTACAAATATTTGAGGACCGATCAGAACAGCATGGGTTTGTGAAAGGCAAAAATATTCAAGGAGCGATCAGAATCTCTAAGGAGCTAGTGGAAGATATTAACAAAAGGTTTTGGGATCAAATGTTATCATCCATGTGGATATGGATAAGGCGTATGATAAACTCTAATGAAGTTTTATTATTTGGTCCATGAGAAGTACGGGTTTGCATGATTGGGTCATTGATCTTTTCTTCTGATGTTATTCCTTGCCGTGGATGTCAGTCTCTCTTCTGGGGAAAGGGTTTGGTTTCATTAAAAGTTTACAGGGTGTGAAGTATGGAGACCCTTCATCTCCCTCTCTTTTCATCCTATCCCATGATGTTTTATCTTGAAATCTACATAGAAGTGTGAGTGTAAGAAGTATATTACCGTATAGACAGACTAGGGTAGGTTGTATTTCGCACCTCATGTTTGCAGATGATATTATTATTTTCATTAACAGCAGGAGGAATTCTCTTCTTAAATTCTTAAAGATCATGTGGTTGAATGGGGGTCTAAGCGGCCAAATAATTAATTCATGAAAGAGCAGTGTTTTTATATCCAACAATTGTTCTGCTCGAAGATGTAGGAACATCCATGATACTCTTGGAATCTAGAGGAAACAGATCCCTATAATATATCTCACATCCCCAATCTATTTTTTACAGGTTAAAAAGTCTTTCTTTGAGGATATTATGAACAAAATTCTGGGGGGAATTGTGAACTGGAAGAGAAGATATTTGTTCTTTGGTGTCCGGATCACTTTAATCAACATCGTCTTCTCTTCCATTCTGATGAACGTGCTCTCAAACATCACTCCTCCAAAGGGGACCATAGATAAGATGGATAAGATCGTGAATTATTTCTTATGAGATGCAAGTTACCTCGATTGATGCCATTGGGCCTCTTGGAACCATATGGCTAGACCAGTGGTGGAGGGAGGTATTGGTCTAAGGGACATCAAAGAGTCCATGCAAGCCATGCAAGCACGACTAGCTTGGTATTTCATCATGGGGGAATCTTTATGGGCCACTCTACTTAGAAATCATTATGGAAGGCAATGGGAATATTGGAAAAGTCATCGGGGAAAGCTCTAGAAGTTGGCTAGGTGTATTCTCCAGCATTTAGAAACTCTTCAGGAGGCTACTCAATGGGTGGTTGGGAGAGGATCAATTAGCTTATGGAGGGATAACTGGGTGGGAAGGAAATTTTTATTCCCAGAATGTCTGGGTCCTAACATGACTGTTAGGGAGGATGGAACTTATCCTGTAATGCTGGAGGCTATTCTGAGTAAAGAACATATGGGGGGTATTTAATAGAATTTCATTTTCAGAGGAGTCAGATATATGTAGTTTTACCATAACTTCTTCTGGGTGATTTTAAGGACATGATTTTAGAGAAGTTCCGCACCCAATATCGGTGTGGAGTGATTGGGATCTTCTGTTATGGTGTAAATAAATCCCTACTAAGATGAATTTTTTGGTCTGGAGGTTGTAGAATCGGTCAATTCCAACAGATGAAAATATTCAATCAAAGTGTATTTCTCTGGCGTTGCGTTGTTTCTGCCGCAATAGTCCGAGAAATGAGTCTGTCCTGGATCTATTCTTTATGAGCGATTGGGCTGCAGGCCCATGGTATGCTTTTGATATGTGGATATCATCTAGACGTGATTTCAATTCTATGTTGGACTTCATCTTTTTCTATTTTATAGAGTCCGATCATAGTGAGATGTAGAATAAAATTCACAGCATCACCTTCAGCACCATGTGATGGATCATTTGGGACTCACAGAATACAACGAGGCTAGAAAAGCGACCTGCACTCTCTAGTATGCTGACAAAGGTAACGGTACTCATTTACGAGTTGGATGTATGTTTGAAGGGTGGGTATAATTCCCAGGCACTGAACAGGTTCCGTAATAGACCTATTTCAACTAATATTTTTCCATGACAGTGGGTAAAGTGGAATTCTCCTGATAGTGGTAACAAGATTAATGTTGATGTCTCTTTCATGAATGGATGCAAGCGAGGGTGTGGTCTGCCCAGGGATTCAGATGGTTCAGTTTTCTTAGCTTTTAGTGTGTACTATTGTTTGGGTAATTCCTTATGTGTGGAGGTTAGGGCCTTTCTCACTGAAGTGTCTCTTTGAAAAAGGTTTAGATTACAGGCTGGTGAGGTTGAATTTGATTTCGAGATTTTACTGTAGTCTATACAAGGGAAAAAGAATCCTCTATAGGATTTGATCTATCTCGTTAGAAGATGTTTGAAGGAAATTGATAAAGGTTGTAGGATTCATCATATTTGGAGAGAAGCTAATTGTGAGGCTGATGTTATTTCTTATGCATGAAGAGAGGAGTAACTATTGGTTATTTACTCCACTATTGGATCTCCTCCACAGGAATGTAAAGAGGTTGTCCAGGGGGATTCCCTTAGACTTAATCATTTTCAACCTCTTTGATATGTATATTTTTGCGGGTGCCCTAACATCTTTTAATAAAAAATTAATTATCGATCGAACATAATAGAGTTGATGTAAAATGTATATACAATATAAATACACATTATTAAACATAATATAAACAAAATTCATCGCACAAAAATTTTTAATACCACATATTTGGTAGAACTTAGACAAGGCTCAAGTCTTGAGTGGTGTGAGAGGAAGAGGGGGTGATGGTGGTATTTACAGTGGAGGAGAGAAGGGGTTTTGCATTATTTTAATAATTAGTTTAATATTTTTTCTCAAGACTATGAATAATGTTGATTCATTTGAATAAAAATATCAATAAGTGAATTTGAGTTCTAACTATTGTCTATTTACATCATTCATGACTTAACCATGATGCAGAAATTCATATATTTATCATATTTCATAATTGTCGAATTTCACTTTACCCCAAAAAATTTTATTATTTCAAAAAAAAATTACAAAAATTTACCCTAACCATTTTTCAACCTATATAATTAATAAATGAACTCCATTATTTGAAAATAATTATCCAAATATGATAAATTTAATTTTTAAATAAAATAATATTTTATTCCAAAACTAACAATTTTAAAACTATAACTGATTTTATATTACCTTAAAAAATTTATAAAGATCTCATTATATTATAAACAGAAGAAAATAAAATAATAATATGATTTAATATTAATATGGGTCATATTACTATTCATAATATTATATTACTATTAACCAAAAAAACATGTTTGTTATATCAGACTCCAAATAACGTACTGATCACAACCATAAATGAACATTTTTTGAAATTCAAATCATAGATGTATAAAAATTATGTTTTACTAATAGTTTATAATGATCCACTTAAAAAAAATATTTCATGCATTTCAATTTATTTTTTAAAACCTTTGTGTCTTACAAAAAAACCACAACAAAACCATATACGCTTCCAAAATATTACCCAGTCTTTATTCACCAAATAAATTCATATACTAGCCTTATTTTTCCATTCACCTTAATCATGTATTGTTCTAAAAAATATGATAATACTTTATCCCAATTTACCATAATTACCACAACATTAGAGAATATATTAACCTTAAAGTTTATATATAAAATTCAGTTATTTTCCAAAAAATAGAAAAAAATCCTCCCAAAATTGTATTTACCTTATATAATATGTTAAAAGAAAGGGTAAAATACTTATCAATAATCTATTAAAAAAATAGTATAATTATTCAAAAATAAAATTAATTACCTAGTAATGTTTTTTGTTTTCAATCCCCAATGTTATCTTAACTTGCACTCATAAAATCATTTAACTCATTATCCCAATTACCTCAAAATCAAATCATATATGATCACAGAGGATTATCTATACATCAATATATTTTATTCATTTAAATCCAAAAAAATCTCTAAAAATATCATTCGTAACCTTTAAATATGATCACAAAGTACATATATATGTGATCTATACCTTTAAACTTATGAACATATTTAAAATGGTAAATCCTTAAATAAAATAAACCTACATCATTACTCTCAAAACCCAATATGTATAAAATTTAATCATTCAACTTACTCATAAAACATTAACTACTATTTATCATATTATTCCATAGTACTTCCTTCCTATAATTAAAACATTAATCTTTTCCTAAGATTCATGAATCTAAATCTAATAAAGTTTATTACTTTAAACATAAGAAAACCAATTAAAATTATTCATATATTTTATATTTTATTCACCATTTCTTAATCTTCAAGGTATGTCCATGTTAAATCTTTATTAATATGATACTACTTGTATCCTTCTTGAGAATTATTTCTAGGGCATAAATTTTCATAATTTCCATACTCTCTAAATTTAAAACATTAAATCGATACCTTATCAAGAACATTATCCATATCTATTGTGTTAAGCTGTGTCATTATTTTTCATTGGAAGCTTATTTCTCAATTAACTAACTTACCACATATGAAACATATATATTTTTATATTTGGAAATTTACCTGAGTACATCCTCCCTCATTCTTATCACATAAGAAGTTGATTATTTTTATATTCATGAAGATTACCACTAAAACTTCCATAAAACTCCATTTTTCTCTAATTTAGTTAATTTGGTTACTCACCTAGGTATATATTGTTAATTTTATATCAAGTTATCTAACTAGAAATAATTACATGAGTTTTTACTATAGTTCCCTTCCCATTTAGTTCCTCATTCATAAAACCACCATATTTTCCTTCAAATCCATTGTAAACTTGGTTCTAACAATTTACTAAAACAAAAATTGTCAGTGTGAGTATATCAAATAATAATAAACCATATTAGGAATAAAATAAATATTAATATTTCCTTAACTGTGTTCATTTTTATTAATCTTTTTTTGATTTATCCTTTAATCCCCATAAATAACAATAATTCGTCTTAATATACTAAACTATGTGATTATAGTAGATATCTAACTTATGATTTAATACTGACATATTAACAAATTAATCTCTATAAATATTTTAAATATGATTATATAATAGCATAAAAACATATAAAGGTATCCAAAACCTTTCTCTGATAACAACTGTAACACCTCAAACCTGTACACCCAGATCTAGGGATAAAATACACTCTTTACAAAATTTCTTTGATACAAAATTTTACAAACCAAACAAAATCAATCCATAATTAATCTTTTAATAACAAGTATTTTAATTTATTATTTCCCCATGATAATTTAGGTTTATAGTATTATTTAATTAGGAAATTCATTACATAATAACATCTGTACTTCCACTTAGTGTACATTATTTCCATAAAAATATGTTATTAAGATTAAAATCCTGAAACTTTTTTCTTCATTGAAAACATTTCATCATAATTATAAAAGTTATATTGTTAATTTAGCTAAATAACCTTAAGACCTGAATTTTTCTCAATACTTGGTATGATAAAAAAAGTTAAGTGAGTTTTATAAAAATAAAAGAATCCCATTATTTTGATGAAAAAAATAAAAAACCATAAAATTATTTTCCATTTTTCAAATAAAATTTGAGAATATAAATTAATCATAAAAATATTTTAAAATAAAACTTTTCTTAATTAAAATATTAATAACACATATAAACCATAAGAAAAGTAGGAAGCCATCTTGAGAAAACATGATAACCTGTAAAAAATATTTTCCCTTGAAAACAATCCCTTAATAAAAAAACAATATAAATTCATATTGAAATCAAAAAATAATTATAAATCATCTAAACATGACATAAATAATACATTAATCTTAAGATTTATGTAATAAATCTCACAAATTGTAACATAACCCAAGTACCTAATGGATTAGGGTCCTAATGAATAACTATATAAATATATTATTTTACCAAACTTGAAAACATTTATATCTGAATATGATCATCTAGACACTTTTCTAGATACATCACATGATATAATCATCTTTATAACATCGGTAATGGAAACATAAGAAAGTGGTGAGATAAAATGGTCATTAATGAGAAATATATATCACAAATTATTAGATCATAAACATAAATAAGAACCATGCAGAGGTGGATAAATATCTTATTTAAAGATCATAAGACCATATATTACAATCATAAAACTTGTTAGAGAAACATAAGACCATAAAATTATGGATAAGAAAGCATAAAAGATAAAATATATAACAGTTGAACACGACATAAAAGGGTGGAATACTAAAAAATCCATAATCATGAAAACATTAAATTTCATTGAAATAAAATGGATCATGAATTTTTTTGAATAACTTGATAAACATCTTGGAAATGTTTCAAATCAATATCAATAATAAAACCTTTTTGATAAAACTGATTATTCAAAAACCAAGGTGAACAAATTCATTATGTCCATGCCTGGAAATGTGAGAAAACTCATCATGCACATGCCTATGTGAAAAGAATCATTATGTGTATTCCTGAATATCTCATCATATATAAACATAAATTAACACATTTAGGGTGATATAATACCCAAACCATCATCATCCATACATATGTGCGCCAATTATGATCAATGATAATCATATCTTAATGAACCAATAGAAAAAACAGGTTTATTAAACATTCCAAAAACCTAAAAATAACATAGAATTATAAGATCATATCATATGAAAGTACTATTTTACTAAAGGAATAAAATCATAATAAAATATATATGATTTTGGAAACATTACTTCATGAGAAATAAACCATGGAGAAAATATATATGTGAAAATAAAAAAGTTTTCACAAAACCATTCAAATATTGTTACAAAAGAAGAAGTTAAATTTACATTCAATACATTTTCATAGAGGGAATGTGCAGACATTATAAAAAATTATTATAAATATTCCCAAATAAAATATCATTTAATAGTTACAAAAGTCAAAAAAAATGTGGATTGGAAGTTAAAATTTTTTATTTTTAATTGATGGAAAAAACTTTTATTTAATATTTTTATATGCATTTACCTACATCATAAAAAGTGTATTATACATTACCATTGAAAATAGGGAAATAGAGTTATTGAAATTATAGAAAAACTCCATATTATCTTTATCAAAATAGAGTACATTATTTTCATGAAGGAAAAATGGTCATAGATTAAAAAATCATTAGTAATAATGGTAGTTATTATTACCAATGATATAATTTTATTTTGTAAAAAAAATTATCAAATGAGTGGTTATTGATAATGAAAATAAATTTATATAGATAAAAAATGAAATAGAAAATAAAATATGTGAATTGTAGGATAAAATAAATATTGAAAAATAATATTCAAGTATGAAAGTCTATTACCTAATGAATCTAAAACCGAGTTGATGATACCCTTAACTTGAATTCTCAATTAGTTGATCAAACACTAACATCATGTCTGATGTACATAACTATATTAATATCATATTGGAGAAAATTATTCATATAAATACCCTTTAATAATATTAATTTATATGGATAACTGCTAATGATATTAGAATTTGGTATTCATAACATGAAGATGGAAAATCATTTAATTATTTTGGTAGTATGACAACAATAGAAAAGGGAATACAACATGGATTAAGGAGAGATAAAGATATAATTTAACCAGTATGGATTCATTGATATATTAAAGGATATATTATAAACATGTGTAAGAATAATATCATGGAAACTAAAAGGCCTTTAGTAAATGAAATGCTTTAATTTAAAAGTACATGTTAGGAATCAAGGAGTGATTTATATAGCATAACAGCTATACAATTTTTTTAGAATGGGTTTAATAAGTGGGAAGGGTATTTCCTCATAAATTGGGAACAATTAGAAATTTAGTTGGGGTTATTATGATCATATGAATTCCTAATCAATTTAAATTAAATGGTCTTATCATAAAATAAGTACTTGAATGAAAAATGGAATGAGGGAAAACCTTACCTTGATAAGTATATTTTTAATGATTTTTTAGTACTAAATAGAACCTTATGAACTAATTTAGATAAAATTATAGTGGGATATGGAAGTGATATTAATGATAAATTAATTTTTAGTGGATATGGATGATATAATGGGTGGTAGTGAGTTCCCTTTATAGGTTAAAAAGAGTGGGTTTTACATGTAAACTATTTTTAGGTAAGGGGAAAGAATAGAATCACATGAGGTGTTGGGTGGTTTTGGTGATATAAGTTAATTAGGTGGATGAATGGTAGTCGATAAATGTGGTTATTAATTTAGGAGCTAAAATTTCTTTCTGAAAAGTGTATGTTACCTTTTAATTATTAGAAACATGATACACCTTATATACCTATTTTTACCCTTATTAATATTAATTAAAAATTATTCATGGTAATTATTTGATCACTAAAAATATAAGATGGAAATTAATACCAAATTTCAATGTGATTAATTTGAGTTCATAATCCATTTAATATAATTATATTTCTAAATATTTTAAAGTTAACTTTTAAATAAAAACATATAATGTGGGGAAAACCCATTTTGTGGAAAAATTCGTTTTAATCATTAAGTTTTATTTTATATTATTTAAAACTTATTACCAATTAAATGAGTAGTAATTAATTTTTATATGTATTTAAACATTATATTAGAGTCTTAATTTAAAATATATTCATTTAATTTTTATAAATACACAATATTTATAAAAGTGTCATTATTTTTAAAAAATAATTGTTCTTCCAAAATAAATAATATTTAACCTATAAAAAAATATTATGACTAAAAGATATTCACCACATTAATTAAATTTATTATGCTGATTATAAATATTTAAGTAATTTTATCTTATTCAATTTCTAATATTGTTAAATTTAATTTTAATAGAAGTTTGAATAATTTTTTTAAGCATCATATTTTTTCTAAGCATAAATGACCTTTATTTTATTATACCCTTTCATATGTTTTTTATAAATTTTATACATATTGTGATTCTCAAAAATTTAAAATATATAATATAATGTAAATATTTAATAATTTCATTAAGGTGACATAAATTTTTATTTTAGTTTAGTATTGCGTGATAGACAAGATACTCACACTATATTTAATTAAGGAAGATTAATTAATCAGATCGCGGGTCATTAGATTATACCCCATAAAATAATTTCATCCTATAAATATTATTACATGGTGTAAGATAGGTGATGCTACTTATTCCTCATCACATCCTCAAGTTCTAATTTAGCCTCCTCGAATTTATTAGTCCAACATAGTACCAGGACTAGATGGGTGGTTTGGTTCCTCATAACATTGTCTATTTAATCAAATGTTTTGATAGTTTTTTATTCATATGAATGGTTAGGTTCCAATTGTACCAATTATATACTTATTTTAAGATATGGATCTGGTATTTAATTCCTTAAAAGATATATAAAGAACACATCATGCATTTGAGATAGGTGTGTATGGAGAACTGAGTGATATGCTACGAACTCAACACGATCATGGATCTCAAAGGGATTGATGTATCTATCTCAACATCCATTTCAAAAAAAATTTAATACCTCAAATTCATAGAGATATTCAAAGGAACACCTTATCACCGAATTAAATTTTATGATCTCTCAAACGATCGGTTTTATATCTATTCTCTCGACATTGTGTCAATTTCATATATTTCTGAATAGTTTGGAACTTCTCCATAATTTATTATAAAAGGTGAATCCCTATTAGCTTTATTTCTCTAAATTAGTCCTAGAATTTGGGATCCCTATATCTATTCCCTTACAGTTCCAAACATGGTTCTATTTAGATTCTAGAATGAAAATTGTTGATATAAAATCACTCTACGTGAGTAAGATGTTGATCCCAAAATCCTTGGAAATATATTGAACAAGATCTCAACATATACTATAGAGTTTGAATGGTTCTATCAGACTATCCACTTGTATGAGGGTGGTAGGTGGTACTAAAATTTACCATAGTCCCCAAAACATGCTTAGGACTTTTCCATAATCTTAATATAAACCTCAAACCTCAATTATATACAATAGAGAGGGGTACTCTAAGAAACCAAACAACCTCTTTAATGTATATCATGAAAATATGATCCAATGAGAAATATTATATTATGTAAATAAACTATGATTAGTTTTAATGTTTTGATCACAATCCATATGGAATTTTGAACTTTATAAGTATTAGGGATTCCTATAATGATATTTATGGTGATGTTTTCCAATTTCCATACAGTTTTGGGTAATGGTTTCAACATTCCTCTTGTTTTTTTCACCCCACATTAACTTGATGAGCTACCAATCTCAAAGATATATACTTTCGGATTTCCATATTTATCTTATCCCACCAAAAGTTTTGTTTTATATATAAATACATATTTGTGCCTCTAGGATGGATAGAGATGGATGAGATTTGTGCACAGTCCAAAAACTCCTTATCCAATTTCGATATATACGGGACACATATCCAATTTATAAACTATATAACAAATTATTTTTCATATTTTAAATCAAAATTATTCTCTACCTTCTTTTTCTACCACACATCATCATTATGGGCTTCTTTAATTCTAACATGAATAAAGGACTCAGTATAAACTTGAGGGAGGTAATATTTCTCCCCATACCTTATAAATTAGAGTTCTATCATTTTTAGATACATGAGTATGGGTATAATTAAATCTCCATAGTGGATATTATATCATAATAATCTATACTCAGGTCATCAACCACATTGTTTTTCATTCTAGGGTGGTAATGTATTGAGGATTCATAATATTTAATCTGTTCCAACCATCTCCTTCAGTGTATATTTCAATCCTTTTGCCTAAATATATAATTCAGTATCTTTTGGTTGGTATTAATATCACACTTCTAATCATATATATAATGGTACCAAATTTAATACAAATATCATCGAAGCCATTACTAAATCATGCATCATTTAATTTTTCTAAAGAACATTTATTTGGAATATAACATTATTAGTTTAATTTTAATTATACATGAGGATACAACCCATAACCTTTTTTGAGGAATAATTTTTATGCTAAACCCTTCCCCAATGTAGGGTAATGTATGTACAAGAGAACTAACCAACTTCATAAAGGTTTAAGTAAATCATTCTTCACATACCTATATAAATAGGAACTTTAATCACTTGTATGTAAACAAGGTTAGTTAATTTGATATCCACGATAAATTAAATACTAATAATTGTTAATATCATAAAAAACCAATAAAACTGTGGATATAAATTAATGTAGTTAGTCTAGAAATTTTTTCAATAAATACATTATTCTATGGATCTACTGATATAACCTTGTTTTTGATTACATGACCTATGAATGACACTTTCTATAGCCAAAATTTAAACATGAAAAATTCATCCGTTGATTTCTTCTTCCTGAAGTACATTAACAAAAAATTTAAATGAAATTCACGATCTTACATTACCTTGGAATATATAATAATATATTAAATAAATAAAACCAAATATTTATCAAGGAATTATCTAAATACTATATTAATTATATCCATGGTGATAAAAGGAGAATTTATAAGTCCAAAGGTAATCAATTTAAATTCATAGTGTTCATTCCTCGTATAGAAGATGTTTTTGAAATATACTCACTTTTAACGCTTAACTGATCATATCCAAATTAGATATCATTATTTGAAAAGTATCAATATTGAATGATTAGATCAAAAATATCACCGATAAGGGGTAAATGATACTTTTATTTTTCTTTATTTTATTATGATCATGATAATTAATGCATAGATCATCGATAAATCCTTATTTTTACAAAGAGATCTGGTTCACCACCTTGCAAAGCATTATGGTGGATCAATACCAAGTCTTAATTATCCCAAAATTGATTATTTTACTCCTCTAATTTAATGGAAATCATTATATATGTAATCTTTGAGATTTAAAAGGATCCAATTATTAGTTTCGTTGAAAATTAAATGTCATGATCTTGGTTTAGACTAGGCAGTTCATTTGGAAATACATCACTATTATAGCACCCACCAGATCTATGGTAAGATTTAATTTAATCTTGGTCTATCATTAATGTAATTATAGAGGTTTCAGGGGAATATGGGTTGAAAATGGAGTTTTTTGGAGAAGTCAGTCAAGACACATATTTGGTTCGTTGTTAATACTAATTGTGATGGATTCCTCTGTGTTTTAACATAGGGTTTTTATGGTTTCAGCTAAGATATTCAAAATGTTCTACATAACATGGAAGACCATGTGGGTTATTGGTTTTTTTTTTCAATTGGGTTTCATAGTTTGACTGTACCGTGGGGATGGTCCCGAGAAGTTTGGTGAATTGAGATAGCATCCATGCACAGTTGATTCATGGGTTGTCTAACTGCGTGACCTAACCATATGTGGCACTCCAAGCCTTTAAAAACTTGGTTTTACCCTTTCCATTGATTTTTATGACTAATAATCCCTAATATAAATTTTTATCAACATAATCCTTCTATAGTTCTCTAGATACTTTTTACTTGGGATTCTTCGTAATTTTTCTTCATTCTTGCTGGTTCTCATCAAGGTATGTTTTGTTCTTAATCCTTTTTTATATTTTCATTATATATTCTCACTAAATATATTATCTTGTTGTCTTATAGATCCCAAGGGGGTTATTTATTTTAGATGTAAGAGTATTTATAGAGTAATCATGTGTTTCTTATGGTTTTTGATTAGGGGGGGACCAAATATACTCTTTTATGGTCTCTGTTTTTGAAGGAGATTAGTTATATCTCAATTACTAAAGCATGTGTCTCTATAAAAAGGGTTAATTCAAGGAATTTAATATTTATATTGTGAATTTGATTGGTTTATTAATTTAATGGAAGTTATTTGTGATTAAAATCAATTTTCTTGGAAATAAATAATGTATTTAAAGGGGTTTTTTAAAAATGGTGTGTACACACCAAGTATGTGATTAAATAAAAAATGATGGATTCTATGTAAAATTTGGGTTTCAAGAACTGAGGATGAATGTATTTTATTTTAAAATGATTTATAAACTATAATCACGTCTTCTTAAATGGTTTTGGACAAAATTATCACATTGGGTAAAGATGGGTGCATTGAAAATAGACTTGTCAATCATAGTTTGTGAAATTCCACATGAGGTTTTCTTTCACTTTAGTGTGTATAATTCTTCTAGTGGTTATACTAATTGATTCCAAAATTGGATTTGATTGTGGATTTATTTTTATTTCTAGTATGTATAACTTTTTTTAGATACCAAATGGAGTTCTTCTTCATTAATTATTTGATTATCACATGATGGATTGTTCCATGGTTATTTTTTCACATGCCTTCACATGATGGATTGTCTCTTGGTTATAATGATTATATGATTTTATTTTTCTATACCATGGATTGTTTTGATTATTCATCAATGATTATCACATGTAATTTTAATATTCCTTTTATTATAAATATAACAGGGTTTTATAAAAACCAAATGATTATTTAAAAAAAATTATTTATGAAAATGATTTGTAAAGCTGTATTTGTTTTAAAGACTGACTTTCCACATTATTGATGTTAGACTTTTTAGAGATTATATGGTGCAATCATACTAGGATTTTTTCTCACATAATAATATATATTTTAGGTTATTTTAGATGCCAAGTTAATAGGATTTAGGTAATGGAGATAGAATAATGTAGCATGTCTAATTCCCTTATTGTCTTTTCCTAAATAATAGGATGGTTCAGAGGTGACCGTTGGTCATGTGGAGACTTGATGGTCTTATCGTGGAATATTTTTTTGGTTTATTGAGTTTGGATTGGTATTTATGTCTCTTTGATATTTAATCTCTTCTTCCAAAATATACTCTTGTGGTTTTTCTTATTTTTTTATACATGCTACTTGTTTCGATTATCTTATTTTACCTCAACATATTATGATAGGTTAGTTTTGGTGGATTTTTCTAGTTGAACTAGGATGGTTCTTTACAGAATGGAATTAGAGGGAATACCCAGCATGAATTTTGATAAGACTACTTGGTTTTGGTTTTGTATCCTGGGTATATATGAGTTAGGACTATTGGGATTTGAGTTGTAAGTGATGGAAGGTTTTTGGAAAGTTGACTTCTGAGTCTGAAATTGAGTTACCATGGGTGGTCAGATTTTTTTTTACCAATTTTTAGAAAGAGAGTTTTAGTTTATTTTAATTAAATATATGGGGAGATTATTTAAATGGTACTTTTCCTTTTTAAAGTTTTTTTCTTCAATATATTTCATATTTCATTAAATTATATTTTTTTAATGCATTGACATGAATTTATGAAGTTAGTCCAATTTTTTTTCTAAAGATGATTGGATATTTGTTTTATTAGACGATTCCACCGAGAAGTTATCTTCAAATTATTTGTGAGGACACAGTGAGACAAATTCTAATGGAAAATGCTCTGGTGGTTCTTCTTTGTAAGAATCTATAATCCACCAAATTCAGAATATGGGTCAAGAAGTTGTTGGGAACCTTGGAGGTGTGATGAATCATGGCTCAGAGTTCACTAAGAAGCATCCACTCATCTTAAAAAGTGAAAAGGAACCCATGAACCAAAGGAGATTCTTGAGTGGATTTATAGGATCTTCAACTTCTTGTATACTCCTCGAGAATCTAAGGTGGTTTTTTCCACATACATGATTATGGTACTGAGAATGAGATGTGTGACACTATTGTGAAAGATAAATTTCGTGAGGCTATTACCTAGACTTCTTTCAATAAGATATTAAACTAGTAGTTTCATCCTAAGAAATTATATTCGGTAAAGTCTTGGGAGTTTATAACCTTAAAGAAAGTGTAGATTATCGTTCTAGTGTATTGGAATAGTATTACTAAGTAGGTAAATTTTGAACCCGATATAATAACCAATAAGTACCTAATGGATAAAAGGTATGAGTTGGGATTTAGGGCTGATATTTGGTTGATATTTATTCTCATGTAACTTCTGACCTTTACAGAGGTAGTTGACAAACATTCCTTCATATAGGAGGACGTAGATGGAAAGCCAGGCTTGGGTGGAGCTTCATTTGGTGCTTATGTTAGCTGGAGTGCGTGTTATGGAAAGAAAAGGATATGAAAGGGTGGTTAGTTTTCTTTAAGATCTATTTAATGGGATTCTTCAAAATGGTATTTAGTTTTCTAGTACCATTGTGGAAGGCATGGTCATACAATGACTAACTACATAGAAACTCCTAAGACTTGTCATTATTGTGGACTAATAGTCCATCTAAAGCATGTTCATGGAAGTAATGCTAGATCCACTCTCTATAAGGGTTTTCAGGTTTTTAAGGATGTTTCTAAGTGTGATGGGTCTTATCCTAATTCCAAGGGGGATGTTCAGGTGGATATGAAATATCAGGGAGAGATGACACTAGACGTCCTTATGCAATGGTGTATGTGCCAGAGGAATTTAAAGTAGGGATGACAACTATTATAGGTGAAATATTTATTTCATATTCTATGGTGATATCTTTGTATGATACATTTGTTACCCATTATATTATATCATAATAGTTATTTGACACATTTATAATAATTTTTGAGCATATGATACTCTTTGTAGATATTTCCATGCCTTTGGGAAGGATGTTCAAACACGTTTCCAAGTATCCCACGTGTTAGGCGATGATTTATGATTTCAATATGGTGTGGGACTTCTTAATTATTGAACTTTTCATATTTAGATTGATACATGGCATATATTTTTGGACTAGTATTAAGGCCTATATAGAAAATTATCATTTATCGGTTTAGTTTTTATATTCTTATTGGAGCACTCATGTTTTTCAAGGTGAGTGGGACTTTAGATCAGGAATGGTCCGACATGTTGTTCCTTATGTTGGGGTAATATCATGCTAGTTGTTAAATTTTATTTTGGATGATATTAAACTTTTTGGGTATTCGATATCCTATAGTGGTGTATGTGTTCTTTGAGGACATTCCACATAGATTTTCAAGTTTACCGCTATTGAGAGAGATATAGATTATCATTGACCTTATCCTTGTATGACACCAATTTCTATTCCATCTTATCATATAGAACCCACTGTGTTTATGGAAAATAAATTAAAAATTATAAACATCAAGGATAAGGGATTTATTCATCCTAGAATGTCACCATGTTAATCACCATTCCTCATTTCTAAGAAGGAAGATGAGAGCCTTAGAATCTGCATGGATTATCAAAAGTTAAATAAGTTGACCATCAAGAAAAAATATCCCTTTCCTAGGATTGATGATAAATTTAAATAGATTTTAGGGGATCATTGGTTTTAAAATAATTAACTTCAGTCACGGTACCACTAGATGAGATTATGAGAAGAGGATATACTCAAGACTTCATTTAGGACCTGATATGGGAATTTAGAGTTTCTATTTTTTCCATTGGGTCTAGAAAACACTCTTATGGTATTTATGGAATTAATGATCAAATCCATTCCTTGGTTCTAGTAATATTATTTTGTTATATGAGTGGATGATATTTTGGAGTACTGTAATTCATAGGATCACACTGAGTATTTGTATATCATTCTTAGAACCGTGAGGGAGCATCATCTATATGAAATGCTTTCCAAATTTGAACTTTGGATTCAAGAAGTAAAATTTATAGGGAATTCCATATTTGAGAGGGGAATCTTAGTGGATCCTGAGTGGATACATGATGTTATGTTCTAGGAGGAACCCAAGAATGTGTTTGAGATCCAGATCTTGTTAGGATTGTTTTGGGTATTATAGATGTTTTGTTTATGATTTCACCAAGGTCACATTTCCAATGATATATTTGACCCATAAGTGTGTAATGATTGAGTGGAATTAAAAATTTCAATGATATTTTTAGGAACTAAAGGTGAGGTTGTCTTCATCACCAATTATTATTCTTCTAGACCTAGGTTCAGGTTATGAAGTTTTCTATGATGTTTCTGGTATGGTTTTGGGATACGTCTTTATACAGAGGAAATATGTGTGGGCATATTTCTCATGCCAATTATGCCGTCATGAAAAAACTACCCTACCCATGATAACAAGTTGGAAGTGGTTATGCATGAACTCAAAACATGGAATCTCTATCTCTTTGGAGAATAGTTTATATTTTATTATGATTAAAATATCCGGTAATTTTTTTTACTCATAGGGATTTGAACATGAGATAGAGATGATTGGGTGATTATATTCAAAACATTTATTTTGATATTTCATATAATCCCATAAAACAAAATGTTGTTATTGATTCCTTGAGAAAAAAATTTACATTTCAATATATGGATGAATCAGTTGAAGAGTGTAATGCTTCGACCCTAGTTACTCAGAGTTGGTTGATTATTACATAACATTGGAATGATACAAGGAAATCATGTCCCAAAAGACTGATTAGTTTAGTAGCCTTGGAAGTATGAGACACATTCATAAGGTTTACATTATATCATAAAATGGAAAACTACAACAACATTGTTTCTATAGACAATACTGAGATCCCATAGACTATCCATGCAGGTTAGTCATAAAATACTTCTTTGCATCCTGGAAAAAATAAAACATAGAAAGGGGAGAGATCAGATGATTAGTAAGGATAACAATATAGCGAAAAGTTTCATAAATAAGCACAAACATTTAAGGCAATGTTTAAAACAATAAAAAATCCTTTTCAACAAAAACTTCATCATAATATAGAAAATATAAATCAAAATAATTCCATTTACTTACTAACATGGATATTCTACTAGTCGAATAATCACATGCAATATCAATAGCCACTTTCATAATTATGAAATGCATAATGCCAGACTTTCATAACCACATAGTCAAGGCCTTGTGATAAGAATACAAATAATATTTTGTCAAGGATTTTTTACAAGACACTAGTTTTTCTCATGAGACATACCGATGCATCGAGGAGCTATAGTGCGCTACACCCATCACTTACTAAGTCCAATTCATTCCTCATATGAAAAGGTTTAAACATAACATAAAAATTCGTATTAAAAATAGAATACGAAATGTCAATACATTATCCATAAACCATGAATGGTGTAAAAATAATACATCCACAGTCAAACATACCACAAAACCTTCAATACAATATGGAAGTTTTGTATCATAATAAATCAACTACAAATAAACTTAAAATCTATCAAAGGATGTTGACATAGATGAAATCAAAACCTTTTTTTAGAGAAATATCTCTTTCCATTTTGAAATCATTTAAGAAAAAGTTTATTTTGGAAAAATTCTTATAATATTTTAAGGGAAGATTCAATGATGTTATAATGCCAGAAAATAGCCGCACCCACCGTATAAGTTAAAAAAAACATTCTTACATTAATTTTGTTGAAAGGGTTATAAAGGAACTTGTTTGGAAAACGATGGAAGTATTCCTTTATAAAAAACTTTTAAAATTCAAATAAGGTTATAGATGACATTAACCCATATTCTATAAAATAGTAATAATGTTTTGAAATAAATTTTTAAGAAACGTCGACGTGGATGATAAAGAGGTCCCAGTAGATAATTATGTATAAACAACCTCGGATAATGAAGAGATTGTAGAATTAACCCTTACCTTGTATGTTTCCTTGGTCGAGGGTAGGTTAACCTCCTTTATAATGGTGAAATAATTGTTATTGAATTATAAATGAATCATATACATTAATATGATATCATATATGATGTTTTAACATTGCTTTGTTAATAATATCTTAGTATTATCGTCATTTCGGGTGTTACCTGATTCATTTTCCTTTATATGGATTGTTACGTAAGTAATATCTGTTATGAATAGGATGTATCTTATTCATATTAATAATGATATTATGTCTTTAAACATTATTTTTAGTCATCTAATGAAAATTAGTCTTGAATGGATACGATTGAGAATGAATCTCATCGCGTTCATGGAGATGGTAATCCGTACGTACGCACGAGCAATAATATCATTCTTTTGATATTAAAATAACAAATAATTGGATGGTATATCATATATACAGAATAATTATAATGTTATACTTATTATTTACATCAATTTTACACCATTATTATACCCATCCAAATAATAATGTATTGAATACCAATTACACCACGATGCGGGGATGATAATCCTTACGTACATGCGTATGGTGACATGTCATTCAAAGGACGGATAGAATAATTAATATGGTTGTACAATATTTTTAGAAACATCAAAGCATATAGAAGATACTGGATTTATTATTTTAGAATGGAAATAACAAAAAATGTGGAAGTGGAAGAAGAAAGGAACTTGAAAGAGGTGATGAAATATTTACCTCTTCTTCGAGTTATTCCTTTTGATTTGATCAAAAGGGAACTTTAGGTTGACTTTATGACTAAAAGAAAGACTCTAGGATGAAGGGAGGACAGTGGAGAGGGTATTGGAGAATGGTTTGGATGAACCTAATGGCTTTGAAGGTCTAAATTACAGAGAAGGGGGAGTGACCTTTTATAAGAGTGGCGAGGGGCATCTTATGAAAAGCTAGAAATATTATTTTTTAATAAAATAATTTTCGATTTATAAAGGGAAAAAATGAATTATTTAGAGGATATGGTTGGTATGGGTTGAAAAACACTCAAGAAATAGGTTTTAGACAGGTCTGGGTCACTATCCTAACTTTATCGTTTAGATAAAACTCTATGTTATATAGTTTGACATTTACAAAGTCTCTTTGTATTTTTATATTATATGGTTAATAAACATACTATATACTTCCAAGAGCACCCCAAGTGATTATTTAATGATAAAAATATCATTATATAAGTCTTTTTTCCAAACATTAGATATTTACGAACAGAATAGAAATTAATAATATAATATTTGTTTTAAAAATGCTTTTATGTCAATTTTGACACTATTTGGTATTTTGTTTTTGCTAAATTTATAAAAGCATTATAACTTCGAAAAAAATTAATATAACCAACCCTAATATGTTATATTAACCAAAAAATTAGTATAATTCTTAAAAGGTATCAAATTACATTTATATGGATATTTATAATAGAAATTATTTTAATATTTCATTTATTCGGTAATTACAGAATCATCATTGTGTCATAAATAAATTAAATTATTTAATGTATAAAAAATATAAATAAAATACTATTGTGTAGGAAATTTGTTTATTTTCAAATGAATATTTATTTTTTAATTTATCTTATGTTTAGCCCAATATTTAAAATGGTTTAATTATTAAACATCGAATTTAACACTTTTAACTCTTCTTTGTATTAAATAACAATTAATGTCCTAATATAATCCAAGTGGACCTAAATGATCATATTTTATTACTAAGGTTGTTTTTAGTAGAATTATACTTAGCCAATAGAATTAGGACATGTGTTAGGGTAATAATAATATAATTGTTATCCTCAATTACCCTATTTACTTTTAAATGTGGTAAATAAAAGAAAAAAAGTTACTATTCACCAAAAATTGTATTTATCTTATTAAACCACATTTTACTTCTTGATATTAACCATGTATCTTGGATTTTTGAAATTAAACTTACAGAAGTTGTAAAAGTATGTTTTATGTAAATTTTCAAATGTTCCTAAGAGGTGGGTAAAAGACGATAAAAAGTTCAATAAAATTTTTATACATCTAAAATTATTATAAATTGCCTCCAATGAATTACATTGAACTTATATAAGTATTATGTATCTATTTTGACCTAAAATAAATTTAAATAAAATAAATTATTATTTAAATAAAAATTCATATTTAAACTATAACTTAGTGTTTTTCACTATTCATCATTAATTGAAAGTTTTTAGAAAAATACCAAAAATTCACCCTAATCAAATTTCAATATTCCAAATCCAAAAATGAATGCCATTTTGAAAGATGAAATTTATAAAACATCAAAAAGTGGTTATTACAATTCATAACGGCTAGTTTGATTAGTTGTGGTGTGTTAGAACTCGAAGTTGCGTACAACACACACAATTGTATTATTCAAAGAGAAGCATATCGTTGAAGCTTGGGGTGTTACATTCTCCCCTAATTAAAATAATTTCATCCTCGAATGTTTTTTAATATTACTGCATAAAAAGACTCGAGTGGTTATTCATCATAAGATCCTTGGGTTCCCATGTTGCCTATTCCATCTTATGGTTTCTTCATAGAACTTTTACCAGATGAGTCGTCCAGTTTCTACGCACTTGTTATCTTGTATAAAGAACCTTGACAGGCCCTTCGTAAAAATATAGATCAGGTTCCAGTTCTAATTCCTCATAAGTGAGTACTTGCATTGGGTCAGACATTTATTTTCTCAATTGTGATACATGTAACACATCATGGACTTTGCAGAGACTTGGTGGAATTTCCATATGGTAAGCTATAGTCTCAATTCATTCTAGAATTTTGAAAGGTTTGAGGTACCTGAGACTCAATTTACCCTTCTTATCAAAAATTATAACACCCTTCCATAGAGATACCTTCTAGAAAACAAGATCTTCTACATGAAATTAAAAATCCTTCTTTAGGTTATCAACATAGGTCTTCTGCCCACTTTGAGTTTCTTTGATGTGGGTTTGGATTACTTTAATCTTTTCCATCATTTCCTCAACAAGTTATAGGCCTACAAGTTTTCTTTCTCTAACATCATCCCAAAAAGTTTGTGTGTGAGATCTCTTTCCATATAATGCTTCATATGGTGGCATCAGAATACTTGAATGGAAGCTATTATTATAGGAAAATTCTACCAGAGGTAAATATTTATCTGACATACCTTGAAAGTCAAGTGATAAATATATCAACTAGTATTATAAGTTTTGAATAGTCCGTTCTGATTGTCCATCCATTTGAGGGCGGTAGGCAGTGCTCAAACAAAGTTCAGTATCAGGGCTTTCTGAAGACCTTTCTAGAATCTTGATGTAAAACGAGGATCACGATCAGAAACAATCGATAGGGGTACTCCATGATGTATTATAAATTAATTAATATACAGTCTTTCTAGATGTTCAAGTGTTAAATCCTCTCTTATAGCAAGAAAATGTGCTGACTTGGTAAGAAGATCAACAATTACCCATATTGCACCATTCTTTCTATGAGTCTTTGGTAGTCCCATGAAAAAGTCCATCATAATATTATCCCATTTCCACTCAGGTATGGGAAGAGGTTTCATGACTCATCTAGGATATTTTATTTCAACTTTCACTTGTTGACAAACCATACATCTTGAAACAAAATCAGAAATCTCACTCTTCATGTTGTCCCATAAAAAATGTTCCTTCAAATCTCTATACATTTGGGTGCTCCCAGGGTGTATCGTGAAATTGGATCTATGATCATTAACCAACAATTCCATTTTCTGATCAGGTATATTGGGAACACAAAGTCTCTTCGCAAATTTCAAAATTCCATATTCATATATGAAATCAATCAATTTCCCATCTTTCATAGATTTAATCTTCTTTTGAAACTCTTCATCACTGGTTTGAGAACTCTTTATCCTTTCTAGTAAAGATGGTTTGGAATTTTTTTTAAAAATTATTGATGTTTCACCTTCCATAGGGATTCCCATATCCATATTTACTAGTTCAATGTATATAGGATCCTTTTCAACTTTAATCTTGTTCAAAACTCCATGATCCTTTCTACTCAAAGCATCTGCCACCTTATTTTCCTTCCCCAGGAGGTATTGTATAGGGAAATCATAATCCTTGAGTAGTTCAGGCCACCTCCTTTCCTCATGTTGAGTTATTTCTGTGAGAAAATATACTTCAAACTCTTGTGATCGATATATATCTCACATTTTCACCATAGAGATAATTTCTCCATATCTTCAATGTAAAAATTAGAAATTGCAACTCAAGATCATGAGTAGGATAGTTTTTATCATGAATTTTTAGCTGTCGTGATGCATAGGCAATAAACCTATCATTCTACAGAAGGACACAACCAAGTCCTTTCTTTGATGCGTCACTATAAATAACAAACCCATCATTCCCCGACAGTAGAGTCCAGATAATAGCATTGACTAACTTCTCTTCAATTATTCAAAACATTCTTCACACTCTTTTTTCCAAACAAATTTAACCCATTTTCATGGGATCTTTGTTAATGGGTTTGCTAACTGGGAAACATTATGGACGAAATGCCGATAATGACCTGCAAAACCAATAAAACTGCATACCATGGTTATACTTATTGGTGCTATCCATTCTGGGAATGCTATTATCTTAGAAGGATCAATGAATATTCCATCCTTAGAGAAAATATGTCTAAGAAAAGAAATCTCCCGAAGCCAGAATTCACACTTGCTAAACGTCCCATATAATTCATGTCTTCTAAGAGTCTTCATGATAATTTACAAGTTATTTTCATGATCTTTATATCTTTTGGAGTATACCAAGATATCATCAATAAATACCACAATAAAGTCATCAAGATATTCCTTAAAAAATCTATTCATTAGATCCCTGAAGATAAAGGGTGCATTGGTCAACCCAAAAGGTATTATTGTAAACTCATAATGCCCATACCTGGTTAGAAATAATGTTTTCGGAATGTCTTACTTCTTCACACACAATTGATGATATCCAGATCGAAGGTCAATCTTTGAGAAGTATTCAGATACATGAAGTTAGTCAAATAAATCATCAATGCGAGGTAGGAGATACTTGTTCTTTATTGTTATAGCATTGATCTCCATGTAGTCAATGCACAACATCATAGATCCATCTTTCTTTTAACAAAAAGAACTGGGGATCCCCATGGAGAAACACTAGGGAGAATAAATACCTTATTACTCAATTCGTATATTTTTTTATTTATTTACACTAATTCTAGTTTGGACATTCTATAAGGGGTCTTTGATATTTTCCTCGAACCAGGAATTAAATCAATAGAAAACTGAATTTCTCATTCTGGAGGATGTCCAGGTAAATTTTCTAGAAGCACATCAACATATTCTTTCACAACAGTTACATCCTCTATTTGAACATTCCTTTCCTCACCCATAGTTATTTAATTCTCTTCCTCCCCAATAATTTAATTTAGTTGAGCTACTGGGGGTGGATCTAGATAATAATTTGGTGGTGATGTTTCTACTATAATGATAAGGTACTCCTTATCATCATAAAAAATTGAAACCTCATTATTCTTACAATAAATTTTCGCATCAAGATATGAAATAAAATCCATACTGAGGATTATATCAAATTCAATCATGGGTATGATGATGAGATCAGCAGATAAAGAACATTTATATGCCCTAATGGGTACTGATTCATAAAAAATTGTTGCAATGATACTTCCATTAGGAGTTTTGACTGACAACTCCCTTGTTAAATCACATTGGAAATATCTAATTTTCGTAGGAAACTGGGAAGATATGAAACAATGTGATGATCCAGAATCAAATAAAGCATTGGCTAAACTTGAGGAAACCATTAAATTATCTGCCACTACATATTTTCAGAGATTCAACCTCAGAAGTTGTGATAGCATAAACGTGGCCTTTATCCATTGACCTTTTCCGAGGTAAGTTCCCCTAACGCTTTGGACATTAATTTTAATAATGTCCCTTTTATCTATATGTGTAGCATTCAACATCAATAGCCTTTTTCTTCCCCTTGCAATCACAAGCTTGGTGGTATTTTCACCACACTTTTAATATACACCCATTCCCTTCAGACAATTACCAAGGTGTTTCTTCCCTCATATACTACGGGATGGGTATTCAACGTTTCCCTTCTTCCCCTTATTTCCATTTCCAGAGTGTTCAGTAGATCTCTTCTTATCTTTCTTTTCTTTAAAGTCATAAGACTTAGAGAATTATTTTTCTATATTGATAGCACATGAGATAATATCTTCATACGACAAGAAGGATTGTGAGACTAATTCTCAATGGAGAAATGGTTTTAAATCATCAAAGAAATGATCAATATTACTTCTTGGGTTACGTATATAATTTTCATCACTTCTCGCTAATCGTGCGTTGATACAGATTCCATTCCTTCCACTAGGAATGATTTCTAAAAAATGGAATAAACTAGATTAATTTATGAATCGCAATACATAAATCCAAACATGTAAAACAAATAACATAAATTGAATAGTTTATGGATATAATCCATAATCATAAAAATGTTTTCTTTGAGGAATTATATACTTATAAACCATTAATAATGGGTTGTAGAGAAAATGAGGCTTATCCTAACCATATCCCCTGGGAGTGTCATAACCAAGAGTGCAGCAAGGCCCGTTGTCGTGCACCAGTTCCCCTTCGATTCTAGCTCAAAGCAGTATTTTCAGGTTTTACCCCTAGGTACATCTATGCCAGAGCTGGCTCTACTAGCTCGTATCCAGATGGGGATGTATTGCTTGGAAAACTCAAAAAATCTCTACGATACCAAAATTCTAGGAAGTTCTTCTATACTAATCCCCAAAGTCTATCTTAGGGTAATGTTCTTAATAAGAGTTTTTATAAATCTAGTATCCAAGGTTTTTACTATAATTTCTCTGATACCTATTGTAATGCCCCGACCCCAGTTTCCCATAGTCGGTACATTATTACATAACATTGGTATGATACAAGGAAATCATGTCCTGAAAGACCGATCAGTCTAGTAGCCTTGGTTGTACCAGATATATTCATAAGGTTCACATTAAATCATAAAATGGAAAACTACAACAACATTTTTTCCATATAAAACACTGAGATCCTATAGACTATCCATGTAGTTCAGTCATAAAATACATCTTCGCATCCTGGGAAAAATAAAATAGAGAAATGGATGAGCTCAGACGCTCAGTAAGGATAACAATATAGCGAAAATATTCATAAATAAGCATAAAATTTTAAGGCAATGTATAAAACTAAAACTAAAGACTTTTAAACATACAATTCATCATAATATGGAAAATATAAATCAAAATAATGTCATTTACTTACTCACATGGATATTCTACTAGTTGAATAATCACATGAAATATCAATAGCCACTTTTATAATGATGGAATGAAAAATTATAGACTTTCATAACCATATAGTCAAGGCCTTGTGCTAAGACTACAAATAAGATTTTGTAAAGGCCTTGTGCCAACAAACTAGTTTGTCTAATGAGACCTGCTGATGCATCGAGGAGCTATAGTGGGCTCCACCTGTCACTAACTATGCCCAATGCATTACTCATATGAAAAGGTTTCAACATAATATAAACATTCGCATTGAAACTAGCATACGAAATGTCAATAATTTATCCATAAACCATGGATGGTGTAAAAATAATACATCCACAGTCAAACATATCACAGAAACTTCAATACAATATGGAAGTTTTTTTTCATAATAAATCAACTTCAAATAATCTTAAAATACATCAAAGAATGTTAACATAGATGAAATTAAAACCTTTTTTAGGGAAATATCTCTTTCTATTTTGAAATCATTTAAGAAAACATTTATTTTGGAAATATTTTTATATTCTTGTAAGAGAAGTTTCAACAATGTTATAACAGAGGAAAATAGCCGCACCCTCCATATAAGTTAAAAAAATTACCATAATTTTTTCGAAAAGGTTATAAAGGGCCTTATTTGGAAAATGGCGGAAATATTCCTTTATAAACATCTTATAAAATTCAAACAATGGTATAAATGAATTTAACCCATAGTCTATAAAATAGTAAGAATTTTTTGAAATACATTTTAAGAAACAAGGATGTTGATGATGAAGAGGTCCCAATAGATAATTACATATAAACAACCTCGAATAATGAAGTGATTTTAGAATCAACCCTTACCTTTTATTTTTCATTAGTTGAGGGTAGGTTAAACTCCTTTATAATGGTGAAATAATTTTTGTTAAATTATACAGGAATCATATACATTAATATGATATCATATATGATCTTTTAACATTTCCTTGTTAATAATATCTTAGTATTATCGTCATTTCGGGTGTTAACTGATTCGTTTTCCTTTATATGCTTTGTTACATAAGTAATGTTTGTTATGGATAGAAAGTATAATATTAATATTATTAATTATATTAAGTCTTTAAACATTATTTTTAATCATCTAATGAAAATTAGTGTTGATTGGATACGATGGGGAATGAATCTGGAGACGGTAATCCGTATGTACGCACGAGCGACATTATCATTCTTTTGATATTAAAATAATATATAATTGGAAGTTATATCATATATAAAGAATCATTATCATGTTATATTTATTATTTAAACCAATTACAAATCATTATTATACCCATACAAATAATAATGTATTGAATAAAAATTACACCACGACGTGGAGACGGTAAGTCATACGTATGCACGTATGGTGACATGTCATTCAAAGGATGGATATAATAATGAATATAGTTGTACCATATTTATAAAAACATCACAGTATATAGAATATACTGGATTTATTATTTTAGAATGGAAATAACAAAGAAGGATGAAGTGGAAGAAGAAAGGAACTTGAAAGAGGTGGTGAAATATTTACCTCTTCTTTGGGTTCTTCCTTTTGATTTGATAAAAAGGGCTCCTTAGGATGGATTTATGACTAAAGTAAGTCCTCTAGGATGAAGGGAGGAAATTTGAGAGGGTATTTTTGTAGGGGTTTTCCAATCCTAATGGCTTTTAATGTATGAATTAGAGAGAAGGGTGAGTTCCCTTTTATAAGAGGGGTGAGGGGCACCTTAGGAAAATCAAGAAATATTAATTTATAATAAACAAATTTTTGGTTTCTAATAGATCCAAAATAAATTTTTTAAAGGATAAGTTGGGGATCGGTTGAAAAACACATAACAAATAGGTTTCATATAGGTTTAGGTTACTATATTAACTTTATCTTTTAGATTTAACTCTTAGTTAAATAGATTGACATTTACCATATATCTTTGTATTTTTATATTTTATGGTTAATAAACTTACTATATACTTCCAAGAGAATCCCAAGTGGTTCATTAATGATACAAATATCGTTATATAAGTATTTTTTCCAAACTTTATATTTTTAGGAATATAATATAAATTAATAATATAATATTTGTTTCAAAAAATCTTTTACGTCAATTTTGACAATATTTAGTATTTTGGTTTTTCTAAATTCATAACAGCATTATTAATTCCAATAAAAATTTATCTAAACAACACTAATAAGTTATATTAACCAAGAAAATTAGTTTAATTCATAAAAAGTATCAAATTACTTATATTTGGATATTTATAATATCAATTATTTTAATATTTCATTTATTAGGTAATTACTGCATCATCAATGTGTCATAAATAAATTAAATTATCTAATTTCTAAAAAATATAAATAAAATACCATTATGTCGGAAATTATTTTATCTTTCTAATGAATATTTATAGTTTAATTTATCTTATGTGAAACCCTATATTAAAAATGTTTTAACTATTAAACACTGAATTTAACACTTTTAACTCTTCTTTGAATTAAATAACAATAAATGTCCTAATCTAATCCAAGTGGACCTAAAGGATCATATTTTAATCCTATGGTTGTTTATGGTCTAATTATACTAATACAATAAAATTAGGACATGTGTTAGGGTAATAATAATATAATTTTTATCCTTAATAAACCTATTTACTTTTAACCGGGGTAAATAAAAGCAAAAAGTTACTATTCACAAAAAATTATTTTTATCTTATTGAACCACATTTTACTTCTTGATATTAAACATTTTTCTCGGATTTTTGAAATTCAACTCACAGAAGCGGTAAAATTATGTTTTATGTAAATTTACAAATGCTCCTAGGAGCTGGGTAAAAGACGGTAAATAGTTCAATAAAATTTATATATATATAAAATTATTATAAACTGACACCAATGAATTAAATTGAACATATACAGGTATTATTTATCTATTTCAACCTAAAATAAATTTAAATAAGATAAATTATTATTTAAATAAATTTTTTTGTTTAAACTATAACTCAGTGTTTTTCACTATTGCTCAAAAATTGAAAGTTTTCAGAAAAATACGAAAAATTCACCCTAGGCTAATTTTGATATTCCGAATCCAAAAATGAAGTCCATTTTGAATGATAAAATTTATAAAATTTTAAAAATTGTGTATTACTATTCATAATGGCTGGTTTGATTGGTTGTGGTGTGTTAGAACTCGAAGTTGCATACAACACACACTATTGTATTATTCAAAGAGAAGTGTACCATGTAAGCTTGGGGTGTTACAAAGGGTGGTATCAAATGAGTTTGTTTTATGACATGAGCCTGATAGGTAAAGGGTTTGGTGGAAAGTTGTTATCGGCATCAAATGAAACACTAATAAAATTATGATTAGCAAGTTTAGTGCAAGAAAATCACATACACTAACTAGAAACACTTTTGTAAAAACATTATTCATGGGGAAAACTCTGTTGAGTGGTCTCGATCTCCCAGTAGATAATTGTGGACCTGTAATGGGATGATTGCTATGATTTATCTAAGGAAGGAGTTAATGGAAAATGTAAAATGGTCTTGTTGGTCTATGAATCATCGTACTACCAAGATGTATCTTGATTTTAGACACCAATATTAATGGCTTGGGATGAGGCAATGAGTGGAAGATTTCATATCATGGTGTCTCTCTTCTCAAAAAATTATTGTGTAAAATCAGAGACCTACTAGGCTATTGATAGGTTTTCTAATTCTTAAAATGAATTGTGATGAATTTTCTATATATTTTTCCTTATTTTCCATGGAATACTGGTGGGAAATATGATATTTTGGTGATTATTTATTGGATTAGAAAAATTGGATCATTTCTAGCCAATAAAGGAGACAACATAATAAGAAAAACATAGAGGCTTGTATGTATGAGAGATTATGAAACTTCACTAGGTCACCTCTATAATTGTTTCTGATAGGGATCTATGGTTCACATCCATATTCTAGAAGGGTTTTCAAGAGGTGATGGTTTACTAGTTGAAATTAAGAATTACATATCATCTGAAGATGGATGGACATACATATAGAGATATCCAGATTCTAGAGGATGTACCCTAGGCTTTCAGGCTTTCTTTTGGTGGATCTTTGGATTAACATTTAGGTATAGTTGAATTTTCCTATAAAAACCTATAAGGATTTGATAAAGACGGAACCCTTTGAAGCATTGTTTAGGTGGCCAGGAAGATCTCACTTATGCTAGTCAGAGGTGGGAGAGAGACCCTTGGTTGGGCCAAGTCTAATTTTGGAGATGACAGAAAATGTGTATTTAACTCAAAAGAGGTTGGTCATTGAACATAGTCCTAAAAAATATAATGAGGACCATTTTTGTTATCTTCTAGAGTTTGAGGCAGGGGATCAGTTTTTTATTAGAGTTTCACCTCGCTTGGGACATCATTGGTTGGGTAATCTTGTTGAGTTTGCAATAATTTTTATGGGTCCTTTGACAATGTGGAGTGACTCAAAAAGGTAACATATCAGTTGGACTTACCATTCCATTTGACTTCAATTCAAAACATGTTTCATGTTTCCTAGATGAGGATGTATTAGTCAGATCCTTCCCATGTGATTGAATGGGAGGATGTTGATCTTCATCCCAATACCACATTTGTTGAGAACCAATTTAGATTATGGATTTCCAGGATAAGGTACTGCAAGGTAACATGATTTCGTTTATATAATTACTATGGATGTTTTGATAGAATAACCATGAGATGTGTGATTCAGATTCATTAATGAGGCAACATTGGTCTTCAGTTTCTTGTAATTATAGGATCTTGAGGAATTTCTGGGGATAGAATGTTTTCATGGTGGGGAGAATTAAAAGGAATAATATATATCTTGTATTATTTAATTTAATATTTTATTTTACTTAAATTAGTTATAGAGGTTTTGTGGGAACATGGGTTTAAAAAGGAAATTTTATGAGAAGGAATTCCAAGAACATGGTTGGTGCACAATTAGTACAAGCCTTGAATTAACCATGTAGTATAACATTGTGTTTTAACATAGAATTTTTAAATTGTTTGACCATGATTATTCAAATCATGTGGATCACTAGGGAATAATTTGAGGGGTCTAGGTGTTTTACCAAGGGGGTTTCATAGATTGAAAAAACCATGTGTCTAGTCCTAGGAATCCATGAGGCTTGAGACAGTAGGTATGCGGAATTAGCACACAGTTTTTCTAATCGAGTGGACTAACCGTATGGGGAACTCAAAGACATTAAAAAGAACAGTGTTTATCTTTTTTACCTTATTTATTTTTGTTTATAATCATGCCCTATTTGAATTTTGTATCTACTTAATACTTACCCATTTTCTAGACACTTCTTTCTGGGAATTATTGGTGATTTCCCTAAGTTCTTGATGGATCTCAACAAGCTATGTTGTGTTCTTGATCCAGTTTTACCTTTTCTTCATATATCATTAATAGATCTCTTCTCCTATAATATTATGGAATCCAATGGGGATATTTATTTTGTATTTAAGGCATTTTCAAGAGGATTTATTTTTTTCTTATGGATATAAGATTTTGAAGACTAGATCTACTCTTCCCCAGTCTCTATTTTCAAAGGTGATTAGTTATACCTCTATACTTGAGGCATCTATCTTTATACAAATTGTTAATTATATGAATTAAATATTGTTCCTATGAATAAATTTGTTTTTTTATTTAATTTATTTATTTTGATTAAAATTTACTTTTAGAAATAAATCATGTTTTTAAAGGTGGTTTTATTTTAAAAGTGTTTGTCACATCAAGTGTTCGATAAATTAAATAAATGGTTTTTTTGGTTTAAAAATAGGTTTCCTAGAACCAATGTTTATTGGATTTACATTTAAAATGTTTTATAAATATTTAACATGTGTTTTAAATTTTTTTGTACAAAAATTTAATATTGGGAGACCTTTGATGCATTGAGAATGGACATGTCACTCAGAGTGGTGTAATTACACTTGAGGGTTTCTTTCACCTTATTACATTCAATACCACGAGAGTTTATACTGGTGGATCCAGCAAAGGAGTTAATTTGTGATTTTATTTTTATGTAGAGTATGCATACCCATAGATTGTATCCCAAATGATGTACTTCATAACTTATGATTGGATTATCATATGATGGATTGTGTCATGGTTATTTTCTCACATGATTTCATATGATGGACAATGTCATAGTTATATTTCTTAAATTATTATATTGTGGTGTACCCATGGACAATATTTATTACGATTTTATACTTATACCATGTACTTTTTAGATTTATTTTCTCATTAATGTGAAAGTATTTCTGTTGAAACCAATAGATGATTTACAAATGGTTTCTATTTATGAAAAGTCTTGGTAAATTTGTATTTATTTTTAAACATGAATAGTTTCATTCATGATGTTATACTTTTTGAAGATTCTCTGGTGGAATACTTTTGGGATTTATGATTACACCCTAATTTGTCATCTGTGTGGTTATTGATGTTTTTATATGGGATTCAATTAAAGGGAATCAAATCATGTAACATTTAGACTTTTCTTATTGACTTTTCTCTCATAGTGGGATGATTTAGAGCTGGAAATTGGTCACATGGAAACTTTTTGGTATTTTCTTGACATATTTGGTGGGTTTAGCCCATTTTTCTTGGATTCTATATCTATTGGATGTTTTTCACTTCTTTCAAATCATAATCTAGTTTTTTGTTTTGTTTTATTATATATGAGACTTGTTTTTTATCTTGTTGTACCTCACCAAATTATGATGATCTGGTTCAGGTGGATTTTCTAGTTGACCCTAGATAGTTTATTATAAGTTTCTTCCCATACAACAGGAATTTAATAAATGTTTAATTCATCCATAATAATTTAATACAATAGTCTCCCATTTTTGGGAATCATCACCCATATTTTTGAATTTTCTTACACATGGTGTTCATAATCACCCATGAATCGATACATGAAAATAGGATGATTTGGGAAATGAAATAATACTTCCTTATCAAAATAATTGATATGTGAATTATTTTTGGAAAGCCAATCCATACCTAATATTATGTCAATTTAACCAAGGAAAAAATAATTAGATATGCAGGAAGTATCCAACAAAAAATATCAGTCATGGAAGATTTATAAATCTTAGACGTGATAATTATGCCACCAAGGGGTTTCACTAATAGTTCAATATCAATTTTTGGAGGCTATGATTCAAAATTATTAGAAAATTTTTGGTATATAATAGAATATTATAAACCAGAATAAAATATGTTACTTTCAAATATAGAAGAGAGATCTATTCTACATCAAATAACTTCATTATCTTGATCTACATCGGAAATAGTGATAATGAATTCCCATCCTTATACCCTCGGTTATGGAGGTTGTTGAGGCCTATTTTGTTTTCTTGGATTGAGGGTTGGGTAATTTATTCATGTAATGATGTAATGTCCTAGTAAGGGTTCCACTCACCAGTTCCCCAATCCAGACCGCTATGTGGCCTCATGTGTGAGTCCCTATACACCGAAGGTTTTCGACTAGCAGTGAGGGTCTAATATCAATTATGTGGAGACTGTACCCTCCTTACCATAGTAATAGAACAAAATGAAAAAAATATATCCAATTGATATAACAAATGACCATAATAATAGTAGAACCATATGATTACCAAAAACTAGGAATATAATGTCAAAACTCCAATAGCAGATATACCATGTTAAAGTACATTCCAAGTGTCAATAAGAAAAACAAAAATGAATAAATACACTTAAAACTCTTCCAAGAGGGTCTTGAAACCAATTGTGGTTCCCTCATTATGTACTATACCAATTATCCATATAAGATATGACTTTTTCCCTTATCCAATACTATAACCCTGAAATATATTCAGGTAACAATCAAGAAGCCCGAGTAGTGTGTGAGAAAAACTATGTAGGCTACCACCAATGGACTCTAAAATAATATATATTCAAAAAGTTTATGTAGTTTTATAAAGAATAAATACAGGAATATTGTGAAATGTTTACATTTATTCTATTTCTATTTATTTAACCACAGAAATGCCGAGGTTCCTGAGGACCCCTGAACCTCATACTCAATTCCACCCTTGCTGGAGTCTGAAATACCCCAAGGGATATCATATATCAGGATTCTATTATTATCAACCATTATTTCAATTCCCATTTTATAATGAAACTGTTACAATTCTTAATATCAATTTACATCTAAATTCCATTTTTACGATTCATTATCTAAATTCAAAAAGGAATTCCATTTTTAAATTTCACTTTTTCAATTCACACATGAATTCTATTATTAATATTCATTTTTTCTTTTCTCATTTTAATTCCATAATTACCATTCAATATTTAAATTCAGACATGAATTCCATTGTTACCATTTATTGTTTCTATTCTCATTTCAATTCCATTGATACCACTCACTATTTCAGCTAACACATGAATTAAATTGTTAACATATATTATTTATATTCTCATTTGAATTCCATTTTGACCATTGACTATTTAAATTCACACATGAATTCCATTGTTACTATTCATTGTATCAATTCGCACACTATGTTATTATAATGTCAGATATAACATAATATCATAATATCACAATATCACATATATCACAATAACACAATTAATTAATAATCCAATTAATTAATCCATCTGAAAAATTTCATATTCATATCATTCCATTAATTAATTAAACAATTAATGAACCACATCAATGATTCTATAAACACAAAGATCTAAATTAATTAATTCATCAATTAATTAATAAATCCATAATCCTAATATCCCATAATTAATCCAACAATTAATTATTCAATTCAAAATCCCAATATCCTATAATTAATTAAACAATTAATTATTCAATTTTATTATCACAATATCTCAACACTTAATTCAAATCTAATTAAATGAATTCAACAATATCAAAATCCCATAATTAATAAAAAAGTAATTATTAAATTTAATAATCACAATATATTAATCATCAATTCAATAATTAATTTACTCAATTCTGCTATCCCAATTTCCCATAATTAATTCACCAATTAATTATTAAAAATTCACAATCACTAAGTTAATTAATTCACCAAATTAATTAATACAATTAGAAAACCCAATTGCTAAAATAATCCTTGAAATTATACAATTACACACATTTAATTGAAATAAAAAAATTTGGATTTGAGTAATATACCACCTAAATCAATTAGTTTATAAGCGATTTCCCAACAGGAATCACCATATTTGAACGGAATAATGATATAGACTGATATTCGAATCTGAAACCTAAATACAATATCAAAAAATGACCATACCTTAAATCGTGATCTAGACCCACAATCCTAGATCTTGATCCACAAAACCAGGTCTATATCCAACAAAAAAATTTAGGAACAATCCCTCAAGGATGCAATAAGAACATGAAGAAAAATGGAAGCCACATAGGATGAGATCCTTTTACCAGGAGGGGTGAAAATTGTCAATCCTGGCTTCGAATCACAAATAAATAACTTCATAATGTATTGGAATCTATATAGGAAGCTAAAAAATCATGAAACAATTTTAGGGGTCAAGATAGGGTGGATTTTGGATTAATACCTGTGGTTTTGCAATTTAAAACCAATTTTGGTGATAATTAAAAAGGTAGTACATGATTTTCTTGTTAGGGGTGAAATTTTTTCCAAACCATGTTCTTTAACCATGTGCCTCTTCTAGGGGGGATGGTTTCTCCTTTTAGGGTGAATAGTTTGACAAACGGTGTGGTAGGAATGCAACACCTCTCTGCCCAGGGTTGTACGGCTTGTTGGGATTGGGCACACAGTTTGGAAAAAATGCACACTACCCTCTTTTTTTAATAAAAAATCCAATTTTCACCCAAATTCACACCAAGGGAAAACCCAAACAAATATTACTCAAAATTATGAAAAATAGTATATAAAAAACAACTGATACATCTGCATAAAATTTTGGGTTCTTAAAATATCTCTACCGTGTAATAGCTCATCCTCAATCTATACTCCCAAGAACCTATAAGATTCCAAGTCAAAAATATAAAGAAACTAAGATCTCATGGTTTCATCCCATTACCATGTTTCCTCTAGTACATTCCCATATTTCTGTAATAATCGAACTATCGAAACCATCTTTCCCTACATTAGTTTCTCATTGTGATCCAAAACACATATCAAATTCTCCTCAAAGGAGACATCTATCTCGAGCATAACATCATCCACATGAATAACATGATAAGGATTGGGGTGATGACTCTGAAGTTTTAACACATAGAAGATATCATAAATAGAAATATATATTTGTAGAAGTTCTAATCATTACCCCATATGCCTGATCCTCTCCATAACCTTAAATGGTCCAACAAACCTGGGTGCCAAATTTCCATGCCTTTGCATCCTACGGTGACCCAATGGAGGTGACACCTGGAGGGATACACAATCACCCTGTGTAAAATATATGGTTCATCATCATTTATTGGTATTCAATTTTTTACTCTGAGTAGTATCATTACACTTCAATTAATTGTACCTGATCCAACGTCTCTTGCATGAGACTCTGTCCTTATAGTTCCAACTCACCAACCTCCATCCTACAAAGAGGTGATCTGTATGGCCTACCATAAAGATCCCCATATGTTGCCGCCTGAATAGTTTCCTAAAATCTATTATTATAGGAAAACTCCACAAAATCTAGGTGTTACTTCCAAGATCCTCCAAAGTCTAGAACACATGATCACAACATATGCTGAAGAACCTGTATAGTACATTCCAACTTCCCATCTGTCTGTGGGTATAAAGTCATAATCAACAAAACCTTTGTACCCAGTTCCTTTTATAATACCTATCAGAAGCATGAAGTATAGAATTATTCATATAATGAAACTATAGTTTGTGCCACCCTAGGAAGATAGAGTATCTCCCCAATTTACAATTCTCCCAACCACTCTATTGACAATGTCTTTTGTATAGGAATTAAAGGCATTACCTTTGTCATATGGTCCACAATCACACAAATAGTTCCATTATTCTGAGGAATCATTAGGAGATTCACCAAAAAATACCTACTCACGTCATCCCACTTCCATTCCAGAATGGGCAACGACTGTAGGAAACCTCTAGGCCATTGGCACTCAACCTTCACCTGCTAAAAGGTGAAGCATAATGTCACAAAACCTGCTATTTACTTTTTCATGTGTAGCCACCAAAAATGTTGGAGTAGGTCATTGTATATTTTGGTCACACCTAGATGCACCACCCACATTGAGGCATGAAATTACCACATCAACTCCTCCTGCATGATCATAGGAACAAAAACCATATTCATGACATATATGATCTCATCCTCACATATAGTCCTATATGAAGGTGTCTCCCCACCTTCAAGGCTATCCCTAAAGGTAATACATTTGAGATCCTTAGACTTTTTATCTCTAATCAATCTAAAAAAGTGTATAATTTACTGAAACTGACATGAGATTTTCCTTCTACCGACTCTCCTGAACCACAACATGCATCTGAACTAGAAAACTTATCATCATGCACTCAGCACTAGACTTATAAACTACCTGAGTGTGAGTTTTCTTTCTTAAAGCATCAACAACATTGTTTCCCTTTTTGAGCATATATCCAAGATAAAAAAAATGAATGAATATATTTAACCCACATATGTTGTTAGAGATTAAAATTTCATTTTAAAGAGATATAATTCAAGATTTTGTGATCCTAATATACAGTAATATTTTTTTCCAACATATAATGTCACCAGCACATCAATTCTAGAACCATTGAATGTAAATCGAGGTTAGTCATAGGTTAATTCCATTAATGCAGCCTCATCCACTTAGACCTATATTCCACAACTCGGCCTCTATACATTTCCACTTCTCCAAGACCTATCCAAAAAGTGTCACAAAACACCATGTACTCCTAACCTAGAATGTGTTGGATCAAAATTGGTGCCGAAGTAAAATATTTATTTTAATCTAATAAATCTTTCTCATATGATTTTTATCATTAAAAATTGATCCCCTTTATGGTTAATCCTGAAAGTGTCATGACCAAATGGGAAAAATACTGGAATAATGTCTAATAATATCCATCTTACCCCATAAATCTATGCATATCAAAAACTTTCATGGGATTCTATCAATAATCCACTAATTGAACCTTATCTAGGTCTACATACACACCTTAATCCGAGATTATGTGACCTAATAAATTTATCTAATCAATCCAAAACAGAAACTTAGATATCTTAGAGTATAACTGATTCTCTTTCAACATACATTGGATGATGTCAAGATGTTGGGAATAATCTTTATGAGTCTCAGTGTACACCGTGATTTAATCCCGAAACACAACCACAAACTGATCCTAGTACAGATGGAATACTCTATTCATCAAGGCCATAAACACTACTGGTGAATTTTTCAACCCCAATGGAATGATGATGAACTGATATAGGACATATCAAATTCTAAATAGAGTCCAAGGAATAACAAATGTTCAAACTCTCAACTCAGGATACACTGATCCCAAGTCAATAATTGAGAAAACACAAGCTCCTCTCAACTGGTCAGACCAATCACCGATATGTGGAAGAGGATACCGGTTATTCACTATCATTATATTAAATATTTAGTAGTCAACATAAAACCCTAAGGTTCTATTATAATTCATTGAAAACAATAGAGGTGATACCCAATGTGAAATTCTTGTACATATAAGCCCCTACCAGTCTACTCTTCCAACTAAGAATTTATCTCTTGAAGCTCTATAGGTGCCATTATGTATCGTGGAATATAAAATGGCTTAGTTACTAGCATGAGATCAATAGTAAACATCAGATTTTTATCTGGTGGCATCCCAGGGAACACTTAAGGAAACAAATTATGAAATATTTCCACTATCAGTGGAAAGGCATCATGTTTTAATACTACATCATCCAAAAAAACTATAAGCTAAGTCATTTTATATTATGCATACATTAGTAAACATAAAACTATAAGGTTCAATAATAATTATTTGAAAATAATAGAAGTGATCCCCATGGAAACATACTTGGATAGATAAACCCTTACCAATATACTATTCGAACTAAGACTTGAGATCTTGAATCTCTATAGGTTCCATTCTATATGGTGGAATAGAATTTTTTTTTAGCTATTACCATGAGATCAATTGTAAAATACAAATTTCTCTCTGGTGTCATACCTGGGAAAACATCCAAAAACACATCCTGAAATCTATCCACTATCGGTGGAAAGACACCATTCTTTAATCATCCATCATCAAAAAACAAACTAGAAACCTTGGTAGTAAGATCCCACATTTTATATAGAATTGGACATTCATGGACAAGATTAATATCCCACTCCCCAGGATGAATATACTTGTCAGATTTGGGAGATGTAAAAGTCACTACCCTGAGGTAACAATCGATGTAGGATTGGTCTAATAACTAGTCCATACCCAAAATTAAGTCAAATAATAACATGTAATGTATATAAAGATTATATAGAAAATGATACTCCCCAAACTTGAAAGAAAACCCCTTTCACAAGCATATTCCTCTAGATTATGTGTCTAATAGTGTATCTCTTATCATCACCCCACTGAAAAACACAACCGCTAGGCTCAAATTTTTTATAATTTTTGTAGAAATAAGTGAATGAGAGGCTCTATTATCAAATAAGTCACTAGATAATGTAGAATTTACAAGAATAGTACCTCTCACTATCGATGGTCCAACCTATCTATCTACAACAATAGACTAAATAGAATGTAACCTTACCACCTCTCTTCCACTGATATAGATTGAGTTCCCTATGTTTCTCCACATTTCTAATAATGGAACTATATCCTAGAATTACCTCATACACTTCCTCTACTTCCATGACCAGTAGAACTCTAACTTCCACATAGATATAGTGAATATGATCCCATTTTTTCACCCTGGTTCTATCCAATTCCACCGTCGTTACTTGTCTATTATGAGCTCATGAAAAACTATTCAGATGCCCAAAATTTCTACATGATTGGAACTCTACAGGTGGTTAGGTATAGTTTCAATGATAGTAGACAAACCTACCACACCGGTAGTAAATAATTTGGGCAAGATCTAGAGTAACTGATCCATTACCCAGGCCACTCTTCCCACTCTACCACTCGATAACATCCTCATAGTGATACTTCCTGATCTTAGAAGATGTACCTCCTATGCTTTCACCAGTAACCATGTTTCATGCACTGGAATCCTCCTTCTGGTTCCCCTCAGACATGAGAGCCTGATCCACTACCTCAGAAAACTTCTTTAACTGAATGAGGTTAATGTATAAATAATATGAACTTTAATATCAGCTTTAAAATACGTCACCATAGTTGTCTCATCCCCTGACAATGCAATATAAAAATAATTACAAATCTATAATGTGTCCAGCATATTCCATCACAGACATACTCTTCTGAGTGAACCTCATGAACTCAGCTTCTCTCTCTTTCCCGAGCATCTCTATATACAATTTCTCTTGAAATATCCTCAAAAATTCTTTCCACAACATACCATAATCTTTCCATGTCCATGCCTACACATCCCACCAGTGCTTCTCTAATCCTCATATAATATAAGAGTTCAACTTTACACTCTTCTTAGTATGATTCTCCAAATTGTAAAGTATATTCTAGATAAACCTAATCTATAACTCATCTCCCTCTGGTCAAGCCTCTCTAATAAATTTCAGAGGGTTCTATAAATGAAACTCCTTCATCATATCAGACATTATTTTCATAACCCTCCATAGTTATATTTTAATGGATCACATAAACTGAGAAAAGTTCTCATAGAACATATCTTGAACTTCCTCACTTGACACTATCAATGCCTCATGTTCCACTACTATAGGAGTATCCCCAACCATTACATTTTATTATCCTCTCAAAAAGTGTCTTCAGGGAGGAATATCTCTATAACACCAAAAAAAATATACATACACATATCAAAACTTTAAAAAATTTACAGGAAAGTTACAATATTCCACAATAAGTAATTTTCTTGAACATCACCACATGGTCATAATTGAGGCACTATCCTACCCTTAACCATCCTACACCTAGGTCATGGTTAACAAAGGGTAACTCATTCTCATATTAATTTTTATCATTAGACACGCATTTACACTCATCATTAATAATATTATAATTCTCAATTACCATTAGGATACTTTTTTAAATTATATATAAAAGAAATGAAAAACATTTCAAGTTCAAATACATTCCTAAAACCCATTTTACCATACGTTCCTAAAACGATGCATGTTATAAAAAAATACTGAGTTTATAAAAAGATTCATGTATACTAAACCATCATTCCATATTGGGAAAGGAAGAAATTATTAAAAAAAATATCAAAAAAATTATCACATCACACCACACGTCCGTCAACTAAGGTGAAATAACATCAACTGTAACAATAAACCTCAATAAAAAAAATCCCAACTTGGGTACCTGTGTTCTCCCTCATACAATGGTTATCTACTTCTATACACAAGCTTGTAACATCCCAGCCTGGGTGCCACTAACTAGTTCCCCAAGATGGACTACTAAATGACCTCAAGAATGCCTCCACATACAATATAGGTTGTAGAATAGAAGCGAGGGTCTAATATCGATCATGGGGAGACTATACCCTCTTTTATAGAGTAATGAAAAACTATAAATAAATAAAAAATGAATAATTGATATAACTAATGATAACAATAATACCAATATCACAAGATGACTTGAAATATAAATACAATGTCAAATCTAAAATATTAGAAATGCAATTGTAATGTATATTCTATGTGTTAATATGAAAACCCCAAAATGAATAAAGACACTAAAAACTCAATCAAGCGGGTCTTGAAACCAAGTCTGATTACTTTATCTTGATCCATCCCAATAATCCCTATAATATATGACATTTTCACTTAACATTTACCACACCAATTAAATATATTCATGCTTTAATTAGGAATCCCATGTAAGGATTGAGTAGAACACATAAGTCCATCATCAATAGCATCTATGGGATATCATACCATTAGATTCTATTATTGTCATCCATTATTTCAATTCACATTTCGGAATAACACTGTTGCAATTATAAATCTCAATTTATATCTTAATTCAATTTTCACCATTAATTATCTTAATTCAAATAGGAATTCCATTTTTATAATTCACTATTTCAATTCACACATGAATTTCATTGTTACAATTCACTGTTTCTATTCTCATTTGAATTCCATTATTACCATTCACTATTTTAATTTAAACTTAAATTCCATTATTACCATTAATTTTCTCTATTCTCAGTTTAATTCCATTATTACCATTCACTATTTAAATTCACACATGAACTCTATTTTTACCATTTATTGTCTTAATACACAGATGATAATATTATAATATGACATATATCAAAATATCACAATAACACCATTAATTAATTCTCTAATTAATTAATCCCACAAACTAATTTTATATTCATATTATTCCATTAATTAATTCAACAATTAATTAACCACATCAATGATTATATAAACAAACCAATATACATTAATTAATTCAACAATAAATTAATTAATCCATAATACCAATTCCCCATTTTTAATAAAAAATTAATTATTCAATTCACAATCCTAGAATTCAATAATTAATTCAACAATTAATTATTCAATTTCATAATCATAATATATTATCAATTAATTCAAATATTTATTACCTCAATTAAATAAAATCAATATCCCATAATCAATTCAACAATTAATTATTCAATTTCATAGTTGCAATATCTCAATAATTAATTTAATTATTAATTATCTCAATTCAAAAATCACAATATCCCATAATTAATTCAATAATTAATTATTCCAGATTCAAAATCCCTTAATTAATTAATTCAACAAATTAACTACCTCAATTAGAAAACCCAATTAATAAACAAACCATAAAAATTATACAATTATATACCCATAATTGAAATTATGACTATGGTATTTGAATAATGGACCAACTACCTTAATTCGTTGATGATGGATCGCCGAGTGGAATCCCTATATTTGAACTGAATAAATACTTAGAGTGAGATATATATTTAAAACCGAAATCTACGATCATAAAAATAAATATCTCTTAAATATTGATATATATCTACAATCTAAGATATGTATCCACAAAACTAGGTCGAGATATTACCAAATAAGAATGAAAAATCCCTCAAGTATGGGACAAGAACATGATGGATAAATAAAACCACACGAGATGAGATCCTCTTACTAGGAGGGGTGCATATCATTAATATATGATTCAAATTACCGAAAAAAGAGTTTTGAGTCGATTGGAATATGTACTGGAGGATCCAAAATCATGAAAGAATGTTAGGGGTTGAGCTAGGAATTATTTGGGATTACAACCCATAGATATATGAATTTAAAACCAAATTTTAGGATAAATAAAAAGGTTTTACATGGATTTTTGGGAAGGGGAGTATGGTTTTCCAAACTGAGCACCTTAACCATGCACCTATAATGGCAGGGTGTAATGTTTCTCCTTTTAGGGGGTACTATTTGAAAAACTGTGTGCTAGCCGTGAAATCCCTCTCTTCCAAGAAATTCATGGTGTGCTGGGATAGGGTGCAAAGTTTGGGAAAACCATTTTCCAACTTTTCATTGGCCTCTTTTCTACCAAAATTTTTATGTTTCACCCAAATTCTCCCTAAGGTATAACCCAATAAAAGTGTACTCAAAATTAAGAAAAATAGTACCTAAAAGGTTCCCGAGACATCTCTATAAAAGGATAGGTTCTTACAAAATTCCTAGACTTCTTGTATTTGAAGCATTATAGTTTGAGTGTATCATTACAAGGGAACTTCTCTTTTATTTCATTAATCATATTATTGGACATATTTTTACAATTGCTTTATGGTTTCCTACTTTACCATACTTAAAAATCATCCTTGATCCATTGAGGAAGTTACTTGGATACATTCATTAAAATTTATTAAATGTAAGAAATTTTACATTCTTACAACCATCTGTCCTATCATCAGTGTATCCATGATAATACGAAATCATTTTATTTTCCTTGGAATAATGATATGTTCCAGTTTTCATTTCGACCTTCATAGAAAATTGAACAATATACTCATAACTATTAAATGCTTTTATATAAGCTAGTAAAGAAGCGATCTATTTTCATCTCAATAGAATAAATGAAACTCTTGTTATACCTTTAGATTTTGGTAAAATTTATATTTTATGATATAATATATTCATCATATTTTTTTATTTTACTCTTATAATTCATTCCCAATTTTTTTTGCAAAGATTCTATGGTAAATACTTAGTGAAAAAAATATTTGTGAAATCTTCACATTTCATAGAGTCTAAAACCACTTTTTTCATGGAATTCATAATGATACACCACCATTGGTCGATATCACCTTCAAAACAACAGAATTCTAAAAAAACTTTTCATGATCTAAACATAAGGGAATATAAAAAATCATTTCAATTTCATTGACCCACTTATTAGTGATCAATTGATTAAAAGACCCACTAAAAGTGGGTGGATGTTTCCTCATAAGTGACTTAATAATTAATTTATCCATCCTTGGTGAATTTGGGATCTCATACCTATTTTTTTATTTCCCACAAATTGAAATTGTTAGGTGATCATTTCCACAATGTCTTCATTCATTCCTCAATCTCATTAGGTTGAACATTGGGAAATATCTACATTTTATATTTCTCCCATTGTTCACACATTTCTTTTAGGTTCCATCCAATACATTAAATATAGGAAAATTGAGAATGCGTATAATTAAATGAATTAATATACAAAAAAAATGAATTGTATAAACATTGAAGGAGGATTTAATACATTATGTGAATACATTAGCATATGAATCTCTAGGATTCAATCTGGGTTATCCATGGTTATCTATATAATTAAATTATTTATATATATTAAAATGATAAATAATGGTTTTAAAGATAACATGAATAACCAACGAATATCCCTCTGGAGTTTCAAACCAGTTGTGCAATTAGTCATATTTATCATTCACCAGGTCATTGTTGAGTTAATACCCAATATTCCATCATTTGTGTTATCTTCCCTAGGTACAATTTTTATAGAATTTACAGCCACTTGTAGTATCTAGATATGCATTTAATTCCTAAGATAACCAAACAATATCCACTTTATAAAAACATCATGATTCAATCCTATAGATAAACTCATACCTTGTATTTTTCCTAAAGAGTTTTACTATTGTTCTATAATCTAATATCCCAAAATAAATAAACCCTTATATGATACAAACTAAAGAGATCCCTGATAAACATGAAATTAATAATACATCTATATTATGATTTACATAATATATCTCACAATCATTTGAACATCCAAAGGACATAAATATTTTTTGTGTTAGAGATTAGCTACAAAAATATAATATTTTAATATTATTTCAAAACTTTTTCTATAACCATTCTCCCCTTGAACTTTTTCTAGATACCTCACATGAAATAATCATCATCATTACTTGGGGATTTAAAACATTTAATGGGGTGATATTAAATTCAAAATATGGGAAAAACAATCATAAATTATTAGATCATAAATAAGAAGGAGAATATGTGGAAGAGGATAAATATACTATTAATATATTATATGAACATAGCTGATAATCATAAATAATTTTATATTAACATAACATCATAAAATGTTGATTAAGGAATCATAAAATATAAAACACATAACATGTGAACATGATATAAAAGTTCACAATACATAAAAAATGCATAATCAAGAAGAAATGGAATTTAATTAAAATGAAATGAATCTTGAAAATTTGATTTAATCTAAAAAACAACTTTGAAATGTGGAACAACAATAATAATAAAACCTTTTTTATAAAATCCATTATTTCCATGCCTATGTTAATAAACTCATCATGTCCACACCAATAAATATGAGCAAACCCATCATGCCCACTCATGTGTGAACAAAATAATTATGTACATGACTAACTATTTCATGAGATTAAAACATAAATCAACACATTTTATGGTGACCTAAGACCCAACATGTCTTCATCTAGAAAAATTTGTGTCATTTAACATAAATTATAAACATATCCCACTAAACCAATGAAAAAATATTGGGTTTCTTAAACTTTCCAAAAACATAAAATAACATAAACTTAAAAGTTCTTAGGATATAAAAAATATAATTTTCCAAAATTAATCACATAAAAAATAAATATAAAGGTCTATTTAAACATCAGTTTATGGGAGATAATACTTAAAAAACAAATAAATGTAAAAATAAAAATTTTTCCATAAAAACATTCAAACATTATTATAAAATATGAAGTGAAAATTACATTAATTTTTTAAGGGAAATAATGTACTATTTAAAGAATTATTATAAATAGTTACAAATAAAATATCTTTTAAAATACACAAATGTTTTCTAAAAAAATGGAGTGGAAAATATAAACTTTTATTTTAAATGATGGGAAACTCTATTATTAAATATTTTGAAAAAAATTCACCCACACTATAAAAAGTGTATTATACATTAATTTTTAGAAATGTTATATATTATTATGATAATTATAGAAAATAATTTTTATTTTATGTTCCTTAATAGAGGATAAAATTGACTGTATGGAAAATATTGTCATGTATGAAACGATTCCTTGGTAAGAATGGGAGTTATTCAAACCAACATTACACTTTTATTTTGGAAATGTTTTTATTAAATAATTTCTTATTGATAATTTAGTTAATTTACACCAAGAATATTAGGAAATAACAAATAAAATAATGTAATTTTAGGATTAAGAATATCTTGGAGAAGTATACTCAATTCAGAAAGGAAATGACTTAATAAATTAGAATTTGAGTCAATCAAACCATTACCTTGAATTCTCCCTTAGTTGATGACACTCTAATCACATGCATACCAAAAATAACAATCATATAATACTAATTTAGAAAAAAAATTCATATCAATAAACTTTTAAAAAATTCATTTATATGGATACCCTTGAATGATATTATATATGAGTATTTACAACATGAAGATAAAAAATAAAGGAAAGAGTTTGGTAGAATAACGAATATATAAAACATTCAAATGAAATGGAATAATTCTAAATAAATATAATATTTCTGAAATAAGGAATATTTATGATATTAGACGCTTGATTATGAACATGTTTAATCATAATCACATGGAAATTAATAGGATTATAACAAAGGATGTGACTGAACTGAAAAGAAGAGGGCGAGAATCAATGAGTGATTTTGGTAGCATAACGACTATATAAAAATACTTTTTAACAAATTTTATGATATGAGAGAGTATTATATAATAAATAGTGAATACGTTTTATTGAAAATTATTTATTATTAATATATTAAATAATAACAAATTTTAATTCAAATGTTTTATCACAAAAAATGTACTTGAATCAACAAGAGGAGGATGTGAAACCTTAGCTTGCTATTTATATTCTTAATGATTGGGAGAACTAATTTAAACCATTGGAAAAATTTGGGTGATATTTATATAGGTATAAGGAAGGTATATTCATGATAAAGTCCTTTTTGGTAGAGAGGGATTAGATAATGTACTAGGGTGATGTATTTTTTATGTGAAAAAGTGGGGCTTTTCCATGGAAACTAATGTTAGGTAAGGGGTAAGAATGGAATAGTTTGGGGTATTTGATGGGTTTGGTGAGTTAGGTGAATTATATAGATAAATGGTCGGATATTTACTTAGGAATTAATTTAATACCCAAAATGTATTTATACAATGTATAAGTGACCTGTAGAATATTAAAAATTCCAAATAAATTATTTACCCATTTTACCATTTTTAATATTAATTAAAAATAAGTCATAGTATATATTTTATCATTATATATATAATGTGATTTTTTATTAATTTTAATGTGAAAAATATTAATTTGGACTCTGTTTAAACTAATTAAATTTCTAAGTAGTAGAAAAAATATTTTTTAAATCAAAACATATAATTTTTTGAAGAACAACTTTTGTATAAAAATGTTATATTAATTAGTAAGTGTTATTAATAAAAGTTTCCAATGATTAATAAATAAATTAGTGTTAATTAATTTTTATACATGTCTAAATATTATATAATAGTCTAAATTTAATATATATATATATATATATATTCAATAATAAAATTTATACAATATTTAGAAAACTATCTTTCATTGAAAAATAACTGTTTAACCGCGGTAGCTAATATTTAACATAGAAACATAAAAAGAAGATTAAATAGATTATATAATTTAATCAATATGATTATAAAATATGATCAATATGATTAATAATATGTAAATAATTTTATCCGATTCAATTTCAAAAAGTTGTAAAAATTAATTTTAATATAAGTGATCATAAACATAAATTTAAGAAAGATATATTTCCTAAGAATAAAATGGAATTAATTTTATTGTACCATTTAATATGGTTTTTATAAATAGGTTAATTGTAGTGATGCCAAAAAATTTACCAGATATAACATAAATATATGATTTAAAAATTTTATTAGGGTAACACAATTTTTTTAGTTCAATGATTCATGGAAGACCAGCTACTCACACAGTATTTAATTAAGGAAGAGAATTTAATAAGATGATGTTTTGTTACAAATAATATACATTAAAAATGATCATAATAACAAGAAAAAACCATGTATACACCTTGGTAAATTATTTTTGTCTCCTGTGTTCACTCATGTTTCACATGTATGAAAAAAGATCATAATTTGTTAGTTCTAATCATCATTTATCAAGATAAGAAATCATTACCCATTTCATTATATGGGTATATCTTGGGCCAACCCATCATCTTAGATAATGTAAAATATAAATTAAATGAAAAATATAATATCTTTCATTTTTCTATCATAACACTAATTTGAACCCATAATCAAAAGCACATTCAATCTTATCATAAAAATAATGTTAAATACCATTATCTTTTGAAATCATTTTTAAAAATATTAATTACAAAAAAATAATGGGACTTGAAAATTATTTGAAAAAATAAAACTTATATATAAATATTAATAAAAATAATGGATGTAATTGTGGTAAATAGTTGTTGTGTGGAAAATGTTAAAAAACACACTTTTTATAATTTTTTAGAGAAAGTAAAAAACAACCAATACTGTAAATGTTGTAATGATTCATTTTGAAAAATTCTAAATAAAGTAAAATATATATGAAAATAAATTTAATCACTGATTTTATTACAAATAATATACTTTTGAAACATTTTAATGAAGACATATATGGAGGAAAATGATTGGAAATGAATACTTGAAAACAATTAATTTTTTTATTGAAAAGTCCCTTACATCAATGATAACTATTAAATCCAAAAAAATTAAGAAGATAACATTAAATAGATTTTTAAAAAAAACTTGAATTTTAAGATATAAATTATAATATAAATCCATATTTCATTTTATACACCACAAAAGGAAAACAGGTGGAAAAAATGGCATAAGTCTCAATGAAATGAAATTATGTAGAGAAACCCATTATATGAAGTCTCAACTTGTTTCATATGAACTATAAACATTTGAATAATAAAATTGTATAATTATTTAATTAATATATTTTTTTTCAAATTTAATCTAGTAATATTATTTTTTTCAATTTATTTATTTTATTTATGTTATTTATTTACTAAATTGGTTCACATTGGTCATCTTTGAGTAGTTAAATTATTATTCTCCAAAACCACTTTAGAATTTTATTAATCATAAAAATTAATTTTATAATGTTTAAATAGTCTTTATACGTGTCATTATATAGAGCATATTTCTTTCTAGAAACAAAATAATTAAATAGTTTATGAAATAGTTACTCTTTATTGAATATTCCTTAATAAACTTGTTTTTATGGTTTTAAAAAGAAATTATTATTTACTATTAATTCTTGTGTTATTATGGACGTTTCATTATTCCAAAATTTTTTAAATATCTTATATATATCATTATTACATAAAATTATAAGTATTTATGTTTATTTAATAATTTGTGACATAAAACTTATTGCATCACCCATATTAGTGGAAAAACCAAACAAAAAAAGAATAATTTATAATGGCTGAATGCGGAAGAATACATTATTTTATAGTGATATTATCAATTTTAAATATTATTTATTTTTTAATATATTTTATAAAATTGATTACTTATTTTACATAATGTTATATGAAGAATAACAATAAAAAAAGGTTAAGAGGTTATTACTTCAAAGTGTCTCTGTAATATTTTTAGACGATTGACCATTAAGATGATCATTTATTATTAATATTATTAATAAAATATAAAAATAATTCCAAAACATTAATAATTTTATAAATATGATATTTATTTTTTTATTAAATCCATTCATGACACTATCCATGCACGGTGGTAAGGAAAAAATATTTTTTTTCATGGAGGTCGTAGTTCGCATGTACACATGGGAACCATTTTCAGTTTTCAATGGATGGAAAGGTAAAATAGGGAAATAAAAGTTTATCTTTTAAAAATAATAATTATGTCATATACATCCATTAAATCACTATTTATAACTAGAAATTTTAGGTGGTGATGAAAAACTAAATAAAAAGATTCATGGATACCGTAGTCCGCGTATATGTATGAGTGGTATTTTCATTTTCTGTAGGATATTAAGGAGGTAGAAAATAGTTATACATAAAAAAATTAGTATAGTATAGATAATGATATAATTATTTTATAATTTATTAAATGGGTTTTAATTATTTGTAAGGAGAAATAAACTTTAATGAATTTAGTTTAGACTTACACATTCTCCTTAGATATCTTCCTTAGCTTACACATTATGACTTCCTTTATTGGTCTTCCATGAATAATAGGGCCTCTAAGACGTGTGTAAAGATGTTGGGAAGGTATTTTTGTAGATATTGGTAGATATAATGGGATCATAGTGTGTGCGTAAGTTAGGATATGATGTTACCTTGTATATATGACTCGATTTATACCCTTGTAAATATTAATAAATTTTAGATATAATAAAATTATTTCTCTAAATAAGTTTCTCCAAGTTAGTCCAATTTTAAAGATATTATTTTTTATGGTTTAAATACACTCATAAAATTATATATATACAATTTTTATAAATATTTTTATTCATATAGGTTAGTTTAACACCCTCATTAGCACTTTTAACATTTACTATGGGAAAAACCGTTAACATGGTAAATATTTATTACAACTGAAAATGAAATTGAAATTTTTACAAAACTAGAACATTATGACTAAAAATAATTAATCCTTTTTATTTTATTCATTATTTATAATTGGTAAAAATTAATTTGAAAACATGTATACACACTAAAATTAAAAAAATTGTTTATATATAGATGCATATTTTAGGAATAAGAATATATATTTTTACCACAATCAGGTAAACTATTGATTATAATGGTATTAATTGAATTATATTTAATAAAACTATAGTTATTTTATTTTTAACTAAAACAGAACCAAAATAAACCTTGGGAATACTTGATTTAGAGAGAAGAACAAAAATTAGTTCTTATTTTAATTAAACCATTAATTAGATTTCCAAAAAATCAAACAAATATTTATAAGTTCAAAAATATATTTTTAAATAAATTATATTACTTGTTAAATATATATTTTTCATTAAAAAATATTTCATAATATTCAAAGTCATTATTATATCATGATAATGTTGTAAAAGAGACAATATTTATAAAATAGGTATTTTTTACCATTCAAATAAAAATCTACCCTTTTTGAATAATCAAAAAAAATCCCCGTATAACAATTTTTTATTATGAATATAAAATTAATTTCATTTCTTTAAATTCTAAATATAAAATTTATAAATTTATCTTTTAAAAAATAGAAAATATAAATAGAATCCTCCTTTATAGAAAATGTCTTTTTTGTAGTTTATGTTTTCTTCACCTTATGTCATATATACAATAAAAGAGTATAAATTTATTTATTTTCACATGGTCTTATTATAATTAATTTATGTCCACCTATCATTTTAATAAAGTATTACTTACTTTAGTTTGGTGTTTATTATTTCACAATCTATTCAACAAGATATTTACATAAATTAATAACTTATAAAATCTCAAGGAGTTACACATAGTGTATTCACAAATCATACCACAAGTGAATAGGTGGATGTTGGAAGAATAAACCTCCTATTATGAATGAATTATGGGGAATGATTCCATAATAATACATCAAAATAAGAAACATGTAAATGTGGGATTAGTCTCATAAATAATGTAATGACTAAGACAAAGATAATATATAATTCTAAATAGAACATTTTTGATGAGTTTTGTATAGGTGGTGTCATAAAATAAATAACCAAAATAATGGCATAGAATATATTGGAAACAAATGGATGGTTTACAATGACCAACTAAATTCATATAGTTTAGTATTTCGGAGGTAACAATCTTCCTTGGTGTTAAATGTTTCTAATATTTTTTGGGGGCAGTGTAGGCTTAAGTGGGAGATGTGATCCATTTGGTGGGTGTGCTAAAATAGGAGGTTTATTTTTTTGGAATGGAAATAGGTGAAAAATTTAGAGTGATATTTTTTTAATTTGTAATTGGTATCATGCATCAAAAAGGGTGAAAAAATATATTTAGTGTTTCAAAATAGGCCCGCGACCTGTAATATTTGTGCGTATGGGGTATATGTGGGGTGGGGAGGGCCTAAACGTTTTCATCATTTAGATTTTCGGTCAATGCGGGTTGAACCATAGTGGTTTTGGGACATTACAGGTTGATCCCACATAGGTGCGGTCTTAGCCACGAGCATGATCTAAAAAAATAGTTTTTTTACAATAAATACTTCTTTAATATTTTAGTTTTTAATAAAAAATCATGATTAAACCACGACTTATGATTTCTCACCATAATAATCATACTAATTCACCTTTAATTCACATATGAATTACAAATATGTCTATATTTTTTGTTTTAATATGATATTATAATATTTATATATTATTTATTAACCATATTAACATAGTGTTTCATCCCACAATTTGGAAAATGGAACTCATATCCCTTTACCATGGATTCAATTATAAAATAGTTATTATAATCATAATATTTTTTCGTTCAATTAATTATTATTATTACTTAATTTTTATTTTTATTAATAAAATTTGAAATGGGCTCATGGGAACCCTAATAGACTCCTCTGAAACTGGTCATAATTGAGACAGTCATCATTCATTAAGAGGTTCTGCTATTTTCATCAACACACAACCAAGATCATCATTAACCACTACTCACTAATCACTCACGTACATTTCATTGCAACCACATCAGTTTCACCATATTCCACCATTAACCCATAGAAAAATATTATATCACATCCCTAAAAATAGTAACTATTGTCCACCCATACTTCACCCCACAACTGCCATTAAGAATGAGAAAAAAATTAAAATATTTAAATTATTAGAAATAGTTTATATATTTTTTTAAATGAGAACATGACCATGCGATACTAATGGTTTTTGCGGGGCAAGGCAGGTTTGAATTTTTTTATTCGCATTATATGCAGACTTTTGAGGAAAAATGTGTACGGGCTCAAACCTTTTCGGGCTTCGTCCGCCCCACCCCATCCCTCCTGTTTCACGTTACTAAATATATTAATTCTTTGATATAAAAAAATATGTGATTCCAAGTAACCCACATTTGGTTTTCTAATGCAATTTTGAGTTTCATGTTGAAATAAATAATTTTAAATGGTGAAGATCCTGATATGATGTTGAAGTTGTTCTAAATTAATATTTTAAAAATATTTTGGTATCTAGGCATCATTAAGGATCCGAAGGTTCTATTATTCTATTTTCAAGTGGTATTTGACCATTTAATGAATTAATAGATATATTAGTGACGAAGAATAAACATTTATGGATTTGATGTCTATTTTTTATGAACTAATAATGTGGTATCAACAGGTTGTTTTCAGGATACCAAGATATTACTAGTGGGAAATATGAAAACAATGAGTAGTTTCCCATAATGAAAACAATATCATGAATGGAAAAATTTCTAGAGAAATTCCCGTGGATTAGGTGGTAAACACTTAAAGTTTTTTCATCCTCATTCCAAAATAATAATCCCTATAAAGAATGGAAGATCATTTTAATCAAGTGGTTTAATAAGTTTATCACAAAAGTGTGGTATCAGTTGGTTCAATATATAGTATATATTAAACAATTAGTTAGTTATTTTTTAGTTATTTGTGGTCATATATTCGTGAAACTGAGATCATTGGATGTGTTGAATAAATAGAATATTTTAGGATTAAATAATATATTTAATTAAGTGAGTAACATGGTCAATTTTGGTGTTATCGAATTAAACTCTTACTTTCTACACTTAGTTTTAACTTATTAGTTTTATAGAACTTTTTGATGAATAAATTCAAAGTTGTAATCTCAATCAAGAAAATTCATTAAGTAAAATGTTGTTTAAGAGAATAATGTTAATAAAAATTCAAAATGAGGTAAATCTAGAGTTATTATGATCAATATTTGGTTTAGTGAATGAAATAAATAATATAGATTTATTTTTATTTAAAAATTGGGAATAGTTTACATCTAATAAGTAAGATAGAGGATTAAGTTCAAGTATTCCATCTAATAGGTGATATGAGTAATTGGTATTGATAACTAGTGTCTACAATTATTATTTTCCAATCACGTTGAAGTTGGAATATAGAGAGTCAATAGTGGAAAATTTTGCCAATGGTTTAATAAAAACTTGATTGAGTAAGAATTTTATAACACCTAGTGGTTATTAAAACTGAGTGGTTAATATATGGAGTTTATGTCATTAGATATAAATAGGATATACTTTTGAAAGAAATTTTCATAGCCTAAACTAACATGGAATGAAAAATAAGTCTGTGAGATAGGGAGACAAAAAACTATCTCTATATGGATTTTATATTTTTATAGAGAACATAGAGAAAATATGAATAAAAAAAATTATGTTTACATAAGGGGAGTAATGTTGAGTTCATACCCTCATGTATTTTAGAGATATAGGGGGATTGATCTTAATGAAGAATCCAAAGAAACTTGAAGACGAAGAAGGATGATGAAAAAATTTGGATTGAAATTACCATTTTTATTTTATTTCCCAAAGGGTATGATAGGTAATCATAAAACATGAATATTTGATTAAAATAGAAATTAGCAGGAATAATATTCATCCTATAATTTTAATGGATTTAATTTAAGTGTAGTTAATATAATCCAAAAGGGGGACTGTTACAAATAGGAGGTTGCCGTTTTTATTTGTTTAAAATAAGTATGTGAGTTTGAATTGTAAGAAATAAGTAAATGTATTGTTTTTTTGAAAAGTACATGAAGAATGGATTGAGAATATATGGTTTCTTGGAAGAAGGAATAAAGAGTAATATGGTTACCATTTACATGGAAACTATACTCTATAGTTGTTAAGAACATATTCATGGAATAACGTGTTAAGGATGATTTTAGATGAGATATTGAAAATATGGAAGTTATTAAAGTGAATTTCCATTTCGATGAGAGTTTTTGAAGATATCAATGAATTTGAAAATGTATTCTAGATTCTACTTGTATGTGTAAGATTCACTTGATGCAGGCCATAAATTATATTTTTCAAAGGAATTAATCTTTCTTGTATGAATAATTTAAAATTTTAGAAGACATCATATCATGAATTTGGATAAATATTGGAAAACACCTTAAGATCATCAGTGTCACTAGTGTAAATCATGATTATAGAATAGAAAACTAATTGAGGATATAGTATAAAGGGGTCATCATACTAATTTCATAGGTGTTATTATACTCTATAAGATTTAAAATATTCATTTTGAGTCATGGTCATAAGGCTACCAAAGAAAGATTACCTAAGGTTCATTTGGAAGCTTATATAAGGGTAATTCCACAATATATTTAATGTTCAATGCCTTATTATTCCATTAATTTTCTAATATAGGGAGTCAAAGGTGTTTACAGGAGGCATAAGTAAGTTCTATAGAGGTTAGAGCAATAAGAGTACTATAGTAGGTGGTTCATGACATGAAAGTGATTAACATCACGAGTTACTCATTCCTAACATTCATATATTGCGATATCATAGATTGTATATAGGATAAGGGGGAGTCTATGAAATAAACTCATGACATGAAAATGTAATTCATGATGTGTTTTTAATTCAAGATTAGGGTACATAAATGTTGGTGGAAACTAAATATGTGTTGGTTCCATGCCTTGTAATGGTTTTTTAACTTGTAATCCATACACCTCGTGGAATTTAAGTCATTAATATGAAATTAAGAATGTGAAATGGGGGTTTTATTGGTTGTTTTGAATGAATTATCAGATGATCCTCCACACATTTGTCCATTCCTCCTCTTGTTTTGTGGTGAACACAGGGCACTATTGGAAGACTTTCCATCCAATATTCCACCATCTTGTTCCTTGGGTTTATATGGTTTCTAGTTGGCGATTAGTGTTTAGTTCATAACTATTTATCTCCATTTTTATTTCCATACCTATTCTGGGGTATCTATTGTGGTTTTTTTTGTTTCATTTTAGGGGAAAGTTGGGTTTCATTTTTATGATTCTTTGGTGTGGTTTATGTTGGTCTATCATTTCCTTTGTTTGTGCGAAGTTTCTTCTTTGACATAAAGTGCATAGTGAGTCGAGACGATTTCATTGATTTAGGGTATCCTCATTATCACTCCTTTACATTCTCTGTATAAGACCTCTATGTTTTTATTATCTTTAGACAGATAGTAAGGGTCATCCTAAACAATATAATTAATTATCATAATTGAATTTATGGGTAAGGGAGATATATCACATGATTTACTACCTTGTTATATACTATTGATGATATATGACTTCTTGTTTCCAATACTAAAAATAGCAGCTGATGGGGGATTTTGATATGCTATAGTTATTATGATGTGACAAGCCTTATTTTGTTTTTGTTTTATCACACCCTGAATAAAAGTTTAAATAATGAATATTTGGATAATAAATTGGTTTCCCTTGGAAACATAATTTGTATTATAATACCCATAGTAAATAAATATGTAATGTGATAAAGCCCCTGAATAATATTAGAAGCTTGTTTGTGTTATTTGGTTGTGTGTTTGGGCGTTTTGAGTTTCCCTACATGGGTTAGGATTTTGTGCATTGAAAGAGGTGAATAAATGGGATGTTTGATGTGTGGAGCTATGATGTAGTGGTTAGTTTTCATGTATGTGATTTGGGTGGTTGTGGCGTGGGAAGGCATGCAATGATGAATAGGTTTGGTGGTGTTGTGTTGTGCAGTGGTGTTATGTGATTTGGTTGTGAAATAGGGGTTATGTTGTAGTGGTTGTGGGGTAGTGGTTATAGAATAGTAGATATGGAATATTTCCTATGGTGTAGTGTTTATAGTGTAGTGGTTATGGAACATGGTTGTTGTGGTTTTTTGGTGCATGAGGTGTTTTGTTATTCTAGTGAGATGGTTTGGCTTTCCTGATGTGGTGCAGTGACGATGGTTGATGTGAGTTGAGGCCATTTTTTGTGGAGTTTTTTCATTATATTCTTGGTTATCCATATAATAAATGTTGATGTGGTAAATTAATATGAATGGGTTGGATAATTGAGTGGATAGATGTTGACATGTGTTAGATGGATATATGAATTGAATACAATGATAGGTTATAGTAATGTTTAATGAAAGTGATTAGTAATAGAAGTTAGTGAAACTATTATATTTGAAAGGTCGTGAACTAGTAAATGGAATTGGGAAATGTTGTGTGTCTTGGGTGATGGTTGTGTGGTGTTTCATAAAGTGGTGCAAGAAGTTATGTCGATAGATGTGTGGCGTAGTGGTGGTGATGTGGTGTGAACTAGTGTAGTTGTTGTGAACCCATAGGCTATAAATTATGTTCTATATAGATATCATATATTTTTATATTACTTATATATGTACCAAACCTAAGCTTGATAACCTTACAAAGACTTACATGTTTTGAATTTCAGTATTTCCCGAATATCCAGGTTCATGGTGATACAGATGGTGAGATACTCCCTCTTTCCCGATCTTCCATCAGTAGTGATGGACTATGTGTTTTTGTGTGAGATGTGAAGTGATATACCAAATTTCTTCAAGAAATATGTGATGATATGTGATATTTGGTGGGGGGTTATTAATGGTTGGAGGGAATGATTTTGACATCATTCATGTTTATGATACCACACTACTCTGGTTTTATTGCAAGATGTAATGTTATAACCATGTGTATTTGGTAGAGGTTTTTTGTGATGGACCAGGTTTTATTAGGTGGGATATTATGTGTTGTGGTTGTGATGATATGACTCTCGATGATCACATCAAATTTTAGATTTTGGGAGGGTGGGGTTGGTATTGATGTGTCCTGACCAACACCAGAGATGATAATTATGTGATGTGATATGTATAGAAGGGATGAGATCATGAGATGCTCCACATTAGAGTGTGGGAGTATAAAATCAATGGGGAAAATATAGTTGGGAAGCATTATTTGTTATAGTCTTTATGATATGTTATTATGTAGGATGCATGATTTATTGAGAGTGACTTGTTGAGTCTGGGATAAAATATCTGACCTATATTGGTGTTTTTTGGTTTTGCTATTTTTTCAACGGTGCATTAGAATACTCTTTTAACATGTGCACTTACAAAATTTGTTATTCACTTACTGAGTATATAGGTTGTGATAACCCTACAAATATAAGATATTTTATGGTTTCCAGGTGAACTTTGGGGACTTGGCTGGTCATGGAAACTCAGATTGAAGTTAATATTGTGTCACTGGTTAGTACTTGTCTTTTTGAATATTGGATTATTCTATTTGTATTGGATTTCTATTCACATTAATTTTGGGATGTTTTTGGGGTTTTTATATTATATGATGATTTTTGTTGTGGTCGTTTATCCTATCTCAAATTAAATTTTTATTATAGATGGTAATTCCTACCCTATATGTGAGATTTTTATACCCTCGATGTTAGTTTCCAACCCAATGCCTAATGGAGGCAGTTATCGGGGGTAATAAACTATCTCCATTAGCTTTGGTATCTTTTGGGTGTGGGGGAAAATATATTGGTATGATAGATGATTTTTGAAATATAGGATGAGGTATAGAATTCGTAATAGTGAAGATTTCATGGGTTGGTAGGTTCATCATGCTAATTGATCTTGGTGTGTTACAGAGGCTATGGATACATGCTAGGACAAAGGATTTTAGGGCCCCCATGATCCAGTTCACATACTATGAAATTATTAAATGGATAAGTGAGGTGGACCAATTTTCTAGGTAGAGTCCTAGGAGAGGTACATGCATCATAATTATTTTTGTTCATGTATGTAATAGGGTTCTGTGGGAAAATTATGTGAAATAAATGAATAAACTTTGACAAAATTCCATGTTACCAGAAATTTCATGTTCTCCTTACTTTTTAGAAGTGGGTCATATATTTTTTCCATGTGTGGATCATTTAGTTTACTTTGGGTAGGGTGATTTGGTTTATCACAATTGGATCAACCAGAAAGAGGGGGATAAGGCATGGAAGAGGTCCTCAAATGCTTTCGAAAAGCATAGTTTTGGTATGTATGAGGACATCCTCTCAGATATAGAGATGGTGCACTGGTCAGTGGGGAAAAATATCAGGTTTGGTCTAATATTAGTGTGATATGGGTTATGGGTGCTTTTGGTACTTAGTCATATAAAATGAGAAGCACATCAGTGGTTAACATTGTTAATTGGTAACCACAAGGAGGAAAATTTATTATGTCTTGAGTTTTTAAGGGAGTTCTACGTGGAGTTTCGATCATCCATGATGAGATAAGTTGGAGATACTCTTAATTAATAAGTTGAGTCGGAGTGTGAAGGATCTTCAGATCAGGTTCAAGGACCTCTCGCACATTTCTCCAGATTTGTTTCCAGATGATTAGTCCAGAGAATGGAATATGGAGGAGGTTTATGTCCCATGATAATGTTTTTGGTCACACCATTCAGGATTCCAATATATATAGAAGTATAGAAAATGGAAAATGTGATAGAGAGGATGTTTTATCTATGAGGTAATTCACATGAAAGTTTCAAATAAGGTGTTTAGAGGAGATGATCTTCAGGAAGTGGGTTTTGTGTGTTCAGGTTGTCAGGGTTCCATTCTGTGGGGAATCGACCATAGATATTTATTTCGCATTCATCAGGGACATGTGGTTTCCAAGAACCTATTAAGAAATTTACATTTTCATAAATTGTATATAATGTACAAGGGAACTAGTAGGATATGTCTCTAATTGATCAAGGTGGACTGTATCAGATGGGTGTTCATGATCCTTTTTGGTTTCAACATCAGTTGCCTCCGAGGTAGTTTCATTAGTAGAAACTATCGACACTTTTTCAACAACTGAGATATGATGGTGTTCAAAACGGTAAGACTCATGATGAGGCTCATCCATAAGGACATAGATAATTCATTTTCATGGGATCTGATAGTAGGGAGGTAGAGGAGATGGGAATGGTCAGAGGAATTTGTTAGATAAAACAATGCTAGCATGGACAGAGTTTGTTCAAAGTATAATCCGTTTATTATCTACCCTTATTTGTTATATTTTTTAGATACTCATAGTCCTTTTTTTCTCCTACTTTATTCCATGTTTTTTCAATGGATATTGTGAGGCTTCCAGTATCCCTAGTTTTATATATACTGATTGGAGTTTAGACATCCTTTTTTGATGTGTTTAGGTGATGTAGATATATGATGGGGAAAAACCAGTCATTAGGAGACATATTACTATTTAAGATATAGGTATATGATGTTATCCTCGTTATATCCTCCTCCAATATCCCAAAGGCCTTCAATTATTTATTTATTTTTGATTATCCTAGTTATATATTGGATATATTCCATGTGTAAAGTCATCAAATTATTCTAGAAAGTGTTTTAATTTTTAGTTTGGAGGGATATGAAGTGGTGGTCATTGGTGAGTGAGTTTATCTATTGGGTGGTAGGAAAGTGAATCCAATTTTATCACATTTGGTAGATATGCTAGTGGAATATCATGTTTAGGATGTTACCAGGTTTAGGGAGGTGTTCTTGGATGTTTTTTATAGGTGGTCATGACCCTTCATCGTGACATTGATTTCGGGATAGTGTTATAGCTCGTTGCATATATGATTTCAATGGGTCCCTATCTAATGATGCATATGGAGTTGTGAGAGTTGAGGTTGGAGGTGGATATTTAGATGTATAAGGGTTCCATCTGATCTATCATGTTTCCATGGGGTTCTCTTTCATTTTTTTTCATAAAGGCAGACAATATTATGAGATTGTGTATAGAATATTCGAGGTCGAATCGGATAATTCTCAAGAACTACTACCATTCCCCGGATCGATGATCTTTTCAACTAGTTTTTGGGAGATAGTTTGTTCTAAAATATTGATCTATGGTTTAGATAGTTGATAGTGATAGATGATGATATCTTGAAGACTTTATTCTAATGCAGGTATGAGATCAACGAGTTCATAGTAATGTTGTTCAGTTTTATGAAAGCACCATCCATGTTCATGGGGTTCATAAACTATAGTTTCTAAGGTTTATAAGACCAGTTCATCATATTATTCAATAATTATAACTTTATCTACTTGAAGGAGGAGGAGGAGCATGTTGAGTATCTCACAGACATTATGTAGGTCCTACAACAGTACAAGTTCTATAGAATGTTGTCCAAGTACATATTTTAGACATGATAGGTCCATTTCCTCAGACATGTGGTGTCTTTGTAGGTTGTGACATTGGTCCTGTAGAAGGTTGAGGAATGTGTTTCTTGGGTAGAACCCATGAACATGGTATAGGTTCACAATTTCCATGGTCTAATAGGCTATTATTAGAGGTTTGTGCCTGATTTATCTCAACTTATTGTAGGATCAAAATATAATATGTAGATGCTCAATTATAGGGGGTGAATTGTTAGTTTAAAAACATTCTTTTTTAACCTTAATGAAATCTATATTTAACAAATTTAAACAAGGAAAATTCACAAAACCTTTTTGGTTCTTACTTAAAGGAATAATTGGAAGGGCCTGGGTCCAATTATAAAAAGACTAAACCTAATCAAGTTAAACTTAAGGAATCTTTAAGAGGTTTTACTTAGAGAATGATTATACCTTAAAGAATATAGAATTTTAATTATATTATAATTAAACATGTATATGAAAGTATAATTAACGTATAATTTCTTTATTTAAGAAAATATTATGGAAATAAAATGTGTAACAAAAAAATTAAACAAGTAGGAAATATTTTAAATCAATGAGTAGGGTATCCAACAACCTTGGATAAAAGTACCTTGATTTATACTTTCAAGAAATTCTATATTACCCTCACTAGGGTAAGCCCTCGATATGAATATATGAGTCTATATTTTTATCCCCACAATCCCTCACACTTTAAGGTAGTCGGAACCTCTGTCTTCCTATCTCTGGGAGTCTACAAACATTAAGGTTGTGGGAACCTCTATCTTTCTATCCCCAGAAGCCCTCGATTGTACAAAGTAACAATCAGAGTTATAGAAGGCAAGATGAAAAAGATGTTCATGGTTGAAAAAGATGTTCTTAAAACACATAAGGAATGAGACATTCTCTCTCTCTATAAATCACTTCAAATCATGTAATATCTAAGATCATAGAACGATAAAGTGATCATTCTAATGAGCTTATATTTATAGGCAAAACATCAATGGTCAGCTCCCTCCTCTAATGGTAATATTTTTAATCGAATCATGGAGGGACCTGTACACATGTCACTCAAGAAAAGATTAGTTAGAAACAAATTTCAAAACACCTTTTTATCTAGGAAAAACATGGGAAACATTATCATTCTTAAGAATGAATAATATGTAAGGGAAATAAAGTAGAATAAAAAAATTGAATAATTAGAATCTAGGAAATATAGAATTCATATTCTAAATATATGAACAACTAGAGTCAAGAAAAATGGATATATGGAGTCTTCATTCTGAGGAATTCCGAGTTTTAATACTGAGGAATTTAATGTTTCAATTATGAGGATTTTAGAGTATGAATTATGCAGAATTCAGGGTCCTAGTTCTAAGGAATTAAGTGTATGAATTCAAAGAGATTTAGAGAATGAATTATGAGTAATTAGGAGTCAGAATTCTGAGGAATTCAGAGTACGAATTTCAGAGAATTATGAGGTTCAATTTTTTAGAATTCAAAGTCTTAATTTCAGGGAATTCAGAGTCGGAATTTCAAATAATTCACTGTATGAATTTTAGAGAATTCGGGGTCTGAATTTTTGTGAATTTGGAGTATAAATTTCAAAGAATTCAGATACTTAATTTTTGAGAATTTTGAGTCTGAATATCATAGAATTCAGAGTCTAAAAAAGAAAGACATGATATCTAAGGAACTATAAGATTCCATGGTTTTGATAAGGATACAAATTTTATGACTTAATAAATAAATGATTAGACATGGTTTTGAGAAGACTTCAAATACGACATTGAAAACCAAGGTAAGGATAAAACTTTTTTGAGAGGAATAAAATTTTCCTTAAGAAAATGTGTTTGTGATTTTAAAAACATAGAGGTATGTAAAAGTCAGAAGGATACTTTATTGACTCAACAATCTCTACCTTTTGGAAATCACAAACAACCTTTCAAAAATAATATATGTTATAAGGAATTTTCTTTTTAGACTTCAAAAGAAATACTTATCTCTTTTTACTTATGACTAATGATTAATATGACTAACTCCCCCTTAGGTTTTGAAATGCCTAAGGATCGTATTCTTGTCTTTATTAAGGAAGTTACTTTTTCTTTCTTTAAGAAATTATTCTCTAAGTAGACCCCCGATACTTAATCTCCCCATTTCGTAGAGCATTATGTTCTTTTTATTTAATATTATTTTGATCATTATTTTCACCCACTTTGTGATTTTTAAAAATTAATGGACGGAATGAAAAAAATGTACCTGAAAGATTAGAAATATACAAGACAAAATAATGAAAGAAAATATTCATTATGATAGTAAAAATTGTTATAGGAGAAAAATAAAACAAAATATCATATTGTCAGGAAAATCATTCATCCTTATTTTCCTTTGGAATGAGATTTGTCAAGGTATCCTTTAATTTAATCAGTTGTTTTTGATCATCCTCAAACCTTTTTACCAACAAACTATGATCATGATTCTCCTTTTCAGGAGCCCTGATATTTTCTTCCCGAGACTTTAGAATTTATGTCTGGGAGATTACTACCTATTCTTGCTGTTTAAATATTTCTTATAACTCTTCCATGAGTTCTATTTATCTCTTTAAATTTAGAGAAACTGAATTAAACTTTGCATTTATATTTGTATCCTCTTGCATCTGTGTAGCTTTATTAAGATTCATCTTTTCTGAAAAACTAGTTGTAAGGTTTTTATTCTATCATCAGACTTATCAAAAGGATCTTTTACTAAATCTTGTAATTCTTACATAATTTTCAAATCATTAATTATTGTCTTAGAAGATTTGGTTATTTCCATGCATGATCTCATATGATCATCGTAACCAACATGAAAATTCTTGAACTCCATTTGAAGTTTGATAAAATTTCCCATGAGAATGATTATCGAATATGAAATCTGATTGAAATAATTATGAAGCAACTAAAATCATAAATTTACACATGGGAATAAAGGTATTATGTTCAATAATTTCTTCAAATACTAAACAATAAAATCATGACCCATTTAAATATGAATATTTGTAAGTTGACTCTTTTACTAGAAATTAATCTTTTACTAGATCTTCAGCTTTCCTTTTGGTTGTTCCACCAAAATCTTCCCTATATTTCACAACCACATCTTTCTTAGGAAAATCCTCAACCAATTTCATTGATTTATCAGATCTGAATATTGACTTCCCATTTTATTGTGTTTCAAGTTCACTATTCGAGACTTGGATTATATTATCTTCATCAAAATATTCTTTCTCAGCTCATTCTTTAATATCATCAGGATGAATGAAATCAAGGTTTCTTCTGTCATCATTAGAAGGTTTATCATCCTCATCATATCTATCATAATATTTCACTTGTGATATTATTTTGTTTGATTCATCCCGGGATGTTCTGATCGATATTTTGTCTTAATTAATTTTCTTCTCAGTATATTCTTCCACTTGTTGGACCACATCTTTACTCTCCTCTTATTATTCTTCTATTTATTATTTTTGAACTATCACTTCTTCTAAAATGGGTTCTGGTATTGAAAATTTCATTCCCATAGTTTTTAATGGAACTAGCTCTTGAAGGAATGATTCTTGTACCTGGTTCTATTTGGATTCCTTCTCAGTATCCTTAAGAAGGGCATAGAGATCTCATCTTCAAACATTTTCTTCTTCAAATTATTATCTTTTTTCTACCTCTCAAGTTCTTTATAAGATTTAATCTTCGATGTTTTTTCCTTAGCAGGGTCTAAAACAAATCTTTCATATCTCTCCTCCTTCTTCTTCTCTCTCCACATTACTACTACTTCATGAGAAAACGCCTTTTTATTTTTTGGATTTTGTGGAGCTGATTGAGTTTCTAAAATGGGTGTTTTTCTTTGTATTCCAATTCTTTATATTTTCTTTTCTTCTGGGGTTTCATAGAAGTTTCTCATACTAACCATTTATTGATTAAATATTGAGCCTCACTTTCAGAAAGATCATAAAAATCTCTTGATTTGGTACTAAAACCAACAATCATCATACTCAGAGTGTCATCACTCAAAAACATAATCCTGAAGGTTCTAGGTTTTGAACTATAGTGAATTTTAATGGATTCTAAAGAGAGAACAATGATATTTGATAATATCACCAGATAAATGATATTTAATATTTGAGGGTTTAATTATTTATATTTATGATGGTAAGAAAAATATACTTTATACAGATTACTTTTATCACATACACCAAAAAGTCCATAAAAAATATCACTTTGCATAATAGAGTTCTTGTCTCCCTTTATTAGAATTAGAAATCCCTGCAACCCCAAATCTAAAACCTGATGTTTGTTGAAATATGTTTGATATTTGGTGACTTTACACCGTTGAGTCCAAGGCACTCAATTTGTTGAACCTTCTCAAAACATCCTATATTATCTGGAAACTCGTGAGAGAAAAAATTGCTCCACCGTGGTAAGGAATACAAAGAATGTTTGTAGCCATTTTGAAGGATATTGAATAGGTTTTTCCATATCTTATGAAGGAAAAATTATCCCTTCATACTTATTTATAAAAACAAAATGAATCATAATATTTTAGGGGATGTTTAGGATAAGCCAGATCCTAAATCTTATGCTTAGATACACATAAAATTTTTCATCCATTCAACTTGATATTATTTTTATTCAAAGAATTATACATGGAAAAGAAATTTGAGTTAACTAATATTTATCTATATATTTTCCAATCCTTTCTTTCCTTGTTTGAAGCCATCTAATTCTGTGAGGAAACTTTGAGAGAAATTTGGAATGTAAAGAAAATAATAAAACTGAACGAATGATTTGTATAGGAGAAGAGTTTTGTGAAAAAACTCCTAAAAACCTGATGTGGGACACGGATTAGTGGGGCCTTTATATAGGATTCGAGATGACTTCTTGAATTACCAATTCAATCCAATAGTTGATATAAGTTTAATTTAATCTAATAGTAGCGATGTATTTCAACGAAGGATTTGGTGTGTTCTTATCTTTTTAGGTTTTATGGAAAAATCATATTTAAGGAAAGGGAATACGATAGAGTTTTCATAAAATAAGATAGAAATACCAACAATTAAAAAAATACAATTATGAAAATTCAAGTAAGGAAACATACCTTTTAAACTACTTAGAATGAATTGTCATTATTGAAAATTTTCTTATTAAAGAACTTATATTCTGGAAAATTTTATTAAGGAAAGGAAATTTTTGGTTCTGGAAATTTTGGTATTGAAAATTTTTATTAAGGAAAAAAATAAGTTCAGAAAAAAAATTTAAACGAAAAAATAAAAAAATTTACCCCCTTCTATGAAATGGTGTTTCTTAAATTAAGTATATAGGTTAAAAAAATGTTAATATGGAAGATTACCATATGATTATCATTCCTAACATTTGATTAATGTATTAAAATTTTTCATAGTGTAACTATTTTGTAAAAATATTAGAAATTTGATATTACATTTCGATAAATTGAAGAATGATATACCTTTTAAGTGTGTGATCCCTATGAAAGTGATTCCTAATATCTATGTGTTTTGTAAGAGTGTGATATGAATGGTTTTTTCATTGGGAAATGGAACTTGTATTATCACACAATAAATTTATTTTGGTAAAACTAATTCCATTGTCTATGAGTGTGTGTTGCATCAACAAAACTTGAGCACAACAACTTCCAGCAGCTATATATTCAGCTTCATCAGTAGAATGTTCTACTAAGTGTTGCTTCTTGAATGAAAAAGAAACTAATGAATCTCCTATGAAATGACAAGTTTTAGATGTACTCTTTTTATCCATTCTGCATCCACCAAAATCATCATCTGAAAATCTTTTAAAAAAAATCATTTCCAGAAGAATAATAAAGTCATAAGTCGATGGTTCCCATTAAATAGATAAAAATTATTTTCTCTTCTTTTAAATGTTATTCCTGTGGAATATATTGATATTTTTATTATAAGAAAAATTAAAATATTAATCTTTAAGACTAGAATTTATGTATAATAAACTTTCTATCATACCTCTAAAATATGTTTGATCTACTAGTTTCCCAGCTTCATCAGAATCAAGAGAAATTAAGGTACCAATTGGAGTTATTATAATTTTTGTATGGTCATATAAATAATTTTTAAGAATATATTTAATATAAATTTGTTGAGATATATAAGTTCTTTATCATTTTTGGGAAATTTTAAAACTAAGAAAAAATGTTAACTCATCCATCAAACTAATTTCTGTAACGCCCCGACCTCAGTTACCCAGAGTTGGTGCATTATTTTAATACATTGGCATGACTACAAGGAATCAAGTCCCAAAGGGCCGATCCTTTTATCAGTCTTGGAAAATATATTACATAAATGAATGTTACATTACACATTATAGCAAACAACACAACATAAGTAATCCTTTATGAACTCTATTATTCCCTTAGCTTAACCACGTATATCAATCAAAATGCACTTCTTGGAATCCTGGGAAAAATAAAACATAGAGAGGGGTGAGATCAGACACTCATTAAGAGTAAGAAATATAGCGTAAGATAACAAAAATATTAAGCATGGCAAATAATTGAAACCAATACCTTTACCAATAATAAACATGAATACTTTTATGGCAGGAATATGAGCTGAGTAAATAATGCCATAATAAAACATAATCATGGGTATTCCACTAGTCGAATGACCACATGAACCATCAATATTATTTTCATAATGAGGGAATTTATAATTACAGGCATTCTAAAACATTTGGTCAAGGCCTCGGCCAAGACATCAAAAAATGTTTAAGGCCTCAGCCAAAACTATATATCAAATTGGGAAAGGGCCTTAGCCAATTCCACGTCTAGTTGTCTCATGAGACCTACCGATGCATCTAGGATCTATAGCAGGCTCCACCCATCACATACTATGTCCAATACATTCCTCATATGAAAATGTTGAAACATAAGATAAACATTCATATTAGAACTAGCATACGAAATGTCAGTACTTTAACCAAAAACCATGAATGGTATAAAAATAGAACATCCACAATCAACCATATCATAAATCATTCAATAAAATATGGAATATGGTATTATAATAAATAAACCTCAATCAAAAATAATATCCAGTAAATGATGATGACATAGTTGAAAATGATGAGTAAAACTTTTTGAGAGAAATATCCTTTTTGTAAAATCATTTAAAAGTGACACATTTATAAAGGAAGTAATTTAAAAGATATTTTTGAATCAAAGTGTCCCATACCACATTGAAACTATTGAAAAGAATTATTATTTCAAGAAATTCATGTCCATATAAATATATCCTTAAAATCATTTTGAAAACATGGACATTAATTAAAAGTATTTAGAGAGATAAATCTTTAAAACAATTAAAATTATGATCTTGATGAAGAGTACCTTTCGAAAATCATTAAAATATTCATTTTGAAATAAATTTTTTAAAAAATGGACATGGATGATAAAATTTTTCCAGTAAATACTTACACATAAACAATCTCGGATAATAATGAGATTCAGGAATTAACCCTTACCAATTTGGTAACTTACAAAACATACACCCCATGAAAGAAGTATCATACATTGAATATGTAAATACACATAAATTAAAATGTATTACACAATGAATAAAATTATGAGAAGTAAATACACCACAAAAAAGGTAATAGTGGCAATATGGCATGAATCTCACGGGAATAAGGAGTGAGATGAAATCCCCTTACCTTGCACTTTCTTTTAGTCGAGGGTACATTTGACCTCCTGTATGATGACCATAGTATGTTATTAAATTATAACAGAACCATATTAATATTTATGATATCATAAATTATTCATTTATGAGTTTACACTACCCATTAATAATAATTTCCATGTTAAATTAACATTTCAGATAATAAGCGCTTTCTTTATCGTACGTGTTTTAACTTGTTACTATTGATTGTATCACTTAGATAATGATTTAAATACATACATAATATAAAACATGATTTATATATCATGTATATTTAGAATATTAATATGTATAATAGACATATATATGAAATGGAAAACACCGTTTATGGAGACGGTGGTCTGTATGTACGCATAAACGCTGTTTTCGTTTTCATATCGTATTGAACTGAACTAAGTGAATAAGATATATTTATGCAAATAAATAAATATACATATAAATATATATATATATATATACAGTAGCATTATTATGTCTTTTATTACATACTTATTAGTAATATATTTTTATAATCATCGATGAATGGTGGACTTGTAAATGAATCTCATCACGTCGTGGAGATGGTAATCCGTACGTACGCACGAGTGAAAATATCATTATTTTGACATTAAAATAATATATAATTGTATGTTATATAATATATACTGAATAATTATCATGATATATTTATTATTTACATTAATTAAACATCATTATTATACCCATCCAAATAATAATGTATTGAATTATAATTACACCACGACGTGGAGACGGTAAGCCGTACGTACGCACGTATGTTGACATGTCATTCAAAGCATGGATAGAATAATGAATATGGTTGTAAAATATCAAATTATATAGAAGATAATAGATTTATTGGTTTAGAATGGAAATAACAAAGAAAGAAGAAGTTGAAGAAGAAAGGAACTTGAAAGAGTGTGGTGAAAACATTACCTCTTTTTCGGGTTCTTCCATTTGATTTGATCAAAAGGGATCCTTAGGTTGGATTTCTGATCAAACTAAGGCCACTAGGTTGAAGTGAGGATAGTTGAGAGAATATTTGTTCAGGGTTTGGTAGATCCAAAAGGCTTTGATGTTATGAAGAATTTGTTAGAAGTGGTGTCCTTTTATAATAGAAAGGAGGGGCTCTTTAGGAAACAATTAAAGTATTAATTTAAAATAAATTCATATTCGGTTTATAATGGCTCCAAAGTGGATTATGCAAAGTATAATGTGGGTATGGGTCGAAATATACTAAACCAATAGGTTTTAGAAAGTTTTTGGTCACATTATTAACCTTATAATTTAGCTTTAACTCTTAGTTAATTAGTTTGACATTTACCATGTCTCTTTGTATTTTTATATTATATGGTTAATAAACATACTATAAACTTCCAAGAGACCCCGACGTGGTCCATTAATGATTCAGCTATCATGATATATGTCCTTTGGCCAAACGTTATATTTTTATGAATATAATATCAATTAAAAATATAATATTTGTTTTAAATATTAATTTATGTCAATTTTCACACTATTTGATATTTTGTTTTTTGTGAAAGTAATCACAAATTGATTACTTCGAACAAGATACATTAAATCAGATCTAACATGTCATAATCACCTAGAGAGTTCGTGTATGTCATAAAAACTTTGAAATTATATTTATTTTAATATTTATAATACCATTTATTTGATCTTCCATTAATATGGTAATTACTGCACCATCATTGTGTCATAAATAAATTTAATTATTTAATATATAAAAATTATAAGTAAAATACCATGATGTAGGAAATATATTTACCTTTATAATTAATAATTATAGTCGAATATATATTATTTATAACCCTATATTAAAATGGTTTAGTTAATAAACATTTAATTTAAAACTTTTAACTCTTCTTTAAATTAAATAATAATAAATGTCTTAATCTAATCCAAGTGGACTTAAAGGGTCATATTTTATTCCTAATATTGTTTTTGGTCAAATTAAACTTATCCAATAGAATTAGGACATGTTTTTGGGTAATAATAATATCATTTTTACCCTTAATTACCCTATCTAATTTTAACTATGGTAAATAAAAGTAAAAAAGTTACTATTCACCAAAAATTATTTTGATCTTATTGAACCACATTTTACTCCTTGATATTAACCGTGTATCTCGGATTTTCCAAATTAAACCCTCAGAAGTGGTAAAATTAAATTTTATATGAATTTAAAAATTCTCCTAGGAGGTGGGTAAAAGACGGTGAAAAGTTAAATAAAATTTTTATATACCTAAAATTATTATAAACTGACTCTAATGAATTAAATTGAACTTATATAGGTATTATGTATCTATTTTGACCTAAAATAAATTTAAATAAAGTAAATAATTTTTTAAATAAAAATTCGGTTTTAAACTATGACTCAGTGTTTTTCACTATTTATCAAAAATTAAAAGTTTTCAGAAAAATACCAAAAATATACCCTATTATAATTTAGATATTCCAAATCCAAAAATTATGTCTATTTTACCAAATTCAAAACATTTAAGTTACACTTATTAATTTAAAATTAATTCCTGTTGTCAAAACAAAAAGCGTGTTTTTAAGAAACAATAACTATCAAAAGATTGACACTTGTTTATGTCCAATTTCAAAGTGAAATTATTTCTAGCGACCAACATTGGATTAAATGGTAAAAATATAATCTAATTATACTTCAAAACCATTCATATGTATAGTTGAACACGATAAATTATCCTGATTAAAAAAGTTGTTTTCAGTTAAAATATAGTATTTTTCACTATTCACCCAAATATGAAATTTATCAAAAAAAGACCAAAAATTTATTGAAACTAAATTCTTATATCACTATTTTAATTAAGAAGTTTATTTTTTCAAATTGAATATATAAAAGTTTAAAATATTGGATTTAAAAAGGGTTCTCCATTAAAAGGTAGTAAATTTTCATTTTTTAAAAAATGCTTCGTTTATCTGAAAAAATGTATTTGTTCTTAAATTATGTCTAAGAAACTCATAATATGGATTCTAAAATTATAAGGATTATATAAAGTTCAAAATTCAGTTAATACTATTCATAACCACTTTTGAACGGCTAGTTTGGTAAGTCGTGGTGCACTTGAACTCAGTGTTGCGTGTAGTGCATGTTATTAAATTACTTTGAAAATAGAACGTACTATGAAATATTGGGGTGTTACATTCTTCTCTCATTCAATAAATTGTGTCCTCGCAATTTGAAATTGTTCTTCAAAAATAAAAGGTTGAAAATAGAAAATACCTTTGTGGGAAAACCCACATAAAAAATTGGGTTAATAAAATTTATCCTTAATAAGAGGAATATATATATAAATATATATATATCTATGTATGTATACTTGATATGTAGAGTTTCATCTTTAAACTAATTCCTACCACAAACTCATCTTTCACTCCAAATGATTTCAAAAAAATATTCTATTTATCCAAATCGTATAAGGTTCTAAAAATAATGAATTTTTAATTCATTTGTTAGACTATTTAAACAAACTAAATTACATAAACCAATACATCACGTAGTCCAGTTGTAGGTGATGCACCTTTGTCGCTCTTCGGTTGCGGGTTCGAGTCTTGAGGCCTTGTCGGACGCGACTAGTTTTCGCCCGACCTCTGGGTTTTCCTTTTATAACAATCCAAAAATAACCTTAACAATAGTATCCAATTTCAAACATAATTCATTCCAACCTTTAGACTTAACAAAAATACTTATATCCAAACTCTCAGTCCAAAATTTATAAGGAAGTTAAACATAATGATGATCCTTTTTCCAGGTAATAACATGTGAACACCATCATCATGTATTCTTTTAAAACACTACAACATCCTGAATTACCATAAACCTTATTTATTTCATTCATGCACCCTTATTCCTTATATAATACTGGATATACTCTTTCTATCCAAAAATGTTGAAAACTCCAACAATGATGGAATATACAAATCATTAATCAGTTTCAAGGAAGTCAAGAATATCCAATATAATTTATCCAAATCAACCATCTCTTATTCCAAAATCACTACCTCATTATCAGGACCATATTAAGGATTACCTTTCCATCAACCTTGTATTTTCCAAAAAGTGTAGATTACTATTATGTAACTTTTCTTAGAACCATATAATATCAAACCATCAATAAAATAGTACTTCAATACAATCTTTATTTATCTCCACAATTCATATAACCAGTATATTGTTGATACAACACTCAAATGAAATAATTCTATTTTAACAACATAAGAACACCAGTCATTCCTCTTCACATGAGGTTGTATCATAACTTTATTATTATCCAATAGAATCATTTAAGGTATACTCTGATCACTGAGACATTGATTCACGTAGTGTCCCAATGCCTTGTAGATGAAGCATTGTACATTTGATTTTTTTTCATCTTACCCTTGCAATCAGGTACTTGGTGTCCTTTTTCTCCACACTTATAACAAACACTCATTCCTTTCAAGAATTTTACATGGTGATTATTTCCACAGTTATGACATATAGGGAAATCCTTCTTTTCCCTCTTCCCTTTATCCATATTTCTCTATTCCATCCTTTTCTTGTCTTGATTCCCTTTCAATGCTTTAGGACTCACAGAATTATTTACTTATCTTATTAACACATGATACTATTTCTTCATATGTTGACAATACATTTGAGACTACTTACCTTCTAAATGTTGGTTAATACTATGAAAGATATGATCCTTCTTTGTGTTTGGATAATTTGTATTTCTGGAGTTCACATTCCTTCTATTGGGCGCCATTTCTATACAGTGGCATACACTAGGTTAGTTTATGAATCGAAATTCATAATTCCAAACATGTAAGATACCTAACGTAAATTGAATAGTTTATAGATATAATCCATAATCACAACATTTTCTTCTTTGAGGAGGTATATACTCATTAACTCTTCATAGTGGTTTGTAAATAAAATGATAATTATCCTAAGAATATCCCCAGGGAGTGTCGTAACCAAGAGTGAAACAAGGCCTGTTGTCGTGAACCAGTTCCCGTTTGAGTCTAGCTCAAACTTGTGTTTTCAGGTTTTACCCCTAGGTACATTTGTTCCCAAGCCACCTCTTCCAGCTCGTATCCAGACATGGATGTATTTCAATGGAAAACCCACAAAATCTATACATTAACAAAATTCTAAGATAGTATTCTATACTAATCCTGAAAGTCTATATTAGGGTAATGTGATCTAATCAGAGTTTATCTAAATCTAGTTTCCAAGGTTATTTCTAAACTTCCTCTGATACAAATTGTAATTATGTCACCTAAGTTACTCAAGGTCAGTGGATTATTTTAAAACATTGGCATGATTACAAGGAATCAAGTCTCGAAGGACAGATCGATTTAGCAGTCTTGGAAAATAGATTACGTAAATGAATGTTACATTACACTTTATAACATACAACCGAACATAAGTAATCCTTTACGAACTCCATTATTCCCTTAGCTTAACACTATATATCAATAAAAATTCACTTCCTGGAATCTTGGAAAAAATAAAACATAGAAAGGTGTGAGCTCAAACGCTGAGTAAGGGTAAGAAATACCAAGTAAGATAACATAAATATTATGCATGGTGAATAATTGAAACCAATTCCTTTAACAATAATAAAGAAGAATACTTTAATGGAAGGAATATGAGATGAGTAAATAATTCCATAATAAAACATAATCATGGGTATTCTACTAGTCTAATGACCACATGAACCATCAATATTATTTTCATAATGAGGGAATGTATAATTCCAGATATTCTAAAACATTTTTTCAATGCCTCATCCAAAACTAAATATCAAATTGAGAAAGGGCATCAGCCAATTCCACGTCTAGTTGTCTCATGAGACCTTCAGATGCATTGAGGAGCTATATTGGGATCCACCTGTCACTTACTACGTCCAATACATTCCTCATATGAAAAGGTTGAAACATAACGTAAACATTCTTATTAGAACTAGCATACGAAATGCCAATAATTTAACCATAAACTATGAATGGTATAAAAATAGAACATCCATAGTCAAACATATCATAACTCATTAAATACAATATGGAATATTGTATTATAATAAATCATCCTCAATCAAAAATAATATCCAATAAAGGATGTTGACATAGTTGAAAATGATGACTAAATTTTTTTGAGAGAAATATCCTTTTTGTAAAATCATTTAAAAGTCACAAATTTATAAACGAAGTAATTTAAAAGATATTTTTGAATCAAAGTGTCCCATACCACTTTTAAACTTTTGAAAATAATTATTATTTCAAAACATTCATGTCCATATAAATAAATCCTTAAAATCATTTTGAAAACATGGACATTAATTAAAAAGATTTAGAATGATAAATCTTTAAAACATTTAAAATTAAGATCTTGATGAAAAGTATCTTTCAAAAATCTTTAAAATATTAATTTTGAAATCAATTTTATGAAAAATGGACATGGATGATAAAAATGTCCCAGTAAATACTTATACATAAACAATCTCAGATAATAATGAGATTGGGGAATTAACCCTTACCAATTTGGTAACATACAAAACATACACCCCATGAAAGAAGAATCATAAAATGAATATGTAAATACACATATATTAAAGTGTATTACAAAATTAATACAATTATGGGCATTAAATACACCACAAAAAAGGTAATAGTGGCAATATGGCATGAATCTCACGGGAATAAGGAGTGAGATGAAAACCCCTTACCTTACACTTTCTTTTTATCGAGGGTACGTTTAACCTCCTCTATGAAGACTGTAGTATGTTATTAAATTATACCAGAACCATATTAATATTTATGATTTCATAAATTATTCATTTATGACTTTACACTACCCATTAATATTAATTTCCATGTTAAATTAACATTTCAGATAATAATCGCTTTCTTTGTCGTACGTTTTTTAACTTGTTACTCTTGATTGTATCACCTAGATAATTATTTAAATACTTACAAAATATAAAATATTATTTATATATCATGTATATTTATAATATAAATATGTATAATAGTCATATATATGAAATAGAAGACACCGTTTATGGAGACGGTAATCCCTACGTACGCATAAACGCTGTTTTCGTTTTCATATCGTATTGAATGAAACTAAGTGAATAAGATATATGTATGTAAATAAATAAATAAATATATATATATATATAAATATATATATATCTCAGTATCATTATTATGTCCTGTATTACATACTTATTAGTAATATATTTTTATAATCATTGATGAATGGTGGACTTGGAAATGAATCTCATCGCGTCGTGGAGATGGTAATCCGTACGTACGCACGAGCGAAAATATCAATCTTTTGATATTAAAATAATATATAATTGGATGTTACATCATATATAAATAATAATTATCATGTTATATTTATTATTTACATCAATTACACATCATTATTATACCCATCCAAATAATAATGTATTGAATAACAATTACACCACGATGTGGAGATGGTAAGCCATACGTACGCACATATGGTGACATGTCATTAAAAGAATGGATAGAAAAATGAATATGGTTGTAAAATGTCACAATATATAGAAGATACTAGAGTTATTAGTTAAAAATGGAAATAACAAAGAAAGAATAAGTGGAAGAGGATAGGAACTAGAAAGAGGGTGGTGAAAGCATTACCTCTTTTTCGGGTTCTTCCTTTTGATTTGATCAAAAAGGCTCCTTAGGTTGGCTTTATGATCAAACTAAGGCCTCTCAGTTGAAGTGAGGATAGTTGAGAGAATATATGGGTAGGTTTTGGCCGAACAAAAATTCTTTAAATGTATGAATGATTGGTTATAAATGGTGTCATTTTATAAGGGGGAGGAGGGGCTCTTTAGAAAAAACGTAAAGTATTAATTTATAATAAATTAATATTCGGTTTATAGTGGCTCAAAAGTATATTATTAAAATTATATGGTGGGTATGGGTCAAAATACACACAAAAAATAGGTTTTAGAAAGGTTTGGGTCACATTATTAACATTATCTTTTAGTTTTAACCCATAGTTAATTAGTTTGACATTTACCATGTATCTTTATATTTTTTTATTATATGGTTAATAAACTTACTATAAAATTTCAAGAGACCACCAAGTGGTCCATTAATGATTCCAATATCATGATATAAGTCCTTTTTCCGAACCTTAGATTTTTAAGAATAGAATATGAATTAATCATAAAATATTTGTTTTAAATATTAATTTCTGTCAATTTTGACACTATTTGATATTTGGTTTTTGTGAAAGTCATAACAACCTGATTCATTCGAACAAGAGACATTGAATCATCCCTAAAATTTCATAGTCACCTAGAAAATTCGTGTATGTCATAAAAACATTGAAATTATATTTATTTCAATATTTATAATACCATTTATTTGATTCTTTCAATAATATGGTAATTTCTACATCATCATTGTGTCATAAATAAATTTAATTATTTAATATCTAAAAATTATAAATAAAATACCATGATGTATTAAATCTTTTTACCTTTATAATTAATATTTATAGTAGAATTTATCTTATGTATTACCCAATATTAAAAATAGTTTAGTTAATAAACTTTGAATTTAACACTTTTAACTCTTCTTTAAATTAAATAATAATAAATGTCATAATCTAATCCATGTGGACCTAAAGGGTAATATTTTATTCCTAAGGTTGTTTTTGTTTAAATTAAACTTATACAATAGAATTAGGACATGTTTTAGTGTAATAATAATATCATTTTTATTCTTAATTACCCTATCCACTTTTAATCGTTGTAAATAAAAGTAAAAAGTTACAATTCACCAAAAATTATTTTCATCTTATTGAACCATATTTTACTCCTTTATATTAACCGTTTCTCTTGAATTTTCAAAATTCAACTCATAGAAGTGGTAAAATTAAGTTTTATGTGAATTTATAAATTCTCCTAGGAGGTGGGTAAAAGACGGTGAAACGTTCAATAAACTTTTTATATATCTAAAATTATTATTAACTAACCCTAATGAATTAAATTGAACATATAAAGGTATTATGTATATATTTTGACCTAAAATAAATTTAAATAAAATAAATAATTTTTTAAATAAAATTTCTGTTTTAAACTATAACTCAGTGTTTTCACTATTCATAAAAAATTAATAGTTTTCAGAAAAATACCAAAAATTTAATGTAGTCTAATTTCGATATTCCAAATTTAAAAATGATGTATATTTTACCAAATAAAAAACAAAGAATTTAGATTTATTAATTTAAAATTAATTCCCGTTGTGAAAACAAAAAGTGGGTTTTTAAGAAACAATAACTATCAAAAGGATGACACTTGTTTATGTCCAATTTCAAAGTGAAATTACTTCCAATGACCAAAAATGGATTAAATGGTAAAAATATAATCTAATTAAACTTTAAAAACATTAATATGTATATTTTAATACTGTAAATTATTTTTATTAAAAAAGTTGTTTTCAGTTAAAATATAGTATTTTTCACTATTCACCCAAATATGAAAGTTATCAGAAAAACACCAAAAATTTATTGAAACTAAATTATTATATCCTGATTCTAATTAAGAAGTTTATTTTTTCAAATTGAATATATAAAAGATTAAAATATTGGATTTGAAAAGGGTTCTCCATTAAATGGTGGTAAAATTTCATTTTTTAAAAAATGATTCTTTTATCTGAAAAAACTGTATTTTTTTCTTAAATTAAGACTATGAAACTCAGAATATGGATTATAAAATTATAAGGAATATATAAAGTTCAAATTTCAGTTAATATTATTCACAACTACTTTTGAACGGCTAGTTTGGTAAGTCGTGGTGCGCTTGAACTTAGTGTTGCATGTATGGCAAGTTATTGAATTACATTGAAAATATAACGTACTATGAAATCTTGGGGTGTAACAATTTCAAACTCAAATTTCAAAATATTCACAAATTAATCAGTTAAATTTTGTTGTGTTGATCCGAATATAATTTCATCAACATATCTTTGATCAATCAAAACATTTTTCTTATCATTATTTATAAAAAGAGTTGGATCAGTAGTTTCATTAACATAATCATTTTGTAACAAAAATTATGTAAGTATATCATAAAATTATCTAGAAGCTTGTTTAAGTCCATATAAAGATTTTTTATGTTTGAATACATGTTCGGGATGTTTTGTGTCTTCAAAACCCAAAGTTTGTTTAACATATATTTCCTCTTGAACATATCCATTAAGGAAAGCACACTTTACATCCATTTGAAACAGATGGAAATTAAAGAATTCTACAAATGCGAGTAAAATAAGAAAAGATTTAAGTGTAGTTACTGGAAAATAGGTTTCTTCATAGTCTATTCCTTCTTTTTGATTATAGAATTTAGAAACTAATATTGCTTTCTTTCTTACAATGATTCCATTTTCATCACAATTATTTCTGAAGACCCATTTTTCTCAAATTATAGAATTTTCCTTAGGCCTTTTAACAAAGGCCCATACATTGTTCCTTTCAAATTCATTTAGTTCATATTATATGGATTTAATTCAATTATCATCATCTAAAGCTTCATAAGTGATTTTTGGTTCTAATTGGGAAAGAAATGCTAGATATTGTACTTCATTTATTAAATAACTTCATGTCCTTACACATTGATTTACATCACCAATAATACTATCAATGGGATGATTCTTAAGGAAAAACTGATTTGGGTTTTATAAAGCTTTTTCATCAACATAAGGTAGAATTTATTCTAGGGTGAATAATTTAGAAACATTTTCTTGAGTATTGTCATTTTTAGAATAATTTTCCATCAAAGGTTGATAATAATTATTTGAAAACACATCTAAGGATTTCATTTGGGGTTGTTTAAAAACAAAAGGATCACTTTCCTCAAATTTAACAATAATTTTTTATTCACCACTACAAGAATCTTTGTTAAAAACTCTATAATCCTTAGACGTAGTGGAATATACTAAGAAAGTTTCTTCATCAGATTTAGGTGTGAATTTATATAAGTTATATTTAGTATTCAAGATGAATACTTTGCATCCATAAGTAAGAAATTATTGGTTTTTGACTGGTCCACAATTCATAAGTTTTTTTATTAAGCAATTGTATGATTAAAACTCGATTTATAGTATAAAAAATAGTACTAACATCTTCACCAAAAAAGTGTTTACTAATAGAATATTCAATCAACATGGTTCTAGTTATCTCTTGAAGAATTTTATTTATTATTTCATCAACACCATTTTGTAGAGGAGTTATTAGATATTAGAAGTTATGAGTTATGCCTTTTTTACTACAAAAAGTTTTAAAAGTTTAATTTTAAAATTAACCCTCTTGAACACTATGAATAGTTATCATTGTTAGGGTTTTTCTCATTTTTTACTTGGGAAAAAAAGATTTAAAATAAGAAAACATTTCAGATTTATTTTCTATAAAATATTCCCACATAAATATAGTATAATCACCTACTAAAACAAATACATAGTTTTTTCCTCCAATACTTTGAGTTTGTGTTAGACAGAAAATATCAATATGCACTAGCTATAAGGCATCAAAAGTTGATAATTCAGTAATTTATTTGAAACTTGATTTATACTTATTTCCATATTGAAAAGGATCACATAATTTTTAAGAATCAAATCTAATCTCTAGTAGATCCTTAACAAGTCTTTTCTTTGAGATTTTTCATAGGTTACTTTGGTTACATTGTCCTAGTCTTATATTCTATAACCAATATTGATCTCCCATTGCACTAATCCAAGGTAGGTCTTGTATTCTAAGGTCTTCTAAGTTCAGTGTATAAACATTATCATGCCCATGGGCATAAATAATAAACACTTCCTTGGAATTGTGTACTAATAATTCATTATTCTTAAAATTCAAAAGGTAACCTTCACCACATATTTTACTTATTCTTATAATGTTGTTCTTAATAACTTTAACAAATAAAAAATTTCAAATTAAAGCTTTTCCAAGAAGAGAAATGTTACCTATACTAACCATTTCTCCCTGAGCATTATCTCTGAAAGTTTCTTTTCCTCGTTTCAACTTGATAATATTTTCAAATAAATTTTTGTTACCAGTCATGTGCTGGGAATATCCACTATGCACATACCATATATTGTTGTTAGTACTTAATTTAGTTTTCTAAAAATAAAAAATTTATTATTTCTGAATCCAAACCTTCATGGATCCAGAAATTTTATAAAGTAAAATATTAGTAATCCATATTTTCTTATAAATATAAGATTTATGAAAACCTATGGATTTGATTTTATTTAAAGAACAATTTTTCTCCCAATTTCCACCATATTGACACATAGTACTAAAGGGATCACTTTGGGGAACAAAATAATTATTACAAAAAATTAATTTTGAATTTGTATAACCAAATACCAAACTATCCCTAAGTGGATGGAGTTGTGAATACATTTTATCAAATTATTTCCTTCTAGAAGTGAAATTTGATTAAATATTCCTTTTGGATTTTTTTCAATTTAAGTCTAATGACTAAATTCTTATCCTCAAAATAATTAGTTTTGGATCTTGAGTTATTGTCTAAAATATTTTTCTTAGAAATAAAGATTTTCCGGATCCTTGGAAATTTTATCCTTCTCAAAATGAACTTCCTTAAGATTTTTGTAAAAACTTTCAAAATCAAGATTTTTTTTCAAGATCTTTAAAACGAGATGATACTTATTTTGTTAAAATAGAAATTATACAATTTTCTTTCTCTAACTTCCTATTTATCTTACATGTTTTATTTTCAATTAATTTATAAAATCTAGAAACTTATTCAATTGAAGGTAAGGTATTGTCTTCTAATGAAGAAGATTATTTATTTTAAGATTCATAATATTCTTCATTAGGTAAATTATCATTTAAATAAATATTGGTTAAGGATTCAGCATTGTGTACCTTATCCATAAGACACTAATTTTAAATAGGTAGTCTCACTATAAGACCAATATTGTTTTAAATAGAATATTCATATTCTAATGATTAATCTAAAGAGTCACCATTAATGGAACTCCAGGTGTCATTTTATTTTAGGACATTATAAGTCTTATATTTTTAGTTCTTTTTTATATTACTTCCAAAATTATTTTCCTTTGTTTCTTTTCTCTTAAGAATAGGACAATCAGGTTTGATATGTCCAACCCTTTTACATTTATAACAAGTTACTTCATAATTGTTCTTTTAATTTCTATATTTCTTCTTAAATATTTACTAAAAATATTTATTTCCCACAATATTGTTCATCCTTTGAGATATATTGGCAAAATCGTTATTAGAGTGATCACTATCACTTGATTCTGATATAAAAATAGCTTTCTTATCTATAGATCTAATTACTCTTTCTGGAGTCATGGATTTAGATATAGCATTGAAAGCTACACTTCCATTACTATTATTCTTCTACTTGAAATCTGCATCTATCTTCATTCTTGTTTTATGTTGAAGAAGAGTTCCAAATAACTCATCAAGAGTAATGTTAATGACTTTTCTATTCTCATCAATAGTTTTCCTTTTTGATTCCCATTGTTTAGAAATGATGTCAATTATCTTGTCCACAAGAATTTCATCATAAAGACCTTTATCTCCCATATATTTAAGACCGTTGACAATGGTCATGAATATTTTTTGGACTATTCAAACTAGTTCTCCATACGGAATATAGAATCCATGATAACCATCTCTTAACAAAACTCTTCTAGTTTATATCACATTAGAAGATACAATGTGTGTAATTTCATGTTTTTTCCAAATACAATTGGTATATTCACAAGAATATATTTGACTACATATATTCCTGGTCATATTACTCAACAAAGTATTGCATACCTTGTAGTTTAGTTTATATTCTAGATTCTATTGATTGGTGAAAGTTCTGATTTCCATACCTAGAATTTTGTAATCTCCAATGAGAATAAAAAAGTTTTCTACTCTAGTGTTAATGAAAAAAAGTATTCATCATATCTCTCTAGTGATCATAATCATTACCATCAAAGATTGGTGGTCTGGTAGGATTATGGTTTTCTATAGAACCAATATTTATACCCACTACTCTATAAGAAAACATTTTTCAAGAAACCATGTTAAAATTATAAATTTATAAACAAATATAAAAAACAATAAGCCAAACTTTAAGAATAAAAGTTAATTAAGAAAATTTATAACATAAAAAAAATGAGCAAGAAAACTTATATGTAAATATAATTATTTTAGAGACCTTTCTCTAATAGAAATTTTAGGATCGAAATAGAATATATAGCTACTCAATTACAAGTGGGGGGGGGGGGTGAATTGTAATTTCAAAAACTTTCTCTTTTAACTTTAAGGAAATCTATGATTAACAAAGTTAAACAAGGTAAATTAAAAAACCCTCTTTGGTTCTTACTTTAAGGGATAATAAGAAGGGCCCGGGTCCAATTATAAGAAACCTAAACTTAATTAAGTTAAAATTAAGTAAGCTTGAGTAAGGTTTTACATAGAGAAATATTCTACCTTAAAGAATATAAATCTTATTTATATTAGATTTAAACAAGTATAAGAGAGTAAAGGAAAGTTATTCTTTTTTTTATTTAGTAAAATATAGCGGAAATAAAACTTGTAACAACAAACAAGTAAAAAATTAGTAAATATTTTAACGCAAAGAGAAGGGTATCCACCAAACTGGGATAAAATTACCTTGACTTATAATTTCATGAAATCCTGTCTTACCCACAAAAGGGTAATCCCTCGATAATAATATCAAATTCCATCTTGCTTTCCCTACAAGCCCTCATACATTATGGTATTCAGCACCTCTGTCTTCCTATCCTCAGATGTCCTTGAACTTCATGGTATTCAGAATCTCTGTCTTCACATAACTGAAATCCCTTTATTGTACACAGTAATAATCAGACTCACACAATGCAAGATGAACAAGATGTTCACTATTGAAAAATATGTTTATAAAACACATACGGAATGACTATATTTCTCTCTCTTGAAATCACTTCACATCATATAATCTCTAGGATCATATAACAATAATGAGATCATTCAAATAATATCCTATTTATAGGAAAACGATCATCGTTCTGGTCCCTCCTCCATCAATCATATTATCCTTGAATCTTAGAGGGACCTATGCACATGTCACTCAACCAATGTTTAGTTAGAAAAAAATTATACGACATCGTTTTATGTAGGAAAAACATGGGAGACATTATCATTTTTATGAATCAATAATATGTAATGAAAATATTATATCTTAATTAAAAGGGAAAATTTATAATCTTGGAAATATAGAATTCCGAGTCCAAATATATAAACAATTAGATTCTACAGAAAAGGATATTCAGTTTCTGAATTATGATGAATTGGGAGTCAAACTTCTGAGGAATTTAGAGCCTAAATACTGAGTAATTCATATTCTGAATTATGAGGAATTTGGAGTCCGAATTCCAAGGAATTCAGAGTCCAAACTATGAGGAATTCAGTGTTGGAATTCTAAGGAATTAAAAGTCTGAATTTTGAGGAATTTAGAGTATGTATTTTGAGTAATTGAGAGTCCAAATTATAAGGAAGTTAGAGTCTGAATTCTGGGAAATTTGGAGTCTTAATTTCAAAGAATTCGATGTTTGAATTTCAGAGATTTCAAAGTATGAATTTCAGTGAATTCAGAGTATCACTTTCAGTGAATTCAAAGTTTGAATTTCAAAGAATCCAGACTGTAAATTTCATATAATTCAGAATCTGAATTTCAGAGAATTTAGAGTCTGAATTGCAGAGAATTTAGTTTCTGAATTTTAGAGAATTCAGAGTCTGAATTTTAAAGAATTTGTTGTCTGAGTTTCATAGAATTATGAATCTAAAAACCTAAGGACTTGATATCAAAGGAAGTTTAATATTCTGAGGTTTTGATAAGGATATGAATATTATGACTTAATAAAAAAATGATTAGTCTTTGTTTTGAGAGGACATTAAATAAGACTATGAAAACCTGGATAAGGATGAACCATTTCTTAGAGAAAGAAAATTTTTCTTAAGAAAATGTTTTTTTTGATTTTCAAAACATTGAGGAATGAAAAAGTCATAAGGGAACCTTATTGTCTAAACACTTGTAGCCCCACTAACAATGTTGACTAGGAAATTCCTGGATTTTGGGTGGATTAATGAGTGCTAAGAAGCATTCTGTTATATTATTGAGAATCTCTTTAGTTCTCTAATGCTTCAGTTTCTTGAGGAGGGTGTGATGTTTATGGGTTTTTATGACACATCCCTTATAGTCTTGGGATTCATGTTAATGAAACATAGAGTGGTGATCTATTATGGGTCTATGTATTCATTTTATTAGGAAAGTAACTATGACACCAATCATTTTTAGTTTGCGGTAGTTGTGTTTTTTCTATTGTTTTGGTGTCATTACCTCATTGGGGATTAATTTTTGGTGTTTACAAATCAACTGATATTGATGTATATATTTTCTCAGTGTGATGTAATTCCATGACCATAAAGGTGGATATATTTTCTTTATGTTTTTTTGAGATATATTATACCCCAGTGAAGCGAAATGTGTATGTCGATGTATTGAGACAGAAGAACCATGAAGATGTGTCTTAGGAGTCTTCCAATGATTGGAAAGGTATGAAATAGTTTTTAGTGATGCATATTGACATCTGAGAGAGATATGGTCAAAATGTTCATTATAAGATAACATTGGAGTCATTTTTTCCACATTAGCTGGAGGAGTCTCCATGGGGAGACTCAATGGTAGAGTTGATGCATGATCATGTTTCCCCTGGTGATTCTCTCGAGGGAAGGTCAGAGGATGGTCAAAACCTAGTGTTATCCTTGGGGAGGCAATTTTTTCCACTAGTGATGTGTGTGGGAGTTCTCAATAAGATTAATAGATAACCTTTAGCAGTAAGACATGGTGTGATAATGATGAATTGTTGAATAAGGGGATAGCTATGGTTGTAAGATCCCAGTTTTTGGAAGTGTGTGTTTTTGTTATGTTTTGGTTGAATCCCTTGTTTCGAGCTTCAAGGGATGTCTTCTGAAAGTATGAGAGGTCTTGGGGGTGTTTCGGGGGATCGGGGCACGAAAGAAGGGAAAGCTGGACAAGACAAGCCAAGGCGTACGACCTGCGCATGGCCAGGGAAAACCGTGCGGCTTACACCGGTAAACCATGCAACCATGCCTCCTTCAGACAGTGCCATGAAAAGAGTTTGTGCATGGTTTGTCAAACCATGCGGCCAAACTGTGGGACCTCTTAAAGTTGGGAAAAATTACAAAATTTCCACCCCTGGATATTAAGAACCCACTCAAGATTTCCTCTCCATTCCTCCCTCTCCACCCTAGGATTAACCAAATCTCCCAAGAGCTCCAAGAGGTCAATCTCCCTTGTTTCTAAGGTGATTTTGGTGCCGTTGGATATGGATCGAAGCTCTGGGTAAGGCTAATCCCATCCTTTCTTCTCTTTTTGTTTTAGGGTTTGTATCTTCTCTCCCTCATGATTCGAAGCTCTAAAACCCTATCTTTTGGCTGAGTTCCAGGTTGAAGCTCCAAAGGCTGGTCAGATTGAGGTCTAAGGACTTGATTGAGTGTGCGTTCAACCGCGGTTTCGAGGTAGGTGGTCTAAAAACGCTATCCCATAGTTTTATGGTGGATTTATGCATGTGTGGATTTGATCATGGTTTCCTTTTGATGATCTTTGATCGACCTTGATGCGTTTGGTATAAAGGATGTTTGAAAATGGTAAATGGGAACCCTCACGTTCCCTAATGTGATGCATCGATAATGACTTGACCTAATTGGGGCCATCCATGGGTTGTGTCAGCTTTTCCTGGGCTTAGAGATTGTTATTAAACAAGTGACCTTGTTGTAATAAATGGTATATCCCTTGAAGAATATGTTTTCATGATTGGATAGACTTGGAATATAAGTTAGTTGATGCACCCAGACTTGGAAATAACCTAAATGTTATTTGGAATGGGATGAATGGTTGATTCCAGGAAATGTTGAACGGGTTAAATGGGTTAATGTGTAAACTGATTAAAGACCATAATGGGATAAGTTATGGGTTTAGTGTTGGATGCTTATTGAGATAGGCATAACACATGGGAATTTGGTGAATGGTTATATGATGTGAAATGGTAATGTGTCAATGGGTTAAGGCATAATGTGAATTCCCATGTGGTTTGTTGTGAATGGTGTTTGTCAAAGGGCAATGGTATGGTGGGTTGATGGTAAATTATATAAGCATGTGCACATGGCTTGGTTGTGTGGGGTATGACTTGAGGATCTATGCCCATGGGTCAAGTAAATACTGATGCTCTGAACTCCACCCTAAATGAATCGGTTAGGAATGGGGACTAAGGATCTATTCTCTTAACAGTTGCATCCACCCTAACTGAGGCTTCGAGGTGAAGATATGGTTTCTATGAGGGGGTTGGTCCTAGTGAGATAGGAAAACAATTTGTTTCCCTCTTGCATATTATTGTTGGCCTTAAACCCATGTAACATAATGTATGTGATTAACCCATGGAAATGTGATGAAATGGTAAGTGATGATAATTGGTGTGAAATGAATGGTAATGGAAGTGGCGATGGATTTGGATCTAAAATGGTTAATGGAACCTTAAATAATTACTTTTAAATTATCATTCATATTCTTTTTGCATGCACTACCAGTTCATACTGGATATTTTTTAGACATTGTTGGTGGTGGCCTACTGAGTTGTAATCACACCCTACTCGGGCCGCCGTTGGGTACTCGAGCTGACTTCTTCTTTACAGGTTAGGAGAAGGGCAAGGGTCCTTGCTAGATAGTTGAGTGGACACTGTTATCACTTGGTGGAGGATCCGGACATGGAGTTGGGACCATTTTGGAGATTTTGGATGTGGTCTTTATTTTGGGCTTTTGTTCACTTTTTCACTTGTAGTAGGACATGTCATATTTATTGTTTGAAATGGTTGTTATACTAGTTCCATGTTTATTGTTTATGGTTTCCGCTATTGGTTTATTTCTGTTGTGGATTACTCTGATTGAAAGGGGGTATAGTGTCCCCACTTGACCACATAGAACCCCGCTGCTAGTCGGCCAACATTGGTGTACAGGGAGACGTGCTTAAGGTTATGTAACTACCCAGCTCAGAGCACCGGTTTAGTGTCTTCCAGGTCAGGAACGTTACAACATGGTATCAGAGGAGGTCTTTATTCTCCTTTTCTGAGGTATTGTTTTTTGGGATAGGTTGCTAGGGGTTAAGATGTGTCAGGAATTGGTAAATGATCTCGTGCTTGGGAGTATCTAACCCATGTACAAGGGAAAACCCAAGTCACCCTGGGTGGGAAATGTTGTTCTTGGATGTGTGTTTTTAGAGTTGATGATATTTCATCATTGGGTGATGCACATGTGGTTTGATGTGACTGTTTTATGATATTTGGCTCTGGCCTTAATGGCATGAGGATTTGTACTCATGCATCATTGTAGGCACCTAGGGAGATATGTGGCATGCATTGTGTTATGCACACGCACGGGGTGGGTGTGTGAGGTAGTAAAGTTATGTGCATCATGAATTTAATGAAACCAAGAAATAATGAGAAGAATGAAATAAAACAAGTGGGTAAATGATGTTTAACAATATATAAGGGTTTGAAATGAAGTGGAAAATAATTTTGTAAAATGTATGGTGAGTTTGGTGGTAGTGCATGGTTGTTTTCCCCATGTGGGCCAAGTCCCACGGTAGGGATGGTCCGGGCGGTGAATATGAGGTGTTAATGTTGTTGAATTAGTATACGAAAATGGGTTTTTGTAGCTAGTAAATAGATTTTGATGATGTCGTGAAGGTTTTATGGTATGCGTGATGAATCTTGTGCCTGGAAATGTAGATAAATGCCACCACGACTTTGATTACCAGTTGGGAAACAGGAGGATGTTGCTGAGAACCCTCCTCTGGCAGACGAGCATGAAAATGTGCTGATCAATGAAGGTAGAGAATACCAGTTCTAGGAGAACATGGCTTGCCTTATATAGATAATGGATCGTGACCCAGGGCAGGTTGCACCGAGTATGTTTGAGCTGAACAGGGAGTTCTAGCTATAGCACCCTCTGACCTTCACTAGAGAGGGTGGGCCAGAGGCAGCAGAGTTCTGGATAGAGTCTGTCCAGACGATACGGGATCATATGGAGACCCCTATTTTAAAGCGAGTATAGATGGCTGTTTATTTTTTGCAGGGCCAGGAAAGGCGTTGGTGGGACATTCAGGCTCAGACCGAGCAGGCTGAGGGGATTTCATGGAAGGTCTTCCAGGAGAAGTTCCTGGAGTGTTTCTACCCAGAGACTTTGAGGTAGGATAATGCTACAGAGTTTATGAGCCTGACTCAGGGCTCACTATCGGTGATGGACTATTCTAGTCGCTACATTTATTTTCAACGCTTTGTACTGGTGCTACTAGGGGATGAGGTAGCGGTAGAAAAGCGTTTCTAGGATGGGTTGAGACATGAGATTAGTTCTCATGTAAATATCTTCCTCTTGAAGAGGTTTGTAGAGGTGGTGGATCAGGAACTCATCTCTAAAGGGAACCTTAAGGGAGCTTCGGGTGGTGGGATTGTCATGCCAGCTAGGCGGACAAGTGGTGCATCTTCCGAAGGTCGGAAGCGCAATTTGGAAAGTTTCCTAAAATGTGGTCAGAAGAGCGGTTCAACCTCTCAGAGTGGGAACCAGATGTTCTGTTATCAGTGTGGTAGGCCAAGTCATATGTGTGGTCAGTGTCCTCGACCTTTATTTGAGTGTCGTTCGTGCGGCATGATAGGGCATGTGTAGAGGTTCTGCAGGAATCCTCAGCTGACGGGTGAGCATGATGATGAAAAGCTGGTACCAGATACGGGAAGTGGATCAATTGCCCCATATAAGGCAGTCAGTTGGAGCTCCACATGCCGTACTAGTAGGGGCGTTGGATGGGGGAATCTAGGTTAAGATCGCTCATGCTAGCAGGGCAGTGCGGCACAGGGTACTCAGGCTGGGGCCCGGGGTAGAGGGGCAGGTCTGCTTTAGGCAGTTCAGTTTGCGCCTGGTGATTGCAAGGCCGGACCTTCAACTGTTCGAGGTACGATCCTTGTAGATTCTATGTTTTCTAGTGTGTTGTTTGACCCAGGTTCCACACACTCTTTTGTCTCTTCTCAACTTGTGGTAGTGGTTGGTTTACCAGTGGAGAGGGTGTGTGGAGTTATGTCAATTGACACCCCGTTGGGGGTGTGGGTTGAGGATATCAAGTAGTGCAAGGGATGTGCCTTGGTAGGTGGTGGGTATTATTTTCTATGGGACTTGTACATTCTCAAGATGTCAGGGTTTGAACTAATCTCGGGAATGGATTGGTTGGGGTTGTATTGAACACAAAAAGACTATTATCATTGTAGAGTATCATTCAGGTCGCTATAGGGTGGCTCTTATGTCCACCGTGGCGAATGGGATGTTTGACCAGGGCATGTGGGGCCGTTTTTTCAACAGATGAGGGGAATCATGGATCAAGTGGCAAGTATCATGCTTGATGATGATGAGGGAGGGGAACAATATAATTTTCCTCCTGTGGTGGATCGGTTTCAGGACGTGTTTCCTGAGGATTTCTCGGCGTTACCACCCAAGAGGGATGTTGAGTTCACGATCGAGTTGCTTCCAAGAGCAGAGCCAGTTTCTTTTTCGCCATACTGAATGGAACTTGATGAACTACAGGAACTGGAGGTTCATCTTGGGGAGTTTGAGCATAAGGGGTTTATCCATCCTAGTACATCTCCTTGGGGATCTCCCGTGTTTTTTACTAAGAAGGCCGATGGTTTGTTGAGGCTCTGTGTTGAATATCGAAAGTTGAATCATATGAAGGTGAAAAATCGATACCCTCTTACTATAATTGATGAAATGTTTGATCAGTTGTGGGGTGAATCAGTGTTTTCTAAGATTGATCTAAGGTCAGGTTATCACCAGATGAGGGTGAGGACTTTTGACATACCCCAGACAATTTTTTGGAGTCGGTATAGGTTGTTTGAATTTTTGATAATTCCTTTCGGCTTGACCAATGCACCAATGATGTTTATGGCTTTGATGAACCAAATATTTCATCCTTATCTAGATCAGTTTGTAATTTTAATTCTTGACAATATACCTGTGTACTTGAAAACTCATGACGATCATGCCCAACATCTTGACATCGTCTTGGGTACTCTAAAAGATCATCAGCTATATGCCAAGATATAAAAGTGTCAATTCTGGATAGGTGAGGGGAATTTTCTAGGTCACATCATCTCGAAGGTAGGTGTGTTAGTGGATCCAAAGAAAGTATAGGCAATTGTATATTTGGAGCAGCCCAAGTGTGTTTCTGATGTTTGGAGTTTTTTGGGTTTGGTTGGGTTTTACCGAAGGTTCACTCTTTATTTCTCTCACCTAGAAGCACCACTCTCGAGCTTGACCAAGAAATGAATCAGGTTTTTGTGGTATGAGGATTGTGATAATTCCTTCCAGGAGTTGAAGAAGTGGTTGATGACCACACCTATCTTGATCTTACTAGAGCTGGGTAAGAAGTACATCTTGTTTTGTAATGTGTCCGGAGTCGGAATTGGGGATGTGTTGATGCAGGATGAGCAGGTTGTGTCTTATGGGTCAAGGAAATTGAGACCCCATTAGAGGAACTATCCCACTCATGACCTTGATTTAGTGGTAGTGGTGTACGCCTTGAAGTGATGGAGGCCCTATCTGTTTGGAGAACGGTTTACTGTGTTTACTGACCATAAGAGTTTAAAGTATATCTTCTCAAATTGGGATCTGAACCTTCGGCAGTGAAGATGGGTTGAATATCTCTAGTCTTTTGACTTTGAGTTGGTGTACACGCCATAAAAGGGAAATAGTGTTGTTGATGCTCTGAGCAGGAAGGTTCAGAATCAGGTGGTTCAGGAGTCCAGTACCGAGTGGAAGGTGATGGATTTGTTTGCAGAGATGCACCTGGATGTGCAGGAGGAGAGTGGTCAGGTCACTCTTGCTTTTTTAAAGATGGAGTCGACGCTTTTGAGTCGAGTTAAGGAAGGTCATCTTGATGATCCGGAGTGCTTGATCATGAAGGAAAAGCTTAAATGTGGGGAGCTACCTTCTGGTTAGGACGTCGGCATGGAAGGTGTTGTTTGTGTTCTTGATCGCGTGGTTATGCCAACGTGCGTGTGGGAAGAGTTGATGCTTGAGTTCCTTGCATCAAAGTGGGCAGTGGATCCTGGTTTGACCAAGATTTACCATGATCTCCGAAGGCAGTTTTGGGGGCCTGGAATGAAGAAGGAAATTGCAGGCTTTGTGGCATGGTTCCTTGCCTGTCATCAGGTCAAGGCTGAGCATCAACGCCCATGTGGTTTGTTGCATCGATTGCCAATTCCAGAATGGAAGTGGGATGCTGTAATAGTTGATTTTGTTGTGGGTCATCCGAGGACATTGTGGAAGAATGATGCAATCTGGGTGGTTGTGGATCAATTAATGAAATTGGATCATTTGTTACCGATTCAGGAGACCTTTACAGTCGACCAGTTGGGTGAGCTGTATGTTCGGGAAATAGTGTGGTTGCATGGTGTTCCGTGAAATGTAGTTTTAGACCAAGATATGCATTTCACATCGCGTTTCTGGAAAGGGTTGTAGAAGGCTCTTAGTACACTTGTGTTTTTGAGTACGACTTTCCACCCGCAGACGGACGTGTAGTCGGAGCGTACGATCCATGTTTTGGAATAAAAGTTAATAGCTCGTGTCTTGTACTTTGGTGGTTCTTGGGAGAGGAACCTATCGTTAGTTGAGTTTTCCTACAACAACAGTTTTCAGGCTACGATTCAGATGGCACCATTTGAGGCACTCTACGGGAGGCGATGTAGATCTCCATTGTGTTGGATAGAGGCCGGTGAATCTTAGTTGTTTTGGCCAAGTCTTGTACAGGAGACTTCAGAGAGAGTTAAGTAGATCAGGAAGAGAATTGATACGACCTAGAGTAGGCATAAGTCGTATGCAGATTGGAGGTGTAGGCCTCTTGAGTCTTCAAAGGGTGATAATGTGTTCCTTCGGGTGTAGCCAAGGTTGGGTCACCATCAGATTCGAAAGCAGGGTAAGTTGGTGCCCAAGTATGTGGGACCTTTTGAGATTGTGGAGAGGATCAGACCAGTGGCTTAACGATTGTATCTTCCACAACAATATGGTGGGTTGCATGATGTGATTTATGTGTCGCAGCTTCGACGAGATCACCCTGGCCCATCTTACATGGTTGATGTTGAGGATGTGGAGCTTGAGGCTGATGCGTCCTTTTAGGAGCACCTGGTTCGTGTGGTGGATCATACTGAAAAGGTCTTGAGAGGCATGGTTGTGCGATTAGAGCGAGTAATATGGAAGCATGGGAAAGTTCAAGAAGAATCTTGGGAGCGGGAATCGGATATGCGGGCTCAGTGGCCCGAATCTTTCTCTTCGGTGGATCAATGAGGCATGGAAACTCGGCTCGAGGACAAGCCGCTATAAGGTGGGGAGGTTCTATGATCCCGGTTTTTGGAAGGGTATGTTTTCATTATGTTTTGGTTGAATCCCTTGTTTTAGACTTCAAGGGATGTTTTATGAAAGTGTGAGAGGTCTTAGGGGTGTTTTTGGGGATTGGGGCACGAATGAAAGGAAATATGGGCAAGACAAGCCCGGGTGCACAGCCTGCGCACGACCAGGGAAAACCTTGCGGACTGCCCAGGTAAACTGTGCAACCCCTCCTCCTCTAGAAAGTAGCATACACACGGTTTGTGCACGGTTTGTAAAACCATATGGCCAAACTTTATGACCTCTTAAAGTTGGGAAAAATTAAAAAATTTCACCCCAGGATTTTAAGAACCCACTCGGGATTTCCACTCCATTCCTCCGAATCCACCCTAGGATGAACCAAATCACCCAAGAGCTCCAAGAGGTCGATATCTCTCTTTTCTAAGGCATTTTTGGTGCCGTTGGAAGAAGATCGAAGCCCCGGGTAAGGCTAATCTGATCCTTTCTTCTCTTTTTGGTTTATGGATTGTATGTTATCTCCCTCTTGTTCCGATGCTCTAAAACTCTATCTTTTGGGTGATTTCTAGGTTGAATCTCCAAAGGCTGGTAGTATTGAGGTCTAAGGACTCGAGTGAGTGTACATTCAACCACCGTTTCGAGGTAGGTGGTCTACAAATTCTATCCCACAGTTTTATGGTGGATTTATGCATTTGTGGATTTGAGCATGGTTTCCTTTTGATGAGATTTGAAGATCCTGGATGCATTTGGTATAAAGGATGTTCAAAAATGGTAAATGGAAACCCTCACGATCCCCCATGGTATGCGTTGAGAATGAATTGACCTAATTGAGGCCATCCATGGGGTGTTCCAGCTTTTCCCGGGCTTAGGGATTTTTATTAAACACGTGACCTTGTTGTAATAAATGGTAGAGCCCGTGATGAATATGTTGGCATGATTGGTTGAACTTGGAATAGAAGTTAGGTGATGCACCTAGACTTGGAAATGACCTAATAGATATTTGGAATTGGTTGAATGGTTGATTCATGGAAATGATGAACGAGTTAAATGGGTTAATGTGTAAACTGATTAAAGACCATAATGAGATAGGTTATGGGTTCAGTATTGAGTTCTTAATGAGATAGTAATAACACATGGGAATTGGGTGAATGGTTAAATGATGTGAAATGGTAATGTGTTAATGGGTTTAGGCATAATATGAATTCACATGTGGTTTGTTGTGAATGGTGTTTTTCAAAGGGAAATGGTATGGTGGATTGATGGTTACTTATATAAGCATGTGCACATGGCTTGGTAGTGTGGGGTATGACTTGAGGATCTTCACCCACGGGTCTAGTAGAGACTGATGCTCTGAACTCCACTCTAAATGCATGGGTTACGAATGGGGACTGAGGATCTATTCTCCTAATGGTTTCATCCACCCGGAATGAGGATTTGAGGTGAGGATATGGTTCCTATGAGGGGGTTTGTCCTAGTGATATAGGACAACGATGTGTTTATCCTATTGGTTGTAACTGTTGGCCTTAGACCAATGTAACATAATGTATGTTATTAACCCATTGAAATGTGATGAAATGGTATGTGATGATAATTGGTGTAAAATGAATGGTAATGGAAGTGGAAATGGCTTTGGATCTGAAATGGTTAATGAAACCTTAAATAATTACTTTGAAATTATCATTTATATTCATTTTTCTTGCACTACCTATTCATACAAGATATTTTGTAGACACCATTGGTGGTGGCCTACTGAGTTTTACTCACACCCTGCTCGGGCCGCCGTTGGGTACCCGGGCAGACTTCATGTTTGTAGGTCAGGAGAATGGAAATGGAACTTGCTAGATAGTTCAGTGGACATGGGTAGCACTTGGTGGAGGATCCAGACATGGAGTCGGGACCATTTTGGGTATTTTAGTCTTGGTCTTTATTTTGGGCATTTGTTCACTTTTGCACTTGTAGTAGGACCTAACATATTTATTGTTGGAAATGGTTGTTATATGGGTTCCTTGTTTATTGATTATTGTTTCCGCTGTTGCTTTACTTATGTTGTGTATTACTCTAATAGAAAGGGGGTATAGTCTCCCCACTTGACCACATAGCCCCCGGCTGCTAATCGGAAGCCTTTGGCATACATGGAGGTGCGCTTAAGGTTATGTAACTACCTAGCTTGGAGCAACGGTTTAGTGGATTCCACTTCGAGAATGTTACATTGGTGGATATGGACGAAATAGTCAGTGGAAGAGTATTTGGTGAGGTGTCTAGTTTTTTAGTTGGTGAAAGTGGAGCACTGTATTTAGGGTCCTTTATTTCTGGCCTTAGATGTTCCCAATTGGAAATGAAAATATATCTCAATGGATTTCCTCAAATGGCTTCCCCATGATAATGGAGGTTCTTATGTAGTTTGTGTGATAGTTCAATAACTGATGAAGTTATAATATTTCCTAGAGATCTGTGAGTTGGGTACTATGGATATTCTAGAAAGATAGTTTGTGCACTATGTGGTTCAGATTGTTATGGTAGTGAGGAATATCATCTCTAGTTGGGATAATTTTATTACCACTGGAGTCTTGAGGGTATTTTAACATGCTTTTAGCTCCCACTTATTCCATAACATTGCTCTCTACTATCACATGGATGGGATGACGAAGAACACTATCCAGGATCTAGATGATATGTTGTGTACATACATCTAGATCATGGGTATATAAATTTCCTTTTCTTGAGTGTATCTATAACATCATCTATCTGTCAACCATTAACATGGCCCTATTTGAGGTGTTGGGAAAAGTTGGTGAGGTGGAATATCAGTTAAGATTTCCACCATGGTCAAATAACACCCATGAAATCTTTCACATGCCTCATCTTTGTTGGTATCTTTAGGATGAATCCCGCATTACTGGTTGGGAGGAATTAGATATTGAAGAGAAGTGATGTTTATGAAGTAGAAAATAGAGATCTAGGTTCAACAACATAAGGTGATGTGTAGATGAACCATCCCTTTGGTTAGTGTGTTATGGAGGAATGGTGGATAATGTGGCAGTGTTTTCACACTCTTTTCCACATCCTTTTTGTATTTTTATGGACTTTTTTATACCAAAATGTTGTTTTTTATTAATTAACAGATAATTAATGTTATTTTGTACTTTTATTTGTAAAATAATCAATTCTAGTTTAAATCAGTTTTTTTCAATATTCAATTTTGTCTTTTTAAATAATTCTTAAATTAATTTAGTCTTAACAATTAGAATTTTATTTATATATTCTTTTTTGATAATTTTTTATTCTAGTGATTTTTTTTATTTCATTAATTAAATTAATTAATTATTTATTCTTTAAATTATAACTAAATAACACAAGTTAGTTTTTAATTCTTTTAATAATTTAACTAATTTTAACATACCGATTTTATTCAATTAATATTAATTTTTTAATTAATCCGTTAAAGCATGTAACTGTAGTTACTTTAATTTTTTCCTCAATAAATTAGTTTATAATTTTTAACACAAATAAATTCATTCTTTTTCATAAAGAATAATTAATTTTATCTTATTTATTTAGTTTCTAATTTAATTCTTTTTAATTTAAGTAATTAATTTATTAATCCATTTTTTTTGGTTTTATAAAGGTTTTTAATTAGATCTGTTTATTTTTCAGGTGTTTCTGTGTGCTCCGCGGTTTCCTCATGGCCATGGTGTGACCGTGAGACACACTTACGGTTCCATTATTCCCCTCACGGTGTCACTGTGTCCGCTTCAACAGTCTCACCATTTCTACCCATCTGGAATGGTGACCGTTTCACCATCTCTCCTCAATGTCTCACAGTTTGCACCCCGAGCCACCAATCTTCACGGTGCCACAATTCCTTTTCTCTCACGGTGCCACCATCTCTCTAATAGCTTGGCACTGTTTCAAAAACCAGCCACCATCTCACACTCCTCCAAACCCCTCCACTGCTCCTACCTGATCGTCACAAAATCGTCACTCAGTAGAACAACAATTCAAAAAAAAAACACGCAGCACCTCAACAACAACTACTGTAGCATCAAAAAATCTCTGTCGAACAAGTCAACCATGGAACAACTTTGAAGGAACAATGGAATAAAAATTAGAGGCAACATATTTCACAGCAACAAAAATAAATTATACACCATAATAGAAATAAAATTATCATATCCTGGTAAATCATGAACCTAAATTAATCCCAACACAAAACAGATCTCAGAACCCCGATTCTTACCGTGACTGAACCTCCTCGTACCTTGCCAGTAATGCCTCTCCGCACCGCAAACCCTTACTCCATAGCTGAGACCCGAAGCCGCCGTGACCCCAGAACCTCGCTGTTGTACCCGCTCCGAGCTACATCTCTCCTTCAAGTCGAAGTATCTAGCGAACCACCCCAAACCCTAACCGAGCTGCTGGATCATCTTGCTATAGCCCGCGCTGCCTGTCATACTCCTTCTTGGCACCGCAGGAACCTTTGCAACACACCCGAATCCCCTCATCACCGTGAACCCGTTTCCAAGACCTCCCCTATTTGAACATCCACATCCTGCGCCTAAACCCTCTCCCCCTTCAATTCACCGAACAGACCCCCTGTATATTTTTGTTTTACTTTATTCATTTAGTTTTTATTATATTATATTATAACATATAATATGATATATGTAGTATGTAATATGTATGATATACAATACTATATTAATAATAGGTTTAATCATAATAGTATATAAGATTTTATATATCATAATAATATATGTATTAAACTAATATAACAGTTATTATATATATTAGTAATATTTAATACCTCTAATAAATATATATAACATAAAATATAAATATGCATTTATAAATTATTATAGTATTCACATTTTTCTATTTCTGACAAGTTTTGTGTTTTTCGGTGGTTCTGCATAGGGGGATTTGGGCGTGCAAAGAAATTTGTGGGCCCTTCGCAGGAAAACCCGAGAACATTCACGAGTTCATTGCAGGGGTTGTTTGCACTCACAGGGAATTCACTCAGATCTGGGGACAATCATGATGAAGATGTTCCATGTGGATTTTAGGCCGGTCAATTTTCTCTTTTTTTAGTTTAGTTTATTTGAATAAGAGGATCTAGACTCCTCTCTTCCGTAGGAAGGCTAGGGTCCAGAATAAGAATGGGGGTGGGCATCATTCCACAACGGGAGGAGGAGATTCCACCACCATAAACATCCATTCCGTCCACTTCTCACGGACTGGGATCATCTTCGACCTGGAGACTGGACTTACTCCTCAATTCTCCGCCCCACACTCGTTTCTCTATTCTAGTTTTAATTTCAATTGTGTCTGTAAATACTTGTGTTGTGTGTTTTGTAATTAGAATTGTGATGTTTGCTTCATTTTTTTGAGTCATTTATTCATCATCGCTTCATATTGTGATCTCCAATCTCCAGAAATGGATATCTAACTAGTGGGGTTAGATCCAGTTTATGAAACCCAACACGATTAGGAGATCCATACATCAATGAGATCATGTTATTTTTATTCACCTTGGTAGATCGCGTCTGCCAATTAGATTGAGAGAGAGAAAGATCTTGCGTAGGAAGATTTTCCGTCTTCTTGTTTAATTTCTTCTCCCACCTTGTCTTCATTTTTCAAACTGAGAATCAAGATTGGTGGTGTGATGTGATGATCTTAGTGAAATCATTCGGGTTTGTGATAATTTATTTCCAAAATGATTTTGCTATGTGAATCACCTTGCATTTAGTTGGAACACTTGATTATTGAAGAAATTCGATTCTTGAGTGTTTAATTTCGAGGCGAGACTGGTTTGTGATCTGATACCTCGATCATGCACTATGCGAATTTTAGAATTGTTGATCAATTTCTTAAATTGATCTAGGAAGGCGAGTAGGGGGTGGATTAACATGGGTCCGGCCTTTTTCTCACTGAATTTCTTCTTCTGTGTCTTGGTTTCATTTTTTTGTCCTAGTTTTGTCCTGTGTCACTATGTTTTTGCACTTTTTCATTATTTTTTCCCTCTCCACTATGCTCTTCAACACTAATTAGTGTTTCCATAGGAGTGTGTTTTTTATGTTTTCAAAGTATTTAAAAATACAAAAAAAGATTTTCGAAGCGACCACTTAGGCTCTTGACACTGATCCCTTGAGAGCGACCCTGAGGTTAGCCATTGTGCTATATCTTGGGTCTTTATAAATGTAATCATGACCATACTCGCGAAAAGGATTCCCTATCAAAATTTTTAAGAGGGGTCATTCTAGTTTCATGTCCAATTCCATCTTCTTGAACATGTGGTTGTTTAAAAAAATGGTCAATTTTTTTCATTTTTTCAATAAAATGGTTCAAAATTCCTTCGATATTTTTTTAAAATTTGTTCATCACTTGATGGTAATTGGAAGATCAATGGTAATTCATTTTTGTCCTGTTTAGTGGATAACTATTTTATGGATGTTGAGAGTGACACTTAGTCAGAAAATGTTAAGTATGAATGATTGGTGAGTGCAATTGTTCACTCTCTCTATGGATCTGTCTGTTTAGGAACTAAGGATGGGAGTGTGAAAGGATAGGTTTTGAGGGATGATGATCATGACTTAGGGTAACTTTATTTAATAACTGGAACCAATGGTACTCACATTTTAATATACTAATATTCAATCACCATAGGAAGTAAATTCGAATGATTATTAATTAAGTCATTTGTAACTGGAGTAAAATGGGAAAATGGGATCCCACGGTGAGTATATGAGACAATGTACATTGGGTGAATTTATGTGAATAAATAAAGCCAATTTCAATTTAAATAAGTGCTATGCATAGTGATATGTACATGGAATATGGTTGGGAAAATGTAAAATAAAGTTCCCTTGTCAAAAATGAACTCATTAAGGTGAGGGGAATTTTGAACCCAGAAGAAGAAGGGAGAAATTGACTTGGTTAATTTTCATTTGAGTTGAGTAAATAAAGTTATGAAATTAATGGACTTTAATTTCGGGAACCTAGAGGAAGGTGAGAAGGGAAGGTTACCTTGGTTATGTTATGAGTTCCATTTCATCTAACCTGTCAACACTCCTTGAATCAGTACTCGAATTGGAAGGAAAAGTATGACAGTTAATGAATACACATAGGAGACATGACATACTTGAAATTGTATGAATTTGTAAGGCTTTTGACTTCTAGTGGGTTTTTTGAAGCTAGGAAGGACATTATTTTTTAATAGCGTTGAAAAACCTGACTCATTGTATGGTCCTGCTCCTCTGGATATTAAAGTTCAATCATGTACTTTTTCAGCAGAAATTTTCAAATCACATTTCTGTTTTAAAGTCAAAGGCATGTGCTTGTTTGGGGACAAAAAAAGCATTAAGTGTGGGGGAGTTTGATGTGGCAGTGTTTTCACACTCTTTTCCATATCCTTTCTGTATTTTTATTGACTTTTTTATATCAAAATGTTGTTTTTTATTAAATAATTTAAAATTAATTTGATTTTGTAATTTTCTATGTAAAATAATCAATATTAGTATAAATCAGTTGTTTTTAACATTCATTTTTTTCTTTTTAAATAATTATTAAATTAATTTAGTCTTGAGAATTAGAATTTTATTTATTTTTTTATTTTAATTTTAAAATTTTCATTCTAGTTAGATTATTAATTATTTAATTAAATAAAATAATTCTTTATTCTTTAAATTTTAAATAAATAACACAATTTATTTTTTAATTCTTTTGATAATTTAACTAATTTTAACATACCAATTTTATTCAATTAATATTAATTTTATAATTAATCAGTTAAAGCAAGTAACTATAGTTAGATTAATTTGTTCCTCAATTAATTTGTTTACAATTTTTAATACAAATAAATTAATTCTTTTTAATAAAGCATAATTAAATTTATCTTATTTATTAGGTTTTTAATTTTATTCTTTTTAATTTAATTCAATAATTTATTAATCCATTTTTTTGGTTTTATTAAGGTTTTAATTAATTCTGTTTATTTTGCAGGTGTTCTTGCGTGCGCCGCGGTTTCCTCACAGTCACGGTGAGACCGTGAGATGAACATATGGTTCCATTGTTCCCCTCATGGTGTGACTGTGTCAGCTTTAACAGTCTCACTGTTTCCACCCATCTGGAATGGTGACTGTTGCACTGTCTCTCCTCATTGTCTAACGGTTTTCCCCCCAAGACACGTATCTTCACAGTGCCTCAGTTCCTTTGCTCTCACGGTGCCACCGTCTCACCAATACCTTGGAAATGTTTCAAAAACCAGCCACCATCTCGCACTCCTCCACAACCCCTATTCTGCTCCTTCCTCATCCGTGCAACATCCACACTCAACAGCACAACAATTCAAAAAAAACACCAAGCTCCTCAACAACAACTAATGTAGCATCCAAAAATCTCAACCGAACAAGTCGACCATAGAACTGTTGGGGAGAATCCCGATTCTGGACCAAAAAGTGCTTGTCAAAATATTCGTGAGTAACCCCACAAAATATGGAAGCGATATGAGTATAATAAATAAATCAGCACACATGATTTTTTAACGTGGAAAAACCCTCCCAGGCGGAGGATTAAAAAACCACGGGGCAATTCCCAATAATATCCACTATGAATCAGAGAATACAAGAATCCAAGTAATTCCTGAACTTGAATTACAAATGAGAGAACGTAGAAAACCTATGTGAAAACCACACCCCGATACACCTCTGCCATCTCTCTGATAAACATCCCGCTAATTCCATGTATTAGAAGATCAATCTGTGACAAAATGTCACCCTACTGTCGAAGAAACGTCACTACCTCAGAGATATTCACCCGAACATGCGTCAGCCTCGCATCAGCTTGCAACACCTAAATGATCTCACCATCATGATGTACCGCCGATCTCCAATTGGGACTCGCCACCTGATCACCGCTATCAAACAGACATTCGATACATGGCCCCGATCATCAATTCCGTAGTCGCTGCTCTGCACCTGTCAAACACCGACGCGTCGTCGTCGTCGTGTCACATGGGCCACCGTAAACACGGAAACCCCTTCTCGGGTTTCACTTGCTGGCTACATCTTGGTGGCACACCCTTCTCTCTTCAAAATATTTTTCTGCATCCTCCTTATATAGACATCAAGTCCATAATAATCAATTAATGCAGTCAAAATCCATTATTCCATCCATTAATATTGATAATTAAATATCCATTAATTTTGGGAGAAAATATTCAATTAATGGTGATATTAATCTCCCCATTAATAATTTTTATCTCTCATCAATAAATGCGATGAATCCCTCTATTAATAATTTTCTTCTCTCATCAATAAATGTGATGAATTTCAACAGTCTCCCCCTTCACCACATTAATGAATGGAACCATCCAACAAACCCAGTTGGAGAGAAATTATCTCGATATCACACCAACAATCATCAACTACAGAAAAATATAACGACATCCTTTTGAGCTTTTGATAAAAAAATATCAGCACTTCCTGTAAAAAGAAAATCAAACGCTGAAATCTTCGTCACATTTGTATCTGCACCATCCTGCTCATCCTGATGAACAAGAAAAGAACCAGAAACATCTGGCTCCCCCATAATAGTGATTACCACATAATCTGGAGCACCTGCAAGAATAAATTTCTCCCCCTGCTCGACATCCCATGAGTGGATATGTGCATCACCTCTCTCAACCTACTGTAATTTCCAACTTTTATTCTGCTCCACGCACGCATCTGCGATCATCTTCGAAGCTTCCATAATTCACATGTTAAACTGCAAGCATGGAACAACCTCCTCTGATACCACTTTTTGGGGGAGAATCCCGATTCTGGACCAAAAATTTCTTGTAAAAATATTCTTGAGAAACCCGACGAAATTTGGAAGCGATATGAGCATAATAAATAAATCAGCACGTAGGATTTTTTAACATGGAAAAACCCTCCCAGGTGGAGGGTTAAAAAACCATAGGGTAATTCCCAATAATATCCACTATGAATCAGAGAATACAAGAATCCATGTAATGCCCGATCTTGAATTAAAAATGAGAGAACGTAGAAAACTTGTGTGAAAACCACACCCTGATATGCCTCTGCCATCTCTCTGATAAGAAGCCCGCTAATTCCATGAATCAGAAGATCAATCTGTGACAAAATGTCACCCTTCTGTCGACGAAACATCACTACCTCGGAGAGCTTCACCCGAAAATGCGTCAGCCTCGCATCAGCTTGCGACACCCGAATGATCTTGCCATCATGATGTACCACCGATCTCCAATTGGGACTCGCCACCTAATCACCGCTATCAGAGAGACTTTCGGTATGTAGCCCCGATCATCAATTCCATAGTCGCTTCTATACACCTGTCAAACGAATACATGTCATCGTTGTCGTGTCACACAGGCCACCGAAAACACGGAAACCCCTTCTTGGCTTTCCCTTGCCGACTACATATTGGTGGCACCCCCTTCTCTCTTCAAAATATTTTTCTACATCCTCCTTATATAGACATCAAGTCCATAATAATAAATTAATGCAGTCAACATCCATTATTCCATCCATTAATATTGAGAATTAAATATCCATTAATGTTTGGAGAAAATCTTCAATTAATGGTGATATAAATCTCCCCCTTAATAATTTTCATCTCTCATCAATAAATGCGATGAATCCCTCTATTAATAATTTTCTTCTCCCGTCAATAAATGTGATGAATTTAAACAAGAAGAATTTGAAAAAAACACTGAAGTAAAAATTAGAGGCAATGGATTTCGCAGCAACACAAATAAATTATACACCATAATAGAAAGAAAATTCTCAGATCCTGGTAAATCAAGAACCTAAATTCATCCAAACACCAACCAGATTTGAGAACCCTAATTCTTACCGTGACCGAACCAACTCAGACCTCACTAGAACTACCTCTCCACACAACAATCCCTTACTCTATATCTGAGACCCACAACCACCAGAAGCTGTCGCGACCCCAGAACCTCACTATTGTACCCGCTCCGACCTGCCTCTCTCAATCAAGCTGATGCCACCAGCGAACCGCCACAAACCCTAACTGATCTGCCGACTCATCTCTCCATCACCCGTGATACCCACCTTGTTCCTTATTGGCACCTCACGAACCCTCGTAACACACCCACATCCCTTCATCGCCACGAACCAGTTGTCGAGACCTCCCCTGTTCAAACACCAACATCCTGTGCCTGAACCCTCTCCCCCTTCACATCGCCAAACAGACCCCCTCCAATTTTTGTTTTAATTTATTAGTTACTTTTTATTTTATTATATTACAACATATAATATGATATATATATTATGTAATATATATGATATACTATACTATATTAATAATAGGTTTAATCATAATAGTATATAAGCTTTTATATGTCATAGTAATATATGTATTAAAATAATATAATAGTTATTATATATATATTAGTAATATTTAAAACCTATAATAAATATATATAATAGTTAATATAAATATGCATTTATATATATTTATAGTATTCACATTTATCTATTTATGAAGTGTTTTGTGTTTTTCGGTGGTTCTGCACTAGGGCAGTTGGGTGTGCAAAGAAGATTATGGGCACTTCGCGGGAAAGACATGAGAAAATTACTGAGTTCATTGTAGGGGTTGTTTTCACTCACAGGGAATTCACTCAGATCCGGTGACAAGCATGATGAAGATGCACCATGTGGATTTTTGGCCTGTCATTTTTCTCTGTTTTTAGTTTAGTTTCATTGAATAAGAGGATATCGACTCCTCTCTTCTGTATGCAGGTTGGGGGCCAGAACAAGAATAGGGGTGGGCATAATTACACAACGGGAGGAGGAGACTCCACCACTATACACATCCATTCCATCCACTTCTCACGTATTGGTATCGTCTTTGACCAGGAGACGGAACCTGCTCATCCATTCTCTACCTCACCCCCGTTGCTCTGTTCTTGTTTTAATTTCAATTGTGTATGTAAATACTTGTGTTGTGTGTTTTTTAATTACAATTGTGATGTTTTTTTCATTTGTTTTGTGCCATTTATTCATCATCAATTTGTATTGTGATCTCCAATCTCCAGAAATGGAGATCTAACTAGCGAGGTTATGTCTAGTTTATGAAACCCAACACGATCTGGAGATCCACACATCTATGCAATCACGTTCTTTTTATTCGCCTTGGAATATCACATCTACGAATTAGATTGAGCGAGAGAAAGATCTTGAATAGGATGATTTGCCACCATCTTGTTTAATTTCTTCTCCCCTCCCTGTCTTGATTTCTCGAACTGAGAATCAAGATAGGTTGTGTGATGTGATGATATTAGTGGAATGATTATGGTTTGTGAGAATTTATTTCTAGAATGATTTTGCTAAATGAATCACTTTGCAGTTCGGAGGAACACTTGAGTATTGAAGAATTTCGATTCTTGAGTGTTTAATTTCTAGGAAATAATGGCATGTGATCTAAGAAATTGATCATGCACTGTGAGAATTTTAGAATTGTTGATCAATTTCTTAAGTTGTTCTAGGAAGACGAGTCGGGGGTGGATTAACCTTGGCTTGACCTTGTTCTCACATAATTTCTTCTTCTTTGTCTTGGGGTCATTTGTTTGTCCTGGTTTTGTCCTGTGTCTCTACATTTTTTCACTTTTTCATCAATGTTTTCCTCTCCACTATACTCTTCAGCACTGATTAGTGTTTTCGTAGGAGTGTGTTATTATGTTATCAAAGTATTTAAAAATAAAAAAAAAGATTTTCAGAATGACCACTTAGGCTCTCGACACTACTTCCATGAGAGCGGCCCCGAGGTTAGCCACTGTTCTATATCTTGGGTCTTTATAAATGTAAACTTGACCGTCCTCGCGACAATGACGCCCCATCAAATTTTGGAGTCATTTCTGGGGAAGCAACGAGTGCCTCAGTGGTTTTTCCAATTTTTACTTTATTTTAAAAAAATAGATAAAAAAACACGCACACACAATAATGATGAACTCTAATGAAACTGGTATAGTGTCACTGTTTGACTCGGTTCAAGATCTTGAGGAGGCTGTTGCTAAGTTTCAATGTTGGAGGCATGAATGACAGAATTGAGGCCTTACTGGTGAGGAGAAAACTTATTCTCATGAGATCATGCAATTGATGCAACAAGCCATGTTTAAGGTCAAAGGATACCAAGAAGAAAGTGAAGTACCACCACCTCCCATTGAAGCCCAATATTCTGGGAAATAGTTGAGAAGGATAGAGAAAAGAAACAGAATAAAGAAAAAGTTGGAGTTTCCCAACATTGATATGGATTTGTTCCTGGAGTCAATTCTCGAAATTCCAGAACCAATTTCTGAAGATGTTTTCAAGGGCTGGCAGAAGATGGAACATTCAATGATTCATATTGCTGGGCATTTCTTTGATGATCATCTTTTCTATGATTTCCATTCTAATGATTATTCTTTCTATAAATATTCTAATGATTTTTCAATGCTTCAACAGTTGGAACCGTCACATGACATATATCATTCTCTTTATAAGACTCAATAAGTGAGGTGGTGGGTTTTGAAGAGAGGTTGGAGGAGGTTGACGACCTCGCTCTTTGCATGGACCCACTCCCAGGATCACTATTCCATCACGAGGAGGAAAAAACATCACTGATAAAGGGAGTTGACAATTTAATAGAAGAAGTTGTATTTTTATTCAACTAGGATTATATTGAAGATGATTTTAATTGTTTTCCTCCCTGTGAATGTTTTGAAGATGCATCTCACTTTTGTGATTTCCTAGATATTGAGGATGTTTCAGTAGCATATGTTGAAGTGTTAATGGAACTCCCAATTCTGGATAACACTTCAAGTTTGGGAGTTATTTTTGAAAAGGAATTGGTGAAGATGTGCACAATTTACAAGTTGATGTAGACAAAGTCTATTTTCCTCAAGATAAAATAATTTATTGGAATGACCCAAAATACAAGTCACATCCATGTTTTCCGACATTACAACTTGTGCACACTCAACCTCAAGCAGAAGAAGTAGGAAATTACCCCTATATCTTGTTCTTCAATTGACTATTGTACATGAAGTACTTCATTACCAAGTAGGGGAATGTGGTTGAAGGTACACATGGGGTATTCCCAATATGGAAAAGCACTAATGTTGGAAGGAATCACACCTGGTGGTTCCTGATAAAGAAGCCAAATCAACCATCAGAATGGTGTTGATCCAATGACTATCTAGTTGTGGACAGTCCAAATACAGCACCCCTAGAGGGTTATTTCAGTATTATCCCTTTTCATTTATTGATTTAGTTTCTTTTTTGCATGTGGTTTTTAATTTTAGTGTTTTTTTCTTAGGATAATAAACAGGCAGTAGATTCCATGTGGCTATCATTCAAGTCCCAGAAAAATAGTGCACTGAAGATCATGGATAAAACTCCCTAACTCATACTCTATGGTTTATTTTTATTTGAACATAAAATATTGAACTCTAATGTTAAATTGTTTCATCATGTAGGTTCCAAACTGTATCATCCAAGGTTCATGCACAAGGCCATTAATAAGATACATTAAAAAAGAAGAAATAAATCTTCTATTCAGGGAAGTAATGTTTTAAGTCTACAAGTTGTTTCAATGCGCTCATTCATATTGTGTTCTGCTGTGAATTTAGTGTGGGGGAGTCCCCTGATTTTCAGTGAAATGTTTATTGTGCTTCATTCTTGGGTGTTTTCTTGATAATATCTACTTAGTTGAAAAATTATTTTGAGTTTCATTTTTATACTTACTACACCCACTATTTTTATTTTCATTATGCTGTTGTTGCACATCATTTATAATCATGAAACTATTTGAATTAAATTGATACAATATTTTGTCTTCTCTTTATAAAAATTCAAATCATGAATATCTTAAGAATATAAATTTATTTGGTTGCTGGTGATGGTTGGTGGGGTTGGGTTCTTTTGTTTCTTTATTTTCATTCTCTTTTTGTGTAGCAATGAAATTTTTTGAACCTAATTGCTACCCTTCCATATCCTATTTAAGTTGAACTGTTCATCAATCATGAACATCAACTGTCTCCCACCTTGATATTCAAAATTGGGTACAATGTTGGGTTTTAAGTGTGGGAGAGAGGGATCATTCTAGTGTCATGTTGATTTTCCCCCTTCTTGAACATATGGTTGTTTAAAAAAATGGTCAATTTTTTTCATTTTTTCAAAAAAAGGTTCAAAATTCCAATGAATTTTTTTTTCAAATTCTTTCATCACTTGATTGTCATTGGAGGTTAAATGGTACTTCAATTTTGGTTTTTTTAGTGGATAACTATTTACTGGATGTTGAGAGTGGCACTTAGTCAGAAATTGTTAAGTATGAATGATTGCTGAGTGGAATTGTTCACCGTATCTATGGATTTGTTTACTTAGGAACTCAGGATGGGAGTGTGACTGGATATGTTTTGAGGGATGAGGATCATTACTTAGGGTAACTTGATTTAATCACTAGAACCCATGGGACTCATATTTTTATAAAATAATATTCAATCACTTTAGGAATTCAATTAAAATGATTATTAATTAAGTCATTTGTAACTGGAGTAAAATGGGAAAATGGGTTCCCATGGTGAGTATCTGAGACAAGGTGCATTGGGTGCGTTTCTCTGAATAAATAAAACCAAATTAAATCTAAATAAGTGATATGCACAGTGCCCTGTAAAATAATCAAAGGAATGTGCTTGTTTGAGGACAAATAAAGCTTTATGTGTGGGGGAGTTTGATGTGGTAGTGTTTTCACACTCTTTGGGACATCTTTTTTTATTTTTATTGACTTTTTTATATCAAAATCTTTTTATTAAATAATTGATAATTAATGTGATATTTTACTTTACCGTGTAAAATAATCAATTTTCGTTTAAATCAATTTTATTAATATTCATTTTTGTCTTTTAAAATAATTCTTAAATTAATTTAGTCTTAATAATTATACTTTTATGCATTTATTCTTTTATTTTAATAATTTTTCATTCTAGTTAGTTTATAAATTCAATAATTAAATTAATTAATTCTTTATTCCTTAAATTTTATATAAATAACACAAGTTAGTTTTTAATTTTTAAAAAATATAACTAATTTTAACATACCAATTTTATTCAATTAATATTAATTTTTTAATTAATCCGTTAAAGAAAGAAATTATTGTTACTTTAATTTATTCTTCAATTAATTTGTTTATAATTTTTGATACAAATTAATTCATTATTTTTAATAAAGTATAATTAATTTAATTTAATTTTATTTATTTTTAATTTTATTATTTTTAATTTAATTCATTAATTTATTAATCCATTTTTTTGGTTTTATTATGGTTTTAATTAATTCTGTTTATTTTGCAGGTGTTTCTGCGTGCGCCGCGGTTTCCTCACGGTCACGATGAGATCATGAGACACACTTACAGTTCCATTGTTCCCCTCACGGTGTCACCATGTCCTATTCAACGGTCTCACTATTTCCACCCATCTGGAACCGTGAATATTTCACCGTCTCACCTCACTGTCTCATGGTTTGCACCCCCAACCACCAATCTTTATGGTGCCAATGTTCCGTTTCTCTCACGATGCCACCGTCTCTCCAATATCTTGGCACCGTTTCAATAACCATCTACCATATCGCACTCTTCCACAACCCCTCCTCTACTCCTTCCTCATCCATGCAACATCCACACTCCGCAGCACAATAATTAAAAAAAACACACACCACCTCAACAACAACTACTGCAACATCCACAAATCTCATCCAAACAAGTCGACCACATAACAATTTCAAAGGAACAATGGAATAAAAATTAGAGGCAACAGATTTTGTAGCAACACAAATAAATTATACACCATAATAGAAAGAAAATTCCCAGATCCTGTTAAATCAAGAACCTAAATTCATCCAAACACAAACCAGATCTAAGAACCCTAATTCTTACCATGACCGAACCTCCTCGAACCTCGCCAGAACTGACTCTCTGCACCACAAACCGTTACTCCATAGCTTAGACCCACAACCACCCGAAGCCACTGTGACCCCATAACCTCGCTGTTGTACCCGCTCTGAGTTGCCTCTCTCCTTCAAGCCGAAGTCGCCGGTGAATCGCCACAAACCCTAACTGAGGTTCCATATCATCTCGCTATAGCCCACACTGCTCGCCTTGCTCCTACATGGCACCTCATGAACCCTCACGAAACACCCGCATCCCCTCATCACCATGACCCAGTTTCGAAGGCCTCCCCTGTTCGAACACCCACATCCTACGCCAAAACCCTCTCCCCCTTCACTTCACCAAACAGACCCCCTCCTATTTGTGTTTTACTTTTTTTAGTTAGTTTTTATAATATTATATTATAACATATAATATGATATATGTAGTATGTAATATATATTATATAAAATACTATATTAATAATAGGTTTAATCATAATAGTATATAAGGTTTATATATCATAAAAATATATGTATTAAACTAATATAATAGTTATTATATATATATAAGTAATATTTAATACCTAAAATAAATATATACAAAAGTAAATATAAAAATGCATTTATATATAATTACAGTATTCACATTTTTCTATTTCGGATGTCTTTTGTGTTTTTCTGTGGTTCTACACAGGGGGAGTTGGGTGTGAAAAGAAATTTGTGGGAACTTCGTGGGAAAGACATGAGAACATTTGTGAGTTCGTTACAGGGTTTGTTTTCACTCAAAGGGAATTCAATCAGATCTCGTGGAAAGCATGCTGAATATGCACCATGTGGATTTTCGGCCTGTCATTTTTCTCTCTTTTTAGTTTAGTTTGTTTGAATAAGAGGATCTCGAATCCTCTCTTTCGCCGGCAGGCCAAGGGTTGGAACAAGAAAGGGGGTGGGAATCATTCCACAATGGGAGGAGGATACTCCAACACCACACACATCCATTCCATCCACTTCTCACGGACTGGTATCGTCTGCGACCATGAGACAAGACCTTCTCCTCCATTCTCCGCCTCACCCTCACTGCTTTGTTTTAGTTTTAATTTCAATTGTTTCAGTAAAAACATGTGTTGTGTGTTTTGTAATTAGAATTGTGATATTTTTTTCATTTGTTTTGTGTCTTTTATTCATCATCGCTCCGTATTGTGATCTCAAATCTCCAAAAATGGAGATCTAACTAGTGGGGTTAGATCCAGTTTACGAAACCCAACACGATCTGGAGATCCGCACATCAACGCGATCATGTTATTTTTATTCGTCTTGGTATATCACGTATGAAAATTAGATTGATCTAGAGAAAGATATTTCTTAGGATGATTTTCCACCTTCTTGTTTAATTTCTTCTCCAATCCCTATCTTGAATTCTCGAACATAGAATCAAGATTGGTTGTTCGATGTGACGATCTTAGTGGAATCATTCTGGTTTGTGAGAATTTCTTTCTAGAATCATTTTTCTATGTGAATCACCTTGCAGTTTAGTGGAATTATTGAGTATAAAAGAAATTATATTCTTGAGTGTTGAATTTCTAGGTGAGACTGGTGTGTGATCTGATACATCGATCATGCACTGTGCCAATTTTAGAATTGTTGATCAATTTCTTAATTTGATCTAGGAACGCGAGTAGGGGGTGGATTAACCTGGGTCCAACCTTGTTCTCATTGAATTTCTTCTTTTGTGTCTTGGTGTCATTTTTTTGTCCTGGTTTTGTCCTGTGTCTCTACGTTTTAGCACTTTTTCATCATTGTTTCCCTCTCTACTATGATGTTCATCACTGATTAGTGTTTCTATAAGAGTGTTTTTTTATGTTTTCCATGTATTTAAAAATACAAAAAAAGATTCTCGGAATGTCCACATTGGCTCTCGACACTGCTTTCTTGAGAGCGACCCAGAGGTTAGCCACTGTGCTATATATTGGGTCTTTATAAACGTAAACGTTACCGTCCTCACGACAAGTTTGCCCCGTCAGTGGCCTAGAGGATATTAATTAAGAGAGATAGAAACATATATATTCCTAACACCAAGATTTATTTTGAGCTCATCATTACTCTATTCTATTTTTCTTTGTGATATAATGTTGGATAATTCTTTGTTATGATATGTTATGTTTCTTTGATGTGAGATACATAATGTGTGATAAATCTGCCAACATGTTCAAATTGGAGGAAATCATTCCTAATTAAGATATGTTATATTTTAACATGATTAAAATTGTTTAGGAGTAATAATACTAGCCAAAGTGGATAATATACTTCCATATTGGATGAAATTATATGAGTTTTGTGATATAAGAAGTGTTGTGTGGCTGTTATGGTAGCGTTTTGGATGCACGTTTGGATAATTGTGTGGATATGTGGTAGTTTGACAATATTACCAGATGTCCTAGTTTCATGTCTAGTGAGATGTAGTGATTTGGTTGTATGAGGTGTTTATTGCTGTTTTTGTTGTCTTTCATGGATGGTGAATAATTTGGAATGTAACAAGACCCTAGAGAGGTATCTAGTGGGGTGTTTGTTTGGGACCCTTTTATTTAATCAGGCCTAGATTTGATTCTGAATGATTAGAATCATTTTATAGGTAACTAATTTAATATAATATTCCTTATTAGTCTATTAAAATTATAATATGGGGAGCCAATGGTGTTTGGAGGAGGCCTAAGGAGGTTATATGGAGTTTGGGTCTATAGGAACACTATAGTATGTGGTTCATGAAATGAACCTGATTCACATAATGAGTTAGTAATTCAGGGGATCTGTAGTTGTTTAAATAATTGATTATATGTGGTAAAATGGGGTTTACCTAAAATAGATTAACTCTCTGGAAGAGAAATTGAAAACATGCATTTAATTATGGATGAAAAAACATAAATTTCATAGGAAACCAAAGATATGGATGTTTTATGACTTGTAATTGTTTCATCTCTTGTAATCCATGGACCCTTCAAATTAAAATGTTGAATATGTAATTCATGATGTGAAATGTTCTTTTTATAGTTTGTTTTTAATTAGGATTGTCCGATCCTGTCTCTAATTCGGTTTTTCATCATACAGTTTTATGGTGATCCCTAGGCGCTCTTAGGAGAAAATAAAGCCTGTCTTCCTAGATTCTACTACTCAGGTTCTATTGGTTTCCGATTGGTTATCAATGGTGAGTTCATACATCTTTATCCCCATGTTTTCAATCCATTCATATTTCTGTTCATTCTCTGCATTTTTTTAGTATTGGATTAGGGGTTTATTGGGATAATTTTTAATGATCCTTGGTGAGGTATAGGTTTATCTGTTATTTCCATGTGAAATAATTGTTTCCAAGAAGTTTCTTCATTTATGTATGGTGTAAAGTTAGTACAAAGGATTTATTTGATGTATGGGTTCCACGTTATCATTCCTTTACGTTATATGTGTGAGATCCGTGTGTTTTATATTACCTTTGGGTGGATAGTAAGGATCAATGTAAACATTATAATTAATTTTAATAACTGAATTGTTTGGTAAGGGGGATATATCACAAGCATTACTCCATTATTATTTGTTGTTTTTGATATATGGATGCATGTTTAAAATACTGAAAATGAATGCTGATGGGATCCATAGTTGCACCGCTGTTATTATGATGTGATTTTCCTTTCCTTTCTGCTGTTTGATCGTTCCCTAAATAAAATGTTACATAATGTATATTTGGATAATAAATAGGTTTCCCATCAAAACATTATTTTTATTATAATACCCATGGAAAATATATATATAATATGACAGTGTTCTTGAATAATTTTAGGAACCCGATGTCTGTTTTTTTAAAGTTTTCTTTTTTCCTTTAGGGTTTCTCTATGTGGTTTAGGATATTGTGTGTTGATGGACATGACTGATTGGACTGTGTAATGTGTGGTTATTTGATGCAGTGGTTAGTTTTCCTAGATGTGATATGGGTGGTTGTGAAGTGGGAAGGTGCGCTATGGTAATGACATGTTGTGGTGGTGTGCAGTGTGGTGTCATTATGTGATGTTGTTGTGACATAGTGGTTATGGTACGATGGTTATAGAGTAGTCTTTATGGCGCATTGGTTGTGGTGTGTGGAGATTATGGCTGTCTGGTTTATTAGATATATGGTTGTTATGGTTATATGGTGTTCTTTCTTGATGTGGTGCGATGATGACGGTTTATGTGAGTTGGGGCTAGATATTGCATGGTAATGTTGTGTTAGTTCCTTGGTTAGGAATGGAATAAATGATGAGGCAATGAATGAATATGAATGGGTTTGAGAAATGAATCAATAAAAGTTAATGTGTGGTAAATTGATAAATTAATTTAATTAAATGATAGGTTTCAATAATGTGAAATGAAAAGGTTCAGTAATATAAGTTAGCAAAAATGTCATATCATGAAAGTGGTGAACTTATAAATGATAGTGGGAAATTTTGTGTGGATTATGTGGTGGATTTTGGGGGTTTCTCATAATGGTGGAAGAATCAATGATAATTTATGTGTGATGTAGTGGTGGTGAGGTGGTGTGTTCTAGAGTAGTTGTTTTGAACACATAGGTTGGCTATTGTGTTATATATTCATATAATTAATTTTTAATTTCTTATTTGCACCACACAAGTTGGATAAACTTACCAATGCTCATAGGTTCTATGGTTTTTATAGTTTTCCCCAACATCAAAGATAGTGGTGATATAGATGGATGGATACCTTCTCTTTCATAATCTTCCATCAGCAATGATGGCCTAGAGTTTTTTGATTGATATGTGGAGTTATTATTGATTTTGTTTTGGGTGAGATGTTATGTGATAAGATGTGATGAGATGTGATGGGATTTTATATTTGGTGAGTATCATATGTGGTAGGAGGAGAACATGTGGTTGATGTCCTTAACATTCATGATACCATAAATCTCTAGTTCTATGGACAGATATGATGTGATTCCCCCAGGTGTGTTTAGGTGAGGTGTGTTGTGATGGACCATGTTTCTTTGGGTGGAATATGATGCGTTGTGGTTGTGAACTGATGATTCCTGAAGTATGAACCATATGCTAGACATTGAGAGGATGGGGAAAGTTGGTATTACTCCCAAAACACATAAGATATGGATGTTCTGTGATGTAATTTTTATGGAATGTATGGGATCATAGGACATATGATGTTGGGGAGTGAGAGAAACAAATCAGTGGGTAAGTGTTAGTGGGGTGCCTTTATTTGTTATGATATCAATACTATGTTGTTAAATTGGATGATTGATTTGGTGAGGAAGCCTTATGAGGCTGGGATATGATATATCTCTTTTATAGGTTCTTATTGTTTATGTTGTTTCTTCACTGGTACATTAGAATGATGTTTTCACATATTCATTTGAGACCTTGGTTATACCCCCACTGTGTATACGTGTTATGTCCACTAAAAACATATGAATTATTTTCTTCAGTTTTATAAGAGGAATTTGGGGTCTGGGATCAGCATTGCTAGCTTGTTTTGGAGAATTTTTTGCGACACTATTTAACACATGCCTTTTTTGTTAGATACTTTTATTTGTATTTGTTAACTTTAATCATTCATTGTGGGATGATTTTGGGTGTATTTAATATTGTCTTATAGAGTTTTTTGGTGGATGTTTATCCTATATCCCCTTCCTGTTTTTAATATATAGTCTAATCCGTCACATATATGTGATATCTTTATACCCTCATGGTTAGTCTCTAATATTAGGCCTGTTGGAGGTGGGACATTGTTGTTATTATATATCTCTATTTATTATGGTATCATTGGAGAGATGGGGTTGAGATAATAGGGGAGAAAATTAGAATGGTTATTTCATTACATGTAGGGGTCATTCATCCCAATGTAAGAGTAACATGGCATTGAGAATTGAAAAAATGGAAAAGGCATGGAGTTTTTTAGGGTCATTCAGCCCATCAAAAGAGTCCTCAGCGTAATGCATATGGGTTATTCCATTTATGATTTACGGTGAAGAAGTTAATCAAAGTAAGTTCATAAGAATCATTCATTGGGTGAATTCTTCCAACTCTAGATTATATTTACAATGTTAATGGGACAATGGAAGATATCATACTAGAGTTAATGTGGAATATGAAACACTTTTTTTAGTGAATTAAATTCAATACATACGATGTTTTAATATATCTAATAATTAATATAGATAACTAAATGAATTATAGTGTTTCTACACATGTTTTCATGCATGGGAAAAATTGTTATCATAATATAAGAGAAATATTTCAAGAAAAATAAATTAACTAATATTCTGGATTCAATAATGGAGTTAATACCATGATAATTAACAAAAATTGTGTTAAAGATGATCCAATGATAATGGAAATTTATCGATAAATAAAAGAACCTTAAATTTTCAGAATAATTAAAGAGATTTAGTTGAAGAATAAAACAGAGAATAACTGAGTTCCGGATACTGTTGAAATATTATTCACATTATTTTATGAATATTAAAAGGTATTCCATGTTTTTTCGTTTGTGTATATTTTATAATTTTTCCATATCCAAAAATATAGAAGTATATCTTATGAAATGATGAAGAATATATTGGACAAATATTTATGAAAACATGAATAATACATCATGATGCTATTATTGAGGGGATATTTCTATATTTATATATTCGAATAATATCTTTGGGAATATATTATGTATTAATAAGAATATAAAATGAATATAAAAAATACAAGAGTGTAATATACTTATATATTTTGTTCATAAAAATAAGGAATGAAGAGAGGCATAGAAATGTATCATTTATAGAGATGATATTGTTTGCGAAATAATGATTAAACAATATATTATCATTGTGATATTTTATTTATAACAAGGAATAAGAGAATATAGAGGATCTACTGAATATTCCCACTACCATATTCGGTTTACAAAGAAGAAAAGTCTTGAGGAGTGATTATGTTACAGAACCATATTGGGAAAATAAATAAAAATATAAATAGGATAATTCTAGTGTGAAATTATCCTTATTTAGTATGGATGATATACTATTATTTTTATGGAATATATAGATGAATTTTTCACAGAAATAGGATACTTCTATTTTTCATGAAGAAGAATAGTTAAACATTCATGGATATTAACTGATAAACTACCTAGAGTTGAATATGAATATCTGAAACATTGAAAATATTGACCATTTGTAGAACCAAAATTCAATAAACTAAAATGTTCTCTCCCTAACTCAGTGTGTAGAAGAGAAGAAGAAGGTGTTCCCATTATAGGTTCAGTGAGACTTTTCAAAATCTAGCAAAGGAATTGTTCCTTTGGTGAGGAGTTACTAAACCTGGAAACATTAAAAATAAGTGAATCTTGGTGTGAAGTTATGATGAAAAATATTTTATCCAAAAAAATATTATAGTATTGTGTTATTTACATCAATATAATATTAGTGCGTTCTCCTCGGATGAATACCTTTGTATTGAACAAAATAAATATCCCCATGTCATGTGTATGTTATTCTTCCCTATGTATTTGTTTCTATTTTGATGAGGGAACCATCATGATTAATATTTTGAAGACTATTTCTACTAACTTGGGACCATGATCCTAAAATCATAAAAATAAAGATAAAGTGAAATATTTTTTATTGGGAAACACCATGATTCACCCCTAGGTGTCTTGGGTTTTAATAAATAATCATTGAGACATATGACATGTTGTACTACTATTTTAGAGTATATCTATATAACCTATTATATTGGTGATTACATATTGTGAAATACTGTTATTAAAAGCCTCATAAAATTAATAGTATCCAAACCTTGATATTCAAACACCATCTGCATTCCATGAGATATATTTCATCTAGACTATAATACATATGTTTAAGAATATTTTCAATTAATTTCAATTTTCTTTTATAGAGGGAATCTTTTCTAACCTTTCAATGCATCAAATACTCTACATAAATTATCATATTAATACAACCCAAGGAAAACTCATCACATGATAAGATATTTATTAAAATAATGGTAATAGAAGGAAAAAAGATAGTCCTAGGTTCCTAACACCCACATTCACACCACATATTCCATTTTAAACCCCACTCTTTGGTTATAAGGGAATACCACTTTTGGAACTACATCACTTTTATGAATATAATAATACAATTTTTTTGGATTCTAAAAGGTGTTATAACTTTTAATCAAGACATATAAAGATGAGTTATCTTGTTGTATTCATCATACAAGTGTCATAATTCTCTAAAAAACAAGTCAATTTCCCACTTGTTTGTTTAAATACACTCTAATTTCTCTCTATGAATGCATTTCAATCGGCTGCTAGATATTCTTCCAAACCTTGTATAGTTTTAACAAATGATTCTTTCCTATTTTTTTGGAATAAAAATTAAATCACATGGAGGTCAAATTCATATCACAAACTTCCTTTATATTTTCATTAATATTTGTTAGGGATAGAATTTTATTATATTCAATCTCCTTATATGTCATTTTATAGATTTGGGGATACATGTTACCTAATAATACATAGAGATCATTTTACTCTTCATTCAAGATGATGAAGGTACATTCATGAATGGGATGAGGTATAAGTAGATTCCCATACCTTTTATAAATGGATTCTATACTAGATGAAATAGGATCTAATGTAACTCCCATGCTCAGGGTTTGAAAAGTAACACTGATGGATGTTTCATTTACAGCATCATGGTGGGAGGCGGAGTTGTTTGGAATCAAATAGCATAAATTATTTTTATCTTTTTTTTGTATCATTTTATCCAAGACCTCCTCATCTTATTAAATAGAAGGTAGTGTTCTTTGATATATATATATCTATATTTAAGAATTAATTTATCCATATTTCATAAATCTTTTTTTGACTATGGTGGTTAGATGTCTAAAATTCCACCATGGTCTCCTTGGATTGTCATATATCAAATTCGATTAAATTTAAATTTTTAAACCTATGGGTAAAGGTTTCCTCATATACTTAGTGAGGGAAGAACATAATGGATTCCCTTTTTTACTTTGGGGATCACATGAGCTGGTTATATCCTTTATGGGTATAGGATCACTGTAAAAAAATTGTATGTTTTCTTCTAATGAAAACACCCATGGTCATCACTTCTTCAGAATACCTTGAAACACTTTTTTTATTATCGATATTTTTAATAAAAATTTATGATGATGATTATGATAATAATTATTTATTAAATAAATTAATAATAATTTTAGGAATTATCAAACACAAAATTATTTTTATTATAAAGATCAAAATTAAGAGACATACACCACTCAAAAATAGGTTCAAGAATCTTTAATCTAGAAGGGTCTTGCCTCCTCCTTAATAGTATAATTGTAACATCCCCACTCTATAGATCAGGTAGAATAACATGGGGCATGATCATCACATAAGACACAATTAGTCATAATATGAATTAAACCATTGAATAAATATTTAGAAAATTGTAACAGAAAATATAGATATTATTATTATTTTTAATTAGTAAAAAATACAATTTAAAAAGTGTAATTATTGAGAAAATTAATATACATGTCAAGATTTTATTTATATATAACTCCACATCATTCATCTACATATTTATCTTCATCTTAATCACCATCACCATATTCTTCTTCTTCTTGATCTCTATTAATTTTCATAACATCGTTATTTTATGTATTTTTATAGTTTTAATTTTTTGGAAAAAAATACCCAAAATTTCACCATCAGAAATGAAAATTACAATGTTTCAATATATATAGATATATTCATGAAATAGAGAATTTTAATACTATCCCTTAACATATTTTAATACTTCAAAAATATAAAGATTAACTTTCATCTTCATTAAAAAATTTATCTTGAGTTTTTTATTAAACTATTATAATTGACTATGTATTTCATAGAGAAGTAATAATTTTCATAATAAAATTTATGTACTCTCTGTGGAAACATAAATGGTTCTTTTGAAGTAGTATGACCATTATATTTTATAAAAATAACTCTATTTAACAGATTAACATATTAACCATGATCAATATCAATCCAATGACACTTAAATATTTCATCATAGTTTTATCTTGTTAATATATCTCAATTATTTTAACGAGCATTCTATAGAAGTCTATTTCAATTTTTCTATGATGAATTCCTCTTAAAAATCATATTAATTAATGTTTTGACTATCCCTATGCAGGTTCATGAAATTAAAATCCATTAGTGAGATAACCATTATAACATTTAATCAATTTTGATAGGGGAGTACTCAATTCACCTAGTTTACAAACAATTATATTTATATATTGTGAAAATTTATTTTAAAAAATAATTATTGTTATAATAATTTACATATTAATTTTCGATTTATGGTGTTAAAAATATTTTATTAACCAATATTTGAATCTTACCCATAAATTAATGTTATCTATGATATTCAATACCACCTTTGTAAATGTCTTGGAATTTGTTTCTAATAAGAAAATCATATGATCTATAGAGAAAATGATAAATATTCATATGAGTAAAAATATAAATTATTATCCTGTATATACCCCTTATTATCCTTTAGATAATGATTTGGTATGTATTTTTTTGATTAATTTAAATACACATCTCACAGTTGGGTACATCTATAAATTTTTTATAGTCCTTTTGTATTTTTGATCATATGAAGTTTTAATATTATATTTCCACTGAATAAGAGAATTCATGTGGAGTTTTTTCAATTTATAAATCCTTCTAAAAAATACTACTTAAAGCATACTAAATAACTCCCAGTGTGATATTTTTATGAACATTTCATGAAAAATGTGACATTTCTACCAAAAAATACCAATTTGATGAAAACAACAACCCACTAAGACTACTAGGCAACAATATTTTGGTAATGAAATGAAAATAATATTTTTAAACCAAGTGATATTTCCTTTTCGAAAACAACATGGTAAATTAGAATCATATATTCCTGATAACCTCAAATATTAAATCTATTGATAGATCAAAATAATTTATTTTGAAAGTGAATATTTAGTTTTTTTCACCAAATTTTATGATTTATCAATTTCGAATAATTCATATTTTTAATGCATGAAAATGTTTCCAAGGGATAATAATGCTTTGATTGAAAATTTCATATTATTATGTATTTCTAATAAATTATTTGACAATTATAGAAAAACTCTTTTGTTAATAAAATAATGAAAAAATGTATAAGAACTTTAAATGAAACAAAAAACCACTATTAACAAGGATAATAGAAATGTAGGCCCTAATCATTGGCCTTATCACACCAATTATATGATAAGGGATGAATCCATTAAGCCTTGATGACCTCTACATCATGAGTTAAGTTCAAATATGAAGAAATAGAGTTTTCTAACATATTATCTTATCTATAGGTACGATAATGATTATTCCACTTTACATCATCATGGCCCATGATGGGATAATATAGGAGAATGACCAATGGATTGAATACTAGTTATTATATAAATTAATGACAAGAGAAACACACTATACAATACAATCCAAATTCATACCTCTCTTAATTCACAAGTTAATAATAAGAGGTAGCTCCCTAGCTTCTGCTAGTATTCTAGATCCATTTTAAAAGTCAGATAAAAATATAAACACCATGAATATATAATGGTCATGCTTGTAATGTCTTGACCCGGATACCACTAAATCGGTGCTCGGAGGTGGTCACCAGAAGTCCTCATGTGGGCCTCCCCATACACCATAGGCTATGGACTAGTAGCAAGGGCCTATGAGGTGTTCGTGGGGAGATTATGAACTCATATTCGAGTAATTGAACAATGGAAATAGCCAAGTTTCATGCACAATAGAATGTAAACAGAGTGATGAATCCATAAACTAAAATTGAGAATTGTAACATTAAAAATTTGTAAAATCATGAACAAATATGTAATACAATACTACACAGGTCACACACTAGGCCGACCATATAGATACAAGTACAAAAAAATAATATTAAAAGTATAGGGATCTGCTAATAACTCTGAGCCAACTCACATACCCGATCTCTAGACAATGAAAAAATACACTAGACTGATTAGTATAACCACTCATGTATCTCCCTTAGATCATGAAAATTGCACCTCATCCCTATCGACCATGCAACTTGTGCTCAACTTGAAAGGTAGACATAAGGTTAACACGTAAAATGAGGTGGATGTGCAGGGGTAAGAATGAATATGAGTAGGACACCACAACAAGACACCTGTAACCATGCTGCTAAAGTGTATGAAAAAGATACACACTCAGCCTAGCTAAACACAACCAAAAGGTAGTAAAAACCAAACGTGAAACCACAGTTAAACTCAGGTTCCGTAATCCATGACAACTAGGAATGTTCTACTATGTATTTCCATATCTTTATATATACACATGTATATTCGAATACCTATAAACATATAAATAAATATGAAAATTAATTGGTATGTTTATCAAACAACATGAAACCACAACAACATTTGATCCTTGGGACCATAAGTTCGGTCGCCTAGACATCCTATGCATGGGCATTGAGATGGAAATCATGCCACTCAATGCATGTATCATTAATTCGATATATGTGTTCATAATCCCATTGAAATATACATTCTTCATCCAATGATGAAATTATATCTCTGATCATGTTACATCACCATAGGGGGGGTGCTCATCCTATACCTGGGTTCACACATAATTTCCTCAAATCAAAAACTAGGATACCACATATTGATGGTCATTCCGATAAATAAGGTTGTCGTATACCAATGATCAATCTTGTAAAATGTCACTGGTCAGAAAAAATGGAGCATAATCCCATTAATCCAACAGAGACTCAGAAAACCAGGCTCGACAGGATAGCAAAAACTCACCCTTAGGCATAGTACAACCCCACCCATAGGCATATTAGAACCTTTCCCATAAGCATATCACAACCTATCCCATAGGCATATCAGAACCTTTCCCATAGGCATATCACTACGTTACCAATAGGAATATCAAAACCATTCCCACAATCATAATACAATCTCAGCCTCATGCATATCACAACCTTTCCTGCAGGCATACCATTCATCCCATGAGTCCGTCGAAGGAATTCCTACCATGGGAATCCAAGTATCATTCATGATGTAAAGGTAAACATGTAAGGATCAATATCCAGATACCAGGAGGCACCTTCGGTCATACAAAAATATATATATCACAATATATATATATATATATCCATAATAAATATCTATGTCCCAATAAATTCCTATGGGTACTAAAAAAATAATAGAAATAACATGGCTCAGAAGCTGGATACTAGGTAAGCAGATTTGGTAATCCCAATAAGAAACAAAGATCCTAGGGAGAACATCCAGGAATCTAGAAATAAAGAAAGAATACTCACGCTAAGTTCAACAACTACTAACCATGAAGCACCTATGGTGAACATCACTACATCAACAATAAACAAGTGAAATATAACAAGGAGTGAGGGTGGCCCAAATGACCAACCTAACACTGCAGTCATGGTGCCATGGGATTAAAAGTTTGGTATGTGTTCTAGGTGGAACCCAAACACCATATCTACCCCAAAACAATGTACAAATTAGGGTTGGTGAAACAATGAGCCCTTATTGGGTCCCTCAAGTCAAACACAAAGAGTAATCCTACTCAGGATCCTATAGGTAAACATGAGCGAAGGCATCCTACATTACATCCTTAGTGAAAATCAAGGGAGGAATCCTACATGGGATCCTCAAACAAAGAAAAAAATAGGCGTACTAAAACATGGATCATCTTAGAGAAAAATAGTAGAGAGATCCTACAAGGGACTCCCTAGGTCAGCACATAAGCAAATTCATTCCTCAGCGGATCCTTGGAAGTATCTGGTATCATGACCACGTAGGCCAGAAGGGCCCATCTCACAAGGGGAATGATAAGAAAAGTTTATGTGCATATGTTTTGATCAAATAGTGGGGATTTTTTAATTATTATCAATGATAAAACCCATGTATTTAGATTTTTTATTAAAATAATGGGTAATTTGAATTTTAGAATCATAATGAGAAAAATTGAGAAATGTAAATAAATATTGATTTTGAAATTTTTTTACCACAAGAGTATTTCTGTCTTTTCGTAAAAAATATAATTCCAACATTCCTGAGTCTTTTTTTGTCAGAATACTAAATTTCATTCCTTCAACTTTATCTTCAGAACCTAGAACTTATTAAAAGATATATTAGTCCAAAAAATTCATTTAATTTGGAAACATTTCCTGGAAGATAGCATGGACTCCACCACCGCATCGGATGCACAAATCAGTCTCCTCACATCCAATTTAGGTTATTGAACATGGGATAGAAAGAGGCCACATAGGGATGACTCTAAAATAAATTTGGGGAAGATTTCAAGTCATCAAGGTGGATCTTAATGGTTATATTTTTGAAGAAAGATTCCTGGAACCTGCGTACAGAAAAAGAAACCTCCAATAAAAAATTCATAACTCTTTAATAATGTGGCCAAATGAGATGAAATTGTAAGGGGGAACTTACAACACATTTATGATGAACTTTTATGGATGGTTACACACATGAATCAACCATTTAAAGGTCCCACAACACAAAACCTTTTGGAGTACATAATTCTGCCAATAAAAGGAGGCCCTCACCTCCTTCTCAAATCATCAGCTCGACACCCACATCCAATGAAGGATCCCACCAGGTAATGGGCCACTAATTATCCTCTCTTCCCACCTCATTTCTTATTTTTATTTTAATTTCATTTTTTTGACATAGTTTTCAATTGAAATTTATTTTATAGTTTTAATAATCCGTGGATTTGTGTTTCTCTATCCATCCTACAATTTTTTTCTCAATTATATAATTTTAATAAATAGTATTATTTTAATTATTATTAGTATTAATATTATTAATAATAATATTATTAATATTAATATAATTTTAATTATCATTATTATAATGATCACATTCTTATTTTAAACTTATTTTATTTTATCCCAATCCTTTTTCAACAACTATTTTCTTAATAATAATAATAATAATAATTACTATTTTTATTATTTTAACAATAATTTTAGATTATTTATATATCTCTCTCTTCTCCCATACATCCACCATTGTGATCTCGTACTCTCAGAAATCAGAGGATAACCCCAAGTCATAGCTCGGGGGGAGGTCAATGTGTTCATGAATTTTCATTAAAGTTTTTTTTATTGTTTTTGGAATATTTGAGTGTCATGAATTGGTGAGGGAAATGTCTTTGATGTGGTGGCGACCCCCAATGACATGAAACTCAAAATATTACTATTTTGGAAAAGAATAGTGATTCAATCATGAGATTTCATGTTTGAATATTTGATTATCCACAAAATGAGGCAAATATTCATTGTTAATATATATAATATTCATGTGATTTATTATTCATAAACACCATTTTAGTGCATTTTACACTTTGAACATCATTTCACATTATGATTGTAATTTCTTCTTAAAATGAACTATTCTATGGTACATTTTTTAACATCATTTAAAGTATCAAATGATTTTGATTTTATTTTCATATTTAATTTTAAGGTTTATAATTATATTGGAAACAAATCATATTTATGGAGTGTTTGATTTTCCACATTGAAAGACCACCAAAATGGGATTTCATGCACAAAATTCTGGAGAAGTCAGATTGGACAACAACTCACTAATGAGTCTGTGGGGCCCAACATACTAACCCAATGAAGCCCAAATTTCTTGGGATTATAGAAGACATGTATATGAACAAATAATTATGCAGGAGCCAGTGCTAATTTGTCTTCCATCATGGTTAATAAGGCGAACCATTTTGGAGATAAAATTCTAGGCCAGATTCTACGGTCCAGAAAACATCCTACCAATCTAATCATATCTCAGAATCCATAGCTCCAAGTGGGAAATAATTTACAGGAGGTTAGGAGAAATCTGAGGATCCATTTTATCCTTCAATAACCTACTCTAATCCGGCCATCTAGATGGTCTTACAAGTGCATCTGTTCTATGGTTGAAAGCTGGCTTCCACCACGGGTCAAGAGCGGAAAAATCCAAGTTCCACAAGCTTTCTACCGCCCTAGGCCTACCATAATCAAGTGGGATGATTTTTACAGTTGGAAGCTCGAACCAAAGCTCCTAAAATTCATATTTAAGGTAGTGGTGATGGAGGAGTTTTTCATATTTTGAGCTTTCTTTCATTGTAATGTTATGTTGGGATTCTGTTGTCTCAAATTTGTCTTCCACATGTAAGTTGTTTTAATTCATCATTTTTTCTTAATAAAAGTTATTCTTACCTTATTATTCTATTATTATCCATCAAAATTTGATATTGTTTCCTAAAGGTGTGAATTTATTCACACCAAACCTTGTGAAATTATTCACATAATGGTGGAGTGATCAATTCCTTTTTATTATTTTCTTTACTTCTTTAATTCCCCCCATCATGAGTCTACTTCGCTCTTTCATTGAAACCATATCATCAATATAGGGCTAACATACTTATGGGTTGATCCAAGGGAGTATCAATGGGATTTATTAGATGTTATTTATCACCCTAGTAATGTCTAATGACTTTTTAAATTGAGATTTTTATTTGATGATTTTTAAACTCCATCGTCCTTGTTGAATTTAAGGCCACAAACTTCAAGTTCTATTACGAACCTTTACCTTGAAGTGCTCAAAACATCGATCCTTCAACTATATAGGATATTAATATTAAATGGTGTAGGTATTAAGCCAGTAAGTTATGATGTTTTTTGATCTTATAAAATAAACCCATCTCAAATATAAGAAATTGAAATCCTTTAAAAAGGAATTCATCGAATCCACCCCGAGTGATAACCTAGGATCAACTCATTACCTTAGTTTGAATTAACATAAATTTGTTGGTGATTCTTTAAAACCATATTAAATCAAACCATGTTTGCCAATACATTTAAAAAAACAATCCATAGAATGTACGTGTATGTAGGTTACTTCTTTGGACTCTGAGGATTTGATAACCCAAGCTAAACTACAACGACCATTCTGACTTCATCTCTTTGGTAAGTTTGAGAGTGAATCAAATTTTGGTTCCATTTATGGGGAACCAAGTAATAAATCTAAAAACCCATTCTATTATCCCACATTTAGTCTTTTCTTATCCAATATTCTCTTATGTTGTCCCATTCTCGTTTTTTTTCTTTTGGCGCAGGTCCGCCTACACCCGCGATCAATCAAACCATCTAGTTTGGGTGGATAGTTATGGTGTTGGGGAGTGAAGTACACCAAGGTAAATATTTTCATCAGATCCTAATCCTCCTAATACTCCAGAGTCAAAAATTGAGCCTATTTTAATGGAAGGTCTTCAAGGAAACCAACTCATAAAACCAAGTGGGAACCAAAATGGAAACCCAAATGCGGAAGCCCCAAACATGGGGAATATAGTTGATCAAACCATGAATGACTACCTCACACCTTCCAAGGTCAATGCCCCCTCATGCATTTGACAGAATTCCATAAGATATTCCAGAGACATCTTTAAACCCCATGTCCTAAACCACCTTCCCACATTCCATGGAATGGAGTCCTAGATTCCCAAACTTCACGTTAAGGAATTCAATGACATTGTAGAAACCATGTGTTCCCCACATCAACAAGAATTAGCTAAGATGAGGCAATTTCCTATTTCTTTAAAGGATAGAGCTGAAAATTGTCTAAAAAATTTGAGACCATTATCCATCAAATCTTGTGACCAACTACAAAGATAATTCTACAAAGAATACTTTCCCCACCAAAAAACAACTGCACTTAAAAAAAAGCATCAAAAACTTTTTTGAGAAAGAGAGAGATTCATTCTATGAGACATGGGAGAGGTTAAAAGACACTATAAACATGGTTCCAAACCATGGTTTTTCTATTCCTGAACAAGTGATAATTATCTATGAAGGGTTGAGTCAGGGGAACAAACAATTCATTGACATGATACGTAATAGAACCATTAAAAACAAATCCCCAAATAATGCTTACGAGTATCTGGAAAGCCTTACTGATCAAATCCAAACATGGGGAAATTCACCTTATTTTGAAAAGCCACAGAGAACTACTGGAATTCATACACATAGAAAAAAGGAAAGACTTAGGGCTAAACTCGTAGCACTTTCTGGGAAGGTTGTAGAGATTGTCTTTAGGAAAGTCCATGAAATCCAAACTGTAGAACCTATTTGCCCAATTTGTGAAAAAATGACCATAAGACATAAAACATCCCAACCATTCCATCCATCAAGGATTTTATTTTAGGAGGACCCCCAGAAGATGTAAATTCCTTGAACATTCAAAATCCTCAATACCAAAACAACTTCAACACAAGGTATAATGACCACCCAGGCTTCCACTGGAAAGATAACCAACAACTTAGCCAACCTCAGGGACAAAATACTTACCCCCATCAGAACTACCAAACCCATAACTAGTTCCAAACCCAACCTATCCAATACCAACATCCACCGGTCCATTTTCAAAAAACCATCCCACCTCCAAAATATACCCCTGGGATAAACCAATCTTCTCAAGAACCAACCCAAACTGTTCCACAAAGCCTACTAGAAAAACTGTGAAAACAAATGGAATGGATGAACTCAGAAGTCTATTCCCTTAATAAAGAACTTCAAACCATCAAAACTAGAATGGGACCCATAGCTACTCAGGCGGTACCATCCTCTACTTCAAGGGGAGAGTCAAGTTTCACTCAAACAACTCATGAAAAACTAAAGGCTGTGACTGTTTTAAGAAGAGGTAAATCAACTGAGAAACCAAAAGAAATAAGTCAGAAACCATATAAAGCTTAAAACTCTAATGAAAATTAAAATTAACCACAAGATTAAACTATGGAAACTGATAACTATGTGAAAGAAATAACTCTTCAACAAAAAACCCTGCACCATTTCGTCAATGCATGTGGGGGAAAACCAAGCCTCAATTGAGTGAAACATTGAGGAAAATATTCTCACAAGTCAAGTTGAACATTCCCCTTCTCGCTGCCATCCAAAATGTACCTGCCTACTCAAAGTACATTAAAGACTTGTGCACTTTAAAAATAAAATTTTCACATAAAAACCAATTCCTTTTGGCTGCTAATGTGAGTACCACCATTCAAGGGACCATTCCTCCTAAGTTGAAAGACCCGGGTTGCCCTTACATCAATGTTGAAATAGGAGAGAGAAAATTTGTCAAGGCCTTGTCTAACATAGGTGCTAGTGTCAATATCATCCCATATGCTGTGTACTGCCAGTTAGGCCTAGAAGAGATCTAAAATACATCTTTCACACTTCAACTTTCTGATCGTAGAATTAGGGTTCCAAAGGGTATTTTAAAGGATGTTCTGGTAAAGGTTAAAACCTTCATCTACACTGCTAACTTCATTGTCCTTGACAACTATCCAAACTTAGGAAATAAGGAACAAACCCAAATCATCTTTGGTCATCCTTTCCTTAAAAAAATAAACTCTGTTATCCGCGTCTAAAATGGGAGCATGACCATCACCTTTGGAAACATGAGTCTATAATTGAACATCTATAATGAAAGCTCACAAATATGGGATGATGAGGACATTCATGAAGTAAACTTGATAGGAAGCATTGATAATGAATCCATAGAACATCAAGGAATATTAGATGGATTTTTATGTCAGGATGAGATTGATTTCCTTTGTTCACATGATGAAAGTCTATCTCCTTAGATTGAATCATTTTAAAATTACTCTTATAATGAAGTCTTAGGTCCAAAAATTAGTAAAACCTTTCCGGAAAGAACATACATAGAGACCAATCAAACATTCTTCCCTAAATCTGATCAAACCAATCTTATAGCTGAAACTTCTCTATGTGGGAAATAAATCCTATCTAAAACATGATAAAATGAAATTGATATTGATCCAATGTCCCAATATTCTGCTGAAATTATGAACCAACCAGATCTTGAATTGAAGTAACTTCACTATGCACTCAAGTATTCCTTCATAGGGGATAATCAAACAAATACCATTTTCATTTATTCTTCTCCTGAATCCAATAATGAGAGGAAGATTTTAGATGTCCTTAGGAAACATAAGAAATCCATTGGTTAGACCCTGTCTGATATTTCTGGGATTTTCCCACTTATCGAGACTCATAGGGTTGTTATGGAATCTGATTCAATTCCATGTCATCAACCTCAACGATGACTCAATCCTAATCTCATGGAGGTAGTAAGGAAGGAACTTTTGAAACTATTAAAAGATGGTATCATATTTCCCATAGCTGAGAGTGAGTGGGTCTGCCCAATCCAAGTGGTTCCCAAGATGGCATGAATCACAGTGATAACCAATAAGGATGGAGAGATTCCTCCATCTAGGGTGAGTAGTAGATGGTGGGTCTGCATTTACTATAGGAAGCTAAACTCATTAACCAAGAAGGACCATTTCCCCTTACCATTCATTAACCAAGTCCTTGAGAGAGTGGAAGGTCATGCCTTCTACTGTTTCATAGATGGGTACACGGGGTATAATCAAATTGTGGTCTGCCCATAGGATCAAGGGAAGACTACATTTACATGTCCATTTAGCACCTTTTCTTTCAAACGCATGCCCTTTGGGTTATTCAATGCCCCTAGAACCTTTCAGTGGTGCATGATTGGAATATTCTCAGACACGGTTGGAGATTATCTTGAGGTCTTCATGGATGACTTCTCTGTGTTTGGGGATACATTTGAGCGATGTCTAAGGAATGTGAAGAGAGTCTTTTCAAGATGTGAATAAAATCATCTCATATTAAACTAGGAAAAATTCCATTTCATGGTTAAAGAGGGACTATTTCTAGGCCATCTGGTCTCAGGTAGGGGGATTAATGTTGATAAAGCCAAGGTTGACATCATTCGTCACCTTCCATCACCCAAAACTGTCATAGAAGTGAGGTCTTTCTTATGACATGCAGGTATTTATAGAATATTCATCAAGGACTCTAGTTCAATATCCCATCCCCTTTGTGATCTTCTAGTAAAGGATGATCCATTTGTTTGGACAAAATGTTGTGAGGGTTCATTCTCAACCATCAAATCCTCTCTCTCCTCTCCTCCCATTATGAAATATCCAAATTGGAACCTTCCTTTCAAACTTATGTTTGATACCAGTGACTTTGATGTAGAAGATGTGTTAGGAAAACATTGTGATAAAACTCATTATGTCATTGCATATGTAAAAAAAATCCTTAAATGATTCCCAAATCAACTACACCACCACTGAAAAAGAGTTAATTGCTATTGATTTTTACTTAGAGATGTTTAGGTACTCCCTCTTAGGATCCCCCATCACTGTGTTCACTGACCATTCTGCACTAAAATACCTCTTCCAAAAACAAGATGCTAAGGATAGACTGATTAGGTCGGTCCTTCCCTTACAATAATTTGACCTCACAATAAATGATAAAAAGGGTGTTGAAAATTTTGTAGTTGATCACCTCTCTAGGATAGAATTCAAAGACAACTCAAATCACCTTTCTGTGTTTGATTCATTTCCTGATGAACACCTATACTCTGTTAGTGACTTCCTTTGGTATGCCGACAAAGCCAATTTCTTAGTTACAGAGATCATTCCAAAATTCTTAGGGACTCAATCCCAAAGGAAATTACTTTATGATGTTAGAAAGTATGTGTTTGATGATCCATACCTCTATAATTTCTACCCTGAACAATTCATTAGGAGGTGTGTCCCAGAATCTAAAAAATAGTGCATCCTTAAATTCGATCATAGTGAGGAATGTGGAGGTCACTTTTCCTCTATGAAAACTTCTACTATGGTTCTTTAGTGTGGTATCTTATGGACCACCCTTTCAAGGGACTCCTACACATTTTTTCAAATTTTTCCTCAGTGTCAACAAGTAGGGTTAATCACAAAAAGGAATCAAATGCCACTCACTCCCATCTTAGTGATTGAAATCTTTGACTACTGGGGAATAAATTCCATGGGTCCTTTCCCAAACTCTAGGGGATACCTCTACATCCTCTTAGCTATTGATTATGTCTCAAAATGGGTTGAAGCCATTCCCACTAAGTCTAATGACCATCATGTTGTGATTCAATTTCTGAAAGAGCACATATTTTCTCGATTTAGAATTCCTAGAGCTATAATTAGTGATTGAAGAACCCATTATGCCACCTTCCATTCTATTTACTCATGTATAAGTATGGGATTTCTCATAAAGTTTCCACTTCATACCATCCTCAAACCAATGGACTAGCTGAGTTAGCAAATATAGATATTATGAATATTCTTGAAAAAACTGTCAGTCCATCTAGGAAAGATTGGACCGAGAAACTCCTGGATGCTCTTTGGGCATATCGTACATCATACAAAACCATTATCGGAATGTCACCGTATAGGTTCGTTTATGGTAAAGCATTCCATTTGCTAGTGGAGATTGAACATAAGTCCTTCTGGGAAATTATGAAAATGAATTATGACCTCTAATTGGCGAAAACAAAAGGGAAATTAGATATCAATGAACTTGATGAACTTTGGATTGAGGCTTATGAAAATTCAAGGATTAATAAAGCTAAATTACAAGACTTCCAATATCTAAATATTAATTCCAAACACATTTTACTAGGTAAACCAATTATTTTGTATAGTTCTAAAGTTCATTTACACCCAGGAATGTTGAGGTCTAGATGGTCAGGTCCATATATAGTTCATAAGGTGTACCCCCTGGGGCTGTAGAAATTCAAGATCCCACCAATGGGATAACCATTAAAGTTAATGGTCATCGAGTCAAACCATTCATTGAACCATTCAAAAAACATGAATTTGATGAATAATTGTGTGAAAATACCTTAGATAAGGAAAATAATTATTCAATTATGGGTCCAAGTTGAGCTAATTACATTAAACAAAGTGTTGCATGGTAGTAAACCCATGGATTTCATGTTTCCAATAATTATGTTATATTAACCAACATTATATTTTAAATAGGATTAATGAATCATTTTGATATTTAAAAATAAAAAAAGACTGTTGACCCGTTTTTCTATTATGAGTATGGATGGGTACAAAAGGGGAGTGGCATATTCATCCGTGTGACGTGGTGTGATCTTTGAGTAATACCTTACCCAGAAATTTAAAAAGAATACAATGTATCGTCAGTTTTTTTTTGTTTTTATGTGTTTGTAGGTAAAAATAAAAAAAACAAAAAAATAAATAAAATAATAATAATAATCATAAATGCCACATCATAGGTCGTGGGGAAAACCCTATCACCACTGGTGAAGCCGCGGGGACTCGAACCCGGGACCGAAGGGAGATAGGGGCGCGCGCATACCACTGACGTATGACTTTTTATGCTTCATTATTCAATAATTTTTATAAATATACTTATATTTTAATTTTTTTTATATGAATGAATGAATAAATAAATAAATATATATATATATAGTTTTTTTTATTTGTTGTTTTTTTCCTTTTTCCACTAGGGAACTCTCCGAGTGACATGGAGATCAAAGGAGTAAATGGGAGCAGCAAGAACTTCGACTTCAACCACAAAGTGACTTTGAACCATGTTTATTATTTCAAATTAATTTTAGAACAAATCTAATCTATCTATACCTCCTTCTAAAATTACTTTTCTTCAAACATTGGGGACAATGTTATTTTACGTTGGGGGGGAGATGAAATAAATGTTTTGCTGTTGTATGAAAAAAATGATTTGGAAGAAAATGTGTGTAAATGCAAAGAAAAATTCCTTTAACTTTGAACATGATAATACACATTGAAAACATTGAAACTGAATATCAAATAATTTGACATTCTCTGATTCTGATTTTAATCCATGTATAATTTCATGAGCATAGATTTGGGAAAGTGTGGTTGTCCAATGTGATATTTCATCATTTATATTTTCATCCAAATAAAAAAAAATCACACTGCATTTCCTTTGGATAGTGGGGTACTATATTGAGTTCATGGGGTCCCTAAAATAAATATCATTGGTGTGGTGATCATCTTAGTTTTTATATGAGTATTCAATAAAAAAATTTGAAAAAAAACAATGAATTTGCGCGTAGAGCAATGAAATGACCTAATGTGTGGCCTTTGGAACTTGGGGATCGTGACTCCATAGTTTTCTAGCCCAGATTTAGTAATTTCATCTCTATTTTTGGTAATTTGATTTTTTTTGACTGAGTTAACTCGAGATGATGCCCGAGTATATGGCCTTCACTTGGTGCCCTAAGGTCTTTGATCCAAGGAGTCATCGACAAAGTCTCGCAACAAGGGTTGACTCTTTCGAGTGCAATTTCAATTACCATGGAAAAATTGAAAAAAAAATTGAGTTCTCATCTTAAATATTGAAATGTGATTCCACCTAGAGCTTCTATCATTTCCCTCTTTAATAATGATGAACCCCCATGTCTAATGCGATGCACAACACATCATCGCTCTTAATTGATATTGTATGAAATATGGAAATGAATTTGAACAAAGGAATGGGCTTGGGATTAGGATATTATTATGAAAATAACATGTATTAAAATATTTTTATGGGTTTCATGATTGTTTGGTATAAGGGTTTTTGGTAACCATTTGGTGTTAAAATGTTTTTGGAAAAGGGAATTCGAATTTCACATTGTTGAGATATATTTTTCTCGGGACTAGAAAAACTCAAGTTGGGCGGTGTGATTATCTAATAAATGAGGATAATATTCACTGTTAATATATATAATATTCATTTTCTTTATTATTCACAAACACCATTTTAGTGCATTTAACACTTTGAACATCATTTCACATTATGATTGTAATTCTTTCTTAAAATGCACTATTATGTGGAACATTTTTAACATAAAGTACAAAATGATATTGATTTTATTTTCATATTTATTTTTGGGATTATAATTATATTGGGAACAATTCATATTTATGGAGTGTTGGATGATCCACAATGAAAGACCACCAAAATTGGATTTTATGCAAACAATTACGGATAAGTCAGATTGGACACCAACCCACTGATGAGAATGTGGGGCCCAACATACAGGCCCATTGAAGCCAAAATTTCATGGGATGCTAGAATGTATGTATAGGAATAAATAATTCTTAAGGATTAAGTGCTAATTCTGCCACCATAGTGGTTATTAAGGCGTCCTAATTTGAAGATAAAATTCTAGGCCAGATTCTGCGTCCCTGAAAACATCCTACCAATCTAATCATATATCGGAATCCACAACTCCAAATGGGCCCAAATTTACAGGTGGTTAGGAGAAATTGTGGCTACAATTTTCTTCTTCTATGACCCACTCTAATTTGGCCATATAGAAGCTCTTACAAGCATGTCTGTTTGGTGTTTACAAGCTGGTTTCCACCTTAGGTCAAGAGTGGAAAAGTCCAAGTTCCATAAGCTTTCCACCTCCCTAGGCCTACCATAATCAAGTGGGATGATTTTTACTATTGGAATCTCGACCCAATGCTCCCAAAATTATTATTTAAGGAAGTGGTGATGGAGGAGTTTTTCATATTTTGATCATTAATTCATTTTAATGTTATGCTGTGATTTTTTTTCTCAAATTTGTCTTCCACATGTAAGTTGCTTTAATTCATCCGTTTTTCTTAATAAAAGTTCTTATTATATTATTATTCTATTATTATCCATCTAACTTTGATATCGTTGCCTCAAGGTGTGAATTTATTCACACCAATCCTTGTGAAATTATTCACACAATGGTCGAGTGATCATTTCGTTTTTATTGTTTTATTTACTTCTTCAATTCCTCCCTCATGAGTCTACTTACCGCTTTGATTGAAACCACATCATCAATGGAGGGATAATACACTTATGTGTTGATCCAAGGGAGTAGTTAGGGGATGTATTGGATGCTATTTATCACCCCAGTAATGTCTAATGACTTCTTTAATTGGGATTTTTATTTGAGTATTTTTAAACTCCATCGTCCTTGTTGAATTTAAGCCCACACACTTCAAGTGCTAAAACGAACCATTATGTTGAAGTGCTCAAAAAATTGATCCTTCAAGTATATAGGTGATTAGTATTAAAGGGTGTAGGTACTAATATAGTAAGGGATGATGTTTTTTGATCTTATTAAATTAACCCATATCAAATATAATAAATTGAAAGCATTTAAAAATGAATTCATCCAATCCACCTCGAGCGATAACCTAGGATCAAATCAGTAACTTAATTTTAATTATCTTAAATATATTAGTGATCCTTTAAAACCATCTTAAATCAACCCAATTTGGCCACTTCATATCCAAAAACAATCCATAGAATATACGTGTCTTTAGGTTACTTCTTAGGTCTCTGAGGATTCGATAACACAAGCTAAACTACAAGGACCGTTCTACCTTCATCTCTTCGGTAAATTTGAGCATGAATCAATTATCAAACTGAATTCAAACACATAAAGGAAAATAATGATTTAATCCAATACTGAACCCCATAACCAAGTACTTTCTTCTTAACTCATTCTGTTTTCATTGAATGATTGTTTATATTTTTAAATCAAAAACCCAAAAAACATTTTCATTGTTTTAATTAGATAATAGAAACACCAAAAAGAGATAGCCTATGTAATATAGAATAAGTATGTGAACTACATTGAGAATGATCCTCAAGAGTGACGACCATGGTTAGCCACTATGTTGAACTAGGAAAAATATAATCATTTTTATCCATTCCCCACGACAGGCATGCGTCAAAACTAGCGCTGTTTTTGAGGATCCAATCAGTTATTCATTTACATTTTCAATTTTAACATATTAGATATATTTAATTTCATTTTATAAAATTAAAATGAACAAAAAAAATATATTTTCCTGAAGAATTTAAATGATTGTTATTCTACATGGACTGACAATTACTCACAGGTGAAATGAAAAAAAGAAAAAGATGAATATTTTATAAGAGATCAGGTGCATGAACATAGATAAATAATTGAAAAACCAACTATAATGACTGATATAGATTTTGAATATGTACATTAATTAATGTAGAAACCCAACCCTAAGCTAGAGGAAGAACCTAATAAATTGGTGGAAGAAAATTCATCACTTATATTTTAAATTAAAGAACCTAAGGTGGAAAGGGAGGAATACTAACCTACTAAGATACAAGTGGGAGATCAACAAAGATTGGATGAATTATTGATTAGATATGAGGAACTTCCTGATCTCTGTATACAATAAAAAGGAGAAGAGCTAGCAACACTGAAGAAAGAAACCACCCAAGTGGTGGAATTTGAAGTCAAGATGGAGGAGCCTGACTACCAGCCTCCATTATCAGAGAGTCTACTCCAAGAGACAGTTACCACTAAGGCAAAGATTGAAGATAAACAGACTCAGGGAGTTGAACCATTCTATGACTCTATCTCTTCTAATTTTATTGAATCTAAATTCTACATCACTTCTTATGGTTTTGATTATATAGAATCAGGAAATCTCATCAATGCTTTGGAAGATGAAGAAGAATCTAGATGTGCACCTAATGAGGAACATATGGATCTCCCTCGACATGTTGAATATTTTTTGAAGGATGTTCAGGAAGAGATTATAGTGGATTCCCCTAAGGAAACCATGAAAAATGCTACTTACTTTTATGGGGATGAATTTTATCTTGATATATCATGTTTTAATTTTATTCAAATAGAATTACACTATGACATTCCCATTGAAAATTATTTTGCTGCAACATACCTTGAGGAACCACTGGATAGAGAAGAATAGGTTTCACAAGTATCATCCAAGAAAGGAGTTGATCCATATTTCATCCTACCCCCTCCATGAAAGCTATACCTCATTGTGAAGGGCGAGTATCTGGTATAATCTATTCATGGATCATGCCTCACCTAGAAGGATGAAGTGAAAGCTGGGAAAATCCACATGTGGTGGTTCAAATCAAAGAATCTTCATCCTCCATCAGACATTGGATAATAGCTGTTACTTCCCTCTGGTGGTAGTAAAAATTTAGGGCCCACTTGGGGGATCTTACAAAGATTTATCTTGACTTTATATCAAGGAATTTAGATGTGAATTTATTTTCGTAGAAGTATTCTAGAATACATCCCCCACCCTGTTATTTTTTAGAGCTTAAATGAAATAATCCTTGTGATTCATTGACTGATTTTATTTTGTAGGATCATGATGGTAGAAGGAAGACCAAGATAGTGAAGGGGAAGGGATAAGTTTCCTGAAAAATGTAGTTCACTTTTTGTGTTTTATCTTTTAAACAACCCACATTTTTTTCTACAAAATGTTTTTAGCACTAAAGATAAAATTTCATGACGAAACTTGAATTCATGTTTTAATTGAATTTTCTAGGATACATTAGTTTTTTAGGAATCATGTGAAGCCATGTTTTAGATTTCAAAGTTGATATTATTAAATTATTTAAATGGAGAATTGAATTTTTAAATATCAATCATATAAATTGAAATAACAACCCATGATTTGAATGAATTAATTGATTCATATCAATGAAATTTCCCTACCATCTTTCATGATTTGAATTTCTGAAGTTCATGTGAATTGATTTGTTATTGTTAATCATGTCTTGAGTGATTTTCCCAAATCATATATCTCATTCCCCAGAGGATTTATAGACCAAGTACTTCCTAATTTTTATTTATCATATTTCTTGAGTGATCTTGGGACATGTGACTAACCATAACATGTATTTAGTCTTGTAAAATCTATGACTATGAAAAAACACATTTAAAATGATTGAGGCATCCTTTGAAATAGTACTTTTCCTTAAAGGATTACTTATAAATCAATCCTTATTTTAGGTCATAGATCCCATGAATGACCTTTATAGGGATGATCCATGTTTCAATCCTTTTTTATCCATTCCTACCCTCCAATTAGTATTTGCATGATATTTTAAAGTTAATGTGTGGGGATAATGTTAATCATGGTGGATGAAAGGATATAAATTATAAGGAAGAAGTTTGGGGGTATTATTGTAGGAATTGTAAAAGGTTTTATAATGAATTTTTACTCTATTGTTTTCCCCTTTTTAATTAAATAATGAAAAAATGACAAAAAGATCCAAAAAAGAGAAAAATGGGCTATGATTTTGGAGAACCAAACATCACCATTTTACAGACTGATGATCTTCAGATCATATTGGTTTAGATCATGGATGTGAGGATTTATCTAATAATAACTTTCGAAGAAAGAAAAAATGTGACAACCGAGTCCCGGTGACAGCACAACCACCCTGCCTTAACATGGCCATCGGGTCCTGGCCCTCCAAGTATCACCAGTTTCCCCGCAGACACATGTGGCCCACCCTAGGGTCCACCCACATGCCTGAACAGGTCATCTGAATAATGATAGTCCCCATAGGCCAACACATGTCCTTTCCAGTGTGCTTTGTCCTCACTCACACACACCCTGGGAAACCTCCCAGAAGGTCACCCATCCTATCACTACTCCAGGCCAAGCATGCTTAACTGTGGAGTTCTAATGAGGAAGGCTCCCGAAAAGGAAGGTGCACCTTGTTGACATGAGTCATATAATTTAGTCATTTTAACCCTTTATCATTTGAGGATTTTATAATCACCCCCCCTTTAGAGCACAACACCCTCGTTGTGGGCCCTACATTTCAACCCAGGCAGTGCACCGCGCACTTAAATCTGGGTTCCTCCTCTGATACCAACTGTAGAGACCCAAATCTTGACGTACATGGACATTACATTACTTTTGCATAATACTTAGTACATAACAAAAACACACACACAAGAATCATAATAGTTTAGTGTCTTTGGAAACTCGGAATATAATCTTCTAATCGTGGTGAAAGATCTTCAACATCTCCCATAATGATCTTCCTTTTTTTTACCTAAAACCTTTCTTTATGTCCTATGGAAAAGAATACATAAAAGGGTGAGCTCAAATGCTCAGTAAGGGTAAACAAAAAAAATATCAATCACGTCATATTCATAAGAACATATCTTTGGGAAATCTTAACCTGCAAAAGAGATCATAATTTAATAACATGGGATAAATCATAGTAGTGAAATGTAATCCCAATAATCACAACTTAAAACATGAAACTTTGTGGTATACACACATAATCATATAGAATCATTTCTTGTTAGTCCAGACTCATTTCCAAGACTATCTTAGTGGACAAAGTCCCTTTCTGAACCGAGTTCACTCCTCGTTTCAGTCCTGTTTCTATGAAACAGTATAACCTACCGTTCCAGCCATGTCTATCTCATGAGATATAAAATCTTTACCCAATGCATTGGAGGTAGATATAGGTCCCACCCATCTCATAATGAAATCATTCTTACTTGTGCCACAAAATAAACATACATCATTCATAATAACCCAATAAATAAAATGGGTTTCATAAACATCATCCCATCATCACATAATCCATATAAAAGAAATGGATATCATTTCATAATAAGAAAAGTGAAACCATGTAAATCATAGAGACATGATACTTGAAACATACACATATGAAATAATGTCATCTTAGATGGAAAATTGTTTTGATAAAGCACTTGAAATGAATTCTTGCGGAAAATATCCTTTCATCTTGAAAATCATTTTCTTTTCACAAAATGACATTTAATTCTAAAAGAAAAGGATTTTGTTGAAAATATTCATGAAATCTTTTGGAGGAAGCTTCATGAAAATAATGCTTTATAACACTATAAAAATAATTTCATTCCGTATAAGTTAAAAAACATTTTTCTCGTACTTTTTTCGGAAAAGTCAAAAAGTACCTTGTAGGGTAAATAAAAGAAAGATTCCTTCCATACCATGGGGTAAAATTAAAAAAAGTTAAAAAGGACATTAAACATACATGAATACACTTTTATAAAACATGGACATGGATGATAGCATTATCCCTAGTAAATACTTACGAATAAGCAATCTCGGATAAAAATGAGATTTTCACAATTATCCCATACCTTAGGTCCGATTTTCTTCGTAAGTGTCCGAACCTCATGTATAATGATTTAAATAATGTCATTGACTTATTTAAGAATCATATTCATTGTTATTATATCATATATGGTTCACTTATGGCTTTATATTACCAGTTATTTTGTAAATTCCATGTTAAAGAGCGTTTTGGGTAAAATCGTTTCATTTGTCGTCCGTGTTTTGACTTGTAATTATTCATATGACTAATTAGATAATGATTACTTATTCCAGAATATAAAACATGATTTATATATAATATATATTCAGAATATATATATATATAATAGATCAGTAAATGGAAAGAAATACACCGTTCATGGAGACGGTAGACCGTACGTACGCATGAACGCTATTTTTTTTCCTTATTGAGTTGAATGGAATTAAGTAGATGACATACATATATATAAACATAAATCCAGAATCATTATTATGTCATATATTTTATTATTACTTATTATATATACTTTTACCGTGTCTTCTTGTGTTCTTATACTATAAGGTTAAAAAACTTAATATAAGAAGCCAAACGAACCCCAAGTTGTTTATTATTAATATATATAACCTTATCTAAGTCATGTTTCTGAACATTAGATTTTTAGGAATAAAATAACAATTAATAATATAATATTTGTTTTAAAAACTATTTTATGTCAATTTTGACACTATTTTGTAATTCATGTTTGTGAAACTCATAACAGAATGATTAGTTCGAAAATAGTAAATTAAATCAATAATAATATGTCATATTAACCTAGAAAATTAGTTTATTTCATAAAAAGTCTGAAATTACATTTATTTGGGTATTTATAACATCAATTATGTCAATATTTCATTAATAAGATAATTACTGCATCATCTTTGTGTCATAAATAAATTAAATTATTTAATGTCTAAAAATTACAAATAAAATACCATTATGTATTAAATCTTTTTATATTTCTAATGACTATTTATAGTCGAATTTATCTTATCTATAACCCTATATTAAAAATTTATTTACTTATTAAACTTTGATTTTAACTATTTTAACCCTTCTTTAAATAAATTAATAATAAATGCCCTAATCTAATCCAAGTGGGCCTAAATGGTAATATTTTATTTCTAAGGTTGTTTTTGGTCGAATTACACTTATACAATAGAATTAGGACATGTGTTAGGGTAATAATAATATCATTTTTACCCTTAATTACCCTATTTACTTTTAACCGTGGTAAAAAAAGTAAAAAGTTATTAATCACCAAAAAATTATTTTCATCTCATTAAACCAAATTTTAGTTACTGACATCAACCGTGTCTCTCTAATTTTTGAAATTCCACTCACAGAAGCGGTAAAATTAAGTTTTATGAAAAATTCAATTTTCTTAACTACCACTTAGTGGTTTCACTATTCATCAAAAAATGAAAGTTTCCAGAAAATACCAAAAATTAGGCCTAAGATATATTTTATATTATGAACTCAAAAATGATGCCTATTTTACCAAATTCAAAAAATATCAGTTGCATTAATTAATTTAAAAATTAATTCCCGTCGTCAAAACAAATAGCGTGTTCTTAAGAGATAATAACTATCAAAAGATTGACACTTGTTTATGTCTGGTTTAAATGTGAAATTACATCCAATGAAAAAAATTGTATTAAATTGTAAAAATATATTATAAATATACTTTAAAACCACTCAAATTAATAATTTATCACTATTAATTATTTCGATTAAAAAGGTTGTTTTTAATTAAAATTTAGTAATTTTCACTATTCATTAGAAAATGAAAGTTATCCGAAAAGTACCAAAATTTCACCCTAAGCTAATTTCGATATTAAGAATCCAAAAATGAATTCCATTTTGAAAAATAAAATTTAAAAAATTTCAAAAAGTGGTTATTACTATTCATAACGGCTAGTTTTAATAATATTTTAATAGCATATTGTTGTTTAGTGAAACTCGTTATTGCATACTACATATGCTATTGAGGAAGGTCGCGATTGCGTGTAATGCAAGGCAAGTCAAGGATGCATGCTGTGAAAGATCCTTTTGGTGTAGCGTACAACACAAGACATTAATGAAATTAAAAAGAATATTTTTCATAAAATCTCGGGCTGTTACAAAAAAAGTACAAAAGTAAAAAATATTCAAGAGGGTTCACAAATCATTCATTATGTATAATTTGATCATGACCTTAATTTGAGTTTTGGGGAAGTGGGTGTTACTACTTTTAAGGGGATAATTTCACTACACATTTACTTTTGATATCATGCATAGTACATAAGATATAAACCTCCTCCTTGAGCCTTTATTTTTAAAGCATCAAATCCTACCATTCGTAAGCCTCAGTGTCTTTTGAACTGTTATTGAAATTCCTCATGATTTTATGTGTCTTTTGTCATTACAAAGTAGGGAATGTAGTCCATTTACAAGCATATGGATCAGGAGCATGTTCTCATGATATGAGAATATCTCTACTTTAATTGTGTCATGAGTGATGAGAGAAAAGAATCAAAAGTGAGGCAATTCATGACTTGTCATGTTTAATAATAATGAATCAAGGAGCATGAATGAATTAAAGGAGAAGTTCCATCAATTTTCAAAGTGGAAAATTAAAATATGTGGAATATGTGTTTCATTGATAAATGGGATATTAAATAGAAATTTTATGCATATTTTTGAATGTTTTATTACACATTGATTGTGTTTTATGATTTTATTGTATTGAAATTTGAATATTGGTAGCATTGGTGTCCTCTGATTTCCATATTGAGATTTTATTCTTGAGGAAAATCATGGTTTAATTGTGGGGGTATTTGATAGAGAAAATTTATGTGCATATTTTTTGATTAAATAATGTGGATTTTTAATGTTTTCTAATGATAAAACCCATGTATTTCAATTTTTTATTAAAATAATTGGTAATTTTAATTTTAGAATAATTATGAGAAATTTTTTGGAAAGTGAATAATTTTGGTTTTTTGATAGATTTTTACCACAATGTAATTTTTTTCATTTCATACAAAATATAATTCCAAAATTCGTGATTATTTTTTAGAATCTGGATTTTATTTCCTTCAACTTTCTTTTTAAGATCTAGAGCTGATTCAATGATCTATTAGTCCAAAAAAAATATTTAATTTGGAAACGTTTCTAGGCGTACAACGTGGAACCCACCACTGTAAGAGACACAAAAATATGTCTCCTAACCACTAATTTAAGTGATTAAACTTGGGATAGAATGAGGACACATATGGCTAGCTCAAAAACAAATTGGGGGGGGGGGGTGAGTTTTGAAGTTATCAAGGTGGCTCTTGATGGTGATATTTTTGAAAGAAGCTTCTTGGAACCTGTGTGTAGAAAAAGAAATCTCCAATGAAAAATTCAATACTCATTCTTTCTATGCCCAAATGAGCTGAAATATGGAGGGTGAATGGAAAAAACATTTATGAAAAACTTTTATAAAGTGTTACATGTGTAAATCGGTCATTTAATATTCCAAAAATCTGCAATGATTCGGAGTACATAATTCTGCCTATAAAAGGAGGACCTCACCTCCTTCTCAAATCTTCATATCGACACTTAGAGCCAAGGAGGGATCCCACTGGGTCACTAGCCACTATTTTTCTTCTCTTCCCCCCTAACGTTTGATTTTTATTTTATTTTCATTTTATTTTTGTATTAGTTTTTAATTGTAATTTGTTTTCAAGTTTTATTATTAAATGAATTTGTGTTTCTCTATCCATCCCACAATTATTTTTTCTCAATTATCTAATTTTAATAATTAGTATTATTATCATTATTATTCGTATTAATAGTAATAATAAAATTGTTATTAATATTAATAATATTTTAATTATCATTACTATAATTATGAAATTTTTATTTTAAAGCTATTTTATTTTTTCCCTCTCCTATTTCAAAAACTGTTTTCTTAGTTATTATAATAATAATAATATTAATTAACAATAATAATAAAATTTTTATTTCAACAATCATTATAGATTATTTATTTCTCTCTATCTCCTTCCTCTATCTCCCCCTCCTCTACCATCCATCCTCCATTGTGATCTCTTACTCTTTGAAATAAGAGGATAACCACAAGTCTTGGCCTGGGGGGAGGTCATGGTGTTCATGAATTTTCATTGAAGTTTGTTTTATTGTTTGTGGTAGATTTGACTTTCATGCATTTATGAAGAGAATTCCCCTGAGGTGTCGAAGGCCCCTAAAGATATGATACTCAAACTATTAAAATTCTAGAAAAGAATAATGATTCAAACATGATAATTCATGTTTGGATTATCAAACTAAAATCAAACACATAAAGGAAAATAATGATTTTATCCAAGACTGAACCCCAAAAACAAGTACTTTCTTCTTACCTTATTGTATTTTCATTTCATGATTGTTATATTTTTAAATCAAAAACCCAAAAACTATTTTCATTGTTTTAATTAGATAATAAAAACATCAATAAGAGATAGACTAGGTGATATAGAAGAAGTAGGTGAAGTACATTGATAAGGCTTATCAAGAGAGAAGACCCTGGGAAACCACTGTGTTTCACTTGGAAAAATATAATTATTTTTGTCCATGCCCTGTGACAAAAATGATTCGTGGATTTTCCTAAAAAGTATAGGTAATTGGAGATATCTCACAGATCATTTCAGATCAATGGTCTCAACTATGTTGGTCTGAACACCCAACCAATCATCCATGCCAAGTCTCACTCTTAGGTGACAAATGATCTTGATAATTAGAGGAAAAACCTAAAATTTAGATAGAAACCAAAAACAAGAAGTTATATGAACTCTAAATGTCAATAAAATTCCACTCTTGTGATCTATGAAAACAAATTCTCACAATGGACTACTCATACACCCAATTCAGACTTCCAGGGCACAAAATACCCCAAACCACTAAGTTGGAAAAAGTACATAGTGTGTTCTTTAGAGTATATGGTGTGTACTCTTATCCCTCCCCTAGATATGTACTTATACATAGACAGAACACCATGTGGTTTTCATGTGTAAATTTACAAAATAAGTACATCAATGTACAAACTGTGTACTGTATAAAAACCAGAATCCTGTGTTCTTTTTTCACACAGCTGAACACACGACCATGTACCATCACACGATGTATAGTCACAGTACATGGAATTTACTTAGTAAAAATTTCTATTCCCCAAATGGGAAGAACACATGGGAAGTTCCCCTAGAACACACTCCCTATAACCTAGGTTTCCCGATGAGAAAACCCTCGGATCGCATGAAACAACCGTTTTATCCCCCAAAACAACAGATAGGACCTCAAGAGGCTACAAGAATGAAATATAAGGCTATAAAAACATGAAACAAAAAAAAAATTAAAAGGGGATATATGTAAAAATAATAAATGGTACTAAATTCAAGATAAAACTATTGAATCTTTTCTTGATTTAACAGTCCACGGTCACCATATGTCGACTAAGCACGTCAAGGGCTTCGCGATGGTACCTCACTTCCCTTTTCTCTATTTCTCCATCTCTCTCTTTATCCCTTACCCATTTACCTATTAGGTCACGACCAAGGAGGATCACACAAAAGTTGTGTGCAAGAAGGAAGAGGAAATAAGAGTATGGAAATGAAAAAAATGGAATGAAAAGAAAAAGGTGCCCGACCTGGCCCTGGCACCTGACTTGTGTTTAGGCCTTTCCTAGGATAAACTCTCCATTATAGATTAAATGGAGGATAAAAAATATCTATCCCTTACTATGTATCAAAGTTATCTCTGAATGAACCTACACGAATAAATTAATAATATTAAATCATAATTATTCTACTAAAATTTAAACATCTCAAATTTCCACCTAATTCCAGTCCCAGGGTAGAAACCCTATTTCAGGACCAACAGAGTTGGAAAAAAAATTATCTATGGTCAAATGATAGGGTAAATATACCATTTTATCCCTCATGGGAATGTGACCACAAAAATTAAAATTTCTACTCAAAACTACGATATAGAAAAACACAAGTCCTTACAAACTCCCCTCTATAAACCTTCTCATCCCCGAGAAGCCTGGTGAAAGGAAAAAAAGACAAGCTCCCAACCCAAGAATCTACACATCCAAGATATATAAACCATCCAACTACCAGCCTCATACCACTAACAAATAACTTCTAAATGAAAGATATTTATCCTCGAATGATCCGGTTCTCCCTACTACAGGAATACTGCTATCATTGTCACAAAAGAAAACTCTGAGATTAGAGGACAATTGGAAATAGAGAAGTTCAACAGAAGAAGAGGGTCACCACCCTCAAACGACCAAAGTTACAATCCCCAACATATGTATTACCTTACACTCCTCCTCAAGCACATCCTTAATAGGGTTCCCTATTACTCACCAGAGAATACATTAAGAAGAAAATGAAAAGGAGATTGACATAGGGCCGGTTCTATCTCAATATAATCAAGAAGAATCAAGATTGTTCTTGATCATCTATAAACATTAGTACACGATGATTTTACAAAAAAGAGTTTAAAAACCCCTCTGAGCCATTATCACATCCTGTCAACCTAACTAGGATTCTTCCATGGGTAATCCATCTCAAGGTACCCAATTCATTCCACTATGGTGACTCTACTATAGAGGGACATACCAGCACAACTTCTAGGGTCCATACCCATGGTAAATCTTGAAAAATTTATCCTTAGCTCACACCCATCCACTCAGTAATGTTGATTGAAATGGTTCCACGTGCAACCGATGTTTATATTAATCAACAAAACCATACCCCAATGAGTCATCCAGTCATGATCATCTACCCATGCTCTAACTATAATAGAAATAGTGGAAACACTGGGCAAATAGGACAGGCACCCAAAAAGACCTTCCTGCCAAATCCAGTCTTGAAACAAAATCACTTGAGGTGTCTCAAATAGGATATGAATGCATCAACATGCCTATAATGAAATACTCGAGTACCTACCGATCCTCAATCATAATATGAGGATAAACCAAGATCACCACTAAAAAGGCATTAGAAAACATGGGCCAACCTCTCACATAGGTTTCCCTAGGATGAAGTAGACATCGACCTACAAGGTCTGAGTCTAAAAGAAGGATCTCTTGGTCTCCCAAATAGCCTAATATATCCAACATATCAAAGAAGGTAAATATAAAAATGACCTACAAAGGTCAAAACAAAAAAACACAACCTACAAGGGCCCTGATCCTCTCTGAGAATACTCAGAATGAACTACTTTTTAGAGGTCACAACCTAAATAGAAGAGATACTGAACTGACAATCATCAGGTATCCGTATATAGAAATACCCCTTGAAGGTCTAGTTTACAAGAAAATTCCTAGTACCTATCAGTACTGTACTTAGCGATCAATATAGATAACCAGAGACCTGAGAAACAAGACCCTACAAGGGTCACAACAAAGAGGAATCACATTCAATATTGACCTACTAGTCCACTTCATAGGAGGTTCATGAGGACTGAGTCATTATCCTCACAAAAAATTCCTCAACATAGATCCACATAACCCACAATCAGAGTAAAAATTATGTGTATGAAGGCCAAAATGAATATGAATCTATCATCAGTAAAACCACACACTAGTAGGACTATATAATGTGAATCCTACATGCCTATCATGATGAATGAGATGCCAGTTTACTTTTCAAACAAAGAGTAAAAGTCCACCTGCATATTCTTAACAACATGATCCAGATATCCACAATAAAATCAGAACACCGACACACAACATGTGCGACACTCAATGAAAAAATTATATACAACTTTAACATCGAAAACCAGAACAAAAATCCAAATCCATGTAAACCAAGACTTATTATTACATAAAAGTGTTCTCAATGCTCTGGTCTAATATCCATCATAGGTTCCAACACATTCTTAATAATCTTGTATACCACATCTTATATAGTAATGACCATGAAAATGAAACTTTTTTATACCACTTTGTCACGTCCTAACTCGGATGCCACTAAACAGGTGATCTAAGCCGTTCACCACAAGGCCTTAAGCGAAAATACCTGTAAGACAGAGAATGATGACTAATAGTGTCACCCACCAGTCCAACCATACATAAAAAGGTAAAAAATAAACTAAAAGTAAAATTATAGGGATCTGCTACTAACTCCAAGACAACTCATATACCCAATATCCAGACACTGTCGAACTGCACCAGCCTGATCAGTATAACCACCAGACCAGCTCTGCTTGATTATAAAACACTGGGCCATATACTTATCCACCATGCAACTCGTTCTCAACATGAAAAGCAGACATAAGTTCTACACGTACATTGAGGTGCATGTGCAGGGGTGATAAAGAATCTCAGTAGGCCACCCCGACAAGAAACTTGTAATAATACTACTAAAGTGTATGCAAGAGTTACATGATCAGCCTAGCTGAGACACAACCAAAAGGCAGTAAAAACCAAATGTGAAACCACAGTTGAACTCATGGTCTGTAATCCCTATCAACAAGGAATGTTCCACCATGTTTTTCCATATCTTCACATGTAGACATGTATATTACCATACCTATAAACATATACATAAATAGGAATATTCATTGGTATGTTTATCAAACAACATGAAACCACAACAATAGTCGATCCTTGGGTCCATAATCCGGATCACCTGGATATCCTGTTCATGGGCATTGAGTTGGAAATCATTCCAGTCAATAAGTGTATCGTTAAGATGATCTCTGGGTATGTAATCCCATTGATATGTACCTTCTTCGACCAATGCTGAAATTATACCTCTTAGAAAGCTACATCACCAAATGGGGATGCTCACCCTACAACTAGGTTCACACATACACACCTCCAATAACAAACAAGGATACCACATACCAAACATTAATCTTATAATGAATGATATCATATATCAATAGTCATTACTATAAAAAGTCACTGGTCTGAAATAATAGAGAATAATCCCATGAATCCAACTGAGACTCGAAAATCATTTCCCTTAGGGATAGAAAAAAATTTCCCTCAGGCATAGCACAACCTCACCCGTAGGAATATCAGAACATTTCCCGCATGTATATCATAACCTCACCTTTAGTCGTATCAAAACCTTTCATGTAGGAATATAACATCCTCACCTGTAGTCATATCGAAACCATTCCCACAAGAATAACACAAACTCACCTAAAGTAATATCAGAACCTTTCCCACAAACATAACATTCCTCCCAAGAGATCATCTAAGGAATTTGTACCATGAGAATACAAGTATCACTCAAGTTGTAAAAGAAAACATGTAAGGATCAACATCCGAATGATAGGAATCACCATTAGAAATCCCAAAAAAAATATATCCCAAAATATATATATCCAGGCTCAATAGCCAAGTCCTAGGTAATTCCATTGGGTACATGAAAAAAATCAGAAATAACATGGATTAGAAGCTAGATACCAAGTAAGAATATTTGGCCATCCTAATAATCAATACAGATTCCATGGATAATTTCTGAGAATCCAAAAAGAATAAATGACACCTCACGTCAAGATCAACAACAACATACCAGGAAACACCTCTGGTGAACATCACTACATCACTAATAAAAAAATGAAACATAACAAAGTGTGAGGGCGGCCCAAACAACCAATCCAATACTGCAGCCACAACCCCTTGGGATCACTAGTTCGGCATGGGTTCAAGGTGACACTCAAACACCATATCTACCAAAACCCGATGTATAACCCAGGGTCGGTCAATCCACGAGAACCTGTTGGGTCCCTTTAGTTAAACATAGAGGAAAAATCCTGATTAGGATCCTCCATAAAAACATTAGAGAAGAAATCCTACATGGGATCCTTAGAAAAACACAAGGGAGGAATCCTACATGGGATCCTCAAATGAATAACAATAGATGAATCCTACAATAGGGATGCTCTCAAAGGAAAACACGAGAGAGATCCTACAAGGGACTCCCTAGGTCGAAACATAGGTAAAGATATCCCTTAATGGATCCTTCGAATCATCCGGAATCACAACCTCAAAGGCATGAAGGAAAATATCACAGGGGAACTTCTTAAAAATCATAGTTCATGGGAGATATCTCATAGCTCATCTCATATCAATGATTTTAACTAGGTTGGTCCGAACACCCAATCTATCATCCATGCCAAGTCTCACTCTCAGGTGAAAAATGAATTTGCTGACTAGAGGAAGAGCCTCTCCATTTAGATATAAACCCCCATAACACCACTTATATTACCTCTAAATTTCAAGAGTATTCCACCATGGTGATATGTGAAGAAAGACACTCAAAATGGACTACTCAGATACCCAATTCTAACTTTAAGGGCACAAAATACCCCAAAACATCTAAAAATGAAAATGTATATGGAATGTACTTTAGATTAAATGACATGTACTCTTATCCATACCCCCTAGATGTGTACATATAAATGTCTTGAACAACATGGGTTATACCTATGTAAAAGTACACGGAATGTACTTCAATGTACATGATGTGTACTATCTAAAAACAAAAAACCCATGTTCTTTTTCACACAGCTAGAAGCATGGACATGTAACATCACACAATGTGTAATTAGAGTAAAAGGTGTGTAGTTAGGAAAATTTCTTCTTCCCCTAATGGTAATAACACATGGCATGTTTCTCTGAAACACACACCATGTAACATGGGTTTCCCATTGGGAAAACCCTCAGATCGACCGAAACACCCGTTTTCACCCACAAAGCAATAGATCGGGCCTCAAGAGGACATAAGAAAGAAATATAAAGATATAAAAACATGAAAAAAATGAGATCTAAAAAAAAATATAAATAGTCTAACCTTTGGGTAGAAACTGCCAAATCTTTTCTTGATTTCACCGTCTACGGTCGCCATACACCGACTCAACGCATCAAGGGATTCACAACTGTAGCTCGCTTTCCTTACTAATATCTCTATTTATACCATCCACATTTCTCTCTTAGGATATAGACAAGTAGGATCACATAGGAGGTGTTCAGAAGAAGGAGAAGGAAATAAGAGGAAGGAAAGAAAGAAAAAAAAGGAATAAAAAGAAATAGGGGCCCGGGTCAGCCCCATCACCCGACTCATGTTTTTGCATTTCCAAGGCTAAACTCCCCATTCTAAAATCAAGGGAGGAGAAAGATTCTCAGTCCAATTTTCTATTTTAAATTTATCTTGGAAGAAACCTGCGTGAATAATTTATTATTAAATTTTATAATATTAAATATTAATTATTCTGCTAAAATTAGAATAACTCGAATTTCCACAAAACTCTTGTCCTAGTGTAAAAACCATTTTTAGGGACTAACATAGTGGTTAGATAAATTATCCGAGAACAACTAATAGGGGAAAAAATTCCATTTTACCACTCATTAGCATGTGACTTCAAAAATTCAAATTTATGATAAAAAATGTGGTCCAGGAAAACACAGGTCTTTACAATGGTAAAAACAATTATTCACCTTATTCCCATTGAAATATAATCCATATGTGTTCTTATTAATCTATATATATTGATGGTTCCGATGAACCTATGTACCACTATTAGTAGTAGTTTAATGAGGACCCAAACCATGGAACTCATGTGATAAGGAGTAAAGTTGATACAATGGTCCTATATATCAAATAATAACCACTAGATCATAAAAGTTACTTCAGAAAATATGTAGACTATAGTTGAAGAAAGAGTGTGAAAACTATGAATGAGTTTTTTTGACTCTATGTGACTATATGATCCTGAAATAGCTATTTAATTATTGATGAAACTAAGAACTAATGAGAAAATTAAGGGAGTTCAGCCTGAGGGTAATTTCTATTTTGTTTTCCAAATAATAACAGATACCCAACACTAATAAAAATTTGATGTTATATTTGGATTTATTTTATTCATAGAAAAACATATATTTTGAATCTTGATAAATACCTTTGGTATATACCACATCATATATCAGATGTACCTTCCTTATGAACCTCTATTTATGAAATATCATTTTAATAGAATTTATTTATCCCATATGAAGTCTCCCCCCTAAAAAAATGGCCTCAAACTCATATTTAAAGAGATGTTTGTAACCGAATATAAATTACCACCTATACAAGATAAATTTACTTTTTCGTCCTTATCAGATAAGAGAAAAATGTCCCCATACATTAATTTTTATTTCCCACCTAAGTCTGTATTAAGGAAAATTGGGAAAGCTGGAGCCTCCCATACTATGATGTTCGATGTTGGAAAACTTGGGAAGAGTAGTTAAGAAAATATCTACCGATCCTTTCAAAAATGAGTATTTCTAGTACCCATAATCCTCAATGGTTAAAAAATAAGGGAATTAAATATTGAAACTATCTTTTTTAGATTTTGAAGTTGTTTCTGAAGGTTTCAGGTGTAGTGGATGTGTGGTCGGGACAACACCCAACATTGATTTTTACAATGATCAATGATTATTCTGGGATCAATACGATGATGAAAACCAGTCAGAACTGAATATAATCAACTATTTAGATAAATAAGAATGAGGCCCGAAACCTTTAGATAGGATCTTGTACACCATGTTTATAATTAATTTAAATAATTTCTTAGAGAAAAATAATTTCTGGATCTTTTTTATTATTCTTCATAGATGATGTTGATCATCTTGATTGACCCTTCCAGATTAACTTGTTGTAGTTGTTTGGAACCAAACTGTAATCCCACAAGTGGTGATCCACACGTGCTCCGATAGCCTCCGATCGACACCGCTCATTCTCCGGGTGCTAGTGTAGCGAAGTGAGTGTATTGTGTCAGTCGTTCTTGATCTCCTGTTCTTCATCCTTGTAGAACATATCTCATTCTTGAGAGGGTAGGGAAGCGGATTCAAGAGAGAAATTGATTGGATCAACAATTCTCAATTCACCAAGTGTGTGGTGTGGTGTTTGGCATAATAGGCAAACGTTTCTATTTATATACATGGAATGTGAGCTACAATATTTAATTGCATATAAAATATTAAATACATTCATGAGGTTAGAGAAAACCCATGTATTTAATAATAATACCACATCATTATTTATGGGCACCAACTTGTGAAAAATGGAATTATAAATAAAATTATACGTCATAAAATAATAGCATCATTATTTTAATTTGTTCCAAGTACTTAAATAATTATTTACTATCTTACAAATAATTATTTTACTACCAGACCTACCATGGTCTGATCGAAATCCACTTCCATTTATTGAACAGCTGAATAAATACATAAATAATTTATTCTCTTAAATAAATATTTTATATAAAAACTAGTAAATAAATATTTATTAATTGTTCAATAAACTAAATAATCATATTTTATTTTATTTATGAGATCATTGTAACTTGAATAAAATTATTCCACAGTCTTGAGAATGATATTTTTTTCATTATATAAATTCAAATGGAATTTAACCAAGACAAAAAAAAACACTTAGTGTGTGGCCCTCTAGGATTATTTCTCATTGGCATTAGGTGAGATTGAATAAAGTTTAAGAGAATTGTCTAGAAATTGGTCAAGGAACCCAATAGAAATAACGTAATGTTTCAAAAATGAAATCCACATACGAATGATCACTATGTAATATAATCCCTTTGTCAAAATATCTCATCAACCAGGTTTCATGATTTTGTCATCAACATTTATTCTTGATATCTCGTTATTTGACTACCTTAAATAAACTCATCATTACACCATTACCATGTAATTTCTCACAACAGTTCTATTTCAATCCATGGGATGAGATATCAACTTCCATAAATGGAAGGGAACAATCCTTCCTCGACTTATCCATTAATAACATGCCACTCGTGACAAACCCAACATACCCTACATCCCGCCAACTGTATGCATGATGGTTTTCGTCAGTAAGTCAAAGTGTGTAAGTCATCACACATATTAATGATAATCTTAAAGTCAAAGGATCATTAATCATGCTCGTAGATTGAAATTATTGATGACACAGAAAATACGGAATTCCTACGAGCGGGTCGATTATCATAATCTCCTATCTTGGAGATTACCAATTGCGAACTTCATGAAAGGAAGTATCATCTACTTACGAGTACTCGCACCTGATGGTCTGCATGCTATGTTTCCCATCATAACATGTCATCCAACCACATAACTATATTTAAGAATATTGTTATAGAATTTCAAGGTTCTCATCACAGTGGGGAACTACTACGACCTTATCAATGAAACAAATACTACAGGACATTATTACATCATATTCATAAAGAAAATGAAAAATATGTAATAATAAACTAAATATCCATGTTATCAAAGTAAACCCATATTGTTTTAGGACATGAACTCTTAAAAAATCCCACTTGGACTAGACCCAACTCCCTATGACTTTCAGTCTGCTAGATGTCACATTATAATCATGTTTCTACTGAGTCAAGGCATTACTCAAGGGGTGCACCATGTTGTTTTCTTTGGAAATACTACACATTTCAACATCACATTTCTTAGAAAAAATCCCTCAAGATATGATACTAACGAAGTATTTTCTTTGTCTATTGTTGTGACATTGGCTCTTTTACGAGATCCACCACTGCAGTATTATCAAATTACAGTGAGATGGGATATTTACTGCTACGTATAACATCCAGCTCTTGCATGAAGCTTCGCATCCAAACTACTTCTTTAGATGCCGCAGAAGCTACAATATACTCGGACTCTTCTATAGAATCTGTGACCACACTCTTCTTTGAGGTCTTCCAGCTCACTGCACCTCCATTCAAAGTGAAGATATATCCCATTTGTGACATCATGTCATCTTGATCAGTCTAGAAACTATCATATGTATATCCTCTAATGGATATTTCATCATCTCCTCCATAAACCAGAAACATATACTTAGTACACCTAAGATGACTTAGGATAGTCTTGACTTCCATCCAATGGAGGTCACCTTGGTCAGCTTGATATCTGCCTACCGCACTCAATGTATAGGCAACATCCAGCCTAGTACATAGAATTCCATACATGACTAACCCAATTGCTGATGGGTATGAAGTCCTTTCCATTATCTTTATTTCCTCATGTGTCTGAGGACACATTTTATTGGAAAGATGAATGCCATGTAAAGCTGGAAACAATCCCCTCTTGGATTTTTCCATAGTGATTCTCTTCAGCATCTTGTCAATCTATGTACTTTGACTTAGGCCCAAAAATCTCTTGGATCTATCAAGATGGATCTTTATCCAAAGAATATACGCTGCCTTTCCAAAGTATTTTATGGAGAATAATTGATTCAACCATGACCTAATAGCCTGTAAGACTTGTATCTCATTTCTAATAAGTATTATGTCATCAACATATAGTATTAGGAAAATGAATGCACTCCCACTAAAATGTTTGTAGACACAAGGCTCACATTCCTTCTTGATAAAACCTAATTCTTTTATGGATTCATCAAGACGAATGTTCCATGACTTGGATGCTTACTTTAATCCATAAATGGATTTATGCAACTTGAATACCTTATTGGCATCCATGGGAGTCACAAAACCTTCTGGTTGTGTCATGTAGACATCTTTCTGAAGGTTCCCGTTAAGGAATGTTGTTTTAACATCAACTTTCCAAATCTCATAGTCACTGTAAGCCACAATGGAATGCAAAATTCACATGGATTTAAGCATTTCAACTGGTGATATGGTTTCATCGTATTCAATTCCATGACACTATTTAAACCCTTTTGCAACTAGTCGTGCCTTATAGGTACTGAATTGTCCTTCCATGTATAGTTTCTTATTGAATACCGATTTGCAACCAACAATATTTACATCAACTAGAGGATCTACCAAAATACAGATATGGTTTTGGTATATGGAATCCATTTTAGAATTCATGGATTCTTTCTACTTGGCAACATCTGTTCCACTTACTGCTTCCTTTTAGGTTAGAGGATCATTATTATCAACTAATATGGAGTCACCATCCTCGGTAACTAGAAAATAGTACCGTTTTGGTTCTCTAAACTCTCTTGTACTCTTATGCAATACTTTTGTCTAGGGAACAAATTCTTCTTCCACGGGGCTTTGTGGAATCTGTTCCTATACCAAATCTTGTGTACCTTGAGCATCGACTTCATCGAAGTCTATCTCGATCCCAGTATCTATTTTGGAGATGTTATCCCTCTCAAGGAATATAAGATGTGTTTCCACTACAAACTTTATGTCTAAGGTGTTGTATAGGTAATATCCCCTTGTTTCCTTGGGGTATCCTATAAAATTACACCTTTTGATTTGGCATGTGAGTTTGTTACCTGAAGAGGCCTTAAAAAATGTTTCACTACTCCACACATGTAAATTCAATAACATGGCTTTTCTTACACTCCAAAACTCATATGGAATACCATTTATCAAATTAGTTGGTACTTAGTTTAGTATGTGTGCTGCTGTTTGTAATGCATATCCCCAAAAGGATAATGGAATAATCGAATGACTCATCATTGATCTCACTATGTCCAAAAGGCGAGGTTTCTCCTTTTCCTCACACCATTCCATTGTGGCATGTTTGGATGAGTGAGTTGGGATAGGATCCCAAAATACTGTATGTAATCAATGAATTCTTGATTAAGATATTCTCCACCTTGTTCTGAGCAGAGTTTCTTAATATTCTTACCATGCTAGTTCTCAACATCATTATTGTATTCTTTGAACTTATCAAAAGAATCCGAAATATACCTCATTTAGTAGATATATCCATCTCTACCAAAACCATCAATAAAAGTTATGAAGCATGAGTACCCTCCCCTTCCTTCAATTGGAAATGGTCCACACCCATCGGTATGAACCAATTTAATAAGTTCTTTCACCCTTTCACCTTTACCACTAAATAGAGATTTGGCTATTTTGCCTTGTTAACATGCATGACATATGCCAAGTGGTTTTACTTAAAAAGAATCTAAATATCAATCTTGATGTTACATTGTCAAGCGTTTATGCTTTACATGACCTAGACAGTGATGCCAAAGTTGGTTGTGGGATGAGTCATGTGAGATATCTTTGTTATCGATTTCCATTACTTGGTTTGTGTAATCCAACACATAAATTTCTTTTAATAAATAATGTTTTTAGTAATAGAAGGCACATAATAACAACCCTTTAACACCAAGATCATCTGAGTTTGCAACTTGAGGTAGTAATCCATGATAGCTACAATAGAAAGTCTGGCTCTGTTGGATTCTCGTAGATCTACCTCCCCTCGATCAATCTTCCTGAATCTACTTGGTTCCAGTATTTTGATACTTATGTGAGAACCAAAAGTTGTATCAAATACCCAATTTTTTTAAGAAAGATATATTTAATTAGATAACAAACACACCTAAAGCTTCCCCTTTCTTCTTAAGATGGGTTCAGTTCTTCTTCTAGTGGCCCTTCTTGCCACATGTGAAACAAACAACCTCATATTCTCTTGAATCACTTTTGAACTTCCTTTTCATGGAAGTCCGCAAAGAAGCTTTAGGCTTAAAGATCATCTCTTTACCTTTCCTATTATTCACCATAAGGACAGAAGGCTTTTCACACTTCATATATTTTTCCACATGGTGAATGAGGATAATAATATCAGAAAAAGACTTCTTAATGTTATTCATATTGAAATTTAAAACAAAGTTAGAGAAGCTATGAGAAAGTGATGTGAGAATGAGATCAGTGCCCAGTTCTTCAGGGAGTTTAAACCCTAGAACCTCTAGGCATTTAATGTATCCAATGATCTTGACTACATGAGGCCTAGCTGGGGTGACTTCTCTAATATTACTCTGAAAGAGTACCTTAGAGATCTCAAACATTTCATGTCTTTCACATTCATGGTAAAGACCATAGAATTGCTCGAGCTTGCTATAAGAATCCATGTTTTCATGATACTTCATGAGCTCAATAAACATTGATGATATCATCAAACATTGAAAATCTACCAAGTTGTTAATATGTTTCTCATAGAAGAAGAAATTTTCATCACATTCATCTTTGGTAGGAGGATTATGTAATACTGACTCCAGCATATAGGCTTCCGTTCATGGTGAAGGATAACCTGAAGGTGTCAAAACCATTCCTAAAAGTTACTATTAGTAAGGATGTTGTATTTATCCATGATTGATCACAGGGACAGTGTTGTTGACGAGTTTTTTATTTTTATACTACAATTAAAAGAGCAGATTATTCGTTCTTTCTTCATTACATTTTATAAGAAATATTAAATTTTATTAAGTCGCTCACTATTTTATCAATTCCCAATAGCCCAAACAATTGAACTCGGAATGTCCAGTTTCCAGGACATTCTAGTGGAAAGGATCCACATTCCCCTTCGCATAACCCCAAAAAGGGTTGGTCAAGATAATAGAAGATATTTAGGTAGGTTGGTCTTTTCCAATTGTTGTCTTGAAGCTCTATGATATGTTTAGTGTACTCCCTAATCCTGAAATCATGACTTTGGATTTCCTCAACTCTTGACTCCAATATTACACCATGTCTAGAAAGGGCTACTTATCTTGATATAACATGGTTATGTTAACCTGAAATATTTCATAAGGGATTCCTGTATAAAAGAAAGTGTCCCAAAAAGGGTTGGTTAAACACATAGTTTTATAGAGTTTTACCTTAATCAAGTAACGAAAGTCTTGTTATGACTTAATATTTTTTTGAGTTATTTTTATCTCTTATGAATGAATTTCTTGATATCATTATCACGCACTTGTTAATATTAAGTGGAACTTAATTAAGTGATTAACCATGTCTTGATAATATTTACACATAAGTCTGGTTTTTTAGTTCCATCCTACATGCTTGTTTAATTCATTAATTATGTGATCGTGACAACACATCCCTAATGATAAACCATGCAACTAAAAGAAGTAAAATTAAGTAAATGGCATGATCATGAGTTTTTCTAATGGTTAGTTTATTTACAGGTTGATAAACTAACCTTGAACTAGGGGAGAAACCCCTTGAACCTTTTAGCTTAGTGTTTACAGCTTCCACCTGTCCACCTTTGTATCTCCTGGGATTGGTTTTGTCTCGGCTCCAGATTGAACCACCTCCACTATAATGGGATTTCTATCCATTACATATGACTTTTTTTAACACACATGTAAGTTAAGGGTAAAAAGGGGTTTTACATAAAAGAAACCTTGTGCATGCATGCCATATATATTAACGAAGAGAAGTCCCGAAGGCCAAAAAATTTGATTCAAATAAATAAATTAAAAGAAACCATCCACATACAAAGGTCTTCGTCTAGCTCATGATCATCCATATATGCAACGATATTTGCAGATAAATAAAACTTGTAATCTATTCTTTAATAGATTCTTGTTTAAGATAAATCACGCTCAAATAAATTAATTATTATCTTTAATTAATAAATCATTTTATCTTAAATTTTTTTCTGAATTTCCTTGAGATTCTTATCCCTCATAATTTTAAACAAATAAATTCATTTAAAATTATCTTTGTACGTAACGTGAACCTTAGAGGAACCCAAAAAATTCATATTTATAAACAATCAATGAGTAGAAATGTACATTACGAAGATGTTAAATTAAACACAGATATATATATAACACCTATCACGTGTTGTGCCTCAAATTTATTCCCACACGATGGTACACATCTCAAGGGTTTTTGTAATATAATAATAAAATTTAATAAATCTATGTAATTTGGATGAGTACATGATGTATAGTTCCAACTACATGATGTGTATTATTTTTCACCATCTATCTGAAGTACACACCCAGGGAAACAATGTGAGAGTCTACTTTAGAAATAATCAGAGTAAATGGCATGTCTAGGGGCTACACAACATGTAGTTCCTTGTTTCATGGTCGCTTGTAGGGAAAGCCATGTATGGGGTACATAGTCCAAACCTAACTCAAAGGGACTACACGCCGTGTCTATTGGTCCACATGGCATGTAATCCAAAAACTATGTGCCACCTATTCATAGTCAACACACAGAGTCATTTAAGACTTTGAAAGAATCCAAAACATGGCTTGGTTTGGCAGACCAATTTGATGCATTGAATCTTGAATACATGATGCGTACTGCAGAATTCACATAGTGTGTTATGGTGTTGTATGGCTAGGAAGCTTTGGAACCACTTAATGATATCCTATATTTTATTTTAATCAAAATCAAAAGGAAAGATAGTTTCTCTATCTTGAACGAGAAAAGAAAGAGGATGAATAGATCTTGAGATTCCTATTTTCATAAATATTAACTTGAATTGAAACAACTAAAGTATTAAAAGTGTAATTCATCAACGAAATATTGAAATAATAATAAACTATGATGTAATACCTTTGATACAACTTGAAGGTTCCGGGCGTAGTGGAAGTGTGGTTGGGACGACACCAAAAATTGAATTTCACCATGATCAATAATTATTATGGGATCAATATGACAATGAATGCTAATCTCCACTCAATATAATAAATATTTAGATAAAGAAGAAAGAGGCCTGAAACCTTTAGAGAGGATCTTACACATCATGTTTATAATTAATTTAATTAATTTCATAGAGAAAAATAATACCTGGATCTTTGGTATTTTTCTTCATAAATGATGTTGATCGTCTAGATTGACCCTTATAGATTATCTAATTGCACTTATAAGGATCCATAATAGAATCCCTCTAGTATTAATCCACACATGCTCTGATGGCCTCTGATCATCACCGCTAGTTCTCTGGGTGCTAGCCCGGAGAAGTGAGTGTATTGTGTCGGTCATTCTTGATCTCTTGTTCTTCGGCCCTGAAGAATGTATCTCGTTCTTGAGATGGGAGAGAATAGGATTTGAGAGAGAAATTGATTGGCTCAAAAATTATTAATTCACCAGGCATGTGGTGTGGTGTCTGGCACAATAGGCGTACTTGCCTATTTATATACATGGAATTTCAGTTACAAAATTTAATTGCGTAGAAAAAATTAAATACATTCATGAACTTAGAGAAAAAACATGAATTTAATAATAATACAACATCATTATTTATGGTGGGAAAATTTGAGAAAAATGGAATTACAAATAAAATTCCGCATCAGAAAATAATAGCACAATTATTTTAATTTTTTCCAACTAGTTAAATAATTATTTACCGTCTTGAAAATAATTATTTACCATCTTTCAAATAATTATTTTACTACCAAACTGACCTTGGTCCACTTGAACTCCACATCAATTTATTGAACACCCGATTAAATAAATAAATAATTTATTCTCTTAAATAAATATTTTATATACAAACTAGTAACTAAATATTTATGAAATGTTAAATAAAATAAATAAATATATTTTCTTTTATTTATGAGATCATTGTTTATTGAATAAAATTATTCCACGGTCTTCAGAATAATATTTATTTATTTAATTAAATTCAAATGGAATTTATCCGTGACCACCAAAAACACTCAGTGTGTGATCCTCTAGGATTCTTTCTCGTTCGAATTAGGTGGGATTGCCTAAATTCTGAAAGTACTATCTAGTAACAGGTCAAGGCACTCATGAGAAAGAACAAAAAGTCACAACAATGACATTGACACCCGAACGATCACTATGTAATATAATCTTACTGCCGCAATATCTCATCAAGCCGGTTTCATGATTTTGTCATCAACTTTTATTCTTGATACATCATTCTTTAACAACATGAAATAAACTCATCGCTACACTATGGCTATGAAATTTCACATGAAATTTCTATTTCAATCAAAGTACCAAGATATCAACTTCCATTAATGGAAGGGACAAATCCTTCCTCAACTTATCCATTAATAACATGCCACTCATGACACACCCAACATACCCTACTTCCCGCCAACTATCTGTGTGACAGTTTTCGTCTGTAAATCCAAATATGTATGTTGTGAAATGTATTAATGATAATCTTAATTTTTTTGGATCATTAGACATGATCACAGATAGAAATATCCGATGAGACAAAAACATGTGGAATTTCTACTAGCGGGTCTATTCTCATAATCTCAAATCTTGGAGATTGCCAAGTGTGAACATTATGAGATGAATTATCATATACTAATGAGTACTCGCACCTGACATTCTGAATTCTATGTGTCCTATCATATCATGTCATCCAACTGAAAAACTATATTTTAGAATATTGTAATAATATTTCAAGGTTCTCATCATTACGGGGATCATCCATGACCTTATCAATGAAAAAAATACTCTAAGACATTATTATATCATAGTCATGAAGAACAATGAACAATATGTAATAATACATTAAATATCCATATAATCAATGTAAAACTAGTTGGTTCCAGCACACCAACTCTTAGAGTTTCCACCTTACCCCTACAAGTGGAATGAATAAGTCACCATGTTTACCTCAAGTAAATCAAACCCAAAGAGATTATCCAATCATAAAATCCTAGGACATTTTAGAAAGAAGATATTTTAAAAAAAATACCCAAATATGAATTTCATTAAGAATGTGATAGACTAAAAAATCCCAAAAAAATGGTTACTCCAAAAAGATTTAATTCTTTTTCCAATTATGATCCCAACCAAAATGAACTATTATTAGTTATTTTGTAACTTTTATAATAAATAATATCATATAATATATATGGAAGAATTTTTAACTAAATACATGAGAGTATTTATAATTGTATAGGCTCTGGGTGTAGTGGAAGCACCTCATCAGGCCTGGAAAATATGGATTTCTATCATAATTTATGAATAATATGATCCATACAGGATGAATGATTTCATAAAAAAATGATTTAAATATATATATAATTAATTGTTTAACAATTTATAAAATTAATAAATAGATAAACACAATTAATTTTTTATTATTTTATATGTTGATCAATAATTATATAAACTTGAACTTATTTCTTTATTGATGATCTAGTTGAAACTATCTCATCATACTATCGTTTCATTATAGGATAATAGTGTGGAATACCTCTAATTGTGATCCACATATTCATCAGAATATCTTAGTGTTATTTTAGAATTGTTGTGTTCTTCCACGGTCAATCTCGATCTCTTACATCATTCACAGTTTATCACAGTAGAATTATTTTCTAGGATGAATAATTCTTGGTTTTATCCCAATGTCTTGAGAGAGGAGGGGTTGAAAGCACACTCAATCTCTAGAACTCTATCTAGGGTTTTATAGAGCTTATATTTATCTATTTTTTACCACTAAAAACTCTCAGTAAAGAGATATAACTAAATATATATTATGAAAAGTTTAGGGTTTCCTATTTTTATATAATCCCCTAAGAAATTACTTAATTCTCAGTGAACGTCATGTCTTAATAATAATATATTTTTTATTCACTTGAATTGTGAATCAACTAAAATTATATATCACTTATATCATTTCCAATAAAATAATTGAACTGGGACTTCTTATCCTCCTCAATATTTACCTAACCATGAATAATGACAATTTATTTGATAAAAAAATATATCTTTATTATTCATCGATAAATATAGAAAATATAATATTCCAGAAACTCTACAAATAAATATTTATTATAATTTAACTCAGATATTATTTCAAATAATTCCTAATTAAATCTAGGTGATCATCAAAACCTAAATAATTACTAAACCACAAATTAGGAATAATATTTATTATAGTAGATTAAATTCAACATTGAATTTAACATATTTTTTTGGATACACTACGTGTGTTACCCTCTATACCACTCTATCATTAGATATATTTAGAAATGCATATGTTTTTATATTATCATCAAGAAACATTCCATCAAATAAAAATATAATGAATTTCATATTGAAAAAACATGAAAACTCTTACGTATGTCCATTGGGTAATATAATCAATTTTCATGGTATCTATAATCAATAAGGTTGGATGTCAATTTCATCACCCTATGTGATCAATGTATATTTCATTGAAATTCTAGAAAATAACATTCCCATATAACACCATGGCCATGGATTTATACACAAAGTTCCGTTCCCATAAAAGGTTATGGGATATCAACTTCCATCAAGGAAAATCATGGATAAATCCTTTTATGCATTATCAATTAATGAAATATCACTTATGATGCACCCAATGTATCCTAAATAACCACAATTATATATAATATTTTTTTTTCTCAAAAATACAAAAATAATATGGGAATTATAAAATTCATTATTAATAATATTAAATTATTTCGATAAATACAAATATTCATATATTTAAATATCTGAAAACATATTATTATATATTTCATGCTGGTTGGTTTCGTTCTCATAATCTCATGGTATAAAAATCACTATGGGTGAAAACCATGAGTAGGTGGCTTAAAGTCATATGAGTCTTCACCACTAATAGACTATATCATTTAGACCATAAAATGTTTTCTTCCAGCTATAAACCATCTATATTCAAGAATATTATCATACCACCTTTAGGTTCTAATAATTATGGGGAACTTTGATAACCTTTCATAGTGGTAGATATTCTTAAAACATTATCACATACTTTGTCATGAATATGAAAAATCATGATGTGATAATATAATTAATTAAATTCAATACAATGAATACATGTAATCATCATGTATATAGAAGTTGTTTCTTGGAAACCGACTCCAACAGACTCCCACTTTCACTAGAGCCAACTGTTAATAAACCTCAGTCCACTCCCTATCACGTGATACTCAAGCCTTTGTTGATATAGTGCCTTCTTTAAGGGGACCCCCACATTTTCCTTCATCGGTAATCTACTCACTAAAACATTACCTCATAGAGAAAAATAAATCAAGTGATAAAATTTCCAATGTACTTGATTTGCTGTTTGATGTGACATTAACTCTTCAAAATGATCCACCACTATAGTTTTATTAAAATAAATATTTATAGGTACTTGAATTCTTGGAACCAAATCAATATATTGGGAATATTTTTCTATTTAAACCACTTCATTAGCTATATCATAAGCTACAATATACTAAAAATACACTATATAATAGACAATAAATGGGGACATATCGTAACTATAACATTAGAACATTATCATCTATCCAAAAGATATAATCTATATAACCCAAAATATCCTTCTCTTCATCTAAACCATACACTAAGAAATTATATGAATTTATCCTTAGATACTTAATGATGTTCTTAATAGTAGTCTAATGTTTTTTACCTTCATTAACTTGAAATATTCCCACCATGATAAATTTATAGAAAACATTGATCCTTGTACATAACAACACATACATGATAGATACTATTATAGAAGCATATGTGATATTACCCATTTTCTCTCATTACTAAGGTGTCTGAGGACACATATTCTTGGAAAGATTTATACCATGTGACATGGGAACCGGTCTCCTTATATATTATCTTTAATTAACCAATCTAATATCTGGTCAATTTGTATACTTTTACATTGTCCAAGAATCCACGTTTTCTATCATGGTTGATCACGATCACTAGTACATATGATGGTTGACCTAAGTGCTTCATGGAGAAACACATGTTCAACCATGACTTAACCTCTTGATAGGATGGTATATCATTCAAAATTATTCATATGTCCTCAATAAATACATCTGTGAAGATGACCATACTCCTAGTAAATTGCTTGTAGACACATGAATCATATTTGTTATTAATGATATAAAATACTTTTATAGCTTCATCAAACTGAATGTTCCAAGAAATGGATGTGTTATTTAATCAAAAAATGGATATATGAAACTTTAATTCCTTTTTATAATTCTTTAGATTCACAAAACATTCTTGATGTATTGAATACACATATTCTTAAAGGTTTTCATTAAGGAAACTAGTTTTTTAAACCATCTACAAAATATAAATGTCATGGAAAGATGCTATTGAAATAATAATTTAGATAGAGTTAATAAGCTCGAGAAAATGTTTCTTAATAATTTAGGAATATAAAATTTCTAAACACTATATCCACTATATGATCTTAATAAGTACTAACCTAAAATTCCATGTATTACTTCCTCTTGAAAACCCATTTGAACAAAATATGCTTGAAATCTATTGCAGGATCAACCAAAACCTACCTACAATTTTGTTATATGGAATCAATATCAATTTTAATATATGTTTTTACATTTTTTTTGATTTTTGATCTCTCTAGTAACATATTATAGGATAGAGGGTTATTATTTTGAACTAATAGCGAGTCACCAAATCCTGTTACTAGAAAATCATATCTTTCAATTTTTTAAACCTATTTGGTTCTCCTATATTATTATTGTGTTTCAAGAATTATATCTTCCACAATTACATGTGTATTATATTCTCACACTGAATATTTTGTATCATGAGAATCAAAATCTTATAAGTATATCTTGCTCCAACTATCCTTCTTGAGGATGTGTTCCCTATCAAGGAATTCGACATTCCTTGTAACTATAACCAAAGAGATCTTATAGTCAATATCCCCTATTTTTCTTGGGGTAACCAATAACGATGTAGTTCACGCACTGGAGTTTATAATTTTTCTAGATCCATCCTTAATAAAAACATCACACCCCATACACTATTATGTGACAAAATACATTTCATTCAACTACATAACATAAAGGGGATACTATTTTCCAATTTATTTGATACATGGTTTAGTATATATACTATTATGTGTAATGCATACCTCCAAAAGGATAAAAACAGGATTATGTGAATCATTATCAACCATACAATGTCAAGAATGGTATGGTTACCCATTTAAATAACAACAATCTGTTGTGTCATATAATGAGGATTGAGTTGAGATAAATTTCATACTCTTATATAAAGTGGATAACTCTTAGTTAACAAATTCATTACTTTAATATGAGTTATGTTTATTTATTTTCTTTCCAAGAAGATTCTAAAATTCCATCTTTAACTCCTTATAAACTTCAAAGGATTCAGACTTATACCTCATTATGTAAATATAACCTTACATACTCAAGTTATTGGTAAAAGTTATAAATTATGATAATCATCCTCTACCTTATAATTGAAAAGGGACTCACAAATCAATGTGTTTCAATAATAGAGGCTCTTTTAAATTTTCACATTGGACATCAAATGGTGGTTTGGTAATATTTCATTGTAAATAATAATGAAATCTTTCATGTGTTTTATGGTCAAAAGAGAAAGTGCAACCATCTTGATAGTGATTCATAACAGGATTCTCATTTTCCTGACCAAGATGGTGGTTCTACAATGGGGTGCGAAATGAGTCTTGTGAATTCGAGTCATTATTAATTTCTAACATTTAGTTTTCATTATTTAATAAATAAAGACCATTAATAAAATTATCCAAATCACAACATATGTCATATTTATAAAAGTATAAACAATTATTCCTAGAATTGATAATAAATCCATCCATTTAAAAAAAATAAATAGATATGATGTTCTTAGTTATACTAGACACATAATAATTTTTTTTAAAATAATTTATGTGAGTAATATGAGGTGGTAGTCTCCAATGTCTAGAGAATCCATCCTCACTCCATTGTAATCCCATATGTAACAACACGTACCCTATTAGCCCAAATATAATAGTTACTTCATTACACTGGTAATAGATATAAGAAATCACATCCTAAGAGAACAAATGGTTTAGTATTTATAATAAACTAGATGAATACATAAATCTCACATTACATTTATAAATATATAATACATAATGTAGATGAAGAAAATATTTTTTATCCTTGAACTCATTCGAATATTTCTAATTATTATCTTGGGTGAAGGAATAAAAATAATGGTGAGATCAGATAGTCAATAAGGCCTAAGTACAATTGATCCTATAATTAGTAAATAAGGCATAATCCAAAAGGAAAGTTAAATAACCGAAAAATCATGTCATTTAATGAATAAATTGAGTATGAGGAGTAATATAGTGGGAATAAATTAGTATTATATATTTAAATTAAAATAATCACACAGGATTAAAAATTATCCATGGATTTCAAAACTGGTCAAATTATCACATGGAAATCAGTAACATAATTCATAATGATGGAAGATATAATTCCAGACATCGTAAACTTGATATTAAGACCTCATGCTAAAAAATATTACCTAAATGGGTAAGGTATCCACCAAATATGAAAACTAGTTTTCTAATGAGGCATATCGATGCATTGAGGGGATATATAGGGCCATTCCCATCACTTACCATGACCAATGTATTCATCATATGAATGTGGTGAACATAATCAACATAAAAATTCATATTGAAAATTGGCATATGAAATGTAAGTAATTTACCCAATCAATAAATGTAGCATGATCATAAAAATTATAGTGTAACATAGATTATGGAATAACTAAAAAACAACCCAATTGGTGAATAAATATAATAAATGGTTGTTTTCATTGATGAATATATATACCGTAAGAAAATTATTGAAAATATTATTGTAGAAAACACCATTTTCACTTTAAAAATCACATTTTAAATCAGATATTTTATAAAATATTATAATATATATTTTATTTGAAAATAAACATAGAAAAATGGAAAGGATTCCCCAAATAGTTTATTATTTATGAAAGATGGAAATTCTTACCATGTTGTATAAGATGAAAAGAAATTTCATTCCCACATCAACAAATTTGAAAGAACCTCATTCAAAAAATTAAAAGAAGAGTCCATTTTAATTTATTTTAAAAAGTCGAACATGGGTAAAAATTTATTTAATAATTCATTGGATAATAATAAAATCATTCTACAATGTATTATTATAAAAAATTGATATTGAAAAAATATTATTTTTTTCCTAGGAGAGAAATAAATTCAATTTACCTTAAAAAAATTATTTTCGTTTCTTGATTAAATAAAGAAAGGAAAATTATAGGAAAACATACAATTTTTAAAAATTACTAGAGGAAAATAAAATAGAGTGACTTCAAGATGGAAATATTAAATTATTCTCCCATTTAAGGCTTAAACATCAGCAATCCAGAATAATTATGAGATTGTGAAATAAACCCTTATGACTTTGGTAATGTCTGAATTATAATCCCCATATAATAATAAATTAAAATGAATCATTAAATAAAATTAATACAATGATATTAAAAATATAATATATAAAATTAGTTTATATACATCGCACAAAAGAAATAAGTGGTGATTATGTAATATGTCTGATAAAAGTAAAAGTGAGATGGGAAACAAATAAAATATTATATAATTGAAGCAAGAATAATAAAATAAGTAATTATGTATGATAAATGTTAATATAAATAAAATATTTAGAAATTTGGATTAATATAGTCATATTTCATTTAACACATTACATAGTCAATGATGTAGATGTATTACCCAATGAATGGAAATTGAGTAAAGAAACCCCATACCACTTCATAAATTTAAATTAAAATATTTTAGGATGAAATAATGTGGATTCAAACTTAAAATACCATGAATTATAAATTATTAATTATATAACATGAAAAAGGATATTATATATGCCATATATAGAAAAATACGTTAATAACGTAAAATTATACCTTGATGAAGAGAACATGAGATGAAACACATTACCTCGAGTCAGTCCCATCATGTAAGTTATTTATCACCATAAATAATTAACCTATGTTAATTAATTAATTTCTTAAGAAAAATTTTCCTTTTTTATGATAAATTTCATTTTATTTATTACTATTTTATTTACAATTACTTAATCGATTAATTTGATGTCAGATATTTTGATGATATTTAGCTCATGGGTCAAAAATGACTTCTTTAGGATGATAATGATCAACCATGTCATTATTAAGTTATCTATAGAATAATAATAATGGAAAAATGATAATTTATAAATAATAATTATACTTTTAATTCAATCAATGAATGAGTTTTATGAGAAATGAAATATTATAAAATCATGGAGATGGTAGACCGAATGTATGCATGAGTAACATTTCTATTTTTCAATGACCATGACAGAAAGATGGTAAGAATTATTTTATCATTAAATTATGATAGTTAAGTAATAAATATCATGTTATCACTTTTAAATATACTTATATATATTATCCTTGTGATGTAGGATTGAAAAATAAATTACATAGGTTCAGGGTGGTGGAAATCCACACGTATGCATGAACGATGTTATCATTATTGAATGGATGGAAGGGTAAGAAATTATGTGATATATTATACTTTAATAATATTAAATATTTCATTATTATCAAATATATAAATTAAAAACATAATTACAACAATCCTTTAGAGGTTGTGATGGAAAATGAATCACATCAGTTTGCAAGTCAGCAGTCTGCTTTACATAAGAATGATAATTTGATTTCACAATTATGGGATAAAGATATGGATAAAGGTTATTATATTTACATGGTAACATAAAATTATATGTTAGATACTCATTTTATTATACCATCGTGGTTTTAGATGATTTTATGGCATCTTGATAACAGAAGAAATAAAAATTCTCAATTAAGAACTTGACCTCTTTTCCGGACATCCTCCTTTTGTTTCCACCTTATGCCGATTAGGATTGGTATAATGACCAAAAAAAGACTTAAAAAATTTGTGTATGGAGGTTATAAATGTTTTTGGTAATGTCATGTCCGAACAAAATGTCTCTTGATGTGATAAGAGAAGAGGGGAGTGTGTGTCCTTTTATTTGAGTGGGGAGGGGTACTTTTAGAATTTCCTAAATTATTAAATTAATATAAATTAACATGCATTAAAAAATGCGTCATAGTAGATATATTTCAAATATATGATTCTTATGGTTGAAATTAAACTCATTCACTAAAATTTGGATATTTCAAGATGATGTTTTCACCCTTATAATTTTGTTTTAACCATTATTAACCATTTTGACAATTACCATGATATAAAAGTTTTTTTACACTTTTTGGTTCAATAATGTTACAATAAAAGGAAAAATTACTCCTAAATATAAATTAGTTTAATTTTTGAACCATATCCAATTAATTTTCATAAAAAATATATATTTTTTTCAATTTTAAATCATTTAATAAAATATTATTAATAACATTTTAAATAATTTTCATTTAATATAAATTTAATTAAAAAATAAAAAAGGGGAATTTCAATATAATACATTCAAAATAATATAAAATTTTATATAGATATTGAAAATTACTATTACAAATTAATTCATTCAAATTATGTCACTTTTAATATTTTTTAAAATCATGTATTTTATTGTTTTATTAATTGAATAAATGCTATGTTGGTGTAGTTTAAGAATTTAATCAAAATATTTTATCACAAACAATTTTAAATAAATTAAAATGATAAAAAAATATTTATATTTCATATAAATATGTATAAATGGTCATATCCTCTGTTTTCCCTTATGTCAAAAATTTAATTATTGTAAAACAAATAGATTGAATTTTTTACATTTCTTTAAATAAAATAATATAAAGGTCAAATTCATAAAAAAAATTGGAAAAAGCTCATATCCTCAAATATGTTATATGTATGAATGAAATAGGTTCATCTAATGAAATTAAGTCATTTTTAGGGTTATTTTATATTCCCAATCATATTATTTTTATCGTTAATTACCTGATTTACCCATATCGTGGTGACAATTATTTACTAGGGATACTATTGATAATGGAAAAATATTATTCTCATATTTAAAAAATTTGGACCTCGCAATTCCAAATATGTAATAAAATTCTCAAGATTAAATTTTTTTATGTTTCATTAATTAATTTAAAATATAAATTTAAAACATAACCAAAACCATTTTTCAGAAAAATTTAATTTATCTATAAATTTTTTTGTATACTAAATTAAATCATAAATATAATTATAATTCTTCGAATTAGATTATAAATAATATAAAGGAACTAATTCTATTTTTAAACCATTTCATAATAATGAAACATTTTAAAATCATGAAACAAAAACATAATTTCAATAAAAATTAGTGTTTTTCACAACTCAGTGGAAATTCAATATTTTTAGAAAAATAATACAGTTTAAACATATTATAATTTTGATATTATTATATTAAAAAAGATATTTTTTATAAAATACAATTTTTATATGTTTGTGAAATTAATTTTAATACGTTCTAAAGATGGTAATTAAAATAATTTTTAACGAAAAATTATTTCTCATGCATAAAATACAATAACTGAAAATTGAGTACTTATTTACTAAGTGTAAACAAAAAACCTTTAATTGAGGAGGTCCTTTATACATATTTCTTAATTTATTTAATTTTATTCATACCCACCAATTTAATGACTGGGGTTATAAAAGTGAAATTTAAATAATAATATTTTGTGAATTGTTTTGGCTCGGTGATGCATGTCGTATACACTAAAAGATATAGTGTTATTTTAAAATATCAAGGTGTTAAATTAATCCCCTTAAACAACATCATTCCATATAATTTTAACTTATACTGAAAAGTCAAGGGTTTGACATTTGAAAATTCTTTCATGAGAAACCAACATCTTAAAAAAGGGTTAATAACACTTCCTCTTGAAAAGAGTAATACAAAAATATGATGGTCGTTTGAAATAACACATAACATAGTTTAGAAAGATTAGAAAATTATTGGGATGTTAAAATATGGGCATGGAGGAGAAAAATAACCCCCTAAGGATTAATATATAGTGATGGAGAACATGGTTGAGATAAATTTAATTGCTACAAAACCTTACATCCATGAGGTGTGAAAAAGGCCATCGATTCATTAGAAAGGAATGTAATAGAAAAAAATTTTGTTTTTAAGAACCTTTCGATTTGGTTTATTAATTCCACTACCATTACAAATAAAATAAATAAATAAATATACTTACTTGAAAAGTAAAATTTCATTCTTAAATCTATGTCTACCCCAATATCATATTTTTCTACAAATAATGAGTATTCAAAATGGTTTTTTTATTCTTGAGGCAACAAAATCAACTTTTAATGGATAAAATAATCATTAAAAGGATAAAAAAATATTAACCCTATCTTTATACATTAACGAAAACCTAAATTTCTAGAACATTGAAAGAAAATTCTAAAAATGAATAAACCCTCATACAAAGAAATAGTACATTAATCCCCAAAATTCAATAGTAATACTCAAAGTTCAAACTAAATAGTTCTATAAATAAATATCCATAAAATTATTAAAAATATTTATTTCTAATATTGAAACCCAAATATTAAAATGATTTCATCACATATTATTCTAAGATAAATTGAACAAAATCTCTAATCAATATTAGTTGTTAAAATCCAAAAACCCAAAAATGTATATTCCTTAATCATATATGATCCAAGATATGGTAATAATTTTCATAAATAACCTGAATAAACATAAATACACATCATATATGATTCTAAAAGAAATTCATCTGGATTACTCAAATAAAATCCCATTGTATAATGTTCCCCAATATTATATTAGTCTTCTTCTAAAATAAAATTAACCACTTAATCACGAAATAAAATTTCAACATCATGGTTATTTGTATGATTATTTTTTTACCATCATCAAAATAATCATTATCTATCAAATTATTTAATTAAAATATAATTTCAATCTTTCTATGACATCACATAGTCATGTGGTGGGAAATGCACACTTTTCAGCCATCGATTGTGGGTTCATGCCTCGTGGCCGTGTCAGATGCGACACCTTGTCACCTGGCCAACGAGATTTCCTTCTACTAAAACTACATTAAAATAATTCCAAAAGAGTTACAAAAATATATAATGAACATCTAAAAAAATAACATTAATATTTTTATCATTAAAGAATGTTTTTACCTCAATGAGTATCTCATAACTTCCAACATGCCTCAGAAAAAAATTTAATAATATTATTTTTAATTAATCTATTACATTAAACCTATGGGTAATATATAACACATACCAATTAAATATATCCCAACATATCAATAATAAAATTAAAATAACATCACTTAAATCCTTAAAAGGTGTATATGGTTTTAAGCATATGATCAATATTAGACTTATCATCCCAACACACATTAGGTTTATCCCATGTATCTTTAGAATATCTTGGGTTTCCACAGGTTTTTATTCTCTAATTAAAAAAATAGGTTATAGATAAAGTGTGAATTAAACCATTCATTTCTGATGGGAGTGTCAAAATAGGTGCACACCAAGGGCACAATTGACGTTCACCAGAATAGTGGATAAGATATAATTGACCAAATCATTTTGGGGTTATTCCCCCTAGATGCATCAATTCCAAAACCACAGCCACTTATTGTATCTATAAAGGGATGTATGTTATGGAAAACCACATAATCTCTCTTTACTGAAACATTAGGATATTATCCTTTACATATAATTATCCTTAATGTTAGTCATATGGTTATGCTCTCTATTTTATGTTTTCCTAAAAATATTTCCCAAGGTTTATACTAATATTCCGATAATTATAAAGATAAGTACCATACCATAGTATCCAAAAGTCAGTTGTTACTTCATTACATTGACAATATATAAGAAATATCAACCCAAGGGAATGAATATTTTATAAGTCTTGGTAAAATAGATACATAATATAATCTCACATTACATTTCTAAACATAAAATTCCTAAAATAGTTATAGGTTCGTTATAGTATACGATGGCTATAATAAGGGGGGGGTGAATTGTGGTTTAGAAATTTAAACTATGAAAATAATCCATTTAGTAAAAAGTACCAGATTCAAAATTTATCTATTGATTGGAATTTTTATATCAGATCTAGAAATCATCTAATAAAAATTTTAGTTAATCAGTCTCCTAGGTACCCCGATAAAACTATTATTAGAAAGATAAGTAAAAACTACTTTCTAATAAAATTTAGAGAAAAATATCCCTCTTGAATAAATATGCAACATTAAGTCATTTATTAAATTAATAACAAATTATAAGCATTATAAAATTATTTTTATACTTTAATCATTAGAGTTAAAGAATTCATAAATACTAACATAAAATATCCACAATTTTGACCTAAAAGTAAAGGTCTATATTTTCTTACCAGGAAGGCCCCCGATATGATGATTGGAATCTTCCCATGTTTCAATCATCTAGAATCCCTTGATAAGAAATATTAGTGTTAGCTATATCTTCCTAGCTATTGATGATCTTGACCCAATGGATCAGATTCATGGTCATTTCTACCCTTGGAATCCCTTGATCTAAATAATGACTAGAAAAATCAATACAAAAGAAAATAGTTATAAGGAATGTAAAATCCTCAAAAAATTCCTTAGAACAAAAATATCTAAAAAATTACAATTTTTTAAAATAATATATTCAAGAAGAGGAAAATCGTAGATGTGTTGAGTTGGAAATGCATCATCTCCCAACTCCTCAAATTTACTCATATTTATAGGCATTCTTATAATAGGAATATTTTCTATCATTCTAAAAAATAGTTGTAATATACTTGGATTTTCTTCCCTTGTCAGGTCAACAAAACATTCCCATCCAATTTCATTTTGATTTAAACCATTAAAATTATATTTAAGATTCGATCAAATTGAAAAAATTCCAATTACTCCGATTATAAACTTTGGATTGTATAATGGACTATATATTTTTTTAACATGATAAATTTAACAATGGTTAATATGATTGAAAATAACTATTGTTAGTATGATTATTACATATTTGGTCTGTTTGATAGAATAAACATTAGTCTGACTATTTGTCGGAAAACTATTAGTCCGATGTACTAGATGTATCATCTCTATGAAAGAATTGATTGAATAATAAATGTTTTTTTATTCATTTTTATATTATATTCATTTCTACATTTTCTGGGAAATTATTTTTTCTAAAAAAAAAATTTAAAACACTTGTGATATATGAAGTTAGTAAAATAATATTTTAATAAAGTTTTAAATTTTATTTTATTTTTAAAACTATGGAAAATAAAAAAAAAGTACAAATTTTAAATCAACAATATTCCCATTTTTTGAAAGAAAAAAAATTAAAATGAGAAACTATTAAATTTAAAAAACATACAACCCTTTGTTATATTATGAAAATCAAAGAGAATATTCCAAGGAATATTTTATATTATCATACATTTATTATCTCTGAGATTATGACTTCTATTTGAAAAAAAATCATTATCATATAGGAAATACTACATCATATTCTTTCCCTTAATAAATTATATCCCTTAGATATATTTTTACCCCTTTAGATAAAATTTTTCCTTTTAAACAAATTATCCCAAAATTATACCCCCTTGTTATGTATAGAAAATAATTGGGAAAGTAATATAATATCATGAAATGTTAGAAAAAAAATTGTTTTATTTGAATAAGTATTGATCCATGATAAAATATAGAACATTAAACCATGTAAAATTTGAATATATTAATACATATAGTATATTGATAACTAAACAATATAACTATTTCTTTGAAAAGGTTTTATTCAGAAATAAAATAAGAGTTTATTCTGAAATATTCCATTCATTCTTATTCAATTTATTAACATGGGAAGTTAACTTCTTGAATTATTCTATGTCATTATTGGAATCAATAGTTTTTGATTCATGATTTACTATCCTTTTATCCATAACTGAAATCCTTTGATTATCTTTTTTCCAAGTTAATTCCTCTTCACTGATATTCTTATTTTCTTCCTTTATCCTAAGATAATCATCTTCAAGTGACCATATCCTGATATTCTCCTCTTTGAGTTTCTGAATATGTTCTTTCAATTATTTTAATTCATCATTTTGATTTTCTGTCATATTTCTAAACTATTTGATGGACATTACTCTACCTGATACATCTATGAAATAGTTTTCAAATGAATCAATAATATTTAGGCAAATATTATTGACTTAAAAAATTTATTATCATGATCCTTCTAGTTAACATCAAATTTCCTTAACCATATCACCATCTGAATAAATATTCTAATGTGATCCTTTTAATTAACTTTTAACGATTTTATTTTGACTTCATTCAGGATCAAGGAGTTTTTTGACAATTTTAATTATTCTGATTTTTAATGAGATAATTTTGAATTTGTTTAAACATTGACTCAATAGTATAAATTTTATAGAATCCGTAATTTTTTTCAATTTCTAACAGATATAATTAAAAACATTCTACACTTTTCTGGACGAATATTCTGATGACATTGATGCTTCCTTTAAAATGTCTTGATCTGGCGATCTGATATCTAAATTTTCTTTTACATCAACACCTTTATCTTCCATAACTCTCTTAATATATACTTATTTCTATGAACTAACTTTTTATGACACTCTAGTGTGCGAATTATGATCTTCCTATAATTCTTTTGATGGTATCTCTACATCAACTGAATCATCTATCATAGTGTTCTTATCTTACTAGGATGATATCAAAGTTGATGCTGAGGATTACTCTGATGAAATTTTTTCTACATTTTTTATACAACAATTTTCATTTCCTATTCTTCTTTTACTTCTTCTTCCTATTATTGTTCTCTTTTCAACTACCTAATAGTTGTTTTAACTCCTTTTCCAACCTTCATTGCCAACATATATTTCTTCTTCCCAAACATCCTAACTAATATATGAACCTATTCTTGAACTGATTTTTAAGATTTGGATATAGATTAAGACTTGACTAAAATGTATTTTAATTTACATTTTTTTTATGATATTGGAACTAAAAATAATTCAACAAACTCTAACTCATAATAATTAATCGTTTGATCAGTATTAGGAATATTTTTGGACCATAGAACTGTTGGTACAACTAATATAAGAGAAACTAAAATCAGTTGATTTGAGGATACTTGTTAAAATACTTTTTATAGCTTTTCCATCATCTATTCCTGAGAAAATATTTTCCTTTGTTTCATTTTTTTCTCAAATTCATTCAATTCACCAGAAATTCTTATCTTTAATGCTAAAGGATCTTCTTTTTTTAATCTAAATGAAGGATCTCCTAGATTATATTGGGATTTTTGTGCTAAATTTTTTTTTTAAATATTCATCAAACATTGGATCTTGTTTCATTTGAACATTTGGAGGTGATTATTATAAATTTATCATATATTTTAATAATTATTTATTGTTTACTGGTTCATCATCTGATGCGACTTTTCTAGATTTATCCATGAATCTCATTAACTTATATTTGAAAAATAATTTCATCAGAGCCGTTATTCCCATTACAATGAGAGAAAACATTTCTATTATAGTATATGACTGATTCTTGATTTTAAAAACATTCATTAAATTGTCTAAAATATTTTTAATGAGATGAGCAAACATTAGAATATTGAACTTCATTAATGGTTTATTAATAGATTCTTTAGTTTGAAACGCAAACTTCATCAGATTAATCATCCTAAAGTTAAGAATAATGTCCAATATAATGATGTTAAGAACCTTGATATTGTATCTATCTCCCTTTAATGATATCAGGTACACTTTTATCTGAAGTGTAACCATTATAGTATCAGAAGCCCGGTGAAAAAATTTCTATCAATTTTAGAGGAAGTCAATAGTGAAGCTTCTACTCATAACTTGTAAAAACTATAAAGATTATCTAGAATCCAATGAGATGGTAGATATGCTTCACCCTATAGGGGTACTTCTTCTATGCGAGTAACTTGTTGATTTGTGAGTTTATAACATTCCCCAAAAATTTTAAACAAAATTTCTTCAGTATAGTTTTTCATGTTGAATTTTATAGATGAATATAATTTTATGTTGATATTTAGATATTAAAATTCGAACTCATATTATTGAAGAATTTTTTTTCCAAAAAATATAACATAATAACTATTTTCAATAAAGAATCATATTTTCCATTTTAGAATTTCTTGATCAGTCTTTCCTTAATAATGTTTCTCATTACAAAGTCTTCTGTATAGGCCACCATAGAAAGATGGGGCTAGATTTAGGACTGTAGAATCTAATCGGTTGAATCCCAAAGTATGGGACTGAGAAATTAAATGGGTTCCAATTATCAAGAATAATTTATGAAAAACTGATGCGAGACATTGGATGACCCACCCTCATGTATATGCATGAGGGTGATGGTTCGAATTTTGGAAAATCGAATGGATTAGATGGAAAAAGCCTTTCCAAATCCAACGATTAATATTTAATACATGAATGAAATAAAACTAATTATTAACAATTATATCATTAAAAAACACTCATCAGAATAGTGTATTTTTAGACTACAAATACATTTAATTTATAAATTAATTGAAATTTTGTACAAAGTAAAAAAATATTTACAACAACATATATAAACTAAAGTTATGGATAATTACAAATAATAAAATATTTAGAATAAAACCTCTCAGAATATAAATTTTATCTTTTATGAGTAACCTATGATTCTTAGAAGTTAAAATGAAATTTATTCTGATACACATTATTTTAATTTTTTTCTTGACCATAATGTTGAATGAAATTTTCATTCAGTTAAAACTTTATTAAACAATATTATTCTTGAAAATTTTATTAAAAAAAGTTATTCTAAAAAAACAATTATTGAGAATTTTTATTTATAAAAGAAATAATATTTTGTAAAACTGAAATTTTTCAAAAAAAATCATTTAGAAAACAATTATTTTTAAAAAATAAAAGGTTTTAGAAAACCAAAAAATTTTAGGATGATAAAACATATATAATCTCACATTGAGAAGGAGTTCATAACTGCAATGATATTGTTAAACATGAATTAGGTATGGATAATCATTTTATATTTATCATTCCTATATTATTTTTAATATATTCAAATATATTAGAACTATTGGGTTTAGTAAATATATTAGAAAGTTTTTATTTTGATACGATGAATTGTATGCTGATATATCCTTTTTTATGATCTTAAAGGAAATGTTGTCTTATATCATTTTTTTTCTCTTGATTGATAATATGAGTATTTAATTAAAGAATGTTTTCTTATATTACCACACAAAATATGAGTTTTAGAAAAAATCATGCAATAACGAGTGAGTGCATGTTTTATCCAAAACACTTGAATACAATAACATACAACTACCAAAAATTCTAATTCAGGATTGGAAAGTGATACTAATTATTGTTTCATATAAGAACATGAAACTAAAGGTTCACTTAATAATCTTAATGTTTCAGAAGTACCTTTCTTATCAATTCAACATCCCCTAGAGTCAGTGTCTGAAATTTTTTTAACTCATAATCATTTCTAGAAGAATAAATTAAACATAAATGTATTCTTCCATAGGGTAAAAAAACTCATTTTATAGATTTAATATGGGAAACTTTTATATTTTATTGATGTCTATAATATAATCATACATAAAATATTAAATACAGACAACTAGCTGTTGTGTATAGTAAACATCCAATTATACATCTAAAATTATTTTGATCAATTAGATTCATAACTACATAAGTATCTAATGTATTTAAGGTTTTGATAGGATTACTAATACTCATAGTGTTTTTTTAAATTTTTTTATTAAGAATAGTTTTTACATTCTTATGTTTAGATATAAAACATCCTTCTAGTTTTTATGATATTTTAAGGCCAAGACAATATGTTAACTCACCCATCATTCACATTTCAAACTCAAAAATCATTGAAACCAAAAAGAAATATTCTAAATACTTTTTAGTTGATATTATTATAATTCCATCAACATATATTTATACCATAATAATATTTTTATTAACTTATTTTCTAAAATTTGTTGGACCCAGAACTCAATTAATAAAATAGTTTTGTAAAAATATATTTTACCAATCATACAAGGCTCATGGGGCATGTTTAAATTTGTATAGTTCCTTAGTATGTTTTAAAAAATTAGGATGTTTTTTATTTTTTCAAATCTATGGGGTTTTTCTAAGTAAAATTCATCTTGAACATAATCATCATGTTAATAAATATTCAGATCCATCTTAAATAGTTTGAAATTTTGGAATGCTACTTATGTTAGAAGTATTCAAATAACTTCACGTTTTGATACCGGTGCATAAGTGGCTTCATATTTTATGCCCGCTTATTGATTATAACCCTCAACAAAATGTCTAGTTTTATTTCTATCCATTATTCAATTTTCGTCACATTTTTTCTAGAAGACACAATTTACTCGAATAAACAAACTATCTTTAGGTCATTCAACCAATGTTGAATCTTGGTTCATTTAAAATTAATTGAGTTCATCATGAATAGAATTTATGTAATCCTCATCACCTAATGTCTCATCAGGAGTCGTAAGCTACAACTGAGATACATAATCTCGATGTTCAATTTCATTTATCAAAGAACATTTAGTTCTAATTGGTTGATCTACATATCAATTTATATTATCATAGCGATGATTAGTAATAAAAAAATATTTTCTTGGGTTTACATTACATTATTGTTAAATAATAGATTAAAAATAATCTTTAGGTACAACTTTAGAAATTAATTATCTTGTTTTTTTTTCTGAGGGGAATAAATTTATAACATATTTTGGAAATAAATTTTAGAAATAAAATTCGAAGGTTGATGTTGTTTAAAAAACAAAATTACCTATTCCATAAAATTTAACATGTATTATTTCTTCAAAATTACTTTTATTTGTATTAAAACCTCTATAATCCTTAATAGTTTTATAATAACCAAAAAATATTTCATCATTAGATTTGGAAGAAATTTATGTTAGTTATATAAGTATTGAAATTTAATACTTTGATTCCAAACACTTTAAGGTTTATTTTTTTCTTTCAGTCCACAACCCAAAATGAATTTTATTAACAAAATGTATTATTAAAACCTAATTTATAGTATAGAAGACTATAGTAATTACTTAATTTAAAAAATATTATAATTGAATATTCAATCAACATGATTCAATTAATCTCTTGAATAAATCTATTTTTTCATTTAACTACTCCATTTTTTATGGAGTTACATTTATCAAAAAGTTATCTATAAAATAATTTTTACCAAAAAAAAGTTTCATTATTATAATTTAATAAGTATCCACCATGATCACTACAAATAGTTTTCATTGAAAGTGTTTTTTCATTTTTAACTCTGGCTACAATTTTTTCAAAATAACTAAAGGAATCAAATTTATTTTATAAAAAATAGACCCAAGTATATCATATATAATCAGAAACTAATATATATACATTTTATTTTATAGTAACAATTACAATTGTTTAAGTACACAATAAGTCCATGTGCACTAAATATAAAGCTCAGATATTGGGACATCACTAATAGACTTAAATATTAATATATTTTTCTCAAAAAAATTACAAGGATCACGTAGATTACAATTATCAAACCTAAGTTCCACTAGATCATTAAAAATTATTTTCATAGAAAACATAGATAATGTTATAATATTATAGTGTCATAATATTCTATTCAATAATTATTATTGATGTTCCATTACATTGGGGCATGGTAGATAATTTCTTCTAATGTCTTCTATGTTTAATGTGTTGAAATTATCATGAGGATTGGTAGAATGAAAAGACATACATAGAACAAAAAAAAATAAATTTATCACTATGGATTTTCAAAAGACAACCATCATCACATAATTGAAATATCATAATTTGTTTTTGCTTAAGTCCAATAAAGAGTAAAATATTTGAAATTAATTCTCTCCCAATAATAATAATGTTACTAATACTAAAAATTTCTCCTCAACAATTATATCTGAAAGTGACTTTACCACATTTAAGATTTATAATATTTTTAAATAAATATATATTTCTTGTCACATTCAAAGACAATCCAATATCCATCAAACAAATATTAATCTTTATGGGATGTTACTTCTTTTCCTGAAAACAAAAAATAGTTTCATTTTAGAACGCATACCTTCTTCTGTCCTGTATTATCAATACGTAAAAAAATAGGAATTTAAATTTGTATAACTTAATTATTTTTATCAGATGTAAATTATTTTTAAAAATAATACTTATGAAAACTTAATGACTTAATCTTTTTAAATGAAAATTTGTTCTTCCAATTTCCACCAGTTTGAAACTTTATTAATAATAGTGCACTTTTTGTAAGAAAATAGTTATGGCTAAAAATAGTTTTGTATTTGTAAAACCAATTCATGGAATATCTCTATAAGGTATAATTTTTTTTAAATTTTATGATAGTTTTATTTCATATAGGTAAACTAAGAAATTTTTTTCTTCAAACTAGTAATTTTACATTTTAGTTTAACAACTAAACATTTATACTCATTATAACTTATATAAAAATAAAGTTTTATAATATCAATTGGTAAAATAGTTTATTTATAATGATATTTTTCAAGATCTTTTGAAAGAATATATATTTCAAAATAATATTTATCAAGTTCTTTATTTAGATCTGATATTTCAATAGTTGGATTTGATATTCTTGAATTTTCTTTTGGATGTTTTTCTTGAGAATTTTCTCGTTTAGTAGAAACATTTCAATTTTAAATTTTATGTAATTTATAAAACCTAGATACTCTTTTAAAACTAGGTAAATTAATATTTTCTTCACCATATAAAGAATTTTGATCACCCAAATATGTATAATAATTTTAATCATTACTATCGCTATAATTGGAATTTTAAGTATACTTGTTAAGAGATTCATTAGTATTTACATTATCCATATATATCATTTTTTACCTTTATTATATCATCATATGATGAAATATTTCTATTTCTAGAAATTATATTATCCAAATAATTATCATAAGATTTACTTCTTCCACTTTCACTCCAACTATTTGATACATTCATAATTTTATTACTATTGTGCTGATAATACTTCATAGATTTCGAATCACAATTTCATTATTTCTTATCCATTTTTTTAATATTAGTAAAATATGGTATAATATGTCCTTTTTTATTACACTTATATTATATTAATTCATAAAATTATTTCTTATAATTTTTTCCTTTGTGACTCTTCTCACATATATATATTGAATTGTTTTTCCTATAATCCTATTCATCCTTTCAGAAAGAAAAAGTAACACATTTCTCATCTTTTCAGATGAATAAGTATTTGATTCAACAATTATTTTATTATTTTTAGAAAATTTCATCAATTTATTAGAATATTTAGATTTAACAAGAACATTATATGTAGTTTCAAAAGAAACTCTTCCCTTTTTTCCATCATATCTACATACATTTTATGTCTACCCTTGTACATCAAAAGTATTTCAACAAGAACATATAGAGTATGATTAGTAATATTTCTCATGTCATATAAGTATATTCTATTATATTTCCATTCATTTGGTATAATTTCAATTATTTTCTAAAATAAAATCCCATTATTAAGATAATTTTATCCATGAGATTGTAAAATATTTATAATAGTCATCAATCTCTGATAAATTTTAGAAACTAATTCTGCTGGTAAAAAACTAAAAGTATTATGGTCATTCATTAGAATATATATTCTTATCTCAATTACATTATAAGTTATAGAGTGAGTTATCTTCAATATAATCGATACACTATTAGCTGTTTGACATGATGAAATCAGATTATAATGATTTTTCGTCATAGAACAAAAAATAGCATTCCTTACTATGTAGTTGAATTGAAATTAAAATTTTTCATGAGTCGTAAAGGTATTAACTTCTTTTATGGATTTTTTTAATCTATTTTAAACACAAAAAATTATCCAAACTAGCATTTATATTAAAATTATTTACTCTATCTCTAGATTATTAAGAATAATTCCCATGAAAAATAGTTCATCTAATTGGATACATATTTTATCGAGTACCAACATTCAATCCTTCCATCTTATCTAATAAAAAATATTATAATAAAAAACATGTTAGTGTAAAATCAATTTATAAAAAACTATTTATAAAAAACATAATAACTTTTAGTATATAACATGATTAAAAACTATCCTAGTATAGCAGTAGAACACACTATGATAGCAATTATTGGATCATAAAAGTATATAATTGTTACAGGGGGAATTGAAGTTTAAAATTTTATATAAGAAAAAAATTCTATTTATTCAAAAATATTATACTCAAAATTCATCCATTGATCAATGTGTTTATATCGAATCTAGAAACCATATGATAAATTTAATAGTTAATTGTTCTGACATATAGCTCGATAAAACTATTAATATAAAGATAAGTAAAAACTAATTTTTAATGTAAATAAATTGAGAAATATTAAATTTTTATGAAAAGGTACTATGGAATATTTGGATAATGGATTAATGAATTACGTGATTTATAAAAGCTGTTCTACTCTTTAACATGATAAGTTAAGGAATTTTGAAAACCTAGCTTAATATATTCAATGTTTTAGATCTAACTATCGAGTTATGTGTTACCCTACCAGGAAAGACCTCAACATGAAGATCAAAATTCCCCTATCTTAAAAAACCATAGAATCCATCAACCAGATAGATCTGTGTCAACTCTATATACTTAGATCTATAATCCATTGATTCGATGGATCAAATTCACCTGTCTTCCTATCCCTGGAAGTGCTCGATCTAAATAAAAATAAGGAAAATGAATACAACATGAAATATTTCAATATAATTTTCAATTCGCACATTCCTTATATCTAAAAATCTATATGAAATTAATAATAAGTAGAATGATTTGTTCATGTAGATAAAAATCTCAGACTTGTTGTGTTATAAATTAAGCCTCTCTCATTTCCTTGAATAAATTCTTATTTATAGGAATTCCTCCAATAGTCACATTTTCTATGATTCTTGGTGTTGGTTGAAACATCCTTGGATATTTTTCACATGAGATTTCAGTAAAATGTTTCCATTATATGTTGTATTTATAATCAACATTATAATTTTCTTAAAGATTCAATAAAATACAAACAATTCCAATTACTCAAGTTATATACATTGGAATTTCTAATGGACTATAATATTTCATTTCAATTCAATAAACTAAAAAATGTTAATCTGATGGTTAAAATCGCTTTTTAATCTAATGGTTATGACTTTGTTCAATCTGATAGACTACTCTAGTCTAACCACTCATCAGAACACTAGTCAGTCTGAAGTACATGTCGTACCATCAGTCTAATAGATCAAATTGAATAATAAAAATTTTATATTAAATTTATATTATAATCACTTATATATTTGATGGAATTTATATTTCTTATAGAAACATTGTAAAATAGATCTGATATATAAGTTATTTAAATATAGTTTTTTAATGTGTAAAAGTGTTTGTGATTTTCAAATCTATGTAAATGAAAAGTATAAAGTATAAAATTTGATTCAACAATAGTGAAAGTAAATATTTTATATCCCTAAACTAATTGAATGATTCATAGTTAGGGTTATGTAAACTAGATTATATCATGAGTAACATAGGTATAGTCATCATGGATAAGTAAATAAAAAACCCATTTAATTTAATCAATATGTTATGTAAGAGGAATGATATAGAAGGAATAAATGATGATCAAATATTTCTATTAAAATAATCACATGAGCATAAAAAATCAATGGATATTCTATCTAATCAATTAATCACCTAGAAATTAATAACCTATTTTAGATTGATGGAATTAATAATGTCAAAAATTGTAAACATACCATCAAGGCCTCGAGTTAAGACTTCCTGTATAAATGGTCAAGCCCTTCGTCAAATTCCTAAATCCGTCTGTCTCATAAGACATATTGATGCATGGAGATGTTATAAATTACCCCACCTATCACTTAGTAATCCAATTAATTCATCAAATGAAAGGGGTTAACATAATAAAAATAAATATCTGTATTGAAAAATTGAATATTAAATGTTAATACGTTACCCAATTAATAAATATTACATGATCCTAATCCATCCAGAGTAACATAGATTATGGTATTATTTCAACATATATATAATAGTGAATATGAAAAATAAATCGATATTATCATTGATAAATAGAAATACAAAAATGTATAATTAGAAACATTCTTTTGGAAACATCTATTTCACATTTAAAACAACCATTGAGTATTAAAAATATTAAAAATATTATGAAAATGTTATCTTTGAAAAGAACCATGGGTACATGTAATGGAATCATCGATTATATTATTATTAATGAGGTTTTGAAATTCCATCCATGCTGTATAACTTAAAAAAACATTCCTCTCACACTTATGTTAAAAAAGTCAAAGAGTAACTTGATCAAAAAATAGAAAAAATATTATTTTTTAATTATTTTATAAAAATTTAGTCTTGTGTAGGAATTTAGTTACAAAATAATTAGAGAATAGTAAAAAAAATCATTGAAACATTTGTTGAAAACATGGATATGGAAGAAAATGGATTTTTGACTGAAGAGAGAAATAATGTCATATTTCCTTAAAAATATTCCTCTGGTTTCCCGAGTACTTAAAGAGAAGAAAAATAAATTAAAAATTATAATTTTCTAAAATAAATAAATGAGAACAAAATTGAGTTTTTTTGTATGATGGAAATGTTAAATAATTCTCACAATGGTGGCTTAAACATAAAAAAATCCATAATAATGATTATATTTTGAAATAAACCCTTACCGGTTTGATATTTTTGAATCATAATCCTCCTGAAATAATAACTTCCTATGAAACATTATATATGAAAAATATAAATATATTCATGATGTAACATATAAATGGAATGAATATACACCACATAAAAAAATAAGTAGTGAATATGGAATATGTCACACAAAAGTAAATGAGAAATGATAAATACTTTTAGAGGTCTTATCATAGAAGTGAGAATTAATCAATAAAGGGATTATTAATGAAAAATGTAAATACAGATAAAATATTTTGATATATATCATAATGAAATTATATTTCATTTCACACATAACATAGTTAACTAAGTAGAATTATAACCCAATGAATGGAAATTGATTAAAAAACCCCTTACCACACGATAAATTTCATTTTAAATCCCCATGGATAGAAGAATAAAAATTTAAAGCAAAAATATCATGATTTATTAATTATTCATGATATATCATTAAAAAGGGTTGTAAATACCCCATATAATAGAAATTTGGTGCAATACATTAAAGCACGCCTCAATGAAGAGAAATTGAGACAAAATCCATTACCTCATGTCCAACTCATCACATATGTTATTTATTTTCATGAATTATAAACTCATTTTAATAAATTGATTTATTAATATTCTTTCTCAAGTATATTTTTACTTTTATTTTATTTATTACCAAGTTATATAGAAATATTTAATCAATTAAGTTCATATTAGATGTTTTGGAGACATTTAGATCTTATATGAAAAATGACTTTTGAAGTTTGAATATGGTAAATGTTGTCAGTATTTAAAAATATCATTGAATAATAATTAAATAATTATCTTTTTATAAATTAATTATAATTTTTAAATCAACTATGTAATATTTTTATGAATAATAAACTGTGTTACAATCTTAGAGACACTCAATTCATACGTACACATGACTAGTGTTTCATTTTTCAATGGCTATGTTGATAAGAAGGCAAGTATTATTTTATAATTAAATAATGATAAATATATTATTAAAATCAAATAATTTATTTTAATATTATTATATGTACCATCCATATTATGATGTGAAGGAAAATGAAGTTCCTCGCTTCATAGTGGTGGTAATCCACGCGTAGGCAGAAACAACATTATCAACATTCAATGGATAGAAGGTTAACAAATTATTTCCTATATATTATTTTAATAATGATTAATATTTCATGATTATAATATATTTAAATTAAATCCATTAGTATAACCTTTTGTGATAGTTGGTGATGGAAAATGATTCACATCAGTTTGCATGGCTGTGGTCTATCGTACACATGAATGATAGTTTCCTTTCCCATTTGATGGAATATGGGATGATATTGGTTATATTATTATTATAAAAACATCCCAATATATATAATAAACTGAAGTTATTACCCCATCATGGTTGGAGAATATTTTAAGGAAGAAAAAAAATGAAAAACACTTGGTCATGTATTATACCTCTTCTTCAGAAAACCTTCTTTTCTTTACTCCTTAATCTATTTAAAATTGTTAATTCACCAAAAAAAATACTATATAATGTGTTCAGGGATATTAGGAAGGTATTTGGGTATTTATTGGATAATCCAAATAGATCTTTAAGTGAGGAGATAAGAGGATAGGTGGTGTCCTTTTATATTAGTGGGGAGAGACACTTTTTTTAATTTTCTAAAGTATTAAATTAATATAAATTAATTTTCATTAAAAATGGATCCAAAATGATATATTTCAAATATAGGATTGTGATGGGTCAAAATACAGATATCTAATTAAATTTTGAATTTTTTTGAATATTTTTTGATGTTTATATTTTTTTAACCCCCATAAATCCTTTTGATAATTACCATGATATAAACATTTTCTATCATTTATGTGACAAGAATGATACCATGAAAGGAAAAAGTACTCATAAATAGTCTGTGGTTGATATTTTTAACTATATATAATGGCATGACCCATTCTATAGGGGCTCGGGATGTGAGTAACCAATGCCCTCCCCCAATAGTCCAAGGGCTGATGACTAGCACCGAGTTGGTATATCCCACAAATGGGAGGCATTTGCCTCAGTACCGGTACACACAAACACACACAAACACACACAAACACACATATACAAGACCAAAATTATGAGAAGTAAAACCCTATGTAAATAATAATGTATATAAATAAGATACCAATAATAGAGTACAATAATAAAATTTTGGAAAGTAAAAAGGTCGGAATACAAGCCCACCAAAAAATGAGTTAGAAATAGTGAAACAAAAGTTATTGAAACTCATTCGTAGAAATCCCTACATGAAGGGTAAATTAAGAAAAGATATCTAAATCCATAGGATCACACATCGTCTATCAGAACACTCTATGAACCACAAGGTATTGGTCTACCTATAACTCCATCAACGTGTTGATTGTCTGCACAAGACATAACATGTTCAGGAAAAGCTTGGGCATGAGTGTGTAAAATAATACTCAGTAGGACACCCCAAAACCATAGAGGAGTAATACTAATAAATACATGAAGAATTCAATGAATATATAGACATTATTCCACAAAAGAAACAGACAGAATAGAATCAGATCACATAATTATATTTCTAAACCATAAAATCTAGATTATCAGTCATAGTCCCCATAACACTTATAGTTGATAACACATGGAGTAACATTAACAGAAGGAGTTTTGATAACACATGGAGTATTTATAACACATACAGTTTGGATAGAACATGTAGTGTTGATAAAACTCAGAGTGTCAATAATACAAAGAGTGTCGATTACACACAGAGTGTCGATGAGTCGTGTAACCCCCATGTCATGTAGTCACCAAGTCCCACAGTCACAATCAGTCACATGATTATTCACATAGAATGCTTGTTCTAGGAGAATATAATCTTCTAGAAATTAGTTATTATTTAAAATTCCACAAAAAAATCACTTAGAGTATCCCAAAAGGTCCATCTCATTGAAATGGTCCCAACACCACAAACAACTCATCAAATGGACACACGGTTTGAAACATATGACCATTTTTGTAAAATGGTTTGAACTTAGTTCTGGCCAGGGACAAACTGAACCCACAAAACTGACCCGAACTAAATGGATGACATGACACGATCCATTATGGTTTGGACCGACCCGAACCGACCCATCCCGACCTGTATGCATCTGGCTAGTTTGTTTATCTATATGCGTCCCACCCTAGCCTCACCCCCTAGTCCACGTGGTCCACCATGGTATTATGGATCCCCTAATGTTTCCTAGTAAACGAGGTGATATTCCGTGTTTCATCTGGATGATCCACCTCCTCTGAGCCCTGTGGCCTCACAACTATGGTTCCCTCCAACGTGTCTTTGCTCTGTGTCTCAACTCACAGTTGCGACCTCCTGCCATGGCCCCCGTTCAACGCAGGTAGCCACATTACCCAACTTCCACCTCCCACTCCAACATAGCTCTCCCGAACTAGATTACAGCCCCATAGGGTGTAGCTGGCAACCCATCACCATCCTCCACACCTGCGCGCCACCTCGTTCGGCACCAATGGGCCCTTCCTCGGGCGACCAGATTGCCTTTGGTATTTGTTTCTCTAACCAAAGGCAGGCATGTGATCCTCAGGTCTTATAGATAATTGATCTACCCTTCTCTTCACCATTCCACTAATTCAGGGGTCCCATCACATTTAGAACCTTTCCAAAACTCAAACCATGACCACAAGGTCCAAGTGAAAAATAATTCTATGAACGGGGGAGGGAGAAAGAACAAGAATTATTAGAGAAAAAATACTCATACTTCTTTCATGTGAGACTAGATCTGTTCCCATTATAATGAATAATGAATACATTGATAATCAAAAAAATAATTCTCCCCATAATCCCCACAATAATTAACCATCCTTCAATAACAATCAAACTAAGGTCCAACCTATTCATTGGTTGGTCAGTGTTTATCATTGAATCTAAGAATGGGTAAGTGAAACATGATGATATTAAATGCACTACTTCATGGTTTCATTAGTGGTTGACGATGAATGAATGTTCATGTTGTCGTTGATCATTGATCCACCAACATTTGTCATCGTTCATAGAAGAGGTTTCTATATTCTTTCCTCATCGGATTTCTATGGTTATGATGATATCCCTGAATTTATATAAATAGGCATATAAAAAAGGGAAACTGCTGCATCGTCATCATGTAACATTAAATAAAATGAACATGATTTATTTTATTTCGTTTAATGTACAAAACTACTTTTCATAGTCGACCCACACCGGTTGATGTTAATCCCCACCTAATATAATGTTATTTCTATGAATATAATAGTGCCCCAATATTTCTAGTCCCGGTATCTATTTACGAGTTATTACACTTTATCTGGAAACCCTATCATGCATGATATTAAAAACATAACATTTTTCAATGATTTGTTCCTGGTACACCGGGCTTCAGAATCATAGGATGTCTTAGTGCCTAGTCTCAAAAATTTCCATGTTAATTTATAAAAATTAAATCAAATAAAATATGAGTAATTACATAAAATAAATATTACAAATATAAGTTTTTTATTTTTATTTCCCCAACCCAATTCAAAAACCAAACAGTGCTTCAGGCTGGTTGGCCGCTTGTGCATAGGGGCACCACCCCATACGCCAAAGGCACGTGACAAGAAATGAGGGTCTAAGAGGTGAATGTGGAGAGAATATACCCTATGTCATTTATAGTAATAATGGTCCATATATAAATATAGAAGTGGAAGATGGACCATAAAAAATAGAATCAAGGGAATAAACTTTGTGGAATTATAATCTAGAAATAGAAATAATAAACTAGATTGAAGGTACAATACCATTTTCATGTGACAAATGTCATAGTAGGTCATAAAAAAAGTAGATGACTGGGATTCCAATAGATTACCACATAAGTACATATATATAATGTATAAAAAATAAACATGAAACACCACCTGATTTAGATGAACAACCATGGTGTATATGCCATCCATCCCTTGAAAAACATAGAACATGATCACTAAGGTATGACTCTGATGCTCAATCCCTTACTTGATCTTAGAGAAATAAAGTATAAAATCATTCTTAGAGGACTATGTAGTGTGTGTGAATAATATTATTAGGGGAAAAAGTGTTCCTTTCATACAACCATAATTATGCAGATGTATTATAAATATAAATAAAATGGTAGTACATGAATATTTTATAAATAACATATTTCCCTTGTGTTCAACAGCCAAATGAAGGAATTCACCCACTTATACCATACAAAATATAATCCTAAGTACATTCCCCAAAATATATATGTTTTATATCATGTTCCAACATATATATATTTTTTGTGGGGAGGATCCATGGCTTAACGCCTAAGGAATCTCATAATGAAAGTCAAATTTGGTGAACCCTCAGGATCCACCTATAATCCTGTCACCGAAACCTCATTCTATCAATAATTTACCTACTTTAAAAATGGAACACCCAATCAATATGGTCCATGTTCATTGGATATCCTCTCTGAATTCCCTCATCAGCTCTAATTATAACATCCCAATACACAAAGATATCCGTATTCTAAATGATAATCATTGTCAGCTGAACATCTTACATCCCAAGACATGGAAATATCTATCCTCCAAATATCATGCCCAAATGGACTCATGAATAAAGGTGAGACTCAGACCCCATCCGATGGTTTCAACACCATCAACTAATGATCCATCACCATCCTCATGGATTTTTATGGTGTTCACCCCTCAGTATATCTAATAGTCAACACTATCCCCTAATACACAAAGTAAACGGGGTCCTCCACCCACAATGATTGGTCAACACCACCTTGATAATTCCATTCTACACGAACATGACTCCAATGGTTCATCATCCAACAATAGTGATCATAAATCATCAAACAACCTAATCTACATCATATAAAACATCATTCCCTTTTGACCATGTTGCTAAATCCCTATGGTCAACACATCTTAAATCACATGGTCCATGCCCTCATATTGATGACCTCATGACCTCAAATCAACAAACTTATCACCAAATCTTGGTGATCAACATAACATTATCTATCCCAGGATAAGACCAACATGAAAAACCATGTCACATGAGTCCAGGTGATCAAAATCTCCTCATTCCTCAGGTCACCCCCATCATGTTCGTATATAAACAATCATTTCAATATAAAAAATTTAAAAAAAATCAAATTTTACACCCAACCTAGACTATAAAATATTTCCCAATCCCCTTACCTATATTAACCATTTGCACTGATGCAGGATCATACCCATAGGCATCTCATAACATTAATGGAAAAATTTATAAAGAATGCATTAATATATTAGAGGTATCTCTTGGACTACCTGCGTTACATACATAGAATACACCCCAAAGTATCCAATAAATCATGGAGAAATATAAGAACCACCTACATTAGACAAATATGTTCTCACTCATCTTACATTAGCCTCTAACTCAAGATGATATGAGAGAAATCAATGTTTTAGACAAACATATGAAAAATAGTGTAAAGATATCACATAGATTTAGTACTATATATATATATAAATGGACATATAATGGAAGATATTAGATAGAATTCATTATCGATTCACTTAAAATGAGAACAATAAAGCACAAATTAGAGCTCAGAAGATGAATATACCTCCAATCCTAAAGGCAGAGTGGTAAATGGGTGATACCATGTGCATGCAAGGAAATGGGAGGAAATAGAGGAGAAAAATTTAATAAAGTAGGAGGGAATTTTTTATAATTTCAGCAAAATAAATATTTATAACTACTATTCACCCCCACCTATATGGTTTTCAAAACCATGTCTAGTACCTAAGGTAGTCCACATGATTACTCATGGGAGGTACATGGTTTTTCCAAACCATGTGCCTCCATATGCACTTTGTTGAAATGGAGTTTCTCAGGTCAAACAAACAAAAAACCCATCCAAAACCCAAATTCAATTGAAAATATGTTAAAATAATCTAAAAAAGGCACAAGGTCAATTAAATCTTTGTATTTTGTTCCAAATATCAAGAGGTGATTTATTATAACTACAAAAATAAAAAATTCAAACATGTTGATGAATAAGACCCACTAAAAACATGGGACATTTCATTCGCCCCACATTAATATAACTCTCCCTTGATCTACCAAGATTTACCCGGAGATGGTACCGAACATACCCATCTCATGAAAACCAACTTGGCTAGCCTATTAATTACGTAACATTCCCACATCCTCAAAGCACTCCCCACATCAGGGGTTTCCTACCTGGTCACTTTCTGACAAAAAAAAAACCACATGATGGTCCACCAACCATACTCAAAATGAAAATCCTCTCATCACACATCTACATTACTACACCTCATTAAGTGATCAAATAATTCCCTTATCATATCAGACATCCACCAAGTCCTCACATCTCATCAAATGGGATGAAGTACCTATGCCATACACTTCACTCATCAAAACCCAACACTACATCAGCTTCCAATAGTTTCCACATATTAAAAGATGCTAAAAAATAGTTCTTCATTAGATATTCATATGAATTCCCATCAAAATTCTAATACCTAGGAACCTCATATTGAACTGGCGTCACATCGATGACCTGATGCCAACACACCTCACACAAAAATCTTCATTGCATTGATTCCCATATAAATCCCAGTGTCTATTCAGATTATATATATATATCATGCATCATAAGCCATGAAAAAATGAAAATAATTTCCTGGTTAATCAAAAAAACAATACTCGTGAACCTCATATATCAAAACTATCCAAATAACAAAACAAAATGATTCCCAGTCTTGCCCATGGATTACTGTAACTGTCATTGGATCCCCATCCTAATATGGACCAAGAAGAAAAATTGCATGTACCAAGACTGAAGCATGAATGACTAAGTCTTATCTTCCATATGGAGTTGCATCAGGTACCGACAACTGAGCACACTACTAGATCTCTTTATCTATACCACAACCTCCACATGTAGCTAAACCGAAACTATCAGATCCTTATAATTTTCTCATTCCTACCTCATATCCATGAGTCAAACATGGTCCCTAACTTTTTATCATCCATGAAGGGTTCATACAAAACCTATCTAGATGGCCAATCTAGCAACACAACTAACGGTGCTTTGAAACCTCATCATACTGGATCTAAACATTCCCTAAATTCTTGCATTGTAATCGTAATAATAATAACCCACTCCTAGGTGGTCTTCTTGAATGTCTGCCCCGACTGCCCTATAGAGACTCTATAGGGAATCACTTCCTAATTCCTAAATAATCATTGCTCAGTTCACCAAAAATTGTCAATTGAATCAAATAAGACCCATTCAATCAAGATCCCCTCAGATATCAGCATATGATTGACTGCCTCAAATAATTACTCTAGCATAAATATTTTCACTGGAACTTTGATGGTGTTTCATAAGGAATCCTCAAAATTACACACCTCGTGATGTCATTATCCACCATAATAAGTGAAAATCATGACAAGTATGTGAATTTAACTGTATATTCCTTTTTAAGAATCATGAACTCATGTCATTTATCTACCCTTATCATCTCTAGAAATACGTTATTAGTGAAAAATTCCTTGAAATACTTACTAGCCAGTCCCCTGTGTCTGCACACAAAAACCATTATATCCCACTAGTGTCTTTTCGATCCTTTGAGCAAGTACATCGAATGCCTCACCATCTATCCCGGGGGTGTATCAATGTAATAAAAAATAATCTGGATCAACTTAATCAAGATATCTTATGCATGAATTCCATCACATTCCTTGAATAGATTTCGGTGCAAATACTAGAACTCTTGATCCATTTATTCCATAGATGGATCATATTCTTAAGCTCCCATATCGATACACTATATGACATGAATCAATATCACCCTAAACTTCTCAGCAATACATGGACCCATGTCTACCATCTTCTAATATCCTAAAAATAGTGGATCATTTACTAGAAGATCATGATCTTTTAACCCTCTAGGGTCTCATCCCGTTCATGCTCATGTGGAACCATATCACAGTCCTCCTGACACTCCCTTATAATCCATCTAGTTGGTATCCCTATGAATACCAATCATTATGGTAAAAAAACTGTAATTGTATAAATATATTATAGATTAGGAAATCTATAATACATATTGAATCCCACCACCCTCACACTCCTGTACCACACACTGTCACATGACATCTGACCTCATGTCCCCTAACATAAACATATCCTAGTCAAGAATCAAGTATCATCCAGAACCATGAAACCTTACCTTCCCATGTCAGGGATCGACATAAACTGTAACCCAACCTCATGGACCCTTTCCAACCCATATAATAGTTTAAAATCATGTTTCACATATACCAAATATAAATATACCTAATTAGAATTACACCAAAGAGGATATACATGAAAAAAAAATTTCTATTGTTTTTTGAAACTTTAAAAAACACACCCCAATCATTGTCCTTTCATACACATATCATGTTTAGGACCATATAACATATGCATATAAAATCACATATAGATCTAATGGGAACCACATGTCTAGGATGAATGATTATAATTCCACAAAAAGAGACTAAGTAGGAAAACAATGTTTAGCCTTTTTTAGACACTAAACAACTCAAACCAACATAAAACAAATCTTGGTTCCAAATGGAATTAAAAAGAAAAACTCATCATATGAGCCTAGGTATCTATTATGATGAATAATCAACAACCATTTCTATACAAATCCAAGGGTCAAAATCCACATAATAGATAACCATAACCACCAAGTGCACTAATCAAGGTGGAAATAAAATAAAATATAAAAGTACATAACAAAACATCAATTTTCAAACTCCTAGAATGTTTGTATATCCACCATTCATTGGGACGGGGGAACAAAAACATGAAATCTGTACCCAGTTCCAAGAAAATAATAGAATCTATTATTCCCTATCACAAGTTGTAAGACAAAATAAAGGATAGAAAACTCCTTTGATACCATTTATAGTTCCACAACCTAGTTCTCCACTAGAACATTGCTCTAGGACTGTAGTCTACAATGAGTTAGGAACAACTCCACATACACCAAAGGCTTCCGACTAGTAGTGAGGGTATAAGAGGTGATAGTGGGGAGACTATGAACTATGGTGGTGATGATAATAATGGTCCACATATAAATGTAGTATTAGAAGACAGAATATAAATGGTAGAAGCAACAGAATAAAATGTACACAAGAATAACAAAGTAGTAGAAGTTATAAATAATCCCAAAGGTATAATACCACTTGAAGATAACACATGTCATATAAGGTCATAGAAAACAATATATGACATGGTGAAGCATGGATGACCATATAACTACATATATATAATTAATAATAAACTAAAATGAAAACTCAAGATGATTTCGAGGAACCACCATGGTCTATATCCCATCCATACCATTAAAAAGGTATAACACATTCACTAAGGCCTGGATCCCAATCTCAATCAGTTACCTGATCTTAGAGACATAAATTCTACACACATCTTATGGGGCCTGTGAGTGGTGTGAGAAAAATATTAGTAGGTAAACACCCGAATGTTCCATTCATACATAATCTTTTTGTAGGTGTGTTATAAATATTTAAACATGGAAACACATGAATGTTTAGTAAATAACTTACTCCCTTTGTGCTCAAAAACCACAGGGAAGTGATCACATTCATTGGCCATCAATAGTTTAAGTTTGAGTACATGTACCTACAAATATGTATTGCATATGACACGGGTATTCATATATATATTTTTAGTGGTGAGGTTCCATGGATTTCACCAAAGGATTCCCCAGAAGAAGTCAAATATCGTGAACCCTCAGGTTCCACCTATAATCATGTCACCTAAAGATCATGCTATTAATCATGTACCCGGTGTCTAAAGAAAATTATCAAAAAATATGATCTAGGTCCCTCATAACTCCACACTGAAAGTACTCATTATATTAATCTTGACGTCTCAAGGCATAATGATATCTATCCTCAAAATAATAATCAATGTTGGTTCAACAAATGATGTCCCATGGCATGATAATATCAGTCCTCCCAATATCATCGACTATTGGTCTTAAGTATAATGTCAAGTCTTAGACCCCTACTGATGGTCTCAAGATCATCAACTAATGGTCCAACACCATCCATGTAGTTTTCTATGGTGAGAGCCTCCAATATATTCTATGGTAAACATCACCCCATAAGACGCAATATATATAAGGGCATCCACACACAACGAGTGGTGTTAACCACTCAAATCATATGGGCCACGTCATCATGTCGATGACCTCATCACCTCAAACCAAAAATCATTTCACCTCAACCTGGTAATCAACATCACTTAATGTATCCTAAGACAAGAATAATAAAATGATCCAAATCAAATCATTCAAGGTGATCAACATCACCCCAATATTATGGAAATTCCCTCCATGTTTCCATAGAACCAATCTTATACATTTAAATTTTTTAAATTTAATAAAATTATACACCTAGGATAGAAATACCATGCTGAACCAATCCACTTACTGAGCTTAACTATTTCCAGTGATGGAGAAGTATACACATAGGCATCCCATAATATCAATTAAAATTTTTGTAAATGTTGTATTAATTTATTTGGGGTATCTCTCAGAATCGCAACATGAATTATATATAAATAAACCCAAAATAATCCATAAAATAAAGGAGAAAGATATGAACCACCTATCTCAATATCATAGCCACTCACTTATCTAATATTGGCATCCGGCTCAATCCAAAACGAGTGAAATCAGAATGTTAGATGAACACCAAAAAAATAGGTTAAAATAGTATAAAAAATTAGCACTCCACTTAGATAGATGAAGAAAAAATAGAAGGTCACATATTGATGGCCATATCATCTCACTTAAAAGAGACTAATAAAGCTTATATTGGATCCCAAATGACAAAAATTCATTCAAATGCTAGAGGAGGAAGGGAAAGTGGGAGTTCCCCTATGCGTGCAATGGAAATGGGGGGAAATGGAGGAGAAAATATATTATTTAAGGTTGTTCATTTTAGTAATTTCTATCAAATAAAGAGACATCATGGTTTGGCCACAATATTTGGATAACTTTAAACTAATAATGTGGTTCCCATTGTACAAATACCACAATCACATGAGCTAGGTGCATGATTTTCCAAACAATGAAAATCACTTCTGTTAAAAAACTCATAGGTTTTTTATGGCCATCCTGCTCCACCAGCATGGTTTTCCAAATCGTGTCCAGTTCCTAAGGTGTAAATCATGATCACTCCTGGGAGGTCATATGGTTTTTTCAAACCATGTGATTTTGTCTAGGTTTTACTTAAATATAGTTTTTGGGGTTTGACACCCCATAAACTCATCCAAAACCTTGAGGCACCAACTGATCCTTAAAACATATATAAAAACAAGGACTTATGTCAATAAAAATCCCATAATATGGTTTCAAAGATCAAGAGGAGAGACGGTCCAAGCACCAAACTGAAAAATTCAAATTGGTTGAGGAATTACGACTTGATAAAAAACCGTGGACATTATAATATGAATTTTAAATCATTTAATAAAATATTATGTATTATAAAATAGTATTAATTTTATTTTTTAGACTATTCATTGAATAAGAAATTAAATAGATGAGGACAAAGGGGTAATTTGAATATAATCCCTATGATCTTACCTAAAATTTGATATAAAACTATAAAATGTTTGAACAAGTTATTTCATTCAAATTATATCACATGTAATATTTTTTAAAATAATTTTATATTTTTCATTAAAATGAAGAAAAAGTATATCAGTTTTGTTTAAGAATTTAAGTTAATTATTTCATCAATAAAAATTTGTGATAAATTTCCATGTGAAAAAAATATCTATCATTAAAATAAATATTTATAGCCAAATATAGCATATGTTTATCCCTGTATGAAAAATTTAAAGATAATAATTTAATGATAATGGAATATTTCTTTTTTTATTAAATTAAATTAATATAAAGGTCAAATTCACACCATGATTTTAAAAATACCTCATATATTAAAATATTGGATGATTATGGATGAAATTTTTTCATCCAATGATATTAATTCAAGTGTAGGGTTATTTTCTAGTCCTCATCATATTATTTTTATCGTTAATTACCATACTTCCCCTTACCATGAGGACAATTACATACTATGGTTACTATTCAAAATTATAAAAAATAAATGGGAGCTATTCATCAAATATAGAAATCATGATTCAAATTATTTAATCATTTTTTCATGATTCAATTTCTATAAGTTGAAGTGATTAATTTTAAATAAAAACAAAAAACATAATTAAGGAGTTTTTTTTCAGAAAGAATGACTTTTTCTGTTTAAAAATGTTATTTATACCTAATTAAATCATAGAGTTAATTATAGTGAACATAAATAGATTATTATTTTTATTGGATAACTGATTTTAGTTTTAAATAATTTTAAAACAAATTATAATTTTGTATATGTTTGAAAAAAATACTATTTTTAATAAGAATGAGTTTTTCCATTATTCACTAGAAAGTCAATATTTTATAGAAAAATCATAAAATTTCTCGGTAATATAATTTTGATCTTCTCATTTCAATAATTACATTATTTTTAAAAAATAAAATTTATTTGATTTCCTTAAATAAATTATATTATATTCTCATAAAAATTACAAAAAATATTTTCGATGAAAATGATTTTATAAATCACAAAAATACTTTAATAAAAACTATGTACTTATTTACTAAAAATTAATCAATTAATTTGTAATAATTAGGTCACTTATATATAAATATTTCATAATTTACTTAACAAAATTCGTACCGGACAATTCAAAATCATGGTTACAATGGTTATATTTAAATTATATTTTTATTGTTGTTTATTTTAGCAGGGTGATGTATGTTGTATACAGAAACAAACATATTGTTCTTTTAAAATATTAGGGTTCTACATTATACCCTATTCTATAAATGGGCTCATCAAAATTTGAACATATGATCTATAATCAAGTGTCTGAAATTTTAAAATTATTTTTTTGAAAACTAACAACCTAAAATGGGTTAATAAAAGACCTTCTTGAAATTAGGGATTAGGAAATATTATGGCCATCTAAAATAACACATAACTAGGTTTAAAAATAGGTTAAAATTAGTGGAATAGAAAATATTTAAATTGACTAAAAACTAATGGAAAAAGAATAATAAATTGAGATAGAGAACATGATCAAAATAATGTTAAGGACTAAAAAACCATTAATCTGAAATGGGTGAAAAGGGACATAAATTCATTGAAAATTATGGTAATAAGAAATAATTTTGTTTTCAAGATAATTTTCTGAGAGTTTAGTAATTACATTACCATTTAGAGTAAGAACATAATGATACATATATACTTTACGAAAATAACACCATCCTTTATTCAATTTCCACCACAATTTCATCTTTTTCTCCAAACAATGTGTTTTATAGATGATTATTTTTCTCGAGTCACTAAAATAAACATCTAAAGGATAACATAATACAAAAAATGATAACAATATATTTATATTTACTTTATATATTAATCAAAATCATAGTGGTTACAAAAGGTAAAATAATTTCCTAAAATGTGTAATCCTTCATAGAATGAAAATATACATTAATCTCCAATATTAAACAGTAATAAAAAAAGTTTAAATGAAATCATTTTATAAATGAAAATCCTAAAAATTAATCAAAATATTTATTAACATGATTGAAACAGAATTATTACAATTTATTTCCTATAATATTACATGATAAATTTAGCCTTTATCTATAATCATCTATAATTATTCAAATACTCATGAACACAAAAATGTTTATGTCTTAATAATATACTCTCCATGTTATTCCAAGAAATACCATAAATAAAATAAATCACAACAAATACACATCATATATTCTTCCAAAAGATAATTCAACCTTGATTTATCAAATAGAATTATATAATATAATGTTACCCAATATTATATTGATCTTCTAATAAAATGACATTAACAAATTAATCACTAAAACACTTTTCAATCCCACAATTATATATAAGATAAAACATATAATACCAACATAAACATAAATTTTATCTATAAAACAACTTATTTAAAAATTACGTTATATCTACTTGGACATCACATAGGCCAGTGGTAGAAATTTCATCCATGTCAACCTTTGGTTGTGGTTTCTGGCCCCATAAACATTCGGGATGTTACGAGTTTACTCCAAACTTCTGTGTTTTAATTTTACTAAAACTATATTAATATATATAATATAAATTTCCAAAAATATTTTTTAAATATACTCAATATTAACCTTATTATCTTTAACATTAAATATTTATTTAACCTCAATGATTATCTCATAAATTCTAGAATGCATCCTGAAAAAGGTAATAGTATTCTTCTGAAATAATCATATATGTTAAACTTATGTGTTAAAGATACCTCTACCAAATAAAATCTCTTCCAAAATATAATTGTTCCCTTTAAAATCCCATCACTTAAAGCCTCAAAAGTGGATTATATTATTTTAAACCTATGATAAAAATTAAACTTATCATCCCAAGACACTAGGTTTATCCCATATCACTATGTAATATCATGGGTTTCCATAGATTATTATTACCTAATTCATCACAACAGTTCATAGATAAAATGTGAATTAACACAATCATATCACCCAAAAGTGTCAAACTAGGTGACGAGAATGGGAATAATCACAATACACCATAATTACGGTTGAGATATACTTGACCAACTCTTTTCATTGTTATTTACCCTATACAAATATGCAGAAAAAGACATCAACTTATTATTTTTAGACATGATTTTATTACTAGTAAAAACACATTATAACTCTTTAAAAATTATTATGACATTATCATATACTTAAATTTATCATCAAATTCAGTTATAAGGTTATCTTCTCTAAACTATGATTACAAAAAGATAATTCCCATGGATTTTACTAAATAAACTATGATACTATCTATAAAAACAATACCCCAGTGGACCAAATCTAGTGGTTATATCATTAAAATGTAACTAAATACATGAAATCACACCCCAAGATACCAATTTTTTTAGTAGTCTTTGTAAACTGGTTACATACATTAATCTAATATTCATTTCTAAACATAAAATAAATCACATTTTTAATGTAAATATTCTGCATCCTTGAAATCACTCAAATATTACATATTTATATCCTTGGTAATGGAAACAAAAAAAATGGTGAGATAAAATTCTCCTTAAGGGTTACATATAATGGAAGCAATCATGAGTAAAAAGGAATAACCAATATGGAAAAGTTAGTAATTTAAAACAAATTATATTTAAACAAAAACATAAGCATGAGGAATAATATGAAAAGAATAAACTATGATCAAATAATTTAATTTAAATAATAATACGTACATAAAACTTATCCTTGGAAATCATAAATAATTAAATAATCACATGGACATAAACAACATATTTCATTGACCAGTTAGGATAGTATGAAATTTTATCAATGTCGTATAAGATAAAAAAATATCCTTTTAAAAATTTTGTAAAAAAAATAAAATGCGCCTCAATTAGAAAAAGAAAAGAATATTAATTTTTAAAATATTTTTTTAAAATTTGACCATAGGTAAAAATTTATTTAATAAATGACCACGTAATTGGTAAAATATTGTTTATAACATTTTTAGAAAATATATACATGGGAGAAAAAGGATTTTCAATTATAGGGATACATATAGTTGGGTTTCCCTAAAAATATTATTTTAGTTTTTTGAGTACATAAAGTGAGGAAAATAAAAAGGAAAATTTTAATTCTAAAAAAACCATTGGGGAATAAAATATAATCAGTTTATGATGAAAATATAAAATAATTATCTCAGAGGAGACTTAAACACAAACAATCTTAAATAATGATGAGATTGTAAAATAGACCCTTACCACTTTTGGTAAATTCTGAATCATAATACCTATGAAATATTAACTTCAAATGAAACATTAAATACCATTAATATAAATATATTCATGATATATAATATCAATAGAATTCATATACACCATAAAAAATAAACATGTGATGAGTACAAAATATGCATCACAAAAGTAAAAGTGAGATGAGAAAAACATAAAAATATCTCATCATTAAAAGGGTAATTTATTAATGGAGTTATTAATTGTGAAAAATTTAAATCCACATAATAAAAGTAGAAATATTCCATAATACAATTAGTGTTCATTTCACTCAAAATATACTCATTGAAGTAGAAGTATAACCCAATGAATAGACATTGAGTTATGAAACCCAGAACCACATGGTAAAATTCATGTAAAATCCACATGGATGAAATAATATGAAATTAATATTAAAATACCCTGAAGCATGATGAATTCATGATATAAAATTCAAAATTGAGGTATTTACATTATATAATATAAATTAGGTGGAAAACATTAAATCATGCCTCAAATAAAATAAATTGACATGAAATCCTTTAACTCAAGTCTAACCCATCAAGAATGTTTTTTATATTCCTAAATAATAAAATTTTGTATATTATATACTTTCTTAATAACATATTTAAATTTTATTCCCATTTTTTTATAATATATATATATATATATATATATTTATATACACCACGAGAATACTAAACAATGTATCAAGAGGAGACCAATATGACTTGGATATACCTATTAAGATAGAGACAAACTCATTAATTAACCCATATCTCAGATGGATCAGTTGTTGATAACATTAATATATGTTATGAAAAACCATTCATGAGAAATAGTTTGGGATAGTTTTAAAATATAGAAGGCATGTCAGGTATGTGGAAAAAGAGGAAGAACAACTGCAGATGGAGAATGGTGGACTCACGGCTGTGGAGAAGAATAGTGGACGAAGGTTAGGGTTTGACTTTGACAGGTGAAACACGATTTGAGGAAGACGATAGTGAGGATATGAAATAAATTAATGGACATATAAGATCTATCAAGGCTTGATTGGATGACTGAGAAAGTGTAATGGAAAACCACAATAGTGGAGGTTTGTAATTCTTATACATTAATTATACTTTTAAAACTTACCATGAAGTATCCATATAAACAATTATCATTATTATGATCATGTATATTGTAGTTCATATGTTCGCAAGAGTAATGTTTCCATTTTTCAATGATCATGATTGAAATAAGGTATGTAATATTTTATAAATTTAAAATGATAATTATATCAAAAATATAATATTATGACTTTAAATATATTTATATATCCCATCCATGTGGCGTGGTGACAAAAAATGAATCACATCACTTCGTGGAGGTGGTAACGAACCCATACATATGAATTATGTTATCATCCTTCACTGGATGGAAAAGTAAGAAAATATATTAAAAATAAACTTTTCAGAATGAAAAATATGTTATGTGTATCATATATATATATATATATACTTAATAAACCATTATTACCAGATATGATAGGTGGTGTTGGTAAATGAATAACATCGGTCATTGAGGATATAATCCACCATATACATGAATGATAGTTTCATTTAACATGTGATGTAAGTGGATATTGATATTGGTTATGTTATTAAAATAATAAAATTGCAGTATATATAATATACTAGTTATTTATCTCATAATTTCTGAAGTATATTTTATGAGGATTGTATAGGAAACAAATGTTAATTCTCAGATAAGAACTATACCTCTTCTTCGGACAACATCCTTTTCTTTACACCTTAATCCTTGAAAGATTGGTATTAAGAAAAAAATAATACCTCTATTATTTGGGTAGATATGTCATAAATATATCTAATAAAGTATTTCTTAAACCAAATTAATGTTATAGTGAGGAAATAATAGGAGAGGGGATTTAATTTTATAAAATAGCGCAGCACATTTGGAATTTCCTAAGGTATTAAATTAATAAAAATTAATTTTCGTAAAAAACGATATAAAAATATTTTATTAAAACAATTTAATGATAATGGATTGTAATAATCTTATAAAATTAAATTTTTACAAGATTATATGGTTTTTCACAATTTTCTTTTTGTTTCAACACCCCTTATCCCTTTTGAAAATTACTGCACTATAAAAGATGTATTATATTTAAGGATCAAGAATGTCACCAGAAATGGAAAAAATAATATAAATGGACTCCAGATTTTTCTTTAGTGAATATCCAAATCATTTAGTCAAATATAATATTTTCATTAATTTTATATCATTCAATATAAAAATATTTATTGAAAAATATTTTTATTATCAATACAGAAAATATTAAAATAACATAACAATAAATAAAACAAGACAATGGGGGAATTTAAATACAATCCTTTAAAAAATACCTAACTAGATAAATAGATCTATAATTTTTGTGGATACATTAATTCATTTAAATTATATCACTTTAAATATTTTTAATATCATTTTTTATTTTTATATTAATTAATAAATACAATGTAAGAATTTAATATAATTACTTCATCACAAAAGATTTAAAATAAATTAACATGATAAAATCTTATTTATATTTAAACTAAATATTTTTAACCAAACATATCCTCCATTTAACTATATATAGAATTTTTAATGATAATAAAATAAATAGAATGATATTTTTTACATTTAATTGAATAAAATAATATAAAGGTCGATTTCGGTGGAAAATTGAAGAAAGAACATATATTCTAATATTATATGATTATAGATGAAATATATTTCTAAAATGAAATTAAGGCAAGTTTTAGGGTCATTTTGTATTTTATATCATATTATTTTTATCCTTAATTACTCGATTTAACCTTACTGTGGTAATTATTATTTATTCTGGTAACAATTTATAATGAAGAAAATAAAAGGGAAAAATTTACCAAATTTAGAACTCCTAATTCTATAAATTTAATAAATTTATTAAGAATAAATTTCTATAATTTTTAATAATTAATTTAGATTCAAAATGAAAAATGCAACAATTTTGTTTAAAAAAAACATATTTTGTATAATTATGTGTTTATACCAAATTCAATCATAAAATTGATTAAAATTAGTGTAAATGAAATATTAATAGAATATGACAACAAATTTTAGTTTTAATTTATTTTAAAAAAAATGTAACATTATAAATATGTGAAACAAAAATACAATTTTCAATTGAAATTTATATTTTTCTATATTTCATGTAAAATAAATATTTTTAGAAAAATAATAAAATTTAAAGCTTAAATAATTTTTATATGATGATTTCAAAAATGATACAGTTTTTATAAAATAATATTTATTATATTTCCAAAAATTAATTATAATATTTTATTCGAAAAAAATAATTTTTGAAGAAAACATATTTCTGACGCATACAGTAACTTTACTAAAAAATTAATACTTATTCCCAAAGAGTTAATCAATTAATTTTTATTGAGTAGGTACTTTATATATATGTACCATAATTTTGTTTATATTATTCATACCCTATAATTCAATGACTAGGTTATAACTGTCATAATTTAAATAATAATATTTTGTGGAGTGTTTTGTCTTGGTGTTGTTTTTTCATTTACGATAACAAGTATAGTGTTATTTTAAAATCACAGGGTGTTACACTATATATTCATCTCACCTTTAGATGTTTTTAAATATAACTACTTCCTGTATTTTGATAAAAATGTTAGAACCACATCCAATATATTATATCCAACTTGTAGACATGGAAAGATTACACTCGATAACAAATGCACCTTAGTATTTACTTTTATTCTTTTATTGGGAGGAATTTATCTTCTAATTTAATTTCATTCAACATTAAAAAACCACCACATTTTCATCATTTTCTTACCACTAGATATTTTTCTTCATAGAATTATGGTTCACTAAATCCTTATACTTAGAATGTGTATTTAGAACATTTTCCCTTTTATTTAATTTCATATTTCCTTTAAGGATGAAAGTTTTTTCATGCCTCATATCATTATCATCATGTAATATAAGAGTAAGATATTTGGGAGATATTTTTCACTATTTCTCATATTATTATTCATAATGTAATCATATAAGGTTTTATGTTCGAAAGAAAAGATGATATCTCTTCATAACTCATCACGGATATTAAACCCTAAGATGTTTATGTGTTATATGTTTCCAATCATATTAACAACATGAGGCCTAGATGGAGTTGAATCTCCATGATTTCACATCAATAGTGTGTCAAATATCTCATATATCTACTTCTTTTCTTCTAGTGATAAAGATCATGATGGTGAGAAATGATGTTTTAGGCGTCCATATACTCATATTTCTTTATAATATCACTATAAATGGAGGATAACATAAAACATGGATCATTCATTGTGTAATACACATGTTTTAGGAAGATAGATTCTTATTTTTCACAATCTTCTTTAGTAACTGGCATAAGAAGTCAGGTTTCTAGAACTATAATTATTGTTGATGGAATAATATAAGTCATAAAAACCTATACTATTTTTATGGAATTTAGAATGGTGAGAAAGTTATCCTTAACTAGTAATAATCACAATAGTGTGGATTATGTCATGAGGTTTTCCAATTTTATAAAATTAAGAGAATGCAATTAGTATATCCTTGATTACCAAATTAGTTTAATAAATGTTAATATTATTAATTTGAAATTATTTTGTTGAAACCAAATAACCTTATTATGACATGGATTCTCAAACATTGATATTAAATCAATTTATATGAATATTTAGCATATTTAAAAAGCACATGATGGAGGACAACAATATTTTAGTGTCTTTGGACACTTTTAACACAATCTTCTATCTTGGTGGAAGATCTACAATATTTTCCAAAAATGATTTTTCCATTTATTAACCCAAATTAAAACCATTACTCATATCCTTGGGAAATTATATATAATAAATGGTGAGTTAAGACTTTCTGTAAGGGTAAATAAAGGAGATACATAAGCATAACATGAACAAAAGTCCAGGAGAAAATGATAACATAATTCCAATAGCATACCCGTCATATCTAAGAAAATACTCCTCAGTGATGGTATAAATATTGGAAGATAATAAGGAGTGAATGATAAGGTAATTAATAGCATAAAACATAAGGTAATAGCATAATAATAAGAAATGGAATTTTTGTAGATTGATATATATATGAAATTATTTTCATAGTAGTCAATGTTCACTTCAAATGTTATCATAGTGGAATAGGTTAAATCACCAAACTCTATTAGTAGTCAAGGTTCACACCCATGAAATTATTAATAGTTAAAATTCACTCTTAAGAGAATCATAGTTGTAAAAATTCACTTCAAGTACCATCTAAGTAGTCAATTTTCACTCTTAAGACCATCTTAGCGGAAAACGTTCCATACTAAACCCAGTTCACTCCCCATTCTAGAAATATATATATCATGAGATATAAATAACTACCCAATTCATTTGAGGGAGATATATGTCCCACTCTTCAAACAATGAAATCACACATATATGTGCCACAAGATAATAAAATATTAAATATATCAAGACACATAAAAATAAATGGGATTCATAAACATTATATTAAAACCAATGAAATGAAATGGGTATAAAAAACATTATATCATATCATAACCTGTGTATAAAAGATAGATTTCATAATCATTTATTCGTAGAATAACCCATGAAATGAAATGGGTCTCATATACTTTTTATCATGGAATTTACCATTGATGCGAAATAAGATTCATTAATAATTTTTCATCTCAAACCTAAACCACGCAATGAAATAATATGAAATTTTTCCTTAGATAATATCCACTATAAATCATAAACAATATGAAATGATTTCATCATTGATAAAGAATTATTTTTAATGATCACATAGTGCATTTCTTAAAGAAAATAAAATTTCTTTTAAAAAATCATTTCTCAAGACATAAAACATTTTAAAAATTATTTTATTTGAAAATTAATTTAAAAACATAAGAAAAAGATTTAAAATCACATAAAAAATTTCTTGATAGAAATATAATTTCTAATTTGAAAAACTATTTTTAAATTAGAAAACATTTGGAAAACATTTTCCTTTAAAAATATATATGAAAACTTGTAATGAAATTTCTTAAGTAATCAAAATCATTATCAATGAAAATAACATTTGAAAACATAAAAAGGAATATTTGAAAATTAAATTATAGAACATTTTAAAAATAAAAAATCTTTGAAATGAATTTATTTAGAAAATATTCCTTAAAGAATATAAATTAATATTCATTTAATAGAGTGGTCCTGATAATAGATAAATTCATACATGACGTATTAAAAAAATAATCCTTTTATATTTTTAGTAGATGTAAAAAGAGACTTGATCAGAAAATTAAGAGAACACTACTTTTAAAAACAATGTTTTAAAAAGGTAAAACATGGGTAAACATTTATTTTCAAAAATCATAGGAGAAAAATGGAATATTATTTTAAATATTTTTATAAATCATTTTTTGAAGGTAAATATATTTATTACTCGAGAGATAAATAAATGTGGATTTTGTAAAAACTAATTCCATAATTATATTAGGAACCAAATGGAAGAAAAATCATATCATTACATTATGGTATCATGAATAGACAAAGGATAAAAAAATTGATTATATTTATTGATATATGGATCATAATATTTTAAAAATGTAGGATTAATTGAAAATAATCTTGATTAATAATTAGATTATATTAATAAACACTTTCCACATTAGTAACATTGAATCAAAAATCCCATGAGATAATGAAATTATATAAAAATTAAAATATAAAGAAAAGATGTAGATTCATGATATTAAATTTCAAATAGATAGTATGTACATCTCATAAAATAATATAGGTGTATAATAAAACATGTGTCTCAATGAAGGAAAATTGAGAAAATAGTCCCCTTATCGCTTTGGTAGCATTGGAACTCCCATAAAAGAGATATACTCAAATGGATTTTTGAATAACAAGGAATTTAATTATAAGAAACATAATGTACATTCATCGGTAGTATATACACCACATATAACAAATAGGTGGTTCACACAACATGTGTCTCACAAAAGTGAAAAGCGAGATGTAAATCCCTTAATACTTGAGTTTCTTTTTAATCGTGAGCTGCATGAATGAATAACATGAATTGAAACATTAAATGTAATTAAATAAATGTAATGAATTATATAACATAACATATGTTATTATATACCCCACAAAAAATAAATGAGGGGTGAATATGACACATGTATTAGAGAAATAAAATGGATAATAAAAATCCCCTTACTTTAATTATTGACTCTTGTTGTACTTTTTCAAACCTCATTTATAATAAATACTAGTTTATTAAAAATATATCATAAGAACATATTCAAATATATAATAACACACATGATTTATTTATGATATTATATTACATTTTTCTTGAAAATTCCATGTTATAGTTATACTTTAGGTAATAACCACTTTGTTTTTTTACATGTTTTAACTTGATATTTTTGGTCCTCTTAACTAGATCAAGAATTAATCCTATAATATATATATATATCCTATATATTTAGTATATATGTACGAATAATTATATATAAAATAAATAAATAAGAAATTAAATACACCTTTCATAGAGATGGTAGGCCGTGCAAACACATGAACACTAATTCTAATTATTTATCATATTGAAAGAAAGAAAAGTAAATTATATATATATATATATATATTATCATTCAAATGTAATTATTTTTTTATATATATCACATATGTATATTAAACCCATCTGTAATGCATTCCATGTAATATATGAATGAATCACCTTGCTTCGCAAGGCAGTAGTCTGACGTACACATCCGTGATGTTATTATATTCTCAAAAAATAGAAAGAATGAATGTATGTGTCGTGTAATAATTCCAAAAAAATTAATAAATCATAAAAATCACATATATTTATATATAATATATAAATATATTGTATATCATTATGTCTGACATTAAGATGTGATAATTTAATAATGAACAATATCGGTTTGTGAGATGGTAGTCTACTGTACACACGAATAATGAGTGTGTATCCAATTTGATGGAAGTGCGTGAGGTTTTATATAGTAACGTTAATAAAATAAAATCTCATTTTATCAAATACAATTTTCTTATTATATAATCATTATATAAAACAATTTGAGATTTTTAATGATGAAATAAAAAAACATTCATTGATGAATGTTACCTCTTCTTCAGGTTTCTCTTTTTGGTTTTCCCCAAAGGACTTAATTGGGTAGATTAATTCCCAAAGTGTGGATTATAGGATGGATTTATGGAATTTGTGATGATATTTGGACTGGTAATGACTAAGAAAATTGGTTTGAGAGTTTTCAAGAGATGACGGGAGTTGGTGTAATTTTATAATGGAGGTGAGTGGAAAACATGCAATTTTTTTAAAACAGAGAATTTCACCAATGTTTTTCATATAAAATATGTTTCCAAATGGCTAAAATTAGAAAATTATATATTATAATGTCTAAATATATCCATAAAACATGTTTTGGGAATGTTCAGGGTCATTTTTATACCTTATTTTATAAGTTAACTACTAAGTAACCTTGATTTTAACTTAATCAATGTAATAAATTTTAATTTTTTTCACTAATCAATTTAGTAAAAAACAATATAGGAATTATTAGAAATTTAGAATATAAAATTATTATAATTATATATGTGAAATTGATTTATCTAAATTTGAATAAACAAGTCTCAGAAACTAATTTAAAATTAATCACATAGATGGTATGAGACAATGAGTTTTTGAATTTGAAAATGTTTAAAATATTGAAATGTTTTTATATTAAATTTAAATGGGAAATGTATTCCAATAAATTAAATTGAATTAATATATTTATAATTTATCAATATATTATTTAAAAACTAATCCAAATATAATTTATATATATATAAATAAATTAACTAAAAATACAATTTTCAATTAAAATTCAGTATTTTTCACTATTCATAAAAAATGAAAATTCCTAGAAAAATATCAAAAATTCACTCTAAGAGATTTTTTTCATTAATATTTCCTAAAATATGTTTTATTTAAAAAATAATTTTTATAAATTTTAATAATTACTTTTAAAATAATTGCTACCTTAAAAGGATATAAAAAAACTTATATAAAAAATATTTATTTTTTATTCTGAAAATTAGATTTATTCTAATCTAATGCCTGTAAAATATATAGGATGAATATGAAAACATGTTTTTGAATATAAAATATACAATTATAAATAAATAAATTCATTAATCTTATTTTTTAATTTATTGAGGTCAACATGTTTGTATATAGAAAAATAATTTTTTTTTCAGAAAAGCAATTTCCTTATTTAAAAATAGCCTATTGTTTTATTTTTAACTATATTTTTACCAATTATATCTCTTTTTAAATATTAATAATAAATATTTTCATAATTTAGTTAATCTCTTTAATACCTTCCACTCTAATACCTATGTTAAAACTATAATAAAATTTTAATAATAATATTAATTGTATATTGTAGTTCTATAAAACTCGATCTTACGTGTAACACAAGATATTAAAGGACATAAAAATTTTAAGTAAAATAATAATAAAAATATATATTTATGTGTAATGAAATATAATATAATTTTTATTTAAAGTTAAATCTTTACTTTGTGTTTTGTATAAAGAAATCATAACATGGTGTTGCATGCAATGAAATACATCAAAGAACATTAATTTTTTATGAAAAATAAATTATAAAAACATAGGTTATTACATGTCTTCACTTAGTTTTTAAATACCCTACTGTACATATATTATAATAAAAAGGACTAATATTTCCATTCATATAACCCTAACATTGTACAAAAATGTTAATTAATGGATTTTAGGTTGGTATAACTCACTAGTTGCATTAACATGGGGTTCCATAAACTACTGAGTAGAATCCAGAGTCTAGAAATCAGGGTTAATAATTTCTTTGATAGTTTCCTCTTAGTTACACTAATTCCTACTTGGAAAATCAACTCTTGATGAAAACCAAGTTAATTCACCCCAAAAATTCTTGCTAAATGTTCCCTGATAATTGAAATCACCCCGACATGGGAAAGTAAAACAATGTGAACTATTTGTTCAATTATAATCGAAATAGCGGAAGTATATACCGACTAAATATTTTAGTTTTGGAAATGTCATCCTTATACCTATAATCCCAGTTTAAACTTATCACATTTCTTATTAACATTAATTATATTTTACCTAAGTTATTAACCATTTATTATAAAATTTATGCATAATATGGATTTATTTTATTTTATCTTGGATGTTGATTAATTAATTAATTACCTGATTGTGTATCTTACAAAAAAAAATAATCTACCATGAAACTAATACAATATAAATTTAATTTTCATGATAATTAGATTATTTAATTGTTAGTTTGTCTAGTGGATGATAAAATAAACCTCAATCCTTGGGGAAAATACCTTGAAATTTAGCATGGTTTGTGTTGCAATAGTCCACATTAGCTCTTATGTATCTCCTTGACTGGATTCACCTCAACTACTGAACTTGGACAACCTCTTCTTGCTTGGGATTTCTATCATTTCATAAGATTTTATTCACACATAGGTAAAGGGGTATAATTATTTAGATAAGTGTGTTTAAAAAAAAATAAATCATCAGCATATAGGTCCTTAAATAATAAGGAGGTTATGATTTAGAATCCATTATTTTAGTTTAATAACAAAAAATTATATTTAAAAAAATTAGACACATAGGTCTGGTCTAGGTTTATGATCATCAAAATAGAATTAAAACAACACAAATTATAATCTAGTTATCAATTACTTCTATTTGTTCATTAAATAAGATAAAAACCATGAATTAATCATGTTTATTTAATTTATCATACTTCCACCCCAGAATCCTTGAAACATGGTCATCTATAATATTTTAAAAAATTAATTTTATTGGAAGTTAGTAAAGTATACAAAGCTTCATTGGAGAAAAAACTTGTACTCATCCAAACTACCCAACATGATCTATATTCTTAACAATTCACTTAGAATCCTATATATATGTGTGGTAGGTAATTACATGGAATGTAATATCAATAAAATGACACATAGAACACTTATGAATTATAATGTATGTGATGCTCTAGATGCACATGGAGAACAATATAAACCAAGACCATAGAAAACTAGTATATTTTGAATTTAACATTTATGTTAATTTAATATTCAATCAACATTCATATGAATTTTTATGTATTTTCAAATTAATGAGATAAAAACACATGTGGATAGGTTTAGTTATATAATTATTTCTTCCATTTGTGTTAAATTAAGAACATTGGATGAAGTAGACCATATGAAGTGTACTAGGTCAAATGGAATGTAATATCTTCTACCCATGTTAATTTCATGTTTGATGGGACTATGTGTGTTCCCATGCCATAGATGTGAATGAGGAACATGATGTATTATATTCCTACAATATCAATGGACTTAATGCTGAAAAATGTGGTGATTCTTAATGTCCAGGGTTAGTAGATAACAACTCATAAAGGTGATCACAGTGAAAGATGATAAAGACACAATAATATACATCCTCTTATGAAATATCATTATGTAATATAATACCTTTATCTGGATATCTCTACAAAAATAGGTTTCATACTTTTTTCATCAATATATCTTGTTAATTCCACTTTCATGGAATTTATTGAAAAGAATAATTCCATAGAATACCATGATCATTGATTTATCCTTGTAGTTATATTCCCATTAAAGGGTCTAAGATATAAACACCAAATTATCCATTAATAAAACTTCACTCGTGATAGACCCAACATATACTACTTCACCGCAAGTATATTTCATCACATTCTTTATCAATACATTAATTTATATGACTTATGTAATTCAATAATGATAATATTAATTTATAAGGATAAATACACATTTTTAAAAATAGGAATATTCAATGACACATATATATTTAGATTTCCTACTAGTGGTAATCATTCTCATAGTATCCTGCTCTAGAAATTAACAAGGGTTAAAACCATGAGAAGGTTTCGTCATGTTATATGAGTTTTATACAATGATAACAGATATCATTTGTGTCAAGTGAAATGATATAATTCTACTATAGAACATATATTTTCAAGAATATTAACTTTTCACCTTCTGGTTCTCATCACAGTAGGGAACTTCTATGACCCTTCACTGTGCTAGATATTCTTACGACATTGTCACATACTATATATTGTATAGGAACAATTATGATGTAATAAGATACTTCATTGACATTAAAAAAAATGAAAAAATGAAATCATAATGTACATAGACGTTGTTTATAGGGAATTAAGTCCAAAAAAATTTACACCTCCTTCAATTCAACATTTTTAAATTTTTTTTATTTCTATTAAATGTTTGATCAACCATAAAAAAAATTAATGATAGTAGGAAAATAAATTTTCATTTATATCATCAAGAATAAAATATTTCATGTTACCTATAAAATACATACACGATCTTGGACCACATATAAATGATCTTTATAACATAAGAAAACCTATAATGTCAATAATTATCCACAATAATGTCTCTCTCAAGGAAAAAGTTTATTATCAAACTATGTCATATGTAGTTATACCATCACTCCAAAATAATTTTAACACATCAACATATGTATTCAAAATAATATAATTTTTTTTTAATTTAGAACTAAAAATATATATATGTTATTTTCAACAATAACCAAAGAGTTAAGTTGTACAATGTTATAAAAATAGGCCAACATGAATTTGGATAGTCATAAGCACATTAAAAGGAACAACACCATATATTGAAAGACCTAAATGAACAGTACAAGGTTGTAAATCATAAGACAACAATAACAATAATTTTTTCCAAAATTCATGATCAAAACATGGATTTAATAAACCTTAAATTAAAAAATTGAATATATTACATATCATGAATAAATATGTGTTTTTGTATAGTAGGAAATGTTATAATCAGGGTGTAGTTGGGACATACCACAACTATTTAATAGGAAGAAGTTAATTGTTTCCATTTTATATTTCATTATACTTTTAATTTCCACATATTGGAAAATTAAATTAAGATTCATAATCATTATAATATAAAATTAAATCTTTTAAACAATCATGAATCTTTTTCAAAATAAGACCCAAATGATGATCAGCATCTAACATTCATAAAAATTCTATAGAAATATAATTTTTTCTATAAACAAAAAATATGCCTCGCCATTTACAATATTAAAACTAGTATTAAACCTTCCAAAATATACTTTTATATCCAACAATTTTGTAGCTAGTTATAATTTTTTGATCTTTCATCCAGAATAAAACATCCCCTCAATATATTTCAACATATTATATAATTTAATAGATTGAAAATGATAGTTATTCTATCATGATTTTAAATTTCTACTTGTTGAAAACATCCTCAAAACACCACATGTACTTAATTTTAAAATTGAGATGAATCTATAATAAAACCTCTAAATTTTTTATATAAAGGACTTTTTCCATGTTTATAGAAAAAATATAATATAATGAAAAATCAAAATGTTTCAAATATATGTCAAAAAATTAATCTCTCTTGAGAGGATACTTCTAGATAAGACACATTATCATCACATATAAAATATAATTGGAATTTGATAAAAAAACCTTTTTGAAATTATTCATCATAATCTATAAATATTTGATATATATTGAAATCGTTTGGATTTTTTTGATGACATATCAAACCTCAATATTGTAATAAAAATTATTATTTACTTCGTCAAACCATTTTTTTTAAAATATGATATAAAAAATAACTTTATAAAAGTAATTCATTAAAAATTAGCTATTTGATTGTTATAATTAAAATAAAAATATTAAAAAATTATACCACAAAATGAATAATAAATATAAATTTTTTGAAGTTAATAAATAAGTGGTTTGTTTATATTATGAATTTTTATTATTGAAAATAATTTCATAGTGAATGTTAAATAATTCTAAAGGAAATTAAGAGTATAACGATTCAAATCACATTAAATATATAAATATTTTTAAATTCAATAAAACGTTATATTTCTAAACTTAAAAATAATTATCAAAATTCAATGGGAACATAAGATGAATTTGAAACTATTTTTTATAATTGTCAGATCATTAATTGTTGAATAATAGTTATATTATATGATAACAAATTAAGAATAATCAAATGAAGATTCCAATAATTTTGTTTCATGTAATATGTTCTTGTGAAAATATTTTGTATATATTAATTTACACGACCACTCATTATATGTAATTAAAATAATGGACTCTTCATTTGAAAATGATGAATTGGCTGTCATTAATGTTGAATATTATTTCCCTATAATTACAATGAAGTGATATTAAAATAATTACTTGTCACTAAATCATATATTTAACTCAAACGAAGATAATTGTTAATATTTTCAAATTGTTAATATTTAAAAAAAATAAAAAATATTCATATCTTTGAACTGATTTTAAATCATTCCACATTTAGTTTCCATAAGACCTAATTATATATTTATTAATTAATTAACTAGTTGATTATAATTGATATTAATTACTAAAAAATATTAATTACTATTCAATATTAATTGAATAATATGATTTAATATTTAATAATATTAGTTCTTAATGAATATTAATTACTAGTTAATATTAATTATAAATAAATATATAAAATTTTTATTTAGTAACGAGTTATGGAAAATAATAATAGAAATTTTACTTATTAATTAATTAGTAATTAAGAAATATTTAATTACTTATTAATAATAGAAATGATTAGTTAACTAATTAATTAATAATTATTAATAATAATTATTAAATAATTACTAAGAAATGTTTTTTAATGATATTTATATACTAAATATTAATAATACTGATTAAATGAATAAAATTCCAATATCTAATTAATTATTATTAAATTAGAATTAATAAACTGTCTAATTGTTTCTAATTAATATTATTTACAAATAAATATTGATTAAATAACATGATTTACTATTTAATAATATTAATTTCTAATAAATATTAATTAAAAACTGATGTTAATTAATAAAAAATATTTAAAATACTTATTTAGTAACTATTTTTTTTAAAAATAATTAATATAATTATAATCACTAATTAATTAGAAAATATCAGATATTTAATTACTTATTAATAATAATAAGTAAAAATTAACTAATTAACTATATAATAATTAGTAATTAATAAAAATTATTATTATACAATTACTAATAAATATATTAAAAAATAATTTAGTTACCAAATATTTTTAAAAATGATTAAATTATTAAAATAATAATGATAAATTATTTAATTATTTAATTATTATTATTTAATTAAATAATTGTCACTAATTTAGTATTAATTACAAATAAATATTAATTAAATGATATTATTTACTAAATAATTGTATTAATTCCTAAAGATTTTTAATTAATAACAGAAATTTAAAATTATTCTCTAGTTACTAATTAATAATAATTATTATTCTATATTCTATATTTATTGTTTATTATTATTTTATTATTAATATAATTGATTATTAATTACATTTCACTTATTAATAATTAAATAAAACCTATTTATTATTGTTAATTAATTTTAAATTAATTAGTTATTTATTAATATTATATATTAGAAATTAATATTATTAAAAAATAAGGTTAAAATATTATGAAGATAAATTAGTTATTAATTATTATTTAGTAGTAAATGTTAATAGTTAATTATTATTTATTATTAATGAATATTTAGTTTTAATTGATTAAAAATTAATAATAATAATATATTACTAATTATTTGTTGGAAAAGAAGGACTTGAATCTAACATTGGAAATACAATAAGATTTCTAGGTAAATCCCCCTTATAAAAGGGTGTCCTGAGTGACAGTTTCTTCAGAAATCCAGAATTCATTAATGGGAGTAATACCTTGTAATAAATAGCCATTAAATTTTGAAAAACAATTTTTATATATATATAAACTTAAAAAAACAAAAAAAAATTAAATATAAAAATATGTATATTTAAAAAAAGTTATTTTTTGTATTCAGTAAAAGGTGTTAAGGCCCATAACACCTATTCCCAAACATTCTGGAAAGGTATTAAGGGACCAAACACTTTTGGAATATGTAGAAAAGGCCAAAGAAATTAATTCATTTAACACCTTTCTAGCATATTTTTAATTTTTTTGTCCAATAATTATTTAACAAATTATTTTTCCAAAAAAATTAATATTGAAAATAAGTAATCGATCATCTGTGTGTTTTTAGAAATGAAGGTAAATTCAGTTACAACAATGATTAAATTCATCCACACTCAATTTAATTTTGTTTTTTCAGAAAGAGGGAAAATGAATTATCCATCTTTATAAAAGTGGCCAATTAAAAAAGACACACCTAATTTATTTTTTTGGATAATATGTGTTTGGGATGGGTTCGTGTTGACAAGAACCACTTACATGGGAATATTGTAAAAACACACAAATGTACACAGTTAACATTATGATACACATATAAAATTTGTAGCATAACAATGTATAACCATGGTCCTCAATGTGGCCATTTTTGTAAAAAAAAAATTACAAAAACATTAGACAATATCTGTAGTGACCCGCTAATTCTCATTGGCTTGAGAGTAAAACGAGTCATTACATGACATTAAGAAACATCCCCAAGATGCTAAAGTATGGAAATAAATTAATAAGGGCTTCAAATATGAGTGGTGGATGATTTACCCTTTAATAACTAAACCAATAAACCTACAAACCATAAACAAATCATTCACTAAATGATTCATGAATAAAAGAAAGAAAACTAAACAACTTCAGGTATCTCAAAACCACATCAATGTGTGCAACGACGGAAGACTAATCCAGTATCATAGTAATCAGTGGATTAAAAACTCAAAAATTTCAAGAGACTACAAGACTTCATGATCCATAAGATCCAAGCTCCAAAATCACCGAACAACCATAGTATCACAAGGTAGTACAAACAACGTGGGAAAAATTACATTTTCCCCTATCCTGGAAGATAATATATGAAAAAGAACCAATGTTCCAAAGAAGGGTTGAGTATAAAACTCAATATATTTTCCCCAATTATTTCCCTACTCACGCCACTAGGATATAATGGTTAGCACATTATATAACATAGTTTATATAAAATGATTTACCAGAGCAGTTTATAACCAAATCTAAACAAGATTGAAAAAAACTATGAAAAAGAAAAACAATGTAATCAAAACAAATTTTTAGCAAGTTAATTTCTATAAAATAATGAATCAATTCTAAAAAACCAATTCTGATTATCATTTTGGCATACCCATTCCATAGTTCACATCACACCAACACATGCATGCTTTGTTGGACAGTTCCATACCCATGAGTGGTCTCCCATCCAATTATCTTGTGTCCCAATGGAACACGCCCCCAATCCAGGGTCAAAAAACTTGTACCCCAATGGTACTCGTCCCATATTAAGGGTTCGATAAGCATGAACTCACACGAACACCATTTATGCCAAATATTTCCATTTCCAAAATAAAGCACATCAATAAAAATAAACATTTATTAAAACCCAGAGCATAACCAATTTCAAATAAAAATTTCATTTCAATAAAAAATTCCATTTTATTGAATACATTTAATCTAATTCATGTGCTAACAATCCAGAATAACCCACCATTAAAAATCCATATTTTAAAACCAAGAACCAAAACGCTCATTAAAAGTACCTAGTTTTCCAAATTTCACCACCATCACTCAAGAAGGTTTCCAGAAGTTTTAAACAACAAAATCATAATAAATTATGCACAATACATTAAATTTGAATGTATTTCAATTATTTTTAATTAGTGTAGTTGATATTGAAGCTTCCTACCTCAATGTTTTTGAAGAAAACTGCAACGAACGAAGAACACTCAAGAAAACTGAGTAGATTCTCCAAGAACCCACCTTAGATCACTTCTCCTAGGAAGATATAGATCAAATGTAATCATATTTTGAATAAAAAAAACTAAAAATACCCATAACAGGTATATATCTATCTATCCAAGAGAAGAGGGGAAGTATATATAAGTAGATCTAAGAAACCGATCAAGGAAGAAGAATAACGATCACATACCTCAATAATCTGGCATTGATTCACCAAGGGAAGCCTTGTGATAGACTCCAAAACACTTGAAAGATTTTATCATACCTACAATGGATAGTAATCTAGAAATAGGGCCATTTAGGAGAAAAATGAAGGAGTTATGGAAAAAACGATTGTTATTCTCTTTTTATGGATCTCATTTTGACTTTGTGCATGGTTTGACCACATGGTTAGGAAAACTGTGCGCTAACCGTATAATAGATACATCCCGCACAACCTCCCCTAAAATGGTCTCTTAAAACATGCTCCAATTGTGCTAGAGCTACTGCCTCAAGAGAACCATTGCGCACAGTTTGGACGCACGGTTAGGCAAACCGTGCGCCGCCCGTGCGACTTTCATTTATCCCCCAAAACAATTCCAATGTTATCCCAACTATCTCATCCATCACACTTACAAATTATAACTGTAAAAATATTATTGTAGGCGTTATATACTAGAAACTAGGGGTACTACATTCTCTACACCATTTGTCTTTTTATCCTTAAAAATTTAGAAAACCCTCACCGATCTGAAATATTTATGGCCATTGCTCATTCGTCTCCTTCTCGTGTTCCCATGTCTCTTAGTGAGTTTGACCAAGATATAATAAAACCATCACCAGACCAATGATATTTCCATTAAAGACTTTATTTTGCCTATCCACAATCTGTACTGAGATATATATCAACAAAGAATCCAGCTCTAGGTCAACGTGATCCAATCTAATCACATGTTCATGATCAGGCTAATACTTTTTCAACTGAGATACATGGAACACATTATGCACTAAACTGAACTATAGTGGTAATTAAAAATGATATTACACCTCTCTAACCCATTCTAGTATCTAGAAAGGGCAAATGTATTTAAGATATAACTTTACCTACATTCTAAAATGATGATTTCCAAGCCTTGGAGATATCCTCAAGAAGACATGATCACCCACAACGAACAAAGAAGGTCTTTGATGGTGATCTTCGTATGATTTCGGATGACTCTAATCCATATTTAGCCTCTTTCTAATCAACTATATCTTATCCATTGTTTCTCTGACAAGGCTCAGTTCAACTAGTGATGTCTCACATGTTTCCATCCAACATAGCAGATAATGATAACAACGCCCATACAGTGCTTCAAAAAGAGCTGTATTTATCAAGTCATGATAGATGTTATTATTTGAGAACTCTTTTAAGGGTATGTGATTCTCCCACGATCTACCAAAATCCATTAGACAATCCCACAACATATCTTATAACATTTTTATCATTCGCTCGGAATTCCCTTCTATCGAAGGATGATATGTCGTGCTCATATTCAACTATGTTCAAAAGGATTTCTGTAAGTATTTATAGAAATGATATGTGAAACTTGGATCTCTATCTGAGAATATTGACACTGGTACTCCATGCCTCTTTAAAACATCCTAGATATAGATTTTTGACGTATCCTCCAACAAATGAGTTTCAGGAATTGGAATGAAATGGGACAGCATGGTAAGTCAATCCATTATCACCCAAATGAAAATGTGTTTCCAAACTATTCGTGGAAGACCTATAACAAAATCCATTTATATCTTCTCCCATTTCTACACTTGAATAGGAAAAGACCGAAACACACCCACTGGTCTTTGAGGATCTACCTTAAATTGCTTAAAAGTTAACCACTTACAAATAAACTTTCCCACCTTCATTTTCATGCCCCTCCACCAAAACACTGCTTTCAACACATTATAAATATTCTGTCTTTCTGGATGTACAACCCATCTCAAATGGTGGTAATCATGAATTATTTGTTCCTAAAAATCCATAGGTATAACCCTCCGATCTCCAAATTAAGAAACCAAACTCTCCTTGTGTTTCCATCCCTCAATGGCCTCCCCACCATTATGTTTTGAAATCATTCACTGATATTCTACATCAGTGTTTTGTGCATCTTTGGCTATATTTAACAAATAAGGAATAATAACAGTTGAAATGAAAAACTCAAAATCACCTCAGTCTTCACATTCCACATTCATGTTGGCTAGGAAAGACATCCCCTACCATTCATCTGAAGGTTCATTCATGGACTAATTATATTAGTTTCTACTTAATGAATCTGCCACTGAATTCCATTTTCTTAGTGTATATATCAAGTAAATGTTAACAATATGGAGATAATCCATCCATATCCTTTTTTTCAGATTCAAATATTGATGTGAGAAAATGTGTTTCATGCTTTTATGGACAATGAACATAGTAAATTTATCACCAATGAAATAGTGCCTCCATGTTATTGAAGAATGGATGACTAAAACTCACTTCAAATCATGTGTTGGGTAATTCTCCTCATAAACCCTCAAATATCTTGAACAATAAGAAACATCAAGGCCTCCTTGCATGAGAACATAGCCCAACCCTGATCTTGATGCATCGCAATATAGCACATACCCCCTTTCTAATTCTGGAAAACTCAAGATAGGTGTTGAGGTAATCCTAAAAATCAGCTCCTAGAAATACTTTTTGAAATCCTATATCCATTGGAATGGAGCATTCATATTTGTCAGGGTAGTCATTAGCGAAGATAATCTTGAGAAATCATGTATAAAGCATCGGTAGTATCCTGCTAGACCAAGAAAACAATGTATCTGAAAGATATTTTTGGGTGGTTTCCATGAGATAATAGTTTGTATCTATTCAGGATCTACTGGAACACCATTTATAGAAATCACATGGCCATGAAAACATACCTCCTGTATTCAAAAATCCCACATTGATAATTTGGCATACAAACAGTGATCTGTAATGATTTGTAACACTATTTATAGGTACTGCTCATGGTCAACCCTTGTATTTGAGTGCACCATGTTTTCATCCACAAACACCAAAAAAAGAGTCTAGATATCACTAAAATATCTGATTCATCAAATTGATGAAGACCGTTGGTTCATTCGTTAGATAAAAAGTCACGACTACATATTAATAATGGCCATATCTTCTTTTGAAAGCTATCGTTTGGAATATCATCCTTCTAAACTCTCAATTGGTGATATCCTAATCATAGGTCAATCATGTAGAACCAATGATCTCCCCTTAATAGTCTGAACATATTATTCATCCATCGAAGTGGATATCTATTCATTATCATATCTTGGTGCAATTTATGATAATAAACACACAATAAAAGTGTTCCATATGATTTATTCAAGAACAAGATCGGTTGTTCCCATGGAGATGTACTTAGACAAATGAAAACATTTTATTCCAGCACCTCCAAATTCTCTTTCAATTCCCTTAAATATTTTGGTGGAAAACTATAAGATGGAAAGGAAATATCGTTAGTCCTCAGAAGGAGATAAATCCTAAAATCCACTTCCCTTAAATGTGGTATCCTTGATAATTTCTTGGGAAATAATATGGGAAATTTATCCACAACTAATGGAAAATTATTTTCCTCAATCTCTTCCATTGATTCCAAATTCAACGCCATCATCTGGTAAGAGATCGTTCTTACAATTGGTGTCGACAAGCTCTTTTAAGCTTTCTTTACCATTCTCTCTCCTCTGAAGAGATGTTCAATACTATCCTCAGACATGAAACTCATTATTATCCTATAATAGTTGATGTGATCCTTGAACATTTTCAACCAATCCATTCCCATTGTGACATCATATAAATCCATGTACAACATAGAGAATTCCCATTTTAGTTTAGATCCATCAATATTTATAGCACATTCTCTACACACAAAGGATTGATATTTTATTTTCCTGAGAGGAGTTTGGAGTTTTAAAATAGAAGGGATCATTTCAACTTTAAACATAGAAATTAAACTTCACGAGAGGCACTAAATGAATGTGATGCAATATCACCAAAGATAACTTTCCCAAGGGTATAATTCAATAGAATCTTACCTCTCATTGTAGATGTCCCAACCTGATCGTCGACATTCACATTATCAGTTCCATACAACTGATTTGTCGCTGCACTTTTCTCCTTGTTTCCTTGCTGAGATTTCCCAGGATTAGACGTCATCATATTTCTAGAATCTCCATAGCTAGCTCTGCTCTACCGAAGAGACTGGTTCTTCTGTCCTCTCCTTGTCATAGCATATGATTCTTGTGACACCTGAGAAGTGTCACGACCACCTGAACCAATAGCACTGCGAGAATAGTGATGAAGATGCCCCATATATCTTTAGTTATGACAAGCTATAGGTTGTTTCGTAACCTATTTCTATATATAGTTAATCAAACCACATTGAAAAAAACCTTCTTTTCTCTTGGGATGTGGAAGAATGATCACTGATCTAGACGTCTGATTTTGATGTCCACTTCCACCTTGGAAATAGGTGTCCTTTTTTCTCTTTCTCTAAGTGGTTGAGTTCCCACCATTCCCTATTGGCATCTTCATACATCATCCCATATATCCTAAGATATCATGTTCAGAAACTGTCACTCTATTCACCATCACTATATAATCAGTAATATAGAGCACCACAATCTTCTATTGAATCTCATTTCTTAGACCGGATTCTAAGATTCATGTTTGCAAGGACTCACTTACCGAAACGTCTGGTGAAATGAGAACTAAATTCATGAATTTATCCAAACATTCCATGGCTAAGAGATTATACAGCTTTAGGCTAAATTTTACTAACATTTTCTAGATTTTGAATGGATGAGGATTGAATTGTTTGTTGAAAATTTATTGAAAATCATCCCATGTAAGGCCTTCATGCAATTTATCCTGCACTGATAAATCCCACCACCGGAATGGAAGATCCTCAAGAAAATAAGTCTTCAAATTGACCCTAAGATCCGATTGTGTGCCGATAAAATAGAAGATACGATTCATTATACTTAGCCACACCGCTGCATTTTCAGGTCCAGAATCACCCCTGAAGATGGATGGATTCTGCTTCATAACTGGGATGGTATGTTCCACATGCCTTGGGTCATTCCTCTTTTACTCATTATACATAGCTTGAAAAGCTTATAAAATACTCTGAAATAGCTTTTTGTTCACCCATGGATCAGGTGGAACCGCATTCTCCACAGCTTCTTCGTGTTGGTTTTGACGATGCCTATCGGGTTCCATTTTCTAAATCAACAACAATCTCGATTAATATCACTCTCTAGTAACTGATGAATTTTAATTTCAAATTCTATCACATCAATTATCGCAACATTGATTTACAAAAACAATCCTTTTCCATTTTCAACCATTTTTGAAAAATATTTTTCTTATTTTAGAAAATCAAACCATTTTCAAAATATATCAACTATTATTTTTCAAAGCCTTTAATTCAAAAACAGTTTCATACATTTTAAAAAATCACCACTTCATACACAACCTGAATCATTTCTCAAAATGATTTATATACTCCTAGTGTGATTCCCTTCCTCTAAAATGCATGTCATGGTCGTATCATTGGCTAATTCCATGATAGTAAGATTTCCAACATTCTATAAGTGTCTCAAATACACTTATGTACCCAAATTCATGGTAACATGATTTTCAACATAAAAGAGTTAGCTTTTTCATTTTATGCAATACATTTCATGTTCCGAATATCCTACTCTAATCTATGATTCGAACCCAAGGAATAGACAAGAAATAATTTAAAATCCAAGACCAATGACATTGATGAATTCTTCTTAGTAATGTTCCAAACAAGATGATACCATTTTTACCAAAAAGGAAGGACAAGACTGATACTAATTGTAATGACCCACTAATTCTCATTGGCTTGAGAGTACAATAAGTCATTACATGGCCTAAAGCAACATCCCCAAGATGCCAAAGGCAGTTAATAAATACTAAAGGGTTTCAAATAAAAGTGGGGGATGATTTAGCCTATAATAACTAAACCAATAAAAAAACAAACCATAACCAAATGATTCACTATATCATACATGAAAAAGAGAAAGACAACTAAAAAAATCATGTATCTAAAAACTATGCCAAAGTGTGAAACAATGGAAAACTAATCTATTATCAATGTGAATAGAGGATAAAAAACTCATGAATCTCAAGATACTAAAAGACTCCATGATCCACAAGATCTAAGATCACAAAAAATTGAACATCCCTTGTATCACTAGGTTGTACTAAAAAATTGGGAAACAATACCTTTTTCCCTGCCCCGAATGATTGCATCTGCAAAAGCACCAAAGTGCCAAAGCAGGGGTGAGTATAAAACATAGTAGCTTTTCCCTAATTACTTCCTAACTCAGGACACTAGGATTGAATGATAATAAAATTATATAAAATAGATTATATAAAACAATTTACAAAAATAGTTTATAAACAAAATTAAACAAGTTCGAAAACAAATTATAACCAAATGAAAACAAATGTAAATGAAACCAATTTACAGCAAGTTATTTTCCAGAAAATAACTATTAAATGCTTAAATACCAATTCGGATTTTCATTTTTCCATACCAATTCCATAGTTCACAACACACCTACCCATCCGTGATTCGTTCGACAATTCCATACTCATGTGGGGTCTCTTGTACAATTATCTTATGTCCCAATAACAAACTCCACTGATCTAGGGTCATGAACCATATACCCCAATGGTACTCATCCCTTATTAATGTCTTTTTATGTATAAAATCACACCAACACCATTTATTCCAAATATTTCCATTTCAAAAATCATCCATTTCAATAAAACTGAACTATTATTAAAACCCAGAGAAAAACATATTTAAAAATATAATTTTATTTCAATAAAACATTTACTTCTTATTGGAAAAATATAATCCAATTCATCTACCAACAATTTAGAAAAATCTGATTGTTATAATCCATATTTTAGAACCAAGAACCAAAGCCCTCATTCAAAGTACCTAGTTTTCTAGATTTTACAACTGTCACTAAAGAAGGCTTCCAACAAGTGTTCAAAAACCAAATCACAATAAATTAAAAAAAATAAAATCAATTATAAATAATTAAAATCAATTATACTAAGAGGAGTTGAGAGTGAATCCCCCTACCTCGAAGATTTTGATGACAACCACAATGAATGGATAAAGCAAAAGAAAAAGAGGTCGATTCCCCATGAAGCCACCTTAAATCTATTATCCTAGAAAATAAACATCAAATATCATAATATTTGGATTCCAAAAAACTAGATCTACCCATAAAAATAATAGATGTAAGAAAACAATAGAAGATGAGAAGTATATTTAAGTAGATCTAAGAAACCAATCAAGAACGATGATGAACGATCACATACCTCAAGAATCTGGCTTTGATTGACCAAGGGAAGCCTTCAAATCAACTCCAAAACACTTGAAAGAGGTTATCCTACCTTCAATGGAGAGTACTATAAAATTAGTGCCATTTTGGGGAAAAATGAGGGAGTTATGGAAAAAATTATTGAGATCCTATTTTTAAGGATCTCATTTTGACTCTACGCATGGTTTTACTTCATAGTTAGGCAATCCATGAGTTAATTGTGCTGTAGCTACAACCCCCAAGGACTCCCTTGGCATGGTCTCCTAAAGTGTGCTCCAACTATGCTAGATATACTACCTCAAGAGTCCGACAGTGCACAGTTTGGCCGCATGGTTTGGCAAACCATGCGCTGCCCGTGAGACTTCCATTTATCCTCCAAAACACTTAAACAATTCTCCCAACTCTCTTATCCATCACCCTTACAATTTATGACCATAAAAACATCATTTAAGGGTTAAATACTATAAATTAGGTGTAATAAAATATCTCTATTTTAAATATAGGAATAGTTTTCCTATTTTTCCACATAGATCATGATTCTTTGGTTTTAATTTCCATTTGATATTATTTTAATGCATTTAATAATTTTAAATGTTTTTACATTTATTTTTTAAGGACATCAATTGATCAAAATTTCAGGAATTTTTTGTGTTTTTCATTGAGTAGAGCACAACGATATTGTTTTTATGAACATTTGAATATCCAAAAACTATATTTTTTTCTAAATGACTATTCTTCACATGGATGTGTGTGAATATTGTTTAATGATATTTATATAAACAAGGATAAATAATGATTTTTTAATGGGACCAAATATCAAAATTTAAACCTAGAATATTAGTTAGGATTAGTGATTTATTATAACATATTGTTTTTATGATGTTTTTTGTCATAATGTGGTTATCCTTCAATAAATTTATAGAGATAAAATGCATCAGTGAGTGTTATAACATTAGAATTTATTTTCTTCTTCCACTTACACTGAAATTTGATTCTATTTGACATTATATGGTACGATACTCATATCTCTCTAGTTTTTTTCCATGAGAGTTGTGTTCATAGAGTATTTTCCATTGTTTGTGAATGTTATTAATAGTTTAGTACATGACTATGGCATTAAGACCAGCTTCAAAACATAACATGTTGAATGTCTCATTGGATAAATAGATTGAATATAGAGGAATGAATTGGATAACTATAGGTTAACTTAATGATCATGTTGATAGATTGTTTAGCTATAGTTAATTTAAAATATCGATAGATATTATAATCCTTGGACTACATGATCAGAGGATGACATTATTAATTCTAGTAGATCTAGGTTACTAGTCTTATTTGTCATCCACTATCCAAAGTCGATGGTTTATGAATAATAGAAGTATTATTTTGATTTGAGACCCATGATTTGAATCTTTTGTGATATTGTAAACATGGAAAATTTGGGATGTGTTTTATTATATAAAATTATGCTATTTCTTGATGATGTTGTGATACTACCCTTCCTTTCATTGTTAATTCCAAAATGAGACCTATATGTCCATATGATATTTATAACTACCACATGCATAAATAATGGGGGATTTGCAACATTTTTTAGGGATATATTCTGAATGAAATCAGTATATTTTTATGGTTTACTGTGTTTTTCTAATTATTGGGTAACCAATTCTTTAGTGCAGGAAAGGGATGAGGAATTTAGTTTTGTTATCCCCTAGTAAGGCGTAATACATATAAGACCTTATATTATGATATCAAAGAATAATATTTGTTTGTGTGTGTGTATATGTGTGTATGTTTATATTCCAAATATGTTTGTGAATATATGTATGTATATTTTTATTCTTGAAAACATTAAAGAATTTATGTATATATGTATGTATGTAATCATGTATTTTTATATTAGGAGTGATGCATGTGGTGAGAATGGAAACATGATTAGATAATGAGCTAGATTTATAATTGATTACATACAAATATTTATGATGGGTAAGAATCATGGAAGATATCCTATGAGACCATGAGGATGATATATTAACATAGTTTTTTTGGTCAATATTAACTTGGGTGATGTTTAGTTGTGAGGTCATAATTATGCATTATTGTTTCATGTTCATTGATTATTATACATGAATGAGTTTGGATTTGTTTTCTCAAATACTAGGGTTTCCTTTTAGGTTATTGAAATACAGACACTTAAGTGGATATGTACTTGTGTCTATACAGATATTTTACAATTTTTAGAAGTTCATAGAGATTTGGAGTAGTTGGGGTTGGTTTGTAGATGTTGGAAAAGTGATGATCATTTGTGGTTTCTTGATGGATAATTCTTAACATTGTTCAAGGTGATTACTTTGGGCCCATATATAAGGGCATGTACTTTCAAACAAGTTATTACATTAATTTATAATTTTTGTGTCATAAAATAAGTAATGATCTTAAATAATAGAGGGTTTGACGTGTTTATATTCATTCATGCATTCTTAGTTTATAATGTGAACATTTGTTGTGTTTTTTAATGTATGGATTGAAAACTATTATAGGTTCATAGGTGAACGGATCTTATTTTTTTTCATTCCCACTTGGTGATAGTACCTAAACCTTACTCTATTGAATGTAGGATTGGGGAATCATACTCTTCTTTGTCTCCATGCTGGGAGAGGTCTCAATTAGTCTATGTCTTGAAACTGTTCTGATCAACCAGGGGAATATGTAATATATGGGCAATTTTCAATCCTTTAACAAAGGTTGAACATTTTATATTAATTAGAAAGAAGTAGTTAGTCGGTGGTTTATTGAAATTATACATTCCAAGAATGGTTTAATTTTTTTAAAGAATATATGAGAGTTATTTTTTACAAATATTTTAGATTTACTTCTCCATTTTGGTTGGAACTTTAGGGAGAACTGTGTATGTTGGTAAAGTTGAACACTACATATCATCCTAAAACTTATTTTAAATGTTATCACACTATATAGATACAATATTTTATATTATGATTTAATTTTTAATTTTTTTTTTCTACTTGGTATAATCATTTGTTCATGTTTGAGTTTTCTTATAATAAAAGTGATGAAACATTAAATCAAATGGAACCACTAAAAGTGTTCTATGGAAGAATATTTCATTATAGTTTTTTCTATAAAGAAGTGGGAGAATAATTGATTATAGGGCCAAGTATTTTTCAATAGATAATGGAATTGGTCTGGTTAATCATGAATCAATTGTAAATGACTCATAGTAGGTAATGATATTATAAAAATAGAAGACTTTTACCATTAGAGTTTTTAATGGATATTGTGGGTACCATTGAGAATCAATTATATTAGGAAATCATAGAGTGGGGAAGCAGAGGAAGATGACACTAAAACATATAGACCCCTTTATTATTTTTTTGAAAATATTATGGAGGTTCCATATCCATTGGAATTTCATATAAGGTTTAGTGGATGAATGATGTATTAATCTGAAATTGGATTAACATTGATGTTTAATAGGTTTAGAGGATATATTTGGACTCTTAATGATTATTTTGTTTTAGTGGAATATAATAGGGGGTTGTAAAAGATTACGTGAGTATCATAGAGAGTGTTTTAGGGTGAAAATATCCACTTCTAGGAATGGTTGACCATCATAAGAACGGTGGGAGGACCTCAAGATTACTGGGGGTAGTATTTTTAATTTCATGGGTTCTATATACAACGGGGAATCATATAGTATTACCTACAACTTTTCATATAAATCCAATGAGTTTTTATGACAGGGTAATCATTTTATAAGAGGTCGCATATATAGGATGCAATTTTTAATCTTTTATAAGAGACTAGATATAATAATAATCATTACATTAAATTATAAATTAAAATTACATGTCATATAATATATCATTAAAATATATAAGATTATTCCTTAATTATATACATTGAGTCAATCATACAAAATATTCTTCTTAATTACTTAATGAAAAGTGTAAATGATAAAAATAAAAGAGCTTAGATTCTTACTAATGGAGAACATGTTAAATGAAATATATATCTATGCAATATATTATATTTCAATAAAATATAATCAAAATAGAGAAATATTAATGAACACGTTAGAATAAGGAGTATGAAATGAGAGATGATATATTTCAAGGATAAAATAATGATGGAAATTCCTAATTCTAGAAATCTTAATCATACAATCAGGGAATTCTACTATGAAATTATACATAATGAATATGAACACTCCCATCACCCTGTATTAGTTATCTCATGAGGTAAACTTGTCCAGTAAATGCATATATAGTTATATTAACCAACTTTTACATAATCCATATAATGTATTCTATCATAAAATAAAATAGCATACACAATACATTACCAAATATTAATAAAAAATTTAAATACATGTAATAATTTTCAATAATGATTATATTGAAGATATTTTCCATATGGAATCAAGTAATATATTGAGATTTCATTAATTTTTTCCATTCCATCCCATGGTATGTATATCTGGGGTAATACTCGTCTGTTAGGATCTTCAAGTGAAAGGTCTTCACAATTTGAAATATATGATAATCAAGATTATTTTAAAAGGGTCATATGAAAGGATTATCAATGTAACAAATTAATGTATCACATTTAAAAAGAATACCAAGTATAGGATCATATGATGTTCCTAAGGAGGATTCCAAGAAGTTTTAGTATTTTTATGGAAATATTTAAGAGTCTGAGTTACCCCTATTTAAAAAAAATAATCCATTTGAACTACATGAACATAACATCCCTTTATACAAATATACAATGATTGTTATGTCAAGATTTTTTTTTGAAATGAGTATATGATATGATATTGGAAAAACATATATTCACGAATGATTGATAATATGTATATTAAAAATTTAAAATGGAAAAATATTTAGGAGATTTTATTTCTAACATAGGAATTTAGATAATATGGTCAATAATTATTTTTTAAATGGAATCAGTGTATGTGATATCTCGGTTGAGACCACCCCCAAATGATGATGGATAAGGTTTTAGTTTCAATGAATAGTAATGGTGAAAACCCATTGATACATAATAATATACTCTCATATGAATCATCTTTGTTGTTATATGGAATAATAATTATTGACATTGCCTACATTTTATATTCTATATGGTAATGAAAAATGATGGAATATCATTGTTGTGAATTATGGAATGAAAATTTTCTATTCCAAACCAAATTACTTTATTCATAGATTCCATAATGAATCACTATTTCATTCAATTTGTTTTCCCATGAATTTTTAATTTTCCATTGTTTTATTATGCATTATTTATTTTTTGGTATTCCCATAGTCTGGTTTCTTTTAACATGTGGGATTTTCTATTTGGTCTTATTTTCACTAAACCTAGGGATAAGTGGGGTGCTTGGATTGTTTTCTCATTTATTTTTTTGAATATTTCTGAGGGTTGAAATGTGGACATCGATTATGCTAATAAAATTTCACTTTATGATATATTTTGTGATTATTAGGTTTATTTTTTCATTCAATATATTTTTATACATCCACATCCTCTATCCCTCCACAAGTTGTAATTTGTTGTGTAGATTGTGTTTTTTGATGAATTATTCTCATCAGCATGGATCGTGTTCTTTCTATGTCTGCCACACCATACGTAGGTCCCACATATCTCCCAAGACTAATGGTTAACCTATCTCACAATAATTTATACTCATTTATAATGAAATTAAACTCCTAAATTGAATGAATATATGGTTTTTATGTTATACATTTTCAAAGTGGAATGAGTGAGAAGTTGATTGAATAGGGGACCCGATGCTCTATTCAATGCTTCATACCATTACTATTCCTATAGAGCTTCATTTCAGTGGGGATATTGACTCTTTAAATCTCAAAGGATTACAAAAAAGATGTACAATGGAGTCTTTATCCATGATAGTTGTGGTAATTTATTATTAAAACCATTTTTAGTTACTTAGTGTTGATGTTAATTTGTTAGGGTTAGTAGTTTTTTATTCTTACATTTTGTGTTGTATCATTTTTTTGTTTTTAGTTTTCTTTGTGTTATGTGAGTGTGTCTACCTAGGATTCTATTATATGATTTATGCCCATCTAGAGGTCATAATTTTCTATGTATCAAAAATATTATGATCTTTATATAGCTCTTGAAGTCATAATTGTTTTGTAGCTTTCTTATTTGTATCTCTATGTAATAATACTATTATACAATTTTTTCATAATAAAATAAAATTTTGTGGTTTTATTATCATGCATGTAGGACCAACATTGTCTGAAGAACATAAAATTTCATGTTCTTTACATTTCATCACATTTATTTACTAATTTAGATTTTCTTTTTTATTTCTATTTCCGTTGTTTGGATTCTAATTTTTTCCCTCCTATTAAATTTCATTAATAAATCTATTTTTTTTATTTTAGTTGGGAAAGAGTGAATCTTCCAAGTAATCATCCAAAAAAATGATATCAAAGATATTATATTCGGTTTTTAATTCCTTTAGCTATGATTTTGGTTATGAATTTTTATGGAGATGACAACTCTAATTTATTTAGAGTTAATATTCAAGCTATGCTTTTCGATAAGTTACATGAAAATTTATTATTTTTTAAAAATAAACAAATTATACACATTTCCACTAAATTATATTCATTCACCACATATGTACATGTACACCCTTTAATTATTGATAAATACTACAATATACTATTATGGACTTTTTAAGATAAGGTTATACCAATTATTTTATTTGAGACCACTAATAAAGATATTTGGATGAACCTTGAACACATATACATGTATAAGTCTATTAATGGAAGATTTTATCTAAAGATAAGGCTTTATAATTTTAAGATGTGTCCTGAAAAACCTATCTGGGATCACATAGATGAAATTAATAGGGCATTCATTGATTTATTAAATATGGATTTCATCATAACCAATAAGGACTAGTCCATTATTTTGTTGAAATGCCTGGAAGTTTTTTCATTTGATAGTTACAGGATGCATGATAAGATTTATATAACTTTATTGTAACACCCCATGCTTCTACGGTATTCTTCTCTTGGAATAATGCGATAGCGTGTGTTGTACGCAACATCGAGTTTTAACACACCACATCCAATGAAACTAGACGTTATGAATAGTAATACCTACTTTTTGAAATTATATATATTTTATATTTCAAAATGAACTTCATTTTTGGATACAGAATATCGAAATTATCCTAAAATGAATTTTTGGTATTTTTCTGAGAACATCCAATTTTTATGAATAGTGAAAATACTTAAAAACCACTTTTTAAATAAAAATAATTTATAGTGATAAATTATATTATTTAGTGGTTTTAAAGTATAATTAGAATATATATTTACCATCTTATCCAATTTTGTTCATTATAATTAATTTCACTTTGAAATTGGACATAAAACAATTGTCAATCTTTTGATATATATTGTTTCTTAAAAACACGCTATTTGTTGTAACAGTGGGAATTAATTATTAAATTAATTAATGAAACTTATATGTTTAAATTTTTTTAAAAGATACATAATTTTTGAATTCAGAATATCAATTATAGCTTAGGGTGAAATTTTGGCATTGTTCAGAAAAACATCAATTTTTGATGAATAGTGAAACCACTAAGTGGTAGTTAAAAAACTGAATTTTTCATAAAACTTAATTTTACCGCTTCTGTGATTGGAATTTTGAAAATCCGAGAAACACGGTTAATAACAAGGAGTAAAATTTTGTTCAATTAGATGAAAATAATTTTTGGTGAATAGTAACTTTTTTACTTTTATTAACCACGGTTAAAAGTAAATAGGGTAATTAAGGGTAAAAATGATATTAATATTACCCTAACACATGTCCTAATTCTATTGGACAAGTGTATCTCGACTAAAAACAACCTTAGGAATAAAATATTATCATTTAGGTCCACTTGGATTAGATTAGGACATTTATTATTATTTAATTCAAAGAAGAGTTAAAAGAGTTAAAATCAAAGTTTATTTACTAAAACATTTTTAATATAGGGTTATACATAAGATAAATTTAATTGTAAATATTAATTAGAAAGCTAAAGTTATGTCCTACATAATGATATATTATTTATAATTTTTAGACATTAAATAATTTAATTTACTTATGACACAATGATGATTCAGTAATTACCATAATAGTAAAAATTTAAAATAATTGAGATTATAAATACCCAAATAAATATAATTTGAGACTTTTAAAGAATTAAAATAATTTTATAGGATAATATGACATATTAGTATTGATTTAATTTACTTTTTTCGAACTAATTATTCTGTTATGGTTTTCACAAAAATCTATTTTCCAAATAGTGTCAAAATTGACATAAAATTGTTTTTAAAACAAATATTATATTATTAATTTATATTTAATTCCTAAAATTCTTAGGTTCAGCCAAAAGACTTATATAATCATAGGTGTATCATTAGTGGACCACTTGGGGGTCTCTTGGAGGTATATAGTATGTTTATTAGCTATATAATATAAAAATACAAAGTGACATGGTAAGTGTCAAACTAATTAACTAAGAGTTAAAACTAATAGATTAGGTTAATATAATGACCCAAACCTATCTAAATCTTATTGGTTGAGTGGTTTGAGACCCATACCCACATTAAACTTTAAATAATCAACTTTGGAGCCATTAGAAACCGAATATGAATTTATTATAAAATAATATTTCTAGCTTTTCCAAAGGTGCCCCTCACCCCTCTTATAAAAGGGCACTCTCCCTTCTCATTAAATCACACCTTAAAAGCCTTTTCGATCGGCCAAACTCTTCCCAGATACTCTCTCAACATCCCTCAATTCATCCTAGAGGCCTTAATTTAGTTAGAAAGCCAACTTAAGAGCCCTTTTGATCAAATCAAAAGGAAGAACCCAGAGAAGAGGTAATGATTTCACCACCCTTTTCCAAGTTCCTCTCTTCTTCCACTTCTTCCTTATTTGTTATTACCATTCCAAAATAATGAATCCAGTATCTCCTATATACTGTAATATTATTATAAATATGGTACAACCATATTCAGTATTATATCCATCCATTGAATGACATGTCACCAAACGTGCGTACGTACGGCTTACCGTCTCCACGTCGTGGTGTAATTGTTATTCAATAAATTATTATTTGGATGGGTATAATAATGATGTGTAATTCATTTAAATAATAAACATAACATGATAATTATTATTTATATATGATATACCATCCAATTATATATTATTTTAATATCAAAATAATGATATTGTCCCTCGTGCGTACGTACAGACTACCGTCTCCACGAACGTGATAAGATTCATTCTCCATCGTATCCATTCAAGTATAATTATCATTTGATGATTAATAATTGTATCCAAGGACTTGATATAATTCTGGATATGATTAATATACAACCTATCCATGAAAAACATGGCTTACGTAATAAAACATATAAAATAAAACGAGCAAGTTAACACCCGAAAAAACGATAATACTAAGAAATTATTAAAAAATCAATGTTAAAAGATCATATATGATATTATATTAATATATATGATTCTTGTATAATTTAATTAAAATTATTTCACCATTATAAAGTCATTTAACCTACCCCCAACCAAGGAAAAGTAGAAGCTAAGGGTTTATTTCACAATCTCTTCATTATCCGAGGTTGTTTATACGTAATAATCTACTGGGATCTCTTTATCATCCACATACATGTTTCTTAAAAATGTATTTGAAAACATTTTTACTATTTAAAAGAATAAGGGTTAAAGTCATTTATAGACTAGTTTGACTTTTTATAAGTGGTTTATAAAGGAATCTTTCCGTTGTTTTCCAAACACGGTGCTTTTTTAACCTTTTCAACAGAATTAATGTAAGAATGTTTTTTTAACTTATACGGAGGGTGTGGCTATTTTCTGCCATTATAAAATCTTTGAAGCTTCCCTTAAAATCTTATCAGAATATTTTCAAATAAAATGTCTTATTTTAGAAATATATGACTCTTAAATGATTTCAAAATAAAAGAGATATTTCTCTAAAAAGAGTTTTGATTTCATCTATGTCAACATCCTTTGATGGATTTTAGGCTTAATTGAAGTAGATTTATTATGAAACAAAACTTTTATATTGTATTGATGGTTTTGTGATATGTTTGAATGTGGATGTGTTATACCATTCATGGTTTATAGATGAAGTATTTACATTTTGTATGCTAGTTTAAATACGAATGATTATGTTATGTTTAAACCATTTCATATGGGAATGCATTGCACTTAATATGTGACGGATGGAGCCCTCTATAGCTCCTCGATGCATCGGTATGTCTTACGAGACAAACTAGTGTATTGGCACAAGGCCTTGACAAAATATTATTTTTAGTCTTGGCACGAGGCCTTGTCTATGTGGTTATGATAGTCTGGAATTATGCATTCCATAATTATGAAAGTGGTTATTATTATTGCATGTGATAATTAGATTAATATAATATCAATGTGAATAAGTAAATGGCATTTTTTCATTTTATTTTTTCATACTATATTGAAGTTCATGTTTAAAAGGCTTTTGTTTTAGTTATAAATTGCCTTAAATGTTTGTTCTTATTTATGAAAGTTTCCTCTATATTTTTATCCTTACTCGGCATTTGAGATCACCCCTTTTCTATGTTTTATTTTTCCCAGGATGTGAAGATGTAAATTATGAACGACCTGTAGGGATATTATGAGGAGATAATAGTGTGGAATATGGAGACAATATGTTGTTTTAGTAGTTTTTCACTTTATGATGTAATGTAAAACGTTATGAATATACTAGTGTTTACAAGGCTACTAAACCAATCAGTCTTTCGAGATTTGATCTTTCTTGTGATCATGCCAATGTTATGTAATAATGCACCGACACTGGGTAACTGGGGTCGGGGCATTACAGTTGGTATCGGAGGAAGTTTTGTACAAACCTTGGAAACTAGATTTAGATAAACTCTGATTAGAGCACATAGACCTAAGATGGACTTTGAGGATTAGTATAGAAGAACTTTCTTGAATTTTTGTATTGTAGAGATTTTGTATGTTTTTTGAGCAATACATCTATGTCTGGATATGAGCAGGTAGAGGCGGCTCTGGAACAGATGTACCTAGGGGTAAAACCCGAAAACATCGCTTTGAGCTAGACTCGAATGGGAACTGGTGCACGACAACGGGCCTTGCTGCACTCTTGGTTACGACACTCCTAGGGGATATGCTTAGGATAACTCTTATTATCTTTACAAATCATTATGAAGGGTTTATGAGTATATACTTCCTCAAAGAATTTTTTTTATGATTATGGAATATATCCATAAATAGTTCAATTTATGTTAAGTGTTTTATAAGTATGGAATTATGTATTTTGATTCATAAACTGATCTAGTTTATGCCACTGTTTAGAAATGGAACCTAGTGGAAGAAATAGAAACCGTATCAATGCACACACTCCATGTAGGGATTGGCCTCCTGCTCAAGATAATTATAGTGGAGCTGGTGATGCAAATGGTGCCGATCAGCTAATCACCATACTTGGACAACTCACTCCGGTTATGAATAATATCCTTACCCGTATGGATCACCCTGCTCCACAACATGGAGGATCAATGTTAGATCACTTCATGAGGCAGCAACCACATACGTTCAATAGGAGTACAAATCCATTAGTAACTGAGCAATGGATAAGTTTTCTAGAGAAAATATTTCAGGCTTTGGGGAGTAGTGAAAGGGAAAAAGTTATCATGGAAGTTTACTGCCTCACTGGAGATGCTGATCAATGGTGGTCATTGATTCAAAACATGAAGGAAGATGATGAAGTATCAAATATGGAATAGAGGGAGTTCAAAGATCTGTTTTTAGAAAAATAATTTCCTCGTGACCATCAAGTAGATATGAAAAGGCAATTTCTGAGTCTGAGACAAAAGGAGGATGAGAATGTCACAAAGTATAAGGCTAACATTAAAAGGTTAGCAAGGTATTCTGGAGATTATATACATAACCCAAGATGTAATATTGATTATTTCTTTGATGGGTTAAAACCATTTCTCCATCGAGCATTAGTATCACAATCCTTCTCGTCGTACGAAGACATTGTCTCATGTGCTATCAAGACAGAAAAGGAATTCTCTAAGTCTTATGACTTTAAAGAAAAGCAAGAGAAGAAGAGATTTTCTGATCAATCTAGGAATGGAAATAAGGGGAAGAAGGGAAAGGTTGAATATCCATCCTCTGGTAAATGTTGGAATAAACACCCCAGTACATGCTTGAAGGGAATGGGTGTCTGTTACAAGTGTGGTGAGAAAGGCCACCAAGCTGGTGAATGCAAAGGGAAGAAGGAAGCTACCAATGTTCAATGCTACAATTGCAGGGAGATGGGACATTATGAAAATTAATGTCCTAATCATCAGATAAATTTACCTCATAAAAGGCCAAGGGATCAAGGCCAAGCTTATGCTATCACTACTGCTGAGGTAAAAGCTCCGAAAGACGTGGTGGCAGGTAATTTAATGGTTTCCTCAAGTTCATCAAATGCATTATTTGATTCTGGATCATCACATTGTTTCATATCTTCCCAGTTTTCTATGAAAATTAGATATTTCCAATTTGATTTAAAAAGGTAGTTTTTAGTTAAATCTCCTAAGGGAATTATCATTGCAACAAAGTTTTGTGAATCAGTCCCCATTAGAGCACATAAATTTTCTTTATCGTCTGATCTCATCATCATACCTATGATTGAGTTTGATATAATCCTTGGTATGGATTGGCTTTCGGACTATGATGTGAAGATTTATTGTAAGAAGAATGAGGATACAATTTTTGATGATGATGATAAGGAACACCTTATCTTTAGAGAAGAATCATCACCACCAAATTCTTATCTAGATCCAGCCCCAGTAGCTCAACTAAATTCAATTATTGGGGAGGAAGAGAATGAAATTACTATGGGTGAGGAAAGGAATGTTCGAATATAGGATGTACCTGTTGTGATAGAATATGTATATGTATTTCCAGATGATTTACCTGGACATCCTCTAGAACGAGAAGTTGAGTTTTCCATTGATTTAATTCCTGGATCAAGGCCTATATCGAAGACCCCTTAGAAAATGGCCACTGTAGAATTAGTTGAACTAAAGAAACAACTAGAGGAATTGAGTAATAAGGGATTTATTCTCCCTAGTGTTCCTCCATGGGGATCCCCTGTTCTTTTTTTTAAAATGAATGATTGATCTATGAGGTTATGTATCGACTATAGGGAGATCAATGCCATAACAATAAAGAACATGTATCTCCTACCTCGCATTGATGATTTATTTGACCAACTGCATTGAGCTCAATACTTTTCAAAGATTGACCTTCGATCTAGATACCATCAGTTGTGTGTAAAGAAGGAAGACATTTCGAAGACAACATTTTGAACCAGGTATGGGCATTACGAGTTTACTGTAATGCCTTTTTGATTGACTAATGCACCCTCTGTATTCATGGATCTGATGAATAGAGTTTTCAAGGATTATCTCGATGAATTTTTAGTGGTATTTATTGATGAAATCTTGGTATACTCTAAAAGCTACGAAGATCATGAAAGTCACTTGTGCATTATCCTGAAGACTCTGAGAAGACATGAATTATATGGGAAGTTTAGAAAGTGTGAATTCTGGCTTCATGAGATTTCTTTTCTTGGCCATATTGTATCTAAAGGTGGAATCTCTGTTGATACTTCTACGACCAAGGCAATCCAAGAATGGCCAGCACCTACGAGTATAACTGAGGTACCCAGTTTTATTGGTTTGGTAGGTTATTATCGACGTTTCGTCTAGAATTTTGCCCGATTGGCAAACCCATTAACGAAGCTCACACGTAAAGGGGATAAATTTGTTTGGACAAAAGAGTGTGAAGAATGTTTCGAAGAACTGAAGAGAAGATTAGTCAATGCTCCTATATTGACTCTACCATCGAGGAATTATGGGTTCGTTATTTATAGTGATGCATTGAAGAAAGGACTTGGTTATGTCCTTATGCAGATTGATAGGGTTATTTCCTATGCATCACGACAGTTGAAAATTAATGAGAAAAACTATCCTACTCATGATCTTCAGTTAGAAGCTGTGATCTTTTCTTTGAAGATATAGTGGCACTACCTCTATGGTGAAAAATTTGAGATGTATACTGATCGCAAGAGTTTGAAGTATATTTTCTCACAAAAAGAACTCAACATGAGGCAAAGGAGATAGATTGAATTACTCAAGGATTATGATTGTACGATACACTACCACCCGGGGAAAGCAAACAAGGTGGCAAATGCTTTGATCAAAAAGGATCATGGAGTTTTGAACAATATGAGAATTGAAAGGGATCCAATTTTCATGGATCTAGTGAAGATGGACATTGGAATAACCAGGGAAGGCGAAACATCAATTCTTTTTCAAATTGTTGCCAAACCATCTTTACTAAGCATTAAGAGTTCTCAGACCAATGATGAAGAATTTCAAAAGAAGATTAAAACTGTGAATGATGGGAGATCGAGAGAATTTGTGTATGAAGATGAAATTTTGAAATTTGGGAAGAGACTTTGTGTTCCCGATATACCTGATCTAAAAATGGAATTGATAGATGATTCTCGTAGTTCCAATTTCTCTATACACACTGGGAGAAAAAAATGTATAGAGATTTGAAGGAACATTTTTGGTGGGACAACCTGAAGAGGGATATTGCTGATTTTATGTCAAGATGTATGGTTTGTCAATAAGTGAAAGCTGGAAGGCAAAAATCTAGAGGAGTCATGAAACCTCTTCCCATACTGGAGTGGAAATGGGACAATATTACGATGGACTTTTTCATGGGGCTACCAAAGACTCCTAGAAGGAACGATGCAATATGGGTCATTGTTGATCGTCTTACCAAGTCAGCACATTTTCTTGCTATAAGAGAAGATCTACCACTGGAACTTCTAGAAAGACTATATATTAATGAATTTGTGAGACTTCATGGAGTACCCCTATCGATTGTTTCTGATCGTGATCCCCGTTTTACTTCAAGATTCTGGAAAAGTCTTCAGAAATCCTTGGATACTGAACTTCATTTGAGTACTGCTTACCACCCTCAAACTGATGGACAATCAGAACGAACTATTCAAACCTTAGAAGACATGTTGAGATCCTGCTCACTTCACTTTCAGGGTATGTGAGATCAATATTTACCTCTGGTATAATTTTACTATAACAATAGATTTCATTCGAGTATTCATATGGCACCATATGAAGCGTTATATGGAAATAGATGTTGCACACCAACCTGTTGGGATGACATTAGTGAAAGAAAACTTGTAGGCCCAGAACTGGTGGAGGAAACGATGGAAAAGGTGAAGGTAATCCAAAATCACATCAAAGCAGCTCAAAGTAGGCAGAAGAGCTATGCCGATAATCGAAGGAAGGATTTGGAATTTCAAGTAGGTGATCATGTTTTCATGAAGATATCTCCATGTAAGGGAGTCATACGTTTTGGTAAAAAAAGGTAAATTGAGTCCCAGGTACATCGGACCTTTCGAAATTCTAGAACGAATTAGGGCTGTAGCTTACCGATTGGCAATGCCGCCAAGTCTCTACAAAGATCACGATGTGTTCCATGTATCTCTATTAAGGAAATAAATTCCTGACCCAACGCATGTACTCACCTATGAGGAATTAGAACTATAACCCGATCTGTCTTATTGCGAAGAGCCCGTCAGGATTCTTGATACGAGAGAACAAGTACTGAGTAACCGGACGACTCATCTGGTAAAAGTCTTGTGGAGAAACCATAAGATGGAAGAGGCAATGTGGGAACCCAAGGAAAATATGATGAAGTAACACCCTAGTATTTTCATGTGGTAGTATTATAGAAATTTCTAGGATGAAATTATTTGAAGGAGGGGAGAATGTAACACCCCAAGCTTCTAAGGTACGCTTCTCTTGGAATAATGCGATAGCGTGTGTTGTACGCAACATCGAGTTCTAACACACCACAACCAATCAAACGAGCCGTTATGAATAGTAATACCTGCTTTTTGAAATTATATATATTTCATATTTCAAAATGGACTTCATTTTAGGATTCAGAATATCGAAATTATCATAAGTTGAATTTTTGGTATTTTTCTGAGAACTTCCAATTTTTATGAATAGTGAAAATACTTAAAAACAAATTTTTAATCAAAATAATTTATAGTGATAAATTATATTATTTAGTGGTTTTAAAGTATAATTAGAATATATTTTTACCATTTTATCCAATTGTGTTCATTAGAATAAATTTCACTTTGAAATTGGACATAAATAATTTTCAATCTTTTGATATATATTGTTTCTTAAAAACACGATATTTGTTGTAACAACGAGACTTAATTATAAAATTAATTAATGCAACTTATATGTTTAGAATTTTGTAAAATAGACATCATTTTTGAATTCAGAATATCAATTATAGCTTAGTGTGAAATTTTGGCATTGTTCAGAAAAACTTCAATTTTTGATGAATAGTTAAACCACTAAGTGGTAGTTAAAAAACTAAATTTTTCATAAAACTTAATTTTACCGCTTTTGTGATTGGAATTTCGAAAATCCAAGAGACACGGTTAATAATAATTAGTAAAATGTGGTTCAACGAGATGAAATTAATTTTTGGTGAATAGTAACTTTTTTACTTTTATTTACCACGGTTAAAATTAGATGGGGTAATTAAGGGTAAAAATGATATTAATATTACCCTAAAATATGTCCTAATTCTATTGGACAAGTGTATATCGACCAAAAACAACCTTAGTAATAAAATATTATCATTTAGGTCCACTTGGATTAGATTATGATATTTCTTATTATTTAATTCAAAGAAGAGTTAAAAGAGTTAAAATCAATGTTTATTTACTAAAACATTTTTAATATAAGGTTATAAATAAAATAAATTCGAATGTAAATATTCATTAGAAAGATAAAAAGATTTCCTACATAATGATATTTTATTTATAATTTTTAGACATTAAATAATTTCATTTATTTATGACACAATGATGATGCAGTAATTACCATAATAGTGAAACATTAAAATAATTGATATTATAAATACACAAATAAATATAATTTGAGACTTTTAATGGATTAAAATAATTTTCAAGGATAATATGACATATTAGTATTGATTTAATTTACTTTTTTAGAACTAATCATACTTTTATGATTTTTACAAAAATCAATTTTCGAAATTGTGTCAAAATTGACATAAAAGAGTTTTTAAAACAAATATTATATTATTAATTGATATTAAATTACTAAAAATCTAAGGTTCGGCCAGGAGACTAATATCATGATAGGTGTATCATTAATGGACCAATTGGGGGTCGTTTTGAGGTATATAGTATGTTTATTAACTATATAATATAAAAATACAAAGTGACATGGTAAGTGTCAAACTAATTAACTAAGAGTTAAAACTAAAAGATAAGGTTAATATAATGACCCAAACCTGTATAAATCCTATTGGTTGAGTGGCTTTCTACCCATACCTGCCTTAACCTTTAAATAATCTACTTTGGAGCCATTAGAAACCGAATATGAATTTATTATAAATTAATATTTCTAGCTTTTCCAAAGGTGCCCCTAACCCCTCTTATAAAAGGGCACTCTCCCTTCTCATTAACGCACATCTTCAAAGCCATTTGGCTCGGCCAAACTCTACCCAAATAATCTCTCGACATCCCTCACTTCATCCTAGAGGCCTACTTTTGTAAAAAAGCCAACCTAAGATCCCTTTTGATCAAATCAAAATGAAGAACCCGAAGAAGACGTAATGAATTCGCCACCCTTTTCCAAGTTCCTCTCTTCTTCCACTTCATCCACCTTTGTTATTACCATTATAAAATAATTTATCCAGTATCTCCTATAAACTGTAATATTATAATAAATATGGTACAACCATATTCAGTATTATATCCATCCTTTGAATGACATGTCACCATACGTGCGTACGTATGGCTTACCGTTTCCACGTCGTGGTGTAATTGTTATTCAATAAATTATTATTTTGATGGGTATAATAATGATGTGAAATTCATGTAAATAATAAATATAACATTATAATGATTCTGTATATATGATATAACATCCAATTATATATTATTTTAATATCAAAATAATGATATTGTCGCTCGTGCATACGTACGGACTACCGTCTCCACGAACGTGATAAGATTCATTTTCCATCGTATGCATTCAAGTATAATTCTCATTTGAGGATTAATAATAGTATCTAAGGACTTGATATCATTCTGGATATGATTAAGATACAACCTATCCAGGGCAAACACGGCTTACGTAACAAAACATATAAAAGAAAACTAGTAAGTTAACACCCGAAACAATGATAATACTAAAATATTATTAACAAATCAATGTTAAAAGATCATATATGATATCATATTAATATATATTATTCTTGTATAATTTAAAAACAATTATTTCACCATTATACAGGAGGTTAACCTACCCCCAACCAAGGAAAATTACAAGTTAAGGGTTTATTTCGCAATCTCTTCATTATCTGAGGTTGTTTATACGTAATAATCTACTGGGATCTCTTTATCATCCACATGCATGTTTCTTAAAAATGTATTTCAAAACATTTTTACTATTTACATGAATATGGGTTAAAGTCATTTATAACCTTGTTTTACTTTTTATAAGTGGTTTATAAAGTAATATTTCTGTCATTTTCCAAACAAGGTTCTTTTTTATCCTTTTCGATAGAATTAAGGTAAGAATGTTTTTTTAACTTATACGGTGGGTGTGGATATTTTCCACCGTTATAAAATCTTTGAAGCCTCCCTTACAATATTATACGAATATTTTAAATGAAAATGTTTTATTTTAGAAATATATGACTCTTAAATGATTTCAAAATAAAAGAGATATTTCTCTAAAAAGAGTTTTGATTTTATCTATGTCAATATCCTTTGATGGATTTTACGCTTATTTGAAGTTGATTTATTATGAAACAAAACTTCTATATTGTATTGAAGGTTTTGTGATATGTTTGACTTTGGATGTGTTATACCATTCATGGTTTATGGATGAAGTATTTACATTTCGTATTCTATTTTAAATACGAATGTTTATGTTATGTTTAATCCTTTTCATATGGGAATGCATTGGACTTAATATGTGACAGGTGGAGCCCGCTATAGCTCCTCGATGCATCAGTAGGTCTCATGAGACAAACTAGTGTCTTGGCACAAGGCCTTGACAAAATATTATTTTTAGTCTTGGCACGAGGCCTTGGCTATGTGGTTATGATAGTCTGGCATTATGCATTCTATCATTATGAAAGTGGTTATTGTTATTGCATGTGATTATTCAATTAGTACAATATCCATGTGAATAAGTGAATGGAATTATTTAATTTTATTTTTTCAAAACTATGTTGATGTTCATGTTTAAAAGGCTTTTGTTTTAGTTATACATTGCCTTAATTGTTTATTCTTATTTAAGAAAGTTTCCGCTATATTGTTATCCTTATTGGGCATTTGAACTCACCCCTTTTCTATGTTTTATTTTTCCCAGGATGTGAAGAAGTAAATTATGAATGACCTGCAGGGATATTACGAGGGGATAATAGTGTGGACTATGGAGACAATATGTTGTTGTAGTAGTTTTTCATATTATGATATAATGTAAAACGTTATGAATATATCTAGTGTTTCCAAGGCTACTAAACCAATTGGTCTTTCAAGATTTGACCTTTCTTGTGATCATGCAATGTTATGTAATAATGCACCGACTCTGCGACAACCAATAGGACTCCATGCCTTCACATATCACCACAACCATCCAAGCTCACATCACAACAGAAGTAGCAATAAAACAAAAATCTCAACAATTGGGCTCTTTTCCCTTTAACAATCAAGAGGGTAACTCAGAACCCTTTAAGGATGTATCAAGGAATGAGTTCTTTAATCCATAATTAAATAACTAATTTATTATTCATAGGTTCCAAATTTGGGAAACCTAATCAGTAAGCAATCAAAATAATTAAACATGATTTATACACCAATTTTATTAACATCAAATTACCATAAGGAAAACCATATTCATTTACATGCCTCTTTATCTTTAGCCAAACTATTATAAATTAATCCAAGTTTATGTTCTTTACTGATTTTCATCAAGAACAAGCATAGATATCACACTATCTAGAAAAACAAGAGGAAATAACATACGATCGATATCAATTGATTTATCCTGTTCAAATATTTATTATGTCAATTCCACTATCATCCAGTGGGATGAAACATGATAATGATACAGTTTCACATAAAAGAAGAGAAAAGCAATGTATACCCAACCTCGAACAGTTCTTGACGTTCTTTATACGAGAAAAATCCACACAATGGCTCATGATCTTCCTGTCGTGAAAACTACATCCACCTGAGGATTCCACGGTACAACAACACCAACCGATCCCCAAGAAAACTACATTAGAATCATGGAGATTACATGTTATAATATAGAAACGAGAAATAGGAGAAGACGAACCCCAAATGAACAATGATAAGACAGACCTTATATCAGAGATTGATCGATACTACTTGGTTGCATCAAAACAGAGCGGAACCAATCCTAGGAAGAAAGTTTGATTGAACAACTCCTATGGAAAGGAATGAAAGGTTCGAGCGTCTCACAGCTAAGAACAAGGAGAAATAATTAGGGAAGAAGATATCCTGTCCCTTTAGAAGATTAAATAGAGCAATGGTTTAAGATACACTTGATTTCACATTAAAAGCGGATCACATTAGACCACGTAGTTTGAACAAGTAACAACACCCCAGGCCTTAGGAATAATTATTTTAGGAGTTATATCCTTTGAATCGGCCATAGAGTCCATAATATATGGCTTTAAATGTATTTTACCTCAAAGGAAACATCAAAGGGGTGAAACTGTAGGAAGTTGGAAACACTATTCACATACTCAAAATTTGGAAAAGGAAAAAACATTGTTCATGAACCTCACCATTAGAACCCCACTAATAGAACACTGTTTATTAACCTCGCCATTAAAGGTTACCAATAGAGGTTACCAATAGAGGTTACTGATAGACCTCACTATTTTGGAAACACTATACACCTACTGTTAGAGGATACTGATAGATTTCACTATTTTGGAAACACTGTACACCTACCATTCTGGAAACCCTGTATACATACCATTAGAGGTTACCTAAATTGGTTACCGATAGACCTCACCATTTTGGAAACACTGTTAATGAACTCTAAATTTGGAAAAGGAAAGAAAATTTCATCGTTCGAACCTTACCATTAGGGAAACACTATTCATAGAACTAATAATTTGTAAAAGGAAAGGAAAGGTCACCGTTAGAGATTACTGATAGAGGTTACCGATAGAGGTTACCGATAAAACTATTCACCGATGGATCTATTCATAGAATTGAAAATTTGGAAAAGGAAAGAGTTGTTACTGTTACTGTTTACCAATAGAATTATTCCCCGATGGAAATGTTCACAGAATTAGAAATTTGGAAAAGGAAAGAGTGGTTACTGTTAGTGCTTAGCAATAGAATTATTCCCCAATGGAACTATTCACAGAACTAGAAATTTGGAAAAGGAAAGAGAGGTTAACATTGGACCTCACCATTGGCACTGTTCACAGATGTTTATCAATGCACACTTCACAAATGTCTACCATTGTAACTATTCACTGAGGGTCACCGATGACACTGTTCACTAAAAAGGAAAATTGGAAAAGTGTTGGGGATATGTCACCTTGACCTCCTGGAACACCTCAAGAACCATATTTTCACAAAGGAATAGACTGAGGAGGTCTGATACATTACATAGTTTTTTATGTTTCATGATATTTTAATGTTATTTTAAGTTTTATAATAGGGATTACATCTTAATGTTACCAAAGTGGTAATTTTTTTATGTTGAAATCTTGTCGTTTATCAGGATTGTTTATGATTACATTACTCATGATAATGTATTATGATCCATATTTATATAAACTCATGAATTTAATTATAAATTGTTTATTCATGATATTTTCATTTAATATAACCATTTTAATACTCTTAAGAACATATAATAAATGGGAAAATATTTTTTAAAATATTTTACTCCATTTCTCTCTTTGATCAAAATTTTTTTTCTAACAAAATAATGTTTGAAAAAAAGGTTTTCAAAATGTTTTTATCAATTCAAAAAAAAATATTGAATAATTTTTAACCCATTTTCCTCAAATTTTATTTTAAAGGAATATTCTTGTCTCTTTCCAAATAAGGGAATTTTTAATCTTTTCACCATAAAAAATGAATGTTATTTATGGAATGTATGAAATTACCTACTGACATGAAAATAATTTTTTTTAATCTTACATTCCATGTTTACCACCTAATTTTATAAGAAACTATCTAATTAATATTAAATAAATGCATAGTTTAAAATGTGGTATTCAATGAAAGTTATTTTCAAAAAGATTAATGTTTATAATTTTTTTTCAAAATGAAAAGGATATTTTCCTCAAGAATTATTTTAATGATATTTTATTTATATTTCCATTCATCAATATCAATAAAACTTGTTATTACTAATCATCCACTATGGAAATTTTTTAATGATACCATAATTATTATTTTCTTAATGGATTATTATTACATTAATTATTATTTTTGGAACCCATTCCTTTTCCCCAAGTTAACCATGTGTAGAAGAGATTATTGTGGAACCAATATCTTTTCCATAGGTTAATCATGTTTCAAAGAGACTGAAATGAAATCCATTTACTTTACATAATTTAACGAGGTTATAAAAGAATAATGATTTTTCTACGAATTTTATGATGAAATATATATATATAATTCATTCATGTTGTGGTTCTTAGACATTACAACATAAATATACCATGGCCCAGATCATGCTGGGTAAGCCTGTTGCATCGTAAAATTTTGTGGCCTAGGGAGAAATAGGTAATACCATTATAGCTTAAACATGGGGTAACCTAGATATCATCAGGTTCTCCTCTTATAGATTATATAATGGGGTTTCCTAGTTAATGCTCCAATTTATTCGTTAAATAAAATATTGGATGTAAGTCATATGGTTATTTCAATTAAAAGGGTTATGAAAGGGTTTTATTAATATGATTATCTATGTTTTGGAATAGGGGTTTTAATACCATTACATGAGATTATAATTTTTCTCATGATAAAGATTTATATCATATGGATCTTGAATACTGTTTCAAATGACTCCTTCTATATCCATGTTTTTATAGTTGATGATTAATGTATTGATGTGTGTGAGTTATTTTTTGATTCACTTTTCACTATGATTGTTTTCTCATACACATATTCACTTATTATGTTCATTTTTCAAATTAAATTATCAATTATTATGTTTAATCTTACTAGAAATTTTAGGTAACACTTCTTATATTTTTCTCTTCCATAGGTTTTAGAAACTCGACCCCGGCTAGTCCAAAGTGGGTGTTTTCTGTCATATTTATTGGTAGAAAATAAAAGTAAATTACATCCCAATGGACTAAAAAATTTATAAGTCTTTTTTAAGATAGATACATATATTATAAATTAATAATATAATGAAAATATATTTTTTTCTTCATTATAAATATTTGACTTTGAGGAAAATACATTTTTGCATCTAGTATATCCTTGTGTATTTTCCTTAATTTTGGGATTCTTGGGGAAATGAAACATAATAAGGGTGATCTCAAATGATCATTATGCGTAAAGTAAAATTTATGAAACAATTAATCAATAATAATAAGCAATTTGGAAATGTAAAAAACGGAGAACACATTCCATGTAATCAACAAAATTAATAGAATTCCGTAAACACTATAGAATGGTAATAACTAGAAAAACATTACATTCAAATAAATAGATAAGGAAAAATAAATATGGCATGGAAAGAAACTAAAACACATGAAATTTAGATAAATAAAAAAATGTATACATAGATAAGTTGTTGAAAAATATAATCAACGAAAAACAACTAAAACTATATGATGGAAATACATAATTATTGGAAGTTATGTCTAAGGAACATGAAAACCCATTCCATTAAGTCCTTTCATAAGATAGTTTAAAATATTATTGATTGCACAACTACTTTTTCTTATGATAACCTATTTATTCATTGAGTAGATATATAAAATCTATACTCCACCCATTATTTCTTGTCCAAATAATTCCTCATATCAAATAGATGAAATAAATAATATGACTTCTCTAATATCCGTATTGAACAAAGAATATAGAATTATCAATATTTACCCAAATAATCAAATAACTATAAAATCAAACACCATATGCAAAATGGTAAATTGTTTTAGAAATAGTAATATCCATGAAAACGTTAATGGATAACTTTTGGGAAATTCAATGTTTAATGATAATATGAGATTGAATATTTTAGGGTTTCTAAATGGAATTGAGGAATCAAATATATATATAGTGTCCTTGGAAAAATAAATTATAAACCATCTATATGATTATTAATTATGGTATCTACATATCATTTCCCAAGTGGAGTAAACTAAATTCTTGTTGTCATTGATAAACAATAAGAATAATTTCCTAAAACATTATTGATATAACCATTTCTATGAAAATAAATATTAAAAAATTTTTCCTTAAAAATTAATATATTAAATATGAAAATTATGCTTCGTAGGAATAAAGGTGGGTAAATCCATACAATTTAAAAATAGAATATTCCTCTTTTCATGGTAAAAAGGTTAGAATAATTAATTTTTCATAAAGCGACAAAAATATTACATTGAAAATATTGGTAAAATAAATAAGGTTAAAAATGTATTTACAACACCATTTAAAAAATAGTTTTTAATTCATCTTAATAAAATATTGTTTTTAGAAGAAAACATGTTCTATGACTAAGGAGGGAAATAAAGTTGGGTATTCTAAAAAACATTTCCTAAAACACCTTTAGTACCAGAGGGTGAAAAAATCATACTAATACATGAAGATGTAAAGAATAACTAGAGTATAGGAAAATTAAATGGTTTATTAAAAAAAATTATATAATTTCCATGAATGTAAATATAATTGAATGATCATTAAAGCTACTGTTGAGGAATATAATCTTTAAACATTCCAATGTGTCCGATAGCACTTTGAAAAACATTAAATCATATACCTCAAAAACGAATAATATTAAATGAAAGTTTAAAATAACATTAATATAGAATAATTTATGATATAATATATAAAAATTGACATCAGATACACCACAAAAAATAAGTAAGTGGTTAACATGACATTTATCTCATAGAAGTAAAATGTAAGATGAAAATACCTTACCTTGTTTTTCCTCTTTGGGGAATGTCCATTAATTTACTATATAACAAAATTATGTTAATTATATTCGTGGATGTATACCTTATTCATGTTGAAAATTACATTTTCTTCTATTATTACCATGTTTTGTACAACTACTTAAACAATTATGTTTATAATGTATTTTTTGAGATAATTTGGTTTACGTGTCAAAAATATATTTGGTAGGTTATCTATGGTGAAAGAGTTCATTATATAAACAATATAGAATAATAATCCTGAAATAATTATTATTTTTGTACATAAATTATACATTCAAAATTAATCATTAAATATGGTTGTGAAAAATGAATCCAAGTTACAGTCATGGAGATGGTATGTCGTACGTACACATGAGTAACATTCACATTTTTCAATGATCATTATGGAAATAAGGTATGTAATAATATATCATTATAAAATTATAATTAACTCATAATAACATATTTTTTTAATAATATATAATTATATATACAATTAATGTGATGTGAAATGAATCACATTGTGTTGAGGAGGTTATAGTCCACACATCCACGAACGACGTTATCACTTTTTATGTGTGTGAATGGGTAAAAAACATAATAATATATTCAAATATATATTATTCATAAATAAAGGTAATTATTTCATTAAAATAAAATATATGTTTTTTAAATCACACATGTTTAATTAAATCCATATTTTATATGTTCTATGTACATCATGAACTTATCACATCGCTCTGAGAGGGTGGTAGTCCACATTTCCACAAACAATGTTATCGTTTTTACATAAAAGAGATAGTATAAGGTTATATGTTTTAAAAGAATTAAATATTATTAAATAAAATAAAAATATAGTAAATATAATATATAAATATATTTTCTATCATAATTTCCACCATGAGAGGTTGTAAAGGAAGAACGAACAATTATTATTTTGTGAGGCAGAAGTTTTCCGTTCCCATAAACAAGATGTTTTTTACCCATTATATAGAGGTGTTTGTGAGTATAGGTAAAACAATTATCTTAAAAAATCCTATTATATTTAGCATACATCTTTTTATATAATTATAATATAAAGAGTGTTTATGGAGATGAGAATAGAAATAAAACTTAGAAGTATATGGAAAGATTTGAACTCTTAATCTGGTAACTCCTTATGGTTTTCACCAAAGAGATTTATTAGATATTAATTATTTACATGGGGTGGATTATAGGAATAAGGGAGGTATTATTAAAATATATATTTTCCAATATTTATTGAGACAATTTTTATTCATAGGTTAGAGGATGTGGGAGGAAAATGAGGCCCATTTATAGTTTAGTAGGTTTGTTGATCTTCTAATAATTTGAAAATGGAATTCCATGCATGTTTTTAACATTGCATGTGGATCTAATAACGAACCCAATATATATAAGAAATTGTAGGATCAAAATATCTTTAGATAATGTATTTTTTTAAAAGTGTATTGGTCATTTTAGGCCTTACATTTAAGGGTTAGCCTTTTATTGAACTTAATTTTCTATAAATTGTTGAAATTAATTTTAAACAATTTCGCTAATATTTTTGTTAAAAAAGTATCCCATTATAATAAAATATAAAGTATCCTTATAAAAAATATGGAATCCATTTTTTCAAATTTAAATCTGATAAGTGGAAGAAATTTATTTAAAAATCATCCCGAGTGCGGGACAAGAATGTACGTTTTTAATGTAAATACATATAAAAGTTTGATAAGTTTTTGTATTCAATTTAATTGTAAAATTTATTTTAATGAAATAAATTGTATTAATTGATTAAAATATTATATAATTAATTTATAAAAATAATATAATTCAAAATTTATCATTATAAATAAATTATATGGAATATAAAATTCTAACTAAAATCATGTATTTTTCCGTATTCATTAAAAAATGAATCTTCCCAAAAAGATAAAAAAAATTCACAATGAGATAATTTTTATTTTTATCATCCAAATATGAAGATTATTTCTACATATTAAATTTTTAAAATGCTTGAAATTTTTATTTAAAATGGGTTCTCCTTTAGAAGGCGGCAATACCACCTACAATAAAGTATAATATTTTATGTGTAATATTTAGTTTGTTTTTATCTTATGATTATCAAATATCTGGGACGAATATAAAAAATATTTTATTTAATTATATATATATATTATAGTAATGTCTCTTAATAATTTTAATTAATTTAATTTATTATAATGAAATATATTTTTGATCATAAAAAATAGTTTCCTATAAAAATATTCCCTTCATATTAAATTAGTTCTTATATACATTTCAAATTAACTTGAAACCAATGAATTATTTTATATTTTTTTAATCCATATGTTTTCATAATTTAGTTATTAATATTCATAAACTATAATTTAATGGATAGTTTTAGTCTAATTATACTAAATAATCTTATTTAAATAATACGTCGTTTGGTAAAACTTGGTCTTCAGTGTAACACAAACCATCGAGAAAACTCATTTTTAAATTTTTCATGCACTAAATCAGTGCCACATGCATTAAATGGTAAATTATATATTGAATTTACTTATAATTATAAATTCATGAGATATTATATTTCCTTATTAACTTGGTGTTTCATATCATAAACACTATTGAATAAAATGTTCATTTAGATTTTTAGGTCATTACCCTGGTTATAAGGAATGAGGTTGAGTGAATTGTGTCTATAAGGGATTCCAAATAGATTATGATGATGAAATAAAGTGAAATAAGAGAATATAGGTATAACATTAGAAGATGTTCTTACTTATGAACTATTTTTTATGAATCAATGTTTATATGAGTTGGTCCAATTTACCTAAAAATCTAAAACTAAAAGGTCCATGGGTATATAAGTGAACCAATATTTATTTTTGATGATTTATTTTTTAATTGGAAAAAATTATTTCACATTTTTTATATAAAATATGAAAATTTAATGATTATGAAATTAAAATTTGATCAGAGAGTGTGGGATCTCAATTGTTATAGTTGATATGAGAGGATGTTTTAGGTAACTTTGGAGATTGGAATGTTTTCATGTGAGGTTATCATAAGAGTTAGAGATCCCATCATAGGTCTATAAGTATATAGATGACCATCTGGTGAATGTGTTATAAATTCCAATGAGGTTTTAATTGATGATATGATAAATTGACAAATAGATTTTTTTATGTCATTTTATTTGGTTAGTGTTTGGGTAACCCCTATTTTCAACACGATGTTTTATTTAGTGAGGATTGATTTTTTAATGTTTAATTGAAGTGAAAGGGAGAAATTGAAAGCAGGGTAACCTTTTCTCATATCTAGTAATGTCGAGGGGCTTGAACACTAAATCGAAGGGTGATAAGGGCGTAACATGTAGTACTGTTCTATGTGATGTCCTGGTCAGTATGAAATTCTTTTAGTTTATGATTATGTTTATTTCAGAAACATTTGGGATTTTATTTCGAGAATAATGGTTCATTTTTGTTAAAGTATAAATTATCAAATCCTTATAATCATTTTGTTTCAAACATAGTTAGAAAATGTTTGAATAATTTTAAGGATATTCATTTATTGAATAATTTAGTTTGATATTTAGGTATTAATATTTAATTTTGAAGATCAATGTAATATATGAATGTTTTTTTATTTATGGAATTATCATACCATGTACTGACCATTTTATTTTTTGTTAATGTTTAAATAGAGTATGAATATTTTTTTATTCCTTTTATGGTAATATAATTCTTTAAATGATGACTTTTAAGGCTTCATGAATTGAAAATTCATCATAAATAGTCATCATTTGAATAAAAATATAAGATTTTGGTGTAATTTTTATAAAGGATGAAACTCAATTTATCATGTAATAATATTTCTACATTCTCTTAGTATAAAAGATAAGAAAATTCCTCAAACTTAAGAAAAGGATGTTGAATCTATAATCTCCTAGTACCTTAAATTTTTTATGAACTGAGGGCCTTCTAGATCATCAACAATATATGATTTTGAGGCCATGTTATTTAAATTTATCATTCACTTTCTTCTGATTAATTACCTCAATCACTCTGTATTATTATTTGCGCTTCTCCTCCATTCCCTCCTGTGTTATAAAATTCGGAAAACTAGTTATATGACATTCAAGATGAAATTAATATATTATTTTCACTCCAATTAAGTAGATATTTTTATAGAAATTTTATGTTGTTTTACAACAATTTTTTTTTAAATATCCCATCACATATTACTGAGATAAATATCAAATTAAGAGGATGATATTTATTAAATAGGGGGGAGATGAAACACCCTGATATTTTTAAAGAATAAGACAATATTATATAGACTAATGGGAATAAAACACTAATTTTATCTTATGGTATATGAAATAAAGAGTTTCTTAAACATCTTGTGTTACATGCAACACCCAATTTAGCTTGTATTTCATCAAACACTGATATTTTTATATTCAATTATGTTTTTAACATGTAGCACCAACATTAAATAACCCATGATATATATTATCATTATAAACTAGTCATTAAAATATAATTTACTAAAATTACTAATTTAATTATTAAAATATTGTTTACACATTTATATATAATGAATTATTTGGTAACTAATTAATAAATCCCGTTTTAAAATAAAAAGATTTCTTTTTCTGAAAAATCATTTTAATGCAAATAGGTGTGTTTTATTCCAATAAATTTATCAAATGATTTTTTTTGATTATATTAATGAAATATATATATAATATATTTAGTACAATTTTTAACATTCATCCTCTGTGCTTTCTATACATGATATATAAATAAATTCAATTTTTCCGTTAAAAGATGTATTGTTCAAAAGAAATATTTTCGTCGTTTTAAGGGTGCAGTAGATGAAAAATTAATATTTGAAAATTTTATAAATTTTATTTGGAAAAATAAATTTTTTTAAAATAGGAATTTAAAAATAATATTAGTGTTAATTTTTGGTATTTTTTTTAAGTTTCATTTTTTGATGAATAGAGAAAAAGTACTGATTTTTAATTTAAAACTATCTTTTCATCTAGGTAATTAAAAATGTCAGATTATATTTTTAATTGGTTTAAAAATAAAAATAGTTAAATAATAAATCTATTAATCCAAATTATTTCATTTGAATCAATTTCATCTTTAATTTTCACTTAAAAACATTGTAAACTTTTGAGCCTTTTCACTTTAAAAAGACGTTATCTCCTCTAGACTATAGGATTAATTTTAAGATAATTTTGGCCACTTATGTGAATTGAATTTTAAATAATGGATTAAATATTTTTAATTATAATTATTTATAATATCTAATAATTTCAACATAATTTTATTACCAATGTAATTATTAAAAATAGTAAAAATTAATTACGAAAATTAAGGTAAAATGAGTTTACCTAGTAGTTAAACATTAAACCTAAGGGGACAAATGAATAAGAAACTTGTCCAATTCCAATTTTATCACCATATTTAAAACATATATATTATATTATATATCGTTTTGAGTTATTGGAGCCACATAACAAGGAAAAAATATGTGTGGGATTGATTCTATAAAAAGTTATATGTTTTCCACTCACCCAACTGAAAAAGGCCACCTTATATCATCCTATCTAAAAACTACACAAGCCCTGTGTATTGGAATATACCTACCCAAATAACTTCCCACTTAACTCCTACGATTATTGGGTACTTACTTTGGGAATAAATCATACCAGGGATGTTCTTTGGTGAAAACCAAAAGGAGATACCAGAAGAAGAGTTGACATTGTCCAATGAGTATTTCTATTTTATTTCTTTTTAAACCCCTTAAATTATTTTATAACAATGAATATATAATATTTCGAATATATTATGTATAATTTAATGTTTTAATATGAGTATTATGACCTACACACATACATACTTCCATCAAATGGGTTGCAAAATCATCATTCTTGTGTACGGAAGACTACCACCTTATGAAATGATGTCATTCGTTTTTCCATTACTACATATCATGTCTAGAAACAATTATATAAATACTATTTATATATGATAATTATGATATTTATAATTTAATTACACCACTATAGTAATTATAACACTTGTACCTTTTTTTATCTTCCAATACGTATTGGATACGATAACATAGTTCTTATGTACGGTGGACTATCGCTTCATGAAGTGATGTGATGCATCTTAAATAGAAGATTACATGGAAGTCAATAAGGTTAAAAATAATGAATATATACATAATAAAGATAAAAAATTATTATTTTCATGATTCATATATATTTTTGGAAATATAATATATGATTTTATTTATTACCTTTTTACACTTTGCAAAAGTGATATTCACTAGTGCAGAAAACGTTATTTTCATCGGTTATTTTTCATTTTTTACGTAGGGTTTTAGCCAACGTTAATACAGAAGATGTTATAAATAATGTTTTTATGTCGGTTATTTAAAAACCAACGTAACACACATAACATCGCGGTGTTTATCACGTCGGTTAATTAATAACCAACGTGAAAAAACCCAGGGAGCGGGGTTTATAAAGTTGGCTATTATATAACCGTCGTGATAAACCTGGGGGGGGATTTATCACGTCAGTTATACAATAACCGACGTCATAAACACGTACGGGTGACTTTATCATGTCGGTTATTGAATAAAAGACGTGATAAACTCCTGGTCTATGGTTTATCACGTCGGTTATTAAATAACCGATGTGCTAAACTAGTCCCGGGAGGGGTTTATCACATCGGTTAATCAATAACCGACATGATAAAAAGCCGTGTAAATGGTTTATCAAGTCAGTTATTAAATAACTGACGTGATAAACCAGTCCCGGGAGGGGTTTATCATGTCAGTTACTGATTAACCAACGTGATAAATCATTTCCTAGGTCGTTTATCATGTCGGTTATTACATAACCGACATGATAAACCATGCCACAGATGTTTATCACGTCAGTTATGAAAAAAATGACATGATAAACTCTTATTGATTTCTTTATCACATCAGTTATAAAATAACCGATGTGAAAGACAATTTTTTTTTAAAAAAAAACCCACTGTAGTCATCTCCTCTCCCCCAAAATCAACAAGAAATCAAATCAATAATTCTTACCACAAAAACAGAAGATCAAAATATGAACTAAAGAAAATTTAAGCATTTACATTGATAACAGATAAAACATACCCACTTGATAGCCCCACCCTCATGTATACCCCCTATACAGCCCTCCCCCACCCCATTGGAGCTCCCACCACACCCCTAGACTACCCCCAACCCCCTGGATTGCCCCAAACACACCTCGAAAACCCTCCAACCTTCTGAACAGCACCCCCGCACCCCCTCACCCCACATGACAACCCCCACCACACCCCTGGACTGCCCCCGACCCCCTGTACAGCCCTAAACACCCCTCGACAACACCCCCACCCTCTTGAACAGCACCCCTCACCCCATCACCCCACTTGACAGCCCCCACCACACCCCTGGACTGCCCCCTGACCCCCTAGCCAGCTCCAAACACCCTGGGACAACCCCCCCCCCCCCCCCCCCCCCACCCTCATGTATACCCCCCATACCCTGGGCAGCCCTCCCCCACCCCATTGGATCCCCCCACCACACCCCTGCACTGCCCCCACCCTCCTGAACAACACCCCATCACCCTGTCACCCAACTTGACAGCCCCCTCCCCATTGGAGCCCCCACCACACACCTGGACTGCCCCGTCCCCCGGGACAGCCCCAAACTCCCCTCTACAACCCCCACCCTCATAAACAGCACCCCCTCACCCCACTTGACAGCCCCCACCACACCCCTGGATTGCCCGCCGACCCCCTGGACAGCTCCGAACACCCCGGGAAAACCCCCCACCCTCATGTATACCCCCCCCCCCCCCACACCCAAGACAACCCTCCCACACCCCATTGGAGCCCCCACCACACCCCTGAACTGCCCCAACCCCCTGGACAACCCCAAACACCCCTCGAAAACCCCCCCACCCCACCAGACAGCCCTCCCAGACCCCTGGACACCCCCAACCCCACTGAACACCCCCCAGACCAGAATCCATACCATAAAAACCATCATAAGTAGACCAAAACAAGAAGTAGAGAAAAATTAAACATTCACATATATAACATTCAAAACTTATACTGTCAACTTCAAAAAAAACTAAATCCAACCTAAACGACTACCAAATACACAAGTACAATGAAAATATTCAAAATTACATTTTACATTACAAACAACTAAAATTTTATCAAACCTATAAAATAATTTGACCAATCCACTTGTAGTTGTTTGATGTCTTCAGCATTATAGGGTTGAGGGTCATCAAAAAGATACAAATGAAAAGGATAGTAGTTAATGTGTATAATGAGTAAATAAAATTGAAATATTATGGCATTGTTTAAGAAGAAATATTACCAGGTCAAAATTCACAACTGTCCCAGTTGTTATTATTTCATACATAAATCTTAACATATAATATCCGCATTCGATGATGCCTTGTTTTTCATGACAATTATTTTTGAATGAGTGTAAATTCAATATACTATTTTAATCAAATAAATCAAAAAGAACAAATTATAAATGGATATTTACCTTCGCATTTAAATATTTGATCTTTGCATTCCTTTTCATTGCGTTTTTTCAAAAGTAGACCCACGCCCTATTATAAAATAATACTAATGGGGTAAATTTAAAATTCATTATAATATATAAAACTATTGAGAAATTGAAACTTACTTTTCCAATATATTCTTAAAACTTTCCCGCACATCATCATGGACAGAGCATATCCAATAAAGTGATTCCTACCTTGGGAAAAAAACCCCTAACATCCAATGATCACTGATAAAAGGAAATTTAACGTTAGTGGTTTTTATGTTAAAAGATAATTAACTCTTTGAGAGAGATGTGTTTCATACCTCTCACAAAAAGGCATCATCCAACATTGTGTGACTATATTCTTTTTAAATCATTCAGCAATATAAAGCATTCTTTGTTCCTCATCCAATGCTCATGCTTTAGGGGAAATCAATTGCGGGTCCATGAATCCATATAAATCTGTCAGCTCATTCCTCTCACAAATTTTATAAAGATACCTAATACAAAATAGACATAAGTATACATTTTTAATAAATATAACGCAGGGAAAATGTGTTAAGACTTACATGGACGAAATTTGCACCATGTTGATGCCCAACTTATCTCTAGTAACAAGATCCATGATATCAGTTTTCATAATCCCCACATTTATTTCATGTCCACAAACATGAGCTTCCATTGGAAACTCATAATGATCCGCCAAAAAATATAAATATCTTGACAATCTTTCAAGACTACTGGATTTTGTATCTGATGTCATAGCAATTTTTCTTTGTTGTTGTCTATAAGGTATTTCTTTACCTTTGAAGTATTCCTATAATAATAAATTGAAAAATATATTAGTTTTCAAATTATAAAACAACTTTAATAAAAAAAATAAAATATATCACATTCATACCTCTAGGGTAATGAGTCGAAGAAGTCTGTATGACCAAATTAAAAAATTGTCGATACTATGTCCAACTGTCGCCACCTCATCTGTAGGTAATGGTACCGAAGCTGATCAATCTATAATATCCTATACAGTGACCCTCTGATTCTCTACCTCTAATTGTTGATGATGAACTGTATCTCCTATACAATATACCAACCCATATGCTACTATATGCTGTTGAGAATCATCAACATACAACTCGCAATAAGTAGGAAGATGCGGTGGAGGAGTAGGATAAAAAATGGGGTCAGCAGGTTGAGGTGGGGGAGTGGGAGCTACTGGCGGAGGTGGAGGATAAATAATGGGGTCTGCAGGGGGAGGTGGAGGAGTGGGAGCTACAGTCTGAAATTGTCTTTGCATGATTGCAAACATAGACTGCGCCGACACTCTAATCTTGTCCTCCATCGTCGCATTAATATTATGAATTTCAGACACCAAGGAATCAAGTTTTTTCCTATAAACCCCCTCAATGTTTGAAGTTGAAGAACGTGGAAACACTTTTCTTACCGATACACCTGCCAGATATCCACTTACATGACCAGGGTGTTCGGGACTTCCCAATGCTACAGATAAAATATCTTCCCTCCCAGTGGCTATAAATTTCCCATATGAACTCTTCTCCTCAAGAGAGCCATGTATTAATTAATTGAACATTTCTGTAATGATTGAAATTATATGATGAAAATGGTTAACTTAAATAAATAAAATATATATCTTACAATCCTCTCAGTTACGATTCTCAATTCATCCGAAAGATATTTCCCTTTTTTTCCCTTCAGAGCTCTCTTCCATTTTTCATATCTAGATGGAGGGGATGAAGGGGCCACCTCTCCAGAGCTTGAAGACTCAGCTCTTAGTTGTTGAAATTTTTCTGCCATCATTTGTTCTTCCAATAATGCATACCCTCTCCGAGATAAACTATGAGGGTATACATTTTTAGATTGGATCTCCTGATGAGATTTCCTTGTTTTCTGTAAATTAAGAATATTAAAACATTAACAAAATGTTAATAAGATCATTTATATAAGAAATATTATAAATGTTTACACTTCCCTTACCAAAAATTACTCTTTTCTTCTACTTTCAAAAAACCGTCTCCATGTGTCTTCATCTATAAAGGGATATATACGACATGGATTTTCATGACTCCTATGACCATAAATGAAATCAGATGAGAGAGTTGATTTGAAATCCCTCCATCTCTTGGAAGCCAACGATAAGCATTTCTTCCTGACACCTCCAGTGTCAGGACTATCAAATTTCATCTGATAAAGAATATGTTAAACATATTATATATACTAGAAACATTTAAAGAATATTCAAACAATATAAAATGTCATATGATAATGAAGAGGTTAAACATATTATATATACTAGACACATTTAAAGAATATTCAAACAATAGACAAAGATCTTACCAAAATTGTCTCCCATAACTGAGAGATTATCGCTTTATCGACACTTCTCCAGTCATCATACAGAATGCTTACTTTGCTCTTATCCTGAGTTGCTACAAAACTCTTAAAATATTTTTCATTTGGACCTCTAGGAATATCATCATCATCACACTCAATGACTATCCTCTGATCCTGCGTACGGGCAACTGATAATTTTGGTAAACGTGTGCACCCACGTTTACCAACCTCTTAACTCTTTGTTCTAATAGGAGCATGTGAATTTTCCTCCCTAGAGGTATGAACAATATTCTCATCTCCATAATCATGTGGTTGATCTACTGAATGATTTGTCATTATCCTTCAAATAAAAAAAACAAATGTTAGTTCAAAAATACACAAATTCAAATATTTTAAAACTACTGTAATCAGAAAATAGAAAAGTGTACTAAGTTACGTAATAGTAAACATTGGTAATATGGTAAGCATGTTAAATAATGGTAAAGATGGTAAAGATGGTAAATATGGTAAAGATGGTAAACATGGTAAACCTGGTAAACATGGTAAAGTAATTGCCACTGAACAAAAATAATAGATATATAATTCATGTAATGGTAAACATGATAAAGTAAACTAAACAAACATAAAATAAACAAAAACGTATACTTATTTTGTTTTAAAACATGTTTTAATAAATAAAAAACTCACAACATCTAACATTTATGAAAAAAATAAATGTAAACAAGAAATAAACATATGTTGCCTGTAATTTTAGGAATGTACAAATGGATTGTTTTCCCAAATTCCTTCGTCGTGATCATTCCTTATGGCACAAAACATGTCTTCAACATGCTCATCATTATGTTCTGTTAATCTTTCCATGGAAGTAGGGATATCGCATAAATCAACATCTTCATCAACTTCATCCTCACCAATATATTGTTTTTTCACTTGTAAAACAACATCCCACTGCATATCTGATTGATCTACTACATAGAAAATTTGTTTTGCATGTGTCTCCATTATAAAAGAATCAGCTGTGTCTTCAAATCTATTCAGATTAACAAGTGTCATTCCAAATTCATCTTGTCTGACACTGTTGTTACTGATAAACCATTTACAGTTAAAAATAAGAACTTTAATTTTAAAGTAATCAACCTCCCATATGTCTTCAATCACTCCATAATATGCACTTGATGCAGAAATTGGGTTTTTGTCCTTAGCACTCGAAAAATGAATTGCTTCTGCAAACACCAATACACCATTATTCTGAACTGCACTTCTGTTGTCCTGAGCTTTCATATGAAATGTATAGCCATTAATGTCATAACCTGGCCATGTTATCACATTTAAACATGGACTACCCACTATCCATTTTAATGTCTCTGATACATCTGATCTACCAAGAAAAGTCTTTTTAATCCATGAAAAAAACGTTTTGTTGTGATCATTCAAAATCCACATTTCTTTCTTCTTTGGATGACATTGTTTCAACTCATTAATATGCAATGTGATATACGGTTGAGCATCAGCTATGTTATTCAAGATGTATGATTCTAAATTATTCATCTGTTCAGATGAAAAAGATTTGACTTTCAAGCCACGAATCCCCTTTCCCTCATTATTAACTCGTTCATGGCGAGATGGAGGCAAACCTATGTGTTGCGCCGCAGCCAAGTATCTCGTACAAAACTCTGATACCTCCTTAGAAATATACTTTTCTATAATGGAGGCTTCAGGTCGATATGGATTTTTAACATACCCCTTTAATATTTTCATATACCTTTCAAAAGGATACATCCAACGAAGATATATAGGTCCACAAAGCTTTATTTCTCGAACCAGATGAATCATTAAATGCACCATTATATCAAAAAAAGTAGGAGGAAAATACATTTCCAATTGACAAAGTATAAAAATTTCATCCTTTTCTAAAATGGTCAAAGCATTCAAATCAACCGCCTTGTTACAAATTGAATTGAAAAAATAACACAAATTCATCATAGTCTTTCTAAAACGAATGGGAAATATTCCACGCAATGAAACTGGTATAATTTGTTGCATCATGACGTGAAAATCATGTGATTTCATACCTATCAACTTCAAGTCCTTCAATGAGACAAAATTTTTTACTTTTGAAGAATAACCTTGAGGTACTTTGATATCATTAAGACACTAACAAAAGCTAATTTTCTCCCTCTTCAATAATGTATGACAAGCTGGGGGAAGAAATTTTTGTCTTCGTTTAGGAGTGGGAGCTAACTCCAAACGTATTCCCATTGATAGTAAGTCTATTCTTGCATTCAATCCATCTTTAGTCTTTCCTTTAATATCTAAAAATTTTCCAATCAAACAATCACATGTATTCTTCTCCACGTGCATGACATCAATATTATGTTTAACTTCATGATACCTCCAATATGGTAGCTCAAAAAATATTGACCTTTTCTTCCAAATATGTCTATCATTACCAAATTTCTGTGTCTTTCCCAATGTCACATCATGGTTTTTCACCCTCTCAAAATATAGATCCGATGATAAAGGTTTTGGAGCAGTATCAAAATTTTGTGAGCTATTGAATGCCTTTTTTGGTCTTCTATAAGGGTGATCCATAGGCAAAAACATTCGATGACCCATGTACACTATTTTCCTCCCATGATGCAATTGACAATATGACGTCTGTTGTTCGCAAATTGGACAAGCTTTATGCCTTTTAACAGTGTATCCAGAAAAATTTCCATACGTTGGGAAGTCATTTATAGTGAACAGAAGCACTGCATGCAGTTGAAAATATTCCATTTTATAAGAACCATACACCCTAATACCATCAGCCCATAACAGTTTCAAATCATCAATCAACGGTGACAAGTAAACATCACTATCATTGCCGGGTTGATTTGGACCAGAGATCATTATACTCAACATGAAATATTTGTGCTTCATACAAACTTCAGGAGATAGGTTATAAATTACCAATAAAACAAGCCATGAACTATGTGTGCTACTGAGGGTTCGGTATGGATTCATTCCATCTATGCACAACCCTAATATGAGATTTCTTTTTTCATTTCCAAATGTAGAGTACTGTGCATCAATTTTCTTCCATTGTGGACAATCAGATGGATAACGTATTTTTCCATCACATACCCGCTAATCAGAATGCTATCTTATCCGTTTTCCACCATGTGAATTAGCAAATAAACGTTTGAAATAATGAATTATAGGAAGATACCAAAATACCTTTGCTGGGAGCTTTGTAATCTCTACATCAGCCTGTGATTTCTCTTTCACCTTATACCGTGATGTCCCACATTTAGGACACTCTGACAGAAATTCATATTCCTTCCTATATATAATGCCGTCATTCAGACATGCATGTATTTTCTTGTATCCCAATCCCATCGGGAATAATATTTTCTTGGCCTTGTAATGTGAATCTAGAATATTGTTATCTTTTGGAAGAATGCCTTTCATCAATTGTAGAAGCTCTGTAAAACTTCTGTCACTCCATCCATGTTTCGACTTCAGGTTAATCAATCTTAACACCACCGAAAAAACCGTAAAATCTATACAACCAGGATATAATGGGTTTTCAGCATCACTATATAGATTCTCAACTATCGGTTCTATCTCAATTTGTTCTGCTACAATATCGCGAATCGTTTCATCAATTCCATCGGAGTTACCGTTTGGTGAATCATCATCTTCAGTGACATTTCGTCCAGTTTCACCATGCCAAATCCAAGGGCTGTAACTCGGATTAAAACCATGACATATCAGATGATCTTTTATCTCTCTACTTTTAAACTTCTTCATATTCAAACATTTCAGACATGGACAGAAAAAATGTCACTACTTGGAACATTTCGTTTAGAAAATTCCAAAAAGGCATCAACACCTTCCTCATATTCATTTCTCATTCTATGTTCTGTAATCCAACATTGACTCATTATTACCTATAACAAATATCAAAAATATATATATTTTTAAGATAAGAAAAAAATAAGTTTATATGAAAAAAATCATAATTTTAATGTAAAATAATTTTGAAATATAAAACAAATCTATGCGTATTTAAAAAAATATGCTTGAATATTATTATTAAAATAAAATATAGTAAGATATAATAGTTTTAAATTCCATTTTATAAAAGAAAACCATGGCGCCTACATGGTTGATAGAAAATTGGAGAGAATGGAGTAAACCTGAGAATCAAATCATATTTAAAATAAAAACTTAGATGGAGAAAATCACAATGTAAATCCAAACACCCATGGACACCCCCAACCCTCTGGATAGCCCCCCACCCCCCGGACAACCCCCAAAACACTCTGGACAACCCTCCACCCCCTTGGACAGCCCCCCACTCCCACCCACCCCCAGGACACCCCCAATCCTCTCGACAGCTCCCCAACCCCCTTGACAGCCCCACCCCTCTAGACAACACCCCCACCCCTCCTGGAAACCACCCCCACCCCCTACCCCCATGAACACCCCGGTGGACACCCGCACCCTTTGGACAACCCCCACCCCCTGGATAGCACCCCACCCCTCCAGACAGCACCCCCCACCCCTCCTGGACACCACCCCCACCCCGACCCCCTTGGACACCCCAAAACCCACTGGAAATCCCCCCACCCATCGGACAACCCTAAAAACCCTCTGGGCAGGCCTCCACCCCTCGGACACCCCCCGGACATCCCCCAACCCTCTAGACAGCCCCCACCCACCGGAAAACCCCCAAAAACCTCTAAGCAGGCCTCCACCCCCTTGGACAGCCCCCCAAACCCACCAATCCCCTTAGACACCCCCCAGACACCCCCCAAACCCTCTGGATAGCCCCCCATCCCCCGTAAAACCCCCCAAACAATGGTTTACATATAAAACTAGGGATGGTGAACAACGAAAAACACATGAATTTAATATATACTTCAAAATGAAATAGATGGCATTAAATATTATTAAATATGGCTAATTAAATGATCGTATGATAATTAAAAATAATCATTGATATTCAACAAGTCAAATGATCACAAGTTTCACGATAACTAATATCATAATTTATTTTATCAAAAAAGTCACACAAAATAGTCGACAAACATGTTTCTCACCAACATCACAATTTAATAAAACAATTCCTCAATTTATAAATCATTCTTAAAATTTTTGACATCTTAAACCACCTTTTTACCTTTCAAAAACCCTTATTATGTGAATAACATCGCCAAAATATTGCATTTACACCATTTTATCACTTTTTTAACACACTAAATCATTTTCAATTTTCATAAAACAATCCTAAGAGGAACAACCATGTTTTGCACACAAAAGAAATTCCAAAACCCCCATTCAAGAAAAAAATCATACCAATACAAATCCAAAATATAAATTTCAGCTCAATACACATTTATTAAACCTCCCCCATATTTTAATAATTTACCTCAAATAATGTCACAAACAATACACATGAAAAACAAACATTTTCATAAAACACCTTCAAGAAGTGTGACAAGGTTTTACACATAACACCCATTCAAAACCCCCTTTTGAGGTCCACATGACAAAAAAGATTTAAAAACCATAATTGGATTCCCCTTTCAAAATTAATGAATCACTTTCATAGGTTATAAAATAAACCCAAATATTAACCTAAGAGTCACACATTAAAAGCACCCAATTTCAAGATAAAATGAATATATAAAATTAAAGACATATCCAAATCCATCAAAAAAAATTTTGGGACCACAAAAAATATACAATGTAGGAAAAACGAATGAAAAAAAGCACACAAAAATATAGTGTTGCGAGTTGAAGGCTTACATGAAATGGGGGTTCTATAATGCCTTTTGTGTTGTGAGTTGAAAGCACACAAAACGAGTTGAGATGATAGATCCAGGAAATAAAGCACACAAAAACCGAACGAGTTGAATTCACACAAAACGAACGAAGAAAAGTACACAAAAATCGCAAAACATAAATATAGACTATCCGAAAAAAGCAAATGAAATAAATTAGTTGAAGGCTTAATTGAGTGTTGAGAGTTGAGATGATAGATCCGAGGAGAGTAAAGATGATAAACGCTGTAGGAAAAATGAGTTTAACGCAGCGAGATCGACGAGCCGATTAGGGTTTATCGTGCAAGAGAGGCGAGTCGCCGGACTGTCAAACGAAAATTCGTAAATGACAATCCTCGAGGGTTGTTAATTTTTTAAATGTTTTATAACGTAGGTTATCTGATAACCGACGTTATAAACTGTTTTTTACATTTATAATGCCGGTTATTATAATAATCGACGTTATAAATGTATCAGATACTTATTTTTTTACGTCGGTGATTTTATCACCGACTTAAAAAACGTTTTGTACGTCGGTTATTCTATAACCGACGTAAAAAAGACATCAAAAACCACAGTTTTTTACGTCAGTTATAACATAACCGATGTAAAAAACACGCAGATATCTCGTTTTTTACGTCGGTTATAAAATAACTAACGTACAAAATCCACCGCGCTTTGGTTTTTTACGTCGGTTTTAAAATAACCATAGTAAAAAAACCCCTTGTGCTTTAATTATTTAAGTCAGTTATTTGATAACCGACGTAAAAACCGAACATGAGCGATTTTTTAGGTCGGTTATTAAAATAACTGACATTAAAAATCAACTCACCTTATTTGTTACGTCAGTTATTTTATAACCATCGTAAAAAACCACGTTTCATAGATTATCACATCGGTTATATATAACCGACGTAAAAAATGGTGATGTAAATAACGTTTTCTGCACTAGTGATTGTTATTCATTAAGGCATGGGATATCGCATATTTGAAGCAATGTGATTCCTGTTACATTATAGAAGTGATATATATATGAATATCTAAAAATATTCATGGAATTTTTGAAATAATTATCATTATTTATGGAAAAAATATTAGTCACCTTTTTTCCATAATGATCATTGAAAAATTGAATCATTACTCATCCATACGTATGACCTACCATCTCCATGATCATAATGTTAGTTAATTTTTCATAACCATCATTCATGATTTGTTTTAAAAGTATAATTGATTTATAAATATGAAAATTATTTATTTTTTATTATTAATTATATGTTTAAATAATGATCTATTTGACTATTATCAATCTACAAATTCCATTTTTGACACATAGATGAATATCTTCAAAGCATCTGACGTAAACCTAATTTTTTATATAATTTTATATAGAATGATAAAAACATAAATAAATGAAATATTTAAATTGATAAATTTTTCCATTAAAGTTAATAATTAACATAATTTTATTATTCATATGGATAAATAATAGTCATGATGAATCAGACATACGGTAAGGGTTTTCTTTTCTCACATTTATTTCTATGAAAAACATGCCATATTCACCATTTTTGTTGTTGTATGGTGTATATATTTATTGTAACACCCGACTGTTTTTATGAAATATTTTCATTAATTTTTTTTATTCCGTAGTAGCTTTCCTTTCAGGAAATGGTGAATTTAAACAAACCACAATATGCCCTCAGTATAAAATGAACAATATAACCTAATTAATAAGTTAGTGGGAATAAATATAAATAACTTATAAAAATGTATGGTTAATTCATCGGATACCAATTACACAGGGAATATATAAATTAATTTTATAATTGTATTTTTATATGAATAAATAGTGTGAATTTCTATTAGTAAACAAAATTAATTAAATATATTTTTTATATAATTAATAAAATATTTTTTATATTCATCCAAAAGGTATATTTTTCATTGTGTATGAATAAACCCTGTTTTATGAAATTAATTATTTTTATATTAATCATAGAGTTTTACTTTTAAATTTTATATAAAAAATTTGTTTATTAAATAGTTACAAAAAACTGATATAGTAATTATTTTATTATTGGAGATAACAAATAATTTTTTTCAAAATATTAAAATAATGATAATTTGGTATGATTATTATGTTTAATTAAATTTATAGATTACCTTGACCTCTTAGGAATATAATGAAATATTTCATTCAAGGTTATCTTGTTATTTTAATATTTCAAAAAAACATTGAATTTAATAGTGTCAAAATGGACACTATTTATTTTTATCAAAATATTGTTTCATTAAATTATTAAAAAATCATAAAACATATTTTAGAAATATATAATTTTTATATGATCTAAAATGTTCTTAGGTATTTATATTTATTTTAATTGATATCAAATAAGTAAATATTCCACCCTTCTAATAATAAAATATATGTAACACTAGTTAAAAATTAAATATAATCATTAAGTGTGAATTAAAATGATAATGTTTAAATTGATATAAAAATATGTTTAAAATTTATTCTATGATGATATTACAACCGTATCTCATATTATATTATAAATTTTTACATTTTTGAGGTTTTTCTATGTGGTTTTATTTTATTGTAAATTAATATTTCATAAAGTTTCTTATTGAAACCCTCACCTTAATTATAAAATGGATCCTCCTCCATTATTTCTTCATAACTAATTGCAACTTAAAGCATATATATCCCCTAAAATATTCTATTCATATCTTCTCTTGAAATATCCTATAGGTCATGATATTCCCCAAAGGAAAAATCTCATGTTTTAAGAAGACATTTAGAGGGAGCACGTCGAAGAAGAGGTAATCTACTCTATCGATTCTTCCAAAATTATTTCTTCATATACATAATATAAAGTAGATTTTTCATTATAAAGTAATAAAAATAGTATAAATTATATACTTTTATTTTATTAGTACTATAATACAACCACATTCCATGTTCTATCTATCCAATGAAAAAAGGATTCACCACACGTGCGTTTGAACGACTTACTATTTCCACACCATCGCGAAATATGTTTTTCACCAATGAGTTACATGGACGGGTATAAGTATGGAAATAATTAAATTATAGGATAATTATAACATGATATTGATTTTGAAATATTATACAAAATTCAATTTTTTATAATTAATCAATTATGGGAATGATATCGTCGCTCATTTGTACGTACGACCTACCATCTCAATGATGGGATGTGATTCATTCTATATGATCTTAATTAAAGCTTTATCATATAAATGAATTTAATGAATAAATATGATATATATTATAGTCATATAATTATTTAAATTATTTAAGTATTACTGATGAGAGGAACAATATGTTACCCGAGAAAACATGCATAAGAAAATAATGAAGTTAATACCTGAAGGGCGAGTAACAATGTTACTAAAAAAAGATGATAATATGGTCAAATATGGTATAATAATAATTCCTATTATTATTTAAAAAGTCAATTACATTGTTTTAATCATTATTCAAGATTTTTATATACAAATAAATGATATCATACCTAATGTATGGGATAGTTTCTCAATTTCATTATAATCTGAGATTGATTATACATAAGTACTTACAATGTTATATTTCTCATCCACGTTCATGTTTCCAAAATATGAAATATTATTTATCATCATTGAAAATTGTCTAAAGAAAATTTAACTTGTTGGTGATTATTTATTAAACTATATGAAAGGAATCTTTTTTAATTTTTTGATATCAGGTACTTTTTGAATTATCCAAAACAATTACGAGAAGAATGGTTTATTTTAACCTATATAACATGAAAGGGTTTTTTACATTTTTATAAAAAAATATTTACATGTATCTAAAATTAAATTTTTTTCAAGATTATTTTCAAATAAATTCATTTATTTTAAAATTTTGTGTCATCATGAGGAAGGAAAATTTTTTTGAATAAGAAATTATATTTTCCTCAAAAATTCATTTCAAGGGTTCAATAAAAATTATTTCCACCTAATATGGAATAATTTAACAGGGTTATCTTTCAATTATACTCTCCCTATTTTTCTTATTATTTTATTGTGTTTTTTATTGAATGAAATTTATGAAATCCATTTGTTTTATATGGATTATGTTATAATATAATGATGTTTTAGAAAAGTATTTTATTTCTTATGTTATCCTATAAAGATTGATTTATGTTTCTATGTAACTTGTAAGAATTATTTAACTATGATATGGGTGGAACCTATATCTACCTCTAATTAATTTGGTAAAGATTTATATCTCATGAGATAGTCAGGGATGGAATGAGAAATGATCTTGGCTCAATAATATAGGGATGAAACTAAGAGTGAGATCAGATTAGTAATGGAATTTTTCCACTATGATGGTATTGGAAATTATCCTTGAATAATATTAAATGATTTTATATGATAACATGTATGCCACAAAATTTCATGTCTTATGTTATAAATTTTTTGATTACGTTCATTGATTCTTATTAACTTTTATGATTTATCACATGGTATGATATCATCATCATTAAAATTCTAGATAAGATGTTCAAATGTTAAATTCATTTATTTTATGATTATGATATGATTGATATCTCCATGTTTACCAATACAGAGCATCTAAGATCACCCCTTTTCATGTTTCTCTTCCCTAGGTCATGAACAAGGGTATTGAGTATGATATTTCAAAAGGGGTCTTGTTAGAAAGGAATAATAAAGAGATAATATAGATGACTTATGAACAAATATTTATGTTTCCCAATTTATATAGATATTATACCAATATGGCCCCATCGTGACATTGTTATAATTTTTAATGATTATTCAACAATTTTGAATTAATATATATGTTTGTAAAGTATGGGTCACTATAGTTCATATCAGAGGAACTGTATAGTTAACCATTTGAAAACAGAATGGGAAATCCATACGAATAATCCTAATGAAATTTCAAAGTAATGGTTAGAATCCTAGTGTTTTAGAAATAACCATGAATAACCTAGGATAAAATCTAAAATCTAGTAAATTGAAATTTTATTCTGTATTGTGTGGATTTACCACTATGGTTAATATTTATCATACAATGATTCTTGGTTTTAGTCAATGGCTATAACTCAGAGGAACCACATTAGTGGTGAATGAGACGGGAAATTCAATAATTGTCCTACTAAAAAACTAAATGTTATGGGAGCTGGAATGAAAAAACTTATTGCTATGATCACACAACATTCTCATGATATGAATCATAAATCACATCCAATTGAACAAAGTAGAGATCCAAATATAGTTTAGTCCTTTATGAGGAAATTAACACCTTATTTCAGTTGTTCTTCTGATCCACTAATGTCAGAACAATTGATTAGTACCAATATAATGATATTTTCAGTTATCAAATGTTCAGAACCTGATAAAGTCATCTGGAAAGTTTATTTTTTAAAAGGTGAAGTAGATTATTGGTGGAATCTTATCAGGAATATGAGTAAAAAAGATTAAATTGAATCCATTGAATGAGATGAGTTCAGTACCTTATTTTTAAATAAGTACATCCATCAAATTCATTGAACAAAGTTGGATTAAGAGTTCCTTGAATTTAGGAAATAGGATGATGAATCCATTGGTATCTATGAAACAATTTTTACATGACTTGAAGGGTATGCATCTGTAATCAGTTTACACCCTGAGAGTAAAATTGATATATTCATTAGAGTATTATAACCAAGTCTCTGAAGGAAAATATCTATAAGGGACATCAATAGATACAAGGAAGTCTTTCAATGTGATCTCAAGGTTCTGATTGAGATTGGAGTAACCCATAAATCCCACAGGTTTTATAAGAATAGAAATATGGAATTTAATGGAAAATATAAATACCATACTAAAACGAAGATGAGTTTCCCCTTATGCTCAATTTTTGGAAAGAAACATGGAGGAAGTTTTCTTAAAGGGACTAGAAAATGTTTAACGTGTGGGAGAGAAGGTCATCGAGTAGTTGAATTATGAAGTGATGGGAAAAGATGTCTAATAATGAAAATAGAGAAAATTATAAATAGAATGAACGTCCTACACTTCAATGATAGACATGAAAAGAAATGGTTAATTATTCAAATCAATTATATAATCCAATGGGTATTGATGATGATCGATGTCAGAAAACTCTTAAGTCACAATAAAATGCATGTGACATGATATCATTATCAATGATGTTTTGTATGATAATGAAGTGGGGAAATGTACACTTACCACCCAATCTAATGTAGAAAATGATTTATTTGATACTGGATCCACCCCATTTTATTTATGATGAATTTTTTAAGTGTATATCCACATATCCTCAAAAATTAGATTTTGAGTTATCTGTGAAAACTCTAAATGGAACTATGGTCTCATCAAATGTTTATAATTATTCTAGGGTTGAAGTTTGTGGGAATGTTCTTTCTACCTACCCAGTTATCCTTCCTATAGTGGTATTTAATGTGATTCATTACATGGATTAGATTTCTCTATATGGATCTTATATCAATTTCTATGGAAGGGAAGTCCCGTTTAATATTCCGGATCAATCTACGATCATCTATCGATTAAAGGATTAATATGGCCTTCCTGTAGATATTTATTCAATTATATAGGTCCTGATTCCAATAAATGAAGGTAATCTATCTCAAATGGTTAGGTGGGAGCTCATAATTTATAATACAACCATTTTATGAGAGTTTGAGGATGTATTTTTTGGAATTATTGCCCTATCTTACTCCAAATTGTGATGTTGAGTTTTCGATCAAACACATACCAGGTGCAATGCTAATCTCAAAGACACCTTATATAATTAACCCAATTGAGTTGCAGGAATTGAAGAATAATATCAAAGAGAATCATGATAATGGATTCATATTCCCTAGTGAGTCACTATAGGGTGCACTTGTTCTGTAGGATAAGAAGAAAGATGTATCAACAAGACTCTTCATTGATTATCGAGAACCTAAAAAGATAACTATAACGAAAAAAATATCTTCTTCCCCTCATTTATGACTTGTTTTACCAACTACACAGAGGTCAATACCTTTCCAAGATAGAGCTTCGTTTAGTATATCATCAATTAAAGGGACAATAAGAATGATATACCAAAGATATAATTCTGTACAAGGTATGGACACTATGAATTTAAAGTGATTCATTTTTATCGTAATAATTCCCTAACTATCTTCGTGGATCAAACAAATAGTCATTATAGACTATCTTAATTAGTTTTTGGTAGTCTTTATAGATTATATTCTTATCTAATAAAAGAGTAAGAGAATTATTATCACCTGATAATTGTACTATAAACCTTGAAAAATTAGAATCTTTATGAGTAAAATTTCAAATGTGAATTTTAGATTTAGAATGTTTCATTTTTGTTAACATAATCTCAAGAGATGGGATATATACGGATCCCTAAAAACAGAAGTAATTGAATTTTGGATGAGACAAAGATTGGTAATTGAGATCCAATGTTTTCATGTATTGGTCGGATATTATTGAAAATTTGGGAAATATTTTTCAAAATTATCTAATCCACTCACCTTGTTGACTCAAAAAATAGTTAAGTTCTTTTGGACATAGGAATATGAGAAAATTTCGAAGATCTAAAATGAAGTTTAGCTGGTTCACCTATGCTCACACTACGTTGTAGTAGAGAAATATGTCTGATCTACAGTTATTAATCCAAGAAGGGGTTGGGTTTTTTTTTCAAGAAAAATTATATAGTGACAGCTTATTCCTAATGAAAATTGAGAATCCCTGAAAAAAATTACAAAAATTTTGATTTGGAGTTATCTATGGTAATCATTGAACTAAATTTATGGAGGAATTATATTTATAGAGAAAAGTGTGATATTTATACTGATCATAAATGTTTGATGTATATTGTCACACAAAAGTTGATAAATATGTGTCAAAGATGATGGTTGGAGTTGATTATATATTATGACTACTCAACACGTTACCACCCAGGGAAAATGAACAAGGTATAAGACGCTTTGAGTCGTATGGAGCATGCTAGAAAATCCAAGATGAGGATCACAAAAGATCTAATATTTATGGATTTGAAAAGGATTGATCTTTATTTTTTATAGGAAGTGGGTAAATAATATCTTTCTAAAATAAATTTTCAACCATCTTTATGAGTAAAAATTAATGAGGCACATACGAGAGATGTAGATCTATAAGATAATTTTTGAAATGTTCCAAAATTGAAACTTGATGGAGATGGTGTAATAAGGTTCGTGAACCATGTTTTATTCCTCCCATACCATAATTAGAGAAACATCTATTGGATTAGGCTCATAGTTCTTCATTATATATTAATCCTTGTAGCGCAAATATGTTTAGGAACCTGAAAGAGTATTTCAGGTGGGATGGAATGAAAAGAGATGATCCAAAATATGTATCTTGTTGCTTAGTTTTTTTACAAGTTAGGTCAGAAAGAATGAAGTCTACATGTATGTTACAACCATTACCCATACCATAATGGAAATAGAAAAACATCACTATAGACTTTTTAGTCAGTCTTCCAAAAATATCTAATGTCTGCAATGAAATATGTGTTATAGTTGATCACCTTATAAATTCAACACATTCTATTTATATTATAAAATATTTCCCTCCTTTTCAGACTACAGGTATATATGTAATGGTATTTATCAGATTTTAGGGAGTACCACTTTCCATTATATCTGATTGGTATCTGAGGAATAAATCAATGTTCTAGAGAATTCTTCAACTGATTCTAGATACATAGTTATGTTTCAAAATTTCATAGCATCCCCAGAAAAACAGTATCTATGAGAGGAAAATTAAAAATATAGAAGAAATGTTGAGATCTTGATCTATGGATTTAAAAGGTATTTGGGATCAAGACTATCCATTGGTAGAATTATATTACAAAAAATTTATTTCAATCCAGTATTTAGATGTATCCTTATGAAGTCCTATATGGAAAGAAGTTCAGAAATCCATATTTGTTGGATTAATTTGGGGAAAGGAAGCTATTTGGACCAAATCCTATTTTTGAAATAGAACAAAATGTTTGATCTATTGAACAATATATAAGATAATCTTAGAGTTGACAGAATATTTATACTGAAAACCGATGAAAAGACCTAGAGTATAAATTGGGCGATAATTTTTTTCTAAGAGTTTCTTATTGGAGGAGAGTAATGGGATTTGGAAATAAGGGAAAGATAATCACTAGGAATATCATTCCTTTTGATATTTTGGATCGTGGTGTGAAGGTAGCTTACTGATTGGCGCCTCCATTAAATCTCTCTCATGTTCATGATGTGTTCCATATATCTATCCTGATAAAGTATATAAATGATCCTTTACATGTACTACACTCATTATTTGTACCACCATAACAAGATATTTCTTATGAAGAACAACTGATAGAGATTCTGGATCACATTGAAAAAGTTTTGTGAAATAATACAACTAGCTTGGTTAATGTTTTATGATGGAACCAAAAAATTTAAAAAGATATCTGGGAACAGGAGGATGTGATGAGGTAGATTTATTATCATTTCTTTCTATTGAAGTGATGATTTTTAGCAATAAATTCAGTTTAAGGGGAGTAAAATGTAGCACCCAAGTGTTTTTTATAAAATATTTTATTTAAATAATTTTAAATATTTAAAATCATGTGTTTCACAAATTCATGAGTTTTAACAAAACATGAGATTACATTAGTATAAAATTACTATTATAACCTATCCATTAGGTTAGAGGGAATAATGTTTTTTATATTTTTTAGATAACCTTCTTGTTTTAATGAATAAAAACTACAATAAATTTTAACTAAAAACATGTTATTTTTATCAACATAATTGATAAAAAAAATTTATTATTGAATTGTTTTAAAGTATAAATATAATATATTTTCATTGGTTAATTTATTCTTGGTGATTTTCAATAATTTTACATTGAATTTATATGTAGAAACATTTCAATGTTTTGTAATGTTTTAAATTTTAAAACATGTTTTCTCATTTTGAAAATGAGATTAATATTAAATTAATTACTCCAACATTGGTGTGTTTAATTTTGAAAATGGTTACATATTTTTAATTATTATTTCAAAATTATGTAAATATATATATATTTTTTGGGCTTTACGAATAATAACTTTTTTAAATTTTCTTAATATGTTAAAAGTGTAAATCAAGAATTTAAGGGTAAAAATATTGATATAAGATTACCCTAACAACATTCTTAATATCAATGGATGTTTATTTTTTACCAAAATCATCCTCGAGTTGAAATTGTGTTCTTTTAAAGAAACTTGGATGAGATTAGAACTCCTGATTTATTTTAGTTAAAAAAGTTAAATATGCCTCACTCAAATTTCAACAAATAAATAATTTTTAATATAATTTTATACAGAAGATAAATAAGATTATAAATGCACATTTGAAAGATAAAATGTTTTTATTTACCTTGGTAATTTATTTTTAAATTTTATGAAATAAATAAACACCTTAATGGATTATACATTGATGATCCAAAAATAATTTTACTGATGAAAAATCAATAAAACCCTTTTTATAAAACAACAATAACCATTAAAAGACACAAAAACAAGAGTAAATCTTACTGGTCGAGTATATATCGCTCATAATCATCTAGGGGTCAAGAAATTGACAATTTGGATCATTATAGAGGATATTATGACACTTATATTATTTTATGTTAATGTTTCCACATTCATTTTTTAATAATTTCCACATTTTTAATCTTGGATTTTATAAATGATATATTTGACTAAAAGTATTATTATTAAATATTGTATATTTATATTTAACATAGTATTTTATTATTAATATTTTGTCAAGAAATAAGTGTGTTAGATAATTACACAATACTGATGATGTAATTAGTTTATTAATGGAGATAAAAAATAAATTTTATTTAAATATTAAAATAAATATGATTTGTGAAAAATGATATGTTCAATGAATTTTATATATGACCTCGACATCTTTGTAATATAATAATATATTTTTTTCAATTTTATCTTGTTATTTTAATATTTTTAAAAATCAATTAATTGAATAGTGTCAAAATTCACACTATCGATTGTTAGTTAAATTAATGTTTTATTAAATTATTTAAAAATAATAATCCATAATTAAAAATATATAATATTACTTTAATGGAATAAACTATTCTAAGGTATTTGTTTATTGTCTAATGGACATAAAATATGTAAATATCACACCATTTTAATATTGAAATATTTGTTACCATAGTTAAAAATTTATAAGAAAACCTATGTCTGAATTAATATGATATTGTTTAAATAGGTTTTCCTAAATTATATTTGATGATGATATTAAAACCCTATAACATATAATATTCTAAATTTTTTTATTTTTTAGGTTTCTGGATGTGGTTTTATTTTATTGCAAATTAACATTTCATTGAGTTTCCAAAAGTACCCCTCACCTCAATTATAAAAGGGAACCTCCTCCCAAATTAATTCACAACTCATTGACACATAATGCTTGGATATCCCCTACCATTTTACATTATAATATTTTATATTAACATTTAAGAGGTTATGGTCTTTTCCAAATACCAAATCTTGAGATTTAAGAGGATATTTAGTGGGAGAACGTTGAATAAGAGGTAATCTATTCTACCGATTCATTAAATATTCTTTCTTCTTCTACTTCCTCTTAATTTGATGATTCATTATAAAGTAATAAATCTATTATAAATTATACACTGAAACATTATTATTATTATTAAACAACCATATTCCACCTTCTATCCATCCTGTAAAAAACCAAACCACCACACGTGCGTTCATACGACTTATCGACTCCAAGTAATGGTGTAACTTTTTTACCCCCAACTTACTTGGATGGGTATAAGAATGTAAACAATAAAAATATATGATTATTATAACATGTTATTTATTCTAAAATATTATACACTTTTCACTGGTATACAATTCAACAATTACAATAATGATATCATCGCTCGTGCGTACATATGGCTTACCGTCTCCTTGATGTGATGTGATTCATTCTACATGATCTCTATTGAAGGATGACTATATAAATGAATTGAATGAATTAATATGATATATATTATAATAATATTATTATTTAAATGATATAACTATAACCTATGTACCAGAACAAGAACTTAACTTACCAAGCATGCTTAATAAAATAAAGTAGTTAATAGATGATGGGGGATTAATAATGTCACTAACAAACAGATGATAATATGATCAAATATGATATCATAAAAATGAATATGATTCTCAAAAATTCAATGAAATTATTTAAATACCTATACATGTTTTTTGGATAAATACAATGGATATCATATCTAAGGTAAGGGATAATTTTAAAATCTCATTATTATCAAAGATTGTTTATATGTAAGTGTTTACTTGCTTATATTTATCATCAACGTCTATGTTTACTAAATTTGTAAGATTAATTCTATTCCTATATATTTTTTAAAGTCAATTTTACCCATTGTTGAATTTTTATTCAATGGTATGAAATGAATCTCTTTTCATTCTTTGATACGAGGTACATTTTGACTTATCTGACAATAGTACAAGAAAAATTATTTATTTTAACTAATACATCATGGAAATATTTTATGTTTTCAAAACACGATATTTCCATGAATCTTATTTTACAAAATATCAATTTAATCTTAAAATAAATCTTCTAATATTTGTTTTTTTGTAATTTTGTGTAAATAAATTGTTTTTGAAGAAGAAAGGATATTTTCCTCAACAATCAATTTCGAGTGTTCAATAAGAATTATTCTCCATCTACGATGGAATTATTTAACAAGGTTATGGTTTAAGTATAATGACCCTATTTTTCTTAAGGTTTTTTTATATAATGATATTTTTGAAATCCAATTGTTTTACATGGATTATGAAATGATGGAATGATGTTTAAGAAACACATTTTTTCCTTGGATTATGCTATGATGAATTATCTATGTTTTTTATGAACACATAAGAATGAAAACATTATGAAATGGGTGGGAAAAATATCTCCCTCTAATTCATTGGGTAAAGATTTATATCTCATGAGATTGAAATGTTTTAAATGAGAAATGATCTCAGTTCCGTAATAGATGGATAGAAAGATTAGTGAGCTAATTTCCGTAATAGAATTTGTCCGTTAAGATGGTCTAGAAAATCGTCCTTGACTAGTATGAAATTAGTTTATATTCTTATGTGTATTCCACAATATTTCAAATCTTATGTTATGAATTTTTGGAATATATTCATTGATTCTTTTCAAATAATATGATTTTTCCCGTGGTATGATATCATGATCTTTCATATAAAGGATATGGTTTTCAAATTTTATGGTCTTATGTGTTATGATTATGATAAGATTTCTATCTCCCTATTTATCTTTACAAAGCATACGAGCTCACCACTTTTTATGTTTCTTTTACCAGGTCATGAAGAAGGGTATTAAGTAATATATGTCTAGAGGGGTCCATTTATGAAGGAATAAGTGGGATATAATGTAGATGTATTATGATCCAGTTGTTTAGGTTTCCTTATTTCTAAAGACACTATACCTATACAATCCTATCATGACTTTGTAATATTTTGTAATGAATATTTGTCAATTTTTAATAATATATTTGAATGTAATATAGGTGTCCCAATATTTACCCTGATTTATTATTATTATTATACATAAATTTATAGGGATTTAAATATCCTTTTTTGGATCTATAATTAATGGTGTTTATAGTTTCAATATTAGCATAGTGATAAACTATTTTTTTTATCATTTTCAATTACTGAGACGTATACCATGTTATGATCCTATATTGTTTTATGAGGTGTATATATATCCCCTCTGAAAAGTAATATCATGAATTTATTTATTAAAATGATACCTCGAGTTTATTTTAATTTCTTTCACGAGTATTATGTTTAAATGTTACCAATGTGTTAATGATTTTATGCTAAAAATTTATCATTTATTGGTATTTTTATGATTATTTTTCTAATCATAGTGTATTATAAACCATATCCTAAGAGATTCATAATAATATTTATCCTTTGGTTATTCAGGATATTTTCATTTAATTATACAATTTTCTACTCTTTGGTAAAATGAATAATTTAGATCTTTTTAATGAAAACCCAACCTAATTTCTCTCTTTGGTTAGAAATGTGCTTTCTTCCAAAACCACGTTTTCAAAAAATTATTTCAAAATGTTTTTAACATTTTCAAAAAATAGTTACTAAAATCATTTATATTGATGTCATATTATTTTGAATTTATTTTCAAATAAATATTTTTAACTCCTTCAAAACAAGGTAATTTTCTAACCATTTTAACGTTAAAAAATATACTTTATGATATGTATTGAATTAGCCACTATGATGACTGTCATTTATTTGAATATTACTTCAAAAGGTCACAAGATAATATATAATGGATTTTTTTATATATTTTGTAATTTCAAGGTTTTAAATGTAGTTTCGAGGAAAATGATTTTCAAAATGGTATATGTTTAAAAAAAGTGTTTTTCAGTACGAAAATGATATTTTCCTCAAAAATGTTTTAATGATATTTTAATGGTATTTCCATTAATAAATGACAATACCCATTTTTCTTATCATTAATTAGGGAAATTTTATAATTACACCATCCTCATTATTTTCTCGATGGATTTGTATTATTTCAAATATAGTGTCATGGAACTAGTTTTATTTACAAAGGTTTACCATTTTTCAAATAGATTGTTATGGAAACCATTTCTTTTCCATGGGTTAATCATACTTCAATTATATTTACATAAGACCCATTTATTTTCCATGGATCGATTAGGTTCTAAAATGGTAATTATTGTTTCAATGAGTTTATAACGAAATATATATGTATTTTATTCATCTTGTGGTTATTAAAAATTACATATTAAACACAGGTTTGTCCATATATTATCAGGTAAACCTAATAAAATATAACAAAGGCTGTCCTAGATAGTGGTGGGTAATCCCATCACATCCTAGACACGAGGTTTCTTTGATAGCGATGGGTGAGCTCGTTATAGAATATATGATAGGTTAACCAAGATAATATTCCAATGAATTGTGTAATGAATATATTTAAAGTTGGTCATATGGTTATTTCAATTAAATGTGATTTGAAAAGTTTTATTAATGTGATGCTATAAGTTACTAAAAAGGGGTTTTAATTACATTCTATGTGTTTATAATCATTCTTATGATCAATATTGATATGACATACCTCATGATTAGTAATTATAATGAATCAATCCATTTCCTTGTTTTCATATTTTATGATCCATTTATTGATGGGTATGTATTATTTTTTGGATTCAATCATGCACTATGACATTGTCATCATACCCTTATTCACTTCTTATTCTCATTAATAACGTTAAATTGTCAATGCTTATGGTTACACATACTTATCATTTGATCTCAACCTTCTTATGTTTTCCTCTTTCCCATGTTATAGAGAATGAGGTTGAATGAATTATTTTTATAAGGGATTTCAAATCAATGATTTTGATGACCAAATGTGAAATAATAAAATATGGTAATGAAAAGGGATTATTTTCATATTTATGAATGTTTTTTATGAATCCATGTTGATATGAGTTGTTCTTAATTCTCTATAACACTTAATCTAATTATTCCATTGGTATGTATGTGAACCAATATTTATTTTTGATGTTTTAACATTTCATTGGAGTAAATTGGTTCAACTATGTTCTTATGAAAATTAATAAAATGTAATGTTTAGGAATTGAGCACCCAATCATGGAGTGTGGGTTCTGGGATATTAAAATGATCCTACTAGTTGAGGATATCATTCCTTACATTTGTGTTAACTGGAATTTATCGTAGGCCTCAATATATACTAATAATATGATCACTACCTAACCTCAATATGATCAATTATTATGATACTTAATGGTCTATTAAAAATGATAGAATTTAACTTATAAAAGTAAAAAATAACTAAATTATTGCATGTGTTTTCAATATATTTACTTCTTAATATATAATTTAATCATTCAAAAATGAATTTCATTTATAAATGTTCAGTCTAGTAAATTAATCCATCTTCAAAAAAATTTCCATCGAAATTAACATTTCATCCACTAAAATAGATTAGGGTACCTGTCTTTCATCACCTCATTCGATACAATTATATATTCCACAAACATGTAGTTCTGCCACAATAGTTTGACATGGTGGGTTATTTTTTTCCATATAAATGTGTCTCTAAAATGTAATATATTCTCTAGTTTCTCCAAGTATGATAGGTTTTTCCCCAAAAATACCATCTTTCGATTTAGAACATGTGAGGGGTCTAGTATGTACTTCCTTAAGAGGTATACATATAATACATTTAGTTCTTGAGGTAGGTTAGGTTTGAGATAATGTTGATAGGCCACTACTTTGATGTGATCAAGGATATCAATTAGTATGATGTATTTAGGAATAATATTTCCCCTCTTACCAAATCTGATGAATTTATTCCACAGTAATATACGAAAGAAATTTTTTTCGGATACCACAAATACTAGGTAACATGGAAAAATATCTATATATATAATCTATATAATTCTTGAGGACTCCATATGATTTAGAATGGTTTGAAAGTACTCTTCCATTTTGTGGATAACATCAGGTTCCATTAGCTTCTGATCTTTAAATTCATTACAACATGTTAGAGTTGGACACCAATTCCCATTCATAGCATCATAAGGTTCAATTTGAATTCTATAGTAGAAAATATTGCTTTATGAATACTCAAAAAGGGGTTGGTTCTAAACCAAACATCATTGTTAATACATTTAAAAAGATCTCAACATATCTTATAGAGTTTGAATGGTTTTATCATACCGACCATCCATTTGAGGAAGATAAGTGGTACTAAAGCTAAGTTATGCATCTAATGCTTGATTAAGGCTTCTCCAAAACCTCACGGTAAGACTTAGATATTGATAACATACAATAGAAGGTGAAACTCTATCACACTTGACCTTGGTATTTAAATTATATTATTTAATTATTTATTTTTCAGCCTCGCATTAGAGTTTCGGTTGTTGGAGGGAATAATTTTAAATTTTGCAATCTTTTTTGTTGTTTCATGGTTAACCGCATGATTAGTAACAACTGTGTGAGTCCCATTAAGTTTCCTAGTCAGGGAAGTGGTGTGGAAAATTACTTGAACATGTTGTGTTCAACCATGCGAAAAGCCTATGAGATGGATCTTCCTAATGATAATGTTGAGTTTCATGGTCAGCACATGGTTTCTCAAATTGTGCAACTAACATATGTATGTGCTCCTTCTCTCCAGTAGGGTTTGCACAGTTGGTGCACATTCTAGAAGGCTATGCGATGATATCATATGACCTACATAGTATAAAAAATGATATAAGTATAAAATAAAATAAAATAATTTTTTTTTTAATAATACTAATAATAATATTATTATGAATAATAATATTATTATTATTATTATTATGATTATGATTATTATGTTTATTTTTATTATTATTATTATCAAGTTTATAATTATTATTTGGGGTTTTAAAACTAAAATGGGTATCCCTCTATCCCCTTAACCCACTCAATGTGCACCCCTCCATCTCCTCCCCTATCTCACTCAACGATATCCCCTCTCCCCAACCTTCCTCTCATGTTACCCCCTCACTTGAAGCCCTTCGGCACGTAACCACCTTCCATTGATGAATTCTTATTCTCCCAATGTTGGGTAAGGATATATGTAGTAGGTATTCTCTACCTTATCCTTATTTTTTTGTTTATTCTATTCCTAGTGGTGTACAAGATTTGGTCAAACCCAAATTCATTTGGGGTTTTTGGTTTTGGACGATTCTCGATGAATAAGGATTATTGGACCTATTGATAATTGTTCCATCCATTTTTTTCAAAGATAGTGGTCTTCCCCTCTATATCAGGTAAGGGATTGTATTTCCTTAATTGTGGAATAATTTTATAATAAGGGTTTTGTGGTTTTGAGTTTATGATAATTTTTATATCATGTTTTGGGTCTCTTTGATGTGGTTTCAAACTATAGGAGTCAAGAGAACTTATATGTACTCACATAGGAAAGGAATATATATATATATACCTTCATGGTACATATTCCCTCATGTTATGGGAATATATTCAATATAGTAAGGGGTATATATTTAAATATTTATAAGTGCATGTATGTGTAAATATTAAGGGTCAGTTCGAGTGGTCGTAACAAAAAAATGGCATATTTGAGGTAGGTCCGCTACACCTAGGCCTTTAACATAAATTTTATTATTTCCTAATTTTTTTAAATGTATTTTCTATTTTTATAATATATTGACATTATATATATATAATTGGTAATGTTTCTAGGAAAATGGAATCAAACATGGTTTCTAGAACTTCTCTAAAACTTTTAAAATGGGTTTCCTGAATTAAGCATGGTTTTAAGCTTTCCATTAAACGTGTGGTACTTTTATGTTAAATTGGACTTTTAAATGGTGTTGGAATTTAAATATGATTGGAAATAGTTTTTTCAAAATGAAATTATTCATTTTAAAATAATTTTTCCTTCATGGAACATTGATATTTTGTCATGGGAGTGGAAGAACCCTCTTAAGGCATACCGCCTTGTTTTAGAAAATTGATGTGAATGTTAAATTTTTTATTCGTGATATGTGAATATTGAAGAGGATTGTAAAGTGAAGATTGATGTAAAAAGAGGGATTCACTTAATCAGGGAGATCAATGGTTAGTAGTTGGATGTGATTTTGAGTAAATAAAATGATATGTCCATGTATGTTAGTTTGATAAGAACACACCACCACTTGAAATTGAGAACATGGGAAACTCGGGGTATCAATGTGGTATTACTAGAACTAGTCCACTAGTTGACTTGGAAGTTGAATGGCCTAGATTAATCAATTAAGATTTACTATCACTACACTAACTATATTACGATGATGATTGGAGACCATTAGACCTTGGGGTGCATTCCCCTGCAGTGTCTCGTGCATGAGGACTCTCTGTGTTGTTGTTTCTATACCACATTTAACTGAGGTTTGAGGTTTATATAGTCTCACTTATTCTAGTTAGATATAGGGATTCCCGTGGTTCTATCTTGTGACATGATACTTATGATTTGATTTTCGTTTCAGTTTCACCTTTACACTTTATCTTTTATGAAAATATGTTTTAATCTAAACTATCATCCTTTAATTTTGAAATCTCTATACATACATGGAAATTATTTTGGTTATGTGATAGAAAGGGAATTAATTTTCATGGATAATATTAACTTATGATTTTAATTTTACAAGAATAAAACTCATTATTTTTATATGGTTATATTTTCAAACTATTATGACTTGGTTTTATTTTTTAAAGGTAAGGCATAGGGAATAGAATATTCAGTCATTCCAAATGAGTTTTAATACTCAAACAAATATCTTTACTTTTTTTAGATTCTGGTGCATGTTCCTGATTTAGTTCACTCTTGGAGTGAGTGTGATCTTATAGTTGTAGGTGACTCTTGAGGTCACATATAGGTACATGTGCATTTTTTTTTCTGATTCTATAGTTAGGTTTTATTATTATGTTTAATTTTTTTATTAGTCATTTTTATGGTCCAAATCATTCAGAAATTCATTATTTTTTTTCCAATAATAATTTCCATCCCAGGAGGATCGGGAACACTCTTCAGCCTTATTGCAGGTTAGCTCGGGTTACTGGTTCAGGGTTCATCTGGATTGGTTCATGAAAATATGGTATCAGTGCAATCCCTTGTTATTTTGGGTTTTAGTTATCTTCGAGATTAGCATTATTAGGATTGAACATGTAGGTATGGTAAGGAAGTTAGGAAGCATTTCCCATCCTGCTCCATGAGTTACTTGGGTAGTATGGGATTTGGGTTTTTATTTTGACTAGTATGTATAGATAAGAGATGATAATGGGAGTGAACCAGTGTTAAAATATGGTATTTCATTGAGTATATACTAATGTGTAACTTGAGTGAATAGTTCGAGACATGTCTTGTGGTTGATACTCTCTTGAAAACAGTCTAGTAAGCCATATTGCTGGGTTAGGCATATCCAATAATTCCTTATTTTTGGAGTTTCAAGGTGAGTTATGTTTGGGATTGGTTTTTATTAGAATGAGTGGATTTCAAAAATTAAAATGGGTTTTAAAAAATCGGTTTTCAGAATGTAAAATGGTATTTATGGTTGTTTTTTTTAAATGTATATGATTCTTATAAATGGTTTTCATTTAACAGAATATGTGGTGTTAAAGGGAAAATGGAATGTGTTTTAGAAAATGTTTTGAGAAATTTATAAAATCCATGGAATGTGAAATGAAGTTCACATGAGAATTCAGAAATGTGTATCACTAATTGTAAGGAAATACTTAATTTTTTTTTGGAATTTTAGATTTAGGGTGAATTACTAGTTTAGGAGATGAGAAATGTTTGGAATTGACCCCTGATATTTTCCTAAATGATCACTATGGATGTACAGATGTATATAGTGGGTTATTGGTTGTATGTGCAGATGGATGTTTGTTCTAGAATAATGATATATATCTATGTGAGTCTTTATAAAATATCAATGGTGGGTATTTATGTTATTTTTCATATTGAAAATTCATTTTCATAAAGGTAGATTTCAATATTTTTAAAATTGAGTGAGAAATTATTTAGTGTTTTAAATTTGTGTTTGTTGGACGTTTTCATGGGATCTTGGTGTTAAAATGATGCATTGTGGTTGGAATAGTGATTTGAGATAGGGTTTTTTAATTTTTATTGATTTATGGAATTTATTTATGATTGGTTTTGAATTATCTTTATGCTTCTTGGTTTTTGAGTATGCTTCCCCGAAAAGTCCCAATGGTTTCTAGTGAGTCTCATCTAGTATTTTGTTCAAACTAGAATCCTATAATTGTGGTGGGATTGAGATATTCTCAATTTTTACACATATTTTGTGGTGATCGTGATCCATTGGAGGCGGTGTTCTAGCTTGGTGATGTCGTTAGTGTTTTCAGGTTGTTGGGAACTCCCAAAGCAGTGAGAGTGCAAGATTTTTTGCGTTCATTTGCTGGTACAACTTTGTATTGGTGAAATGCGGTCATCCTAACATCGCTGAAGGATGTGAATTCATGGGAGGAGTTTAAGGACACTTTTTTCAAATTATTCATATATGATGTGAGGAATGTGATAAAATTGGAAGAACTTATGAGTGTATAGAAATTCCAACATATAGTGAATGTCTACATTGAAGATTTCATGGATTTGGTTCCTTTTTCTCTCAATGTTGCATTTCAAAACAGTTGAATGTTCTTCCTATGCCGTATCAGTCTACAGGGTTCATGTACTGGTTCCTTATGGTTTCCAAGAAGGTTCCCCATCTGGCGAGGAGAGTGAACAAGGGGAACCTATTTCAGAAATTTCTTCTTGCTAGTTCGATCATTTCATTAGTCGGTACACTCTCTTATTTACGTCCAATGTGGTCTGTTTGGGCAGTATAATCCATCTTTTCATCTTCCTATGAAGTATTTCCATCGCTATGGTCATTTGGGCCCCTTGGGTATGTTTTTAAAGAAATGTCATCATAAAGAGTGTCATCTAGAGGACGTCACCATCAAACTGTGAGGCATTGGATTCTTCAGAAAAGGTGGCACCAAAAATAGGCCCCATAGTGATGATTGCATGAATTCATGATTTCCTAGGGGTGTGGAGAACCATATATGGAGGGAAGTTTTAGTTTCTATTTTCTCATTCCACAAATTGGTGTAAGATACTACTTGTTTTGAAAATTTATTGGACTTGTTCTCTAGGAGTTCTAGTGGTTGTTCTCCTTTGGGAATGTGAGTCCTTGATTAGTGGTTCTTTTTGGTGTGTGGCTATATTTTCTAAATCTGTTTTGGTTTGGGTTTCTCTATTGTGCTTGATTTTGTATTTTCATATTCGATAGAAATTACAGTTAATAGTTTTATATACCAATTGGTTCTAGTTTCTCCATGGGTTCCCCTTATGACGGGGAATTTGGTTCTTTTTGGGAGTTTCTGATGCTATTGTAGGTGTTGTTTAGATCAGGTAGAGAATATTGGGGTTGGTTTTTTTGAGTTCCTATGTTGGTCTGCTCTGTAGTAGTGCTATGTTTATAGTCAGGTTCTTGTTGTGGCGGGAACCCTCTTCTTTTCCCAATAGTTCCTCTAATTGAAGTTCTTCTTTGAGGTGGCGAGGTGTGACTTGTGAAGTTAAAAGTCCACCTTGAGGTTCACAATTTACCATGATTCATTCCATTTGAGGTTGATCTCTGTTTATCAATTAGCTAGATAACATTTTTGGGGTATAATGTTTTCATGGAGGGAATAATTATCACACCCTGACCATGGAATTTAAATTAGTTTAATTAATAGTTATTTATCATCCAATATTTTTATTTTCAGTAGTTTTCAGGTTGAATTTTGAAATTTTTTTAAATCCTATTATCTATTTCACTATTAGCCTGCATGGTTAGTTGCAACTATGTGGTGCTTGTGTGGTTGCCCAGGCGGGGTAGTGGTGTGGTGTAGGGCCAGTCCATTGTCTGTTAAATAGTGAGACAAGCATGTGAAATGGATATATCAAATGATAGAGATGGGCTAAACGACAAGCACCTTGTTTATCAAACTTTGCTGCCAGACCATGTGTGTGACCCTTCTCTCTAATAGGGTGCACATAGTTGTCGCACGGTCTATAAGACCCTGCGACCAAACTATGTGACCTACCTAAGGATTAAAAAAAATAAAGTAAAATAAAACAATGTAAAATTAAATAGAGATGAAGTAAAATAGAATGCATTTTTTTATTACTAATATTAATTTTTTGATTAAGATTATGATTATAGTTATGATTATGATTATGATTATTATTTTGTTTATATTTCTTATTATTATGTTTATTATTATTCTAATTATTAATTTTATTATTACTATAATGGGTTTTTTAAAACCTAAAAGGGGTCTCCCTATATCTACTTACCCTTACTAGACATGCACCCCTCTCTCTCCTTCCCTCTGTCGCGCGATGACACCACCCCCCCCAAATCTGTTCACACAATCCCCATCCGGTGAAGCCCTCCAGAGCACCACCCCCTTACCCGTGGTGATCAATTCTTCTCCCAATTTTGGGTGAGGATATATTAGGTAGGTCACCTCTCTATTTTTATTCACCTATATTATTTTTTTCTCATCTGGGTGGTGTGAATGCCTTGGCTAAACCATAATGCATTTTTGTTTTCTTTGTTTTTGACGATTCATGATGAATAGTGATTGTTTCCCATTTTGTTGACTATTAATGATATGGTTGTTATAGGTAGTGGGTGTCAACTGTATTTCGGTTAATTTATTATGATTACTTCATTTTGGATCAATTTTATATTATAGGTTTTGTGGTTTTGAGCTGATTGTAAATTTTCTATAATGGATTGGGTCTCCTTGATGTGGTTTCGAGTTGAGAGAGTTGAGAGAGATTACATGTGCAAACATAGGTAAGGAATATATATATATATATGTCCTAATTATAAATTTTACCCCATGGATGGGGGAATATGTGCAATGTATCTATGGTTATTTATATATATGAATAAGTGAATGTGTATGTAATTAAAAAGTGTCAGTTTGAGTGGTCGTTATAAACATGCATGATGATGTGTTCCCCTATAGTGGCTCATGCCTGAGGATACTATGGGTTGTTATTTCTATGCCATGTTTCACTAAGGTACAAGGTATCAAGGGCCCCAGTTGTGGTAGTTATATATAGGGATTTCCCATAATTATCTCTTGTGGAATGATACATGTGATGTGATTTTATTTTCAACTACATCATACATGTTTTCTATTAAATGAAAGGATTGATTTAATATAAAATGTTTTCCTTTAATTTTGTTATTTCTAAGAATGATTGGCAATTATTTTGGAGATGTGACGGCAATAAAATGTTTTCCTCGAAAATGGATGATTGTGATTTTAATTCAAAAAGAACATATAACTTTATTTTTATATGTTTATATTGTCAAACTACCATGAGTTGGATTTATTTTTAATGGTGAGGCATATGGTTTAATTTACTAGGGAAAGCCTACTGAGTTTTAATACCCAAGAAAATATTCTTTAATTTTTTTTCTATTCTAGCGCTACTTTATACATTTATTTCATTGTGGAGAGAGTGTGATATTATAGCTGTAGTTGACCCATGAGGTCACATGGAGGAACGTTTGTAGTTTTTTTATTTATATTTCCAATTTTTTGTTTTATGTTTCTATTTATATATTTTTATATATTTCTATTTTTTTATCGGTCAAATCATTCCAGACATCGTTATTTTGATGTTATACAGAAGATTCTTTCCTATTATAATTGAGAACACCTCTTGGTCTCTGTTGCAGGCCAGCTCAAGTGACTAGTTTAGGGTAGAACCGAGTTAGTTTGTGAAAAACTCCATGTATTCCTAACAATTCCATTAATTATATCTTTTCATGTTGGCCATGATATAAATCTTCCGTTATGGAAATAAAATTTGATAATTTTTTATGGTTATTAACAACCACCCAAATGATGTTATTTCTTTTATGGGTCCTATGGAGTCCCATGATGAAATATGTGGTCATTTTATCTCATTTCCATACTGGTATGGTAATTGGTTTCATCTTACCCTTAGACTAATTTCATTTCAATTTGTCTCAATGGAATACCAAGTATTTCTATACAAACCCAAAAATCTTCCTCTTCATGTTATCCCACCAAATTTTTCTCTTGAAATCTCTATACATATTTCTTATTATTTTATGAATAGAGAGTGATGAGATATTTGTAGAATCTAGATGTTCCTTATTTAGTTATTGTTTATACAAGACTTGTATCTTGGTCATAAAACCATTAAATACTTATTAAAAAATGTAGAACTCTAAAATCATTTATACATTCTTATGTGAAAAATAATCATCATTGTAAGAATCCTTGACCTCCAAAATAATATTTGGATGAGAAGTTGTTTTATTAATTTTGGATGAGTCTCCTTTCATTATTCCCAGATCCAATCTTCTCCTGGCCATGAAAATTTCATAACCTTCAATCATCATCATGGATAAGTTTATGAGATCCTTTCCCCTCAAAGAATATACCAAAATGTTTTCCATCTAGGGATGGTAATGGATTTGTAGAGACCCGTATCTTGACGTACATTGACATTACATTACATTTGCGGAATACTTAGTACATAACAAAAACACACACATAAGGATCGTAATAGTTTAGTGTCTTTGGAAACTCGGGATATAATCTTCTAATCCTGGTGAAAGATCTTCAACATATCCCATAAAGATATTCCTTTTTTATACCTAAAACCTATCTTTATATCCTGGGGAAAAGTAAACATAAAAGGGTGAACTCAAATGCTCAGTAAGGGTAAACAAAAGAAATATCAATCAATCATATACATAAGAACATAACTTTTGGAAATGTTAACCTGTAAACGAGATCATAATTTCATAACCTGGGATAACTCATGGAAGTGAAATTTAATCACAATAATCATCACATAAAACATTAAACTTTGTGGAATACACAGATAATCATAGAGAATCATTTCTTGTTAGTCAAGACTCATTTCCAAGACTATCTTAGTGGACAAAGTCCCTTTCTGAAACGAGTCACCCTCGTTTCAGTCCTGTTTCACTGAAACGGTATAGCCTACCATTCCAGCCATGTCTATCCCATGAGATATAAAATATTTACCCAATGCATTGGAGGGAGATATAGGTCCCACCCAACTCATAATGATACCATTATTATGTGTGCCACAAAATCATAAATCATACATCATTGCATAACCCATGTAATAAAAATGGGAATTTTAAACATCGTGACATCATAAAACAATTAATATAAGATAAAAAAATTCATAAATATAGTTCAATCACAACATACTCAAATCAATGTAATAATAGGGATATAAACAGAATCCTTAATTATCTTAGATGGAAAATAATTTTGATAAAACGCTTGAACTCCATTCTTGAGGAAAATATTCTTTCTTATTCAAAAACACTTTTCCTTTCATAACATGTCATACAATTATAAACTAAAAGAGGTTTATTAAAAATAAACTTGAAAACTTGTAAAGGAAGATTCTTGGAAATAATGTTTTAAAGATCCACTCATGCCGTATAAGTTAAAAAAACATTCTTCTCGTACTTTTGTCGGAAAAGTCAAAAAGTACCTCGTACGAAAAACGACAAAAGATTCCTTCCATATGTTTTACTAAAAACTCACCGAAGGGTAAAATTGAATTTAAAAAATTGTAGTTGGATGGAAATAATATTACATATTGAAGAAACATGGATGTGGATGATAAAATACACCCCAGTAAATACTAAAGTATAAACAATCTCGGATAAAAATGAGATTGTGATATTTCCCTTACCTTATGTCCAATATGCTTTGTACGTATCTGAACCTCCTGTATAATGATTTAAATAATGTCATTAACTTATTACAGAATCAGATTCACTGTTATGATATCATATATGGTTCACTTATGACATTATATTACCCGTTCTTTTGTAAATTCCATGTTAGAGAAGCGTTTTGGGTAAAATCGTTTCATTTATCATAGGTGTTTGGACATGTTGTTCATGACATTATTATTACTTATATCATTATTTACTTACTTAAAGAATATAAAATATGATTTATATATCATATATATTCAGTATATATACATATATATATAATAGATAGATAAATGAAATGAAACACACCGTTCATGGAGACCGTAGTCCGTACGTACGCATGAACGCTATTTTCCTTTCCTTATTGTCTTGAATGGAAGTAAGTAGATGACACACATATATATAAATAAATCCATTAGAATTACCATGTCATATATTTCATTATTATTCATTATATATACTTTATAATCATTCTGGAATGGTTAACATGGATAATGAATCTCATCGCGTCGTGGAGACGGTAGTCCGTACATACGCACGAGCGATGATATCGTTCCCATGGTCATGGAATTGTGTTGAAGTGTATGTATAATATTTCACTATCAATATAACTTTATAATAATAATATATAGTTACTCATTACACCATTATACCCATCCAATTAAGGTGGTGGTGGAAAATAGATTTCACCACGGCGTGGAGACGGTATTCCGTACGTACGCACACGCAGTGATTTCGTTTTCCGTAGGATGGATAGATGGTGAAATAGGGTTGTTTCATACTTATAATAACATATCAGTATATGAGTGATACTGATGTCATTACTTAATAATGAAACAACTAAAGAAGAATAAGTTGAAGAAGAAAGAAATTGGAAAGGATCGTTAATGGATATTACCTCTTCTTTGAAGTGCTTCTTTGAGACCTCCTTTTAGGGTAGTAAAATTGGTCTTTGAGGAAGACCAGAACCTCTAGGATGTTTCTAGGGAAGTGGATAAGAGAATTTGGCAGGGTTTGGCCGAGCTTGAAGGATCAAAGTTGTGTGAGGAAGAGAGGGAGAAGGTGCCCTTTTATAAGGGAGGATAGGGGCACCTTTGAAATAACTAAAAATATTATTTTATTATAAAGTCAATTTCTGTTTTAAATAGCTCCAAATTGATTTATTTCGTGGCTAAGGTGGGGATGGGTTGAAATACTCTCATCCAATAGAATTTAGACAAGTTTAGGTTCCTATTTTAACCTTATCATTTATATTTAACAATAAGTTAAATAATTTTACTTTTACCATGTCTTCTTGTGTTCTTACACTATAAGGTTAATAAACTTACTATAAGTAGTCAAACAAACCCCAAATTGTTTATTATTAATTTATATAACCTTATCTAAGTCATTTGGCCGATCCTTAGATTTTTAAGAATAAAATAACAATTAATAATATAATATTTGTTTTAAAAACTATTTTATGTCAATTTTGACACTATTTAGTATTTTATTTTTGTGAAAATCATAACAGAATGATAAGTTCGAACAGAGTTAATTAAATCAATAATAACATGTCATATTAACCTAAAAAATTAGTGGAATTCATAAAAAGTCTCAAATGATATTTATTTTGGTATTTATAACATCAATTATGTCAATATTTCATTAATAAGATAATTAATGTATCATTGTTGTGTCATAAATAAATTAACTTATTTAATGTCTAAAAATTAAAAATAAAATAAAATTATGTATGAAATCATTTTAGATTTCTAATGAATATTTATAGTAGAATTTATCGTATGTATAACCTCATATTAAAAATGTTTTAGTAAATAAACTTTGATTTTAACTTTTTTAACTCTTCTTTGAATTAAATAAAAATAATTGTCCTAATATAATTAAAGTGGGCCTAAATGGTCATATTTTATTCCTAAGTCTGTTTTTGATCGAATTACACTTGTCCAATAGAATTTGTACATGTGTAAGGGTAATAATAATATCATTTTTACCCTTAATTACCCTATTTACTTTTAACCGTGGTAAATAAAAGTAAAAAGTTACTATTCACCAAAAATTATTTTCATCTCATTGAACCACATTTTACTTACTGACATCAACCGTGTCTCTCGGATTTTTGAAATTCCACTCACAGAAGCGGTAAAATTAAGTTTTATGAAAAATTCATTTTTTTTAACTACCACTTAGTGGTTTCACTATTCATCAAAAATTGAAAGTTTTTAGAAAAATACCAAAAATTAGGCCCAAGCTATATTTGATATTATGAACTCAAAAATGATTTCTATTTTACCAAATTCAAAACATATCTGTTGCATTAATTAATTTAAAAATTAATTCCCGTCGTCAAAATAAAAGGCGTGTTTTTAAGAGATAATAACTATCAAAAGATTGACACTTGTTTATAACTGGTTTAGATGTGAAATTACATCCAATGACCAACATTGTATTAAATTGTAAAAATATATTCTAAATATACTTTAAAACCACTCAAATTAATAATTTATCACTATTAATTATTTCGATTGAAAAAGTTGTTTTTAATTAAAATTTAGTAATTTTCACTATTCATCAAAATATGAAAGTTATCCGAAAATCACCAAAATTCCACCATAAGCTAATTTCGATATTCCGAATCCAAAAATGAATTCGATTTTGAAAAATAAAATTTACAAAATTTCAAAAAGTGGTTATTACTATTCATAACGGCTAGTTTTAATAATATTTTAATAGCATATCGTTGTTTAGTGAAACTCAGTATTGTGTACTACACACGCTATCAAGGAAGGTCGCGATTGCGTGTAATGAAAGGCAAGTCAAGGATGCGTGTTGTGCAGGCTCCTTTTGGTGTAGCGTACAACACAAGACATTAATGAAATTAAAAAGAATATTTTTCATAAAATCTCGGGGTGTTACATTCTACCCCCCTTAAAATGAATTTCGCCCTCGAAATTCATCGGGGATATAAATGGTTTACTACTCGAAAATTTCTTTAATAGAAACCCACATCATAAAAAGGAATACCAAAACCAATCTTTAAAAACAAAAGTATGAAACGTAATGGTTACCCAAATAAACTAATCACTGGGTTTCCACATAGGTGAAAATATGGATATGGAAGAAAAATCTAACCATCATGTTCTGATGGAGAGTGGTAGAGAACATGGCTATGGAAAAGATAGCAATCAAAAATCAATAAATTTGTGACGATCTAAGGTCCCATCTGATTAATCAGATATAAGAGCACTAGGAAAACATTTTTGGTTTTCAAGATCATTTCCTTAAAGTTGATGAATTTGAATTAGAATAAATACTTACTTTATTTCGGTACAATCTCACTGTTGTTCGTGCCTTGAACAATTTCCACTTCATATCATAAATAAATGAAGTTGAATTTGTTATTCGTGAAGTGTTAGAAGATCATGTGATAGAATGACGGGTCATTCCATCAAAAGGTTAGAAAAAGTTATTAAATATACCTAAGTCATTCTATAGTGAGATTAATCATATATGGTACCTAAAATGGACTTATACTTCATATATCATACTGCTTAATATAATAAAACTAGTTTCTACTAAACAGGGACTTCCTGTAGGCCAGTGGTAGGCGATAAAGGCAAGTCGCACTTTGGTTGTGGGTTCGATTCCCACAGCCTTGTCTGACGCGATGGGTTGTCGCCCGTCCTGCAGGTTTTACTTTTTCTAAAAATATAACATCCCATCAATAATATTAAAAAAACTTCTATCCTTAATCAATACTAACTTATGTCCAACATAATCCATTTCAATCTTTAGGCTTATCCATAATACTGCAGTCCACTCTCATAACATAGTGAAAATGATTACCAGAGATTTAATACCATCGTTGATCCCCATATATCATAAGATATGTTTTGTTGGTCACATTCCAAACATTCAAAGTCATTAATCTTGTATTCTCTTGAATACCCTTGAGCCATAGTGAAAACTTGAATGTAGTTAAAAGTTAACACTTTCCACATACCAAAATCTTCAAAATTCTATATACTCAAACCATGATATCAATTAGTCCTTATATCAATCATGAGCTCATGAATACAATCAAACATCTCATTATCTTCTTATCCCTTCATTATGCTCATATCATCTATTTACCAAAAATGTCTCAATCACTTTTCATGGTTACCGGTACCATAAAATTATTGAAATCCAAAACATAAATATTCCAATATTCCACGATACTATATACAACATTATTTTGAAATCCCATTACATAAACACTTAATCATTCCACCACATCGTTTTCATATTCAACATCACCAATAGTGATCGCATGTGACATCCCTTTGTCCTTTGCCTTAAATGGTAGCTCATGTTGATCATCACTAACCCATGGATTAGGGCATTTATTAGCATAATGCCCCATTTCCTTGCACTTGAAGCATTGAAGTGTTGGTGGTGCGTTCTCTGCAGTGTTTGCTTTATTCACATCATTAGAAACCCTTTTTCCATTACCTCGACACTCAGCTACTCGATGACCTTCTTTTCCACACTTAAAACATTTTCTAGTCTCTTTAAGACAATCTCCACCATGCTTTTTTCCACACTTTGAGCATAAGGAAACATTCATCTTCTTTTCACCATTATTCTGAGATTTCTCCTTGAACTCCATCTTTCGTTTCTTGTCAAAACCATGAGATGGATATGTAACACCAACTTCCATTTCTACCTTGATAGCACAACGCACAATTTCTTCATAGCTACTGAAGTCTCTTATAGCTAATTCCCTTTGAAGACTTGGTTTTAAGCCACTGAAAAATCGATCAACTTTACTTTCAGGTTGGATGATAATGCCAGATGCATACCTTACAAGTCTTGTAAAATTTGCTTCGTATACCAACAGATTAATCATCCTTCTTCTTCAACTCAAGAAACTCTTTTTCCATCTTCGTTCGAAGAATACGATGGAATTACTTACTGAAAAACAAGTTCTTGAACTCGTCCCATTCCATGGACTCAATTTCATCTCTTGGCCTCGTATTCTTGATAAGATTCCACCATTGATCAGCTTCACCTTCCAAACGATATACTGCTAAGAAGACTTTATCATGTTCAGAACATTGAAGAACTGAAAATATCTTTTTAGTGGTACTGATCCATTGTTCAGCAACAAGTGGATCAGAAGTCCCACTGAAAGAAGGTGGACATTTCCTCACGAAGGACTCAATAGAATATTGTTCCCTTCTCTGCTCATTTGGAAGTCCAGAATGATTCATAGCTTGTGTAAGTATATCAATAAGATTTTGCACTCCATCTCCCATAACATTTGTTTGTTCAAGAGGACAATCATTGCATTGTCCATTGCATTGATCAACACGGTTCCTTCGGGTTCCAGCCATCGTCTAAAACCAAAAAAGAATTGTGTGAGAGGAAAAAATCATGATAGGGAAAACAACATAATAAAGGGGGAGTACCCTCAATATCTAACATCTTAGGTTAAATTCTAAGATCGTTATTGCAATCCTAGGACTATAACCTATATGTATACATAACCTTAGAGACATCCCTAGACATACCTTAGAAATATATCTAGGGATCTCAGTAAAGTTCTCACATCCTAGTTTCCAAAGGTTGACTAAACCTTTCCTCTGATACCAACTGTAGCGGTCTGGAATTACTTCCAGTGGACTATAATTGATACCTATCAGGGCACTCCATGGGCGACTACACCCCCTGGGCGGGACACACCACCATCCCCAGTGGCAGCCATTTCCTCATGAATCCCTTGGGCGGAGAGCCATGCTTCGTCCAACGCTCACATGTGAGAGTTACCAAGGATCAGATACATTCCTAACTCCTTTGACTCTGATACCAACTTTAGAGACCCGTATCTTGACGTACATTGACATTACATTACATTTGCGAAATACTTAGTAAATAACAAAAACACACACACAAGTATCGTAATAGTTTAGTGTCTTTGGAAACTCGGAATATAATCTTCTAATCCTGGTGAAAGATCTTCAACATCTCCCATAAAGATATTCCTTTTTTTATACCTAAAACCTTTATTTATATCCTGGGGAAAAGTAAACATAAAAGGGTGAGCTCAAATTCTCAGTAAGGGTAAACAAAATAAATATCAATCACATCATATACATAAGAACATAACTTTTGGAAATCTTAACCTGTAAAAGAGATCATAATTTCATAACCTGGGATAACTCATGGCAGTGAAATGTAATCACAATAATCATAACATAAAACATTAAACATTGTGGCATACACAAATAATCATAGAGAATCATTTCTTGTTAGTCAAGACTCATTTCCAAGACTATCTTAGTGGACAAAGTCCCTTTCTGAACCGAGTCACCCTCGTTTCAGTCCTGTTTCACTGAAACGGTATAACCTACCATTCCATCCATGTATATCTCATGAGATATAAAATCTTTACCCAATGAATTGGAGGGAGATATAGTTCCCACCCATCTCATAATGATACCATTCTTATGTGTGCCACAAAATCATAAATCATACATCATTGCATAACCCATGTAATAAAAATGGGAATCTTAAACATCGTGACATCATAAAACAATCCATATAAGATAAAGGAATTCATAAATATAATTCCATCACAACATACTCAAATAAATTTAATAATAGGGATAGAAACAGAATACTTAATTATCTCAGATGGAAAATAATTTTGATAAAACGCTTGAACTCCATTCTTGAGGAAAATATCCTTTCTTATTCAAAAACACTTTTCCTTTCATAACATGTCATACAATTATAAACTAAAAGAGGCTGATTAAAAATAAACTTGAAAATTTATAAAGGAAGATTATTGGAAATAATGTTTTAAAAATCCATTCATTCCGTATAAGTTAGAAAAAAATTCTTCTCATACTTTTGTCGGAAAAGTCAAAAAGTACCTCGTACGAAAAACGACAAAAGATTCCTTTCATATCTTTTACTAAAAACTCACCGAAGGGTAAAAATGGATTTAAAAAATTGTAGGTGGATGGAAATAATATTACATATTGAAGAAACATGGATGTGGATGATAAAATGCACCCCAGTAAATACTAAAGTATAAACAATCTCGGATAAAAATGAGATTGTGATATTTCCCTTACCTTATGTCCGATATGCTTTGTACGTATCCGAACCTCCTATATAATGATTTAAATAATGTCATTAACTTATTAAAGAATCATATTAATTGTTATGATATCATATATGGTTCACTTATGACTTTATATTACCCGTTCTTTTGTAAATTCCATGTTAAAGAAGCCTTTTGGGTAAAATCGTTTCATTTATCATAGGTGTTTTGACTTGTTGTTCATGACATTATTATTACTTATATCATGATTTACTTACTTCCATAATATAAAATATGATTTATATATCATATATATTCAGTATATATATATATATATAATAGATAGATAAATGAAATGAAACACACCGTTCATGGAGACGGTAGTCCGTACGTACGCATGAACGCTATTTTCCTTTCATTATTGTCTTGAATGGAAGTAAGTAGATGACACACATATATATAAATAAATCCAGTAGATTTACCATGTCATATATTTCATTATTATTCATTATATATACTTTATAATCATTCTGGAATGGTTAATATGGATAATGAATCTCATCGCGTTGTGGAGACGGTAGTCCGTACGTACGCACGAGCGATGATATCGTTCCCATGGTTGTGGAATTGTGTTGATGTGTATGTATACTATTTCAGTTTCAATATAACTTTATAATAATAATATATAGTTACTCATTACACCATTATACCCATCCAATTAAGGTGGTGGTGGAAAATAGATTTTTCCACGGCGTGGAGACGGTATTCCGTACGTACGCACGCGCGGTGATTTCGTTTTCCGTAGGATGGATAGATGGTGAAATAGGGTTGTTTCATACTTATAATAATATATCAGTATATTAGTGATACTGATGTTATTACTTCATAATGAAACAACTAAATAAGAAGAAGTTGAAGAAGAATGAAATTGGAAAGGATCGGTAATGGATATTACCTCTTCTTTGAAGTGCTTCTTTGAGACCTCCTTTTAGGGCACTAAAAATGGTCTTTGAGTAAGACCAGAACCTCTAGGATGTTTCTAGGGAAGTGGATAAGATAATTTGGCAGGGGTTGGCCGATCATGAAGGCTCCAAGCTGTGTGAGGAAGAGAGGGAGGAGGTGTCCTTTTATAATGGAGGATAGGGGCACCTTTGGAATAACTAAAAATATTATTTTATTATAAAGTCAATTTCGGTATTAAATAGCTCCAAATTGATTTATTTCGTGGCTAAGGTGGGGATGGGTCGAAATCCTCTCATACAATAGAATTTAGACAAGTACAGGTTCCTATTTTGACCTTATCATTTAGATTTAACATTAAGTTAAATAATTTTACTTTTACCGTGTCTTCTTGTGTTCTTACACTATAAGGTTAATAAACTTACTATAAGAAACCAAAATAACCCCAAATTGTTTATTATTAATATATATAACCTTCTATAAGTCATTTGGACGAACCTTAGATTTTTAGGAATAAAATACCAATTAATAATATAATATTTGTTTTAAAAACTATTTTATGTCAATTTTGACACTATTTAGTATTTGATTTTTGGGAAAACCATAACAGAATGATAAGTTCGAAAAAAGTTAATTAAATCAATACTAACATGTCATATTAACCTAGAAAATTAGTGTAATTCATAAAAAGTCTCAAATTATATTTATTTTTGTATATATAACATCAATTATGTCAATATTTCATTAATAAGATAATTACTACATCATCGTTGTGTCATAAATAAATTAAATTATTTAATGTCTAAAAATTACAAATAAAATACAATTATGTATGAAATCTTTTTAGATTTCTAATTAATATTTATAGTCGAATTTATCGTATGTATAACCCCATATTAAAAATGTTTTAGTAAATAAACTTTGATTTTAACTCTTCTTTAAATTAGATAATAATAAATGTCCTAATCTAATTCAAGTGGGCCTAAATGGTCATATGTTATTCCTAAGTTTGTTTTTGGTCGAATTACACTTGTTCAATAGAATTTTGACATGTGTTAGGGTAATAATAATATCATTTTTACCCTTAATTATCCTATTTACTTTTAACCGTGGTAAATAAAAGTAAAAAGTTACTATTCACCAAAAATTATTTTCATCTCATTGAACCACATTTTACTTACTAACATCAACCGTGTATCTCGGATTTTTGAAATTCCACTCACAGAAGCAGTAAAATTAAGTTTTATGAAAAATTCAGTTTTTTTAACAACCACTTAGTGGTTTCACTATTCATCAAAAATTGAAAGTTTTCAGAAAAATACCAAAAATTAGGCCAAAGCTATATTTGATATTATGAACTCAAAAATGATTTCTATTTTACCAAATTCAAAACATATCTGTTGCATTAATTAATTTAAAAATTAATTCCCGTCGTCAAAACAAAAGGCGTGTTTTTAAGAGATAATAACTATCAAAAGATTGACACTTGTTTATAACTGGTTTAAATGTGAAATTAAATACAATGAACAACATTGTATTAAATTGTAAAAATATATTCTAAATATACTTTAAAACCACTCAAATTAATAATTTATCACTATTAATTATTTCGATTGAAAAAGTTGTTTTTAATTAAAATTTAGTAATTTTCACTATTCATCAAAATATGAAAGTTATCCGAAAATCACCAAAATTTCACCCTATGCTAATTTCGATATTCCGAATCCAAAAATGAATTCCATTTTGAAAAATAAAATTTACAAAATTTCAAAAAGTGGTTATTACTATTCATAATGGCTAGTTTTAATAGTATTTTAATAGGATATCATTGTTTAGTGAAACTCGGTATTGCGTACTACACACGCTATCAAGGAAGGTCGTGATTGCGTGTAATGAAAGGCAAGTCAAGGATGCGTGTTGTGCAAGCTCCTTTTGGTGTAGCGTACAATAGAAGACATTAATGAAATTAAAAAGAATATTTTTCATAAAATCTCGGGGTGTTACAGGATTGAACAATCACAATCCATTATCATATCTAAAAAACCTTCATTAGTAAATTTTATGCTCTACTTGTGTGAATATATACATGATGATTTAATGATTCATATATTTGTAAAAATTTCCTTCATAGAGATAATTTCACCAAAACTTTACTGTGAAGATCACTACTGAAAATTCTTGATCTTGAGTTTTTTAGTTTTTCTCACAGATCATTAATTTTAAGGAGGCAGAGTATATCCCTCTTTTAACTTACAGGAATAATTTTTTGGATTCATTGATGTAGATAAAAAATACATTCACACTTGGGGGTAATGTGAGCACAAGTGTGGTGATTATCCTCTTATTAATCGTATTAAAAATCTATTCACATTTAACAGTGATGGAAAAAATTAGACACTTACATGTTATCTTGGTTATTGGGATTGAAAATTGCAATATGTTTCTCTCAAATCGATGATACTATGCATCTAATCAAAGGAAACAATGAATTTCAAACATATATGTTATTTTGGTAATCCTTCAATTACTATTATTTTTGACGTATCGATAGAAATCCATTTTCTATTGATAACATGAAAAATTAAGGTTAAATTATCTATCCAAAACAAAAATTTAATTTACTTATCAAATAAATTTTCCTTTAAAAATTAATTGAGTATGAAATTCCAATTATTCTCATATTCCTCATTTATTTTTCAGTAGATAAGAATATCATCTATAAAGGATATTCAAAATTTGTTGAGGTGATACCAAAGGGCACTATTCATTAATTTCATGAAGATATTTGGAGCATTAGTGAATCCTAGTCAAATCACAGTGAACACATAATGCCAATACCATGTGTAAAAAGAATTCTTGAGGAGATCCTCCACATTTTATTGGTAATATCTAGATAGAATATCCTCCCTAGAGATGTATTGGTCTCCTTGTAGCTGCTCAAATAAGTAATAAAGATTTGGAATATGAAACTTTTTCTTTGTCACAATTTTATTTAGTTCATTATAATCAATGAATAGGTGAATAAAGCACACTTTTTTATGTTAAAGATGACTGGTGCACCCCATGGTTATGAACCATGGATTATAAAACCATTATCTATATTCATCGATAGTTGTTTATATAGAAATTCATGTTTAATAAGAAACATTAGAAAGGTATTCTTGGATATTGGAAATTATTTATATATAACATTATTTAAGAAAATAAAATTTATACTAGGAGAAAGATTAAACAAATTGTCAAGATACACATCAGCTAATTACATTACAATTGGAATTTCATTAAGGAAGATATCTTCCTTAGTATCATTCATTTGATATATATAAAATTTATCATACAGAAAAAATATCATTTATTGAGTTGATAATAAAAATTGATATTCACACTCCACCTTTCTCAATTATAGTATTTGAGGATGATTAGTGATATAGATTTTGATTCCCATCTCTTAGAAATTTATGTCTGATATATATAAGGAAATCCAATCTATACCCATAAAAAATTTAATTCCAATAAATGGAGTATCAAAAGGTTTTATAGGAAAATAAACACAAAATATTGATATGTGATAAATTATATACAAGTCAGAAACAATTTATCATTTTTTATGTTAAATGAGGTCCCAATATCCATGTAATGAGGCAGTGTTTGAATAGTTCTACTAATCATGCGTTTAATGAAATAATGTGTAGAACCAGAATCAAATTCAATATATTCTTTCCTTATATTAATAACTATATTGTCTATTACCACTTCGATATCAGGATCCACTTAACTCGTTGTGATGGAATATACTAACCCATGTTCACTACTACACGGAGGTTGTTATTTTGTGTTATCATTAACAACCACTGTCTTATGGAATTTATTAACAAAGTATCCCTATTTTTTCAAGTTGAAACATTGGATGTCTGGATTCAGGTTGATTGGAAATTTTTTTTATATCACATTTTTGATTTTGTCCCATTAGTAATCACGAGCTCGGTTCCCTTCCTTCCTACACATGAAGAGAACCTTTGTCCCATTTAGTAAATTTAAAGGACTCTTACTCCAATTTTTTTGAAAAGTGTGGTGATGGAATATCATACACCCATGATATTTTTCAATCACACAATTAGAATTGAAATACATTTTATGAATTATGTATCTAGTATTGAGAGAACCATAAAATACACTAATCTCAACTAGAAAATCTAGGGAACATCAAATTTTTGTCCATATCCGTTGATGTCCTGAATGACTATGTATTTTCATATAATTATCATTATCCCAAAAATTAATCCTTCAACATTACTTTTATGGCCAATAATGAATGTGGAGGTGTATATTACATGTGTTATTAAGTTTTCCTTGTATTCCCTGATGAATTTATCTTCTATTTCCTTAAATATAAGTATGTTCCAATTTATTTTTATTAAGGTATTATGATGAAAATTTTTGTTGCAAAAATAATTTCCATAATTCCATCCACTCCATCACTTTGATCTACTCCACAACTTCATTTTTTGATCAACTTCCTATATTTTTTAGCTTCTCCCTATGTATAATAAATAACCATCATGAACTTCTCTTTTTCATAGAGTTTAGGGATGGATATTATCATTACAATAGAGTTTATCCATTGATCCATGATTAATTGATTACTAGTTCAAATAAAAGTTGAATTAATTTTCCACATAGTTGTCAAAATTGAAACTTTTTTATTTTTTTATCGTATTGGGAATTACACCTAATTCATGTTTCTATTCAAAAACCATGTCAATTGAGACATTATTTTCATGTGTTTCTTGATTCCTTATAAAATGGGGTTGGGAATATTTTTTGGGGATTCATCATATTTCCCTATATCATTGGTTGTTGAAAATATTCCTCCAATATCTGACCATTAGAAAAAATAAATAGAATATTAAAGATGGGTATTTTTAAATTATTAAACATAGATATTTGAAAACATGAAAATGTAATAGATAAACCTTAAATTACATATATTACTTATCTTATGAATTTATATGTTTCATTCTTAGTCATTCATGATCTATTTCCTACTATAAAATCTTATGGGAATTTTTATTCACTTCATAATGATTTATAAAAATATTTTCAATTTAACAAAGTACAAAAAATGAGAGTTTCAAAATAGGTGTGAAACAAGGATTTTTATTGTGAACCAATAAAGGATTGAGTCTAGCTAAATACATCATTTGCAGTGCTGTTAACCCTAGGTAAAATAGTACCGGATATTCATCCTTTTGTAGTTTCCAAACAGGGATGAATTTAATTGGAAAACATTTACTATATACCTTATTATAATTTATAGATCTTTTCATATTATTTCTATTATCCCTATGTATTTCTCTATAGTATTAGAATCCTTAAAAAATAACTAGACATTTTGTTGATATCGAATATGAAAACCCATATCTTTAATATAAATCATTTCATGATTTAGTATATAAATAAACACTTAATAAATTATGAAAATATGGTTAGGCCTTGTATATTTAGGTAATTATGTACATAACATAATAAAATTAAATATAAAAATTATAATGTTATTTAAAACTCATTTAATATTATTTTAGAAATATGTTGCTCTTCGAAAACTACATGTGATAACCTGAGGACATTCATAAAACAAGGGTTAGATATAAAGTACAATAAGGGAATAAACAAAGATTAAGGAAATGTAATGATTTATATTTCATCCATGGTAAATATCATTGTAATATAAGTGGGGGTAGGAATTATATTCTTTAACCATGAGGCATGGAATTATATGATAACATAATGGAAATATGGGAATGTTAAAACAACATAAAAATTACATAATTTGTATAAATCATAGACAATAATTTTGAAATGAAATCAATTTTTTTCTTAGGATAAACTCCCTTGTAACTTACATTCAATATCATGTAATAAAAAAACTATCCAATGCATTTGTTAGCTATATAATTCCAGGCCCACCCATCGGATTCATATCATGTATATGAATATGTGTGCCATATAGGTCATACAAGGCCTAAACCAAAAAGGATCCATAATTGTATAATGGATCATATATTTTTTTATTTTCTTTTACAAAAAAAATATACAACATTATTTTCTACTAAATCCAGAAGCACAAGTCTCATGGCCTAATTAAAAATGTGTGGACATTCGTTTCTTGGAATTTTGACTTTAGATATGTCCGGATTCATTTTAATTGATTCTCATGTACAATATTTAATGATTATACGATAATGATTAAATTTTTAGTGTGAATGGAAAATGAGTAGAGGAAAAATTCTAGATAATATGTTTTTTATATATCTCATCTTTATTTGGTCAAACATATGTAAAATTTTTGAGGTTGTAATTCATGAGAAAATTTGTATAGTTTCTAAAATAATTTAATATTGTATCCTCCTCCTTAATTATTATAAATTATCCAAAAACCCTTTATCATCAATAGGGTATATAATGACTCATTTGGGAAGACTTTTAAACCTTAAAATGTGAGTTATTATGGGATAAGTCTTCACCTTCCATAGATTTTATCAATCGGTCCCATTCTTTCCACCTTAGGTCAATTTATCTCATCAAAATAAGGAACCATTGGCGTAATAGAATCTAGTTGATCATAAGTTGGTAAATCCTTATATCTCGGACTATAAATCCTATTTTATATTTGATTTATCATTTTTAATTGGTGATGATAGCCAAGCTTATTTCTCCTATTACCCAAATAGATTCAATCAAGGTTATCTCTCTTATCAATATTGAGGTTTTCCACTACTAATCTTTCATGAATGTTGTTATTTGGATTGTTCATTAATAGATTCGTGTACGGTGATTTATTATGGATTTATTCATTTTTGAACTATGATTTTTCACCCTGTTAACTTTTAAATTAATAAAGCCTGGAATAATGAAAATTATTATCTATGAAATGATGTTAAAATTTGGATTTACATTTCCTATATATAATTTGTTTTCAAACATTAACTTTTTTAAATTTTAATGTATGTTCAAGGATGTTTTTTGAAATATATATTTTTATAAAGTTTAACCATTCATGAAATTTTTCTTCATTATTTTAAATTTGACACAAAACCATGTTTTCTAGAAAAAAAATTATTTAAGAATTGTTTTCCTCAATATGATGATATATCATGAGAGATGATCTTTAAATATTTTTATCATTATGATCTCAATTAAATTTAAGAAAACAACACATTTTATTATTTCTAAATTGGAAATATATAGATTTTTAATTAGGTATAGGTAATGGGGTATATTTAATAACATACCACAAATGAAAAGACTAACTAAACTTTTTTTGATGGAAAATGGAGTACCAACGTTTCTGGTCTCTTCACCTATAAGTAGTACACCCTGGGTAATGTGCTTTAGTCACCTATTTCTCCATTAGTTTTAACATAAATATTTATCATCTAGTAGATAATGTGTACCACGATTCAATGTGTTATTATCAATTTTGATATATTAAAAAAATTTAACTGGGTATATTTATAAATTCCATGTACCATGTTTTATCCCTATATTTTTAACAGTTGAATTGATTTTGTTATTAAATATTTGTATAATTCTTTGAAATCTATAATTTCTAAAAAGGAAAGGTGAAATTCATTCCTAGGTAATATATTACACCCAAGATAGTTGAGAAACGTATTTTTTATCTTTAAAAGTGTATCTACTTTATTTTATTCATGGATGAAATACTTTTTTGAACTATATTTGAAATCCACATTTAATTTAATTTATAATGCAATGTTTTTAAAAATACAAATCAATGGATTATTTTATAAAAGAAATTATATATTAATTTATTTTTGGGACTCTTTAAGGCTCTATAGCTCACAAGTCACTTATAAAATTCTGTGTTTTTAGTCTTCTGGATCTTATACTAGGGTTTGAGGTGATCTTTAGCTTATTTTTTTAGGTTTGAGATTTTTGGCCAAGCATTAGTAACTTGAGACATGGTGGGTGGTTAGGGACCACCATGAGATGAGATTTATTAGGATTATTATACCTTTGGTTTTTTATTGTATGATGTCCATGTAACCTATTATATTTGTATTGATTTAATTTAGTTATGATGATGGCATTAAGTTATCATTTTCATTTTATTATATTTTTTTTGGAGAAATCAATTACAAATTTTGTTTGTTAATGCTCATGAGCTATTCAACAACCTATGGGGATCAAGAATTCATCTTGGGCTAGTAGATAATCGACATAAATACCAGTTTATATGGTAATTAGGTTTAGTTTATTATTTTTATGTAATAAATATATGTGGTTAACTAATAATGAAATTTAAAATTGATAGGTAATGGAAATTTCATCTTTTTTTAGAATCCTCCTATGTATTACACCTTATTAATTCCATGTTTGGTCTTTTTGGATGTCTATAAGATCTATGACATAGGGAAGTATGTTAAGAAGTTTTTATCCTAGGTATTTTTTTGATATAGATGTCTCCAAATTCATGATTGAGTTTGGGAAAGACATCTCCCTTGATAAGTGAGGAGATTGGTACTCTTGTAAATATTTATGAAACTATAATATAACAAATCCATATTCAATTGGAAAAAGAAGAAAATGGAAAAAGGTTTAAAAATAAGATATCATAATGTTCAAATATATTAAACTAATCAAATTTATACAATTTTATGTGATATTTTAAACCTTATCAATCAGTTCCCCCCCCCCCCCCTTTTAACCCTTTTTAACCATAATCAAGGGAACATGTTTTTACCAAAGTTACTATTCATAATGACAAATAAATGAAAGTTCACAACTTTAAAAATATTGATATATTAATACTAAATTGGAACCCTTTTTATCAAATTCAATTCATATAAGAGTAATAAATTAATTTTAAAATAATCATGTAAAACACAATGAAACTGTATTTAGAAAATACATTTCCAATCCTAACAAAAAATTTATAATCATTCCATTCTTAGTAAAACCATTAATTGAATGGTAATAAATTTTATTATATTTATTATCTATATATTTAAATAAAACCATTAAATTATATTTATGAATTCAATTTATTATGATTTAATACATTGCATAAAATAAATATTTTTTTCTAAAAAATATAACCTTTTTTTCATTCCAATATTTATTTCCCTATTTTAAACCATTTGATTTTAAATGTATGAATTCATAAAAATTATTTCAACATTATGTAATAATATATTTAATCAAAATATCCAACAATTAGTGACTATGTAAAATAATATATATAAAATATAATACTTTAAAATTTTGATCTTTTAACATAAAACAATGTTATTTTTAACATTTAAAAACTATTTAATTATTTCTATGAATTAATATATAATTTGTAATTAAGAAAAAAAAATTATATATAATTTTGATAATTTATTTAGACCTACCATTACTTTTTATTACAAAATATTGGAAATAATAGTAACATTTAATAAAAATATTTCAATAGTATTTTAGGGTTTGTTTATGCTTACTGTTGTGTGTAATACAAGATATCAAACATATAATATTTATTTAAGTATAAATATTTCATCATATCTCAGGGTGTTAAATTAAAATACCCACATATTAATTTTTCCATAGAAATTCCATCACATTGATATAGAAACATATGGATAACTCTACATCATAACATCCCCAGGCTCCCAAAAAACGTCCTCGAATTTATGTGTTCACCGCAAAAAATTGACTGTTTTGGTGTTCTAATCCAAAAATATTTCTATATTCAATCTAGAATCTTAAAAAATTGTTCCTCATAAAAGATATCAATAACTAGGGGTATAAAATCTGAGTGAATTACATGTAAACCATCTTGTATATACTTCCTCAGGAGAGATACATGGAACACATAGAAAACATGAGAGAGGTTTAGTGAATGAACCGATCAATAAGCTATAATCTCAATATGATCATGAATATAAAAGGTAATTATATATCTTGGGATTAGCTTATACTTATTCCTAAATATCATATGCGTATTCCAAGTAGGTATTCTTAGGAACACCCAATCACTAACCTTGAAATCCAAATACCAATGACTATTATCCTCATAACTCTTTTATCGAATCTGAGCTTCTCTAATATGATGCAGAATTGAAATAAATTTATCTCCCATTTCATTGGATAGATCATTTATTAATATATATGAACTCACATATTCTTCCAAACATGTTGTATTCCTCTAAAATTTTCTATATAGGGCTTTATAAATATCTATCCTACTACCCGAGTGAAGGATATAGTTTTAAGAAAATTATACTAGCAGTTGGTGTTTATCTAAACCTTCCTTGAAATCCATAGAGCATTATATCATCATATCATGTAGGGATCAAATTTTCCACTCAGACTGTCCATATTCATGAGGATAATATGTGGTTCTAAATATCACCTTGATATTCAATCCATTATTAATATTTATCCCAAAATTTCATGGTAATGCAAAGATCTAGATCATATACAATTGACAGAGGGACTCCAAAAAACTGTAAAACATACTAAACATATTGTATGATGAGGTGATTAATAGATAAATATTCTCTGACTAGAATGAAATTTTCTTATTTCATAATGTGATTTTCTATAACCTAGATATCATTGTGCCTCTTATATGTCTTGGAGAGTCACATGACAAAATCCGTGGTGATATTTTCCCATTTCCACTAAGTTGTGGGTATTTGTTGTGACATCTGGTAGAATTAATTTCCTTATACTAAATATATTATCTTACCAATAAATATGATACATAATCAATAATATCTCACTTAATTTTAAACTAACTAAAATTAATTTTAAAACCTTTATAGAAATTCACAATTCGATGATGAATGGATAATTATGAAATATGAAATCTATTTAATTAATCCTTCAATTTTAGTATTGATGGGACACATAATATATTTTTTAAACTATCATTACTTGACTATCATTACAGGACTTAGGGGAATTCTAAAATAAAAATTCACCTTTACATATTCCTTATAAGCATCTTTTGTATTCACAAGAATATACAGTTTAACATTCATCTTGGAAATATATGAACATTCTTCTTTTATTATAATTTCAAGGTCTATACTGTAGAAATAAATAATTATTGGATCTATTTCATTTCTCATCGTGGTATAACTTACATGTTCCTTCTTTCATAGAGCATTATCCACACATTTCACCTTTATTGGGTTGTAATTTATTGAGTATTTATAATATATAATCAGTTTCAAACACCACCTTTGAAAATATTGAAATACATTTTGGTAAAATTATGCATTAATATTTTATGATCATTATATGTGTCACACATTTAACTATTAATATAATTCCCCCAAATATTAAAATTAATATATTTCTACTTCCACTAAAAAATAAATAATAGTTTAAATTTTCTTAGAGTCCTTTAACTAGTGAAATATATTAGTTAACCGCATACAATTTTCCCGAAGAAAACATCCCAGTCCAATATCTAATATATCACTACACATCAAAATCCCTTCTCTAATATTGGGGAGTGTGAGTTCTGGTTCAATCACCAAACTTCTCTTTTTTATCTATTAAATTCTCTCCACATTTATCTTTACATAGAACCTTGTATCCTTTTTAAGTCAAAATGGTTATTAGATTTGATAACCATGAGAAATTTATCAAAATGATTCTGTAGTAACAGTATTATATAAGAAAACTATGGATTTTGGTCACCATGGTTAGTCTAGGAAAATATTCAATAACATACATCTAGAAGGGATCAACAGATATACCCTCAAATTTAATTACATGAACTATTAATGATATTTTATATTTTCAGAATTCATATATTCTGAATCTGGAATAGAAATTATCCAGCACCATGTGCTTTAACACATGCTACAAATAATATTTTGGCTCTTAATTTGGTTAGTCCAAATGGAATCACTATAAATTCATAGTTTCTATACCTCATATTCTAGGATATCTTAGATATGTACCCCCTTTTCATGATGAAAATATGATATCTAGATGATATTTGAATCTTTTAAATCTATTGAGATCCTCATAATTAACAAAACAATCATTCATATGGGGTAGATGAAACATTTTCTTCAATGTAATCTTATTAAGTTCTCAATAATTAATGGAAAGATGCATTGAACCATATTGATTATTAATAAAATTAATAATTAAACCCTATAGTTACAAACATGGCCAAATTAATTCTTTATCAAAATTCTCATATAGTTTCTTCTTCAATCCATTTAATTAAATTGGGGATATTTTGTAAGGAGTATTTTAAATAGACATAGACAAAGGTATGATTTCCATTTAAAACTCAATATAATGATTCATGGGAAAACTAGGAAACTCTTTGGGAATTATATTGGAATCTTATTGCGCAATAGTAATATCATTAATTTTTATTTTCATCGTAGACATTTTATATTGATACCCATCATGTATAGCTAATAATACCCATAAAATGTATGTAGTATCTTATAGAAGTCCATATTTATCATTGGACTGATAGATAATCGCACGTTTATTAGGAATATCAAAAATATCATTCCATACATGAATTTTTTTAAATTCCTATTTTGTGATATATAATCCCTTCCCAAAGTCACATAAAAGTAAAATAGTGGGAGAATAAAATGATTTTCAGAAACCATATTTACAGAAAAAATTATCATAGAGGAGCTATTGAATCGAGATACAATCATCAAACAATTATTAGTATTCAATGATAATTTAATATCTAATCATTAGGTTCTGATATAACACCATTATAAAATTATATGTCTATATATATAAATGAGTGCATAAAACGAGAATAAAATAATACCTTTTCATTTTAGAGTGGATGACAACTGTAACTTTCACTATTTCATTTTCAAGACCAACTTTTATTATTGGGATCTATTGATTATTCAATTTACTTCTTGGATTAAGTGGTTATTTATTCTAACTATCATCATTATCCATTGAATTCGTGCACTGGATGAAATAATTCCCATGTTCCATATAGCTGTAGTGTTTTAGTGTGGGTGGAGGACTTAGTTGATCAATCTCCACATTTATTTCACTGGAATACCTCTTTCTATCTCCTCATCGTTCTCATGATCAATGTCCATCATTTCCAAAAAATAAGACATTTTCTTATTACCTTAAATTTTTTTTCATATTCTTAATTATATACTACTATTGTAAAGGAAGATTTATTTTCTTTCTTCTATCAATTTTATTATTAAAATTTCATTGAAACTCAATGTTTCTCATCATATCCAAATAATGTGAATTATGGGAAACTATACGCTCCATTTATAATTTGGGATCCCATAGAATGATAAATTTATAGATACTAATTTATATTATTTCATTTCAAAGGCTTCAATTTATGAAACTGAAGAACTAATAAATTTTGATATAGGGTTGATGATAAAACTAGTATCATACCTCATTGATATTATAAAAATTTCCTCATAAAAAACAATATATTTATGATACATCTTCTTAAGATTATGGAATTAAATTTCAAATTTCATTTGGAGATTTCACGAAAAGTATTTAAATAAAATTACCCACATAAACTCCTTATATTCCAGGGAGTCAATATCTTCTTCCCCCATGTATTCAGAATAATATTCTGCAATTTTTTTACGTGTCATTCAAAATTATACTCCAACAGGACACATTTTTCAGTATTTATACACAAGAGAATGAAATTTATCATTTCACAGGTACTGATCCATGGCTCAAAATCAAGTGGATAAGAGGACCCACTAACAAAAACTAGATGATTCCTCATGAAGGACTCAATGGTGAATTGATCTCTCCTTCTCTAATTTTTAAGATGAGTTTGATTCATGGAATGATAAATATGACTAACCATAAAAACATGATATTTCATTCCACCTACCATAACATTCAATATACCTAGAGGGAAATCATTTCATTGATCACCAAATTCATTGATAACATGATTCTTACTAGTTTGAGCCAGATTTTTAAACTAAAAATAATTATTACTCATGCTATAATAATCAGAGTATGGAATTATATAATCATGAAAACAATTCTTCTTGTATCTTATAGAATAAAATATTCTTATCACATTATGACAATTTTAGGTTCCCCCTTTTTCCATTTCAATTAATCACAATTTGTCATATGTTCTATCCTCGTAATATTAATAACCTATTATATTTGAATCAATAAACCCTACTTGAAACTCAATTATGTCTAAGAATAACATAAAAAATATTTCACCATTCTGGATGAATATGAAGTACATTTTACAATAATACATGCCCTATAACTATGACTCATTATTATATTTGGATACTAGATAAAAAATAATAATATTTCATGAAATATATTTAATATCTCCAAAAAATTTATTCTCTCAAATTAGAATTCATTTACATATACTACTTAAAAACATTCTTCATTTCCAGGGGAAAATTAACACATAAAAATGGGTATGTTCAGATCCTAATGAGTTATAAATATATGATCTATCAATATATGGTGATATGAAAAAATAATATAACAATTTACGTATAATAGAATGATCATAACTTATGAAGTTCCTACCAACCCAGTCATATCTAATAAATATAATGCCATTTAACGAATCTTTAGTATTTAAAATGCATTCTTTCATAATTCTCAGGAATCATAATTAATAAATCATGGTCCATGATGGTATATCAAAATTATATTAATATTTAATTTTAATTTTTATAGTTATTATTATATAGAATAATTTTATTAGTCAATTATTGTTACCAATATCATAATCATAGAGTGGAAAACGACTTAAAATGGATTAGGTTCACTCTTCAACCTATTTTAAACCCGAGATTGGGGTTAATCTCCACTGAATTTCATATTAACCCCAAAATATCAATCATGATCATTGGAAGGATTTAATATATGCACCCATTACAAAATTAAATCCATACATATGTGTGACATAAAATCATATAACATTCACCATTTCATTACATCATAACCCAAGAAAAATAAATGAGTTTCATAATTCTTTTCTCACCAAACAATTTTGAAAAAAATAGGGAAATAAGATAGATGTAATAATTATATCTTTTCCCCAATTGAGAATAAATATAACCAACGTATGATGAAATATTTGTATACCACTTTTAGAAGAGCACTTGAAAATTTCTTTTTTGAAACTAGGAAACTATCATGTTCATTCCGAATCTTCAAAAAATAAAACTTTAAAAAATATTGTGAAAATTATTTTCCTCTAATATAATATTGGAAACATTTAATGTAAAAAAATATAGGAATTTTCATAATATTTGAAAAATATGTTCATTTTGTAAATGTTAAAATAAAGATTTCCTTTACACTTTTGGTAAAATATCCAAAAATAACTCATTTAGAAAATAAAAAAAATATTCATATTAAATAATGGTAAAGGAGAAACAATATGAACAAAAATGTCTTTATGTATCCATTTTATCATATAAAATAAAAATATTTAAACTTAATCAATTAATTTTGAAATTGAAGAAACATTTCATCAAATAAAGAGGAAATAAAGTCACCTTTTCATAAAAATATTTTATCCATCATACTGAGTATCAAAGAGTGGAAAATTTTAATAATACATTAATGTTCATGGAATCCCATGAGGATAATGTAATATAATGTGTTTAATGGATAAAGATCATATAATTTCCATCAATAATAATTGTTCATAGAAAATACATTAATTAAATGAGATTGTATCATAAACCCTTAGTCTTGATCCTGTCTTGCGTCCTACATAATGTCCCCAACTATAGTTTCCTCGAATAAATGGTTATTTTAAATAATTTCCATAATATAAAATATATATCATCGCAATGGACTAAATATTTAAGTATTTATGGTAAAATATAAATATAAATGAGTCATTCATTACACATTAATACAAAATTATAACATAGAGAAAGTAAATTTTATGAATCCTTAAACTCATTTAAATATATAATCATTATATCTTGGGTAAATGAAATAAAATAAAGGGTGTGATAATATTATTATTAATGGTTACAAACAATGAAATTTTTCATGAATAAATAATGCACAATTAATATGGTATTTAAAAAAACTAAAAACACATTCCATTTAATCAATAACTTGAGCATGAAATGTATCCATGGATTATAAAAATGAAATATTCTCATGGATAATAATAATTTATTTTTAATGAAATAACATATTAATTTTTTATTCCATTATATTAGACATCATGATATATATAACATCAAGACCTTTCACTATGACAAGTCAATCTATTGGTTGGTATAAACTGAAACCGATTTAAATCTAGTTGACTAATTTGTCTCCTGAGTTCTATCGATGCATGGTGGGGATATATAATTTTGAGACCCACCTATCACTGTATGTATAATCCATTTCTCATATGTATGATATTAAATTTATTTCACGAACAATATCTATTTAAATAAATGGTTGTATAGAACAAATAATAGAGAATATAAATATTTCTATAGTCAATCAAATAAAATTCAATGAAAAACATCATATATAGAAATGATAAATTTTTTTACTAAAAAATAATATACATGATAAATAACATGTATATTTTATGGATATTTAATTTCTAATTATTAGAATAATGTGAATATTTCTAGGGTAAGTTAAATAATACAAAATAAATCAAGAATGTGAATACCAAAAATTTCCTTGGTCGAGCTAATCATAAATGATCTAGAGAAAAAATAAGTACGGTATCCTTACAACATAAACCTAGTGGAGTAAAAAAATTATTTTTTTATTTGAATAATAGAAATATCATAAAAATATAATTATAACATTACCATGGAAGAAATCCATTTTCACATTGAATGGAACTTTTGGAAACTAATAATTCATACAATACTATTATGAAAATTTTGTTTGGAAATAAAATCTTAATGAAATATGGAAATATTCAAATATATGTGTGTTCGTACAGGGGAGAAAAACATAAATTTTTTAGTATATAAAAAAAATATTCCCTTCACATTTTCGATAAAAATTTAAAAAATATAATGCTTTAAAATAATAAGAATATTGTTTTTAATATTTTTTTTAAAAGTAAGAAATGTGAAAAATTGCTTTTAATAAATCATTGTAGAATATTTTAAACATTCTTTAAAAAATTATAAATATAATATGGACATGGAAGGAAAATTATTTTTTACTGAAAAGGAAAAACATAGATTTTTCATAAAAACATTTTCTCAATCATTATTAGTGCTAAAGAGAGTAAAATAATATTATGAACTAATAGTTTAATGAATAAAACAAGGGAATAAAATGAAAGTGTTTTATTATAAAATTACCAAATAATATTATTAAATGTATATTAAAGCATCAAAATCATAATTACAGTTATATTGAATCATAGAATGTTACCTCTATGGTAACTATTGAATCAAAATACAGATGAATGAAATAAATTCCTAGAAAACATTGAAATTAATTAATATTGATAAATTGAAGATATAAAATATATAATTTGAATTATATAAGCCTCATAAAAATAAATAGTCCCCATATACCAAAAATTCTCCAATGGAGAGGAAATTGAGACAAAATCCCAAATAATGATCTTACTATTTAAGTTAGAATTAGAAAATTTAAGTGATTATGTATAATATTTTGAATAAAAATATGTGAAAATATATTATGAATTAATAAAATTTAATTTAACACATAATATTGATATAATATAATCAATAAAGAAGTGATATCTCCCAATAAAAAAAATTGAGTTATGAAATGTATTGCAATTTATAAAAATCTTGTAAAGTACTCTTGGATGAAATAATTTAAAATGAATCATAAAATATCATTATGTATGAATTATTATTTATATAACTTTTAAAATTATAATCATATACCCCACATAATATAAATTGGGTGTAGAACGTTAAAATACGCGTCTATGAGTGAAAGTTGAGATAGAATCCTTTAGTTTACAGTTCCCTTTTGTTGAGCATAACTTAAGATTATATATATTGGTTTAAGAATGTTATTATTTTATAAAATCTTATATGATATTATTATGAAATCTTATCACCCATCTGATAATAATATTCCATTATTACTTTTTGTTGCACTATTGTCTGATTCATTTTATCATGCTTGTTTTGGCATGGAAGTTCCAGTTAATTTTCATAGGGTAAAAGTTAAAAAATGTCCCGATTCCTATTAATTTTATAAATAAAAAATGTATTCATTATATACCTTGTTAAAAATTTATTTAATTTTAATCATGAAAAATAAATCGCATCACTTTTTAGAGACCGTATGCCATGTATATATACTAGGGATGTTATAATTCCCATAATTGGTGAAAGTGTGAGGCAGTGGATGATATATTAAATTTTAGAGAATTAATATCATGCAATATTTATCATATATATTCATTATTATAATAATTTTACTATCTATGTGATTCAATGACGGAAACAAATTACATCCATTCATGGGGCGGTAGTCTTCCATACGCACGAGGGATGACCTTGTTTCCCAATTGCTGTAGAAAGAGATGGATAAATATGATTACATCATGAAAATAAAATCTTATAATATTTTATGTGCTAGTGTAATTATATTGGAATTATTAAAAAAAATTATGGTCGAAAAAGGATGGGTAAAAAGAAGGATCTTAGTAAAGGTGATCACATTTTCATTGAAAAACCTCATTATGATATATTATTATGGACCCACGGGTTGGTATTATGGGAATATAATTTTCTATATAATGTGTATAAATTGGTTGAGGGATATTTTTTATGGTATTTTATTATCAAAATGTCATAAGAGGTGTGATGAAGTTAGGGTATGGGGTTCCCTTTTATAATTGACAATGAGTTCCATTTTTGTAAATACCTGAAACTATTCAATAATGGGAATTCATTATCAACCAATGTTCATACAAAATTTATAAAATAATAGTTTTAGGTAATATGTGGTATCTCAAAACCTCAAAAAATAAAAATAATTTTTTTTCAAAATTTTATTCCCTTTACCTCCATGGTAACAAACTTTTACCATTTTAGTCTTCACCACAGTTATTAGTTTTCTATTCTAGGTAAATTATACATTAGCACTAAAACAAAATGATCCATATTTTTTAGTTTGCAAAAAATTATTCTTATTATGGAATAAAAATTATCAAGTAAAAAAATTTTGTGCATCTAAAGTTAATGTTAACAAAATCCACTGTAACTTGAAAATCCTTTTAAAACATAACTGTGGTAATTAATTTTTATCTCTTTTTTCATTTGAATATGGTAAAAAAATAATTTAAATTTTTTACATAATATTAAAGATTAATATTAAAAATTGGGAATGAATTTTATTAAATTAAATTCATATAAAGGGGATGCATTAATTTTAAAATGAACTTGGAAAATGTGTCAAAAATATATTCTTTAAAGAAATACATTTTTCAATAATTAGATGATATTACATTAATTATCTTAATATTGATCATCATTATATGGATTTGGAATAATATATAAAATCTATAAATTTCATTTAAATATTTCATTATTAGTTTTTATTCTAATTAATTAAAATGGAGAAACATTATGCACTTAAAATATGTTTTCAAGAAAATACCTTTTAATCCTAAAAATAAACTTATACTGTAGTCTAGTATAATCTTAATTATAGGGTAATAAAATCTATTTAATATAAATTAATAATTATTAAGTTAATTTTAAATAAAATACAATGATTAATAGGAATTCTAAAGTACCTTATTTATAGAAAATAAATGTTTATTTCCCAAAAAACCATTTTTTTGTACAATTCAATGTAAAATAAATATTTTAAAAAAATATCTCAAAATTTCATCCGGATATAATATTTAAACTATTATTTCAAAAATAATATTTTTTTATTAAATATAATTTATATATGTATAAAAAATTAAATATAATTCCAAAACATAAAATAAAAAATAAGAATGTTTTTGAAGAAAAAACTGATTTTATTGAGATAAAAGTACTTACTTAAAAAATACTTATATAAACAATTTATACATATTTTCAAAATTTGATTAAGGATTTTCATTCCCACTATCTTAATTGCTATTTTATAATTGTTATATTAAATAATGATATTTTAATAGTATACCACAACTCACTTAATGCCCATTTTTCTGTGACTTATATGGTATTGAACAAAATGTTCCTCTTTTAAATTCTCAAGGTGTTACATTCTATCAATATTCAATAAATTTTTTCATCATAATTTGATCTTGATCCCTTTAATCAAGAGGGTAACCATTGAAAATTACTTTTTTGAAAACCCGCATCATAAAAATGTTTATAAAAATAATACTTAAAAATCCATGAGATAAAATACAACGGTTATCAAAAAACTAGTTTTCCAAATAGAATAAAATAACTAGGAAATAAACATAAGAAAATGGAGGAGATATATAACCCCCAGGGACTAATAGATAGAGATATAGAACATGACTAGGATAGAGTTAATAGGTACTAAACCTTAAATATGTGATGGGTGAAAATACCATTGATTCATTAAAAAAGAAGGTAAATGCAGAATATTTTTATTTCATTATTTTTATTCATAAGTTGAGGGATTATTTTATTATAAAAATAGACCGTAAAAAAATTAGAAAAATTTCATCCTTTGGTTATGATTAAATAAATTTCCACTTCATTTGTTACTCCATGAAATTAATATCCAAGAAGAATTTTCTATCCTCGAATAATGATAATTAACATTTAATGGATCATAAGATCCATAAAAGAGTGAGATTTATTTTCTTCTATATCCAAATATTTTGCAAAACCAAATGGTTAGCACGTTTTATCCAGTATAGTACATTAATCATTAAAAACTCAGTATTAAAACACAAATTTCAACTTAATCCAATCCATAAGTATTTATCCATAAAATCATTTAAGTAATTACAGTGTCATATAAACTAGGAAATAATGTAGGCTAGTGTTAGACATTTAACCCTTTTCTCCCTTTGGTAGTGGGATCAAGGTATGCAGACTGTCCGGGTGTGATTGGTTATCATCTATCCTACATTTTTTCATCTTTATAAAACTAGATTAATATATTTTTTATAATTTTAAAAAATATATGAGGAACATCCTAAAAAATAAAATTAATTATAAAATCACTTTTATCGACTATGGTTTTCTGCAATACTTATTATTCCCCAAAATGAATTAATACAGATCGACTAGTAGTTGTTTAACATCAATGATCATATAAAACCTAAAGGTTATCAATACCTTTAAACTTATTTCCATAAAATATTTTTTACTTATTCCCCAATTAAAAATTTCACATACTAATCATAATGGGTATTTTACCCAAAATATCTCCCAAAATATTGATAATCATCTCAAACTCCCATCAGATAATTCCTCAAAAGGCATATAAATAATTAAAAACAAATTATTATCCTTATATGTATCATCTGATGAAAATTTTATTTATCAAACATACCTATGTAATATCATAGGTGTCCAAGGGTTATATTATTTAATTCATCTCAATTCTTAATATAGAAAATTTTAATTAACTTAATCATATCCCCTAAAAGTTTCAAACAAGGTGTGTGTTAGGTCCACTAGGTTAGATACCATAAGTGGGGGGGGGGGTGAATTAGGGTATAACAGGTTAAAATAACTGCCTCTATTGATCCTGTATCGCTGTTAAGAAAGACTCTCTTCTCTCTCTTTCCTGTCGAAAAGTATAAATAGAAACTAAAGCATGCACATGACACAATAATTTTTTACATGGTTCACCCTCACTGGGCTACGTCTATGGAGCATACACTGACGATGTGCCGATGTCCCGAATATACTAAAAGAACACTTCTGTTTACAATGTTCGGGATATATCACTTCTATTACCAGGCTCACTACCTTTACAATAATTAGGGCCAGCTCACTACTTTCCCAAGGGTCACTCCCTGTGTCTCTCTCTCTGGCTCCCACCCGGTTGAGATATCACCTTATTCCTCTTCTTTTTCTCACTGCTCTGGAAAGGATTCACTCACAATTTATAGACCTGTAGGTATATTCATTATCACTAATGAATGAATCCTCTGTTGTATGTAGATGCTCTGTTGAAGACAAACTTTAACCCGTAGATGAATCTCACTTTTCACCGAAGGTATCAGGAAATCTTCTTGCTTCTACGGAGCCTTGAATCACTGCTATACTTCAACCATACCTAGCGCCCTTCTCTAAGACGAAATGCAAGTCACGATGTTCAAGTTAAAACTGGTGCACAAGTTCACCTCAACCACCTGCGCGATGCTAGCTTCTTCAACTCCAAACTTGTGCGATTCACACCCTTTTATGCCCAAACCAATTTTGGCATGCAACCATCAATTGTCGCGCTTTTTAAAAACCTGGTGTGCAAGTGTCACCAAACCACATGCGCGACACCCCCTTATTCAACTCAAAACTTGGGTGACTCACTTCCTTTCTCTCCCAAACCTCTCTGGATGCGAAACAATCAACTGGTGCGCAACTTCTACTTGCGCGACCACACCACCACTTGCGCGACCACTACACCTACGCGGAGGGAGCTCTAAAATTTTCAAGGTTTTAAAGCACACCAAATAAGGAGGGGTATACCTCTATTTATTGGAATTTTAACAACCTGCACAATGGTCATGAATGTCTCCTCTCGGCACGCAAGTCCAGCCGCCCTAGTCACTGCCGCACAAGTCACGTGCGTGACCAAACATAAAACATGTGCCCCCCCTTTTCCATTTTCCATATTTTGACGTTCTAATCTTGAAAAACATATGCTGTGAATGTTTCCAATCCTCAAAGACACCAGCGCGCAAGCCCCTTTTCCAAAAAAACTTTTCTCATTTTCTCGATTTTGAGGTCCAAATATTTGGAAAACACTAGAAAATGGCGCCACCTTGTATCAGCTCTTTTTGAACTGCCTCCTGTTTGACCATTCCTTTTTCGACGTTCTTGAATCAACTATGGATCATTATAAACATACCTTGAACTTGGCATGCCATAATCAAATCCCCTTTTTCAACAAATTTTTACATCATGGTTTACTTTGTCAACAAACACAATCACCTCAAAAATTCTTGAATGATATCTTGAGGGATAATTTCCCAATAGTGTGCAACAAGGACCTTTTTTACACCAATTTATAACCAAGTTGAATCGTTATGTGACTTTTTCAGAGTTATTAACCAAGTTATAACTGTTATAGAGCCACATCTTTTAGTTTCTAGACAAGGATGTATTTATTGAAAAAACATAAAGTCTCCAAATTATCAAAACATTTGGATGTTGTCCTATACTTTGAATTATCCTTAATTTCATTCATAGGTTTATGTTCTCTATTTTATGTTTTCATAATGATAGTTCCCATGTTTTCTACTAAAATTTATTTCATACCAACTGTAGAGACCCCTACTCGAGTAGCCCAAAATTAGGGGTTTCTTTATTATAATGGAATAAGATACAAGTGATATAATATCAAATGACCAAATATTTTATTAGTATTTGTAAACTAGATACATACTTATGTCTTGAATTATATTTAAAATAAAAAATTAAAACATAGTGAAATTAACTATTGTTAATTATTGAACTCATTTCAAGATTACTTATTCATATCTTGAGGAAAGGATAAAAACTTAAGGCTGATATCATATTTATAGTAAGGTATATGTATAATAGAATATTTCCTGAATAAATAAGTTATAATAAATATGGAATGATAAATAATTTAAATCCACTTTTATTTAAATGATAACATGATGAAAAAATATTTACATGGATAATATCAACCAAAAATGTCATGGATATTAATAATTAAATTCACAATGATGTAAATTATTAATATTTGTCATTTTTACTAAAACATTATGATATCTATACATTTACGACCGTATATCAAGATATTTTAAACTATGGGTATTTATAAACCAAAATCCAAATTCATTATAGCTTAGTGATTTTTCTCTTGAGACCTGACAATGCTTTGAGGGGATATACAATTATAGGATCCAAATGTTACTACATGTCTAACTAATTCCTAAAATATTTAATAATTTATTTAATTTATGGAAAAATCCCTTATCAATAAATTCTTATATTGAATAAACAATATAGAATGTTAGTATTTCACCATTTATTCATATAACAATTAAATTAAAACAACGTATATAGAAATCCTAAGTGGTACAATCAATTTGACTATTGATGACAAATAATATGGATATTTAAGGGAAGCTTAATGTCCAATGATCACAACAAAGTGAATGTTTCATGGAAAATTAAATGAATAGAATATTAATCAAGAAAGTGAAGCTCAATACTTTCTCGGGTTGATGTAATCATAAATTATCCAATAAAAATAAGGATAGTATACATACAATATATCCCAAATGGAGTAAATGAAATATAATTTTTGTTGATGAATAGAAATACCTTAAAAATATAATTAAAATATTCTTTTGGAAAATAACTTTTTCACTTTGAAAATGAAATTGATAAACTCATATTTACTAGAATATTTATAAAAATATTTTATTAAAATATCATTTTAAAATTATATTGGAACCCTCAAAGCGATGATCAGTCATGATGGAAGGAAGCTATATAAATGACGAGTATATTAAAATAAACAATAGTTTCATATTTTTATTAAAAAATATCAAAACTTACCTTGTTTAAAAAATTAAAAGAATATTCCTTTAGATTTTTTGGAAAAGTCAAATAGGGGTAAAATTTTTTTTAATTAATTAATATATAATATTAAATGAATTATTTAAATTTTTTTATGTAAAATATAGAAAATTAAGGAAAATAATATTTGGGAAAAAGGGAAATAATGTATCCTTTTCATAAAAAATTTATCAATCAATTTTAGTACAAAAGAGAGTAAAATTATACTTTTACCAGATAATATAATGAATAATGAGAGCATAATAAAATAAAATAGGTTTTTAAAAAAATGATCAAATAATTTTATCTAATGTAAATTCAATCATAAAAATTCCTAATTAACACGATATTAAAACATAAATCCTTACCACTTTGTTAAATTTGGAATTATAATTCACATGAAATAAATATCTTCAAATAAAACAATAAATACCATTAATATTAATACATTCACGATATAAAATATCAACTAGGTAGTAGATACACCTCATAAAAATTATTAGGAGTATAGTACTAAATATGTCTCAATAGAGTGGAGTTTGACAGGAAATTCCTTACAATGAATATACCATTGAAATGGGAATTATTTAATGAATTGATTTTTTTTAACAAACAAAATTAAACAAAAACAAGTGGAAATAAAATAAAAAGCGATCAAATTCCATTTCACATATAATCTTGGCATATATAATCAATTAAGAAGTTATATAACCCAATGAATGAAAATTGAGTTATGAAACACTTTCCACATCATAACATTTATATTAAATTTTATTGAATAGAATAATATGAATTTCATTGTATAAAACCATGAATTCTTAATTATTAATGATATAAAAAGTAATATTGGAATAATATACACTATATAAAATAATATGTTGTTCAAAATATTAGAATTTTCCTCAATGAATTTAAATTGAGATGAAGTCAATTAACTCACATTTCCCATTAGATAAAATTTATTTAAAATTTAATAAAATGACATTAAAATTGTTATTATTATATTCTAGATCCATATTTATATTTAAAATTCCAGATATTATCCTCTTAAAATGTATTATCACAAGTCTTCTTATAATATTTCCTTATTATCACTATTTCATGTGATTACTAGTTCATTTTATCATGGATTTTTTGTCATGGAAGTTCTGATACTTGACCATAGGATGTATATAAAAAATATCTAGAATTATATTAATGTTACTTATGTACCAATAATAAATTATATACCTTTTTATAACCATTCTAAAATTTTGTACATGGAAAATGAATCACATCTATTCATAGAGATGGCCAGAAAAATTTAGAGACGAGCGATGACATCATTCCATTAATGGGTGAAAGGGAAAGAAATATGATGATATATTAATTTGTACATAATTAACATCATAAAATATATATAATTTATTTTCATTACATAGACCACTATGACTATCCCTGTGAGTCGGTGATGGAAAAAATTATGTCAGTTCAGGTGGCGGTAACCCACCATACACACAAGAGATGACATTGTTTCCCATTTTTTGTAGGAGATAGATAAATTTTACTATATCAGCATAACAACATCTCATTATATGTGATGTTATTAGGATATTATTTTGAATCTTATAAGACATAATTGAATGTGGAAAAAGAATAATTGAAATGAAGGATCTTAGTGAATATGATTACCTTCCCTTAGAAAAACATCCTCTGGATATATTATTAAGGACAATGGGGTTGTTATTTTAAGAATAAAAATATTTATAGTGTATGGAAAAAGATTTTTAGGAGAGATGTTTATAGGGTTTAGTTTATCTATATTCTTTATAGGTTTGAAGAAGTGAGGGGATGAGGTGCCCTTTTATAATTGAGGAGGAGTGATATTTTTTGTAAATGATCAAAACTATTAAATAATTGGACATCAATGTCAACCAAAAAAACCAAAACATTTATAAATAATGTGTTTTATAGAATATACGGTTGATAGACAGATCCAAATATAAAAACAAAAAAGGTTTAACTATGAAATTCCCTCTAGCTCGAAGTTTAGTCACTTTTACCATTTCAATTTTCACCAATGTAACTAGTATTTTAATGAATGATAATTTATCATTGAAGCCTGAATATAATTCATAATTATTATATAATTTGTAACAACTGATTTTTAATATCAAATAATATTTATCAAATAAAAAATTCCACGTTTGAGGAAAATTAAATTTAACACAAGCACATGTAAAGCGTTGAGCCACGTTTTAACCATTGCCATGGTAATTAAATTTTTTACTTTTTTATATTAATTATGAATATAAATAAATTTTTACTTATTAAATAATAAAAATAATTATATCTATTAGAAATAAATAATAACGTTTTTAAAAAACATTTCATAGTAGTTGAAAATTTAAATTTCAAAATTTAAGCAATAAAACATGTCGAAAAATAGGGTTTCAAGCATAAAATGATATTACATTAACTATATGCATATGATCTTAATTATATGGATGAAAATTAATGTAGTTCAATATAATACCTATAAATATCATTTATACCTTTTTATTTGTGGTTATTTTAGTTAATTAAAATTGAGGAACTCTATGCACCTAAAAACAATTTTTATAATTTTTTTTATAATAGAAAATTATCATAAAAAAATTAGGTATAATAAAAAAGTAAATTTAATAATTTAGGATAAATAAAACTAACTAATAAATATTTTAATTTTAAATAAAATTACATATAAAATGGAAATTTTTAATTACATGAATCGTCGAAATGAAATGAATGTTTTATATATCGAAATATTTATAACAGTTAACTGAAAAATCACATTTTTCTTAAAAATACTAAAATTTCACCGTAATAAAATATTTTTATGATGATTTAATAAAATGATTTTATTTTTATGATACATTATTTATGAAAGGTGTGAAAATTATTTATAATTATGAAAAATAAATTGAAAAATAAATGAAAACATATCTTCAACGTATAAAATGATTTTACTCAGAATTGTGTTATTATTTATAGATATATAATATAAAAAAATTATGCATAATTTTTTAATTTTATTAAAAAATTTAATTTCCACAAATTTAATTTATAGTTTATAATGATTACATTAAATAATAATATTTCAATTGTATAACACACAACATTAAAACTTGATGTTCTGTTACATAAACATAATTGAACACAATGTTCGTATCTTAGATTCTTAAGGAGTTAAAAATTATTCATTAAAATATGATATTTAATAAATAAATATTCATTATATATTTATTATAGAACTATTATCAAAAATATATAACTATATTCATTCCCTTATAATTTTTTATTATCATTTATGTTTACAATTTTACATCAAAATCATTATCCTAGTGTAATCTTGTCTATTTTCCATGCACAATTGTATTTAACATTTATAGTCTATGAAACATGGGCCTGGTTTCATCATCTCCATAGAATTAGTCTTGTTATTAGTAACATATTATTTCATTACATAAATTTTTACAACTACACATATAAAGTGGTGATGCAAAATAAATTACATCACTTCATGGAGATGGTAGTATGCACCTATTAATGACTGGTGTTTTCGTTTCAAAAAAAAATTAAAGAGAGAAAGATAATTAACAACATATATTTATATAATCATTATAACATCATAAATACAAAATAACATAATTAAATCCATCTATGGGATAATCCAAGTATGGAAAACATGAAAAATGTACTACATAAATTTGTGGAGGTTTTAGTCCACACATACGCATGAATGCCATTATTATTTATAACATAATGGAGATATGATATAAAATTGATTTAATATCGACATAACAATTTTAAATTTTGTAATTATAATTATTTATTCATTTAAATATTGTTTTATAATATTTTTGTGAGGTTAATGAAGAAATAAACTCAAAATATATTAGTAAAGATAATTATATATTATTTTAGAAACCTCATTTGGCATACAGATTAAGCCATTATGGGAACGTATTTTTGGGGAAAATCTCTAATAAATTATGAATGAATTTATGAAGATATTTGTTTTGTTATTGGATAATATAGATGGATTAAAATGTGTGAGTGTGTGAGGGAGAGATGGAATCCTTTTTTATGTGAGGGGAGTGGAACTCTTTTAAATACTTAAAATTTTAAAATATAGTTAACTAAAATTAATGTTCATCGGGCACAAAATTGAAAAAGGATTGAAGAAAAGATAATTTAAGGTAAAAAAATCTTCATATAATATATTTTATACATTTTAAATGATATTTTAATCCTTATCTTTTTATTTTACCCACTTGTTAGCCCTTTTTAACCTTAACCGAGGTAACACGTTTTTACCATAGATATATTCATTATGACCTAAAAATAAAGGTGGAATCATTTCCAATTTAATAATTTTTCATTCAAAATATGGAATAAATATTATAAAATTCATTTCTTATGAGTGATATATATTAAATTTAAAATTATATCGCAAAAGGAAATAAAATCCAATTTATGAAAAATGCATTTTCAAGCACTACTTTGAATTTATTCTCATTACATGTGTAGTTAAATCTAATTATATGCATATTAATTTATTAAATTTAATATATTTTAAAATAACTTCATTAAAATCATTCATAAATAGTTATTAATTCAATTTATAAATATAAAACAAATTACACACAATAAAACAAGTTTTCTGAAAAATATCAATTTTTTAAATTCTTATGATTTAATCATCATTTATAACCAACTAATAAAAAATATACGAATGATTATTAAATTTTTAACATTGAATACTAATATATTTCACCAAAATAATAGTTAATTAGTGATCAAGGAACATAATATATACAAAAACAAAAAAAATTCAATATTTATCTTTTATCATTAAAATATATTATTTTTAACAATTACCAATTGACTACCTGTTTCCAAAGAATTAAAAAATAATTTTTAATTTAGGAATTTTTTTGGATACTTTTAATTTTTTTAGTTCTATTTATACCCTCTAATACAATGGGTATGAGATAATAGTCATATTTAATTATAATATTTCAATAATATATCAAGTTTCATTTAATCTAGATGTTTCATGGAAAGAAAGCTATAAAAAATAAAATTTATTTAAATAGAACTATATAATAAAATGTTAGGGTGTTAAAATATTAGTACCACTCATGGTTATTATATATTAAACATTATATAGAAGAATATAATATCCTCACAGTCTGATTAGATAAAATACATGAGTTTAGGTCATTGTAAATGTCCATTAGTCACTGTTGATAAATAAATATTGCAATAGAATATGATTCCTATAATTAAAATAAGAATATCACCATAAATAAATTATATTAAAATTATATGATGAATAAAATGGAATAAAAAAATTTAATATACCATTTTCTATTAGGAAATAACAGTCATTGTGAAGTGGATGTATAATCTATTTTATAATAATACCAAGGTTGAGGACCAATTTCCTATCAATGATGGTTTAAATCAATGTCACATTTGATTACATCCTTAATAAAGGGGACCAATTGTATATTGATTATAATTTGGATTAGGGGATACCTCACCAGATTCCTAATATGGAGGACATATTCCCTATCGAGGATATAATTAATATAGGATATCTGGCCTCATATATCTTTTAGATTCCCATATCATGTTCATTGAGACCCCCCAAATTGATTTTTGGTTAATATAGTGAATAAAATCTAGGTGGTTATCCACTATAGGACTGTTTCTAAAATAATAGTAAATTACTGAAAAATAAAACATTAAACCATTATTGATGTCTTAATAAAGAGTTACGAATTAACTTTGAAATATTCCATCATCTATAACTCATGGTAATGGGTCATATCATAGCATCATAATATCCGAAATAATTCCATAAACATAATCACAATTGGACACATGAATATAATATAGTATAATCACTCCATTAGTATCAATTTATCCCAAGGTATGACTCTCGATATCAATTCATTACTCTTAATAAATTCAATCAATGTAATGTCAAACTAGTATCATTTAAAAGTTGGTTATCATATCAAGGATGAATAATTATTTATTGGATATCCCACACATGTCAATGAATTGCATTCAATGTGATTTCATGTTATAGTAATAAAAAAGTGGGATATGTGTACCATAACATCAATTTTCACATTTAGTCATAACCCTCAACTCATAAGTCTCCTTTTATTATCTCCCAACTCATAACACTCCTTCAAGGCTCATATCAATGTGAACCTACTCAATGTGTTTCATTTTGATTCATGAATAAAATAAACTATGCGTTTGTCTAAAATAGATGTTGAGGAGAAGGTGAATATCTAATTTAATTTTTTTTGTAGAATGGGAAAACATGTTCGCTCTAAAAATGATATGTGGTGTGATAGGGGAGAATTCATTACTTGTATTTCAGGATGTTTATAGTATACACATGGTCATGGGATGGTCCAAATTAGAATCTAGGAACCATATATTAGTTAGATAAAATCCCATAGGCCATTAAATCATCATTTTTGCACTTTACACACCCAAGGTTATGTTGAGACACATACTTTATTATCCCAAGAACTTAATTCGAACTCAGGGGGAAAAATTAATATTTGAGTGATGTACACTACCCAATTTCATTTTATCTCTCCCCCACCATGTCCAAGTTTCATGTTTTCCCCAAATTATCATCTTTTCATACATATGATCAAGATTTCCACCTTAGTCGATCTGGTAACCAATGTTTATTTTATACAAAATAAAATCCATTCGGAACGATTTCCTTCTACAACTATAATTTCCTTATTCATTATAAGAACCTCTACCACTACAATACACATCATCGTTATTAACATTTCCTCTTTTGATAATACCACCAATGAAAATTTCTATGGCCGTTGACCTGATCATTTCATATACAGTGATATTGTATCATATTCAAATTATTTTTTATTTTTAGGTATTAAATAAGGGTTCATATATTTTTATAGTTATTGAATTTCTATCAACCATGATTATGTTGGTTATAAAATGATACTCTAGAGGTCCCCATTTTTATTCGGTTTCTTTTGTGAAGTTAATGACATTGAAAACCATGAACTTCTTATAAAAATAAAAACAACAAAAATAGTAATAATAATAATAATTCACATTCATTGTAACACCCCAAGCTTCCACGGTACACTTCTCTTTGAATAATACAGTAGCGTTTGTGGTACGCAAGTTCGCGTTCTAACACACACCACAACAAATCAAAGTTTCCGTTATGAATAGTAATACCTACTTTTTGAAATTTTATAAATTTTATCTTTACAAATAGATTTTGTTGTTGTATTCAGAATATCTAAATTATCCTAAGTTGAATTTTTTTAATTTTCTGACAACTTTGAATTTTTTTTATGAATATTGAAAAATAATTAAAAACAACTTATTTAATCAAAATAATGTATAGTGATAAAAAATACTATTGAGTGGTTTTAAATAATAATTATAATATATTTTTACCATTTTATACAATGGTGTTCATTATAATTAATTTCACTTTGAAATTGGACATAAACAATTATCAATCTTTTGATATATATTGTTCCTTAAAAACATGCTATTTGTTGTGACAGCGGGATTAGTTATAAAATTAATTAATGAAACTAATATGTTTGGAATTTTGTAAAATAGACATCATTTTTGAATTAGGAATATAAAATATAGATTAGGGTGAAATTTTGGCATTGTTCTGAAAAAACATCAATTTTTGATGAATAGTGAAACCACTAAGTGGTAGTTAAAAAACTGATTTCTCGTTTAAATGAAACATTAACACTTCAATGATTCGATTTTCAGAAATCCGACATACATGGTTGTAATTAGTAAGTAAAATTTGGTTCAATGGGATTAAAATAATTTTTGGTGAATAGTAACGTTTATGTTTAATTAATCACGATTAAAGGTAATTAGTGAAATTTAAGGTAAAAATGATATTATAAAAATATGAAAATACCTTTAAACTTGTCCTATACTTATTGGATGAGTCATGTCAGACCAAGAAAATCCATGGGTCTACTTGGGGACCCCATGGAGCCACTTGAGGAAGAAAATGACATTAATAACTTTTTATTTAAAGTAAAAATAAAATTGTCACAAACATGTGTTGTTTTACTAAAACAATTTTTACATGGTGTTATATAAGTTATATTTTTTACTATAAATATTAATTAGAAAACTAAAAAGATTTCCTACATCATGGTAATTTTTTTGTAATTTTTATACATTAAATAAATTAAATTTTTAATGACACCATGATTATGCAACGACTACCCCATTAATTAACGATTTAAATAAAATGAAAGATAATGTGAAATATAAGACTTAAATTTGTCAAAAACTTATTGGATGGGTATATTTCTAACCCGTATCACCTTAGCCTCAAAATATATAAGTTTGGGACCTTTAAAATCCGAAACTCATTATATAATAAAGTAACATTTCATGACTCTCCAAGAGTGCCCCTCCTATCCTCTTATAAAAGGCCCCCACCACTACCACCTTTTTCACACCTTCAAAGCCATTTGACTCACCCAACATCTTCCCGAATACTCTCTCAACTTCCCTCTATTTCTCCTAGAAGCCTCACTTTGGGAAGAAGTCTTCCCAAGAAAGCCTTTGGATCAAATCAAAAAGAGTTACCCGATTTTAAGGTAATGTATTCTCTTGTGTTCTTGTGTTTTATTTTACTTCTCCAACACCCTAAAATATTTTTATTACTTATTTTTGTTACAACAACAGTATCCTCAATATACTTGGATGTTTTTATGAGAATTCTTTTATTTACACTTATACACACCTTCGTCTAATGGGTAAAGAACACACTGTTTGTGTGGGTGGTGAATTACTACCTCGCGAAACGATGATTGTTCAATATTATTTTAACACCTCTCATGGTGGACATTATGATGACACTACTTATTTATATGATATATATTATGTTTTTGCTTTCCTTATGATTCTGCATTTTTCATTTATGTTATACCTTTATGATTTCCATTATGGGTAAACGCGATAATTTCATTTTAGGAAGTGCGAACTACCGCCCCCTCAAAGTGATTTGAATCGTTAACTCCATATGTGGGATGTATAAAGGATGGAGTAAATGATATTATATATGATAATATACTTTAATTATATTATACCTTTATATAATTATAATTTCATTCCATTAAATATGAAATAGAAATGAATGTAGCATTCATGCAGACGTACGGCTTACCGTCTCCATGAACGGTGCATTTCATTTCTTACATATAAATGTTATGTAATATTATAAAAGGAATGTATATGCTGGATATATATAATATATATGATATCTACATAATTAATATAATTCTGGATATAATGGATATTTTACCACATGAACAACGTGTAATTATAAGAAGTTTATTTTTAACTCAAGTACCTAAGATCGACAAAACGACCGTTATTAACTTAAATAATTACATAATGTTCATAGAATTGTAAAAAGTGATATAAAAGGAATAATTAACATGAAAAAGTTTCTTAAGAAAGTAGAAATTAACTCTAGTTTATTATTCCGGAGGTTAAAGAACGACCGAGTCAAGTCGGACATGAGGTAAGGGAACTTCCTAACCCAATTTTTGTTCTTTGGGTTAATCTCATACTTTCAAATTATGTCATGATATTATTATGTCCAATATGGTATTTATACTTTCTTTATGTGTAAATATAGTGAATACACATAATAGATCTATTTTATTTAAAAAATGATCTTTGTAAGGGACTTCGTCTCAATCTCCATTCATTGAAGCATATTTTGTTTTATACACAACTTTCTTTTATACAGTGTATAAACCCCTTTGAATCTTATGTTTTTTTCAAAAGGAATATTTTTATACGCAGCATTTTACTAAAAAAAAAATCAAATGTTTTTTTCGTACGTATGTGGTGACAAATACTTCTCTTCCACCGTGACCATTATTTGAGATTCGGCTTCCTCTACAAGCCTTAAATTTTTTTAAAATAAAAAATAAAAATAATGTTTTAATTTTCTTTTATTTTGCTATTGAAAATGGTTTTGATAAGGTTTTTATTATATCAATGTGTTGTATTGATATCTTGTGATTGAAATGTGGAAATGTTATGTTCCCTTTATGCATGTTTTATGTGATATGATTATGTTATGGTTTATGATATGTTTAAACCTGCTCATATGAGGAATGAATTGGACTTAATAAGTGACAGGTGGAGCCTGCTATAGCTCCTCGATGCATCGGAAGGTCTCATGAGAAAAACTAGTGTCTTGGCATGGGGCCTTGACAAAAGCTTATTTGTAGTCTTGGCACGAGGCCTTGGATACGTGGTTTTGATAGTCTGGAATTATGCATTCCATCATTATGAAAGTGGTTATTGATATTGCATTTGATTATTCGACTAGTAGAATATCCATGTGAATAAGTAAATGGAATTATTTCATTCTAATTTTGACATATTATGTTGATGTTCAAGTTTAAAATGATTTTTTTAGTTATACATTGCCTTAAATGTTTATGTTTATTTATGAAAGCTTCCACTATATTGTTATACTTACTGGGCATCTGAGCTCACCCCTTTCAATGTTTTATTTTTCTCAGGACGTGAAGAAATATTTTATGACTGACCTGTAGGGATAGTCTGAAGGGGATATTTGTGTGGACTATGGAGACTATGTTATTGTAGTTTTTCACTTTATGATGTAATGTAACATTTATTAATGTATCTAGTGTTTCCAAGGCTACTAAACTATTCGGTCTTTCGAGACATTATCTTTTGTGATCAGGCCAATGTTACGCAATAATGCACCGACTCTGGGTAACTGAGGTCGGGGCGTTACAGTTGGTATCAGAGGCAGTTTAGTACTAACCTTGGAAGCTAGATTTATATAAACTCTAATTAGAGCACATATCCCTAAGATAGACTTTGAGGATTAGTATAGAATAACTTCCTAGAATTTTTCTATTGTAGAGATTTTGTGAGTTTTCCGAGAAATACATCCATGTCTGGATACGAGCAGGTAGAGGCGGCTCTAGCACAGATGTACCAAGGGTTAAAACTAGAAAACACTGCTTTGAGATAGACTCAAATGGGAACTGGTGCACGAAAACGGGCCTTGTTGAACTCTTGGTTACGACACTCCTGGGGGATATGCTTAGGATAATTCCCATTTTCATTACAAACCATTATGAAGGTTTTATGAGTATATACTTTCTCAAAGATTTTTTTTTATGATTATGGATTATATCCAAAAAAAATTCAATTTATGTTAAGTGTTTTACAAGTATGTAATTAAGTATTTATATTTATAAACTAATCTAGTTTATGCCATTGTTTAGAAATGGCGCCTAGTGGGACGAATGGAAATTGTATCAATGCATGCACTCTATGTAGGGATTTCCCTCCAGATCAAGATAATTATTGTGGAGATGGAGATACAACTAGTGCTGATCAACTTACTAACATACTGGGACAACTCACTTAGGTTATGAATAATAACCTTACTCGTATGGAGCACCCTGATCCGCAATGTGGAGGATCAATGTTAGATCGTTTCATGAGGCAACAACCACCAATATTTAATGGAGGTACAAATCCATTAGTAGCCGAGAAATGGATAAACTCCTTAGAGAAAATATTCCACGACTTGGGGAGTAGCGAAAGGGAGAAGGTTGTCATGGCAGTTTACCGCCTTACTAGAGATGCCGATCAATGGTGGTCGCTGATTCAAAACACAAAGGAAGATGAAGAAGTATCAAGTATAGAATGGAGATAGTTCAAAGAGATTTTCTTAGAAAAATATTTTCCACATGACCATCGAGCAGATATAGAAAGGAAATTTCTGAGTCTGTGGAAGAAAGAGGATGAGAATGTCGCAAAGTATGAGGCTAACATTACAAGGATAGCGAGGCATGCTGCAGATTATATACGTAACCCAATAATTAATATTGATTGTTTCTTTGATGGGTTAAAACCATTTATCCATCGAGAATTAGTCTCACAAACCATCTCGTCGTACAAAGATATTGTCTCGTGTGCTATCAAGACGAAAAAGGAATTCTCTATATCTTATGACTTTAAAGAAAAGAAAGAAAAGAAGAGATCATCTGATCAATCTGGAAATGTAAATAAGGGGAAGAAGGGAAAAGTTGAATATCAGTCCTACAGTAAATGTTGTAAGAAACACCCCGGTACTTGCTTGAAGGGAATGGGAGTCTGTTACAAGTGCGGTGAAAAAGGCCACCAAGATCATGATTTCAAGGGAAAGAAAGTTGATGTCAATGTGGAATGCTATAATTGTAGAGAGATGGGAAATTATGTAAATGAATATCCTAAGCGTCAGAGGAAATTACCTCAGAAGAGGCCATAGGATCAAGGCCAAGCTTATGCTATCACTTCTGCTGAGGTTGAAGCTCCGAAAGACATGGTGGTAGGTAATTTAATAGTTTCCTCAAGTTTAGAAAATGCATTATTTGATTCTGAATCATTGCATTGTCTCATATCTTCCCAGTTTGCAATGAAAATTAGATATTTCCAATTTGATTTAACAAGAGAATTGTTTGTCAAAACTTTTAAGGGAAGTATCATTGCACCAATGTTTTGTGAATCAGTCCCCATTAGTGCACATAAATGTTCTTTATCTGCTGATCTCATTGTCATACCTATGATTGAGTGTGATATAATCCTCAGTATGGATTGTCTTTTGAACTATTATGCAAAGATTTATTGTAAGAAGAAGGAGGTTATGATTTTTGATGATGATGATAAGGAACACCTTATTTTTAGAGAAGAATTTTCCCCACCTAATTCTTATTTAGATCCACCCCCAGTAGGTCAACTAAATTCAATTATTGGCGGGGGGGAAGAGAATGAAATGACTAAGGGAGAGGAAAGGAATGTTCAAATAGAGGATGTACATATTGTGAAATAATATGTAGATGTGTTTCCGGAAGATTTACCTGGACATCGTCAAGAATGAGAAGTTGAGTTTTCCATTTATTTAATTCCTGGATCAAGGCCTATATTGAATACCCCTTATAGAATGGACACCATGGAATTAGTTGAACTAAAGAAACAAACAGAGGAATTGAGTAATAATGGATTTATTCACCCTAGTGTTTCTCCATGGGGAGCCCCTATCCTTTTTGATAAGAAGAAAGATGGATCTATGAGGTTGTGCGTTGACTACAAGGAGATCAATGCTATAACAATAAAGAACAAGTATCCCCTACCTCGCATTGATGATTTATTTGACCAATTGTATGGAGCTCAATACTTTTCAAAGATTGACCTTCGATTTGGATACCATCAGTTATGTGTGATGAAAAAAGACATTCCGAAGACAACATTTCGGACAAGGTACGAGCATTACGAGTTTACAGTAATGCCTTTTGGATTGACTAATTCACCCTCTGTATTCATGGATCTAATGAATAGAGTTTTCAAGGAATATCTTGATAATTTTGTGGTAGTATTTATTGATGATATCTTGGTATACTCCAAAAGCGACGAATATCATGAAAATCACTTGCACATTATCTTGAAGACTCTTAGAATTCATTAATTATATGGGAAGTTTAGAAAGTGTGAATTCTGGCTTCAGGAGATTTCTTTTCTTGGCCATATTTTCTCTAATGATAGAATTTACGTTGATCCTTCTAAGACCAAGGCAATCCATGAATGGCCAGCACTGATGAGTATAACTGAGGTACACAGCTTTATTGGTTTGGCAGGTTTTTATCGACGTTTTGTCCAGAATTTTGCTCGATTGGCTAACCCATTAATGAAGCTCACACGTAAAGGGGTTAAATTTTTCTGGACAAAAGTGTGTGAACATGTTTTTAATAACTGAAGAGAATATTAGTCAACAATCCTATATTGACTCTACCATAAGGGAATGCTGGGTTCGTTATTTATAGTGATGCATCAATGAAAGGACTTGGTTGTGTCCTTATGCAGAATGATAGGGTTATTTCCTATGCATCACGACAACTAAAAATTCATGAGCATAACTATCCTACTCATGATCTTGAGTTACCTGCTGTAGTCTTTTCCTTTATGTTATGGTGACATTATCTCTATGGTGAAAATGTGAGATATATAATGATCAAAAGAGTTTGAAATATATTTTCTCACAAAAAGAACTCAACATGAGGAACAGGTGATGGCTTGAACTACTCAAGGATTATGATTGCACGATACATTACCACCCAGGGAAGGAAAATAAAGTTGTAGATGCTTTTAGAAGAAAAGATCATGGAGTTTTGAACATGATGATAGTGGAAAGGGATCCTATTTTCATGGATCTATTAAAGATGGATATGGGATCACCATGGAGGGTGAAACATCAAAAAAATTTCAAATGGTTGCCAAACCATCTTTATTAGAAAGGATAAAGTGTTCTCAGGCCGATCATGAAGAGTTGAAAAATAAGATTAAAGCTGTGAATAATGGTCGATTGAGTGGCTTTGTGTATGAAGATGGAATTTTGAAATTTGGGAGGAGACTCTGTGGTCCCAATATACCTGATTTAAAGAGGTAATTGTTGGATGATTCTCATAGTTCCAATTTCTTTATACACCCTGGGAGCACCAAAATGTATAGAGATTTGACAACATGAAGAGGTAGATTGCTGATTTTGTGTCAAGATGTATGGTTTTTCAACAAGTGAAAGCTGGAAGACAACTTCCTGGTGGAGTATTGCAACCTTTTCCCATACCTGAGCGGAAATGAGATAATATTATGATGGATTTTGTCATGGTACTACCAAAGACTCCTAGAAGGAATGACACAATATTTTTCATTGTTATTCGTCTCATGAAGTCAGCACATTTTCTTGCTATAAGGGAAGATCTACCACTTGAACATCTAGCAAGACTACATATTAATAAAGTTTTGAGACTTCATTGAGTTCCCCTGTCGATTGTCTCAGGTCGTGATTCTCGTTTTACATCAAGATTCTGGAATAGTCTTTAGAAGGACTTGGATATTGAACTTCGGTTGAGCACTGCTTACCACCCACAAACAGATGGACAATCAGGAAGAACTATTCAAACCTTGGAAGACATGTTGAGATCATGCTCACTTGACTTTCAAGGAATGTGGGATCAATATTTACCTCTGGTAGAATTTTCCTATAACAATATCTTCCATTCAAGTATTTAGATTGCACCATATGAAGCATTATAAAGAAAGAGATGTCGCATGCCAACCTGTTGGGATGACATTGGTGAAAGAAAACATGTAGGCCTAGAACTGGTGGAGGAAATGATGGAAAAGGTGAATGTAATCCAAAACCACATCAAAGCAGCTCAAAGTCAAAGCAACTAAAATTAGGCAGAAGAGCTATGCCGACAACCGAAGGAAGGATTTGTAATTTCATGTAGGAGATAATGTTTTCTTGAAGGTATCTCCATGGAAGGGAGTTATACATTTTGTTAAGAAGGGTAAATTGAGTCCCAGGTACATCGGACCCTTCGAAATTCTGGAACAAATTGGGGTTGTAGCTTACCGTTTGGCAATGCCGCCAAGTCTCTCCAAAGTTCACGATGTATTCCACGTATCACTATTGAGAAAATACATGCCTGACCCAACGCATGTACTCACCTATGAGGAATTAGAAATGGAACATGATCTATCTTATTGCGAAGAGCCCGTCATGATTCTTGATACAAGAGAACAAGTGTTGAGAAACAGGACGACTCGTCTGGTAAAAGTTCTATAGAGAAATCATAAGATGGAGGAGGCAATGTGGGAACCCAAGGAACATATGAGGAAGAATCACCTGAGTCATTTTATATAGTGATATTATATAAAATTTTGGGGATGAAATTATTTGAAGGATAGGAGAATGTAACACCCCATGCTTCCATGGTACACTTCTCTTTGAATAATACAGTAGCGTGTGTTGTACGCATCTTCGAGTTCTAACACACACCACAACCAATCAAAGTAGCCGTTGTGAATAGTAATACATACTTTTTGAAATTTTATAAATTTTATCTTTCCAAATGAACTTCGTTTTTGTATTCAGAATATCGAAATTATCCTAAGTTGAATTTTTTGTAATTTTCTGATAACTTCCAATTTTTTTATGAATAGTGAAAAATACTTAAAAACAAAATTTTTAATCAGAATAATTTATAGTGATAAATTATACTATTGAGTGGTTTTAAAGTATAATTATAATATATTTTTACCATTTTATCCAATGGTGTTCATTAGAATTAATTTCACTTTGAAATTGGACATAAACAATTATCAATCTTTTGATATATATTGTTTCTTAAAAACACGCTATTTGTTGTGACAACGAGAATTAGTTAAAAAATTCATTAATTAAAATTATTTGTTTGTAATTTTGTAAAATAGACATCATTTTTGAATTCGGAATATCAAGTATAGCTTACGGTGAAATTTTGGCATTGTTCTGAAAAACTTCAATTTTTGATGAATAGTGAAACCACTAAGTGGTAGTTAAAAAACTGATTTTTCGTTTAAATGAAACATTACCACTTCAATGATTTGATTTTCAAAAATCCGAGAAACATGGTTGTCATTAGGAAGTAAAATGCGGTTCAATGGGATTAAAATAGTTTTTGATAAATATTAACTTCTAAGATTAATTAATAGCGATTAAAGGTAATTAGTGAAATTTAAGGTAGAAATGATATTATAAAAATATGAAAATACCATTAAACCTGTCCTACCCTTATTGGATGAGTCATGGAAGACCAATAAAATCCATGGGTCAACTTGGGGACCCCATGGAGCCACTTGGGTAAGAAAATGACATTAATAACTTTTTATTTAAACAAAAATAAAATTGTCACAAACATGTGTTGTTTTACTAAAATAATTATTACAGGGGGATATATAAGTTAACCTTTCAGCTATAAATATTAATTGGAAACATAAAAATATTTCCTACATCATGGTTATTTTTATATAATTTTTAGACATTATATAAATTTAATTTTTAATGACACCATGATGATGCATCGATTTCCTCATTAATTAATGATTTAAATAAAATGAAAAGATAATTTAAACTATAAGACTTACACTTGTAAAAAAACTATTGGATGGGTATATTTTGAACCCGTATCACCTTATCCTCTAAATATATAAGTGTGTGACCTTTAAAATCTGAAACTCATTATATAATAAAGTAACATTTCATGACTTTCCAAGAGTGCCCCTCCTCTCCTCTTATAAAAGGCCACCACCACTACCACCTTATTCACACCATCAAAGAAATTTGGCTCACCCAACATCTGCCCAAATACTCTCTCAACTTCCCTCTATTACTCCTAGAAGACTCACTTTGGGCAGAAGTCTTCCCAAGGAAGCCTTTGGCTCAAATCAAAAAGAGTTACCCAATTTTAAGGTAATGTCTTCCCTTGTGTGCTTTTGTTTTATTTTACTTCTCCAACCCCCTAAAACCTTTTTTTACTTTATTTTGTAACAACACCAGTATCCTCAATATACATTGATGTTTTTATGAGATGTATTTAATTTACACTTACACACACCTTCGTCTAATGGTTAAAGAACATACTGTTTGTGTGGGTGGCGAATTACTGCCTCAAAAAACGATGATTGTTCAATCTTCTTTTAACACCTCTCATGGTGGCCATTATAATGAAACTACTTTTATATATGATATATATTATGTTTTTATTTTCCTTATGATTCTGTATTTTTTATTTATGTTATAACTTTATGATTTCCATTATGGGTATACGTGATAATTTCATTTTAGAAGGTGCGGACTACCGCCCCCTCAAAGTGATTTGAATCGTTAATTCCATATGTGGGATGTATAAAGGATGGAGTAAATGATATTATACATGATATTATACTATAATTATAGTATACCTTTATATAATTATAATTTCATTCCATTAAATATGAAATATAAATGAAAGTAGCGTTCATGCGTATGTGCCGCTTACCGTCTCCATGAACGGTTCATTTCATTTCATACTTCTAAATGTTATGTAATATTATAAATTAATGTATATACTGGATGATATCTACATCATGAATATAACTCTCCATATAATGGATATTTTACCACATGAACAACATGTAATTATAAGAAGTTTATTTTTGAATCAAGTACCTAAGATCGACAAAATGATCGTTATTAACTTAAATAATTACATAATGTTCATAACATTGTAATAAGTGATATAAAAGGAATAATTAACTGGAAAAAGGTTTTTAATCAAGTATAAATTAAGTCTAGTTTATTATTCAGGAGGTTAAATAACGATCGAGTCATGTCGGACACGAGGTAAGGGAACTTCTTAAACCAATTTTCGTTCTTTGGGTTAATCTCCTACATTCAAATTATGTCATGATATTATTATGTCTTATCTGGTATTTATACTTTCATTATGTGTAAATATAGTGAATACACATAATAGATCTATTTTATTTAAAAAATTAACTTTTTAAGGGACTTCGTCTCAATCTCCTTTCATTGAGGCCTATTTTGTTTTATACACAACTTTCTTTTATACGGTGTGTAAACCCCTTTGAATTTTATGTTTTCTTCATAAGGAATCTTTTTATATGAAGAGTTTTACAAAAAGACAAAATGGAATGTTTTTTTGTCGTATGTATGTGGCGACAACGACTTCTCCGCCACCGTGACCATTATTTGTGTTTCAAATTTCTCTACAAGCCATAACTTTTTTTAAATGACAAATAAAAACAATGTTTTAATTTTCTTTTTATTTTTCTATTGAAAATGGTTTTGATAATGTTTTTATTATATCAAGGTGTTGTATTGATATCTTGTTATTATAATGTGGAAATGTTATGTTTACTTTATGCATGTTTTATGTGATATGATTATGTTATGGTTTATGATATGTTTAAACCTGTTCATATGAGGAATGCATTGGACTTAATAAGTGACGGGTGGAGCCCGCTATAGCTCCTCGATGCATCGACAGGTCTAATGAAACACACTAGTGTCTTGGCACGAGGCCTTCACAAAATCTTATTTGTAGTCTTCGTACGATGCCTTGGATACGTGGTTATGATAGTCTGGCATTATACATTCCATCATTATGAAAGTGGTTTTTGATATTGCATGTGATTATTCGACCAGTAGAATATCCATGTGAATAAGTAAATGGAATTATTTCATTCTACCTTTTCCATATTATGTTGAATTTCAAGTTTAAAAGGCTTTTGTTTAGTTATAAACTGCCTTAAATGTTTATGTTTTTTTATGAAAGCTTCCGCTGTATTGTTATCCTTACTGAGCATCTGAGCTCACCCCTTTCAATGTTTTATTTTTCTCAGGATGTGAAGAAATATTTTATTACTGACCTACAGGGATAGTCTGAAGGGGATATGGGTGTGGAATATGGAGACTATGTTATTGTAGTTTTTCACTTTATGATGTAATGAAACATTTATGAATGTATCTAGTGTTTCGAAGGCTACTAAACTATTCGGTCTTTCGAGACATGATCATTTGTGATCATGCCAATGTTACACAATAATGCACCGACTCTGGGTAACTTGGGTCGTGGCGTTACATTCAGGCACATGTGTTATAGGTTTAAGTTACCCCCTATAATGGGTCATGCATTCCCTAATAATTACTCAACCTATTTGGGTGATATAGGTGCGTTGGAGGAGGCTAAAGGAGGTTTAGTTCATGTTGGAGAAATATCATAACTACAACATAATTTTTACATTATAAAATAGTTGTGTTCTTTGTATTTTGGGGGTTTGTCACTTATGTATCCATATGGTTATATATTATACATGGTAGATGGGTGGTTGTATGAAATATTTTTGTGCCATAGGATAAGAGTTTACATTGTATGTTTAATGATGCTTGAGATTCCTTGTTTTTAGAGAAAAATAGGTTTATTTCCAAGAGGTTGGTTTTATAGTATATGTTTTATAGTCCCATGGAATTTATGTTGTAAAATATTAATTTATGAAATAAATTTGATGTGATACATGCAGTTTAGAAACCTAACTTCTTTCATTATCCTCTCATTAGGCCACACATCCCTCCCTCAGTTTTAGGTGGTCCCTATATATATTCTAATGATCTTCCTCCCCCTTTACTCACACATTGAACTAATGGTCCAAGAGGTGTGGTCTAGGAATTGTATATTAATCACTATACCATTCAATGATGTTTCCAACATTCTCCCAAAGATATTTCATTATGGTGTAGTTAGTTTGTTTGGGTGTGTTGTGCTATAATTTTGACAAACCTTTGGTGCAATTCAGGTTTATCCAAGGATTTATTATGTGGTTTTGGTTGGGGTATTTATTCTTTCCATTGTGGTACACAATGAGATTAAAAATATTGTTTGATGTTGGGGATCCATTTTCTCTCCCTTTTATGCGTTATGTGTGGGGGTGTAATGTTTTTCATTTCCTTAGGGTGGATATTACGTGTTGGAATAATAAAAAAATTAAATGCATAAATTTAATTTCATGGGTATGAGGGAGATATCACATGATTTATTTCATTTAAATATGTTGTTGAGGACTTTGTTCATACTTATTGAAAACATGGAATATAACAGCTATTGGAAGCCCAGTTTACACTGTAGATGATATAATATTACCATTTCAATGTTTTTGTGTGATATCACCTAGAATAGAAGTCGAATGAATGTATATTCTTATTATAAATTGGTTTCTAATGGAATTTGGTTTGTTTAATAATACCCATGCTAACTAAAGATGCAATGAAATTAAATTCATTGAATGAAATTTGGAAGTAGGGATGTGTTACTATTATTTCATCTTACTTTTTTGAAATACAATGTGTGGTTCTGTCTTTTGTGAGGTGGTTTCAGTGAACAATCATTCTTTGTAGTGTGTGGGGCTGGGATGTGATCTGGTTGGTTAGCAAGGATGTGATGTGGGTAGTTGTGTGATGTCATTAATTTAGTATGTTGTTAATATTGGCGATGATGTGTGGTAGAGATGTGCCGTAATGATGTATATGGTGATTTGTTTTTTTTGTTTCAATAGTTGTGTTTTCAGATGTTGTTTGGAAGTAAAATAGGTGAATTTGGTGGAAGGATGGTTTGGAAGGTGTGGAAGGGCAAAGAAAATTGATATGAGATTGGTGTGTAATTTTGTGGTGGTTATGTTATTTTTCTAAATACCCATAAAATAATTTTTATCATGGTAAATGGATATGTATGAAATTGAACATTATGTGTGGAAAATGGATTAAAAAAATTAAATAAATTAATGGGTTGTGCTCTATTAGATGCAATGAGTAAAAGAATAAATGTTGTGGAATGTGTAATTTAAAGTGAGAATATGTTTGGTTATATGGGTTCTTGTCTGGAAGTTGAGTTTTGTGTTAAATATAGTTGTGGCAGTGGTTGTGATGTTTTAGGTGTGGTATGGTGGCGGTGATGTGTTGCGTGTTAATGCAGTTTATGTGAACCCATAAGTTGGGTATTGTGTGTTATCTATATGAAATGTATTTTATGTTTTTTCTATATATGACCCAGTTTAGTTGTATAACCTTACCAACATTCATAGGATTAGTGTTTTATGTATTTTTTCCTATATATATGTTAGTGGTGATACATATAGAAGGCTAACCCCTCTTCCCCATTCATCCTTTAGTAGTAAAGAACTAGGTGTATTCAAGGGATATGTAAAGTGATAGCCTATACATGTTTGGGTGAGGAGAGATGTGATGTGATGAGTTAGTGATTTGATGTGACATGTGGTGGGGGTTATTCATGGTAGGATTATGAAAAAAGGATTATTTCTTTTATGTTCATGATACCCTACTACATTGGTCATGTGATTAGATGTTGTATGAAAACCCATATTATTTTGGGTGAGATGTAATGTGATTACCTAGTTGTCTTCGGATGAGATGTGGTGTGATGTGGTTGTGATGTGATGGTACATAATGCTAGAACATGATTCTAGATCATATGAGGTTGGTGTAGGTGGGGATGCATCTTGAAAAAAATCAGAGATGGGTGAGATGTGATGTGATATTTATATAAGGGTTGTGAGAACATGACTTCTAAGATTGGTGCATGTCATAAGAAAATATAGTGTGAAGAGGTAGCATGGAACCATTCATTATCATGAACTAAATGTTATATCCCAATATTGGATGTTTTTTTGGTGAGTAGTCCATGGAGTGGATGGGTTTGGTCGGCTGACCTGTATATGTGCTTTTTGGTTATGTTGTTTGTTCACTAGTGCATTAACATGATATTTTCACATGTGCACCTGAAACATTGGTTATTTTCTTACTTATTATAAATGTTATTCTCAGACATGATATATATTTTTTTCATGGTTTAAATAGGGATTTGGGGATTGAAATAGAAATTACTAACTTGAGGTTTGGGGATACTATTTAGCCACTACTATAGGATTGTCTTTTTGGTTATTTACATGGAGACTTTTCTTGTAATGGTTTATTTCATTTCATCGATTATGTTATGGTTATAGTTTTAATTTAATGACATGTACTGGAGTTATTTTGTGATTTATATCCTTTCAGCTGATCTTGTTTTATTATAGAGGGTAATTCAACACATTATGAAATTTTTATACCCTCAGTTCTAGTCACCAACCTGGGGCCTACTAGAGATGAGACGTGGGGGTTATTATCATTATTAATCGTTGAATCTTTATAGGGATGGATCATGAAAGAATCTTATTAGAGGAATTGGTTGAGAGATAGGATGGAGTTTGGAGCTAGGCACTATGTGGTTTTTATGGGTTGGTAATGAAATTATTCTAGTCAATTTTTTTTGTGTTGTGAAGGATAGGGAGAATGGTTTGGACATTGTATTTTTTCCCCAACTATCCAATATGCTAACTCTAATATTATGGAGTGACAATGGGTGGTTGATTGGTTTATAGGGTATAGGACTGAGATAGGTATATATATCATGATTTATTTTGTTCGTGTCTAGATTGGGTTTCTGGGGTAAAATAAAACGAATGAAATAAAAATGCCTTGAAAACGTTCCATTCTACCATACATATGGATTATTTATATTTTACGGAATGGTTCCTTCTCGTAATTCATGAGTAGCTAAGGTATTTTTGTTTTAGTAGGCAGACCCAGTGGAACTCTAGAGGGTTATACTAAGAGTGGAGGATATGGTTTCGCATAGAGCATTGCAAGCCTTCCAACGGTTGACTTTGGGAAAGAATGGGGAAACTACCTCTAAAATAGAAATAGAGAACTGGTATTAAGACATTAAGAATAATTTTTGTTTAATATGAGCATAAAATTTGTTCTGGGTGCTGTGGACATTAGTCAATTATGGGGAGATACACATTAGTGGTGGAAATGGTTTTCCGGTGACTCAAAATAGGATGATGTGTTGTTTGTATACTTCTAGAGAGTGTCATTAGAGTTCCCTTCATTGATCATGAATGATGAAAAGTGACATGAGTTTCAGTCTCTTCAGCTTGGGATCATATGTGTGTAAGAGATTGGGATTAGGTTCAATGATCTCCTTCACTTTTATCTTGATGTTTTTCCAGATGATGATTCTTGTGGGTGTGATTTTTAATACAATACATGCCCAATGATTATGCATACAGTCACTCTATATATGATCCCTACACATATGGAGGTGAATAAATGAGGTTATAGATAAAAAGTTTTATCAAGGTTCTGAGACTCAAGGTAGTATCCAAGAAATTTTTCTTGAGAGGAATGTATTTAGTCATTGGTCAATGGGCGTCCATGCAGTTAGGGTTCTAGCTTGTTGGGAACTAGCTTGATAATATCTCTTTCTAATCTTCTTAGGTAGGTGGATCTTGAGTACCTCCCAATGTCAGTGAGATTATTTGATACCTATTGGGAATAAATTTCCACTACTAGGCTTAGTGTCTAATCACTTAGAGAAGCTGGATAAAGATTGGTTTTTTGGTCCTTTTGTGCAGTAGAAAAAAGTTTCCTCTAAGAGAGTCTCCAAAGTAGGGACCTCAGTTATTTGTTGAGTACTTATGAATATTAATCTTTGGTAATGGGAAACCTCTTGATGATTCTCTTCCATATATACCTATGCAAGATAATTTTCATAGAGATATGTAGCAGAGAGGTATTGTCAGGTCCCATACCCCAGGGCCCATGTTGGCACTACCCAAAACCCATCTTCTAGAGGATAGATGATGTTAACTTGTGTCTAGTATGAATATCCTAATAAAATGGGAGGCATATGCCTAATTAATTTTTCACAATCACACAAATACAAGTCACAAATTTTGGAAGTTGAAAACACTTTTTATAAAATAAAATGTACTATAGTAGAAAACTAAAGGTGAATGAGGTCGAAATACATGCCCAACTTAAACCAGAAAGTAAAATCACAAGTATCTGGAACTCCTCCCTAGAAAACTCTACATGAAGGGTACGTCCAAAAAAAATAGTTTTCTCAAATTTTAGAAGCACATATCATCTGTCCGGACACTCTAAGAACCACCTTAACCCATTCCCCCAAATAATCCTTCAAAGTGTCCATCGTCTACACGAGACACAACATGTGCGGTTGAAGCCTATGTAGGGGTGCGTAAAACAATACTCAATAGAGAACCCAAACCACTATGGTATTCCAAAAATCAATACACAAGGAGGACTAACAATGATGTACATGATGTCTATCCTCTATGAAGTACAGTTAAGAATCACTAGAGTCATCTCACACAGTTATAACATAATTATAGAAAGTAAGACTATCAGTCGAAACACGGAAAATATTATATTGTCAAGGGACTCATCCCCGATGAGTCACTATGGTATGTGGGGACACTAATACCCCATTGTTTGTAGAGCCACTGAGGTCTTATGGTCTACGAGGCCACTATAGTCCGCTCGTCTCCTGAACCACTAAGGTCTACTCATCTACTGGGCCACTGAGGTCCGCTCGTCTATTGGGCCACTAAGGTCTAATCAACAACTGGGTCACTGGGGTATTCTCATCAAATGGGCCACTAATATCTTCTTATCTATTGGACCACTTAGGTATTCTCTTCTTATCGGCCACTTAGGTTTGCTCATCTACTAGGCCACTACGGTCTTCTTGTTTTTGGGTATACTAAGGTCCTCTTGTTAGTTGGTCCACCGAGGTCTGATCATTTGTGCACTTGATCCTAGGAAAATATACTTATCAATCCATCAGTTGTATTTCAACTTCCAATAAAACTCATATAGAATAAGTCAAAATTATCATCTCGTCATGAGGGTCGCAACACAGAAAATGCCTTGTCAATCAGATTCATGTTTTGGATCTTATAACTGTTTTATTGAAAAGGGGTCAGCAGAGTGTCGGTCCAGGACGACCCGATCGAACCGAATTGACCCGGCCGACCCAACCCAACCTGACCTATTCTATCCTGGTCCATGTTCTAGACCCGTTGGGCCTTCTGGAATCAGCCTGTTGTGTCATGAGTCCAGTTCACCAGGCCTCCTAGCGTCCTCGTCCCCTTCCTTGGGCTCAGCCTGCGCTTGTGGGCCAGTTTCTATCAAGTCATGCAAGCCAAGGGCCCGGTTGCTCGTTAGGCCCGGGCAGGGCTAGTGGTCTATAATAGTATAGCCTCGACATGGTAGGTGCCACTTTTGATCCACATCATGTTCCTGGCACAGTCGGCCACATTCCCACACGTTGTCTGCTAACTGCGTGTTGTCTCCCCGCAGTGGCCCGCCCGGGCCGCGGCCTTCAACTGCCATCTGTGTCTCAATCACGGGCCTCCTTTGCTATTGTGGTGTTCCGCCGTCGCATGCCACCTTCCGTACATGGATTACACCTTCTTTGGAGCCAGTGGACCTTGCTGCCACCACTACCCTCCTGGAAGTTTCCTTCCATCACTACCATGACCCGCCTTGCCACTACTCTCCCTTCACTAATGTCAGCTCCCATATTGGAAGTTGTTCCCCCAACACCACCATCTCCTTCGACCTCATTCCTAGGTTTTCCACCACTAAATCCTTATTTGGATCATCGTTTCCATCACAACACAAATAATGGAGGAAAATGGAATAGTAGAATGATTCATAAGGAACACACAAGCATAGACTATGACCATTATTCATGTCGACATGATTCATCATTGTAAAGAGTTTAATTATGGATAAATAAAATGTGAATCCATATTCCCATAACTCCCTAAATAAAAAATCCCATTCCCACATAGATTATCAAATCGTGGGTTAATTTATTAGGTAATTGACCTGCGTTATTTGTTTTTAACGGAAGAATGGATGAAAGGTAAAACTTAGAAATAATCCCCTACCTAGGTTGGGATCTATCTCCAATGAAGGGTGAACCTTGAATTCATCGTTTGTCAATCCACTGATGTATGATATGAATCGTTTATTTTATTCATCATCATTCATCATTCACCATCACTCATAATTTTCTAATGAATTTCCTTCAAGGATTCAGAAGAATCTCTAGGATCCTTCCCCAAAACTCATATATCTATTAATAAACTTAATGGAAGAAATGTTTTTGAGAATTTATGTTATGCTGAGTTGTCATGTCCTTACAGTATTTAATTTACACAATGAAACAACGTTTCTATTACACTTGAGTCACAACATCATTATACTATTTCATTTATGAAATGAAATAACTAGCTCGACATTATGTTGCATTGAATTTTTTTTAAAAATAATTCTTCTTAAGTTTATTTTATTTTTCATTAAATTCCCAAAAAATAACTTTTACCGTCATCCCATGTTGATCACGGTTATTCCCCACATATAGGAAGTGTAGCCTCTGGAGCTCAATGGTACTCTCGTATTTCCAATCCGAGTTACAATTTATGAGTTATAGGAAAATAACATAATCATTATTTTATTATTTTATTTATGGTCACGTCCCAAAACCTACCTTCCATAAATGTCCCTCTCCTTCCAATTTTAGGCTCTCCCTAAGTAAATAATTCCTTCACGAGCTCAAATGTGGTCTCATATTTTCAACCCGATTCACCGTTTGTGAGTTATAAGTATTTTAGAAATAAAATAATTTTATTTATAGTTCTTCCATTTTTAGGTTTTCTCAATGGAGGACCGCACAGAATAATGTTAATCCATTTCTAGGGTAAACCCTCCATCTTGAAGGAAATAGTTCCCTCGTGTTTATAATATTGGCACCCGTCTAATAGTGATTCCACTTTTTCTGGAAAACCTCTCTCATGAACTATTTAAAATCATAAATTTTTTTGACAAACCATTCTAGGAACATCAGGCCTTGGAATTACACGTTGTCTCAGCACATTGTCTCAGAGCTTTCTATGTAATTTTATAATAATAAAATTTTGAAAATCTGAGTCATTACATTCACCTAAACTTAAGGCTTTACATCCCTGAAAGCCAAACCAAGTGACTCCCACACAGATGAGGGTACGAGCATGAACCCGAGACTCCTACTCTGATGTTCTCCAATAGAGATTACTATGATTCCACTAAGCTATCATTATAGTAATCAATTACCTATGGAGGTTCCTCTCCTGTGGATCCTCGATCACTACTAGAAACTCCACAAATGTCTCCCCACCATTAATGTCCATATTTCCCCAATAAATGACATTTGGAATGTTGTGTGATTATACCGTCAATTGAGATACGCAGAAGGCATCATGATCCCACTCTAACAGTGGAGGTAGAGCCTAGAGGTACACCACCTCTCCCAATCTACCCAGAATCATAAAAAGTCTGAAGAACATTGGAGATAACTTACTTCCATGACCATATATCTATATCCCATGTCGAGGAGAGACCTAAATAAACACATGGTCTCCCTCCTTGAACTCCAACGATGTTCTTTCCTACAATTAAAATACTTTTTATGGCTCTGTGTAGTCTTTATCCAATCATGGATGACATGAAACTTCTCTATATTATCCTCCACCAACTCTGGGTCCATGAGAATTGACTCTCCTAGGTCTATCCAGCAATGTGTAAACTCGTAGGGTCACCCATAAAAGGATTAGAATGGTTCCTTACATATGGTGTATTGGTAGATGTGGTTGTATGAAAACTCCACTAGAGGTAGGTGATCCTCTCAACTACGACCAAAATTGAGGATGTAAGCACGTAGAATTTCTTCTAGGACCTAAATGTTCTGCTTATTCTAGTCTTCTGTCTATGGGTAGATAGCTGTTCTCAAGCCCTGTTGAGTCCCAAACACCTCCTAAAATACATTCCACAATCGGGAATCAAAACATTCACCTCGAAATAAGACTGTCATTGATTGGAATACATGGTGTCGAAATATCTCCTATACGTAGAGGTATCCCAATTTCTCTTTGAGACTCTATTCCGAAAAATCTAAAAAAGTGAACGAAATGGTGAGTTGTTTAGAGATTACCCAGATGGTAATGTTTATCCTAGAAATACTTGATAAACCATTCAAAAATCCCATCGATATCCTTCCTCACATAATTCTATTCACCCCATAGAATAATAGAGAAAACCCTTCCAAGCACTAGGGTATTACCTGGGGACACCCTCATTCATATCCCGATTCATCTCATCACTCTAGGAATCCACGGATACTACTGTGCATCCTTTGAAAATAATGACATTCTCCTCAACTTTTGAATATCTATTAGAGGTATTCCCTGTGCACAACTGAGCACTTAAAGACTCACCGTCGATATCATCGAGATGTGACACCCTGACTCACATAAAGTGTATAGAGGTAAGAACCACTAATTGGTGGTAAAATGCATTCTCTATATCCTTGAAGGATAACTGTAACAAATAAAATTGCTCTGTTTCCTCATTTGGAAACTGCGAAGTGGATATCCTGCTGAGAGCATCTGTTACAAGGATTCCCTTACTAGGAGTATAGAATACTTCCAAGTCATAGTCCTAGAAGAACTCCATCCATTATCTCTATCTAAAGTTCAAATCCTTCTTCAGATAAGATACACTTGTCACTCTTGTGTTTAGAGTATATGGTAAAATGTTCTCCCATAATGTAGTGTGACCACATATTCAATATGACAATTGCTGCTTCCAACTAAATATCATGGGTTTCATTGTTCTGATCATGTGGTCTCAACAGAAGCGAACCATAGGAAATTACCACTTGCCTTTGCATTAGGATTCACCCAAGTCTAGTCACTGATGCATCTTAGAACACTAAAAACTCCACACCCTCCTCTGTAAAACACAATATCTGGGTGCTCATCAAACTCTTTCTAAACTACTAAAAATCCTACAACCATGGTTCCTTTCCTAAAAAAGTTCCCCCTTTAAAATGATCGATGTGTTCATAGACTCTTTTTTGTAGGGGATACCCGTAGTCCATGACATCATAGTTAATGTATTGGTAATCCACACATAACCCCAAAAATTGGGTCTTACTAAGAACTTCCTCTAAAATTCCTCCACCTACACCCTTAGCTCGTGAAGCTCTGCAAAATAAATCTGAAATAATGATGCGGATATCAGTTCCATCTCAGGGTGTAGAGCGATGCAGATGTCCATATCCCATATAGAGAGGTATACCCAGAAACATATTCCTGGAAACAAGTCATTGTACTCCTCCACTGCTGATGGGATCGTAATACTCAAAACATCCAGTGCCACGAGGTTATGGATGGACGACTCAATAGTGATATGATTTACCCTCCTATGAATGAGTTTATCCCATTATTCTTTGGTTTCATTTCTCATGATCAAGGAAAACCCCATTCCAATGCTGCATACATACCAAACTTTTTTCCTATAACATTCAATTTGAGCATGAACTAGGGTTGACCACTACATATGCAAATGAACGTCGTATGGCCACGATATTATGAAAAATATTTTCCAACCAAAACTCTAGCATGAAGGGTCAGATCACACCATCAACATAAGTGTGATTATCGAATCTCCTCCCAGAGGTTTCTCCAGATGTAAGGGTCAAGTCAATGGTTTAACTGGAAGCTCTTGGTCTTGAATAATATTCGTGATAAGAAGGAGTGACTAACACCTATTTTTATTAGTAAATAATCTAATTGTACACAAAAACAATACCTAGATTCATTCATAGAGCTCTTTGGTCATATTCCTTGACTTCATGTAGATACTCCCTTCCCATATACTCCAGCTCCCAAAGCACAGTGTGGACCACATCAACATGGTTGTTTTATTATGTTGAAATCTATACCATCTTCTGTTTCTCATCCATCTCATCTATCATATCTACCACCCTATATATTTTCTTTTTTCATGTCAATAATTCAACCATGGAGGACCATAAACTATTTCACTATGACCATGATGGGCTAAAAAATATCTAGCGAGATTTCCCCTGCCATCTTTTGAAAAGATTTACCTCTTCCTAGGAGGACTGGACTCACCTTATCATCCCTGAGCTATAGATCCCCTATCACATGACCTCTTCTCAGAATGAATCACACAACCAAGTCCCTAAGACTAACATTGGCGTCATGCTAGCCCACTACTAATATCCACTAGTTTTATCTTCTCAACCAATGTACTTCCAAACACAAAAGTTCAATGTAGAACCCAAAAATTTTTAGTAATGGATAGATTAATAGTTCTTTCTCGGATGTACCTAAACACACCTATCTCAGAGGTCTGAGCCCTAAAGCACTAGTTGTATCATATTAATCGAGTACCTAGAAAGGTCGGTATGGACTGATGAATACTCATCTAGTGTCATGTCATCCATCCAAAGCATTAGAAACTCTTGGGCATGTATAAAACATAGATATTATAGAGATATCCCCTTCTCTGATAAAGTATTTAAATATATTTCTATGGAAGAGTCACCTGATCATAATATCAGGTAATCTAAAACCCAATATTTACCTATAGTTCCACGAATAATGATAACTACCAGGGCCTCTATCTGATCCAATGGTGTCGTAACTAGTCAGAAAACTCAGTCATCACCTCAAGCCAGTCCTTATCTACATATGAGTCGGGCTTGCCTCCCAACTTGAGGGGTCTCTGTCATAGAGACTCATGAAGTGCACTCAGCTAGAGCATCTAATCCCCTAGTACTATGAGTAGTATATGATACTCCATAGGTGGCGATATAGCTAGTATACCCCACAGTGGTGCTATTTGTAGTACAAACCCCAATAATCATATCATCACCCCACATATCATCAACATGATCACACGGTGGAATCATAGCTAGCTATCTATGTGGAATCATCTTGAAGAAAAACAAGATGTACCATGATCAATAAAGTATACCTAGTGACCTTACCCAAGAAGGACATGGAAAAATCAACATATTAATGTAAGATGAATGTACCATAATTTTCCCCTAGAACTAGTGTTTTCATGTACCGAGTCAAAAAGAAGAATTCAGGGTATTAGTGTATCGACACGTCTGCCACCACACCAACACTAGATTCCTTGGCCTGAAAGCTGATCTCAAAATACGTAACACTATTTACCCTAAACAAACTCACAGACCCTGGGTTCTTAAGGTAGTAGTAACATCCTATGATACCACACTTTCATAACCCGCCCCCTGTGGCCAGTACTGTGACTACCCCAATCTGGCCTCCCATAGGCTAGGTGCGGGATACTAGCACCAAGTAGGCATATCCCAAACATATGGGAGGCATTTGAAGAAGTACCTATTCAAACACACACAAATCCATGCCATAGATACTAGAAGGTGAAATCACTAAGTAAACAATATAATGTATGAGATTAGAAAACTGAAGGTGAATAGAGCTGGAATACAAGACCAATTGAAATAGTAAAGTAAAATACAAGTTTGTGGAAATCCTCTATAGAAAACCCTAACTAAAGGGTAGGTATAGAAAACGTCTATCTGATGTCGTAGAAGCACGTCTCATCTATTGGGTCACTATAAGAACCATCTGGCCCTGATCCACCAAGGAATCCATTATAGAGTCCATCATCTGCACAAGACATGACACATGCGGGAGAATCCCATGTAGGGGTGAGTAAAAAAATACTCAGTAGGGAACCCAAAACACTAATCTATACAAAAAATTTATGCATAAAGTAGACTTCCAAAAAGTTATACAAAATTTATTCTCTAAGAAGTACACTCAAGAGAGTCACTAGGTTCAGCTCAAACAAGTATAACCTTATTAATAGAAAGAAAGATCTCCAGTTGTAACTCTGAATATCTTGTACTGCCGAGGGAATCATCCCTTAGGACTCTCCCTGTTCTGTTGGGCCCATGAGGTCTGCTCGTCTTCTGGGCCACTAAGGTCCACTCGTTTATTGGGCTACTCAGGTCTAGTCGTCTGCTGGGCCACTACGGTCTGCTCATCTATTGGGTCACTCAAGTCTAGTCTTCTACTGGGACACTAAGGTCTGCTCGTCTACTATGCTACTCAGGTCCTCTCATATTCGAGGCCACTCAGATCCACTCATTTCCTATGACAATCATTTTTTCTTGTCTTCTAGGCGACTAAGGTTTTTCTTGTCTTCTAGCCATTACGGCCTACTCATTTTTTGGCCCACTGAGGTCCGCTTATCTGCACACTTTATCTCAAAAGAATCTATTCGTCAAGGCATCGGTAATATTTTAAATTACACAAAAACACACATGGATTGTTCTAAAATGACCGTATCTTCATGTGGGTCCCAACGCAACAAACAAAATGTCAATTCGATGCATGGTTTTGATGTTATGAATATTTTATTGAGAAATGGATGGTTGAATATGGGGCCGGTCCAACCAGACTCAGCCCACCAAGCCCGACATGGTTTTTCAGGGCCCATAGGATAGGCCCATTGGGATTTGTGAATAGTCTGTCATGCCACCCAATAGCCCAGTCCCCTTCGTCTGGCCCGACCCACTCTTGTGGGCCGATTTCTATCCATCTGGTTAGCCAAGTTGCCCGATTCCCCATCTAGCACGGACCACACTGGCGGGCCAGTTTGGTTTATCCCAAACATAGAAGGTGCCACATCATCTCAATGTCACATGGTTGTCTTGGATAGCCTGACCACGAGCACGGCCCGTCGACTACATGTTGTTGCGCCACCACAGCCCACCCTGGCCGCAACTTATTGCTTCCTCCTGCGGATCTGTCGCAGGCCTCCTCTGCTATCGCAGCATGCTGCCGATGGATTGTACCTCTTGCATGCATCATCCACCATGTGCTGATGTCATCCTTCGAGCCATTAGGATTTTATACTGTTGTGACCCTCCTAGATGCAGCCTTTCGTCACCACTGTGGCTAGCCTGGCCACGACTCTCCCTCCACCACTACCGGATCCCATGTCGGTGGTCATTCACCTAGTACCACTATCTTCCTCATCCTCATGCCCGGGATGATCCATTATTTCAGTCCTACATGTATTTATATTTCTGTCATGTCATAAAGAATATAAGAATAGGGTGGAGTAGAAGGACGCACAAGGAACAGAAGATTGACAAACCATGACCACTATTTATGTTGGCATGATTCATCCATGTTAGGATTTTAGCAAAGGATAAATAAAATGTGAATCCAACTCTCATAACTTCCAGTATGAAAATTCCCATTGCTACATAGATGATCAAACCATGGGTCAATTGTTTATTGAATTTACTTGTGTTATTCATTTTTAAAGTAAGAACATGGGAATGGTAAAAACATAGAAATAAACCCCTACCTAGGTTTGGATCAATTGTTGATGAAGGGTGAATCTTGCATTCATTGTTCTTCAATATAATAACATCTGATCTGAATATGTTCCTTGATCCGTAGTCATTCATCATTCTCCACAGCTCATCATTCCCAAATGATTTTCATCCAAGGCTTCATGAAAATCTCTAGGATCCTCCCTGATCCCATATCTCTATTAATCAACTTAATTTAGGAAACATGTTTCCTCTTTCTTGTTTTCCAGAGTCGCCAAATTGTTTCATTTATGAAATAAAATAGAATTTTTATTAAACATGAGTAGCAGCATCATTACACAGTTTCATTTATGAAATGAAAAAACTGGCTCGACATTGCAATGCATCGATTTTTTTTGAATAAAATAAACACTCTTAAGTTTATTTTAATTTTATTTAAATTGAAAAAAACCTAAAATTTACCCTAGACCTCCACTAGTTGAGGTTAGGACTTGCCTATGGAAATTACACCCCCATGACATCAATAGTACTATCCTATTTCCAATCCAAGTTACCATTTATGAGTTATTGGAAAATTATATAATCTTTAATTATTATTTTATTTTCAGTCAAGTCCAAAAAAGTACCTTCCAATGTTGGCCCGTGTCGTCCAATGTTATACTCCGTCTAAGGAAAGAACACACTCACAACCTCAACGATGTTATCATATTTTCAATTTGATTGACTGTTCGTGAGTATTAAGGATTTAAAAAATAATAATTTTTTTATTATTTTATTTATGTTTATGCCATTTATTGGTTTTCTCACTGGAGGCTCATCCTGACTGATGTTATGTTGTGCCTAGGTTAAACCCACTATACAGAATGCAACATTTCCTTCAAATTTCTAGTCCCAAGAACTGTTTAATATTTATTACACATTTTTTGAAAAACCGCTCACACACAATATTTAAAAACATAACATTTTTTGACGGACAATTATAGGGACACTGGACCTTGGAATCGCACGCCGTCTCAATGAATAGGCTCAGAATTTTCCCTGTAACATTCTAAAAATAAAATCGATAAAATTTGAGTCATTATAGGTATATGAATATGGTGTGGTCATATGTAATCATTAAATGTGGAAGTTCTATTAGATCTATAAGTTTTTCATGGTAAAATTAATTTATCATACACCCTAATTGTAATTTTTTTGATTAAGTAGACATGTAAACCTTTTTTTGTAATTTGGTCTATGATTTGGGAATGGATGTGGAGTGGATTCCAGTTCCCCTCGTGTAGTCTACCCATGTTTGAGGTTAAACTATTCTGTTTGAGGTGTGATGGGGATATAGAATAGTTATGGGACATCACCAGTGGGTGGTATATTTACTCTCGTCACATATACATCCATAATATGTTATATTTAAAATGGATTCCCAGTATTATTTTCATGAAATCATTGATTGTTTCTAGATGATATTTTTATTTTCTAGTGTGGATGATCATTGAGTGGTGTTTTTTTAGTGTAGTTTTTATATCGGTGGTGGGAAAGTGTAAATTTATTTCTCTTAGTTGGTGGAGTTGTTGGTGAAAGAACCAAAATGGGATGTTATTATCATTATGTTGGATTTAATAGATTTTTTTCTAGAGGTGGTTACAAATCTTCTCCTTCAACACAATATTGATTTTAGGATAAAGCCACATATGGACACTTCTTATATTTTGATGGATCCTTTACTGATAGTGCCAGTGGTGTTGTGTGAGTGGTGGTTATAAGTTGATTATCAGATATATATGGGTTTCTTTCAACCTCGTGTGGCTCTATGCGGTGCACCAATATTTTTCCCCATGAATTTAGACTATAGTATGGGGTTGTGTATAGAATACAAGATATTTATCATTGTAATGATCAGTAATAGTTGAACTCTCTGAGGGTTTATTATATATTTCTAGTTAATAGGGGATAACAATCCCTTTAATATCACTCTATAGTTATGATATTACAAGTTTAGAGTGAGGGAAGATGATATACAAAAAACAGCCTTCATGTGAAGGTATGATAACTTAATTTTAATATTCATTCATTCTGGCTTTTCAAACACACCTACCGTGTTCATAATTCATAAAAACCTCATGTTAATAAATATATAGATTGGTTCATCATTATATTAATTGATAATATCTTGATCGACATGATGTCAATGAAGGAGAAAAATTCATATATCAGTGATACTCTACAAGACATACACCACAACTAGCTATATGCAATGGTTTCAAAGTAAATGTTCTGTATATGACCATACAAGGTGTGTCTCAAAAATTTGTGGAAGGAGATCGGTTGAAGGTAAAGACAGTTGTTTCAGGTGAATCAACCAGTAATGTGGAAGAGTTTCATAGTTTCAGTGGTCTTGTGGGATATTATAGATGGTGAATGACTAATTTTTCTTTATTAGTGGTCCCATTAACAATATTTAATAATAAGGACCATGATTTTTTATTGATTTATTTGTTCTAGGTATCCTTTTATTACCTATAGCAGAAGTATTTCAGTGCTCCAGTGCTTCAATTTCCAAAGGAGGGTATATTGTTTAGTGTTTTCTTTCAGGCTCCCCATCCAGGATTGGGGTGAATATTGATTCAACATATGTTGGTGATCTCTTATATCTCTATGAAATTATTCCCCCATCAGAGAAAATATTTCTTCTGTGTTATAAAGTTAGTGGCAGTAATGATTGTGCTAAAAATGTGGTGGAATTACCACATGAGGGAGTGATTTGTGGTTATCATGGAACAAATGAGCTTAAAATATTTTTTCTGTGAACATGATCTAAACCGACACCCTCATTGGTGTATGTAATTACTTCAGGATAACATTGTTTAGCTCTATTATAGCTTATGAAAGGTGAATGTGGTTGTATATGAGTTGTGTTGGTATACTAGAGGATATGTGGTTTAGGAATATAACAATGTACGGAAATGGGATGAGGAACATTCTATGATTACTCTTGAAATTTGTGATTTAATAGGTCATTTTGGTATTTATTAGATAATTTTGGAGTAATCATTTATGTTGTAGGTGGTGGAGTCTCAATGGGGAAACCTAGAGATATAGATCATTAATGATCCTGTTATGAATGGTTATGATCTTGAGAGTTGGTTAGAGGATGGTTAGAATACAACATTTTTATATGAGAGGTTTTCATTCTAGTGGTGATGCATGAGGTTGTTCTACATGAGTTTCAAAACAAAACTTTATCTATATTTCATGGAGTGAGAAGATATAACATGGATTAGAGAGATAAATTTAGTGGATATGGATAAAATTATTAGTGGAAGATTTTGTTATCATGTGTCTGATATGTCAGTAGGTGAATGTAGAGAACCATGTTATGAAATGTCTATTACTGTCCATAGATATTCTCTAGTAAAAATGGGAAGGCATATCAATGGACATCACCATAGAGTTACCAAAAAAGCAGAGTGGTTTTGAGGTAGTTTTTGTAGTAATGGACCAGTTGATGATGTCAACTCACTTTCTGTTGATTTTTATGTTGAGTACCATATATGTTTTGTAGAGGTAGTTTATAGATGAAGTGGTTAGGAATCAAGGGCTGCTAGAGACCATTATCGGTTATCACAATCCTTGGTCCACCTCAAGAATCTTGAGGGGATTTTATAAGGCATTTAACTCAAAATTGTTCCTTAGTTTTTCTTTTCCACCTTAGGTATATGTAAAGATGATGAAGATCATCCAGTTACTAGAGGATATGTTGAGAGCCCACATCATGTACTTAATTACAATTTTTTGTAAAAAACCATTACTTGGTTGAGTTTTTCTCTAACAAAAGTTATCACTCATTAATTTCAATGGATCCATTTGAGGCATTTTATAGGAAACTGTGTCATTCTTCACTTTCCTAGAAGGAGTTTGGTGAATCAGTAGTTCTTGGATGTAATTTGGCATTGTTCTTAATCATGAAGATATAGTTAATATAAGAGAAGCTGAGGGAAACACAGGGCCTTAAGAAGGCCTAGGAATATCACAGGTGGATCCCCCTAGAGTTTTATGTTGGTGACTATGTGATCTTTAGGTCCTCTCCTTGACATGGTAACTAGAGGATTGGAAGGGTTATATGTTTTTTACTGATATTTTCAGATTTTTGAGTTATTGAGGAGAGTTATCAAGGTGGGTTATCTATTGGAATTTCTAACACAATGGGACATAAATCATGATGTATTCATCATGTCCATACTTAATTTGTTTCATCATGATAACACCCACTTCATTGAGAGGCGAGAGTTTGATAACGAGTTTGAAACAACATTTATGGAGAAGTTAGTGGGGTCTAGGATAATCATGATAATGATTTGGGAGTACAAAACATTCCCTCAGTACACATGTTTTGGAAGCTTGATTTCTTATAGGAGACTACTTGGGTGTGAGAGACACATATATATACCCCATAGAAAAGTTTATTTTGAGTTTTACATTGATCTATTTTGTTTTTTTTTTTGATTTTATGCTGGGATCTTTATAGTTTATGAGATATGTTATTTCCTTGACATTATATGCATGGTAATGATTCTTACATATAAGTCGGGGAAACCTAATTCATATTGGAGATGTGTTATACCTTTAAATGATTTAAACCCTGTGGGTGAGTCAATTCCACTTAAAGAATATAATATCATGACATGGAATATAGAATTATTTAATTCACCTGTTCGGGGTTTTGCTACGTGTTAGATGTGTGGGTTGTTGGTTTTCAAGATGCATTAGTTGAGATGTTGGTGTATATGTTTGTGTAAAAAGTAGTGGATTGTGGCTAACATCATATATGTGGTGTCATTGTTGGTGATTTATTTTGATAAATATTTGTTGTGATGAAATTATGAATAGTATTTTATGAGAATTTCAGTCTACCTTGTCTGGATCATGGTATCATTTAAAGGGTAAGGATATCATCGAATGGTATCTCATTGGGTGGTTGTTTGGAAATATTTCTTTTCTATAGGTTTATAATTTATTAATGAGGGAATGATTTGTTTTAGAGGTATCTAATGTTAAGTTATATTCCATCCCAACCCATTACATTGTAATTTTGGGTGTTGGAGGTGTTTTAGAGGAGTCTTGAGGTGGGTTGGTAGAGTTTTTACCTATAGTTGAACTGTAATAAAATTGTATTCCATAAAAGAGGGGTTTTGGGTGTAAACTCGTAGATTATTGCTTGTGTAACCGACCAATTTATGACTTGGAGGAAATAAAGGGGTGGCTGTGAAAAGGGGTTTTACATCATAAGATAGGTATTTATAGTGAAATATTAATTATGCCCCAGGAACTATGTTTCTTGGAAGAAAATTTGTCAATGACATAAAGGATGATTTTAAAATGACATTTTTTTGGACCATGGAATTTATCATGTAAAATTTTATTTTACGCAATAAATTGGGTAATTTATTGGTAATTTATAAACATTATTTGACATATTATCCTCACATTTATCAACAAATATCTCTCTTGGTTTTGGAGAGACCATATATTATTTTCATAGATATTCCCACCGCATTCCTCTAACTTTGATCTATAAGTTTCTGTGGTGGTGTTTTTGGGTTTTTTTGTAATCACTCAACCTTCCATATCGTTTATTTTATTATACCTTTGATGTTTTGTTGTCGAATTATTGATTTTTATTGGTGGTGTGTTGTGGTCCCTTTTTTTCTTTTAGTGCATTTCTGGTTAATCCATTGTTTTTTATCGGTTTTGGTTCATAGGATGTTTCTTCTTCTTTCTATGGAGTGTAGTGAGATCATAAATATTCATCGAGTTAGGATATCTTTTTTCATTTTTTTGAAATTCTATGTGTAGGGATTTCATGATTTTACCTTCCATTAGCTAAATATTACGGGAAAATTTAATAAATATAATTAGTTTGATTAATTTAATGTTATGGGTATGGGGGCTATATCACATTCTTTACTTCATTGAATTTTTTTTACTGTGTTGGGAATTATTATTAGAAATACTGGAAACAATGGCTATTGGGAGCCCTGTTTGTGCTGTAGATGATTTAGTCATCCCCTTTCTTTATTTTTTGTGGGATTCCACCCTTAATGCAATAATAATTAATTTATATTTGTCTAATAAATTTGATACCCATGAAATCTAGTTTTTGTGTAAATACCCATGCTAAATAAACATTTAATGACATAAAATCAGTTTAAGAAAATGTTGAAGATGAGATGTGTTGTTGTTTTTTTGTGGTTTCATTGAAGTTTTTAATTATGTTTTTTGGGAATTTTTGAGGTTCTGTCAGTGACAAGATGATAATTTTAGTGTGTGGGGACGAGATGTGATATAGTTGGTTGGCATGGAAATAATGATAGATTTTTTGAGATGTTGTGATTGGAGGTTATGGTGCAAAATTATGATGATATGTGGTAGTCATGTTTGGAATAATGTGTGTTAGTGGTGTCTGGTTTTTTGCACAATGGTTGTATTGTGATATGTGTTAGGTAAGTTTGATATGTGAATTTTTTTGTATGATGGTTTTGTAAGTGTGGTGCGATGATGAAGATTGATGTGAGATGGATGGTTATTGTGTGGTTGTTTTTTCATTTCCCTAATACACAATGAATAATTTTTAATATGGTATATGAATATGAATGGGTGTAACTTGATGTGCGGTAAATATATTAAATGAATTAGAGAAATGAATAGTTTTTTGATGGGAAATTAAATGTAAAAATAAATAAATATTGAAGATCCTATAATTAAAGGTGGGAGTATGTGTGGTTTTTTGGGGCCTTGTGTGTTGGTTGTGTGGTGTGTTTCATATAGTAGTGGTAGATGTTGTGATGTTTGAGTTGTGGTGTGGTGGTGATGTGGTGTGTGCTATAGTGGTTAATGTAAACTCATAGGTTAGGTATTGTGTTTTTTATATATAATATGTATTTTATATTATTTTTATAAACGCCTCACCCATGTTAGATAACCATACCAATGATCAGAGGCTTATGGTTCCCAATTTTTTCCACAACATCTTGGTTGGTGGTGATATATATGGATGGTTACCCCCAATTCTATGATCCTCGTTCAGTAGTGACGAGCCATGTGTTTTAGGGAATGTTGTGTAGTGATGACCCATGTGTATCCCCTCAGCTATGATGTGATGCGACATGTGGCATGGGTCATGTGTGGTAGGGTTATGGAACAAGGTTGATTTCCATCACGTTCCTAGTACCATATTGCATTTATTATGTGATGATATGTGGTATGATGGACCTTGTGTCTTCAGGTGATATGTGATGAGATAGACTTGCTATCTTTTGAAATGATTTTGTGTGATGTTTTTGTGATATGATAGTTCCTAATTCTTGCACCGTATTCGAGACCTTATGAGGTTGGGGTAGATTGGGATGCATCAGGACCTACATTAGTGATGTGCGAGACTTGATGATTTTAATAGATGGTATGGGAGTACATGACGATCAAAATTGGGGTGTGAGAAGGGAAATTAATGTGGAAGTGGTTGCAAGGAACTTATATTTGTTATGATGTTGATGCCATATTACTATACTAGAAACATGATTTGGTGGGTGATCCATGGTGAGGCTAGGTTCAGTTAATTGACCAGTATAGCTGGTTTTTGGTTATACTGTTTTTTCACTAGTACACTTGCTTTCTCTATTCATATGTGCACTTGAGAACATGGTTATGTATATACTATTTTTACATGTTATTATCACCCTTAATATATATAATATTTTTTAGGTTTCCAAGAGGACTTTGGGGACCAAGATGGACATTTCTAGCTTGGGGTATGGAGTTGTCGGTGAATCGCTACTAGTGGACCATCTTTTCAGTATTTACATGGAGTCTTTTATGTTATTGGTTTACCTCTATTCATTCACTGTGGGATGATTTTTTACGTTTTTATTATCTTATAGATTTTTTGGTTTCTTATACCTAATCCCAATACTATTTTATTATAGAGGGTAATGCGTCACATTATGAGGTTTTTATACCATTGGCGCAAGTATTAAAAATGGATCATACTCGAGGTGGGACTCAGAGGTAATTGTCTCTATTAATTCATTAAAATATATTTTTAGGCAGCGGGTTTTGAAACATCACATGAAAATGGGGGTCTGTGAAGTAGGAAGTGTTGTTGGAGGGTCGGGTAAGGCGAGAACTAGTGCAGGAGTCCCTTTGGATGTATTTCATGGGGCCCATGGGCTATTTATTATATGGCCTCCGATTATCATATTTATGTTCCTACATGCTATGTCATATTGGGAAAATGTATTATGATGAAATTATTCCTTGAATCCATTAAAATGGATGGGATTTCAGGGCCATAAAATTATATTTCAAGGGATGCATGGACAAATTATCTACTTGGGGGACCATAACCTTTCATTGATATGTGTTCTTGTATTGCATCCCCAATAAATAATGGAAATAATAATAATTTATATTTTTTGTGAGGGGTTACAAAGGAATGAAAAAATACACTAATTAAATGGAAAAATTGAGTTAGAACACCCCCCCTAATGTATTGATCCAAACCAAATTTGAATTCCTTATTAGTATTCGAATTCCATTTTTTAACATATAAATTATATTTTATGGCCTCATCATTCCCATATTTTTTGCTTCACAACAATTTTTTGAATTGTATGTTGGCCCTTAGATAAGTAAACCTATTATTTTTTCAACATGATTTGTATTCATCCATTCTATAGCCCAACCACTATTGTTGATCAAAATTATACATGCCTCTATATACCATCATGAATATCCACATAAATTTCAGTAGATAAGACAACCCACAAATGTTGAATTCATATTGAAGTAAATCCTCAATTATAATTTATGAACATGAAACCCCACACACAGTGTTTATGAAAAATGGGTTCTTATTGCTAAAAATAAAAAAAGGAATACAATTTTTTGGGTGGTGATAACCATTAGGGGTTAAAACCCCTGACCTCAATTATGAGGAACAATGGAGGAACCATTAGGCTATAACCCAAAAAAACCATTCTTGAACAAATATATTCCCTTCTATAAGGCACAGAGATAAAGAATTACTGCGAAATCTTCATTTTCTAAATATAAGTCACAAACCTAGAAATTTTTAAATAATACAGTTCTATTATTTTTTATATGCATTTTTTGGGGGGAAATTAACCTCAACTACCATCATGGACTTATTTATGGGTTTGAAACATGAAATCCAAAACAAGACAACTTTCTAGGACCAGAAGCTTCTTCTAGAAATCAAAAGAAGAATGAGGACACTAAAAAGGTATGACTCATCAGAACACTCCTATGAATTTAGTGTCCTGAATCTAGAAGTCGAACCTACCAAACCACTATACAGATCCACCATCCTATAGTTCTATCTCCGAGGTTTCCCTCAGGAATGGTCTTCCAAAAAATAGAAAGGAAATGGGAGAGAACAAACACATGATAAAAGAAACATAACACACACAACACTAGAGGACTAAGCTGATAATAAAAAGTTCTTATACATTTGCAACACCCCAGTAATTTATATTTTATTTTTCTTTAAAAAATATATCCTACAACATGTGGTATCGACAATAACAAGGTTAAAATAACCATGATATACTATAAATATATTATTATATAAATTTGGACATTATGATGTAGCCATTTATTTTGGAAAGGATAAATAAGAATAATCATACTATGAAATACATGAATAAATTTTAGCCTTAAAAAAATATCTATTGAATATTAGTTTTATTATAAATTTTTTCAAAATGAAGACAAACACTTTTAATGGTAAAATTGATGTTTTCCATAAAACTGTTTTTATCTTTCAAATTTATTTTTATCTTAATAGATTAAATTTATCACCCTTCGTAAATTTTATTATTCAATTTATTATATTATATATCCAATTTAATGATTTAACATCCATTTTATAAATTTTTTAGGAAATTAATGATAATAAATCCATTTTTTGTTTCAAAATTATATTTTCATTAAAAATGAGTTTTATTGGATTTTATGCATTAACATATATTTAATTTACACCACATTTAGAAATATTATTTTCAAAAATATTTATCAGTTTTAATACTAATAATTTATTAATATATATATATATATATTAATTTTTTGAATTTTATTAATATATTTATTTTTGATAGAATAATAAAAAAATTCACCTTCTGCAAGATTGCCTTTTCCAATCTTTAAATAAATAAATTTAAAATTCTCATAGATATTTTAATTTTTTAATGTAACATAAGATCTGTTTGATTAAAAATAATATAAATAATTAAATATTAATAAATATTATACTTGTAACGCCCCGACCTCAGTTACCTAGAGTCGATGCATTATTTTAATACATTAGCACGATTACAAGGAATCAAGTCCTTAAGTACCAATTCGTTTTGCAGTCTTGGAAAATAGATTACATACATGAATGTTACATTGCACTTTATAACATACTACACAATATAAGTAATCCTTTATGATCTCCGTTATTCCCTTAGATTAACCCTGTATATCAATCAAAATGAACTTCATGGAATCCTGGGAAAAATAAAACATAGAAATGGGTGAGCTCCAACGCTCAGTAGGGGTAAGAAATACAACTTAAGATAACATAAATATTAAGCATGGTGAATAATAGAAACCAATGACTTTGCCAATAATAAACATAAATACTTTTATGGCAGGAATATGAGTTGAGTAAATAATGCCATAATAAAACATAATCATGGGTATTGTACTAGTCGAATGACCACATGAACCATAAATATTATTTTCATAATGGGGGAATGTATAATGCCAGACATTCTAAATCATTTTTTCAAGGCCTTAGCCAAGAAGTCTAAAAAAGATTAAGGTCTCATCTAATACTATATATCAAATTGGGAAAGGGACTCGCCCAATTCCACGTCAAGTTGTCTCATGAGACCTACCGATGCATCGATGAGCTATAGCGAGGTCCACCCGTCACTTACTATGTCCAATACATTCCTCATATGAAAAGGTTGAAACATAACAAAAACATTCGTATTAGAACTAGCATATGAAATGTCAATACTTTAACCATAAATGATGAATGGTATAAAAATACAACATCCACAATCAATCATATCATAACTCATTCAATAAAATATGGCATATTTTATTATAATAAAAAAACCTCAATCCAAAATAATATCCAGTAAAGGATGCTAAAATAGTTGAAAATGACGGGTAAAACTTTTTGGGAGAAATATCATTTTTGTAAAATCATTTAAAAGTAACACATTTATAAAGGAAGTAATTTAAAACATATTCTTGAATCAATGTGTCTCATAACACTTTTAAACTTTTTAAAAGAATTATTATTTCGAAACATTCATGCCAATATAAATAAATCCTTAAAATCATTTTGAATATATAGTCATTAATTAAAAATATTTAGAAAAATAAATCATTAAAAGATTTAAAATTCTGATCTTGATGAAGAGTACCTTTAAAAAATCTTTAAAATATTCATTTTGAAATCATTTTTGTGAAAAATGGACATGGATGATAAAAATTTCCCAGTAAATACTTACATATAAACAATCTCAAATAATAATGAGAATGAGGAATTAACCCTTACCAATTTGGTAACTTACAAAACATACACCCCATGAAAGAAGTATCATAAAAATAATATGTAAATACACATAAATTAAAGTGTATTACACTATGAATACAATTATGGTCAGTACATACACCACACAAAAGGTAATAGTGGCAATATGGCATGAATCTCACAGGAATAAGGAGTGTGTTGAAAACCCCTTACCTTGCACTTTATTTTAGTCGAGGGTACGTCTAACCTCCTATATGAAGACTGTAGTATGTTATTAATTTATAATAGAACCATATTAAAATTTATGATATCATAAATTATTCATTTATTACTTTACACTACCCATTAATAATAATTTCCATGTTAAAGTAATATTTCAGATAATAATCGCTTTCTTTATCGTACGTGTTTTTACTTCTTACTATTGATTGTATCACTTAGATAATGATTTAAATACTTAAAGAATATAAAACAATATTTATATATCATGTATATTTAGAATACAAATATGTATAATAGACATATATATGAAATGGAATACACTGTCTATGGAGATGGTAGTCTATACGTACGCATAAACGCTGTTTTCATTTTCATACTGTATTGAATGGAACTAAGTGAATAAGATATATGTATGTACATAAATAAATAAATATATATAAATATATATATATCCAGTAGAATTATTATTTCATGTATTAAAAACTTATTAGTAATATATTTTTATAATCGTCGATGAATGATGGACTTGGAAATGAATCTCATCGCGTCGTGCAGACGGCAATCCGTACGTACGCATGAGAGAAAATATTATTTTTTTGATATTAAAATAATATATAATTGGATGTTATGTCATATATGTAGAATAATTATCATGTTATATTTATTATTTACATCAATTACGCATCATTATTATACCCATCCAAATAATAATGTATTGAATAACAATTAAACCACGACGTAGAGATAATAAGTCGTACGTACGCGCGTATGGTTACATGTCATTTAAAGCATGGAGAGAATAACGAATATTGTTGTAACATATCACAGTATATAGAAGATACTATAGTTATTAGTTTATAATGGAAATAATAAAGAAAGAATATGTATAAGAATAAAGGAACTGGAAAGAGGGTGGTGAAAACATTACCTCTTTTTGGGTTCTTCCTTTTGATTTTGTAAAAAGGGCTCCTTAGGAAAGCTTTCTGATCAAACTATGGCCTCTAGGATGAAGTGAGGATAGTTGAGAGAATAATTGGGAAGGTTTTTTCTGAACTAAAAGGAATTTAAGGTATGAATAATTGGTTAGAATTGGTGTCCTTTTATAAGGGGAGGGGAAGGGTCTCTTTAGAAAAAACTTAAAGTATTAATTTATAATAAATTCATATTCGGTTTCATATGGCTCCAAGGTGAATTATTCAAATTCTAAGGTGGGGTGGGTCGAAATACACTCAAAAAAAAAGTTTTTATACTTGTTTGGGTCACATTATTAACCTTATAGTTTAGTTTTAGCCCTTAGTTAATTAGTTTGACATTTACCATGTCTCTTTGTATTTTTATATTACATGGTTAATAAACATACTATAAACTTCCAAGAGGCCCCCAAGTGGTCCATTAATGATTAACCTATCATGATATAAGTCCTTTTGCTGAACCTTATATTTTTAGGAATAGAATATCAATTAATCATATAATATCTGTTTTAAATATTAATTTATGTCAATTTTGATACTATATGATATTATGTTTTTTTGAAAGTCATCACAACTTGATTATTTCTAAAACGATACATTGAATCATCCATATCATGTTTTAGGCACCTTGAAAATTCCTGGATGTCATAAAAATCATGAAATTATATTTATTTTAATATTTATAATACCATTTATTTGATTCTTTCATTAATATGGTAATTACTTCATCATCATTGTGTCATAAATAAATTTACTTATTTAATGTCTAAAAATTATAAATAAAATACCATTTTGTAGGAAATATTTTTACCTTTCTAATAAATATTTAGAGTTGAATTTATCTTATTTATAACCATATATTAAAAATGGTTTAGTTAATAAACATTGAATTTAACACTTTTAACTCTTCATTAAATTAAATAATAATAAATGTACTAATCTAATCCAAGTGGACTTGAAGGGTCATATTTTATTCATAAGGTTGTTTTTGGTCAAATTACACTTATCCAATAGAATTATGATATGTTTTAGGGTAATAATAATATCATTTTTACCCTTAATTACCCTATCTACTTTTAACCGTGGTAATAATAGAAAAAAGTTACTATTCATCCAAAATTATTTTCATCTTCTTGAATAAAATTTTACTCCTTGATATTCACCATGTCTCTCAGATTTTCGAAATTCAACTCACAGAATTAGTAAATTTATGTTTTATGTGAATTTGCAAATTCTCCTAGGAGGTGGGTAAAAGACGGTAAAAAGTTCAATAAAATTTTTTATATCTCTAAAATTAATATAAACTGACTCCAATGAAATAAATTGAAATTATATAGGTAGTATGTATCTATTTTGAAATTAAATAAATTTAAATAAAATAAATAATTGTTTAAATAAAAATCCAGTTTTAAACTATAACTTAGTGCTTTTCACTATTCATTGAAAATTAAAAGTTTTCCGAAAAGTACCAATAATTTACCCAAAGCTAATTTTGAAATTCCGAATTCAATAATGAAGTCTATTTTACCAAATTCAAAACATAGAAGTTGAATTTATTAATTTAAAATTAATTCCCACTGTCAAAACCAAAAGGCGTATTTTTAATAAATAATAACAACCAAAAGTTTGACACCTGTTTATGTCCAATTTCAAAGTGAAATTACTTACAATGACCATCATTAGATTAAATGGTAAAAATATAATGTATTTATACTTAAAAACCATTAAAATGTATAATTTAACTATATTAATTATTTTGATTTAAAATTCTGTTTTCAGTTAAAATATAGTATTTTTCACTATTCACTAAAATATGAAAGTTATCAGAAAAACACCAAAACATTATTGAAACTAAATTCTTATTTCCCGATTCTAAAGTTGAAGATTATTTTTTAAAATTTAATGTATAAAAGTTTCAAATATTGGATTTAAAAAGGCTTCGCCATTAAAATGCGGTAAAATTTCATTTTATTAGAAATACTTCTTTCATCTGAAAAAATGTATTTTTTATATGATGAATAAGAAACTCATAATATGGATTCTAAAATTATAAGGATTATTTAATGTTCAAAATTCAATTAATACTATTCAAAACCACTTTTTAACAGCTTGTTTGGTAAGTCATGGTGCGCTAGAACTCGGTGTTGCGTGTAGTGCAAGTTATTAAATTACTTTGAAGAAATAACGTACTATGAAATCATGGGGTGTTAAATTCTTCCCTCCTTAAATAAATTGCATTCTAGAAATTTGAAATTATTTCTTTAAAATAAATGGTTGAAAATAGAAAATACCTTCGGGAAAACCCACATCGAAAATTAAGTTAATAAAATTTAGTCTTAATAAAAGGAAAATGGAAAAGAAAGGGTCACCACCAAATTATGATCTCGATTAAAAGAAAATTGGTGTCAATTAAAGACATATAATTGGATGAAAAATGAAAATATATATATAGGTAGTGATTGATGACATCAATCACAAACAAATGTAAAATTTTAGGCCTTAAATTCATCAATCTATGAGGATTTAAAATACCATCGGTTCAACAAAAAATATGGTATTAGGATAACACATTTTTTTGTTTTACGATACCTTCACTAAAGTATAATAATTAATTTATTCACAGAATAAGAGAAGAAGAAAAATATATACTTGAAAAGTTGAGTCCCATCCTTTAACTAATTTCTACCACAAACTTATCTTTCACTATAAAAGATAAAATAATATTCTATTTATCCTATTCGTATAGGGATCCAAAAAAATGAATTTATAATTTATCTACCTATTTTTTTTTAAAAAACTACATTATTCAATCTAGGAAATCACGTGGGCTAGTGGTCGGTGATACACCCTTGTTGCCCTTCGGTTGCAGGTTCAAGTCTCGCGGCCTTTCCAGACGCGACAGGTTGTCGCCCGACCTCCAGGTTATCCTTTTATTTAAATCCAAAAATAATCTCAAAATATAACTATCCAAAATACTTCTGTGCACACTCACATTCCAAAATATATTAGGAAGGTAAACACAATGAAGATCTTTTTTGCAACATAATATCTTGTGATCACTTTCATCATGTATTCTTTCAAAACACTACAACAGCCTGAATCACTATAAAACATTATTGATTATATTCATGATCCCTTATTCCTTATAGAATACTGGATACACTCCTTCTATCCAAAAATGTTGTAAATCCAATAATGATGGAACATACAAATCATTAATCAGTTTCAAGGTAATCAAGAATATCCAATATAATATATCCAAATCAATCATATATTATTCCAAAATCACTACCTTGGTTTCAGAACCATATTATGGTTTCTCTTTCTCTCAACCATATATTTTCCAACAATTTAACCTGCTATTGAGTCACTTTTCTTGGATCCACACAATCTGAAGCCCTTAAATAAATAGTACTGTAGTACAATCCTTATATACTCCATAATTATTATAACTAGTTCATTGTAGATACAACACTCAAATGACATAATTCTCTAATAACAACATAAGAAATATAATCTTTAATCCTCATCTGTGTAAGTATCATAACTTTATTATTATCCAATAGCATCATTTGGGGAATACTCTGATGATTTGGACATCAGTTCACATAGTGTCCCAACGCCTTGCAGATGAAGCTTTGTTCATTTGAAACCTTTTTCTTACCCTTTCAGTCACATACATGGTGTCCTTTTTCTCCACACTTATAAAAAAACTCTCATTCACTTCAGGCAAGTTTTGGGGTGTTTTTTCCACAGTTATCACATATGGGAAAAATCTTCTTTTCCATCTTCCCTTTATCCATATTTCTCTCTTCACCCCTTTTCTTCTCTTGCTTCCCTTCAACGCCATAGGACTTGGAGAATTATTTACTTAACATATTAACACATCATATTATTTCTTCATATGTTGATAATACATGTAAGACTATTTCCCTTCTAAATGTTGGCTTAATACTATGAATGATATGATCCTTCTTACTCTTTGGATCATACGTATTGCTGGAGTTCACATTCCTTCTACTAGGTGCCATTTATATACAATATCATAAACTAGGTTAGTTTATGAATTGAAATGAATAATTCCAAACTTTTAAAATACCAAACGTAAATTGAATGATTTATGGATATAATCCATAATCATAAAGATGTTTTCATTGAGGAGTTATATACTCATAAACGCTTCATAATGATTTGTAATGAGAATGATAATTATCCTATGAATATCCCTCGGGAGTGTCGTAACCAAGAGTGATGCAAGGCCCGTTGTCATGAACCAGTTCCCGTTAGAGTCTAGCTCAAAATGGTGTTTTTTGGATTTACCCCTATGTACTTCAGTGCCAGAGATGCCTCTACCTGCTCGTATATATACGTGGATGTATTCCTCGGAAAACTCACAAAATCACTAAAATACCAAAATTCTAGGATGTTCTTCTATAAAAATCCTCAAAGTCCATCTTAGGTCTATGTTCTCTAACCAGAGATTATCTAAATCTTTCTTCCAAGATTTGTACAAAAATACCTATGACACCAACTGCAACACCCCGACCTCAGTTACCCAGAGTCGGTGCATTATTTTAATACATTGGCATGATCATAAGGAATCAAGTCCTGAAGGGCCAATCGGTTTAGCAGTCTTGGAAAATATATTAAATACATGAATGTTACATTACACTTTATAACATACAACACAACATAAGTAATCCTTTATGAACTCCATTATTCCCTTAGATTAACCATATATATCAATCAAAATGCACTTCTTGTAATCCTGGGAAAAATAAAACATAGAAAGGGGTGAGCTCAAACACTCAGTAAGGGTAATAAATACAGAGTAAGATAACATAAATATTAAGTATGATTAATAATTGAATCCAATTCCTTTACCAATAATAAACACGAATACTTTTATGGAAGGAATATGAGCTGAGTAAATAATTCCATAATAAAACATAATCATGGGTATTCTACTAGTTGAATGACCACATGAACCATCAATATTATTTTCTTAATGAGGGAATGTATAATTCCAGACATTCTAAAAACCTTTTGTCCCATAACACTTTGAAACTTTTTAAAAGATTTATTATTTCAGAACATTCATGTCCATATAAATAAATCCTTAAAATCATTTTGTAAACATGGATATTAATTAAAAATATTTAGAAAGATAAGTCTTTAAAACATTTAAAATTCTAATCATGATAAAGAGTACCTTTCACAAATATTTAAAATATTAATTTTTAAATCATTTTATTGAAAAATGGACATGGATGATAAAAATGTCCCAGTAAATACTTACAGATAAACAATATCTGATAATAATGAGATTGATGAATTAACCCTTTCCAATTTGGTATCATACAAAACATACACCCCATGAAAGAATTATCATACAATGAATATGTTAATGCACATAAATTAAAGTGTATCACACAATTAATACAGTTATGGGCAGTACATACACCACACAAAAGTTAATAGTGGCAATATGGCATGAATCTCACGGGAATAAGGAGTGAGATGAAAACCCCTTACCTTGCACTTTCTTTTAGTAGAGGGTATGTTTAACCTCCTGTATGAAGATGGTAGTATGTTATTAAATTATACCAGGACCATATTAATATTTATGGTATCACAAATTATTCATTTATGACTTCACACTACCCATTAATAATAATTTCCATGTTAAATTAACATTTCGGAAAATAATCCCTTTCTTTATCGTATGTGTTTTAACTTGTTACTGTTGATTGTATCACTAATATAATGATTAAAATACATCCAAAATATAAAACATTATATATATATATATATCATTTATATTTATAATATAAATATGTATAATAGACATATATATGAAATGGAAAACACCGTTTATGGAGACGGTAGTCCATACGTACGGATAAACGCTGTTTTCATTTTCATATCGTATTGAATGGAACTAAGTGAATAAGATATATGTATATACATATATACACACACATATATATATAAATATATATATCTCCAGTAGCATTATTATGTCATGTATTACATACTTTTTAGTAATATATTTTTATAATCGTCGATGAATGGTGGACTTGGAAATAAATCTCATTGTGTCGTGGAGACGGTAATCCCTACGTACGCACGAGCGAAAATGTCATTATTTTGATATTAAAATAATATATAATTGTATGTTATATCATATATAAAGAATAAATATCATGTTATATTTTTATTTACATCAATTACACATCATTATTATACCCATCCAAATAATAATGTATTGAATAACAATTACACCACGACGTGAAGACGGTAAGCCGTACGTATGCACGTACGGTGACCGGTCATTAAAAGCATGGATATAATAATAAATATGGTTGTAAAAAATCAGATTATATAGAAGATACTATAGTTATTTGTTTATAATGTAAATAACAAAGAAAGAAGAAGTGGAAGAGGAAAGGAACTTGAAAGAGGGTGGTGAAAACATTACATCTTTTTCAGATTCTTACTTTTGATTTATCAAAAGGGATCCTTAGGTTGTCTTCCTGATCAATATAATTCATCTAGGTTGATGTAAAGATATTATGTAGAATATTGGATCAGGTTTTGACCGAACCAAAATTCTTTGAAGGTATGAAGAATTGGTTATAAGTGGTGTCCTTCTACAAGGGTGAGGAGGGTCTCTTTAGGAAAATCTTAAACTATTAATTTATAATAAAATCATATTCGGTTTATAATGGCTCAAAAGTGGATTATTAAATGTAAAATGTGGGTATGGGTCTATATACACTCAACCAATATATTTTAGACATGTTTGGGTCACATTATTAACCTTACCTTTTATTTTTAACCCTTAGTTAATTAGTTTGACATTTACCATCTCTCTTTGTATTTTTATATTATATGGTTAATAAAATTACTATAAACTTCCAAGAGACCCCCAAGGGGTCCATTAATGATTCACCTATTATGATATTAGTCTTTTAATCTATTCTTAGATTTTTAGGAATCGAATATCAAATAATCATATAATATATGTTTTAAATAATAATTTATGTCAATTTTGACACTATTTGATATTTTGTTTTTTTGAAAGTCATCACAACTTTATTACTTCAAACAAGATACATTGAATCAACCCTAACATGTCATAGTCACCTATAAAATTATTGGATGTCATAAAAACTTTGAAATTATATTTATTTTAATATTTATACATCCATTTATTTGATTCTTTTATTAATATGGTAATTACTCCATCATCATTGTGTCATAAATAAATTTAATTATTTAATGTCTAAAAATTATTAATAAAATACCATGATGTTTGAAATCTTTTTACCTTTCTAATTAATATTTATAGTTGAATTTATATTATGTATAACCCTATATTAAAATTGGTTTAGTTAATAAACATTGAATTTAACACTTTTAACTCTTCTTTAAAATAAATAATAATAAATGTCCTAATCTAATACAAGTGGACCTAAAGGGTCATATTTTATTCCTAAGGTTGTTTTTTGTCAAATTACACTTATCTAATAGAATTATGACATGTGTTATATTAATAATATTATCATTTTTACCCTTAATTACCCTATCTACTTTTAACCGTGGTAAATAAAAGTAAAAAGTTATTATTCACCAAAAATTATTTTCACCTTATTGAACCACATTTTACTCCTTGATATTTACCATGTCTCTTGGATTTTCTAAATTAAACTCACAGAAGTGGTAAAATTATGTTTTATGTGAATTTGCAAATTCTCATAGGAATTGGATAAAAGACGGTGAAAGTTCAATAAAATTTTTCTATATCTAAAATTGTTATAAACTGACTCCAATGAATTACATTGAAATTATATAGGTACTATGTATCTATTTTTTCATATAATAAATTTAAATAAAATAAATAATTATTTAAATAAAAATTATATTTAAAACTATAACTTAGTGTTTTTCACTATTCATCATAAATTAAAAGTTTTCAGAAAAATACCAAAAATTTACCCTAACCTAATTTTAATATTTCGAATTCAATAATGAAGTCCATTTTACCAAATTAAGAACATAGAAGTTAAATATATTAATTTAAAATTAATTCCCACTGTCAAAAACAAAAGGCGTATTTTTAAGAAATAATGACAACCAAAAGATTGAAACTTGTTTATGTCCAATTTCAAAGTGAAATTACTTACAATGACCATAATTGAATTAAATGGTAAAAATATAATCTCATTATAATTCCAACCCATTAAAATGTATAATTTAATAATATAAATTATTTTGATTTAAAAATTTGTTTTCAGTTAAAATAAAGTATTTTTCACTATTCACCCAAATATGAAAGTTATCAGAAAAACACCACAACTTTATTGAAACTAAATTATAATGTCCTGATTCTAAATAAGAAGTTTATTTTTTCAAATTGAAAATATAATAGTTTAAAATTTTGAATTTAAAAAGCATTCTCCATTAAAAGGTGGTAAAATTGCATTTTTTTAAAAATACTAATTTTATCTGAAAAAAATTTATTTGTTATTATATTATGTCGAAGAAATTCATAATATGTATTCTAATATTATAAGTATTATATAATGTTCAAAATTCAGTTAATACTATTCATAACCACTTTTGAACGGCTTGTTTGGTAAGTCATGGGGTGATATAACTTGGTGTTGCGTGTAGTGTAATTTATTGAATTACTTTGAAGAAATAATGTACTACGAAATATTGGGGTGTTACGATAATTGATATTGGTATAAGTTCATTTTTATACTTAAAAGGTAAATTTTCTAAAAATCATTTTTCATTGCATTTTTAAAGGTATAATAAAATAAATTTATTCTAATTATAAGAAATGAATTGTTAAAAATATATTCAATATCTATAATCAGGATTTTTAACGTTTTTTAATAGGCCATTTTCATTTTTTTCATAAATATTAGTAACCATGGTAAAAGTTTATCACCACTGTAATGGATAAAACTAGTTAATTAATGTTATAATTATGAGATAAGGATTAAGAATACATTTAAATAGTCCCTTTATTTCATTTCAGGGGACTAATTTTACTATAATACACCAACTATAAATGATATGTCCCTTTTTTGTCACTTGAGTCTGATTATGACTAATATATTATTTTATGTTATAAAAAATATCATAATGCCACTCTCTCTCTCTTTTATATCACTAATATGATGTCATAGGGATAAAATGGCGATATAAATGAATATGAAATCTAATTTTAATATTAATAAATTAATTTTATGATATAAATTTATTTTTAATTTTTATATATAATATAACCACCCTGAATGCTTCAGCAACACAGTTGCATTGCCTGTGAAAACAATAGTAAAATAAAATAAATGACATAAAATTCATTAAAATTATTATATTTTGGATGAATTATTTTGTCCCAATAATTTAATAGATAATTAAAATATGTAAATGTTCTTTAAATAGTTTATGTTAAAATAAAAATATTATCTTGGTACCTTTTAACTCCAGATATACTAATTGTATCTAAAATGACATTAAACGGTATTTAGTGTATCAAAATTATTTAAAAATTATTAGGAAATTATAAAAACATAAATTTAACAATTTAAATCATAAACCATCAATAATATATTTAAGTTTTCATTGATGTTCAAAATTCCATTTTTATAATTACTCAAATGACCCCAAAAGAGTGACAAAACATTACGGTGGATAAGGTTAAACAAGGTTAGTGACCAAATTCAACCATATGATATTTTTTAAGAAGACACATAAACCAGAATTTAATTGACATTATGATTTTATTTTATCCTCATCCTCCTTTTATTATAATATCATGTGGTTTGGATAATTGTTTCATGATTTATACTCATTCTCTATATAAATATTTAAATTATCTACAAAATTACCACCCAAATCACTAATAGAAGGGTATATCCTGTCGTTTCATCCCCACACATCATTTTACAAATATATTAACAAATACCAAAAAAATTACAAGTTATAATTAATCCCCATATCGTAGAGGTCCTGGTCTCACCAATGGACCAATCCTAGAGTGCTCATTGTCTATGAAAATGGAGGGTTTTTAGGTAAGTGGTATAACTATTAACAAATTTATTAATATCTTATTCCACCTCTGTTAAATACTCTTTATCCATGAGTAAATAATATGGTCATTATTTTTGGGCTTCATGACTAGTAATTTCAGCAATTTTTTTAATATTTTAAAAGGGTAAATAAGTTAATTAAGATTAAATTTAATAATATAATATTACCCTAACACTTTTCTTAATAACATTGGATGTGTTTGTTTTGAACAAAATCATCCTCGAGTCATGATGGTGTCCTTTTTAAGAAACATGGATGGTATTAGGACTCCTAATTTATTTTAGTGAAAAAAAGTTAAATATGTCTCACTCAAATTTCAATAAATTTATCATATTTTATATAAGGTTGTATAGAAGATAATTTTGATTATAAATACAAATTTAAAATCTAAATTGTTTTTCTTTACCATGGTAATTTATTTGTAAATTTTAGGAAATAAATAACTACCTTAATTGTTTATACATTAATGATGGATAAATTATTTAATTGATGAAAAATCAATAAACTAATTTTTATTAAAATTATAATAACCACTAAAAGACAAACACATGAATAAATTTCATTTTTCAGGTATATATTCATCATAATCAACCATGTGTCTAGTTATTGTCCATTTAGAGCCTTATAAAAGAGATTATGACACTGATATTATTTTATGTTAATGTTGTCACATACATGTTTTAATAATTATAACATTTTTAATGTCATGTTTTTCAAAAGATATATTCGACTAAAAGTATTCTCATTAAATATAGTATATTTATCTTTATCAATGTATTTTATTATTAATTTTTATTCAAAAAATAATGATGTTAGATAATTACACAAACTGATGACGTAATTAGTTAATTAATGGAGAAGAAAAATATATTTTATTAAAATATTAAAATAAATATAATTTGGTACAAGTAATATGTAGAATGAATTTTATATATTACCTTGACCTCTTTGTAATATGAACAAATATTTGGTAAAAATTTATGTTGTTATTTTAATATTTTCAAAAATCAATTATTTGAAAATTTTGAAAATTTACATTATCAATTGTTTGTCAAATTAATGTTTTGTTATAACAACCCTGCTCTTTATTACACACTTAAAAGTTATTTTTTACATAAAATCATCACTTGATAAAACTTATATGATCGAGGGTTCTAGTGTATTTGGAGCTTAGTGACATTACATAACAACTTAAAACATAAAACACAACATTATATGGAAATCTTCCTTTACATCACCACTATATTCCCTCGTAATTAGCATTGTATGGGATAACATGAGGACATAAATAAGAAATGGGTTACCTATAAATCCCATTACGGTAATAAACATGGAATAATATGAGGAATAAAATACATCTATTCAATATGAATATCATTTGAGAACAAGAGAAACACGAACAAAAAGTCAAGACATATAATGATAATCATAACATGGAGAAGTGGAAAAAACATTTAACATGACATTAGCATGTGCCAAGGATCATTGCCCATGGATCATGAGTAAACCCTAATTGAAAATTTATCATGAGTAAACCCTAATTTCACTTGAATTTTAATTAGTCAAAACTCATTTCACATTAGGAATCATGATACTATAATTTACCCAATGCATTGGAGCGCTATCAGGGCACACCCTTCTTAAAAATTTTATTTCATGCATAAGTGTGCCACATGATCATACAACATGGATTCATAAAACATCATAATTTGTTCCAAGATTAAGGAATGTGGAATTACTACATGAAACTCTTCTATAAATAAGTAAATGTTCATAAAGGTGAATTACCTTCATAGAGTTATGGGCATGGTATTCCCTATACAATGAATTTGGCTTGGAAAATTGTGGTGTTGTTTCAGCAGCATAACGACGTGACATAAGACATCATAAAAATGGTTGGTGAGAGATAAAGGGGTGTCTCATCATATTTACAGGAAATGGACAGTAAGGGGGGTTCATATAGATACATTTCCCAACATATGTAGTGGAATTTAGATTCATAATACAAAATAATTTCTTGTATGTAAACGATGAGAGAGAAATTCCTTCCAGAATTTTAGCATGGTAATGAGTATACATGGAAGGAAAATATAAGGGAAAAAGTGGCATATTATCATTAAACCATAAATAAGACTGTATATGGGAGGTTCAAAATCATACCCCATCATTTATAACTTAAAATAAAAAGGCATAAAAATATTAAGAAACATGGACAAAATTAGAAAGGAAGGAATCCCTTACTTGAAAGTGTGATCCCAAAGGCTTGGGAGAGGGTTGAGAGAGGATTATTGGGAAAATGGGGTGCCTTTTGAGGATTATAGATAGATGACTGAATAGGTTGGAAGAACAATAAAGACTTTGAGTGAAGTGGAACTGGGATCTTGGTTGGGTGTATATAGGAAAAGAGAAGGAATTATTTATTATTTAGGTTTGGGACACCACACATTAATGTTATAAAAACACAAACCAGCCAATGTTTTTTTCACATGATTTTTTCCAAAGGGGAGTGTAAAACCATATTTTATATGTCTAATGTCTAAACATCTTAAAATAATAGGGTTTTTTATGTGTAGGTGAGTCACACTCTCAAGGAAATTAATTTAAAAAGATAAAATGTTTGATAAGTCTTAGGGGGTCCACTAAAGCTTTGTAAAATAAATAAAACAAACCTAAAATCACATTATTTTAAAGTTAAAACATATATTGGCCGAACAACCATTTATATTATTTTATTCAATCAATATTGAGTCATTATGATGTCATAAACACATTATATATTTAAACTGTATTTAATATTTACCCAAAAATTCGACTATCTCAGAAAATTTTGATTAATTTACCATTGGGTAATTTCAACATTCTGATTCCAAAAAATAATATTCATTTTAACTGAAATATTTTCTAAATATTTTAATTTTCACTTTTAAAATAAAAAATCTCATATACTGAAAATTCATGGGTTTTGACAAAAATGGATTTCAAACCATAATAAAATTTTCAATGGTATTCATAAACATTATACAACCCTTTGTATTTAATAAAAATTAATTTAATAATATTAGTATTTTATTAAAATATTATTTAATTCAAAAATCCATTAATTTATCAATATTCATTCCTCAGTTGAATATTAATTTAAAATAATATTTGTGATTTTAAATACTAATTACAAAGTAAAAATAATAAAATTAATATATAATATTTATACAAAAATAATGTACATAATCATAGTACTAGGGTCTCATTACATATCCCCTTATAACACTCACATAAAACTGATGGGTATGGTGTTCGATGGTGACAAACTCTTGGGGTGGCTTGAATAACATCGATCGAGTAGTAATCTCTATCAACTTCTACTTCTCACATAGGCGGTTCCGTTCGACCTTAAAATGTTGAAGCTCATCTTGGGCTTGGTCAAGAGTGAATCTCAATGATGACACCTCCTTTTATAGATATGAGTAATGGGATTCATATGTGGAATGTCTACTGGATGAGGCCATCGCTTCCTTTGTCTGAGTAAATTGGATTTGTTAAATCTCTATATTTATACTAATCATGTGATCACTGTTCAATGGCTATATTAGAAATGGTCAAAATTCTTAACAGTATTTTAAAATCCAAAACATAAAACCATATAAGTTAATATGTTTTACATAACCATAATAATACATTAAAGTAGACCAAGAGGAATATTCATTAATGAATCTCTGGGTCGTTACAATCTTCCCCCCTTAAGAAATTTCACAATCAAAAGCTATTTTCCCAAACTAAAACAAATGTGGGTAACTATGCTTCATCACATACTATAATTACCATCTCACGTCTTCAAACTAGTGGGTTCTCCACAACACCTTGACGAGGGGAATTTACTTATTTTGTAGAACTTTTAATATATGATCTAAGATCTTTATTGTTGGCTCCTCGTAAGAATGATTGTCTTCTAACAGTACTACCTATGAAGAGAGTACATGTGAAGGGTCTGGTATGTACTTCTTTAAAAGGGATACATGAACGAAATTATTTAATTTGGCTATAGTAGGTGGAAGTTCCATTCGATAGGCCACAGCCTCGACACGATCAAGAATCACAAAGTGCAAAATGTACAAGGGACTTAGCTTCACATTCATTCCAAACCTCATGACCTTATTCCACAGATATATGAGTAGAAATACCATGTCTCTAACTTTGAATTCAAGGTCTTGTCAACAGTTGTCTACATAACTCTTCTGTCGACATTGGGATCCATTGACTTATTGTTGAATGGATTTCACCTCCTCCGTCATTTCATCAACCATTTCAGGTCCTAGCAGCTTACACTCACCAACTTCATCCCAACATGATTGGGTTTTGCACCTTTTACCATAAAGGGTTTCATGTGGTTCCATTTAGATGCTCAAGTGGAAACTGTTATTTTATGAGAATTCAATCAGTGGAAGATGTGGTCCCATCCTCCATTGAAGTCCATATAACATGATCATAACATATATTCCAGTGTCTGAATAGTTTACTCAGATTGGACATCAGTTTGAGGATGACATTCCATAATAAAGATTTGTTCAGTTCTTAGAGCATGTTATAGTCTTTTCTAGAACATCGAGGTGAATCTATGATTACCATAAGATACAATATATGTTGGTACTACATGTACACCTACCACTTATTTGATATAAATCGTGCAAGTTGATCCAATGAGATATCCTCTCGAATCCTGATAAAGTGAGCAATGATTGTAAGACGATCCACAATGACCCATATATAATTGTTTTCTCTAGATGTCCATGGAAGTCTAGTGACAATGTCCATGGTAATTTTTTCCCAAATTCTTGTTTGTATGGGTAGTGGTTGCATCATCCCCTTATAATTTTTCTTCTTAGCCTTCACTTGCTGACAAACCAGGAACTTTGTTGTATATTTATTAATTTCCCTGGTCATAGTGTCCCCCCAAAAGTTTTCTCATAGGTCTCAATACGTCTTCATGATAAACAGATGAATAGAGTTGTTTGAGCTATGTGCATCATTCTGAATCTCCCCTATTTGACTCTAGATAAGATGGTACCAATAATCATGACCCAAATCTCAGAATTCTTTCCTTGTTAACCATGAACTCTGAGGATTTCCCATTTCTGATAGCTTCCATCCTTTTCAGAATTTCCACCTCCTTTATTTGGGAATCATTTATATTCTCAATTAGGAAAGTTTGAGCAATAATTTGAGATAGGATTGATGATTTTCCTCCCATAATATATTCCCATGTCCATACTCTACAAATATATTAATATAGGATCCTTTTCAATTCTCATCATTGATATAGATTCATGATCTTTTCTACTTAGAGAATCCACCTAATTTTTTTCCATATCGAGATGGTAGTAGATCATGTAGTCATAATCCTAGATGAGATCTATCTATCTTCTTTGAATCATTTTAATCTCTTTTTGTGTGATTATATACTTGAGGCTCTTGTGATCAGTATATATCTCACACTTCTCCCCATAGATATGATGCAGCTAGATTCTCAACCCAAATATCATAGTCACTAACTCAAGATCATTCGTGGGATATTTTTTCTCATTGATATTTAGCTACTTTGAAGCATAGGCTATCACATTATCATTAATCATCATCACACAACCCATGACCTTCTTCAAAGCATCACTGAAAGCCACAAAAATTTCTCCACTTGAAGATTAAATGAGCACGGGCACAATGATAAGACATATTTTCAACTCATTGAAGCTCTCTTCACATTAATAACTCGAAAAAAACCTTACTCCCTTTCGAGTTTTCTTGGAAATAGGGTTGGACAATCATTATAAATTTCTCACAAATCGACGATAATATTCAGCTAACTTCAAGAAGCTATGAATGTCCCTTATCGATGTGGGCCTCAGTCGTCCCTCAATTGCAACTGTCTTGTAGGGATATACATATATCCCATTTATTTTGATGTTATGATCCATGAATGAGACCTCCTTCAACCTGAAATCACACCTACAATACTTTTCATAGAGATTCTCCTTTCGCAAGGTCTCTAGTATTGTTCTCAGATGATCCTTACAATCCTCCTTGGTTTTAGAGTATATTAAAATATAATCTATGAAGGAACCTACAAATTTGTCAAGGTAATCTCTAAAAACTATATTCATCAAGTAAATGAAGATTACTAATGAATTAGTGAGTCCAAAATGCATTACTATGAATTCATAGTGCCTGGGTCTTGTAGGAAAAGTAGTCTTGGGGACATCTTCCTTTTTCTCCCGTACTTGGTAACATACCGAATGCAAATCTACTTTGGAAAAGTATTATGCTCCACACATATGATCGAACTATTCCTCAATTCAAGGCAGAGGATACTTGTTATTTAACGTTATTTTGTTATGATCACGATAATCGATTCAAAGGCGCATTGACCCATCATTCTTCAAGATGAAGAGGACTTGTGCACCCCATGGTGAAGCACTTGGACATATAAAACCATTATCCATATTCTGCCACTGTTGTTTCTTCAGCTCCTCAATATCTACAACAACCATTCTATACAGATTCTTGATATTGGAAACTCCCTAAGTATAAGATCAGTTAAGAATTCACCATCTCTTCTAGGAGGAAGACTAGAAAATTTCTCAGGAGACACTTCGGCGAATTCCCCCACAATAGGAATTTCTTTATGTATGGTTTCCTTCTTAGAATCAATAATCTAATCTATATATATGTGCTCGTTCGGTAGTAATATCCATGATTGAGATGATGGTGCTAAAGAAGATTCATCTTCCTCCTTGAACTTGTATTGAATTAGGTGTAGATTATTTAAAGGATAGTGGTTTCACTCTCATGAAAATTTATATTGGATCTATATAAGGAAAGACAATCCATGCCAAGAATTTCATCAAAATCTACCAGAGGGAGTATTAAGTGGTTCTTTAGTAAGTTCAATCCACCGATTATGATAGGGGATGAGTTATATTCATGGAATGAAATGATTTCCCCATTTTCTATACTCACCGACATATTTACTTCCATTATTTGTGGTGGTTTTGGGATTGTTCTACAAAACATTCATGATACAAAAGAATGTGTAGAAACTGAATAAAAAAGTATGTTCTCTATTCATGTATGAATAACTAGAATACCAATCACCACTTCATTTTCAGGGTTCACTTCGATGGTAGTGATGGAAAAAGATCTCCCTTACTACCTTGGAGGTTGTTGGTTCCCTCAAAAAACCCTTGGCTTAGGGAACCTATTTTCATGGTGACCAGATTCATTTCAGTTGAAGCAATGGACAATTCTTTGAGGATCTAACAGATAATTTATCGCATCTTTCATAGCCGCTGGTTTGTCTTGTTGGCAGTTAATGACTAGGTTCCCTTCTATTCCACACCTAAAGCATTTACTCATCCCCTTCAGGAAATTTTTGGGGAGCTCGTTACACACCATTTACAAGTGGGGTGTTGGATTTTCTTAGCACCATTGGATCTATCTATTAGACCACCGGAATTGAATTCCACCTTATGCTTCTTATCCCCATGATAACCCTGAGATTCTTCAATCTCCATTTCAACCATGAGGGAACATCATACAATTTCCTCATAGCTATCAAAGTCAAGGATCGCTAGGGATTTCCATATGCTAGGTCTCATCCCACTAAATAAGTCATCAACCTTTCCTTCGGGGGTAACGAAAAAACTGGTGGCATATTGTTCAAGCCTTATAATGTTTTCCTTATGCACTCTGATGGATTTTTTTCCTTTTTCCTGTAGGTAAGGGAAGTCCCTTGCCATCTTAGTTTGGAGGGTGCATGGAAAATATTTATCAAAAAACGTATTCTGGAAATCCTTCAATTCCAACACCTTCATCACCTCCCCAGGCATTGTATTTTTGATCAATTTACATTATTTATCAGCATCAGCCTCTATACGATAAGCATCTAGGAAAACCTTTTCTTGTTTAGAACATTAAAGTATGGAGAAGGTCTTTTCATTTTTGTTGATCCATTGTTCAGAGATTTAGGGATCAAATGATCCATTAAAAGTTGGAGGCCTTTATATCATGAAGCTCCCGATAACAACTTGTTATTTCTAGGGGGGGTTGAAAATTCCCCTTGAACCATGTTTCTATTAAATTCATGAGTTAACTGAGAGAGTATCATGATAATTTTTGTGATTACATCTCCCATCGGATTGAGGAAGTCATTATAATAGTCATCACATTGATTTTCACATTGGTTGTTAGACCATGTCCTCATTTTACTAGCCATTGAATGGAATAAAATGAAATTTAGCGGTAAAACATAAAGGGTAATCCAAATAAAAAAATAGATGACTTATAAATAAATTTGACTTCCTTAACTTATGAATCTATAGGATTCAATATATGTTATCAATGATTCACTTCCCAATATATATTCTTTGGGGAATTTTTTCCCATTAATAATGGTTCATACTATGCTTGTGAATTTACCAATGCATATCTCTTGGGAGTGTCATATCCAAGAGTGCATCAAGGCCCGTTTTCATGTACTAGGATACCCAAAGTCAAGCCTAAAACACCTTGTCGGATTTTTCACTCCAAGGTACATCTGTGCTAGAGCCGCCTCTACCTGCTTGTATCCAGAAATGTATGTATTTTCTTGAAAAACCACTTACTCTATACTCCACAAAAAATAGGGATGTTTTTTATTATATATAGTCTAATCCCTATTGCTTTCACTAGGGTTTTCTAATACTAATCCCAAAAATAACTAAACCTATACTCTGATACCAACAATAACAACCCTTATCTTTATTACACACATAAACACAATTTATTACAGAAGCTCTTCACATGATACACTATAGAAGATTGGGAGGTGTAGTGTATTTGGGAATTAGGAACATTACATAACACCTTTAAACATAAAACTCAACATCTTATTGAAAACATCCTTTTCATGATTACTCGATTCCCTGGTTCTTATCATTGTGTGGGATAACCTGAGGACATACATATGAAAGGGGTGGGATATAAATCTTAATAAGGGAGTAAACATGGTATAACAGGAGGAATAAAATTAATTTTTTTCAATAGTAATATCAGTGGAGAAAAAGAGAATCATGAATATAAAGGCATGATAAAACATGGTAATCATAACATGAAGATGTGACAACAACATTTAACATGATATTAGCATGAGCCTAGTCTCATTGCATGTTGAGAATGAGTAAACCCTCATTGAAAATGAAGCATGAGTAAACCCTCATTTCAATTTAATTAGAAAGATTCAAAACTCATTTCACATGATGAATCATGATACTATACTTTACCTAATGCATTTGAGTACTATCAGGGCGCACACTTATTAAACATTTCATTTCATACTTACGTGTGCCATGAGATCATACAACATGGAATTATAAAACATTATAAATTATTCCAGTATTAAGGAATGCGAAATTCATACATGAAACTCTTCCATAAATATGTAAATGTGCATGAAGGTGAATACCCTTGATAGAGTAATGGGCATGGTAATCACTACACTATGATTTTGGCTTGGAAAATTGCGGTGTAATTTCGGAAGCCTAATGGCGTGACATAAGGATTAATAAAAATGGATGATGAGAGAGAAATGGGTGTCTCATAATATGTACATGAAATGGAAAATACGGGGGAATATAAGTACATGTACAAACATAGGTTATGGAATTTAGATTCATAATACAAAATAATTTCTCGAATGTAAATGAAGAGATAGAAATTCTTTACGAAATTTTGGTATGGTAATGGGTATACAAGGATGGAACCGATGAGATATAAAGGGATCTGTCATCATTAAAACATAAATAGGATAATATAGGGGAAGAGTAAAATCATACCCCAACATTTATAATTGAAAATAAAATGGCATAACAATATTAAGAAACTTGGATAAAATGAGAAAGGATGGAATCGCTTATTTGGAAGTGTGATCCCAAAGGCATGAGAGAGGCTTGAGAGAGGATTCCTGGGAGATTGGGGTACCTTTGGAGGATTATAGAGAGTGGATTTCAGAGTTTGGACGAACTCCAAAGGCTTGGAGTGAAGAGGAAGTGGGTGCTTGGTGGGTTTATATAGAAAATGAGAGAGAATTATTTATTATTTAGGTTGGAGACACCACACATTAAACTAATAAAAATAACAAACCAAACGATGGTTATTGTTGAAGGGGAGTGGAAACAAATATTTTATAGGGCCAATGGTTGATCTTTTTAAAATAATACGGTCTCTTATGTGGAGGTGAGTCACACTCTCATGGAAAATAGTATAAAATTTTAAAATGTGTTATAAGTCTTGGAGGGTCCACTAAAACTTTGAAAAATAAATCATAGAAACCTAAAATCACATTATTTTCATTCTAAAACATATATTTTCCGAACATAACATTTATAGTATTTTATTACATCACAATTGGGTCACTATGATGTCATAAACACATTATATATTGAAACGGAATTTAATTTTTACCCAAAAATTTGATTGTCTCAAAAAATCATGAAAAACTCACCATTGGATAATTTGGACATCCTGATTAGAAAAATAATATTCATTTTATGTAAATAATTTTCAAAATATGTGAATTTTCACTTTTAAAATAAAAACTGACATTTATCGAAAATTCATTGGTTTTGACAAAAATAGGTTTCAAACCTTAATAAAAATAAAAATTGTATTCATAAAAATTATACGACCCTTTATACTAAATAAAAACTAATTTATTAAAAATAATATTTTTATTAAAATATTTTTTAATTCAAAAATCCATTAATTTATCAAAATAGATTCCTTAGTTGTATATTAACTAAAAATACTATTTGTGGTTTTAAAAACTATTTAAAAGGTAACAATAATAAAATGAATGTAAATTCTTTATAAAAAAATAATGTAAATAATAATAGTGCTAGGGTATAATTACATAACCCCTTATAACACCTACATATGAATGAAGGGTAAGGTGTGCGATGGTGACAGACTTTTGGGGTGGCTCAGATAACATCGCTCGGGTGGTAGTCTCTATCAACTCACACTTCCCTTGTAGGAAGTTTCATTTGAGCATAAAATTTTGATCCTCAGTGTGGGATTGTTCAAGAGAGTATCCCAATTATTCCACCTCCTACACAAGCTCTGAAAAATGGGCTTCATAAGGGGAAAGTCTACTGGATGAGGTCATCGATTCCTCAGTCAGAGTAAATCGGATTTGTTAAAGCCATTTATTTAGACTAATCATGTGATCACTGTTGAATGACTATTTTAACAATGGTCACAATTCAAAATGGTATTTTAAAATCCAAATCACAAAACCAAATAATTTTATACATTTTATATAACTATAATATGAAATTTAAAAAGACCAAGAGGAATTTTCATTAATGAATTTTTGGGTCGTTACGTTTATTATATTTTTTAAAAATCATATTTTTTAAAAAATATATAATAATTATGATATGACCTAAAATATTCTAAGGTATTTATTAATGGTCTTGTTGACATCAGGTAAGTAAATATTTAACAATTTTAATATTAACATATTTGTTACCATTGTTAAAAATTAATTAAAATAACTAAGAATTAATTAAAATGATTAGGTTTAAACATGTTTGTCTAAAATTTACTCGTCGATGAGATTAAAACCCTATATTCTCTAATATTCTATATTTGGATATTTTTTCGATTTTTATGGGGTTTTTATTTTATTATACATTAATATTTCTCGGAGTATCAAAAGTGCCACTCACCTTACTTATAAAAGGGCACATACTCCCTCATATCATCACAAGTAATTAAGACTTCAAGATCTGATATCCCCTAAAATTTTCCATAATAATATTCTATATTAAAATTAAATAGTTTATTGTCTTATCCAATTACCAACTCTAGTGCATTAAGAGGTGATTTAGAGGGAGCATGTTGAAGAAGAGGTAATATCCTCTTCTGATTCTTTCAAACTTCTTTCTTATTCTAATTCCTATTCATTATCCACTTCATTATATAGTAATTAATCTAGTATCACTTATATAATGATATTTTATTATGATTATGAAACTACCATATTCCGCCTTCTATCCGTGTTATGAAAAATGAAACCACCACGCGTGCGTTCATATGACTTACCGACTCCATGTCATGGTGTAATTTGTTTTCACCACCACCTTACATAGATTGTTATAATTATGGATATAATAAAAATATATTTTTATTATAACATGATATTGATTATAAAATATTATACACAATCCACTTTAATACGATTCAATAATTATGGTAATGATATTTTCACTTGTACGTATGTATGACCTACCATCATCATGATGCGATGTGATTCATTCTACACGATATCTATTAAAGAATGATTATATAACTGAATTTATTAAATAAATATGATATATATTATAATAATATCAATTTTAAATTATATAACTATAACCTATGAATTGGAACAAGAACTTATCCGAAAAAATATGCATAAGAAAATAAGTTAATAACATATGGACGAGTAATAATGTCACTGAATTAAAGATGATAATATGATAATATGTGATATCATAAAAATGAATATTATTATTAAAAAATTCAATTGAATTATTGAAATAATTATACATGATTTTTGTATACATACAAAGGATATCATACCTAAATCCTGGGATAATTTCACAATCTCATTATTATGTCATATTGTTTATATGAAAGTATTTTCTAGGGTATATTTATCATACACTTCTATGTTTTAGAAATATATAGAATTATTTCTATTATTTAGAATTTCATATTGTTAATATTACCCATTGGTTAATTTTTATTAAATTGGATGAAATAAAACTTTTTTCATTTTTCGATACGAGGTACTTTTTGACTTATCTGAAAAAAAATATGAGAATAATTATTTATTTTAAGTAATATAGCATGATAAGGTTTTAGGTTTTCATAACACCATTTTTCTATGAATATTACTTTACATAATTTCAATGTTATTTTCAAATAAAATATTCTAATTTAAAATTTTGTGTTATTTTGAGAAAATAAAATATTTTTTAAGAAGAAATAATATTTTTATCAATAATTAATTTTATGTGTTAAATCTAAAATATTCTCCATTTAGGATGGAATTATTTAATAGGGTTATGTTTCAAGTATACAGACCCTATTATTCTTATTATTTTATTCTATTTGTTTATGGAATCTTATTTATGAAATCCATTTGTTTTACATGGATTATGTTATGATGTAATGGTGTTTTAGAAACCCATTTTATTAATTGGATTATGCAATGATGAATGATTTATGTGTTTTTGGAACACATATGATTGATTTCTTTATGAGATGGGTGAGACATATATCTCCATCAAAATCATTGGGTAAAGATTTATATCTCATTATATAGATAGGGATAGAATGAGAAATGATCTTAGTTTAGTAACACATGGCTCGAACGTGGAGTGAGCGCATTTCAATAATGAAATTTGTCCACTATGATGGTCTTGGAAATGATCCTTGACTGATATGAAATGATTTTATATTCTTATGTGCATGCCAAAAAATTTCATGTTTTTTGTAATGACTTTTTGGGATTATATTCATTGATTCTTTTCAAATTTTATAATTTATCCTAGGGTATGATATCATGATCTTTCATATGTCAGATAATATTTTGAAATGTTATGTTTTTATGTGTTATAATTATGATATGATTGGCATCTCCCTATTTACCTATTCTATGTATTTGAGCTCAAAACATTTTATGTTACTTTTTTCAGGTCATAAATAAGGGTATCAAGTAATATATGTCAAAAGGGGGTCAAGTTATGAAGGAGTAACTGGGATATAATGTAGATGTATCATGGACTATTTTTTTTATTTTTCCTAGATTCTAAATACACTATAACTATATTATCCTGGTGTGACATTGTATCATTTTTTAATGAATATTTTTCAATTTTTAAGTAATATCTATGTATATAAATTATAGGTCGCTATATTTACCATGTTATTATTATTATTATAAATAAATTTATAGGGTATTCAATATCCATTTAAGGATTTATATTTCTTGGTTTTTATAGTTTTAAAGTTATAAAATATGTAAAATATTTTTTTCATCATTTTCCATCATTGAGACTTATTCCATGTTATAAACCTATATTCTTTTCTAAGGTTTATATACATCCCCTATGAATAGTAATATCATGAATTTATTTAATAAAATGACACATTGAGTTTATTATAATTTCTTTCACGAGTATTAAGTTTCAATGTAACCAATGTGATAATGATTTTTATGGTCTAAATATATTATTTATTAGGATTTTTACGATTCTGTTTCTAATGATAGATTATTATGATCCATATCCCAAAAAACTCATGAATTTTATTTTCCTTTGGTTATTCATGATATTTTAAATTAATAGTAGAAAATTTACACTCTTTTTTAATTATAATAATTGGAATTTTTTTAATAGAACCGATCATAATTTCTCTCTTTGGATATAAATATATCGTCTTCTAAAATAATGTTTTATAAAAATTATTTTAAATTGTTTTAAACCATGTCAAAAATTATTTACTAAATTCATTTTGACTCATGTCATATTATTTTTATTTTTGTTAAATGAATATTTTTATGTAATTCTAAACAATGAACTTTTGTGTCCATTTTAATGAGAAAAAGGAATTTTCTTTAGGATATGTATTGAATTAACCCCTTTTATGAATTTCATTTATTTTAAGAATACATTTAATGTTCATAAGATGATTTGTAAAGGAAAAGTTTTCTTAATATTTTTTAAATTCATTGTTTTAAAAGATATTTTCAAGGAATATGATTTTCAATATGTTATGTGTTTTAAAAAATATTTTTTCAATACGAAAATTATATTTTTCTCATGAATGTTTTAATGATATTTTAATGGTGTTTCCATTCATTAATGTAAAAAACCTTCTTGTTTCCTATAATCCATTGGGGAAATTTTATAATGATATCATCCTTAATATTTTCGGGATGGATTTATATTATTTCAAAGAGTTTATCCTAGAACTCGTTTCTTTTCCATAGGATAACATTATTTCAAAGGGATTTTTATGGAACCCATTTCATTTCCAAGGGTTAATGATGCTTCAATGATGTTGACATAAGACCCATTTATGATCCATAGTTTGATTGGGTTCAAAAATAATAATAATTTTGTCTATGATTTTATAATGAAATAAAAATGTATTTTATTTATTTTGCGGTTATTAGGCATTGCATCTTAAACACGGTGTGGTCTAGATAGTGTTGGTAAACCAATTAAAACATAACAAAGGGTGGAAAAGATAGTCCTCTGTAATACCATTACAACTTTGACATGGGGAGTCTATGATACCGATGGGTGAGCTCATTATAGAATATAAGACGGGTTCACCCAAATAATGTTCCAATGCATTGGGTAATGAATATATTGAAAGTTGGTTGTTTGGATATTGTAATTAAAAGGGGTTTGAAAGGGTTTTATGAATGTGATTATCTAAATTACTAACAAGGGTTTTTAATTATTTTTTTTTGGGTTTACATTGTTTCTTATGATCAAGATTGATATCACAAGGCTCATGATTATTAATTCTATTGAATCAATACACTACCATGTTTTCATATTATATGATCCATGTATTGATGCATATATAATCTTTTACGATTCACTCATGCGCTATGATTTTGTCATCATAACATTATGCACTTCTTATTCTCATTAATGAAATTAAATTTTCAATTCATATAGTTATCCATTCTGAGAATTTTGTCTCACCCTTCTTACGTTTCCCTCTTCCTAAAGTTATAGAGAATGGTTTTGAATACATTTTTTTATATGGGATTTTTAATGTATGATGTTTATGAAATAATGTGAAATATGAAAATATGGTTATAACAAGAGATTATTTTCAACTTCGTGAGTTTTTCTAGGAATCCATGTTGGTATGAGTTGGTCCAAATTCCATAAAAATCTAAATATAAATTTACATTGGGTATATTAGTGAACCAATATTTCTTTTTGATGTAGTAACATTTGATTGGAGAAAACTGGTTCAACATTATTCTTATTAAAATTAAAAAATTTAATGTTTATGATTTTATCACAAAATCATGAAGTGTGGGTTCTGGGATATTATAATGATCCTACTTGTTGAGGTTATCACTCCGTCCATTTGTGTTATTTCAACTTTATCCAAGCCTTCAATATATACTAATCATATGATCACTAAATAAATGTTATACGATCAATGATTATGATACTTAATGGCCTTTTAAATCTGATAGGATATAACTTCTAAAAGTCCAAAATAACTAAATTAGTTCTTGTGTTTTCTATATAATTACTTCTTAATATATAATTTAATCATTTGAAAACAAATTTCATTTATAAATATTAATTCTATTACATTAATCCACCGTTCGAAAATTTACCCTAGAAATTTACATTTCAATTACTAAAATAGATGAGGGTACTTCACTTTCATCACCACTTTCGATTCCATTCCATCATCCTCAAACATGTAGTTCCACCAAAACACTTGGAACAAGTGAGTTATCATACTTTATAGATATTTTTCTCTAAAATGTAATATCTTTTCTAGTTTCCCCTTGTAAAAAAGATCATTTTCCAACAGTACCATATCTAGATTAAAAACATGTAAGGTGTCTGATATGTACATCATTAAGAGGTATACATTGAACACAACAAGTTCTTAAGATACGTTCGGTGGGATAAAAAGTTGACATGGAACTACTTCATTGGGATCAAGAATCTAAATTGGTATGATGTATCTAGAACTAATATTTACCCTCTTGCAAAATCTAATGAATTTCTTCCACAATGATATATGAATGAAAAATTTATCTCATACCTCAAACACTGGGTTTCATGAAAGATTTTCTACATATCTAATCTATATAATTATTGTGGATTTTATATGAAGTAGAATGGTTTGAACATTTTCTTCCATTTCTTGGATAAGATCAGGTTTCAACAGCTTATTCTCATTAAATTCAATATAGTATGTTAGAGTTGAACACTTATTCCCATTCATAGCATCATTTGGTTGCATTTTCATTCTATAGTAGAAAAGTTTTCTATATGAAAACTCAATTAGGGTATGGTTATAATCCCATCATCATTGTTTATCCATTTAAAAATACTTATACGTATCCTATAGAGTTTTAATGGTTATATCATACTAACCATCCATTTGAGAGAGATAATTGGTACTGAAGCTCAGTTATATATCCAATGCTTGATGAAGGCTTCTCCAGAACCTTAGGGTAATCCTTATTTATCGATAATATACAATATAGGGTGAAACCATATCACACCATACCTTGTTATTCAAAATATATAAACTATTTAATTATTTTTCATCCTCTATTTTTCATTTAGGTAGTTGGAGTGTCGAATTTAATTTTTTTGTAATATTTTTAGTTTTTTAATGGTTACCCGCATGATTAGTAATAACCATGTGGTGCCCATGTAGTTTCCATGTTAGGTAAGTGGTGTGGCACACAACTTGCACATGTTTTGTTAAACCATGGGACAAGACTGTGAAATGGATCTTTCTAATGACATAGTTGAGTTGCACGGTCACCACATGGTTTCTCAAATTTCACAAACAATATATGTATTATCTTCTTATCTTTAGTAGGGTGCACACATTTGGTGCACAATATAGAAGATCGTGAGACAAAATCTAGTGACCTTCCATGTGTAAAAATGATATAAAGACAATATAAATTATTTCATAATAGTGAAAATATGATTAGTTTGAATAATAATAATAATAGTAATAATATAATTTTTATTAATTTTTTTATAATTTTTGTTATCAAGTTTTTAATTATTATTAAGTGTTTTAAAACTAAATGGATCCGACTTAATCCCCTTACTCCCACTATATGCGCACACTCCCTTCCCTTCCCTCTCTCACTCAATGGTAGCCCCGATCCCCAACCTTCCTCTCTCGTGATCCCCCTCAGACGATGCCCTTTGGCACACCACTACCTTCCCTCAGTGACTGCTTCTTCTCTCGATTTTGGGTAAGGATATCACTGGTCGGTCTCCTCTCCCTTATCCTTTTTTTATTCTCTTTATGGTGGTGTGCAAGACTTCATCGAACGTTAATTCATTTGGGGTTTTTATTTTGGTCGATTATTGATTAATAGGGGTTTTTGGACCTATTCAAAAAATTTCTTTCCACTGTTGTCAAAGGTAGTAGTTTTCACCTCTATTTTAGGTAATGTATTTCATTTCCTACACTATGGATAAATTTTAAATTTAGTATTTTGTTGTTTTGAGTTTCTGATAATTCTTATAGAAGTTGTTGGGCTATTTTATGTGGTTTCAAGCTACAAGAGTTAAGAGCGCTTACATGTTCACGCATAGGTAATGAATATATATATATACCCTCTTGGAATATATTGCCTCTTTGTTGGGGAATATATGTAATATAGCTTGGGATATATATATATATATATATATATATATATATATATATATATTTATAAGTGCATGCCTGTGTAACTGTAAAGGGTTAGTTCGAGAGGTCGTAATAAAAAAATGGCATATTTGAGGTAGGTCCCCTAGGCCTAGGCCTTTAACATAAATTCAATGATTTTATGATTGTTTTTAAAATGAATTTATATTTTTATAAGATATTCATATTCAATATATATAATTGGTTTTGGTTCAAGTAAAATGGATTAAAATGTGGTTTCGATAAATTCTCTTTATATTTTATAATGGGTTTCCAGAATTGAGCATGGTTTCAAGATTTATTTTAAATGTGTGGTGTTTTGGTCGTTCAATTGGGATTATAAATGTTTTTTGAATTTAAAAAATTTGGGAAATAGTTCTTTCAAAATTAATGTATTCATTTTGACAAAATGTGTCTCGTTTGTAACTTTGAGATTGTTTTATGTGAGTGTAAAACCCCTATGAAGGCATACCCCCATATTTTAGAAAAATTATGAGAATGTTAAATATTTATTTGTGATATTTTAAAAGTTAATAGGATATTAAATTGTATTTTGACATAAAAATGGGGATACACTCATTGGGGAAGATCAGTGGTTACTAGTTGGATGTGTTTTTGAGTAAAAAAATGACATGTTCATTTATGTTATTTGGATAAGAACTCACCACTTCTTGAAATAGAGAACATGGAAAACTTGGGGTATTACTGTTGGATAACTAGAAGTAGTCCCCCACTTGACTCAGAAGTGGCATAGTCAAGATTCATCAATATGAATTTACTATCACAATTCGAACTAAATTACGATGATGATTGGAGACCTGTGGACCTTTGGATGCATTCCCCTGTAGTGGATATTTCATGAGGATGCTCTATGACGTGGTTTCTATACAAAATGTTACTAAGGTATGAGTTTTCTAGGGTCCCACTGGTTCTAGTAACCTATAGGAATGCACATGGTTCTCTCTTGTGACATGATACTTATGATGTGATTTTCTTTTCAGTTAAATCTTTCCTATTTTCTCTTTTATGAAAACCTTGTTTTAATCTAAACATTTTCCTTTAATTTTGAAATATCAATGAATACATGGAAATTATTTTCAATATGTGATGGAGAGAGAATTATTTTTAAAGAAAAATAGAAACATGAAATTTTAATTTTAAAAGAAGATAAATGTTTATTTTTATATGGTTATATTTTAAATCTATTATGAAATGGTTTTCTCTTTAAATGTGAGGGATATGGAATTTTTTATTCAGTCATCCCAGATTCATTTTAATACTCACACCTATATCTTGAATTTTTTAGATTCTGGTGTTATTTCTCACTTTAGTGAACTCATTGAGTGAGTGTGATCTTACCATTGGAGGGAGTCATGAGGTCACAGGGAGGTACATGTGTAGTTTCTTTTTCTTTCTTCTTCTAGAGTTCAATTTTATTGTTTTCTTTAATTATTTTATTTTCCATTTTTTTGGTAAAAATAATTCAAAAATTATTTATTATGATGCCAAAAAATATCTTCTAGCCTGGAAGGATTGGGAATGCCTCTTAAACCTCGTTGCTGGTTAGCTTGAGTGACTGGTTCAAGGATCACCCAGATTGGTTCATGAAAAAATGGAATCAAGGTAAGTCCTTTTTATTTGGGTTATTAGGAATCTTGGAAATTAGGGTTATTGGGATTTGAGAGGTAGGTGTGTTAAGGAAATCATGAACACTTTCCTGTCCCATGCCTCGAGTTATTAGGGGTAGTATGAGATTTGGGTTTTTATTTTGATTGATATGTGTGGATATGGGATGATAATGGGAGTGAAACAATGTTTCAAGATGGTATTTCATCGAGTATCAACCCATGTGTAGCCCAAATGTACAGTTCATGATACTTCTTGTGGTAGGTACTCGCTTGAGGCAGGGTTTCGTAAGCCATTTTTTCGGGATTGGCATGGCCAATAGTTCCTTATTATTGGAGTTTTGTTGTTAGTTATGTTTGGGCATAGATTTTCTTAGGATGAGTGGATTTGAAAAATGAAAATGGTTTTTATGAAATCATTTTTAAAAAAGTAAAATGGTATTTATGGTGGATTTTTTTTGAAATATAAATGATAATGGTAAATGGTTTTCTTTTAACAGAATATGTGGTGTCCAAGGGAAAAATGGAAGGTGTTTTGGAAAATGTTTTAAGACTTTGAAAAAATTTTGGAAAGTGAAATGAGGTTTACCGAAGAATTTTTAAATGTGTTTCACTAATAGTATGGAGATACTTCAAATTCATTTGGATTTTGGGATTTTGGTTGAATGACCTATTTTGGAAATTTGAAATGTTTTGAATTGGCCCTCATTATTTCTATTAATGATCTTTATGGATGTACAGATGTAGAATGTGGGTTGTTGGTGGTATGTGCGGATGTATTATTGTGCATGAAAAATGATATATATCTATGTGATACTTAATAGGATACCATGGCTGTGTTTTTTAGTTGTTTTTATTAATGAAAAAATGGTTTTCAGAAAGAGAGATTTCAATGTTTTGAAAAGTGAGTGAGCAGTTGTTTAGTGTTTTAAATTTTTGTTTTTATACTTTTTTGTGGGATCTTTTTGTTGAAATTCTAAATTGTGGATGGAAGGGTTGTTTGAGCTTGGGTTTTGGTTTTTTATTGAAGTATGTAATTATGTTTTATGAATCGTTTTGATATATCTTTATGATTATTGGATTTGAGTATGCTGCCTAGAAAAGTCCCTGAGGTTTTCTGTAAGTCACTTATTGTTTTATGTTCAACCTAAAATCCTAGAAGAGTGGTGGGATTGAGATATTCTCTGTTCCTACATATATTATGTGGTGATCGTGATCCATTGGAGGTAGTGTAATGTCCTGATGAAGTAGTTAGTGTTTTCAAGTTGTTGGGAACTCCCAAATTAGTGAGTGCATACTGTTTTGGAATCATTTTATGTTACAACATTTGATTAATTGATGTTGGTCATCCCAACATCATTGCTAGATTGGATTTCATGGTAGGTGTTTAAGACCACTTTTGTTTGATGATTTATGCTTGAAAGGATGAATGTGAGGAAATTGGAAGAGCTCATGAGTGTTTACCAAGGAAAACTGATAGTAAAGGACTAAATTGAGGATTTCATGGAGTTGGTTCATTTTTCTATTAAGGTATCATTGTTGAATCATTTGAATGCTCATCTTGTGTTGGATCTATATCTAGGGTTCAAGAACTGGTTGCTTTTGGTGTTTTGGAAGGTTCCTCATCTATCAAGGAAAGTGAAAAAGAGAAACCCATTTCAAAAATGTCTTGTTGTTAGTTTGATCTTTTCATTCATCGCTCCACACTCTTTTTCACTTCCAATGTGGTCTGTTTGGGAACTATAAGTCGACTTTTTTTTGTATTCCTATGAAGGCTTGCTGTAAGTGTGGTTGTTTGGGTCACATGGAGATGTTTTTCAAGTATCATCATTAGAAGGAGTCTCATCCCAATGATGTCAGCTTATAACTACAAGGTAGTGGATTCTTTAGACATGAGGGATCTAGAAATGGGCACCAGAGTGAAGATTTCGTGCATTCAGGATTTCCTAGGGGTGTGGGGAACCCTAGATATTGGGATGTTTGAGTTTCTCTTTTCTAGTCTGATGATTTTTTCTAAGATCCACTTGTATTAAAATTTTTGTGGACTTGTTCTCTTAGAGTTCTAGTGGTTGTGGTCATTGTGGAATTCGAGATCTTTATTATTGTTTCTTTCTGGTGTGTACCTAGATTTTCAAGATAAATTATAGTTTGGATTTATCTATTGTACTTGCTTTTGGGATTTTCATGTTCTGTGGAAATAATGGTTCATGGTTTGATATACTATTTGGTTCCATTTTCTCCATGGTTTCACCTTATGTTGGGGATTTTGGTTCTGGTTGGGATTTTCTTGATGCTGCTGGTGGTGTTTTTTAGCTTGGTAAGAGAATCTTGGCGTTGAATAGTGTCATGAGTTCATTTGTTGGTCTGGTCCGCAGTAGTTCCATGTTGATAGTCAGGATCTAATGGTGGGGACCCTATTATTTTCCCTGTAGTTATTCTAATTGAGGTTCTTCTTAAAGGAAGTGGGGTGTAACTTACGAATTTTAAAGGCCACTCGAAGGTTTTCAATTTATCTGGATTTGTTCCATTTTAGGTTGATATTTGTTTATCAATCAGCTAGGTGACATTCTAGGGGTAGAAAGTATTCGTGGTGGGAAGAATTATCACACACCAACCATGAAATTTAAATTATTTTAAATTCTTATTTATTTCTCATCCACTATTTTGAGTTTTAGTAGTGTCTTGGTTGAATTTTAAATTATTGAATGCTTTTTTAGCAGTTGCACTATTAGCCTGCATGGTTAGTTGCAACTATGTGGTGCCCATGCGGGTGCCCAGGTGGGGTTGTGGTGTGGTGCAGGGCCTATGCATTGTCTGATAAACAGTGATACAAGCAGGTAAAGTGGATATATCAAATGGTAGATAAAGGCCGCATGGTGAGTTCACGATTTCTCAAACATTACGGCATGCCCACCTGTGTTACTCTTCTCTCCAATAGGGTTCACACGGTTGGTACACAGTCTGGATGACCGTGCATCCAAACTGTGTGACCTTCCTAGTGTTTAAAAAAATAACATAAAATAAAATAAAGTAAAATGAGATAAAGATAAAATAAAAATGAATGGAAATGTTTTATTAATAATTGTATTATGTTTATTATAATGAATCTTATTATTATTTTGTTTATTACTAATTTTATTAATAAGTTTATTGTTATTATTAGGGTTTTTTAAACATAAAATAGGTATCCCTCAATTAACATGCACCCCCACTAGACGTGCATCCCCTCTTTCCCCTTCCCTATCTTACACGATGACATCCCTCATCCCCTCCCCCAATCTTGTCGCACAATCCCCATCAGCTGAATCCATCCAGTGCGCCACCTCCTTCCCTTTGGAGGCCACATCTTCTCCCAATTTTGGGTGAGGATCTCTCAGGTAGGACACCTCCCCATTTTTATTCATCTATTTTTTTCATCTCATTTGGTTGGTGCAAATGCATTGGACGAACCATAATACATTTCTCTTTTTAATTTTGGATGATTCTTGATGAAAAGAGGTCTTTGGACCTTTTTATTATCATTCATTCTATTATTGTCAAAGTTAGTGGTTTTCACCTTGATTTTGTTAAATGTATTTTGATTCCATCATTTTGGATTAATTTTAAATTAAGGATTTAGTTTTATTGAGTTGAGAGTAATTTTTCTATAATGCATTTGGTCTCTTTGATGTGGTTTCAAGCTTAGAGAGTCGGGTGTGCTTAAATGTGCACACATAGGTAAGGCAGATATATATGACCTCATTGTAAATATTACCTCATGGAGAGGGGAACATGTGAAATGAAGTTGGGGTTATTAATATTTATATGAATAAGTGAATGTGAATGTAAGTGTGAAGGGTCAGTTTGAGTGGTCTTCATAAATATGCATTAGGATTTGTTCACCTTTAGTGGGTCGTTCATGTGGACCATGTGGGTTGTGGTTTCTATACCATGTTTTCTTGAGTTACATGTTCTCTAGGGACCCACTTGTGGTAGTTACCTATAGGTATTTCCCTTCATGATATCTTGTAGAATGATACTTTTGATGTGATTTTTGTTTCAATTGCATCATGCATGTTTTCTCCATAATGAAATCCAATTTTTAATCTAACTTGTTTGCCTTTAATTTTGGAATTTCTATCCATGTATGGAAATTATTTTTCATATGTGATTGAAATAAAATGTTTTTTCCTCGAAAAATGGAAGCATGTTATTTGAAATCAAAAAGAAAATATAACTTTATATTTATTTATATATATTTTCAAACTATCGTGAATTGGTTTTCTTTTTAATGGTGAGTCATAGGGAATGGTTTGTTTAGGAAATACTGTCATGTTTTAATACCCATGACAATATCTTTACTTTGTTTTTAGCTTCTCAGGTTAATTCTTACTTTTGTTTCCATGTAAAACGAGTGTGATCTTATAGTTGGAAGTGACCCATGAGGTCACATGGAGGAACGTTTGAAATTTATTTTTATTTCTAATGCCAATTTTTTGGTTTATTGTTCTCTTTATATATTTTAATTTATTTATCATTTTTATGGGCCAAATCATTCCCAACTGAATGATTTTTATTCCAGACACTAGTTTCCTGCCTGGGAGGATCGGGAACACATCTTGGGCATTGTTGTGGTCCATCTAGAGTGACTGGTTCAATGTTGAACTTGGTTGGTTGGTGAAAAACTCCATGCAGTCTTACCAGTACCCTTATGTATATCATTTCATGTTTGATATGATATAAATACACTATTATAGAAATAAAATTTTCTAAATCGGTAAGGTGATTGACTACCACCCAAATGGTGTTATTTCTCTTAGGGATTCTAAGGATTCCAACAATTAATTCCATGGTCCTGTTATCTCGTTTCCATACTAGTATGGTAAATGGTTTGATTATACCCTAAGACTAATTTCATTTTTAATTGACTCAATGGAATAAAAATAATTTCTATAAAAATGCCAAAATATTTCTATTCATGTTATCCCACCAATTTTTTTTCTTGAAATCTCTATACATATTACATATTATTTGACGAATAGAGAGATAAGACCTATTTTTATCATCTAGAAGTTCCCTCTTCAGTTATGATTTTTATGGGAAATGAATATTTGTTATAAAGAAAATAAATCCCTATTAAAAAATTTAGAACTATGAAATATTTTCTACTTTCTTCTATGAAAAATCATCATCATTATAAGCCTAATTGACCCCCCTCCCAGTAATATATTGTTTTGAATTTATTTTATTAATTTCGGATGATTATCATTTCATTATTCCCATATCCATCATTCTCATGTCAAAAAAGATTAGATCACCTTCAATCATCATCATGGATAGAGTTGTGAGATCCTTTCAGCTCAAAGAATCTACCACTATGTTTTCTTTCCTAGGATAGTAATGGATTGAGCTATCATAATCCTTTATCATCTGTAAACACCATCATTAGTACATATTATTCTCTACTTGTGTGAATATATACGCGAGGCTTTTATGATTTTTATATATGTCACAATTTCTGTCATAGAGACAATTTTAGAAATCATTAACATGAAGATCACTACTAAAAATTATAGATCACGAGTCAATAATTTCACATGGATCAATAATTTCCCGGAGTCATAGGCTATCAATTTTTAATCTTACATGATTACACAACTCAATTAATTTTTTGATACGTTTATTTAGATAAAAAATACTTCCAAACCGGTGGGTAATGTGAGCACAAGTGTAGTGATTAACCTCTTATTAAAATCAATATAACTCTCTTCAAATTTATCAATGTTGAAAAAATGACACACAAACAAGTTAGATTGGTTAGGAAGATTGAAAATTGTATTAATTTTATCAAAAATCAATGATCGTATGCATCTAATAAAAGGAAAATTTGAATTTATATCATAGAGGTTGTTTTGGGCCATCGTTCAATTTTAACTATTTTTGAAAGATTGATAGATGTCTATTTTCTATAGATAACATGGAAAGTGAAGGTTACATTATCTATCCAAAATTAACATTTACTGTACTTATTGAATAACGTTTTTTTAAAATTTATTCAGTATGACATTCAAATTATCCTAATGTTCCCCATTTCTTTTGTTGTAGATAAAAATATAATCTATAAAGTCTACAAATTTTTTTTTGAGGTAATCCCTAAATACTCTCATAATTAATTATATGAAGATCTGTGGAGCATTAGTGAATCCAAATTACATCACTATGAACTCATAATGTCTATCTCATGTATGAAAAGAATTCGTGGGGAGATCCTCTTTTACATTTTATTGGTAATATCTAGAATGAATATCCTCCCTGGAGACGTTTTGGTCTCCATGTAGCTTTCTAAATAAGTTATAAATCCGTGGAAGATGATACTTTTTGTCTATTAAATTTTTTTAGTTCATGATAATCATTTCATTGGGGCATCGAACTATACATCTTTTTTTTATGGGGACCGATACACCCCTTGGTAAAGCACCTGGGTTTATAATACCATAATCTATATTCGAATTTAGTTATTTATTTATCACTTAAACTTAAACAAGAACCATTACAAATGGATTCTTGGATATTGGAAAAGAAATTTTTATATGTTTTTTAAGAACCAATCCTCTATACTAGGAGGAAGAGAAGGAAAATTTTAGGGAAAAACATAAGCTAAATCCCTTACAATGGGAATGTCAACAAGGATGATATTTTCCTTACTATCAATAATTTGATATATATAAAATTTATCACAATGGAAAATATCCTTGATTGATATACAGACAAAAATTTGAATCATCCCACACATTCCACATTTTTAGGCTCTGAGGACAATTAGTGGAATATAGTTTTATTTCATTCTCTTATAAATTTATTTTGGATCTATATAAGGAAATCCAATATATTCCAATAATAAAATTTAATTTCACTAAAGGGATTATTACATGGCTTTCTAGGAAAATTAACACAAAAGCATTGATAAGTGATAAATTATATACTAGGATGAAATGATTAACCCTTTTTCTCTCATTTATAATGACTCAATATCTATGTAATGAGATTGTGTTTTAATTGTTCTACTAAAATTTCTTGATATGCAGGAATGTGTAGAACCAGAATCAAATAATATATTTTTTCTCCTTGAATTAAAAACAAGAATACTTATCATGACTGCATTATCTGGATCCACATCATTAGTTGTCATGGTATATACTAACCCATGTTCTCTATAAGTTAAAGGTAATTATTGTATGTTATCATCGACATCTAATGTCTTAAGGAATTTATTAACATAGTGTCCTTGTTTTTTGATGATGAAAAATTGGATTATTGGATGTCGGTTTATTAAAACAATAAATTCTTCGATCACATTGGTGATTTTGTCCCATCAGTAATCACAAGCAAGGGGCCCTTCCTTCCAACATATAAATAGCTTCTTTTTCCAATTTAGGAAATTTAAAGGATACTTATTCCAAAAGTTTTGACAAGTGGGATGATGTAATTTCATACACCCATGATATTTTTTCATCACACAAGTATAATTTATACACATTCTATGACTTTTTTATCCACTCTCAAGAGAACTATGAAATTCACTAATCTCCATTTCGACATTGAGGGATGATCAAATTTTTTTTGCATATCTATTGAAGTCCTGAATGGCTAAGGATTTTAATGGAATTATATTCATCCCGAAAATGAATCCTTCAAAATTAATTTTATGGGTAATAACGAATGTGGAGGTGTATAATCTAACACGCCAAGCTTCCACATTACGCTTCTCTTTGAATAGTACAGCAGTGTGTGTTGTACGCAACTTCGAGTTCTAACACACACAACAACCAATAAAACTAGCCGTTATGAATAGTAGTACCCACTTTTTAAAATATTATAAATTTTATATTTAAAAATGGAAATCATTTTTGGATTCAGAATATCGAAATTAGCTTAGGGTGAAATTGTGGTACTTTTAGGAAAACTTTTGTATTTTGATGAATAGCGAAAATTACTAAAATTTAATTAAAAACAACTTTTTTAATTGAAATAGTTAATATCGATAAATTATGGATTTTAGTGATTTCAAAGTATAATTATATTATATTTTTACCATTTAATCCAATGGTAGTCATTGGACATAATTTCACAATTAAACTGGATATAAGCAACTGCCAATTTTGTGATAGTTATTATTTCTTAAGAACATGATTTTTGTTTTAACAACGGGAATTAATTTTAAATTAATTTATTCCACTTATATGTTTTGAATTTAGAAAAATCTATACCATATTTATCATCAGGAGGTTCAAATTGTGTAAATAGGTAACTTTTATTTTTATACATTTTGAATAATTACTTCGGTAAATATTTATTTACCATGGTTAAAGGTTAAATCCGGTAAATAAAGGTTAAAAAATAATATTATAATAATAATAAATTACCCTAAACCATGTCCTAACCATATTGGTTGATACATGTCCTACTATGGTCATCTTTGGGTCGATTTGGGGACCCCATGGATCCACTTGTAAGTTATAATGACACTTTATATTAATTATGTGAAAGTATATAAAAAATGGCATAAGCATATATCGTTTTGGAAACAAAATTAAATAGGTTTATATATGTTTTATTTTCGACTATAAATATTTATTAGAAATCTAAAAAGCTTTCCTACATAATTGTATTTCATTTATAATTTTTAGACATTGAATAATTAAATTTATTTATGACACAATAATGATGTAGTATTTTCCTTATTAATGAATGAATCCAATAATTGGTATTATAAATGTTAAAATAAAAATAATTTGAATGATTTGATAACATCCACGAATTTTATTTGTTAATATGATATGTTATTAAGACTTAAATCAATTTTATTAAAATTACTAAATTTTTTAAGACTTTCAAAAAATCAATTATAAATAGTGTCAAAATTGACATAAAGGAGTTTTTAAAACAAATATTATATTATTAATTGATATCCTACTGATAAAAATATATGGATCAGCCAATGGACTTATATAATTATATTTTTTTTCATTATTGGACCACTTGGGCTCCACTTGGATGTATATATTATGTTTATTAACCATATTATATAAAAATACAATGAGACATGGTAAATGTCAAACTATTTAACTAAAGGTTAAATATAAATGATAAGGTTAATATAGTGACCCAAAACTATCTATAATATATTGGTTGAAATTATTTAGACCCATACCCACCTTAACATTTAAATAATACACTTTTTAGCCTTTAGAAACTGAATATTAATTTATTATAAAATAATATTTCTAGATTTTCCTAAGGTGCCCCTCACCCCTCTTAAAAAGGGTACTTCCCTTCCATATAATTCACACCATTGAGCCTTTTGGATCGGCCATCACCTACCCAAATATTCTTTTAACTTCCATAAATTCAACCTAGAGTCATTAGTTTGATCAGAAAACCAACCTAAGGAGTCCTTTTGATCAAATCAAAAGGAGGAACATGAAGAAGAGGTGATGTTTTCACCACCCTCTTTCAAGTTCCTTTCTTCTTCTACGTCTTCTTTCATTGTAATTTCATTTCTAAAATAACAAAAGAAGTATCTTATATATAATTTGATGTTATTATAATTATGGTACAACCATATTCAGTATTCTATCCATCCTTTGAATGACATGTCACCATAGGTGTGTACGTAAGGCTTACCATCTCCACGTTGTGGTGTAATTGTTATTCAAAACATTATTATTTGGATGGGTATGATAATGATGTGTAATTGATATAAATAATTAATATAAAATGATAATTATTATTTATATATGATATAACATCCAATTAAATTTTATTTTATTATCAAAAGAATAATATTGTCGCTCGTGCGTACGTACGGACTACTGTCTTCACGAACGCGATGAGATTAATTCTCCATCGTATCCATGCGAGTATAATTCTCATTTGATGATTAAAAATAATGTTTAAGGACTTTATATCATTCAGTATATGAATAAGTTACATCCTATCCATAACAAACATGACTTATGTAACCAAACATATAAAGGAAAATGAATCAGTTAACACCCGAAACAACGATAATAATAAGATATTATTATGAAAAAACTATTAAAAGATCATATATGATATCATATTAATGTATATTATTCTTGTATAATTTAATAACAATTTTTTCACCATTATACATGAGGTTATGTTACCCTCGACCAAGGAAAAGTACAAGGTAAGGGTTGTTTTTCACAATCTCTTCATTATTCGAGGGTTTTTTTACTTAATTATCTACTAAGACCTCTTTATCATAAACATCCATGTTTCTTAAAAATGTATTTCAAAACATTCTTAATATTTTACAGAATATAGGTTAAATTCATTTATACCCTTTTTTGACTTTTTATGAGAAGTTTATAAATGAATCTTTTCATCGTTTTCCAAACAAGGTCCTTTTTAACCTTTTCGACAGAATTAAGGTAAGCATGTATTTTTTTAACTTATACGGCGGGTACGGCTATTTTCCACCATTATAAAATCGTCAAAGCATCCCTTACAAGCTTATAAGAATATTTTGAATGTAAATGCATTTTTTTATATTTATGTGACATTTAAATGATTACAAAAAAACAGATATTTATCTCAAATAGTTTTGATTTCATCTATGTCAACATCCTTTGATGGATTTTAAGCTTATTTGAAGTTGATTTATAATGATACAATCCTTCCATATAGTATTTAAGGTTTTATGATATGTTTTACTATGGATGTTTTATTTTTATACCATTCATGGTTTATGGAGAAAGTATTGACATTTCTTATGCTAGTTTTAATATTAATGTTTATGTTCTGTTTAAACCTGTTCATATGAGGAATGAATTGGACATAATAAGTGATGGGTGGAGGCCGCTATAGCTCCTCTATGCATCGGTAGGTCTCATTAGACAAACTATTGTATTGGCACAAGTTCGTGACAAAATCATATTTGTAGTCCTGGTACAAGGCCTTGACTACGTGGTTATGATAGTCTGGCATTATGCATTCCATCATTATGAAAGTAGTTATTGATATTGCATGTGATTATTTGAATAGTAGAATATCCATGTGAATAAGGAAATAGATTTATTTCATTTTATATTTTCCATATTATGCTTAATTTCATGTTTAAAATGCTTTTGTTTTAGTTATACATTTCCATATATGTTTATGTTTATTTATGTAAGTTTCCGCTATATTGTTATCCTTACTGAGCATCTGATCTCACCCCTTTCAATGTTTTATTTTTCCCAGGATGTGAAGAAGTATTTTATGGATGACTTATATGGATTGTATGATGGGATATATAGACAAGATGTTGTTGTGGTTTTCACATTATGATTTTATGTAAACATTATGAATGTATCTAGTGATTACAAGGCTACTAAACTAATCGGCCTTTTGATACATGATCTTTTTTGATCAAGACAATGTTTTGTAATAATTCACTGACACTACGTGACTAGGGTTGGGGAATTATAGTTTGTATCAGAGGAAGATTAGTACTAACCTTGGAATCTAGATTTAGATAAACTCTGATTAGAGGACATAACCCTAAGATAAACTTTGAGGATTAGTATAGAAGAACTTCCAAGAATTTTGACATTGTAGATATTTTGTGAATTTTCCGAGAAATACATCCCTGTCTGAATACGAGTAGGAACCGGTGGCCCTGGAACAGATGTACCTAGGGGTAAAACCCAAAAACAATGCTTTTAGATAGACTCGAACGGGAACTAGGGCATGAAAATGGGCCTTGATGCACTCTTGGTTAGGACACTCCCGGGGGATATGTTAAGGATAATTCTCATTTCTTTACAATCCAGTATAAAGGATTTATGAGTATATACTTCCTCAAAGAATTTTTTTTATGATTAAGGATTATATCCACAAATAGTTCAATTTATGTTAAGTGTTTTACACGTATGGAATTATGTATTTTGATTCATAAACTTATCTAGTTTATTCTATTGTTTAGAAATGGCGCCTAGTGGAAGGAATGGAAACTGTATCAATGCACGTACTTAATGTAGGTATATCCCTCCTGCTCAAGATAATTATAGTGGAGCTGGTGATGCAACTGGTGCTGATCAGCTAATCACCATACTGTGACAACTCACTCAGGTTATGAATAATAACCTTACCCGTATGAAGCACCCTGATCTGCCGCATAGAGGATCAATGTTAGATCACTTCATGAGGCAACAACCACTATCATTCATTGGGAGTTAAAATCTATTAGTATCTGAGCAATGGATAAATTCCATTGAGAAAATATTCCATGACAAGGGGAGCAGTGAAATGGAAAATGTTATCATGGCAGTTTACCACCTCACTGGAGATGCTGACCAATGGTGGTCATTGATTAAAAACAAAAAGGAAGATGATGAAGTATCAAATATGGAATGGATGGATTTCAAAGAGATTTTCTTAGAAAAATACTTTCTTCGTGACCATCGAGCAGATATAGAAAGGCAATTTCTGAGTTTGAGTCAAAAGGAGGACAAGAATGTTGAAAAGTATGAGGCTAACATTACAAGGTTAGGGAGGTATACTGTAGATTATATATGTAACCCAAGAAGTAAGATTGATTGTTTCTTTGATGGGTTTAAACCGTTTCTCTGTCGAGCATTAGTCTCACAAACCTTCTCATTGTACGAAGATATTGTCTCAAGCGTGTCATGACCCTCTCCCACCAAAGATGCCCCTCGTGAGCTGGCAATGGTGAATGGGAGATAATGAACCCTGAGTCCCACCTCCAGTAGGCCCCGGGGTGGCGACTAGAACCAAGGGTATGAGTTTTCACAAATATGGGAGGCAATACCCTTTTAATTAACTAAGATCGGGAAATAGGACATGTCAACCACCAAAAAGTAAAAGAACAAGTGTATAGAAATAAACCCAAACCAATCCCACATGCATGTTTAAATAGTTCTGCAACAAGGTACAAGTACAAGAAAGCTAAAAAGTGAAATACCAAAAGAAACAAGTACAGAAAATGGTAGCATCTCCAACTGTCCCGACTAGTAGGGTCCCGCACGGCCCTAGTAGTCCTTTTGGAATCCTAAAAGTAAACGTAGGGTGAGCATACAATTATACTAAGTAGGTAATCCTAAAGCTCTCGAGCACGAGTGGGGAGATATCCTAATGTCCCGTGAGAACAACAGAGGAAACTAAAACCTAACAAGGAATTCCATCCACCCAACCTCAACAGCCACACTCACCAAAAACACATTCACAACATGTAGTAGTATATAAGAATAAGAGTATTGGGTACCCCACACCATTTTCCCCCACTAGCTAGCTGCTCTTACTAACGGTGAACGTCCTGACGCTACCACACAGTTCCCGCCCGCACACACTTGGGCCTCAAAACCACGTATCCCGCCTGCACACACCTGGTCCTCACAACCACATATCCCGCCCACACACACCTGGTCCTCACAACCACATATCCCGCCCGCACACACCTGGGCCTCATCCCGACGGTTCATGGGAAATAGTAAAACCTGTCTGAAGAGTCTTGGGCTAAACCACCCCAATCGAAACCTACCCGAAGAGTCTTGGGTGTAAGGTTGCCTCAAGCCATCACAGCCTATGGAAGAAGGAGCAGGAAGGAGCTAGTAAATAAGGGGAAAACACCCTCTCCCATGAAATGGGAGTGTTCGGCACTAAGTGCTCAACATGAGTGGGGTGCGATAAAACATAAAGATAAAGATATATAAATATATAAATAAATATATATATATATATATATATATATATATATCAAACACTTATCCCAACCTATGGCTTCTAAACAGAGAACTGAGCATGTGCCTCTGCACTGCTACTGTGAATCATGCATACAACAAACAACCCCAACCTCATTTAGGTTTTCATGTTTTAATAGAATTAGTTTATTAGTTCCTTAACTACCGGGCAACTATCCACAATCAACCATATTGACCATTCGTAAAGCATATCCCCTCATCCACAAATCAAGTTAGGAAAACACAAGCAACACAACCATGTCCTTCTTTATAACCAACCAACCCCATTAATTATTATTCCCGTTCCATTACCATGAACCACCATTCATTAACTCTCCCACGTTCATTTATTATTCAAAACTCATAGTTTGATCACATTTAAACCAAACCCTGCATCCCCGCTGCCAACCACCATAACCACAACCACACAGCACATCATCACCCCTTTAATACCATTTATCGCAACCCCGCTGCCCATCACCAGCATAGTATTCACACCAACCCACAACCAAGCCAACTGCAACCCCACTTCTCACCCGATCCATAACTTCCCCACAAACAGCCCCATCACATGCCACGTATCCAAGACAACACCCACATGTTCATTATTCCATTTTAGTTCAACCGGGGTGATCACACAAGGGTTCCAGATTTTCATTTAGTCAGCCTACATTACGTGATTAACAAAATTACACATTAAAAAAATATCCATCCATAAATGGTCTAGAAAGATAGGTCAACATTTAATTGCAAAAGAAAAGTCCCCCAACGACCGTGTTTTTTAGTAGGCTTAGGCCTATTCAATTCACATCACAATATCACAGGATATAAAGATAAACATAACAACTTACCCATCCACATTCTTTAACCAGTTATTATCTTCGTTTAATGGTTCAACCATTTCTCCTGAAAACAATAGGATACCCACACCGCATGATGCACAATTTATAGAGACGAAGGTAAGATCCCTACCTCAACAGGTTATGATAACAACGCTCTTCCCCAGATCAACATTAGAAGACGTCTGTCAGCATCCTTTGCTCTTGAAAAATCCCGGAAAAACCTCTTTGGGTGGAATTTGGGAAGGAAAGGCCAACGGATCTAAGCTCAGAAGTTCCACCTTGTTGTTACAATCCCGTGACCGCTGACGGATCGTGAATCAGAGCTCAGACAAAGAAGTTATGGATGAAAAGGAGCATTCGAGTCTCTTGGGAGATCTCTGCTCAGTGGAAAGGGGAGGAGAGGGGTGTGTTGAAAAGGAGGGGACCCTTCCTTTTGTAGGCGTGAAAAGAAAAAGTACACAGCGTGTACTTTATGGCACACGGTGTGTGCTTGGCCATTTCACATGGCCACCATGCGGCTTCCAACGCAGACTTCAACGCGGCACGCGACCGTTGACTAGTCAACACATAGTTTGATGGTAATGCATACGTGGGGAGACACTACACGGTGTGTAGTATTGGGTACACAGCGTGTACTCAATTATTTCACACAGCAAGGACACGGCTCCAACATGACATGCAACCGTTGACTGGTCAACACATGGTTTGAGGGTAACGCGTACGCGAGGAGGGACTACACGGCATGCAGTATTGGGTACATGGCGTGTAACCATTTATTTCACATGGTAAGGACACGACCTTCAACACAGGGTATACCTGGAGAGGGGGTACACGACGTGTAGTTTCAAAATTCTGAAAAGTGTGGGAAAAGTCCATTTTACCCTCCAGAACACTTCATGACCCACTTTTTGACAATGTAATGGGCCGGAGGGGTCCGAGCCATTACATCAGATACCTCTTAAAACATTATCATCCCTGAGAATTCAAAATCCAACCCAGAGGAACCCAACAAGATACCTCTTAGGGACCTTATTATAATAGTAACCCAACCATCAAACCTAATTATAGGTGTTTGGAATTCCTTCTCCTATGTTGAGATATTATCCGCTTTTGGCGGCACTGACTCACCAGCACGGGTACAATCAAATCCTCATTAATGCGTCTCAATTAAGGATCAGGTCTTCCCACTTCCATACATTAGGATTTTCAACTCGTACTGCCCCCAACACCGCACAACCCACACACTGCATGAACATGTGTTTTGAGGAAAATTCCTTTTCCATATGTCAAGATATTATCCACTTTAGGCGTCACTGACTCACCCGCACGGGTTTAATCACATCCGCATTAATGCGTCTCGATTAAGGATCAGGTTTTCCCCCTTTTCCCACAAATCCGGACATGCTACACACTTCCATAGAACGAGGAAACAAAAAGGGTTTCATAACTGACAAGACAATCATTCCATATGTCAAAGGTACATAGTCCAAAAACAAGATCAGAAGAACAAGGTAAAACACAAGTCAAAACAACTCCGGGTACTGAGTGCACATCTAGGTCTCCCGCTCCCATGTGCTCTCCTCGAGGCCACCATGCCTCCACAACAAACAAACCAAGGGAATGGTTCGCCCACGAAGAACCTTTTCATTACGATCTTCGATTCTGACTGGTCGTTCCTCAAAGGTCACGTTGTCTCCCATATCTAACTCTCCCCAGTCGATAACGCGAGAGTCATCGTGTAAGTACCGATGAAGCTGGGAGACGTGGAAGACGTCATGAACCTTATCCAACCGAGGTGGGAAGGCTAGCTGATATGCCACCTCGCTAACTCGCTGCAGCACCTCCAACGGTCCGATGAACCTAGGTTAGAGTTTGCTCCTTTTCCCAAACCTCTTCTGCCCCTGTCGAGGGGAAACCTTCAAGAACACATGATCTCCCACCTCAAACTCCAAGGGCCTCCTCCGACGATCAGAATAAGACTTCTGTCGGTCCTGAGCTGCTTTCATCCTCTCACGTACAAGATGGAATTTCTCTGTGGTGCTCTGCACTACCTCTAGCCCAAGAGCACTTGTCTCGCCAACCTCTGCCCAGTAAATGGGTGAACGACATGGTCTTCCATACAAATCCTCAGAAGGTGCAATGCCAATAGTAGAGTGGAAGTTGTTATTGTAAGAAATCTATAATAAAGGAAAGTGTCGTTCCAGTGATCCTCCAAAATCTAGAATGCATACTCGCAGCATGTCCCCCATCGTCTGGATAGTCCGCTCTGTATGCCCATCGTTCTGGGGGTGGAATGCAGTGCTAAGGCATAACTGGGTGCCAAAATCATGTTGTAACCCCCTCCAGAATTGTGAGTTAAACCAAGTATCCCGGTCTGAGATGATAGTCTTCAGAACTCCATGAAAACGCACCACCTCGTCTATGTACCTCTATACTAAGGTACTCACCGGGACCGACTCCTTAATTTCTAAGAAGTTATCTGATTTCGTCAGACGATCCACCACTACCCAGATAGCATCATAACCTCCTTGATCTCTGGGTAGTCCTGTGACGAAGTCCATCGAGATGTCATCCCACTTCCACTCGGGGACATCTAAAGGATGCAACAAACCACTGGGAACATGGTGTTCAGCCTTCACTTGCTAACACACTAGGAATTTAGCCACAAACTCTGCCACTGCCCATTTCACCTCGGGCCACCAAAACTTTTCCCTCAGGCCTCGGTACATTTTTGAAACTCCTGGATGTACCGCCAAGGCTGGGCTATGGAAATCACGGAGAACTCCCTCACACATTACCTCCAGAACAAACAACCTTCCATGGAAAAGAATCTGATGTTGGCTGTCCTCTGACCATCCCTCTGGAGCATTTCCATGATCTACATGATCCTTCATCACTTCTTCCTCGAAGTCCCCCCACTGAGACTCTTCAAACTATTGCGACAAGGAGGACTACACCATCATCTGAAACAAACAGCCTCTAATACCCTCTACCCTTGCATCAAAGTGCAAGGCAACCAACTCTCCCATCGCTTTCCAAGAATCATTGGATTCCCAAAACACTTCCCTATGTGACTTCCTTCTTAGGGAATCAGCCACAACATTTCCCTTACCTTCAGTGTAAGAGATCTCTAAGTCATAGTCTTGGAGAATCTTGACCCATCTCCACTGCCGCAAGTTCAGGTCACGCTGGGAGAAGATATAACGTAAGCTCTTGTGATCTGAGAAGACAACAAAGCACTCCCCAAAGAGGTAATTTTTCCACAAATTCAATGCGAACACTACTGCTGCAAGCTGCAGGTCATGGGTGGCATAGTTATTCTCGTGAGGGCGCAACTGCCTAGAACCATAACAGATCACACCCTTCTTCTACATCATCACACACCCCAGACGAAGGCGAGAAGCATCACAAAACATCTCATGCAACAACACTTCCTCTGGAAACCTGAGTGCGGGAGCACTAACCAACTTCTCTTTCAGGTAGTTGAAAGCCTTCTAGCACTGCTCGCTCCATAGTAAGACCTAGTTCTTCCTAGTCAAAGTTGTCAATGGAGCAACAACTCAAGAGAAGTCCAAAACGAACCTTCGATAGTAACCTACTAACCCTAGGAAACTACTAACTTCTGCCACTCTCTTGGGTGCTTCCCAAGAAACAACTGCCTCCACCTTCGACGGGTCCACTGACACTCCATGCTGAGACGTTACATGCCCAAGGAAGTGTAATTCTTGTGTCAAGAACTTACACTTCGACAATTTCCCGTAAATCCGGTGGTGTCAAAGGACTTACAAGACTGCCCTGAGATGCTCAACGTACTCCTCCTATGATCTTGAGTTGATCAGGAAGTCATCGATAAACACAATGACGAACCGGTCCAGAAACTCTCATAAGACAAAGTTCATAAGTCCAATGAACACAGCTGGTGCATTCGTGACTCCAAACGGCATCACTACAAACTCTAAGTGCCCATACCAGCACCTGAAAGCCGTCTTCGAGATGTCACTGTCCTTCACCCTCAGCTGATGATATCCCGATCATAGATCAATCATATATAACCAACCTGCTCCCCTCAGCTGGTTGAAGATATCATCTATCTTGGGAGGGGGTAACGGTTCTTGACCGTTACCTAGTTCATCCTTCGGTAGTCTATGCCTAGTATGAGACCACGACCTGCCTTCTTCACGAACTAAACTGGTGCACCCCATGGCAACACGCTAGGTCAAACAAACCCCTTCTCCATCAGATCGTCAATCTGAATTCACAACTCCCACAACTCCTAAGGCGCCATCCGATAAGGGGCCATCGAAATCGGACGGGCACCAGGATGTACATCTATCCCGAACTCAACATCACGTCGGGGGGGGGGGGGGGGGGTTGAGTCACAACCTCCTCGGGAAAAACATCGAGGAACTCCCCAAAATCCTCTGGGACATCCACCATCACTGTATCTGCTGGAACCACTGATATCCCGCCTAAAAATGAAAGGAGACGCTCCACACGCTGGCTTCCCACCTGATAGATACTCTCACCAAAAAAAGCTACATGCTACCCATCCACGTCGGAGAACATGACTCTTCTCCTGAAGCAGTTGATAACGGCACCAACAGAAATCAACCATTCGATGCCTAGGATGACATCATATGGCTGTATCTGTATAAAAATAAGATCCCCACTAGATCGATGTGATCCCAACGTCATCCCACATCCCCAGTAAACACAAGATATGATGGTCTGGCCTCCAACTGTTGTACTCAACACCAGTGGTATGGAAATTCTCTCTATGTCTAGCCCCGGAGCGTGGTCTAGACCAGGTGCAACAAATTAGTGTGAAGCTCTTTAATCGAACAAAGAAGAAAGGAGAGTGTTGAACAAACAAATCGTACCTCGTACCACCTCTGGTCCTGCTGGAGCTGCCAACTATGTTGTGTGCAACTGTCCACGCCCAGCTCCTCTGCCTCTCTGATGTCTTCCACCTCCCCAACCACGCCCTGATCGAGGTCCCTGAGGAGCACCCTGAGGTCAGCCTCCTCCTGCAAAGTCTTCCCTCGGAGGAGCATGGTCCTCCTGCTGCTGTAAGGGCCTCGCCGGAAACCGGTGCTACTAAGGTGGGTGCGGAACCTGCCCACCTCCACCGTACTAAGCTCGGGTCGGGAACCAAATCTGAATGTGCCCGAAACCTCCACAAGAAAAACACTTCGGTCCTAGGCTCATGAAAAAGGGACGAGGACCTGAAGATCTGAACTGGAACTTTAGGGGCCTGCTCCCCACTGGCCTGAACCTAGAAGGCCCCGTCATAGGAGACCTGCTACTGACTGCCTTCCCCTTCGATGAACCTGGCTGAAACCCCTCATGTGTTGCACCTCCCAGTGAGTGCATCCTCTCTACAACCTATTCCTTCTTCTTTACATCCATGTATATCAGAAGGGTAAAGGTGGTGACATCATACTGGAGCGAAGGATGAAGCGCCTCCTCCAAACGTCTCACCCGAGACACCTCATCCAGAAAGAGATCTGGAGCAAAGCGTATGAGATCCTTGAACTTGATCCCCAACTCTCGCACTGTCATACTCACCTACTATAGGGAGAGTAACTTCTGCCACTTCTCTACCTTGATCATGGAAGAAATAAATTCCTCTCGGAATTCATTTTCAATGTCATCCCACGGAACCTCTGCCCCTATCCTTTCTCCGAGGTGGAGCGTCCTCCATTGTCATGTCGTACCTCTTAGCTGACTGATAGCTATGGGAACCCAGTACTCCCTCGGAGCACGGATTAAGGTAAATGCGATCCCTAGCTCCTCAAGCCACCCCTCTATCTTCGTATCTGAAGTACTACCCTCGTACTTCTTGTGGTTCTGCCGCTGGAATGAATGGAGAGTCTTCTACCACTGGCTATCTTCCTCCTCTTGGTCAATCCTCAACTGATCGACCTCCGGAATCTGCTGGACCTTGGCCATCTGAGTCACCTGGGGACGATGTCCAAGTTCCATAGCTGTATGGTAAACAAGGATCGCCTAAGCCCAAGTAGTAAGGAAAATTCTCAAGGTTTTATTTTTTCACATTATTTCAATTTTTTCCCAGAACACTAAAATCAAGTAAAACACAATCATGATGATGCATGTACCTTCCCTAGGGTCTCTAACCTGCAATCAATGTGATCACACTTGGTTGTTTGGTAGGCTCAGAGTCCTTGCATCAGATCATGGGGGGCCCTAAAATCCTGTGTCCTAGCCGGTCTTCCTTGGCCTATGTCACACACCATGATTAACCAACACGGTTTCCCTACCATCCCATTAAATCCCCATTGTGCCTAACTCTAGACTCACTCCTATCTATCAACCATCACCTCTGATACCATTCTTTCATGAACCTCTCCCACCAAAGATGCCCCTCTTGAGCTGGAAATGGGGAAAGGGAGATAATGACCTCAGAGTCCCGCCTCTAGTAGGCCCCGTAGTGGCGACTAGCACCAAGGGTATGAGTTTTCACAAATATGGAAGGCATTACCCTTTTTATTAATTAATATTGGGAAATAGGACAAGTCAACCACAAAAAAGGAAAAGAATAAGTGTATAGAAATAAACCCAAACCAATCGCGCATGCATGTTTAAATAGTTCTGCAACAAGGTACAAGTACAAGAAGCTCAAAAGTAAAATACCAAAAGAAAAAATTACAGAAAACTGCAGTAACACCAACTTTCCTGACTAGTAGGGTCTCGTACAGCCCTGGTAGTCCTCTTGGAAACCAGAAAGTAAACATAGGGTGAGCATACAAGTATACTCAGAAGGGAAACTTAAAGCTCTCGTACACAAGTGGGGAGTCATCCTAATGTCCCGTGAGAACAACAGAGGAAACCAAAACCTAACAAGGAATTCTATCCACCCAACCTCACCTGCCACACTCACCAAAAGCACAGTCACAACAGGTAGTAGTATATAAGAACAAGAGTATTGGGTACCCCGCACCATTTCCCCCCACTAGCTAGTTGCTCTTCCTAACAGCGAATGTCCTGACGCTACCACACTCTTCCCGCCTGCACACACCTGGTCCTCACAACCACGTATCCTGCCCGCACACACCTGGGCCTCACAGACAAGTATCCCACCCGCACACACCTGGGCCTAACAACCACCTATCCTGCCCGCACACACCTGGGCCTCATCCCAAAGGTTCTTGGGAAATAGTAAAACATGCCTGAAGAGTCTTGGGCTAAACCACCCCAATCAAAACCAACCCGAAGAGTCTTGGGTGTAAGGTCACCTCAATCAATCACAGCCTAGGGAAGAAGGAGCAGGAAGGAGCTAGTATGTAAGGGGAAAACTCCCTCTCCCATGAAATAGAAGTGTTCGGAACTAAGTGATCAACATGGGTGGGGTGCGATAAAACACAAAGATACACACACACACACACACACACACACACACATATATATATATATCTATACCAAAAACTCAGCCCAACCTATGGCTTCTAAATAGAGAACAGAGCATGTGCCTCGACACTGCTACTGCGAAGCATGCATACAAAAAACAACCCCAACCCCATTTAGGTTTTCATGTTTAAACAGAATTAGTTTATTAGTTATTTAACTACTGGGAAACTATCCACAATCAACCATATCGATCATTCGTAAGGAATATCCCTGCCATTCACAAATCAAGTTAGGAAAACACAAGCAACACAACCAAGTCCTTCTTAATAACCAACCAACACCATTAATTATTATTCATGTTCCATTACCATGACCCACCATTCATTAACTCTTCCACTTTCATTTATTATTCACAACTCATAGTTTGATCACATTCAAACCCAACCCTGCAGCCCATCTGCCAACCACCATAACCACAACCACACCGCACATCATCACCCCTTTAATACCATTTATCACAGCCCCGCTGCCCATCATCAGAATAGTATTCACACCAACCCACAACCAAGCCAACCGCAACCCCACTGGTCACCCAATCCACAACAGCCCCACAAACACCCCCACCACATGCCACGTATCCAAGAAAACACCCACATGTTCATTATTCAATTTTAGTCCAACTGGGGTGATCACACAATGGTTCCATATATTCATTTAGTCATCCAACTTTTCGTTATTAACCTAATTCCACATTCAACAATGTTCCATCCATAAACAGTCTAGAAATATAGGGAAACATTTAATTGCACAAGAAAATTCCCCAACAACCGTGATTTTCAGTAGGCTTAAGCCTACTCAATTCACAACATAATATCACAGGATATAAAGATAAACATAACAACTTCCCCATACCCATTCTTTAACAAGTTATTATATTCGTTTAATGGTTCAACCGTTTCTCCTGAAAACAATAGGATGCCCACCCCGCATGATGCACAATTTAAAGAGATGAAGGTAAGATCCCTACCTCAACAAGTTATGATAACAACTCTCCTCCCTGGATCAACTTTAGAAGACATCCGTCAGCGTCTGTCTCTCCTAGAAATACCCGGCCAAACCTCCTTGGGAGGAAGTTGGGAAGGAAAGGCCGACAGATCCAAGCTCAGAAATTCTGCCTCGCCGTTACGATCCCGTGGCCGCTAACAGATCGTGAATCGGAGCTCGGACGAAGAAGTTATGGAAGAAAAGGAGTCTTCGAGTCTCTTGGGACAGCTCTTCTCAGAGGAAAGTGGATGAGTGGGGAGTGTTGAAAAGGAGGAGGGGACCTCTCCTTTTATAGGCATGAAAAGAAAAAGTACATGGCATGTACTTTATGGCACACGGCGTGTACTTGGCCATTTCACGCGGCCACCACGGGGCTTCCAACACGACCTTCAACGCGGCACGTAGCCGTTGACTAGTCAACACACAGTTTGAAGGTAACTCATATGCGGGGAGACACTACACGACATGTATTATTGGGTACATGGCGTGTACTCACTTATTTTACAAGGAAAGGACACTGCTCCAACACGGCACGCGGCCGTTGACTGGTAAACACACGGTTTGAGGGTAACCCGTACGTGGGGAGGGACTACATTGCGTGTTGTATTGGGTACACGGCGTGTATCCATTTATTTCACATGGAAAGGACACGACCTTCAACACGGGGTATACCCGGTGAGGGGGTACACGTAGTGTACTAACACTACACGGCGTGTAGTTTCCAAATTCTGAAAAGTGTCGGAAAAGTCCATCTTATCCTCTAGAACACTTCATGACCCTCTTTTTGACAAAGGAATGGGACAGAGGGGTCCGGGCCATTACAATGCGCTATTAAGATAGAAAATTAATTCTCTAAGTCTTACGACTTTAAATCAAAGCAAGATAAGAAGAGATCTGCTGATCACTATAGAAATGGAAATAAGGGGATGAAGGGAAAAGTTGATTATCCATCCTGCAGTAAATGTGGGAAGAAACACCCTAGTAATAGTTTGAAAGGAATGACAGTCTGTTACAAGTGTGGTGAAAAAGGACACCAAGCTCATGATTGAAAAAGGAAGAAATAAGCTACTAATGTTCAATGCTACAACGACAGGGAGATGGGGAATTACGAAAATGAATGTCCTAAGAGTCAAGGGAACTTACCTGAAAAAATGCCACGGGATCAAGGAAAAGCTTATGCTATCACTACTACAGAGGTAGAAGCTCTGAAAGATGTGGTGGCAGGTAATTTAATGGGTTCCTCATGTTTAGAAAATGATTTATTTGATTCTGGATCATTGCATTGTTTCATATCATCCCAGTTTTCTATGAAAATTAGATATTTCCAATTGGATTAAACAAGGGTGTTTTTAGTTAAAACTGTAAATACCTGGAAATTTAAAGGAAATTCTTTTCTTATTTTCTTTGGAATTTTTTGAGTGTGCGGTTTCTGACAGCACCTGTTTCTGAGGCCTAGTGTGTCCAGAATCAATTTTTGAAGTTTAGCTCGTGTACGTTTAGGGAACGAATGAGCTGGTTTTCTATCTTTAGAACCGGTGCTCGGAATTGAAATATGAGGGAATCGATGAACTCGCAGCGCTGATAATTGCTTAAGAAGACCCTTTCTGGAGTTGCGTTTTCTCGGGAGGAGTTTTTTAAAAAATGAGTGAGGAAAAAAATATAATTGTTTTATGATTTTATTTTTATTTCTTTCTAAGTGGTTTAAGTGTTGTGTCACAACACTTTTTCCCTCCCTTGTGTGGTTTAACTCCTAGGTGTGGGAGTTAGAGTGGGACCCATTGGGTTTCTAACTTCCCTTGTGAGAATAAAGGAGAGGTGGGGCCCACACGATCCACACCCCTTCACTTTTTCCATAACCCCTCACCTCCCTCTTAAATTATATAAACTCATCTTAATTGAGTAACACACCCGCACCCCTTTTAAATGAAAAGTCATCTCCCACAATTAATTGGTCAACACACGTTAATTGATTGTGATATTTCGAATTTTGAAAGGGTTGGCATAATTAATAAAATAATGGACACCTTATTTTATTATTGTGGTTTTTTTGTGAGAGATGTTTTGGAAGAGGAGAACTCTAGTCTTGAAGAACGTTCTTCCTCGTTGAAGAACGTGAAGAACGACAAAGAACGCCGACCTCTGACGAAAGACGACGAAGAACGCTAGTTTCTCAGAGATCGACGACGCGACACCATGTACTGCGATGTCGTCAATCCTCTTCTCTGCAACGTCGTGTACTGCGACGCCGACGACACTTACGGAGCCTCATTCCGTGACGCCGTCTTCCATGAAGACCTTTTCCCGCAACGATCCTCAATCGACGACTTCAACGAGGTAGGGTTTTTTATGTATGATTTAATTCCCTTGTTTATTTCGTTCAAAAAGAAAACAAAGAACGCGAATCAACTTTTTTTTATGTTGATTCGTGAATGTTTTAATTGCGGGTTGGGAATTTTGGTATCCTTCAATTTTATTTGAGGGATCATGGAATGGTTTTCATCAATTTTATTTAAATAAAATTGATTATTCGTTCTTCGTAAAATCCCGGTCTAATCATGGATATTTGATAACGCCTAACGCGGAGGGCGCAGGCTGAACAAACATGGCCTGACAACCCTCCACAGATTGTTGTTGGTGCGCAGATTGATGACGACAATGGAACATGACCACAACATTGATTTGAGGCCTTCGAAGTAAAGTACAGGACCCGAGATGAACACTGGCACAGACAGAATTGAAAACGGACCACCGGAGCAACTCCGGTGGAACATGGACATCACTGGCGGTGCCGGCAGGCGGAGGCCGCAGTGGCGCCCCGGCACGCTGCTAGGAGGAACGGCCGCGGCTGAGGTTGTAGCGGCAGGCGGCTGGATCATGCGGTCGCGCGGGATCCAGGGGAGCAGGACGCGGTGCTCGCCGCGTCCGCGGAGTGCAAAGGCCGCGGGGGACCGCGTCCCTCGCTCGGCTCGCTGGCTGAGCCAGCATGCCCCCCGGCTGTGCCGCGCCGCGCCGCACCCTGCCGGGTTTGTTCTACCCAGTTCGGGCCGACCCGGGGGGGGGGGGGGGGGGGTTGGGCCTAGTCGGACCGGGCATAGACCCACCATTTTCAGATCACTTCCGGTCTTTTTCCCATATCATGGGCTACAGACCTCCGATCAACACACCTTAATTTGTGAAGTGATCCTTGGATCGAGTCGGTCGTTTCAGTATATTACACTCAAGGTTTCAGAGAACCTTTAGTATGGCTGGGTTGGTTCGAACACGAACCCAACCGGGTCCTCGGAGCGGAAACAATTATAACTTGAGCTTCGGACGTCCGATTGATGTGCCTTCAACTTTGTTGGATTCCTATTGATGAGACGGAACATTTTTCATACTACACCTGAGGTTTGGACGTAGTTTGAGTACAGCCGGGATGGATTGTACCCAAAATCCAACCGGGCCCCTTGAACGGAAAAGCCGATAATATTCAGACCGACCGACCGTTTGACAAAACGTCAGCAGCATAGGTAATCACGTTGAGAAATGGTCCCTATGAGTATACCCTATGAGAGTTCGGGGTATTTTTGAGATATGGCCGGGTTGGTTCTCATACGAATCCAACCGGGCCCCTGAGACGAAAAGGCTAATAACTCATAGACCGGGTGTCCGATTGACGCGCCGTCTATTGCGTTGGGACCCCTATGATGAGGCGGTCCATTGAGATACTTCTTCATGGGACTTTGTGATACTTGGAGTATCAACCTGTAGCTCGTGGAGCAGACCCTCTCAGAGATGAGCGTACGGAGTTCAGAGACCGTGTAGCCGACTGAGACCTGACGACTGCATGACTGACTCGACTTGGAGTGAGTCAACTATCCCAGTGGAAGGAGCACCCGGTATTTGGCGACAGTCCCACGGTGGATGGAGCGCCCAGTAGTTGGCCGCAGACCCGCAATACTCGACAGGAGGAGTATCTCTGTAGGCTATTAGGGGGAGATCCCAATATTTGGCGACAGACCCACAGCGGACGGAGCGCCCGGTATTTGGTAGCAGACCCGCGGTACTCGACAGGAGGAGTCCCTCATAAGTCTTAGGTTAGTGAGCAGTACCTTGGAGTCATGATAGGATCACAGTACTCATCAGAGATGGAGCTCTTCGACAGTTACGGTTTTGATAATGAAAATCCTAGTTGAGCTGAGACTATGACCTTTGTGTTTACCTCATTATTGAGATGGGTCACTTGATAACTTTGGTATATGTATGGGAATATACCTAGGTAGTGGTTATCCGTTGATTTCAAAACCTTTGTGTTTCCTCATGATTGAGATGGGTTACTTGATAACTTAGGTATAAGTTTGGTCTTATACCTATGTAAGGGTTATCTATTTAGATCCTTCATTCTGGTTATCCTTATTAAATTTAGTGAGACCTTGAGGGTCTTGGGGTACCTACTGAGTATCGTATACTCACCCCTGCATGGGCTGTGCCCGCACCTCGTTGTGTTGGTTGCAGACGACGGGAAGCGATAATGGAGGCCGAGTGTTCGAGGACTAGATAGTACTCAGAGGTGGACCTCATGATGTGATAGTATCCGGAGGTGGACTTCACGACGAGATAATACTCGGAGGAGGTTGACGGGTGAGAGCATTGTGGAGGCTATCTGTACCTACCCTTCAGGTAGGATCTGTGGTGGACGATCCAAGAGCTGCGCTATCTGTACCTACCCTTCAGGTGGGATCTGAGGTGGACGACCTAGGAGCTGCATCTATTCTTCCAGCTGCTTGTCTTTTTTGTCGTACTTTCGTTTAGTTGTAGCTGTACTTTCAGTTGGGGTTGTATTCTTCCCCATTTACTTTTCAGCACTTTCTTTTGTACTTAGTGTATTACTTCCACTTGTACTCTGTGGTGTTTTGTATATTTTTTATAAAGGCAATTCCTTCCCATTTATCGGGATTTACGCCTTTAGTGCTAGTCGCCAGCCCCTGGCCTATGGAAGGAGGGATTGGGGTAGTCACAGCATGGGCCCCGAGGACGGGTCATGACAAAAACTCCTATGGGAAGTATCATCACAAAAAAGTTTTCTGAATCCATTCCCATTAGAGCATATAAATATTATTTATCTTGTGATCTCATTGTCATACATATGATTGAGTTTGATATAATCCTCAGTATGGATTGGATTTCAGACCATGATGCGATGATTTATTGTAATAATAAGGAGGTTATGATTTTTGATGATGATGGTAAGGAACACCTTATTTTTAGAGAATAATCATCACCACATGATTCTTATCTAGATCCACCCCCAGTAGCTCAACTAAATTCAATTATCAGGGAGGAAGAGATTGAAATAACAATGGGTAAGGAAAGGACTGTTCAAATAGAGGATGTACCTATTGTGAATGTATATACAGATGTGTTTCTAGAAGATTTACCTGGACATACTATAGAATGAGAAATTGAGTTTTCCATTGATTTATTTCCGGGTTCAAGGCCCATATCGAAGACCCCTTATAGAATGGCCAATGTGGAATTAGTTGAAAAAAAGAAACAACTAGAGGAATTGAGTAATAAAGGATTTATTCTCCCTAGTGTTTCTCCATGGGGAGCCCTTGTCCTTTTTGTTATGAAGAATGATGGATCTATGTGGTTATGTATCGACTACAGAGAGATAAATGATATAACAATAAATAAAAATTATCCCCTACCTCACATTGATGATTAATTTTACCAACTGCATGGTGCTCAATACTTTTAAAAGACTGAACTTCGATCTGGATACCATCAGTTGTGTCTGAAGAAGGAAGACATTCCGAAAACAGCATTTCGAAACAGGTACGGGCATTACGAGTTTACAGTAATTCCTTTTGGGATGACTAATGCACACTTTGTTTTCATGGATCTAATGAACATAGTTCTCAAATAATATCTTGATGAATTTATTGTGATATTTATTGATGATATCTGGTTATACTCCAAAATCTATGAAGATCATGAAAATCACTTGTGCATTATCCTGAAGACTCATAAAAGACATGAATTATATGGGATGTTTAGCAAGGGTGAATTATGGCTTCAAGATATTTCTTTTCTTGGCCATATTGTCTCAAAGGATGGAATCTCTGTTGATCCTTATATGACCATGGATATCCAAGAATTTCCTACCCTGATGAGTATAACTGAGTTATGCAGTTTTATTGGTCTAGCAGGTTATTATGAGCATTTCATCCAAAATTTTTCCTGGTTGGCTAACCCATCAATGAAGCTCAAACATAAAAGGGATAATTTTTTTTGGACAAAAGAGTGTGAAGAATGTTTTGAAGAACTGAAGCGAATATTTTTCAATGCTCATATATTGACTCTACCATCGGGGAATGATGGGTTCGTAAATTATAGTGATGCATCAATGAAAGGACTTGGTTGTGTCATTATGAAAAATGATAGAGATTTTGCCTATGCGTCACGACAGCTGAAAATTCATGTGCAAAAAAATCCTACTCATGATCTTGAGTTAACAGCTATACTCTTTTCTTTAAATATTTGGAGGCACTACCTCTATGGTGAAAAATGTGAGATTTATACAAATCAGAAGAGTTTAAAGTATATTTTCTCACAGAAAGAACTCAACCTGAGGCAAAGGTGATGGCATGAACTACTCAAAGATTATGATTGCACGATACACTACCACCCGGGGAAGGAAAATAATGTGGCAGATGCTTTGAGTAGAAAAGATCATGGAGTTTTGATCAAAATGAGAGTTTAGAGGGATCCAATTTTCATGGATCTTGTAATGTTGGATATGGGAATTACCATGGAAGGTGAAATATTTAAACTTTTTCAAATGGTTTCCAAACCATCATTACAAGAAAGGATAAACAGTTCTCAGACCGATGTTGAAGAGTTTAAAAATAAATTTAATGCTGTGAATGATGGGAGATTGAGTGACTTTGTGTATGAAGATTGAATTTTGAAATTTGAGAGGAGACTTTGTGTTCCCGATATACCTGATCTAAAAAGGGAATTGTTGGATGATGCTCATAGTTCAAATTTCTCTATAAACCATGGGAGCATCAAAATGTATAGAGATTTGAAGGAAACATTTTTGGTGGGACAACATGAAGAGGGAGATTGGTGATTTTGTGTCAAGATGTATGGATTGTCAACAAGTGAAAGCTGGAAGGAAACATCCTAGAAGAGTAATTTATCCTCTTCCAATACGTATGTGGAAATGGGATAATATCATGATGGACTCTGTAATGGGACTACCAAAGACTAATAGAAGGAACGATGCAATATGGGTCATTATTGATCATCTTACAATGTCAGCATATTTTCTTGCTATAAGGGAAAATTTACCACTTGAATGTCTAGATATACTATATATTAATGAAGTTGTGAGACATCATAGAGTACCCATATTTATTTTTTATGATCGTGATCCATGTTTTACTTCAAGATTTTTGAAAAGTCTTCAGAAATCCCTAGATACTGAACTTCATATGAGCACTTCCTACCACCCCCAAACTGATGGACAATCATAACAGACTATTCAAACCATAGAAGACATGTTGAGATCTTTCTCAGTTGACTTTCAATGTATGTGGGATAAATATTTACCTATGGTATAATTTTCCTATAACAATACCTTCCATTCAAGTATTCATATGGCACCATATGAAGCATTATATTGAAAGAGATGTTGCACACCGACCTGTTGGGATCATGTTGGTGAAAGAAAACTTTTAGGCCCAGAACTTGTTGAGAAAACGATGGAAAAGGTGATGTTAATCCAAACCCACATCAAAGCAGCTCAAAGTAGGCCGAAGAGCGATACCGAAAACCGAAGGAAGGGTTTGGAATTTCAGGTCAAGGATCATATTTTCATGAAAGTATCTCTATGGAAGGGTGTTATACGTTTTGGTAATAAAGGTAAATTGAGTCCTAGGTACATCAGACCTTTCTAAATTATAAAATGAATTGAAGCCATAGATTACCGTTTTGCAAATCTGCCAAGTCTCTCCAAAGTTCACGATCTATTCCACGTATCGCTGTTGAGAAAATACATGCATGACCCAACGCATGTACTCACCTATGAGAAATTAGAACTAGAACCCAATATGTCTTATTGCAAAGTGCTCGTAAGAATTCTTGATACCAGAGAACAAGTGTTGAGAAACCAGATGACTCATCTGGTCAAAGTTCTATGGAGAAACAATAAGATGGAAGAGGAAACGTGGGAACCCGAGGAACTTATGATGAATAACGACCCGAGTCTTTTCACGCATTACTATTCTAGAAAATTCGAGGAAATAATTAATTGAAGGAGGGGAGAATGTAACACCCCAAGCTTACATAGTACACTTCTGTTTGAATAATACAGTAGTGTGTGTTGTACGCAACTTCGTGTTCGAACACACACCACAACCAATCAAACTAGCCGTTATAAATAGTATTACCCACTATTTGAAATTTAATAAATTTTATCTCTCAAAATGGAATTCATTTTTGGATTCATAATATTGTAATTAGGTTCGGGTGAAATTTTGGTACTTTTCGGAAAACTTTCAAATTTTGATGAATAGTGAAAATTACCTAATTATAATTAAAAACAACCTTTTTAATCGAAATAATTAATAGTGATAAATTATTAATTTGAGTGATTTTAAAGTATAATTAGATTATATTTTTTAAATTTAATCCAATGTTATTCATTAGACATAATTTCACATTTAAACTGGGCATAAGCAAGTGCTGATCTTTTGATAGTTTTTATTTCCTAAAAACACGCTTTTTCTTTTAAGAACGAGAATTAATTTTAAATTAATTTCTGCCAGATCTGGTTTTTGAATTTAGAAAAACTATATTCCATATTTATAATCAGGAGGTCCAAATTGTGTAAATATGTAACTTTTATTTTTAGACACTTTTAATAATTACTTCGGTAAATATCTTATTTACCATGGTTAATGGGAAAATCCTGTAAATAAGGGTTAAAAAATAATATTATAATAAAACTAAATTACCCTAAAACGTGTACTATCCCTTTTGGTTGATACATGTCCAACCATGGGCAACATTGGGTCGATTTTGGGACCCCATGGATCCACTTGTATGTGGTAATGACACTTTATTATAATTAAGTTAAAGTAAATACAAAAATTTCATAAGCATATTTCTTTTAGAAATTTTTTTTACATAGGGTTATAAATGTTATATTTTAGACTATAAATATTCATTAGAAATATGAATATATTTCCTACATAATGGTATATTATTTATAATTTTTATACATATAATAATTAAATTTATTTATGACACAATAATGATGGAGTATTTTCCTTTTTAATGAATGAATCAAATAATTGGTATTATAAATTATAAAATAAAAATAATTTTAAAGTTTTGATAACATCCACGAATCTTATTTGTTCATATGACTTGTTATGACTTCTTAAATGAATTTTTTTTGAATTTATAATGTTGTTATGTCTTTAAAAAAAATCAATTATTAAATAGTGACAAAATTGACATAAAGTAGTTTTTAAAACAAATATTATATTATTAATTGATATTATATAGCTAAAAATCTATGGTTAACCCAAAGGATTTATATAATAATATTTTTATCGTTAATGGACCAATTGGGGTTCTCTTTAAAATATATAATATATTTATATGCAATATAATATAAAAATACAAAGAGACATGGTAAATGTCAAACTATTTAACTAAGAGTTAAATATAAATGACAATGTCAATATAGTGACCCAAACCTGTCTAAAATCTATTGGTTGAAATTATTTAGACTCATCCCCACATTAAACATTAAATAATCCACTTTGGAGCCATTATAAATAGAATATGAATTTATTATAAAATAATATATCTATCTTTTCCTAAGGTGCTCCTCACCCCTCTTAAAAAATGGCACTTCCCCTTCATCTAATTCACACATTCGTGCCTTTTAGATCGGCCAAAACCTAGACAAATAATCTCTCAACTTCCCTCACTTCAACTTAGAGGCCTTAGTTTGATTATAAATCCAACCTAAGCAGTCCTTTTGATCAAATTAAAAGGAATAACCCGAAGAAGAGTTAATGTTTTCACCACCCTCTTTCAAGTTCCCTTCTTCTTCAACATCTTCTTTCATTTTTATTTCTATTAAAAAATAATAACCTTCATATCATCTATATACTGTGATGTTATTATAAATTTTTTACAACCATATTCAGTATTCTATCTATCCTTTGAATGAAATGTCACCATACGTGTGTACATACGACTTACCGTCTCTACGTCGTGGTTTATTGTTATTCAAAACATTATTATTTAGATGGGTATGATAATGATGTGTATTTTATGTAAATAATAAATATAAATGATAATTATTCTGTATATATGATATACCATCCAATTATATATTATTTTAATATGCAAATAATGATATTGTCGCTCGTGTGTACGTACGGACTACCGTCTCCACAAACGTGATGAGATTCATTCCCCATCATATCCATGCAAGTCTAATTCTCATTTTAGGATTAAAAATAATGTTTAAGGACTAGATATCATTCTGTATATGAATAAAGTACAACCTATCCATAACAAACATGACTTATGTAACAAAACATATAAAGGAAAATGAATCAGTTAACACCCGAAACAACGGTAATACTAAGATATTATTAACAAAACAATGTTAAAAGACCATATATGATATCATATTAATGTATATGATTATTTTATAATTTAATAACAATTATTTCACCATTATATAAGAGGTTAATTTACCCTCATCCACGGAAAATTACAAGGTAGGGGTTTATTTCCCGAACTTTTCATTATCCGAGGTTGTTTATACGTAATTATCTACTGGGACCTCTTTATCATCCACATCTATATTTCTTAAAAATGTATTTCAAAAAATTCTTACTATTTTACAGAATATGGGTTAATGTAATTTATACCATTGTTTTACTTTTTATAAGAAGTTTATAAAGGAATTTTTCATTCATTTTCCAAACAAGGTACTTTTTAACCTTTTTGATAGTATTAAGGTAAGAAGGTATTTTTTTAACTTATACGGCGGGTGCAGTTGTTTTCCACCATTATAAAATCATCAAATCATCCCTTAAAAGATTATAAGAATATTTTTAATGTAAATGTTTTATTTTATAATTATGTGACATTTAAATTATTTCAAAAAAAGAGATATTTATCTCAAATAGTTTTGAATTCATCTATGTCAACATGCTTTGATGGATTTTACGCTTATTTGAAGTTGATTTATTATTATACAAAAATTCCATATAGTATTAAAGCTTTTGTGATATGTTTGACTGTGTATGTTTAATTTTTATACCATTCAGGGTTTATGGAGAAATTATTTACATTTCGTATGCTATTTCTAATACGAATGTTTATGTTATGTTTAAACCTGTTCATATAGGGAATGCATTGGACTTAATAAGAGATGGGTGGAGACCGCTATAGCTCATCGATGCATCAGTAAGTCTAATGAGAAAAACTAGTTTCTTGGCACAAGGCCTTGAGAAAATCTTATTCGTAGTCTTGGAACAAGGCCTTGACTATGTGGTTATGATAGTCTGGCATTATGCATTCTATAAATATGAAAGTGGTTATTAATATTGCATGTGATTATTCTACTAGTAAAATATCCATGTGAATAATTTAATGGAATTATTTCATTTTATATTTTCTATATTTTTCCTAATTTCATGTTTAAAAGGCATTTGTTTTAGTTATACATTACTTTAAATGTTTATGTTTATTTATGAAATTTTCCACTATATTGTTATCATTACTGAGAATCCGAGCTCACCCCTTTCAATGTTTTATTTTTCCCAAGATGTGAAGAAGTATTTTATGAATATCCTGCAGGGATAGTATGATGGGATATGAAGACAAGGTTTTGTTGTAGTTTTCACTTTGTGATGTAATGCAAACTTTATGAATGTATCTAGTGATTCCAAGGCTACTAAACTAATCAGTCTTTCGAGACTTGATATTTTGTGATCATTCCAATGTTATTTAATAATGCACAGACTCTGGGTAACTGGGGTTGCGGAATTACGTATAATACATGTTTTTTGACATTTTCCTCAAATTACATAATGAATTCATCATCAATTTCCTTAAAGATAAGTAATTACCTCTTTTTTTTAATTTAGGGTGTTTGAGGAAAATATTTTACGAAAAATATTTTCTATAATTCCATCTGCTCCATCACTTTGATCAACTCCACAATCATCTTATTTTTTATAAATTTCCCACATGGGATAGATTATCCATCTATATGATAAATAAACATCATGACCTTATCTTTCTCATAGAGTTGAAGGATGAAGATTATCATTACAATAGAGTTGATTCATTACTCCATGATAAATGCATTCCTTTGTCCCATAATGGTAACAATTGATACTTTTTTATTTCTTTTTGGGATTGGTAATTCCTCCTAATACAAGTTTATTTTCGAAAACCAAGTCAATTGAGAAATTTTTTTCATGAATTTCATAATTCCTTCTGCCATGGGTTTGAGAATCTCATTTGGGGATTCATCATATTTCCCCTATCATTGGTTGTCGACACTGTTCCCCATATATCTGACCCCTATAAAAAATAAATAGATAATTGGATATTTGTATTATTAAATTTTAAACATGTAAATTGGAAACCTTGAAAATTAAATGGGTGAAACTTAAATGACATATATTCCTTATCATAGAAATTTATATATTCTAATCCAAGTTATTCATGATCTATTTCCTACTATAAAATCTTATGGTAATTTTTATTCCCTTCATAATGGTTTATAAAAATATTTTTATTTTACCAAATTAAATCCCTAGGGAGTTTCAAAATAGGTGTGAAATAAGGATTTTTATTTTGAACCAGGAAAAGATTGAGTCTAGATAAATACACTGTTTCCAGGGCAATTAACCCTAGGTAAAACTGTACCAGATACACATCATATTGTATTTTACCAATTGGGATGAATTTTATTTTAAAAAATATACTCTTTACCTTATAATAATTTATATATCATTTAATATGTTTTCTATTTTACCTAAGGATTTCATTATAGTTTAATGATCCTTATAAAAAATAACTAGACTTTTCTTTGATAGCCACTATGAAAACCTAGTTTATTTTGGTAATTATGTACATAACCTAATAAAATTCAATATAATAATTTTAATTTTATATAAAACTCCTTTAACATGATTTTGAAAGTATTTTTCTCTCCAAAACATAAGGTCATAACCATAGGACCTACACAAGATAAGGGTGAGATATAATGTACAATAACAGAAAAAAATAATGAAAGGTAATGATTTTCATGTGATCCATGAGTTATATCATGGTAATATAAGTGGGATGGGAATCATAATCATTAACCGTAAGGAATTGAATTATTTTATAACATAATGGAAATATTGGAATTTTTAAATTACATAAAAAATTAAATAATATGTATAAATCATGGATAAACATTAGGAAATAAAAACATAGTTCTCTTAGAATAACCTCCCTTGAAAATTAAATTCAATATCATGTAATGAAAAAACTATCCAATGTTCTTTTAGGAAATATAATTATTGGCCCAACCATAAGATTCAAATTGTGTATATGAATATGTGTTCCACATAGGTCATATAATTCCTAAACCAAAAAATATCCTAAATTATATAATGGACCATATATTTTTTTATTTCCTTTTATAAAAAAATACAGCATTATTTTTTACCAAATCCAGAACCATGAGTCTCACTTCCATATAGAAAATGCATGGACATTCGGTTAAGGGAATTGGGACTGTCGATATGTTCGGATTCATTTTTTTTATTCTCATATACCATATTCAATGCTTATCCAATAATGATTAAATGTTTAGGGTGAACGGGGAATTAGTAGAGGAAAAATTCATGATAATTAATTTTTTATATATTTCGTCTGTTACTTGGTTAAATATGTGTTAAATTTTTGAGTTCATAATTGATGATATGATTTATAATGTTTCTAAATTATTTTAATATTGTATTCTATTCCTTATTTTTTATAACATATCCAAAAACGCTTTATCATCAATAGGGTATATAACGACTCATTTTGGATGATTTTAACACCTTCAAATTCGATTTATTATGGGATAAGTCCTCACCTTCCTTAGATTTCATCAAATGGTTCGATAATTTCCACCTCAAGTCAATTTGTCTCATAAACAAAATGAACCATTGGGTAGGTACACTCTAGTTGATCATAAGTTGGTAAATACTTATCTCTTTCACTATAAAAACTACTTTTTTTATTGATTTATCATTTACATTTGGTGATGATAGACATGGATATTCCCACTATTACCTTAAAAGATTCACTCAAGGTTGTCTCACTCATATCTTTTGATTTTTTCCTCTAATTATATTACATGAGTTTTTTTATTTGGAGTTCTTTTTATGAGATTAATATAAGTTGATTTCATATTGGGTAATTCCTTTTTGAACCATGATTATTCTCCCTACTCACTTTAAAATTAATAATGGAATGAATATTGAATTTTTTTTATAGAATAATGTTAAAATTTGGATTTCCATTCACTTTTGAAAAATTGTTTTCAAACATATCCAGTTTTTTTTAATGCATGTTCAAGGAATTTTTTGAAATATATATGTTTATAGATTTTAACAATTAATGAAATTTTATTTATGATATTCTATTTAATAAAAAACCATTTTTTATTGAAAAATATATTTATTTAAGAAATGTTTTCTTAAATGAAATGATTTCTCATGGGAAATGATCTTTAAATATTTTAAGCATTATCTGATCAATTAAATTTAATGAAAAAACTTTTTATGTTTTTTCAAATTGAAACCCCAAGATTTTTATTTGGGTATGGGTAATGGGGTTTGTTTAATTACATAATAGATATGAAAATACTAACTAAAATTATTTTTTGGAAAATGGATTACCACTGTTTGGGACTCTTCCCATAAAGGTCGTAAACCTAGTGTAATGTGTTTCAGTCACCTATTTTCCATGTTATTTTTAACATATATATTTATTATCCATTAGATAATGTGTAGAAAGATTTAGTGTATTTTTAAAACATTGATATATTAATGGGTTTAGAATTTGGTAAATTGATATATTCCACATAGAATTTTTTATCCTTATTTTGTTTAATATTTGAATTGATTTAGTTATTACATATTTATATAATTCATTGAAATCTGGAATTTCTAAAAACAAAAGATTAAATTAATTACTAGGTAATATTTCACACCCAAAATACTTGTGAAATGATTTTTTGTCTTTAATAGTGTATCAATGTTTTTTATTCATTGAATAAAACAATTTTTAACTATGTTGGAAATCATTTTTTAATTTTATTTAATAGTGAAATGATTTTTAAAATAAGAATCAATGGATTATTTGGTAAAGGAAATTATATATAAAATGATTTATAGGACTCTATAAGGCTCTATAGCTCACATCTTGCTTATAAAATTCGGTGTTTTTAGTCTTTTGGATCCTATAAAAGGTGTTTTTGTGATCTTAGTCATATTTTTACGGGTTTGAGATTTTTTCTCTAAGCATTAGTGACTCGAGAAATTGTGGGTGGTTAAGATCCACCAGAAGTTGAGTTTTAGTAGTTTTATTATACCTTTGGTTATTTTATTGTATAATGATATTATAATATAATATATTTGTACTGATTTACTTAAGTTATTATGTTTAATTTGAGTTATTTTTTTTATTTTTTCATTTTTTTGGATAAATCATTCCCAAAGTTTGTTTGTTGAAGCTCATGCATTATTTCATAGCCTATGGGGACAGAGAATTCCCCATGGGTCAGTAGAAAATCGATATAAATAGAATTTTATATGGTATTAATGGTTATATTTTTATAGTTACTTAATACATATTGGTTTTTAAGGAATAATGAAATTCAAAATAGACCATTATTGGGAATTACCACTTTTTTTAGAAACCTCTTCCATCTTACAACTTATGCATTATATGATTGGTCCTTTTGGATGGATATAAGATATAAAACACAGGTATGTTTTTTAAGAAGTTATTTAGGTGGGAATTTTTTGATATAGATAGCTTCAAAGGCATGATGGAGTTTTTGTAAGCTATTCTCCCTTGATAAGTGAGGGAATTGGTATTCATGTAAATACATAAAAAATAAAAATATAATAAATCCATATTCATTTGTAAGTAGAGAAAAATGTTAAAAGGTTGATAAATAATATATCTTATTGTCATAATATCTTAACTAATCAAATTTATACATGTTAATGTGATATTTTAAACTTTATCATTTAGATTAACCCCCATCTTTAACCATTTTTAGCCTTAATCGAGGGAACACGAATTTCCCAAAATTACTACTCATAATGAAAAAGAAATGAATGTTCCCGCATTAACAAATATTGATATTATAATTCTAAATTGGAAACCATTTTATGAATTTTTATTATTATAACAGTAATAAATTCATTTTAAATTTAGCATGTAAAACACAGTGAAAACCTTATTTAGAAAGTACATTTTCAATCATAACAAAAAATTTATTCTCATTCCTTTCGTAGTAAAACCATTAATTGAATTGTAATATATATTATTAATTTTATTATTTACATATTTAAATAAAACTATTTAATGATATTTATTAATGAAATTTACTTTTGATAAGATACACAACGTTAAAAATAAAAATTATTTCCTAAATAATATCAACTTTTTTATATTCAAATATTTTTTCACTATTTTAAACAAATTTATAATAAATGTAAAAATTAATAATAATTTTTTACATTAATTAATAATATAGTTAATCAAAATATCCATCAATTAGTGACTAAGTAACATAATATAAAGAAAATAAAATAATTTACAAATTTGATCTTTTAACATAAAGAAATATTTTTTTTATTATTTAAAAACTGAGTAATTACTTCTTTGAATTAATATATAATTTTTATTTAATAAAAGCTCTTATATATAATTTTAATAATTTATTTCGACATACTAATACTTTATATTAAAACATATATGCATTACTAATCACATTTAGTAATAATATTTCAATAGTATTTCATGATTTGTTTTAGTTTACTATTTCATGTAATATAAGCTATCAAACACATACAATTTATTTAAGTAGAAATATTTCATCATATCTTTGGTTATTAAATTATAATCCCCTCATATTAATTTCTCCATATAAATTACATCACTATGATATAGAAAAATAAGGATTACTCTATATCATAACATCCTTAGACTCCCACATACCTTCCTTGAATTTATGTTTTCACCAAAAACCTTTGACCATAACAGTGTTCTAATTCCAATAACAATTTCTATATTCAATATAGAATCATCACCAATTGTTCCTCATAAGAGATATAATTCACTAGTGGTAATTTGTTTTAGTAAATTACATGTAAAGGATCGTGTATGTAGTTCCTGTGGATAGATACATGGAACACATGAAAAGTAGGATAGAGTTTTAGTGAAATAACCAATCCTTAAGCTAAAATACCAATATGATCATGAATATAAATGGGACTGATATATCATGAGATTATATTATCCTTATTCCTAAATATCATATGTGTATTCCAATTAGATATTCATTGGAACACCCAATCACTTACTTTGAACTCCAAAATCCTAATCACTATTATCCTCATTACTCTTTTATCGACTAAGAGCTTCTCTAATATGATGATGAGTTGAAATATGTTTTTAATTCATTTCCTTGGATTGATCTGGTATCAATATCTCTAATCTACCATATTCATCCAAAAATTTTAGAGTCCTATACCTTCTGCCATACAATCCTTCATATTATCTATCTTACTTCTATAGTGAATGAAATAGTTTTAAGAAAATTAATCTTGTGGTAGGTGTCTATCTGAAACTTTTTTGAAATCCATAGTGCATGATATAGTCATCTCATCTAGGGCTAAAAATTTCCTCTCATACAAACCATATGTATGAGGATTATATGTAGTTCTATTTCTCAATGTGATATTCAATCCATGATGATTAGTTATACCAAAATCATGGTAAACCTTAGATCTAGATCATACACGACTGAAAGTGGGACTCCAGAAAACATTAAAACATCATAAAAATATAATATAGTGAGGTGACATAGAGATAAATATTCAATGACTAGAATGAAATTTTCGGATTTCATAATATGATTGCCTACATCCTATATATCATTGTGCCTTCTACATGTCCTGGAGAGTACCATGAAAAAACACATGCTGACATTTTCTAATTTCCACTATGTTATGGTTATTTGTTGTAACATCCCATAGAATTATTTTTCTTAGACTTAATATAACATCTTACCAATAAATGGTATACATACTCTAAAATATATATCGTTATTTTTTCTACCTAGAAATAAAATTAAGACCATTATAGAAATTCACAATTCCACGATGAACAAATAATGATGAAATATTCAATCTATATAATAACTCCTTCAATTATAGTATTGATGAGACACATAATATATTTTTTAATCTTATAATTCCATCACCATCATGAATAATCTCAGGGGAATTCCATAACAAAATTTTAACCTCTAAATACTCCTTCTATGCAGATTTTTTATTCACATGAATATATAATTTAACATTCATCTTGAAATATATGATCATTCTTATTTTATTTTTATTTCAAGGTTCATACTCTAAAAATCTATATGAATTGGATATATTTCATTCCTCGCCATTGTTTAACTTACATGTTCATTCTATCATAGAGCATTATCAACATATTTGACATTCCTTGGGTGGTAATGTAGTGAGTATTTATAATATTTAATCAGTTCTAACCATTTTCATTGAAAATATTCTACTCATTCAATGTAAAAATATGCATTAATATTTTATTATCAGTAAATGTTTCACACATTTGAATTTAAATAAAACTCACCCAAATATTAAAAGTAAAATATTTTGAGTTCCACTAAAAAATAATGTGTTGTGTAAATTTTCATAGAAACCAATAAATGGTAAAATATATAATATAACAGATTAAAATTTTCCCAAAGAAAACATCCTAGTACAATATCTAATATATCAATAAAGATCAAAAAACCTTTATCTAATATAGGGGAGTGTGTGTTTAGGGTCAATCTCCATACTTCTCTTCTATTCCATTAAATTATCTTTACATTTTTCTATAAATATGGTCTTTTATCCCTTTTATGTGAAAATGGTTATTAGATTTTATAACTATGAGTAATTAATCACAATGTGTCGGTAATATCCTACTAATATAAGAAAACTATTGATTTAGGTCACCATGGTTGGTATAGGAAAATGTTAAATAACTTCCACCTTCATGGGATCCACTGATATACCTTCACATGTAATTATATGTCCCATGAATGATATATTTTGTTGTTAGAAGTCATATATTCTAAATCGGGCATAGAAATTATCCATCACCAAGTGCTTTAACAAAGTCCTTAAATAATATTTGTGATCTTCATTTTGTAAGTCCAATTTGAATCACTATAAATTCATAATGTATATACCTCATAAAGAAGGCTATATTAGATATGTACCCCTTTCTATGATCAAAAGAAGATTTCTAGATAATATTTGAATATTTTAAATGTATTGAGATCATTATAATTATCAAAAAAAATCTTTCATACGGGGTATATGAGACATTTTCATAATAGTAATCCTGTTATATTCTCAATAATCAAAGAAAAGATGCATTAAACCATATTTATTCTTAATAAAATTAATAGTTGAACCCCATAGTTACACACTTGAAAAAATTAATACCTTATCAATATTCTTATGGAGTTTATTGTTTAATCCCTTTAAATAAATTGGGGATATTTTTTTAAGGAGTCATTGAAATAAAAATAGAACGAGGTATTATTTCTATTGGAAACTCAATATAATGAATCATGAGAAAACTAAGAAACTCTTTAGTAAGTATATTGAAATATTCCTACATAATAAAAATATTATTAATGTTGATTTTCATCATAAAAAATTTCATATAGATACCCCTCATGTATATGTAATAATACCCATACAATTGAAATAGTATCTTATAGATGTCCATATTTATCAATGCACTTATATATGATAACAAGTTGATTAGGAATATAAAACATGAAATTACTTAAATGGAAATTGGTATCATCCCTATCTTGAGAGATATAACCCCTTACCAAAGTCACATAATATTAAAATAGTGGGAGAATAAAAGTATATTCAGAAATCACATTTAAAAAAATTATCATAGAGGTGAATTTGAATCGAGATACAATCATCATAATATTATAAGTTTCCATAGGTAAATTAATATCGAATTATTAGGTGATGATATAACACCATTATAAAATTTTATATATATAAAATATTGTGTTGAACTATAATCAAATAATACATTTTCATTTTTAGAGTCAATGATAAGTGTACCATTCCCTATATCATTTTTATAACCAACTTTGATGGTTGTAACCCCATGATTATTCCATTTACTAATTAGATTAAGTGTTTATTGATGCCAAATTTCATCATTATCTATTGAATTCAAGCATTGTTTGGAATAATTCCCATGTTCCTTACAGTTGTAGTGTTTTAGTGTGGGTGGTGTATTTAGTTGATCTCCACCCACATTCATTTCACTAGCATGCCTCATTCCAAATCCTCATCATTAAACTAATATATGACAGTATTTTCCAAAAATAAAACATTTTCCTATTACCTAAAAAAAATTTCCCTAGGCTTCATTTTTCACAGCTACTGTAAAAGAAGAATTATTTTCATTCTTACATAAGTTTGGTTATTAAAATTTCTTTAAAACTCAATGTTTTTCTTCATATCTGAACAATAAGAATTATGGGATATTATACTCTCCATTTATACATTGGGATCAAATATAATGATCTATATATAGTTACTAATGTCCATTATTTCTTTTCAAAGACTTCTGTTTATGAAACTGAATAGCTAATCAATTTTGATTCTTGGTGGATGATAAAATTATTACCATACCTCATTGATATTGTAAAATTTTCCACATAGGAAAGAATATATTCATCACAATTATTCTTAATCTTATGGAATTAAATTTCCACTTTCTTGTGAATATTTCATAGAAATTATTTACATAAAATTACCCACTTAAACTCATCATATTCTAGGGAGTCAATATCTTCCTCTACCTCGTATTCATAATAATATTCCCCTATTGTTTCACTTATCATTGTAAATGATACTCTAATAAAAAACATTTTTCATTCATTATGAAATAGAGAGTTAAAAATATCTTTTCACTAGTACTGAGACATAGTTAAAAAACAAGGGGATAAGAGGACCCACTAACCAAAACTAGATATTTCCTTATGAAGGACTCAATGGTGAGTTGATATCTACTTCTATCATTTAGAAAATCATTGTGATTCATGGACTGTGAAATAATACTTACCATAACAACATGATTTTTAATTACACCTCCCATAGCATTAGATATCCCTAGTGGAAAATCATTTCATTTTTCACCAAATTCATTTCTAACAGGATCCATCCTAATTTGAGAAAAAAATTTAAACCAAACTCATTCTCAGTCAAGGTATAATCATCAGAGTATTTAATCATATAATCATGAAAGGAATTCATAGTGTATTCTATAAAATTAAATATTTTAACCACATTATGATAATTTTATGTTACCCTATATACATTTCAATTAAGCTTAGGTTTTCATAATTTTTATCCTCAAATTATTAATAACTTATTATAATTTAATAACTAAACCATACTTGGATACCAATTAAGTACAAGAGTAAGATAAAAAAATATTTCATCATTTTGGATGAATATTCATTAGATTTTACAATAATACAAACCCTATAAATGTAAATCTATATTATCATTAGAGACTAGATAAAAAATCATCAAATTTTAGGAAATATTTTTAATCACTCCTACTAATTTATTCTCTCAAATTCACATTATTTTCATATACTACTTAAATGCATTCTTCATTTCCAGTGGAAAATGGACACATAATAATTGGTGGGCTCATATTCTCATGAAGGAAAAATATATTAACTATCAATCAATGGTCATAATCATGAATAATGTAATCATAATGGTATAATAGAAGGACCATAATGTATGAAGTTCTTAACCAATAATTCATATATAATAAATCAAATGAAATTAAATAAATCTTTATTATTTAAAAATCATTGATTCATAAGTGTGAGGAATCCAATTTAATAAATCATGATCCCTGATGGTATATCATAATCATCTAAATATATCATTGGAATTTTTTTTAATAATAATAATAGAAAATTATTTTATTAGTCAATTCTAGCTACCATGACTGTAATCATAGAGTGTAAAAAGATTCAAAATGGATTAGGTTCACTCATAAACCTATTTTAAACACTATATTGGGGTTAATCCCCATCCAATATCATTTTAATAGATGAAATATCAATATTCATATGATTTATTGGAATGATTTAAAATAAAAACCACTACATAATTAAAACTATACATATTTGTGACACAAGTTCATAGAAACTTTCAAAATTCCATTACATCATAACCTAATGAAAATAGATCAGTTTCATAATTTTTTTCTCATCACATAATAGTAAGAAAAATAGAGAAATAAGATATATGTTATAATCATTTCTTATACCTAGTTAATAATAAAAATAACCAAAGGATGATGACATAGATTTAAAATACTTTTAAAAGAGCACTTGAACATTTATTTGTAAAACTGAGAAACTATCATGTTCATTCTGAGTCTTCAAAAACTAAAAATTTATAGAATATTAAGAAAATTATTTTCATTGAAAATAATCTTGGAAACATTAAATGTAATAAAAAAACCTTAGAACGTTCATAACGGTTGGAAATTCGGTTTATTTTTTAAATGTTAAAACAAGGATTCCTTTTATACTTTTGGTAAAATGTCCAAAAACAACTCATCTAGAAAAAAATAAGACTCTTTTAAAAAAATTGAAAATATGGAAGAATATGGATTAAAATCTATTTAAGTATTAATTTTATCATATAAAATATAAATATTGAAAATATAGCAATTCACATAGACATTGAAGAAAAAATTCATCAACTAATGAAGAAATAACTTCACCATTTCGTAAAAATATTTTATCAATCATTTTGAGTATCAAAGGGTGATAATTTTAATAAGTCATGAATGTTATTGAAGTAATATGGGGATACGGTAATATATGGGTTTTATGAACGACCCCAGAACACCCTGATAGGGGAGGGGTGAATCGAGGTGTTAACTTTTTTTTAATGTTGTAGATCTTGTTCCCATGTTGGTAGGAACTTGTTAAACCTATCAAAAAATGAAAGTAGGATGTTTACACAACGCTTTTACTTGGTTCCCCACAATGGGATACGTCCAAGTAGCATATGCCGACATGTTGTCATTCATATCAAATTTCACTAAACTTCACTATCTATGGATTACAATGTTCAGGTACAGTCACTCTGTCCCAGGCACACTGCCTTTACAAAAGTTCAAAGATAGCTCACTGCATCCCTCGGGTAACTCCCGTTGACTCCCCCTAGCTCACTACCTTTGGTAAAGTCCTAGCCAGTTTATATGCAAGATGATCTCTTCAATAGATTTGCATTCAAGTCTTTTCCTATACTTAGCATGAGACTCTACTTGCATCGATGTCCAGAAATGATGAACATGAATGCACTAAACCACTGAACCAGATAATCAAAAATGTGAAAACAGGTTTCACTGACAATTTCTCTCAAGGCCATGTTATACTTGAATCCTCATGTCTTTCTTTCAACTTCATCTTTTTCGTGCAAGACAGAATTCTTCGTGCAATATGAAATTTTTCGTGTAAGCCGGAATATTTCGTGCAACTATAAATTTTTCTGCACGAGCCTGAATTTTTCACACAAGGATTAATTTTTCACGCATCTTCCTTTATGCGAACGTTTTACGTGCATCAGACCTCAAATCTTCTCTGAGTCTACAACCGTACAGAATGAGGGGGTCACCTCTTATTTATAGGCATCGCAGAACCCCATGCTCAAAACCCCCTGTGGCACGAAAAACCTCTCATTTGGCACGTAATATTTCATGCAGGTACCGTTTTTCATGCACATCTCAAGGTTTTTTGCATAATCCATTCCTTTTCCAGTTTTCGACGTTCTGATTCTGAAACACCACTTGCATGAAAAACCTCACACCAATATTTCGCACACCACGCTGTTTTTCGCGCATAACTCAAATATTTCATGAACATACCAAATTTTTCGTGCACCGCTTTTTCTTTGATCATGCCTTCTTTTACCGACAATCCATGTCTTCATATTCAAATATTCAAGGCCAAATATTTGGAAAACACTAGGAAACAGTGCCACAATCAGTACTGTTATATTCTTGAACTTTATGATCACATTACTAGGAATCATTCTAAACTTCCAATGAGGATTGGCAACAAACAAAAACCATACTCTAATTCTTTCATAGAATGGCCATGGTTCTAACATTTTATAGTATAAAGATCCAATAATTTCCATCAAAATAAATTTAGAATAAAAAATAATTTAATGAACTGAGATTGTATCATAGACCCTTAGTTTAGATCCTATCCTACATCATAAATAATTTCCCTATCTCTTGTTTCATAGAATCAATGTTTAGTTTATATAATTCCATAATATACAATGAATATCATCCCAAATGACTAAATATTTTAGTAATTATGGTAAACTAGAATCATACATGAATCGTTGAACACATTTAAATAGAATTTATTCATATCTTAGGGAAATGAAATAATATAAAGGGTGAGATTATATTCTTAATAAGGGTAATTTACAATTAATTTATTAATGAATAAATAAGGAATAATCAATTAGGTAAGTTAAATAACTAAAAACACATTCCATTTAAAAAACAAATTGATCATGAAATGTATTCATGAATTATAACAATACAATATTCTCATGGATAATATTAAATTATAACTTAATGAAATAAATTATTAATTTTTTATTTCATGATATTAGATATCATGATATTTATACCATCAAGTCCTTTCACTATGAGAGGTCAAACTATTGGTTCGAATAAAAAATAACACATTTAATTCTAGCTGATTGATTTGTCTTGTGAGACCTTTCGATGCATTGTTGGGATATATAATTCTGAGTGCCACCCATCCCTGTATGTATAATTCATTTTTCATATATCAAATTTTCATTTTAAATCATGAATAATACTCCATATCAATAAATTTCTGTATTGAATAAAGAATAGAGAATATAATGATTTCTCTAGTCAATTAAACACCATTCAATGTAAAACATTAGATATAGAAATGATACAGATTTTAATAAATAATCATATACATGATAATTAATATGTCTATTTAATGTAAATTTAAAGTCCAATTTTCATAAAAATGTGAATATTTCTTGAGGAAGTTAATTGATACAAAATTAATCAAGAATGTGAATGTCAAAATATACATTGGTCAAGCTGATCATAGAAGATCTAGATAAAGAATAAAAATGGTATCTTTAAAACATAAACCCTTTTGAATATAATAATAATTAATTGTTTTGTTATTAATTAATATAAATATCATAAAAATACTAATAAAAAGTATTGGGGAAAATACCATATTCACTGTGAAAGTCACTTTTAAAAACTAAAAATTCCTAGAATAAAATGGAGAAAATTTTATTTGAAAAGAACCTTGTAATTACATAGTTTAATCTTCAAATTGATGTTTGGTAATAACATTGATAAGTTATATAATTTTTTATTATATTAAAACAAATATTCCCTTCACATTTTGACAAAAAATCAAAAAATATCATGCTCGAAAAAAATAAGAAGTTTTTTTAATAAAACATTGATAAATTCAAAAATAGGTAAAAATGTATTTGATAAATCATTGGAAAATATTTTAAATATTATTTATCAAATTATATGTATAATATGGACATGGAAAGAAAAATATTTTTTACTGAAAAGATAAATATCGTAGCATTTTTTTAAAAAATTACCTCCATCATTATTAGCGTTGAAGAGACTAAAATGATACTATGAACTAGTATTTTAGTGAATAACCTAGGGGAAAAAAATGAAATGGTTTTATTATAAAATCACCAAATAATATTCTTTATTGTAAATTGAAGCATAGAAAATCACGATTAATATGATATTAAATCATAAAACCTTACCACTTTGGTAACATTTGAATATAAACCACTAGGAAAGAAATAAATTCGATGAAAAAAATTAAAAACCATGAATATTGAAAAAAATATGATATAACATATACAATTTAAATTATATAAACATCATAAAAATAAATAGGCACATAATACCAAATATTCCCCAATAGAGATGAAATTGAGACGAAATCCCAAATAATGATCATAACATTGAAGTGAGAATTAACAAATGAAGTGATTATGTACAAAAACGTGAATAAAAAAATATGTTAAAATATATTATAAATCAATCAAATTCCATTTGAATGATAATATTGATATTATATAATCAATGAATAAGAGATATTTATTAATGGAAGAAAATTGAGTTATGAAACACATAACACTTTATAATAATCATGTAAAATACCATTGGATGAAATAATTTAAAATGAAACATTAAAAATCATTAATTATGAATGATTCATGATATAACTTGGAAAATTTGTATCATATTCACCAAATAATATAAATTGGGTGCATAACATTAAAATATACCAAAATGAATGAAAATTGAGACATAATACCTTAGCTAACCATTCCCTTTTGTTAAGCAGGACATAATATAATATATAATGGTATAAAACATCTCATTATTTTATATAAAAAGTAAATTAATGTTTATAAAATCATATATTATTTTCTGATAACATATTATCACCCATCTAAAAATAATATTTCATTACAACAATTATTTCGAGTGTAGAGTACTTCATTTAATCATGCATATTTTGGCATGGAAGTTAAATTTATTTTGCATAGGATATAGATAAATAATATCCTAATTCATATTAATATTATAAATATCAAATTTATTCATTATATACCTTTTTGAAAACATGATTGAGTGTTAAACATGAAAAATGTTTCACATCTCTTTGGGGAGACTGTAAGACAGATGTATGATCTAGTGATGTTATAATTCACTTAATGGGAGAAACTATGAGGTAATCGATTATATAATAATTTTGAAATAATTAATATAATTTAATATTTATCATATATATTGATTATTTTAATCATTATTAATGTCAATGTGATTTAGTGATGGAAAAACATTATATCAGTTTGTGGGGCGGTAGTCTTCCGTACGCACGAGTGATGACTTTGTTTCCTAATTGATGCATAAAGAGATGGATAAATATAATCACATAATTAAAATAACATCTTAGTATCTGTTATGTACTGGCTTAATGGAATTTTAATTATTAAAAAAATGATGGTGGAAAAAGAATGTGTAAAAAGAAGTAGCTCAGTGAAGGTGATTACATTTTCTTTGAAATCCCTCATAAGGATATCTTATTATGGACCAACGGGTTGGTATTATGAGAAGATACTTTTCTATATAATGTGTAAAAAGGTGTTTGGGAGAGATTATTTTAGTTTATTGTTTATCTAAATGGGTTGAGAGGTGTGAAGAAGTTTGTAGAGGGGGTTCTATTTTATAATTTAGAAGGAGGGTCTTTTTTGCGAATTCCATCAACTATTCAATAATGGGAGTCATTATCAACCATTTTTCATAGAAATTTAACAGTAAATAATTCAAGTTAATATAGGGTCTATCCAAACCTCAAAAAATTGAATCTAAACATTTATTAAAAATGTTATTCTCTTTACCTCCATAGAAAGTCATTTTTCCCATTTTAGTTTTCAACACACTAACTTGTTTTTTAACCTAGGTAAATTTTACATTAGAACTAAAATAGAATGATACATATTTTATAGTTTGGAAAAAATTATTTTGAATATGTAATAAAATTTCGAAAATACAAAATTTCATGTGCATCTAAAATTAATATCAACAAAAGCGCGTGTCACGAGAAAAATCCGTTTTAACCTTAACCAGAATAATTAATTTTTCTTACCTTTTTTGTAATTATAGTAAAAAATAATTATAGTTTATTAACTAATATTAATAAATAATATTCACAATATGGAATAAAGTTTATTAAATAAAATTAACATAAATTGGAAAATTTTATTCAAAAATGAACCTGCAAAACATGTTGAAAAACTATTCTCTAAATAAATGTATTTCTTAAAAATTATATGATCTTAAAATAATTATATTAATAATTATTATCATTATATCTAATTTTATTATTATATATAATCTATTAATTTCATTTAAAATTTTACCATTAGGTTTTATTTTAATTATTAAAATGGAGAAACATTATGCATTTAAAAAAAATTTCAAGAAAATAAGTATTAATCCATAAAATAAACATATACCACAGTCCAGTATAATCATGATTATAGGGTAACAAAATTTATTTAATATAAATTAACAATAAATAAGTTACATGGAAATAAAATTAAATGAATAATAGGACTTTTAAAATACATTGTTTATAGAAAAGAAATGTTTGTATCAAAAAAATCTATATTTTATACAATTCATTGGAAAATCAATATTTTAAAAAATATCCCAAAATTTCATCCTAAAATAATTTTGAAATTTTTATTTAAAAGGTGATATTTTTTTATAAAATAGATTTTACAAAAGTGTAATGAAGTATATACAATTCCTAAACAAAAAATTAAAAATAATACTATTTTTGAAGAATAAATTGATTTGATTGAGAATATAGTACTTAATTAAAAAAATATATTATATAAACCATTTATACATATATTCAAATTTTGATTAAATGTATTCATTCCCACTAACTTGATGTCTAGTTTACAATAGTTAAATTGAAGAATGATATTTTAATATTATACCACATATCACTTAATTCTCTTTGTTGTGTCTCTTATATGCTGTTGAACAAAATGTTCCCCTTTTAAATTTTCGGGGTGCTATATTCTATCCATCTTCAAAAAACTACTTATCATAATTTGTTCTTTATCCTTGAAAACAAGTGGTTGACCTTTTAAAAGTACTTTGTTGAAAATTAACATCATAAAAAGGTTTATCAAAATTCTTCCTAAAAATATAGGAGAGTGAAATAAAATGGTTATCAAAAGAATAGTTTTCCAAATACAATGCAATTATTGGGAAATAAACATAAGAAAATGGATGAAATAAATAACTTCCATGGACTATTATAGAGTGATAGGGAACACTACTATGATAATGTTAATAATTAAAAAACCATAAATATGTGATGGGTGAAAATACCATTGATTAATTAAAAATAAAGGTAAATATAGAATATTTTTATATCAACATTGTTTTCCTGAGTTGATATATTTTTTTACAAGAAATATAGACACCTATAAATTAGAAACATTTCATTGGTTGGTTATGATTAAATCAATTTACACTTCATTTATTACTCCATGAAATTAATATCCAAGAATAATTTTTTATCCTTAAAGAACTATACTTATCATTTAATAGATCACAAGATCCATAAAAGAGTGAGAAGTCTTTCCATCTATACCAATATAATTTCCAAAACCAAAATGGTTATCACATGTTATCCAATATAATACATTAATATCTAAAACCATATTAGTAAAAATAAAAGTCCAACATAATCCATTCCATAGGTATTTATCCATAAAATCATTTAAGTAAAAATAATGTCATATTAAATAAGAAATAATGTAGGATAATGTAAGATTTTATACCCTTGTCGCACTTTGGTATTGGGATCAAGTTACACAGACTTTCTGGATGTGACATGTAATCATCTCGCATGAATGTGTTCATTTTTATAAAACTATATTAATATAATTTTTATAATTTTAACAAATATATGAAGAAAATTCTCAAAAATAACATTAATTATCTAATCAATTTTTACCTCTACAGTTTTCTGCAAAATGTATTTTTCCCCAAAATCAAATAATAAAGATTGACTATTAGTACCTTAACAACAATTATCATATTAATGATAATTTTTATCAATAATTTTAAACATATTTCAACAAAATATTAAATAATTATTCCTAAATTAAAATTTTCACATACTAAGAACAAGGGTTATTTTACCCCAATTGTTTCAAAAAATATCTAAAATCATCTTAAACATCAATCACATAAATAACCAAAATATGTAGTAGTGATTCTAATAAAATTATTAACCATAGATGTATCATCTCATGAATATTTTTTTATCCAACATCAATATGTAATATTATAGGTTTCTAGTGGTTATATTATTTAATTCATCACAATTGTTCATATAGAAAATTTGAATTATCCTAAGAATATCCCCTGAATGATTCAAAAAAAGGTGTTAAATAAGGCCTTATTATTGTACACCAAGTGATGATCAAGTTGAATCCATACATGACCTTTTCATAGTTTTTACCCTAAGTATAGCTATTATAGAGCCACATCATCTTTTAGTTTATAGACATGGATGTATTTATTGGAAATCCATATAATCTCTTCCTTATCAAAAAGTTTCTATGTTATCCTATACATAGAATTATCCTTAATGTATTTTATAGGTTTATGTTCTCTAACCTATGTTTTTATAAATCTAGTTCACTTGGTTTCTACTGAACTATTTTTCATACCAGCTGTAAGGACCCCTACACAAGAAGAAAAAAATTATATGTTTCTTCGTAATAATGTCTTAATATATAAGTGATCTCATCTTAAAAGAAAGAATTGTTTATTAGTATTAGTAAACTAGATACATACTTGAGTCTTGAATAATATTTAAAATCATAAATTACAACATAATGAAAGTAAATATTCTTCATCCTTGAACTCCTTTCAAGATCCATTCTTCATATCATGAGGAAAGGAAAAAAATGATGGATGATCTCATATTCACTGTAAAGGGTATGTATAGTGTAATATCTCATGAATAAATAATGAATAATAAATATGGAATGGTTGATAATTTAAAGCAAATTCCATTTAATTGATAACATTATGAAGAAACATTTACATAGCTAATATCAATCCAGAAATGTCATGGATATTAAAAATTAATATCATAATGGCATAAATTCTTAATACTGGACATAATGATATGAGAAATAAATATATCTATACCGTCAGGACCTTACAAAAATATAGTTTAAACTACGGTAAGGTATAAATAAAAATCAAAATTCATTTTATCATAGTGATTTGTTTCATGAGACCAGTCAGCGCATCAAGGGGATGCATAATTATAAGAGACAAATGTTACCACAAGTCTATTTAATTCCATAATATTTAATAATCGATTTATGTTATGGAAAATAATCCTTATTAATAAATATTTTTATTGTATAAACAATATAGAATAAAAATACTTCACCATTCAGTCATATAACTATTATAGTAAAATACAGTATATAGACATTATAAATGGTTAAATCAATATGACTGTACATGATAATTAATATGGATATTTAAGGGAATTTTAATGTACAATGATCATAATAAAGTTAATGTTTCAGGGAAAATTAAATGAATATAAAATTAATCAAGATATTGAATGTCAATACTTTCCCTAGTCAAAGTGATCATAAATGATCCAACTACGAAAATAGATGGTGTATTTACACTATATACCCAATGTATTATAATTAGTATAAATGTTTTTCTATTGATGAATATAAATACTATAAAAATATATTTAAAATATTCTTTTGGAAAATACACTTTTAACATTGAAAATAATATTTTAAAACTCATATTTACTATAATATAAAGAAAAAATATTTCTTTGAAAATAAACTTTTAAAATTATATAGGAATCCTCAAAGAAATGAGAGGTCATGATGGTAGGAATTTATATACATCCTGATTATGTTAAAACAAACAATACTTTTATATTTTCAGTAAAAAAATCAGAACACACCTTCTTCGTAAAATTAAAATAAAATTACTTTCTATTTTTAAAAAAATTCAAATAGGGGTAAAAACATATTTAATGATTTAATATATAATATTAATATTATTCTTTTAATTATTTTATGGAAAATAGGGAAATGGAAGGAAAATAATTTTTAACCAAAAAGAGATATAATATTTCCTTTTCATAAAAAAGATTCAATCATTTTTAGTACCAAAAGAGTGTAAAAATGTACTATTACCATATAATATCATCAATATTGGGAGAATAAATAAATGAAATGGGTTTGTTATAAAATTATAAAATAATTTAATATAATGGAAATTCCATCATAAAAAGTACTAATTAAAATGATATTTAAACATAAATCCGTTCAATTCTGGTAAATTTTGAATAATAAACCTCATGAAAGAAATATTTTAAAATAAAAAATTAAATACCATCAATATTAATAGATTCATGTCTTAAAGTATCAAATCATTAGTAAATACACCTCATAAATATAAATAGGACAATAATACTAAATATGTCTCAACGGAGTGGAATTTGACACAAAATCCCTTACAATGACTATACCATTGATGTGAGAATTAATCAATGAATCAATTTTGGGTAACAAATAAAAATACACAAAAAAAGTTAAAATAAAATAAAAAATTATTAAATTCCATTTGACATGTAATCTTGACATAATATAATCAATGAAGAAGTGATATAACCCAATGAATGAAAATTCTGTTATGAAACACTTACTACCTCGAAAAATTAATATTAAATTTAATTGAATGAAATAATATGAATTGAGATGTAAAAATAAATGAATTATTAATTTTTAATGATATAACATGTATTAGGGAAAAAATATACACTATATAAAATAAGATGTGGTTCAAAATATTAGAATATTCCTCAAAGAATGTAAATTGAGATGAAATCCCTTATACCATATTTCTCTTTAGTTGAACTATATTTAAAATCCAATATAATGAGTTTAAAAAAGTTATTTATTTATTTTATATCTATATTAATTTTTACAATTACATATATTATCTCTTTATAATTTATTATCACAATTCTTTTAATAATATTTCATTTTTTTTCACTATTTAATGTTTTAACTGGTTTATTTTTTCATTGATTTTTTGTTATGGGTGTTCCAGTACTTGATAATAGGATATATATAAATAATATATATAATTTTATTAGTGTTACTTATGTCACCATAATAAATTATATAACTTTTTATAACCATTCAAGAATTTTATACATAGAAAATGAATTACATTTCTTCATGGATATGTTAGGACCAATGTATACACAAGCGATGATATCATTCCACTAAGTGGTCAAATAGAAATAAATTGGATGATATATTAATTTTTACATATTGATATCATGTAATATATATCATTTATTTTATTTATTTCCATTATTATGAAAATCCATGTGAGTCGGTGATGGAAAAAAATTATTTCGGTTCAAGAGGAGGCAACCCACCATACACACAAGCGCTGACTTTGTTTCCCATTTACTGGAGAAAGGGATAGATATATGTTACTACATAATCAAAATAACATCTTATTATATGGGAAATTATTGGGTTATAATATTGATACTTTTAATACATAATTGAATGTGGAAAAAGAATAGGTTAAAAAAGGATCTAAATGAAGATAACTGCCTTTTATTAGAAACAAATCCTTTGGATATCTTATTAAGGACAATAGGGTTTGTATTATTGGAATAAAAATATTTATAGAATGTGGATAAGGATTTTTGGGAGCAATTTTTACAGGTTTTAGTTTATCTATATTGCATTATAGGTGTGAACAAATTAGTGGATGGTGTAACATCCCAGGTAAATAAAGAATATTTCATTTTCATATTTATTAATATTTGTGAATAAAATGTTAATAATAATTTAAAGGTAATGATATGTTCGATGGCGTACCCAATACGCAACAACGAGTTTCATTGAAATCTTAAGTTGCACACTAATAATATTATAATATTATTTTAAATGGTTGTTAACGCCTAGCCATTGTTATGGCGGGAATGAAAAAAAACTAACTACAAAATGTTTATATATGTATGTTAAATAATTTAACAATTAACCAATAAATTATAGAGGCTTAAAATGCAAATGAATCATATTTTAAGCATAAATATTCTAATTTTCTTTAAAAGGTATATTAATAGTCTTTTGATGGAGAACCCTTTTTAAAAATAATTTTTTTCAATTTTATATATTATATTTGAAAAATTAAAATCCTTCTTTAGTATCAGGACATCAAAATTTATTTTGTGTAAATTTTTGTTATTTTTACGATGAAGTTCATTTTTTAATCAACAGTGAAAATGTTGTATTTTTATTCAAAAACTCATTTTAATATAATTAATTTATATGGTTAGATTATATTTTTATTTAGGTTTAAAGAGTATTTAAAATATAGTTTTACCATTTAATCCAATATTTGTCATTGTAATTAATTTCACATTGAAATTGGACATAAAAAAGTATCAATCTTTTGATAGACATTGTTTCTTAAAAACACGTTATTTATTTTGACAACGGGAATTAATTAGAAAATTAATTAATGAAACTTAAATGTTTTTAATTTGGTAAAATGGAAATAATTTTTTAATTTGCAATATCAACTTTACTTTGGATAAATTTTTGGTATTTTTTTGACAAATTTTCATTTTTAATGAATAGTGAAAAATACTGCACTTTACATCAAAACTGATTTTTCATCTAATTTAAATATATAGTAAGATTTTCCTTTTAATTATTTTTAAAGTGTAATTTAATTATGTATTTATCACTTAATAAAATTTTGTCCACTGAAGTAATTTCACTTTTCAATTGGATGTAAAAACAAGTCAATATGTGGGTAAATTTTACTTCTTAAAAAACGCGTCTTTGATTATGACAATGAGAATTATTTTTAAATTAATTATTGCAATTTATTTGATTGGAATTTGGTAAAATGGATTCCATATTTGGAATAAGAAGGTCCAAATTATATAATTAATACTTTTTGTTTTTGAACATTATGAATAGTAATGACGGTAATTATCTTTAATTATCGTGAATAATTATTAATCGCGTAGTTACAGGTAATAAAATAATATCATAATAATATAAAATGACCCCAAAATGTGTCCAAATCCTTTTTTTGAGTAATTTCCAACTTTGGTTATCTTTTTACCAAACATGTGGGCCCATGGAGTCACATGAGTGTGATACTGACATTTATGACATTATTTTTAAAAAGAAGAGAAATATAACAAAGGTTTGTATATCCTAAGTAAAAAAGATATTAATTTTGTTTAGATAAATGATATCTTAGAATATAAATATTAATTGGAAATCTGAAAATGTTTTCTACATCATGGTATTTGTTTTATAATTCTTCGAAATTATATAAATAAATTTATTTATGAGACCATGATGATGCAGTGATTATCTCATTAATGAATGATTTAAATAAAATGAAAATATAATGTAAAATATAAGATATACACTTTTCTAAAACCTATTTTATGGGTGTATTTCAAACCCTTATCACCTTATCCTAAAAATATATCCTTTTGGGACCTTTAAAATTGAAAAGTCATTTTACAATAAAGTAACATTTCAAGTCTTTCCAAAAGTGACCCTCCTCCCTCTTATAAAAGGCCCCCACCTCTACCCCTTACCCACAAATATCAAGCCATTAGATCGTCCAACCTCTGCTTATATTATCTCTTCACTTACCTATCGTACTCCTAGAAGCCTCACTTTGGGAAGAAGTCTTTCCAAGGAAGCCTTTGGCTCAAATAAAAAAGTGTTACCCGATTTAGAGGTAATGTCTTCTCTCGTGTTTCTTTATTTTATTTTCCTTATTCACTCACCACTATCTTAATGTTATTTCACCATATAATAAAACCTATATCCTCAATATTCATGTATTTTTTATGATAAGGATTCTACCTACACATACACACACCTCCGTCTAATGGTTAAAGAACATACTGTTTCTGTGGGTGGAAAATTACTGCCTCACGAAATGATGATTGTTCAATCTTCTTTTAACACCATTCATGTTGGAAATGAAGATGTAACTATATTTATATATGATATATATCATATTTATGTCCTTTAAATGCTTCTGTATTATATATTTAAAACATACCTTTATGCTTTGCATGTTGTGCAAATGCGATAATTTCATATGAGGAAGTGTGGACAACCACCCCCTCAAGTGATGTGACTCATTCATGCCAAACATGGAATTTATAAATAATGTTATGAATGAACATATGTTACATATATAACATATATATTATACTGTAATTATAAAATATATGTCTAATTTAGTTTTTAAGTCCATTAATATGAAAAAAAATTAAAGTAGCGTTCATGCGTACGTACCACTTATCGTATCCATGAACGGTACTATTCATTTCTTATGTCCAAACATTATGGAATATTATTAAGTACACATATACTGGATATATATTATATTTAAATCATGAACACCATTCAAGAGATGATTTACTTATAACTACATGGACAATTCTCTTCAAACAAGTTCATTTTTGACTCACGTACCGAACATCGACAAAACGTATGATATGAACTCACATAATTAACTAATTATTATAACACTATAATATTTGATATGAATTGAATGATAAAATTTAATGTAATTCCTTATGAAATTATAAATTTATCAAGGTTTATTATTCAGGAATATAATGAAACGAAAAAGTCAATTCAAACTTGAGGTAAGGGATTTCTTACCTCGCTTTTAATTTAGCGAGATATCCATTGTTCGCCACTTATTTTTTCATGTGGTGTTTTTGTACTTAAATTTGATATATATTTTCATGAATCTATTTATATTAATGGTATTATGTTATTAATTTGGTTCTTATTATCTTTTGTTCATATGAATCGATTTATTACAATGAGGTAAGGGGTTTTTATCTCACTTTTTATTCCCGTGAGATTCATGCTACATTTTCCACTATTTTCTTTTTTGTGGTGTGTGTACTACCCTTGATTGTATTTTTTGTGTAATATAATTTAATTTATGGGTATTTAAATATTCATTGTATGACCCTTATTGCATGGGTTGTATGTTTCGAAAGTTACCCAAACCAGTAAGAGAACCTTTCACCCGCCTCTTTTTAAAAGACTTTTATTGTTAGGTCTTTTGATTTACATATTATTATGTTGGGAAATGTTATTATATATCCTATTTGATGTAAATTTTATTTCCTTGTGATGAGATACCCTTTTATATCTCATAAAATCATTTTCTGAATATTAAAGTAATGTTGTTAGGCTGTCGAATTTCTGCAAGGTAACCTCTTACCCCAATTTCAATTCTTTGGGTTAAACCTCTACTTCTTGATTTTGTTATTCAATGAATATGTGTGGATCACCTCTGATTGTTTAAACTTTATATCCACTTATATTGAGTGTATTTATATTTTTCACACATAATAATATAATTAATTAATCTTTAATCTAAGGATACTGTCTTTATAAGGGATTTCGTCTCAATTTACATTCCATTGAGACGCCATTGTTGATATGCGCCAATTCACATTGATATGGTGTATATACAATACTTTGGAATATTATATCAAGAATACCTATATTATCATGATATTATAAAGTTTTTATTAAATGATATTCCTCAATTGTTTTTATTGTAGCATCTCCTATTTTCTAAGAGCTCCTTAACTAAAATATCGTCTTAATGATTTAATCTTATAAATATTTTTTATTAATTTCCATGTTTCGAATTGGTTTTAAATATTTATTTATATGGTCATTAATGTTTTAAAATATTAATTCCGTTAAAATATTAAAAGTGGTATGGGACACTTTTATTAAAAATTATCATTATTAAATGTTTTAAATGGTTTTCAAAATGGTTTGATAAAGCATTGATTATTTCAAAATGTTGAAATGATATATTTTGATTGCAATGTGGAAATGATATATTTCATTTATAATTGTTTTATGTGTTATGAATATTTTATGGTTATTGTTCATTGTTAAGTATACGGGTGGTTCCACGATAAACCTTGGGTGGGTGAGCCCGAGATAGCTCTTCAATGCCTTGGGTCACACAAAGGATTTAAACGCTAAGGTTTCTCTGAAGATATTTATTGAATATACTATGATAGGTATTCCAAATGTAACCATGAGGGTTAGTCCCTACTTAATAATGTTATTAATGCCTCAACATACCATTATGTCTTATGATTTCTATGAGTTATTCATAAATCTGATGATTTCATGAGGTTTTTTAAAGTACTTATGTTTTATGAGTAAAGTATGATTTCATTGATTCTTATGTATACATGGAATAATGTTTTCATTTCATATTTCTATATCCCTTATAGATATTTTTATGCTCATCCCAAGTTTTTTAAATGTTTTTCACTGAACATAAAGTGGAATAGGGTTAAAGATGGGATCAAGGAAATGTCATGTGATCTAAAACATGGAAGTAGACATGACTCTTTGGTTCAATAGTTTTTATTTTGTGAAAAAAATGGAAACTGATTAGATGTGTCTACTTTGTAATCATTGAGATGTAATAGTTATGTCCTAATTATATAAAACTCTAAACCTGGAAATATCCTCAATGTGTATTCTTGAAATAACTCAAGATTATGTAATGTTTAAGTCCGAGGTCCTTATAGTTGGTATCATTGATCAATTTAGATAACTTTAGAGGTTATGATATTCTTTAATCACAAGTGACATTACCATAATGGATAGGATTTTAGAAGGAGTCATAGTTATTTTTATAAAGTGAATGAGTTTAAGATAACATGAATAATTATATTGTAGTATTTAACCTCCTCATAAGATATTATATGATTATTTTACTGATATACCCACAGTTACCTTTTTGGTAATAGTAAATGGTTGGATCTAGCAGGCACCAAAGTGACAGTGGATGTGAAGAAAACTGTGATGGTTTTCTGAACGAGAAACTGAATGATATGGGAGCTGAAATGAGAACTCTTGTGTTTATTATCAACCAACTACCTAGAGTCATTATTGATCACCTGAACCTTAGTGATTTTTATATGGCATGATATATGAAAGAAAAAAATACCTACGGATGTTCAGGTAATAATAATAAATGTAAGAATGTTTACAAACTAATGTGTCAAAGATGTTGAAAGAAACATATAGGAAAATGTTTCAAAGGGTCAAAAATATTCTATATATGTGGAAATGAAGTTCATAATGCAATAACCTTCCATGGAAAAAAGAATCATATAGTTAACTCAACGAAAGGGAAATAAGTAAATTTTCAAGGATTAATTGAATGTTTTAAATGTGGTGTGCATATCCTTTATGCTGACACATGTCCTACGAAGAATTTTCGGGAATGGAATCACAATGATCCTATAAATATTCTTTTACCAAAACCAAATTCCATAATAATTGAGGATGAAGAAACTAATAATGACCAACGAATGTTATGGATTATTTTTTAGCATATGTTTTCCTATTACTTAAATCATAGGATGTGATTCCTTATTTTGATTTTAGGAAATAAGTATTTCATAATAAGTTGTAAAGAATGGTTAATGGATAATGAATAATTTTTAATGAGTAAGAAGTCAACATATAAAGGATTCAAGAGTTATGATAGATTTTAGGATGGTGAAATTCTTAAAAGTATTAAGGATCTTTTGATGATGGGATTACATTAGAATACTTTTTATAGTATGTGTAACCCTGATGTTTGATATATGAAAATTTTATTCAAGGAATAATTATATTTTCTTTTGTGGATATAGTTATAAAGAACCATTTGTGTTTATATGATCATTTAATTTGAGGTAAATACAGGTTAATACCTTTTGGGAAGAAAAACAAAAGTTATTAGATAACCATTATGGTTAAAATATGTTATGGTTATTTTTGATGAATTTATCTCATTTTGGGAATGTTATAAAATTATAAAGTTTTTAAATGGGACAACACATAGAGTGTGTGACAACTCATCACGTCGGACAAAGCTTCAAGAATCCAACCCACAACCATAGTGCGACTAATATTTATTGCCTACCACTGGACTACGTGAAGTCCCTGGTTAGTATGACTAATTATTTTTAGTTAGATGATATTATGATCATGAATAAGGTGACTTTGGGAAATGATTAACCTATCATGGAGGATCTATGATTAGGTTAATTAATTTTCAGTATGATACTTTAAGACTAACTGATGTTATTTGGAGGTAAATATTAAGATTTACCATGGAAGAATATATGATTAAATCTTTGAGAGATTTGTGTTTCAATCTTAGTTTGGATTACTTTGACAAATTTTATGGATAACTATTTATTTAATGGTCTTTCTTGAACCTTGGGTTCTTTATACTGAATTTTGTAGATTAAGAGTAGTATTGTTTTTATAAAGGATTATCCTTTTGGGGATTATATTATCTTGTACTAAAAATTTTGGTTTTGGTTAATATCTAAAGGCATGGGAAATATATATTTCATCTTTTTTGGATTATGTGATTCTCAAGATTTTGATTATAGCTCTCTTAATGTAAATAAGTCATCCTAAATACTCATCTTTTGGAGAAAATATGTGTTTGTGTAAGAAATCTAGTAATAGATGAAAGTCTACATGAAAAGTAAGTATGTTTCCTTATGATTTAGTTAAGATAATAAATAAATTTCTTAATGAAAAGTAACTTAAAACAAAAACAATGTTTGTTAACTGTTACTACTGGGGAATCAAATACCATTGAACACATCACAAGTTTGTGATTTTATGGTGGTTAAAATTATCCTAGAAATATTTTCTATCACTCTCCATCATAACGTGATGGTTTGTTTTCTCCTCCATATCCATGTTTTCATGGAATAATCTTATATGTTGTATTAGGTGACCTTTTTACTTTTCTTTCTTTATTTTAAAGTGATATTTTAATTTATTCCTTTTTCAATGTGGGGATTTTAAAGAAGTTTTCAAGCCCAATTTTAAAATTTCTAGGACACAATTCTCAAAAGGGGGAAGGATGTAACGTCCCAGGTAAATAAAGAATAGGAAATTTTCATATTTGTTAATATTCGTGAATAAAATGTTAATAATACTTTAATGGTAATTATATGTTCGATGGCGTACCCAATACGCAATAACAAGTTTCTTTGAAATCATACATTGCAAAGTAAAAATATAATAATATTATTTTAATTGGTAGTTAATGCCTAGCCGTTGTAATGGATGGAATGAAAAGAACTAAATTTTTAATGATTATATATGTTTGTTAAATATTTTAACAATTATCCAACAAATGATAGATTCTTAAAATGCGAATGAATCCAAATTTAAGCATAAATATTATAATATTATTTAAAAGTTAGATTAAGTACCTTTTTTTGGAGAACCCTTTTTAAAACTAATTTTTTTCAATTTTATATGTTATATTTGAAAAAATAAAATCCTTCTTTAGAATCGGGACATCAAAATTTACTTTGTGTAAATTTTTTTAATTTTCCGATAAAGTTTATTTTTAAATAAATAGTGAAAATACTGTATTTTAATTTAAAACCCCTTTTTAATATAATTTATTTGTAAGGTTAGGTTATCTTTTTGATTGGGTTTAAAGAGTATCAAAAATATATTTTTACCATTTAATCCAATTGTGGTCATGGGAATTAATTTCACATAAAAATTCGACATAAACAAGTGTCAATCTTTTGATAGATATAGATTCTTAAAAACACGCTATTTGTTTTGAAAGTGGGAATTAATTACAAAATTTATTAATTCAACTTCTATGTTTCTAATTTGGTAAAATGGAAATCATTTTTTAATTTTAAATATCAAATTTACTTTGGATAATTTTTTTTGTATCTTTCTGACAAATGTTAATTTTTAATGAATAGCGAAAAATACTGCATTTTACTTCAAAATTTATTTTTCATATAATTTAATTATATAGTTATATTGTACTTTTAATTGTTTTTAAAGTGAAATTGAATTATTTTTTTATCACTTAATACAATTTTTTTCATTTTAGGTATTTTCACTTTTCAATTGGATGTAAAAACATGTCAATCATTTGATAAATTTTACTTCGTAAAAAAACCCGTCTTTGGTTGTGACAACGGGAATTATTTTTAAATTAATTAATAAAATTTATGAGTTTGGAATTTGGTAAAATGGATTCCATATTTGGAATCAGAAGATCCAAATTATGTAATTAACATGCTTTTGTTTTTTGACATTATGAATAGTAACGATGGTAATTATCTTTAATTATTGTGATTAATTAGTAATTGCGTAGTTAAGGGTAATAAAATAATATTATAATAATATAAAATGACCCCAAAATGTGTCAATATCCTAGTTTTTGAGTCATGGACGACCCTGTGAATCTTTTTACCAAACTTGAGAGCCCATGGAGTCACCTGGGTGTGATAGTGCCATTTATGACATCATTTTTAAAAACAAGAGAAATATAACAAAGGTTTGTATATCCTAATTAAATAAATATTAATTTTTATTAAATAAATCATATCTTAGAATATATATAGTCATTGGAAAGATAAAAACATTTCTACTTCATGGTATTTTTTTATATTTTTTATACATTAAATAAATAAATTTATTTATGAATCCATGATGTTGTAGTGATTACCTCATTAATGAACTATTTAAATAAAATGCAAAGATAAGCTAATATATAAGACATAAACTTGTCCTAAAACTATTGGATGGGTGGATTTATAACCCTTATAATCTTATCCTAAAAATGTATCATTGTGGGACCTTTAAAATCTGACAATCATTTTACAATAAAGTAACATTTGAAGACATTCCAAAAGTGACCCTCCTACCTCTTATAAAAGGCCCCCACCTATACCACCTTACCCACACCTCTCAATCTTTGGATCCTACATCCTATGCTCATATTGTCTCCCAACATCCCTATATTACTTCTATAAGCCTAAATTTGTGCATATGTCTTTCAAAGGAAGCCTTTTGCTCAAATAAAAAAGAGTTACCCGATTTAGAGGTAATGTCTTATCTCGAGTTTCTTTCTTTTATTTTCCTTATTCACTAACCAATATATTCTTAATATTTTATCCCATAATAATAGCAATATCCTCAATATAATAAAAAAATTTATGATAATTATTCTACCTACACTTACACACACCTCCGTCTAATTGTTAAAGAACATACTGTTTTTGTGGGTGGCGAATTACTGCCTCACAAAATGATGATTGTTAAAACATCTTTTAAAACCATTTAGGGTGGAAATTAAGATGTCACCATATTTATATATGATATATATTATTTTTATTTCCTCTCAATTATTCTGTATTTTATATTTATAACATACCTTTATGCTTTGCATGTTGTGAAAATGCGATAATTTCATATGAGGAAGTGTGGACAACCGCCCTCTCAAGTGATGTGACTCGTTCATTCCAAACATGGAATTTATAAAGAATGAAATTAATGAACATATTTTTCCTATATAACATACATATTATACTGGAATTATAATATATCAATGTCTAATTTACTTTTAATGTCCATTAATATGGCAAAAAATGAAAGTAGCATTCATGCGTACGTACGACTTACCATCTCCATGAATGGTACAAATCATTTCTTATATCCAAAAATTATGGAATATTATTAAAAACATATATACTAGATACATATGATATCTAAATTGGGAAAACAATTTCAGAGATGATGTACTTATAACTTCATGGACAATTCTCTTCAAACAAGTTCATTTTTGACTCATGTACCGAACATTGACAAAATGAATGATATGAACTCACATAATTAACTAATTATTATACCATGATAATATGTGACATTAATTTAATAATAAACATTAAATTATTTCCTTAAAAAATTATAAATTTACCAAGGTTTATTATTCAAGAATATAAAGAAACAAACAAGACAAGTCGGACTTGAGGTAAGTGATTTCTTACCTCGCTTTTAATACCATGCGATTTCCACTGTTCGCCACTTATTTGTTGGATGTGGTGTATTGTGTATTGAAATTTCATATATATTATCATGATTATATTTATATTCAGGGAATTATGTGATTCATTTAGTTCTTGTTATCTTTTGGTCATATGACTCGATTTATTACAATGAGATAAGGGGTTTTTATCTCACGTTTTATTCCTGTGAGATTCATGATACATTTTCCACTATTTCCTTTTGTGTGGTGTATGTACTGCACATGATTCTATTTTGTGTGTAATATAATTTAATTTATGGGTATTTAAATATTTATTTTATGACACTTCTTTCATGGGGTGTATGTTTTGAAAGTTACCCAAATCGGTAAGGGAACCTTTCACCCTCCTACTTTTAAAGGACTTCTTTTTGTTAGGTATTTTAATTTACATCTTATTATGTTTGGATATGTTATTATATCTCCTTATTGCTGTAAATTTTATGTCCAAGTTATGATATACCCTTTTTATCTCTCATAAACTCATTTTCTAAATTTTAATGTGATGTTCGTTAGGCTGTTGAATTTCTGCAAGGGAACTTCTTAACCCAATTTCAATTCTTCGGGTTAAACCTTTAATTGTTGATTATGTCATGATATTAATATGTTTGGATGACCTCTTATTGTTTTACACTTAATATCCACTTAAATTGAGTGTATTTATATTTTTCACAGATAATTATGTAATTGATGTATCCTTAAACTAAGGATACCATCTTTATAATGGATTTTGTCTCAATTTACATTCCATTGAGACTTCATTGTTGATATGCAACAATTAACTTTGATATGGTGTATATAATTTCCTTTGGAATATTATATCATGAATACCATTATTTTCATGATATTATAATGTTTTGATTAAATGATATTACTCAATTATTTGTATTGAAGCATCTCCTATTTATTAAGTACTCCTTAACTAAAATATCATCTTAATGATTTAATATTATAAATATTTCTTATTAATTTCCATGTTTCAAAATGGTTTTAAGGATTAATTTATATGGAAATTGGTGTTTTTAAATATTAACTCCTTTAAAATATTCAATTTGGTATGGGACACTTTGATTCAAAAATCTTTTTATTAAATGTTTTAAATGGTTTTGAAAATGGTTTGATAATGCATTGACTATATCAATATATTGAAATGATATATTTATATTTAAATGTGGAAATGTTATCTTTGCTTTATTTTTATTTTATGTGTTATGAATAGGATATGGATATTGGGCATTGTTATGTATATGGGTGGTTCCGTGATAAACATAGGGCGGGTGAGCCTGAAATAGCTCTCCAATGCATTTGGTAACGCGATGGAGTTAAATGCAAAGGTTTCTCCAAAGAGATTTAGGGAATATAATGTGATGGGTATTCCAAACATGGCCATTAGGGTTTCTCCCTACATAATAATGTTATGAATTCATCATGTTACCTTTATGTCTTATGATTTCGATGAGTTATTCATAAAAATTATGATTTAATGAGGTATGTTAAAGTACTTATGTTTTATGAGTAAAGTATGATTTCATTTATTCTTATGTATACATGGACTAATGTTTTCTTTCCGTATTTTTATATCACTTACTAAGCATTTTAGGCTCATCCCATGTTTTTGAAAAGTTTTTCACATGAAATAAACTGGAATAGTTTCAAGGATGGGATCAAGGAAATGTCATGCTCTCTAAAACAAGGAACTAGACATGACTCTTTTGTTCAAGAGTTTTTATTTTGTGAAAAAATGGAAACTGAGTAGATGTGTCTACTTTTTAATCCTTGAGATGTAATAGTTATGTCCAAATTATCTAAAACTCGAAACCTGAAAAAATCTTCAACATGTATTCTTGAAATAACTCAAGATTAAGTAATGTTTATGGTTGGGGTCCTTATAGATAGAGTGCCCTTTTATAACTGTATAGGAGTGAAATTTTTTGTTAATGACAATAACTATTCAATAATGGGAAGTAAATGTCAACCCAAACTACAAAAAAGTTGATAAATAAATTGTTTTCTGGAATAAATGTTGATAAACACATCCAACTGTAAAAATAATGTTTTTTACTATGTCATTCCATCTTCCTCTATCTTTAGTCACTTTTACCATTACAGTTTTCACCAGATTAACTAGTATTTTAAGGAATGATAATTTATCATTTAAGCCTGAATATAATTTATAACTATTAGATAATTTGGAATCACTGACTATTAATTTGAAGTAAAATTTATCAAATATTAAATTCCATGTGTGTGGAAAATTAAATTTAACAGAAGCACATAAAAAGCGCAAAACCCCGTTTTAACATTTACCATGGTAATTAGTTTTTTTATTGTTTTTAATTTAATTATGAATAAAAATAAATTTTAGATTATTAACTAATATTAATAATTATTATTAAAAAGTAAAAAAAAATTAAAAATAATTCATAGAAGTTGAAAATTTAAATTTCAAAATGGAACCCACAAAAAATGTCAAAAAATGGGGGTTTCATGAATAAAATGATCATACATTAACTATATGAATTTGATCATCATTATATGGATGAAAATTAATATATTTTTATATATAAACTCTAAATACCATTTATATATTTTTCTATTAGTGGTTGTTTTAGTTAATTAAAATAGAAGAACTCTATGCTCCTAAATGCCATTTAAAAAATATTTTTATTATAGAAAATAAACATACACATAAATTTGGAATAATAAAGAAGAAAATTTAATAATTTAGATTAAATATAACTAAATAATAATTTTTTTATTTGGAAATAAATTTCCATTAAAAATCAGACTTTTTATTTACATTAATTATTTAAATGATATGAAAATTTTTTACAATGAAATATTTTTAGCTGTTCGCGGAAATATAACAATTTTCATAAAAATCCCAACATTTCACCATAAAAATATATTAACATAATGATTTAAAAAATGATTTTATATTTTGAAATATAATTTATGAATTTTTTATAAATTAATAATAATTAAAAATCATAAATTGACAAATAAATGAAAATGTATCATTGATGCATAAAATGATTTTACTAACAATTATGTACTTATTTATAAATACATTATATAATTTTTTTTCATATTTTCATAATTTTATTTAAGAAATTCACTTCCAAAAAATTAATGGATAGGTTATAATGATTATATTAAATAATAATATTTTAATTATATAACATAGATCGTTAAAACTCGATTTCTCGTATGATAAACAGAATCGAACATAACGTTCTTATTTTATATTATTAGAGAGTTACAAAATATTAATTCAAACATGATATTTAATTACTATATATTTATTATAGAACCATTATCATATATATCATACTATATTTCATTCCCTTTTAATTTTGAATTTTCATTTATGTTTACAATTCCACATCAATAACATTATTTTGGTGAAAATTTGTTTGTTTTCCATGCATGTTTTGATTTAACATTTATAGTCAATGGTCCATGGGCATGGTTTCATCATCTCCAAAAAATTATTCATTTTATAAGTATCATATTTTTTCAGTACATAATCTTTTATAACTACTTGGATAATGTGGTGATGCAAAATTAATTACATCACTTCATGGATATGGTAGTATGTACCTATGAAAGAGTGGTGTTTTCATTTTATAACAAATAAAAAAGAGATATATATTTGAAAAAATATATTTATATAAAAATTATAATATCCTAAATAAAAAAATAACTTAGTTGAATCCTTCCATTTGAAAATCCATGTTTGTAAAACATCAAAAATGAACCACATTGCTTCGTGGAGGTAATAGTGCACACATACACATGAATGACATTATTATTTATAATATGATAGATGTATGGTAGAAAATTGTATTAATATTAACATAAAAAATTAAATATAGCAATGATAGTTATTTAATCATGTTAATATTGTTATATATGATTTTTAGGATCTTAATGAATAAAAAAACTCAAAATAGATTAGTAAATACACATACATATTATATGAGAAACCTCATTTGGCTTACACCTTAAGCCATTAAGGGAATGAATTTTGGGGGGGAAATATTTAATAAATTATTAATGAATTTATTAAGATATTGGGTCTGTTATTGGACGATATAGATGGATTTATACATGTGAATGAGTGAAGGGTATAGGGCATCCATTTACAAGTGATGGGAGTGTAACTATTCTAAATACATAAAATTTCAAAATATAATAATCTAATATTCATGTTCATGAGAAACAAAATTGAAAAGGTTTTTAAGAAAGGATAATTTTAGGTCTAAATATCTTCAAATATTATAATTTAAAAAATTTTAAATTATCTTTGAAACCTTATCTTTTTTGTTGTACCCCCTTCTTAACCATCTTTAACCTTAACTGAGGTAGTATGTTTTTACCATAGATAATAATCACTATGACCAAAAAATAAAGGTATCCACATTTAAAAATTCTAATTTTTTTTTCCAAATATGTATTTTTTTATAAAATTCATTCTATACGATTGACATAAATTATATTTAAAATTATCTTTCAAAACACAATGAAAACCATTTTAAGAAGATTGAATTTTCAAGCCTAACATTGAATTTATTCTCATTAAATGTGTTGTAAAAATAATTATATGAATAATAATTTATTAAATGTAATATATTTTCTACTATAATCATTAATATCACTCATAAATACTTATTAATTTAATTTATTAATATAAAAACATTGCACACAATTAAACCATTTTTTATGAAAAATATCACTTCTTACGTTCTTATGATTTCATCATCATTTTTACCCAATTAATAATAAATATATGAAATTTTATTCATTTTTTAACATTAAATTCCAATATATTTCATCAAAATACATGTTAATTAGTGATCAAGAATCATGATATATACAAACTAAAATAATTTTCTAAATTTTTCTTTTAACGTAAAAAGATATTATTTTTAACAATTATCAATTTACTACCTATATCCCTAGAATTAATAAATAATTTTTAATTTAGGAAATATTATTAGATAATTATAATTAATTATTTATAACTATTTATACCCTCTATTCCAATGGCTATGAGATAATATTCATATTTATTAATAATATTAAAATAATGTATCGAGTTTCATTTAAACTCAAAGTTTCACAGAAATAATGTTATAATTTTTTTATTTAAATATAACTAGATAATAACATATTAGGGTGTTAATTTTTTTTACCACTCATGGGTAATATATATTAAACATCATATAGAATATATAATATCCTCATGGTCTGATTAGATATAATACATTACTCTAGATCAATGTAAATGTCCATAAATAAGTATCTTGAGAGAATATCATTCCTATGATTAGAATAAGAATATATCGATAAATAAATAATCCTGAAATGATATGATGACTAAAATGGAATCATAAAACCTGAATATACCATTTTCCATAAGTAAATACCAATCAATGTGAAGTGGATGTATACCCTATTTGATAAAAATACCAAGGGGAAGTACCAATTTCCTATCAATGATGGTGTAAATGAAGGGGACACATGACCAAATCCTTAATATAGGGGACCAATTTTTTATTGATGATAATGTGGTTCTGGGGGATAACTTACCAGATTCCTAATTTGGAGGAAAAAATTACCTTTTGAGGAAATAGTCAATCTTGGATATGTGACCTCATATTTCTTCTTTATTCTCATATCATGGCCATTAAGACCCTCCAAGTTGATTTCTGGTTCATACTGAGAATAAAATCCAGGTGGAGATCCACTATTTGACTACTACAGAAATAATATGTAATTATTGAAAAATAATACATTAAACCAATCATAAAGCCTTAATAAAGAGATATGAAATCATTATGTGATATCTCATTATTTATAACCCATGGTAATGGGTAATATCATGTCATCATCATATCCGAAATATTTCCACAAACATCATCACCATTGGACACAAGAATATAAAATATTATAATCACTCCATAATTATAAATTTATCTTGTGGTAAGACACTCTATATCAATTCAGTAATCTTAATAAATCCGATCAATGGAATGTCAAACTAGTATCATTCACAAGTTGGTTATCTTATCAAGGATAAATAATGATTTATTGGATATCCCCCAAACATAAATGAATTACATTCCATGTGATTTCATTATATAGTTATAAACAAGAAGGATATGTGTACCATAACATAAATTATGAAAATTAATCACAATTCCAAACTCCGAAGTCTCCTTCGAGTGTCTCCCAATTCATAACACTCATTCAAGGTTTATAGAATTGTGACACTACTCAAGGATTGTCATTTGGATTCATGAATATAATAGACTACTCATTTTTCTAAAATATATGTTGACAATAAGGTGAATATTTAATTTAATTTTTGGATAGAATGGAACAACATGTTCCCTCTAAAAATGATATGTGCTATGACATGGGAAAATTCATTACTTATAGGTCGGGATGTTTATAGTGTAAACATGTTCATGGGATGGTCATCAATGACATCTCGGATCCATAGCGTAGTTAGTTCAAATCTCATAGGTTGTTGAATCATCATATCTTTCACATTAAACACACAAAGTTATGGTCAGACCATTACTTCATTCTTCCAAGGACTTAATTCCAACTCAAGAGGGAAATAATTAATTTTTGAGTTATGAACGCTACCCAAATACATTTTTACCCCCCACCTCGACCAAGTTTCATGTTTACCCCTAATTATCATTTTTTCATATAGATGATCATGATTTACACCTTAGTCCATTTGATAACTAGAGTTTCTTTTTAAAAAAATAAAACCCATATGGTCAGTTTTCCTTCTCCAAACATAATTTCTAGATCCATTATAATAACCACTACCAGTACATTACACCTCAAAATTATTAATACTACCTATTTTGTTACAACCACCAATTACAATTCCAAAGGCAGAAGACCTCCTCATTTTATATACAGTGATATTATAGCCAATAGTAATTATTTTTTATTTTTTGATATTCATTATGGGTTCATATATTTTTATATTTATTTAAAATTGATCCACCATCAGGATGGAAGTGATACAATGATACTCTATAGGTTTGAATGTTTATTACATTTATTTGTGAAGTTCATGACATTTAACACCATGAAATAATAATAATAATAATAATAACATTAACAATAATAATAATTCAAATTCATGCATAGTTTTTAGTTATGTAAGTGACCCCTATAATGGTTCATGCAGTCCCATCTATTACTTTTATATTTTGGGTGATATAGGTGTTTTGGAGGAGGCTGGAGGTGGTTCAGTGGAGGTTAGAGAAATATCAGAACTACAAAATACTTTTTAACTTATAAAAGAGTTGTGTTTGTTGTATGTTGGTGGTTATAAACTTGTGTATCTAGCCAGTTATGGATTATACATGGTATAGGGGTGGACGTAAGAAGTATTTTTCTATTATATTATATGGATTTATAGTGTATGTTTATTGATGCATGATGTTCCATGTTTTCTAAGAAAAATAGGTTTATTTCCAAGATGTTGGTTTTATAGTATAAGTTTTATAGTCCCATGGAATATATTATATGAACATTTAATTTATGCCATAAATTGGGTGAGATGCATGTTCTTTAGAAACCTAATTTTTTTATTCTCCTCTCATTTCGCCACACATCCCTCTTTCAGTTTTAGGTGTACCCTATGTATTTTTTTAATGATCTTCCACCCTCTTTACTTACACATTGAACTGATGGTCCGGGTTGTGGTGTCTTGGAATTCTATTGTAATTCCTCTCGCATTCCATGTTGTTTCTTCTATTCTAACATTGAAATTTTCTTACAGTATTGTTGGTTTTTGTTGGGGTGTGTTCTGCTATAATTTTGACAAACCTTTAGTGCATTTTAGGTTGCTCCAAGGATTTATTATGTGGTTTTGGTTGGGGAATTTATTTTTTCCCTATCAGTGCTCAATAAGATCAAAAAGATTTTTTAATATATGAGATTCCTTTTCCCTCCCTTTTATATTTTATGTATGAGGGTGTCTTGTTTTCATTTCATTAGGGTGGATATTAAGGATTGGAATAATAAAAATAATTAATTGGAGTAATTATATTTCATGGGTATGAGGGAGATATCTCATTCTATGTTTCTTTGATATATGTTGTTGAGGAATTTTTTCATACTTATTGAAAATATGGAATGTAACAGCTCTTCGAAGACCATTTTTCACCGTAGATGGTAAAATATTTCCATTTCTATGTTTTTCTGTGATATCACCCTGAGTAAAGGAAAAATTAATGTATATTTGGATTAGAAATTGGTTGGTAATGTAATCTAGTTTGTGTTAAAATATCCGTTCTAAATAAAGAAGTAACGAAATTAAATCCATTGAATTAAATTTGGAAGTAGTGATGTGTTACTATTATTTCATCTTCCTTTGTTGCATTGCCCTCCATGATTCGGTCTATTTTGAGGTGGTGTCGGTGAATAGCTATGATTTGTAGTGTGTGGGGTTGGGATGTGATCTGGTCAATTTGCATGGATGCTATGTAAAAAATAATTTTTATGTGGTTCATGTAGGTTGTTGTGCATTGTGGTGATGATGTGTGGTAGAGATGTGTGGGGATGATGCATGTGGTGATGTGTTGTTTTAGTGTGAAATATTTTTGTTGTAATATGTTGTTTGGATTTAAAATATGCGGATATTGTGGAAGGATTGTTTGGATGGTGTGGCGGGACAATGATAGTTAATATGATATCGGTGTGTTATTGTGTAGTGGTTGTGATAGTTTCCTGCATACCGATAGAATAATTTTTATCACGGTAAATGAATATGAATCGAGTATAACATGATGTGTGGTAAATGGATTAAAAAATTAAATAAATTAATGGGTTCTGTGGTGTAAAATGAAAAGGTAAAATTGATAAAAGTAGTGGAATATATAACTGAAAGTGGGAATATGTGTGTTTTTTTAGGTTCTTGTGTGGTTTTTACATGTTGTGTTCAATATAGTGGTGCCGGTGGTTGTGATGTGTATGTTTTGGTATAGTGGAAGTGATGTGGTGTGAGTTAGTGCAGTTTATATGAACCCATAAATTGGGTATTGGGTGCTATCTATATGAAATGTATTTAATGTTTTTTCTATATTTGACCAAGTTGAGTTGGATAACCTTACCAACAATAAGAGTTTTAAGGTTTTATGTGTTTTTTGCAATATATAGGATAGTGGTGATACATATGGATGGATAACCCCCTTCCAAACACTTCCAATAGTAATAAATTCCCAGGTTTATTAAAGGGAGATGTAAAGTGACAACCCATTCGTATTTGGGTGAGGAGAGATGTGATGTGATGAGGTAGTGATTTTATGTGACATGCAGTGGGGGTTATTCATGGTAAGAGGATGTCACATGGTTTATGTCCTTAATGTTAATGATACCAAACTATATTGGTTATGAGATGAGATATTGTATGAAAACCCATGTAGGGTTGGGTGAGATGTAATGAGATTGCCTATATGTCTTCGGATGTGATGGGGTGTGATGTGCTTGTGATGTGATGGTACCTATAGCTAGTATAAGATGTTAAACCCTATGAGGTTGGTGTAGGTGGGGATGAATCTCGACCCACATCAAAGATGAGTGAGATGTGATGTGATATTTATATAACAAATGTGAGCACATGATATCTAACATCCGTGCATGTGAGTTGAAAATAAATAATGAAGAAGTAGTGTGGAACCTTTAATTGTCTTGATATAAATGCTATATCCCAATATTGGATGTTTTTTATGTGAGTAGTCTATGTTGTGGCTGGTTTTGGTCAGTTTACAAGTATAGGTTCTTGTTGGTAATTTTGTTTATTCACTGGTGAATTTGCAAGATCTTTTCACATGTGCACCTGAGACATTGGTTATTTTCCTACTTAATAAAATTTTATTCTCAACCTTCATATATAATTGTTTTAATGTTTTCAAGAGGACATTGGGGATCAAGATAGAAATTATTAACATGGGGTATGCAGTTACTATTTAGTCACTACTATAAGATTTTCTTTTTGGGTATTTACCTGGAGATATTTATTGTATTGGTTTAATTTAGTTCACACATTATGGGATGGTTTTAGATTTAATTTAGGTTATGTACATGAGTTATTTGTGGTTTTATATCCAATCAGTTGATCTTGTTTTATTATAGTGGGTAATTACTCCCACTATGATATTTTTATACCCTTGGTTCTATTCAACAACCCGGGGCCTACTGGAGGTGAGAATCAAGTGTTATTTTCTCATTTAATTGTAGAAGATTTATAGGGAGGGATCATGAAAGAATCTTATTGGAGGTTTTGGTTGAGAGAAAAGATGGATTTTGAGCTTGGCACTATGTGGTTTTTATGAGATATTTGTGAAATTATTCCAGTGGATCTTGGTGTGCTGTGTAGGATAGGGAAAATGGTGTGGACATGAGATTTTATCCCCCTATGATCTAGTTCGATGACACTAATATTATTGAGAGAAAATGTGTAGTTGACTGTATTATAGGGTAGAGGACCAAGAGAGGTATATATATCATGAATGATTTTGTTCATGTCTTGATTTTGTTTTCATGGTAAATTAAAAGCAATTAAATAAATATTCTTTGACAAAATTCCCTTTACCAAAGGCAGGGATTCATTATATTTTAAGGAATAGTTCCTTCTCTTAATTGATGAGTAGTTATGGTATTTGTGTTTATAACTCCCTGACCCCAGTTACCCAGAGTCGGTGCATTATTACATAACATTGGCATGATCACGAGAAAGATCAAATCTCGAATTACCGATTGGTTTAGTAGCATTGGAAACACTAGATATATTCATAAAGTTTTACATTACATCATAAAGTGAAAAAACTACAACAACAACATAGTCTCCATATTCCACATTCATAGCCCCACATTCTATCCCTGCAGGTCATTCATAAATTACTTCTTCACATCCTGGGAAAAATAAAACACAGAAAAGGGGTGAGCTCAAATGCCCAGTAAGGATAACAATATAGCGGAAACATTCATAAATAAGAAAAAACATTTAAGGCAATGTATAACTTAAAACAAAAGCCTTTTAAACTGTAAATTCAATATAGTATGGCAAAAATAAATGAAATAATTCCATTTACTTATTCACATTGATATTCTACTAATCGAATAATCACATGAAATATCAATAACCACTTTCATAATGATGGAATTCATAATGCCAGACTATCATAACCACATAGCGAAGGCCTCGTGCCAAGACTACAAATAAGATTTTTTCAAGGCCTTGTGCCAAGACACTAGTTTGTATCATGAGACCTACCGATGCATTGATGAGCTATAGCGGGCTCCACCCGTCACATATTAAGTCCAATTAATTCCCATATGAAAAGGTTTAAACATAACATAAACATTCGTATTAAAACTATCATACGAAATGTCAATACATTCACCATGAACTATTAATGGTATAAAAATAGAACATCCATAGTCAAACATATCACAAGACCTTAAAACAATATAGAAGTTTTGTATCATAATAAATCAAATTCAAATAAGCGTAAAATCCATCAAAGGATGTTGACATAAATGAAATCAAAACTCTTTTTATAGAAATATATCGTTCTATTTTGAAATAATTTAAGAGTATTATATTTATGAAATGAAAAATTTTCTTTGAAAATATTCTTATAAGCTTGTAAGAGAAGCTTTGACGATTTTATAATGGCGGAAAATAGCCGCACCCTCCGTATAAGTTAAAAAACATTCATACCTTAATTTTGTCGAAAAGGTTAAAAAGCACATTGTTTGGAAAACAACAGAAAAATTCCTTTATAAAACTCTTATAAAAAGTCAAAAAAGTGTATAAATGACTTTAACCCATATTCTAGTAAATAGTAAAAATGTTTTGAAATTCATTTTTAAGAAACATGGATTGGATGATAAAGAGATCCCAGTATATTATTACGTATAAACAACCACAGATAATGAAGAGATTGTGAAATAACCCTTACCTTGTACTTTTCCTTGGTTGGGGTAGGTTAACCTCCTATATAATGGTTAAATAATTGTTATTAAATTATACAAGAATCATATACATTCATATGATACCATATATTGCCTTTGAACATTGTTTTGTTAACAATATCTTAGTATTATCGTCGTTTCGGGTGTTAACTTACTCGTTTTCTTTTATATGTTTTGTTACATAAGCCATGTTTGTCATGGATAGGTTGTATATTATTCATATACAGAATGATATCAAGTCCTTAAACATTATTTTTAAATCATAAAATGATAATTATACTTGAATGGATACGATGGAGAATGAATCTCATCGCGTTCATGGAGACGATAGTCCGTACGTACGCACGAGCGACAATATCATTTTTTTGATATTAAAATAATATATAAATGGATGTTATATCATATATACATAATCATTAACATGTTATATTTATTATTTACATGAGTTACAAATCATTATTATACCATCAAAATAATAATATATTGAATAACAATTACACCACGATGTTGAGACGGTAAGCCATACGTACGCATGAATGGTGACATGTTATTCAAAGGGTGGATAGAATACTGAATATGGTTGTAACATATTTATAATAACATAACAGTATATATATTATAGTATAGTTATTATTTTATAATGGTAATAACAAAAGAAGAAGAAGTAGAAGAAGAAAGGAACTTGGAAAAGGGTGGTGAAATCATTACCTCTTCTTCGGGTTCTTCCTTTTGATTTGATCAAAAGGGCTCCTTAAGATGGCTTTCTGATCAAAATAAGGCCTCTAGGTTGTATTGAGGGAATTTGGGAGAGTATATGGGCAGAGTTTGGCCGAACCAAAAGGCTCTGAAGGTGTGAAGAAATGAGGAGGTGTGCCCTTTTATAAGAGGGGTGAGGGGAACCTTTGGAAAAGCTAGAAATATTAATTTATAATAAATTCATATTCGGTTTATAATGGATCCAAAGTTTATTATTCAAATTTTAAGGTGGGGATAGGTCGAAAAACACTCATCCAATATTATTTAGAGAGGTACGGGTTACTATATTAACCTTATCTTTTAGTTTTAACTCTTAGTTAATTAGTTTGACATTTACCGTGTCACTTTGTATTTTTATATTATATAGTTAATGAACTTACTATATACATCCAAGGGACCCCCAAGTGGTCCATTAATGATATAACTATAATTATATAAGTCTCTTGGCCAATCCTTAGATTTTTATAAATTTAATATCAATTAATATTAGAATATTTGTTTTAAAAACTCTTTTATGTCAATTTTGACGCTATTCAATAGTTGATTATTGTGAAACTCATAACAGAATTATTACTTCAAAAAAAGTTAATTAAATCAATACTAAAATGTCATATTATCCTAGAAAATTATTTTAATTCATTAAAAGTCTCAAATTGTATTTATTTGGGTATTTATAATATCAATTATTTTAATTCATCACTATTATGGTAATTACTGCATCATAATTGTGTCATAAATAAATTAAATTATTTAAAGTCTAAAAATTATAAATAAAATATAATTATGTAGTAAATAGTTTTACCTTTCTAATGAATATTTATAGTTGATAATCCAACATATATAACCCTATTTAAAAATTGTTTTTCTAAAAGATATATGCTTATGTCATTTTTGTACTTATTTTAACTTAATTAAAATGAAGTGTCCCTATCACCTACAAGTGGCTCCATGGGGTCCCAAAATCGACCCCAAGATTCCTATGGTAGAACATGTATCAACCAATAAGGATAGGACACGTTTTAGGGTAATTTAGTATTATTATAATATTATTTTGTTTACCCTTATTTACCGGATTTACCCTTAACCATGGTAAATAAAATATTTACCGAAGTAATTATTCAAAATGTCTAAAAATAAAAGTTACCTATTTACACAATTTGAACATCCTGATTAAAAATATGGAATCCATTTTTCAGAATTCAAAACACAGTAGTGGCATAAATTAATTTAAAATTAATTCCCGTTGTTAAAATAATAAGCGTGTTTTTAAGAGAAAATAACTATCAAAAGATTGACACTTGTTTATATCCGGCTTAATTGTAAAATAATTTCCAATTACTAAAATTGTATTAAATGGTAAAAATATATTCTAAATATACTTTAAAACCACTCAAATTCAAAATTTATCACTATTAATTAATTTTACTAAAAAAGTTGTTTTTAATTAAAATTTAGTAATTTTCACTATTCATCAAAATATTAAAGTTATCCGAAAAGTACCAAAATTTCACCTTAGGCTAAATTCGATATCTGAAATCTAAAAATGAATTCCATTTTGAAATATAAAATATATATAATTTCAAAAGGTAGTTATTACTATTCATATCGGTTAGTTTGGTAAGTCATGGTTCGCGTTAACTCGGTGTTGCGTGTAGTGAAAGTTATTGAATTATTTTGAAGAAATAACACACTATGAAATCTTGGGGTGTTACAGTAATTCAGTAGGAAGACCCAGTTGATCTCTGAAGGGTTGTCCTGATAGAGGAGGATATGGTTTGGTAGTGATAATTACATGCCTTCCAGCAACAGAGTTTTGGAAGGAATGAGGGGACTTCCTCTGATCTAGAAATAAAGAATTGGTTTTAGGAGATTGAGATTACATTCAGTCTGATCTGAGCATATAATATGTTATGGGATCCATTGGAAATTATTCAGTTTAGGGGAGATACACGTCAGTGGTGGACATTATGTCGTGGTGACTAAAATGAGGATGTTGTGTTGTGGGTATACGTTTAGAGAAATTTTTATAGTTCCTTTTATTGACGATGAATGAAGTAAAGTGACATGAGTTTCTATATCTTTAGTAGGTGATCATATGTGTGCATGATATTGGGATTAGATTCAATGTTCTTCTTAACATTAATCTAGATGTTTTTAAAGATGAGGAGTCTAGGGGGTGTAATTTAGAGTAGGATTTTCTGCCCAGTGAATATGTATACAGTCACTCTAGAATACGATCCCAACATACATGAGGGTGAATAATTGATGTTATCATGAAAATGTTTAATCAAGGTGTTGTGACTCAAGGTTGTGTCTAACAAAGCTATCTTGAGAGAAATGTATTTAGACAGTATGCAGCAGGTGTTCAGGTATGCCGGGTTCTAGATTGTGGGGAACTACCTGGAGAAGATATCATTCTAAACATTTGGGGTAGGTGAATCTCGAGTACCTCCCAAAGGCTTTGAAATTGTTTGATACATCTTTAGATGAAATTTATATTTCCAGGCATAGTGTATAATCACTTAGAGAGGCTTGTTGTAGATTGGTGTTTTTTCCCTTTTTGCAGTTGTAAGAATTTTCCTCTAGGGCAATTTTAAAAGAAGGGACCTCTGATATTTTTCCATTAGTGGAGAATATGCAGTGTTGGTAATGGGAAAACTCATGATGTTTCTCTTACATATAGACCTATAAAAGATAATTTTCATGGAGATAGTTATATGATAGGTATTTTCATGACACATGCCCTAGGGCCCGTGTCGACACTACCCAAAGCCCACCTCCCATAGGCCAGGGGATGGCGACTAGTCCCGAGTGGTAATATCCCAAAAAAATGTGAGGAAATTTTCTATGTACCTATACACATGCAAAAAACAAAAAGTCACATATTATAGAAGGTGAAAACACTAAGTAAATTGTACAAGGTACAATAGTTGAAAAATTAAGGTGAATGAGGTCAGAATACATGCCCAACTAAAATAGGAATGTAAAAGTACAAGTCTTTGGAACTCCACTACAGAAAACACTACACGAACAGTAGGTAAATAAAAAAACTATCTGAAGTCACGGAAGAAAGAATCGTCTTTCCGGTCACTCTAAGCACTACTTGGCCCCGTTCCACCAAGTAATCCCTCAAAGCTTCGATCATCTGCACAAGACAAAACATGTGTGGGTGAAGACCATGAATGGGTGAGTAAAATAATACTTAGTAGGGAACCGAACCCACTATGGTATACCATAAATCAATAAAAAATGTAGAATACCAAATTTGTACCTGATGTGTAGCCTATATAAAGTATAGTCAAGAGACTCAATAGAGTCAGCTCACATAGGTATAACCAAATGTATAGAAAGAAATACTATTAGATGTAACACTAGAAATCTTGTAATATTGAGGGACTCATCCCATATGAGTCACCATGGACTACAAGGCCAGTGAGTCCTGCTTATTTGTTGGGCCATAGAGGTCCCCTCATCTTTAGGTCCACTAAGGTCCACTCTTCTCCTAGGCCACTGAGGTCCCCTCGTCTTATAGGCCACTTAGGCATACTCATCAGCTGGGTCACAAAGCTATGCTCGTATATTGGTCCATTGAGTTCTAGTATTCTGCATGGCCACTGGGATCCTATCATCTATTGGGCCAATCAGGTATGCTCATCTATTGGGCCACTCAGGTGCTCTCATCTGCTGGGACACTAGGGTCTTCTCATCTGCTGGGCCACTAAGGACCGCTCATCAGCTTGGCCACTAAGGTCTGGTCATTTTTTCACTTCATCTTGTGAGAATATACTTCTCAAGAAATCATTCATATTTCAACATCCATGAAAACTAATATATAGTATATAAAAAGTATCATCTCTTCATGAGGGTCATAACACACCAAATAACTTGTAAATGGAATGCACATTTTGGATGTTATGACTGTTTTATTGAAAAGGGCCTGACTGAGTGCAGGTCCGATCTGACCCGATCGGAAAAACCCCACCCGAACTGACCAACCCAACCCGACATGACTTGGTCGGGCTTGGTCTATGGGACCATACCATTGGGTTGTGGTTCCAACCCTCAGGTCCGCCCAACCAACTAGTCCCCATCCTAAGGCCTATCCCATGCTGGGTGCCAGTTTCTTTCTTTCCAAGCTAACCAGGGGCTCGGTTCCTCATCAGGCTTGACCTGCACTAGTATGCCTGTTTGGTACATCCCAGACACCACTAGTTCCATGTTATCTCCATGTCACATAGTTATCACGACAGGACGCATCCCCGAACGTGGTTTGATGAAAGTGTGCTGACACACCACTGTGGCTTGCCCTGGCTGCGAACTGTTGTTGCTGCCTACGTGTCTGCCATGAGACTCCTTTGTTGCCGCGATGTGCAACCTCGCACAGGCGGTTTCCGCCGGTCTTCAAGCCGGTAGTACTTTTCACTGCCACTACCCTCATCATTATGGCCTTCTATCACTTCCATGACCTTCCTGGAATAAGATATCCCTCTGCTACTACTGGATCCCATGTCGGTTGTCGTTCACCCAATACCGTTGTCTCCCTCAACCTCACTCTTTTTTTTTCCACCACTACAGTCTTTGTTGTACCACAATTTATATCACATAAGGATGAATATATGAAAAGGGTAGTGTAGAAGCATTCACAAGAAAAACAAAAATGATAGACCATGACCTTTATTCATGTTAGTGTGATTTGTCCATGATAGGAGTTTAATGAAGGATAAATAAAAGGTGATTTCAACTTCCAATATATCCCCACATGAAAATCCAATTTCTACATAGATGATCAATCCATGGGTCAATTGTTTAGTGAATTGAACCAAGTTCATTGTTTATAAAGGAAGATCGGGGAAAAGGAAAACAAAAAAGAAATAAACCCCTATATGGGGTTGAATCGATCCCAGAAAAATGGTGAATCTTGCGATCATCATTCATCAATCAATTGATGCCTGATCTGAATACATTCATAGATCTGTCATCATTCGTTGTTCACTGCCGCTCATCATTTTCTAATAAATTAATTCATAGGATTCATAACAAACTCTAGGTTCCTCCCCTGATTTCGTATGTATATTAATCACCATAATGGAGGAAATGTTTTTCGGTTTTTCTATGATGTTGATTCGCCGAGTCATCAGGCTATTACATTTATGTAATGAAATAGCTAATCTTTTATTATTGAGTTGCAACATCATTACGTTGTTTCATTTTTGAAATGAAATATTTGGATCGACCATTATTTTTAGAGAACCATTTATAAATAAAATAGACTTTCTTATGTTTTTGTATTTTTTTTTGATTCCAAAAACATAACATTTAGCCTCATCCTGTGATGATCGAGGTTAGGCCTTTCCTAAAGAAAGAACAGCCTCATGAGCTCAACGGTACTCTCAATCATCCAATCTGAGTTACCATTTTTGAGTTATTGGAAAATAAAATAATATTTATTAAATTATTTTATTTACAGTGAAGTCCCAAAACCTACCTTCCATAGTAGGCATGTACCATCCAATATTAGGCTTTTTATAAGGAAATAATTCCCTCACAAGCTCAAAAGTGGTCTCATATTTTCAACCATAGTCACCATTCATGATTTATAAGGATTTGAAAAAAAATAGTTTTAGTTAATTATTTGATTTACAGTTATGCCATTTTTGGTTTTCTCCATGAAGGCTCACACCGAATAAAATTATGTCTCACCTAGGGTAAACCCTCCATCCTGAATGCAACGGTGCCCTATTATTTCAGATATGGGAAACTATTTAATAGTTACACCACTTTTTCTAGAAAACTGGTCAAACAAGAAATTTAAAATAAAACATTTTTCTATGGACCATTCTGTGAACAACGGGTTTCAGAATCGCATTCCATCTTAGAACCTCATATTATAATTTCCCCAGTAATTTTATAATAATAAAACTGGGAAAATATTATTTATTCCATTCCCCCAAACATAAGGATTTACGTCCCTGAAAGAAAAACCAATGGATTACCAAACATATGAGGTTATGAGAATGAAAAAAACGTCTCGTTCCCCCATGTTCTTTTAGATATTTAAATTTTCACATCGAACATTCACTAGAAGATCTAATTTCCTATAGAGGTTCATCTAATGTAAACATTTATCACTATTAGAAACCCCACAAAAGTCTCCCCACCATCAACATCCATCATTCCCCAATCAATGATCTGTGTTGCGTAATGTACGTATCCCCTCAGCTCGTATACGTGGAAGGCATAATGCACCCTCTCTAATAGTGAAGGTAGATCCTAGAGGGACTCCACCTTCCCCACACTACCTAGAAGCAAAAAAGTCCAATGAACCTTGGAGATAACATTTTTTCCCAACCAAATCTTTGTATCCCACATCCAGGAGAGACCCAGAGAAACACATTGTCCCCCCCCCCCTCAAACTCCAAGGGTCTTCATTTCCAAACAACATGGGAATTATGATGGCCCTAGGTTGTCTTCATCTTCTCCTGGATGACCTACACCTTTTCTATAGTAGCCCACACCAACTCTGGTCCCATGAGTGCTGACACTCCAGTGTCATTCTAGAAATGTGGAAACCTTAAGTGTCACCTGTACAAGGCCTCAAATAGTTCCATACTAATGGTGGAGTGGTAGGTGTATTTGTGTGGAAAATCCACCAAAGGGAGATGATCCTCCCAAATTTGGCCAAAATAGAGGATGTAAGAATGTAGAATTTCCTCTCGGAACTTAATGATATTCTTCGTCTGGACATCTATCTATTGATGGAATAATGTGCTCAAGCATTGGTGATTCCCAAATTCATTTTGAAAAACCATCCAAAATTAGGATGGAAAGTGTGTGCCTCGATCTGAGACTGTTCTTAATTAAAATATGAGGATTTGATCTATATCCAATGTCCAATGACTTTTCATCAAGACACAACCATGTCTGGTCCTTGATGCATCATAGAAGACTACGTACTCGAATCCCTCCTCTAGAAAACTAAAGAACAGGGTTCTCATAAAACTCTTCCTCAACTGCTAAAAATCATGTGGGCACATTTCTATCCATGTGAAAGTTTGACCCATTAATCTAAATGATGTGTTCATTGGCCTTGGTACTGGATAATCATATTCCATGACCACTATGTTAAATCTTTATTAATCCACACATAACCACAAACATTGGGTCTTACTAATAATTTCATCAACAATTCATGCACCGAAACCTTCATCTCGAGAAGATATACTAATGAAATACGATATACTGATGCTGATATCAGTGCTATATTGGGGTGAAGAATGATGCATAAGACCATCTATATATAGGGAGGTAAACCTGGAAACATATTCTTAGAAATTCATCATTATACTCTGCCACAACTGCTGGGAACTAAAAACAAAAAAACATCAACAACCATGCGGGTAAGGTTGGCCAACTCAAGAGTGATATGTTGCACCCTCCTATTGAAGAGTTTATCTCATTCTACATGGGATTCCTTTTTCACCATCCAAGGAAAACACCATTCCAATGATGCCGACATACCACACACTTTTTCCTAAAACAATCAATCTTAGCATGGACTGTGGATGACCGGTCCATAGCCAAAATAATGTCATAAGTCCTTAATTATTCGTGAAAAGAAAGACTGATTAATTTTTTTTCTAGTAACACAACAACTAAGAGTAGAAACATACTATACCTAAAATCATTCGTAGATCCCCTAGTCCATATTCCTTTACCGCATGTAGCTACTAAATTCCTTTTTCTTCCAGCTCCATGAGCCTTGTGTGGACCACATCAGGGTGGTGGTTTTATCATGTCTAAATGTATACCACCTCATGCTACTATCCCAGCTCCTCTACCACATCTACTGCTCTGCATATTCACCTGTTCCTATTACTATTTCTGCCCTAGTGGCCCATCCACCATTTCAGTATTATCACAATGGTCAGATAAATATCTTGAAAGATGTATCGTACTGTCTTTTGAAAATCATTTCATCTTTATAGGGTGACTAGAGTCACCGTATGATCCCCAAGCTATAGATCCCCTATCTTGGGACCTCTTCTCAGAACATATCGCACATCCAAGTCTGTGAGACTGACGTCAGATTTTTGCTTTCCCACTGTTGATATCTACTATCTGTATCTACTCATCCAAAGTACTTTAAACCACATAGGTTCACTATAACAACCTTTTATTTGTAGTAATTTACATTGGAATAATGCTAACTCGGATGTCCCTAAACACACCTCACTACGAGGTCTAACCCCAAAAGCACTAGTCGTATTTTAATCATCAAGTACTTGAAATGGTTGACATACCTTGATGAATACCCAGCTACCATCATGTCATCCTACTGAAGCTTTATAAGCTCTTTGGAACTTATATCCCTTAGATTTGATGGAGAGATACCCTGCTCTGATAAATTTTCTTAAGCTTTGTCCATGGAAAATTCACCTCATCGTAAGATCTGGTAATTTAAACTTCTCAATTCCCATACTTATCTATGTAGAAGTCTCACTACTAAGACCACTATCTAATATAATGGTTTCTTGACTAGTTGGAATAATCATTTACCACCTCAAGTGAGTCCTTAGATGCTTGTGAGTCTAATTCACCTTCAAACCTAAGGGGTCGCTATAACTGAATCTCTTGAAGTGTGCTCCACTAGTGCATCTCATCCACTGATACTAAAATTACCATGTGATACTCCACAGGAGGTGGAATAGATGATACACCACCTGATGGTGTTGTCTCTAGTAAAAACCCCAGTACTCATCTCATCACCTAGATCATCCTTGTGATCACGTGGTGGAATCCTAGATAGCTCGCTACGTGTAAGCATCTTAAAACAAAACAATATATACCGTGATCAAGAGACTATACATTATGAGATGACCCAAGAAAGACATAATAAACTCAAATCATTTCTATATGGTTAATGTACCATTTTTTTCCATGAAATTAGTGCTTCAGGTACTATCTCAAAAAGAAAAATTCATTGTTATGGTGTATCGATATGTTGACCACTACACCAAAACTGGATTCCCAAGATTGAAAGCTGAACTCAAAACACTTAATACTATTTACCCTAACCCGACTCATAGAACCTTGGTTTTTAAGGTATAACCAACCTCCTTTGATACAACTCTTTCATGACCCATCCCTCAGGGCCCGTGCCGTGACTACCCCAATCCAGCCTACCATAGGCTAGGGGCTAGAGACTAGAACCGATTATGAATATCCCAAAAAATGGGAGACATTTGCCCATGTACATATAAAAATGCACACGAATCCATGTAATATATTTCGGAAGGTGAAAACACAATATAAAAAACATTTGGTATGACAACGAAAACTAAAGGTGAACAGGGATGGAATACAATCCCAACTGAAATTGGAAATTAAAAGTACAAATCTGTGGAACTCCTCCATATAAAACCATAACTAAAGGGTAGGTAAAGAAAAAACTGTATGAATTCACAGAAGAACGTCTCATCTATTTGGTACCTCTAAGAACCTCCTAGCCCCAATCCACCAAGGACTCCATCAAAGAGTGGTTCATCTTCACAAGACATGAACCATGTGGGCGAAGCTCATGGATGGGTGAGTTAAAAAATATTCAGTAGGGACCCTAAACCACTAAGCTTTACAACAAAGCAATGAATAAAGTAGACTACCAAAGAGGTACAAAAACATTATCCACTAAGAAGTATAGTCAAAAGAGTCACTAGTGCTAGATCACATAGGTATAACCAAATGTATATAAATCACCATTATCAGTCATAGTGCTGGACATATTGTTCTGCAGAGGGAATAATCCCCAATGAGTCACCGTGGTCTACTAGGCCACTGAATTCCGCTCATGTACTAGGACATTGAGGTATGTTTGTCTATTGGTCCACCGAGGTCCACTCATCAGTTAGTCTAATGAGATTCGTTAATCTTCTAGTTCACTCATGTGCACTCATCTGCTGGGCCACTAAGGTCATATCGTCTACTAGGCCACTCAAGTCTGCTCTTCTACTAGTGCACTAAGGTCAACTCATTTGTTGGTCCACTCAGTTCTGCAGTTTTACTAATCTACTAATGTTTTCCCATCCGCTTGGCCAAAAATGTCGGATATTCTACTAGGCCACTGAGGTCCTCTCATCTGCGTGCTTGATCCAAGTACATTATATTCTTCAAGCCATCAGTCATATTTCTAATTCCAAGAAAACTCATGTGAATTATTCCAAATGGACCGTATGATCATGATGGTGACAACGCCACAATTTCTCATTAATTCAATGCATGATTTGGAAGTTATGCCATTTTTATTTAAAATGGGTTAGTTTAGCTTGAGGTAGGTCTGACCTGACTCAGCTAACCCGAATTGATACGGTTAGGCCTGGGCCATGGGCCAGGACCATTGGGTTGTGTGTCCAGCCCCATCAACCACCCAGTGTCCCAATCCACTTCATTCAGCCCGACCCACATTGGTGGGCCTATTTCCCTCCACCAGGGCTGCCCAGTGGCCTAGATCCCCCTCTATACCAGACCAAATTGGTAGTCTGATTCGGTTTAGCTAGGACATGGAAGGAACCATGTCTTCTCCACATCATGCGGCCAGCTCGGCCGGCCCCCACCCCACGCACAACCCGCTGACCACATAGCATTTCCCCACCACGGCTCACCCTGGCTGCTGGATGCTTCTGCTACCCATGGATTTTCCATAGGCCTCCATTACAGTTGTAGCATGCCGCCGGTGAATGATACCTCCTGAACATGGCTACCATCATGTTATTTTTCCCCTGGCCTTCGAGCCATCGAACCTTACCACCGCTGCGAACCTCCTGGCTATAGCCTTTCAGCACCGTCGAGGCCCGCCTGGCCATAGAACTCCCTCTACCACTGCCAGATCCCATGTCGGTGGTCGATCACCCAGATCCACCATCTCCCTATACCTAATCCCTGGGTTGATCCACTACTTCTATCTTTCTAGGACCGATGTTTCTATCAAATCATGATGAATGGATAAAAAGGGCAGAGTAGAAGGATACACAAGCAACACACAGACCGACAACAAACATTGTTCGTGTTTGTGCGATTCATCCTTGATAGGAGTTTAAGAAAGGATAAATAAAATGTGAATCAAACTTCACATAACTTCTTTCATGAAAAATTCCATCCTTGCATAGAATATTGAACCGTGGATAAATTGTATAGTGAATTGACCCACATTATTTGTTTATAAAAGAAGAACAGTGGAAATTTAAACACATATAAATAAACCCCTACCTGGGTTTGGATCAATCACTAATGAAGGTTGAACCACGAATTCATAATTTGTAAATCAATCAATGTTTGACCCAATTCTATTCATTGATCGATAGTCCTCCGTCATTCTCCACCACTCATCTTTAACCAACTTTTTTCCTCCAAGAATTTAGTAAAAATTCCAGGATCCTCCCCCGATCTTATATCTATGTTAATCAACTTAATTAAAGAAACATGTTTCAGTATTTATATAATGCTGAGTTGATATGTTGTTATTCCTTTTTCCATTATGAAATGAAACAACATTTTTTTATGATTTATTTGCAGCATAATTCCACATTTTTCATTTATTAAATGGAACAACTAGATCAATATTGCGTTTTACTAAAACATTTTTGAATAAAATATTCTTCATAAAGATTATTTTATTTTTCAATAAATGCCCAAAAATTTACATTTTCCATCGACTCGCGCCGGTCATGTTTAGGCCCCACCTATGGAAATTAAACCCTCAGGAGATCAACAGTACTCTATTATTTCCAATACGAGTTACTATTTATGAGTTATATGAAAAGAAAATAATCTTTATTTAATTATTTTATTTACAGTCATGTCCCAAAAACTACATTCCATTATTAGCCCATGCTGACCAATGTTACACTACGACTAAAGAAATCACGCCCTCAAGAGCTCAACAGTGGTCTCAAATTTCAATCTGAGTAATCGTTCATGGGTAATAATTTTTTTTCAAATTGAAATAATTTCATTAAATAATTTCATTTACAGTTTTGATATTTTCGGTTTTTCTCACTAGAGTCTCATGCTGACTAAAGTTATTCCATGCCTATGGTAAACACACCATACTGATGCAACAATACCCTAGTATTTCTAGTCCCGAAACCCATTTGATATTTTTTTACATTTTTTGGTAAACCACTCGGGCATGCTATTTAAAAACATCACATATTTGAATTTACCATTTTAGGCACACCGGGCCTCTTAATCACATGTCATATCAGCGCCTGTTCTTGTAATTTTCCCAATAATATTCTAAAAATTAAGTCATGAAAATCTAAGTCATTATACTTATATGATCTCAGTGTGGTCATATGTATTCATTTTATGTGTATGTTCTAGTATATCTATAAGTTTTTTGATGTATAATTAATTTATCATCTAACCTAATTGTACTTTTTTCAGATTAAGTATACTCGTACTTTGCTATTCGAAATTTGGCCCATGATTTGTGAATGGATGTGGAGTGGCTTCTAGTTCACCTATCATAGCCTAATATTGTTTGAGGATAAAATATTTTGTTTTATGTGTTATGGGGAGATATATAGGTGATGGGAGTTCACTAGTGGGTGGAAGATTTAATCTCATCACATATACAACCATAAGATGTTATCTTGGAAATTAATTCCCAGTATTATTTTCCTAAAATAATTTATTTTTTCTAGATGAGATTTTTATTTTCCAGTGTTGATGTCCCCTGAGTTGTGTTATTTTGTGAGTGATGTTTTCAAATGGGTGGCGGGAATGTATAAATTTTTTTCTCTCAGTTGGTGGAGCTATTGGTGAAAACACAAGAATGGGATGTTCTTATAATTGCATAGCATTTGCTGGATTTTTTCCTAGAGGATGTTATGAATATTCCCCCTCAACCAAATATTGAGTTTTGTACAGAGCCACAGATGGGAACATCTAATATTTTTATGGATATTTTGCTGATGGTGCCTATGGAGTTTTGTGAGTGGTGGTTATAGGATGATGATCTGATATATAGGGGTTTCATACAACCAAGTGTGTCTTTATTTAGTGCAACAATATTTCATTCCACGAATTCAAACTATAGTATGGTGTTGTCTATAAAATATAGATATTGAACAATGTAATTATCAGTAATATTTACCCTCTTCTGAGGATTGTTGATATTTTTGGCCCAGTTAATAAGGGATAACTAGTACACTAAGATTGATCTATGGTTAACATATTATTAGTTGAGGGTTAGGGACATGGATATACCTAAAACTACCTTTAGTTGAAGTTATGGTAACTTCAATTTCATGTTCATTATTTTTATATTTACAAACACGCCGACTAATTTTATAGTTCTTAATAACCCCATGTTTCCTAACTTCCAATATTGGTTCATCATTATATTCATTGATGATATCATGATCCACATGAATTTAGTGCAGGAGAGTAATTCATATGTAAGAGATACTCTACAATCCATATGGAACAGCCGTCTATAAGAATTTTTTTTTCAATGTGAATGTTCTATATGTGATGGGTCAATTTCCCCATACATGGTCTGTCTCAACAAGTTGTGGAAGGAGGCCTGTTGAAGGTAGAGGCAATTGTTTCTGGTGAATCAACCAAGAATGTGGTAGAGGTTCATAGTTTCCTTTGTCTTTTTGGGATATAATCAGTGGTTAATGAGTAATTTATAGTGATTTGATTCCCCTTTAACAACATTTAATAGTAATTACCATGATTTTTTATGGATTGATTAGTAATAGGTATGATTTTATTACCTGTAGTATAAGTTTGTCAGTGATCCAGTGATTCTATTTCCTGATGAGGGTGTATTATTTAGTATTTTCTTTGATGTACCTCATCTAGGATTGGGGTGAATATTGATGAAAAATATGTTGGTGATATCTTATAGCTCCATGAAATCATTCCCCCATGAGCATAACTATGTCTTCAGTGTTCTGGAGTTTGTGGTAGTCATGTTTGTGGTAAAACTGTTGTAGCATTACCTCATTAGATAGTGATTTGTCGTTATCATGGATAAATGAGCCTAAAATATGCTATCTAACATTGAGATCTATACTGACACTAGAATAGATGTATGGAGTTTCTTCAGGATTACATTTTTATCTCTATTACATCTCATGCAAGGGTAATGTGATTTCATATGAGTTGAGTTGAAATTATAGAGGATATGTGGTTTAGGAATCTTCTGATGTTTGTAAATGTGAAGAACACATTTATATGATTAATCTTGAAATTTCTGAGGGAATAGGTCATGTTTGTCTTTATCAAAGGATTTTGGAGTTATCCTGAATATAGTAGGTTGTGGAGTGTCAATGGGTAAATGTAGAGATATAGGTGATGTGTGACCGTGTTATCCATGGTTATCATCTTGAGGGTGGTTAAAGGATAGTTAGAACAATACATTGTTACATGGGAGGTTTTCATTCCAGTGGTGATGCATGAGGTAGTTCAACATGAGTTTCACAACTAACCTTTATCTCTACATCATGGTCTGAGAAGATATAACATGGATTGAGGATATTCCTTTGGTGGATGTGGATAAAATAAATAGAGGAATATTTTGTGTTCAGGTGTCTGGTGTGTTAGTAGGTGAATGCAGAGAACCATGTTCTCCAAACATATATTAAAATCCTTATATGTTCTCAAGTGGAAATGGTAATTAAAATCAATGTACATCATCATCTAGTTACCGCATTATCAGGGAGGTTTTTACGTAGATTATGTAGTTTTGGATCAGTTGATGATGTCGACTCACATTATAGTAATTTGTGTGTTGAGTACCATATATGTTTTGGAGAGTTAGTATATAGATGAAGTGATTAGGCTTCAATGGATACTAGATACCATCATCTGTGACCATGATCCATGATTTACCTCAAGAATATAGAGGGGATTTTATAAGGTATTTGGCGCCAAATTGTTCATTGGTTTTTCTTTTCCTCCTTAGGTATATGTGAAGATTAAGAAGGCAATCCATATATTATATGATATTTTGCGAGAATACATCTTGTAATTTTTTAGATTTTGTGTAATGAAACATCACTTGGTTGAGTTTTTCTCCAACAAAAGTTATCACTCATCCATTTCCAAGAATTTCATTGAGTACTTTTATAGGAAACTATGTCATTAATTAATTTCCTAGAAATAGGTTGGATAATCATCATTTCCTGGACCAAATTTGGTATCGTGCATAATCAAAAATATCTAGTTAATATAATAGATGATTAAGGAAAAACATGGCCTTAAAAGGCATATGAATATCATAGGTAGATGCCCTTGGATTTTGATGTTGGCGATAATGTGTTCTTTAGCCCCCCCCCCCCCTTGACATGGTAACATGGGGATTGGTAGGGGTAAAAAAATTCTAATTTTATGGAATTTTTGATATGTTGAGGAGAGTTATCAGGATTGGTTATCTATTGGAATATCCAACACAATGGGATATTATTCTAAATGTATTAATCATGTCCCTGCTTCATTGGTTTCTTCATGATAGCTCCCACATCATTGAGTGGGAAGAGTTGGATAACGAGGATGAAATAATATTTATAGAGAAACTAGTAGAGATCTAGGATCATTATGAGATTGTTTTGTGGGGAAAAACCACTCCTTCTGTTCAAATGTTTCAGAGGATTAATTTCTTATATGATAGTACATCGGTTCAAGAGACACATATTTGTGCCCCATAGATAAGTCTATTTTGAGATTTTCATTGATCTATTTTGTTTTGTTTATTTTATGCAGGGATCATTCTATTTTATAAGATACGTTGTTTCCTTGAAATTTTATGTGTGATGAATATTTTGAAATATAAGGATGGGAAACATAATTACTATTGATGATTTTTTATACCTTGATATGATTAAAACCATGTTTTGTTTCAATTACACTTAAAGAAGATAATATCCTGACATGGAAGGTAAAATTATTTAATTTCTGTGTTTGGTGCAGTGCTACGTGTTACATGTGGGGGTTGTTGGTTTTGTATATGCATTTATTGGGATGTTGGCTTAGGTGTTTGTATGAAAATTAGTGGCTTGTTTCTAATATCATATATGTGGTGTCATTTTTTGGTAATAGTTTTTTATAAAAAAATATTGGTGATGTAGTTGTCCAATGTAATTTATGAGCATTTTAGTTAACCATGTCTGGATCATGGTATCATTTCATGGGTAAGGATGTCCATGAATCACGCATCTTGGTGTGGTTTTTTGGGACTAATTATGTTCTATAGGTTTTTATTTTATTCATTAGGGTGATATTTTTTTGAGAGGTATCTAAAGATTTGGTATATGCCTTCCTGACCCTTTACATTGGAATTTTGGGTGTTGGAGGTGTTATAAAGGATCCTCGATGTGGTTCGGTAGAGTTTGTTCTTTTAATAGAACTGTAGAATGATTTTATTCCATAAAATAGGGGTTTATAATGTAAATTGGTAGATTATGTCTTATATATCGAACCAATTTATGACTAGTTGGAAATAACGGGGTCGTTGTGAAAAATGGTTTTAAATCATAAGACATGTATTTATGGTGTAAGATTAATGATGTCTAAGGCACTATGTATCTTGGTATAAATTGGTTCCATGACATAAAGGTTTTTTTATGATGAATTTTTTGAGGACTATAGAATTTATGGTGTAAAATTTTAATTTACCCCATAAATTGGGTGATTTATTGGCTATTTATAAACATAATTTAACCTATTATCCACACATTTATCCACTCATCTATCCCTTGGTTTTGGGAAAACAATAAGTTATTTTCATAGATGTTCCCACCAAATTACCCCAACATTGATATATAGGTTTCACTGTTGATGTTTTGTTGTAATAACTCCTCCTTCCATATCATTTCTTGTAGTATCCCTTTGGTATTTTTTTTGTGACATTGTTGGTTTTTGTTTTGGTTGTGTTGTGTTGATTTTTTTGTTTTCTTTGGTTCATTTCTAGTTAATACAATGTTTTATTTATCGTATTTGTTTCATAGGATGTTTCTTCTTCTCCATATGGGGTGTAGTGAGATCATAAATATTCGTTTATTTAAGAGAACATTTTTATATTCCATTTAAAATCTATGGGTTCAGATTTCATGATTTTTATTTCCATTGGCTAGATAGTAAGAGATAAAATAAAAATGATAAATAGTTTTCACAATTGAAAATAATGGGTATGGGGGATATATCTCATGCATTACTTCATTGAAAAATTTTGTTGATTGTGTTGTGAATTATTTTACAAATACTAGAAATTATGGATATTGGGATCCCTATTTGTGTTGTAGATGATATGGTCATACCCTTTATTTTTTTTTGCCTCATTGCACCCTAAAAGGAATAATAATGAATGTTTATTTCTCTAATATATTGGTTACCCATGGAATTTGATTTCTAGAAAATACCCACGCTAAATAAACATGTGACAACATGAAATCACTTGAATAAAATGTGGAAGACGAGATGTGTTGCTGTTGTGCGTGGCTTCATTGTTGTGTTTCATTATGTCATTTGGGATGTTGTGAGGTAATGGCAGTGACTAGATTATTTTTATAGTGTTTCGGGATGAAATGTGATATAGTTGGTTGGAAAGGATATGATGTTGGCATTTTTTTGATTTTGGAGTTGTGGTTATTGTGCGCAATGATAATGATATGTGATAGTTATTTTTGGAGATGATGTGTGTTGGTGATTTATGGTTTTTCTGAACAATGGTTGTGTTGTGATATTTGGTCGGTATGTATGATGTGTGGTTTTTGTGGTAAGATGTATCTGCAGCTATGGTGTGATGATCAATATTGATGTGAGATGGATGAGTTATTGTGTTATGGTTGTTTTAGTTTCCTTAATATCCAAAGATTAATTTGTAATATGGAAAATGAATTTCAATTCGGTGGAACATTATATGAGGTAAATATATTAAATGAGATAAATAAATGAATAGGTTGTTTATGGGAAATTAAATGGAAAAATAAATAAATGTGGCAGATCCTATAATTGAATGTGGGGGTATATGTGGTTCTGTGGGGCCTCGTGTGGTGGTTGTCTGGTGCGTCTCATATAGTAGTGGTAGATGATGTGATGGATGAGGTGTGTTACGGTGGTGGTGATGTGGTGTGTGCTAGTGTGGTTTCTGTAAACTCATAGGTTGAGTATCATGTGCTTTATATGGAATATGTATTTTATATTATTTTTATAAATTCCCCACCCAAGTTAGATAACCATTCCAATGCTCAGAGGTTCTGGGTTTCCAGTGTTTTACCAGAAAACTTGGTTGGTGGTGATATATATGGATGGTTACCCACACATCCATGCTCTTCCTTCAGTAGGGACAAATTCGATGTCTTAGGGAATGATACACAGTGATGGCCTATGTGTCTCCCCTCATCTGTGATGTGATGCAAAATGTGGAATGGGTCAATTGTGGTTGGATAAGAGAACAAGGATGATATCATTCAAATTCATAACTCCGAACTTCATTGGTTATGTGATGATATGTGGTATGATGACCCATCTATATTCTAGTGATATGTAATGAGATAAAATTTCTATCCTTGTATAATATGTGGTGTGGTATTTCTGTGATGCATTTGTTTCTAATTATTGCCTGATATGGTAGGCCTTATGAGGGTGGGGTTGGTAGGGATGCATCAAGAAAAAGATTAGTGATAGGTCATATGTGATGTGATTTTCATGGATGGTATGGAAGTACATATTGATCAAAATTTTGGTGTGAAAGGGGGAAATTATTGTGGAAGCTGTGGTAAGGAACCTAAATTGTTAGGATCATGATGCCATATTACTCTACTAGATACATTATTTGTTGAGAGACCCTAGAAGGGCTAGGTTTTGTTAGTTGACATGTATAGGTATTTTTTGGTTATACTGTTTTTTCACTAGTACACTAGAATTCTATATTCATATGTCACATGAAAACATGGTTAGTTATCTACTATGTATACATGTATTTCACACACTAAATATGAAAAAAATTAGGTTTTTCAGAGGACTTTGGGGATCAAGATGGAGATTTATATATATTGCGTGTGGAGTTGTCTGTGAATCATTGTAAGTGGACTGTCTTTTATTTATTTACCTTGAGACCTTTATTATATTGGTTTATCTCTACTCATGGATCATGAGATGATTTTACTTTTACATTTATATTTTCTTCTAGATTAGTATTGTGGGTTTTCATCCCATATCCCGATATTATTTTATTAAAGAGGGTAATGCCTCACATTATGAGGTTTTTATATCATTGGTTCTAGTATCAAAAAATGGTCATACTGGAGGTGGGACCCAGTATTTTGTATATCTCTAAATTCATTAAAATATATTTATAGGGAGGTGGTTTCAAAACCTCACTTGAAAACGGGGGGTCTGTGATGCCTGAAGCATTATTGGAGGGCCGAGTCAAGCGAGAACAGGTGCAGGAGGCCCTTTGGACAAATTTCATGGGGCTTATGGGCTATTTATTATATGGCCTCTGAGAATATTAGTTTTGTTCGTACAGTCCATTTCATATTGTGAAAATTCATTATAATGAAATTATTCCTTGAATCCATTAAGATGGATTGGTATTCAGGTCTATAAAATTATAATTCAAGGGATGCATGGATAGATTGTCCTTTTGGGGGGCCATGACCTTTCCATGATATGTTTTCCTATATTTTACCCCTAATAGATAATTAAAATAATATCAATTTATATTAGTTATGAGGGTTTAAAATGTAATAAAAAATACACAAAATCAATGGAAATTTGAGTAAGAACACACTCACCCTCAAGTATTGATCCAACCCAAATTTTAATTCTTTATTAGTATTTGGATTCCTTTTTTTAACATATAAATTATATTTTATTAAATCATATTGCCCATATATTTTTTCTGCACAACCATGATTTTTAGTTATATGTTGGCCCGTAGATAAGTAAACATATTCTTCTATCAACCTTATTTTTATTCATCCATCATAAATCCCAAAAAAAAGATGGTGATCACAATCATGCTTGACTCAATATACCATCATGCGTATCCACATGAATTATACTAGATAAAACAACATTCCAATGTCTAAATCATATTGTTGTATAGCCTCACTTATTTTTTATGAACATGAAACCCCCACACAGTGTTCTAGAAGATGGTCTTGTATCACTACAAAAAAAATCTAATCCATTATTTTTAGTGGAGGATAAACATTTGGGGTTAAATCCCCTGAGATCACTTATGTGGAATAGTGGTGGAGGCATTAGTCTATAACCCAAAAAAATTATTCCTGAACCAATATAATCCCTCCCATAAGTAACTATGATAAAGAATAATTGGGAACTCTTTATTTGATACATATAAGTCAAAGACCAAGATTTTTTTAAATAATACAGATATATTATTTTGTATACGAATTATCTTTTGGGAAAATGTTCCTTAACCACCCTCCTGAATCTAGTGATGGGTTTGAAACATGCAATCTAGAATAATACAACTTTTTAGAAGTACAATTTTCTTGTAATCACAAAAAAAAAATAAGGACACTGGGAGGATTGAATCATCAAAACACTATTATGAAATTAGGGTCAATAATCATGAAGTTGACCAAACCAAACAACTACATTGATCCACCGACCTATAGTTCTATCTCCTAGGTTTCCCTCAGGAAAGGTCTTCCAAAAAATTCAAATCAAATGGGAGAGAAAAGTACATGATAAAAGAAACATAAAACTCAAAAAACTACGGGATTGAGAGGTTAATAACAAGTTCTAATACATGTGTAACACACCAAGAATTTATATTATATTTTATTTTATAAAACATATCCTACAACATGAAGTATCGACAATAACAAGGTTAATCAAACCATGATATACTACAGAAATATTATTATATAAATAAGGCCATTATCAACAAGAAATGTGTTTGGAGAGGATAAATATGAATAATCATATTATGACATACATGTATAAATTTTATCCTTAACAAAATATCTAATGAAATATTAATTTTATTATCAATTAGTCCAAAACGAACATAAACACTTTTAAATGTAAAAATGATGTTTTCCATAAAGAATGTTTTTTTGACCAATTTTTTTACCTTAATTGATTAAATTTATCTATTTTCATAGATTATATTATATAATTAATTATATTATATTCCAAATTTAATGAATTAAAATCCATTTAATAATTTTTATTAGGAAATTAATGATAATAAATCCAATTTATGCTTCAAAAATATATTTTCAATAAAAATGGATTTTATTGGATTTTATGCATTAGTATATAATTAATTTCCACCACTTTTAGAAATAATATTTTGATAAAATATTCATCAGTTTTTAAAATAAAATTTCATAAAATTATATTGACTATTTATTGGAAAATTATGAAAATATTTATTTTTTATTGAATAATGAAAAATGTCACCTTTTACAAGGACTTCCTTAACCTACCTTTGAATAAATAAATTTAAAATAATTATTCAATTTTTAATTTTTTTAATGTAACTTAATATCTATTTGATTAAACATAATATTATTAGTTACATATGAATAATAATTATATTTTATTTTGATATAAGTTTATTTTTATACTTAAATATAAAATTTTCTAAAAAACATTTTTCATGGAATTTTTGTAGTTAGATTAAAATAAATTTATTCTAATTATAGTAGGTGAATATTTAAAAATATATCTCATATATAGAATCAAGTTTATAATTTTTTTTAAATCAGCTAGTTTCATTTGTTTAAATAATGATTAGTAAACACGGTAAAATTTTATAACCATAGTAATGGATAAAACTAGTTAATTAATGTTATAATTAAGAGAAAAGGATTCAAAATCCATGAAATTATTCCCTTTATTTAATTTTATGGGACTAATATTACTATAATACACCCACTATAAAAAATATGGAACTTTTTTGGTACTTGACGTTGATAATGACCTTAATATTATTTGTTGTTAAAAAAACTTTCAAAATGTCAGTCTCTCTATTTTATATCACTAATATTCTATCATAAGGATAAAATGAATTTATAAATTCTTATAAATTATTATTTTAATTTTAATAAATTATTTTTATGATATTAATTTATATTTATTTTTTATAGACAATATAATCTCCTTGACTTCTTCTGCAACATAAATGCATTGCTTGTGAAAACAGTAGAGAAATAAAATAAATAACATAAAATAGACTAAAAGTATTATATTTTGGAAGAATTATGGTTTCTTAATAATTTAATAAATATGTAAAATATGTAAAGGTGTTTTATATTGTTGATATTAAAATTTCATTATTATACTGGTGCCTTTTTACTAAAAATATATTAATTTTACAAAAAATGACATTTAACGGTATTTAAACTTTCAAAATTATTTAAAAAAAACACGGAAATTATAAAAAACTAATATTTACTCATTTAGATCATAAATCATCAATTATATTTTTAAGGTATAATTTATGTTCAAAATTAAATTTTTATTATTACTTAAATGACCCCTAAAGAGTGAAAAAGTGTTACGATGACTAAGGTTAAACAAGGTTAGTGATAAGGTTCAACCGTACGATATCGTTTAAAAATACACATAGAAATAAATAAAATAAACAATATGATTTTATTTAAACCTCATCCTCCTTATATTATAATATTATGTGGTTTTGGAGATATTTTTCATGAGTTAGACACATTCTCTCTATAAATATTTCAATTATCTACAAATTTTCCACCCACATCACTACTAAAAGGGTATCTCATATCATATAATCCTCACACAACATGATAAAAATATATTAACAAATACCTAATAAATAATATTTTATAATTCTTCTCCATATCGTAGAGGACCTGGTCTCAGAAAAGGTCTAATCCTATATTGATTATTTTGTATGCAAATGGAGGTTTCTCAAATAAGTGGTATAAATCATAACAAAGATATAAATCTCTTATTCCCCCTCCTTAAAATAATAATTATTTATGATTAAATTTAAACAACATTATAATAAATATAATTAAATTTTATTACAATTACCATACAACCTGTTTTCATATTATTTTGCATCCTTTGTGAAATAAAAACATCACTCGTCCGTACGTGTGGACCACTACCCCCTTTATGGGATATGTTTTTTTCCTTACCACCTCACAAGGTTAATTATTATTATTTATTTAAGTAATATATATTATAGTTTTTAAATAATTATGATTTTATAAAGAAAATATATTACATTACTTCTTAACCTTCCATCCATCATAAAATGAGGACGCTGCCCACGTGTATGTGTGGAATACCACCTCTACAATTCAATGTGATTAGAATTTATTAAATAGCTAAAAATGAATATAAAATTATTATTAATGTTTAAAAAAATATTCAATTATTTATTAATATTCTTTAGATTATGTAACAATTAGCCATTGGCCTTGGTGAACCTACAAAAATAGTATCGCGGTTTTAAACTGAACATCTAAAAAATTCCAGAAATTATCTTAAAAGATTTAGTAACAATATAAGATAGGTAAATATAGAAAATATATGGCATTTTTATATGGTAATTAGGCTAAAAAATCTCAATAATGTACACAAATACTAAAAAGTTATTATATAGGGGAAAAGAACATATGTAGTGAGTCAGATATGAGGTAAAGGGATTTTTCATCTAAATTTATTTCATGGAGACCCATTCCATTTTCACAACATGTTTTATTTTATGGGGTATATCTCATATTTTTATTAATATATTACTGATATTAAAGTCATTTATAAATATTAATAAAAATTATATTCTCCATTTTCATTTTGATTCAAAATTTATCAAAGAGGGATGTGATTTTATTTAAAACCCTCTCTTAAAATTCTCTTATCAAAAGATTTATATTACATTTAATTATTATTAAGAATATTTAAATATATTTATTCATTTATTTTCAACGTAATATTTTATCTACCATTTTATGTTGATAATTTATTTAGAATGAAATATTATAAATGTTTTAGAATGTATCACTTGTAATTGTTTTTACTAAAGTGAAAATATTGTTTTTTAATATTTACTGAATGAATGAATTTTCCCATTTTCATGTTGCATAAAAATTATAAAGATTAATTTAATATTTTATGTTATCATTTTAAATGTAAATCATTTTCATGATATTAAAAAAAATTATTTCAAAATTTATTCTATATAAATGGAAATTTCATCTCATCATTATGAGATTAGAACATGTGTTATTTCTTAGGTGGTTTAATTCCAATTAAAATGATTTCAATGGTTGAGGGGAAATATATATGTGAATTATTTATGCTTCTGATATTATAAATTTTTTTATAAATTTCAGTTGATATTGAAATAACTCTGATGATGGGTGAACCCAATATATTTTTCCGTTGTATTAGGTAATGTGATTGAGTTTACCAATGATAATTTACTCCTAATAGATTTGATAATTAGTATTTTAGTTTATTCCATTGTAATGATAATGTACCAAGATTCCTACATGTAGTTTATTTCATTTTATGTCATTATAAGGAAGTATTTTTATTTTATAATCTAAAAAACTAAACTAATGATTTATGAAATGTTTATGATCTTATAATGGTTAAACATATGTTCATGAATTCACTTATTTGACTAAGTAAATTTCTTGACTATTAATTTTTACATTTATCATGATTTAAAATTATCTTATAAAAAATATGGGCTTTGATGTTGATATGATTAGTCGGTAAATTCATATTTTCAACTAAATGGTTTTTTATGTATAATAAAAAACAACCATATTGGATTTTCAATAATTTCAAATGGATTAACAATTTTATTTTTATTTTTATTGGGTTTGTTAATATTTTTTGTTCTCAACCCATGTTTTGAAATACTATTCAAAATTCTATGGTTGATTAGGTATTATATAAATATCAACAGCAACATGTCATGAATGATGAAAAAGTGTTAGGAATGAAATAAATGTTTCAAAATATGAACTTATTTTTAATAGAATAATAGAAATGTAGTGGATGTTTCCACATTATTTTTTAAGGGTTTGATTTGTAAGTGTTTTGAAAAATTATCTAAAACTTCACACTAAAAATATCTAAGAAATGTAATAAAGTGTAGCCCCTGAATAAATCATGCAGTTTTGGGTTGTTTTAGTTATAATGTGTTATAGTTGGTATCATAGAAAATTTTAACTTAACATTAGAGCTTAGGGTGATTCAGTGGAGGATATTTTAAGAGTTTTAGATGACATATTGAGTTAAAATGTATATGTGTTATCATATGATATAGTGATATATTACCATTTTTAGGTTTTATATGATTAGAGTACTTTGGTATACATTTTTTTTATTTTTGATAAATGGTTGAGGAATATATAACACTTATGTTCAACTTGTACTTTAGTGGAAATGTGAATTGTGTAACAATTGTTTTATATTTTAATTTAAAAATTTAAAATGTATTGAAAACATTTATGGTTATGATAATAATTTATGTTGAGGTAATTTGGGTTAACTGGTATAATAGTTTTATTTGATTTTTGGAATATATGATTTATCATATCTATAAATAAGTGATTGAAAAGTTATTTGGTGAGTAAATGATTTAAATAATTTTTTATTAAGTTTACTTCATTGGGAAGATTATTTGATAAAATTAAATGTAAATTTTACTTTTCTTTTAGGAATAATGATTTAATTTACTTTTGGAATCATATATGATTTTATCGTGGGATTATAGAAATTCATGCTATTTATGAAAAATATTGGAATATTTTTGATAACTTATGATTAGTGCATATAAATTTTTTGTATGTGAAATTATGAGTGATTGATGTTATCTGGTGATAAATTTTATGTTTATCTCATAATAATATATTATAAAATGTTTCTAATTTTTGGGTTTTGAATCTATTTCAGGCATATATAGAAGAGTTTTAACATAGTTATTTATGGAAATATTAATGTGGAAATTTTGGGATGTTATTTTGGATTTTTAATATAATGTAATATTCATTCATATGAATGTTTAATCATATTGGTTATATCTTTATCGTTTTCTTAAAATTTTGTTTTTTGTTAATGTATAAAAGAATGAGGAATAATTTTAATACAATTTTTTCATCATGTGTCCATCAGAAGATAATTTTACTTCAGAAATGAAGGATTCGTATTGTAGAATAGTTTCTCATATTATGAGATGTGATAAATTTGGTGACCCAATTACTACATATGTAAATATAATATTATTTAATATGTAAATTAAATAAATCTCATAAAAATAAATTTTATAGAACTCGAGGAATGGGAACATATCAAAGGTGGAGCATATATGCTCAATAAGGGTGAACATGGTAGATATCAATATGTGATCATATAAAAGTATATCATGATAATAAGTGTAATATAATATGAGCTTGAAATATTAAATTCACATCCAACAATTCATATTTCATAATCAGGAAATAATAATTTGGGATATAATATACTATGAATTAAAGAATAATCAGTCATCATGATCCATGTCATATATCATAATAACAAGAACATTTTATTTAAATTGGAATAAAATATGTGGTATAATCAAAATCAATTAAATCCATTATATAGGATACCAACTATAAGGCCCCATCCTTAAACCATACATAATCTTGAGTTATCACAAGATTACACGTTGAGGATCTTTTCAGGTTTAGAGTTTTAGATAATTAGATCTTAAAACATGCATTACAACCCACATTTAAACAAAGTGGTTACAATAAAAGGTAGTATTGTTTTTCCTATCAACGGAAACATATTAAAAATAAAACACAGATTCTTTCTTGACACTTCCTTGACACTATCATCTTATCATGTACCTTTCCCGTGACATGTGAAAAACATTTCAAAAACTTGGGATGAGCATAAAAACTCAGTATGGGTTATAAAAAAACATGGAAAGGAAACATAAGTTCATATATACATAAGAATTAAATCATACTTTACCCATAAAACATAGGCACTTTAACATACCTCATAAAATCATGAATAAATCATAGAAATCATAAGACATAAAGGTAACTTGAGGCATTCATAACATTCTTACGTAGGGAGTAACCCTCTTGGTTACGTTTGGAATACCCATCACAGTATATTCTCTAAATATCTTCGGAAAAACCTTAACGTTTCACTCCTTAGTGTTACCCAATGCATTGGAGAGCTATATCGGGCTCACCCGCCCTTAGTATATCACAGAACCACCTGTCTTCATAATAATGCCAAGAACCATAACATAATCTTATCACATAAAACATGAATAAAGGAAACATAACATTTACACCTTTCAATCACAAGATATCAATACAACACATTGATATAAAAACATTATGAAAACCATTTCCAATACCAAAGTAAAACATGATATTTATTTTTCATTTTAAAAAAGGGTATGGCTTGAAGAGGAAGCTGAAACCCAAATAATGGTCACGGCGGTGGATAAGTCGTTGTCGCCGCATACGTACGACAAGAAAAACATTCCCTTTTGTCTTTTAGTAAAACGCTTCGTATAAAAAAGATTCCTTTTGGATAAGCGTAAAATTCAAAGGGGTTTATACACCGTATAAAAGAAGGTTGTGTATAAAATAAAATATGCCTCAATGAAAGGAGATTGAGACAAATTCCCATACCTCGTATCCGACTTGACCCGACCGTTCATTAATCTCCTGAATAATAAACATGAGTTAATCTATACTTTATTAAGAACATTTTTCAAGTTCATTATTCCTTTTATACCATGTTATGAACATCATGTAATCATTTAAGTTAATAATGTTCATTTTGTCGGTATTTGGTTCTTAAGTCAAAAATAGACTTCTTACACTTACATGTTGTTAATTTGGTCAAAGGTTCGTTATATCCATAACGATATTAATGATTTGGATAACATATATATCATATATATTCAGAATATACATGTATTTATAATATTACATCACATTCAGAGGTAAGAAATGAAATTCACCGTTCATGGAGACGGTAAGTCGTACGTACGCATGAACGCTACTTCCATTTCTATTTCATATTTTTTGGAATGGAATCATAATGATATAATAGTATATTATAATTCCAGTATAATAACATATATAATATCATTAACTTTATCCTTTACACATCCCACATATGGTATTGTCGAATCAAATCACTTTCAGGGGGCGGTAGTCCGCACTTCCTAAAATGAAGATATCGTGTTTACCCATAATGGAAACATTAGTGGTATGCCATAAATGAAAAATACAGAATATTAAGGAAAGAATAAACATATTATATATCATATATAAAAATAGTGACATCATAATGGCCACCTTTGAAGGTGTTATATGAGTATTGAACAATCATCGTTTCGGGAGGCAGAATTTCGCCATCCACGGAAACCGTATGTTTTTTAACCATTTAATGTAGTTGTGTGAGAGTTTAGCTCGAATAAATCTTATAAAAACATCCTAGTATATTTAATATACTGGTGTTGTTACAAAAGAAGTAAATAAAAAGAGTTTAGGGGGTTGGAGAAGCAAAATAAAACAAATGAACATGAGAGAAAGAATTACCTTTAAAAGTGTAACTCCTTTTGATTTGAGCCTAAAGGCTTCCTTTGAAAGGATTATGCCCAAAGGGAATCATCTAGGATGAGGAGAGGGATTTGGAGAGAGTAAATGGGAAGGGGATGGCCGAGCCAAAGGCTTGAGGAGTGTGTGAAATGAGGCAGAGGTGGGGGCCTTTTATAAGAGGAGAGGAGGGGCACTTTTGGAAATCATGAAACTATTATTTAATTTTCAAAAGTGTTTCGAATTTCTAAGGACCCACATTGATATATTTCGAAGATAAGATGATAAGGCTTCGAAATATTCCCATCCAATAGTTTTTGGACAAGTGTAGGTCTTAGATATTACATTATCATTCCATTTAATTTAAATCGTTAAATATTGAGGTCATCGCTGCATCATCATGATGTCATAAATAATTTAATTTATATAATGTCTAAAAATTATAAAAAAATAAGATTATGTAGGAAATATTTTTAGCTTTCTAATGAATATTTATAGACAAAAATATTATTAGTATAACCCCTTCTAAAAATTGTTTTAGTATAACGATTTATGTTAGTGTCATTTTCAGCTTTATTTAAAAAAAAGGCATTAAAGTCATTATCTCAACCAAGTGGATCCATGGGGTCCCCTAAATCGACCCATGGGTTGTATTGGTAGGCCATGACACACCCAATAGGTTTAGGACAAGTTTCATGGTGTTTTCACATTTTTATAACATCATTTTTACCTTAAATTACACTAATTACCTCTAATCGCGATTAATGAAAAAAAGTTACTATTCACCAAAAAATTATTTTCATCCCATTGAACCACATTTTACATACTAATGACAACCATGTATGTCATATTTTTGAAATTCAGAACACCAAAGTGGCAAAGATTCATTTAAACGAAAAATCAGTTTCTTTAACTACCACTTAGGGGTTTCACTATTCATCAAAAATTGATGTTTTTCAGAAAATTACCAAAAATTCACCCTAATCTATATTTGATATTCTGAAATAAAAAATGATGTCTACTTTACAAAATTAAAAACAAATAAGTCACATTAATTAATTTAATAATTAATTCCCGTTGTTATGACAAATAGCGTGTTTTTATGAAACAATAAGTATCCAAAGATTGACACCAGTTTAAGTCCAATTTCAAATTGAAATTGATTCCAATGACCACAATTGGATTAAATGGTAAAAATATATTCTAATTTATCTTAAAAACCAATTCAAAAGATAATATAATCATATAAATAAATTAGATTAAAAAGCAATTTTGATGTAAAATGCAGTATTTTCCACTATTCATTAAAAAATGAACATTGTCAGAAAAATACCAAAAATTCACACAAAGTAAATTTTGATGTCCAAATCATAAAGAATAAGTTTATTTTGACAAACATAGTATATAAAATTGTCAAAAGATAGATTCAAAATTGTTTTTCCATCAAAGGCAGTAAAACAATCTTTTAAAAATATTAGTGTATTCCATGCTTAAGATTGGATTTATTTTCATTTTAAGCCTCTAAAACACTATCTAATTCATTAATAGACATAGATAAAATATCTATTATTCATTACTTACTTGGGATGTTACATCATTCCCCCCTTTAGAAAATTGCGTCCCCGCAATTTATTTACTTATCAAATAAATGAGGGTACTTATCCCTCGTTGCATTTTCAGATTCCCATGTTGCCTCTTCAATCATGTGGTTTTTCCAAAAAACCATTACCTGGTGAATCACCTTATTTCGTAACACTTGCTCCCTGTGGTCAAGAATCTGGACCGGTTGTTCCTCATAATATAGGTTCTCTTCCAGCTGAACTACCTCTAGACTCAAAACATGAGATGGATCTGGCATGTACTTTCTCAACATCGAAACATGAAAAACATTGTGTACCTGAGATAAAATCGGAGGTAAAGCCACTCAGTAAGCAACTGATCCAACTCTCTCCAGAATTTCATATGGTCCAATGAACCTTGGAATCAGCTTTCCTTTCATACCAAATCGCAGCACACTTTTCCATGGTGATACTTTGAGAAAAACATGATCACCTACCTCAAAGGATAGATCCTTCCTCCTGTTGTCTTTATAACGTTTCTGCCTACTATGAGCTATTCTCATGTGCTTCTGAATCAGCTGAACTTTTTCTGCCAACTCTTCTACCAATTCTGGTCCCATCAACTTCCATTCACCCACTTCATCCTAGAAAGCTGGAGTTCGACACCGCTTCCCATATAATGCCTGAAATGGTGCCATCTGTATACTGGAATGAAAACTGTTATTATATGAAAATTCAACCAAAGAAAGTTGTTGGTCCCAACTTCCTTGATAATCCATCGAACAAGCTCGTAACATATCCTCCAAGGTCTGAATTTTTCGTTCTGACTGCCCATCTGATTGAGGATGAAACGCTGTACTAAAATTTAATTCAGTAACCATCGACTTCTGATGGCCTTTCCAAAATTTAGAAGTAAACCTGGGATCACGATCCGATACAATGGAGAGAGGAACTCCATGTAACTTGACTATCTCTTTAAGATACAAACAGGAAAGTTGATCAAGAGAGAAAGTATCTCGTATAGCCAGGAAATGAGCAGAGTTGGTCAAGAGATCAACAATAACCCAGATTGCATTATTACCTCGAGATGTCTTCGGTAATCCCACAACAAAGTCCATTGATATATTTTCCCATTTCCAATCTGGCACTGGTAAAGGCTGAAGCATCCCTTTCGGTAACTGCCGCTCTACTTTAACCTGTTGACATGTCAAACACTTCACAGTAAAATCAGCAAAATCCCTTTTCATTCCATCTCACCAGTAATACTCCCGCAGATCTCTATACATCTTAGTACTGCCCGGATGAACTGAAAACGGAGAACTATGAGCTTCACATAACAAATCTCTCTTCAACTGTGAATCACAAGGCACCCAAAATTTCTTCCAAAATCTCAAAACACAATCATTATCAATGTTGAATTCAGGCAACTTACCTTTCTGAACCAGCTCTACCTTTTTCTGCAACTCACTGTCTTGCTTCTGTGCTTGCTTGATTCTGCCTGATAGAGAAGATCTCACTGATACCTGAAACAAAACAGAAGAACATCCTTCACTAACAACTTCTATGCCAAAGTTCATCAAATCCTTAACCAAAGGATCACGTTCCAAATGCAACATTGCTAATGAAGCATTACTTTTTCGACTCAAAGCATCAGCCACTTTATTTTCTTTTCCAGGATGGTAATGAATTGTACAATCATAATCCTTGATTAATTCCATCCATCTCCTCTGTCTCATCTTTAACTCTTTCTGAGTGAATATATACTTTAAACTTTTGTGATCAGTATATATTTCCCATTTTACTCCATACAAATGATGCCTCCAAATTTTTAAAGCGAGAAAAACAGCAGCTAATTCAAATCATGTGTAGGGTAATTTACCTCATGAGTTTTCAACTATCGTGAAGTATAATCAATTACCTGATCATTCTGCATTAGGACGCAACCAAGTCCTTTCAATGAAGCATCACTGTATATAAAAAACTCACCATTCCTGGAAGGTAGTGCCAAAACTGGAGCATTCACCAATATTCTTTTCAATTCCTGAAAACAATCATCACATTCTTTTGTCCAGATAAACTTAACACCCTTCCGAGTTAGCTTAGTCATTGGACTAGATAATCGTGAAAAATTTCTAACAAACCTTCGGTAATAGCCTGCCAAACCAGGGAAGCTACGAATCTTGGTTACATTTGTGGGTCTTGGCCATTCTTCCACAACTTTTGTTTTTACAGGATCAACATTTATTCCATCTTTAGAAACAATATGACCAAGGAAAGAAATTTGTTGCAACCAAAACTCACACTTGATGAATTTTCCATACAGTTTCTTTTCTTTTAATGTTTGCAAGATAACCCTTAAATGTCTTTCATGCTCCTCTTTACTTTTAGAAAACACCAAAATATCATCAATGAAAACCACCACAAACATATCCAAGAACTCATGGGAAATTATATTCATTAAGTCCTTGAACACAGAAGGTGCATTGGTTAGCCCAAAAGGCATTACTACAAATTCATAATGGCCATATCTCGTACGGAACGTGGTCTTCAGAATATCTGCCTCCTTTACCTTCAGCTGATGGTACCCTGATCTCAAGTCAATATTTGAAAAAACCTGAGCTCCCTGGAGCTGATCAAAGAAATCATCGATATGAGGAAAATGATATTTGTTCTTAATAGTGATGTTATTCAAGGCTCTACAATCAATGAAAAGTCTCATAGAACCATCTTTATTTTTAACAAATAAGACAGGAGCACCCCATGGTGATGTGCTAGGTCAAATGAAACCTTTCTCTAATAAATATTGCAATTTCTCCTTCAACTCTAAAATTTCAATTTTAACTATTCGATAAGGGGGTTTTGAAATTGGCTTAGCATTAGGAAATAAGTCAACAATAAACTCAACTTCCCAATCTGGTATTATTCCAAGAAACTCATCAGGAAAAACATCAGGATACTCATTTACCACTGGCACATCATTAATCTGAACAGTTCCTTTATTTTCAACGATGTGTGCAAGGTAACATTCATTTCCATCTTTTACAAGTTTCTTGGCCTCTTGATAAATTATCAACAGTAAGGGTTCATTCTTGTACACAAACTGAAAATCTTTCTGAAAAGAAACTTCTTTAGCTCGACAGTCAATCTTAGCATGGTAAATAGAGAGCCAATCCATACCCAGGATAACATCAAACTCTACTAGAGGTAGAACAATAAGGTTTTCATGTAGGTTCCTTCCACAGATAAGGATAAGAAGATTCTTATAAATTCTTTTTGCCTCAACATTTCCCCCAGGCGTTTTTACCACAAGTTCAGGAGTCATTTCTTGTGATGGTATTCCCATTTTACTAGAAAAGGTTTGAGAGATGAATGAATGTGTAGAACCCGAATCAAACTACACACTGGCATAATCTGAAAAAACAAACAAAGTACCTGATACAACTTCATTTGATGGCCCGACGTCTGCCGAAGTTGTTGCAAAAGATTTCACCACCCCTTTCTGCTTGTAGTCCAACTGCTTCTGATCACTCAATCTCTTTGTCAGACACTCATTTGCATAGTGACCCATCTCATTGCACTTATTATATTTCACTAACTGTAAATAAAATTTGGTCTTACCTTCACCTTGATCCTTTTCAGTGCAATCACGAGCCTTATGTCCCATCTTACCACATCGGTAGCACTTTCCAAAATTCAGAAGACATTCCCCAGCATTCCTTTTTCCACATTTATCACAAACTAGAAACTTAGTTTTCTTACCATTAGACTTTTTTGAAGAATTCTTACCTCTCTTCTGCCACCTCGGTCTCTTCTTCTCCTGGTTGTTATAGAACACTTGGTCATCAGCAAACTCCATTTCCACATTCTCAGCACATCGAACAAGCATTTCATAACTTTTAAACTCACGAGAAGCTAATGCCCTTCGATATTATGGCTTTAATCCTGAGTAAAAACGATTGATTTTACTATCAAGGTCTCAAATAATATTTGGAGCATACCTTGCCAATCGAGTGAACCTTTCTTCATAGGTAGCCACTGAGTCTTCCTCTTTCCTCAATTCCAAGAATTTCTTTTCCATCCTAAGTCGAACAACCTTAGGAAAATACTTCTCAAGAAACATACCTTTGAATTCATCCCAGTCGAGAGCATCAATCTCATCAGTGTCCCTGGTATTTTTAACCATCGACCACCACTGATCGGCTTCACCCACCAAATGGTAAATAGCAAGACTAACCTTTTGATTTTATGAACACCCCATGACATCGAAAATCTTCTCCAGTGCTTTAATCCACCCTTTTGTTAACACAGGGTCAGATGATCCTCTGAATGATGGGGGATGTTGCCTCATGAAATGTTCCACCACTGACATGTTCCTCTGCGGTTGATCTGGCAGATCTCGTGCATGGATACCACCACCATTTGTAGCCTGAGTCAACTGTGCCATCACTGCAACAAACTGTTCAGTTCCAATTCTGACCATCTCAGGATGCTGATTCGGAAGGTTATTTCCTTCGGTATGCCTTCCTAGCACTGCTTCCCTGTTTTCTCTGCGGAAAACCATTCTGAACAAACATGTCTTAGATGAAGAAACATGGTAATCTTCAAATTCTATATCATTTCAATTTGACCATAAAAAAAATATTTTTGGATAATCATGTAATAGAATTCTAACTCCTAAAGTTATCTAAACTGACCGTTGATACCAACTATAAGGCCCCATCATTAAAACATACATAATCTTGAGTTATCACAAGATTACACGTTGAGGATCTTTTCAGGTTTAGAGTTTTAGAGAATTAGATATTAAAACATGCATTACAACCCACATTTAAACAAAGTGGTTACAATAAAAGGTAGTATTCTTTTTCCCATCAACGGAAACATATTGAAAATAAAACATGGATTCTTTCTTGACACTTCCTTGACACTATCATCTTATCATGTAACTTTCCCGTGACCTGTGAAAAACATTTCAAAAACATGGGATGAGCATAAAAACTCAGAATGGGTTATAAAAAAACATGGAAAGGAAACATGAGTTCATATATATATAAGAATGAAATCATACTTTACCCATAAAACATAGGCACTTTAACATACCTCATAAAATCATGGATAAATCATAGAAATCATAAGACATAAAGGAAACTTGAGGAATTCATAACATTCTTACGTAGGGAGTAACCCTCTTGGTTACGTTTGGAATACCCATCACAGTATATTCCCTAAATATCTTCGGAGAAACCTTAACGTTTCACTCCTTCGCGTTACCCAATTCATTGGAGAGCTATATCGGGCTCACCTTCCCTTAGTTTATCACGGACCCACCCGTCTTCATAATAATTCCCAATAACCATAATATAATCTTATCACATAAAACATGCATAAAGAAAACATAACATTTCCACCTTTCAATCACAAGATATCAATACAACACATTGATATAAAAACATTATGAAAACCATTTCCAATACCAAAGTAAAACATGGTATTTATTTTTCATTTAAAAAAAGGGTATGGCTTGTAGAGGAATCCGAAACCCAAATAATGGTCACGGCGGCGGATAAGTCGTTGTCGCCGCATACGTACGACAAGAAAAACAGTCCCTTTTTTCATTTAGTAAAACGCTTCGTATAAAAAAGATTCCTTTTGGATAAGCGTAAAAGTCAAAGGGGTTTATACACCGTATAAAAGAAGGTTGGGTATAAAATAAAATATGCCTCAATGAAAGGAGATTGAGACAAAGTCCCATAACTCGTATCCGACTTGACCCGACCGTTCTTTAATCTCCTGAATAATAAACTTGAGTTAATCTCTACTTTCTTAAGAACCTTGTTCAAGTTCATTATTCCTTTTATACCATTTTATGAACATCATGTAATCATTTAAGTTAATAATGTTCATTTTGTTGGTTTTTGGTTCTTAAGTCAAAAATAGACTGCTTACACTTACATGTTGTTAATTTGGTCAAAGGTTCATTATATCCAGAATGATATTAATGATTTGGATAACATATATATAATATATATTCAGCATATACATGTATTTATAATATTACATCACATTCATAGTTAAGAAATGAAATGCACCGTTCATGGAGACGGTAAGCCGTACGTACGCATGAACGCTACTTCCATTTCTATTTTGTATTTTATGGAATGGAATCATAATGATATAAGTGTATATTATAATTCCAGTATAATAAAATATATAATATCATAAACTTTATCCTTTACACATCGCACATATGGTATTGACGAATCAAATCACTTTCAGGGGGCGGTAGTCCGCACTTCCTAAAATGAAGATATCGTGTTTACCCATAATGGAAAAAATAGTGGTATGCCATAAATGAAAAATACAGAAGCTTAAGGAAAGAATAAACATATTATATATCATATATAAAAATAGTGACATCATAATGGCCACCTTTGAAGGTGTTAGATGAGTATTGAACAATCGTCGTTTCGGGAGGCAGAATTTCGCCATCCACGGAAACCGTATGTTCTTTAACCATTTGATGTAGTTGTGTGAGAGTGTAGCTCGAATAAATCTTATAAAAACATCCTAGTATATTTAATATACTGGTTTTGTTACAAAATAAGTAAATAAAAAGAGTTTAGGGGGTTGGAGAAGCAAAATAAAACAAATGAACACGAGAGAATGAATTACCTTTAAAAGTGTAACTCCTTTTGATTTGAGCCTAAAGGCTTCCTTTGAAAGGATTATGCCCAAAGAGAATCCTCTAGGATGAGGATAGGGATGTGGAGAGAGTCAATGGGCAGGGGATGTCCAAGCCAATGGCTTTAGGAGTGTGTGAAATGAGGTAGAGGTGGGGGCCTTTTATAAGAGGAGAGGAGGGGCACTTTTGGAAATCATGAAACTATTATTTTATTTTCAAAAGTGTTTCGAATTTATAAGGTCACACATTGATATATTTAGAATCTAAGAGGATAATGCTTCGATATATTTCCATAAAATAGTTTTTGGGCAAGTTTAGGTCTTAGATATTACATTATCTTTCCATTTTATTTAAATCGTTAAATAATGAGGTCATCGCTGCATCATCATGATGTCATAAATAATTTAATTTATTTAATGTCTAAAAATTATAAAAATAATAATATGGTGTAGGAAATATTTTTAGCTTTTTAATGAATATTTATAGTCAAAAATATGATTAGTATAACCCATTTTAAAAATTGTTTTATTAAAACAAGTTATGTTAGTGTCATTTTCACCTTTATTTAAAAAAAAGGCATTAAAGTCATTATCTCACCAAGTGGCTCCATGGGGTCCCCTAAATCGACCCATGGGTTGTCTTGGTCGGCCATGACTCACCCAATATGTGTAGGACAAGTGTCATGGTGTTTTCACATTTTTATAATATCATTTTTACCTTAAATTACACTAATTACCTCTAATCGTGATTAATGAAAAAAAGTTACTATTCACAAAAAAATATTTTCATCCCATTGAACCACATTTTACATACTAATGACAACCATGTATGTCAGAGTTTTGAAATTCAGAACACAAAAGTGGCAAAGTTTCATTTAAACGAAAAATCAGTTTCTTTAACTACCACTTAGTGGTTTCACTATTCATCAAAAATTGAAGTTTTTCAGAAAATTACCAAAAATTCACCCTAAGATATATTTGATATTCTGAATTCAAAAATGAAGTCTATTTTACAAAATTCAAAACATATAAGTCACATTAATTAATTTAATAATTAATTCCCGCTGTTATGACAAATAGCGTGTTTTTATGAAACAATAAGTATCAAAAGATTGACATCAGTTTAAGTCCAATTTCAAATTGAAATTGATTCCAATGACCACCATTGGATTAAATGGTAAAAATATATTCTAATTTCACTTCAAAACCAATTCAATAGATAATCTAATCATATAAATAAATTAGATTAAAAATCAGTTTTGATGTAAAATGCAGTATTTTCCACTATTCATTAAAAAATGAACATTGTCAGAAAAATACCAAAAATTCACACAAAGTAAATTTTGATGTCCCAATCATAAAGAATAAGAATATTTTGACAAACATAGTTTATAAAATTTTCAAAATATTGATTCAAAAAATTTTTGCCATCAAAGGCAGTAAACCAATCTTTTAAAAATATTAGTGTATTCCATGCTTAAGATTGGATTTATTTTCATTTTAGGCCTCTAAACCACTATATAATTCATTAATAGACATAGATAAAATATCTATTATTTATTACTTACTTGGGATGTTACACCAACCAAGACATTCATCAAAATATAGGATCAGGTTAACCACCTATGTACCCACTTGAGGATTGGGATAACCTCCAATGTACCCTCTTTAAATTTTTATATAATCTTTAATGTACCCATTAAGATAATAAAAAATATCCATTACCCAATTCATTAGTGGTATATAACGAACCCACTGATCTCATAATCCATTCATATGTATTCAACATGATCAAGAAAAAATTAATAATTTTACCACAACCTAACTCCTGGAAAACAAAATGTGATTCATAAAAAACTCTTCATAATCTGGATAAACCACCAAAATATTAAAAAAAATATGATATCATTAGGTCATATCCATTTCTAATCATATGTAACATCAAAAAATGTTGTCATAATTGAAAATAGATTTAAATGACTCCTAGATCATTTCATGAGAAAAATATTATTTTAATTTTGAAAAAACATCACTAAAATATAAAAAATTATAAAATATTAGGGAAAATTTTTTATTTGAAATTAAAAATAGAATCATTTAAAAGGATTTTCAAATAAAATAGTAGTCATTATTATGGTGAAATTTTTTCGTGTAGTGTAAATTAAAACAATGATTTCATTCACACCATTAGTAAAATGTACCTTTTTTATAAAATGAAAATTAGATTCCTTTTAATTTTTAAAATAAAATTTAAAAAATGGTATAAATTAATTTAATAAATATTTTTATAACATTAAAAAAATAGTTGAAAACATTTTAATGAAAATATAGACATTAGAGAAAATATTCCTGGTCGAAGATAGAAATAATGTCAGTTTCCCTTGAAAAAATTTCTCCATACATTTTAGTGCATATCGTGAGTAAAATAAAAGAAAAAGTATGATATATTGAACAAAATAGTTTATAATAAATTTTAATTTTTTTTATTATAGTATAAAATTTCATCATTGAAAATTTTGAGAATAGATGATTCTGATAGAAAGGTTGGATTCAAAATAAAACTCTTACCTAAAGACTAACTTTCATCACCGGAGCATTAAATTCATTTATGATAAGTTTAATTTTATTTAAATAAATATCCAAACCATATTCATACCTATAATAAAATCCATGGTTTAATTATAAAATTTTATAAATCATTCATTATTATAATCATTTTGTGTTTGAACTACTTCATTTTTCATGTATGTCTTTGTTCGACAGTTTTGTTCCTTATACATTGATCATAGTTTAATACTATCCAAAATTTTAATCATGATAGAAATATCATATACATATATATTATATGTATATAAAAATTAATATAATGTATATATGGTAAAGTCATTACATCATTTCATGGAGATGGTTGTCCGTACATATGGATGAGTGATGCTTCCATTTGTTGTTGGATGAAATGAAAATGGAAAATAATAATTCACCTCAATAAAAATATAAAAATGTAATAAATATCATATATATTCATTGAGTACATCTTTATAACTATTAAATTGAACCAATGATGAGAAATGAATCACATCACTATGTGGAATTGGTCTTCCACATATACGCACAAGTGATAAAGTCATTTCCTATATGATATAAAGGAGGTAAGAAATGGTTATCACATAATCATAATAACATCATAGTATATTTATGATTTATAATTAATTATTTATGGATGGATAATAAAAATTTAGAGGTATTAATAGGAGAAATAAACTTTGAACGTTCAGGGTATGATAATTTGCATTTCTTCGAGAGATATCCTTTGGATTACACATTAATAATTCATAGGATGATGTTAATATAATAAATAAAGGTCTATAATGATGGTATGATATATATAAAGGTATTAGGGTTGGACATGGATGATCTATAATTCGCAAACATTGTGAATAATGGGGGATAATAGGGTTAATTTTATATGTAAGGGAATAGAGACAATTAGAATTTCCAAAAAAATTAAATTATATATATATTAGATTCATTTCATGTGGAACCAAGTAACACCATATTATTATATAATATGTTATAGGGTCTAATAAAGTTCAAAAATAACATTTATATACGTTTTATATCATATTTTACCCTCATATTATATTTAATTTATTTTAACCCATTTTAACCTTAACTCTGATAACATAATGATTTTACTGTGATAACCGAATTATATTATATAAAGTAAAAGGGAAATTATAACCAAATTTATATATTATTATTAATAAAAATAATCCATTTTTTCAGATACATTTTTGATTTAATGAATATGATTCCCTTTAGGATTCATATATGCTTTATTTAAATCTTGGTTAATCCTTAATTTCATTACAGAGTATCTTTAGGGAATTGGTTTAACTATTTAGTTTTTTCAGAGAAAACAAGACATGTGGATGGTTTTAGTTCATGGGTAGTACTTACAATGCAGTAAACATGGAAAATGAATCTATGAGGCTATAGTGGTGTTTTTCAGGGCTTGAGCATGTTTTGTTAAATAATATAGAATCCTAATGAAACCATACAGTTGTTTGAGTGGTTGTATAGAGGTGTCACATAATTTGAGAATGGTTTCCCAAAATGGAGTGGCTTAACCCATATATTCATGAACCTATAATTTTCAAAGGGGAGAGGCAACACATGGTTGGAATAGGTTTTGTTCATAGTATGTTGCAACCACGCACCCCAATCCAAACATTTAAGAAGATTGAATTTACATCATTTCCCATGGAAATAATTATATTTAATCACCCTAATACTTTTTTTCATTATATTATATTCCCCAATTCTCTAAAATCATATCCCCTAGGAATCTATGAATTGTTATTTCATTCACGATGTAACATCCCAAGTAGGTAATGAATAATTTATATTCTTATCTATTTCAATTCATGAATTATATAGTGTTTTAGAGGCTTAAAATGTGAATAAATCCAATCTTAAGCATGAAATATACTAATATTTTTAAAAGATTGTTTTACTGCATTTTGATGGAAAACCATTTTTAAATCAAACATTTGAAAATTTTATAAGCTATATTTGTCAAAATAAACTTATTATTTATGATTGGGACATTTAAATTTACATTGGTTATTTTTTTGGTAATTTTCTGACAATGATCATTTTTTTAATGAATAGTGAAAAATACTGCATTTTACATCAAAAATGCATTTTCATCTAATTTAATTATATGGTTAGATTATCTTTTTAATTGGTTTTAAAGTTTAAATATAATATATGTTTACCCTTTAATCCATTATTGGTCATTGGGATTAATTTCACCTCGGAATTGGGCATCAACAAGTGCCAAACTTTTCATTGATATTATTTCTAAAAAACCCGCTATTTGTTTTCACAACGAGAAATCTTTTTAAATTAATTATTTCAATTTATGTGTTTTTAATTTGGTAAAATGGATTAAATATTTGGAATTATAAGTTACAAATTATGTAATCATGACTCTTTTTTTTTGGATATTATGAATAGTAACGATGGTAATTATCTTTAATTATCTTGATTAATTAGTAATCAGGTGGTTAAGGATAATAAAATAATATCATAATAATAACAAATGACCAAAAAATGTGTCCAAATGATAATTTTTCTGTCATGGACGACCATGGTATGCCTTGTGCCAATCTTGGGGACCCCGTGGAATCACATTTGTGTGATAATGACTTTTTATCTTTTTATTTTTAATGAAAGTTAAATATAACAAAGAATGTATGACCTGAGTAAACAAAATTTAATTTTGTCTACATATATTATATATTGTATTATAAATATTAATTGTAAATATAAAAGGATTTCCTAGATTATAGTATTTTTTTATAATTTTTAAACATTAAATAAATTAAATTATTTATGACATCATGATGATGCAGTGATTACCTCATTAATGAACGATTTAAATAAAATGAAAAGATAATGTAAAATCTAAGACTTACACTTGACAAAGACCTATTAGATGAGTATATTTCTAACCCTTATCACCTTATCCTCGAAATACATCAATGTGGGTCCTTTAAAATCCGAAACTCATTTGATAATAAAGTAACATTTTATACCTTTACAAGAGTGCCCCTCTTCTCCTCTTATAAAAGGCCCACACCTCTACCTCCTTACCCACACCTCTCAAGACTTTGTATCGGCCAATCTATGCTCATTTTGTCTCTCCACATCCCTCTCCTCATCCTAGAATCCTTACCTCAGGTAGTAATCTCTTCAAGAAACCCTTTTGGTTCCAACCAAAGGGAGTTACTCGATTCAAAGGTAAAGTCTTCTCTAATGCTCTTTTGTTTTATTTTGATTTTCCAACCCCCTAAACTCTTTTTATTACTTTCTTTTGTAACAACACCAGTATCTTCCATATACTAGGATTTTTTTATAATAAGGATTCGAGCTACACTTACACACACTTACATCTAATGGTTAATGAGCATACAGTTTCTGTGGATGGCGAATTTCTGCCTCACGAAACGATGATTGTTCAATATTCTTCTAACACCTTCAGAGGTGGCAATTAAGATGTCACTATATATATATATATATATATGATATATAATATGTTTATGTTTTCCTTAAGCTTATGTATTTATCATTTATGTCATACCTTTATGGTTTCCATTATGGGTAAACGCGATATCTTCATTTTAGGAAATTCGGACTACCACCCCCTCAAAGTGATTTGATTTGTTAATGCCATATGTGGGATATATAAAGGATAGACTTAATTATATTATATATGATATTATAGTAGAATTATAATATATCTTTATGTCATTATGATTTTATTCCATTAAATATGATATAGAAATTAAAGTAGCATTCCTGCGTACGTACGACTTACCGTCTCCATGAACGGAGCATTTCACTTCTTACCTCTAAATGCTCTGTAATATTATAAATGCATTCATATACTGGATATATATGATATCTAAATCATGAATATAATTCTGGATATAATGGGTATTTTACCACATGAACAACTTGTAATTATAAAGAGTTTATTTTTGGCTCAAGTACCAATGATCAACAAAACGACCATTATTAACTTAAATAATTACATAGTGTTCATGACATGGTAATAAGTGATATAAAAGGAATAATGAAATTGAAAAATGTTCTCAAGCAAGTATAAATTAAATCATGTTTATTATTCAGTAGGTTAAAGAACGATCGAGTCAAGTTGGACCCGAGGTAAGGGACTTCGTCTCAATCTCCTTTCATTGAGGCATATTTTGTTTTGTACACAAATTTCATTTCTATGGTGGATAAAACCCTTTGACTTTTACGTTTATTCAAAAGGAATCTTTTTATATGAAGAGTTTACAAAACGACCAAAGGGAATGTTTATTTGTCATATGTATGCGGAGACAACGACTTCTCCACTGATGTGACCATTATTTGAGTTTTTTCTTCCTCTACAAGCCATAAATTTTTTTGGATGAAAAATAAATATCATGTTTTATTTTTCATTTATTTTGGTATTGAAAATGTGTTTCATAATGTTTTTATATCATTGTGTTGTATTGATATCTTGTGATTGAAAAGTGGAAATGTAATATTTTCTTTGTGCGTGTTTTAGGTGATACGATTATGTTATTGTTCTTGGGCATTGTTATGAAGACGGGTGGTTCCGTGATAAACTAAGGGTGAGTGAGCCCGATAGAGCTCTCCAATTCATTGGGTAAAGAAAAGGAGTTAATCATTACGGTTTCTCCGAAGATATTTAGGGAATATACTGTGATGGGTATTCCAAACGTAACCATGAGGGTTACTCCCTACATAAGAATGTCATGAATGCCTCAAGTTTCCTTTATGTCTTATGAATTCTATGATTTATTCATGATTTGATGAGGTATGTTAAAGTGATTATGTTTTATGAGTAAATTATGATTTTATACATGGACTAATGTTTTCATTTCATACTTTTATATCTGTTACTGAGCTTTTTATGCACATCCCATGTTTTTCAAATGTTTTTCACAGGTCAAGGGAATGGTACATGATGTGCTGATAGTGTCAAGGAAGTGTCGAGAAAGATTCCATGTTTTATTTTAAATATGATTCCGTTTATGGGAAAATGAGTATTATCTTTTATGTAACAAATTTGTTTAAATGTGGAATTTAATGCATGTTTTATGATATAATTCTCTAAAACTCGAAACCTGAAAATAATCTCAATGTGTATTCTTGAAGTAACTCATGATTAAGTAATGTTTAAGGCTGGGACATTATAGTTGGTATCAGAGGTCGGTTTAGATAACATTAGGAGATATAATTATATTAAATGATTATCCAAGAATATTTTTTTATGGTAAAATTTAAATGATATAGAATTTGAAGATTACCATTTTTCATTATCTAAGACATGTTTGTTCAGAATGGTTTTCCCCAGAGGAAATAGGGAAGCTGTGCTAGGAAGGCATACAGAAGGAAATGACCTTCTGAATCAGCATCCTGAGATGGTCAAAATTTGAACTGAATAGTTTGTTGCAGTAATGGAGTAGTTAACTCAAGCTATAAATGGTGGTGGTATCCATGCACAAGATCAGCTAGATCAACTGCAGAGGAACATGTCAGCGGTGGAACATTTCATGAGGCAACATCCCCCATCATTCAGAGGATCATCTGACCCTGCTATCTGAAGGGTGGATTAAAGAACTGGAGAACATTTTTGATGTCATGGGGTGTTCGGAAAATCAAATGGTTAGTCTTGATATTTACCATTTGAAGGGTGAAGAAGATCAGTGGTGGTCGATGGTTAAAAATATCAGGGATGCTGATGAGATTGATTCTCTCGACTTGGATGAATTCAAAGGTATGTTTCTTGAGAATTATTTTCCTAAGACTGTTCGAATTATGATGGAAAAACAATTCCTGGAATTGAGGCAAGAGGAAGACTCAGTGGCTACCTATGATGAAAGGTTCACTCGATTGGCAAGGTATGCTCCAAATTTTATCTTAGACCATGATAGTAAAATCAATCGTTTTTACTTAGGAATAAAGCCAAAATATCAAAGGGCATTGGATTCTCGTGAGTAAAAAGTAATGAAAAGATTGTTCGATGTGCTAAGAAGGTGGAAATGGAGTTTTCTGATGATCAAGTTTTCTATAACAACCAATAGAATAAGAGACCGAGGTGGCAGGAGAAAAGGAAGAATTATTCAAAAAGGTCTGACAATAAGAAAACTAAGATTCCAGTTTGTGATAAATGTGGTAAAAGGAATGCAGGGAAATGTCTTATAAATTCTGGAAAGTGCTACTGATGTGGTAAGATGGGACATAAGGCTCGTGATTGCACTAAAAAATATTAGGGTGATGGTAAGACCAAATTTGATTTACATTTATTGAAATGTTTTAAGTGAAATGAGATGGGTCACTATGCAAATGAGTGTCCGACAAAGAGCTCGAGTGATGGGAAGCAGTTAGACTACAATCAGAAAAGGGTGGTGAAATCATTTTCAACTACTTCATCAGATTTCGGGCCATCAAATGAAGTTGTATCAGGTAATTTGTTTTTTAAAATTATGCTTTTTTGTTGTTTGATTCGGGGTCTACACATTCTTTCATCTCTGAAAACATTTCTAGTAAAATGGGAATACCATCTCAAGAAATGACTCATGAACTTGTGGTAAAAATAGCTAGAGAAAATGTTGAGGCAAAAAGAATTTATAATAATCTTCCTATCCTTATCCATAGAAAGAACCAACTTGAAAACCTTATTGTTTTACCTCTAGTAGAGTTTGATGTTATCCTGGGTATGGATTGACTCTCTATTTACCATACTAAGATTGACTGTAGAGCTAAAGAAGTTTCTTTTCAGAAAGACTTTCAGTTTGTGTACACGAATTAACCCTTACTGTTGATAACATATCAAGAGGTCGAGAAACTTGTAAAATATGGAAATGAATGTTACTTAGAACATATCATTAAAAAAAGGGAAATGTTCAGATTAATGATGTGCTAGTGGTAAATGAGTATCCTAATGTTTTTCCTGATGAGTTTCCTGGAATAATAATAGATCAGGAAGTTGAGTTTATTGTTGACTTAGTTCCTGATGCTAAGGCAATTACAAAACCCCCTTTATCGAATGGCTCAAACTGAACTTTTAGATTTGAAAGAGAAATTGCGAGATTTATTAGATAAAGGTTTCATTCGACCTAGCACATCACCATAGGGTGATCCTATTTTATTTGTTAAAAATAATGATGGTTAAATGAGACTTTCCATTGATTATAGATCCTTGAATAAAATCACTGTTAAGAACAAATATCCTTTGCCTCATATCGATGATTTGTTTGATCAGCTCCAGGGGGCCCAGTTTTTTTCCATGACTGACCTAAGATCGGGGAACCATCAGTTGAAGTTAAAGGAAGCAGATATTCTGAAGACTTCACTTCTAACATGATATGGCCATTATGAATTTCTAGTAATGTATTTTGGGGAAACAAATGCACCTGATGTATTCATGGACCTTAATAATAGAATTTTCCATGAGTTCTTGGATGTGTTTGTGGTTGTTTTTATTGATGATATTTTGGTGTTTTCTATATGTAAAGAGGAGCATGAAAGACATTTAAGGGTTATTTTGAAAACCTTAAAATAAAAGAAATTGTATGGGAAATTCAGAAAGTGTGAGTATTGGTTGCAACAAATTTCTTTCCATGGTCACATTGTTTATGAAGATGGGATAACTGTTGATCCTACAAAAACAATGGTTGTTGAAGAATGGCCAAGACCCACAAATGTAACTGAGATTCATAACTTCCTTGGTTTGGCAGGCTATTACTGAAGGTTTGTTAGAAATTATTCACGGTTATCTAGTCCAATGACTAAGATAACTCAGAATGGTGTTATGTTTATCTAGACAAAAGAATTTGATGATTGTTTTCAGGAACAGAAAAGAATATTGGTGAATGATCTAGTTTTGGCACTACCTTCCAGGAATGGGGAGTTTGTTATCTATAGTGATGATTCATTTAAAGTACTTGGTTGCGTCCTAATGCAGAATGATCAGGTAATTGTTTATGCTTCATGACAGTTGAAAACTCATGAGGTAAATTACCCTACACATTATTTGGAAGTAGCTACTGTTGTTTTTGCTTTAAAAATATGGATGCATCATTTTTATGGAGTAAAGTGTGAAATATATACCGATCACAAAAGTTTAAAGTATATATTCACTCAGAAATAATTGAACATGAGAAAGGGGAGATGGCTAGAATTAATCAAGGATTATGATTGTACAATTCATTACCATCCGTGAAAAGAAAATAATGTGGCTGATGCTTTGCGTCAAAAAAGTAATGCCTCATTAACAATGTTGTGTTTGGAACATGATCATTTGGTTAAGGATTTGATAAACTTTGGAATAGAATTTGTTGGTGCAGGATGTCCTTCTGTTTTGTTTCAGGTATCAGTGAAATTTTATCTATCAGGCACAATTAAGAAAGCACAGAAGCAAGACAGTGAGTTGTAGAAAATGGTAGAGCTGGTTCAGAATGGTAAGTTGCATGAATTTAACATTGATAATGATTGTGTTTTTATATTTGGGAAGAGATTGTGTGTGCCTTGTGTTTCACAGTTGAAGAGAGAGTTGTTATGTGAAGCTCATAGTTCTCCTTTTTCATTTCATCCAGGCAGTACTAAGATGTATAGAGATTTTCAGGAGTATTACTAGTGAGATAGAATGTAAAGGGATATTGCTGATTTTACTATGAAGTGTTTGACTTGTCAATAGGTAAAAGTAGAGCGACAATTACCTAAAGGGATGCTTCAGCCTTTACCAGTACCAGAGTGGAAATGGGAGAATATATCCATGGACTACCTTGTGGGATTTTCGAAGACACCTCGAGGTAATAATGCAATCTGGGTTATTGTTGATCGCTTGACTAAATCATCTCATTTAATTGCTATACGAGATACTTTTTCCCAAGATCAACTTTCCCATTTGTATCATAAAGAGATAGTCAGGTTACATGGAGTTCCTTTCTCCATTGTATCGGATTGTAATCCCCGGTTTACTTCTAACTTTTGGAAAGGCCTTCAGAAGTTGTTGGGTACTGAATTAAATTTTAGTACAACTTTTCATCCTCAATCAGATTGGCAGTCAGAACAAACAATTCAGACTTTGGAGGATATTCTACATGATTTTTCGATGGAATATCAGGGAAGTTGGGACCAACATCTTTCTTTGGTTGATTTTTATTATAATAACAGTTTTCATTCAAGTATACAGATGGCACCATTTGAGGCATTATATGGGAAGCGGTGTCGAACTCCATATTTCTGGGATGAAGTGGGTGAAAGAATGTTGACGGGACCGGAATTGGTAGTAGTGTTGGAAGAAAAAGTTCATCTGATATAGAAACACATGAGAACAGCTCAGAGAAGGCTGAAGAGTTATGCGGACAACAAGAGGAAGGATCTCTCTTTGGAGGTAGGTGATCATGTTTTTCTCAAAGATTCAGCATGGAAAAGTGTGATGCGATTTGGTAAGAAAGGAATGTTGAGTCTAAGGTTCATCGTACCATATGAAATTCTGGAGAGAGTTGGTTCAGTTTCATACCGAGTGGCTTTACCTATGAGTTTATCTCAGGTACACAATTTTTTTCATGTTTCAATGTTAAGGAAGTACAAGCCAGATCCATCTCATGTTTTGAGTCTAGAGGTAGTTCAGCTGGAAGAGAATCTATCTTATGAGGAACAACCAGTCCAGATTTTTGAACACATGAAGCAAGTGTTTCAGAATAAGGTGATTCATCATGTAAAGGTTTGGTGGAAAAACCACATGAGTTAAGAGGCAACATGGGAATCTGAAAATGCAATGAGGGATAAATTCCCCAACTTATTCGATAAGTAAATAAATTGTGGGGAAATAATTTTCTAAAGGGGGGAAGGATTTAACATCCCAAGTAATTAATGAATAATAAATATTCTTATCTGTGTCTATTCATGAATTATATAGTGTTTTAGAGGCTTAAAATGAGAATAAATCCAATCTTAAGCATGGAATACACTAATATTTTTAAAAGATTGTTTTACTTCCATTTGATGGAAAACCATTTTTAAATCAAAATTTTGACAATTTTATAATATAAATTTGTGGAAATAAACGTATTCTTTATGATTGGGACAATGAAATTTACATTGGATAATTTTTGTTTAATTTTCTGTCAATGTTCATTTTTTTAAATGAATATTGAAAAATACTGCATTTTATATCAAAACTACATTTTAATCTAATTTAATTATATAGTTATATTATCTTTTTAATTGGTTTTAAAGTGTAAATAGAATATATTTTTACCATGTAATCCAATGGTGGTAATTGGGATTAATTTCACTTTGGAATTGGGCATAAACAAGTTCCAAAAGTTTCATTGATATTATTTCTAAAAAACCCGCTATTAGTTTTGAGAACGAGAATTATTTTTAAATTAATTATTTCAATTTCTGTGTCTAGAATTTGGTAAAATGGATTACATATTTGGAATCAGAAGGTCCAAATTATGTAATCAAGACTCTTTTTTAGGACATTATGAATAGTAACGATGGTAATTATCTTTAATTATCTTGATTAATTAGTAATCGTGTAGTTAAGGATAATAAAATAATATCTTAATAATAACAAATGACCACAAAATGTGTCCTAATGCTACTGGTTGTGTCATGGCCGACAATGGTATGCCCTGTACCAAACTTGGGGACCCCATGGAATCACATTTGTGTGATAATGACCTTTTATCTTTTTATTTTTAAAGAATGTTAAATATGACAAAGAATGTATCACCTGAGTAAAAAAAAATTACTTTTGTCTACATAAATGATCTATTGGACTATAAATATTCGTTGGAAAGATAAAAATATTTACTACATCATAGTTTTTTTTTAATTTTTAGACATTAAATAAGTTAAATTATTTATGACATCATGGTGATGCAGCGATTACCTCATTAATGAACGATTTAAATAAAATGAAAAGATAATGTAAAATATAAGAATTACACTTGTCAAAGACCTATCTTATGAGTATATTTCGAACCCTTATCACCTTATCTTATAAATACATCAATTTGGGACCTTTGAAATCCGAAAATCATTTGAAAATAATGTAACATTTTATACCTTTCCAAGAGTTCCCCTCCTCTCCTCTTATAAAAGGCCTCCTCCTCTACCTCCTTACCCACACATATCGATCCTTTGGCGTGTCCAAGATCGACTCATTGTTTCTCTCCACATCCCTCTTCTCATCCTAGAACCCTTACCTTAGGCAGGAATCTCTTCATGAAACCCTTTTGGATCAATCCAAAGGGAGTTACCCGATTCAAAGATAAAGTCTTCTCTAATGCTCATTTGTTTTATTTTGCTTCTCCAACCCCCTAAACTCTTTTTATTAATTTATTTTGAAACAACAACAATATCTTCCATATACTAGGATGTTTTTTATAATATGTATTCTAGATAAACATATGTAAACCTACATCTAATGGTGAATGAGCATACTGTTTCCGTGGATGGAGAATTTCTGCCTCACGAATCGATGATTGTTCAATATTCTTCTAACACCTTCAAATGTAGCCATTATGATGTAACTATATTTATATATGATATATAATATGTTTTTGTTTTCCTTAAGCTTCTGTATTTTTCATTTATGTCATACCTTTATGGTTTCCATTATGGGTAAACGCGATATCTTCATTTTAGGATGTGCGGACTGCCGCCCCCTTAATGTGATTTGATTCGTTAATGACATATGTGAGACATATAAAGGATAATGTTAATGATATTATATATGATATTATAATGGAATTATAATATATATTTATTTCATTATGATTTCATTCCATTAAATAAGAAATAGAAATGAAAGTAATGTTCATGTGTACGTACGGCTTACCGTCCCCATGAACTGTGCATTTCACTTATTACCTCTAAATCTTATGTAATATTATAAATGCATGAATATACTGGATATATATGATATATATGATATCTACATCATGAATATAATTCTGTATATAATGGATATATTACCACATGAACAACTTGTAATTATAAAGTGTTTGTTTTTTACTCAAGTACCAATGATCAACAAAAATACCATTATTAACTTAAATAATTACATAGTGTTCATGACATGGTAATAAGTGATATAAAAAGAATAATGAAGTTGAAAATGCTTCTGAAGAAAGAATAAATTAACTTAATTTTATTATTCAGGAGGTTAAAGAACAATCGAGTCAAGTCGGACCTGAGTTAAGGGACATCATCTCAATCTCCTTTCATTGAGGCATATTTTGTTTTATACACAACTTTCATTTATACGGTGTATAAAACCCTTTTAATTTTATGTTTATTCAAAAGGAATCATTTTATACGAAGTTTTTACTTAACGACGAAAGAGATTTTTTTTCATACATATGCGGCGACAACGACTTCTCCGCCGCCGTGACCATTATTTGAGTTTTGGCTTCCTATACAAGCCATAACTTTTTTTGAAAGAAAAATAAATACCAAGTTTTACTTTTCTATTATTTTGGTATTGAAAATTGTTTTCATAATGTTTTTATATCAATGTGTTGTATTGATATCTTGTGATTGAAAAGTGGAAATGTTATGTTTCTTTTATGCATGTTTTATGTGATACGATTGTGTTATGGTTCTTGGGCATTGTTATGAAGACGGTTGGATCTGTGATAAACTAAGGGCGGGTGAGCCCGATATAGCTCTCCAATGCAATGGGTAACACAAAGGACATAAACGTTAAGGTTTCTACGAAGATATTTAGGGAATATACTGTAATGGGTATTCCATACATAACCATGAGGGTTACGCCCTACGTAATAATGCTATGAATGCATCAAGTTACCTTTATGTCTTATGATTTCATTGATTTATTCATGATTTCATGAGGTATTTTAAAGAGATTATGTTTTATGAGTACCATATGATTTCATACATGGAAAAATGTTTTCATTTCGTACTTTTATATCCCTTACTGTGCTTTTTATGCTCATCCCATGTTCTTGAAATGTTTTTCACAGGTCAAGGGAAATGTACATGATGTGATGATCGTGACAAGGATGTGTCAAGAAAGATTCCATGTTTTATTATAAATATGTTTCTATTGATGGGAAAAAATAGTACTATCTTTTATGAAACCACTTTGTATAAATGTGGAATGTAATGCATGTTTTATGATCTAATTCTATAAAACTCTAAACCTGAAAAGACCCTCAACGTGTATTCTTTAAGTAACTCAAGATTAAGTACTATTTAAGGCTGGGGCCTTATACAAGATGGATGTCTTCATGGTATATATTGTTTTTTATCAGGTTTTATCTCTTCTTATTAGTTCCCCTCTTGATATCTTGTCCCCCTGCCTCATTAGAACCATATTGGGATATGTATTTTAGATCTATGGGGATTTATAGATATTTGATTATGTTTTATTATGGATCTTGGCTCATGAGTACCTGATCTACTCATTTTATAATATTTTTTCTTGAAGGTGAGTAGTTTCCATTGTTCTTTGGGTAGGTATATCTATAAAAATTTTCTCACTCATGAATTACTTAATGTTATTTTAAATATCATTTTATAGTTTTAAAAAAATGTTTGATTTAATATCAAAGGATATTTGTGTGAATAAATGCATGGTTTTATTGGTTTTTAATTAAAAACATATTTTTGCATATGATGTGTTCGATGAAATTCCTTAAATGTGGGTTTAGTAATAAAATGAATTTTCAAGTACAAAAATAGTAATGAATAACTATGAAAATGATTTAGAATTTCTTTTCATTATTTATAAATAGGTTTTGGGATACATTTCTCATTATGAACCATGGGTTCATTGGGAAATGAATATGTTTCACCCTAGTGTATGTGTAAATATTAGATTTTATTTTATTGATATCAATAGTCTATGGAAGGACTTGATATTGATTTTATCCACATTATTCCAAAATTATATTTCCTTTATGTTTCTATGTATTTATTCCCTTAGGCTAGATCCCAATATTTTTTATTTTCATTTATTCTTGGTTTTATTCATGATGGTGCATTTGATGACCTATTTATCACATGGTTATCATATAGTGTTTCTATTGATGGTTTTACTTATGTTTTCAAGATTTATAACATGAACATTCTATATTTCTTATTGATGATAATATGAAATAATTTTATGAAAACCATATTATGTTATATAAAATGATTATATTTTGAAAATCATTTATAAATTGGTATTGTAAAAACATTAGAGATAATTTTTTATTGGTATTATAATTTCAATATGTTATTTGGTGAAATAATTATCTGATTTTTTTCTCACACCCTTATTTTTTTACTTTTGGATTTTATAGATGTAATTTTTTAGTACCCAATTAAAGGGAAGTGAATTAGGTATCTTTTTGGTTTCTCCTTCTTGTCATGACCGAGGTTTGATATTGATTAGTTTTGAAATATGGTCACCTAGAGACTCATTTTTACTTTTTCTTGTTTATTTTCTAGTTTATAGAATTTTCTTGACCTTTATATATCATTTATTTATACTCTTATTACTCCTTATACTTGTTACTTTATCTCATATTGGCTATACACGAGGCTTGTCTTCTTGTTTTTTTGTTCTATCACCCTATAACAGACCCAATCATGTGACATATCTGGTTGAACTGGTTTGGTTCATTACAAAAGTGTATCAATAGGGTTACCCAACCTAAAGGGTTATGAAATTTATTTTGTTTTCTTTAGTTTATTTTATATAAAGTAGTTACAACCACTAAAATTTGGATAGTAAGTGTAGGAGGGTTCCTGAAAAATCACTTATGTGTCTGAACTCGAGTTTCTACGAGTGGTTAAGAATTTTTTCTAAACCTGAAACCTGAGGTTTAATGTTATATAGATATACTAATTTTGGAGATTATTTGATGAAAAATAATCCTCATTAATGGGTTTTTTGTTCTTCAAACGCATTAATATGAATTAATGAAGTTGGTTTTTAATTATAGAACTTATCTTAATAGAACTGGGCTTTGTTTTTAGTGTTTATTATATAATTTTTATTAGAAGATATCTAATGAGTATAAGAGCCGAAGATGTGTGAAATTTTACATTGAAAAATATTATATTTAAGCCTTCTTTTCTTGAAACTGGAATCCACACTACTCAAACTCTAGGATAGACGTGTCTTAGAATATACAGATAGATTATGGATTATGATGAAAAATTTACTAAACTGAATTCACTAATATTCTATGGAAATAATGGACCCCATGAATAAAGAGTTGTTCAATAAAATTGAGAGGATCTTCCATTTTTTAAAACATTATTGGACTCCATGGTGGTATTTTCCATATACAGTCTATAAGTACTGGGAAGGAAATCATGGAAATATTTCATGGAAGCTAAGTTTCATGAATTTATTTCCAAGTCATCTTTCAGGAAAATATTTAACCATATGTTTTATTCTGAAATTGTTTTAGGGGAAAATACCATTGAGTATTTTAAATTAAAGTAAGGGGAATATTTACCTATGGAATATTCCATATGTCTTATTTAGTTAGTCCTCTAAAGACCTGATTATATCATTAATGATGACCTTAATACTCAGAGGGTCCATATGGGAATGATGACTAGTATTCATTTATTATTGATTCTATTATTCCTTATGACCATTGTAGAGGTTTTTGATAATGTGATTATGGTGGAGGTAGTTGAAACTAAGAAAATATTATTCTATAGAGCTTCACATTCTTTGGTTATTAGTTAGGGCTTGTCATGTGGCCCGAAAATTAATGCTTAAGGCTAAATGGTTTTCATGAGGTCCAATTTCAGGGACTTGAACAATTAAATTTTATGATGGTTACATCTTAGGTTGATGGTATGGTGATACCAAGAATAATTTTGTATACTCACCCTTAACATGTAATCATTATTGGAAATTTGATCATCCAAGGTGTTTTTGTAGATAGATATCACAAGGTTGTATGGTATGTTCAATTATCACAAAGGGTTCGCATGTTCTTTTTCAATCTTCTATGGGTGGTGATTCCTTTCCTAATTCCAAGGGGGATATTCAGGAATCTAGGAATGCTGATGGAGGAGATTATATTGGATTTCATTATATAGTGGAGTATGCACCCAATGAATTTGAATCTAGGGAAACTATAATAAGATGTGTGGTTCTTATTTTGTAATCAATGATAATTAATATTTTCATATATATGGAACTAATTATTTTTTTATCATTTTAGGAAATTTATATGTTGTTATTGAGTTCAAAACTTATATTTATGTTGGATCTTTCCAAACCTATGGGAATGGGGTCTGAAAAATGTTTTAGATGACCTACATGTCAGGTGAAAAACATTGACATTGATGTGGTTAGGGATATACTCATCCTCGATCTTGATACTTTTTAATATTACCAATTTGATGGAGCCCTATAGAAACATCAAATTGGTCCTCTTGTGTTACAGGTCTCATAGCATAGAATTTTTGGGGAATTTTTTTTATGAAAGTGAATGGGAAAGGGGGGTCTGGAAGAACTACAAGTATTTTTTTTTGGGATTGAATGGATATGATGGTAACCAAAAGGACTTTATACACTCTTGGTTTAGGGGATCCGAAAACCAAGTTGATGAAAGGAAAGCAAGGATGCTCATACTCACTGTTGGGTGCTGAACTATATGGCAAGCCTGGAACAACAAGCGCCATAGTAAAGGATCAGTATCTCAGGTCAGTATAAACTTCAGACTGAAAAATACTGTGCTGGATCTGCTTAAACAATGCTCAGAATGCAATTCTACTCCCTTAATGCATGCCATTTTTTCTAGTAGCGGTGCAGAACATCGAGTCGTCCCTCCTGGTAATGGTTAGTGGGTGAGATGGCGGCCACCGATACATGGACGGAAAATTAACATTAATGGTTCATTGATTAGAGGGGAGATGTGAGGATGGGGAGTCATGTGTGACCAAACTGGATCTATCTTAGCAGCGTTTGTTGCCTCATTTGGGGGAGGCGATGCACTTCAGGGGGAAGCTCGGGCCATGGCAGCAGGTCTGCATATGTGCATGTGCAGAAATCTGGTGGTGTCTTTAGTGGAAAATGATTCCATGGTGTTGTTCAATATTCTGAAAAACAGATGAAACATTCCATGGAGCATAATTTATACAGTCAGGCGATGTAAGGCTTTAATGGGGGCATTCATGGAGGTCTGTCATACCTAGAGGGAGGGTAACATGGTGACAGACTTTATGGCATCTACGACAACACCAAACAAAACTATTTCTTCCTTCTCCTCTTTGGGGTCTTTTCCTACTAAAGGTTTGAAGTTTGTCAGAAATGATGCTTTGGGGTTTCAATAATTTAGATCCCCGCGACTCTTCTCTTTGTATTGGTATTACTGTTTTTTAATAAAAATGTTAACCTTCAAGTCAAGTATAAAGATTAAATTATAATGAATTAATTTTATATCAAAATAAAATTATATAGAAATGGATTAGATGATAATATAATATGATGTTTTAATCTCAGCAACCAATAAAATTTATACATGTTTAGGTTATATTATAAAACATATAGTTTTGATTTACCCTTAGTTAAACTATTATAATTTTAACTATAGTAATATTTTATCCACTACTTTGACATTTAAAAACATTGAGAAAAATTTAAAATTATAAAAAATTATTTTATTATATACTAAATATTCTATTAATATCTATAAAATTTTTAGTTCTCCATAAATATATAAAATTATATTAATTTTAATACATTTGTTATCATTTATTTTATTTCATGGTAATGGAATAATTACTGCATCTGCATTGTGTAATAATTAAGGACAATAATCTAACTCCTAATTTTTCAAAATAAATAACCACGATGAATAAAAATATTATGATTTTAAGAATTATATTTATATTAAAGTATATCTTCTAGTAATCCCCATATTAAAAATATTATACTTATTAAAAATAAGGGTGTGACATTTTTTCACTTTCATTGATTTTAAATATGTACAAGTTATTTTCTTTGGAAAGTATCCATTAAATAACTAAATTTTTCAATTCATCTATTAAGGGTATAATTTAATTCATCATATATAAATTTAGGTGAAAAATCATTCCCTTATAACTAATTTTTATTAAGGATTAACCTGATTTACCATATACTATGATGAATTTTTTATGAAGGTTTAATATTCATATTGACAAAAAATAAAATGGGTCTGTTTAATAAATTTTAAAAAAATAATTAATAATACAGAATCCATTTTTCAAAACTAAAAATATCAAAGATGAAGAATTTAACTTAAAATTAAAAAATTTATTCAATGAAAAAAATTCCTGAAAAAATTCAGTTTTTATGTGTAAAGGTTTTAAAACTAATTTCATTTGTAAAATTATATTCAAAGAAAAAAAATTAATATTAAAAATAAAAATTAAATAATAAATTTTTTAAAACTAATCCAAAATATATTTTTTACTTTAAAATATTTTCTAATTAATATATACTTTTCATTGTGAATCAGTATTTTGTTTGGTATTTTTTTAATTTCAAAATTTAGTAGAAAATTGTCAAAACATTATTATAAGATAATTTTTACATTATGAATTAATTAATGGATTTTCATATTAAATTAATTTTATTTAATTGTAAAAATATATTTATTTTCTCATCAAAATTAAAAAAAATATGTGATGAAAACATATTTTGGGAGAATTAAATGACTTTATTAAAAATGTTAACTGTTTATTTTCTAATAATTAATTGATTAAATAATATTGTGATTAATATTAATTACAAAAATTAAATGGATAAGTCTTAATTTTCATGGTAATAATACTAATAATTTAAAATTATATCACAGTTCTTTTCAAATTGGTGTTGCATGCAACACAAGAGACTAGGGATGTTAAATTATTTAGTGGGAAATATTTCTTAAAAATATTACCATGTTATATGAATATTAACTATTGGAATTACAATACCTATTTTCTTCTTATGGTATGAAAATGTACTACCATGTACTATAAGTTCAATAATTGATTATGGGCCTCAGATTATATTCTAGGATATCGTCAACAAATTGTGAACCTCAGTTAAAAGCTTATTGAGTTCATTCAAAATATAATTAAAAAAATACAATTTTTTTAGAAATGATCCCATAATGAAATCATAGTCCGATAATTCATTAAGAGGTAACACCAATTTCCAAATACCATGAACATAAAAATTCGTATTGAGTACATGAGATGTGGCTGATATACCTTCAATTATTTTACACCAAAAATGTTATTCATACAGGTTTTTATTTTTAAGGTTTTCTTTGATTTTGGTATCACCATTTTTTTGTTATCAATCATTACCTTAAAATCCTGGGTTTGACATATCTTATGTATTTTAATCTCATTAGTGTAAATAGTCATTGTAACATATCAAGAGGTTCTTTATTATATTTATAATAATGAAATTATTATGTTAATGTTTTTTATTAGAAGGTGTTTCCTTGGGAATTGGTTTCTATACATACTAGAATTTATTTTTTATTTTTATGAACTACACTCAAATTTCAATAACATTATATCAGTTTTATAATATTTAGATTAACGTTTTCTATAAAATTTATTAATTTTGTATTGGATATGATGATTTAATTTATATCTAAAAAATTATATTATATCATTTAAGTATCATATTTTTAAAATTCATTTAATAAAGACTTGTAATAAATAAACTCACACTAAAATGATGACCCCATTTAAACACATTATATCAATTAGGTGGATTAAATATATATTTCACTAAGAAGTTTGTTTTCTTTGGAAACTTCTCACTAAATATCTATTTAGGTAGGACATAATTATAATTGTATCACATATGACTCCTAAATTGTTTAAAGGAAAACTATTTATGTTTTCATTGTTATGGGTAAGCTAAAAAAGATTCACATGGAATATTTCTAAAAGGAGTCCCAACTTCTTATCTCCCAAACCCCACATCATGAGTTGGTTTCCTAACACATAGGTTTATCTATTTCCATGATTCCTTACACAAGATAATCCATGGTTACCCTTCTTTGAAAAAACAAGCCTAGTTGAATGATTGAGGTCTTGACATGTGAATTCTTTAAAATTCATTTAAAACATAATATTTTTTAATGGGTATTTATATGTTTGATGTATTGGAAATCACAAATAATTGTGCTTGTGTAATAATGTAGTAATGTGGGACTCATGTATTACCATGGGGGATAGAAATTTAAGGTGCCATTTTGTATGTGGGTATGAATTGTGTTTGGATATGGAGAAACATTGTGTGTTCATTTTGATGTAAGTAAATGGGTGTTTAAAATAAGTGTATAATATTTTGGTTTCACCAAATTTATTGACTCACATAACTCATTAAATAATGATTAATTCATTTTATACTATCCGTATATCTCAGTAACAAGGAAACACCACAATTTATCACACACGCGCACAAACACACACATAAATTGCACCTCTCTTATTAATTTATATTTAGTCATAGATTTGAAATGTTCATTATAAAATCTACATTCATATAAAAATGTGACTATAAATTTTTTATCAATGTTGTATCAAACCACTTCCTACTATATCATGGTATATGAAGGAAATATATGGGTCTTTCATGCTAATTCATATAAAAAGATATTGGTGAATTGGATTACTAATATCAATGAAAATATTCAAATTTATATAGTAATGCATGATTCAACTAAATATTAATTAAAAAATAGTTTTCTTTAAAAATTAAGATTCATTAATTATGGTGGGAGGAGTATCCTTTTCATTAGGATAATGGGTCCTATATTCCATCATCTAGGATGTAAAAAATAAAAATGTAATTAAATGAACTCCAACCAACAATATTCCCCTTTGATATTGATCTATATTAAATTTTATAAGTATTCATAATTACTAAAGAATTCACCTAGCTTGAAAGTTCTTTTCCTGAATCTAGAATGCTCGATGTTCCTCACATAGAAGAAATAAACTCCTTATTCATGATCAAAAAAATGTTGAGCTCCCTTGATGCTAGCATATTTCTAATATTCCCATAGATTTTTTTATTTTATATTTATTTATATAATTGTCTGAGTTTTTTTACAAGGGGATAGAATATAATATTTTTTTGGAGATACATATACCTCAAGAGGTTTCACATGTACTAGATATGATCTACATTTTTAGGATTCTTAGAGAGTTCTTACACTGTTTCAGATATTTTTTACAAAGTATAAAATATTATGAAATTCCCCTACAAAAAAATATATTTAATTTTTTCATCAGTTAAAGAGGAAAAAATCATACTTATCCCATATATGGAATGATAAAAATATTATATATCACCATGCCTAATGAAAAGTATTATTTTTAGATCTGTTATTCAAATTTATGAAACTCAATAATATTGTTTATAATTTTCCATAGAGAAAATATCTTACTTATTAGTCCAACTCATTAGAAATTATATTACATATATTCATTTTTCAGATTTATAAAGCCATAAAATGTAATGTATCCTTGTTATACTTTATGCCTCATTTTTTGTAATCTCATCAAACTAATGTATGTTATTTTTACATATGATAGTATTATGTATCATATATAATTCATAAAAATATTATGTATACAGAGATGGTTTAAGGACTTTTCGTGATATATGTCTCGAGAGTATCAAATATATGAAGGGAACCTTAGGGCTTTGATAAATTTTGAGTTAATACCATAATAGAGGAAGAACATAAGGATATTAAATTAATATGAAACCCCATGGACACCTATAATAGGAAAGTTTTAATGACTACTACTTAGTAGGAACATCACATACATAGGAAGCCTTAGGATAATGTACCTACACACTCACACACACACACACATATCTGTAGACCATTATAATGTTGAATGATAAACAAATAATTCATTAAATGAAAGAATACCATTTAACAAAAAATAGAGTATATAAATATGTATATAATATGTACAAATAGGTCCAAATAAAAAAACATGAAAACAAAAAATGAATATGTACTACTAACTAAAAGGGGGAAACTACCCAAAAGAAAATACAAGATCCAAATGAGGTCTATGAAGAATAACTAAGATGCTTTTATTCCTAATCCACATAGGACTCCAATGAAAGTCCTGTTATCTGTATAATCGATGACATGTGTGGGTAGAGACCATGAAATGGAGAGTATAACAATATATATTTAATAACTTCAAAATCACTAATCAAAAATAATCAAGGATTAGTCATGACATCATCATGAAGGTATGTTAACTATATTATGAGAAAAAAATAATATTAATTATTCAGAATTTGGAATGGTAGACACTAATTCTCAAGGTGAGTTCATATAATCAAATTTATCATAGTATTCTACTAGAGTCTCATAATATAACATCCTTATGAGATAAAAAATTAATGAGGTATCAATATACTGATGAAACTCATCCTAGAAGACATTATCATTGGGTAATTCTAGGAAGATGCTTGACAAAAAATGTGAGGGATCATATGAGAAAAAAAATAAATTTAATTAAAATTCACAGAAAGAAAATATATATGGATACGAAGAGAGTGTATCACACCTAAGATAATTGGGGGACCTAACCCTAAATTATGTTACCCACTAGATATGCTGTCAAATTACCAAGTAAGTTAGAGATGTAATTCTTGATGATATTTAGAGAAGTAGTTTTGAATGATAATGTATCCAATAAGCCTTATAGATGGATTAATTCTCTATTACTCCAAGGAGAATATTTCTAATGATTAGGAAAAGATATCGGACTAAACCCTAACGGAGGTGAACTGTGGAAACTCACCCTGAAATAGCAGATGGTTGGACCAAAATCTCTACTAAAAATCAAGGTAACACACCCAAGGTAATACCAAAGTTGGTTTGAGAATAATAAGGGCTCCAATGGGACTTGATATGAATCCATGGGATGTGTATTGGGGTACATGGATTGTCTCTATGATTTTATCACTTCCCATGAATCAAAATCTCACACAACATGTCTTTATCCAGATACATGAAATATACAATAAGGTACACTAAATAAAGAGGTCGAGCTGGCACTCAACGCGTGTCATCTACTCCATATCTTGTAATTTTATCATGCTCAGGTAATATAGATATCCTCATCACACTATATATGAATTTGTTCACTATCTATGCCTAGTTACATTCCCTTTAATGTACTAAAGTACATGATGTGTTCCCCCAATACACATGAAATCTGGGGACAATTATCCTCCTAGGAATGTACACCATGTAAAAGATGGACTATTTTTTAAGGTAAAATGATGTGGGAGTACATCAGATGGTGTGTTTTTCTACATGCATTTATGGGAGTCTACCCCCTTTACATGACAAGATGTCCAATTACGGTACAATGGAGTGTGATATTTTACATGATGCAGGAACACTATATTCCATAGAGAGGAAACAACCATGTGTGTGTTTCATTGAAATGCACGTTGTGTAAATTTTGAATTACTCAGAAATTAAAGGAAATTCCTTTTTCATTGACCATTCCATTCCACTACCTTCATGAACACATAATATTATAAAACACCTTGATTTGGGTTGAACGCCCTCTAAAACTAGTAGTAAGTCAGATTCTGCCTGTTATTTTCTGAATGAACCTTCTACACTATCATCATGATTTTCCACACTACGCAAATCATAGGAACTTCACTATCAATTCTAACATCAAACCATTAATGATTTTTTTTCCAAATTCTAGCCACCCCATTGTTATAATCACTCATCTAAACTTCTCTAAAGAGATCCACTCACTCTATCTTGTGGATCCATTATAACAAGAACCATTATCAGATTCCTATCATTATCAACAAACCTTTTTCACATCTCTGAAAACCCCAATCCAATCCCATGACCATGATGCATTGTTCCAAAGTTTAATTAAAAATTATAGTTCATTCAGTGTATCATCAAATTATTTCCCAACCTAAAATTTCATTAATGGGTATTGATGCATAGAGGGAGAATGTAATGTATTAAAATGAAGTCCTTAATGGATGGTTTTGTTCATTTGTCCATCAATGATGGAATATACGAATAGAGAACTGTTAAATAAACAGGGATAAATTAGAAATAAATTTGTAATTAAATGATATAAGAAGACAAAATAACCATTTATAAAACTATTGAAGAATGTTATATGAATAAAATTAGGAATAACTAGTTAAAATTTGTCTCATGATAAAAATCAGATACAAAAAACAAAATAAAAGTCCATACCTCATGTTTAAATCAATCACTAATGAAGAAAAAACCAACATCATTGTCGTTGGAATGATCAAAGATCTCCCTCACAGACAACGATCCTCATGGTACATTCTCCAGGATCCTTTGATCATACACCCACATGCTCTCTTCTCAAGTAATCTAGATGCGATATCCACTAGAGCTCTCTATCCTCTCATTTCATCTTGGACTCTACATCTAACCATAGGAAATTCACAAAATATAGGTTTAAATTTAATAATATTATGTTTAGGCTATTAAATAAATAAAAAATAATATACACATTTATACATTTATTAATCCCCTAATGAAATCTCTAAAACTAAATGACCAACATGCTAAAAAATTATTTCATACCTTGGGTAAAACCAATATGTTAGTATTGGAGAAGGTCTATGTTTTAACATCAGATAAATAAATTAGGATATATTCCATTATTTTGAATTAGATTTTTGTTGGATCTATTGTGTTTTATAATTTTAATATACCCACATGAAGACTCTTAGTGCCCTAAAATTCCTCACTGGCTCTCCTCCCATCTCTATAAATGTTCTATAATATTTTACAATGAATTATAAAAACATTTCTGGGTGATTACATTTTCCACTCCTTCAAGGATTTTCATGTTGTATAGAGATATCCTACCATAATAGTTTATGGTTATAATCTATAATATTGATCTTGCAATCCCTTTAGCTCTATAGGATGTTTTTTTGGTCCCAACAATAACCCTTCCAAGGAAACCACTCACCCACAAAGGGTCCTTTAATTATTTATGAAATTCATCAAGGAACCTTGAAATATAATTCCACCATTGATATAAGTCTCCCCATAGTCAACATTGTGAAATGGGTTATACAAATATCTCCTTAGCTACAAAATGTGGATTATATCCCATGACCGGTCTAACTATGGTTGTAGGACTAAGGGGTATGACAACTCACTAACCCAACATAGTACCTAAAGAAAAGGAAAAAACTAGGGAGATAGCCTACTATTTCTAAAAAATATCTGTAATCCTCAACGAGGTGAAGACCTTTGTAATTGGTGATATACCTCATCAAACTTCTATGGCCTCAAAAATTGGTTATAAATGGGTTCATGATTCATTCAATTAGTATTAATTCGGCCCTAGATGAACTACACATTAACCACCATTTACAACACCATTATCAGGCCCATAAGTGTTATTTACCGTTGGCTCTGACCATTATTGTGGTGATCTGCATGGTCACCCTTAAATTTCCATGAATGGTGTTACTCTAATGGTGGATTGTAAAATATAGTTACAAGTAATATATATAAATATTAAATGTTCTTCCGTACTATATCCCAAAAATATAATGAAAACCATAAGCATGTTCTCTAGAAAATGAAAGGTATGCTTCTCATAACCATATATCTTGGGGTGAAAATTCTGTGCTCAATTAGAATTGGGTCATAATAATTCTAATATCCTATCAAAAATCAGGAAGTGAAGAATGAATAATTATTTTAAATGATAATCAAGGAAAATCCATGAATCTGGACGAAAATTGGCATGCATAGGAATAAAAAAATTCCAAAAATATATACAATTGGAAGTTTAAGAAGTGGGAAAACGTGGTGGATCATTATATGATCCCCAAGTGTATCTCATGGCCACCAAAATATCATTAACAGACCATCATAAAAAACAAAAGGTTTTCACCCAATTTAAATTTCTATATGGTAACCTCACCCTTCTCATAGTGAAGGGTGAGGCATTTATATATATACTCAAAAATAGTAACTATATTTTTTGGCTGCCCAACCTGAAGATAAAGGATCCCAATACGTCCCCACATCTCTTTGATGTAATTATCAGGGAATGTGTGGAACCTCCTCATATCTTCCCCTTAGTGAAGGATTTATTAAATCGTTCATTCTTGAAGAAGGATTTCATGATTTACACCATCATAAAATACACTGGGAACATGTCCCTTGGATATCTAGTCCCACAAGATCCAACATTTCATATCCCTGTTATGAGCCTCCCAAACATGATGAAAATGTATAGGGGACACTACCATCAACTATAGTTACATTGTGCCATCCTATTCCATAATGTTCAAATTCCATGAGGCTAACTGGTCCATCACTTCAATCAACAACAGTGAATGTAAAATTTTTTGGTGAGAATCAACTACCACGGGAACATTATTGGGTGATTATATTGGGAGAACTAACTCATACATTGTGGTGTCCAATATTATTCCCATTTATAAGGAGACAAATCCTAATAATTGGTCCTCTTGAATCTAGATTGGACACTTTTATAACTTCTTGTAATGATGGTTCTATCAAAGAAATTCTAGAACTATCCTCAATTGTATTGCATGCTCCTCCTGTAAAACTAAGTATTATATGATGTTATTGATAAATACTATGATGAAAAGATTCAGGATGGTTTGAATGATCTGGTCCATAAGTCTCCCAAACACTACTGTGGTATTATATAAGAACATATATCTTTATTTTAGATATGGATCTATAATTCGGGGTATTTTTTTATGAAATGTAATAAAGGAGAAATTTTCTAAGTACACGCAGTGTTCTCAGTTGCAGAGTGTAGCCATGTACTAGCCGTGTAATGGATGAGTACAGGGCCATGTGGGTGACCTAGAAGACCACCTAAAGTGGGTGTCAGTTGAGGCTAGTAACAGAAATGTTCATTAAATGAAAACCCTATGTTCTTTTATTTATAATTGATGAGTCAAAGAGGGGTTGTGTCTCATCTCCACAAAACAGTCCTTCTCCCCTAGTTTCGTACCAGAGAGGGAAGTACGACTGAAGAACATTGAGCTCCTCTCATTCCTTGATCGGAGCTCTGATTGAGATGCCCCCATGTGCATTGGATTCCAACCAGTGAGTTCTGTCTTCCACTATATACTCTCTTCCTGATTCCTCTTCTCTAGTGGGTTATTCATGGTTGAGAATTTTTAACCTTTTTTAAAATCTACATCATTCTGGGCCGATTCCAGGGCTGAAGTTCAAGATTGTTCATCGTACAACATCATGGTAGGTGGTTTGTTACTTTCTTTGGTAGTCTTTGGATAATATATGCTAAAAGCGTTGAATACCCATGTTTTGGGTACTTCATGTTTTATAATTTAACCATGTTTAAGACCTGTTATGGTGTGTTTGTTTCAGAAAGGGTTTTTGATTATGAATAATGTTTTATGCCTTAATTATGGCTGTGTTTCTCATTTTTGATTGATTATGTCCATTTGGGTTACAAATACTAGTAAACATTCATTTTTTTCATGCCTCGTGTTTTTAGGATGGAGTTATAGTTTATTTTAGATGCATGTGATTCTCATTGTGAAAGTATTACAAAGGGTAATTTTACTATGAGATATTCCCAAGGTATGGTCATTTATGTATAATTTGTTATTATGTTGACCAAGAGGTATTGATTGTGAGAGTAACCTGGTGGTCATTCGCTAGAGGGGTTAGACCATAGAGCTACCCGGATGGTCATTATTAAATGAATGTTGGACCCTAGGGAATAGACCGTGAGAGATTATAGGTGGTCATTTCAATTTATTATTGATATGAAGACCAAGGGGTATTGATTGTCAGAGATACCCAAGTGGTTGTTTGTAAATGTTTAGTGCTACATGGGACAAAAGGGGTTAGACTGTATGAGCTTCCCATAGGGTCATTATTTATTGAATTGATTATATGTTAAACTAGAGGAGTTCGACTGTGATAAATTTGCAAGAGGGTTTCTTTTGAATGTTTGATGAATGTGAGGAGCCTTCCAAGCCAAAGAGAAATCTTGGACTTGGTAGTACATATTTGTTAGATGGTCTTTTCAGACATCTATTTTTCTATTACACATGGGATACATAGATTAGGCTAGATCATGATATTTTATTATTCAATAGATTTAATAATTAACAAATTCAAATGAATGTAATTGAAAAATGTAGGATTTTTTACCTTTGAGTACTCACTATTTCATTGCTTCATTCTTTCATATCACCTACTATATATATATATTAAATGATAGTTAGGCACATATCATTTGGTGGTTTCTTACTGGGATTCGTCACACACCATGTTTGGGTCATGCTTTTGGACCCAAAAATATTATACGGTTTCATGTATATATAACGGAAAGCACCCTTCTTCATCAGGTACTTGATTGCTATTGGTTTTAGATAGAATTGGATCAAACTGAGGCTTGCTATGTTGTTGGAGTTTACTTCGTTTCTATACTAAGGTTTCATTATTGTATTTGAAGTATTGTGACTTGTTTGGATGCTTTCCCAGATACGTGTGACATGAATAATTTATTAATATATATACTGCATTTGTTTTATACTATCAGTAATATGATGTTTACTTCTATTGTATGGTATTATTACTTCCACTTTTGTTTACTATATATTATTCTGATGTGCATGCTCTTCCAATGAGGCCATAGTTTCTACATTATCAAACTGTGGCCCTTATTTCGAGTCAATAGCCTATGGAATTTGTGGAAATGCTCTAAATGTTATGTGACCAATTGGGTTCAAGGCACCATTGGGTGGCACCCGGAACAAGGACGTTACACATTCGACAAAATGAAGGGCATCACTAAGTACTCGAAGCGAACATATAATATATATGATGAAACACTATATATATCATCATCACACACATAGAGCTAGGGATAACCCATTCTGAGTTCAAACATAGAGAACCACTTCACCTCCTACCACTAGTTAAAGAAGTCAATGATTCAGTGGGATGGATAATCCTTCCACATAGTCACCTTGTTTATGTGACTGTAATCCATGCCTATCCTCAGGATTCCATATTCCTTATTGGATAACAACACTGGTATGTGATGGTGAATACACTAGGTATAAAAAAGCCCCTATTTTAAAAACTCCCCAAATTTAACTTCATTTTTTATTTTTATATGGGTTCCTCTAATATGAACAAATTTTTATCAAGCCATCCTTAGGTGGAAGTCTACGAAGAAGAAAAACATCATATTAGTTGGTATTTCTGAAAAATCCTTAGAGAATAATTCTTTATACTCATTTAACATATTTGGAATGTAAAATCTCATAACATAACCTTCCCCAAGTTTCATACTATCCAACTAATAATAAACTAGTTATATCCAGCTATACACAATATTATCTTACTTATCCTAGGATTCCTTCTAACTAAATAAGGAAAACTCTATCCCACTTTCTCAGGTACATAACAATCCTTATAGGATATAGTAAATTGAAAATTGATAGTATGAAACTAGTACATACTAAGGGAAACATTATATAGTTTGATCACAAAAATATAAATATTCTATGATAGGATATAAACCATATTAGAGTCATCTTAAACTATCAGTAAGATTTTATGATCTTCGACATTCTTAGATGGATCCTCCGAGAAGAGAAGTCAAGAAAAAAAGGATACACTATCATATATATATGTAAACTAAGGTATTAATTCATGTTAAAAGGATTTTGACTATCTACATAAACTAAATCATATGTATATAATTAATATTTCATAACATAAAAATACACCAAGAGCCTTCGTTCCAGAAGCCCATACGTCCTAACACAATCCTTCAACCTGTATTCCTTTTATCCACAACAAGGGAATTATATGAACACTTAACAAATATAAATGAACTAAAAATATCAATTAAAGGGAAATAATGTTTCTCACCTATAAACTATCATCTGGATGTGGCACAAACTTTCCCACAACATTTTAAATCAGGTTATATAAACTTGTCTTAGTGGTAGAAGTGTCCCACTTACCTATGTTCCCAAATGCATGTTAAACACAACAAATATATATCTACTAGTCTTATATTTCACCTTGGATATTTCTCACCACTAATACCACGAGAAAGAGGGTACACATCCATGCAGAACACTCACATCACATGCTCAATCTTATATTATACCGTCTGAGTAGGGGTGTCTGGATCACCTCAAAACATAGAAGAACATATCTATGAAACTAACATTACTTTTTAAAAATAGGTTCATAATAATTTTATATTTCTAGAACCAACTTATAAAAAACCAAAAATATAACATCCACATTAAATAATGGAGGTGGGTTTCCTTTGTGCTTAAAAAGTGGAGAAACAGCTCGCTAACCACTTAAAGGAATAACCTCCTACACATGACTCTAGATGAGTATCCAACACCAAGAAGTTGATATCCATGATCCGAATATGGAATCCAGAGTGGATGTCATATTGGAGGAATCCAACAATAGTATAGAATCACCACATTTAAAATGTTTATTTATAGAGTTTACTTAAGAAGGACATGGAAACTAGAACCCATTTCTCTAAGATGTTTTCACTAATTTCTTCCCTGAAACCAGTGCTGAAAAGTTATGTTTAAAAAAGTATGTTATTATAGTCTTGGTGGATGGATACATTTTATACCACACCAACACTATGTTCCCTATCCACAATTGAAACTTGAGACACATTAACATTATTTAACTAGTTCCCAAACCAAACCTCACAACTAGAAAATCATGAATCTCTAGTCATAAGATGACCTCCTATGATACCACTATACCATGAACTGACCCAAAAAGGCCCTCCCAACTGAGAGTAGGATGATAATGACATCACAATAGCACCTAAAATAGCCTTGGTGCTAGTTACTAATGTTGAGAAGGCATACCAAACACACAGATGAACCTTATCCAAAACTATAAGTATGCGCACACACACATCTTAATACTAAAGTATTATACATTATTATAAAAAACTCATACAATATGTTTAGGAACATCATTTATCCTACAAAAATGTGCATCAATTGGTATAGAAGAAGTTAAAAGGAACAAATAAATGCCCAAAAATTATAAAAGATTTCATCCTACTGACAATTATGGGGAAGCTACTCAAAATACACTCTAAGATCCATCCACGGTCTATTTATTAAAACTACATCCACATTCTCCTTTTACAACTAAAACTCCAAAAAAGGCCCATAATCTACATAAGATATGATATTTATGGGAAAATAACAAGAATGGTTGTGTATAAACATACATAGTAAGGATCCTTGAAATCACCAAACATAATGCATCAAGAATGTAGCCAGATCATCAACATGAAAGTATATTAATCAGAATATGATACACACTTGTAATAATAACCCAGTATACTCCAAGGTGGAAAAAACGTTTCATGGTGTGTTTATTTCCTTGCAACATGACTAGTATTATACAATAGGTTTATAATATAACATCATTTCAATAGAAAACACTCAACGAGTATCATAATACTGAAGTCAATAATTTGATAGGGCATGCTCATTAGTACATTCCAAGAGGAAGCACCATGAAAGCTGTGAAGGATCATCCATGATACTCACTCGATCAGAACACAACTAATTAAAAGAAAAAATATGTCGATACAAATATATAGGTTCACACCTATTTCCAATGGGGAATGCCTTTCCCTAATTGAAATAACCAACTATATATGAGATCGAATTGACTTATTTGGGGGTCATGTGATTACTAATTGTGCCTATGAAATATGATTAAAATGAGGATAAAACCCCTAAGAATCATGAATGGATTATGTATCTACTTCAATGTTGGTATCTTATCTAATTATTAGAAAAAAAGATGCACTAGTCCCTTAGATAGGATAATCTAGGAAAATCACTATGGAAAAAGAGGAGGGAACACACCCTCTGATATGGATAGAGGAAAAACACCCAAGATCACACCATGGTTGGGATGAGAAGAATAAGGGATAAAAACTCCCCTTAATGGAGTAAAAAATGTGTCCCTTTGGGTACACAGTGTGTCCCTCAGAGTTGGTAGCATCCCATGTCTCACATTCCACATGACTCGTGTTTTTTACAGATACATGACATGTACACATAAGTAAAAATGTGTATTGTTTGAGCTAGAACATGGTATATAATATATAATCTAGCCCACATACTCTAGGCCATTATTGTTTACTAAAGATTTTTTAGTGTAAACTGGCCATGCTCAAGTACACTATACATTCCTAAGACAATGCCCATCCACTATCCATTGTTTATGGTGTGTTCCCCAATACTCAAAAAATGTGAAGTAACATAGAATCATGGGAATTTACTCTCATTAAATGATGTTATTCTAGATATGGGTTACACATCATGTGAGAAGATTAGTTTTCATGTTATGATACATGGATTTATATGAATATACTCTCCGTACATGCTGAGTTATCCAGAAAAGGGTCACAAAACATGTTAGTAAATCACATGGTCTATGATATTTAATTTAATGTGTGAGACATATTAGTTTTAAAGAGGGAACTATATGACTTCTTTTTTTCTCTGAATAACATGACATGTAGAAAGGAATTTCTCATAAATTATAGATTGTTCATGCATCATCACCAACATGACTATATATCCTTGGGGACGACCATGAATCATTCCATAATAGGTTAATCTTGGTTGACCACCCCACTTGACCAATTGAATGTTTAATAATTTCCATTATTCATCAGAAAACAAATAATTTTCTCTATCCTGATGTGCCACACAACCCAACTCATTGGAAATACACTAATTGAACCAATATCTGACCATTATTGAAACTGGTGGCCAAACTATATATAGTTGATTCATAAAATCTCTTATCCCTTCTCCTTAAGAGATATTCTCTCATTTAATATCATGGATTCAATGGTACCTCCAATATAGTTGTATTACCACCCCCATATTCATTCTTGTATCATGAATCCAGAAACCCAAACCCAAACCCATGACCACAATATTTTGTTCTAAATAAAAAATCAACAATAATTTTTCCTCATAGGTATCATTGAATCACCATCCATTTAAAAATATCATTCAATAACATCACATAATATAGAGAGATTGGAACATATCAAAAAGTAGGGTTCGATAAAGTGGCTTTATTTATTATCATTTTACATTGTGATGTTAATTGTTTATATCTTCCCCATTATTTAAAAGAGGTTATATTTTTTGATTTTTAATAATGGGGGCTAGACCATCAAACTGTTTTTAGAAAAAAAATGGTTTTATTCATTTTTTCAATCATTGATGACTTAAAGGAATGGAAAATTATCAAATCAATATGAATCCATGGGGAATAAATCAAAAATTCCTAGATATATGGATAAAAAATAAATTTTGGGAAATCTAATGAAAAACAATCCATGACCTAATTTAGAGTGAATTAATTTACATTTATCTCAAGATAAAAACGGGATTTAATCCAAAAAATCATATTTCATAAAAAAACCTGGATCTGTAACTAATGAACAATGTTCATATGTTTTTTTCATTGAAGAGATACAAGAGCTCCTCCATTGATGCAGATCCTCGATGTATCTTATCATTTATCACATGATCATCCACCAATATTCTCCCCACATAATATTTCTACATGAGCTCCTCATCCTCTCATTTCCTCTTGCGTTATGATGATAACTCAATGGAATTATCCATAAATGCTTTTTAATAGAGGATTATTCATTTTTAGACATAAATAAATAAATAAATAATTTATTTATTTATTTATTTCTAATCTTTATATAACCACATTTAAACTAAACGCCCGACAAACAATTTTTTTTTCATTTGTAGTGAAAACACTTTGTTTTGAGTTTAATATCAGTTTCATATTTCCCATACAAGGAACAATTTTTTTGATATTCTAGTATTTATAAAAAAAATAATTTGTGTGATGTACATTATTTAATACATTTAACTTACTATAATCAAGGATCTATGGCCCCTAAAATTATACCTCAAATCCACATCAAAATGTTTAAATATTCATTAAAATATTCCAAATTTTTAAATAAAAACACAAAATACATTATAGTTACAATAATCTCCCTAGTTTAAAATTAAAAGTTCCCATTATTCAAATAATGGATCAATTTTTTAGTGAGTGGATGGTGAAATTTTAAAATTGGATTTCTTTTTGTTCTTTATTTTCATAACCAGTTACACAAATGAAAAAAAAACTACTTATAGACTTGGATACTTTCTCCACTCCCTCACACATATATTATAAATTATATGTAATCAATTTCATCATTCAATTGTTAATGAAAAAACATATGACATGAGTTTATATATTTGTGTAGAGGAAGTAGAAAATATGTTTGTACACATTAATATGCAGTAGATTGGAGTTTGGAATCCTTCATGTGTTCATTACAAAAATATTCATGATATTTATTTAGATTTCTCACATTAACCTTGATGGGTTTCTATTTTTAATCTCTTCCGATCTAATTGATAATAAATAGAAATGTTTTAGTTGGTATAAATGTTCCAGTCCACATAGAATGAAGCTTACAAATAATGATTTTCATTAAAATAGAATAGTGTAATTTATAACCAACATGGATTACATTCTCGTGAATGATTAATTTAAGGAAATATTGAGTCTTTTACTTATATATAATTGAATTTTCATATTATTATTTCCTTAATCACTAATTTTACATTATTTGGAACATTATCTACTATCTACTACTACTTAATTCTAGGTTTAATTGTATAAAATACTAGTAAAAATTCAACTTTATCTCAACTATAAGATGACCAAATTTACTATAAACACTTATATAAGGAGACATACCAGGGGGTTATAAATGTTCTTTATTCCCCAAATGAATCCTCTTGTTTAATACTCTAGTAATTTTAGTATGTTTTCTACATCTTTAAAAAAATCCATTATAATAAATGTTTTATACCACATCCTATCTGTTTTACTATCATAGGTATATATTATAGTTTTTGAGTAATACTTTATACATACACATGAGTGTTTGAATACATTAGATATAGAAGTTTCTTTAAAGATCATTGATGAAAACTTGAGTTATTCTAAACCAAAAAAGATTGATCTTATAAATTCAATAATTACTCTTGAATCATCATTTCTACTTTATCGGGATGAAATCCATATAAAAACATAATCAAGATCTATTGAGTCTAGATAAATTCAAATAAAACAGAAACCTCATCCATTATATCTATTCTATAAACATTAAATATTTTATATAAAATTAATTGGTTTTGGGGAATTTCATTTGTTTTAGAAATTACTTTAGTTAAAATCATGTTTTTTACTTTTTTATGATAATTATTATCTTCCCATTAAAATTTTATACTAGAAAAAACTAACCCCAAAAACATTTCTAGATATGTCTTATAATCCAAAGTGTAATCCACATTAATATTTAGGAATAAATTCTATCACAAAAGTTACCTCTTTATCTAATATATATGTACTAGTCAGTTGATCCCTAAAGATTTTCTCTTTGGTTGGACTATCCGAAACACAAAACTTTGAAAAAAAATCTTTTTAAATAACATATAGTGAGAACAGAAGGTACCTTTTATGTGACAATGATTTTTACCATGCATGTGTACCATTCTACATTAGAAATGATTTCATGAACCTTCATACTAGGTATTGTTTCATTCTTGGATATTTTTGGGTGCATTATCCTCAATAGTATGGTGATAATTAATCATATACACCATGAATTGGTGTTCAAAACCCTTATTTTCAATGATTTTTAAGTTAAATTTTTATAGAAGAAGAATAAAACACACTTGGTTTGGTTTTGAATTATCTTTCATCATTATGTCATTGAACACATAATAATTAGAATAAATTGTTATTTTACTTATTTCAATATGTGAATGATAACTTTATAGTGTAGAAACTGTGGAGAAAAATCCATCTTGGTTGTTTTACAATTAATTTGATATATATCAAGGGGATGTAAAGAATAAGATATCACATGGTAGTGTATTTTTCTTTAGGGATTCCACTTATCACACTGGTTGGTGAGATGAATCGCCCAACAATTCAATGAATTTATCAGAAGATGGGGGTATGATTATAGGATAAATGGTTATGAGCTCCTAGATTTGATTAAAAAGATTTCCAATATGATTCACGAAAAAATAGAAATTTTAAGAATATTAGTCAATGATAATGAAGTTTCATCAAAGTATCAAATAAAACATCTATAAAATCCATAATGTACTATAAATTTTATAATATGTCATATAGTGGTGGAGTGTAGGACTATTCAGATGATATCAAAATTTGAATTTCCCACTTCAATATTTTTTTTGTAAAATATATGGCTATGAATATTACCTATCTCTTTAATAAAGTGACATTATACAAAGTTTAAGACAATGTTCCTTCCAAGAATATATTAATTTTTTAAGTCTGGAGATATATTTTATAAGTCATTCTATATAGTATAATGTCATAGAAAAAGTTCTCTAGGCATATTTAAATACAGTATAATAATATAATTACAACAAAACATTGGAATCTACCCATGGAATTAACTAAAACAAAAGGAATAATTCTATATGTAAACATAACAATGGGGAAAGTGAATAAAGTTTCTTCCAGGTCTTATTATCATATTAGTTCCTTAAAGATACTAGAAATTCCTTTAAAGAAATATCAACAACCCTTACTAAATAATATAACTAGTATATGATCAATATATTAAATGATAAAATAGTGAATCTGGAATGCATGTTTCATTTATCTGTAATCAATACGGATCCTCCGATTATTTTGAATCCCATAATTCAGTGTTTTTATTCTGAGTAATAGTGATTATGGTTTTTTTTTTAAAAAAAATTTGTGAATCAACGGTTTTTATTTTGAAATTTGAAATATTATTATAGATAAGAAAAACAATATCATATTCATTTTTAACTAATTCCATTAGTGTTTAGATAATATTTATGTGAGGATTCCTCATAGGTTTTGATAAATTATCTAGTAGTATTAAGCACACACAAATAGTGGGACTAATACAAGGAATACATCCCAATGAACATCTTATAGACGTAACATTTAGTTTACTAATGGGAAACTATTGGTGGTCCTATCTTGGTATATAATTTTTTGAAATTGTGATAAGAAATTATTTACCATCCACAAGATATTTATTTTTTAGGTTTTATATAAGTAGTTTAATCATGGGAATATGGGTTTTTTCAAGTGTTATTTTTTATTCAGTATACCCCATTATCATAATTCTCATGTAAAAATTTAGTAGAATTCTTATAAAATTTATGGAAATCATGAAATTGAATTTTATCCAACTAATCATTAAAATGACCATTTTATAGTTTTGGTTCTATATTTAACTCAATTATAAAATAGAATATTCTAAAAGGATTTGTGAATTTAGTGTTTCTTTATAACTTATTATTTCTTCCATATGATTAATTTATTCATGTACGTGGAATGGGGTTTCATGTTGAGAAATCATAAAAAAAAATTATTTCTTCATGGAATTTCATAGTATCCAAAATAATAAAATTACCAGTTTATTCAAATAAAATCCATATAAAGAAGCCCTTCACAAACATTGTTTATATTTTTTAATAGTTTTCAAATATTATCATCCTATGATGAAAAGATAATTATAATTTCATATATAATCTTATATATTTGGGATATAAAGTCAATATTGAATATAAGACTATTTAACCATAAAAATATATTCTAAAACTCCTAATGTGTAAGATTTATCTTAGTTATATTATTATACGACCATAATGTTTTGTTAAATCTGTCCCAACATTATTGTGTAACAAATTTAGTGAGTTAATACATGTATTAATTCTCCTAAATTACATTAATAATTAGTAAATGTTATCATTCATATAGTGACAGGTAAATTGAATGTTCCATAATTACGATATTTTCTAGAAAATTATTGGTTGATTAGGAGGAAAAACTCCAAACCAGACATAAATTTTCATCTCTACATAGATTTTACTTCTTTATAGATATCTCATTTAGGAATTTTACAAACTCGAGAATCTTATTGGTTCAATAAAATATAGGAAGGTTTAATTCTACATTTTTAATGGTTTCAATCACTTACTCCTATAATTATTCTCGAACGATTTTCTTTTGTGGATCGATTCCTGAATGGAAGGGTGGTTAGGACTACAATATATCATGTATCTAAAACATTTATTTTTTAGTACTCACTATTTGTGTAAAAAAAGTACCTAAATTTATCATTCCATGGTTTTTTGTTCTTTATCATTGGGATGTTCATTTATAGATTTTGTTTCATGTTTTTTATCGTATGTACATTATACTTTCTTTCCCTTTCTCAAATAAATAGACATCACATTAGTCTTTGTGTTAATAATTGAGTGGACATAAGTATTACATGATCCTTGATTTAGAAAATAGTTTAGAGTGGTGATTATCTGCACCTACACAGTTGTTAATAATCTTTTCTAATATATGTGAGTTTTAATAGTGAATTTTTTATTTACTTATGGCTCTAATATCTATCTAACATTTTTTCATGGATGAATCCTAGTTATATAAATTTTTTGGAAAAATTAAATGGTTTAGAGTTATTTTTATATAATGTAGGTGGGTTTTATGATTGTTTAAATGTCTACTAGATAGTTGGTCTTTGATGATGTTGAAAAATTACTCTATATTGGATAGTTAAATACTATGAGAATCCATGATTACTTTATGTCTTATGGAAATTTTTCTCTTACATTGAATAAAAATTGAACATTTACTATAATTAATGGATGTAATCAGTAAAATAATTTCATAAAATGGAAAATAAGATATAATATTGTGGATGTTGATGATTATGTTTCACCGATATTGTTTATGGATAACTCTCTTATTAGATATGTTATTGAATCAATTATAGTTTTATTAAATGGGTAGTTATATCTATTTTCCTCATTAAAACCACTTCTTGCTGAGATTGTTTCAAATTGTTAAGAGCTCTATGAGATCCACTCTATCAATTCCCAAGCATCAGATAGATATTTTCTTATTATCTTTCCACCTAAGGAAGCATTTATTATATTCTAGTGATTTTATAGAATTCTATAAAATTAAATACACCTAATTTCATGTTCCTAAAAGTGTTTAGGTGTGAAATATGTTTTAATATTCATAAACCACAATAAAATCTCATATAGTGTCTCTAAAATGGATTTTATAATACCATACAGAACTTCCCTCATTTGAGTAATTCTTGAACCAGGTGAAATGTTATAGAGGAAGCCCCTATAGAGGTGTCGTAGGTTGTGACCTATTTGGGGTTCATGTTATACATTCCTTATTTAGTTTACCATTATAAGGATTATTGGGAGGCCTTAAAACTGATTTTATCTTATGAGACTCCTCCAGGTTTGAAGGTGTCTCACAATAGGCTAAAATATTTTAGATTCCTTTTTAGTTCTTCTCTAACCAATCCATAAAACATATGTTCAAGTGTAATAATTCGATGATTAAGTTCAAAATAACATTTTTTATTTGATTTTAATATCTATAATAATAACAATTTTTTAAATTAGGTATCTATAGTTCTATAACATACCTATTTAATTGGAATATGTTTTTTTCTATGTTTCTAATCAAAAAGGTTTCTATTGAAGACAATAATGAATGTGATTCAAGATACATTTTTTAAGTGTGGATTTTCAAAATAATTCTTTGTGTGGGAGGTCCTAAAGAAAGTGTGGAAAGAATTATATTTCCTATAACGACTTCATAGATATTATTCACCATTGTTTTCTTACTATTATGCTCCCTTTAACCCAAAATAAATATTCATTTACCTTAGATCATGTGATTTTAGTAAGTTTGATATCTTAATTCCCGGATTTGGTATATCAACAGGAATAAAATATAGGATTGAGTACCTTGTTAATCAAGAAGGATAAACATATACTAATTATGATATCCTAATAAATGGATTATTTATATTTTGTCCACTGCATGGGAAAACAATTTCAACTATGTAAAATATATAATGAAACTCCTCTGCATCATTACAAATATAATTTATATTCTCATTACTAGAAGGTTAAATTATATAAAAAATACCATGTTTCTGATGAGAAAAAATTATGATTCATTTGGAATTATATAAATATTTTATGTGTACTATATCCATGTATTTTAAAAACTATTGAATATTACACACCATCTCTAATTTAAAAAAATCATAGGTATTAGTTTCAACCCTAAGAAAATGTATTCTATAAGTTGTTTCTTTGGATTTGGAAAATTTTAAAATATTAACTATCATTTCAATTCAGAAAAAATTTTATGTATCCCTTTCACATATCCGAATTTTTCAAAATAAAAAATATTACATTCCATATTATAACAATATAACTATATTTTATAATATCTTTCACAAATATTTTCATCATCTTTGGAAATGTAATTTTTTTACACTACTTCCTTGATAAAAAAATAGTATATATCATCTATACTTCAAAAATATTTATTGAAAGAGGTATATATTAGAGAATTTAATATATATAAGGATGTATTTTATTGGGAGACCCCATCCATTTGTGAAATCTTGATCTAAGACCATTTTCATGACATAACATCTTGATTCCATCTACCCTTAGAATAAATTCAAGACTTCTAACTACCATTGAAAAACATGTAAAATTATAAAATCACTATATTAGTTATAAAAAAATTCAACAATGATTTTATTAATAAAATGAAACTAATATAAAGTATGTTTTATTTTTTAATTCTAGAATAAATTGAATTTACTATTGAATAAAATCAATCGAATTTAAAGGGAAATTCAATGGAAAATTTAATACATTGGTAATTGTTTTCTAACTTTTTTGTATTATAAAAGATTTAAAAACTATATATTATCTTATTATTCCCTTTACATGTATTCATGATTTTATTGATTTATTTTTCAATCATATTCCTTCCATTAGATCGACATGTTCACACCATATTGATGTGTATTACTTAACACAACTTATATCTTCTGAAATTAACCCAAAATTAAAATTTAACTATATTAATATATATCCATGGGAATAAATTTAATTGGGTACATTAAACCCAATCATGTAAATTCATATAATTATATGAAATTAATAATCAACACTAGAGTAAATCTGATTTGATAGATAACGAACCCTCACTTTTTTAGAGATGGAATAAATCTCTTGGACACTAACCAGTCCGAACTAATGTCCATTTTCTCATGGAATCTATTTTCAAGATATATTTCAACATCATAAATATAACTTATTATATTTTTAAATAATAATTAACATCATAACTGAATCTCATGACCTAATAAATGTCAATATAAACATATAAGAAAACCAAATCAATTATGACACACATAATGTAACACTATAGATTAATGAATGATATATTTGAATTAGATTAATACAATAAAATAAAAAATACCTCACAATTCATAATATAAATAGTTATATTTTTAAATTAATTAATTAATAATTACATAAATGAATATTTCATATATTTAAGCATCAGATAATAAATTCATAAATGACATATAAACACATAAAAATTTAGACATGGAAATAATTAACAATATTTTTTTTTCAAATATAATCATTACATATAATAATTTACATGTTCATAATCTGTAATCATTTATATATTATTATATTTCGTAATCATGTGAAATTTTTTTATCAAATAATAAAAATTTCATTTTTATGTAAATTATTTACGTAAATTAAATATCTCAGATTAGATTTTATCTAAACCATTGATTATATAATAATTAATAACTCATTTCATAATTTTTAAAAGATATTTATAAATAAGTCCTCAATATAAATATTATATATTTACAATTAAAAACAATTAATAAATAAATTTAAAAACTTGTAATTTTATTTATTTTATAATTTTTAAACATTTTTTAAATTTTTGAACAACATACATCCACTTTAAACAAAGATAAAATGTATGAAAATAATTTTGGTATGGGTGAAATATCCCTTCCACTTATTCATTGAGGTTTTTTTAGATTGTTAAAAAAATTCATGAAATATTATGTTAAAAATATATTTCTCCATAACAATGTGAAATATTTTTTATTCTTTACAAATTATATACACCAAGGGTAGTTTGAACGAATTTTAAATTTAATATAATACTATTTTATTGGTTTTTTTAATATTGTTTCACTGAGAAATGAAATTTTAGGTGCAGATTTACAAATTCGAGTTGATTAACAAATTCCTCGATTGATCGTCATTATTTAATTTTCAATTCTATAATTCATTACGATACATGACTAAAATCATTTTCCTATGATGATATGATTTTCATGAAAAATTGAACTCACTAATGGCCTTTTCTGTTGCACATAGTGGTCCTTAAAAATAAAGAAACAAAACATGAACATTCCTTAGGTATGTACTATAGATTCTATATTTCATGAATGAAAATTAATACATTGGATTAGATAATTATACGGTACAAAACAATTATATTTAAAAAAATATTCCAATTCTAAATTCAATCTAGAAAATTATTATTTTGATATGACACAATTATTAGGCTTCAAAGTAATTCAAAATTTAATATATATAATGGAATAATAACCCAAATACACCATTAATCCAAAAATATATCTATACGTCTGCAATGAATAATAAATTAAATATAAATATGAAGTTCTTATCACCAATTTAAATAGTTTATCAATGATATTTTAAATACTTTGATCAAGATCAATGAGAAGAACTGAAAAGACTCCTCCTTATTGAGGTATTCATGGATTGTACATATATCTTATTTCATAGCTATGATCTATCGTAATATGTTGTATATTAGAACCATATATTATTGGAATAAGAAAATTGAATTTTATAAGGATTTAGATCAAGGTGTTTTGTGGTAGAAAAAGATCCTTGTGTCTGAGGATTGAGTATATTTGTATATCTAAAGAGTGGCCCTATATTAAAGTTAAACATTTAGATATATTGATTTTTAATTTTAAAAATTATCAAATTTTACAACTCTATATAAAATACATATCAATTCACGTAATAATATTTTACTATCTAAATAACTATTCTAGAAATTAAAACTGCTTCAATCGCCATTTAATGATGATTGTAACTCATATAAGATTGATGTGGTGGAAAAATATGATTAGTCCCCAAGATATCACATATTTCATCGGTTAAATGAATCTTTATATGACATGGTGAAACTCACCATTAAATAGTGTATCATATGATAGTCCATAAAATAGTCTAAACCACTATTCTATTGTGGTGCCTTTTGTACCAAACTTTATCACCAAATACACTATTCTCATGTCATAGAGAATATGATCACCATGATACACCATATATTACCCTCTAATATGTTAGTACTAGTTATCCTCAACTCGTGATTTGATTTAGAATCTTCATATAATGACATATCACATTTATAAATGGTAAAATTATCGACAGATTTATAATTCAATGAATATAATATTTTTAAATAGACTGTATAAATTCCTCAACTCTGAATCCTAGAACAATTTACATTTATAAGAAACAATGTATGTAAATTATTATATGAGAACTATATTATGTGTATACCAATTTAATTATAACATGTATAAAATTATGAATGTACTTGATTTATTTAATAAGTATTAAGAGTCCTTTTATTATGAATGCATCAAAAAACATACCATCAAGTTCGGTTTTCTAGTTCAGTATACATAACATAAATTAGACTATCATGTTTTCCCTAGTATCTAGAACTAAAACATCACATACAATTAATTTGAAAACATTTACCTAAGGTAAATATTTATTTAACATTACTTTGACACAGTTCAACCACAATAGGTCCCTACCTAGGATAATGATATGGTTGGGCATGTATATATCATACTATCTCTAATTGGTCACAGGGTGGAATCTAGTACTAGTAGGATACACCCAGAAATTTGTTGGCCTTCACCCTTGAAATTTTTTATAATATATATATAAATCTATAATAATTAAAATTATTAAATAGACATCTATATGTATGATAAAATTTATGAAAATATATATATTTCATTCCACTATTATGTAATAAAACATTACATAATCAACTTCAGAAAACAATTTTTTTGTCAAAATATATAAAATAAAATCATTATAAATTATAACACAATGTAGAAACCTTATTCAACAGATGTAGTAACATTTACTTAGACAAAACAATTGTATAGAAAAAGTTCCACCTCTATAGGATGATACCACAAGAACCACCTCATTTTATAGTATAAAAATTTTCAACCCATTTTACAACCATGATTACATCATCATTCAAGTTACCATGTCAGGGTGAGTATAAGGATCTAGAAAGATATCATAGGTGTTGAGAAAAAAATAGAAACTTTATTATATATTCGAAAAAAATAAAATGGAATCATATTAAAAATTCAATAAATTAAACCTCATTTCTACCAATAAGTTATCTATATAAATCATTAGTCAGTAGAATATATCATCAGCAAGGTATAATAAGATGAAACACATGATTATTGGTCAACCCAAATGTGTCTATGTTATTATACAAAAATCAAACTCACCATATAATGATATTATCATTGTCACTATAGGAATATATCCCCAAATAAGAAATCATATAATGATAATAACCCCAAATTAGATCCCTATAATGAATCCATAAACATATCCATGAATAAATACCAATAATTCATGAAATGAGAGTATAATTTTGTTGATATTGATGTGATTATGGGGAAACCATTTTGTATTGAATGGGTGTCTAAATTTTTGGGATAGATGTACCTTCCAATTGGATGTGTATGCCTTGTTATTGATAGTATTGTTCGAGGAGAAACATATACTCATGCCAACTAAAAGGGCCCATACCCCCTTAAGGAATGAATTTATTATATAATACCTAACCACAAGTCTTAATCCAATTAAAAATTCATGAACACAAATAAAACTATCACTTTGATAGAATTATATAATTATGAATGACAAAAAAATGGATGATTATAGAGTAATATTTAAACAAAAATAATCTAATAAAAAATCACACAATAACTCATTAATGAATTACACTATAAGGAGATAAATTCTATGTGAAATATCCCATCATCTTCATTATAATTTAATTTATCATCCCATAACATTTTATAAAAAAACATGCTAATGAGAATCATAACTCTTGGTAAAAAGAATGAAAAATAAAAAAATTATCCATCAATGTGAATGACATGCTACGTAAGAAAATATTGGTCAATACCCTAGTATTAATTCTATTAGTTAAGAAATATTAAAAAATTGTGGATCAAAATTTGATAATCCTTTGAGATCCATTAAATGAACCATTTGATAACCCTAACAATAATATAACCACAATACATGATCACTAAGATTATATTTTAATTGAAAAGAGATGTATGTGTATCTAAAAATCCACTCTAATTTAAAATCCTGATCTTCCACTCAAAAATATACTCTGTGTGACTCTCAGGTTATGACGCTAATTCAATATTCATAAATATATGAACTCAATGAAATATAATGATAATAATTAATATATAGTAACAATATTTACTGAATTGTTATATAAAAAATTATTGAAAACAATTCCCATAGTTATACCCATGATAATAGGCCCCACTATAAGCACCTCATGCATCGTATTTAGAAAAATAATCAATGGAATTCATGTATAGAAATAATTATAAAAAACATTATTTAGAAATAAATGTATTCAGAGTTCTGAATGAAAAAAATGATAACATATTTGTTTTATACTTAATAAAATAATAACGGTGACACTCTCATAATTTTCCTTAACCATGTTGTTGAAAAATTTGGTGTACAAATATTTAAATCGTCAAAAACACCCATTAAATGATTTCAAATAACATTAAAATAATAACTATAATAAATTAAATTTATATTTTATATTTTTTTAAAAATAAACCATAGTGAAAATTCTATATTTTATTTAGTTTTATATAGAATTATTTATATGGTGACATTTGGGAGCACCATGTGGCCACGAGTAAGAAATCATTAACTAACATACCATGGAAAATGGGGAACATATGTGGATATGATTTTTACCTCACTATTATAAGTTATTTATTATTGTGTAAAATGAAAAAAATGAGTAAATGATATCGCCCCACTGGCACTCGATAGACCTATGCCCATGGTCAAGCCACTACCATTCTAACCAAATGAATCGATATGACAACCTTCAGACAAAACATATTTTTGATCCATGCATGTATCACAATATTATTATTTACCCATGATCATGGTCAAATTCTATGAATATATTCCCTACCTATAATTTTTCATTACAATGATCAATATTTTCACATCAATTAATCAAATGATCGAGGTTTATTTTTCCAAAAATTGAACAGCTAACGCAGGGTTTCCTTTATAGTAACTAACACTATATACATTTCATGAACATTGACTATTGTCCGAGATATAATCATTTTAACCATATCCTTTTGTGAAAATTCAAATTATAACCACTATTAATGTTAGATAAATCCTTTAATCACAGGATATGTTATGGTATATTGTAACACCCCAAGATTTCATAGTAAGTTATTTTATTTAAATTAGAGATCTTGCGCTACACGCAACACTGAGTTCGAGCACACCACGACTTACCAAACTAATCGTTAAAAAGAAGTTATGAATATTATTAACTCAATTTTGAATTTTATATACTCCCGATAATTTTATAATCCATATTATTTGTTTCATAGACATAATATAAGAACAAATTCATTCTCTTTGATAAAAGTAGTATTTTTCCAAAAATGCAATTTTCCACATTTTAATGGAAAACCGTTTTAAAACCCAATATTTGACACTGATATATATTAACTTTAGTGAAATTAAACTCTTATTTATAATTGGGACCTCAAAATTTATTTTGAATTACTGTTTTCTACTTTTCTAATAACTTTCAAATATTGACAAATACTGAAAAATACTTAATTTTAATTGAAAACAACTTTTTTAATCGAAATACTTTATAGGGTAAAATTATATATTATATTGGTTTGGAAGTAAAATTAGATTATATTTTTATCATTTAATATAATATAAGTCATTATAAGTAATTTCACATATAAATTTGACATAAACACATGTCAATCTTTTGATAGTTTTTACTTTTTTTAAAAAAACCCACTTTTCGGTTTTGACAACAAGAATTAATATAAAATTAATTAATTAAACTACTATGTTTTTGAATTTTTTAAAATAAAATTCATTTTTTGATTCATAATATTAAAACTATCATAGGGTAAATTTTTGGTATTATTCTGAAAACATTAAATTTTTGATGAATAGTGAAAAAACACAACGTTATTGGTTAAAATATAATTTTTATTTAATCAGTTATTTGTTTTATTTTAATTTATTATTCGAAAAAATAGATTAATAATACCTACATACATTCAACGTAATTCATTGGAGTCAATTTATAATATGTTTAGATATATAAAATTTTATTGAACTTTTTCTCTCTTTTACCCATCTGCTAGGAGCATTTCGAAAATTTGTATAAAACGTAATTTTACCTCTTTTGTGAGTTGAATTTAAAAAATCCAAGAGACATGGTTAATATAATTACGTAAAATTTAGTTCAATATGATGAAAATATTTTTTGGTGTATCGTAACTTTTAACTTTTATTTACCACAGTTAAAATTAAATAGGTTAATTAAGGGTAAAAATGATATCATAATTACCCCCAACACATGTTCTAATTCTATTGGATAATTATAATTCGACCAAAAACACCCTTATGAATAAAATATGATCCTCGTTAATTTACATGGATTAGATTAGGACATTTATTATTACTTTATTTAAAGATGAGTTAAAAGAGTTAAAATCAAAGATTAATAACTAAAACATTTTTAATATGGGGCTATACATAAGATAAATTCGACTCTAAATATTACATATAAAGATAAAAATATTTCATATATAATTGTATTTTTTTTAATTTTTATACATTAAATAATTAAATTTATTTATGACACAATGAGGATGCAGTAATTACCTTATTAATGAAAAATCAAAATAATTGATATTATAAATAACCAAATAAATCTAATTTGAGACTTTTAATGAATTAAAAAAATTATAGGTTAATATATCATTTTAGGGTTGAATAAAAGAAATTTTTTCAAAGTAATAATGTTATTTTGAATTTAATAAAAACAAAATACCAAATGGTGTCAAAATTGACATAAAAGAGTTTTTTAATCAAATATTATATTATGAATTGATATTCTATTCCTAAAAATATAAGGATCGTCCAAAGGGATTAAATAATATTATATATGTCATTATTGAACCACCTGAGGTTATCTTGGAAGTTTTCAGTATGTTCATTGACCATATAATATAAAAATACAAAGAGATATGGTAAATGTAAAACTATTTAACTAAGGGTTAAATCTAAAATATAAGGTTAATATAGTGACCCAAACCTGTATAAAACATATTTTCTGAGTGGTTTGTGACCCATCCCAAACTTATCCTCGAAATAAATCATTTTTGAGCCATTAAGATCAGAAAGGTATTTTATTATAAAATAATATTTCAAGATTTTCCTAAAGTGACCCCCACCTCTTTTATAAAAGGGAAATTCCATTTCTCTCAAATACACACCTTCAAAGCCATTTGTCTCAGCCAAACCCTCCAAAATATCCTCCCAAAATTCCTCCATTCATCCTAGAGACCTTCCATTAGTTAGAAATCCAACCTATGAAACCCTTTTGATCAAATAAAAAGGAAAAACCCTAAAAATAGGTAAATATTTCACCACCTCTTTCATGTTCTTTTCTTCTTACACTTCCTGTTTCTTTGTTGTTTTGATTATAAAATAATAACTCAAGTATCTTCAATATACTGTGATGTTATTATAAAAATGGTACAACCATATTCATTATTCTATCCATCCTATAAATGACAAAGTCATCATACATGCGTACGTACGGATTACTGTCTCCATGTTGTGGTGTAGTTTGTTATTCAAACACTTAATCATTTGGATGGGTATAATAATGCATATAAATTATGTAAATAATAAATATACCATGATAATTATTCTGTATATATGATATAACATCCAATTATATACTATTTTAATATCAAAAGAATGATATTGACGCTCGTGCGTACGTACGGATTACCGTCTCCACGAACGTGATTAGATTCATTCCCCATCGTATCCATTCAAAAATAATTTTAATTTGATGATTAAAAATAAATTTTTAAAGACATGATATCATTATTAATATGAATAATATACATCATATCCATAAAAAACATTACTTGCATAACAAAGCATATCAAGGAAAATGAATCAGTTAACACCTGAAATGATGATACTACTGAAATATCATTAACAATGAAATATTAGAAATCATATATGATATAATATTAATTTATGTGGTTATTTTAAATTTTAATAACAATAATTTCACCATTATATAGAAGTTTAACCTACCCTTGACCAAGGAAATGTACAAGGTAAGGGGTTTTTAATCTCACTCTTAATTTTGTGAGATTTCCATTGTTTGCCACTTATTTATTTCATGTGGTGTATTATGAACTTCCATTTGATATATATATTATCATTATTATATTTATATTCATAATATTATGTGATTGATTTTGTTGTTATTATATTTGGTTCATACAACTTGATTGATTAGAATGTGGTAAGGGTTTTTCATCTCACTTTTTATTCCGTTGAGATTTAGGGTATATTAGCCACCATTTCATTTTGTGTAGTGTATGTACTACCCATGATTGTATTATTTTTGTAATACAATATAATTTATGGGTATTTATATCTTCATTGTAATATCCTTCTTTCTTGGGGTGTATGTTTCGTGAGTTACCAAATCGGTAAGGGAATTTCAAATTTCAATTTCCACTGATTGGGCTTTATGAATACTTCATTTATTTTTCTACTCCTAGATTATGTGTGGAATCACTATTTTTTATTTATGTAGTAATTTCCACTCCCCTTTGTATGGATATACATTTGATAAACAAATTCACTCCACTGATAATTTCTCAAGTCAGTGATCTAAATTTGAAATGATTAATATTAACTCAAATTCCATTCATTGAGTTAAACATCCACGTCATTGGTGTTGTATTTACTAGAATATGTGTGAATGTCCTATGATTTATTTACACATAATATCAAATAATATTTAGTGTATTTATATTTTTCACGCATAAATAATTCTTTGATTTATCCTTAACCTAAGGATATGGTCTTTATAAGGTATTTCATCTCAATATTCATTCCATTGAGGCTTCTTTGTTGTTATATGCCAAGTCACTTTTATATGGTCTATATAATGTACTTTGACATAGTATATCAGTAATCCATTTATTCTCATAATATTATAAAGTTTTTATTACCTCAATTATTTGTATTCAAGTGTCTCTCTTTTGGTTAGGAACTCTAACTAAAATAACATTTTAAATGTTTTAATGTTTTATTCTTCTAAATATTTCTCATTAATGTTAATTTTTTAAAAATGTTTTTAAGGGTTTATTTATAGTGACATTAATGTTTTAAAATTAATATTCCTTTTAAATGTTTCAATGTGGTATGTAACACTTTGATTCAAAAATCTATTTTAAATGGATTCTTGATATATAGTGATACTTTTAAATGGATTCAAGAAAAAGGGGGATATTTCTCTCAAATAGTTTTGATGATTATTTTCATCTATGGAAATATCCTTCCTTATTCCCAAATGTGGTTAATTTATTATAATAAAATCTTCTATATTGTATTTAATGAGTAATGTTTTAATGTGGATGTTTTATTTTTATAACATTCATGGTTTTTTGTATAATTATTAACATTTAGTATGCTAGTTTTAGTAAGAATGTCTAGATTGTGTTTCAACCTTTTCATATGAGGAATGCATTGGACATAATAGGTGAGAGGTATAGCTTGCTATATCTCCTCGATGCATTGGTAGGTCTCATGAGACAAACTAGTGTCTTGTCACAAGGCCTTTACAAAATCTTATTTGTAGCCTTTCTACAAGGCCTTGACTATGTGGTTATGATGTTTGGCATTATGCATTCAATAATTATTAAAGTAGCTATTTATATTTCATATAATTGTTCGACTAGTAGAATATCCATGCAAATATGTAAATGGAATTATTTGATTTTATCATTTTCATAGTATGATTTATTTTATGTTTAAAAGGCTTTTTTTTGGCTAATACATTGTCATAAATATTTATGTTTATATACAAAAGTGGTCTATATATTGTTATCCTTACTGAGAATTTGAGCTCACCCCTTTCTATGTATTATTTTTCCTCGGATGTGAAGAAGTATATTATGACTAACTTGAAGGGATAGTCTAAGGGATATCTGTGTGGCCTATGGAGTCTATGTTGTTGTAGTTTTTCATTTATAATGTAATGTAAAACTTATGAATGTATCTAGTATTTCCAAGGCTACTTAACTAATCAGTCTTTAGAGACTTCATATATTGTGATCATTCCAATTTTATGTAATAATGCACCGACTATGGGTAACTATGGTCGGGGCATTATAGTTAGTATTAGAGAAAGTTTAGTGAAAAAATTGGAAGCTATATTTAGAAAAAATCTGATTAGGAAAAACTACCCTAAGATAGACATTGGGTAATAGTATAAAATAACATCAAAAAAATAGGTAATGTAAATATTATGTGGGTATTACAAGCAGTACATCCCTTTCTGGATAAGATCTGGTAGAGGCGGCTCCGGAATAGATGTACCTAGGAGTTAAAACTCTTAAAAGGAGTTTTGGGTTTGACCCAGGGTATCTTGGTATATGATAATGGGCCTTGCTGCACTATTGGTTATGACACTCATGGTGGATATTCTTTGGATAATTTGCATTTTCACTATAAATAGATTTAAAGAATTTTAATATAAGATGAGAATAAATAACATTGGTTAATCCTAAGGTGTTTTAGATTGAAAATAAAGAGTTATGATATTATCTAAATGATTTTATGACTCACACAATGCTTTCTTGTGTTAGTCAAAAATTGGACTCCAAGGAAGTCATAGTAACATTAAACAAGATGTATAAGGTGGAATGGTAGTGGAAATGAGAAATGAAATGGAAATTTGATAGGTGTAAAAGAAATCATGTTCATGCTGAATCAGTTTTCCAAAAATATGATCAACAAAATATATATTAACCAACTTCTGGACTCAACAAAGAAGAGAAAGGTGGTGAATCTTAACAGCTAAAGTAGAAAGGTGGTGAATGTTAATATCTAAAGTAGTGGAGACCTTGGAGAAAAGAAAGCTCAATTTCCATCATTAAGAAAATGTTGAATTAAACAAATAGGGAAGTGTCTTAGTGGAACAAAGAAATGATTTATGTGTGGGGAAGGGCATAAAGTAAATAATATAATAGGAAAAATGAAGAGTACTATAGAAGAAAATTAAAATGATCCCAAGAATCCATTTACAATCATTTTCTGTAAATGTAGTGGACCTAGGCATTACCCGATTGAATAACCTATTCTATAAGATATCCTCTTGTTCAAGGAAGAAGCTGTTTGGAAATAAAAAAATTGTGAAATGTTTAAAATTATTAGTTCTCTTTGTTTATGGGATTACATTGGGTGACTTTATTCTTGTATGCGTAACCCAGCAGTTTGTTATGTGAAAATCCTATTTTAGGAAGAATTGTATTTTCTATTGTTGATATAGTTATAAATAACCATTAGGGTTTATATGATCCATGGATTTGAGGAAATTAAAAGTTATTAAATTTTGCGATAAAAATGCGAGGTATGAGACAAAATTTATTGTTAAATTATGTTATTGTTATTTTGAGGAATTTATCTCATTTTGGCAACGTTATAAAATATAGTTTTTCAAAAATGACAACACACAGACCATGTGACAACCAACCACGTCGGACAAAGAAACAGTAATCAAACCCACAACCATAGTTTGATTTGGATTTATCACCTACCACTGGACTACATGAAGTCTTTGGTTAGTATGACTAATTCTTTTTAGTTAAATTATTTTATTGATCCATAATAAGTTGATTTTGGATCTTATGTCTTATCAAATGGATACCCTTAGTATAGGAAAATGATTTGGTAATTAAGTGATAAATGTTATTTTGGAAGTTGTATGTACTATTGGGAATACTATTTGCCTAAGGAAAATAGAATACAATAGGATTTCATTTGAAGAGTAATGGTGGATTATTATATATGTTTTTATTGTTGATTTATAGCCATTTGGGTATTTATGAAAATAATTAACCTATCATAGAGAATATTGGATTATATTAATTACTTTTAAGTATGTGACCTTAAGAGTATTCTATGTTATTTAGAGATACAATTTAACGTGGAATACAACATAATAAAATTCTTCTATGTTTTGGGTTTCAATATTAGTTAGGATTATATTGATGAATTTTAAGGAACATTTTTTATTGAATGGTATTTATTGAACTTTTAGTATTGTGGGATTAATATTACAAATTAAGATTAGTATGTATTTCTCTAAAGGATTAATCTTTTTGGGGATCATCTCATCTTGTACTAACCATTTTGGATTAGGTTAATTTCTAAAGAAAATGTAAATATATATAGTTTATCCTTTTTAGATTATGTGATTCTCTAGAAGATTATTTTAGCACATCAAGTGTGACCAAGTCATCTTGAATACTCATCATTTGAAAAAAATGATGAGTTAGTGGTAGAAATTTATTAAAGGATGAAACTATACATAAAAAGAAAGTACACCTCTTTAGGTTCTTATTCAATATCATAAATAGATTACTCAACTATATGTAATGGAACTTAAAACAAAAAATGCTATCCTTTTACTTTTCCTACTAGGAAAATAATGTCCATTTATCACATCATAAGTTTGTGGTTTTATTGTTGTTTACTTTCTTCTGATCATGTTCTCTATCACTATCCACCATAACTTGACACTTTTTTTATCTTCCATATCCATTTTTTCTTACATGTATCCTTGTATGGGTTATCTCGGGTGACCTTTTTACTTCTCTTTATTTCATTTAAAGAGATTGTTTTATTGACTCTTATTCCGATGTGGGACTTTAAATGAAGTTCCCAATCCCAATTTCAAAATTTCAAGGACGAAATTTCCAAAAGTGGGGATGTATGTAACACCCCACGATTTCATAGTATGTTATTTTATTTTAATTCAATAGTTTGCATGACATGCAACACCGAGTTCGAGTGCATCACAACTTACCAAACTAGCCATTGAAAAGCGTTTATCAATATTATTAAATGAATTATTAATTTAATATACTCCATATAACTTTAGAATCCATATTTTGTGTTTATTATAAATAACATAAGAACAAATTCATTCTTTCAGTTAAAAGAAGTTTTTTTCAAAAAAAATACAATTTTAGCATCTTTTAATGGAAAACCCTTTTTAAAACCAATATTTGACAGTTATATATATTCAATTTAATAAAATTAAATTCTTCTTTATAATCGGAACATAAAAATTTATTTTGGATTAATTTTTGGTACTTTTTTTATAACTTTCATATTTTGATTAATAGTGAAAAATACTAAATTTTTATTGAAAACCACTTTTTAAAACGAAATAATTTATAGTGTTAAATTATGTATTTGAATGGTTTGTAAATATAATTAGATTATATTTTTATCATTTAATACAATGTTGGTCATTATAAGTAATTTTACATTTAAATTTGACATAGACACATGTCAATCTTTTGATTGTTTTTACATTTAAAAAAAAAACTCTTTTCGATTTTGACAACTAGAATTAATTTTAAAGTAGTTAATTAAACATCATTGTTTTTAATTGGGTAATATTTAATTATTTTTTGAATTAAGAATATCAAAATTATCTTAGGGTAAATTCTTTGTATTTTTCTGAAAACTTTCAATTTTTGATGAATAGTTAAAAAACACTACGTTATAAGTTAGATTCAAATTTTTATTTAAATAATTATTTATTTTTATTTTTATTTATTTTATGTAAAAATAGATAAATAATACCTATATATGTTTATCTTAATTCATTGGAGTCACATTATAATATGTTTAGATATATAAAATTTTATCGAACTTTTACCATCATTTACCCACCTCTTAGGAGCATTTCCAAATTTGTATAAAATTTAATATTAAAACTTCTGTGAGTTGAATTTAAATAATCAGAGAGACATGTTTAATATCATCAAGTAAAATGTTATTCAATAAGATGAAAATAATTTTTTTGAATAGTAACTTTTGACATTTATTTAAACGGTTAAATGTAAATAGGGTAATTTAGGGTAAAAATAATATCATAATTACCCTAAAAATGTTATTATTCTATTGGATAAGTATAATTAGACCAATAAAAACCGTAGGAATAAAATATGATCCTCTTTGGTCCACTTGGAATAGATTAGGACATTTATTATTATTTTATTTAAAGAAGAGTTAAAAGAGTTAAAATCAATGTTTAATAACTAAACCATTTTTAATATAGGGCTATAAATAATATAAATTCGACCATAAATATTAATTATAAAGCTAAAAAGATTTCATATATAATGGTTATTTATTTATAATTTTTATAAAATATATAATTAAATTTATTTATGACACAATGATGATGAAATAATTACCTTATTAATGAACGATTAAAATAATTGATATTATAAATATCCATGTAAATATAATTTGAGACTTTTAATGAATTAAACTATTTTTATAGGTTAATATGACATTTTAGGGTTAACTTTCGAAGTAATAATACTGTTATGAATTTAACTAAAACAAAATACCAAATAGTGTCAAAAGTGACATAAATGAGTTTTTAAAACAAATATTATATTATTAATTTCTATTCTATTCCTAAAAATATAAGGATGGCCCAAAGGTCTTAAATAATATTATATATGACATTATTTAACCACTTGAGGTTCTTTTGGAAGTTTATATTATGTTCATTGACATATAATATAAAAATACTAAGAGACATGGTAAATGTCAAACTATTTAACTAAGAGTTAAAATTAAAAGATAAGGTTAATATTGTTAACAAAACCAGTCTAAAACCTATTGGTTGACTAGTTTTCGACCCATACACTACTTATCCTTGAAATAAATCATTTTTGAGCCATTAGAAACCGAAAATGATTTTATTATAAAATAATATTTCATGTTTTTCCTAAAATGACCATAACCTATCTTATAAAAGGGCACGACCCCTTCTCTCAAATTCAATTCTTTAAAGCCATTTTCTCAGCCAAACCCTGCCCAAATACCCTCTCAAATATCCTCCCTTCATCCTAGAGTCATTCCTTTTGTCATAAAGCCATATTAATGCACCATTTTAAAAAAATCAAAAGGAAGAACCCGAAGAAGAGGTAAATATTTCATCACTTCTTTCGGGTTCTTTTATTCTTCCACTTCCTCTTTCTCTGTTGTTTTCATTAAAAAATCATAACTCCAATATCTTCTGTATACTGTTATGTTATTATAAACATAGTACAACCTTATTCACTCTTCTATCCATCCTATAAATGATAAGGACACCATAGATTCATACGTATGGATTACTATCTCCATGTCGTGGTGTAGTTTTTTATTCAAACACATCATCATTTGGATGTGTATAATAATGAGTATAAATGATGTAAATAATAAATATAAAAAGATAATTATTCGGTATATATGATATAACATCGAATTATATACCATTTTAATATCAAAATAATGATATTGTCGCTCGTGCGTGCGTATGGATTACCGTCTCCCCAAACACGATGAGATTCATTCCCCATCATATCCATTCCAAGAATAACTTTCATTTCATGATTAAAAATAATTTTTAATGACTTAATATAAATTTTAATATGAATGAGATACATACTATCCACAAAAAAATTACTTATATACTAAAGGATATAATGGAAAACGAATCAGTTAACTCCTGAAATAATGATACTACTGAAATATCATTAACAAAGAAATATTAGAAGATCTTATATGATATCATATTAATGAATATGGTTTTTTATAATTTAATAAAAATTATTTCACCATTATACAAGAGTTTAACCTACCCTAGACCAAGGAAAAGTACAAGGTAATAGGTTTCTTATCTCACTCTTAATTTCGTGAGATTTCTGTTGTTCGCCACTTATTTAGTGCATGTAGTGTCTTGTGTACTTCCATTTGATATATATATTATCATAATTACTTTTATATTCATGTTATTATGTGCTTAATTTTGTTGTTATTAACTTTATTTCATATGGAATGATTGATTGCAACGTGTATGGGTTTTCGTCTCACTTTTTATTCCTATGATATTCATGCAATATTAGTCACCATTTCCTGTCGTGTGGTGTATGTACTGCCCCTGATTGTATTCTTGGTGTAATATAATTTAATTTATGGGTATTTATATCTTCATTGTATGATCCTTCATTCATGGGGAGTATGTTTCGTGAGTTACCAAATCAATTAGGGAATTTTGAATTTCAATATCCACTCATTAGGATTTACACATACTTCATTTATTATTTTACTCCAAGATTATGTGTGGAATCACTATTTTTTTATTTATGTAGAAATTTCCCCTCCCCTTTGTGTGGATATAATTTTGATACACATAATCACTCCATTTATAGTTTCTCAAGTCATTGATATGAACTTTATAAGATTAATCTTAACTCAATTTCCATTCACTGAGTTAAACATCCAAGTCACTGGTGTTGTATTTACAAGAATATGTGTGATTGTCCTCTAATTTATTTACACATAATATCCAATAATATTGAGTGTATTTATATTATTCAAACATAATTAGGTCATTTATTTATCCTTATCCTATGGATATAGTCTTTATAAGAGATTCCATCTCAGTTTACATTCTATGGAGACTTATTTGTTTTTATACGCCAATTCACTTTTATATAGTGTACATAATGTACTTTGACATAGTATATCATGAATACCTTTATTCTCATGATATTATAATGTTTTTATTACCTCAATTATTTTTATTCAAGTGTCTTTCATTTGGTTAGGAACTCTAGCTAAAATATCATTTTAAATGTTTTAAAGATTTATTCTACTAAATCATTCCCATTAATGTCAATGTTTTAAAAATGGTTTTAAGGATTTATTTATATGGAAATTAATGTATTAAAATTAAAATTCCTTTTAAATTTTTCAAAGTGTTATGGGAAACATTGATTCAAAAATATATTTTAGATGGCTTCTTGATAAATAGTGTGACTTTTAATTGTTTTCAAGAAAAGAGGGATATTTATCTCAAATAATTTTGATGATTATTTTCATCTATTTAAATATCCTTTATTATTATTAATTGAGGTTAATTTATTATAAATAAATATTCCATATAGTACTTAATGAGTTATTTTTGACTTTGGATGTGCTATTTTTATACCATTCATGGTTTGTGGTTAAATTATAGACATTTAGTATGCTAGTTTTAGTACGAATGTTTAGATTATGTATCAAAATTTTCATATGAGGAATGTATTGGAAATAGTAAGTGATATGTGGATCCCCCTATAGCTCCTCGATGTATCTATATGTCTCATGAGACAAACTAGTGTTTTGGCACAAGGACTTGAAAAAATATTATTTGTAGTCTTGGAACAAGGCCTTGAATACATGGTTATGAAGATTGGAATTATGCATTCCATCATTATGAATGTGTCTATTGATATTGTATGTGATTATCTGACTAGTATAATATCCATGTTAATATGTAAATGGAATTATTTGATTTTATCTTTTCCATATTAAACTGAAGTTTATGATTAAAAGGATTTTTTTAGTCTTATAAATCACCTTAAATGTTTATAATTATTTATGAAAGTTACAGCTATATTGTTTTCCTTACTAAGCATCTGAACTCACCCCTTTCTATGTTTTATTTTTATGAGGTTGTGAAAAAGTATATTTTAAATGACCTACTGGTAGAGTATAAGGGATATGAGTGTGGACTATGGAGACTATGTTGTTGTAGTTTTTTATTTTATAATGTAATGTACAACTTATGAATGTATTTAGTTTATAAAAGGCTACTAATCTAATCCGTCTTTCGAGACTTGATCATTTGTGATCAAGCCAATGTTTTGTGAAAATGCCCCGAATCTGGGTAACCAGGTTCGGGGCGTTACAGATAACCTAGTGATAGGTAAATTTTGATTCTTATATGTCATGACATGTCCCCCAGGCCCTGTGCTGTGGCTAACCCAAGCTCTCCTTCAATAGGCCATAGGCTGGCGACTAGCACCGAGTAGGCTTATGCTAAAAAAGTAATGAATTTCATTTAAGCCTACACACATGCACACATCTACAAATATGGGATGTAAACACAATGTAATCCCCAACTATCACTAAGACAACTACTGATAGTACATTACAAACTGATGGTACAAAGGGGCCAGAATAAAAGCCCAAAACCACAAAAGAAATTACGACAGCCATGGTTTGTCTGCATGAGACCCTACTGGAAGGATAAGTGAAGGGTATTTTTCTATAGTTGTAGAAATATTCCAATCTATCCAATCTCAATGAGCACCACTTGGTCCCAGACAACCAGGGTCTCCATCAAAACAACAATCACCAGCATGAGACATGAAACGTGTGGGAGAAGCCTGTGTAGGGGTGAGTAAAAAAATAAATAGTAAGGACCCCAAACCACAATTGAAAGGCCTCAAAGAAATACCACAAAGAATGACCACAAAGAAAAGAAAATTCAAAAAAGGTATTACTAAAAATATAGAAATTATGATAATCAATCATATAGTATAATCATCTTGTACTAGTGAGGGACTCATCCATTGTGAGTCACTAAGGTTCTCTCAGAAACTAGAACACTTAGGTCCACTGGGCTACTGGACCACTGAGGTCTAATCTGCTACTAGACAACTGAGGTCCACTCAGCTACTAGACAACTATGGTCCACTCAGCTATTGGAGCACTTAGGCATTATCAGCTAATGGACCGCTGAGGTTCCCTCTTCTAATGGACCACTAAGGTCTGCTAAGCTAGGATACCACAGAGGTCCAGTAGGCTATGTGACCACTAAGGTCCACTCGACTAGGTGAACATGAGGTCCTCATGGCTACATGACCATTGAGGTATGCTCTTCTACTAGGACACCCAGGTCTCATTCTTCATATCTATTATGTCATAGCCAATGGTAGGATTCTCACTCTCTAGTGCCTATTATTACGGGAGAATCTACTCCTCAATCCATCGGTCTTATCTTGAATCCAATGAAAACTCACATAGTTCATTTCCAAAGGGAAATATTTTTTCAAGGGTCCCAATGCAGTAGACAATGCATTCATTAGACACCTGATCTGAAAAATATCAGCATTTCAGTAAACAAGGGATGGTTGCATCCGGGCTTGGACTGACATGGTTGGACTGACCCCACCATCACAGCTTGGGGGTACTTCATGCCCAGACCTGATACAATAGACCAAACCAGACCCCGTTGGGTCAATGATGAACCGGTACGGGATGGTCCAGTGGTCAGGCCTGTTGGGCCTTACTGGACCATGCCCGGTTCGGCATGGGTCTATCCTGCGAGGTTGCCCTGCGACCTAGTTCTCATCTTGTCTGATCTGACTTAGTTATTCTTGTTCTAACTAGCTAGGCCACTAAGTGACCCAATTTACTATCAGGATTGGCCTGCAATTTGGTAGTCAGGTTCTTCTCCACCACAGGACACATAACATCAGAGTTTACTCCATCAACCCAGCCCTCATCCATAGGTCGGCTTGGGTCTAGCCCGGACGACCACTGGTATCTGGTTCATGCAGCCACACAGTCGTCTGAGGCCAACGGCCTCCCACCACACATAGTCTAGTGTGAACCCCATGCCCGCACATGTCATAGACCACCCTACGAGGCACTCCTCCTAACGCGATGCCCAAATAGAGCTACCACCCTACACCATTACAGCCCCTACTAGATATGGGCTCCACTATCATAGTGTGCCACTGGGGCACACCACCTCCCACCTACAGCCGCCACCATTGGACCAATGCCGTCTGCCACCAGTGCCTTCATCGGTCTTCTATATGGGCAACCAGACTTGCTTTAGTGGTCCATTTCTCGATCTGTTTGAACTTATGGGATTCTTGGGGTGTCACTGTCATAGTCACTTACTCCTCACTATTTTTAAATCACTTTGGGGTCTAGCCTCATTTGGAATCACCCATAAAATTAAATTACATGACCTCTTAGGTCAGTCAGTGAATAACAAGTAGAGAGAGGGGGGATCACATAGAACATCCAATGAAAAAACTGTCCTTTGTTTGTGTAAGTTCAGAATTGTTCTTATTAGTTGGATCATGAAGCATAAATATAAATAACTAATATTTAATCCCCATAACTAATCCCACAATAAATATTTCTCATTCCCGCAAGGATAATCCATCCACGTATCGACTTGTTATAGAGTTGATCTATGTTATTTATTTAGAGGGGAGAATAGGGAAAAATCATTACGATTTATACCCACACTGTGGAAAAGGATATCAGTTGGGGAAGATTGCTTGGCACCATACGTCGATCTCCGGTTTGATTCCCTCTCCATGGGTATCATCACCACTTTCCAATTCACCAACATTCATCATTGGGGATGTTTCCTTCATCATTCATCTGAGGAATTTAAGGGTTCTCCATCAACCCTGAATCCCTATGTAATAAAATAATGATGATACGCTAGGCGTTATAGAATCACTATGCTGATTCATTAATGAGGTTCACTATTTTATATAGCGTCACCTCGTGGATTTACCGCAGTACTGACGAATTACTATGTAACAATGAAGAGAAAACAATAAAATAACATTTTAAAGATATTTTAGTTTTCATCTCAAGCTCCCGAAAACTATCATTTTTCATTAGACCAATGCTGGTTGATGTTAGTCCCTTCCAAAGATATTCTTGAAACTCAATGTTTAACGGTTCCCTCAAATTTCTTATCTGGGAATCAGTTTAAAAGTTATGAAAACCCACTTTAATTATTATTTAGTTAAAATAAAAAATATTTTAACAATACATTCCGGCTATAATAGGACACAGAATAATATTCCCTCTTTACTACTTGTCTCAAAATAATCCTATTTTATTTTAAAAAATATACAGGGAAATCTGGGGTTTTAAATTCTCACCACCTTAGTGATTTAAATCACCCAAACCAAAACAATATATAACAAAAAATGGGGGTATTGAGAATGAATCTGAGCCCCCCATTCCCACATGTTCTCATAGAGATTCATTTACATCCAACAAACATGCACCAGATGAATCAACCATCCAAATAGGATCCTCTAATGATGATCCTCTATCTCAACAGGGTACTCCGCCATTGTTTCCATGTCATCAATCTACAACTCACCATGGTAGATGATGTGATAAGGTTCTTGAACTTATCTCCACATATAGGATACATGGAAGATGACATGAACCCTCTCTAAATATAGTGGTAGGGAAAAGCAGAATGCCACCATTCCCACTCTACACAGTATCTGGAAATTTCCGATGAACCTTATAGATAACTTCCTGCCCCGCCCAAAAATTTGTGTCCCTCCTCGAGGAGAGACCTATTGGAATACGTGGCCCCCTCCTTGAACATCAAGGGTATACATTGCCTATCATCGTCGAACTTATGTCAGATCCATGAGGTCTTCATCCTCTCTAAGGTGACTTTAAATTTCTTAGTGGTATCATGTACCATATCTAGAACCATGAGTATTGACTCCCTTATGACTTTTCAACATAACAATAACACTAATGGTCATCCATACATTTCCTTGAACAGTGCCACAGTAATGGTAGAGTGGTAGCTGTTGTTATACAAAAACTCCAACAGTGGTAGGTGGTCCTCCCAACAACAACTAAAATCCAGAACGCAAACACAATGAATGTCTTCCATTGTTTGTATTCTCTGCTCCATCTGACCATACATCTGTGGGTTAAAGGATGTTCTCAAGTGGAGAGAATTCCCAAATTCCTCCTGAAATCACTTACACAACTAGGATGTAAATCATGCATCATTATCTAAGACTATCATAGATGGGACACCATGGAGTAGAAGTATCTCCTTCACATATAGGAATCCCAAGATCTCTACTAAACCATTCTGTTGAATGGGAAGGAAGTGGGAAGACATAGTGATTTGGTCTATGAGCACCCATATGGTATCATTCCCCTTGATTTACATGGTAATACTATCACAATTTCAATTGATAACCCATCTCACTTCCACTCCGGTACTTTGAAGGGTTGTGTCAAACCTGCGAGAACCTGGAGCCCAACCTTTACTTTCTGATAAGTGAGGCATCTCAAGACAAAATCTACCTTTTTCTAATTTTTCCTCAGCCACCAATACTATTGTCAGAGGACCTAGTAAATATTTTCCACACATGGATGTACAGAGAAAGGCTATGTTTGGAAATCCCTCAGCACTTACTCCAGCAACACCACTGGAACTGCGATGCATCCTCTGAAAATGATAACGTTCTTTCCACCATTAAAATATCAATAATGGGAATGCGCTATGGATATTTGGGAATTTGTAGTCTTGTAGCTGGCATCTATATGTTTCACCTCCCGGACTTGTTGTAATATTTGTGGAGAAACTACCATCAACGAATGAAAATATATCTATTATATGGGTAGAAAGTATATCTGAAGTGAGGAAAACTACTCTGAGGCCTCGATCAGTAGCTGTGAAATCGATTACCTACTGAGAGCATCTACCACCACATTCCCCTTCCTCGTAGTATAGACTATCATGATGTAATAGACCTAGAGGAACTCTATCCAACATCATTTTCTCATATTCAGATCATTCTGAGAGAAGATATACTTGAGAATCTTGTGGTCAGAGTAGATGATGAATCATTCTCCAATAAAGTAGTATCTTCATATCTTCAGTGCGAAGACTACCACTGCCAACTCAATGATATGATTCACATTGTTCTACTCATGTGGTCTTAATTTTTGTGAGTCATAAGAAATCATTTCTCTTCCATACCTTAGGATACAACCAAGATCTCTTCCTAATGCTTCATAGAACAACACCTATTCAGTTCCCTCCTCTGGTAGCCTCACGATAAGATCACTCATCATGTTCTTTCTCATCTTCTGAAACCTCTAATGGCATATATTTTTTCACACGAATGGGTTTTCCCTTCTTTTTCAATGATATCATGGGTGCTTCCACTCAGGATTATTTGGGTACAAACCTCCTATAACACCCAACCAACTCAAAGAAACACAGAACCTCAGTAACACTCTTGGGTGGATATAAATCCATAACCACCTCGATCATTACTGGATCTACTAAATCATCTACCTCTATAATGACATTTCAAAGGAACTGGACCTTTTGTATCCATAACTCACAGTTTGAGAGCTATCCATAAAGTTAGTGCTCTCAGAGTGTGTCCAAAACCATCCTCAGGTGTATCACATGCTCCTCCTTAGATGCTGAATACAATATGATTTCATCAATGAATTCCACTAAAAAGTGGTCTATGTTGATCTGAATGATAATATTCATGAGTCCCATGAACACTTATGAGGAATTATTCAGGCCAAAAAGTATAAATAATTACTCATAATGGCCATAGAGATATCAGAAATCAATATTTGAGATATCCTCATCTCGTACTCAAAGATGGTGAAAGCCTGATCTGAGGTATATCTTCAACCATATCACTACCTTCAGCTGATCTAAGAGGTAATAAATCCATAGTATAGGATACGTTTTCATCAAAGTCGCCTATTTCAAGCACCCGAAGTCCATTCATAACCTCAAGATTCCATCTTCCTTCATAGAAAAAAACACTAGGGTTGCCCATAGTGAAACACTAGGCCAGACAAACCCCTTCTTCTAGACATCCTAAAATTGTACCCTTAGCTCCTAGAGCTGTTCGGGTGCCATCTGATATGCAGGTGTATATATTAGTGTTGTCTTGGGGTATAGATCAATGTCTATGTATAACTCTCCATGAGGAGGTAGTCCCAGAACATCCTTTGGAAAGACAACCTCATACTCATCCACCACTGGAGGAAACTGGGGACTCATCAAATCCACGACACCAAGGGTCATGCTATCCAACTGATGAGTGATCGAATGAACTGTTTTATGTGAGAGTCCATCCCAAGTTTCTCTATTTTACTTCTCACTGATAATGGAAAACAGGTTCCCATCTCAGCAGAAACACTGCACCTTGAATCTAAAATAGTCGATCTGAGTAGGAACTGCAAATAGACAGTCCATACCAAGAACGACGTCATAAGGATACAATGATGATACTAGGAGATCCTAACTGAATCTATTTCCACCAAGAGTATTCTCACATTGTCATCACTGGTGTGTGATCATCGAATAACCTCCATTAGTATTATCTAATCTTAAGGATCAACCCAACGACTCGATCATAATATCTGAGATCCGAACAAAAAACAAAATGTCAAATAGTGACTGGAACCTATGTCTATAAGAACTATAGCTAATGCTCAGAAGGCACAGATCATACCATGTATCATCTTTGGGATGTCGGGATCATAGGACTTGATTTCCTAAATATTAGAATGCCCTATACACATTCTCTTGGAGCCTGTAGTGGACCACCTAGGGTGGTGGTGGTGTTACCTCATACCTACAGACAATTCCATCCACTCATCCTTCTCCTCTTACATGCCATCCCCCGGGCGGACCACCCTATTCTTGTCTCTACCACTACCTCGATGGTCCCTCGACCATCTATTAGTCCCTTGTGCAATGAGTTGGGAAATCCTGAGGGATATTCCCCTTCCCATCGTACATGTAGTATAATATGTTCCTCGGATGACTCCCTTTTCCATGTGATCCTCGTACATCCGACCCCTAGTCCTGCGGTCATCCTCTGAATGGTTTGGATTATTTGGACCACTATTTCATCTGTCATCTACACTCCAATGATGAATCAACCACATATCGCCCACGGTTAACTCCCATGGTCAATGCCTTCTCTACAAGGAAGCTCTCCACTAGTAGAGCTCGCTCCAACACCCCATCCTACATTAGGATACTTAGGGAAATCATCTCTGCCTTGATCTTTCATTGAATTCCCTTATCAACAGTTTGGGACTTAAAGAAAGGGTCCCATACCATATCAAAAGTGTAACAGGAGAGGTCTCTGAACCTCACAGAGTACTCATCCACTGACAGGATACCCTATTGTTGGTGAAGAAGCTCCTGTATATGCACTGAGCGCAAAGCTTCATGGAAGAAATCCTTTATGAAAAGTCACTTGAAGTCAAACCAGGTGAGGGTCACCTCGTCATGTGTCTAGATTATCAAACTCTACCATCTACCTAAAATCCTTAGAAAAGGATCATGGGTAGAACTTTTATCCTGTTATGTGGTGTCCTCACTATGTTTAGAGTAGTGTCACCACCTCCAGCCAATCCTGAACAACCTAAGGAACTATATCTCTACTTTAGCTGGGAGGTCTCTATCTCAAGAACATTTTTAAGCCATTAATCCCATGTTCATCCTCTACCGGTATAACTGATATAAACTAATGACCAATGGACGTTGGTAAAGCTGGGACACCACCTGAAGGTTCCATCTTAGGAAACAATCTCTATAGAGAAGCCTCATCAATTTGTGGACAATCCTCATACTCACAGAATATAATCTTGGCCATATATATTTGTGGAGGCATCCTGAAGTGTATCAAGATGAATCAAGATTAATAGATTATACCTGGTGATCTGACCCTGACTCAAAAAGGTTATTAGAAAACCATCATAAATGCATGAAACTAATGTTTCACATACCGAGCCGGAAGGAATAATTTATGGTCTTAGTGTGTGGATACATAAACCACCACACCAACACTACCTGGACTAAAATTTGTGCTCTATACACTAAAAACTAGTTCCCCATAAAAATTTATAGAATCTTAGTTCTTCTATTACATCTAACCACACTCTGATTCCCATTTTTTCACCTGTCCCCTAGGCCCATGTCGTGACTACCCCATACACTCCTTCTATAAGCCAAGGTCTATAGAATAGCATAAAGTAGGAATATCCAAAAAAAATGGAAGGCTTTTATTTTAAACCTATACACATGCCCAAATATCAGATTGCATAATGTAAACACAAATTAAACCAAAATTTTCACTGAGACATCTATTGAGAGTACAGTAAAAAATGAAGGTACAAAGGGGATAAAATACATGAATAAAAAAAGGAATGAAAAACAACCACAGTCTATCTGCTGGAGACCCTACCAGAAGGGTATGTGAAGGGTATATTCCTATAGTCGTATAAGTAAGTCTATCTATCTCGTCTAACTAAACACCACCTCATCCCAGACCATCATGGTCTCCATCAAATATTCGATCAACTGCATGAGACACAACACATTTGGGAGAAGCCCATGAATGGGTGAGTAACATAATACTGAGTAGGGACCCCAAACCACAAAAGAAATTACACATAGAAAAACCAAAAAGAAATAACACAAATAAATGACAACCCACATCAGGTATAAGTAAATGTATATGAAGTATGATTACCAGTCATAAAGATGAATCATCTTGTACTACTGAGGGAATCATACCTGATGAGTCACTGAGATTTTCTCGACTACTAGACACCTGAGGTCCACTTAGCTACTAGACCACTGAGGTCTGCTAGGATACTAGACCACTAATTTCCTATCATCTACTAGACAACTAAGATCTGCTCAGCTACTAGACCATTGAGGTCTCCTCTACTACTGGGCTAGTGACGTCTGCTTTGCTACTAGAAAACTGAGGTTTGCATCTCTATTGGACCACTGAGGTTCAATCATCTACTAGACGACTGAGTTCTACTTTGATAATGGAGAACTGATGTCCGATCAGCTACCGGACCATTGAGGTTTTCATGGCTACAGGACCACTAAGGTCTACTATGATGCTAGGCTACTGAGGTCCCGCACATCATATCCTTCATGTCACATTCAACCGTAGGATTACCGCTCTCTAGTGTGCTTGATTTTGGTAGAATATACTCCTAAATCCATCAGTCATATCTCAAATTCCACGAAAAATAATTTAGATTATACCCAAAAGACAGTCTCGTCACAAGGGTCCTGACGCCATAGACAATGTATCAATCAGACCCCGGGTTTGAATGATATTGGCAATTTATTAAAGAGGGGTCAGTTGCATTTGGGCCCGGTATAACCTAGTCGGAATGACCCTACCAACCTATCTTGGGGGTCCCGCATGACCATACCTGGTTCGACCAACCCAAAACGAAACAATTGGGTCTGGGCCAACCCAGTATGGCCTGGCCCAATGGCCATACACATTGGGTCTTGCTAGACCAAGACCAATTCAACTATGGGCCAACCCCGTTGGGATGCCCAATGACCCAGTTCTCATTCGGTCGAGTCTGACTTATCCATAATGGTTATGACCAGCCATGCCACCTAACAGCCCAGTATTCCATTCATACAGACCCATAATTTTTTAGGCATGTTCTTCTCTATCTCGGGCCACCCAGCGGCCCAGTTTACTCCATCGTCCAGACCCACATCATTTATCCAACATGTGTCCATCCAGGAAACCTGCTGGTGTCTGGTTCACGCAGCCATGCGACCGACTGAGGGAAACTGCCTCCCCCCATAAATGGTTCAGCATGGACCACGTACCAGGGTATGTTGTTGCCCGCCCAATAGGCTAGTACACATGACTCCACACCTAACTAGCACCGCCACCCTGCACCGTCGTGGCCCCTTTTGGCCACGACCTCCACCTCCACAGCGTGATGCTAGGGTGCAACACCTCCCACCCGCAGTCACCGCCATGGGCCACCGTCAGCTGCCTATGATCTCATACAGGGGCCACCAGACTTGCTCTAGTGTCATGTTTCTTAATTTTTCTGCGCTTCTAGGCATCTCTGGGAATCACTGTTACTATTGCGTACTCCTGGAAAATTTTCCCTCACTTTGGGGGTCCGGACTCATTTTTAATTAACCTCTATAAATACCTAATGCAACCTAGTGGGTCTATCATGGAATAATAAGGAGATAGATTGAGGGGATCACATAGAATATACAATGAACAATCCTTTCATTGTTTGAGTTGTCCCTGAATTGTTATAGTCAATGGTATCATGAAGAATGAATATAAATCACTAAGATTTAATCCCTATAACCAATCCAACAATTAATATTTCCAAATCCCTCAAGAAGAATCTATCTACAGATTAACTTGTTAGAGAGTTGATCTGTGTTATTTGTTTAGAGCGGAGAAAAGATGAAAACAATCACTAAGATTTAATCACCAACCTAGGAAAAGTTGACCATTCGAGGAAGATCTCCCTTCGATGTCCATCGATATCTATTTCGGATTCACTCTCCAATGGTATCATCCCCTCTTTCCAATTCCCTAGTTTTCTTCATTGGATTGGAATCCTGCATTTTTTGTAAGAGGAATTCCTGGATTGTTCATCAACCTTTAATAAATGATAAATTAATGAAGTAAGACGCACGGTGTGTTGCAACATCACCACAATGATTCGTTAACGAGGTTCATTAACAGATTTCCCATTCCCACGTATTTGGACCACAATGCTGAGGAGTTTTTTCATAGTGATTAAGAGAAAAAAATTAAATAATTTGTTAATGTTATTTTATTTTTCTCCTCAAAGTATCGAAGACAATCTTTTTTGGTTGACCCATGCAGATCGATGTCAGCCCCTTATTAGGAGAATCCCAATGCTCTGAGTTCAATGGTTCCCTTTGATTTTTTATTTGGGAACCAGTTAAAATGTTTGAAAATCCCGCTCACATGATTATATAATGAACATTAAAAATAGTTCAAAATATATTTTGGCCACTCGAGGACTTAAAATCATGTGTTGTCTCAGAGCCTGGTCTTGAAATATTCCCATTTAATTTTAAAAAACATTACATAGAATTATAGGGTATTACATTAGATTTATGATTCATAGTTTTGGTTAGTTATTTAATATTTATCCTCTACTATGATGGTAGCGGCTCCATGATTTCCTTCGTGTCGACACTACTGATGTTAACCAAATAATTATTTGCTGAAGTCCAAAACTATTAGTCATGTTTGGGAATACTAGCGTAATGGAGATAATATATAAAAACCTAATAATATTCCCTCAATTTATGTTTTATAAGGGGAAATAAAAATTCCAAATGCACACACAGGCACACACACTCATGGAGGCTTAAACTATAGATCTCCCTAATGCTACCATAGGGGAAAAACCACTAGATAGTTCTCCACATGGAAAAATTATAATTATGATGATTATTATGATAAAAATAATCTATAATTGGTAGGAGTGACAAAATTAAAGAAAATAAAAATAATAAATAATAAAAAAAACAAAAAAACAATAAAAAGAATATTGATTAAATAAAATTTATTCTAATGTTATGGAATAGTAGTACATGGTCACATCCTATCCACTGGGGAGGTCTAGATCTTGATCCATGAACGTTATGTATTTTTAAACCCCATTTTGTTGGGAATGATAATTTTACCATGTGCGCACACGTTCAAGTGGCTAGAATGGCACATATTAGTATTAATAGGTGTACAATCATCGGGAATTGGTCATGAAATATAGGGAGTGAAGGAATGAATTTAGCTGATGCAATAGTGAGGGTGGGGGGTGACTAATCATGTAACACATAGGGTATAACATTACTCTTATATGATTAAGGGGCATGAGATGTTCCCTTAGAAATGGGAAGACCCCCAAAAATGGACTTTCTTCCATAGAGGTTTTGGGGAATATCCTTTATTTCCTTTAATCCACCATCATCCAAGCTTTAGGGCCATTTAATGTGAAATAATAGTTCTCTTCGGTGCTTTCCAATCATAATAGGAAGTGATATGGCTTGACCAATTTTTGTTACTATGTGTCTGTGTGTATGCGTATATTTTATTTTCCATTCACCCAGAATAATGAATATTATTTTTGTATGTTATATAATATATTTTTTATTTGAAATATAATTTTCATGAATGATTAATAAAAGATGCTCAATAATACTACATCTAGAGGAATTATTGTTCCTCTTATCCTTTAAATCTAAATCTTCCCTTGAATTTCATGACAAACAATGTATAACTATAATATAATTTTTCAAAAAAAATTAATCCACTAGGGGGATAAAATCCAAAAAAACCAAACATCACACCAAGGTGAATCATATTAGCTCATGGAATACTCTAGTAGCATAATTTCAACTCAGGGTTCACCTATTGAGTTAATTATAATTTTCATTAATATACCTTGTCCATGAATGGATTTTTTATTATATTTTATCTCTGAGCATATCTTGTTTCATTATTCATTCTTATAATGGAATAATTAAGTAAATATAATAAAAAATAATATCAAAAATTCAGATAGGTCGGTATTTTGAATTAAAGCTATATGATTCTAAAAAGAACCTAGGTCATTGAATCAGATAATTTTCATTCTATAAATGACATTAAACATTACAAAGAATTTATCATTTATTATATAGAAAATAATTTTGTTAATATTATCTATCAATAGAGGTGAAATTTATGTAATTTTGAAATTTAATAAATTTTCTTGAAAAAGTAACATATTTATACATGAAATTTATCACAATTTATAAATGAAGTTATTTTTTTAAAATATATAACATTTCATACTAAATGTATCTTGTCTAATATATATTATAAATTAAATTTATTAGAAAATTTATCATTGTATGTGAAATTATATTCTCACATTAATTATAAAAATTCCATTTTATAATTGATTTATCATTATTTATACTCAGTACTGGGTGGCCCATCGCTTGGTTCTGAGCGAATATGAGTGGAATAAAAATCATAATGATTGTCACTAATCCTATATTAGATATATTTCAACTAGGAATATATGTGGAATTAGAAACACATAATGACCCCCACTTCTGTGAAAATCAATGAACTTTCATTCCTAAGGCTTTGTGGAATTTGGGGTTTCTCAACAATGATGCATAAGAACTCACATTTGTTGAGAGGATGAAAGTTTGATCTCATCACAACATATTGGGGGGAATTATTTCATATTCATGGACTCTCTTGTCTATTTATGTCATTTTACTAAACATTTTCAAGACAAATGTATAGGAGTGGTTACCCTCATCTAGGTAGTCAATCATTAGAATATATTATTGTAAAAAATAATACATATCAATGCTATCCCATCAATTTTAAAATTATATATATATAAGTAATTCTCACTATATTAATCCTAATATATGTGACCAAGGTTCACTATATTTATCTTTTCGTTACATAATGATGCTGATATATTATAATTTACTATATTTTATATCAAAATAGAAGGGATCCATAGAGTTCATAAACATAATGGATGGTGGGGGATGTATATTGTTTTTAGATTGGGCCTATTAATGGTATAACGATTATTCCATTTTAATGGAATGATAACCCAGGTAATTTGATGAAGCATAATGGGACACATCATAATTTTTTGGTCATTTTAACTAGATCAATTTGTGCAGTTTAACATTGTTACTTATTGAAAACTATGAGAAATATGTATAGAAATTGTCTGTGTGGGATTGTTGAATGAGATGACCTATATTATCAAACTATATTGGAATATAAACTGACAAAGATAGTTGGTCTCACAAGGAATTTGTCCTAGTGAAGATATTCATTTGAAGAAATATGTCTTGGTGAGAATATCATGATGGAACATAAAAGGATATGGCCCTCTATGTTGGGGAATGATTTTGGGATGAATGTGTCATGTTTGAGGGATGGTCCATTGGTAATTTATCCCTTATGGGGATGGAGATAATATTAATGACTTTAGGCTTGATCCTCAGATATGAATCCTACATATTGAAACAAAATAGGAATGATATCCCATGTAGTTATAATTTTGTAGTTTAAGGTCACATAATAAGACATTACTATGATTATTAGATTCATTTGGTAAGGATGTTTTCTTATTGTTTAACATCATGTGACTAGGAAATTATCCATATATTTTAATGGATTATTTTGGGGATATGAGTTCTATAATAGTATGGATACATATTTTTGGGGATATATGAATATAGGGTATGGGGACTCAATCCTCGAAGAGGAATCCTATTTATCCTATAACTAAAGTAATAAGTGTCAATATAATTTTTCTATTTGGAATCATTATGTCATAATATATGTGTCCACAAAGGAATGATGGGGTTTTGTGAATTAAATCAGCCCTCAGATTCTTCATTACAAATATAATCCTTTGAAGGAATGTCTCATGGGGAATTTTTCCCTTTGAGGAGGAAAATATGGTTTTAGGTGCTTACATTTAGGAATGATACACATCAAGAAATCTTATTGATTCCAATTTCAATGTTATACCAAATCAGTATGATCATGTGAGACATGACTGGAGTGATAAAAAAGAATTTATGATGGATCTAGTGTATTACATGAGAATGTGTCACTATATTTTGGAATGTATTATACTGATGTTTCCCAAGTAATATTCTCTATAAATATCTCATTAATGATGCATGATATATGAAATTATAAATATGAACCTCTATGGTTTCATATCTGAGGAAAAAATTAACATCCCATCATCCTACTTGGTTTTATTTTAGTAAAAGTTATAAAATGTAGATGGTGGAGGAATGTTTCATCCACAATAAAATACTTGTTTCTTACCCCAGGATGGATTTTATTTTACACTTATGAGTTCATGATATAAGTTAATAGGGTTGTCACTATTAATATTTCCACCATGGGGCATGTGTGATTAGAAAGAGGAAAACACATATTCCACACATTTTACGTAGCATATAGGAGGGATAATATTATTCAGGGGATTGAAAGGATAGTTATAGGACATAATCCAATTGTGGATAAAATATCTTTAGGTTAACGATAGATTCATCCAGATTCATAGGAAAATTGAGGTGAGATCCGAGTTATCCATTTGTTGTTGTTTTGATTGAGGAATTCATACAGAAATTCAAAAATACTAGGACACTAATTAAAAAAAAATTCATGATTAGAAAATATTTGGAGACCCTATTTGTGTATTTTGATTCAAGGGAGACACTTATTATCACATGAATTTAGTATTTAAAGAGGATAAAACTAGTGTGTATACCATTATTCAATGAATTCAATGGATATTGAGGAGGTTGTGATATCCTGGGGCCCAAATGGGATATTTTGGTGAGGTAGTGAACTACCATCGAAGTTATGGTGTTCATGTTTATTTTGAATGAGTGTGTTATTAGATGGTTGTCCATAGTATATTGGCTGGAAGAAAATATCACCTATGTAATACTAGGGTGAGTGGAAAGGGTTTTATCATGAAATAGTAGGGGGAGAGTTGTCACCTTCACCCAATTATACTTATGTAAATGGGATGAAGGATTCACCAAGATAATAATAGTATGTTGATATTTGACCTTCACTTAGGTAATGCCTTATCTATGTGATGAAGGGATCTCCAAGTTCACTCAATGAAAAAAATGATTTTTTTGTTAATAGAACATGGTTTAAGAATCTCCCTCGTTATTGGGGTCTCTATGGATCCCTTTAGAAGGGGATCATGAAATTGTATTTTTAGGTATGTTTCTATCCCTCTGATGATTTTGAACTAGTGATTAATTTCAAAATAAAAATGTTTTATTGTGTTTGATGCATTTTGGGAACCAAAATATGACATCTTTGAGTTTATTCCCCTCAATTTTGAGCTCTAATAAGTTTGTTGGGGTTTTGAGTACGTGGTTGAGAGACTAATATGGTATGAGAATAGGGTAATTAGGGAATTAGGTCGTCTTTTAGCCCTAAAAAAGGTGATTTTTTTTAAAAATGGTACTATTAATAGTGAAAATTAAGAACTTTGGAGAATGTGGAATCTTGTCCTCATGTGATACATTTTTGAAATATATATGAGTTACTTGAACACATCAGTTACATGCACATTGTAAACATATATTCACATAAATATTTTCAGGGAACATTATATTTCCTTTATGTATTCCAATTCATTCTTATTTTTTCATCATCACTTCTTTAATATATTTTTTGATTTAATGATAGGAGACAACCAAGAAATACCCCAATCATTCATGGATTTTAAGGGAATAAGCCATTTTTAATCATGAGGTAAATGTTTTCTTTGTATAAAATAATTTCTAAAAGAGTATGTCTTTTAGCTTATGGCTATAATACTGTTGACTAGAGGGATACACAAACTATTAACATCTATTATCACTGAAAATGTTTTCTATTTTCATCACTAAAAAACCTCTTACCCATGTCTATACATAACAAGTGTTAGACCACCCATATATCTATGGCTTAGCATGAATGGGATGATTTATCAAAATATCAACACATAATGACACCATGATATCTCAAGGTATGTGATCACATATGTGTTTCACCCAACCATTAGAATAGTATTGTATTATGTAATGGATGGGAGAGGGTATAAGTCATTCCCATTCCAAGGGGCTTAACTAAGATAACCTAACTTTTTATGGAATCATATTTTAGACTACACATGCTTTGAGTCATTTATATTATCTCCCAAACTTTTTCCCAAGCCTCATATTGGGGAGGCATAAGGGGAAAAGATTTTTATCCTATTTTATATCCCTTAATGGTGTTTTAAGATAAATGTTTTATATATTATTCAACTAAAAATTTTAGAACAGTCTCAAATCACATGTCATGTGAGTACAAGAAATAGAGAATTGACTTTTTACCATTCTATACAGTTATGGGTTATCTACCCGATGTATTTTGTGCCACTTTTATGGGTAGTTTTATAGAATTAATGTTTGAACAGTGTATATGATGTATACAGTTGGTAATCCTATATATAAGTTCACATATTTTAATGTAATGATGTTTTTACCACATAATATTTTATTTTATAGTTTTTATAGTTTTTTCTATATGTTTGTACATTATATGGTCATATATATTTGTACATACATTAATATGTTTTAAGGTCATATAACTGTGATCGAAATAACACTGGTTTATAGTCATGGTGAGTGGAACACATATTTGTTCTATTTAAGTACTATACCATTGACCAAATTAGTGATATAGTTTCCCTATAAAGGGGAAGGAAAAACTCAATGTGAACAATAAGAGAAATTTTTATGTAGACTATACTAGATAAGTGGACCATCAGTTTATGGTTATGATGGTTTTCCCAGTTTTTCGTGAGGGATAAAGTTACATGATTAGGAAAAATTAAATTATTTAGAGGAATGTGTAATATTCTCACCTCAAAAAATGTGTTTCATGAAAAAAATAACATAAAGGTATCTAATCTATGTGAATAATTCAATAATGGATTGTGTAATTCATAAACCAGGGATTATAAATAGGACAAATGTGATGAGATTAACATGATTTCGATGAAAAATTCCCATATTAAAAAATGGATTCTACTTCAATGGTGTCATGGGTTATGAAAATTATAGGATTATTTTCCTCAAGATGAAGATTCCTCTGGTTGAACGACCATAGAATGAGTGATTATTTAGATCCTTATAAATGGAATAATATTAATAATCAAGAGGAAGTGTCTTTTGAAGTCCAATTTACTCCTTATTGATATCTAAGGAAAGGATTGAATGAAGATTAAAAAATATTAATGTGATCTTGGTTTATGGAAATATATAGTACTTATTAAGGTTTTGTGGACCCTAAAATCTACCTCAGAGTTTAAAGATTTCATGATCAGGGAGAAGGGGTATGATGTGTCACATCACAATTTTTTTTGAACCGGTGGGTCTGGTAGACATGTATCACCTTTTTTGGCAATATAGTATACCCCATGTGCTTCATACCTCATTAACTTGAGATCCAACATTTTATGAGTACTTATATGTTGGAAGCTTAGCATGTATGGAGACAAAATTTAATTAGGCTACCCTTTGTGGTGTATTCCCTTGGAAATTTTCATGTCCTTTTCACCTATAGTTTATGGTCCTGTGTATAGATTATAAATGTGATATATTTTGATTTCATATACCTTTGACCATATATTTCAATTTTTATAGTCGTGTGTATTTGTCCTCATGTGAAGTTAGGTATCCTATATTGAATGATATACGTAAAAATAAAAGAAAATAGAGTACCAAATTCTAGAATAGACTATTACACATAGGATGTGCACATAGTTTTTGGTGAAAGAGATTAGAGAAAAGGGTGTCGAAACAATCTATTTAATTTAATAGAGGAATGTTGTCCAAAATAAATGGAGGCCCAATGTCACTATATAATTTTTCAATTTGAAGATAAAACAAAATTTTTGTTCATGATGTATAGACCTGTTAAATGAGAATAAACATTATAATGGGCCCCAAAGGATAATAATTTATCAAAAAAATTTAAAAAATTGTTATGATTTTGTGAATTAAAACATTAGATTCTTCGATACGGAGTAGTGATGTGAAGCATGCACCCAAGGGATGACCATATAAAATATTCAAAAACAATTATTTCTAGGATTTTGTGAAGGAATATGAAAATTTAAGGATTATCATCTTCACGATGAAGACTCCTAGAATTTACAGTCTATATCAGGGGATTATATACTTATCCATATTAGGGGTTCATATAGCTATCTATATTTTGGGTAAAGTATGAATAGACAATAAAAAGTTTCCTTTATAGTTGAATGTGATAATTATAGATATCAAATGTATTTTCATAATAATCCAATATTGTTAAGTCAAAATGACTATTTCTTGAATATTATGAATGATAAGGAATGGGGGAGGAACATTAAGTTTGAATTTCCCCGGAATAAGTTTATATAATTCTTTTGAAAGGGGTGGAAATGAATGAGGACTCATAGTTGGGTTATGAACATATGGTTTTCATGTCTATCTTTTGGTAGCCCGAGTCAATCATTTTATTTACCTCCTATTATAGTAGAACCCCATAAAGTAATGATATAATGGTGAGAAAGTATAATTATTTGCTAATGTTTTCTATAGGGACTACATTATATGCGGGAGATTTACATGAATTTGTCTCTCATGTGTAAATATTGAGACATGTGTTGGGTGTTTCGTTGAGTAGTTTAATGTCCTTCATTGTAAAACATGTGTTTCATAGTTTAATCCAATTGATGAGTACTCCAATTACATTGTCAATAAATGGGGGTATCTTACCATCACATAGGTTTATGGATATATATCTAATTCTAGAATAAAATAAATTTTTTATATTATGTCCTTTCATATTGTATGTTCACAAATGAATATTCATTGCTGACTCCTATATGCTGGAGAGGAGGGAATTATATTTAAATTTCAATCTAGGCCTAGAAAAAGGGATTTTTGAGTCCCAATGTATCCTATATAGATTGGAATCAATCCATATGTAGTTATTATAGAAGAGGACCCCTTCATGTTCTGACTCATATATAAGGGAATGGGTAAATGTTTATAAATTTGTGGATGGTTTTAGGAAAAGTGGTCATGACATAAATTTGAATCAAATGAGGATAGAAATAAAAAAAAATATAAAGTTCTTACAGTTAATTTCCCTTTAAAGATGTGCTCATATTCATAGGAATGTAATCATCCAATAATTGGTTCATAAGAGAGGGGACCCATGTGAATGATTCCCATGATGCTCTGGATCATGTGCAGGAGGTGTCCTTTTAATTCTAATAATATTTCTTGGATCTAATTAACAGGTGAATTAAAAAAACTCATATTATGCTTTGGATGAAGGAATAGACACATGAAAAATGAATAGTGATATGGTCGGGAAATAAAATGAGTTAGGGGAATTTTTGATCTCTATGGTTAGACCTAGTTCAGGGATCATGATCATCACCATGTATCTTATGAGAATAGGCTAGACATACTTTATTTATTTTTATTCTCAATGTAGACCATGATATTATATAGGGGTGATGGGATTTATAATTGATGTAATCATGGTCTGTGATTATGTTAATTATGTATTGGTGTCCCAACATATCTGATTCAGAAATAATAAGTCCATAAATAGTTCATATAGATACGGATTCCATGCATATATATGATTTATATTAAAGAGATAGGGGTAACCTATAACTTTTAGGAGAAGTAAAATTGTTCATGTAATATTATTATGCATATCATTCCCTTATGTGAAGATATTAATCCATTATGAAGGGGTCTCTATAAGAATTTAAATGTCTTGTAGGGTTTAAAATCTTCCCCCATGTCTTTGGTCCTTCTGCTCATATTTTCAGAAAATGGGTGATATGTCAATACCACTAAGATCACATGAGTCATTATCGGTGTGAGAATCAAGGGGAAATAAAATAATATCCTATATAGTACTAGAGAACATGTATGTAATTTTTGAAGAACTTATCATGAAATTTCCTACCCATGATATGGTGGTTGTTTCACAATTTAATGAAATGTGTTGATGAAATTTAGTAAGTATTTTAACGTATCTTAATGAGGAAAGTGACCATGGATTTTAATTTCACAGGTTGGTGAAATTATAATTCCATTTTATGTAACCAAACTAGGATTAATTCTATAAATATTAATATCATATAATGAGAATGTAGTGTTGTAGTTTTATATCTTGTGACTAGGATTAAAAACATACAGTTTAACAGCATATTGTGAAAACAGTATGCCATATAAATTAAATTCATAAATTTTGGAATTTATCCAAGTAGATTATTATCATGTGGAAGAGAGGGTTTCACTATGATATTTAAATTATTATGATTAGGAACATAGTGAACAAACATAAAAATTAATAAAAGTATTTCTTGAGAAACCCTGAATTGATTACCAGTGTAGTGTGTTCTCCTTCTATGGTGGCCAAGGATTAATCTGGGTTAGAGTCGACATTATGTAATACATAATGACCCGCCCATATTGGTTCAATATTTATAGGATTATTTACTTATATCGTCAATTTTTTGGGTACCAATACCGTATCCTATAGAAGGAATAAATAAATATGGACATTATGATTGAAATATCACGTGACTCAGTATTGATGAACATCCATGTTACAAAATGTACCAAATCATTCCTCATCGAGTTTTCCAAATCATCAAGACACTCTTAAGACTATTATTCTTGAGTTATATTGTAGTATATGACATTATGTTTTTAGGGGAGTTGAACCATGATGGGTAGGACATCCTGTGTATTATACACAAGAAAATATAGGGTCACTTCTATGGAAGTATGTTTCATGTTTTATCAGGTCCATAAAGTATGCATAAGATTCTCGAGACATGACTTCTTATAATTGTAGACGATATTATAGATGAAGTTACATACTTCAAATTATATATCCTCAGTATATCTGATTTAAATAGCCTAATAGTCAGATGAGTAGTTAGACTGAATTCTATATTTCTGATAGAATCGATTTTAAATCATAATATCATAAATTGTTTCCATTTTCTTTTATTATCATATGATGGATGCTAAATGCTGTGATAAAATTTTTCTTGAAAATGTAAATTATAGTTTTATTAATAACCTAGTAGAGGTATATAAACTTGGTCCCATGTTTGAAGAAATAAAATAGAAAAATGATGTAATTAAACTACATGAATGTAAATATGTGAAATGACTTGATGACATAAATTATCCAGACAAAAACATTTTGGTGGAATTCATCAATTATGATGGTGGATTGTTTAATTTGGAATTTATCGTATAGGAAGTAAATTTATTTGTGGATTATAGGAAATATTATGTCATTGGTAGCCAAAAATATCAAATCCTACTGATCTAATGAGAGATATTTGTTCCTAACTGATGAGCACAATATATGTATGTGTGGAAATCCCACAAAATGGTGAGTCTTCCCACCTTCAAATAATTTGGGGAGGAATTCAATAAATATTTTTATAGACTTTTTGAGAATTTATGTCGTCATAAAGAGTGAATTTACTTTCCGATATATGATTTATTATTTAATTGCAATGTTTGATTGAAATGTGGCGCACTGGAGGTTGTTAAATATGGGTGACATCTATTTTTTAGCAGTATCAACTAGGAAGGATAGAAACCCTCCATGAATAGAGGTGATTCAGACCTCACCAGTTTCATACCCTTCAATTATGGTGAATGGGGATGCTTCACTATAATGTGACAAGTTGATATATTTATTATACCTTTATAGATCATGTAGGGGATGGCTTGTTTATCCAATGAATCAAGTTTGGTTTTTTTTTGAATTTATAACATAAGATAATTAGGAATCTAAATTTAATTTTTCATTAATCCAAATAGATAACCAAATATGAGATTCAATTCATCTTTCTTAATGGGATATTCAATATTATTCTTTCGGATCACCAACTATGATACTCTCTTGATTTTTTTGGATGTCAAAAATATTTACATGGGATAATTAAAAACAGAAAAATAATTCTTGGTACTGTAATTAATTATTAGTGAAACAATATATTAATAATAAATAATATGGAAATAATATCTTGGGTGGGGAGAAGAAGACGATTCCAAAATTTAACCTATTGATGTTTGGGTTTTTTGTTGGTATCCTTCATAAGATGGGATACAAAAAAAGGATAATCTACAATTAATTCCCTTTGATTACCTATTACATTATATATTAGAAATAAAACTGGGTTAGAATGACCACCAGCAATGGACATTGTCCATTAAACATTGGTAGATTTATTATATACTTGAGTGGGTCAATGCGAAAGACTAAACTAAACTCTTGATGGTAAAGGTATTTCTAAAATTTAGGAATAGAAAGGATCAATTCAAGGAAATTATTTTCAATATTGAAATATATAGTCTCATTATTTGTAATGGTTCATCTATAATAGATGTCACTATTTTTTCTCATATGGTTATTCTTTTTTAACAGAACTAGGATACTGATCATGGATATACAATGATAAGATGAGAAAATACCCCTAAATTTGAGTGAATAACACTAGTGGGATTAATAAGTACTACATGAGATCTATGAATGACTATTGAAAATACATATCCCATTTCAAAGTGTCAAAATTATTTATAATCATTATGACGGTTTAGAACCTTCATGTTAGGTTCACTATAAATTGAAAGATTTAAATAATAAATCCTTAAATCCCACTCATCTATTTAACATTTTGATGAGGTAGAATATTGAGGATATCTATTTTTTGAATGTTATATTCAATTTCATGATGGAATACCATATTGACTATAAAAATTCATGAGGTGACTTGAAAATAATAATTGAAGGAGTAAATTTCCAAGATACGATATCATAACTTTGTAAATACTATGTCATGATTGGAAATATTATTATAACCCTACTGGAAATAGAACTCTAATTCATCTATATAACATTACATATTCTTCTCCCAAAAGGATTTCAAAATATGATGCATTAAACATTGAAATTTGGAACACATATTTTTAAATCCAAATTGTTTCACACTATAGACGTGCACTCCTTAGAATTACTTTATGTCCATGGACAATTCATATTATAGATACATTAGGATTTGATCATATCCTAAATATTTTTCCAAAAAAGAGAGTTCCTAGTAACTAATAGAAAAAACGATCAAAATTTTTATTATTAGGATTGAAAGAACAACGTTCATAAAATATAAATTGAGATACTTGAAATTAATACACACCATAATATTTTAATTCTTTTTATTGTTTGAGACAACATCAGAAAGCCATTTTTGGAACAAGACCTCCGGAATGATATTTTCTTTGATGATCTTGTGTACATTACCTTTAATGATGTAATATTGAGTTGGATACATTCTCCTAGAGGTATATATTTTTACCATGATGATTCTCAGGTAGGACAAGATAATGAGTGGCCACATCAGGATAATGTCTGGAAATTATAGTATATTTCATGTAAAATAAATCAAAAAAAATATTTATAAAAGAGATATATATCACTTTATTTTTTTAGTGAAATTAAAGTACTAAATAAAATTGGTTGTCGGTCTTATACTATACCTAGATTCACTATTTTCATCTCATTAATGTTTGTAGAAATTCCTTCCCCAAATACTAGAGTGTAATGTATGTGATATTAATTACCTTTTTCTTACACATGAATTTATGTAGGAGCAGATTATAAAGGAATTATTTCTTGACTGAGGGACAATTAAATGTAATTTTGGGCCTCTGTAAATGATGGGGGAGTATCTGGGTGCATATATTAATTTTTCTAGAAACATTGTTCAAGGTACTCAATACATGATCTCCTTCATCACCATTCTCCGTATCCATTATATTATTAGGAAATGCTATTACATTTTCAAGGGAAAATATTTTATTAGAGAAATTCTAAATTCTATAATGGATTAGCAGGCTTATGAAGACTCTAAATGTGTCAATCTGTTGGGATTAACAATTGGAACATTATAAATACAGACACAATGTTTTACATTATTACAAAGGACATAACAAATGACAAATCAATGGGATTTGGGATACATATTATGAGCATTTAAATTTACCATAAGTGATGTAGGGCATTCTCTATCATGGATAGTGGTGAATAAGACCCCATATATTTATGAGGAAAATAATATGTACTTAACTTTTTGGATTCATTATTATTATTGTGCTAAAATACTTATCTAACATAGTTGGATTCATCCATCATGACCAATATCATGATGATGGGGTAGAATCGGCCTATGTCATGATTACATATTCTACCTCACGGGTTGAGTGTGATTTGATAAAAAATACTTGCTTATGATGTATGAATTTCATCAAAACTACCCCTCACATATAATTTTTTTTGGGATGAAACTAATTTTCTGGGGAAACACATTTTTCACTCCCTCTATTGGTGGAAACTAATATATGAGGGTACTGAATTGGCCATCATATGACATGATGGTGATCGTGTTCTTGGTCTCATCATATTAGATTAAAATAACAATATTGATATATAAATCTGCAGTAATCACCTCAATAAATTTAATAGGTATCCCCTAATACACACTAAGTTCATGAATTCTGTTATCATGGGTAATTTTAAAACAATTTTGAATTTCAATTTTAGTGAAATTATCAATCATGGGTAACTTTACGTATTTTTGGTAAAATATTGCATTAATATACTAAGATTAACATGACTCAAAATGATGTTTATACACATAAAATTTCCCTTTTTCATCCTTAAAAAAATATTTATGAAACAAATTATATAATGGTGAAACATACATATGATGATACAAATAAGGTCTTCCTTATATGAAATTAAAATCCATGTCTTTTTAGATAATAATAAACTCATATTTAAGGAAAAGACACCAAAATTGAGCTCTATGAATGACTAGAAAAAGAGGACTCAGTTCAATCTTTTCACACACATAGAAACTCAAAGTGGATAGAGATAATTTAGGTATATTTATAGACCAACCCTAAATGCGTCTATATTTTCATTGAATTAAACCTGCATCCATTTTTCATCAAATACTTATATACATAAATGTTCTCAAATTTTATATATAGGTATTATCGCCTAATGTTTCATTGAATAATGATCTCCATATCTTAATCTATAAAGGAATTGTCTTTATAAAACTCAATGGAATTGATATCTAAAGGGTACGGTTTAGTAGTAATAACCTCAACATCAAAATCTTGAGGGCTTAAAAGTTCCTCTATGTTAGGACCTAACCCACTAGAGTCCAAACTACAAATACACAATGATCACTTAAAATAGGATAGGGGCTACTGACCTGCACTATTTGGGTATATATATCACATGGGAGTTATTAACATAAAGTACATGTACTCACACACATACACACATATCCAGGAAAATATAATGCTAAAATGTAAAACATATGATACAAATTCATGCAGGAATCTATGATCCAATAATAATAGAACAACATTAATGTACTAAAAGTTAAAAAAAGGGCAAAACAAATGCCCAACCAATGAACTTAAAATCCAAACTACTTCAGTGGAAATGACCATGATCAAATGAATACATCAAGAAAAAAACTCTTTTAGTCAAGATAAAACTATGCTCCATGAGATCCCTATCCTCCAAAGACATCAATAAAAGGGTCATTGTTGGCGCCAAAATAGGGCATGAAAAAGAAGGCTGGTGCACTTCCTCGCGAAGCCCCGACGCGAAGCCCCGACGCGAAGCGCCCCCGATCATCGCGACCTCACGAAGCTCCAGAGGCGGTAACCCTCCGTGAATTCATTTGACGTTCGCGAGCCCTCCACGATGCTTCAGAGGCGGTAACACTCCGCGAACGCATTTGACGTTCGCGAGCCCGCCACGAAGCTCCAGAGGTGGTAACTCTCTGCGAATGCATTTGAAGTTCGCGAGCCCGCTGTGAAGCTCTAGAGGCGGTAACTCTCCACGAATTCATTTGACGTTCACGAGCCCTCCACGAAGCTCCAGAGGTGGCGTGCGAGTTCTGCTTCGCTGCGCCCCTTCCCTATAAATACTGGACTCCCCCTGAGTCCCGATGACGGACAATCCGACCTTTCGGATTCTCCTCTCCCGAATCGCGAAGCACTCTTTACCTCGGGAATCATGAGCTCTGCGAGGTACTTCTACTTCGTGAGACTCCTTTTCTTTGTCTCGTTTTTAGCCCCTCTTCCGAGAGGGATTCCCTTCGTGAAGCTCAAGGGAATTCGCGAAGGAAGGGGATTCCCAAGGGAACCCTGTAACAGCCCAAGATTTTATGAAAAATATTCTTTTTAATTTCACTAATGTCTTGTGTTGTACGCTACACCAAAAGGAGCTTGCACAACACGCATCCTTTATTTCCCTTGCATTACACACAATCGCGACCTTCCTCGATAGTGTGTGTAGTACACAATAACGAGTTTTACTAAACAACAATATTCTATTAAAATATTATTAAAACTAACCATTATGAATAGTAATAACCACTTTTTGAAATTTTGTAAATTTTATTTTTCAAAATGGAATTCATTTTTGGATTTGTAATATCGAAATTAGCTTAGGGTGAAATTTTGGTGATTTTCGGATAACTTTCATATTATGATGAATAGTGAAAATTACTAAATTTTAATTAAAAACAACTTTTTCAATAGAAATAATTAATAGTGATAAATTATTAATTTGAGTGGTTTTAAAGTATATTTAGAACATGTTTTTATAATTTAATACAATTTTGGTAATTGGATGTAATTTCACATTTAAACCAGACATAAACAAGTGTCAATCTTTTGATAGTTATTATCTCTTAAGAACGCGCTATTTGTTTTGACGACGGGAATTAATTTTTAAATTAATTAATGCAACTGATATGTTTTGAATTTGGTAAAATAGAAATCATTTTTGAGTTCATAAGATCAAAAATAGCTTAGGCCTAATTTTTGGTATTTTTCTGAAAACTTTCAATTTTTGATTAATAGTGAAACCACTAAGTGGTAGTTAAAAAAACTAAATTGTTCATAAACCATAATTTTACCGCTTCTGTGAGTGGAATTTCAAAAATCCGAGAGACATGGTTGATGTCAGTAAGTAAAATGTGGTTCAATGAGATGAAAATAACTTTTTGGTGAATAGTAACTTTTTACTTTTTTTACCACGGTTAAAAGTAAATAGGGTAATTAAGGGTAGAAATGATATTATTATTACCCTAACACATGTCCTGATTCTATTGTACAAGTGTAATTCGACCAAAAACAAACTTAGGAATAAAATATGACCAGTTAGGCCCACTTGGATTAGATTAGGACATTTATTATTAATTTATTTAAAGAAGGGATAAAAGAGTTAAAATCAAAGTTTATTTACGAAAACATTTTTAATATGGGGTTATACATAAGATAAATTCGACTATAAATATTCATTAGAAATATAAAAATATTTCATACATAATTATATTTTATTTGTAATTTTTAGACATTAAATAATTTAATTTATTTATGACACAACGATGATGCAGTAATTATCTTATTAATGAAATATTGACATAATTGTTGTTATAAATACCTAAATAAATATAATATGAGACTTTATATAAATTACACTAATTTTTTAGGTTAATATGACATGTTATTATTGATTTAATTAACTTTTTTAGAACTTATCATTCTGTTATGATTTTCACAAAAATCAATTACTAAATAGTGTCAAAATTGACATAAAATAGTTTTTAAAACAAATATTATATTATTAATTGTTATTTTATTCCTAAAAATCTAAGGTTCGGCCAAATGACATAGATAAGGTTATATATATTAATAATAAACAACTTGGTGTTCTTTTGGCATCTTATAGTAAGTTTATTAACCTTATAGTGTAAGAAAACAAGAAGACACGGTAAAAGTAAAATTATTTAACTTAATGTTAAATCAAAATGATAAGGTTAAAATAGGAACCTAAACTTGTCTAAATTTTATTTTATGAGAGGTTTTAGACCCATCCCCACCTTATCCATGAAATAAATCAATTTGGAGCTATTTAAAACCGAACTTGACTTTATAATAAAATAATATTTTTAGTTATTCCAAAGGTGCCCATCTCCTCCCTTATAAAAGGGCACCTCCTCCCTCTCTTCCTCACACAACTTTGAGCTTTCTAGATCGGCGAACCGTTCCAAATTCTCTTCTCCACTTCCCTACGAACAACCTAGAGGTTCTGGTCTTCTTCAAAGACCCATTTTAGTGCCCTAAAAGGAGGTCTCAAAGAAGCACTTCAAAGAAGAGGTAATTTCCGTTACCGATTCTTTCACCTTTATTTCTTCTTCCACTTCTTCTTCTTAGATTGTTTCATTATGAAGTAACAAAATCAGTATCACTCATATACTGATATGTTATTATAAGTATGAAACAATCCTATTTCACCATCTATCCATCCTACGGAAAATGAAATCACCGTGCGTGCGTGCGTACGAAATACCGTCTCCACGCCGTGGTGAAATCTATTTTCCACCACCACCTTACATGGATGGGTATAATGGTGTAAATAATAACTATATATTATTATTTTAAAGTGATATTGATTCTGAATTAGTATACATACACTCCAATATAGTCCCATGATCATGAGAACGATATCATCGCTCGTGCGTACGTACGGACTACCGTCACCACGACGCGATGAGATTCATTCTCCATGTTAACCATTTAAGAATGATTATAAAGTATATATAAGCAATAATAATGAAATATATGACATTATAAAGCTACTGGATTTATGTGTATATATATGTATGTAATCTACTTAATTCCACTCAATTCAATAACGAAAAGAAAACAACATTCATGCGTACGTACGGCCTACCGTCTCCATGAACGGTGTATTTCTTTCCATTTATCGATCCATTATATATATGTATATTCTGAATATATATTATATATACATCATGTTTTATATTCTATAATTAAGTAATAATGATCTAAGTAATCATATGAATAATTACAAGCTAAAACACGAACGAAAAATTAGACGATTTTACCCAAAACGCTACTTTAACATGAATTTAATAAAGAATGGGTAATATAAAGTCATAAGTGAACCATATATGATATAATAAAAATGAAGATGATTCTGTAATAAGTGAATGACAATATTTAAATCATTATACAGGAGGTTTTGACACTTACAAAGCAAGTCGGACCTAAGGTAAGGGAAATATCACAATCTCATTTTTATCCGAGATTGTTTATACTTTGGTATTTACTGGGGTGTATTTTATCATCCACATCCATGTTTACTCAATATGTAATATTATTTCCATTCACCTACAAATTTTTAAATCCTATTTTACCCTTCAGTGAGTTTTTAGTAAAAGATATGAAAGGAATCTTTTGTCGTTTTTCGTACGAGGTACCTTTTTGACTTTTCCGACAAAAGTACGCGAAGAATGTTTTTTTAACTTATACGGCATGAATGGATTTTTAAAAACATTATTTCCAAGAAGATTCCTTTACAAGTTTTCAAGTTTATTTTTAATCAACTTCATTTAGTTTAAAATTGTATGACATGTTATGAAAGGATAAATGTTTTTGAAGTAGAAAGGATATTTTCCTCAAGAATGGAGTTCAAGTGTTTTATCAAAATCTAAGATAATAAAGGGTTATGTTTTTATCCCTATTATTACATTGATTTGATTATGTTGTGATGGAATTATTTTTATGAATTCCTTTATCTTATATGAATTGTTTTATGATGTCACGATGTTTAAGATTCCCATTTTTATTACATGGGTTATGTAATGATGAATGATTTATGATTTTGTGGCACAAATAAGAATGGTATCATTATGAGATGGGTGGGACCTATATCTCCCTCCAATGCATTGGGTAAAGATTTTATATCTCATTGGATAGACATGGCTTGAATGGTAGGTTATACCGGTTCAGTGAAACAGGACTGAAATGAGGGTGACTCGGTTCAGAAAGGGACTTTGTCCACTAAGATAGTCTTGGCAATGAGTCTTGACTAACAAGAAATGATTCTCTATGATTATGTGTGAATTCCACAAAGTTTAATGTTTTGCGTTATGATTATTGTGATTACATTTCACTGCCATGATTTATCCCATGTTTTGAAATTATGCTCTCTTTTGCAGGATAAGATTTCCAAAATGTTATGTTCTTATGAATATGATGTGATTGATATTTCTTTTGTTTACCTTTACTGAGAATTTGATCTCACCCTTTTATGTTTTCTTTTCCCCAGGATATAAAGAAAGGTTTTAGGTAAAAAAAAGAAGATCTTTATGGGAGATTTTGAAGATCTTTCACCACGTTTAGAATATTATATTCCGAGTTTCCAAAGACACTAAACTATTACGATCCTTGTGTGTGTTTTTGTTATGTACTAAGTATTCCGCAAATGTAATGTAATGTCAATGTACGTCAGGCTTCGGGTCTCTACAGTTGGTATCAGAGGAAAGGTTTAGTCAACCTTTGGAAACTAGGATGCGAAAACGTTAGTGATATACCTAGAGATATTTCTAAGGTATGTCTAGGGATGTCCCTAAGGTTAAGTGTATGTATAGGTTATAGTCCTAGAATTACGCTAACGATCATATAATTAAACCTAAGATGTTAGATATTGAAGGTACTCCCACTTTATTATGTTGTTTTCCCTAGCATGATTTTTTTCCTCTCACACTATTCTTTTTGGGTTTTAGACGATGGCTGGAACCCGAAGGAACCGTGTTGATCAATGCAATGGACAATGAAATGATTGTCCTCCTGAACAAACAAATGTTATGGGAGATGGAGTGCAAGATCTTATTGCTATACTTACACAAGCTATGAATCATTATGGACTTCCAAATGAGCAGAGAAGGGAACAATATTCTATTGAGTCATTCATGAGGCAACGTCCACCTTCTTTCAGTGGGTCTTCTGATCCACTTGTTGCTGAACAATGGATCAATACCACTGAAAAGATATTTTCAGTTCTTCAATGTTCTGAACATGATAAAGTCATCTTAGCAGTATATCGTTTGGAAGGTGAAGCAGATCAATGGTGTAATCTTATCAAGAATACGATGCCATGAGATGAAATTGAGTCCATGGAATGGGACGAGTTCAAGAACTTGTTTTTCAGTAAGTAATTCCCTCGTATTCTTCGAACGAAGATGGAAAAGGAGTTTCTTGAGATGAAGCAGAAGGATGAAGAATTTGTTGGTATATACAAAGCAAATTTTACAAGACTTGAAAGGTATGCATCTGGCATTATCATCCAACCTGAATGTAAAGTTGATCGAATTTTCAGTGGCTTAAAACCAAGTCTTGGAAGGGAATTAGCTATAAGAGACTTCAGTAGCTATGAAGAAATTGTGTGTTGTTCTATGAAGGTAGAAATGGAATTTGGTGTTACATATCCATCTCATGGTTTTGAAAAGAAACGAAAGATGGAGTTCAAGGAGAAATCTCAGAATAATGGTGAAAAAAAAAATGAATGTTTCCTTATGCTCAAAGTGTGGAAAGAAGCACGGTGGAGATTGTCTTAAAGGGACTAGAAAACGTTTTAAGTTTGGAAAAGAAGGTCATCAAGTAGCTGAGTGTTAAAGTAATGGAAAAAGGGTTTCTAATGATGTGAACAAAGCAAACACTGCAGAGAACGCACCACCAACACTTCAATGCTTCAAGTGCAAGGAAATGGGGCATTATGCTAACAAATGCCCTAATCCAAGGCTTATTGATGATCAACATGAGCTACCACTTAAGGCAAAGGACAAAGGGAATTCACATGCGGTCACTATTGGAGATGTTGAATATGACAACGATGTGGTGGAATGATTAAGTGTTTATGTAATGGGATTCCAAAACAATGTTGTATCGTGGAATATTGGAATATTTATGTTTTGGTCTATTGTGGTTTTCAATTATTTTATGGTACCAGTAACCATGTAAAGTGATTAAGATATTTTTGGACAAAGAATGATAAGTGCATAATGAAGGGAAACGAGAAAATGAAATATTTGACAGTATTCATGAGCTCATGATTGATATAAGGACTAAGTGATATCATGGTTTGAGTATATAGAATTTTGAGGATTTTGGTATGTGGAAAGTGTTAACTTTTAACTACATTCATGTTTTCACTAAGGCTCAATGGGTATTCAAGAGAATACATGATTAATGACTTTGAATGTTTGGAATGTGACCAAAAAAACATATCTTATGATATATGGGGATCAACAATGGTATTAAATCTCTGGTAATCGTTTTCACTATGTTATGAGAGTGGACTGCAGTATTATGGATAATCCTAAAGATTGGAATGGATTATGTTGGACATAAGTTAGTATTGTTTAAGGATAGAAGTTTTTTCGATATTATTGATGGGATGTTATAGTTTTAGAAAAAGGACAACCTGCAGGACGGACGACAGCCCATCGCGTCGGACAAGGCTGTGGGAATCGAACCCACAACCGAAGTGCGACTGGCCTTTATCGCCTACCACTGGCCTATTGGAAGTCCCTGTTTAGTAGAAACTAGTTTTATTATATTAAGCAGTATGATATATGAAGTATAAGTCCATTTTAGGAACCATATATGATTAATCTCACTATAGAATGACTTATGTATATTTAATAACTTTTGCTAACCTTTTGTTTGAGACAGATGGAATGACCTGTCATTCTATCACATGATCTGCTAACACTTCATGAATAAAAAATTCAACTTCATTTATTTAAGAGATGAAGTGGAAATTGTTCAAGGCACGAACAACAGTGAGATTGTACCAAAATAAAGTAAGTATTTATTCTAATTCAAATTCTTCAACTTTAGGGAACCGATCTTGAAAACCAAAAATGTTGTGCTAGTGCTCTTATATCTGATTAATCAGATGGTACCTTAGATCATCACAAATTTACGGATTTGTGATTTTTGTATTTTCCATAGCCATGTTATCTACCACTCTCCATCAGAACATGATGGTTAGATTTTTCTTCCATATCCATATTTTCACCTATGTGGAAACCCAAGGATTAGTTTATTTGGGTAACTGTTACGTTTCATACTTTCGTTTTTAAAGATTGGTTTTGGTATTCCTTTTTACGATGTGGGTTTCTATTAAAGAAACTTTCGAATAGTAAACCATTTATAACCTCAATGAATTTCGAGGGCGAAATTCATTTTAAGGGGGGTAGAATGTAACAGCCCAAGATTTTATGAAAAATATTCTTTTTAATTTCACTAATGTCTTGTGTTGTACGCTACACCAAAAGGAGCTTGCACAACACGCATCCTTGATTTTCCTTTCATTACACACAATCGCGACCTTCCTCGATAGTGTGTGTAGTACGCAATAACGAGTTTCAATAAACAACAATATGCTATTAAAATATTATTAAAACTAGCCATTATGAATAGTAATAACCACTTTTTGAAATTTTGTAAATTTTATTTTTCAAAATGGAATTCATTTTTGGATTCGTAATATCGAAATTAGCTTAGGGTGAAATTTTGGTGATTTTCGGATAACTTTCATATTTTGATGAATAGTGAAAAGTACTAAATTTTAATTAAAAACAACTTTTTCAATACAAATAATTAATAGTGATAAATTATTAATTTGAGTGGTTTTAAAGTATATTTATAATATATTTTTACAATTTAATACAATGTTGGTCATTGGATGTAAATTCACATTTAAACCAGACATAAACAAGTGTCAATCTTTTGATAGTTATTATCTCTTAAGAACACGCTATTTGTTTTGACGATGGGAATTAATTTTTAAATTAATTAATGCAACTGATATGTTTTGAATTTGGTAAAATAGAAATCATTTTTGAGTTCATAATATCAAATATAGCTTAGGCCTAATTTTTGGTATTTTTCTGAAAACTTTCAATTTTTGATGAATAGTGAAACCACTAAGAGGTAGTTAAAAAAAACTGAATTGTTCATAAAACTTAATTTTACCGCTTCTGTGAGTGGAATTTCAAAAATCCGAGAGACACGGTTGATGTTAGTAAGTAAAATGTGGTTCCATGAGATGAAAATAATTTTTTGGTGAATAGTAACTGTTTACTTTTTTTACCACAATTAAAAGTAAATAGGGTAATTAAGGGTAGAAATGATATTATTATTACCCTAACACAAGTCCTAATTCTATTGGACAAGTGTAATTAGACCAAAAACAAACTTAGGAATAAAATATGACCATTTAGGCCCACATGGATTAGATTAGAACATTTATTATTAATTTATTTAAAGAAGGATTAAAAGAGTTAAAATCAATGTTTATTTACTAAAACATTTTTAATATGGGGTTATACATAATATAAATTCGACTATAAATATTCATTAGAAATATAAAAAGATTTCCTACATAATTGTATTTTATTTGTAATTTTTAAACACTAAATAATTTAATTTATTTATGACACAACGATGATGGAGTAATTATCTTATTAATGAAATATTGACATAATTGATGTTATAAATACCCAAATAAATATAATTTGAGACTTTTTATGAATTAAACTAATTTTCTAGGTTAATATGACATGTTAGTATTGATTTAATTAACTTTTTTTTAGAACGTATAATTCTGTTATGAATTTCACAAAAATCAATTACTAAATAGTGTCAAAATTGACATAAAATAGTTTTTAAAACAAATATTATATTATTAATTGTTATTTTATTTCTAAAAATCTAATGTTAGGCCAAATGACTTAGATAAGGTTATATATATTAATAATAAACAACTTGGGGTTCGTTTGGCTTCTTATAGTACGTTTATTAACCTTATAGTGTAAGAGCACAAGAAGACACGGTAAAAGTAAAATTATTTAACTTAATGTTAAATCTAAATGATAAGGTTAAAATAGGAACCTAAACTTGTCTAAATTCTATTGGATGAGAGTTTTTCGACCCATACCCACCTTAGCCACGAAATAAATCAATTTGGAGCTATTTAAAACCGAACTTGACTTTATAATAAAATAATATTTTTAGTTATTCCAAAGGTGCCCCTCTCCTCCCTTATAAAAGGGCACTTCCTCCCTCTCTTCCTCACACAACTTTGAGCCTTCAAGCTCGGCCAACCCCTGCCTAATTCTCTTCTCCACTTCACTAGAAACATCCTAGAGGTTCTGGTCTTTTTAAAAGACCCATTTTAGTGCCCTAAAAGGAGGTCTCAAAGAAGCACTTCAAAGAGAGGTAATTTCCGTTACCGATTCTTTCACCTTTATTTCTTCTTCCACTTCATCTTCATAGGTTGTTTCATTATGAATTAATAACATCAGTATCACTCATATACTGACATGTTATTATAAGTATGAAACAATCCTATTTCACCATCTATCCATCCTACGGAAAACAAAATCACCGCGCGTGCGTACGTACGGAATACCGTCTCCACGCCGTGGTGAAATCTATTTTCCACCACCAACTTACTTGGAAGGGTATAATGGTGTAAATAATAACTATATATTATTATTTTAAAGTGATATTGATTCTGAAATAGTATACATACACTCCAACACAGTCCCACGATCATGAGAACGATATCATCGCTCGTGCGTACGTACGGACTACCGTCTCCACGACGCGATGAGATTCATTCTCCATGTTAACCATTTAAGAATGATTATAATGTATATATAAGCAATAATAATGAAATATATGACATTATAAAGCTACTGGATTTATGTGTATATATATATGTATGTCATCTACTTAATTCCACTCAATTCAATAACGAAGAGAAAACAGCGTTCATGCGTACGTACGGCCTACCGTCTCCATGAACGGTGTATTTCTTTCCATTTATCGATCCATTATATATATGTATATTCTGAATATATATTATATAAAAATAATGTTTTATATTCTATAATTAAGTAATAATGATCTAAGTAATCGTATGAATAATTACAAGTTAAAACACGAACAACAAATGAGACGATTTTACCCAAAACGCTAATTTAACATGAATTTACAAAAGAACGGGTAATATAAAGTCATAAGTGAACCATATATGATATAATAACAATTAATATGATTCTGTAATAAGTCAATGACATTATTTAAATCATTATACAGGAGGTTCGGACACTTACAAAGCAAGTCGGACCTAAGGTAAGGGAAATATCACAATCTAATTTTTATCCGAGATTGTTTATACTTTGGTATTACTGGGTTGTATTTTATCATCCACATCCATGTTTCCTCAATATGTAATATTATTTCTATTCAACTACAAATGTTTAAATCCTATTTTACCCTTCTTTGAGTTTTTAGTAAAAGATATGAAAGGAATCTTTTGTCGTTTTTTGTACGAGGTACTTTTTTGACTTTTCCAACAAAAGTACGCGAAGAATGTTTTTTTAACTTATACGGCATTAATGGATTTTTAAAAACATTAATTCCAAGAAGCTTCCTTTACAAGTTTTCAAGTTTATTTTTAATCAACTTCTTTTAGTTTAAAGTTGTATGACATGTTATGAAAGGATAAATGTTTTTGAAGTAGAAAGGATATTTTTCTCAAGAATGGAGTTCAAGTGTTTTATCAAAATCTAATATAATAAAGGGTTCTGTTTTGATCCCTATTATTACATTGATTTGATTATGTTGTGATGGAATTATTTTTATGAATTCCTTTATCTTATATGAATTTTTTTATGATGCCACGATGTTTAAGATTCCAATTTTTATTACATGGGGTATGTAATGATGTATGATTTTTTATTTTGTGGCACACATAAGAATAGTATCATTATGAGATGGGTGGTACCTATATCTCCCTCCAATTCATTGGGTAAAGATTTTATATCTCATGAGATAGACATGGCTGGAACGGTAGGTTATACCGGTTCAGTGAAACAGGACTGAAACGAGGGTGACTCGGTTCAGAAAGGGACTTTGTCCACTAAGATGGTCTTGGCAATGAGTCTTGACTAACAAGAAATGATTCTCTATGATTATGTGTGAATGCCACAAAGTTTAATGTTTTAATTTATGATTATTGTGATTACATTTCACTACCATGATTTATCCCATGTTATGAAATTATGCTCTCTTTTGCAGGATAAGATTTCCAAAATGTTATGTTCTTATGAATATGATGTGATTGATATTTCTTTTGTTTACCCTTACTGAGCATTTGAGCTCACCCTTTTATGTTTGCTTTTCCCCAGGATATAAAGAAAGGTTTTAGGTAAAAAAAAGAAGATCTTTATGGGAGATGTTGAAGATCTTTCACCACGTTTAGAATATTATATTCCGAGTTTCCAAAGACACTAAACTATTACGATCCTTGTGTCTGTTTTTGTTATGTACTAAGTATTCCACAAATGTAATGTAATGTCAATGTACGTCAGGCTTCGGGTATCTACAAACCCGAGCAGCCGTGGAGCGTTTATGCTTCGTGAAACACCAAAAATTGTACTAGTTATCCCTATGCTAAGGCAGGATCGCTACACATCGTGAAGCACACTTCTTCGCAGGACCCTGCTTCACGAGGTACCTCTTCTTCGTGAGGCAGTGCTCCGCGAACACTGTTCCACTTCGCGAAGCACCTTCCACTCACACCGATGCCCCATGCTAAGGCCAAGGCACTCCACTTCGTGAAGCACACATCTTTTCTTAGCAATTACTCTTCCCATGCGACCCTCCAGGTTTTCACGATGTGATTTCAAAGTTCCATGGACAATACCACCCGTAGCATTGCTTCGCCCAATGCTTCTTCGCATAGGCACGCTAACGGCTATTTCTTCTTCGCATAGCCACGCTAACGTGGACCCCTTGATGGTTCGTCCCACAACCCCCATTGACCATGGCCTTACTGGTACCTTCCCTTCCCTAAGGACCAGAGGGTACCGGTTATGTAAGTCCTAGGTGTGCGGAGTGAACCCACCTCGTCCAAGCTACAGGACTTTAAACTTCCAAGCACCACGTCCTCAACACATGACGTTAAACTGTGACCCGACCTCGTGCCTCTCACGAAGGTTCCCCCCCAGCTCGAACATTATTTACACCACTCGTCTCCATAGGAATGGAATCACCCATCCACAAGGGAAGATATCCTCCTGATTGGAGTGGCATATGTTCATAGGAGAAGGGAGACCCTAGTTCCCCAACGGATGACTGCACCTCTGCATCTCCGTACTTCCCCACTACCAAGGTCTGTGGAGGGCGTGATAGGGAACGGGGAACCTACCATCATTGGTCCCAAATCCCTCTTTCGCTGCGCTTTGTCACACCATGGGCCTCCATCCTGGAGTAAGTCCCAACACCATGGGCCTCCATCCTGGAGTAAGTCCCAACACCATGGGCCTCCATCCTGGAGCAAGTCCCATCACCATGGGCCTCTATCCTGGAGTAAGTCCCAACACCATGGGCCTCCATCCTGGAGTAAGTCCCAACACCATGGGCCTCCATCCTGCAGTATGTCCCAACACCATGGGCCTCTATCATGGAGTAAGTCCCAACACCATGGGCCTCCATCCTGGAGTAAGTCCCAACACCATGGGCCTCCATCATGGTGTAAGTCCCAACAACATGGGCCTCCATCCTGGAGTAAGTCCCAACACCATGGGCCTCCATCCTGGAGTAATTCCCAACACCATGGGCCTCCATCCTGGAGTAAGTCCCAACACCATGGTCCGCCTAACGCGTAAGCCCCTCTTCACTTCTCACGGACGCATCCTTTGAGACGTGATCGTCAGGTCCTTGCAACTTCTTGTTTCTTACACCGAGCATGACTCATGTGGGATTAGAGTGAGCACCGACCCTGACCCCCACCCATAGAGAACTATGAGGACTTTGATCCATGTCAAGGCATGGTACGTAGGAAGACTCCATGAGGTTCAAGCCACATTTCTCGGTCGTTCATTCACATCGAGTTTTCCCCCCGTCCAGCATGATGTTAAACTGTATGCCCCTTGTCCCGCATGACATTAAACTGCACACCCATTCCTATTTGAACTACGAGAACTTTGATCCATGTCAAGGCATGGTACGTAGGAAGCCTTCATGAGGTTCATGACCACCACTCATTGGACCAAGGTCCACCTTCACGTCGATTCGCCGACAAATCCCCATTTGAACTACGAGGTCTTTGATCCATGTCAAGGCATGGTACATAGGAAGCCTCCAAAAGGTTCAATCCCACCCATCATTTATTCACGTCGGGTCCCATCCCTGTCTAGCATGACGTTAAACTGCATCCCGGTCCGACGGCAAGCCGTTGTGACTCATCCACTCCGAACTATGAGGACTTTGATCCATGTCAAGGCATGGTACGTAGGAAGCCTTCACGAGGTTCAATCCCAACACAAGTGGACCCCCGGGTCCACCTTCATGTCGGTTCGCCGAAGAATCCCCTTCCGAACTACGTGGACTTTGATCCATTTCAAGGCATGGTACATAAGAAGCCTCCCTGAGGTTCAAGCCCAACAATCATTAGCCCAGACCGTCTCTTTGTCGGTGCGCCAAGCCCCCATTTTCACCCAAACTATGAGGACTTTGATCTATGTCAAGGCATGGTACGTAGGAATCCTCCAAGAGGTTCAAGCCCATCTCCCATCGGACCAAGGTCCCTCATTTACGTCGGTTCACCAACACCCACCGCTCGTCGTTTATTCACGTCAGGGTTCGCTATCATCCTGCATGTCGTTAAACTGTATTCCATCAATCCTTTGAACTACGAGGTCTTTGATCCATGTCAAGGCATGGTACGTAGGAAGCCTCCCCGAGGTTCAAGCCCATCTCTCATCGGGCCATGGTCCACCTTCACGTTGGTTCGCTAACGACATTCATCGGGCCAAGGTCCACCTTCACGTCGGTTTACCGGCACCATCCCGAACTACGCGGACTTTGATTCCCTGTCACGGGGATACGTAGGAGGCCTCTTCAACGATCAAGCCCAACTTCACAGTCAGCCCTACGATGGTCCCATTTCGCTCCCCCTCCACTCCATTCATCCACCTACCACCCATCCCGATTCTCGCCCGGACCATCATATCTCAGTAAGACCATGTCGGTACGCTCCTCTTCACAGCCTCCCATGGGTTGGCCCCGGTATCGGCATCCCTTCAAGGGGAATCCCTCATCCGATATATCCTAGCTAATGCTCTGATTGGGTTGATCCGTCTCCGCTAAGACGTTAAACTCGCGGCGTACCCTGTGTTAAACACGGGAAGCTGAGGAAAACCTCAGATATGTGTCTATGACATATAATTCCTCGCGCTCGATGTGGGATGCCTCGGGAATTCACGCCCTCGAGAATCCCTGTGACCATGGATAATAGACCGACATGCCAGGTTCTCCAGCATCCAGACACGCTACTGATGCCTCAACGTGACTACTCCCCCGACTGAAGATTGCTGCCTTGACCGGACCCTTTGGAATGTCCTGACAGAAGCAGTGTAATTAACCGGCGTCTATGGAAACATGGCACTGGGAAGAGTTTCATGAACTACGTATGAAATCTATGAGGGAGACCCAGACTAGGTGACGAGTTCTGAGAAGTAATCCATAGAAGGAAGAACCGATATCCCATCATCCCGTTTCAATCAAGGAGATGACGTCCCTGAATAAGGAGTGAATGTCGCCCGCCTTTGGAAAGCGGGAATGCGGGGAAACAAGCGCCGCACGTCCTCCTCCTCCGCGGACGGACGGATGCGCGTGCCCCGGCGAAAGCGTCGGAAACAGAAATGGTGAACTCGACGTGAAATTGTTCTCCTCAATATGGAGATTAGTAGCATTCGAGACTACAGTAGATTGACGTGTCACCGGATCCAGATATCCGGCGCCTGGTCCCGCCAAGAAAATAGCGGGCCTGTCATGAAACTCACCGGAAGTCGGGGCAGTAGAACGTGGGGCACTCTGCTCTGCAGCGTGTTGGCGTGGATCCTTCTTACAGACGTGGAGAATGGAAGGACGTTGGGGCACTGGTTGTCAATCCTTTTTCCTCTCAATGCTGATGAGTTTATCCCTTCGTTTCCATGAACTAGGTTGTTGTTACAGAGACGTTATCATCGCCCGCTAGCCTACGCAGGGGCAGGGGAAACATCGCCACAGCCACCCCACATGGCACCGCTACTGCCACGACGGCCGCCACATCACGTAATACGGGGTGCCCACGTCCCCTTTCCCCATCAGAGGTCATCTAGTGAAGGGTGATCAACAACCTCGTGCGCAGGTACGAGGAGGAAGGGGTCATCCCAACTAGGGATATGGCCATCATGGACCTGGAGGCATCCAGGCCCCACCATCAACGCCGCCCTAACAGGCCGTGCAGGGAGCCCCTGCTCCCAACCCCAACGTTCAACCATTTTCGGGATCCTGTCCCCGGAACACCTTGACGACTCCTCGCCTTATGCCGAAGAGGCGGGTGTCGTCCGGCTCAGCCTGCTCAGGGTCTCGACCCAAGGGCTCTAGGAGAGAGCTCCCGCCCAGCTGCATCAGCGCCACTGTCCGGCTCCACAGGAAGAGCAGGCAGGCCATGCCCCTGCACCACCTGCACCAGCTCTCCTGACCCGACGTCAGCGCCAGGCCCGGGCTGAGGACGCTCTCCCAGGCGCGTCGACGTCGACAGCTACAGCGGCCCGAGCCACCGCCGACGTGCATCATGAATCCCCCGCATACACTGAGTAGGGGCACTCCTTTACCCAACCAGGATCGAGACCCCAATCGCCCCGCGGGCAGGCTGGGTTGGCTCTCCGGGTTGCAGGCCCAAGTGGTGATCGTCGCGAACTTACCCGCGGTGATGTCACCCCGTACGGAGGTCCTCCCTGTACCACTACCCCACAGAGCATGGGCATTCCCCACTCCGAAGTTCGTCATGGAGGAATGCCATGTGCTACCCCCCATCCCGAATGAAGACCTGCCCCGCGGTATTGACGCTCGGCGCAGAAACCTTTCCTACGCCCACTATACAGGGTATGGAGTCCATCCTCCTACCCCCGACCGCCGATCTGAAGGCACCGTCAATCCAGTCCTTCTCCAACGTGGGGGCCCTCCCTATGTCCTCTCTGCAACCGGCGAAGGTCCTCCTCGCCCCAGCAACTCGAGGAGTGAAGGTCAGCCTCTCTCCGCCCGCATCGACCATGGAGGTCCTCCCCATGCTCCTGCCGATTCCAACAGAGGCTTCTCCCACATGGGTGCTGTTCATGGAGGTCCTCCCCATGTGCCCTTCGACATTTTCCCTGGTGCCCCTCGCACCTCGGCTATCTCGAGTGGGGGTTCTCTCCGCCATGGTGCCAGCACCTCCACGAGACTCCATGATAGTGATCAACCCTGTCCCGAAGAGCCACCTCGGGGAAGGAGAGCGGGTCGTCGCCACCATAAGAAGAATCCTGGGAAGGCCCGGGTGGAGATCAACCATGCCCGCTTCTCCGACTCTGAAGCGGAATGTGATTCAGTGATGGAACCTTCTCCCCACTCCTCTGTATCAAGCACTGGGGCAGGAACCAGACGTGTTAGCCTGATTCTCCCGGAATATGAGGTCCACCAGATTCCCATCTTTCTCCGCAGGTACATCCAAGAGGACGAAATCTTGGGAATTCCGCAGGTCTCGGCCGCGTAATCATCGCCATTGTCACCAGAAGCGCCCTCTACCTCTACCAGAGATCACGGAGAGCTATTTTGGGGGCCAACGGCAGTAGAGAGATGACATGATCGGTCGCTGGTAGATGTGATTCCTGTGACGGAAGCTGTGGCTATCAGCCCATCGTATCGTGACATCGTGGCCAGGTCACCTTGCTCTTCGGAGGATGGCCAGGAATTCGGCGGCCAGTCAGCTCGTTCGCCGTATTCTCCGCCGCCGAGTTTACTATCCCAGAGGTCTGCCTCGGTACCACTACCGGTCCCTCAGCCGCCCCTGTTTGACGAGTGGGGCAATATAGGGCCAGACCCTGAGTCCGAGCCCAGGAGCTTCTGGAGTATTCTTGCAGTGGATTACTTCCCGGAGAAGTTCTGGCCGACGACGGTGCTGAATTTTCGCGTACCAGAGTCTCTTACCCCTGAAGAAGTGGGGTGCTTTTGTCGAACCCTATGGGCGACACACTTCCTCCTTCATTACGAATGGGTGGTGTACCCAATAAGTCGAGAGCACTTCGAAGAAATCGGCGAGCAGTGCCGCCTGATCGATGCGGCCGCACTTCTAGTGGCCCAGCTCCCTGAGTCGCCAGGCCGCCAGAGTGCCCATCAACGGAAATGCGTTCAGAGTTTTAAATCACTCCGCAGAATCGTCGGGGAAGCCACCCCCCATGTGCAAGTCCGTGGTTGGGGACACTATGCCGCTCTCCTCTTCGACCCTATCCGACGGTAGCCCGATTCATTATGTGACATCGAGGACATGCCCTCGAGAGGCGTCGCGGTCCACATGGACGAGGTTGTGGACAAGGAAGACGAGCTTGAACTCCTTGATGGAGACTTCCCCCCCTAAGGGCGTGCCACCACTGCTGGACCCATTAGGGAGGGTTACCCATCAGTAGAGGAACCTTCTAGGGCTCCCCGTACCCACAAAATTGTTGGTTCTCGGTCGAAACGCCGGCAAGGGTAAGGAGCACGTCGGAACTGTCAAGCACTCTGACCCGTCCGCCTCTACGCAGAAAACGGAAGAGGATCCTGAGAAGGCCACGTTACGCCAGTAGCTTGCTGAACCGAAGAGGCTGGTTGACAAACTCTTGGCTGAGCGCGCCGTAGAGCGGCGACCCGACTATGGTAATCCCAGGCCGGGACAGCAGGGGCATGAACAATTTCCCCCCAGTGAGATGCTTCCGGGAAAACCTGATCATGCTACTGCCACAGACAGGGTAGAAGCCAGAACGAATTGAAATAGGGCGTGATACGTCTCGCCAAACCCCCCCCCCCCCCCCCGAGCGACGGGGCATTCTGAAGAACCCAGTTCGGATTCCCCCAGTCACCCTGCAGGTCGTTCCGCCAGTTGATCCGCGAGAAGCCGAAGCAGTCTACCATGTTGAAGAACCTGGTAATGCACTTGTGGTTAGGGATCCCCGTCAAGACAGGGGCCCCCACCTGGATGATCTTATTGCGGAACTCACAGCCCGCCTCGAAGCGTTAGAAACGAGGCAGGTGGCGGTCCCACCGGATGGCAAGCCTTATCCCGCGTGGGTGGATGATATTCACACACCTCCGGGTTTTGGGAACCCCACTTTCTCACCCTTCAACCGGAAAGGGGACCCGCCCCATCACTTGGCTCATTTCTCTTCTAGGTGTGGCCCCATGCTGGGGACCCCGGCTCAGCAAGACGCCACCAAGATCTGATGTTTCGTACAAACATTGGATGGTCCGACATTCGTCTGGTACAACCAGATCCCTATCGGATCGGTGACCAGTTGGGAGGATCTTCGCCGGCAGTTATTATACCAGTTCAGCTCCAACACGCGGAAGACCAGCATTGCAGACCTCTTCAAGTGCAAGCAAAGGCCTGATGAGCGGGTTGCATATTTCATCGCCCAGTGGAAGGGACTTACGTATTCCCTCGATATGGCACTGACTCAGGAGCAATTACTGACGATGTGTGTGGGGAACTTCAAGACAGAGCTGTTACCCTCCCTGATTACCCAAAACTACCCTGGAGGGTTCAGAGATTTCTCGGATAAGGCTCAGCGCCTTGAGGAAGCCCTGCAACAGGCTAGTCAGGCACATTTGTTGCTCCCTTTGATCCCAGCCAGGAGGACCGCCAGGGCCGAACCCGCTGCGGTGGCCCAAATAGAAGCCACGAGCCAGCTGGAGTTACTGCTAGCGGCACTATTCCCGCAACCCCGCAGAGGTCCTCCACCTCAAGCACAGGCTCCTACCCAGCAGCGACCACCTCATAACCGACAGGTTCCCCCGCGCAATGCGCCACCGCCACCTAGGCGAGACAATCAGGCACCGACTCCTCAGCAGGCCCCTCCGGCCCCTCGTCAGGGCCAGGCCCCTAGGTCCCCCTATCCGGAAAGAAGGCACCAGACTTATTTGTTCAATGAAAATCAGGTCCCTGGCTACATCTGAAGTGCTCTAGAGGAAGGGATTGTGCGCCTGCCCGAGTGCAGAAGGCCGGCAGAGACGAATCTCACCGACCACCCCAACTACTGCCCTTATCATCGAATTCTGGAGCACACGGTCAAGCAATTCTATGTGTTTAAAGACTAGCTTCAAGACCAGGTCAACAACAACATAGTCAAGTTGGGCCCAGCACCAGCGCAAGTGGCGGGTGTCTTTGCAGGATTAGAGATCGGTAGCGATAGTGAAGGCGAGTGGCAGCAGGTTCCCAACTGCGGATCCTGGAAATACGACAACTGTATGGCTCGAAAAACCATCGTCCGTGCCCATGGTATCATCCGGGCGTGCCTGAAGCAGACAGAACTTTCAGAAGAAGTAGCTGCTACCCCAGCATCGTCTTCACATTCAACCTTTTCCCAAAAGGGAAAGTAGCGGCGACGCAAGAAGAAGCAACGTGCACTGCCATTGTCGTCGTCATCCCGAACTCTCGGAGACTTTATGTCCCCTGAAATGGGTATTCCTCCCAGAATCCGCCCAGTGGTGAATGACTCCTCGAGCGACAGCCAGGGGTACGCTTCGGTTAACACCGTGGAGCTGGTAGAGCCCTATATGACTCCCGATGAGGGGGAACGCCAGACAAACCACCCCAACGTTTCTAGCCGACGTCAACGTCAGCGGAATCGCAACTGCGCCGGTCATCGAGGTACGTCAGCAGGCACTTTTAGTCAAGCCGTGCACGCTACTGAGATCAGGCAGCAGGCTCAGCGCAGAGCTCAGCACGCGCAACCCCATCTAGCGCTCTCGGCTCTACCTCCACCGTCGTTCATGCTACTAGATCAGGGAGAGCTTCCTCATTCGTATCATAGTCAGTCTTTCCCGGCTACAGGCCAGCCTCCGCTACTCAATCCTTGTCTGGCGACTAATCTCCAGGCTTCTACTAGTAGGAAGCAAGATGTACCTAGTACTAGCTGATTGCCGGTTCAACCAGCAGGACCCACTATGCCTCTAAGTTCCGAACGACCTCCTGTAAGAATAGGTTTGCATTTGGCATGAAAGTATGATGTATTGAATCACCTGGCCAGCATTCTGGCGAGGCTCTCCATCCTTGAGGCCCTTCGCCTGTCATCTGAAATGCACGAGGCACTTGCCGAGGCCCTAAGGATCCCACTCTAGTTTGAGACGGAGGTAGCAGCTGCAACATCCTTCCATACCGAGACAATTGAAAACGCCGAATGTCAGGCGATTATCTCGTTCTCCGGTGAAGATGAGGACCCTCCTATATAGGGGCACATTCACCCGCTGTACATCACTGGCCAGTTCAATGGCATGGAAGTCCGCCACTGCCTCATTGACACGGGTTCCGGAATCAACCTACTTCCGACTCGGACGTTGCGAAAGCTGGGTCTGTCTAAAGGTGATTTAGCTCCCTCTGACCTCAGAATCCAGTGGTAGGACAGGACCGAGCAAACCCCAGTCGGCAAGATCCGCCTAAAGACTCAGTTCGATGTCTTAATTGCCAGCACCGAGTTCATGGTCGTCTCCCAGGACACCGCCTACAACGCATTGATGGGTAGGCCATGGCTCCATATGCATGCAGTGGTCCCTTCGTCGTATCACCAGTTCCTCAAGTACTCGCTCAACGGTTGAGTAGGCATGCTCCAAGGGGATGCGTCCCCTTTCGCTTCTTGTGAGGCCCGCTATCTGGATGCAGGTTATTACAAAAGTAAGGATAAGAAAATACTAGTAAGTAAGGATGAACCCGCCTCGGTCATAAGTGATCCCTGGGCAAGCATGGATGAGGCCTACATCCTCCCGATCCACCGGTTGCAGGCCACGACCCCCAACACGGGGCAATGTTTTGTTGTTTCGGGTACGCAAGGAAGGCATGTTCCCGTGTCCAAGCGACGGTGGAAAATCACCTCGTACTCCTACATCAACCAGGCTCAGGTGATCCCGGAACCTCCTACCCCTGTACGGTACCGGGTCGTCAAGCTTATGACAACGGCAGTGCACCATACGTGTCTCTTCTGCCGGGCTTGAATTAACCAACTCAGGCCGACATGTCACCACTACTTTGATATCATCAAACGGGGCCCCTTAGGCCAAAGGACAGATGGTATAAGGTCGACTACCTTCATTGCTATGGTCTCAATGGCAAGTGACTCTCCTAATATGATGACCGCTGCTACCCGAGCCGGTACCAGCTACCCCTCGGGTTTTGATAGCCCATAAGTATCTTCCGTCACGGGAAGTTCCCCCACGGGTGGGGAGGAAGACCTGGAGGATGCTCCCCCTGCCTTTGAAGAAGGCGTTTCTACCACAGTTGATGAACTGGTACAAGTGAACCTCAGTAGCGAGGCAGATCCGAGACCCACATTGATTAGTGTTGCCATGTTCCTCGAGGAGCGGCAATAGTACGTCGACTTCTTCAAGAAACACGGTGACGTGTTTTCCTGGAGTTACAATGAGATGCCAGGACTAGATCCCCAAGTAGCCATTCACCGTCTGGGCCTCCCGGCAAAACACCATGGGTTTAAGAAGCCCCCCAGGAAAATGCACCCTTCTCATGGTGCTATGGTTGAGGCCGAAGTTGACAATCTTATTAAAGCCAACTTCATTAAAGAGGTCCAATACCCCATGTGGCTTGCCAACATTGTGCCAGTCAAGAAGAAGAATGGGCAGATCAGAGTCTGCATCGACTTCCGTGATCTTAATCGCCACTGCCCAAAGGATGACTTCCCACTCCTGGTGACAAAGTTATTGATTGATGCCACGACCGGGTTCTGAGCCCTCTCTTTCATGGATGGATATTCTGGGTACAACCAGATCTGGATGGCCCCCGAAGACGAGGAGTCCACTGCCTTCAGGGATCCCCAAGGTACCTTTTTCTACCAGGTTATGCCATTCGGTTTGAAGAATGCAGGTTCCACTTATGAGAGGGCCATGCATCGCATATTCAAACCGATCCGCAGGACATTGGTGGAATGCTATGTTGATGACCTCGTAGTAAAATCATGTCAGTGCCAGGACCATCTCAAAGACCTTGAGAAAGTGTTCGGTTTCCTCCGTTCCCGTCACCTAAAGATGAACCCGTTGAAGTGTGCTTTCAGGGTCACCTTTGGGACGTTTCTGGGCTTTGTTGTCAGATACCGAGGTATCAAGATCGACCTGGAGAAGCTCAAGGCCATCAGCCAAATTCCTCCCCCAAGAAACATTCAGGAACTTCGAGGCCTTCAAGGACAGTTAGCTTATATAAGCCGATTCAGCGCGAATATGGCCGGCAAGTGTATGCCCTTTTCCCGGCTCATGGAGAAGGGCACCGCCTACGAATGGGATGAGGAGTGTCGGACCGCCTTCGAGGAAATCAAGCAGTACCTGCTCCAACCTCCGGTCTTGATGCCACCCGTCTCCGGAAAGCTGCTGGTCCTTTATGTGACCGCCCTGAAGAGATCCCTCGGTGCGCTGCTCGCCCAGAAGAATAACGAGGGTACTGAGAACAGTCTCTACTATCTCAGCCGCAAGCTTCTCGATACGGAGGTCAGATACTCCCCTATCGAAAAGAGCTGTCTCGCGCTCGTATTCGCCGCGCAGAAGTTGCGACATTACCTGCATCCCCATGAGGTGCAATTGGTCTCCCGGGTAGACCCACTGAAGTACATCCTGAACCGCCCCATACTGACAAGCCGACTAGCACGGTGGGCAGTGATTCTCCAGCAGTTTGATATCAGGTTTGTACCTCAGAAGTCCATTAAGGGATAGGCGTTGGCATACTTTTTAGCTACCCATCCAACCTCCGTGGACCAATCCCTGGACCTGGATTTCCCTGATGAGACGATCCTCTCAGTCGATCATGCTGTCCCGTGTTGGCAAATGCATTTTGACGGCGCCTCCCGGAGCCCCACTGGTAGGAGGCTCAATGATCCCAAGCTCAACAGAGTGGTCCTGGGTATTGTCTTCATTACCCCGACGCAGCCCATCCTGCCAAACTCGTTCCTGTTGTTAGAAGGTTGTACGAACAACGAGGCAGAGTACCAGGCTCTCATCACCGGCCTCGAGTTGGCCCTTGAGATCCATGTGCCCCATCTACATGTGAAGGGAGATTCCGAGCTGGTAATAAAACAGGTTAATGGCCACTACGTCGTCAGGAAGCCAGAGCTTGCACCGTTGCTGGAGTACACCCTTCGCCTAATGGCCCAGTTCTCTTCTCGACCAGAGGTTACCCACGTCCCACGGTCAATAAATGGTCAAGCAGACGCCTTGGATGGCTTGGCCGCATCGCTCGCAGAACCCGAACAAGATGATTTTATCATACACGTGGCACACCGAAGAGTCATTGCCCCCGTCACCCAAGAGGACAATGATGGCCTGCGGGTAGGTCATCTCACGGCCGGACCCTCCACGTCAGGGGTCCCGGGTTCGTCAGACGCAGTGATTGAAGCCACTCCCGACTGGAGGGCACCTTTTGTCGAGTATCTCCAAAATGGTCGCCTCCCGGACGACCGGGCCGAGCGGGAGCGAATCCGACGCCGCGCACGGCAATTTACCCTCCAGAGCGGCCCCAGTCTTGAACAGATCCTTTATAAGCGAAGTTTCGATGGTGTCCTCCTTGGTTGCATCCAAGGAGTAGTGATACCTCATGTTATGAAAGTGGTCCACGCCGGTTCCTGTGGCGCCCATCAAGCTGGGCCGAAGCTGTCCCATCAAATCTGGAGGTTAGGGTACTTTTGGAATTCTATGATCCACGATTGTATTGGGCATGCCAAGAGATGCCACACATGCCAAGTTCACATCAACTTCTTGCATCAGCCGCTAGATCCCCTCCATTCCCACCAAGTACTCTTGGCCATTTACGGTATGAGGACTTGATGTAGTGGGACCGTATCCACCGACAACAGCCCGCCAGTGTAGGTTCATCCTGACTGCTACAGATTTCTTCTCCAAGTCAGCAGAGGCAGTTCCGCTCAAAGAGGTCAAGGCCCCCTCCATCGTTGACTTTGTGAGCTCCAACATTATCCACCGGTTTGGGGTCCCTCACGCCATCCTCACCGATAATGACACCATGTTTCGAGCGGCTGAACTGAATAAATTTTACGCCAAGTACGATATCTGGTCGAACCATTCCACCAGCTACTATGCGCATGCAAATGGACAGATTGAGGCGTTTAACAAAACCCTCTCTAACATTCTGCAGAAGATGGTTGGTCAGAATAAGAAAAGTTGGTCGGACAAGCTCCCCAATTCCCTCTGGGCTTACTGGAAGATGACTCGCAACTCTACCCGGGTGACCCCATATTCCCTGGTGTATGGAGCTGAGGTCATCCTACCCATTTAGATCCAACTGTCGTCGTTACGCATTGCAGTTTATGACCACCAGACATCAAATGAGGGTAGCCGAGATCCGTCTAGCTGAATTAGAAGCACTAGAAGAGAACCGGCTTTGTGCCCTGCACAATTTGGAAAGGCATCAGGATAAGATAGCGAGGGCCTTCAACAAGAAGGTTCATCTCCGTTCTTTTCTACAGGGTGACCTGGTACTGGCCCTTCGAGCGCCAATGATTCCCGGTAGGAAACCGCCCAAATTAGAACCAAAATGGGAAGGGCCTTATATCATCCATAAGGTTTACCCCAATGGAGCATACTCCTTGGTGACAACGGATGGAGAGCGTATAACCCCTCCCACCAATGCCAAGTTCCTCAAGCGATACTTTGCCTAGGGAAAAAGGGTCATGCATGACCCTAAATGGCAAGATGGTCTCACACGACCCTAAAATGCATCCCCGTCCTTACTGGAAGACGTTAAACTGCATGCCAGTCAGGCCTTCCTGACCGAGGCTCAGCCTCAGGCCCCTTGGCCTCCTTAGACCCCAAGGCCCCCCATCCTTACTGCAAGACGTTAAACTGCTAGCTAGTTAGGCCTTCCTGATCGAGGCTCATCCTCAGGACCCTTGGCCTCCACGGGCCCCTGGACCCCCGTCTTCACCGCGAGATGTTAAACCGCAAGCTGGTCAGGTCTCCCTGACCACGGTCCAGCCCCACGCCCCTTGGTTTTTCCCCGACTTACCCTCTTACGGGATTGTACGGTATGGGGTGGGACTACGTCCTCATTCACGTCAGATTACTTGTTGTACCGTACATATCCCCAAATGAGATTCCCCTCATCCCGCATGACGTTAAACTGCATTTCAAGAACTACGTATGGCTTGATTCCCGTCTTCATGTTATACGTAGGAATGCTCGGATGCCTCGTCTTGAGCCCAACCCCAAGCTTTTCTCTTCCACTATCCCCCTTGGGAATAGTTTCCTTGGAGGATCTTTGTCTAGAAGGGAGTAAGCTTTCTTAGCCCCGCTCATACAACCCTTCTCACATAAGGATTGTAAGGGTCACACCATGTGCCCACTCCCATTCTTCTATCCTACCACGTCCTCACCGCACGATGCTAAACTGCATGGCCTTCAAGAAATACGTATGTCTTGATTCTCATCCTCATGAGATACGTAGGAACGCCCGGACAAGTCATCCACTGGCCTAGCCCAAAATCCAAAATCTTCCCCTCGGGTCAAGACATGGCAGGGTGCACACTTTTTCCCCAACTCACATCGGGCATGCCTCGACCCGGCTGCACATCCCCCCTGGAGATGGTTGCCTCTTTCATGGATGGATACAGCTATGCTTTACCCACTCCTTGACTGGGATTCCTTCATTTTTTCACACCCGGAGGGACCCCTAAGAACGGCCTGGATACTACGCCCAAGGGCTCTCCTACCGTTACTGGCCAACGCCCCCGAGGGTTTTCAAGCAACAAGCCGATAAAAGTCCCGCATTTTGAATTTGGTCAGCGGTCAACGCTCATTTGTTGCCCCCATATTAGGTTACCATAAGAACGCTGTGTTTCGAACATGGTCAACATTGTCCTGGATCTTTGGGTCCACCCCGAGATGTCCCAGACATCGAGTGTAGTGATTCGTTCTGCCCCATCCCGAGGTGACGAACTTCCCCCCGGGTGGTGCTAGCGATCGGGCCCATGGCCCCGATTCCCCATAGGGGTGTACGGTGTGCTGTAGGACTATGTCCTCATTCACGTCAGGGTCATGTACCATGTCGTGTGCCCTCCCTTACGAGGCCCAGCCTCAGGCCCCTTTCCCTCCTCGGGTCCCCGACCCTCGTCCTCATGTAAGACGCTAAACTGCAGACCCGACAGGCTTTCCTGACTGATGCCTGACCTTAGGCCCCTTGGCTTTCTCAGGCCCCTCCACCCAATCTCTTACCCGGGGTGTACGGTGTGGTGTAGCACTATGTCATCATTCACGTCGGGATCATGTACCATGCCGTACGCCTTCCCTTACGAGGCCCAGCCTTAGGCCCCTTGGCCTCCTCGGGTCCCCGACCCTCGACCTCATTGCAAGACATTAAACTACAAGCAGGTCAGGCCTTCCTGACCAATGCCTAACCATCAGGCCCCTTGGACTTTCTGGGCCACGACCCATGTCCTCTCTTATAGGAGCCTACAGTGTGGTGTGGGACTATGTCCTCATTCACGTCGGCTTCTTCGCCATACCGTACACCTCCCTTGTTTAGGGATATATTACTCCCCTTCTCGTCCCGTATGACGTTAAACTACATTTAGAGACCTATGTGTGGCTTGATTCCCATCCTCATGGGATACGTATGACCACCTGAATGTCTAGGATTCGGGTCCAACCCCATCCCTCGGGAATCTTCATCCCATCTTGGCCCCTTGGACTACCCTTCCTCCATGAGGGGATTATATGGTGTGGTGTGGGACAATATCCTCATTCACGTCGGTCCCGTAATGACCATGCCGCGTACCTCTCCCTACTGAGCTGTTTCGTTGATCCCTTTTCGGCGGGTTACCAATGTGCCTAAGAGTACTCTGGTTTATTACCTGGAATGCCAAGCTTTACTCGGACACACCCGCACCCGCATTCCAGGCTTTGTGTATCACTGCATTAGGGCTTTAATCATCCTTCACACCCAGAGGGACCCCCAAGAATGGCCTGGATACTACGTCCAAGGGCACTCCTACCGTTACGGGCCAACGCCCCCGAGGGTTTCGGACAACGAATCGATAAAACCCCGCGTTGTGAATATGGTCAGCGGTTGATGCTCATTTGTTGTTCCCACCTCAGGCTAACGCGATATGGATGTTGTGTTTCGAACACGGTCAGCAGTTTTCCTCTATCGCCATGCCAACCCATTAGGCCCAAAATGTTGGGTGCACAATTCACGCCCCTCATCACTTCACCGTGTCCGAATGAAGTCTCGGAGCTTTTGGTACTTTTCCTCCATGCACATCTGCGTGTTGGGGGAAAAAGCTGTGTCAATGGCGTCCTTCGGGACTCTACCAACTCCCATTTGACTTTCCCCAAGTATTGCGATAAGGATACCCCCTTGTTTCCCACACCGAGTTTAACTCACGTGGGCTTAGGGATCGGGTTGACATCTGTGCTTACTCAATAAAGTTGTCACCATCCACGGTCCGAGATCTAAGACCATAAACTAAGATTTTCATCTGGAACTACATTCAGCTTGATTCCTATATTGATAGGATATGTAGGAATTCCCAGACCCCTTTTCTTTGGGTCCAGCTTGAGTTCAGAAAATTCACCTCTCTGGTCCTGCCTTCAGGACCCCGACCACGGTACCACGTGACGTAGTGCGAGATTATGTCCTCATTCACGTCGGGTTTTCAATGGCTACTCCACACACACCCCCGTTCTGAGATTTAGCCCTCATATTCCTTGTCCAGCACGACATTAAAAGGCACCCTTTAGAACTACGTGTGGCTTGATTCCCATCTTCATGGGATATGTAGAACCGCCCGGATACCCTGTCATCGTGTACAACCCATTTGGGGAACCATTCTCCCCCCTGTTTCCCCTCTTACCCCTATATAGGCCCCACGGCCTAAGGTCTCCCTCTCCGAATGGCATACAATGTGATGTGGGATCATGTCTCCATCGATTGTGTTTTATAACACTGCGCACATTCCCCGCCTAGCATCGCCTCTGCTACGTCTGCACTGCATGACGATAAAATGCATGCTTGGTCCTATCATACGACCCTAAACTGTGACATTATCGTCCTGGCCGCACGACGAAAAACGGCACTACATTGTGATGACCTCGTTGTAGAAGACATCACGTTGGGTATTGGTCACATGCCATGCCATTTTTCAACGCCCATCACAGCTTGATCCATGTGGCGACATCATGACCTACTATTCTAGGCCTGTCGCTTCACAAAAAAAAACCATTCACCTTAAAGAAAAAACAAGACTTATCAAATTCCACTTCTTTTAGTGCGAGGGCCACGACCGCACTCCCCCTTTTCCCCTGGCACTGGTACCTTACCGTGCCACCCTTCAGAAATACGTATGGCTTGATTATCATCCTTATGAGATACGTAGGAGCGCCCGAGCACTTCCCCGCGGGCCCAGCCTAACCTTCATGTTCCGTCCCTCGACTCGAGCATTTCCCCAGAGAATGCATGGTAAGTAGGGCTTAGGTCCTCATTCACGTCGGGTTTTGTAACCACCTTGCCATGTATCCCCTGCTCCCCTTACCCATCCATGGTCTGAATTCTACGACCCTAAACTAAGATCTCCCCATGGGAAAGGAATATCCTCCCTATCTCTAATACGTCTTGTTGTCGTATTCAGATGTGTTTCAACAAAGAGCCCGAAGTGTGGTATTTTCATGAGGAAATTCCTCTCGTCCCATGACCAAGCTTCTTGAACTCGCTATTTGGATCCTCATCCTCTTCCACATCCAAAAGGACCCTCGGACGACATGGATACTAGGCTTAAGGGAATTCCATGAATGTTGGACCTAAGGGCCCTCCAATCATTTTGGGCCAACATCCATACGGATATTTGAGGACATTTGTGACATGGTCCCGTGTTTCGAACATGGTCAACGATTGACCCTCATTTGTCTTTCCCCATTCTAGGCTAACGCGACAGGATGCTATGTTGCGAACACGGTCAGCAGTTATCCTCCATCTTCACGCCACCATCATCATGATATGAATCTCGAGTTCCATGATTCACACATTTACACTTCCTCGTGTTCAAGTGGAATTCCATCATACTCGGCTCTTTCTCTTCGTGCATCTAGGTGCGCTAAATGACTGTGTTAGTGTCATTAGGCCAGTATTCACCGAGCGTCCCTTTTCCCTAACCTACCCCTTTTTGTCGGGGAATTCCCACCACTACTGCTTGTTTCCCACACCGAGCACGACTCACGTGGGCTTAGTAGTTTTGGCAGGATGTGTACCAACACGGCCAGGCTTCTCATCGTCCCGCATGACGTTAAACTGCACTTCCAGAACTATGTATGGCTTGATTCCCATCTACATGGGGTACGTAGGAACGCCCGACCACTCTGCTTCGGGCCCAGGCCAGTCCTCACTCTTGGTCCCTCTACCTAAAGAGTTTCCTCTGGGGTTATGTGGTATGATTTAGACTCCAAGTCCTCATTCACATCTGTTTCATATCTACCGCGCCACACGCTCCCTGGGATCTTCCCTTTTATTCCACGTCCTATCGTATGACGTTAAACTACAAGAGTCCATGTGTCCTCGATGCATGACACTAAACTGCGGTTCTACCCTGAACGAGTTCAAGATGCCCCAAGATCCCGTTTGGAAGTGACAAATCTCCTCACCAGAGAGGCCCTGTCTGAAAGAAGGAGTGATCCATGATCAAACCAATGCGCCCATATAGTGTACTCCCACCACGGTGGTGTAACTACCTAAGTGTTGGATTCTGTTCGGACAAACCATCACTCCTTATTCCATGCTTTTCATGTCCCTTATTCGGACCCTCGTCCCCTTTCATTTATCACAGGACCCCCTAACGGCCTGGTCTGATGCCGCATCGGCTCACCTACCGTCCTGGGCCAACGTTCCGGAAGACCTGTCATGTATGGAAGGACCCCCTAACAGTATGGATGTCTGACCTATGGTCCGCCAACTGTCCTGGGCCAATATCCCGAAGGATTGATCGACAACATTTGTGACATGGACCCGTGTTTCGAACATGGTTAGCGGTCGATGCTCATTTGTTGTCCCCATTACAGGCTAACACAGTAAGGCTACCGTTTCTCCTCCAAGGTTAACGGTTGTCCCCTGTTGTCACGTCATCCCCACAGTGTTCCGAATCTTGGGTATCGTGATTCACACTTTCCATTTTCATCTGTTTGGACCAATTTCAGCGCCCCTGGCGTTGCCCCGTTCATGCATAAGAGCACGCTAAAGAAACGGTGATTCGGCTATCTTGAAAGTTCCTTCTCCGATCAAGCCTCTCCCATGTTTCAGAAATCCGGACTGGTAATCCGAATCTCGGATGTCCGGAGCCTGATCCCCACTCCTATGTTAGGTGGGACAAGAGGGAAACTATCTCCTATTTCTCACATCAGGCTCGACCCACGTGTGCTTGGGGAATTGTCACCGAACATACCGCAAACATTGTAGGGATGTAACAAGAAAATTAAAACAGTGGAAATCGTACGCGCTACGGCACTCAAAACAACGAAAGGAAAAAAATATGAAGCACAAAAGTACTAATAAAAAGTTTTTGGGTTTGTTACAATACCCTGGGGTGGACTCCCCCCATGGACGGGTTGACCCCGTCAAAAGAGCGTTGCAGCTCCGCCACCCGTTGTCTTGTGGCATCCAAGGCTTGATGCCGCTGACTTAGCTCCCGCTCCTCCTCAGCAGCGGTGGGGTGCAGTTCGTCAGTCCTGGCTTTGGCCCTCTCTACGCCAGCTTGAACGGCAGCCATCTTTCCAGAGGTATGCCTCATATTCTATTCTGCCTCTGCCAGCTGGGCCTTCAACCATGAGACCAGCTCAGATTGTGCATCAAGAGAGGCTAAAAGCTCATCTGCCCGGGTCTGCATCTGTTGGACCTCGCCTTCTGCCTCCTGGAGCTTCTTGATGCTGGTCGCCTTCCTCCGCTGCCAGCCCACGTTGATCCCACGATCACGCTCCCAAATCTTCTCAGCCTTATGATCTCGGATGAGTGCGTGAGGACGTTGGGAATCCACTCCCCCAGCGCACAGTTCGGGTAACCGCGAGTGGCGTCTATCCATTTCGGTCAGCCATTGCGCTTGGAGAGTGTCCTTGATAAAGCGTGTGATCAGCTTCCATGACCGGCAGAAGACTATACTATTTTCTTCCTCGTCGGAGGCCATTTAATCCCAGTCCGCGAGATTGGCAGGCTCGTACGCTGGATACGCCCGCAAGAAATCCTCGGAAGGATCTACATCTGGTGTTGAATCCAGTACGACACCTGGCGCCGAAGCAGGCATGACAGGACTGGGACCGACCGGTTGATCCTCTTCCTCGGAGTCCACCTCAATGACTTCAGGTACGGCCATACTGGTGGTCCCGCCAGTGATGATGTGCGTCGCAGCTTGAGGAGATGGCGGGACTATCGCCACCATCACCGACATGCCCCTAGGAGGGACGCCACCAGACATCCCGACCAGTCTTGCCGCAGCAGCCCACGCCAGTCGAAGAACTGTACGACAGAGAGGGACATAAACGTTAGTTGGAATGGTCTACATGTGACAACGAGGAGACCGATAGAGGAGACTTACAGAGATCGACCTCCTGGTGTTTCTCTTGAGCAGGTACTGACGAGACCCCGAGGCGAGGCCCTCCATATACTGTTGGAAGGTCTAGAGATTCCGAAGGAGCCACCTCGAGTGCTTTGGTCCCACCATGAGTGGAACTGGACGCAGCCATAGGTGCGGGTTCTGAAGGTCCCGCATCATCACCCGCCAAGGGGCGAGAACGAGGCCTGTGAACAAGTTCCTCCTGCATGGATCAAACATCGGTGAGAAGTTCATAGTGACCCAAGGACGGATCATAGGGAAAGAAGTTCGGAATTCTACCTCGAGAGCCTCTGCGAATTCGTCAGAATTTGAGCATCGGTCTCTGACCTCGCCCTCCTCCAGCGGGATCCCTCCTCCAGCCTCATCCTCCTGAGAGGAGTCTTCTGATTCTTCCGGCAGGGGGAAGCGCTAACTCAGATCACCAGCCGATAACTGTGGGGGGAATGTCTGATTCAACAGTACCCTCACCCGGTCTGTCATTGGGAGAGGGACACCACTGGAGTGGACGTAATCCTCCAGCTCGTCCAGGTATTGTTCTGGCTCTGCCGGAGACGCCATGAATCCAGCCCGGACTAGGCCTATTCCCGGTAATTCCATCCCGAGGAGATTCAGGTGGGCCCATATCTCGGGTGGGATGAGGAATTGCCGGTTAACATCCCGAATGTCCCATTCTTCCGGGAAGACGGCATTCTCTGCCATGTCGATATGACGCAGGCGCTTCCCCATAGCCTGAGTGGATATCCTACGGAATCCCCTCGGTGGCTGCCCCTCCGGATGGCCCTGCTCTTCCAGAATCACCGGATCCACCGCTGCTGCCATACCCTCGGCCGATGCGAGTCTTGCCACCATGGCAGCCCCACTACCGTGAGTGGCCCTAGCTGCCCTCCGACCCGAACCTCTGGATAGGGGAGGCCCACGTTCACCGACCCGGATAGTTGGTTGCTTCAGCATCTCCCCTGGGTAAGCAGCCTCCCAACTGATGGCATACTCCCTCACCAATCCGAAAGCGGCGGTGGATGGAGGCAATGTAATCTGCATCTTCCCATCTTCCCGTGTGAACATGAGCCATAGCTGCATCATCACACACGGATGCTCCTCGTGACGCACCTCCCAGTAGACCTGCGGGGTCAGCCGCTAGAGGCACCGGAACTGCCTCGCAAACCGATGCGGGGTGTACGATTCGCAGAGTGGCTCACGATCTATCCGTGCCACCAAAACTCCACCTCGAAAGGCCAGGAGGTAAGCCTGATGTTCTTCCGTTCCCCGCCCGTCATCAGTAAGTATCCCCGTCGGCAATGGGAAGGGGTGGAAGTTAAACTCATCCGCCCTCCACACCCGATTCAGCACCATTGGCACGACTAGTTTGAACGGGATGCTCCCGACCGCGTTCAGGATAGAGGGGCGGAAGTTCGATCCCGGCGGCGAAATGGGGTCTGGATACTCGTAAATCCCCATTATATGCACTGCGATCCACCCATACAGGAGGTGGAAGGGCCCGCATATCCTTGGAGGCTTCTTTCCCTCACTAATGTGCCGCAGCATTCTGTATAGTTTGGTGAGCATCGGGATCCCCAGATTGATCCACTGCCCCATGGCCAACATCGACGCCATAATAAACGAGCTGGGTCGTACCCCCATGCTTGTATCCCTCACTGGTAGGATCCAACCATAGATGAGAGCCGCGATGAACGCTGCCAGCCTGACTATCGGCTGTTGTTCAGTGCTGACACTGAAACCCCAAGTATTCCATTGGCTGCCCTCCAAGACCCGCCAATATGAGTGCCCCTTGCCCCGTTGGTCCACCCTTGGACAAGTTCGAGGCCTCAGAGGGAACTCTCGATTCTCTGGGAAATTCAGGAAGAATTTGAATCATCTCCTAAAGTGGACATCCCTTACTGCCTCCTTGTCCTCTCTAGGGACAAGTGCCATCAGCGCTAACGCCAGTCGCGGCAATTGCTCCGTATCCTCCCACACGCTGATGACGGGGAAGAACTCGTCATACATGTCCCCCAAGATCGGGACCCCAAAAATTTGGTGGACATCCCACAAGCTGATGCCCACCTCCCCGTGATGCAGGTGAAAGGTATTGGTGCTAGAAGACCATCTGCTCAGCAGTTCTGGCATCAGTTGCTTTGGTTGGTAAATGTGGAATTGGGAGGCCCATGTCGCCTCATACAACCCCACACTCCTCAGCTCGGCCCCAAAATCCTCGCATGAGGCACCTACCCAGTAGGCCCAGGCCCAGTCATCAGTAAAGTTGCCTCCCTGGCACAAGTCCCACTCATCGGACCATCCCTTCTTCGAATCCTACAAAGCCGCCTACAGCATGGTGCGGTAGAGGGGAGGGGACATCTCCGGTTGCAGTGGCTTCCTGTCTATATCGTTTAAATGTTTGTAGAGACAGTCAGCGGTGACGGGTGTGAAGTCCTCCCGCCCATGACCATCGACCGCCCTGAACCATGGGTGCTGGCATGGTGTGCTCCTGAACCAACAAGCTGGTTCGTCCCTACTCGCCTTCGGGATGAAGATGTCATCCCTCATCCCGAAGCCATACAATGGATGTTTCTTGCACTGCGGGTAATCCTCTTGACCCTCCGATAGCAGATCTATCAAAGAAGTGCGGTCCGAGTGGCTTCAGACCATCTCCCCCAGGCCTGGAAAATTGTCCATCTCATCTCGACGAGCAGCATCTGCAAGCACCCCCAATATAGCCTCTGGATGGGCCATTTCGATTCCGGCCCTCAGAAAAGAATTTTTTTAGCTGGATCGCGAAGCTAGACAGAAAAGCTGAATCACGAAGCCGGATCATGATGAAAAGTCGTGAGATCATGCCGCAATGTCTGGCCGAGGCCGACAAGCAGAAGTTCGCTTGGTGCGGTCGCGAAGTCGGAGACCTGCGGTTCGCCGCGAAGCTCGATTCGCGGAGGGCTGTCGCGGAGTACACAGAGCTTCGCGAAGTCGAGATCACAAAAAGACAAGGAAGTCACGTGAAGAAAAAAGAGGTCGACCCCCTTATTTATAGGCGGCGACCCCAGGGCATCGCGGCGCGCCTGACCCGCGCGGAGCATCACGGTGCGTCCAGATCCGTGGCCCTGGTCAACACCGTGGGCCCCCCTTCGCGAAGCCGCATCGTGAACCGCCGACAATTTTGGCGATTTTCCCTCAGACTTCGACTCTTCGCCCTCCGCGGCTCCAAGTCTGAGGGGGGGGGGCATTTGTTGGTGCCAAAATAGGGTACGAAAAAGAAGGCTGGCGCACTACCTTGCGAAGCCCCGACGCGAGGCCCCAACGCGAAGCCCTGACACGAAGCGCCCCCGTTCATCGCGGACTCGCGAAGCTCTAGAGGCGGTAACCCTGCGCGAACGCATTTGACGTTCGTGAGCCCGCCGCGAAGCTCCAGAGGCGGTAACACTCCGCAAACGCATTTGACGTTCACGAGCCCGCCGCGAAGCTCCAGAGGCGGTAACACTCCGCAAACGCATTTGACGTTCATGAGCCTGCCGCGATGCTCTAGAGGCGGTAACTCTCCGTGAACGCATTTGACATTCGCGAGCCCGCCGCGAATCTCCAGAGGCGGTACCTCTCCGCGAATGCATTTGACATTCACGAGCCCGCCACGAAGATCCAGAGGCGGCGCGCGAGTTCTGCTTCGAGACGCCCCTTCCCTATAAATACTGGACTCCCCCTGAGTCCCGAGGATGGACAATCCGACCTTTCGACTTCTCCTCTCCCGAATCGCGAAGCACTCTTTTCCCTGGGAATCATGAGCTCCGCGAGGTACTTCTACTTTGCGAGACGCCTTTGCTTTGTCTCATTTTGAGCCCCTCTTCCGAGAGGGATTCCCTTCGCGAATCTCAAGGGCATTCGCGAAGGAAGGGGATTCCCAAGGGAACTCGGGCAGTCGTGGAGCGTTTATGCTTCGCGAAACACCCAACCTATACTAGTGATGCCTATGCTAAGGTAGGATCACTACACACCACGAAGCACACTGCTTTAGAGGACCCTGCTTCGCGAGGCATTGCTCCGCGAACACTATTCCACTTCGCGAAGCACACTTCTTTGTTTAGAAATTCCTCTTCCCATGCGACCCTCCAGGTTTGCACGATGTGATTTCAAAGTCCCATGGACAATATCACCCGTAGTGTTGCTTCGCCCAATGCTTCTTCATATAGGAACGCTAACGGCTATTGCTTCTTTGCATAGCCATGATAACGTGGACCCCTTGATGGTTCGTCCCACAACCCCCCTTGACCATGGCCTTACTGGTACCTTCCCTTCCCCATGGACCAGAGGGTACCAGTTATATAAGTCCTAGGGGTGCGGAGTGAACCCACCTCGTCCGAGCTACAGGACGTTAAACTGCCAAGTACCACGTCCTCAACACATGACGTTAAACTGTGACCCGACCCCGTGCCTCTAACGAAGGGTCCCCCCAGCTCGAACATTCTTTACACCACTCGTCTCCACTGGAATGGAATCACCCATACACAAGGGATGATATCCTCTTGATTGGAGTGTCATATGTTCATACGAGAAGGGAGACCCTAGTTCCCCAACGGATGACTGCACCTCTGCATCTCCGTACTTCCCCACTACCAAGGTCAGTGGAGGGCGTGATAGGGAACGAGGCACCTCCCATCATTGGTCCCAAATCCCTCTTTCGCTGCGCTTTTTCACACCATGGGCCTCCAACCTAGAGTAAGTCCCAACACCATGGGCCTCCATCCTGGAGTAAGTCCCAACACCATGGGCCTCCATCATGGAGTAAGTCCCAACACCATGGGCCTCCATCCTGGAGTAAGTCCCAACACCATGGGCCGCCTAACGCGTAAGCCCCTCTTCGCTTCTCACGGATGCATCCTTCGCGACGTGATCGTCAGGTCCTTGCAACCTCTTGTTTCTCACACCGAGCATGACTCACGTGGGCTTAGAGTGAGCACTGACCCTGACCCCCACCCATAGCGAACTACGAGAACTTTGATCCATGTCAAGGCATGGTATGTAGGAAGCCTCCATGAGGTTCAAGCCACATTGCTCGGTCGTTCATTCACGTCGAGTTTTTCCCCCGTCCATCATAACGTTAAACTGTATGCCCCTTGTCCCGCATGACATTAAACTGCACACCCATTCCTATTTGAACTACGAGGACTTTGATCCATGTCAAGGCATGGTATGTAGGAAGCCTTCACGAGGTTCATGACCACAACTCATTGGACCAAGGTCCACCTTCATGTCGGTTCTCCGACAAAGCCCCATTTGAACTATGAGGTCTTTGATCCATGTCAAGGAATGGTACGTAGGAAGCCTCCAAAAGGTTCAAGCCCACCCATCATTTATTCACGTCGGGCCCCATCCCCATTCAGCATGACGTTAAACTACATCCCAGTCTGATGGAAAGCTGTTGTGACTTATCCATTCCGAACTACGAGAACTTTGATCCATGTCAATGCATGGTACGTAGGAAGCCTTCACGAGGTTCAAGCCCACCACAAGTGGACCCCCGGGTCCACCTTCATGTCGGTTCGCCGATGAAGGCCCTTTCGAACTACGTGGACTTTGATCCTTGTCAAGCCATGGAACGTAGGAAGCCTTCCTGAGGTTCAAGCCCAACAATCATTGGCCCAAACCGTCTCCTTGTCGGTGTGCCAAGCCCCCATTTCACCCGAAATACAAGGACTTTGATCTATGTCAAGGCATGGTATGTAGGAATCCTCCAAGAGGTTCAAGCCCATCTCCCATCAGACCAAGGTCCCTCATTTACGTCGGTTCACCGACACCAACCGCCCGTCGTTTATTCACGTCAGGGTTCAGTATCGTCCCGCATGACGTTAAACTATATTCCATAAATCCTTTGAACTACGAGGTCTTTGATCCATGTCAAGGCATGGTACGTAGGAAGCCGCCCCGAGGTTCAAGCCCATCTCTCATCGGGCCAAGGTCCACCTTCACGTTGGTTCGCTGACGACATTCCTCGGGCCAAGGTCCACCTTCACGTCAGTTTACCGACACCATCCCGAACTACACAGACTTTGATTCCCTGTCACGAGGATACGTAGGAGGCCTCTTCAAGGCTAAAGCCCAACTTCACCGTCGCCCTTGAGATGGTCCTATTTCGCTCCCCCTACACTCCATTCATCCACCTACCACCCATCCCGATTCTCGCCCGGACCGTCATATCTCGGTGAGACCATGTCGGTACGCTCCTCTTCACAGCCGCCCATGGGCTGGCCCCGGTATCGGCATCCCTTCAAGGGGAATACCTCAATACGATCTATCCTAGCTAATGCTCTGGTTAGGTTGATCCGTCTCCTCTAATACGTTAAACTCGCGGCATACCCTGTATTAAACACGGGAAGCTGAGGAAAACCTCAGATATGTGTCTATGACATATAATTCCCCGCGCTCGATGTGAGATGCCTCGGGCTTCCACGCCCTCGAGAATCCCTATGACCAGGGATAATAGAGAGACAGGCCAGGTTCCCTAGCATCCAGACACGCTACTGATGCCTCAACGTGACTACTCCCCCGACTGAAGGTTGCTGCCCTGACCGGACCCTTTGGAATGTCCTGACAGAAGCAGTGTAATTAACCAGTGTCTATGGAATCATGGAACTGGGAAGAGTTTGACGAACTACGTATGAAATCTATGAGGGAGACCCGGACTAGGTGACGAGTTCTGAGGAGGAATCCACAGAAGGAAGAACCGACATCCCATCATCCTGTTTCGATCAAGGAGCATACGTCCCTGAATAAAGAGCGAATGCCGCCCACCTTCGGAAAGCGGGAATGTGGGGCAACAAGCGCCGCACGTCCTCCTCCTCCGCGGACGGACGGATGCACGCGCCCCGGCGAAAGCGTCAGAAACAGTCATCATCGACATAATACAAAAAACATGAGGGAAGAGACCATTGTTGGGGGTATATAACAATAAACAGCGGGAAAACATGAAAATTGTAAACATGAAGAATGATGAATAGTAAAATAATAACAATGCTATTTAAATCTATACACAATAAAGAAAATAAAAAACCAGATATACTCATGAAGGACATCAATATTCAAGGTAGAATCATCCAAAATGTTATCCATTTGACTATACATGATACAATTCTCATTCCTGGATAATATACTATACAAGCCATGATATCATCATATACTCCCATCCAAAATGTCAATATCATATGGCCCAACCCATGAATGATCAAAGGTCTTAGAATACCCAGATACATAGATACAAAGTTAAAATCTGGATCACTAGGGGACACCATGAACCCAATCTAGATAAACCAACCATTTTGGGGATTGTAAGACAACGATACCGATAAAATTATCAATATAGAATTATAGATAGAGTATTGGTACCCTACTAAAGGAGGTCACTTAAATTCCACAAACATAAATTAGGTTATAAAAATTATATAGGATCAAACTCTAGTATCACAGAGGCCCATCATGACCTCTATCTGAGACTCATCCTCTATTGAGGATCATAATCCTATGTTGTTGATGTAATGATGAATTATACGTTCACGGGGATATACCAAGGGAACACAATAAAATGATAATGGTCCCAACTAAACGAATGAAGGTCTAAAGAAACCCTTAATGGGGGTAGACTGTGTGTATAGGTGTTTCACGACATGTCCATCAATCCCCTGGTTTTCTCATGTCGTGGTTCACCACACGGTTTATAAATGTCTAAATATATGGTGTGTATGAATAGTTCACTACATGTAGATATCACCCATAAACTTTCACAATACATATTCTAGGGATTGTGTGTATAAGGCCCCAGCCTTAAACCTTACTTAATCTTGAGTTATTACAAGATTACACAGTGAGGATCCTTTCAGGTTTAGAGTTTTAGAGAATTAGATCATAAAACTTTCATTACATTCCACATTTAAACAGAGTGGTTACATAAATGATAGTATTCATTTTTTCACATCAACCGAAACATATTTAAAATAAAACATGGATTCTTTCTTGACACTTCCTTGACACTATCATCATATCAAGTACCATTCCCTTGACCTGTGAAAACAATTCAAAAACATGGGACGAGCATAAAAAGCTCAGTAAGGGTTATAAAAAGCATGGAAAGGAAACATGAGTACATATATACATAAGAATGAAATCATACTTTACCCATAAATCATATGCACTTTAACATACTTCCTAAAATCATGAATAAATCATAGAAATCAGAAGACATAAAGGTAACTTGAGGCATTCATAACATTATTATGTAGGGAGTAACCCTATTGGTTACGTTTGGAATACCCATAATAGTATATTCCCTAAATCTCTTCGTAGAAACCTTAGCGTTTAACCCCTTCGTGTTACCCAATGCATTGGAGAGCTATATCGGGCTCACCCGCCCATAGTTTGTCACGGAACCACCCGTATTCAAAAAAATTCCCAAGAACAATAACATAATCATAGAAAATAACTAAATCACAAAAGAAACATAACATTACTTTATTGTAATAACAATATAACATTTTATGATATTGAAATAATTAATCTATTCTAAGAACCATTTTAAAAACCAATTAAAACATTTAATAAAGATATTTTTTTGAATCAAAGTGTCCCATACCACTTTGAAGATTTTAAAATTTTAAACCATTAATATCCATATAAATAAATCTTTAAAACCATTTTGAAAACATGGATAGTAATGGGAACTATTTATATGAATAAATCATTAAAACATTTAAAACGATATTTTAGTTAAAGTGTTTTAATCAAAATTAGAGACACTTGAATACAATAATCGAGGAATAAAATTTAATCATAACTTTATAATATCATGAGAATTAAGGGATTCATGATATAATATTCCAAAGGACAGTATATACACCATATAAGAGTGAACTGGTGCATAACAACAATGAAGTCTCAATAGAAATGTAAAATGAGATGAATTCCATTATAAAGAAGGTATCCTTAAATTAAGGATAAATCAATCTCATAATTATGTGTGAAAAATATAAATACACCCAATATAAGTGTATATTAAGTTTAAAACAATCAAAGGTAATTCACACATATTCAAAGGATGAAATATTCAATTACTACATGTTGAACCCAAAGAAATCGAAATTTGGTTAAGAAGTTCCATTGACAGCCTAACAGTGTCACATCAAAATGAGTTGATGAGAGATAAAAAGGGTATCTCATCACTTGTACATAAAATTTACTTCAATAAGGATATATAAGAACATATCCCAACAGAATAATATGTAATTTAAAAGACATAACAAAATATGTCCTTTTTAAAAAGAGGAGGGTGGAAGGTTCCCTTACCGACTTGGGTAACTTTCCAAACATAGACCCCATTGAAGAAGGGTCATACAATGAATATGTAAATACCAATAAATGAAATTATATTACACAAGGAGTATAATAATGGGCAGTAGAAACACCACTCAATGGAAATTGTTGAAAATGTATCATAAATCTCACGGGAATAAAAGTGAGATGAAAAATCCCTTACGAAAACTCGACAGCCTAACAACACCACTTAAAATATCCAAAAATGGATTGATGAGATCAAATAGGATCTCTCATCATATTACAATAAAATGTACAGAAAGAGGAATATAAAATAACATCCCCCATCATAACAAACAGGATCTGAAAAGAAGTGACATAATGGAGAGTACTTAAAAAGAAAGAGAGAGGTTAGATCTCTTACGAAAATTCGGCAGCCTAACGACACCACTCAAAACATCCAAAATGGATTGATAAGAGAAAATAGGGTCTCTAATCATATTAACATAAAATATAAAGTAGGATTAATATAAAATAACATCACAATCATAAGAAATATGATCTTAAAAGGAATGATATAAAAGAGTGTACTTCAAAAGAAAGAGGGGAGTAGGATCCCTTACCTCGGGTCCGACTTGACTCGATCGTTCTTTAACGTCTGGAATAATAAACTTTAGTTAATTTCTACTTTCTTAAGAACATTTTTCAAATTAATTATTCATTTTATATCACTTATTTCCATGTTATATACATTATGTAATCATTTAAGATAATAATGTTTGTTTTGTCGATATTTGGTTCTTAAGACGAAAGTGGACTTCTAACAATTACATGTTGTTCATGTGGTCAAATGTTCATTATATCCAGAATGATATTCATGATTTGTATATCATATATATCATATATATCCATAATATACATGTATTTATAATATTACATAATCATTTAGAGGTAAGAAATTAAATGCACCGTTCTTGGAGACGGTAATTTGTACGTACGCATGAAAGCTACTTTCATTTCTATGTCATATTAATGGAATTAAAACTAAATGAGAGGTGTGTATATTTTAATTCAAGAATTATATTCATCATTTATATGTAACATAAATCATATATAATAACTTTAAATCCATCCTTTATACATCCCACATATGGAATTAACGAATCAAATCACTTTGAGGGGGCGGTAGTCCGCACTTCCTAAAATGAAATTATCGTGTTTACCCACAATGGAAACCATAAAGGTATTCCAAAAAAGAAAAATAAATAATATTAAGTAAAACATAAACATTTTATATGTCATATATAAATATAGTTACATCTTAATGGCCACCTTTGAAGGTGTTATATGAGTGTTGAACAATCATCGTTTCGTGAGGCAGAAATTCGCCATCCACAGAAACAGTATGTTCTTTAACCATTAGATGTAGGTGTGTGTAAGTGTAGATAGAATTATTCTTATAAAAACATTCAAGTATATTGAATATACTGTAGTTGTTACAAAAGAAATGAATAAAAAGATTTTAGGGGGTTGGTGAAGGAAAATAAAACAAAAGAACACAAGTGAAGACATTACCTTAAAATTGGGTAACTCTCTTTGATTTGAGCTCAAAGGCTTCCTTGGGAAGACGTATGCCCAAAGTGAGGATTCCAGGAGTAATAAAGGGATGTGGAGAGGCAAAAGGAGAAGTGTTTGTCTGATCCAAAGGCTTGAGAGGTGTGGGTAAGGTGGTAGAGGTGGGGGCGTTTTATAAGAGGAGAGGAGGGGCACTCTTGGAATGTTACAAAATGTTACTTTATTATCAAATGAGTTTCGGATTTTAAAGGTCCCACATTGATTTATTTAGAGGATAAGGTGGTAAGGGTTCGAAATATACTCATAAAATAGGTTTTTTACAAGTATATGTTATATTTTTAACATTATATTTTCATTTTATTTAAATCCTTTATTAATGAGGTAATCGCTGCATCATCATGATGTCATAAATAATTTAATTTATATAATGTCTAAAAATTATAAAAAAAATATCATGATGTATAAAATATTTTTAGATTTCTAATGAATATTTATAGTCAAAAATACGACTTGTATAACCCCATATAAAAATTGTTTTATTAAAATAACACATGTTCGTGACATTTTAATTTTAACTTTAAATAAAAAGGTATTAATGTCATTTTCCAAGAAAAGTGGATCCATGGGGTCCCAAGTTGACCCATGGATTTTCTTGGTCGGCCATGAATCATCCGATAAGGGTAGGACATGTTTCTAGGTCATATCATATTATTAAAACATTATTTTTACCTTAAACTACACTAATTACCTCTAATTGTGATTAAAAACTTAAAAGTTACTATTCAATAAAAAATTATTTTAATTCCATTGAACCAAATTTTACTTCTTAATGACAACCATGTATGTTGGATTTTTGAAATTCATAACACAAAGGTGGTAAAATTTCATTTAAATGGAAAATCAGTTTTTATAAGTACCACTTAGTGGTTTCACTATTAATCAAAAATTGAAGTTTTTCAGAAAAATACCAAAACTTCAACCTAAGATATATTTGATATTCTGAATTTAAAAATGAAGTCTATTTTACAAAATTCAGAACATATAAGTTTCATTAATTAATTTAATAATTAATTCCCACTGACAGAGAAAATAGCGTGTTTTTATGAAACAATAAGTATCAAAAGATTGACACTAGTTAAAGTCCGATTTGAAAGTGAAATTAATTCCAATGTCCACAATTGGATTAAATGGTAAAAATATATTCTAATTGAACTTTAAAACCAATTAAAGATATAATCTAATCATATAAATAAATTAGATTAAAAAGATGTTTTGAATTAAAATACAACATTTTTTACTATTCATTAAAAAAATGAACTTTATCGAAAAAATCCCAAAAAATTACACAAAGTAAATTTTGATGTCCCGATTATAAAGAAGAATTTTATATTGTAAAATATAACACATAAAATTGTAAAAAATTTGATTTAACATAGGATCGCCATCAAAAGGCGGCTAATCGACCTTTTAAAGAATATTAGAATGGTTACACTTAAAATTGGATTCATTCGCATTTTTAATCCTCAAACATTTATTGTAAAAAGTAAAAATATTTGACAAACATACATAATAATTTTTTAGTTAGTTCTGTTCATTCCCGCCATTACAATGGGTAGGAGTTAACTACCATTTAAACTAATATTACTTTATTTTTAGAGTACAACGTAAGATTTCAAAGGAACGCGTTGTCACCTATTGGGTACGCCATCGAGAATAACGTTCCCTTTAAAGTAATATTAATATTTTCTTCACAAATAGGGATAAATAAAAAAAATGTCATATTCTTTATTTACCTGGGGTGTTACATCCTTCCCCCATTTTGGGAATTGCGTCCACGCAATTTCAAAATTGGGCTTGAAAACTCCATTGAAAGTCCCACATCAGGGAAGGAGTAAATTAAACTATCAATTTAAAAGAAAGAAAGGTAAGTACCAAGGTCACCCGAGTTAACCCATACTAGGATTCCATGTTTGAAAATATGGACATGGAGGGAAAAACAAAGGGTCGTGTTCTGATGGAGAGTGATAGTAAACATGTGTAACACCCCAATATTCCATGGTACACTTCTCTTTGAATAATACAATAGCGTGTGTTGTATGCAACACTGAGTTTAAGCGCACCACGACTTATCAAACTAGCCGATCAAAAGAGGTTTTGAATAGTATTAACTGAATTTTAAATATTATATTATCCTTATAATTTTAATCCATATTATGATTTTCTAAGACCTAATTTATGAACAAATTCATTTTTTTAGATAAAAGAAGTATTTTTCAAAAAATGAAATTTTACCGCCTTTTAATGGAAAAGCCTATTTAGATCCAATATTTGAAACTTTTATATATTCAATGTGAGAAAATTAAATTATTCTTTATAATCAGGACATAAGAATTTAGTTTCAATAATGTTTTGGTGTCTTTCTGATAACTTTCATGTTTGGGTGAATAGTGAAAATACTATATTTTATCTGAAAACAACTTTTTTAATCAAAATAATTTATATTGTTAAATTATACATTTTAAGTGTTTGGAAGTATAAATAGATTATATTATTACTATTTAATCCAATTATGGTCATTTTAAGTAATTTCACCTTGAAATTGGACATAAACAAGTGTCAAACTTTTGATAGTTAATATTTCTTAAAAATACGCCTTTTGGTTTCGAAAGAGGGAATAAATTTTAAATTAATAAATGATACTTTTATGTTTTTAGTTTGATAAAATAGACTTCATTTTTGGATTCAGAATAACGAAATTATCCTAGGGTGAAATTTTGGTGCTTTTCGGATAACTTTTATATATTGATGAATAATGAAAATTACTAAATTTTAATTAAATACAACTTTTTAATAGAAATAATTAATATTAATAATTTATGAATTTGCGTGGTTTTAAAGTATAATTATAATATATTTTTACCATTTAATTAAATTTTTGTCGTTGGATATAATTTCACAATTAAACCAGACATAAACAAGTGCCAATCTTTTGATAGTTATTATCTCTTAAAAACACGCTTTTTATTTTTAACAACGGGAATTATTTTTAAATTAATTCATGCCACTTCTGTGTTTTGAATTTGGAAAAATGGATCCCATATTTTTAATCAGGATGTTCATATTGTGTAAATAGGTAACTTTTATTTTTAGACATTTTGAATAATTACTGCGGTAAATATTTTATTTACCATGGTTAAGGGTAAATCCGGTAAATAAGGGTTAAACAAAATATATTATAATAATACTAAATTACCCTAAAACGTATCTTAACCCTATTGGTTGATACATAGTCGACCATGGTAATCTTTGGGTAAATTTTGGGACCTCATGGATCCACTTGTAAGTGATAATGACACTTTATTTTAATTAAGTTAAAATGAATACAAAAATGACACAAGCATATATCTTTTAGCAAAAAAATTGGTACATAGGGTTATATATGTTGAATGTTAGACTATAAATATTCATTAGAAATCTAAAAGGACTTCCTACATAATGATATTTTTTTATAATTTTCAGACATTAAATAATATATGTTATTTATGACACAATGATGATGTAGTAATTACTATAATAGTGAAAAATTAAAATAATTGATAATATAAATACCCAAATAAATATAATTTGAAACTTTTAATGAATTAAAATAATTTTAAAGGATAATATGATATATTTGGATTGATTTAATTGACTTTTTTCTAAGTAATAAATCTGTTATGAGTTTCACAAAAAATCAACTATTGAATAGTGTCAAAATTGACATAAAAGAGATTTTAAAACAAATATTATATTATTAATTGGTATTAAAATCATAAAAATCTAAGGTTCGTCCAAGATACTTATATCATGATATTTGTCTCATTAATGGACCACTTGGAGGTCACTTGGATTTATATAGTATGTTTATTAACTATATAATATAAAAATACAAAGTGACATGGTAAATGTCAAACTAATTAACTAAGAGTTAAAACTAAAAGATAAGGTTAATATAATGACCAAAACATGTCTAAATTCTATTGTTTAAATGGTTTGAAACCTATCCCCACCTTAAATTTTGAATAATCAACTTTGGAGCCATTAGAAACCGAATATGAATTTATTATAAACTAATATTTCTAGCTTTTCCAAAGGTTCCCCTCACCCCTCTTATAAAAGGGCACTCTTACTTTTCTTTTATTCACAACTTCAAAGCCTTTTGGTTCGGCCGAAATCTGCTCACATACTCTCCCAACTTCCCTCACTACAACCTAGAGGCCTTAGTTTGATCATAAAGCCAACCTAAAGAGCCCTTTTGATCAAATAAAAAGTAATAACCCGAAGAAGAGGTAATGATTTCACCACCCTTTTCCAAGTTCCTTTCTTCTTCCACTTCTTCATACTTTGTTTTTACCATTATAAAATAATAACTCCAGTATCATATATATACTGTTATGTTATTATAAATATGGTACAACCATATTCACTATTCTATCCATCCTTTGAGTAACAAGTCACCATACGTGCATACGCACGACTTACCGTCTCCACGTCGTGGTGTAATTGTTATTCAATAAATTAGTTTTTGTGTGGGTATAATAATGATGTGCAACTCATTAAAATAATAAATATATCATGATAATGATTCTGTATATATGAAATACCATCCAATTATATATTATTTTAATATCAAAAGAATGATATTGTCACTCGTGCGTACGTACGGACTACCGTCTCCACGAACGCGATGAGATTCATTCTCCATCATATCCCTTCAAGTATAATTATTATTTTATGATTTAAAAATAATGTTTATGGACTTGATATCATTCTTTATATGAATAAGATACAACATATACATGAAAAACATGGCTTACTTAACAAAACACGTAAAATAAAATGAGTAAGTTAACACCCGAAACAACGATAATTTTATGATATTATTAACAAAGCAATGTTAAAAGATCATATATGATATCATATGAATGTATATGATTCTTGAATAATTCAATAACAATTATTTAACGATTTTACAGGAGGTTAACCTAACGTCGACCAAGGAACAAGTACAAAGTAAGGGGTTTCTTAACTCACTCTTAATTTCGTGAGAATTCCATTGTTCACCACTTAATTATTGCATGTGGTGTATGTGTACTAACCATGATTGTATTCATTGTGTAATATAATTTAATTTATGGGTATTTACATCATAATTTTATGATCCTTATTTCATGGGTGTATGTTTCGTATGTTTCCTAATCGATAAGGGAATTCCAAATTTCAATTTCCACTCATTCGGCATTACACATACTTCATTGACTATTTTACTCCAAGATTATGTGTGGAATCACTATTCATTTGATTATGTCATAATTTCCACCCCCTTTTTGTGGATATAATTTTGATACACATAATCACTCCATTGATAATTTCTCAAGTCATCGATATGAATTTGATAAGAGTAATTTTAACTCATTCTCCATTTGTTGAGTTAAACATCCAATTCATTGGTGTTGTTTTTACAAGATTATGTGTGAATTTCCTTTGATTGTTATACAATGAATATACAATCATATTAGGTGTATTTATATTTGTCACACATAACTATGTCGTCGATTTATCCTTAACCTAAGGGTAAGACCTTTACGAGAGATTTATTCTCAGTTTACATTCCATTGATACTTCTTTGTTGTTATACACCAAATCACTTTTATGTTGTGTATATAATGTACTTTGACATAGTACATCATGAATCCATTTATTCTCATGATAGTACAATGTTTTTATTACCTCAATTATTTGTATTCAAGTGTCTCTCTTTTGGTTAGAATCTCTAACTAAAATACTTTTTTTAGATGTTTTAAAGACTTATTCATCTAAATCTTGCTCATTAATGTCCATGTTTTAAAAATGTTTTTAAGGATTTATTTATATGGACATTAATGTTTTAAAATTAAAGCTCCTTTTAAAAGTTTCAAAGTTGTATGGGACAATTTGATTCAAAAATCTATTTTTAAATGGCTTCTTGACAAATAGTGTGACTTTTAAATGATTTCAAGAAAAAGGGGGATATTTCTCTCAAATAGATTTGATGATTATTTTCACCTATGTCAACATCCTTCATTATTCATGATTGAGGTTAATGTGATACAATACAATCTTCCATATTGTATCGAATGGGTTATGATTGACTATGGATGTGATATTTGTATACCATTCATGGTTTGTGGTTAAAGTATTGACATTTCGTATGCTAGTTTTAATACGAATGTTTATGTTATGTTTAAACCTCTTCATATGAGGAATGCATTGGACTTAATAAGTGACGGGTGGAGCCTTCTATATCTCCTCGATGCATCGGTAGGTCTCATGAGACAAACCAGAGTCTTGGCACAAGGCCTTGGCAAAATATTATTTGTAGTCTTGGCACGAGGCCTTGGCTATGTGGTTATGATAGTCTGACATTATGCATTCCATCATTATGAAAGTGGTTATTGGTATTGCATGTGATCATTCGACTAGTAGAATATCCATGTGAGTAAGTAAATGGCATTATTTTATTTTATCTTTTCCATTTTATGCTTAAGTTCAAGTTTAAAAGTCTTTCATTTTAGTTATAAACTGCCTTAAGTGTTTATGGTTATCTATGAAAGCTTCTGCTATAATGTTATCCTTAATGAGCATCTGAGCTCACCCCTTCCAATGTTTTATTTTTCCCAGGATTATGAAGAAGTAATTTATGAATGACCTGCAGGGATAGTATGAGGGGATATGAAGACAAGATGTTGTTGTAGTTTTTTACCTTACGATGTAATGTAAGACTTATGAATATATCTAGTGTTTCCAAAACTACTAAACTAATCTGTCTTTCGAGACTTGATCCTTTGTGATCATGCAAATGTAATGTAATAATGCCCGACTCTTGGTATCTAGGGTCGGGGCGATACATTTGGTATCAGAGAGAGGTTTAGTACAAACCTTTGAAGCTAGATTTAGATAAACTCTGATTAGACCACGTAGACCTAAGATGAACATTGAGGATTAGTATAGAAGAACTTCCTATAATTTTGGTACTGTAGAGATTTTGTGAGTTTTCCGAGCAATATGTCTCTGTCTGGATACGAGCAGGTAGAGGCGGCTCTGGCAAAGATGTATCTAGGGTTAAAGACCAAAAACACCGCTTTGAGCTAGACTCGAACGAGAACTGGTGCATGACAATGGGCCTTGCTGCACTCTTGGTTACGACACTCATGGGGGATATGCTTAGGATAATTTACATTTTCTTTACAAACCAATTTGAAGTATAATATATAAGATGAGAGTAAATGACCTTGGTTGATCCTAATGTGTTTCAAATTGAGATTATGGTGACATGATATTATTTAAATAATTTTATGACTACTGTTACTCACACAATGCTTTCTGGTTTTAGTCAATGGATGGATTCCAAGGAAGTCCTAGTAACTTTGAGAATGATTTACAAGGTGGGAACGATGGTGTAAATGAGCAACAAAATGGAGTGTTGATTGGCATGAAAGATATCGTGTTCATTCCAAATCAGTTTTCCAAAAATATGATCAACAACATATATATTAACAAACTCTCATACTCAACAAGGAAGAGAAAGGTGATGAATGATAAGAGCTCCAGCAATGGAGACCATGGAAAAAAGAACCCTCAATTTCCATCATGCAAGAAATGTGGTAGGAGACACCCGGGAAAATGTCTCAATGGGACCAAGAAATGCTTTACGTGTGGGAAGGAAGGACATAAAGTGAATAATTGAAGAAGGAAAATGAAGAGTACTATAGAAGAAGATAAAAATGGTCCCAAGAATCAATTAACAGTCATTTGCCATAAATGTAGGGGACATGTCCATTACCCGAGTGAATGCACTATTCTATAAGATATTTTCTTGGTCAAAGAAGAAGCTATGTGGAAATAAATGGTTGGAGAAATGTTTAAAAAGTATTAGTGCTCCTTGTTGATGGGTTTACAGTGGAATAATTTTCCCTTGTATTTGTAACCCCACAGTTTTCCATGTGAGAGTGATATTTGAGAAAGAATTATCTCTTATCTTGTGGATATAGTTATAAAAAACCATTTGGTGTTATATGATCATTGGGGTTTGAGAGAATTATAAGTTATTATAATTTGGGATGAAACTTCAAGGTATGATATAACATTTGTGGTTAAATTTATGTTATGGTATTTTGAGGAATTTATCTCATTTTGGCAATATTATAAAATATAGTTTTTGAAAAAGGACAACACGTAGACCGTGTGACAACCCGTCGCTTCGGACAAAGCTGTGGGAATCGAACCCACAACCAAAGTGCGATTGCGATTTATCGCCTACCACTGGACTATGTGAAGTCCCTGGATAGTGTGACTAATTATTTTTAGTTAAATGATTTTATTGATCAATAATAAGTTTATTTGGGTTCTTATGTCTTATCAAATGAATACCCTTGGTATAAGAAAATGATTTTGTGATTAAGTGATAAATGTTATTTTGGAAGATGTTCGCTTTGTTGGGAACACTATATGCCCAAGTAAAATAGAATACTATGGGGTTTCATTTGTGGAGTAATGGTAGATTTTTATCTACGTTTTTATTTTGGATTTATAGTGATTTGGGTTATTTATGGAAATGATTAACCTGTAATAGAGAATATGTGATTAGGTTAATTACTTTTAAGTATGTGAATTTAAGAGTATTTGATGTCATTTGGAGATACAATTTAAAATGGGAGACTACATAATCAAATTATTCAATGTTTTGGGTTTAAATATTACTTTGGATTATATGGAAGGATTTTAAGGACAATTTATTATTGAATGGTATTTATTTAACTTTGGGGTATTGTTGGTTTAATTTTAGAAATTAAGATGAGTGATTATTTCTCTCAAGGAATATCCTTTTGGGGGATCATTTTATCTTGTACTAACCATTTTGGTTATGATTAATCTCTAAAGAAAATGTAAATATATAGTTCATCCTGGATGGATCATGTGATTCTATAGAAGTTTATTTTAGCTCTTCCAGTGTGACCAAGTCTTCTTGAATACTCATCTTTTAAAAAAAATGAGTTAGTGGTGGAAATTTATTAAAGAATGAAAATCTACTTAAAAAGTAAGTATATATCTTTATATTATTAGTCAATATCATAAATTAATTCCTCATCGTTATGTAGTGTAACTTAAAACAAAAAATGTTGTCCGTTTACTTTCCTACTAGGAGACTAACGACCGTTTGTCCCAACAGAAGTTTGTGGTTTTCTTATTGTTAACTTTCACCTGATCATGATTTCTATCCCTCTCCATCAGAATTTGACACATAGTTTATCATCCATATCCATGTTTTCCAACATGGAATCCGAGTATGGGTTATCTTGGTTGACCTTTATACCTCTTTTTTTTCTTTTAATGTGATAGTTTTATTGAATCTCTTTCCGATGTGGGACATTCCATTATATTCCCAATCACAATTTTAAAAAAATTGCGAGGACGCAATTTATTGTAGGAGGGGAGAATGTAACACCCCAATCTTCCACGGTACACTTCTCTTTGAATAATACAATAGCGTGTGTTGTACACAACATTGAGTTCAAGCGCACCACGACTTACCAAACTAGCCGATCAAAAGAGGTTATGAAAAGTATTAACGGAATTTTAAATATTATATTATCCTTATAATTTTAATCCATATTATGAGTTTCTAAGACATGATTTATGAACAAATTCATTTTTTTAGAGAAAAGAAGTATTTTTCAAAAAATGAAATTTTACCGCCTTTTAATGGCAAAGCCTATTTAGATCCAATATTTGAAAATTTTATATATTCAATGTGACAAAATGAAATTATTCTTTATAATCAGGAAATAAGAATTTAGTTTCAATAATGTTTTGGTGTCTTTCTGATAACTTTCATATTTGGGTGAATGGTGAAAAATACTATATTTTATCTGAAAACAACTTTTTTAATCAAAATAATTTATATTGTTAAATTATACATTTTAAAGGTTTGGAAGTATAAATAGATTATATTATTACTATTTAATCCAATGATGGTCATTTTAAGTAATTTCACCTTGAAATTGGACATAAACAAGTGTCAAACATTTGATAGTTAGTATTTCTAAAAATACGCCTTTTGGTTTCGAAAGCTGGAATCAATTTTAAATTAATAAATGCAACTTTTATGTTTTGATTCTGGTAAAATAGACTTCATTTTTGGATTCAGAATAACGAAATTATCCTAGGGTGAAATTTTGGTGCTTTTCGGATAACTTTTATATATTGATGAATAGTGAAAATTACTAAATTTTATTTAAAAACAACTTTTTTAATCGAAATAATTAATATTGATAAATTATGAATTTGAGTGGTTTAAAAGTATATTTAGAATATATTTTTACAATTTAATTCAATGTTTTTCATTGGACATAATTTCACAATTAAACCAGATATAAACAAGTGCCAATCTTTTGATAGTTATTATCTCTTAAAAACACGCTTTTTGTTTTTAACAATGGGAATTATTTTTAAATTAATTTCTGCCACTTCTGTGTTTTGCATTTAGAAAAATTTATCCCATATTTGTAATCAGGATGTTCAAATTGTGTAAATAGGTATCTTTTATTTTTAGACATTTTGATTAATTACTGCGGTAAATATTTTATTTACCATGGTTAAGGGTAAATTCGGTAAATAAGGGTTAAAAAAATATATTATAATAATACTAAATTACTCTAAAACGTGTCTTAACCCTATTGGGTGATACATGGACGGCCATGGGAATCTTTGGGTCAATTTTGGGACCTCATGGATCCAATTGTAAGTGATAATGACACTTTATTTTAATTAAGTTAAAATGAATACAAAAATGACACAAGCATATATATTTTAGCAAAACAATTGTTACATAAGGATATACATGTTGGATATTAGACTATAAATATTCATTAGAAAGATAACACGATTTAATACATAATGATATTTTTCATGTAATTTTTAGACATTAAATAATTTATGTTATTTATGACACAATTATGATGTAGTAATTACTATAATAGTGAAAAATTAAAATAATTGATAATATAAATACCCAAATAAATATAATTTGAAACTTTTAATGAATTAAACTAATTTTCAAGGATAATATGATATATTAGTATTGATTTAATTGACTTTTTTCGAAGTAATCAATCTGTTATGAGTTTCAAAAAAAATCAACTATTGAAAAGTGTCAAAATTGACATAAAAGAGTTTTTAAAACAAATATAATATTATTAATTGGTATTAAATTCCTAAAAATCTAAGGTTCGTACAAGAGACTTATATCATAATAGGTGTCTCATTAATGGACCACATGGGGGTCACTTGGATGTATATAGTATGTTTATTAACTATATAATATAAAAATACAAAGTGACATGGTAAATGTCAAACTAATTAACTAAGAGTTAAAACTAAATGATAAGGTTAATATAATGACCCAAACCTGTCTAAATTATATTGGTTGAATGGTTTTAGACCTATCCCAACCTTAAACTTTTAATAATAAACTTTGGAGCCATTAGAAATCGAATATGAATTTCTTATAAACTAATATTTCTATCATTTCCAAAGGTGCCCCTCACCCCTCTTATAAAGGGGCACTCCTACTTTTTTTTCGTCACACATTCAAAGCCTTTTGGTTCAGCCAAACTCCATTCAAATACTCTCCCAAATTCCCTAAATACAACCTAGAGGCCTTATTTTGATCAGAAAGCCAACCTATGGATCCCTTTTGATCAAATCAGAAGAAAGAACCTGAAGAAGAGGTAATGATTTCACCACCCTTTTCCAAGTTCCTTTCTTCTTCCACTTCTTCTTCCTTTTTTTTACCATTCTAAAATAATAAATCCAGTATCATATATATACTGTGATGTTATTATAAATATGGTACAACCATATTCACTATTCTATCCATCCTTTGAGTAATATGTCACCATATGTGCGTACGTACAGCTTACCGTCTCCACGTCGTGGTGTAATTGTTATTCAATAAATTATTTTTTGGGTGGGTATAATAATGATGTGTAACTCATTTAAATAATAAATATAACTTGATAATGATTCTTTATATATGAAATAACATCCAATTATATATTATTTCAATATCAAAAAAATGATATTGTCGCTCGTGCGTACGTACGGACTACCGTCTCCACGAACACGATGAGATTCATTCTCCATCAAATCCATTGAAGTATAATTATCATTTTATGATTTAAAAAAAATGTTTAAGGACTTGATATCATTCTGGATATGAATAAGATAGAAAATATACATGACAAACATGTCTTACTTAACAAAACACATAAAAGAAAACGAGTAAGTTAACACCCGAAACAATGATAATTCTAAGATATTATTAACAAAGTAATGTTAAAAGATCATATATGATATCATATGAATGTATATGATTCATAGATAATTCAATAACAATTATTTAACCATTGTACAGGAGTTTAACCTAACGTCGACCAAGGAACAAGTACAAAGTAAGGGGTTTCTTAACTCACTCTTAATTTCGTGAGAATTCCATTGTTCACCACTTAATTATTGCATGTGGTGTATGTGTACTGCCCATGATTGTATTCATTGTGTAATATAGTTTAATTTATGGGTATTTACATCATAATTTTATGATCCTTCTTTCATGGGTGTATGTTTTGTATGTTGCCTAATCGATAAGGGAATTCCAAATTTCAATATCCACTCATTCGGCTTTACGCATACTTCATTGACTATTTTACTCCAAGATTATGTGTGGAATCACTATTAATTTGATTATGTCATAATTTCCACTCCCTTTTTTGTGGATATACTTTTTATACACATAATCACTCCATTGATAATTTCTCAAGTCATCGATATGAATTTGATAAAAGTAATTTTAACTCATTCTCCATTTGTTGAGTTAAACATCCAATTCATTGGTGTGTTTTTACAAGATTATGTGTGAATTTCCTTTGATTGTTTTACACTGAATATAAAATATTATTAGGTGTATTTATATTTGTCACACATAACTATGTTGTTGATTTATCCTTAACCTAAGGTTACGACCTTTACGAGAGATTTCATCTCAGTTTACATTCCATTGATACTTCTTTGTTGTTATACACCAAATCACTTTTATGTGGTGTATATAATGTACTTTGACATAGTATATCATTAATTCCTTTATTCTCATGATATTACAATGTTTTTATTACCTCAATTATTTGTATTCATGTGTCTCTCTTTTGGTTAGAATCTCTAACTAAAATACTTTTTTTAGATGTTTTAAAGACTTATTCATCTAAATCTTGCTCATTAATGTCCATGTTTTAAAAATGGTTTTAAAGATTTATGTATATGGACATTAAAGTTATAAAATTAAAACTCCTTTTAAAAGTTTCAAAGTGGTATGGGACACTTTGATTCAAAAATATATTTTTAAATGGCTTCTTGACAAATAGTGTGACTTTTAAATGATTTCAAGAAAAAGGGGGATATTTCTCTCAAATAATTTTGATGATTATTTTCATCTATGTCAACATCCTTCATTATTAATTATTGAGGTTAATGTGATAAAATAAAATCTTCAATAGTGTATCGAATGAGTAATGATTGACTGTGGATGTGCTATTATTATACCATTCATGGTTTGTGGTTAATGTATTGACATTTCATATGCTAGTTTTAATACGAATTTTTATGTTATGTTTAAACCTATTCATATAAGGAATGAATTGGACTTAATAAGCGATGGGTGGAGCCTGCTATAGCTTCTCGATGCATCGATAGGTCTCATGAGACAAACTATTGTCTTGGAACAAGGCCTTGGAAAAATCTTATTTGTAGTCTTGGCACGAGGCCTTGGCTATGTGGTTATGATAGTGTGGCATTATTCATTCCATAATTATGAAAGTGGTTATTGGTATTGAATGTGATCATTCTACTAGTAGAATATCCATGTGAGTAAGTAAATGGAATTATTTTATTTTTTCTCTGCCATTTTATGCTGAAGTTAATGTTTAAAAGGCTTTCGTTTTAGTTATAAAATACCTTAAGTGTTTATGCTTATCTATAAAAGCTTCTGCTATAATGTTATCCTTACTGAGCATCTGAGCTCACCCCTTCCAATGTTTTATTTTTCCCAGGATTATGAAGAAGTAATTTATGAATAACCTGTAGGGATAGTATGAGGGGATATGAAGACACGATGCTGTTGTAGTTTTTTTACCATATGATGTAATTTAACACTTATGAATATATCTAGTTTTTCCAAGACTACTAAACTAATCGGTCTTTCGAGACTTGATCCTTTGTGATCATGAAAATGTTATGTAATAATGCACCGACTCTGGGTATCTAGGGTCGGGGTGTTACAACATGTCTAGGGGAAAGTTAACCATAAGAAAATCATAAACTTGTGATGGGTTAAATGGTATTCGATTACCTAGTAGAAAAAGTTAATAGACAAATTTTTTGTTTTAAGTTAATTTTTATTGATGAATATATTCATAAGGAAAAATAATTACTTATCATGTTGACTTTAAACTTTTTTTAGATTTCTTACACAAACTCATATTTTCTCCAAAAGATGAGTATTTAGGAAGACTTGTTCACTATAATCTACATCTAGAGAATGACCTAATCCAAAAAAGAGAACTATATACTTACCATTTCTTTAGACGTTAACCAAAACCAAAACCAAAATGGTTAGTACAAGATCAGATAATCCAGAAAAGGATAACCCTTTATAAAAAGAAAATCTATTCTGAATCTCAAGAATTTTTCCAACAAAACCCAAAGTTCAACGAGGACCATTCGATAATAAATTTGTCCATAAAATTATTCAAAGTAAACCAAACTAAGATTGAAACCAAAATATTTGAATGATTTAGTCATATAGTCTTCCAAGGTACAAATTAACTTTTACCTCCAAATAATAGCAGTTGCTCTTAAATTCTCATATTGAGAAGTAATTAACCTAATAACATATCCTTGATGATAGGTTAATCATTTCCATAGATAACCCAAAATAAACTTACTCTTGATTCCTAAAATCATATAACTAAAAAGAATTAGTCAAACTAACTAGGGACTTCACGTAGTCCAGTGGTAGGTGATAAATACCAGCCGCACTTTGGTTGTGGGTTTGATTCCCGCAGCTTTGTCCGACGCGACGGGTTGTCACACGGTTTGCGTGTTGTCCTTTTTCCAAAACTATATAATTCTTAAAACATTCCCCAAAACGAGATAAAATCTTTAAAAATAATCATAACATATTTTAACCTCAAGTTTATCTCATGCCTTTCATTTTCCATCATAAAATATAATAACCCATAATTACCTCAAAAGTAAGGATCATATAAACTCTAATGGTTACCTTTATAATTATTACCTGAACTTCCACATCGATTGGTCATCTCGTACATGATGCATTACAGATCATACCGAGGTTCAAGTGGTTGATCATGAATCCTTGATAGTTGGTTTAAAACCACAATTATAGAAAATCCATATTTTAAAATCACAATTTTAAAATTAAGAACACATGCACTTCATTCAAATTCCAAATTTTCATGATTTCCAAAATTTTCCAAACAGTCACAAATAGGGATTTCTAAAAAATGATAAATAGACAAATCACACAAAATTCAACACAAGATATTGAATTTGAAAGAATTAATATATGTTATACTAAGTGGATCCTTGAGAAAAGCCACATACCTCAATGGTTTTGACAAAACTAGACAATAAATGAAGAACGCTTAAGAAAAGTAGGTTGATTCTTCCAAAAACCTCCTTAGATTTATTATCCTAGAAATATCAAAACAAATTTCAAATTATTTGGATTCAAAACTCATTGATATACCCATAACAGTTGTAGATCTGAGAAACCAAGAAAAGGGGAGAAGTAGATCAAATTAGATCTAAAATACAGATAAAGAACGATGAAGAACGACATCATAACTCAAGAATCCTGATTTAAAACACCATGGGAAGCCTTAGTATTGACCCCCAATTCACTTGGGAGAGGTTATTCTACTTTTAAGGAAGATAAAACCTGAGTTATGGCCACAAAGGAGACAAAATGAGAAATTTATAGGAAAAAATGAGTGAGTTGCACTTTTTATGATCTCATTTAAACCATGTGCACAATTAGTTCACATGATTAGTCACAAGTTGTGCTTACAATGAATTAGATAGTGCCTAGAAAAACGCTCATTATAACGAACCGAGCATTTGAATAATACTTTTTACAATTTTTTTGTGTTATTTTTTTTATACTCAACAAAAATATATCCTTTTATTAATGAAGTGTGTATAATTAAAATGAGATGTTGGGTTTCAACTATTGTATGACTATTGTTCAATATGACCATTGGAAACTATACCCTTGAAATTATGATTATTTTTTATATATACAGATGATCATGGTTAATTAATACAGAATGATGATTTGATTCCCTCATCCAGTAGACTTGGGACGTACAAAGCCCATCTACTGAAAGTTGGGAAAGAGGCAGCATAAACGGGCTTTCCTATAGACTAATCCCTAGACGAGCTTCAACATATTATTCATGAACGTAACTGACTTTGATAAAAGTTCAATCTGATAGAAATCATCTCTAGGTCCATGTTTTCCATGATGCCCCAATATTGTTTCACCATTGCACACCTTACTCTTAAGTCTTATGCTGGTTTTATAAGGGGCTATTTAATGAGGCCTTGGTAAATATTGTAAATCTATTATTATAAATAAATTTTTTGTTTCATCATTCATGTTTTAGGAATATATTTTCTTAATAAAGTATATACTTAATTAAGACAAATTTGATAAACTGGTTTTAGAAGAAAAAATCATACCTTCCAGATATTTTTCATACATAGATAATTATTATGGTAAAATAAACATCATTTTTTAATTTTAAATGTCAAAATCAATCTAGGACGAATTTTTTAGAAGTTTTATACGATGTTTCAATTTTATGAACAAAATTTTATGAACATGGTTTTTTGATGAATTGTTTTTTACGAATAGTGTTTTTTGATGAATAGTAATGAATATTTTATTAATAAATAACATTCTAAATGTAATTATTTTAAAAAATATAACATACATGGTTGTAATCAAGGTGAAAAATGTGGTTTAATAAGATCAAAGTTATTTTCTGCTGAATATTAGCACTCCCCTTTGGAATATTAGTATTACCCTTATGATTTGTAATTTTACTAATGGATAAGTAACATCCTGTAAGGAGGTATAAATAAGTTTTAGTCATCTTATGTGGTAATGTGATATAATTATATCATAGTATAAGTAAATACATGTTTTAGAAATTTTTAGTCAACTATTTTTATTTTATTTATTTAATTTAAAATTAAATTATTTTTTATAAAATGGAGGTCACTTTTTTATTCTACATGTCAAAAAATGGTTAGGGTGAAGTTTTTGGGATTATTATGGAACTGTTGAATTTTCAGTGAATAGTAAAAATACAGTTTTGAGTTTTTGGTAAGTTTAATAACATCATATTGATGAAATAAATAATATAAAATTCTGGTAGACTTGTTTACAGTAAAATATTATATGAGGTTTCACATGTATCTAAAACAAAGGGAAAATACCATGAGAAAGACAATGGTTTTGAAAATACAACTAATGAGGTGTCCCTTAGAAATTTATAAAATATTCGCTCACTTTTTATATAAATACCAAACCCATTAATTCATTTAGCTCATTAAAAATTCCACCTAAATTAATCTATGGTCTTTTTAACTCAATACGAGTCCTCCCAGGGTTCCCTAAATCCACTCAAGTTCTCATCCTTCGAATTGTTGATGTTACCCTTCATGGTAAGGGAACCTTTCACCCTCCCGTTTTAGTCAACACTTATTTTCTATTATGTCTTTGAATTTCCATCTTCATATGTTGGGGAAAGATATTATATATCTGTATTACTTTCCTATTGATGTAAATATGATTATAAATTCTTTTCTTCTCACATCAACTCCTTTTCTGAATTTTTAAGTGATGCTATTAGGATGCCAAAGTTTTGTAAAATAAATCACATATTCACTTTTCCTTCGTGTTTTCATTTCATGTGGAATTCCATTCAAATATCCATTACAAGATATTATTTATATTTATTCTTTACCTATACTGTATTATGATTTATTTATGAGTGGGTGACCCTTGTCCCCTCAATTTTTTAATGTTTTTTATAATCATGTTACAAAGCCATTACGCTGTATAATTTTTGTCACAAAATCCCTCTATTTTCCTCATGAAATTTTCATATTATATTTATGTGAATACCCAATCCTATTTATTTAAAGTATTATTAATCAAGAAATAAAAATGATTTATTTTATAATGGAATTGAAATACATAAAACCTTAATTCCCTTTCAATGGGTTATAAATGAAATAATGATCATGTTTTTATGAACTTTTGAAAACATCATGTTTTTTATATGAGACCCCTTTTATTTATTGTGTTTGGGTTATTTATGAATTGTTTGATTATGATATTTGTGGATCGAATGAAAATAAATAAATATTAAGGGTGTAACCTAATACCACTCTAATGCATTAGGTAAAGAATATATCAATAAAGATGACAAGTTTTACAATAACTTGTTGAATAAATTTGGTAATGTTTAGAAAACCATGGGGATGGACCTTTGTGATAAGATTATGAATGTCTTAATTAAATGTTTTAGCCACATTTTCAAGTGATAATTAAAATTATTATTTCTATAATATTCCTCTTTATCAATCCATTATTATATTCCCCATTTTCTTATTGATACCGATCATGTTCACATGTAAACTGTTTCACTTATTTGTCCTTACTAGGCCTTCTACTCACCCTTTCCATTGATGTATTTCTCCAGGTTATGAGATGTAATAATTTTACATATAATAAACAATTCAAGAAGATTTTCAATGGGATTAAAATAAGTTTTTATGTTTTCATGTGTTATGTAACTTTTTCAAAGACACTACAATTTAAAAAACCTCTATTTGTAAAATCAAATGAAAATTTGTTTAATAAATAGTCGGGATTCCATAGTTAGAATAAAAGGATAGTTTAGTTATTTCTGGAAATTAGGGCATGAAAACCACAAGAACAACTCTATTGAAAATTTTAAATATCGGAAAACATTATGGTATATTTTTGAGATATAAAGTACGAGGTTTTTGAAAAAATAAATCCTTATAGGGATATGAACACGGTGATGTGGCTCAGGCACAAATATACCTAGGAGTGAAAACTCTGACAAGGAGTTTTGGGCTTGACCCTATGTATCCTGTTACACGGAAATGGGTCTTTCTATACTCCAGGTTTAAAACTCCTAGGGTATATGGTTGGTTGATCAAAATATTTTTGTGAATCATTATGAAGGATTTATAGAGAAATGTAATTGTTGTTAAAGAATAATATGTTTAAGCATAATGATTTAAGACATAAAACACTTTCTTTTTAAATTATCATAAAATTATATATGTTTCCCAATATTGTTTTATTGTTTTATAAAATGGGTACAGTATGAGGAACTGTGAAAATGGTGACCACAATGGAATATGTGCTAACAGACCTACGATGGTAGTCGTAATGGGAAATTCCATTAGAATGATGAACCAACTGACTCATGTTATGTGAAATAACATGAATCAAGCAGAGAGACCGATTTCACTATGAAGGGAAAAAATTATAGTGAGTCCATTATGTATCAATGACCACAAAAATTATGTGGATATAACAACCCATTGATTTCTGAAATGAGGATCATATATATCAATAAGATATTTTCTATGATATACTGTTCTGAATATGGGACCTAGCTATTTACCGCTTAGAGGAAAAAGTTGATCTATTATGGGAATTGATTAAAAAAATGAGTCCAGGAGTAGATGTTGAAGCTATAGAGTGGGAGGAGCTCATGGGTATCTTCTTCAATAAGTATTTACTTCTTTATATGAGAACAGAAATGGATAAGGAGTTTCTTGAGCTGAAGTAGAAGGAGAATGAATCCATTGGAATTAATGTGATGAATATCATAGGACATTCATGTTACACCACAAGCATGGTCATGGATCCTAATGGGAAGGTTGAGAGATTATATGGTGGACTAAGACCTAATCTGTGGAAGAATCCAACCAACTGAGATTGTGATAGTTATGAGTAGATCGTGGATTTTTCAATGAAAGTAAAACATGAGTTTGATGAGATGTTGTGGTCTCATAAATCCAATGGAAACATAGGGATAAATGGAGCATATTTTAGGGTGGACCTTTTATCAAGGAAGAGGAGACAAGAAAGTGCAACATCCCACATGTAATAAATATGGGAAGAAGCATTCAGGGAACTACCTACTCAAGAGCTGGATGTTTTAAAAGTATGGAAGAGAAATCCATATCACGTGGAATTTTTGTAGTGAGGTGAAGTATCAATATCCCAATAGTAATTAAAAATGGATGATGGTCTAGTCCATACTTGAATTCCCCTGCAATATGTGTGGATAACTTGGGAACATTTCAAATTAGAGTCCAAATCGAAGGGAAGTGGAGGGAAATCACAATCAGCCTCAACAAAGGATAGGGGACCAAGGTAATGCATTTTCTATCACTACAGCTAAAGTTAAAGCACCAAATGATTTTTTGGAACTTACTCTTGTTGTTCTCTGAAAACTAACAAGTACATTATATGATTCGGGTTACATGGATTCCTTTATTTCCTCCTTGTGTTTATAGAATTTAGAATCAACCCATGAATTGATAAAACTAGACTTATTAGTCAAGATTCCTGGTGGTATTATCCAAGAATAATCAATGTTTTGAAACTCTAGTATTTACTTTAGGGGAAAAATATTATTAAAAATCTAGAGGTAATTCCCATACTGAAATTCAACATTATTCTAGGGATGGACTGGATCTCAAAGTTTAATGATACTATCAAATGAATAAGTAAATAAATATCATTATTCTTGAATGGAAAACATATATTTTTCTTCCAAGGAGAGATATATCAACCAAATATTTGTCTATAAGAAACTATTATATCATTCTTTATGGAGTTTATCGGTGAAGAAAAAAAAGAAATGAGAGTATAAGGAGAGAATATTTCCCCTTCATCGAAGAATACATTGACGTATTTACTAAGGAGTTACCCATACCTCCCATAGAAATAGAGGAATATTTCTCTATTGAACTCATACGTAGATCTCATTCGATATCAGAGACCCCATATAGGATGGAAAATGTGAAGTTGGAGGTATTAAGGAAACAAATCCATGATCTTTTGGAAAGTATTTTATCTATCCTAGTGTGTCTCCTTGGGGAGCACGTGTTCCTTTTGTGAAGAAGAAAGATGGATCAGTATGACTATGCATTGATAATAGTGAACTAAAAAGGATCACATTGAAGAAAAAATACACTCTTACAAGAATTTATGACTTATTTGAACAACTTCATGGGGCCAAATTCTTCTCATGGACTGATCCTTGATCCTATTATCCTCAATTGAGGGTGAAGATGGATGATTTTATAATAACTGAGTTTATATAAAGATATGGGCATTATGAATTTGTTTTTATGAACATAGGATTGACTAATGAACCTACTATTTTTAAGGAATTGATGAATAGAGTCTTTAAGGACTACCATGATAATAGATTGGTAGTTGTTATTGATGATATTATAATATATTCCAAAAGTTTATAGGAGAATGAGGATCATTAAAGGGTTATTTTTCAAACTATACAAAAGGATATTTTTTTTTGGAATTTTTAGAAAATATGAATTTTGGTTACATCAAGTTTCATTCTTAGGGAAAATTTTAACCAATTAAGGAATCATAGTTGACCCAAAATATATAATGGTTTTAGTGGAGTGGCCTCAACATAAAAAAAATAATTTAAAATCATAGTTTCTTTAGACTAGTGGGATATTATAAGAGGTTTTGGAAAAATGTTTCATGACATTATAATACATTAACCATGCTATCTCGAAAAGTGTTGAATTTGCTCTGGACAAAGGAGTGCGAGGAATATTTCCAAGAGCTGAAGAATAGATTGGATATTTCACCCATTCTAACTCTTCCCTCAATGAGAAAAGGAATCATCATTATTAGTGATGAATCTATTAAAGTTCATGGGTGAATACCCATGAAAAATGAAAAGGTTATTTTTTATTCATCTCAATAGTTGAAGGCTCACGAGAAAAACTATCCCATGCATGATTTAGAGCTGTTTGAGGTCATTTTTTCTCTGAATATATAGAGGCACTATATTTATAGGGATAAATGTGATATATACATATACCATGAATGTTTGAATTATATTTTCACACAAAAGTAATTGAACATGAGACAAAGGACATAGTTGGAAATTCTAAAAGACTGTTATTGTTCAATTCATTATCATCCTTGGAGAGTAAACAAAGTCACTAAAGCATTGAGCAGGAAAGACCCAGTTGTTCTATCCATGATGAAGATTAAAAAAGATCCTTTGATCAATGACCTAGTAAAGATGGAAATTTCAATTATAAGGTAATGAACTTCATTAACCCTATCGCAAATGATTTTTTATCTGTTATTACTAGAGAATATCAAAAAATAATAGAAAGAAGATCCTTTGTTACAAAAGTCGTTTTAAGGATGTGAATGATGGGTTGTTTCTTGAGATCAATATTGATCAATAAGGTTTACTATAATTCCATTCAAGACTATGTGTTCCATCTATTCTAAAAATATAGAAAGAGCTAATGGATTAAGCTCATAGATCTACTTTCTCGATAAATCCTGGAATCACGAAAATATATAGGGACCATTGTGATCATTTTTGGTAGGATAATATGAACAGGGAGATTGCTAACTATACTATAAGTTGATTGGTATGTCATCAAGTGAAGTTAGAGGGAAAACATAAAAAAGGGTTATTGCAACAACTACCCATACCAAAATGTAAGTGGGACAATATCAATATTGACTTTGTCACTGGTGTCCTGAGAACATCCAATCGAAACAATGTGATTTGAGTTGTAGTGGACTGTCTCACCAAGAATGAACATTTTATCTATATTAATGAATATTTCTCTCATGATCAAAATTCTAGTATTAATGTGAAGGAATTGGTAATGCTTCATGTAGATCCACTTTCTATCGTATATGATCGTGATCCAATGTTAACATTAAAAGTCTAGATAAGTCTTCAATATGCTGTGAGTAATGAATTGAATTTTAGTCTAGCATATCACCCTCAAACTATTTTCCAATCTGGAAGGACAACTCAAGAACTCTAGAACATTCTAATAACATGATTAGTGGAATTTAATGGTGGATGGGATCAATGTATGCCATTACTTGAGTTCTATTACCCCAATAGCTTCCACCAAATCATTAAAATGGCACTATATGAAGATATTTATGGGAAGTGATTTAGAAATATTACTTGTTGGTATTAATATGGTGAGAGAGAGAGATTCTGGGGAATTATCTTGTGCAGGAGAAGACAAAAAGGTTCAGGCCATCTACCAACACATTAAGGCTTCTCAGAGTCAGAAAAAGAGCTATGTCGGAAACCGTCGAAGGGACTTGGAATATGATGTTAGTGACAATGTATTTCATCAAATTTCACCTTGGAATAGAGTCATTAGGTTTTTGAGGAATGGGAAGTCAAACCCTATGTACATTAACCCCTATGAAATCCTTGATCGCATAGGAGAAGTGTCCAATCTGACTACACTTCCTCTAAATCCGGCACATGTTCATGAAGTCTACCACGTATCCCTCTTGGGTAAGTACAAACATGCCCATTAAAATTTAGTAAATCCAATGGTTGTGAAACAGAAATATGATCTCTTTTATGAGGAGCATCCAGTAGAGATCATTCATCATAGAGACAATGTTATGTTGAACAAAACTACCCACCTTGTTATAGTAGTGTTGTGTAGGACCACAAACATTAAGAAGCCATGAGGGAGCAAGAATAGTCTATGAGGTAGAAGTAACCACACATTTTCTCCTTTAAGGGTTTGAATTGAAATTTAAAAGATGAAATTTCTTTAGGGGGGAAGAATGTAACGACCCAAAATTTTGAATAATATTTTTTTCCTGAATTTCTTTGTTATTTTATTTTATACACAACAAAACTATATCCTTTTATTAATGTACCCAGTATAATTAAAATGACACCCTTTGGTTTCGACTATTATTTGAACGTTGGTCAATATGAGTGTTGGAAACTATATTGTTAATGTAATGATTATTGCTTATAAATACAGATGATTATAGTGAATTAATAAATAAAGTTGAGTCAGTATCCTCATCCAGTAGACTTGGGTCGTACAAAGATGGAATTTCAGGGCTTGAGAAGGAGGTAGCACCACTAGGCTTTTCTCTAGACCAGGCCCAAGCATAGATTCAACATATTAATCTTGAATTTAATCGCCTTCGTAGGATGTTCAAGATAATAGAAATCACCACTTGAGAAATGTTGTCCGAGCCACCCTCAGATTCTATCACCAAGACACACATTACTCTTAGGTCATATGCAAGTGTAATAAGGGGCTATGTAACTAGGCCTTAGTTATATTGTGTAGTCCTTTGGTACAAATAAAATTTCTATTTCATAATTCCTATTTTAGGAATATCTTTTATTAATAAAGGATATGTTTAATTAAAAAAATTTCATAAAATGTTTTTAGAAGTAAAAAAAGTACTTTTTATATTTTTTTCATACATAAAGAATTATTATGGTAAAATAAACATCATTTTTAAATTTCAAATGTCAAAAATAATCTAGGATTATTTTTTAGAAGATTTCTATGAAGTTTAAATTTGGTGATTAGTATTTTATGAATAGTGTGCCTTGATGAATGATATTTTTTTGATAAATAGTAAATAAATATTTTATTATTAAATAACTTTTTCTATAAAATTAATTTAAAAAATATGATATAAATGGTTATAGTTAGGGTAAAAAATGTGGTTCAATAAGATCAAAATATTTTTTTGGTGAATAGTAACATTACCCTTTGAAATATTAATTTTACCCTTATGAATGGTAGTTTTAATAATGGATAATTTACATAAAAAAGGTGTTATACATATGTTTTATTCATCTAAAGTGGAAATGTGATATAATTATATCATAGTATAAGTAAATAATTTTTTTTTGAAATTATTAGTCATGTATTAGTATTTTATTTATTTAATTTAATTTAAAATGAAATTAATTTTTATAATTTTTCCCCTTTTGATTGTACAAATCAAAAAATGGTTGGGGTGAATTTTTGGGATTTTTTATAAATAGTTAAATATTTTATGAATATTAAAAATATTGTTTTGTGTTTTTAGTATGTTTAATGACATCATAATGATGTAAAAATTATATTAAATTCTGGGTAACTTTTTTTATTGTAAAATATAATATGTGGTTTCCTAAGTGGGTAATGCCATGGGTAAATACCATGAGAAAGCCCATGTTTTTCAAAATATCAAAAATGATAGTTCTCTTTCAAATTAATAAAATATCCCCTTACTTTTGCTATAAATACCCATCCCATTCCTTCATTCCATTGATTAAAAATTCCTCCTCAACTATTGTATGGTATTTTACCTCCAAATTAGTCCTCCAAAGGATCCCCCAATCCCCCCAATGTCCCATCCTTCAAATTTTTAATGTTACTCTTCAAGGTAAGGGAGTCTTTCACCCTCCCTTTTTAGTCAACACTTATTTTATGTTTTGTATTTGAATTTCTATTTTAATAAGTCGGGGTATGATATTAAATATCCATATTACTGTACTATTTATGTTAATATTATTAGAAATTTTTTTTCTCTCATCAACTTATTTTTATAATTTTTATGTCACGCCATTAGGATGCCAGATTTTCATAAAATAAATCACATATTATATTTTCTTTTTGTTTTCCTTTTCATATGGTATGTCATTAAAATATCCATTCCATGATATTATTTCTATTTTATTCTATCCCTATACTATATTATGATTTATTTATGAGTGGGTGACCCTTTTAACCTCATTTTTAATGTTTTCTATAATCATGTCACATAGCCATTATGCTGTAGAATTTTCATCTCAAAATCCACCTCTTTTTCTCAATAAATTATCTTATTCTATTTAGGTGGATACCAAACAATATTCATTTCCAATATTATTCATCATGAAAAAAAATTATATATTTGATTCTAGGAGTTACATACATAAAACCCTCATTCCCTTTATAAGGGTTATAAATTACATAATGATCATGTTTTGAAGAACTTTTTAAAACATCATTATTTTTGTATAAAACCATTTTATTTTACTGTGTTTGGATTTTTTATAAAATGTTTGATTATTATATATGTGGATCACCTGAAAAAAAGGCATATTATGGGTGAACCCTGATACTGCTCCAATGCATTTGGTCATTAATTTATCTCAAGAGATGACAAGTTTTATGATACCTTGTTGAATAACCTTGGTTATTTTTTTGAAACCTTGGGGATGGACCTTGGTGATATGCTTATGAATGTATAAGTTAAATGTTTTATACACATATTCAATTTATGATTCATTTTATAATTTCTATCATATTTCTTTTTATCATTACTTTATGATATTCACCATGTTCTTATTGGTATCGCTCATGTTCACATGTCAACAGGTTCACTTGTTTCTCCTTACTGGGCCTTCTGCTCACACTTTACTTTCATGAGTGTCACCAGGTAATGAGATTCCATAATTTTAATTAAGTTGAAATTTTAAATAAGGGTTTCAAGGGGATTAAAATAATTTTTTTATGTTTTTATGTATTATGTAACATCTTCCAAGACACTAGACATTAATGATCCTCTATTTTTAAAATGAAATTAAATGTTATGTAATAAAAAGGTGGGATTACATACTCCCACGACCACCTCACACCGTCTCACTAACCGTGCGAACACCATGTTGAAGCTCTCCACCTCGAATATTCTCTTTCGCATGGTTACTACTAGTATTTCCACATGGTTTGGATAAACCATGTGAATCCTCTAGGCCTCTCCTTTTGTCCTCAAAACATAGTGAAATATCACAAAGCTCTCCAAAATTTTCTTATTATACTTTATATCCATAAAAAAAACAAATAAATGATCACTCAAAAGAAACCAGGGGTACAAGAAAAACTCTCCCATAAACAACTGGCCCTCAAAAACCACTACCTTCACGATAAATCATGGGATTTAACCACCTAGAAGAGGGACCATCCAAGAGAGGGTGGCCTGCCAGCCATCCTCCCACTGAGATGTTTGGTAAAGGCACCCCAATGAAAATGGGTGTGTGAATATCACAGTTCTCAAATAGGGTTGGTGCGTATTCAAAACCAAAGGAATGTATAGGTATGTATATGTAATATAAAACAATCAATCCTAACCTATGGGTTTTCGATAATATAATCAACCACCCTGTTATACTTCCAACTCTATTGATACCTCAAAATGTATTATTTAACACTAGAAATTGTCACTTCAGAAAATGATAAACGAAATCCATCCATATGAATACACAACTCAAACATACCCCTAGCTAACTCATTTAAAAAATTATCATTTTTACTAAGGAACGGTTAATTCATTCAGTCTGTACCTAAGAAACTAACAACCAAATTACACATCGAGAAACATAGAATATAACTTGATAACAACTTCCAAAATTATTCTTCAATGTCATGCCACTGTGTCCTTCATCTGAAAAAGTAATCCCTTAACTTATAGCCAAACCCCACAATGCAACCCATCACAACCAACCTGAAATCCCCACTATTCAAAAGATTAGCATCCTTTCCAAAATCAGTCAATATCTCAAATTGAGATACCATTTCACCACTCAAACCATTCACACACACCAATGTGCTCTCAACCGCATCACCACATGACCCATACAAAGAACAAGATAGAAAATTTCTACACACGTCACACATCCACCCCAAAAAAGTCAAGGGGTGTTAAGATTTAATACACGCATTCTATAATTCAGCTTTTTTAATTTATGGGTTATCATAGAACATATTTTATCCTGTAACATCCTTTTATATAACCATATATAAATTCTTAATCATGTTTTCTTGTTTATAGGTGTTCAAAAATAAGTGTTCACAAGACAGGTGCACAAATATAGGCCACCAATGGCTATGATTTTCAGAAGAAATATAATAGATACAGATCACAAAATTATCAAGGATAATAGGAAAATCAATAAAAACACCATTATTCATCTTCCCTACAAGTCATTTATTACTAGAGTAACGTGTCTGATTATCTCTGTTATCATCATCTCTTACCCATCATTTCTTACATTTTTTAAACTAGATCCAATCATATTCACTAAAAAACATCAGCATACCCACCCCACATGATATATAAAAAATATGAAGGGATACCTACTTGGAAAAATAATTGATTTTCAACTCCTCCTTACACTATGATTGGGGGTGAATGAGTAACAGAAAAAACTCTAAGGTAAAATATTATAAAAAGGCCACAACACAGCACATGACTCCATGGGGATGAAAGGCTCTAATTTCACCAATAGAACATGGAAGGGGTCAAAGAAGATAGGATATTGGATTTATAAAATGGATAGATACTATATCAATGAATGAATGGGTTTAATATCCATTAATGAAAGATCATGATAAAGGCCCCATAGTTTGACTATTTCAATGTTTTGTGGGTGTAAGGATATTAAAGATATAATTATTATCCTTTGAAACTACTTCAGAAAAAGTAAAACATGGTTTTAAATTCAATTATCATCAAATAAAACATAATAGGGGAAAACTTGAACAACTAGGAAAAGTGGGAAATGATTCATCATTGGGTGAGTCACCGACGTGAGTCACCGAACGGACTCACCAGTGCCTCTCATTGACTCCACACACTGATTCAACACACTAATGCAATTAACCAATACAACTCATGGATTCCACTCACTGACGCCACTAAACGATGCCACTTGCTGATGCTAATTACTGAAAGGGAATCTCCAAAGCGATCCATCGACATGAGTTACCGACATGGCCTATCAACAATGAGTCACTGATGTAATACACCAACATAAACTACAATCTAAGAGGCACCAACGTGACCCCCCCAGATTACCTCCCGACAACAAGTCCCCATCACGACCACCAACACAGCCTACCAATAATTAGTTACCGAGGATACGCACCGACGTGACCTACTGAAAGGGAGTCACTAGCACAACACACAAATGTGACCTACCATTGGGAAATAAAAAAAACTATGAATCTCTTGAAATGATTCACTGTGACCTCCGAAAACACCTCAAACACTATATTTTCACAATAGAATGAACCATATGGGTCTGACACATTACAAATACACTTTCATAGCGATTTAATCTACCAACATTGGTCCCATAAAATACCTATAACCTAATTCATCATAAAAATATGGTGTCTGACATTGATTTCTACATAATGGACGAAATGGTTTTATTTTTATATTAGAATTAAAACTTTTATTATAATAAAACTCAAATGAAATTTTTATCACAATATCCCTTGTCAATCCTTGATGAAGAAAAAAAATATCTTCAATAGTCGAAATCCTCTAATTGGATTTTCAACCAAAGTGAGGATGAAAATCTATACTGAAATTCAATAGTATACCAATAAATTCTAAAGGCATTTCCAAAAATTATTTGTAAATCTAGGATCATGGTCAGAGAAAATGGAGCGAGTAACACAATTAAACATCACTATAACCTTTTTCTATAATCAAAAAAGTTGATCAAAATATATAGTATATAGAATCGGGAGGGAATGAGAAAATATAGTTTATCTTTCAATAATAAACCAAAATTCATTATCATCTCTATATGTCTTTGTTAATCCCATCATGAAATCCCTTGATTTTTTTTTACCATTTTCGCTATGTAAATGGAAAACGTTGATGCATTACCTTCAATAATTGTCTCTCCACATTAACTAGTAGAAATGTATAACATTTAATGTTAAATCCTTCAATATCTATTTTTATTCCAAACCACCAATAATTCACTTGAATATATCTGTACATATTTTTGATTCCAAGATGAATTGAAATTAGATAACTATAATCTTCATTCAACAACATTATAATTAACATAGAATGAAAAGGATGAAATATATTTTTTCTAAATATGATAACATAATATTATTCAAAATTACAATCAAGATACATACCCTTACTAAATTAATAAACTATTTTATATAAATAATGATCTTCCGTATAATTTTTCTTAATTATTTCTTTGATATAAGATTTTATAGAACCCTAAAACAAAATATGGGATCTTCCAATAGCCAGAACATATAGGCCAAAATTCACTGAATCATTAATAAAAGGGTAATGATCCAATTTTAACATAGATAATGTAGAATTATTTTTACAACTGAAATCATTAATTAATTTTTTTCCTTTCATGGATAATAATGAATTTTATAGTCATAATCCTGGATCATTTTTTTCCATCTTCAACGTCTCATGTTTAATAATGTTTTGTCAAAATATTCTTTTAAATTTCCTATCAAAATATTCCTAAAAAATTCATCCATAAATATGATGCCTCCAATTTTTAAATATAATAATGACAAAATATTATTCAAAATCATGTGTAGGATAACATAACTCATGAGGTTTCAACTAACCTAAACCATAATTAATTACCTAATCATTCTTCATTAGGAAAAAAAATTCTATTAAATAAAGCATCATTACAGATGAAAAATTAAACATTTATAGAGGGTACTAATAAAAATGGATCGTTCACCAATATTAATATTAGTTAAGAAAAATAATCATCAAATTATTTTTCCATAAAGAAAAAACTATTTTTTTATTAACATTTTTAATTGTCTTGAAAAAATATAATTTTTTTTCATCATGTTAGCAGTAGTAACCTTATAAACAAAGAACTTTATGGATTCTTGTGACATTTAATGGCCTTGGCAGATCTTAAATAAATTTATTTTTAGTAGTATTAAAATTAATATCATCTTTAGAAAAAATTTTACAAAGTAAAGAATGTTTTGGAAACAAAAAATAAAACATATTAAATTTTACATATAGTTTCTTTTATTTTATATTTTTGGAAACTATCATTAGGAGTTTTTCATCATACTCATGCATTCTAGAATATTAATATATATCATCAACTAAAAAAACAAAAAAAATATTTAAATATTCATGGAGGACCCTATTTATAATATCATGAAATACCTATGGTGAATTAGACATCCTAAAGGGAATAAATACCAAATCAAAATGCCATTATCTATACCAAAACACTGTGTTTGGGATGTCACACTCCATAACCTTCTACTAATGCTATTTGGATCTTAGATAACCCGATGAATAATAATGAGATTCTTGTGGAGGATAAAAAAATCACTGATATGAGGAAAATGATACTTTTTCTAAATATTGATGTTATTTAAGGGTCTAAAATAAATTAAAGGCCTCATTGAACCATATTTATTTTTAACAAACAATATAGAAGTACCCCATCCTAAAGTACTAGGAAATATTTATCCTTCATCTAGAGATTATTTTTATTATTATTATATTCTAAAAGTTATAAATTATGTATTTAGTACTTGGGATAAGCAACTTTCATTAAATCATGAACTGATTCAACTATAAATTCAACATCAAGATCCGAAAAAACAACAAGTAAGTCCTCTGGACAAAAATCCATCTGTTCATTCATTACTAGGAAATCAATAATGTAAACAATTTAATTTATTTAAACTATATGATCTATGTATAATTCAATATCATATCAAATCAATTTATCAACTTTTTGGAAATTTTTAAAAGGTATCAAAACATTGAAAAAACGGTTCATGGATGCACAATCTATCTTCTCTTGATAAACTAAAACAAAATCCATTTCTAAAATTTTATCAAAATCCACTGAGTATATTCAAAAATATTCCCAAGAACGAACATCCTACTAATGTCAATAAATATATTCCATAAATATATTTCTTTCTTTAATACCTCCACATAGAGTTTTCACTAAAATTTATATCTTTATTTCTTGAGGTGATATTCCCAATTTATATGAAAATTTATTATGAAGAAAACAATTTGAAGATCCAAAGAAAAACATAGTGTTGTAATAATTTGAATACATGAGTAACAAAATTTTCACTACTTTATTTGATATCCCAACATCTACCGTAGTAGTTGATAATGATTTTTTCACACCCTATTTCTTCTGATATTGATGATTTCTAGCATGAGTTACTATATTTGGGTACAAATGAGAAAACTAAACCAACAAATTTAAACTACGTAGTCTATCTATTGTATGGATATCTATTACCCCATTCTTGGATTCTTTAGGATTCTTTTCCTTGAAACCGTGATCTATATATCTAAAATTTCCACATTGGTAACACTTCATGGATATCAGAAGACATTATCGAGGATTATTTTTATCACACTTATCTCAAGATAAGAGCATAATTATCTTACATATAGACCTCATTGATTTGTTTTTTTTCAATAGAATCCAATCATAACGAGTTCATACTTTCACCTTCATGAGGAACATAATTGTGAACAGACTTTATCCCAATATTCTTAGAAAAATCCTCATGTTTTTAATATCTTTTAAATTATCTTATATAAAATGATCTTTATAAACTTTTTATTTACCCTTAGTATAATTTATTAAATTTAATATCAATTCCATTAATAAAATATAGTACATAAATATCCACCATTGTAAAATTTTATTCATACACAACTACCAAATCATCATCATTTTCCCTTAATTTTTTGAAATTCTTCCCCATCTGGAATTAAAAAATATTACGAAATTATTTCTCAAAAACAATATCCTTAAAATTATCCCATTCCATGGAATAATGATCAACTTTAATTATTTTATTGTTAACCATAGACCACCATTGATGAAATTAATCTTCAAAATGATAAATGAAAAGATTTAACATTTTTCATTTTGAAGATCCCATTAATTAAAATATATTTTACATGGAATTGATTCATACTTCAGATATTAGTAGATTGAAGGTTCCACAATAAGATGAATTGTGATGTCTTATGGAATTATCATCTATAAAAAAATTTCTCTACGATAGATCTATAATCCCTCTATCACAAATACCACCATCATTTATGTCACACGTAAATTGATCCATCACATTAGTAAATTTCTCACTTCTGATTCCAACAATTCCAGGTTGATGATTTGGAAAAATAATATACTCATGACACCTTAATACTATCTCTTCCTTCTTTACTCTATGGAATGAAATTTTCAATACACATATATTATATGAATCAACATGGTAATCTTATAATCCTATATCATTTCATCATAAAAATTTGGTGAAACATATAAAGGTTATTCTATTATCATTATCCTAAATTATAATGTTTCTTAAAAATTTCTTTTTATTAGGAGTATAATGAAACAATAATAAGCATTTCATAATGTTCAATATTTAGTCAATAATTAATTCTCTTACATTTGAGATTCCTTTATGGATTAAATTTTTAGATAATTAAGTCATAACTCATACATTACAAAACCATATAATTAAAAATAGAAACATCTGATCAATATCCATTTTTCTATAGTATAAATATTTAAAATAAGACACGATGTTTTCATGAAAAATAACCATTATTTCAAATTGACTTCTTATTTTACATTACCCATCAATAAATCCTAATTTTTTTTTAAAATTTGTGGAATGAGAACAAAATATTATTAAGGGAAATTAATATGAGAATATCTTTAGCCTATTGAAAAAAATTAAAACCCATGAAAAAAAATATATTAAAATCATACCATAGTAAAAGAAATAAAAAAATGAAAAACATTTAATCAAAGAATAACTTTTTACAGAAAAATGGAATCATTTTTAGATCAAAAGGATTATTACCTTACCTTTTTGAAAACAATTGATTTCCTTGAAAACACAATAGAAAACATTGGAATGTATTATAGGATCCTTTATAAATAATCTCAATGAAATCATATAGAAGCCTTACAATAACCCATATAAATTGGAATAACTATAAGACCATATTCCAAAATAATTTTCTAGTGATCATAATAATTACCCAATGCGTTGGAGTAATATATAGGTGAACAAATAATATAAGAAATAATAGGATCACTTGGCACTATTTGGAAATACCCTTACTATAAGATATATTAGGATCTCCCCTGAGTTATAATTAGGATTGTCCAATTAAATATACAATTTATAATTCCCATGTCATGAATAAAAATTTTAATCATGGAAATTTTCAATATAAAACCCTTGAAAAATAATTTTAGACTCATATAAAAAATTGTTTTCACATATCAAAATATCCCTCTGTTTTAAAAATATATGATCCTTAACCAGATGACTGTAATAAGGGAAGATGGGTTTTATTTGAATAAATCATGATCAATTGTAATGGAATCCCAATATAAAATAAAATATATGTCAGTAGATAAATTCATTATCACCATATTCGATAAAATAGAATATGCATTTTGTGTTTTGTAATGAAAGTAAAAAATTCCTTAAAAATTTGGAATTTTTATATCCTTTGGAATAAATAAAAAAATTTAATTTATAAAACATTTATTTACATATATTTACAATTATTAAATAATTTTCAAAATATGGACATATATGAAAAAGGGTCATAAGGAAAACATTAAAGGAGGGGTTTTTAAAATGTCCCTTTCCACTTCAAAAACGTTTGAATCCTAAGAACCATGAATGAATGAAATTTATAAAACATAAAATATAATAAGAATAAATAAATTTATGATATAAATTTTAAAATATGGGATTCATATAATTATCATAAATTAATATAGTATCATAACATCAAAATATGTCTTAATAAAATGAAAATGTGATAGTCCTTTACCCTGGGTCGGAATTGTGGCATGTGTGTTTTTCATCCTGGAAAATTAAAGTATTCTAATTAGTTATTTGATTAAGACGACTTTTAATATTTATTTTTCCGTTTTCATTTCACCTAATACAACATATTATATAATTACTTTTTCAACTGTGTTTATTTTACATATTTTGATGATATATGTCTTATCTATCCAAAATGACTTTGAAAGCCTGACTATGGTCAATGAGGTTATTATTAATTAATCTCAAAAATATTAATCATGAAATAATTATAAAAAATATTCTTGTAAAATACTTTTAAAACCAATCATGAATGGTAGTTTTGAATAACTATCTACCATAAAATAAAATATATGGTATGCCTTACAAATGCAGGTATAACATTTCCATTTTTCAACTATCATTATGGAAGGATGTTAAGTAAAATTTTATCATTATAGAATTATCATCATTTCATAAATATCGTATAATTTAAATTATTAGACTGATTGTTACCTTTTTTTAATCTTCACACACTTCTAAAAAAATTAGTCAAACATCAAAAAGACAAGCCACAAAACAACATGCACCCTTAAAGATAACGAAACCATTAAAATCAAACTTGATCCTATTAAAATAACTATATCTATATAATATTAATTGAAAACTATATGAATTTTTATCTAGGTATTCCCTAAACAGGTCTTTGAACCAATAATCCATCTTATCCCACATTTTAATGATCCCCTCAGCATTTATAAACCTTTCCATGAATCCAATTTTCAAAATATGGTATTTCTTTTTGATACTATCACAATTATCATTACTGGTTTCTACTAGAGTCAATCTCTTCGAAATAATGTATAACAATTCTATGGGGGAATTAATTAGAAAGGATTCCTCCCATATTTCTTCCTCAATATAGTTGATATGATCTAATGTTTCCCTAATATTTTTATCTACTTTACCTACCTCTTATTTCTGATCAGCCAACCCAACCTTTATGATAATGTCTAGAATACTGATATCCACATTGTTGGTATGATACTCCACCATAGAGCCTCCCTAGATCAGGTTAAGGACACACATCACATGAGATTCATTATCTTGTTCCTTTGGATCCCCACATTCATGTTACTTCTCATTAGAAGTGAATAAATAGTCCATTAACATCGGCCTTAGATTCATGGAAGAACCTATCTATAAATGTTTGAGAAGGAAATTGAAATAATTTTCCCCATTTGATTTCTTCTGTTTAACAATAATTAATCTCCTCAAATCTATATTTTTCATCAACCCATTCTTATACATCAGGATATGAATCCACTTTCAATATTCTTCAACTAAAATATCCCCAAATAATTTTCTAGATAACTCAAGACAAGAATATTCCCCAAAAAATCCATTCTCTTCTTTGAATGTATCTTCTCATTCAGGTACTCTTTGAATCAAGACCATCTATTCACTTAACATGCCATGAATGTGGTTACCAAGGTTTAAATATGTAAATTTATTTCTTGAACCAAACCCATTCTCTGAATTCATCAAACCATTTATAACATCCATTGAGCTCTCTGAGACCATAAAACCAATTAATCATCCCTATTATTCTATCAGTATTACCACTATAGGACTATTTTCATTTCTAGATCATATGAAAAATGCATATGAGATAGAAATCGAATTATTGATAATAATTCCCAATGATTAAATTTCAAACACCACATCAGAACCCACTGAATATGAAATAGATTTTAAAATAGACAGTGGGTGACTAGTTCATTCCTCAAATGGATGAAAATTTTACCATTCATAGATTATAATTAATGGGTCCTGGTTAATTCAAAATAAGATATGCTAGAACTAAAACACTATTACCCACCCATCCCACTGTTAGGGTAGTGACCTTATCTATTCATGTCAACTGTTTAATCATGGAATTAAATACCATATGCACCTCTTTAAATCCTTGATGACATATTGAAGGTATATACGTATTAAAATTTCAATACATACAATAATATATCCATGATTAGAAAATAATAACTTGTTTGGGTCGAAATTGTCCCCCCACAATAATGAAAAACCAATCAAATTGAGGTATGGCGATAAACAATTCAAAATAATTGCAGGGGGGTTCACTTGCATAGCACGTTTCTTCAAAAATATGAACATATAAAACAACCAACCAAATTTCCAAGAAAATAGATAATAGTGGTATTTTGAAAGGGAAATTGGATATTCAGGGAAACATATCCATAATGATATAATAAGATAATCATGTTTCGAATAGAGTAAAAAATACCAAAAAAATATATAGAAATGAATGTCATTACATAGTTTAGATGTGATAATGGAAAAGGATAACATCATTTCATGATGTGGTTTTACACCGTACACATGAATAATGGTTTCATTTAACATTTTATGGAAGAGGAGATAAATATTTCTTATCACATAAACACAATAATATTTCAATATATTAAATATATTTTTCTTATTATATAATCACAAATAAAGAATAATTAATGGTTGTTTAATAATAATAAAAATAAAAACACTTCTCTAATGTTGATACCCCTTCCTTAGACAACCTCCTTTATTTAGCACAAACAATCCTCCCTCAGAATGATTTATGAAAAAAATAAGAGCTATATGTTATTTGGAGGGAATTATGGATTATATTTGGGTACGTCTTTACTAAGAAAAATGAATTTGAATATGTGAAGGGGAGAGGATGGTGGGTTCCCTATTTTATTATGGGGGAGGACACACATTGAATTTATTAAAAGAATAATGTGTAATCTTGTCATTCACATGGTAAAAGGCTCAAAAAATCATCATTCATGAACAATATATGCAATATGAAATAAATATGGACATAAAATGGGATTTGGACATGTTATTACACTGTTTTACCCCTTATCATTTTTAGTTTAACACCCTATAAAACAATTTTATCCTTAATCATGGTAATTAATTTTTACTTTTCATAAATATTTATAATGGTTAAAAATCATGTTGAAATTATTAGAAAATATTAATTATTCAAATCCAAATATGAAATCCATTTTACCAAATTTTTTCAAACTAGTGGCATAATTTAATTTAAAATTAAACCTCTAGTTGTGAAAAAAAGTAGTTTTTCATGAAATGTATTTTTTAAGCATAAGATGATTTTATATTAACTAAATGACTAGTAATCTATTTTTTAGAAATTAAAATTCATAATTATTGATATATAATCAATAAATTTATGTTAATGTAAGGAACCAAAAGGAACTGTGTTAGCACTGAATGTGATGTGAAATAAAATAATTTTCTCCCAGAATAATAGAATAATATAGAAGTAGAAATTAATAATATTATTTCTAGTATATAAAAGAATTAAAAGGACATGATTAACGATGATCCTATAAATGAGAAAATTAAGGAACACTTTATTGGAAATTATTTCATGAGTCAATAAACACATTCTTTTAGGGGGTTTATCAATCCCCTAATTTTTGGGTAATGGATTAGTTGTACTAAAAATATATTGTATTTTCTCTAGTACTCATAACATAAAACTGTTATCATAGAGTTTTTTAATTTGGAGGCTGAAGTTGATCTATTGTGGAATATCCTTACAAATATAATGAAATTGGATGAATTTTTCTGCGTAGAATTGTATGGATTTATGTACTTATTTTTCAAAAAGTACATTACCCATATTCTTTAAATGATGGTGGGGAAGGAATTCCAAGATATTAAAAAGAAGGGTAATGAATCTATTTGTACCTATGATGAAAAATTTCAAATACATGAAAGGTACAATTATTTCAATAATATTGTACCATAATGTAATATTGATCGATTATTCAATATCATAAAAACAAATATCTTAAGGGTGTTATCAAAATATATATAAGTAGCTATGTAGAAATAAATTAATATAATATCAAGGTGGTTGTATAAAATTGAATAAATCATAAATCTCATGGTTCTGATGAGAATATAAATATATAATTCATAGTAAATTATAATAAAAGAAGGAACATGGGGAAGAATATATATTTTCCTTTATACCTAATGATTAGAAGAATGCATGGAGGAAATTTTATGAAGGGGGAAAAAAATTCAGTGTGGAAAAGTAGTCCATCAGGAAATTGATGGTTGATTTAGTGGGAATTAGTTACATAATAATTAAAATAGAGAGAAATATCCACATAATTCTCCACCACACTCTAATTCAAAAATTTAAAGTAGAATATATATAATTCCTTAGAGTGCATGAATGTGAGGGTTAATGATGATGATCGATCTCAGCAACCACTTTTTCCCAGTGACAAAGTGAAATCTCATGGTATCACTTTTATCAATGTGGGTTAAGAAAATGACGTGTTTAATGTTCCACTAACCATCAACTCGAAAACAAAAAATATTTTTTTATTCTATTTATACCGACAATTTTATATTTAAATTTTTTATAAGGATACAACATTACTATCTCTATGACTAGAGGTTAAAATATTAGTAAAAACTGATAATGGAATTCTTATTTCATCTCATGTTTATGAATCTACCCTAATAAATGTTTACGGTAATGTGATCCTTGAAAATATAGTTATTTTTCCTCTAGTTGAATTTGACGTGATTTTGGGAAGGTATTGTAATTCATGATAAGAAGACCATTTTACATATTGAGGAATGGAAGAAACATTCGATGTTATGAATAAATATATAACCTTTTATCAGTACACCAATAAATATGAACTTAAAAGTGTAATTACATCTATTTTATGAGTTTGTATTCCCAATGATAGAGGGTATTTATCTATGATGGTTTGGGAGAAAATAAAAATTTTATATATTTCTATTTATGTGATTTTGTTTATGTATTTCCTGATGATTTACTCAGTCTCTCTTCATATCATGGAGTTATGTTTTCAATAGAACACATACCTTGTCCTACAATTATTTCATGGAATCCTCATTGAAAGGACCATATTGAGTTGTCAGAGTTAAAGAATAATCTCTCGGAGAATCTTGATAAGTGATTTATTGATCCCATCATCAAAACCCGGGGTGCACCAGTTATTTTTTTAGTTGAAATATGCAATAATATGACTCTGTATTAATTATCATTATCTTACAAAGATAGTTATCATGAATATTTATCCCACGACCCATATTGATTATTTTTCTATCAATTATAAAGATCTCAATATTTTCCCATGATTGATCATTGATAGGGATACAATCAGTTGAGGATAAAAAGTTAAGGCATACCAAATAAAACCTTCTAATTTAGGTATGGAAACTATGGATTTATATTTAAGACATCATTTATTTTTAATAAACACAATATCATCATGGATAAAATTATTAGTCTTCATATATTACATTTATCAGTTATTGGTAGTCATTATAAAGGATATTCTTATATTTTCTCAGACATAGTAAGAGCATGATAATCACTTGAAGATTTTAATGATGACCCATAATAATGAAAGGTTGTATGAAAAAATTACCAGTTGTTATTTTTCGATATATAAATCTTCATTTTTTGGTAAAATAATCTCAAGAGAGGGTATGTTAGTGGATGAATGAAAGATGAATTCTATTGAACAAAGGTACAGAACAATATATATGACTCAGATCCATAGTTTTAAAGGATGTGATAGATAATATCTATTGTTTGTTAATTATTTCTCATGACTATATAATATGGTAACCATGTGAACATGTATGTCAGTTATGTTACATTAGACTGATGAATATGAAGAAATTTTTTAGGAACTAAAGATAATGTTGGTTAACAAACCTATGATCACACTACCCTATATTGGTGGTGTGTATGTGACTTAAATTTGTGTATTTAAAAAGAGGATTGGGTGGGTTCTTATATATTGTGGTATCGTGATTACATTATCCCCAATCTAATATACTATTAATGTGAAAAATTACCAAACTCATTATTTTGATTTAGTAGCGAAAATTATTTGTTTAATGTTATGGATGAATTATCATTATGGATAATTTTTTTGACATATATAAAGATAAAAAAATAATAAATTATATATTATCCCTATAAATTGTTGAATATTTACCAAAGAGTATTTTACCTATTTATTTATGAATACGAATTCTCAATAACTTACCACATATTGAAAAAATAAAGTGGATAATGCTTTGAGTTGAATAGATCATGAATTCTTATCTACGATGAATATCCTTAGAGATATAATGATTTTGGATACTCAAATAATGGATCTTACATCTATCTAGAATGGAATAAATCTTTTCTTTCTCAAAGGAGTGTCAAATGTACGTCCTTGTAATAATTAAAGAGTATGGAATGATGATGTTGATATAAAAAAGAAGTTGATAAACTTTCCTGACTTCATCCTTGATTGTGATGGAATGAAATATTTTAGGAATAGAGTATGTGTAATATCAATACTAGACATAAAGTTGGAATTATCTGAAGAAAATCATACCTTATCACTCTCTATTAATCCACGAATTTAAAATATGTATAGATATTTGAGAGAGTATTTTAGGAGGGATAACATGAAGAGAGATGTTGTAGAGTATGTATATCAGTGCATGGTAGGACAGAATGTGAACGCTAAAAGATATAATTCTATGGGGATGTTGCAATAATTACCAATACAGGTATTGAAAATGGAAAAAAACCATGTCATTAAACTCCCAAATACATCTAATGGAAAAATACTAGTTGTGATTTAATCAATCACTTTATGATGTCATCATGCTTCATTTGGATCAGAGAAGATTTATATCATAATTAGCATTCATGTATATTGATTATGTATGTGGTAATTTTTCAATGGGTACCACAATTTATTGTATGTAATAGTAATATGCGGTTTACCCCAATATAATGCAGAATCTATTAGAAAACCATTGTTAGAGTGTTTTATATTATATTTTCTTACCATTCATAGATATATAGTTAGTCTTAGTAGATCATTCAAACCATAGAGGATATGGTGAAACCTTAATCTATATATTTCAATGTGGGTTGGGTGAAACTAGTACTTCTAGTCATGTTTTTTTAAATAATTTCTTTCACATGAGAATTCAGATGGATCCTGATGAAACAATCAATGTAATGAAGTGTATAACTATGAAATATTGACATTATGTCTGAGATATAAAGCGATCAAGAGATTATATGGTTATGTAAATTATGGATAATTATAGAGACATTAATAAACACATCATGGAATCTAAGAGATCATATAAGATTCAGGTTAACATTCATCGATCGCTACACCAAAATTAGTAATTAGCGGTAGTTTATGAAACCACCTCCAAATTGTTTTTAAAAAAATTTGGATGCAGTTTTTTAAAAACCATCGCTAAAATTTTTAAATTTTTTAAAACATGAAATTTCTTCCCCCCAACACCCCACCCCCTCAAACTCGAAACCCCCACCCCAAAGGTTCCCAATCCCTCAAGCTCTATACCCTCACTGTTGGTCCCAATACTGATCGACCAACAACCCCTTCCCTCGCTTGAACCTAATAATGACCCCATGTTGTTGAAACCCCCTCCCCCAATAACACCATCAACCCACCTCGAGGCCCCCAATCCTGATCCCCAACCACTAAGCTCTCTCCCCCATGAATTGTTGCTACAAATTCTCCCTCTGGTCAACACACTACTACTAATTCCCGTCCTATTCTCCCTTATGAAGGATCCCTCTTACTTATTGGGTTTAAATCATTAATTCGACGTATTATTATACTAGTCTTGAGGTAGGTTTTTATGTAAATATTTCTTATTTTTACTCATTTATTGATATAAATATAATTTATTCCATTTCATATTAGATAAGCCTAATTTATATTTTTGTATCAAAAAATGACCCATTTTAAGAAAATTATGTTTGTAACAGATGTATTTATTTAATGATTTAATTTTTTTAAATGATATACATTTTCACTAATCATGGTGGATTTGGTTATCAAAATCTGATGTTTCCTTTCAATAAAATTATTTTTATTCACTAATGTTAATTCCAAATTCTTTAATGTTTTTTTCCTTAAACGTGTTTTGGAGTGTTTTGATTTAAAGCATTAAACAATTTTTTAATGGTTTATTATATGGCATTTCAAAACATTTAAGTAATTTCTTAGAATTTTCATATTCTTTCCTCAATGGATATTTAAACACATTAAAATCATTTTTAACATAAATGAGTATGATTGGGTTTCATAAAATTAATGGTTGAATAGAATTTTTGATTTTTTTATAATGGAATTTTTTACCAACATTGTTTTATATTAAGGACCTGCTGGAAATTTGTAATATAAATTATATTATTTGATAAATTCATGATGAATCATTTTCCAATGATTTTCCATAATGGATAATTCTTGGTGAAAAAGATAATCATTGTTGAAATAGGGTTTTTTCCATTAATAGATCTTTGGGGTGGGGAGATTTGTGAAATTTTTATCCAATAGAATTTTGATTATTTTTGTTTATTACATTGAGGATCATTATTGGGATCCCTGTTTTTGAAAATATCACTCAAAAAAATAATTGGTCAGGAGGAATCCATCATATAGTGATGAAAAAATGTAGATTTATTCTACTATTTTACATACCCACACCCCAACTATAATCTTACTAGAAATTTGAATGTATGCTAGGGACATGAAACAATGAATCATGTTTGATCTAAGTCGGTAAGCATGTAGACATAGTAGATACAAAATATGAATGTATAATTTCATTTTTATATTTTTATTTTCTTCAATGGTATCAATAATATACCTATGGATATCCAATGATATATGAACTCTACACTTGCAATTATTTCTTTTTATGTATCGCTGATCACTATATAGTTACTCGACATTAAAATTTCCACATTTCAACTCCTCTATTGTATCTATTTTATTATTTTGGGATACATTGCATACCAATGTATCTTCCTTGATATTATATATTCCTCCTTGGTACAGGGCACATACTCATATATTCACTATCAATTATTGAAATTTTATTGTGATAACTTTTCAATGAATTTGGAAAAGAATTTTTTTAATAAAAATCCTTTACAACATGTATTTTTCCTCTTGAGATTATAAATAGTTTTTTAATTTAAAATTTAAATATTTTATACGTAATATCCTCACAATCAGACTTATTGGATTTCAATAATTCTTTATAAAATGATTCATTATTTACCATAATAATTTATATAATAAAACCTTATTTAACATATTCATATTTTTTCAACTAGTATATATGAATTTATTAAAAGATAAATTTCATAAATTGCATGGTTGTATCAAGATGGGATCTATTTTTTCACATATTGTATATACCACTTTAATTGTTTAGATATCATCATTTTATATTACGGGGTCAAATTCTCATCTTCTTTATTTAATAGGTATTTTTAGGGTAGGTTGAGGGTAGGTTTCTTGACAAATAGTGAGTGTTCAAGGACCAATAGGGGATTGGTGATCAATGTTATGTTTTACTTTTATGTTGTTAGGTTTTGTGTATCTTTTTTATGGTTTTATTAGGATAAATTGGATGTTATGAATTTTATATGATTTTCTTGTATCATTTTTTTATATTATATTTTTTGGAAACATTATTCTTGAGGGTTTTTTCTTGATGCGTAGAAGATTTTATGAAACCCTTAGTGATCAGGAAATCCATTTTGGATAGTGGAAATTGGTAAAAATTATAGTTTAGATAGTATTCTGGATCACTTTATCACATTAAAAATTTATTGAAATCAAAAAAAATTGGAATATTTCTACATATCTATAAAATAAGATAATTCCAGAAATATAAATAAAATATATATTTAATTAAATTATTTTGGTGTTTAATTTATATATTTGTAACTAAAAAATATATATGAATATATTACCATCAATCATTTATAGATAAATATTGGTATGAATACAATGAATTCCACCACCAAATAATAGAGTATTAAATAGTGAAGAATATATTAAAATTCAATAAAATTATCTAACTATGTATGTCAATATATATAGGATCACATAGTACTTTGTATTGGTTTAGAATAAGAATACTCAATCATCCTAAAAAATATAGTATCATTAAATTAACATTAGTCATTATATCCCATTATTTGTGTAGTTTTTGGTGAATCCATTTGATCACCTTGATAAATTATTGAGAAATTTTATTTATCATTATTTTCTCTTATAGAGTGTTAATATTTATTTTCATCCTGAAGATTTTAATTAAGGGGATTTAGAAAAATTACCAGTTTAGGAATGAATTAATAGAAGAAATTTATATACATATTTCAATTTAATCATTTATCCTACATTAAAGATGTTATACTAGTTATATAGATAGAGGTAATTTTTAGAGCATGAAATAAAATAAAATCATTCTTTACTATTTATTTAGTTTTTATATTATGATAACATCATAATTAAATTATACAAATTTAGTATAATAATATCTAGTTAGACATATAGTAAATTTAAAGATAACTAACACAAATTAAGTTACTATACTAGCAAATTTATGTGATTTATTCATGAGGCCCTGCCCCACTTTCAATTTTCATGAACAATTATGTGACATCCCTTCTAGTACATTTATGAATCATATTATATGAATCTTCTTATTACTACTTGGATTTTTTTCACTTTCATTTATCTTTTTTTCTATTTAGTAATAGTTATGTGTTTAATTTTTTAATTAATGTATAGAAACATTTCGATATATATAGATAAAATATAGATCACATTACCAAGGAACACACCTTAGTATGCTAAGGGTTTAGATTTGATTTTATATTTTTCAATTTCCAATTTATTTTTTTATGGGAAAATAATATTTCCATTTTTAAAATGTAAATTTAGAAGATGGTTGAGGAGATATGACATTTGTTAACACTTGATAATGAAGAAATTCCCTTCTAAATATTTGTGTTGGATTTGGAACAGAGAATCAAATATTACTGACACTTTGATAACTAACACTAAACGACAGAATGATCTTCCAACTACATTGACCATAACAAATGAAATAAAACACCTTTTTAAAGATTCGTTCAATTTTTCAAGAAAACAACATTAATATAAAAACATATTAGCAGAAATAGTAGATGGTTCTACGAACAGAAACATGACGATTGATGTTTTTGAGACTATAAGAAAACTAGATCGATATTTTAACATATCATTAGAACATATTTTTGATTTCTTAGAGAATAATGTAAGAGAAAACATAAATGAGTATATAGATTCATTTCATGGTTTAGTTGACAACGAAAATCAAGAGTTGCATAATAGATGTTTGGATAATCCAAAACATTATTTTTTGCAGAAGTTTTACCATATCAAATGCCTATGTGGAATTACTAATAAGTTAATGTACATGATATTAGGATGGTTTCATGATTCATTTCATAAAGAAAAGATTCATGAGATTTTTTATCATATGAAAAATGTTGTTAACAAGCTTTTTTTGAATTATAAAAAAAATACATTTGTCTCCCAATGATGGTATGATTTATTGGTAGATAATTTAAGAAGACATGATTATAAAAAGAATTCTTCTTCAAGATCGAAGTCAATTAGTTTAGTAGGATGTATGAATTAGAATTTTATAATAATGAAGAAGATAATGAAAAATACCACAATGTATTTTCATTACATTCCTTTAATGCCTTGATTTCAATGATTATTCATGTCCATGAAAACTACCGAACACATTAAGTGGAATTCTATATATTATAAAAATGATTGGTTAATGTTACATACAAGAGATGCACAATCATGGATGAAATTTTCTTCATTACATATATAAGTCTCATCTGTTCCTAGGAATGTTTCATTTGGTTTGGTTGCCAATGGATTCAACCCATTTGGGAATTTAAAAACTAGTTATATCATTTGGCGTGTTGTTTTGATCCCTTAAAATCTTCTTCCATGGATGTGTACGAAAAAATCATCTTTTACCATTTCTATGAATATTCACAGAAAAAAATTCCTAGAAATGATATTGATGTATACATTCAAAATCTAATTGAATAACTACATAAGTTATGGAGCAATGGTGTTGAGATATATGATTCATCTTCTAGAAAAGTGTTCACAATTCATGATTCTCTAATGTGGAATACTAGTGACTTTACTGGACATTGAAATTCAGATGGCTGGTGAACCTACGCGGGTTTGTCTTTTCCATTTTGTAATATTTATTTTGATCCTGAATGACTACCTCACAGTAAAAAATTGTTCTTCTTATGTCATCAAATAATTTTAGATTCATCTCATGGATTATAGTTGAATAAGTCAAAATTCAATGGTTCTATTGATCATAAACCACCTCCAATGTTTTTGATAGTTTCTGAAATATTGGAAAAACATGGGAATGTTGAAAAAAAATTTTGGAAGGTTCTCTATTTGAATGATACTAGAAATGACATTGATGGTCATATTCAAGTGAAAATAGAATGGAAAAATGAAAAAAATTATAATTTTATAACATTATTTTATGGAATTTGGTATTTTGAATCATAATATTGATGTTATTAATATTGAGAAGCATATTTGTGGAAAATTTATATTCACATTTCTTTATGAGCATGTAAAATCAAAGGGCCATCTCAATGCTCAGAAAAAATTACAAACAATGAGCATAAAGTGTGATCTCTGGCTACATGAGAATATAACATTTGACCCAAACAAATTCAATGAAGAGAAGGAATAAAGATACATTAAATTTAATTTTATATCATGTGATGGTATCCGATTGGTATTCAAGTAACATGTCATGTTTTTTTGATTTAACGCATCGTAGGTTACATCGATTAAAAAGTCACGATTCATATATTTTGATACATCTGTTTCTACTATTGGTATTGAGTACATTATTACCAAGAAGGATACAATTATTTTACTCAAATTATTCATAATCATTAGACAACTAACTAAGAAAACTCTACAACCATTTGAGATTTAAAACCTTCAGGATAGATTTTTATTGACACTTTTTGTAAGGGATATAACATTTTATCTGTCATTTTTTACTATCATTATGCATTTAACAATACTTTTGGTTGAGGGAGCTAAATTACAAGGCCCCGTAAATTATCTATGGATGCATATAATTGATAACTACACAATTTTTTGGTTTTCCATTTATGTATACAATTCTTGGAACATCTTATATTTTAAAATTAATTTTTTTATTTTATTTCATAGATATCATAGGAATTTGAAACCATACATGAAAAATAAATTTAAACATGAAGGATCTATATCTAAATTCTATTTTTGAGAAGTGTTTCTTACCTTTTGTTCTATATACTTGGATGATATAGATAGAAGATTCAATCGAGTAGGAAGTGTTGATGACAAATCGAATCAATCTTAACTACATAGGAAATCAAATATCCTTCTTGTTATTGGCCGATCAGTTGGGAGGAGATAAAATTTTACACTTATAGAAATGGAATTATTACTATCATATAGATATGTGATGTTGAATAGTGAAATTCAAAATTCATTTTTCAATGAGTTTATGATTCAGGAAAAGAGATGAATGAGAGGCCAAAAATGAAATGGAAAATATATAACCAACATCATTAATAATGAGCCTATAGAATGGTTTGAGGGGATATTTATGGTTTAACAATATTAATTTTGTATGACTAAAAGTATCTTAGTATATTTCCAATGGGGGGTTTTCAGAGAACCATTAAAACCTAATGACTCCCACATCCATGAAATGCTACATAACTACTTTCTAATGGAAGACGATCATTGGGGTTTAAACCTAATGATGCTTGAAAAATCCATTTTTTTAAAAGGATGGGTGGTTGGGATCATCACAACCAATTGGGTGGAAAAATTTAAATATTTTATGGTATATTATAGATTTAATTCATTATCAAAAATCGTTCCTAAATAGTATTATAGGACCCATTAGATTCATTCAAGGATTCTTTGATTAGTTTATAATGATGTGAATGTCTGTACATATCAGTGGTGCCCCACTGATGTGATCATATTATTTTATTATTTGTTCCCCATCAATGAAAACATCTATATGAATTGGATGTTCTATATCATTATCTTATTATTACATAAGGATGATGATGTATAGGTTGGTATGCTTTAAAGATATATAGATGGGTAATTTATATTTTATCTCAATCTAGGAATGAGGTGGGTGTATGTGGTGTTGAGATCAGTCCCATGAAGGGAAATCGAATGAAAATTTATAGAAGAAACAAAAAAACATATGTATCAATTCCACATAATAGGAAAAATTATAAATTTTAAGCTAGTGTGAATGGGAAATATCTACATAGTTTTACATAATGCAGTAGAGGATACTAAGGTAAAGCTTCCTAGTAATGGTTGATGTTGTAATTTTGGATGAAAGCCCATTTCTAGTTGACCTCAATTAGAATATGGACTTCCCAGGAAAGGTTGATTCCATAATAAATATTTCTTTGTGAACATAGGTCACACTAGAGATATGGAATGATGATTATAATGTGATGAGGCCTAGGGGAAGATAGACCTATGGGTGGGGGAATTATTGTACATGGAATATTTTATGATAGAGGGAATGGCCCAGACAGATTATGGCCCTATTAGAGGAAAAGAAAATATTTATGACGTTGGTATTGAACTTCATAGAAACATTATACATATCCCATAAAAATAGGAATCACATCCCACATAGTTCAAATGTAAAAGTTTATGGTCTTTTGACAAGATGGTACCATAATGTGTAATAACATGCGTTAAGGATATTGTTGTAAAATTTAATGCTTCATGACTAGGATGTTGTCTATGCAATTTAGCATCTTGCCGCATGGATATGGGCTTCCACAATGGTGTTGTGACACACATAGATTTACATTGGGACATTTCATTATTGTCTATTGGGACTTGATCCTTAAAGAGTTATCCTACATATCCTTGAAAGGAGGAAATAAAAGTCAATGTAACTCTGATATTGAATATTTTATGTGTCATAAAATATGTGACAATATAGGATTGAGTGAGACCTAGGAATTGATAATTCCTTGAGATTATTCATTGATAATATATTCCATTGATGAATTTCATGTGGGTATATGGCCCTTTGAGATGGATAAAATGGTTCTTGGGGATTATACATATGAAGGTTCCCAATGAGGCATTTTAATGAAATTAATGGAATGATTAAACCATATCATTTATCTAAAAAGAGTCTTATTATGTGGGATATATAATTGATACTAGAGGATACAACACATTACGTGTGAATATGACGCAAGGTTTGAATTGGTATTTTGAACTAAGGGTGACTGTGGTTATTCTCTTTCGATAGATCATTGATGGTTCATTATTATTGAAATAATCAACATAAACCTCTTGGGTTTCATATATCAAGTTAGAAAATACCCACCTATCTTCTTTCTTAATTCATGGATAGAATGGGGTATCAAATATAGAGGTAGGAGGAGTGTGTAATACATTAGGAAATACATCATCATTACGTTAAAATGGGTTCCATTTTCTACTTACAATTGGGGGAGACATTTTTTTTTGTTGCAGTCACTTTTAATCATTCATCTATTAAGGATGACACATCAACTATGTCATGGGACAGTATAGGGCATAAATGTCTCACATTTCTAGAAACACACAATAGGCATACTATCTATCAGTTAACTCGAAGGGTATATATAGAGATCACCCAAATTACTGCATCCTATCTCGTTAGATGAAATCATACATCCATCAGATGTTAACATTGATTGAGATCAAACCTGGGACTACTATGTGATTTTATATATGCGGAGGGAACTCTCACTAGTGTGTTTATGATTAGGAAACCCATTATCAATATAATGGAGGATTTATAAATATATATAGACACTATCTATTGGGGATGAAAAAATAGATATACCTTTAATCAGGGGAATGAAGGACTGATTGAGGGGAATATTTGCGTGCATACCATGGTTTCTATGGATTTAGTGGTTTTCAAAGAGGTCTTGACATTTAGGGGCATAAATAGAATATTTAGTAGAATGAGTTCTCTATCATTGAATCTTGGGAGTTGAAGGATCATCAGATCAAGGTAGAGAAATAGAGAAGATTGTTTTCTATAGTAAAATGGTTTGAACAATACCCCCCGCAAGTAATATAAGGGTAAGTGGAAAGGCTTCAGCCATGTAATAGCTGAGAAAAAAGTTGTGACCATCGCCGAGTGATGATACAGATACACAATGAAGGATTCAAATAGGTCACACTAAGGATGTGATATTTTTCAACCACCTAGGTGAAGATAGGTTTTTTTCATGGGAGATTTTCCATGTTGAATCGATGTTGAAATGATGCTACATTCCATATGACATGGGTGAAGCTTCATCCTACTTTCAAGGGGACTCCACAAAAGCCTTTGTAAGTGGGTTGTGAATGTATATTTTAATTTATGGTGCCTAACCATATTGTTATTTTACAATAGAGGATGTGATTTCTCATAATGGGTTTTAGTGTTTCAAACATTTCAAGACTTCAAATTCCTCCAACATTGGAAAATTACATTTTAAATAGGTCTTGAATAAACAACCTAGGGTATTTAAGGACAATAGGGAGATACATGTGTGAGAAAAATATTGTATAGTCCCATGGTCATCCAAATGGTTAAAATAAATAGATTAAGGGTACAAATTATAGGAAAATTAGGACCCTAGGTGAAGGTGGTATCTAACATTAGTGTACCATGTATTTGAAACATACATGGGTTACAGGGTATTGTATATTACACTTAAAAGTTCATCATTGGAACCCGTCAAATGTTTTGGGAAGGATGACATCATCTTTCCATACTCTAATTTCATGATGTGTTTTAGGGTTTCCTTCTTTAGGAATATAATTCATTTTAGGAATAGAGAGAAATAATAATAATCATATATGAAACAAATCACATTATATATTAGAGACAATATTCATTTTTAAAAAATTATTATGTAATATTTTAAGTTTTTATATTGTTATTAATGATATAAATTTAATTTTATAAAAGGCAGAACATTTCACATGACATTTTTATCATATTATACATTTGATAAATTTTATTTTCTAAAGTGTATAACATAGAATATGAATGTTTTATACTATAAATATAGAAAAAAAATTAACCATTAAAAGATTCTCGATTTTTTTTAAAATTTATGTCTTCTTGTATGTGAGATAAATATATTTTTAAAAAATTATGTTTAAAAAAATTTATTTTTTAAAAAGTCATCACCTAGTGTCAAAAAATTATGTCACCTCTTTGAGGAGAAAAATTTTATTATTTAAAATATGTTTCATTATAATGAATTTTATCCTATCACATAGTTGAGAAAACATTAATTTTATCAAATATGTATCCTTATATATGAAACATAACTTATCACATACAAGAGTTAAATTTCATTTTATAAAATATTAATCATTGTGCATGAAATATTTTCTGTATGATACATGAGGAATGTTTTTTTAAATGATATTACATAGTATAAGAAATTTATTATATAATATTTATGAGAATAGTTTAATTTTGCAAAATAATTATTATTGTAAAAAATAGACATTTTCCTAGAATATAGATCATTTTTATTTTTTTTAAACAATTGAAGTGAAAATTTACCTAAATACATAGACAATGTGAATTATATTATTTAATACATTATTATTTTACATTAAATTTATCTCATTTTTCAATGTAATTTCTTTTTCAATGTTAACTTTTTTATAGACTAAATTCCATTTGATGTTAATTTTCCTCTCTTATATGATCTTAATGATTTGATGCTAAATAAACTCTATTTTTTTCAAATACGTTAAAAAACTAAAATTTTCAAAAATATTTCCCATTTTTCAATCATTAAATATACCCATATTTTTTGATGTAAAATAAACTAAAAATTAAGAAATAACAACTTTTTCAATTAATTATACCGTAGTTGGTATATATATATTATTGTGTAAAAACCTCAAATATTACGTTAATCTACTAGATATTCCAATAACCAACAAAATATTCACTTTTCTTTTAAGATTAAATACTTCATAATATTGATATTATGATTATATCAATGGTACCCCAACCATCACCATTATCTAAGAAAAAATATTAATTTTTTATAAAAAATATTGTATGAAATTATAGGTTCCATAAATAACAATAATAATGTCAATCCATTGAATGATTTTTTAATCATTTTAGGAGTTTAAATTTGATTATTTAATTTATCATGATTTTACCTTTTGTTATATTATCTTTGTTATTGGATTGGATAGTGATGTGACATATCAATTTTCAAATGTTCCCTAAACCTATTTTGGTTATAATTTCTATTCATTTTAATGTGAAAATAAATAGTGTTAAATTTAATATTTACCATTATACAGAGAATGTGATCTTTATCAAGGTAAATACAATCTACATTGATGAAATTTGGTTTTTGGGAGACAAGTAATGATGAAATCTTGAATTAACATTTTACATAAGTTTAACTCAACCACTGCATAAGGTTATAGTGAATTTTTAGCCAATACGTAAGTGTGTATCTGTGTTACATAATGGCTACCATAAAAGTCCATGAAAGGGTTACATTGTCTCCATCTAATGTTAAGAATATGTTCCACTAAGGTATATATGATTTTTCGATGGTTACATTAGAGTGGTCCATTACTACGTAAGGGTAAGTCTAATCTCATTCCCTACGTAAGGGTAGAAGACATTACCCTCATTTGAAAAATATAATACGTGGGATGGTGAAACCATGATACCCTTATGAAATACTTTTTTCTAAAAAATGGCTATTTTTAACTATATTTTTTGGTTATTTTCTACCAGTATAAACTGAAAAAACATTTTTTTTTGTTTTTGAAAAAGTAAAATCGTGGGAAAACAATCCATTTTTCTCATTAAATAGGTCATATTATTTTGTATTTTATTAAATGATACATGTTCAAGATTTCCATAAAAGTATAATTAAATGGATATTTTAATTTTAGTTATTTTATATTGATAATTATAACCCCTTTTGTATACATAAATTATCAAAATGATGTCTCTCCTTGATATTTGATACCATCTTCAGTTAAAGAAGACTATAATTCCACAATTAATATCTATGATGTCTTATTTGATTAATATATATTCATATTTTTCTTTTTAAAAATGGAATAAATCTTTATATCCCCACTTTTCGTTGGAGTAATATCACAAATGGTTGAATTCCAGGTATCCACTTTCTTATAAAATTATAGAAATTCTCATTCCTGATATTTCTAGATAAATGGTTGAATTCATTCATAAATGATAATAATCCAGTATCATCAAATGATTAAATATAATTACCATTCATATCATCAGATTATCCAGGATTGGTTTGTTATTATCATATGAGATGGTTTATATTTGGAAATTATATTACAAGAGTCAGTTCATGGAATTCATGTCATTCAATTAGAATAGATTAATACACAGAGGTGATCTGGGTGATGATTTATTAGAAAACATTTGGAATTAACATCCATAATATTGATTTATGAGGATCATTATAAAGAAGTGGATATTTATATGATTGTGTGAATGATAATTATTCATGTTATTTAACTCATATACCATTATTGAGTTTGATTTATGTGTGTTCATGCATAACCCATGAGACCATGTTAAACATTTATCATGTGTGTCCTTGGATACTAATTCTCACTATTTTATTGATTTAGTGTTTCAATATATCTTATGAAAAACTTTTATTATAATTTTTGTATATAATATGTTATATTTGTTCTATTAATAGTACCATTGTGACTATTGGACCTATCATGGATCGGTGACCCTCGAGGGGAGAGAATTCAGAATATTTGTGGGAAATGGTGATAGTACAGAGTTGGATGACCAGGAATTATTTTATTATGGCTTGAACAGGAATAATAATTGCATTATTTGATCTAACTAGGGAGGTTTAAATGGATAATTATGGTCTTTAGTAACCTGACCCAAGTCATGTTATCGGTATAATACGGCCTTGTGTCCATGTCCAAGGTAAAATTGGAATGAAAAAACCTTATTGCCATGACCATGAGAGAAATGGGGATTGATATACTTTTGTGGTATGACTTGTGACTCGTAGGCTTATGAATATCATGGAATATATGTACTATAATTATTATATACTTTTTTATTGCTTTATTTTATTACTATGGTTCAAGCATAGAGTCAATGAATGTGTGATCGGGGGTTTGTGGTGTCTTGGATAATGAATGTCTACTCAATTAATTATTACATGTTTATTTTTACAATATTTTTTATAATTGAGTCATAAAATATTATGAAAACGTTGTTGTGTTAAGGAAACATTGGTGGTATCCTACTGGGATTTTACTTACACACTTCTTGGGAATCTTTATCCACGTGTATACTCCAGGACCATGGATATTGGTAAGGGAAGGGACCTGATGATAGGGATATAAGAGTAGAGTGTGGGGAGAAGTGATTGTAAAGGGACACGTTATAGGTTGATCTCTTGGTGTTTATTTACATAAAAGTCTAGATCATATCTTTTTATGAACTTACACTATAGATTTCCTTACTTTTTTTATATAACATCAGATACATGTCATTCCAAATGTTTTGATGAATTCTTATTTATTATGATGTGTTATTTTTTAGGTATTTCATGGTTGGAATTTAGGGTAATTCCCCCAAAGAAATGGATCTATAACCCTCACTACGGGTGTAAAACCTCTTTTGTATAAAGTGGTGTGCGTAAGGCCAGATGAAATATCATCCAGTTTCTAGTGAATCTGGCAGACATGATAAAAAATGGTATTATATGATGATTTTTATCTTCTAATTATAATTAACTATTTTTTTATAATGTTGAAAAAAATTGGAATTTATTATACTCTGGAAGGTGATTAGTATGTTTTCTCAGCCAACACATTCGTAACTAACCTCTGAGTTAGCATTTTGTGGACTGCTTTTGTAGTATTGTTTTTAGAATTTCACAATGACCCTGAGTATATTATTTTATTACTGTTTTATGGGATTCAGCTGAATTCATGAATCATTACTATGAAATCATGATCACATGTCATAAATATTTATATTTCTTAGTGCTACATTTTAGTTATTTAATTAATTAATTTGATATGTTTTATATATTTAGTGATACATATTTCCCCCTATATTTGTGCTATATTTGTGTTAGTTTTGATTTATTAAACCTGTAATTCATTCTTGTTATATATGTGATACAGAGTAAAAATAAATAATAGATAACTAGGAATGATCCATGAATAGTACAAGGATAATTGTGTTTTATTTTTACAAATAGCCTCATAGGATAATTTAATATGGTAATACCTTAGGTTTTAATTATAACTACATGTTTTTTATTGTAAAAATGTTTTTATGGTTTCCAAATGTTTTTTTGGAATTTAAAAAAATTCACATGAAAAACATAACAGGGCCACATGGGGGGAGTAGGCCAGAACAATCTCAAATGGGAGGCTTGAATAGTTCTATAACTAGTTATATTAGAGAATGAAGAATACCATGATCCAAATTCCCTCTAGTAGATTAGGAACAGGAGACACTTTATCTGGGAGAACATTTTATAGTTCTTATTCATAGAGGGGGAGTTTATCATAAATGGATAAATTATTCTCAATACTTTATTCTCTAGCACCCTCCATCCATCCTAGGCACGAGAGGCCCTTAAGATACTAAGGAATGGATTGAAATAATTGAAGGGTTACTTTATCTATATGAGATCTAAGAAGATATAAATCTATGGATAGAATGTTTGATTCTTTAAGTATATTCTGTGAGGTGAGAGGGTGGTATAAACCTGGATGTAAGATGTGAAGATATTACTTAGATGATAGGTAAGGAACATTACATTGAGGAGTTATTACTGAATATACAAGAAAATGTACCGTTTTTATGATTTAATGTATATTTTTAGAGCTTTATTGAAATGTTTCCATAGTCGTAGTATTTCATGTTGTTGTTATGAATCACCACTATGTTATCTTGGAAGGAGGTTCAGGAGTCCAATAAGATTGAGATCAACCATTGACCAATGATTAGGTATGAGATTAGGATATTCATCCTGATGATATATAAAAATTTTCATCATATGGCCCTAATAATTGAGATTTTTTGGGATGAGGACATGGCTAAATGTATTTTTTAACCTTCAACGGACTTTTTAGTGATATTTATCAAAGTAAGAAGAGGAATGGAGTTGGTTAATTATATATTGGTGAAAAATATCTAAGGATTAGAAGTGGGTCTTCCAAACCTTCTAAGAGAAATGTAATTCCATTGTTTTCAACTATAAATAGAGTGGGTATTACTAAATTTTTTCCCAAATCCCTAGATAAAGTGTTCACAAAATGGAATTTAATGGAATTTGTAGCATTTCAATATCAGGATTCTATGGATGTGGACTAGAATAGTATTAATTTAAACATTGGAATAAATATTTGAGACTTTCCAAGGTCCTCAATAGAAGTTTTATACTCCTTATATGATTATGACTCATGAAAGTCATAAATATTAGGGATAGCTCAATGGTGCTGAGGATGGTTATGTGTATTCAATAGAATGGGCATAAAATGATGGCATGGAGTTTCAATCAACAATTTGAGTTAAAATATTTATCACCCATATTTTTTACAATCATTTTTATATTGTTTCTTCCTATTCATTTATATCTATGAAAATTTATATTAGGCTTATCATACTCGTAAAATTGTCTTCTATGATACCATATCTTCATATAGACTTGGAGAATATGGTGGATCAGATTTAGAGGCATCCAATGTGTCTCATAGTTGTTATCGTGTATGGATATATATGAAATATAATCATCATTTATATAAATAGTTATGATGTGATCATTGACATGGACTATATAACATGTTATCGAAAACACAGTGACTCCCACAAAAAAATATGTATTTTTTACCATGGCCAAGGTGGAGAAGGTTTTTGTGAATAGTGAGTGAGATATTAGAGCAAAAGGATTTTGATAAGACCAGAATCTAGTTTGAGCTATTATGAAAACTCTGGATAATATTATTATTATAGTGGACATAGTTTTATCCTGTATCTTTAAACAAATGGAGGACCAATATCAGGATATCATCCTAGTAGACTTTTAGGTCTCCAACTTTATAGGGTAATTTAATTTTACATAAAACTCGGACATGAGGATCAATAGATATTAATTACACTAAATCATTTAGTAGGGGATTAGTATAATGATGAAAACATAATACTCAATGAAATATAAGAGAATGGTTTTATTAGACTGAGAAAATATCCCTAAGGTAATATAGAGTTGTTTTCATTGAAGGAAATAAATTATCTTCAGTTTCATGTAGACAACCAAAATTTTAACTAGTATTCCATAAAGAATCGATACTCCATTCCATGGACTGATGACTTTTTTAACTTGTTTCAGGGAGATAAGAGGTTCTCTATAATTGACTTATGATCAGGCTGCCACCAACATGGGGATATAAAAAATGGATATTCATAAAATAGTGTTCCAATTTAAATACATATTTTATGATAATCATATCTTTAATTTTGTACTGAAAAAGCACCAGTGGTGTAAATGGATCTTTGAAACATGAAAATAAATTCTCATGTTGAATAGTGTATAGTGAAATTTATTTATGATATAAACATCTAACTTTGATCCTCATATATTAAAACAAGGAACATTTAGATTATATTGAGTATAATTTGAATGGATAAATGTTATACAAAACTTTTAAATTATATGTTTTGGATTCACGGGGCATAGGTTCGCTGATCATTTCATTTCTAAGGTAGTAATTTTTATGGAGCCAAATAATGTTGATGTGGTGATGTATTGGTAATGACCAATGAATGTGTTTGATATGAGGATCATCATTAGTTTAGTTAGGTACTACATATAGAGCATACCATACTTCTCCAATTTGGATGTTCATATTATTAGTCTTCAAAGAATGTACTAATGTTTGAGTGGACATAAAATTATAAAGATTATTTTCTTGAACCTATTAGGAGACTAGAGCTGGTCCCAATTCAAAGATTTATAGATCCATATATTTCATATTCATTTTATTTCGATGCCTTGGGTGTTGGGTTGGGAGGTATATTGATAAAAAGTGGTTAGTTAGTAGCTTATGGGTCACATCATCAAGGACACCATTAGTGTAGTTACCTAAAATATGACATAGAGATAGAATTATTGGTGAATTTTATGAAGTGTTAGAGACATTATCTATTTAGTGAGTGGGTTTTTATTTACTTAGATGAAATGAGTGTTTCATGTATATCCCCTATGGTGTTTAGTGGAGTATCTTCATATATTTATATTTTATATAGAATATACTATAGGGAATGGTAGTTCCATTTAATATTCACTTTGAAATAAAATGACTGATGTTGGAGCATGTTGAGAATCCCTGAAAGGAGGAATTATGTTACCTTGGTTTGAGTAATGTGTGGTTTGTGGATGCATCAGTGGATCATGTTATGATTACATGTGTACTTTAGTGATTATATATTCATTGCTGGAACATGTGAATCTATGAACAGATTCATTCACCATGTGTGTAATGATTTATTCATTTTGGTGGGGGAAGATTCTGTTCATAGATTCTATCTATATGATGATGAAATGATATATTTTTATGGTTTTTTAGTGATTGAAGTTTTATTGTTATAGGATTTGATGAGAGAGTCTCATTATTTGAAGTGTTCAGTTCATTCATGGTCGACAAAGATGTACTTTGTATGGAATCCGTCGCCAGGTTCCATTGAACCAATCCTTGAGACAATGGGCCGTAGGACCTCAAGAAAATCTCCAAAATGATAGAGGCTTCCAACTATTAGTGAGGGAAATGGGTGAGTCTATGAGGATGTGATTACCTCATAGGATAAGGTATTACACAACGGTAAATAAAATTTTAACTAGTAACACGGGCATAGATAAAAAGTATATGACATCAAAAGAAAATAAATATCCCAACATGATAAATAATAAATATAGAAACCGAATTGCTGTAATAGATTCCATGATGGTGTTAATGTATGATTCCAAAAGAAAATAAATTATACTACAGGGATATGGGGTAAAAGTATAGACTACATTCTAATAAAACTACCAAAAGACCAAAAGAACTACCACACGACATGTCATGCCAAGGATCGGTCCTATTAACCTAGATATCCGTCCAAAATATCAAATAAATCAAGAATCATGTGTGGAACACTTCCATTTACCCATATCTACAAATATAAAGTCTACACGGGTACCAAGTAGTGTCCAAGCATGGTGAAATAAATAATCTTAGTTGGACGAAACCCATGGTGTCTAAAGCTTTCCATTTCATGATACATACAAATAAAAGTTCTTGATATATTAGATATGAATTAAATTTAAAATAAAAATAACTGTAACTTTGTCCAGGTTCTTAAATGGACATCTGTCACATTCCACCTACATTATCCTGAGTCGGAAATATGAATGCGATACCTTGTAAAGAAGAATATATATATAGCAAGGCCTATGAAACCTGACAGACCAAAGAAAAGAGAATACCCATAATATTGTTATTTGGCTTGGGGTCTAATGAATACCTCAACACTATGAATACTAAATGAATTAGAGAGGTATCACAAATTATAATGAACCTCTATGAATTATCAATAAAAACTCCTCAATAATTTATATTAAAATATATATTATTTCAGAGTTGGACTCCAAGTCCTCCCTTATTTTATCTCTATGGTGCATCCATTCAATTTTATCCAATGCCACAATCCCGTACAAGGAAGTCATTTCAAAATTCCAAGTATTACTCTTGGTATGGTAAAAATGAGTCCATCCTAGGAATTTCACTTGAGGGAAAAAGTATTAGATGAGGCCTATAGTATCCATATTTCTAACAGGTCCATCCTAGATTTCCCCTTTAAGAATCGGTATCACCAAATAGAATAGTAAAAATTTTGGGGAATACCTTTCATGGAGAGCATAAAACATCACATTCCTAGCACGTTTTGTGGTATCCTATCATGAATGGATATTCCAAATGTTTGTTCTTAATATGGGACCCACTCTCTCTCCTTGGCCTAATATCAATTAAAATAAGAAGAGTGACATAAAATCACAGATAAAGTATTCACGATTGCAATGATTTCGTAAACCATTTAATGTCACTTCCTTTCTAATTATTCTATCCCAAAATTCATAACTATTAATCGTAACACAATATTTAACATGAAACCTACTTTATTATTGTAATAATAGGAAAAAATATGTAATAATATTAAGTCAAGACAAGATGTATTAAAACTATTATTTAGGAATAGAAAATTCAATGAAAAAAAATCCATGTTTATGATTCTTCCTAAATAATTTGTTCAATTTAATTATTAAACCCAAATTAGTGCAAACCCACATGAAAATTATAATTTAATACTTGAAGGTGAAGGGTAAATTAGCCTATTACGCCAGCACACCCAAATGGATATCCAACAGTATGGAAAAAACCTCAGAAGGGGTTCCCCTTAATCAAATTTCACAAGGATCATGGGAAATTCATTTAATTAAATTAATATACATTATTTGGGATTCCCCTCTTGGCACTAACGGGCATAAAAATGGTTTTAAATGAATAATGAAACAAAATGGTAGGAAAGAACACTGGCACCCAACCACATTGTAGTAGTATTACACAAGTCTCGTGACAACATTTGATTTGACATAAAATGAATGAAATCAAAATATTTAATAGAGGCCCCAATTTCTGGAATCCCAAAAATAATTTATGTCTAAAATATCACTTACTGAGAGCTTCATAGTGCTTCTGATGGCATTGAAAACATAGATGAATCAGTGGTATAGTAGGCTTCTAATGTAGAGTATGGGGAGGTGCACCACTCGGATAGGGGGAAGCGCACAGGATGAGAGGGATAGAAGAGTGGAGGTAGGAAAAATAATAAATAATGGAGGGAAATAGATGAGAGAAAAAATATGAAAAATAAAAAAAGTAAACATAAATTAAATAAAAATAAAAATAAGTGGAAGGGGAAAGGAAATAAAAAAATAAAAAAAGGTTTAATACCATTATTTGTTATTTTCAATTTTATTCTAACTGATATTTATATTATTATTATTTCATCTATTTTAATTTCCTTGTGTTTAATTAAATTTATTTTATTTATATTAATACAATTAATTTATTTTATCCTAAACATTGTGCCCTGTCATGATAGATAAATTCTCATAATCCTATGCATCCATGAAGAAAATCTAATTGGTCCTCTGAACCTGCAATAGACCGCATGGGAATGATACCTCAATCACATTAAGTAATTGAACAAAAAATTAAATTGTCTATACCTTGGTTAAATCTGGGACATTATAGCCTCCCCTAATTAAGACAACTCATCCCCATTTTTCACTTTTGAGTGTAGTGGAACATCATCTTAGAAGAGTTTTGGACAGTGTGAACGAACATCAGTCTCCTACTCCCAGGTCTCATCTTGAATACATCTGTGCTACCACAATAATCAGACCACTTGAATGAAACTACCTCAGAGACCCATAATTCTATGATAAATGGTATGAATCAGAATCTTCTAAATGGATACACCCACCTAAAAGTAGATGTTGTTAGGGCTAAAGGAATGAGATGTATCTGGATGATACTGTTAAAGCTAGGATATAGCGAAGACATCGCGAATTTCATAATACCTATGAGATGAATGCAATTGATTTGGGACCAGACCAAATCTCTCCACTATCAATAAGTTCCCGACACATCTCGACAATTAATTCCCATGTCTCCTAATTTTCTTATGACCAAACCATATCGAAACAAGTAGAATGGCCTGATTTCCAACCTCAAACTCTAGGGGTCAATGAAAAATATTGGTAGAAGTCTTTTTTCTAGACTGATTTGTTTCTATATGTTTATGAATCAGCTAGACTTGCTCAGAAATCTCATAAATGAGATGAGGACCCAAAAGAGTTTCCTTGCCAGTTTCAAGTCAAGATAGTGGTGAAAGACACAACTTAACATAGAGGACGTCATATGGATCCATTTGAAATAATGACTAAAATATGTTTTTATTGTGAATATAAACTTGAAGAATATTTTTCTTCCAATAACATCCAAAATCAAGGATACATGCCCATAAAATATCCTCTATCTCCTAAATATTTTGATCGGAATGACCATCATTCTGGGGGTGAGTTGAAGTATTCCAAAGAACCTGTGAACCGAGCGCCCTTTCAGCACTTTCTAGAATCATGATGTAAAATGGGAATATCATTCCGACACAATAGAACATGGAATTCCATGAGGTTGAAATATATCCAAAAATATATAGCCTCCATAACTCATCAATAGATAAGGTCTCCCTAATATGTAGGATGTTCATGACTTTGGGCAGCCTATCGATGGTAACCCATAATATATCGATTCCTCAAGGAGACCTTGAAAAATATCCAATAAAATCCATAGTTACATAGTTAAATTTACACTTAGGAATGTATATAGGATGTTGGAGTCCAATATGTCACTAGTTCCCTACCTTCAACTTCCAAAAAGGGGAGAACCAAGTAATGAAACCCACTATTTTCTTCTCCATACCATTCCACCGGTATAAACGATGCATATATCCATACATCGTGGTATGTCTAGAATGAACTTCCCAAAAAGAGGCATGATCTTCCTTCATCATATATTCTCTAATATCAGAAGGCATCCATATATGACCACAATAGGGAAACATTTCGCAACAATCAATAACCCAAACAGGTGATGGGTTCTCTCCTGTGACACTCTCCCTAAAAACGATCCCCTTCAGATTAGATAAAAATCACATAATGAATTTCTCCAGAAGAGAGGAAGTCACTAAAAAATATATTATAACTAGTTGTCCATTCCATATATGAAACTATAGATGAATCTTATAAAACAAATCCACCATCTTCCAATCACTACTGGATGCCTAGATAGATTGTGTCTCCATTTTGAGCCACAAAACATCATCTACGACATTACTCTTACTAGGGTTATAAGAATGTTTAATGATGAACGATTGTAGGTATTCAACCCACCTGTGGGGAATCAAATATAAGTCTCACTATGTGGAGATATATTTAAATATTTTATGATACATATAAATAAAAAACTCTCTCCTAATAAGTAATGTCTACAAAAAAATTGATCATTAAAAATATATACTAATTAAAGTCCATGCTTAGGAAATTTAGGCTTAAGATGGATTAGATGGTGTGATCTATTATCCATATCACATTCAGACTTCATAAAAAATGAACCTATTCAAACTCTGAAAGCATCACAATAAACAATATAAAATCTTCTTGGCTTTTGAAAAAGTACGATCATAGTTGTTTTGAGTGTTCCCTTTAACCCCTACAAAGATTCCTAAAAAACATATGACTATATGAACTACATAAACATCTTAGTCAAGGATATAATAGGTTCTTCTAAAATGAATAATTACTTAATGAAATGAATATAATATATTGAAATCGCAATGAAACTATATATGTAAAACACATTATTGGGATATTTATTGGAAACAACTACACTAAATTTGTCTTTGTCAGGTGACACAATTACCATAGATATGATATGACCTAAAAATTGAACCATATTGATCCAAATGTGTAATTTATTGTGATTTCTGTATTGATGGTGATATATCAGTGTACTTAAAATTATCTCAAGATGGGTTTCATGACCATTTATGGATTGTGAATACACCAAGATGTCATTTATGATGACTACCACAAATGAATAATGGTGGTGGTGGAATACCCAATTCACCGAAGCCATGGAAAATGCAGACCTATTCATCAAACCGAATGACATAACAAAAAACTCATACAAACATTACCTACTCTGGAAAGCTATACGAGGTATATTTAATGTTCTCATATGCACCTGCCGATATCCCAACTTCATATCCATCTTAGATAAAATATATTCTCCCGAGATCTGGTTGAAGAGGTTATCTATACGAGGCAATATATATAGATTCCTTACCATAATTTGGATGAGTATATGGTAATCCACACACAATATTAGGGTAACATCTATCTTGTTAGTGAAAAGGGACTAGTGAACCCCATAGTGATGTGCAAGCTCTGACAAAATCCTTTTCCTCGATATCTTCAATAAGGTTCTTGAGTTCCTCGAGCTCTATTGATACAATCCTATATGGAGAAATGGACACTAGTGTTTCACATGGAACTATCTTGATAGTGAACATAAATTCCCTCACAGTAGGTAATCCAGAGAAATCATCACATATTATATCCCTAAAATGATCCAAAATGGGAGGGATTTCCACAAACCGCATCCCGTGATTGCTCCTAATGAGACTTTATAACAGAGCTGTCACTCTACCAAGCCCTAAATGCTTTGGTCTATATCGATCTTCCAAGAAATACCATTCTCCCTTTTGGATATACATTCTTACCTCTAGTGTGGTGAAAGATACTAAATGGTTATATTAATTCATAGGGGAATGTTAAAGAACAAGAAAGTCTATACAAAAAATGTCATCAATGCTAGTCATCTCGAGGAAGAAGAAACTCTAGAAGAAACAGTAACCACAAGTCTTAAATGGGAACTCCTAGAAATGGAGTATTCCATATTTTCTGACCCCCAATTTTTTTAAGAGAATTAGATACTTATAAATAATAATTTTAATGAAAAAACTTCTTAATAGTTTTAGTATATATGAGAGAGTATGAAGCAGAAATATCAAAAAGTGTATAAACTAATGTCACAAAGATAATACCTTTTACCATAGAGAGAATTGGACTCTACTCAAATAACACTGGATATAATTCATATATATGGAATGAATCATTTCCTTGAGATTTCACCTTGCTAGCCTGACAAGTCCACTGTGCTGATGCTGGTGTTCTGGAACTGGATTACCTCCACCCTGGTCTCTGTTGCCTTAGCCTGGTCGGATGTCTGAAAATGAACTCCCAGGCTAACATGGAGGCCTAGATCCCATACATGATGGAGGCGTAGGAACAGATCCTCCACCACTGGATGTTGATGGATAATAATGGAAGAATAGGGGACGGTGGCCTATCTTGATGCATGCTTGTCAATCGATGAGGTTCCTTGTGCACTGTGTCTTTTTATGGTCGACCCTACCGTACTGATTACATATGATAGTGTAGTATGTAACTATCATTTGGCTAGAATTTCACCCACATTCACACTAAAAAACACACATCTTAATACATGTAGAACCATTAAGATACGTCAGAATTTAACCACCGTAGTCCACATGATTAACTTATCTGAGATTTCATTCCATAATTAGGGCCTTATTCAATACATCTATAATAGTGGAAAATCAAAATATGTTTTCTTTTCAGTGGATAGAATATCCATGTCCATCCTCAATGTGACTCACAATCATATGTGTTTCACCAATCATAGATGGATAAAAATTCTTGAACTCATTTATGTGAGAATAATACGCTAACATTGTAATATAGCTTTGCCAAAAATTTAAGAACCCATTGGCATGATCTGCTCACATAATCTACAGAAAAAAGTGATTATAGAGAGATTTATAGAAGCCTTCCAAAACCATGTCTTGGGTTTTGTCTTCCTGATAAATGACATCCCACCAATTTTTGAAGGTGTCACAAAGCACAGAGACTTCATGTTCTACTGTCCATTTTAGAAACATATCAATATGGATGATGATGGATTTCATAACATCTATCCATGACTCTGAAGAATTAGGACAACCATCATTAGAGAATGTGAGAGGTTGATTTCATAGAATGTCCCACTTAAGATCTTCCATAGTTAGGGTAGGACTGGGAAAACTCTGAGCTAAATGTATGAAACTATGAATATTACCCCTGAAATGGGATTTGGTTCCCAATGGATGATCAGGAGGAGGTACCACATGAGGCACTATAAGTGGAAATACTGGGGGTTTCAAACCCTCCAACATCAAAATGTTCTCATCACTACACTCCTGCTGTATGGCATGAAGACGTTACTGCTACATTATTATAAAATTTTCAAATCCACACATTATACAGGATTCTATGGAAGATGATGGAAACAAGTAATAGAGTAGTAAGAAAAGGGCAAGGCCTCCCAGAACATGGAATATCAAGTTAGGAAAGCATATTAATTAGTTAGGTATACGTCCGACCCCTGAGTTTTACACAATAGATATCCAACTCCATGATCCTGATTTAGATAGAAAGAGAAAAGGTATTAGATGGATCACTGATAAATATATAGACTATTTATTTATTACATATAATTACTTCAATATTTTACCCCTAACACAACCCTACACACATTCCAACCTAAAGATGCATGCTTAAATTAGATATAGAATGACAATATCCATGTGATTTTAATCCCTATGGTTTTTAATATGATTCATAAAAAATGTTGTGTCCTCATTTCAATGGCCATCAATTGTAAAAATCAGTATCTCAATTACACGAATACAATTAATAGAATTAAACAAGTGTCTTAACCAATGGTGATGTCATCTCTACAATTACTGGTATAATATAGAACTAAAATCCCAATCCTTTGAAATTTTGGTTTCCCCTATACATGGGTTAAATACATCGAAAAATATGCTAAATTATATATTCCTGTGTCCTATTCTCATTTTTAACAAAAAATTGAAGAGAAAAGGAAAAATAATAACTCCTATGATACCACATTATACTATCTTGTCCCAAGTTCTACTTAACCAGGACCCAAGATGGGGGGTCACAAGACCTCAAATTAATCTCACTGAACCCCAATATTACCAAGTTTTTGTGAGGGAATTGGGTGATTATGTGGGGAGAAAATTACCTCATATTATAACTTATTACACATCAGTAGATAATATATAGAAATTTATTTAAAGTAAAGAGAAAGGTTGATAGAATCACAAGTAGATAAAAGACCCAACAACATAGACAATAAAAAGAGAAGCTTAAAAGTAATAAAAAATACAAAGATTATGTCAAATTATGATGCCAAAATTAAATAAATAAATTTTAAGGGGTATAATCTATATTCATAGAATTCATGTCAATAATACTACCAAAATACAAAAAAATGCAACATGGGATCTCAAGAACATGCTCAATCCCATTCCCACAAAGATCTATCCAAAAAAATCAAAGATATTAAACTTTAGGAGGGGAAAAAATCCCCATATCCATACTAGTGAACACAAAGTCTAATTGAGTACCAAACAATGCCTGAGTATGGTGTAATATATAATCTCAATAGGCTGACACCCATGGTGTCTAATCCATTTAATTTTATATTGTAGAAAAATAACAGTTTACCATATATAATAATTTAATGCAATTTAAAGAAATAAAAAATAATTATTAATTGGACCATGTTCTTAAAAAGACACCCGTCCTATACCACATAATACAACCTAAACCGAATGTATGAATTAAGTACCATATAATGTAAAATATATATAGAAATGCCTAATTAACATGAGAGACCAAAGAAACGGGCATACCCCAAAGCTTGTTCATTGGATTGGGGTAGAATAAATATGAAAACACCAATTACACTAAAGTAAGAAGAGATTTATCAAAAATCATAAAAAATCTATATAGAGTTTCAATAAAAATATGTGAAGAATTTATATTAATATTTAAAAAAAAATTTGGTGGTGTTTGAGAATTTTTCTATTGTATCACTAGAGTACATATATTCAAATATATCGAATTACATGAGCATGTCCAAGGATATCCTTTCAAAAGTACATGTATTTCTCCGCATATGGTAACTATTAGTCTGCCTCAGGTATTGAATACAAGGGACCAAGTATCAGCCATGTCTTGGTATCTAAATATTGATAATGTATCCATACATAGTTTCCCCTTAAGGAACCAGTATCAACCAATAGTAGAGTAAAAGCTCAGGGAATCCCTTTACTAGTGAGCCTAAACCCGTACTTTCCTTGCACATTGATTGGTAAACTATCGATCATGGAGAGTCGAAATGTGGATTCTAAATATGGGAACCATGATCACTCCCCTATCTGATTTCATTTAAAACGAAACAATGTTGAATATATGTCACAGAACAAGGATTCCGGATTTCAACCCATTAATTAACCATTTAATAGAACTTCCATACTAATTATTCAAGCCTAACAGAAACAACTAATGACAATAAGACAATATTAAACAAAATTTATAGTCTATTTTTGTAAGAAGATGAAAAAACATATAATAATAACAAGGCATGGAGAGACATATTAAAATATTATTTAGGAAGAACAAAACAAAATAAATTTCAATGTCATGGTTTATGATTCATCCTAGTAAATTTATTTAGTTTAAAACATCAACCCAATATATTGCACATGTACATGGAAATGATAATATAATGTTTCACACCCAAAGGTAAATAGGTATATTATGTCGGAAAAACAACAGCGGTGTCCAAGGACATGGAAATAACATGGAAGGGGTTCTCCATAAACAAATGTCCCAAGTATCAAGGAAAAATAGTTTAATTAAATTAATATGCAATATTTGGGTTTCTTTAACAAACACTGATGAGTGTAATAACAATTCAAATTGAAAAAATAAATGATATTATAGGAAATAACATAGGAACTCTACCTCACAGTACTTTAATACAACGTGTCCCGTGATATTATTTTATTTGACCTAAAATAGAAGGAGTCCATGGCCATAAAAACCACCACGTTTAGGTAGAAACACTCGATGGAAGACTTTCTGATGAATAAAGGATTAAACTAAAAAATAGTTGGTGTGGATGAAAATCCTTATATTTTCTATATTATTCTAATGGTTTTGAATATTGTGATGATTCGATGTTGCTTCAGGTTTCTATAGTGGAGGAGGAGGGTGGATCACCACCAGGATTGGGGGGTGAAGCACATGAGGATAGGGAAAGAAGAGAGGAGAAAAAATAAATAAATAAATAATGGAAATAAATAAAGGAGAAAAAAAAATGAAAGATAAAATAAATAAATAAGGAAAAATAAAATAAAAAAGGGAATGTGAACTAAATTATAAGTAAAAGTAAGATGGGATAGGCCCATTTTTAATAATTTTATCCTTTCTTATAGTAATAATTTATATTTTTATTATTATTTTATGTTTTTATTTATTTTTTTGATTTTATTTTTTTTACATTATTTATTTTAATATATTTTAAAATGATTGTTGTGTTAGGGCACGGTGGATTAATTTTCATACTCCCACACAACAATGAAAAAATTTAATTTTCTTCTCGAGGCCTGCATGAGAATGCAAGGGCATGTTCCCTGGGTCACATTACAGAATTTAATAATAAATTATGTGGTATATGCCTAGGTTAAGGATGGGAAATTACACTATTCTATTTGATGTCAGTTATGTTGGCAACATAAAAAGACTGAATTTGTAGTTTTGTTCTACTGATTCCCCATAATTCAAAAGGTAAAGTCCAATAATCAACATCCTAGTTTTATTATTCAACCATATATTCTGGCTCTCATAAAGTGGTACAACGTGATAATTGACATAGTGAAGGGGTATCCTAGGAACTCGAGGACTCGTGATTTTATTTCGGTGATAGTCAATATTTTGGAAAATTGAAACATTCCTTACTGATCTTAGAGACTCAATATATATACAAGATATAAAAAATATATGTTTGATAGATTTTATGAATTATTAGATTCCATAAATATATTTTATTATACACTGAAACATATTTTACTTCACAGTTCCAAAATGTCTTATAAAAATAAATAATTTCATAAAGGATGCTGAGTACATTTTATCATCCAGAAAGAAATTGATAGTCATAGAGGACGATTCTAATTCCTAATGATATGATCCAAGATTGTGTCTTGGAAATTAGTGGATAATGTGATGAAAACCAAACCTTGGTATATTTATTTTACTACATTTTAAAATCCTATTCTTAAATGGATCATTTTAAGGATCTCTATGTGCTGTCATGATGCTCACCACTATATTGGAAGAAGGTAGGTGAGGAAATAATTATTGTGATGAGTGCGGTGAACAAGAAATTAAAGAGATGATAGTTAATTATGAAAGAGTTAGTAAATGAACAGAATATTAAGGAAGATTATATTGACTCGGTACGATGGCCATTGTAGTTTTTCGTTGGAAACTTGGTATTCATAGGGGTATCACCACAGTTGGGGAATTTTTTTTAAGGGAAACCAGTTTTGTTGTATGTGGGTCCATTAGGGATTGATTAAAACATTGGATTAGAGACTTACCAACCTATCCTTCCTCAATTTTATTATAGAATACATGATTTTTTCTATGTTTATCATCTTAATAGGATTACACCCAATCCAATGAATTTGATCAACTATGAGGATGTTGGGATGGAAATAAATGCATATTTTTTGGAGTGCCTAATGTTGATTATAGATCATATATAGAATTTTTCATAGAGTTAGATAATGAAACATTATATTTATTATGGTAGCATGAACAGATTCAAGAAGAGTATTGGTGTGGGATTTTGATGTACGATTTTAATAGCCTAATATTTTTTAGATAGACAAATAGAGACACTTCTTAGGGAAGATAATTCAATAGAGGGGTAGAAATGTAATATACCAATTTTTTAAATATTCATTATGCCCCTTTTCGTTATAATTTATACTTATTTTTAAGTAATCATTAATTGTTTCCAATTTTATTTTTAACCTTACATAGAGAATAGAGTCTACATAAAAGTAAATGCTTTCGAGAATTGTGAATGATAGTATTTTTGTGAATTAAATGGTAACTAATTATTTTCAAGGGTAACATATGGGTATGATAAATTTCTAGCCACAATGTAAGGGTATTTATGAATTGGATTATGGGAACCCTTATGTTTCAAAGGATATACAAGGGTAAGTAGGTCTGCATGTAAAGGTAGAATTTTTTTCGTAAATGTAACTAGTATATTTCAAAAGGATATACAAGGGATTCCTATACTGCATATTGTTAGTTGTGATATCATTATCTCCATAATGATATAAAACCCTACACTCATGAATATAATTTGACCTATATAAATTTAAAATCATTTTACCCTTGAAAAAGAACTTTTCTTATGCCATGTTAATTCTTTACTTATGTTTTAATTTATTTCTACCTAGAATGAATGTGTTTTTTTTAAAAAAATTTAAAAATATAATTTTTTTGAAACGAATCACTTGATCTCATTAAATTCATAACACCAATTTTGGATGTTCTTGTGAATTACACATAAATGTTAAATTAATTATTTTATTAAATAATGATTTTAATTTGTGATATTCTATATACTAAACCAAAATTCCTATTATTTTCTTAAAATTCCCAAACCCATTCTTCCATTGATTTTTAATGTCCACTTATATCCAGGTATCCCATATCTCTATATCCATAATATTAATAGTCATCTTTGATCAATATAAGTTTATAATACTCTTTTTATTCCTGTAATAACTCTTCATATACCCTCATTTATTTAGTTTATTGTTTTCAACAGACAAATTCTAGGTATCCTATTTCCTATGAAACATGTTAAATTATATTGTCTATGATTTTTGGGTAAATTTTTTAATTATTCCTTAAATGATAGTAATCCTAAATTTCTAAAAATGATAAATAACTAAAATGATATTTTTGGTATTATACATAAGAGATAAATTATTATCACATGAGAAGTTCCTTTTAGGAATAATATAATAGTAATAAGTTCCTAGAATCCTAGGAATGTGATTTAAACCGACTAATATGTTGATGTTTTATGGGTGAAAATTTCATGTTAATCCTTTTGAATTGACATTTTAAATATCGAGGTAAAAGGATCCTTAAAACTTATATTATATGTTTATAATTGTTATTATGATATTCCATTATTTTCTTATATTCTTAGACCATTCTTGATTCCGATCTCATGTGTGAGCCTTCACAGCTAATGATATTATTTTTATGTTGATCAAATGTGTTTTTGGAAATTTTTTATCAAAATTAATATTCCATTATTGTGTTTGTATATGTTATGCACTATTACCATGTTATATTTTGGGTATATTCGATATTTTTATTGATTTATTCATGGTACCAATGTATTACGTGGACCCATCATGGATTGATTTCCCTTTAGGGAGAGTGTTTTATAAAGCTACATGAAAATTGATGACATGACCGAGTTAAACAAGAGGAAATGATGGTATTGTGGGTTAATTTGGGGAATTTTGGTCCTATGTGATCTTACATGAAACATTAAAATATAGAATTTTTTTATTTAGTGACTACTCGTGAGGCATGGTTGTAATATACCATGTCCTTGTGGAATCAGCTGAGGTAGTCTTAGAATGTGGTAGCTTTATGGTATGGCCTATGATATGGATGTGAAATGATGGACTTATGTGGTATGACATGAGACTCTTATCCTTATGAGTTACATAGGATTATTATTGAGACATTATGTCCATGTTTATTTAATGACTACTACCATTTCTACATTTTGTTAATTGAGGCATTGTAGGTACTGTAGAGGGTTTGTAGACACTTTGTTAGTGCATTTCCACTTCATACGCGATTATTTTTTATTGAATGAATGTTTATTTAGAATAATTACATACACTCTTATTCATATTAACTCCTGTTAAGGACACATTGGTGGTATCATACTAGGTTTATAATCACACCCTATCAAAGCATCTATAATATAGTGAAAACATTATGATTAGTGATATATGTACAGACTTGGACCTATGGATTAGGAGTTAGGAGACAAAGAATTGTAACCATAGCTAGTACTAGGATATACTCTAGAGTTATGTTGTGATGGTTATTTACCTTCCATTATTTCTTATATATTTAATTTACCTACCATGCTGGGGAACCATTATTTTTTTTATATTAATTTAGATAAATTACATTATATTTATTTTATAATTATTTATTTATTAAAAAACATTATTAATCATTCTTTAATTTGTTGATACCAAATGTATAGTCTCCATAATGGTAGTTCTTAGACCCCCACTACACATTATAAAACTCTTGCATAAGAGGGTCCATTCTTGTAAATTTGATTCTCTCGATCAAAAAATTGGTGATTCTTCATAGTTTGTTACAAGTGAATATTATTTCCAAAATATAAATTTTATTCTATTTTTTAATGATGTCCAATGATACAAATTTTCTAAAAGAACGTTCAAATAAAATAAATCTATACTATAGAAAAAAATTTATCATATGTTTATCAAATGTCGATATTACCTTTTCCCATTTTATAAAAACTAGAATTATTCCAAAAAAAAACATAATAGTGATTTAAAATTTTGAAAATTAATATTTTTACACTCACATTGGATCTTAGAAAATTGGATAAAGATAATAATTTTTTTAACTAGGTAGTCATATTCTTTATCTTATATATCAGAAAAATATTTTAAAAATTTGTGATTGAATTTTTATGCTCATTCCAATCAAATGATATATTATTTTTCCAATTACTTATCAAATTACCATAAAATTGGAATATAAAACATTTAATTTTATGTTTATATCATCCATGAAATATATATCCTATAATTTTTTTCATTATATGAAATGATATAATTTACAACCTAACCATTACTACATCCATGATTACATCCGCATCCTTCAATTATAAGGTAACATAATAAAAAATTTCAGAAAAACCATATTTTCATATATTTATCCATATATATAGCACAATTATTATAATTAATTCATTGTTAATTTTTACATAATTAAACCACCAATAATTCTATTACCAGGATTAATAAATCATGTAATTCATAAACTATTTCAACAGTGATGCAAAATTTTATGGAGAAAAGCTAAAAAATATTTCCACCACTCATATATCTCTATGTTTATATTCATTTTCCATCAAAAAATATATAATGATTTATAATCAATAAAAATATGTAGATATTATTTCAGATATTCTCATTCATTAAAATTTAAAATCACATAGGAGTGTCAAAATTCCTAACCATTTGAAACCATCATCACATATGTACTAATTTTTTAAAATATAATATATATGTGTTTTAGTTACAATAGATGGTATTATTTTTAAACCTAAATTAACTCTTCATGACGTTTTTTTACTCCATAAATGAAATCTTTTCATCTATGTTTTTACATAAATAACTTATTAAATATCTATTTTTTCATTCCTTCATCTAATATGTTCCTTAAATATTTCTATTTAAAGAAAAATTTCAATTAAAATTTTTTATTTTAAAAAATGTTCTAGTAAATATTTTAATCTTCAACTGAATTTAATTAGCTATTTGATATTTATATCTCTTAGACACAAAATTTAGAAAATATGTGAATGCAAATTTCATTTAGAAAAACTAATGTCTAATTTTAAATTTTATTCTGTACGATCAAAAGGAGTGAATATTGAAATGTTGAATCAGATAGGTGGAGGCTCACTCAAGAAGGATCCCAGTAAAAGGTAGTCTATTATGTACATATTAAATTCCCTATTTTCATTCCCAATGTGTGTGTGAGTTTTTCTTGGGTTTTTTTTGTTCCTATGTGTTTTTTATTTTTTTAGTGTGTAAGGGAGTGGATCTGGTATTGTGAATGTGTTATAGTTTATATTTTATGTTCTAGTACATCGAGTATATGGATTATATTGAGTTAAATTAGTCTAGATATTTATTCTATATATGATGATTATTGAAGTTTTCTTCTAGGGAGAAATGTTTTTGCAGAATCCAATAATTATTATCATCACTTTTGGTTTACCATATATCTATAAACTAAATAGTAAAATGTTATTGTAAAATTTGTTTCTTGACACTTTATCATTTTAGTGGTACTAAACTACTTTTAATGGATTTATTTGGAAACAACTACTAATCATGATAAATATTTTTTTATGATGGTCTTTGTTCTCTAGATTGTTTCATATAGAGTATTATCCTTTTAGAAGTATATTATGCTTCCACAAAAATGATCTTGACTTGAGGTAATAATAATGTTAACTGGGAAATAATTAATAGGAGTGAACTAAGAATTATAAATATTTCACTCTCATATAATATTTATTACAACCAATGGGAGGTAAAGAACAATATGGTGTTGATGAAGGGCATAAAGAAATTGTATAAGAATCCAAAAATAATAAAAAATGTTTTTATGATAATGAGGTGATTCGACCTGATAATTTTATATGAGAGGACATCAAATGAACATTTTAATTACATCAATATGATTTGATTAATAATGAATCTACTAAATTGATATTCAAAGAATATATATTTTTCATTTTATAGCTATTATTTCTGATGCAATAATGTGATGAAATCGTTATTTATTGATGAAAATATTTTAAAAATACTTCTTATATTTTGATGATATTATTATCATATTTTTAATAAATAGATAAAGTGGAATGATATATAAGAAATAATGAGAACTAAGATCACTACAGAAATTGGAGGACATTTTATTCAATGGAAAGGTAAGTGGAAATTGAAAGATAGATAAAGGGAACGAATTTGATGAAAATAAATTGGGCGTGGATCAATATTTTTTAATTACATGAATTTGGAGAACCTGAATAAGGATTATAGTAATAATAGGTTTCTTATAGAAGGTTTTTTTTGAATGTTTTGGTTCTAAAAACATAACTAAAGGTTACAATTGTTTACTTATAATTTCTAATATTCAATTGTAAATATGGAACAATGATTCCAAGGATTCACTCCATTCTACAACATTGTTGGGATGATTGATGGATTTATGGTAGGGACCATTTTTAAGGGTCCATCAAGCCATTGATAAAGCTCTAGTGACATTGGAAACAGATGATTGAACTGTAATAATTTTAAATGGATTTTACCTATTTTTATCGTGTTTTTTTTATAAAATACCAGGTTTATATTCGAATCTAATTTCATTTGGTGAGATTGAAAACATGGTTTTCAAAAAATATTCATAGTTAGAGTATGAATGAATAAATGGGGTTCTTACAAGAGTTATTTTTGTATTACCTGAAAATGATGGATTAGTCCCCAATAATAATAAGAACCTACGTATTATGTAAAAATATTACTAAAAATACATAGAAGTGTCTAGATAAAATCCACATAATGAAATATATAATATGATTCAATATCATGTTTTGGGGGATCATAAGATAGTGAGACTTCTTATCATGATATTATCAATTGGTAATATCCATGAAGGGTTGATATAAGGGAAGTCTCACCATTAATAACTCAATATGCTATATGATTCAATGGATATTAATTTTTGATATTTTGTGCTTTGGCCTTTTAACATGAGATTAATATCAATGTATATTAAAAAGTAAAATTATTTTTTGTATGTACGAAAATCATGAGGTCATATTATTTTTGTGTGGTTGAATATTTTGGATTCATTATAAGTGATATGACATTGATTGAAAAAGTTTTGAAAGGATTGATCTCTTATATTTTAATGGAAAAAAATATATTTTAACATTTGATTGAAATTATATATTAAAATTAAATCCATGGACATGTTTGTTATTCAATGAGTTCATTTTATATATTTAAGGAATTATAAATTAAGCATGCATGGAGATGACATAGGATTGCATCATGCACAATGAGATATCATAAAACCATGTTTTTATTACACTGAAGTGTTAATATGAATTTTGTTTTCACTAAATTTTTTCCTAATATCTATGTAGGTTTGTTGAAATATTTCATAGAAGATGACCATATAATTTATTTTAAATCACTTAACTCGACTAAAAAATATACTAATGGGTCACACACATAATGTAACCAAAATATATGTAAAATATATTTGGATTTAATGTTTGGAATACATTTTACTCTTGGTTTCTGAAATAATAAATAATCACGTTATGTTGATCATATAAGTTCAATCAGTAGATATAATATTTTATAATATGTGAGATGATTTTTATCACTTTTTTATTATTTATAAGATAAAAAATAAATATTCATTTATTCACCCACCAATTTAACAAATCAATATAAAACTTTATTTTGTAATGTGTGTATTAAAATAAAAACATATTAACAATTTTAGTTAATATATTATTTATTAAATAGAAATTTATTCATGTGTTTAGTTCATATAATACATATTTATGTATATATTTATTGATTAATATATATTTATTTAACTATTTAAGTAATTTAATATTCATGTTTTCATACATTTTTAAGAGGATTGATGAGAAGAGTTAAGTGTCCAACAGAAATGATATATTTTATTTAACATATTTTAAATAAATATTTTCTAGTAATTTTATCAACTGATATTTGAATATGCACATTCCAAGATAAATAATAATAATACTAATAATAATATATTTGTGAAAAAATAAAAAAAAAATATTTTATAGATGATCATTACATAATTATCAAATAATAACCCCAAGTATATATTATCATTGACATCATTTTAGAGATATGAAGATTCCTTGTTCCAACTGAAGAAATTTTATAATCCATATAGTATGGTAGAAAAAAGCCTTCTCTCATCCATGAAATAATAATAGAGAACAAGATAAATTATTTTATGTGATCAATGAAGAATGATGAAAAGTAGATGGTTCATCTATGTAATCATTTAGAATATGAAGATCATTATTCCAATTTTTTTAGATCACTTATGGGAACAAATAAAGATTTTTTTTTGGAGTCTCCACCTCAATGATGGCACAAAAAGAGAAGAAATAGAATTGACAAAAAATAATTATTGTGTTTGGGGTAATTGTTGTTTTGAATTATTTATAAATTCAATGATAAATATATACATAGGAGGATTTTATAATTTATATCATCAAAATAATTTACTTTTCCCATTGATGTAGATGAAAAACACCTATTTTGATATATCAAGATGATTAAATTATTCCCAAGAACCTTCAAGTGGTATGTATAAGATAAAATATAAATTATATTAATTTATTATTTTTTAAATAAATATTCACATTTATTTTTTAGTTTCTGTATATAATTTTTCATCTATAATAAAAAAGTTAGAAAAAAATAATTTTTATGAATTAAGATGACCAAGTACTTTTCAGGAAGATATATATAATGCTATATGATCCTATTTGGATGTGTAAATATCATATTTTTTATATAAAATATGACTTCTAATTATATAAACATATCATATTTAGTATTGTAGTATTATATAATGCACACTAACCACAAGAATGAACCAACACCATTTTATTAAATTGACATGGACATTATATTAAGATAATAAATATATTCATAAGAATTAAAAATATCATAATGACAAAAAATTGAAAATTTCAAAAATATAATTTGTAAATTTGTAAAAGCTTGATCCCATTGAATGATCACATTCATGAACAAAAAAGTGGAAATGTAACATAATATTAGTAATGAAATATTCATTTTGAATATATATATATATATATGTTTGTGTGTCTGTGTCTGTGTCCTTGAATGAAAATTGGAGTGAATAAATAATGAATGAAATATAAGGTGTTTATAGATGTCATGGAACACATGTGACCATTAAAAGTTTGACCATTGGAATAGTAATTAGATGGTTAGGATTACGAACTTCACTGATAAAATAGAAATTTAACTGATATAATTTTAAAATGATACTTAGTTATCCTATAATATGATGATATATTAAATTTTTACCATGTTATAAATAAATAAATGTTTCATATTTTATAAATTAGTTGTTTGTGTATTTCAAATGCAGATATGTTTTATTTACATTTTATGATAATAAAAAAAATTTAATAAAATGATTATTTTCATAATATGTTTTTATAAAATATTTTTATGTCATATTAAAATTGTAAAATAATTTTTTGGGAACATATGTTATTCATAAAAAGGTCCTAAAATTGATCACAATTTTAAAAATGTTTTTTTAAATATGTATTTGAATAAAAAAATAAACTTTGAGACATTTAAAAAATTTCATTCATAACATGAATTTTCTTTTTGTTGTAACACCATAAGATTAGATGAGATTGTTTCACTTTATGTTGTTTCATGTCTTCTGTTGTACGCTACACCATTATTAGATTGAACTATATGAAACATTGTATTTTATAATGGTACACACAACGCTATGGTTGGATTTTAATAGAAAACATTTAAATTTCTTTTTATAAAACAGATTTTATGCATGACAGAGTATAAGTGAACAACTAAATATTATAACCTAGTCATTATTTTGGTGGGTAAGGATAGTATTAAATTATATATAGAAAACTATTTAAATGAAAATAAGTGAGTTTATAAAAAAAATAAAATCACCCATTATGGAAACAATATATTGTTTAAAATTAATTCTATATGTTTTTAGGAGATGATATAAGAAGAAAATCATTTTATCAGATAAAAAAAGTATTTTTTCAAAAAAAATGAAGTGTTTCCACCTTTTGATGGAAACCCCATTTTAAATATAGATTTGACACATTTATGTATTATATTTAACAAAACAAACATCTTTTATAGAATCAAAGTTTAAAAAGTCCTTTTGGATGAATTTTTGATATTATCCTGATACATTTTAAATTTTGATGAACATTGATATTATATGAAATTTTAATTGAAAAAAACTTCTTTCATAAAAATAATTTATGTAAATAAATTATATTATTGAATGGTTTCAAAATATAAATATTTTATATTTGTATCATTCAATATAATATATGTCACAATAAATAATTTTACATTGAATTCAAATGTCAAAAATTTCCATCTTTTGCAATGTTTTATCTTTTAAAAACTCATTTTCGCTTTCCGCCAACAAGAATAATTTAAAATTAATTACTAAAAAATATATATTTTGAATTTTGAAAATTGGATTCCATATTTTGAATAAACACTCCATTATTATGTAAATATATATATTTTATTTTTTCATTATGAATATTAACATTTCTTATTCTTATTAATATAGTTAATGGGTAAAACGAGTAATTAAGGTTAAGAATAGTAATAGAAAATTTTCCTAAAACATGTCTTAATATCAATGGATGAGTGTGGTCAGAACTAAATCATCCTTGGGTCGAAATGTAGTCCTATGGAATCCACTTGGATTTGATTTGGAAATATTATTAATTTTTAATTAAAGAAAAGATAAAAATGTATCACTCACATTTTAATAATGAAAACATTTATTATATAAGGTGACACAAGAAAAATTAGATTAAAAATATTTATTTGAAAAATAAAATATTTTTATTTATCATGCTATGTTAATTTTAATTTATAAGAAATATATAATTACCTTAAAGGCTTATACTTTGATGATGTAAAAATTAATTAATTGATTTGAAATAAATAAAAACAAATATTATTAAAATATAATAAACATCAAAATATCCATAAAAAATTCAAACTCTTATTGGCCGAGTATATCAGAATCATAATTATACAAGTGTCTAGTAATTGACCATTTTGAGCCATGTGGAAAAGATTGTGACTCTCATATTATTTTATTTAAAGCAATGTTATATATGCAACATTATTAATTTAATAAGTATAACATTTTTAATGTTGAGTTTTTAAGAAGATAAATTCTACTAAAAATATTATTATAAAATATGGAAAAAATTTATTCATTATATTATATTATTTCTTGTTATTACCCAAAAAATAAGAATATTATATTATTACAAAAAATTGATGATGTATTTATTTTATTAATTGAAATATCAAATTAATATTATTAAAAATAATAAAATAAATTTAATTTGAGATAATTAATATGTAAAATTATTTTTATACAAGACGTAGAGAAAATAAGTATATAATAAAATTAATTCGTCGATGATGATGTCTTATCATGATATTTTTAAAAATCAGTGAATTAAATAGTGTCAAAATTGACACTATTATTGTTTTTTAAAACAATATTTTATTAAATAATTTAAAAATAATTTGAAAAAATATAAATTAATTATAATATAGTCCAAAATGATCTAAGGTAATTATTTATTATCTAATTGACATAAAATAAATTTATATTTCCCCTTTTAATATCGAAATATTTGTTATCATAATTAAAATTAAATTGAATAACTAAGTGTTAATAAAATGATAATGTTTATATTGACATAAAAACATGTCTAAAATTTGTTGGTGGATGAGATTACAATCCCATATCATCCCATCATCTAAAATTGGAAATTTTGGATGTTTTTTGGCATGGTTTGATTTTTTTATAATTTATTATTTGTAATGTTTCCAAAAGTGCCCCTACCTCAATTGTAAAAGGGAACATCCTCCCTCACCTATTCACTTCACTATGATACTTTATTATTTCCCATTTCTTATCCATTTACCATATAAACATCACTAGTAACATTATAGAGGTTATGGTATTCCTTAAATACAAACTCTATCACTCTTAGGGGAGATTTAGAGAAAGTATGGAGAGGTAATCTCATTTACCGATTCATTCAAACTTTCTTCTTATACTTCATATTCATAAGTTGTCTCATTATAAATTAATAACCGTAGTATAACATATAAAATTAAATTTTATTATAATTATGAAACAACCATATCCAACCTTATATCCATCCTATGAAAAATTAAATCATCACGCATGTATAGGTATGACTTACCGTCTCCACACTAGAGTGTAATATGTTTTTCAGTGCCACCTTAATTGGATGGCTATAATGGTGGAAATAATTACTATATATAATTATTATTACTTGATATTAATTCTTAAATATTATACACCATCCAATTCAATACCATTCAAAAAATATGGTAATTAAATCGTTTCTGATGATATTTTATCCATTCTACATGATCTTAATTTATGAATGATTTTATAAATTTAAAAAATGAATAAATATGGTTTATATTATGAAAATATTATTTTGGAATGATATAAATATGACAGAAGAGGGATAACCAAAACATATTCAACAAAACACACAATAGAACATAAAGTAGTTCATATCCAAATAATGGGTAATAATGAAATATTATTACCAAACAGATTATAATGTTATCATATATGATATCATAAAAATTAATATGATTCTATAAAAAGTAAATTAAATTATTTAATCATTATATAGGAGGTTAAGATATATATAGAGTATATCAAATCTAAGGTAAGGAATAATTTTTTACTCTCCTTATTATTCGAGATTTTTTATATATAAGTATTTATTGGGGTTTATATATCATCCATGTCATCATTTTCATAACAGAACTTTTTTAATAGACTCATGTGGATTTGTAATGACATTGTTACCATTTTTCCAAGTTTTACTACACAGTTTGGATGGAATTATCCATTCATTTTCTATGCTAGATGCTTTTTGACTATTTGGACAAGAGTATGAGAATAATTATTTTTTATCTTATACATCCTGAACGATTTTCTTTTGCATTCATAACACCTAATTTCCATGAAGAATCCATTATAATATTTCCTGTTTATTTTATATTAAATTATTTTAATTTTAATATTTCTTGTAATTTTGAGAAAATAATGATTTTTTTAGAAGAAAGTATATTTTCCTTTAAAATTAATTTCAACTGTTTTACCAAAATTATATTCCATCTAATATTAAGGATATTTTTCCAGTATACTGTACCTATTATTATTATGGTTTATTATGTTTATTATGGAATTAAATTTATGAAATCTATTTATTTTACCTGGATTATGATATTATGGAATGATGTTTATGAAACTCATTTTATTCCTTGGGTTATGTTATGATGAATGGTTCATGTTTTTGTGGAACACAAATGTATGGTTTTTATTATGTGATGGGTGGGACCTATATCTATCTCTAATTCATTGTGTAATAATTCATATCTCATGTTATTTACATAACTAGAATTGAAATTAAATCTAGTTTAGTAATAAAGGGATGAAACGATAAGTTTATACAGTTTCGTAATACAGGGCTGGAATGAGGAGTAAACTCAGTTCAGTAATAGACTTTGTCTACTATGATTGTCTTGGAAATGATACTAGGCTAATATGGAAATTATTTTCTATAATTATATGTTTTATAATATTTCAGTGTTTTATTCCAATTCTATTTTCACATAGTTCAGGATTCATTATGATTCATGACTTACAAGATGCCAAGATTAGTTTCATGACTCCATATTTTCATATTCAAAATTTATTTTCATGTTTTTACATTTTTTTCTTATGTTTTTTATGTTCTCTATGTATACTATTAATAGGAATTTTATCTCACCCTTTTTATGTTTTATATTCCCAAGGATATTAAGAAAGGTTTTAGGATAGAAAAATAATGGGTAGGATGTTTATATGAGATGTTGAAGATCTTTCAGCAAGTTAGAAAAATGTGTTCCTTATTTTCAATGACACTAAACTAATATGGTATTTGGGCATCTATTTTTATATTGTATTAAGTATTCTGAAAAATAAATCAAATGTCTATTTATGTCAATATTGGGTCTTCATAATTAGTATCAGAGCTTAAGTTTATTTAACCTTTGGAAACTATGATGAAAAAACTTTGGTGAGATTGCTAGATATATTACAATGGGTTTGTCTAGGGATGTCCCTATTTATAAGTCTAACTATAGGTTATTATCCTAGAAATATGGTAATGATCATGGATAAACATTGAATAAACCTAATATGTTGGTGATTGAATGTAATCCACCTTGATTATGTAGTTTTCCAAGTATGATTTTTCATCTCACATGAATTTTTTTGGACTTTAAAAAATTGATAGAAATAGAAGGACTCATGTTATTATAAAATATTATGGAAAATGGAATGAATAACTAATGAGAAACAAAACAAAATGGGAGTTGGTAGGAGAAATTATATTATTATTCCTAATCCACAATCTCATAATATTATCAATAATATATTCTTCAACGAGTTTCCTAACCCACATAATAATAGAAATATAAAGTTTAAAGTGATTATAGAGGAATGAAAGTTCAATTTTCCTCATTTAAATAATTTCAGAAGAGGAATTAAGGACAATATTTCAAAGGAATTGGAAGATGATTTGGGTGTGGAAAAGAAGGAAGGAAAGCCATTAATTTGAAAAGAAAACTTTATGTTAACCCAATATACAAGGATAATGGTATTGCTAAGAAATCAATTATGGTTAAATTATTTAAATGTGGAATTTATGGTCATTATGAAAATTTAATCCCTAAGGGGAAATCTCATGAAGAGAATCAGAATGTCCATATGGGTAGTATTTATGTTGATGAAGATGAAGAGACTGCAAATAATATATCAGATGAAAGAAGTTTTAATGAATAAAATGAAGAAGCTTTTTCAATGGTTTAGGAATATTGTAGAATGATTTCATGTTTATCCATAATAATGTTGTATAATTAATTTTATGGTACCATATAATAAAAAACATCTAATTATTGTTACACTATCTATTTCCTTGAGAATTCCAGATTATACGCTGAATAATACTAGTAACCATTAATATTTATTCAGATATTTTTAGAAGACACCTGATAAGTGAATAATAATTGGATAAGGAGATAATAAGATGTTTTATAGTATTAATGACCTCATAACCAATATATGGAAAAAGTGATATCATGGTTTGAGTATATTTAATTTTTAGGATTATTTGTAACATTTATTTTTTGACAACATGCATGTTTTTACTATGGATATATGGTAACTAAAATTATTACCATGATTTAAGATAATACATGATTACGGTATTCACATGTTTTTAATGTGAAAACCAATAATTTACTTATGAGACACGAGGATAAATTCTATGCCGATTTAATTCACTTATTTCTAAAGCTTTATATTTTCAGTTTCAGTATGGAATATAATGTTATCAATTTATGGATAGTATAAGTTATACTCATGTTAAATTCTGTTATATTAATGTATTATATCACTCTCTTTGGGCTAATTTATATTTGATAACCAATGCTATCCTTTTTTTGATACAGATGGATTGACATATCATTCTATTTATAGATCACATGATCAGCTAAAACATCAAGAATGAGAAATTCGACATTATTTATATGAATAAAATATGAAGATGAAATTGTTCAAGGAATGTACAATTGTGAGGTCCTACTAAAATCAAGTAATTAATTATTCTCATGGGAAAAAATAATCTTTAAAAAATTATCTTGAAATAAAAAATTTTATCCTAGTACATTCTAATTAAATGAATCATATGGTCCCTTAAATCATAAATGATTTATGGATTTCGGGTTGTTAACATTCTCTACAAATTTTTCTCTATCAATATCCATCAGAATGTGATTGTTATATTTTTCTTCAATATACTTGTTTTTCATTCCATCTATGTTCTTCTATAAGGAAAACTAGTGAGAAGTTACTTTGGGAAACCATTATGTTTCTAACATTCGTTTCCAAAATGAAGTTTTAGTATTAATTTTTAAGATGTGGGTTTCTATAAAGAAACATTCATGTTATAAATCTTTTATAACCCCGATGAATTATGAGGGAGAAATTAAATTTAAGGAGGGTAGAAAGTAACACCCGAATATTTTATTAGATATATTATATTTTAATTTCTTTTATGTTTTATGTTGTACACTACAATGGGAGTGGCTTGCGCTATATGCAACACAGTTTTAGCTTGCATTATACACAACACTATGTTTGGATTTTTTATAAAAACTTTCATGGTTTGTCTTATTTTACACACATTTTTTTGTTTTTTATATTATTCATTTTGTGCACGACCGAGTATAAGTGAACAATTAAAAAATATAACCTAGTTACTATAATGGCGGCTATAATAGTATCAACTACCATTAAAAAAACTAATTAAATGTAAATAAGTTAGCCTATAAAATAATAAAATCAATCTTTATAGATCAATATAAGGTTCAAAATTCATTGTATATGTTTTCAAGACATGATATAAGAACAAATACATTTTTTCAGATAAAAGAAATATTTTTTAAAAAAATGAGTATTGCAGCCTTTTGATGGTGCACCCATTATAAATATATTATTTACAATTTTATATATTATATTTTATAAAATAAAATTATTCTTTTGAATCTTGGTATAAAATTTTCATTTGATTATTTTTTTGATATTTTTCTGATAAGTTTTAAATTTTTATAAATAGTAAAATTCTATAAAATTTTAATCAAAAAAAATTACATGTAAATAAAATATGTAAAAAATTATATTATTTTCTATTTTTAATGTATAAATAGAATATATTTTTATCATTCAGTATAATTTATTAAATAATCATTAATTTTTAATGGAATTCATATATTAAAACATTTAAATCCTTTTCAGTGTTTTAACTTTTCAAAACTCATTTCTCTTTCAAAAAATTTGAATAATTTGAAATTAATTAATGCAAATTATCTGTTTTGAAAGTTAAAAAATGGAATCCATATATGGAATCATTATTCCAAAATTATGTAAATAGCTTTATTTTATATTTGGGCATTATGAATAGTAACTTCGTTAATTTTTATTAATAAAGTAAAAGGGTAAAATTGGAAATTAAGGGAAAAATTAATATTATAAAATTATCATAAAACTTAATTTTATATCATTAGATGAGTTTTATTTAACCTAAATCATCCATTAGACCAAATTTTTTCCTTTGATAGCCACATTGATGATATTTGATATTTAATTTATTTTTTCAAATGAAAAGTAAAATAAGTCTCAATAATATTTTAATAAATTAAATATTTTTTATAAAAGGTTATATAGATGATAAATTTTATTTGAAATACATGTTGGAAATAAAAAATTATTTTGTTTGAGATGGTCATTTATTTTAAATTTTGAAAAAATATATAATTACATTATTGTATTATACTTTGATGGTTTATATATTAATTAATTGATGAGAAATCAATAAAACAATTATTATTAAAATAATAATAACAATAAAAACCCAAAAAAATCCTAATTATTATTGGTCAAGTATATATAGATCATAATAATACAATGGTATTGTTATTGGCCATTTAAATCTATATGGAAGTGATTGTGACACTTATATTATTTTATTTAAAGTGATGTTAAAGATGTAACATTCATTATTTAATAAGTAAATCATTTTTGATGTTGTATTTTGTAGAAGATATGTTAGAATAAAAGTATTATTATGGAATATAGTATATATATATTCATCATAGTATTTTATATTTAATTTTTACCAAATAAATAAGTTTATTAAATAATTACACAAAACTGATGTAGTAATTACTTTATAAATGGAAATATCAAATTAATGTTATGAAAAATATTAAAATAAATATAATTTATCCAATTAATATGTCCAATGATTTTTATATATGACCTATACCCTATAGGTTTATAATAAATTACTTGGATAAATGATACAATTTTATCTTGATATTTTTAAATATTCATGAATTGAAAGGATTCAAAATTGACATTATTGATATTTTGTTAAAACAATGTTTTATTAAAATATTTAAAAATTACAATTATTTTCTAAAAAATATAAAATAATTTTAATATGATCTAAAATTATATAAGGTACTTATTAATTGTCTAACTGAAATAAAAGAAATAAATATTTTACCCTTTTCTTATTAAAACAATTTTAATCTTAATTAAAATTAAATCAAATAACTAAGTGGTAATTAAAATGAAAATGATTTAATTGACATACAAACATGTATAAAATTTATATTTTGATGATATTAAACCCATATATCATCTAATTATTTATATTGAGTCATTTTTGATGTTTTTGGGTTGGGTATTATTTTATTATAATTTATTATTTCTGATGTTTCCAAAAGTGACCATCACTTCAATTATAAAATGTAACCTCTACCTCACCTAAATAATTAAATTTTATCCTTAAAGCTCGTTCATACCCAAAAAAATTACTTTATCAAAATAATTAGTACTATTATAGAGGTTTTGGTATTCTTTAGAGACCAAATCTAGTGGTCTAAGAGGAGGTTTAATGGAAACATGATGAGGTAATCTCCTCTATCGATTCTTTCAAACTTAATTCTTCTTCTAGCCCCTATTAATAAGTTATTTCATTATATTATAACAAATTTAGCATCAATTATATAGTGAAATTTTATTATAATTATGAAACAACAATATCCCACCTTCTATCCATCCTATAATAAAAAAATCACCACTAATGCGTATGTATGGCCTAATATATCCACATCGTGGTGTAATATATTTTTCACAACCAAATTTTTGTAGAATAAGGATGGAATTAATGATTATATATTATTATTATAAAATTATATTAATTTTTAAATATTATTAACCATGCAATTCAACACCAGTCAAAAAATGTGGGAATGATATCATCGCTTGGGCGTACGTACGACCTACCATCTCCATGATGCGATGTGATTATTTCAACATGATATTAATTAATCAATGTTGATATAAATTTATAGAATGAATAAATATGATATATATTACATTAATATCATTTTGGAATGATATATAAATTGAAAAATAAGAAGAACTATAACTTATTTGATAAAACACACATAATAATATATAGAATTTAATACCCAAATAACTAGTAATAATGAAATATTATTACCAAAAAAATGATAGTATGATCATATATGATACCATAAAAATTACTATGACTCTATAAAAAGTCAATAAAATTATTTAAATCATTATAAAATATTTTCATATACATTCAAAGGATATCATATCTATGGTAAGGGATAAATTTTCAATCTCATTATTATTCGATATTGTTTATACATAAGTATTTACTATGGTTTATTTATCATCCTTGTCCAGATTTTCAAAAAAAATTGTTTTACTATTCTCCTATAGATTTTTGAATTCATTATTTCTCATTTTGACTTTTTAATACATGGTTTGGAAGGAATCATTCTTTGATATCCCATATGACGTAATTTTTGACTTTTCAGAAAAAAGAATGAGAAGAATTAATTTTTTACATATATGACATGAATAGATTTTTATGCTTTAATAACACCTTATTTCCATGAATATTCCGTTAAAATATGTCAGGAAATATTTAAATTAAATTATATCCATTTTAAATTGCAATTAAATTTTATAAATGAAATACTTTTTTAGATGAAAGTATATTTTCCCCCAAAATCAATTTCAAGTTTTTTTTGAAAATTATTTTCCATCTATGATGAAGGATATTTTTCAAGAGTATTATCCCTATTATTCTAGTGGTTGACAATATTTACGATTGAATTCAATTTATGAAATCCATTTTTTTACATGGATTATATTATTATGGAAGGATGATTAAGAAACCCATTTTATTCCTTGGGTTATGTTATGATGAATCATTCTTGTTTTTTGTGGAACACATATGTATGGTTTCCATTATGTGATGGGTGGGACCTATATATATCCTAATAATTCCTTATGTAAAGATTTATATCTCATGAGATATAATTAATTAGAATGAACATTAAATATTATTCAGTAATGAAGGACTAAAATGAAGAGTATATATGGTTCAGCAACACAGGGCTGAAATGTAGAGTGAACTTAGTTTAGAAATAGACTTTGTATGCTATGATGGTAATGGAAATGATCCATTGGTAATATAGAAATAATTTTCTATTCATATATGATTTCCAAAATTCCATTTTTTATTCCAATTATTTTTTCTCTTGGTTCATGGTCCCATTATGAATTATTCCTTACGAGATGCCATGATTTATTTCATGACTCAAGATTTTGATATTTAGAATTTATGTTTTTGTTTTTAAATTATTATGTTTATGTATTGTTTTATGTTCTTCATGCTTACCCTTACTGAGAATTGGAGCTCTCCATTTTTATGTTTTTTCCCCCTGATATAAAGAAAGGGATTAGGTAGGAAGACTGAAGGGGATGATCTTTATGGGAGATGTTTAATATCATTCACCAAGTAAGAAGAATGTGTTTTGTGATTGCAAATAAACTAAACTAATATGATATTTGGGAACCTATTTATGTATTTAATTATTTATTAAAAAAAGAAATGTAATTTCCATTTATGTCTAACAATGGTTTTTTAGATTTATAATCTAAAAGTTTATAAATTATTAGGGTGTTTTTTTGGTATTCTTCAAATAGTGTGGAATTTTTCACGAATGATGAAATATAATATTTAATATTTTAGGATAAAAACATGAATTAGTGGGTTATTACTGATGTAAAAACCATTAGATAAAACTCACATGTAATAATATCTATATATATTCATAATAATAAATACTACTTGTTGTTCTATGAAATAATTATAAACTCTTCAATATTAAATTTAAAAATACTCATCTCCTCCCATTACAGATAACACATAGACCATCCCTTCCCACCACATGTTATAAAATTATCACCATTTGAATATTACACCCAAATATCTCCCCAACAGTATCCCCACATTGAAGTATTTAAATAATTATAAAAATACCTTACCGTGTTGTCCTAAGGTTTCGTCCAAGCGAGGAAATCGAAAGAGGTATGTTCTTGACCCGAAAATCCTTTAATGTCATCTTCTTGTACCTTCTCCTCAATTATTACATTAATAATAAAATAACTAAAAACCATTGTAAATATATGTTAATTTTACCATGTTAATAGAATATGGTTTATTAAACAAATTTTCATTTCATTATAAAATGAAAACGATTGTTCACATTATTGTGGCTTCACCACCTCCATGAACAAGATACCTTATTTTTCTACACCACATTTATGGAAGGTTACAAAAATTATATTACTTTATAATATGGTTATAATATATATATTATAACTTATTTATTGTTTTTAAATATTTCAGTAATCGTTAATTTAAATAATATAAATCTTGTCCATAGTAGTTGGTAATACTGACTAATTAACTATCCATATAAAGACAACATTTTTACAGAATAAATTATCTATATTTCAGAGTACATATGGATATTTGGAACAATTTGAAATAAAATAAGGACATGTTTATCATTTAATTTACCTATTTTATTTATTATTTAAGTTTATATGTACTACACTAATTATTAACAAACTCATGTGAATTTGGAACTATGTACTGAACAACCTTAGGAGAGTGGGAATAAATATGTTATTTTAACAAAATATTTTTAAATGCACATAAAATAATATTAATAAATAAAATATAAATTAATAGTTTTCATAATAAATTATTTCTAAATTATAATATGTATATTTTGGAGATTAAACTATTGTACTGTGTGAGTCAATGTTTTAAGGTATGGCAACTCTCTGAAAAAACCCCTTTTATTTCATTGATTAATTTTTCTATATTACTCAATTTAATTCTCCATTCAATATTATTACGTTCTAATAAATTATTCTTATACGTATCTTAAAGACAATCATATTTTACTTTATCCTCTTTTTTATTGATTATATGTCATTTTTATCCTTTATTAATATGTTCTTTAAAATAAGACCTGATTAAGAGGAATATTTCGATTCCATAATTAATTCATGAAAATATTTATTAAATAATTGTTACTACCCATGATAGTAAAAAATAATTTTTTAAGACACTATTAATTCCCACTAGTTTAAATGAAAATAATTTTTTCCTTCTTTAAAAAACATTTTGTGATTCCTTTAAAATTCAATTTTGAAAGTTTATTTTCTATACCAAATTATCTATCCACTATATTTAATTTTTCAATAAATTAACAAAATATTTGATACAAGATATTATTAATTAAGATATGAAATTTCAAAATATATAGTTCCTTCCCCTTTTAAAATCATTTTTTAATATCATTTGAATATGATTTGAGGGAACATTACACAACCCATTACGTTACAGAGATATTTATTATTCATAATAATAACTATTTATTCCATTATGTAGCACACATATGCATGAACATTTTATGATAGGTTCACCCTTATAGTTTCTAATCAATTAAGTAATTTTTATATCTCATCGGAAAATATGTATGGTGTTATGGTGTAATCCTAATCATGATGGGGCCCTGTCAACAATTTTATGTTGTATTATAAGTGAGCCTTGAAATTTATTATGTTATATTTTATATTGATCCAAAAATATTTTTGTTGAAATTATTCTTGAATTTCAACTTATTTTTTTCATGCCTCTACTTTTCCGTTAATGTAATTTTTTCCATTGTAATGTCATGTTATTCCATTTTATTCATATTTTATGGTCCTTTACCATGTTTATTACCTTACTAGGATTTACTAATCACCCCATTATTTAGGTAATTGCAATGATTTACTATACTTTTTTAAAATCTCAATGAGCATTAGATCTCCTTACTAGATTAAAATTAATATTTTTTTTATTTTTTGGTCGATGTTTTATTTACATATTCTTTAAAATACACTTGGAATATGGTTCCATAGGTTGTGTTATTTTGATATTTATGTTATAAACCAGGTAATAATATGTTTAATAGGATTCAGTTTTTATATTTGGTTTCAAATAATGGTTATATTAATTTTTTAGGATTAAAAAATAATAAATTAATATAAAAACTGGGGATATGTCTATGTATATGTAACCATGATGATATTTTTTTAAATTATTGAGTGAGTTGTTTCTATGTAATTAAATCCATGCCTGAATTCTACTGGTATTGGTGGATCTGGTGAAGATATACAAAGGGGTGATATCACCAAAGGTACCACTGAGTATTAACTAATAGTTAATCATTTGTATGATAAAGAGGCCTTCATACACAGCTAGTGTGAAACTCCTAGATAATATGATTAATTAAAATTAAAAATAACTTTGTGTTCCATTTTTGAGGAGCTTAATAGATTGGTAGTTTAGAAAATTTCATAATAAAATTATCATGGATAATAACGATTGAAACCAAATGACTCAAAAGATAGGATATACATGTAATATAAAGGTTATTACTTATATTATCATACTTTCCCTATTTATATGAAAATTATTTTATGTGTTATCATCCATAATTTTACATCATTATAGTTAATGGTGTGATATATTAGAGACCATTACAACAACCAATGTGATAGGAAATGTGTTAATTTACCTATTGAGATCCATAAAATGATAGGAATGGATGGCACATACAACATTAGAATAATATCACAACTATCCCTATTTATGAATAATAACATGAATCATGTCTAAAACCATCATTCTCCTATGAAATAAAATATTGTGGTTGAGTATTTAATGTTGAAAGGCCTCTTTCGTTTAGTGGATTATATGATCCACCCATCATAGAATAATGGATGATCCCTATTTAATGTATATTATCCATAAAATAATTATATGAATAATTGAATGTCATAATGTAAATTTATTACCTGGATGGAAAATCTGACATATGGTAGACACTAAAAAATGAAACAAATCCAAAAAAGGAAATCAAGTCCATTTTATGGATTATATTTAATAAAATATTTTTTACATAAATATTTAAACCAAACTTTAAATAAAATATATTATAAGTTACATTGATTGAATAAAAAATAATATGTGTTTATTGAGTCTTATAAGGAACACTTCTCAAGGCTTTCCTGGTATGTTTCCATCACTGGAATCAACAAAAAATGTAATTTAGATGCTGTATTTAGTTTATTAAAGAAATGAATACAAAATAAATTACTTATTTTAGAATTTTATATCTAGTATGAGATTATTTATCTTTAACTTTTATTCAATTTTGATATTGGTTGTTCTTAGTACTCATAAGGTGGGGGAGAAAAAAATATGAATGTGTAGTTTTACTTGGAAGGGTCAATTGAAAAATCCCATGGAGGATTAAAAACCCAACTACCCATTTGTCTAGAGTGTGAAAAACATAAATATAGAAACAATCTCAAGGGAATGAGTAGATGCTTCAAGTGTGTAACATAGGGTAATCCTACTATTAAATGATGAAGGGAGGTGAATTATCCCACTTATGTGAAAGAAGAAAATATTTTATTGATCAACACTCAAAATTTTTTCTAATGTTTCAACTACATAGAAAACTATAAATATGAAAGGAAATACCCTAATTAAATGGATTTCATAGATAACAAATGAGAAGAACCACCAATTCCTTGCGTGAAAAAATGTGCTTATTCTATAAAAAATTCTATGGTGGATCCTAATTATGATTTGGTCACAAGTACATTAGTTATTCATTAATTAACAGAGAACATCTTATCTTATTCTTGTTCTATAAACTTGATAATATTATGCATGTTTAGTAGAACTATTTAATCTCTACATCAAAATATGGAGTTTTTTTCTATGATAATTTTGTATCATGAAATTATTTCATCATATGTATATACCTCCTCTCTATTCAATTTTTTTGGGATGAACCTCATACAAAATGTTCTCATACATTATTTAGTGTATTTTTATGATATATTGGGAATGAATTTTTTTTCACTACCTAAATCCAAAATTAAATTATGGGAGTGGTAAATCAATCTCCATATCATTTATTATCCTCTAACTCTATATATGTGTTTGGAGGATGATGATTATCCTTTAGAATATTATTCTCAAGAATTGATATATTTCTATATTAAAAATAATATTTAGAAAAAATACTTAAAAAAATACAGAGAATCATTCTAAAATACATGTCCATTGTGATAGAATGTACTGGTGTATTCCCGAAAGAGTTTCATGGTCTTCATCAAGAAGAAGAGTTTGAACTATCAATTTGAATTATCATTAAATATATACCGATAACTAATAATACCTATACAATGGAAACCACTGAGTGGGAAGAAGTAATGAACTAGTGATAAGAGAATTTATAAAAGTTTTTTATTTTCCTTAGTACTTAACCATATGGTGAACCGATCCCCTTGATATAAAAAAGGATTGGTCAATATGCATCAACATTGAGTATCGTGAACTCTATAAGATCATGATAAATAAAAACTACTTTAGCCATATATTGATAACTTGATCGATCATCTATAGAAGTAAAATAATTTTATAAAGTGATCCTCTCATTAGGATATAAACTATTAAAATCTAAAAAGGAATATATTCTCATGGAATATTTTTGAACAAGGTATGAACGCTATGAGTTCACAATGATTCAGTTTAAACTCCACAATGATTTATTAGTTTTTGTGGATTTAATTATTAGAGTCTCTAGAGATTACCTCAAAAAAATATAGTAATATTTATATAATATATTTTAATATATTCAAAATTAAAGTAGGATAATGAAGTGTACATGAAAATAATGGTAAAGATTTTATTAAATGATAAGTGATATGAAGAGTAAAATAAATGTGAGTTTTGAATAGTGGATAAATCATTCATGGGCGATGTTATCACTAGTAAAAATATATCATTCAATCCTTATATGATTAATTTGATTGAGGAGTGGACAATACAAAAATTTATTACATAAATCCATTGTTTCCTTATTCTAATTTGGAACATTTTACAATTTGTAAAAAAGATCTCATGATTTTCATACCTGCTGACCAAGATAACTCAAAAGGGAGTGAAGATTGTATTCACCAATGAATGTCTTGAGTGAATCAATGAATTAAATATGTGAGTTATCAGTACTCTAGTATTCATATTACCCTAAGGTGGGGAACTATTAATTGTATACAATTATCCCTCAAAGAAGGGTATGGATTGTGTTCTAGTGGAAAATGATATGGTGATACTGTGTGACTCAAGGTAGTTAAAATTATTGTAGAAGAACTATCTAACACATGATATGGAGTTACAGGAAGTTATTTTTAAATTTATGATTTTGTGGAATTATCTATAAGGGGGTATGCTTGATATGTATACATATCATAAGAGAATAAAATATAAATTAACAAGAACGTATCTCAATATTCACATTGGGTAATTGTTAGAGAACATCAAGGAATATGACTTTTCAATACATTACCATATTCGGATGGAGAATAATGTATAATATTCTATAACCAGAAAGGATATTACAAGATTTTCATTTTTTATTATTGAGACGGATCCATTCATTATAAACTACTGAAGGATTCACATGGTAGTCAGGGTGGAAGGAAAAAAACATTCATAGATCAAATGATTTCTCAACTATCAATTATGAGGAATATATAGGATTTTAAAAGGTATGATGTGAAAATATAAAAGAATTAGGATGCTATAAGAAATAGAAAATACTCATAATTCAGTATTTTAGAATATTGAGTAGTAATATTTGGGTCATGAATATGTATACCATAATATCCTAAGATAAAGATAGAGCTGTTGAATGATGTACATAACATTACATTCTCTGTCCACCCAAGGAGCACGAAAATGTATCTGGCTATACATGGGAACTATTTATGGGATAGTATTAATATTAATATCAGGGAATATACCTTATATTTTTTGTGTATGTCAAAAATATATGGTAGGGGAAATTTTAAATTGGAATAATGAATCATTTACCCATACCTAGATAAAAATGGGAGACAATACCAACTAAAATTTTCACAGGTATTTCGAATAAATTGAGAGGATAAAATGCTATATAAATGGAAATGTGTCATTATAAAGACAATTCTTGACTCATTTTAATTTGAGATGACTTTTAACTCAATAATCATTCATGGATATACATTATGGAAGTTTTTAGGCCATATGGAGAACCATTGTTGATTATATCCAATCAAGATATAGTGTTTACCTCTAATTTCTAAAAAATATACAATATTATATAAACAATTACATCAAATTTAGTATGTATTACCTCCACCGAAATTATTTCCAATATGATTGTAATATCCAAACACATCTAGATAAGTTGAGATCATGTTCGATGGTCTTCAAATAAGGATGTAATAAACATATTCCCATAGTTGAATTCTCATATAGTAATTTTATACACACAATCATCCAAATGGATCTACTTAAATACTATTATGTGAAGAGAGGTGGAACACATATGTGTTGGGATGGAGTTACTGAATGTAACATGTTGGGAATTAAAATTTTCATGGAAATGGTATAAAAGGTCAAGATCATTTTTCAAAACATTAGGGTAGCTAAATGTAGATAAAAGTGATACAATAATAACCATAAGATACAAATAGAGTCTGAGGTTAGAGATAATGTATTCCTCCACATATATCTTTGTAATAGATTAATTATTATTATTTTGGATAAAATAAAATATAATACGTAGATATATTTTCCCCTTTTACATTCTTCAACGTATTAAAGCTATGTAATATCAACTAGAAATCCGACATACCATATATAAAGTACATGATATTCTTTATGTATCCATCTTAATAAAGTACATACCATTTCCATCACATGTAAAAAATCCATAGGTGATATAGTTGAAGAATAATATCTCTAATTAGGAGAAACCGATGAATATGTTGTACTGTATATTCTATTTAACTTGAAATAAGACAAATCACCATGTCAAAGAACAATGATGAAACTATAAGAAAAAGGAGTTGACATGGGAATATGAAGAAACAATGAAATATATTTATTGTCATTAGCTTTTATAGTAGTCTTTATAATGAAATATTAATGGATAAAAGTCATAAAGTGGAAAGTGTAGTGAACCATAAATATTTTAAATGGAATTTTCCATATGATTATATAAATTTTTCATATTTACTAATGTATTCTTAAATAAATAACATTTAATAGATCGTATTAACCAATGAGATTTTGTTATCATTGTATAAAAATTAAAATTGGAATATAAATATATCCAAAATAATTCAAAGTGTTTCAATTGTATAAAATAAATGAAATAAATTAAGTATAACAATATTTTTTGGATTTTCTCAATACATGAAAAAGATACCATAGACAAAAAAACCAAGAAATGAAATAGAATATTAGTAATGAAATATTAATTTTAAAAATGTATATATATATATAAATATCTTTTATATAGCATTGAATTTAATTTAGTATGAATGAAATATGAGGTATTTATAGAGGTAGGATACGTATATGGCCATTATTAATCCATCCATTGGGAATGTAATATTACCGTTGAAATTGAAATACGAACATTGAGAATTATAAAATATAAATTAGAATATAAAAAAACTAAGTAAATTATAATGAAATATTTTAATACATTATAAAATTAAAGTATCACAAATTTATATCATTATACAAATATATAAATTTATTAAAAATTATAAAATAACGGTTTGGATTATTTTGAAACTTATGTGTTTTATTTATATTTTTTTGACAATTATAAAAAATAAATAAAAATTATAATAAAAAAATTTCACTCTAATATAATCATAATTATCCTAAAAATGCTAATATAATACATTGATACAATATAGAATTTTTCAATGGTGTAGAAAACTGATCATAATATGAAAATTTATATTTCTTCAAATAAATACGGATTTAATTTTAAAATTATTTCTACTTTAATTATAAAATAATTTCAATAAAATAATTATCATTTTATGAATATACACATTTAAAAATAGTGAGGGTGAATTTTGGTATTTTTTAAAAAATTTCAATTTCTCATGAAAGAAGATATACGAAAAAATATGGTATTTTACATTATTAGTTAAATACAATAACTTGTGAGTCATGGATGATTTAAAAAATTAATTTCTCAAAATAAAATGAAATAATAATAGTATGAAGTCATAATAATGAACACTATTGATAGTCTTGAAAATATTAACAAACTAATCAATTTTATATTAAAAAACACACATCTCCCTCTTATAAATACCACCCTAATCTACACACATTACAATCTACCCATATTTCCTTAATTCTACCCAAATCACTCCCCAACCATTTATAATCATTTTAGGAGTAGTGGTATATTCAATATAAAATACCGAGGGGTTTTAATGTCTCACCTAAGAGAGGATATCAAATGTGTTAATGTTCATAATAGATGTACCCTTTAGTCTTTAACTCATAATACTTTTCACCACTTATTCTATTCAAAATAATATAATGAATCAATTATAATAAATATAACATGTTTTTTTCATAATAAAATATAAATTATCACGCTTATTTTCATTTCATTGTTATATATAAAGGATTGTTTATATTATAGTAGGATTAAAGCCTTAAGGAGTATCCAACTTGATTTTTATCCACTAACTTCATGGATGGTTATATAAATAATACTAAAATTAAAAATTATGATAGTAAGTATATTAAAAATTATTTTATATATTATACTATATTAATAATCATTTAATTAACTAAAACAAACCTGGTTCATGATGGCATGTAAAACAAATAAATATGAACTAAAAGTTAAAGGATTAAATTTTCAGTAAATAAATAATCCCTATCCTAGTAAAATATAGATATTTGGAATAAGTTTAACTTATATAAGTAAATTAATATCAATAAATTTATTGTCTATATATGTATTCCAATTGAAATGAAATTCAATAATTATCCACTAACTAAAAAGTCTTTGGAAATGTGAAATGATATTACATAGGAGAGCAATAATATATAGGATTTATTAACAAATTTATATTAACAAAAATAAACACAAAGAATCAAAATGATATAAATAATAGTTTCTTATGAAATTATTTAGTAAATTCTAATTGATTATTCAAGAATTTTGGTGATCACATCGAGAAAGTTAAGGACCTAAGGTAATGGAACTCTCTAAACCACCTTATTTTCAATTGGGTTAGGCATTTTCCTCTATTCCTCATAATTTGGATCTAGTAAATGTTATGGAATATTTTTAAATAATATATATATGTCCCTCACATAAATATCTATCTTATTCTCCCCTTGTTTGTTGTGGATATAAATGTATTATAATCATATCTCAAGAAATCATTAAAATCAAACACAATTAAAGGGAACTTTTCTATCCATTAATAAATTCAAGAATCACTATCTTAAAATCATTTAACAATAAATGATTTTGTAAAAAAATAAATATTATAGTTTTAAAAAAATTTCCATTGGTTTCAAATAAAATTCCATATTCATTAATTTTTAAATGTCTTTTACCATTTCCATAATGAATTAGTGTTTTATTTCTATAAAAATTTCAATACGCGTTTTCATGAATATTTCATCAAACGAACTACATATTTTAGACCCATTATTATTGATTAAAATATGAGAATAAAAAATATTTAATTATTTCCTCTATATGAAATCATTATGATGTTTCCCTGAAATATTGTTTCATAAATTGTTTTGTAAATCATTACATTACATGGGTATTTATTATTCATGTAATTTATGTTTTATTCCCATATATGGCACACATATACATGTTCATGTTAAGATGAGGGTTCTTAAATAAAACTCAACTTAATTGGGTAATTTTTATATCTCATGAGTTGATATGTATAGGATTAGGGAGTAAACTAAGTCCATGAAGGGGTTCTGTCCTCCATGTAATGTTTTCTTAAAGTAGTGATTTTACTTATTCTTATGTCATGTTTTTTATTGTTTTTACAATCCTATGATACCGTGATTCTATGTTTTACCTTATTTATTCCATGAATCAATTTTATCAATCATGTTCCCATCCATTATGATATCATGTTATTCTATTTGAATCATAAGTTATTATCCACTATCACAAATGTTCCATAAAAGGGCTTTATGGATTACCCCTTCGGATTATCTATTCCCCTTGTGATCCTGGGTGGTTTTACTAGAACAATGAGATTTTGGATCTCTTTTTGGTATTAAAATAATAATTTTTTATTTTATTATCATGTTAATGTTTTAAAAATCTAGTATTCTGGAGATATTAGGCCTTTGGATTATTGGGTTGTGGTTATTTGATAGATCTAACAAAAATAATTCAAAAATATGTGTAAGTGGAAAGGGTTTTTATAAGAGGATACTAGGCTACTAGATATATGAAATGGATACATGTTTTTAAATTATAAATTACATGCTATGTACTAATGGACAAATACATAAGGTTTGGCCTTTGTTAATCATTAAATTCCATGTGGATTAGTACATAGTCTCATTAAATGACAAGTATTTAAATAAAACATGATACATAGTGTGATATGGAGTATGAAACATGTAGATGGTGTACATGCATTATATTCAAACATGATATTGGCTCGAAAAAAATCATGAAATGCTATTTTCATGACTTCATTACATTATACAAATTTAAAATAGGTTGAGTGAAACTATATGAAAAGAATTACATGGGATGTATCTTTTTTGACAGATGGTGTAACAAATTATTAACATGTGAGATACAGAAAGAGAATCTAATAATATTTTGTGGGTGGATAAAACAGGATTTAATAATGTCTATCTTGTTGCACATACCATGTAACATGTGAAAACTCATTCAAGGTACTTTCCATGATAATTAAAATGAGATATAACTATGTAACATGACTTTAGTTTATAATATATTGTTATAAGTATTATTATATACCATTTTAATGCCATGATATTTTTATCAGGTGATTCAAAAATAAATAATCAATAATTATAATCCATTTAAAATATTTGATTTCATGATATTTATGGTAGTTGTAGACACTATGTACTTTTTGGTTATATCCGAGAACACATATCATGAATATTTTTATATTCTATGTATTCATATATGTTTCAGTAACTATGTCTATTGACCAATGAAAACAGAAAAAAATGTATATTAAGAAACTTCATGCATGAATACATGGATAGTAAGTGTACAATACATTAGAATGTCTATGAACATTGTAGGTCACATGCCGTGCCAGGTGATAGATTACGCTATGTAACTACTATATGTATGAAATATATTTAAGTTCACAATTAAAGGTAAATGTTATTTAACATCCCAAGTACACACAATTTCATTTTTACATTCCTAATATGAATTTAAACTCTAAGGGTACACATTGTGTGGCCCAATCAGAACACAGAATGTATTTAATAATTTTATGTAAATAATAAATTTATTTAAACAAATAGGGGTCAAGAATATAACGGTCTATTTGTATATATTTTTAACAAAATTAATGAATGAATAAATAAATATATAAATTAATTTAATCATTATGATAATTCAATAATAAATGTACTAAAATGAATGAAAAAAAGTTTAAATTCATATTATCTACATGTTGTAATTGATCTTGTGTTTAACCGACCTATGTATGTGCTGGTTATTTTTAACTAATTAATTTTTTTGTTGATCTTTTGTTATATTTTCTTATTAAATTTGTTATGAAGAAATGTGTATGATACCTTCCCCCATTATTATGTATGCGGTTCTATGTCCTATGTTTAAATTATATAACCTTAAACCCCTAGTACCCTACACCTATGAGTGAGTAAAAATTTGTAAAGAATGCATATCATAGCTTGATGAGATGACTCAAGACCCTATCCTAGGTTAAATCAACCTAGATGATATGTATGTTATTAGAGGAATTATACAACTTGATCCATGAATAAACTCAAGTTGATATTTCCCTTAGGTTCATCATTATTTTTACTACACATGATAAAACAACCATTAGATAAAAATATCAACATCATATCTCATATTTAATTAATTTTTACCCATATATATTTAATTATTTTTGGGATGGATTATTTATTGTGATTATTAAACATAATAATATAAAATAAATAAATTAACATTTATGATACGTTGAAATAAAATAAAGTAATTAGAAAAAATATTTTATCACATAAAGGTATTCAATAATATTAAATAAACATAATATTTAAAAAATATGATGAATAAAATAATTGTTTTACAAATAACATAAAAAATCAATCAATGAAAATTTTAATTCAGTAATCAAATAATTTTTCTTGAGTTAGAATGAATTTAATTATTAGAGTTTTGGTCAATTCAGTATCAATATACATTAATTTATTAGGGAGTTCTAATGGTAGTTTGGAGTTGACTAATCCAGGTTAACATCAAGAGTAGTTTTATCTCACATGGATTAGCATAACATTGAGTGAAAAATTTAAAAATTAAGAGTATATGATAATAGGATTGGTAAGTCCTATGAATAGAAGAAGTATTTAAGGGTTAGGTTAATTAAAATAAAAATCCTAATTAAGTACCATTGAATAATTTGACCACACCATCATCGAGATTATTTTAAGGGGAATATGGATCCTTTCCAATATAATATACATCTGATAATATATTTTTAATGAAATGATGAGGGTATCAGGGATTTGATAAAATATTGAGAGAGTAATCAAATTAATTTATTATTTCATAAATAAATTTGGATAATGTCCTAAAATATTATCTCATTTGCAATAGAAATAATGTCAATAAGTTAGATCGGAACATTATGATCATTATTTTTGGAAAAAATAAAAAATCATTAATTTATCAAATTTCCAAGACTCTTATAGTAATTTGTACACTAAAACACTATGGTAATTTTTGTATTTGGAAATGGGATCAAATTTTATCGATTTTCCATCTCACTGAGTATGTGAATGTGAAAATTATGTCAATATAAGATAAATAGGTATTATTATCTTTTCTACTTAATCATTTTATTATCTATATCTAGTGATATATAGAGGAAAAAAATACATGGATTCATACACCCTGATAAATCATCTTTCAAAACATGAAACTGAGAACGTGTGAGTAATTTGAAATTATTTGTCCTCTTCACTATACAAGTGTAAGATAGATAAGGATTATCTATCTAGAGAAATTTACTTTAACATATATAATTATATTGATTAATTGTAATATTTTTTCATACAAATATATTAAATTTTTTCAATTAATCTCATATAATTAACCTAACAACCAACATTATTAAAATCCTTTAAGAATTACAAAATAAATATTATAGAAAAGATCTGTATAAATTTAACGACTATGTGTCACCTATATGATAGGGATTTATGGAAACATTATTCCTCATCCCTTATGGAGAATATAGTGAATTAAAATGTTAAAAATTCCATGGAAGGTTAATAGTAAATATATCATCTAAAACATCCTTTATAGAAACAAAAGTATTGAAGGGAGAGTAATGAACAGAATTTATCTATTTCACATGTGGACATGAAGGTAACTAGAATAGGCATTGAAATGAATTAAATAAGAATAAAATTGTAGATATTGAATCATCTATATTAATCATTTCATGTCATATTTATATTTCATTTATTTGGTATAAAATACAATATGTAACATAAATATTTTTATATAAATACAATAAACAAGGAAATTTAGAAAAAGTATAAAAAGGTGGAATTTTTATGTAGCTGATGGAGGATATTGCCTATGTCTACTAATAGATGATCAAAACATCACCTTTACAAGTCAATTGATTCTTAAATAACTATTTTTTGGTCTTTACTATTACCAATAAAATCATCTAATTTTCCATATAAAAAATAGTAATACAATCTTTTATAAATAAAATAAATTCTATTATGGAATGTCATATATAATTCATAGTTGGATAATATTTGATTCCTAGATTTCCAATATTGAAAATTAATGATGAATAAAAAACATATGACTCAAAAAATACCCATCTTTGTTAGATAATTCCATGTCAAGTAAAAAATAAGAGTATTTATCATATATATACCCAAAAAAGTGATTTTAGACTCTAAGGAAATAAAAAATTAAGAATTTTGAAATAAATTTATTGATTAATAACCAATAAAACATTGGAGAAAAATTAATATATATCTAATAATATTTTATAAATATTTTACTATGATTATAGTAAAAAATTATAAGTATGATCCAATCATAAATTCATAGACTCTATGAGATTCCATTGGATTGAATAGTAAAAATATATCATTACCAGGAATTCATTGATAAATTAAATGACTATTGTATCTATTTCTAAACTCAAATTACCATATATAAATCACAGTATTTGTTGTAGAAAAAATAAGTATGACGTTTTTTTGTATATTCCATTCAATTATTTATACTTACTATCAATAAAACATTCATATATAATAGTGTTAAAGTATACTATATTCCAACTAGATATTATAATGCATATCATATATGTTAAAATATGATAGATATACATTATGTAAAAACCTCATGCAATTTAATGAGAACCATTTTTTATAGCTGCATTAAATCACAAACATAAATAAGTAAAACAGTATGTGTATCTACATTAGATACCCTAAAATATAATTAGAATATAAAAATACCAAATATAGATAGGTAATAGTCATCTAAATTTATATATCATTATATTAATATAGTGAAAATATTTTGAGATATTTGGAGTTACTAGTCTTTAATGAATTCAACCCACAATAGAAACACGAGTTGTTATAAAAACATGAAACACTATAAGAATCAGCGGAGGTTTTGTTTTAGGGTCATATACTACATAAAAATTTGTAATATAAAGATATTGTTTTTTACTCAAACATTCAGGTGATATATTTTTCACTAATAATATTGTATTGTGTAAGGAATCATTAAATGTTAATAAGCTAAAAATAGTAGGTAAAACATATTCTAAAATTGATTCTATTTATCATTTTATAGTTCATTATTTTTGTGGATTTACTAGTTTAATTATATCCTTTTTTTCATATTTAAGAAAAAATTAGACACATATGGTAATGTTAATACATTTCAGAAATGTTTTAGTCCAGGTGACTCATGTTCAAATCCAGGCGGAGGCATAATTTCCGGACAGTAGCAGCATTGTAGCTGTACTATAGAAGGTACTGTATTGGAAAATAAAGAAGGTACTATTTGGCCCTGTAGCAGCAGAGAATATTTCCCTTTTTGAGCCTTTGGGCAACCTCAGAAAATGGGTCAGTAAGTCCTTTGGTTCACCTTAAGGTCTTCGGGCCACCTTAAGTGAAGATGGAAACCAAACAACCTATAAGGAACATGCTCAAGAAATAGGATGAGAAAAGAGTGTTCACCGTAGCAGAAGCTAAACAGATTTCTAGGATGGTAGGGTATAGAACCTGCCACCGGGAAAAGCCTATGCATGCACGAGAAATCCAAGACGAACAGCCATGCGATGGTGGAGAGCTGATTTCATGATGAAGATGTTGGGGAGGAGCAGTTACAAGTAGTTTGTATGGGTCGTATGTAATGTTTAAAGCCTATGATAAATAAATTCTTCTACAGCCTACGGGACATGTAATACTTATGACTACGGGCCTTGTTAGGATTCCACATCACCCCTTGAAAGGTGTATCATCAAAAATCAATAACAAAATGAAGGAATTCAGGCCATTAGAGGATATTCTATATGTCTTTAAAACCATAAATTATTATGGAATTTAACAAATTGATTCCTAGATGTTATTAATTAATACAGACCATTTTAATATTTTTTATATGACATCACTAAAATGGTTGGTGAATTGAGATAATGAAAATATGTAATGAATATCATAAAGAACATATCATGATCATGGAATATTCATTATGATGAATTAATAAGAGTGTTCAGTTTTATTATTGATGAATGTGAGTATTGTGTGTATAAGGGAATAATGGTTGTTCTATAGTTAACTCAGTCAAATATATTTATTCCATATTTCAAATTGATGTTTCGTCATCAAAATATTAAATAATATGATAGAACGATTCATACAATAATGAATTCAAGTAGAAACATGAATTATTGGGTACATTATATAAAATTATACGTCAATATGTCTTCTTAGATCATGTAAACACACATACATTGAAAAGGTATTGAAAATTAAGTATCTAACAGTAAAAAGATGAAATATAGAATAATTTTTTTTACATGTATCAATTTAGAATATTATGTGGGTTATTTTCAGAGCCATATCTTGAGGAAACATAAGATTATAAGGCTCAGTGAGCCTGAAATTGATGTTAAAAATATAATAATATTAATATCCCTCACATGCATTTTTCCTAAAAAAGGGGAATAACACATAAAAAGTGTCTTGGATCAGAAATATGAGTTCATCATTGATTCCATAGTATTTTTTTAACCAACACATTACATGACCTCAGAGTGTGTCTGATGATTAAGTGGGGATTATCCGCAGTCAATGTTTTGAGTAACCTAAGTAAATGAAATTAGTTTATTTTATAATTTTTTAATGAAAGATGTTTCTTATAAATACCCAATTATTATGGGATTTTAGGTCTATTCACATAACCATATAGATCTATAATAACATTGGAGGAGTTAATTTATAGTGAACAAAACCATAACAAATTGAGATCAAGGATCATTATGCCATCTATGTTTGTGGATCATTCCAAAAACGAAAAACAATAATATTATGCATCATAAATTGTTCAAAAATCCATGTGGTAAATTTGATTTTTTTGATTTCCAATATGATATTTATTTTTGAATTTATATCAATCATAAAAAACAAGAAATGGTCCTCACATTGACATTTTATTTTATTTACACATTATTTATATCACTTATATTATTTCCCTCTTGATTTTCAAAACAGATTGACAACATATCAAGTCAAAAAACGAACAAAGGTATATGTTTGTGGCTAATATTTTATTTTTAATGGATTTCTCCCAAATTTTTTAGAGAATCATAATAGCAAATTACATTACACAATGGTTCTTTAAAATACCCTATATTCGATCATTGCACACTATTCTTCGATGAAAACAATCTATATTGTTTGTGATGTTTGAGATAAATGGAGTGTTAATGGTATGGTGGTAAAGGATAATTATAGGTGGAAAAAATAAGACATTGGCCAAAAATTATTCATCATCTGTGATGAGATAGTGATAGATGGTACAACATTGTTGTTTTTTGGTTAGATCTGATCCCAGATCCCAAATAGCGATGATGGAAAGGTTATCTTGAACATAGATCCTTGATTCCAATGAGATTTTTGTAAGTGGGTTATTGGTGGATGTCATAGAAAAAATATGTGGGTTATGGAACCCAAAAATTTACATTGCATGTAATCCGTAGATACACAACCTCTAGGACCCTCTACGCAATGTAATTTTTCCATGGGGAGAAAAATATTAATAATCATGTGACATATTACAATAATCAATTGAAATATATGGGAAAAATGGAATATACCTTGCAGGGTACACAAGAACTGACAGGGTGGGGTACATATACATAACCAAGTCTACACTGGTTGGTATCCATGCATGACCCGCAATAAATGGTTACATGTAGGCAGCATGTATAGGGTACTGGTAGACCATTACAAACTATTTATATATATGTAATCATTCTTAATTTGTTGATTTTATACTATGTGGGGAATCAAAATATGGGAAGTCCATGTGTTGGAAGAAAAAACTCTTTATCACTAGTACATGGTGTGTAACCCCCTTAAGGGTGTTTGGAGCCATTCATTTCATCAGTCATGGAATAGTTTTAGTTGTATTTATTTCCTAGGTGCATCCCATTAAGGGTCAAATGGTGAATGATATCCAAATCATAAGATTATGATCCCATATAGAGTACGAGACTGAAATATATTTTCTGTCGTCCCTCTGTAAGACAAGAGTGTGATCCCTAATACTTTCTTCAAATAAAATTGGTGGTTTTTAAGCTATTTTTGTGACCTTAATGTGAGGGATGATGATCCTTTATCTAACATGACATATCAGCAGGGTTCATGATATCATTGCTATATGATCTAATACATATCATCATGATCGAAATTGGGTTTTTGGTGCCCCCTGTGGTCTTGGATGTCATCCCCTATTTGTGTATTGTAGTCATTAAAGTCTAGTGAGTTATCTATAGATGGGGTCAATGATCATGAACTCTTGAATGAGTGTCTATGGTGATACCATGTCTCATGGAGTAGGGCCTCTACGAAAGAGCATTACATTAAGAAAAATACTTTAGTGGATTTTTGGGTTGAGACAGTCTACGGGTATAGTGTCCTTCTTATGTATATCTAGGTGTATATTCATGCATTTTATGCATTATGTTTAGTGTTTTCATGGTTGTTAAATTTTAATTTTTTTTGGAACTGTCTAATCAGGTTAGACTCTATGTAGTATTTGGTTACGTAAATATGTTTCCCTATTTATTTTATTACATTAGTGTCAGACTATGATAGTGTGGTTATATATGTATGCATCCATTGGTTTCAATAGTTTTAAATTTTAACTCTATTTTTTTGGAGATGCGTACTTTTGTACAGGTTCATTTAGATAATTCCTTCTGTGTGATATACTAACTCGGTGCTAGACTCCATACCTTGGCTGATTGGGGGAAATCACATGGTAGTTTCTTTTTGGCCCCTATTGGGATGGGTCATGATAGAGCGGTATTAGAAGAGTTGGTTGTACCTTCAAATAAGAACCTGTGAGTTCTCATAGGTTTTTATGGAAATAGTGTTTTGTATTTCATGTTCATATTTTAAACCACATGGAAAATCATCTTCATTTGTACTATAAGCGATATAGTAGTTTGGTGACAGAGTCATAGGATGAGAGATATCTCTCCTAATCAACATCAAGCATCATTTTAGGGTGGAGTTTAATGTGAATTTGTTTTATTATTTAAAAAAAATGATCCTCTTATTCTAAAATAATGTATCACGAACATGGAATATTATTTGGTTATTTTTATAGATCTCTTATTGTACTCCATGAATATGGTATGGGATCCATTCATCAGGGTTCATGATTTTGAGTTAGGATTACACTGAGATATTAAGGATTTAGTTATATCATTTTGTATTCAAACTTATGTCGATGTTATAGAGGGGATCTTAGTGATTGAGAGATTCTTGTATGAGTAGGAATTTATAGTGGATGATAGTAGTAGACACATAGGAGATGAGACATTGACTAAATATAGAAAATGATGATCATAGGTATCTGGGAATGATTGATTCTTTATATGATGATGATGATCCTAGTACAGGGGATTAGTGTGGTAGGGCTCTATGGAAGGATCTCATCATCTGATGTAGAGGCGGTGTTTCTCTTGGGATAGTCATGGACATATTAAATATTATTAACCAACCCATCATAAATCTTATTTGGAGAGGGTAGCTAGACAATGAGGTTGAGGCTGAGGATGGATAAGGGAGGTCCCTAGGGCAGGGGACTTGGTCTAGGGATCCATAGAGTAGTAATAGGTGGTCAGAGATTTAACCGATTTCGACCACCACCCCAGGTGAATCCTATTAGGACACAGGTGTTGGTGGTAAGTGATGTGGAAATATATAGGATATGGAGGCCTATTACCTCTAGTCTCTATGGATGATACAAATTAGAATCTACATCCTCTCTACCTTAGCTTCAGTGCTAATATAAATTTACTAGAATCGTTTATTTCCTTCCACTTCTATATATTAGGACATGTAAATTTATGTTGATCCTTTGGATCGACCCTTTTTCTTAGAGACTCTAACATGAGGTCACACTAAGATTTAAAAATTATACTAATAGTGTGATATGACACCTATATGTGAGTAAATAATAATGGATATACTTTTAAATGTGATGGGTCTTTATGTCATCATTATAGGTATGGACTAAAAATACATAGTTCATGAATATATTTACTATTTTAGGAAAAGGATGAGGTGTGCCCCCAATGAAGTTATGAGGTATTCCACTACGGGTGAAATGGAATTGTTGGCAGAGTAAAATGAGGTCAGGAAAAGAAGAGTGAAGTCAATTACTCACTGATTGACCAACATGAATCATAGAGTATTATATGATATGAGATTCTTGTTCCATGAATTGTTAGAAGATTATGAGGTTGTATTTCCTAAGGAAGCTCTAGGATTACCTTCCCACCAAGAGATGGAACTATTTATTGAAATTCACCCTAAGGTGGACCTGATATCTACACCATCTTATTAGATGGGTCAAATAGAGCCCTATGAGCTTAGTGTACGGTTAGAGGACTTTAAATAGATGGAATTTTTGAAACACATTGTTTCTCCTCCAACAAACCCAATGTAATTATCCAAGAATGAGTATGGGATAATTAGTTTAAGTGTTTAATACTACCACATGAATGAGGTGTCTGTAATAAATATGTATCCACTACCGATAATCAAAAGACATCTCCGACTACTTGGGAGGGGCACACCAGTTTTTGAAGATTATCCATGGATCAAGTTATCACCGGTTTCAAGTACGGGGTGGGGATATACTTAAGACGAAATTAAGAAATAAATAATGTCACAATGATTAAATGGTGATTCCCTTAGATGTGGAATAATTCTTACAAGTATTCATGGGGTTGAGGAAATATATCATTCATCAATCTTAGAACTCTTTTCTATTGTCTTAAGTAACAATATCATAGTTTACTCGGTGTCCAAGGAGGAGCAAAATCATGCATTTAAGGATGGTATTGGACACACATTGTGGGATTTAGTATAATGGGATGATCTCAAAATGCTAGTTTTATATTAGGTATGTCCAATTCATGGGATATGACATCTCAGATGATGGAGTGGTAGTTGACCTGGTGAATGTTGATACATTTCTATCACGAGGATACCAAAGAGTGTTACCGAGGTGTGGAGTTTCCTTTTGTTGGAAGGGTACTATGGAAATTTTTGACGTGATTTATCTAGAGTTGAAAACAATTAGAAATATTTAACCCAAATATGGGTTTCTTTCACGTGGATAGGAATGTACCAGTATTATTGTAAAAAGTTGATGTAATGGTAGATGAGAACCCTTATACTGTGATTTAAAGAGGGGATGTCGAGTATCTATTTTTCTATAATTCCATAGGGACCATAAATTGTTTTCCCAAGATATAAAGAAAGTAAGTGATTTCTTATGTGTCCATGTAGTTGAGAACACATGGGAAAAACATTAACCAAGATGTTGATCTAGAAGTGGTTGTCCTCACCATTACATTATGGAAATAATACCTGATTGGAGAAAAGTATATCATCTACCATATAAATAATTGTCTCATTTTATATCATCTCCTATATGGATCTTCACTTATTATTGAAACAATGATTATATATCTTGCAAGACTATGTCTTCGAGATTGTATAAACTTTTTGGATCAAGAATGTGGTGTCATAGACTATCATAAATACATCAAGTCCATAGTTTTTCGAAGAGGTTCTAGAGTAGTATTTTATATCTCTATAATCCTTAATAGATTTTGGAAGGGATTAATATATCCATTTTATGGTTATTACCCCACCAATAATAATACATGTTACATAAGCTCATCATGGAGATGAAAACATTGAAACATTATATAATAAACTGTCAACTAGACATGCTGTTGAAGGATTTTATGATGGCGGGGAGCATGTTATTATTTCCAGAGGATGGACGATGGTTTCCATGATGTTGTTGATGGATGTGATGATGGTGATTGATAAATCCACTAAAATGCAACATCATTGTGAAAAAAAATATTTAGTAGGACCACTAACATCAGTTTTGTTGGCCTAGAAAGAAGGGATGTGTTATAGAATTTTCTTATTTGTTCCTCACTTGTCTATAAGTGAATGCAAACCAGAACGTTCTAGTAGGTTTTGTGAAAACCATAAGGGTTCATAGTGGATGTGGTATAGATACCCATGATATGTATAGCATCCCGCCTTTTTATAACATAAACTTTCATTACATTACACAAAACTGAGGATCTTTAAGGATTAGTGTCTTGGAAACTAGGAACATAATACATGAAAACAACATAAAACATTCCTCTTAAACACTTGAAAGGCTTCTCCTTATGTTCATCCTAGGTTAATTACTACATCTCATAACCTGGGGACGTACATCAAAAGAAAGGGTGAGCAAAAGGCCCAGTAAGGGAAACAAGATGAACATTTTACATGTGAACTTGAGATACTTCAATAAGGACATGAAAAGAACATTAAGGCATGAGAAAGAAATCATGAGGCATTTCATAATAGAAATAAAATTTTTCATAACTTGAAGATGTGGCTGCAATATTTAATATTGACAATCGTTTCGTTTCACCAAGGTCCATCCGCAAGGTGTCGTTAAAAATTACCAAGGTTATTAACCAAGGCGTCGTTAAAATGGTCATCTCTAGAGATTAAGTCGTTACCCAATGCATTGGAGCGCTATCAGGGCGCACCCTTAAAATTGACTTTATTATCATGTGAGCCACATTTATCATCATCAAACATTTCATAAAGAACCCATATAGCACAAAATAAATGGGTTTCATTTCATAATCATAACGTTTTAAAAACTGCTTTAAAGACATGATCTTTACGTCACTTTAAAACCCACAGAAAAGGAAGGTGGGTCTCATGTATGTAAATCCCATAATTTAAAATAGAACATTTTGGTATATATGTGAATACCCCTTTATAAGAAAGAGCTTTGAGTATTCACTTAATAATATAAAAGAACTTCAGAAAAAGAGAGAGACATTTTGAGATGGAAATTCTGCAGCATAACAGCTATGTCACGAGGTTTTAGAAGACATTAAAAAGAGAGGGAAAATGGGTCAAACATTCATAAATGACCCATAAAACAGTAGATGGACAGAATAAGAAGGATACATGATCATGGTAAAGAAATTTCAAGGACATACCATTTGAAATGAAAAACATGGAAGAAAGACAAAAATTAGATTTCTCTTATGAAAGTTCGGCAGCCAAACGACGTTACTTAAACATCAAACACAAAGATTTGAAAAGACCAAATAGGGTCTCTCATCATGTGAACATAAGAGTTCAGTATGATAGATATAGAGATATTTCCCCAACATAATTAAAAAGAACTTTAAATACTTGACATGAAAGTAGAACTTTGAAAAGAATGAGAAGGGTGAAAGAATCCCCTAAAAATTCGGCAGCCTAACGGCGCCACCTAAAACTTCAAAATACTGAATTGAAGAGATCAAATGGGTTCTCTCATCATATGAACATAAGATTACAGTATGATAGATATAGAGATCATACCCCAACATAACAAAAAGGAACATGAATGAATTGACATGAAAGTAGAACTTCAAAACGAGAAGGGTGAAGAACCACTTAAAAATTCGGCAGCCTAACGGCTCCACATAAAACTTCAAAATAATGAATTGAAGAGATAAAATGGGGTATCTCATAATATGAACATAAGAGTCCAGTATGATAGATATAGAGATCATACCCCAACATAAAAAAAAGTAACTTGAAAGAATTGACATGAAAGTAGAACTTCAAAACGAGAAGGGTGAAGAACCACTTAAAAATTCGGCAGCGTAACAGCGCCACTTAAAACTTCAAAATACTGAATTGAAGAGATAAAATGGGGTCTCTCATCATATGAACATAAGATTACAGTATGATAGATATAGAGATCATACCCCAACATAACAAAAAGGAACTTTAATGAATTGACATGAAAGTAGAACTTCAAAACGAGAAGGGTGAAGAACCACTTAAAAATTCGGCAGCCTAACGGCACCACTTAAAACTTCAAAATACCGAATTTAAGAGATAAAATGGGTTCTATCATCATATGGACATAATATTCCAGTATTATAGATATAGGGATAATACCCCAACCTAACAAAAATGAACATGAAAGAATTGACATGAAAGTAGAACTTCAAAACAAGAAGGGTGAAGAACCACTTAAAAATTCGGCAGCCTAACGGCGCCACTTAAAACTTCAAAATACTGAATTGAAGAGATAAAATGGGGTCTCTCAATATATGATCATAAAAGATCAGTATGATAAATTTAGAGATCATACCCCAACATAATAAAAAGGAACTTGAAATACTTTACATGAAAATAGATCTTAAAAAAATGAGAAGGGAGAAAGAGTCTGTTACAAAAATTTCGGCAGCCTAACGGCGCCACTTAAAACATCATAAAACGAAATAATGAGAGTAAGAGGGGATCTCTTATTATATGAACATAAAAAGGGCAGTAAGAGGAGTATAAAATAACATCCTCCAACATAAGAACATGTATCATAAAAGGAATGACATAAAAGAGATTACATGAAATGAAAGAGAGAGGTCGGATCCCTTACCTTAAAACATGACTCTTGAAACTCAATGTTTTGGACATTGAGGGCTTGGGGGAACCTTGGTAGGACTCCTTGGGAGGTAAGGAGACCAGAACATCGTTGGTGGAGATTTGGTATTGAAAACCAAAGGAGGAATGGGTGGGTATTTATAGGGAAAGTGAGGGGACAAGGCATTAATGGCCAAGGGACACCTCATTAGTTGTTTTGGCAAAACCATGGGCTTGTCCATGGTATTTGCCCATGGTATTGGCCACTTGGGACACCTCATACCTTATCTTACTATTCACAATTCTACCATATTGAATATATACATAATACATCATTTAATGATGTCATTAGACACCCGTAACTTAAAAACTGTATTTTTACTATTCATCGAAAATTCATTTTTTCAGAAAAAACCCCAAAAATTACCATAGCATAATATCGGTGCTCTGAGTTCAAAAATGAAATCCGTTTTATAAAAATAATTTTCTAAATTTTTTTTAATTAAATTTTTAATTAAAAAACACTATTCACCCGAAAAACTAATACTTGAATAATAATTTATGAAACCGTTATTTAACCATTTTATTGAATCACATTACTTAATCAAGGTGCCTAGATTATATTAATACTTTCTTTAAGTGAGATTACTAATCCATTAGGTCACAATACTAATCCTAAGCGTAAAATCACTATTCATAATTTACTATTCATCAAAAATCAAGTTGATCTTATTAGACTCGAAATTTTGTAGTGAACATAATGGTAGAAGACCATTTTTTGAAAATCATTACACATTTTTATTTATTTAAGGTTTACATAAACATTTTTAAAATATCCTTTCTCTAAAATTTATCAAAAATATGCATACTATATTTATCTGGACATTTGAAAATTCATAAACTTCATCATAAGAAGAAATCCAAATTTTTATTTAAAAAAAGGATTACACAAGGCAATTACGGTCTCCTTACATAGCCCCTTATCACACCAGCATAGGACCTATGTGTATGGTGTGCTAAGGTGAGAGAATCTGAGGGAGGCTCGGCCAACATCACACGAGTCGTAATTTCTATTAGTTTGAACTTCTCGCGAAGGCGATCCCGTTCTAGCTTCACACGATGAAGTTCAGCTTGGGTTTGGTCCAGAGCAAAGCCCAGTGGTGCTACCTCCTTCCCAAGTTCTTTTAGATGGGCTTCGATCGGTCCAAGACTACTGGGTGAGGCCATTGAATCTTCTTTCTATATTAATTAACCAAGATTTCTTGTATTTAGAGATAGTAATCAAAACATTTAGTTTCCAGCGGTCATATTGACCAATGGTCAAATAATAGTCAAAATAAAACAGTCTCATTTTAATTATACTCATGTTATCAAATGAAACATTTTTGTTGAGTATAAAAATAAAATAAAATAACACATAAAATAAGGAAATAAGATTTATTCAAAATTTCGGGTCGTTACAATATGTATGATTCTAATTCAATGTATATGTAATAGACACGATTCCATCCCATTGATCATAGACCTACTCACTAAGTCAGTGCACTTAACATCCATTCAAGATATTAGTTTTGTAGATATAGTGGGAAACCGATATGTTTAAGAGATATTAATCTTCCATAAATTTCCATTGAATTTTTTTTCATACCCTGATTCTTTATTTTTGATAGGATAAAAATCGAATTGTCGGATTCCTTTTAGACACAATTGTGATTGTGTGTGTCCTTTCACCCCCAAATGATAGCCATACTGGACTGACTATTCAGGACATGGGGGAAATGTCATAGCCCATCATGTTAGATATTTTCTATAGTTTTTATGATCAGTTACCAATAGTGGAGTTTGGGTAAAACAACATATACCACTCCACTATTAGTAGAAAAAAACATTGATACATTTATATTCCACCATATAGTTCACCAATATTTTGGATTGATCATAGCGAGTCAGCACTCATAGACCTAGTGTGGGTGTGACATAAAATAGATATGGTTAAGATAACCAATGGCATGATGATGAGTTAATAGAATTTTCAAATGTCATATTCTGATTGAACATGTAGGGAACTTGAGTTTTTGGAGGTAGGGAATGTGTTATTGAGGGTCTCGCCTCAGAGTGGATTATATCAAATTTTCTAGGGATGATTTCAATCTTTATGATTTATTACCCCTTTTATAGATATGACATACATTTGGTGAGGTGGTGTACCTATTAGATCTATAACCCCATTTAGAACTAGTAAATAGAATCTTCCATATGTTACTTCTTAGAAAGTATGTGCATGACTCATTGCTTTTTATCGACTTGGGTGAACTGGAAATCGAGGATTGGGATTCCATTATAGATTCCGTGGGGGAAATTTATTATTAGTATGAGATAATACTTCATGTTGGATCACATCCCCTATTGTGTATATGATGGAAGCACTACAGTCTTTAGAAGTGAACATGGGGGAGAGAGACCCTGATGCGATCTCAGTACCATAACGTTCTTAGTAGTTTTTTTAAACAAGAAAATACCTAAGGTGGTGATAATTTAAAGGTTATTAATTTTTCATTGTATTACATGAGAATATTATATGGATTATTTTATGATCCATGTGATGAGATGAAAAGGCATTCTAAGGCCCAGTGGGCCTGAAAATGATGTACAAAAATTATAAAAAATATTTATGTCACGTGAAAATAGATTTTGTGAAAACTGAACTAAATATAAAATGGAGTCTTGTAATAGAGATATTATTCCTATATTTATTATAGAGTTATTGTTTTATAAAATGTGTGCCCTATCATTGTACCATGTCAGATGATCAGTTTGGGCTCTATAATGTGATATTTTTCGATAAATAAATTAAACAGAATTTATTTATTTTATAAATTTATTATGAGATTAAATTTCTTATAAATACATGGTTATGATTATATATTAGGGTTATATTCTTAACCTATGATATATAGACGTCTATCTGTGGAAATAAATCTTATTTAATGTCATAATATTGGATCAATATTGAGGATCATTGTGCCAGTAGAGTGTGTAGTTGTTTCCAATAATGGAAACACGTGATCATTATTCATAAATGATCAATAAAAAATTTTCACTGGATGTTTTATTTCAATAATTTCAATATTTTTATTTGTATCTGTTTAATGAGGATCAATTGCAAAAAAATAACTGATTCACGCATTGATAGAAGAATTTATTTATAGTTAATTTATTGTTTTTTGATAATTTCCAACATAATTTGTCAAATTAAAAACTATAAAATCAAGGAAAAAATGAAAAATGGTCTATTTTTATTCCTCAAATTTTATGGGTTTTGAATTTCTCCCCAATTTCTCATCCCAATCATCATGGTAAATTTCTTTGTCTTCTGGTTTAATGAAATACCTTGTATTCGATCATTAGACAAAAGTTTTTTGACACTATAGATCAATAAAACATATAGAATTTATAGTCATGGGCGTGATTCTTGCTTTCAAATAGAGGATGATTGGATGAGGACACAATCAAAGTGAGTTTTCATATTCTTCATAGTTTTATGTTCCACAATGATGGATGAATTTCTGATGATATTTTTGAGTAGATATGAACCCTGATCCTGGTGAATGGTGGCTGTAGAGGTCGGATGACCCTAGATCATTGATTCTTGTTATATTTTTGGAGAAGGTTGTATGGATGATGATTCAATGAAGAAATTTAGTGTTTTAGAAAATACTGGTTTACATGGAGTTTAACCTAGAGATACACGTAGTCTAGGAACCTGTGTATTTAACAAGGGTTTCCATGGAGATAAAAGTATAACACATCATATGACATCTTCTATATTCCATGTGAACCATTATTATGTCTTGGTGTTTACCAAATAGGATATATGGGATCATGATGTTTGGGGAACACGTATATGGATAGGTTTACATAGGCATAATTATGAACACATGGGTTAGTACACAAGCACAACCATCGGTAATTGTGTATGGATGGAAAACATGGGATGTTTATCGAAGTACATATACATTCCTTGTACATATACATACATGTATTTTCTTTGGATATTATCATTTGGTGTAAGTAAATTCCACATGAAAAACACAAGGAATGTCTGGATATTCCATGTTCTCCAAGTACATTTTGTGTACCCCCTTAGAGGGTGTTTGGAGTACTTGAATTTTCAAGTATTTTATTTGTATAATTATATTATGTTCCTTTAGTATATTTCCTTTGGGGAAAAACTCAACATTATATCATCTTATTTGGATTACTATACCCTCGAGAGGATAACTCTTACATTGAACTTGTGGTGTCCCTCTGTGATATTTGAGTGTGATCCTCCATGATCTATTCTTATACCCTATGTGGGATTCATGGAATTAGCTTGAACTCTATGTGTGGGATGATGGTCGTCCAACTAATAGAACATTTTAGTAGGGTTCATATTATCATTGTTATATGATCACATACCTATCATGTTGATGTATATTGGGATTATGGTGTCCCCTAGTGTTCTAGTATGTGAGAACCTGTCTGAGTATTGAGGCCATCATAGAAAAGTGAGCTTTCGTGTAAATTCCCCATTGATCACAAACTATTGGATGAGTGTCTATGGTGATATAATGTCTCATGGAGTGTGTTTTACTAGAATGGTCATTTCATATAGAAAATTCATATGACTGGAGGATTGTTTGAGACCACCTAGATGTGTCATGTCCTTACTCAGTGTATCTAGGTTTTTGTTTATACAATGATTTATATATCCTTGTTATCAGATGATTATTCTTGTTTCTATTGGTATAGTGTTTTCGGTGAGACCAAATAAGAATTATTATAATCACCCAAACATGGGATATTCCCACACATATCATGTGTTATGAAAAAGAAGAACCATTTCACGGTGTCCTGGGAGGATAAGAACCTAATGGAGCATATCATGAGATTGAGAGACCATGGCGTGTTATAAATTATTTAATTTTTTGTTAGTCCCAACATTTTGATATGTTTATACTCCATGGAGATTTGGTTGGAATTTTATTTGACTCTTTATCACATTTAGTACTTTTCTATCATACTCTGATTGGGGGAATATATATTCATGTAAAAAGTGGTTTAATTTGTTTTATATTTCATGATTGTATTGTTATAGAGATGTGTGCATGTGTAGATGTTCATTAGAAAAATCCTACCATGTGACTTATATTCCTACATGGTGATGGTATCCAGCCATAGACCTAATAGCGTTGGGATTGGGATAGTCATAGTTTGGGTCCCTTTGGGCCTGGTCATGATATATATCCTATTTCACATGGGGTAAAATCTCTCAACAATGATGCGATAAAACACAGGAGGAGATTATTATGATGAATATAATTTCATATGATCATGTGTTTGAATTAAAAATATATATCATGATATTGGCTGAGTATTTAATCAATCATGAGGGAATTATAGAGGGTGAATATAAAACAAAACCAATATAAATTAAACATGATTCATTTTGAATATTACAATAGTAATCCAGGGTGTGCAATGGATAATAATATTGTAACGATGGGTGTGAGAATAATATTTATCAAATGATTAGAAATTTCGTTTTCCTTCATATTAATTTGATATAGTATTGTAGTAAGTATTACTTAATAATAAAAAAGAACTAATTCCAAATAGGGTTTTCCATATCTATAAATAGACAGTTTATTTATGATTGTTATGTAGCTGAAGAAGATGTTTAGAAATGAGTTGTTTTAGATCTGGGAATTTTATAAAGATAAAAATGTATTAACTTATTATATATTAGTATAATCATAAGAACATAAATTTATCCAACATTTAATGATTAAAAAAAAGAATAAAAATGAAAATATGTGATGATAATGTTTGTTTAGGTATTTTATCAAAGGGATGAATTCATTGTAAGTAGAAATATAAAATAAGAATGTAGAATGTGAATTTTCTACATGCATACCAAAACCAAATCACAATTTTCTTTAGTTATCTAGAATGTTCTTAGTTAGTAGTTGAATATTGAGAAAATTGTAGTGTACTATAGTTGGTTCTTTATAACAAGTATAATTTTTACATTTTGTTAGTAAAATATTGATAAATATCATATCAAATGATTATTAATATTCTATGTAATAATAAGTAAATAATATTCGTAGAGTATTTCACATATCAAAAGGTTATATTAGTTAACTACAATAATTATAACCTATAGTTGATATTACAATATTTTTAAAAATATATCATTTGGACATGATAAAAATCATCTAATTTGATATAGATGATGTATAATAATCAATTGTTAGGGGCATATAAGAAATTAATACTTCATTTAATGAAGTTTTTACATTGGAATCCCATATAAAATGGGATATGAATATAATCATAACAACAGTAATTCTATATGTTTTTTGTATAATTAGATATTCCCATTTTTTGGTTGTGTGTATTGGTCATTAAAAATGAGATTGTTATTAATTCCTATCATGGATTATGTACATTATTTCATTGATTAAATCTATTATAAAAAATGTATATGGTGATTTTGTGTACAATAAGTGTGTCATAAGTGATATAACATTAATTATATAAGTCCAGAAATGATTTTTACTATTTTCAGTTAGTGAAAAAACAGACCTATAGATATTTTATTAAAATGAAAAATCAGATAAAATCTATAATATCCAAGAATCTGCATTCCTAGATCTGGTAATAAATTCCAAAACACTACAATTTTGGCATTAATACCAATAATTGTGACAAAATATTATTTTCATCCAGAGCATACTACTTAAAAATGAAAAACTGTATCAATTATATTTTAAAGTAACTTTTCAGTTTACAATTTTAGAGAATTACAAAAAACCCTTACATAAACAATACACAAGTTGTTATGTGATATTATATTCAAATTAACCCAATTTTTTTACATTTATCCATTATACTCATATATATTAAATTTATTCTTAAAATAATTCATTAATCCTCATTCATTATATCCCAGGTAAAATGAAACAAAATAAGGGTGAGATCCAATGTTCCATACGAGAAACATAATCATTTTCAAATTAACATCATCAATGGTCAAAAGAAGTGAATAAGGGATTGATGACACAATCAATGATATTGAGTATAAAATAAAAATATTCATACAAATGAAAAAGAATATCATAAAAAATGAAAATGTGGTATAAGTATTTATTAAATGAATGTGCATTAAGAATTCATTATCACGAGAAATGTGATAAAAATCATTGTAAATGGAAATATTTAAAACCCATATCAAGAATAGAAAATAAATTAGTATCTTAGGAAATAACTATCATAGAATACTTATAAAAACCTTAAAATTATAATAACCATATATATTACATAAGACATAATTTTAAAAAGAACACAATCATTACTCAATTCATTGGAGTTCAATCTAGGAACACCAATTTTATAAGGTATATCGGCCTAGCCAAATGATATCATGGCACACCCATCATTTATAATGTCTAAGAACCACAAATAATGTTTTTATATAATGCATTTCATTGTAAAATTATTAAAAAATAATTATTGTGTTTATATCTTAATTAACTAGTGGAAAATAAATATATTCCATACCAATCCCATGGAAACATGATAAACCTATGGAAAATAAACTATTTCTAGAAAAATCACTTTGAAACAAGATTATCCCACAGAAAATAAATATATTCCATAAAATCTATTCGAAACGATTATAATCCTTCAAGAGAATGAATTTTGTTCCAATAATTAAAAAATATTCAAATTTGATCTTAAGTAACAATAATTATTATTCAATTTTTTTAATGAAAATTACATTAAATTTTCATTGATGATATTTTGAGGAAAATCAATTTTCATTTTGAAAAAACATTTCACTACATAAAAAATATGAGATATTTTTCATTGAAATTCACTGTTATAAACAATTATTTTTTTGAATACCATGAAAAATATTTTAATTTAAAAGTTTATTTGTAAATATGAAAATAAATATTTAAATAAATGATGGTCATGGTGGTGGGTAAATCTATACCTTCCATAAAATAAAAAATGAGAATTACTTTTTCACTGTAAACATGTTATAAAAGTGCATTTTTAAGAAAAATACCAAGATATTTATTTTAATTTTTTTAGTAAAAAGTAAACAAAAATGGGTAAAAATTTCTTTAATAAATCATATTTAAGTAGTAAATATCTTTTTTTAAAACATTTTTAGAAAAAATATTTTTTAAAAAAATATATTTCCAACCAATGATAGAAATAATGTCATATTTTTTAAAAACATTTTGTCAAATATTTTGTGTAAAATAGTTAAAAATAGTATTATTCCTTGTAAATATCTTCAATAACTATATGAGAATAAAATTTGAGTTTTTGTGCTATTGATAATAGGATGTCATAATTTTAATAATAACTGTGAAAAATCCTAATAAATAATGAGATTATAATAAATGACACTTTCCTATTTTGTAACATTAAATAAAAATCTCAATCAAAGAACTAAATTAAATGAAATATATGAAATCAGGAAAATTTTGAGATTATTGAAATAACATGTAAAATTTGAATTATATACAATTTATAAAATTATATAGGTGTGTATCATGACATACGTATGCAAGAATGAAAATTGAGAAAAACATCCCCCACCACATTGGTAACTTCGAAACTATTAAGCTGATTAGAGAGAGGTTCCAAAATGATATATAATTCAAAAAATATATTAGGATAAGAATACTAAATACAATCATAGGACTTGTATACAAAACTAAAAAATTATGCCGTGAATATGGAATATATGTAAAAAATAATTGTTAGGTGAAAACCCCTTACACCGAGTTCAATTTGTCACATTCACTCTTTATCAGAATAAATATTAAAATATGTTAATTATTTACATTATTAATATCCATATTAATTTTTATTATTCCTTTCATTTCACTAATTAACATTTTATATATGACTTCTCAATCATGTTGGTTTATGTCTGATATTTTTACCATATTCGACTAACGTGTGAAAAATAAATTTTGTAGGTTGAATATGGTCAAGGAGTTCATTATATAAAGATATCTTGAATAATATCGAGGGAATAATTTTCATATTCATACATAAATTATAATTTTAAAATCAATTATTAAATATCGTTCTAAAAAAACTAATGTTACCATCATAGACGCGTTAGGCCATACAAACACATGAGAAACATTTTCATTTTTCAATGATAATTATGGAAAGAAGGTAAGTGATATTATATATTTTTAAAAATAATAATAATAACTAAAATAACATATTATTTAATAATATATTATTTTATTTATCATTATTCTGATTTTAGTGATGTAATCTAAAGGAATCACACCTTTTCTGGAGGTAGTGGTCCACATGTCCAAAAATGACATTATCATTTTTTAGTTAATGAAAAGGTTAGAAATAAAATGATATATTATCTTGTAATAATTTTCAATATGTAATAAATATATTATTTATATCATTTATTACACATATATTCAATATCATTACCCTTATTACCTTTCATTTAAAGTGTTAGTGAAAAATGAATCTCATCGCTTCATCAGGCGGTAGTCTGTCGTACATACAAGTGGCACTATCTTACCCCAGAAAAAATGGATATTAAATTAGGTATATATGATATAATTAATCAATAGGTATATTTATGTTATAAATATTATATATATACCTTATATCCATAATCAAAACTAACTGTGATATGTGGTAATGATAAAATTGATGACATCAGTTCATGAAGTGGATGTCCATCAAACACATGAAGGATGATTTTTAAAACATTTGATTGAAGAGGGGAATGATTTAGGATATTGAATTATCATAATTATATGTATTTATAAAAAATATACATATTTTATTATATAATGAATGGTAAATATGAATAGAATGAGGTTGAGAAAGATATTGAACAACGAAAATCATTAAAAACATTACATCTTCATTTTGTATCCTCCTTAGGTTTTCACCAAGTAATTCTTAGTTTGAATTTATTCATGAACTAGGGATTCAATATTCAGTGGAGGGATGGTTTTATATTACGTTTTAAAGGATTTTATGATCCAAATATCTTGATAGATATGGGAAATTGAGTGGACTCAATGCATAGTTATACCTGAGGAGGAGTGAATTTTTTTTTAAATTGCAAAATGTATTCACTATTTAGCAGATAATATTACCTCAAGCCACTAATAAATTGAAAATTAAATGGTTTTATGTATGAAATGGTCAATCCAGACTGCCACCACAAAATAAAACACAATTGTTTGTCATGTTACTTATATACTATGTTTTCTTACATTTAACATTTTGGTTTTTCATTATGGTAACTAGTTTTCAAGATACATAATTTATCATTTAAAAATAAATTATAGTGGGAATTATTATATAACTATTCATCACTAATTATAAATTATAAAATAAATATACCCAAGAAAAATAATATATGTGTTGAATTTTTTAATATATGTGCATTTATGTGCACAAACACTATTTTAATATTAACCATGCTAATGTTACTCTTTCTTGGTAAATATATTGAAAAAAAAGAGAAATTGGTACAGGAATAGAAAATAATTAATATTTATTAAATATTTTGAAAAAAATGGAATATTATAGTATTTTTATTCACATTAAACCATTTAATTAAATATCATTTATTATGAAATATCATTACTTTTGACTTTAACATTACTCATTGAATTTGAATTTAAAAATATCAATAAATTTTTTGAATTAAAATATATTATTTTAACACCAATTTAAAATGATAAATTCATATAAAAAATTATTTAAATACAATAATTTCCACAATTTACATCACATCTAATTTTTTAAGTAACATTTATTTTACATAATTGTTAACAAAATAATTACAATGTTGGAAATTCTTAACAACTTTATATAACTATATCATCTATAAAATATAAAGATAAATTATTATAATGAAAAAACACATTTTTATTTTAAAATAATATTTATAATTAAACTATTGTTGGTTTTCAATATCCCAAATCATTATAGATATTATATGCAAGGTAGGTTCTTTTTTTGTCCTTAAATATACATACTTTATTATATGGGTCATATTCAAAGGAATATGGCAGTAAATTTCCATTTTTTAGATATTATAATTTCGAATGTGTAGATAGAAGAAGAAATTAAATTAATATTATATTTTATAACATTTCCAATTTTATATTTTTTAACCCCTAGATAAATTTATTTTACCATTAACCATGAAAAGTACCTTTTAAACTATTTTCACTATTAACATTGGAAAAAAAATTACTTTTATCATATTTGAAATTATAAAATATTATTTTTCAAAATATGGAATCTATTTTTTCAAATTCATTCCACAAAAGTGGAAAATTTTAATTTATAATTAATCCCACAAATGCGATGAGAAAGAGGGGTTTAAATCAAATAAATATTGAAATGTTTATAAAGTTTTTATATAAACATTCCATATGAAAATGACTCTAATGAAAATATTATTAATTATTGATATAAAATTTAACTAATATTAAATTAAACCCCATTAAAAATATAATTTTAATTATAAATTATTTATCTGAAAATGCAGTTTTCAATTATAATTCAGTATATTTCACTAGTAATAAAAAATGAAACTTTTTAGAAAAATACCAATAATTCAACCTCATATATTTTTTTAAATATGAAAACTAAGATTAATATTATATTTTGAAATAATTTTTATAAATGGGGTAAAAATAAATTTTAAATTATTCTTGCAATGAGTGACTAAATTATTTTTTGGAAAATATAGTTCTTAGAAAAAAATCATTATCTTTTTAAAGGATATAATATTATTTACATTAATAGATAACCATTGGATTTATTTTACAATTGTGAATAAAATTTTATAAATTTAATTATCACTATTCATACCTACCAATTTAACAACTTGGTTTTAATGGTAATTTTTAAATATTAATATTTTAAAAATGTACCATGTTTCATGCATACCTAGTGTTGCATTCATTTGTAAGATACCTAATATATTAAAATTAATTTTAAAATCTAAATATATCATAAAGGATCAGTGTGTTGAATTATCTTCAAAGATAAATGTTATGGTTCATTTATGTTATCAAATTTTCTTTTCTTCTTTTAAAAACTCGGGGTGTTTAATCTACCACCTCATTAATAAATCGAATCCTCATAATTTTACCTTTATATAGGTATCCCAAGGAGAGATATTTGAAAATAAATTTTTTTAAAAACACATAATTACGATTTTTAAAAACATGCAATTGTTAAGAGAGAAAATGAAGTATGAAATTCATGTAGAATAACACATAATTGGGATTAGATATTAATGAGAATAAATGAGAAGTTAAGATATGGACATGATGGAAAAGAATAAATTATTATGTAGTCTAAGAGTGGTCAATGATAAAAATAATGTGAGTTATCAATAGAATGAAATGTTCTTCAAAAACATATACTTTTTATGATGTTGAATACCATTGGTTCCCCAAAAATGATGGTTCTAGGATAACATTTTTGTTTAAAGATACTTTTCCTAGAGGTGAGGAATTATCTTAACATCAAGATTTATATAATTAGAAAATATAATAACATTATTTTATGAATTTAACCTTTTAATCAATTTCCACCACAATATCATATTTTTCTTCACAATATTTGTATTAAGGGTGAATGTTTTACACATAAATCACACAAATAAGCTTCTGAAGGACCAAAAAATCCCCAAAAACATGATCAGATATTTCTTATGTCTACAGACATTAACCAAAACAAAATTTTTAAAACATTATATAATAAACTCCAAAAAATAATTTTCCATACAATATTCTCTAAATTTTCACATTGATACATATATTTCAAATCAAACAATTCCATAAATATCTATCCTTAAAATTTATCAATCTTTTTATAACTATGTTCAAATCCCATATATTTAATGGATTTGATCATATATTTATCCAGGATAAATCAACATTATTTCTTCAAATAAAATCACATATGTTTCTAAAAATAAAAATAATATTTATCTATAAAAATTTAATACTATGTGGGACATCATATAGGATAGTGGTTCATGCTTGACACTTTGCTCCATTTAGTTGTGGGTTTAAGCCCTTTGGCATTCCAGATATGAATGATTATCACATAGAGATCTAGTTTTCCATTTTTCCATTAAATAAAAAAACATTCCACCCTATATAGTAATTTATATTTATCTGATGGTTTAAAATAAATCATCCTATGAAAAAATCTCCAAAATGAAACTATTATCATAAAAATATTTAATACCTAAAATTATCAGATAAGTTGTCTGAGAGTTTGAACTTATGGTCATCCTTAATCTTCTAGACCTTTGATGGTATCCACAACTCAATAGATAACCTAACATAAAGACATCATGATCTCAAATTTTATATATACCTTTCCTCCCATAGAATATATAATAGGAAAGAACCCACACTCTCAAATTTTGTACTAAATATATAAATATTAAATTTCATTCTTTGATATAAATAAATTTGATATAATGGTTTTCATCCAAAACATACTACATAAAAAGGGATGATTATATAACTTACATTATAAAATAAAATTTATGTTTGTATTTTTATATAATAAATGTAATCACTTAAAAAACAACTACCATGTCATTAAATGAGTATTTATCCCCCTTAACTCATATTTTTAAATTATTTCATCATCATCATCCACATGAAATACCATCTAAACATAATTTTTTCTAGCATAAGATTTATATCCAAGGAAAAGAAAACATAATAAGGGTGAGATTGAATTATCAATGTCGTAAAACTGAATTATTAATAAATGAAAGTCATTTCTGTGAATAATAAAATGACAAGTGTTTGATGTTATTATCAATGTAAATGTGTACAAAATAAGAATATTGAAATCCATAAATACTTGGATCATAATACATGAAATCTTGGAATAATTCTTTAAAAATGAAATTATTACTTGAATAAAAAATAATGTGTCATGTGATTAAAATATTGATCATTTGAAACATGATAAACCCAAAACAAGCATTGAAAAAGCGTGATGGAATCTAGGGGGACTATATTAATTGAACACTTATAGAACTGTAGAAAAATAATTACGTCTGAAATAAACATTTTTCCTAAATCAAGTATAATAATGTGCACCATATACACATTATCCATTGCATTAGAGATCTTTCAGGGTGCTCTTATCATATATGAAACATCATGCTCACCCAATTATATCTAGGAGCACGAATCATTTATATATTCAAAAAACCATAAATACAGTTCATAGATCAACAATATTAGTGAAAAACTCATTCAAATAATCATTATTAAATTTATAAAATAAATATTTAATAGAAATTAAAAGTGTTCCAGAAGGGAAATCTTTCAAAGATGATTAACTAGTGGAAATGAATCATGCTCTATAAGAATCTATTGGAATCATTATTAACCCATAGAAAGTATTTATGCTCCATAAAAATATCATTTAAGAAATATTAATCTATCCATTAAGAGAATGAGGATGGTATCATTCCTATATATTCTGTTTGGATTATATGTAAAAATAGTGGTTTCTGGTGTTGATGAATGGAAATTCCATAAAAATATCATTAACGAAATTTTATGGAAAATACCGTTTTTGTTTTGAAAATATCATTTTAAAAGAGTAATTATCATTAATGTATTTTTTTTGAAAAGAAACATTTAAATTATAAATATTTTTAAATTATTAGTTAAAATATTTTTTATAAATATTTTTTTAATATTTCAATGAAAACCATAGATAAATTATGGGTGTGAAATTCGGAAATTCGGTAAATTCCATGTGAGGTAAAAACATTCCTTTAATAGTAAAAATGATTGAAATTTTTCTTATTAAAAAATAATGTTATAAATTTTTTAAAATGAAAAAAAAATTGTAAAATTATTTTAATCATATCATTTTAAGAGGTGAAAATAATATTTTTAAATTTATTTTTATAAAACATGTTTTTGAAAGAAAATAGATTTCTGACTGAAGAGTGAAATAAAGATGGATTTTATTGAAAAAAATTCTCAACAATTTTAACTACCAAAGAGTATAAAAATGATAATATTACAATAAAATATAATGAAAAGCTATATAATAATAAAAATAATGAGTTTATTGAGACATGGATCATAAGATATCTTTATTAGAAGCATAACCATAAACAATCCCGATAAACTATGAGATTGTAACAAAATACTCTTAGGAAATTTGTAGCAATGGATTATAATATCCAAGAATGAATAATAATAAATGTGGGAAAAATAAATTTATATATAATAAATTTGACATATATCATATAAATTTGTTAGTATATACACTTCATATAGGAAGATAGGTGTATACCCTAACTTACATCACTATAAAGGATGACTGAGAAAAAAACCACTTTCCACTTTGGTAACATTGATAATATAAACCTCGTGAAAAAGATACCGTATAATGGATATTTAAATATATATAAATATATGTAGTATAATAATTTAATACATTTATGGTATTTATATACACCACACAATCAAAATATGAGGTTAATATGGATTATATCTCATTTAGAAAATAGTGAGATAAAAAAATGTTACCTTGAGTTAGATTCTTCACATTCAGTCTTTTTCTTCATAAATAATAAACATATTATAATTATTTTTTTTATTAAAAAAATTTCCCATTTTTATTTTTCTTCTTACTTCAACTAATATATTTTATATATTCTTACTCAATAAATTAGTATTATATTATATGTTCTGTCCATTTTTGATTTATGTGTCAAAAATTACATTTGTAGGTTGACTATGGTAAAAGAGATCATTATTGAAATGACTCAAGAATAAAAATAATGAAATAATTATCATATTTATACATAAGTTATACTTTTAAAACCATTCATGAAATATGGTTATAATAAAATGAACTATCATTATGATCTTGGTTACTTTAAGTCTTATATACACATTCGAAACATTTCTATTTTTCAATGATAATTATGAAAGGAAGCATGGAATTATTGTATACTTCAAGATTGATCAAAATATCATATTATTTATTTATATATACTTATATATATAAATATATATATCATTTTTTATGAAATTGAGACGATAAAAAGAATCACATCACTTAGTGAAGGTGAAAGTTTACACGTGCACAAACTATGTTATCTTTTTTAGAGAGTGAAAAGGTAAGAAAAAAAATGACATATCAAATTTTGATAATAATAAATATGTAGTAAAGTTAATATTTATGAAATTTATATCACCTAATTTCATTATCTATAAATTATTACCTTCCATGTTAATATTTAGTGAAAAACGAATCACATCGCTTCATGAGATAATAGTCCCCTATATATAAGAGTGATGTTATCGTCTCGCATATGGAATAGAGGGTAAAAATGGTATATATGATATAATGAATAAAAATTTATTTTTATGTTATAGAAATATTATATATATATATATTTGTATAAACTATATTTCCATCACCATAATCAACTGTGAGAGGTGGTAATGGAAAAACTGATGATAACAGTTCATATGGTGGTAGTCCATCGTATACAGGAAAAATGATTTAATAAACCATTTTATGGAAGTGTTGAATAATTTATGTTATTAAATAAACATAATAAAATATAATTATATTTATGATACAGATGTTATTATATAATCAATGTTTAATAATAATAGATATTGATGATGAAATAAATAATATGATGGAAGTTATTTAAGAACATTAACATTTCTTCGGGTATTCTCATTAGGTTTTAACCAATTATTACATAGGTTAGATTTATTAACTATGGAATCTAGGATGAGAGTATGGAACTATCGATGTGATTTGGGTAAGATATCATTTGATCCAAATTGCCTGAGATGTGTAGAGATGTGAGGGAAGTGAGTTCCCTTTTATAGTTGGGGTGGAGTTGAAAATTTTCAAATACCCAAATGTATTCACTATCGGGTGTTCAATCTCACATCATGTGGTATAAAAATTGATAATTAAAGTCATTTAGTGATAATATGGTTGATCCTTATATCCACAAAAAAATAAAACACATGTTTTAATCATGTTTTTCCTTAACTTCTATGAGCACTTATCTTAAACATTTTCGGTTTTCACTATGTTAACTAGTTTCTAGCCTTGGTAATTTATAATTTAAGAATAAATTAAAATGATATTTAATTGATATTTTTTCTCAATTATTATATATTTGAAATCCAATTTATCACAGCATTTTTTTTAAATTTATTTTAACACAAACGCATATATGCACAAAACATTCATTTTATGCTTTGCTGCAGTAACATTGTTTTTTTATATTTTATAGGTAAATATAATCGTTAAAATAGCGAAATTGGTCCATGAAAGGAACCTCATTAATATTTATAAACATTTATAAATCACTTGTAAGATCAAATGATTCTTTTTTAAATTTAAATCATTCACTAAAATATCAATTTTTATGTTATAATTGTATTTCATATTTTGACGTTATTTAATTATTTTGAATTTAGAAAACATTAATAAATTTTTTTAATTCTAATATATTTTTTTCATAGAATTATAAAAAAATATATTCATCTAAAAATTAATTAATGACAATATTTCACTAAATTTACCTCACATTTTACGGTTTTAATGTCATTTATTTTATTTTATTATCAACTAAATAATTACTATGTTGGAATTTAATAAGTATTTTATGTAAATATTTCATCTATAATATTTAAATATAAATTTTTATTATGAATAATACTTATTTTGGATTAAAATTTTCATTTATTACCAAGCCTATGTTATTTTTCTCATCCCATTTATTATAGATAATTCAATCAAAGACTGTTCCTTTATTTATACTTATTTAAATAACATATTTTATGGGTCATATTTATAGGAAAGTTGAAATATGACTCTCAATTTTAAAGAATTTAATTTCTATAGTCTAAATAAAATCATAAAAATAAGTTATTCTCATTTATTAAGTCATTTCAACTATAATATTTTATGTTTATCCCCTACGTAAATACATTTTTACCATAACAATAGTTATTTCTTCATATTTTTAGTACTCATTTTTCTAAAAAATTAATATGAAATTATTTAAAAAATTTAATCATTCTTATTAAAAAATATGGTATAATTTGTTTTAAAAAAAATTATATTTTTGGAAAAATTTAATTTAAAATAAACCCAGAAGACATGTTGAAATTGCTGGTTTGGAAGGAGAAACATTTTAATGGTTTTTGATGTTTTTATATTAAAATTATTTAAGATAATGATTCTAATAAAATAAAGTGTATTAATTGATATAAAATATATCTAATATTACATTAAAAACAATTTAAAATATAATTTAATATTATATATTATTTAATCAAAAAGTATGCTCTCAAATAAAATTCAACATTTTTAACTATTCATAAAAAATTTAAAAAGTTCCAAAAAATAAAAAACATTAACCATAATATTATTTTGGTGTTCATATTATTAAGATAATATCAACTTTTCAGATAAAAATTTATAATTTTTTAAAAAAAATTAAGAAATTTTCACAATGTTTGACTAATATGCCTTTTAGAAAAATAATTTCTCTTACAAAAAATTTCATTCTCATTAAAATTGTTCTTATATTTTTTCTAATCAATGGATATCCACTGAATTTATATTATACATATGAATGAAATTTTAATAATTTTTTTTATTAAAATTTAAACCCTCATATTTTATGTCTAGGTTCTAATTGTAATGTTTAAAAAATAATATTTTTAATAAAATATCATGTATTTTTCAACCCAGTGTTGCATGAATTTGATAGTTGTCGAAGAGGTTTTATTTACTTTTCAAAATTAAATATATCATAAATTCTTGAAGGTTTTACCTTCCCTTCAAATCTCAATGGGGTATTTCATTTATGCTATTAAACAGAATTTTCTTCTTTTAAAAAATTAGAGTGTTATAAAATCCTTAGTTATTATAGTTCATTCATGATTTCATTCTAAAAAATCAACTAAGGTTAAATTAAGAATATTGGGTGATGAGAAAATTAGGAATCCTAAAAAATGAGATAAAATGTATAAGTTTTTATATTATATTATATCATAGAGAAGAATTATTTATTTATTATGATGCAAGAATCATTCTCTCTGGGATCTATAATTAATTCATATGCACTAATCTTGGAAATTCGGTAAGTTTAAATAATTCAATGACAAAGAGGCGTAGAGTGTAACACACTATGACTACCTAGAATCTTATTAAATTCTATTTTGATTTAGAATTTGAAATAAATATTAATCTATATTTTTTGAATAATAAATTATCTAAATAATATGATCACATAAATTCAACCACCAAATATTCGATTTTATAATATGTGAGTTCAAATTATCTCTTGTTTATTATTCATAAAGTAATAAATAAATAGATAATCATTCATTAGTATATTGAATAGATTAGTATAAGATTTTGAATAATTACATGAATATTAAATTAAATTTTTATTTTAAAGTATAGTGAACATAATATTTATTAAATAAATATTCTTTCATGATTTTAGGGAATATGAAAAATATATATTCCATTAAATAAATATTTTATTAATCTTGATTTGATAAATTGTAATGGTGATTCATAGGATGATTTAAGGGCCTAACAGAAATGATATATTTTATTTAATATCCCTATAAAATTATTTTTTTATTAAGAAAATTGTATTTAAATGTGTAAATTTTATGAGATGTAATAATAAAAATATAATTATTATTAGAAATGATTAATAACATAGATTGAATATTTTATATTGGGATAATTTTTAATTATCAAATGTAACAAAACCTATTTATTCTGGTTTATTTAATGTTTGGGATTATATGTGTTATTATGCACATTAGAGAGGGTCTATAATCCTCTCCAAAAACTATGCATAAAATCCACATCCCACTCTCTTAAAATCATGAGAAAATTTGAGAAATTATTTATCATGATCAATAGAGAACGAAACAAGGCACACAGTTCCTTTGGGCTAGAACCATGAATTCCAATATCATAGTTTAGTGATTTATGTAACACTTCTAGATAATAATTTAAGAATATTTTTTTATATTCAAAACTGTAGTGATGATATGAATAATAGTAAAACATGTTTTTTAACAAGAATTGTCTCATTTTAGGTAATTATTATTTTAAATTTGTTATAAAAATTATTTTAATGATCATTTTGAAATTATTTTTGGGTTTCCTTTTTCATGTTCTTTTGATTTTATATATTTAAACTAATGAGAACCCATTAGTTGGATTTATTAAGATTATTTTTAAATTCCATTCAATCATCTATTTAATTATTTTGTCTGCTATTCTAAATGATTGCATGTTTTATCTGACCAGAGGATTATATGGAGTAACATTTTGGGAATAAAATTTACTAAAAGTTCAGAGTTGTGGATATGATTTGTTGATCTCTTATGTGAGGTAAAAATCCAATTCCTATTTTTTAAAGTGTTACTGAATACTAACAACATTGATTTTAGATACTATAAGAGTTATTTCCTTGGAATTATTTGAAAGGATTTGTTTTTTTGGAAATAGATTAAAAATTATGTTATAGAAGTTATAACCCATTCATAGAGATGTTTATGTTCTTGAGTTAGTTTTTTATCTTTTTTTGTCATTATATATTATTGCATTCATTAATGATTCAACAATTAATGTATGGGTTTAATTTATAATCATATATATGGTGTTTTAAGATTGGTTATTTGATGTACGAATATCGAAGATAAAGATAAAAATAATAATAAGATCCTTATGTATGAAAATATTAGATAGTATAATAGAAAAAAAATTGATATTTTTGTGGATAAAATTATTCCAATTAGAGAATATTTTTCAATGAACATCATAATATAATAGTGTAGTGGAGAAAATAAATCGGGCCTTAAAAGATAAGGGTTATATAATGGTAGTAATTTATGGAATTCCTAAGGATTTTTTGTGTAAATAGTCAATTTTATAGATTATATTTTTATTAATATTCATTCCTCAACATTAGTAGGTAGATTATGAAACTTGTGATGTCTATAAAACCAATGGAATTTTCCGAAATGAATATTTTTTGGTGTTTCTATTATGTTCAATATAATAGAAATTTTCCAGATAAACATGAATGATGTTCTTAAGATAATTTCTTTTTTGATTACGGATATAAAAAAATTGGGTTTCATATTTGAGATAATGACATTCAAAATATTTCTAAATTCAATAAAATTCCCGTCAATGAGGTGATATTTTGGAATTATCAGAACATTTTATAACATATAGATTATAACAAAGAATAAAATGAAAACATCATAGTTTATATGAGTTTATGTAAAGGATAATTATATGTTAGAAAATTTATTAGTATCATAAAATGTAAATAAGAAATATTAGGTCTTGTTTATGTACAAAAAATTATCAAGATATGTGGAAAATAATGGGGGAGCACTAGAATGTGATATTCAAAATAATGTGGTTCTAGAATGTTTAAAATTATAATCTAATATTTAAAGGACATCAATGATGAGATTACTAGTTAGTCATTTCAAAACTATTTATTATTAAAATCTTGTTACAGATTTAAGAGATCATGGGGGCCCCAATGAAGTGGAGGGTCTCGATTATTTAGGAAAACATTAGTTTTGTATGAATGATAGAATAGTTTCATTTCCTGAAAAAATATCTTGTAAGATAAAACCAATAACACAGAAGAGGATAAAACAATATAAATACTATGTCGTCTAGATAAAGGAAAATTAATATGGTATAATTGGATCATGTCCACAATATTGATTAGAATCCAATACCAACTATTTGGAACCATTGGTATATGCCCCCAATGCATTGGGATAGACTATACTAACATATGAGGGATTTTTTTGGTCTTCCCATAGTATAGATCTATACTATACTTAAAATAATTGATTTTTGAAATCATTGGTTTTGGATTTATATACCACCAATTCCAAAACCATTGGATTATGTGATATGATATACCTAAACCCACAGTTTTGAAAACCGAGGGGCATAGGTAGTGTAATCAAAATATTTCCTAGTTTTAATTAAAAGACCTCTCATTTATAATTAAGAAACATAATAATAATGTTAAAATGTAATTTTTAAACATAATATGATAAATATGTATTTTTATATTAAAAATTAATTTAAATTTTATTAAATTCAGTGTTACTAATCAATAAAATTCATAAAATATTTTATTACCTATACCAACAGTATTGGAAACCATTTTTGCAATGACACATAATTTTATGACCAATACCAATGGTTTTTTCATAATTGTTGGTATATTTTAATTCCATGATAGTACAAAAATTGTTTTTATGCAACCATCATTATAACTATTACCTATACCAATGGTTTTTTCCCAAACCATTGGAATAAGATCTTTTCATGTATGCTTTACCATTGGTTTAGGCCAAATCATTTGTACATCTCAATCCTATAGATAATGGTTGGAAAAAACATAATTATTGATAACATATACCATCTATTTTTAAACCTTTTATATTGATAAATTTGTATAGCTCCAATTTCTTATAGATCTAGTTTTGTTTTAAGTGGGTCTTGTATAATAAATTATAGTTTTTCTCTAATTTTTTATCACTCGTTATAAAAAACAAAACCATTTAGGTGGTTTATATTATAGTTGGTTCTAGAAAAAACTATCTAAAACACATATATTTAATGATGAAATGTTGTCATGGTTATTTGGGGGGGTATTTATGATCCAACAAAATAGTTTTGTGGAAAAACATAATTAAGACCTAACATAAATGAAAAATCGAAACTTTTTTTGTCTGAAAAATTCACTATGGAAATCGAACTACATTTTTAATGAAATTTTAGTCGAAAAGGTGTTTTAAATTTAATATTGGTCTATTGTTTCTACCAAATTCTTCTTATGGTTTTTAGTTACATCATCCTTTTCTTATGTGTGGATGAAATTCCCCTATTAGGTCTAGACAAGAATTATATTTAGGAGGTTAAAATTATTATCTAAAAGGTTGAAGATGAAGAATCTTAGGGAAGTGTAGAGGTTTTTTAAGATATAAATCAAAAGATATATAAAGATAAAATAACATTGGTTCTTCTGAAAATAAATACATCTCAATGGTCATTGAATGGTTCATAATTACAAGATGCAAGAATATATCTACCCCATTGGTTAAACCCTTCATGTAATATAATGATAAATAACTGGATATTTATGATGATGTTTAGTTAAAATAGATAGTAATATTTTACTATGTTTTTGATTTTTTATAAACATGGTTTTTATATGGTTGGAAATCTCGCATTATGTGGGAGTTGTTAGCAAGATTTTGTAACATTTAGGAGTGGAAAATAATGTTGTGAAGTAAATTATTGTATATCTCAACGGTTTAAAATAAACATACATGTGTTTTAAAAGAGATAATCCATTATAGGGGTATCTTTATGAATTATTTTTGTGAAATATGGATGTATTGGATGGTACCACATGTTTTTTTAACTTTAGAGGTATAAACATATATTAGATATCATGTTTCATGAAAATATTGCAATATCTACAATGGAATTGGAGTATATAGAAATTATATACATGGGAAAGAAAATAATCTAGATAAAAATATGACTTGTCACTCATTGAAAAATAATATTGTGGTGAAGTATCATTTTTTACTAGAAAATAAGTGATGATGGGGAACTAGATATATAGAATATCGATAGGTATAAAACTGTGGATATAATTTTTACCAAGGTCATAATTAGAGTAATTTTGAGGTTTCATTGTACCTAGGAGGTACACGGTTGATAGTAAGATGGTATAGAGTCATTCACTATATTTAATAAATAATTTGGAATACTTTTAAACAGTGTTTTGTGGGAGATATTTCGGAAAGTGTTAATTCTACATTCTAGTGATTTTTCTTTCATTAAAAGTTATAGTCTCTTTAAAATCTGAATTAGAATGAGGGGGATATATAAAATAATGATAACATTAAGAAGAAGGATTTTATATATAGGGTTGTTATGGAGATAGGAGTACAAGTGGCCAGGTATGGATGATGGAGTGAGAATGCTTGGTATAATGGAAGAATCACTCTAGTAGAGTTACGTAACATTTGATCTATGATTCTTCTAGAATAATGGGAGGTTTTTAAAATATTTTATATTAATCATTATAGAGATTTGTAGGAATTAAAATCATTATCGATTGAAAAATAATGGTTTAGGTAGTGTGACTTGTGAGAATTAGTGGGTTCTATGTACAATGGTTGGTCCTTTTTGAATCTTGGAAGGCAGTGGTACTAGTTCACGGGTAGGGACCCACTATAAATAATAATGGTGTGACCACTTTTATATATAGAATTTAAGGATTTAATTTCAGTTAAATTTTAAAATTTCGATAGAAATGTTTTTTTCTACTTTGATTATAAAATATATAGTATTATTCCCCAGGCTTTAGGACTAAATTTTGAACCACATAGTCTCTTGTTTTCATTACTAAAACTCGTATGATTTCAACATGGGATGTTTTATTTAAGATATTGTTTTCTTCTTCATTGTGTGATGGTGTTAATATTTTATGGTTCTTGGGGTTTAATATTTCTTATTCTTCTGGTATGTTGGGTCAAAAAATCATCTAATTATAGATGTTTATGATCATTTTTCCATTCATGATTATTTTGATGGTTTGAATCTATTTATTGTTGGATTACTCGTATCCCAAAAACTATACTAGATAAAAAGTAACAAAGAATCAAATAATATATTAGAACATTACATAGAACCATATAAATATTATACAAAAATCATTTCTTGTCATCATAAATGAACTATGACTACATTGAATAAAAAAAGCATTCTATTATTTATCTCACATTCCATAAATGAATAAATTATAAAAAATCATTTTTAAATTATTATACTCAAAAACATGAATATAAATTCAATAAAATTAATATAATGATAATTCAATAATATATCTCTAACCCGTCATATTTAAATTCAATTGTTAACATGTTTTAATTCCGTTTATCCATAATATTACATTTTTAGTAATCATAAGAACCCACGAAAGTACATTACATCAATATAGATACACATTACACACACATCAAAATACCTGAACATGTATCATTAGATTTGGAATTCTTGTTGAGGAATTTTAATTGCCACATTACCACCATGTTGGCATCCACCCACCACATCTTTTATTACAACCCTAATATATTCATCATCATATTATTCATGAACCCCCCATTATTCGCAAGTTTCATCACCTAGGAACACACTATTTCCCCCAAATAAAATATAATATCCACTTCATTTATCTACAGAATTTAAATATTCCATATTCTATACACCATCACCACCTTTTAAAAACATATCATCCAGTATCAGAAGAATGAAATAACAAAACAATCTAATTAGGTATTAAAAATAATATTATATAACAAAATTAATTGAACCATAAAAACCTGATTTTATTTATAATTGATATATTCAATAGATTACTTTTGGGTATGGTCCCTAGATTTATAACAATATAAACATTTTATACATCTGGTGACACAAAACCATACCTCTGATTTCACCTATAATATATGAATTATGATCATGGTGGTTGGGTCTATACTAAAATAATATTCCATGATGTGGATTTATTGTCATTATCCAGCAGTAACTCAATTTCCCTCTACAACGTGTTTCCAAATTCATTGTATAAATAAGATGCATACATATCATAATTGATTATATAAGTTTCAAATTGTTCTTATAGATAATATTTAGTAACATCTCACTACTTATGACACAACGGTTTTTTTATCTTGTGAAATACATTGGAATAATTTTGGAGAGATCTCATCATCTTATTGAAAAGAAGACACAAAATACCAATGATAAATTTTTTTAGTTTATTACAACTCTTTTATAGATATTTTAAATATTTTTATTGTATCAAAAATTATAAAATACTATTTGGGATTCCATCACTCTAAAAATCCCAAACTTTGACACCCCAAAAATGGATGATTTATTTGATCTATTGTAATAGAAACACATGAAGATTTGAATCTTATTTTTATAAATTTTCCTAATATATATGAATTTATTACCTAGAAGAATAATTTCTCCCACCATACATAATTTTTTTGTTTGTATAATATGATAATTTATTTTTTATTTGAAACATATTAATCGCCTCAAATGATTGATTCCAATGATTCAATACGTCACCTCTTGTTTATTTTCTTATATATGGGATATCAATGGTATATTGGGTTTATGTAAAAGAATTGAGATTGTGGGAGGATGAATCATATCATTTGTAGATTTTTATCTAGTAATGGAATATCTTATAGATTTTGGGCATGCTCTTGAACACCATACTAGTAACAACTGTAATACCTAAATTCACCATCCATCTTAGTTAGAAAATGAAATTTATTAAAATCTTCTACTTATTACAATGATTTATTGGATAATAAATTGAATTTCACAATCCCATTGAAATTTTTGTGTGTATTATGATTGTCTCACAAGAAGGGATATATATCTTATAGTTTAAATCCAATTATGTTGGTGATCTAGATTATAAATATATGTAGGAAAGTATTGTAGGATATTAAATTTCAAAAATTCATTTCAGAAGTTATGTAGGTTAATGTGTATATTAAATCCAAATTATATGTTATGAAGTTTACAATGTATTTTAAATCTCGATGGTGAGGAATGACGATTATTCTCCAATTTATATCTAGATGGGAAGATAAGAGTGTTACAATTAAATTTAAATCTATATGGTCATTTTTAAAGGATACAGAAGAGTTTAAATCTACTTGGGAAGGTGTTATTTTGATTTTTAAGTTTAATCATAATCAATAAGTTTTAAATGGTATACTAGGTTTTCTTCTACTAAAGAATGATTCAGGGGTATTATAGAGTTTAATATTGTCCAAAAGAAGGAAATGGATGGTTGTTGTAGAATGTAATCGAGAATATATAATGTTTATTTTATAATATGATGCATTTCTGAAATATGAAAAAACTGTGATGATATTTAATTCATCATCTAAAAATATGTTTACAGAATAATATTTCATCAACATTGATGACATAAATGTTAGGAGGGATTTTTTTTCATCCAAGGATATGAAAATAGAAAACGATATCTTAATTTAATATTGGAATATATTAGTGAACGATGGATTTTAATGTTATCAGTGTTGTAGAATCCTTTATAGGAGATTCATTCCATCTAATAAGGCTTACAGGTCACACTGGAGATTTATGTTTTCTAGGAACAAATTTAGGGTTTTAAAGAGTTTAATTTCATTTAATATGATATTATGGTTATCAAAATATGGGGTTTACAAAAGTGTCAATGTTGAAATTATAAAATTATTCTAATATATCAAAATTAATTGAATCAGAACCCATAAATAATAGGGTCAGAGTTTAAATCAAGGTGAAAATTAAATACACTCACAGAGGAAATTTGGGGAATATAATTTTTTGGAAGTTAAATAAGGAAAACATTTAGTTTAATAACATCGGGTAAGGGAATGGAACAGAACATTATTAAATATTCTTATAGTTGAAATCCATTTTACTAGGTGTAAAATGATTTTTAATTTCATATAAGGAAAATATATGACACACTACTTATGGTCATATGACATTGACCAATACAATGTAGTTATAGTTCATAAAAAAGGAACAATCCATGTGGATTAGTGTATTATCAAATAGATCATGGTGAATCATGATGTATATGGTATAATATATATGTTTATAGGAATGTGGACGAGTTCATGTAATATGGTTGGGTATTATACTAATGTTACCCATAGTGAAATAGTTTTCAATAGTTAATATGCGGTTGGGTATGAGATGAAAGAGTAATTCACATAATTTTAGTGAGTAATAAGTATAATAAAAAATTATTCCCTTTTGATAAACATGGAAACAATATATATAATCATAAAGGACATTTGGTTTACACCTTAATCAATTATATAAATATTAGGTTAATAATATCCTAATGAAGGGAAACCTAGGTAGCAAAGAATATCTCTTCATAAAATGAATTGGGATAAATACATTCCATAGTAACCAAGTCATAACATTCATATACATTACATCATTTTTTTATAATACATAAAATAATAAATAATAGAATCCCATTGAACATATTAGTTTACTATTTTTAGAAAAATGGAATCTTAAAAAATTAAACATAAGTGAACTATATTATCTCACACTAGGTTCTTCATGACCAACACCATTCTTTGACACATCATATATAATAAATATCATCATAAACTGGGAAATGAAAAACGAAAAATGTGTGATATCAGATTCTCAGAAATGGTAAATAGGGGAGACATGTATGATGAAATTTGATCATCATATCCTGAGAATGTTATCACAGCCTTAGAAGATCACACTTGAATATAATATGATCATAAACATGAATCCTAGAATAAATCAGATTAGTTCATAAGACATGAATCCTATGTAATTAAAGAACATAATCCATGAACGAATGACAAATGAATATTTCATGGTATTGGGGAAGGCACATAATAATTTAAAATCATTTCCATTGTAGTCATGGAAGATCTAAGAATTCCATATTAGTAGTATGGTTTCACTCCCCATATTATATTTCTAGTTATGGTTCAATCATATGTAAATATTAGTAGTTTGTCTTCACTCCCCATACCATCTTGGTAGTCATGGTCTACTCCCATGGACATCTCAGAAATCAAGGTTCTCTCCCACGTCTATCATAGTAGTATGAGTTCACTCCCCATACAATATTGGTAGTCATGGTACACTCCCATGTCTATCTTAGTATTAAAGCTTAACTCTAAGGATCATCATTGTATATATCAAGAGATATAAATCTTTACCCAATGAATTATAGGGAGATATAGGTCCCACCAATCTCATAATTTAATTATTCATTAATATTTATCCGGATCATAAAAAATAAAATCATAACCAATGAAATGAAATGGGTTTCATAAACTTGTAATAATAACTTAACATATAGAAAAAGACATTTTTTATAATAATTTAATCAAATAATAACCAATTAATATAATAATAATTCATAAAAATATAACCAATTAAATTTAAATGAATATGATAAACATATAATATGTGGATGAGAATTGATTTCTTAAAAATCATACCATAATGAGTAAATCATATAGAGAAAGAATATGAATATAACCTTTGGATTATTTCCCAAAAATGAATGAGTAAAACCATTTTAAGGAATCTTATATGTAAAATAATTTTTAAAGATCCTTTTAAAAACATTTCTTGAGGTTAATATAAATTCTTATTTAGAAAATTTCTTTTAAAACATATATCCTATTTATTTTCATTTTTATTGAAAATATGTTGAAAGTATATAAAGAATGATTGAAATAATTTTGAAAAACATTTTACCTTTGAAACATAAAATTGAAGCCTAAAAACATTTTTAAAAACATTTTCCCCTGAATAAATATAAATTAATCTAAAAGTAATTTAGAAAACCTTTTTCCATGAAAATATATAAAATAATATTTACATCATTTTTAAAAAAAAATCATTTTAAAAACAATAAATATATACAATGAAATAATGAAAATTATTTGAAAACCATTTAGTTGAAAATTATATGAAAATATATAAATATATCATGAAAATGTTATGAAATTAATTTCAATGGAAATACGTTAAAATATTTTAAAGTAAGTGTGAAAATATTTTAAAAACCATTTATTTAAAAATACATTGAAATGATATAATGAAACCACAAAAAATACATGAAATAAATTTCATTTATAATACCATGAATAATTATAAAGATATCATAATTTTTTTTGAAACCATTTATTTGAAAATTTTTGGAATGATTATAAGTAATTATTAAAAGAATGTGGATTTTTTTACAAAAAAGGTTTTTAAAGAGATAGATTTCTAACCGAAGAGAGAGATAATGTTGGGATTTGTTAAATATACTTTCTTAATCATATTACATACCAATGAGTGGAATATTTATAAAAATACATGAACATATAATGAATATATAGGGGATAAGAAAATTCACGAGTTATCTTTGGAGATTTATCATTATATCTCATCAATTGAATGACATTCCTAAACAATCTCGATGAATGATGAGATTTTTTGAACAACCCTTACAACATGTTAACATGAAATTATACCACCCAAGTAAGAAAATGAAAATAAATAAAACCTATAATATCATTAAAATAATTATATTAATTATTTGACATTTCAATGTTATTATATAAACCTCATAGAACAATATAGGTGCATAACATGCCATGTGTCTTAGAGAACAAAAATTGGGACTAATTTACTTTACCGATTTGGTTACTTTTGAAACTAGACCGTATGAAATAAAGATTATTAAATGGATATTTTATTATCCATAAATTTTATTATAGAAATCATTGAATACATCTATTGTTATTAAAAAACCCTAATATCCAAAATATGAGGTGAACATGGTTTGAGTCTCATAGAAAATAAATGTGAGATGAGAAAACAATTACATTATGAATAAAAATAAGATCATGATCTATGTGAAATAATAACATAAATTTTATATATTTATATCTCATTAGATAAAATAAAATAATATTATATCATTTCCTTGATAATTATATACCCTAAAAAATGAATTGAGTGGTGAATAAGGAATGTATCTCATAGAAATAAAAAGTGAAATGCAATTCTCACATCTTCTGTATTGACCTTCATAATACACATAGAAAACTCTTGTATAATACAAATTTGATTTTTATACATATTTTATAGAACCATTTTATTATAGAAAACATCATTATGACTTTATATTACCCAATTATTAATAATTTCACATTATGGAGTCACTTCGGGTAATATCATCTTTTTTTACATGTGTTTGAACTTATTATTTTTTTGGTCCATATAAATATATCATGGTTTGTAGAATGTATCATAAGATATATATATATATATTATATTATATTTAGTAAATATTTATTTTTAGTAATCTATATAATATTGGATTGTGAAATGGAATGCAACATTAATGGAAACCATATGCTCTTTATATGCATGAACGTTGTATTTTTTTCATTAAAATATTTAAAGAATGACTGTAAACGACACATATATATAATATAATTAATGTATAATTAATATGTAATCTATATAATATAATTTATCTAAAAAAATTAATATATTACACATATTATGTGAATAAATCACATCACTTTGAGAATATGGTTTTGCACAATTCCCCAAGAAAAATTATCATATTTTGAAAAAATTGAATGTATAATCATTTATGATATATATTAATTAAATAAGAATAAATAAATGATTTAAATCATATATATAATATACAAATATATTTACCATTATAATTCCACTACATAATAGGTGGTAATGGAATAATGAACACATCGTTTCGTGAGGCAGTACTTTTCTCTACACAAGAATGGTATGTTCATAACCTATTTGATGGATGTGTGTTTAATTGTAGGTCGCACCATTATCAATAAAAAATATCAGTATTATTAGTATACTGTGTATAATATTTATTGAATTAATAATAATAATATAGGTAGTGGGTTAATAAAAAAATTAAAGGATCCTAAGGAAGGATATTACATCATCTTTTGGTTACTACCTTTGGTTTCCATCAAACGACTTCCTTGGTTGAATTTCATAGAAATTTGAGGCTTTAAGGGAGAAGGGAGGAATTTTGGGAAGTTATTTGTTATGATATTTTATGAACATGAGAGGATCTATAGGTGTGATTAAGGGTGAGAGGTGGTTTCCTTTTATTTGGAAGGGAGGTGTCATACATGGATTTTTTGAAAACAAGTTAGATGTACCTATGTTTTTACATAAAAAAAGTATTAAAAAACCCAAAAAAATAAATAATAGATGGTTCTTGGTATAAATATTTCCATAAATTGATCTTTTTTCAATTTTAGAGGTCATTTTGGAAAAACCATTTAAGGTATAACTTTCACTAATCATTTTTGAAAACAAGTTATATGTACCTATGTTATGCTTAATTTTACCTTACTCACTGTAATTAATCTTAATAACTTTCACTAATAATTTTGTCAACAAATTAAATGTATACTTTTAGGCTATAAATATAATACTTTTTAAATCCATTAATTTACATCATTATAAAATAAATTCAGTTAATATGATAAAAATTTAAATAATAATCAAATAGATGTGGAGAGAGTAAGGGTTTTTAATGAGAGAATGATCAAAAGTTCATCATGCTATTATATATAAATTTAGTATAAAATAATTATGATGACATAAATTGGATTAATATATGTTTTAGTGATCTATTTCTATTTTAAAATAAATCTATAATATAATTTAACTATATAAATAAATTATATCAATAAGTAGTTTTCAATTAAAATTTAATGGTTTTTAACTATTCATTCTAGAATGAAGTTTCTGAAAAAATTCTAAACAATCACCATCAGATAATTTTGAAAATCCAACTTAAAAAATTAATGTTATTTTTTAAAATTAAAATTATATATTTTTATAAAATTAATTTTAATATTTTACACTGAAAAACGTATAATGAAGTTCTTTTGATATGATATTTTCAAACAAATAATAACTATTTTAAAAATTGTATATCTTATTATCAGTATGTCCTATTTATATAAAACAAATATACATAATATCTAAAAATTTTCAGTGACACTCATATTCCTTTTTTAATTGATATGTCATAATAATATAATTTAAATAATTATAACAATAAAATGAGGATTCGTAGAAACATGGTGTTTCATATAATGCAAGGCAAGTCATTGTTGCATGTACCACAATAGAGTATATGTAATGTGAGTATTGTATGGAAGTCAAAATGGGTACATTAATATATATATATAAACAATATTCAGTTTCATTTGAAATGATAAATATGAAAAATATAAAATTAGTTTACAAAAATATTTTACAAAATCTGAGGGTGTTAAATTCTACCTTCCTTAAAATTAATTTTTCCCAAAGAAATCATCTATTTAATCAATGCATTAATAATTAAATGTTAATTTCATAGAAACCCACATTCTAAAAAGAAATAATAAAAATTACATTAAAAATGGATTTTTAAAACATAATGACTACACAATGTTACTCATAACTAGGTTACCACATTGGAGAATGTTGGTGGAAAATGAAAAGATAAACATGGAGGAAAAACATAAATAATTATAGGGAGTGAATGAGGTCATCAATCAAAAACTAGTGAATGATATTTTGAATTTTTAGGCCATAAAATTCATATATATATTATGGTTTAAAATTCCATCAGTCCCAAAAAATATTGTTTTTTTTATAAAAGTTTTTGTCATAAAGGTTTTTATAAAGTTTATGAATTTCCAAGAAATGGTATACATGAAATGGTTTCATGAATACCTCACCCTATTTTCCCTTTATTAATTACCACTTCATATCTTACTCCAGGTAATAAAGGTGAATATATCATTCCTGATGAACTAATAGCTCATGACATCCATAAAGAGAATAATTTATCATTCCATCTTTATTTATTAAAACGAAAAGGCTAGAAGAAGTTATCCAATATGCATAAATCCTAATGTGGTTCCATAATAATTTAATCTCTATAACATAATATAATGATTAACATAATCATTCCGTAAATATTTAACTTTATAACCCTTATAAATTATGAAAATCCTAAAATATTAAATATTTTCATTAGATTAGAATAACATTGATCCCAAATATATCATAAAGTAGACATTGTTTGTCACATTCCAAACATGTGAATAACCTAATCATGTATTCTCATGAAACATGTTAATAACCTGAATTACAATAAATGATTTTCAAAAACATGCATTATCACATTTAAAAATATAAATGGATATATTCTATGAATCCATGAAGATCTAAAAATCAACTATGATATCATATACCTCTTTTTTAAAAAATAATTTAACAGTTTTGATGTCAAAAATGACATCCAATTTACATTATCCATATTATCACCTCTTTGTCCAAGTTATGCACAATTTTCTTAATATATTGAACAATTTTATGGTTTCCTTTAACTATTTCAAAATATTACCTTTCTATAAAAGGACTTTTCTGTATCTTAATCACCATTCAAAACATAGTTTTTATTCCATAATTTATAATGTATTCTAAAAATAATTATATATTCCATGATTGATTATTTTTGAATTATAATATATATACACATCAATCATCTAACTTTATCCATAAACCATTTCTCGGGCTTCATCATCATATCCCTTTATACCCACATTATAGAATATTAAATTTGAATCCTATATTAATTTTTCTCATTATTATTCCAATCATGATTCTTTATTTTAATAAAAATTGTATTCAAAAAACATATCATACCTTTTAGATGTTATTTTTGGTCTCTTTATCTTTAGTAGTATAACCAATAATAATGGATCATCTTTCTGTTTTCCATGAGTTTTCCATTTAGGAAATATATTTTCACAATGCCTATACATTCCACATCTGAACCATTTTATGTTATCTCAATTCTTTTATGTTTCCAATACAGACTAATATCGTAATTAATAGTGTGAGAAACAATTATCATAGCAGGAAAACACATTGGAATTAAGAATAATATATATGATACATATATCATGGTTCTTAATTCATTAATTTATACCACATTAGTTTATTCCTATGTTATTCATAGTCTTATTTTTTAAAATGCTTCATGATCATTCTGAAATAGTTTGTGAATTCCAGATGTATACCCCCTATGAGTTTCAAACTATGTGTATAGTAACACCTGTTAGCACATACCTGGTTATGTAGATTCAAGACTAATGATCTTTGATGGAGTTGTTACATTTTAGTTAATTTGTTCCAATGCCACATCTAATTATAGTATATAGATATGGATTTATTTTTATTAAACTAAAAAATCAACCATTTACCAAGATTCCATGGAATTTTCCTATACTTTTCCTTATCCTTGGACAAATATTAAGAAAGTTAATTAGGGTTATCTCTATGGTCTTCTCATAATAGCTTCCAATGTTTAAGTACACCTTTTATCTGATACAAATTAATGTGACCCAGCATTAACGTACATAGACATTAATAATTGTTTGAAAATAATAATACAATTAAAAAATAGATGCCCAAAGACTATTTTATCTTTGTGTATTTGGAATCATAAAAAATAAAATGATGATACACAAGTTAAATAAATTATCACTGATTAGGATCTCCATGAATATAACCCTTATTAGGCACAACATATATTATACGTATCTTATTAACCAATGAATGGAATCCAAAAAATGGGAGATATCAGAAGCTCGGTGTGGTTAAACATGGGTACATGTAAGAATAAACATGATCATAGGGGCATGATAATTTGTTCATAACATTAGAATACCAAGAACGTCATATCATAAGATCATAAACATGATTCATGGTACAAAACATGAAAATTAATAAGACATGAATCATAATGAAAATGTAAAATGTTCCAAGTATGTATAACATATGTTTAAGACATAGAATAGTGGTAGAAAAATAAACATATAAAATTATTTCCATAGTAGTCAAGGAATTGCTGAAACTTTCATTTTAGTAATATTTTTCCACTCCCAATACCATCTTGGTAGTCAAGGTTCACTCCCATGACCATAATAGCAATATGTGTTCACTCCCCATATCATCAATGTAGCCATAGTTCATTCCCATATACATATTTTTAGTCAAGGGTCACCTACAATACTACCCTATGTGTATTAGTTCACTCCGCATACCATCTTGGTAGTCATTTTTTACTCCCTTTTCATATTAGCTGACATGGTTCACTCCTAAAAAGAATATTCGTCTATCCCATGAGAGATAATTCATAACCAAATGATTTTGAGGGAGATATCTGTCACACCCATATAATAAATAAATCATACATTCATTTTCTACAAGATCATAAACAATCACATCATAACCAATGAAATTAAATGGGTGTTATAAATATGTCATCATATCATAAACTCTGAAAAAATTAGGGATTCCAAATAATATAATCAAATAAGAACCAATGAAATTAAATTCATTTAATAAAAATATAATTCATGAATTATGTAGTGATTTGGTAAAAATATAACCTTTAGAAGAGAACAAATTTCACAAACATCATTCCATAATATTTTGAACCATTCAGATAAAGAATATTAATGTAAAATTTATAATATATCCAGGAAATGAATAACTAAACCCTATATATTTCATCATAGATGTAAAATAATTTTTAAAAAAACTTTTACTTATGAAAATTTCATTTCTTATAAAACATTATTTGAAAACATAAAGCCTTTCAAAATTTATTTTCTTTGAAAACACATCCCAAAAATTAGTGGAAGAGTTGAAATAATTTTGAGAACCATTTCCCTTGAAAACATATAAATGGGTCATAATTTTTTGAAGACATTATTTCATTGAAAACATTTAAATGAATCATTAATATTTTTTGAGAAAAAATTTATCTTGAAAATCTATTAAAAATATTCAAAACATTTTACAATCCATAATCTCTGAAAAAACCTTGAAAATGTACAAATAAAACTAAAAAATGTTTTGAAAACAATTTTGTTGAAAATAAAATGAAAATTTATAAATAAATCATGAAAATTTCTTAAATACCATTTTAATGACAATATTTTGAAAACATATAAGGAAATATTGAAGTCTTTTTGAAAACTATTTCCTTGAAAATACAATGAAAACAAGAAAAAAAGCATGGAAACATATTGAAAATTATTTATTTAAAAATAAATTGAATACATATAAATAAATAATGATAATGATTTCAAGACCATTTCTGTGAAAATACTTTTAAAACATATAAATAATTCTTCAAAAACAATTTAAAACCATTTTAGAAAACATGGTTTTCATGTAACACATATTTTACACATTAGAATGAGATAATGTAATATTATCATAGAAACACATTCTTAATCACATTATGTTTCCAAATAGTTGAATAATAGTAGAAATACATTATGATATCACGAAAATACATAGGCAACTAAAATTAATTTGTTCTCTTAGTAGATCAAAAAAAAATCTCATCAGTGGAATCACATTCTTAAATAATGTTGATAATGGATGAGATTGATTTAATAACTCTTACCAGTTAGTTACTTTTAATTATACAACACCATGTAGGAAAATTTAAATACATGAAGTCGAGAATACCATGAAATGAAGAAAATTATTTATTCTAAATTTCCATGGCTGTATATATAGTTCATAAAAAAATATTAGTTCATTAACATGGAATGTGTCTCAAAGAAAAAAATATTGAGCCAAAATTTAATTGAAGATTTGGAAAATTTTAAAAGAAAAACCCCATGAATTAAATATCATTAAATGTATATGTAAATTAAATAAAATTTAGCTTATGAATTATTTATTAAATAGACTAGTATAATACACACAACATATAAGAAATGTTAAGTGAACATGGCTTTTATCTCATAGAAAATAAAAGTGAAAAGAGAAAACCCTCACTACTTGGGTAACATTAGAATAGTTATCCCTATAAAAGAAGAAAATAAAGTATAAACCATTTAATATAATTAAATGTATTAAATTAATCATATAACATATCATGGGGTATTATATAAAATATAAAAAATAATTGAGTGGTTAATGTGGAATTTCTCTCATGGAAATAATAAGTGAGATGACATTGCATTACCTTGTGTCTTGACTTCTAGAATACTTGTAGAAACCTCCTATATAATAAATATAAGTTTATTATAATTCTTTAATAGAATATATTATTATAAATAATAACATACAGTGGTTTATTATGACTTTATAATATCCTCTTATTAAAAATTCTATGTTACTGTTTCGCACTGGGTAATATCCGTTTTATTTTTCACATGTGTCATAATTTGTAATATTTTGGTCATCATACTTATATTATAATTTCAATAATATAATAAATGATATAAATATAATATATAATCAGTATTATTTATTTATAATAATATATTGAATAATAAAATATGAATGGTAATACACTGTTAATGGAGATAGTAGGTCATACATACATAGAAAAGATGCTTTCATTTTTCGTTGTAATATTGATTAAAAGTATGTAAATGAAATATTTGTATACATATAATAATTAATATACCATTAATATTTCATATTTATCATATAATTTTAATAAATAAAAATCAATACATTACACAAATTCTTTGTATGAATCACATAGCTTTGAGGTGGTGGGAGTCTATCCATCCCCAAATGATTTTATCATATTTAAACAAAATGGAATGGATGATGGTATTTGTTATATTATAATTAAACAAGAAAATATATACCATATATACCATATAAATCATATTAAAATATATTTTCCATCATAATTTATAACCATATGATTTGGTAAAGAAAAAACAATCTACTCTGTTTCCTAATATTGTAGTTCACCGTACATAGGAAAGATAATTCAATACCCATTAGATGGAAGTTTGTGTATGTGTGGATAGAAACAAATATCATAATAAAATATAATTATATTTATGATACTAAGGATTTTATGTTTTTTAGTAGTAAGAGTAATGCTTATAGTAGAGAAAGAAAATAAAGGAAATGAGTTTGAGGAAGGATTTTACCTCTTCTTTGGGTAACTCCTTTTGGTTTTCACCAAAGAGATTTATTGGTAGGGTTTCATCCAAAAGGGATGATTAATGGAGTAATGGAAGGATTACTTGAAGTTAATTAGGATGATATTGGATGAACCAACATGGTTTGGGAAGTGTGAAGAAGGGGGGGAGTTGGTTGATTTTTATTGGGACGGGTTGGGACACACTTAGCCTTCTTGAAAACAAGTTTGGTGTACACATATTAGAACATATAATATGTCATAAAAAACCATAAAAACTAATTTATTGAAGTTTTATACATGAAATATGTCAAAAAAATTAGGCATGTGTATTGGTGAATTGGACCCTATAGTTTAATGTTTATTTCCTTGTTAACCACAGTTTTACATTAATTACCGTCATTAATCATTCACACATTTAGTTAATTTTTTTTTAAAAAATAAAGTTGATATTGCTAGACTATAAATATAATAATTATTAAAAACTAGTATGACTTAGATTTGAAATTAAACTCACTGATATGGAAAAATAATTTTTAATTCTAATCCCATAGACATGGAGATAATGAGGGTTGTTAAAGTGAGACAGTTCAAATGATCATTTTGTTTTTCTATGTTAATTAAGAATAAAAATGATTAAAATGACCTAAAATGTAATAATATATGTATTATTGATCAATTGTGAATTTAAAATAGACATAAAATATAATTGAAATATATAAATATATTATATGAAAAAGAATTTCTGAATTAAATTTCAATATTTTTCACAATTCATCTAAAAAATAACATTTCTCAAAAAAAATCCCATAATTTCTACCTGATAAAATTGTTACATTATGAATTCAAAAATTATTTTTAATTTATAATATTAAATTTATAAATGTGCATAAAACTATTATTATTATTTTACAGATAAGAACATAAAAAATGTTATTATAAAATATTATTTTGAAAAATATAAATAATTTAATAAAAAATGTATATCTTATTATAAATATGATTGATTTATATAACAAAATTATAAATAATATTTAAAAATAATTTATCAATACTCATATTACTACGTTTAATGGTATGGTTATAACTATCTCATTCAAATAATTATAAGAAAAAAATAATGCTTTATTGAACATCGGTTTTTTTTGAAAAACACAGCATGGTAGTGTTTTTTGTATCCCGAACAAGTCTTTATCATGAATGTAGTTTATGAAATCCTAACATGGTTCCTAAATTTGTATAAAAAAATATTCAGTGTTTTTTGAAATGTAAAACATCAATAAGATTACATTAATTTGAAAAAAAAATCACAAAATCGCAGGGTGTGATACAAAAAATTTGGGATTAACATTAATGTTGATCTTGGATACATACTGTAATTCACATGAATATTATCATAATCAACAATGAACACGTAAATGGATGAATATTTTTTGGGATAATTGGGAATTGAATGACCAGGGAAAGTAACAGACATAAAGAAAGAACCTTGATAATATTAGAGGAGTACGAAGTGTATACGTATCATTTAAGACCCAATATCCATATATTATTTGAATTTCATGTACATAAGTATGAAATTTTAACATTAATTGGGATTCCTTAACTGTATGTCCCACATTACAGACAAATGTGAGTGCCACTTTTAAAAACAACCCTTTAATTTTATTCATGTTATTAACCCATGGGACTGTGTTTGATCACGTAGTTATATGTAGAGAATGCAAAATTATGTTTAATAATATTTGTATTCTATAGAACATACCTCTCTCTCGTGATGTGTTTTCTTTTATCATTGTGTTTTCTCAAAATTATGAAATATTTATCAGAACTGTTTTAAACTATGTGTGAAAAAACATATTAGTTTTCTAGTTTAGAGTAGTGACTATGTATGGTTATGAACTATAATTGAAATATAGAATAGGTTTTATGAATTTGGGGGTATGGAACGTTGGTGAAATTTTATTCCATGAGATTGTTTCATGTTTTGAAAAATATTTCGAGTCAGGATAATTATGTTATGGAAGTTTTCTATGGGAAGACACCATTAATTCAAAAATATAATAAACATTGATAAAATATAAAAATTATTAATTTTATATGATAGTATATACTAAATACTCTATTGATAAATTTTAGTACTTCCCATATTTAATAAACATAGATAAAATATAAGGATTAATATTTTTTATATGATATTAAATACCAGAATCTACTCCTGTATTGTAGATTTTTGAAAATAAATCAAATATTTGTAATCTTTTTCATTTGTAATTATTATTTAAATATGATTTAATTTCCATAAACATATGTGGAAAATATTTATTAATTAAAACATGTATTATATTTCAGATTATTTGAAAAATATAAATTTATTATTCAATGATTTTATTTTACATGTGGATATATATCTTATGTGAAAAAACCATCTCATCCCCTCCATACATAGAAATCAAACCCCAAAAATATCAGCATTGTGACCCATATTCTAAACATACTATCACACCATGTATAAAAAATAAACTCATTCTTTACTGAGAGAGTATCCTTACTCGGTCCACTTGAAAAAAATATCATTAGACAAGTCTAATAAAAATGTTCAATACCTCCACAAAAAGATAGTTACGGGGACTGCCCTGTAACTGCATCTTTTTATCCAATGTTTTCAACTCGATCCAATTTTTAGAACCATCCTATAAGTGAGAATTTTCCCAGTTTTAATTAATGAAAAAATATACCCACTAGAAACTTGTATCACCCTAAATCCTTTTATAGTGTATCACATTTCCTGTTCAAACAGTATATTAATTTTAATGAAAATATCCTTACCTTAAGTGTCATATAATATCATCATAAATTCCCATTCATTAAATTTCAATTTTAGAACAAAAAAAAGTAAAACATATTTATTAATTTCATACATATGGAAGTCAATTAACTCCTATATAGATCCTTTTTTATATTGACATGATTCAAGCATCCTTCATACACCTTATGATATCTGATTGATAATTATAGTGCATTATAATAATAACTAGGATTAAATGACACAACTATCGAGCAATTTTATGATGATGTTAGAACTATAGTCATCTACCTATAGATCTAAAAATTACTTGTAATCCAAATCAATATCCCTAATAATTCATAGACTCGATAATTGAAGGATATTATCAAATAGTCATGTAACGACTCATCTATATTGTTCTTTGTTAATCAAAATACATAATTTCATCACCAAGCCCATATTACCAAAGCCCAATAGTAGAGACCATTTCATATCCAAAAAATCATAATTCAATGTTCCAAATCACAGTGATCCTCCCACCATTAGATTGAAGATGACCTACAGACTATCAATCTATAAAATATTTATAAAGAACATTAAAATAGAATACATATGATCACATTTTTTCTATTATATTTTAATTTTAATTTTATAGAAAATAATAATATTTTAATTATTATCTATAGTAATATATATATATATTTTTTATGAAGATCCATTAATTTCATTTTAAGAAAATAAATTGAAAAAACACTATCTTTCTAAGACACATATTAAGATATATTCTTTCCCATATCAATTTTTTTATTTCTTATTTAGTTTCATATTTTTCTATAACTATTTCATATATTAATTGCACAAAAAAATAAAAATCGAATTATTGATTGATAAAATACTAATTCTACGGTTAGTTTCAAACTATCATGTAGAGTGATATCTATTTTATATTCTTTTTTATGTTCTTTACTAGTGATTTTGTATATAAAATAATAATCATTTATGCTATGTTTTATCTTTTGTTAAATCTATTTTCAAATATTTTCAAAATTATGTTATATTTAATTGAATACTAAAACTAATTATTAAAAACCATGTTAATTATGATTAATTTGATCCAACTTATAATATTTTAAAATAAGATGATTGGAAATATTTTTCTTTTCACTAGTACTGATTGTCAATAATTTTCCTGAAATTTGATTAGATAATGAAATTGATACCCATTAATGAATATAAAAATTAATTTCCTAATCCAAAGAAGTTTTAATAGAAATTTTGACTTGTTATGTTTTGATAGCCTCACTTTCCTAAGTGACCTATGAATTTTCTATGAATGTGAAAAATTATTTAAATTATTTTAATAAATTTATAGTCCATTAAATTATTTTAAGATTCTAGTGGTGTTCACATAGATTATCCCTCAATAACTATTAGACGCACCATTTATATATGACCTTGTTAATTTGATAGAATACTGTGAAGAAATTATTTTATTTAATCAACAATTTAAGATAATTTCCTGTGACCTACCCATAATATCAATATTTTTCAGGAGTATTTCATGTGTGAATATTGTTAAAGGTCTTTTTTTATATAACAATTGGATTTTTCTGTGATAATATCAAATATTAATGGAGGTGTATTGTTATTTGGGAAATTTAAAAAATTTAGGAACAAGACATTTAATAATTTTATTAAATTTAATTAATATTATTTTTCTATAATAGAAAAATGAAAATAATTCAACATGAAAAAATGTGTAAATTTTAATAAAAGTGGATGAATTAAGAATAAGGAAAAATAATTCATTGAATTCATATTCATTACTAATGATGAAAAAATAAACAAAATATTGCATGAAATATAATTTTCATAGGAAATTTAGTTAAGTATTCATCATTACATTACTAAATTTATCATATATTTTATATATGAGTTATAACCTCATCTTTTTTACATTTTTTCGATTTTAATTCACCACCCTATACAAATAAAAAATTTCAAACCCCATATCATTAGATTTTTTTTATCATATCATATTGAGATTTAAATATATTATAAATTAACACTAAAATACAAATGTTCCGAATACAATCATAAATCCTGAATAATTTTTTAGTGGAATAGTGACACAAAATACATGTTAGTCGGGTGATAAAATTGTTTTTTAGTGGATATTAAATGTTAAATTTTATGTGAATGTAATAAGAAAAACAATTGATAACAAATTTTAAATGAGTAATACTAGTTTTTAGTTAAAATAATGGATAAATATTAGTTATTTATCATTGTTTTTGTAATTGATAATGTTATATATATATATTTAATATTTATTCATTCATTAAATGTGAAATAATTAACTTAAATTACCAAATCAATTTTCACATACCATTTTTTCAAATAATTTTAAAATTATGAGTGTTGATAGATCTGTATCATGTTCCATACATAACATATTTTATTTTTTGTGATAGATTTTATGAATATAAGGGATTTATATGGATTTATAATGTATATGATCATTGAATGAAAATAAATAATTTTTTTATTAGATTCAAATGAATATAATTTATTCATAATATTATTTGAAATATCAGATTATGAATATTTTTTGGTGGTGTTATGATATATTTTTTAGAAATATTCAATGGGATTGAATATTAATAGGCCCTTGATACTATGGAACTACTATTTATAAATAGTGAAATTTAAAACTCAGTATATAATTTTTATTATCTAACCCACCAGTTGGGGTCCACTATATTGTTTTATTTGAAATACTAGTGGATGTCACATGTATTTTTCTTGAGAATAGAATCTGTGGAATCCTAAAATTTATGAATATTTTAATTTGTTAAAGATACATTGTTAATTAATTTCATGGATTAGACATTATATATAAATTGATACAAATATTGATAGATCTTAATTTAATAGGTAGTGATAAAATTAAATAATATATAATCATATTATGACATTTCCTTCTAAAATATCCCGATATTTTTAATTTTTTTTATATTTATAATTTTTTGTATTTTTAGAACTTATAATTAATTATTTATAGTATTTAATTTCATTCAATTTATATTAGAGAAAATATATTAAATAAATTTGAAAATATATTTATTTATTTTGATATGAAAAAAATTCATTCAATTTTTTTTCATTAAAAAATCCAAAGAAACATTCCATTTAAATTCTAGATCAAAAAACCAATTTATTACAAAAAAAAAGTATTAGTATTTCATCCCAAATTATTAATGAATTTTTCATTTATGTTCTTCACAATTCACATATTTAGTTATGAGCTAGTAGGCCCACTCAATCCACAAACATACTATATCAGTGAACTAGTGCTAAGCTATAGTGTTATCCCACCACAAGTATATGAAGACCAACATAGACTAGGAAGAAAATAAATCATCCATAACTAGTTGAGTGAACCCCTAAATATACTTAAAAATTCATATCACTTCACTTGATCTTATCCATGAATAACTACTATCTTATTCCATGAATCAGATAGTTAAAATGCTATTATCTTTACATTTAGTTCCTCAGTAGATCCACAATGAAGCTTGACTATTCCATTTCAATTGTAGATCCAAAATAACCAAATAACCTTTTGCATAAGAAAACTTCAATTCATAATACAAATCCTACAAAACAATATTTTTAAAGGATGTTTCTAGGATTCCTCTCTCCACCATTCAATATATTATCAGGAACTATAGGATGATAGATCACTGATCATTCATTATTGAAAAACTATGAAATCATTATATGATAATATTTAGATTATTTCCATCTTTTTAAAGATAAAAATTATATTTAAATTTACTTTAAATCAACATCTCCTCAAATAAATGCACTATCTATTTTATATATGTCTTGAATTTTTATATTCCATATTTTCCATGTAATAATCATGTTTTTCATGAAAAACTAAATTCCAATAACTATACAATATAAAAAAATACAAAAAAATTTTACTATATAATATCAAATTGAAGAAAACATCAATGAATCGATTACCTGTGTCTAGTCCAATATCCTTTTCTAATTTATATTCATTTTCTTTCATAAATTTCTTTAATTCTATGATGAAATTAAAAAATTTATATATCTCTCAATGTTTTATACTGGCCAATATTATTGGATATTAAATTATAATTCATACATGTGTATGGATAATTGACATTGGAAATCATTAATTGTATAAATATTAGACAATTCAATTATTTAATATTCTTATTCTATTATTTGAAGTGATTTTAATATTATTTAAGGTGGATGAGGGTATACTATTGAGGACTATTACTTAAAATGTTGGGGTAGTTTTATTTCACATTTACACCACATTATATCTATCATTCTGTAATTGATTTGATGAAACTCAAGCAGTTGAATTTTAATTTTCCATAGTTGTTGATCAAAATACTAACTCTATAATTTTCTAATTTTACAAATTTATTTGTTTACTTATTATATATTATTAATCACCAATGAATTCATTATTTCATTTTAATATGTTGTATGATATTATATCATCCATTTTCATAGAGAATGTTGTTTTCTACCATTTTTTAAAACTTTTTACTCCTTCCTATTGGTTTGAATCATAAACTATTAAATATGGAAAATGAAAAAGGAATGATATGTTATAATTAATACAAAAATTGATATGGGGTTAGAATTTTTGAGGTAAAGGTATAAGAGAATCATTTGATGATCAAAAATTTTAACTAACAACTCACAATAGGGGTTAGAGTCGGTGCCCTATAATAAAAATATATTGATGATCAATTTTGACCCAAAGTGTGTTTATTATACATTGATGGTTGATTCATTCATTGAGTAGCAATGAGAAAATAAAATTATTACTATGATATATGATGAAAATTTTTGGAGAATCTTTATAGGTTAAACTATTATCATTATCATTGTTTCTTCAATTTATTTCTCATTAATTGCTTCAATAATAGAAAACAAATTGAAGAAAATTTTTATTTTCATGTTGATGGTATTATTTTGTAGGAATAATATAATCTAAAAATATTAATATTAATGAAGATAAATTAGTGAAAACCTATCCTTATTAGAGAAAAAATGTGGTCAACACACTATGATTCATCAATTATGAATTAAATATTATCTAATGTTTAGAACATTCAATATGGTCAAGCATAAAATTTATGCTCAATATTCATATGGTGTTATTGAACACTTCTCACTGTCAAAAAATTCACCACATAATAGTAAAATCCAATATATATGAAATGAATCTAATTAAGAGGTTAAATGGTAATCTTTTACTATTGATACCACTTTTGTTTCCAAATTGGCATATACTGGTTGTTTCTACCTATCTATATAAAGTGGTCTATAAATGTTTTTTGACACATGACCCTTCATTAGTTATAATATAAATAAATCTCCATTATTTAAATTGAAATTCTATTCATTGGTTATTTGGTTAACTAAAATTATTAAATCTACTAACATGACTACTTCTGTATTATTATTTTATTGGAAAGGATGACTTGTGTCATAATTATATGCAGTTAACTATGGATTGTAATCATGAAGACATGAGTTAAAAAAACATAAATTCTTAACTAAACTGTTAACATTTATTATACATTTCCCTTCTGTTATCCAATACTAATAATGAATTTATCAACATTTCATAATTTTTATAAAATTAATTAAACTAAAGACCATGAGATTCTATATAATTCTATTGAGTGGAGTATGTTCTTAATTTAGAGTGTCGATATTTACCCCCATCTCCTTATTCCACCCATTCATTATAATATCTTAGTTATGAGTGTAAAGTATCTCTAATAATACTCAATGATAGAAAGGTTTCGTTTATATATATTTAATGCTTTAATTAATAATTTATTTTTATTTTTGATATTTTAACTACCATCAATAGGGGTTTTTTCATATCTGGATGAACATAGGAGAATACATTATTTAAATTTAATTCATTATATAAACTAATTTTAGGGTGAAATAAAGCCTATCATATTTTATATTGATGATGGATAAGAAAATTTATACTTTTAAACCATCCATTCTCAACTACTCAATCACCCTTAGGTCTTTGTTAATTTATTAGTTGAAAATGTGTAAACAAAATAGGACCGCAACCCTAGGGAAAATTTATTAGATGATTGGTAATGAGCCTCTTGCATTCAATAGATAATTATATAATTTTATCTGTAATATGAAGTTTACATGGTATATAAGGTGGACTACAACTCAGAGTTCTTTTTATTTCTATTCTTACCCCTTCCAAATATAATTATACACTTATGATGTAAGAAAAAAATATTTATTTTATTATAATTTCACATGATAGTCAGTTTTTTTGTTTATATAATTTTATTGGAGTATCCATACATGGTGTCTTATATGATGAGTATATTTGATAACATTAAATCTTAGGAACAACATTGAACTGACTCTTCTATTATTGATTGTATTGTTATTTTCTACATACTAAAAAATAAATAGAGAGGATATAATTGAATAAAATATCCCTTTTAAGGAGTATATTCATATATTTTTGGATCTCACTATCCAAAGGAAATATAAGATGACTGATTTACTTCCAATTATGACGTAGTGATGTAGAGGAGGTGGATAAATGACCATAAATAGACGATAATAAGGTCATGGTGTGGGGATAAAAGATCAAAATTAATGTAAAAATTATTATATAGTTGATATTTTTTATGGTCACATAATTATATTAGTGGTAGATACTTGTCAGATATATGAACATGACAATAAAAAACAATATGTCTATTATGTATAACCAATTGGCATGTGAATAACTGATCTATATCAATGTAATTGTATTATCCAATCTCTACCATTCACTGGTTCACATTAGAATATGAGATACCATTATCAAATAATAAACTTAAATAAATTCAAGTATAGTTTTGTGTTTGAAAAACTTTTAGGTTATGAGTCCCAGAGAACCATATCTATCCATAACTCAAGGATCTAACAACTATTATTTTACATAACTTATGAATGACTAGTAACCACATTTAGGTAGGAGCTAACATGTGTTTTGGGATACCACTACAACTTTTCAATCATCCTATATAAATAAATTTCTTGGATGATAGAAAATAATGGTAGTTATAGTCATGGTATACACTTATATATTATGTCATTTTGAGGTGTGTCACATACTGTACACATTTTATGGTACATCATGATTAAATCATATACCCTAATATATTTTAAATTTTTATTTTTGTGTATATATATGAATAACCAATCACCTAATTATAGATCTTGTGATTAAAATAATCCAGTGGTTGTGTGAGTTTTTTTGGATGATGTTGTTGCAAGAAAATATTCACATGCAGATCACCTTATTTTCCATTATCAATAAAATTGGATTCTTCCTTGACAATTACTATACATAGATTAGGTTTTATCCCAAGAAAATGCTGAAATAGATAGTCATTCAAATAAATGGGTAAATTTTCATGAGGATTATCCCTAAAGTAGACCAAAACCTATGGTGGAGATTGGGATTCATGAAAAACAATAATAAAACTTGTCTAAGGGGGAGAGGTACACCCTAAGAAGTTACTAATAATAGGGAATTAAAAAGGGTACAATAAGAGCCTTAAAATAAAAAAATATCCATATAATGAAATCACTACCCTAGAAACTATGTTTAATTAGATGAAAACATAATATAATAAGTGACATTATTGGATGCATGGACATATTAGAGTACTATGAATAGTTCATAAAACATGAGGTAGATGTGTCAAGTAATCAACATAGTTTTTTGATAAATTTGGATGGATTTTCTTCCACTAGGATGTTGATTTATTCATCTGTTTAGTTAATTATAACGTCTATATATACTAACCATACTCCCTAACATACTCTCTTGTTCCATTATTATTCATAGTAATAGTGTTTATCTGTCCTTATGAAGGGAAAAATGAATGTTTATAAAGAAACAGTGGTTAGATCAGATGAAATGGAATGATAGAGTCAATAAGTTGAATAGTATCTTTAAAATGTATAATTTGAGGAATGTATTATTGATAAGGATAATGAGGAAACTATTTTTTAGGAAGATAATAAATATTAAACTTTTTATCCATTTCATGAGGTAAATTCCCCCTTGTTTTATCATCTCATAGATGAAAAAAGCACTTCTTTTTTATTTTTTTTAATATAGCTATTATATGATTTTACTTTTTATTAGAATACATATCATTTTCCCAGAAATTTTATAATATATTAACATCATCTGAAACATAGATTTAGAAAAAAATGATTTCAAATCATCATTAACTTGTCTGGTGAAGAATCTATTTATCATGTATGAAACTATAAATATTGTATCTACATCAGTATATGAGAGAACTGGGTTTGGTAAACCCTTACAAATTCTATCACTATGTATGTTATTTTATTATTTTACAACATAATGATGCATTATCCATTACAAAATCATAGTTCTTATGAATAACATGGTCCATTTGTTAAGGAAAATGGATTCCAAGATTAAAATGCCTCTTTCTACCACCAAAAATGAATCTAAAATGGAGGATATAAAGGAGGGGACTCTATAATGTGATATTATGTGTTTCTTTTTCCATTAAAAACTTTTATCCCATTCCTTTGGTAGGCCGTAACAATATTTCTCATATTTCCATGAAAATAAACTACGATTATTATAAAATAGATGTCAAATATTGTAACATGAATTTTTTTTGTTAGGTCGTGATTCAATATTAACATAAATTAATATCATCAATATGGGATTCTACCATTATTATAATTTTTATATTATTTAATTTTATATATTTTGTTAACGGTAACATTTCTTTCATGTGACCATGACAATGGTCCACAAGTATAGGATGTGATGGTGCTTCTGTTGTCTAAGAATTATCTAATTGTAATTCTCATTTAATGAGATATAGTGAATAGAAAAACAAATTTAAAAACATTCTTCCTCCCGAAACTAACGAGGAGATAAATTTTGTGGAAGTTATCCATGATTAAATATGTAATATAGAATATTTTAATGGACAAAGATAATTTAAATTTATTTTCAATTTGTATCTTGTTGTCTAACAATAATAATTTAATGACTGATTTTATTGTTATGTAATAAATATCTCTTTTATATAAAATTCTTCTTATAGATACACTAGTTGATATTTCATAGGTGATGATAATATGGGTCACCATTGGTATCTCTTTATTGGAATACAGACATTCAGGTTTGATTACTAGGTAACACACTCTACCATCAGAATTATATTTATTATTATGGAGTCTATAAAAAATTCATCAGTATATCTTTTTAATATAATTATTTGGATAACCTGTTGTAGCACTAGATTGGGTCCCAATGGAGTTTGATAAAAATACAAGGAGGAATCCCAACTCTATGAATTAATAGAAGTTAAGATGAATAAAGAATAGAAAATTTAATAATAGATAGACTTTTTCAAGGAGGAGGTTAGAGAGGATGATGTTTAATTTATAGATATTTTGTGTATAAGGAGAGATAAGGATGAATATGTATGCTAGTTGTGTATAAGTGTAGAGTTTAAAACTTATGAACTCTAAATTTTAAAATGGATGATTAACAACTCTCGCTGTGTATAGATTAATATTGTTAAATAATTGATTCATTTAAAATTAATATATTTATCATTAACATGTATATAAATTATTAAAATAATGGATGGAAATTGTGTATATATCATTATTCATTTTTCTAAAAAATAAAATAGAAATTTGGAATCAGTTTTTGTTTCATTTAATGAATGGTCACATTCATTTAATTTTTGAACGGGGAGGTGATTGAATCCTTTAGAGATTATTTTGATGTTTGGAATGATGCATGAGAGAATAAAATCAAGGATATTATAATCCATTTGAATAAGTGGATTATGTGAAATGCTATATCATTGATTAATTTTTCTCTAAGATAATAGAATATAATAAGAGGTTTTGATTTGGATAATGTACACATTATGGTTATTTTTGATATATTAATTATGTCACCTTCATTTTATGTTGTGGTATTTCATTTGGAATATATAAATATTTCATATTAGTTATCGTTCCATGATGGGGTTTTATTGGTCTTATTATCTTATGAATTTACTGTGTTATGGGGAGTGTCTTAAACATGAGATAAAAATTATTTTCCTCTTGAATTTCTTGGATTTATTGGTAAATTTGAAAAAAATGTCATCCATATATAGAGTTTTGAGGTTTGTTCATTTCGAATATTGGATTGTGTTTATCATGGTTGTGATATTTGGATGGGTATCAGAATGTCATGTATGATAACTACTATTCAATACTTAGTGGACCCCTTCTAGATGAGGGAATGATTTTTTTTAAAAGATCACTAAAATATATAAAGTCAGATTTATAAATGAAGGAATGTTCTAGAAGGTTTTTAGAAACCAAAAGGATATACCATTATGTATTGATAATTTTCAAAAAGGGAACTAATATAATGAAGAAAGAAAATATGAATATTCTATTTATGTAACATTGAAAAAATAAATCTATGTTTATGTGAATGATGGTAAAATATGATACATAATACATTCACCCTAATAGAGGCTTACAAATAGAAATAAATTTAATTAATATTGTAAAATTTAATTTTTTTTGGGTAAATAAGATTATGATTGTGTGTTATGAATGTAACGATGATTATTCAATGTGTAATATCACTGTAAAAGATTATAGTGAGTTACCAATAGTATTACCTCTTATAGAATCATACAATTAATATTATTATTATTTCTTTACAACCATCCTTTATCATCAAAAAACATTAATTAAAATGAAATTTTTTCCTATAATTTATTCTTCAATAGTAAATTTATTGATTTTAGTTAATTTTATTCAGTGATATCTATTTTTAAAATGATAGAATAAAATATTATGTATGTTTTTAAACAAACTATTATGACATTTTTTGCTTTTCATTTTCAATACTAATGATTTTTATAGTTAAAGTAAAGAATGGAAAATTTAAAATATTGAATGGAAATGATTTAAAATAAATAAAATCATATTTTTGAAATAGAAGTATTATTTATGAATCATTTAAATGTTCATAATTTTTATTAACATGTTTTTTAGGACATTAATAAATGAATAGTGTAAGCTAAGTTATCCCTCAATCTCAAGATGGAAAGTCAGTTAGCATTGCCAATGGAGGTCCACATGACCAATCCAACTAGAGGTGAGGAATTCTCAGTATAAGGGGTGTGCACTATGGCATCATGATCTTGTATAGGGGCCTCCTTGTGATGAAATACAAATGATTTATATCTTTGTAAAGGGACAATTGCACGATATGGTGGTTGTAAACCTACAGGGTTACAGTAAGAGAGCCTTGATAATATGGTGTGGTCCACGACGGTGATAGTTTCCTATGATATTTGGTGAACTCCATTTCGGATGGGAAACCATTCGTAGGATTATAATCAATCACCTCCTAACTCAATTTTTCAGTGTGGGACATGATTTTTGAAGGTACTCTTTATCCCTCATATTCTCCTAAGTGCTCCACCATGCTCCTCATTCGTCTACATCTCCTACAGCTACTAATCATCAGGAACATGCCTCACTGCACCTTCGGAATCCTAAAATCCAGTTGAACATCCAAAAACAAAACCCTTTTCAACTATAGGATTTAGCAAGACCCGCATCCACCACAACGAAGGTTCATTTTTTTGTGTTAAGGACAAGTGAGATAATGGTCGGTCCACCAATTATGATAACATTGCTTTTCCCCTTGATGTCATTGGTCACCTATACCGCTAAACAAAACACCCATTGATTCCATATATGGTCTTAAAGGACCTATCTAGAACCATATCGATCTTCATCAAGCCATTGTGAAGGCATGAAGAATAAGGATCTTAGAGTATCATCACTACATTCTTTCAAACATCCACTTGCACCTTGATTCATAGATTCCAAACACGCTTAATGATAACTACTTCTGGCAATGAATCTCATATCCACATAGTCATTACCTTATTAAATCAATAGATTCTTTTTCTCACACAAGATTACCACCATAACTGATTATGGATATACATGAGCTCAGCCTCCCCTTCACTTCTAATACTATTTTCCCCCACTGATTTCCACACGTCCCTTACAACATTCGTAAATCCCTTATACGACCCAAAGAATCTGCTAAGCCACACTATACCCACAGTGATTTCTTCCACTCCAAGAAAATAAACACTCTAGAGACTCAGGTTTTCATTAATCACTAATGTTATAATATTTGTACCTATGAAGAGAGATCCCCAAGGGATTTGGCGGGATCTTATAATGTTATGAAGTTCATTAGGAGGCTCTTCCTCAGCTTATAACAGGAGTCCATTCCCTCACTACCAAATGTGATTGACACTAATGAGGGAGAGAACGCCTCACCAAAGAGGCTCAAACATGATCAATTAATTTCCATTTTTTAATTTATCTTATTTAAATGTTTTTTTATTTTCTTTTTTAATTGTAAATTATATTTTAGTTTTACCTTATAAACAATCCATCAATGCATTTTTTTTAAATGTTCATTCCACCCATCTTCCACTTCCTGCTTTATTCTTTTTATTATTTATATTTCATATCACTTTAACAATTTGTATATATTATATTAATTTCAAATTCTTTCTAATTTATTTTTTTATTTTCATATTTTATTTTATTTATATCTCTATATCTCTCCCTCTCTCATCCAAATTATTTTTATTGTCCACGTTTTATTTATTTTCTCATCATAATGATTTCTAATTATACTTATTTTGTACATAATTTACATATTATATTCGTCTATCTGCTAAAGTGATCCTTTAACCATCATAATGGGAGGTTCAATAAAGGATTGGACTGAGGGAGGCAAGGTTTTCTTGAACATTTCATGAGGACTATATTATGTCCGTGGTTGTTATGAGTACTATGAATGGGTGAGATGAATATACCAAAAGTGGTGAATGTACCCCAATGATATGAAACCCAAATCTTTATATTGATTTTGTTAAAAACTTTTCACTATTTTCATTAGATGACTCTTCACATGATAGATTTTAGTTAGTTAATTGGTAAAACTACATTTATATATCTAGGTCTAGGAAGATAGAACACCCTTAACCAAGGTGCATCATTGACATTCATTATAAGATGATTTGGAATTGAGATTAGTTAGGAATTATAAGACTCCAAAATTCTTAAATAAAATGAATAGTATTTCACAATATTTTTTAATGATTTTATTCTCAATCTTAAAAAATAAATAATAATAATTATGGGACTCAAAACTAAAACCAAAAATGAATTATTTTTTTCATACTTCATCCTGTTTAGCATTAAATGTTATTAGTTATTATAATTTTGATATTTTATTTCATTTTTTTAATTAAAAATTAATTAAAAACCAATTTTTTTTACAATTGTTATAATGAAATTATTAAAAAAAACATTAGGTTAATTATATTAATTGAGTGAATAAATAGATAAGATCCTCAATTTAGGTGACCCTTATCAGACATTGGAATGCACTTGGACATGAATTTTTTTTCTAGGCCTTTAATATGTGTGTGTCAAAACTAGAAATATTTATGGGGAGATAATTAGTTCTTACTTTACTTTTCCTATTTTCATTAATTAGATATATTTTTTTAATGACTTTAAAAATAATAACCAAAAAAATAAATGTTTTTTATAAATGTTTTTTTCAATTCATGGAATAATTAATCTTAATAGAAAGGATCGGGGTTCCAAAATGATTATGAGGTTTAAAAACTAGAAGATATCAATGAAATCATTGTCTTGGAGAAGCCTATGTTAAATGGGAATAACACTGGATATTCATTTCCTAAACATGAAAATAAGATTGATTATGTTAAAATGGATTATCAAAGACTGATGACCATGTACGAAGATCCACTAGATCTGGGAAATTTTAGTGAATAAATCCAGTAGTTTTAGGCTCATCTTGGGGAATATCCACATCATAACCATATTAGGTGCCAAATCCCCAAGGACCATGATGAGATAGCATAGATTATTGATGAAGAATAATTTCCAACTAAGGTAACTATTGGATATCAACAAGATTTGGATGGAATATGGAATGAGTATAAGGTTCAACATGATATCAATGATCCTTATCACGTTGATGATCCAATTACATTTCATATCACTATAGCCTTTAAAGAAGAGGAATCCATCCAAATTATGTAATTTGATGAAAATATATAGAATCCTGACTACTTGCCTCCATTTATTGAGATCAAACATAATGAGTTACTTACCACTAAGGTAGTGAGTGAACAAAAAAATCAGGGAGATTATATTTCTTTGGACTCATTATTTTCTTATTTTTGTTAATATGTTTTGAGTATCAGTCATTATTTTAAATTTTTGATTTAGTCAATTTTTCCCATGTCTTAGTGGAAGAAGAGGATACAATATATGAACCTATTGAGGAATACATGGAGCTCCCTAATTTTGATGAAAATACATTTTTGAAGCCTAGGAAATGGTCAATGTAGGTACACCTAAGGAAATCCAGATGAAGGCTACCAATATTGAATGGTAAAAATTACTTATGAAAATTTTAATTTTAAATTTTATTCGATTAAAATATACATGTTTACCAATTCTTTTAACACTCAATTAATGTATCCCCTATTGCTCCAACACATGAAAAGAAAGATAACTTTTCACACATATAAACCAATGAAAAGGATGATTTGTACTTCATCTTACCCCATCCATGCATGTTGTAACTTTTTTTGGGGGGTGGGGATCTAGTTTTCATTATATATATATCATTACTCACTAAGAAGGATGAAGTAAAAGATGTGAAAATCCAGATATGGTGGCAGAAATCAAATAATCTTCATCCACCATCAGACTATTGATAACTAATCATACAACCCAATATAATAAGTAACAATTCAGGTCCCACATGGAGGATCATACCAATATTTATCTAATTACATAATTTCAAGGAACATTGATTTAAATTTCAGTAATAAGATGTAGTATATCATCCATCCCCACTCCCTCTTATCTTTATGAGATTTAAATACATTATAAATTACCTTAATTTAGTAATATTATTTTATATGTTCATTATTAATGAAGGAACTCCCAAAATAATAGGGGAATGGGGACTAAGCTTTATTTAAATGAGTGAAAACTGTTATTATTTATCTTTAAAACATTCTTCATGCTTTTTACAAAAACATGTTTTATGATTTATAATGAAATTTCATTACCATGAATGAAGCATGATTTACGTGACTACTCTATGAGACTTTTTTTAATTAGGAATCATGTGATTCCATGACTTGTATTTCAATGTTTCTTATATATAATGTGAAAAATGTTGAATTTAATTTTTAATTTAAATCTTGTATATTAAAATAAAGGCTCATTATTTGAGGGAATTGTTTGATTTAATTAAATAAAATTTCCTTATCATTTTTATGAATTTTTATAAATAATTTCATTTAATTTTATATTATTAATAATGCCTTGAGTGATTTTCCATTATCATATTTATATTCCAAAGAGTATTTTCTTACCATGAACTTACTATTTAATTCTTGAGAATATTTCTTGAGTGTTCATGGGGCATGTCATCGACCAAAACATTCATTCGAACTTTTCAAAATGGCTATTGTACAAAAACACATTTAAAATGACTGAGTTATCTCTTTAAAATCCACTATGCTAAAAATAAAACCTTTACATCCATCAGAGTTTATCCCATATAAACCATGAATGACCATGTTAGGGATGATCCATATTTCATGCCATTTTTATCTATTATTACCTTCATCTTTGTATTTTTATGATATTATAAAGTAGAAGTGTTGGAGATAAGTGAATCATGGGGGAAGGGATGATTTACATTGTAAGGAAAAAGTGTAGAGATGCTTATTTTAGGATTATGATAAATGTTTTTGATTCATTCAATGTACTATTAATTGATTTTAATCTCATGATGAAAACATAAATTAAAAATAAAAAAAGAACAAAAAATTAAAATAATGGGTAGTGATAGGGATAACCAATAATCACCATTACTTGACCTATTATTTTTTTATATGATGTTATATGGTTTTTGTGAGGATTATTATAAACATAACTATAGAAAAAGAAAAAATAACTAATATTGTGATTGAAAAAATTGGGATATTATTTCAAGATTGTGAAATTATTATTCATTAATCTATATTAGATTGTTATCATTACATTTATCTTTGTGGGAAATATGTATTATTAAGAATTTATATTGAGAATTTCATGAAATGTTTACTTTTTGATATCATCCTTTATTCTTCAAGAAATAATACTCCTCGTTTAGGATTAATTTTGAACATAAAGTCCTAATATCATTATGTCTTAGAGATATTTGAAACATAATTTCATTCCATCATGATGGGGAAAATTAGAATTATTGATTTGAATATTTTTTTGAAAATTTATATATTGAAAAGATATTTTATTTGAATTTTTAATATTTTATTAAAATTTGATAAATTATTGATATTATTACTTTTATATGTTAGTATCTACACCATTGGTTTAGTTTTTAAGTCATTATTGTGAATTTATTCTTGAGGAAAACATTATTTCATTGTGGTGGTATTTAACAGACACATAATTAATGAATATTTTTAAATAAATTTACATTTGTTAGATTTTTTTTTCAATTTAAATACCCCTATTATTAAATTTTTTACTAATCTATTTTAAATTTTTAATGTGTATGTGAAATGGTTTAAAACAATTAATTACATTTATTTTTTAATTGGATATTTAATTTCTGAATCATTAAAGTGTTCTTACTTTTTTCAAACTTCTTTTTTAGAAAATTACAAAAAAAAAATTGACACCTATGATGACCCTCAAACTCAAGAAGAAAAGACACCTAGACAAGATAAATGTTTCTTAAAATACCAAGCCATCATAAGGGATAGAAAACATAGTGAATTTGGTGATAACGGGGGAATCTAGCCTGTGGTATACTACCCCAAACCAAGTATCCAAAAGTCGGTGCCTTACATTATTTCATTAGTATAAGATACATGTGACCACATCCCAAATTACCAAATAGTTTATTATTATTACTAATCTAGAAACATACATTATATTCACATTACATTATAAAACAACAAATGCACAAATAATTGTATTCGATCATGACATTTACCCACATAGTATAAACCTATATATCAAACTGGAAAAACATAATGTTATACTAGGGAATAATAAAACATAATAAAGGGGTAGAATATGTTCTTATTAAGGATAAGAATAAAATGGAATCTATAATAAATAAATGTAAAAAATAAGGAAAAATGTACAACTAACAAAATATTCTATTAAAACATAATCTTTAGAATAATAAGGGATGAATAAAATATAGCCATATAACTCCACATAAATAACCATGTGTGAATGATACATAATAATGGATATTATACATATTGAATAATCACATGGATTATCAACAATATATCTCATAAATATTAAATTAAAAATTTGTAACATCATAATCATACCAACAGTGTTTTGACCAAGACACTATACATAATCACATAAGACATTATCTAACACGCACAATAATTTGTCACGTGAGTCCTAGTGATGCATCTATTGGATATAGTGAGCACCGCTCCACAATTAAAATGTATAATACATATCCAATATTAAAGGGGTGAAACATAATCTGTATAAACATTTATTTTAAAATCAAGGATACAAAATGTGAATTAATTATCCATAAACTATGAATCCTCTCAAAATAGTACATCCACCATCAAATAAAATCATATACCATTCTATAAAAATTGGTAACTGATATCCTAAGAGTGCAACGTCAATTAAGAATAATATTCAATATAGGGTGTTTACAAAGATGGAAATATTTTAATATAATTATTGGAAATTTTTTATGAAAAAATCTTGTTAAATCTATATGAAAAAAATTCAAAAAAGTACCAATTTATTTTAATAATAATATTTTTAAAAACCAAATATCCCAAAAATAATGCAATAGGGATTTTAATTTATTAAAATATATTATCTTTAAAAGGAATTTCTAAATTAAATAATAGTCATTATGGTGGGAAATATCTTTATTTTAATGTATGTTATTAATTTATACTTGAACCAAAACCTTATTTATGATACCATATATGATCATATTATATCATTTTGTTAATAATATCTCGTTATTTACCCAATTTTGAGTGCATATAGCTTTATTTTTCTATGCATATTTCACGGTGTATGCCCTAATTCTTATGTATAGTATAATTACCCAGCCTTAAACATTACTTAATCTTGAGTTATTACAAGATTACGCATTGAGGATATTTTCAGTTTTAGAGTTTTAGGGAATTAGATCATAAAACATTCAGTACATTCCACATTTAAAAAAGTGGTTACATAAAGATAGTATTCAATTTTCCAATAAACGGAAACATATTTAAAATAAAACATTAATTCTTCCTTGACACTTCCCTGACACTATCATATCATGTACCTTTCCCTTTACCTATGAAAAACATTTCAAAAAAACATGGGATGAGCATAAAAATCTCAGTAAGGGATATAAAAATATGAAAAGGAAACATGAGTACATATATACATAAGAATGAAATCATACATTACCCATAAAACATAAGAACATTAAAATACCTCATAAAATCATGAATAAATCATATAAATAATAAGTCATAAAGGTAAATTTAGGAATTCATAACATTCTTACGTAGGGAGTAACCCTCTTGGTTACGTTTGGAATACCCATCACAGTATATTCCATAAATCTCTTTGGAGAAACCTCAATGTTTAACCCCTTCACGTTACCCAATGCATTGGAGAGATATATCGGGCTCACCCGCCATAAGTTTATCATGGAACCACCCGTCTTTATAATAATTCCCAAGAACCACAACATAATCGTATCACATAAAACATGCATAAAGGAAACATAACATTTCCACCTTTCAATCACAAGATATCAATACAACACATTGATATAAACACATTATGAAAACCATTTTCAATACGAAAATAAATGAAAAGTAAAATATGGTATTTATTTTTTTATTCAAAAAAGGTTATGGCTTGTAGAGGAAGCCGAAACTCAAATAATGGTCATGGCTGCGGAGTAGACTTTGTCGCCGCATACGTACGAAAAAAACATTCCCTTTTTTCGTTTTGTAAAACTCTTTTTATAAGAATATTCCTTTTGGATAATCATAAAATTCAAAGGGGTTTATACACCGTATAAAAGTAGGTTGTGTGTAAAACAAAATATTCCTCAATGAAAGTAGATTGAGACGAAGTCCCACACAAAGACGGTATACTTGGATTAAGGATAAATCAATTACATAATTATGTGTGACAAACGAATACACCAAATATAAGTGGATATTAAGTGTAAAAAAATCAGAGGACATTCACAAATATTCATATAACGGCATATTCAAGTAGTACAAGTTTATCCCAAAGAATAAAAATTGGGTTAAGAAGTTCCCTTCAAAAAATTCGACAGCCTAACAGCGTCACTTCAAAATTCAGACAAAGAGTTGATGAGAGATAAAAAGGGTATCTAATCACTTGGACATAAAATTTACATCAATAAGGATATATAAGAACATATCCCAACATAAAATTATTTGAATTAAAAGTTATAAAAAAATAAGTCTTTTAAAAAGAGCAGGGTGAAAGGTTCCTTTACCGACTTGGGTAACTTTCGAACATACACCTCATTGAAGAAGGGCCATACAATGAATATGTAAATACCCATAAATGAAATTATATTACACAAAGAGTATAATAATTTCAAGTACATATACCACTCAATGGAAATGGTGGAAAATGTAGTATAAATCTCACGGGACTAAAAGTGAGATGAAAAATCCCTTATGAAAACTCGGCAGCCTAACGGCTCCACTTAAAACATCCAAAAATGGATTGATGAGATCAAATAGGCTCTCTCATCATATTACAATAAAATGTACAGAAAGAGGAATATAAAAGAACATCTCCCATAATAACAAAGTGGAGCTTAAAATAAGTGACATAAAGGAGAGTACTTAAAAAGAAAGAGAGAGGTTAGATCTCTTACGAAAATTCGGCATCCTAACGGCGCCACTCAAAACATCCAAAATGGATTGATGACATAAAATAGGGTCTCTAATCATATGAACATAAGAAGTACAGTAGGAGTAATATAAAAGAACATTCCAATAATAAGAATTATGAGCATAAAATGAATAACAAAAAAGAGTGTACTTAAAATGAAAGAGAGGAGTAGTATCCCTTACCTCGTGTCCGACATGACTTGATCGTTCTTTAATCTCCTCGTGTCCGACATGACTTGATCGTTCATTAATCTCCTTAAAATCGGGTAACTCCCTTTGGTTTGAGCTCAAAGGATTCTTTGGGAAGACTTCTTCCCAAAGTGAGGCTTCTAAGAGTTAGAGAGGGATGTGGAGAGACAAAATGGGAAGGTTTTGGATGAGCCAAAGGATTTAGAAGTGTGGGTAAGGTGGTAGAGGTGGGGGCCTTTTATAAGAGGAGAGGAGGGGCACTCTTGGAATGTAAAGAAATGTTACTTTATTTTAAAATGCGTTTCGGATTTTAAAGGTCCCACATTGATATAATTCAAGGATAAGGTGATAAGGGTTCAAAATATACCCAACCAATAGGTTTTTGACAAGTGTAGGGCTTTGATTTTATATTATCTTTTCATTTTATTTAAATCGTTAAATACTGAGGTAATCGATGCATCATCATGATGTCATAAATAATTTAATTTATTTAATGTATAAAAATTATAAAAAAATACTATGATGTAGGAAATCTTTTTATCATTCCAATGAATATTTATAGTAAAAAATATGACTTGTATAACCCCATGTAAAAATTGTTTTAGTAAAATAACTCATGCTTGCGACATTTTTACTTTAACAATAAATTAAAAGATATTAATGTCATTTTCCTTCCAAAGTGGCTCCATGGGGTCTCCAAGTTGACCCATGGATTTTCTTGGTCGGCCATGACACATCCAATAAGGTTAGGACATGTGTATAGGGCATTTTATATTATTAAAACATTATTCTTTCCTTAAATTAAACTAATTACCTCTAATCGTGATTAAAAACTTAAAAGTTACTATTCACCAATAAATTATTTTAATCCCATTTAACCACATTCTTCTTCTTAATGACAACCATTTATGTCAGATTTTTGAAATTCAAAACACAGAGGTGGTAAAATTTCATTTAAACGAAAAATCAGTTTTTTAAGTTCCACTTAGTGGTTTCACGATTCATCAAAAATTGATGTTTTTCAGAAAAATACCAAAACATCACCCTAAGTTATAATTTATATTCCGAATTCAAAAATGATTTATATTTTACAAAATTCAAAACATTTAAGTTGAATTAATTAATTTAATAATTAATTCTCGTTGTCAGAGAAAATAGCATGTTTTTATGAAACAATAAGTATCAAAAGATTGACACTAGTTTAAGTCCAATTTCAAGATGAAATTAATTCCAACGACCACTATTGGATTAAATAGTAATAATATATTCTAATTTCACTTTAAAACCAATTCAAAAGATAATCTAATCATACAAATAAATTAGATTAAAAAGAGGATTTGAATAAAAATATAACATTTTTCACTATTCATTAAAAGAATGAACTTTATCAGAAAAATACCTAAAATTTACACAAAGTAAATTATGATGTCCCGATTCTAAAGAAGAATTTTATTTTGTCATATATAACACAAAAAATTTTCAAAATGTGGATTTAAAAGAGGTTCGCCATCAAAAGGTGGTTAATCGACCTTTTATAGAATATTAGAATGTTTACGCTTAAAATTGGATTCATTCTCATTTTTAATCCTCTAAAATTTATTGTAAAAAGTAAAAATATTTGAAAAACATATATAATCATTTTTTAGTTAGTTTCGTTCATTCCCTCCATTACTACGGCTAGGCGTTAACTACAATTTTAAATAATATTATTTTATTATTAGAGTGCAATGTAAGATTCCCAAGAAACTTATTGTTGCGTATTGGGTAAGCCATCGAGCATAGCGTCCCCTTTAAAGTTATATTAATATTTTATTCACAAATATGGATAAATGTGAAACTATCATATTCTTTATGTACCTGGGGTGTTACATCCTTCCCCCCTTTTGGGAATTGCGTCCTCGTAATTTTAAAATTGTGCTTGGAAACTTCATTGAAAATCCCACATTGGAACAAGGGTCCGTAAAACAATCACTTTAAAATAAAGAAAGAGAAGTTCAAAGGTCACCCGAGTTAACCCATACTAGGATTCCATGTAGGAAAAAATGGACATCGAGGAGAAAACATAGGGTTATGTTCTGATAGACAGTGATAGAAAACATGTTTAGGAGAAAGTTAACCACAATAAAATCACAAACTTGTGATGGGTTAAACGGTATTCGATTCCCGAGTAGGAAACGTTAATAGACAACATTTTTGTTTTATGTTAATTTTTATTGATGAATTTATTCATAAGGAAACATAATTACTTATCATGTTGACTTTCAACTTTTATTATATTTCTTACACAAACTCAAATTTTTTCCAAAAGACAAGTATTTAGAAAGACTTTTTCACTATAATCAACTTCTATAGAATCACCTTATCCACAAAAGAAAACTATATACTTCCCATGTCTTTAGACTTTAACTAAAACCAGAACCAAAATGGTTAGTACAAGATCAGATAATCCAGAAAAGGATAACCCTTTATAAAAATAAAATCTATTCTTAATCTCCAAAATTTGTCCAACAAAACCCAAAGTTCAACGAGGACCATTTGATAAACAATTTGTCCATAAAATTCTTCAAATAAACCAAACTAAGATTTAAGCCCAAATATTTGAAGGATTTAGTCACATAGTCTTCCAAGGTACAAATTAGCTTTTATCTCCATATAACATCAGTTGATCTTAAATTCTTATATTGAGAAGTAATTAACATAATCACATATCCTCGATGATAGGTAAATCATTTCCATAGATAACCCAAAATAAACATATTATTGATTCCGAAAATCATCTAACTAAAAATAATTAGTCAAACTAACCAGGGACTTAACGTAGTCCAGTGGTAGGTGATAAATACTAGTCGCACTTTGGTTGTGGGTTCGATTCCCGCAGCTTTGTCTGACGCGACGGGTTGTCACACGGTCTGCGTGTTGTCCTTTTTCCAAATCTATATAATTCATAAAACATTCCCTAAAATGAGATAAAATCTTCAAAAATAATCATAACGTATTTTAACCCCAAGTTTATCTCATGCCTTTCATTTTCCATCATAACATATAATAACCCATAATTACCCCAAAAGTAAGGATCATATAAACTCAAATGGTTACCTTTATAATTATTACCTGAACTTCCACATCGATTGGTCATATCGTACATGATGAATTATAGATCATACCAAGGTTCAAGTGGTTGATCATGACTCCTTGATAGTTGGTTTAGAACAACCACGATTTTCCTCATTGAATCCGCCATTTTATCTAGTATCTTAATCAGAGAACCACCACAATTTCCTTCAAACCTGTTGTCTATTTGGTGCCTGCTAGATCTATCCATTCACTAAAATAGAAATGTCAGTGTGAGTATATCAACAAAACCATCATGTACTAATGAGGAAGTTAAACACTAAGATATACTTACTCATTCACTTTATCTAAAACTATGAGTCTTTCTGAAATCCTAACCATTATGGTAATGTCACTTATGCCCATAGAATACCCTTACCTCTAAAGTTATCTAAACTGACCTCTGATACCAACTATAAGGCCCCAGCCTTAAATCTTACTTAATGTTGAGTTATTACAAGATTACACATTGATTAGGATATTTTCAGGATTATAGTTTTAGAGAATTAGATCATAAAACTTTGATTACATTCCACATTTAAACAATGTGGTTACATAAATATAGTATTCATTTTTCCCATCAATGGAAACATATTTAAAATAAAACATGGATTCTTACTTGACACTTCTTTGACACTATCATATCATGCACCTTTCCCTTGACCTGTGAAAAACATATCAAAAAAAATTGGGATGAGCATAAAAATCTCAGTAAGGGATATACAAATATGGAAAGGAAACATGAGTACATATATACATAAGAATGAAATCATACTTTACCCATAAAACATAAGCACTTTAATATACCTCATAAAATCATGAATAAATCATTAAAATCATAATACAGAAAGGTAACTTTAGGAATTCAAAACATTCTTACGTATGGAGTAACCCTCTTGGTTACGTTTGGAATACCCATCACAGTATATTCCCTAAATCTCTTCGGAAAAACCTCAACGTTTAACCCCTTCGCGTTAAACAATGAATTGGAGAGCTATATCGGGCTCACCCGCCCTCAGTTTATCACGGAACCACCCATCTTCATAATAATGCCCAAGAACCACAACATAATCGTATCACATAAAACATGCATAAAGGAAACATAACATTTCCACCTTTCAATCACAAGATATCAATACAACACATTGATATAAAAACATTATGAAAACCATTTTCAATACCAAAATAAAATAAAAGTAAAATATTGTATTTTTTTTATTCAAAAAAGGTTTTTGCTTGTAGAGGAAGCCGAAACTCAAATAATGGTCACGGCGGCAGAGAAGTCATTGTCGCCGCATACGTACGACAAAAATATTCCCTTTTTTCGTTTAGTAAAACTCTTTGTATAAAAAGATTCCTTTTGAATAAACGTAAAATTCAAAGGGGATTATACACCGTATAAAATTATGTTGTGTGTAAAACAAAATATGCCTCAATGAAAGGATATTGAGACGAAGTCCCATACAAAGACGGTATCCTTGGATTAAGGATAAATCAATTACATAATTATGTGTGACAAACGAATACACCAAATATATGTGGATATTAAGTGTAAAACAATCATATGACCTTCACACATATTCATAGAATGACATATTCAAGGAGTACAAGTTTATCTCAAAGAATCAAAATTGGGTTAAGAAGTTCCCTTGCAAAAATTCGACAGCCTAACGGCATCACTTCAAAATTCAGAAAAAGAGTTGATGAGAGATAAAAAGGGTATCTCATCACTTGGACATAAATTTTACATCAATAAGGATATATAATAACATATCCCAACATAATAGTATGTGAATTAAAAGTCATAACAAAAGAATTCTTTTAAAGAGATGAGGGTGAAAGGTTCCCTTACCGACTTGGGTATCTTTCGAAATGTACACCCCATTGAAGAAGGGTCATACAATGAATATGTAAATACCAATAAATGAAATTATATTATATAAAGAGTATAATAATGTGATGTACATACACCACTCAAAGGAGATGGTGGAAAATGTAGCATAAATATCACGGGACCAAAAGTGAGATGAAAAATCCCTTACGAAAACATGGCAGCCTAACGGCTCCACTGAAAACAACCAAAAATGTATTGATGAGATCAAATAGGGTCTCTCATCATATTACAATAAAATGTACAGAAAGAGGAATATAAAAGAACATCCCCCATCATAACAAAGAGGAGCTAAAAATAAGTGACATAAAGGAGAGTACTTAAAAAGAAAGAGAGAGGTTAGATCTATTACGAAAATTCAGCAGCCTAACGACGCCACTCAAAACTTCCAAAATGGATTGATGACATAAAATAGAGTCTCTCATCATATGAACATAATAAGTACAGTAAGAGTAATATAAAAGAACATTCCAATCATAAGAAAGATGAGCTTAAAAGGAATTACATAAAATAGTATACTTAAAATGAAAGAGAGGAGTTGGATCCCTTACCTCGTGTCCGACATGACTTGATCGTTCTTTAATCTCCTCATGTCCGACATGACTTGACCATTCTTTAACCTCCTTAAAATCGGGTAACTCCCTTTGGTTTGATCTCAAAGGCTTCCTTGGGAAGACTTCTGCCCAAATTGAGGCTTCTAAGAGTTAGAGAGGGATGTGGAGAGACAAAATGGGTAGGGGTTGGCCGAGCCAAAGGCATTGGAAGTGTGGGTAAGGAGGTAAAGGTGGGGGCCTTTTATAAGAGGAGAGGAGGGACACTCTTGGAATGTAAAGAAATGTTACTTTATTTTAAAATTAGTTTCAGTTTTTAAAGGTCCCACATTGATAGAATTTGAGGATGAGGTGATAAGGGTTAGAAATATACCCAACCAATAGTTTTTTGACAAGTGTAGGTCTTAGATTTTACATTATCTTTTCATTTTATTTAAATCTTTAAATAATGAGGTAATCGATGAATCATCATGATGTCATAAATAATTTAATTTATTTAATTTTTAAAAATTATAAGAAAAATAATATGATGTAGGAAATCTTTTTATCATTCCAATGACTATTTATAGTTAAAAATCTTACTTCTATAACCCCATGTAAAAATTGTTTTATTAAAATAACACATGTTTGTGACATTTTAACTTTAACATTAAATTAAAAGATATTAATGTCATTTTCCTTCCAAAGTGGCACCATGGGGTCCCCAAGATGACCCATGGATTGTATTGGTCGGCCATTACACATACAATAAGGGTAGAACATATGTCTAGGGAATTTTATATTATTAAAACATTATCCTTACCTTAAATTAAACTAATTACCTCTAATCGCGATTAAAAACTTAAAAGTTACTATTCACCAAAAAATTATTTTAATCTCGTTGAACCAAATTTTTCTTCTTAATGACAACCATGTATGTCCGATTTTTGAAATTAAAAACACATAGGTGGTAAAATTTCATTTAAATGAAAAATCAGTTTTTTAAGTACCACTTAGTGGTTTCACTATTCCACAAAAATTGAAGTTTTTCAGAAAAATACCAAAACATCACCCTAAGATATACTTGATATTCTGAATTGAAAGATTATGTCTATTTTACAAAATTCAAAACATTTAAGTTGCATTAATTAATTTAACAATTAATTCCCGTTGTCAGAGCAAATAGCATGTTTTTATGAAACAATAAGTATCAAAAGATTGACACTAGTTTAAGTCCAATTTCAAAATGAAATTAATTCCAACGACCACTATTGGATTAAATGGTAAAAATATATTCTTATTTCCCTTTAAAAACAATTTAAAAGATAATATAATCATACTAATAAATTATATTAAAAATATGTTTTGAATTAAAATATAACATTTTTCAATATTCATTAAAAAAATGAACTTTATCGGAAAAATACCAAAAATTTACACAAAGTAAATTATGATGTCCCGATTCTAAAGAAGAATTTTATTTTGTCAAATATAACACAATAAATTTTCAAAAAGTGGATTTAAAAGAAGTTCGCCACTAAAAGGCGGTTAATCGACCTTCTAAAGAATATTAGAATGTTTACGCTTAAAATTGGATTCATTCGCATTTTTAATCCTCTAACATTTTTTATAAAAAGTAAAAATATTTGACAAACATATATAATCATTTTGTAGTTATTTCTGTTCATTCCCGCCATTACAATGGCTAGGCATTAACTACACTTTAAAATAATATTATTTTATTATTAGAGTGCAACGTAAGATTCCCAAGAAACTCATTGTTGGGTTTTGGGTACGCCATCGAGCATAGAGTCCCCTTTAAAGTTATATTAATATTTTATTCAAAAATATGGATAAATGTGAAACTGTCACATTCTTTATTTACCTGGGCAGTTACATATAGTATACAGGTTCATCATCTCTAGAATGATATTATTGTTATTTATACCATAATTATTCTTTATATAAATTTATATAATCATTATTTAATGGTGAACATGGAATATGAATCACATTGCATCGTGGAGATAATAGTTCGTACTGACACACGAGAGATGATATCATTACCTTAATGGTGAAAGGGTAAGGAACTGGATGGTATATTAATTATAACAATTAAATACAATTAAATAAGTAATATATATCTTTTTTCCATCATTATACCCATCCATGAAAGCGATGATGAAAAAAAATTACATCACATTATAGAGACGGTAAACCATATGTACGCACGCGTGAAGCTTTCAATTTTTATTGGATAGATAAGCCTTGGAATATGGTTTTACCATAGTCATCATACAATATAGAATTTATATGATACTATAGGTATTAATTTATAATCAAAAATACCTTAATTGGATGTAGATTAATAAATTAACATTAATGAGTTGGTAAAACACCTACCTATTCTATGGTGTACTTCCTTCAGATCTCTCCTCAAGGGATATAATGTTCGTGTTTTTGGATGACTAGGACCCTAAAAAATTTATATCGATATTTTTCGGTAAAGTCGTAAGATTCTGTTTAATCTAGATGGATCAATGTGGTTTTAGTATGAGGTGGAGGAGGTTCCCTTTTATAAATAATGAGGGGGACACTTTTGTGAGCTCAAAAAATATAACATTAATAAAATTTAAATTTAAATTAAAAAATATTAAATTTGATTTATTTATAAAAAATATTATTATGGGTATAAATACTCCTAATCAATAATTTTTAGAAATGTTTATTTCACACTACTACCATTATATTTCAGCTTAACCACTTATTTAAACCCTTTATCTCTTATGATTAGTATTTGGTTTATTTATTTTTAAAGGGTATATATAGTTACTATAAAAATAAAAAAGAACCATAAATGATTAATGGATGGGATTTCAAAACATATCCCAATAATTAGGATGAATTTTTAATTTTTAGGAATTTTATATCATTTTGTATATTATTATTTATTTTAAAATATCATAAATTTAATTTCTGAAACAATTCATTTGTTGAAGTTTTTTACAATAAAAATATACAAGATAACATAGAACCAAACCTTTTAATACATCCCTTATATAACTAGGTAATATAAAAAATATTTTGGATAAATTAATTATCTAAAATTATAATTATTTTAATATTTATTACATCATTTATATACTATTTCTATTAATTTAAAAATTATGGAACCATCATTGTGTACGCCATTAAAGAAATTAGTTATTTTCTAGAAATCAAAGATAAATTACCATGATGAATTTAAACATTTCATATTTCAAATTACTGTATATACAGAAATATATCTTGTACATAATAATAAATAAAAAATGTAATACTTCTTAAAAACATGAGGTTGACATATTGGTCAATTCCTAGAATGAAATACTAAATAATATTTAAAGTCATCTAAGTGGATCCAAGAGGAAATAAAATCAATACAATAATTACTTTTTGTTGAAAATTAATCATTCTATAATATTATGACAAGTGTTAGGATAATTTTCTAATACATGAAATATTATGATTACCCTTAATTACTAAATTTACCTTTAACTATGTTTTAAAATAAATAATAAATTTCTTATTCAAAAGTTTTAATAAAAAAAGATAATTATCTACATAATATTGACACAATTAATTCCAAATAAGGAATCCATATTTGAAAATTCAAAATATAAAATTTTGAGTAATTAATTTAAAATTAATCCTATCGATGGAATAAGAAGACATGTTTTTAATGTGATAATGTTCAAAATATTGGAATGTTTTTATATCCAAATTCAATGTGAAATTGATTTCAGTGACCTAAATTGGATTAAATGATAACAAATCAATCAAAATATACTTTAAAAAAATTATAATTTTACAATATAAATTATTTAGGTGAAAAATCTGTTTTTAATTAAAATGTATTAGTTTTTAATATTCATCAAAACATTAATGTTATCAGATAAATGCCATAAATGTAACCAATGTAAATATTAAAACTCCAAATTTAGTAAAAGAAATTTTATTTGTTAAATATAATTTATAATAGTGTTAAAAACAACACTTAAAACTAGTGCACCATTAAAAGGTGGAAAATCCCATTATAAAAATATTGCCTTTCATATGTATAAATAGGATTTATTATTATATCATGAATTGAAAACACATAAGATGAAATTTAAAAATTAAAAATTATATATTATATATATATTTAATTAATATCACTCACTACTAGTAATTAATTTAATTTATTAGGCTAAAACATAATAGTTTTTATAAAAACATTTAATTAAGATTAAATTGTGGTCTATATTTATTTCTAATTAATTGGTAAATAAAAAATTCAATAATAATTTTAATGTAATATAGTTAATTATATTCATAACTACCAATTTGAATGATATAACATAATTTAATTTTAAATATTAATATTAATAGTACATCATGATTCATTTGAGCATAGTGTCATGTGAAACTTAAGCGATGAGAGAGATTAAATTTAAAAAGATACATACCATTAAATATTAGGGTATTATATTCTCCACTCATTCAATAGTCTTTATCCTTGAAATATTATAGTTAAATTCAGATATAAATAGATGATACATTAATATTCTGTTGTGGGAAACCAATATAAGAATTTGAGTCAATAAAATATCCTCTTAATAAGAGGTAATGGTAAATATGAAGTCCACCACACAATTTCATATTCAAATAGGATAACATTAATGTGAAGTTAAAATCGGGAAAAAGGTGACAAATTATTCTGTCATGTTCTAATGAAGAATGATAGAGAAAATGGTCATTAGAGAATATATGTCATCAGAAAACCATATATTTTTTATGTCTTAAAGACCATTGATTTCTCAAAAATAAAAGTAAACATAAATTTTTTTTGTTAAAAATCATTTTCCTAGATCGGAGGGATTATTTTACTATATAGATGATAACTTGATTACTTTCCATGTCAACAACATAATCTCATCCTATAGTTCAGCTACTAATCAATTACACTTCATCCCTTACACTAAGAAATGAATGTTGAAAAAGAGTTTTTCATGTCTGATGCGCTATTATAGATTAGAATATGCATGAGTTATTTCATCAGCCGTTAAATATATAATAAAACAAAAAAAATTAGAAAACAGTATCCAATAATCCATACTTTAACCTCAATCAAAAATATAATATTTTTAAATTAATCAATTACATCCTAAGGCTCATCCAATTTAATTTTTTTTCGAATTCAAAGTCCAAGAAGGACTATGAATATCCAAAATCCATCATAAAATCATATTCCACAAAAAACATAATGTATATTTAATTTTCACATACCAAATATTTGATCACATTAAAATAAATAATGAAAATTTTTATTCTTACGAATCCTTATTGAATAATAATAGGAATACAATCCTTATTTATTCCATAAATATTATGACAAGTACATCATTGATGAAATAATCTAATGAAATAATTATTTAATCCAAGAATAATTATATTAATAATTAATCTTCATCTGTGGAAGGAGAATAATCTTAACCTTTATCTATTACCCATTTTTGGGGTATATTATTTTAATTATTGGGACATTTATTTGTGTTGTGTCTCATCTCCTTCTAGTAGAAGAATTATACATTAGAAACCATTTTATTTCCCTAAAAATCAATAGAATATTTTATATTCTCTCCAAATTTGTATCACACACCCATTCCATTTAATCAAGTATTATGGTGGTTATTTCCACAATTTTTACATGTGACAATGTTCTTATTTAACTTCATTTATTTATCTATTTTTTTTCTAATTTTAGTCTTGTTATTTTTCTTCCCTGAAAATCCATAATAATTTGAGAATTATTTCATTGTTTAATGCTCACATGATATTGTCTCCCCATAGGATTCGAATTTTTGGGAGACATTTTCCCTTAAAAATATTGTCTAAAATCCATCAATGAAATGATCATTCATATTATTTGGATTATGTACACTCCTGAGGCACCCATTCATTATTCTAAATAACATTATTAAAGGAAAAAAATACAATAGATTAAATCATTACATTAATAATAATAATGTATAATCTCAAAACTACTGAATTTCATAATGAAATAAAATTTAGGTATATAAAATATCTAAATCCAAATCTAGTTTTATTTAGATATATTTAAAATTTTTATTATAGGTGTTCAATCTCTAATATATTTTGCAATATGATACAATTTATTTCATTGAAAATTACTGAATTGTTTAGTAGTCTTGGTAGACTGGATATATACATTAATTTAACATTACATTATAGAAAAAAATACATAATTAATTTTCATTAAGCATACCACTAATACCATTAGTGCAACCCTATATATCAATGTAAAAACACTTCTCCACATATTGGGGAAAATAAAACATAATAAAGTGGTGTGATTAGATGCTCAGTATGGATAATCATAAATCTAAATATATCATAAATAAACATAAACAACAAGGAGAAGTGTATAAATATCAGAAAATTCCATTAAAAAATAATCTTGATCATAATATGGAAGGAATAAAAAATGACCATATAACTCCATATAAATAATAACATGGGAATGATACATAGATTTGGATGTTATACAAGTAAAATAATAACACGTATTATAAATATATAATCTCATAATGAGGTAATGAATAATGGGGAACAACATAAACATACTATCAATGATTTTTCCATGATACCTTACATAATCCTGAACAACAGTAGAAAAAACCCAAACAATTTTGTATCATTAGACCTATAGATGCATCGAGGGACTATTGTGGGACACTTCTGACACTTAATAAGTCCAATTTAGTCCTCTTATGTAAGTGCTGAAACATAATCATAATAAAAATTCATATTAAAAAAAGAATAAAAAATGTGATTATTTTATCCTTTAACTATTAATGGCATTAAAATAAGAGAAAATAATCTAATAAAATCATAAAAAATTATTATTGAAAAACTCTTTTTAAACCCAAATAAAAAAATCAGATAAAAATGTCATTTTTGATTAAAAAAATAACTTTTAATAGAAAAAATAAAAAAAATTTACAAATTAGGGTTTTTGTTTTATGAAAATATATATTATTTCAATGGATTCTATAATTTATATAAATTTAATGAAATCGGTAAATCCGTTGTCACTGTTTACACTAAAAATAGAACATTCCTTTTCATTTGTGAAAATCTTCCATATGAGAAACATAAAAAAGATTAATTTTGAAAACCATTTGAATGAGATTAAAAATATAAATAAAATTACCTTTATAATCCTTATATATCTATATAAATAAATATTTAAAATAATATCATGAACATTAACATGGAGAAAACGTCTTGACAATTAAATTTTTAAACATTCAAGGTGTCTCATACCACATTAACCTCTAAATAATAACAATCATAAAAGAATAAAATTTAAAATGAAATTAAATATAATTATACTAAATATATCAATTAAATTATAAGTAATGGGGTTGTGTATACACCACATAAATGAATGTGGGTGTATAACACCAAACTATGCCTCAACGTACAATGATTGACACAATGTGCTTTGCATTATATTTTCTTATGTTAAATGTGACTTAAAAACTTATATAATTGTTTAAATAAGTAATTAATTTATATAATAACCAAATCCTCTTTTATGATATCATATATTCTAATATTATATGATTTTTTAAATAATATTTCATTATTACCTTTTGATTAGGTTGTTAAGTGAGTTATTTTCCTATGTAGGTTTTATCATTTATGCCATTATTATTATTTATAGGATATAGTTACATGATATCCAAAATTATATTAAGATCATTTATATCACATTTATTCATTATATAATTTTTTATAATCATTCTGCAAAGTTGAACATGGAAAATGAATTTCATTGGTTCATGGAGACGTTAGGCCATACATATGCATGAACAAAAATTCCATTCCCATAATGGTGAAAGGGTAAGGAAAATCATGGTATATTAATTATAAATAATCAAAATCATTTCATAATTACTATATATAACCACATTTTCTAACATTACACCCTTCCATGTATGTGGTGATGAAAAACAAATTACATGAGGGCATGTAGACGGTAAGTCGTACATACACACACAAGATACCTTTGTTTTTCATAGGATGAGAAATTGGTGGAATATGGTTATCTAAAAATAAAAACAAACATAATATTATATATGATAATATGTATTACATTATAATTTAAAAATACTTGATTTGTATTTACAAGAAGAAATGAACCTGAATGAGTTAGGAAGAAAATTATCTCCTCTTTGATAGACATCCTTTAGATCTCTTATCAATGGACATAAATTTATTGTTTTTTGGAATTCTAGGACCTATAAATCATTGATAAGGTTGTGGGATGAAACATGGGTTGGGTTTTTTCGATCTATAAGGCTCAATGTGCTGTGAGGAAGTTAGGGAGGTGGTTCCATTTAATAATTGAGGTGAGGGACAGTTTTGGAAACACAAAATATATTAAATTGATGTAAATTAATTTTAAATTTAATATTGATCAAAAGTATGTTATTAAAAATATAACATGACTATTCATCTAAATATTTTCAACTAATAATTTTTTTAAAGTTATAGGTCACATTTCATCTCTTATCTTTTGGATTTAACCCCTAGTTAAACCCTCTAACTATTACTAGGATAATTTGGAATTTTAGACATCAAGGGTTGATATAGTTAATATTATATAGAAAAATAACCATAAAGGAGCCATGTATGAAATTTTAAACCTTATCCCAATAATTGGGATGATTTTAATATTTTATTATTTTTTATATCATTTAATATAATATTATTTATTTTCAAATCTTATTTATGTCATGTTTGATAGTATTCATTTCATTTTTTTTAGAAAATGTCAATACACAGGAAAACATAAAAAAATTAATACATTCTAAATATTTATATGTAATATTTAAAATTATTGGATGATAGTAATTATAAGAAATTATAATTATTTTAATATTTTAAATATCATTTATTTGATATTTAAATTAATTAAAAAATTACTCCATCATCATTATGTTAGACATTAAGGAAAATATTTTTTTTCTAAAAATAAAAAACTAACTACCATGACGAAGATAGATATTTTAGATTTAAAATTAATATTTATATTAGAATATATCTTCTACATATTAACATTTAAAAATTGAATACTTATAAAAACATGAGTATAACAAATTGGACTTTCTGTAGACTAAAGAACCAAAAAGATTAATATAATGGAAATGGATACAAGAGGCTGTAAATAGTATCATTGATTTATTTAGTACAAAATAACTCATAAAAATTTGTATTATTATTTGGGTAACATTATAATACTTATAATATTAATTTTAGCCATAACATCTAGACATACCTTTAAACATGTTATTAATAAATAGTTATGTTACAACTCACAGGGAGAAAAATAAAATAATCCAATTTTAATAATTTGGAACCACTAATTACAATAATGAGATAAATATTTTCAAAATTAAAAAAATTGTTGTAATTCAATTAAAATTAATCCCAATAATGGAACACGAAAATGAGTTTCTAAATTGACATTGTTTAAAAGATTGAAATGTTTTTATATAAAATTTAAATGTGAAATTGGTTACCTTAGGAGAAATTTGATTATATTATATAAAATTGATCTAATTTTAAATTAAAAATAATTAACAATATAATTTAATACATAAAATAATTTAGTTGAAAAAGATGTTTTATATTAAAATCCAGCATTTGACAATATTCATCAAAACAGGAAACATTTTTGATAAATATAAAATTTTAACCCAATTAAAATTTAAAATTACTCTTAAAAATTGGATGTTTATTCAGTCTAATAATATTTATAAAATTGTTAAAACAATATTTAAAACAAGTTATGCATCAAATAGTGGATGAACTGCCTTTATAAAATATATCTTTTTATGCGTAAACATCCGATTTTTTTATATCATTTATAGAAAACAAACATAATGAAAATTAAACCTCATATTGAATATATGATATATAAATTTAAATAATATCCTTCGATTATAGTACCTAGTTTATGTTATTAGGATAAAACATAATTGTTTTTATAAAAACATTTCCATTAAATTAAATTGGTTTTTATATTTATTTCTAATTAAATGTTAACCAATGAATTCAATAATATTTTTCATAAGATAGTTAATCCTATTCATAACTATGATTTTAACATCCTGGAGGCAATCTCATTTTAAATAATATTATGAATAGTATATTGAGGTTCATTTAAAAACGGTGTTGCGTGCAACGTAAGATATCGAAGAGATTAAATTTTAAAAGATACAAACCATTAAATATTTTGGTGTTTCATGTGCACATGGCCCCATGGTTTCAAAAATGTCATGGGTTCATAACATCCATGAGGCTTATTCATGCCTACATATGTTCATCATGAATACATGGATATAAGAGGAGAGTCTCGATTAGATGGTGTGGTCAACGACGATGAATGACTACACTCTGACACATAACTGACTTCATTAAAGATGTGGACCCGAACTCATGTATATAATTTAGTGCTTATTTCCTCAACATTTTGTTTTGGGACACATGTTTTAATGGTAACATTAATCCCTCAGTAGCTCCACCATGATCTTCTTTTCTCTGATTTCATCTTTAGCTACCACCAATGTTGATTCCTAGGAACCTCCATCACCACCCCTCCAGAAGGTTGAGATTGAGCTAATAATCCACTAACAAAGCCCTAATCCTCCATTGGACATCTCAGGATAGTATTATAACTCATATGATGGATCACTCCGCCACTTTTAAAGATTTATGAATTGAATACTGCTCCACCATTTTGTTGAGGGGTCTTCACCACTTGACGCCATCATCGACCATTTCCTCTATAGAAAAAAACCATAGATTCCTTTGGATACCTTGAACGTCCTCGTCCACAAAATATCAAATTTCATCCAGCCACTAATAAGGTAGATAAAAGTGTATCTATGAGGAGATTCACATTCAACATTCAAGAGGCCGCTACCACCTTTCTAAATGAATCCCATGAATCCATGAATATCCCAAATTTTCCTATAACCGCATAGCTACACCATAGCTTCACCACCTAACGCCATCAAGTGTCTCTACAAATAACAAAGAACCACTACTACCATAGATTTACAAGAATGATCCCAAGCCCACCATCACTTCTAGGGTTATCTTCCACCACAAATTTCTACACATTCATTCCTCATTGAATTCCTTTCATATTCAACCTGAAGAAGACGGCGAGCCACACTATTCCCACATGGATATCCACCACAAAAACAAAAAAATTTAACACCCAAGAGACTTAGTTGTGTATTTTATCACCCTATCATTCATGGGTGTATCTATGAACATAGATCCCTATGGTGTTAAGGGGACCCTTCCAAGGGTTTGAATATTTTCATGAGTATCAATATTAACCTATAAAAGGAGTCATTTCATTCACTTCTAAAAGAAATCGACACTGATGAGGGAGGAGAATTCCTCAGTAACGATGCTCAACCATGCTGTATTTCTTCCCGTTCTTTTATTTTCTCTTATTCTTACTTTCAATATTTATTATTCATTTTATTTTGAATATTATATTTACTTTATAAAAAATTAATCCACTCTTTTTTGTTTAAAACATTCTTTTCCTCGCGTCTATTTCATCCCATTTTCTTCTTTTTCTTTTTCATGTTTTATGTTTCATCTTATTTTAGAATTTTTTATTTAATATATAAATTTTTAATATTTCTAATTTATTTTCCATTATTTTATTATTATATAATATTTACCACTTTATCTCTCTAATGTCAATCCTTTTTATATTCCTATTTTTCATAATAATATTCTCACCCTTATTCATATTAGTTTATTTTATTATCTCTTTATTTCATTTCTTCTATTATTCCACACACCAATATGATCTATTACTCATGTTAATGGGAGGATAAGCTAAGGAATGGCCAAATTTAGGTCAAGATGTTCTTGAATTTTTCATATAAATAATTTAAAACTTGTGTTAGATATGAGTAGAATTCGTGGGTGAGAAAAATATCCTTCGTTGGGTAACTATCCCACAAATAAATGAAACTAAATATATTTAAATTATTTTTTTAATCTCTCTTCCATATCTTGATTTTATAAAAATTCATTCTACGGATTATATTGAGTCAATGTATGATGCATCATTGATAGAGCCGATTCCTAAAAGATGGCACACCATCGATCATGGTGTTTCATTCACCATGATTATAGAAGGAGGTGAAATTGGGATTTCTTAGGCATTAAATGATTAAAAAATTTCTAAATAAAAAAAATATTAATTCATTATGATATGTAATTTTTTAATTTTCAATCTAAATATAAAAAATGAGAATAATGATTGGAGAGAAAACTAAATCCAAAACAAATTTCTTTCATTCATAGTTTAATTTGTTTTTAATATTTAATGTATGTATAGGTTAGAATTTTAATTTTTCATGTGATATTAATATTTATTAAATAAAAAAAACAAAATATATTTACCTTGTGTTTCATAAAAAAATTAAAACAATTAAAATTAGTCTTTTTGAATTAGATTATGTTGGAAAAAATTTTGAGAAGATATTCAAGTGAGATGACCCTATTCATACACTATGATTCACTAGGAAACTAATTATAATTTCACATTCCCTATGGAAGGTATGTGTAAAATATTCATACAACCATAGTGAATAGAAATATGTATAAGAATCACCATTAAAAATTAATTCCCTTTATAATTCACATGGAAGGGTGTCATCTAGTGTCATATGATTCATTAGAATTATCTGATGGTTACATAGAGAAGGTTTTATCATAGATATTTAAATATAAAAATATATCCACATAAATATAAATTTCTCCCAAGTTATTGAAAAGTAGATATACAATTATATAATAAATAAAGTATTCAATCATCAAAAAAACCTCCAAAATATATTTAGTAGTTTAATTATTTTTCTTTTACTATTAAATCACTAAAAATATGAAATTAAACGATTAAATTATTCACTTTGATCACCAACCATATTCAACAAAATTACATGTATATTTCATGACATATATATGAGAGATAAATAAAAACTAGAAAAAATTCATTAGAACACTACACTTCCAATGTAATCCATCATTATGTCAAATGTAATCATTTAATAGAAACATTAAATGAATTCATTCTATAGTAACTATATTGATAATGAACAATATAAATATAGATACTCTTTCTTTTCATACATTTTTATTGAATAACCTTTTCAAAATACTTAAAACATTGTAAAAATAGATGAATAAATACCATACTTGTCTAGTAACTTTGGAACTATAGAAATATAATAATGGGTACACATATTACATACATCATACAGCTCATGGTTCTTCTAGACTATAAACCTTCATATAAATGGAAAACATAATATATATCGTCATAACATTGGGGAAGTAAACATTAATGGTTGATCTCAGATACATAGTAAGGTTAAACAAGGGAGATATATAAGCATATTTATGAGCATAAGGCTATGATGACACGATCGTGAAAATCGAATATCATACCTTGTATATCAATGATCATAATAATAAATCATATCATAAAGCATGCTAGCTCATAAGACATGAATCATAATGAAAAAAGAACAAAAACCAGGAAATAATAAAATAGAAGTAAAAAATCAATTTTTTCAGGCACATAAGAATATAAAATGATTTCCATAGTATTCAACAAATTAAAATCAAGGCCATATTAGTGGAAAAATTCAACTAATGAATTGGGTTCATACCACAATTCCCGCCCTATATTACTGAACTGAGTTCACTCCTCATTCATGAACTGTAACACTAAAATGATTTCACTTATCATTCCAGCCATGTCTATCTCATTGGATATAAATATTTTCCCAATGAATTGATGTGAGATATAGGTCATATTCATCTCTTAATAAAATGATTCATACATGTTCCAAAAAATCATAAATGTTCATTTAATAACCCTTGAAATAAAATAGGTATTATAAACTAGTAATAATATAATAACCTTTGTAATAATATGGGTTTCAAAATTCATTCATCACAAAAATAACTCGTGAAAATATGTTGGTTCTAAAATCATATAAACTGTGAATGAGAAACGAGATTCATAAACATCATGACATATAAAATTATTCATTCAGAAAAATAATATGAATGTAATCTTTGAATAAATTCCAAAATAAATTCATGATTAACTCCAATGGATTCTATCATATAAGGGAAATAATTTTAATGATCCTCTAAAAACATTTCTTAAATAAAATACTACTTATGTATTGGAAAATATTTAAAAAAACATTAAACATTTTCAAAATAATTTTTCTTTTATTATTGATTTAAAAAAATATACAAGATTATTATAAAATAATAAAACATATTTAAAATAATTCTTCCTTTTATATGATCTTCATGTACCATTTGAAAACATTTTACAAAGTAATTTTTAAAATGTTTTTTTCTAATAAAATAGATTTCTGACCGAAGAGTGAAATATTGTCATATTTTCATAAAAACAATTTATTAATAATTTTAGGTTATAAGGAGTGGAAATAGAAATAAAACATGTATTAATCATGAATAACTAGAGTATAATAAAATATATTATTTTTCGTGAGATATGGATCATATGATTTCAATAAAGGATGTATCATCATATACAATCTTGATAAACAATGAGATTGTTTCAATAAAATATTAGCACATTGTAACATAGAATCAAATTTTCCACGGATGAAAATGAAATTAAATAAAGATTAAAATATCATGAAATTATGTATTTTCATAATATAAAATTTCAAATTGATGTATATACACCTCAAAAAATAATATAGGTTTATAATAAAAAATGTGTCTCAAAGAAGGAAAACTAACACAAAACTATCTTACTGATTTGGTTACATTTGAAACATTAACCCACTAGAATAAATATCATATTATTTATACAAAAATAACCATAATATTTTTTTAAATATTCATTGAATAAATCCATGTGATTTATACATACTATAAAAAAAATGGGTGATGAATATATTATGTATCTCACAAAAATAATAATTGAGATGAAATCCCCTTACCATGTGTCTTGAATCTAATTATATTTGTTCAATATTATTTTATAATAAATATATGTTTATTATACATACATTAAATATTCATAATTTTATACCTAATAATTTACAAGTTATGATTATGACTTCATATTACCCTCTTGTTAATAATCCTTTGTTATGGATTCACTTCGGGTAATGTAAGCTTTTTTTCGCATGTGTCCAAATTTGTTATATATTTTCTCTTTATACATATATAATTAATTCATGAATTTAAAAAAATGATATAAATATAATTCATATTCATTATATGTGTATTATAATAATTTATATATTAAATAAGTATGAAATGGAATACACTGTTCATGGAGATGGTAAGTCGTACGTACGCATGTTGTTTCCATTTTTATTTACATATTCAATGAAATAAAGAAACTAAAACATATGTGTATATTAGTATTATAAAATTTAAGTATCATTATAATTTTATATATATCATATAATCTCACCAAACCCATCCTTAATACCTACCATGTATTTTTTGAATGAATCACATCGCTTTGAGGGGCGATAGTCCACACTTTCTCAAATAAAATTATTATATTTACACCTAATCAAAAGTGACAAGATATGTTTTTTAAAAGGAATAAAAAAAATTGAATACATAAAAAAATATAATATATGAAATATATTAATAGAGTTTCCATCATAATTTCCACTGTGAGACATGGAATCATACAAATCAACAATCATCATTTAGTGATGTGGTATATCACCATAAATATAAACCGAATGTTTGTTACCCATTAGATGGATGTGTGTGTAAGTGTAGGTATAAAACATAGAATAAATTTTCCTATTATATTTAAAATATTGGTGTTATTATAATATCATGGAAGATAGTGAGTGGAGGGGGTAGAGAATGAAAATAAAAGAACAGTTCATGGGAGAATACATTACCTCTTAATCGGGTAACTCCTTTTGGTTTGAGCCAAAAGGATTTCTTGAATTTGTTTATACCCTAGGGGAGGATTATAGGAGTAATAGAGGTATGTTATAAATATTATTTGTTTGATATTATACATACCTATGTGGTTTGATAGGTGTGAATAAGAGGGAGTGTTGTGGCCATTTATAGGGAAGGGAAAGAAGACCATTGACATTTTTTGAAACCAAATTCAGGGTACACACATTTTTACCTAAAACAATTCATACCAAATAAATATAACCCAATAATATAAGTTTAATTTCAGTAATATTTCCATAAAATTAGTTTTTAATAATTATCTATGTCTTTTTATGTTAGAAATTTATGGTTTAGTACTTTGTTATTCTAATTTTTCTCTCTATTGTTGTAATTAATTTTAATCAGATTCACAAATATTTTTTGCAAAAACTACATTTACTATATTAGACATTATATATTTTTCAAAATTAAATTATTTAATCTATTATTATGAATCTTAATCCAAAAATTTCAGGGATTTAATATTAAAAAAATCCCATTTATCGAATGGGATTGTATGCTTATAACGAAAAAATATCCCAAAGTTTCCAATGTTTTCACACCCAATTTCAATGTGGAATTGATTACAAAGACCTATTTTAGATTAATTCATTAAAATATAATCTAAATAAAATTTAAAATAAAATTTAAATAAAATTTATAATTATAAATAAATTATATGAAAAGGTTGTTCTTAATGAATTTCTGGTGTTTTTCACTAGTCATCTAGAAATGATGTTTTTTGAAAAATCCCAAAAACCCAACCTAGGTAATTTTTGCATTATAAAATAAAAAATATGTTTATTTTAGGAAATTGATTTTTTAAATGTCTCTGAAATTAATTTTATTATTTATCACAGAAGGATATTAAAATCATATCCTTTTAGAAAATATAATTATTTTATATATAAGAACATTACCAAAAACTATAACTTTTGTTATAAATACATTTTCTTTCTGATAAATCATAACAATTTTTATAAATTAGTTATTACTATTCATATTACTATTTATAATTTTTTGTTTATAGTTATCTTTTTTTAAAAATTATATCATTAAAATTTTTTTTCATATAATCTAAGTGTTGTGTGAAATGTACTCTAATTGGTTGTTTCATGTGACATACAACCGGTTTTTGTTGATTATAATATACTATAATATAGCATTTCATTTAACAATGATTTTTTGAATTTAATTTATAGTAAGTTAATTTTTTATATGTCGAGTCAATTCAATGGTGAAGGAATATTTTACTTAGAGAAACATAATAAATCAATGAAAATTAATTCATTCAACAAATATCCCTAAAAATACGGGTTGTTACAATAAATCCTCATCTTTGATGGGTTTTATATTATTAAACTATATTATATTACACTTATCCTTCTCTAAAAAACATCTTCTACTCATATATTATATCAAAATCTATTTTGATCATTTAGTATTAAAATTAAATTTCAAAATATATCTTTCATCTCAACTTCAAAATATATTTTTTGAAATTTGAACCATTAGATCCTAATATAAATTTATATCACCATTGATTGATTAAATTACATTGGGTTCGATATTAAATTAAACCATGTGTAACTCATCAAGACACATATGAAATGAAATGAAATTAATATTCTATAAAGGGAAATTACATGGTAATGTAAATCACAATTTTTTTTCTGTCAAAAATAATGAATTCATTGAATTTCTGCTAATAATTTAAAAAAATTAAAAAAAGGAAGTGTCAGAATTTTACTGTCATTGTTTTTTATCCCAATATGAAACATATTTATATTTGTTACATGGTTTTAAACACAATTACCACCATAAAAAATCACAACCATGATAGATAATCCATAACATATTTATATAGCTACTTTTCTTTTTTACATTATGGAAACATGATCTCTATCCATTTCTATTTAATTTTTTAATATTCCATTATTGTTCCTCCTAAAACAAAAAACATTTTCTTCATATTCCAGGACTGAATATATCAAACGATTATTTTTTTGGAACATATTTTTTTCCCTGATTATTGGAAAAATATCCACGAACCATGGCATCTAGTGTACCATTATTCTCAAACCCTTCAATAGTTTTTTCTAAAACTAGAACCATATACTTCTCTGATAACCATAATGATGTATTTCTGTCATCTTAATATTCAAAAACATGAATATTAAAATTGAACCCCATATAATACCATTAATTAAGAAATATCATTATGTACCTCTAAACACTTATCAACTGTTTGAGTTACTTACTTAGACTACACATGATATGTATGTTAATAATAAAAGTATGTTCCACATTCAATACCAATAAGTGTAACTCATTTAATCAATAATAAAACTCTAAATTTTAAACATCATAATTAATAAAAAAAAGTACACAACTTCAGATTTTTTTAAATAGCTAATCATAAATAAATCTCAAACATTTAGTGAATCATAAAAACATCATTTATAGAATAATAAATATACTCAGGGAAATATATAATAATCGAATTTCGTTCCATAAATACAAATCATATTTTATTCCAATCATCCCTTATGATAAAAAAATCCCTTAAACATGTTATAAACTAATTTATCACACACAATATCAACCAACATATCTGAAAAGGTCATAAACATCCATAAAAATACCAAACTCATAACCTCACACACATACACACCCATGTATATTGTAAAATATAATGTTTCTACTTATAAAATATCTTTATGAATATATAACCCTTCAATTATAGATTTATTAACTATAATGATATGTATATTTGTCTTTATCTCTACCATTGGTGAAAAAATAAAAATAAAAAATGATACAATGGATGGAATCATCATGCATTAGCATTGGGAATGTTGAGGTTGAACTAACATTATCATCCCCTCTTTTTGTAATGCATCTCATGGAAATAGTTTGATAAAAACTAATAAAAATTAAACTTTATATGAATTAAGTATTACTTCTGGATTAATTTATAGAAACATAATAAGGAAAAGGTGTTCATTGGTATCAATAGTCACTGAATAGAAAATATAAATTGTATTTATTTAAACACTAAGGGGAATTTGATTACAAAAACCATACAACATAGATAATGGTTCTTCCCCTTTAGGATAGTTTTGTTTTGTGTTCATCAAAATTAATTGGTTTATTAATTATAATTTAGAAACATATCAATCATTCTCTATACTAACGGTATTGAATTTTTTCCTTATTATTCCAAGTAACACACAAATAACCTATTAAAAAATTCTTATAAAAGTGTTGGATTTACCACCAAAACTTCATCTCAATAAAAATTATTATATCAATAATTAATTAGTTTTAATTAGATATTATAAACCACTATCTTACTTGTATTTACTTTAATGAGCATCAGGATTCTCTATAAAAATATGAAAAGTGATATTTTAGGGGATTATACATATAATTCACAAAATGAATCAGTATTACAACATCATGTTTTGAAGTCTCACTTTAGAAAAAACGTATAATCATTTTCCTAAAATAATTTTAGTTAACTTTGATTTCAATATTTATCCTGTAAGAACCTATTTAGCACTGAAATTATAGTAAAAAAAAGATTCACATTATCCATTTAAGATACTTTTAATACTTCTTATGAATATTTATATAATGGAAAAATAATGTGGGGTTATTAGATTCATTTAAAAGATTCATGATGTGTTTCATCATTAAGATCATCAAAATCAAAAAAATCATTTAATTTTTTGAAAACATCTATATAATAACCATTATAATTTCTAATAAATAATATAACATCATATTATATTTAATAATGATAGGCTTATCTATCCATTCATTTATGTTGAGGATGTTCTCAACACATATTTTTTAAAACATAGAGATGTCAAACATAAATGATACTTTGAAATCAATGTTCTTGGATCTTATTATAATCCATATAATTATTTATTCACCCAGTAATATATATATATATATATATATATAATCTTCATGTAAAATGATATTAATATTCTTAATGAAGACATCCATAAAAATTAAATATTAAAGAATGTTTAATTAAGATATATTTATAAAATATTATCTCTACATTGAGTTGTGAAAATATAAAGTATAATTATTTATTTTATTCTAGAAACAATATAAAAATTCACATAAAATTTAATAAATTAAACATAAAAATATCCACTCTATACATACATTTAATTATTCCTTATTACATCTCTTGTCTTATTAAACTAGTTTCATAAAACCTGTGAGGTTTCAATATAATTATTACTTAATGGATTTAGATATTCCTAAAAAGTGGGTTTTTTATCAAACCAATCCAATGTCACATTAATTTCATGAATCCACATAGGATACATAAATGATTCTTATACACTATTCGGTTAAACATATAAAACCATTGTTGTGTGGGATGTAGTTCTTATCCCATAATGTTTTTTCAACATTAATGTATAGTTCCATTTAGTTTTCATTTCTAAATCATTAATGTATTATAACCATTAAATTAATTTAATAAAGGAATAGAAAATACCCTACAACACTTTAAATTATTGGTATTATAAAAATTAAACACATAAAAGGAAATATATAATTTTATATGTTACATGAAATATTTTTTATTGTGATTAAGTATCCGTGACTATTTCCTCAAGAATAAATGACATGTACTTTTTCCACTAATATGGTGGATGTTTTTTTTGTCAAACCATGTTTATTCCTATAAATTATGATATTTTTTTGAGGATTGAATCATTTTAAATACTAATATATAATTATATGATTTCCTTAGTAGTATTAAACCCCTTTACCTCTATATAATTCTTTTCTTTTTAAATGGAATATTATCAATAAATAATTAATTTCATTCTATGAAATCCTGGTAAAACTCAAAAAATTCTTACCGTCTTCCTAAATGAATAAGTCTTACTTGATTCCAATAAGGTTATAATGAAGTAACATCAATGTTTTCTGAGTTATTTTTATGGAGTTTCTTAAATTTTAAATATAAAAAAAATAATGATGATGATGATTATATGTTTAGTGACAAATATGGTTCATGATGAAAATTAAATATTTTATATTGATATATTTAATTTAGTAGGTACAACATGTGATTATTTTATTTGGTATATCTTTAGTGAAATTAAATGCCACTATTGGTTCATGAAGGTAATATTTCTAAATTATTGTAGAGTGAGTTTGAGGAATCCTCATTGTCAATTTATGAAGTCCGACAATAACCATAAGGTATAAAAATATGTATTGTGTCACATTAATTCAATACATAAAATCATCATATAGTTGATGCACATATGTCTTTAGTTTTAAAAATACATCGTAAGAATGATTCATTCCATCATAAGGTTCATTATAACATCTTTTTGAGGTACAAAAAGAATCATAGGGAATCATCATAAGTTACAAATGTTCCGAAAAATCAAAACAAGAGTTTACTATATTCTATGAGAACATTTATATCAGGAATATGAACTAAAAATTATAGAATATGAAAAGTTTATATAACATTAGGTTTCATGTAATATGGACCAGTTTATTGTTAAAGGATATCTCATAAGATAATAAGATAATGCAAGACTTTCCAACATGTAAGATACATGAGATCTGTATATGATACAACTACATCCTATGATCAAAATTCCACATAATATGGTTGATATCAAATGATATAAGATATTTTGAAGATACGATAAGGGAATATGTTATGATTATTTATAATATGTTTTCTATATTATGAAATGGTATAGATTAAAAAATATTATTATCTATGAAATTATTTTATATAAAAATGAATAATTAAATCAACTGATGATTTTGAACTCTAATTAATGCAATTAATAAGAATGATCATGTAAGAGGATCATGATTCGTGTTGTATAATTAAAGACTTATGATATGACTTTAAATCCTCATTTAGGAATACCATTTCATAATATTATGAGTCTATACACATGTAGAGTAATGGAAATGTGATAAATGCTATGGAATTTTATAGAATTTAGAGGATAGAAACAACCATAGAACTCGGAGTATTTAATAGGATTACTTGATAAAGAATTATAAAATTATTAATGATGAAATAAAAAAGAAAGAAATTTACTAATTTAGACAATAATAATTACTACTATATATCATTATTGAGTTTCTAGATTTATACATTGAAAATTAATTTTCATGATTACATAGTGGATATATATCATTATGTAATTGAATAAGGAACTCGTTTCATGAATTTTGATTCTAGATAATTGGGTTACTTATAACCTTTAATAAAACAACAACAAGGAGAACATACGAATGTCAGGAGGAATTTATGAATAAGGATACTTTTTTCCTTGATTAATCAAAGAGCTGAGGAGAACCAACTCATATGAGGATCTGGAAGGATCATAAAGATAGATGATGATGGTTTGAAAACTATATGGGTGAATAAACCTGAATATTTTTTCATGACAGTTTTGGTTTATTCAGCATGTTTTTGGAGGTGGATATACTAAAAGTGGTGTTGAAAAAACCAAGATCTAAAGTATATATTTCTTATTTTGGGTAATTGATTTTTTTTGGGTAGTTCATTTTATGATGTATTATTTGACTTTAAATTAGTATCGTAGTGAGTCTCATTGTTAATTATATTAATAAGGACTATAGTGTAACCATTTTGATTGATAGTGAATAATATATTATTTAATAAAAACAAATTAGTTAATGAATTATGATTTTATATCCATCCTATTTAATTAAAAATGTTCCAGTACTTTTTTATTTAAGCTACCAAAAAACCATATGTGAGTAATATAGATTGAGAGGTTTAGGACTTTATACATCCAAATAGGATTAAATAAAATGGTAATTTGTAAAAGGTACAACTGATTCTCCCACACATAGGGATCTAACTATTCTTGGGCATCACAAGTGGTATTAGTGATGATCACGGTTCCAACTAAATATCTAAGAGGTTTATGAATATGGTGAATCAATTTTTTATGAACAATCAAGGGGATCATATTTTTAGAGGAAATAACAAAAAAAAGTGGAGTAATATGACTCCACCCTAACTTTTATCATTTTTTCCAAATATATGAAATGATGAATAAATTTTGTTTCCCTAAATTCTTTTTGGATCAACCCTATTTTGTGATAAGATAAATTTTTATGTTGATAAAAATTCCCAAAATTTCATTTCCAATGATCTTCTAAAAAAATTTAAGTATATTTTAAGAGAATCTAAACTGCTAATGGGATTTGGGAAAAATTTAAAAGTTTTCATAGTTGAAATATATATATCATAGAATACATGTTATATTTATGGAGGAGCCTATTTTGGTATATTAAAATACACATCAATGAAAACACATATAAATATTTTATAACGATTAATGAAACTATTGTCATTATCATGGTTTATAGTGGGAGTCTATATGATTCAATATTTTTTAGAAAGATAATTTGTGTTTTTAGATTGGTTAAATCCATGTATTTTAGCTTTAAAAGAAAAGATGATATTTCTCTCTATGAAAATTACAATCTTATAATTATTTATGATATAATGAAAAATTCATCTTGTATTAATAATGTAAAAGAGGATATGATCATTAAGGCCATGATAAAGAATAAATTTGGGGATGATGATGTTGCAGAATCAATTGATTCTAATGATGATGAAGATGTTGATTAAATCAAAAAAGTGATATTATTAACCAAATAAAATAAATATGAGATTATGGTAGTGAATTATAAAACAATACCTAATGTTTTTCAACTATATTTACATTTATAATTTTGAAAAATAATTTCAAAAAAACGAAAACCATGATTAAGAGGAAGAAAAACGTAAAAAATATATGTGGATAAAGAACACGAAGAAGAAGTATAGTGAAAATTGATATAGTTTTATTATCAAGAAGGAACAGTATGACTCAATATATCAATCATACATTGAATTTATTCATTTTTTCATCTTTGTGATGGCTTTTATTAACTATGCACTAATAAAGATAGAGAAGAAATAAAAAACATGTGACGATGATGAAAGGTGTGTTAGATGATTCCTAAGAGTATAATACACAACTCCTGAATGAAAAATAATAATATAATGAAAGAGAATAGGAATGTAGATTCTAAAAAGTAGAATTATTTTAAAAGGGAGCTATCATACATTAATGATGTTATTGAACATAAATTAAATGTTTCTGAGTAATAAAATATTATCAGAGAATGTGTTGAGAATTTAGTCACGTAAAAAATAATGTTATCTGAGACATAATAAATTTTCCATTGAGATAAATATTATCTGAATAAGGTATGATAATACCTCACCAAATTAGATTATGTTAAAGTGTAATCTTATTATGAAATAGATATAAAGAATTCCATCATCCATGTATAATATGGATTTAATATAATTCAAAATATTTTTATTATATTTGATACATTATGTTTTGGAATCATCTATAAATGAGTTCAGTCTAAAAAGGAAATTGAAAAATAATATTTTTCCTCAAAGGATATATGAAAATATCGAGAAAACCACTTACCCTAGTCAATGTTATTCTCATTTATGATTTAAAAGGAAAATCTATATTATTGATAGATATTTCATCAACATGGGAGACCCAGATCATGGGTTTTTAATGGTGTTATAATATATATAGACAAAAGTCCAAATCATTCAATTACAAAATGTCATTTTTAGGTATGATGTATAAAATAGGTTGGATCTGTGGTGAGAGTATATAAAAATATTCTAAAATTAGTAAAATAATTTTCAAAAAAAGTTCAAATATTTCCTCTCATAATATATTGGGAATTTTAGAATATGTTTTCATTAGATGTTGATAGGTGGGTAATAAGGATATGAAATAAAAGGCTATCATACTAACACATGTTATCTATGGTTTGAAAGGGAAGTAAATTTAAAGGTAAAAGGTTGAATGTCATATTATATGGATAATTCCATAAATTTATGTAAAAGATATAATGAAGAAGATCATTTAGTTAAAAAAATCCCTAATATTGTGAGAATATTTTTCATAGAAGAGATAAAAAATGGATAATGCATAAAATAGTTACAATTATATTAGAAGTAAAATAATTTCTCGTGAAAATGTCCTAGTTAGTGAGGGGTATTCTAAAAGTGAAAAAATTACTATTTAAGGATATTTATATATGGGATGATATCAAGTTTGACATGCCCTCATGGAATATATGACCATCCTTCCATCTCAAGAATAATTAATTAGATGTTTTTTAATGTATTCCAAAATGAACATTCCCTAATGAGAAATGTTCCAAAAAAACTCCAGACATGGAAAAATATTCCATGAGTAAAAAAATTCAATTTTTGAAGGATAATAATAAAAAAGTATTCATTAAAAAATATTCCCACACTATGGTTGGAGGATGTAATAAAATTGTGTTGACAGAAAATTATACATCGTGATATTACCACTAAGTAATAAAGATGACTCATGTTATTCACTTGTGTCTGTATATTGTTTCACTACATATAGGTAATTTAATGATAAATATGATACATGTATACACTATATTGGAAATAAAGATTCCATTGGTGACTATTCTAACTACCAAGTAGAAGATGATGTGTGTATATCCCTTGAGAGGGTGAAAAGATGAATATAAGTTATAAAATTATAACTATGAATCTAATATAGAATTTCTACAAAATGTTTTAAATATTGTGATTGATATATAAAAATGATAGTTATATCTCTTATTTCAGATTATATATTACGTGTAAATAAATGTGTAGTGCTATTAAAACTATATTACAATTTATATTTATATGTTTCCAAGAGATAAAAACGTGTTTTTAATCCTTATAATTCTATTTTAAACATCCACTAAAGGAGAGTTATGTTGGAATTAAATACAAGTGATTTTTTGGACTTTACTAAATACATTTTTCTATCACCAATTTTTTCTAAAATGGGTTAGCCAAATAATACATAGATCTAGCTAAGTAAAGGATCATTTATAACAAAATCTTGTGGTATCATCTGTTCATGAAATTTGGATCATGATTCGATTGTGAATTTAAACGGGTATATGAAACATTTTATAAAAAATATAAACATTATGATTTGTGGGATGAGAGGTCCCCTTTATTCATTTTTCTTTTTGTAATAAATAAGAGGGAGATGATATACATAGAGTTTACTAACATTGATAGGGTTTTTTAAAAAAATAATTTGGAGATTAATGTTCCAGAAATAATAAGTTTTATTTTTTATTAATAAGTACATCTAGAATAGATATCAATGTACATTAGATTATGTGAAGTGATGTAAAACCATGATAAATAGAAAATGAATATGATAATGAAGGTCATGTATGTTTGTTGGGAAAGGTGGTTCATGTTTCCTCTTAAATAACATGGATGGATTGATTTAATATAGAATCTCAAACATGTGATTGTTATTTTCAAAATTCTTAATTGATATAAAAATGTCTTTATTATAAATTATATACTATATATAATCAATTATTTTGAATATAAGGAGTCCCTTTGAAAACTGATTGAGTTTTTGAAGTCGTATGAGGAAGTCTGACTATCAGAATAATGTGAATAAATGTTTTCCTGATTACATATAAATAAAAACACCATATGGATTAGACAAATGTGTGTATTATAGTTAAAAGACCTTTTATTTTTGGTATAAGGATTTAAAAATGTTTATTTAGTCCCTAATAATGTTTGTGTGAACTCCATCAAGAAGTAAAATGATCTTTATAGGGTACCATCATATGCTATATATGAACACAATAAAAAATCATATATTTTTGTATATTCTTTAAGAATAATGAAATGAGATTAAATAAAATATTATAGAAAAATTTAATGCCTGTAAGATATATAAATCCACATAAGTAGGGTAGTCGTTATATGAAAGGCCACCTCATAGGATACATACATCAAATAATATTTTCTAATAAATAGGACACATGGGATATATTTATGATACAACTAATTCATAATAAATCCAGTCAATTAAAGATGGGATTCATCATTAGATACGTAATCTTCATAAGATATGTGATGAATATATGATATGTGGCATCATATGATATGTTATATCACATGACTTGAATGAGTTTTAGAAATTTTAAGAGTTCCAAAATATATATTTTCAAGCTATTTGATAATTGAATCACATAATGATATTAAACAAAAATTTAATGATTTAAAAATAATTATATTGCAAGAGGATATTGATTCATGATAAAAATGGAGGTTTATTATGAAAATTTTCACCCAATATATAATAATTCCTAGGCATGAACACATAAATCCATACAAAAATGGTGGAACTCCATTATAGATTAATAATATGGATTTTATTGGAATTTATAAAAAGGAAAAAAATGTAAAATATTCATAAAAATATATGAGTATGATTAAGAAAAGAATTCAAATTTGTTTTATTTATGATATAAATAATACAACCATTGATCTATTTAATATAGTATAATAATATGGTTGCATATTATAGAGTTTCTAAAATAAAATATTGGAAACTGACATTCATGATTTCATATTTAATATATGTGTGTCAAAAAATGAGTAAGGAATGTGTGTTGATAATTTTTATATGTATTAATTGACTTTAGAACAAGATATTTCACAATAGTTTAAAAGAGAAGTGATAAATTTCATGGAACATTTAATAAGGGGGATACTTATTGTTTGTGATTTTATGAATTATTAATTACCACCATATTATGTTTTGGACTGGAATGTATATAAAATAGGATAAACATGTTCATAAAAATACCTCAACATATATACATTATAATGTGTTCATTCACAAAATAGTTTATTTAGGATGTTTGTGGAGGGAGATATACATCAAGAGGTGTGGAAGTAACCTCATTCTAATGGGGATATTTTTTTTATTTTGTACCATTAATTTTTTTTGGGATGTGGGATCATGGGACATATTATTGGAATATAGTGTAGAAACATTGTGGAACTCTTTTTTGATTGTACTATATAGTTTAATGATATAACAACATGTGTTTAGAGTGTATAATCTGTAAATGAGTTGACTAATAAATCACAAAAAAGTATAAATTTTTCAAACCAAACATTGTAAACCTACATATATTGTGTCTTCATCATTTTAGTATTAATTATTTTGAAGTTGATTTATTTAAATTGAGATAGTTGGGTAATTAAAAAATCTAATTAGATGAATTAAAATAGAGAATTCAAAAAAAAGGGACCAATGATTTACATCCATCTTGATGGCTAAATCAAACCTATGCATCACATATTGAATTTTTTTCACTTGTTCCACATGAAAATTATAAATTTTTTCCAAGTGAAATCATCAGAAATTTATTGAAAAATATTTATTTCCATTAATGAATATATTCATAATCTCAATATATATATTTATTTCAATGAAAAACATCTATGGGATTTATTTTTTGGAATCTCCACCCTTGTTTGTGAAGATGTAACATATTTACATTTTATTATCTGGAAAAAAACCCATATATTATCTTATTTGAGAAATGATTCAAGAAAAATATATCTTTTAAGGGAAACCTTATAATGTTTTTTAGTGTTCACCAGTTCTCTATGGTATACCTCATTCTCATCCTTCATTCTCATGTAACATGCATTTTTGTAAATTATTATATGAAAATTGATACCTATAACACACCAATCATGAATTATAATATTTTTATAAAATAATTCAAAAAATATTAATATTTCCTATAAATTTAATCAAATTACTTATCATATATTAGTTAAAAACATTTTTGTTTGTATTTTTAAATAGTAACAAAGAGATTATAATGAATGACATTTTCTTTAATCCACGATTATTAAGATAATCTACGATTTTAAGTGATCCATCTATCATTAATTTGATAATAATACACTAAAATTACTAAATAAATTAATAACCCTTCCACCACCTATATTGAGTTATAAATACTAATTTTCTAGTATCTATGTATGATTATTTCAAGATTAATTCCAAGAAACATGCCCTATACGATCTTTCTCATTAATTTTTATTTAATTACTAAATACATTGAAAACTATACATAAATATATATGATATAAATATTTTATATATATTTTCATCCAAGTAACATGATTAATCATATCTGATAAAATATTTCTCAATAACATGAAATTTATTCATATCATGAAAACATATTTGTTTATATTTTCTCCCCAAATTTTATCACCGAGTATTTTCTCACCACTAAAAATGAAATAAAAAATAGTTTTAAAATTTTTAAATGTATCATATTAATTAAATAACTCATTTGTAAATATCCATATTCTCTACAACCCCAATAGTCTAAAAAGAATGAAAATATTCATGAAAAAAAATCTTTTTTTTGAAATTATTACATAAAAAATCATTAAATTTTTTAACTACTCATTTTTGTTGCATTAAAAAACAAAATTATGTGGGTTTAAAATCATGTTTCCTTATATTACGTAAACGTTTGAAAAAAATAACTTTTTATTTGTTTGATATTTCTTCTTCTAAAAATTTATTTTATGTTTTATAATTCAAAAATAACCTTTTAAGGTAACATTCTTCAATTTATTTACCATTTATATATCTTCATCTTTCTAATGGAACCCACATGTCATTGATATTTTTATAATATATTATTTTTAATTAGTTTTTAGATAAATAAATTTTCAAATGTCTTTGGCCCTAAATTTTATATTTTTGATTCTTTTGTATTATGAATGATTTCTGCATGATTAGGAGTATCCATGCACCAATTATACATGGGGTTATACTAACATGATAGTTTCATTGAACATGGTAATTTAATTCTTATAAAAAAGTTATTTTGATTTAGAGGAAACCATGTGGCCTATATTGGATTACCTAGTAGGGGAAGAACATCTAGAATATGGTTTGGAATTCCGTGGTATCAATCTAGGTTCCTAGAATTTTAATTATAATACATAAACCAATAAAAATAATATAATAATCACTCCCCTCATAACCCTATTCTTTTCCATGAGAGTCATCAACCCCCTATGTGGAATGTTCCCTTCAGATGGCTACCACCTCCTATCCCACCCCAGTCGCATGACACCAATAGCCAAGTTGGCCATATAATATAAACATTTTCCCTCTATCTTGATCTATAAATTTGTAGTTATGAATCATATATATGACCTCATGCATGGACTCCATCACATCCACTCAGATCATCCAATGGTTCAGTTGACTTTTTTGGTTATCTCCCTATATATGGATGTATTCCATTTTTATTAACCTCTTTTACGATGTTTTTATTCTACATATGGGGTTCTCATATTCACGAAATCCTAGAGGATTTCTGTTTCCATTTGTTTAATTTGGTTTTTTAAGGATCATATGTGTTCCTTGGTTCTATATTGGGTGTCCTCTCTTAGAGGCGATGTGTTTTGGAAAATCCACAAAATTTTTGGGGTAGTTGATTCATTGGACCTCCATCATAATTATTTTTATAAATTATTTTTTAATAATTTAATTATAATATTTTTATGTTCACATTATTTCCCATATTAGTCCTTTCATTGTGTTTTAAGTGGATTTTGGGCTAGGCATTATATTTGGTCAAATTCCACTTGCCTCTAAAATCACTGTAGTGCCTCTATAATGTGTTTTGGATATTGTAAGATCAATATTGTGGTCAGACCTATGATTTAAAATCCAAATGTTGTTTGACATGTATTTCAATATGTTTTAATGACTTCTAATGTATGATGGTTACATTTTAATGGATGGATTCACTTTCAATTTGGCCCGGATAGAAGGATTTGATTATTTCAGAATTTTAATTGACATCTATTCAAATGTTTAGTTTGAATAATTTTGAAGTATTTTTTTATAAAATATATATACCCAAACATCTTTTGATATAATTTTGAGACCATAGCTGGCAGAGTGATTTGGAATGGATAGTAAAATTTTGGTACTGATGTTTTTTGAATGGGGTTCTTGGTAAAATTTTCTTTCATTTTAAAGTTCACTATTTATTGTATAATGTGATTTTTAATGGTATGTGTTTGGTTTTATAGATGGATTTAAATGTATAACAGTTTAGTAAATTTCCATTTCAAAATATTTTTGAAAAGTGGTACTTGAACAGTATATGAATATTTTAGTATCACAAGTTCCCTATAATGGATTAAATAGATCATTAAATTAAATTACATTAAAAATGTGTTAGAACCACATTTTGAGCCATTTTTGTGTGTGGCAATATTACTATGTGAACCCATGGGGATTATTTTATTTATATACACTTTTGATGTTGATAATTGAATGTGTGATTAGGCATGTTTCTTATGAGGGTGTGTGTGGTGAGAAATGAGTTATTTTCAAATGTTTTATATTTTATTTATATGATTACTAGATTCAAAATACATATTTTGACTTATAATTATTGTACCTGGAATATAGTAGGTGTCCTGTGTGAGGTAAAACCTTAATTGGGATAGAGGGTTTACTATGGAGTGTTTAATAGGTACATATTGGATTGATGAGAAGGAATATGATATAATAATTCAATAAATATTGTTCATTCCTATTGATAGAGGAGTTACAAGGACATCCATTTTTGGATGGTTTGATGGGACTAATAGGGATGTGATTTGTTCCCCATTTCCAACCTATAGCTTGAGGATAATTCCCATTACACTAGATCCATTAGGAGTACATATGGGATTAAATTTATTATTATATTTTACTTCCCTTTCTTAGTTAGATTATTTATATATCTACATGATTGTTTATTTTGGATTGAGTTTCCCTAATTTCTTGGTTCTAATATTTTACATATGTACGTCCTTTTCGTTTTTTCGATTACATTGAATTATTTTGTTTTTATAAGTTTTAAAATTACAATTTTTAAAGGAAAATGTTTGGTTTGTCATAAAATATTTTTCAAAAAATCAATTCCCTCAAATTGGATACCAAAAATAGATTTTCAAGTAATTCTCATAAAGGGGGGTAAAAAAAATTTTGGATTGTTTTATATCGATTAAATTACACATTCCAAGGTATAGAACATTTAATTTAAATTATTTAATTATCTAGGTTTTTATTTCATATAAAACCAATGTTTTTTTAAAATTTACATGTAGAATATTGGGTAAATTGTTTTCTTAAACCACATGAAATCCTAAATGATAAATTATTATTCAAAAATGAAATTTATAAATGTTTTTCCTACAAAAATCCATCTATTTATTGGTTGTTGGACTACATGTAAAATTAATTCTCATGCTTAAAATATCCATGTCGCTAGTTCTAGTTCTACTTCAGATAGCTCTCTGAGCATTTTATTTTTTGTGGATTTGAGGTGAGTTAGTTATCTTTTATAATTAAACCTATGGTTAATTTTACCATATATTTTTGGAAACTATTTTGATATGAAATAATTTTCATTTCATGGGCCATTATATGATTTATATTTTCTGGTTATGATTTTACTTCTTTTTATAGTTTAAGGGTAGCTATATCTATGTGAGATTGGGATGGAACTGAAGGTGGATTTGGTATCATTTATAGTGGAGGTAGACTAAGTTTTAGAGTAGATATTTATTTTATAAATTCCATTACTACTATATTATATGTTATTTTTCATTTTATTTGGTATTTAATTCTAATTTAAATATGATTCATTAGTGTTTTTTAGTAGAATTATTTTTCTATTAAAACACTGATTATGAGTGATACCATTATGAAATCTATTACGATGATTCCAAAAAAAATGTTTTACTTAAATGGTGATCAAGAACATCCATTAGTGTTGTTGTGGTCTATTTTATATGCCTATTTAATGGACTTCCCATGTCGGTTCAATGAAAATTGTATTAGAGGAGAGGTTATTTTCTCTATATGATCCTAAGCCTCATAAATTCATTTTTTATTAATTTTGGTGACTTTTTAAGAATGATCATGCATTTTTCATTAGAAATGATTAGAGAGAGTCTATATATCTCTTGTCTTCCTTGATCCTCAGGTTTATATGGGATGTCTGATTAAATTTTGAATTTATTATTTCATATGGTTTATTATTTATATTTTGTTTATCATTATTTTTATGGTTTAGTCTCCTTTAGGGTCTTATTATAAATGTTATGGAGATATAAATGGGTTAGTTTTGTCATAAATCTCCTTTGAACCTGTTCTTCTAGGTAACAACAAAACACTAAATCTAAAAATGTCAAAGTTATTATTTCATAATTAGATATTTGTCTATTGATCCAAATGGTTTTGTTATAAATAGATCGACATCCCATATGTATTACTATATAAACTACCCCTAAGGGACCCAAAATGGAATTATTTGAGTCATGGTGATTATTTTTATATATTAATGTTTTACTTTTGATTTTATTTTTATTTATGGTTTCAAAATATTTCGATGTGGTGGTTGTTTAAACATATGGTTTTTGGAAGTTGCTAGTTTATTGGAATTTTTTTTCTAAAATAAACCCATCATGAAATTTGTAAAAAACTAATTTTTTTGAAATAATTTTTTGATTAGAAATTAATAATTGTGGATTTTTTGAATTATTATAATTTATTTCTAATAAATTTTATTGATTTTAAAACCCATGGTTTTTTTAATTTATAACATTGGTGGTCTGGGTACATATTATTTTATGTTGGCTTTCATCTAGTGAAGTTTTTATCGCAAATATTTTTGATATTATTTAAAAAATGGTTTTTGATAATGTTTTAGTGATTTTAAATCATATTAGGACTGTTTTTAAATTATCATAGTGGATTAGAGGATTAAAAATGAATAATTTTTTTAACAAATTATTATACACTCATAAAATCTCATGTGGTTTTTTGAAAATTTTTTCTATTCCCCCAATGATGTATTGGTTTTTAATGGAGTATTATTTTTTTCCTTGGAGTTGTATTTTTTTTATGTATTATGACATTTTACCTTCAAGATGGATAGGAAAATTTAATGTGGTTTGTGAAACAATACAGGGTTGGGTGTATGTTTTTTATATAATTCATGCATCTACTAATGTTATTGGTAATTTTTGAGTGTTTTCCTCTAGGTGTAGTTCTTATATTCTTTATGGATATTTACTTGGCTTAATTTGGAGTGGAGAGTGTTATTTACCATTTTTATGTGATGTTTTATTGGATATCAATGTTGTTTGAGATACTATGTTATGTGAGAATTGGATAGTTAGTTGGGTTTAATTTATGAGGATTTATTCTCTTGGCCTTTTGGATGAATTTTTTATACTTGGATTATATATTTCAATGAGGTTTCAGGGACGATGAGTTTAGATCCTAGTATCCTTGAGGTATATTTTCATGGTTATGAAAAATAGTTTCCCCTTTTGGTTACACTATTTTGACTAGGTCTGATTGTGGATAGGTGTTTTACATATGAGAATTTTTTTAACGGTTGATGTTTAATTTTTTCTCACAACTCTTTCTCTGTAAGACTATTTTTGAAGACATGGTTGATGATAGACTTGTAGAGTTGTCCTTATATGGGTTTTAAGTCATTTTTAGATGGTTTATGGCCTTGAGTGACTGATTTAGGTGTCTAGGCATGTTATCCCACTATTTTAGATTATGACCTGACTGATGTCTATTCGAATCAGGATAGGGTCACCATGATCTGTTTGGCACGGTGTGAGGTTCTAGTTCAACCCATATTATGTTTCTTATTATCCATGTTTAAATGCCAAATAATTTGTTTCATTGAAGAAGGTATTTAATTACAACATTCTTTAGGTGTCTTAAAGATGTTGTAGTTATAGTTACATAGTCTTATGATGTCTGGTGAGATTTTCTGGTTTGGTTAGGGTTTATTTTGACGAAAAAAATCTCAAGATCCTAGATATTGCTAGGTTTTTCAGTCCTTGGAGTGTTTTATGGATCATTATTTCTTTTATTAGAAGAATCATTTTTGATATATGTACTTAGTGGAGCCCCAAGATTTCTCTCACAGTTATGATATTTTTTTAATCTTGGAGATGCTCCTATTAAAAGAGTGTTTTTATGCTACTTTTCCATTTAGAAATATTTTTAATTGATGGGGTGTTATTTTTTCGGTCTCCATTATTTTAGAGTTCATTGTTTGATTCTCATATATTATTCCTTTTTTGATGTGGAGACCATTTTATTGGGGACTTTTAGTTGTTCCTTGGTCGATGGGTTTGTCTTTTTTTGTATGAGTTCAGGATACCATGAGTTTTCTCTAACCAATTTCAATTATTTTAAAAGATTTATGAGTTTTCTTATTTTTATGATTTCATTAACTTAATTATGGTATTTCTATGTGGATAATGTGGAATGGTGGGGAATTTTTTCCCACCTACCTATCAAGAATAATTTTATTTTTTGTTATTTTGAATTACATATGGGCTATATAAAATTATGGTACTCTTGCGCGTTAAAATTTAAATTATTGATAAATTTTACTGTATATGGGGTTGACTCTATAGAGAGTAACCAACCATCAACCATTCATAAATTTATGCTAAAAGATATTTTTATCCATTCTGGTTAGTTAATGGTTAGTTAAACCATGTGTTTTAAGAGAAAAATATATACAAAACATTGCTTTTCCCCTTGGGGAAATACGGTTACCTCGTTTATTGGAAAACCATGTGATCTACCCTTGGGAATAAATTTATTTTTTAAAATATATACCAAATTAAAATAAAATTTAATCAACTCCAACAGTTTCCTCCACTCCTCAAAGACATACAACACCCCCCCCCTAGGGGGGACCACCTTACACAACCACCTCCTCATCCTCTTTGACTCACATCATACAACACCCATGGCTATGAGGGACATAATAAATGGGATCTGCATCCCCATCACCCTTGGTCAAATCATGACCAAAAATTTAATGATGGTATTTTTCATGGCCTCCCTACTCATCTTCACTCTCTTTATTGAAAATTCCATTTTTTTGTGTGATATCCCTATATAAGGGGTTTATCCCCTATGTTAACCTCTTTTCATAGGTTTTAACTCCCATTATTGTGTTTTCATATATTCAAATAACCCTATAGGTTTTAGGTTTCCTAATTCTGACATGGTTCTTCTTTTTTGTGTGTTTATGGGTTCTTTTCTGCTCGACTGGGAATCCTCTATTTTAAGAGATATGTCTGTACTATCCTCCAATGTTTTGAGGTAGGTTATTCTATGTAACTCCATTTTAATACATTTTATAAAGTAATTATATATCATATAGGTCTTATTATAAATTAATAATATGATTATACCGTATATTAGTCTTGCTTTAGTGCTTCATGTGGACTTTGATCTTGGAATGGGATTTTTTCAGATTCCAAGCGCCTGTAAAATTTAGCAGGTGGATATTCTAAATTTATTTGGATATTTTAAAATCTCTCTCAGAGTTCTATATTGGAATGAGAATCCCACATTGGGTTTACAAATTTTTTAATATTATTTAGGGATTTATCAGAGACCTTATTCACATTTCATGTGTTGGGATAAATATCAAATTACCCATGTTAAAATGATTTAAATGTTTTCAAAAAAAATTGATTCCTTCTCAAATTTTGGAGTGTGTGTGATTTATTTTGAAGTCTTTTTTATAGAATTTATTGAGTCTTTCCTATAGAGAAATTATTTTGAAATTTTGTGTCCTGTAGTAAATTGGAATAACCGTTAATATTTATTTTTAGGTTTTATAATAGTGGTTTTTGAATCTTATTGGTTTCCTATGAATGATATCTGATTATTTTCATAAATTATTTTAAATCGATTGAGTTTTATTTCAGAGTAGGAATTTAAAGTGGGGTTTTTTAGAAATATTTTTTCAAAGGATGTATAAAATTTTATTTTCAAATGATATTACAAAATATCTTAATACAAGGTTCATGTTGATTATTTTTTTTTCACATTAAAGTAAATTAAATTCTTAATTTATTATAGCATTAGTATGGGGTTCTGGATTTATGTGTCTATTTCGTACTGAGACCCCATGGGAAATGATTTTATTGTTATACACATTGTGTTACTTATACATGAATTATTGATTGGTTCCGGTTATTATTAACAGTTCTTAGTTATAACAGAATTTAATTTTAAATGATATGTATTTGATATATGTGATTCATTGTTTCTCTTCACTTCACTTTAATTATCATGGAATTCAGAAGAATACTATAGGTGACCAATGTGATGGAAGACTATAGCAGAGATAAGGGGTTTAATTAGGAGTGTTTCCTGGATGTTATGATATTTTTTACTTAATAGATGAGAAAAACATTACACTAGAAATATTTTTTATTCCTATGGATGAAGTCCTTCTTGGTATGTTCATTTTCAGATAGTTTGATGGGATTTCAGGGATATAGTAATTTTAGTAGTGTCGACCTATGTCCGTTATCAATATTTTAAGTATTTTATTGTTATAGGCCAAGGATAGTTCCTATTGTGATATAAAATTTTGGAAAATTTAAGCGATTTCATTTGGGATTTAATTTAACTTCGCATAGTTCATTTGACCATCTAAACCACATCTTGATTATGTCCTACGGATTGTGTTTCCAAAATTTTATGATGTCTATGTATGAATTATTTATAAAAAAAATTGTGACTATTTTGTATTATATTAAAATGAATTATTTTTATATGTTTTAAGAGTAATTTTTAAAGTAATATGGTTTCTTTTTTCTTCCAATATATTTTTAATTAAGGTGTCTCTTTAAATTAGATATGAAAAGGGGACTCCATGGATTTCCAGGAAGGAGAGGTAAAATTTTGTTTTTTTTATTATATTTGGATTAAATACCCTCTTCAATTTGTATAAAATTTTTTATTTAAAATATTTAATCATATTTGTTAAAATTATAAAAAGTTACTGTTTTTTGAAATGGTTAATGTGTAATATTGGTTATCCTTGTTTTATAATACATGTAAAAATCAAATTTATATTTTATTATTCAAACTTGATATTTATAATCCATTTTTGAAATGGATTTCCATAATTAATTATGGTAGTAATTTATTATGAACTTATATTATATTAATTGATGGTTATTTGTTTTACATACTAATACACATTAAATATCGACTTATCTAGGGGTTTGAGGTGATTTTTACTTTACCATAATCAAAATGGGGTTCCAATTACTAGATTTGGTAGGGACAACTTTGGTATTATATAAATTTACCTTCATAGAATGTCTGGAGATTTTCCCTTTATATAATTCAATTTTCCAATTTTTATTTTATTAATTTCTATGAATGGAGGGTCTCTATATTTGTGGAAAGTTGGGAGGCCACAAGATGTGTCTTTTTTCATTATATATGGGGAGATATATGGTGAGTATAAGGATTTTTCAATTATTTTCCTTTACATCTCAATTGTATTATTGTTTACCTATTAAATTTGGTATAGATTTTTTATATATGGATGGGACATGATGGTTTCTCATTAGATTTCATCTATTATAATAATTTTCATAATTGGAGGAAACTATTCTTATGTATGTTCATGTGATGTTAGGGAACTATTTTCAATCCCATGGGGATCAAAAACACACTTTTGGAAAATGAAAATGTAATTTGGGAGTCTATTCGATAAATATCCTATTCCCAATACATATAACTCTTATTATAATAAAATAGTTATTTATCTATATATTTAATTAAATGATATTTATAAGTATCAATAATAATCTTATATTAAAAAAAAATTCCCTATATATTTTTTAATTTCACAAACATCAGACAAGGAATTTTTCAAAATAAAATTAGAATTTATTTAGTGTTAGTTATTATAAAAAAAATTAATTGACTGTATTCAATATATTTTTCCATTTTTTATATTTTACATCAATTAATCAAAAATGATATTCTACATGATATATGATAAATTCACACTATTATCTTCTTTTAATAATGGAAAATCACTTTATCCAAAAACACTCTAAAACTCATTTGATTGTTGCAGAACCATACACTATTTCATAGTATACTTCTCATGTTTAGGGATATTCAAAGTAAATTCCATTAATTCTACCTTTCACATGAATTTCTTATTTGTTTCTTAATCTATTTACTAAATTGATAACTCCTTCTCAATCACCTTGATGATTGAAATTTTCATACCATCATCATTTCTTTATAAATCATAGTTTAATTTACCATCATCAAATTCTTCTTCATGATGTTTCAACAAGAAATATTAATTTTAAATTTATTTCCATTTACCATTATTTTAAAAGTATACAACCTTTTTGTGCATATTATAAATTATCTTCCTATATAAATTCAATGACTACTTATCATAGTCTGTAATTTGTGATCTTTCATATCTGGTGTTATTTACTATGAAATATCCTATAATATCATCCCCAAATCACATATAACATATATAACTATGATATATAAATTTTTTAGTTAAAAAATATCTTAATGTGACTAATATAATCTAATTAAACATTAAATAAAAAACTCTATATAAATATTAATAAATATATTCTTCATTAACAACATTTTGATTTTTCTCATTCTTATAGTGGAATGACCCAGACCTTCCAACCAATTACTTTCTAAGAAAACGTGATTCATGAGATTTTCTGGGGTAGTATGGGGTGTTTTGGAACATTTGAGTCCTTCAAAAAGTGAATAATTTGAGAAGAGTTCAAAATTTCTTATTTGGAAATGGTACTTTATCTTGGAGGTTGATCACTAGAGGAGACTTGCTAGTAATGTCTCACCGAAATGACTCGTCTGGTAGTGACTCATCCTAGTGGTAGGTATCTAGAGGGTACTCATTTGGTGGTGACTTACTGGTGGTGACTCATCTGGCGGTGACTCATTCTAACAGTAGTTCACCGATGGTGGATCGTACTAGGGTGAATCATTGGTGGTGACTCCCGGCGGTGACTTACAGATGGTGACTGAAATGGTGTTGACTCGTTTTCAGTGACTCGTCTGATGGTTACACATGATTAGTTTTTTCATTTCTTCCTTTCTAACATCATTATTGAATGTAAAATGAGTTTAATACCATATTTATGTGGTTTTAAATCAATTTCAATGGATTTTAATAATATCTTTGATTTTGTTGACATTTATAGGGTTTTAAATTGTAAAACTAAGTGATTTTATTAAGATCCACCATTAATGGAAATTCCAATCCGTTTAAAATCACATGAGTTCTGGATCTAATTATCATAATCTATGGACCTTCTGTTGATTCACTACATATTATTTACCTAGATATTATACTTTCCAATACATTCTACCCATAGGAGTTATAGAATGAAGTTCGGTAGTTGGTTTGAGTCCCCCCCCCCCGCCACTCTGAATCTATTTCCTGGTATACGTGCACCCCTATTTTTAGAAAAATGTGTCAGCATCAATCATCTTTATACCATGTTGGGTTTTCTTTTCCTTTATTAATTTATTATCATATTGTATGGATATAAAATTTTTAATAATTATGGGTAATGTGGATTTAGGACTCTGAAAGATAATAAATCAACTTATTGAATTCAAAGGTGTGGGGTAATGTGATGTGTCATCTAACTGTTTTATTGATTTGGGATGATATTGTAAATAGTATTATCTAAAATACCCATTGACAATTGTGACTGTTGGGTGTACATTTTGTGCTTATGCTTATGTGAACTATGTAATTTATGATATGTGGTTATTTATGTCTCTTATTATGAAATTGTTTTACATCTTTTAATAGGATAATAAAATGGATACCCCAGGATCAGATTGCATGTGTGATAACATACCTAATCAATACAGTTGAATTAAATAAGTGATTCCTTTTTAATTTTGAAAAAAAAATTTCATTTGGATTGTGTGTTAATGTGCATATGGACATATTGTGTGCAATGGTTTGTCTTGGGTGATGTTGTGGATGAACCTGTATAAGATACACCAACATCATCAAATAATATAATATCATATTGAGTTTTTTCTTGATTTTGGAATGGATGAGACATTTCATAAAGTGGTTTTACAATGATGGTTATTGTAATGTGGTGATTTAGTGGGGATGTTGAGGAAGATGGTTTTGGGCATGGTTTCTGGGCTATCTCAATGTGCTTCTTGTTGTTTGATGCTTTGTTTTAGGTGCACAGATGGTATGGATGATAATAGTAATAATACTAGTGTATAAATTAATGTACATGTTTTAGTAGATATCTATGAAATGAATAATTGGGAAAATGTTTTCATATTAATTAATGACTAAAAGAAACATTTGGAATGATTTCTACTTATTTAGGGTTATGCATATATTCATGGAAATAATGTGGGGGAAAATATGATTTGGTTGGTGTTTTTCTCAAAAACCGTATTTTGGGTTTGCGTGTTTCCTCTATATATATGTATACACGTTATATTATTAATATTTATATAGGCACCCCACTCATATTGAGTATTATGCACCAAACACAAACATAGCCACATGAGTGGTGTCTTTCAAATCATCATAGTGGGAGGCTAGGTGGCTAGCCACTAATCATCCCTACTCCCTCTTCTAGAAGATGATGGACTAAGATTCTATTAGAGAGTTTTGATAAGGTGTTACATGTGTTTTTGGGATGAGTTGTGATGTGGTATGTGTCACAGGTTTGTGTGAGTGAGATGTGATGTAGTGTGTGTTCAAGGTGTGTACGGGCGATATGCAATGTTGGATGTGGCCCATGTGTTTGAGGGAGAGAAATGTTGTGAGGCCCCGATTTATGTGGGAATTTTGTGTTGTGTTATGTTTTTAAGATGTGGGAGTGCCAGAAAATTTTTATTTGAGGTGTGAGTGTTCTAAATAAATTGTAAAATTGTGTAGGGTACCCTATCATCAATACAATTTACCTATATTGTATTTCATGGTTTTTGTTATTTTGTGAAGGTTACATGGTGATGTTGGGATGGTTAAAATATATGTCTATGTTCTGTTTGATTCTACTATTTTTCATGGGTGAATTGGTATGCTCCATACACTTGTTCATTAGAGACATTAATTATTCTTACTGATTATACTTCTTTTCTCACACTACGTATATAAAACTACTTCATGGTTTCTTGGTGTAGAGTCTCATGTCATTGAACAGGACTAAAACATGATGGTTTTTGATATTTTCATTTACTTGAAGGGTCTGTTTTAAAAACGATATTTGTAACATAATTCTAAGTGTTAAATGACATAAATTTTTTTTATTGATATTGGACGATGGATAGATAGATTTCTTGGGTGTCCCAAGGAGTATCGGGTGCACTGGACCCAGAAAACCAACCTTTGAGGAACCTACATAGGGTGCACAGTTTTTCTGAAAACCGTGTGACCCATAGCAGGAAATCATGAGAGATAAATCAGATAGATAGTGTCTTGCACATGGCCTATGCATGGTTTCCCAAACAGTGAGGCCAAACCACATAGGGTTCAACATTTTCACGTAGAGGGTGCATGTTTGGCACACGATTTGTTATACCTTGTGGCCCAAACCATGTGGTTTACCAACTTTTAAAAATAATTTTATTTTAATTGAATTAAATGTAAAACAAATTTTGGATATTAAAACAGGAGATATTAATAAAATTAATCTTACTAATAATAATAATAATAATATTATTATTATTATGTTTACTATTATATTTAATAATAATAACATTTTTATAATTAAATTAGTTTTGTTTTAGGTTCATGTAACACCTAAGGAGGTAACACACCTTGTAATGACCCAATGTTTTTCATTAGAAATTCATTTCATATGTCAAAATCCCATGAAAGATCAACATATTGAACTACTAAGTGATATGGGACCGTTAAACATAAGTTTCTCACTTATGTGATTTCAATTTCAGAAATATAACATACACGGTTGCGATCAATTAGTTATTTGGAGTCCGATTAGAAAAACAAAATTTTTGGAGAATAGTAACCTACCCATATAAACATTACATACCCTTATGAATAGTGATATACCCTAATGAATAGTAACCTTACCCATGATAGTATAATGATTATATTCCTGTGACATTATGATGTACCTATATTTTAGAATAAGTAAATGAATGTTTTAAACATAGTTTTTTAATAATAAATTATGAGTTTAATTAAATATTAAAATATTAATATTTAGAATATTATTTCTGAAAAATGGATTTCATTTTTGGATTTAAAACGTTGAGAAATGGTTGGGGTGAATTTTTTGGGTTTTTCTAAAATACTTGAATTTTTATGAATATTACAATACAACAATTTATGATAAATGCTAAATAATGTATTTACTGAGTCATTAATGATGATCTACTGATGTATTCCCAATTGGTTCAATATAACATGAATTTATTATAGATTTTGGTCATGGAATCATCGCTATTTATGGTCTTGAGGGAAATAAATAAACTAATGATTAAAAAATTATGAAAACCCTCCTTTCCTCCACTATAACCCCTGCCCCCCCCCCCCACTCCCTCTTCTCTTCAATCCTCTAAAGCCTTGTGTCATGACTATATTCCACACAAATATCTTCCAAAGCTTCTCCCCCACTTCAACCATCCCCTATCTTCTTCAAAATACCAAAAACTCTCACTTTAAGAGGTAATAAATGGAGATAAACTCAAGATGTAATTTTCTATTTTAAATTATTTCATTTCTTTTATGTTCTTTTGTTTTATTTCTTCTTTACTAACCTAAATTCATAAAAATAGTATGATGACTCCAATAACATACATGTACTGGAACGTTTTTATGCTAATGGGATATTTCATTATCAACCCTCCTTTCCCCATCTTTAATTTGATTGAAATGAAAATACCATTTGAGATGTGAAAATTTAAAACATTCAAGGACAACAGTTTATCGATTTATTTTGTCCTCATTAATTCTAGTCATGAAACCATTTGGTTCATGGTTGAACCAGATTATTACGTATTTAATATATAATTTTTTGGTAATTTATTCCTTTTGTACAAATGGTATTAAGTTATAAATAAAAATATGTTTTTTGTAATAAATCCCACTAATTAACAAAAACATTTATCACTAAGGTTTTATAAAATAATTAATCTTCACTCTTAATAACCGAATTAATTTTTACCACCATGTAATATTCAGGTTTTTATCTAATAACCTATGAATTCATTTTTGGATAACCACTTTAACTTTACATGTTAATCCAAACATTAATATATGTGATCCAGTCATTAAAACCAAGTAAGTAAATGAGCCCAAACAATGAAATTGAACCTTATAACTAATAAAAAAAGGCCTTTAATGAACCAAATAGGTTTAAAATAAATCAATTACATATATAATAGGTTCATGATTTATTAATTAATAATCCTAATTTGTTTATTCGTGACATTAATAACTTGTGAAGAACACCACCAGACATAAGGTAAGGGATCCTCTCCATTTCACTCTTAATCAATATTTTCCTCTACGCTATGCAATTTTATGTGTAATAAAAAATTACGGGGTATTATTTCTCACCTCCCACATACATCCCTCATGATATATGAGTGATTTAAACCCCCTTTTATCTCTCATAAATCCCTCTTAGGAACACCAAACACCATGCCGATAAACTGTAACGAATTCTACCCGAACATCCTTTGTTCATTTGGGATGCCTTATATTTTTATGTATCAAAATTGAGTTATCTTATCTATTTATGGGCATACTATAAATTCTGATTATTTTTTAAAAAATAATTTATGAAGACCCTTTCATCACTCTCTTTTAGGAATATACATGTTTTTAAAAGATTCCCTCCTTATAACATTCTGATAAGCAAACATGTATTAAGGAAACTTCCAAAAAATTTACACAATTTCATGTGCACTATATCCCTGTTTTAAGCCACCATTGTATTTATAATGAATCCTTTTTTTGGATAAATTCTCATATTATATAAAACATATTCTTCTTATCTATTTTAAAATATCTATTATATTTTCCTTAAAAACGCACAAAAATGATTTATTGATAATTGTTCTCAAATACATTTCTTTTATGTTGTCACTATGTTTGACACATTTTACCATATTATATACCTATTTTACCTTATTAACATCCATGTATTTTTTAATCCCATTATTTTATGGACTCTTTCATGATACACCCTTTGGTAATGCTTTATATCATGATTGTGGTACCCAATTAGTTCCATGGGTACCCTTATGTTTATGTATGGTTGATTATGTATGATTATTTATGTGTAAAAAATATTCATGAAAATGTTGAGATGGATGCACCGATATAGTGGTCCAATTCATTGGGTAACGTTAAGTCTCATGAGATGCGATGTGAAACAGGATTTCCGGTTATCCTTCACCCGTAAAAAAGGGAATTAGGATTGTAGGTTAGCCTTGACCCATACTAAAACGGGAAACAAGATTGGAGGTTTTTATTGACCCATAATAATTAAATGTTTTAAGATTCTTGCACATTTATATGATTCCATGTTTATATGATCACATTATTATGTGATATTATTTTATTAGTTCCATGTTATTGATATAATTATTTCATGCCTCCTCCCTCAAGTCCTTATGATGTATCCTTATGTTCAATCCCTTACTAGGATTTTTAGCTCATCCCTTTGTTCATATGTTCCCCAGGGTACCCTATGTATATTGAAGGACTCAAAATAAGTTATGATCTCTTTATAGAGACTAAATAATGAAGTGTTTTCCCCCATATTTTGTATTTTATGTTCCTAGTATTCCTAGACACTATAATTAATTATCCTTGACTTGTACTCTAATGTATAATTATATATAAAGTCATGTAATATTATGAGTAAAAGGTTAGGGTCTCTATAGTTGGTATCAATGCATGGTCTAGTTGTTTTTGGAGATTAGGAATAGAGAACCATAGTGAGAACATTTAGGATGATACTAATTATATGAAAACATTCCAAAATTTTGGTGAGTGTTGAGTAAGTGGTTTATCAAAAAAATACATCCATGTCAGGGTATGAGTAGGTAGAGTCTTCCCTGGCACAGATGTATATAGGGGTAAAACCAAAAAACACTACTTTGAGCTAGACTCGATTGGGAACTGGTTCACAACAACGAGCCTTTTTTCACTCATGGTTATAAAACTCCTAGGGGATATGGTTTGGAAGATTTATGAGTTGAGTAAAATCCATTATTAAGGGACTAAAAAGCCCATAAAAATAGATGTTAATAAATATATCGAGAATAACCTATATTTAAACCTAATTAATCACTATTTAGGATGTATTTATCCTTCAAAATTTTATCATTTTATGTTCAAATTTTCCTTTTATGCTTAATGGATAAGTATTAATGAAATTGAATTATACATTTATTTTCTTAGTTAATGTCAGGAAATAGAATAACATGTTCCAACAATCTATTGGATAAGAAATGTGAAGATTTCCCTAATGGTATGCCCAATATGATGGGAGAGGGTGCCCAAATCGTCATGAAAGTACTTGCTCAGATGGCTCAAGTTATGAATAATAACATGAATCATGTAGAACGCCCTCCTCCTCCAAATAAAGAGAGAGTTTTCATAGAATCCTTCATGTGGAAAAGGACTCCCATGTTCTACAGATCATCTAATCCCCTCCTCACCGAACAGTGGATTAACGCCATTTGAAAGACATTCTTGGTCCTCTTGTGCTCGAAGGAAGAGAATGTTGTACTGGTGGTCAATCATTTTTATGGGAAAGCTGATCAGTGGTTAACACTGATCAATAATACTAATTCCCAATAGAAAATTGATTCCATGGGTTGGGAGAAATTCAAGATGATGTTTTTCAATTAATATTTTCCTCAAACCCTCCATCTAATGATGGAACGATATTTCCATGGACTCAAGAAGAAGTAAGATGATTCCATAGGGGAATATGAAGCAAACTTCACAAGGATTGACAGGTAGGCCATAGGCTTTGTCATGAACATCGAAGAAAGGTGGATTGCTTATTTAGAGACTAGACCCATGTCTATGAATAGAATTGGAGATTATAGACTTCAATAGTTAGGAGGAGCATTTGAATACTGTGTTAATGACTTTGAGAAGGACAAGTTGCATGAAATGTATAGTAAATGTGTGTTATGGATATAGGAATTAGAATTCTTGGGGCATGTTATCACCAACAAAGGGATATCTATAGACCCTTCCATGAAAAATGAAATTGAAGGGTGGACCATGCCAACATATGTAACAGAGATCCATAACAATTTGGGTCTAGATATTTAATATAGATGATTTGAGAAGATATTTTCATGATTTTAAAACCCAATGACCAAGTTAACATAGAAGGTGGTAACGTTTGTCTGGAAATAGGAATGTGAAGACTGTTTCATAGAGTTGAAAAAGAGGCTTATCACTACGCTAGTACTGACACTCCTATTGAGTGGAAAAATATATTTTGTTTAAAATGATGCTTAAAAGAAGGTATTAGGTTGTGTGCTGATGAAAAATGATAATGTGATAGTCTATGCCTCAAGGAATCTGAAAATCAATGAGAAAAACTATCCTACGCATTAAATGGAGTTGGCAGCTATGATCTTTGCATTGAAAATCTAGAAGCATTATCTCTATGGGGAGAAGTGTGAGATATATAATGACCACAAGAGTCTAAAATATATATTCACACAAAAAGAGATCAATGTGAAATAGCGAATAAGGATAAAGATCATCATGGATTATGAATTCTCAATCAAATCCCATCCTGGTATGGAAAACAAGTTGGTAGATGCACTATGTAGAAAAGATCTTGCATCTTTATCAATGATGAGAATCGAAAAGGATCCAATATTCATAAATTTTCATAGGATGGACATGGTAATCATTAATGGAGTAACATCATAAATAATTTCTCAAATTAATGCTCAACCATCTCTCATGGATAAAATAGTGTATTCTCAAAGAAAATGTGTAGAAATTCTGAATATGGTGGATGCTATTAAAAATGGGAAATCCTCTGACATCAAGGTGGATGAGGAGGCAGTTGTAATATTTGGGTCATGATTATGTTTACCAACTATTACATAGATAAAGAAGGAGGTTTTTAATGGTGCACATGGATCAAACTTCTCAATTCACCCACAGAGCACAAATATGTATTAAGAGCTCTGAGAAAACTTTTGGTGGGACTATATGAAATGGGATATTGCTAAATATACATCAAAGTTGATAGTAGGTCAATAAGTGAAAGATGAGGGGAAAAAGTATAAGGAGATGATGCAACCACTACCCATACCAACATGGATGTGGGATAACATTACCATGGACTTTTCCACTATACTTATAAGGACTTATAGAGGAAGAAATGTCATATGGGTCATTTTGGATCATCATACAAAGACATTTCACTTTATCAAAATTTTCGAGGACTTCTCATTGGATCAACTTGTCTGGATTTACATCAAATAAGTGGTAAGTCTACATGGATTACCACTATCTATTCAATCTAATCATGATCTGAGATTCACCTAAATGTTTAGGAAAAGTCTCCAACCAGCTCTAAGTATAGAACTGAACTTCAATATGGCCTAGAATTTTCAAACAGATATCCAATCTAATTGAAATCTTCAGACATTGGAAGATATGTTGAGCACTTGATCTATGGAATTCAAAAGAAGATGGTACCAACATCTTCCACTGGTGGAATTATCCTACAACAATATTTTCCACTCAAGCACCTGAATAGAACCATATGAATCCCTTTATGGGAAATGGATTAGAAAACTTGAATTTTGGGATGAAGTCAGTGAGAATAAGCGGCTTGGACCCGAAGATGTTGAAGAAATGGTGGAGAAGGGGAAAACCATTTAGAAGCCTATCATGGCCGCCCATAGTCGACATAAATTTTATACGGACAATCATTGAGGGGAACATGAGTTTAAAGTATGAGACATGGTATTTCTATGCACATATCCATGGAATAAGGTCATGAGATTTGGTATTAAATAGAAGTTCTATCCCAGGTACATCGGCCCCTTTGAGGTCCTTGATCGAGTTGGATCTGTGGCATATCGACTGGAACATCCACCTACCATGTCAAAAGTACATGATCTTTCTTGTATCCCTCTTAAGGATGTACATAACATACCCTCCACATGTACTCCCTTTAGAGGTGGTCCAATTGGAGGATGATATTTCCAATGAGGAGAATCTAGTGAATATATAGTATCATAGAGATAAATTTCTACATAAAAAGAATACTCACCTGGCCAAGGTACTATGGAAGAACAAAAAGTATGAAGAGGCAACATGGGATCTGGAGGAGGCATTGAAGGAAAAGTACCCTCACCTGTTTAAGGTATAGAATCTAAAATGAAATTTCAAGGGTGAAATTTCATAATGGGTGTAGAATGTAATGACCAAATTTTTTTCAATGGAAATTCCTTTCATTTGTCATAATCACATGAAAGAATGATATAATGAACTACAAAGTTCTATGTGACCATTAAACATAATTTTTTAAATTTTGTGATTCGAATATAAAAAATCTAATATACATGGTTCTGATCAGTATTTTATTTGGAGTTCGATATGGAAAACATAATTTTTGTGGAAAGTAACCTACCCTGATGAATATTAACATACCCTTATGAATAGTGATAAATCCTAATGAATATTATTATTGTATAAATATAATACTCATGTAAATGTATGATGTACCTATAATTTACAATATTTATATTTATGTTTTAAAACTGGGTTTTAATAATAAATTATGAGTTTAATTAAATATTAAAATAATCATATTTTTAATTTTTTTTTTTGAAAATTGGATTTCATTTTTGGATTATACATGTCGAAAAATAGTTCGGGTTTAATTTTAGAATTTTTTCTAAAATACTTGTATTTTTTATGAATAGTAAAATACGACAATTTATGATAAATGCCATATAATGGATTTATTGAGTTATTAATGATGATCTTATAATGTAATCCCAATTAGTTGTAAATCACAGGAAATTAGTACTATTTTTTATTATGGAATCATCACTATTTTTGGTCTTAAGGGAAATAAATAAACTATTGATTAAAAATTATGGAAACCCTCATCTCCTCCAATATAACCCCCCCTCACTCCCCCTTCTCTTCAATCCTCTCAAGCCTTGTGACATGCCAATATTATACAAACATCTCTCCCCATTCATCTTCCCCATGTTTAATAGACCGTAGCCTCTTCAATATACCAAAACCATTCCCATTAAGAGGTTCTCAAATGAGATAAACTCAAGAGGTAAATTCCTCTTTCAAATTCTTTAATTTCTTTTTAGTTATTTTCTTTTATTTCTCCTTTCCTCTCTACCTTAACCCAAATATTTTGATAAATACACTAATATACTTGTAATGGAATTTTTTTATGATAATGGGATATTTCATTATCATATCTCATTTCCACATAATTTTTTAAAGAAATGAAAACGTCGTTTGAGATGTGTAAATTTAACACATTCAAGGACAACAGTTTATCAATTTCTTTTTTCATCTTTAATTATGGTCATGAAACCATTTCTGTTATGGTTGAAGCAGATTAAAATATACTTAATATATCTTATTTTTGGTTCTGTAATATTTTTGTTCAAATGGTATTATGTTTTAAAGAAAAACATGTTCTTCGTAATCAAACCCACTGATTAACAAAAAAGGATATCACTAATGTTTTATATAATAATTCATCTTCACTCTTAATAACCGAATGGATTTTTACAGACAAATAATCTTTGTAATTTTTACTAATAACCTATGAATTTATTTATGGAAAACCAATTTTGTCTTACATTTTTATCCAAACATCAATATAGGTGAACCGGTCATTAAAACCAAGTGAGAAAACGAGACTGAATAATGAAATTAAAATTTATAACCAATCAAAAAGTTCTTGAATAAACAAAAAGAGTTATAATAAATCAATTAAAAATATAATAGGTGCAGTATTTATTAATTAATAAACCAAATTTTTTTATTCAGGTCAATAATAATAAGTCGAAAACACTACCAGACATAAGTAAAGGGATCCTCCCCATTTTACTATTAATCAAGATTTTCCTCATTACCATGCATTTTTTTTGTGTAATAGAAAATAATGGGGTTTGATTTAAGAACCTACCCCATACATACCTCATGATTTCTTAGTGATTAGAAACCCCTTTTCTCTCTCATTAATCCCTGTTAAGAACACCTGGCCCCATGTCGATAAACTGTAACGAATTCTACCCGAACCTCCTTTGTTCTTTAGGGTTGCCTTATCATTAATTATATCAAAATAGAGTTATGTTATATATTTATGTGAATATTATAAATTATTTTTGGTTTTACATAATTAATTTATTAATATCCTTTCGCCACTCTCTTTTGGGGATATACATGTTTTTAAAAGATTCCATCCTCATAACTTTCTGATAAGAAAACCTATTTTAAGGGAACATCCCAAATTTTTACGCAATCTCAAGCACACTATATCTCCTTTTTTAAGCCACAATTGTCTTTATAAAATCAGAATTTGTATTCTGAAAACCTTGTTGGTTCCATTATGGTTTTATATAAAATATTATTCTCTTTTCTATTTTCAAATATCAATATTATTTTCCATAAAACTGCACAAAAATGTTATAATGATAATTTTTCTCAAATAAATTTCTTAAATGTTGTCACTTCTATTTGACACTTCTTACCATGTTATATGCATATTATACCTTATGAACATCCATGTATGTTCTAATACTTTTCTTTCAAGGAATCATTCATGATACACCCACCTATTATGCTTTATGTGTCATCATTGTGGTACCCAATTCGTTCCATTGGTACCCTTATGATTAAGTATGGTTTATTATGTTTGATTATTTATGTGGAAAAAATATTCTTGAAAATTTTGAGATGGGTTCTCACAGATAGTGCTCCAATGCATTGGGTAATTTTAAGTATCATGATATTTGATGTGAAACGGGATTGGCGGTTAGCCTTAACCTGTACTAAAATGAGAATCAAGATTTTCAGTTAGCCATACCCTATACTAAAATGTGAAAGGGGATTTGTGGTTAGCATTGACCCATAAAAAATAAATGTTTTTATGATTCTTCCACATTTATATGATTCCATGTTTATATGATCCCATGATTATATGATATGATTTAACATGTTCCATCATTGGATATCATTATGTCATTCCTCCTGACTCATGTGATTAAGATTTATCATTATGTTCATTCCCTTACTGGTATTTCTAGCTCATCCCTTTGTTTATGTGTTCCCCAGAGTACCCTATGCATATTTAAGGGCTCAAAATAAGGTAAGAGCACTTTATTGATATTAAATAAAGAAGATTCCCCCCCTGTTTTATGATTTATGTTCCTATTCTTCCAAGAAAATAGACTTAAAAATCCTTGTCTTGTACTCTGATGTATAATTATTTATTAAATCATGTAATTTTATCTGTAAAAGGCTAGATTTAATCTACACCTCCTCCTTCGTCACTACCAGCCAGGCATGTGACCCCCAGGTAGAGACCCTACATGTGCGATCATCACTCAAGCTCTCCCTTATTTATGGTCGGACCTCCCTCCTAATCTGAGAACCCCTACAACATGCCTCTTTTTATCGTGTTTACTAGCATGCGTGCAACCCCTAGGCAGAAACCCTATGACACACGACCCTCTCTCGCGGTGCCTCTTTCAACATTGTTTTCCTTTTGAATCCTTCATGATTCTTGTTTGAATCAGCAAGGTAATACCTCCACTCACAAAATCCTTCATCATTGTCATGTTATTTCAACTTTTGACATCCGGTACAGATTCAGCCGAATCCGTAAGGTTGATCAAATATCTGATTGTTGTGTTCTTCCATCTATTGGTTATGATATTTATTTCATGGGACATGTTGGTCCATGTTCGGGAATCTTCCACCAAGGGAGTGGTTTATGGACTCATTTCTATGTACTGATGTTGTTACGGGAAAGGTTATACCCCCACTATTTTATTTAACATCATCCAATTTTTGGGATTTGTGATATGTGAGTCCCAGTTAAATAATTATAGGTTATTTGATTATTACTTCACAAAATTTTGGTACCTTTTTATTATAATAGTGTGTTTTGATAAAAGATTGAGGGTGAACACACACATATGTAAATATATACGGGTGTCTGTGTGTTAGACTGCGGACCGGTTTTGTTCGGTTTCCACCACTTATTTCAATGTTCTAAGTATTAAATTGGTTCCACCACAAGGTAGGGACCCTTTCCAAGTTCACTAGTTCTATAAATTAACTAATTAATTACATAGAGAACATTTTTTATATTGAAACTGATGTAGTTATGTTGTTAGATTTAATTATTCTTGAATATGATTTCAATCTTTTCATGTTTTAAATACTGAATTTGAATAATGACTTTTTGGTAAACAATATAATGTTTTTAAAATAAAACCCTTCCAATAGTGTTGAGTTGTATTCACAATAAATGTAGTGATTAGAATTTTAGGCTTTATTGGATTATTGTATTGGTTTTTCTTATTTACATAACGTTTTATTGAAATGTGTCATGATTAAGGAATGACCCTAATGGCCTTACAAAAATAAAGTAACATTTTTAAATAATTAAAGGGCTATGAAACATCCTAATTTATTTTCCATGTTTTAAATAGGATTTATCCATGTGTGATTTTTTCCATAATTTGTTTCCTATTTTTTAAACATTCATGCCACCGTTTAGGTGTACAATGGATTGAACATCAAACTGTATGATTTACTAGATTAAATGGCTTGGTATAAATTTGGGAATTCCATAATGGCCTCACCATGTGTGCTCACCACTTGACCAACCTATGTAATGTGTTTCAATATGATAAGTAAATGTGAAATAGAATGCGAAAGCATACAGATGTATATGAAATTTCCATGTTAAATAAAATTGGGTAATAGTTTGAAAGTCCATAGAACCCATCCCAAATTAATTGAATCTAAAAGAATTAAATTTTATTATTAATTTCATATGAAATGATTAAATGGTTTCATGTTACTTGGAATATTCACTCAAATGAAAGGAAAAACTTGGACCAACTGGAATTAATTATTTCTAATGAATTGACTAAGTGGTCGCATGCTACATGGAATTGTCACACTAATAAAATGAAAGGATTAAACCAAATAGATTATATATATATATATATGACTTCATTATCAAATAGTAGTGGTCTGAATCAAGATCACCTTGGATTTTCGAGGTAATTACATGATCACATGAGAACCCCATTCTCAATTGAAGGATTCATATTGCTTAGGATGAGACCCACATACAACCCAATCATAGTATTACATTGGATGCCTGGTATGAAACCTTATGATCCCTCATATAGTACTACATGATTCCATGAACAATGCTCCTCGGATCTAGTAGTGAAACATAGGAGCCATGGTTACAACCCATTGGGTCCAATCGTTTTCATAGACTATTTTACCTTAGATAAGTTCCTTGGACATGATATTGGGATACCTTGGATACACATCTTGGATTTAGCATTTAAAAGTAGGTTCTAGGGTTACATCCGGTAAGAACTAGTCACTACATAGCCCTATTTTACATTGGATGGTCACCTTGGATTTGGTAGGAAAAACACTATGGAATGCCTCAGAATATGATCGTTAGATTACACTCATACCCTTTTGTTAGTCCTATTCACTAATGAGTTAGTGGTCCTGGAGGCCTACATTTTCCTGTTTATTATATTGGATCATAATTATTAAATACTATTACAAGTATCTCTATCACATATTAGAAACATCACTATTTATATTATCATGAGGTGATTTCAGTTCTAACTATTCCTCACATGAACTATTAGCACATAAGGCTAATTACATAATTAATGAACTAGTTACATGTTCATTCACTAGCCAAGGTCTGATGCAGGTAATTGAGTATTTATTTAAATTTTAGTGACAACATTATTTATGCATTCCTCCACACCATTTAATTTATACCACACAGTCAGGATTGGTCTAGACACCAGTGGTGTTGACCTACTAAGATGTATATCTCACACTCTACATGGGCCACCGTTTCACTTGGGTACCCTAGTAGACCATTATTTATGGAAGGACTGCAGACCTTGGTTGTTTTATCCATTTTGTATACCTGGAATTTGGAGAAAAGGACCGAGGTAGAGCTCGGGATTCTCAAGGAGATTTCCCATGAGGATTTTCTATATTTTCCTTTTTGTACTGTATTCTAAAGCTTGATGTGTTGTTTACTTCTTTCCATTATTTATCAATATCATTTTATGAATCCATCCATCATATAAACTATAATTTTTTCCATTTTTCACTTATATCAAATCTGTATTCCACTAATATTTCAATTATTTATTACTACTTCCGCTGTAGATTTTTATTTATTCTATTTTACCATTGTATATCTCAAATAATATGGTATAGTTTCTCTAATATCACCACTTGAGACCCTTTCTACTAGTCATAAGACACTGTTTTATGGGGAGACATGGATGAGGAAATGTGACCTACCGGTCCAGCCACTATTTTAGAGGTGATCTTGGCCAGGAGGTCAGAATGTTTTATTGGAGGTTAATTTTTTCTTTATATTACTATTTTGGGTATGTGGATATGAGACTGGGAATGTTTCAGTGCTTGGTTAAATTAAGTTCTTAGGATTGATCACCCAATGTACAAGATATAACCAAGTGGCTAGGGCTAGGAATTGATTTTTATGATTTTCGATGTTTTAGTTGATATGATTTTACCTAGGCTAACTAGAGTATTTTCTACTACACATTGATTTTCGAATTTTGGAAATTTTTCTTTTCCTTATAGGGATAAGAAGGTTCAATACATGTATCATATTAGGAATATATAAATTCCCATGACATGCATCTATGCCATGCGATGAAGCTGCATTTGTTGTCCTTAAAATATGTCGGAATCTATGATTTATATATATACCATGCTTATATTTATATCTATTTAGGTGATACATTAGCATGCCTTCTATTTTTACTGGTCATTTTATTATTCTTATATGATTTGAATGAAATTATTTCATGATTTTAGTTTATTGGTCTATGTTAGCTTCTTTTTGTGACATGCTAGATCACTTTGATATATGTATATGTTTACATGGGCTATGTTTATTGTTTGCAGTTACGGTGGGGGAAAGTTTTCGGTTGAATTCTGTGTTGGCTCCTTATAACTAAGAAAAATTTACTCATGTAATTGAACCATTGTAAAAGGAAGATGAATTCAATTGTTATGTGATATTTATTTGGAATAAATGGAGGAAAATACCAATCTGTAAAGTGTGTGGGAACTTTTTAGGTTGGTATATGTCCACCCATATAAATTTCACTATTATGATTGATCATGTTAAATTATGAATTGACAATGGTATCAATTAATGGGAACCAATTTTCAATCCATAAATTGTATGGGTGCTTCATGAATTAGGAAATGGAAACCCATATTAAATGTAATGGAATGATTCATGCAAAATTATTGTAAAGGTAAAAGATGTTTAATTATGATCAGAAAGAATGTGATTAGCATTTACAATGCAACTTGAATCATGTAGGTCAGTTGGGGAATGTTTTTATAAGATGACCCATTAAGGTTTTTGAATTTTTAATTATTTAATAACTGCTATTGGGGTGCATGATAATGAACCTAGGATGGCTTGTGGGGCCCTCTATGGTCACCTTAATCATTAAATAGTGTCTTACCATTTTCTTGTTAAAGAGGGGATGTATGATAAGTTTGAAACATGCTTATTTCCTCTTGGGGAATTGTTTAAAAATCATGTACCTGGAGTTTTTTTAGAAAATTGGTACCTGGTGTTTTGACTACATATTTAAATTCATAAAGATTAAATGAAATTAAATATAAATTTCTTGGAAATGAAACGTGTAATTGTTTTGTAACACCTCAAGATTTTGAGAAATATTTTTTCAAATTAGTTTATCTTTTCATTATTTTTTATTTCTCATGACACAAAAAATAGTTATACATATATATATTTGTCACGACCCATCCTCGAACCGGTGCTGTGACTACCCCAAACCCGCCTTCCATAGGCCAGGGGCTGGCGACTAGACCCAAAGGTGTAAATCCCATTAGAAGGGGAAGTAATTACCTTAAAAGTAAAGAAACAGCATAGAGTAAGCCAGCAGAAGTAAACACTAAGTATAACTGGGTACAATAGTAAGTGCGAAAGGTAAATGGGCCAGAATACAATCCCAAACTAAAAGTAAAGTACAACTGGAAAGAAAGTACAGAAACTGAAAGTAAAGCAGCAACGTCAAGCTGTCCATTGGATGTCCCACCAGGAGGGTGGGTACATATAGCTTCCTCAGCACCTCGAGTCCAGCCGTCCACTCCGTGTACGTCCCTCCCTGTGGTCCAACTCCACGTACCGACATGCTCCACAAGCCTCAACCACGATCAACGCTGTCTGTCGTCTGCATCCAACACAACGTCGTGAAAGCATAGCCCATGCAGGGGTGAGTATATGCTACTCAGTAGGGACCCTGAGACCCCCGAAGGTCTCCCAGAATCCACCATGGATAATCCACTAAATAAAGATACAATCACAAAGTAACATCCAACACTACTTAGGTATATGCCCATACATATTCCTTAGTCATCAATTCCAGTTCGGCTCCAACATTCGAGCCCATGTTCGATCATGTCAAGACGGGATAGTACAACCCAATCCACAAAGGAAAGCACAACCCAATCCACATAGGAAAGAAAGTCAATCATATCGAAGATAATGATAGAAATTCAAGACTCAGCTCACACAGGTACACATCATTTGTAATGAGAAAGGTGATGATTAGATGTAGTTACTGATTCATCTATCTGGGACCCACATAGGATAAAAGTACTGTAGTCATCACCACCGAACCCACGGAGGATTCCAGTATGGTTGTTGTCGTCATCGAACCCATAGATGATTCTAGTATGAAAGTCTTCACCGTCGAACCCATAGCTGATGGGGAACTACTCCTCTATCGAGTACAGTGGGCCTGCCGCTACAACAAAGCGCTTCCCACTAATACTTTTGTAGTACTCCACTTGTCAAGTACTGTGGGCCTACTGCTACAACCAAGCGTTTCCCACAATGGGTCTACCACTAAAACCCAGCGCTCCCCCTCATATCCTATAGAGGTACTCCTTCTGTTGACTACGGCGGGTCTGCCGCTACAACCAAGCTCTCCTCCGCCATCGGTCTGCCACTACAACCAAGCGCTCCCCACTAGGCTATCCGAAACACTCAGAGTCGATCGATTAGCAGTCTTCAAGTCTTAGCCAGCTCTAGGGTTTCCACACACAACACATTCCTTCCAGGAGGGTCTGCTCCATGATCCAAGAGGTAGATACATAAACGGTCACATAGACCAGATTTTATGTATCCCAAGGTTCCGCCTCGTCTATAGGAAAACAACGCGACAGACGACGCGTCAATCGAACGCTCGGCCTGAGAGTTATTAGCCTTTTCGCCCCAACGGCCCGGTTGGATTTTTGTATGAACCAAACCGACCGTATCTCAACTATACCCCGAACTCACATTGGGTATACTCATAGGGACCGTTTCTCGACGTGATCACCAACGCCGCTGATGGTTCGTGAAACAGACGTCTGGTCTGAATGTTAACGGCTTTTCCGTTCCAGGGGCCCGGTTGGATTTTGGGTTAAATACAACCCTACATACTCTAAATACATTCAAACCTCAAGATGAGTAATCCAAAAGGTCCATCTCACTAAGTGGAATCCAACAAAGTCGACGGCACGTCAATCGGATGTCTGTAGCTCAAGTTATAGGCATTTCCGCTCAGAGGGCCTGATTGGTCTCATGTTCGAACCAACCCATACATACCAAAAGTTCTCCGAAACCTTGATTGTAATATACAGAAACTACCCTCTCGATCCAAGGATCTCATCGCAACTGACGGTGCATCAATCGGAGGTCCGTAGCCCATGTTATGGGCAATTGAAAGAAACTACCCGAAAATAGGGTGTTTTGGGCCCGGCCCGAGACCCCCTAGGTCAGCCCGATCCGGGGCGACCCGACCAGGGTCTGAGTCCAGACCACTAGGGCACAGCGTGGCCCAGCTGGCGGGGCCTAGCCTTGCGACCCAGTCCGGCCGGCGCTGGCGGTCCGGTCCACTCGGCCTGCCCCGGTCCGGCCAAGGGAGGGAGTCGGCGGCCAGCTGGCGCGACACTTAAGTCGCGCCCCTCAGCTTCTGGAACGGCTAAGCCATTCCGGTTTGGTCCACCACCATGGATCATCCACGGAGGTTCTGTTCCGGAGGTGCGCCACCACCGCTTTCCGTGGACCACCAGACGTGCTCCGGTGGTCCGTTTTTCTTGCCTTCTTCGCCAGCGATCCTCCCAGGACCTGCTCTTCACTGAGATGGATTTCAAATGTCATTTCGGTCCCATTCCAGCCACATCCTATTTGTGGCTCTCAAGCACGGCGCGACGGTGCCACTCCCTTCTGCCATGGCCCCACTCCAACCGCGGCCTCCGGTATCAACAGCGCGGCGCGACGGCGCCGCGCTTCTTCGCCGTGTTCCTCCTTGTTCCTGCGGGGTGTCGTTGCACCGTGCTGCGTTCGTCCGAGCCGCAATGAATTCAACAACAAAGGGGTAGGAGGGTCGGCTGTTTTCGTTCGGTCTGACCTCCTCCCGTTATAATGATAATAGGTGGCCCAAAATAAAATACGATGAACAACAAAGAATAATCACGAACAAAATTAACCCCTACCTTGTGTCGTTCGTCGTTTGTTGACGATATCGTGAGAGGGTGGTCGTCGGCTCATCGAAGCCATCGCAAGGGAGGAGATGAAGATGACAAAGGTTGTTGGGTTTTGTCATTTCCTCAAGGTCCTTCGATCCTACTCGAGCGTCATTCGTTGGAGATCTGACGGATGGAGAACCGTTCTTCGTCGAGGGAGGGAGTCATTCGTCGCGAAGGAGGAACTTCCGTCGTTCTTCACACAAAGGTGCTCCTCAAATCCTCCCAAAATATTTTCCAAGACAACTTTTCATTAAGCCCCCCTTTAATTAAAATATCACCATGCAATTCAAAAAGTCAAAAGGTGTGACAAGGATAATTAATAAGGTTGTTAAATCCCCTTAGATGGCTCCTTAAATTTGGGAGGTGGAGAGGCTCTTCTTTAAGAAGGGAAGTTTTGATGAAATTAATAAGGGAGGATTTAAGTGGTCAAGGGGAGTTATGGGGAGGTGAGGAGGTAAGGGTTCGTTTGGGTACCACATCAGACTCCCCCTTTGTAGGATTAAAAACCACATTCCTTATATAAAATTTGTACACAACAAATTTTATCTATTTATTCAAAATCCCCATTTATTAAACCTCAACCCGCACTAAATACAACTACAACAAAGGACCCCCTAATAAATTATACGCATTGTGAGTTCAACAATTCCCTCAGATTTCAATTCTGAGCAACGGTTCAAAAGATAGAAAAACCCGCTCTTTCGTTCATTCAGCGTTCCCGAGCTAATCTTCCGAAATTGATTCCGGTCAAACTGGGCCTCGGAATCAGGTGCCATCAGAAGCCACAGACTCATAAAATTCCAATGAAATTAAGAAAAAAATGTCCTTGAAATTTCCGAATCTTTACATTACTCCCACCTCAGGGATTTACATCCCTATAAAGCTATAACACAAACTAGGAAAAAAAAGTGGTACAGAGCATGCATCTGAGCCTTCCGCTCCCATGTGCTCTCCTGGAGGTTCTCGTGCCTCCAGTGAAAGCCCACCAGAGGAATAGACCATCCACGTAGGAGCCACTCATGTCGATCCTCAATCTCCACTAGAACCTTTGTGAATGTAACCCCGTCATCGACGTCCGACCCCCCATTGTCGATGATGTGTGAAGGATCATGCACGTATCTCGTCAGCTGAGGTATGTGGAATATGTCCTGCACCCGGTGCAACTGTGGTTGAACGGTCACGAGGTAAACCACCTCACCTACCTTGCTCAGGACCTAGAAAGGTCCATTGAACCTTGGAGATAACTTGATGCCTCAGCCAAATCTCAGTAAACCTCGTCGAGGTGAGACCCGTATAAGAACATGGTCGCCATCCTCGAAATATAGAGGCCTCCATTCCCAGATTAGAACTGAAACTCAAAACTTCTATAGCCACAAGGGTAAGGTTGGCCAACCCAAGAGTGATCGGCTACAACCTCTTATGCATGAATTTATCCTGTGCTGCCTGGGGTTTCCTTTTCAGCGATAAAGGAAAACCCATCCCGACATTATAGATGGACCACAACCCTTTTTCCTAATACCGTCAATTTTTGTATGAACTGTGATTGCCCAGTCAATAATCAAACTAACTTCGTAAGGCCTCGACACTGCCACCAAGAGGTTCCAACCGAAACTCTCGCCTCAAGGGCCAGATCCCACTGTCGGAGTAAGTGTGATTATCAAGTCTCCTCCCAAAGGTATCTCCAGACGTGAGGGTCAAGTCAACGGTTTAACTGGAAATTCTAGGTCTGGGACAAGATTTGTGGAAGGATGGGATGATTTGTATCAATGTCTTGTTGTTACGGCAGCTAGTAGAAGAAAATGTCCGTACTTCGAATCATCCTTAGAGACTTTCGGTCGCACTCCTTGACCGCATGCAGCTACACTTTTCCTTGCCCTCCAGCTCTATGAGCCTAGCGGAGATTACGAAGGCGGGTGTTTGCAACATGTAAAAATGTTCACAACCCCATGCTGCACTCCTAGCTCTACTCTCACGTCTGCTGCCTTGCAGATTCATCTGTCCTTTTTACTTCCTCTACTTGATACATTTTACACACACATGTCTTCAAGACTGGCTCCAGTTTCCTTCATTCCCACTATCGACCTTCACTAACTATATTCATTTAGTAAATGAATTCTCAACCAAAAAGGTTCTTTCTAGAACCCTATCATAAGTAGGATTGCATAGAGAAAAGGTGTTGGCTCAGATGTCCTTAAATATACCTCGCTGGGATTTCGGAGACCTGAAGCACTGATCACATCGTATTCATCGAGTACCAGGAATGGTTTGGTACGCCCTGATGAATTCTCAGCTACCGACATGTCATCCTGCCGAAGCTTTATAATCTCTAAAAAACTCTCAACCACCTCCTCAAGCCAGTCCTTAGCCGCCTATCAGTCGGTCTTTCCTTGGAACATGAGGGATATTGATGCACCCAATTTGTGTATACATTTCCATATATATAATTGAAGTTAAAATCATGTTTTCAGAAAATATATGTTGTCTCATGAACATATTATTTGATTTTGGTGAATCTGTTTACTTGCAAGAGCTTTCTGAAAAAATACACTGATCAAGAGAAGTTTGTGCAAATTTTGAAACTATATGGCATGTACTTTTATACACATCATGTACATCTAGACAAGAACACAGACCAAAGTAGGAAGTACACGCCCATGTCACCAGGAAGAGATACACGCCATGTGGGGTGGCGTTACATGCCGTGTACCACTTTCTACAAGGAGTGGTTATTGAGAAAAGTCTACACGCGTATGTGGCCGTTTAAAGAGACACGGAGTGTTTAAATTTCTACACGCCGTGTCTTCTATTCTAGAAGGGGCTGGCGGCCAAACTATTGATACTACACACCATGTATGGCAGCGCTACACACCCTGTACACTCAACTTGCAGGTGGTGCCTTGTTCAAAAGTCAAAGAAGGCGTGTTTGGCCACCTGCCAGCGGAGAAATTGGCGCCAAAACGCGTTAACGAAAAGTACACTGCGTGTACTTTCTATGGAAATCGTGTACTTTATTTTTCTATAAAAAGTGTCCTTGGCCTACGGATTTAGAGAGTTTGAAACCTATGGAGGAGAGAAGAAGCTATGTTGCTACCATTTTTCGTGCCATTATGGTGCCGTATTTCTACTACTCCACCTTCTGACACCCTACCTGAACTCTTACATGATTAATCCGTCAGGTATCATGTGTGTCATTTCTCCTCCACTTTTTATGTGTAACTAAACCCCTCGTGTTGGAGCTATGGATGAAGGGATCGTAATTTGTATATTGTTTTATATAGTTGTGTTTTATCATTGTAATTCATCTTACTCTTCTTAATCAACTGTTAAATATAACTGAAAATTATGACCCGGACCAAGGGAAGAATTCTCAGTGATACAAAGGAAAAGTAACGGTGAAAAATCCATGATCATTGGATGGATTTCACCGATTCAAATAATGTATTGAACTTAATAAAGAATTAAGACCACTCACTATCGGACCAAGGAGTCAACTGCTCTAATTCCAAACAAGAGGAACCAGACCAAGGAAATCATATAACAAAACGAAATCCAGAATGATTGAATTATTATGAACAACACAACCATTTAAACAATCTACATAAAACCTCATTAATCACCATAGCCCCAACACGTCTTTTCTTCCCATTTTAAAAGCTCTTTATATTTACCGGTTGTTTTCTTTCAAATTGAATCCATTTCATCAAAGTAAATCAATTTAGTTTCAATCAAAAACCAAAATCAACCCAATCGATTCTAAATTCTGCATACTTCACCTAGTTAAGTATTAACTCAATTGAATTCATGCACTCCACAGTTCCCTGTGGATTGACCCCGAACATAATCTATACTATAGTTCTAAGAACGGGTAATTAATTTGGGACGCATAAAACTTCAATCAACGATAAGCGAGACAAAATTTTGGCACCGTTGCCGGGGAATCCCATTTGGTATTAGTGCTAAGATTTAAATTGTGTTAATAATTGATTTAGGTGAAAATAAAAATAAAAAATTATCAAAAATATCTTTTCTGATCCCATTTCAAATTTTCTTTTTTATTTTTCCCTCTTATGCCTGGTTTTCATTTTTTTGTTGTGCATAGCATAAAGTGTATGTTTAGACGTTTTACATGATCCAGAAGCGTTGAGTCTTCAGAATTAGTTCCTCTTGACCCAAAAATAGAACGGACCTTGGTTTATCGTCGGTGTACACTGATAGAAACTCACAACAATCAACCACAACCCATAGCGAACAAGGAAGAGGGAGCACCAGCCATAGATGATGCGACTGAGCAACAGTACCAGGATCAGCTACCTCCCACTGCTGGTCTACCAGAGAAACCTCCTAGATCCTTCATGGAATTCCTCCCAAGGGATTACCAATGGTCGCCGCAGCAACTCTTCCCACGGCCATACTTCGCCTCTCAGGAGCAGTTCATGCAAGCTCCACCCCATCAACAACAACCTTCAAGACGTACCCTTATGGAGTACGGAATTCCATCAATTCACGGAGCTGATACAGGCATCGTTCGTCCTCCGGTCCAGGCCCAGCACTTCGAAATCAATCCTTCTATTATACAGCTGATCCAGAACACAGTCCAATTTGGAGGCCTGGCCAACGAGGACCCGAACGCCCATCTCTCTAACATTTTTGAGATCTGTGACACCTTTCGGTACCATAGCGTGTCAGAGGATGCCATCCATCTTTGCCTATTCCCTTTTTCTCTACGGGATACGGTGAAGGACTAGATCAAGGGGATTCCACAATGATCTATCCTCACCTGGGAGGAGCTAGCACATGCGTTCCTATCCAAGTACTTTCCACCATCCAAGACAGTGACACTCCGGAATGAGATTCATAACTTCCAGAAGCACGAATCTGAGTCGTTGTATGAGTTCTAGGAATGATTCAAGGAGATGTTATGAAAATGGCCCCATCACAGACTCCCACTCTGGATGCAAGTCCAGACCTTCTATGGAGGACATACTACGAATACCAAATCTGTGGTGGACGCTGCTGTTGGAGGAACAATGATGCGGAAATCCCCCGAAGAACTATTCGAACTACTGGAATACATGTCAGCCAACAGCTTCCAGTGTCACTCTGAGCGGGGGACTCAAAAGCGTGGTATGGACAATATTGATGCTACAACTATGTTAGCTGCTCTGTTGGACACTGTGTCCAAGAAAATAGACGCATTGAACCTCAAAGGAGCATCTCAAGTTCATGTAGCACACCATCCAACATGCGGCAATTATGGTGATAACCACATCATGATAGAATGCCCGGGTTCGACTGGAGGCCCTTCGACAAGCGAGGTGAGTTATGTTTCCCATAATCGAGGGCCCAACCAGTACCAGTAGTACCAGAACCCGACATGGTGAGATCAACAGAACAAAGGCTGGGGCCAACAACAGCAGAATCCTTCACCCCAGGGACCGCCCAACTACAACCAGCCTCCATACCAGAACCAATACCAAAGGCCGCAATAACCCCAGTAGGGTCCTTATCAGCAAAAAGGGTATCAAAACCCTCGTCCACAGTAGCCACGACAGCCACCTCCTCCACCGGGTCGACAACCACCTCAGCAGGACAACACGACAAGGTTAGAGGATCTAATGACTAAATTCATATCTACTGCTGAGAATCTGTTCCAGAATCAGGAAGCTTTGATTCTAGGCTTGGAGAATCATATTGGCCAGCTGGAAAATCAACTCTCAGGGAGGCAGCCCGGTACACTACCGGGGAACTCCGAAAAGAACCCAAGGGAGGATGCCAATACTATCATGCTCCGGAGTGGAAAAGTGCTCCACCAGAACTAATCAGCAAATCAAGGTGCATCCACACCCACTGTTGATGAAAAAGGTACCAATACTGACCCATCCTCATCCAAAAGCCCGAAGAAGGAGGATTTGAAAAATAAAGAAAAGGATGTAATCCAACCATTCAAGCATGCCTTACCTTTTCCAGAAATATTGAAGCAGAGGAAGCTAGACCACCAGTTCAGAAAAATCAGGGATGTGTTTAGGAAGCTCACATCAACATACCATTTGTAGAGGCCCTGACTCATATGCTGACCTACGCTAAATTCATGAAGTAAATCCTCTCGAATAAGAGGAAGATGGAAGATTTGGGTGTTATTGCACTAACAAAGGAGTGCTCCGCGGTGGTTCAACATTCTATTCCTTCCAAACTCCAAGATCCAGGTAGTTTTACTATTCCTTGTACGATTGGATCCTGTGAGTTTGGGAAGGCCCTCTGTGACTTATGGGATAGCGTGAACCTCATTCCCCTCGGAGTTTTCAAGATGTTGGGACTCAACGAGATCAAGCCTACCAGCGTATCCCTTCAACTTGTTGATCGATCGATCAAACACCCGAAGGGACTACTAGAGGACGTACTTGTCAAGCTGGGTAGGATAATCCTTCCTGCTGATTTCATCATCCTAGACATGGGGGATGACCAGGAAGCACCTCTTAAACTTGGAAGACCTTTCCTGGAAACTGGGAAGGCACTCATTGATGTGCACCAAGGAGAGCTGATATTCCGGGTAGGAGATGAGAGAGTATCTTACAATGTTCTCAAATCCATCAAGCTGGCATCATCATCCGATCATGAGGATTGTTCTCAAATAACTACATTGGATGACTGCCTGGTGGATGATCTGGTATGTTCCTATATTTCTGAAAATTTTAACATTCCAGACATTCCCTTTGAAGAAGATCCAGAGAACTTGAACCTCCTAGATTGACCGGGCGGCCACTATTGGGACCATTATCTACCGTAAATATCTGGTAGCAAGGTATGTAGGTCGAGCCAATGACCTAAAACAAAGGAACTTCCTGGGAGGCAACCCAGAGGTTACACGCCATGTCCCACTTATTTACACGGAGTGTACATATCTTTTTAATTTGTAATCATAATAGTATAAATCTATAGTATAGAAAATAAATAACCAGGGATGATGCCAGTGCCGATGGCAAAGTCACTAGAGTTTATTCGAGCAGTTCTCGATTCGAATCCTCCTGACCTGCCTTCTACAAGGGGTTCCTACTTTTATTTACATGAAGTGTGTGGTATTTTCAATATATATATATATATAAATGTGTTTCATAAAACCCATGATGGGGATGGAACGGTTGGCTAGAATAGTAATCCGGTTTCACAAGACCCGGGTTCGATCCCAGACAACCGTTCCATTTCCATCATTTGTTCTTTTAATAAAACCACACGACGTGTATCTCAATATACACTGTGTGTCTCATAATTCTTCAAATATAAAATAAAAACGTTTTAAAAATAATAAATTTCATGCGGGTGATGTTGGCGGATTGGCAGAGTCTCGGAATTAGGTTCAAAAGGCCCGGTTTCGAATCACGCTAATCTCCCTGCTTCACCCCCATCCGTTCCTAACTAAAAACCACATGTCCTGCTTTTCATTATTTTCATGTGTAGAGAACGTATAAAATAAATATATATATATAAATTAAATATGAACAATAGAACAACCTTTTCTCCAGTGGTTGAGGGCATTCCTTCGAATCGGTCGATCGTTGGTTCGAATCCCGCCCCAAGCACCAGACCAAAGGTTGTACTACTCTTTTTCTCATTTTAAAATACACGGAGTGTATTTCCCGGTATACATAATGTATAGGTTTTTATAATAGAATATGTAGATATATCTATTTTATTTTAATTATAAAAATTATTATATAGTTTACTATAATAATTGTAATTATTTATATTAATTTTTTTAAAAAAACGGGATACACGGCGTGTACGAAACATACACTCCGTGTACCTCGACTATATAAGTCGCGATCCACCTGGCATGAGGTCGTGTCGCACAGCCATCCCAATTTCCTCCCCTCTCCCCGTTTATTCTCCCGAATGCCACCCGAACCCCCCCTTTTTCCATATTCGTCGATTTGGGGCATTTCAAGTTCTGATTCCTCTGACATTGTGATCCTCGATCCAGGTACACCATTCTACACCCTCTATTTCAAATTTTTAGACTCGTTTAGGGTGTTTTTCCGATCGGCCGACCATTTGGCTTCCGGCAGTAAATGACCACTAAATGAAGAACACATGCCGTGTACTTATGAACACGGCCCCACCTAGAATTTTTCAAAATTCAAATTTACACGATGTGTATGTCTGGTACACACCGTGTAATTTTCATCGTGCCCGAGTACTCCATTGCACATGTCCTCACACACCATTTTCTTTTACACAGCGTGTGTATTTGGTACACACCTTGTTTTTTGTTTGTGTTTGCCTCTTCGGGTGTGGCACATAACACGGCTTGTCACCCCATGTTCCCGAACAAGGTGTGTATGTTCGGTACACGTCGTGTCTGTTATATCTGTCACCGGTCCGTGTTTCCCCTCTGCACAGCCACCCACCCTATTTTCCATTACACGGCGTGTGTGTTCGGTACATGTTGTGTCTGTGTGATGTTTGACCGGCCTGTGTCTCACCCTCTACACAGACATGTTCTTCATGTGCAGTCCACGCTGTGTCCTATACCTACACGGCGTGTATTGTTTTTCTATGAACTGATAAAAACATGGCTGTGTCATTTGTTCCACACCTCCACCAACACTTTGAGTGAACACCACGTGTATGTTCGGTACACGCCATGTACTTTTCCATGGGTTGTTTTCACCCTCGGCATGTCTATCTAGAGAACACTGGATACTCTCCATTTTTTGACTACACGCCGTGTACTTTAGAGTACACGCCATGTACTTTTCTTTTACAGTTTTCTCACATTTTTTTTGTTCTGTTTTCTTTCCGTTTTCTTTTTCTTTTGTTTTGTTTTCCTTTTCTTTCTATTTCAGGATATGGTAGATCGCGATCCTTCGCACAGGAAGCAGCCAGCCTCCGCCACTGAGGGCGAGGAGTCCAGTTATCATCGGATCCGACTCCAATCACCTACGCATCCAGACCCCGATGCTCCAGTCTTTGAGCTCCCTCCGTTGGCCATTATGCCGCCACTCAATCCCTCAGATGCGGCTAGGCCAACTTCTGCCGCACCAGTTGCAACTTTCCCGGTACCCTAATCCTTAGCAGCTGATCCCTCTTCGAGCACACCTTTCACCGAGCCACCTTCTTATTCAGCGGATCCACCTCCAGAGCTAGATGTAGCTGCTGCACCAGCACCTGGGCTGGGACCTGCAGGTGCTCCCTATCCCAGCATCGTATTCCTGATCACCGACCTCGCATACGACAGGATCTGACGCTTCTATCGTCGGCTGATACCATTGAGCGGCCAGTACCTTGACAGCAGCATTCCGCAGCGGCTCAGTATTTGGGAGGAGTTGGAGTTACTTCTCGGGCACACCGCACTCCTCGAGATTTTCCAGGTCAGCACTCCTATGTTCCGAGATATATTTTTGGAGTTTGCAGCCTCCTTTGAGATCGATGGAGCGGAGTACCGTGAAACACCTGGAGATGCGGTGCCAGTAATTCGATTCCGGCTAGGCGGCCGATGTTTTTCCCTGACGATGACGGAGTTTGGCTGAGGGTGCGGCTTCTACCCCCATCTTTTCACCCCACCCCCTGTTTCTGACTTGACCCGGCCTGAGCGCTCTGACCACATTGCCATGTGGTCGGAGATCGCTACGCCTGACCACCGATAATACCCCACTTCTCAGAAGAGCACTCTTATAGCTGACCTCGTCCTTCGCTTCACCCACCGGTGCTTCAGCGCCATCCTTTTTCCCCGCCATGAGGATATGGGGGTCGTGACCGGTCATGGCATGGAGCTTCTTACCTGTGCCATCCGGGACACATACCCGGACCACCCTTATCTTACTGCCTCCTATTTCCACTCCATGTTTACTGGCTGTCAGGGAAACCTGAACGGTGGGTTTTACACCACCTGTCTTGCCCACCACTTGGGGGTATTCGAGCCTTCATTACCTAATGACTTGATGGGTTCACCCCAGCGGATGGACTTCCTCATGCTCATTCGTATGGGATTGGTCCAGAAGTAGGGGGTACCTACATCCTTGCTCAGGCTCGAGCCCCGCCACCTTCTAACCCCCCTACCCCACCTGTTGACCATGCTCCTCCTTCCCCACCCCCTCCAGATTCTCCACCTCACCCACCTCCTACTGACCCCACTTCTTCTGACCTTCCTTCTTCTATCCCATCCCCCATCCCACCTACCCCTGCACCCTTGGTTGATCCAGCCCTTTCCATCCGCCATGCCATGATGGAGTAGAAGTTAGCCCGTATCATCAGCCGCCAGGACACCATTTCACACCATTTTATTCGTCTGGATGGCCGCTAGGATCGGATAGTTCATCTGTTGGTGCATATTTCTCAGCATCTTGGTGTTCCACTGCCTCAGCCACCATCCTATGCCTCCATTCCTAGCCCTTCTACTGCTACTCCGCCGCCGTCTCCTACGTCGGCCACAGATTCTATTCAGATGACTACGGTGAGCTCTGCTGCTGCCATATCTGTCGGGCCAGGGCCTGCTGATGAGCTTCTGATCCCATGTCTAGCACCTGTGGCTCCTACTTCTTCAGCTACCCTTCCCGATGCCGAGTCAGAGCCTCCCCCTTCCACTCCTCCTGAGCCGTCTTTGTCGGCCGATTCTGTACAGGATGATGCCTCCCCTGAGGCAACCCCATGATAGTGACATTGTTCTTTATCTAATATATCTCTTTTTTCATTTTCTGTGCTATGATGTTATGAATGTTTGTGGCTTTCCTTTTTCTCGACAATCACACGTACGGGCATGGAGCACCTTGGGCATCACTTTTCATGAGGTGAGTATTTTTCCTTTTCTATTTTCTTTTTGGATTTAATTCTTCCACTTCTTTTCATCATTTTGTCCCCCATTTCTCCTCATTTTCCACCCTTTACCTTAGTATTTCACTTGGTGGTCCATGTGCCTTCTTCAGTTTAGGGGAGCATCTATCTCTTTCACCTAAGTCTTTTCCCTTAAACTAATATAGGAGACATCATTATTAGACTCTATATTTGAAAATGTAAAGCAATTTTGGTTAATCAATCTTATAAATACTAGAGTTATCAGTAGGAACTTTTGGAAATTTTACACAATTATTTTAGTTTTTATTTATTTTAAAATGATTTCTTATATAGTTTCAATTGAAACCTTTCATCCTTGATTAAATAACATTAATTAGGCTAATAATTTATATGCACATCACGACCTGATTGTCCCTTTATTATTTTTTCACTCCTGAGAGTTATTCTAAACCCTTTTTTGTATTTCTTGTCTAATACCCCCTTTCATGAGAGATTCTTAGGCTATACATCACTACCAGAATTTGCAAGTTTTTCATTTCGAAACATGAAGAAATTTTTGAATTACGTTAACATGATTGAGGCATTAGACTATTTCAACCCCTTTATCTTGAGACCTACCCAACATTTAATATTCGTTAAACCCATAGAAGCCATGAACAACCTTTTTAGGAAGCCACATTACAAGACTATTTCCATTCTTACCCTATTTCTTTATAAACTTTTCATGATTATTCATTTAAGCTCTAAAGAGGGAGTTGGAAATACATGGCATATTTCTGTGTATAGCGATGAAATAAAGTGTGGGGGAGTGCCTCTTGATTATTTGGGGCAGAATGGGTTCGAAACATCTACTCATTTTATTCATAAGTGTTTCCCTTGTGTTTTGTTTAAAAAAATAAAAACAAAAAAAACAAAAAAACACAAAAACAATAAGGGAACCTATGCATATTTTCCCATGAAACCTACTTGCCTAAGGAAGATGGTGACGATTACAAAAGCATTTGACTGAGCTTTTTAAGGATGTATTTTCAGTGAGCTTTACTGTGAATATCATGAAATGTTGTTTAAAGGAATTATCCATCCTTTTTCAAGCCTCAGAATTTATTTTCACATCTGAACCTACCAACCCTTAGCCACAGAAACATCTGAACATTATTGATAAAGCCCTCATGATTTTTGTAATTCAATTTTCTTGAAGTAGAGAACAGTATATCTTGAAAACCTATGGGTAGAGTGTATATACCATATAATGAGCATAACTCTGAATTAAAATATCTTGATAGTGGAGTGTGATTTTGACTGGTAAGGTAAATCATCAAATGGCATGATTATTTTTGAAAGGTTGAAAAATTTGTTGAAGAGGATGAGAGTAGTTAATTGCATTATATATGAGGCATGATTTCAATATCTTATGAATTGAATTTTTTTTACCCTTAACAATTTTTCCACAGTAAATTTATCAGTTATACATTTGATTAATTAAATTCCTTCCTTTTAAAGTATAGGCTCTCTTAATTAGATGTTGAGATTTTGCTTGAGGGCAAGAAAACAACTAAGTGTGGGGGAATTTGATGCACCAAATTTGTGTATACATTTCCATATATATAATTGAAGATAAAAGCATTTTTTCAGTAAATATCTGTTTTCTCATGAACATATTCTTTGATTTTGGTGATCTGTTTACTTGTAGGAGCTTTCTGGATAAATACATAGATCAAGGGAAGTTTGTGAAAATTTTAAAACTACACGGAGTGTACCTTAATACACGCCTTGTACACCATGACAAGGACACGGACCAAAGTAGGGAGTACACGCCCAGGTCACCAGGCAGAGATACACGCCGTGTGGGGCGGCGTTACACACCGTGTACCACTTTCTAGAAGCGGTGGTTACTGAGAAAAGTCTTCACGCCCATGTGGCCGTTGAAAGAGACACGACATGTTTAAATTTCTACACACCATGTCTGATATTCTAGAAGGGGCTGGCGTCCAAACTTTTGATACTACACGCCGTGTTTGGCGGCGCTACACACCGTGTACACTCAACTTGCAGGCGGCGCCGTGTCCAAAAGTCAAATAAGGCGCGTTTGGCCACCTGCCAACGGAGAAATTGGTGCCAAAACGCGTTGATGAAAAGTACACGGCGTGTACTTTCTGTACACACCGTGTACTTTATTTTTTTTAAAAAGAGGCCATGGCCTATGGATTTAGAGAGTTTGAAACATTTGGAGGAGAGAAGAAGCTCTGTTGCTACCATTTCCCGAGCCACTGTGGTGCCGTATTTCCACTACTCCACCTTCCGACACCCTACCTCAACTCTTACACGATGAATCCGTCAGGTATCACGTGTGTCGTTTCTCCTCCACATTCTATGTGTAACTAAACCCCTCGTCTTGGGGCTATGGATGAAGGGATCGTAATTTTTATGTTGTTTTATATAGTTGTGTTTTATCGTTGTAATTCATCTTACTCTTCTTAATCTACTGTTAAATATAACTGAGAATTCTGAGCTGGACCAAGGAAATAGTTCTCAATGATACAAAGGAAAAGTAATGGTGAAAACATCCATGATCATTGGAAGGATTTCACCGATTCAAATAATGGATTGAACTTAATAAAGCATTAAGAACACTGACTACCAGAACAAGGAGTCAACTGCTCAAATTCCAAACAAGAGGAACTGGACCAAGAAAATATTGTAACAAATGGAAATCCAGAATGATTGAATTATTATGAACAACACAACCATTTACACAATCTGCATAAAACCTAATTAATCACCACATCCCTGACACATCTTTTCATCCCATTTTAAATGCTCTTTAAATTTACCCGTTGTTTTCATTCAAACTGTATCCATTTCTTAAATGTAAGTCAATTTATTTTCAATCGAAACCCAAAATCAACCCAATCAATTCTAAATTTTGCATAATTAACCTAGTTAATTATTAACTAAATTGAATTCATGCATGCCACGGTTACCTGTTGATTGACCCCGAACGTAAGCTATACTAATGTTCTAAAAACAGGTAATTAATTTGGGACGCATGAAACTTCAATCAACGATAAGCGAGACCAGATATCTGGTGCTGGAACACGTGTATGGCAGTAAGCCTACATGTGTCAACTACCAGTACTGCCGGTTGTAACTACTGACCAACAGGTAGTGATGTATAGCTAACACACTACCCGAAGGGACTAACTCAGGCATCGGTCCACATACCGAAGCCTCGTCACTATGTGAACCATCTTCGTGCCCACTCACTAGAAAACACTAGTAGCCAAGTCCACCATCCACTCTACCGATGTCTCAGCTAGGCGGAAAACTCAAGTAATCGCCTCCAGCCAGTCCTCTGCTATTTCGAAATCTGCCTCACCTCGTATCCTCGGAGGCCTCTACTGCTGGAACTCGTTCATCGCGCTCTGCCGGCATGCACTGTCTGCTTGTATGGAAAGTGGAATTCACTACCCAACAGGTGGTGGTGCTGCTGGTACACCACCTGAGGGTGACAATATAGCAAAAGTTCCCCACACCAGATCCTCATTGCTCGGTTGGCCGTCATCGTGTACTATCTCAAAACTCCAACTGACTATTTGCATGAAGACATCCTGAACAGATGCAACACAGTCAACGATTTATACCTGGTGAGCTGACCTAGTTTGAGCTATCATTAAAAATCGTGGAAACACACATGCAATCAGTTTTTTCATGCACAATGTCGGAAATCAGTAGTCAAGGTCCTCTTGTACGGATACGTTGGCTGCCGCACCAACACTGGACTCCCTGGACATATAACCACAAACAATACCCTTAACATTATTGCTTCACATGGAAGAGAGATCGGAGTCCTCTATTCCGTGGTAGAACCGAACTCCTCTGATACCAATTTTTCATGACCCGTCCTCAGACCGGTGTTGTGTCTACCCCAAACCCGCCTTCCATAGGCCAGGGGCTGGCGACTAGCACCAAAGGCATAAATCCCGTTAAAAGGGGAAGGCATTTCCTTATAAAGTAAAAAAACACTATAGAGTAAGCAAGAAAAAGTAAACATTAAGTATAACTGGGTACAATATTAGGTGCAGAAAGTAAATGGACCAGAATACAGACCCAAAATGAATATAAAGTACAACTGGAAAGAAAGTACAACAACTGAAGGTAAAGCAGCAACGTCGAGCCATCCACTGGAAGTCCCACCTGAAGGGTTGTACAGATAGCCTCCTCATCACCTCGGGTCCATCCATCCACTCCTTGTATGTCCCGCCCAGTGGTCCGCCTCCAGGTACTGACTTGCTCCACAAGCCTCAACCACGATCAAAGTTGTTCATCATCTGCATCCAACACAACGTAGTGTGGGCATAGCCCGTGCAGGGGTGACTATACGCTACTCAGTAGGGACCCCGAGACCCCCGAAGGTCTCCCAGAATCCAAAAAGTATAATCCACAAAAGAAAGATACAATCACGAAGTAACATCCAACACTACATAGGTATATGCCCATACATATACCAAATTCATAAATTCCAGTTCGGCTCCAACATTTGGTCCCATGTTTGATCACGTCCACACAGGATAGTACAACCCAATCCACAAAGAAAAGCACCACCCAATCCATATAGGAAATCAAGTCAATCATATCGATGATAATTATTGAAAGTCAAGACTCAGCTCACACAGGTACACATCATTTGTAAAGCAAAAGAAGATGATCCGATGTAGTTACTGATTCATCTAGCTAGGACCCACGTAGGATACAAGTACTGTAGTCTTCACCGTTGAACCCACGGAGGATTCCAGTACGGTTGTCGTCGTCGTCGAACCCACGGAGGATTCCAGTACAAAAGTCTTCATTGTCGAACCCATATCTGCTGGGGAACTCCTCCTCTATCGAGTACAGTGGGCCTACCGCTACAACCATGTGGTTCCCACTAACATTGGACTGCTGTAGTACTCCACTTGTCGAGTACTATGGGCATGTTGCTAGAACCAAGCACATCCCACCAAGGGTCTACCGCTACAACCAAGAACTCCCCCTCAAAGCCTACAGAGGTACTCCTTCTATTGAGTACCGTGGGTGTGCCGCTAAAACCAAGCGCTCCTCGGCCGTGGGTCTGCCACTACAACCAAGCACTCCCCACTAGGCTATACGAAACACTCCAAGTCAATCGATCAGCAGTTGTCAAGTCTCAGCTAGCTCTTGGGTTTCCGCAAAAAGCACGCTCTTTCTAGGAGGGTCTACTCCACGAGCCAAGAGGTCGATAAATAAATTGTCACGTAGACCAGAGTTGATGTATCCCAAGGTTCCATCTCATCTAGAGGAACACAACGCGACAGACGATGAGTCAATCAAATGCCCAGTCTGAGAGTTGTTATACTTTTCGTCCGAGGGGAGTGGTTGGTTTTGTGTACGAACCAAACCGACCATATCCCAACTGTACCCTGAACTGACATAGGGTATACTAAAATGGACCTTTTCCGAACGTGATCACCAACGCCGCTGACGGTTCGTCAAACGGACGTCTGGTCTGAAAGTTAACGACTTTTCCGTTCCAGGGGCCCAGTTGGATTTTGGGTACAATCATACCTGGCGATACTCCAACGATGTACAAACCTCATGAAGCGTAATCCCAAAGGTCCGTTTCACTAAGAGGAATCCAAAAAAGTCTACGGAACATCAATCAGACATCTGGAGCTCAAGTTATAGGCGTTTCTACTCCGAGGGCTCGGTTGGTCTCGTGTTCGAACCAACCTGGCCATACCCAAAGTTCTCCAAAACCATGAGTTTAATATACCAAAACGACCGTCTTGATCCAAGGATCCCATCTCAACTAACGGTCTATCGATCGGAGGTCCCTAGTCCATGTTATGGGTGTTTGAACGAAATTGTCTGAAAATAGGGGGTTTTGGGCCCGGACCGACCCGGCCTGAGACCCCCTGGGTAGGCCCGAACTAGGTCCACTAGACCTGTGTCCGGGTCTGGCCCACTGGGGTGTGGCCCGCACTGACTGGCGCAGCCCCGCCGGCGCGGCCCGGCCCAGACGGCGTGGCCCGAACCCACCGGCACGGCCCGGCCCAGCAGGCTCAACCCGGCCCGGCCGGCGCTGGCGGTCCGGTCCGCTCGGCCCGCCCCGATCTGGCTAGGGTAGTGCATTGGCGGCCAGCTGGCGCGGCACTTAAGCCACATCCCTCAGCTTCCGGAATGGCTAAGACCTTCCGGTTTGGTCCACCGTCGTGGCTCAACAGCGGCGGGTTTGTTCCGGTCAGAAGGCGCCGCTGCGCCGGCGCGTCGCGCCGCTGCCGCTTTCCGCAGACCATCGAACGCACTCCGGTGGTCCGTTTTGCTTGACGTCTTCTCTAGTGGTCCTCCCGGGACCGGCTCTTCACGACGACGACTTTCAAACGTTGTTGTGGTCCCATTCCGGTTGCGGTCTCTTCGTGGTTCTATGGCGCGGCGCGACGGCGCCGCGCCCCTCCGCTGGGGCCCGGCTCCGGCCTCGGCCTCCTTCGGCCTCAACGATGCGGCGTAACGGCACCGTGCTTCTTCGCCGCATTACTCCTTGTTCCTGCGCGGTGCCATTGCACCACACTGCCTTCATCAGACCCGGAATGAATTCAACAACAAAGGGAGAGGAGGGTCGTCCGTTTTCGTGCGGTCCGACCTCCTCCTGTGATAACAATAACAGGCGGCCGAAAATAAAAGACAATGAACGGTAAAGAATATTCACGAACAAAGTTAACCCCTACATTGTGTCGTTCATCGTTTTTTGATGATATCGTGAGAGGGTGGTCATCGGCTCGTCAACACCATCGCAAGGGAGGAGATGAAGATGATGATGGTCATTGGCGTTCGTCATTTCCTCAAGGGCCTTTAATCCGATTCGAGCATCGTTTGTTGGAGATTTGACAGATGGAGAACCGTTCTTCATCGAGGGAGGGAGTCGTTCTTCGCAGTGGAGGAAATTCTATCTTTCTTCACACAAAGGATCTCCTAAAATCCACCCAAAATATTTTCCAATCCACCATTTCATTAAGCCCCCTTTAATTAATAGATCACTATGCAATTCAAAACGTCAAAAGGTATGACATGGATAATTAATAATGTTATTAAATCCCCTTAGATGTCTCATTAAATTTGGGAGGTGGAGAGGCACCTCTTTAATAAGGGATGTTTCCAAGAAATTTATAAGGGAGGATTTAAGAGGTTAAGGGGAGTTATAGGGAGGTGAGGAGTTAAGGGTTCGTGTGGGTCCCACCTCTAACTCCCCCTTTGTAGGATTAAAATCCACATTCCTTATATAAAACTTGGACACAACAAATTTTATCTATTTATTCTAAATCCCCATTTATTAAACCTCAACCCGCACAAAATGCAAGTACGACAAAGGACCCCCTGAGTAATTATCGGCGTTGAGAGTTCATCAGTGCCCTCAAATTTCTATTCCAAGAACCGGTTCAAAAGATATAAAAATCCGCTCGTTCGTTCACTAAACTTACCCGAGCTAATCTTCGGAAATTGATTCCTGTCACACCGGGCCTCAGAATCAGGTGCTGTTAGAATCCAAAGACTCGTAAAATTCCAAATAAATTAAGAAAAAAATTTCCTTGAAATTTCTGGGACTTTACAATATATTAAAACACTAATTCAACCATTTATTTCACAATAAATAGAAACATGTCTTTTGCTACACACAATAACAAATTGGATTACACTACAGGCACCACCGACATGGCGTACGATGCACACAACAATAATTTTCAATTAATCATATTTATATATATATAATAAATTAAATGAGATAATTATATAATAACTGTTAAAAATAGTTACAGGATTATTAATAAATACTTTTCAAATATTTTTTATCATTTCTTTATATAAATAAAATAAATTTTTATTTGAAGATATGATTTTTGTTAAAAACCATTTTGTGTTCAAAATATTTTTTTTATTAATGGACAAAATTTAATAATAAAATTTATTTTAGACACATAAAGAAATTTAATATGATAAAATAAACATAATTTTCGAATTCAAAACATTCTAATTATCTTATGGTTTTATTACTGATAAAATACCCTTTTTGATGAATAGTTAAAAATACTACTTTTAGTTAAAAAACATCCGTTTTCTCTATTTATTTATTAATGCTAAATGATATTATAAATTTTTTCTAAGGAATAATTAAATATATATTACAAAAATTAATATGATTTAATTTATTATAATAAATTTCATTTTTAAATTGAATATAAAATCTTAATAAACTTTTGAACAATTTCCTACTTTATAAACCTGTTATTTCGTCCTGTCTTCAAGACTAACACTAATTTTAATTTTTCCGCATGTATGATTTGAATTTTCAAAAATAAAACATAAAAAATTATATTTAGATTAATATTAATATTTCAAAAATACCATTTCCATTTTTTACGATAATGATTCGTAAATGTGGGTAAAATTAATCCTAGTAGTCAAGGAAAAATTAAGATTAATTAAGGACTAAACCATAAAATTAAGGTCTCAATTTTCCTAGAAACGTGTCCAAAACCCATTTAATGTCAATATATATGCCATAGAACTTCCATTATTTTAATTGGATTGTTTTTATGGCATTTATAAGGTAATAACATGGGCAAACCTAACACAATTATAGAAATTCCAATTGAGTCATTTTCCTTCCCTAAAAAAGTCCACCCACTCTACCCATTCCTTGTACCAATAAAAACATTTAATATTGACCATGATCTCCCATTTAGACTTAAAAAAATCATACATTATAACTTGAAGCCTCTGTTTGTGAAGAATACTTCTTAAGGAATCATTTTGGCACAAACCAAACAGAATTACTCAATTTAGAAGTAACGTTTTCTCTCAAGTTCCTTTAATTTATTTACCTTCTTCACCCCCAACAATATATTTATTACCATATATTGTATAAAAAATGGTATAATATATATAAAATAATTTTTATGAAAAGCTTCTGACCCACAATTACACACACCTCCCTCTAATAGATGTTGTGCATACTATTTCTCTGTAGAGCGAACTACTGCCTCACGAAACGATGATCGTTCATTTCTCTTTTACCACCAATCGTGGTGTAAATTATGATGGAAAATATATTTATCAATTTAATATATTATATATTATATTTATTTAATCTTTTATATTCTTTTTAAAATAAACATCTCTTAACTTTACATTTTGTGTTAACATGATAATCTCGTTTAAGGAAGTGTGGACTATAGCCCCCCTCAAAGTGACGTGATTCATTCACACACCACATGGAATGTATTAAGGATAGATTTAATGAAATTATAAGATATATATGATATATTAATTCTAATTTAATAATTATATATAGATATATATTCATATATATAAATATTTCATTTACATACATTTTCAATATGTCAAAAAACGGAAACAACATTCATGCTTACATATAGATTCCCATCTCCATGATTGATGTATTCCATTTCATAATCCTATATTATATAGATTATTATAATTAATAATTATTTATATAACTGATATTTATATTAGGTATTAAATTCTGTAATCATTATTTATGTATAAGGACCAAAGATATATCAAATTAAGACACATGTGAAAACAAAGTGAATATTACCTAAATTAAAACATCAACATATGATCATTAACAAGAAGGTGATATCAGGTAATAATAAAGACATATTATGTTAATATATATAACAATATTCTTCTTCAAACCATTTATAAAAAACTTATATCTATTATACATGAATCTTGTATGAGTACGGAGAGTGTCAAGACACAAGGTAAGGAGATTTGATCTCACTTTTAATTTCTATGAGATACAAGATATGATCACAACTCTATACATTTGATTGGTGTATTTACTACCCATGATTTTATTCAATTTATCATGTAATTAAATTTAGGGGTATTCAAAATACCATTTTATGATCCTTCTTTCAGGGGGATTAATTTTCAAAATTTACCAAATCGGTAAAAATGTTTACTCTCAATTTGTCTTCTTTGAGACTTATGTTTTGTTATGCACATAAACTCTTTTTTAGGTGAATATAATTACAATTTAAATTCCATATCAAGAAGCTCAATATTTTCATGATATTTTATGATTCATTTAATTTAATTTCAAAACATGGAGATCATGGTCCCATGACACCAAGTTATACGATTTTATTAAGACAATCTCATTGCTTTTTGAGATTGTTTATATTTATGATTATGTTAATGAAATATTATCATCCATTCCATTATAACATTCATTATTTTATTTATCCTCTATTATTTCATGATATGTTAATCTGTTGGTATAATTTTATACTATTTGGTACATAATATAGTTAAGAATGTGTTTTTATGAAAACCGGACTTTACCCTCCCTTTGGTTGAAAATATATGTTCTATAAAAGTACTATCCGAGAATATTATACCATTCCCCTATAAAATCTAAAATTTATTTTTATAATTTTTTTATTAACAATTTATTCAATGGAATATTCATTTCAATTTCCTAACACGACACTTGTCCATCCTTTTTCCCATGCAAAAATAAATGTTCTTTTGACCTTTTTTGACATGTATTGATTTACCCACCATCATTTATTTGAAGATCCCTTTGTGTTGTTAAAAAGTTCAATCATTAAGAATTTTTTTAATATAAATTTTAAAGTAAAATTTTTTTCTAAATGTTTTTAATCTTTTTTTATATAGTTATATTGAAAATGTTTTTCCAAAATTTTTTATGTCTTATTTACATGTTTTCAAAGAGATTTCCAAGAAATCGTATGAAAATATTTTCAAGATTATTTTTAAAATTTTCAATAAAAATGATTTCATGATTCTTTAATTTCTTTCAAGAATAATATTTTTCAAAAACAATATCAATATTCTCTTATAAGTTTTAAAGAAAAATGAGTTTTGAAACATTTTTATGCTATATTTAAATGATTTCAAGGTATTTTCAAAGAAATTGTTTTCAAAAAAATTCATGATTTGTTTAAAATATTTCATGTGTTTTCAATGAAAATGGTTTTTAATATTTTTTTAAGATTATTTTAAATGTTTTCACGGAAAAAGGTTTTCAAATTGATTTCAAGTATTTATTATAAGTATTCAAGGTATTTTTTAAGAACATGATTTCCAGTTGGTTTAATGTATTAAAAAGTTTTTTTCAAACATGAAAGTAAATTTTCATCATTAATTTTTTTTAAAATATCTTTCAAAATTATTTCCCATATAATATAACACCTATTGGTGTAATCATGCCATTATGGGGAATTATTCAATGACTACAGACATATTTTTTGTCTGAATGGATTGTTTTTTGATGGAATGATGTTATAAAACCCTTTTTTCAGAGGTTATATTATTTTGAAAGCCGTTACTTTTCATAGTTAATTATTATGATGAAATAATTATGAAACATGTATCCTTCTACAGGTTAGTATATTTTTTCATTTTTATGATACCCAGTTCATTTCATTGGTAATGATATGTTTATTTTTGATATTTTGGAACATGTATGAATTATTTAAATATGTGATGGGTGAGATCTATATTTCCCTCCCATATACTGGGTAGTGACTTATATCTCATGAGATAAAATTTTTTTGGAATGAGGGTTACTCAATTCATTAATATAGTGCTAGAATGAGGGTTACTCAATTCAGTAATACAGGGTTGGAATGAGGGAAAATCAGTTCAGTAATACATGGCTGGAATGGGGGTTTCCCAGTCCAGTAAAGGAATTCATCCACTAAAATGGCATTGGAAGTGATTCCTTGGTTACTTTGGAAATCATTATATTCATATTTTTTTCCTCAATTCCATGTCTCATTACTATGATATTATTTCCTGGAATATGCTCTTTATTTCAACATGATTCACGTCTTATGAACTGACAATCATTATGCCAAGAGCATTGTTATATTGGTATTTTCATATATTTCCATGATCATATTCTCATACCATTATGCTTATTTTTATACTTACATGTATCCCATGTTTACCCATACTAAGAATTTGATGTCACCCTTTTTAAATTTCCTTCCATAAGTTGTGAAGATATATATTATGTTTGTGGTGTCAAAGAAGGTTTCTACTCATGAAGAACCCATTTAGATATAATGTATCTCATTTATGTCCCAATGATTATGATTCCATTTTTCCTAAGACACTAGACTCATACCATCATAGATCATCTATTTGTATAATATTTAAGTATTTTGTAAATGTTATATAATGTAATGTTTGAAATGTTAAGGATGCTATAGTTTGAATGAGAGGAAGATTTTAGTTAATCTTTGGAAAATATAATGGGAAAACCATCGGGATAACCCTAAATACATGTCTAAGGATGAGTATAGGGATGATTAAATGTATTGGAAAATGTGATGGAATTTTGGTGAAGGATATAGTGATTTAATTCCATGCAATACATTCATGTTTGGATACTACAAGTGGATGTGGATTGGGTACAAATTTACCTTGGGGTAACAACTCTAACAATATTTTTTGAGACTGACTCAGGGTAATCTAGTAAACAGTAATGGGAATTGCTGCAAAACTGGTATGAAACAGTTGGGGGATATACTTTTGGAATCCACAAACACTTCATAGACCATTATGAAGGATTTTAATATAAGTTCATTATGAATAAACTAGGATAATGCTAAGCTGTCATATATTATAGAAGCTGTCATGATTTAGACATCCCATAAGTAATTATTTTCATAACTATGTTGTATTATTCAATGTTAATCATTGGTCACATGATGCTTCTAATTTTACTCAATGGTGGGAAATGAAAGGAACTGGTTTAATATTGAATGTGACAGAATATTTTCTATTGAGCAGTCATGTGGGATGATCACTGGAGTGAAAGATTTTGTGATCTTTCATATTCATTTTTCACAACTAATGTTTAAAAAATATTACCTTAAGAAAATAAAGGACATAACATGGAATAAAAATAAGTATGTTGTAGATAGTTCAGGTAATGGAGACCATGGAGGAATGAACATTTATTTTCCATTGTTTCTAGAATGTTGAAAGAATCACCTAAGTGAATGTCTTAGAGGAACAAGATAGTGTTTTGACTATAGAGTATAAGGAGAAAAGAAAGTAACTATAAGGTGATGATGAAGAGATCAGTTAATGAAATTGATGTGAACATAGTCCTCTCTAATTCATCATCGAAGGTAATGTGTTTTATGTGTGGATGAAATAGTCATTATACAACCCAATGTCCTGAGAGGAATGTTTCTGAAGAGAATAAAAAAGGTGGTGTGAGTAATGGTTACATTATTGATGATGAAGAGACTACTGTTGAATTGTAAAGGGAAAAAAAGTATTATGTAATAGGATAATGTAACCTTGTTAATGTTCTAAGGATATAGGTGATTAATTGATGTTTTTATGTATTTGGATTCTAAATTTATGATTGATAAAATATATATGGATAGTTCGAAATACGTTTTCCCTCAGTATTTAAATTTTTATGTAGGACTAGTGAAGGTATTTAATGAAAAGGAGATAATTTTACTAAGGGAAGGTAACCCTTGATATGTTCTTTATGTTAGGATAACTTTGTATGCATAACAATACATGTGTTTTTGATGAGTAAATTAGATATTATTGATTAACTAAAAACTATGTAAAGAGTTTTTGATAGGTTGTTTATGCTATCACTGATGATTTTTATAGTATTTTTGGGTTTATGGGTTAGAACCAATACACATTGGAATAAGGAATCATGATTGTTTTCTAAATAATTTATGATATTTCAGGTTATTACCATGTTTCAGGACAATATATAATGGGGGTCTTCACATGTTTGGAATGTGATAACCAAGAGATACTTTTTGATATACAAGAGAATCAATGTTATGCTGAATTTGTGTCACTGTTTCTAAGTATTTGGATTATCACCTTTGAGAAAGGGTTATACGGTAAACCATCCATGCATTGTTTAATTAAGACTTCATAGGATGTATTTTCACAATATGTTTGTGTTGAAATCCTTATTTAAAAGGATAATCATTGATTAACCATATTTCAAGGATTTCCATATTGTATATTTTTATAGTGTCCTTTTTTAAAAAAAGGACATCATTTATGTTTGGTGACAACCAATCAAGTCTGGCAAGGTTGTAGGTCTTAAACCACTAAGTAAATTATTATAAGGGTTTCACACCTACAAATGGCCTACACAGTATCCTAGTAAATGTATATTTATTTGTAATGAATAAATATATATGATGAACTATTAGTGTTACATTTTATTTTTGATGATTAATACATGTAGTTTTTTAAGAGACAAATAGCTATATTTTTTATTCTTTATGGGCATTAAGATCAGTGAAAATGGTATTGTACTGATTTATTCATAAATTTTAATTTTGTTTTTAAATTCAATTAGGTAATTTATATATTTGGAAATTTTAAAATAAAAACTCAAGAACAAAATTTTTTTGAATACATTTTTAAATAATTACTGAATATTATGAGAGTGATCAAAATAATTATTGCCATAATACCATATTTTTCATTGAGATAATGGCCTTTTAAATCATCATAGATTTTTTAATTTGAGGCCCTCGAATTTTGATTGATCATTCACTTTTTTTTATTGATTAATTCTATCAATCCCTATAAATAATTATGCTTTTCCTCCATGTCTAATCTTCACACCCAACATATGTTCTCTTATCAGGAAACATAGTTATATGCTACTTTGGGTAACTGTTATGGTGCCAAATTTCTATTTTAAAGGAGGTTTTAGTATTATTTTTTAAGAAGAATGTTTATATGAATGAAACTTTCAAGTATTAATCCTTTTACAACCCAGATTTATTTCATTGGTGAAATACATTTTAAGGGGTAGAATGTAACACCCCACGTCTTTGAGAATTTTTTTTTCAAATTAATTTATCATTCTGATAATTTTTTTCACATGAAACTGTAAATAGTTCTTATATATATATATATATATATAATAAAAACCAATCCAAAAAATCCATTAAAATTAAAAAAAACTTGTTTTGCGCTACATGCAATAAAAACTTGTCTTGCACTATAAGAAAGACCGATGTGGCATCTGATGCATACAACACTGAGATTCTATGAAACATATATATATATATAATTAAATTAGATAATTAATATCTCACCATTAAACATAGTAATAGTAATATTAATAAATGCTTTTCAAACATTGTTTATACATTTTTATATAAATAAAACATATTGATATTGAAATATATGATTTTTGGTAAAGTCCTTTTTGGTAAAAAATATCATTTTCTTGAATAGAATTATTTTAATAATAAAATTAATATTAGACACATTATTAAATTGAATTTGATAAAATATTATTAATTTTATAATACAAAATCTTTAAATTATCTTAATGTGAATTTTTGGCAATTTTCTGAGAAACTTTACTTTTTGATGAATGGTGAAAAATACATGTTTTGGTTAAAAACATCCTTTTATATAAGTAATTATTAATGAAAAATGATATTATAAATATATTTTAAGGTAAAATTAGTTAAATATTACATTTATTAATATAATTTATTTCATTAAAATCAGTTGAAATTTCAAACTGAATATAAAATCTTAACAAACTAGTGATCTTTTTTCTACTTTAAAACCGCATTATATTGTCTTGTCTACAACATTAACATTATTTTTAATTTTTAATCTCCTGATATTTTAATTGATAAAACCCAAAATAAACCATTTTATTCATTATAATATGTATTTTCTAATTAATCTTTGTTATTTTTTTTACCAAAAGTATTATTAAAAGTGAATAAAATAATTCGTAGTAGTTAAGGGAAATTTTAGATTAAACATGGACTAAAAAATAAAATTAAGGGCCCAAATGACCTATAAACATGTAAAAAACTCATTGTATGTCCACATTACATATATTAACCATCCATTGTTGAGTTTGGTTTATTTTTTAAGAATTTTATTCGGTAAGAACATGTGCACACCTAACTTCTTTCTAGAAATTCCCAGTGAGTCCTTTTCCTTCTATATAAAAGGCCACCACATATATCCTTTTATAAAAAATCTCACACATTATAATTTCATCCATGATATAACCAATTATCCTCAAAAAAATCACCCCTTTGACATTTAATCCTCCCTATGGTTATAAACCTTTCCAAGGATGTCTTTTGGAACCAACCAAAAGGAGCTACCTAATTTAGAGGTAACGTCCTCTTTCAAACTCCTTTCCTTTATTCCCCTTTGTCACCCCCTACACTATATTTGTTCAATTATAGTGTTAAAACAATATTATACCATATATACTAGTAATTATTTATGACCTGTTTATAACTAACACGTACCCACACGCCCATCTAATCGATGATGAACATACTATTTCTGTGTGCGATAAACTACTGCCTCATGAGACGTCGATTGTTCATTTCCCCTTTACCACTTATCATTGTGTCTATTATGATATAAAAACTATTTATATATGTAATATATTATATTTAATATGTATTCAATATTATTTCTTCCTTTTACAACAAAAATCACTTTACCTTTAATATGGTGTTAATATAATAATCTCGTTTGCGGAAGTGTGGACTACCACTCCCTCAAAGCAATGTGATACATTGATACACCACATGAAATTAATTAAGGCTGGTTTAATGAAATAATATGATATATAAGATATATTAATTATAATTTAATATATATATATATATATACATATTTCATTTACATACTTTCTTTCAATATGACTATAAATATAGAAAAGGCATTCATGCATATGTTGTGCTTACTGTCTCCATGAACTGTGTATTCCATTTCATACACCAATATTATATAGATTATTATAATTCCAACATAATATATATACCTGTTATTTTTATAATTTTTTACATTCATAATTAATTATGTATGTATAGAGACCAAAGATGTAACAAATTAAGACACATCCGAAGAACAACATGAATATTACCTGATTTGAAACCTTAACATAGGATAGTAAACAAGAGGGAAATATAAGGTTATAATAAAACCATATATGTAAATATTTATAAGAATATGATTATTTAAAATATTTATAATTATCTTATATTTATTATACAAAAATATTTTAGGAGTACGGATAGATTTAAGACACATGGTAAGGGTATTTCATCTCAGTTTTAATTTCTGTGAGATAAAAGATATGTTTTCCACTATTTCATTTTTAGTGGTGTATATACATCACATGATTGTAATATATGAATATTTTAATACAATTTATTGGTATTCACATGTCCATTTTATTATCCTTCTTTCGAGAGGATAAATTTTCAAATGTTATCTAATCGGTAAAAATGTTCTGCCTCAATTTTCTTTCATTGAGACTTATGTTTTTTTATTCCCCTAAACACTTTTATTAGTTGTATATAAATAATTTTTACATGATATATAATTTAACTAATTATTATCATGATATTATATTCTTAATTTAATTTATATTCCTTATATACATAGCATGATCCCCAAATACTATGTTATAAGAGTTTGCTAAGACAATCTCGCTATTTTTCAAGGTTGTTTATGTTTATGATTCCTTTGATAAAATATTAGGATCCATATCTCAGTAATATTCATGAGTTTATTTATACTACATTTGTTCATGATATAATCATGTATTAGTACCATTTTCTACTTTTTGTTACATATTATAGTTAAGAATGTGTTTTTTTGGAATTCCTGACTCTACCCTCTCTTTAGTCGGAAATCTATGTTCTCAAAAAGGAGTTCCCAAGAATATTATACCATTACACCATAATATATAAAAGTAATTTTTTTCCATTATAAATTTTACCAATAACTTCAAGGTAATCTTTTTGTCTCTTTCCAAACGAAGAATATTTCTATCCTTTTTACCATTCAAAAGGAATGTTTTTGTGACCTCATAAGACATGTATAGATTTACCCTCCATAACTTCATCGAAGCGCTATTTGAATTGTTAAAATGATTAATCATTAAGATTTTTTAATGAAAATTTCAAGAAAAAATTGTTTCTAAATGGTTTTAATCATCTTTTTTTGTTTTCATGGAAAAATATTTTGTTGTAAAAATATTTTCCAAATGTTTTCAAGTCATACATATATGTTTTCAAAGTGATTTCAATGTAATGGTTTTTGAAATGTTTTTAAGATTATTTTATATTTTTTCATGAAAAATGATTTTAAATACCTAATAAATATTCTTATATATGTTTTAAATAAAGGTTATTTTGATTTTTCTTCAATATTCATTTATAAGTTTTCATGAAAATTGAATTTCAAAGAATTTTCAACCTTTCATTATATTTTTTCAATAGATTTTCAATGAAATTATTTTCAAAAAAAAATCTTTCTTTCTGTGAAAGTTTTCCTGTGATTTCAATGAAAAATGGTTTTTAATTTTTTTGATTCTTTTTTAAACAAATTTCAGCAAAAATGGTTTTCAAATTGATTTCGCATCTCCCTTATATGATTTCACATTATTTTCTAATAAAATGAATTTCATACAGTTTTATGATTTTAGAGGGATTTTTAAAAATGAAATGATATTTTCTTCAAGAATATTTTTTAAAAGATCTTTAAAAATTATTTCCCATATAACATAACATCCATTAGTGTTAATTATGGATTTATGGGGAAATGATTGTGAAATATGTCTTTTTCCTTGGGTTCTGATATGTTTAAATGTTTATGATACCCATTTCATTTCAGGGGTTATGATAAGTTTATTTATAACCTTGTGTAACATATATGTATAATTAATTATATGATGGGTGAGACCTATATTTCCCTCTAATGCAGTTTGTAAGGATTTATATATCACGAGATAAAATCGGGATAGAATGAGGGTTACTCAGTTCAGTAATACATGTTTTTAATGATGGTTAATGAGTTCAGTAATACATGTATAGAATGAGGGTCACTCAATTCCGAAAAATATGGATATAATAGGGGATACTCTTTCCCATAAAAGACTTTTTCCAATAAGTTGGTCGTGGTAGTTATACCATGGCTACTATGGAAATAATTACATTTTATGTGTTTTTAAATTCCATTTCTTATTACTATATTATTCTTTCATGGAATATGTACATTATTTCATTCTGATTCGTGTCTTCAGAACTACTAATCTTTATACAATGATATTTTTTTGTACAGGGTATCATATTTTATTTTCATGATCACATTATCATACCCTTATGCTCATGTTTATCTATACATTTCTCCCATGTTTACTCTTACTAAGCATTTGAGCTCTCCACTTTTTATATTTTTTCGCCATGTTGTTAATATATGTATTTTTTTGAGGTGTTTATGATGGGTTCTAGTCATGAAGAACATAATTGGAGATAATGTAGCTCATTTATGTCCTAATTTTTATTTTTCCATGATTCTGAAGGCACTAGACTAGTATGATCTTATAGGGTATATTAGTATAATGATTATGTTTTTTGAAAATGATATGTAATGTAATGTTTGTAAATAGAGGGTTTTTATAGATTTCATCTATTTAAAACAATCATATGAGGGATAGTGGGGTTTCGCCTTTGAGTTTCCATTGAATATATGCATGATTATTTTCTATAGGCATTCTTTCCTCTAAAAATTGATTAATGATGGGTTTTTGAGTCTAGTGGTTTCAATTTATGTGACCTCTTGTTGTGGTAAACATTTTTTCTCTATTGGGGGATATCCCTCGGTAGGTACTACCCTTAGATCTTTGGTAACATTATTTTACCATTAGCTTTCTCACTTTTGGTTCTATTCTGGTTATGTTGTCCCTCTTAGGACTCTTTATTTCTAAATAAAATCAATTATCATGTTGGTAGTCATTGTGTTTTGGTGTTTTTTGTGATAATGAGCTTCGGGACATGCCTCGAGCATGTTCGGTAGCTGTGTAGGTTATTTTATCCTTTGTATTTATATAAATTGATGAATTTTTATGGACTATTCCATGATAATGGATGTATGGGGAAATATGACTATGAATAACCCTCTTGTGTTGTTGAGTATGGTCTTCGTTCATCTTTATAGTAGAGTGGTATGAGAGTTAAAGAATTAGTTTCATCCAAATGCTCAGGATGGATCTTGGAAGAGAATCAGGTTTTGACATGCTAGTCTCATTTTTTTGATCAAGCACGATTATGACCACCTAGTTTTATTTCTTTTGAGATTAGGAAACTTGTTAGGGGGAGACAGTCATGTTGAAACTGGTAAATCTTCCCCTCCCTATAGAACGAAAATAAGTTAAAGGAGACAATTTTTAATGGTTGATCTCACCTAAATGACCTTGAGGGTTGCAATTTGTAAATAGTGTCGGTGCTTTCTTAGTAACATGACATTGTTTTGGTTCACTATGACTGAAATCTCATGTAAAAATTGATGGAATGGTATGATATTTAGTTGTACGGTTTGAACAAACATATAATGCCTTCGGGTAGTAATGTAATGTGTTCTGTTAGTGACAGTTCATTGGTAGGTGAAGCTGATTCCCTTCTTTTAGTTGATCAGTGGTGGATCAACCTTTGTTCTTTATAGTTGTCGGGAGTGTTGGTTGGAAATTTTTCTAATCATATTAGGTTATTATTCTTAAGAAAATAGTATGCCCCTATATTGAGATCGTACATGATGCACTAAGAGTGTATCAGTCTTACATCACGCTAAATATTTTTTCTATTGATCTTATTGGGTGATCCTTACCCATTTTAAATTTTGACACATGGTTCTTTTGGAGGCTTCATAATCCGTAGGTGATTCATGGGTTCCCATGTAGGAACTCTTTGGTTGGACTCGTGGACTCCAGACTTTTCACTTAAATTGTGTCGGCCACCTATGATGGACACCTTCAAAATACATCAGCCATGTGGCTTGACTCATCCTCTCTCCGACATTCAAGCATATGGATTAGGATAAAACCTTTTTATGCCCCATTGAAAGGTAAAGGCAAGTGTTGTTTCAAGGTCAACAATTTCTTATGAGAGAGCTTGCAAGACTATTTTCTATTAAGTCGATCAGAAATCAATAGTATCATTTTTACGAAAACATTCTAGGAGAATCTTTAAAAACTAAAAGTCATCCTTTGTACGGAAATTCTGACGGTTGAGGTATCATCTCTTTTAATTACCCCTTTCTCGAGTTAAGACCTATGGTGGGGAGAACCATCAGTAAAATATTTATCGATAAAATGACATGATCAAGTCTCTATCTTAACGGGCTCATTTAAGCTGTGTTTTAGTGTTCTAGTTTTAATGTGAGAATTGGATTGTGTTGTAATGGATTAAGTGAAAAATTCTTAGGAAATACAAAAAAGTGCATCGGGAATTAGAAATGAAACCAAACTATTTTAACAAAACAACATGACCCTTGTAGGCCAGGTGATTTTTACGTTGTTCATGAGGGATTTTCCGGGATGATAAGTTTTTATGGTGGGTTGATTGTTGAGACCCTTGTTTTTCAACCAGACAAAAACATGATTTTTTTTAACTTTTTCATTTACTCAATTGGTCTGTTTTAAAATTGATCTTCCTAACATAATTACGAGTGTGTAAATACTTAAACATGTTGTTTTCATGCTTATAAAAAGGAACAAGTGGTATTTCATGTGTCCTGAGGTGTTTCAGGAGAACCAAACCCTAAAAAAATCCATTAAAGAACCTACAGAGGGTGCATAGTTTTATTAAAAACTGTACAATCCATTGAAGGAAACTATGCAGGCTAAATCATATTGGTAGTGGCGTGTGCAAGGTTTCTCCAACCATGTGTCCAAACTATGTGTAGTTCCCAATTGTTCAATAGAGGCTGAATGGTTGGTGCACGATCTGTTAAACCGTGCAGGTTACCCAATTTTAAAATCTATTTTATTTTAATTAAATTTATATAAAAATAATGTTTAGATATTAAAAGGGGGAAGATATTAATAAAATAAATTTTAATAATAATAAAAATAATGAAATTATAATAATTGTGTTTACTAATATAATATTTTTTATTAATATTAAATTTTTAATTAAATGAGTTTTAGGTTAGGTTTTGGGAAATACTAAATAGGTCACACACCTCCTCCTTCATGACTTCTAGCTAGGCGCACGTCCCCTAGGTGGATCCCCTGTGTGCCTGAGCTCCCCATCAGCTCTCCCTTCTCCATGGCTGGACCTTCCACAACCGAGACCCCATGCAACGATCCTATATTGTTCATGATCCCAAGAAGGGGAATGAACCCTGGGTGGAAACACTAGGATGTGTGAACCCTCCCTCATGGTCCCTCTTTCCATGTGGATTTCCTCAAAAATCATTCGTGATTCTTGTTCAAATTGACAAGGTAATACATTCACCCATGTCCTCCTTCATTTCATTCATGATTTTGTTCTCTTTTTTCATCTAGTAAGGAATCATCTGAAACCCTATGGTTGGGATAATATCGGATTATTGTGTTATTTCTTAAATAGGTCATGCAAATGATGTATCATGAACCATTGGTCCATGTTCTGGCTTCCCCTAAAAGGTCATGGTGGATGGACTTGTTTCACTCCACTTTTGTTGTTTTGGGTAAGGTTATAAACCTTTTGTTTTGTTTATCATCATCCAATTTGTGGGTTTTGTGATATGTGAGTCCCTATTAAATTATTATAGGATCATTGATCATTGACACACTAATTGGGGGTACCTTTTATTGTAATAGTCTATTTAGATAAAAGTTTTAGGTCACCCTGACACATAAATAAATATATAAGGGTGTGTGTGTGACTGTGGACCAGTTGCCTTTGGTTTTTTCCCCTTATTTCAAACTGTTGAGTTCTAAATTCATTCATCCTCGAGTTAAGGTCCCCTTCCAAGTACTCTAAATATATAAATGCATTAATTAATTAATTTCTGAATTTATATTAGATTACAAAATTTTCAGTGATGTTTTTAGATTTAATGCCTCATGAATAGGAATTATTCATGTTTCTTGTTTTAAATGATGAATTTGAATAGTGATTTTCTTGTAAATTATATAATGATTTTATAATAAAACACCTCCAATGAAGTTTCACTATCTTCAAGATATAAGTAGTGATTAATCATTTTTTCTTTGAAGGATTATATTATTGTTTTTCTAATTTTATTGAGATTGAAAATAAATATGGAATGTTTATAACAGGACCCTAATGGACATATTAGATTAGAGATACATTTTTAAATAAATAAAGGGACAAGGAACTGCCTTGTTTCTTTTCCCAATTTTAAATAGGATTTATCCATGTGTTATTTTTTCCATAGTCATTGTTTACTATTTTGATACAATTGGGTCACTATTTCATTGTGACTTGGATTAAAGTTTCAAATTGATAGATTTCCTAGATTTAAATGCTTGTTTCAATTTTTTTGAATTTCATAACGACTCATACCATGTGTTCTCACCACTTGACCCAGCTAAGGAAAGTAATTCATTTTTATAACTAACTGTGAAATGGAATATGAAACTTACCTAAGTATATAAATTGTCCATGTTAAATGTAATTGGGTAATAGGTTAAATGTCTGTAGCACCCCTAACATATTAATAGAATGTAGCGGAATGAACCTTGATGATTAATTTCTTATGAGTTGAATAAATAGTTTCATGATATTTGGACTTGTCATAATAATGAATGGAATGACATGAAGCAACTTGACTAAATGATTACTTGTGAATTGAATAAATGTTTTCATGCTACTTGGCCTTGTAACACTAATGAAATGAAAGGTTTTAACCAAATTGTATATGTATATGACATTTTTATTAAATAGAAGTATCCTAACACGATATCACCTTGGATTCTTGATGTAATTCCTTGAGCACTTGAGGGCCCCACTCAGAATTCAAAGAAGAAGCTTTCTTAGGTTAAGAGCCACATAGAGCCTGATCATAGACATACATTGGATAACCAGTATGACACCGTACAATCTCTCATGTTGTAATATAGTATTCCATGGACTATGCTCCTGGGATCTATCAATGATAAGTTGGTGTCATTGTTACACCACATTGGGTCCCTTTATTTTCATAGACTGTTTAAACATGGATGAGTTCCTTGGACTCGGTATTGGGATTACTAGGATACACTCCTTGGATCCAACATTGAAAAGTGGGTTCCATGGTTACATTACATAAGATCTAGTTAATTAATATCCCCCTTTTACCTTGTATGATCAACTTGGATTCAAAAAGAAACTAATTGTGGAATGCCTCATAATATTTTTTTAGATTACACTCTTACCCTTTAGCTAGACCATGTTACTAATGAGTTCGGGGCCCTTTAGGTCTATGTTTCCTCGTTTATTATAATATCTATTCATTATAAAATACAATTATAGGTTTTCTTTGTTGCATATTTAAACATCCACTATTTATACTATTCTAAGGAGACGTTAGTGATGGTTATGCCTCACATGACCAATTAACATAAAATGGTAATTACATAATTAATGAACTCGTTACATATTCATACACTATCCAAGGTATGATTAAGGTACTTGGGTATTTAGTTACATTTTATTTCTTACATTATTTATGCATTCCTATACATCGTTGAATTTATACCACACTATTGGGATTGGGCTAGAGACAGATTGTTCTAGCCTACTAAGATTTATATCTCACACCATACTCAGGCCTCCATTGCACTAGGGGGAATGAGTACACCATTTGGGTTCTCAGGATAGAAGACCATGGATTTTTTTTTATTTCATGTAGCTAGAGCTAGGATCAAAGGACCGATATGGAGTTTGGGATGTTCAAGGAGATCTCCCATGGGTATTTTCAATCATTTCCTCTTTGCACTGTATTATATATAATTTTTTATGATTTACTGATTTTTTTCATGTATATATATCAATTCTTGCATCCATCCATCATATAAACCTATATTTTCCACTTTTTATTAGTTATATCAAATTTTTCTTCCCCTGATTTTTCAAATATTTATTATTTCTTCCACTATTAATTTTTATTTATTCAGTTATACTGCTTTACATATCTAATAAGATGGTGTAGTCTCCCCACTATCACCTCTCGAGACCCCATTTAATATTCACAAGCCTCTCGTGTATGGGGAGATACACCCAAGGTCATGTTACCCACTGGTCTAGGAACCATATTATAGGCGATCCGGGATGGGATGTTACACCAAGAGGATTAAGTGAACTATGGTAGATGTTAAATATCTAGACCTTGGGGTACTTGTTGTTTTACTACCTTAACATTAGTTTGGGGTATTTACTTTGTATAATTTAATGGAATCTGTTCTATTTATATGTACATTATAGGGAATTTTTTCGTATTCTTATATATATCAATTGTAATTGATTATGGGTGATACATCCTATCTCCCGATATTTCAATCCTATAAACTTTAATTCCACCCATTATGAGTGATTTTTAAGTTAGATGATACAATTGAGAAATCATTGGAATTGATCATGAGCTCAGAAGATGATGTGGCTGAATTTTTTTGACTCTCAACTCTACTAAAGAAGAAGCCACAAAAATAATGGGAATATCATCAGTGATCAATATCAATGAATATAAATATACCTGGATTGAAAATTTGGATCTGATTTTGTTTGGGGATTCAATTATGGGAAGATCTGTCATGATTAGTATATCTAGTCATTGGAAAAACTGGCCTTTTGGTACAAAGATCGAATAATGGATGAAATAGACATCAAGTTAAACACCATCTCTTGGAAATTATTCAGGACTCTTAATTTTTGTATGATTAATTGGAACTTTAATAAACATGTTATCTCATATTGTTTTTTGAAATTTGGTTTCTCACTTTACCGTCAAATATGTTTGATAAATAAAAAGTTATTTTTCAGTCAGTACACCATTAGTGATAGTTTCTAACCTTGGGCCTACAAAAGGTGGGATGAAGGGGTAATTATTTCCCTCTCTTCATTTCCATCTTTGGAGGGGTATGATAGGATCAAAGGAACTGTGACAGAATGGTATCAATGGTGATATTTTCTAGATAGAATGGAGTATGGAGTTCAGAACAATGATGACTAAACGGGTTGGTAGGGAAACAATGTTGGATGATTTTGGTGCATAACATACTCCTTAAAAGACCTGCTGGGACACATGATTTTTGGTCCCCTTTTGATCTGATGTAGGGAAACTAATCCAATAGAACAACCAAGTGAGTATACACTGCATTCAAGGTAGAGACCAAGGATAGGTACATGAAACATAATGACGTGTGTAATTTTATTAATTAGGTTTTTTGGGGAAGATAAATTGGAAAATGAATAAGTTGGAATAATTATAATTAAATTACATCATAATTAAAATCAGTACTACCAGGATTAGGAAGAACCTTATTCACCATTAATATAGGGATCTTGGTCGTTGTCTACATGTAACACATAGTGTGGAGGTTATAAAGGTTTATCTGGTTGATCATCGTAGGGTTGATTTAGTTGAGGAAGATTATTAGTGGTAGAGGATGTTGTGTTTCTTCTAGAATCTAGATTTATGGAAGTTTGGGTTTTGTTTTTCAAATATGGAAATATAGAGATGTCTATATGTGTGTGAAATAACTTTCATTTTAATCCTAGCCCCAAAAAAGTATTGGGTCCCTTTGGAAGTCAATCATATGTGAGGAGCTACACGTTGGTGGTATACGTTGTACATCAGTGAGATTAATGATGCATACATATTTTGGGTCTCATTCCAGAAGGAGTTCTAGGAAAATTTCCTTTTGTCGACACTGAATGTAGTGAATAGGTAGGATCTTCTCACACTTCAGTAGAGGAGTTTGTCTATGTGGGAGATTGGGATTATGTTCAACAAAATTTTATTCGTTCCCCTAATCTTATTCAAAATGAGGTGTCATAACTAGGGTGTCTTGAGGAGGAACAATGTCCTTCTATCTATTATACAATTACTCCCTTTACATTGCAAATGTACCTAGTGGTTTAGAAGATGGACAGAGCGATTGAGTGGGTATGCTCATGTAGAGATACACAGTGAGTGGGGATCCATCATGGTTATTTGAGGAGAATAGTTGTGAGTTGCAGGTCACAGGTTCCCAGACCGTAGAGGTTTCGACCTGTAGGGAGTCGGCCGTAACATCTTCCCATCTAGCTTTTTAGTTTTGGAGATTTCTGTGCTTTTCCTTTAGGCTTAGGGATGATTTATTTCTTCTGTGGGGTTTGGGACCATCTTCCGAACTAGTTCATAGTGGTTGCTCGAGCATTGTTTAGTGTATGCGGATATGTTTAGTTCCTACCTCAACAATTGCAACTATGGAGAATATTTCAAAAGAAAGGGAAGAATTATTATTCTCCACTGAGGGGAGATGGGGTAGGTAAAGCCAACCACCAGATGTTCCTTCTTTTTAATGAATGAAATCTGATCATGGCCATGGAGCTGGCAATCAACCATTAAGAATTGGAGATGGTAAAAACAGTTGAATACAATGGTGGTAGTAGTTATATATGGTCTAGGGATCATTAGAGGTAATATAAAATTGTTTAGTTCCCTTTTTGTGACTATATTGATTCAGGATCATATCACACATTTCATTAACCCACTATATCCCATGCTCTATAACAAGACACATAGAGGATTCCAATTCCCATGGTGTTGTGTATTCTAGTCTAGGGAAAGAATCGATTATTTCATATGTTCTAGTGGTGTGGACTAATGATGGGGCTGCATCAGTCATGTGGTGATATTTTCTACTATAGATGAATACATAGGATGTAATCCTCATCATTGAAATTTTGTATTCCATATGTTTATTATCAACTGCTTCTGGTGGGGAGAAATGTTTTTGGATATGGATGGAAAACGTGTGACTTTCATGGGAAAGAATAGTTTTCAGGTGGGAAATTAAAAAGTGAGATCCCTTCAATCCTAGTTGGATTAGTTTTCATTGGAATATGTGGATGATGAGATGGTGGAAGTTTAGTGGGTCACTGGGGAGTTCTATGAAATTTTACCCGATGAGGCTGTGAAGCTACCACCTCGATGTGATGTTGTTTTAGGGATACACTTACATCCTAGTGCTTCTTTCATTTTTATGGATCCATATTTTATGTAACCATCAATGTTGGGGGATTTGAGTATCCATATAGATGATAAGATGTAGAAGGGGTTAATATAGCCTAGTGGCTCACTGTGGGGAGATCCAATTTTGTTCACCCAAATGGTGGATGTTTGTATGAGGTTATATATAGATTAATAGTGGTTTAATTCGGTGATGATCAATAAATGTTACCCTATTACAAGGATATATTATATTTTAGACTAGTTCAAAGGGGTGACTTGGTTTTAAAGATCAGCCTATGGTTTCTATTTTACCAGTTGAGGGTGAAAGAGGGTGATAACCCAATGACTTGCTTCAAATGCAGTTATGAGAACTTCTATTTTTTAGTCATGCCTTTCAGTGTTTTTGAACACACCATCCATATTCAGGGGACTTATTAACTCTATGATTCATGATTTCATGGACTGTATTTCCATTGTATTCATTGATTAGATCATAATCTACTCAAATTCATGGGAGGAACTTTCTAAGAATCTCAGAACAGTATTGCATGTTCTTCGATGCCACCAACTCTAAGAAAGGATTTCCAAGTGTATGTTTGGGACATGATATGATCATTTTCATGAGTATGTTTCTTCATATAAGTGTTTTTAGTATAATATTTAGAGTACAAAGTAGTTTTTTCTTGGTAATAACCCAATAATGTTGTTTAGGATCATAGTTTTCTTGGCCCTATAGGCTATTATCAAATGTTTTTGCCCAATTTTTCTCGAATTTTATTCCTGTTGACAGCATTATATAGAAATGAAAAATATTTCTTTATAGAGTGATAAATTTCATGAAGTGTTATGTTACCTAAATGGGATGTTATTTAGAACTATAGTGGGTTTGGTTGATAGAAAAATGGAATATGTATGAGTTGTTTTAGGATGCTTCCCATCTATTCTTGGGTTACATCTAGATGAAGTAGTGGTTGGTGGTCCCTTATGGTACTGGGATGTAACTCCCTCATGAACATAAATACACAAACTATTATATGGTGTTAGTGTTAGTTGTGTTTCTACTAATTATGTAGAAGAATTACCTCCTTTGGGGTCACATTATGGTATTGATATATCACAAGAGCTTGAGGTATATCATTTCCCTGCATTACCATTACTTTTAAAAGAGTCGGTGGATATAGATTCTTCAAGAATATGATTTTGAGATCTCATATACCACAGGAATGTGGAATTTTATAGATGATGATTCAAGTAGAAATTCACAGAAGAAAGTTGTTTGGGAGTCTATAGATGCTTGGAGAGATATGGATGATTTGGAAGCCTTTCACATTGATGATAGTATGTATGGTGGAAGAGGTTGTTTATTTAATATGACAGTACAATATTCTTAGATACAGTAGTTTGTTGGGTCTCAATGGGGAAACGTAGAGGTAGAAGTGATGCGTGATTATTTTTTCCATGTTGATTCTTCAGAGGGATTTATGATGGATGGTTAGATCCAGATGCTATTTCATTGGAGGCTGTTTATTTCAATAACAATGCACGATGGAGTCCTTTGTGATTTTCATAAATTTCCTTTGGAAGTTCACCAAGGAGTTTCCTAAATTTACAATGGATTGAGGACATAGTTTTTGTTTTATGAGATAAATCACACAGTGGTAGTGTATGTGGAAAGATTCTTTGTTTTCTAGTAGGTAAAGGCAGATAATCATGTTCATGGAGGTTTTGTTATAGTCATTGGATGTTCCCAAGTGGAAATTTGATTACATATTGATGTATTTCATTATATGGTTACCCATGGGATTGGTACGATATAATTATATCTTGGTGACCATGGATTAGTTAATTAATGTTGCTCACATCTTAGGAATCAAACAGTAATTTGTAGAGGGTGATTTGGCTAAGATGTACACGGGTGAGGTGTTGTGGTTGCATGTAATTCCAATGTCCATTATTTTGAATCAAGAAAAATGTTTTACCTCACGAGACTAGATGGGATTCCAACATCATTTTGGAGCCTAGTTAGGCCACATCATTTATTTCCATCCTACGATAGATTGGTAGAAAAAATGTAAAATCCATACATTGGATGAAGTGTTTTGAGTGTGCATCTTGGACTTTGGTAGTTCTTGGGTACAACACCTACCTTTGGTAGACTTTTCTTTTAAAAATATCTTATAACGTTCCATTGGCATGACCCCATGTTAGGAATTTAATGGGTGATTGTTTCATTATCTATTGTGCTGGATGGAAGTTGGGGAGAAAACTATTTTCAGTGACAATGTGATACAAAGCATGGAAAATATTTTTCCGCTCTTCCATAATAGAATGAAGGTAGCGTAAAACTGCTGAAGTCTTATGAAGACTATATAAGGAGGCCCTTGGAAATAAATGATATGGGCCATGTGTTCTTGAAGGATTACCATCAAAATGGGAAACAAAATTTTGGAAGAGGGTGTAAGAATTCTCTCTGTTTTATTGGGGCGTTTGAGGTTTTGGGGTGATTCGGTGAGGTATATTATCAGTTTGAATTTCCACCATGTATAGAGAGGATATATGATGTCTTACATGTGTCCAAACATCATTGGTTTCTTCTTGAATAGTTCCTTTTCAATACAATTTTAGAGTTTGATATTGAAGATGATGTGACATTCATGGAATGTCTAGTAGAGATCCAAGATCATCAAGAGAAGGTGATTCATAGACGAACCATTCCCCTAGATTGGGTGTTATGGAGATATAGTGACTCGGAGAAGAGTACTTCGGATAGATATACACATATCCTTGACCAGTACCCAGAGTTATTCTATGTTTCTATTTGTCTTGTTTTTCTTTATGTTGTGATGTTTGGGAACTTGGAGACTATGAAATGAGCTCTTTTCCTTGGTTTGTGATGTGTGTATTGTGATATGTAATAATTTTATAATAAATGAGAATGGGAGGAGAAAATTACTAACTGAGATGAATTAATATTCATGTGATTACTCTCGTGAGGGTGAGTCGGTGCCACTTAGAGTGGACAATATATTGACATGGGGGATATAATTCCTTGATTTGTGTGCTTAGGATAGTGAATTTTTTGGTTTTGGAAGTACATAGTTTGATATTATTGTGCAGTGTTTTTGTTGTGGAGTGTTTAGGTTGAAATATTTTGGATAGTAGTAGAATTATATGTAAAATGAAATATTTGATAGGCATCTCGTGGGGTGGTTGTTTGGACCTCCATTTATTTTGAATTTGAATTTGAATTATGGAGGGCGGGTGTTGTTTGATAGGTATTTGATTTAATGGACTGGACCCACTGTCTTGTTAGTTTTAAATAATGTCTGATGCTTGAGGTGTCCAATGGTTTTTTGTGGTGTTTTTAGGACATATGAGTCCGTCCAATAGTGACACATTCCAGAATTTTTCAAAATTTACAATTTTCCAATGGTAGCTCATCTTAGAGGTAGATCACTGGATGTGAATCATAGGTGGAAATTTTTCTGGTGGTGACTAATCTTGGTGGTGACATGTTGGTGGTGACTCTTCTAGTGGGGAATCATATAGCGGTGACTCACTGGTAGTGACTCTTGATGGTGACTCATCTGGTGGTGACTAATCCTAGTGGCAGCTCAATTGAAGAAACTCCTTGGCAGTGACACTTGGAGGTGACTCGCTGGTGGTGACTCTCCAGTGGTGACTTTTCTAGAGGTGACTTGCTAACAGTTACTTCTCTAGCGGTGACAAGCTTGCGGTGACTAGATGGCGGTGATAGATGAATAGTTTTTCCAGACCTTCTATTTTAACATCTATAATTGATGTAAAAATGAGTTTAATGTCTCCATGAAAAGGTTTATATGAGTTTAAAATTCTATAAATCATATCATAGATTTCTAAAATATCATGATACATTAAAATGATCAAACCATTTGGTTTTATCGAGGTTCACATTTTTTGAATATTCTATGTTATTTCAAATCATTTGTGTTAAAGATTTAACCATCTATGACAAGGACCTACCATTCATTATTTCCTTCTATATTCTCTTGATAATGAATTTCCCAAATCCTTCTTCCTATAGGAGTCCTAGAATGAGGTGTTATAGTTTGTCTGAGTCCACCCTGAAGATGTTTCGTTCTATACGTGCACCCTATTTTTTTGTACAACAAATCAGTATCAATCCTCATACTCCTAGGTAGTATTTTCATTTTATTTCAGAATTGATTATCATGTAGGATGAGTATATGAATGTTAATACTTGTAGGGATAGTTGATTCCAGTATAAAAATATAGTGAATGAACTTAGTGAAGTCAATGTGGTCGGGAAAGATGATGTATGATTTTATGATTTTATTTATTTTGGATTATATTGTATTTTTTGGGATAAATTACCCATTTAAAAGTCTAGCCTCTAGTGGTACCTATTGGGCTTATAATTATTTGAACAATAGAATACATTATGTATGGCTGTTGATGTCACTTATTAGGAAATTCTTTAACTATATTTATTCGGTTAATATAATGGATGCCCCAGAATCATATGTCTTGTGAGATAAAACCTTTAATAAATAAATTTGAATTAAATAAGGGATTCTGCTCTAAATTTGAAAATGTTTTTGATATTGATTGTGTTTTAATTTGACTGTGGGCACATTTGTGTACTGGGTTGGATGTGGTGTTGTTATGGATTAACTTATAGATTATACATCAAATTCTTCATATAATGGAATCGCAGGTTGAGAGATTGATTCATTGTGGAATGGATGAGACGTTTTATGTAGCGAGGGTACAATGATTATTGTTTAAATTATTGTTGTGTAGCAGGGTAGTGGAGGAAGATGGTTTTGGGATTGGTTGATGGATTTTCCCAATGTGCTGCTTCTTGTGTGATGCTTTGGTTTAGGTTCCTAGATGGAATGGATTGTGATAACAATAAGACTGGAATATTAATAAATATACATGTTTTAGTGAATGAGTTGGTAATGGAAAATTCGGTAAGTGGTTTAATATTAATTAATTAATCAAAATAATGTTTGGGTTTCACTATGATTTTATGTGGTTGTGCATATATTCGTTGCAGCAGAATTAGGGGAACTTGTGACATGGTTTCTGATCTTCTTGTAAACTCATAGGCTGGAAAAGTGTTCTACATATATATATGTATGTATCCATTGTATATTATTATTATTTATGTATAAACACCTCCCAAATTCATCACTATATGACAAAAAGCCTCATAGTTACATAATGGGTGTCTCTCCCATCATCCTGATGGGAGGATGGATGGCTAGACACCGAATCTTCCCAGCTCCCACTTCCAGGTGATTATTTTCCAATTTTCATTGTGTGAGTTGTGATGTGGTGTTCCATGTTTTTTGGAAAGTGTTGTGATGTGGAATGCGGCCTAGGTGTGTTCTGGTGGGATGTGATGCGGTAAGTGGATCAAGTGTGTGAGGGTGGGGTTGGATGTGGTATATGGCATAAGTGTCTATCATCGGGATATGTTGTGAGGCCCAAGTGTGTTCAGGTGGGTTATGATGTGGTATTTTCATAAAGTCTGGGAGTTCCAGGACATTTTACATTAGGGTGTGAGAGAATCTATTCAACGGGATAATGGGGTAGGGTAACCTATCATCGATGAAATTTACCTATATTACATTAATTGGTTTGTGTAATTTGGTTATAATTATTTTGTGACATTGGGATGGTTAGTATACATGTATAGGTGTTGTTTTTTTCTACTATTTCCTCATAGGTTTGCTGGTATGATCCTTCCACTAGTGCATGAGAGACTTTGGTTTTTCAAGCTAAGTATACTTTTATTCTCACCCTATGTATATAGAACAGAATTCAGGTTCCTATGAGGATTATGTATATCGTGATGGATGTTACTAGTTCTGACATTAGGATAGTTTTTGGGCCGCTTCCTTAGCATGACAATAGTGTATTTACATTAGCGAATTTAATTTTATCTATTATACTTATACATTAAATGTGGGATATTTTTTGGTATTCATATATATAGTTCTTGGAGATTGTTATGGTTGATACATCCTATATCCTCATCTTCCATTCTTATGATGGGTAATGACTCACATCTTGAGAGATTTGTAAACCCTTGGTTGTAGTCTCCAACTTGGGGCCTACTGGAGGCGGGACTCAGGGGGTCATGATTTCACATTATTCATTTCTAACCCATGATGGTTATTTTTGGAGGGAGGGGGTCATGACATAGAGGCTTTGAAATTGAGTTGTTTACCTCCATCATTAATATTTCAAAAATACTCACCATTCCATATACCATGTACAACCAACAGACTACGAATGTTGTCTAGTGTATTTAAATTCATATCATGATTTTCAGGTACTATAACATTTTAACCAAACCAATTCAATTTTATAATATTAAATATATTAAAAATATTATAATCTAATATTGTTCCTCTAAAACACATATATATTTCATGACCACATTAACTCCACTAAAATGTCTATTCAGGCTTTCTACTTTAATAATTCTAATGCTTTCAAACATGGCAAACTGAATTTTAAAATTTTCTTCTTTTTCGCTGCCATTCCATTATTGAATATTCATTAACCGAACTCAATTAATTTTTTTCTAACATTACCCCCATAAATTTTTTGAATTCCGAATTTTAATATAATCTAATGATATATTATTTTTGTGAACATATATCCCTATATACTTTCTATTAACTACATTAAAAATAAACCATATAAAACATGATTAAAACCACCACTTAAAATATATATAAAAATTATACACAATGAGAGTAATTATAAAAACATCATCTGCACACAAACATTAAATTTATTTTCATCAAATATAGAAAAAACATTTCTATTCATATAATTATTATGATCCATGTTGTGGATGAAAACATTAAACTAAAATTTAGTAACAACATAATAATATACGGACACCACCAACTCAAAAAACATTCCATTGAATGTTATCATAAAATATCATAGATAAGTGTTATAGAGTCACTATGAGTAATTCTAATGATTTTACACTATATATTTTCCAGTGGGTCTAGTGAATTTATTTTTTTAGGTATTTTCCAAAACTAACCATTTCCACTAGTTAAAATGAATTATAATAATGTTGTCTTAAAAAATTTCTTTTTCAACACGGAATTTGATGATGTGAATAAATTTATTTTCATGTATTCGCTTGATAATTGATATAACAATATTGGATAAATTAATTTAATTATTTAACCACTCAAAAAAATGGTAATATCCTTTGCATGGAAGAATATCATCCATTTTCTTATAATCCATTAGTATCGCCAAATGGATACCATTGGTAGGGTTTTTATTTGATCTAATGTGAATAAAAAGGACTATCATTATTTATAATATGTTCCCTAACCAATTAAATACATATCTTTAATGATACTTAATACTATGATCATCAATCATATATACAAATCACATAGGTTGTAGCAATATGTTACTAATTATACACATCCACATTAGGCACTAAAACTATGAAATTTATTGAAGGTAATATTCTCTTTGATCAGATAAAAGAAATTAAACATCTAGTATGATTTCATGGTGTATATATGAGTGAAATATCATAAAATAATATAAAGAAGCTCAATAAAAAATTACATGGAATATAAATTCCATTATCCAATTTCGTGTAATCCTTAAATAATTACACTATTAGGATTCCATCATATATAATTCTATTTATGAATTAAACTACTAATCCTCTTCTTCGTTGAATGTTTATATTAATATTTATAGTATTACTCTTAAAATGGTCTAAAAATTCAATTACTCACACCGCTATAAAATCAAATTCATTCTAAATCTTCATAATTTCAAATTTTAATTAAAAATTGTCTACTATCAAAAAAAACTATGAATCATATCCATAGAAAATACATTAGAAAAAATAAAACTATTAATACACAATGAATATTATTTAGGGATTTTTTTGGGTTGAGATTGAGTATAATGATGTGACACAATGAAACAAATATCATTAAATACATTGAAATTTTAATTTCTTAATGAACTATGTCATGTTAATGTAATACACAATGTGTTTTCTTCAACATTAATAATTACTTCTAACCACTTCTAATAATTTGAAAACCATGATTAAAAAATAATATAATTTTAAAATTGTATTTTTATTTTCTATATATACCATGACCACAACTATCATAATATTGTTAAAATCCATGATTTCAACAAAATATAATTTCAAAAATAGACAATAAATGACACGATGATCATTTCATTTTTCATTCGTTATGTTTGAATCATGATCACAACAAAATTATCTTTAGTATAGTAGTAAGCTAATAAGTCAACTCATAAAAACATGAAATGTTTCATCAAAATCCAAAATAAAATTCATCAAAATATGAAATTATTCGATTCCACATTGTCGGTATTGATTATTTTTAAAGTCAATAGGATCTATAACCATCACATTAATTATTTCTCCTTGAGATTCCATAGTATATATTAAAAAAAACTAATTTATGGTAATTTTTTATCCATCACATTTTTATTTTTTAATATTTATTTTATATTTATTCATAATTTATCGTCTACTAAAATATAATATCAATTCAACAATAAATTGGTAAAACTATAATTACAATATAGATACTCTAAATAACTATAATTAAACATATATTGAATTTCAGTTTTTTACAATTAAAGGAAACAAAAAATTGAATCAAAATAACTTTAATAATTAACACAACATTCTCCGCTCCAAAAATAATACAAATTATTTGGAAAAATTGGCATGAGGAAAGAATCCATGGGTTATACTTATTCACATAGAGAAGAAAGAGTTTTCATTAACTTCTTCTTGGACATGAATTTCAAGAGATAATAAAATGATTTTTTTAGGCTAGGTGAAAATCCTCACATACTCTTGGGAGTTTTTTCTATGATTTATCATTTTTCTAGGAATAATTGGTTTAATATTGGTGATTAGATTCATAATGTTTTTTCCAATACACCATATTTTGGGTTTTTTCAATCCAATATGGTTTTTTATTTATCAATAATTTATAGTTTTAAATTTTGTCTCCATAGTTATATATATTATATGTTAAATCAAAAAACATAAAAATATAGTTAAAATTTATTATCATATAGCTCAGACTAAAATTTGTCTTTTAATTTCAGGTCTGATAAATAAAAGAAAAATTATACTAATGGAATGTGGTCATATAACTCAAACAAAAGAGGTTATTCATGGTTTATGTACTTATAATGTGAAGTAATTTTCTCATTATAGTTTACACCCATAAAAAAACATTAAATAAATTTGCATATATTTTATAATTAATCAATTAGGACCATAGGGGAGTTTCATAGTGTATAGTCTTAAAGATTGTACTAAAATAGTGATTTTAGTTTGTTGTTCTATAATATCAACCAGAATTTAATGTAGTTTATTCTATTGTTACTTAAGTAATTATTTTTATGGGATAATGATAAATATGAAAAAATGGGGTGTAACATATTGTGTGATTCCTCCAAATATCATATAATATTCATATGATTCATAGAATAGGGTTTAATATAGGTATATTATGAATGAATAGATATGCATTACCATATTGTATGATATATGATATGGAATATGATATGACATATCTACTCTTTGAACACTACCATATATTCCATGTAGGAATCATTTAGTTATCATTCATTGATATATATTATTAATGGATTAATAAATGATATATGATCAATGATTTTCCCCCAATTATATATAAACAAATATGAATATGTTATATAATGTTTGGTGATTGCTCAATCTTGGAAACCAGTGCATGACCTCTTTAATTGATTATGTGATAATTATAAAATGGTATGAAAAATCCCAAATATCATTTTTTTACCCTTTTATCTAGGAAAAATATATATGCCTTCACTACTCTAAATTCTTAATCTAGGATAATGTTATAGCACACATTTTGATTCAAAATAGTTCTCATTTAAAATATGTATTATAGGGGATGAACTAATATATGAAATGTTGAGAGATTTTTAGATGTCTTTTTGTGAACTCTATCTAATATAATCCATCAGGATGGATATTTTTTTGATAAGTTACATTCATGATTATTTTATATTATTTATTTATAAGTTCAATATATGATAATAGATTATATGTGTTATTATGGTATTATAATTTTATAAGTATAAGTTGTTCATATAATACCAATCAGTGATATTAGATCAATTTTCCCCATTAAATCTATATGTTTCTATGCATATTTTTTAAGAAAATTTCATTCATTTCATGTTTATGTAAATTTAATAAGGAATAAAATTTCATGGATAATTTTATTTTTTTCATTATTATACTGATATTTTTTATATAGATCATCATAAAATATGATTTTTTTTAATTTTCTTGGTTATATGGAATGACTGGATATAATGTAACATATTTTAAATTGAGAACCATGATTTTAAATTATGTTCAGACATTTAATAAGAATTAAAATAGAAATAACATATCTTAGGTTTCACAAAACATGATATCTTTTCATAATTAGGATATAACACACATTGTAGATTACGACCGAAAACCATTGGTAACTATTATTAGAAGTACTTATTAATTCACAATATATTCTCTATAACCCCGCAATAAATCATTAAATAAAGTATAAGATGAAATATTATAAATATAATATATTATGTGTATTTGAATATAGTTTATATTCATTTTTATGAAAGATAATATTTTGAAATTATAAATGCAACATATATATTTATAAGTAAAGATAATGATTTAATATTGTAATATTTTGTTTGGAAAAAAATGATTACATATCAATTATCACATTTATATATTCATTTATTTAAAATGATTATAAATTCGAATATAATGAATTAAAAAATACACATGATTAATTAATTATTGTTAAAATTTAAACCCACACATTATATTCTAGGTGAAACCACATGACATTTAGTTTTCATCAACCTAAATTTTACTTTGATTTGGGTTCTAATATCATGTATATAAATTTAGTATATATTAAATGTTTTATCTTTTATAGTTATGATGATTTAAAGAACTCTTTTGAGGAAATAACTATGGATAGAGAGTCTTTAGGTAAAACATTTCACTATCATGGATGCTTATTCATTCCCTAATAATGTGGGAGGTTAATATATATAACTCAATATTAACTATTGTAATGATTCTAATTTATGTAAATATCAATCCATTAAATGATATGGTTTCATGTACCACATCTAAAAGATTCATTTAGTTATTTTTTATAGGTTTAGACTCTATTTTTGTTTATGTAACAAAAACCATGATTTGTGTAATGTGTTACACATTATTATGGTTTAAGACAACATTAGTATAATACATAAATAGAACAACAAAACATGGGATAAAAATGAGTTCACATGATGAAATATATATGGATTTGATAACCATGAAAGATGTTATAAAATGATGAGACTATTATAAACCCATAAATACTGTGTGTTTGATTCCTTAAAAAAACATGATAAGACCTTGACCCTATAACTGGGTAGGTTCATTCTAAACATACATTCCTATGGTGTATCTTTTGTTTGGTTTTATTGGATTTATAGCCATAAGAGTTATATAAAAAATTCCTAGTGTGGTATTAATGTTATATTTATTTGGGAAAATGTATAGAAATGATAATAGAGGAATATAGTATGGATTATATTAATATAATGGATTTGGGAAAATTATTTTCCATTAAACTATCAATGAATAAACTGTGAGATGATTGGATTTATAACCTACGTAAATATATTTTCATTGATACTTAGTTTTTATAACAGTTTTTCGTGGATAATCATATATTTATAAATATGAGAATATTAGTGAGAGGTGATATAGTTATTCTTGTTGGAAATGGGTAGAGAGTTATTAGAATAGATTTTTCTATATATTATATAATTTTTCAAAATGAATTAGTACTTGAATTATTAAACTACTATTATATTCCAAAAATAAATTTAATTTTTTTATATATTTATTTTTTAGACAAGATATGGTTTTTATTATAATGAATGAAATTTTTTAGATATTTGAATTTTTTGAACGATATTTACATTCTTGATTTGTAGAATCCTATGTTCCACGTTAGGAATATGTCTATCAATGGTGATTCTAACACGAAATAAATTTTTCAATATCTCATAAGATAAAAAATGAGATATAAATTCAAAGAATCTGTAGAGAAGTTTTATTGGAATCATTATATTATCAATCATTTGATGCATGGTCATATTTTTTATTAATAAAATTCACCAAATCATTTTTTGGTGGAAACTATGAAAGGGATAATGGAACACTATATCTTATATATAGTGATTTTTAAGGAATAATAATTATACTAGAATGTTTTGGGAAAAAGTACTTCATAATTTTGTTGACAAATATAATCAATATAGTTGTTTGTTTCCAATGAGACATGAGTTTGAATCCATTTAATAGTTATTAGAGTTTTATAATAAAGTACAATATTATATTGATAAAAATACTATGATTTTCTCATTAGATCAGGTTGATGAATTCTTGAGTAGAGATTTAACAGATTGTGTTGGGGATAACAGAATTATTTCAAAACTCACTCCTGGTATACCACTATAATGGAATGATGTATTTGAGTGGAGGAATCATACTAGGATGGACATGGTTATATCAATAATTATTCATTTTGATATTTTCATATCATTATAGGGATATGATTTTTATTCATTTTTATTTAGACATAACTACATTCCACATAATTTATTATAGATAAAAAAATGAACATAAAGGAACATGAAATTTAATTTAATAGTGTTTTAGAGTTCTCAAATGTGTGTAAAACATTTTGATGTAGTTAATATTGGTCCTATGTTTGAAAAAGTATTACCTAACTTCTATCCCAATATTATACTATTATGTTATCTCAATAATACTTATGAATAATTTTTTTCACCAATATGATGTTTCCAAGATAAGGACCACATCAATGAACTGGTTATAAGGTGAAAAAATGAATATCAATAAGTTAATTAAAAAATTTTGGATGTTTTTATAATAGTGTATAAGTTGGTTTCACAAAGATTAATGGAATAGGAACAAACACATGTTGAAAAATATGTTTTAAAGTCTATAAGGATACAACAGAATCAATATTGATTTTGATTTCTGGTGGAATATGATGTTGATATAATGTACATTGAAAATGAACATATTTCCTACATATAATATTTTGAGATTGTAATTCTATGAAATTTCAAATTTCTATGAAATAAATTATCGACTATATGTACAATAACCAGGTTTTTATCATAGGGTATAAACTTGAAGGGGTGATACATATAGAGAACTAGATGTTTTTTTTTAAAGATAACTCTTTGGGACAGTAGAGTTTCTACCAATAAATCATTCTTTCCTATAAAGGGTTATAAAAAATGATGGTATAAACCATGGAAAAACAATTTTTCTTATTTTGATGATAAATTCTAGTTGGATTTTTATTATAAATCAATATAATTAAAACAGGATTCAAATTGATGTCAAAACCTCTATCTATAAATATTTCTCAAGGATCTATATATGATAAAATATTGAAATTTTGGAAATTAAAAATGTGTCTACGATTGATTTCATGTTACAATGGTATATTTCTGGATCGAAGAAAACATACTATAGGTAGATCATTCGATTTTATGGTGAAATAAAATTGTGAGATAGTATGAAGAATGTTGATTAATCTTGTGTACAAAATTAGAATAGTGGGAGTGTTGTGGTATTTATGAGATTCTATGTGAATGAAATACTCCTTATCATGAATATTGAACTAAAACTCTATTATATATTGATTTGATAGTGGAATTAATTCTCAATAAATGAAATGGGTGAATTAGCCATCAGAATAGGTATGAAGATATATAGAGATAGATCAATGAGGTTTCCTGGACACACTTAAAACCAATATACTACTAATTTGGTAAATAGGATTAGTATTGAAAAATATACGAATTTTTGTTTAAATATGTTTCATAATGTGTATTTTATAAATATTCAAGATCCATATAAATATTAGGAATGGATTTTTAGGATTTCATTTGAATTAACTATAGGATCTATCATGTATTACATATTACATTGTTGACCCAGCATCTCTTATGATTTATGCATAAGCATGAGAGACTTATCCATTCCAAGTAAAATTCAATATATATTTTTCTATGATATATTTACAAATTCAAAAATATGTAAGGATATATTATTTGTTTTTTTGAGTTAAAATGATCTAATTATAAGAGGATATATTAATTCTAGGTTATTATATGAAAATGATGATATGTGATTTCAATGTAAATTCATTTCTATGAAAAATGGTGAAATTATTTTTTGGAAGTGTTACAAATTTTTTATATAAGAAAAAAAATAGTAGATGCAGAATACATCATTATATCAGATACTATAGTAGAAGTTATTTGATCCAGAAATTCATTACTAATCCTGGGGTCATTTGAAGAATACATGACGAAATTGAGTATTATCACGATAACAAAGGATCTATTTCATAGTCCACGAATCCCCAGTATCATCAAATGACTATGAAAATAAATCAAAAATTACATCTCATATAAGATATCATTGAGAGGATTTCAATAATTATCATTATGGTTATTGAAATTATTAATTTATCATATTATTTGGAAAAATAATTAATTAGGAAAAATCATTATGGTCATGATGAATCCATTCCTAATTAATATACTACGGATTTGATGTAATGGATTTAAAATGTATCATTATTTCATAATAAGGGAAATCTACATTTATCACACATCCATTTCTATTATATAAATCACATGAATAGTGGATTAATAATATACCCTCATTGTATGATTTGGAGTTTTCCCAAATCAATGATCATCATATATTATTTTGGTATGTGAAGATATGTTATGATTGACATGAGTAGAATCTTGAATGTGATAACGAGAGTCGACTCATGAGATAATATTTTGAGTTATATTAATTTTATTTCCCTCTAAAATATATCACATGGAATTCCAAATGGTCATTGATATATTTAGGAGTGAATTATTATTATGAATCCCCAATACTAATGGTTAAAAACTCACTTAGCATGTGAATATTCATATTTTGATAACATTATTACTCTAGTTATTGGGATAAGTCAATTAAGGAGGGGGTGGTTACATTACTAATCAGGAATAAATTTTAGTCTCACCAAAGATGAGTTTATTCCACTTTAATGCAAAGAAAATACATTTTCACCTTCAATTGTCTGGTAAAATTGATACATGTACATTCTTAGATAGGTGAAATGTGATCTGTTAATCTATTAAGAATGAATGAAATGTGATGTAATTATGTAGAATGTTCAATATACCTTGGGAATAAATAAATATAGTAGTTGTAATATAATAGAATTCATGTATCCATGTCTAGTGTTCATTTGATTTCATGGAAAAAGGAATTTTATAAACATGTATATAGTTTTTATGAAACATATTATTGTGGGGATTCTAATAAAAAGATATAATTATATTTGACCTTGATCATTCCTTTCCAAATTATAGCTTACATATAATTTTCATTTTTCTATAGGCCCCTATTTTCTTTTATCTATGAATTAGGGATTCCATAACTGTGTTCAACCGAATTGAGGGTGGTATTGTAACACAATTACGATATAGAATAAGGTTTAAAGTTTTATACAAAGTATCTTTTACAAAATTAATAGATTTTGGTAAATCATGTAAAAAATATTTTTGAATAGATTCATAGAGTGTTATGTTGTTAATCTTATAATTTATTTAATATATTTTAGTGTAAGGGTAATATTGATGTATATGCACTAAAATGAGATAAATGTTTTGAGTAATGAATTTTTAAAATAACCCATAATAGACACATGATTCATATCTGAGGAAAATATAATGAAATATTGTCAGAAAATATATTTTAATCATTCATATATAGTGAAATATGATATAACATATAATATGAGATATCATGTTCCTGAACACTACCACATCTTGAAGAGAGTTTAATTTTTTTATTAGTCATCTATACCGATTAGTGATTGTTCTATAATATATAAATAATCATTAAATTGTTTAAATTATCAAATTTAAACAATGGGTTTATTTTTTTCATTATGGTGACTCATTGACATTGGCAGTCAATGCACATCCTCTTCCATTGATTGGGGGTATCACTATAAAAGTGTATGAACCATCATATTTTTAGAGTTTTTATCCCTTATTCAACAAAAAATATCAATTTCATCACTATTAACCATTAATCATAGAGGAGAATGATATATCATAAAATCATATTCAATTGAGACCATATTATGATTACGAAGATTCTTATATCAAGTATGATGCTTATGGATGTGAGGGGGTGTATCTATTATTATGTAATATCCACCAAACATACCCCATGAAGATATATCTTAATGGATAAGAGATATGAAATTTTATTTCATATTATTCATTTATATTTTTATTCATTGATAATAAATCATGAATTTTAGTAAGTTTATTATACTATAATGCAAATGTGATACTCCTATAAACCCCCTTAGGGGTTTTCAATTAATATTAACTAATAAAAAATCTAATTATACGAAAGAGTCAAATAGGAATCAGTGAGAACAACTGATGAGGATAAAATGTTGAAATGAATCTCACATGAGGATGGTCTAAATTTCATAAAGATCAATAAAAAAAGTGATAGTGGAATAATTTTTATTGAAATTAAATTTTTGTTCCATTTGTCTTATGTTTTTATCTATTTTTTAGCAATAAATATATCAGATTTCATGTATAATTTGGATTTTTTTATTAAAAAATTGACTTCCTATCCATTCTCTATTTGAGGGTTTTTAGTTTAATAATTTTTATAACTTTTTTCACTGATCAATGGGAGATTATGGTGTATGTTTCTATATATTTTAATTTATCTCATATCAGACAGCTGAAATATATATTGTACTGAAAAAAATAATGAATCTACGTAGAGAATCTATTCAGTCCATAGGTAAGGAAGATAGCCAAATTTATGTGAGGAGAGAATAAGACACCAATGTAAATGAATACTTATATTGATGTAGTGGAGTAATGTGAATCTCAATTATAAGGATTTGGATGGGGATTAAATCTTGACATAGAATAAGTAACAGTTCGACTTTAATATAATTCATAACACCCAAGTGAATAAAAATTGTGTATAAGTCAAAATTTTTTAACATGGGAATGCTAGATGATATATTTATAACAATACACGTTTGAATCAAAAATTATAAAATAATAAAAGATAGGATATAATAACCATTGAACACATTAAAATTATGGTTACATCATCAAATCATTAGGGAGGTATTCGAAGAATGACCTTCGGTCATGTTTGAATCATGGGTCACACAATAACATTTTTAAAGAAATATAGAATTAGAATAATTTTTTTTAGACATGTGTGTCACATTGTAATGGTATGGTAAAGATGTATTTTGGATTTATGTTCTACCAACATAATGAAGGTAGATATTTTAGACTAAACATACCTATTACCAATGGTGTCAGAGTATTTATAGTGATCCAAACAATTTGTACATGAGGTAAGATAGATGTAAAATTAAATTACCAAAAGAATTATCAAAATTTCTAAATTGATTCTACTCTTTAATTGGTGGATCATTTATGAAAAATATGATATTAATTATATGATTTTTTTTAATTAATGTTACATTTTTCTAAATAATTAAAATTGAAATATATAAAAAACAATTAGAGTTGAAAACATCTATTGATTAGGGGGAATGGATTATGGATTGTATCATGAATGGAGAACTGATATTACTTTATATCTGAAATAAATAGAGTATAATCAATATCTAATTCTAGATTCATATTATTCTAATAGGAGTAAGATAAATTTTATGAAAATAATGTTACGTCAAAGGCCAAATGAAGCATAATTCCATGTATTCTTATGACATATATTTAGGGTGAAATAATTTAATGTAAAATAGTGTATAATGGGATTTTATATAATTTCCTCCATATATCTATACACCTAGATAGAAAATTTTAATTTTATTCTGTATAAGATTCTTTCCACATGATGTTTCTACTCTCCTTCGATTATGGTTATAAATTTTCATAATCAGGTATGGTCAAGATTACAGTTACATGACATGAATTTGGAGAAAACCACCCATTGTGGATTTTCATCATAATTTTTTTATCTATTTTAAAAAACATTTAAAACTGTATTAATATTTTATAAATTTTAAAGAAATAGGTTATGTGATATGGAATATATAATGAATCTAAATTTATGGATATGGATCTCATACCTTAATGTATTACTATTTTAGATATTATGATAGAATATAAACTCATGTTACCCACTTTCAGGTAGTTACATTCCGTTTATTTGTTTCCTCTTTATTTGCGTGTATCATGGGAATCATAAGGATATATAGAATTTGGTGGGGAAGATGATTTAATTTTCATGGAAGTTTGTTTTTTTGAATTAAAGGTGTATCAATATAAAAATGTAATGAGTTTTCATTGTTATCCATGATTGTAGAGAATTATGGAGTGGTTTTGGGGTTTTCTATTGAAATCATGTGTTTTCAATGTTTTTTGGGTGATTACACATTGTGTAATGTGATTAGATGACTTGTATTATTTTTTAGGAAGAAATAATGAACATGTTAAATGGAATGAAAGAAAGAAACAGTATATAAAATTCACATGTCTTGTATTGGGGAAAATATAGTTTTTAATAAGAAGGTCATGATTATTTTGGTGTATGTGAGCTTCATGGATTACACATTTTGTATTAGGATAACACTATGTGTAATAATTGAGAGTTGGTATTTTAGGGTGATGAAATGTAAGATATCTTATTTTATTCATTTATAGTCTTTCTCCCCCTCATCCTAGAGGCTCTCAAGGGTGATTTTAGTGACCTCTAACCCTTAATTTTTTTTTCAAATATTGATATTTCATATGGTCGTGGATCATTTTTTCATATGAATAAAAATTTAGTAACTTTGATTATTCTTTATCATTATATGTATGTTTTATAGTGTTGTCATATTTGTTTTATCTAAAATGAAGATTCCTCGTGTTTCTATCGAGATCTATTATGTGATCTCCCTATGGAGGCTAACCGTTGTGTTTATTGTGGTTTAGTAGATGTGTTGCCATAGGTTTGGTTTGTTTTTTCCTCTTTGAAAAACCTTTTTTTATGTGGAATGAATTATTATATGTATTGATTGGTTCTAGGGCCTAAATTTTTGTCATTATGTTCTTACTTGTTGTTGGGTCATGTTTTAAGATGTTACTTCTTCACTTTGTGGTAGGTGGTTTTTTCTCTAGCCTATGATGCATGAACATAATTTTTCTAATTTTATAAAAGTAATTATAAATTAAATGGAATGATTAATTTATGTATGTTTGTGTCAGAAGAATGGAGTTTTTGATATAAATGGGTTTACCCATATCATTAAAATAGAAAATTTATTTCAAAATAACTGTGAAATGGATGTGTAAAATGTTTTTCAAATAATGTTTTTGATGAATTGGTTTAGAAAACATAGCCTATGGGATTCCTTATGTACTTTGGTGGAAGCTGTAGTAATAGGCCTTACCCATTGACATTATTAGATAGTCACTCATGGGGTTTTCTTATACTCTATAGTCATTTTATTCATGTGAATTGATATAAAACACCGAGAGGTTCTATTGTCGGAGGATGAATATGATATTTATAATTTATGGATATATCGAGGAGCTTGATGAAACTATTTTTCTAGGTTTGCGGTATGATTTTCCCATATTGCCTCATCTTGGGAGATCCTTGCTGTGATGTTACATGTTCTTTTGGCCTGAACTGTGTTATTGTACTACATTGGATTTGATATGATTCGTGATACACGATATATCTTCTTTGATCTATTATATATTCATTGATATATATATATGAAATTATATGAAAGTGCTCAACTACATATATTATGAAATGTGTAAAAATAGAAACTTATATGTTTTTCCTTATATTTGGTGTGAAAACTACCAAAATTTTCATAATAACTTGTTTCCATTGATGTTGATCATTTTTTATATTTTTGTATACATATATTTTATTAAATACCCATGTGGGATCTAAATAATCTTTTGTCTAACACCATGTGGACCCCTTTAGTGGTGCATAGAACATTTTATTTCTTTTGATGCGGGAAAATGAAATTCATCGTAGTGATCCAATGATGTTTTATGTTAGCTGAGTCTGGGTAGTAGGATGTGAGATGGTGGAATATTTCCCACATAATAACATGGAGATTTGGGTTTCTATTTGAGTAGCCCTTTTAAGACTTGAGATGTCATTTTAGATTTTTTTTGTTTGAATTATATCATTTCCACATTACTTATTCTGATATGGTATATAATATTTCTATTCTACTATCTTCTCTCAATTATATGTATATGTAGACACGTTGTATATTTAGGTTGGTTAAAATCATTCAATTGTTGTTTAATTCTTGGGTTCTAGTTTCCACCGCGTAGAGATCGGGAATTACATTCAAGTATGTTGAAATTTGGTTTGATTACCAATTTAAGATGATATAAAGGTCAGGTTTATTATATTTTTATATTAATATTGAATTTTCCTGAAGGATATTTTTATTTTCACATTTTATAGATTGAAGATAGGGTTTAAGAGACTTGATAGGTAGGTTGTGGTGAGTTCATAGATAGATCATATTGAGATGTATCTTATTTATCATAGGGATTTTTGGGTCTGTGTATCCTGTTTTGGGTTATTGAAAATAATATTAGTTTTTTCTTATAGTATGAATTATGATTAATTTATTATCTGATCTTTTAATATGTTTTTGTGAACAATAGTTTTCCTCGACAACCTCATCTATGGGTTCCATATGTGGGTGAAACTGATACTTATTAATAGAATCCTCATATAGACCATAGTATTATCTGGGATATAATATGGTATGTTCTTGATGTTTACCCTAATGTAACTGAATTACAATATACAATCAATGCGTTACTTGAATGAGCTATATGAGACACAAATTGATCAGATGAGTTCTTGTGGGATAACCCACCATAAATTAGGGGGAAAATGGAACTGAAGAGGTATATGATTCTATATAAAATATTCACATGATATTTATACTTAGACACATCTGAGAGTAATACGATGAAGTGAGAAGAATTTGGACTTTTGGGTCCCAGAAAGCGATGATGGGATTCCATTATAAAAGATTATAGGCATGTGTGTTGGACTACATATGTATTAAAACCACAATTATTAAATCATTTTTCTAGATTCAATTTTGATGTTCACGTCTCTAGGGTTCCTCTATATACAATAGGGGGAGTGTTTGATATTGGAATACACCAATGGATTTGCTGATCTGGTTTGTTTTTATATATAATTTGAAAAAATGGACAAATAAAATATTAGAAGTCCATGTAGATTTTTGAATAATATATAATATCATGGGTATTTATACTAAATGCGTTTTCATATATAGTTCTAGTAGACATATTTATTATGGATAAGATGAATATAGTAAGAATGGTTGGATATTCAACCCCTTATATTCCACCTAGTGGTTGGTTCAGTGTTGTGGCATAGAAAAAGAGGAAGTGGAATGATCATCGTAGGAGTGGTGGAGGTGGTTATTAGTGGTATGCCTCCTCTATACCATCAGATACATCTTGTAGACTTCCATTCACTTCTTATTTGTGTATTAATGTTATAGAAACATTACATTATATTTATTCATATAAAAATATATAACAAAATTATGGACATTATAGTCATATAAAATTTTTCTACCAGGCTATGTCTACCCCTCATAATTAGTAAGTATCATCAGTGCCAAAGTATACTTTAGTAAAATCATATTCATTAAAGGTAAAATAGAACAAACCACGAGCTTCAGGAGTGAATCACCTTCACGTATTAGATTAGATTTTGGTGGAGGTATGTGTTAGTCCATTAATAATGAGAGGGACCTTTTTTCTTCATTAGTATAGATTATTTTATTTGATACTGGATCTTACCACTCATTTAAGTGTATTAATTATCATAATATTCTTAAACATCACACTAAGCACATGATATTTGAAATGGAGTTATTGACTCCTTCTAGGAAGGGGTGGATCAGGGATTTCAATGTCATTCATGTGCACTGTCGATAGGATATGTGGAGTTAGTCTAGGATTTTATTATTTTTAATCTGGATATGTTTGAAATTATCATCATGAGAGATTTCCCTATTCCTCACCACGATATGGTCTATTTTCATCATTATAATGTATCGTCTCATTTGGCTGATGGGAGCACAATTGCATTTTTGGAGGAGTAGGATATGATAACTGGTCATGAAAGGCCATCTATCACAAATTTCCTTAGTTATTTTTCTATTTCGACAGTTACAGCCAAATATTCATCTTATATTTTTTACCATGCCATAGTTGTATTTGAAATTGCTCTTGTTTTCATAGTTTATTAATCTAGGGATCCAATAGAGAGAGATATTTAGAGGTTATGATTGAACCCGTGCTTAGTACACATTTGATATTGACACCTATTTATCATGTGGAACTATTGGAGATAAAATAGGTCATTATTTAGATGGATGGCCTAATTAAAAAAATGTTTTGTTCACCCTAGTGTTTCTCCTTTGGTAGCCCCTATACACTTTTCTAAGAAGTTAAGTGGTTCAAATAATTTTTTATTGATTATAGAATTATGAAATATGTAATGGTTGAGAAAAATTATCATTTGAATCAGGTGGAAGATCTATTTGATCAGTTAATGGGGGGAAATGGTTTATGAAAATTGATCTTTATTCATGTTATCATCATCTCATTTTGCAGGATTCTGATATACAAAGGAAGTATTTTTGTATTATATTAATCCATTACAAATATATTTTTATTCCATTTGTTATGACTAAATAGCCTATATTTTTTTATGGTTTTGTTTAATTGGGTATTCCATCAATATATCAACACTATTTTGGAAGGTTATGGGGAATATTTTTTGGTTAATTAACGATTTGAGCACGACCAAAAGAATAATTTTGGTTTGTTTATGGAAGTCATGGGAAGTCAATATTTTAATTGAAAGAATTATAAATCCATGTTTTTGATCCAATATGTGAAGTTTAAGGGGAACATTATTTCTAATAATGTCTTATCACTTTAACCTAGGATGGTGAATATTGTTTTCTTTGGAAGAGCCAAGGAATTTCGTTGAAATTCAGAGCGTCCTTAGCCTTTCTAAATATCATTGATGGTTCATCAATGATTTTTATATATTGAAATCACCTTATACTTCTCTGAATATAAATTTTGTGAAATTCATATGGGATGAAAAGAGTATATCTTCTTTCAAAGAGCGGGAACAACATCTAACATCATCTCTTTTTATGATATTACCTAATCCCAACAAGGTGTATGTGGTTTTCTATGATTATTATGGTTCTAGATTGGGTTTAACTATTATGTAGTATGATTATTTGGAAGCATATATTTATTTTCATATTTGACCACATGAGGAGAATTTCCCAGATTATGATTTATAGATTTCCTCAATTATGCATGTTCTTAAGTACTGGGGGAACTAACTTTTTAGGTAATGTATCATTAACTTATCTATAAATATGTGTGTGATATATTTATTTTCATATAAACACATGAATATCATACATATATTATGGTTGGAGTACTAATATACATTTGAATTTGACATCTCTTAGGTCGTAGGGAAGATGAATGTTGTTTTAGACACTCTTAGTAGGAATGTTCCATAACTGACTACATAGGAATTTAAAGAAGAGTGGAACCTTCTTGGGATTTTACATAGTTTCACCGATATTATTATCAGGATGTTTTAGGTATGGTTCCAGATAGTGATTAGTTATCATAATCTCTCCTTTAGTGTATTCTTCATTGTAAACAACATGATTTTATGTTCAAAGGAATTTATGGAACCCTATATAATGGGTTGACATCCCTTTATTCATATTGTATTATCTATTTTTGTAATTTTATTATCAATGTAAAATCAATGGGGAGGTAAATTTATTTTAATTGTAATATTTCTTCATGGTACAATCATTCAAGTACTATTTAGATTTATTATGACATGTTCTGATGATTTTTGTGGACATGTATTAATTGTTATTTTTTTGTGTTTTGTTCTTACACCTATCAATAGATAAGGGTATACGATTAGAAACCTTCTAGATTTCTTAATCCTTTTATGGTTCTAGTAGGAAATGGGTTGAGGTTTCCATGTACTTTTTTAGTTTGATTACCCTATAATCCAAAATGTGGGAATTTTATTTCAGTTTTGGTTGATCAGTTGACAATGGAATCTCATTACATTCTAATCGGGGACATCATAATATTTGATGATTTTGATAGGCTATATTTTCATATGGTTGTGAGGTTACATGGGGTTCCATATAAAATTTTATTAGATAGGTATCCTATGTTTACTTCTAGGTTATTGAGGAGTCTCAAAGAGGTAATGTTGACACAGGTCTGGTTGAGTACAAATTTCCATAAACAGACTCATTGTCAGATGGAGCATGGTATTCATATCCTAGAAGACATGATCTGTGAATATTATTTTTATTTTAGTTGATCTTGGGATATCCATCTTAGACAGATAGAGTATTACAACAATAATAGTTATCATTCATCAATCATAATGTATACCTTCAAGGATTTGTACGGGTTCTAATGTAGATCACCTCTTAGATGGGAAGAGGTGGTGGGGATGAGGTGAGAGAAGCCTCTCTAGTGGGAATGACTTTGGTTTAGGATATTTCAGTGAAGATTTAGGATATACACCAATGTCTAATAAATCCCCAGAGTCAAAAAAATCAGAGGAGAATCAGCTTCATCATACTTTGTAGTTTTCAATTAATGACATGGATTTATTGAATTTTTATCCTTGGTTGGGTCACCATAGGATTGATTAATAAAGAAAATTGGCTCTGAGATATGGTAGTCCAATTTTTTCAAATAATTACTTGGGATGGTTTCCCATCGACTCGAATTTACAATTCATTTTACCAAAATTGACTATGATATATATATATATATATATATATATCTACTCAGAAAATTTCATCCTGATCCCTGTCACATTATGTTTTAGTAAGATATTGAGTTAGAGCCTTATTTTTTTGGTGGAGTAAGAAATTTGAGATCATTGAATCACAAATGCATGTTTTTATGGGAAGTCAACTCCATTGGTAAAAGTGTACATGAAGAACGATTCAGATTCTCATGATACATGAGAGTGTAATTCAATGATGAGGGAGTAGTGGACTTGCCTCTTAATATGAATCCATTCTTCCACTTGGACTCATGGATATGTAATGCCTTATGTTGGTGAGTTTTTACCATTTGGTTACCCTCTTTAGGGAAGTTCTCTTATCATTATCCATTTTCTCATTTATTTGGTTGCATCTTCAGACACTTGATTATGGAGTGAATAATCTAAGTAAAATTAACTCTATTTAAAAGATTTATGGTTATTTTAATTAATATTGTATAGTTATAATTTTTTATGGATTTCTAGGTTTCTCCTCCAGTATGGAGAATGTTAGAGTGGATATGGTGTTTTCTATAAAAATTTGGGTTTTTTTGCTCTCTGATGGGAGATTACATGGTATGTAAATGGAATACACACCATGTATTTTTCTATTTGAATAACCATTTAATTTGATACATGGAGTGAAATCATTACATGTCGTCTCAATGTTAAAAAAAATTAATGGTAAAAATTACAATTTTAATAAATATGTGGTAATTTTTTCAGTGTACTTTATCTTTGTGGAATTCAAAACATGTAACGGGATTACATGAATTATAATGATCATGAGTTGTGATTTTAGAGTGATCTGTGGATTATATATTATTTCATTCTATTAGACACATTCTACCTCTTGACTTGGATTCTCTCATGGTAGATTTTGGAGTCATATGAACCATACAAATCATTTTTTTGGCGATTGATTGTTGTTGTAGTTTTGGGGTTTTTCTCCAGATCAGTTATATTTTATATTTATTTATTTTCTTTGACCATAGTGGCACCATTCCATGGATTAATCAGATATATTAATCTGATTTGATGATTCCTCATGTTCCCATGTAGATTAGTTAGGTGATATTCATCTGAAGGTAAACCCTTGTGTTGGTTGTTGTGGAATATGGGGGTTTCTTAGGGTATGGTATACTTCATTCACTTCACTAACCATTTTTCATAATGAATGAAATTATAATATTTATAAATTGATTCGAGGGACTATTTTGTTGTTTTTTTCTTCCATGTTGGTTGATCCCATTACATATTCTTGTGACATGAGTTTATGGTAGACAGTACTATCTATAGACAATGTTGGATGAATATCTTTTCTGTAGTTTTATTTTTTTTATAAATTCAATTCATTGATTTATTGATGTATTTTTGTTATATTAGGAAGGATATTTTTAAATAATATGATTTATCATTGTTTTTTTAATGGAAAATTTATTTTTATGGAATTTGGAAAAGGATTTCTAAAATGGTTTTTAAAAAATTGGATTGATTAATTCGATTAGAGAACATAGAGGGAAGCTTTGGGTACTTAAGTGGAAGGAGTAGTAATAGGACTCATCCGTTGACACTATTAGAGGTTTCAATCATGGTGTTTTATCCTTATCCTTAAAATTATTGTTCTCGGGATGTGATACAAACTATTGGGTGGTTATATTTCTTGGGTGTTACTATATTACCTATATTTTATGAATATATCTTGGAGCATGATTCATGTGATTGTCTATGTTGGGGGTATGAGTGTCATAGCTATCCTAACATACTATGATCCTATTCATGATATTACCTATAATTTTTATTGTAATGTTTGTTTTTAATATCATGAAATTTATATGATGTGTGATACATGATTTGTCTGGTTTTATTAGATATATATTCTTTGAAATATTTATATAAGCTAATTTTAAACTAATTTACCCAGATTTATATTGGAATATAGAAAAGTATAAAACTATTTTTTTCAATTCATTTGATATAAAAACTCTTGACCTGTATGTCATTACATATTTTTATTAAGGATGTGAATTGTTCAAATTGTGGAATAGAAATGTGTTATGGAACACATTGGTGTGATCCTACTAATCATGTTATCTAACACCCAATGCACCCCTTTAGAGATGTTTAAACCATTTTATGGTGCTAGATGTAGGTAAAGGAAGGGTTTTTTCGTTTGGTGGTGTGTTTTTCTATCAGTTGTGTTTGGGTAGATGGTGGTAAAGCGATTCTATATTTATGATGTTATCACATCTGGTTATTGGTCTCGGTTTTCGTATTCCATTGATGATTGGACTTCTAATGTAGGATTTTTAGGTTTCATTTGAGTTGTATCATTTACAAAGTCTTCCTATAGTTATGGGGTATACTATTTTTATTCCCCTATTTATGTTGGTTATATGTAAAAGTATTCCAAGTTGTTGCTTTAGGTTTGGTGAAATCATTCCTTTTGGTTGTGTTTTGATTCCTGGGTTCCAGTCGCAAGCCCATGGGGATTAGGTATTGCATTTTGATATGTGGAAATTTGGGTCGTCTACTAGTTTGATAGGGTATCCGGGTTGGTTTCATCACAAGGAAATTTTTTTCTGACTATATGGTTCATTCATAGACATGTGATGATGATTGCATGATATGACTATAGAGTAAATCCAACTACTGTAGAAATGACATCAAAATGTGAAATTCATAAAAATTTTATAGGGTAATAAAATGGTTAATAATAAGTGTCTAGGGAATAAATGGATTATGTTTTTTATTTATTACATGAAATTATTTATTTAATATTAAATTTAACTCATGAAAAAATATTAAATATTTCAAAAATAATTATGAAAATGTTGTATTTTATGAACTTTTTGTCAATTGTGTGTTCTTTATGAAAAAAATATTTTAGCAATCACATTAATTGAAAAATTATATCACGAAACTTCCCTTATATATATTTATTGATACTCCTCATTAGTCATGAGTTTTATTTTCATTTTTTGATTATTGAGGTCGGTCTCACATAAGAGAGTATCCAAATCCTACAATACCTACTCAAAAAGGCTTTACTAAACCACAACATGTTTATATGTAGATTCTTAATTTCTTATCTAATAATTTTAGAACAATATCATATTAAACAAGGAGGCCTTGAAAAACAATTCATCATTTCTCCTACTTCTTCCTTTCAAACCACTTTGCATCCATATTCTAGGTTATTTGTAACCTAATATATTAGTACCAAAATCAACAATATAACAATCCAACAAACTGATCCCATATATAGAACTTGTTGCAGTAACACCACATCTAAAATTTTCAACAAAATAATAGTAGGTATATTCAACTAAAGAGATGTAATTTTTTAATGATAGATCAAAAATTGTTGATGTAAAATACTATAGAACCCATAGCACTCTAGGACTAATACAGTCATGCTTCATTCTGTAAAATTGTACCAATTTAGGTTTCCATACCCTAAATCTCAGTAGTCAAATTTTCCCAATAATACTACACTATTAAAAGTAGCTACATGAGTTTCCATTTATCAAAACAACACTCTTTTGTGAGATACATACACTAGATATGCAACTAAACATGTAGCACCCAACATAGAGTATCATCCCCTCTCATATATTTAGGAACAAAGTTAAAACCATGTTGGAAAAATTTAACAGTCCAACCTCTATATTTGAATGAACCAAATAAAATATTAATTAATTTAAACAATTATAATTTAGATATCAATGTATTAACCCCAAAAATGTGTTATTTTCTAAATAATTCCAGCATTATTAGTTTTTAGTAATAAATTAGGCTTAATTGAATAAATTTAATAATTTTAGATTTAAAACTCTTTTAATTTATTTTTATATTTCACAATTAATTTTTCACATTCTAATAAAGATTTTGTAATTATTATTTTTAGTTTTCTAGTATTTTCGTGATACATTTCACCCAACAGGTATAAGAATTGAATCCAATAATTTTTTCTGAAAGAGAGTATGAAATTTGAGACTCTAAATTTATGAACTATTCTTTAGAGATTCAATTATGTAACAATATATCTTAAATGACCAAACTAAATTAGTTTATAATTCAGCTATAAATATTTAAGATATTGTGGTTTAGTTTCTTCAACCATGGTCTTTTATTGTAAAGCCTCTCCCATGGTTATAAATACATGGTACATCATTGAAGAGAAATTTGAAGAGTCTCATTATACAACAACTAATGATATAATAATCATGATATAAGTGTAGCTATATATTTCAAAATAATCACAAATTATGTGGCATCATAACCAGGAGAGATATGAACAAAATTAATGCATGAAATTTTCATGATTCATCCATTTAATTTTTTTTACAAATGAAATATTTCAGAGGAATTTTTTAGAGTGAAATGAGATAACCCTTTTCTTAAAAACATACATATACTATTCCTATAAAGTTGATTAGATAGTACACTAAATATTTAATTGAATTTACACTCTGTATTTTTTTAATATTCAATTCATTATTCGATTCTAATTTTACATAATTTGATAAATATTTTTCCACTTTCTCTCCCTTTTTTCTATTAATGTTTATTCACATTATGAACTCCTTTACCCATGATCATGTCTAAATAACCCAAATAATTCCTTAGGGGGAGATGTGAAATGATGAACCCAAGTATTTGTTTCAAAATTCTTAATGTATCTTATCTTTTAGATTTAGTTTTAATGGTATCTTAAGTTAAAAATTCTCCTTTCTATATCACTATTCCACATTCCACGTAACATTATCTTCTATAATATTTTACCTAAATATAGGAGGTGACTTTTTTAGTGTACACGATTGGTGTATTGCATGTCAAAAAAATAGTATAGTAGTATGACCGGACATATGATAGAGTGTGATCATTAGGTGAATATGAAACTATTAGTTAGAAATTGAAGGCTCACTATTTTTGATTCTCTTGATAGTTAGTCTATTGTTTCTACCTAAATTTTATCCATATTTAATTTATTTTCATTTAATGTTTAAATTATAGTCATACATTACATTACCAAAAACCAGAAAATTACATAGTTCAACATAATATATAAAAATAAAATATATAATTAAATAATTATTAATATTTAGTGTTTTACTATAAAATAACATCAATTGATATGTCCATGGTTTCCACATTGAATCCCAAGTAATTGTTTTCATCAAATAATTACAATTTGGCATCATAACGTAGAACTATTGTTGGATAACCTATCGGTTTTTCACTTACTATTTGAATTATGAAATTTAAATAATTTATTTTTTTTCTAAAAAATGATTAAAATACGTATTATTCCATGGTATATTCATAAATTTATTATTCTATATGGAATGGATAGTCTCAAGTGAAAAAATATTAGATGTTCACAATGGTGAATAATCCCAATTGTAAGGACATAGATAAGACATATATAACATAGAGATCAAATAGAAAGTCTATATGAATATATATGTGCATATCAAGAGAAATATTTCGTGAAACATGAAGCTGAAACACTACCAAAACCAGAAGTTATGGGGTAAGATATTTCCCCACCCATTATTGATTTCATGAAACTAGTGGAAGTTAAAAAGATACTTAAATAATTATTATTATCAAACCACAATCATCCTTGGAAGGAGGATATCTCTAAAGAACATGTGCATGTGGATGAATGTATTAATCATCAACATGTTGTAGAATAATCCTATAATCACTTTTTGGAATGTATATTAGAACAATATATTCCAATTATTGAAAATGACAATATGAACCAAAATATCATATGTTGGCCTTAGAAGATGTGGTCTCTAATGTTGAGGAATTTTAAATAATGACAGAGTATCACAACTACCCACATCCATACAATATAAATTGTATCAAATATATTCTTCCCAATTTTGATGAAATGGAATCCAAACCAATAGAGAGATTTAATCCTTTATAGAACTCAATTTCTAGAAATTTTGTTGAAATTTAGTTGACCATTAACACCCAATGTATTAATTTACCATATTCTACCATCACTATAACTACCTTGGATGATGATAAATGTAAATTGGATCCACCAAATAGGGATCAATTGATGATCCTTGATCTAATTGAACATTTTTTTGATGAATATAAAATAATTTATTATGGCTTTTCATGAACAAACCGAATTAAACGTTTATCTTCTTAAAGGAGAAAATTTTATATTATGTTTTCATGTTTTAATTTTATTGAAGTGGAAATTTTTTGTTAAAATATATTTGAAAATTATGTTGATACAATACATTATGAGAAATACAAAGAAGTTATGGAAGATGATAATGATGTTTTGGACAAATAGACAATGGGATAACCCAATAATTATTCAATCCCACCGTGTATGCTATAAAAAATCTTCATGAGGATGGAATAAATTAAACATATCTTTGAATTACTCAAAAAACAAGGAAAATGAAAATATATGGATGAAACCACTTAAGTATTTCATCTTATAGAACCACAACCCACCATCAAATAGGGCATAACACACTAAAAAATCATGACGAAGTTTTGTAATTATTTAGCACCCACATGGGCGTAAAACCCATATTTTATCCCCCTTCTTTCTCTTATATTTACCGTTCATTTATTTTTAATTATAATTTGTTCCCATTATTCTTTATGTGTCTGCAGTTAGGTGATTCTATTAGTTACATCAATTCAAAAATAAACCAATGTTTTAATTCACCATTTCATTAGTTTCATTTCCACCATATCATGAAAATTTTAGTCTACAATGAGGGGTAGTAAAAATTTTGTTTTGGGGGGTGTCAACTGGATTTGGAATTTTGTTTGTCTTTTAGTCATTTTATATGAATTTTTATATTCAATATATTTTTTTCCTATATTTCACAGTTTAATTTACTTTTGGATGGTTTTCTTTAGTTATGATGAAATGGATTTTTAAAATTATATTTATGATGTGGAAACATTTCCATTGAATTTAATTTTCAATTATTTTTTTTATGTTTGTACATTTTTTAAAATCTATACCCATTAAATACAAAATAAAATTATTTTTTCTTTTATGTCATTTATTCTACAGAAATTTTTCATATCCACCCAAATTCATCCACTTTGTTAAGAAAAACAAATATTTTTTTTATGAAAATCATAAATTTCTTTCCTCCTTTAAAAAATTGGATTTCATGAATATTTCTTATATTATTGAAATAATTTCTGAAAATAATTAATTTTACATGACATCAAATTAATATCTCATTATTTTAGGTTTTAGAAATTTTTTAAGGATTCTGAATATTCAATTAAGATGTTGGTAAAAATTAGTACAGACATTCCATAAGTGAATTAACTGGTTTCAATTTCTCTAAATAATCTTATTTTACATGGAATGAGGATTTTTTCACTCATAGGTTTTCGGTCAATATCCATTGTTTCGGGTTTCAACCCCCTTTTATGGAAATTTTTTTCTCATGGCGCATAGTTGGTGCACATGTAGGGAAAACCATGTGGCCTAACCTTGCTGAAAATCCTCTACATGTGCATGGTTTTGAGAAATCATGTGGATGTCTAGAGGATACAACAAAAATAATTATGTAATTTTCTATATAAATGTCTCATGGTTGGTTCATGATTTTACTAAAAAATCACTATAACTATGTGCGGTGGAGTTTTATGGGGACAATTTCACTCCAAGTTTTTCCCACAACTATCTCAACTGTGCAACAAATATATATGTTTCATTAAAGATATAAAAATTAAATTTTTTTCAATAAAATCTTAAGCTGTAATTTTATGTATTCATCCTCATTTCTCCATAGAGTTTTCCTCATTTGTCGTCCTTTATCCTCCCATCCCCCAAGGGATTTCTACAACAATATTTGTCAAAATATGATTTCATTAGGTGAATTAGAATTTTTGGGTTGAGTATTCAACTTCCTTATCTTGCATTATAGTTTTATTTGGATTATTATTACCATTGATTCCCCATATATAGATTTTGATTCTAGATTTGACCACAGAATTTTGGAATTAGATATCGATGTTGGGGTATTCACTCGTCCTAGGAAAATGATTACTCGGGGGGATTCTTACACATATCCATGTGTTGGTTAAATGAGACACGTTAGCATGGTGAATTTATACATATTTTAGTTCTTAATTAATTTTTTTCCTAGTTTTTGGAAGTATTTTCATAGGTAATATTACTTTATATATGTTTCTCTTTTTTGGAGAATGTTAGCGAGCCCTAGGTTGTTGTTCTAATGCAATGTTATTAGAAGGTTAGGTTTTGAGGCTTTTTAATTTATAGTTTTTTTGTTTAAATTCATCGTAACAAGTTTTTCAATTATCTAGTTATAGATATAATAATGAATTATCTTATTGGGATCCTCTTATGAGACATGGTCCTTTTATATCTTACATTAACTTTTACAATCCTCAGAAGCTTCTGCCAATCCTTGAAAAATAAATGAAAATATTCCCAATGTTAGGTAGTCCATAGTACCTTTAATATAGTATAAATAGTATTTATGAATTATGTTTATGATTGGGATTGACCATGGGGGTGATAACACCTATTTATATTAACCCCATTGAACTATTAAACTAAATTATACAATTTTCTAATTAAATGGATGAATGTAATGTGTCACTAATTAACCCTCTGTACCAGCTTCATAATTCCACTTATTATTGAGATCGAGGGTACCCTATGGGGTGCCTCTACATTAGATATTTCTTAATGGATCCCTATTGGATTAAAAGTTATACATAATACTTATAGGTACCTCTAGGTAAGATTCCCTTGAGTTTGTTCTTTCTTTGAGGTTATCAGATAATACAAATCTCTAGTATTTTCACATAAGGGGCCTGAGGGGTTACCTTGAATTAGACGTAGCATGATATATTGTGTTGGGGTTAGGTATAGGTGGTAGTTGGTGGCTCCTAGAAATTGTTCTATGCTTTTATGCCAGTGAAGTTGTATTAGTAGTAGTGGGTTGGGAATTATATCATCTTCACTATTTTCATTATTAATTCACTTAGCTATTAGTTATATTGTTTTTATTACAATATTTTCTTCATGGTTCTTAGTTGATGAGATTTTTATGTTGTGATATCATTACATTAATTCACATAGGTACTTCCTGGTATCTAGATATTTTGACTTTGTTTTTGACCATTATCATCTTGGGATCCTTATACATACAACCTGATATCCTAATTACAAGACATTCATGGTTGAAAAGTGAAATATTTGGTTTTTCAATTTGACATAGGGATTAATCCCCTACTAAGGGTTTCTAGGGTAGGATGTTGAGGATGTATCTGATCCCTCTTTCTAATTGTATCAAGGATTAGATTACTCTCAACTTGAGTGATTACTATTGTTGGACACCTCATGTGTTAATCATGCTTTAATGATCACAAATCTTATAAATTCTATAATTCTTTCTAATCCAGTTTAATCTATCTAAAATCATATGTACAGATGAGCATGTTTTATGCTTTAAATAAACCTATCCAAGGTCTTATGTTCTATGTTTAATGATTGTAAACTATTTTGAGTCTGTGTAATAATTGATTTACTTGATAAATGAATAAGTCTATTGAATTCTGTGAGTGTCACTCTTTATGTGTGTATACATATATCAAGCTAAGTTTGAGAAATCGGGACTAAACATCGTGACTCGGACACCGTGACCGAGACATCGTGACTCACAGACTGGGAACCAGACACCATGACTCAGATACCGTGACCCAGACACTACGACCAAGACACCATAACTAGACACAGTGACCAGACACCATGACCATCCACACACTATGACCATCTAGTCATAATGACCATCCAGACACTGTGACCATCCAGCCACTCTTACTATTGAGACACCTTGATCAGACACTGTGATCATAAACCACATTTGTGCTACCGGTTCCTAATCACTATACAAATATTCCATCATACCTATATCACTTCTCAAAGGAAAAAAAGAGACACCGTTTCATGGAGACACTATTTCTAGATAGACTGTGACAATATTTCTTAATCTGTTTTTTTTTAATTTAATTTCTAATGGTCATATTTGAGGCTTTTAAATTCCCTTGTATAATTCATGATTCTTTTTAGACATGTCACCTGACAGTATGAGGTATGAGGTGAAGAATACATGCATCATGTCGGCTTCAGCACATGAATTCTAAGAATAAAAGAGAATAGAATGGATAGAGGAAAGATGGGCAACAACAGTGACAACAAAAAAAATGTGTGCGTGAAAACAAAAAATCATGAGCTTTTGGAAAAGAAGAACCAACACATGAAACCTGACATTGCTGAATAACACACAAAGCATACTCGAATCCTAGAGTCGAGAACATGTTCTCACCATCAACTCAATGAAGAAAAAGATCCAAATCTATACGACTCTCAATACTCTATTTTCCAAAAGAGGACTTGGTTTCTACATATGCTTCATCCTAGAAGTCTAGAGCTACATAGATTAACAATCAGAGAACTTATAAACCTATCTCATCATTTTTGATCTGTTGTGTATTATTTTTATATTTTGATCAGTGTGTGAGTTAGTATGTATAAAAACATGCATTGTATCATGCATCAAACTGAAGGATATAAGATATCCCATCTCAAACATCTTTTTACACTTTTTTATTCCCACATATAAGTGTGGAAGTGGTCCCTGTGTTACCTATTATTTCATACCCATGAAGAACTATGGGAGAAGTTGTGAGACCTGGAAAGTCTTTTGTACTGTTGTTAACCCCAATCCAAGGTGCAGATCAAGTTTATTTATATAAACTTCCTGGTGGAATGTGATCACCAAGTGGAGTGGATTAGGTCTCGACATGAGACAGAACTACTTTTTAAATATCCATTGTGCTCTTTTTTTTAGATTTCTCTGTTTTACTATATAATTTATAAATCCCTAAATTTAATTTGATAGTTAATCTTGAAATGATGTTTTAATTGTTTTCCCTTATTATAATATCTTCAAATAAATTTTAATAACTAATATCAATATTATTGAGAATTAATCAATCTTTGGAGAAGTTATTTAAATAGTCAAACATTCAGAACTGTATTACATTGATTAACTGGGTTGTATTTCAATTTATTGGGGAACAATTTTAAGAATAATTTTTAAATAGAAAATTTTATAGATACTTGATTCACCCCCCCCCCTATTGAGTACTCTACTCTGACCAACATTTGGTATCAATATATTGTTTATTAAGACTCTATTTTTGACAATATTCAACAGTGATTTTAGTTGTAATTTACAGATCTGTAAATTTCTGTTAATTCTAAATTTATATATATTTTAAATTATTTATATATTATAGAAAATAGATTGTAAGGTGTTGCAACAAACAAACCACCATTCATTAAAGAAACCAATTATGTTCAATGAAAAATTAAAATTAAAATAAATTTAGAATGTATGAGTTTTGAAATCTGGTCATCAATTATAGATGAATATAAGATTCTTGCTACTAATATAATCAATTGGGATGACCCAACCAAGATTTCCTACAATAATGATTGCAAATCTTTGAAAGCATTATATTCCTCTATAGGAGATAAGGAATTTAATATAATCTCTACATATAAAACCACCCATGAAATTTGGAATACCTTGTCTTTTTCACATGAAGGAACTTCTAGTGTGAAAGAAATGAGACTTAATAATGATACAATTAAATATGATAACAATAAAATCAAACATAATGAACCTATTTCTAACATGTATCTCAGGTTTAACGAAATTTCGACAACAATTATTTCTCTTGGAAGAGAAGTCACTGCCCAAGAACAGATCATTAGGATTCCCATATGCCTACATGATAGATGGAGTGGAACCACTACGTCTATTAGAGAGACATGCGACATCATCATGATACCTATAAAACAACTCATTGGAAAATTGATGATGTATGAATAGGAGCTAAAAGTCAACATGGAATAAGAGGATGAACCCAAAAAAATCTATTGTGTTCATGACCTCCACCTATAAACACAAAGATAAAGGAAAATTTTATGTTTCTATAGAAATTTCCAACAATCGACAATCCTCACTTGACAATGATGAGGAGATGGATCAATTATCCAGAATGTTTATGAGATTTTACAACAAGAAGAAATTTATCATAAATCCTAACTTTAAGGGAAGATATGATTAAAAAGGAAGTGGAAAGAATGATTGGAAGAGAAGTGACAAGTCAGATGAGATTGTCTTCTAGGAATGTAAGTGAAAGGGGCATATCAAGGATTATTTTCCCAAGATCATGTACAAAAAGAAATATGGGGACAAAGATAGAAAGTATAAGAAAGAAACAAAAGAAACATTGAGTGATTTTGAGGACAGTTCAAGTGACTCAGAATCTTCACATGATGAATCAGCTAACAAGGCCAGTATGTTTGTTTTTTGACAAATTCATTTGAGGTATCATTGAAATCACTTGCACACAATTCCTATTACTCTGTAGACGAAAGTGACTCTAAAAATATGTCTAATGAATAAATTTTTGGGTACTGTAATATGTTTGATGATACATGTAATGAACTAAGAGATAAATAAACGTCCAAAAATAAATAACAGGCTCTTACCTCAACTATTAAAACTAAACGTATTGTAACAGGGGGAAAATGCTCAATTACTTAAAGAAAAAAATAATCTAAAGTGATCAAATGATAAATTAAAAAAGGATCTTGAAATGTTCAATAATGGTAAAGATACCATAGTACAAATTCTAGGTAAAAAGATTTCTCCTAAATATACTACTGGCATTGTCTACCAACCTTGTAAATGAAATTTTGGGAGAACTAATTTTGTTTCTAAAACTAGGACATAAAGCTTTCCTCCCAATTCTAGAAAACAATTAGCTAGTTCATGTTGTGATATGCTCTATACTATTTCATGCTTTTATAGAACAAATTGTGTTAATTCATCAAATACGTTATATAATTCATATAGGAAACAAATGAGGCAGGTATGGGTTCCTAAATCACTAGTCACTAATATTACTTGACCCAAACAAGTATTGGTACTGATATTATTTTTTCCTTGGCTATTTTGTAAGAAAGATACATAAAGAGCTCCTGTGAAAGCTTATGGTACATTGATAGTGGGTGTTCAAGACACATAACATGAGACTATTAATGCTTCATGAATTTAATAAAAATTCATGGAGTACATGTTGCTTTTGGTGACAATGACAATGGAAAAAATATTATACTTATCCAAATCAGTAACTCTAACTCAATTTTAATTTCCAATGTACTTTTATTTGATGGATTAAAATATAATCTACGTAGAATTTCACAACTATGTGATGCTGGATTTCATGTGAAATTTGAAAATTATTATTGAAATTTTTTTAATTCTAAACATGAATTTTTATTTTCTTCTTTAATAAATAGAAATGTATATTCTGTTAACTTCAATTCTTTAGCTTCTCAAAATGCTTCATGTTTAAGTGTATTTCACAATGAATCTTGTCATTGGCATAAGATACTATGACACTGTAATACTCACTCCCTTATAAAGTTAATTAGAAATAATTAGTCAAAGTCCTACTAAAACTTTAGTTTCCAAATTATAAAGTGTGTATTCCTTTCCAAAGGGAATGCAACACAAAATTTCATTCAAAATAAATAAATAAGTTTCCTCTTCAATTTTAAATGGGAATAACTATGTTTATGTTCTTGTATATGACTATTCTAGATATACTTGGACTTTATTATTTTCTCAAAAAAGTGAAGCCTACTCTCATTTTACCAAATTTTCCAAAACATTATAAAAACATAGTGGATTTAGAATTAAATCCTTAATAAGTGATCATGGTCATGAGTTTGAAAATCAATAGTTTGAATCATTTTTCTCAAAAATGGATATAGTCATAATTTCTCTACCCCTAGAACACCTCAGCAGAATGGGAATGTATATTGAAGAAATAGAACCTTACAAGATATTTCTAGAACCATGCTTAGTGAATATGACTTACCTATTTATTTTTGGGTTGAATATGTAAATACATCATGCTATATTATCAATGAAGTGTTGATTAGTCCAATTTTTAAAATAACTCCATATGAGTTGTGGAAAAATAGAAAACCCAAAGATAGCTACTTCAATGTTTTTGGTTGCAAGGTCTATATCCTTAATACCTAGGACAATCTTGACAATACAAAAGAATATTTTTAGGATATTCAATCTCTAGTAAATCCTATAGAGTGTTTAAAAAAGAACTAAATGTTAGGAAGAATATATCCATGTAATATTTGATGAAAAATATACACATGAGCCTAAAACCACTCTAGAGAACCTGGAGGATGATGTATCAAATCTGGAAATTAATTCAAAATCCTCTAACCATCCTGTAAAGGAATCTGTGAAAACTTCCAGTTATAAAAATTATTTAGATTCAGGTCACAATGAACCCAACCCTGTTAAAGAAACCGAAATCACTAGTCCTTATTTTTCTAGAGCTGTTAGAACTCTTAATAACCATCCTTTAGATGTTGTAGTGGGATACATAGATAAAGGAAATCAAACTAGAGCTTCTCTTAGAAATCATGTTGAACATCAATTCTTTTGATCACAACTTGAACCTAATGACATTAGTGATTCTATCAAAGATGAATTTTGGGTGATGGATATGTTAGAATAACATAATCAGTTTGAAAGGAGAAAATATTGGAAACTTGTTTAGATACCCAAATACACATTCACCATAGGCACTAAATGGGTGTTTTGAAATAAGGTTGTTAAAGCTGGTAATATAGTTAGAAACAAGGCCAGATTTTTTACAAAAGGCTATAGTCATGTAGAAGTAATTGACTATGAAGAGACATTTTCCCCATTATCTATACTTGAATCCCTCAGAATTATGCCTTCTTATGATGCACATATAAATTTAAAACTATATAAAATGGATGTTAAATGTGAATTCCTAAATGGGTATATATCTGAGGATATCTTTATTGGGAAACCCCCGGTTTTACAAACCCTCAATTTCCAATCCATATTTTTAAATTATCAAAATCTTGATATGGTTTAATACAAGCTCCAAGAGCATGGTATGATAGACTAAGTACTTTTCTTATTCCTAAAGCTTTTACAAAAGGAATAGATGATCCTACCATTTTTATAAAACTAATTTCCAATGCAGGTTCAAATTTATGTAGATCGCATTATCTTTGGATTTTCAAAAAAATATTTCTGTATTGAATTTTATAAAATGATGAAAAACTAATTTGAAATGCATTTAATGGGTAAACTGAAATTATTTCTTGGATTTCAAATCATTTAAAATAAAAAACTTATTTTTTTAAGTCAATGAAAATATAATATTGTTCTTAAAATACATTTTGGATTGGATAGCTCTAAAAGTAGTGACAGTCCGATGAGTACTACTTGTAAGTTGGATCTTAATGAAAATGGAAAATCTGTTGATTAAACTACCTATAGAAGAATGATTGGAATCTTACACTACTAAACTGTTAGATGACATGACATTATGTTTAGTGTGTGTATGTGTGATATTTTTCAAGAAAATACTAAGGAATATCATTTAAATTCTATTAAAAGAATCTTCAAATACCTTAAGAATACACCCAATCTAGGACTGTTCTGTCCCAAAGTACAATCATTTGAGTGAGTGAGTTATTCTGATGCTAACTTCAGTGGTTGTAAGTTAGATAGAAAAAGAACCTCTAGGACATGTCACTTTTTAGGAAGGTCACTAATATCAGGTTGTAGTATGAAACAAAACTCGGTTGAATTATCTACTAAAAAAGCTAAATACATTGCTTCTGGTAGTTATTGTACACAAATTTCGTGGATGAAACACACTTTACTAGATTATAGATATCAATTCAGACATTTACCTATAAATTCTGACAATACAAGTTCTATTTACATATCAAAAAATATTGCTTCACACTCTAGGAAAAACAAATTGTTTTAAGACATTAATTTTTGAGATATCATTATCAAAAAGGTGACATCACATTAGAATTCATTGGAACTGAATATCAGCTTACTGATATATTTACCAAACCATTAAATTAAGAAAGAATAGATTAAATCATACATGAATTGGGAATGATAAATCTTAAAAAGTAAACATACGGTCTCACAACTTATTGTTTCATATTTATGGTATCATAATTATTATATCTCTCTGTTACTATATGGAACCTACTATCTCAAACAATATGGTCTCACCATGAAAGCCATTTACAATCTCACCATGAATGCTAGTTACGGTCTCACCATGAAATTTGATTACAGTATCACCGTGAAAGTTGTTTAAGGTCTTACTGTCAAGACACTTCATTGTTTTATTTATACATTATAACCCATATCAAGGTAATTAATTATTTTACCATTTTACTTTCTCGTGTATTTTATCCCACGACACATGATAACCCTAAATGATAAAAACTAATGAAGTTTCATTCATTCTTCACCTAAGCTCTCTTAGATCAAACCATGACCTCCCTCACAACCCTTCATTTTTCTCTCATTCTCTCTCTCGAATCTTCATGGAATTATCATGATGGAACACCCATCATCATCATCTCCAAAGATGTGTAGTTCAAAGAAGAATATGAAAATAGTGCCGAAGATAGCACCCGAAGGTCCTCTGAATCTGAATCTGGTAGACAGAATTGTGGTACCCAAAAAGGGGATATACCCTAAAAGGAATCTATCAGGTTATTATTTGGTATTGAATGTGCTAAAAGATCAAGTATGGATAGATTGGTTCACAAATGAGGATAGTCCTTTTTATCCGAAATTAGTTGCACAGTTTTATTATTATGTTCAATTCTCTTTTGATTCAGAAGATGGATATGTTGTGAGATACTGGATCAATGGACAGAGATGCATGTTTTCATCAAGTTTATGGAATGAATGCCCTATGATACCTCATGAGGGTATTTTTGAGGACTTACATAGAGTTACTCCACCTCCAAGTGAGCCCTTTGTTTTAAAATAATCATTGGGAAGTTTAAATGAGAATAAAACAATGTTACGTGCCATTGTTTCTATGCTAGATAGTGAAACCAGGATTCTATTTATGTTTGTTTAGAATCTGATTATCCCCCAAAAAATTTAATTTTATACACTCCAAAATAAGGATTTATTTTTGATACATCTCTTAAAAATGGACATAATATCAAACTACAAAAATATGTTATACACCACATGTGCGTTGATCAATATGACTTCCAAGTCAACCATCTTTTTATATTCAAGGCTTATCATAGTTATGCTTCATGAAAAAGGGTTTGTTGGACCATGTAAATAATATATTAAGGATTATGAGTTTTTCATTTCAAAATTTAAATTAAAGAGAATGAAAATATATTGGAATCCATGGAGAAAATTGTCAGTGGAAGATAGTGATAGGGTCTATGAAAAGTTTAATTCATTGGAACACTCTTTAAGACCTAACAGTATTTTTGATACTGTTTTGGAACCAGATGAAATTGTTGTATATTCTGATGAGTAAAAAGAAGAGTAGGTTGTTTTACCTTCAATAGAAACTATTCTGGTTGAGGAAGTCAATGAATCTTCTCCTCAAGTCAAAATTGAGAAGTAAAAACATATTCCTAATGAAGTGGAGAATTTGAAATAACAACCTTTTTGTGAAGAAGAATATGTGTCTAAGGTAAATGAACATGATTTTGTAGAAGAGCATATAGAAGAAGATCTTTTTGTTGTGCAAGAAGGTGATCTTCAAGAAGACCGAGAGGAATAAATTGGTCCTAAAATTATTCCATATTCTGAATAGAGAATGGAGGAATCCATTCTGTTTTCTAGAAAGAAAATGGGTGAGGATATTAGGGATGATATTTTGGAAGTAGATCAGCGATCTAAATCTCTCAGTCCTGAGAAATCTGCTCTCTTTGAGGGGAAGAAGCACCCAAATATGTATCTTATTGTTGTTTCTAATCTCGTTGATCGAAGATCAGTAGATATATGGAATAAATTCCCGTGTTATATTGATGTGATTGATTAATAGGAATTCTATGTTAAAGGTATTGATATGTCTAGTATTTTTAAATTGAAACTACCATCTGCACCTAAAGCTATCTCTTCCAAGGATCCTGAGCATGTCTCAACATCTATCCATGAACCTTTATAAGATCCTCCAAACTTGGTTAATAAAGATGATCTGAAAGAATTTGGAGCTATGCTATTAACTGGAGTTGAAAAACTCATGAATACCCAACCGGATCCTGTAACCAATTTAAGTGAAATAGGTGCTTCCATGTTGTTGGAAAATATCATATGGAAGATTCAGCCCAAGATTCTTCATGATATTCAAGTAGTCATAGTTGATAATAAACAACTCAGTGATGAAGTAAAGACTCTCAAAGGTATGGTCGAAGAAATGAATAGAGTGATGAACTCAATACTTGAACCTGTTTTTTATCCAATTGGGGATGTTGCTAGTCAGATTCCTCGGGACGTAGCCTCCATAAATCATCCTAATCTCACTTCCTTAGCTTAAAATGTAGATAAAAGAAAAAAGATTATTGTTCAAGAGATGATTTACCTTTTTATTGGTTTTAACAAGTTGAGTGATGAGTATAAAGGCTATCTCCAGAAAGTTTTGAATCAACTGTAATCCCTTACTTTGGCTGTTACTACTTCCTGTACTTCTGGACAACCATCTCAACCCTCTTTAGATAGTGATCTTCTCTCAAGAGTTGTCAAACACGAACTTCAATATGTTCTCAGTGGTTTTGAAAAATAATCTCTATATAAAGTTGTCATGAATAGTGGAAGAGTTATTGATTTGGTGATAATTCATTCCAAGATTTCCAATGATTCTCTGCAAGAAATTTCTACGAAGATGGACTTTTACTTCAATCGGATCTTCTTTAATAATGACATGACCAACCATTTCAAGTACATAGTGGAGAATCTAAGAATTTATCCTGTTACTCAAGCTTCCAAAACTCACATACAAAATCTCAAATACTTCAGTCCTTTGTTGGATAAGTTTATGGAGAACAAGTATGACTTTGAGAAAGACATGCACTATGGTGGAGAGATCATTTCTAACATATCAATTTTTGGAGGCCTCATATTCATTTCCAAATTACTGCCATTGTCGCTCATATAGCTGCACCCCAGAGTTCTGGTTTTCCTACATTCTCGTCCTCTACCCTTGCCTCTACGTATATGTCTATCTCTCAGGCTCAGAGTCAGATCAAAGCATGTTATCCGTGATCAACAATTCCCTTGGTCTTCCACCCACCTACCTTGGCCCGTTCTGTTTTTGATGGACTCCATTTACCTTCTATGAATAGTGGTTCACTCCGTTCTTCCACTTAAAACTCTACTCCTATGGCTTCTTCTTCTTCTGATGTTGTTTCCAAGGGAAAAGAGAAGAAAAGCCAGTGCTGAAGAATAGTGACTACTGTCATTTTATAGGGATGATTTTTGTATTTCTTGTTACTTGTTGTTTGTAATGAAGCATTTTATCTAATTCATTCTGAACTCCACTTATCTGTTTTTTTTAAATTTTATACTTTTTTGGACAATCTCAAAAGGGGTAGAAATATGTATTCTATATTAACATTAAAGAAGAGAGACATTACATATGAATAAATATCTCACTCACATGATTTTTGATCATCAGAAAGGGGGATATTGTTGGACTCCTCATGTGTCAATGATGATTTAATGATCCAAAATCCAATAAATTCTATAAATATTACTAATCATGTTTAATCTATCTAAAATCATGTGTACATAAGTTTGTTTTATTTATTCTTTAAATAAACCTATCAATGATATTATGTGATATGTTTAGTGATTATAAAAAATTTTGAGTCTGTGTAATAATAGATCTCCTTGATAAATGATTAAGTCTAATCCCTTCAATGAATATCACTAGTTAATTTTGTATACAAGTATTGGGATAAGTCAGAGAAACTGTGACCAGACACCCTGACCCAAACACTGTGACCCAGACACCGTGACCCGGACACTGTGATGCAAACACCCGGACCTAGACACCATGACCTAGACACCATAACTAGACACCATGACCAGAAACCGTGACCATCAAGACACAGTGACCATTCAGACACCATGACCATCCAGAAACTGTGACCATCCAAACATAGTGACCATCCATACACCAAGATCATACATTGTGGTCAAACACCGCATATTTGCTACCATATCTTAATCTCTATACAACTACGCCATTATAACTATCTCACCGCTCAATGGAAAAGATGTTGAAATCATTTCAATGAGACACTATTTCAGGGAGACACAGTTTCCAGATAGACTGTGACACCATTTCTTAATCTATTTTGTCGTTTTTCAATTTAATTTCTAACTGTCATATTTTAAGCATTTAATTGAACTGACATAATTAATGATTCTTTGTAGACATTTCTTATAATAGTATGAGTTATGAGGTGAAAAATACATGAATCATGTTGGCTACAACACATTAATTCTATGAATAAAAATAAATGTGTGGCCATAAGCAAAATTGGAGACAATAGTGACAAAAAACAAGTGTGTGAGCGACAACGAAAAATAACAAGCATTATGGGAAGAATAACCAACACTTGAAGCCTAAAAATTATGAAGAGCACATGAAGAATACTCAAATCATATATTCATGAACATTTTCAGACCATCAAATCCACAATTAACTGGATCCATATCTAACTGACTTTTGATACTCTTTTTTCCATAAGAGGCCTTGATTTATATATCATCTGTATCCTAGAAGTCTAGAGCTGTATAGAATGACACTCAGAGCACTTATAACCTTATCTCATAATTTTTTATCTATTTTTTATTATTTTTATCATTCTTGTTGTGTGTGTGTGTGTCGTTATAAAAACATGAACTGTCTCCTGCATTAAACTGAATGATACAAGATATCCCTTTTCATACATATTTTGAAACTTGTGTATTCCCATAGAAAAGTGTGGAAGATATCCCTATATGACCTATTAGTTCATACCCATGAATAACATTGGAATAGATCGTGTGACCTGGACAGTCTTGTGTACTATTTTTAACCCCGATCTAGGGTGTGGTAGAATTTATTTATATAAACTGCTTGGTGGAATGTGATCACCAAGTAGTGTGGATTATGTCTCGACATGAGACTAAAGCACTTGTTTTATATCTACTGTTCTATTTATTTTATTTTTCTATGTTTTATTATTTAATTCAGAAATCACAAAATTTACATTGATAGTTATTCATCAAGAGATGTAATAATTATTTTTACTTATTATAATAGCTACGAAATTTATGTTAATATCTAATATTATTATTACATAGAATTAATCAATCTTCTAAGAAGTTATTAAAATAGCCAAAATATCATAACAGTATTATTTTGATTAACTGGGTTGTATTTTAATTTTTTAGGGAACCTTTTTGATAATGCTTTTTAAACAAAAAGTTTTATTGATACTCAATTCACCCCCATCTTGAGTCATTTACTCTAATCAGCCCCTAGGATTCTCCCTAGGGTCTGGTCAAAAAATCATTACTAATTTTTCAAAAAATGTATAGTAGTGGGAAGTTTTTATATTTATATGAATGGATTATTCAAATGTTCTTGGATTTGGATATAATTACTTTTAGAGATCTCTTAAGAATCACCACCTAGCATAATCATTATATGAGCCATGATTTCATGACCACCTATAGACTAAAACGTTTCAATCAAACATGGGAATAGATATATATGGCTTTAGTGGTATCGAATCCAGCTCAATGACCATTTATAGGAATTCAAGATATTACTTTGAATCTATCATCATGGTACCTATATGTGATGTCGTGTGATTATATGACTGTGAAATATATCCCCATATTAAAATAGAGATTATGTAGAGACTTTTCTCATGTGAGAAAGATAATGTTTCACTAATTAGGATTATAGAACCAATGATTGACTTAATTATACATGTGTTTAGGGGTACAAAATCCAACTTAATGCCTTATTAAATATATGTCTACATATTGTGTTTATAAACCCAAGAATTGAGTGAAATTTTATTCATGTTACTTGTCTCCATTAATATATATATATACTTATATATATATATATTCGAATATATATACATAAAAACATAAATAAATGATGGAACATTATTCTAGTTGTGTCTCACCAATGTTGCACACTTTCCTTGAGCATACATCCTATGGATTTTTCTTTGAGTTAATTTATAGTAGTAATTATTATTATAATTTATATCCTAATGTCTAGGTCACATTTACATACACTTTATATTACTATCTATGTATGGAGCCTCATTATTAGTGCCCTACTAATTTTTGTGCTCAAATTCTTATTGGGACACTATTTCTCTATGGTACCTGATAAGACGATCACTTTTTTTATGTACATTATGTAATGAGGCATGAGATTGATCAAGAAATATAGATCAAATATATATGTGGAGATATGGTATATGGTTCAATATGGTGACTGTAGTAGAGCATGTTACATTTATTTCAATTTCATTTTGAATTCCTTTGTATTTTATAATCATTGTTAGTGATTAGTGTTTTTATTTATGTCATGGATACTCAATACTTTACTAGATTCCATATATTATTTTAGTACAAACCTATTTTAGAATATTTATTGCTTCTTGACTCCGGTTATTCTTTCATGTATGATGTTTTGTTACCTATTATAATATCTTACTCTAATATGATGGACTATTCTCTCCACTATTTTATCTTAGGCCCTTTCTATTAGAAGGTTGCCTCTAGATTATGAGGAGTTTCACAGATGGACTTATAGTGAACTCTCTGGGGGAACCAGATTAGTGGCATCTTGGCCATGATTTCAAAAATACTTATTGGAAAAGATACATTGTATTTTTTTACTATTTGTAATATAGTAGACATGAATATTAGGAATGTGTCCGGATTGGTGAAGGATATTACACTGGTCCATTAAAACACATATTTCGTAATGGAATCTATATTTATAGGTATATTTGATTGAATTAAATGATTTTAGACAATATAGTTTTATTTTATTTTTATATAATGTGACTGACATATTATTTTGGAGTTTATCTTTTACTATCGATTATGGTTCATGGCCCATTAGAGAGTTGAACCATTTGAATGTGGCCCCATTATTTAGTGATCATTGAAAAATTTCTAGACCATTACCCCATTATAAATGATAATCATTGTTTTTTACTCTCTCTTGACAATGACAGGAAGTGTCTCATTAAATATTTTGTGCATGTCAGATTCATAGTTAATAGGCATGGAAGAATTTGATTTTAATAAAAGGAGTGTAAAATTATATTTTTTATCTAGAATAACCTAATAGTAAATTTCCATTATTGTTTCCTATAATAATTATAATCAATTGAAGTGTCTTATATATATATATATATATATTTATGTAATCTCATGTGGATCTAAGGTGTGGATTTTCATGGTGTGTCAGATGAATTGTTCCTCTTGCAGAGAAGAAGTAGATACCCTTCTAGGTAAAAAGGGAATTTGATTCATATGTTTTGGACACCATTTAGGTGTGTTCATCTTAATTTTTTTATTATGTGTCAGTAACAACCTATATGGTGTTTTCCATAAAAGCATGGAAATACATTTTCCATAATGGAACCATGTTCTTATGAAGTGGCATGAATCATTTATATGGTGCTTGTATCACACAATTTACCTTTTTATTTTGGTTATAATAGATATTTCATTTGTTTCAAGTGATCATGCTTGGAATCATTTTACGATGTTGATAGACACAAACTTGTTAATAGGTAATTATAACCTTGAGTGGGTATTAATGTGTACATATAGTTATTGATTGTTAGTTCATTATAATTCTTATATTAAAATCATAAAATTCAAGGGGGTGTACCTTAAGTGGATTCTTATACAGGATCTGTTCCCATGTATGACAATGTTATATATTTTTGACCCTTTTTGGTAAATTTTTCGTTAAATATTTTAGAGAGAGTCTACATGAATGTTTGATTCTTTTTGTTGAGATTGGTATAATGTAAAGGATTGTCATGTGGGAATGGTGTTATGACATATTTTCCTTTTTTTGAGCCATGATTGGTAGGTTTATATCAAATACCTAGAGGCCAATATTTGGGAGTCGAAACATTATAGGCCAATGTATGAATTGATAAATAGAAACCTATAGATAGGGTTGTCCTAGATTTTTCAAGGCCTTTATAGGAACTGATCTTTTTAGGATGATTTCATTGAGATCTATAGTTGGAAGTTTTATGAGTTTTTCAACATAGACATGATGATGCCTTTTATTTAAAAGGATTCACCTTGGGTGCCTATGTTTCAAGACTAGATTCAATGGGAAGAACTATTTAAGTCATTGACCATATTGACCATTAAATGATTTTAAGAACTTTTTCCTAGTACGATTAGATGATCATGACAAAAAACATCACCATATATTGGTCGGTTTTGGGATAATCTTCACATATGTATGGTTCAAAATCATGAAAAATATTCAATGTGTGATCTGGACATTTTGGACTGACATTCCACGTAGTGTGGTGAACATGGATCAGTTGGAAATTTATATATGAGAGTGTTAGTCAATTTATTACTTAGTGGTATGGGTTTGAATAACCCCTATGTTGTGAATAATAGAAAATGTAATCTTTCATTATGTTTGGAATAATTTAAATCATAATTTTGTGAGTGGCCATGTGGAATCAGAGGAATAATTGTTTCAAATTCATCATTTGGGAATATTTTCTAGTTTTGTGACATAAATGTTGAATGACTCTCTATGTTATAGGGGAAATTGAAAATATGTCTTGTAACGGTGGATGGTAGTTGAAAAATGGTAGGACCATGAAACACATTACCAGGAGATGTGGTTTCAAGGGTCGGGTAATGCATGTGCAGCCCAATTATGTGTGATCAAGGGATATAGGATAAATACATGCCTATATATAGAATCTTTTTGTAATCATATTCTAGAGAATATTTTTTTCCTATATATTTATATCATCCTATATATGTTTATATACAGAGTCAGAAACATATCAAGAAACATATTAATATTTTTTGGATGGATGAAAGGACCCTTTGAAATGAGCTTAGAGTATAGTTTAATGGTTCCCTGAATGGTGTGTAGTACACAATTGGACATTAGTGGGTAGTGAAAAATGGTTTTTTAATTTCAACAAGCTATGTGGAAACTGTTCTCAAAAAGTGGGAACGAGTTGGGAATGAAATTTACATTAATGCTTGGGATGATTCAGTCAAAGGCCATGCCAATGATTATTTTCATAGGGACATGGCATAGTTTTTAGCGATTAGGTTCTCACTTCATTTTAGTAATGAAAAGGATTATACTAAGGTTAGGAGTATGATGTTAGTCATTGTAGGGTGAACCTCAAGTGATAAAGGTCATGGGATCATGAGACTAGACCTCATATGATCATTTTTTCTCACTTAAACCATTAAATTAATGGGTTATTGTACAGTTTTATATACATATCAATACATGGTACAAATTTGAATATGGACTTTGGTGATGTATGGGTGTGGGAATTAAGCTTAGATGAGGTTTCAATGATATAATTGTTTGGGATAAATCATTATTTCTATGTTTATGTTATAACACTATGAATGCTTTTGAACAAGGGATAGTCTTTCAAAGAGGTTTCACTAAATGTTGCTTATGGAATTCAATGATCATGTTCAAAACTATATTGGTATTCCCGTGATAAGTCCATCACATCATTTATTAGTGATGCGTCAGTTGGTTACGTTGATCTTTTTCAAGAAAAGTTCATTAAAGCTGGATAAAAATGTGTTATATCAAATATATAAATATTGATATTATGGAACTAATTCAAGAACACCATTGGGCCGATATGATTGAAGACTAGAGGTCGGCTAGGTATTTTTAAAAGAAAGACCTTGTAACATGGTTGAGAATGATCTATTGTAATTTTAATGTTAAGAAAATTTGATGACAGTGAGAAGTGACCACATTTGTGATCAGCATTATATTATTGAGAAACGTGTAGAATGCCTTATTGGGATAATATGTATTTTTTCGAAAATTCAAATTATGTTAGTATCATTGGTTATAAATTTATGTCAAGAAGAAATAATCTATAGTTGAGAGCACCATAGGATATTTGATCAGTCAATAGATGATGTAATTAATGTTCATTATAGAAAGGATAGGGTATGTTCCATATTGATGTCTTAATAATGGTAAATGTAATTGGATAATATTTCAAATTCAAGCATCATAAAATTAATGGAGTACATGGAGTTGTGATGAGAATTAAGAAATTGAATGTTTCCTTTTATAAAATAATTCATGACCCTTGAAGGCCGAGTTTTTTGTATTCTTGCCCAATGAGATTTATATTGGATGAGATGTTTTATAGTGGAGATGTTGTCAAATACCATCTTTTTTTATATTAAAATTTCTCAAGGATGTTATGTTTTCAAATACTGGTTGTTTCAAATATTGATAGGATATTAAAATTGGTAATTCATGGGATAGAATGCATATAAATAGTTTTGGTTAATATGGAAAGAGTCTTGGTTTGTTTCTTAAAGGTTTTAAGAGATACATTTTTCTTCTATTCATAAACCCCATGTATTAGAAAGGTATATCTCAAGGTGTGTGTTTGGTGAAAAGTTAGTTCTATATGTGATGATAAGCCATGTGGGTAAATTTATATATAAACATTATTTGAGAAATTTTATAGTAGGAAATAGGAAGATATATAGCGAGTATATAATTTTATGATGACATTTCACATGATTGATACATTTTTTGACTATCTACTTTCTACAAGTCTGATATGTGGAGGTGCATAGGAACAATAACATTGCACTTCGGTGCATGGTTTTACATATAATGATGGATAAAAGTATGTTTCATTTAATAGTGGATAATTACTATTTACCCTTCAAACATTAATGTGATTTACTCAATTTTACCCCTTATTTTCTCCCAAGTATTCCCGCATATGTCAACCCTCATCCTCCCTTCTTGGGAGTTATTGCTCGATATTGGTTGGAATTAGAAATTTTTAGGTGAGGTGGATTCCATTATATGATTCTTCAACTCTGTTAACCTCTAATATCATTTTCTTCAACTTCTTATATATTTTGATTTGTTGTTAGGTATTTTAAATCCCGAATCCACTTGATCATGGTGGAATCAAATATCAATGTTGGGGTCCATTTTCTACCTATGAAATAGATTAACCATTTGGATATCTATACTTCACCGTGTATCATTTCATCAAGATATGTTACCTCATTTAATTACTAAAGCATTGTTTACATATTTTTTATTTTTTAATTGATTATTCTATGTTGTTCAATTGGGATTATGCCCAGCTTGAGGTTTTTCTTTTGTTGTGTGATGCAAGCGAGTGTTCGTTCATGATTCTAGTGCAACGTTATTAGCTAGTGAGGTTTTTAGATTTATATCCTTACAGTATTTTATTATTAAATTGTGTATATAATTTTATTTTTAATTAATAAATCATGGTAGTTATATTTAATTAACTTTTAGTGGTATTTTAATGATAAAATATTTTCATATAACTCAAATTGACATGGACAGACCTAGTAAGCTATTTTTGTCACCTAGAAAATAATTTGAAGGATTCTTAGAGATAGGTGGTCCATCATACCTTACATAGATTTTCTATTATTGTTTACATAGTATGTGAATTATTAGTATTTCAACATTGGGTGACCCCCCAACCATTATATATTTACCCAATTGAACTATTAAATTAATTAATTTTTTTTAAAATTAAGTGGATTAATGTGAGGGGTTACTAACAACCCATGTGTGTTGGATTCATACTTCGATTTATCACGCTTCCTAGGGTCCCTTTTTGGATTCCTCTGATTATGATAAGATATAGTGGATCCCTATAGGATTCTTTCATTTATATTCACCTTTTGGGGATCCCAATGTGGAATTCCCATACATGCATGATGACTTGGATGATTCTAGGTAGGATTCCACTTTAGTATTTTAAAAATATTGACCCAATGGGTTCTCTGATGTTAAGTCAACCTTGAGATACTGCATTGGGGGTTGGATAGATATGGCAGCTGATATCACCTATAACTCATACAGAATATGTAATCCTATGATTTGTTTCAGTAATGGTATATTGGGGATTCATCCATTTGAAATTTTTTCATTATTTATTCACTCAATTATTATTGATGTAACTATGATTTACAAAGGTGCATCCTGGTGGTTAGTCAATGAGAATGTAGAGATTTTAAATCATTATAGGGATTCCCATAGGTAATTCTTGGGACTTGGATATTGTGGAAATAGTTTTTATTTTTTCTCAGATGATATGATGTACTTCATGGTATGTTGCATATAACCCTTTCATGGTTGGAGGATAACATTTCAAAAAATCTCAATTGTAATTGGGATTCTTCCCCTATTGAAAGTTACACACGTAGGATATTGAGGATATATAAACCCTCTCTATGAGATACACTCGAGGAAAAGGTTATAATCTTCTCAAGCAACAACTACGATTCTCCTTAAGGTCGACTGGGTGTACCATTAATGAACTCTCCATAAATGATTGAGAGTATGTTTTTGATCCAATTATAAGAATTCATGTCATGCACGTACTTGGATCAGTAGAAAATTACTTTTATAGATAACCTATGGGTCATCCCCATTTAGGAATATTTTTGTCATGATGTCATGACCGCTTAAAATTTGAAATATAAGGATCAGAAATAAGACAGGATTTACATGGGTTGAGTGGTATGACATCCATCTCAGTAAAAATTTACAAGGTTTATAGATATTACTTGAAATTATTCATCATTATGATTTGATTTGAGTATAGGTTATCCTATTAATATGAAATGTATTTTGACGCAATACTTTGACACATATTATTGCAAGATTTTATGGATAATTATGAATGAAATAAAAACTAAGGATAGAAAAATTATAGTGTCTTTCAAATACTAGCTACATAATTAAAAAAAATCTAGAATAATAAATATTTTTTTATATCCCTAATTAGGTCCTAAAATTATATAAGATAACCTAGGGAAAATTTAGTCAAAAGGGATGAGCTAAAAATCCTAGTAAGGGAATAGACATGGGAATTAAGAAAACACATGAGTTAAAAGTCATAACATTGTAACATTAAAGGAATCAATAATCAATAAAAATAATGAATTATAAAACATATGACATGGAATAATATGATAATAAGAGAAAAAAAAGTGGAACCAACATGTAACATAACATAAACACATGTCAAGGCTAACTACAATGACTATATCACTTGGTGGACATAGTCCCAAAATAGATTTTTATTTACTCCCTAATCCTATACATAACATCTCATGACACAAAATCATTACCAAATTCCTTGGAGATATATATAGGAACACCCATATAAACATGCCCAATAGTATTTGTTCCACGTAATGAATCAAACATAAGGACTAGTGATTAGGGTTTCCCATGGAATGAAATGGATATCCTAATCAAGTCATAAATAATAATAAAGTGGTGTATAAAAATAGTAATCATGAAGGAAGTAATTTAAATCTTTCATGGTTGTTAATAAATTAAAAATATGTATAGATCAACAATCATGATTTTCATATTAATTAAAAACACAAAGTAGAGTTATAAGGTAAATTTAGAAATGTGCCACTTAAGCATGGTTTTAATGAAAATTATTGTCTTTAAAGAGGATAAAGGAATAATTGATTGTATAAAATGTGGAACTAAATAAAATATTTTTTCATGATACATTTATTGAATTTATAAAAATATTACAAACATAAATAATTTTATGTTGTTTACTCTAATATGAGTAAAAAACAGATAGGTTACCCTTAATTAGTTTCTCTTATCGGGATAGATTGAGAAGGAAACCTTTTAAAAAAGGTGATTCCCTATCAATGAAAGATGAATTACAATACGTACATAAATTTGGTACATATAGAGAAAATATTGGAGAATTATAAAAGGATAATGAATATATAAATTTCAGATATGGTAGAAAATAAAGAACCTAATGCAAATATAGAGTTTTAATGAAATCCTTTACATTGTGATTTAATTTAGATGAACATGATTTAACCTACTATATAAAGTTTATGGAATTCTATAAATGTAAAATATAACCATATTAATATTTATTATATCATATATAATCATTATATAACCTCTTACCACTAGATAATTAATATTATTTCATTAGTACCATTGTTTTTTGTGTTAACTGCTCTATTTATTCCTGTATGTTTTGTCATGTAAGCTCTGGTTCTTATTTATGGGATATATATTCATCATCAACAGAAATTTATTAATAATATAATATTAATATTTAATTATTGAATTCATTTTTCTAACCATTTTTTTATTATTTATATGAAAAATGTGTCACGTCACGTTATTGAGATAGTAGGTAATATGTACACACACACCCCATAATAACGTTTCCTTAATAGGGAATGTGTAGAGAAATGGAAGATATATTAAATATATAGAATTAATATAATTCCATAATTATAATATATATATATATATATTGTTTATTTCCATGATTATAACAATACAATAAATGTGGAGATTAAAAATGAATTACACCGCTACATGGAGGTGGTAAGTTGTACGTACCCATACATGATGATTTAATTTTCATAAGATTGGTAAAATGAGGAATATTTTTGTATCATAATCATATTAAAATATTATTATATAGATGATATTAGAGATATTATTTTAGGATTTGTATAAAATATTAATAGTAGGTGAAAGAAGAATTCAATTTGAATGAATTTGTAAAGATGATTACATCTTCTTTGATGGAGCTCCATTATAACTTCACTTAAGGGGAAAGGGTAGGTCTTTTGGAAGGGCCAGAAATAAAAGGACATAAATAAAGATATTGATAAGAGAACTGGGATAATTATTGTCATGATATATGACAACATATAGTGTAATGAAGTGAAATAATGGGTTCCCATTTATAATTTAGTTGAGGGGCACTTTTAAAATTTCTCAAAATATTGAAATATATTAAGATTATTATGGAAAATAATTCATTAAAAAGGACCTTGAATTAATAATGGATGGAATTTTAGATAGTATATTATCACATTTTCCCTCATTATATAATTTTGTGATTTTTAAATAGTTTCATATAACATTAATCCCATAACGTAACATTATTGTCAAATTGGATATTATTCATTATGTTGTATTTAAAATCATTAATACAAAAATAAAAAAATAAAAATATTTTATTAAATCCTAATAATTTCATGGGAATATATATAATTATTTTATCCCCATAAATATCTCATATTAAATTTAGTTTAATATTTTTTATATATTTTCTCGGATTTATTCGTTATTTGAATGATTTATTTTGTATTTGTATTTAAGGTAATTATTTATTCATTAAAAATAAAAATAAATTACCATGATGAGGTTAAATAATTTAGATTAAAAAATAATATTTATAGCTGAAAATTTATATGTCAACCCAGGAAATTTTAGAATATGTGTTTTCCATATTGATTTATATTTATAGATTATATAATAATTAAAAGTGTGTTTATGTTCGACAACATGCATGATATGACACATTGAGCTTAAATGAATGACTAATTATCATTATTTAATATGGAATTAATTCTTTATTCATTATATTTAAGGATATGAATAGGATTAATAGAATAATGAAAATATAGTTTACAGATTTTTATATAATTAATTATTTTTTGATCAATTAATTATAAATAATGATAAATCATTATTTAAACTAAAAGGAAATGTTTTTCTGAAACTATTTAAATATTCAAATGTTTCTTTTATACCAATAAATAAAAAAATAAATATTTTAGGATTATATTAATAAAAAAAATTATATATCCAATATAATGTTTGAAAATAATAATATGAGTTTTTGTAGACATGATTTAATAATAAAATGAGTTTTGCCCTTATAAAACTGAATTATTCTCAATAGCAATTGTAAAGCCACTTTATGGAACATTTGTTTTAAATCTTGTTTTTAAGACATTATAAATTATATTTTCTAATATTAAACTATTCATTGAATGAAAAAATAATTCTTATTTTTTTGATAAGATTCATTTTTTGATGAATATTGAAAAAATATCACATTTTAATTGAAGATTGATTTTTTTTCTAAATAGTTTATAATGATAAATGATATTTTTCATTGGTTATTTTGTTTAAATAAATAATATTATTACTATTTAATTAAATTTATTTCATTGCAATCAAATTCTCATTTAGTTTGGATATAAAAAACATTTCAATCTTATGAATGTTTTACATTAAAAACATGTTTTCTCACTCTTTGAACACAATTTATTTTTATTTAATTTATAAAATTTATCCATTTTGAATTTGAAAAAATGAATTCCATATTTTGAATATGAAGGTCGTATATTATTAAGTATGTTTCTTTTAATTTTTCACTATATAAATAATAACATTAGTAATGATTGTTACCACGGTTATAGGTAAATCAGGTAAGTAAGTGTAAAAATAATAATATAAATATTTTAAATTCCACTAAAAATTGTTCTAATTTATTTTGATGAGTTTTTTAACCAATTTCATCTTTATCAAAAAAAATTCCTTTTCGAGTCCACATCGATATGGGTATAAAAATTATAATATAATATTCATTGAAAAGTCAATATTGATACACTTTTTTTACAAGAAAAAATTGTTATTTTGGGGTTATATGGGGGATTTGATCAACTATAAATTGTCTTTTGAAATGAAATTTTTTATTTATCATTATTTTTTTTAGTTTTTATAAAATAAATAATTAAATTAATTTTTTTGATAATAATGATGGAGTATTTGTTTAATTTAAGGAAAATTCAAAAACATTGATATTAAAAATACTAACTTATATATAATTTGACATGATTAATGTAATACAATAATTTAGTAGATTATCATGAAATGTTTCTTACGTTTTAGATGTATTGGTTTTAATTTATCATGTTATAATGATATTTTATAAAATCAACTGATGAATAGGGTAAAATTGATATTATTGACACTTTAAAAGAAATAAAATTTTTATAAATGAAATACAATATATATAAAAATGAGTATTGAAAAAATATGGGGATGTGTCTCAATATTTCATAAATGGCTCATTTATTGGTCTATTTTCATTTTATAGTATTTATATTAAACCTCAATGTCTAAATTACATGATATCATGATATGTGCTAAAAGGGTTTAAACCAAAATATAATGATTAAAATAATAATAATAACATATCTCATTATTATTGGATGAATTGATTTATACCAATTAAAATCCTATATTAAAAATAAATCATTTTTCATCCTTTTGAAAAGAAATATTAATTTATATTAGTTTAATATTTTAATAAATTCCAAGTGTGCCCCTCCGCTGTCCAATAAAAGTTATACCAGCATCCTCATTTAAATAAACTTAAATACCATTTTGGTTTGGCCAATATCTGAACATATAACTTCCTAGAATCCCACCTCTAAATATATAGGAATTCGTTTTTTCAGAACACCCTACATAGAGGTGGTATAGTGTTAATTAATGGAGATCCTTCAAAGAAGAGTTACTAATTTTAATTAATAGTTTCTATTTTATTTCTTCTTCCATATCATTAAAATATTTTTCCACCATGAATAAATATTAACTCTCGTATTATAAATATACTATTATGTAATAATATAAATTTCAATACCTAAATATATATCCATTTCCATAAAATGGGAAAATAATTATTCCTTAATGTGTATGGTGGACTACCACCTTAGGAACCGATAAAATTCATTTTCTATCACCATCTCTAAAACGTAGATATAAATATGGAATTAACATGTATATATGAAATTAATTTATTATTTATAATTATTATATAATAATATATCATTTACATTTTGGAGATGGTGGAATTATGAACACATTAACTATTTATAGCATAACAAATTCATTTTGAAATCAAGTTAACAATATCGAAAAATCATCTAACATGTGCATAAACGAATATGTAAATATTAAAACATGATAATCAGTGATATAAAAGGAATAATAAAATTTAAAATGGTTATCAATAAATTATATAATTTTCCTCTATTTATTATTATGATGTTTTAATATTGTATGTGATGAGTTAGAATCAGGATAATGGACATTATTTTAAATATTATATTTTAAAGTTACTCTTTCAACTTTGTATACAAATGGAAAAAGGAATTTTTTAACATATAAAATGTGAATGGAAGTTAAAACATTTTTTCCTTTATGTTCTGATGTATTCTCATCAATTTGAAAGTTTTATTTTCAAAGTGTCTTCATTTATGTGTTCCCAACATCTTAAAAAACTAAAAAGTTATATTTATTTACAGAAGATTTAGGTGTTATAAATTTGTTTTGGTTATTGGGAATTCATTATGTATGAACTACCTTCCTCAAGACGAGGTAAGTGATAAAAAAATTTACACTACCTTATTTCATTAAGATGAAGGAGATATAATGATCCCCAGAGTCTGCCATTAATAGGCCCGAGAGTGGCGACTATCACCAGATGTATATAATCACAAAACAAATGGAAGGCATTATCCTTTTTAATGAAAAAAATATTGGGAGATAATATGGTAAAAATCCTGAACAACACCAAACACTTGTATAAGGGGAAAAAAATCCAACCAATGCATGATTTATACATAAATTGTGATAAAAGAACTACCAAATCACCAAGGCATGTACCAAAATAAAGAGACTATGTTAAATATGAAAAACTATCCTAAAACCTGAGCTAGTATGGTCCATCATGGCCTTCAATGTTCTCCTGTAATATTAAAAATGTTTTTTCATACATTGGGTGAGTATAAAAGTATACAGAGTAAGAAATCTAAAGCTTCCCATGCACAATTGGGGGAACATACTAATTTCCCTATTAGAGAATAGTATAACATCAATGAAACTACCAAAGAGTAATAACCATCCTAGCCTCACTATGAAAAACTCACTAAATAACAGAAGTCATTTAAAGTAGTAGTATAAGAATTTTGACATTGGGGTACCCCACCCCACTTTCCCACTGGTTAGATAGTGATTCATAATGGCTAACGTCTTCACACTACCACTCTTCCAAAACATAGTCCCACCTCCAAAATCTACCTGCAATTACATGGGAATCAAACCACACACAAATCACACCTGAAAACACCTAGGCCACAATCACAGCATACCTCTCGCCCATAGACACCATGTACACAACAACCACGCCTCTCACTTGGAGACAGTTGGACCTCATCTTGAAGACACATGGGAAATCAATACTGGTCCACAAACACCTAGGCCTCTCACCAAACCACAACCTTCCTGAAGGATCTTTGGATATAGTAAATCTCAATACATTACAACCTTCCAAGATATTCTCATCCAGTAAGAACGAAAAGAGGGTGTAAGGAATAATTTCAGTAACCAGCCATCCATCCTCCCATCCGGATGTTGGTAAATGCACCCTCTCCCATAAAATGGGGGTGTTCAGAACATGGTTCTCAAAAAGGGTGGTGTTTTTATAGAAATACAAAGGAACTACAAGTTTATATATATATATGTAAACAAATAGTCTACCCAACCTATGTGTTTCTAATTAATAAACAATCCCACACAAACCACCGTAGCTGCTACCACTATATGCACAACAACACAAACACCCACCACCAAAGAATAAACCCAACCCCCTTTTCTTTTAACCACATTACATTACATAATTAAGGTGTTCATATTAATATGTCATAGTACTACCTTGGGAAAATATCAATTACAATGTCAGCAATCATTATCAGAAGGAAAGGAGCTTTTTTAACTAAACACACAACAACCAACCCACTTCATTATTTAGTATTGCTAACACTGAACAAGGGAAGTGGGACTAAAGTAATGAATTTCCATTTTAACACCCATTAATAAAAAATAGAGTAAAAAACTTACAGTCCCATTGAAAACCCACTTTTTCTACGAAAATGATTCAATCTCTTCCAACTATCCTTATTAAATGTTATCCCACTCAATCTTTCCATTTAATGAAAAACATGAAGCCCCGGTTCACAACAACACCACACACAACACACCTATAAACATGAAGACATCCCAATATATTCGTGTATCCCCACTACATAATAATTTACTAGATTTAGTACCACTACATAACAAGACAATCCATTCTAAAATCAATCAATCTCTAAAATAATGATTCCAACACACCATCTGTACCACCCCATACAGAAATCCTACATCAACCACCATTAAACAACAACCCCTCCACACAAAAACTCCACACCCTAATAATATAACCAAATCATATTACCAATCTTGTACCCATAACTATGCTCCCAATAGAAACACCACACTTCCCCTAAAAAGTCACAAATCCCAAAAGAACACTGCACACAACCACACCTATCAAACATGATGTATTCATATTTGGTAAACACTATTATCTAAATCCACTTTCAAAAATATGGGTGACCACTCCAACTTTTTCATCAGGGGAATCCATTTCATTTAACCAAGTATGCATGATTAACAATATTTTCGGTCACAACCAATTATCATGCATCATGAAATAACTTAACATCACTAATTCTCATGAAAAGACCACTAATGACCATGATTTTCATAATTCCTTATGGCCACAAAATATAAAATAATCCTGAAAGACAGAAAAATAAAACAGGTGATGAACATCAATCCACTCCATGCCCATTATTTCTTTGACCCCTATTAAATTATAATCATATTCCCTTCCCCTCATTTTTTAGTTTTTAAGATAAATGATTCAGTTATTCACCTAGAAGAAACATTACTACACTCGCCCTTCATGATACACAATATAAAGAGAGATATAATAATTCCTACTTGAAACTACACGTGGCCAAAACTCCTATTGTCCAAAAAATAGGGGATCACTCAATCAGTAGGAAACTCCATGAAAAAAGAGCAAGGGGGTGTCACACAGGCACATGACTCATCTAGATGGGAATTAGGAACAGTAATGGGGAACATAAAATAGACTAGGAAGATAAGATCCTAGCATTGAAGAGCCAGATCCTATATTAATCAAAGAACAGTTTCAATAGTCATTAACATGGGATCGTTTTCAAGATTACACTTTTTGAATATCATAAAGAACATGAAGTTTCAGGATATTAAATATATATTTAATATCCTTTTAAAATCCCTAAAAATGACCAAAAAAATGCATTAAACAAGGTTTATTTCAAATAATACGTAATAGGGGTGAAAATGAAAAAACACGAGAAACTGGAAATTTGGAAAAGGGTGAGACACCATTTGGTGTGACACCATTTCATTGTGGCACCATCATGGTGCCACCACTATCGTTCAATCATTTTAGTGTTCCACTATTAGGGTTCCATCGTTTCAGTGTGCACCATTTTGGTTCCACTATTTCATTGTGCCTCCGTTTTGGTGAAACCATTTAGGGAAACCTAACTTTTGGAAAACTCCTGAAACAACCCATTGTGACCCCCATGAACACCATATGCCCCGAATTTTTAACAAAAGAAAGGACTATGAAAATCCATGTCATTAAATCAGATACCTCTCAAGCTATTTTTGTCCCTAGGAATATAAAACCAAACTCATAAAAAGTTTTCTGAACAACCACGCATGAGATACCTCTTTGGGACAAACCACCATGCGTTGTTCGAAAAGTGGAGTGAAAACCATGACATAAAATAACACCTCCTTGACATCTATCTTCTGAACAACTGTAAATACACAAAGGCCCCACTACCTAGACATATGGATTTGGGAATCCCATCCTCATTGTCAAGAAACTATCCACATTGGGTGGAACTAACTCACTCGCATGGGTTCAATCACATCTTCATTAATGTGTATTAATTAGGGATAAGTTACTCCCCCTCCCCAGAGTTATGAATTTTCACAAACAATCAAAGAACAAGGAAAGAACTCATCTCACAATAAACGAGGTCAATCATTATATCATAAAAAAGGATAAATTTAAATACACCAGAGAAAAACTCAGAACAACTCCAGGTACCGGGCACACATCTTTTACTCTCACTCCCAAGTATGCTCCTCGAGTCAACCATGCCTCCATAACACTTAAAAAAGGAATGTTCTATCCACAAAGAACCTTCTCCTCAAGATTCTCAATTCTTACTAGTTTCCCCATTAATTTCATGTCATCCTCAATATCCAAATCTCCCCAGTCAATGATTTGGGATTCATCATGTAGATACCAAGGGATTTGAGAGGCATGGAAGACGTCATGGATCCTATCCAACAATAGTGGAAATTATAGCTAATATGACACCTCACCAACTCATACCAACACCTCAAAAGGTCTGATGAACCTGGGAGAAAGCTACCTACCTGTTCCAAACCTACTCTTCCCATGTTGAGGGGAATCTTTAAGGAATACATGGTCCCAGAACTCAAAATCCACAGGCCTCCTACTAGGATTGGCATATGACTTATGTTATTCATGGGCTTCCTTAATCCTCTCTCATTCATGATTCACCTTCCCTGTCTCACTCTACACCATGTCCAGACCAAGGATAGTTGCCTCCCCAATTTCTATCCATCTCAAGGGTGAACAAAATGGCCTCCTGAATAGTGCTTCAAAAAGAGCAATACCAATGAAATATTGATAGATATTACTATAGGAAATCTATACCAAGAGAAAATTTCACACCCATGACTTACTAAAGACCAGAACACATGATTGTAACATGTCCTCTAATTTTTGGATGATCCTCTCTGTCTATACATCCATATGAGGGTGGAATTCCATGATGAAGCATAAATGAGTGCCAAAGTCATAATGCAATACCCTCTAGACTCATGATGTAAAATGTGTATAAATGTATAATACAATGGATCTTGGAACTCCATGAAGTCACACCACCTCGTCCACATAACTATGTGCTAAGGAATCCACCGGGCTTAACTCCTTTATTTCCATGAAGTGATCAAATTTTATCAACTAATCAAGTACTACCCAAATAGCATCTCATCCTCCCAGAGTCTGAGGTAATCCTGTGACTAAGTCCATTTATATTTCTTCCCACTTCTACTCAGGAAAGTCTAAGGGCTACCTCAAACCACCGAGTACATGGTCTTTAGACTCCACCTGCTGACCCACTAAGAACCTTTCCACAAACACTTCCACTTCTCGATTCACCCCAGTCCAACAAAATTGTTCCGTCAAGACACAATGAATTTTATAAACTCTTGTATGTACCACTAGCGGTGAACTATATAACTCATGAAGAACATACTCATGCATTTACAATGGAAAAAATAGCTTCCCATGAAACAAGATCTAATTCTGAATATCCTCAAACCGTCCCTTTAGGGTATCACCCTAGACAAAGCGATCATGCATCAACTCACCCTCTGAGTCTCCCCACTAAGACATCTCCACATTCTACACAAAGTAAGAATGGGTTATGATCTAAAACATAAATCCTCTTCTTACATCCTCTCCCTCATCCAGATGCAAGGATTTCAACTCCCATATTACCATCCAAGCATCTATGGATTCCTGAACTACCTCCTTTTGTGACATCTTAGTTAAATCATCAACCACCATTTTCCCCTTTCTAGAGGTGTAAGAGATCTCGATTTCATTTTCCTAGAGAAACTCAATCCATATTCACTACCACAAGTTCAGGTTTTTATGGGAGAACATATACCTCATGATCTTATGAACCGTAAAGACCACAAATCGGTCCTTGAAAAGGTAAGGTCACCACAAATTCTACATGACTACGACCATTGTCAGCTCCAGATCATGGGTGGCATAGTAACATTTAAGTGGATGTAACATCCTAGATCTATAATATATAACTCCATGATGTTTTATCAGCACACATCCCAGGTGTCGACCATATGTGTCATAGAACAATTTGAATGTCACCCCTTCCTCTAGAAACATAAGCACTGGACCACTGACCATATTCCCCTTTAGGTAGATGAAATATGGATGAAACTTATCACTCCAAATAAAGGCCTCGTCTTTTCTGTTCAATGATATCAATTGAGCTATAACTCATCCAATGTCTGGTATGATACTGTGGTAATATCCGGCTAAACCTAGGATGATATGAACCTCTACCACATTCTTGGGTGCTTCCCATGAAACGAAAGCCTCGACCTTTGATTGGTCCACATCTATCCCTTTCTTAGACACTTCATGTCCACATAAGTGTACCTGTCACGTTCAAAACATTCACATGTACAACATCCCATAGAGCTGATGGTGCTGGAGGACCTCCAAGACTATCCTGAGGTCCTCATCGTGATCCTCCTATGAATTTTAGTAAATCAGCATATATTCAATGAACACAATGAAGAACCGGTCTAGGAACTTGTGGAAGATAGATTTCATGAACCTCATGAACATGGTTGTTGCATTCGTAACACTGAAGGGCATGGCCACAAACTCAAAGTTCCCATACCATCACATGAGACCGGTGTTCAGGATTTCACACTCCTTCATACTCAACTAGTGATATACATACCACATATCGATCATATAAAACCATGATACTCCACTCAGTAGGTCTAAATGATTGTATATTTATTAAAGAGGGTAAATGTTCATGATTTTTACTTAATTCAGTATGTGTTTGGCTATACATATCCTTAGACCACCATCTTCTTTCTTTTAAAAATGACTATAAAAACCCACGATGACATAGTTGGATGAATAAATCCCTTATTGTAGTAGACATATACCTAATTCGAAAACTCCCTAAACATATAAGGCACCATCTGATAGGGATCTGTTGAAATTAGATGGTCACTAGGTTGCAACTCTTTTAAAAACACAACCTCACATAGAGGGGTTAGAGTCCCAACCACTTTTAGGAAAACATCTTGGAACTACTTGAAAACTCATTGAACCTCCAACATCTCTATGTCTTCTAATCCCACTGACAGCCTGGCCAAAAAAGAGAGAAGAGGCTTCATACACCAACTGCCCACCTAAAAACTCCTCTCACCACCGAAAACTACACATTGGCCATCTACACCTCAAAACACAACTCTTCTCTGTAAGTGGTCAATAATAGAATTAAAAATAAACAACCAGTGAATTCCTAGGATGAAATTTCATGGATACATCTATAGTAGAATAAGATCCACACTAGACTAATGCAGCCCCACATTTAGTCTATATCCCAGAAAATTGCAAACAAACTGGTCTAACCACCAACTAGTGCACTCAACAACAGGGGAATAGTACGTCTCTCTACATATAGTCTAATGTCATAGGATAGACTAGGTGAAAAAAATTGTTCAAATCTATTGAATGAAACAAAGATGGTGAATGAGTACCAATCAAAATGATCATACCTTGAACAACCTACGACCCCTCTGGAATTGTTTCCTCGGTGGCGTGAAACTGGACATGCCCAGCTCCTCTATCCCACTACTTTCAACTACCTCCTTGACCATTCCCATGTCAAGGTCCCTGAGGAGAACCCTAAGGTCAGCCTCCCCAGCACTATCTACCCTTGGTGGAGCAGGATCCCACTTCCCATGATGCTGGAAAGGTCTTATCAGAATGTGTTGCTGCTGAGGTGGGCTCTAAACCTACCCACCCCCATCATACTGAGCTCAAAATGGGAACTTTTTCAAAAGATGTCTGTTCCACCACAAAGAAATCACCTCAGTCATGGGATCATGAGGAAAGGGAGAGGAACAGAAGATTAGAACAGGAACTGATGAGGCCTACTTCCAACAAGTCGAAACCAAGAAAGACCTTACACTGGAGACCTAATGCTGAATTCATTTCCCTTCAATGAACTCAGACGACACCCCTCCCTATGTACACCTCCCTGCAAGTGCATACCCTCTCATAAATCATCCTTATTTTGAAATTCTATGTATGTTGTTATGTTAATGGGAGTGATGACATAATAAAGAGAAGGTCGGAGTGCCTCCTCCAAGCATCTCGCATTTAACTCCTCATGAAGAATGTGATCCAGAGTAAATCATAAGAGATCCATGAACATGATCCCTTGTTCCCTCACTGACAAACTCCCCTACCGGAGGGAGAGAAGCTCCTGCCTCTTCTCGGCCATCATCATCGAGGATAGAAACTCTTCCCGAAACTTCTTCTCGATGTCATCCCATGAGACATTGGTTTCCTTCCTCTCCCCAAGGTAATGTGTCCACCCCTATTGAGCCAATCCTCGCATCAGGATTAGTATGAGAGGAACCCAATAATCCTTCGGAGTACATATCAGGGGAAAGGTGATTTTCATCTCCTCAGGAAAACCCTCCATCTCGTTGTTGGAAATGAAGCCTTCATACTTCGCCATGGTCTTTATTTTTAAATCAATAAGGGTATTTTTCTACAAGTCAACTTCCTCTCGATTGGCTCTCTTAATATCAAACAAGTCATCCTGTTGGGCCTCAACTGCTCATACCACATGGGGGACACACTTTATTAACATAGTTGAAAAGGATAAACAAAGAACTCATAATCCCAGGATTTATGGAAATTTTCTTTTAAATTTTATTTTTACTCTTTATTAAAAACAAATTCCCAAAATTCCCAACACACACAATCACACAAGTAATTATGATGCATGTAACATTTCAAGGATCTCTACCTTGAAATAAATGTAGCCTCACATGGTTGTTCAGTTGGTCCATAGTCCTTGAACTAGATCAAAAAGGGCCATAATATCTCATCATCTAACCAATATTTATTTTCCCATTTCATGCACCAAGAATGCCTAACACCATTTCACTACCATCCCATGCAATCCACACTGTACCTAACTCCAAACTTCGTCCTATCTCTCAACCATCAGCCTATGATACCATTCTATCATGACCCTTCTACCTAAAGATGAGGGAAGGGATAGAAAAGTGTCATTCCCTTCCTTCCTCAAGATGAAGGAAAGATAATGATTTCTAAGTCCCGCCTTCAATAGGTCTCGGAGTGGCGAGTAGAGACAAGGGTATAGAATCCCACACAAAAATGAAGGAATCACTATTTTTAATTAAAATAGGTTTGGAATATAATATGTTAAAAATCTATAAAAAACAAAATTTTTAAAAATGGAAAAAAAATCCACCGATGTACGATTTAAATGTAAATTGTGACAAAATTAAGACCAAATCACTAAGGAAAGTACCAAAATACAATTACAAAGAAGAAAAAAATCAACTCTCCCAACATCGTAGATAGTAAGGTCTAGCACATTCCTCAATGTCTTCATAGAATCCATGAGATACTTTTACATATGTAAGGTGAGTATACCAGTATACCCAGTAGGAAAACAAATGATACATGTGCACAATTGGGGTAACATACTAAATCCCTCTGTGAGAGAATAGCAGAACCTCAAATAAACAACCAAGGAGTACTAACCATCAAAACCTCACTATGGAAAACTCACCAAATAATTCAAGTCATATAAATAAGTAGTCTAAGAACCTCAACATTTGGGTGTCCCTCCCCTCTTTCCCACTGGTTAGTTTCTCATTCCTAATGGATAATTTATTGAAGCTACCAAAATTAGAAAATTCATTCCCACTACCACAACCTACCTACACACTCTTGGACCTCAATAACCGCAAAAATACTACCCGAATACACATGTTCCACAATCACACCACGCCCCTTGCCCGCAGACACTTGAGCCACGACAACCATGCCTCTCACCTAAAGACACCCAGACCTCATCTCAAAGACACTTGAGAAACAAATCCTGTCCTGACAACACCTAGGCCTATGACCACACCACAACCTACCTGAAGAATATTGGGTTATATTAAACCTCAAGACATTAAATCCTTACCAGATACACACTATAGGTATGAACCGAAAGAGGGTGTGAGGAAGAATTTCAATAACCATCCATCCATCATCCCACTAGGATGTTGGGAAAGAGCCCATCTCAAACGAAATTGGGTTATTCAAAACTTGTTTCTCAGTAATGGTGGGATTCGTATATAAATCACATTGAACAAAAATTTTATACAAATAAGTAATCAAACAGTCAACTAAACCGATGTGCTTCCAAACAGGTGACCAACCCAAACAAACAACATTTGTTGTTAAACCTACATTCCGAACCACACATACATCCACCACCAATGAATAAACCCAACCCATTTTTCAATTAACCACTTATCATTACCTAATTAATGGGTTCACTTTAATTTATTCCCACACTAACTGGGGAAACTACCAAGCACAAAATCAGTAATAGTTCTCATAAGGAAAAGAGAAGAATTAACTAAACACACACTAACCAACCCACTTTGTTCTTCAGTACTTCCAACACTGAACAATGGAATAGGGACCATGTTAGATCATTTCCATTTTAACACCCATTCATAAAAACAATAGATAACAACCATCCTAATTTCCCATTGCACACCACCTTTTTCCCAGTAATCCATTTAGCCACTACCAACTATCATTCATCAAAGTTACCATACTCAATCATGCCCTCGTAACAAAACCCAGAATCCCCAGTAATCGACAAGCACACTTGTAACACCTATAGACATGAAGACATGATAACCTAGTCCTGAAATCCCACTACCCAATCATTACCCAAATGTAGTCCCACATCATAACAAGTCCATCCATTATGCAGTCAATCAATATCTCAATCTTGGATTCAAACACACCATCTATACCACCCAATAGAAAATTCCACAACAAACACTATTAAACTAAATCCCCAATGCACCCACATACAACACCATTTTTAAAGAACCAACTCATATGTCCACCCTTAAACCCATAAATTTTCATATAATAGCAGCACCAAAACCCCACACAAAGTCAAAAATCCCAACAGAACACAACACACAACCACACCTATCAAATAGTATATATTCAGATTTCGTAAGCACTATTCATTAAATCCACTTTGATAAATAGTGGTGATCATACTAGGGTTTTAATCCTGGATAATCCTTTTCATTTATCAACATATACATAATTAAGAATATTTCATGTTACATCAATTTGCATCAAGAATTAAATAGAACACCACCAGTGTATAAGAAAAGACCACTAAAGCAAATGATTTTAGAAGGCCTTACAGCCACAAAAGATCACATCATCAAAAAATATAACAAATATAAAATAAGAGATTAACACCAATCAACTCCCAACCATTATTTCATTGACCACTATTATCTTATAATAATATTCCTTTCCCCTCAGTTATTACTTATTAAGAAAAAGGATTTATCCATTTTTCACGAAGAAACAATACTACAACCACCCTTTATGATACAAAATATAAAAATATGCATATTAATCCTTACATGAAACAACAAATGATCAAAACTCCTCTTTGTGAAAAAATAGGGATCATGCATGTACTAAGAAGATCCAAGAAAAATGAATAGGGGGGATTTAAAACATACACATGAATTTTCAAGAGATGAAGGATTTAGGCACACCAAGAGGGAATGGAAAACACCCTGGTATGTGATGATCCCAGCTTTGAAGACCCATATCCTATATTAATGTTTTAATAGTTTCAAATGTCATTAAAATGGGATTGTGGTCAATATCAAGCGCTTTGAATATCTCAATGTCTCCGAAGTGTTAAGAAAATAAATAAATACATAATACCCTTTGAAATTCCAAAAAATGATTTAGAAATGCATTACGTCAAATAAGATGTATGAGGGGTGAAACTGGACATAAATGGGAAAATGAAAATTTGGAAAAGGGTGAGACATTGTCTGGTGTGCCACCATCACGGTGCCACCATTACGGTGAGACTATTTTAGCGTGCCTTATTTTTTGTGTCATTATCATAGTTCCATCATTTTGGTGTACCATGGTTTTGGTGATGTTGTTTGGTGAAACTGAATTTTTGGAAAACTCCTGAAACAACCCACTATGACCCCCAAGAACACCACAAGAACTTTATTTATGACAATGGAAATGCCTTGGGAAATCCGGGTTATTGCAGTTAATCAGTATGGTTGGTTCCATGATAAACCAAGGGTGGGTAAGGCCATTATATCTCTCCAATTAATTAGGTAATTAAACATAGTTAAATGGTAGGTATTCACCTAATAGATGAAGGGAATATACCAGAGTGGGTATTCCACTTGTTACTATGAAATTTATTCCCAATGTAGCTGATATTGAAATAGTAAATTTATGAGTGATATGGAATTTATACCATAAGTTACCATTATGGTTTATTTCTTATCTATAATTTTATAGGAAACTTATGATTTCATGAGGTAAGAAAATGATCTTTTTTTATCGGTGAAATGTATAAATTTGTAAAAAATATTTCATTGGTTTAAAGTATTCAATGACTAAAAGTTTATTTCATTCTATTTTTCGTCCCTTACTCTGATATTTTGACCATCCCTTTTTCTCAAATATTTAACGCATTGTATACTTATGGGTATGAGAAAGAAAGAAGTCATGTAGAAAGTTATGAATATTTTTCATTAAAAATAATTCGTTATTTATTTTAATAGTTATATATTTTTGAATAAATAGATACTAATTTAGTAGAATCCACTTTTTATGGTGTGGGATGTTATGAAATAATTATGATATAAATATCAAAAAATCTAAACCTGAGAAGATCATTAATGTGAAATAATTTGATTTCTTGACTAAAACTCAATATTATTTAATCTTTAAGGATTGGTCAATATACTTGGTATGAATGGTAGGTTTAGATTACTAGAAGGGTTTAGATATTTTTAATAGAAGAGACAAAATTGATATTTTTAATTTATGGTTAAGTTTAAATGAAATAGAATTTGGATATTAACATGTTGATTCATTATAGAAATGATTTTTCAGAATTGTTTCAATTAAGGAAACAGTGAACCTATGATGGGAAGTATTCCCGAGGAAAAAATCACATAAATCATCATTATGAGATGGTAATAATTGGAATTGAATAGTTTTATGTTTTTTTTGGATCAATTATAAACTTCTATAAATGGTAGTGGCATCCATGATGGAGATCATCATGATATTCCAAAGAAGAATATGTTAGTAGTGGATTATTTTATAAGGAAATATCCTCCATTATTTAGTGGATTTATTGACCCTATAGTAGCTGAAGGGTGTATTAGATACCTATAAATGATTTTTAAAATCATGGTGTGTTTATAAAATAAAATATTTTGTCTTTTTATTTACCATTTAGATCGTGAATATGATCAGTGGTGGTGGATTGTTAATAATATTAAGGATAGTGAGGATAATGAAAATTCATAGTTGGATGATTTCAAATAAAATTAATGACAAATATTTTCCAATGTATTTTCAACATACGATATAAAAAATCATATAATTGAGTCATGTGAAGGATTCAGTGGCTAAAAATGATGAAAAATTCACCCGAAAAGAAAATTTTTCTCCAAATTTCATTCGGGATGATGATAGTAAAAGAAATCATTTTTACTCAATATTAAACCCAAAATATCGAAGATAATTAGCATCACATGAATTTAAAATATATGAAACACTTGTTCAAAGTGTAGAGAAGGTACAATTTGAGTTTCTTGATAATCTAGTGTTCATTGAAAATCATCATAAAAAGAGGTCAAGATGATATGGGAAGGGGAATAATTCATCAAATAATTCTAATGGAAGGAAAATTATTTTTAGTGTTTGTGAAGATTATGAAAAAATACACACCGGGGAATTCCTTTTGAATTCTATTATGTGATTCAGATGTGATAAAATGGGGAATAAATATTATATTTATAATGAAAAATATCAAAGTAGTGGTATGAAAAATTATGATATATAGTCAATAAACATATTGAAATGAAATGATATCAGTCATTATAAAAACTAGTGTCCTAAGAGGAAACTGAATGATGGGAGGAAGTGAAAAAAATATGTATAATGGTGTGTGGAAATGCTTCGCAACAACTTTAGTTGATATTATTCCATGAAATAAACTACTGTCAGGTATATTGTTTCATTATTCAAATTTTGTCGATGTGATTTTTGGCTTAGGGTCTTCACATTATTTCATTTTTGAGACATTTTCCGGTAAATTTAAATTTACACCTCATTAAATGAAACAATTACTTATGGTTAAAAACATAGGAGAAACATTAATGACAAAAGATATTATAAGAATATTACTATCATCTTATATTAATTCAATTTACCTGTAAAACTTATTTTCTACCTATAATAGAGTCTAATGTTATTCAGGGTATGTATTGTATTTCTGTTTTCCATGATAAGATATATTTTGAGCTAAAGATGTTTTTTTCAGAAAGAGTTTCAGTTTTTTACTAGAATGAACCCATGCCATTTATATCATATCAGGAATCCAAGAAAATAATAAAATATATAAGTAAATTTTGTCTGGAAAATATTGTTGAAAATAAAAGAATTGTTTGGATTATTGATGTGTAGATGGTAAATAAGTGTATTTGTGTTTACATTGATGATTTTTCATGTATTATATGTGATGATGAAGTTGAATTTACTATTAACATTCTCCTAATGAGAAGAAAATTTCGAAACCACCTTATTGAATGGAACATGTAGAACATCTGGACGTGTAAAAGAAGTTACAGGAGTTTGTATATAAAGGATTCATATTACACTATAACATCACCATGGGGTACTCCAATCATCTTTTTTAAAAAGAAAATTGTTCAATGATACATTTAATTTATTGTAGATCCTTGAATAACATAACTAATAATAAAAGTATCATTTTCATCATATTGATTATTTTTTTATCAGATCCATGGAGAAAACTATTTTTTGAATGTTAATATGAGGTCACATTACCATGAGTTGAAATTAAAATTAGAATTAATTACTAATACCTTATTTCAAACGACATATGGGCATTATAAATTTGATGTTATGTTTATTGGTTTAACTAATTAATTTAGTGTATTCATGGATCATATGAATATAATATTTCTTGAGTTTATGGATATTTTTTTGTTGATTTTTTGAATAAAATTTTGGTAAATTATAATAGTAAAAAGGATAACGTAAGACATATATGGTTTATTATAAAATCCTTAAACGAAAATAAATTGTGTCTAAAATTCAGCATGTTTTAATTTTGGTGACAAAAAAATATGTTTACAAGGCCACATTGCTTTTAATTATTCAATAGACATTGATCCTTAAAAAAAATGTTGTTGATGAATGGTCAAGACCTAAAAAATATTAGAGATTCGTAGTTTTCTAGGTTTAGTAGGATATTACTAGATCTTTGTTGAAAACCATTCACAGTTATCTGGCCCACTAAAAATGACTACTAAAAAATATGATATGTTCATCTAGACAAATGAATGTGATGATTTTTATTATGAATTGCCGATAAGGTTTTTGAATTCTCTTATTTTTTCCCTTCTATATAGATGTGATGAATTTTTCATCAATAGTGATGCTGCTTTGAAAGGACTTGGTTGGGTAATAATGCAGAATGATCATGAAAATTTCGATGCATCACATCAGGTGAAACCTCAAGAGTTAAATTACAATAAACATTTTATTAAATTAGCAACAATTTTATTTACATTAATATTTTAGTGGTTTCTTATTTATGGAGTAAAATGTCAAATATATATTGACCATAAATGTTTAAAAAATTTAATCACCCATATGGAATTGAACATGAGATAGAGATGATAGTTGGAACTAATCAAGAATTATGATTTGATGATTCATCACCATCATTTAATAGAATATAAAGTGGTCGATGCTTTCTGTCAGAAAAATAATTATACAGTAACCATTCTATGTTAAGATCAATACCCCTTGGTTAATGATTTCAGGAATTTTTTTCATGGATGTTTTTTTGTAAAGGAAAAACTTCTAGTTTGTATATGGTGTCTATAAAATCATCTCTATCAGACATTATTAATAAATCATATAAGTAATAATGTGAGTTAGAAAAAGATATAATTGGTCAAAAATTCATATTTTACTGTATTTAACATTGATAAAGAATGTGTTCTGAGATTTGGGATGAGATTACTTGTGCCATGTGATTCAGAGTAGGAGATATAGTTTTTATGTGAAGCTAACAGTTCTCCATTTTCCATTCATTTGGGAAGAACTTAGATGTACAGAGACCATAGAGAGTATTACTGGTGGGATAGAACAAAAAATATATATTTATGTATTTACCATGAAGTGATTAAATTATCACCAGGTTAAAGAATAACAATAATTTATTAAGGTGATTCCTCATCCTTTTATAGTGCCTGTGGATAAAATAAAATATATCTATGGATTTCATTATGGGATTACTGAACATATCTCAAGGTATCAATGTGATCTAGGTTATTTTTGATTTTTTGAATATATATTCTAATTTTCTTCTTATGTGAGACATTGAAAATCCAGATGAACATTCTCAGTTGTGTATTAATGATGTAATCTGGTTACCTGGTGTTCCTCTCTCCATTTTATATGATCTTGATATTAGGTTCACATATACCTTTTGGAATGGGAATCAAATTTCATTGGTTACTAAATAATATTTTAGTAAATTGTCTCATCCTCAATCATATAGGCATTTATAATAAAAAAATAAATACATATAGTATATTCTACATTCATTTTCAATGGATTTCTAGGAATTTTTGTATCTTGATCTTTTTATCGTTGTGTTTTAATATAGTAATAGTTTTCATTCCACTATAAAGATGCCACAATTGAATAAATTATTTGTAAATTTGTATGAATGTGCATAATTTTTTGATGAAATGGGTGAAAGTATACTAATGGGACTATAATAGGTAGAGTAAATCATATTAAAAGGTCAGTTGATTTAGAGAAGCATGTGGAAAGTGTGGTAGATGCAAACAAATTATATAGATAACTAAAAGAAGGATTGTTCTTTTGATATAGGTGATCATGTATTCATAAATGATTCAAAATGGAAAAAATGTGATGTGTTTTGGTAAGGAATGATTATACCACTTTTCAATGGGCCTTATGAAATCCTGGGGAAAGTTGGATCATTTTCCTACCTATTGGCTTTGGATACATGTTTATCCCATGTACACAATGTTTTTCATTTCTCAATGTTAAGGAAATATGTGCCGGATTCATATCATGTTTTAAGACCTAAAGTAGTTCAATTAGAAGAGAATATTTCTTAGGAAGAACTAGCATTTCTGGTTCTTCAGCAGACATAGAATGTGTTGTAGAATAAGGTGATTCATTAGGTTATTGTTTTATGGTAATACCATTTGTTTGAGCTGACAATAGGTGAATTTGAAAATGATATGAGGGAAGGATATTCCCACTTATTTAATATGTGACTAAAATTGTGGGGATGAAATTTCCAAAAGGGGGATGAATGTAGGAACCTTGGTATCAATAGATTAATTATTTTACATATTTATTACTATTTATTAATTATAAATTAATTAAAATAATTTTTATTTCCATAGTGTACATGAAGCACTACATCAATCTTAATCGAACTACTTAGTAATTATTTAATATTTTAGTATCACATAACCATTGGATTGGAATATATGAACATTATTAAATAAATTCTGAAAATATCTTTTACAAAATCTTACATAATTAATAGTTTTCTAATGAATTAATTAAAAAATATTAAAACCATTTAACAATAAGAGGATTTTATTAAATAACTACTTAAATATGCAGAACAATTTTTTATATGAATAAATAAAAAAATCAGATTTTTTTGTTATATTTATAAAATTTATAGTATATTAAATATAATGTTTAAAATTTATCCTATGTTTTTTGTAGACATTATACAAAAATAAATATATTTTTACCCTAAAAATGAATTTTTCTAAAAATATTTTTTACGAACTATTGATGGGGAACATGTTTTAAATCTAGTTTTTGAAAAATTTATTAATTATATTAAATGTAATGATCTTATTCTTTGATTTAATATTGTAAAATTTTACTTTTTTGGAAAAGTTATTTTTTTTCTGATAATTTTTGGGTTATGATGAATTGTGAAAAAATATAACATTTTAATTAAAACTATACATTTTCATATAAATAATTTATATTGTTAAATTATATTTTTTATTTGATTTAAATTATAAATATTCCATTTCATTATATGTTAATACTAATTTGTACATTGTATCCAATTTCATACTGAATTTAGATAAAAAACCTTTCAATCTATTGAAAATTTGTTTTAAAACTCGTTTAATTATTCTCACAACAAGATTAAGTTTTATTTAATATTAGTAATTTATAGGTTTTGAATCTAAAAAATGGATTCCATATTGGGAATTATAAAGAAAATATTTAGTAAATATGTTCATTTTCTTATTGCACAATATGAATAGTAACATTAGTAATATTTTACAACGGTTATGGGTAACCATGAAATTAAGTGTAAAAATGATATTATAAATATTATAAATTTACACTAACACTTGTCTTAATTTCATTGGATGAGTTTCTTTCGACCAAAATTATTCTTGTTCTGATATTTTAACCTTTTTAAGCCACTTTTAAGATAGTATAACATTTATAAAATTATATAAAATGAAAAGTAAATTTCATTAAACTTTTCTTTTTAAAGAGGGAAATATTTGTAATATGGGGTTATATAGGGGTTTAGTTTGACTACAAACCGTATTTTGAATGATGAAATTTTTACCTTTCTCAGGAAAATTTATTTGTAATTTTTACAAAAGAGATAATTAAATAAAAATATTTCACAATAATGATACAATAATTTTATAGTCAAAGGAAATATAAAATAAATTATACTTATAATAGAAACATAAATATTATTTTATTTGATTTTTTTCATCCGTGAATTTTTTAGCTTTGATAAAAAAGTTATTTATTTTAATTAAATATATTTTCTAATTATTCCGATTATTATGATATCTTTTAAAAGGAATTTATTGAATAGTATCAAAATTGACATTATTAATATTTTGAAATAAATAACTTTTTAATATATTATATAAAATTAAAAGAATAAATTTAATAAAAATAATTGGGATATATCTGAAATATTCATAAATGGATCATTTATTCATATTTTTAGAATTTTATAGTAATTATATTTTCTGTCAACGTGTAAATTGTATGATATTATGGTAAACAATAAAATGGTTAAAAAATATATGATTAAATAAAATAATGAAAACATGTATAATTATTGTTGGATGAATTTTTTTCATCCCATTATCGGACTATATTCAATATAATTCAATTTTTTAAAAAATTTAATAGAATATTAATTTATATTAATTTAATATTTTCATGATTTCCAAAAGATCCCATCCCCACTTTTATAAAAAGGGAACCAATTATTATCATTTCAATACACCTAAAAATAATTTTTTTATTGTCCAATCAATACCCATATAACTTCCTAGAATCTATACCCTCAATTTGTATTCCTTATTTTGGGAACAACCCCCACCTTAGAGGTTTTATGGTGTTAATCAAAGGAGATCATCCAAAGAAGAGGTATCATTTTTAATTAACAAATTCAATTTTTTTCTAATTAAACTTCCATAAAATATACACCAAACATGATGAAATAATAACACCAATATCTTCAATATACATAGATTTTAATATTTTAATATAATAATCTAAATCTGTCTCTATTTCCATTAAATGGGAAATGAATTAATCATTCTTCCATATGGAAGACTACCACCTCATGAATAGATATAATTAATTTTCCATCTCTATCTCTCAATACTACTTATAATGATGGAATTAATATTTTTATATGATATTATTGAAATATATATATTTATTAATTGGAAATATATCATTTACATTCATACCTATCCATGCACATAAAGATGATAACGTTATTCATGCATACATGTGAATTATTCCCACCAGGAAGTGATGTGACACATTTTTCATCGCCAAATCATATTGATAATAAATATATGTATATATAAATGATTAATATGATAATATGATAATTAGGTAATTATTAAATGAAAAAACCAACTTTTCATAATTATAATTGAAAAGTAAAAATGATACTCTTGGGTACGTACAATATATTGTCTCGATGATTAAAACGTAGTTTATTTTTCCTAACAATACATAATGGTTTTATTTAATAGTATAATTTAAATTCATAAATGATAATAATTTCATAAATATTATTCTCGAGATGATGCAATTGTGACCACTTTGACTATTAACATCATTTCAAATTCATTTTGGACTCACGTATTGAATATCAAAAAAACATTTTACATGAAATTAAATATTCAAGTAAATAATATAACAATATAATAAGTGATATTAAAGAAATAATAAAAAAATAAAGGGATTTAAAGTAAGTAAATAATAAACATAATTTTATTATTCAAGAAAAATAATTTTGTACACGATGAATCAGACTTAATGTAAGGGATTTTCTTTAAAAAGAAATTTAACGTTACTCTTTCAACTATGTTTAAAAAATAAAATAGAAATATTATTTTAATATATATATTTTGAATGTATTATCCCATTTTAATGTAGATTTAATTTTTGTATTTTTCCGTTCCATGATTAAAATTTTACTTAAAAAAATCTTTTAAGTGTGTGTGTCTTTGTAAAAAAAAGAAAAGTGATTTGAATATAGAAAATTTATTTATATTTATGAAATATTTATGTGTTATTATTTTGGTATTTTTCTGGGAAATTATCTATCTGTACGAGCGGTTTCGTGATAATCAAAGGGCTGGTGAAATCATTATATTTCTCTATTTAATTAGGTAATGAGAAATAGACAATAATTAATTTTTCTCCAATGTTATTAATGGAATATACTATGGTGGGTATTGAAAATAAAACCCTGAAAGAGAATCCCTATATAGATGAGATAGCTATAATAAATGTATGATTAATATGGAATTGATTTCACATGTATGTTTTTTTATTTCTTTTTTCTATGGATTTTTATAGGAATCATATTATTTCATGGGGTAAGCTGAAGAGATTATGTTTTATGGGTGAAATTTACAATATTTTGAAAATGATATCATGGGTTTAAAGTATTTATGGTCTAATAGATTCATTTTTTCTTTTTATGTACCTTTCTAATCTTTTGGTCCTCATTGAATGTTTTAAAATGATTTTTCATGGTGTATAAGGATGGGTAATAAAACAGAAGAAGTCAATTTAAAGTTATGAAAATTTCTCATGAAAAAAATTCATGTTTTATTTAAATTTTTTTATTTTGGAAGAAATTGATACTATTTTTGTAGTATACACTTTTTATGAATGTGGGATGTTATGTATGAATTATGATATAGTTCTCTAAAACACTAAACTTGAATAGATCCTCAATGTGAAGGAAAGTAATTTTTTGACTACAACCCAATATTATGTAATGTTTAAGTGTGAGGCCTTATAATATAATCTATATAACATAATTTTAAAAATATTATATTTTTTAAAAACATATGTGTAGAATGATTCACTTTTCATTAAATTAAATACTATAAAGGTCATAATCTGATCCATGTGGAAGAAAATGGCCTTACATTAGATCCATGGATTATTATGTCAGAACAACAATCAAACAATAAAATTGGGTCTTTTTTAATGGTAATTTTATAGTTTATTTAATTTTATTTTTATTCTTGATTAGCTTATTTACCAGTTAACATGATAACTAAATTTACTAATTTTACAATCAATTTTGATCAAAAATAAAATGGTCCTACTTAATAATGATGGAACTTATTATTCCATATATGTAATAAATTTTTTTAAAAATAATAAATATATATAATTTTAAGAATATTATTTAATATTAAAATCAAAAAGAACAATAACAAAAATTCTGAACAAATGTTTTTTTAAGTATAAAACCTTATTATACAAAATTATTGAACAAAATTACGTTCAAATAAAAAAATTAAAATAATAATAATAATAAAATAATTACAATATAAAACTAATCCTATATAGAAGTTTACATTTTAAATTATTTAAAATAATGTAAAATTTTTATTGTAAATCAATATATTTTACTATTTACTAAAATTTGAAACATTTTTGAAAATTATCAAAAATTAATCATAAGATTATTTGGAATAATTAATTCAAAAAGTGATGTTAATATTATCAAATAATTTTTATATGTTTTTAAAAATTAATAATATTTATTTTTCTCATAAAATTCTATAAAATAATATTTTGATGAAAACAAAATTTTTAAACAATAATATGAGGTTACAAAAAATTGAGTGTTTATTCCTATGAATTAATAAATATATATATTTTGAAATCGGGTAATTATTATTCATGCCTACCAACTCAATATCTTTTTAATAATTTTCATGTCAAAATAATAATATTTTAATAGTATATTGTGGTTTTTCTGTACTCAATGTTGTGTGAAACACATGATATCAAAGAAGTCAAATTATTTAAAGAGAAATTTTAATAAAACCATTTTGGGTTGTTAAATTATTCCACATTTTGAAATTTTCCCTCAACACATCATATAACATACTGCGGTGAAAATAGTGGATGATACATCTCTTTTATCATGTCCTCCTATTCATAGTTTTCCTCTTTATATTTTTGGATCCACTTTAGTAATTTAACAATCTAGGAAGTATTGTTGTCTTGAATTTTATATTTAGTATCCTAGATCTTCACTGAATTCTCCTCATAAGAGATATAATTTTCTAGTTTTATCACATCTAAATTTTTACATGTGAGGGATCGGGTATTTACTTTCTCAGGAAGGATACATGGGATGAGTCATGTGATTGAGACATAGTTGTTGGAAGTGCTAGTTGATAATACACAACTCCAATGTAGTTTAGAATTTCAAAAGGGATGATGTATCAGGAAAATATATTTCCATTATTCCCAAAACTTATGATAATATTCCAGATATATATGTGGTGGAATACATTATCTCAAAAAAACTCAAATCCTCGATGATAATTATATCTATATCCTTTCTATTTATTTCTGGAATCCCTAATGTGATGTTGAATGGTATTTACCTTTTATACCATTTCATTGACCATTTTAGGCCCCAAAATCTTATGTTCACCAACTTCATTAGAGTGTGAAGGTCTTATACATCTCTTCTCATAAAGGCAATCATATGGAGACATTTGAATGATTGAGTAGAAACTATTAATTTAAGAAAACTTGAATTATGGAGAAGGATTTTATCATCATACTTTGAAGAACAATTATCATTTTCATAACATTTATTATAGTTCCTAAATGGTCTACTTGGACTATCAATTAGTTTCAGAGTGATAGGCCATCATGAAGTTCAGATCATTATTTAGACCATTCAGAAGACATTTCCAAAACATAGAGGTAAATATCAATTAATGATTGTATTCAATAAATAATGGTACTCCAAGTATCCTCCCCACTTCCCTAATTTATATCCATGAAGTATGATAAATTGATTAATCATCCCGGATTTGAATCATTTGTGTTATCTTGGTATATTGGTCCAAAAAACCCATACTGAATTATTTCCTCATGTGGCATATGGAAGTCCAATGAAAAATTCTATGATTATGTTTTCGTGTTTCTATATAAGTATATTTAATGGTTTCATAATCCTATTAGACATTTCCCTTTTATCCTGTACATGCTCACATACCAGGCACTTTGATTTATATCCATTGATCTCCTTCTTAATATTATCCCACCAACAGTGATCTTGGATATCTCAATACTTCATTGTGGTTCTGGATTTTATGGGGAGGTTCGAGCTATGTGCATCATGAAATATCTCCCATTATCTTATGACTTAATGATAAAAATACTCAGGAGAAAATTCTTATGAATCCTTCCTCCCCAATATTGAAAATTTTGTGCTTCTAATTTCAAATATACTCCACCTTCTAAATTTTTACATCATTTCATAAAAAATTCATTATGTTCCATATAAGGGATGGTTGAGAAATAATTTGTGAAATTATTGATGAGATTCTTTATCATATCATTCCCATGTAAATTGTTTTATGTCTAACAAGATTAAATCCTTCTCAATTCTCATCAGTTATAATGTTGAATGATTATCTCTATATAGATCATCATAAAAATAATTTTATTTACCATAAAGATAGTTTATGAGTAGTCATCATACATGATGAGTTCTAGTCGTAATCATTGGTCCATATTATGATCCCTCTATGTGAATATATATTTGAGGCTATTATGACCAATATTTATTTCACACTCCTCACAATTATAATAATTTCATCAGATTTTCAATGCAAAGATCACAACCACCAACTCTAGATCATTAATGGGATAGTTTTACTTGTTCATTTTTTGGTGGCTTGAGGTGTATGATATTACATTAATGATTCTCATCAATAAAAAAACTAAGAACATGTTTTATGAATCCTTGTATAACAAAAATATTTCTCCACTTCTAGGTAGTGTATGAAATTATGCAGTGATAAGCCACTATTTAAACTCATTAAAGGATTATTCACAATCACTACTCTATAAAAACATTACTCATTTTTGAGTCAGCTTGGTTAGTGGGTTTTAAAATCTGTATAGGTTCATAAAAATCATCAACAATATATTGATTTTCAATGGAATATATGGATATTAAATATATATGTAGGCTTAGGAAACTTCTCAATTTCTATTTTCTTATAAGGGTCCTCAAATATCCTTTCATTAGTGATAAAATTCCCCTTGAATGACAATTTTTCAAAAAAAATCTAAATTATTCTATCCATTTTGTATAGTGTCCCACTTCACAATGTATTTATTATAGTATTTAAATTATCATCATTCTCGTCCATGCACTTGGAGTATATCTAAATATCATCTATGAAGGCTACAAAAAATTATCAAGGTAATATTTAAAGACTCTTTTCACTAATCCATGAATATTTTTTATTATTAGTGAGTCTTTAGGGAATAAATATGAAATCATAGTGTCCATAACTTCTCAAATTGATTTTTTTGTAAATATATTCCATCATTATAATTAATTTATGATATACTGCTCAAATGGCCAACTAAGAGATTTATGTTTCCCCCACACAGTTTATCAAATAATTCATATATTCTTAGAAGGTGATATTTTTCCATAATCATAATTTTGTTGCGTTCATGATAATGAATGTATAGGAACACGGATACATACTTATTATTGTAGAATAGTAATATTTAACTCTACAATGAACCACTCGAGATTATGAAACCCTTGTACATTTTCCCTTATAAATTATTCTTCAATTCATCAAAATCAATGGTGTCCATGCTATAAGGAGTCTCTGATATGGTCAGAGATCCAAGAATATATTAAAATTATTAATCAACATTTTGGCTATAAAGAACAATGAATTTTTTTTGGGAACACATGACCATAGTCCCTCAAAATGGGCATGTATTCAAGTATGAACCTCTCCATTTTCCAATATTTTTAGTAGATATTATTTATCATAAGGTAATAATATTAACACATGAGTTAATGATTCAAATGGTGATTTATTATCCGACATTAACATATATAGAATTAGATGATTCTTTAGGATGTGAAGTGGGATATCCCTCTCAATATTGTTGATGTTGTGTGTTTATAAAGATATCCAATATGTGCCCAATATAGCAGAAAAAAACCACCATTTTAGGTATGAAAATATTAGCTAAATTTTTTTTCCCATAAACATTGATTGGAAAGGATGAATATACATTACATGAATTAATTTCCCATTCTTTATTCTCAAATATAACTCAAATTCCATATTTTGAAGTAGTGTATTAAAATTTATACTAAACATGGACGATATAAAAGAATGAATTGAACCAGAATCCAAATGTATGTATGATATTCATGAATAAATAACTATTATACCATTAAGAACATCATTGTTAGGATATAATTTTATATTAGTGACAACATATTTCCTTCTTTTCTGCATTGGAGGTTTTTTTTGTTGATTGTCTCTAACAACCCTTGGATTAGAGAATTGGATCTCATAGTGCCCATGTTTCTTGTTGTACTACAGGATGGGTGTTGATATTAACCTTTATTTCATTATCTTCTTTAGTGGGATTATTGATTTCATTTCATTGAATATTATCCTTATTTCACCCTTTTTATACATTTGATGCATCCTTTGGTTCCATTTAGACAGTTCCTAGGATGATTCTCCCCAACCATTTGACATGAGGTTTGTTGGTTTTTATTTTATCCATGATATTTTTCTATTGAGACTAAAATAGTAAACACAATGTTCCCATTTTAATATTTAATCTCATTAGACCACTGGGAGTCTCAAATCTTAATATCCATCTTAAGGGTAGAACAAAATATCTCCTCATAATTTTTAATATCTCAAATCGCCAATTTTATGTAGCATCAGATTTAATCAAGTAAAGAATTTATCGAAATTTATTTCAATTTTAATGAAATATCTTGTGGCATTTCATGAAATCCATGTATTTTTTTCTTCATACACTATAATAGACTAAAACATATATTTCTTCAAGATGATGAACTCTCTCTCCATCATAATATTGACAGTTCCTGGAGAATGTTTTTTTAAAATTTTTATCTAGAATCCTTACCAATCCATGGAATAAATATCCAAATTATATATAGTGTTTTTGATAAGTGTCTGTAACAGATCATCTTACCCATAAATATGATAGACTTCCAACATGTCTTTATTTTCTTTTGAGAATTAGAGGGGGGAAAATATCTTCTCAATGAAGTTAATTTATTATCTCATGATGATATAATCATAAGCTCGACTTAAGGTTAGAGTCCTTTTACCCATAATATATTCGATCGAAACATGATATTTTTTAGGAGAAGGTGTGTACTCAACATGATAAAATTTATTATTCATAACATGGGATACTTGAGTATGTACTTTCATGATTTTTTGATCTCATGTTCCCTCCAGTTTTATCATCTCCATAGTGAAATTATCATATTAACAATGACATTGTGTATTGGAATAACTTCACTTATTTCACATGATTAACTAGAATAGGAAAATAAAATTATAGGGATTGAAAACATTTATATTTAATATCTAAAAAATATAAACATAGAAGGAATAATATACAATTAAAAATTAAATCCTATATTATGATTACCTATATTAAAATATGGGTTCTCTATAGTGACAGAATAATCTCGAGGTTTATTATTATAGTTTTCTTTCATTTTCCCCAAAAAGAAAATATTCAAATACAAAATATGGAATCCCAATCACAATATATGTATTATCACATAAATTTTAGAATTATTATCCTTTAAATACTAATCAAGGATTGAAAAATTCATGTTTCTATAGAAGAATAGGTAAATAATTAGAAAACATGAAACTAGAATAAAAAATATTTTTATATATTTCTATAATGATATCCTAACTAAATTTGAGATCCTATAATATCATAGTATAATCTGGGGAATACAATGAGAAAATAGATGAGCTAAAAATCATTGATAGGGAAAAAAATTGGAATTAATCGTAGCACCTGATTTAGAAGAATTAAAATGACAAAATTAAAGGAATGGATCCTCAATAAAAAAATAGACACATAAAATATAAAATATAGAATCATATTTTCATGGAAAAATATGAGTACAGAATCAATAAATGATAGGAAAATGACATGATTCAAGATTAACTACCAATACAATATCACATTGATTACAAAGTATTAAAAGGGATTAGGGTTACTCCCGAATCCCATACATAACATCTCATGAAACTACAAAATGTCACAATTATTGGTATTATATCAAGGTACCCCCATAATAACATTTTTATTCATATTTAGGACACATATAGAATGGAATATAAGGAATAAACATAAGGGTTACCCATGGAATTCAATGGGAACAATAATCATGCCTTAAGGCATTACAAATGATGGTATACAAATGGTATCCATGATGAAAGGTTTATAAACATTATTGATCATTCATAAAGGATAAATGAGAATAAATAATGAAAAATCATTTCCAAGTGAATTAAAAATAAGAAAATTTATGGTTATGTAACTTCATCACTGTGCTACATATCTGTGGGTTTATAGAATGGATTAGTGAATAATTAACTAGAATGAATGTATAATTTATATCATAAAACAAAAAATGAAATTATATTGTTTTAATGATAAATTGTGTGATTTTAGTAAATTATTTTAATATTAAATCATATAATGGAATTTACTTTAGAATGGGTAAGAAACGACGATGTTACTTTTAATTGAGGTTTTCTTATCAGGTGGGATTGAAAATGGACCCTCTCAGAACATGTAATTACCTATAAATGGATGTTAAATTGATCTATATAAATATATTTTTTCAACATAATAGAATATAGGAAAATTATATTAGGTGAATGATTAGATATATTTTAGCCATGATAGAGAATGTGTAACCCAAATGAAATATGGAGGCTTGAAGAGATCACATACATTATGATTTCCATTAGTGGAATATCCATTAAAATTTCATATAACTATTTAATGAATGTTATTAATTTATACTAGAACAATTTTAATTTTTATTTGTTTCTATATAATCCTTAAATAACCCCTTTCAACCAACTAGTTAATAATATTTCATTATTTCCATTGTTTCAGGTATTAAATATATCATTTTTCTATGCAAGTTCTATCATATAATCTCTGATTAATGTGTATGGGATATAGATTCATCATATTCAAAATTTAATTTATTTAATACATATAATATTTAATTATATAAATCATTTTTATCACTATTATTGAATCACAAAAAATTAAAATGAGTCGCATCACTTCGTGGAGACGATAGGTCGTACGTATGCATGAGATATGAAATCATTATATTAATATTGAATGGGTATAGAACTGGATGATATAATAAATTTAAAGAATAATGATAATGTAAAAATTATCATTTATATATAAATATATATTATTAATATAATTATAACCATCAAACTAATGTTGTGATGAAAATTTAATTACACCGCTACATGGAGACAGTTAGTCATTAGTATGCACGTGAAGTGTTTTCATTTTTCATAGGATGTAAAAACAAAGTAATATGGCTTCATAATAATCATAATAACATATTATAATATATATTATACAATATTTACTATTTAATTTTTGTGATAACATATTAATAGGAGGTAAAATATTAATGAAATTTTAAATAATTGGTATAGACGATTACCTCTTCTACAAATGAGTTCCTTTATAACTTCCCATAAGGGACCTAAGTTCTGTATTTGGGAAAGGAAAGAACCACACAAACATAAATAAATTAGTTGAGAAAATAAATGGGAATATTATGTTTGAGCTAGATAGCTCATTTTGGTGTAATGATATGAAGGAAGGGGATACCTTTTATAATAGTTATTGTGGTCACTTTTAGAATTTGTCTAAATATTAAAATTTAAGAAGACTATTCTCAAAAAAATGCAACCAAATGGAAAAAATTAAAAAACATGTTAAATTTTAGACCAAATAAAATCCCCTATATTCTCTTTTAATATTTTTTGAATTTTTAATAATTTTATAAATATTAAATCTCGTAAAATATCATTATTATTAAATTTGATACTATTCATTAAATTGACATTAAAATAATCAAGAAAATAATTAAAACATGAAAAAAGTATATTATTGTATCCCCAAAATTTCCATTTAATGTACATAATTATTATATTACTTTAATTATCTTAAATTATATATATTTTAATATTTTTCATCGCATTTAATGGATTTATTCTTAATTGATTAATGAATAAATTGTCATTGTATAAGAATTGAAGATAATAACTTATATACTAAAAATTATAAATAAACTAACATGATGATGAAAAAAAATTATCTTTAAAAGTAATATTTATTATCAAGCATATCCTCTATATAAATCCGTATTAAAAATGTTATACTTATTAAAATCATTAGTATGACATGTTTCTCATTAATATAAATAGAATACTATAATAGTTATAATATTATCAAGGCAGACTGTAATTGTCATAAATTATAACCTTCGATTATTATGGTAAAAAATTACTCATAAAAAATTAGTTTAAGTTTTAGGAAAATTTTATAGTCCTTATCCTGTAATTTTTATTCTTAATTATCTGATTGTCCCTTTAATATAGAAAAAAATATTAAGTTTAGTATTCATATTGAAAAACGATAAATGGGTTATACTTATTAATTTTTCACATCGATATTTAAAATATGGAATCCATTTTTTGAAATTCAAAACATACATGTGAAGAAAATATTTTGATATTAAACAGAAAAAACACAACGAAGAACAATTTTTCAAAAAAACTCTCTTTTTAAGTATAAAATTAATTTGAGTGAAAAAATGTAATATATATAATAGTAATGAAATAATTATTTTTTTAAAACAATGAAAAAATTATAATTTTACTTTGAAAATTCTAGAATATAAAATATATCTTTTAATGTAAATCAATATTTTTCACAATTTTATAAAATTTAAAACATTTTATAAAATTATGAAATAATAATTTGAAGATAATTTTGACATGATTAAATATGAATTATGTTTTTTTAAATTATTTTTTTAATGTGTCAAAATTATTTAAATTTATTTTCTCAGAGAAATTAAAAAAACCATTTCTGAAGGAAAATTAATTTGAGAAGAATAATCTGACCTTAGTGAAAATTAGTTGTTTATTTCCTAATAATTAATATATAAATATAATTCATGATATGATTATTTATATATCTAACCACAAATTTAAGGGATAAGATTTAATTGTCATGTTAAAATAATAGTATTTTAATAGTATATACCGTGCTTTATTTAAACTCAGTGTTACATGTAATAAGAGAAACCAAATAAATCAAATTATATAATCAGAAATATTTCATAAAAAGGTGGGTATTAAAATATTTATCCCCTTTCGGTGATATATATATCTTAGAGAAATTTCATGCATTGGATGATATATATATCATCAATTGGGATTATGGACCCATTGATTAAATTAATTTTTCATGACTTGAATAATATGACATCTATTTGAATAAATTGTTCACGAGATATAAATATTATCTAGATTATGGAACCACGTATTGGTTACTATGGTATTCGTCCTACTTTTCTTCCTAATCATATATATATATATATATATTTTTGGGATTATTTATAAATACATATAAATAAATATATAAATGAATAATCCTTATTCTAGTTCTATAATGACCCTATTGGGAAATTTACTTTATCATGATTTACATAATGTCGACTTTCAGATTATTTATAGTAGTTATTATTATTGTTACTTTTGATATCGGTATGAATATCTCAAATTTTAATAAAATTCATATTACTACTTATGTAACATACCACATTAGTGGCACCCAACTATGTTTTTTACTCACACCCAACTTGGTCCACCATTTATCATGGGTACCCAACAATAAATTTATCTGTTTATAGGAATTGGATGTGTTGGGAAAACGAAATGATTTAGAAAGATGGATCAAATATGCATGTCAATCTTGGGCATGTTTTTGGATCGACTATTGTAGAAGATCCTTGTACTATTATTTCTATTTCCTTATGTATTACATTATATGTGATTGGCCCAGTTTCTACTCATTTTGATATGCATGACATGACTGTTCAAGCCTTTATTACTTTCTATTTATTATTTTTGAGTTATTTTATTTTTGTATATTTATTTCTACCATAGTTCTATTTTTCTTTCATGGTTATTGTGTTGTTATGTATTATATTTTTGTACTCTGAAATTAGGAAATAGTCTCCCCACAGTCACACCATAGTCCCTCTGTGCTAGTTAGTAACCTATGGTTGATGGGGTGATCTTGAGGCCTTGTGGATAACCTTTCCATGGAACTAGATTAGTGTGATTTGGTGTGGGATATTACAAACAAACTTAACATCGACCCTTTATATCCTAGATATGTCATGAATTTTTCTATATGTTTTTTTCATCTTACATGTATATTTATCCTTAACAACATAGTGTCTTAATATTTTAGGTGTAAATTTATTGTTTCTCTTTGAATTAATGGATTATCATATGTATTTGGGAGGATAAAATTTATTCCATGTGGGTGTGAGTTATGTGTCAAAATTTTGGTAACATTAATAACGGATTTGTTTTACTATTCATATTACTAGAATCATATAATCCAATTCCACAAAACAAAAAAATAAAAAATGAAAAAAGTAGATGAAAAAATGGAGATGATTTTAAATATTCTTTGGTTCTTAATTTTGTAAAACTCTTCCCATTAAAAAATCAAGGTCATATATTTTCATTTGTTCATTTTATCCCATTTAAATCTCTACCTCCATGAAATAATGAAACAAAATAGAAATGTCAAAAAAATTGAAAAATGTTACATTATAATGAAATCATTTATTTTATTCAATTTTTTAATCACATATCATTATAAAGGGACTGTGGAGTACATTATATTTGGAGAATTAATTGAGTTTGTATATTTTTTCTCACGAATAATCATGAATGGTAGTTGAGATCATCCTCTTTTTTTAAGCCTTTGAATTTTTAAATCATGTTAACCATATACTCTAAGCCACACAATTACCTTGAAAATTATTCATGGTTTAATTTTATTATGTCTCTCAGGGTCAAGATAAGAGAGTTTTCACAAAACAATTATGACACATGATTTTATTAAATATTATATTAACTGTATATTTTTTATCTATTTAGTGAAAAGTTACATTAGCATTAATTTTATGAAATTTTTTATTGGTCCATAGATGGATTTGTGATGTCGAATTAATATAAATTCAATATAAGAACATAAAATGGAGTTTATTTTCATAAATGAGACATTATAAATTTTTATTTGGAAAAAGTTTTCTCACTTTTGATTCTGCTGTGGATACTATTTATACTATTTGATCATTCCTTGTAGTATGATCATTAATTTTGGGGGAATTAACTGAAGTAATATTCTCAATAACATGACTATTATTTTAAATAATAATTCCAAATTTTTTTTACTCCATGGGAAATGGTCATTATTTAATTTTTAAATATTAAAGTGAACTTAAATAAAAAAATATTAATTTTTTATTTATAAAAATTTATATATACATTCATGTTTGAGCCATGAAATATAAAACATTGATAAAAATTGTTAAATTTAATTTCTGTAATCCATTTTCATTGGGTTAAATTTCATTCAATTTGAAAAGGTTCTATATCCAACAATATGATACCCAAAAAGATCAGTAAGGTATGAAATCAATATATATACATAGTTGTAGAGATATTCAAATACGGTCCCATATATCATAAATAGAAAACTAAATGAGCTAGTATTTGGAGATTATTTTCATAAAACAAGGTTATATATGATTATGTCCCCTTAACAATCTTAAATTAATGGGAAATTAGAGAACGGAAATTTTTAGAATATAATAATGAAACAGTAATATGTTTAGTAATATAGTTATAAAATAATCTATATGAATCCAAATAATCTCAAATTTGATGTTTTGAAATCGATGAGATATATGAAGAACTTTTAAGAAAAAAAAAATTCATGATTTCAAAATATAATTGTTCAGTCATGATAAATAATTCTGAGAAATATTTTCAGAGATAAAAGAAGCCACACCCTTGGTTTAACATTTTTATCCTCATTACAATTAAAAGGGATCAACTACTAAACTGAATAACTATAAAAATTTTCAATATCTAAAAAAAATTAGTTTTGTTTTCACTGGCTAAATCTAGTTCTTCTTATTCTAATATATAATTTTTCTCAATTTATCTTTTATTTTCTTTCTTTGTTCATTCGGAGTGTGAACACTTTTATTGATTATCATGAGTTACTACCTTGACGAATACCCTAGGGAGTAACCATAAGTTAAAACCAATTTTTTCATTCATAATATTTCTTATTTTGATTTATTTAATAAAAAGGTTCTTAAGTGGTCTATGAATCTATATACCTCCCCTTCAAAGAAAGGGTTATAATTATATTATATAACAATCTCCTGTGATACAGGATGTGAGTGTTCAAAGTAAATGTTGGGTGAATTTTTTATTCAAAACCTTGTAAGAGGGTGATGACCCTGCATATGAAATATTTTTATCACTCTGTGAATGTGACACTATTAATTATATAATAAAGTTTCACTCTAGGAGATTCTCTTGAATGTTACTCTATTCTTTATGATTATATTTTTTCTACAATAATTAGAATTTCAATTACTGCCTAAATTCTAGTTTCTCAATACATAAAAAAGTGAAATTTTAATAGCATGAATAAAATATATAAAACAAAAAACATATTATAAGTTGATTTGGATTAAGATATTAACTATTACTCACCCAAATATATTTATTCAAATTGATTTTCTTAATCAATATGGTTAAGAAAATCTCAGGGGTAATCTATAAGAGCCAGAATACCCACTATAATGAAATTGTTATTCACGCTATGGGACATAAAAGGCCAATACTATGAATTTTACTGCATGAAAAATATGAAGAGGATATTTTGGGAGTATGAGATTAATATTTAGGAGCTTGTACTTGAATGTTAAAAGGAGTGTTAGAGATCCTTTCAAGAATTCAATTGTTTTTTCATTATATGTTGTTGATGTCCTATTTGATTTGATAAAAAATCATTGTCATTATGATTATTTATAATGTTTTAGTTTATTCAATTTAATATTTTCATTTTATGGAATGTGTTTATGTATATTTTCTTATCACCTTAATCTTAATTTTTTCTTATCTTTTTAATGGTTTAATAAACATTAGAACATGGTGATAGAGAAATATTGGTTGTAAGTATCCTCAAAATTGTATTAAGAAATTTTCTTTAGAGAGATATTGATTTGGATTGAAAACTCAAAAAATTAGATGAACTATTTTGTGTTGGAAAAACATAAAATAAAAAAATGATGAGATATAATTCATGATGTGAAGCATTTTGAGAGACCTTATAGGGACTAGAAAATTCATTAGGATTATATTGGTTTAACTGGATAACTAATTTAAAGGATTATAATATTGGCATCTCACTTAACATCCATAACTATATGTAAGGATTGCATTTGATAATAATATTAACCTTCCCATATTTATGTCGATACTCTAATCGAGATAATAATTTAATTAGTTGAATAGTATGGAAATATTAGTATCAAAATTATCCCATTTATCATAATGGACATAAAAGAAGCCCCCATATCTTGTTGAAGTATTCATTATAAAACACAATCAAGTAAATTTATAAATCGAGACCTATCTCTATGGTAGAATAAACTAATATTATCTCTTATTTTAAAAATCTATGAAAAATTTGGCTCCACTATTAGGTATAAGATATTTTCCATATATTTATTTTGAGAAAATTGGCATAATAAAATATAAATAATGGAAAAATAATTTTATACATTAAAATTATAAAACCTAATAAAAAATTAAATAATAAAAATTCATAATAATTTTATTATTATTTAATTAATTTAAATAATCAATTACCATATTTGTTGATAAAATTTATGTGTGTTAGTTCCTTAATTTCAATTGCATTTTCACTTCATCTAAACATTATTCAATTATTTTTCTTAGACTATGTAGGAATAGAGTAGTAGTGTTGATGAATACAAAAATAAACAAGATAAAGTGGAATAAAAATTGATGACGTGATCATATGGATTAACTACTTCCATGGTCATGTGTGATAATGATGCATGATAATTAAAAATATGTTTAGAAGAATGTTATTTGGATTTACGTGAAGGGTAATAAATTAGAATAAAAATTTCTAAATAAAAACCACCATACTGCCACAAATTTTTTTTAATAGAATTCATTAATTAAATAAAATTATTTGAAACTCTAATATTCAATTAACATGATTTTCATGAATCTACTCAGTTTTTAATTGATGGAAATGTGTTGATTTTACCTATAGAATACAAAAATACCATGATACCCAAGTGAAAAATTCATTCCTAGGTTATATTCATGTTTAATATGTTATAATAGAGGTTGAAATAAGATTATTTGAATTCCGTAATGTTTTCCACAATCATTTAGAAGAATAATACTCATGTGAGGTCGCTAGTATATGTGAGGAACATCATATGCAAATGGATCTTCATAGTATATTGTTACACCTCGTGGATTATATGAAATTAATATACATTAAGGATCGTGTGTATATACATTTAAACATCAGTAGTTATGAAAAAATCCATAGATACAATACTGTATATAGGATTGTTATTTACATTCAAAAACCTCTTGTACAAATGTTAATGCATACATTTTAAGGGGAAGTGGATAATTAAATATGTGGTTGTTACTACATAAGAAATGAGATATATATATATATGTGGTAATTGATGATCCATTCCTTTTATAGGTATGAACCCCTATGAGTTTTTCCATTAAACTTATTTTGTTTGGGTTTCCTTGTCATTAAACCATGTTGGTTGAGTCTCATTTAATGACAAAGTGTCTTTATTGAAGAAAATGACATAATTTTTCCGGATGCATATTTTTTTTAGTTAAAAGATTCTGATTATAAATGTGTTAAATGATAATTCTAGGGTATTTCAAATGTTTTGAATTCTTCAAAGGTGGTTTAGGATATTCTAATAATTTTGTGTCTTAAAGTTGGCTGGAGGAAATTTAGACTTTGTGTTCATGAAATACACTCTATCTAATGACAAACGAGAATAATACATTAAAGGTATATAGTCTATGAAATGTTTTATTATGTCAAATATATTACATTATCTGAATAATCATTACATTATATTAAATAATTGAGATGGGTTAAAATCACTATAGGTGACAAATTTTTTAGCATAATTCATAATTTTGGATTACCTTCCATGTAATGTAATTACATTCCATGTAAGTCGTGGTTTGTGAGTTTTGAGGGTTTTAAATGATTATTTTTTTCAATGTATCAGGACAGAACTTCCTTCTATTAGTACCTAGACATTTTCTCATGAAATTATGGTATAATATCATCCCATTTGGACATCACTATTTGGTTTTTATCCCTATTAAACTGTTTTACGTTGGTTTTTATCTCCATTACTCATTAACCTATCAATGATATGTTTTTTTTGATATCATCTATGTAAATGATTGTTGATAATGTTTTTTGGATTATCTAGGATTTTTCATGGATCTTATCCATGTCTGTTTTCCATTATTGATCCATTTTTTTATGTGGTTTGATCATCAAGAAAAGGTATGTGGTAAAAATACTAATTGTATGGTTTGTTTAATTTTCAATTATGTGAAATAATACAATTTCACCGAAACAATCCATGAATTAATATATCTAATTCTTAATGATGACAAATATTATATTTTAATATTCTGTGGATCCATTTGGATTCAATGGTTAGGCATCCTATTTGTGGAAACATGTTGGGTTAGTGAACCCTTATTTAGTAAAGAATTACATAATGGTTTAATGTGTGTTTTGAATGAACATATGTTTTAGGTGGTTTTTGAAATATAATCAATTTTTTAATAGCTTATGGTACTTTACATTTGGTAATTTGATATATTAATTAATGTCAAATTAAAAGAAAATTTATAATTTTATTGATTAACCATCCATACATACAATGTGATATCATGATATCCATTATTTTCTAACTTTTTTAGTTTATGATTAAATTTTTATTTGTAGGGTTATTCATGGTGATTCTATAATGCATATATATCTGGCTTTGCGTAGTTTTATACTAAAATTATTACATATAGTGTTATTCCTTGTGACCCTGTAACACATATATAGTGGGGCCATCCTAGTTTGAAACTGAAATTGCCATATGTGTTTCTATGCCCAATGATGGTGAAATTTTTATATATATGGATTTTCCCAGAGGGAAAATTATCATACAGATGTATTTTCCAGCCCATGACATTTTTATGTCATTTATGGATATTAGTGTAAAAATGGTGATATATTTTTAGATATATTACACCATGGTTTAAAAGTAGGTTCATTTATGTATTGTATTAATTTATTAACCAATTCACCTATTTGTCACTTTATTGGATACCCTTATTTTCATATTGGTTTCATTTAGTCATGGTGTTCTTGCCTATTTAATTTTATTTACACCTTATATGGTCCGCCATTTGGTACATGATAAGATTCAGAATACATGTTTGTAGATGGGAAAGGGACCATGTTGTTGTTTTTTTCAAAATCTATGGGATTGAGTTTGGATAAGGGACAAAAATGGGGTCCTGCACTTGGGACTTTCCAGGTTATTTTTGGAATATGATATTTTGTATTGTTTTAAATATTAAATTTAGATACATTAAAACTATCAATACATGGTTCGTTATTAATGATTTATTGGTTATTAATTTAATAAACAATTTTTATGATATACTACAACTTATTTTTCTATTACACATTAATAATATTATATTTTTTATTTATATTTAATTGTAATTATATTATAGTGGTATAGTCTACACAATATACACATCACACCATCACTAATATTTTACAATATCAAGACACGGGGATGCAATCTTAAGGTCCCAAAACCAACCTGATTACACTGCATTAGGGAGTTTCAGAGTGAGGAACATTACAAAATGGTATCATAGAATAAGTATTTTATCTTCTTTTGATTTACTATTTAAAATTTTGAATGGTTTCTAGGAAGATTCGGTAATTGGGAATGATCTTGTGAATGGGAATAGCTAACCCATGTACTCTGGATAATTAGATTTCCATGGGATGGGATTACTATTCATGTTATTTTCTTATTATGGTTTTATTTTATGTTACCTATAGTGATTCAAATTTTGTGTGATGTTATTGTTTCGTGATGGAGTTTTTTCTTGAGATTTAAAATTTTGGATCGGTATGGAATGATATGAGTATAAATGAATCATTAAAGGAAAATAGATATGTATATTGATATTCATTATTCATGATAGTGACATATTTACCTCATGTGATATATTCTATATATAAATAGATAAATTATGTACTCAATATATCTAATATATTAAATTAATGAACAGGTATGTCATGATAATTCGTAGGAAATCTATTTCTTAAAAGATAATGGGCTAGTGGTTCCCTGTTTTGTAGTCAACTATTTAATATGAAAATAATTTTTACTAGTATTATAAGGAGATTGTTTTTTGTTGTAGGTAAATATATCCTAACAGTCATCAAGTTGAGTATCTGAATAGAGGATATCAGCACTCTACAAATGCATTTCAACTAGTTATTCATGCATCTCATCAAGATAATATGTTTTTTCTACTTCAAGATAGAATTCATAGGTTCATATGATCCTAGGAAAGGGAGATGGTGGACAATGCTATTTTGATATCTGAGATGATGTGGGAGTTTTAACTAAATTATCAACCTCTATTTATTGATTAGGGAGGCCCCCCAATCCTCTATTATTTTTATTGAGTTTGCCCAGATGATATTTATGAATATAAATTCACGAGTAGATAGAGGGTGAGGTTTGATACATTTACTCTATATGGACCTTCCAAGAATTAGTGGGATATAATGGTTCAATATAGGAAGTAAGAGAAGTTATCATAGTTGAAATTCACGGATATTTTCTTGATCCAATTCTATTAAGAGGCATTATTGGATGATAAGGATTGATAGTTTATGCATCTGAAACATATGGGAGTGTTAGTTATGGACTACACCATGAGCTTCACATAATTTCATTTCATTGTTCCATCAATAGATACTAAAGGTGCCACCATGGTGAGATGTTTTTATAATGGGATTCCTTATGAGGATAGGTTAGAGAAACAAATATTCCATTTGAGTAAATTTTTGGAAGTGATTAATCAAACACTCCACATGAAATAGATTATGAGAGATGATCTAAACAATACCAATTCTATTTTAGTAGGGTGAACTGAGATATCTACATTTGGTGGAAATAATAACATATACAATAGTTATCAGTAATGAATTATCAAAAATTAAAATCAATCAAGTGGGTAGCCATCCCAAAATATGGATCCATTATACTTCTATTTGTGAGAAATTTCAGGACCATTGTCTGTACCCCACTTTGGAGTGTAATGTTAATGGTTGAATGGGACAATGATAGATGTTTTGTAGGAATATGTCAAACAATAGTAGTGGTAGTGGAACAATATATGTTCTAAGGTATAGAGAGGACTCAAATAATCATCAGTAGATGGGTATATTGAGTGCAACATGATGTTCAGGTTGAGGGAGGGGATGTGGTTCCCCAGTTTAAGAGTGTCCATACCATGTAGAGACAATAGCTAAGGGGAGTTAAGATGGAAACCATGGAAGTGGTGCATTTATATGAATATTATTCACACTACTCCAAATAGTTTGGCTGAATGAAATTATAATGTTAGAAGTTTGATTCCTGTATCATCTTCCCTTTCAAAAATTTTGTTTGAAACATGATAATCATATTCTTTTTTATCTTCACTTTTCAAAAGGATTGATATTTTTTTGTGGAAAGTAAGAATGTGTTTTTTAAAATTGATAAAACTTTAGGAGAGAGGTTATGGATTATCAAATGTTACATGAAATATTATCTAGTGATTGGTGGTTCCATTTCATTTTGGTAACCATTTTTGATTCAAATAATAGGTTTCAATTTGATTCATGGTATTGATTGGATAGTTCTATACCAAGATTTTATCCACTATTACTAGAGAAATTTTACCTTGGTAACTATATATAGATCATTCTATTATTACATGGGTGAATGAGATCTTGGGGATAGTCGTTCAGGAACAATTTACTGAATATTGGATAGTCCCCTGGCCCATATTACATGCCTAGTTCTGGATGTTAGTGTTGTGAAGTAGAATTGATTTCATTATGTGTTAGAGTAATTTTAGGATGTATTCCATGATTATTTCTATGGATTATCACCCATGAAAGAGTACATGTTCATGATCTATATAGTGTCGGGGGTAGATCCAATTTTCAACCCTCTTTATAAAATATCACCAATGGAGATTCAAAAGTTGAAGGATTAGTTATAAGATGTGTAAGATAAATATTTCATATAGACTAGTACATCTCTAAGGGTTCTCCTATTCTTCTCTCCATGAATGATGGTGTGGATTTTCCTTTATGTGTCGATTATTAGAGATTGAACTAGTTAGTGTTCCTGAATTGGTGTCACCTTTTGTGTATCAATGGCCTCTTGGATTAGTTGAGTGGAACTAATATCTTATATAAGATGAATTTGATATTAGGATTCCACCCTTTAAGAGTGAGATAAATAGAAATACCTCAAACTACGTTAATGTTAAAACTTGTCTTGTATGATTTTGTAATGATGCTGTTTGGTTTGAAGAATACACCAATGATATTCACGGGCTTTATAAAAAAGATCATTCAACCTTTTATGGATAAAATTTTAGTGGTTATTATCAATGAATAATTATTGTACTTCTAATTCATAGACGATCATGGACTTAATTAAGACATCATCTTGAGTATATTGATAGTGCATCAACTTTTTCAATACTAACCAAATGCCAATTCCAGATTGATAAAGTGGAATTAAATTTCTATGTCATCACAGTGGTAGGAGTGTTATTTTATATAGAGAATGTTTCATCCATTATATATTATGTTAGACACCATAATGACTTTCAATTTTGGATATATTGGGTTTAACAGGTTTTTATATTCATTTTTTCATGGACATATCTCATTTGGTATCACTGATGATTAGGCTAACGAGGAATGGAGTGAATTTTCATTGTTTATATTATTTTTAGAGAGCATATTCAATACATAAAATTCTTGATGACTTCAGTATCTATCTTCAATTTACCTATTTTGTGTAAAAAATACCAATCATTTTAACACATCCAAAGATGAACTCGTAGATGCACTAATATGTGAGGATCATGTAGATTCTAATTCTTCATGATATCTAAGTACTCATGAGAGGAATTATCCTAGTCAAGATCCAAATTTATCTAAGAGGGTTAATTCCATGAGATAATGGAGAAATTATCTATTGGGGGATAGGTTTGTGGTATACACATACAATATGAGCCTTAGGAAAACCATTTATCAGTAGGACAAGATTCCCCAGTTGAGAAGGTGGGTCAATTTGGTATAATAATATGATTTAGAGTTGTATTAAATGCTAGTTAAGAAAAATTTCATTACAAATTCATTGATTCGAATGATATAGATAGATGAAGTTTGATAATCATATGATTAGTGGATAATGGTGGAAATATTTCCAGACATGCATATAGATGTTATGGAGTCCCATTGACAAGTATCTTAGAAATCAACATCTATTAAACCCATTAATTTGCACCAAATCAAGATAAAGTAATTATCTTATCTAAAGGTATTATTTCAAATAGATTTCTCATATAGCTGGGATCCAATAGCTGAATGGTCTCTTAGAAGTGACGGTTCACTTACTGTACAAGATAGCGTTTGGGTTCCATTTAGATTTCCAGAGGAACTGATGGATTGTTTCTTACTTCGATATAGGAAATGAATCCTGGTACTAAAAATATACATCCTAATCTCTATAGAATATTATAATGGGAATGAATTAAGAAGAAGGTACTGTGATTTGTGGAGATATTTTGAACTATCTATAGGATAAATCCAAAAGTTATAGGTCTTCCAGTATTTTGTAGCCTCTATTTATTCCAGTGTGGAAATGGTATGATGGTAATATGGATTTTTGGAGATGGTAACCTAGGAAAAACCATAATAATAATTCAATATGGGCCATCATAGATCAACTGATGAAGGTATCTCACCTCATTCCAATCAAGGAGACATTAACTATTGATGATTTGAGTAGTCTCAACCTATGTGGAATAGTTCGGTTGCATGGTGTTCAATAATGTATCTTTTTTTACAGAGATCCTTAGATAATTCATTGGTTCTATAAGGTTATTCATAAGTCTTTGGGAAGGATGGAATTTCAGATAAAATCATAACATTCATGGATTATTGGTCTATCTAAGTGGACCAATAAGATTTTTGAGGATATGTTTTGGGATTATGTTTTGGGTTTTGATGGTTCATGGGAGAAGCATATGGAACTTATGGATTTTTTGTATAACAAAATATTAAAGGAATCAATTTAGATGGAACCATTCAAGGATTTTTATGGTATGATATTTTTTTTCCTTTTTCTTATTTAGTGGGGGTTTAGTCATTACAAGGTATGCCCAGTCTTGGTAATGAGAAATATAAGAAGGTTTAGTTGAAGATGATTTATTTTATAAACCTGTAGAAGAGGCATAAATCTTATGTTTACCATTATATATAACCACTTGAGTTTGAGGTTGTTCATCATGTTTTCCTTTGGGTGCTTCCAATAATAGGGGTAATATCATATCAGGAAATAGAGAATGTAGGAATCCATTTTTGATAAGATATTTGAGATAATAGAAAGGTTTGAAATAGTGGAATACCTATTCAACCTTTAACAGTGTTATAGATACATGCCTTATGTATTCCATGTATCACAACTTCATAAATATTTTTTTGACCCTTCTCGTGTGGTTGACATAGTAGACATTAAGAATTTTTTATATGGTTCTTTTGAGGAGCATCTGATAAATATTGTGGACCATAGTTAGAAGTATCATTGTGCAAGGACCATACAAATAGTTTGAGTGTAGTTGTATCATGAGTTTGTTCAGGATGAGACCTAGATGTGGGAGTTAGATAAGAAATCATTGTGGAAATACTTTTTCACCATGGCCCCATAGTGATACATGGATCAGCTCATGGATGGAATTTTAAATTAAGGGGACTTTGTATGATTCCATCATTTTTTTATGTACGACACTCTTTGAGTTTATTCATTAAAAATATTTTTTCGGTTCCCTTATCTTTAGTACTTTCTAGTCGATTCAAATTTGTAGATAGAGATCATATTTTAGGGATATGGTATAATTTTATAAGTTCCATATCTATTAGAATTAATAGTGTCTTGGTAGAAATGTTTTAAATAGTCTTACACAGGTTTTCCATACAGTTAGAAGGTTTTAGAGGATGTTTGAGATCTTCATTGGATTTTGGGGATTAATGTTATATGTACGAAATTTACAAGGTGTGTAAATTTTTTACTCGTTGTGTAATATTTTTCATCTTTTTTTGATAGGGATACATGTCATGGATGGGTTCATGGTGTTAATTGGATTACACATCACGAATATACAACACATGGCGTGTAATGTATGATAAACGTTAAAATAAAATGATGTGAAAAAAATTCGGTGTACCTCATAATTATTGGTTATACACCATGTAATATAAATATATTTCAGGTATTCCATTGGATGGTATGTTCATAGGGTTTTCCAGTGCATATGTTATTCATTATTTAGGTTCAATCCTTGCTCTTCTCAGGCCCTAGGTGTTTTATATGATATTTGGGAGAAATTTCATACCTTTAATACATCATGGTTTAGTGTTTTATCCTATTTAAGACCCGTTTCCTTGGAATTATTCACCTTTTCTCATTAATCCATTAATGTTGCCTATTCTTTTGATTTCAATTGTGGAAAATGGTGTGGATCATGTTTCAGGGATAATCTAGGTTTGGATTCTTTATAGATCTCCTTTGAATCTTTTCTATAATGGTGATTCCTTTCTCAGTTTTTCTATATTTCCAATCTATGGTAGGTGTTTTAAAACCTAACCCATTGGTCACATTAATTTTCATGTATATAAAATAATAAAATTTCAATGACACAATGTTCAAATTAATAAATTGAAAAATGAATGGGGATAATTCATTGATTGTAATATTCTTTAGAACCCATTGGATTTACTAGTTTTATGACATGTCTAATGGATTCCTTTTGGGTGAGAAAACAATTACTTAATAATGGATTTTGTAATGGTTTAATGTGTTTTTAGCATAAAAATATGTTTCATGTGATTTATAATATTGGATCACTTTAGTAATAGCTTATGGGATTTTGTGATTATTGTAGATGATTTGATAAATGAATGAAAGATAAATTAATAGAAAAATGATAATTTTTTTAACTAACCTGTGAGGATTATGATGTGATATCATGATATAAATTGTGTTAATACATATTGATTTGATGGTGAAATAAACACACACACACACACATATTTACTCCTAGTGATGATGTAATTCTTATATAGTGACCATGGCCCAGTTTTATGCTCAAATAACTATATAAAGGGTTATACCCAGTGAATTGTAATTCATATATAGAGGTATGGGAATAGTTTTATGATTAAATAATTATATATGGGGCTTTATCCTATGATGAAAAGAGGATTATACCCTGGGAATTTCATAGAGGTTGAAATACATCTACATAGCTATTTTCTCAGTTCTGTTCTTTTTATACAGTTTATGGTTATGGGTGGAATGGATGTGATACATTCATATATACATTCCATCATGGTGTCAAATCATGTTGATTTATGTATTGTATTAATTGATTAAATATTAGAATTTTTTATCACATTATTAAATGGAATTATTATGAAATTTGTTTCATATATACATAGTTATAGCGACCCTATCCTAATATATGTAGAAATTACAGCATTTTTTCGGAATAATTAGAAATTTACGAAATTAGATTCTTACAGAACATATTAGTTTAGTGCATTTGTAAATATGTAAATGTAAAAAATTATACATAAGGGAACTACATTATCTCACACTGGGGTTTTCATGTCCAACAACCTTCTTAAACACATCATACAAAATATATATATTCATAACCTAGGAAATGAAACCAGAAAAATGTGTGAGATTAGATTATTGGTAAGGGTAAAATGGGGTACATGTAAGCATAAACAAGATCATAGTGGTATGAGAACATGATGGTAAAATTTTAAGATCATACCCTTTAAATAATAAGATTATAAACATGAATCATTGAATTATTATTATTAAATAATATGATATGTATCATAATGAAATAAAGAAAAAAATCCATGATTCAATTAAAAAGGAATAAGACATGGAATTTCGAAATATAGATAAGAATATATTGTGATTTTTATAGCAGCCAACGAATTGCATCTAATTCAATCTTAGCAGTATGGGTGTAATCCCCATACAATTTTGGTAGTCATGGTTCAATCCTGTGGCCATCATAGTACTATGAATTCACTACCCATATTAGAATGGTTTTAATGGTTCACTACCATATCCATATTATTACTCAAGTTTCACTTCAAATATCATCTTATTAGTATGAGTTCACTCCACATATTATCATAGTAGTCATGATTTACAGTCATGGCCATATTAGTATCCATGGTTCACTCCCAAGACCTTCATAATCTAACTCATTCGATATAAATCATCACCCAATTCATTAGAGGGATATATAGGTTCCACACAACTCATTATTAAATAACACATTAATGTACCAAAATATTATAAAGAATCATATCATTACCCATGAAATTATATGGGTTTTATGAAAATGTAATCATATATTTACCTATGGAAACTACAGGTTTCATAATCATTCCATCAATACATATCACATGAATAGAAGAACATTTCATTAATCTATAACCCATGAAGTATATACATATTTCATAAACATATAAACTATATATTATATCATATTTCATAAACCTCATTCCATATAGTGTAATCCATTCAGAGAGAAATACGAATTGAAACATTGGATAATTTCCCAAAAAATACTGAGTTACACTAATGGATGTCATATTGGATGGAAAATTATGGGGAATTATAATTTGAAACACTATTCTTGAGGAATATATATTTCATTCCTTAAAATATTATTTTAATACATAGACATTCGGAAACAATTTTCAGTGAAAATAATTTGAAATTAAAGAAAGAAGTGTTGAAATCCTTTTGAAAATATTTTCCCATAAAAACTTATAAAACAAGAATAAAAACACTTTAAAAACATTTTTACCTTGAAAACATATAAATTAATATTGAAAACATCTGGTATAATTTTTCTTTTAAAACATATAATATAAACATCAAAACATTTTTAGACTATTTTTTATTGAAAAAACTATGAAAACATAAAAATAATGCCTAAAAAGTCATGATAACAATTTCTTTTAAAATAAATTGGAAAATTGTAAATAAAATTTTAAAATATTTTAAAAACCATTTCATTTAAAATGATTTAAAATACTATAGAGAAAACTATAAAAAATTTAAAATAATTTCATTGAAAATTCATTAAAAACCTATAATGATATATTAAAAATGTTTTAAAAACCAGTTATTTGAAAATAAAATGAAAAAATATAAATATATATTGAAAAAAAATTAAAACCATTTATTTGAAAATAAATTGAATACTTATATTGAATTATTGAATAAAAAAATTTAAATACATTTTATAAATCAAGGTTTTTAAAGAACACATATTTCTAACTGAAGAGAGAGATAAAGTCAGATATTCTTAAAAACATTCTTAATAATATTATTTACCAAAGAGTTGAAAATGGTACCAATGAATGAATATATATTTAACAAAATTAGGAGAAAAAATTAATGAGTTCTCTTGGTATATGGAATATACAATCTCATCAATGGTTTTACATTCATGTATAATATTAAAAAATGATGAGATTGTCTGAAAACATATTACAACTTGGTAACATGGAATTATACCCCAATTGAAGAAAATTAAATTAAATTAAGTTTAAAATATCAATAAAATAATTATATTTAACATTTATCATTTCAATGGTTGTAGATAAACCACATAGATAAATACTGGTGCATAACATGACATTTGTCTTAATGAAGGAAAATTGAGAAAAAATTAATTTACCAATTTGGTAACTTTTGAAACCTAAACCCCATAAAAGAAATATAATTAGATGGATATGTAAATAACAATAATTTTTATTAAAATAATAATATAATAAATATACAGGTAGTATACACACCATATATATGAAATATGGGGTGAACATGGCTTTTATCTCCCAAAAAATATATGTGAGACCAGAAAACTCGTACTATTTGAGTAACCATAGAATCATAATACCCATGAAAGAATAAAAAAAATTTAAAGAAGTTAGTACCATTATATGAAAAAAATTTATGACATAAAATTTAAAATAGATGTATAGACAGCAGACTAATGAAATGAGTGTTGAATATGGAATGTATCTCATGAAAATAAAATATGAGATGAAATTCCCTTACCTTATTTATTGACTTTAACGTACTCATACAATACTCATGTATAATAATTATAATTTTTTTATTTATATTTTAAATAACCATATTATTATATATATTACAACATATTGTTTTATTAGGAAATTGTATTCCTTTTTTATTAATAATTACAAGTTATGGTTTTCTATCAGGTAATATTCTCTTCGCATTTTTTCCTGTGTCGTATTTAGTTTTATTTATTTTCCTCATAAATTTATCATGATTTATAGAATGTAATCCATGATTTAAATATCATTTGTATTAAATATTTATTTATTTATAATATTAAATGAAATATATAATTACGAAACTGAAAACATCATTAATGGAAATAGTATATCATACATACGCATGAGGTTGTTTCTGTTTTTCATAGTAATTTCGAAATAAAAAAACTAAATTACATATATGTATATATTTAAATATATAATATAACAAAACTTGAATTGATATTTCATATATATATCATATAATTTCCCTACACTGATCCTTAAAACATTCCTTATAGTGTGTGAACAAATCACATCACTTTGTGTAGGAAGTAGTCCACACTTCCTGAGACGAAATTATGCTATTTACAAAAAAATTAATTTTTTAGGGAATGTGTTAAATAATAATTAAAGAAGAATAAATAAATCATGTATATCATATAAAAATAAAATTCCATTATAAATAGAAACTATAAAGGTTGGTAATGAAGAAACAAAAAACATCATTTCCTATAGTGGTAGTTCACTATACACTAGAATGGTATGTTAATTACCCATTAAATGGATGTGTGTGCATGTGTGTGTTTAACCCTTAACATAATAACATATTAGTATACTAAGGATAAAAAGTCTATTATTTATGCATGTAATAATAATAATTGATATAGAGGACAAAGAAAATAATGTTAAGGATCTTGTGGAAGGATGTTACCTCTTCTTTCGGTAAATGTTTTTCATTTTCACCAAAGGGCATCCTTGGTTAGATTTAGACCAAAAGGGAGGAATTAAAGAGGAAGGTATGGATATTGTAAGGTTAATTGGGTAGTTACTATCAAAACATATTTGGTTTTAGTGTTTTGGAAAAAGGGGGGAGTTGGTGGCCTTTCATTGGGAGGGGAGGGGACACACTTGGAATTTTTGAAACAAATGTTAGGTGTACCCAAATTTTTAGATAAAACATTCATCATTAACCTATGAAACACAATAATTGAAGGTTTATGGCTGAATATATGGCCATAAAATGGGATTTTTATAATTTTATAAGTCATTTTACCCCATAATATTATGGTATATTCCCTTATGAAGATTGATTTTACAATAATCACTATAATTATTGTCAATAACTGTCACTAAACTTTTTGACTAAAAAAATAATTTGATAATACTAGAATATAAATGTCATACTGATTAAAATATTTTACGTCCATTTTTAAAAATTAAATTCATATAAGTGGAGAAAATATTTTGAACGCTAATCTCTTTGTCATGTCGAGAAAGCAGGGTTTTAAAATGAGAATGTTCAAAAGGTCATTAACAATTTATATATAAATTGAATATAAAAATTATCAAAATGACTTAAATTGGATTAATATATTAATTATTGATCTATTTGTACTTTGAAATTAACAAGGCATATAATTTAACTATAATAATGAATTATATGAAAAAGTAGTTTTGAATTATATTTTAGTGTTTTTCATTATTCTTCCAAAAATGATGTTACTTAGAAAAATCCCAAAAATTCACCATAATATAATTTTTACATTCCTAATCCAAAAATAATGTTTTTATTATGAAATTAAATTTGAAAAAGATTCTATTTTTTTAAATAGATGTTTATAAAAACCAGTTTCTTTAAAATAGTATTTTTAAACATATAAATACATTAGTAAAATATTTATTCCTTATTATCAACATGTTTAATTTTTTAAAAACTATTGTAAATAATATTTTAAAATTATTTATTAAAACTAATATTAATATTTTTAATTTCTAAAATATAACTATCTCATAAAAAAAATTATGTAAATAAAATGATGTTTTTAGGATCTTGTTGTTGTGTGGGACGAAAGCCAAGTCTGTATCGTGATTATCAAAGCTAGTCTAAGTCATACATATAACGAATAACAGATAAATTTTGTTCCTTAATATATATATACATATATATAAACTATAATAAATTTTTCATGAAATTAAAAATATATAAAATATTTAATTAGTTTTTAGATAAATATGTCATACATTCTCAGTGTATTACATTCTACCCCCATTAAAATGAATTTCTCTCTCAAAATTTATCTAGGTTATAAGAGGTATAATTCTATAAAGTTCCTTTCATATAAACACACATTATAAAAATTACTACTAAAAATTTCTTTAAAAATGTAATGTTGGAAACATAATTGTTACACAAAGTAACTCATGAATATGTTACCACATAGGAGAAAATTTGTAGAAAGTAAAAACATGCACTTATAGGAAAAGATAAAATATTAATACGGAGAGATTATGGACATCAACAAAAAAATAATTGATTAATCATTGGAAAGTTGAAAGCCACAATTTCATAAATATGTGATGATTTAACATTCCATCGGTTCACCATATAATGTGTTATTAAGACAAAATTTTATTTCTAGACCATTTTAAAAAAGTTGAATAATTTCCAAAAAAACATATCCTTGCTTGATTTCGGGAAAACCTCACCATTTGTTTTTACTTTTTCAACGCCCAATTCATATCATACACTAGGGAATGATTGTGAATATGTATTTATTTTGGAAATAATATATACTGAGTTCTGTAAATATAATTATAGGTCATTCCATATGAGTTTTTTAGAACAGAAAGAGTATCACATATTTTCCAATATGCATAAATCCACATGTGGTGAGAAAATAAATTAATCTCAAAGACTTCACCTGAATATTAACTTAAACTATTCATAAAGGGTTAACCTCATAACCATTATAAAAGTTTAGAATCAAATTATTTATAACAAATTTCACTATATCATCTTAACATTGACTAAACATATAACATAAAGTAGATATTTGTTATCTATTTCCAATCATGTGAATACCGTCATCGTATATTTTCTTGAAATATGGTAATAACATAAATTACTATAAATCCTATTAAAAAAATCATGCTCCCTTATTCCTAAGATCACTGGATCAATTTATTGAATCGATGATTTTGTAACCATGATCTTTGATCTCATAGACCACATTGTCAACAAATACTTTATTAGTTCAGATGTCATAAATACTATCCAATTTTTTTTATCCATATCATCGCCACTACATACAATCGAAACAGAATTGCTTCAACATCATGAACACATTACAGGTTACCAAATATTATTTCAAAATATTAACTTTCTATTGAATCACATTTCTATGTCTTAATCACCATTCAAAATATCCTTTTCAATACTTAGAAAAAACATATACTAATAATACCTCTATATTTTATGAATCATAATATTTTTAATTCCAAAACATATGGACATCAATCCTAAAACATTATCCTTAAATAATATATCATGCTTTATTATCTTATCCCTTAATAAGGATTTATTATAATATGAAATATGAGTCATGTTTTAAGGTTCATCAACCTCAATACAAATATTATTCTTATGTTAAAGGTAAATAATACTATAATAATATCCCAAATGTTTTACATGTCGTTTGCAGTCTCATTATATTCCGCAGTGTAATCAATACTCACAGACCTTACAATTTCAGATCATGATATTTCTACTTAGGATATTTATTTCAATCATTCCCATATATTCCACATATAAAACATTAAATTATAACCATATACCTTATAGTTAATTCTACTAACTAAGAAAAAAAGGAATAGGTAAAGAATCAATTATCATACAAGGAAACCGCATAATCAGGAAAAATTAATTGTAAAATGGCTAATAATTTCTCATAATTCTTTCACATATGAAACCTTAGGTGTATCCTTGGTTATTAATAGTCAAATTCTATTTAAATCCTACATTATGGTTCATGAAGTGTTTATGAATTCCCAAAGCATATCTTTCATGAGTGTCAAACCTAGTGTGCAGTAATGCCAGTTTTCATGAACCATGTTATGTCATGTTAGGCATGGCTATCCTTGTTATTGTTGTTACTCCTAGGTACATCATTTAAAAATCACCATCTTGTTTTAGTATCCATATAGTGATAATTATCTTGGAATCCACTCTCTATATCCTTTAACCAGATTTGAATACATTGTTATATACTTTTTCATATAATTTGACATATCCTTTGACAATAAATTAGGGCTCAAACTAAGGTATTTTCATAATAACTTCTAAAGGATAACTAATCCTTTCATCCGATACAAACTTTAGAGACCCATTCATAACTTATATATACTTGAAATCATTTTTTTGAAATAATTAAAACATTAAAAATTAAATTCCCTATGATGGTTTTAGTTTCATTCCTTTGGAAACGTGGAAACCAAAACTATGAGACATAAGGTAACTACATAATCTCCCTCTACATTCTTCATGAATGAACACATTATTAGAGACTTCATACTTAATACATATATTTATAACCTAGAAATGGAAACACGAAAATAGAGTGATCACAGGTTCTTATTAATGGTAATAATGTGATACACGTAACCATAGTCATTATTATAGGGGTATGTGAACTTGATTATAACATTAGAATATCATACCCTTCATATCATAAGTTCAAAAAAAGGAATACTGGGAAAAAAATATCAGTAGTCCATAATACATGAGTCCTAAGGAAATAAAGAACATATTCAAAGAACACATTATAGAATAATAAAACATGTAATTTTGACAGACACACATGAATATAAAATTATTTATATAAAGTCAACTAATTTTTTCCAAGTCCATATTATTAGTATGGGTTCACTCCCAATGATATCATGGTAGTCATTTGTCAATCCCATGTCCATTTTAATATTATGACTTCACTCCCCATACCATTTTTCTAGTCATTGTTCACTCCCATGTCCATCATAATAGTCTAGGCTTACTCCCATGATCAATATAGTATTATGAGTTTACTACCCATACAATCATGATAGTAAAGGTTCACTCACATTTTCATCTTAGTAGACATGGTTCACTCCTAATACCATATTAGTATATCTGATGAGATAAAAAATATTATCTAATTCATTGTAGGGAGATATTGTTCTCACCCATCTCAAAATTAAATCATACATTAATATTCCACTTGATCATAAATAATCATATCATAACCCTTGAAATTAAATCGGTGTCATAAAAAAGTAATAATATCATCAACTATGGAAAATTTATATTTCATAGTCATTTCATTGAATAATAACTCATGAAAGGATTCATGTTTCATAATTATATAACCCCTGGATGTGAAAACAATTTCATAAACATAAAACCAGTCAAAGAGAACCGGTTTTCTAAGCATCATGATATTATATATAAACAATTCAGAGAAAGAATATTAATGGAGACTTTCGATTATTTATTCTAAATGAATGAGTGATACCAATGGATTTCATCTTATATGGAAAGTAATTTAGAAAAATATTTTTAAAATATTTTCTTGTGTAAACTATACTTTCTTCTTTAAAAAATTATTTTAAAACATTTCTTCTTTTCAAATCCATTTCTTGAAATTATATTGAAATCATAGAAAGATATCTTAAAATAATTTTGATTTCATTACATAGAAAAATAATAAAATATTCTCGAAAACATTTGGAAAACCTTTTCCCATTGAAATAATATTAAATAACTTGAAATTGTTTTTAAAACCTTTTTACTTGAAAAATTATGAAATAATCTTCTAATCATTTTAAATCCCTTCTTATTTGAAAACACTTTGATAACATAGAAAGAACACCAGAAAGTATTGTGAAAAACATATATTTTTAGATAATTTAAAAACATATATAAAATATTGAAAACTATATAAAAAACATTTCATGAAGAATAATTTTAAAAATTATAAATAGATTGTTAAAACGTTTAGAAACCATATTATTTGAAAATATTTTAAAAACATAAAAAGAAAGAATAAAAAAAGTTATGTGAACAATTTTATTGAGATTAATTTTAAGATATATAAATAAATCATGAAAAAAATTAAATAAATTGTTGAAAATAATTTTAATAAATATAAAAAATTCTTGAAAACATTTGGAAAATAGTTTTAGAAAACAGTGTTTTAAAGGATCATAGATTTCTGATTGAAGAGATAGATAGAGTAGGTTTTTCATCAAAAAATTATTAATAATTTTATGTACCAAAGAGATTAAAAATTTTACCCGTACTTGGATATATCATCAATATACAGATGATAAGAAATGTTATGAGTTCTACTGGGAGATGGTTTATAAGTTATCATCAATCGAATAACATTCATAAGAAATATCGATAAACGATTAAATTGTTTCAATAACTCTTACCACATGGTAATTTTAAATTATACCCCCATATAATAAAATTAAATTATATGATTCATAAAATATCATTAAAAAATAATTAGTTTCATTATTTTTAATTTCTAAAGTAGTATATATAACTCATAGAAAAATATAGGTGTACAACTTGTCATGTGTCTCAAAGAGGGGAAATTGAGGGAAAATTACTTTACCGATTTGGTGATGTTTGAGACATAAATCCCCTAAAAAATATTAATAAATTTATATTTAAATAACCATAAATATTATTAAAATAACAATATAATAAATCCATGGGATTTATGCACACAACATATCCGGAATATGAGGTGAACACATCTTGTGTCTCACCAAAAAAAGTGATGTGAGAAAACCCTTAGTACTTGAGTAAACATAGAATCATGATCCTCGTGAAATAATTAAATTAATTTTAAAGAACCTAATATCATTAAATAAATGAAATTAATGATATATAATATAATTAGGATTTATATACACAACAAAAAACATGTTTTGAATATGGAATGTGTCTCATAGAAATAAAAAGTGAGATGAAATTACCTTATCTTGTGTCTTAAAATTTATCATAATCATAATAATATCCAGTATTAATAATATTTTTTTATTGTTTATAATTTATAAAACCTTATTATTATATCTAACACTATATATGGGTCATTAAGACATTATATTACCCTATTATTAACAATTATATATTAAGGTTTCACATCATGTAATATCCGTTGTGTCTTAATTTGATATATTTTTCTCATCATACTAATATCTTGATTTCAAAAATGTGATAATTAATATATATATTATTTATATGAATTATGTGTTTATTTCTCAAAATCTTATTAATATATAATTATGAAATGAATGACACCATTCATGGAGATGGTAGACCATACGTACACAAGAACGTTGTTTTTGTTTTTCTTTGGAATATTTAAATGAGAAAGTAAATTATATATGTATATATATATATATGTGTGTGTTAATGTAATATAATTTTTATATCATTAATATGTCATATATATGGTATATTTTTAGTAAACAAAACCATAAAACATTCCATGTGGTCCGTGAACGAATCACATCACTTTAATGAGGTTGTAGTCCACACTTCTATATATGAAATTATCATATTTAAAAAAATATAAAGCATGAAGGAATGTGTTGTAAAAAAATTACAGACATAGAAATAAATAATATATATCACATATATAATATAAAAATATATTTTCCATCATAATTCCCATCCAGAAGTGGTTTTGAAGGAAAAATGAACAACTTAGTTCCATGATGTGGTAGTTCATCTTTAACTAGAATGGTATGTTTGATAATCATTAAGTGAAAGCATGTGAAAGGGTATGTAGAACACTTATCATAAAAAAATAATAGTAAATTATGGATTATAAGCCTTTTATTTTTTCATGTATAATAAATTTTCAATTCACTTTGAATGAAATTAATTTAAATGAGCTTCAGTAATGAATTTTCCTCTTTTTTGGGGAACACATTTTGGTTTGCACCAAAGGGCTTCCTTGGATGGATTTCCTTCCAAAGAGAGGATTCATGGAGGAATATTTTGATTTTGGTTTGTGAATTGGGTGGATATTGGAAAATTATATGTGATATTACAGCTGTGAATAAGGGGGATAGGTGGTTTCCTTTTATAGTGATGGGAGGGGATACATTTTGGTTTTTTAAGACAAGATAGGTGTACCAATGTTTCTAACATAAAAAAAGTCATCCAAAAAAAAACCATTAAATAATTGAAGAATTGTGTTTCAAATATTTCCATGAAACGAGTTTCATAATGGTTTTTATCTAATTTGGATCCTTATATTTAAGGTTTATTCCCATGAAAAGCTTAAGTTTACATTAATCGACTTAATTAATCATAATCACTTTTTGAAATGTTTTTTTCAAAAAACTAAGTTAATATTATAAGACATTAAATATTATTATGATTAAAAACGTTTATGTTTTTTTTTTGAAATTTAATCCATAGAAGAAGATGAATTAGGTTTCACGATAATCCTATAGACGTGGTGAGAAATATGGGTTTTAATGTAATAATGTTTATAAGTTCATTATGCTTCTATATCTAAATTAAATTTAAAGATGATTCTAATGAACTAAATTGGATTAATAGGTGAATTATTGATCTATTTTAACATTAAACACATCATATTAAATAATTTAACTACATAAATAAAGCAGAAAAAAATAGTTTTGAATTAAAATTCAGAATTTATCTCAATTCATCAAAAAAATGTTTTTTGTTAGAATAATTTAAAAAATTCATCCTAATATAATTTTGAAATTATATATTCAAAAATGAAAATTATTTTTTCTGAATAAATTTTTAAAAGTTTCTAAAATTAGTTTTACAATTTTACATAGAAGGACATAAAAATTGGTTATTTAAAAATAGTATTTTCAATCATATAAATAATTGACTAAAATTTTTATGACTTATGAAAAATATGTTTTATTTATAAGTAAGATGTAACTAATTTTTAAAAAATTGTTATTACTAACCATATTAAAAAATTTATGATCTAGGTAATATCAATGTAGGTTAAATAATTATAACAATAAAATGATGTTTTGTAGAAACTCGATGTTGAGTGTAACACAAGACTAGTCGGTGCCACATGTATCACATATTATTCTAAGTCTCGTATGTAATGTACGAAATCCCAAAATGGTGATTTAATATATATAGAAAAATATGTTCAATGTTACTTCAATTAAAAAATATTAATAAGAAGAAACTAATTTAAAAATAATCCCAAAATCTTGAGGTTTTTCAATAGTGGTGTTGGCATACAATGTTTTACTAACACCCTATTCATTACGTAATTTAGTACCCAAGAAGATTACATGGATGAATATTTGGATTGGGTAAATGGGTCATATTTATAATACTTTATTGATGGATGGGATGGATTTTGTAGATTAAACTGACATGGTGTTCGAGACCGTGGACATCTCAGATATTTATGTTAGATGATTCTTTTTATAGTGTTGTTCTCTGTTTGACATATAGATTCATTCATCCTTTAATTATAGGGTTATTTATTTTTTATTAATTGATTACTTATTTTATTTCTATGTTTTATGATATACTATTCCCACTATTTCACTACTCTATTTTGAATTAATATTGTTTTTTTATGAATTCTAATTGTATATCAGGTGGTATAGTCTCCCCATTATATACATCATGACCCTAATTCAAGTTTCTAATGACCAAAAATTTCATTTATGTAAATGCCTCTCGATATAATTAAATTTATCATCATGTAAAATTTTTATATAAAATGTGATATTATTTGGTTTTATGTTTTTTATTTTCAAATATTGTTATGAATTTTGATAATTGCTAATATAGTCGTTGAACAGTGATCAAATGATTAGTATAAATATTGGGATTTAAAAAATCCAATTTACTCAGAAAAAGGAATTTATGGCCTCATCCAGTAGACTTTCCCCATATGAATCCCATTTATCAAAGCTTGTAAAGGAGGTGGCGTCATTGGGCATCGCTCTATACCAAGCCCAAGTTGAGCTTCAATATGTTAATCTTGAGCAGAACATCCAACGGGAGAAGTGGAAGTTGATAAAAATTTCCACTTTTGTGATGTTATCTGAGCCACCCCAAGAGTCTATCACCATCGTGCACCTTACCCTAAGGACTTATGTGTGTGTTTTAAGGGGTTATGTAAAAATTCCATAACACAATTATTATGTAAAAATATGATACATTAATTTTATTATTGTTACTTAGAAAATATTTTTTAAAGAAAAAATAGTTTTTTTAGTTAATATTAAATTTAGAAATATATTTTAATGAATTAATGTATTTTTAATTAAATATTATTTTAATAAAATATTTTTTTATTATTATTAAATTAATTTTTATTAAATATAAATTATCGCATAATTTTATGAATGCAATTGTTATTTTTATTAAGGTCTGAAAGCCGTTTCTGTCAAAACCCATGAATTTTCGATAAATCCTAGTTTTTAAAAAATGGAAAACTTCACATATTTAAAAAATTATTTTCATAAAATGAATATTGTTTTTGGGATCATGATGTCGAAATTATCCAATAATATTTTTTTCATAATTTTTTGAGACATTCAAATTTTTGGGTAAAAATTAAATACCCTTTAAATATATAATGTGTTTTATGACATCATAATGACCCAATAGTGATGTAAAAAAATACTATAAACATTATTTCCAGAAATTATATGTTTTAACATTAAAATAATGTGATTTTAGAAATGTTTGATTTATTTTACAATGCTTTAGTGGACCCTTAAATACTTATAAAACATTTTTCCTTTTTAAATTGTTTTCCTTGAGAGTGTGACTCACCTCCACATAATCCAACCTATTATTTTAAGAATTTATGCCATTGGTCTAATAAAATATTGTTCTATAATCCCCTTTGGCAAAAACCAAGGGCAAAAACCACAGTCTGGGTTGTGGTATTGATTAGTTTAATGTGTAGTGACCCAAACCTAAATAATAAAGAATTCCCTCTCCTTTCCTATATAAACCCACCCAATATCCTACTTCATCTTCACTCAAAGCCTTTGTAGTTCGTCAAAAAACTTCCCTACTATATCTATAATCCTCCAAGTCTCCCCAATCTCCCATGAAGCCTCTCTGAAGCCTCTCCCAAGCCTTTGGGATAACACTACCATGTAAGGGATTTCCTCTTTTCTCATTTGTTTTCTCAATTTCATTAGGTTGTTATACCATTTTAATTTAAATTAAAAATGTTGTGGAATTATTTATCACCTCCACCATACTTCCATATTTATGTTTGAAATATTAGATACCCATTTCACTCTCATTTAATGCCGCCCATGTACACCTGTTACCATGCCGAAATTCCCTGAGGAATTTCTCTCTCCTCACTTACATTAAATTAATTCATTTTTATTATGAATGTTAATTCAGTGACATATGTTTTTACATGTTTCTATATGAACCCATTAGTGTATATTTCATTTAAATATGATCAGACATCCATTTATCTCTCATGAATCATTTTTATGAATTTTTATGTCACACCGTTATGCTGCCAAAATTGCACCGTGATTTTCCAAGCCAAAATCATTTTGTAGTGAATAACATACACATCTCTGTCAATGGGATTCAGAATTTTTCAAATATACATATTTAATGGTACATTAATTCATTTATTACACATTTATTAATTGTGTAATAACTTATGATGTTGAATTATTCCATGTATTATGATCCATGTGGCACACTTATGCAAGAAATGAAATGTTTTAAGAAGGGTGATCCCTGATAGCACTCCAATGCATTGGGTAAAGATTAGTATCATGATACATCAATTAAAATGAGAGTTTGATAATTATAATTCATGTTCAATGAGGTTTTAATCATTCTGCATGTACAGTGATCCTGGGCTCAAGAAAAAATCATGTTAAATGTTGTTGCCACATTTCCATGTTATGTTAATCATGTTATATCATGTATTTATGTTCATGTTTTTCTTATGCTACATTGATATTACTATTGACTAACATGTATTTTATCTTTAATGTTATTCCTTCTTAACTCTCTTAATGGTCTTTATAGCTCACCCTTTTCCTATGCATGTCCCCAGGCTATCCTATGCAATGCTAAGTACAAGTTAATGTAGTGGTCATGTAAAGGAAGTTTTCAATATGATGTTGCGTCCAATTTTTGGATTAGTTAGATGGCGTTCCTAAGCCCCAAATACCCTATACCTCTTGATATTCTATGTTTTATCAAGTAATTAATATGTAATAAATCATGTTTAAGTGTGAAATAAATGAAGGGTTGTCTTAGTTGGTATCAGGGGATAGGCATAGTTGTTTTTGGGAATAGAATTGGAAAACCCTTGTAAAGCCTTAGAGACAAGACTAAGAATAATATAACCATCCCTAAGTTTGGTTGAGATTTGAGTAAGTGGTTTATTTAGAAAGTATATCCCTGTCTAGATACGAGCAGGTAGAGATGGCTCTAGCACAGACGTACCTAGGGGTGAAAACCCAGACAAGACGTTTTGGGAATTACCCGGGCTATCCTGGTATATGACAACGAGACTTATTTAACTCTTGGTTACGACACTTCCCGACGATATTATTTATTAAATATACAGGATTAGTATAAACCCTTATTAATGGAATTAAAAAAATTCCCCTATTAATATATTTTAGAAAGTAGATCATGAATAACATAGATTGAAGAATAGGGATTCATTAGTTAAGGAAATAAAAGTTATTTATTAGTCATAAGTTTTGTCATTGGATTACCCTTTATGTGTTACCCATAAATTTCATTTTATTACATCCAATTTTTGGTAATAGGAGGACTTAGGCTAACAACTAATGTGAAGATTAATGTGATGAATGTGCTAATGTAATTCCCAATCAGATGGGAGCAGGATTTGAGAAGGTTGTCATGCTTATTTCTTAGTTAACTCAATATTTTATTTTAATAAAATCATGGGTCAAGGGGAAAGTTAAACCCCCCCCCAAGAAATAACAAGTTTCTATCGAGAGTTTCATGTGAAAAAGGCCTTATACTTTTAATGGATCATTTGATGCCTCGATCGCCGAACAATGGATCAACTCCATCTAAATGTTCTTATCCATCATTCAATGTTCTGAACAACAAAAGGTTCTAATAGATGCTTATCATATGGAGGTTGAATATAATCAATGGTGTAATTTGATAAAAAATACAAATTCTGAGGAGGATATCATGTCGTTGGAATGGAAGTATTTCCAGAAGATGTTTCTAGATAAATATTTTACCTGCACCCTCCGAATTAAGATGGAAAGGGACTTCCTAGACTTCAATCATAATGATGATTAATCAATTAGAGCATACGAGGCAAACATAAAAAGGCTTGCTTGATACACATATTTCTTTGTTGTTACCCCCAAAGGAATGGTTGACCTCTTCTTTGGTATGCTGAAACCTAGCCTGCGGAAAGCCTTGGCGATCCATGACTTCGACAACTATCATGAAATTTTCTGATGGGCCCTCAAGGTCGAAATGGAGATCAGAAAATCTCTGGGGTATCATGGGGATAAAAAACATATGGTGGACTTAAATTCTAGTGGTAAAATGGATAAATCCAATGGTTCTTTGAAAATCCAACACCCCACTTGCCAAAGGTGTGGAAATAAGCACCCCAAAAATTGCCTGAAGGGGACATGAAAATGCTTTAGGTGTCTAAGAGAAGGGAACTTGGATTTTAACTATTAGCAAGAAAACAATGCGAATACGAAAAAGGAGAGGAACGCTCCAATCGAACCTCTACGCTTTTTTCATTGCTTCATCATAGGTGAACTAGGGAACATTGAAACTAGTTCCCTAATCCAAGGGTTTTCAGAGGCAACCAATATCCTCCAATGAAATAGGGGAGAGATTTCGCCATGAATACCACCAATGTGAAACCCCAACAAAGATTTGGTGGTAGGTTTTTGAGTTATTCATTCAATAATAGAGAAAATACTTTTTTATTCTAGTTCTATGCATTTTTTTATATCCTGAATCTTTAGTAGAACAATCCCAACACCACCACAAATCAGGAAATTAAAGATGTCAGTGAGTATGACAAGTGGAGAAATCAATTCATACCATGAATATAACTCCTAAACTGTCATAATTTGTGGAGTGAACTTCTTGGAAAACCTCTTCATCCTCCCTCTGGTGTAATTTTAGGCAATATTCAGCATGGATTGGCTTTCCTTATATAGATCCAACATAAATTTACGTGGGAGGGAAATCACTCTCCATTTGGAGAATCCTCCCATGATTCTATACATGTTCAAGGAGGAAGATGAATCTTATTTAGATCCATAATCTCAATAATGGATATTACGGGCCTATGAGCTTGTGTTTCTAGCTCAGATGATTGAGTCAATGGAAGAAACCATCCTTGAAGACATTCCTATGGTTAGGGAATTCGCTGAAGTGTTTCCCAAGTAATTGAATGGTCTTCCTCCTACAAGAGATGTTGAATTATCAATTGATCTTATGCCTGTAGAATTTAAAATATCCAAGACTCAATATATAATAGTTGTTGGGGATCTTGAGGAGCTGAAGAAACAACTATAGGAGAATCTAGATGAAAGGTTTATATGCACAAGTGCATCACCATGGGGTGCACCAGTCTTCTTAATCAAGAATAAGGATGGGTCAATTCACCTTTTCATCGATTATCATGAGATTTCAAAAATCATCATAAAGAAAATTTATCATATCACACGAACTGATGACTTGTTCGATCAGTTCCTTGGAGCAGAATATATATACAATATGGATTAGTGGTTGGGATATTATCAAGTAAGGGTGATAAAGGAAGATATCCCCAAGACTACTTTTCGTACTAGATACAGGCACTATGAATTCATAGTAATGCCTTTCGGACCAACCAATGCACCACCAATAGACATGCACATGATGAATAGAGTCTTTATAGATTAACTCGACAAATTTGTGGTAGAATTTATAGATGATGTTATACTATACTCTGAAACCTAGGAGGATCATGAGGAGCATCTAAGAAATGTACTAGAGACCTTGCGGAAGGAGAATCTCTATGAAAAGTACAACATGTGTGTGTTCTGTTTGAAGGAGGTCTCATTTTTGGTCCATATCATCATAGGAAATGAGATATCTGAGAATCTCTCCAAGACAACTACAATTGAGGGATGTACAAGGCCAACATCAGTAACGGATATATGTAGCTTCTTGGGGTTAGCTGGATATTATCGACGATTTTTGAGAGATTTCTCATGATTATCCAACCCTCTTACTAAGATAACTCAGAAGGGAGTATAGTTTCCTTAGAGCGATGAATGAAATAAAAGATTCAAGGATTTAAATAGGAGGCTTATCACTGTGTCCATGCTCACTTTACCCATAAGTGGAGAACTTTTTGTGGTATTCCGTGTTGCTTTGAAGACGGGCTTGGGATTTCTGTTAATGCAAAATGACAATGTCATTGCCTACTCTTCAAAGAAATTGAATGTTATTGATACGAATTATCCAACACATGATCTAGAGTAGGTTTCAGTGATCTTTTCTTTAAAATTATGGTGGAATTATCTCTTTGGGTAGAAGTGTTAAATATATACAGACCACAAAATCCTCAAGTATATATTCAAACAGAAGGATTTGAACATGTTCCAACGAAGGTGGTTAGAGCTAATCCAAATATATGATTTCCCAATCCATTACCACTCTGGGAAAGAAAACCAGGTGGCAGATTCTCTATGCAGAAAGGATCTTGCATCTCTATCATTGATGACAATTTAAAAGGACCCAATCTTATAATATTTTCATAAGATGGACATGGGAATCATTAAGGGAAGATCATCATTAATCCTTTCTCAAATTATTTCTCAACCATTCCTCATGCAGAAAATAAAGGATGCTTAAAGAAAAGATGTGAAAATTATGAAAAGGGTGGAAGCTATTAGAAATGGTCAATCCTTAGAGTTCATGGTTGACAAAGATGTAATTGTGACATTTGGGTCGCGATTATGTGTACCATCTGACCCAAATATAAATAAGGATCTTCTGGATGACTCAAATAACTCAACATTCTCTATTCATCTGGGGAGCACAAAGATGTATCGAGATATCCGAGAGAACGTTTTGTGGGACAATATGAAAAAGGAGATTTTGGAATAAACATCAAATTGCCTGGTATGTCAGAAAATTAAGTCTAAGAGAAAATAGTCTAAGGGGATGATAAAACCACTACCCATAACAACATGGAAGTGGGACAAAAATACCATGGACTTTGTCACTAGACTTCCAAGGACATCCCGATGAAACAATTCTATATGGGTCATTGGGGACCATAATTCCAAGACAGCTCACTTTAAAGTTATTCAAGAGGACATATCATTAGATCAACTTGCACGGATTTACATCAAATATGTTGTAAGTATGCATGGAGTACCACTATCTATTGTATCTTATCATGATCCTAGATTCACCTCGAAGTTCTGGAAAAGTCTCCAATAAGCTCTAAGCACTGAATTGAACTTCAGTACAACCTATCATCCTCAAAATGATGGCCAATCTGAGCAAACTGTTCAAACACTTGAAGATATTCCATGAGCATGTTCTTTGGAATTAAAAACAATATGGGACCAACATATTCCACTAGTTGAGTTCTCATACAATAATTTTTTCCACTTGTGAAACCTAATGGAACCATATGAAGCCCTTCATGGGAAAATTTTCATAACACCGGTGTGTTGGAATGAATTCAGTGAGCATAAGCTGCTTGGACCATAAATGGTTAAGGAAATGGCAAAGAAGGTGAAAACTATTCAGCAGCACATCAAGGTAGCCCAGAGTTGATAGAAGAGTTATGCAGAAAACTATGGAAGAGACCTTCATTTTATAGTCAAATACATGGTATTTCTAAACATATTCCCATGGAAGAAGGGCATGAGGTTTGGAAATAAATAGAAGTTAATTCCTAGGTACATCGGCCCCTTTGAGATTCTTGATTTTTTCGGGGCTATGTCCTATCAACTAGAACTTCAACATAGAAAGGAAAAATTACATGATGTCTTTCATGTATCCCTCTTAAGGAATTACATACCAGACCCTTAATATGTACTCTCTTCAGAAGTGGTACAGTTAGAGGATGATTTTTCTTATGAGGAGAAACCAATGAAGATCTTAGATCATAGAGAAAAATTTCTACAAAACAAGACAATGACCCTCGTCAAGGTGTTGTGGAGAAACCACATGTTTGAAGAAGCAATGTGGGAATTGGAGGAAATGATGAAACAGAGTTACCCAAATTTATTTTATTTTGTGAAAAGGAAATTTTGAGGGCAAAATTTCTTAAGGGGGAAAGATTGTAACAACCCAAAATTTCATTAATGTAAATTCCTCTTGATCTAATTAAATATCACATTATGTAAAATTATTATATAAAATGTGAAATTCAGTGGTTTTATTTTTATGTATTTTAAAATATCATTAAGAATTGTTATCATTGCTAATATAGTCATTAAACAGTGATCACATGATTAGTATAAATATAGGGCTTTAACAAATCCAATTTACTCAGACAAAGGAATCGATGGCCTCATCCAGTTGAATCTCCATAGATGAATCCCATTTATCAGAGATAAGAAAGGATCTGGCTTCATTGGGATTCTCTTTTGACCAAGCCCAAGCAGATCTTGAATAGTTTATGCTTGAGCGGAACCGCCTACGGGAGAAGTGGAAGTTGATAGAAATTACCACTCGAGCGATGTTTTCTGATCCACCCCACGAGTCGGTTACCATCATGCACCATTACCTATGGTCTTATGAATGTGTTTAAAGGGGTTATGTAACCATACCCTATCACTATTAATATGTATAAATATTATACATTCATTTTATTATTGTGACTTTGGAAATAGTTTTTAAAGAAAAAATAGTATTTTTAGTTTATATTCAATTAAAAAATATTTTTTGGTGAATTAATTGATTTTTTAATTAAATAATATTTTAATAAATTGTTATTATTATTAAATTTATTGTTATTAAATATAAATGATCGTATAATTTTTTGAATGCAATTTTAATTTTAATTTTGGTTAGAATGTCGTTTTTGTCAAAACCCATTAATTTTGGATAAATGTTAGTTTTTATTTTAAAAGTAAAAATTAAAATATTTATGAAAGTATTTAGATAAAATAAATATTATTTTTGGAATTAGGATGTTGAAATTATTCAATGGTGAATTTTTCATAATTTTTTGAGATAGTCGGATTTTTTGGTAAAAATTAAATACTGTATAAATATATAATTTGTTTTATGACATCATAATGACCCAATAGTTATGTCATAAAATAATATAAACATTACTTTATAAATATATATGTTTTAATATTGAAATAATGTTATTTTATATTTGGTTGATTTATTCTACAAATCATTAGTGGACCCTTCAAGACTAATAAAACATTTTGTCTTTTTAAATTGTTTTCCTTGAGAGTGTGACTCACCTCCATATAAGCGAGCCTATAATATTAAGAAGTTAGGCCATTTTCATTACAAAATATTCTTTTCAAATTCCCTTTGGAAAAATCCATGCACAAAAACCATGGTCTGGTTTTTTGTATTGATTAGTTTAATGGGTGGTGACCCAAACCAAAATAACAAACAATTCCCTCTCCTTTCCTATATAAACCCACCAAAGATCCCACCGCCTTTTCACTAAAAGTCTTTTATGTTCTTCCAATATATACCCACCTATCTTTATATTTTTCTCAAGGCCCCCTAAACTCCCAATAAGCCTCTCTCAAGCCTCTCCCAAGCCTTTGGGTTCACACTTCCATGTAAGGGATTTCCTCTTTTCTCATTTTTGTCTCAGTTTCATTATGTTGTTATACCCTTTTAATAACATTTAAAAACGTCGGAGTATGATTTATCACCTCCCCCATACTGCAATATTTATTTATGAATTATGAGATACCCCTTTCACCATCATTTAATGCCTCTCATACAAACCTGTTACCATGCCAAAATTCGGTAAGGAATTTCACTCTCCTCATTTACATTCATGAAATTCCTTTGTATTATAAATATAAATTCCTTTAATTATATTGGGACTTGTTTTTATATGAACCTATTACGTTCCATTTCATGTAAATATTATGAAACACCCCTTTTACGCTCATCAACCATTTTTTATGAATTTTTATGTCACACTGTTATGCTGCCGAAATTGCACTGTGATTTTCCAAGACAAAATCATTATGTAGTGAATACCATACCAATATCTATATCAAGGTCATTAACCATTATTCACATATACATATTTAATGGTACTTTAGGCTGTGTATTCCACATTTCTTAATCGTGTAATAACTTATGACATTGATTGATTACATGTTATATAATAAATGTGGAACATTTAGGCATGAAATAATTGTTTTAAGAAGGGTGTGCCTTGATAGCGCTCCAATGCATTAGTAAAGATTAGAATCATTATAAGTCAAGTGAAATGATTTTTTACTCATTCTAATTAAATTTAAATGAGGTTTTACTCATTATCCTTGTTCAATGAGCCTTGGCTCAAGCTAAAATCATGTTAAATGTTGTTGCCACATTTCCATGTCATGTTAATCATGATATATCATGTCTTTTTGTTCATGTTTCTCTTATAGTCCATTGATATGCCTATTCCCTAAAATGTATTGTATAATTCATGTTATTACTTGTTAAATCCCTTACTGGGATTTAGATCTCACCCATTTTCTATGCATGTCCTTAGGTTATCCCATGCAATGCTAAGTATGAGGTAATGTATTGGTCATGTAAAGGAAGTTTTCAATATGATGTCACTTCATATGTTTTAAGTTGTTATATAAGTTACTATTCCCCAAAGACACTACAACTCTCAATATTCTATGTTTTATAGATAGCGTTTTGTGTACTAAATCATGTTTAAGTGTGAAATATAAGTAGGTTGGTCATAAAGTTGGCTACCACTAGCATATCAAGAGGTGAACATGAGGTTCTATAGCCAACCAGTTGGGCCACATGAGAGAGTATGATATTGGGGGGTGTAACTTGGGTAGTTCATAAACTTCATAGATCAATGATATTAAAATAAAACACTATTAAGGGTAAATTATACATTTATTCCATTTATAATTCATTTCCTATAATATTTTTTAATTCATTAACTAAATTATTTTTCTTCCTATATAATTCTAAGGGGGAATGAATTTTTAAACATTTATATAATTAAAAAAGGACCTCATGTTTTATATTTTCTTTATATGTGTTTATTTTATATCAAATTTTATTCTTATTTTAATTATCCATGTTTATGTCTGAATTATAAACTGGTATCAAAAAATATATCTATAGGTTGAAGTGTTATTAAAATTTTTTATTATATTATTATGTGTATTTCTAAAATTTTGTTGTGTTTTATTAAAATACCTATACAAATATGGGTTAGAAATATATCCATATGAGGTAGGATTCCATTATATTTTTATGAAATTGGTCATTCTAAAATATGTTTTCAATATTTATTATAATATGAATCGATTTTTTTATTTCATATTATTTGAAAATATATTAATTAATTAGATATTTATATTATATAAATTAATTGACTATCCAATGTTTTAATTACCATTCATGAGATGAATTTTAATCCACATTTTATTATTCATCCTAATATATAATATCTAGAGATACTAGGGGAATGTCTGAATCTAGATCATTCTAAGGAACATGTGAAATGATTTTTGACTCATGTGAATTAATATTAATTGAGATCATAATTCTCTAAGACCCTGTAAAATCCAAAAAAAATCCCTTACTCATTAGAATAATTTAATCCTAAGATGTTTTGTATAAATATTATATTTATTTGTGTGATGAGAAAATTAACTCATTTGAACTCATATGTTAGTGAATTTGAAGATATGTTTTCATTTATGTGAAATGAAATTTATATATTTTATGGGGTTTTATTGGACTATGTTAATAATGAATGAAATATTTACACAAGTCTTTTAAAGGTTTTTGGTTGGAGAATTTCACATGCCATGAATCATTATAATATTTTTACCCTCCCATGTTTTAATTATTATTCTTTCAATATGGGAGAAGATAAATATATATTTATATGTTTGTTAATTATTAATTTTTGATTAAATATTTTATTTTATTTACTATTATAATATATCACTGACCAAAATAATTAGGGTAAATGTTTAGTTAGATATAAATATATAGCCAATTCGGAATGTATCTTCATTTGTTTTGAATTATATATTTTATGTATTACCAAAAAGAAAACGAAGTATTTGTCAAGGATTTTATTTTTATTTCATTTACCACATGCCCACAATAGTAATGAATTAAAAATATTGACTTGATGCATATAGTAATAGACATAATTGAATTTTGTTTGATTTTTAAATTTAACATAGATCAATCCTGTGTTATATTGATTTCACATATAATTAATTACCACATTTTTATATACAATGCAAACACAAAACATATCCTTTTATTCAATATTATTAATGTGTATAAATTTTTAATTTATTAAATTTGACCCGTATTAAACATGCAAGCACTTAGGATTAAATACTCATTAAAAAAGATAAAAATAAATTTTTTTAAAATTATTTATAAACAAATATATTAAAAAAATGTATATTTACTATATTTATATATTTATATGTAAATAAATAATATGATTTAGGTAAGTATTAATATAATTATAAAAAAAATTATAACAATTTAAATAATTTTTAAATTTTTAATAATTTTTTTAAATAGTGAAAATATTTACTACATTTCATTATATATATATTTATTATTATTATATATATAAATATATAAATATATATACTGATATAAGTAATAATTTTATTAATATTCATATAATTATAAAAAAATATTTATAGAATTTTAAATATATATTTAAATATTTAAATATTTAATAAATTTAATATTTTTATATTTATATATATTTATTATATGTATAAATATAAAAATAATTTTTTTTTTAATGATATAAATAATAATTTTTAAAAATATTTATCTATTTAGAAATAAATAATTATATATTCATATAATTATTAAATTATAATAACTATATTTAAATTACGAATATATTTACTATATATAAATATATTCACAATTTTTTTTATTATAATTATAAATATTAATTCATTATCAATGCTTAAATTATAAGTATCGATAAATGGAATGTTTATATGTGATTTTTTAGTGCTAATAAAGATAAATCTTTGTCATAACAAAAGAAGCACTGATAATGATTACTTTTATCAGTGCTTATTAAATAAACACTGAAAAAGGTATCTTTATTATTGATTGTTTGGAAGCACTGATTAAAGATTCCTAGCCTATTTAAAAACCCATAACTACTCAAGAGACAATCTCGATATCAGAAGCATTTTGTGGAAGCCACCCACTATCGATGTATCTTCTCGGTGAATTGAAGATCAAATCAATGTTCGAATTAAGGATCAAACAAATCCAAGGCTCAAATTCAAGGCTTGAATGATATAAGGGAAAAAAATTCCAAGGATTGAACATAAGTGTTACTCAACTTTCTCTCGAACTTAATCCATTCTCTACATTCCCATGGGGAACCCAGGGTGAAAAATATGAATTGTTCCAACCGTGATGGAGGTTGTTTTGCAATATTGAGTGTGATTGGTTATCCATTTTGGAGATTTGTCTATATAGAAAATCCATTTTGATGCATGTAATTTTTATAGTGTGAAACACCTATACTGTAAGCCTTCTCTTCTTCTCCCCCATGCCAAACGAGCATCTACTTCTATATCAGTTTCATTTTTAATTTAATGTTGGGGATTTATCTGAATATCTATTTTTATGTGAATGTGTGGACAAATCATGCTATAATTTTTTTTATATTAATAGTGTAATTAAACCAATGGTAGAATTATAATCGAATTTTATATTGTCTATATAATTTTTAATTTATCAATTTCCATGATGGTGGTTGGGTGGCCTATGAGACTACTGCCAAGATTATTATACTTACTAGTAACTTTCATATTGTGTAGTATAGACCTTAGATGGGGAGTTAAAATTTATAGATATTTTTAACTTGAGATTCCACATAGTTTAATGAGTGAATTAAGGGTATTCCAATTAGAAAATTGGATATCAATGAATTCAATCCATCTTCATAGAGCCTATTGTGTATGTGATAGATGTTGTAAGGTTGGTGTGTCCCCCCATTATTTGTGATATATATTGTTGTTGTGTATTATGTCATTATGAAAAATTATTTGTGGACCTCCCTATAATATAAAGGATGGATCAATTTGTATTAGAGGGACTCCCTAGATTCCTTCATATGGGTTGATCTGATAATATGACCACCCTATAATCATTGGGATGGGTTCTTGTGGTGATAGACATCCCATGAGTCTAGATATGTTTTAATATAATTGATATACTGTTAATATTGGACGCAATACTTCCATATGTTTCTATGTCACTTTTTTTAAAACATAGAATGGATGTTATCAAATTCCATATATTAGAAATTATTTTTAGGTATTCACCATTTTATGTCAAAATGTATTGGTTTTATCCCTATGAATATTTGATTAACATCAATGTATATGAAATAACTCTTTATTTATTAAAATGTATTATCAATACATTTTTATTTCTTCTAGTTGATTGAATAGGAATTTATTATTCTTTTTTATCATATTTTGGTTCCTTCTTAATCATTAGTTGACAATATTGAATTCTAATTTTTTATGGATTTAATAAATTCATGATCCTTATAAAAACAAATGTTATTATTTCAATTTTTTTTAGACTCCTCCCAAATCTCTTTTATAGATAAATTTCATTCTCATAAATTTCATCTAGTGAGTAGTTATTTAATTGTATTTATTGATACTAATCCTCCATCTCTTTAATATTTGTTGTATTACTCTAAGATGTAGTCATCCCAAAGATGACTACGACTTAATTTATTTCAAGAAACATAGGTTCATTTCCACAAGTGAATGAGGACCTGTTTGAAACAAAAAATTCAATGAAAAATGTTCAGGGGATGAGATGATGAGTATTAATATGGATTTAAAGGTTTAATCAGGTTTTCAATGAATCAGAAATAGATGCACTCTAATATTTTCACAAAAGAGTATGAATGTGGATTTAAAGGGTTCGTCTTGTTTTCAAGAGATCATGCATACGACTATTCTAAAATCAAATGTTTGGTTTTAAGTTGTCATTGTTCAAGAAAAATTAGTTCAAAAGGGTTGGGAAAACATTTTTATTTTTTTGGAATATATCAGCTCTATAAATATTAGAATAAACATGTGGAACTACTAAATGTGCACACTGATTATGATGATACTATGGTTTTTGGATCATTTTATATGAATACCAGTGTAAATAATGATGGAGATCACATTGATGAAATGACAATGGAAATTTAAAAAGACCATATTGATTGTCCTAACATGTTTGAGAAGTTAAATACTAATAATAAGAGACCAATGTATATCAGTTTTACCAAATTCACTTCATTTTCAACTCTATTGTTGTCATATAATATGATATCTGTCACTCGATGGAGTGGCACTGTCTTTATATAACTACTTGCTCTACTAAATCAAAATGACACTAGAAGGAAATACATGAACATGTTGAACTTATGTCCCTAAAAACTATTACATTCAATGGAAATTATCTATATATATAATACATGCTTGTCCGAATGATTTCATATTATTTTTCATTGGGCAAGAATCACCCATAAAATTCTTAAGTTTGTTTCAGATAAATACATCATAAATGAATAAAGTATTTTAAAATATGAATGGTACATTACAATCTTTCCATGTTTTTATAGACTATATGTATGTCAAAATATCATGAGGTAATTGAAATGAAATACAAATAAAATAATTATTTATGGGAACCTACATCATCCAGAACATTATCCTCATTTGATGAAAATTGATTTCGAGGAACATGAATTTTGAAATGAGCATTGAAACATTCATCGTGCACTATTTATATATGGAATAAATCCTTCTGTTGTACAGAGTATTACTCACATTACATGGCTCATCATGTTAGAAATTTATATCTTTCCACTATGGTTATGGATGAAGCACAAATACATTGTGTTGCCTCTAATTATATTGGGACCCAAGAAACCAAGAATTGATATTAATGTCTATTTGGATCCATTGATCAAATATCTGAAATTTGTGTGGGATATGGGTGTTACAATGTATGATTCTCATAGAATTAAATAATTCATATTGACTTCCATGTTTTATGTGACAACAAATGAATTCCCCGTTTATGGAAATTTATTAGAATATAGCATTAATGGAATGTTGTTGTGTCCCACTTGTGAAAAATGAACTTACTTGGTTTGGTTGATACATTCTTAGAAGAAATATTTTTGGACATCAGAAGTTTTTAGCTCAATGAAATAAATAATGATCATGGATGAAACCATTTTATGGGACTCTAGAAGAAGACGAAACACCATCTCCGAAAATGGGTGATCACCTATAAAATAATATAAATGATATTGATATTATTTTTAGTAAAGAGTTTTCTAGAAACCTTACAAAATATGGTTCTAAAAATATATCAATGTTTTTTGAATTTCTATAACGAAATTATTTTTATGGAATTAATTTTCTTGATTTCATGAATGTAGGAAAAAAAATTATTTTATAGTGTTATTTTCATGTTACTAAATGTTCCAAGAAAAATTTAATAAGGAATCAAGGCTTTGTTAGCATTTATTAAAATTGGTATAATGGACGTGTTTGCACTGGTGAATGGTAAAGGGTATAATTTTCAGTCTCCATAAGCTTACACTCAATCCAAATAAGAAAAATGATTTTTTTTCTTTTCCTTAATAGCATAAAAGATCCACATGGGTATTCTTCAAATATTAGGAATGTTATTTCAATTACTTGTTTGAAGTTACAATGACTAAAATCAGACAAATGTCATATATTGATATAGTGTTAGATGCATGTTTTTTTTCATTGAATTATAGATCAATATGTATTCCATACATTAAAAAGAAACTACTGCTTATTTAATTCCCTATGTAGTAATGTTATATACCCAGTGATGTTTCGAATCTGTAATAATAATATTCGAATACTATTTTTTTGAATTAGATTTGTTCTCTCCATTATAAATCATTTATATAATTTTCAACCCGATGGACCAGTTTTTTAGATAGGTTAAAAAATGTGGTCTTATCCATTAGAGGTGGACATACACCATTGAATAGATTAGGAAAATATTGAAAGGGTATGTCAGGAATCGAAGTTCACCAGAAGGATGTATTATAGAGCATTAAATTGTTGAAGAATATATCGAATTCAGCCCTAATTTTCTATAAGATGTTGATAGTATCGGTCTCCCAAATAATATTTATAATTAATTCCTCATGGGTGAAGAGATTTTTAGAATATATGTTGTTACAGTTACCATGAAAAGGTGGTAGCACACCACCTTTACATTTTACATAGTAGTGAAGATATTGATCCATACATTGAAGTCGACAAAGAAAATCATAGAAATTTGAATCCAACAAGTGACGATGGAAGGATATCAAATACAAAAAATCAATAGTTTATAGTAAATTTTGAGATAAATTTATAAAGGGTTATATGAAAATATGAATTTAATTTCGAAACGACTTCAATGGATATCAAAAGGACTAAATGATATTTTTATATGTTACAATAGTTTTGTAATCAATATTCATACATTCTATACAAAAGAACATGATGATTATAATATGATGTAAACTAATTGTGTTATTCTTGTGTTTGATGTGATGCACATATCTAATTCCAAGGATATAAACCCAATTTATGAAATTATCTAATATTTTGCAATTAATGAATAGATATAATATTTGTATTATAAATAATTTTAATCCCCAATTTTCACATGGAAATGGGTTGACAATATTAGTGAAGTGAACGTTGATGAAATGTACTTTACGATGGTGAGTTTTACAATGTAAGGAAAATAAGAAGATCAATTCATAATGGAATCAAAATAAGTGCATGTATTTTATGTCTCAAATCCTGAAAACATAAATTGGTTATTTTTCCTACTGGAAAATAAAATTAATCATAGGTAAGATGAAAATTCAATAGTAGATGAACCTTTATTTGGTAGGTCATAATAATTTCATACTGGTCCAAATTTAGAAAATGTATTGTATGCTAGAGGGGACCATACAGAATGGATTTGTATTCTTAATAGAGGAACTAAATCCCTAAAATCATTCAAATAGGAATTATTGTTAAATGAGAATATAAAAGTACCTTTTAATATAATTTGTTTTTCCTCATAATATTATATGTTTTATACTACATCAACATAATAAAAATTTAATGTTTAACTAATCATTCAGAAATTATTTCCTTCAAATTATTATGTTACGAATCACTCAAAATAGCAATCTATAATGAATGAAATCATTTGTATTGATGTAAATATAATGTTATCTTATACATTCTCGATATTAAAAAAAATTAAAATTGTATCTTGATTAAATTTTCATTATTCCTTACAGAGTTCATTTATTAATGAATATTTATTTCTATATGCAATGCCTTTGTGGGAAGAGAAATGACATTGCCTCTCCTCGGCCACAAAGGTAATCTTCATATTGCGTAGTAAAATCAGGGTTAAAAAAGTGATGACATGTTTCACATTTGTGTGTAATTTATTAAGTTTTAGTATTAGTAATATAATAACCGTTATCATATATAGGAGGATTGTTTTTTTTTTCAGGTTGCGGTTTTCTATCCATGTATTATTCCATTCTTCACCAAAACATCCACAGAATTCTTATCTCTCATGACCATTTCACACATACTGTGGTTCATTTATAACTTCCCTTAATGTTTACTCCACTCCCTTTTCATGAAGAGAAATTATTCTCCTTCTTCTCAATCATATATGTAATCTTGATTTTTTCATCTTAAAATCATTTTCCATTGAAATAATATATTCTTTCCAATTTATGGTTAAATTTTATCATTTTAGTATTACTCACATAATAATTTTTTTCTCATATAGGTGGATTATTTTGTTCCTATTGGGGTGGTCTCTCTATCTATCAGTCCTTTATACAAAGAAACATCCACAAAAAATATTCTCCCTTAACACCTTTTCACCAATGTCGAGTTTTTATGTACCACATTCCTTCGCATTCCTTCCACTACTCAATCATGGATGTAATATTTATTTTTTTCACAATAAAATAAAATCCCATATAATCATTGTATTTTTTCCTATTTATGATTTATGTAACACATTGTAATTTAAAAATTATTTTTTAAGAAATTTATTGGAAAAATTACAAGGCCAGGTGCTGAGACAACATACGATTTCGAGGCCCGGAGTTCCCAGAAAGATCCGTCGAAAACTGTTATTTTTTAAAAAGTGTGTGTAATTATTTTTAATGAAAAAAATAGAATAACTCTTAAATGGTTTCCCAAAACAAAATCCTAAGTGAACTATTACACTCAGAGGAGTGGGTTTACCCTAGGCATGACTTATGTTTAGTTGGTGTGGGACTCTAGTGAGAAAACCCAAAAAATGGAACAACAAAAAATAAATTAATTAAATAAGATTGTTTTATATTTCATGTCCTCATAAACCATTAATGGTAACTCAGATAGAAAATTTGAGACCACTATAGATCTCATGAGAGCATTCTTTCATTTGGCAGATCATAACATCAGCCGGTGTAGGCTGGCTGTGAAAGTTGGTTTTTTGGACATAACTGTAACATAAATAATTTATGTAAAAATTATTTTATTTTTGAATCCTCATAAATTAAAAATGGTAACCTGGATTAAAAAATATGAGACCACCTTTGAGTTTATAATGAGATTTTCTCATTATGCATGAGTTAACCCCGACTGGCACTACACGAGGGTAAAATTAATTTTTTAGAGTTTATAATGAATAATAAAATGAACAAACAATTTTCTATTTTATTTCCTTTTAACATTTCTCAACTTGTATATTTTCAGAAGTAATGATGGATCAACTCGTTCTCAATTTAGAAATTATGTATTGTGGTGGCGTTGTTTGAAAGAGAAATAGTAACATTGAAACACATTAATGCATTTACACATTTCCTCCATTAATCAACGACAAGGTCCAGTGTAAGAATTCAGAATGCTGGAGAATTCCTATGGAACTCTGGTGTTTTCCTGTGGACAGGGGGAGGAGGCTATCTTATCAAAAATGATGGATCGTAGATTGAGTTTTGATCAAGCACTAATGAATCGAAGAACAACGGCGGAAAAAGGATTGACATGGAAACACAACATCAATCTATATTTGCAAGCGATCCAATACGAGGTTTGGTTTTTCATTCAAATCATGTGTACCCATTCTAGGATTTATATGAAGAATGTAGATCCACACAAAAAATAGGTTAAGACACGATATCATCATTTTAATACAAGTTTCTTGATTGCGGGATGATTTCAAAGGGAATGGGATTTCCATTTTAATTTTGTTTTTGATTCTTCTAACTATCTGATCAAGGATAAAATGTACAAATGGTTGAGGATCAGTCCCCAAGTTGCATATTGTTCTTTTCTCCCCCACAATATTTGTGTTCAAAGTGTTGTGTAAAATTACTGATCATTACACACCCATTTCATGGAACAAAAATTCAAAATCAAGGATCCATCATCGTGGTGACACGACAGAGTTATGTCGATGGCGGTGGAGAACAGATTAAGGCAGTGTGACATATACCAGCATTCAATAATTGTTCAGTGAAGTAGGCCGAAACATGATTTTCAAACCCATATAATCAACAATGCGGGATGAGGGTCCCTGAACCCCTTTCGGATCGAATAACATTCCACTAAAGCACGTTTGGTGGCCCCCAGAAAAGCTTGTATGTGTGCCAGCGGTGGCGGTTGTGGCCACGTACTGGATGATGATGGCGGTGCACCGTTGAGTATCATAGTGACGGCAAGTCATGGTAGAAGAAACAACCACGTCAACGAGGAATTCCTCATAGATATGGATATGGATTCAGGTGTGGCATTGACCCGAACCATCAGCTCATGCCACGGGTTGCGTACAGAACGGCGGCTGGCCGAGTTGGCCACGTGATGAGGAGGGGAGCGAGGTGACTGTCACATCTAGGGAAAGAGGAGACCATCCCAAATCATAGTGGGTTAGGATAGAGCCAGAGGGCCATTCCCTGTTGGGGTGGGCCAGGCCAGACCCAGTGTTCCAGGTCAGATCCGTGTCGAATCTGGGTCAGGTCGGTGGACCTGGGAGCCAGGTTTGGTCTTCCTAGGCCTTCACCCAGTCGACCCTTTTTAGAAAAATAATCATAAAAAGAAAATCGAACATCTGATTGGAAAAATGTTTATGAGGTTGGGTACCTTATGGTATATCATTCCTTTATGTATACTCCAAGTGAGTTTATGTGGGGTTTGTGTTATGACTGATTTCATGATGAGTATATTCTACTAGAATCAGAAAACTAGTCATGTGGACCTCAGTGTCCTGAAATACAAGTATCCAAGTAGACATTAGTGGCCTGGAAGATGAGTAGGAGATGAATAGAACACAATGGGCCAATAGAAGAGCAGTCGATCAGACCATAGTGGAACATAAGACGATTAGTCGAGCAGACTTTAGTGGCCTAGTAGACGAGTAGACCTCAGTGACTCATCATCAATGAGTCCCTCAGTAGTAAAAGATGTTCATCATTACGAATGAAGATGTTTAATTGGGTACTTCTCAGTGTGTTCTCATTGGGTGGGCCCCAAAGAAGCGGGACCCACCTTGCGTAGGGATCTGAATACATGATGGCTCAAGGAGCGAGTCCTCCTGTGATGAGCATTCCTTATGTAGAGTCATGTGAAAAAGGATTGAATATGATATCAATACTTCATATCATAGTGGTAATACATGCCTCAGGGAAACATCATTATGCATCGAGACCAAATGTTCTCTCAGATAATTTTTGTAGACTTGATCTTCCTGGTTACTATAAGATATCTTTAAGAGTGGGACCTATCATAATTGAGAATGGTATGCATGGAACCATATGTCTAGTAGTGGATATGACACTGCATCTTGGAATCCATAATGAGTATACCTGGGTGTTCTTGTTAAATGTGTTGATTAAATATATCAATGTTGAGCTTACTATACCTTCTTGCTGGTTTTCTCATTTTTGGTCGTTTTCTTTATGGTTTTTAGGGTCTCCTACTGAGTATTATTTTAGTCACCCCTACACAGGATTTGAGTGCATGTGTTGTGTCTTGTGAATATGAACAACGCTTCAGTGGAGTCCTATATAGAGAAAGACCAGGGCAAAGTGATGCCTTATGGGATCAAATGAGCCAAGGTGTTTCTGGAAGCTTCTTATAGCAGCTTCATTACCCTTGTATGTAGGTCAGTCTTTGCAATTTTCCTTCTTTTAGTTGGCTTGTATTTTTTCCTCATTGTACTTTACTACTTAACTTTATTCTATACACTATTTTTGGGTTGTAGTGGTATTCATGCATTTTCTTTACCTAGAGATTTTACTCTCCATCTTTATGGCTACAATTATGTGTATGTGTATAGGTTCTTAAGAAAATGCCTCTCATTTTTGGGATATACCTACTCAATTCTAGTCCCCATCCTCTATCCTATCAGTGGCAGGCTTGGAGATTCCACGACACTAACCTCGGGGGACTGGTCGTGAAAATTTATTAATTTCTTTTTAGTATTACTCATATTATTATTTTTCCATATATTGGAGGATTCCTTTTTTTGGTTTCTGTGGTTTTCTTAAGCTTCTCATTCTCGTGAGTGATTAGACTACAAGCATTCAACTGACATAATGAAAACATTGAAATTCATTATGAATTCATAAAACATTAATGAAAAGTGAATCCTTACTACTTATATAATTATTATTTTTCATCTATTTATCTACATTTGTAATTTAGTTTCCATTTAATTATTATATAATATTATTCCTATTTTAAAAACAATTTTGGGAAGTCATATTGAATCAATTTCCTTTCCTAAAGAATATCATAATTAAAAAATAGAATATTATAGGAAGACGATGGTTTCATTGTTCTGAATTTTCATGATATAATGGGCATATGAGCTTCATCTATTTTTATGGATTTCATCAACTAGAATTGGTTTTATGCTAAGCGCATCAAGTTAATATACATTATGTTTTGTTAGACATTTAAATGATTTTTAAATCATTATTTCATTTTCATTTAGGATTTTTTTGAGACTTTGGGATGTGTAAGAGTCAGCTATACCTCAATCCGACACATGGTGTGACTGATATGACTACAAGAGTGTTTTATTATTTAAAATTGAAAAAAAAATTAGTGAAAATGAAAATTTTCATACTCAAAACCAAGAAAACATATTCATTTTTTCATTATACATTAGTGAAATGATTCATAAGTCATTTTTCACATGTTGGAATCTTCCACACCTCAATCGATATATGATATGCCCGATATATCTCAAAGCATCAGTAATCAGTAAAAAACTGACATTTTACTTCATAAAGTGTATACTACTGAAATATGATCAATCAATCTTGTATTTTCATGATAATTTATGAAAATGATTCATAATTAACTTTTGACATGTAGTAATCGATCTCAAGTCCAACTAATACATGATGTGATCAGTATGAGTAAAATTTCATGTTTCCTATTTATAATGAAATTTCAGTATAAAATACTAGTGACAAACTCATAACCATTAAAATGAGTTTTTATTTTTCTATACATTATACAAAATACACATATGTCATTTTTGATTGGTAGGATGGTACCCCAACTCAATCCAAAACACAATGTGATATTTATGACTTCAAGTGCATCGTTTTATTTAAAATTAACATCAATTTTGGTAAAATGTGAAACTGCCCAACCCTTAATTGACTAAACACATTCATATTGTTTCTATACTTTATAGAAATAATATTCAAGTAATTTTTTATGAGTTGGATTCAACCACACCTCAATCAGATACATGTTGTTTTAGGAAAGATTTAAGGTGTCTATTATCAATTTTAAAACGATATTTTAGATAAAAAATTTCTGATCATTTAAATCAAACAAAATGCACTAATATTTTTATGATAATATATGAAAATTATTCATAAATTATTTTTTGATGGGTAGGAATTTTCCACAAATAAAATCTATAAATTATGTGATTTGTATGAGTCAAAGTACATGTTTTTAGTTTAAAATGAAATTTTAACCAAAAAAAGACAAGTGACATACTCAAAACCATGAAAATTCATATATATTGTTTTCATACTTTAGAAAAATTATCCATATGTTATTTGCAATGTGTAATAATATTCTACTCCTCAATCTAACACATTGTGTTACAAGTATAAAATAATGGATGTATTTTTTATTAGAAATTGACATCAATATTTTTAAAATAAAAAACTAACTTACAAAAAACCCGGAAAACACATTTGGATCATTTTGATACTTTATATAAATGATTCAAAAGTCCTTCTTGATGAATAGAAATCACCTGTACCTCAATCCAACACATTATGTTCCTATTATGACTCCAAGTGTGTGTTATTAGTTTAAAAATGACATCTCTGTTTAAATTGTGTTACTCATTGAAAAAAAATCAAACATGCTCATATTTTCTAAATAATTTAGAAAAACAACTAATAAGTCATTTTTGACTTGTAGGAATCGATATCATAACAAATTTGATACATGATGTGATAAGTATGAGTCGAAGTTTTTGTTTATTGTTTAAAATTACATTTTATGTAAAAGGACATGTGACGTACTCAAAAACCAATAAAACACATTTGTATTGTTAATATACATTAGGAAAATGATCTATAAGCCATTTGAGATGTGTTGGAATCATCAAAACCTTAATTTGATTCACTGTGTGACCTATATGAGTCCAAGTGAAAAAATTATAGTTGTCATCAATTTCTGTAAAATGGGGAACTCAGCTACTAAAAAATAAGAAAATACATTCATACTGTTCTGATATATTTTGGAAATAATCTATAATTAATTTTCACATTTATGAATCACACAAAAACAAATCTGATAAACGATATTCCTGGTATAACTCAATGTGTCCCTTAACAGTTTAAAATCAATATTTTAGTTCCAAATGTTTGAATCACTGAAATCTAATCAAGAATGCTCTAATTTTCTTTGTAATATATGGAAAAAATTCAAAAGTCGTTTTTAGCATTTAAGAACTTGTCTCACATAAAACTAATTCATGATGTTATCAGCATGATTTAATGTTTGTGCTTGCAGTTCCAAATGATGTTTTAGGGAAAATAAAACAGACATACTAAAAAATAAGAAAACACATTAAATTGTGTTTATATTTATGATAATATCCAAAAACACATTTGAGAAATGTTTTATTAATCCACACCTCAATCTGATATATGTTGTGACTGATATGACTCCAAGTGTATCTTTTTATTTATAATAGACAAACATTTTAGTAAAATGAACTACTAACCTTCTCAAAAATATGAAAAAAAACAATTGTATTTTTTTGATTATTAATGTTAATGATCCATAATTAATTTGAGACATGCAAGATTTGGATACACATCAATCTGATTCATCGTGTCACCGTTATGATTCCACGTGTGTCTTTTTATCTAAAATTGACATCTGAGCAAAATTATTATTATTTTTTTGATAATTTATGAAAGTAATCTAATTTTCAATTATAATGTATAAGAATTTGTTATACCAAAAATTGAAATAATATATTCCCAATATGATTCAACGTGTTCGTTATTCATTTAAAATTTACACTTTAAATTAAAATGTTTCACTCATGAAACCACTAGGATACACCAATTGGGATTTTACTTATACTTATATAATTAATTTTCACATAGATAATGCTTTTATATGATTAATAAATGGTTGGATGTGTAAACATCCACCACAACACAATTTGGTACACAATTTTCCTAGTATGACTAAAATATTAGTTTATAATTAAAACATTCAGTTAATTTATATCATTATACAATTAGTAAAATAAGATTTGGTTTCTCATACAGCTGTATTATTATTCTCAATTAGGGGAGGTTTTTTCAGAAATAGAATGAGTTGGGGTCAAGATCAAAGGAAAAAAGGAACATTTATTTGAATGTTTTTAGTAATTACTACTTTTCGAATTGTATAACCCAATGTTTGAAATGTCTATAATATAGTTATTTTTTGGTATTTGTTTGGTAAATTTTATTTCATTTAAATTCTGTATTGGTAATGTATTTTTTCTATATGGTAGGGTTTTTCCAGTAGTGGTGTACTATTACTGTACATTGTCCTAGTGTTTCATTGTGATATTACAGCACAACGCAGTATGCTTGTTTATTAGTGCTTTTGAAGGTGATAATAAATTCATCCTTTGTTAGTTCATTTAAATGTGCAGATAAATATTTATTTTATCATAACATTTAAAAATGGTACTAAATTTAATCATTTTAGTACAATGTAAAATAACTAATATAATACAATGTATTTTATTCTTTCTCTAATAGTTAGCACCTCTATAGCACTGATAATGGCCATTTTTTTGCTGTTAAATTCAAATTTTTTAATAGTGATATCATTGGACTTTTTAGGAATAAGAGTTGAATTGTAGTGTAATATAAACTCATAGAGAATATATCAAGAGTGTGACCTAATCATAGAGGTAATGATACATGATTAATTAGATGAGATCCAAATATAATTGACATTATTTATAGGATATATCTTCCCATATTCATAGTTTCATATTTGGTTTTGGTGTCGTTTGGGATTATTATGATTGTTAATATATTTCAATATTTTTTAATTAGGTATTTCCTTACTATTAAAAGTATATATTCATATTCATATGATGCAATTGATCAAAATGATTTTTAATCAATATACTTTTTAATAAATTTTCTTACCCCTATTGGCGAGTGACATTGGTTGTATGGGTATCCCACTAGGGATTTTGATATTTTTTGTATGTAATGATGCATGGATTTTTAAAAAAATAACATATCCCAATAATTCATAATTTAATATATATATATACAATAGTACTGAATCATTAAGAGTTATTCATAAAATTTATGATTGTATGGAAAGTCGATATAGAATTATAACATCATTAAGAGAAACATATTATTACTTAACAGATCATACTAATTGGTATTGTGGTGAGATTTCACTTTACATGCATTGCTAGTAAGAAGGTTTGAGTGTGATTTTAAATTACATGTTTCCTTATATAATCATCTACTCTATAAGAGGTGGGGATAATGGTATTTGAAACTATATCTATGAATAGTATGTACTATTTCATATTTATCATAGTATACATGGAACATCTTCTATATCAAATTTTTTATTTCCATATAGAACTAAATCCTGAAAAATTTTAACATGACAATTGCCTCTATGGAAGAATGAGATGGAACTAATAGTTCATTCTAAAATCAATCTGTATAGATGAAGAAATACTAACAAGGGGACAATTTAACACCTTATTGGGTGTAATTTATTATAGATATAGAGAAGTAGAACTAATGTGGGAGAAGATATTGAGTCACATGAGATTTTTTTTGCAATAAAGGGTGCATATTTCCTTAACAAGTGGATATCAGGTATCACTTCTTATACTGTATTTGAAATATTACTCAATCCATAGATTTTTCTAGTGAAGGAAGACACCCTGGTGTGGGGGTGGTGGATTGAAACAAATATATAATCATGGGGGACCCTAACATCTTTTTTTAAAAGATTTTGGACACTCAATAAGTGAAAATAATATGTAAAATCAAATTAATATTCATCTATGAATCTGCACAAGTGGGATTTGGTGAAAGTGCATATAGCATGGTCTAATACATTAGATCTAGGAATCACTATTTTTCTTCTAAAAAGAGAAATAAATATATTCAATTTTATAGAACATGTAAAATCATGTTGTAAGATTCACAGAATAAAAATGACATGAATTAGTGGATGCTCAAACACCATGGTGGAATTATATAAAAATAAATTATAGAAAATGGACACTCTGGCATGGAAAATTTGCAATCTAAAAAAATAGATCAAAAATCCAATGTTGTGTTGGTGATGGAATATATAGAATGAAATAATTTTTTTGGAATATGAGATTTATATAACACTTCGTATCCTTCAGAATTAGGAAATAATTGATACATTGTTTTTGAAAACGGGAACCATGAAAGGAAAGGTATAAGGGCACAAACCACGTATACTGGGTGGACGTGTAATAATAAAAACATGGAATGCCTGGAATTATTTTTGATAATATTCTCCTGAATAATAATATCATATATTTTATCATTATAGATACTGATATCAGAAATTAATTTTAGGGACTTCCCCTATAAAAATGATCAACATCCAAAAAATTATTTCCATGAATAAGGAACATAAACTAGTAATGTGGGGTTATACTGGTAAATATTATATAATAACGATAATATATAGTATATTTTAAGGTCATATGATAAGTTCATGACATCATTCTATATAAGGGAATGCTATCTGGAACATTCGATATGGTATAAAGTTATATAATAAATATTTTATGTTATTCTATTTAAGCTTATAAAATGATATCATAATTAAATAATATTATTGGTACTTAATCAAGAAGTAATAAATCCATCTAGAATTATAATGTATGAAATTAATGGAATAATAACACTTATAAGAATCAAAATTCACTCTCCATTGAGGAATATAAGATAATATGCTCCATTAGATACTTTTTATATAAAATAAGGAACCTCCATTTTGAATACTGAATTTTGGGGCTTAATACATTGAATAAAAAATTTATTCATGGATGAAATTAGATATCCTTAAAAAAACAAGCTGTTGTAGAATCTCGAATTGAATGATCAGGTTATCTAGCTTGGGTGATACTAAAGGGTTTTTAATGTTCTTAACCTCCATTCCTTTATGTATTATAGAACATATGACTAGATATGTTAACATTTATCATTATTTATTGTTCGATAAATTGTTATAAATATATATGGAAATAAGATCAGGATAGAAAAAAATATTCTTATTCTACACACCTTTGAATATAGGGATACGATAGGTTGGGTATAAATAGTTTTGAATTTAACTAATAAATTTTTGAAGATATTTTTAGACCATATATTGTTTTCCCCATACACAATCCCTTAAAGGGTTTTATATATGGTTCCATCAATGTTCTTTATCTATCTATTGGAATCGTCATGATATGATGTAGAATGGTTGGATGGGAAGATATATTTTTAAAACATCTTCTTCAACTCATAAAAACCAAAACTCATACCATTATATATGAGGATATTATGAGGAATTCCAATAATAAAGATGATAATGGGTTTTAATAATATGAACATTAATTGTTTTTTAATTACACTAATGGTAAAACATCGCACCACATAATAGGGGAATCAATGATTCAAGTAATAAATTTGAACCATTGAATGATATCTAGAGTGTTAAGACACATGACATAAAATCCCCAGATGATTAATTTCCATGTGTAATTTATAAAATGTACTAACTCAATAGGTTGCTGAATGATAATATTTTGAACATATCACAAATGGTAATTATTTTTATGCAATATTTAATCTTGTATTTGGGGGGATAAATGTACCCATGTTTCCTAATTTTATGAGAGATAATGGTTCATATTTTATGGGAAAACTATGTCATTACATGTAATTCATTAAAAGGTACTACCATAATTTCATATATTATGATAGATCACATTACAAATATTATTATATATCATTTTAATAATAGTTTTTTCGATTAAATAAATCTGGATGTTTATCTATTGATATATTAAATTTCAATTAAACCATGTGTAAGAGCCCCATTTTAGAGGTATCCCCCAATAGGGGAAACGAAATTCATTTCTTGTCAACTTTAGTGGATGAAGACTCATCATGGGGAAAGGTGATTTTAACCTCATCAATCACATTTAAATATTTAATGATATATGGATGTATCCCTATTTGATATTTTATATACATGATATATTATTTTTTATCTATTTTAGTGGGAGAAAAAAATATGTTGGATAGAAAATTTTATTGGTCATTGTGTAGTCATAGGATATAGGATAAATAGCAATGTTAGAAAGAATTTTTTTTCAAATTTATTATAAAGAGGAATATATATTTTTTATCATTATTGGTACTATAGAAAGAGAGAAGTAATGTGAATGGAATGAGTTACTTTTCAAAAGATATGAATACAATATCTGGGATTATGTTTTCAAAAATGGTTCCCATGTATTCTTTCCTGTTAGAATATAGGATGATCTATAAAAATACATATCGAATTATTGAGATAGATTACATATAGAAGAAAATTCCTCTCTAGGGATGTCTATATATCTGAGAAGTTTCATATGAATTACTTGTTTCATTATAAATTATATTTGAACATTCACATTGGTTACATTCTAGGAGAGAAAAATGTGAAAAAATTACATTATCCCCAATTATATGTCAAACCATGATTTATGCATGTGGTGATAAAGGATATTTTTAAATGGATAAATGTGGGAGACCATATTTATCACATGATACATTATATAATAAAGATAATATATATTGCAATGATCATAGAGATACACTTATTATTGATATAGGTATATCTAGTCAAAACCACCAACATCATTTCTGTACGATAATATAGATTAGTTACCATTCCCAATTTAATCTTTTTGGGAAGGAGGGTGATGAGAAACCTATCTTTGTAGGCCATATATATTATGGGATATTTTAATTCAATATGTTCCATCATGATTGGAGGATGAAACCTGTATTTCTTGATTTTTTAAAATTTATCCTATAGATACTCATCTCATTGATATGTCAACCATTTATCTATTTCCATTATAAAATTAACACACTTTTCATTTGGTTTATCAATTATGTTACTAATAATGTTTTGGTACCACTATTTTTATCTCAACTCATTCATATTTCATCGAGGGATCAGGATAGTGATTTACTTTGTCTTCTTATGATTATCCATAACACCTCAATAATATACAAGAATCAAATATTTTCCTAGATTTAATTATAAATATAGACATTAATATTCTAAAATTAAATTTATTTGTTTATTTTATAGAAATAAGACATTATATATCACTATTATAATAAATATAATTCATATCCTATTTTGAACACTGGATCTTTAATTACAAAATTTTCAAAGGTTTTTAACATAAATTATTTATATATTGCACATTTAAAAACATTCACATTGTGTTTTAACATCGTTTAATATCTTAATGGACATTACCCTCCCCAACCCATTTTTAAATGGCATTCAGATTGTCCAATTTATAATTCATGTAAAAACCCATGTTTTTTCTTAGTCATTAGAATAAATGATATTAATACCCTAATAGAATAGTGGATAGAACATTTTAATTTTATAAAAATGACATTAAAACCATTTTTTAAAATAATTTATATATTAACCATTTTTATAAGAAAAATTTAACATTTTTTCATAGTGATGTCACATTTTTTTCAATGAAAACATTATAATTTTAATTCCTAAATAAAATTTATTACAACGATGGCATACATTTCCAATTTCAAACTATGAATTATAATTTTCCCTATTTCTATATGTCCTTTATACAACTCTTAAATATTTATCGTCATTCCATCACTTATTCATTCAAGGAAAACACAATGGTCTTTATCAATATACTCTCATCAATTTGTTTTTTATAATTTGTTTTCTTCATGAGTACAATTATTGATAATTTTTCATAAGATGAATAAATTTTCATCTGATTGAGTTGAGAAGATAATGGTTCATCATGAAATTTATTAGTTGATTTATAAAATTATTTACATCCACTGTTTTTAACTCATCTCAATTTAATTATTCAAATGAAAATGGTTATAAATAATTATATTTAATTTTTATGTACACCTCTAGAAGACATAAAAATAAGGCATGGTTGTAATACTTCATGTATAGATGGTTGTTTCCATTTTTTTTAAAAAAAACAATTAATTTCAATTATGGGAAGGGTAAAAAAAATTAAAGAATCAACATGGAATTTTGAGAGTTGAAAAGTTGTAAAGTGTTGTTTTTATACTCGGAATGATTCTTGGATGGTAAATATGGAGGTTAGTTGGGCCTAAGGATCACTAATTTATGTTTCAGGGAAGGTTGAATTTTTAGGTGGACATAATTTTTGAAGAACCATATAAAACCTAAGTGTGATGAGGTTTTATTTCAATTTATTCCGAATATGCATTTCTAGCATGATTAGAAGACAATTTTTAGGAATCTATAATAATTCAATGGGGACTATATGGTTTTTTTGGTAGAGTCATGGTAAATTATTTGAAAAAGGATATAGAACAATTGTGCTCAAATTTGTAGGCTAAGACAAGGATAATTCATTTCATTGGCCAATGGTTTGGAAATCTATACAGTCTAACCTTGTAGGAGGAAAATTCATAGGAAACTATAACAACATGGTTAGTACAAGGACTACGAAACAATGAAGTTAAATCTTGTGGTCAAACAATATGGTCTATTAATAGTTGATTTTTATTATTTTCCCACAATGAATTTTATGAGGGTTTAACAATTATTTTCTCATCCTCCTCACGTATCACAAAACATACCATCCCATCTTCTCCCACGCATTGGGTTAGGGTGTGCATTGATAGTGTTTTCTTGGAAATTTTTATTTACATTTACTCCTCCTCTAGCCCCCATGGATATTATACATTAATTATAATTTTTGTATCTCCTGGTTAAGGATTTGATGATGATTATTCTGGGACATGATGGAAGCATATGAGCATAAGGGGGCCTTATTTTTTCCTTCATATAGGGTTTCCCATGATGTTGTTCACATGTCGTCCTATGTATTTTATTTGAAGTATGTCACTAAGATAATTATTACATATTTTGAACATAAATTGAATTAAAATAATTTACTCTTTTTCATTTCATTTTGATAGAATTTTTAAATAATTAATGTTAATAACATGGGATATTAATGAGTTCCTAGACATTGATTCTATGTAGAACAAAAAATCTATGTGTTTTTAGGAATATTCATGTATAAATTTTAATTATTAATTGAATTATAATTGTTATAATAAACTAAATAAATATGTTTTTCTTTACTTGGGATCATGAGTCACTAAGATAAGATCAGTTGATCATAGACAAGGTTGGATGATCTTGGAAGAGCATTGAAAGATGTCATTAAACAACAAAAATAAAAGTGGTATAATTAAAATTTTCTTGTGGTCTCATGTACTAGACCTATGGATTTAATGTTTTTATATGGAACATTAATTTTTTGGGATTACCACATTATATGATTCCATTTCTCAATAAAACTTTTATAAATTGTTTATATATTTTTTAAAATTAATTAATGCATCAATTATATTTAATCCCATAAATCCCCAAATTAGAGTGTATGGGCGACAAGGGTCCAGGTGTAATAATTTAACACCATAAACAATTCTGGTAAACAAATTAATCCATTAGATTTTTTAGCATCTGGTCCCCATGTGTGGGATGAGGACTGATGAGAGTGAGAGTTTTTTCAGAAGAGATATTTCCACCTCTTGAATGTGGTGAGATATTCCTTGAGATAACAAGACAAAGACAACCATAAATGATGTTATTGAAATTAAGTGGATTTTAGACATCATTTTACGTGACTCCAGACATAACTTCTCTTTTCATTCCATGAAATTTCAAGTATGGATAGACATTAGAAGACTGTTTATGGGTTGTTGAGAAAACTAACCTAGTGAGACCTTGACAGTTGAATCGGGCTATGATAAATCACTTTTTAAATATTCGTATATGGTGAACACCATGTTGTTGTGAAGGCCAAACTAAAATGAATCAAAATTAACAAACAAAAATATGTCCTTTATATAGATGAAAATTTCATACATAACATAAAAATACCTGCTATAATTTTTTAGGTATACTTCCATTGGAATCATGGAAACATAAGAAACTATTCTATAAGTGAGATACATCATGTCCAACTATGTTATTAAAATCTAGAACCCTTTTAGTGATATCAAATGTAAAACATTTCATCATAATATAGGGATAAGATACATATGAAAGGGTCGGATTGGATTCATTGTATGTTTTATAAAGTGATATATCCACATATCTTGATTATAAGGGTATGAGAACATAAGAATAATGTTTCCAAACCAAATTCTACATATCCTATATCATAAACATGAGTCATGTAATAAATACTAGTAGTTCATAAGACATGATTCATAATAGAATAAAAACATTATTATTGAGAGCATTACATTATCATAAGCTATATATTTGTCAAATATATATTACTATAGAAAATAATATTTCAGTGAAACAAAAAAATACATTCATAACATGTTGTGCCTTGGAGAACCACCAATGTTCCAACTTCACTCTTTGGATAACCTCATGTATATCCCATTTAATAATTTGTTATAACCTTATATGTACCTCCTTTTATGATAAGCCTATCCTTTACTATAACCATTGATATCATAAAACATTAATCCTTACCCAATGAATTTGAGAGATAAATAGGTCCTGACCATCTTGGTTATAATGTAACCACATTCCATGGTTATAAAGAAACCACCATCACATAATTAAAATCATATATGTGTGTTCCACAAGTTCATAATTCAATATTCATATAAGAACCCATGAAAAGAAATGGGTTTTATAATTATTATATCATACCATATCCCATGGAATGGAAATCTATTTCATATACATTTCATCATAGATTAACCAATGGAATAATATGTCGGTTTCAAAAGCATTTTCTCATGGTGTACCCTGTGGAAAATTAAGTGGTTCAATAAGATGATTATCATCATAAAAATAAACAATTAAAGGATAAAATAATAATGGTATCCTAGGTTAATATCCTAGTAATTAATAGGTAACATCAAAAGGATTTCCTCTTAGATGGAAAATGATTTTAAAAACTTGCAAGGATCATATCTTTAGGTAAACAACATCTCTATATAAATAAATATTTAAAAATATAAATATATATATTTTTTTGGAAATTATTTTCTATTAAGATAATATTTGAATCATATAAAGGAAGCATTAAAAAATTTAGTGGTCATGTCACGACCCATCCTTGGGACCCATGTCGTGACTACCCCAAACTCGCCATCCATAGGCCAGGGGATGGGGACTAGAAAAAAAGGTGTAAATCCCTAAGATAGGAAGACACTGCCTTTATAAAAGTAAACAAACACAATAGTTTTCACAACAGGAAGTAAACACTAAGTAATACTATATACAAAAGTAAGTTTTGAAAGGGAAGGGGCCGAAAATACAAGCCCAATAGTAAGTACAATACAACTGAAAAAGATAGTATAGCAGCAGTAAAGTAAAATAGCAACCACTGAGTCGACCTCCAGGAATCCCACCTGAAGGGTGGGAATAGATGGACTTCTCAGCACCTCGAGTTCGTATGACTGCTCCGTGTACGTCTCGCTATGTGGTCCACCTTTGGGTAAAATCCAGCTCTACAAGTCTCTACCTCAATAAGTGTTGTCTATCGTTTGCATCCAACGTAACATAGTGCAGGCATGGCCCGTTCATGGTTCAGTATAGAATACTCAGTAGGGAGCCCAAGGCTCCCAAAGGCCTCCCAGAATTCATGAAGGATAAACCACAGAAGAGAGATACAGTCATGAAGTATCAACCAACCCTAGTTAGGTATATGCCCATATGTATACCTATGTTTTCAAACACAGTTCAGCTCCAACTCTCGAGCCCAAGCACAACCCAGTCCACACAGAAATGTAAGGTCAACCACATCGAATATAATGATTCAAAGTCAAGACTCAGCTCACACATGTATACATCATTCGTATAATGATAGAGATGATCAGATGTAGTCACTGATTCATATAAGTTGTCAGACCCACGTAAGATACTAGACCACCTAAGCTATCAATCCCACTCAGGATACAAGACCAGAAACTCTATCAGACCCACTCAAGATACAAGTAAATAAGTCAGCACTGTCGAACCATGGAGGATCCCAGTATAGAAGTCATTGTCGTCAAACCCACGGAGGATTCCAGTTCGGTAGATGTCGTCGTCGAACCAACAGATGATCTTAGTATGGTAGTAATTTTTGTCGAACCCATGGAGAATCCTAGTCTGGAAGTCATCACCGTCGAACCCATTAAGGATGCCAGTATGGTAGACGTCATCGTCGAACCCACGGAGGATACCAATACAGTAGTAGTCGCAGTCACAGCCCGCTCTAGGGTTCCCGCACACAGCACGCTCGAATCCGGGAGGGTACTCTACTCGAGAAAATGGGTCGATATATAAACTATCATGAAGTCCTAATTTGATGTATCCTGAAGTTCCATCTCATCATAAGGAACCCAATGCGACAGACGATGTTTCAATCGAACACCCGATCTGAGAGTTATTAGCTTTTCCATTCTAGGGGCCCGGTTGGATTTTGGGTACAATCCAACCCGGAATACTCCAATATCATCTAAATCCTATGTGTAGTATTCCAAAAGTATCACCTCGTCAAAAGTTAACCAACGTAGTTGACGGAACATCAATCGGACGTATGTTCCTTATGTTATAAGCGTTTCCGCTCCGAGGGCCAGGTTGGCATCGAGTTCGAACAAACCCGGTCGTACCCAAACTTCGCAAAAACCATGACTGTAATATACCAAAACGACCATCATGATCCAAGTAATCCTACGCAACTTACGGTGCATCGAAAAGAGGTTTTTAGCTCATGTTATTGGAGAAAATATAAAATGGGTCTGAAGAGGGGGGTTTGGGTCCGGTCCGACCTGTCCCAACCCGCCTTGGGTCGGGCCAAACCGGTTCGACCTGTCCCAGGTGCGGGTCCAGCCTAGTAGGGCACGACTCTGCCCGGTGGCTGTGGTAAAGGTCCCCTTAAGAGAATATTGGCACTGTGAGTTCATCGGTGCCCTCGGATTTCAATTCCGAGAACAAGTTCAATAGATAGAAAAACCCGCACGTGCGTCTACTGAGTATACCAGAAAATAACATCAGAAATTGATTCCGGGTAAACCGAGCCTCAGAATCAAGTTCCATCAGAAACTACAGACTCCTAATATTCCATAAAATTTAAGAAAAAATTTCGTGAAATTTACGGGTCTTTAAATTACCCCTACCTCAGGAGTTTACGCCCCCATAAAGCTACAAAACACACTAGAGAAACAAAAGGGGGTACTAAGAACACATCATAGCCTCTTGCTGCAATGTGCTCTCCTGGAGGTTCTCGTGTGGCTAGTAAATGTGCACTAGAGGAATAGACTGTCCACATAGGACCCGCTCCTATCAATCCTCGATCTCCACCAGGACTTATATGAATGTCACACTGTCATCAATGTCCAGCTTCCCATGGTCGATGATGTGGGATGGGCCTTGCACATATCTCCTCAACTGAGATATGTGGAAGACATCATGCACCCAGTGAAATTGAGGTGGAAGGTCTAGGCGGTAATCCACCTTTCCAACCCTGTAGAGGACCCGGAACGGTCCGATGAAGCATGGAGATAACATTCCGCCTCGGCCAAATCTATGTATACCTCGTCGAGGTGAGACCCGTAAGAAGAAATGGTCACCATCCTCGAACTCCAGCGGTCTCCGTCTCTTATCAGCATAGGACGTATGTCTGCTCTGTGTTGTCTTCATCCTATCCTAGATGATCTGCATGTTCTCCGTCACAACCTACATCATCTCTGACTCGCTGAAGTAGTGGAGGAGTGACTGTGAGTGACTACAGAAATGATTCTCCATCCCTTTCCAAAAATGATATCTTCAACGCGGCCTGCTACATTGTCGCCTCTCATAGCAGATGAATTCCTGATCTCCTACTAAGAGAATCTTATACAACATTCCCCTTTAAAGGAGTATAGACTATCTCAAAGTCATAGTCCCAGAGGAACTCAAGCCAATGTCACCATCTCATGTCCAGGTCCTTCTACAAGAAGACACACCTAAGGCTATTGAAATTAGAGTAAACTGTAAACTGTTTTCTCAATAAACTATGGGTGTGACTATCCATTTGTAAATAACATTACTACACCCTTTTTCACTTATGCCCTGCAAGATCTGCTAAGATTTTTCCTTTTTCGAAAAGAGAAATCTGGTATCATCCTCTCGATGAACAACTTTATTTGCCTAATACAGTCAATCTTGACATGAACGCTGCTATTTCATGCCAAGAACGACATCGTGAGGCCTCTATGCTACTACCATGAGATCAAACCTTTACTCTCGCCTCCAAGGGTCGAATCACACTGTCGGCAGCAGTGTGTGGGCACTCGGTCTCCTATAGTGGGAATCTCGAATGTGGGGGTCAAGTAAATGATTTTAACTGGAACCTCTCAATATCAACCATAAAAAAGTAAGGAACGAAAACATCCCATGGACAAGTGTCTTTTATTATAGTGGCTCAAAGTGCAAAGTCACATAGCAACCAAAAACAACAACATCAACAAATCTAGAAGAATCATAAATAAATGTTTCTATGCCTGGAGCAAGTCCCGCTCCTGTCCACATGCTCTCAGAGCACTATGGTCATAGGCCTCAGTTGCCTGAAGCTGAGATCTCCCTTTTCCACTCGTTCCCTACGGTCGGAGTCGACCTCCTGGTGGTGGTGGTGGTGGGGCCTCAAAAAATCGTTAATCACCTACTACTCGGACAGCTCCTCTGCCACCTCTGCCTGCTCATGAAGGACTACCATGGTCGAACCTCTTCCTCTTCCTGGGAAGTCCCTATACTGCTTGCTGTTCATTTTCAGGGTGGTTTGGGCAGTCTTGATCCATGTAACCCTACTCTTCGCATGCATAGAACTGCCTTCTCCTTGTATGGTTGTCTCGGTTTCGTGTTCCCCACACAACTGAACCTGTATCCTAAGGTCACCCACCAAATTTCCTGGTCCGCCTGGACCTCTGTGTCAAATATCTACTGCGTTCTACAAAAGACTCCACTACATGTCGTTCTGCAGAGGGTCTCGTCGCTGGTGACTGCTCAGCAAGACAAATCTCCACTGGAAGGGCTCTCTCATGCACACTCGCATGTGTCGGGATGTTGAGGGAGATCATCGAAGCCCTGATCTCATGCCTGAGTCCCTTCTCAAGGGTCTGGGCCCTAAATAACAGGTCTCGTACCATATCCATTGAGTAGCGTGATAGGTCAGTGAACCTCGCTGAGTACTGAGCTACTGTCATGATGCCCTACTTCAGATAAAGTAACGCATGAATCTTCACCGCATGAAGGGTTTCTAGTATAAAATCTGCTCGGAACAGGCTCTCGAAGACTTAACAGAGTAGTGATGCCTCGTCATGCCCCCAGAGCATCAGGATCCACTATCTGCCTGCTACTGAGTTCATGAAACTCGCGGAAAGGATCATCATGAGGTCGGCTAGTTTCTCTAGGAATATGACAACTCTGACGATAGACTCATTCCAATCCTCTGCTACCTAGGGTTTCATCTCTCCCCAGAACCTGGGCAGCCTCTGTCACTAGAATATGTGCAATGCACTCAGGCGGTGTGCACTCTCGGCTGTTGGGGATGGGGGTATCGGTGGCCCGGCGGGTAGTTGTACCTCTGGTGCGTCCGATATGATGGGGATCTGCACCGAGGCCTCGTCGCATGGTGGGATACCATCTCGTACATAACTCGGAACCCTAGCTGGCTTCCTTCGTGGGTCCATCCTAAAAATGAATAGGTGCACCATGGTTTAAAGAGTATACCTGGTGAGCTGACACAATGTAATCATGAATAAAACTTTTTCAAAGTAAACACACATGCAATCGGTGTTTTCGTGCACTAAGTCGGAACTCAAAGATCAAGGTCGTGGTGTATGGATACATAGGCCACCACACCAACAATGGACTCCCTAGACTAAAACCCACACTCAATACTCTTAACATTGTTGATTCACAGAAAATAATGATCAGAGTCATGAGTTCTGCTGTAGAACTGACTACCCTGATACCAATTTTTCAGGACCCGTCCTTGGGACCCATGTTGTGACTACCCCAAGCCCGCCTTCCATAGGCCTGGGGTTAGCACCTAACACCACAGGCCTAAATCCCTAATCTGGGAAGGAATTTCCTTTATAAAAGTAAACAAACACAACCGTGTACACAATAGGAAGTAATCACTAAGTAATACTGTATACAAAAGTAAGTGCTGAAAGGAATGGGGTCAGAAATACATGCCCAACAGTAAGTACAATAGAACTGAAAAAGCTAGTACATCTACAGGAAAGTAAAATAGCAACCACTAAGTCGTCCTCCTGGAATCCCACCTGAAGGGTGGGTAAAAATGGCCTCCTCTTCACCTCAGGTTCGTCTGGCTGCTCGATGTATGTCTCTCCATGTGGTCCACCTCTGGGTACCGTCCAGCTCTACAAGTCTCTACCTAGATCAGTGTTGTTCGTCATCTACATCCAACACAATGTAGTGTGGGCATATCCCGTGCAGGGGTGAGTATACGATACTCAGTAGGGACCCTGAAACCCCCGAAGGTCTCCCAGAATCCGTGAATGATAAACCAAAGAAGAGGGATACAGTCACGAAGTATCAACCAACCCTACTTAGGTATATCCCATACATATACCTTTGTATTCAACCACAGTTCGGCTCCAACGCTCGAGCCCCAGCACAACCCTGTCCACTCAAGAATGTAAGGTCCAACACATAAAAGATAATGATTGAATGTTCAGACTCATCTCATATTGGTATACATATTTCGTATAATGATAGAGATGATTTGATGTAGTCACTAATTCATCTATGTTGTCGGACCCACGTAGGATACTAGACCAGCTAAGTTGTCGGACCCACTCAAGATACAAGACCAGCTACTCTGTCAGACCCACTTAGGATACAAGTATAGAAGTCATTGCTTTCGAACCCACAGAGGATCCCAGTACAGAAAAAATCGTCATCGAACCCACAGAGGATTCCAGTACGGTAGACGTCATCGTCGAACCCATAGATGATCCTAGTGCAGTAGTCGTCGTCGAACCCACGGAGGATCCTAGTATGGAATGCATCACCATCGAACCCATGGAGGATTCCAGTATGTTAGACGTCATCGTCGAACTCACAGAGGATCCTAGTAAGATAGTCATCGTAGTTGCAGCCAGCTCTAGGGTTCCCGCACACAACACGCTCAAATCCGGGATGGTCTGCTCCTCGAGCCAAGGGGTTGATACATAAACTATCAAAAATTCTTGAGTTTATGTATCTCGAAGTTTTGTCTCATCATAAGGAACCCAATGCGACAAACGTCACATCAATCGGACGTCCGGTCTAAGAGTTATTAGCTTTTCCGTTTCAGGGGCCCAGTTGCATTTCGGGTACAATCCATCCCGGACATACTCCAATATCATCTGAATCCCATGTGGAGTATGCCAAAAGGACTGTCTTGTCAAAATTAAACCAACGCAGTTGATGGCACGTCAATCCGACGTCCAGTCCTTACGTTATAAGCATTTCTGCTCCGAGGGCCCGGTTGGTTTCGAGTTCAAACCAACTCGGCCAAACCCAAATATCGCCAAAACCATGTGTGTAATATACTGAAACGACCTTCTCAATTCATGAAATCGTATGCAAATAATAGTGTGTCAATTGGAGGTCTGTAGCTCATGTTATGGGAGAAAAACTAAAATGGGTCCGAAAAGGGGTTTTGGGTCAGGTCGGACCCGGCCCAACCCACCCTGGGTCGGCCCGAACCGGGAAACCCGACCAGGGTCCGGCCGAGTAGGGATCGGACCAGCCCGGCAGTGGTGGCCTAGCCCGGCGGGGCGCAACCCGGCCCGGCTGCAAGCGGCCTGGCCCGCGCGTGGTCGGCCCAGTCCGCAGCTGGCCGCGGCTCGACCAGCTGTTCGAGCAGTGCGGGGGGCACGACCCCCCCCCCCATCATTCCGAAACGATGGCATTGAGTGGCGTCGACCCGCCTCCCTGGCCAGCCGAAGCCAGCCATCTTTTTCGAGGAATGCGACCAGCGGTTGCGGGCCGCGAATCATCTGAACCACGGCTCCTAAAGGCGCCACGGTTTCTCCCACCCAGTAGGCTAGCGAGCTGACGGGTTCGCCTGCCGAAGCGGCCTATGGAGCACGGCCCGCAGCTCTCCGCTGCGCGACGCCAAGGGGGCGATGCTGACTTCTTCCCGGCCAGCTATGGCCAGCAGGTTTGTCCAACGAAGCAGTCCGCAGGTGCGGGCCACACCTCCTCTGCAGCGAGGTTCCAAGGGGTTCCGAGGTTCTGTTAGACCATCTACCTTTAGCCGGCCGATTATTCTACAATTGAGCGGCCCGCAGTTGCAGGCTGCTGTCTCCCTTCCACGCGGCACCTAGTGTCGCGGTCCTCTTCAGACAGGCACGCGGTGGCCATTGCCGCCGCCACCTTCGGTTGTCGCCTCCCCCAATCCCCGCCAACTCCAGTCGCCGCCACCTCTTCCGATATAGTCTCCATCGCTAATAAAAACAAGAAACAATAGGGGGTCGTTGGGTCATGTTCGTTCGGCCTGCTCCCTCCGCGTAAGGTGGTAACAAACAGCCAAGATGATTACTTGCATTCAAAAAAATGATGGTATAATTTATTCAATTTTAATTATACAAACCCCCTAACTCGATTCAAGGTATGTCGAACGTCATTGTGGCACGGAAGATGAGTTTTGCAGAAAACTGTGTCATCCCGTCAATGTTGGGGGAAGAGTCGTTGTTGTGAAGCGGAAAGAGAATCTGAAGACGACATATATTCCATTACGTTGGGGTGCATCCAGGGAGGAAGCGACGTTCGAAGAAGTTATTTTCATTATTCATTAGAGATTTTCTTCACTGAAGAACAATGTTCTTCATCGAGAGAGGAACATCTTTCTTCTAATTATCCAGAGGTTTCCCCACCGAAATATTTTCCAAGGAAAATATTATCATAAGACTCCCCCCAATTTTAATATAATTTCCATGAAATTAAAATTGATTCAAATAAGAGGTTCCAATTAATTAATGAAGATATTAATTAGATGGGTTGGCATAATTATGAGAGAAGGGAGGTGAAAAGTTTAAAATTCAAAGAGAGGAGGTGGAGAGTTTTAAGAGTTAGTTGGGGGGTTCATGGGAGTTTATGGGGGAGTTGAGCGGTTAGGCTCTTGTGTGGGCCCCACCACTCATTATCCTCACATGGGAGGTTATGTGGGTGCGGGCCCCACCTCTAACTTCCCCTTGTACGAAATAACCACCACTTAATAAATTAAATAAAATTGTGTACACTTAATGTAACACCACAATTTCATTTTAATTTGTTACGAACCACCAAATTAAAACATCAACCCTCGAAAAAACGCAACTCCAGTGAAGGTCCCCTTAAGCAAATACCGGCACTGCGAGTTCATCAGTGCCCTCAGATTTCAATTCTGATCAATGGTTCAAAAGGTAGAAAAACAGGCACGTATGTTTACTGAATTTACCAGAACAAAATTTCAGAAATTGATTCTGGGCACACTGGGCCTCAGAATCAAGTGCCGACAAGAAACTGCGGACTCGTAAAATTTCAAAGAATTTAATTAAAAATTTACCTTGAAATTCCCGCGTCATTACAAGTCATGATGGTGGAAAATATTAATCATTCTGTATATGATAATATAATGATTCCTTTCAAACAGACATTAAAATCTAGACAGGTGATGTTTAGAAAAATACATGATGATTCCTTTCAAAAATATTCAAAATTAAATTGTTTTTTTTTTATTTTTTTAATATATAATATGTATTCTTTTATAATAATATTTAAAAATATTTTAGAAAACATTATTTTGGATTAAAAAATATTTTCAACTAAAGATAGATATAAATGTGGTTTCCTTTAAAAAAATTCATCTTTACTCAAGAGTACATAATAAGATAAAATTGTTGGGAAAACATGAATAATCATTACATAACCAGAGAAGAAAAAAATATATGATTTTATTTGGATGAATATTATAATAGTTCATCCTTAGAATCATAATCATGAACAATCCAGATAAACGATGAGGTTGAAACAAAAAACATTGATCACCTTGGTTACATTGAATCATAAGAGCCATGAAATAATAATATTTAATGAAATATAAAATATAATTATAGAAAATAAATTCTTTATATTACTTGTAATAGTGGATGTATATAAGCTTCATTAAATAATATAGTTTCATAACATAACATATTTCTCAATGAAGTAAATTTGAGACAAAAATAAAATATTAAATTGGTCGATTTTTAACAAAAAAATCCATGATAGAGATTTATTCAAATGTAATATTAAATTCAAAAAAAATAGTTTATAATAAAAATAAAATACATTCATGGTCATTATATACACCACATAAATGAAACACATGGTGAATTGGCAATTTATCTTATAGAAAATAAAAGTGAAATTTAAATCCCTTACTTGAGGTTTCAAAAACCATTGTACATAGTAAAAATTCCTATATAATGAATATATGATAATTATATTTATATTATATTACCAGAGATATATATTTGAAATATATACCCAAGCCTTATACACATATTATTATAATATTTGAAGCATGATTTTCTATTAATCACTAACCAAGGATCGAAAGGTATAATTTCTCTACAAGACTATGAATATAATTATAAAACAAGAAACTAGAATAAAATATCATATTATATATATTTATAATGACCTCATAAATAACTTTTATTTCCAATAAATTAATTTAATAACCTAAGGAATACATATCAAAATGGTTGAGAAACACATCCTAGTATGTGAATAAACATGGAAAGAATGCATAAGGCATAAGTGAGAAGGTGTAACATGATAAAATAAAAATCATGGATCAGGAATAAACATATGTATAAATAAAATATTGAACCTGTATTTATATTATCGTTTAAATATAGTAATGAATATGAAACACATTACATGTCCTAAACATGCATCATGGCTATTTTCCAATCTTTTATCGCATGGTATACAAAGTCACATAATTTATTAGGTTTACTCTGCAATCCCCTAAATATTGTATCAAGAGGTAAAAAATACCAAATGAGTAGGAGAGATATCAAGGAACAATCATCATAATATATACAAGAATATTTGTTCCCTATAAATAAATTAAACATATACATAATTTTTACCCATTGTAATAAATGGGTTCTGTAATCTGGTCATAAAGAAAAACTTAAAAAGTGTATAATAATGGTATCTATGAAATAATATATTAAAATAATTTTTGGGAAATTATAGAGTAAAAATGATAATAAGTCAATAATAAAAGTTTCCCACATAAGTAATGAAATGAAAAATAAGTTTTTGGTGATGTTAGAAAAGTTTTACTCTAGTACCGTTTTAAGGAAAATATTAAATAGGCATTGGAGAGGAAAATGGCACAATTATTTACATAAAAACATAAATGAAATGAATTTTCATTCATAAAAATTAAATTTTTTATAAATTTTATTTGGGGATTATAATATTTTATCTAGTTTACTAGAAAAATGGTTAAGAAATAGAGAAGTTCATTTTATTCGGGATTGGTTTTTGAGAGGAGTTGAGAATGAAATCTTTTAAAACATGTATATCCCCATAAAATTTAGATTATCTTAGATTGATATATATTTTATAAAAACATATAAAGAATATATATTATGTATATAAGAATACAGAAGAGATTACTTTTGGAAATGAGAGATAAAGTGTCACCTAAAAGAAACATAGATGTTCGAAGAGATCCCTTAACTTACATATGAATGTGTTGTTCACATGAACATAATGTACAAGATAAACAAATTAGATTCAATAATTACTTAATTAATAAAAAATTAATCTATTTTTTTTGTTTTTTGTAATTTTTTGAAGATCATTTATGGCCATTTCAATGAGTAATAATTTTTAATTTCATCATTCCATGAGTGTTCATTTCACATATTTATGGTCCGTTGTATTTTTTATATTTATGGTTGTTATTCTAAAACTATAATAGATCTCCAGAAGGAAAATAATATATTATTAGGGCAAATAAATATGTTTATATGGTCACATGTATCAATTTTTACATGAGGGTCATTTAGGTGATTAAATATTAATGATAAATGTTTTAATTATTCAAATGTTTTTCTAACCATCCTAAATATGGGTTTTTATTAATAATTATGGAAATATACACATAAAATAAAATTAAAGAGCAAATAATTTATATAATTCATTCATTTTTTACAATTATAAATTAATTTAAACCATCCATGAAGGGGTTAGTGGAACTAGATAACTCATTGTCCCCAATAGAGGTTAATCACCTTAATATGGAAATTAGTATCATTATTCATTAAATAAAATGAAAAGAGATATGGTTTAAATACTCATAAATCCATTTTATTTTTAAAAAAAATTAAATGGGATTATTTCGACCCTATGATCTGAGATGACATGTAATTCCAAGGCCTGATAAACTATTTTTAATATTTATAAAATAAACATGTGAGCCTGTTTCTATAACTTTTAAACTGGTGCCTGGATAAAAAATGAGGGAACCATTGAACTCGGAGCATTAGGATTCACCATGTAATGGCCTAACATTGGCCTGTACGGGCCAACTGTGGAAAATAGTTTTTGGTTGTAAATAAAATTATTGAATAATTTTTATTATATTTTCAAATCCTAATAACTCTTAAATGGTAACTAGGTTTAGAAATATAAGAGTACCGTTTAGCTCGTGAGGGCATGCTACCCTTAGGGGGAGACTAAACATGACCATCATGGGTCGAGGGAGAAAGATAATTTTTAAGTATTTTAAGAGGAAAAATAAGATAACTGAAAAGGTTATTTTTTTATTCATCGTTGAGAAGTGGAAAGTTAGTGTTGTGGTGCAGCAACAAGGCACACTAAATATAATTAATTAATCTCATTAATTAACCTCATTAATGAGTCAGTGTAATAGAAATTTTGATTCTAATTCCATTAATTAATAGCCTAACAATAAATGATGATGTTTGGACAATCCTGTAATTTCTCTAAGGCTTTGGTGGGTGGACACGATCAACGAATAACACACTTTTTTCCTCTCTTTGAAGAATTTATAGAGACAGTGGGATGCAGATGAAGAACAAAGAATGGAGGGGCACGATATCATTCTTCATCAACCAAAAATTCTATCCTAGGTATAATTTTAATTCTATGTGGATTTCGTTCGTTCCCCATTATTAGATTTGTGTGACGAATGTGGCTCTACCCATGAACATGTGACTCGTGGATAGATCGCTTATGCTATATGGTGTGTTATTTTCCGGTTTTTTGATGAGGGTAATCCATGTTATAATATTCATATCCATATTACTTGTTTCAAAACTCTAATGCTAGAGAATCAGGAACACACAAATAAGGCCTTGAATCATCCTTCAATGGGCATTCATGTGTTCTTCATGACTAAACCAGAGGATCCAAAGAAAGGTGACCTCAAGGATTTCATAGGGATGGGGGTGACCTGGGAAACTCAAGGGTGTAGACCATTCAGGGACCTGACCACCGGAGCAGACCTGGCGGCCACGGGCGAGAGGCGGTGCACCACGACAGCGCGAGGAGGCAGTAGAGGCCATGGACAGCTGGGGCCATGGCGGTGCGGCTAGGCGACATCACTCGGGAACCACATCGGAGGAGTGTCTCAATGATGTGGGTCGTGGTGTGCAATAGGCATGCAGAACATGTGGGAACGTGTGAAGAGGGAGGCGGCCAACCTCAGTCGACTATGCAGCGGTGCGCACTGAGCTCCCAGGGTGTTTGGGCTGGAATCGAGCCAGTCTCCCTGTGTGGGCTGAGACTACAGGGTAAACTGGTCAGTTGGGAGGCTTGGGCTATTGAAAGAACCGGCCCACCCTTTTGCTGGTTGGGTCGGACAAAAACTCAGTCACCGGGCAACTCAACGAGCAAGACCTCAGGCTAAACTTGGTTGGGTCCAGCAAAACCCAATTGGTGTGGCCAGTGAGCGAGGCTAGACTGGGTCGACCCATACTCAATCCGGTCAGCCTGGACACATCTGGGTCAGGTCGTCTCGACAATAATTTTCATTTTGGTCTGATCATGTCGGACCGGTTTCAGATGCAACTAACCCCTCTTAACTAAAACATGATTATCTATCAGAATAAGTGTCTGATTGACACACTATCTCTGGTGCTACAACCCTTGTGATAAAATATCCCTTTGGGAATACACTAAGTGAGATTCCATGATAGTAAATGTAACACCCCAAGATTTTATGAGATAGTTTCTTTTAATTTCATTGTTGTCTTGTGTTATATGCTACACCATGATTATATTGCGCTATAAAAAAATAACATCTTGGCTTCCAGTATACAGAGAAGCATTCTTGGCTTATGTTGCAAAACATTTCATGTTCTTTTCATGAAAAACTGAGTATAGATTTTATTCAATGTATAAATGAATTATTTTTGGATTATGTTACATGAAACACCAAAGTAATCTTTCAATACAAGCAACAATAACCTAGGTTTCATTACACGCAGAAGAGGCCTTCCTCAAAAGCTTTCATTGTACGCGATATCGAGTTTCACAAAACAACAATATATTATTAAAATATTATTATTTAATGGGATTTAAATTAGGTTTTATGAATAATATTACCCACAATTTGATGTTTATATATATTAGAAATGATCTTACACATTTTAGGGAACATGGTATTAGAACAAAATCAATTTTTCCAATAAAAGTAGTATTTTTGAAAAAATTATAGTTTTACCCACTTTTGAGGTCGCACCCATTTTAAATATAGTTTTTGAAATCATTATAAGTTAAATTTGACAAAATAAACTTCTTCATTGGAATCAGGACATAAAAATATACTTTTTTTTTAATTTTTGGTATTTTATAATAAAATAAATATTTTAATCAACAGTGAAAAATAATACATTTTAATTTGAAAGAGCATTTTTATCTAATTTATTAATATAGTTAGATTATCTTTTTAATAGTTTTTAATCTGTAATTGGATTATAAATTTATCAATTAATACATTTTTTGTGGTTGTAAGAAATTTTACATTTAAATTGGACATAAACCCATGTAGATCTTTTGATAGTTATTACGTTTTAAAAACAAGCTTTTGGGTTTAGAGAATGGGAATTAATTTTAAATTAATTACTGCAACATCTGTGTTTTTAATTTTGAAAAATGTTTTTAATATTTGGAAACAGAAGGTCCATATTATGTAAAAAGGGACCTTTTATTTTTAGACATTATGAATAGTAACTTCAGCAATTATTTTATTTACCATGGTTATTGGGTAAATATGGTAAATAAGGGTAAAAAATCATATAATAATAATACTAAAATACCCTAACACATGACCCAATCCTATTGGATGAGATATTTCCGACCATGGGGATCATTAGGTCGATTTTGGGACCCCATGGATCCACATGGATGTGAAAATGACAATTTATACGATTTAATTTAGATTCAATATAATTATAACCTAAACACATCTTTTACAACATCGATTTTAATATAGGGTTATATAATTGATTAAAATAACTATAAATAGTCCCTATAAATATAAATATAGTTTCTACATCATGGTATTTTGTTTATAATTTTTAGAAATTACATAAATATATTTATTTTTGACACACTTATGATGTTGTGATTACATCCTTAATGAATGATTCAAGTAAATAAATTTATAAATATTGAAACAAATTTTATTTGAACATTTTGATTCCATCCTATAATTTTACAGATGAAATTTACATAATTGGGATTATTTAATGCCTTTTTTGGAAAGTAATCATGTTATTAGAATTTTAAAAAAAATCTAGTATGAATAGTTTCATGAAATTCCATAATTCATAACATGGAAAATAAAATAGTTTATTAAATGATATTAAATACCTAAAAATATAAGATTATTAAAAATGGATAATATATGTGACAACACATTACCTTTATAGGTACTTTTGATGTTTCTATGTACCTCTGTTTTGTAGTAGAGACTTGGGAGAGTTGTGAAAACATTAAATGTTGTTTTGGGGCAAAGGGGATGTCGCACAGGTGGTGCATGGGTTATTTAAACCGTGCTGCCAAACCATGCGCAGTTGGTCTTGGAGGCAGCAGCTCTCGCACGGGAAATGCATGGTTTGACCAACCTTGTGTCCAAACCGTGTGAGAAGGGTGGTCGAGGCAGAAGTTAACACACGGTTAGCGCACAGTTTGTCAAACCATGCGAACTAACCGTGCGACCACTTAAATGGGGTCCTTAAATTGTGGATCTCCCTCGATTTTGCCTCTAAGTGCCTCTTTTTTTCTTTTGTGTGGCCCTAACTCTATATTTTTATTCTCCAAAGGTCATAGAAGGTTCTCCCATCATTACGGAGGTGATCCAAAGGCTACTCTTGGTGAATCGAAGTCGGATTCTTGCGGTAAGTGATCTTTCTTCATTGTTCTTGATCATTTTCATAGATCTACTTAGATCTAATTCTCCTATTCTCTCGATTTCTTAGATATATTCCCATTATGGGTAGATCTAAGTATGTGGTACCTAGTATGATCAGTTTTGGTCTTGATCTTTCTAGGAGAAGTGATCTAAGGAAGGTTCTTGATGAAGCAACCTGGTTTTCTTGAGCATTCTCGACTGTTGTTGGTTTGGTTAAAACCTACGAGGTAAGTGGTTCCGTCCTGAATTTCCAAATTGATTAACTTTGTATTTTCTTGGTTTATTTCAATTTTTTATTTAAATAAAATTTCTCATGTTTTATTTCAATTAAATTGATAAAAACTAGATTCTGGTGATTCGAGATATTTCAAATAGTTTTGGCATAGAAATTTGGAAAACCACAATTCCATTGAATTGGGTTTGTTTATGGAAATTGGGCGATTTAAATTGTTCAATTTAAATTGTGGATTTTATGGAAATGATTTCAATTAAAATTTTGAATTTTATTGTGGAAAAAAATTGTGTAATGATGGAATTGGTTTTGAATGGATTTCAAACTGGTGAAAATGGCTTATAATGATTTGATAGAAACCCATTGGTTTAATCTTGTGAAAAGTCATGTTTTGAATAAAACCTATTTTTGTTTTAAATGGAATGAAATTGGAACTTTTGAAATTGAATAATGGGATTGATCGTATTTTAAGCATTCTTAAAATAGTTCTCCGATCGTGTAAGATTGCATGCAAGCCTTAGGTAGTTAGTGAGTTATTTAGATACACTCTATGATGCGATAATGTTCAAAACATACTTGCGGTGGGTCACATCGCTGATGGGTTTGTGACGAGTCTCCTTTGCCCAGTGTCCTAGGGATGTGTTTATACACATTTTTCTAAGTTCTCATATAGAGTGTGGAATCCTATAACTGCTTAATACTATCTTACCTTTTGGCAGATGACCATGTTGCTCGCATGATTATTTATATGTGAGATATAAATGTATGCCAATTCTTTTTAACTGCCTTACATGCATGATGAATTGTTATAAACTATTTTATATAATTGTTTTTCTTAATAAATTTTTATATAATTATTCCATCATTGTAAAACCATTTCTTAAATAGATTTTTCCATTATTTGAAAATGTATAGCATGTTTTGTTAAAATATGATTTTGAAATGTCAAACCTATTTATTTGAAAATGGAATGCTTCTCTTTGTATAATCTATATTTGGAATCTGTTATGGAATATTTCTTGGTATACTACTAGGCTTTGGCTCACACCCTACATTTGCCTTCAGGTGTTTGTATACTTTCTTCTTCCAGGATCGAGTAAAGGGAAGGGACCTCTTGGAGGTGGATCCAGCTGTTGATCTTTGTTCTTGGGGAGTTGTATCCTTAGGGTCTTTGGAAATTTTTTCCTAATTTTTAGTACTTGGGTTGTATTACTTTGGGTTTTTTATGCCTCTTTGTATTCTGGTACATTACTCCCAGTGGAGTTTCTTTTTGTTATGCATACTGTCTTGTTTCTTTTTCTTCCACATTCTACTGGAAAAATCATTCCCTCTCGCATGTTGTCTGATTCCAGGTGCTATTTGCTGACCCATGGGGATCAGGAATGCCCTTCGGGCTATGTCAGGGTCGGCTCTGTTATCGGGTAACCAGGGTACCCGGGCTGGTTCCTGACAAAGTTGTATCAGAGGGAAGGTTAAGCATCTTGCCTTGATGTCATTATGCATTTGAGTATTCTTTTCTGGACATAGGATGTAGTTGTGATTGGGAGTCTGGCCATCTCTCACCACAATGAACATTATGTCACCATGGTTGGTTAGGGAAATATGACCTGTGGATTAGTTATAGTATTTTCTCTCTTTTGATTTGGATATAGTGGATTCAAAATCTTGTCATCCCCTTATATTAAGAATAGTTTTCCTTGTTACTCAGTTTGTGTTTTAATCTATGTATTTTTATTTTGTGTAGCATCATGCCTCTGAGAATACATGGAAATCAGATCCAAAAAGAGGCTGCTACTGAATCTTAGCAGGCGAGTCCTATTGTGGATCTGAGTCTCGTTGAGGTGATTGTTCGCACTGTCCATGCATTGGGACATGCACCACCTCTAGGTCATGTTCATGCTCTAGCTATATATCCTCATAGTGATATTCTCCGAAGTCATTCTCAAGAGTTACTATGCCAGAAGGCACAAGTTTTCAAAGGCTCCACTGACCAACAACATGTTGAGGAATGGTTGAGTAAGATTTAACATCTTTTTGGGTTCTTGGAGACACCTTATGTGATCAAGGTGAAATGGTCCACCTCCGTACTGGAGGTACCAGGTAGGAGATGGTGGGACATGATGGTGATGGCTGGGAAACATGAGGGTTTGGAGTGGAAAGACTTTAGATTTCTTTTCACTAATGAGTTATATCCAAAATCAATGGTGTTGGCCAAGGATGTGGAGTTTTTAAAGCTTGAGCTGGCCTAAAAAACTATGACTAAGTACTCAAATCTCTTTTCTGAGATGGTATAGTTTTCTCCTGATATTGTATCTAAAAGAGGACGAGGGCTCGATGATTTGAGTTGGGACTTCGATCAGATATCCATTCTCAGGTTTTCCTACTGATGATACCCACTTATGATGATGTGTTGGATACGGTGATGATGGTTAACATGGACTTGGCAGGAAAGTCAGGGTTAACGGAGGTTCTTTTCCCTCCTAGTGGCAGTGTGGGTTACTTTAAATGAAAATGAAAGCGTGACTTTTATCATGGTAGTTCATGATATTAGAGTCATCTCAGACCTCCGGTAACACTAGGAGGGGCTTATTTGACTTACTATCAGTGTTGGAAGCCAAGACATTATAAGAGGGTTTGCACTGAGGCTCCCAAGAACTGTAGATCATGTGGATGTTTAGGGAACTTACAGATATTATTTCATCACTTCTCTACTCCACATGGTAGAACAGGATCATCAGCACCTCCAGAAACTGTGGTGAAATCAAATGCTTCACGTAAAAAAGGGTTCCAGCCACAGGCATCCCGAACGAAGCTTCTTCATGTAATGGAAGAGTCACTAGAGGTAGTTGATACAGGTCTTACAACGGTGAGAGGTACCATTACAATAGATTCATCATTAGTGATAGCTCTTTTGGTACTGGTATATCTCACTCTTTTATTTAAATCCGACTTGTTAATCTGCTTAATCTACCTTTGGAAATTTTATCTTGTGCGATGGATATTACTACACCCCTTGGTACAATGAGAGAGAAGGGTCTCCATAGACCTTCTTGTGTCTTCTCTTTATCAGATGTTGATCATGCTTGGAGTTTTTTGGTTCTCGAAATGAAATATTTTGACGTCATATTTGGGATACATTGTCTCATTAACAATAAATCCCAGATCGATTGTTATCTTCAACGGGTCTACCATACTACACCCAGTGGTGTGCCTCTTGTTTTTCAAGGAGAATGGGACCCAAGGTCAAGCAGAGCTGGACCCTCTTTTCTAGTGTTGGGGAAATCTATATCAGTGTTTGATTTTGATCTATATATATATTCAATGTGTGGTGATCTTCCTTCTGTTGTTGCTGAGTTTTCTGACATGTTTCCTTCTGACTGCTCAAGTTTTCCACCAGTTAGGGAGGTTGATTTATCTGTTGACTTAATTTCTGTTACTCAACCAGTTTCTATTCCCTCTTACCGAATGGATCTAGCTGAAATAAAATAACTGAAGTCTCAATTAGAAGATCTTCTTGAGAAAGGTTTTATACACCCGATTGTGTCACCTTGGGCAGAACCTATTCAATTCGCCAAGAAGGCTGATGGTTCTCTTCTCTTATGTGTTGATTATCAAAATCTCAATCGAGTTACGATAATGAAAAAATATCCATTACCACAAATGGAGGATTTTTTGATCAATTTAAAGGGGTGAAGTGGTTTTCAAAAATTAATCTTTGATCTGGTTACCATCTGTTGAGGATAAAAAAATCTGACATTCATAAGACCGCTTTTTCGTAGTAGGTATGTCCATTATGAGTACCTTGTTATGCCCTTCAGCCTAACAAATGCTCCTGGAGTTTTCAAGGATTTGAGGAACAAGGTTTTCCATGAGTATCTAGATACATTCATGGTAGTCTTTCTGGATGACATTCTTGTCTACTCCATGTCTGAGGAGGATCATGTGCATCATCTGAGAACAGTTCTGAGTCATTTAAGGAATCACCGACATTAATCCATGCATTCAAAGTGCGATTTCTTGATTTGGGAAGTGAAATTCTTGGGACATGTCATGTTAGAACAAGGAATATCAGTTGATCCTGAAAAGGTGAATGCTGTTTTGACTTGGGAAAAACCAAGAAATGTTTTCATGATTCAGAGCTTCTTGGGATTAGTAGGATATTATTTCTGGTTTGTTAAAGACTTCTCAAAGATAGCTTCTCCAATGACTGTTCTGACTTGAAAGGGAGTGAAGTATTCCGGGAATGATAAATGTCAGAGTTATTTTGATGAGCTAAAGAAACTTTTGACTATTTCTCCAGTGTTAACTCTTCCTGAGGCTTGGATAGGTTACATGTTCTTCTGTGAAGCATTGAGTTTAGGTTTGGGATGTGTCCTTATACAAGGTAATCATGTTGTTTCCTATGGGTCTTGTCAGCTTAAGTCTCACGGGTAGAACTATCCTACCCATAACCTTGAACTTGCAGCTATAATGCACACACTAATGTGTTGGAGACATTACCTTTTTTGAGAAAGGTTTACTGTGTATTCAGACCATAAGAGCTTGAGTTATATATTCTCTCAATAATATTTGAATCTCCATGAATGGCATTGGGTGGAGTACCTGCAATCATTATACACTGACATTTCCTATACCATGGGGAAAGGGAATGTAGTTGCAGATGAATTAAGCCAGAAACTTCCATCACAGGCTGTGAAGGAATCTTCATAAGAGTGGATTTTGATTTCTCTTTTTTCTTAGTTGCATATTGGAGTTTAGTGTAAGGGGAATGATATTTTTTATCCAATGTTTAGTTGATTTCTTCTCTCCTGGAGTTAATTCTTCCGGAACAACAATAGTATGATTAATTCCATAGCATTAGGGACACTCTTTATGGTGGGGAGACCGACACTCTATGGTCGTTCTCCAAAGATGTTGTTATGTGTTATCGAAACTGTTACGTTGTGTCATTAGCGTCAAGGAAGGATGTAATGGGGGGGGTTTCCATAACTCTCAGTGGTATGTACACCCAGGAACCATGAAGATGTTCTATGACATGCAATGACAGTTCTGGTGGACATGTATGAGACATGACATTGCTGAGTTTGTATCTTGTTGCTATACATGCCAGCAGGTGAAATCCAAGCACCAGAAAACTTCAGGTTTTCTACAACCACTTCCAGTCCCTACATAGAAGTGGGATGAAATCTATAAGGACTTTTTGGTTGGGTAACCTCAACCCCCGAGGAAGAAGAATTCAATATGGGTAGTGATGGATAGTCTTACCAAGTTGGCCCACTTTATACCTATTTGAGACCCAACCAAAATTGTGGAATTGGGAAATATCTATGTGAAAGAAGTTATTCATTTACACAGAGTTCAGTTTGCTATAGTCTCTGATTGGGATCCTTGGTTTACTTCTCTCTTTTGGAGAGGCCTTCAAGAGGCACTGAGATATTAGGTTAATTTGAGCATGGCCTACTATCCACAGTCAGATGGGAAGATAGAGAGATATATTCAGGTCCTTGAGAATATGCTCCGTGCATGCGTTATCAACGTTTTTGGGTCTTGGAATGACCAATTGGGGCTAGTTGAGTTTTCTTATAACAACAATTATCAGTCTGCGATAAAAATGGATATTTTTTAGGCTTTTTATGGACGTCCTTGTAAATATCCTTAATGTTGGCTGGAGATTGGTGAACGTTCTTTTATAGGACTGTGATTAGTCTAAGCGACGATAGCTAAGATCTAGTTGATTCGTCAGAAACTTTTGACAGCACAGAGTCAATACAAGTCTTATGCTAATCTTCATCATAAACCTTTAGAGTTATCAGTTGGTGACTAGGTTTTCTTGAATGTTTCACCCTAATTAGGCCATCACCAGCTTGGGAGGTGACATAAGCTTGATCATCATGTTGTGGGTCCTTTTGAGGTTGTTGTTCTTGTAGGGAAAGTTTCTTACCGTCTAGCCCTACCACTACAGCTGACGTTGATACATAACATGTTCCATGTATCACAAATACAAAAGAATCACTATGATCCATCTCATATTGTGAGCTGGAGTGATCTTGAGATTGAACCAGATTTATCTGTTATTGAACGACCATTCAGGGTTGTTGATTTTGAGACCAAGGTACTTCATGGGAGAACGATACCTCCCGTCATTGTACTTTGGCAGCATGGTTCTTATTTTCATGAGATGTTGGAAAGGGAGGCACTAATGAGAGGGTAGTGGCCTCATATTTTTTACGTGGAGGTTTGTTCATAGGCTTTCTGGGGACAGAAAGATCTTATGGTGGTGAGGTTGTAACATCACGTTAAGTTTATAGGTACCTTTGATGTCTCTAAATACCTCTTTTTTGTATTAGTGGCTTGGGAGAGTTGGGGGTACTTTAAATGCTGTTTTGGGGAAAAGGGGAAGTCGCATGGGCGGCGCACAGGTTGTTTAAACCATGCATCCAAACTGTGCACAGTTGGTCTTGGAGGTAGTATCTTCTGCTTGTGTAGTGGATAGTTTGTCTAACCATGCGGCCAAAATGTGCGAGAAGGCTGGCCGAGGCAGAAGCTAACACACAGTTAGTGCACAGTTTGTCAAACAGTGCAAACTAACCATGTGAAAACTTAAATGAGGTCCTTAAATTGTGGATTTCACTCCGTTTTTCCTCTAAGTGCCTCTTTTTCCTTCTTAAGTAGCCTTAACTCGGGATTTGTCTTCTTCTAAGGTTAGAGAAGGTTCTCCCATCATTCCAAAGACGATATAAATGCTCCAATTGGTGAATTGAAGCCGGATTCTTGAGGTAAGTGATCGTTATTCATCGTTCTTGTTCAATTTCTCAGATGTACTTAGATCTACTTCTCCTCTTTTCTTGGTTTTTTAGATCTATTCCCATTATGGGTAGATCTATGTGTCTGGTGAATAGTATGATGTGTTTTGGTCTTGTTATTTCTAGGAGAAGAGATCTAAGGTGGGTTCTTGAAGAAGAAACTCGGTTTTCTTGAGCATTCTCGACCGTTGTGGTTTTGGTCAAAACCTTCGAGGTAGGTGGTTACGTCCCGACTTACCAAATTGATTAACATTGTATTTTCTTGGTTTATTTCAATTTTTTTATTTAAATACAATTTCTCTTGGTTTAATTCAATTAAATTGATAAAAACTCGATTCCGGTGATTCGAGATATTTGAAATAGTTTTGGCATGGAAATTTGGAAAACCCCAATTCCATTTAATTGGGCGTGTTTATGGAAATTGGCTGATTTAAATTGTTGAATTTAAATTATGGATTTTATGGAAATGATTTCAAGTAAAATTTTGAATTTAATTGTTGAATAAAAATTTTGTAATGATGGAATTGCTTTTGAATGGATTTCAAACAGGTGAAAATGACTTAAAATGATTTGATAGAAACTCATTTCTTTTATATTGTGAAAATGATTGTTTTGAATAAAACCTGTTTTGGTTTTAATTTCAATGAAATTGGAAGGTTTGAAATGGAAGAATGGGATTGATCATATTTTAAGCATTCTTAAAATAGTTTTCCCATCATATAAGAGTGCATGCAAGCCTTAGTTAGTTAGTGAGTTATTTGGATACACTCTACGGTACGACAATGTTTTAAAACATACTTGCAGCAAGTCACATACCTGATGGGTTGATAATGAGTATCCTTTGTCCAGCATCATAGGGATGTGTGTATACACATTTTTATGAGTTCACATAGAGAGTGTGGAATCCTCTAAATGGTTAATACTATCGTAACTTTTGGTAGATGACCATGTTACTCGCTTGTTTATTTATATGTGAGATATAAATGTATGACAATGCTTTTGAACTGCCTTACATGCCTGCTAAATTTATATAAACTATTTTATATAAATGTTTTGATTAATCCATTGTTTAAGAATTATTCAATCATTGTAAAACCTTTTCTTAAATTGATTTTTCCATCATTTGAAAACGTATAGCAAGTTTGGTTAAAATATTCTTTTGAAATGACAAACCGGTTTATTTAAAAATGGAAAGCTTCTCTTTTGATAATCTATATTTGTCATCTGTTACGGAATCTTGGATGGTATCCTACTGGGTTTTGGCTCACACCTTACTTTTTCCTTCGGGAGTTTGTACACTTTATTCTTCCATGATCGAGCAAAGGGAAGGGACCTCTTGGAGGTTGATCCAGCTGTTGATCTTTGGTCTTGGTGAGTTGTATCCTTAGGGACCTTGGGGCTATTTTCCCCATTTTTAGTACTTGGGTTGTATTAATTTGGGGTTTCTATGCCTCTTTGTATTCTGGTACATTACTCCCAGTGGAGTTTTTTTTGTTATGCATACTGTCTTGTTTCTTTTTCTTCCTCATTCTAGTGGAAAAATCATTCCGTCTTTCATGTTTTGTGATGCTAGGTGTTAGTCGCTGACCCGTGGGGATTAGGAATGCCCTTTAGGCTATGTTAGGGACATCTCAGTTATCGGGTTACCAGGGTACCTGGGCTGGTTTGTGACAATATATGTTCAAATATGTCATAAATAACTTTTTTTAGTCTATTTGACATGATATGGTAAATAAATAAACCTACAATGTGTATATAACATGATATCATGGTAAGATTAGAAAGGGTAAAGTAAGGGTTAAACCAAAAAAAGATAAGGATAAAAAAATATTCCAAACATGTAAAAAATTTATTGGATGATGGTTATTCGAACTAAAATAATCATATCTTAGAATTAAATAATTTTTTTACCATTTTTAATAAAAGATGAATTTATAATAAATTAATATTTTCAGATTTTCATGAAGTGCCCCTCTCCTCTATTATAAAAGGGAACCTCCTCCGTCTCCTCTTCAATCCATTTTGAGCTTTATGATCATTAAAAATCTACCCATTTATCTTTTATACTTCTTTATTTACATTATAGAGGTGATGGTATTCTAAAAATACCAACTCTAGTTCCCTAATATGAAATTTAATGGATGCATGTCAAGGAAGAGGTAATCTCATCTACCAATTCTTTCAAATTTCATTCTTCTTATACATCCTATTAAATAGTTATTTCATTATAATGTAAACACATTACTATCACTAATATTACGATATGTTATTATAAATATGAAACAGCACTATTTCACCTCTATCCATCCATCTAAAAACAAAATCACTACACGTGCGTATATACATCTTACCATCTCAATGCGGTTGGGTAATCTTTTTTTCACCACCACCTTACAGGGATGGGAATAATGGTGGAAATAATAACTATATATTTTTATTATAACATGATACTAATTTTGAGATATTATACACCATACAATCCAATACCTTTCAACAATTATGGTAACATCGTCGTTGTTCGTGCGTACATATGGCTTACCGTGTCCACAACACGATGAGATTAATTCCCCACGTCAACCATTCAACAATGATTATAAAGAATATATAACAAATAATCATAAAATTTATGATATATTAATTATACTCGATTTATATATATATATAATCCATTTATTTACTTCCATTCAATTTAATAAGGAAATAATAACAATGTTCATCCTTATGTACGACCAACCGTCTCCATGAAAGGTGTATTCCATTTCTTTTATATATCTATTATATATATTTTTATACTGAATAGATATAATATAGAAATATTTTTTTTACATTATAGAAGTAATTAAATCATGATATAAGTAATTATATCATTAATAATAATTCATAACACGTAAGATAAATAAATTCATCATTACCCAAACCATTGATTTAACATGGAATTGACAAATTAATGGGTAATATAATGTCATAAGTGAATAATATATGATCTCATAAATATTATTATTGTTCAGTTAAAAGTTAATAATAAATTTAAACCCATAATACCAGATTTTTGGACACATACGGATGAAATCAGACCAATGTTAAGGGATAACATTGCCAATCTCATTTTTATCTGAGAATGTGTATTCGTAAGTATTTAATGTGGATATACTTATCATCCAAGACTATGTTTTCTAAAAATGTTACCATAAAATGATTAATATTATTCTACATATTTTTAAAGTCATTTTTACCCATTTTTTAATTTTACAACATGCTAAGGAAGGAATCGTAATTTTTTTTACCATACGTTGAATTTTTTTACTTTTATGAAAAAAGTACGAGGAGAATTTTTTTTAACATATATGGTATGAATGGATTTTTAAAGTTTAATGAAACATTATTTTCAAAAATATTCAAATAAATTATTTCATGTTTATTTTCTACTAAATTCTTTTCTTTTAACATCCCGGACATTTTGAGAAAGAAAAACATTTTTAAAGAAGAAAGGATATTTCCCAGAATAACAAAGTTCAAGTCGTTTATCAAAATTATTTTCCATATATGGTTACATAGAGTTATGTGTATGTCCCTATTATCAATTTGATTTTATTGTGTTTATGCTATAATTATTTTTATAATGTCCATTTATTTTATAAGGATTATGTTATGTTGAAATGATGTTTAAGAATCCCATTTTATTTCATGGTTTCTGCTATGATGAATGATTTCGGTTTTTGTGGAACATGTATGAATGTTTAATTATAAGATTGGTGGGACATATATATCCCTCAAATTAATTAGGTAAAGATTTATATCTCATTATATTTTCATGATTAGAACAACAAGTAAATCTGGTATAGTAATGTAGGGTTGGAATGAAATGTAAATCCAGTTCAGTAATGAATTATATCCACTATAATGGTCTTGACCCCAATGCCTTAGCTACTATAGAAATAATATTATGTTCTTTTTAGTTTTACACAATTAGATTCCAAGGCTATTATATCATGGTTAATATTCCTTTATGATTCGTTCCTTACGTACTGTCATGAATTATTTCATGACTCAAAATTTTGATGTTTAAATATTCTGTTCATGTTTTTATATTAAAATTTTTATGGTTTGTTTTATTTTCTCTATGATTACCCTTACTGAGAATTTGAGCTCACCCTTTCTTTGTTTTCTTTTACCTAGGATATAAAGAAAGGTTTTATGTAAGAAAACAAAAGGGGAAGATATTTATGGGATATGTTGAATATATTTAACAAAGCTATATGATTATGTTCTGAGTTTCCAAAAACACTGAACTAATACGATCTTTAGGCATCAGTTTGTGTCATGTATTAAGTATTCCATAAAATAAATGTAATTTCCATGTACATAAATCATGGTTCTTTAGAGTTGTTATCAGAGTGAAGGTTTAGTCAGCCTTTTGGTACTAGGATGACAAAACAATAGTGAGATCCCTAGAGATTTTTTAAGTATTTGTCTAGGGATGTCCTAAGGATAAGTAATGTATAGATTACAAATCTAGGTTTTTTGTGATAATAATGACTAACCTAGGGTTAAACAGAAGATATCAAATATTGAAATATTATAAGTAATTTACCTTAAATATGTTTTTATAGTCTCTGATATGTATTTCTCACACTTTTTTTTCTGATCATAGTCAATAGCCAGAACTACATAGAACATACTTAACTCATGAATGTTTCAGATGTGTTAATTATATTAATTATGGAGATCTATTTCCTAAGTGGAAATATAATGAATAGAATCATGATGATGGTATGAGTATTGGTCATAATACTGAGGATAAATATGTTTTAAACGATATGTGAAAGGTATGTGATGTTCTTCTAGTATTTTTTACATTGAACGTAAGATGTTGCAGGTTGATAAATGAAAATATATTATTCATATTTTAGGAAATATGAATATGATGGATCATGATGTATTTTTTTAATAATAATGTTTGATGAATTAGGTGTATATGTTTAGGAATTCAAATATTATGTAATATGAATCATGAAATATATAGGTGTTTTTAGTATAAGGATTTTAAAGGATATGATGAATAGTTCAAAAGAGATAGAATACTTATTTAAGGGTAAGGTGATATACTTGGAGAACAAATGATTAATGGAAAAATAACCCTTAATATGTCCCTTATGATAAGATAATGATTTTTGGATAAAGATATATTGGATTTGAATAAGTAAATTGGAAGATTTTGGTTTCATGAAATAAAATTATGGAGATATTGAAAAAAGTGTTATGATATCATGGATGAAGTAGAAAACATTTTGTGACTTAATGAATATATCAAATAAGTATTTAAATATGGAAAAATGCATGTTTTATATTAGGATATATGATAATTCAGATTTTTACTGTGACTCAAGAGAAAAAATGATTAATGTATTCACATGTTTGAAATGTGACAACCAAGAACAAACTTATGAGATACGGGAGATAAATGTTATGTAGATTTATTTCACATATTTCTATGTTTTATATTTTTTGAAGGATTTTAATTTTATCTATTTATGGATTTAATAGGTTATATTAATGTTAAAGTTTGTTAGATTAGTGTATTATATCACTATAGGCAGACGTATGAATATTTTATTTCTAGTGATGACCATTATTTTGAGACATATGGAATGACCTATAATTCTATCACATTATCTTCTAACAATTCATGAATAACAAATTCTACATCATTTCATTAAATAAGTGATGAAGTGGAAAATGTTCAAGGCACAAAAAATGAGGAGATTGTACCAAAATCATGTACGTATTTATTCGCATGGAAAATTATTCAAATTTATGGAAAGAATCTTAAAAATAAAAACTTTAATCCTAGTACCTTCATATCTAATGAATCACATGGTCCCTTAATTCATCATAGATTTATGGCTTTCAGGAAGCTAACTTTTCCAAACCTTATTCCCTATCACTATCTATCAGAACATGATGGTTATATTTCTCTTCTATATCCATATTTTCACATCCCATCCATGTTCTCCTATGTGAAAACCTAATGAAGTGTTACTTTTGGTAAATGTTATTTTTCTAACATTACTTTTTTAAAATGATGTTTTAGTATCCATTTTTATGATGTGGGTTTCCACGAAGAAAACCATTTATAACCCTGGTGATTTTTGAGAGAGAAATTCATTTTAAGGGTGGTAGAATGTAATACCCCAATATTTTATGAGATAGATAATTTTAATTTCACTGATGTATTTTTTTGTATTCTACACCAAGATTATCTTAAACTTTATGTGACATTATATTATCTTGATGTATATGGTACAATATTCTTGGCTTGGGTTGCACGGAATTTCAAGCTCTTTCCATGAAATATTGAGTATAGATTTTTTTCTCAATGTATAAATGAATTAAGATTGGATTATGTTATATGAAAAACCGAAATAGGATTTCACTACATGTAACACTAACTTGGAAAGAATTACGCTCAAGAGAGAACCTCCTCGATAGCTTGTGTTATACGTGATATAGAGTTTCACTAAATAATGATATATTATTAAAATATTATTATTTAATGTGATATAATCTTGACATTATGAATTGTATTAAAAGAAATTGAATTCTATATAACATTATCATTAATATTATAAATTTTATAGACATGGTATGAGAACAAAATCATTTTTTCAGATAAAATAATTATTTTTAAAAAAATACAGTTTTACCACCTTTTGATGGAACACCCATTTTAAATACATTTTTTGACATGATAATAAGTTAGACATGTAAAAATAGACTTTTTATTTGGAATAGGTATATAAAAAATTACATTTGTTTATTTTTTGTAACTTTATAATAAAATAAAATTTTAAATGAATAGTGAAGAATACGACATATTAATTTGAAACTCCATTTTTATCTAATTTAATTACATAGTAATATTATCCTTTTAATTGGTTTTAAAGTTAAATTTGATTATATTATTATCATTTAATACAATTTTAGTCATTGGATGTAATTTCAATTTTAAATTGGACATAACCACATGTCAATCTTTTGATAGTTATTACTTCTTAAAAACCCACCTTTTGGTTTTGAAAAAGAGAAGTAATATGAAATTAATTATTCAAAATTTTGTGTTTTGAATTTGGAAAAAGAGATTCCATATTTGGAATCCTAAGGCTCAAATTTTTTAAATAGGTACCTTTTATTTTTAGACATTATGAATAGTAACTTTGGTAATAATTTTATTTTTTGTGGTTAAAGGGTAAATCTAGTAAATAAAAGTTAAAAAATCATATTATAATAATATTAAAATACCCTAACAAATATCCTAATCCTATTGGATGAGATATTTCTGACCATGATCTTCCTTGGGTAGATTTTGGGACCTCATGGATTCAACTGGATGTGAAAATGAGATTTTATAAGAATTAATTTAAAGTGAAGATAATTATAACATGAACATATATCTTTTAAAAAATAATTTTTAATTTAGGATTATATAACTGATATCAATGAATATATCATCATTATAATTATAAAACTATTTTCTACATCATGGTATTTTATTTATAATTTTTAGTCAATAGATAAATATATTTAGTTATGAAAAAATTATGATGTAGTGATTACCTCATTAATGAAAGATTCAAATAAATTAATTTGAAAATATTAATATAAATTTAATTTGAACATTTTTATGCCATCAAATAATTTTCTAGATGACATATACATATTAATGGTGATTGAATGAATTTGGTTCAAATAAATCAGGTTGTTATGAATTTGAAAAAACAGTCTATTATGAATGGTGTCCAAAATTAACATAAATCATAATTTAAAACATAAAATAGTTTATTAAATGATATAAATTCCTATAAATATAATATTTGTCCAGATGGTTATTATAAGTCCAAATATTTCATAATTAACTTTATTTGGGTTGTTCAAGATGATATAGTAATTAAATTAACCCACAATGTGTAAATAATATGATATCACGGTAAGATTAAAAATGGTAAAATAATGGTCAAATGAAAAAAAAATATTCAAAAATGGAATAAAAATTATTGTATTATGGTTATTAAAACCAAAATCATATTATCTTCGAATAAATTATGTTTTGGACAATTTTTAATCGAAATTGAATTTATAATAAATTAATATTTTGAGAGTTTCTTAAAGTGCCCCTCTCCGCTTCAATAAAAGGAAACCTACTCCATATCCTCTTCACTTCATTTTGAGATTTCAATATATGAAAAAATATGACCATTTATATTCTCCACTCTCCTAGTTATATTCTATAGGTTGTGGTATACTCAAAATAAAACCTCTATTTCCCTAAGAGGAAATTTAATGGGGGCACGTTGAAGAAGATGTAATCTCTTTTGCTGATTATTTCAAATTTATTTCTTCTTCTACATCCTCTTTATTATTTTTTTCATTATAAATTAATAAAATAAGTATCAAATATACTCTTATATTTTATTATAAATATGAAACAACACTATTTCACCTTCTATCCTTCCTACGAAAAATGAAATCACTGCACATGGGTGTGTGCGGCTTACCGTCTCCACGTTGTGGTGTAATATTTTTTCACCACCGCCATACATGGATGGGGTATAATGATGGAAATAATAACTATATATGATTATAATAACATGATTCTAATTTTGGGATATTATACACCATCCACTCCAATACCATTTAACAATTATGGGAACGATATCATTGCTCGTGCGTACATAGGGCTTATCGTCTCACGACAAGATGAGAGTCATTCTCCATGTTTACAATTAAAGAATGATTATAAAGTATATATAAAATATAATCATGAAATATATGATATAATAATACTACTATATTTATGTATATATATTCCATTTTCATACTTCCATTCAATTTAATGATGGAACAAAAACAACGTCCATGCATACGTACGACTTACAGTCTCTATGAACGATGTATTCCATTTATTTTATATATTCATTATATGTATCTATATATTTATTTATATAATGAATATATATAATATATATATCATGTTTTAAATTCTGTAAATAAGTATATCATCATATAAGTAATAATATCAATAATAAAAATTCAAAACACGTACGAAAAATAAAATGATTATTACCTAAAATGTTGCTTTAACATGGAATTGACAAATGAATCTGTAATATAAAGTTGTAAGTGAATCATATATGATATCAGAAATATTATTATGTTTAAAATATAATATTATTTTTAAACCCATTATACATGTGTTTCAAACAAATATGGAATAAATCAGACCTATGCTAAGGGATAACTTTTCCAATATTTTTTTATTCGAGTTTGTTTAATCATTTGTATTCACCAGAGATATATTTTTTCATCCATGTCCATATTTTATAAAACTGTTTACATAAAATATTTTAATATTATTCTATATATGTTTCATATCATTTTTATCCATTTTATGTCTTTTACTACATTGTATGGAAGGAATCTTTATTTTTTTACTACACATGGTAATGTTTGTCTTTTCTGAAAAAAGTACAAGGGGAATGTTATTTTTAACATATATGAAATGAGTTGATTTTTAATGTTTCATGATGCCTTATTTTCACAAATATTCCCCCACACTATTTCATGTTTATTTTCAACTAAATTATTTTCTTTTCAAATTTCATAGAATTTTGAGAAAGGAAAACATTTTTGAAGAAGAAAGGATATTTTACTTAAGAACTAAGGTCAAGTGTTTTATCAAAATTATTTTTCATCTAAGATGACATAGGTTTATGTTTATATACCTATTATTACTTTTAGTTGAATTTTTTTATGGTGGAATTATTTTTATGAATTCCATTTATCTTATGTGGATTATTTTATGACGAAATGATGTTTAACAATCCCATTTTATTTCATGGGTTTTGCTATGATGAATGATTTACATTCTTGGGGAACATGTAAAAATGATTTCATTATGAGATGGGTTGGACATATATCTCCATCCAGTTCATTGGGTAAAATTTTATATCTCATGAGATAGACATGACGAGAAAAACAAGTAAATCAGGTTCAGTAATGCTGGGTTTGAACTACAAGTAAATACAGTTCATTAATGAACTATGTCCACTATGATGGTCTTGGAATCAATGACTTAGCTACTATGGAAATAATATTATGTGCTTATTATTTTTAAAAAATTATATGTTATATGTCAATTCTATTCTATCATGGATAATTTTCCTTTATGATCCATGTCATACGTAGGGCCAAGATTTATTTTATGACTCAAGATTTTGATGGTTAAACATTGTCTTATTGTTTTTATATTAAAATGTTTATGGTTTGTTTTATGTTCTCCATATTTAACCTTAATAATAATTTGAGCTAACCCTTTCTATTTTTTCTTTTCCTAAGGAAATAATGAAATGTTTTATGTAGGAAAAAAGGGGAAGATCATTATGGGAGATATTGAAAATCATTCAAAAAGTTATAAGATTATGTTCTGAGATTACAGAGAAACTAAACTGATATTATCTTTGGTTGTCTTTTTATGTCATGTGTTTTGTATTCTGCAAAAGAAATGTAATATCCTTGTATGTCAATATTGGGTCTCTAGAGTCAAGATACAACTGATGTCTAGAGGAGTTGATTCTCTCGAAACTGGGTGTTCTATTTAGTGGGAATGATATGGTTGGATATGAGATGAAGGATGTGATGAGAGTATCTCAGTTTTTCAGCAGACGAGCATACCTCAATGGTTCTGCAGGCAAGTGTACCTCATTGGTTCAGCAGATGAGCATACCCTAGTGGTTCACCAGACAAGAGTACCATAGATCTTCATCAGAGGAGCTTTCCTCAGTGGTTAAGGAAATGAGTGTACCATAGTGGTTCCGAAGACGAGCATACCTCTGTGGTTTAGCTGATGAGAATACCTTATTGGTTCAATATACAAGACAACCCAAGTGGTTCAGTAGATGAGCATACATAAGAGGTTTAACAGATGAGCATACCTCAGTCATCCAATAGATGGGTCTACCTGAGTGGTTCAGTAGAAGAGCGTGCCTTAGTGGTTCAGAATATCAGCGTACTTCATTGGTTCATCAGACGAGCGGATCTTAGTTTCCCAGTATCCAAGCCTACCATAGTGGCTCACCAGGGATGAGTCGCTCAGTTTTACAAGATTAATCAGCTCTATGACAGCTGATCATAAATTATAAAAATAAAGTTATATCAAATGCGGTATGTGCTTACTATGTGATTTTTTGGTTTGATATTGATGTGTGGTCTTGATTTGTGGAATTTCCATTTTGATTTGGGGTCCCTATTGAGTATTGTGTTACTCTCCCCTGCACAGGCTTCCCCTACATGTGTCGGGTATCGTGCTTTTGATGAATGCTTTAATGGAGTCCTTGGTGGTCCGAGACAAGGTGGTTCTAAATGAGACGCGATAGACGGCGTACATCTAAATCTATAGGTAGCTACCTTTACCTACCCTTTGGGTTTGTTATTGAGTGAACAGACCATAGAAGTTGTAATTTATTTGTGGTTTTGGGCGTGTATTCTATCCCAATGTTACATTCAGTTGTATTGTACTATCAGTAGTTGTCATAGTGATATTTTTGGTTTACTTTGTGTTTACATTACACAATTTTAATTTTGTTCATGAGTACAAGTTTAAAGAAAAATGACTTACTTTTTTTGGATATTCATTTTTGGTGCTATTCTCCAACCCCTTGACATGGAAGGCGGGCATGGGGTAGTCATAACACGGGCCCTAGGGGACAGGTCATGACAAAGTTTTATCCGGGGGAGATAAATTATACTACAAGAAATAAGAGCCTATAAATATTTCTGAGGGAAAAATGTTAACTATTTTGAGTTGGGATTTCTAGTCAGGGAGTCCAGTGTTAGTGCGGAGACAGATGTATACATACAGTAGGACCCTGAATTTTTATTTCCAACTCGGTAAATGAAAACACTAGGTACGTGCATCTTTGAGCATTTTCCTCGTGATCGTTTTGACTTATATTTAGCTCAATAGGTATAATCTTTTGATAGTGGTTCACCTTGATCTCTTTTAGGATCCCTCCAGGCAAGAATCCAGTTAGGATGGCAGTGTGTGACCATGAGGATGGTCCATAGAGCGATGAGGCTTCAGTATAGGGATTGTTTCCCGAGAGAGAACCTTCATGTGGTGTCCTAGTGATCCACCACTCGTTGATCAATATATACTACCGGTGCTACCATTATTGGATGCATGTAGGATCAATTCCTTACATGACTTCCAATGATAGAGACCAACCTTGTTCAGTGTAGAGATAGATCATTAGGTCTCTGAGGATTGGCTATAGGCAGTTATTTGAGTTTTCCTCTTAGTGAGGACATAACTTGACCAGATAGAGGATATATCAGCGAGCCTTCTACATGGTTCAGCGGGAAGATGGTGGAGTTTGACCATCCAGACTCAGAAATACGTGAGCCTCACCTGGTATGACTTCGAGTGACTTTTCAAGGAGGAGTTATTCCCTGAGACATTGCACTCATTGCACTTATAGGATCTTCTAAACATACATTAGGAATGCTTAACCGTTTTTATTACTCTACGAGGTTCAAAAACCACTATCATTACTCTACGGATATTGTAAGAGGCCCTTTCATTAGTTCCCCAAACATTGAGTAGTGACATTTATGGGACATCATATAATTAATGATTTCCCTCAGCATCCCTATGCATGTAGGGGTCTTGGAGTGAGATCTACTAGTAGAGAGCTTCTTTGCTAAGTATGAACCGATGGTGGGTGCTACCATTGTGAGAAAGGTGTCCTAGTCATCTATGGAGGGTAGCCGACATATGATGTAGAGACCTAAATGTGCTAAACCTTTTGAAGGATGACCCCAGGACATAGGGTTGGAAATACAAGGCTTCTGGGCAAGATGGAGTCATCAGGGGAACTGAGTAAGGTATGAATGTGGCAGACATGGGAACATGGCTCGGGGTTTCTCAAGCGGTCGGAGGTGGTTTTAAGTCTGGAGTACAATTACCACCACCCCAGGTGGTCCACTATGGGTTCAAGAGTATGTGGAATGGGGTGGGATAATCATTATGCAGTCAAGCCCTATAATCTAGAAGTCTGAGAGATGATATGAGGTATTATCTATGTCTTCATTAATATAGCTACAGTTATTATAGACACAGGTTCCAGTCACCCTTTTCATGCCACATACCTTGTTCAGAGCATAGTGATTCTAAATGATCCATTGGCTCAATCCTTACAATTAGAGACTCCTACGAAAGTCGATTTGATGGTCACACAATGGTGAAAAAAATGTGATATTACTCTTAAAGGAATGATCTTTTGCTGGTATCTCCAAGTATCATCATTGAGGCCTTGTGACATCATTAATGGTATAGACTGGCTATCATTAGTTCATGCTCAGATCAACCATTTTAGATGCACAGTTCGGTGTTTATCCCAAGATGGGAACCAGATTTCTTTTGTCTGTGAGAAGGAAAATACAGCAGTTAAGGATGGGATTTCACATTGGTGGGGGCAACTGATCACTCATCTATTGGCTAGAATAACCCTCAGTGCAATGGATGAGACGAGTCCACAGTTTCCTATCGTGAAGGATGAGTACATAGATGTCATTCCAGAGGATGTAACAGGACTACCTCTTCATAGATAGGTATATTTCTACTTTGATCTTTACCCTGGGGCATCAGCAATATATACAAATTTGTATTGGATGGCTCTCATAGACATCCAGATGCTAAGGGTATAGTTGGAGGTCTTTTAGAAGAAGGGGTTTTTAAAGACCATCAATTCACCATGGGAAGCCCCAATGTTGTTTTTGAAGAAGGCATATGAAAGCTCAATGTTATAGATGGACCTCTAGAACCTAAACCAAGTGACTGTGAAGAGCAAATATCATCTACATCAGATTGATGACCACTTCAATCAGCTGAATGGAGTGAGATGGTTTTCATAGATAGACCTCAGATCAAGCAATCACCAACATCAAGTACAAGATGAGGGCATCTTGAAGTTGGCTTTCAGATGTCTCTATGGACACTATGAGTACGTAGTGATGATGTTTAGTAGGATGAACACCCCAAATGTGTTCATGGTACTCAAGAACAGGATATTCTATTCGTACATAGATCGGTTTGTAGTGGTCTTCATTGATGACATCTGATTGTATTTTGCATCTGAGGTGGAGCATGTGATAAACCTATTCGTTATTCTGGAAACACTCCAAGAGTGACTACATTATGGAAAAATCTTGTATTGTGAGTTATGGATATGAAAGGGTCACATCCTGGGACATTTTTTATCAAAGGAAGGAGTTACAATGGATCTACCAAATATCATGGAGATTCTTGCTTCAAAACCACAAAAAAAAGAATTACCAAGATCCAGAGATTCCATGGGGTGGTTGTGTACAATCAGAGGTTTGTTCCTGACTTCAATAGAGTAGAAGAACCCATTAAGGCATTGAAGAAGAAGGAAAAATCCTTCATGTAGATAAAAGGATTCCTTCAGAGCTTGAAGAGTGCTCATATCATGATATTCTAAGAGGAGGGCATCGACTACATAGTGTAATGTTAGGCATTAGGAACCAAGCATGGTTGTGTCCTGCTATAGGAGAGAGTAGTAATTTCTTATAGATCCCAACAACTGAGACCACTTGTGAAGAACTATGCTACTCATGACCTTGAGTTTCCAGTGGTAGTCTTCACACTAAATATGTGGAGGCACTGCGTTATGGAAAAATGATTTCTCATATACTCTGACCAATAGAGCCTCATGAATAAATTTTCTACAAAAGATCTGAATATGAGACATTAGTGTTGCCCATAGTTTATCTTGGAAACTTTCTTTGAGATACTCTATACTCCTAGGAAGGTGAATGTGTTTTTAGAGCTTTCAATATGTGATCAAGTTCACAACTATTGAATAAGTCCTTATAGTAGTAGGCCTCACATCAGATATCTATTATTGATAGACATGATTCATATTTTCTTCAGTAGATGGTATTTTCTCCTCCAATCCTACATCGAGTCAGTGAGATGCAACTTGGAAAGGCCAAATTCAAGAACACACATTCCTAGATGACCACAAGACTTGCCTTCGATGGATATTCGAAAGGTGTTGATCACATCATCTTTTTCAGAGGATGTTACATTGTACCAGTAGTGTTACAGGAGGATGTATTGAGAGAGTTCCATACATCCCCATTAGTGGTATATCATAGTGTGTTGAATATGTACCATAACCTTTATCGTTAGTACTCATGGTCTAGGATGAATAAGGTAGGGGAAAATTTTGTCTCGAGATGCCTCACTTTTCAAAAAGTGAAGGAAGTTCACCATGTTCCAGTAGGATTGACACAACCCCTCAAGAAACCAGAGTGGAAGTGGGATGGGATATTGATGTACTTTGTGACTGGATTACCATGTACATCCCGGGGGAACGATACCATTGGGTTGATCATATATCGACTCACCAAGTCGGCCCACTTCATACCCATTTGACAATAGGGTTTAGTAGAGATCAAGGGACACCTCTATGTGAAGTGGATAATTAGACTCGATGGAGTCCCATCTATGAAAGTATCATATCAGGATACATTATTTACATCCTAGTTGTGGAAGGGATTGTATGAGGAATTTGGGAGTCAAGTATGCTTGAGAACAACCTTTCACTCGTAGTTAAATGGTCAGATGGAGTGGACCATACAAACCTTGGAGGACATTCTTCATGCTTATGTTCATGATTTTTGTCGTAGTTGGGAGGACCACCTACCACTGCTGTAGATTTCATACTACAGAAGCTAACACTCCACCATCGGTATGAAAACATTAGAGTCACTATACGAAAACTTTGTAGGTCATCTTTATGCTGGATAGATTTATTAGATTCAACACTCATTGGTTCAGAGATGGTACAAGCAACCACTGAGACGATGAATTTCATCCAAGAGTGGATGAAGACTACAAAAAACTCATAGAAGTGCAATGTTGATAGGAAAAAGAGACCCATGGAGTTTGAAGAGGGGGACCACATTTTATTACAGATCTCTCCTCGATGATGGATATAGATATTTGTCCAGGTAGATAAGTTATCTCTGATGTTCATTGGACCATTCCCAATATTGAGTACAGTGGGTGAGGTGGCATATGAATTGGATCTGCTGCCATTGTTAGAGATGGTGCATGATGTCTTCTACATATCCCAACTAAGGAGACACATGCATGACCCCTCTCAATTCGTTGACCATAGAGAGTTGGATATTGATGATGGGGAAACACTCATTGAGTACCTATTGGAGATAGAGGAACGACAAGATATGATCGATTGTGGATGGTCTATTCTTTTAGTGCATGTGCATTGGAAGCATGGGAATCTCTAGAAGATAATGTGGGAGAGGGATGATTAGATTCATTCTCAATACCCCCATTTTTTTATTAGACTTTTATGGCTTATAAGAATGTAAAACACCAAAGGGGGGAGTAATTTAATACCCCATAATTCCATGTAATTTATTTTGAAAATTAAATGGAATTATTTAGAGAACATGCACTAAGATGAAACATGATTCTGAGGCATAGAGTGGTAAGAATGTATTTTTGATCTATTTTTAATGTTCATTAAATAAACCTATGGGTAGGTTGTTCTAACATTTAAACCAGTGCCCTGATCGAAAATATGAGGGCACTATTGAACTCAGAACATCAGGATTCTCCTATTAATTCAATAACAATGGCCAGTGTTGGCAAATATGGGAAATAGTTTTGGGCCATAAAAAATTAATTTTATAACAATTAATTTTTTTTCAAATTCTTATAACTCCTAAATAGTAACATGGGTCAAAAAAATGAGAGTACTATTAAGCTCATGAGGGTGTTCTTCCCTTAGCCAGATCCTAACCTCGACCGACATAGTTCAATGTTGAATGATAATTTTTAGGATTTCCGGATGAAAAATAAAATAACTTAAAAGGTTTTTTTATTTGTTTTCTTCATCATTAAGCAGTGGCATATCATCATTATGATTCAGCGATAAGTCGACGCTGAATCTTATTAATGAATCTCATTAACGAACCACATTATTGATCCAGATTAATATAAATGATAATTCTCATTTCATTAAATAATATCTTATCAAGAAATTTAGTATTTTGGGACAATCCTAGAATTGCTCTAAGGCATTGGTGGCTGGAGATGATGAATGATGAATGAACTTTCTTCTACCCTTCGATAAGTCACTAGAGACAGTGGGATACCAATAAAGAATGAAGAACAGAGGCACATGATCCCTTTTTCCTTGACCAATAATTCTATCCTAGGTAGGGGTTTAATTCATTGTGAATTCCTTTCATTTACTGTTCTCGGATTTGAGTGACAAACGCTGGTTAACCCACAAACAAGTGACCCAGGAATTGATCGTTTATGTGGGAGGTTGTTTTATCTTATAGTTTTGGATCGGGGCGATCCATGTTAGAATATTAATATACCAATTCCTTGTTTCAATACTCTAACACAGGGGAATCATGCAGACATGATGAAGGCCCTTGATTCCTCCCTCATTGGACGTTCATGTGTTCTTCATGACCAAACACCCAGATTGATGTTAAGGCAACCTTGAAGTTGTAGTATGGATGGAGGCGACCCAAGAAACTCAAGGGTTCAGATGATTCATGGATCAGACCACCGGAGAGGACCATGTGGCCCTATGAAGACTCTGTCAGTGTGATAGTGCAGAAGGTGTCATTGGCAATTAGTGGTGGTGGCCATGGATGGGAGGTAGTGTTCCTTGACTATGCGCTGAGGTATAAGATGCCGAGAATAACTGGGTCTAGGGGAGTGTGGGAGGGAGGTGCCTCTAGGGAACCACATCAGAAGAGTAGCATGTAGATGCTGGTTGTGACATGCAGGTGGCATGCAGTCCACGCAGCGCCGTTTGCAGAGTGAGGAGGCCTGCCACTGCCAGCTGTGTGGTAGTGCACACTGGATTCCCCACTAGTGTGTGTTAGTCCAATGGGTTAAGCTAGGCCATTGGGTTTCTTTTGTTGTGGATAAAACCGACCTACCATTTTGCTAATAGGGCCGAATGAAAATCGGGTCGCTGTGTGACCTGGCGGGCTAGACCAATAACTGAACCGGGCTAGGTACATAAAGGCCCAATGGGCCTGGACAACGGGGAAGGATAGACTGTGTATTCCCATACCAAACCAAGATGGTTTGGGTCAACAGAAATGGGTCGGTCCATACACCCCCCCCCCCTAGCCGTGTTGGTTGGGTCAGTTTGACCGTGTTGGACCGGGTTCGGATGCAACCATCCATGTTTACAAAAATGAAAATATTTTTCAGATTGAATGTTTTATTGACGCTCCATCTATGATAATGGGGCCCTTGTAATAATGTGGTCCATTTTTAATACTCTAAGTGATATTCTGTTACTATCGATATATAAACGATGGCATTAGGTGTAGATTATCCCGGATTCTTGTGCACTGGAGAGTGGAATACCTAGGGCTAGATGTGATATGAATGGTATGAAGAGCGCACCTCAGTGGTTCATCAGATGAGAACACCACAGTGGTTTATCATACAAGCGTGCCTCATTGGTCCAGCATACTATCTTACCTAAGTGGTTCAGCAGACGATTATAACTGATTGGTTCAACAGATGAGCGAACATTAGTGGTTTAGAAGATGAGGGCACATTAGTGGTTCAACAAACAAGTTCACCTTAGTCTTTTAGTGGAAAATCATACATCATTTCTTCAACATAATATTGTACCTGAGTGGTTTAGATGAAGAGAGAACATTAGTGGGTTGTTGAAGAGAGTATCTCAGGGGTTCAACAGATGAGTGTACCTTAGTGGTTCAGCAGATGAGCAGACATCTGTGGGCTAGTATCTGATATGACCACATTGGAACATCAAGGATGAGTCCCTTAGAAATAAAATATTAATCAACACTACAACTGATAATATGACATTCTATAGTTAAAGTTATACCTGATGTGAGTTTTCTTTCCAGTGTGATTTTGTTATGAGATCTTATTATGTGATCCTACTATTTGGAAATTCATTTGTTGTTTTTGTTCCTTACTATGTTTGGTGTTAATCACCCCAACATAGGTTTCTCCCACACGTGTCATGTATCATGTAGGGGATCAAGGTTTTGAAGGGACCATGGCTGTACGGGAAAAGGTTGTACTCAATGATACGAAAAAAACATGAATTCTTCTACAACTACATATAGCTACCTTCACCTACCCTTCAAGTATGGTCTTGAGAAGACATACCTTGGTATTTCTACATTATTTTGTGGTTTTTGGCATGTATTCTTTCCCCTTGGTACTTTCAGTTGTACTGTACTCTCAGAAGTTGTCTTAGTGAGAGAAGTGGTTTACATTGTGTTTACTTTCTATAGTTTGAGATTTGTCCATGTGTACATGTTTAAAGGAAAATTCTTTCCCTTTTTGGGATATTCAATTTTTGGTGCTATTTTCTATCCCATGGACTATGGAAGGTGGGATTGGGGTAGTCATGACATGGGCCCAGGGTTCATGTCATTATAGAAGGGGTGGATAAAAAATATTCCATAATAAATATAAAATTCCTATAATTAAATGAAACTGGAGTTATTATGGTTTTATGTATGAAGGTGGTGAGTAGAAACTAGAGGAGTAAAATAAATTTAAAGAGGTAGTTTGATAATGTTACCTCATGTATATCACCTCCTTGAAAAAGAACCTTCAGGAACCCAAAATTTATTTTCTATTAATACTAGTAGAACATGGATATGGGGATAGTGGGGAGTATATGTCTTGGTAGATATTTGGAATTCATTAGGACATTTAAGGTTTGAGGACTAGTGGTGGTGAATTTTGATATTTATTAGTGGAAGAGAGGGTTGTTTTTTTATTATTATATTCATTTTTATTATTATTTTGTCTCATGATTAATAATATTAATTATTTGTGAGGGTATAAATAGTAACTGGAGCATGTGATTTCTAAATTAGGTGTAATAAAATTGTCCATGAATCCAAAATTCTTGTATTTGGGTAATAATTTAAAATATTGTTAATTATTGTATTTCTCTATTCAAAACAATTTAACTATTTTTGATCAATCCCAAAAAGGGACCCTGATTTTCTTTGATATTTAGTTTTAAAATATGGACTCATCCTTATTAAAATAATTTTATATCTATGAAAATTTTATATTTTAATTAAAATCATCATTTATTAAAAAAATACTAATTTATATATTATATCCAATTTTATGACCCATTGAAAATTAGTTATGGTTTCATAAAACCACATTATCATTATAAAAAACATAATATTAACTTATGAATTCATTTTTTGATAATAGATTTTGTTTTAAATCCTTATATTCATTATAAAATTTTATATAAAACATTTAAATTTTATAAAAAATACCAACTATTAATTTATCATTTTAAAAATAATCATTTACTCATACCATGATATAAATATATAATATTTTCAACTTTATAAGATACACATTTATATTATTTCACATTTCCATAGGTGATTTTTCTATTTTAATGGTCATGTTACTTTTCCTACGGGTCATATTACTATTAGTGATTTCAAATTTATAATGGTGATACGGGTTTAGTAAATCCTATAAATAAATATTTTTCAATTGATTATTAATTCAATTTTATTTTCTATCAATAATATATATACATTATCTTCTAAAATGAATACTCTTTTATTAATATTATTTTTCATTTCTACATCGTTTTTCAATAGTGATATAATTCTGGTGGATCAAAAAGATCCAAGTTATCCTATTCATGATTTCTTATATATTTTTTATTTTCCCACTATAATATTTCACCATGTTATTTTTTTCTGAATAATGTATCATTATTCATTTTTTAGAAAAACAATTTGTAGGGTTTTTATGTGATGTATGTTCTTTATACTATATTAAATAATTATATGATGGGAAATTACATTAATAATATTCTAGGTCATTATATTATTCCCCCCATATGAAATTTTCCCTTGACTTTTCATTTTACATTGTAATGAGAAAAAAGGTTAGAGTCGGTCTCGTTCATTGCTTCCTCCAGTTCCCATTTCACATCTCCAAATTTTTTGCTCAAATATATTAATTGTACCTAGTGACTAGTCTTTTTATGGTGATCATTATATCGATTTTCCATGATCATCATAGACTTCTCATAAGAGAGATCTTTTTTTCCGATATACTACCAATGAATTCAACATATCTGAGGGACCTGGTATGTATGTACTCATTGGGGAAACATGGAATACATCATTTACTTTATATCTAGTTATTTTATGTTCTTGTCGATATGCCACAGCTCTGATGTGATCAATAATCTCAAAGGGGCCAAGTACGTGGGACATAGCTTTCCCTTATTCCAATTTTTTTCTCCTTTCCATAGAGATATGTAGAGGAAAACCATGTGTCGAAACTAATACTCTTATTCCCATTGATGATTGTCTATATACCTCTTCTATTTACTTTGGTAAGATTGGATGTTCTATTGAATGTACTTCACCTTTTATACAATTTCCTCAACTATTTCAAGTCCAAGTATCTTATGTCGACTAACATCATCCCAACATGAAGGTGTTAAAAATATATATACATAAAGGGATTCATGTGGATCTATTTGGGTTCTTGATTGGAAACTATTGTTTTAAGAGAACATGACCAGAGGAAGATGATAGTCCCCTCCTCCTTCATAATCTATCAAGCATTGTCTCAATAAATAACACAATGTCTAAATAATCATCACAAACTGGAAATCATTCTTGGTGTGGTAATTCTTACGAAATAATAGATTAGTTTTAAAAACAATTAGTTTATTTTTTCAAACAAGGAGGAAAATCATTGATCATTATTAGATACCATCATTAATGGTACTCAATGAATCCTCACCGCACCTTCGATGTATATATATATATATATATATATATTTGAATGTTGACCATGTGAGAGGTCCTATTAAACTTAATAATGTTAGAAGTCTATGTATGATATTCCTCAATAACTCATATTATAATATTTCTAATAAATATATTATGATGTCTAGTATAAATGTATATATTTATGCATTACAATTTCCATGTTGTTATGTGTAATAGTTTCATAATCGCATTAGAAATTTTCCTTTACTCCATCACTTGTTGTCATACCTGGTACATTTATTTAAATTCTACAATAACGATTTCATTATTATCCCAAAAATAGTTTTCTCTAATATCTTGATACATCATTGTTATCTCTATGTGGATGGAGAAGGTTAGTATATGAGCAGTATTAATAATATCCGTATTTGTCTCAACATTTGATGGTATAAAAATTCATAACCCAAATATTCTATCTCCTCCACCATAGATTATGATCTCTAGGGATTTCCCATTACTGATATCTTCAACCATCATCTAAATTTCTACATCATCTCTTTGAGTATCCTTTATCTTATAAAAAATGGATGGTTGATCAATAATTTTAGAAATGATTGATTATGTATCTTCCTTTATGACCCCCTTGAAAATCCTTTGCATGTCTATGATGAACAGATGCTTCTCAATTCTTTTCATTAATAATGTTGTACGTTCCTTTTTACATAGAGCATATGCCAGATTATTTTCATTACCAAGATGAAAATGAATTAATAAATTATAATTCATGTTGATATCTATCTATATTAATTGGTTAATATTAATATCCCACAATGTGAATATATATTTGGATCTTTTGATCTAGGTATATATCATATTTCCTCCAAAAGTTAAATTCCACAAGATTTTAAATGTAAATATCACAAACAACGTCTTTAAATCATCTATGGTATACGTTCTCTCATGAAATTTCAGCTACATTAATGGGTAGGCTATAAATATATTACATTTCATCATTATAAATAATAATCCATTATTTGATGAATCCCTTTATACCACAAAGAGTTCCCCACGTATATGTATGGTTTGTGATGGTGCAGTGATAAACCTCTTTTTGAAATCCTTGATGTCATCTTCACATTTACTTATCAATAAAAACATTACTCTTTTTTTATTAAACATAGTTAGTGGGATTGAAAATTGGATTAATTTCCCAACAAATAATTGGTAATACCCATATAAACTATGGAAACTACGAATCACCATTACAGAGGTTGGTCTGGGACACTGTTAAGTTTACATTATCTTAGAAGGATCCACAGATATCCCTTTTTTGGGGATAAAATTCCCCAATAATGATACATCATATATTCAGAACTAACATTTGTTTTACATTTCATATATTCTCTCCCTTCATAATTCCTTTATCTATTTATTCAATTTCTCTTCATTATTATCCTTCCACTTGGAGTGTAATAAAATATCGTCTATATTTACTACCTCATATTTTTAAAGGAAATGTCTAAATATTCTATAAAATAAGTCCATGAAAATTATTTGGGGATTAATGAGTCCAAATGGAATCACTACGAACTCACAGTGTCTATGAATCATCTAAAAGTAAATATTTGGAATTTCATCCATCTTCACCTATAATTGGTGATATCTCGACTATTTTTCCATCTTAGAGAAATTATTTTACACAAATTGTTTATAAGAAATACCATTATCCATGTTAGGGGATACTTGTTCACTATAATTATATTGTTAAGATCACGATTATCAATGCATAATGAAATTTATCCATCCTTATTCATTACAAAAAGAAATTTAAAAACCCTTGGTGAATCACTTGAACATATGGATCCCTTGTCCAGGTTATTTCATAACTAATTATTTATTTCCTCCAACTAAATAGTGTCCATCATATAAAGATTCATTAATTTGAAAATAGATTTAGGTATGAGTTCAATTGAGAACTCAACCTCTCAGTGTAACACCCCAGGTAAATAAAGAATATGAAATTTTCATATTTATCCGTATTTGTGAATAAAATATTAATATGACTTTAAAGGGGACGCTATGCTCGATGGCGTACCCACCACTCAACAACGAGTTTCTTGGGAATCTTACGTTGCACACTAATAATAAAATAATATTATTTTAAATGGTAGATAACATGTAGCCGTTGTATTGGCGGGAATGGATAGAAATAACTAAAATATGATTATAAATGTTTTTACATTTATCCAATAAAAGATAAAGGCTAAAAATATGGAAAGAATTCAATTTTAAGCGTATATGCCCTGGTTTTCACTAAACGGTCACTTATCGCCTTTTGATGGCGAACTGTCATTAAATATATTTTTGTTCACTCTTATACATTCAATTGGACCAAATAAAACTCTTCTTAAGAATTGGGACATCAAAATTTACTTTGTGTAAATTTTTGGTATCTTTCCGATAAAGTTCATTTTTTTAAATGAATAGTGTAAAATGTAGTATTTTAAATCAAAACCACTTTTTAACCTAATTTATTTATATGATTAGATTATCTTTTTAATTGATTTTAATGTGAAATTAGAATATATTGTTACCGTTAAATACAATAGTGGTCGTTGGAATTAATTTCACTTTGAAATCAGACTTAAACCAGTGTCAATCTTTTGATACTTATTGTTTCATAAAAACAAGCTATTTGATCCGACAGCAGGAATTAATTATTAAATTAATTAATGTGACTTATATGTTATGAATTTTATAAAATAGACATCATTTTTGAATTCGGAATATCAAATATATCTTAGGTTGAATTTTTGGTAATTTTCTGAAAAACTCCAATTTTTGATGAATAGTGAAACCACTAAGTGGTAATCAAGAAAACTGATTTTTCAGTTAAATGAAAGTTTACCACTAATGTGTATTGAATTTTAAAAATCCTACATACATGGTTGTCATTAGTATGTAAAATGTGGTTAAATGGGATGAAAATAATTTTTTGGTGAATAGTAACTTTTTTTCATTAATCGCGATTAGAGGTAATTAGTGTAATTTAAGGTAAAAATGATATTATAAAAATATGAAAACACCATGAAACTTGTCCTACTCCTATTGGATGAGTCATGTCCGACCAAGACAACCCATGGGTCAACTTGGGGACCCCATGGAGCCACTTTGGTTGGAAAATGACATTAATATATATTTATTTAATGTTAAAATTAAATTGACACAAACATGAGTTGTTTTACTAAAAAAAAATTAAGTGGGGTTAAACAAGTCCACATTTTGACTATAAATATTCATTAGAAAGATAAAAAGCTTTACTACATCATAGTATTTTTTTTATAATTTTTAGATATTATATAAATTAATTTAATTACGACATCATGATGATGCAATGATGACCTCATTATTTAACGATTTAAATAAAATGGAAAGATAATGTAATATCTAAGAACTAAACATGTCCAAAAACTATTGGATGGGAATATTTAAAATCCTTATCATCTTATATTCGAAATATATCAATGTGGGACCTTATAAATTCGAAACACTTTTGAAAATAAAATAATAGTTTGATGATTTCCAAAAGTACCCCTCATCTCCTCTTATAAAAGGCCCCCACCTCTACCTCATTTCACACACTCCTTAAGACTTTGTCTCGGCCATACACTGCCCATTTACTCTCTCCACATCCCTCTCCTCATCCTAGAGGATTCCCTTTGGGAAGAATCCTTTCAAAGTAAGCCTTTAGGCTCAAATCAAAAGGAGTTACACTTTTAAAGGTAATTCATTCTCTCATGTTCATTTGTTTTATTTTGCTTCTCCAACCCCCTAAACTCTTTTTATTTACTTTTTCATAACTAAAAAAGTATCTTCAATATACTAGGATGTTGTTATAATATTTATTCGAGCTACACTCTCACACAACTACATCAAATGGTTAAAGAACATACGGTTTCCGTGGATGGCGAGATTCTACCTCCCGAAACGATGATTGTTCAATACTCATTTAACACCTTCAAAGGTGGCCATTATGAAGTCAATATTTTTATATATGATATATAATATTTTATTATTTCCTTAAGCTTATGTATTTTTCATTTATGGAATACCATTATTGTTTCCATTATGGGTAAACACGATAATTTCATTTTAGGAAGTGCGGACTACTGCCCCCTCAAAGTGATTTGATTCGTTAATGCCATACGTGGGACGTATAAAGGATGGATTTAAAGTTATTATATATTATTTTATAACAGAATTATAATATAACTCTATATCATTATTGTTTCTTTCCATTAAATTATGAGATAGAATTGAAAGTAGTGTTCATGCGTACGTATGGCTTACCATCTCCATGAACGGTGCATTTCATTTCTTACCTCTAAATGATTATGTAATATTATAAATACATGTATATGATGGATATATATGATATATATGATATCCAAATCATGAATATAATTCTGGATATAATGAACCTATGACCACACAAACAACATGTAATTGTAAGAAGTCCATTTTCGACTAAAGAACCAAATATTGAATGAAAAAAAATTATTAACTTAAATGATTACATAATGTTTATAACATTGAAATAAGTGATATAAAAGGAATAATTAACTTTAAGAAGGTTCATAAGAAAGTAGAAATTAACTCAAGTAAATTATTCAGGAGATTAAAGAACGGTCGGGTCAAGTCGGATACGAGGTAAGGGATCCTACACCTCTCTTTCTTTTTAAGTACACTCTTTTATGTCATTCCTTTTAAGCTCATAATTCTTATGATTGGGATGTTATTTTATATTACTACCACTGTAATTATTATTTTCATATGATGAGAGACCCTATTTCCTCTCATCAATCCATTTTGGAAGTTTTAAGTGGCGCCGTTAGGCTGCCGAGTTTTCGTAAGGGATTTTTCATCTCACTTTTATTCCTGTGAGATTTATGCTACATTTTCCACAATTTCATTTGAGTGGTTTATGTAATGCCAATTATTACACTAATTTTGTAATATAATTCCATTTATGGGTATTTACATATTCATTTTATGACACTTCTTCAATGGGGTGTGCTTTTCGAAAGTTACCCAAGTCGGTAATGGAACCTTTCACCCTCCTCATTTTAAAAGACTTCGTTTGTTGTGTCTTTTAATTCACATACTATTAGGTTGGGATATGTTATTTTATATCCTTATTGATGTAAATTTTATGTCCAAGTGATGAGATACCTTTTTTTTATCTCTCATCAACTCATTTTGATGTGACGCCATTAGGCTGTCAAGGGAACTTCTTAACCCAATTTCGATTTCTTTGGGTTCAACATGTAGTTATTGAATGTGTCATCCTTTGAATATGTGTGAATGACCGTTGATTATTTTACACTTAATATCCCCTTATATTTGGTGTATTCATATGTCACACATAATTATGTAATTGATTTATCCTCAAACCAAGGATACTGTCTTTGTATGGGACTTCATCTCAATCTCCTTTCATTGAGGCATATTTTAATTTATACACAACCTTCTTTTATACGGTGTATAAACCCCTTTGACTTTTATGCTTATTCAAAAGGAATATTTTTTATATGAAGCATTTTACTAAATGACAAAAGGGAATGTTTTTCTTGTTGTACGTATGCAGCGACAACGACTTCTCCAACGCTGTGACCATTATTTGAGTTTCAGCTTCCTCTACAAGCCATACTTTATTTTTAAATGAAAAAGTAAATACCATGTTTTACTTTGGTATTGAAAATGGTTTTCATAATGTTTTTATATCAATGTGTTGTATTGATATCTCGTGATTGAAATGTGGAAATGTTATGTTTCCTTTATGCATGTTTTATGAATTATGTTATCGTTCTTGGGTATTATTATGAAGACGGGTGGTTCCGTGATAAACTAAGGGCGGGTGAGCCCGTTATAGATCTTCAATGCATTGGGTAACGCGAAGTAGTTAAACGTTAAGGTTTCTCCGAAGAGATTTAGGGAATATACTGTGATGGGTATTCCAAACGTAACCAAGAGTGTTACTCCCTACATATGAATGTTATGAATGTCTCAAGTTACCTTTTATGTCTTATGATTTCTATGATTTATTCATGGTTTGATGAGGTATGTTAAAGTTCCTTTTTTTATGGGTAAAGTATGATTTCATTATTATGTATATATGAACTCATGTTTCCATTCCATATTTTTTTATAACCCTTACTGAGCTTTTTATGCTCATCCCATGTTTTTGAAATGTTTTTCACAGGTCAAGGGAAAGGTACATGATGTGATGATAGTGTCAAGGATGTGTCAAGAAAGAATCCAAGTTTTATTTTCAATATGTTTCCGTTGATGGGAAGAATGAATACTGTATTTTATGTAACCACTTTGTTTAAATGTGGAATGTAATGCAAGTTTCATGATCTAATTCTCTAAAACTCTAAACCTGAAAAGATCCTCAATGTGTAATCTTGTTATAACTCAAGATTATGTAAGGTTTAAGGCTGGGGCCTTATAGTTGGTATCAAAGGTCTGTTTAGATAACTTTAGAGGTTAGGGTATTCTCTATGCACAAGTGACTTTACCATAATGGTTAGGATTTCAGAAAGAGTCATAGTTTTAGATAAAGTGAATGAGTAAGTGTATCTAAGTGTTTACCTTCCTCATTAGTACATGATGGTATTGTTGATATACTCACAATGAAATTTCTGTTTTAAGTGAATGGATGGATCTAGAAGGCACCAAAGAGACAACAGGTTTGAAGGAAACTGTGGTGGTTCTCTGATTAAGATACTAGATAAAATGGAGGATTCAATGAGGAAACTCGTGGTTGTCCTAAACCAAATATCAAGGAGTCATGATCAACCACTTGAACCTTGGTATGTTCTGTAATGCATCATGTACGAGATGACCAATTGATGTGGAAGTTCAGGTAATAATTATAAAGGTAACCATTAGAATTTATATGATCCTTACTTTTGAGTTAATTATGGGTTATTATATGATATGCTGGAAAATGAAAGGCATGAGATAATATTGAGGTTAAAATATGTAATGATCATTTTTGATGATTTTATCCCTTTTTGGGGAATGATTTGAGAATTATATAGTTTTGGAAGAAGGACAACACGCAGACCGTGTGACTACCTGTCGCGTCGGACAAAGCTGCGGGAATCGATCCCACAACCAAAGTGGGACTGGTATTTATCGCCTACCACTGGACTACGTGAAGTCCCTGGTTATTTTGACTGATTATTTCTAGTTATATGATTTTATGAATTAAGAGTAAGTTAATTTTGGGTTATTTATGAAAATGATTAACCTATCATGGAGGATATGTGATTAGGTTAATTACTTTTCAATAAGAGACTTTAGGAGCAACTGATGTTGTTTGGAGATAAATGTTATGATTTAACATGGAATACTATGTGACTAAATCCTTCAAATATTTGGGTTTCAATCTTATATTGGTTTACATTTAAGAATTTTATGGACAAATTGTTTATCGGATGATCCTTGTTGAACTTTGGGTTTTGTTTGACAAATTTTGGAGATTAAGAATAGATTTTCTTTTTATAAAGGGTTATCCTTTTCTGGATTATCTGACCTTGTACTAACCTTTTTGGTTTTGGTTATGGTTAAGTTCTAAAGATATGGGATGTATATAGTTCTCTTTTTTTGGATTAGGTGATTCTCTAGAAGTTGATTATAGTACTCTTAATGCGAACAAGTCTCCCTAAACACTTGCCTTTTGGAAAAAAATATGAGTTTGACTAAGGAATCTTGTAAAAGTTGAAAGTCAACATGATAAGTGATTATGTTTCCTTATGAATAAATTCCTCAACAAAAAGTAACTAAAACAAAAATTGTGTCTATTAACTTTTCCTACTGGGGAATCGAATACCGTTTAACCCATCACAAGTTTGTGATTTTCTTATTGTTAACTTTCTCCTAAACATGTTTTCTATCACTCTCCATCAGAACATGACTTTATGTTTCCTCCTCCATGTCCATGTTTTCCTATATGGAATCCTAGTATGGGTTAACTCGGGTGACCTCTGTACTTATCTTTCTTTATTTTAAAGTGATTGTTTTACAGACTCTTGTTTCGATGTGGGACTTTCAAGGATGTTTCCAAGCCCAATTTTAAAATTGCGAGGACGCAATTTCCAAAAGGGGGAAGGATGTAACACCCCAGGTAAATAAAGAATATGACATTTTCATATTTATCAATATTTGTGAATAAAATATTAATATGACTTTAAAGGGGACACTATGCTCGATGGCGTACCCAACACGCAACAATGAGTTTCTTGAGATTCTTACGTTGCACTTTAATAATAAAATAATACTATTTTAAATGTTAGTTAACATGTAGCCGTTGTATTGGAGGGAATGGATAGAAATAACTAAAATATGATTATAAATGTTTTTAAATGTTTTTACATTTATCCAATAAAAGATAAAGGCTAAAAATATGGAAAGAATTCAATTTTAGGCATATATGCCCTGGTTTTCACTAAAGGGTCACTTATCGCCTTTTGATGGAGAACCGTCATTAAATATAGTTTTTTTAACTCTTATACATTCAATTGGACCAAATAAAACTCTTATTAATAATTGGGACATCAAAATTTACTTTGTGTAAAATTTTGGTATCTTTCCGATAAAGTTCATTTTTTAAATGAATAGTGTAAAATGTTGTATTTTAATTCAAAACCGATTTTTAATCTAATTTATTTATATTATTATATTATTTTTTGAATTGTTTTTAAAGTTAAATAAGAATATATTTTTACCATTAAATCCAATAGTGGTCGTTGGAATTAATTTCACATTGAAATCAGACTTAAACCAGTGTCAATCTTTTGATACTTATTGTTTCATAAAAACACGCTATTTGATCCGAAAGCGGGAATTAATTATGAAATTAATTAATGTGACTTATATGTTATGAATTTTATAAAATAGGCATCATTTTTGAATTCTAAATATCAAATATAGCTTAGGTTGAATTTTTGGTAATTTTCTGAAAAACTCCAATTTTTGATGAATAGTGAAACCACTAAGTGGTAATCAAGCAAACTGATTTTTTAGTTAAATGAAAGTTTACCACTATTGTGTATTGAATTTTGAAAATATGACATACATGGTTGTAATTATTATGTAAAATGTGGTTAAATGGGATGAAAATAATTTTTTGGTGAATAGTAACTTTTTTTCATTAATCGCGATTATAGGTAATTAGTGTAATTTAAGGTAAAAATGATATTATAAAAATATGAAAACACCATGAAACTTGTCCTACTCCTATTATATGAGTCATGGCCAACCAAGAAAACTCATGGGTAAACTTGGGGACCCCATGGAGCCACTTTGGTTGGAAAATGACATTAATATATATTTATTTAATGTTAAAATTAAATTGACGCAAACATGAGTTGTTTTACTAAAAAAGTTTTTAAGTGGGGTTAAACAAGTCCACATTTTGACTATAAATATTAATTAGAAAGCTAAAAAGATTTACTACATCATAGTATTTTTTTTATAATTTTTAGATATTAAATAAATTAATTAAATTACGACATCATGATGATGCAACGATGACCTCATTATTTAACGATTTAAATAAAATGGAACGATAATGTAATATCTAAGACCTAAACTTGTCAAAAAACTATTGTATGGGAATATTTCGAAGCTTTATCATCTTATCTTAGAAATATATGAATGTGGGACCTTTGAAATTCGAAACACTTTTGAAAATAAAATAATAGTTTCATGATTTCCAAAAGTGCCCCTCCTCTCCTTTTATAAAAGGCCCCCACCTCTACCTCATTTCACACACTCCTAAAGCCTTTGGCTCGTCCATACACTGCCCATTTACTCTCTCCACATCCCTCTCCTCATCCTAGAGGATTCACTTTGGGCAGAATCCTTTCAAAGGAAGCCTTTAGGCTCAAATCAAAAAGAGTTACACTTTTAAAGGTAATTCATTCTCTCATGTTCATTTGTTTTATTTTGCTTCTCCAACCCCCTAAACTCTTTTTATTTACTTCTTTTGTAACAAAAACAGTATCTTAAATATACTAGGATGTTGTTATAAGATTTATTCGAGCTACACTCTCACACAAATACATCAAATGGTTAAAGAACATACGGTTTCCGTGGATGGTGAGATTCTACCTCCCGAAACGATGATTGTTCAATACTCATTTAACACCTTCAAAGGTGGCCATTATGATGTCACTATTTTTACATATGATATATTATATGTTTATTCTTTCCTTAAGATTATGTATTTTTCATTTATGGCATACCATTATTGTTTCCATTATGGGTAAACACGATAATTTCATTTTAGGAAGTGCGGACTACCGCCCCCTCAAAGTGATTTGATTCGTTAATGCCATACATGGGACGTATAAAGGATGGATTTAAAGTTATTATATATGATTTTATACTGGAATTATAATATACCTCTATATAATTATTGTTTCTTTCCATTAAAGTATGAGATAGAAGTGAAAGTAGCGTTCATGCGTACGTACGGCTTACCGTCTCCATGAACGGTGCATTTCATTTCTTACCTCTAAATGATTATGTAATATTATAAATATATGTATATGCTGGATATATATGATATATATGATATCCAAATCATGAATATCATTCTGGATATAATTAACCTTTGACCACACAAACAACATGTAATTGTAAGAAGTCCATTTTCGACTAAAGAACCAAATATTGAAAGAACAAACATTATTAACTTAAATGATTACATAATGTTTATAACATTGAAATAAATGATATAAAAGGAATAATGAACTTTAAGAAGGTTCATAAGAAAGTATAAATTAACTCAAGTTTATTATTCCGGATATTAAAGAACGGTCGGGTCAAGTCGGATACGAGGTAAGGCATCCTACACCTCTCTTTTTTTTTAAGTACACTCTTTTATGTCATTCCTTTTAAGCTCATCTTTCTTGTGATTGGGATTTTATTTTATATTAATCCCACTGTACTTATTATGTTCATATTATGAGAGAACCTATTTCCTCTCATCAATCCATTTTGGAAGTTTTAATTGGCGTCGTTAGGCTGCCGAGTTTTCGTAAGGGATTTTTCATCTCACTTTTATTCTTGTGAGATTTATGCTACATTTTCCACAATTTCATTTGAGTGGTTTATGTACTGCCCATTATTACACTCCTTTTGTAATATAATTCCATTTATGGGTATTTACATATTCATTTTATGACACTTCTTCAATGGGGTGTACTTTTTGAAAGTTACCCAAGTCGGTAATGGAACCTTTCACCCTCCTCATTTTAAAAGACTTCGTTTGTTGTGTCTTTTATTTCACATAATATTATGTTGGGATATGTTCTTTTATATCATTATTGATGTAAATTTTATGTCCAAGTGATGAGATATGTTTTTTTTATCTCTCATCAACTCATTTTGATGTGATGCCGTTAGGCTGTCAAGGGAACTTCTTAACCCAATTTCGATTTCTTTGGGTTCAACATGTAGTTATTTAATGTGTCATCCTTTGAATATGTGTGAATGACCTTTGATTATTTTACACTTAATATCCACTTATATTTGGTTTATTCGTTTGTCACACATAATTATGTAATTGATTTATCCTTAAACCAAGGATACTGTCTTTGTATGGGACTTCGTCTCAATCTCCTTTCATTGAGGCATATTTTAATTTATACACAACCTTCTTTTATACGGTGTATAAACCCCTTTGACTTTTATGCTTATTCAAAAGGAATCTTTTTTATACGAAGCGTTTTACTAAATGACAAAAGGGAATGTTTTTCTTGGCGTACGTATGCGGCGACAAAGGCTTCTCCACCGCCGTGACCATTATTTTAGTTTTGGCTTCCTCTACAAGCCATACATTATTTTTAAATGAAAAAGTAAATACCATGTTTTACTTTGGTATTGAAAATGGTTTTCATAATGTTTTTATATCAATGTGTTGTATTGATATCTCGTGATTTAAATGTGGAAATGTTATGTTTCCTTTATGCATGTTTTATGAAGTATGTTATGGTTCATGAGAATTATTATGAAGACGGGTGGTTCCATGATAAACTAAGGGCGGGTGAGCCCGTTATAGCTCTCCAATGCATTGGGTAACGTGAAGGAGTGAAACGTTAAGGTTTCCCTGAAGAGATTTAGGGAATATACTGTGATGGGTATTCCAAATGTAACCAAGAGGGTTACTCCCTACGTAAGAATGTTATGAATGCCTCAAGTTACCTTTTATGTCTTATGATTTCTATGATTTATTCATGGTTTGATGAGGTATGTTAAAGTTCCTTTGTTTTATGGGTAAAGTATGATTTCATTCTTATGTATATATGAACTCATGTTTCCTTTCCATATTTTTTTATAACCCTTCCTGAGTTTTTATGCTCATCTCATGTTTTTGAAATGTTTTTCACAGGTCAAGGGAAAGGTACATGATGTGATGATAGTGTCATGGATTTTTCAATAAAGAATCCATGTTTTATTTTCAATATGTTTCCGTTGATGGGAAGAATGAATACAATCTTTTATGTAACCACTTTGATTAAATGTAATGCAAGTTTCATGATCTAATTCTCTAAAACTCTAAACCTGAAAAGATCCTCAACGTGTAATCTTGTGATAACTCAATATTATGTAAGGTTTAAGGCTGGGGCCTTATACTCAGTTAGGAGGAACACAAGGAAATTATTCATGGAACACATCAGTTTACTCCCTCAAAATGGACTTGTATTTAATCATGATCCTTTAATTTGACTCAATGATTTTATCAAGACATGAATCCTCATAAAGAAATAATATCAATTAATTAAAATTATTTTATAAAAAACATCCATCATAATCATTTCATTTGTAAAAAAAAATGGAGGATTCCTCTGTATGCATAAAGTGATCTCCCATTCCTGAAAGTGGATGTTGTATTTAAATTAAGATATCCAATCCATGCCCAATTTTTAATCAAACTATCCTCAATATTTTAAGGAGACATTTTATAGATGGATCATTCCAAAAGCATTTGCTGGAGATGATTTATACAATTTCTATGTAATAATTTTTGCATTTTATATTCTATCATATAAATCATCCTCCAAATTTTGAGGTAGTGTTTGAGTAGTTCTATTAAAATTTCAAGATATGAAAGAATTACTATAGTAATAATCAAAATGTATATATCGTATTATTGAATGAATAACCAGTATACTTTTCATCTCATCATTTTCAGTATACACCTCATCAATATAGATATCATTTTCCCTTAGATGCTTCCATGGAGTTTTTTTGTTGATTTCCTCTCACAACTCTTTTCTTAGTGAATTGGCTCCCACAAAGTATGTGTTCCTTATAGATGATGCATTATATGACTGGATATGTTTTGATCAGAACCATCCTTTATTCTTCCACATTTATGAGATTCTTTATATCATATCGCCAATTATTCTCCCTATTCCCCTCTTTTCCAAATTTGAAACATATCTTGGATCCCTTTAGAACATTCTTAGGATGAATCTTCATAAACATTAGACATGTGGGATGTTGGTTTTCACACATCCCTATGATATTTTTATTGATCATACCATATTAAACTCCATATTCCTCTATTTATCTCCATGTGAATGATACCACTACACATCTTCAATATCCATTTTAACATTTAGTGAACAATGAAGAATGTCATCATTACTGTTAGTGTCATGAATAACCAAGGATTTTCATAAGCAAAGAATTAATCCCCTAAAGAAGAGAAAACCCATGAATTAATTATTCATAAAAAAATAATGATGTGTATCGTAGAATAATTGTGATGTTTTCCTCATACTCTCTGATATAATCATCTTCATTTTTCTTCAGTCCTATGTACTATATCTCCATAATAGGATTGAGAGTTCAGAGAAAATATTTTTTGAAATATATTTTCATGAGTCCTTGCCATTCCAAGGATTCAATTTCATCTTTAGACCAAATTTTTTTATTAGTGTACACCACTTATCAGATTCCCAATCAAATATATAGGATTCCAACATAACTCTGTCTTCTTATGAGCATTAGATGATAGATAATATCTTCTCACTCGAGTTAATACATTGTTATTTGATGAGAGGATTAGAAAATCTACTAATGGTTAGAGGCCTTTGTTACATAAATTATTTGAAAAAAACTTGATCATTATTTATAGAATCAGTTCATTCCACATGATTCATTTTATTATACAAAACTAGATCTAGTTGATCTAGTACTTCCATGAAGTTATTATATCCCATTCCCATCTAGTTTGGAACCTCATTAGTGTAATAATCACATTTAATTTAACACTATTTATTATATTAGGTTATTCTATTTAAATCCACTATCTAATAAATAAAATATAAAATTATTTGGGAATTAATACATAGCTATAGAGAATATAAAATACCTACTATGAACATTGAAGTATAAACATATAAATTAAAAGTATATCCAAACTTATGAATCCTGAGATTACAAGATAGGATATCCATGATGATAGAATTGCCACCGGGGTAATTTCCAAGGATTCCAATTACTATTGTCTAAAAATAATTATACTGAGGTTCAGAAAAAAAACTATAGTGGACAAATCCTTCTACACATATTAGTAAATATTATGCATAATTATTAATTAAATAAAAAGTAAAGATCAAAAAGTCGACTATCTTTCGAATAATAGTTATGGAATTAGGAAACATTATACATGAACAAAACATAACTTTATCTATCTCTAAAAATACCTCATAACTCTATTTTAGATCATATATGTTCATAGGATACCCTGAGAAATACACAAACATAAAAGGTGATCTAAAAGCTTAGTAAGTGAAAAAACTGAAATGAATCATAAGGAATTAATTAGAATTAATAACATGATATAATAAAAGGAATGGATCTTGAATAAACATATGAGAACATAAAATATAAAACATTGAATCATATGTTCATGGGAATATCAAAATGTTGTAGCAACACATAACTGGACATTAACATGATTGAAGGCTTACTACCAAGATGATATTGCTTGGTGGAAAAAGTCCAATAATCGATTAGGTGTACTCTTTATTACCATACATAACTTCTAAGGTGAAAAAATATTACAAAAAACATTGGGGAGATATCTTGGTGAACCCATCATAACACAATCATGAATATGTGTGCCATATAAAAAATCAAACAGAAACATAATGTTTTCCCATAGAAGTAAATAGGTTTCTTAATCTTGTCATAAGTCATAATCAAAATGTCTTATAATAATGAAATCTATGAAATAAGGGATTTAAATAATTCCTTGAAAATAAAAAAGTAATTAATGTTAATAGATCATGAATAAAGAGGTATAATAAATGTGAGATCATTAAAAATATTTTTTTTGTATCTCTATAAATGTACCACATTAGTTCAGTTTTAGGGAAAATATTGAAGTGTACTTAGGAAGGATAAAGGAATAATTATATCCATATAACCAAAACATGAACTAATAATTTTTTTTAATGATAAAATGAGTGATTTTTCAAAATATGGCCCGATTAAAACATTTTCTACAGTGTACATGAAAACTGGGTAAGAAATGTTGAAGGGAAAATAATATTTTTGGAACATATATATAGAATATAGAAAAGAGTATATAAGAATAATGAATAGATTACTTGAGGAAAATAGAGATAAAGTGTAACCAAAATGAATTATAGAGGTTATGAGAGATCACATACCTTATGTTCAAATGTATTATACACTTGTACATAATGTCATGTATAGTAATATTAGATTCAATAATTAATTAATAAATTAAAATTTTCATCTATATTTGATTTATTATAATATTATTATTTTCATTTATGGCTATCTTGATTAGTGATAAAGTTAAATTTCATCATTCATGGAGTGTTCATTTCATGGCTTCATAGTCTGTTAACTGATGTGTATTTATTATTGTTCTTTTCAAATTAGATTAGTACCTGTTTGGCCCTGAAATCTCCACAAAAAAGAGAGGGAAAATATGATTAATTTGGTAATGGGTATAAAGGAAACCAATAATAATATTCAATAATATGTTAAAGGGGTGTGACCAAGAGGCAATAAATACCATTATGAACCTCCACTATGTGTTCCAATATGCCACATTACAAAGAACCCATGAATGAAATTTGTTTGCGTGGTAGAGATAGTGGTGTTGGTACTCACAAATGAAACCAATGTTTTTTGTCAGAGGTCAGAAGTGTATTATTCCCCCAAAAACAAACATCCCCTAAGAACTAATTATATTTAAGGATATAGGATTTTCCATATTCTCCTCACAAAATTAAGAAAAATTCATTTCTGGGGCCGAGGTTGTGATCTCTGCCCACAAAAGGATGGCCCCTCTTGCAAGATATGTCCCCACAAACTATCCTGTTAATTTTTAGGGAATCCTCTATGGGGTTATATGAATGTGGACCCATAGACCACCATTGATGAGTGTCTGGGATGGTTTCTGGACCCATCATTCTTCTTGAAATAGATCCTTAGGAGGATATAGCTGAAAAAACACAGAAAAAGGTATCCATACTCGAATACATGAACCGTGAAAACAGGATCCCTTTGAAAAATAATAGTAGGTAAAAAAACTACTTCATAACATTATATGGGAAATAATAAATCATCTGGTGGTCTATAAACCTGAATTCCCCTTGAATTCACCATTCTGTGAGGTAAAAAACTGATAACAAATTTTAAAATAAGCATCTTGCATAGAAAAATACTATGTGGGACAAACCCTACCTCGAGTAAAAATATCTACATGGGAGGATCTTGGCCCCATGTAAGAAAAAAAATATACTGGAACTACATATTCCTTTATAGAAAAACACTACGCGGGCGTAACCCAAATCCTCTTAGAGAAATGCTACACAGATGGCAATATTAACGATGTAGTAGCATGCTACATGGAGGAAAGCCCATCCCATGGGTGAACATGCTATGTAAAATGCAGCATACTTGTTCATTCTACTTTTTAGCTCCCATTATTCTTTTCCATCATGTAGTTAGTCCCCATGTTAGACCCCATGAACCATTCTAGCAGCTATAGGCCAAGGGAACTTGCAAAACCACCTCACATGTATGATAATATCATCAGGCATATCAATATGTCCTTTTGAGTTTACATATCCATTGTAAGAGGAGTTTCATGGGTCACACCAGTGATTGGGTAGTCTCTCAAAATTCCTTTATTTACTTTCCAATGGTAACAAGGGTTCTGAAAATGGAGTGATCAAGTGAACCACCCACTTTCATGAAGGATGGGAATATATAGCGGTTTCAATTACCTCTTAAAGGGAATGAGGTCCTTCCCCCCAAAAAAAATTTCAAGGATCTCGTTAGGAGGTACATCCCTAAACTCATTACAGGATCTCTATAGATTCATTCCTTCTTCTATCTATCAGGGATAAAAATTTAAAATTGGAGATGATAACACTCAATGGATTCTCCTTCTCTCTTTGGGATTTATTATGATCCATCATTGGGCCTTGTAGGATGTGTAATATTTAAATCTATTTCTTCCACTTTTTTCACACCTTGAGTATGAAACATGTGTTGTTGGAGGTTTTAGGATATCATGACATCCATATGATCACAAAACCAATCATGGGCCTTCTATATGATATATCCCCCAATCACATCCTCTCAAATGGGTGGCTTCCATGAGTAATCCCAAACCAACTACAATACCTATTGGGAAACTTCCATGCATAAGCTCCAACAACATAACCATTTAAATTTACCTACTCTACGGTGTTTGTCCCATCTTGTAACAAACTACATGGTATTTGATACCCAACTAACAATGATAAATTGGAAGCCTCCCAGAGGTCCAAACACAACACCTGAATTCTCCCTAAGGTTCTCAGGGCCATATTCCCAGTAGCATGATATCCAACATAGAGGGAAACATTTCTTATGGGAAACATTCCTCAAAATAATTAATAGATCATAGTACCAGTGAGATCATTCCCCTAACCAATATACTCTATCTCTTCTAGGCCCCTTGAGCTACTATGACATAATCCCCATACCATTCTTCTCTGGGATCCCTTCACCTGGACATTGGCACTGCATGATGTTAAAATGCATGGAACGGTCCATGGAATATGGCCATAAATGGTGATGTGTCTAGTTAAGTGGAACCATAAAACATGGGTTCTAATTTGTATCATAATAATAAAGATAAATCACATATTATGGGTTCGATACCAACATTCAAACAACTCTTGTACACCATGGATGATGCTAATCTTAGGATAATCCCATCATGGGACTAAAAACTAACATCATCCCAGTAAATGACATAAGAATCCATGATCAATACATAAAAGGGTAATATATATGGAGAACCTTAGATAAATACAGATCCCTCCATTTATGGAGAACCTCATATACATACAGATGATTCAGAACCCATGTGTAGTCATAATGTATTGTTGCCTAAGTGAAATCCAGAATATATAGACTTGAGAATGATCCAAGTATTCATGAACATTTCATAAATCAATAAGAGAGTTTAATAATATGAAATAGGTCCCCCAATATGGTTTGATGATTCCTAACTCCCATACTCTCAACCAATGTGTGTTTTTATGTGTCATTTTCCAATGTACCCAGTGAACGCTTTCCTTGGGAAGAAATGTCTATGAATCATGGACGTGATAACCGTTGTGCGTTATTGGATCTACAAATAGGCCTGTTAGAGACCATTCAAATATGGTATACCTGATATCAGTGATTTCATATACGTTCACCACCGAAATTCAATCCACTCATGTATAATCCCATATTTATCTGAAAATAAATGGTGAACCTAATGTGAATAAAAAAAACAACGTGGAAGTGTTACCTTGCTTTAGGCCCCTTACACATCCAAAATAAAATAGGTCCATCAAAGATCATCAATTTGGAATTCGGTCATGAGATTCTACTTTTAGGTGTGTTTTTTCTATTTCTATCATATATATTGTAGTCACTCTTCACCTCTTTCTCCAATCCAATGGCATCTCATAATTTTCCACATTCAAACATGTGAACCACCATACTTGCATGGTCCTCCTGGATGTAGAGGATTAAATCACCCTACTAGTGAAATCAATGATGGGTCCTGAATAAACTAGTTCTAGAGTATCATAATAAGTGTACTCTCCCCACAATTGTGGTATCTGGGTATTATCTCCAGGATAAGAATCCATGGAAGTCATTCACCCATCGACGGTCTAGGGTCCAGAACTAGGCGGCTCAAATACCCATATCTATCCTTTTTAAGAGATTTTCCCAAGAATGTGATAATTATATCCTTACCTATAATATGGAGGATTATGAAGTCATCACCAATGAAATCATCCTTACATCATAGAGGTATCTCACAAGTGCCCAATTAAGAAATAATCACTTCCAATGACATGTTCATAAGAAACCTTATCTTGAGGAGGAAACATCCCTATGGTCTCCCAATGAAATCAAAAAGGCCCAAATAGCAAGTGAATCATGAAATGGGATAAAATCATATAATCCAGAAAACAAATATCATCCTCATTCCTAATTATGAATCATGACAGTAAAATTTGGTGGAATCCCATTAAAATTCATATATTCATGATCCCCATCATGAAGTCTGTCAATTAAATATGATGAAATATCATAGGAAGACTTATATTCGAGTAGAGTAACATATAACGTGTTATGTAAATACCATGAAACACGAGAAGATTAAGATACTTACTCAAAAATATGAATCAATTCATTCAAATACGATGGAAAACTACAAGCATGATGAAATACCAGCTATTTCTCACCAAACCCATAGTAAAAATAGGGAGAAAATTATATCCAGACGCATATTCATGAAAATAAATGTGAATCAAATTAGTAAAATATAGTGAATCTCAAGAGGAAGGTGTGTATTCCTACTCACTCATATCAGGACAATCAATCATATATGATGGAAACTGAATACACGAAGATGGAAATTTCAATGGATAAAACTAAATTCCATTAGTCAAATATGACAGAATAAAATGAGCATATGAAAATGCCTAATCTCAATTATGAACCCCACCAGTAAAATACTTTTTAAATTATAGAATATATATAGAACATCCTTTTGATAATTTAGGGGAAGACTTATATCTCTGCACCCACACAAGAGAACTATCGATACTTACTAGATGAAAATTGAGGACTAGATCAGGCACAAAATCCAACTTTGGCATCAGAATGGGAATATTTTCATGTTCCTACAAAGGAAGTCTCCCAAAAAATCATAGTTGGATGAATCATACATGTGAAAATAACAAGGATTCATGCCCACAATACCACCTCACCTAGTGGGATGACTCATCCGCAATATGTGGATGTCTCTACGTAGTAGACATACATCCCAGATCCTTTATAAGAGGTTCATAAGTGATGTTCTATAATATATGGATAATATTATTATAAAAAAATACCTGATCCAAGAAACATTATATGAAGGCTGCCACCAATAGTAAATGGACACAATCTCCCCAAGAGTGCACCCAAAAAATAATAGTACCAAGTGGAACTGGAAAATGATGGAAAAATTTCGACTATACTCTTCTAGAATCTAGTGTTCTTCAATCAATCAAACATCCTTTAATGGTGGCTCAGGATTCTTCTAATACATTACCAAATTATAGAAGTATATGTTGTAGTTATGATTCCCATACCTCCCACAATATTGATACCAGTAGTTATAGATGTCCTCCCTAGAGAATTGACCATAAAAGATCTATTTGTGGATGATGGATGATCAGTCAAGAGAGATTATCTCCTTATGAGCACCACAGTTTCCATCATCCTAGTAAAATGATCAAATAGAAGGAATTTCCTCCCATTATACCATCATCCATAATGGTACACTATAGCATATACACTAATGAAATTCTACCTATATTCGTGTGTTAATATGTAATGGTACTCTTATCTGGTATTGCATTCACAGTGAAGGTCCTCATCACAATGACATAAAATAGAAATAAGTTCCTCCCCTTACTGTCGTGCATCGTGATTTAGTCCCTATGATATAAACTATAGAAATTCTCCCTCTAGTTGGACATAATGCTATGATGGTATTATGCACTAAAATAGAATTCATTGTGAAGTTCCTGCACACCGTGACATAGAAAAAAATGAATGTCATACCCTTACTATCATCTTACATGAAGGTAATGCCCACTGTATTTGATATAAAAATTATCCCTCTCGTCCGAAATTGATATATGATGGATGTCTTCAAACTAATGGGATTCACTATGAAGTTCCTCCCTGCAGTAAAATTTTATGTTGGTGATAAGGTCCCCCTTAATATGAGTCATATACATGGAAGCCCAAATATTCAAATGTAGTGGTATATATGAGTCTATACATGATAGATAACCTACCAATAAAAAGAAACACCCTTTCCAATCTAGGATATGGATATAGGAAAGACACACCTTCTGATCTGCCCCTAGACTATTTTCACATCAACAAGAACCCTACTTTCCCCACTACAAGAGGCAATATCATTAAGAAGAATTAAAATTGGGCATATATTGTATGAAATTCCATATTGTAAAAACAAAAGAACATGGTTATTGTATGAATTTTTTTTATGGATGACATACAAAATATGATTTTTCCCTAGCTTTATCTTAGTTAAACATAGAAATGTGATTTCAAGAATAATTTAGATATAAAATTATTCATAATATCTAGACTAATTGACCTCAAAATTTTGGGAGAGATTCGTCATCAAATTTACATGGAATACCTTATATCAACACATAAAAACATTAAGATAGTAAATAGAATGATATCTAACTATCATTCCGCAATTCATAGCATAAGATGCATAATCTAATAATCTATGTCCCATATGGTGTTTCTATATAGGGATTGGTAGATCTTGGAGAATTACATTTCAGCCCAAATCCTATTTAGTAGAATCTATTGGAAATGTAATCTTGGAATTCCATTATCTAAAGGAGGAAATTATATGAAATGCATTCTAAGGAAAGGATGTTCTCCCAATACGAATCATCCATTAGAATGTCTCAATATGTATAGTCCTAATGAGAGAAAGACATTGAATAACTGATGACCCAGGAAACAAAGAAAATTCAGAAAGAATCTTGATTAAGGGAATCCAATCATCAAGAAATTGTAATTTTCTCATAAATACAAGTATTCAGGTAGAAAAAAAATCCATATTCAGATCACACTCGAATGAGAAATGCATTATATCATTAAAGTGGAGATAACACTGGATGACACGGTAGTATGTTATCATCCCTTTCCCATTGGACTGGGTGCATTTTTTACAAAAAATTCCCACATAAGTCTAAAAATTTTGGCATGAAGAAAAATAATAAGAGAATAGAAGAAACCTCATCCCATAAGAATGGGGGAATTTCTTCCTCAACCACTAACCTAGTTGAAATAAATATTTTCCCATTTATGGAGGTTGAAAAGTAGAGAGGTCTACCATTCCATCTGGTCTTGTGACTCATTTACCCCAAATTGGTGGTATACGTCAAGGTTGTAAGGATGGGACCTCTCTGTTAATCTTTGGTGGGAATCCCCAAGAGGTTCCTAAAATGGATGGAAGAGGTCACATAAGGGATGAAAAGAACCATCATACCATTCATCAGCTATTATTACACCCACAGTGTGTTGTGAGTTGGTTAATGTTGTCGACATCAATCATGTGGACCACAAAAATGATAATGAAAATGCAGAACATCAAGGAGAGGATGTTTCTTACCAGAATCTCATCTGCAAGGAGAATGAAGGTGTGGTTTCCCTAAAATAGAAGATCTCTCTAAATATGGGTGTTCCCTCAATCAATCCCCCACCAACTACTCATTGAGTACCAAAAATAATTTGGAATAAAAAAAAGTTATATACAAACCCCATCCTCCTCTGGATGAGAAAGAGAAATTTTCTCTTCACATAATATATCAATCATTATGGTGTAGAAATGATAGAGTTAAGGTGAATTAATGTTGAGGTACTCTGAGGAATCCATCCAATTGAATATTTTCCATGCGTAGAGGCTCATCATTAACTTATAGTAGATGTACATCAGTCCCAAGGATTATCCCCAGTAAATGATGTGAGGAAATGACATCTGTAGAGCATGAAACAAGGACCATCAATATAACTCCACCTGATCACTGATACATATCATGATTTCCATCTATAGAGGAGATGACTAGAATAGGTTTAGGTAAATCCTTAAAAGATATCACTTGCTAGATATACCCCTCAAATACTAGAAGGACCCACATATAAAATGTTTCCCCTCACTACGCCAGTCTATGATCATGTTCAATATAGAAAAAATTAAGGAATTATCAACACAATTGAGCCATTGGAAGCTCTAATGAAATATAGGGAGGAGCGGTGTGAATTGATACTGGTGGAATAGAAGAATTATCCCGATTTTGTGAGAGAGAATTTTCCACCGTGAAATTTCGAGAGCCCAACATTTATATTAATTGATGGCTCAGGAGACATGAATCAATATATGACACACTCTACATCGTACTGTGATCCTACTATTGGAAACATAGTGAAATATGATTCTTTGAAACTCATATTATTTTTGAAAATAATTCAAGGGCCATCCTATGTATGCTGCACCCTTTTTCAAACTCAATCTAGTAGTGTATGGGTGGAGGTCCACCAAATGTTACTTATCCATTTAATGTCAATATTAATAAAGATAGAATTCATAGACCTATCCAATTGTAATTAGTGGGATAATTATAGAGACTCAATCTACTTTTCTAGGAGGAAAGGTTTCACTTACTTGTTGAACTGACCTCTACCCCAGGTGGAGATTCTTAGTGTGTGGATCGATAACCTCTATGACGAGCTACGAAGACCACGTATCCTATATAAATATACAATTGTGTTCTAGGATTTCTCTTCCATTACCTAAATAATTGAATAATTAATACATCATACTAATATCATGTCCCTGGTAGCTCAACCGATTTTACAGGAAAGAGCTGGAAAAGAAAAATATGCCTCCATCCCATATAAGCAAACCATTCACCCACCCTAGTCCTAAGGCGTTCACCATATAATATGGTTCCCCTTGTACATCAACATAAACCCCCCGTGTGGAGTACATGAGTGGAGGGGGAAATGTGAAATAAATTTATTTACTGGAGGGATAATTTTTACTCATTATGAGATGATCAAGTTAGTTGATAGTTTATAGATGCATTGAATTATAATTTACTCTGTCTACTAGAGTAGGGAATGGATGATGAGGTTAGTAATGATGCTTGACCAGATTATTGTCTGTTTCACCAGATATTGGGAGACAACATCATGGAATGTTTCATCTTCAATGTCCTATGGTAGAAAATGATTGATTATGGGAATGATAAAATGGGACCAACACTAGAGATAGTGTAATATTATTCCCATACAGCCCCTGATTAATAATGTTATTGGAAAGGAGTTGATATAATGAGAGAATAAATGTTTGATTGATGGATGAATAAAAATATAATCATCTAAACTCATGGTACTCTTTGAGCACAATTGAAATAACAAATTATACCCACAGAAACTCTTGATGGATCACATATGACATCATCATTCCCACAGACCCCCAAAAGCATACAGTTTAAAATGAATTATGACTAGAAAGGTAAGGTGTCAGCATAGGAAAATAATCCTACATCATGTCTGAATTCATCATTGCCCCTATCATATGTTATCACATTAGATATGATAGAATGGACACCATCCATCCTAACGACACCACAAAATCATGTTCTTCATGTAGAGTCATCGTTGAATGAATATTTGCGCATCGAATCAATTAAATCTATTCACATAAAATATCCCTTCTTTGATGATCAGTATGGATATGATCCTGAGTTCAAATAAAAAAATTAATGATCCGGAGTAAGAGGAAACATGGGATGAGGATTCCAGGTAAGAAACACCCATGGAATAAACCATGTTTTTCCCGTAGCACTATTTGAATCTTCAATGTTGTCATAACTCATGGAAGAGGCCTTTAGCTGATCCAATTTGAGCAGGAAAATTCTATTTCAACTACCACAAACCACGCTATCACGGTCATTCTCGAATATCCATACGAATAATATCAAGTTTCCAATAACCCTTTGTGTGTAGGTAGACCTTCCTGACCAACCCCACATAGAATATAATTACCATATATCATGTCATAGGGGATGATATGTCCACATCCAACACACAAGACCCTAAATAGCCAAAAAATGTCTTCCCCATACTAGGAAGCATTTAAATTTTGACCACAAATGGGATATCTTAATGTATTTATCCATGGTACTAGCATATATATCACTCCTAGATTCCATGTGTTTGAAAAAAGATCTCAGCGCATAACTAATTGATGAATTTCTAAGCCTCCAAAGTTCAAATCTGCAGTGACAGCCAGCAATGTATATTGGATAGAGTCTTATCTCATAAAATTCCATGAAATTATCTCCTTCATAGAGATATATGGTGATTTTATTATACAAGGACACAACATTGACATGTACGTGTCTTGATTGAAAAATGGAGTTCATGGATGAAAATTCTATGTTAATAAGGGATCTTGAGTTAATCTCATTATAGTGATAACAATTCATTGGCTGGGTAGAAACGAGGATAAACTTGTGCATTCTTCCATAAACCTGCAAGGATATGATAATATTTTGTATAATTCCTTGGTCCAAATCAACCACATGAATCAATTTTTTGACCTCATGAGTGACTCTTTATTTTTTGTCCTTCGTTAAAACACTTCATTCAACATCCAGTTTTGAAGGCCTTGGTAGCATCAAAACATGGAAGTATCATTATGTTACCATCAATGAATCACATAATACATTAATGGAATAATGGGATGTTTCACACCGATAAGTCCACATTAAAATCATTCAAGTTGCATTATATCTATGCATGATTCTAAGTGGGAAAAGGGATGTTACCCTTGGTCGATGATATTTATTGGTTCACTACACCCAAATTGTTTTGAAATGATCCCAAATGACCCCGTCAAACTATTTGATGAAGAATAATTATTTCCAATCATCAGGGTCAGGAGTATGGTCCATTTTCAGATGTGTATTGAGAAATACACAATATTTTATTCATGGACACTATGTCTAGAAACATTGTAATGTCTATTAATTCCCCAGTCAATTGTATGATCTTAGTTGAAAATGAATTTATTAATTCAAAAGAGCTTCATAAAACCTCTAACTTACACACTGAAGATTATGAGGACATTTCCTTATAGAAATGTGATTTAGACACTCCTATATACTCAATGTAATTTCAGGGGAACACCCCTATCAATATTTTATTAGAGGAAGTCACTTCATAATCTGAATACCAATATATTGAGTCCCATCACAATTATAAATAACTAATCTCATGATTTTTTTCTGAATAAGAATAAGAGTAGGAGTAAGAAGGAGAGGATGGAGAGGAAGAGGAGGAGGAAATTAGGGACTCCCCTTTATCTTTTTAGGAGGGTGTCTCTACCACCATTGATTAAAAATGGGAAATAAATATGGGAATTGTAGAAGATCCATTACCAACCATGATTTTGGAAGACATTTAATTAGGATAGAATGAGTTATTCAATGATTTTGAATGGAAACCTTGAGATTTATTCGCTGAGAGATACGTTTAAATATCAAGACTCAATCTGGGGGTGGCTACTCAACAACTGGGCCTACTAGAAGATCATCAGGGCTATAAGAATGTAGTAATAATGATGAAACTGGAACATTATTCCAATATATAGGATGAATTTTACAATATCATCAAAGGTAACTTCATTCTGGATTTCTAATATCTGATATGGTTGGCCAATATTGTCCATGTTAGAGAGAATAACTAAAAAACTAGATTATGCATCAACTTCATATTTCTCAATATACACTTCCCAATGGATGATTTCCCAATCTAAATAAATGATCTACTGATAAATTCAATAACTATATATTAGGATATCTCTTTCATTGATGGATATTCAAGATATTACAAAATCCAAATGCCCTAGAAGATGGAGAATCTACCACCTTTAGGGAACCATGGAGTTTTTTTCTATCATCTAATGCCTTTTTAAGAATCATGGTTCTACATATCAATATGTCATGAATTTCATCTTTAAACTAATCATGGTAAAAAAAATTCAATTCTATGTTGATGACATGGTTGTTATTTCATGAAAAAACTCAGAAAACCAGGAATATCATGAAACTATCTCCAAGAAACCACTACAACAATGCTAGAAAATGAACCTCTAATAAAGTGCATTCAGTGTTAACTCCATAAATTTTATTTACATTGCATTAATCCATTTTGGAATCGTTTTTGTCCATAAGAATACAATGTATATCATTGGTATGTCATCTCCTCCCTTCCTCACTATGTTTAGAGGTCATCAAGGGAACATAGCCTACATTCAATCCTTCATATCCAACTATCTAGGAAAATTTTTTCCCATGACTAGGTTGATGAATAAAGGATACATATCAATAGGATGATGATTTTTTAGAGGCATTATACTATATTAATAAATATCTCTTTAGTCTGCAAGTTCATATACAATCGATCAATTTAAGTGCACTTATTTTGTATGTGATAGCCTTGGAATAGTAACTTCGAGCCTTCTTATATCAAAATAATAATTCTGAGTAGGAAAATACCATTATCATTTATTCCAACCCATGATCAATGCTGAGAATCAATAGTCATAAATCTATAAGAGCTATCTAGTGGTAATATATATTGTCCAAAAAATGAGGCACTACCTACAACATGACGAAGTCCATTTAGTCTCTCATAGAAACCCACTCAAATACATTATAAGCCATCCTATGTTAACCAGATGTCTTTTGTAGTATTTTTTCATCCAAAAATAGTTTTACATATAGAATGTTCCTTGGAAAAAAGTTAAATCCAATGAAATAGTATTTTTTGTAATAAAGAACCCATCAGTATAAATGAATTCATTAGATACTAAACTGCTCGATGAATATTTTTTATCTGTTCAAGGGGGACCAATATATTAGAGAATCATTTTTAATGTTCATATTTAATCTAGATAGAAAGAAGGATGGAGGACCCCAGGATCAATTACTAGGGGATAGGAGTCATACTCATATCACTAGAAAAAGTAGTCCTACTGAAATCATTCTTGTTTTCTGGGGGTGTATGAATAACGAAGTAGAATATTAGGCTCTCATTTTAGGTAAAGAGTTGTAACTACAGGTAAATGTAAAACACATTAAGATAAAATATAATTTATTACTAGTCACCAAGCATATTAATGGTGATTATGGTATCAAAATAGAAGATATAATCCCCAAATTAGACGATCAAGGGGGACTAATGGAGGAGTAATCTTCACAACAGATATTGAATCATGTCATGTGATAAAAAAAATTCCAGGATAAGGTATTAGAAAATGAAACCACATATATGGAATATTCATACTGACATGAAATAATGATCATCATTTCTCACCACTGAATGGTGTATCCATTCATTTAGTCAAACATGGTAGAAATAAATGATAATAGCCTCATTACTGAGTTGTATAGTTCTACCATCAGGTGGATGATCCAATTGTATCGTCCATACCCTTCTCATTAGCGTATATGATGGTGAAATTTTACTAGGATTTAACTGACATCTCCATGACACCAAAGTCTCACAGTAAAGGATTAAGGGCTTCATTACATGTGGGGGATGATTTTGCCATTATGAATAAAACCATTAACCAAATAAACCATAACTAAAAAACCACTATATGAATCGTGATATAAATGAAATAGAAATCAAAATTTCATTTATCAAAATCATATCAAATTAATGTGTTACAGTGGAAGATTACAATATCATGGTAAACTGGGAAATACAAACTAGAAAACTCAAATACAATTATAATACTAGAGGCTCAACGCGATCTATGCTCCAACATCATCAAACAACCTATATATCATTATGTAGTACAAAATATGTGTGATAAGTTTCTATTTCCCATGTCTTATAATATGATATTTATAGATGCACCATAGTGACAAATAAGGGGTGATTACAAATACTAAGTAGGTTTCCCCAATGACTTCCCTAATTCTGCCACTAGGATATAAATATTAGCTATAGTTATATAAACCCATTTATATAAAATAGTTTCTAAAATAGTTTATAAATTAATATAAACAAGTTCCATGTCAACTGGTTTTTGTAACAGCATCCATCATTCAATGAATGAAACCAAACAAGGCTTTTAAACCATTTCACATGTTCTATTTGGTATAACCATTCCATTTCACATAATCACTCCATAAACTGTTTATGCATCATTATGAGAGTTAAATACTCATGAGAGATCTCTCATTAAAATACTTAGTCCTCAAAAGGTAATTATATCACATCTTCCATTACATCTGTGGCACTGAGAATAAGGTATTATTTCCACCATGACCTATAAATGAAATATGAACAAACACAACAGTTATGGTAAAAACCATTCATAAACCATTTCATTAAATCAACCCTTTTATTGGAAACATTTTTTTTCTATTAGACCATTTCAATTACAACCCAACTAAATAAATTACCACATTAATGAAAACCATTTTCCATAAAATGAATCTGTAAATTATTTTAAAATCATCATTTTAAAATCATTTATCAAAGCACATTGCACAACCAAATACCACAATTCCCAAATTTCCCCAAAAAACATAAATCATTACTTAAATGGATTTATAAAATAATTTTCACCAAACTATCACAATAACAATCATAATATTAGATCAATTTGAAACAAATAAAACTATTTCTTAAAAGTGGATCTGAGAGTGAATCCACATGGCTGAAGAGTTTGGGAAAAAATGATAAATGGAACAAAAAACATCACAAAACCACGTTCAATCTAAATGAATCGAACATAGATATCATCCAATAACATAAAAAAAGACAAATAAAATAATACATGGAATCCAAAACAGTATATATACACATAGTGGGAATATATATATATATGATATTAAGAGAGAGGGAGAGAGAGAGAGAGAGAGAGAATTATAGATCTAAGAAAACCCTCATGAATAATGATGAATGATCACTTAACACACTGAATCAGCTTCTAATCTCAATAGGAAGCATTTAAATCACCTCCAGATCGATGGGATTAACATCCATGACCTTTTAAAGAGAAAAAATATGAATTAGATCTATTTTAGAGAAAAATAGATTCATTAAAACACAAGGATTACTAAATCATAACTTTTTTGGATCTAGGTTTTTTACCGTGCTTGGTTTAGTCGCTTTGTTAGGAAACCCATACACCAATTGTGCACCAGCCATTGAATTATGATTGGATATCAAGTGGTTTTCAAATTGTGTGATAACTATTCCAAACCCACTACATGATAAAGACAAAATACACAAATCAAATTCCATAGTTCTAATAGGTTGCCACATGATTTAGAAAAAATGTGTGTCACCCATGGGCCTTCTCTTTTACCACCGTCTCCCTATGCATGGTTTCCATCATGTGTTTCATGGTTTCCATAAAATTTTCACCACTCATTAACCTATATAAAATCCCTAAAATCAAATTAAATTTTCCTCAATCTCTCCCCAAAATTTCTTAAACACATTATAACCTTAAAAATAATAAAGAAATGGTTAATTAATAGAAAATGAGGGTACACCATTCTAACCACCATTGACCTTTATGTCCCCGAAATGTAGAAATATATTGTTTCCTTGAATGTTTTATATCCATTTCACTTTCATTTCCTTCTCACGTTCCCAAATCACTTCCCTAATATGACCATGTTCCCACAAAACCTGCACTAGATAGATTATTTTCCACACAATATTTTTTATTTTTTATCGAAAACATTCATCGTGGTATTAACAAAGAAACTAAATCTAGGTCAATATGATCCCATATAATCTCATGGATGTGATCAGGAAGATACTTTTTCAACAGAGATAAGTGAAACACATTGTGCACTATACTGAACTGTGGTTGACATGCCAACAGATGTGAAACTTCCTCGACTCATTCGAGTATCTAAAAAATGAAATTTTTATCAAGGATATAACATTCACTTCTTCCAAAATTGTCAATGTTCAAGACTTTGTGAAATATGAAAAAACACATGATCAATCACTATGAATTACAAATATAGTAAAAAATGACCAACAGAATATTTCTATGGACTCTAATCCATATCCTTTTGTTTTATGATCAACTGAATCTTAACCATTTTTATTGGACAAGGCTAAACCCAACTAGTGAAGTATCACATTTTACCCCCAATAAAAGTGTTGAATGAAAAGTACGCCTAGACAATGCATCAAAAAGATTCATATGTATCAAGGCCTGGTAGTTATTGTTATATTATAACTTCACAATGGGTATGAGATCTTCCCATGAGCCACCAAAATTCATTACACAATCCCTAAAATTATCTCCCAACATTGGTATCATCTGTCCAAATTTTCTACCCATATGAGGTTGTTATGCCATACTAATAGTCAACGGAGTTTTAAAGGGTTTTTGTAACGATTTCTAGAATTAAGATGTAAACCTTGGGTCTCTATATCATTTGATCCTAAATGGTATTTCATGTATCTTAACCACTTCGTAGATATAAATTTTGGACATATCTTCAACCATATAAGTTTCACTGATATAGATGAAATGGGTGAAATTTGTAAGACAATACACTATCACCTAATGTAATCAGGATTATAAACCATTCATGGGAGTCCTATGAAAAAATCCATAACTATGTGGTCTAATTTCAAAACATGATATTGTAAAGACATCAACATAACTATTGGTCATTGATTTTCTACCTTAACTTATTAACATGTTGATAATATTGGATAAAACACAAACACCATACATTTCATGCCAACCCACCAGAACTGTGCTTTGAACACCTTATAAAACTCCTCGTATTCCAAGATGGGCAGACCATCTCTAATGGTGGTGAGAATAAAGTAGTTTCTCCTGAAAAGCCATAAGTACAACCATTATATTTCTGAACCAAAAAAACTAAATTGTCCCCTAGTTTCTATCCCTCATTATTCTCCCAATCATTGAGTTTTGACCTCATTGCAACACATTCTGCATCATATGTATATGCCTCCTTTACCATATTTTCCAAATTTTGAACAAGAGAAACTAGGATGAAAATTAAAAAATCACCTCAATTTTCACATTCCACATGCTAGTTGGCTTGGACTGACATCAACTGCCACTCATCTAACGGTTCTTTCTCCAACTAAGAATATTACTTTTGGCTTAATGCATCATCCACCGAATTGTATTTACTCAATCTGTACATCAAGTCATTGTTGAAAATTATAATATATTCCATCCATATTAATTTATCAAACTCAAATATCATTGTGAGAAAATATGTTTCATGGTCTTATGTTCCAAGAATAGAATAAATTTATCACCAAATGGATAATGATTAAAAGTCAATAAAGCCTAGACAACTAAAACTAAATCCATGTCATGTGTTGGGTAGTTCTTCTCATGCACCCTTAAGTACCTTGTTCCATAAGTAACAACGTGGTCTTCTTACATAATAACACACCCAAACCCAAATCCCAAATAATCATAATACACAACATACGACTATTATGATTCTGAAAAAATCATGATTAGTGCAGATGTAAGGAGAACTATTATCTCTTTAAAATTATTAAGAAATGCCTCAGTCCATTGTAATTGAATATTCTCATTTTCCCAAAAATTCATGATAGACTCTAGTTGAAAAAAATTTGATCAATGAATTGTTAATACCCAAATAGAGTAAGAAAACTTCATATCCCAAAGACATTATTTAGTATTTTCTAAGAAATAAAAACCTCTATATTCTTCGGATCCACTGAATCCCTTCATTATGATACTATATACCCATGAAGTCATATCTCTTATATCCAAAAAGAATAATTTTATAGTTTTTAATAAAAACTATTGTATCTTAATACATCTAACATTATCACAAAGTTTTATTCATGGTCAAAACTGGTTCTTGAATATACTTGTTTTTCTTCTACAAAAAAAAAAGAATCCTGATATCACTGGAAGATTGTACTCAATGATTCCTTGAAATTTTTTGATGCATTAGTAAGAACTAAAGAAATTACCACATATTCATAATGATTTTATCTTGTTCTGAAGGTTTTATTCAGATTTCCCTCCTCCCAAACTCACAATTGGTGATATCCTGACCACAAGACAGTCATTGAGAACAACTAACCACCTATAAATTGGTCAAATATGTCATGAATCCATTGAAGATGAATCTAGTTTTTTATTTTATATTTATTAAGCTTATGATAATCCACACACTATCTTAGTAATCCATATTCTTTCAACATGATGAAGACATGTACCTCCCATGGAGATGGTATTAGATAAATGAACGTTGTTCTTTAGTCCTATTCCAACTTCACCATTTGTTACTTTAATTCTGTTGGTTCTATTTGATATGACGGAAGAAATATTGGGTTAGTCCCCAGACAGAGATCAATCATAAAATCCACTTCCTTTATCGGTGGTATCCATGATAAATTTTTGGGAAACACATCAGGAAATTGGTCCAAAACTACTTGAATGATTTTGTTCTCGTTCTCTTCCATTTATGATAAGGTAAACACCACCAACTTGTAAGAGATAGTTCTCACTCCAAGGGCCAACAATCCCATTCCACATGTGTTGAGATTCCATTCTTCTTCAATGAGATGCTTGATCCCATTTTCATACTTGAAACTAACTGTTATATTATAACATTTGATGTGAGATGTGAACATTCCAAAAATAATACATTTGTAGGATTACAACATAGACATCGATCTCTAATATAGAGAAATACCATTTCAGATGAGCTCCATAATTAGTTATAGAACATGCTTTACATAAGAATTCTCAACATTCTATTTACCCAATAATAGTTTGGAGTGTTATCACACAAGGCATCAACTCATGTTTTAAACTCAGTAAATCAATAGAATGATAACCAATACAATAATGTGATTCACTAGTACAAATCATAACTTTAATAAAGTTATAATTCAAAGAATCATACCTCTAACCATAAATGGTCCATCATGATCATCCACAATCACTTACTAAGCTCTATATAATTTCTTCTTCATTGAACTTTTTTCATTCATTCCATGATATGATTACCCTTGCTAAGAATTCATGGAATTACATGAATAATAATCGATAACTCTGTTCTAGTACTGTGTTTTTTTCTACTTCCCTCACCCCGTCGAAGCATATAATGCCTGAGACACCTAAGAAGTGTCTCGAGCACCATACCATGGAGAACTTAAAACAATGCACATAAGATGACCTATCATGTTGATATTATAGCATGATCTTAGTGGTTTTGTACACTCTCGCTTCATGTGGTTGAGAGATCCACCTTGAAAACTCTACACTTAGCTCTTTGGTCTTGGAGAAGGGTTTACTGATCTGGTGGTTTGATTACGATTTAGACTCCCACCTTGGACGTAGGTTTTGATCCTTCACATGCTCCCATAATTAGAGTTACCAATAGTTCTAGTGGGATTAAGCATATTTAATCCTGTTATATCTTTTGAGATATCTCTTTCATCTACCACTCCTCTATAAAATATCTTTCTATAGTCTATAATATAGAGCACAAAAAACATCCAATGAATATATTAACTCTGACCAGAAACACATATATGCTCTTCAAGGACATACTAACTGCAAAATCAGGTTCAAAGAATGCTAAATTTATGAATTTAGCAGCATACTTAGTCAAAAAGTGACTTTATAGCTTTATGCTGAAAAGTTATTGTTTTTGGAATCATGAATACGTGAGGATAGGTATTTTTGTTGAAACATTCCTCAAAATCCTTGCAACTAAGGACTTGATCCAATTTATCCTTCATGACTTGATCCCACCACTATTTTTCAAGATCCTCATGAATATACGTCACCATCATGACTTTCATCTCCAATGTTGTGCTGATGAAATCAATGATACTATTCATAATTTTCAGCCACACCTCTACTCTTTCTGGATCAGATTCACCAAGGAATATGGGAGGATTTTTCACTATATGTGGATCGAATGAACCAATTTTCTTGGATAATCCTTCAGTTCCCTGTTTCCAAATCCAAGAATGGCTGGATGATACTATGAACTGGCTATTAGTTCACCTGTGGGTTATGTGAAACCACATTCTCTACAGCTTCTATTAGTAGGTTTCTATGATTCATATCAGATGACATTCTGTATACAAAAATAAAACTCCACAAGTATCACTCTCTAGAAATTAAAGCCTTAGCAATTCAAATTATTTCACATAAACTATCACTAATATGATTTCTAAGTCAGTCTTTTCCACACTCAATGGTTTTTCAAAAATCGTTACTTTCTTTTGAAAATCAAACTATTTTCAAAATAACACAATCATTCCCTTTTTCAAAATATTTCTATTTAAAATTCTTACACAAAATTTAAAAAATATTCATGTTTCATGAAATCATATATCATCACTCAAAATGATATATGCACTTATAGTGGTTGATCATTCATCTAATTCATGTAATGATCATATCATTGGATTAACACATTATAATGAAATTTCAAAATCCTATATGTGTATCCAAAACACTTATGTACCAAACTCCCCGGTAACACAAAGTTCACAATGAAAAGATTATCTACATATTATTGTTCTTACCATTTCATGTCTCAATAATCCTACCCATTTATAACAACACAACTAATAAAATAAACAAATAATGAATGTCAACTCCAAGGATAAAAACCAACTCCATAGGAATGAAAAATAATTTTGTATGTCAAGGACCAAACTTGGTCTGATTCCATTTATAACACCCCGCCCCTTCTCATTAGCTTGGTAGGGTGGTGATAATTTACTAGGCCTTATGAAACATCCCCATGATGCCAATGTATGGCTATAAATTCCAAATGGATTCAATAAATTTTGGGGATAATTTTACCTTTATAAATAAAACCACTAACTAGATGAACCATAACCAAAAAACCATAGTATGATGTATGATAACAATGAAAGATTCCTGAAATTTTCATTTATCAAAATGATACCAAATTCATGTGTCACAATAGAAGACTACATTATCAAGGTAAATAACAGATGCCAAACTACCAATCTCAAATACAATGACATGACTCCAAACTCCACATACTCAATTATCCAACATCATAAAAAGGCCTATGTATCATTATGTAATGATAAATGAATTTTATACATTACCATTTCTCATTTCGTATTAGAATACATATTAAAAACCACCAATATACAAAATTTTGGGTGAGTACTAAAACTCATTAGTTTTTTCCCCAATGACTTCCCTACTCACGCCACTGGGATATAAAAGTTAAAACCATTTATATAAAACCATTTACATAAACTAATTTCTTAAAAATTTCATAACTGAATATAAATAAGTTCCATTAACTATTTTTTCCACCAAATTCCATTTTAAAATGAAATAATCCAAGCAAGGCTATAATCCATTTCACAAGTTTCCTTTGGAACAATCATTCCATTTAATATAATCACTCTATCAACCATGCATAATTTTTTATGGTAGTTCCATAATCATGAGTGATCTCTCATTGATCTACCAATTCATCATATGTTAATTATATCACATGTTCCATTACTCCTTTGGAACTGAACACATGGTCATATTTCAACCATGCCCCGTAAATGCATTATGAACACACACACCAAGTATTCCCAAAAACCTTGCCAAAACAAATTTAATAAATGAAACATTTTATTCAAAACCTTTTTCCATAAACCAAATCATGTAACTATTTTAAAATCATCATTTTAAAATCATTTATGAATGTACATTGTGAAAAAAGTTACCACAATTTGAAAATTTCACAAAAACAAATAAATTATTAGTAATGAGGATTTATAACATACATTTCAAAATAATTTTGCAATCCATTCCACGAAATTAGATAATTTTAATCTAATCAAATTTTTTCTAGAAAGAAGAGTCAAGAGGGAAGGCACTTACCACAAGTTCTTTGGGGAAAATGATAAATGTCATAAAAAACATCAAAACACTAGGTCGAATCTCCACGATCAATCCATACATATTTTTCTTTAATACAATCCAAGACAAATATAATCATATTTTGTATTTAAAACCAGATATCTACCCACATTGTATGTATATCTATGGAAGAAACATATAGGGAATGCAGATCTATGCACTACATCATTAACGATGAAGAATGATCACTTTTCATGAGGAATATTCTATTAATTACAAAGGGAAGCCTTCAAATATCCTTCAGATATATCGGAGAACAATCCATGACATTTAATATATGAAAATAAAGATTTAGGGGAGTTTTGGAGAAATAAAGAGGAATTAAAACCCAAGAAAAAACAATATTAACTTTTTTAGGATCTATTTTTTTAACGTAAAACAATTTCGTTTCATAGTTAGGGAAACTATGAAATAACCATGCATTTTCCACTTCCATAATGGTGGAACTTTAATGGTATACTCATGTGTTCCCCAAACTATGTTATAACCATGTCAAATCCACTACCTCAAAAATAACAAAGCCACGCTTCAAAGCGCACTATGTCTACTAGGCAGGCACATGGTTTTGATAAAACATGCAACACCTGGGAACCTTCTATTTTAACCCTCTATCAATGTTCACAACTTATTGCGTGTGATTGTAACACCCCAAGCTTCCACAGTACGTTTCCCATTGAATAATTCAGTAGCTTACGTTGTACGCAACATGGAGTTTTAACCCACCACGACCAATCAAACTAGCCGTTATGAATAGTAATACCCACTTTTTTTTTGAAATTTTATAAATTTTATTTTTCAAAATAAACAACTTTTTTGAATTCAGAATATCAAAATTTGTGTAGGGTGAATGTTTCGTATTATTCTGGAAACATTCAATTTTTGATGAGTAGTAAAAAACCACTACATTATTGTCTAAAGCTGATTTTTATTTAAATAATTAATTATTTTATTTAAATTAGTTTTTATAAAAAATAGATACATAATGTCACGAACTGTCCTCAGGGCCCATGCCATAACTACCCCAATCCTGCCTTCCATACGCTAGGGGCTGGAGACTGGCACCAAAGGCGTAAATCCCGATAAAAGGGAATGCATTTCCATATATAAGAAAACAAACACCTCATAGTATGCAATATGAAGTAAACACTAAGTAAAATGAGTACAAAATTAAGTGATGGAATTTAAATGGTCCAGTATACAAATCCAAATTAATGTAAAGTACAACTGAGAAAAGAAAGTACAACAACTGAAATCTAAAGCAGCAACCACCAAGTCGTCCTCCGGAAACCCCACCTTAAGGGTGGGTACAGATGGTCTCCTTTTCTCCTCGAATCCATTCGTCCACACAGTGTACGTCCGCCTGATAGTCCACCTCAGGGTACCATACCGCTCCACAAGCCTCAACCACGATCAGCACTGTCCATCGTCTATAACCAACACAACGTAGTGTGGTCATAGCCTATGCATGGGTGAGTATACAATACTCAGTAGGGACCCCGTGACCCCCGAAGGTCTCCCAGAATCCACAAAAAGATAATCCAAAAAGGAAAGATACAAACAAGAAGTATCATCCAACTCTACTTAGGTATATGCCCATACATATACTTAAGTCATCAATTCCAGTTCGACTCCAACTCAAGAGTCCTAGAAAAACCAATTCCACACAGGAAAGCACAACCCAGTTCAGACTGGAAATCAAGTCAATCATATCGATGATAATGATTGGAAGTCCAGACTCAACTCACACATGTATACTACTCATGAAGTGGGGTGGAGATGATAGATGTAACCTCTAAATCAACTCCCCTGCCGGACCCACGTAGGATCCATGTATAGATGTCATCATTGTCGAACCCACGTAGGATCCAAATATAGTAACAATCACTGCCGAACCCACATAGGATCCGAGTATAGAATTCATCGCTGCCGAACCCACATAGAATCCAAGTATAGTAAAAATAACTACAAAACCCAGGTAGGATCCATGTACAGTCATCCTTGCTGCCGAACGCACGTAGGATCCAAGTACAGGCGTCATCGTCGTCGCAGTCGCAGACAACTCTAGGGTTCCCTCACCTAGCACACTCGATTCCTAGAGGTTCTGCTCCACGATCCAAGAGGGTCAATAAATCAACTATCATGTAGTACAAATTTGATGTATCACAAAGTTCTATCTCTTCAACAGGAACTCAACGCAACAGACGACGCGTCAATCGGACGCCCGGTCTGAGAGATATTGGCTTTTCTGTCCCAGGGGTCTGGTTGGTTTTTAAGCTGAAACCAACCCGACTATACTCCAGCTACATCCAAACCTCAAGCGGAGTAAGAAAAAAGTACTGTCTCACTAATAGGAATTCAACGTAATTGATGGCATGTCATTCGGACGTCCGATCGTTAAGTTATAAGTGTTTCTGCTCCAAGGGCCCACTTGGTTTCGGATTCGAACCAACTTGACCATACACAAACTTCGTTGAAACCATAAGTGAAATATACCAAAACGACTATCTTGATACAAGGATCAATACACAACTAATGGTGTGTCGATTGGAGGTCCGTACACCATGATATGGGCGTTTGAACGAACTTAGTCCGAAATTAGGGGGTATGGGCCCGGTCCGACCCGGCTTAATACCCCCTGGGTCGGCCCGAACTGGGTTGACCTGAACCGGGTATGAGTCTAGCCTGATTGTGCGCGGCCTGGCCCGCGTGGCCTGTGGCTCAGCTCAGAGGCCGGTCATGGCTCGACGGTGGCTGAGTGGGGCGCAAAGGGGGCGCTGACCCCTTGTTTCCAAAACTGTCAGCCGTAATGGCCGGACATGGTGTAACCGCGGGACCACCTCGGGTTCCGCCTCTAGGTGGCACTAGTAGCCGGCACAGCTGGCCGCCCCTTGGGTGTCCGCTGTAGCCTTAGGCCGCAACTCTTGTCTGACCGGCACGGTGTGAAGGCACCGCACACCACCGCCACGGCCCACTCTGACCACGGTCCTCTTCATCCCCGCGTGGTGCGACAACACCGCGCTGTCTTCGCCTCGAACATCATCGATGGTCAACAAAAAAACAGGGAGGAGGATCGGCCGTGTTTGCGTAGTCCGATCTCCTACCGTTATGAGAATAACATGTGGACAATCTTTATGAAACAAAGATCGATAAAATAAAACTTGAGCGAAGATAACCCCTACCTAGAAGGAAGTTCGCGGTTTTCCAACACTGCAGATGATGGCGTCGCTGGTGAATTCCCACATCGTCGGTGTCTCCTCCCTTGTCACGGAGGAAGAAGAGGATAGAGAAACTGTGCCACCGAGTGTACGTTCTTCGTCAGATAGTTTACGTTCTTCATTGGAGAGTTGGACTTCTTCATTGAAGAAGAAGTTCTTCCAATGGATCTAAAGCTCTCCCCTCCAATTCTCAACACAACGTGCCAACCCACAAATAAAATAAGTCTCCTCTTATTTTATTAAAAAATTCCATGCAATCAATTTAAAAATTTTATTCACTTAAATCAATTAATTTATTAATTGTGTGTTGGCATGAATTAATGAGGGAGAGAGAGAAGAAGGGGATAGGTTTCACAAGTTAATATGGGTTACAAATTTTAAGAGGGGGTTAGAGGAGTTATAAGGAATGTGAAGGGGTGGGGTTCGTGTGTGCCCTACCTCAAAAATAACCTCACATAGGTAGTTAGGTGCTTGTGGGTACAACCCCAACTACCCTATGTAGGATATAACCTCTTGGATAAAGAAAAAAAATTGTTCCACGATTTTTTATTCAATTCGTTATTAATACACAAATGTTAACTTCTTGACCCGTGAAAATGAAACCACAGTAAGGGTCCCCTTAAGAAATTACCGGCGCTGCAGTTTCATCGGTGCCCGAGGATTTCAATTCTGAGAACTGGCTCAAAATATAGAAAAACCCACTAGTTTGTTTTCTGATCGTACCCAATCTAAACTTGAAAAACTGATTCCGGGCACACTGGGCCTCAAAATCAGGTGCTGTCAAAAACTGCATACTCTTCAAATTCCAACGAATTTATGAAGAAATTTTCATTGAAATTTATGGGTCTTTAAATTACTCCCACCTCAGGGATTTACTTCCCCATAAAGATACATCATAAACCAGGGAAACAAATGAGGGTAATGTACATGCATATAAGCCTCCCGCTCCCATGTGCATTCCTGGAGGTTCTCATGTGACCACCTGATGCGCACTAGAGTAATCGACCGTCCACGTAGGACCTTCTCCTATTGATCCTCAATCTCGACCGGGACCTCTACAAATGTCACCCCATTATCGATGTCCAGCTCCCCATGATGAATGATATTTTTATGGTCATGCACGTATCTCCTCAGCTAAGATACGTGAAAGATATTTTTCACTTGGTGCAATTGAGGTGGAAGAGCCAGGAAATAAGCCACCTCACCTATCCTACTGAGAACCTAGAACGGTCTGATGAAGCATGGAGATAACTTGTCACCCAGACCAAATCTTCGTAGTCCACATCGAGGTGATACCCGTATGAAAATGTGGTTGCCATCCTCGAACTATAGTGGTCTCCGCATCCTGTCAAAATAGGACTTCTGTCAGCTCTGAGTAGTCCTCATCCGCTCCTGGATGACCTGTACCTTCTCTATCATGGCCTGGACCATCTCTGGTCCTACAAGTGCTAACTTCCTAGGGTCAGTCCAGCACAGAGGTGATCTACAAGGTTGTTCGTACAATGCCTCGTATGGTGCCATCCCGATGGTGGAGTGGTAGCTATTGTTGTACGCAAACTCCACCAAGGGTAGGTGATCCTCCCAGCTACGACCAAAGTCGAGGACACATGCATGGAGCAAGTCCTCGAGAGTCTAAATGGTCCTCTTCGTCTGGCCATCAGTATGTGGGTGAATGGCAGTGCTGAGGCGTAGCTGCATCCCAAAAGCCTCCTCCAACCCCTTCCAATGCCGGGAAGTAAAGCGATCATATCTATCAGAGATGATAGATTATGGAACACCATGAAGTCATACGATCACCTGAACTTAGAGGCGTCACAAGAACTCCACTAAGTCCTACTCTCTGAAAGGTAAGAAGTGGGCCAACTTGGAAAGTCGGTCCACGATAACCCAGATGGAGTTGTGTCCTCTGGATGTACGTGGAAGCCCTATCACGAAATCCAAAGATATCTCATCCCACTTCTACTCCGGGACCTCTAAGTGTTGTACCAAGCCTGCTGGTACCTGGTTCTCCACCTTCACCTGCTGGCAGTAGAGGCATAGTGAAATGAACTCTGCTACAACCTTCATCATACCCGGCCACTAGTGCTGTCGTCTAATATCCTGGTACATATTCGCTACTCCTGGATGTACCGCCAATGAGGAGGTGTGAAACTCTCTCAGCACGTCCTCCTGAAATGCAACTAGTACCATGGTACATTCACTGAAAAGGATGATGTGCTCTCCTCTTATAGAAAATCCATCAGGTGCCTATCCTGTAGATATCTCTGCATGTCGCGTCTCACAGTCAACATCCCCATGTTTTTCCTCCCTGACCCACTGAAGTAGTAGAGGAGTGACTGTGAGGGAATGTAGAAAGGTTGTCCCATCTCTATCCACGAAGGATATCTGCAACGTGGATAGCTGCTCTGTCGCCTCTCTAAGTAGCTAAATACCCGATATCATGCTAAGAGCATCATTTACTACATTTTACTTCCTAAGAGTATAGGCTATCTCAATGTCATAGTCCTGGAGGAACTCGAGCCATCACCAATGTCTCAGGTTTAGGTCCTTCTGCGAGAAGATGTACCTGAGACTCTGGTTGTCAGAGTAAACTATAAAGCCCTCTCCCATCAGATAATGTCACCACATCTTCAAGGAGAAGACCACTACCGCTAACTATAGGCCATGGGTAGTGTAGTTCTAGTCGTGCTGCCTCAACTGTCATGAACCATAGGCGATCACTACCCATGCTAGCATCAGGACACACCCGAGTCTGGTCCCTAATGCATCGCAGTAAACTACGTACCCTACACCTTCCTCCGGTAGCCTCAAGGTGGGTGAACTAGTCAATCTCTATCTCATCTTCTGGAATATTTGATGATATCTATCTGACCACACGAAGGGTTTCCCCTTCTTTGTCAAAGATGAAAGTGGTGCTGTAAATCTGGAGAAGTATGGAACAAATATCTGATAGTATCCAGCCAGAACAAGGAAGCTCCACAACCTAGTCATGCTCATGGGTGGATCCCAAGCTAGTACTGACACAATCTTCAGAGGATCCACCGCAACTCCTACCTTAGAGATGATGTGCCCTAAGAAGTGGACCTCTTGAATCCAGAACTGAAACTTCGAGAGCATACCATAAAGATGGTGCTCTCAGAGTGTGTCTAGTACAACCTGCAAGTGGTAGGCATGCTCTTCCTCAGTGGTCGAGTAAATCAATATGTCATCGATGAAGACTGCGACAAATCGATCGAGGTAAGGCTGGAATATCTTGTTCATGAGACTCATGAACACTGCTGGAGCATTGGTTATGCCGAAAGGCATAACCAAGAACACATAGTGGCCCTATTGACACCTGAAGTCCGTCTTCTGCACATCCTCGTCTCAAACTCTAAGCTAATGATAGCCTGACATGAGGTATATCTCCGAGAACCAACTTACTACCATGAGCTGATCAAAGAGATTGTCAATTATCAGGAGTGGATACATGCTATTCACAGTCACCTGGTTCAGGAGACGGTAGTCGACACACAATCGTAAGCTCCCGTCCGACATCATGGTGAACAAAATCGGAGAAGCCCAGGGTGAAACACTGGGTCGGATGAATCCCTTGCCCTGAAAGTCCTCCAGCTATACCCGTAGCTCACGAAGCTCAGAGGGAGCTATCCGATATGCTGGAGTAGATATTAGGGCTATCCTGAAGTACAGTTCAATATAGAAGTCTACCTCTCTACAAGGAGGTAGTCCATGAACGTCATTAGGAAATATGTCTACATACTGATCCACCACAATAGGAAAACTCGGACTCCGCACATCAACTGCTCCTATGATGAGACTAGCCAACTGATGGGTGATCGACTGTCCTCTCCTCCGCATGAGTACATCCTGCGCTGCAAAGGCTCCCTTCTCGGCAGTGAAGGTGAACCTTCTCTTATCGGTGCAGACACACCACACATTGTGACTAATACATTCAATCTGGGAATGGATTGTTGAAAACCAGTCCATACCCAAGATTACGTCGTAAGGCCTCGACAACGCTACAAGAAGATCACATCTGAGGCTCTTGCCTCCTAGAATGAGGTCACACTGCCGGCACCAGTGTGTAATCATCGAGTCTACTCCTGTAGGAGTCTCTAGCCGTAAAAAACTACCCAATGGCTCTGTCGGAATCCTGAGCTCTGAACAAGGTCAGCAGTAATGAATGAATGACTCACCCCTGTGTCTATAAGAATATAGCATGGGTGGAGTAGACACAGATAGTACCTCGAATCATCTCAGGTGTTCCATGGTAATTAGCCTCCACAGCCTGAAGCTGAGCCTGCCTCTATCCGCCAGCTCCCTGTGGTCGGGGTGGACCTCCTGGTGGTTGTGGTGGTAGAGCCTCAAAGCGTCGCCCACCACCCACTACTCAGCCAGCTCCTCTGCCTCGTATGCCTGCTCCCTGCGGACTGCCACGGTCGAACCTCTACCTCGGCCTGGGTGGTCCCACAACCTTCTGCTTCTCCTCTACATGGTAGGTCAGGCAGTCACGAGCCATGTGGCCCTGCCCGCCACATACATAGCACTGCTTGCCTCTCGTATGACTGGCTCTGATGCGTTTTCCCTGAACCTCCATACCAGTATCCTCAGCTCTCCAACCTGATGGCCTAGTCCGCTTGGACCTCTGTGACATCTGTCTACTGCCAGAGGCAGAAGACTCCACTACGTGTCGCCCTGTAGTAGGTCTCGCTGCTGGTGTAGGCTCAGTAAGAAAGCCCTCTACAGGAAGATCTCGCTCCAGTACTCCTGCATGTGTCAGAATGTTGAGGGAGATCATATAAGATTTGATCTCATGCCTCAATACCTGCTCGAAGGTCTGTGCCTGGAAGAATGGGTCTCTTACCATGTCTATGGTGTAGCACGAGAGATTTTTAAATCTCGATGAGTACTGGGCTATTGTCATGCTGCCCTGCCAAAGCTATAGAAACTCTTGGATGCGCACCACACGGATGGTGGCTAGAATGATCTATGAGTGGAAGAGACTCTCAAAGTTTGTCTTTAGTAGTGATGACTCTCCGTGAAACTAGAGCATCAGGATCCACCATCTACCTTATTCAGCGTGAAGGAGACTCGCTGTAAGGATCACCATGAGGTCAGCTGGTGTCCCTATTAATCTGAAGACTCGGATGATATCCTCCAGCTAATCCTCGGCTTCCTGAGGGTCCATCTCTCCATAGAACATGGGCATCCTCGGAAGCTGAAACTCATGCAGTGCACCCAGACGATGTGCACCCGCAGTTGTTGGTGCTGGGGGCATCGGTGGCTCGGCAGATAGACGTACCGCTGGTGCCTCCACTATAATGGGGTCCTGCATCGAGGCCTCGTCTCTCAGTGGGCTTCCATCTCACACAAATCTCGGAACCCTAGATGGATATCGTCGTGGGACCATCATGAAAAGAAATAGGTGCACCATGGTTAATATAGTAAACCTAGTGAACTAACACAAGTAATCACAATGAAAACTTTTGAAACACACATGCAATCATTGTTTTCGTGCACTGAGTCGGAAGTCAGAAGTCAGGGTCCAGGTGTATGGATACATCGGACGCCGCACCAACACTAGACTCCCTAGACTGATAAGAACACTCAATAATCTAAACATTATTACTTCACAGAGAAGAAATTAACAGAGTCCTGAGTTCTGCAGTAGAACCGACTCCTCTGATACCAATTTGTTAGGACCCATCCTCGGGGCCCGTGCCATGACTACCCCAAGCCCGTCTTCCATAGGCCAGGGGCTAGCGACTAGCGCCAAAGGCTTAAATCCTGATAAATGGGAAGGCATTTCCTTATATAAGAAAACAACACCTCATAGTATAGAAGATGAATTACACACTAAGTAAACTGAGTACAAAAGTATGTTCTATATTGTAAATGAGCCAGCATACAAAGCCAACTGAAATTACAGTACAACTGAGAAAAGAATGTACAACAGCTGAAAAGTAAAGCAGAAACCACCAAGTAATCCTACAAGAAACCCAACATGAAGGATGGGTATAGATGGTCACCTTTTCTCCTCGAATCCATCCGTCTGGACCGTGTACGTTCGCTTGATAGTCTACCTCCGGGTACCGTCCCGTTCACAAGCCTCAACCATGATCAGCGCTGTCCGTCGTCTCCAACCAACAAAACGTAGTGCGGGCATAGCCCGTGTAGGGGTGAGTATTCATTACTCAGTAGGGACCCCGAGACCTCCGATGTTCTTTATGAATCCAGAAATAAACCACAAAGGAAATATACAAACAAAAAGTATCAACCAACTCTACATTGGAATATGCCCATACATATACCTATGTCGTCAATTCCAGTTTGACTCCAACTCAAGAGTCTGTGGACAACATAGTCCACACAGAAGAGCACAACCCATCCCACATAGGAAATAAAGTCAATCATATCAATGATAATGATTGAATGTCAAGACTCAGCTCACACAGGTATACTACTCACAAAGAGGGGTGGAGATGATAGATGTAGCCTCTGAGTCATCTCCCCTGCCGAACCCACGTAGGATCCAAGTATAGAAGTAATCGCTGTCGAACCCATGTAGGATCCAAGTATAGTAACCATCGCTACTGAACCCACGTATAATCCATGTACATTCGTCCTTTCTACTGAACCCACGTAGGATCCACGTACATGCGTCATTGCCGTCGTAGTCGCAGCCAGCTATAGGGTTTCCGCACACATCACGCTCAATTCTGCTAGGGTCCACTCCATGAGCCAAGGGGGTTGATACATCAAGTGTCACATAGTCCAGATTTGATGTATCACAAAGTTCTGTCTCGTCAATAGGAACTCAACGCAACAGACGGCACGTCAATCGGACGCCCGGTCTAAGAGATATTGGCTTTTCCGTCCCAGGGGCCCGGTTGGTTTTTAAGCTGAAACCAACCTGACTGTAATCCAGATGTGTCCAATCCTAAAGTAGAGTAAGGACAAAGAACCATCTCACTAATAGTAATTAAATGTAATTGACGACACGTCATTCGGACGTCTCGTTGTTAAGTTATAAGTGTTTCCGCTCAAAGGCCCGGTTGGTTTCAGATTCGAACCAACCCGACCATACACAAAATTCACTGAAACCAAGAGTGTAATATAACAAAATGACCATCTCGATCCAAGGATCCATAATCAACTAACGGTGCATCTATCGGAGGTCCGTAGCCCAAGATATGGGCGTTTGAACGAACCTAGATCGAAATTAGGGGGTCTGGGCCCGGTCTGACCCGGCTTAATACCCCCTGGTCGGCCCGAATCAGGTGGACCCGACCCAGGTCCGAGTTCGGCCTGATTGGGTGCGGCACGGCCCGGTAGGTGCGGCCTTGCCCACGTGGCCTGCGGCTTGGCTCGGAGGCCGGCTGCGGCTTGGCGCTGGCCGAGTGGGGTGCAAATGGGGCGCCGCCCCCTTGTTTTTGAAATGGACGGCCATAATGGCTGGACATGGTTTAGCGGCGGGACCCCTCGGGTCTCGTATCAAGGTGGAACTGGTGGCCGGCATAGCCGGGCGCCCCTTGGGATTCCGCTGCGTCTCTTGTACGACCTGCGCGGCGCGAAGGCACCGCGCCCCTCCGTCGCGGCCCGCTCTGGTCACGATCCCTTTTCCCTCACTAGCGCGTTGTGATGGTGCCACACACCCTTGCCACGACCCACTCTTATCGGTGGTCTCCTTCATAATCACCATCATGGCACGACGGCAATGCACACCACCGCCATGGCCCGCTCCGGCCATGGTCCTCTTCGTCCCCGCACTGTGCAACAACACCACGTCGCCTTCTCCTTGAACATCATCGATTATCAACAAAAAGGGGAGGAGGATCGACCATATTTGCACGGTCCGATATCCTCCCGTTATGAAGATATCATGTGGCCAATCATTAAGCAATGAAGATCTATAAAATAAAACTTGAACGAAGATGACCCCTACCTCAAAGGAAGTTCGCGGTTGTCAAGCACCGCAGATGATGCCGTCGCTGGCGAATTCCCACATCATTGGTGTCTCCTCCCTTGTCGCAGAGAAAGAAGATGATCGAGAAACCAAGCCACTGAGTCGACATTCTTCGTTAGAGATTTGACATTCTTCGTTGGAGAGTTGGATTTCTTCATTGAAGAAGATTTTCTTCCAAAGGAACTAGAGCTCTCCCCTCCAATTTTCAACACAACGAGCCAACCCACAAATAAAATAAGGCTCCTCTTATTTTATTAAAACATGCCATGCATTAAAATTACAAAATTTAAACACTTAATTCAATTAATTTATTAAGATTGTGTTGGTATGAATTAATGGGGGGGAGAGAGAGGAAGAGGATAGGTTTCATAAGTTAAGATGTGTTACAAATTTTAAGAGGGGGTTAGAGGAGTTTTAAGGAATGTGAAGGGGTGGGGATCTTGTGGGCCCCACCTGACAAATATAATTACATGGGTAGTTAGGGGCTTGTGGGTCCCACCCCTACTACCCCATGTTGGATATAACCTCTTGGATAAAGATTAAAAATTGTTCCATAATTTTTTATTCAAGTCTATATTATTCCACAAATTTTAACTTCTCCTCCCGTGAAAACGCATCTGCGGTAAAGGTCCCCTTAAGAAATTTCCGGCACTGTGGTTTAATCGGTGCCCTCAAATTTCAATTCCGAGAACTAGTTAAAAAGATGGAAAAACCCGCTCGTTCGTTTACTGAACATACCCGAGCTAAACTTCAAAAACTGATTCTGGGCACACCTGGCCTCAGAATCTGGTGCTGTTACAAACTGTGTACTCGTAAAATCCAAAAGAATTTTAGAATAAATTTTACCTGAAATTTACAGGCATTTACACATAATACCTATATATTTTTAATGAAATTCATTGGAGTCATTTGATAATATTGTTAAATATATAAAATTTTATTGAACTTTTTACCGTCTTTTACCCCCCTTCTAGGTGAATTTGAAAATTTGGATAAAAAAATATTACCACTTATGTGAGTTGAATTTCAAAAATAAGAGAGACACGGTTGATATAATTACGTAAAATTATGTTCAATAAGATGAAAATAGTTTTGGTTAATAGTAACTTTAAACTATTATTTAGAAAGGTTAAATGTAAATATGGAAATTAAAGGTAAAAACGATATTATTATTATGCTAACACACATCCTAATTCTATTGGATAAGTGTATTTTGATGAAAACCAACATTAGGAATAAAATATTATCCTTTAGGTCCACTTGGATTAGATTAGGACATTTATTATTATTTTATTTAAAGAAAAGTTAAAAGTGTTAAATTCGAAGTTTAATAACTAAATCATTTTTAATATAGGGTTAAACATAAGATAAATTAGACAATAAATATTTATTATACATCTAAAAATATTTCCTACCTAATAGTATTTTATTTATAAATTTTATATGTTAAATAGTTAAATATATTTATGACACAATTATGATACAGTAATTTCCATATTAATGAAAGATTAAAATAATTTATATTATAAATATAAAAATAAATCTAATTTGAGACTTTTGATGAATTAAAACTATTTTATAGATTAATATGACATTTTAGGGTCTATTAAATGGGTTTTTTAGTAATAATGTTGTTATGAATTTATCAAAAACAAAATACTACATAATGTCAAAATTGACAAAAATGAGTTTTAAAAACAAATCTGTATTATTAAATGATATAATAGTCCTAAAAATATAAGTTTCGGCCAAAGGAAATATATAATAATATATATGTCATTAATTAACCTCTTGGGGTTCTCTTGTAATTTTATAATAATATTCTTAACCATATAATACAATAATACCAGAATGTATGGTAAATGTAAAACTGTTTAACTAAGAGTTAAATCTAAATGATAAGGTTTATATGGTGACTTAAACCTATATAAAACCTATTGGTTGAGAGTTTTTATACCCATATCCACCTTAACCTAAAAATAAATCATTTTATAGCCATTATAAACCGAATATGACTGTATCATAAAATAATATTTCAATCTTTTCCTAAAGTGACCATCACCTATCTTATAAAAGTGCACTTCCCCTTCTCTCAAAATCACACCTCCAAATCCATTTGTCTTGGCCAAAACCTGCTCATATATCCTCTCAACTACCCTAAATTCTACCTAGATTCCTTAAATTGATCATAAATATAACCTAAAGAGCCCGTTTGATCAACTCAAAATGAAACACCCGATGAAGAGGTAATAATTTCACCACCCACATTCATGTTCTTTTCATCTTAAACTCCCTATTTCTATGTTATTAACTTACAAAAATAATAAATCCAATACCATATACATACTGTGATTTTATTATAAATATGGTACAATCCTATTTGTTATTCTATCCATCCTATGAATGAAATATCACCATACGTGTGTATGTACAACTTACTATCTCCACGTCGTGGTGTAGTTTGTTATTCAAACACTACATTATCTATATGTGTATAATAATGAGTATAACTGATGTAAATAATAAATATAACATGTTAATTATTTTTTATATATTATATACCATCCAATTACATAATATTTCACCATCAATATAATGATATTATCGCTCGTGCGTACGTATGAATTACCGTCTCCACGAACGCGATGAGATTCATTCCCCATCGTAATCATTCAAGAATAATTTTAATTTTATGATTAAAAATAATGTTTGAGAACTTAATATCATTATGTAATTGAATCAAATACATCCTATCCATAAAAAACATTTCTTACATAACCAAACATATAAAGGAAAACGAATCTGTTAAAACCCAAAACGATGATACTACTAAAATATAATTAACAAAGAAATATTAGAGGATCATATATGATATAATATTTATATATATAGTTATTTTATTATTTAATAACAGTATTTTATCTATTATACATGAGTATAACAAACCATCAAATAAGGAAAAGTACAAGGTAAGGGTTAATTTCCCAATCTCTTTATTATCTGAGGTTGTTTTTACGTAAGTATTTACTTGGACCTCTTTATCATCCACATCCATGTTTCTTAAAAATGTATTTCAAAAAATTATTACTAGATAGTAGAATATGGGTTTATTTCATTTATACACTTTTTTACTTTTTTATAAAATGGATAAAACGGAATCATTCCTTCATTTTCCAAACAAGGTACTTTATGACCTTTTCGACAAATTAAGGTAAGAATTTTAATAACTTATACAGCAGGTGAAGTTATTCTCTGCCGTTATAACACCTTCTAATATTCCCTTAAAATATTATAATAATATTTCCAAAATAAATTATTTCTTTTATAATTACATGACTTTTAAATTATTTCAAAATAGAATGATAAATTTCTCTGAAATAATTTTTATTTCATCTATGTCAACATCCTTTAATGGATATTATACTTTTTTGAATTTTATTTATTATTATACAAATATTTTTTAACACCCCAAGCTTCCACGATACGCTTCTCTTTCAATAATGCAATAGTTTGCATTGTACGCAAGTTCAAGATTCTAATGCACCACGACCAATCAAAATAGCAATTACGAATAGTAATACCCACTTTTTGAAATTATATATATTTTATATTTTAAAATAGACTTCATATTTGGATTCTTAATATCGAAATTATCCTATGTTGAATTTTTGGTATTTTTCTGAGAACTAACAATTTTTTATGAATAGTGAAAAATACATAAAAACAACTTTTTTAATCAAAATAAATTATATTGATAAATTATACTATAGAGTGATTTTAAAAAATAATTAGAATATATTTTTACCATTTTATCCAATGGTGGTCATTAGAATTAATTTCACTTCGAAATTGGACATAAACAATTGCCAATCTTTTTATATATATTGTTTCTTAAAAACACGCTATTTGTTGTGACATCAGGAATTAATTATCAAATTAGTTAATGAAACATATATGTTTGGAATTTTGTAAAATAGGAATCATTTTTGGAATCGGAATATCAATTATAGCTTAGGGTGAAATTTTGGCATTGTTCTGAAAAACATCAATTTTTGAAGAATAGTGAAACCACTAAGTGGTAGGTAAAAAACTGATTTTTCGTTTAAATTAAACATTACCACTTCTGTGATTTGATTTTCAAAAATCTGACATACATGGTTTTCATTAGGAAGTAAAATTTGGTTTAATAGGATTAAAATAATTTTTTTGGTGAATAGTAAATTTTATGTTTAATTAATCGCGATTAAAGGTAATTAGTGAAATTTAAGGTAAAAATGATATTATAAAAAATATGAAATTACTTTTACACTTTTACTACACTTATTGGATGAGTAATTTCCGACCAAGAAAATCCATGGGTCAACTTGGGTACTCCATGGAGCCACTTGGGTAAAAACATGACATTAATAACTTTTTATTTAAAGTAAAAATAAAATTGTCACAAACATGTGTTGTTTTAATAAAACAATTTTTACATGGGGGTATATAAGTTACCTATTTTACTATAAATATTCATTGTAAATATAAAAATATTTCCTACATCATGGTAATTTTTTTATAATTTTTAGAAATTAAATAAATTAAATTTTTTATGACACAATGATGATGGAGCGATTATCTCATTAATTAACAATTTAAATAAAATGAAACGATAATGTAAAATATAAGTCTTAAACTTGTCAAAAACCTATTGGATGAGTATATTTCGAACCATTATCACCTTATAATCGAAATATATCATTTTTGAACCTTTAGAATCTGAAAAGCATTTCATAATAAAGTATCATTTCATGACATTCCAAGAGTGCCCCTCCTCTCCTCTTATAAATGGCCCCCACCTATACCACATTATTCACACCATACAAGCCATTTGTCTCAGCCAACCTCTTCCCAAATACTCTCTCAACTTCCCTATCTTACTCCTATAAGCCTCCCTCTGGACAGAAGACTTCCCATGGATGCCTTTGGCTCAAATCAAAAAGAGTTACACGATTTTAAGGTAATGTCTTCACTTGTGTTCTTTTGTTTTATTTTTCTTCTCCAACCCCTTAAAATATTTTTATTTCATTCTTTTGTAACAACAAAAATATATTCAATATACTAGGATGTTTTTATGAGAAGTATTTTATTTACACTTCCACACACCTTCATCTAATGGTTAAAGAACATATTGTTTCTGTGGTTGGTGAATTTCTGCCTCACGAAATGATGATTGTTCAATATTATTTTAACACATATAATGGTGGCCATTATGATGACAATATTTTCATAAATGATATATATTATGTTATTGTTTTCCTTATTCTTATGTATTTTTCATTTATATCACACCTTTATGATTTCTATTATGGGTAAATGCGATAATTTCATTTGAGGAAGTGCGGACTACCGCCCCTCAAAGTGATTTGAATCGTCAATGCCATATGTGGGATGTATAAAGGATGGAGTAAACGATATTATATATGATATTATACTGGAATTATAATATACCTTTATATCATTATTATTTCATTACATTAAATACAAAATAGAAATGAAAGTAGCGTTCATGCGTACCTACGGCTTACCGTCTCCATGAACGGTGCATTTCATTTCTTACCTATAAATGTTATGTAATATTATGAATGAATTTATATAGTGGATATATATGATATATATGATATCTACATAATGAATATAATTCTGGAGATAATGGATATTCTACCACATAAACAACTTGTAATTATAAGAAGTTTATTGTTGACTCAAGTACCAAAGATCGACAAAAAGACCGTTATTAACTTAAATGACTACATAATTTTCGTATCATTGTAATAAGTGATATAAAAGGGGATAATGAAATTTAAAAAGGTTCTTAATCAAGTAGAGATTAACTATAGTTTATTATTCAGGAGATTAAAGAACGGTCGAGTGAAGTCGGACATGAGGTAAGGGAACTTCTAAACACAATTTCCGTTCTTTGGGTTAATCTCCAACTTTCAAATTATGTCATGATATTATTATGTAATATCTTGTAATTGTACTTTCTTTATGTGTACTTATAGTGAATACACATAATAGATCTATTTGATTTAAAAAAATGATCTTTGTAAGGGACATCGTGTAAATCTCCTTTCATTGAGGCATATTTTGTTTTATACAAAAATTTCTTTTATACGGTGTATAAACCCCTTTGACATTTACATTTATTGAAAAGGAATATTTTTATACGAAGAATTTTACTAAAATAAAAAAAGGAATGTTTTTCTTCTCATACCTATACGGCGACAATGACTTCTCCTCCGTCGTGACCATTATTTGAGTTTCGGCTTCCTCTACAAGCCATAACGTTTTTTAAATGAAAAATAAATTCAATGTTTTATTTTTATTTCATTTTGATATTGAAAATGGTTTTGATAATGTTTTTATTATATCAATGTGTTGTATTGATATCATGTGATTGAAATGTGTAAATGTTATGTTTCCTTTATGCATGTTTTATGTGATATCATTATGTTATGGTTTATGATATGTTTAAACCTGTTCATATGAGGAATGCATTGGACTTAATAAGTGACCGGTGGAGCCCGCTATAGCTCCTCGATGCATCGGTAGGTCTCATGAGACAAACTAGTGTCTTTGCATGAGGCCTTGACAAAATCTTATTTGTAGTCTTAGCATGAGGCCTTGGCTACATGGTTATGATAGTCTGGCATTATGCATTCCATTATAATGAAAGTGGTTATTGGTATTGCATGTAATTATTAGACTAGTAGAATATCAATGTGAATAAGTAAATGGAATTATTTCATTTTATTTTTTCCATATTATTCTGAAGTTCAAGTTTAAAAGGATTTTGTTTTAGTTATATATTTACTTAAATATTTATGTTTATTTATGAAAGCTTCCACTATATTGTTATCCTTACTGAGCATCTGAGCTCACCCCTTCCAATGATTTAACTTTTCCAGGATGTGAATAAGTATATTATGAATGACCTGTAGGGAGGTATAAGGGGATATGAAGACAATATGTGGTTTTAGTTTTGTTTTTCTTTATGATGTAATATAATACTTATGAATGTATCTAATTTTTTCGATGATACTAAACTAATCAGTCTTTAGAGACATGATCTTTTGTGATCATGCCAATGTTATGCAATAATGCACTGACTCAGGGTAGCTAGGGTCGGGGCATTATAGTTGGTATCAGAGGCAGTTTAATTCTAACCATGGAAGCTATATTTAGATAAACTCTGATTAGTGCACATAGACAAAAGATATAATTTGGGGATTAGTATATAAGAACATCCTAAAATTTTGGTATTAAATAGATTTAGTGAGTTTTCCGAGCAATACATCCTTGTCTGGATACGAGAAGGTAGAGGCGGATCTGAAACAGATGTACCTAGGGGTAAAACCTGAAACCACCGCTTTGAGCTAGACTCGAACGGGAACTGGTGCACGACAATGGGCCTTGGTGCACTCTTGGTAACGACACTCTCGGGGGATATGCTTAGGATAATTATCATTTTCTTTACAAACCATTATGAAGGGTTTATGAGTATATACTTTTCAAAGAAAACATTTCTTTTTATGATTATGGATTATATCCATAAATAGTTCAATTTATGTTAATTGTTTTACAAGTATGGAATTATGTATTTTGATTCATAAAATAATCTAGTTTATGCCATTGTTTAGAAATGGCACCTAGTGACAGGAATGGAAACCATTTAAATGCATGCATTCCATGTTGGTATTTCCCTCCTGCTCAAGATAATTATTGTGGAGTTGGAGATACAACAGGTGTTGATCAACTTATCACCATACTAGGACAACTCACTCCGGTTATAAATAATAACCTTACTCGTATGGAGCACCCGGATCCGCAATTTGGAGGATCAAAGTTAGACCGCTTCATGAGGAAAAAACCACCAACATTTAATGGGGGTAAAAATTCATTAGTAGATGAGAAATGTATAAACTCCTTTGAGAAAATATTCCACACCTTGGGGAGTATCGAAAGGGAGAAGGTTGTCATGGCAGTTTACCGCCTTACTGGAGATGTCGATCAATGGTGGTCGCTGATTCAAACCACAAAGGATGATGAAGAAGTATCAAGTATGAAATGGAGAGAGTTAAAAGAGCTTTTCTTAGAAAAATAATTTCCTCATGACCATCGAGCAGATATGGAAAGGTAATTTCTATGTCTGAGGTAGAAGGAGGATGGGAATGTTACAAAGTATGAGGCCAACTATACAAGGTTAGTAAGACATGCTGCAGATTATATACGCAACCAATAAGTAAGATTGATCGTTTCTTTGATGGGTTATACCATTTCTCCATCGAGCTTTAGTATCACAATATTTCTCAACATACGAAGATATAGTCTCGTGTTATATCATGATATAAAAGGAATTCTCTAAATCATATGACAATAAAGTAAATAAAGAGAAGAATAGAACGGTTGAGCAAGAGACAGATAAAGGGAAAAAGGGAAAGAAGGATTTTCCATTATGCGATAATTGTGGGAAGAATCACCCCGGTACTTGCCTAAAAGGAATGGGAGTCTGTTATAAATTTAGAGAAAAGGGTCACTAGGCTTGTGATTGCAAGGGAAAGAACGAGGCTATCAATGTTGAATGCTACAATTGTAAGGAAATGGGGAATTATGCAAATGAATGTCCTATGCTTCTGGGAAACTTTTCTCAGAAAAGGCCAAGGTATCAATGACAATCTTATGCTGTTACTACAGTTGAAGTGGAATAATTAATGTACTGGTGATTTTGGACTCAAGGATTATATTCTGGTTATAATAATAATGTGATATATATAAGGATTGTACTACAATATTTTTTGTTTTCATTAAGGTTATAATATGATGAAGGTAATCATATGTTTAGTATGTGACAATAAGAGAAACATTACCTTGTTTGGGGAATCCGATGTTACAATTGATTTTTGAATTTAGAGACCTTTTAGAGAAAGTATGGACAGAGGTATTTTGGATAACTATAAAAGTTGGAATGGATTATGTTGAACCTTGGATAGTATTTTTTAAGGTTAAAACATTTCTGAAGATTATTTTTGGAATATTATAATACAATATTTTTAGGAAAAGGACAACCTGCAGGTTGGGGGATAACTCGTCGCGTTGGACAAAGATGCAGGAATCGAACCCACAACCATTGTGCGATAGGCCTTTATTACCTACCGGTAGCCTACAAGAAAGTCCCTGGATTTTACAAAATAGTTTTCCAAATCTAAATGGTATGTGGTAATATTTGTAACCTTATACAATTAGGATAAATAGAATTTTTTTGAGTTCTATTACCATTTGGAGTGAGAGATGGGTTTGTGGTAAAAAAAATTTAAATAATGAAAGTCTACTTGATATGTAAGTATATTTCTTTACTTTATTAGTAAATATCTTAAATAAATTCCTCAACTTTATGAAAGGTAACATAAAACAAAAACGTTTTCGGTTAACTTTTCCAACTGGGGATTCAATGACCGTTTAACCAATCAGATGTTTGTGATTTTCTTGGGGTTAAATTTCTCCTAATACTATTTTATACAACTCTCCATCAGACCATGATGGGTTTTTTCCTCCATATCCATATTTTCATATAATCCTAGTATGGTCTATCTCGGGTGACCTTTGTACCTCTCTTTCTTTCTTTTAATGTTATATTTTTATTAACCCTATTTCCGATGTGGGTTTTCCACAAAGGTATTTTCTATTTTCAACCATTTATTTTCAATGAAAAATTTGAAATTTCTAGGACACAATTTATTGAAGGAGGGGAGAACATGACACCATGAGCTTCCACGATACACTTCTCTTATAATAATTTAATAGCCTGCACTGTACGCAAGTTTGAGATTCTAACGCACCACGACCAATCAAAATAGCCATTATGAATAGTAATACCCACTTTTTGAAATTATATATATTTTATATTTGAAAATGGACTTCATTTGTGGATTAGTAAAATCTAAATTAGCCTATGTTGAATTTTTGGTATATTGCTGAGAACTTCCAATTTTTTTATGAATAGTGAAAAATACTTAAAAACATATTTTTTAATAAAAATAAATTATATTGATAAATTATACTATAGAGTGGTTTTAAATTATAATTATAATATATTTTTACCATTTTATCCAATGGTGGTCATTAAAATTAATTTCACTATGAAATTGGACATAAACAATTGTCAATCTTTTGATATATATTGTTTCTTAAAAACATACTATTTATTGTGACAACGGGAATTAATTATAAAATTAATTAATGAAACTTATATGTTTGGAATTTTTTAAAATAGACATCATTTTTGAATTCGGAATAACAATTATTGCTTAGGGTGAAATTTTGGCATTGTTCTGAAAACATCAATTTTTGATGAATAGTGAAACCACTATGTGGTAGTTAAAAAACTGATTTTTCGTTTAAATGAAACATTACCTCTTCTGTGATTTGATTTTAAAAATTATGACATACATGGATGTCATTAGGAAGTAAAATGTGGTTTAATATGAATAAAATAATTTTTTGGTGAATAGTAACTTTTAAGTTTAATTAATCGCGATTAAAGGTAATTAGTGAAATTTAATGTAAAAATGATATTATAAAAATATGAAATTACTTATAAACTTGTCCTACACTTATTTTATGAGTAATGGCCGACCAATAAAATCCATAGGTCAACTTGGGGACCCCATGGAGCCACTTGGGTAAGAAAATTACATTAATAACTTATTATTTAAAGTAAAAATAAAATTGTCACAAATATGTGTTGTTTTAATAAAACAATTATTACATGGGGTTATATAAGTTAAATGTTTTACTATAAATATTAATTGGAAGTATAAAATTATTTACTACATCATGGTAATTTTTTTATAATTTTTAGACATTAAATAAATTAATTTTTTTATGACATAATGATGATGCAGTGATTACCTCATTAATTAACGATTTAAATAAAATGAAAATATAATGTAACATATAAGGCATAAACTTGTCAAAAACCTATTAGATTAGTATATTTTGAACCATTATCACCTTATCCTCGAAATATTTCATTGTGGGACCTTTAGAATCCAAAACAAATTCATAATAGCGTAATATTTCATGACTTTCCAAGAGTGCCCCTCCTCTCCTCTTATAAAAGGCCCCCACCTCTACCACCTTATTCACACCATACAAGCCATTTGGCTCAGCCAACCTCTTCTCAAATACTCTCACAGATTTCCTCTATTACTCCTATAATACTCAATTTGGGCAGAAGTCTTCCCAAGGAAGCCTTTGGCTCATATCAAAAAGAGTTACCCGATTTAAAGGTAATGTCTTCACTTGTGTTCTTTTGTTTTATTTTTCTTCTCCAACCCCTTAAATTATTTTTATTTCTTTCCATTGTAAAAAACCAGTATATTAAATATACTAGGATGTTTTTATGAGAATTATTTTATTTAAACTTACACACACCTTCGTCTAATAGTTAAAGAACATACTGTTTCTATGGTTGGCGAATTTCTGCCTCACGAAATGATGATTGTTCAATATTCTTTTAACACCTCTAATGGTGGCCATTATGATGACACTATTTTCATAAATTATATATATTATGTTTATATTTTCTTTATGCTTATTTATTTTTCATTTATGTCACACCTTTATGATTTCCATTATGGGTAAACGCAATAATTTCATTTGAGGAAGTGCGGACTACCGCCCCCTCAAAGTGATATGAATCGTTAATGCCATATGTGGGGTGTATAAAGGATGGTGTAAATGATATTATATATTATATTATACTCAAATTATAATATACCATTATATCATTATGATTTCATTCCATTAAATATGAAATAGAAATGAAAGTAGCATTCATGCGTATGTACGGCTTACCGTCTCCATGAACGGTGAATTTCATTTCTTTCCTCTAAATGTTACATAATATTATGAATTAATGTATATACGGGATATATATGATATATATGATATATACATCATGAATATAATTCTAGACATAATGGATATTCTACCATATAAACAACTTGTAATTATAAGAAGTTTATTGTTGACTGAAGTACCAAAGATCAAAAAAAATGACCGTTATTAACTTAAATGACTACATAATTTTCATAACATTGTAGTAAGTAATATAAAAGCGGATAATGAAATTGAAAAAGGTTCTTAAGAAAGTATATATTAACTCTAGTTTATTATTCAGGAGATTAAAGAATGGTCGAGTGAAGTCGAACACGAGGTAAGGGAACTTCTTAACCAAATTTCCATTCTTTGGGTTAATCTCTTACTTTCAAATTATGTCATGATTTTATTATGTCCTATCTTGTAATTGTACTTTAATTATGTTTACTTATAATGAATACACATAATAGATCTATTTTATTTAAAAAAATGATCTTTATAAGGGACATCGTGTCAATATCCTTTCATTGAGGCATATTTTGTTTTATACACAACATTATTTTATACGGTGTATAAAACCTTTGACTTTTACGTTTATTAAAAAGGAATATTTTTATACAAAGTGTTTTACTAAAAGAAAAACATGAATGTTTTTCTTGTCGTACGTATGCGGCGAGAACGGCTTCTCCGCCGCTGTGACCATTATTTGAGTTTGGCTTCCTCTACAAGCCATAACTTTTTTTAAATGAAAAATAAATACAAAGTATTAATTTTCTTTTATTTTTCTATTGAAAATGGTTTTGATAATGTTTTTATTATATCAATGTGTTGTATTGATATCTTGTAATTGAAATGTAGAAATGTTATTTTTCTTTAATGCATGTTTTATGTTATATGATTATGTTATGGTTTATGATATGTTTAAACCTATTCATATGAGGAATGAATTGGACTTAATAAGTGACAGGTGGAGCCTGCTATAGCTCCTCGATGCATCATCAGGTCTCATGAGACAAACTAGTGTCTTGGAACAAGGCTTTGACAAAATATTATTTGTAGTCCTGGCATGAGGCCTTGGCTACGTGGTTATGATAGTCTGGCATTATGCATTCCATTATTATGAAAGTGGTTATTGATATTGCATGTGATTATTCGTCTAGTAGAATATCCATGTGAATAAGTAAATAGAATTATTTCATTTTATTTTTTCCATATTATGCTGAAGTTCAAGTTTAAAAGGCTTTTGATTTAGTTATACATTGCCTTAAATGTTTATGTTTATTTATGAAAGCTTCCGATATATTGTTATCCTTACTGATCATCTGAGCACACCCGTTCCAATGTTTTATCTTTTCTAGGATGTGAATATGTATAATATGAAAGACCTACAGGGATAATATGAGGGGATATGAAGACAAGATGTTGTTGTAGTTTTGATTTTCTTTATGATGTAATGTAAGACTTATGAAAGTATCAAGTTTTTCCAAGGATACTAAACTAATCTGTCTTTCGAGACCTGATCATTTGTGATTATGCAAATGTTACGAAATAATGCACCGACTCTGCGTAGTTGGGGTCGGGGTTTTACATCTTACATATTTTATTGAAGGTTTTGTGATATGTTTGATTGTTGGTGTGTTATTTTTATACCATTCATGTTTTATGTATAATGTATTTATATTTCGTATGCTAGTTTTAATATGAATGTTTATGTAATGTTTAAACCTTTTCATATGAGGAATGCATTGGAATTAGTATGTTGTGGGTAGAGCCTTCTATATCTCCTTGATGCATCGGTAGTACTCATGAGACAAACTAGTGTCTTGGCATAAGGACTTGATGAAATCTTATTTGTAGTCTTGGAACGAGGCATTGACTATGTGGTTATGATGACTGGCATTATGCATTCCATCATTATGAAATTGGCTACTGATATTGCATGTGATTATGCGATTAATAGAATATCAATCAGAATAAGTAAATGGATTTATTTTATTTATATTTTCCATATTATTCTGAATTTTAAGTTTAAAAGGCTTCTGTTTTAGTTTTTTACATTTCCTTAAATGTTTGTTCTTATTTATGAATGTTTCTACTATATTGTTATCCTTACTGAGCTTCCAAGCACACCCCTTTCTATGTTATATATTTTCAAGGATGTGAAAAGTATATTTTTACTGACTTGCAGGGATAGTCTAAGGAATATGAATGTGGTAAATGAAGACAATTTTTTGTTGTTTTCCATTTTATAATGTAATGTAAAACTTATTAATGTATCTAGTAATTCCAAGTATACTAAAATGATTGGTGTTTCAGGATTTGATACCCTGTGATCATGCTAGTGTTATTTAATAATGCATCAACTCTGGGTAACTACGGTTGGGGAGATACAATGATTCATGGTTTACACAAATCGTGCACCACTCATGCACTTATAGAAAATCCCCAAATAACATTAAAAGTTCCCCAAACTCTCCCAAACTTCACCCAAGAAAAATATAAACATTAAAAGAATAATGAAATGCTTAATTACCTTAATCGTAGGGTACTAAACCTATACTAGACAACTCATAAGGGAGATCTCCCACCACATAGGGCCATAAAGTAGAAGATATAGAGACGAGAATGTAACTATGTTCTATATGATGACTCGAATCAGTGAAATGTATTCTATAAGTGAATCCTTGATGGGGTCATTCTTAGTTTCATTGATAGAGAGGTTTCCACTTCTATTATGAAGGATGTTCACACTAGAGCATGTGGTTCCCTCTAATTGGGATCCAAGATTCCTGATAAATTCAAAGGTTTTGATACTATTTACCCACTATAACCCAAGACTATGAAACATTCACAAAAAATTTCCATTACTACTTGGTTTATTCCAAATTGTTTCCACCAACCCCAAGAGTTACATTACACAAACAATTACTCCTGGTCAGTACCCATGTGGGGAATGGATTTCATTAAACCAAATCCTACTTATTTTTTTAAATAGTTCATGTATGTTCTCATAAAAACAACAAAAATTCCAAATGTGTAGAATCCATACCCCTCAAGGAGGTTGTGGAATGAAACATTATCACCTTAAGTAACTTCAACATCGTCAATATATTTGGTTCCCCTCATTCAATATGTATATCCATGGGAACCAATTTTTTTTCATTTAAATTGTAGAATCTATATTTTTGGTATGATATTAAGTCCAATCATTAATAAAACTACCATACAATAGATAATAGATTGATATAGGCCATCAACAAAACCCTTTAAAATATACTATAGAGGATGATAGGAAAGCATTATAATTCATGGACAGGAAAGCTCCTCCATTATTTTTTGAATTACCATACCATGAACAGAACTGCCACCCAGGATACCCCATACTAATTATTATATGGGTCAGAGATAGTCCAACCCATTGATGTTCATATTCCCTCTCTCCACATTTCCATTTTTGATAAACTATCCACATATGAGAAATCCAAAAAAAAGTGGGATAAATTAAGGGTACTCGAAGAAAAGTGGATGCACACATTTCAAAATTTGGAGTTTCACCATTACCAAATTTCACAAGGCTTTAACAGAAATGTCCACCTCTGGTATTTACTCCAAGGAGAAATGGTGTTGGTTCTCAGAACATTGATGATTGTCAAATATAGCCCTAAAATGATTGAATCAAAATTTGAGTCACATTATTCCATACACAAAGCCTACTCTAATTGATCTTATTAATAGAATTATTTGGATGGAAATCTTCTTATGGATCCCACCAAAAACAAATTTTGGAAGAAGTATTTTGTTTGACTATAGGAAACATTTTCCTGAAAATATGAAGTTAAATTATATAGTTTTCATCCATGTTATATGGCATTAAACTATAATTACTTCATCTATAACAAATGAAATTATACAGTTTGAATCCCATTATTGAGATATTACATTAAATTTTACTTTCATCATATATACCACATGAAATTAATATATACAAAGACCATCCCTGCAATATGATATTAAATTGTGATTCCATCATCTTGATCACACGATGATAAACAGTAGGATTCATCGCCATAGCTGCATGGTATTAAATTGTGTCGCATCAATGGTTTGAACTCTAGGACATTAATTTAAGAATTAATATACTCATCACATTAAGAGAAATTACCTATGTATCATTATCTCATTAATGGATTCATTGACCATGGTCTTGATTTTTGTGGGAGGAAGATGAAATACCCTTGTTCCTACATAAATGTTAGATCCACATTGGAATCCTTTTTCTCCAGAACTATGTTTTTCTTTATTCCCATTCTATTGAATACATATTGACTCATATACCCTCTCTCCTAGTCTCATTCTCAAATAATTTGAGAAATTCCCTCCACTACATATAGTTTATACCTACCTAGATAATTTCCATTGAGAACTATGTGTGTCATGATTCATACCATCATAGGACACATAGTGACTTATTGAAATCTCATTTTGGGACCAACTACAAATTTCTCATCATCCATGGAATGATTTACTACAAAAATATATCATCAGGTCCTATTTTAACATCAATATTATATATCATTTCACTCTAAAAAATCATCATTCTCATAGTTTAATAACAACTTTCCTCATTATATGACATCAAAATGCATGGAAATAGAGTGTCCACCAATATGGAATAAACTTAAACATCTGTAATATACTATGAAATGTTCTATAACTGTATATGTCATGATTATCATTCACATGATAATGTAGTGATGCCTAGAAATTCAATATTTAAGACCATCCAAAAATCCATTAAACCATTTCACATCTTGGCCTGAGATTCCTTTAGTATTGGGTAGTGTGTCAGAGGACCACTAAGGAATTCAGTCAAGTAGGTCATGATTTCTATGCCACTTACCACCCATTCAAACACTTCTACTCCTTCATTCATGGCAACATGATGTTAAAATTAACTACCAAAGTCATTGTTGTATGTTGACAAACCACATAGAACCATCATGACACCCTCACTTGAGTGGAAATCTCACCGACATCAGTCATTAACCATGCCATGTGTGAGAATTACATGTGGCTTGATTACTATTCCCACATGATAGATAGTGATGCCCAAATATAAAATTTAGGGTCTAGACACAAAAAAGGAATGTGTAATGAAAGAAAATTCCATCCTTTGTGTGTATGAGTTTGATACTCACCGAGATCCCCTTCCATAAGAACTACGCATATAATTATTCTCATATTGTGGGATGGGTAGTTATTCTTAGACCCTATGTCCTAGGTATAGCTGCAAAATACAAGAAAAATATACCACCTTTCATATGGATCTAAATTTCATGGTGAATTTGCATTTAGAACTACATTTGGCTGGATTATTTTCTATTGGAGGAGATGTAGTGAGACCTAGGTATTATACCTTAGTCCCAAAAATGAAGACAAGATTTTCTTTCCCTGTATCCTCTATGTAGATTTATGCAGGAGATATCAAATTTGGGTTCCTCATTTAGGGATCTATCAAAGGAATATAATTTACCACCCTCTATAATAGTTAGATCTATGTGTGGAATTTCACATTCCATGGGAAATCATGGTGGGAATATTTTTTACGTACCTAGATACACCGCTTCGATTGATCAAACATTATGCCCCACACAATTTCAGATCGTTATAAACCTCCCATGGCTATTGGTAGTGGAGGTCCAGTGTCCTCGAGACACCATTGTTTTACTGTGAAAAATGTTCCATGGTTTGCTCTACATAAGTTCCCTATAAAAAAGTCATGTCAATCAAAGGGAAATTTTGGTGAGTCAAAACAGGTTTCAACTTTTCCATCAATCATTTTTTTGGAAGTCACAAATCACGCATATCATAATCACATATATTGATTATCATGTATGTTGTTTTAACGATCATAATCACTCACTTTTATTTTATTTTTTGATGTATCATTATGAATGTCTTGTTTGATGTTCATACACATTGTTTTATGTGTTGTTTCCGAATCGTAACCTGATTATTCTTTACATTGTAGTCCGGAATCATAACCTGACTGTGTATTGCATTATAATCAAAAAAATTAACCAGGTTAAGTACCACATCATAAATATTCATTGTAACCAGGTTAATTGCTGCATATTAATCAGGTATCATAATAAAGATAAGTATAGTATCATAATATCATGTATCATTTATCATAACAAGGTAACATACCAAATCGTATTTATACATCATAACCAGGTTAAGTACTGAATCATAATTGTGTTTTATAATCATGATATCATAACCAGGTTATACATTGTCACCCTATTATGCATCATACACTTATTAGGTATTGTAAATGGTCATCATACCTAGATTAAATATCATGCATCGTAACAAATTTAAGAATCGTAACCATGTTATAATTTTTAATCAATATGCATTTGTATCATGATAAGCCTAGTAAACAAGTTATGTATTGAACTTATGAAATTAATTACACTCTTATCATAACCTCAATATCGTTTCCATGTATCTCATACTCATTGTAGTATACCTATGTAATTACTAATTTCGAACTAAATTGACGTCGTTGATTTGGTTATTTACCCATCAAAACAATGTTGTGTATTCTATTTTGTTTTGACTGTTGTAATGCTAGGTGTCCAAGTCCCTCCATGTTTTTAAGAAAAATATTACCATTCGAGAACATATGACTATTGGAACCTGAAGCCTATAAATAAGAGGTCATAAAAACTAGAATACACAATGATTTATTCTATCATGTTCTAAAAAGAGATGTTGTGACTTCTCTCTTACCTCGTGCGAAAGCCCTAAAGATAAAACAAGTGAACAAATTGTTCCATATTCCTGTATTTCTATATGTGCTTTGATTCTAATTTTTGCAAAAAATAATTTTGTTAACGATCGAGGGATTCAAGGGATAGGAATAAGAACTTCCAATCATTATATCGAGGGCCTTCAATTTCGTTGAGGATAGTGGTGTTGATTACCTTTTTGATCGAGGACTTCTAGGGATATGAAGACAACCATGCCGACCATCATACCGAGGGCCTACCAATGTGGTGCTAAGACAAAAATTCTATCCTAGGTGAAAGGATATCCTTATAATTGGGTTAAAATAATTGTAATACTTTTATATTTCCTCTATTATTTTTATTTGAAATGTAATTGTATTGATTAATATTTCTTTTCATATTCATTTCAATTGTAATTATTTAAATTGAGATTTTTTTATTACATATTGTATTAGCCCATTATATATGATATATGATAGTATCATTTACATTTGTATTACTACGTTCATTGTATTGAATTCACATAAAATTGTTTTATATTAATTTTAGTATTACATCATATAATTTCAATCCTATACAAGACCTATATGGTCTAATTTATTGATTTTGAATTGTATTAGTTTATGATATCTTAAACTAACTGCTTTATTAACTGTTCAAATACATAATTTTTAATCTACAATTCACCCCCTCTTGTATTGGGCCATCTATGGTACATATACATTTAGATTACGATCCAAAAATTGGTATCAGTTTAGGTTTCCACTATTTTGTATTACTTGATTTATTCCGTTTGGAAATAAAATTGTATTTATTTTACAAATCCTTTGTTTATAACTACTTACTACACTAATGTATGGAGTGGGAAGGTATTGTTTTATAAGATGGATGGAATTAGTATTAAATAAATTGACAATATAAATCAAACTTGATGAACTATATTTGAAGGGAATGATTATGGGTGTGGGGGAGATCGAATGAAGACTTTTTTTATTAATACTGGAGTAGAAAAAAATTTCAGGCTTACTGGAGGTTATAAAATCCTAGACATAGAAGTCTGTACCTTAACCAATTAAGAGAAACAAGAATATCCATTAATCTTCCAGGTACACAATACTTTTTTTTGTTCCATGTCTAGGAATATATATAGTCAGATAACATCATGTGAAGCAGTCAATTGTATCTGTATGAAATTGGAAGTCACACATTTTGGTACATCCAAAGTCATATAAATAAGAAGAGTACGGCTTTGATTAGAATATCATGGGTTTATTTTTTATTTTTGGAGAACCATCATTCAAGGTGAAACAAATATTTTTACAATCATCAATAGTTTAAAATTTATGGGTGAAAAGGGTCTTGATGATGAATCACTTGTTGAAAAGATTATTGATATTATTCCTAATGAGTGAGAATAAAAAATAACAGTTGTTGATGAAAATGAGGATGTTAATCAACTCACTCTTGAAGAGTTATTTGGACTCTACTATAGCACAAGACTAGAATGAAAAGAGATGTCAATTTCAATAAGAATAATAATATAAATGGAAGTGTAGATTTTACTATAACTAAATATAAGACACCAAAAAGGAAGAAAGATCCAATGCAAAGAAAGGTGTTGTTATATCAGAATCATGTGATAGTGGTAAATCAGATAATTAGTTATCCAATATTGCTCAAAGGATTAATGTGATTGTTGGAATGAAATAATTTCAATACAAATTCAAAAGGAAAGATAGATAAAAAAATAATGATTAGAAGGTTACTTTTTATTAATGAAAAAGAGAAGGTCTTATTAGAAAATATTGTACTTATATAAAAATAAAATACAGAAAGGAAAAACATTTTGAAATAAACAAGAAGAAGTATTTCAAGTCAAAGGAAAAGAATGTTTTAAAGGAAGATCATACTTAGAGTGAAAGTGGAGGTGATTCATTAGATGAATCCTCAGATTACAAATCATCTAGTAAGAGAATCATAGGACGCATAACCATAATACTAATTGAAAGTCCTTGCTACCTGTTCAGGGAACACAATACTGAATCCCTTAAAAATGTATCTTTAAATAAAAATTATCCTAATGTTAGACATTCTTACTCTACAGATGAATAATCAACCTTATTAGATGAAAATTTACCTTCGATGATATTTCTGGATTTTCCAAATTACTTGAGAATGAAAATTAAAAACTCATGAAAAAGGATGATAAGGAAAATTATAGAATATCTATTCTTAAAAAAGAATTATCAGATCTATCAAAATATCATTGAGCATAAAACTCTTTATTTTGAAAATATTTGAAAGTATCTTAATGAAGCATGTTCTGAGAAGGATAAAATTTATTACGACTTTAAACAATTTTTTTAATGAAAAGTGTTTTTGAAATAGAAAATAATTCCAAAACAATTTCTTGTTAGAATGAAAATATATTCATTGACAAAAATCTGAAATATTTTCTCTTAAGAAACATTTATCATATTTTACCTGTGGTAATTAAAACATAGATAATATGTATTCTAATTTTTTTTAAGGAATACATCTTGATTGGGATAAAATCCCACAAAACTGATTTTTAGTAGTAACTATTTTGTTCCTCAAAGTTCCCCATTTTGTAAGAAATGAAAATGTGGTAGACATTGGGAAAATTATTTTCTATTAATAAAATAAAAACCTTAGGATTTCACAAAGCCTATTTTTCAAAATATATGTGGATTCCCATAATTATTTTATCTAACATTTCCGGATCCAAACATGATAGGGTTACAAAAATCTAATTGTTTATTTTATTAGAAAATAAGATGTTTACCAACAATAAGAAGATATAGTATATAGATAGTGGTTGGTATCAACACATTAAGGGTAAAAAATATTTCTTTTAAATGAATTTTCAAATGAATTTTGTAAGAGTTACCTTCAGATATAATGGTCAGGGAAAGATCATTGGTATAGGTAATATTGTTATTTTAGGAAATGTTTTTATTTCAAATGTTATATTTGTCAAATTTCTTAAGAAGATCCTTATAAGAATAATCTAATTATGTGATAATGGTTACATTGTGAATTTTCAGAATGATAAATGTTTAGTGCATAACTCCATGGTTGACTTCATTTTTTATTCTCAGAGGCTTGAGAATTTATAGACAATAAACAAAGAAGTATTTAGGATCCAAGACTTATCTTTCTTAAGTGAAATGGTAGACCAATGATTGTTATGGAATAGAAGCTTAGGAAATTACAACCTAAGAATCCTTTGTAAACAGTCAACAAAAAGACTTGTTAAGGATCTACCAGATCAAAGGTTTAATTTTTCAAAGTTTTATTAACCTTTTCAATATAGAATGAAATATAAAACTACCTTTAAATTAATCAATTAAGTTTCAACTTCAAATTAATTATAGTTAGTTCACATGGATCTCTTCATTCCTTCACAAACTAGAAGAATTGGAGGAAAACACTATGTATTTTATTAGTTGATGACTATACTAGATTTATATGGGTCTATTTTCTATCAAATAAATATAAAGCCTTTTTCTTTTTCAAAACTTTTAGGGCCCAGGTTAAAAATGAGAAAAACCTACCATTGATAACTATACATAGTTATCATGGTGGAGAATTTGAAAATTTGGATTTTGAAACATTTTGTAGTAAGAAAGGTATTACTCACAACTTTTCAACTCTAAGAAACCCTCACAAAAATGGTGTTTTTGAGAGATAGAATTGAATTCTTCAAGAAATGATAAGAACCATGTTGGATGAATACTCATTTGCTAAGAATTATTGGTCTGAATCTATTAGTACTTCATGTTATACTATAAATTGTGATTTAATAGACATTTTCTTAATAAAACACCTTATGAATTGTGGGTTGGCTGAAAACGAAAATTTTCATACTTTATAGTGTTAGGGTGTAAATTGTTCATATTGAATAAAAACAAATTCCCTGAGTTTTCACCCAAATCCATTGAAAGAATCTTTCTAGGATACTCCAAAACGTCTAAGGCTTATAAATATATAAATAAAAACTCTTGTAATATTGAAGAAACATTATATTTAATGTTTGATGAAGCTGACCCCTTTATTTTTAAACAATCCTTACCTATAATAACTAATTTATTTTCACAAACTGATTATCAACCATTGTTTGAATACTCTTATTAAAAGGGAAATTCTCAAGAAAATGTTTCTAAAACATTTACCCCAGAAGACTTTATATCTTATGTGGATAAAAATATTATATAAAACCCGAATGAATTATTTTATAAGAATCATCCCAGTATAAATATCAGTGATGATTAAATCAACATGTAAGGACTAAAAGTTCCATGAGAAATGAAATAGAACATCTTGCCTTTATTTATTACTTTGAACCTAAAAATTCTAATGAAGCCTTACATGATGATTATTGGATTAAGGAAATTAAAGATGAAATAAATTAATTTTAGAGGAATCAAGTATGGACCTTGGTGGAAAAACCTAATGAAATAACAGTTATTGGTGTGAAATGGGTTTTTAAAAACAAATGTGATGAAAATGGAGTCATAGTATGAAATAATGAAATACTTGTTTCTAAATTCTATAATCAATAAGAGGGAATAGATTATGAACAACCCTATTCTCTGGTATCGAGACTAGAATTTATTCAAAAAATTATTAGCCTTGGAAGTATACTTCAGTTTAAAACTTTTCCAAATGGATGTAAAATGTTCTTTTCTCAATGGTTTTTTTCAATAAGAAGTTTTTTTTATAAAACCCCTCATTTTGTAGATCGAAAACATCCTAATAATGTTTTTAAAAGGAGTGAAAATAAAGTTTCACTACTTAAAGTGAACTATGGATTTATGTCTATTCTATTCTTCTGGAAATGATTTTGTTTTGAAAAGTTTTTACAATGCTCAATTAGGTAGATGTGGAATGGATAGAAAAATTCCATCTAGAAAATGTCATTTCTTTATATATTCTCCAGTTTCTTAGTCTTTTAAGAATCAACTCTCCATAGAACTTTACACTATTGAAGATGAATATGTAGCAGCTGGAAGTTGATGTTCTCAGGTGTTCTGGATGCAACACACACTCACTGACTATGGCATGAGTTTCTAAAAAAATAAAATATAATGTGACAATAATAGTTCCATTTACCTTTGTAAAAACCCTACACTTAACTCATGTGAAAACACATAGATATTAGGCATCACTTTCTTAGGGATCACACACAAAAACGAGATATTTTTTTACAATTCATCAGAACGTATGAACAAATTGAACACATTTTCTCAAAACCATTATCTTCTAATAGATTTGTATACATTAAATAGAAACTATGAATGATCACTATAAATTTATTATTCACATATTTATTATTTAAGACATCTAATTACACTTAGTTACTCCTTTTAAAATGGGGGTATATATTTAATTTCACTTTTTTTCATTTTATTAGTTTCCCCTTTTGTTTTTCAATTTATTGGTTTAACTTTTTGTTTTACGGTTTATTGGTTTCATTTTTTGTTTTAAATTTTATTGGTTTCATTTATTGTTTTAAAATTTATCATTTTCACTTTTTTTATAGATAATTGGTTTTACTCATTGCTTTTATTTTATAGGTTTCTAAATTTTATCCATTTTAGGATTATATGAGTTTTATGTTTTAGTTTCAATTTTATTTCATACTAGATTTAGAATATCGATATTGAATTATCTAATCAGTTCTAAATTATCAATATTTCATTATGTTATCGGTATTAAACAATCAGTATTGGATTACATTATCGGTACTAAAATATTGATATCGGTACTAGACTATCATTGTGGATTATTCTATTGGTTTTAAATAATCAGTACCATCCTTTTTGATTTTATCGGTTTTAGATTATTTATCTTTTTTTTGTTTTATTTTCATAATAATAATATACTAAAACCATAATATCTATCTGATTAATTAGATAGGTACATTTTCTAAAAGCATAATTTGTTAGATTTAATGGTTGTTTCTCATTTCTTTCTTTTACTTCTAAATCAGTTTCACTCTGGGTACCTTTTTCTTTCAAAGAAAACCTCAAGAGTTTGAAACCAATCATGACCCTTGGATCTCATAGTTCTAATCTTGACCATCAATTAAATTTAAAAAAATTTACCCCACCTAGATTTCATCAGTGTTTTCTCCCAAGAAAAGCTACTCTATAAATAGTCAGCAAAGTTCTATCAGTTCATACCTCAGTTTTCATAATTAGAGATCGTCCGGGCATTCGTAATCAGTAGGTTCTTTTGGGTATGAGTTATTCTTTCATGATTGAGTGTACTTCTTCATCTCTAAATGAAATGAATTCAAAGGATTTCTCTTCCATGACTTTCCATGGTGAAAGGTTGGCATCCCGATATTTTTATGAGTCTTTTGATTCTTATTTGAAAATAATTATATGTTTTCACAGCTGGGAATCAATTTGCGTGGAAAGACCAGGTTCTGATTAGGATCATGTCCATCATGATTAGGTGTTACAATTTTAAAATTTAGTAGATATAGAAAAGGATCTCAGTATTTATTTTAATATTTATGAAAAGACTTATACAACCTCTTCAAAATATGCAGCTACGTTTCTAGATGTTCCATTTGAGGGAGATGCATTATTTCCATCTCAGAAGTTATTATAAGCTGATGGAACCATTGATAAGTCTAAATAATAATAACCTAGTTTTGAAATTCATGGGGAAAAAATAAAAGTGAGTCATCTATCAGAAGATAATAGATTCACATCCTTTGGAAACAATGGTTTTTTGTGCCGAGAAAAGGTGATAAGGAAGCTTTGCGAGTTTCAGATGTGTACGTGTGTGCCTATTTGGTGAACATGGGGAAGATTAACTATATGGGGATTATTTTTAAAACAATTATGAAACTCAAATATGGTGGTATAAAATCTATGTTGATCATATTTCATACCATTATTAGTTAGTTTCTAAATTATTTTTTGGGGTTTTTTAATATTGAAATTTTGTCAGATCTGAATTTCTTCAATGAGAACCTAATTAGTAAGGATACGATAAGGGGTCTCAAATTATGTTTCAATTCTGAATTGAAAATGTTTGAGAAAGATTTGGATTATGAGAATGAAATGGAAGTTGTTGAAGGTAGGGAGAAACCTTTTAAGCCATCTATGTCATCTTCAAAAAAAAGAAAGGCAGTTAAGGCTACAACTCGAAAACCCTCAATAAAACAAAAAGTTGTATCTGATGTGATCCCTACGGAATGCAGGAAGAAAAAGAAAGAATAAAAAGAAGGGGATACTCAGTTTGGATTGGATTCGGATGAAGCTTTAGATTTAAAAGTATGGCCTGAAGAGACTTTGAAAGTAGAAGAGAGAAAGAAGAGAGTGAATAAAATAATTGACGATGCTAATGATATTGATAGAATTTTAATAATAGCTCAACAACTAATATCCATAACTGAAATAAGGGAACTATATGGTAAAATTCAATCGGTTCCAGTAGGGAAACGAAAGTAGAAACAAGTTTATGAAAAATCGGCTATAGTGTCTCTTACTAAGGAATATGAATAAGAGGAAGAAGAAAAAGAAAAAGAAGGCCAAGAGGAACATGATAAAGAAGAATATGGAGAGTATAAAATATAAGGTGAAGAAAAATAAGATACAAAAATGAAAATTCATACCGCAGAGTCAACAGAAGAACCATATTTTATTTATCTATATCCGGATCCTCAGCCCCTGAAGAGAGTATCAAAAAGGTTTCCTCCAAGAGAGTCATTCATTTTTATGATAAAGAATAAGAAGAATAAGTGTAAGATGAAGAATCCAATAAGAACCTGAATCATCCATCTCAAGTAATCGACATTGAGACTCATTAGGGTGATCTCCAATAATTCACTGAGGACACGAATTCTAAAACAACAATAATTGTTAAATTGGTTCAGTACATTCAACATTCTGTAAGTATATTGGACATGTTTCTACTGTTCATTCCTAAAGTTGAATCCAGGATAGAAACCCTTTGTAATGACCATAATGATAGAACACATTCTGTCACAGTTTTGATGGATAGGTTTCTAAGTCTTCAAGCCGATTTCGATATTTTCAAGAAACATTTTACTGAGAACAGTAAGGCATGCAATAAATTTTTTATTGGTCTTATAAAGTTCATGAAATCCTAAAGAATAATTTTTACAAGAAGAAATAATTGGTATATCAGGTAAATAAACCCAACACTCTGTATCTAAAGCTAATTGATGATTTAAATGAAATGTTTGAAGAATTTAAATGTCTCGTTACCTTAAAAGTAGTATACTCAAAAGATATTAAGAGTTTAAATGGAATGTTCAAAGAAAAGTGTAATGATTTTGTTTTACTCTTGAATATAGTTTCTTTATTTTAAAAATCATGTCAACTCAGGATGGATGATTTCAATAACTAGGAAACATGACTTAATGCACAATAATCTATTAATTAGGTTCATGATGATCGGAACAGGAAGCAAGAATAGATTATTGTTGAACTGGATGAGATATTGAAAGCTCAATGAGAAGATATTGACAAGATCATGGGGGATAAAAATGATTTCAAGATGGGTAAACTCTCATTGTTTAATCTTTAAGAAAAACAAAAGGGAAAAGAATGATTGTTGAACTCTTGTTGCAATAAAATTTTGTTTCAAGTATCATTTATTTTTTTGTACTTTGTTTTCCAAACATTAATTAAGAAAACAATTCTTTCCCTTATTCTTTTTTAAAATCACAAAGGTGGAGAATGTATTTGAGAAGAATGTTTTTTATCAGTGTTTGATTATGGGGGAGATGTTAGAAGAAAAATTAAGTAGTATACGATCCCTTGTGAGTTTTTTAAACTAAGGGTGGAATTAGTCTTATTCAATAGAGTTATTAAAATCAATGGGATATAAGTCTTTATTGTTTGGTATCCTGTTTTTTTGTTTTTTGGCTTTGTGATTTTGAAAAATGGGTTGATTCATGAGTCAAACAAGTTTCAATTTTTTCATCAATCATTTTTTTATAAATCACAAATCACAGATATCGTAATTACATATATTTTAATCATGTATGTTTTTTAAACAATCGTAATCAGTCAATTTTTTTTTCATCTTTTATGTATCCTTATGAAATTTATGTTTGTTGTTCATACACATTGTTTTATATGTTATTTCAGAATTGTAACCAGATTATGCTTTGCATCGTAGTCAGGAATCATTACCTGACTGTGTATTCCATTATAATCAGAAATTGTAACCAGGTTATGTACCACATTATAGATAAGAATTGTAAACATGTTATATACTACATCGTAATCATGTATCATAATTAATATAAGTATTTTATCGCAATATCACGTATCATGCATTGTAACCAGGTTAAGTACCACATCATATTTGTACATATTAACTAGGCTTATTACAAAATCATAATCTTGTATCTTAATCAATATATCATAACTAGGTTATGAATCTTCACTAGGTTATGCATCAAACTCTTATTATTTATTGTATCCAAGAATCATAACCAGATTAAATATCTTACATCTAACCATGTTATGAATCGTAACCAAGTTATAATTGGTAATAAATATGCATTAGTATCATGAAAATCCAAGAAACAAGTTATGTATTGAAATTAGGAAATGTATTACACTCTTATCATAACTTCAATATTGTTTTCATGTTTATCATACTCATTGTTTTACACTTTTTTGGATACTACTTTCTAAATAAAATGATACAGTTGAGTGGGTTATTTACCAATCCAAACAATGTTGGGTATTATGTTTATTTTTGACCATTTTAATGCCAGGTGTCGAAGACCCACTGAGTTTTTCGAAGAAATATGACCATTGGAGAAAATATTACCTTTAGAACCTGAAGCCTATAAATAGAAGGCCATTCAAACCAGAATACACATCTTCTGCTTCTATCATGTTATTGAGAGAGATGTTGTGACATGTCTCCTACTTCGAGTGAAATACTTGAAGATACAAGAAGTGAAAAACTTGTAAAATGTCCTTGTATTTCTATAAGTGATTTGTTTTTGCTTTGTGTGACTGATCATTGTGATAATGATCGAGGGTCTCCATGTATAGGAAGAAGCACTACCGATCATCGTATTGAGGGCATCCATGGATAGGAAGGCGTACTTCCAATCAGCATATAAAGGGCCTTCAATTTCTTGAAGGATACATGTTTCGATTACCTTCTTAATAAAGAAATTATGGGGATAGGAAGATAGTCATGCCAATCATCATATCATGGTCTTACCAGGGTGGTGGTAATACATACCTTCTATCCTAAGTGAAAGGATACCCTTCCCTTTAGGTAAATAAAATGGTAGTACTTTTACATTTCCACTGTTATTTGTATTAGAAAGGTAATTGTATTGATTCCTCTTTCTTTTAATATTCATTTCAATGGTAATTGGTTCATTTATGATTTTTTCATTACATATTGTATTAGTCGATTCTTTACGTTGTATTGTAGAACAATTTAAATTTTTATAACTCTGATCATTGTATTCAATTAAAATAAAATTGTTATACATTACTTGTAGTATTAAATCTTAGTATTTCCATCATATCTAAGGCCTATATGGTCTATTGTATTGGTTGTGAATTGTATTAGTTTAATATCTCTTAAACTAGGTTATTTCAAAAAAAATTAAATACAAAATTTTTAATTTACAATTCACTCCCTCTTGTATTGTGCCATCTAATATAAATATGCATCTATATTATTATCCAACATATTCATCCATAGTAGATGCCTTTCCCACCTCTATATTCCCTAATGTCTTCCATGCTCACTATCATTTATCTCTTATATGATAATCTTCAAATACATTGTTTACACATTCCTTCCCCCTACACATTTGGCGCATGTGAGAACATCGAATCCTGATTAGCCTCTATTTACTCAGGGTTTCTATGAAAAATAGTCTTCCACCTATGAACTAAAATAGAAGTATTCCTTATTTTCTACCTCATATGACATTATACTTCATGACTAATGTTCATATTTCATGAAAATAAAATTTTATCATATTCAAAACTATGTGTTGCTTGATTCATTCCATTAGATGATATCTAGTGATTCTCAAACCACATAAATTTGGTCAAATAATGAGCATAAAATATTTCCTCTTTCCTTGTGTATGGTCCAAACCAATAGAAAAATTATCTATATAAAATAATGAAAATTTCATCAATGTTCCTATGCATGAGATTTATTTGCATAGGAGAGTCTAATATGAGCTTCAGCCCACCAGTTAGCACATATCCAATGGTAAATTCCCCTTCATCCATATAAGAGTTTTATTAGGATGTGGATAAACCTTCCAAGAAGTATATGTGGATTGATTCCTTCTATTGCAGGATATATATTGATACTCAAACCTCTTGTTTTGGTCACAACAGTGACATCCATTTTCCATCATGTTAGGTGATCCACATCCTTTCCGAATGACATTAAAATGAATGGGTTATCTATAATTATTTATGTCGCGATTATTATCCGTACAGAATACATAGTGATTCTTGGTTCATTAGTCATGGGTTCATCCACAACAAGAAAGAGATGTCCCCACCCAATGTAGGGGTTAGACAAACACATGGAATCTTCTCAAACCTGTATAGGGGAAATCTCTATATTTATTCCTGATAAATTCAGACATGGAATATTCATATTCATGGTTAGGTACCCTCTATTAGAAAACTAATCTTTTTTACTTGAATGTTGTGAATCCTCATAACCCTCCCAAACCACTACAAGTGTAGGGCAAGTCTCCAGAGGATTCCTTTTGTTGACTTTGCTCAATATTTCTCAGTTGGATCTATATAATTTTCCCACAAAAGTCCTACCAAAACAAGGAATATTTATCCCTTGGATTTTATTTTGGTATCTTTTTATTCCCCAATGACATATAAATTCCAACTCACTACATAGATTCAAAAGAACCCCCAAATTATAGTATACATCCTTTCACCCCTTCATGCCTAAATATGATAGAAAAATCCGAGTTAGAATACCGTGAAAGGTAAGATTGTTTTACCTCTTGGTTTGAGGATCATCTAGGTAGTAAGACATTAAACTGCACCACCCATTTCCCAGTTGAAGAATATTAAAATGAACCATGCTTCAACCATCATTTACGTAAGTGGAATTTGTGTGGAAGCAGTTTCCAATTCATGATCAATGCCGATACAGACTCCCTCATAGTTTTCAGATATCATTCCATTGAAAAGAAAACATTCGGGGTCTCTAAAAATTATAAATACCCATAAAATTAATTTATCATCAGAAGTTGAGGAATAGTGTCCTAAAGGCCCCCTTTTTTACTATGAACAATATTCCTTAGTTAGCACACCATAAGTTCCCAAAAAATGATCAGTTAACCAATGGGATATTCATCTGTGGGTGAGGCTTTACCTACATTTGTAATCACTATAAACATCATTTTGGAAAGTATTATTATAGTTACTCCTCATGTACTTTCACCATATCAAGCCTTATATTGTGAAGTCCTAAAATAATGTCAATAAAAATCCCTCCTTAAATTTTTAATCATATTTGTAAATTCTCAGCCAATAAACCCAAAAGGGCCCTCACATTTCAATTTGTGATCAAATATATTTAACCAAATACATAATTGGCCTTAGACCAGTTTGCAAGCGTCTAAACTTCCCATGAAACTAGAAACAAAACTCACTAGGATGAAAACCTACAAATGTTACCTGGGCTAAAATCCAAGTACCAGATTTGTAGACCTGCATTTTTCATGTTTTAGGAAAAAAATAGGAAAATTCCAAAAATAATGAAAAATAAACAAATATTTATAGACAAAAAACAACACAAAAGGATACCTAAGATAAATTCATATTATTCCTTTTAGGTTTTTACCATAATTGGATTATGAAATAATTAGTACGATAAAAAAATATGATGATTTTTTTGGGTTTTCCATATAACCTTAGAAATAATCAAACTATTCCTCTTGTTCCCCCTAAATGGGGAAGAAACAAGATAATTATCTGGTATTTCATTCAAATAAAGATAGCATATACATCAAAATTTCCTCCTCTTCATTACAATCAAAACATATTTTGATGGGGATAATTTTATGGGTCCTATAATATCCACATACACGAGTAAGATAATTCCATTAATTTTGAAATGAGTAGAAAGAAAAATAGAAAATATGATTTAATGAAATGTTAAAGGGGTTTTACTATAAGGAATAAAGCCTTGTGACATACGAACTATTTACATGGAGATACACACTCTATGAAGCACTAAATAATGAAAATAGATCGAAGGATGGAGGTAGATGCAACGATGCCTGAAAAAATATCAAAATATTTAGGGGGAAGTATGTGCTGATTTATTCCCATTCAAACCTATATCCCCTGCAAACTGATTATTTCATGGGATGAGATGGTACCATAGGCTTCCCACAAAAAAATATGAAGTTTACTGTGGTGATGAGGGAGTGATATCCACCCCTGCAAAGGATAACCTCTATATTAAGTGATGACCCCACTAATGAGTTCATTCAAGGGCTGAGAATCCTCTATGGGATTATCTAAAAGAGGACCATGGCCCATCATGGGTGACCATCTAGGTGTTACCCAATACATTAGTTATTATTTAAATAATACGATATGGAGTTTGAATAAGAGAAAATAAGTATAAAAAGGAATCCACACACATATGCCTGAACCATGGAAACAGGAGCCCTTCAACTCTTACTAGTAGCTAAAAAAACATCACATAACATTAATTAGGAAATAATAAATCATCTGGTGGTATCAGAACCTAAATTCCTTGTGCATACCCTAACCCACATGGTATAAAATAGATGAACCCTTTTTGGATTATCATCCCTCATAGAAAAATGATATAATGACAAAAAAAAATACACCACATAGGAAATCAATATATAGGAGGAACTCGACCCCATGTAGAAAATCACAATGTGGATGGAACCTGGTCTTGTGTAGAAAAATGCTACTTTGGAAAAGACCATGTTTACGTAGCACAACGAAATATGGATAGAACCCTTCCCCACAGAGTAGAATTTTATACAGAGGGAACCGAATCTCATGGAAGAGAATGCTATGCACAATGGAGAATCCATGGAAATTCTACATTCTAGGTCTTATAATTCTCTTCCTTCATTTCATTTTCTGTATGATGGCCACTCCATGATCCAGTCTAGTGGAGTTAGGCCAATGACCCTTCCAATGATGCCTAATATATAGGATATGGTCATAGGTTATAATATTATGTCTTTTAAATTTTACATACACATGGTAACCATAGTCATATTGGTCACTCTAGTGATAGGGAAGACCAACAGAATACCTTAGGGTTTATATTCCCATGGTAATGTGGCTTCTGACAGTGTGGTTCTCAAATGAACCTCCCGATTCTGAGTGGGATTAGAACTTATCATTCTTTAATTTACCTTTGATAGTGAATGAGGTCCTTCAAACCATAACAAATATCAGGGAACATTTTAGGTGTCATGTCCATAATATCTTTCATGGAACACTCTAACTTCATTCTTTCATCCAACATCCCATACTCTTTTCCAATGTGATTTCAGAAGTTTCATTCTCCATGATACCCACCAAACACCTTCCATTGGAATGTAGGTCCATCAATCTTGTATGTTGGCGATGTTGGGAATTTATGGCTACGTGAATAGACATATTGGATAAAATTTGATGATTTTTACCAGGTATTTGTGATTACATATCAGTTAATCCCTATAATCAACCCAATTGGGAATAATCCCATATTCATTAGAAGTAGTACTATAAATGTGTAATTATATGGTAGTTATAAACATCATGATGCTTAAATAATAACATATATAATTAATTTTTTTACTTGAGGATGGTTTATTTGATAAAATGTTAATGATAAGTGATTTTGTTATTTTGAATGTTTTCTGTCTATCCAAAATTAATTTTTTATTTAATTTTATGGTAATTTATAGTTTAAAATTTTGATAGAAGATTTAATATATATATATATAAGTAGTTTGTTTTTATCAATTATATGTGAATTTAAACTTTACATTAGGGAATTAGTGAAAAAACTCTTCATACCCAATATTGGTTAATAGACGTAATTTGGACAATGGTTTCTGTTTTCTTTGAATAAGTGGAGACAAGAGATGTGTTGGATATAATATATTCGATTATCAATATAAAATTCATGAATATATATGATATTTGAGTTATTATGTTTTTTTTTATGAATGTGGTCAGGAGATGTTAGAAGTAGTAAAAAAATTAAGAGAGGTAGTTTGAGAATGTTTCCACATGAATATCACCTCCTTGAAGAACCCCTTATGGAACATGGAATCTGTTTTTTAGTGAGACCGCTAAAACATGGAATTTGGGAGAGTAGTGTGTATAGGGATTTCAAGATAATTTATACGATACAAGGACTATATGGTTTGAGGAGATAGGTTAGTGAGGGGTGGAATTTATATGGGGATGAGTTGGTTGTTTTAAATATTATATTCATTTGTTTATTATTTATTCTCAACACCATCAATTGTAATTTTTCGTGAAACTATATTCAGTAACTAGTGAATGATATATCTAAATAATTTGTTATTGTATCATCCATGTATAAGAAAGTCATGTTTTTTTATCATAATGATAAATACTGTAAATTATTGTATTCCACTGATAACCAAAATATGAACTACTTTAGAAAAATACCAAAAAATCATCCCAACCATTCTATAACATGTAGATTTAAAAACAGATGAAAATTTAATTCAGTAATTATCTATCTATGATTAATTAAAATTTTAAATAAAATTATCATCTATTCAAAATAGGATGATTATAATATTATAATTGATTCTATGACCAAGTGGAAAATTTATTATGGTCCAATAAAATTGTGAGGTTATTATAATAAAACATAATATTTGTTTCTAAATCTATTTTATGAAAATAAATTTTAGTGTGGATCATTATATTCATTATAAAATTTGGATAAAAAATTAATTTTTATAAAAATACCAATATTTAATTTATCATTTTCAATACAATTATTTACGTATAAAATGATATAAATACATCATAATTTAATTTTATATGGTACCAAAATATATTTATATATATATATATATATTATATCAATAGGGGAGATAATATTTTAATGGTCATATTACTATTCAAAATGGTCATATAACTATTCCAATGGTATGATTTATATGTGTATTATGGGATTTACAAATTTTTATAAATACCATTTATTTTACTATTCTCTTATTCGCATCATTTTTCTCACAAATATATATATATTCATCTTCAAAAATAATTGTATATTATTAATAATATATTTTATTTCTAATGAATTTTTCTTGAGTGTAGTCATTCATATTGACTGGGATTATCAGTTTTATCCTATTCTTTTTCCTTAATTTTCTATTTATTTTCCAATTTTAATATATGGAATTCTTGTTGATCTATTTTCTATATAATGTATCATTATTTTTTTGTGAGAATAATTTTTTTCTGGTTTCTCTATGTGATGTAGGTTCTTTATACTACATGAAATAATTATAATAAGGGAAATCTCATTTATAAAATTTAGGTTCATTATATATCATACCATATATTATTTACTTATTCCCTTTAACATACCATTTATCAATAATTCCATGTTTATATCATATTTTGAGAAATAACTAAATTAATTTTTTTCTATGTTTTGATTTATCATTTTTGGTCCCCCTACATTGACAATAGTAAAATCATGTTAATAACATTAACCATGATATAAATATCACATATATTCAGAATATATTGTTTTAGTGTAATCCATTAAAATTATAGTTAGAAATTGATATACACTGTTCATGGATACTGTAGTTCTTACGTACACATGAACTTTGTAATTATTTTATCTAAGGATTTAATAGTGGGAATTAATATATTAATAGTATTAAATCATTTTAATGTCATATATATCACATATTTTCATTAAGCCTAAACTTATTAACTTCTATGTAAAGTATGAATGTGTCACTTCTCTTCACAATGAAATAGTTTGTCATACTCGCGAGTGACGTAATCATACCCCCACACAATGGAATGTAAGAAGTTATATGTGATCAAAAAATTCCATAACAATAATAATAACATAATATAAAATATAATAATTTCACCCATAATTATGTCACATGTGAGGGGTGTTAATAGAAAAAAATGACCACGATTTTCAAGCCGATATTCCAACACACAAAAAAAAAGATGATTTCATAAACTATTTTATATAATAGAAGAAGTATTTAGGTTATTCCATTAACATAATAAAATTATATTTTATTAAATATACTAAGGGAAAAACAAAATCATGGTTTAATAAAAATTTCATCATTTAGAGGAAGAAAATAAATAAAACTCTCAGTTAGGGACATTACCTATAATTCAGAAAACAACATTTTTTCCACCAAAAGGATTCATAGGATGTATTTGTGAAATAAAAAGGAATATATGGTGATATTGGGGATTTAATGAAGTTTTAGGGATAGTTGTATTAAAATACCGCTATTTCTAGAAGTTTTAAAATAATATTAGAAGAATGAACTTTTATAAGTTCGGTGAGTGGAACAATTGTAATGTTTGAAAAGAAAAAGATATACCCATATTTTTCACTTTATAGAAGGTTAAAAAATGTCCCATTATCAATAATAGATGATATAATTCATAAATATTTCCCTAGTAATAGGTTACGACATGTTTTGGTTAATTTCTTCTACCAATCTTTTTAGTTTAGCCACACAATAAACTTATTTTTACCTTATTCATGGTGAATAATATTTAATGCTTTTTCTATTGACTGTGGAAAATACAATGTTGAAATTATTACATAATATATATTATTCTGAATAAAAATATGGAATCAATTATTACAAATTCCATTCACAAATGAGAAAAAATTGAAATTAAAATAAATCTCATTGATGCGAAGAAAAGGTGGTTTTCTAAAAGAGATGATGTTCAAAATTTTATAATATTTGATATCAAAATTAAATATAAAATTTAGTCCCCTTGCCAAAATTGGATTAATAGATATATAATTTAACTACGTTTTTACTTAAATATCATATTAAAATAACTTTTTTTAATATTCATTAAAAATGTCAATTCTAATATAAAAAAATTTACTTTTCATTATTCATCAAAAAATTATTTTCTTAAAAAAATATTGAAAATTTACCCTATGAAAAATTTTACATGATTATTTAAAAATTAAATTAATATTCTATAATACATTTAATTAAATTGAAAATTATTAATATGAATATTAGTTTTCCAAAGGTGAAAATATGTTTCCAAGATAAATATAGTTTTAAAGCATAAAAATGGATCAATTCTGATATCTTTTCTAGAAAACTTATTATAGTAATGTTTAAAATTTGATTGAATATATAAAAAATATACCAATTAATCACTCAAAAAATTAATTTTTTTTATTTATTTTTATAAAATTCATTTTTTGAGTAAAAATAGTATTTTAGAAGGGATTTAATTTGTTTTAAAATATATTTTATTTTCAATTATAATTAATAGGTCACTATAGAATTAAATTTTTTACTTATGTAAACCATATATTTTTATAATTTAGTTAAGCTGTATCATACTATCCATTTTAATGTATGGGATATAATAATCATATAAAATAATAATATTTTTACATTATGTCGCATGTCATTACAACTTTATGTTGCATGTAATGAAAAATATCAAAAAGATTATATTTATAAGAAATAAAATATTTTAAAAAATATATGGGTGTTACAATATTCCCAACATAAAATTAATTTAAAAAATAATAATAACTTTGGTACCAACTACTGAGGAAAAGTTTTCCTTATTTCATTTGTAGGTTCCCAGATAACATCCTCATGATGGTGGTTTCACCACAAAATATTAACTAGTTGAGAAGTATTTTTTCATAGAACATTCTATATACCATTCAAATATTCCACTGATTATTCCAAAAAATAATGATAATTCTCCAATTTTATGATCTTTTAATTCAGTACATGTGATGTATTATGTATGTACATCCTTAGGAGAGATAGATGGAACACATCAAGAACATAAGAGAGGTTTGGTGGATGAGACAAGTGATATGTTATGATCCAGATATGATCAAAAATTTCAAAGGGAAAAATATACACAGTTCTTAGTTTTCCCTCATTTAATCTTCACAAAATTTCCCAACTAGTCCCAATGGGGCCCCTTCCACGTCCCCCCCAAGTCCACCTCCAATAATCCTGGGTTAGTTCCTAGTAATTAGTAGGAATATCAAAAAAAATGGGAGGAATTAGTATAAAGTTCCTATACACATGTACACATCTCCAATCCCACTAATTAATGAAATTTAAAACAATTGAAATAATGAATGTATACAACTAATATCCCACAAAAATGTATGATTGTGAGAGTACTAAAAATATAAATGTGCTAAAAACAAGCCCAACCAAAAGTGTAAAGTGTACAACCTACTCCAAGTGTGCGGCTAGGGTAAATTACTGCTCCTACTAAACCCATTAGAATGTAAACCTCCACCTATACTCCACATACTCCCTATCATCCTAGGATACCATAAAAAGGGTCTTCATATGTAGAAGACATGACCAATGCAAAAAATCCCAGCACAAGGTTGATTAAAACAATAAATCATTAGACAACCCGAAAACACTAAACATGAATCACTATGAATAGTTAGCACAATACAAAAAAAATATATGCATAAAATAAACAAAAACCCATATATTCTTGTGGAAGGAACCAGACCATCATGAGGTACTAAAAAAATGTACCCCACAATATTTCTCTTAGAGAAACTATGAGGCCCCACACTTAAACAATAAATAATCATGAATTAACAACATGAATATTTAAAGTATAATCTTATACTCACTATCTATTTCTTTAAAAAAACATTATAGAAAAAGACATGTTTTGTTCCATGTTTAAACATCATGAATTTTCTTTGATCGCATCCTTGACCATATTAATCTTTAAGTCATGTAAATTTTTTTCAAAACATGGGATGAGTATAAAAAATATAAGTATGGTATAAATTATGAAGTAAAACTATTATTTTTTCAAAAAAATAAGTAAACCATGAATACTTTATCATAACGTAATTTTCTTCCTCTTTTAGAAGTTGTAAAAACACTACATTGAATATAAGCTCGATTTTACCCTTTTGTAACCAATAAATTTCCATAAAGCCCATAGAAAAAAACATATATAATATATAGGAAACTTTGGACCAAAAAATTCATAAATGGAATAACCATATGGTCGACTTCCACACATATCACTAAATAGAATAGCCATATTACTTCCTTCTATACCCAATCCATTAGAGTTTATAACATAACCACCCATCCTTGGTTTATCATGGAACCACCCATCATATGGGTTATCATGTAACCTCCTGTCATTGGTTTATCACATAACCACCCATAAAATGTCCAAGAATCATTATATAATCATAAAACATAAAATAAACATAAAGAAAGAATAACATTTCAATATTTCAATCAAAAAAGATCATTTTGAGATATTGAAATACTCAATCCATTTCAAAAAAAAATTAAAACATTTAACAAATATATTTTTGAATCAAAGTGTCCCACACCACTTTGAAACATTTTAAATAAATTATCTTTTAAAACTTTCATGTTTATATAAATAAATTATTAAAAAATATTTTGAAATCATGTATATGAAATACAAGGTTTTAAATGAATAAATGTTTAAAACATTTAAAATGATGTTTTAGTTAAAGAATACTTTGACACATAAGAAACATTTGAAAAAATAATAATTAATTAATGACCTTAATAAAAACATTAAAGATAATATGAATCTATTTTATTCATGATATAACATTTCAAAATGGTATTATATACACCTTATAGGATGATCAAGGGGTATAAGGTCAAAATATTCCTCAATGAAAGGAGATTGAGACAATGTCCCTTACAAAGATCATTTTGTTAATAAAATCGATCGATTGTGTGTATTCACTATAAGTACTAATAAAGTAAATAGAAATAAAATATATGATAAAAAAATTATTTATCACATAATCATTGCATGACATAATCAAGAAGTAGTCGTTTAACCCATAGAATAGAAAATAGGTTAAGAAGTTCGCCTATGAAAATTCGGCAGCCTAACGACGTCACATAATAATTCAAAAAATTATTTGTTGAGATAGAAAAGGGTATCTCATAACTTGAAAATAAAATTTAAAACAATAATTATATATAACAACATATCCCAAAATATGAATATGTAAATTAAAAGACATAACAAAAAATAAGTCGTTGACTAAAGGAGGAGACTGAAAGGTTCCCTTATCTTGAGTCCGACCCATCGTGTATGTTCCATGTTCTTCCTAAAAAATTAACATAATTTAATTTATAGTTGCTTCAAAACATTTTTCATTTTTATTATTCAATTTATATCACTTATTACCTTGCTATGACAATCATATAATTATTCATGTTCATATTGGTCGTTTTGTCGATTATCGATACGTGAGTAAAAAATGAATTTGTTATAATTACAAATTGTCCATGTGGTCAAAAGTAAATTATATCTAGAATTGTATTAATAATTTAAATATCATATATATTCAGTATATATGTATTTATATCCAGTATATATGTATTTAAAATAGTCCATAACATTGGTATGTAAGAAATTTAATGCACCATTTACGGAGAGGGTAAGTCGTACGTACGCATGAACGCTACTTTCATTCCTTTTTCATATTTATTGGAATGAAATATAAATTATAAATAGTTATATAATAATTACAGTATGATATATAGGTTATATATGGTACATAATTAAATTAATTCTATCTGTTATACTGTCCATGTATAGAATGAACGTGTCATATCACATTGCAGGTGTGGTAGTCCACACTTTCTCAAACTAAATTATCATATTTACGCGTTATAGAAAGCATACAGGTTTGATGTAAATTAAAATTCCAGTATAATAGAGAAAATATAAATAATATATATATATATCATATATAAATATTTTTCCATCATAATGTCCCCCATGAGAGGTGGTAGGAGATAATTGAACAATCAACGTTTTGTAAGGCGGTAGTTCACTGTCAATGAAAATTGTACGTTCTAAATCCATTATACAGAGTTGTGTGTGAATGTTGGTTGAATAATTCTAATAAAGAAATATTTTTATACTTAATATTAATTTTTCTTAAAAAATAAAGGAATAAAATTATTTTAGGGGGGTGGAGAAGGTAAATAAATTGAAGAATCTTGAGAGGAGACATTACCTCATATCAGGTAACACCTTTTGATTTAAGTTAAAAGGCCTAATTTAATTTTATTCTACCCACAATAAGGCTTCAAGGATTAATATATATATTGTGGGAGATTATTTGGGCGGTGTTTGGAAGATCCAAGGGGGATTCAGAGGTGTAAGGGCAGAGGTGGTTGTCTTTTATAAGAGGGGGGAGGGGTACATTAGGAATGTTTGAAAGATAATTTTATTATAAACTGAATTTCTATTTTATAAAGGTAAAAAACTCATTTAGTTATAATATAAAATCATTATTGTTCTAAATCCTCTCAAAAAATAGTTTTTAGACATGTTTTGGTTTCAAATTTAACCTTATCATTTATTTTTAACCCTTAGTTAACTTATTTGACACTTACCATGTCTTCTTGTATATTCATACTATATGATTAATATGTTTACTATAAAATACCAAAATAAATTCAAGTGATCTATTAATTTCATTTTCTACCATCTCTATGTCATTTTCCCAAATCATTTATTTATAAGACAATTATATCATTTAATAAAATAGTATTCTCCTTAAAAACTCACTTATGTCAATTTATATACTATTCATATCATGACTTATAAAAAATCTATAATAAATTGATTATTTATAAAAAAATTCATTAATTAAAATATAACAAGTAAAAATAATCCCTGAAATTCTTTTATGGTATAAAAAGATTCAATAATAAATTTATTTGAATATTTATAAACTCATTTATTTAAATAATTCATTAATAAGGTAATCACTACATCATCACTGGGTCATAAATAAATTTATTTAATTAATTTATAAAAATAATAAATAAAATATCATGATTTAGGAAATATTTTTAGATTTCTAATGACAATTTAAAGTTGAAAATGTATGTTATAAAACCCCATATAAAATTTGTTTTACTAAAAGATACTTGTTTAGGTTCCATTTTTCTTTACTTTAAATTAAATATGTCATTTTCACCTAAAAGTGGCTCCATGGGGTCCCAAAAATCGACCCAAGGAATCCCATGGTCAGAAATGTGTCATATAATAGGATTAGGACACGTTTTAGGGAAGTTTTATGTTATTATAAAATTATTATTTTACCCTTATTACCAGATTTACCCTTGAAACATGGTAAATAAAATAATTACTGAAGTTACTATTCAAAATATCTAAATATAAAAGGTAACTATTCAAAAAAATTGGACCTAATGATTTAAAATATGGAATAAATTTTTCAAAATTCAAAACAAAAAAGTTTCAGTAATAAATTTAAAATTATACCCCATTGTCCAAACCAAAAAGCGTGTTTTTATGAATTAAAAAGTACTGAAATATTGACATGTGTTTACATCCAATTTCAATGTTAATTTACATGGAATGAAGAAAATTATATTAAGTGATAAAAATGTAATCCAATTATACTTTAAAACCATTTAAAAGGATAATCTAACCATATAAATAAATCAGATGAAAACACAGTTTTGACTTAAAATACAGTGTTTTTCACTATTCATTAAAAAATAAACGTTATAAGAAAAATATCAAAAATTAACCCAAACGAAATTTTTATGTCCTTCTACTAAAAAAATTATTTTTTCTAATGGATCATATAATAGTGAAAAAATCTATATTTAAAAAGGTTTCTCCATCAAAAGGCGGTAAAACGTCCTTTTAAAAATATTTGAATATTTAATGCTTAAAATCAGATTAATTCTAATTTTAAGCCTCTAAAATCTATTGGATAAATGTAAAGACATTTAACAAACATGTATTATCATATTTTAGTTAGTTCTATTCGTTCCATCCAGTACAATGGCTAGGCATTAACTACCTTTTAAAATAATAATTATATTATTTTTCTGTATAACTCAATGTTCTGTGCAACATAAGATTTCAGAGAAACACATTTTGTATCGAGTTTTCTAGCCAAAGGTGAGTACCCTTTAATGTAAAGTTAATATTTTATTAATATGTATTAATATATATCACGAATTATTATTATTTAAATACTTGGGCCGTTACATCCTTCCCCCCTTTTGGAAATTGCATCCTTGAAAATTTAAAATTGGACTTGGAAACATCATTGAAAGTCACACATTACAGAAATAATAAATAAAACTATCACTTTAAAGGAAATAAGGATTAATAAAAAAGGTCACATGAGATAAAAATTACTAGGATTAAATGTAAGAAAAGCTGGATATGGAAGTGAAACTAACTGTCATGTTCTAATGGAGAGTGATAGAAAACATGATTAGGAGAAAGTTAACTAACTGAAAACCATAAACATGTGAGGAGATACATGGTATTTGATTCCCCAGTAGGAAAAGTAAATGGAAAAAGTTTTTGATATAATTTTCGTTTCATAATGTTTTGGAATTCATTTACTACTTAGAATAAGAACATAAGGAAATACACTTAATTTTCAAGTAGAGTTTCACCCTTTAATAAATCTCCACCACAAACTCATATTTTCTCCAAACGATAATTATTGAAGATGACTTGGTCACATAAAAAGCGCTAGAATCAACTTCTATATAATCACATAATCCAAAAAAGATGAACTATATATTTCCCATGTCTTTATAAATTAATCAAAACCAAAATGGTTTGTACATGATCAGATGGTCCCTAAAAAGTATAGTACTTTATAGAATAAAATACTACTATTAATCATTAATATTAAAAAAAATACCCAATGTTCATCAAAAACCATTAAATAAACAATTTTCCTTAATGATCTTCAAAATAATCCAAAATAAGTTTGAAACCCAAAATTCATAAGGAATTTATCACATAGTCTTCCACGATAAATCATAACATTTATCTCCAAATAACATCGACTACTCTTAAAGTCACATACTTAAAAGTAATTAACCTAAAAACATATTCTATATGATAGGATAATCATTTCCATTAAAAATCTATATTTCTATAAGTCCACAATCAAAACATATATTCTTCCAAAAAAAATCCACCACTACTCCTCAAATGAAATCCAATAGTTTTCTATTGTCCTTAGGCATATAGTGTTCCCAAAAGAGCGCACATATTCCAAAATAACATTTATCACTTAATCACCAAATCATTTACCTATACTAAGGATATCCATTTAATAAATCACAATTTCCCAAAATAAACACATTATTGATCCATAAAATCATTTATCTAAAAATAATTATTCATATTGACCAGGGACTTCATATAGCCCAGAGGTAGGCGATAAATCCCAGTCGCACTTTGGATGTGGGTTTGATTCCCATAGATTTGTCTCACATGAAAGGTTATCACACAGTCTATATGTGGTCTTTTTTCAAAAACTATATAATTTTATAGCATTCCCAAAAATGATATAAATTCCTCAAAAATAATAATAACACATTTTAATCAAAAATGCAATCTCATACCTCGCATTTTCATTCCAAAACGTAATAACCTATGATTTTCTCAAATTCCAGGATCTTATAAACCCAGATGGTTTTTTATCACTATATCTAGAATAGAAAAGACAATTCTTCCACATATATAATTTTCACATAACAAAATTGCAATGTTCCACATACAAGAAAAATTTCTTCCAATGTAATCCCATCAATAAAGAGTACTAAAAATTTTAAACATTTCATCTCCCAGATATCTAAAATATCTCTCGAATTTTTAAAATTTAGAAAACTTAATCTTCCATAATTATTCATGATCCCTTAAACATTATTTTTCTAGAATATTCTGTAATTAATATTTCCTACAAACAGAATCATGAATCATATCCTAAGAATCAATAATATGAAAACATCTGCTAAGATATAATCCAAAACATTCATAGGCCAGGGTTAGTTTCCTCATCCACAATTAGAATGTAATTGGGTATTGGTGAACATATATTTATACGGTACTGCTACTCCCATTTCTGAACCATCTTTGTAGGACATCTATTTGTTTAAAGACTATGTACACATCATTAAAAACATTCAATTGATCCCTCTGAAATAACATCTTTCCTTTTCATAGAGTCAACTGGATACTTTTTTTTCAGGGAATGTTATTGAATTATGACCTTCATTACCAAGTATAAAAAATCTTATCATCCCTTTGAATCATTTTACTAGCTGTTTATTTCCACAAACATGACTCATAGGTTTTTGAATATAAATAACTTTATAATTATTACCTGAAAATCCATAGGGATTCGTTTCTCTCATATATGATGCCTTAGATAAATCACCAAGGTTCAAGTAGAAAATCATAAATCCAAATATTTGGTTAAGAATAACCATAAGATTTCTCATTGAAGCTCCCATTTCATTCAATTTTTCATTCAGAAAACCACCATAGTTTCTTTCACATCAATTGTTACATTGGTTCTTTCTAGATCAAGCCATTTACTAAAACCAAAAAGGATAGTGTGATTATATCAGTAAAATAATTATATACTATATTATTAGGAGGGTAAACACTAAGATATAATTATTAATATTATCTTATTCTCATTCAATTGATCTAATATAACTATTACTCTTTCTAATATGATTACCATTATGGTTATATAACTTAGGCTTAAATAAGAACCTAACCACTAACGTTGTCTAAAATAACCTCTGATTCCATCTATAAGGCCCCAACATTATACATTACACAATATTGAATGATGTTAATAATTCAAATTGAGGATATTTTTAGGTTTGGATCTTTTGATAATTAGGTCACAAATTATATATATCAACTTTAACATTACAAGTAGACACTTCTAATAAATATAAAATATTTTCATAAAATAAAAACACTTTAGAAAGAGACATGTTTAGTTCCTTGATTTAAACAACATGACTTTCCCTTGATCCCATACTTGATCCTATTAATCTTTAAGTCCTATGAAAAACATTTCAAAACGTGGGATGAGCATAAAAATCCAGTAAGGTATACATAAAGATCGGAAATTGTTATTTTTTTTTAAAAAAAGTCAACCATGAATACATTATCATAATGTAATACTTTTCACCTTTACTAAGTACTAAAAACACTTCACTGAATATAAGCTCATTGGTTACTGTTTTGTAACCAAAATACTACCTAAAATCCCATAGAAAGCAACATATAGCATATACAATTAACATGGGAAATAAACATACATAAATGAATTAAACATATGGTTTAATTCTACACATATCATTAAATGGAATATATGTACGACTAACTTCCATACCCAATTAATTAGAGGTTATAACATAACCACCCTTCCTTTGTTTATCACGGAACCACCCATCATTTGGTAGATAATGCAACCACCCACCCTGGGATTATCACGTAACCACCCATTAAATGTCCAAGTACCATTATATAATCATAACACTTAAAATAAGCATATATGATGAATAAAATTTCCACATTTCAATAACATGATATCATTTAAATATATTTAAATCCTCAATCCATTTCAAAACCCATATAAAACATTTAATAAAAATAATTTGGAATCAAAGTTTCGCAGACCACTTTAAATATTTTGAAAGAAATTATCATTTAAAACAATAATGTCCATATAAATAAAATCATAAAAACCATTTTTATAACATGTACAAGAAATATATGTTTTTAAATTAAAAAATCTTTAAAACATTTAAAATGGTGTCTTAGTTAAAGAGTCTTTTGCAACTTGAGAAACATTTGAATAAAAATATTTAAGGACATACCATAATAAAAACATTAAATATCATGCTAATTTATTTTTTCAGTATATAACATTTCAAAAGGGTTTTATATACACCATATAGTATGATCATTGTGTATAATATAAAAATATTCATCAATGAAAATATATTGAGGCGAAGTCCCTTACAAATATCATTTTGTAAATAAAATAGATCAACTCTGTGTATTCACTATAATTAAAAATAAAGAAATAAAAAATAAAATATAGGATATAAAAATTTATTTCTCAGATAATCATAACAAAAAATAATTAAGAAGTAGAAGTTTAACCCAAATAATGGAAATTGGGTTAAGAAGTTCCCTCATGAAAATTCGGCATCCTAACAACGTCACATAAAAATTTCAAAAATTAGTTTTTGAGAGAGAAAAGGGTCTCTCATAAAATCAAAATAAAATGTTAAAAAATGATATATAATAACATATCCTAGCATACTAAAATGGAAATTATATGACCTAACATAAAAAATGTCTTTGACTAAAAGAGGATGGTGAATGATTCCTTTACCTTAAGTCTGATCCATCACGTATGTTCGTTGTTCATCCTGAATAATAAACATAATATAATTTATACTTTTTTCAGCACATTTTTAATGACTATTATTACTTTTATATCACTTATTTCCTTTCTATAACAATCATATAATTATTCATGTTCATATTGGTCGTTTTGTCGATGTTCGGTACTTGAGTCGAAAAATAAACTTTTTATAATTACAAATTACCTAGGTGATCAAAAGTCTATTTTAAATTGAATCATATTAATGATTTAAATATCATATATATCCAGTATATATTTACTTATAACTGTTATATATTTATTTATTATAGGCCATTACATTTGGATATAAGAAATGGAATTCACCGTTAATTGAGACGGTAAGCTATACGTATGCATGAACGCTACTTTAATTTATTTTTCATATTTAAAGGAATGAAAAATTAATGAAAAATATTTATATTATAATTACATTATAATATTTATTTTATATATGTTCTATAAGATTATTAATTCCATCCTTTATACATTCCAAGTATAGAATGAACGATCCATATCACTTTTAGGGGGCGGTAGTCCGCACTTCCTCAAATAAAATTATTATATTTATATGTTATGGAAATCATAAAGGTATGATGTAAATTAAAATTAAAGTATCATATATAAATATATTTCAATAATAAGGTCCACCATTAGAGGTGGTAGGAGATAATTGAACAGTCATCATTTCTTGAGGTTGTTGTCCGCGGTCTATGAAAACAGTATGTTCTAAATCCATTAGATAGAGGTGTATGTGAGTTTTGGTCGAATAATTCCCACAAAAACATCCTAGAATACTTAATATAATTTTTTTTTAAAATAATTGCATAAAAAGTTTGTATGGCGTGGAGAAGGAAAATAAATGGAAGAATCATGAGAGAAGACATTACCTTAAATCAGGTAAATACTTTTGATTTAAGATAAAATTCCTTCTTGAATTTTCTTATTCCCAAGGTATGGATTATAAGAGAGAGATATGGATTTTGGGATCTTATTTGGGAAGTTTTTTTACAATAAAATTCGGATTTAGAGGTATGAGTAAGGGTTAGAGGTGGTGGCCTTTTATAAGAGGGTGGAGGGATACATTTGGATTGTTTGAAAGATTATATTATTACAAACTAAATTTCGATTTTAAAAAGGACCAAAAATAATATAATCCTAAGATATGATAAGGATTTTTCTAAATCATCTCAACCAATATTTTTTGGCATGTTTTTCTCTCAAATATAACCGTAACATTTAGATTTAACCCTTGGTTAACTATTTTTACTCTTACTATGTTTTATTGTATATTCATACTATATGGTAAATATAGTAACTATAAATTTCTAATATAACATAAAGTGGTTTATTAATGTCATTTTCAGCCTTATATATATAATTTTGATGAATCTTAGATTTTTAAGACAATTATATAATTTAATAAAATATTATTTTCTTTAAACAAACATTTATGTCAAATTATATACTATTCATATCATGGCGTTTAAAATATCCTTATTAACCTGATTCTTTTGAAAAACGTTATTTAATTCACATATAACAAGTCATAGTCGTACATAAATCTCTTTTATGTCATAAATAGTTTTAGAATAAATTTATTTTAATATTTATATTATCATTTGTTTAATTCATTAATTAATAAGTTAATCACTACATCATCATTTTTTCATAAATAAATTTATTTATTTGATATCTAATAATTGTAAATAATATATCATGATGTATGAAATATTATTATCTTTTTAATGACTATTTATAGTCTAAATGTTCACTTATATAACCCAATAAAAAATTATTTTACTAAAAGATACTTGTTAATGTTATATTTTTCATTACTTTAAATTAATTCTTATAAAATGTCATTTTCACTTAAAAGTGGCTCCATGGGGTCCCCAAATAGATCCAAGAACTCCCATGGATGGAAATTTATCATCCAATATGAGTATTACAAGTTTTAGTATACTTTTATATTATTATAATATTATTGTTTTACCCTTACTTACCATATTTACCCTTCAACCATGGTAAATAAAATAATTTTTGTTGTTACTATTCATAATGTCTAAAAATAAAAGGTACCTATTTAGAAAATTTTGAAATCCTGATTCCAAATATGTAATAAATTTTTCAAAATTCCAAACACATATGTTATAGTAATTAATTTAAAATTATTTCCAGTGGTCAAAACCAAAAAACAGGTTTTTATGAAATAAAAACTACCCAAAGATTGACATGTGTTTATATTCAATTTCAATGTGAAATTAATTAAAATGAACAAAATTGGATTAAATGATAAAAATATAATAAAATTATACATTAAAACAAATTAAAGGATAATATGAGCATATAAATAAATTAGATGAAAACATAGTTTTGACTCAAAATGCAGTATTTTTCACTATTCATTAAAAAATGAACATCATCAGAAAAATTCTGAAAAATTAACCAAAATTAATATTTATGTCCCTCTTCTAAAGAATAAGATCATTCGGTCAAATGTAATATATAAACATGAAAAAATAGATTTAAAAAATGGTTTGTCATCAAAAGGTTGTAAAATGACATTTCAAAAAAATTTGTGTATTTCATGCCTTAAATCAGATTCATTCTTATTTTAAGCTTCTAAAATTTATTGGATAAATGTAAAGACATTTACCATACATGTATAGTCATATTGTAGATAGTTATGTTCATTCTCACAAATACAACAACTATTTGTTTACTAGCTTTTATAATAATAATTATATTATTTTTCAACATAACACAAAGTTGTGTGCAAAAAAAGTTTTCTGGGAAACTCATTGTTGCATGTTGAGTATGCTATCAGAATAAGAATTCCCTTTAAAGTAAAATTAAAATCTTATTCATAATTATTTCCAGAAATAAATAATTATTATTCTTTAAATACATTGGTCGTTACAGCAATGCTCATTATAGGAGATTACACTACATGATCCATGGTATCATCGTAGAAACTCAACAGAGTGGTTTAGCTCAATCGGCCCTTCCAAAAGAGAATGAATTGGTGTAAGAATTATTTGATACACATATAAGGGGTCATGCCCAGAACTGAAGGGGGACACCATGAACCCATTCTAGGTCAGACCACTGCATAGGGATCATATTCCAATGATTCCACAAAACCTAACAATATGGACATCTAGATGGAGGATCAACATCTCACTAAGGGAGGTCTAACCTGTTGAAAAAAACTCAGAATATGGATGATAGGGTACCACACTCCAGTATCACAGAGGGACATCGAAACATTATTTGAGACTCGACCTCTAAAGTGGATCATAATCTAGTGGTGTGGATGTAATTCCACATTGTAAACTTGTGGGAAAAGACCAAGGGAATTAACTCAACCAATACTAGTCCAAAATAATAAAACGAAGACCCTCAAACAATCTTGATAGGTGTACACAATGTGTCCCAATGGGTATAAGTAGTGTTGAGCTATCCCAATCCCTTCTTGTGTGGATGAGCCTAAAAAACATGTAGTCTCCATATACATTACATGTATAATGAGTACCTAGAGTATAGAGACGCATGATATTTTTCCTATGTTTCCTAACAGTGTTTGTTTAACAAAGTAGTGTCTATGTACCGGTTAGTGTACTCCAAGCCATGTCTGTGTGGGAGTTAATGGGATGTACATGTCCATTTACTCCAACTCGTGTTTATGTACTTCATAAATAGACGCCAGGTAAACTAGGGAGGGTCACATGCCATGTGATAGGGGTCACACTCCATGTGTTTCGTAACTCTGGCCAAACCATTGTGCTGATGCCAGGGGCCCATATGACATGTAATCCCTGATTAAACATTGTATAGATTATGACTTTCAATAATCATTCATTCATACTCCATGTGTCATATCCATTTCACATCATTTTATCTCATGATCGATTCACGAAAAAATAGAAGATACAATGTCATCCATGCATAGCTATTCTTTAATAAAAATTTACTTCACTATATCTGTTAAAAAATTGGATCCAATCACCATTCCTCATTTCACACTGAAGAATGTGAAATCAGGATTCATCTGTCATCTAATTAAATCTATCTCCATTTTCACACATTTATAATTCAATTCCCATCCCAGATCTATGGGGTCGGTTCTTTTTGTGTTGAAATGGGTTCACAACATTCGATAATCATCTATTTAATGAAAAAAAATCATTGATGTGTTAATGAAACACATAAGTTTCATTCATTAAACTATTTTATTCACTTTATTCTCACAAGAAATTCTTTACAAATTACCCTCACAAACTATTATTAGGTCACACATATAGTAAATCTCTATTCGGAACTCAATAGTGCACTTGGATATTAGAACTGAGAACCCATTTAGAATAAATTCTACACTTTCAGAACAACTAGGTGCACATTCAATTAAATATTATAATATTTTTCAAAACATTTATTTTTTGAACCCCAATAATCCTAATTTTATGATGTCTCAACACATATTCTTGAAAATAATCCATATAATATTTAAAAATTATACATATAAAATTACAGACATTAAAAACAATTAATAGTAAATACTTCTCACAAATAGAAAATTTTAGATTATTTATATGATCATCAGTATAACATTTTTGTCATAATTTTTATATCTTTATGTGTTTTATAATTGTTTCAACATTTTCTACCATTTTCATAAATTTTATAGGTCTCTATATCTATATTTATATAACATTATTCCATTCCACTAGACTTCTACAATGTTTTTTGTATAGGGATTAATAAAGATCTATCTGAATGATCACGTGATGTCTATTTTTTCAATAAAAATTGACACAATGAAGGTTTTGATCCTAACAACCTTTTAAATCCATAGAATAGTATCATAGAATATCTAACTATATATCTGAGGATGATTCACATGGATAAAACACATTTCTGTATCAACAAAATTCAGAAGACTTCACATAATAATTGATGTAAATTATGGATGCCTATCTGATATAGTCTAATGTGGTACTTAATGAATTCTTATCACTTCATTAATGTATATTATGGAAAGTTAATCAAGGGATAAATATTCTATTATCACAATAAAGTGTTATTAAGTTGTAAGGGGATTGAATACATGACATTATGACATCAGAATCAATGGTTCAATAAAACCTAATGTTTTCAAATACGATTAATCATATATTTACAAAGTGTAAAGGAATTCCTCTTGAAAAACAATTAACTAAAACAAATAAAACTGAAAAAGGTTTTTTTTAATAAATAACTATTAAAATATTCATAATCTTGATAAAATCCCATCACATAAAACATCAATATGTATTTTAATGATTTTGACAATATGATTAACCTTAAACTCATAACCCCAATATGGTATCCATAAATCATATGGTTATATTACATGGTTACATATACATATATAAAAGTTAACTCATTGTTTATTCCTTATATATTCCCATATTTTTTTAGAAAAACCATAATATTTGAATCTTGGGATCTTCCCTATATCGATATAATATAAAATGTGATTTCAATATTACATGATCCATATAGAGGGAGAAAATCCCATGATATTTCATAAGAGTGAAAAAAAATTTCATTTGGAAAATTTAAATAAAATCCAAAAAAAGAATTCAATCAAATTAGGGGAGAATAAGTGTTCTCTAATTACAATGATTCCAGTCATCCATGATAATTTAATAATATTTCCACTTTTCTATTATATTCATTGGTTATTGTGGATTATCATCCACATTAGTCCTTAGATTGGGGAATTGATTCACATTATGCCAAAAATCCTTACACATGAAACTCTAGAGTGTGGGTAGTGCATTATATTGAGATATTTCTCTATTAATTTCATTGAAAGTCCTCTTCTCAACAATTCTATATGTTTTACTCGATCAGTAGGATTATTAAACTTGCAATACCTGATTTCTCTATTCAAGAAAATAATCTAAGATCTTTAACCTTCATTTTTGGGTTTTAGGTGAATGAGAGTTCATTCGATGATGTGAATTATTTGAGGTCCCCTGAGAATATATCTTTATTTTCATATTAAAACCACCGGAGTCATCAAAATACCCAATTAAATTTTTATTCCATTAGTTAACATTGAATAAATTTTTCATAGCTACTCAGATATCTTATAGACAATGCCTTTCTGAGACATGAACTAAATCCACTAAAGAATAGATCAATTTTCATTTTTGTTATGATGTTTAAACTCAAAATGTACCATTAATTTATTGTGAAATTATAATTTTAGCTACTAACAGATTCACCATACTTCTATTTGACTTCATGAAATTGATTCTCCATCATTGTTGATAAAATAAAATTGATGTTAAATCTAGATATATACATATAAACTCATCAAATTCTGTGGATTCAATTACCTCCTATTGAATCATATTATTAATATGGTTCCCTAACTGATCTACATTACCTTATAAATCATATATATCCAAAATATATTTTTTTCACAGTCCGATCACTAGACAAAACAAAATATCATTTCAGTTTAACTAATCAATTTCTCAATGACTAGTGCATCAATGGATTCACAAAATGGGGGGTGTTTCTTAATAAAAAAATCAAGAAAATTGTATTCCCTCTATCACTAATTTATATTTTCATCATGAATTATATCTTCATAAAATTTTATGGGAATTGAAATTATAGTTTTCATTCCAACTCTAATAGCATTATCTTTCTCTTTAGAAAAATCATTTAATTTTCTACTTCATTAATCAATATAAAAAATTATTTGCATTTTAATAATTGAATAAAACTAAAATCATATCGTGAGAAACAAAAATCATAGTATATAACCACATAGTCAGCAAAAACCATTTATATGATGTTTAAACCATTAAATATTCGTTTAAATAAATAAAACCATAGTCTTTAACTAGTTAATTCATAGTATTTATTGAAATACTTCATGAAATTTCAAAAATATTTTATGAATTTCCAAAATATATCCCAAGGGAGTGTTAGAATTTGTGTGTAGTAAGAATTGTTGTCATGCACAAGGTGATGATCGAGTTTAGATCAATGCATTATAATTTGGATTATTACTCCAATGTACCACTATGCCAGATCCACATCCAATTGTTGTATCTAAACTGGGATGTAATTTTATAGAAACCACTCAATCTATCGTTTTAATAAATACCAGGATATTTTCCTAAACTTTGACTTATCCATGGATATATACATGGTCATATCCCTAGACAAATCCTTTAAAATATCACAGGGTATCTCAATTTTTATTCTCATAATAGATTCAATAAATTAGTTATACATAGATTTGATACCAAATTTAAAGATCCATATATATCATACATATATATTTCATCCTAGAATAAGAATATTTATTACATAACATATTGATCTGTATAAGAATCATTTACGTATAGTTCATTTGGAAAAATTGAAACATAAAAAACTAGTCCATAAGTGAAATATGTCATCACCCACTATGTTCTTCATAACATGAACCATTATTAAAAATATCATACATAATTACATTCATCATAATCTGGTGTAATGAAATAATAAATGGTTGAGATAAGATACTCGGTAAGTTTAACCAAAGGAATTATCAACATAATCACTGACATAACATGTATGATTGGATCATGTATTAGAGGGGAGTGGTTTGTGAATATTTGGGCTTAGTTTTGTATTACTATAGCATGTTATATGAGGTATGTACTTATATTCCATCAGAAGCAATGTCCAAGCATAGTGGCATTGATTTTGGCCACTCACATCATATCAATTTGGAATCTATAGAGGATCACTCAAAAATTATTTGGACCTATCTCAGAGTTCTTTCAATCAGCCCCTATAAGATTATCGTTATAATTCATAAATGTAAGGATCTTATCTACAATATGAAAAACATATTCCACACATGGTGTGATGGTAATCATGTTGCTATCTTCCTAGCCACGATGGCTTCTCAGGACCCTCCCCTCATAGACTTATTTACCCATGTGTCCCAATCCCTGGGATATACTGAATTATTTATTGGTGATTCCTTTAGGAATCATTTTTTTGACCCCATGAATTATTTTATTCATTTTCTACTAAAAATAAATAAACAAATTTGATTTATTCATAGTTTAATATGATAATAAAAACAGACATTTAATATACATATGGTCATAATATCTTAGAGACAATTCTAAAACTGATGTAAGAATTTATTTCACAATCGATCCTTATTTTAGATTGATTATAATTTTTTATCAAGATATTTATATTATCTTAATCTATTTTATCCAATATATTTTATTCTCATTGGGTAAATTATAAAAAATACTTTTTTTTAATTTCATGTTTCATTATCTAATTTCACATAATTTCGCATATATGTTTTGTACAAATCTATCATTATTTTTCTACCTAATCTAGAATCATTTACATTAAAATGTATTCATAAATGTTTCTAATATTATCCAAAAATGTATTACTTTCATTTAAACCCATCATTTAATTTCCATATTTTTTTGAAAATTATTCTTTTTTTATTTAATAAATAGGTAGTTTTTACCAATTGTGTGAATTAATTCATTGTTTTCATGATAAACAGGAAAATAATGTTACTGATCATCATGAGTAGTATTATATTTTAGGAATAAATTATATATTTTCATTATTTTTAATAGAATAAATTGTCTTCCTAGTTTTCTATATTTTTTTATTGTTAAATTTTTTATTTCTATGTAAATCTTTATTTTTTTCATATAGAATGTATCAATGATCATTTTAATGTTCACTCATTTATTTAAACATTATTTGAGGTATCTTATGTTTTATGGGGATATAATATTATGATATTATACATGATATTACTTTGGATGGCTTGTTATCATGTTGATCTATTTTTTAACTAAGGGTAATATTATCATTTCAAATGATAATTTCAATGAAAATTTTTTTGTTTGTTATATATTGAGTATTTATTCAATTATTCCATGTAATTAAAATATTATATTACTAAATAAAAGTGTTGACCTATTACAGTCCAAATAATCATTCCGAGGTCTCATGAAAATTTCTATTTTCAGTATATGGTATATACCATAAATGTTTATGTATTATGTTATGGTGTAATGCCTTCATGGTAAGATTATGATGTTAATTTTATTAATTCTATTATAATGAATCAAGTTTTCTTTATATGTACTATTATGAATGTTTCTTTTTCATCAAATGATTTTGTCCCCAATTATTTTATAAATAATATAAAATATTGGACAATTATTTATCTCATCGATATTATTTAGGAATTATTTATTCTATGATATATTAAGTTGTATAATTTCCATTATAGAGTATTTAGGATCACCATATATTATGTTTTCTATTATCCTCCATAGAAAGAAGGGTATTATGAATGATTTCAGGGATACACCTAAATAAATGTTAATGTTCTAACTATAATATTATTATGTATTTCATGTTTACAATTTTAATGTCAGAATCACGTATGTTTCTTGTATCATAAGGCTCAATAACTATTTGATCCCCCGATATGTGATCCATTTTATTTGGTGAAAATGTAGTAAAATAACCACATGCACAAGGATATTTGATTTTGGGACTTATAGTTAGTATTAATTTAATTTTATAATCATACATGGGAAGTAGAATAAGTATAACAATGAGTAGAAACTGTAAATATATTATAGAACCCAAGGATAATTTTATTAATATAATGATTTCATAATGTTTTATTAGTTTATTATAATGTGATTAAATGAAAAAATACATTCAAACATAGATAATAGTTAGTGGATGTAGATGTATTATAGATTCAATAAGTGGTAACAACTCAAAAAACAGGGGATTTTAATTATCTTAATCATCACTAGTGTATTATGAGTGGGGATGACACTCCACACCTTGATAAACATACAATAGGGATATATTTTTGTGGATTATCATTATCTCCAAAAATCATTATGAATTAATTGAAAATTGTTTTATGATTTGATGATATTCCAAATGACACTGATCATATGGTTATAAAATTATCTATTTGTAAATTTTAAATTTACTTTTCGGGTTACAGAAGATATTTAATTATATAATATTTTATAGATTCCCAATTTTATTAGAAAATAAAAATATTACATTTTTTAAAATATAATCATGTGTATATAATTTATGTATTATCAATGCATGTATTTTGTATATATATTTCCCTTTAGTTAAGAAAATATAGTAGGAGGAATATATGGAATAGTGTTGAAAAAATTATAATAATATCGGGTTAGCATATTAAGTTATTTTGGATGGGATTACTAAACCCAAACATGGTAAACAATGTTATAATTATTTATAAATCAAAAACACCAACCATTTAATGGGACTAATTATATATTAGTATCCTAGAAATAAATCATGTCCCTCAAGATGATATTTCTCAATTCTAACATTATTGAAAAAAGAAAATTGTATCATGAAATTTTATTATAATAAAAGAGATTCTAATCAATAGTGACAACTAGTAAAGAACAAAACAGATTCAAAGGAAGAAATGACATATGTGAAATACTGTCAAGGATATATTCATTGAAATATACATTTTTCTTGATAAATAAAATAATGTGGATAGTAAAATACTCAATACATGGTATAATGGTGGGAATCTTATCAAATGAGAAGATCTATTGGAATGTTATAATCTCATGGTCAAAATTATATACATAATCAATGATGTAGTATTGATAAATTCCATTTATTGGTAAATCTTATGCATTTATTGAACTGATATTTAGATATATTATGCATATGTGAATACAATATCATGTTTTATTCATACTAAGAAATACTCTTCGACGCCTTATGTTTTCCTGGGAAAATACAAAATAAAATGGTGGCTATAAACTATGGAAAATGAAACACAATAAAAAGGGAAAAAGGGAAGTGATTAATTTTAAAATTATAATAATTATGGAATAAAACCACATTGAACATGAATTAGGGTAATTTTATTTTTCATTTTTTGTGGAGATTATATTAATTGAGATAATTTCTTTAATGGAATGAATGATTAATCTAATATCGAATGATTCAACTCTATCGAGATGTGTATATTTTCAAATTTATTTCCTAATCCTAGAGGGAATTTTAGTTATATAATAATATAGAGAAAGTCCAAGATTATGATATCACAAAAATTGAGGATTATGTACCTAAATATATAGTAGTATGAACAATAAAATGATCCTCAAATTTGATTAATTATTTATTTGAATTTGGATCCTCAAACACTTTATATCATCCTTTACTACTAAGAAAATTTGATATTTCCCTTCAACTATAATATAGGTGTTTTAAATCAACCGAATAAGTTGAAATATTATTACAACAAGGGTATTTTAGTTAGTCACCATTATGAGACATAGTCATAATTTATTTTCAAACTTGATTGTTAGTCATATTATTGAGTTTCATATAAGCCTTTGAGTACATTTTATTTAAAAATATATTGGAAAATTTATTATCAATATTAGGAGATTATGATTCCATATAAAGATATTGAATCTTATATTTTTTGATAGGAGGCTACATCATCTGAAACAATTCAGAATACAAATATTATACCTCTCCATGATTATTTTATTATAGATAAAGGGAATACTGAAATTATTAATGGGAATTGTATCCTTAGTGTAGTGGATTCACATATTTTCTCTAATTACATTTATATTATTCATATAGAACTACGTGGACGGCAACCTGAGTTTGACATTTAGTTTTCAATTGAAAAATTCTTGATGAAAACCCATTTTTTGAGACTCAATAAAGGATAACTATTGTATAATTAGAGAAACTAAATTAACAACTACATGAATTAGTTTATAAGTTATTATTCCCAATAGCTTCACAATTTGAATAACCAATTCATTTTGATATGAAGAATTATACGACAATGTGGTTTTTCTTCGATAATAAGGAATTCATTCCATTACAACAAGTAATATGTTGCATCTATCCCAAATTGATGGATTATATAATCAATATAATGGTGATCTCTATTTGTAAATTATTGATATCATTTCTATAAAAAATCAAATATAAGTGAAAGAGGTCTATTTATAATGATGAAATATTTTATTATGCATAGATATTGTGAATTTACATTATTTCTATTTTGATTGAAAAATACACCTATTTTTATTAAAATAATATATATTGTATTTTTTGTGTTATCTAAATAATTTAGTTTTTGAATTTAATAATGAAATCATGATATTATATAAAATCCTGAATGAAGATATGATTATTTTATGAATCATTATAAATAAACAGATATATTTAGTTAATGGAATTTTTATTAGATTAGTATTTATTTTTTTGGATTTTTCTTCTCATTTTCATGTAGTCTATATGGTTGAATATCATTTCACCCATAAATGAAATTTTTTTTTGTAGAATTACCAACATCAATCTATATTTCTTAGGTACATAATTTCTATGTATTAGTAGGTTATTATTAAAGATTTAATTAAAAAATATCACTATTTTCATACCTTTATCAAACTAAAAACATAATGGGGATAAGTTACTATGGTCAGAATATTGTACAAATGGTTTTAACGACATTATTAGGAAATTATAAATGAACCAAAATTCAATTTAATGTTAGTATGTGGATAATATTTGAAATATATCAATGCATAAAATAATTTGCATGCGTGCATCCTTATATTGAATAATAGATATTTTCATTTTCATTGAAGAAGTAATGGATTCATGAAAACAATTATTTACCCCCTGATCTTGATTTGGTAGTGTTAATAAATGGATGGATGATATTGGGGAATTATATTTATTTTGATTGATGATAAAATTATATGGATGAAAAAAGTATCAACAAATCTTATCAAATAAATATTTTTGAATGAGGAAAATCTGATAGTTTGAACTACTAAAGGATTATAATTTATCAGAACAGTACCTCCCTCGAAATGAAAATAATGTCCATGATTCATTGAGTAGGTAGGATCGTTGATTTTTTACTAAAATGTAAATTGAAAAATATCCTATATTCATTTATTTTATAACATTTTATATGGGAAACATTATATAATATGAATCACAACATATATTCCAAATGATTTGCAAACCATTATTATTATAGAAAATAATAAGGTCCTTGCTTTATAATAAGAACATTAATATAAAAATTGACATCGTAAATGAATGTATGTTAGTAAAAAATTTATATGATTGTGTAATATAAAATTTTAGAAATAGGTTATCTAATTCATCAATTTTAGTCTAAAAATTGAATTAACAGATAAGGATCATATCTTAAAATTTGATCTGCACTATGGTTGAATCATAATGTATTGGGATATGATGGAATATTTATTATGGGATAATATTAAATTGTAAATTTTAGACTATATATCAAGATGATTCACTTTTAAATCAGTGAAGGATTTAATACACCATCTGAAATCAGTCATTATATCTCTATATATTACTATGTGGAAATGGGATTTTAAAAAAATGTAATTTTTCATTGGATTTAAAACTATTAATAGAGAGAATGATTTTTTATGAGATAGTGTTTTTCACCATATAAATTCAACACATGTCATGTAACATACCAGAACCCATGATCCCAGATATGGTGCAAAAAATATAATCATTGTGATTTTTTCCTTAATAAAAAAAACATGAAACTATTTCATCAATCCAAATCATGAAAAAATCATATAAAACATTTTATCAATTTAATTATGAATGCAATTTTAGGTTTATGGTTTTTTAAAATTTGGAAAAACTGATTCATATAATTAAAAATTAAACTACATATTTATTAAACTCTACATCATCTAACAAATGTTTTTCATTCCTAGGACCCATATTATACATACCATATATAAAACAAATCATTATAACCTTGGGAAAGGATACATAAGAATAGCGTATTCTTAGATACTCGGTAAGGGTAAACAATAGAGATGTCAAGGATTACATACATGATCATAAAGGCATAAGAACATGAAATAAACAATTTAAAATTATAAAAACATATAAATGATCTAAATCATGAGTAATGTAAAAAAATATTTGGAATCCCTTACGAAATAAACCATAGATTAATCAAAGACCATGATCTGTGAGAGAATATCATAGGAAAATGTCATGGAATTATGGCGGACACATAACATTAGAAAATAATTTCCATAGTAGTCAATCCTTTATTTAAGTACTATGGTAGTAGAGTTGGTCCACATCCCAAACCGTCATCGTAATCCTTATTCACTCCCATGACTATCACAGTGGGAAATATCCCTTGAACTGAGTTTACTTACCCTTATAGTCCTATTTATCTCATTTTATATAAATATTTACCCAATGCATTACTTGTATATATAAATCTCACCCATAAAATATAGAAACTCATATATATGTTTTCAACAATATCATAGAACATTCATCATATGAGAACGCATGAAAAAAAATGGATTTGATAAATATTTCATAATATCATAACTCGTGGAAAAGAAATAGGTTTCATAAAAAACATTTAGTTATGGACATAAAAAATTCATAAAATTAATAAGAATGATATCCTTGGATTATATCCCCATTAAAACTTATGTAACATCAAAGGAATTCACCATGGATGAAAAATTTATTTTTATTTTTCACATGGAATAATTCTTGAGGTAAATAACTTTTTTATATTAAAACCAATTCTTTTTTGAAAGGATGTACACTTATAAATGAAAAAATATTCATTGAAAATAAAAATTTAAACTTATAAAGGACGCATAAATGAATTGATGGTTCATGTGATATATATAGTCCAATCGTACCAATAATTTAAAAAAAATTCCTTAATGTTTTTTTTGGAAAAGAACATAATTTGATAAAAGAAAAGAATAGTGATTTCAGACCATTTTTAAAAAAAATTTACATTGGTGAAAATTATATTAATTTTCTTCCACGAATACATGGAAAAAAATTAATTTTTTTAGAAAAAATGGTCATGGAAATAAAATATTTCTTAGATGGGACATAAAAATAGGCGACCCCCAATAATGATGATATTATGAAATAAACTATTAATGAAATAATATCATATGAATCCTAAGACTTGTGAATGAAAAAAAAACATATATGGTTATTTATATCAGATTATTTTCATAACGAGAATCATAAAATACTTTAATTGGAATTATATAACCCACATAAAAGAAAAACGTTGTATATAAGACATATGTCACAAAAAGTAAAAGTGAGAAGAATATCTATTACATTAGGTCCAACTCATTTCATACATTATTTATCATCCTAGATAATAAAAATAATTTTTTTTTAGAAAAACACTTCATGTTTATTATTAATTTTATTTATCTTTTTACAACATTTTAACAATTAATCATTTCTGTTTTCATAAGGTGTTTTAGTAATATTTAGAACAAAAGTCTAAAATGACACCATTAGGATGGAACTGGTAAATGTGTTAAATATTACATAATCTATTAAATATTAATCATGAAATAATTTTCACTTTTATACAAGTATTTTACTATTAAAACAAAATATTAAATTTGGTTATGAAAAAACTACCATATTATCATGGAGATGGTAGGTCGTACGTACAGATGAGTAACATTTGTATTTTTTCAATGATCATTATGGAAATAATGTATGTATTATATTATCAATAAAAATTTATAATAATATAAAATATAAAATATTTATTCATTTAATATACTTATATATATGCATCCATGGCATGTGGTGATGAAAAATTAATCACATTGCTTCATAGAGGTGGATCTCCAAAAGTAGGCATAGACAATAATATCAGTTTTTAGTATATGTAATGGGAATAAATAAATTTATATATTCATTTTCTAATGATGAATATTTAATGAATATCATATTTTAACATTATTTCAATCAATATAACTACTTATTATATATGGTGATGTGAAAATTATTTGCATCCGTTCACAATGAGATTGTCCCCCATACATAGGAATGATGGTTTCATTTCCAATTTTTTAGAATTGGGTATGGATATTAATAATTCCACAAACATGATGACATCTCAATATATCATTTATACTATAGATATTATTTTATAATTCATTTACAAGGTGTTTGTGATTTGTAATAAAAAACTCAAAAAATGAATTTTAAAAAATACATCTTCTTTGAAAAAACGTCATCTTCACAACACCTTAATACCTCAAATTCTTATTTAGTGCATAAAAATACATTTATAATGAGTGGAAGAATAATTTTAACTTAATTGCGATGTTATTTTTTTAACCTAAATGTTATTAATTTGTGAACTAATGAGAAGAATAAGTGACCTTTTATAACAGAGGGGAGGAGATCTCTAGGAATTTATAAAAAGAATAAATTAATATAAACTGATTTTAATTAAAACAATTTAAAAATAAATTGATTTAGAATATTATATTATTATTGTTCTAAATACAAACATATATTAAAAACAATAAATTTTTTGACTTAATATATACATTTTTCTTTTAGTTTTGACCCTAATTTATCCCCTTTAACTCTTATCGTGAGAATATTATTTTGACACATTGAGATTCAATATTGTTAATATAAAATGATAGATGTAAAAAATGGACCATGTTTGTGGTTTAATATTTTTAGTATAATTTATTTAATTTTTACGTTTATTAAATAATTAATGCATAAACCTTTTCCAACCATTTAAGGTAAATTTATATTCACTATAAATTAAAAATAAATTAACATGATGAATATAAATCATTTTTCCTTAAAATTAATAAATATAGTCAATGATAAAATATAAATAATACTATATTAAAATGTTACACTTATTAACAACAATAGTGTGACATGTTTTCCATTTTATTATGTAAAATTCTACAAAAGTCCAAGTCCAATCCATGTGGCTCAAAATTGTTATCAATTATACCATTGGATTACAATGGCTGAGATATAATCCTAAATTAATAATTAGGTTTGTGTTTAGATCATATAGTAGTTCTTATTATTTTATTATTTCCCTTAAATTACATAATTTACCTTTACCATGATAAAAATATAACCATGATTACAATTCATATTGTCCAAAATCAAAAGATACTAATTTAATAAATTTATTATGGATTAATCTTATTTATAAAATATATAAAAACTAAAAACTCATAATTTTTTTAATTTAATTTTAAAATAATAATTAAAAATCCTAATGAAAAATAATTTTTAGAAAATGACATTTTTAAAATATATAATTCTTTAATGAAAAATATAAGTAAAAAAAATTCATAAAAAATAATAAAATTATTTAAAATAAAAAGTAAATAGTTATATTCTAATTATAACCTATTATATAATTTTACACTGTAAAAACAAATTGAAATATACATTTTTCATTAAAAATCATTACTTTTCTAAATTTATTGAATAATTAATCATTTTAGAAAATTTTCAAAATATTAATTTTAAAACAATTTTTACATGAATATTTTAAAAATGAATTTATTTTTATCAAATAATTTTTATTAATTATTTGTATTATTCGAACAAAAAAATCAATAAAACTCATTTTTAAATAAATTGTATTAATGAAAATATTAATGACATTTCTAAAAACATGTGATTATTTGTAAATAAATAAAATATAAATTCTAAATGAGAATAATCATGATATATTTCATAATTCATTTAGTATTATTCATACCTTCAAATTTATGAGCTAAGAAATAATAGTCAAATAATCATATTCCATTGTTCGTTTATGCTCGATGTTTAATACAATGTATGATACCAATCAAAGAATTTACTTTTGATATATTGGGATATTAAATTCTACCACATTAATAAATTTAATCATTATAATATGAAAATGGACACATTAAATGTTCATTAAATTCTTAAAAACCTTTTTTGAAATAATAAATTATAAAATTGGTCAATAAAACTTCTACTTAAAAAGAGAAAAATAAATATACAAAGGGAATTTTGGAGAGCACATACTACATTTCCATGTTGAAAATTATTTTTTTGAAGTAAAAAAACAAGGATATCAAATAAAAAACCAAATAACAAGGAATATAATATTATGATAGAAAATATTATTATGAAAAATTTAACCGTTACAAAAAATTAATTATATAATGGATAAAAATTCCATTGATTTCTCGGTATGAAATATAAACAGATAAAAAATTTATTTCAAGATAATTTTTGATAGAGTCAAGGAATTTAATTAGTCCATTTAAAAAAAAATTAGAAATAATACATATATAATAACTATAGATTGATCATTTATTTAATTGTTTTTGGACTCTCATGTTTTACTTTAAAAATTGAGTATTCAAGAAGATTTTTTCATGCATGATGAACTAAATTAAACAAATATAGGATTTAATTACAAATAAATATAAAAATATTATATTCATTTCTTTAGGATATAAAAACCAAAATGGTTATCACATTATATGATTAATTAAAAAAATAATTAACTGTTATATGAATAAATTTTCGCTGATCTCAAAAATTCAACAAAAATACACAAAGATCAACTTAGATCATTCGATAAATAACTATGATTAAAATTCATAAAAATGTTTCAGACTATATTGATACCCAAAAATTAAAATGATCTTATCAAAACATATTACAAGTAAAATTTAGTTTTTATCTACCAAAATTTGAATCCACAAAACATATAATTTACAAAATACGTTACTCATTTCCATAAATATCTTCATGCATAATAAATCATATTTTCCACAAAACTGAACATAAAAAATTATAAATGATATAAAATTCAATAATATTTAAATTAAATTAACAATATATGGTTCCCAAAATAGATAACAGCTTCGTAAAAAACATTAGTCACTTAACAAAAATTCAATTTATATTCTAATAGTTATCTATCTAATGAAACAATGGTTCCAAAAATGTACTATACTATTATCTATAATATTGTGTAAATAAATAAAAATACTCTCATACTAACAAGAAAATCATGTAGACCATTGGTAGGTAATGAATCCATGTCTCCCATTGATTATGGGTTCAATAAAAATGGCCTTACCAGATGTAATCTAAACTAACCAGTGATGAAAAATGTGACTTCCCAGAACCCGTGCTTCCATATATGGTTATAAAAAATAATAATTTAATTTCTTAATTTGATACAATTAAATGTGATCTAATTTCAATAATCCATAACATAAAAAATCAATTTAAATATTGGATCATACTCATACTGAATTACTTTTTATGTGAATAGTTTTATAGAATTTGGAAAAAATCATACATATTAAGGAAAAATACACAAATGGAGTATAAAAATCAATATCATCACAAAAAGTTTATTCATTTATAGCAAAATTCTGATACATAACCTAATAAAAACCTTTCATTATAACCTGGGAAATGAAATAATGATAAAAATGTGAGATTAGATTCTCTGTTAAGGGTAAAATAGAGTGATATCAATAATTACATAATCATAAAAATAGTGCTAGGGAATTAGAAAATTAACACAACATTTAAAAATTATACCTTTAATTTCTTATATCAAAATCATGAACAATAGAATAAATCCTGTTATATCTTATTATATAAATCATAATTTATTAAAAGAGCATGTGGTATGAGAGAATACAATTTGTCTATGTCATGCAATTTTGGAATATAGATAAACATAGAAAAAAATTTCATTAATGTCGAGGATATTTTTCATTACTATCATAGTGGAATGGATTCAATAATCAATCCATCACTGTAGTAAAGGTTCCCTCCAAAGACTATTATAGTGGAAAACACCTTACTGAAAATACACCACTCTCCATTCCAATAATGTTTATCTCATTATATATAAAACATTACCTATGTCATTGGGGGAGTAATAGGTCTCACCCATCACAAAATGAAATTCAAACACAAAAACACACACACCAATATATATATATATATATATATCTATTCCACAGGATCATAAATCATTCATTATATAATAACCCATGAAACTAAAAGGGTTTTATGAACATTTTGTCAGTACAAAACCCCTGGAAATGAAATAAGATTGTTAAAAATCATTCCATTTTAAACATTAACCAATAATAGAAATAATAATAACTGTGCCCATGGAAAAATCCCTCTAAAAGAATATGCAACATCAAATGATGTCATCACAGATAAGAGAATAATTTTGAAATATTAGTTTGAATAATTATTGAGATAAATAACATTTTGATTTTAAAATCACATATATTTTAAAAATATGAATAATTATAAATGAAAATATTATCATTTAAAATAAACTCTAATAAGATAATGGATAAATAAATCAATGATTCATGTGGATTTTGGGAAAATACTATCTTTCAATATAATATATGAATTGTTTCAATTCTTATTTTTATAAAAAATTCATAATGTGCCCCATTTTGATAAAGAAATAATATTAATCTAAATTAATTTTTTTAAAATTCAAGCGTGGGAAAAAATGATTTTAATTGTTTTTTTTAATAGAAAAAAGTTATAATTTCATTTATAAAACATGGACATGTATGTGAAATATTCTTCATATTCAGGCATAAAAATAATTAATCCCAAATAAAATTGAGACTGGGAAATAAACACATTCCACTTCTTTATCATTTTAATCATAATCGTCATTAATGAATGAAATTTAGATAGATATTTAAATCCCAATATTTTCATTATAAAAATCATAAAATATATTATTGGGAATTGTTTACATCACACAAAAGAAAATGGTGGTATATAATACATATCTCTCACCGATGTAAATGTGAAACAAAAATCATTTACCTTTATTAAGAGTCATTGCATACATTTTTTATCATCATAAATAATAATCAAAAATTATTTATTTAATTTCATAAGTAAAATTTCTGGCTTTTGATTAGTTTTATTTATTTTTTTACCCTGTTATAGAAAATAAATTATCATTTATATTCACGTTAGGGATTTTAGTGATATTCTATACATATATCTAAAATGACATCGGTAGGATGAATTTTTTTCGAAGAGTTAATTATTACATCATATAAATAATAAAAATAATGAAATAATATTATTTTTTGTACCTAAATTATACTTATAAATCAAAATATTAAATATATTACAGGAAAATGAAATATGTTTCAATAATGGAGATAGTAGGTCATACACACACATGTGTAACATTTAAATTTTTCCTTGATTATTATAGAAGAAATGTATATATTATATTATCATTAAATAATACTGAAAATTTCATATATATATATAAAATAATAATTATTAAAATATACTTATATATATCATTTATCAGATTTGATATGAAAAATGAATCTCATCGCTTCATGGAGGTGGTATTCCCTAAATACGCATGAACAATGATATCAATTTTCATTGAATTTATTTGTAATAAGTACAATTATAAATTATATTTTTATAATGATAAATAATAATTTAATATAATATGAGGAAATAATTAAATAATTATATCAAGTAATTATAAATAATGATGGAAAAAATTACCACATTTCATGATGCAGCAGTCTATCGTATAAAAAAATGACTCTCAAAATTCATGTTTGATGAAAGTGGTGATAGATATAGGTTATGACAAAATAATAATTTTATCTTAGTTAATTTAAGATACTAATATTTTTATTTTATTTGTGTTAAGATGTTTTTATGAATTTGGTTGAAGAAAAAACACTAAAACATCCAAATAATAACAAAACCTTGACTTAAGGAATCCTCCTTGGATTAACACCATAATTACTACGAATTAGTATCTAGGACCCCAATATAAATATATATAATGATATTATGAATTCATGGATGGTATTTGGGATGTTAGTGGATGAATAAAAGGGTTGTGAAGTGTAATTTAATGAGAATAAGTGATTCACTTTTATATGTGTGGGGATGGGCATTCTTGTCATATACAAAAATAATTATTTAATATAAATTAATTTTAAAATAAAAATGTGTCCAATTTGATTTATTTCCCATATAAGTTAATTTTTTTATAAATAATCTCATAAAAATAATTGCACATTTTTTACAATATTTCTATTCTTATATTATTTTACCCCTTTAACACTTATAGGTATAACATGGATTTTGAAACAGCGAGGGTCAATATAGTTACGATATATTTACAAAAGACCAATAAATAGAGCATGGTAGACATATTAATCTTTATCCATATCACTTGGATGAAAATAATATTTTTCGGAATTTTTTATGTATTTATATAAAATTTACAATAACGAATCGATGGTGTCCAGTTTTCGAACAATTATTTAATATGACTTTAATTATATTAATAAAACATATAAAAATAGAAATAAACATTTAATATAACTATAAAATATCCTTTTAATATATAAAAATGTTTGATAATAGTAATTATATCAAATTATGGTACTATTGTTATATTTAAAATCACTTATTTGATTATTTCATTAATTAAAAAATTAAAACATTAGTGTTTTGTATGAATTTAATGTTCTTATTTAATCAATTTTTTTTAATAAATTATTATAATAAAGACAAATATATTATATTTAAAAATAATAATTTTATTGAAACACATCCTCTAGAGACCACCATATTAAAAATATTACACTTTAAAAAAACAATGTGAAAAGTTAGGCATTTTTTATATAAAACACCACAATGGTCATTGTCTTATCCATGTGGCACAAAATTTTAATAAAGTGGGTTCTTGGATTATTATGGTCAAGATATACTCATCAAATATGATTTAAATATGTTTTTGGTTCATTTAAAAGTTCTTTAAATTTTACCTCTAACCTTTAATAGCCTAATTTACCATTTATAGTGGTTAAAATATTACTATGTTATCTAGTCATGTTGTATAAAAATAAAATTAAAAAATTAAAAAATTATGATTTCATTATTTATAATTTAGAATTAAATTTTTTAAATGAATATCATAGTTTTTATATAAATTAATTTAAAATTAAACTTTTAAAATGTGTTGGAAAATAGTTTTTTTTGAAGAATACCCTTTTCAAGATATAAAATATTTTTATGCTAAATTAAATTATAAAATCAATATTAAAACACATAATTGTGTTATTTTACGTAAAATAAACTAATAAAATTTTAATATTAAACCAAAATATAATTATAATTTCTTATTAATTTCAAATAAAAATATAGTTTTCAATAAAAAAGAATTTTTTATTATTCATTGATAATAAATCTTTCAAAATAATTATAAAAATTACATTTTCTGATTATTAAGACATGTTGATCATAAAAATTAATCTCATTTTATAAAATTTATTTTCGGAAATTATTTATTTTATTTCCAATTAAAATTTTAGAAAAATATGATTTATTATGAATTAAATTATAGTACTAAAAAAGAGTTCTTATTTTGAAAGAACAAATTAATACATTGTCAATTGTAAAAATTATTATATATTTCATAAATTAGATATTATTTTTTATATCTTCGAACATAATGTCTTGGATATAATGCTCACATAATAATATTTTTTTGTTCATTTAAACATGGTGGTGTGTACCCTTTATACTATTCAAAATAGCTATGCCTTTTTCAAATATGGGGATATGAAATTTCATGTACATGTGGAATGATTAACTCTAGATAGACAAAAATAGCTATATTTTAATCTATTTGTTTATGGCACATCATGAACATATTTCCATTCTATTTGATATTCTATTTTCATTTATATCAAGAGTATGAATGAGTTTTTATTTGGTAGTTTATATAGAGATATTTTTTGGAATCACCAATCACCCTCAAACTGATGGTTAGTCTTAAATGACTATTTAGAAATTAGAATACATCATTTGGTCATTATCACATTAAATTAATGAAATGTTGGATATTTATTTACCTTATTTTGAATTCATATATAATAATATCAATAATTAAAACATAAAAATGGATCCATTTGAGGCATTATACCGAAAGAGGTGTCGTACTACAACTTGTTGGTATGAATCTAATGAAGGAAATATTATATGATAATATTCCACTGTGGAGAAAATGGTGAATGTGATGACTATATAGAATCATATTAAGGTGTCTCAATGATCAAAACAATATAATGATAACATAATGATATAATTAGAATTTAATGAGATATATCTTGTTTTATTAAATTTATTTCATTAGTAATATGTTATTTTCATTGAATATAATTGGAAAAAATGTCATAACTACATCGGGATATTCAAAATTATGGAAAGAATATGAACTATATATTACCATATAAAATTTTCACCTATCCTCTCTGAGGTTCAAGATGAGTTCTATTCTAATTTTTTAAAATGATTTTTCAAGAAAAAAATTGTTCTCACCTCTAAGAAATTTGAATTTGAAGTATATTTATGAAAATATGAATATCTTATCTAGATTATTGAAAATGTGGAATATTTTTTTGGAATCATAGAAGTCCTAATTTTACGGTAAATTTGAGAAACCATAATATAAAAAATGTTTTGTAGGATCCTAAAAAATTAGAATGAACTACTATATACATCTGTTCATGGAGAGTGATTCAAAAAATATAATGGGTGAAATTTTTGATGGAAGTATGAATATGACAGTTGAGCTTCAATTATAGTGATATTTTCTTATTAAATAAATAAAATAACAATTCACATAAGTTTATTCAACATTTTTTATAAACATAAATAAAAATTTATGATACCATTTTAATGGAAAATATAATATTGGGTTAATATAATGTTTATAAAATTGTAATTCTGATCATATAATTATGTTCTTAACATTATAAATCCATCTAATATATGTTTTCAAAAAAAATACTAATTTTGTTTATTACATTTTAAAGGTGTTTTTATTGGGTTAAATTCATATTTTTATTGCATTGAATGAAATGAAAAATTATTTAAAATAATCTAATTAACTCCATTATTATCATCAGTATATTAAATTTTCTTGAAAAAAATTATTTTGCATAAAAAAATCTAAATAATAGTTGTTTTTTGTTCAAAAAATTGTATTAAAATTTATCAATTCATGTTAATAAAAATGAATCATATTAAAAATATTTTTTTTATTCTATTAAATAATTTTTTTTCATATTTTCTACTTAATGTTTTGTTATAAATATTTAAAAATTGTAAAAAAATGTTACGACATTTAGGGTTTAAACATGGTTACGAAGGGGGATAAACTAAGAGTTATAGTTACTAATGCACATAAAAAATTTAATAAATAATTTTGGATAAAGTTATTTTGATCTTTTTTTATCTTACCTTATATATCATATTCAATATGTTCATCCTGAATATGAAAAATTATACATATTATTTATATCTTTAAATTAATTCCAGGTATGTCCCTCTGCTCAACTATCCAAGGGAACCTCTTATCCTTCTATATTATAAATCAATAATCAATATAGAATTCAACTTATATACCTATAAACCATACAAGACTACATAAATTCATTACTTATCTTATAGTACTCTCTTAAGTACATCATATGATGTAATATTGTGTACTCAAAAGGAGATCTCTCAAAGAAGAGGTAATCATCTTTTCTGACTTGTTTAAGTTTTTTTCTTTTGATACATATCATAAATTTTATTAAAAAATAATAAAATAATTAATAAATTATCAAAAATATTTAGATATATTATTATGATTATGGTAATACAATTTTCCATCAAAGAATCAATTGTTTCGTAATTGAAAATATCACTCATTCATACATACAACCAACTGTATCCAAATAGCTTATCAATTCATTTTCTCCACAAATTTACATATATGGTAATAAATACATAAATACTGAATATTTATTATTTATTAAATAATTATATTTTATAAATAAGATATATTTTTCCCTCATCACCCTTTCATCCATTAAAAATGAAAAATATGCTCGTTTGTATGGGAACACTACCACATCAATGAAGTGACATGGTTAATTTTTCAAGTCCTCCATACATGAGTGATTGTAAATATGAATATAATGAATATATATATTTACATATATATATATATATATGAAATTTATATAATTATTAAAATTATATTTATTATGGAACTATAATTGAGATGAACATAACATAACTGTTTGATTTAAACATAAATGAAAATTTAATCAATCAGTACTCATAATGATACTAGTAATAAATTATTGTTAAAAAACATGTCAGATGACGTTTTTAATAAACCATGTGTGTTAATATATATATGGATAAGATTTTTTATATGATAATAATAAAATTTAATTAATCATAAAATATTTTAAAAGCACTAAGGAGGTAAGTTGGACCTATGGTAAGGGTTTTTTGACAATCCCATCCTTAATCTATTTTAATCTATTCAGTTGGAAATAGTTTTTCTTCCTTTTATATAGTTACAATAAAGGGTTCTGAATAATTTTTTACTATTGTCAAATGATTTCTTAGATTAAATTTTATAGGTGTTTTAAATTCCATTAAAACTTTAAAAGTAGCCAGCATTCCATTTTCTAGATGAGGAACTTTTTACCAAATGTGTAAAAAATTATTTTTTACCATTTACCAAATAATATATGATTTCTCACCATAAAAACTATTCATTTCATTGAATCGTAATTTAAAATATGCAATTTTCATTTCAATTAATGTTTTTAGATTGTTATTCTATTAATTTTAATAATTTTAATTAGTGATTTCAAAATGAAACGTGTATTTCCCCCCAAAATGATCGTGGGATATTTTAAATTTAGTTTGATTTATGTGTGTATATTTTAATGAATATCATAATTTAATAGGGGTATACTTTTATGATACATTCCAATATATTTCTATTTATGGATATTAATAGTGTTGTTCTAGTCATTGAATGGGGAAAATATTTACATTTCATTTTTCAAATAGAACTGTTAACATTGATTCTATTTTGAATGGTTAATATCATATTTCTTATGATAAATTCATTGTTCATTTGAAATGACTAGTATGTCCTTTTACATCCCCAAAATTCTTTAGTATGTCTCCTCATTAGAACTATATTTATTATTTGGGCTATTCCAATAAATATTTGTATATGATTTGATTGCATAAGGCCTTGATAGAAAAATTTTGATATTCGACATTATGCATTATAAAAAAATAACTAATTTTTATTCTTCATGTGATTATGTTTAGTAATATTTCATCTATTGATTTATTCCACTTTTATGAAATTATTTATTAGTAATATATTATTATTATTTATATCTAATGAATTTCTCTATGTTTATATATCACATGACATCATTTGTTGTATGACTTACCGTTCTAAGAATCATAGTTCAGACATTTTTATTTTTTCCATTATAAATGTAACAATTAATTCCATAAAGAAATATTTTAGGGATACAATTAAATAAATGTTCAATTTCACATTATTTTACTGTGTTTTATTACATTATTTTGAATTTAATATTTTAATCATTTATTTAAGTTCCTACCAATGCAACTAAATTTTTCTATCCTTTTTGTTGAAATCAATTGTATCATGTTCGACTGTATTAATATAATCCCTAGATATGTGTTACTTGATTAAGGGTTTCCCAGTATCATTATTGGTAAAATTTAGTTCATCAATATTATTTTTTAAAACCTTATGACAAATTGACAAAATAAGTGAGTTGATATTTGAGTTTATGGTTCCCTTCTACATTCCCATTATTTTCATGTAATATTTCCTTATTGGTTATATATTATTAAAAGACATATATATAAATTATTAATTTAATACAAAACTATTTAAATTAATTATTACGTGATAATACTACATATCCATTAATATTGAATTTATAATTTAAATTTTGGTCCAGATCTCTCTCTCTCTCTCTCTCCCATAGATTTTCTTTTCTGGTAGTTATGTTTTCTATCACTCTACATATATCTCAAAACACTAAATTTTTTCCCATGTTCATATTTATTATCTCATTTATATATATATATATATATATTATCTATATGGTTTCCATAATAATTACTTCATTATTTATCACATAAGTTATACAGTGTGGATACCATATATTTAATTATTCAAATTGATTGGTGTTTACTAAACTATATATATATTTTATATTCCAATTAAAATAAAAAATATTTATAATAAATATTTAAATAATGACAATTATATATTACTAATCTATTTTTATTCTAAAAAATCATCAAGGAACATTAGATATTATACTATTTATCGATTCCTCTCATATAATTAATTCATTGGAATTCTTAATAGATTTTTTGAACTCAAAGAAAAATATCCCATCAATTCATTGGTAGGTATCACAAAAAAAAATTAGGATTTGGGTTACGTGTACCTTTGGAATATAATTTCGTGACTTCTAGAATTAGTAAGGTGGTATTTTTATTTTTGAATTATTCCTTACATTATTTTGAGCTCTATTAAATTCTAATATATAGTTATATATTTCAAATATTATTTCATCAATGGATCATTTCATGATCCTATTATTTTATTTAAATGGAATCTTTTGACCAATATCACTATTTATAATTTAATTAATATCGTCTAATAATAATGAAATAATTCTCCTAATTGTGTCCCTCATCTTTTTGTGGTTATACATCACTATTATGAAATATTGGACTTTTTTACAACACTAAATACTGAGAATAGGAGGTCACATTGATTTTTTCGCATTTCCCCAAAAAACCATGAATAATTATTTATATGATATAATTATTAATATGATGAATAATAACATTTTATGTAATTATATCGTATTCAATAAATTCAAATGTAATGTAATGACCATGTATAAATCTACTATCCTGATACTATTAAATATATCATTCATGGAGTTGTTGACGTGAAAAATAATATCTAGATATGTGGATTTGGAGTCTGGATTGATTCAATTTTAAAACAAGAATGTTTAATAGATGCATCAACATATAGAATTATAATAATAACAAATGAGATTATAATTAAGAAAAAACCATAAAAATAATTTAAATTTGACAACCATATATATATATTATGATACACATTTGTAATAAATTAAAATGAACAAGGTAAAATGAATTATAAGTAATATTATTAATTAGAAACTAATTAATATATTTCATTATTTTTAAATGGTTTATAATATATAAAATATAAACCAAGTTGAAAATTATAATTTGTGTAGGGATTTACTTACTAATCTTGATGATCAATATGGTATTGGATATAACTTCCCTATCCCAATACACATATAATTAAATGATTTTACGTATAATTAACCACTATATAGAAACCACAGATCATACATTCTAGCATCTTTTTCTGATTAGGTATATAAAAATTGAAACATGTAAATAAATTAAAATATTTTTATATTAATAATCTATAATGGGATTAAAACATCCCTTGATATCTTATATATGGATAGGATAACAACTGGAATACATTGAAAAAATTGATATGATAAAAATTACAGTAAGGGAATAATCATAGGAACAATAAATATCACATTGGTTATAAGACATGAAATATTGATAAAAAAATCCCTGGAACATCGAAAAACACATGGACGTATTAAGTATATAACATGGGATCATGTAATCTTGAAAATATGGAAATTTTTAAGAAATATATAACATGAAATAAAAATGATTCATGTATAACTTCCAATACTATATCGTATTGGGGAAAATATCTGATAAAGGTATCAGGTTTACTCTTTTTCCCAACATCATGTCTAATGAGAGTAAACATTACCCGATTCCGTGGAGTTATATCTTAGAATACCCATAATAAAATGTTGGTGAATATTTGTGACACATAAATATTCCAACTTAATCTATAAACAGAAGGGTTTCCCATATAATTATATGGGTTTCATATTCCTATCATTAGGAAAAAACAAAGGATACATCATAATGATTTCCAGGAAATAATGGATTTTAAATTAACATAGAAATTCGTAATTGAAATTAGTAATATCTCATTATAAATTATTTCCAACTAAATAGAAAAAATGAAAAAATAGTATTTATAAAACATTAAAAATATGATAAATTATTATTGGGTATGGAAAAATATTAAAGTTGCATTAAAATAGTCAAAGGAATTATTGTTTCTGTAAAACCAAAAATGAAGAAAGATAGTTTTCAGGATGAAAAAGTGATTTCTGAAAAATAATTATGGATTAAAAAATATAATGTATTAAAAAATATTATGGATGGAACTATAAAATGGATAAAAATTTGGGATATTCCCTTTAATTTTTCTATCTTATCAAGAAGAATTTAGAAAATATCTTTAAAAACATGTAGACACCTATAAAAGAGAGATTATTTTTGATTGGTAGATTTTTTTTCTAAAATAAAAAATAATTTAGGAGAATTAAATAATAATAATAATAATTGAGAATTACATTGGGTAAAGAGTGAAAAAGACTAACCAGAATGAGAAAATTTAGGTTTAGAGAGAATCTATTACCTAATGTAGAAAACTATTAATATTTTCTAATTAATGTCATTGATAATAAAATTAAATACATTATTTAATTAATTAATATAAAAATATACATTTTATTATATTTTTATAATTTTATTTGGTTTATTTATGGCCATTCAGTTGACTTATAATTTTCAATTTCTTCATTTTGGGACTATTGGTTTCATGATTTCATTGTTGGTTCACTTGTGTCAAATTATGAATGTTAATTTAAAATGAAATAAATGTAGTATAAATTGATTGAGATTTTGTAAATTTATCTCTTATAAATTTAAAAGGTCCCATAAATTATTTTTTGAATGGTTATCATTTATTATATAAAATTTTTATGAAAAAATGATTACTTTAATTCTGCATACCATCATATTCATTCAGAATAATTTTCAACCAGACTGACGGAAAAGAAATTTTGATGAAGCTGATGAAACTAATAATGAAATTGACCCATCAACTATCTATTCAACAATGTAGGATGATTTAATTAATTGAAAAATGGCGATATTGGAATACTATGGCTGGTGAGATTTGTGAAAATTGTGAGAATCTTAACGTAGTAGTTTTTAGTCAGAAAAAAATCCAAAAGTTTTAAATCACCAGTGTTTGAAGTTGATGGGAATTATATTTAGAAGAGAAATATAATCAATGATATCTATTCAATGTTTTACTTTTCAATTCAGTTTGGATCCATCATATCAGAATTGTTGTTATTTAATGTTTTTGAAGTGAAGAAGTGATGATGAAGATGGTTAGATGTATTTCCATAGGGCGATAATGAAATTTGAACAATTAAATTCTGATTTAATCTATTGAAGATAAATTTGTAGATGCAATTGTTTTAAATTATTTGATAAAGAATAAAATGAATTTCTAGAAAGATATCTATTTTTCATCATATTAAATAAATCTAATTAATCTTATTGGGACTAAAAATCATAATTATAATGATTTTTGAAAAATAATGTATGATAGAGAACTAAATTCTATGAGAGAATTCTATAAGTATTTAGAAACATTTATGACGTCCTAAATGAACTTGAAATTGAAGGTAAATTGATATTTTGGTGAATTTTATCGAGGGGATATTTTTCTAGGATTCTCGTTAAATCTTATCATGGGTCACCTAAAAATGATAGAAGTGAATCATACATTTAAAATGATACTAATGGTGAATGTGTTATTCACATGAGAACATATAGAAGATCTTCATTTGTAGGGAGATAAAAATGTTTCCATATTAACCTTTATTAAAAATGATCCGAAGGAATGAAGTGAAAGAATAAGAAAGAAGATTGCAATGTATTCAGGTGATCATTATATTTAGTTGTTTATTGTATTCTTCATGTCATCATATTAAGATGGTAATCATGATGAGCATAATTATGGGATCGGTATTTCACTCTTGGGATTACTAGACTAAGGAAAGATAAATTTTTAATTGTCTTAATCTTATATTATTAGATATAATTAAATCATATTGGGAAATCTGATTTGAAAATCGAATTAGAAGAATCAGACTTGAATTCATATCAATTTACATGAAATCTTTCCAGATTCTGGGTAAGAAATTGAAGGATTGGTTTTCAATTAATACATTTGTGGAAGTTGAAATGTAATCACAAGTAACATTTTTTGTTACAAAAACATTATATTTCCCCATTTATGTTATAGAGTGCACACACATTGTTGGACAGTTTTCATAGTGATACATGAGTGAAATGGTATATCCTACTAATTTCATTCAACATAATTTTTTTTTCTTATGGATTGGTTGGTACAGATAATTTAAAAACCATACCAAGTACATAACTATTAATATTTAAAAGTGATCCTTGTAAATACTTGTATTCCTATGGAGTGTGTTCAATTTATTATTAGTAGGAAAAGAAATATTCAATAGGCTGTGAAGTATGTGTCATTAGAAAGGAAAAATAAAATAAAAATGTATCACTGATTCACTCCTCCCCCTCCAAGTGATAAAATTATCCTTACTGAGCACTTTGAATGAGTTTTGTCTCCTTTAAAACTCCTTAAAAAATGTGAAAATGTAATTATTGGTAAACCAGAATGACCTGAACCAATATAAGAGGTTTTTGATACTTATTGTATATAATATCAAAATTAACAATTCATAGAATGGTTGGGGAGAATAGGTGGTGAGGGGTGGTTTTTATAATGGGGGGAGAGGGGCTTTATTCATTATTTTACTTATTTTTTTTACTATTGTGGCTCAAGCATATCAATAGTGTGGATTACTGTGACTATGTATATTAAATAGATCTTGTTCGTTCAATCCAATGACATTTTACATCATTCAACACACTCAAATTCATGTATATGACATAAAATTTTAAATTCCACATAATACAGTATTTAATTATTCACTAAAAATTAAAATTTTTTAGAATAATTAAAAAAATTCTTCACAACCATTTCCGACCTGTAAATTTCAAAAATAGACTCGATTTTATGAAAATAATTTTATAAATATGGGGAATTTATTTTCTAATTAAAATAATCATTTACTCAAAAACTGATTTTAATGTTATAACAGATTTTATGGAACTTTGAAATTTTAATTAATGTCTCAAAAAATATTTAAATTTATAAGATAACAAAATATTTATTTACTACTCAATATTATGGGAAAAAATATTTTTAATAATCTTATTAGTTTTTAGGTTATAAATAAACATTTATGTTTAACAATAATAACAAAACTTAATTTATTATTTTTTTAATAGTTATTTAGTTATTCCATGATATAACATTTTTATATTTTATTTATATGAAAACTAAATATTATTTATATATTAATATTTAAAGATACGATTCTATTAGCTAGATTACATACCCTAATGGTTAGATTACTATTATAATATTCGTTTTAATATTTAATTAGTATAATTTCTTTAATTTCTATAAACAAAACATATTTCAAACATTCTTTATTTAAAATGTTTTTATTTTGTTCTCTATGTAAATTTATGGGATTTTTTTATTATTTTATTCAGGGTAGAATTAAATTAAGCACACACACACCACACAAACATACAGAAAAGGAAATACATCACCCCTTTAGGGATATCCAATACATCAAGACTTATTTATTTAGTATATGGATCGAATGACCAGTTGAATTAAATCCAATTAGAAGGCCCAAATTCCCACAAATAGGCCCAATTCTCTAGATTATTTTCATGACTCCATCATTCTAGCAGCATCATCAGGATAGTGTCATACTTGTATCCCTTCATGCCTATGTCATGCATAGATCACAGCATTCTGGTGAGAATTTTCTATCACCCGGATTTGAATCCAGGTCTGATGAAGGATTAAGGGGATCTTTTACTACTAGGGAAATCCACCTATTATCTTATGTGATTTATACTGTATAACATAATTATAAGAAATGAATTTCTATTTATAAAATTATTTGTTGTTAAATTTGTGATGTTAAAATTATCCCTATATTATAGTAGGATACATGAATTGTGATGAATAAAATTTAGACAATACAACTAATTTCACCACATTATGGTATAAAAACATTAGACCATTTCATAAGGAAAAAACCATTATCATTTAATGAATACATTAAAGCATTAATTGTGAAACAATATATCACAACCCTAGATAAGATATTAATTACATTATGATGTAGTGAAAATAATTTATCCATCATGCTAATATATAATTAATAATGAGATGTTGATTAATGATAGTAATTAATAAAAAAAAATATGAATTATGAAGAGATAGATTTCATGAAAAGGAATAACTTTAATGAATTAATTAACGATAATAATTTTCCTCAAAACAAGATATTAGATAATGAATTTTTATAATTTTTTGAAAAAATTTATAGAAAACTAATGTTGAGTATGTAGCTATAATTTCAATTCCATATATTTATACTATGGAGAATTTAGAGAATTTAAAACAAGATATCATTTACTTCTTTGATAGACCAATGAAATGTAGTCAAAAGGATTGGGTAATCAAATAAAATTAATTATTTAGGATGATAATAAAAAGATTCATCAAAAGTAGCAAAAATTTCACCAATACCATTATTACCAATTAATTCGTGAATAAATAAAGGGTTTAATTTCAAATATGATGTTATTTAAGGAAGAACCACCATTAGAATACTTGACGGGCTAGGGTGTTTTTTTACTGTATGAATATGAAGTACACAAATTTCATTAGTGGAAAATGAGGATAGAATAAAACATCATCTAATTAAATAATTAAAATTATATAGGACATAGTTTTAGTCAATTCCCCAAGAATCAAGGAAATCAACCATAGATTGGGAAATGTGTGAAATTCTAGGATTAAAAATTTAATATAGTATATTTTGAAGTGTCAATTATGAAATAAGAGATGATTTATCATAAATAATTGAAAAGATATTATTTATTTCTAGATATATGTTCTCCTTTCAATATTATATGTTTTCCCATAATATTGAATGCACATGTGATGCTCTATTAACGGTGTTTTTGGTTTCAACTATAAATGGAAATCCTATTTCAATCAAATTTATTATTTTATACCATCTATAATATAGGGATGTTATCTAGATAAAACCAAATTTTAATATCGTTAATCGAACAAGAAAAAAATATCGGTATATATTGTATCAAAAAATTATAGTTTTATATCATTAAAAGAGAGTATGATCCATGAAGGAGGAATATAATAATAATTTTTTTAGGATAAAATACAATGTGTCTTATTTTTTACCAGTAGTATCATAATTAATATTGATGTGTAACAGGTGATTAAATATTATAATTGTTAATATTGGATACTATGATTTTATGAGATATTATCATTACTCATACTTTCCAAATCCCATTTAATAGATTATGGGAAACACTGTCCTAAAAAGAAGTAATATAAGACACATATCTTGAATCTTCTCAATCATTATAACAAATCATACATTGAAAAATATTTGAGTATAGTGGAAAGCTAAATATAACAACATTTTAAGGAATATATTGCGTTTTATTTCAATTCTTTAGAAGAAAGGGATCAAATAAAAATATAAATAATATATATAGTAAAAGTAATTTTAATTATACAATAAAATATATTTCAATAATGGGAGTAAATTAAAATTTATAGGGTATAATTTATTTAAATTTTATATTTTAAAATCATATAATTTTAATTCTGATTTCATTAATTTATTTGTTAAATAATGTTTTTTGACATAAATGCAATAATTTTTTTTACTTCTAATCATAAGAACGTATAATATTAAAATGTTTTCACTTAATTATTTTTCACTTATTGAACACGCGTATCTTTTTAAATAATTTTTTATTTTATAATGGAATGTAATATCTATATTTAATATTGTATATTAAGATATAATATTTATTTTCTATTTGATTTAAAATATGTTCTTTCATGGTATCTTTGAGGGATCCAAAAAACATAAAACATCACAAGAAGAAAATAAAATATTAAAAATATGATTTGTGTTTTATAAATAATGAATATAAAATATTGATGAAATTTTAGTGAATGGTGATTAATGTAAATAATAATTATTTAATGTAATTATTATGATTATTTGAATGTTGTAATAATAATTATTCCTTAGAATTATATATTTACATTTAAAAATTAGTGTGGTCATATGAAGGGGTAATATTCATAATAAATATTTTTCACCTTGAAATAATTAATATATATAAATTCTATCAAATCATAAAAAAATTTCATATGTCATGATATGTAAATTATATATAAGAGGAAATTTTTAATATGGTTTCTTTTAATATTTTAATAAAAATATAATGTTTATTTAAAATATTACGTATTTGGATTATATTATTTTAAAATTAATTTTTATATAACTGTAATAAACATTGGATATAATATATACACATCATATTTAAATAAATAATAACTAATCATATAAAAATTATCAAATAAGAATAAAATGAAATGTATTAACTCAAGGAAAATGCAACAATTGTTTTAGATAAAATTATTTTTTAGAAAGACATATGATAATAATTAAATATAAAATTTATAATATTTAATATTTAATATATTAATTTGATAAAATTTATAAAATCTATCAAATTATATATATTAAATATCTTATTATTACTTTTATATTTTTCTTAGTGAATGTTGACAATTAGTTTAATTGTAAAACATTAAAATATTTTCATATACACTCTGTCTAAAAATTCCATTATGATTTTAAAATGACAAAAATATTTTATTTCAAATCTTGGGGATATAATTTTTTGAGTGAAATATTTGTTCTATAAAAAAATTATTTTAATAAAATTTACCAAATTTTCAATGCATAGTTTCTATTTCATTCTAATAAAAAAATAATTAATTATTTATAGTGAATAAAATAATTCAATGTTTCTATTCAATTATAGGTGACTATAATTGTCAAAAAAATATATTTATACATAATAGTCAAATAGTAAAAGTAATCAACATTATTCAATGTACTAATAATAAATAAAAATTTTACATTTTATATTATTCAGAGATACAAATCCCTCAGGGTTATATAGACACCCCTCCTCCATAAATTTGGATCACCTAAAAATCATCTTTATTATCCAAATTTTATCCCATAATAATTTCAAAAATCATATATAAATTTCTTTTTCCCCTAGTATAACCCATTGTCATCCTTAAATGGTTTTAGACTAAATCTAAAGAGGCTACTCAAAGACAAAAGTAATGGTCCCCATGTTTGTATTGTATTTTGTGGAGAATATTTTTTTATCAAAAAACATTAATCATTATATTTATTTTTTTAATTTATTATATTATTAAGTTATTTACAATAATTTTATCAATTAAAAATTATAGGTTACCCATAAACTCTCATTGAAAACATTTCATAAGTTATTATTATATCATAGTTATGGTTTCAAAAAATATTGAATTATATTTTTAACTATACTCTTATACCATAAATAATGATTGTTAATATTAAAATTAAAATAATGTACAAAAATATTCTAATGATTTTATAAAACACAAATATATATTAATTTAATTCTAATTTAAAACACTTCTAATATAATGATTTTTCTATTTTAGTCTTTCACAACACAAGTAAATGACAAGAACATATTTTTAGTTTGGCTTATAATGGATATTCCAAAATATTTATTTCATTATTAAATATTGTATTCAAAGTCAAATATTATATTCATTATACTTCTATAATAACATACTACTTGTGATATAATTGATATAAAAATGGAATTCCCATATTAAAAATTGAATAATATAAATAAATAATCGGATTAAACACTTATTGATTTGAACAAAATTTATGAATTTTTTTATTTATTGAACATTGATAATTTTATAGTTATAGATAATATATTAATTGAAGCTTCATAATAATATGTAAACACATATTTCAAACAATTTTTGTTACAATAATATAGAATTTGTTTTGAAACTGTGTTCTAAAAATATCTAAATGATCATCACAAACAAAATTAAGTCAGTAAGTGAATAGTAAATGTAAAAATAATATTCATACTGAAATAAATATTAATAGGTCTCTTATAGAAATAATATATACATTTAACATTATTATCAAAGAAATTAATGGACGTAAGAAGTGTTTGAGGACACAAGGTAGGGGTTTCCATCTATATTTTCAATCATTTCATGTAATGTTTCATAGTTAGATATCATATCATATTAGTGTCAATTAAATAACCATGGATAAATACATTACTATAATTCATCTAAATTTGAGATATTGAATGTTTCTATAAATATATTATTTCTTTTTTAAATTATAATTTTAAATGGTTGTTTCTTTCTTTTTTCTTTTTTGGTGGTTTTCTTTTTCTATAAATTTATCGCTCACACTCTCTTTATGCATTATATTTTTCATATGTGTTAGTGTTCATTATATCATTGATATATATAATATAATATCAATTATTTTTATGTATTTTTAATATTAAATTTACCATATATGTTTTAATATAAAAGGAATAAATACACTATATTTCATAATACAATGTAATTTTGATTAAATAGAACGTTATATAATTTATCTGACTGTGGATATACTAAGAATCAAAATAATCAACATTTTAATATTGATAGTTAATGATTATAGAGATTAGTTTATATAAAAGGATCCCTATGAAACATTATGTGTTATATTATGTATCACATCCTTTCATATAATGATTATATTGGAATTTTTAGGTGACAGGTGGCACATAGAATTATACAGGACATTTATTCACTCATACATTGCATTAAAAAAGTAAATTAGATATTGGTTATATTGATACCCTATATATTTGATGACTCAGAATAATGAATTTGTATTGTGTTTATTATATCTATAATTATGAACATTATTGTACATAGATCTATTATTTTAACCATCTTATTATCTATTTCCATTATTATTTTGAAAATGTATTATTCTATGGTTGTGCTAGTAGTTATATCGAATTAATAAACTAAAATAAGTTCTTGTGCTTGTATGATATTATTCAATTAAAAATCATATATCCATCCCGATCAAACACATCTCTTGATAATGGTCATATGTAATACAAATATTTTTTTTCTTATGTTATATGAAACTTCAATATAACACCCTTTGATTTTTTGAAATATATATTTTTTCAAATTAATTTATCTTTTTGATATTTTGTATTTCACACAACACACAAAATAGTTTAATATTTATATTAATGAGGTATGTTTTTCTTTCATATACGAAACACCAAGTTGTATTGCACTACAAAAAAACATAATTTTTTACATGATCTAAATATTACACAGAGTTTATCATACATTACACATAATACTATCTTTCCTCAATGTCTTGTGCAACACTCTAGACTGAGTGTTACTAAATTATAATATATTATTATAAAAATTACTGTTAAATATAATGATATATAACAAAGTGTTTATGCCGAAGATTATGATTAGTATTAATAATCTTATGAAAATATGTGGATTAAAAAATATAAAATGAATTTCTTACTTACAAATTGATTAGAAATGGATGTAATAACCAATTAAACCCAAGGAAATGCATTTACCGAAAACAATTTTTATGTTTACAAATCTATTTTATATTATTAAGTTAAATTAATAAAAAGTAGTGGGGGATATTAATGTAATATCTATTTTATATATATCTAATAAAAAATTATATTCACCACACAGATATAATAAACATAATATTTGATCAATCTCAGTTCCACATAGAGAAACTTATATTTTTATTAAGGGAGTTTTATAGCCTTTAAAAGGAGAAACAATTTTAAATACAATTTTTGAGCTTTTAAAAATCCTATAGCACAAAATAAACTTCATAATTGAAAAAAAACATAAAATTTATTTTATGGTAAATTTTTTGTATTTTTTCACTCATGTTTTATAAATTGAAGAATAGTGAAAATAATGAATTATAATTCAAAACGGGTTTTCGTATAATTTATTTAAAAGGATAAATTATCTCTTAATTACGTTTTAAAGAAAAAATATATCATTTTTTATCATTTAATCCAATTTTGGTCATTTTTATAAATTTCCTTTTGAATTTGAATATAAAATCATAGAAAACATTTGGAATTTTTTAAAAAAACCTACATTTATATACCATCTAGGGGATTAAATTTATATTAATTTATGAAACTTATATGATTGGAATTTTGAAAAAATGATTACATATTAGGAATAATAATAATATATAATTAATAATAAGGTCAAATTAGTTTTTACAGAATATATTAGTGAATGTAATTTTGATTAATTAAAATGATTAAGGAATATTTATGCATAACATAAGAATAAACATTAAACATAAGTTCCCAAATGACACATAAACATTGAGAAACCCCATTTTATGTAAATTAAAAGGGCATTATCCTTCCATTATTTATTTAGGTTCTTTTTCATGATTTTTTTGGTAAAAACGTGGGTACACAAAACTTGTTTTCAAAAATACCAAGTGAGTCCTATTCCACCCCAATGGAAGGCCACCGTCATGGCTACTTCCTCTATCCTCTAAAACCATTTAGCATCGGCCAATGTATAAAAAATATACTTCTCAAAACCCATCCCTTGATCCTTTAATCATTCCTTATAGATGCAATAAATCCCAGGATTCCCTATTTTGTAAACCAACAGGCGTTACCAAAAGAATAGATAATGTCCCCCATTAAGCACGTTTCATATATTTTCATATCCAACCCATAGAATATACTTATTCCATGCATATAAAAATATTGGTATCCTTAATATTATGATATTTTATTATTCTATGTGATCTACTAACACTTAAACATACCTATAGCTATTGATTACCAAACAAACTGTTTAAGTGTATGATGAACTATCACCACAAAAAATGATGATTGTTTATTCTTCCATTATTTCCTCCCACGGTGGTAATTATGATAGAAAATATATTTATATATAATGTATAGATTATTTATAATTTATTTATTCTTCTTTAAATATTTTAATACATTAATCTTTATATATTACAATTTTTAAAATAAGATAATTTTGTTTGAGGTAATATGGACTACCTCCACCTCAAAACATTGTGATTCATTCACACACAACATTGAATGTATTAATGAATAATTTACTAAAATTATATGATATGTGTTAGATAATAATTATTCCTTAATAATTAGGTCTAAATATACAAATACATGTGTGTTTGTGTGTGTGACTTACTCTATTTTTTAAATATGAAAATAAAAATGTAAACAACATTCATGCATATGTATGACATACCATCTCCATGAACAGCGTATCTATTTCCAAGATATATATTCTATAGATTATTATCCCAAAGGATCAATAGGGAGGAAAACCTACTCATAAAAATATTTATTAAAAATAAGGAATGGAAACAAAGGATAAGACACATGGGATATTTACAAAGGTGAGTGTACACATCAGCACATACATCTTCCTCGATCAAACCACTAAAAAATGTTCATGCCACACTCGTCCACATCAAACTGGCCTCCACAATATCCTTATTAGAAATGGAATCAACAATGCAATCATCTTCTTAATAGACATCTTTCACAACAATACATAGTCGATATACAAGTCGAAGGTAGTCAATCCACATTGGTAGGATCTTCCATGGTGCATTTCTTGAGTGGCTCTGAAGGATTCCAACAGTCATGAATGAATAAGACTACATCCATACATTCCTCCAATCATTATGAACTGAATATTTTATCACCTTCACCATGGCCCAAAGTTCAGTTTCAATTTCAAATCATGTCCCAATATAATAGTAGAATAATCCTATAAAGTATCCCCTATGAGTGCGGAAAATTCCACCACAACCTGAGGGTTCCAGTTCACAAGAATCTTTCCCAGACACATTTATTTTCAACCATTTAGTGATAGGAAGTATACATCACAATAATATAGGAAAAATTATTATTTTACATCTTCCATGAATACCATGATATCTCACAATCAAGAAATCAAATACATCATTATTCATAGCATCGGTCTGAATTTTTGCCATAGACACAACCCGATGATGCATTTCCATGATGCGATCACATATAGTGAGAATACTATTCTCAAAGTTAGCTAAATTTAGAGATCTCCATATAAAGGAAAATATTGTAGCTTTAGAATCCAAAATAAGGTCCTATACTTGTACATTATTTCCATAGGAGTCTACATATTCCCTTAGTTATGCAATGCATCCAAAAACAACCTACAACCGAAAGTGATCTAAACATAGTTCCACAACCTACAAGAAAATTTATAGGAGAAAAACAAGTGATAATAGGATTCATCTATAGTAAGACAGAGGTAACATATAGGTTCCATAGAGATCCCTGCACACATCAATAACCAATGTAAGTGACATCTATGCCTCCATATTTTCTATAAAAGAAAGAAATCGAAAGGTAAAATATAGGAATTTTTTTAGAGTTTTAAGAAGAATTTGGACGTCCTAATGACCTTCCATAAGAATGAAACATCGTATATGATGATTAAATGATGTGAAATTTATCCTCATGGATTTTTCAAGGAATTTTCAGGATGTTTAGTTTTTTGGAGTTAGATAATAAAAATGAGACACATTTTTCAGTTGAACCTGTAATTATGGGATTGCATGATGTGAAATGGTATTATAGGTTATGTAATCCCACAATACACTATTGTTTTATAGTTATTTTCTAGTATAATTTTAATTAATCAAGTCAATCATCCTCTATCCTCTCATTTTGGGTGAACCCTATTCTCCTTGTGTTGTTCTTCAATCACTCTTCCTCCCTCCTTGATCTATTGATAACGTTGTCTGTTAATTGGATATCCATCATTGATCTATGGTTAGTTATCCTCCCTTAATCTTTCTTTTATTCACTTATTCTCATGGAGATCCTCTATGGTGGTGTATCTTTAGTTTTGGGATCATTTGGGTTTCTTTTTTTACCACACTTTAGTGCGGTGTAGGTTGATCTACATGTTTCATGTGAAAAGGTTAGTCCCTAGTTGTTTCTTCTTCAACCTATGATCCACATTGAGTTGAAAAGCCTCTTTGAGATAGGGATCCCATCTTTTCACTTTATTTTGCTTCATGATGGTGGAATTTACATTTTTTATCTTTGGATTATGTATTTTCAGGGTTAATTAGAGATAAATAATTTTTTAATTGAATTGAATGTGAAAATGTGGTTTGATATGCTTGACATTATAGATTGATATTATTAATGATGTTTTGGTTTGTATGGGATTGAATACCAACTAAAAATTGTGGTTGTTGGAGTATTTTTTTGCACTGGATATATGTGATTTGATTTATACTCTAGGTTTTATTATTGTGATATCACCCTAAAAAATAAATTTATGAATAACTTATATATATCGAGTGAAATTATCTCGACAAGATTTTTAATTATGTATTAATTCCACAAAAATATATTGGAATGTGATAAAATTTCCTTTCTAAATAGATAAATTAAAATTTATGTGTATTTATGTGAGTTGTTTCTTCTGGGATGACAATTGGTTTTGGGGGTTGTAACGGACCGGACATGGATGCCACTTAATAGTGCCCTAATCGTGGTGGGCCACATGGCCTCAAGCGCATCTTCCTAAACGCCAGAGGCTGTCAACTAGTAGAGAGGGCCTAGGGTGTGTCCATGGGAAGATTATGATATCATTATTAGAGTGTAGTAAAGTGGAAGAGATATAAATTAATGTTAAACAGAGGAAGAAATATAGATAAATAGTGGAAGCAAAATGATGCAATAGATAAACTAGAATAACAATAACTATATCAACGGGAATAATGAGGATGTAATTTCATGTCGCTAGAAAACTAGAAATCATGGATATAAGACAATAAACATAACATTTTTCAGAATTTAAAATAAAATAAAGTCTACTCCAGGAATCCCGATGTCCTACTCGGTCGTCTGCTATCCAGCTCCACCTTTTCAGCACAAATCATGTTTTGGAAGTTGCACGCTTCCCTTTGTCGATACCTTCAACCATGTAATCTACTCTGGGTGCCAAAGGGTGCCTCGATATGATGTGAGAAAAATCTCAGTGGGCCACCACCAATGGTGTCTATAACATCTGACCCGTGTAATGGAATATAGAAGTGTGCAGGAATTCATATATAAATAATGAAAATAGTACAATATTATTAAATAACTAGCACTTGATTCATCCCTTAGCTGGTGTCTGAACATGTAACTAGTTCTTTAATAAATAATTTTCCATTTAATGTTAACAGGTCACATGATGTATAGACAACACGGATATCATCTAGTGATATTATAAGTAGTGATGGTCCCATGATGTAACAAGGCTACCAAAAAATGATATCCAGTGGGGGAGTTACAGGGTAAAAACCACGGTAACATATACTCATAGAAATCTATCTTAGTGGTATCTAAGTCTAGCTAAAGGGTAAGAGTGCAATGCATGGAGCGTAACCCAAGGCATTTCACAATAGGGTGCCTACCAAGTCCAAGGTGATCGACCAAGGTAAAACAGGGCTAAGAAAAGAATTGGGCTCGATGGGATTTCACCATGGAACCTACTAGTCAATGTTGGATCCAAGGAGTGTATATGAGGTATCCTATAATAAAGAAAGGGACCCAATGATAGTATACCAGGCATCCAAGGAGTAGAAAAGAACCAGAGTCTATGTGGGTATCAACCTAAGAAAATGGTATCCTAGAATCGAAATGGTGTTCCCGAGACCCAAGGTATTCTCCTATCAGAAACCAAGGAAACCTCGAGTCCGCCCATTCATATTTGATATTGTAATCATGTAATAATTCATTAAGTTCATGTATTTCCTTCCATTAGTGTGGATAGGTCATGTAAATTTCAAACCATTGGTCCAAGCCACATCTTCCATTAGTGTGGATAGGCTAAGTAACGTTGAAATCATTTAATCAAGTCTTAGTTAACCATTAAGGTATATTCAATTATTGAGGTTCACTCTTCCACCATTCATCAACATGGAAAGTGCTGATACATACATGTAACTTTTATTCAATCTCTTTTTATAATGTCAAGTTATATAGATAGTATACATTCCATTTCACACTTCATATTTGACATTTAATAAAAATTTGTAAGAACTTACCTTAGGTGGGTCATGTGGTGAGAATATATGGTACATTCCATTATGAAATTCATATTAATAACAAGGAATTTATGATAAAAGACTCACCTTTAGAAAGGTCAAGTTAAGGCACACTCGAATGGTGGCTCAGACGTGTCAAAACACAAAAAACCCAATTGTGGAATATCATTCAACATGAGGCAGATTGAGTTTTGGGTGAAACCACTAACAAAAAATAACATATTTTGAATGAGCATAACCATACAATTCTAATGAGTATAATCATGATATGTTAATTTAAGAAACGGTTTCCAACAAAGCTAGTGGACCCCACATGAACATTCCAAAAAACAACGAACTTTAGGGATGAGTTATAGACCACCAACTTAAGGTTTATATGAGCCTTATCCTCCAGTATACTCCCTTGATTTTTCTTGGATCAGAGTAGATATAAGAAATGGTGAAAAAATTCTCACATGGGGATAACTAGGTCGAGAGTGAAAGAGAAGAAGAACGATTAAGGAGTAATCAAGTACTTACTTTTGTGCATCCAACTTGACAAACAAAAGATCGATCAGAATCCGGATTAAGAATATCTCTTGATTATATTAATTGATCTTAAAAATCCCCAAAATTGAGATAGAATTAGTTCAATCCTGCATAAACTCAGATTAGGGAGGAAGGGGAAGGATTAATAGATCATTAAGGGTGTTTTGGTCATTTTACACACATTTTTAGACTACGCATGGTTTGTCAAACCGTGCGCAAACTGTGCGAGCTAGTTCTACCCGAACCTAGTCAAATGGGGAATTTGCACGGTTTGGCTGCCAAGTCATGTTCCGACTATGCGAGGTGCCACTGTCTGAAAAAACACACACCGCACTGTTAGGAAAATTGTGCACAAACCGTGCAACTTGTTCTATTTTCCTAAAAAAAGGTGTTCTGAGCTCCCAACAAGCCCATAACACCCTCAAGACCTTTTCTAACTCAATAAGAATCTATATTAGCTCCAAAGTAAACATTTAGACCGAATATTAATGGATGAAAAATAGAGTGAATACTAGGTTATTACAGTCTTTCCCCCTTAAAAAATCACCCCCCGAGATCTCCTTTCTAGGGTAAGGAAACACTCTCTAAGAAAAACTCATTCCATTTGGCATGTACGTCAGCTTCCCTATCCCATGTGTTATCCTGTATTTTTCTATGCTTCCATAGAACCCTTACGAGTGAGACAAACATGCCTCAAATATCCATCATGATATTGTCAACTATGAGAACTGGATAGTCCTAAAATTTTTCATCGACATATAACTCAACATTCTTGGGATCAAAGGTATAATACGAGCCATCATGATATTGGGGAAGCTATGAGATATGAAAGAAAACATTCATGGCATGGTACCTCTGAGATAGTAGAAACCAATAATCTATCGGCCAGACTCTCTCTTGAATCATGATCAGTACGATGTAATTAGGCGATAACTTTCCCTACTTCTGTAATAGTCTATTCCCTTTCCCGAGTGATACCCGAAGAAAAACACTAACCCCAACCTCGAACTGAAGATGTCATATATGGAGATCAGCATAAGATTTCTGTCAATAATGAGAAGTATTCATACACTTTCTGATCAGCAGGACCTGTTCTGATGTCTCCTGAATGAGACAAGGACCTAGTAGTGTTACCTCACCTGCCTCTAGTTAGCACAATGGTGAATGACACTGCCTACTATGTAAGGCATAAAATAGATCCATCTTTATTGTCACATAAAAACTATTATTAAAGTAAATCTCAATGAGAGAGATAATATTATCCACATAACCCGCAAAAATCAAGGACACTTGCTCCGAACATATCCTCTAAAAACTTTACTTTCCGTTCTGATTGCCCATCGGTCTGAGGGTGAAATGTTGTGCATAAAAGCATCTGAGTTCCGATATATTTCTGCAAAACCTTCCAGAACCATGAAGTGATGATAGTATCATTTTCTGAAACGATAGTACGTGGATCCTCGTATAGTTGTACGATATCACATACATACAGTCTTCTCAGCTCATCAAATGAGATAGTCTCCCGAATAGGAATGAAGTGGGATGATTTTGTTAGTCAGTCAATGACTACCCAGATAACATCACTACCCCTCAGTGACATAGGTAATCCGACTACAAAATCCATAACTACATCTTCCCACTTCCATTCTAGGACTAGAAGTGGATATGACAAGCCTGCAGTGTAACGGCCTGAAATTTTGAATAAATCTTGTTTCCTAATTTCATGTGTTATTTTATTTTATTTTTATACTCAACAAAAATGTTTTATTTGATAAACATGATTATAATTAAAATGAGACCAGTGGGTTTTGACTGTTATATGACCATCGGTCAATATGACCACTATGAACAAAATGTTTTGATTATTGTCTCTAAATATAAGTAATCTTGGTTAATTATTATAGAAAGAAGATTTGATGGCCACACCTAGTAGTCTTGGACTGATCGAAGCCCATCTAACCGAGCTTGGGAAGGAGGTAGCACCATTGGGCTTTGCTCTGGACCAAATCCAAGCTGAACTTCATCATGTGAAGCTAGAACGGAATCGCCTTCGCGAGAAGTTCAAACTGGTAGAAATTACTACTCGGGTAATGTTGACTGAGCCGCCCCAATATTCTATCACCCTAGCACACTTTACTCTTAGGTCCTATGCTGGTATTATAAGGGGCTATGTAACGAGACCAAAACTGCCTTGTGTAATCCTTGTTTTAAATAAAAACTGGGATTTCTTTTTATGATGAAGTTTATGAATTTTCAAATGACTGGATAAAAATAGTATGCATATTTTTGATGAATTTTCAAAAGGATATTTTAAAAAAAAAGTTTATGTAAACCTTAAATAATTTAAAATGTGTAATGATTTTCAAAAAATGGTCTTCTACAATTATGTTCAGTACAAAATTTAGAGTCTAATAAGATCAACTTGATTTATGATGAATAGTAAATTGTGAATAGTGATTTTACGCTTAGGATTAGTAATGTGACCAAATGGATTACTAATTTCACTTAAAGAAAGTTTTAAAATAATCTAGGCACCTTGATTAAGTATTGTGATTCAATAAAATGGTTAAATAACGGTTTAATAAATTATTATTCAAGTATTATTATTTTCAGGTGAATAGTGTTTTTAATTAAAAAATTAAATTAAAAATATTTAGAAAATTGTTTTTATAAAACGAATTTCATTTTTGAACTCAGAGTAGTGATATTATGTTATGGTAATTTTTGGGATTTTTTCTGAAAAAATGAATTTTCAGTGAATAGTGTATTTATTTAAAAAATAAATTAAAAATATATAGAAAATTATTTTTATAAAATGGAGTTCATTTTTGAAATCAGAGCATTGATATTTGATTAAGGTGAAATTTTGGGATCTTTCTGAGAAAGTTGAATTTTCAGTGAATAGTAAAAATACAGTTTTAGGGTTTCTGTATGTTTAATGACATCAAAACTGTGTCATGATGATTTCATGATATAATTTAAGGGTTTTCCGGCCAAGGGTGATGAATTATTGTTTTGGGGGGCCCATGTGGCCTAACTCCATGGTAAATGCCAAGGGAGAGCACATGGGTTTGAGAAAAGCACATGTGGGGTGTCCCTTGGCCATTAATGCCTTGTCCCCTCACATTCCCTATAAATACCAAGCTCTCCTCTCATCCATTCTACTCCCCAATCTTCCCCAACTAACTTCTGGTCTCATTACCTCCCAATGAGTCCCCCCAAGGTGCCCCCAAGCCCTCAAGGTCCCAACCTTTGAGGTTTAAGACTTACATTTTAAGGTAAGGGATCTGTCCCCTCTTTCTTTTCAAGTGATCTCTTTTATGTCATTGCTTTTATTCTCCATGTTATTATGTTGGAGGATATTCTTTTATACTCCTCTTACTTCCCTTTTATGTTCATATAATGAGAGATCCCCTCTTACTCTCAATATTTCGTTTTATGATGTTTTAAGTGGCGTCGTTAGGCTGCTGAAATTTTTGTAACGAATTCTTTCTCCCTTCTCATTTTTCAAGATCTATTTTCATGTAAAGTATTTCATGTTCCTTTTTGTTAAGTTGTGTTATGATCTCTAAATTTATCATACTTATCTTTTATGATCATATGATGATAGACCCCATTTGATCTCTTCAATTCAGTATTTTGATGTTTTAAGGGGTGCTGTTAGGCTGCCGAATTTTTAAGTGGTCCTTCACCCTTCTCGTTTTGAATTTCTACTTTCATGTCAATTTTTTCAAGTTCCGTTCTATTATGTTGGGGTATGATCTCTATATCTATCATACGGGACTCTTATGTTAATATGATGAGAGACCCAATTTGACCTTGTCAATTCAATTTTGTTGAAGTTTAAGTGACGCCGTTAGGGTACCGAATTCTCACAAGAGAAATCTTATTTTTTCTTCCTTTCATGTTCTTCATTTCACATGGTATATTTTAAAATTTCATTACCATTTTCTTAAATCCCTTATATTTTGTCCCTATACTTTTTGATGGGTCATTTATGAATGTTTGACCCATGTCCCCTCTCTTCTCAATGTTTTCTAAAACCTTGTAACATAGTCGTTATGCTGTAGAATTTTCGTCTCAAAGTGCCTCTCTCTCTTTTCTAAAAATTATTTTATGTTATCAAGTGAATACTCAAAGCTCTTATTTCTAAAGGCTAATTCACATATATATCAAAATGTTCTATTTTAAATTATGGTATTTACATACATGAAACCCTCTTTCCCTGTCCGTGGGTTTAAAGTGACATAAAGATCATCTCTTTAAAGCAGTTTTTAAAACGTTATGATTATGGAATGAAACCAATTTCTTTTATTCTATATGGGTTTTTTATGAAATTATTGATGATGATATATGTGGCTCGCATTATAATAAAGGCAAATTTAATGGTGGGCCCTGATAGCAATCCATTGCATTGGATAATGATGTAACCACAAGAGATTACAGTTTAAGGGTGCGCCCAGATAGTGCTCTAATGCATTGGGTAAAGACTTAATCTCTAGAGATGACCATTTTTTTAAGGACGCCATGGTGAATAACCTTGGTAATTTTTAAACGACACCTTGGGGATGGACCTTGGTGAAATGAAACGATTTTCAATATTAAATGTTGCAGCCACATCTTCAAGTTATGAAAAATGTTATTATTATTATGATCTATCTCATTATTTATTTCTCATGCCTTAAAGTTATTCCCATGTCCTTATTGAAGTATCTCAAGATCACATGTAAAATGTTTCTCTTGTTTCCCTTATTGGGCCTTCTTCTCACCATTTCCTTTGATGTATGTCCCCAGGTTATGAGATGCAGTAATGAACCTAGGATGAACATAAGGAGAAGCCTTTCAAGTGTTTGAGAAGAATGTTTTTTTGTGTTGTTTCATGTTTTATGTTCCTGGTTTCCAAGACACTAAACCTTAAAGATCCTCGGTTTTGTAAAATGTAATGAAAGTTTATGTGATAAAAAGGCGGGATGTTATAGTTGGTATCAAAGGATGATTTAGTTATTTGTGGAAATTAGGATATGAAAACTTTAGGAAGAATCCTATAGAAAATTTTATATATAGGAAATCTTCCTGGTATTTTGGTGAGTATTGAGTAATGGGTTTCCAAGCAAATACATCCCTGTCTAGATACGAGCAGGTAGAGGTGGCTCTGGAACACATGTACATAGGGGTAAAACCCGAAAACACCGCTTTGAGCTAGACTCGAACCGGAACTGGTACATGACAACGGGCCTTGCTGCAATCTTGGTTACGACACTCCCGGGGGATATTCTTGGTAAATTCATATTCTTAGTATGAACCATTATTAATGGAACAAAATAAAGATTCACATAAGAAGACATGATCATGGATAACCTAGATTGGAACCTAGGGGATCACAAGTTAGGGTATACCTTCCTTCTATAAGTTTATCCTTCTATGCTTATAGTTTTATTTTTAATGATTATTGGCTAAGTATTCAAACCCCTAATTATACATTCTTTTCTTAGTTAATGGAGAGAAGTGGAAAAACATGTCCCAACAACCAATGTGGGAGGAAATGTGATGATTGCCCTATTGATGTGATAGATATGACCAAAGATCAAGTTGAACATATTGTGATTATGCCAAACTAGCTATCAAATATCACAATTAACAATTGGTACCTAGTTGAATTCCCAAACTCATCAAGGATGGAGAAGACATAGTCTCAAGGATGTTCATATGATAAAGTTGATAAGGGAAAGAAGGCCCAATTTCCTTTTTGCAAAAACTGTGGAAAGGGGAACCAAGGAGAATGTCACAAAGGAACCAGGAGATGTTTTAAGTGTGGGAATATAGGGCACAAAGTAGCCAATTGCTTTAAAAAAATGGATAGTGTGATGAATAGAGATAAGGTTCGATCTGATGTGCCTTATAATTTTCGATGTTGTAAATGTGGAGAAGTTAGACACTATCCAAGGAAATGCTCTCCTAGAATGGGTAAGAAGAATGATGAGCATCAACGATCTTAGAGGATAAGGGAACAATTTAAGTTCTATGTTGAGATGGATCATGATGACTGAAGTACATGTAACTTATTCGCAATAATTGTCTATGTCATGTTGTATTTTAGTTCGTGCTCTATAAGCATATATTTTATGTTTTCTATGGTCATCGAGTCACTACCTAATATGAATTTATATCATTAAGGAAAACATCTATTGTTATGTACCACATGTTTATGTAGTGAAGATGTTCTTCTTAAAAAAAGGGCGATTATGGGATTAACAGATGATTATTATTTTGGAAGACGTTTACTATTTTGGGGACCCTATATGATCAAGGTAAATAGATTACTATGGTATTTTCATGAGGAGTAATGGTTGTCTTATATTTTGAAGAATCGATGAATTTAAGGTGGACTTATAGTAATGGGAATGATTAACCTATCTTGGGTAAAATATGTTTAGGTTAGCTACTTTTGTTATAAGATCTTTGGAGTGGTTGATGTTGTTTGGAGATGAACAATGAAGTTTATTTTGGAAGACTATGTTATCAAATCCTTCTTGTATTTGGGTTTCAATATTAGTTTGGTTTATTTTGAGGAATCTTAAGGACCATTATTTACGGAATGGTCTATGATGAACTTTGGGTAGTACCATGGAACTTTGAAGATTTAAAAGTAGTTTCCATTCCTATGGGATTCTTTTTGAAGAGTTGTTTTACCTTACCCTTTCTATTTTTGGGATAATGTTTAAAGATAAAAGAAATAGATAGTTGATCTTTTGTGGATTATGTGATTCTCTAGAAGATGGTTCTTCTGTTTTGATGAGACCAAGTAGTTTTGAATGCTCATCATTTAGAGAAAAGATTAGTTTTGGTAGAAACATATTAAAGTATGAAACTCTACATGAAGATAGATATATTTCCTTATGTTTTTGTTCTATGTTGTAAATTAATTTCTCAAAGTTATGAAAAGTAACGTAAAACAAAAATGTTGTTGGTTTACGTTTCCTACTAGGTAATCAAAGACCGCTTACACACATCATAATTTTGGGATTTTCTGGTGGTTAACTTCCTCTTAATCATGTTTTCTATCACTCTCCTTTAGGACGTGACCCTTTGTTTTCTCCTCCATGTCCATGTTTCCTACATGGAATCCTAGTATGAGTAAACTCCGGTGGCCTTTGTACTTCCGATTATTTCTTTTAAATTAATGGTGTTACTGACTCTTTTTATGATGTGGGACTTTCAATGAAATTTCAAAACCCAATTTTGAAAAAATTGCGAGGACGCAATTTCTTAAGGGGGGAAGATTGTAACGGCCCGAAATTTTGAATAAATCCTGTTTCCTAATTTCATTTGTTATTTTATTTTATTTTTATACTCAACAAAAATGTTTTATTTGATAAACATGATTATAATTAAAATGAGACCAGTGGGTTTTGACTGTTATATGACCATCGGTCAATATGAACACTGTGAACAAAATGTTTTGATTATTGTCTCTAAATATAAGTAATCTTGGATAATTATTATAGAAAGAAGATTTGATGGCCTCACCTAGTAGTCTTAGACCGATCAAAGCCAATCTAACCGAGCTTGGGAAGGAGGTAGCACCATTGGGCTTTGCTCTGGACCAAATCCAAGCCAAACTTCATCATGTGAAGCTAGAAGGGAATCCCCTTCGCGAGAAGTTCAAACTGATAGAAATTACTACTCGGGAAATGTTGACTGAGCCGCCCCAAGATTCTATCACCCTAGCACACCTTACTCTTAGGTCCTATGCTGGTATTATAAGGGGCTATGTAATGAGACCATAACTGCCTTGTGTAATCCTTGTTTTAAATAAAAATTGGGATTTCTTCTTATGATGAATTTTATGAATTTTCAAATGACCGGATAAAAATAGTATGCATATTTTGGATGAATTTTCAAAAGGATATTTTAAAAAAATGTTTATCTAAACCTTAAATAATTTAAAATGTGTAATGATTTTCAAAAAATGGTCTTCTACAATTATGTTCAGTACAAAATTTAGAGTCTAATAAGATCAACTTGATTTTTGATGAATAGTAAATTGTGAATAGTGATTTTATGCTTAGGATTAGTAATGTCATCAAATGGATTAGTAATTTCACTTAATGAAAGTTTTAAAATAATTTAGGAACCTTGATTAAGTAATGTGGTTCAATAAAATGGTTAAATAATGGTTTCATAAATTATTATTCAAGTATTAATCTTTTCGGGTGAATAGTGTTTTTCATTAAAAAATTAAATTAAAAATATTTAGAAAATTATTTTTATAAAATGGATTTCATTTTTGAACTCAGAGTACCGATATTATGTTATGGAAATTTTTGGGATTTTTTCTGAAAAAATGAATTATTGGTGAATAGTGTATTTATTTAAAAAATAAATTAAAAATATTTAGAAAATTATTTTTATAAAATAGAGTTCATTTTTGAAATCAGAGCATTGATATTTGATTAAGGTGAAATTTTGGGATCTTTCTGAGAAAGTTGAATTTTTAGTGAATAGTAAAAATACAGTTTTAGGGTTTCGGTATGTTTAATGACATCAAAACTATTTCATGACGATGTCATGAGATATTTTAAGGGTTGGCCAGCCAAGGGTGATGAATTATTGTTTTGGGGGCCCTGTTTGGCCTAACTCCTTGGTAAATGCCAAGGGAGAGAACATGGGTTTGAGAAAAGCACATGTGAGGTGTCCCTTGGCCATTAATGCCTTGTCCCCTCACTTTCCCTATAAATACCAAGCTCTCCTCTCATCCATTCTACTCCCCACTATTCCCCAACAAAGTTCTGGTCTCATTACCTCCCAAGGAGTCCTCCCAAGGTGCCCCCAAGCCCTCAAGGTCCCAACCTTTGAGGTTTAAGAGTTACATTTTAAGGTAAGGATCTGACCCCTCTCTTTCTTTTCAATTGATCTTTTTTATGTCATTCCTTTTATGATCCATGTTCTTATGTTGGAGGATGTTCTTTTATACTCCTTTTATTTCCCTTTTATGTTCATATAACGAGAGATCCCCTCTTACTCTCATTATTTCGTTTTATGATGTTTTAAGTGGCGCTGTTAGGCTGCCAAATTTTTTGTAACGGATTCTTTCTCCCTTCTCATTTTTCAAGATCTATTTTCATGTAAAGTATTTCATGGTCCTTTTTGTTATTTTGGGGTATTATCTCTAAATTTATCTTACTGGTCTTTTATGATCATATGATGAGAGACCCCATTTGATCTCTTCAATTCAGTATTTTCAAGTTTTAAGTGGTGCCGTTAGGCTGCCGAATTTTTAAGTGGTCCTTCACCCTTCTCGTTTTGATGTTCTCCTTTCATGTCAATTCATTCAAGTTACTTTCTATTATGTTGGGGTATGATCTCTATATCTACCATACTGGACTCTTATTTTCATATGATGAGAGACCCAATTTGACCTTGTCAATTCAATTTTGTTGAAGTTTAAGTGACGTCGTTAGGCTGCTGAATTCTCACAAGAGAAATCTTATTTTTTCTTCCTTTCATGTTCTTCATTTCACATGGTATATTTTCAAATTTCATTAACATGTTCTTAAATACCTTATATTTTGTCCCTCTAATGTTTGATGGGTCATTTATGAATGTTTTACCCATGTCCCCTCTCTTCTCAATGTTTTCTAAAACCTTGTAATATAGCCGTTATGCTATAGAATTTTCGTCTCAAAGTGCCTCTCTCTCTTTTCTAAAAATTATTTTATGTTATAAAGTGAATACTCAAAGCACTTATTTCTACAGGGGTATTCACATATATATCAAAATGTTCTATTTTAAATTCTGGGATTTACATACATGAAACCCTATTTCCCTGTCCGTGGGTTTAAAGTGACATAAAGATCATGTCTTTAAAGCAGTTTTTAAAACGTTATGATTATGGAATGAAACCCATTTCTTTTATGCTATATGGGTTGTTTATGAAATTATTGATGATGATATATGTGGCCCACATGATAATAAAGTAAAATTTAGGGGTGCCCCCTGATAGCACCCCATTGCATTGGATAATGATGTAACCATAAGAGATTACAGTTTAAGGGTGCGCCCAGATAGCGCTCTAATGCATTGTGTAAAGACTTAATCTCTAGAGATGACCATTTTTTTAAGGACACCATGGTGAATAACCTTGGTAATTTTTAAACGACACCTTGGGGATGGACCTTGGTGAAATGAAACGATTGTCAATATTAAATGTTGCAGCCACATCTTCAATTTATGAAAAATGTTTTTTTTATTATGATGTGTCTCATTATTTCTTTCTCATGCCTTAAAGTTTTTATCATGTCCTTATTAAAGTATCTCAAGATCACATGTAAAATGTTTCTCTTGTTTCCCTTACTGGGCCTTCTTCTCACCCTTTCCTTTGATGTATGTCCCCAGGTTATGAGATGCAGTAATGAACCTAGGATGAACATAAGAAGAAGCCTTTAAAGTGTTTGAGAATAATGTTTTTTTTGTGTTGTTTCATGTTTTAAGTTCCTGGTTTCGAAGACACTAAACCTTAAAGATCCTCGGTTTTGTAAAATGTAATGAATGTTTATGTGATAAAAAGGCGGGATGCTATATGTAGGTCTCTATTGCTTAGCCTTCACCTGCTAACAGGTGGAACACCTAGTGATGAAGCCTAAAATCTAATTTTTCATCCCAGGACACCAATACTAGTGTCGAATATCAAGATACATCTTCGACATGCCTAGATGAAATACCCATTGGGAAGCGTGAGAATATTTCATCAACTCCTCTCTCACATCTGTAGGAACCCAGATACGTCCATGTAGATGCATGATGTCATATTTGTCCACAGACAAATCTGAAGGTGGGTTATCTCCAAACATAATCTTACGGAGAACCAAACCTTTAGGATCTGAAAATGGCCAACTCTTCACCTTCATAAGGATGAAAGAGTTAACTGTTAAGGCTGGGAGGTAAGACTGCTCATGACTATCATGAACCTTCAGATGAAGCTAAGAAAATAGGGTCGTTGACTTCCATTCATCAATAGATTCATGTATGGCCTATGTTTGATTTTTCCAACTCAATGCATCTGCAACCACATTGCCTTTTACAGGAATATAAGAAATATCAATATCAATGTATTGTAGATATTAAACCCATATTCATGTTTATAGGTTCAATTCATGCTAATAAAATATATACCATATGTTGTTATGATCTTTAAAGACAAAAAATTACTCACCCAAGGGATAATGTCTCTAGCAATGTAAGGAATTGACAACTGCTACTAACGCGAGGTCGTGCATCAAGTAATTTCTATCGTGAGGCCTAAACAACGGAGATCTGAACACAATGACTTTTTCTTCCCTCATCAACAATGATCCTATTCCAATGGCTGATGCATCACAGAAGACGATATAACCTTTACCATGTTCTGGAATAATCATAATAGGTGTCTATACAATCCTCCCTTTATGATCCTAAAAGGATTTATCGCATTCTTCCAACCACAGGAAATTAACTCCCTTTATTGTAATCCTAGTAATAGGTGAAGAAATATATAAGAAGTCATGTATGAAATTCATATAATATCCAGAGATCCTTAATAAACTCATGATATCAAACATGTTATTAGGTATCTCCCAGGAGAATACAACACTAACATTTTTATGGTCAAAAGATACTCCTGATTCTAATATAATATTACCCATGAATTAGAATTTATCAATCTAGAAGTCACATTTGGAAAGCCTGGCATAAATCTGATGTTCTCTCAGTTTAGTCAAAATGATATCAAGATGTTTTGAATGGTCGTTATGAGTACATGAATACACCAAGATTACATCCATAAAGTCCATGAAAAAAGAGTACAAATTGGGATCGACAACCCTATTCATAAAACCCATGAAAACAACATGTGCATTTTTAAGACGAAATAGCATAAAAAGATACTCATACAGACCATACCTACTATAGAAAGATGTATGTGGTATATATGATGGTATGACTCACACATGATGATAACATAATCTCAGGTCGATCTTAGAGAACATATTTTCTCCATAGAGCTGATCAAAGAGATCTTATATTTGAGGAATAGGATATCGATTCATGAATTTATGCTGGTTCAACCTTTTGTAATCCATGCATAGACATACGGATCCATCCACCTTCTTGGAAAAAAGCATAGGTGAACCCCAAGATTATGTACAAGGCTATATAAAGCCTTTGGCCTCTATGTCCTCTATCTGCCACTTGATATCCAGATACTCAGTAGGTTCCATCAATTATGGAGGAATGGAAACTACATGTACTCCTAGAACAAGCTCAATTTTAAACTCTACCTCTCTCTTAAAATGTAATCTAGAAAAGTCATTAGGAAAGGCTTCCAAAAAAAGATCAACCCCTAGAGGGAAATCAGTTTGAATCAAACCCAAATCCACCATGAAATGATTTTCAATCTGATTGGTCACTTAAACTATCCCATGATGCTTCAGTCCCATTCTCCTAGACTGGACATTCCACTCCCCTTTGAAAAGAAAACTGCTACCATCTGGAAATGTAAAACAAACCCTTCAGTGATAACAGTCTAAAAATGCATGATAGTGGACCAACGATTCCATCCCAAAAATGACATCTAAGCCCATCATCTCGAGGACAAGTATATTACACAAGAACGGGTAACTTCCAACCTCAAGGGTATATTCCATGAACCGGTGTACGCCCTCCGGCTGTATTCCCAATGGTGTATCGAGTGTCATTACAACATAGTGGTACTATATCTCTAGTACAAGACTTTACAAAATAGATATAGAAATAAAATAGTTTGAATAACCTATATGAAACAAATCAGAGACAATTGTAGAGGCTACTAGAATTGTACCTCACGTTGTAGATGGTCTCGCAGCCTGATCCTTGGGTATTGGTTGTAAGGCATGCAACTGACCTAATCCACGACCATGTGCAATAGATAGACTACCAAGATCATGACTTCTCTATTGGTGATTATGGTGATCAGGGATCGTACTACCATAGCCACAACCTCCTCCTCATCCAGACCTGTCGGTGCCACACCAACTCCCCACCTAACGTGGCACAAGAGACCTTGTTCCTGAAGTTGGAGCTGAAGCTGATACTTTTTCACTCGAAGCCAGTGGAAAGGTTCTACAAAAGTTCTAAAGATGACCAATACGACCACAATTACAGCACTACATAGGGTCTCTATCACACTGGGGATTCTTATGTCCTGGTTTTCCACACTGATAACACACTACAGAGCTATATAACATGATACTCTGGCTGCCACTGTCCTGATGAGAATCCTCAAGGGAACATTTCCTGCCACCGGAAGAACTATTATCCTACTGTGGAACTGATCCTTTAAACCTGGTACTCACTCCGTCCCTCAAGTTACACTTAGTGATAATTTCGTGATCAAATACGGTAAAGAAGGTAGGAAGGAAAAATACATTCACCTGAGTTCAAATGGCCTACTCGAGCCCATACTCAAAACATCAAGCACGTGAAATCTCATCACCAGCTTAAAGTGGTGCAAAGTGCTATAAATTAGTGAAATGTGGTGAATATTCTATAACTAAAATAGATCCCTACTCAAGATGCATGAACTCTTTAGATCTGAAAGCACTCAATGAATGAGGAAAGAAATAATCACATAAGGTAGTCTGGAAGTCAACCCATAACATACTGTAATGATGTTCGGCCAAGGTAATGACATCACACAAATTCTTGGCCGAATCACAAATCATTTATGTATCATGTTTGACTATCCACTTTGAATTCATTTCAAGATTCTCAAATATAGATATTATGGCCTCTATCCATTAATCAGTAGCTTGAGGTCTTCCATCCCCTAAAAAAGTAGGAGGATGTTACTGCTGGAACTTGCAGGTCAGATCAACCATCGTATGTGAAACCCCTAGAGCACCAATCATGGACTGCATCATATGTATGATACTATCATGGTATTTGGAATTTGTGCCTTTATTACTTATAGCAGGTGGTTCCTCATGTGTCACTCCAATAAGTAATACTGGTGGATCAAGGCCCACTATTTCTGGAGCATGGTCATATCCACCCTCCTAGATAACGACCCGAGGACATCGTGGTGGAGTTGGTCTCCAAATGCCAAACACATACCTTATAATAACATTTGAAGCAAGGAGATGGAATCAGAAACAGATGATGAATGTAATAAAACTCATTACCCAAGGTATACTACTCAAACTACCTGCTTAGACGACCTGTTATTGGATAGTGATCAAGTATATGTTTCAAGTTATTTTGTAGTTAATTATAAAGGTTCAATCTTTTAACTTTCATAAACATGACAAGGAGTGATAAGGATGTGAAACCAATTCATTTTTTATTTCAGTATTAACATTATAATGGATAGTCATTTCTGATGAATGAGTGCACATACACATATCACTAAAAAATAACACCCATTTACTTATAGCATAATGGATTGACTCAATAAATTACTCATTCAAACCCACGAGGGACTGAACAACTAAATAATTGAGATGGGAAATCACTCAATCAAATCCAAAGTAATAAAAGTAAAAGCAAATATCATAAAATCACTCAACAATCACAGGCATATCAAGCAATGCAAAGTAGTGAAATGCACCAATATGGCATGGAAATAGGCATGACATGTGAATTCTGGGTGCCTCTAATGATGCATGTAGCAATACCCCTTACCCTCATATCATCGGTCCAGAGATGAAATGAATTCCTAAAGTGTAATAATCAACATACCCACAAAAAAAAGTGAGTCACCCAACGGTGAAAGAATATCAATTGTAATAGGTAAAATTGACCATCAATTGCATTATGGCTAACTTGGATTTTACCCAAAACATGGGTTCACGATGCCCAAGGATGGAATATGACAAAATCCCAAGAATTTATATTCTCCAATATATTTTCTCCAAATAACCAAGAATTAAATGAAACCACCATTTGATTCCACTTTGTGATGACCTAGACCCGGATTCCACTTAACGGTGCCCCGAGCCCTGTGGGCCACATGGCTCAAGCGCATCTTCTCGAACACTAGAGGCTGTCGACTAGCAGCGAGGGCCTATGGTGTGTATGTAGGAAGACTATTCTTTCATTAGAAAAGTGAATCATAGTGGATGATATATAAATGAATATTAAACACCAGAAGCAATATAGATAAATAAAGTAAGAAAACTGATGTAATTGATAAACAAGAATAACAATAGCATTATCAACTGGAACTGTGATAAAGTAATCTCATGTCACTAGAAAACTAGAAATCAGGGATACAAGACAATATGAATCAAATTTTCCAAAAGGTAAAATAAAACAATGTCTACTCCAAGAATCTTGAGATCCAACTCGGTCATCTACTATCAATCTCCACCTTATCATCACAAATCATGAATTGGAAGGTGCATGATTCCCTTCTTCGATACCTGCAACCATGTAATATACTTATGTTACCGAACTGTGACCATTGAGGGTGTGAGAAAAATTGCATTGGGCCACCACCAACAGTGTCTATAACATTTTTTCCATTTAATGGAATATAGCAGTGTGTAGGGATGCATATATAATGTAAAGAAAGCAGTAAAATATTACTAAATAACCAATACCAGCTTCAACCCTCGGATGATGTCTAAACATGTAACCAATTGATTAATTAATCATTTACCATTTAATTTTATTAGGTCATATAAGGCATAACTAAAACTAACATCATCTCGTGATAGTATATTTAGTGAAGGTCCCAAGACGTAATAAGGAAACCAAACAATGATATCCAGTGAGGGATTTCTAGGGTAAAAACCAAGGTAACATAAACTCACAGAAAGCTAAATCAGAAGTATCTTAGTCTAGATAAGGGGTAAGAGTGTAATCCAAGTATTTTAATACAAGTAATTCCACAATAGGTTGCCTACCGAGTCTAAGCTGATCGACCAAGGTAAAATGGGGATAAGAAAATAAATGGGCCCGGTGGCATTTCACCATGGCACCTACTAGTCAATGTTGGATCCAAGGAGTGTATCCAAAGTATCCTATAATAAAGAATGGGACCCAATGGTGGTATATTTGGAATCCGATTAATAGAATAGAACTACAGTCTAGGTTGGTATTATCCTAAGAAAACCATATCCTTGAATCGGAATGGGGGTCATGAGAACCAAGGTATTCTCCTCTATGAATCCAAGATGATCTCAATCCATTCCATTCCTATTTGATATTACAATAATGTAATAATTCATTTTTTTCATGTCTTGACTTCCATTAGTGTAGATATGTCAAGTAGAGTTGAAACCATTGGTCCTAGACTTGTCTTCCATTAGTGTGGATATGCCATGTAGCGTTGCAACAATTTAATCAAGTCTTAGTTAACCATTAACTTATATTCAATTATTTTGGTTTACTCCTCTACCATTCATCAACATGGAAAGGGGTGATATGGAAATGTAACCTTTATTCAATATATTTTTATAACTTCATGTTATATACTTAGTATACTTTCCATTTCACACTTCATATATCAAATTTAATAAACATTTATAATAACTTACCTTAGGTGGGTCAAGTGGTGAGAATATATGGTATATTCCATTATTAAGTTCTTATTAATAAAAACCAATTTATGAAAACGGACTCACCTTTCGAATGGTCATGTTAAGGTACAATTGAATGGTGGCTCAAATGTTTCAAATCACTAAAAACCCAATTATGGCATAACCTTCGACATGAGGCAGATTATGTTGTGGGTGAAACCAGTAACAAATAATCACATATTTTGAATGATAATAACCAAATGATAAGAATGAGTATAATCATGAAATGTTAATTTAATAAATGGTTTCCAATGAAATCAGTGGGCCCCACATGAACATTCCAAAAACAAAAAACATTAGGGGTGACTTATAGACCACCCACCTTAGGATTATATGAGCTTTCTCATCTGGAATCAGACCTTGATTTTCCTCGAATCAGAGTAAATCTAAGAAAAGTTGAAATATTCTCACATGGAAATGACTAGCTCAAGAGTGAAAGGGAAGATGAATCACTAAAGAGGACTCGAGTACTTACCATTGCGCATCCAACGTGATGAACATAATCTCGATTAGAAACCAGATGAAGAAGATCTCTTGATTCCTTGATTTTATCAACAAAAAACCAAAAAATGGGAGAGAATCAGGTGAATCCCACATAAAATTGGATTATGGTGGAAGGGGAAGGATTAATAGATCATTAAGGGAGTTTTTTTCATTTTACACATGTTTTTTGCCGGAACACAGTTTTTTTGCATGGTGTTTGAAGCTATGAACCAACTGTGCGGGATGATTCCGCCTGAACCTCAAAAATGGGGAATTCACATGGTTTAGTTGAATGGTTTTTCACCAACCAGGCAAGGTTCCACTGTCCAAAAAAATACAAACTGCACAGTTCGGAAAACCGTGCTCTAACCATGCACAAACGATGCATCGTGTCCTGTTTTCCCAAAAAGAGGTGTTCTGAGCTCCAAACAAGCCCCAGACACCCTCATAACCTTTTTTAATTCAATAGGCATATATATTTGGTCTAATGTAAATATTTAGGCCAAAAATTAAAGGATCCGAACCTGAGTAAAAATCCAGGTTCTTACAAGGGCATATGGGGCTGACAGTTTTTGGTCTGTGCGTTTAGGTGGTGAGGTGATAGTTTGTGGTCCATGTATTTGGGAGGTGAAGTGAGAGAATGTAAATATTTTGGTCGAATGTGGTATCATGTTTCTAGGAGTCTAAGTATAAATAGAATGAATAAATAATTGTTTAATTTTGATTGAAATGGATAGGGTTGATTGGTTAATTGGATGAGAAATGTTCAAAAAGTAATTTAATAATGGGTTGGGTGATTAGAGGTGGTTTATAAAAAATAATGAAATTAATTATCATTAAACATGGTGGAAATATTAAACCATATTACATTATGGGGACCTTTAACCTATGAATTGACTGTTTCACATAATAGTAAATGCAGTTAGAGGTGAAACCAAAGGTGATGATGTTGTGAGTAATTTTTTTTAGAACATGTAGGTTGGGATCGAGTGTTAGAGACTATATGTATCCATACACTTCTATATTCATATTACATCTATATGCACCCCCACCCTCATTTAGAACAATGTATGGAACACCTACATACTCACACATGGGTGTCTTTCTTAACATCCCAATGAGGGGATAGATGGCTGGTCACCTGCTCTTCCATGCTCCCACATCTAGAAAAGGTAGTTATTAAAAATACTATGATGGAAAGACTTCTTTTACTGCATTAGATGGTGGTTTTGGTATCCCAGGTTTCTTAGCGATTAGTTTTTATGTGTTATCCAAGGTGTTTTCAGTTTGAGTTATGATGCGGTCTCCCAAGTGTCTTCGGTATAATTTATGATATGATTTCCTACGTTTATTTGGGATTTGATGTGTTGAGATTTGATCATATGTGATGTGACATGATGTTTTGTGAGTAAATTGTTTTGGGGAGGGATGTGTTGTGAGGCCAATGTGTGTGTCGGAGGGATGTGTTGTGAGTCACATCTATGTAGGCGAGGAATGTTATTTGGTATATTTTTATGATATATGAGCACCATGACATTTTATTTTGGTGATTGAGTATCATTTCATTGGTAATGTTGTGTGGTTTACCCTATTTTCGACTTGGTTTTCTTTATATTATATAAGTTGACTAGTGTTACTATGTTAGAATTCCTTAGGAATTTTTGGATGGTTTGTATACCTTGTTCGGTGTTTTTGGTTCTGTTTTTTTCTCAAATTTCCATTTTTATCCAACTATCAGATGTGGATGAGAGAATTTTGTGTTCCTAATTAGTATACATGTTTACTCACCGTATGTATATATAAATTTTTTCATCATTTCATGAGGAATTATCAGGCTGTTTGAGACATTAGTAGCTCCTATCCTTGATAGTTGTTGTCTCACTTCATATCTTTAATATTGCGTATTCACTTTGGATACTCTTGTTTCAATTAGTTCTATATATACATTCACCTGGGATGGATTGGGTGTCACTTTTATATTATATCTTGGAGTTCTTTTGGGATGATTCATTCTATATCCAATTCTTATTTATATTATAAAGGGTAATTCCTCCCATATTGTCAGATTTGTACACCCATGGGGACAATCACTAACTAGGGGTCTCCTAGAGGTTATAATCTTGAATGATTATCTATCTCCTATTATTACATTGTCTTTGGAGGGAGTGGTTCTTTAAATAATGGTATAAAAGGATTTTGTTTGAGATATAGGATGAACTTTGGAGTTAGGAATAGTGAGGATTCCATGGGTTGGTAGGGAAATAGTGTCATCTAATCTTGGTGCATGAAATTGGCCAGGAAATCCTTGTTTGGAAAAGGAAATTTATGGTCCCCCATGATCTAATAGAAGGACACTAATCCTACCAAACAACCATCTGAGGCGTCATATTTTATAGGGTAGAGGCATAGGATATGTACATGTATCATAATTATAATAATTCTATTATGAATTGGGATATTTTGGAGTATGTTTAAATTGATTACAGAATATATTAAAAAGGATAAATTTAATCATAATTAAATTTCATACTATTCATGGTTAGGAAATAATTGTTTGCCTTTCAACTATGGATCCTAGTTATCCTACGTATGTGGCTCCGGTCGTTGAGGATAGTCATCCTGATCTGGTTGATCACCAAAGGGTTGATCTTGCTAAGGATGTTGATTCGTGGGAGATGGAGTTTATGAATTTTTAGTTTAAATATTTTTCAGAATATGAGGTATGTGTTTCAGATGTGGTGACAGAGAGCTGGATAACAGAGCATTATATCAATTTCAGTTTGATCCGAGCACTAATGGAGTACAGGGTAACTCTGATAGTTAGTTATAATCACGAAGCTACATGTTAGGGGTGGATGTTATATATGGGAGAGAAGGAGGAAGAAATTTTGTTGGAAACGTTCTTGAAGTATTCTAGGGACGATTTCCATTCATCAACCATGATGGAAGTAAAGAAAAAAGAGATTCATTCTCTTCTATAGGGTATAATGTTAGTGTAGTAGTTAGGCATCAAGTAAAAGGAACTTATTCATTTTCCCCAAGATATATTTCTAACTGATGATTTGTGTGTGATATGTCTTGAAGAGGGCCTATGTCCTTCTATCCAGTATGTAGTTACCTATTTTACATTGTGGATGTATCTTGTGCTTCCGAATAAAGAAGATGTGATTTAGAAAATGCACTCATGAGGTTCTTTTCCTTGAGAAGTGAACTAGTAGGGTTCCTCTGTGGGAAGAGATGTTAGTGGTGGGTATTTGTATCTAGGACCTTCAAGGATTTGACATAATGATATTAATCCTCAACAAATTCCTTTCATGAATTCTTGTTCTAGTGGTTTCCATTCATTTCCTGGGGGACATTTTATAGTGGGTTTTGGTTGTGCGGTTCATGGACATCACCAGAGCTAGTACCTAGTGGTTCCCCGAGCTCAGTTTTGTGGAGATGGATATGATCAGTGTCAAACTCTACAATAATATCTACTGATTCCATTTTAGCAGATTGGGATGCCAGTTTTTTCTCCTCTAATGGGATATGAAATATTTATAGGCGGACTTCAAAATGCTCCTCGTGTTAAGGGATCGTGACCCGAGCATGTAAATGTAGGTGGTCACAAACAAAGAGGTAGATGATTTGGTCACTGTCAGTTTCACACTGTAGAGGTAGTAGTTCCCAAGGGGCCAAATATTGTGAGATGTATGATCATAATGGTAATACCCTTGGTTGTGATTTTATTTGATTTGGGAGATTTTACTTCCTCTATAAAACCCACTCTAGCCCATGCTTAGGGAATATATGTCTAGAGGCTTCACATACCCATGCTATTTAATAGACCATTCAGGGATCATACCATCTTGTTTGATGTGTGTTTGGGGTCTAGACTGGTGATGGGGTCACATTAGTCCCATGGATATATTTTTTTACTAGAGATAAAAATATAAAATTTCATACTTTTAATTTAATGGGAGTATTACATACATGTTTTTATCAACTTATACCATATGATATTTGTGTTATTCGATGTTGATGGACAACATGTGGTGTTTTATGGTGATAGTATGTGTCAGGTGGGCAGTTTCTATGTGGAGCACCTTCATTCATTTTCAGATGAGCTGTTAGTGGAATCAGTGGAAATTGGGGTGTATAGGTTCCTAGGGTCCTCAAGGAATTTGTTGATTTTTCCCAAGAAGGGTTTTAAACTATCGCATTGATGCGATTTTGAGTGTGGGATAGGCTTAAATTATCGTGATTATATGATTTCAATGGTTCTTTATCTGATGGCTCCATCTATGTTGAAGGAGGGGAGGATTCATATACACAATCTGATGCATAACGGTTTTTTTCAGCCCAAAGTGTTATCATGCAGTTTTGTAGAGTTATTCTCTAAGATGGAGGATCGTGGTCTAAGGTTTCATATTGACTATTGGATGTTGAATCAGGTGAAGGTTAAGAACCTTTACCCTCTTCTAATTATTTATGATCCTTTTGGATAGATGAGAGGGGTTAGTTTGTTTTCTATGGTCAACCAGTGGTATGGATACAATATGTTAAGGGTGAAGGAAGGTGATATCCTGAAGACTACCTTCAAAAGAACGTATGGGGACATCATTTTTTTTCAAGACATTGGATGTTACGAAAATAGTGGTCGTGTACATGGGGAATCTAAAATCTTTTTCCACTGAGTTCATATATCATTTCGTCGTCATGTACATCAATGATATCTTGATATACCCGAAGTCATATGAGGTGTATGTTTAGCATCTACAATTTTTATTACAGGTTATCTGGTGCCACGAAATCAATCAAAAGTTTTCGAAGATTTGGTTTTGGACATAAGATGTATATTTTTTAGGGAATGTGGTGTATTAGTAGTGTGTGATAGTATAACAATCAACGTTTGAAGTAGTTGTTTCTTAAGAAGAACCCATGAATGTGGCATAGGATCGCATTTTTCTTGGTATCGAAAGATATTATCATAGTTATATACCTGACATCTCTTAATTTTCCACCCCATTGATAGATTTTACTAATAAGAAACAAGATTTTGTGTGGATTGATTAGTATTAGGTAGTTTTTAAATAATTTAATGAATGTTGATTAGTATCATAGTGCATTGGTTTCCCATGCAAGTGGTGATGTTTGAGGTGTCTTATGGTGCTTCCTGTCAGGGCTTCGGATATCTAATGCCACCGTAGTGGGTGGTGATCTCTTATATATCTAGGACGTTACATCCCCTTAAGAATGACTATTACACCAATGGTCAAGATATCAAAGAGGTTTTCATTAAGCTAAAGTTATGGATACATTTCCTAATTGGTGTTGGATTTGTGGTATTCAAATATCACAATAGTTTGAGGAATATCATTATTTAGAATGATCTAAACTTGTAGAGGTGGCGGTGGATGTATTTAATTTATGATGAAGATTTGAAATCTCTTACACCATGGATAATTGGAATGGTTTGGATGAATCATTGATATGGATACAGTGGAAGGGTGTAGTCTTGGAGTGTGGGGATTCATGGAGGGAAATGGAGGAGTTGGAATCCTTGCACTTAAATACAAGAGTGGATGGTGGTATATGATATTTTATCAAATGATGGGGAATTATTATCTGATGTAGAAAGTTGGGGAGTCTCTGTGGTGATACACGAAGGTATAGGTGATACACAATCATGTTTTCCAATGTGATTCATCAGAGGTATGGTCATAGGATGGTTAGAACTAGATGTTGTTGTGTGGGAGGTTTTTTCATCCTAATAGTGATGTGTGAAGGAGATAATCATGAGTATCATGAGTCAAATTTGTAATTAAACATGAGAATTTCAAAAAATTTCTCTATCATGATGAATTGTTTTTAGTTGACACGTATGATATGGGAAGAGTTTGCGTTTAGGGAAATGTTTTTGGTTTTCCAACAATTAAAGCTAGAGAATCACATTCCTAGTGGATTGTTGCATCCCTTGGATGTTACTAAGTAGAAATGTGATTATATATCAATGAATTTAATCATAGGGGTACCCATAGGTTAGGGAGGTTGGGATGTAATCTGGGTGATAATGTATCACATGAAGAAATGGCCCAACTTCTTACCAATCAAGATGTCAGGCACAATAAATTCCTTGGGTAAGATGTACCTATATGAGGTGGTGAGGATTCATGCAGTTCTAAGTTCCATTATCTCATATTTTAACACACATGCTACCTCACGAGTCTGTATGGGACTGAATCATTCATTTGGAACTCGGTTATGCATCAACATTATTTTCCACCCTCAAACAGATTGTTAGACAGAACTAGCAATCCAAATATTAGAGGATTAGTTGTGATGTACATCTTGGACATTGGTGGATCTTGGGATAGAAACCTACCTTTGGATGAGTTTGATTATAATATTATTTATCACTCTTCCATTATCATTTTAATGGTTGAGGATTTGTACGGGAGACCGTGTTGTTCACTATTGTGCATGAAAGAGGTTGGGGAGACAATCGTTCATAGTTTTGATGTGGTGCATAGCAGGACATACAATGTTTATATCATTCATGATAGGATGAAAGTATCCCATGATAGGAAGTAGTCTTATGTTGATCGTTGAAGGAGACACATGGAAATCAATTTTGGGGTCTCTGTGTTATTAAATTTTTCCCATCTAAATGGGCACTAGAGGTTTGGAAGATTGATTATTCTTTTTCACCTTTTTGGTCCCTTTGATGTGTTAGGTCATGTTGACATTGTGGCATGTCGGTCGGTGTTCTTGTGAGTTTGGATAAGATCCATGATGTATTCCACACCCATCAGCTTCACCAGTATCTTCACAATGTATCCCATGTAATATAATCAGGATAGATTCATATTTTAGATGACATGACATTTTTTGAACAGCTGATAGAGATCTAGGATTGTTAAGAGAAAGAACTGTGTGGATGAACCATTCCATCAGTTCATGTGTTGTAGAGGTATGGTGTCCTGGAAGAGAGTACATGGAAGTGAGAAACACATATGTGTGACATGTACTCATTGTTGATTTAGGTTTATCTTTTCCTTTTTTTCCTTATAATCTAATGTTCGAAACCTATTTTATGAAATGTTATATTTTCCTTTGTTTTTGAATTATGTGGTGTGATCTGTGATAAATTCTTATCATATGAAACGAAGAGGACATGATTCCTAATCAATAAAAATTAACTTTGGGGAAATTAATCCCATGTGGTTGACATAATGCCACATAGAGAAGATAGTTTCTTAACATGGAAGAAAAATTTATCTAATTAAAGTGTTCAATATGGTGAGGTTTGTTGGTTATAAAAGATATTGTTTTGGGATGCATCGAGTTTGAGATAGTTTTTCACTAGTGATCTTATAGTCTAGTTTTGTGAGAGGAGGCACATTGTGGTGTTGTAATGTTTTTTATATTTTTTTTGTGTTTTCATGTTTATACGGTGTTAGCATTTAAGGAATGATGATAATATTAAAAGGTATCTCAAGGGGTGGTTGTTCAGACCAGTTTTTCATCGAGAATTTTTTTCTATTATTGAGGGAATGAATTGTTTAATGGGTAACAAATGTAATGGGGTGTGCCTTCATGATCTATTAATTTTCTAGTTTTTTTTGATGAGGTTTTTGATAGAGATTCCTGGTGTTTTCAGTAGAAGATGGAGGTGAATAAGAACTACTGTACTAATAAAATTTTGTGTATGTATATTACATGACTTGAAAATTGGGTTCACTTTTTATCAAGGACTGTTTCGTGACTTTTTCTTTTCAAGGTAAAATATTAAAAATTCAGCAAATATTTTGGCAGAACCTTGAATCTTGGGATTACAAAACATTATACAGGATTACACGTTTTGTAAATCCACAATCTAGTGTAGTTTTAAATGTATTTTCCATCTAAATAATCATTTATTAAGCCATGGATCATTCTTACTCTAATTTTTTTAACCATAGTTCCTTCGAGGTTCTCTTAAATCCCATTTACCACTCCTTGAATCTTTCATCCTAGTGGTTTTTTCAGTGATATGTGGTACATCCATTGTGATTTTTCCTCTAATTATCCTATTTTTTCTTCCTTTCTTATCTCAGGGATCCACTACCATAGTGTTTCATTGGTTTGTGGTGTAATTTGTTTTCCTTTAATACAAACCTTTTATGCAGTGTAAGTTGAACCTCATGTTTCTTGTGGAAATGTGGTTCCCATGCAGTTTATTTTTTCCCCTTAGTTCATAGAGAGTTTAAAATCATATTTTATGTAGGGATACCATCATTTCCCTTTTTCTTTCTCATGAGGGAGTATTTGTTTATCTATGGATTATTATTTTTCTAGATTAATCAATAATAAATTATTGGTAAATTTAATCTAAATGGGTAATTGGATTAGATTTTTATTATTTAAATGCATGATATTATTTAAAATAATTTATTTACATATTCTTAATGACCCATTAAAATTGTTGTCAATGAAGGCATTTCATTCAATATAAATATGTGATATGATTTCATTTTTGGTTGTGACTATTTTGATATCACAGTAATCTTGATGTTTATTAACAAATTATATTTAGATATTGAAATGGTTCCCTTATGATTTTGGATTGGGTGATAATGTACATAAGATATAATTTAATGTGGTAAAATCCCCTATTTGAATTTGAAAATGATTCATGAATTTTTTTCATGTCTTCCCATGCTTGTGGGACGTCTATTTTTTGTTTGGGAATTTATTGAAAATATTTTCTGGTCCATGGTTTTGGGGTGGTGAGGTGATAGATTGTGGGTTCTTCTTTTGGGTTGTCAAGGTAATGAAATGTTGATATATTTTTGGAATTTTTTTTTATGAAAGATGATGGAGTATTGATGGAATGAATAAATAATTGTTTAATAATGATTAAAATTTAATGTGTTGGTTTGGTTAATGCAATGAGAATTGTTTATAAATAAATAATTGATGGGTTGTGTGATTAATGGTGGATGATTCAAAATAATGAAATGAATGGGTGTTGGATGTTAAGGAAATTTGAATCTGTATTATATTATCAAGGAACTTCTCCTTCTGAAATGACTATTGTGGAAACTAATAAATGAATATAGTGGTGGTAGAAAAAGGGATGGTGTTGTGAGTTAATTTTTTGACTGAGAACCTATAGGTTGCGCTTGAGTATTTTATACTATATAAATAATTTTATTTTCATTTTATCTCTATACTCACCCTAGCCATGTTGAGCACTATGTGCCAAACAACCACATAGTCATGTGGGGGGTGTCATTCCCAATGTCCTAATGGGAGGATGGATGGATGAACACCCATTATTCCATAATAACTCTTCCATGAGAGGTACGTATTTAAAATTCTATGAAGTACATTGGTCTGTATGCGAATTATATATTGTTTTTGGTATCCCAATTGACTTCAAGATACGTTTTGATGATGTATACAATGTGTTTTTTGGATAAGTTGTTATGTAGTGTCCCATGTGTCTTTAGGGTGAGTTTTGATGTGCATTCCAAGGTGTCTTCAGGATGAGAAGCGATGGGATGTGATGTGTTGTTATGTGTTGTGTTTTCAAGACCATGTTTTTTTGGTGGTATGTGTTGTGATGAATATGTATGTGTGGGAAGGATGGGATTGGATTCCTAGGTTTGTGCTTGTGGGACTATATGTGGTATATTCGGAAAAAGTTAGAGCGCTAGGATGAAATTCATTGGGATTTTAGATTTTCTAATTAGTGAGAATGTTTTTTTGATTACCCTATAATTTATTTTCATTACATTATATAATATTGCATTGAATTGAGTCACATGGGGATCATGCCTTGGTGTGGTTTGGATTGTTAGTATTCATTGATAGGTTTTGTTGGCTATGTTTTTGTTCTCACAGATTCATTAGTATTATTCATTCATATATGTATGAGAGACATTTGTCTTCCTATTGAGTATATATTTATTCTAAAACTACATATATAAATATATTTTCAGGTTTCTATCTGGATTTCATGCACTGTGTGGGACCATACTAACTCAGATCATTGACATTTATAGTGGCACTACTTAGCATTACTTTTGGGTCTTTAATTTGGAGCCTTTGGATTGTATCAATTAAATTTATAAATTCTTGTGGTATGGTTGGGGTTTCTATTTTATATTTTGTCTTGGAGTTTTTTATGGATGATTCATATTATCTCTCAAACATATTTATATTATAAAGGGTAATACCTCCCATATTGGGAGAATTGTAAATCCTTGGTGCTAGTCTCCAACGCAGGGCCTACTAGAGGTTGAAATCAGTGGTCATTATGTCTCTCCCCTAATTGTAGTATCATTTTAGGTAGGGGTCGTGAAATTTATGTTTCAAAAGATACCAAATCAGTTAAGTAATTTTTTCCAAATTTTCCTTCTTTGAGACACATTCCATGTTATGCATCCATATGTTTCCATGAGGATTATATACCGAATATGAAATTTTATGTGATAAATATCTTCATTTTATACCATAATTCAAATTCTAAAACAATAAAAACATTTCTATGGTTTCTAATAAATTTAAATTTTAACATCATCTTTATGGAGAAATATTTTATAATTATGATTTTATTCAAGTATTAAATACTATGATCTCCCAAATCATGATACCAATCATATTTTTTCAAGAAAATTAATATTAATTTAATTTTTAATACACAAATAAAATATCCAATATAATGATTTCATTGAATTTATCTCATTTATATCATCGATTCAATATGTGGTAAACCTCAAAAAAATAATGAAAATTTAACATCACCTTGATGAAAATTACTATAGATACCATGCTATATAATATATATATATATAACTATTTGGGATGTCATTAGAGTTCATATATTCATTGGTACATCTCATTTAAATCCTGAAATTAATATATCGATGAGTTCATAAATTAAATAATATATAACTGTGTCTATCATTAATCATATATAATAATTAATGAATACAACACACGACAAACAGGGTAAAAATCAAGGAACAATAATTTTTGATGAATTATAAAAATTCAAATAAATACATAATTATAACAACCATTAATGTTAAATTATTGATTTCGATATTATTTATAAATACTAGGAATCATGTAAAAAATAATTATAGGTTATATTGTATGTTTTAATAATTTCCATTATTTAGCCTTAATAAATTCCAATAATATAAGAACTTTTTACAAAGTCTAATCAATGATAAATTTCAACCCATATAAAAAATAAATTCTACCTATAAATAATTAAATAAATTTCTCAATCTGATACATTGATTAAGAGGACATTATGATTTCACATTTAGGGGTAATAAAATCCCAAAAAAATCCTTTTTATAAAATATCTCATGGAAAAAAATCTAAACCTTAATTAAAACAATTAAACTAAAAATGATACTACCAAATCATATAAAATTTAAACATAATCTATTCATTAATTATATTCTACTTAAATCATGTTATATCACGCTATGAGTAGAACACTACTAAGAGGGGTTAATCAGTGGCCACCAAACCAATGACTCTAGAAATCGTATTCCCATTACAAGATTGCGATATTAGATCTCAAACAAATAAATTTTTTGAAATGATATATAGTGAAAACGAATACAAATTATAAAATAAAAATAATAATTTTCATTAAAACATTATAATTTAGTAGTTAATCATTTCTGTACAATGGTTTTAATACCATTTTTCATGTTATATATTATAATAAAAAAATAATAGATATAACATGATTATTTTATTAAACCCCTAATTTTTTTAAAAAAAATGAAAAGGTAAATGTATCACCAATGATTATATCTCTATTATGTGTATTCCTATTATAGAGAACCGCTATTTATACTTTGATAGTATTTTTTATGTGCATTTTCCTCCATCAAGCATGATCTATATGGTTATCTCCCTCTTGAAAGTTTCAAATTATCTAATAGATTTTTCATATCATGGATCTTATCAGTATCTTTGATGATTCAGTTATATATATAATTAAATCCAATATATCAATATTAATGATCATGGTTAATACTTGAGTATTGGATTGCTTGATCTTCCTCCATGTGTCATATCTGTTAAATCTTGAGTCATAGTCATCAATTTTACTAGTGGGAAATCATAATTTCAATATTCAATCCAAAACTAAAATATATAGAATATACTATCTTGTGATTCTAGTTTCAACATGATAATAATGTGACAGTAATTATTATGTTGCAACATATATAATAATATAATGATATAGTTTTTCACATAATTGTATTTAATAATACATTGATATAAAATCCATAGATTATACTCCTCATATCGATAAAATGTACCCTAAAATTTTGGTATTCCCTTTAGAATTTTTTTTGGTTTAATATGTAATGTTTTTGATTTTTCAACACCATTATTTTTGTAGTTTATTTGGTTAAATAGTTTTTTAGATGATTTTTAGATATCTTTTGAATGTTTTGAGTTGATTTTTGGTACCATATTTTCCAAAATACACATTGTGTAAGTTTTGGTGGTTTTTTTGGGATGTGGAAGTGGTGGTTACCAATTATAGTTACTAGTGAACCCAAAAAAAATAATACTACATTAGATGGTGTGGTTCATTATAGATTTCCATTTATAAAATGGGGATGGGGATTTTCATTATATAAATGATTTTGTGTTTTAGAGTTCTTGGAATATTATTATATGAAATCACAAACTCCACAATGATCACCAAGTTTGAGTATAAAAAATTGATTTATGCATTTTTTGGTGATCTTACCTATCAAAAATGTATATGTAAAAATTCTCATGTTGGTCATCATGGATGTGTTGGGTTGAGGTAGGGTGAAGCTTTACAGGGAGTTCGGAATAAGGTGTATAGATTTCCCATGCCATTGTTAATGTAGTAATGTCAATAAAATATAAAGTGGAAAACTACAACACTACTTTACAACCCCAAAAATCAAATAGAATAATTTTAGAATAGGTTACATGAAACACATAGTGTAAAAACCCACAAAATATTTTTCATTAAATTTAATATCAATAAATGATGAAAAAACATGTGACCCTCAGTATATATGAATGAAAATGTATTAGTCCATTATAACCAATAAGTTAAATCGTAGGGTATGAATATTACAAACTACGTTATTAAAATCATAGTTAAATATTTATTATAAATAGTTTAGGAATCATCTATATGAAAAATAAATGCTTTCAGAAAAATAATAATTTATAGGAAATACAATGTAGTCACGATTTGTGAACATAATTTAAATTAATTTTTACCCTTTTATATGTATTTTTTTTGAAAAAATAAGCATCAGATTTGAAATCTCTATTTAAGATCATAGTTTTTCATTTGATCTATGAATCCTTATGTGTTTGGATTAAATGTTTTTGTGACCTAATATGAATCCACTTTGTGTTCATGCGAGTATCATGGTTTTCTGAGCTTTTTCAGAGTCTAAAACCCCTTTTTTGTAAACAACAATGTCACATAGTTTTTATAAACATTGCAAGACATGTTGCATGGTTACTACTAATTGTTTGGGGATTGATAGTTGGGATCTATAGGCCACATGGTTTTTAAACTATGTGGATTGGGGGACACAAAAATGCTAAGCAACTATAATTTTTTTACAAATGTTGCTTTCAATGTTTTTTAACTATTAGTCAAAATGTGTGCAGTAATGATGAGGATGAACCCTCATCATAGCATTAGGTGCACAGTTAGAACATGGTTTATCTAAATATTCCACCCAGTGTTTTGAGGCAAAATTTCCAAATTTCCCAAAAAAATATGTAAAACCTAAACTCTTTGTTCTTCCTTACCCGTGGGATAATATTGTGGTGTTTGAGTACTATATTGAATCCTATTTTAAGAATTTGGAGATCATCATCATCCTTGATCGAATTTGAGAACGAATTATCTCATTTAATCTACATCGGTGAGTACACAATTATATTTGTGTCGTTCTTCATGTGTCTTAGTATAATATACAATATTTATGTTCAATATATTTTCCCATATTTTCATTTTTTTCATCTATTTTCATTTTTTCATATGATCTCTTTCAAATTAAGAGCCGGTAATGGATTAGTACTATACTAGATTACTACTGTAGGTGGTCCATACTTATCCATTTAGGTTTGGTTTTTTAACGATCTTATTAACATTGTTCTGCCTGCCAGAAATTCCGATGATGACCCATAAATTATTTGAATAATTGAATTAAATGAAATGGAAATTTTTAGGGATACACATTATATAAATGAGTGGTCCATTCAATCCTTTCATGTATATTATTTTTATTGAATGGATTATATATACCATGAATTTATATAATGTATTACATATAAATTATATAAATGAGTGGGTAAACTTGTGGTATGAAATGGTAATTTAATTAATTGGTGAAAGATTCTAAGGGAATCCATTATTTTGCTACACCAATGGTAATGGAAATGATTTTATATACCATATAACTATAATGATTCCTGGATCATGAATCCATTAGATTCCTTGGGCTTTGTTACTCCTTCTACCTGGCTTGTTTGGGCTTTCATTGGGCTTGGTCTATTGACAATATCCTTTTAACCAAATTCAAGCAAGTTTGAGTTTCTATTGATATTCTCCCAGGACTATATGAGGTTTCATGGGTTAACTATGAGTTGGATCCAGACTTTTAGTGTCTGACATTTCATATTATAAGGCATGACCATGTTAAAAGATATTTTCATGATTATACAGCTCGATTTTGGTTAATCTGACATATCTAGTTAAACGGGGTTGCAGGGGTTGGTTCGGTTTAAGGATTATATGGAATGTTCATGGGTGAAATTATATGATGTGTATATAGAGAGGATTTTATGATTATTTACTAATTATTACTTCTTACTTGATATAGGAGAAGAACCTTGTTTTACGGTTCCTTGTTTGGATACACAGTATCATTTGTTTTATAGTATATATTACATGGGTAGTTTACATTTATATTATGCTGAAATTGTGTGTATATATATATATGTATTGGAAACATATTTAGTTTATATTGAACAAACATGACATGTTATAGACACATTGGGTGGTAACCTACATGGATTGTATCTCACACACTCACTGGGATGTTTTTGGGTACCCGAACATACAGTTTGGATGAAGGTAGGGACCAGACTGAGGCCCCCATTTTAATGATTGACATTGTTCCATGCCTTGGGGAAGGGGTAACCGATTCCAAAATAAATATCATGATGCTATCAAGAGATATAATTTTTTGGATTCTTGTTATTTTTATAAATGAATAGTAGTAATTCCATATATACCTATTTTGGATTCTTCGTAGACACGTGAAATGATCATCATTGAATACGATATTACATAAGGAAATTTTTTATATCAATCATCACAATTATTATCTCTTTTATGATTTATTTAATTATTCTATTGTAATATTGTATTAATGATTACACAATTTTATACTTGGATAATATGGTTAGACTCCCCATTGAGAGTTCCTAGGTCCTCACTACAATTCAAAATCCTATGGATTTTTGTTACATGCAATTTTGGTCATGTGACCAATCAGGTGAGGAACGCCATTCAGTGAAATCCTGGTCCGGGATGTTACAAAGTCATATTAGAGGTTTTTTCATTTTTTTATAATTTTTTGATAATAAATTGGGGTTTAGGATGAATTGTAATTTGGAAGTGATATTTTCCTAGGAATAGCTAACCAAAGTACTAGAAAAATCCCAATTTCACCAAATGAAAATTTCACTATTCTAGGTTTTGACTATTTTAATTGATATCCATCCACCATTGGGTGATTAAATTTAGTTGTAATGTTATCATAAATATTATTTATGGTTATATTTTGTTTCAATATAATTAGACGAGGTCATTCCAACTGATGAATTATTTTAGGAACATTACATGATTCTCATTTAATGCATTGTGGCATGCCATAAAGGGTGCATTTCTTGTTTTCATGATGTAATGATAGGTTTATTGATAGATATATATACTATATTGATACTTTCGTAAGGAATTGAAAAATATGGTTGGTACATAGAGTATCCTTCAAAACCTTCAAATCATTTTCCATATTAGGATACAATAGGCATCCGATGAAGTTAATTGTGTCACATTGAGTATTGGACCATGAGTTTCATGTACTAAAAACTTTTATGGTGTGGATGAGGTAGATTGCAAATTTCCCATCAAAAATAGTATTTCAACTTATGGGTTTCTACTACATTTTTTACTATTTATTTTTACCATCCTAATAATTAAGATAATTTTGTGTATTATTGATTTTTTATATTGTATATTGATCATTATAATGATTTCTAGGGAAAACATTGATATTGTAATTTCTAGAGGCATGTTCCGTGAATTAAAGATATTCCACCACAATGTCATCTAGTCATACACCAAGATGGTGTTTATAACCATTATCTTGAGGTGGTATTCCATGGGTTACTAGTGGATTATCTAATAGTTCTAGCTGTGAGACATGAAGTTATACTGGACACAGTTTTTGAGGCATAGGTTCATGAGGTGTCCTTCTACTTTTTACATACTTCTCAGGGTTCACTATTGGATGATTTGTCTATGGATAATCTGATGTGTGTGTTCCAGAAGAAACATTCTCCCATGTATTGGGGGAATGTATATCCACTATATTATGGTCATTGTTTTGAAACTATACTATAAATATTTTACCATTGGAAGACACATCTTGAGAGGAGAGTGAATATCAACCTATATATATTACTAGGAGCAGAAATGCAGAACTGGGATTTACTAAATGATGTTGATATTCTATGATATATATTTTGGGATAATTTCCAAAATAGGATCTATGAATACTATTAAATTGAAAATATTAAAGGAGGGTGGGCTAGTAAGTTCACATGACTAGTCAAGGGTTCTATGATAGTTGTAGAACACATTTCAAAGCATATAAATTTTATGCCTCCAGCTGTGATAATAGGATTTAAAGGGTGAGATTATTCTATTATGGTACCTATAATACTATTAAATATAAGGGGATAATTTTTTGAAGACCACTATTACTAAGATTGTGATGTTGTTACGCATTACATAATATATCCTAAGGGAAGCTGGAGGAGTATAGTAGATAAGTACAATATTTTGGCTGTCTGAATCGACATATAATTGCGGGATGCATCGTTTTAAGGCTTCCCATGAGATGAGAACTATCCAGGATACTATTTTCGGAAGTTTACATCTATTTAATAACTATTGGAGATGGGTAAATGTTAGGAATCAGTGTGATCATCACCTAGTAGAGTACCTTGTATGACCTATCATCCAGTAGTGTGTTTTAGGGCGTCATATACAACACCAGTTTTCAGATATTTTTCCCCACACCATGTCATGAAGTGAGATGGAGTAGAAGCAGTCAATTAGGATATGGTTTCATTGGTCGTTGTTGAGGCATCCAGGTACCTGTTATATAGAGATAGTATAACAGGTCCTCTCTGGGTAGTGAGGTTATGTCAAAGGGCCATGGTTTAGATATGTTTTATTCTATATTTCCAACCCCCAAGGACAATGGGGAAGAACCATATCTGGTGAGAGGTACCATATTAGTATCCTATACTCCTGTGACTTATGTTATTACCATAGGTGAATCACATAGTTTTATATCAGTACCTATTGTGGAGATCCTTGGCCTCATGAATCACAATTTTTAAGGCATTGTGATTCTTGAGACTCCATTGGGGATCAAAATGGTTGGTGTAGGTAATTACAGGGTGTTCCCCCATGAGGATGTTGGGTGTCACATAATGTGGAATCTTTTTTCTCTCAAGATGATTGATATTGACATCATACTTGGGATGGACAAGCTAATGGATTATCTAACCTATGTTGATTCCAATCACTGAAGGGTTACTTTCACATCACCAAATGGTGTGTTTTATACTCACAAGTTATAAATGGATGTATAGGGTGGCTGAGATGGACTAGAGAATCATGGGCATAATGGAATTAAAACCTATATATCTAGTTTATATCTGGATGATTAGGGAGAATTTCAGCTAGAAATTCATCTAGTGGTTGATTTTTTCAAGGATGTTTTCCTATAAGACATTTTTAGTTTGCCTATGGAGAGAGATTTTTAGTTTTCCTATAAGACATTTTTAGTTTTCCTATGGCTTGAAAATCATTTTAAAAAAAGGCATATAGTACCCTTAGTCTATACGTGGAATATCAATAATTGAACCGGATAATGGTTTAGAACTCGTATCCATTTCCTTGTATAGATGACCTCTTTAATCAACATCGAGGGCCTCAGGAGTTCATGAGAATTGATTTATGGTTAGTATATCAAAAGGTACATGTTCATATTGTATACATATCTCATATATCTTTTCATAGTTGGTATGCTCTATCTGAGTATCTACTTATGTCGTTCTATCTTAGGAATTCACTAGATATTTTCCGGGAATTAATAAACTGAGTTTTCCATCCATATTTAGATTCATTTGAGTTGGGTTTTGTGGAGGATATCTTAGAGTATTATTATTATCAACATTATCATTATTAACATATTAATATCATTTTTGATACATTGATTTAGATTAATTAATTTTATATGTTAAAAATATCCAACTTCTGGAAGGATAAAAATCACTTCCCAGGTTATATGATTTTAGAGATAGAAGTATCAGTTGACCTTGAGAAGATGAGAAATATAGTTTCCATGGATAATCCAAAAAAAACTTCATGAAATTTAGTGTCTATCGGGGCTATCAGGATATTATTTTTGTTTTAATCAAGACTTCTCACAAATAAAAGAACTATTCATGGGATTGATAAAGATGGTTTTGATGTTTTAAAGGTAGAAAACCTATGAGAAAATAATTTAGTATCTAAGAGGGATATTTACATCATTAATAATCCCAATTTAGATTGAGTAGGTACAGAGATACACTATCAATTATCACACATTAGTTATAGGCTTGGAGTAGTTTTGATGTTGGGGTATTGAGTCGTGGATTACAAATTTTGGTATATGAATCCACATGAGAAGAACTACCCTATACATGATATCGATTTATCATTTGTTTTTAATTATTTTTATTGTTCCGGACATTACTAATTTGGAGGGAATTTTGTGGTCTACACGGACCAATAAATCCTAAAGTACATATGTACACTTCATGATCTGAATCTGTGGTAGGGAAGTCATGTTTAATAACTACATTATTTTGACATTGATCATGACTATACACCTAGAAAGTGAAATGATGGGGTCGATGCATAGAGATTGAGGACTCAGATACATGTTGTTCTATAGGCCAGTAGCGAGTGGAAGCCAATAGATTTTTTTTCTATGATGTACATGGAGGATCATGATTCGTATAGATAGACATTTCATTTTTATAGCTATGACCACAAAACTTCGTGATATATTGATGATGAGGTTCATATTATTTTCTGATGGGATATTCCTACGGGAGTGTATGGCAGGTGAGATCCCGCCTCATGGTTGTACTATAAGAAAAGATGAAATTACGCATATCCATTTTCTCATTTGTGATCCAATGGACATAAATGAGGAGATGATTTAGGAGCCTCATGCCTCATTTTGGGCAGTGCATCCTGGTGTCACCAAGATGTATTCTGACTTATTCTCTCAATACTGTTGGTTGGGTATGAAGTGATATGAAGTTGGTTCTGTTATATGGTGTTCCACATTTAAAATGGTGAAGGAGGAACAATAATGACCAGCCATACATTTTAGTGGATAACCATTATTGATTGCAGGTGGTATGATGTTGTGATGGATCTCATGATCATGTTACCGAGGTAGACTCACGGTAGTGATGATGTGTGAGTCAATATTGATAGGATCAGAAAGGATTATCATTTGATGTTGATCAAAGAGAGCTTCAGTGTAGATGATATTTATAGGTTGTATATCTATGAGATAGTATAACATCATGGGGTCCCACACAATACCATTTAAAATAGGTACTCATTGATTACATCTCATTTTGGAAAAAAACACGGGGGGGATAGATACACATGTTTTTCAATGGATGGCATGCCACCCATGGAAAAATGGCCAGTGGGAGCGTATGATACTGGTGATTTAGGACATACTGGGACAATGAAGCTAATATATTGGGGTCTCTTGGAATAGGTATATATCCCTGGTGGAGTTCACCTACAACAATATCAATCCACAACCAACACATATTGAACCATATAAGAATTTTTATGCTAGACCATACGAATAACCCCTATGCTAATTCGAGGTAGATGAGAGAAAATTAATTGGATTGTGTATCATGCAGGATACTACTCAATATGTCTAGTTGACTAGGATTCAGATGGGAATTGAATAGTCTCGATTGAAATATTATGTTGATTTTCTTATAATACCTTTTGATTTTGAGGTCAGGTATAAAGTTGTTTAAATATCTCTTCAAGGCTGGTTCACAGACGTATTAGGATATTGGGTATGCTTTTACCTAGATATGATGGGTCATTATGGATTTTATAGAGTGTTAGTTATGTGGACTATCATTTTCAGTTTCATATGAGGTACCGTTCCATGCACGACATCTTCCATTCATCTCATTTTACCGCTATCATTCAAACTTGTACCATGTTCTATAGCATGAGTAGGTGTAGTTAAATGTTGATGCATAATTTAAGGATATTTATATTTTTATCACTAACAAGAGCATGTGGACTTTCCAAAAACAAATCATTTACAATAGTGTGGGTGTTTTGGCATTATAACGATTTACCATATGATACATGTGGGCGGGATGCCGACATATGTTCATAGTGGCCAGAGTTAATCTTATAAGAATCATGAAAACCCATGAGAGGAATATTTGGGGATAAATTTATTTAAGGGGGGAGATTGTAAGATCCTAATTTTTTTTTATAATGTACAAATTAATCTTGTCTAGATAAATGTTTTTTTATTGCCTATGTGATTACCATTCTATTTCATGTAGGAAATAGGGGTCTATGGAGCATGATTATAGTTTTTAACACATCTTTTTGGAAAAAATAAGTCAGTCAAATGGTAATTAGAAACTATACGAGGGAAGGTCTCACGAGTATTACATACCATGCAAGGATATAGAGTGGGGAGGTATAGGCCACATTGGTTTTTATACTGTGATAATGGATTTGCAAGCCCATGTGGGAGAACGTGCATCTTTTAAAACAAATCTTTATGGGTTTTTGAACAGATTGTCAAACATTGAAAAGTGATTGTATGGGTGGCCCCTTATCATAGTTGTGGGAACATGTTTGGAAAATAGTTTCTTCAATAGTGCAGCCAAACCATGTGGCCCAATATTTTTATTATGAATGGAAAAATTACCCTAAAAACTCTTTATAACCGAAAATCATTTACATCCTCACTTGTTGGACAGTAGTGGGGAGTTAGATATCTCATTTGATGAAAAATATTGGAATTAGGATAGCCACATCATTAAATCCTAGATTTTAGCATTGATTATCTCATCAGATCTACACTAGTGGGTACGTAATTATTTTTGTTTCATTCTTCATTTTTCATGGTATCATCTATGCTATTTAGTTGCAAGAAAATTTCCCCTATTTTCTGGTTTTTCATTTTTTTTTCATTTTTTATCATAGATGAATTAGATGCTGATAATGGATGATAAATGTACTATGTATATATAGTAGGATGTATATACATTTCCCATAATGTTTTTTTCTATATCAAACTAGTTTTCAATGTGCTTCATGCTAGACATTCATGAAGCACCCAGAAAATTAAATGAATGACTAAATTGAATGAAACGGAACATTATAGTGATTCCCTTTATCTCATTTTTTATGTGATGGAGGTCGGTTCCCAATCCATGTCCACCCATGTAGTGTTCTATGTGGATTTACATTTCCAATTCCTTTGTTAATGAAATAATTGGTCGAGATTGTGTTTTCTTAGTAAGATGATTATTGTTAATTAACAAAATTTAATAGAATTGGTTAAATAAAGGAAGATCTATCTCATTTTCATATTGACGATTTTGATTGAAATGTTAATATGAAATTTGAATTTCTTGAATGTTTTATATATCCCTTATGGAAATTAGTGGGTAAACTCATTGTATGAAATTTTTATTTTATTTATTTATGAATGATTATAAATGACTCATTGAGAGTGAAACACCATGGGTCATTGAAATTGTAGTGAATGATAAGGAATTGAAATTCTCCTGGTATCTTGATTTCATTGGATTAGATTGGCCTTTCTACACCTTGGATCTAGTTTGTTATTCTCATAGTTGATAGGGTTAGTTGAAATGCTCTTTGGACCCTAATGGAATCATAAATGAGATTCCATATAGATGTAGGTAGAAATTGATAAGAATTCATTTTCTCAATAATCCATGGAACCAGCCTTGTAGGGTTTGTAATTTCTAATTTCACAACATTTTGTTGGTAAATGATACTTTAATGGTTATACAGCTCAATCATGGTTATTTAGAAACTTATGGTTATATGGAATGGTCATAGTTGACTTGGTTTAAATATTATAAGGAAATTCTATTGGTGATATGATATGTTTTGTATATTGAGATTTTGTGGTGTTTGATTCCTTATTTATACTAATGCCTTTATATTGTATCCTGGCCAATATTTGAAAGGGACCATGTTAGGAAACAAGGTATCGATTCATTTGCAGTGTATATGTCACGAGCATGTTAAATTTATTTACTACATAACTATGATATATATATATATATTGTACACATATTTAGATTATATTTCACAACCATGACATTTTATGCACACTTTGGGTGGTGAACTATTTGGATTGTTTCTCAGAACATATTTGGGTTGGTGTTGGGTACCTGAAAAGACTATTTGGATGCATATAGGGACTAATGAAAGATCCTATAGTTATATGCTTGATTTTTTTCCTCTCATAGGAGCACGGTTAGTATGGGACTGAGATGAGGCTCATGATGCTATCGAGAGATAGGGATTTTTGGGCATTTTTTTATTTTGATACATATGTTGTGTTGAATACATGGAAGTATGTTTTTATTTATTTTTTGACACAATACATGATAATAATTGGGTTTGAAATTTATATACACACCCATATTTTAGAAATTAACATTACAAACCATTTTTATAATACTAAAAACTTTATTGAAAAAGGTGTCGAAAGACTATAATATTATATTTTCTTTGAAAACATAAAACCATAAGAACTAGTGAATAAATGAGATAAATTATCAAAAACTAAGTTTTACATGAAAATAACCCTTCTTAGACATATCAAATATAATACATATCTCAATAACCTAGTGATGGAAACCTAAAATGTGCTGAACTCGGATGCTCAGAAATTTTAAACATGGGAGATATGTATGTATAAACATGAGTATAGGCATGTTAGAATGTGATCATAAGAATATAAGATCATAAACATCATATAAATTTTCATAAACATGAATCATTAAATAAAGCATCGCATTTCATAAGTCATGTATCATAAAGAAAGAATGAAAATATGCCTTAAAAGAATAACATAGGAATAAAACATTGAGTTATTAAAGACACATAAGCATATAATATGATTTCAAAATTATCCAAGGCATCCATACCAATACCATCTTAGTAATATGGGTTCACTCCCCATATCATCATGGTTGGCATGGTTCACGCCCATGGTCATCATAGTATAATTTGTTCACTCATTAATGAATATTGGTATGCATTCTTCACTCCCATTACCTTATTAGTAATCAAGCATCAATCCCAATACAATCTTAGTTTGTATCATGAGATATAGATATTTACACAATGAAATGGAGCGAGATATAGGTCGCACCCATCTCATAGTGAAATCATATTGACATGTACAAGGACATCATTAAAAATAAAATCAAAAGCTAGGAAATGAATTTATTATCATAAACCACTAATAATATTATAAAATATATAAAAAGATACATGTTTCACTTTTATTTTGTCAAAAGAATAAAAACTAGGTACAATAGTGATAACAGCACACATGCAATGAAGAAAATGCATTTAAACTGCTGGCCTGAGGACTTGACCTTGTGACCACACCCCAAACCCCTCCCCTCCCATACCGGGCCACATGAGAATTTCTTTTGATTCCATATAGATTTCTTCAAAATAATATCCCACATAATGAATATAGTCTCTAATACATATAACATGAAATTGAGAATCAGTTTTCATAACATTTATGCCTTTAAAACATATTCTATTCACCAAAATAATATTATTGAAAAATTTAATAATTTAACCAAAATGTCATGAGTAACAATAATTGATTCAATATTATATGTTAAATGAATATTAAAGATATTTTAAAAATATTTCTTGAGTAAAATGTCCATTCGGATTTGAAAAACTACTTTTCAAACATAAATAATTTTCAGAAACCTTTTTCATTGAAAATTTATTTGAGAACATATAAAGAATATATGAAAATAATAAATCACTTTTAAAATAACTTTTCCATTAAAATTAAAATTCATGTATCATTGGAAAAAAAGTTTAATACATTTTTGAAAAAAAGGTTTTTGAAATAAAACAGGATTCCGACCAAAGAGAGAAAGACAATAATATTTTTATTAAACAAAATTAATAATTGTAATAAGTACAAAAGATTGTAAAAATTGTACTAATAAATAGATATATAATGTATAAAAGTAGGATAAGAAATTACATTAGTTTTATTGAGAAATGTACAATAATATTTCATCAATGAAAAAGAATTAATAATAACCTATAAAAAGAGATGATACTAATTCAATAAAATATTACTATTTGTTAACATGTGATAATAATCTCTATGTAAAAAAAGTAAATTACATGAATGTTTAAATATCATATAAATAATTATATTCATGATATAAAATTTCAATTGGATGTATATACACCATGAAAAAATGTAGGTGCCGAACAAAACATGTGTCTCAACAAAGGAAAATATAGACAAAACTATCTTACTGATTTGGTGTATTTTTAAAACATAAATCCATGAAATCAAGAAAATATAATGGATATTTAAATACCCATAAAATAAAATATTATAATAATTTAATATATCAATTTGTATTGAACATACCTCACAAAAGTAATGGGTGGTGAATAAATAACGTATCTCACAGATATAAAAAGTGAAATGAAATTATCATACCTTATATCTTGACTCTCCTTGTAATTGTACAATTTTTCATTATAATAAATTTACCTTTATTAATAATATTATCAAAAATCATATTATTATATCTAATACAATATAATATTTTATTATGGCCTTATATTACTCTCTTTTTATCAATTCTATGTTATGGTTTCACTTCGAGTAATATCTCATTTGTCCTTCACATGTGTATTAATTAGTTTTATCATTTATCCATTTACATATATCACGATTTAATGAATGTAAAACATGATATAAATATAATTTATATTTATTATATGTGTATTATAATAATATATATATATAATTTATATTTATGAAATTGAATACAGTATTTGTGGAGACGGTTAGTCGTATGAATTCATGAACACTCTTTCTGTTTCCATTATCTCATTGAATGAAGTAAAGAAAATAATATTTATATATAAATTAATTTATTATAAATATATTATAATTATAAAGATATATGTATAATATGTTTTCACTAAAATTATCCTTAACACATTTCTTGTACTTTTTGAATGAAACATATCTCTTTGAGGGGGAGGTAGTCCACACTTCCACAAACGAACACATCGAATTTTACAAAATTGAAATATTAATATATGTGATGTAATATAATTAAATAAGTTTCATGAAATTCTAAATATCATATATATTATATATAATTATAATTTCAATGATAATTTCTACAATGAAAGGAGATCATGGAATATAAAACAACTATCATTTCGTGAGGTGAAAGTTTACGGTACACCAAAACTATATTTTTTTATCCATTAGATGAAAGAATGTGTATGTGTAGGAAAATATCTTATCACAATTATATATCACTTTATTTAAGATAATTATAGTTTTCTATAAACATGATATAAATACAGTGGAGGTGGTGTAGAAATAAAATAAATGAAATGATCTTGAGGGAGAATGCAACCTCTACCTTGATTATACCTTTTTGTTATCACTAAAGGGATTCCATGGAAAACATTCTTCACACTTAGAGGTTTGAAGGTTGAAGGGAGGAATGTTAAGATCTATATGGGTCATTCCTTTTCTGAGCCTATGTTGTTTCATAGGTTTGATTAAGTGAGATATGTGGTGGTCTTTTATAGGGGTGGGAAATGACTCAATTTGTATTTTTGAAAACAAGTTATGTATACCCATGTTTTTTGCTAAAAAAACTCAGCAAAAACCAAAAAAATAAATAATTCAATGTTTATGGAAGAATCATGGACATAAAATGATTTTTTAAAAGGGTATGGGTCATTTGGTCCCCTACTATAAGTGTGTATTCACTTGTTAAGAATCAGTATTTATTTATCATTGTAAATAATTTTAATTAAAATCAATAATATTTTTGGAATTTTTTTTGACTATTTTATTAATAAAAATTATTAGGATTCCAAATATGGATTTCATTTCCCAAAATTTTAATCATATATGTTTCAAAAAATAATTTTAATTAATTCTTTTTTAGGGGACAACATTGTGGGTTTTCAATGTAAAAAGATCGAAATCTTTATAGCTTTTTATCCAATTTCATTGTAAATTTTTTTACAATGAAATAAAAAAGATTAATTGATAAAAAATATGATCATATTAATATTTAAAAAACTTTTAAAATATAATTTTTCCTAATAAATAAATTATATTAAAATGCAGTTTTGAATTAAAATTCCTAATATTTTCACTATTCATCCAAAAATTGATGTTTTCAAAAAAATAACAAAAAACACAAGCTAAGATAGATTCAACATTATAAATTCAAAAATGAATTTAATTTTATTAAATTTAGTTTCTATATTTTTCTAAAATTAATTTTATTTTTTTTCATAGAAGTAAATAAATAGAAATTTTTATAGAATATAATTTGTATTTAACATATAAGCCCTTTACCAAAATTATAATTTTCATTATCAATATGTTCAATTTATATAAAACAATTATAAATAATATTTACAAATTAGTTATTAATATTAATATTTATATGTTTAATGGATACTTTTTAATTATATTATTTAATTAATTATAATAAATAGAAGTGGTTTTGTAGATACTCAGTGTTTCATGTAATATATGTCAAGTCGGGGTTTCATGTAGTGTACACTATGTAGGTGTCGTGTGAAACATATGTGAACTTGGTGATTCCTATAATAGACTTTAAGTTGGTACTATGTGAAGGTAATGTTTGAATTAGTGAAATTCAAGATATCAATGAAAATTAATTCATTCGAAAAAAAATTCAATAAAAACTTAGGGTGATACATTATTCCTACCAAAAAATGAAAATAACCCTTTAATGTTTCCATTAATTTAAAAAATGGGGATCATTCCACATCATCATATCCCCATTTTCCCACATAGTTTCAAATAATAGCCGATTCATCCTAAAAAAGTTTACAATCGGAGTGGTCTTGTTTTATAGAAAGTCTTATGTACGATCAATAATTTCAACAAGTTTTTTCCTGTAAGAACGATAATGCACCATCAGTATGAACTCTTAGTTTAGTACATTTTAATGGTCTGGTATGTACTTCCGAATGAGATATTAATGGAACACATCATGGATATGAGAGTGATTTGGAGGAAATTCCATGTAATAGGCTACCATCCTGATACGATCAAAAATTTCAAAGGGACCTGTATACCTAGGACTTAGTTTCCCATTATTAACAAATCTCATAACATTGTTATAGGGTTGGATTTTTAGAAACTCCTTTTCACCAACATCAAATTATAGATCATTCCATCATTTATCAACATAACTTTTCTTTTGACTTTGAGTTTTCTTGATATGTTGTTGAATGGTCCTAAACATCTTGAACACCTAATCAGTGATCATGGGTCCAAATAGATTTATTTTTCAAACTTCATCCCTACAGTTTGGTGATCTACATTTAATCCCATAGTATGCTCTATATGGTTCAATCTTAATACATTAGTGAATTATATTTTTTTATGTAAAATTTAATAATGGATGGTGTTTATCCCAAAAACCTTTGAAATATAAAGAAAAAGATCTCGACATATCCTCTTGGGATTGAATTGTTCTTTTACACTAACCTTTTGTCTAATGATGACATGCAGTGTTGAAACTCAAGTTTTTGTCCTATTCTTGTAGAAGACTTCACCGTATCATTGATGTGAACATAGGATCCCGATATGATATAATAGAATGAGATACTCCATGAATCCATTTAACTCTCATAATGTATATCTTGTAAATATTACTTAGAGTTATGTCTTCTATAATAGAGATGAAGTGTGTTGACTTTGAAGATCAATAAAATACCAACCATATGAAATTAATCCCATTATATGTTTTAGGCAGTCCAAAAAAATTGTAATGTTTTCCCATTTTTATTCTTCTATGGTTAATGGTTTCAAAATCCCATTATACTTTTTTCTTTTAGAATTTACTTACTATCAAACCAATCACTAAGATACAATCATTATGATATCCCTCATTATTCAACCCCACTAGAATTATTCATTCAAATCCCTATATAAATTCATTCTTATATGATTTATAGATAATGAATAAATATGATCTTCTCAAAAAGATAGTTCTTCAAATATGGTATATAAGGTAAATGTACACAATTATTGAACCTTATCATTCTGTCCAGATCAAGGATAAACTTAGGAACATTTATAACATCCTTTTTCTTCTCTATATCTTCCTTTTTCCCACCATAATCATCACTTGTATAAATGATAGAAAATTTATTTGAGAAATATAAAATTTTCCCACTTCTTTCAGAATTTATAGGGCCATACATTAAAAATCCCAAAATATTGGATCTTTTATGATTATCTTCATGGATAAGATAGAATGACCCTTTTGACTCAAAACATCAATAACCTTGAACTATTTATTAGGTTTTAAATTTATTGATCAGTCATAATCCTTTTTCAACTCTAACCATCTTCTCTAAAGCATGTTAAACTCTTTTTATGTGAATATATATTTAAAAATTTTATTTTTAGTATATATTTCACACTTTTATCCATAATGAAAATTCCTCCATATATTTAATGAAAAATTTCTTTTGCGAACACATAATCATGAGTTAGAGAATTTTCTCATGAATCATCATCTACCAAGAAGAATTAGTGACAAATAGTTTATTCTTCATTGGAAAATATAAATTTACCCTCATGGAAGAATCAATATAGATTAAAACCCCTACTTCAGTATAGGTAAATGTAAGCATAGGCTCACTATCTAACCTTCTATTATGTCCCCAGAAATTTTCGTCACATTAATCTTTCCCAAAGTACATGAAAACATCATGGTTATCTTAGTCGGAGTGTTATATAGTCATGAGAAATTATCCACAAACCTAGATAATGGCCATCTAAATAATGAAAACTGTATATCTCAATCACCATGTTTGTTCTAGTCCATCATTCAATAGACTATATCTTTGATGTATCTTCTAAAATACCAACAATTGACAATATGTTACCCAAAAAATGAAACCATTTGTATCCAAAATTAACACATTGAGATGTTTGAATATAGTTTATCCTTCTAAACATCTTTAGTACAATACTCCAGTGGTCTTCATCCTCTTCCTAACTTTTTAATAGAAAATTATATCATATATAAAGACTACCCTAAACTGATTGAGGTAACCTATAAAGACTATATTTATTAAATTTTTGAAGATATAAGAGGAATTAGTAAGACCAAAAGGAATCACCACATATTAATAGTCTATATACTGTGTATAGAATTTCATCTTGGGTATATCTTATTTCTTTCCCTTAATATATTATATCATAAATGAAGTTCATACTTGGAAAATTATTGATCTCCTTGATGTCAATCAAAATATTCATCAATATAGGGGACATGATACTTGTTCTTGATTGTGATCTTATTTAACTCTTGAAAATAATTGAAAAGTTTCATTGATCCATAATTATTTTTTTACAAATAGAATAGGTTCTCCCCATGGTGACACACTTTTCCGAATGAATCCCTTATCATGGTTTTCATGGATTTTCTTCTTAAATTCATGAAACTCAATCGGGGGAATTATATGAGGTGTATTTGAAATTTATGTAGATATAATAATGATTTATATTGAGAAATAAACATCTCATTTTTTTGTAAGGCTAAATAACATCTTTATGAAGACATCGACCAATTTTTGAACAAACATCTTATCATAATTATTGATTTTCTCCCCAACCATTTGATATAAATAACCCTTATGAATGGTAATTAGAACCAATAAATTGGATGTAATATCAATAGTAAGTTCATATATATATCATCAAATTGATGGAAAATAATATGAGGTTATGAATTATGAAACATAACTACAGTTTATTGACAATTAAAGTGGGATTTATGCAAAGAAAGTCAATCCATTCATAATATGACATAAAATTAATCCAAAGGAAGAATGAAAATATTTTTGTTAAGCATATTCCCACAAGAATCATCCGGATAGGAATCATATACATTGAATGAAGTCATCATACCATTATGGGTTTTTATGGGTAATTCCATGTCTAATCGTTTTGGTGGAATCATAACACCCTTAGAAAATTCATTTTATATGAAAGTGTTGGTCGATCTATAATCAAACAAGGCATTAGAAGTTCTATAGTGGATGGTACGTGTACCTTTCACCATATTGTTTTCACACCCTATGTACTAAATTTGGATTGCATGATATTTAACTTTTTCCTATTCTTAAGTGGTTTTTGACGTCAATCATCATCACTAACCCTTGGGTTTGGGAACCGGTTTTAATAACACCAAATCTCCATATAGGTGTTGAACTGAATTATGGGAGGTGAATTTTTTTCATCTTTTTCTCAGTTAAAACCATTTTCTAACTTCCATCAATCACTTGAGAAATAAAATTCTTGATGTCCTTCCCATCCACAATTAAAAAATTTATTAGGCCCCATAATTAATTTATACATTATTCATCCCATACTTAGTTTATAATGTAATCCTCATATCCTTTTATTTATGGTTTTTATATTTTACTTTAATCTTCATCTACCTATTTTTGTAAAAACAGTGATACTGAAACATGACTCCAACCTCCATTTACATCTTGATTTCATGATGTTCAATATCTTCATAGCTACTAATTCCTCCCATGGAATACACCCTAATGATACATAGATTTATGACACTAAAGAACCAATCAATTTTACATTCATTTTAGATAATAATTTTTTAATCATACCTCACAAGTCCTATGAAATTATGTTTATAAGAACCAACATATTCACCATCCCTTTGATTCAACTCAAGGAACTCTTTCTTCATTTGGTTTCTAAAAATACAATGAATGAAATTATTGAATGTTATATTCTGGAACATTTCCCAATCCATGGATTCAAACTCATATTACTACCTTGTAGTCTATATTAGAATCCTCTATTGCTATGCATTGTCTTTTAACCAATAAATAACATGAATTTCATTATCATCCTCTAAAAAATAGAGAACGGAAAAAAAAATTTAGTAGTACTAATCCATTTTTCAAAAATAAGTGTATTATAACACCATCTGAAAGATGGTAGGTGTTTCCTCTAGAAAGACTAAATAGAATGAGTTTCCCTCCATTTCTTATATTTAATTCCACCAATGATTTATAGAATGATAAAGCTGGTTGAGTATAACAATGAGGTTTTTAATTCTATCTCTCATAGAATTTAGTTACTCAGGATGACAGTCATTTCATTTATCATCACAATCACAATTAAAATAGTTCCTCCGGGTTCAATCCATTGACTAAATTGAACAAAAATCAGTAGGAAATAGGATTCATAATGTGGAACCACATAATCAAGAAAACTCACTTATATAATGTCTAACTTACTAAACCACCCTCAATCTATGAAACCTTAGGATTATCCTATGATATTCATATCCAACTTCTATTTAAATACTTCATTATGAATTTTGAATTGATTGTGAATTCACATTTGTTGTCCCTCAAGAGTGTTAAACTAGTATCATAGTAAGGTTAATTGTAGTGTACATGATTACCCTGAGTCAAGCACGAAACAACTTTTTAGAGATGTCACCCCAAGGTATATGTTTTCCAAATCCACACCCACTTGTAGAAAACAGATAGGTATTTATTGCGAGGTATCCACCCACTATATATTTTACCAATATTCTAGGACAATTTTGTATACATTTACTTATAGAAAGACATATAATTAGTCATATTTTTAGAGTTCCCACTATGGTTTTCTCTTTCTATATTCCAATGGATATCTAATCATTTTCTCAGATTCCTACTATAGATACCCTCTCTTTTCATACATTAATACAACATATGTTTTTTGAAATACATAACACATTATACAAAAAATTCTCAAAAACCATAATAGTCTTGTTACATTGGAATCATGGTAACATAATCACTTTCACGTAAATTAGGTACATTATCTCCAATATGGTTATTTTTTACTATAATCCTTCTTAGACACGTCAAACATAATAATATCTTCATAACCTGGGAATGGAAACCTAAAAATGGGTGAGATCAAATGAATTTTATGTGTAAATAAGGGAGGAATGTAATAATAAACATGAAAATATTTTTATGATAATGTAATCATAACATTACAATATGAAACCATATATATCAATGATCAGAATCATGAATCATGGAAAAAATATTTGCAGATCATAAGAGTTGAATCATAAGTATATAAATAACATAGTAGATAAAAGCATAAAATTTCATTAAAACATGGAGTTCTGTCAAACACATAGGCATATAATATGTTTTCCAAAGTATATGATTCATCGCTTCCAATTTCATCTTGGTATTATGGGTTCACTCCCCATTCCATTTCTATAGTCATGGTTCACTTCCATGAACATTTTAGAAACATGAGTTCACTTCTCATACCATATTTTTAGTCATGGTTCACTCCCATTTCCATATTAATAGTCATGATTCACTCCCAATGACATATTAGTGTACCTCATGAGATATAAATCATTTCCTGATTCATTGGAGAGAGATATAGGTCACACCTATTTTATAATAAAATCATACATACATGTTCCACCAGATCATTAAAAATTATATAAATACCCATTAAATGAAGTGGATATCCTAAACATGTAATCATATAAAAACATGTGGAAAAAGATATAGGATTAATAATCATTTCAAAAAAATTATAATCCAATAATAAAATTGGAACTCCAAGGCATATAACCCATAAAAGAGACATGAGTTTCATAAAAAGTCATTATATAAACACATAATCTATTCATAGAAATAATATGAATATAGACATTGATTAATTACCCCATAAATTCAGGTGCCACACCGATTTATTTCATCTTATTTTGGAAGTAATATAAACATATATTTTTTAAAACCAAATCATGAGTAAATTATAATTCTGCATTGAAATATTATTTTTAAAACATAAAATCATTTAAATTTTTTTTCTTTTAAAATAACATTTAAAATCGAAAAACGAAACACTAAAAATAAGAAAAAAAATATTAAATTCCTTATTACATGAATATTACCTCCATGTATCATTTGAAAACATTTTAGAGAAAAAAATATTTATATGTTGTTTTTGAAATAAACATGTTTCTGATAGAAGAGAGAAATATTGTACTATTTTTCATAAAAACATTTTATAATTAAATTAATTACCAAAGTATGGAAAATGGTAATAATACATTGAGATATATATAATTAATATAGTACAATTAAACTTATGAATAGTTTTGAGATATGGATCATAATATTTGAACAATGAAGCATAATCAATAATAATCGCAAATAGTGATGAAATTGTTTCAATAAACTCTTGCAACTTAGTGTCTTGAGACGACACTATCCATGTAAAAAAATGAAAAAAATAAATATTAATAAAACATGATAACAAGGAGAATAATGATATAAAATTTAAAATGGATGAATCTAAACCTAGAAATATAATGTAGGCTCATTACAAAACATGTATGTTAATGAAGGAAAACTGACTCAAAATTGTCTTAACGATTTGGTAACTTCTGAATTTGTAACCCCATGAAATAAATATCATAAAATGGATATGTAAAAACACATAAATTAATTATAATAACCATATAATTTCTCCATGGGAATTATTAACACCACATAAAATAAGTTTTTGGTAAATAATGTATGTATCTCATGGAAATAAAACGTGTGATGAAATACTCTTACCTTGTGTCTTGACTCACTTAAAACTAATAAAATATTACTTTATAATAAATGTATGTTTTTATTAATATTTTAAATAATAATATTCTTATATAAAATAACTTATTTGTTTTTATTGTGACCTTATATTACCCTCTTGGAAAAAATTATATGTCAAGGTTGAATTTCGGGTAATATCCATTTTTTCTGTATGTGTCTTAATTTTTTATATATTTGGTCTTTATACTAATATCATGATAACCAGAATTTAAACCATGATATAAATATCATTTATAATCTATGTATGTGTATTATAATAATCTATATAATATTGATGTATGAAATTGAATACACTGTTCATGGAGCTTATAATTCGTAAGTATGTATATATATATGTAATATCATTATAGTTTAATTATAATCTATCTATATATATAATATAATTTCACTAAACTCGTCCTTATTACATTCCTTACAGTGTGTGATCAAATCTCATCTCTTTGTGGTGGTGGTAGTCCAAGCTTCCTCAAAGGAAATTATCGTATTTAAACATAATTGAATGTATAATGTAATTTGTTGGAAAATAATTATATAAAATTATATAAATTAAAAATATATTATGTATTATGTATATAAATATTTTCAATCATAATTCCCACTATGAGAGTTTGTAAAGTTAGAATGAACAATTATCGTTTTGTAAGGTAGTACTCTACCGTACACATAAATAATATGTTCTCTAACTATTTGATGGAAGTGTGTGTAAGTTTAGGTATAACCCTTACAATACGAGTTATTATTATATTTAGCATACAATTATTTTATAAGATTGTAATAAAGATATTTTAAGCGGTGTAGAAATGAAAATAAAGTAAGGATCTTGAAAGAGGATGCTACAACTTCTTTGGGTAACTCATTTTGGTTTTCACCAAACGAAATCCTTAGATTTATTTAAGCCAAATGGTAGGATTAAAAGAAGAATTTTTGAATTTTTTGAACTTTATTGGGACGATATTGACATCTCCTATGTGTTTTTAGAGGTGTGAATAAGTGAGAGAGATTGTGTCCATTGCTAGGGTGCGGAAATGTCTTAATTGTTATTTTTTAAAACAAGTTAGGTGTACCCATGTTTTTACCTAATAAAAGGCATCCAAAACCCACCAAAAATTTTAATATAAGTCCCATACAATATTAATGGCCAAAAAATTGGTTTTAAACAATTGGATAGGTCATTTGGGCCCTTAATATTAAGGATTATTCCCTTGTTGAACTAAATTTTACCTTAATCATTGTAATTAATTTCAATTACATTCACTAGTATTTTTGGTCAAAAACTAATATATCCTTTTTTGAAAATATAAATTATGATAAATAAAAATTATTGAATAAATTTTTACAAATTAAAATAATATAATTGGAAGAAATTAATTTTAATTTAATCTCGCTAATAGAACAACACTACGGGGTTTTAAAAGTATAAAGATCAAAAGTATTCTCAGTTTTTATATCCAATTTCAGTATAAAATTGGGTAAAATGTCTTAAATTAGATTAATTTTAAAAAATATGATCTAATTAAAATTTTATAAAAATTTAAAATATAATTTATCCTTATAAATACATTAGATGAAAATGTATTTTTGAAATTAATTTCATTATTTTTCACTATTCATTGAAAAATGATCTTTCTCATAAAAATCCCCAAAAAAATAAAACCAATTTAATTTATGAATTACAAATCCAAAAAATTATTTTATTTTATAAAATTATTTCCCCTTATGTTCATAAAATTAACCTTATTGTATTTCTTGGAAGTATATAAAAAGTAGTTCATTATAGAATATATTTTTTTTAAAACATATAATGGTACTACAAAAAATTATACTTTTCATTATAACTATGTTCTATTTATATAGAACCATTATTAAAAATATTTGAACATTATATATAACTATTAATATTAACATGTTTAATGGAATGACTATAATTATATTGTTTAAATAATTATAATAAACTTGATGATTTGTAGAATCTCAGTGTTGCATGTAACGTATGCCAAACACGTGTTACATGTGACATATGTCTAGTAGGTGGAATATTTAATGTATCAAAATCCATTATTGGTTGTAATGTACCCTGAGTTAGTGCCATGTCAATGTAATGTTTGACTTAGTGAATTGCAATATATCAATAAAAATAAATTCATTCGAAAAATGGTCCATAAAAACGCAGTGTGTTATAATATTAAATTCAGAATTTGTTTTTTATATCTACCATCCATATGATTATCTGATGTAGGATTTATTAAATTCCTCTTCTTTTTATCTATATGATTTCTACCATTTTGTTACACTCTGAAAAGAGGGTATAGTCTCCCTAAAAACATACCACTTTCCCTCGCAGCTAGTCGGTGCCGTCTAGTGTGTATTGGTGTGAACACGAGGCCACATGACCAACCGAGATCATCACACAATTACATGGAATATAGATCTATCATAGTAAAAACATAATAATATTCAATAAGGGAATTGTTTTTTTATTTTTAAGAAATGACACATTGTATATTGAAGGTGAAAAATTATGAAATTTTAAATGAAAACATGGATTTTAATTAAATAATTTATAATGAAAATTTATATTTATATTTATTATTTATTTAAATGTATAAAAATAATATATCTATAAATAAAATTATAATAATTGTAATAATATTCATATTTAACTTTTAAATGAAGACGTTGTAACGTTTTAAACATTTTCTCTTTCAAAACTCGCTTTCTAATCTCCTCTAAGTTATTAATTTTAAATTAAAATTTTAAAATTATTTGACATTAATATTTAAAAATTCATTCCATATTTGTGATATTCGTAAAATATATTTTTTAATTAGGAAAAATTTGTTTTGAATAAATGTAATAGTAAAAACAGAAACGAAAAATTACGATGGTTAACTTAATAATGGGTATAGCATGGGGTTAATGAAAAAAGACAAGGGTTTAATAAAAATAAAAACTGTTCTAAATAAATTATATGGAAATATTTATAACCTATAAATTATAATTCCTTATAATATTCAATTTTGGACCTTATTATCTTGTCAAAAAATGTGGGTAAACATTTTTATTTTCAAAAATTACATGTCAACCACTCACCTCACTTATAAAAGGTGACCCCTACTCCCATACAATTAAAATCGTAAAACCCTTTCAGTTAATACATTACCCACAAATATCTTCAAAAATTCCATTATATAATCATATAATCCTTAGTTTTGGAATAATTTCAACTAGGTAGGCATTTATTTTAACCTTGTGGAGATTACCCAAAGAAGATGTAATATTATTCAATAAGTGTTTTCATTTTACTAAACCATTATATTACAATAAAATAAATATTTATCAAATAAAAATATTTTTATATATTTTTTAATTACTTAAATTCAACCCCAATTCCATCAAATTTTTTTTGAAATCATCATTCATGTGTATGGAAGACTACCACCTCGTGAACCAATGGAATTTTTTTCCATTACCACCTCTCATGGTTCGTATGATGATGTATATAAATTATATATAAATTATATATAATATCATTATTATTCTAGATTAATTATATGAAATTTTAATTTTAAATTTACATTCACTATTGGGATACGATAACATTACTCTTCTGTGTAGAATACTAACATCTAACGAACTGACATCATTCATTTTTTCCATTAATTCTTTAAAAAAGGTAATAAGGACAATTTTTTTGAATATATTTCATATAAGTGAAATATATATGATATTAATTTAATGTTTTTAATTTTAAAAGGATTATATATCATTTCTCTATTAAATTTTCAATTACATGAAGATGATTACATCATCTGTGTACGTGTGGACTACTGCCTTCATGAAGCGATGTGTCTATATTTTCATCACCACACCACATAAGTGATATGTATAATTATATACAAATAAATAATATTATATTTTTTATGTTTTTATATTTATGTATGGAAAAATTATTACTTAAATCTATTCCATATTAATCATTGAAAAATATAAAGGTTACACACTCATATGTATGGACTACCATCTCAAGAATCATAGCATACTTCATTTTTCAAAACCATATATTGTGAATTATCACCAAAGTATATTTATTTTATAAATATTCTAATAAATTAATTATTATTTTTCTTTATATGATAAAAAATATAATATGTACAAGAACTAGAACATTCTTGACAATGCACGATTGAGATAATTAGATAATAAACCCCAAGAATGAGGAAAATAGAGAAATATAATTAACAAATGGGTTATATGATGTTATAAAAGGATAATATATGAAATTATATATAATAATTTGATTTTTTGAAAGTTAATTACATGTTTAAAAAAACTATATTGGAGGTGAATTCATGTTTAACCAAAATTAAACCAGACAAATGGTACATTGTCTCAATTTCAAATTATTAATTCATATTATCTAATTATACACACAATTTCATATATATGGTGTACATACTTCTATTTTGGAATGTAAAATAATTAATACATAATACTAAATGTTATTATATGTTTCAATTTTATGTATTTTATCAAAGGTTATATGACATGAAAATTTCCAAGTGGTAAGGAATATCATAACACATTTTATTTTTATTTTGATATATTACTTCATTGTTGTCATTGATATTACTGTATTATCTATGTAATGATTTCTTAATATCATTTGTTTTATTTAGAAATTATTTATTTGTACTTAAATTTGATACACATAATTGACTCATTGAATAATTCCCACTTCAATGATATTATCATTGTTAGTGATTTAATCTCATGTTTGATGTCATTAAGACATATTTATTAGATATTCACCTAATCAGTTTTATATGGTTTATATAGTTAAAATTTTATTTATTTAAATTTAATAAAAATTTATTAATGATGGTTAATGTTTTAATTCATTTTAATACATATTCTTTATACAATGTATATAAATATTTCATTTATCATTTACAATTATTAAATATAGTGTTTATTTTCATTGTTATTTGATTAAATGGGAAAATATTGACAAATACATGTTCTTTACAAGATGTAGATATTTTTTATAATGAACATATTTATTGAATTAAATTCATTATTTGATTTGTGGGTAATTCATTATGTATGTAGTGATCGTTAGACCTTTAATTATATATCCCATCGATGCATCTGTAGGTCTTTTGAGAAACAATCCCTAAGCTAGAATTAAAGAGGTTCTTTTCCTATAATTCTAAACTATCAATTGAGAGGTATTTGTGATTGAAATATAATGATACCTTATATCATGAAGTGTAATTATTATTCATTTCCTTTATTTATATTTGTGTTATTCTTATTATTCGTGTGATTTCCCAATGATACTATCTATGCATTCATTTCATTTTAAATTTACTAATTAAATGGAATTTGATTTTAGTAATTCACCATTTCATATTTATTATGTCTTATATGATCGTGATATAAATATTATTTAAATGTAATATGTGTTCAGATATTTACCATTCTATTTCGTTTGTGATTATTAATCCATGAAATCTTCTACATTATATAATACTAAATTATCATTGGAGCTCATAATTATTATTTTTCTATTTCCAAGTATCCATTAAGTTTAATATGATTAATATTAAATTATAATATATGTAATAATTATATTATTGGAAAAAATTATTTTTAAATTTTTGATTTCAAATATATTTCAAGACCGAAGAATGAATCTAACTTGCTAAATCTAAATAACTATATGGTCACTCAGGATGCTATTAATTTTATTTTATGCCAATGAAGTATATTAGACACTGACACTAGTATACTAGGATTGGGGTCACTATACATGGTATCAAATGAATTTTAGCATAATCAATGGGAATTGTATTTATGAAAACGTAGATTATGATAATAACCCTATAATTGACAGTGGGGATAATTATATAACAGTGTCCAAATATTTTTATATGTTAGTGTTTATATGGTTTTTCCAAGAAATAAATCTTTTTATGGATAATATATATGGTTATGGATCCCACACCAATGTACATGGGGTTAATAACACTGAAATATGAACATTTCCCATTCATCTGTTATTTTATGGGAATATGATTTATTTTATTCCTATTGAAACTCTCATGGGATATTATTTTTATAATCTACATTTTTTTAAAATCATTGTGAATGATTTTAATTGATGATGGAAATTAATAACCGAGGTTAAATATTTTGGGTCTTAGAAATATAAAAAAAGGATTCCGGATTTTAACATCATGTAATTATATGGTTTTCAATATATGATTATTATTTATCACACAATTATTTTTGGTTTTATTTAATGGATAAATATCTAATGAATCATGTTAACATTGACTATAAGTGAAGTGGTGAATTTTTGTAAACAATGGGTTGATGAGTAGAGTTAATGATATTATCTTCATAACTAGTAATTAATCACAAAATATGATTAGAAACATATTCATTAACTATCTCATAAACTCACATAAGATATGAAGTATGCAGTTATATAATATCGGTAGTGGTGGAGACCATAGAGGGAAGGAGAATCGATTTCCATCATGTGAGATACATAGAAAAAGACACCCTGGAATGTGCCACAATGGGAAGGTAAAATAATTTATGTATGGAATCATATGATATAATGTAATGAATTAATGAGGTAAATCTATTAGTTTTATTGAAGGAAATAAAACTATTCCAAGGGATATATTTATAGATATTTTTTCATAAATGATGATAACCTGGGAATTATACAAGTAAATTCTCTAATATAATGGATATCTTATATACCACGCAAGATCCTATGTTCAAATAAAATGTATTAGTTATTTATTAATTTATATTTATGAATGAAATTATAGGAGTACATTAAAATGGGTATTATTATTATAATAATAACAAAATAACTAAGGGTTTAGTTGAATTTTAGAAACATATCTATTTTCATTAACATTAGTGTTATCAGTATCATCATGAGATTATGATTTCAAATTTCATAATATAATAAATGTCCTAAAAAAATCCTTCAGTTTTATCTAAGGGGACACTACCAATATTAGTGATGTTTTTGGGAGAAATTTATCGGAATACAACACATTGGTTTTGCATTTAAAAATATAAAAAACAAAATATTGTTAAATGTTGCCTTAATAATTAATAAACATATGTTTTATGGTATTGATAACATTTTGTGTCAATATTCTAATTTATGACATTTTAAAAATATAAAAATTTGATTATTATAAATTTTGGGGACAAATATATATTGAGTGTTGAGTCAATATGGTTTCTTTATGACTTTTACATTCCTTCAGGTTTTGAAAATCATAAGCACTCTATCTTAATGAAAAATGTATTTTATCTTGATAAGGAAAAATTTTCTCTCCTTAAGGAAAATTTCCTTCCCCAAGGAAATTTCCACCATACCTAGATTTTATTTCATAAGGGAGATTTTCCTTCCCTATGGAAAATCTATCTTTTCCATGTTTTCATTGTTCATATCTTATTTTCACTAAATCTATATCATTTTATTTCAATGTGGAAAATTCAATTTCGTAACTAAATCCTCAGAATCATATAAATACTTCGATATAGAGCATTTTATTTTTAGGATCCTAATTAAGAATCTGAACTCTCTTATTTAGAATCCGAACATTCTATGTTCACACTTCAAAATTTCTACGTTCAGACTCCGAATTCTTTGAATTCAGACTCCGAACATTCTGAGTTCAGAATTCGAATTCTTATGAATTCAGACACCGAATTTCATTAAAATCTAGACCTCAAAATTCCATTGAATTCATATTATGAATAATCTAGAAAACAGAATCTGAATATCCAAGTATTTTAGACATCGAATAATTTTTAATTCGACTCTGAACTTTTCCAATACACTCCGAAAAATAGTTTTGGTTAGCCAGCCATATTTTTCTTTTACTTGATAAAGCTATGAAACGATGTTGTAATTTCTGTTACTAACTAACCATTATTTGAGAGACATGTGTAAATGTCCCTATGAGATTCAAGGAAAAATATGACTGTTGGATAAGTGCTTATAAATAGGAGCTCATTGGAAGGAGATCATAACTTTTGGACGACTGTTCTAAAACTCTAGAGATTACATGCATTTGAATTGATTTCTAGAGAGAGATACTATTATGCTTACTGCAAACTAAACATATTTTTCATATTTCTTCATGTGACTCCAAATGTTACTGAGTACATTCTAGGGCTTCCAGGGATAGGAAGACTGAGGTGTTGACTAACTTAATGTTCAAGGACTTCCTTGTGTGGAAGACAGAGGTGTCTAAAACCTTGAAGTTGAGGGCTTGTGGGGATAGAAAAACAGACTCCGATATTATTATCTAGGAATTAACCAAGTGTGGGTAAGATAGAATTTCTTGAAAGTATAAATCAAGGGATCTTTATCGATGGTTTTTGGATACCCTTTACATTGGGTTAAAATATTTTTTATCTGTTACTTGTATTGTTTCAAGTTTGTTTTTCTCTGCATTTTGATAAATAAGAAAAGTATTACTATCATATACATTCATATACTTGTACTCTGATTAGTAAGAATCTATACGCATTAATGTATAATATTAATCTTTGTGAACTTTTCTTAAGTTTCATTTCCAGCACCATATTTCTAGAACCTAAATTTCTGGAACCATATTTCCGGAAGCTAGCATGTTTATAGAAATAAGAGGCCTTGCGAATTTACCATGTATAACCATATTAAACATAGTTTTCCTTAAGGTTTAAAACTATGGTTTTATACAAACATTAATGGTTCTAAATTAATTTTTAAAGTATACAATTCACCCCCCCCCTATTTTATATTGAGCATATACATTCATCATTTCGATCCTATATTGACAACCAAAGTAAAGAAGTTCATTCAATGATTTTTTTTCAAGGATGTCCATCATATTTTTTTGGGAATTTTATAGTAATTATATTAATATAGTTTTCGAAAAGGACAACCCTCATTATGGGTGTCAACCCACTAGATCTTAAAAGACCATAGGGGTTGAAAAAATAGTTGAATGGTGATAGGGGATTAGTGCATACCACAAGCATATGTGATTTCATTGTAAATATTCCATTTTTTTAGTGAAATGATTTGATGAATAAATAGAAATGATTAACATGTGATATTCTGCTGGTTTTCATAGATTAATTTATTATATTGGATAACTAGTTTTAACTATATTTTCTTAGGAAAATAATTAATGAAGTAATGAATGAATTTTTATTCATATATTGACATTAGTTCCCATTAAAAGTGAATTTTAGTGCTCTATGAATAATAAAAATATATTAGTATATTAATTTCTTGGCTAAATCAATGAATTATAATTCGATGGAAGCACAAAAAATGATAAAATTATGATTTTAAAATAGAATCTTATCTTGCATTTGTATTTCATTATATTCACAAATAGTTAAATAATTTATCATCTTTAAATAATAGACCATAAAAGAAAACATTTAACCCATTACCTTCATATTTGATGAATACAATATTCTTTTAAATCATCCAATATTTTATGTTTTTATGTCTCGATATTTCTATTGACCATTACACTTCATGTGATCAGTGAAATTTATCACATTATATATTTATTTATTATATTCTTCATTGTACTCGTATTCAATTTCCACCAATGTTATCCTATATAGAAACCTAGTTGTATGTTATTATATATGAGTTTTATTACTTCATATTTCATATTAATATGTGGATAGTTTATAAATTCTTTATACAAATGGGGGGTTTTAAAAAAGTAAATATTGAAATTTCTAACCAATAATTTTTGTGAAAAAAATCAAATTACCATGAAAAAATTTATTAATTTCTCGGTATAATGTAACTCCAAAAAATTATAAATTAATAACATAATCATATTCAAAATTAAACACCATGATTAAACCACCAGCAAAATATATTTTCCAAAATTTAATCTCTTTGATAGCTTGTGGAACACAATAAAGTGAGTCCAAATCAATTGTAAAATTGTATACCATTATAAAAAAAATTATTTAAATTGGAATTTATGATTGATATGAAAAATATGATTGTTATGATTTTATATTTATATAAATAATATTTCAATCAAATATATGAATATAATTATTTCTACAAAACTATATTTTCTCTAAAAAGAGATTTAGTTATGATTTTCACACGTAATTTAAATTATTTTTTATCACATTTTTGAAATGTGTTTTAAAAAATAAAAATCATATTCTAAATCATCTAATCAGAATTAGTTTATGATAAATGTTTTGTATTTTTCTGAAATGTATCAATTTTAATGAATACTAAAAAATATTGATATTTAAATGAAAAGAGCCATTATTTTTAAAAAATATACAAAGATAATTTCTATAAAGCGTTAGGTTTATATTATAAATATCCCAATTTAATATCGATAAATAAAATTGTTTAAATTTCAATAATTTTCATATTTAATTACTATATAAAAAATTTGAAATAATATGAACATTTTCTCATTGAAACCCTGCTTTCTCCTCACATCTTGGGGATTTATTTATATTACATTTTTTATCCTTTGTGAATGGAGTTTTTCATAATGAATTCTATATTTGGAATTATTTTCATTAATATTATAAAAAAAATCAACTTAAGTTTTGACCAAAATGAATATTAACTAAAATACAAATTATTTACCATGGTTTAGGAAAAAGAGGTCCATTATGTGTTAAACAAAAAATATAATGCTTAAATTTACCTAAAATATTTTCTAAAATCTATTGTATTGACATATTTATACCATATTATGTTAAATTATTGATATTAATCCATTTTTAACCTATATAATGTGAAAAAAATCTCTACAAATTTTGTATGAAAAATTAAATAAATACAATATTATCACTTATAAAAGGCCACCCCACTCTTATTTTATTCACACCTTCAAACCCATTTCGTTCAGCCATTCCCTACCCAAACCACATCCCAAAATCCTAATCCTCATCCTAGAATCCTTAATTCATTATGACAATTAACACCTCCAAATTATAAAATAATAACATTGTATTCAATACCATATGTGATAAGAAACCCCAGTTTTAAATAACCTAGAAAATATATTTCATTACTTTTAATCATTTTGATAGCATGAAGAACATAAAACCATAGTTTAAATAAATTATAATATATAATATCATTACTAAATATAAATTAATTTTGTGTGTGTGATAATTAATAACTAAAATTTTAAATTTATTGTTATATTTTAATTAGGAATAAAATAATATTCATTTGAATGAAAAGAAAATGAATAGTCTTCTGTAAAAAAAATATTTTTTTAAAATGATGGTTTAGCCATTATATGTGCACATAATTTAAAATTAATAGTAAAAATTTATATAAAATTAATTTTACAAAATAAAATTAAATTTTTTTAAATAATCATATCATAATTACAATAGAGTTAATTTTTTTAAATTTTTTGAAATGTTATTTTTTTAATAGTTAAAGATATTAAATTTTAATTGAAAATATTGTATTCTTATAAATAATATGAATTTATAAATAATAATTTGAATTTGATTTAATGTAAAATTTTATCAATTTTATATAAATTATTCTTTTTTATTTCATTGCAATCATTTTTGTCCTGAATATATAGACAAAAACATTGTAAAATTTTTATCATTTTCTCTTCAAAATACCACTTTATCTTCGAGTCTAATGGGTTAATTTTTAATTAAAATTTCTGAATTATGGGATTGGAATTTTTATAAATGTTAATTTATTTTATCTAATATGGTATACATAATTTTTCCCTTAATTAATAATGAAAACAATAAAAAATAATTACCCCGGTTAAGGTAAAAATGGTTTTACTATGGCGTTAAAGTAAATAATTGAGGGATAAATTTACCAATTAAAATGAATAAAATATAATACATGGATATATGAAGAATTTTTATATTATATTTTCAATAATTGTTCATTTGTTTTATTTTTTTATGATACAATCATGGGTATTATTGAATCATTTCAAAAATCAAAACTGTGTCACCCACCACAATTATAAAAAGGCCACTCCAACTCCTCCATTATTTACACTATTGAACCATTTTTTTCTTCAATGACCCACCTGAATGAAATAACTATTTTCCTCCACTCCTCTTATCATCTCTTTTTTGGGATTAAATCCAACCATTGTGGTATTTTAGTGAAAACATAGGTAGGGTACTCAAAGAAGAGGTAACATTTTCCAACAATCGTTATTTTTTTACTCCTTCCTCCACCTACCCCAATTAGTAATAAAAAATTTTGTTATAAAAACCCCATTTTATTATATATACTATGATGTTTTTGTATTAATTGAATTTCCTATGATGATCTCTACTTACGTCAAATGGGTTATGAAATCATCATTTTTGTGTTTGGAGGACTGTCACCTCGCAAACCGATGTCCTTTGTTTTTCCATTACTAAATATCATTATTGAATATGATGATTGATATAGATTATATAAATAATGTTTCTAACATAATTATAACTCATTATTAATTGCATCACATATTTAATTTTTTAAATTTCCATTCCTTTGGGTATACGGTAACATAAGAAATGTGTATGGCGGACTACTGCCTCATGTGGCGATGTGATTCGTTTTTCAAAATCACATTACATGGATGGTAATTAGTATAAAAATAATGAATATATGTGACATACATGAAAAAATAATGGTATTAGTGAATATTTATCACTTTGAAAAATATAATATATGATTTTTTGATTTTTACACTGGAAAATGATAAAACAAATTTGTGTATGTGTGGACCGCCACATTTATGAAGCAATGTGACTGTCTTTTCATAACCACACCACATGGATGATATATATATATATATATATGAATATTTAGAGAAATAATATGGTATATGTTATATTATTAACACTATGGGAATATAAAATATAACTCATTGTCATTCTACAATGATCGTTGTAAAATATAAATATTTCTGAAGCTAATATATGGGAAATTATCTTCAAGATTGAAAATGAGTACATTTATCATAACCATTAGTCAATATTGGCATAAATATTATGATCTGTTTAAAAATTTGATAATTATTTTACTATAATTATTCTTTACTTTATGTAGATATATAATATTAACAATTTCCAGATCATTCAAAATGAAACATGCATGAGAAACCGTGAAAATTAACATAAAAAACAATGAAATTAAAGATGTATTATTAAACAACTGGTGAAAATATGTTATATATTGATCATACATGAGACTATAAATATTAATATGTTTATCAAATTAGTGAATAACATATTTAAAACCACTATATAGGCTGTTAATGAACATTAAATCAAATTGAAGTTTGAGGTAAGGACATCATCTTAATTTCCCTTCATTGAAGAATATTGTATTATTATTCAACTAGTTTTATTTATATGGTGTATATACTTCACATTGACATGTAAAATCATGATTAATTAATAATTATTTTTATTTTAATGTATCAATTTTAGTTATTTAATTCAATTGTAATGGAATTGAAAATTACTAATTAGTAAGAGTTACTGTAGGTTCTTAAATTATTTTATTATTGTAATATTTTTCTTGAAATAATAACATTAATGTGTTCATTTTTCATTTTAAATTAAATTTCACAAAAATATACATATTATTTTGGGATGGATATTTTTATTTCCTAAACTGTATAGCAATTTTACATTTGGGGTATTCATTAAATGTTAATAGATTAACTAGAAAAATATTGATAAATTCATTTCATTTACTCAATAATGATAACTGATGATAAGAAACACTATTTAGTATTTAGATATATTCTATTATATATAAAGAATTATTTCGATAGAAAATTAATTTTTGGGACCTAGTTATAGATATTCCTGTGATACATTGGTCTTCCCACGGGATAGATTAGTTGGACATCCCTAGTTAAATGGGTTTCTACCCATAGTTTTTAAATTTTCTTGAAGATGGTTCGTGAAGGTAGAGGTATAATGCTCCAAGGAAACATGAAGAGAAATAATTAATCATTTGATTCATTTATAATTTATTTATTATTATCCATGTTATTTTCACAATGATATGATGTCTAGATTCACTTCATTCATAGTTTATTGATTAAATGATGTTTGTTTTTTGTGACTTATATTTCCATAATGACTATGCATTCGAGTAATGATAGTTATGTTATTGATCATATGTCATTAATTTTAGTTATTTACCTTTTTATAATTATTATTTTAGAAAATAATTCAAATAAAGTTTGTTTTTATTTAGTTACTTCTACATGTTTATTATGCTGATTGATTCATGATAATTGTTGTAGTACTTAACCCTTATTCTGAATTCATCATCACACTTATTTTTTGTAAATTACCTAAGAATATATGTGGTGTGAAAAAAATGATATGTATGAATATTCTAGATGGAATAATCATATAATCTATAAAAAGTGTGTTTGAATTGTTTTATTAAAATGTAATAGTACACTCATGTGTATAACTTGTTTAAAAATACTTCTACAATATTTGATCAATTAGGATTTTATTCCTTATCACATATGTGAATGTATTAATGTATTAACCGTGCCTTGAAAACTATGGTTGGGGTTACTCTAGTTGTTATCAAAGGATTTTTAATAGAAACCCATTGAACTAGTTGAAGGATGACATAAAATAGGGAACCCAACCCTACGATAAACATTGAATATAAAGGAAGAATAACTAACTAATGTTTTGGTATGGAATATTTTTTGTAGTTTATCTATTCAATGCATCCCATTATGGATACTAAAAGTGGACATGGTTCTGGTACATATATATATGGGTAATAACATCAAAAAGGCTGTATTGGGTTTTACTTGATTGTTAGCTATTGCATGACAACATGCCTTAATATGAGCCTAATGTGTCACATATATGGAATATGCTGAGTATAATTATAATTTTTCCTCACGAATCATTGTGAGAAAATTTAATAAGTATTTAAAATGAATAAAAATTTTCAAGAAAAATTTTATTATATGGAAAATAATGTGACATATTTTAAACAGCACATAAATGATTATATGGTGTTCCCACTATTAATATTTTTTCATACCGTATGATTTTTGGTTTAACTCATTGGATGAAACCCCAAAGAGTAATGTTAATATTTAATATGAAAGAATAAGTGGTGACAATGAGAAACTAAATTGGATGATGATGGGAGTAAAATATACTATGAGTATTACATGTCATTTATCCAAACATTTGACTAACAACATAAACCATAACCAACTACTAGACACACTAGAGAAGGGATGGATGTAGTTCAATTAATTCTTGAGTGATGGAGACCATGGATAAATAATTCCTTTATTTCTATCGGGTAATAACTATTGAAGGTGACACATATTAATGTATCTCAGTGGAACATGAAAATTTATATATATGAAATTGATGGGAATAAAGTAAATAATTACTAAGGAAAAATTAACAGTATATCGGAAGAAAATAAATATCATCCAATGTATACAGTTATATCTTATTTTCATAAATGTGGGGAGCATGGGAATTATCCAAATCAATTTTCCCTTATAGTTTTTATATTATAGAGTAATAAGGACTTATGATTAAAAAAAATGGATGAAGTATTTATGTATTTGGATTTTGAATAATAAACAGTAAAATTATTTTTACCAATAGAATTTTTGTTATCATAATCCTGAAACATCAAAACATTATGTTGAATTTCAGAATAATATGTTTATTCATTAAATTAATAGAAAAGTATAACATCATGGGTTATGATTTTATGGTTAATAATAAGTTTAAATATATAAAAAATCTTTTTAGGTTTTGTGTTATGGATTTCTCCCATGACAAATTATAATTTTAATATATTTTTGAAATGTATAAGTTTTAGGGAAATTATTAATTGTGAAATAGTGGAATTAAATTTTATAAATATATGTTTATATTTATTTATAGAATTTAGAGTTAATATAATCATTAATTACACTGTAATTATAGTAAAATAATATTTTTAGGCATTATGGTAATAAATAATAAAAATATAAATAAATTGTATTGAAATCCATAGTAAAAAATTTTATTTAATGATTAATTTTATTGGAAGTAATTCCATCATAATTTTTAAGGAATGATTTGTGAATTATATTATTATTATTTTAGAAAAAGGAAACAATGCATATCCAGTGATAAAATATAATCTATAGTAAGTACATAATGATTGAACCAATGATTAATGGATTAGAACTATTTAACACATGCCACTGTACAACATGATATCTAGGTCAATATGGCATTTTTGTAGTTAACTTTTTTTAAAAAGTAAATATTTTTGATGATGCATTGGTGTCAATTTTTGGATTAGAGTTTAATTTATTATATTCAATAAATTTTTTGTGATCATATTTATTTTGGGAAATACATAAAGACATATAGAAATAGTTTTCACACTTTTAAGGATACTATGATATGTTGATAGTTAATTTTAGTTCATCCAGAAAAAATTTATTTTTTTTATATTCAGTTTTTTAGAAAGTGTTGAATTATAAATAGATAAATTTAAAACAAAAGGACGAAATTTCACTTAAAAATAGAAATTTATCAATTAAATGTACTTGTTTATATTTAAATAGTTTTAAACAATTTATGAACAATAGGAAAAGGATATGAAACCAAAAGTTTACTATATTACATTCATATATGATGAATTAGATAGTCAATTAAATCAACATATTTTTATCAGTTTGATACCCTTCAAATTATATTTATCATTTACTTTATTATTATCAATGAATTCAATCACTCTCTAATATTATTTATTCTATTCATTAATGTGAAAATAATTAATTTCCATTTAATTATATCAAAATTTGAAACAATGTTATTTGTTATTCCATATAAATATTATACTTCTATTTTTCTCTTATTAGGGGGATATTTTATTAACCCATTTATGATGTGGTTTTTCATTAAAGGTATTTCAAAATTAAAACCCCTTTATCATAATGATCATGTTTAAATTTCAAGGAGGAAATTTATTTATGTTGGTGAGAATTTAACATTAAAAAAGTCTATATTAATACCTTTTAATATGATAGGTTATGTTACAAGAAACACCAAGAATAAATATCGTATAATATATATTTATTTAAATTTAATCTCCTTGAAAGTTTGGGGAACACACAACTCTATGTCTAAATGAACTGTAATATAGTATACAACTATAACATGGCCATTAAATTTGCTGGTAATAATAGTACAAATAAAAATATTAAAATTGTGGTTATGTATCAGTTAGGAATAAAATAATAAGAATTTTAAATAAAAATAATCATTTTATGAAAAACTGTATTTTTTTAAAAATATTACATAGTCACTCTTTGTCAAAAATAAATATATTTAATTTTTTCACTTTTAGAGAATTTATTTTAAAAATTAAATTTTATTTTTTAAAAAGTAATATCAAAATCTATATAGAAGTATTTTTATGGAGTTTTGTATAATGATTCATTTCATTGTGGATACTGAAAAATACTGAATTTTAATTGAAAACTATCTTTTAGATTAAATAATATATAATATAAAATTATAATTTAAATTATTTTGAATGTAAAATAATTTTAATATTATATCAATTTTCCAATTTCTATTTTTGGAATTATTTTAATTTTGTTTTTATTTATAATAGATTTCAAAACATTTGAAAATTTTCTCTTTAGAAACTTTATTTCCCATCTCATCTTTGGGAATTATTATTATTTAATTTCTTCCACTTATGTAAATTTAATTTACAAAAATTGGATAAATATTTTTAATAGAAATAATTTATATTATATAATAATTGAACTTAATTTTTACAAAAATGAATAGTGAAAGTAGTAAACATTAATTTTAGTGGTTACTATAATAATGGGTTTACTGGGTGAAAAACAAAAATAATATGGCATAAAATGATCTAAAAACATATATAAAATATATTCGTTCGAAATATGTATTACTTATATGTTATAGGAATTATAATAGTCAAATATGGAGGCCTTGGAAATATAAAAACATAACTATGATCGAATCATTCTAAAAATTAACAAGTGTGCCAATCACCTCAATTATGAAAGGCCACAAAATCTCATCTCATATTCCCACCATAAAACCATTTTGGTTGGGAAAATACATTAAAAATAACTTTTTGAATCCCCTACTCTCAACCTATAATCCTTATTTTGGGAATGAATCTATCCTAGGAAGTATTGTGGTGTAAACATAAGGAGGATACCAATATAAGATGTAATGTTCTTCAATGCAAATTTTTATTTTATTTCATCCTCGTACTCAATACTTTATTATTACAAAATGATTATATAATATGATTAGTATAATAAATATAATGAGATGTTTTGATAACAATTAAATGACCAAAAACCATCTACACTTCCATCAAATGGGTTATAAAATCATGATTTGTTTGTTGAGCGGACTACCTCCTCACAATCTAATTCTAACCCAAATGTCGTTATGATTCAGTAAAAATTTAAATTTTCTTATATTTCATAATACTAATGTACAGTGTTAAGAAGGTTCAATCCTACAGGGAAGGTATATTGACCATCTTTCTTTTACTATTTCTCAAACACCCCATTGTTTTCAGCAGTGGGTAAAGGTTTGTGATTTTTTTTAATTTTTAATTTTGCAATTTTTTTTATTTTTTTCATCCCAAGAGAAACATGTTCAAACTAAAATATTATTAACTATGTGATAAAAATAAACTAAGACTGGGCCATAATGAACAACAAAAATAATAGATGATTAAATATGAATAATCAAGAGACATATCCTAGGAAAATCTATTCTACTAATTTTGAAAGGAAACCTAATCACATAAAATTTTTTTGCAATGTACCATTAAAAAAATTAATGCCTTATTTCCCTATCCAAAATATAATTCAATCATATTGATCAATAATGGAGTTTGAAACTACAAGAATGGTTAACTGTGAGGATAATTTTTTAACATGAAAATAGAAAAATCTCTTCATTTGTTATGATGTTTTTTTGAATTAAAATATTTAAAATCAGTATCCATGATTAGACTCACTGAATGAATGTTCAATTTTGAAATTATATGCAAGTGGTATGTATCATTGTGATGATTTCATAATTGATCTCACTGATCAATTCTGAAGGAATTAAAATTACAAGTAAAGAGGTAAATTGAAAACAACTAGAAGAAAAATAAAATCCATGGAACCAAGATTTGGTCTAAAACCATATTTATATTTTAAAAAGAAAAAAATTTAGTTATAGAATAAGAAATTAAGAAAATATAGGGGATTTATGTGAACTCCACTACGAACTACAGAATTTTTTCCTTCACTTCCCTTAATTCTTCTCAGATGTTTGAGAATGGTTCTCTAAGTTTCTGCTCTACTCTGTTACTCTGTGATATCAATCGTCAGTTGGGAAAAAAGGTTCCTCTATCATTTCCTACTGTAATGATTTTAATCAACTTTGATATGATGTCCCATGACCTCAATTTCCACTGATATTGTCTTGTACTTCACAACGCATCATCACAAAAAAATTGACTACAACACACATCACATTATCTTTTCCCTTGTAAATAACTCCTAACCAGTTCATTAGAGTGAACATCGCTAAGATTCTATATCTGCATTGAATCTCCACATCAAAACATAGTATAAAAATGTTAAAACATTTTAAAAAATGAAAATAAGCATAATTAAATAGATTGAAAAAATTGTTAAATTATTATAAGTTATTTATTGTTAATTAAGTTGTTATTAATGTTTTTATGTTTATACTTTTATAGAAAAAATTATAACTAATATTATTTTTTTAAGATTAAATTTTTATTATTATATTAAGTTTATTAAAATATTATGTTAATTAAAATATTAATTTTAATATTATCATTAATGTTTATTAATTGGTTTATTAGTATAGTTTTTATTATTTATAATTATATATATTTATAAATTATTTTATTATAATTATTTGATGTTAAATGTAAATATTAATGTATTATTTAAATTTAATTATTTTAGTTTATTAGTTTAAATTAGTTTTATTAATTTAATTTTAAATCTATTTTTTTAAATTAATTATTTTCACATTATATTATATTATTATAATATTTTTATGTATTTTTTTATTATTTATTATATTTATTATATTTATATATATTTTTTAAAATGATTTTTTTAAAAAGGCCCCCTATCTTCCCCATTGAAAAACACTATGGTGGTTTCACTGTTTCATGGAGCCATTGTAAGGGAGATGGGGATAATGTGATGGTGAGGCTGTAGAATCATGGTTATTTGGTGCCGACATCGCAAAGGGAGTAGAGGAGGAAGGCAGTGGAGGTTAGCAACAGGGGGAAATAGGAGGCGCGCCTCACGTGGAAACCAAGGAGGCTACGGACGGTGGAAGGGTGGTTGGGTTGAGATATTTGAAGGTGAAATGAATGTCGAAGGGATGTTTAACTGAGTAATCATCTATTGGAAGATAGAAAACACTTTAGTAACACTGACATGAGGGGTCAGTGTGATGAGATTGAAATGAACAAATCTCTATCAGTATCAAAAAAATGGATTGTTAGACTCACTGATAGCCAATTAAAAATTCATTAGTGGGACATATTAAATTTTCGGTCTCACCGGTAGTTAAAAAAGAATGCAAAAATTACTCCTAAATATAATCGTCATAAGTGAACATATAATAATTGATTATATAAAACAGAAACTATCATTTAGATTAATTAAATTATTAAATTAATTAACTGATTAAAAACAGAAAACTAAAAATAAAAAGGCTATAATTAAAAACTAAAAATAGATAACTAATATACTAATAATATATTATTAATTAAATTTAGATTATGACTAATAATTATAAAGTTATATTATTAATTCAAAAAAAATAAATTAATATTATGAATTAATATGATACTAAATTGATAAAATATTAAGATGAAAATTCAGTAAATAATTTTATTAAACAGATATCAGTGTGTGAAAGAGAATTGGGGCAGTGACTCATTGATTCACCGATAGTGGAAAAGGAATGTTAGAGGAATTCGTAGTTTTTTGTGGTACCAATAGTTTCTATGTGTTTGTCATTGAGACCGAAATACTAAAAATAATATCAGTTACTTAAAATTGAAAACATTAATGTTAACTAAATATTTAATAATCTAAAATAATTAATCAATTAACTAAATTAAGTCTAAGAACAAGTTATTATATTAAATTTAAACTTTAAAACATAACTTATAAAAATTAACAGAACAATTAATCATAAAAATTTAATAAATTAATTTATTTTAATCGATCTAATTTAAAAGATATGATATTAAATTAATAACAGGGTTATATAATTTGATTAATTACTTTGTAAAACAAATCATATTAATAAAAATGCTATAAGATTAAAATTTCAAAACTAATTAGTAAATTATTATTTTAGAAAAGTTAGTTTTATTAAATTAATAATTTTATAGACTGAAATTACATATTTATATATAAATATTGATTAATTAATAAATTTATTTATTAAAATATAAATGTGAAAATATTTATCAAAAAGGTGAAAATAAGATAATTTTTTAAAAAATTATTATAAAATGATGAGGCAAACTATGTAAAATTAAATCCACATCAAATTCCCCCACACATAAATTTTTATGCCTCATATAATCTCATGTTCTATTAAAATGGAAAAAAGTAGTGTTTTTTTAAATCGGCTCAAAATTATAACATGTATAATAGTTTCAAAACAGAGGACAGAAAACTGTTGAAAGTATTTTGAAATGTAATACTCAATTAAAATCGTGTCGATTTTCAAAATTCTTTTGGTAATATAGAAAAAAATAATAATAATCTACCAATTAGAGTGTGCTACATCATATCTAAAACTAAATAATGACTTATTTTCATTCAAATCCATGTTCTTTTTCAATAAGTGAAAAAAGGATAAATATTAGTGGAATTAAAAAAATTAGCAAAGGAATATTATAAATTGACTCTACCTTAGGTTCAAAAAATAAATATATTTTTTGAATCTCACTAATTATACAGGCTAAATGGTTACATAAAAATAATTTGTCACCTTTTTCATTTGCAGTTCATCATTCCTCTCACCTTAATGAATTACTATTTGTCCCTGGACACTTTATTAAATTTTTCCAAGTCATGTAACATGTTCTATGAACTGTGAAAATGAATGTATTCAAATTGCACAGAGGGATTTTTTAAAGAAATTCACCTTGTCTCTAGGGCCTCATAGATTTGCCCTAGGTTCCCAAATACCCCTTTTACTCTAGTTTAAAATGATCCACATAAAAACCATTTAAAAGTCACACCAAGGTGATTCATTTTAATAATTTAAATAATGGTGTGCCCCCTAAGATTGTGTTCAATCATCCAGTTCTTATGATTTAATGTCAAGTTTTTTCAGTTATTTACCCAGAATATTTATTATTTTTTATCTAGTAGTGGTAGTTAATTTACATATATATAATGTGTATTTAGTTATTTAAAAAAAAATTATGCATATTCTTCTTGGTTCATGATATTTACATTTTACATTTCATTTATTTCGTATTTGAGATCACCCTTATTTTGTTTCCTTTCCCAGCTATTTTTTGAAGTGTCATTTGATTAATATTTAATGATATTCTCGAGGTAATAATGATATTATCTAAAAACATATGTTTTAATTTATAATTTCAAAAGTAATGAATGAATCAATTTTGGAACTATTATATAAGGACTCTTAAATTATTTAGTCCTTCGGGATGTAATTTCCTGTATCATATGAAAATATAATAAATAAAGACACTATATTCGAGATAATGGGGTTGGATTTACTAAAACTGTTTTGGGTTTTTTGTAGTAATTTTTGGAGTTATTTACAACCATATTAAATATAACCATTCTAAGTAATTTATTTAACTTAGTATATTATTATTGATTAGGGGTTATTGGTTTCATTTTTCATTCATTTACCATGTTATCTGGGTATATAAAATCTCTGAAATTAATATTTTAGCATTGAATGTTATATCACCGGAAAAATTCTCTAGTAAATATAAACACTACATTGTAATGGATTTGATTTTTGTTCATATATATTTTATTATTATGGATGGCCCATTCTAACTCATTTTATTTTTCTTCATCCTAATTGGCCTTAGAAAACTATGGCTTTCATGTAAAATATTATGAGAGATTGTTATTTTTCCAAGGACACAACATAATAAATTCAATAAAATCTACACGATAGGTGAACTCTCAATTCCATATATTCTATATACTACACCTCTACCTAAAATAAAGTTGTTTTTGGGATTTTTGTACCTTCAGTTATCATCATATATTTATGTCAATTGACATGTTATAAGATATTTTATAGAATTCCAATAAAACAATAAAATCATACAAATTACTAGACCATATTTTTTAATGAACATAATTGTAATCATTCATATTCCATTTGAGTCCACATTGAAACGAGAGATAAGAGAGAATATCATTTATCATTATTAAAGACCAAAAATTTTATTCTATATATAGAATGTTTTAATACAACTATTAAAATTATTAATTAACACACATAAAATCCTAGAGAGTGTTTTATGTTTTTAATCAATAATCGTTCTTAGTGGGGATGATTATTTTCTAGGGTAGTGGTTGTAATAAAATTTTTCATTTTATTTTTATACACTCCCATCAGGATAGTAGGGATAATTTTTTCTACTCGGATGGGTTATCAACAATTATAAATTTATTATTTCTGATCTTCCCTTAATCTCAATTATGTTATTTTAGTATTATGTATTGGGATATTTTATTCTCAATCTTTTTAGAGGTTCTGTTTATAATACATTACTTTTTTCATGATTATTTATTTATTTACATTATTATTCCTAAAAAATTAATTAGTTTTATTATAAGAACTATAAAAATTATATAATATATGTGTGAGACTATTTTGTTATTTCCCATAATAATCAATATGTTTTTTTAATTTGAGAATGAAATGAGGAAATATGGAGTGGAAATTAAAAATTAATGGTAAATATGATTTCTAATATTATTACTTTAAATTATTATACATTGAATATATAAATTAAATTTTATGAGACCTAACATGGGATATTAGAGAAATTAATCAATAGGTAACGAAGAATCTATCTTGGAATGATATTGATGAACAAAAGAAAATTAAATATGAAATTTTATGAAATTAATCATTAACTATAATTAATTATTATACATTAATCATATGTTTCTTTATTGTAATTATTTTTACTTTATTATTAACATGTTATGTATTATTGTATAATTTTTATTCTATATTAAATTTATAATGATATACTGAATTGAATATTTGAAATGATTAAATTTGTTATATAAATTTGTTATATGATGAAATTTGCAATAAAATATAATTATGGAATTGAAACACCAAGGGTTGAGGTTGTATTAAAATTTAGAAAATATAATTATGTGATAAGATGTAGCTCAATAATGTGTTTAAATAAAAATGAAATAATATTATTATATAATTAATGTATGTAATGTTCATAATGGTGACATTATTAATTTTATACAGTGGGATGTGTTACATTATTTTAATGGACTTATGGGATAATTACTATTGTCAACCTAAGATAAATCAATAATATAGTATTTATTATAGAGTGTTAGGGTTGATTTATAATTTACTAGTGGCATGATAAATATTTTTTGGGAAGATATATTGGTATTTGTTTTGGGACCACATAAAAGATTATTATTATATTATTATAGTTGAGATTATGGTGCCATGTGATTATTAATAATTAGTTTATGATATCTCTAGGATGTTTTCTGAGAGTAAATAGGATTATAATTTTTCCTTACACATTGTTTAACTATAATTTAATTTGATTGATGTTTAGTAACTAGGTAATTACAGAATGATAAATTAGAAAATGAATTTTTCGTTAAATACTTTGAAGGGATGACTCAAATGATGGGTATTATTGAAAACTATCAAATGGTCATCAATTTAATTATTAATTTTTATTCTAAAGTATCATGATGTTTTCAATTTAATATTTCTATTTATCCACTTCCTTTTCTATGGTGAAGTGATATTATATTTATGTGTTGTGTGGAATCAAGGTAGTGACACATAAGTACTTAATGTGTTTTAATGGATCAATGTTATAAAACATAAAAACTTTCAATGATATGACACATTTTGGGTTATTTCCGATATGGGTTGTGATAAATCAAAATTATATCATATGTCAATGATGTTGTGATAGATTGATTTTGGAATGTATGTAATTGTTTTAGACTTATTATTTTCAATATTTCCTACATGTTTGAAGATGTAATGATGTCATGGAGATTTTGAGATGGTTTATATCTTGTATTTTTATGTTTAACAGCTAGTATGGTAATGTGTTGATGCCAGAATTATTTTCATTGTATGGGGTTATAGACATGAGATTTTACTTATTATATGAGGATTTCATGAATCTAGGGAGATTGGAACATGCTGATAGATATGTCTTCTTTTTCTTCCTAATTGATTTAATGGCTGTGTAGATATGGTGGAATATAATATTAGAAAATTATGGAAATCAGTGGTGATTATGTAATAAATTTTTGTTTATGATTTTTGGATTTCAATTTTAATATCATAATCCACAAAGAATATTAATACACAATGTATTTGTTTTATTTTATTAATTCATTGATCTAATATGATAATACTATTATAGGATATATAGTCCATGGAAAACTATAAGGGAAATATTACTGTTTTGCTGTCTCGATCCATAATCATGCATAGAATAGTGTCTCCATGATTGTAATTATAAACACATTTATCTTATATGAATATTGAACAACATAGAAATATGACCTCATTAGGTACACCAAAATTCGCACCTCTTTAGATTTTGTTTGAGATTTTTTTTGGACAGACTAATAGAGATTAAGAAATATATATTTTTGAAATATACAATTGTGTCAAATAGATCATCATCGATAATTTTATTTTGTATCACACATTTTTTTGTAGATAAATGATGAGAAAGTATAATAATATAAAAATATATTTATAATGATATTATTATTTGATATTTTATTTTCATTCACATTTCTAATTGAAATACCTCCAATTTGTGTAATATATACCCTCAATGTCAGTATCCAACCAATGTCCTTTGGGAGTTGGGATTCGACGATCAACCTTATCTCTTATAATAATATAGGTTGTTTTTATTGGTTAGTGGTCCTTATAATGATTTACAAATTTCATTTTTATAGATAAGAATAATATTCTTATAAGAAATAGATGAGGCTTTCTTGGGCTAGATTATGAAAAAGTTTCATTTAGCTTAACTTGATGTGGATGTGTAGACTACAAAAAGAATGGGTATTTAGGGAACCTTGATATTGTAACAAAAAATAATAATACTGTTGAGACCAAATCTAAAAACATAAGTATTAATAGAACAATGTTTTTTATATTTATAAGTATATTGGATTAAATATTAATTTGAAAAATAAATAATTTATTATAAGTTTATTTATATAGAGAAATAATTTTAAAATTATAGAATTTTAATTTTACAAAACTAATTCCATTTTTAAATTGATAATGTCGGAATTATATTTGTTTGTCTTTTTGAAAATTTTCTAATAAATTATAATTGTTGACGAGTCGTAAAAAAATAGATCTTGTATAAAAATACATTATTTCTTTATGATTTCATGAAGACAAAATAATTATATAAAATTTATTACATTTTTTAAATAAATAAATAATTATTTTATATGCTTAATATTTATTATAAATAATTTATAACATGAAAATTATATTATATTCAAAATAAGTATAAATATTATAATTAGTGTCGAAGCAATACATGCGCAGTAGCCACAATGTCCAATTTTGTTCATTATAAAGAATATTTTAATCAAAAATATTTCTTCAATAACATTTAATGAATTATTATGTATTAATTCTATTTTTTATGGTAATTTATAATATTATTGATATATTTTATTATTTTGTTCCAAATGTGTATGAAATTCCAATGCAAGGAATGAAAAGAAAAATTAAAAAAATTTCTATGTTGCCTTAATATCTATATGGGTGATTATAAATAATTAATGAATTTTGAATTTTATTTTTATCCTAATTGACTTTTTTAGGATATTATCTTTTTTTATTTTTTATTTTTGTAAAAATTAAGATTTTTTCTTCTGTAATGATGATGCAACTCTTGTGAATGTCGATGAAAAATAAATAAAATGATTTTAAATAAATTTATAAGAATTATTAAATGACCCATATTTTGTTAAAATCATTTTCTATATGAAATTTCATACCCTTTTATCCTTTATATTCCAATTTGGTTCATTTGTTTACCAAAATAATAACTTTAGGACCTTTATGATATGTAATTAAAATATACGTCAAGGTGATCACACTGTAAACATTAGTTTTTGTATAATTTTATTATAAGTTTTTCTAGATTTTTTTTTGAAAAATAATATTATTTTGTATACTAATAAAATTATCTTCATCATTAAATTTTTATTATAATATTTTTGGGATAAATATGTACCTCAAAAACATGAATAGTAATGATGGATTAATTATTTAATTTATGAATAAAAAAATATTGATATTAAAAATAAATAAATATATTTATTTATTTATATTTATATATATTTATGTTAATTGATGAATTAATTATATTATTAATATACAGTTAAAATATAATAAAAAATTGGACTCGAATTTTAAACAACATTTTTCTATTTTTAAAGTCAAAAGTTATGACCAGTGTTTAACTTGAAAAAATCATTTTCATGAATACACAAATTAATTAAATTATTTAAAAATAAAAAATACATGAAAAGGGAAAAAATGATCGGATTACTTATAAAATAGGATATTATATGATTTTTAGGTCTTATGTAAGCCATAAAATAAATACTAAATTTATCATACCTTAAAAATTTGTTTAATTCTTAACTTACACCTCACCTCAATTATAAAAGGATGCTCCATACTTCACAACTTTTCATCACAAGAACCATTATTTCTCAGCTATACTCTACTAAATTCCCTCCTACCCATTGCTTCCCACACTCTAGTTCTGTTGGACACACAAAAATAATAATTCCAATATACATAAAGATATATTCAAAGAGAAATTTTCAAGAGGTATGATTCCTTTATCTCCTTTTTCAAATTCATTCCCATATCCAAGTTATCCCTATGACAAATCCAATGATTAATTTAAACTAATGTTTCATATATATATATATAATTTAATATTTATGTTTTTATGGTAAAATCATCATATAATCCCCCATATTTGTCTTTATTTTCTTAAATTTGTAAATCATCGTCACTGGTGTGTCAATTCACCACCTTCATTGACGATGATGGTTTTTCATTTTTACCAAATTAATGCAATGGTTAAATTCAAATGTAATTTTTTCAAAATAACTATATATATATATATCACATAAGAATAATAATTTCTTTTTTATGGGGAGGACCATAATAAACATACCCTGGAAACCATGAAAAGAAAACACCCAAAATAGTGCATATAACAACATATTTTTAATAAATGAGTGGAAAATGTCATATGAAAATCATGTAAGGTTTTAAAAATGTGAGTTCATTTCTATAATTTGTTAATAAAAATATTAAATTGATTATATAGAAGTATTGAATATAATTTTAGGAAGTAAATCAAAAGGTAAGGAATGTTCATTTTAAAATCATTTTAAATGTATGTTTTACAAAATTCAAAATTCAAGCTTTAATTTCATAAGGATGGAGTTATTTCTCTAGATTTTATGATATTCAATAATATAGTGTTTCAATCATATATCTTCATTGTTATTTTTGTAAAACATGATTTCATTATTATCGAAATGTTTGTTATTTTTTAAAAAAATTATATGGAAAAAGTTTATTTGGAAAATTTTAATGTGTTTTTTCTAATGGTTTTAATAACTTATAATTTGTTTTCTTAATTATATATTATTTTGGATTATTTTGTGTTTTTTTAATAAAATTATATCTCATGATATGATGGTTTAAGCCCCATTATAGCTCATGTTATGATGGGTTGAGACTATTATAGTTGGAGATATGATTTATGAGCCCCATAATATACCTCTAATGCATTGGGTACTCCGAAGATGAATGTAAAGTGAATAGATATTACATGTGTAAGCGTGAATGTAATAGTGACCTGATAAAAATTCCATAAGGAAGTACATGATGTTTCTATTAATTATAAATTGTTTTTATGAAAAATTATACAATGTAATTTATTTTTTCAAGAGACTAACAGTTTTTCAATCATTATCTAACATACTAAGCTTATTTGGACACATCCCAAATTTTCAAAATTTTATCATTGGATATAAGGATCTGTTATAGAAGGAATGAAATCATGTTTAATGTTAGAAATATTTTTCAAATAAATCATTATTTATTTTTAATGTTGTATATTTTGAAAAAAGTATACTTTTTTAGTAGTATCCACATTGAATTAATTTGGTATTTATGTTTTATGTTCTAATTCTCTAAAACACAATAAATTTGAAGATCCTCAATATATAATAAACTATGTTCAGGGAAAATACTCAAGATTATGAAATGTGTTAAGTCTATTTTCTTATAGTTGGTATCAAAGGAATATTTATAGAACAATTTTGTGTATAATTATGTTAATAAAATACCATAAAGTATTTTAACTTTATTTTTATTTTGAAATTAAATTGAAATTATATATTACCATGTTGCTTCACTTTTGATATGTCTATTAAGAATGGTTTTTTGTAGATGAAATAGTGAACTGAAGTAGAAGATCACTACGATAATGATTTCATTCTGAATATGTCACCTCAAATTATTGTAATCGGAATTGAGTAGTCTGTGATAGTAATGGATGAGTTGTCTCAGGAAATAAATTGTGGTGGAATAAATGTTAGAGAGGAACCATATATACTATTAAGAAGAATTTATTTTCTAGAGAATTTTATGAGGAAACATCCCCCCACATTCAGTGGAAACAAAAATCTAGTTATAGCCTAAGGATTGATCAATACTCTATAAATGATATTTGATTTAATGGGATGTTTGGAATATTAAAAGTAAATTCTTGTAATTAATTAATTTGATGGTGAATCCAATCGATGGGGGTCTCTCATTAGGTATAAAAGAGATAATTTTGATCTATATAGTCTAGAATGGGATGATTATAAGGGTTTTTTTCAAAAAATATTTTCCTAAAACAGTTAGAATCAGAATTGAGAAACAATTCATGGAACGAAATAAAAAAAGTTGATGATTCTGTTATAGTGTATGATTCCAATTTTACATGAACGGTTGCGTATGTACAAATATTAACTTGGGTCATTAATAGTAAAATTAATAAATTTTACCACGGTTTGAAAACATTTTTACCCAGAGTATTGGATTCATGAGAGTTTAAAATCAATGAGAAACATGTTCATTGTGATGAAAAAAGTTGAGATGGAGATCGATAACATGTATGTGCCTCATGATGAGAGGAATAAAAAAAGCATCTTGGTTGATAGGTATTGGGGAATAATTCATCAATGAAATATAAAGTTATGAAAATAAATTTCTCTTCATGTAAATAGAGTGGTAAAAGGAATCAGGTAGAATGTCTTGTAAATTTTGAGAAATGAAACCAATGTAGAATGTTTTGGAACATGTATCATGACTAAAAGGAAAGTGACCTTAAAACTAACATGAAGTTGATGGTGAGACTCTTCAATTGAAAAGAATTATAACCCCTTTCTAATGTGTGTCTGATGCCAGTCACTCAAGTCAGAAATCAGCCAAATGGTGTGGAAAATAATTTGATTCTACTTTTGTATATGTTAATCCATCTATTGGGGTGGTATTAGGTACATTTCTTATGTTTATAGATTTTTCCTACGTGTTTTTTGAGTCGAGGTCTACACATTCATTAATTTATGATAAAGTTTAAGCTAAATTGTAAATTCCACCTCATGAAATGAATCCAGAACACATAGTCAAAACACATGGTGTAATATTGAGGAAAAAGGAAATCTTAACAACCTATTTTAATACCTTTTTTATATCCTCTAATTTATTTTGATATTATTTTGGTTATGGATTTCCTTTCATTTTATCATTATATAATGAATTGTAATGAAAATGAAGTTGTTTTCCAGAATGAGTTTTAGTTTTCTATAAGAATAAAGTCATACCATATATAAAATATGAGGTAGCTAAGAAGTAGTTAAAATATGGAAATGAATGTTATATTTGGCACATTTTTGAAAAAAAGGGAACAGTTAATTTTAATGATGTGCCAGTGGTAAACAAGTATATTGATGTATTTCAAGATGATTTACCAGGTGTTATTTCAGATACATAGGTTGATATTACAGTTGACATTGATCCGGATGGTAAGATAATTTATAAACCCCCTTATCTAATGGATCATTTGGACATTTGGATTTGAAAAATTAGTTTCTGGAATTATTAGATAATGGATTCTTCCGAGCCAACACATCTACATGGGTTTCTATTGTATTTATTTAAACAAACATGGTTCAGTGAGACTATTCAATTATTTTAGATCTTTTAATAACATCTCTAATACGAAGTACTCATTGGATCATATAGATGATTTTATTGATCAACTATAGTGATAACAATATTTTTTGAATGATGACCAAAGGTTGGTGTATGATCCATTGAAATTAAAAAAAGAAGACATCCTGATGGCCACACATCTTACTATATGATGTGAATATGAATTTCTAGGTCTTTTGTGTGGGTTAACTAATGCACCTACTATATTAATGGATCTTGTGAGTAAAATATTTCATGAGTTATTGGTTATTTTTGTGATTTTTTATTGATGAAATTATTATATATTATAAAATTAAATAGGAAGATTAAATACATTTAATGGTTTTTTTCAAAACCATAAAATAAATGACATTGTATGCAAAATTTAGTAAATGTGTTTTTTTTTCAAAAAAATTATTTCTTGGGTCACATTGTTTCTAAATATTCCATAACTTTTGATCCCTATAAAACCAATGTGGTTGAAGAATAGATATGACACACAAATATAAGTAAGATTATTATTTTTCATGGTTTTCAAGGCTATTAGATGAGGTTTGTTGAAAATAATTCATGATTATCTATAATAATGACAAAGGTAACATGAAAAGGTGTTATGTTCACCTAGAATAACAAATGTGGTGATTGTTTTCCAAAATTGAAAGGATGTTTTTTGAATTATCTTGTTCTAACCCTACCTTCTAGAAGTAGTGACTTGTTCATATACAATGATGATTCTTATAAGGTAAATATTTTTTGATGTATAATGATAAGTTAATTTATTATGATTTATTTTAGTTTAAGAATCATGAATTTAATAACTTAAAGAATTATTTATAATTAGAAATAGTTATATTTACATTAAAAATTTAGTGGCATCATTTGTAAGGAGTAAAATTTGAAATATATACTGAACATAAATGTTTGAGGTATACATTTACTCATAAGGAATTGAACATGAGATAGATAATATGGTTGAAGATAATAATTTATTATAATTAAATAATTCATTATAATACTAGAAAAGAAAAAGATGTGTCTGATGCATTGAGTCAGAAAAGTAAAGCTACATTAACCTTGATAATATTAGTATATGACCCTTTGTTTAATGATTTAACGAATTTTCTTTTAGAAGTTAGTGGTTTAGGAAATTACTCTATTTTGTTTAAAATTTCCTTGCTGCCGTCTCTGTCAGAATGAATAATGATTTCTCTGAAGGAATAACATGAGATGAATAATGGAATAATTGGTAAAAAAATATAGGATTCTTGAGTTTAACATTGATAAAGATTGTGGTTTGAGGTTTTGGAAGAAATTATGTGTTATTTTTAATTATCAACTGAATAATGTATAGTTATGTGAGGCATATAGTTCTTCATTTTTAGTTTACCAAGGAAGTACAATAATGTATAGAGAGCTTTGAGAGAAATATTGGTGGGATGGAATGAAAGGAGATATTTTTTATTTTATCAAGAAATGGTTTACATGTCAACTGGTTATGGAAGAGTGGATCTTACTGAAGGATATTCTTCCTCATTTTCCATTTCGAGAGTTTAAATAGAAAAATAAAGACATGGATAATGTTGTTGCACTACAAAAGACATCTCAAGTTAACAATATGATAAGGTTTATTATTAACTAACTAACTGAATCTTCTCATTTTCATCTTATATGAGAATAATTGTCTCTAGATCAACATTATCAATTACAACATGATGATATTATCCTGTTCCATGTATTTCCTCATTATTTTGTATCTGATCATCATCCCAGGGTCACTTATATCTCTTAGAAAGGCTTTCAGAAGACATCGATAAGAGAATTATATTTCAGTGTAGCTTTTAATACTCAATCAAATGGGTAGCTAAAATGAAACATTTAGACATTAGAGGACATGATACGTCCTTTTTTAAAATATTACTAGAAATTTATGATCGATATAATTCTTTATTTGAGTTTTCATATAATAACAGTTTTCTTTTCTGTATACAAATAACACCTTTTGAAGGATCATGTGGAATTCAGTGTCGAACTCTATCATTCTGTGATGATTTAAGGAAAAGGATGTGGATGGGACAAGAATTATTATATGAAGTTGTAGGTAAATTTCAGTTGATTCAGTGAAACATGATGATAGCTCAGAGTAGGCATAAAAGTTATGCAAAAAATAGGAGGGAATACCTTTCTTTTGAGGTAGGTGATCATTTATTTATCAATGTTTCTCCATGTAAAAATGGTATGTGATTTTTCAATAAATGAAATTTAAGTCCATGTTTGAATTGACCTAATGAAATTCTATAAAAAAAATTAGACTACTTGACTTTTGATTTGCTTTGCCTCTTAGTTTATCTATGGTACATAATGTCTTCAATAATTCAATGTTAGGAAAGTATGTCCCAGATCCATCACATGTGTTGTTCCCAGAAAAATTTCACATAGTGGAGAAACTTGATAATGAGTAAAAACATGTTTAGTGTCTTGATCATAGAGATCCATTATTGTGGGAAAAGGTAATTCACTAGGTTATGTTTTTGTGGAGAAACCAAACGGTAGAAAAAGCTACATGGGAATATGAAAATTCTATGAGGGAAAATTATTAATATTATTTTAGTAAGTGAATAAAAATTATGAGGACTCAATTTTGAAGGGTGGGGGACAAAAAAATATAGGTATTTTTAGAAGACTTTTTATTATTTATTTGTATTTTTGAATTGAATATTTTTTTAACTTTATAATTTTTTATAAGGTTATTTATTAAAAACATTAATTTTAAAATTATATAAATTTCATTGAAAAAGATTAATTTCATTATTTAATAAATAATTTTGAAATTTTCTTGGAATTTTTTTTTTTAATTTTTCAAAAAAAAATTAATTTTAGATGAATAGTAAAAAATAAAGTATGTTTTAAAATATGATTTTTTTTTTGTGATGTCATAATGAAATAATTTTTATATAAATATTTTAAAATTTATTTAATAAATAAATTATCATTTTATAAGATTAATATTGTAATGAAATAATTTATAACATGGAAATTTTTATCTATTCATAACAGGTATAAAAATTATAGTCAGTACAGAAGCAGTGCATGTGCAACATTAACAATGTCAACTTTGTTTATTAATAAATAATAATTGAGATTTGAAATTTATCATGAAGAACATATTATTAATTATAATGTATTAATAATTTTTTTGATTTTAATTTATAATTTTATAATTATATAACATTAATCATGTCTAAATGCATATGCAATGTTTGCACAGGGTAGGAGAGGAAAAATAACAAGATTATGATTTTTTATTTACATGTATATGAGTGAATAAAAGTAATGAATAAATACATAATTTTATTTTGATCTTATTTAACTTTTTATTATGATATTAATTGTTCTTATATATATATATATGAAATAATTAACATTAATTCTTATGTAATGCTAAGGCAGCGCTAGTGCTAGAATGGGAATAATAAATAAAATTTTTTAAATAAAAATAATTGGAATTATTAAACAGTTGATATTTTTACTATGTATTGTTATATATTAATGTTTCAACCATTATATGCTTTATATTCTAATTTGGGTCTTCTTGGACCCACAACAATATCCTCACACCTTTATGATGTTTTTTTAAAACGCTCGTCAATGTATTCACATTCTAAAAATTAGTTTTTATTTCATTTAAATATGATATTTTATAGATGTTTTATTTGGAAAAAATATTATTTAAAATGATAACAAAATTATATTATAAATTATTTTTTATTTATGAATTTTATGGAACTAAAAGATACCTTAATGTCTTGAACAATTATAACAGAGTAATTATGTAATTATTGAATAAATAAAAATAATGAATATTAAAAATAATACAATAATTATAATTTGATAATTTTTTTCTAATTATGGAATTAAATATAATAATATGTTATGTCTAAAATATTATAAAAAATTGTATTCATATTTTAAACATTTTTCAGATGATTTTAATACCAATAGTTATAAATAGTGTTTAATTTGAAATAAATATTCCTTCATGAATATATTATTATTATTTTATTATTTATAAATCTAAATAATCACGAACAATGAAAAAAATGATATAATTACTTTTAAATGTGATATCTTATTATTTTTAGGCCTTTTTGATTCCTTAATCCCTAACAAAAATAAATTTTTTAATAATTTTTGTAATTTAAATGTTACCCCTAACCACAATTATAAAAGGAAGCTAATCCATGAAAGAATTCTATAAAAATAACCATTATTTAATTTATAAAATCTACTAAATACCCTCCTAATCATATCTTTCCACATTCTAGAGATTCTGGTCTCATAAAAAGAACACTTACATGTGCCTTAAAGAGGCCTTTAATTTTAATATTTTAAGATGTAAGATTCCTTCTTGTTATCATTCAAATTATTTCGCACATCTACCTTATCACCATCTTTAATAAAATGAATCATGATTACTCTAGTATTGTATATATTATATAGATCTACTGTTTTTATTGTCAAATAATCATAAAAAATATCATCTTCTACTTTTTTTAAAATAACGAAAGTGTCGTCTCTCGTGTGTCAATTCACTACCGACATAGACGATGATTTTTCATTTCCCCTTTTACTCAGATAATGGATATTTTAAATTCACATGTAATTGTTTCAAATGAAATATATATATACTATCACTTTTTTATTATTAATTATTTTTTACAAGGAAATCCATAATAAATTGAACTTGGAAACCATGAAAATAATGCAGCAAAAACAATGAAAATAACAGAATATTGTTAATAAATGGGTCGGAAATTTTTTAAGAAGGTAATTTAAAGTATTATAAACAAGATTTTAGTTATATAATATATTAACAATATATTAAGAAGGTAATTTAAAGAATTATTAACAATATTAAAACCATTATACATTGTGTTTAAACACATTTAAAGGAACTCAAACCTATGGTATGGGATATTCGTTTTAACATCACTTTAAATATATCTTTTACATTATTCCAAATAATTGTTTTTTATATAGAATGTGGGGTTTCTACATAGTTAATGATTATTTATTACTATTATTTTTCAATCATATATTTTAATAATTATTTTTTAATAATATTATTTTATTATTATGTGCATGATTTTAATATTTTAAATGTGATTTTTTACAATAAAAGTCTATTATTAAAATATGAATTTTATTTTCTCAGGGGTTTAAATGAATTATAATTGGATTTATTCATGTTTCATTCCATGGAATTTTTTTATGTTGTTTTGATCCCATTATATGAAAATATATGATAGTTGGAGGCTCATTATAACTCATGATATATTTGGTGAACCCCATAATATCTCTCCAATGTAATGTGTACTCTGGAGATGGATGTGAACCAAATGGTTATAAAAATTTTATGGGATAATATAATAGTGATATGGTAAAAATTTCCCCATTAAAGTAAATTATTTTTCTATGTATGCTAATGAGTTTTTTGAAAATATTTAAAATGGTTCTCATGTTAACAATGGACTAACAATTTTTGTTTAATTATATCCCTTATCGAGCTTTTGGGATCATCCAATTTTTTAAAATGTGTTTCTATGGTTATAAGGATGTGTGTGATAAATAAGGAAGTCATGTTGAGCTTTATAATTATTTATCAAATAAATCATGTTTTATTTTTAATGATTAGTATTTAAAAAAAGGATATTGCTTTAACAGTGTGGTCATTTTATGAATGTGTTATGTATGGGTTATGTCATAATTCTGCATAACCATAATCATAAACCGATCATAAAGGTAAAATAATTTAATTTCATAAATAAAAATCAGGATTATGAATGTTTTTATGGCTATGTATTTATATCAACTTGGATCATTCAATAATTCACCTTATGATCCTATAAAATAAAGTTGATTACTAACTAATATTTTCTATGTGAAAAATTCATCTATTGTGATATATTAATATAAGTTAGTTTGTATGAATAATTTCTAAAGGTTTTATTTAACTTAAAACATGTATGATGATTCTCCTTGTGTGTTTATTAATTAAAACATATATTTATGTGGTAGAGTAAAAACAATTATATTTCATTCAATTTTAATAAATTGACTCATTCTATTAAGATTTTTTTTTTAAAATGTGTTATAGTATATAATAAAAAAAATTAACTCATATTTAATTTTATTTAATATTATTCATATACTGATGAAGAAAAATAACGAATATAGAAATATTAGTAAGAGAAAAAAATCATATTCAAAATTATATTTCTAATATGGTATCCTAAATAGTGAATCATATCTAAAAGTTTTATTAAATAACTTTTTCAAAATAATCATTTCTATTATTTCCTATAACTAAAAATAAAATTTCATAATTGATTTTGAAAGAAATATTTTTGTATCATGTCTTAGAATTTTATAATTTAGTAAATAGAAATATTATTTCATGAGTTAATAAAACTCTTAATTTAGTTTTTTTGGGGGAACTAAATGATATATGTATGTATTAGGTCATTTAATAAAAGATAATAATATAGTAACAAATTATTCGAAAATAATATGAGTAATAAAAGTATATTATGAGGAATTATTAAAATATATTTTATTAATAAGGACAATTTGATGTATGATTTAAATTGGGAAGAAATGTGTTTTGAAAAAAAATAGTCATTGTAAATAGGATTTATTCGATAATTAAGCATTTTATATTATTTCTTATGATATAATTCTAAAATATTCATCCAACTGAAATATATATTTTTTCAATGTTGAGTATTATGAGATTAAAATTATATAGTGTAATATAAATTTATAGTCAGATTTATCTGCTGTGATTAAAGAGATATAAATTATGAGGGTTAGACATTTAGATTTTATATAATAAATCTATTAAATGATATGAACATAATTTATTATTATGGTACATGTAATATTATTCATGTGGTAATAAAATATCATTAAATATGATTATTCCTTATTCTCATCTAATGAATTATTTCCCCAAATTATAGTTAATAATATGTGATGAATTAATATACATTTTTTTGATTGTTAAAATATTATCATGGATTGATATGATATTATTACTATTCATTAAGTTTATTATATTACTATATATATAACATTTAAAATAATTTTTTTTAAATAATTTATTCCATAAAAATATTGTTTGAAAATTTTGATATGAAATTTTGCAGTGTCATTAGCTTGTTTGAGAGGCATTATTCCCTTATTTTCAAGATAAAGATTATTTGACTTCTAGATGATATTCTATAATTTTTTGATATGATATAGAATCATGTTTTTTCTATAATACAAGTGTTTTAAAATTTTAATATTTACATTTATAGTTGAATCTGTTTTTTAAAAATCATACACATAATTTTTTTAATAAATGAAATGAAATGATGTTGTTGTTATAATTGAATGTGGTGGATTACTCGATTTGAATCTAGCAACATTAAACATTCATGTGTTGATGAAGTGTTATATAATAAAATTGGTTGTGAAAAATATTATAACCACATGACCTTATAATCAGATACAAAGACGATTCTTACGTTCATAAATTGATACTACTGTTTGGGTTGATTCGAAGACATTGATTTCAGTCACATCAATGATGTGACTCATGAGATATTTCTTAATATTATTATATTATTTATTAAATTATTTTTCAATGATAAATTATACTATAATGCAACTAAACTAAGGATGATGAAAAAAATCATGAAACATTTTTGATATTTTGTTCTAATTTTTATCATTCGTGTATCATAATCACAAATAATATCTGTCAGGGAGGGTATCTAAAAAATTAATGGATTGGGAAAATTTTTGTATATATTGTGTTCTATTATAGGTTAATAAACCTACTACTTGCACTAAATAGTTTTTTAGGACCAAAAGGGGTCTAGATACCTTGAGAGGTGGGGATGAATCATGGTATGTATATTCATTATCAAATTCTTCCTGCCTCACTGGATCTTGACCTTTTTATTATTAGGGTCACTTTTTTCCCTAGTGTGATTATGTTGATCACTTACTTTTATCTTTATCAAACTATGATGCTTTAGATGCAATGTAGAGACACAACCAGGCGGACACATTGTTTTTTACTTTGTTCACCCTCACTGGCTATGTCCTAGGAGCATACAACAGCGATGTGCCATTGTACCAAATCCAAAATATCTCAGTGCCAATAATGTTCGGGCTAGATCACTTCTATGCCCAGGCTCAACGCCTTTACAATGTTTAGGGTCATCTCAATTCTTTCCCATAGTTCACTTTCTATTTCTCTATCTCTGTCTCACTACCGGTAGAAAGAATAAACTTCTTTCTCTTCCTTTTCTCACTTTATTTGGAAGGGATCTACTCACAATTTATAGACATGTAGGTCTCTTCATTACCACTAATGAATGCATCCTCCACTGTATGTATATGCTCAATTGATGTCTAAATTTCATCAACTGATGAATACCCCTTTTCCCCTGAACACTGAGCAACATCCTTTGGTAAGTACCTTCGCAAAGATCCCTACTTCGTGAAGCTCCCAATTTCACAAAGCTCAAACAAGCCTTCACCACGTCCCTGCCATTTCATGATGCTCAAGCCTTGGAAAATCTTAAGCCATCGTGGAGCTCAAGTCATCATAGATTCACTTCCCTCGTGAAGCTCAGAGAGCCAACGTGGAGCACACGTCTTTCACAGGGCTAGAATAGCCACATCAAAGCTCTTCCTTCACGAAGAACACTACCTTCACGAACCACCTTCTCGAGCCAAGAGTAAAATATTTTCTTCGAAAACTCACTTCTTTTCTCGAGGGGGTTGAGGCATATATATTTTAGATTCCACTGACCCTCGAACCTTTCGTGCGAAGTCAATTCCACGTCATCAAAAATCACGAAGTTCCAAAATTTTCGCCGAAATTCTCTCAATATCGTGAAGCACCACGACAATTTTATAATCATAGAGCTCGTTGTAATCACGGAGAATTCCTCAATAACTTCGCACTGCTACCATGAAGATCGACTCACAATGCCCTTCGCCAACGCAATGCTCTTCAATGCTTCCATTTGTGAAGCTTGTCGTAATCATGAAGAATCACCATCAGCATTTTTCCTGTCTTTTCAAAATCCAATACATTAAGCCTATCTTCGAAAAACTCATGCCTTTTCCATATTTAAATTAGATCTTGAAGAAAAAACATTTTTCGAAATTCTCACCAAAGTCCAAATTTTGGACCCCCAAAATTCGGCAAACACAGGGAAATGATGCCTCTTTGTATCTATTCTTTTGTACCGCCTCTAGATCATATGTTACTCTGTTATGGTTCTTTGTCAACATGGATTGTCAACAATATCTCTGTAACTCGACAATTCACCATTGTAACCTGCATTGTCAACAAACACAAGCAACCCTAAAATACTACAATGTTACCTTGAGGGATTTTTTCCCAATATTGTTTTCTGGTGAATATTATATCTAAATTTAAACTTATAGTTAAAAATATATTTACACATTTATTTATGAATGTTATTCTAACTAAAAATTGTTTTAGAACATTAATTTTTTTAATGTGGTTTATTTTATCAATTCTGAAATGTTTTTATCAAGATACCTCATAATCAAAATGTATATATATTTTGAAATTTATTCCAGTAAATTGATATAAAAAATTAGTTCATATGTTAATTTCTATTACATAAAAGAATTCAACATTTAATGAAATTGTCTTGTTATCCACCGAATGTTTGTAGTGGTTGTTTTTAAAATTTTAAAAATTTAATATTATTTATGGATAAATTTAAAATTGTATCTTTTATTTAAACCTAGTTAAGGTGAATGGTGTAGTGAGTAGGTTGTAATTATTTAGTTAGGATAGTGGGTTGCTTACTATGTTTTCCTAGGTATAAGTGTTCCTATGGAGATGAAACTCAGACGAATGTGGAATATCTTATATTTTTCTTATTGAAGGATTATTACATTAATATCCATACAATTTTCCAAGATACTAACCATAGTTTATTCACTATACTTGAGAGGTATATTAACCTTATTAATTATTCTTGGGGTTGGATTATTATCTATATATCTTATTTTAATTACTAAGGATGTGAATTGTTTGGGAGGTGTGTAATGTAATGATTAGGTTTTTCCTATATACATTTTTTTCTTTTATTGGTTCTAGAGTTTTCCATAGTTTTTTGTTATGTTTTTATTAAGACCAATAGTCGACATTGGTAATTAGAATTCATCAAACACACATTGTGTTGGCTACATTGGTGATTTTTGAGTTGTGGCTATAGAGTTTGGTTTTTATCATTTTGGGTAACCCAGGGTATGAAATACCCATTTTCGAAGGATTAGCGCATAGAGGATTTCGAATTTTATCATGAGTATGATAATTATGATTTTTGGATTTTCATGGTTTTATGAGGATCTTTGATGTTTATATTATGAAATATATAGCTCTATGAGGATCACCATTCTCGAGAGAAATTCATGTTCATGGGTGTTGTAATTTGATAAATTCTATACAGTAAAATGGGTGGTAGAAACATATGGTTTTCGACATTGTGGGGTTGTCATGTTGCTTGTTTGGACCATACAGAGAGTAGTAAATGTTAATTATGGGTTATCTACAATATTGGGAATGGTATGGGGTGATGGTATTTGAGTGGGGTGAACCCCCACGCAATGAAAGGAATTAATTGGAATCTAGGGTTGAGGGATTTGTGATGGTGTTTGATACCAACTTGATATAAATTTATATTGACACAAAATTACCCCAATATTTAGGGGGTATTAGTTTCACTAGTTATTTCCTTAACCCTTGTGGCTTTTTTCGATAAAAACCATTAGATTAATGATATAATGTTATTTTTTAGAACACTATAGAATTTCCCCTATTTATTAAATGATATGTGGATATTTATGAGAAATTATCACATTTACATTATGATATACCACATCTAACATTGTTAAGTCTTATTAGCCTCTCTTTACCCCATAGGACTCTGTAAGAACCTAATTTTTTTTGAACATCTTCAAGTAAACTAATCCATCATCTTTTGGCCTTCCATAAATGTTCTAGACTTTCTATACTCTCTATTACATGATTGAAATAAATAGTCAGTGATCCATTTATTTCATTATGTATTGAATTTATATGGATTATATTATATTCGATGATTTATATTTCATGATGTGTTTTGAGGAAATCAAATTTATTCATTTTAAGAAATTAATCCCTTTAAACTACCAGTCCATTAAAATGAATGTCTAGAATTATCATCATTTATATCACATTTCATGTCATCATGAAATTGGAAATGGGATACATTTTAGTTCTTATTGATTAAAAATACCCCTTTACATATCATACCAATAGTCTTATTATACAACTCCATTAATTATTAATAGTTATTGGTCAACCCTTAGAGTAAAATGGAAGTCTATACTATCTCTTTGTTATAGGTGTGGATGGAGTTCTCTAGGGAAGGCTATAAATCACATATGAATTTTACTATTATAATGCTCGTTAGATATTGTGGGGTTGACATGGTCTATGGTAAGGTATATTCACTAATTATTCATTTCATTAATATTATATTCTCTCAATACTATATATCCAATTTTAGTCACATGATCCATCCTATTTTATTTTACATGTATAGTTATGAATTATTGTGTAGAACCCTATTTTTAAGGTACATCATCCTTTTATTGTCTATATTCAATTTAACAATACATGGGTTGGTTTTCCAGAGTGTTTAGAGGTATTTAGAGTGTATTTGTATATTCTCGTTTTGATCATATTTAGTGGAAACCATGAACTCTACCAAGAAATCCATGATAAATGCTTTAAGAGTCAAAACATAGGATTAATTTTTCAACATGGTTCAGAAAAAAATGTTCATTAACTGGCGAAAGAATAAATATTTATAGCATTTACATTGTGGCATGCACATGACTGGGGAATGATTTTCCAAACCATATAGAACAAATGTGTGATCCCTATGTTTATGGATAGTAGTAGTGCATAATTTTTCAAATCGGGATGCATAGACATGTGGATATAGAGTGTGGAGAAAAAATAATAAAAATACATAGAACAATATATAAAAAAATCTCAAAACCATGAAAAAATTATTAGTTAAACTAAATATTATATATTAACTCAAATTAAGGATCCACCACTCTCATGTTTCTCTGATTCATACTATCTGAAAAAACATATATCCTCACATAAGTAATGTTTTTTATTCCATTGAATATAGAAAAATTGTTTTAGGAATCAATGTTTGAGGATCTCTAGAAACAATTGGTAGTCCTATTTTTTTCAAATTCTCTCTAGATATACACAGCTTCTTTCTGACATATCATAGATCTAACTTGTTTGGGATATATCTACATTCTACAATGTCCATCTTGATTATATATTTTTTTATCTATTAGGTGAAATAATATTTAAGGATGAATATATATAATTTCTTTCATCGTTCATTATTTCCTTCAATCATTTTGAGCTCATGGGCTTCTCTCATATAATACTCATTCTAGAACATAAAATACAGAAATTTGTGTACCTATTTCTAATTTTTACTATAATATACATTTTCCTTGAAATGTCAATCCATGGATATTGAATTATAAGGAAATTTGTTTTTGTAAAATTCTTAAAGGACAATAGTTTTATGAAAATATATTTTTATTGAAAACATTTAATGTGTGATTGGGTATTTTTAATGTTCCTAAGGAAGGATAAAATTCAGAATTGAAACTGTTAATAATGTGACTATGGGGTGGATCAGTTTTTATATGTGACACCATCAATGGGGGTACACAATGACAAAACATTTTGACACGATTACCCACCACTATTGAGTATGGTATGATCATTAGAATTCATGCATATGTGTTTTTGAACATGGGATGGTTACTTTGAGTGTTATGAACTAATGAGTTTTTTTAAAAAAAAATCGAATTTAGATATTATTTGTGGATTTATATTAAACTATATATATTATTATATTCTATTATTTTTTATGTTTTAACATGTTATTGTAGAAATGGAATTTTGTGGTCTATATTTTGGAATTAATTGATGATTTCAATATGTACCAACTATATGATCACATTAGAGAATTTGTTCATTTGGAATATTGAGAAACTCATAAATAAATGATATATCATTTCTCTAGAAGCTAACCCAAATAACATTTCGTCAAATTTGGGTTTAAATATTACACTTCACAAATAATTTAATTTAATTTAAGCCACATCAATGTTATAGAAATGGATACCCATTACGCTTGTTGTAAATTATTTGTATTATATTGTTTTTTAAAGTCTAATGTCATTGATTATTTGTTTTACTTCTGAGTTATATTATTTTTTACACATGCATCATATTTTCATTATCGGTTTTTTGAATGTTTCCTCTATTATTGGAGTTTAATATTCAGGAAAAAACATCCCCAAATTTGTTTCATTGACCTTTACTCATTGTAATGAAATTAGGCTAGTGATTCCATACCTAACGGGTTTAATAGGGGATTGAATTTTTTTCATATGGATCTAGGGTCACGATCACCCAATATTCTTAGTCAAAATAAATTTAATCAAAGGTGAATAAATTCACCCCAACCATATGGTATATATCTCTATACTAATCCCCAAGTTCATACATTTTTTATGTTCTTGTAAATTAATTTAGTTTATTTTTTGAGAATTACGATTTTGATATCAATGTGGATTATCTTTTTGAAATGTATTTTTTAAAAAAGGGATTCTATAAAAATGTTCATAGACATTCTATTTGTTGATGAAATTCCTAAAAGTTTGTTTTGGTTCTAAAATTAATTTTTAATAATAGAAGTCGAGAGGATTCATTTTCAAAACATTTTATAACATTTAATCATTTTTTCAAATGATATTTTTAAATTGTATTCAATTGAAAAAATTCATTGTATTGGGAAATAGAGATGTAATGTTAGTAACTATAACACTTATGGTGGTGATGGTATCAATATATGGTGCATTTAATTGATATAATATGGACTTAATTTCATTCAATGTCCCATGGATTATTTTTTTATTCTATTATGTATTTCCATAGGCTAGATCCAAAAAAAATTCCTTTTCAATTCCATCATTGTTTGACATTAGATGGTATATTTTAGGGTTTTTTTATCACATGTTTTTTTATAATATGTTAATGGGTGTTTTCCATTATTTTGAAATACTTGAATTCATGATTTTTTATATTAATTGTTTATGATAATATGCAACTTTTTTGTGAAAAATAATTATTTCTAACATAAATTGTTTACCCTATATAAATTATTTATAAAATGGATTTGTTTTATATTAGAGTTGTTGATTTTATATTATTAGTCTTTATATAGATTCTTCAATGAAATAATATTGGGATTTATTTACATAACTAAATTTTTCATTTGGGTTGTTATATATGTGATTTTTAGGTAACATGTAAATTTAAGAAAATCGTGTTTTTTCAAGGTGTTCATGATTTTCATCGTCTAAATAGGGGTAAATTTTTGTGGTCATGGATGGTCCCATGAAATTTTATCTTTTTAATTAATCTTTATACATTTAAGATTATTTATTTTTCTTGAAATTGTATATATCATGTATATCAACTCATTCTTCCATGTTTTAACCAGATGTTTCAATAGATTTTTTTTATACTTGATATTTATTTTGTTAATTTGATGCTACATCATAGCGGAGGGCTATATCTAGTAGTTTGATTGATAAAACCATGATGGTTAATTGCATTGTGGGCCTTAGATATTACAAGTCGTTCTACCACATGCTACTAGATAGCTGATAGTAATAAAAATTATACATAGTGTTTCATGAATATACATGATTCACAAAATTTCATTTGAACCAATATTCAATATTCCTTACGTCTAGAACCCTTCTTTCCATAATAAGTAAATTGAAATACATGAAATTCACTATAAACAAAATGAAACTAGTTTGAGAATAATTAATGTATTTATGAATAATAAAAAACTAAAATATTATATTAAACATCATACAAGTTGAAGTATTTTTCTCTACTGGAACATGTTGGAACACTAATACTATGAAGAATTAGAAAAGGGACACATATAATCAAGAAGGTGTAACAAATTTGAGTGAGACCATTGAATTTTTTAACAGTCCTTTGATACCCAATATCATTGAAGACATTTTCTCTTGGTTTCCACCATATAGATATATATAATTTATATTTGATCTCTATATAGGAACTAGTTCTATTTCAATTCCTTCCAAGATGATGAAACCAATATAATTAAGGGAATTATAGGATCATATATAATATTTTAAAATAAATGATTTCATTTATCCATATACATATCTCTAAGGATAAAATCAATTATTATTATTGGGAAATTTGATGTTACTTTTTGGAATTGTATATGTAATAGTAAGATAAACTAGGTAAATATAAAAAAACAATATAAAAATCCTTGAATTGAATATATTTTTGGTTCGTTTAGGGGAGTTCAGTGGTTTTATATGATCAATAAATAATGGGGTTATGAAAAACATCAATTTCATATGGAGGACATATTGAAAAAAACTTCATGATTTGTTATGTTCATTATAGATTTGTGGTTAGCTTATTTTTTTGTGAATAAACCAATTTATAATGGTATTAATTAATCACATATTCCAGATATACAATAGTGTATTCGAAGATAATTATTGATCATTAATATCACCTAGATATACTATAGGGTCTCCTTCTATAACATCACATTTATTCCAATCTTTCGTTGTTTTTTGGATAAAATAAGTTAATTAACTTGGCCATATCATTTTTAAAATAGTTTTCAATATAGATCCATTAAATGTAGAAGTTGTTATCTATTGGAAAGAAATGATTAATTTTATTGAGATAAATATATTTCTCAATGTGGAATGATATTACTAACGATTTACTTTTTAAATTTTATTGACATTCCACACTAATTATAGTATTAAAGCGTAAATATTCATCTTTAAAATGGAGAAACTATGAAAATAAATGTTTCCATTAGAATAAAATTTAGATTACATCATCACATATACTTAATTTTATAGAGTCAGGATGAGGATATGTGTCACGAACTTGCTCATATACCGTGATATGTTGATAATTAGGATAGTCAAATCATTAACCAATGGGTGTTCCTTATCACCTTGAGTTAGAAATTACAACTTGGAATTATATAAAACCCATGATGGAATGATCCTTTCAATTTTTTTGAAAATATAAGAAACCTGTTAGTATGTTCAATAATTCATTAGGAGAATGTATGAGAATCAAACATTTACCCCAATACCTAAATACTACATCATCAAAAGACACAAAATATTCTATGATAATAAATTATACATCCTATGAAATAGGTGGATCACATCCCCACCAGTCACCTCTAACACTTTGATCCCAAGGATCTTGAACACCGACCACCTATAAATAGATATTTTCCTTTTCCTAGACCTAGAATTAGATAGTATATAAACACCCCATGGAAAAGGTAACATGTCTACTATAAATCCTAATAGGGTCTCAAAAATTTTTATATAATAAATTCATTAATAATTAAACAAAATATGAGTTCAAATAAAATAAAAAAGAATGCCAAGAAATTATCATATTTAAAGAACAAGATTTAATAATTAAAAAAATGAACATATATAAAATGTGTATTAAGATTAAATTTATTATTAAACACATATGTTAAGAAGTGGGTATAAAAAATACAGTTCTACATATCAATATATTGTAATAGTAAAATATATTATATCATAGAACCCTGGATAAAGCCATATTATAAGTTATTTTCTTGTAATATGATCTTCACATTGTTAATTATTAATATCATATCAATATTAAATTAGGAAGGTAAGGGGATAAACAATAGAAAAACTACCAAATTGTACACGTGTCCCATGTCTTAGGCAATTATGAATCAACTCCCCATCTAGGAAAAAAATCATGTCATAGTAAGATTATTTTAGTGTATACATGATCAATATAGTATTAGGTTGTCAAATCCTTGTATTTTTTCATATTAACCAACTAACTAACTAGGTTCACATGATATTCAATAAATCAATAAATCAATCAATAAAAATCATTCATTTTAAATATGTTCATAATAAAATTTCACACTATCAGTTTTCAACATGCATTTATTATTTTTTAAAAAATAATTTTATTTTCATAAATGAATGTATATTAAAATAAACCTTAAATTTATGTAATTTATGTCAAATTAAATTTCCAAAGTAAGCCATAATTTTTTCAAATATCCACCAAAAAAATTATATTCCACTGAAATAGGGGGTTTTTAGAATCTCTATGAATTTATCGAAATAATCCACCAATACTCTAAAATAAATGTGTTTGATCATCTAAAAACTCATTTAAAATAGATTATAAAATTTATTGGTTTCAATTCCAAATAAAATTCATATGGAACCACTTATATATAACCAGTGATGAGATAGGTACTAAAAAAAAGAAGGCCAAAACAGATTGTAGTAGAAGCAAAAAAATAGGGAAAGTGTTAGAAACATCATGATTAAGCCCTGATTTCATTGATATAAAAATATTTATGCTATTTCCAATGTGGGATAGTAGATCTATGGATGAAAAAATTGAGGGAACTAAAACAAGATCAAAATCCATGATGAGACATCTTAAAAAGAATAAATATCCCCAAAATATCCTACAGTCAAAATTGAGATCAAAGGAAGATGATACATGAAAAATGAAATATCTTTTGGGATCCAATATACTAAAAATATCTAGATTCTCGGAATTCATCATATGTAAAATTGATTCACTATGTGAATATCGCCAATTGAGGACACACTGAAAGATGCAATGACTTGGGTTAAAAATTCCGATCAAGAAAATATCATATAATGAAACCAATTCAAAACATGTAAAAATTCACACCGTTAAACTATTTCATAGATTATTTATAGTCATGTAATAAAATATTGAAATACATTCACAACATGATATTTAATATAGATAAAATAAAATAAAAATATAGTTGAAGAACTAAAAAAATAATCTAACATAACTAAAACCCAAAAAACACTCTTTAAATCCTTAGAAACCGTTATAAATATACTCTTTTATTTAAAAAAATCCTAAAACTCTAGATTTTAGGGAGCTTTATCCAAAAAATATCTCCATTCTCAAGTGTCTCGGAAAAATCCATTACAAAAATGGTATCAATACAACAAACCTAATGTATATGAAAGAAGGCAATGATATGTTACAACCTAGCAAAAAAAACATTATATCCATATAAATCATATCATGAAGTCTCCATATAAAATATATGAGGATACTTCTCTCTCGTTAATGACTCATGATCCCATATAGCATTGGAATCAGAAAAATGTTATTATAGAATGTGTACCTATTGTATCATCTTCCCATGAGGATCTTTTGACATATAATCAAAAATCATATCTGGATGCTCAATCATGGATAAATTTGGAATACATCATGATCCTCTAAAAAATGACCATGTGAAGTGTTATAATGACACTTATCAAGTTACAGAATATAAAACACATTATGCATCAAGTTCAACAGTTCTGAAATTTCCAAATGATATGCCACTATTCCCAGTCACTCAACAGTGAAAAAAATAAATACATACATTAGTTTAAGATTTACTAATTTGCAATGAATTTTCTGACCCAATATAAGAGAATGTATCAAAACACCAATTAAATAAAAGAAAAATACAATAGCCATCGATGTTGATAAAAATATTTTTTATACCATATTTGTGACATTAACATATGTAAATGAATAAAAGGAATCATCTCAATCATCTCTAGGACCAAAAATATACCATAAATATACCAAAAAATAATATAAATATATAATTACACACATATAACTCCATAAATTGATACATTCTAATAATAAACATGTAACCATTATTGTTTAAAAACTCTATTGGCCTAAAAATTTTATCCCAAGATCCTCCAATGTCAAGAACAATAGTATGTATCATGTCCACAAGAATCATTATTTCAAATTTTTTCCTTTCTATCGGTCTACAAATGATATTTATTTTCCAATTATACATTAGATACCATATTCTCTTGGAGGAATCTCAAGAAGAATGAAGTTAAACCAGGATCCCTATCAAAGACTATAGAACATTGAACTCCATGAAATATTACAATCTCATGCATGTAGAGAGATCCAAATTTCCCAAAATTGAATTCATCTTCAATTCATATAATGTATGTTCATTTGTACATCATATAGATAAAAAAACATATTATGATCATATTTATAGGGGTAAAATGAAACAAAATAACAATGTACATATAAAAATTGTCTCACAAAAATGTCATCACTAAATGTGGTGAATCAATATCAATGTACTATTATGAATTTATTTGAACATTTTGTAGGAATAATAATTAGAAACATAGACAATGATTTCTCATCTCAATACTATATACTATAATCGGAAATCAATTTCACAGAACCTTGTTGTGGTTCTGTGGTTTACATCCCACTAGGAACTATTATAGTATATCATCACATTCTTTCTTATTTGAAAAAGATATTTTTTTTTGAAACATAATATAACCTCTAAATATAACAATGAATCAAAAATAGCCTCCCTACTATAAAGAGAGACCATAATTCTGTATAATTAATCATCAATGATTTTATCATAAGGAATCATCTAAAGAATAAATGTGGTTGACAACACACTCACTAAAATAAGCTCAAGATCATTCATCAGAACATCCAATTGAAACTGATAAAAGATAGATATCATATTCCACCCTTATCATTAATATTTCATGGCCTAGTTCATATTTTTTTCTCTAATAATCCTCAATGACAATCAGCTTACCATAAATGTTGGTAATGCTGAAATAAAATGACTATTGGCACTCCACCCTATACCTCTATCAATGTATCTAATATTTTTTTTAGGATATTCATTTCAAAATATTTTTCTCAAAAAAATGGTAATCCTTTTTCCAAAAAGGAAATGATAGAATCTATTGAGAGAATGTATTATAGTTGAGAACATATGATCATGGGTTAGCTAATTCTTCTTATGTTTCCAAGTTAGTATAAAACGATATGCTACCATGTGATAACTCTCCATAAGGATACAACAAAAATGAATCTTTATGAAACACACAAGACCAAATATCCTTGAATAGCATATGGAAGGGTCAACACCAATGGATAATTGGAAAAAATTTATCCCAATAAAATCACTATATCATATATCAAACCATATGAACATGACTATTTATGAGGGAGAACCATCATTAGAGAACCCAACATCATTAATTATCTGATGAACCAGTTGTAATGATTCACATAAAGATATATATTTTGGATAGAAAATAGAGACACTTGTGTTTGGAAAGTGGTGGTTCTATAAAAGTATTATGATTCTTTTTCTTATTGCACAATAGACAAGCTATTGTAAGAAGTAAATGTTGAAATTTAGTGTTGATCTCATTGAAATCAATTCCATTAACCCAAAATTTCCCTTCAACACATGAATCAAACTGTTGAAAAACTATCGGTTCATTAACTTCTTGATAACACTCTGATGTGATAGTAGTGTTACTACGTTGGTTCCATTTATACCTACATTATTATTCTTTAATAATAAAATATCATTATACCAAAAAACTATGAAATAAATTTTCCATACTACTATGTTATTTTGCTTCAGAAGATTGAATTATTTAGAATGTGACAATGAATATTGGAAATAATTAGTGTTAATGAAAATTGAAATATATATACCATATCAATACATATTCATTTTTTGGATTTTACATTAAATATATAAGTTCATTGTTATGTTACTTCCCATCAGAAATTGGAGATATTCTATAAATTGAAATTTATAAGGGGACCTAAAATGATAGTGTAGGAAATAAATATAAATTATAAGTTAGGTTGTGATATTAATTGTCCACTACCATATACTAATATTATCTAAAGATATGATAAATATTGTAATATTTATAATTCCATTGCTTATATTCTTTATATTATTATGTACTTTTATTTGTTTCATTATTCTGATGAACATTTTATGAATTGAGATTCCTCTATACATTCATAACTTTTATGTACAAAATTGATATTTAATAGAGAAAAATGAAGAGTAATTCTAGAATTGAAATCTTATTGATAGAGGTGATATGTAAATATATAAACTCTAATTAAGAGATAGGGGTATGTCATGAAGTAGTAAAAATTAAAAGGAAATGTGGGGTTAATTTTATTAAAATTATTAAGTGTTACACTGAAGAATTTTGGGTTATTAAATGGTTGGATGTGTCACTTTAGTTGAGTATATTCATGGTATTATTAAATATTTAATCATAGTATATACTTTTGATTTTTTTTCATTAGGGTATAGGGTTCGGTTTATCTTATAAGTAGCATATGGATTTGAAAAATTTCAAAGGTAAGAGACTTTAGTCTTGGTGTATGTAAAAAATCAACAAATTATATTAATATTCAAGGAGTTTGGATTGTGATGTTTGATAAACATTGTTTAATTGTACATATTATCATAATAAGGTACATTTAGGGGTTATAATATTAGGTGGAATTTTCGGTCAACAAAAATTTACAATGTAATAAATTTTTTGAGAGTAAGAGTATAGTTTATAATTGATTAATGTTAATAAACAATTTATAGTGATACCTTTTAATGTTTTGGAAGATAATTATAACATCCCAAGTAAATAAATAACACAAAATTTTTCATATTTATTAATATCATTTAATTAAATAATAATTCTACTTTAAAGGGGATGCTTGGTTCGATGGTGTACCCGATACACAACAATGGGTTACTTTGAAATCTTACGTTGCACACTAATAATATAATATTATTATTCTAAATGGTAGTTAATGCCTAGATGTTTTATTGGAGGGAATGAAAATAACTAACTAAAATATGATTATACGTGTTTGAAAAATGTTTTTATATTTATCCAATAAATTTTAGAGGCTTAAAAGAAGAACGAATCTGATTTTAAGCATAAATACTCTATTTTTCTTTAAAAGGTCGATTTACTACTTTTTGATTTTGAACCCTCATTAAATATAGTTTTTATCACTTTTATATGTTCTATTTGAAAAAATAAAATTTTTCGTTAGAATCGGGAAAACAAAAATTACTTCGGGTAAATTTTTTGTATTTTTCTAATATAAATCATTTTTTCATGACTAATGAGAAATACTATATTTTAATTAAGAACTACCTTTTTATCTAATTTATTTATATGGTTTGATTATATTTTTAAATAGTATTAAAGTTTAATTGTATTATATGTTTACCATTTAATCCAATGCAAGTTATTGGAAGAAATTTCACTTTGGAATTGGGCATAAACAAATGTCAATCTTTTTATAGATATTATTTTTTTAAAAACATGCTATTTGTTTTGACAATGGGAATTAATTTTAAATTAATTAATTCTACTTATATGTTTTTAATTATATAAAATAGACATCATTTTTGAATTTGTAATATCAAATATAGATTTGGCTTATTTTTCGGTATTTTTCTGTAAAACATCAATTATTGATGAATAGTGAAACCAATAAGTAGTAGTAAAAAACTAACCTTTTAATTTAGATGCACTTTTACAGATTCTGCGAATTGAATCTCAAAAATCCAACATTAATGGTTGTTATTATTAATTAAAATGTATTTCAATAAGATAAAAATATTCTTTTGGGTGAAAAGTAACTTTTGACTTTTATTTATCGCGATTAAAGGTAAATAGTGTACTTCCTGGTAAAAAGAATACTATAATAATAAATATTTTCCTTAATACTTGTCCTAAACTTATTGTATGAGTCATGGAAGACCTTGGTTATCCTTAGGTCTATTTTGGGACCCCGTGGAGCCACTTGAAAGTGATAATGACACTTTAGATTAATTAATTTAAATTAAAGACAAAAATGACACAAAAAATATCATTTAGTAAATAAATTTTTTCATGGGGTCATATAAGTAATAATTTTGACAATAAATATTAAGTGGAAATATAATAATATTTCATACATCATGTTATTGTTTTATAATTTTTAAAAAACAAATAAATAAAATTATTTATGACACAAAAATGATGCAGTATTTACCTCATTAATAAATGATTTTAATAAATAAGATTATAAATATCAAAATAATATTAAATACCTAGAATGTTATTATAGGATGAATTTATTTCGACCACAAGTCATCTTATCTTACACCTTAATGATTTTAGGACCTTTAGAAACCGAAAATCAATATATAATAAAATAATATTTTCACACTTTCCTAAAGAACCCCTCCTCCCCCTTATAAAATGCACCCACATCTAACCCCTTCCTCACACCTATCAATGACCCTTGTATTATCTAAAACCTTCCTAAATAATCTCTCAAGATGTATCTATTACTCCTAGAATCATTACCTTTGGAAGAAGGTACTTCAATAATTCCTATTGGTTGAATGTAATGGGAGTTACCAGAATTAAAGGTAATAATTTCTCTTAAATTATTTTCTTCTATTTTACATCTCCAACCCCTAACCTATTTTTATTCTTTTATATAATAACAACACTAGTATCATCAATTTACTAGAATGTTGTTATGAGAATTATTTTAACTACACTTACATACATCTCCATCTAATGGGTAAAAAATATTGTTTTTGTGGGTGGAAAACTAACAGCTCACAAAACAATGATTGTTCAATTACCTCTTACCTTATCTTATGGTGGAAATTATGATGGAACAATATTTATAGGAGATATATATTATGTTTTTTTCATTATGTTTCTGTATTTTTAATTTAAATCATACCTTTATGGTTTCTATTATGACTAAACGCGATAATTTCATTTGATGAAATGTGGACTACCGCCCCATCAAAGTGATATGACTCATTCATACCATACATGGGACATATAAAGGATTGAGTTATTTAAATAATATATGATATTATACTAGAATTATAATATAACTGTGTATCATTATTTTTTCAATCAATAAATATACGAAATAGAAATGAATGAAGCATTCATGCGTACCTACGGCTTACCATCCCCATGAATACAGCATTTCATTTCTTACCTCTAAATGTTATGTAATATTATAAATACATATATATACTGGAAATATATGATATATATGATATCTAAATCATGAATATCATTCAGGAGAAAATGTATATTTGGACACATGGAAAACTTGTAAATATAAGCGGTTCATTTTTGACTCAAGTACCAAATATTGACAAAAGACCATTATTAACATAAATGATTTCATAATGTATATAACATGGTAATAAGTGATATAAAAGGAATAATAAACATGAAAAATGTTCTTAATCAAGTATAAATGAACTTTTTTTGTATTTTTCATGAATAACAACGAACAAAAAAGTCAAGTCGGACATGTGGTAAGGGATTTCTTATCTCACTTTTAATCCCGTGAGATTTCCATTGTTCGCCAATAATTTATTGCATGTTGTTTATCGGGTAATTCCATTTGATATATATTATCATTTTTCTTGTTATTATCATGGTATTATCTGATTCATTTGGTGGTTATTATATTTTTTTTTCATACGACTCAATTGATTACAATGTGATAAAGGGTTTTTTCTCACTTTTTATTACCGTGAGAGTCATTATATAATTTTCAATACTTCCTTTTTGTGTTGTACGTACTACACATGATTTGTATTCATTGTGTAATATAATTAAATTTATGGGTATTTAAATATTTATTGTATGATTTTTCATTCATGGGGTGAATGTTTTGTAAGTTACGAAATCGATAAGGAAACCTTTCACACTCCTCTTTTTAAAAGACTTCCTTTTGTATGACATTTAATTTACATCATCTTATGTAGGGATATGTTCTTCTGTATCCTTATTGCTGTAAATTTTATGTCCATGTGATGAAATAACCTTTAATCTCTCATCAATTCTTTTTCTGAATTTTAAAGTGATGTCGTTAGGCTGTCAAATTTCTTGTAAGGGAACTTCTTAACCCAATTTCAATTCTTTGGGTTAAACTTCTACTTCTAGATTATATTGTACTATGAATATGTGTGAATAACTTCTGATTATTTCACAATTAATATTATCTTATTGTGTGTATTCTTATTTTTCACACAATATTATGTAATTGATTTATCCTTAATCTAAGGATACAGTTTTTATAAGGGGTTTCGTCTCAATTTACATTCCATTGATACATCATTGTTGTTATGCACCAATTCACTCTTATGTGTTGTATATACTGTCCTTTGGAATATTATATCATGAATCCCATTATTCTCATGATATTATTATAATTTGATTAAATGTTATTCCTCAATTATTTGTCTTCAAGCGTCTCTCCTTTTGTTAAAAACTCTTTAACTAAAATATCATTTTAAATGTTTAAAAGATTTATTCTTCTCAATATTTCTCAATAATTTCCATGTTTTCCAAATAGTTTTGTGGATTTATTTATATGGAAACTAATGTTTTCAAATGATAATTTATTTAAAAGTTTCAGAGTGGTATGGGACACTTTGATTCAAAAATCTATTTATCAAATGTTTTAAATGGTTTTAAGAATAATTTGATAAAGCATTGTTCATTTCAATATCCTGATTTGATATATTGTGATTATAATGTGAAAATTTTATCTCTCCTTTACGATTGTGATTATGTTATGGTTACTAGGTATTGTTTACATATACGGGTGGTTCTGTGATAATCCTAGGGCGGGTGAGCCTGAGATAGCTCTCCAATGTATTGGGTAACATGATGGAGGTAAACATTAATATTTATCCTAACAGATTTTGGGAATATACTGTGATGGGTATTCCAAATGTGACTCCCTATGTAGATGTGATAGCTACAATGTAAGTATGTTATGAGTGCCATAAGTTACCTTTATGACTTATGATTTCTATATGTTATTCATAAATCTTATGATTTCATGAGGTATGCTATGATTTAAAAGTATGGTTTCATTGATTTGTATTTATTGATGGGCTGATGTTTCTTTTCATTATTTTAGAACCCTTACTGATATTTTTATACTCATCCCTTGTTTTGAAATTTTTTTCACATGACCTAAAGATGAATAGTGTCAAGGATGAGATCATGGAAAATTCATGGTGTCTAAAACATGGAACTAGACATGTCTCTTTTTTCAAGAGCTTTTATTTTATGAAAAAATGGATACTAGGTAGTAGTGTCTACATGTAATATTCAAGTTGTTATGTAATAGTTATGGCCTAATTCTCTAAAACTCTAAAGCTGAAAGGATCCGCAATGTGAATTCTTGACATAATTCAAGATTTTGTAATGTTTATGGTCAGGTCCTTATAGCTGGTATCAGAGGCCAGTTTAGACAACATTAGGGATTAGGATTATTCGTTAGACACATGGTTAGTCCATATTTCTATGATTTTAGTAAAATCATCGTTTTATACCTTTTTCATATCAAGGAAAGTTATTTACAAATGGAAGGAGGAGTATTTCAAATGATATTCTTATCCGTTCCTAATGACTTTCATACAATAATTTTTGAAAATTCATGTTTAGAGGATTGTGAGACATTATCTAGAATACAATTCACTTGCAAGCAGTTGTTTGAGATATCAAACACCACCACTATACCTTGTTATCATCGTGGATTATGGATTTTGTTTAAAAAACATCCTATTTTTACAATATTCTCATATTTTTATGAAAGGTAATCATTATAAAGGTGTTTTCAAACATTTTACCTTTTCAAAAGATTTTGAAGCATATTATGATTTTGAAAAAGGTGCTGAAGAATGAGAACTTTGCACAACCTATTTATATTTTATTTTACAATATTGTCTCTCAACACATACCTATGGTATTTTAAAAGGACCATTAACTGAATGTTTCAAATAAAATTGGGTCTGAATGTTTTATAGAAATCATTTTTTATCAGATGTTTTGAAATTATTTGTCTTACATGATTATTCTCCAAAACTGTTTTTTAGTGAAAACCTATATGACCCATGTTGTACAAGGTGTATTTGGATGAAGGAAGAAAATGATTTTGAAGGATCTCTAAATCATTTTTGCAATGCATGGACCATCTAACGATGTGAACAAGATTATGATGAAACCAAATGGACACCATGATCAAGGTATGATGTTCTTTATTTTTGGGAACTTATTATTTTATTATATGGTGGTGAAATAAAAAATGGCAATATATATAATACTTCAAGAATAAAGATGTTGAGATCATAATGAATTGGAATGAAAATGAGAGGTATAAGGAAACCATTGAGGTTAAAACATGTGAGGGTTATTTTTGAGTTTTATAGAAATTAAAACACACACACCATGTGATAACCCCTCACATCAAAAAAAGATATAGGAATTGAACCCACAAACAATGTGTGATTGGGATTTATCACCTACCACTAGACTATGTGAAGTCCCTGGTTAATATGACTTAATATTTTTAGTTAAATGACTTTATTGATCAATAATAAGTTGATTTGTGATCTTATATTTTATCTAGTGAATATCCTTATTATAAGAAAAAAAATTGTGATTAAGTGATAAAAGTGATTTTGGAAGACGTTCTCTCTTTTGGGAACACTGTATACATAAGAAAAAATAAAATATTATGGGATTACATTTGTAGAGTAATGGTTGAAATTTTATTTTGGAATAATATATATTTTTATTGTAGATATATAGAGATTTGGGTTATTTATGGAAATGATTAACCTATCATAGAGAATATGTGATTTTGTTAATTATGCTTTCGTATGAGACTTTTAGAGTAGTTTATGTTTTTGGAGTAAAAAGTTTAGATTTACTATGGAAGACTATGTGATTAAATCCATCAATGTATTGGGTTTCAATATTATTTTGGATTATTTAGAATAATTTTAAGGACAATTGTGTATTGAATTGTCATTATTGAACTTTGGGTACTTTTTGTTGAATTTTGGAGATTAATAATAGTATTTATTTTTATAAAGGATCACCCTTTTTGAGGATTATATGATCTCGTACTAACCATTTTGGTTTTAGTTGGTGACTAAATACAAGGGAAGTATATAGTTCTTATTTTGTGAATTAATTGATTCTATAGAAGATGATTCTTGTGCTTTTGATGTGACCAAGCCTTTTTGAATGCTCATTGTTTAGAGAAGAGATTTTTTTTGGTAGAAACTTATTAAAGGATGAAACTCTGCTCGAAGGTAAGTATATTTCCTTATGTTATTATTCTATGCAGTAAATTAATTCCTCAAAATAATGAAAAGGAACATAAAACAAAAAACGTTGTTGGATTACGTTTCCTAATAGGTAATCAAAGGTCGTTTAACACATTATAAGTTTGTGATTTTCTGGTGGTTAACTTTCTCTTATTCATGTTTTCTATAACTCTCTATCATAACATGACCATTTGTTATCACATCCATATCCATGTGTTTCTACATGTAATCCTAGTATGCATTATCTTGGGGGACCTTTTTACTTCACTTTCTTTCTTTTAAAGTGATATTTTTACTAACTCTTTTCTGATGTGGGAGTTTTAATGAAGTTTCCAGGCCCATTTTTAAAATTGTGAGGACGCAATTCCCAAAAGGGGGGATGGATGTAACATGCCAGGTAAATATAGAACATGAAAATTTTCATATTTATTAATATTTGTGAATTAAATATTAATTTTACATTATAGTGGATGCTAGGTTCTATGGAGTACCCAATACACAACAATGAGTTTCTTTGAAATCTTACGTTGCACACTTATAATATAATATTATTATTTTAAATGGTAGATAACGCCTAGACGTTGTATAGGAAGGAATGAAAATAACTAACTAGAATATTGTTATTCTTGTTTTTTAAATGTTTTTATATTTATCCAATAAAATTTAGAGGCTTAAAATAAGAAATTATCGGATTTTAAGCATAAATACTCCAATATTTATTAAAACGTCAATTTACCATATTTTGAGGGAGAACCCTCATTAAATCATGTTTTGGTCACTTTTATATGTTATATTTGACAAAATAAAATTTTTCATTAGAATCAAGACATCAAAATTTACTATGGGTAAATTTTTTTTAATTTTCTGATAAAATTCAATTTTTGATGAATGGTGAAAACATTGTATTTTAATTAAAAACATACTTTTAATATAATTTATTTATATGGTTTGATTATCTTTTTAAATGGATTTAAAGTGTCATTAGATTATTCTTTTACCGTTTAATCCAATTCTTGTCATTGGAAGAAATTTTACTTTGATATTGGGAATAAATAAGTATCAATCTTTTGAAGGATGTTATTTCTTAAAAACGCGCTATTTTTTGACAACCAGAATTAATTTTAAATTAATTAATGAAAATTATATGTTTTTAATTTTTTAAAAGAGACATAAGTTTTATAATTCAGAATATTAAATATATCTTAGGCTGAATTTTTGGTATTTTGTTGACAAACTATCAATTTTAATGAATAGTGAAACCACTAAGTAGTAGTTAAAAACTAACTTTTTCAATTAAATGAAATTTTACTGCTTCTGTGAATTAAATTAAGAAAAAACAACAGAAATGGTTTTTATTAATTAGTATAATGTGGTTTAATAATATAAATATATATTTTTTGGTGAATAGTAACTTTTGACATTTATTTACCACTATTAAAGGTTAATAGGGTAATTTAAGGTAAAAAGAATATTATAATAATAAATAATTACATTAAAACTTGTTATAACCATATTTGATGAGTCATGGAAGACCATGGGCATCCATTGGTTTATTTTGGGACCCCATGGAGCCACTTTGAAGTGATAAGGACACTTTAGATTAATTAATTTAAATTAAAGACAAAAATGACACAAACAAATATCTTTTAGTAAATTAATTTTTAAATGGTTTTATATAATTTATAATTTCAACTATAAATATTAATTGGAAATATAAATATATTTCCTACATCATGGTATTTTTATATAATTTTTAGACATCATATAAATAAAATTATTAATGACACAAAAATGATGCAGTATTTACCTAATTAATAAATGATTTAAATATATACGATTATAAATATTAAAATAACATCCAAAATCTGTCCAATTCTTATTGGATGAATTTATTTCGACCATGCATCTTCTTATTTTCTACCTTAATGAGTTTTGGACATTTATAAACTGAAAATCCTTATATAATAAAATAATATTTTCACACTTTCTTAAAGAACCCCTCCTCCCCCTTATGAAATACCCCGACTTCGAACTCATTCCTCCCAACTCTCAAGCCCCATGGATCGTCCAAATCCTACCCAAATAAGATCTAAATATCCCTCTATTTCTCCCAGAATCATTAAATTAGGCAGAAGGTACTTTAAGAAGTCCTTTTGGATCAAATCAAAGGGAGTTACCCGAATTAAAGGTAACAATTTCTCTTAAACTATTTTATTTTATTTTACTTATCCAACCCCTAAACTATTTTTTTCCTTTATTTTATAAAAACAATAGTATCCTAATTATACTTTTATTTTTTTATGATAAGTCTTATAACTACACTTACCCACACCTCCATCTAATAGGTAAAGAACATACTATTTCTCTGGGTGGAAAACTAACAAATCACGAAATAATGATTGTTCAATATTCTCATGTCGCCTTTTATGGTGGCCGTTATTATGGGAATGTATCTATATATGATATAAATTATGTTCATGTATTCATTATTCTTATTTATTTTTAATTTATAGCATACCTTTATGGTTTCCATTATGAGTAAACGTGATAATTTCATTTGAGGAAGTGCGGACTCCCACCCCCTCAAAGTTATATGACTCGTCCATACCATTCATGGGAAATATAATGGATAAAATTATTAAAATTATATTTGATATTATACTGTAATTAAAATATAACTATTTATAATTATGTTTTCATTCAATAAAAATTTGAAATATAAATGAATGTAGTGTCCATGCGTACGTATGACTTACCTTCTCCATGAACGGTGCGTTTCATTTCTTACCTCTAAATGTTAAGTAATATTATAAATACATATATATAATCGATATATATGATATATATGATATCTAAATCATGAATATAATTCTATATATAATTGATATTTGACCACATGGAGAACATGTGAATATAAGGTGTTCATTTTTTACTCAAGTACCAAATATTGACAAAACGTCCGTTATTATCTTAAATGATTGCATAATGTTTATAACATGGAAATAAGTGATATTAAAGGAATAATAAACTTGAAAAAAGTTCTTAATCAATTAGAAATTAACTTTAGTTTATTATTACGAAAGAACAAGGAACAAACAAGTCATGTCAGACACGTGGTAGGGGATTTCTTATCTCACTTTTAATTTCGTGAGATTTCCACTGTTGGCCAATAATTTATATCATATGGTGTATTGTGTACTTCATTTCGATATATATTCTCATGATTATTTTTATGGTGATCGTATTATGTGATTCATTCGGTTGTTATTCACTTTTTTTCATAAGACTCAATTGATTACACCATGGTAAAGGGTTTTATCTCAATTTTTATTCACCTGAGATTCATGTTATATTTATCACTATTTATATTGTGTGGTGTACATACTACCCATGATTTGTTTTCATTGTGTAATATACATAAATTTATGGGTATTTACATCTTCATTGTATGTTTCATCTTTCATGGGGTGCATGTTTCGCAAGCTACCAAATCGGTAAGGGAACCTTTCACACTCCTCTTTTTAAAAGACTTCTTTTTGTTATTTCCATTAATTTACATATTTTTATGTTGGGATATGTTCTAATATATCCTTATTGTTGTAAATTTTCTTTCCATGTGATTATATACCCTTTTCTTTCTCATAAATTCATTTATTTAATTTTAATGTGATATTGTTAGGTTGTCAAATTTCTGTAAGGGAACTTTTCCACCCAATTTTAATTCTTTGGGTTAAACTTCTACATCTAGATTATATCATGAAATGAATATTTTTCAATAACATCTGATTCATTCACACTTAAAATACAATTATTGAGGGTATTATTATTTTTCATACATTATTTTTTAATTGATTTATCCTTAATATATGGATATAGTTTTTATAAGGGATTTCGCCTCAATATACATTCCATTGAGACTTCATTGTTATTATGAACCAATTCACTCTTATGTGGTGTATATACTGTTCTTTGTCATATTATATAACGAATACATTTATTATAATTATATAATAATGATTGATTAAATGTTATTCCTCAATTATTTGTATTTGATCATATCTCTTTTTGTTAAAAACTCTTTAACTAAAATATCGTATTAAATGTTTTAAAGATTTATTCTTCTAAATATTTCTCATTAATGTCCATGTTTTCAAAATGGTTTTAAGGAGTTGTTTATATGGACATTAATTCTTTCAAATGATAATTTATTTAAAAGTTTCAAAGTGGAATGGGATACTTTGATTCAAAAATCTATTTATTAAATGTTTTAAATGGTTTAATAAAGCATTGTTTATTTGAATATCCTGATTTGATATATTGTGATTAGAATTTGGAAATGTGATCTTTACATTATTCATTTGATTATGTTATGTTTATTGGGAATTGTTTATGTATATGGGTGGTTCTGTGATTAACCTAAGACAGGTGAGCCTGAGATATCTCTCCAATGCATTGGGTAACGCGACAGAGGTAAATGTTAATGTTTCTCCTAACAGATTTAGGAAATATACTGTGATGGGTATTCCAAATGTGACTCTCTATGTAGCTATGATAGTTACAATGTAAGTATGTTATGAATTCCTTAATTTACCTTTATGATTTATGATTTCAGTATTTTATTCATAAATCATATGATTTCATGAGGTTTGTTATGATAGAAAAATGTGGTTTCGTTGATTTGTATTTATTGACGGGAAAATGTTTCTTTTTCATTATTTTACAACCCTTAATGAGATTTTTATGCTCATCCCATATTTTTAAATGTTTTTCATAGGACATAAAGATGAATAGGGTCAAGGATGAGATCAAGGAAAATTCATGCCGTTTAAAACATAGAACTGGGCATGTCTCTTTTTTCAAGATTTTTTATTACATGAAAAATGGATACTGGGCAGTATTGTCTACATGTAATATTCAAGTTGTTATGTAATAGTTAAAGCCTAATTCTAGAAAACTCTAAACCTAAAAATATCATCATTTTGAATTCATGACATAATTTATGATTATCTAATGTTTAAGGTCGTGTCCTTATAATAATGGGTAGAATTATTAATTTTTTAACTGTTAGATTATTGAATTAGTATTTCAATTTATATTATGTCGTGGTGTTATTGGTTAAATAAATATTTTTTAGAATATTTATTGTGATTTTTGTTTGATATTATATATTTAGAATATAGTGGAACAATTTAATGCTTTTTTGCATCATTAATGAGCTATAGTGGATACATGTTATATAATATGAAATCTTCTTTGGGTTATCCTCACCAGAATGTTTTTATTTGTTTTGGATGTGATTATTCTCAATTATAACACTTGTATATGAAGTTTTGACTTTTTGAATTTGGATTTTGTATGTCATTGAGAGAGATAATGTTTCATATTATTATTGATTATATGATTATGTGATGGTTTTGGGTGATTCGAATAGGTTGGGAGATGGGATTGTATATTTTTCTAACTAGTATAATGTTGTAATTATGTTGGAATGGTTGGTACATTTTTATATTACTAAAACCATTTTTTCCCAACCTGTATGATGTTGTGATAATGTTGGCAAGTTTGGAACAAATTTAGAAATAAGCTTTCCTATTTTCAAGACGTTTTAACGGTTATGAATGTATAGTGGTATTTACGATGAGATGATTATATGATTCAATTGTGACTAATTATTTAATGAAGGGTTATTATTCTGATCATCAACATTATTTATGATAATCCCATGTGAATGAAATCTACAATACATATATATTAAATTATTAGTCATTTATCTACTTTGATTAAAGAATTTTAGTTGATTTACCATATGGTGAAATATAGGCAATGAATTTCATTCCATTTTATGTTAATATATACTATTTTATTACTTATTTATTTCAAACATTTAAATTTCATAACATCTATTTAAAATATATATTTAAATACATATAAATATTGTACTATTAGTTACTCCAATATTATAACCCTATATAGTTCTAATGATTTTTTTATTGGAAAAACAGTGGATATTGGAGAAGCAATTGTTTGGGTGGTAGATGTGGTGTCTATGAGGTCATCATGAATAATATTAAGTAGTATTATATATGATTTAGTTCTATAAATGTTTTTAATATTATATTATAATATTTAAATATATTTTTATGAATTTGATTACTAGATGTTTTAATTTTATAGAGATTTATTATAATAATACCTTCTATTTATGGAATGGAAACTCTTGGATATAGTCTCCAACCTATTTCCTATTAAAGGGGGAAATTAAGGATCATTTCAGCCACCTCTTCCAACCTAAGAACATTTTCATTAGGGTCAGGTCATGATATAGTATATTAGCATATCCATGATTTTCACTCTACTTAAGTCCTCTAATATTTCAATATTAGGTATTTTCCATTCAACACTTATTAACATAATTTTTTATATTTACTAGAAATATGCCATATTATCCATAATTATGGTGGTGCGAATAGTTTATGGAATGATGATAATTAGCTATCATTGAGAACCCAACACCAAAACATCTCTTACACTAATTAAAACACAGTGAAAACCCTATGATTAATTAGAATATACTACCAATTGAAACATATTTTTTCTATATTTGGATTCCCATTTAATAATAAAATACACCACCATTTCAACTAATCTTATTAAAATGAATCCCCTTACACAATTATTTACCCTAAAAAAATTATTTTAATTCTACTATCTTGTAATATTTAGTCCCTAGTTTTTATTTCATCAAGTATCAATAGTTTTCACTATTTCACAACATGATTTTATAGTATTATTTATTGATCCATTCTACACATGTACAATATTTATTCATCTACTCTAATCAATATAAATGTGATAATAATGTTGTATTATAGTCTATAAATGAATTAAAAGGATATATTTTCAATATCTACTCTTGTGTAATTAGATTAATGAAATATAAATCATATGTATAAAAATTATTTTAGAGTTTCATTATCTCCTAATCAATTGATATAATCTATAATGAATTACCGTTGGTGGTTTATCCAACAAAAGAATAAGTTTGTAAAATGTTTTTGAGAGATCATAATACCCTACTAAACATTAAATTATATTGACAATGGATAATAACTTTACGGTCAAAAGTTGTCACAAGATCATACATGTATATAATATTTCATTTGATGATATATCCTCTAAAGGGTATTTATATGTTATTTAATGCATGTATTAATCCATGTATTGAATCAAAAATAGTATTATATAAACATTCCATAATGAGTTTCCTCTATGAACCAATAATTCTATGTCAAATTGTATAACATATTATTTAATCTTGATCAAAATATTATAATTTACATACATAGTAATCTCATAGATGATTCAATAATTTTAATTGATATTAATTCCATAAATATTTATTTTATTATAAAAAAATTTCATTATTCACATATTAATTATTATATTCCTCTGTATTCATACATTATTTTGAAGAAATTACAATAAATTATGTTATTATAATTCTATAATAGGAGTAAAAACTACAAAATGACAAACAGGGTTCATGACACGTGTTGTAACAAATATCTATCTTTGGAAAAAATTCTTGAAAGTCTATACCATATATTATTTTCTGGATCATTTTCATGTATTTGGTCTTTAATAACACTTCAATCACTCATAAAAAATCTATTTGGGTATTAATTTAATTTTAGTAAAATATGCATGGGAACACCAATATACAAGATTTTATTTATTGGAAATAATATAATCATAAGTTTTGATCATCAATCCATGAATTTATTTTTTATATTACTTATAAGAACATCCCAAAATTATTTTAACATAATGAGACAAATCATTCTTTTCAATAAAACACACTTTCGATTCTAGAAAATTAAACTTTTTATTAATGTATTCTATCTCTCAATGAAATAAAAATACTGAGATATAATAAAATATTATGGGACATGGTTTTTACATTTATACCCCTAATGGGTTTGTGAATTTCCCCATTTTTATTATTGGTGGGATCATTAATTCAAAACCTAATGTTTATCACCCTCCATGATAATAACATATTGATGTTTATTTTAATCATTTGAAAACAAGAAATGAATTTGAAAATAATGTTCTTAAAATGTTGATGTATAGTCATATACATGGGGATTAATCTTACTGTTGAACAACATTCATTATTGTTTCCTCATGGAAGTATCAGACAAAAAAAATTATGAATGTAAATAATTTAATACTTATTAATAAAAATACAAATTATTATTTCTAATACATCAAAAGAATAATCATTATAGGAAACATGATTAATCAATTAATAAATCCATTTAATATAAAAAAATCACATTAATCAACAAAAATTCATTTTTCAATATAAAAAATATAACACCCCATCCATACTAATGTATCATAGGTACTTATTCCATAAATAATGGAAATTGGACCTAAATAATTCCAATATTTTTTAAGATGAGGTTGTTTTCAGATTTGGAATAAACATGAATTACAAAGATTTATTTATATATAACTAAGAAATTAATTCACTGAAATATATCTATCTATATAATTAATAAAATTTCATTATTTATCTAGTACTTCAATTGCATATTGCAATCCTCCAACATCTACTTGGCTATTTCCATTATCACATTAATACTATCAACATTTTAAGAGGTCATATTTGTCTTCCCAATGTAAAAAGTTACTCAAACTCCAAAATTTGGATTTAGAGATTGATCACCATTTCAAATATATTTTTATTTCTTCTTAAATGTTTATTGAAGTAGTTTCACTAGAAAATATGTTTGATTGTACATTTCAGCGAATAGATCAATAAACTCAATGTGATCTACTGAGTGATTTGTGGTTTATTTTCTACACTTTTAAAACCAACATTTAAGGAAATATATTATTAACTAACTTATTATAATATATGGAATATAAATTTGACAAAAATTTCTCTAATTTGTAGTTGAGATATTTCCTGTATGTGCCTCAATAATGTTTGGATCATCCACAAGTCTCAACATGTAAACCATAATTAGTAGGTAGTTTATACACATTTTTAAAATATTGTGTTTTCTATTTATTCATAAATATCAATACTCTATGTTTATTCCATATATTCCACAATTTACGAGTTGAGAATCTACATAATGAAAAATACCCAAATATATATGATTCCTCAGGATACTAGTTTTTTCAAAAGATTTAAGGAGTTTCATATGATGATTCATTTGGGAAATATTTTCAACAATGTTAATCATAGACATTTATAGAATCTATTAATGATGGGTGGTTCTCCCTATAAACACATTTTTATTATCATTTAATAGGATGTGTTTTCAAGCATGTTTCCCCTTCTACCTTCTATAGTAATTAATATTTGTTCTTTTAATGAAATTAACCTATTTTTTTCAACCCCTTAATCCATGTTTTTATAATCATTTAGTAATATATAGGTTGTAAACACTCAATATATTCTATGTTATATTCCCCTATTTTTTATATTCTATGAAAATATATGATATAATAATTAATATTGACATAATTTCCTTATTTTATATATCCTCCTTGTTTAAGAAACTATTTTAAAATATACTTTCCCTTCTTCCAATTTTATAAATAGATATTGATCCTATTAAATATTTAATTGTTCTTAAAAATGTGAATCTTATATTATGGAATCAAAACATAGAATATCACTGATATTAAAATGATAAAAATCATTAACTTCAATCCATTCGTTTAAAAAAACTAAACTTATCCCCATTGAGGTAATTACATAGTCCGCATAAAAAAGGATTTTTGTGTCATCAGTTAAAATTTATAGTATTATAAATCATCAGGAATTTTTATAGAATATCATGTCATGAAATTTGTATCACTATATGAAAAATGATTCCCCAATATGAGAAAACATAGATTAGATAATAGGGTTTGGTTTTCATTCCCACAATCTATATAATTTTCATACATAACTACATAGAAATATTTCACCGGACTTAATATATTTCTTAATTTCATTTCCCCCATTTTATTTTGATTCCATAGTTTATTAAGAAACATTACCTCCACATATAAATTTTATTTATTCATTATATAATATATAAGAATCTCATTATAAATACACTTGATGATTTATGTGAGAAATAAAAAAATATGTCAAAATATATTACCATACATAGAATATTAACTCCAGTATTGAATATATATAACCATGTAAATTAATGGAAAAAATGTATGATAAAAATAATTTAAACCCAACCATTGGGTGGTAGGATATATATATTGATAAATGGAATTGTTAAATTAGTTATCTAAAACCTAAAATCAACATAAATTTATATTTAAAAATTCACATTCAATGTGATAAGACTAGGAACATTAACATTAATTTTTGTTTTGATATTATTTTATAAGTAACCCCAAATTATAGTGGAAATTCATAATTTGATATATGTGGTTGAAAAAAATATAATACCAATTTATAGTACCTAAATTAATATTCCCATCCCCAATGAGTTGGTGATGAATTAATGGTCAAAGCGTAATATATGTTTTTTCAGCCATTCGAAATGCATTTCCAATATTTGTGGTTTATGGAAGGACCATAAAATTACCAGAATAACAATGATGATGTTGAGATAAATTATAGGTTAATAAATTGAAACATAATAAATTGGGGAATAAAGAGTTCAATGAAATTTAATTATCATGTTTTTATATCCGTAGTGCAAAGAAATAAACATATAATTTTTAACTTCATTATCTTATTATCAATAATAATTCATGTTATGTATGGAGAATAAAGACGGTCTTAAACTCAAAAATGAATATAAAATATTGTTAAATGAAAATAGATTAAAATAATGAATAATTTTGACTTGTGTGATCCTTCATTAATTTCCATCAATCACCTATTTTTTTATAAAAATTGTGACAAAATTTCTTCTCCCAAGTTGAATCAAATTTATTCTCTCTCCAAAACTTATCTGATTGACTAATGTATCAATCCTATCATTCCTTTTAAATGATTAATTGATATTATATTTATAGCTAAATTTATTTCCAATGTATCTTAATTATATATGAATATCGATCCATGAAATTATGAATGCCTCATATTCCTAGATGTTTAATATACTTTTAATACTATGTCAAATTAATTTGGTAAGATGTTGAAATATCATAATTTGATAATTTATATCATCCCTAAAATATGGGTAATATTATAAAATGATATTTTCAAATCAATTAAATCATGGAATTATTTTTATTATCACTGATAAATTTTTCAACTAACAAAATGATATATTTAATTATGGAATGTGTTTTAATCAAACACATATCCCAAATTTATGGAACATATCTATACGTGAAATTATAAAATGTATTACAACATTATAATGTGTAAATGATTATTAGTATTTTTATATCACCGTATATATATATATATATATGATAGTTATATTTTAATTTTACCACTAATATTAATTCATGAGGGGTCTATCTTTTGATATAGCCATAGAAAAAAATTCATTATTTGGAGTATCATAGAATGATCTCCTTAATTGTGGAATTGTGTTAGGATGGTTGAATGGTGATCATTAACCCTCATAGAGAGTATTATACTAATAATTCTGTATCCATTTTCATAGAAAAAGTTGAACCTAGATTTTTTCTTAAATATCATCATGTTCATATAATTATAGGATATAAAAATGATTCCCTTATTTTATGTACTCTAAATTTTGAATTCATTATTCATTTAGAATATATATTTAAATCTTGGAAATTCCATTTATCCTAATTAATCCATATTGTCTAAAATTATCCAACAAGATTCTATATGATCAACATTAGAAAATATCCTTATATCAAGTCGCATTCCTCATCTCCCATCATTCTTATCTGTGTGATAAGAATATGATTTGAAAATATTCTAAACAATGTCATGGATATATTTTATATATATCATACAAGAACAAACTAAAAACACACACACACACATAAAAGTGTATATATTATTCTTTTATATGTCACAAACTCCTCCCCAGTTTATAGAATCCATATCTGGCATTATTAAATTGTTCATGTCACCACACAATCTATTTGGATTGTGTTTTTGAGATGTTAGCAACCCTTAAAAAACATTTTCCAACCAATTAATATATCCATGATCATAAAAATTTCATATCAGATCTGGATAAGAAATTATTACTTCATGTGATGGTACAACCTCTATGATTTATTCTTCATCACTTCATGTCGTGTTTTCATTAATGTCTTGAATCAAATATTGTATCATTTGTAGATTACTAATTGTTTCTCCACTAAGATCCATCCATGTATTATGAAAATATCCAATATATTCATTAAAAGTAATAGACAACATGAATTTCTATATATATTCATCATAATAAATATTATATACTTTCTAATGATTTTCTATAAAATATAATTCTTTTTTCATTTCAAATCCATTTCCATATCCATATATTTATGATCACCTTCCTAATGAATCAATATTTTTCAAGACCATTATAATAAATTATACAAACATCAATTTCCCTTATGATTAATGAATCCATCAAGGAATGTACTATTTATGAAATTTCTGATAACATAAATCTTCCATATTTATTCCATAATTGTAAATCACGATAAATGAAAATTATTTTATCATTGACATCAAATCTAAAATATTTGAATAGAAAAATTGTATAATTTGAATGGTTACATTAGTTCTAAATACTACCCTATTATAATGAATAAAATATTATTTTGTATAAGGATATTATATAGATTAATCTCATTGGAGAAAATCCACCATGATATTTTTAAATCACGTGAACACATTTTTTATTATGATTATCATTAAATTATATCGCCTGAAATTAATGTATAAGGGTTTTTTTGTGTAAATTTATTAGTCTGTAATAAATTTTTTATTTATTTTTTTATAGTGGATCACATATGTAATATTTTTATTTGGAAATTTAATGATTGGTAGTTTCTATTATTTTTTACCCCAATAGAAAAATAATTCACTTAATGATAAAATTATACTAATAATCAACAATAATTATATATTCTTTTCCTTCAATATCACCCACATGTTTACCACCTCTATTAGTGTTGTGATTACTTTATAGTATTATCACCATAATTATTTTTAATTTTTTTAAATACAACTTCATGTGTTAACTATTTAAATTAGCCATTATTCTATTGAAATGTCTGAATAGAATTACATTTCATTAGTATTTTATATATAATTTGAGTATTTTATTTACATACTCAATTGTGTTACATGATTGATCTAAAAAAAGAAAATGTACGATATAAAATCCACCTTATATATTATATATCATATAATATCTATTATCTCAAAAGTATTAATTTTGTTTCAAAATATCATTCCTTTCAATTAAATTTAAAAAAAATTATTACATAACTCATACTTCTAGAAACATGGTACACTAATTTGATCGAAAAATATATTTAATTATTATCTTCATAATTCTTTTTTTACTATTATCTACTATGTTATTCCACTATATACAACACTATTTTATCATTATCATGAAAAATAATATATCATAATATTTCTTTTGTCACTTACCACATCCCAACATACTCAAATATAAATCTTTTTCTCATATAGTGAACCATAATTTCCCATTTTGATGATTCAATGGAATATATTTAATATGATAATTCTATTAATAAAATTTCATGATCATGAATTCCTTTTAATTCAATAAATATGTCATTAATATATCATTCAATATTTAAATAGTATTCAAAATGTCTCTATCTATTTGAGGATAAACAATGATGCTCATATTTAAAACAATTGTTTATTCATATTAAATATTTTTCTAAAGGATTAAAGTGAACCTTTAATCATTAATTTTATAAGTAATATTAATGAATCAAAAAATTATTTATATATTATGTATAATTTTTTTGATTTTAAAATCCCACTCTAATTAATATAAAATGGTTTTAGATAATTAGTTTTCCAATAAAAACTCATATAACTATAATGAACTATACCATTAATAGTAGGTGTTGTTGGAGAAATTAAGAAAATTTATGAATATAAAGTGTGAGGTTTATAAAAAATTGATATTTTAATTTGAATAAAGATATATGGGATCCCTATATAAATGGAATATACCATTTTTAAATGGGGTTTTAGTAAAAGAAGAGGTTCCAGAAGGTATTATGTTCGTTTAAGCCATTAGCTAATTTAATAGATAACCTAGGGTACATAGAAGGATCCAATGTGTATATAGAGGAATTTTCTAGAATTTATGGAATTGTAAACATATGACATCTATCGAGTAGCTAGTGGAAACTTACTAGGTAGTTGGTGGATAAATATGAACTTATCTATGGCCATCTGCTGGTTAGTTTGGTTATATTCACCAGTATAGAAAAGTATTTAGATAGCCTTCAATTTATGGTAACCCCCTCTAGTTATTACAATGAATGGTACAAATAGAGGGGCTCTTGGGGAATCTTCTCCCCTACATTATTCCTATTTATTTTTTCCTTTGTTCATGATGTGTTTTAATATTGTTATCAAAATAATTATTTGGTAATCGCTCCAAACATTACCCTTTATACTTGTTTTCCTATCTTACATTGATTATTAGATCCTTGATTATGGGATACGAATTTTGTTTCAAAAAATAATGGTAAAATTCAATCTATTTAAATGGTATTTTATGTGTACATGTTAAAATACACAAATATAGGATGAATTTACACTGTTGATTCCTATTTGAATATTACAGGATTTCAGGATGATTAATTTTATAGGATTTTATTATATTTATTTTTTGGTGATGTTAAATTATTTTTCAAATTATATTGTTTTGAAATGTTACTATGTCGAAGGCCTACAATAATTTGTTGGTATTTATTTCCAGAAGGTATTCATTAATAAACATATACATATTTTTATATATATAAATCACATTAACTAGTTAATTATGGTTTTATTAATTTATCATATATATTATAAATAATATGATAATGATTTATAGTAAGAGATATGAGGTCATGTACTTAGAAAATATGGGAAATAGTATAGGATATATTGAAAAATTATGGGTTAGAGGGATATATTAATAGAATAATGTTGGTGATAAATTATATATAATTATATATGATATCAGATTAATGTGTTATCATTATCCAGGTCAGGCTGCCATCAGACCTGACACCCATCCTGGTCTGTGAGAGAGCCCAAGAGGTATTCTTGATCCTCCTGGTATAGATACTTGTTCCAAGAATCTATGATAACATTGTCAAAATTATTTTCCACAATAAAAACATGGGATAAAATATAAAATAGATTAAAAAACATAATAAAAAAATATTAGGCATCAATAAATATATAAACATGATTTGGGTACAAATATAGTTGAACATGAAAATAATATAAGACAAACTACAACCAAACAGAATCAGAACCAACATGATCTCCATGTGACATATTGGTCACCATAAACCATAGAACATATATTCATCAATGGCATCATCATCCAAACACCAGAAACCAAGATTGGGTCTACTGATGCCTAGTGGAACAAGTAGGTTGTGAACCTAAACAATTCATTAATCAAGAACCACAATTTCAATAATATTACATTATAAAAAAAATCAATAATCTCTAGTTTGAAATACAGTAAGAAAATAGGTTTTTATGATTTTAAAGAAGAAGATACAGATTTCATTAAAATAGATTTTTTCAAATAACACACATGACCTTCCTTTTAAAAAAAAATTCATTTAGAAACCACATTAAAAATAGAAACCCAATTATAAATATGTACTAGATAATCAAGAAGAATTATTCTGAAAGTAAATGAATCAAAACAATATTGCAAAAACTTATAGGGCTATAAAAACATGTGTCATAAGTAAAAAATCAACAAACATATAGGTAATCATTTGAACATACTATACATATTTAAAATATATCCCTAAATTTACAAGGATCAGAATAACTTATGGGTATATGTTGTAGCTCAATATTCAATAACCAACTGGACACTCTAAACTATCAATTGTAGTGGCACATTCCACCTATACTATAAGGAACTCAAAGGGGGTACCAACATGTCTAATTTTAGTTCGATATGAATCATTCAGTCATCCTTCAATATTAAACATTGTATTCCCATGATAATTGTACTTAGTGAATGGGGAGTTCCTCACACATGTGGAACAGACTAAAACCCACAACAATTGTTCTTTCCTACCCCAAACATTGAAACTACATATGTGATGTCCATATCCTTAAAGGATATAACATAAGGGTTCCAATCTCTCATCATTTTAAACTGAATTTCGAATCAAGACTATACATCATGTGATCATTCAATTCATTTTTCAAAAATATTAAATGATGAAAATTAGTAATTTAACAATTTAAAAATCAAACCCTATTTCAAAAACAATTTCTAATCCAAGGTAAAAACATATAAAATAAATGATAGGTGAAAAACAATATGTTACTCGATTTATATTCCTATACATTTAATAGAGATCCTAGCAGGAAAAACATTGGAAATTACATTTTGAAAACAAATCTTGATATAATTTTGTAACCCTTTTAGGAGAGGGGGATTATTAATAAAAAATGATGAGATAATGTTTTTTTAAAATACACGTATTAAAATGATCTTTTTTTAGAAGGACATAAATATTTCTGTGAATATACTTAGGTCAACCTTATGAAACTATGGATATCGCCACATGCCATGGTATATCCATAGAAAACTGTTTAAGTATCCAAAAACAAATTAAAAGGATCACCACTTATGTCGCCATAAATATCAAGAGGCCACACAAAACATCGAACAATTAATTTTACCAAAATAAATTATTGTCACCTATTTTACAAATACTCTTGTTACCAATGTTTAAACAAGTCCAAATGACACACCAAGAACCAATTTACACTGCCAAAATAGAATTAACATTTTTTCAAACAAATTAAAATGTGAAATTTTTAGAAAATACATAGTGATCCATTTAGAAATATTTCCACTAAATTAACACCTAGGAAATGAAAAATAAAATTATATTAACACATTAGAATAATGGGAATCTATTTTAAATATATTTTAAAAAATATTAGGCATCAAATGTCGTTTTATTGAAAGGAAATTGGTGGATAACCCTACCTCAACAATGTTAAATCACATCAAAATCATTTGATGACAAATAATGATTCCCATGGACTAAACCACACATCCTATAACCGAAGAAATCATCCAACCTTAGTCAACCCTCACCGTATAGATTATCTAAATAGATAAAAATATAAGAATAAAGTGGAAACAAGAATAAAAAAGTATAAGAAATAGAATTAATCTTTAATAAGTAGTAAATAATCATTAATTTGAAGGATAAGAATCAATATTAAATTTTTGGAGGAAGGGGGAATATTCCCAAGGCACCCCAAGGGATGTATAAATGATGGGGAGAATATAGGAGGTAATTTGAGGGTAAAACATGGTTGGGGAAAGAAGAAAATTTCATGTTATTAATGAAATGTTAATGTCCTGAGTTTTATCAAGTGGTTGGCCAACCATGTGAACCCTATTAGAGGAGGACGCCAACATAGTTTGGTTGCATGTTTTGGAAGTGTTGCGCCAATAGAGTTCCACCATTATGTAAATGACTAAAAAACCCCACACACATTTGAAACAATGTTTCCTCAAACTATGGGAAATCCATGAACCATTCCATTCAAACTTGAAATTAGTTTCATGGTGTCTTCATGGCCTCAAATAATTTTTATAGAACCATTATCAAACCCTACCATGAATACCAAATAATAAAAAATTGAACAGAAAACACCCACAACCTTAATAGGCAACATGGTAAACCCCCAAATTGTGTATATAAACTATGCATATTGGTAAAACTCAAAAAAAACATCAAAAAATAAAATAACCTTGGAACTCCAAATTAACCTCACCTTATAATTCCATCATCAATAAAATAATAAATTAAAGAAAATCTAATGTTTTAGTGTAAAAATTAGTTTAACCACAAAACATTCTACCCCCACAATGTCACCCAACAAAAGATAAAACACTGAAATACCACTATCCTCAGTGTGACTCTTTTATCATCAGCATTCATAGTCGACCAAAACTAAATGAAACAAAAACAAAAGAGGCATTGAAAAATAGGAGGCTTATCCCAACTAGATGAACCTAACTTGAACCCACCAACTCTAGGATCATGAACAACCCAAACAATCCATATCCCCAACACATGGGGAAACCCATGACTAAAATTAAATATTAATAGAGAACCCTACCAAAATCTACACATATTCGTTTCCACAACACATGTAAATCTCAATGGTGAGCAAAAATTTAAACAAATAAAAATACACAAAAAGAATCAATTTTAAGATCCATTTAAATAAAGAATAACCACATAGATACAAGGAAACAAAATAGTAAAATTTGTTCCACCAAATGAAATATACAATAAAAAGGAGTGGCTACTATTTCTTTAAATAACCAAAAATTAACTCATAAGAACAGGGTAAACTATGATGAGGAATTATATAATTAAAAATTATTCAATCTCTCCTACAACTTTAAACATAAAAATTGAACTGAAGTTCCACACAGCTCTTGGGAGAAACTAGATCACCAATATGCACTGAATACACACTAGGTTCCATCTTGTGTAGAAACACATATTACACCGACAACTCATACAAAACATCACCATATTAGTGAAATTTATTCTTGATATATATACCAAGACCCCATATTAAAATATGATCTTTAAACTAATACCTAGAATATAACTCAACAGAAAAGGAAACTATCTCTCTAAAGCGGTCAAAAATCATCCATCATAATACAATGAAAATGTTCTTTCCCCAAGAACTTTTCGAGCTTCCTTACCTTAACCTATTCATATATACACTATTAGATATTGCCTTTATTAATGGATTCCAAATTCATCCAAACATTCTATTGTGATAGGATGATCACCAACCACCACCCCGAACATAGAACTCCAAAAAAACAAAAAAAAACATGCACTCTCACATATTCAGGAGTCGCCAATGTCCAGAAAAGCTTCGACTTCTTAAATGAACTCCACATCCCCCAATAGACCATGATCATAGTGACGTACCCTAAATGACTGAGAATAACATGATCCCACCAAACCACTCAAAATATAAGCAAGGTCGACCACTTGAAAAGACTCACCATATTCCTACGGGACTATTTTTGGTAGCAAACTCTATACAACAAAAGATATAAAACCAAATCAATCATCCAATATAAACTGAACAGAAAATAACATATCAAAACAAAACACAATGATCAATACAAAACATTTCAAAATGACTCCAAATATTGTCATTAAAAAATTACAACATCAACATCAAATCCAATACCCATTCCTTCCCAAAAATGTTTTCAAGATTCCCAACTCACTTTTCAATTAAAAAATCCAACAAAATAACTATACTAAGAAATATTCCCCAAAACCCATTTTACTTTTAAAAATCAACCCACACCAACCAAAACCATACCATCACACAACTCACTCTAAATTAACCCCTAGAATGAGGAACTAGGAATTATACCAAAACAAATGAACCTTTTAGTGAAACATAAACAATAAATAACTAATAACTATGTGTATGTTGAGCCCAACCCTTAGGATCCACATGTGTCAATACTCCATGTTTGACCACATCGCAACACCAACTCACCTCCCTTTTCTTTCCCCATCCACACATCCAAAAAATTAAATACTAAAGTCCCTAATTTACCCTGGAAACTCGAGGATTTGAAAGGCATTGGGATGATCTACCCATTCCAAATTACTACGTATTGAATGTACTAATCTCTATCTACAAGAAAGAGTAAAAAAAGGATCCTTTGAGACCATTTCTCCCCATACAAGTACGGGATGCCATCCGACCCAACACCCCACTCAGTTAGGTTAGAAGGAGTGAGAATCGTTCATAATACTCATATAATGTTTACTACCACGAGTCTTAAAATATATCACAATGGTAATTATTAATAATAATAAACATCCATGATCATATAACCAAATTTTAGTATGTTGCATAAGACAAAAAATAATGAGCATCAATAAAAAACATCCAACATCTAGGAACAACTACAACTAATCAAAAAATGAATCTAAATATGACAGACAAATTGAAACATAAACCAACACGATCTCCAGGTGACATCTTGGTCATCACTAATATAAAATCCTATCAAATACAAAGGAAAATAGAAATATAATCATGAACCTACAAAATACCTCAGGTTTGCTGATATCGAGTGGAGCATGTAGGAAGTGAGCATAAACTTTTTAGTACATAAGAACAACAGAGTTAATCCATTTTGTTTCCCAAAAGAGTCCATAACATTTTTTTAAAATACATTTTTTTCATTTTAAATAATGAAATATAAAATTCAAAACATATATTCCCTTTTTAAATCAACACACCCAACATTATTTTTAAAATATTTTTACATACCAAATTAGATTTCAAAACCAAAACCCAATAAAAAATACAAAACATATGATAAATATGGTCTATGATAAATTTTAAAAAAAATAAAACAATTAGGAATAAACTATTTGGGATATAGCCAATATTAAGAAAATGTAAAACGAGATTTAAAGATAGGTTGTCAGAAGAATTTACTAAGCATCGGACGAAGAAATCCATAGATGTACTTAGTTTGGACTCACCTGCAGACATATGGTGCTAATATACTGTTAATAAGAAAATATCGACTATAAATAAGACAATCTCATGGAACAACCCAACCATCCTCTTAGTAAATTAATGGGGGTATTAACACATATGCTCGGGGTCAATAATCACTCCTTACTTGACCCTCTATATGAATCTCAAAAATCCCATGATAATATTACATGGTGAATGGTGATATTCTAACACATATTGCTCAAACTAAAAACCACATACACTATTCTTGTGTATCCCAAACACCAAAATCTTATATGTAGTGACCCTCATATTAGTTGATCTGACATAAGGGCACCCATTTAACATCATGTCAAATAGAACATCCATCCTAGACTATACATCACAAGAGATTTCAAACCATTTTTCAAAATATATGAAGATAACAACTGGGAAATTAAACATCTCTAAATAATCTCTACTTCAAAAAGCATTTTCAATCCATGTAAAATACATAAAACATAAAAAAATGTTCCAAATTTATCATTACACTATTTAGAAACCAATCCACATTCCAATGTACCATAGTGCCCAACATTTATATAAAATATTTTTAAAACCACACTTAAGGTCATTTTGAAACCATATATAGGGACATGAATTAAGGAAAAAATTATGGAATATAAAATGTTATTTTCCAATCCATGGTTTAATATTAACATTTCTTTAGAGTTGTATAATTATATTTGTTCATATCCCTATGTTCAACTTTTGATCCTATATATATTCTCACATATAATGGTATATCCTTAGAAAATAATATTTGTCTTCAAACACAAATTAAATTGATCACCACTTACATCGCCACCAATATCAACAAGACACACATAAAAAATAAACCAAAAAGGTCGATAAAATCAACACACAACACAATATTTAATAAAAAATGATGTTAAAAATTCATAAACAGTGCCAAAATCCATGAAAAGTACCCATTTACACTTTTAGTGGACAATTGAAATTTTATCAAACACTTTAGATACATGTGCATATTGGAATAATCATACAGATCCCTTAGAATACCATTTCAAACGAATTTCCATGAAGGAAATACCAAATTAAATAATAATAACACAATACATGAAATTAATCACATTTATAAATATTTTATGAATGATCAAGCATCATATGGAGTGTGTTATAATTGAAATGGATTTAGAAATCTTCCTCAATGAAGTGTAATGATAGAGAATCCTCAATAGAGGATAAAGGTGGCCCAATCATTAAACCACACAGTATAGAACCAAAATAATCAACCAACATTAGTCAACCCACAACCTATGGATTGAAAAAAGAGATATCAATGCAATATGAATGATAAAATGACATGATGATAAAAGAAGAATTATACTAAATCTCACCCTAGATAGAAACCAACCATGACATGATGGACATGACCCAACATTTTAATGTGGGAGGAAGGAGGATGAATCCCAAAGCTTCCCTATTACTGTATGAATGAGTGGAATAATATATGATTTTAATTTTTGTAAAAAAATGACAGCAGAAATAATGTGATTTAAAATTTTAGTGACATAGGAAAGTCACACTATTTGGGAACACAGTTTTCCAAAATATGTTCTAAACATACACACCCAACTGGAGAAGGAGGGAACCCACAATGTTTGGCCACAGAGTTTGGGAAATAGTCTCCCAACCATGCATGATGGTTCTAACAAAAACTATAGAACCCCTCAAATTTTTTCATAATAGTTTCCTCATATTATATGAAAGTTGTACACCATGCCAATTAAACCAAAAGTAGCCACAAGGTTTCCCGTTTAATGGTTTGGCTAAAACCATGATCAAAACATGATAGGAAAATATGTCATGAAATAATTGAATTGAAAACACCCATAGTAATAATAGTCCACATGTACAAACCCCAAACTATAAAAAAATCAATAAAGATGGCCAATAATAACCCAAAAACTCTAAAAATTAAAATATTTCTTCTGGAACTCAAATGAATCTTCAAAAAATTATCCAAAATAAAAAAAATTGAAGAAAATACAATGTTGGTTTGTGACAAGTTATATATATTTTGAATTAATAGGGTATAATTTTACGGTAACCTAAATATATTTATAGATAATTGTAAGTAGTGTGAGGTTCTATGTAAAATTCTTGATCCCCATACACCTCGATTCATGGCTAAAAATATACTCTTTACAATTCTTGATTATATCCAAAAATATAAAACTCAACATTAATCATCCATAATTACAATAACTATATCCAATATTAGGTCCCTTATATACCAAATACGTTTTAGGTTTTAAATTTCAGATATTTCAAACCAACAATAAATAACTAATCTTATTAATTAATATCAAAATGGTAATGTTTCTCATTTTTCCCATATTTTCATATGTGATGATAATTATTCCACAACTCCCATTCAATTATACATATGTGATTTTCATATAAAAATATTTTACACATTATATTTATTCATATCCTCTTGAAATCAAAATGTAAGATGTGTGAGATCAAATAATCAGTAATATACTTCAATACTATAGATTCAATTTGCATAAGATGGCTCTAAGTGCATGAGTATAAAATAATATAAATCAATACAATCAATACACGGGTCATAAAATATTTTTATTGGTCTATGGAAAAATAAATATCAGTTTGAAATCATGAAAAATTTGAAAAAAAATATTGTCTAAATTAACTAGTAAAACACATTATAGTAATAGAGAAAATGTGATGGTATCATTGGTTTTCAAAATTTCTACATAGAGTCATGTAAATATGTTATTTAATATATTATCATGGGATAATATTTCCTTCCAATTACCAATATACTATATTAGGTGTTTTGTATGTATTTAAAATTCCACAATTTAATAGGATTCCCTGGAACCCAATTTACTAAATCACATTTACCAATGCATTATAGAGCTATATTGGACTCACCGTTCACCATGCGCTATACCGAGATCATCCATCATTCTATAATATATTGAGATCACCAATAATTACCAATAATTTAAAATAATTTTAGCATTAATATAGTATATTTTTCTTGATATTTCCATAAAACTCAAATAAAAACTATTATTCCATTCAAAACATAATTAAATTATAGAAATGTTTTCATAAAATATTCCCTTAAAATAATATCATTCCCCATCAATAGAAAATACTGGTTTTCAATCATTAATGTGTATCCTGAGTGAAGAATTGGAACAATTATGGTTTTTGAAATAGTTTAAATATAGTTAAAATTTGGTGTATGTAAATTTCACTGAAATTAGCTAACTATCTTTTTTCACAGATAACCATTTAAATAAGATTATAGAATATAGATAAATTTATTGTCTTTATCAAATACCAAAGAATAATGTAAGATAAATTTCAAAGAAAGAATAGTCATGTTGTCAAAAAGAGTCATTATTATCATATACATTAATATTTAACATTATTTTCACACAATTATAAAAATATAAAATATACATGTTTAGAAAACATTGAAAATATTCTTATTTATTACATTGAAAATAACGAAAAAATGATGAAAAAATGAATATATATAATAATTGGATCATTTACCATTTTATCAAAAATGAATATGGATAGAAAATTTCCCCTATCAAATGCCAAATAGGGACATATTTTTAGAAAAAGTTTCCTCAGTCAGTTTAGGTATGAAAGAGTGGATAATGATGGGAATATAATAAAAAAAATTACAATTGAACAAGAAAATATATTTATTTATGATATTAATATTATATATAATCACAATGGTTTATTCAAGCATAAAAAATCCAAATTAAAATTAACATTGTTAAATAAAGCATTATCTCTTTGGTACTATTTGAATCATAACCCATTTGATATAAATAAACTCAAATGGGATATTAATTACAATGAATGTGAGGATATTCATGATATAATATTTTAAATGGGTAGTGAATATATTATATAAATGAAAAAAATTATATAACATTAATCATGTCCCCACACAAACATATTGAGATGATGAACCCCTATAGCTTTAGTAATATCTGAAAATAATCCCCATGAATGAGATAAGAATGATTATATTTATAAATTAAGATATTATTTTTTAAAATTATCATTAAATAAATTTATGGTAGTTTATCACTGACCTAAAATAACATGTTTTGAATGTGATATAGGTCTCATAGAAAAAAAAAATTGTGTTTTAGATACCCTTAAAAGGATTATAACATTTAAAGACGGAATTAGTCATTGATGTTATTATGTAAACAAAATATGAATAAAAATAAATGATTTTTGTAAAACATAAAAAATAATAATTACTTACCAAAATTATTTTTATAAGTATAATGAATAATGATTTTATATAACCCAAAGTGAAATATATTGTTACGAAACCCCTTTCATCAGGTCCCAACTTGTCACATATGTTGTGTTCCTTTCAAAGTAATTTTATTTTATTAATTATATAAAAAATTTAAAAATATGTATTTCTATTATCTTATAAAAATTATTCTATTTATAACCATGTCTAATATAGTTTCAATAATGATTTAATATTATTTCGGTCATTTTTTGGTCATTTTGTTTATAAAATTAAATGTACATTTTTAAGAAAATCATGGTTATATATGAAATTTTTTAATCATAAATAGCATATTAATAATGAAATTTTTACATTTTTCATCCATTAAAATAAAATTTTATAACCATCTAATCATGTAGTGCATGTAAACTGATTAAAATACCCTCATTGAGGTGGTCATCAACATGTTTGCATGAGCAATGTTATTATTTTCCAACTGAAATAAATTTAAGAAATTATGTAATATATTATCATTAATTAATCATAATAATGTCTTATATATTATATATATTAATTTATCTGACATTTTAACTATAAATATGTGGTGGATATGAAAAAAAAATAGATCACTTCAAAGAGGTGGTATTCCCCTCATACACATGTCCAATGTTTTCATTTCCCAAAGGATGGAAAAGGAAAGGAAATATGCTTGACTAAAAAATTTAATAAAATTTAAATATATTTATAAATCTAAAATTATTACATCATTATGATTATAGAATATTTATAGATTTTGGAAGAATAAATAAACCTAAAAACCATCACGTAAGAGTTATACCTCTCTTTGAGAATCCTCATTTCGTTTGCACCTCATGACTTATATGGTGGAATTTTTAGGAGAATAAAACCTATATTATATATAAATTATTGTTGGAAAATGATTTTTTTATTAGTTAAGATAAGTTACTCATGAGGTGTTATGAATAGAGGATAGAAGTTACCATTTTTATGTAAAGTGGGTAGAAATATAAAAAAGACATGAAATATTGATATATTTTTTCCCGAAATCATGTAAAATATATCCAATGTAAAAACAATTCATGCATAATTTGGATATTTTAGATAAAAAAATAAAATAAAATCAACAAAAATTAATTTTTCAATTTGAACATTATCTCTTAAGTTAACCCCATATTAAATCTTTTTACCTAATCATTGGTCTTAAATTTAACATTCAATACTGGTCATGAATGTAATTATAAAAAATCAAAGTGTCACATATATGAAACATTAATATTTTTCTCTTAAATTTCCCATCATAATTAATATAGATTGTATTTTTATTATATTTTAATGATTTGAAATTTATTTATAACGTTAATTGTCATTTAATGTCGTCAATATGACTATTAAAAATTCATGACCATAACTACCAAATTATAAAAATTGAATTTGAATATAAATAACTTAATAATCTCTAATCCATTTAAAATATCATTTAAATTTTTGTGACACTATAGTTAATAAAAAATATTACTTTTATTGATTTATGATAATTTACATGATTTATATATTTCTTGCACGAAATACATTTCAGTGTTTTGTAATAATTCATCATATTTTTAGTATAAATATATTTTATATAGATAAATATTAGAAAATAACTTATTTAAATTCCAAATAATCATTTATAACCTTAAATAAATTCTTTCTCTATCTATGAAATGTTATTATAGATATTAAATGAATGAGTGACATTTTGTAGTTATCCTCTACATAAAATAATATGAAGGATGTAATCAATGTTAAGTTTCACTAGAATATCATAATTTATAATTAAGGATTATTTTGGTCAAAATACACTAATATAATGATATAAAATCATATTTTAGGTTCTTTTTTTGACCATAACAGATACTTCTAACATTGTTCAACAAATTATACGTGTTATCATGTTGGTAAACATTTACCTTGGATACTATAAATTATGTCAAATTTTGATAATTAATTTCTTTAATAATATTTTTATTGATTCAATATATAGAATCCATTTCATATTATATAATTTCTATATATTACAATATTATTTTAATGGAAGTGCCTGAAATGAAATAAAAAAAAATGAAAAATAAAATCTTGAAATAAAAAAATTATTTTATACCAATAAAATATATAAGATTGATTGACATTTAGTTTATTAGATTATATATAGAAAATTTGTATATATATTACTAAAAAATATTCAAATATATAACTTTACATTGTAAATACATTATTAAAGTTCTATTTTTATTAAAATATGTAATTTTTAGGGTTTCCCAAAAAAATCTATTTTCAAAAAAAGACACCATATCTTACATTGGATATAATGATATAAAAAAATTCTATAATATTAAATATTATTTCCAAAATTGGTCAGTCATAGATATAATGCTTGCACTAAAGTGCAACAAATCCATTTTTTGTAGAAAATTCGTTTTTGATGTATAAAATGACTTCATCCTAATTCATTAACTTATAACATAAAATAAATTATTTCAATTCATTTTCTTGGATATATAATCCACACATTTAAATAAAATCTTTTAACATAATGGTTAATTAAATATTCTAAGATAAACATATATTTTACACGTGAATAATAACTCTTTAACAATGAAGAGATTTTATCTTAATATCTAACAAATTGAAGATAAATTTATGAATGGTTAATAATTTTACTAAGAATTTACATTTTTTATTTTTTTTCAATATTTATTTAATTCGCTTCAGAAATTATTATTTAAATTTATATTATATAATGATCATATTTAAATAATATTTTAATACTATATTGTTTTTTATTTTTATTTTGATTATGTGTGTGACACTTGATATCAAACATAGTATCATTTTAAAAGAATATAAACAAAAATATCATCTTTTCACATTCTACGACCATAGATAAATCAGATAATAAAATTTTTATCACACTTCATATAATAAAATTGGTTAAAACATTTATAAAACCAATTTCATGAAATGAGTTATACAACATATTATCATGAATGGAAAAACATTTAAAATAATAAAAAAATTCCATTGTTTATGTCTTATATTTGTAAAATTTTAATCTTAAATAGCCTTTGAAAAAGTGGAAAAATGAATGCATAAAAATCACCTAGAATAAAGATAATCGATTTACCAGTAATGTGCACTTATGAAGGATATGAAAATATTGACATGGATAGACCATCCATTTATCAAATAATGATATCCATTTTCTAGAAGAAAAAAAGTAAACATTCTACTGAATAATAACAGATGATAGGCCCATCAAAAATGATCATAAAAGGATAATATATTCTATTTCTAGTTTTTTTAGACTTTAGGGATTGTTTTACCATCAATATATGGAAAAAATAAAATATTATTACTTGATTGCATCAAATCAAAAAATATAATTTTTGAATCATCCTGACATAATATTCCATGTATGATATTTGGAATATTTTACCAGAAACAATATCATATAGAATCTTGATTATCTATTCTTTAAAAAAAATTAGGGGGTAGATATAATGTTGTTGATTTTTTTAAGTTTTTTTGTTCCTATGAGGTTGATAAGGGAGTGGTTATTGATCTAGAGATGGTAATGTTCATTATAGTCTATATGATTTCTAATGGGTGCTAATGGATATCATGGGAGAAGAATGTAGTAGGGTAGTCCTAAAAGAATACCACCTAATAGAAGTCATATTTATGACTGAATGGATTTTATATAAGAATCCCAAAAATATGATAATAGGAATCCTAGGGGGCATGAAATCATCGTTGATCCATTAGGTATCCAATTCATGTCGGCAGCTAGTCAGTAACAATGATATGTGTGAGAATATTCATTTTCATATCAAGAATCTATTTCCAAAACTCTTTTTTTAATTTCCATAAAAACATTACTAAAATTTAATCTAACCCATTTGAACACATAAAATATCTTGAGGTGATTTTAGCACATATGTCCTTTAATATTCATGGATCTATGAGAAAATTGAAGCATTGAATCTCTTTATATATGTGTATACATTATTTAATTGTGAAATATTCATTACTTTTCTCCATATTTATTTGAAAGTAGTGTATCCTTGATTAATTAATGGTCTGAATATTGATATATAAATTCTGTTAATTGGATACCCTCATGTTCAATTCATTCTCGTCGACTCTCTATTCAAGATCATGTGTTTGGTGTTTGATGATACAGTGAATGGTTTAGGTGGATTCATAAATTAATCCATATTAATTGAAATAGTTGTATCTCTTTATATTTTTTTCCATATCCAATTGATATTATAAGAATTATTTTAGAATTGTGAGAAATTTTTTCATACTTTGAGGGATTGTGTGATGAAATTTCTTTTACAATGGATTTTTAAATAATGGGATGAATTTGGAAAACTGGATTTCAATTTTAATTTATGGGTTAAATTATTACATTTATTAATACTTATAAATAATGGAATGAAATATTTTATGAATTTAAATGTTTCAGAATGAATGTGTTTTGATGAATATTGTTCGATGTTAATTTTTTAATTTAAATGTCTTGGCCAAATACATGATTTGGGACTTCTTGAATTATGATTAATGAACTGATTATAGACTAATGATTTTAGCATTAATTTGTTTATTTAAATCATTGGAGGACTATATAGTTATGTTAGTATTCCTTGAAATGTATGGTTGTAACATATGAGCTCTCTATATCCATTTATTAATGACGACATTGATACCTAACCATGATGAGGGTATGTACATCATTCATTGGGGTAGACTCCTACTCCCCATTGGTATGTGATTTAGGTATTTGTGAAAATGTGGTCCTTTATTTTTATAATATATGTGAGGATCCATGAAATTTTTTCAAACTAACCTCGAACAGTATAAACATTGTTCTGCGATAGAAAATAATTTATAAATTTCATTTATTTGGAAATGATTTAATCATCCCAGTTTTGAATAATATATTGTGAGGTAATAGTGGGAACTAATGCTGCTCCTCTGATAGTGAGAGGTACTAGTCCTATTACAACATATTTAATGAATTATTCATTGTTACTCATGCTTATTATTATTTCATATCAACCAAAATATTTGATCTACTAAATCATCATATATTTATCACACCTTATGTGATGAAAATTTAAATTCCTCATATGGTGATATAATTATTGATCTCTTATTACCTTGTTTTACATTTTATTGATAAAAGTTTAACAATATTTGGGGATATTTGGGTCTTGAAAAGAAACCTCTAGATCCAATTATTTGTATGAACTTATTGGTTTCATGAAAATTTTGGATTGGATGTTTTTTACGGCATGTATTATTTAATTCCTTAGATAGAGAGTTCCATATTTTCTAGGGATAATGGGACTAAAGACCTAGCCAAGATAAACCACCTCTTATCGATATGTATAGGATGATATATTTTTGTTTTTTAAAATACTGTATGAATCCTCTGGTGGTATAATTTATCTTGAAAATTTTTAATTTATATAGTTGTTTGCATGGATATTTTGTTTCATACCACCAGAGTGGAAGGGGAGTTGTACATCAACCAAGTTCTACGTACCCCAATAATATTTATTGCCTCATACATTATCAAAATAGGTGAATTTAATCAGTTAATGAATTATATAGATGACTTTATGTAAAAAGGATTTGTTCGACCCACTATGTAAATAGTGGTAGCATTGTTAATTTTCTCAAAGAAGGTAAACTGAGCCCTTCATATGTGTGTTGATTACCAGAAGCTCAATTATCCACTGCCTCATATTGAAATCATGGTTAATCATCTAAAGGGTGTTAATTGGATATATAAGATTGATCACTATTTTCATACAACAAGCTATGTATTATAGATACTTATAGTCCAATGAAAGAATTCAAGATCATATATAGACCCTATGTGTATCTTGTTATATGCATCAGCCGAACAAGTTATTCTATTCTATTTAAGTAACTGATGAATAAGATTTTCCACTAATATCACATTTATTTAACTATATTCTTCAAATATTAAATCTTATTATATTTAAATATCATGGATATTTAAATGAAGCAATTGAGATAAATTGTGGTTATGTTGGAGAATCACTAACATTAGTTTATGCTATCAAATTTACAATTCTAGATTAAGGAGGTAATTTCTATTGGGAACATGATCTAAAAACATGGAATATAAATTTATCATTATAAGGTGAAAATTTTTATTTCATGGGTGGAACATCATAATGAATTTTATATATAAATATTTTATTTCTTTAAAGGTTATTACCACAATTTCAAAAAAATATTTATCCATATTGGCATACTCATGGACTACTCTTACTCAAAATAGACCTAATATAATTTTGGATTCCATATTTCAATATTCAATCAATATTATGAGGTTCTATTTGAAATTATCAATATTGGTGACACTTTTAATGGATGTAAAGGGATACATGGTCTTTTGTGTCACATTAAGCTCATGTTTGGGATTCGTTTAGATGTTCTGTGACCTTGTGGTGGATTATGGTTCTCAAAAACATAATACTCAAGAGAATAAACATTACATTTATTATCAATATATTACATCTATGATCTAAACACATTGTGTTGTTGGAAATACCATTTCATAGAATTTATTTTTGTTTACATAGATCACCCATTAATGAGTTATATGTTTTCACATATTGATTTGAATCTCTACCCGAGGTGATTGGTGGGGTACTTATAATATTTCATTTTTTCATTTCCAATAACCCTATTAAGTTTAATGTATTGGTAGATGAACATAATAATAAATATATATCCTAGTATGTGAAGGAATTGTTAGATCATTGGAATATCATATCATTATTTTCTTATATGTATAAATTATCATAGAAGGATGATAAATGGTGTTATTTAGAATTATTCAATAGAAATAATTACTTATTTAGATGATATTTTACAAACATAATCTTTATTATGAGTTTTGTGGTATCAATAAGCCTTTTTATAATGGTTTTACATGGGATAACGGTTTCTATATCTATGGGGAATTATTTTAATTAGGAATTTTTTTTCATTCTATCACTATAATGAAATGATGTGGTGGGGGATTTTCATTTTTCATAGTAGGTTGATCACTGATAAACTACCTAGTTTGTTTTTTATGATCCATTGGTTCTATTGTCTTTTTAAGAAATATGATATTCATGATTCTTATCCTGTTGTCAAAATATTCAATAGATCTGGGCTGAACAACTGAGTCATTTAGGTCTACATCAACCACATCGAAATGCAACCTGGAAGATGGATGAGGTATTTAGGGACAACATTGATCATTATTCACACAATATTAGATTTAAGAATGATTTTTTGTTTTACCAAGTAATTAAAACACCTCAATTTATTCTAATTCTTGATTCCACCACTATTTATGAATTTGGATATTTGTACGTGAATGAGATCATTAGGCTATACTGTGTTTCATATTCCATTATTTCTTATATGGATCCTCTATTAATGTCTAAATTTTGTAAACTACCCCATGATGAAATGATATCACAGTCAAATTTAATCATTTCATAAAATTATTAGAAGGGTGCTCAAATATAAAGGGAAATATTTATTTTTTATGACATGTTTCATGCTTGCATCCTTTACATTGGAAAAACAAGGGAGATACATATAGGGATAGTTTAGTTTCCCTAAAATAATAACATCTAGTCATCTATATATAGAGCACATATTGATTCCTTGAATTTATATACAAGTAATTAGATCCTCTATTAGATCACTGGTCTTTGGATGATGATGATTCCTTAGTGAGAACAAGATTAGTCTAGCTTATGATGATAAATATCTGAATTACTTTTCATAGGTTGATGATGTTATAGGGTTAGAGTAAATCTTATGATTTTTTAATGTTCATTGGAGTTCTTAGTTTATGAATGGGTGTTCTTGGTAATCATTCATTGGATGTGTGGGTGACCTCTTGGATGGTAGGGGATGTCGGAACCAAGAAACATGTGACATTTTTATGTTATTTAGCATATTGGTATAGTGTATTACCATTTGTATTTACCACCACATATGAAATCAATAAATTATGTGTTCCATATAATTCAACACATGAAATATATTTTAGAACCCTCTGATGTCTTGAAATGGGGGTATATTGGTTTAAAACCTGATATAATAGTGCTTCAGTATCCAGTTATGATTTTTTAAATACAAATGAAGTTTATTTTTGTAATGTAAATACATTTAGGTGTGGTTATATAAATCATGGTTTGGATCATCATGATATGTTGTAATATGGTTTGGTGATGAGAATGTACATGCCTCACAATTTTGAGTACTAGTAATTTTAATGATACTGTGTAGTTCCAAAAAACATCTATGGTAGAGAGAATTATAACATTAAGACATTTTATTTCTTGTATGATCCAAATATTATTTTTCTCATTTTTATTTTAATGTTGATTAATGTTGGATAGTACTTGATCATTTTTTGGGGTCAAGCGTGAGTTTTTATATTTTTTATTGTGTGGTAAAATGGTTTTTAGGATGTGGGATCAACTGTGGCCATAGTCATGTAGGTGGAATAGATATAACTAATCCATTTACTTGTTTGGTGATATCAAAAGACAACCATTGATACATTTTGAATCCAAACATGATATAGGAGGCCCACAATCTCTCCAATGGAAGGATGAGAATTTATAGTACATATATAAACTCAACTATCTGTCTGATGGATTTATGAGGGCTACTGGAAATCAATCCAAAATAACTTCTATAGAGTGGAAGCCTATGTATAGTCAACAACACTAATATAGGTGATAATTTCTAGGATATTATCATAATTCCACATTCATAACCATCCTTATTATTTCAATATTATCAAAAATCAAAACTAAATTTACCCTCCTCACCTTTGAGGAAACTTTTAGATGTTTTCATCCCATCAAACAACCAGTCATTATAGATCAATCTTCCGATTATTGAATTTTATCTCATTTGGTATTTATAGACTTGATTTGATTGTAAATATTCATTCCTCACCTCATTCCTTCTTCATGTGTGGTGGATCCATGTGTTATTATTTGATCTCGATCTTTATTTTGAAACTATGTATCTTACATTCCCTCATGATCTATTTTCAATTTCTAAAACCCATTATATATCTCGTGTTTTGTATTTAAAAATAATAAGATTCATTTCGGGGGTTTTGTTTTGAAATACCTATCTTGTAAATCAATTCTATCTTATTTATTTGAAATTTATTTCAAATTTATTTCAAATATAGGATTTGAGGTTTCAGATTATTTTTCTAAAAATTTAATGTATTGAGTGATAAAATATTTTTGTAATGTATTATAATTTTTTTTATTTATTAAAATGATCTATGTTCTAAATTATTTATTTGAGGAATTAATTTTAGGTTTCATGAGAAATGAAGGCATAGAATATTTTTCTGATTTGACATGTTTTGAAAGGCCTGAGATTTTATGAAAACTATTTTTTATTAGATTTTGAAATTAAATTGAAAATTTATAAACATAATTCATGGATTCATGAAATATTTTAAGAGAATTAGGATGAGTTTAATTATTTCCCTTTGATTTCTTTTCTTGATAAACATTGGTTTTTATATTGTAATATTGGTTTTATATGAACAAAAGGATAGGTATATATAAACTCATTCTAGTTTTTCATTGATATCGATGATGATACTATAATATGACGAGTTAAAGGGTTTTATTCATTGTCTTGGAACATTATTCTTGTAATTTAATGGATCATGTGATTTGAGAAAACCTAGAACCAAATTTTATTGAGATGTATGATGATCCTTGATCATTGATCTAACAAACCACAGTCTTTAAAGTCATTTTTCTATGATTTAAAATTATTTTGACATTATAGAAATTATAAAATGATATTATAATGTTTGTTTTGATAGATATTAAAATTAGTTCTGGTTTAAATAAATTCCTTTTTCACATAATTGATACATTCTCTTGTAATTATTTGAAAATAATTTTTCGGTTTAAATTGAGTTACTATCATTATTCCATGTTATGATTAAACTGATCACATTTAGATTATTTTACATGGGTTGTTTAAAATATATTCCTAGGACCCTATAAGGCTATTGTTTCTTACACCCCACTATTGCCTTAGGTCACATGGGGAATTTCTTATGTTATGTCCAGGAAAATGAATGAACAACTTACAGGTATTATGTTTTATTTATTGTAGAACATTGGGTTTTGGGAGAGACATATGGAGTATATGATTCATCCCTTATGAGGATATCATAGTGATGATGTGGTATTAAATTTATCTGATTTCATGGATGGATATTCAATTTTATGATTTATAATTATCTACATTGTGATCCTTTTCACTTGAAGATAGTATTGTAATTATGAATGATTGTGGTTTTCTATCCACTACTTCCATTTTTTATTTTCCATATGGAGTAATTTCCCCCCACATGATTGTTTTGATTCTCATAATCTCGTCTCCAAACCATGGGGATGGGGAACACCCTTTAGGACAAGTCATGATTGATTCATGTTCCATTTTGTTTAGGTTTTCGGAGTTGTTTTCATAAAATTTGATGCATTGGATGTGTGTTTCAATCATTCTCTATTTCATCCCATTATCCATATATATACGTACAAGATCAAATATTCTTTTGTTGAAATCATTAATATCAGCTTATAATATACCATTAAATCTATAAAATAATTAAATATTACTACCTCATTGATTACAAATATTGAAATGGTTATTAAATGTTATGTTAATTCTATAAATTAATAAACATAGATATGACGAAATAATATATTTATCTCAAAAGTTTTGATAATAATATGAAATTTTCAACATATATCACTAAATGAATAAATAATCCTATATACAAATTAACTATAATGACCTCAATAAAAATTAACGTTATGACATATAATATTTTTGTATACAATTCATCTTACATCAAAAAATGAAAAAACAATCATCCCAAATAACCTTCATTACAAATAACACGTCTATCATAAGAATTTCATTTAAATAAATCACATCCTAAAACCCAATATGACATCTCCCAGTATATTATTGATCCCAATAAATTCAATTTAATAAATTCTTAGAAATCACATTTTGAATTTATGTTTATGAGACACCTTAAACACTTCATACTATTATTATACACTTTACTCATATATATTCCTCATGTAATGACAATGTATCCTTTAATGTTATCTAAATTGTTTCTATGATACCAAATATAACTCCCCAAACCCATACACTTGGATCAAGTTGTAAAAAAAATTCTTTATAATTTATTCATTTATTGAAAAAAATCAATTGATATGACCAAAAGGGGCCTAAATACCAAGAGGGGTGGGGGTGAATCAGGGTATGTATATTCTTTTGAAAATTATCCTTGCCCCCACTGGATACTGACCTCTTTATTATAAGGGTCACCTTTTTCAATTATTTTTTACTATTTATCTTATTCTTCCCTTCTTTATCTGATGATGATTCGATGAATGCAATGAAATAATCTAAGAAGCCTGACATATAGATTTTGACTTGCTTCACCCGCACTGGGCTATGTTCAAGGAGCATACAATGACGGTGTGTTGATGTACCAAATCCACTAAATCTCACAGTCAATTGATAATGTTCAGGATAGATCTTTTCTATTCCTTGGATCACTGCCTTTATAATGTTTATGGTCAGATCACTACTTTCCAAAGGGTCACACACTGTATGTCTCTCTCGGGCTCACTACTAGTATAATGGATCACCTTCTTCCTCTTCTTTTTCTTACTAATATAGAAGGGAACCACTCAAAGTTTTTGGAATTTTAGGTCCCTTCATTATGTAAAATTAATTCATCTTTCACTGTATGTAGAGGCTCAATTGAAGTCCAAATTTCATCGAATGATGAATAACACTTTGCACCGAATGTACTGGGAAATCCTCCAACTTTCGTGAAACCCTATAAGGACTACTGTAATTATCAAATGCCCGGAGCACTTATCTATTCTTTGGTTCTCTTATATAAGACTGGCCCACAATTTCCACCTAACCAATTCTACGATAATCCCTTATAAAACTCCTAACATGGGCATCTCAAACCCTTTTACAACTAAACCAATATTGGAACACAACTATCAGCTGACACGCAACTTCTGAATATCTTTATACATGTGTTCCCAAACCATAACTTGTGAAATCATATATAAAAGCGTGAGTAAAGATCAAATTCTCTCTAATTTTTGAGGTTCATAAAAAATGAGCAGGGTTATCCCCCTATTTATAGGCATTTTGGGTACCATGAGTGCCGCCCGACAGTCTCCTCCCAACATGTTAGTCTAGGCGCCCTAGTCTTTACCGCCTTAGTCACCTTGTGTGACCAAACCAAAACAGGGGCTCCCCTCCTTCTGTTTCCCTATTTTTATGTAATTATCATGAAAAACATATGGAAAACAACTTTTCAAGTGTCCAAGACACTGGTTCTCAAGTCCCATTTCCAAAAACACTTTTCTCAATTTGTTGATTTTGAGGCCCAAAAATTTGGCAAACACAGGAAAAAGACACCCTTTTGTATTTTCTCTTCTTATAATGCATCCAGATCATCCATTCATATGTCTAGGTTCTTCATTCATTCCTGGATTGCCAAAAAAATCTCTTGAACTCAACAAATCAAAATGTTATCCCCCTTTTTCAACCAAAATGAACATCATAGTATGCTTTGTCAACAAACACAACATGGAGGCCCACTTTGTCAAAAAACTCAATTACCTCAAAATTGATTCAATGGTACCTTCATGGATTTTTTCCCAAAATCCAACCCCTTGGGATTGTTGAAAAATATTCTCATAAAATGTTACTATGTTAACGGTTCAGCCACCATTCACCACTTATGATTCTGATAGCGATCAAGGATTCACTCAGCAAATAATCTAATCCCACATGAACAATGATCGGCTTGATAAACAAGAGTAAATGAAAAGTTCATCAATAAATCACTTCATTTATGACACCAATTGAGGATACCAAACTGATAACAATTTTTGATTTCTAGAAACCATCTGACACCATTCCAACACCACTCCTCTACTTTTATCACGATCCTCAGATGCCACTATCATGATATATATTTCATTCATTGATCACTTCTAGCATCGTCGTATTTAATACTATCCTTTTTGGGTTCTTGTGTTTTCCAATAAAATATTTGGATGATCATGTAAAACAACACATCCTCTCATTATGGTTCTCCCCATATCATCTCTTAACTTCTCTTGATAAACTCCCCCTATCTTGATGCACCACCTGTCAGCTTCTCCCCTTTTTTCAAAAAAAACATTGTCTCCCTTATATAGCCACAGTTTCTCCCCCTTTAGGAGTCACTCTTTTTCTCCCCCTTTTATTACAAACCCAATGGTCTATATTTGTTGGTCTACAACAGAGTAGAAAACACAAATTAGTATAGTAATGAAAAGAAACTATACCTTAGGGTGAGGGGAGGGGCCTCCACATCCACATCTTTTCAAGTGTGGGGAGTAAACTAATCTCCCAGAGCCATCTGATGTCGCTCAAAAGATTCATTGGGAATAACCTTTGTTATAATGTCATCAAAATGTAGATCTATAGGCACATAGTCCAACATCACTAGCCCTTACTCCAGTTTCTCATTAATCAAATGATATTTAATCTCAATGTTCTTTGTATAGGAGTGATGGACTTGAATTTTTCAGAGATTTATAGCACTTCAGTTATCACAATGAATTCTTATTGGAGACTACACTTCCATGACCAAGCCATAATGCTACTACTTCATCCACAAAAACTACCTTCAATCTTCAGTGGCATCAATATACTCAGCTTCTTTGGTGCTCAATGAAATTTAATTTTGTTTCGTTCTCACCTAAGAAATTCACAACCCAGCAAGAAAAATACATCTCGACATTTAATCTCTTCCATATGATCATATATCCTAATCAATGTGTTATTTTCATCGCAATCATGGGTATTTCCTTGGGATTACTCTGATATCTCACTTTTTGGCATGTGGCGAATAAAATGGAAGGTCATGTCACTATCAGATACAGTAGGCTTCCAATGAAACTTCCTGCAATATGGTACATCAGATCCTTTGAATATTATGTCATTGAAATATACTAGAGCCAGCATCCATTGATTAAAATCATTGACGGATTTAAATCAATTCTTCAAAGCCAAAAACTGAGCTTCATCAAAAACTGATCCAATATTGAATACCATTCCCTTCTAGCTACTAAATGTTCAATTCTTCTTCTAGAACCCCATTCAAAAATGAAGACATAACATTCATCAAGAACACTCTGAATGTAACACCCGAGACTTTTATACGAAATATTTTGTTTTTATTTTATATAAATCATCAAAGGAATCTATCACTACACACAACACTATCTTGGCTTTCTTTACACGCAATCATGACCTTCCTTGATAGCTTTCATAGTACGCAATACCGAGTTTCACTAAACAAAGATATGCTATTAAAATATTATTAAAACTAGCCGTTATGAATACTAATAACCACTTTTTTAAATTTTGTAAATTTTATTTTTCAAAATGGACTTCATTTTTGGATTCGGAATATCGAAATTAGCCTAGGGTGAAATTTTGGTATTTTTCTGGAAATATTCAATTTTTGATGAAAAGTGAAAAGACTGGGTTACTATTTAAAAACCCACTTTTTATTTAAATAATTATTTATTTTATTTAAATTTATTTTAGGTCAAAATTTATACATAATACCTATATAAGTTCAATGTAATTCATTGATGTAATTTTATAATAATTTTATATATATAAAAATTTTATTGAACTTTTCACCGTCTTTTACCCACCTCCTAGGAGAATTTGGAAATTTACATAAAACTTAATTTTACCACTTCTGTGAGTGGAATTTAAAAAATCCAAGAGACACAGTTGATTTTAGTAAGTAAAATGTGGTTCAATTAGATGAAAATAATATTTGGTGAATAGTAACGTTTTACTTTTATTTACCACGGTTAAAAGTAAATAGGGTAATTAAGGGTAAAAATGATATTATTATTTCCCTAACACATGTCCTAATTCTATTGGATAAGTTTAATTCGACCAAAAACAAACTTAGGAATAAAATATGACCATTTAGGACCACTTGGATTAGATTAGGACATTTATTATTAATTTATTAAAAGAAGGGTTAAAATATTTAAAATCAAAGTTTAATAAGTAAATAATTTTTAATATAGGGTAATACATAAGTTAAATTTTACTATAAATATTAATTATAAATATAAAACTATTTCCTATATAATGGTATTTTATTTTTAATTTTTAGAGATTAAATAATTTAATTTATTTATGACACAAAGATGATGCAGTAATTATCATATTAATAAAATATTGACATAATTGATGTTAGAAATACACAAATAAATGAAATTTGAGACATTTTATGAATTACACTAATTTTATAGATTAATATGACATGTTATTATTGATTTAATTAACTTTTTTTGAACTAGTCATTCTGCTATGAGTTTCACAAAAATCAATTACTAAATAGTGTCAAAATTGACATAAAATAGTTTTCAAAACAAATATTATATTATTAATTGTTATTTTATTCCTAAAAATCTAGGGTTTGGCCAAATGACTTATATAATGTTATGTATATTAATAATAATCAACTTGGTTTTCTTTTGTCTTGTTATAGTAAGTTTATTAACCTTATAGTGTAAGAACACAAAAAGACACGGTAAAAGTAAAATTAGCTAACTTAAAGATAAATCTAAATGATAAGGTTAAAATAGTAAACTAAACTTGTAAAAATTATATTGGATGAGAGGATTTCGACCCATCCCCACCTTATCTTATAAATAAATAAATTTGGAGCTATTTAAACCCGGATATGGATTTATAATAAAATAATATTTTTAGTTTTTCCAAAGGTGACCCTCTCCTCCCTTATAAAAGGGAACCTCCTCCCTCTCTTCCTCACACCACTTTGAGCCTTCATGATCGGCCAACCCCATCCAATTTCTCCTCCTCACTTCCCTAGAAACATCCTAGAGATCATGTTCTTCTTCAATGACCAATTTTAGTTCCCTAAAAGGAGGTCTCAAAGAAGCGCTTTAAAGAAGAGGTAATGTCTGTTACCGATTCATTCAACTTTATTTCTTCTTCCACTTATTCTTCTTTAGTTATTTCATTATGAATTAATAACATCAGTATAAATCATATACTTATATTTCATTATAAGTATGAAACAACCATATTTCACCATCAATCCATACTACGGAAAATGAAATCATCGCGCGTGCGTACGTACGGAATACTGTCTCCACGCCGTGGTGTAATCTATTTTCCACCATCACCTTACCTGGATGGGTATAATGGTGAATAGAATGAATATATATGATTATTTTAAAGTGATATTGATTCTGAAATAGTATACATACACTCCAATACAATTCCACGATCATGGGAACGATATCATCGCTCGTGCGTACGTACGGAATACCATCTCCACGATGTGATGTGACTTGTTATACATGATTTTAATTGAATAATGATTACATAAATGAATTCAGTGAATAAATATGTTATATAGTACACTAATACCATTTTATAAGTGAGGTATCTATAACCTAAAAATAAGAATAATAATTTATTCTACAAAACACGCATAAGAACAAAAAATAATAAACACCCGAATAAAAAGTAGCAATGAAATATTACAAATAATAAGCTAATAATATGACCATATATGATATCATAACAATTCATATGATTCTTAAATAAATCAATGACATTATTTAAATCATTATACAGGAGGTTCGGACACTTACGAAGAAAATCGGACCTAAGGTAAGGGAAATATCACAATCTCATTTTTATCCGAGATTGTTTATACATTGGAATTTACTGGGATGTATTTTATCATCCACATAAATGTTTCCTCAATATGTAATATTATTTCCATCCACCTACAATTTTTTAAATCCAATTTTACCCTTTGGTGAGTTTTTAGTAAATGATATGAAAGGAATCTTTTGTCGTTTTCGTACGAGGTACTTTTTGACTTTTCCGACAAAAGTACCAGAAGAATGTTTTTTTAACCTATACGACATGAATGGATTTTTAAAACATTATTTCCAAGAAGCTTCCTTTACATGTTTTCAAGTTTATTTTTAATCACCTTCTTTTAGTTTATAATTGTATGACATGTTAAGAAAGGAAAAGTGTTTTTAAAGTAGAAAGGATATTTTCCTCAAGAATGGAGTTCAAGTGTTTTATAAAAATTATTTTCCATATAAGTTAATAGAGGGTTATGTTTATATCCCTATTATTACATTGATTTTATTATGTTGTGCTGAAATTATTTTTATGAATTCAATTATCTTATATGAGTTGTTTTATGATGTCACGATGTTTAAGAATCCCATTTTTATTACATGGGTTATGCTATGACGTATGGTTTATGGTTTTGTGTCACACAAAATAATGATATCATTATGAGATGGGTGGGACCTATATCTCCCTCCAATGCATTGGGTAAAGATTTTATATCTCATGAGATAGACATGGCTGGAATGGAAGGTTAAACCGGTTTAGTGAAACAGGACTGAAATGGGGAATGAACTCAGTTCAGAAATGGAGTTTTTCTACTAAGATAGTCTTGGCAATGAGTCTTGACTAATAAGAAATGATTCTATATTATTATGTGTGTATTCCAAAAAGCTTAATGTTTTAATTTATTATTATTGTGATTACATTTCACTACCATGATTTATCCCATGTTATGAAATTTTGATCTCTTTTGCAGGGTAAGATTTCCAAAATGTTATGTTCTTATGAATATTATGTGATTGATATTTCTTTTGTTTACCCTTACTGAGCATTTGAGATCACCCTTTTTATGTTTTATTTTCCCCCAGGATAAAAAGAAAGGTTTTAGGTAAGGAAACAAAAAGTGGAAGATCTTTATGGGATGTTTTGAAGATCTTTCACCACTATTAGAAGATTACGTTCCAAGTCTCCAAATACACTAAACTATTATAGTCCTTGTGTATCTGTTTTTGTTATGTATTATGTATTCCACAAAAGTAATTTAATATCTATGTACGTCAAGCTTCGGCTCTCTACATTTGGTATCATAGGAAAGGTTTAGTCAACCTTTGGAAACTAGTGTGCGAGGACTTTAGTGAGATCCCTAGAGATATATCTAAGTTATGTCTAGGGATGTCCCTAAGGTTAAGTATAAGTATAGGTTATTGTCCTAGAATTATGGTAAAGATCTTAGAATTAATCCTAAGATTTTAGATATTGATGGTACTGCCCCTTTATTATGTTGTTTTCCCTAGCATGATTTTTTCCTCAAACACTATTCTTTTTGGGTTTTAGACGATGGATAGAACCCGAAGGAACTGTGTTGATCAATGCAATGGACAATGAAATGATTGTCTTACTGAACAAACTAATGTTATGGGAGATGGAGTGAAAAATCTTATTGCTATACTTACACAAGCTATGAATCATTCTGGACTTCCAATTGAGTAGAGAAGGGAACAATTTTCTATTGAGTCCTTGATGAGGAAACATCAACCTTATTTTAGTGGGTCTTCTGATCCACTTGTTGCTGAACAATGGATCAGTACAACTGAAAAGATATTTTCAGTTCTTAAATGTTCTGAACATGATAATGTCATCTTAGCAGTATATCGTTTGGAAGGTGATCTGATCAGTGGTGGAATCTTATCTAGAATACGAGGCCAAGAGATGAAATTTAGTCCATTGAATGGGAAGAGTTCATGAACTTATTTTTCAATAAGTACATCCCCTGTATTCTTCGAACAAAGATGAAGAAGGAGTTTCTTGAACTAAAGAAAAAGGATGATGAATCTGTTGGTGTATATGAAGCGAATTTTACAAGGCTTGCAAGGTATGTATCTAGCTTTATCATCCAACCTGAAAGTAAAGTTGATCGATTCTTCAGTTCCTTAAAACCAAATCTTCGAAGGGAATTATCTATAAGAGACTTCAGTAGCTATGAAGAAATTGTGCGTTGTGTTATCAAGGTAGAAATGGAAGTTGGTGTTACATACCCATCTCATAGTTTTGACAAGAAACGAAAGATGGAGTTCAAGGAGAAATCTCAGAATAATGGTGAAAAGAAGATGAATGTTTCCTTATGCTCAATGTGTGGAAAGAACCATGGTATAAATTGTCATAAAGGGACTAGAAAATGTTTTATGTTTGGAAAAAAAGGTCATCTAGCATTTGAGTGTCGAAGTAATGGAAAAAGGGTTTCTAATTATGTGAATAAATAAAAGAATGCAGAGAACGCACCACTAACACTTCAATGCTTCAAGTGTAAGGAAATGGGGCATTATGCTAATAAATTCCCTAATCCAAGGGTTAGTGATGATTGACATGAGAAACCACTTAAGGCAAAGGACAAAGGGAAGTCACATGAGATCACTTTTGGCAATGTTGAATATGAAAACGATGTGGTGGAATGATTATGTGTTTATGTAATGGAATTCCAAAATAATGTTGTATATAGTATCGTGGAATATTGGAATATTTATGTATTGGTATATTGTGGTTTTCAATAATTTTATGGTACCAGTAACCATGGAAAGTGATTGAGATATTTTTTGGAAAAAGATGATATGCATATAATGAAGGGATAAGGGGAAAATAAAATGTATGAAAGTATTCATGAGCCCATGACTGATATACGGAAATGGTTATATCATGGTTTGAGGTTTTGGTATGTGAAAAGAGTTATCTTTTGACATCACTCATGTTTTCACTAAGATTCAATGGAATACATGATTAAGGCCTTATAATGTTTGGAAGGTGACCAAAAAGACATATCTCATGATATATGCGGATCAACGATGGTATTAACATGCTTGTTATATGAACTCTTTGGTAATAGTTTTCACTATAATATGAGATTAGACAGTAATATTTTGGATGATCCTAAAGATTGGAATGGATTATGTTGGAAATAAGTTAGTATTTATTAAGGATAGAAGTTTTTTCGATATTATTGATGGGATGTTGTAGTAATGTAGTTTTAGAAAAAGGGCAACCTGTAGGATGGGCGACAACCCATCGCGTCGGACAAGGATGTGGGAATCGAACCCACAATAGAAGTGTGACTGGCCTTTATCACCTACCACTGCCCTACAGGAAGTCCATGTTTAGTGGAAACTAGTTTTATTATATTAAGCAGTATGATATATGATGTATAAGTCCATTTTAGGAACCATATATGATTAATCTCACTATAGATGGACTTATGTATTTTTTGATAACTTTTCTAACCATTTGTTTGAGACAGATGGAATGACCCATTATTCTATCACATGATCTACTAACACATCACAAATGACAAGTTCAACTTCATTTCTTTAAGAGATGAAGTGTAAATTGTCCGAAGAACGACCAATGGTGAGATTGTACCAAAATCACGAAAGTATTTCTTCTAATTCCAATTTCATCAACTTTAGGGAAATGATCTTGAAAATCAAAAATGTTGTCCTAGTTCTCTTATATCTGATGAATCATATGGTTCCATAGATCGTCACAAATTTATGTCTTTTTGATTGATGGTTTTTTCATAGCCATGTTCTCTACCACTCTCCATCAGAACTTGATGTTTAGATTTTTCTTCCATATCCATATTTTCACCTATGTTCTCCTACGTGGAAACCCAATGATTAGTTAATTTGGGTAACCGTTACGTTTCATACATTAGTTTTTAAAGACATGTTTTGGTATTCCTTTTTACGATGTGGTTTTCTATTAAAGAATCTTTCAAGTAGTAAACCATTTATAACCCCGACGAATTTCGAGGGCGAAATTCATTTTAAGGGGGGTAGAATGTAACACCCGAGACTTTTATAAGAAATATTTCTTTTTTTATATAAATCATCAAATGAATCTTTCACTACACGCAACACTAGCTTGCCTTGCTTTAAACTCAATCGCAGCCTTCCTTGATAGCTTGTGTCGTAAGAAATACCGAGTTTCACTAAACAACGATATGCTATAAAAATATTATTAAAACGAGCCGTTATGAATAGTAATAACCACTTTTTGAAATTTTGTAAATTTTATTTTTCAAAATGGACTTCATTTTTGGATTCAGAATATCGAAATGAGCCTAGGGTGAAATTTTCGTATTTTTTAGAAACTTTCAATTTTTGATGAATAGTGAAAACACTGGGTTAATATTTAAAAACCGACTTTTTATTTAAATAATTATATATTTTATTTAAATTTATTTTAGGTGAAAATTGATACATAATAACTATATAATTTAAATGTAATTAATTCAAGTAATTTTATAATAATTTTAGATATATAAAAATTTTATTGAACTTTTCACCGTCTTTTACCCACCTCCTAGGAGAATTTACAAATTTACATAAAACATAATTTTACCGCATCTGTGAGTGGAATTTAAAAAATCCAAGAGACACGGTTGATGTCATTAAGTAAAATTTGGTTCAATGAGATGAAAATAATTTTTGGGAAATAGTAAATCTTTTACTTTTATTTACCACGGTTAAAAGAAAATACGTTAATTAAGGGTAAAAATGATATTATTATTACCCTAAAACATGTCCTAATTCTATTGGATAAGTGTAATTCGACCAAAACCAACCTTAGGAATAAAATATGACCATTTAGTCCCACTTGGATTAGATTAGGACATTTATTATTAATTTATTTAAAGAAGGGTTAAAATAGTTAAAATCAATGTTTAATAAGTAAATAATTTTTAATATAGGGTTATACATAAGATAAATTCGACTATAAATATTCATTATAAATCTAAATATATTTTATACATAATGGTATTTTATTTGTAATTTTTAATCATTATATAATTTAATTTATTTATGACACAAAGATGATGCAGCAATTATCTTATTAATGAAATATTGACATAATTGATGTTATAAATAACCAAATAAAAGTAATTTGAGACTTTTTATAAATTACACTATTTTTAGAGGTTAATATGACATGTTAGTATTGATTTAATTAATGTTTTTTGAGCTAATAATTCTGTTATGATTTTCACAATAATCAATTACTAAATAGTGTCAAAATTGACATAAAATAGTTTTTAAAACAAATATAATATTATTAATTGTTATTTTATTCCTAAAAATATAAGGTTTCGGCCAAATGACTTATATAGGGTCATATATATTAATAATAAACAACTTGGGGTTATTTTGGCTTATTATAGTAAGTTTATTAATCTTATAGTTTAAGAACACAAAAAGACACGGTAAAAGTAAAATTATCTAACTTAATGATAATTCTAAATGATAAGGTTAACATAGTAAACTAAACTTGTCCAAATTCTATTGTATGAGAATATTTCGACCCATCCCCACCTTAGCTTCGAAATTAATTAATTTGGAGCTATTTATAATCAAATATGTCTTTATAATAAAATAATATTTTTAGTTTTTCTAAAGGTTCCCCTCTCCTCCCTTATAAAAGGGCACCTCCTCCCTCTCTTCCTCACACCACGTTGAGCCTTAAAGCTCGGCCAAACCCTGCCAATTTCTCTTCTCCACTTCCCTAGAAACATCCTAGAGGTCCTCGTCTTCTTAAAAGTCCAATTTTAGTGCCATAAAAGGAGGTCTCAAAGAAGCGCTTCAAAGAAGAGGTAATGTCTGTTACCGATTCTTTCAACTTTAATTCTTCTCCCACTTATTCTTCTTTAGTTGTTTCATTATTAATTAATAACATCAATATCAATCATATACTTATATGTTATTATAAGTAGTAAAAAACCCTATTTCACCATCTATCCATCCTACGGAAAACGAAATCACCGCGCGTGTGTACGTACGGAATACCGTCTCCACGCCGTGGTGTAATCTATTTTCCACCACCACCTTACTTGGATGGGTATAATGGTGTAAAGAATGAATATATATTATTATTTTAAAGTGATATTTATTCTGAAATAGTATACATACACTCCAACACAATTCCACAATCATGGGAACGATATCATCACTCGTGCGTACGTATGGAATACCGTCTCCATGATGTGATGCGACTCATTCTACATGATTTTCATTGCATAATGATTACATAAATTAATTGAGTGAATAAATATGATATATATTACACTGATACCATTATTTTAATTAGGTATCTATAACCTAAAATAAGAATATGAATTTATTCGACAAAACACACATAAGAACAAAAAGTAATAAACACGCGAATAACAAGTAGCAATAAAATAATACTAATTATAAGCTATGAATATGACCATATATGATATCATAACAATGAGTATGATTCTGAAATAATTGAATGACATTATTTTAATCATTTTACAGGAGGTTCAGACTCTTACGAAGCAAATCAGACCTAAGGTAAGGGAAATATCACAATCTCATTTTTATCCGAGATTGTTTATACTTTGGAATTTACTGGGGTGTATTTTATCATCCACATCCATGTTTCCTCAATATGTAATATTATTTCCATACACCTACTATTGTTTAAATCCAATTTTACCCTTTGGTGAGTTTTTAGTAAAATATATGAAAGGAATCTTTTTTAACTTATACGGCATGAATGGATTTTTAAAACATTATTTCCAAGAATCTTCCTTTACAAGTTTTCAAGTTTATTTTTAATCAACTTCTTTTAGTTTAAAGTTGTATGACATGTTATGAAAGGAAAAGTTTTTTTGAAGTAGAAAGGATATTTTCCTCAAGAATGGAGTTCAAGTGTTTTATCAAAATTATTTTCCATCTAAGATAATAAAGTTTTCTGTTCCAATCTCGATTATTACATTGATTTGATTATGTTGTGATGGAATTATTTTTATGAATTCTGTTATCTTATATGAATTATTTTATGATGTCACAATATTTAAGAATACCATTTTTATTAAATGGGTTGTGCTATGATGTATAGTTTATGATTTTGTGGCACACATAATAATGGTATCATTATGAGATGGGTGGGACCTATATCTCCCTCAAATTCATTGGGTAAAGATTTTATATCTCATGAGATAGACATGGCTGAAACGGCATGTTAAACCGGTTCAGTGAAACAAGACTGAAACAAGGAATGAACTCGGTTCAGAAATGGACTTTGTCCACTAAGATAGTCTTGGAAATTAGTATTGACTAATAAAAAATGATTCTCTATGATTATTTGTATATGCCAAAAAGCTTCATGTTTTATGTTATGATTATTGTGATTACATTTCACTACCATGATTTATCCCATGTTATGAAATTTTGATCTCTTTTGCAGGGTATGATTTCCAAAATGTTATGTTCTTATGAATATGATGTGATTGATATTTCTTTTGTTTACCCTTGCTAAGAATTTGAGCTCACCCTTTTTATGTTTTATTTTCCCCCAGGATTAAATGAAATGTTTTAGGTAAGGAAACAAAAAGTGTAAGATCTTTATGGGAGATGTTGAAGATCTTTCACCACAATTAGAAGATTACGTTCCATGTTTCCAAAGACACTAAACTATTACAGTCCTTGTGTGTTTGTTTTTTGTTTTGTATTATGTATTCCGAAAAAGTAATGTAATATCTATGTACGTCAAGCTTCGGGCCTCTAAACTGAACCTCCACTGCACTGAAATGGCCATGATCAATATAAGTCTCTCAAGCCTCATCACAAGTGAAAATATCTCTTTGACATCGATATCATCTATATGGGAGTTCACTCTTCACACTAGTCGTTCTTTGTTTCTAACCACTGCTCCATCTTATCTATTAGCCTCAAAACAATATCCGATGTTTGAATCTTGATTACATTCAATAAGACTCTTGCAATTGTGTCATTTCATTTCTTTCAAATTATTTTCTCATCTTCCTGTTGAAACATTGTGGAAATTATCTAACTACTTCTTGTTATCCTAAAAATAGTCAACTGATAACATGTTATTAGAACAAAATAGATAATCATAAAAAACAAGAGTGTTGCTGCATTTCCCACAATTAGTCTTTTTAATGGAAGACAACACAGACATGCATCCTTTCTATACCATTTAGGTCATGCATCTGATTAAGATATTGAATGATTCCCCAATGTTATGAAACACTTTTTGTTGTTAGGACCACTATTTATACCCACAAACATTCTTCTTCTCTTGAAGCATTTCTTCATATGTGACTATAAGTTTGACAAACTTCTCCATCTCAATTACATCAATGAGTTATTAATTTGGTGAATTCACCTCTTCGAAATGATCCATCAAAAAAACCTCTAAGCCTACAGAGTTGATACTTAGTATAGGAATCAAGAGATAGAGTTAATAACACCATCACTAGCCATTATACACAATTAATTCACTATATCTACAATTTTGATAACAAATTTTAATCTGTTGACTTTCTGGAGAACAAAACATCATCACTTTGCATATTTGGATGCCACTTCCCCTTGGATAGTATCTCCCTTTGAACCTGAATCAATTAAATATCATTTAATAGAATTTATACACATTGGGAGAGGGGATCCTCTGGAATAATTATGATGAAGATGGTTTTTTATCCTGATGGGTCAACCCTTTGATTCATTCTTATAGATCATTACACTCCTTACTCGCTTCGTATAGCTTCCTAAACAACTTCAACTACTATGGCCATATGATTAAGAATTCATTACCCACATGTTGAGACTTTTTCTGATATGTACATTCTATAGGAATGGCCTTTCTAACCTCCTCCAACTGCCCGAAGGCCTTAATTTTTTATTATAAGCAATCCCCTATTTATGGGAAAAGGGGGAGAACCGAAATAGACATCATGGACTCAAAACGAATCACATCTGAAGGTCAAGAGAGACAACCCAAAGAGAAAACATGAAGCACCCCTCCCCTGCATAAAATCATAGTAAGGCTCTCCATCATTGCATAGCTGAACGGCAAGCAAGGGTCCTGTGTAAAAGCACAGGCTCGATCCGATGGATGGTTCCATACCCTCTCAAACATCCAATTCCATAAAGCACTACAATGATGAACAAAATGCTCCGGAACCACCTCTGAGGCCCGATCCATGTGGTCAAGTCCAGATGCATCTCCTTTCCAACAGATTTAAACCAAATCAAAACATCGCAAAACTCAACTGTAATGTAAAACCATTCAAATCATCACCACCATTTCCCTTGATTCCATCTCTGAAAAAGGATCCCTCTACTTTTCATATTCCTTTACTTATTAGACCATTGTAAGAATCTTCTTATTTCCTCCACTTATCATCGTGGCACATGAAATAAGAATATCTCAATGCATTATTTGTTTATTTTTATTTTATTATTTTTTTTAATCATGCCACCCTTTCTTTCTAATGTTGAGTTTTCCACTGACATAACATTATATTTTCTCCCAAATAGAGTAGATTTCCCCTTAATCATCCAGGTTTGTTAAAATTCTCTCTAAGAGAGATGTTTCGTGTGTGGTAGGGGAGGTGATTAATACATCTTTCATTTATCTCAACATGATTTCCCTAAGGTTTTAGTTCTGTTATTCAACTTGCCACTTTTTATTTTAGTGTATAATTTCTCATTATGCACCACATGAGTCAAAAATCTATTTTCAAGTCCCTTTTCCTTTTTTCCATCTTTTTACTGTAATTTCTTGATAAATTACCATAATCTGAACATAAAAACATCTTCCTTCATAGTCATACATCATTTCATCATTTATCATCTGAAATGTTGATGCAACTTGAGTTCTTCTTTTGAAATTGAGCTCATGAGATTCCTAAAACATGCTCATAGTGTATCACAATCTTTAATAGTAACAACACATGATGAGTGATTTCTTCTAAAAAGTGTTACTTTTCGACTTTTCATGATGATTCTTCTTATTCTAAGATTTAGTAAAATTCCTTTCTTCATAGTTTGAATTTTTTTCATTATCCTCTGAAAAAAGGTTTATGTATGAAAATTAATCCCACATAAATAGCACATTTTGTCACTACTTATTGTAAATGTCTTCTATGGTATGTCTGCAACACCTACATGGTTTTAACCATTTTTGAAACTATTCAAAACTCTCTTTCTATCATGCATGTGAAGGGATTTTTCAAATCCAATATCAATTTTTCCCAAACATTAAGGACTTTGAGCTGAGAGAATATTCTTTTGTTTCTCATCAGAAATATAATTTTTTTTTCTTATTTTAACATCACTTTCCTAAGGATAATAAAATAATTAGTGCAAGGAATCCTTCATTTTAGGCATTCCTTTGGTATGATATTTCCCCACATCTTTCTTCACTAAATCTAGCTCTTCTTCCATATTTTTAATCATTATATCCCTTTCTTCAATTTGATCATTGAGTTCTGTATCGATATCCATCGTTCTACTCATCACATCCTCTAACTCATGTGTGAGCTTATCCCACATGTACCATTACTCCTTTACATTCAGTTTTTCATGAGAAATATAATCATCAAAGCATGAAATCTCATGTTTTGGTCTTTTATTCTCCTGAAATGGTTCAGTCTTCGGTGCAGCGAGATCATCATTTCTAGATTTCAAATTTTGAATGTTATCAGAGTTTAGATTCTTTCCCTTATCATTAGCTTTGTGTTTCACTCTCTTTGAAGACATCTCTTTCAGTTTTTCAGCTTGGGAATCATTCATCACCCTTAGGTCACTAGCCACATAAATAAGCCTTTGATTTAAACTTTATAGCTTATTAACCTCAATTTTTATTACTTGGATCCAGATATCTTTATATTTAACTTCTTTATCCAATTTCTCATCATATTTTTTGTCGTGTTGACATCACCATCTTGTGGTCTGGAAACTTCTTCAAAATTGGATGTTCCATCAACACTTTGAATTTCTGGTACTTCACTCATTCTTATATCATTATACAAAAAATCTATCTTTTCCCTATATGATTCATACAGTCCTTCCTTCTGCAAGTTGCTAGATTTTTTTATTTGAATCATACATTTTATATAAACACTTCCCTAGTGGGGAATGCCATCTGAAAACTAATTTTTCATTAATGTTTTTCCCGTTTCAATGGTACAACATGATCACAAATGAATTAATCTTTAACCACACAAGTATACTAAACCATGTAAGATCAAAAAAATCTGATAAAATCAACCAACCATATGATACCAATTTTTAGGACCAAAATTGGCCTTGATACCCTGAGAGGGGTTGGGTGGGGGAATCAGGGTAAGGATATCCTTTTCAAAATTATCCCAACCCCACTAGATCATGAACTCTATATTATAAGGGACACTTTGTTTGAAATTATGTTTTACTATTGATTTAATTCTTCCCTTCGTTGTCTAATGATGATTCAATGAATGAAATGTAGGAAACCAAGAAGACTAACACACATATATTTACATGGTACACCCTCACTGGGCTACATGCACGAACCATACAACGACGATGTTCCGATGTACCAAATACAGTAAAGCTCACTGCCAATTTACAATGTTCGGGATAGATCACTTCTATGCCCAGGCTGACTGCCTTTATAATTTTTAGGGCCAGTTAACTACTTTCCTAAGGGTAATTCCTTATTTCTCTTTTTCTGGATCACTGCATGAAGAAAGGATCATCTTCTTCCTCTTCTCATTGCTTTGGAAAGGATCCACTCACAGTTTATGAACTTGTAGGTCCCTTCCTTATCACAAATGAATTCACCTTTATATATCAGTAGATGCCTTGTTGACATCCATCTTTCACCCACTGATGAATACTTGTTTTCACTACATGTACCAGTTAATCCTCCAATTTTCGCGCAACCCTAGAATGACTACCGCACTTCTCCAATGGTTGTCATGATTCTCTAATATTTGGCACACTTCTCTAATCCTAGCGTGAAAGTATAACATTACCACTTGTGCAAAACTCCCTTCTCCAACTCCGAACTTGGGAAACTCAAACCATTTTATTCCCAAAACAATATTGGCGCACAACTATCATCTAGGGGAAACTTCTAAATATTTTTATACATGTATACAAAAACCAACACTTGCATAGCAACACTCTACAAGTATGAATAAGTGATGTTATCAATTTTAAACAAATAGGAAGGTAAGAATATAAGTATTACATTTGAATTATATAATCAAAATCATGTCTAAAATATCATATATATTCATTTTATTTGTAATTTTTGACTTCCATATAATGCGGTAATACAAAATGAAACATATCAATTCATATAGGTGGTAGCTCACACTTAGAGATTTTCGGTGTTTTCCAAGAAATACATCTAGGTCTAGATATGAGTAGGTAGAGGCAACTCAAGGACAGATGTACATAGGAGTGAAAAATCTGACAAGGAGTTTGGGCTTGACCCAGGGTATCCTAGTACACGACAATGGCCCTTGCGGCACTCTTGCTTATGACAATCCTAGTGGATATGCTTAGGATAATTCCAAACTACTTTACAAAACATTATAAAGGCTTTTTGAGTTAATAATTCCTCAAATAAAACATTTTATTATTATTATGGATTATATGAATAAACTGTTCAATTTATGTTAGGTATTTTTCTAGTTTGTAATTATGTATTGTGATTAATAAACCAATCTAGTGAATTTAATTGTTTATAAATGGTGCCTAGTGGAAGGAATGGAAACTGTATCAAAGCACGTAATCCATTTAGGGATTTCCCACTAACTGAAGATAATTATAGTGGAGCTAGTGATCAAACCAATGTTGAACAACTTATAACCCATTGGGACAACTCACTCAGGATATAAATAATAACCTTACCCATATGGAGAACCCCAATCCACAACCCAGAGGCTCGAGGTTGGATAGCTTCATGAGGAAACAAACACCAATATTAAATGGGACAACAAGTCCATTTCTAGCTGAGTAATGGATAAGTTCCTTAGTGAAAATATTTCATGCTTTGTGGAGTAATGAAAGGGAAAAAATTTTCAAGGAAGTTTATCACCTCACAGGAGATGCAGATCAGTGGTGGCCATTAATTAATAACACAAAGGAGGATGAAGAAGTATCAAATATGGAATGGAGGGAGTTTAAATACATTTTGTTAGAAAAATACTATCCTCATGACCATTGAGCGGATACAGAAAGACCATTTCTGAGTCTAAAGAAAATGGAGGATGATAATTTCGTAATGTATGAGGATAGAATTACATGGATATAAAGGCATATATCATATTATATATGTAACACAATGTGTAATATTGATTGATTCATTGATGGGTTAAAATCATTTCTTCGTTGAGTGTTAGTCTCACAATCCTTCTCATCATACAAATATATTGTCTCATGTGTTATCAAGATTGAAAAGGAATTCTCAATGTCCTACGACATTAAAGAAATGTAAGAGAATAAGAGATCAATGAAACACTCTGGAAATGGAAATAAGGGGAAGAAGGGAAAAGTTGAATTTCCATCCTGTATTAAATTTGGTAAGAAACACCCTGGTACTTCCCTGAAGGGAATGGGATTCTGTTACATGTGTGGTGAAAACGCCACCAGGCTTGTGAATGCAAGGTAAATAAAGCGGATTTCAATGTTGAATGATAAAATTATTGATAAATGGGGCATTATGAAAATCAATGTCCTATGCATCAGGGAAAATTACCTCAGAGAAGGCCAAGCGAGAAAGGCCAAGCTCATACGATCACTACTACTGAGGTTGAAGCTCCAAATGATGTGGTGATAGTAAATTTAATGGTTTCCATATATTTAGCCAATTATTTTTTTGATTCTAGATCATCACAATGTTTCATATATTCTTATATTTCAAAAAAAATAGATATTTCCAATTTTATTTAACAAGGGAGTTGTTAGTAAAAACTCTTAAAGGAAGTGTCATTGCAACTAAGTTGTATGAATTTGTTCCCTTTAGGGTATACAAATGTGCTTTATCTATTGATCTCATTATCATACCCATGATTGGATTTCATAAAATTATCAATATGGATTTGATTTCAGACCATTATGAGGAAATTTATTATAAGAAGAATGATGTTTCAATTTTAAATGATGATATAGAATACCTTATCTTTGGAGAATAAATGTTACCATCAGATTCTTATCTAGATCTACCCCAGTAGCTCTACTAAATTCAACAATTTGGGATGAGGAGATTCAAATAACCATGGCCAAGGAAATTATTGTTCAAATAGTGTATGTACCTATTTTTCAATAATATTTTGATGTGTTTCTAAAGGATTTACCTAGACATCCTTCGGAATGAGAAATTGAGTTTCCGTTGATTTAATTCTTGGTTAAAGGCCCATATTGAAGACCCCTTAAAAATGGCCACTATGTAATTGGTGGAACTAAATAAACAACTAGATGAACTGAGTAATAAAGGATTTATTTCCTATATTATTTCTCTATAGGAAGCCTCTGTTATTTTTGTTAAGAATAAAGATGGATCTATGAGATTGTGAATTGACTAAAGGAGATAAATGCTATAATTATAAATAAAAAGTATCCCCTTCCACACATTGATGATTTATTCAATCAACTTCATGGAGCTCAATATATTTCAATGATTGACCCTATATTGGGATATCATCAGTTGTGTGTGAATAAGGAAGACATTCAAAAGATAGAATTTTGTACTAGGTATGGGAATTATGAGTTTATAGTAATTTATTCTAGACTAAAAAATTCACCGTCTATCCTTATAGATATAATGAATAAAGTATTCAAGTAATATCATGATGAATTTGTAGTGGTATTTTTTGATGATCTCTTGGTTTACTCCAAAATATATAAAGATCATGAAATTCACTTGTGCATTATTCTAAATACTCTTAGAAGAAATGAATTATAAGGGGAGTTTAGAATGTGTGAATTCGGGCTTCAAGAGATTTCATTTCTTGTCCATATTGTATCTAAAGATGGAATCTATGTTTATCCTTCTATGACAAGTGTATTTCAAGAATGGATAGCATTGTTGATTATAACTGAGGTACAAAGTTTTATTGGTTTAGTAGGATATTATTGTCATTTCATCCCAAATTTTTCTCGATTGTCTAACCAATTAACCAAGTTGACACAAAAAGGGGATAAAGTTTTTTTTGGACAAAAGAGAATGAAGAATGCTTTTAAGAATCGAAGAGTAGATTTGACAATGATCCTATCATGAATCTACCATCGAGGAATGGTGGGTTTTTTATTAATAGTGATGTCTCAAAAAATGGAATTGGTTGTGTCCTTATATGGAAGGATAGATTTTTTGCATATGCATCACGACAGCTAAAAATTAATGAACAAAACTATCGCACTCATCATCTTGAGTTAGAAGCTATAATATTCGGTTTGAAGATATGGAGACACTATCTTTATGGTAAAAATTGTGAGATATATATCAATCACAAGAATTTGAAATATATTTTATCATATAAATATCTCAACATGAGGCAAAGATGATGGCTTGAACTACTCAAGTATTATGATTTCACTATACACTACCACCTGACGAAGGAAAATAAGGTGGAAGATGTTTTGAGCAGAAAGGATCATGGAGTTTTGAACAATATGAGAGTTTAAAGGGATTCTATGTTCATGGATCTAGTAAATATGGATATGGTAATAATCATGGAAGGTGAATCATCAATACTTTTTCAAATGTTTTCCAAACCATCCTTACTAGAAATGATAAAAAGTTATCAAACTGATGATGAGAAGTTTAAAAAGAAAATTAATGTTGTGAATGGTGGGAGATTGATTGACTACATATATGAAGATGGAATTTTGAAATTTGGGAAGAGACTTTGTGTTCCTAAAATACCTAATCTAAAAACAAAATTATTGGATGATTCTTATAGCTCTGATTTCTCTTCACTCCATGGTATCACTAACATGTATAGTGATTTGAAGGAACTTTTTTGGTGGGACAACATAAAGAAGGAGATTTATGATTATGTATCATGATGTATGGTTTGTCAACATATATAAGTAGTAAGACAACATATTAGAGGAGTTATGAAACCTCTTTTCATACTTGAGTGGAAATGAGATGATATTACGATGGACTTTGTAACGGGGCTACAATAGAGTCCTAGAAGGAATGATGTAATATGAGTAATTGTTGATTGTCATACCAAGTCAGCAAATTTTCTTTCTATAATGGAAGATTTACCACTTGAATGTGTAGCAATACTATATATTAGTGAGGCATCATGGAGTACCCATATCGATTGTTTCTGATCCTGATCCCCATTTTAAATAAAGATTCTGTAAAATTCTTAAGAAGGCCTTGGATACTGAACATCATTTGAGCACTTCCTACCACCCTCAAACTGATGGAAATTACAACAGATTATTAAAACCTTAAAAGAAATGTTGAGATATTTCTCACTTGACTTTCATGGTATTTGAGATCAATATTTACCTCAGGTAGAATATTCTTATAGTAATAGCTTCCATTCAAGTATTTATATGGAACCATATGAAGCATTATATGGGATGAGATGCCTCACAACAACTTTTTGGGATGATGTTGGTGAAAGAAAACACATAGTCCCTAAACCTGTTGACGAAACAATGAACAAGGTGAAGATTATGCAAACCCACATCAGATATTCTCAAATTACGTAAAAGAGATATGCTAATAACTGAAGGGAGGATTTTGAATTTCATGTAGAAGATCATTTTTCGTGAAGGTATCTCCATGGAAAGGTGTCATTTGATTTAGTTATAAGGGTAAATTAAGTCCTAGGTACACCAAACATGTATAAACTCTAGAACAAATTGGAGTTGTAGCTTACCGTTTGGAAGCACCTCCAAGTCTCTCCAAAGTTCATGATGTTTTCCACATATCATTGTTAAGAAAATATATGCATGACCCAATACATTTACTCACCTATGAAGAGATAGAACATCAACCCGATCTATATTATTGTGAAGAGCCTATCAAGAATATTGATACCAGAGAACAAGTGTTGAGAAGCTAGATGACTCTACTCGTAAAAGATTTTTGGAGAAACCATAACATGGAAGAGGCAATGTGGGAAACTAAGGAACTTATCGTGAAGAACCACCCGAATCTTTTTCTGTAGTAGTATTCTATAAATTTCAAGTACGAAATTATTTGAAGGGGGGAATAATGTAACACCCAAATCATCCATGATACATTTCTCCTTGAATAATGCAATAGCTTGCGTTGTACTTAACATCGAGTTCTAGAACACCGTGACTAATCAAACTACCATTATGAGTAGTAATGCCCACTTTTTGAATTTTTATAAATTTTCAATTTCAAAATATGCTTCATTTTGGATTCTAAATATCCAAATTATCTAAGGGTGAATTTTTGGTATTTTCTTGAAAACAATCAATTTTTTATGAATTTTGAAAAACATTCTTTTACTGTTTAAAACGTAATTTTTATTTAAATAATATTTTATTTTAATTAAATTTATTATAGGTAAACATAGATACATAATACCTATATAAGTTCAATATTTTTCATTGGAGTCATTTTATTATAAAATTATATGTATAAAAGTTTATTAAACATTTTAACGTCTTTTACCCACATTCTAGGCACATTTTCAAATTTGCATAAAATGTAATTTTACCGATACTATGATTTAAATTAAAAAAAAAACCAAGAGAGACGGTTGATATCAGTGTGTAAAATGTGATTCATTAGGAATAAAATACTTTTTCGTGAATAGTATCTTTTGAATTTTATCTACCACGGTTAGAAATAATAAGCTAATTAAAGGTAAAAAAGATATTATAATTACCCTAAGCCATGTCCTCATTCTCTTAGATAACTGTTTTTACACAAAAATAAACCTTAGGAATAAAATATTATCCACTTTCATCCACTTGTATTAGTTTAGGACATTTATTATTATTTTATTTAAAGAAGTGTTAAAAGTGTTAAATTATATTTTTTATGATGAAAACATTTTTAATATAGGGTTATACATAAGAAAAATTAGACTATAAATATTAATTATAAATATAAAAATATTTAATACATAATGATATTTTTTTATAAATTTTAGGCATTATATAATAAAATTTGCTGATTACATAATAATGATGCAGTAATTACCTTATTAATGAAATATTAAAATAATATATATTATAAATATAAAAGTAAAAGTAAATTGAGTCTTTTGATTCATTAAGCTAATTTTATTGGTTAATATGGCATGTTAGTATTGATTTAATTTATTGTTTCTATGTACCCATGTTTTGTTGACTTTAACACAAACCAAATAGTAAATAGTGTCAAAAGTGACCTAAATGAGTTTTTAAAAAACACTATATTATTAATTGATATAATACTCTTAAAATTATAAGGTTCATACAAAGGGATTAGATAACGTTATATATTTTAGTAATGAACAACTTAGGTTTTTCTTGGATTTTTATTGTTTTTTTATGAACCATTTATTATAATAATACAAGAATACATGGTAAAAGATAAACTATTTAACTAAGAGTTAAATATAAAAGGTAAGGTTAATATGGTGACCTAAACCTATCTAAAACCTATTGGTTGAGAGGTTTTCGACCCATACCTGCCTTATCCTAGAAATAAATCCTTTTGGATCTATTATAAAATAAATATTATTCTATAATAAATTAATATTTCAAGCTTTTCCTAAAGTGACCCTCACCTCTCTTATATATGGGTACTTCCCCTTCTCTCAAATCACACCTCCAAAGCCATTTGGCTTTGCCAGACCATACTAAAATATCTTCCCAACTACCCTCACTTCTTCCTTGATGACTTTCATTGATCAGAAATCTGATTTAAGGATCCCTTTTGATGAAACCAAAAGGATTCACCTGAAGAAAAGGTAACAATTTCATCAAATATTTAAAAGTTCTTTTCTTCTTCCACTTCCTCCTTCTTTGTTGTTTCCATACCAAAATAAAAAATCCAGTTCCTTATATATAATTTTATGTTATTATAAATATGTTACAACTATATTCATTATTCTACCCATCTTAATAATGACTAAGTCACCATACGTGCGTACGAACGTCTTACAGTCCCCACGTCGTGGTATAGATTGTTATTAAACACTTAATTATTTGGATGAGTATAATAATGATTAAAATTGATGTAAATAATAAAAATAACATGTTAATTATTCATTATATATGAAACACCATCCAATTATATACATTTTCACCATCAATAAAATTTTATTGTCGCTCATGTGTAGGTACAGATTACCATCTCCACGAACGCGATGAGATTCATTCCCCATCGTAATCATTCATGAATAATTTTAATATTATGATTAAAAATAATTTTTAAGAATTTAATATCATTCTGGATAAGAATAAAATACATCCTATCCAAAACAAACATGACTTACATAATAAAACATATAATGGAAAACGAATCTGTTAACACCCGAAACAATGATATTACTCAAATATTATAAAAAATACAATATTAGATGATCATATATAATATCATATTTATTTATATGGTCACTGGATAATATGATAACAATTATTTAACTATTATACAAGAGGTTAATGTATCATGGACTAAGGAAAAGTACAAGGTTGGGGTTAGTACTACAATCTCTTTATTTATTTGAGGTTGTTTATACGTAAGTATATTATGGGACTTCATTATCATTCCACATCCATGTTTCTTAAAAATTTCATGCAAATTTTTTTTACTATTTCTTAGAATATCAGTTAAGGTCATTTATAACCTTGTTTTACTTTTTATAAATTTTTTTGAAAGTAATCATTTCGTCTTTATCCAAACAAGGTACTTTATAACCTTTTTGACAAATCAAGGTAATAATGTTTTTGTAATGTGTGTGGAGGGTGTGGATATTTTCCATCATTATAACATCTACAAATATTCCCTTACAATCTTATAATAATATTTTAAAAATAAATGTTTTATTTTATTATTAAGTGACATTTAAATAATTTCAAATTAGAAAGAGATATTTTTCTCAAATGGTTTTGATTTGATCTAAATCAACATCCTTTGATGGATTTTACACTTGTTTGAAGTTGATTTATTATGATACAATCTTCCATATTGTATTTTAGTTTTTCTGATATATTTGATTGTGGATGTGTTATTTTTATACAATTCATGAATTATGGTTAAAGTATTAACATTTCGTATGTTTGTTTTAATATGAATGTTTATGTTATGTTTAAACCTTTTCATATAAGGAATTCATTGGACTCAGTAAGTGATATATGGAGCTCGATATAGTTCCTCGATGCCTCGGTATGTATTATGAGACAAAATAGGGTTTTAGCACAAGGCCTTCAAAAAAATATTATTTTTAGTCTTGATGTGAGGCCTTTACTATGTTGTTATAATGTCTAACATTATGAATTCAATCATTATGAAAATAGCTACTGATACTACATGTGATTATTCAACTAGTAGAATATGCATATGAATAAGTAATGCTCAGTATTGAATTATCTTTCCCATATTATAATGATGTTTACGTTTAAAATGTTTTTTTTTAGTCTTATACTTCTCCTTAAATGTTAATTATTATTTATGATAGTTTCTGCTATATTGTTATTCTTACTAAGAATCTGAGCTCACCTCTTTCTTATGTTTTCTTTATTCCATGATGTTATAATGTCTATTTCAATTAACCTCCATGAATAGGATACAAGATATGAGTGTGTTCAAAAAAGACACAATGATATTTTTTTAATATCATAATGTAATGTAAAACTTATGTATGTACCTAGTAATTCCAAAGATAATAAATTAATAGGTCTTTTGAGGCTCGATCTCTTGTGATCATGCCAATGTTATATAATAATGCACCGACTATGGGTAACTATGGTCGGGTCATTACAATTTTTTCTTATCAATTCTACATTCATAGGGTATGTGGATTCTTGTTGGAAACATCCTTAACAAGGAGGACCCTCGGAAAGTCGTAAATTCTATATTTTCATGGTGATGAGGGGCCCAACCATGGAGGTTCTCACATGGACCTCCACATTCTTGGGGGATAGAGGGGTCAAATATTCCTATCCATTTGTGTTTTAATGTAATATTCTCATCTCTTCCATAGGAACCACCATGGAATACCTATTGGATGATTACCTTAGTCATTCTTATAGGAAGCACCACTCTTTATCCATATTGCCTACCCAAGTCATAGTCGGATAGATCATCTTAAGTGACTATCTCGATTACCAAAAAAATATGTAATGAGCATATTCACTGCAATTTCTATTTCACATTGGTCTCCAAATATCATCCACTATTAGGCAAAGAGGATCATTTCATCATCATATCTGACACTTCCTCTTATTTCTCACACCGAGTATGAATCATGTCAGCATAGAGGTTAGTGGTTATCATGATATCCACACAATCCCAAACCTCTAATTATGCCTCTAACTCAGTGTAATCACCTGACATACTCACTAAACCTAGCGTACTCTAAATCTGTATTCCCTAACCCTTTCTGATATACATGATATTTCATTCCAAACTAACTATAATACATAGGAATCCACCTTGAGGTTGAACCCCAACACCAAAATTCATCACAATGTTCATTGGGACACATTACCTTTAGGTTCAAATATATCCTATAGGTCCACATTTCATCATAGACTATTTCATCACCATAATTTCTAGGTCACATACATATTAAGGTCATGCACCCCCAACCAATAGGACACATCTCTTCTAGGGCCCTTAGGTTTGCTCAGCATAAGACAAGGACCATCCTTTTCCAGGAACCTTCCACCTGGACTTCTTTGCCACATTACGTTAAAAAATATGCATGGGTCCTAAAAATTGACCATAAAATCTAATTTTTTCTTTTATGTTGCACCGAACTACATGGATTCGGATAAATTTTTAATGAGAAATAGGAATCCAATCATATAGTTCTGATGTAAACATGAGTATTTCATCGGTCTCCCCATATGATAGTAAAAATTAGAGCACCTCAATGCATGGCTCAAAAATAGTATCATCCTAATTATTGGAAACATACTCTAAAATATTTTCATAAAAGGGTATCATTGGTGGATAACTATAGATAAATTAATATATTCCCATCAATGAGGATCCTTCGACTCATACCGTTGATTCTGATCCATTTCATTCTTATAATTGATGGTTAATCATGGGTGATCAAAATCATTCATTAGATTGAAAAAACGATACATAAACTTGTCATAAACCTATAAGAGAGTCTTGTGAAGGGAAATAGATCTGAAGAATGGGTTTAATGATACACACTTCCCTTACCATCGACCAACATGAGTTACATAGTAATTTTTTCTATGTTACCCAATGAGCGTTGACCATTGTAAAGTAGGTTAATGAGTTATCATATATATGAGTACTATTTTGTATTTCTTGTTCAATGAAAAACCCCATTGTAAACTAATTGATCACAAGAGGGTGTCATAAATGAATGTTGAACAAGATATGAATGATTTTGAAATATTCAAACCCCCCACAATCAATCACAACATAAAGGGACCCCACCAATCCCTTGTCAGAAATAAAAACATGAACCTCATGTGAAATAATTTAACTATGGAATCTCATTTATAAGATAAATATGTAGACATACAAGTTTATATATGGACATATTATTCGTATCATATATGTGGTATCCACGATTCACTTTTCATAAAAAATCATATTGGTTACATTGTTCTTATAATATTCTTTTATCTATAATTTCTGATATATACACTAAAAATATTATTAGGATACTATTTCTGTTAAATATATTTTATTATATTCTATGATATATAGAGGATATTTCATAAAATGGTAGTAGTATTATTAATATTAATTTTAATAGTTAATGATGATATATTACTAAATATAAATGATATAGTTAGTGATTTATTAATTTTACTAAGGGATTGAGTTATTAATATGCACGAATTTGGGAATCATACTCATTGTATTGGATCATTCGACAAACACATGGTTTTTTTATGATTATGAATAGGTTTTTATAATGAATATTTTTTTATCAAACTATTTTTAAAATAAAAATGACGTTTATGTGAAAGGGTTTTAAATAGGGTTGTTCAATTTTTAAAATATTAATTATTAATCATTTGCTGTATTCTTTAATAACATTTTAGTGATGTATTGGATAAATAAAACGATAAGTTAAGGATTCATGTATGAAACTATTTTATGATATGATAATGTAATTATGCTCAAGTTGTATTATTACAGCCCTTTTGTGGGATGGTTTGGAAATAGATATATTAGGTTTCATTTAGTTTATATACTTTATTACTATAATATTTTTAAATGATAGTATGGGATTATTCATGTGATAAAAAATCAATTTAGTGGGATGAAAAATGACTATATGGTTTATTTTATATACTATAATAATAATCCGTGATAATTAAAAAGGGTATTTCTTATGTTTAGCAGGATGTATTGGTTTTATTTCTGGAATTGAATTGTTTATGTCTAAGCCAAGTATTTTTTAGTATCACTGTAGTGAAAGATAGTATTAGGATAGTGTGGATGAGATTCTTAATATTATTATAAGGTATTTTTATAAGGGTTATATAGAATGTGGGTTGTTATATTCTCAAATTCCATGATATTATGGGACTGATTGTCTTGTGATATGTGAGGTAGAAATGGTTCTATAATATAATGTGATTTCATAATCGGTATATTCATGGATATTTTTAATGAAACAATTGTGAACCATAATTTTGGTATTTTTAAAGTCCTGAAAAATTGTGTATGTTCCTTGGGAATGACTATGAAGGTAATTATTTATTAAGAATAATGATTACATTTAAATAATTAAATGACACTTAATTTTTTATGAATAACTATGATCATTTGATAAAAACTCATGAATTTATGACATAGACATATTATTTATTACATTGAATGCATATTCATTCACTTGGTGTTACATTAATCTAGGATGACAATGAGAAAGAACACTTCTGGGGTATTTACGTATACACTATATATATAAGATTTAGGAAGTGAGTTCTCTTATGATGGAATGAGTGGACTTGTTTTGGTGATTAATAACTGATTTCAATTGTATAAAGGCCCCAGAAGTATGTTGGATATTAGAATAGGATGTTTTGTGTATATGTGGGATCAATATGGAATTGAGGAAACAATGAGATTTAGTGTAATTTTAATATTGTGCAAAACTCTTGGGAATCATAATTTGTAGTAGTAAGAACTGGGTAATAATTATAGTTAAGTAGAAAATGAAACCTGAGAATATGGCTAGTATAAGAGATGGTATCTATAACAAAATAAAATTTTGTGAAATATATTTTTAAAATGAATTTAATAATTTTTTATATTTTTAATTAACCTAAAGACTAAATTTATCTCTTTTATCATGAAACACCAAGTTTAGTTTTTTTCACATAAAAATGAGTTTTTTTCATTACACACAATAATTATTTTAAATGAGACACAAAATTATACTAAAGTTTTATAACCATTCTTATTGCCTAGCCAATGGAGTGGTGGGAATGAATAGTATTAAGTAAATGTTGAAAATATTGGATTTACACATGTATATAAAAAGACTTATTCTATGAGATAATAATTTGAAATGAAAATAAAAATTTTCTGAAAATAAAATATTTTTTTTGAAAAACTAATCACATTCATTATAACATGTTTCACATAAATAATATTAGAAAATTTATTATGTTGAATTTTTAATGAAATTTATACAGTGTATGTTCAACAAAACTTTTCACATTCATCTTATTTGTTTTCGTATAATTTGATAATAATAAATAAAATTTTTCTCAAACTATATTTTACTAGAAAGAGGTTTTATATATTTTTTAAATCATTTTTTCAAATTAATTTTTTTACACTTTTAGAATCTAAATATCAAATAATAAATCTAATTTTTTAAATAATCGTGAAAAAATAACATTGGGTAATTTTTTTTATAATTTTATTAAATAATAATTTTTTTGTTGAAATGTGAAAAAATATGAATTTAAATAGAAAATAACAATTTAATTTTAATTTTATTTAACGATTACTGAAATTTTAGTTTAAATTATTTCAATAATAAATATATTTATGGAATTTATTTCATTTTAATCATCTTCATATCTAATTTTTAAATAAAAAATATTCTAATATTTTGATCATTTTCTCATTGAAAACATCGCCTCCTTGTAGCATCTGTGAGAATAATTTTAAATTAAATATTATACCTTAGTGAATAAAATTTGAATCAATGGATTACATATTTTTTATCAAAATAAATGTTTTATATAATAATTGTAACATAATTTTTAACCAAAATATATAGTTAAAACCATAACAAATTACATATAGTGTTATGGTAAATATAGATTTATAGTGGGATTAAACTAAGAAGTTAAGGGTTAAAATTACATATGAAATTTTAAAATCATTTTTTCAAGACCTATTTTGAGGATAACATGATGAATTATTTATTATAAACAAAATTCGGTGTTTTATCACGTGATAAATTTTAGTACTCAATTTTCCTTTAAAAAATTATAATTGGGCCACTCAACTCATTTTGAAAAGGTCACCCCCTTTCCTATATTGTTCAAACCATTAAATCATTTAATCATCCAATATCTACAAAATACCTTTCCAGAATACCTAATTTCATCCTAGAATACATATTTATGGAATAAATACCCCTATAATGTATTTTGGTGTAAATATTAAAAGGTTTCCTAAAGAAGAGGAACTGTTATTCAATGACTGTCTTTATTTTATTTCTTCCTCCACCACATTCAGTTATTATTGAATAATTATAATATAATAGAATAACTACAATCTATATATATAAATATATGTATTTTTGTTACTAAAAGGACCTACAAAATCACTACATCAATCAAATTATTTAGGAAATCATCAATCATGTGTACGCTAGACTATATCCACATGAACAGATGTCATTCATTTTTTCATTACGAAATCTCACTGTTGGGTACGATAAGGGATATAAATTATACATTTTTTATTGATAACATAGTTTTACCTCTTAAATAATTATATAATAAATAATTTTTTTTAATTTTCACTCTATTAGAGAAATGATAACATCAAAATTGTGTACATCGTACCACCGCCACATGAAACTATGTGACTCATTTTCACAAACGCTTTACAATTTTGATAATAAGGATAAATGTAAAGAATATATGTGATATAAATTTAATAATTCATAAATTCATATTTTAAATTTAAATTTTATTTATAATTTGTTATTTTATATCTTATAATTTCACTCACTAAAAATTTACAACAATGTTCTTGTATGTGTGGACAACCGCATTCATGAAGTGATGTTACTCACTCATTTCATCAAAAAACCCCATGAACTACATCGATAAGTGAATATAAATAAATAATATTTCATTTATAAAAATTTGAAAATTATATAATAGAAAAATATTACTTTTATTTTATCTAAAAATATCATTGAAAATGGATATGATACTTATGCATACATACAACCTGCATTCTTTGGGATCGTTATGTACTTCATATTTCAAAACTATATTTAATGTTCAGTTTTGAAATTATATTTCATGTATAAATATGATAATAATTAAATTATTATTATTACTGATATAATGGAATCATGATCAATATATGTGTACCAAAATTTATATATCAAAACATATATGAAAATGAAAGTGGTTATTACACAAAATGGGATTTTAATAAGGAATTGGTAATGGACATGTAATGACTGGTCATAAATAAATCATATATAGAAAAAATATGTATAATTATGTTTCTATAATATATTTATAATAAGATTAAACATATTATATATGATTATTGAATTTTTACTAAGGATGTAAAGACTTATGGTAAGAGATTTCAAGTCTATATATTATTTTAGGGAGAAATTTGAAAATTAACAACTTGTTTATTTTTTATAGTGTATATAATCCCCATTCATATGTAAAATAATTACTATCCTTTGTTATCATGATAATTAAATTTTAATTACACATTATTATTTAAAATTTATTACAATTTAAATAATTCATAATGCGATAATGAATTAAAGTCTTGATTTTGAATTCTATAGGACTCATGTTATATTCACCCCCTCATTCATTTATGTGGTGTATATACAACCCATAAATGTATTTTATGATGTTGACATTGAAAATGATATAATTATATCTCCATTTTATTATCTATCATACATGGGGATTAATTTTAAAACATTTCCAATGTGGTAAAATATTTATATTATAATATCAACATTTTTCAGGAATATATATGATTATATCCCCAATACTAAATTATAATGATCAACATCTCATGAATAATAATTAATTTTAATCTCTTATTGGTATTGATGATTTTTTAAATTAATATTAAAAATTTTCTAGATTTTGGTACTTGAAATATTTTTTAAAATGTATTAAATAAAAATCATCTTTATTTATCTATTCGGTTAATCCCCTTTTTTCTTCTAAAATAATGTTTTCTAAAATGGATTTCAATAATTATATTTTTTAAAACTCTAAAAATAATTCCAAAAAGGATTTTAAATAACTTTTTAACATTTTACATAATTTTCTTAAATTAATATAAATGTCATTTTATAAACATTTCCAATTTTTCTTTTACTAAAAATGTGAAATGAATATTTTATTTAACATGTACAGATTAAATAGAATTTTACACAATCATGAAATTTATTTATTTTTCACAATTTATATTTTTTCATTTCGATTTTCAATTAAATTATTTTTCCAAATGTTTTATTAATTTTCTTTTTTAAAAATAATTTTCAATGGAATGTTTTTTTACTAATGAAATGATCCATGTTATTATAAAAGTCATATTCCATTTATGATTACTTTTTTTATGTAACATATTCTATGCAGAGGATATGATACAAGGATTGAAATATTAATTTATCTCAAAATATTGTGTCATAAAATGATGTTTATGAAAACCATTTATCTTCCCTGGTATATACCATGATCATATTCATATGAAACTCTATTATTTATTCATGGGTTATATAATGATGGAATGGTGAAATGATTATGAAACCTATCACATTTCCATAATTTATAATATGATGAAATTATTATGAAAACCTTTACTTATCATTGGTTATGATAAGATTAATATTTGGTGATCATTTATGAAACATACGTATTATATTCATTATGTGATGGGTGGCACCTAAATTCCATTCCATTTCACTGGATAAAGATAGATAAATAATTAATACATGTTTTATTCTTGAACCTAATTAATTGTTCAAAATTCCCCCTTTAAAATGATTACATGTTCAAAATGTTATGAATGAACTATATTATATATTCATAGTATTATGAATGGACCCAGATTTTATTTCAAAAATGTTATGCATGGTCATAGTTTCAAGTCTCTATGTTTACGTGAGGAATTTATTTTAGGTATTTATCATAATGCGTTATCCAATAACTTTTTATAAAATTCTATAATGTTATAAGGTGTTTTGTATTCCATAAAAATATTTCTTATTCTCAAGTAATATTTTTCATGGATCATGTTCTTTAATTCCCTTATTATTCATGTATTATGAATAACCAATCATTATTCCATGACTCAAGATAATTATCTTTTTTATGTAGATTATTTCAAATGTTATGATTATGATCTCATACGCATATTTTAATTTTATTCTTAACTATATCACTTTTATACCAATACTAAGCACCTGATCTCACCCTTTCTTATTTTTCCATTCAACAGGTTATGAAAAATTGTTTTATGTATGGTGTGTGTGTGAATTTTAAAAAATTTGATTATATTAATCTGTCATGTTGAAGATATTTCACAAAATTAAATGATTCTACAACAATTCTCAAAATATTATAACAATTATGGTCTTTAGCCTATCGATTATGTAATATATGGAATATTCAATAAAAAATATTTAATATCAATTTATGAAAATCCGAGGTCACCATAGTTGGTATCAACCGAAATAATTAGTGAGAAATTGGAAACTATGGTGATATAACTTTAGTTATATCCTTATTGGTATTTTTAAGGAGAAATCCTAAGATTATTCAATGTAAATGAAAAAATCCAGGAATCTTTGTAAATAATATAATGATTTGTTTCCATTAAATTAAATCCCTAAGTGGATACAACTAGTTTATGTGTTTCTAGAACATATGGTAAAAGGGGTAAATACTATGAAAATGGAACATTGATGTCTACTTGACCATCACATAGTGCATGGTAATTGCAATTTCATTACACAAATATTAGCACTATTGGGTAACAGGGTTTAAAAATTAAAAAAATATTTACAACAAATCATGATGGGTTTTAATAGATGATTAATATGAATGACCACGAAAAATATTATGATTTCATAGATTAAAAATAATGTGTTAGGGTCTATACATCCCATAAGTTATTTTTCATGATTATGTGGAATCCACTACAATTAGTGTACCTTACACTTTGTTTTTTCATTTTATTCAAAGGAGATAACTAAATGTATTGGGTTAACGTAAAATGAGATAGGAATTATTTGGATGATAATCCAAATGGGATGATGAATATATTGAATGATACTGTTATAATACCAAATTATCAATCATGAAACATAATTTACAACATGTACGTTAATCATATTTTGGACTCACTAATGTATAGATGGATACACTTCATTTGAAGTTCAGGTAGTGGAGGAAATAGAGGAATCAGGAATAAGTTCTTTATATATCAAGAATGTAGACATAATTACTTAATGGAATTTCTCATAGGGACAATATGATATTTCGTGTGTTGAAAAGAAGAACAGAAAAAACTCTCATCCAAGGAAAAATGATATTTTTTGTTCACATAATGGATGACAATAATGGTCTCTCTAAGGTACCACTGACAGATGAATGTTTTAAAGTGTAATGTATAGGAATTATGAAAATAAATTTCCTAAGGGGTGAGTTTATGAAGATAATGGTCATGGTTATATGTGTAATGGTTATATTGATGGTGATGATGATGATTCTTGAAATTAAATTTAAATTGAATTAATTTTCAATGAATAAGATGTTGAACCCTAGTTAATTTTTTTAGAATATTGTGGGATGATTGAAGTGATTATGTAGAGAAATTATGGAATTATGTTATATGAATCCTGAAATATATAAGTAATATTGATTAAAATTTATTCATTTGGGATATCTGACAGTATGTTTAATTGTACTAATGACCTAAAAATTTTATTTCATGGAAATTTTATATTTTAATTATAATACATTATTGAAATATTATAACCCATAATATGTTCCTAGGGTTGATATTTTTATGTTTTTTTTTGAATAAATAGTTAATTTATATGGATAACGTATATTTTATAGTATTGATGACCACATAAAAAATAAATTATTTTTCAAAAAATGGGTTTATATAGTCATTTCTATAGTTTAAAAAACATTACATCGATGTAATATTTTCACTAAATTCTTATATTATTCAATGAAAAATGATAAATTGATGTTTCATAGTAATTTTAGTTATTACAAAGCTTCATGAGAATATACGACAAAGGAATTAAAATATTTGGTAAGTGACCATTATGGGATTTTTAAGGATATTCTGTGGAATAATGATGAATTTGGTAAATTTAGTGACCTCCTTTAAAAAAATTAATTTTGGATGTGTCATTGGTTCTCCATTATGGAATTGTTTATGTTAATATTTGGATGAGGTTTTAGAGATTACTATATTAATTCACAATATGAAGATTTATTCATATTAAATAACATGCGTAATCCTTTTTTTCTACATACAGAGGGGATTAATTATCATTATTATATGAATATTATTTAGTACTTCAGACATGAAAACAGAACATGTTAATGTAAGAGATTAATTGAAAATTTGTCATGTCATAACCAAAGTATGAAATTTTTCCTATGAAATGAAATGATATCATGTAATTATATTTTAATATTTTCTATTTATATATGGAAAATTAATTCCCCAACATTAGGATAAGGATCATAATATAATGTTTTGTCCTACTATCATCATATTTAGTGATATAAATGATCTATTTTGTGCCTCTTTAGTATACAATTTTGTGGTCATTAACATTCTATAGATCACCAACTTTCTTGTGAGAGGTGATATCAAACACTCTCTATTCTTATGAATGCTTTTCTTGAACTTCTATGTCTCCAAATACCACCTAGGATATTCTATTTGAAAACAAATATTTTTTTATTCAAGTAGACATTCACCCATCCAATTCTATTTTTAAAGCTCGTGTTTTATTAACTCTTTATATGACACGGGTTTCTATATATGAATTTTAAAATTTCATATCATTGATGATTTAGAGTAACTTCAAGGAAGAAATTAATATTAAGAGGGGTATAATGTAATACAACCAAATTTGGTGAAATATTATTTTTCTCAAATGAATTTATCCTTTTCACTATTGTAGGATACCCAAATCAACAATTTTAACTTGAATCACATGAAACATCGAGTTTAAATTTCATTACACATAACACCGAGATTATATCATGTTATAAGAATCTTTGAGTTTATTCTGTGTTACATGCAACATTGACTTTTAATGAAACATCACATACCATTAGAATTTTATTATGATAGTTCTTAATTATCCATTTAAATGGTTGGTATGAATATTAATAAGTAATTTATGAAGATATATGGTTTTTCCATGAATATAAATTGAATAATTTGGTGTTTAATTAATTTGAAAGAAAATAAAATAATTAGAAAATAAAGAATATCTTTATTTCCGAAAAATACATTTATTCCCAAAAAAATGTTTTAACTTAATAAGTGAGGAAAATAATTTTTTGAAAATGATTTTAATGAATTTTATATATTATATATTCTATAAACTATTTAAAATTGATGTTATGTGTTTTCTAGATAATAAATATGAATAATAAAAATTTTACTTAAAAAACAATATTATTCCACAAGATCTTTTGTCACAATTTTTTCAATTATATAAAAATTAAAATTTTGAAATTTTTTAAAATTAATGATTTAAAATAAATTTAATTTCATAAATCAATATTTCAAAATTATTTGTGGGTGGAATTTTTAATATTTTAGGAAATTATTAAATTTTTGATAAACTGTGAAAAATACTGAATTTAGTTGAAAATTAGATTTTAGATTCATTTATTTATAGAGTAATTTTATTAAAGTGGTTTTATGATATAATTTTTTTAATAATAAATATATTATTCCACTTTTTTATAAATGGATTCATATTCATATTTCATTTACATATAAAAACATTTTAAAAGTTTGAACAATGTCACTTTAAAAAAAATTTCCCTCATCACATCTGCTGGAATAATTTTAAATTATATTTTTTTTCATTATGGGAATTTAATATAGAGAAATGTGATCCATATTATGAGTGATTACAATTAATATAATCTAATATGTTTAGAATAATATTTGACCAATATGAATACTGAATGGATTAAAAAATTAATTACCGTCGTAAAACTAAAAATTTGTTTACTAAGAGGTTAATGTTAACAGATAAGGGTTAGAATGACCATTGGAAATATTTGAAATCTATTCTATAGAAATATTTCAACCCTATAATTTATAATTTTCTATAATACTCTAATTTTATTCCTTTTCTCATGTGAAAAATATGGTTACACCTTTTTCATTTAAAATAAAAACAAGTGTTCCACTTACCTCACATACACAAGTCCACCCAATATCATCTATTATAAACACCTATAAAACCTATTGTATATTCAATAACAACCATAATTATTTTTAAAACCATCCTATCATCCTAAAATCCTTATTTTGGGTATAAATCATACCAGGAATGTTTTTGGTGAATACCTGAAGAGGAAACCTGGATAATTTATATTTTTCATCAATGGACATTTTTTTATTTCTTTTTCCACATCCTATAAATTTTATTAAACATTTTTTATATAACAAAAAAGTATATTATAGATGACTACATTTCATTATGTTAATATCATTCTATAAAACTACCTCCACTCCCATCAAATGTTTATAATTCAACATTCTTGTGTTTGGAGGACTACCGCCACACGAACAGTTGTCAATCATTTTTCAATTACCACCTCTCACGGTTGGGTATGGTCATGTCTTTAATGAATATATATGATATTTATAACAATATTATAACATTATATTCTTGATAACATATATAAATTTTTTTATAGTCCTTATGATAAATGACAACTTCACTCGTGTGTATAACTTTTTGTCACCTTATAAAGAGGTGTGATTAGTTATCAATAACACATTTCATATATGATAATATTTAAAATTATTTAATATATATGATATAAAAAAATAATGAAATATTTTTCAGTCATTAATGATAATGTGTAATAATTTTTTTACCTTTTCACACACTTAAAGATGTTAATGTTGTTCTTGTATACGTAGAACACCCCCTTCATCAATCCATATGTCTCTATATTTTATTCACTACATAATATGGATGATATGTATAAGTATATTTAGATAATTATTTTTCATTTAATAATTTTATTATCATTATTAAAAGATAATATATTTCATATCTCATATCCATAAGGATGCTTTAAGAATGGAAGAGATTCTCTTGTGTACAAATGACTGACCATCTTCATGGTCATAAAATGATTAATTTATTGAAACCATATTTCATGATTATTCCGAAAATTATAATTTATTTTTAATCATGATAATAATTTCATGATTATTATTTAGTACATGAGGGATCAATGATAAATTTTAGAGGATAAAAAATAAAAAATTAGAACATATATGAAAAAGGATGTTATTATAAGATCATGAATTTTTCCAGTTAGGTCTCTCTATGTATTTTGTTAATATTTTATTTCATTTTTTTCATCTTGAATGTTTGTCATTTGAATAATGAAAGTATTAGGTTGTATGAAAACACGATAAATTCCATATCATTTCTATGTGGAGATCATTGTTGGGGAAAATTAACAATATTTTTATGATTTATTCTTGTTTGATTTAATGGAGTCCATGTATAAATAAGTTCTATTTTTAGGGGTTCTTAAGGAGTTGAAAAGCTTCTAAAGGTGATCAGTTTGGTCAAATGTATAATTGGAAGGTAAATAAATTGAATAACATTTACACATTATGTAAAGGCATTACATGTTGTGTAATCATTCAAGTGTATAAAAAATAAATATGTGGTGATAATTTTTATGGCATACACCATTATAAAATTTTACACAACATGTAACAACATTACACACCATTTAAATTCCAGACCTACTGTTTCAAAAAAAATTGACATTGATTTTTATTCTAATACATTGAAGCTCCTCTTCTCTAAATCCAAGGGCATTATATAAGATATTTTGCAGAGACAATATCCCTTTTTGACGTCCCAATTGTGTGCCAAATACGGGTTTTCATATTTTATTAGGTTTCTTCCTTCTGATCGATCTTCTCCAACCATTTTAGTGAAATAAAATGAACTATTGCATTTTTTGTTTTGATTAGATATTTTTGGAAGAAGGAACATATGTTCAATCATCTTCTCCTTCTTCCTTGCGGCATTGTCTTTTTGAATCATTGACGGATCATTAGTTATAAGCAGGGGTGTAAATATTAACCCTAGGGTTTGATAATTTCTATATTTCTCAAATAATATGATATCACCAATATATTTTCCACCCAAAATAAATATTTTATTGAATTAAATTATTCATCAATATCCTTTGTTTGAAATTAGCTTCTGCCTTGAATTCTTGCTACCCCTTGGGTGAGGGAAACATTCATTATAAATGAATTGAAAATGGGATCAAAGTATGTTTAGAAATATATGTTAATAGGGGTGATTTATTGTTATAGAATCATTAAATTGTGTTATAATTATTATTGATATAAATTTTAATAAATGTTTTAAATGAATTACAAGTGGAATATGAATAAGGAATTATAATTTTCAATGTTAATCATTTAAAATTGTGTTGTGATATTGTGATATCCTTTTTGTATGATAGAAAATGTGTTATATCATGTAATTCTTATATATCAGGCTCATCCATTGCAGTTGAATAATTATATCGTGTAATTTTTATATTCAGAAGACTTGTCCTTATCTCATTTGATGATTTTTTTAGGGAGTGGGCTATGCCAATTACAATGTTATAATTCTTATAAAAATATGAAAAATAATTATATAATGATTATTTGGATTTTAATCAGATTGATGTGATTATACATTGTTTATATGGTTGGGATTGAAATTGTTCTAATAAATAATTAGAGGTATTATATAATGGATTCAAATTAGGTTATTTACCATGGATATATGTTTTTCGTTGGAATGTTATTTTGGAATTATCAGTTCTATTCAAAAAAGTGGACAATGAATGTTTTTGCTGAATTATATTAACTGTTGAATTAATTAATACAAATTTCCATCAATTTATATCATATAGTTCTTATTATTCTGGTTTTATTTAGAAAAAGTGGATTCGACTTACTAATTTATACCCACACTCTATTTTGTTTGATATTGAGTACCCGTGAATATTATGAGGATGAAATGTTGGAAAATATAAAAGGACCATGTGGTAGATTAATTTTTTATGGAATGGATAGGTATGGAAATGGGACCGACAAGGGATTCATGACCCAATACATTGAGTCTATTATTTGAGTCTAATATTATTTTCCTGTAATATTATAGAATGAAATTTAATTATATTCCAGAATATCATAAAATTATTCCTTTATTATTTAATGGATTATTAATTTATTGATTATTCCTTATTTCCATTATGAAAATAAATATATTTCATCAGTTTATTATGATTCATTTTTACAATTATGACACATTATAATAGACCGCGGAGTATTTCCACAATAAATTTCACTCATCCACTACTAGTCTTTAGCCAATACTGTATGAGGTGGTGTACTTGAGGTCTCATGAAAAACCCTTTTGGCCACATGAGAGAGTTCTAGATTGGATTATTTTACAATGTGGTATAAGATTGAGGTTTTATTTTCTTCTATTATACTATTTTGTTAATGGTAGAAAGGATACTATTCTGTACTTATAATTGGTAATGTGCTTGTTCACTGGAGTGTCTATCCCATGTATGTGTGAATATTCGAGTACCTAGGAATGGTACCACTGTTTGTGCAATGTTCTTGTTAAAGTAGTTGGTATTTCATCTTGGGTGATTCACATGTTGTTTGAGTATATTGTTTTAATATCATACTGTTTCATAAAATCTATAATTATGGCCCAATATGGTGTGATATGAGGATAAATTCATCAGAATAGCCACATAGGAATATATTGAGATAAATTATTAAATATATTTTCATATCTATTTTATCATGAGGTATATAATTCCATGTGGAACTATTATATGATATATCTATTACACATGGTGAATTAAATGAGTTATCATGTCAACCAAAATTACTTATTATCCATGTTCTGAAAGACTAAGAGTTGATAGTTCTTTGTTCTAGTCCCCAATTGGGTTTACCTTATTGTTGACCACTTGTATGAGGTGTGTGTTTATATTTTATAGAAAATACCTCCTCAACATATTCAATTTGAGTGTATTCAGAGTGTAAACAAGAATTCCTCTAATTTAGCAGAATAGAGATTTTTATGGTTCTTGAGGAGACAATGGATGTTCAACTTCATGAATGTTTTTTGTGTGGTAAGAGATACATGTAAAAGAATATTATTCATTCAATTCCTTTGATGTCTATTCTAGAAAGATATTTTTATATTCATTATCCCCCAAATATTACTAGGGAAGGGGGACCCCAAGCAGTTGTGTTCTGGATTTGGTTAGTCCATCTAATATTTAAGCATTTGGAAACATTATTGTTTAGGAGGGTAGTATTTTCTTAGTATATGCATTGTGTACTAGCCAAAAGTTGGTGGGATATTCTAGAGGAAGAAATGTGGGAGAATGATCTATCTTGGAAGGAATTAAAGAAAACATTCCCGATTCATTTCTTTACCGAGACATTGAAGGATGTAAATTCTCATGTGTTCATTTATCATACACATGAGGGATTTTTGGTTATGAAAAATGTTGGATAATTTACTAAACTAAAATCCATTGTTCTATCTTTGGATTATGTTGATATATCTAGGGTGAGGAATTTCCTAGTTATTATATGTTATGAGAATTAGTGGTAGGTAGTTTTTTTCATGTATGAATAATTTAATGCATATTGATTCAAAAACTAATCACAAAGGGAATATAAGATATGCACCATGAAGAGGGAATTATATTTTTGTTAGGTGATCTGGGGTTCATATTCTTGTGGTAGGAAGAAAAGTTATTATAGTTTCTACCAAATAAGTAGTGGGTAGAGAAATCATGTTAGTGGAAAACTATCTTAGGACAACGTTCCATTCAAGTTCAATCAATATTGAAATTTTGGTCACATGTTCCCACAGTGTCTGTAACCTATAATTGTGTGTTCTATTTATTGTAGACTATGTCTTTATTATAGGCTCTTTGTAAAAATTATGTATCATACCATTGAGATGGGATGGGGATAGTCCCCAAGGTATGGAAGGGGCTCGACTGCCCCTTAGCAGGATGGTTTCTAGAGTTCTATAGAACATTGAGGACAAGAAATGAGATGTGGTACCCCTATGCATGAAAACTATTACAATGAAAGGGATTTAGCTATGGGTGGTCAGGCTGGATACTAGGGAATATGGACAATCCAACTTCACATTATATAGAATACTTAGAATATCGTGGATGGATGAACATATACTATCAAACGTATGATTCTTATACCATCTACTTTATCTTGTGTATTTTTTGATATAGAACCATAACATTCATTTATATCTTCACTCTCTTGAAATGTTTTGGGATTGGATTTAGAATATGTAGATACTTCTGTATGCATTCACACATAATTGTGAGTGAATTCTAAGAATATCAATGGTTACAAGGCATTTACTCTAGATATTTCTGTTTAACTGTACTTTTTGGGTACCGTTAATGCTTGAAATTACATTATTTTACTTGATTCATTGTATTTTTTAGATATTTATATACTAGGACCATATAAACTATTATTGGAGGCTGGTTACATTCTTATCATCATAATGAATCATCTATTTTCACTAGGGTTAGTGGTATCTGCAAGATGGTCACGCTTGACCAACTCAATACAGATTGGGTTATGTCACATCTTAGAATTAGTGGACCTTCTCTATGTAATGGTTGAATAGATAATGATTATTTTCATTTTGTTTTATACCATTTTCATGATTTCTTTTTTGAGGGGTTCTATAACTTACCACTAGAGCAAGTGATAATGTTCCCAATTAAGTTGGTTTCAAGAGTGGAGCCAGTTTCTATATCACATAACCAAATGACACAAGTTGAGATTTGAGATTTCAATGTTTAGTTTGAGGATCTAGAATCTAAAGTCTTCATATAGTCGAGTAAATGTACTTGGGGATCTTTATTTCACTTCTCAAAAACTATCTATGGATCATTTCACTTATATGTGGTTTATAGTTGGTTGAACCAGATGAATGTCAAGAACATGTATCATCTTCTAATAATTGATTATATATTTGATTAGTTGATAGTTTCTATGATATTATATAATGATGATTTGATATCAGGATACCCACAATTTTTTTTGAGATTCTTTTCCATACATCGAACTGCATTTTGGAGTATGTGTGGTTTTTATGAATTCAGGGTGATGTTTTTTGAGATGTCTAATGGTGATATTGTATTCATGACTTTAATGAATATGAAATTTCATCATTTTATTGATGAGTTTGTGGTGGGTTTTGTAAAATATATCTTTGTGTACTACCATGCCATATGAAATCATTCCCAATATCATAAAATTTTCTTAAGTACATTGTTTGATCATCAACATTACTTCAAAAAAACAAAATGTGGTTTCTAGATAAATAAAGTGCACATTATAGACTATTTCATCTCATATGTAGGAGTATTAGGTGACACCTAGAATGTCACATGCATGTTATCATGGGAACAACCCAAGAACATCTTTAAAATTGTGTGTTTTTTTCATTTAGTTGGTTATTATCGATATTTTATCCTTGATTTCTCATTTATGGAAGAACTATTGTCTAGGGTGACGAAGAATGTGGTGAAGTTTATTAGGTCTACTGATTACGAAGGATATTTTTTAAAGATAAATTGCAGGCTGACCAAAACACCCATCCTCGCATTACATGTTCTAGTGAAATTATATACCATTTATTATGATGTATGTGATGTTTGACTCAGATTAGTTCTAAATTAGAAGGATCAAGTGGTTTCTTATGGCATCATGCAGCTAGGATTGAATGAGAGGGATTACCCTACACACGATCTAGAGTTAGAGATAGTGGTGCATGTCATTTTATTTTGGAGAAACTATCTTTAGGGTGATAGGTCTATAGGATACATGGATAGACAATCTCGAGGGTGAGTAGTTATGACTTCAATGTCTATTATACATGTTATTTTTACCTAATAATGATCGGGTAGTGCTTTGATTTAAAGGGACCAGTATTGGCAGAAAAACTATATGGTTGGGAGATTCCACTATAATAGTATCTTATTAGTGGAAATATCTTCTATTATGTGGATAATTATGGGTTCATATGGGATTGTGTGAGGAGGTGATGTGGGATTTTAATGCTTCTTTATGGTAATATAATAATTTTTTAACCAAGATGTATCTTGATCACTATAAATATTAATGGTGGTCAGTAATGAAGAAAGAAGTAGTAGTCTTGATGGATTGATACATTAATTTTCAGTATGTGAATGTCCAGCATCAGAGACCAGCTGGGCTATTCCAGCCTTTAACGATTCTATAGTGGAAATGTGATGATGTCATGATGGATTTTGTGATAGTATTACCAAGGAAAAAAATATTAATGATGTTGTATGGGTTATTTTGGATTGAATAACTAAGGTATACCACTTGTATCTTATTATGTAAACCATTACAGTAAATGATATGGGAAATATTTGTGTGTGTTATGTTGTTCAGTTGCACAATGTTCCATGTAGTATCATTTCTTCCATAGAACCACGTTTTACACCACATTTCTAGAAGGGTATTCAGAATGCCTTGTGATCATTATTTCTATTAAGCGTAGCCTATCATCTAGATACTGATGACCAATTTGAGTAGACTATTTATATTGAAGATGATAGGTTACTTGCTTATGTACTAGAATCTGTGTTTTCATGGGTGTTACATATGGAAACTATAGAGTTCTCATATAATAATAGCTTATATGAATTAATCCAATAAGTACATTTTAAGGATTTGTATGGATGTTCATGTCATTCACCTCTTTTCTAGATGAAGTTAGTGGAGTCAACTCATGTTGGGCCCAGTATCATGCATGAGACATCTATACAGGTTCAGTTATATAGATAGTTGTTAGGGACTATGTAGAGAAGTGGGAAATCAAATTCCAAACATCAGAGACACCCTATGGTATTCAATGTTTTTATTCATGTTTTTCTTTGGGTGTCACATATGTTTCCATAACACAATATCTGTAAACAGATAATTCTATCACTCAAGTTTGATGGTCTATTTAAAATAATGTCTAGGGTCATTCTAGTGTAATACTATTTATCCCTTCCACAATCTAAAGTTTTATACACAACATGTTCTACGTGTCATAGCTATGGTGATATCATCCATCCCCCTACCATGTGATTGATGTAGGGGTCATAGATCATTTTCATGATGCTTCCATTGAGGATAAACTGATATAGTTTTTGGATCATGGTGATAAATATCATCCGATAAGGACTGTACCCTTTGATTAGCTACATTGGTAGAATTGTCAATTTTAGGGGGAGACCATGGATAGTTAATCTGATATAGGAAAATAAGGTCAATAATGTTCTCTGAAACATGAAATTGATGCATGGAGAAGCTCAGGGATGAGTTTTTATATGGTGGAGAGATTGTAAGATCACTTATTTTTTTAGGTACCCCTCTCTCTATGTTTTTTTAATCTTTTATTTCATTTTAACTTTCTTCATAAAAGTCATTATTTTGAATAAATGTTTTTTTGGGTTGTATGAAAACTTGATAAAGGCCATAGAGTATCAGTATGGAGATATTTTTGAGATAAAATGATTTAATTATTGATGATGTATAGTTATTTGAGTTCATGGGGTCCTTGTATAAATGGTTTAAGTGTTTCATGTGTTCATGATGAGTGGAGAAGCATTAAAAAGGGATTGGTTTGTTTAAAAAGGAAATCTGCTGAAATAACATGTGTAGTACATTTTCCCACAAAATAAAGGGATTACATATGAAATAATTATTCGAGGGATTTAATTAAATAAATCTATGGCCATAAGTTTTTATCAAATTCCACTAAAAAAATTACATGATGTGAAACCCCATTACACACTATGTAAATGGATGACCTACATTTTTAAACATGTTGTGCTGATGATTTTCAATATAATCCACTAAAACTTTTCTCCTCTCAATCCAAGTGCATTCTCAATGTGATTTTGGGGTTACAACAACCCTTCTAGACCGTCCATTTGGGTGAGAAATATCTGTAATTACTTTTTGGTAATGTTTCATACTATCGTTCCTTCTTCTCCAATATTTGAAGTTATATCAATTGACATATTTCATTGTTGGTATTTATCATGATCAGTTATGATTTAGGAATATATTTTTAATAACACAAACCATCATTATTGTTTCCTTGTTCATTAGAATAATTTTTGGATCATTAGTTAAAGATAATGGGTCTAGATCCTAACCTAATGGTTTGATCAATTCTATGATTATTCTTTATTTTGTTTATGACAAAGTAGTGCGAACCCCAATTAATAAAATTAATGAATTAAATTAATCCTTGATGTATTTTTTTGTTATTGGATTCTGACTTGACTTATTTCTACCTGTTAGTTGAGGGAACAATCAATTATTAATGAATGTGATATTTTCTTAAAGTATGTTTATCATTCCATGTGACTTATAGGGATTTATTGTTATAGAATCCCAAAATTATGAAAAATTTATTATTTACATAATTTTTCACGAATTTGGAATTAAATTCCATTTTTCATTAAAAATAATAAATGAAATTATCATAATTAAACATTGATAAATGTGATTTGATATAGTGATATACATGTTGTATGAAAGGAATTTTTTTCTATGATATAATGCTTATATATTGGGCTTGGACCTAGACATGCACAAATATATGTTTTAATGAAAATATTCACTGGGATTGAAATTTCCCAATTATATAATTCATATAGATTGTGATCTATACCCGGTACCATGTTGTAATTCATATAGGGATTCGACATGGAATGTTGTAATTCTTTTTGAGTGCAGACCCTCATTGTTTTGACTATACCATTTTTATATGGTCGTGGTTTTCATGGTCATAAAAAATGATTAGAGATATTATGGAATGGTTCAGAAGAAGGTTATTTACCATGGTTATATGGTTGTGGATGTAATGGTCAAATTACATGCTCTGATACATTCAAGCATAGAGCTGATGATGTTTATTGTTTTTTTATATTAATTGTTGAATTAAATATTACCCAAGTTTACCAGTTAATTACATACACTTTTTATCGATATAGATTTGATTATAAATGGTTGTGTTTACCTGTTGAGTTATACCTACACCATATTTGCCCCACCATCTTGTTATCGAGAAGATTTTGTGGATATAGGTGTGTTCAAGGTAAAATGACCATGTTGTTGATTTCTTGTTTATAGATTGGTTGCAGTTTGGAGATGGGACTGATGTGGGATTCTAGAGCCATGATTTTTAGTCCTTTATTTGAGTCTAGGATTCATTTTTTTCACTATCGTCTCATTCCATTTAGTTACATTATATAACATCATTACATTATTCCTCTATTATTTATTAGATTATTGAATTGTATTTTCTTCTTGTCTTCTACTATGTCTCTAATTTTATTTGATCCATTTAATATGATTTATTTCTAATTATATTAATCTTTATACATGGGGGGATATTCTCCCCACTATAAATTTCAAACACCCACATATTTTTGGAAGCCTATTGAGTATGGGGAGGTGTTCTTGATAAATGATGATCATCCCTTCCTATCAACTGTAGAGACTACTACATTGAGGGACATTACAATTATTACTAGAAATGATATTTTAACAAAGGAATTAGTATTAATGTTAATGAATGTTCATAATTCCATCATATAACATTTAATATATATAATTATGGGTAAATAATATATATATATATATATCATAAAATTATATTTTTTTAAGAAGCATGATCTAGTACTGAGGATGTTGAAGCTTAAGGTAAGGGATTTCTATCATCCCTTTAATTTGCGGGATACATAGGGAAATTCACCAGTAGTTTCATTTTGGTGGTGTATATACATCCCCTTTTACATGATATATCATTAATATGTTCATTTTAATGAAATTTATAATTATATTTTATTTTATTATTTATATTATATTATGATTCAAAATATTTCATAAGAGGTAGAGGATTTTTCTCTCACATTTTACTTCTATGAGACACATTCAATATTCATTACTTATTTATTTTGTGATTTTTATATACATCCCATAAACGTTTTTTAGTATGCCAATATAAATAATTATGGGAATTTCAAATCCATTTTAGGATCAATCTTTAATGGTGGTTATATTCCAAATTTTACCAATGTTGTAATATATTTATGTAATATTCATAGCATTTATCAAAAAAAATTGATGATTAATTATCCCATGTTTAAATATTATCAAGAATGACTCGGGAATATTCATAAATTTTAATCTCAATAGTTTATTACAAGTATATTTATGTAATATTATCATTTTTAACTATTTTTTAATTATAGTAAAGGAGAAAATGTTTTTATGAAAAATCATCTTTATTTCCCTCTTCGTTTGAAATACCTTTTTCGTCCAAAATAATGATTACCATAAATGTATTACACAATTATGTTAACAATCAAAGATTATTTTAAAAAAATATTTTTATTAATATTTTTTGTCCTTTAAAAATATTTTAATGTAAATTTGGATTCATTTTTATAATAATTCCTCTTTGGTTTAACTATAAATTTGAATGAAATCATCATTTTCACATGTACCACATGAAGAAAAAGATTTCTTCAAGGACATTAATTTCATTAATTTTTTTTATACTTTTTAAAATTAAATTTGAAAATAAATATAATAATAAAAATGTATTATAAATTTTTATTTTTATATTTATTTTTCAAAGAAATTTTGTTTTCCTAAAAAAATTCCATTTCATCTTGGAAAATCATTCTCCATCCATGATAGAATATATTGATGTAACTTCTTATTTTTGTTTTTATGGACCAATGATACTAGTATTGTTATATATAAACATGATTGATCATAAAATATTATTATGAAACTCATTTCTCTTCCATTTTTTATATCATTATGAAATTAAAATGAAACCCCTATTCTTTAACATGCTATTCTACATTTTAATGATGAAATTATAATCAAATGAATCACTTTTCCACATCTTATGATGTGATGAAATGTTTTTAGACACATTTTTTCATGGTTTATGACATGATGTATGTTTTAGGATCTCATGTCACGCATACGTTCAACTTTCATTATTTAACAAGTGAATAGTTTATGGCCCTCTAATGAAATTTTTAAATATGGATAACTCATGAGTTAATTTTTAATGTGTGAATGTAATTACATTTTATGATGTTATGCATGAATTTAATTACATTTTATAATGTTATCAAAGATCCTAATTAAATTATAAAAATATATTTCTTAAACCTGATTACATGTTAACATTGTTATATGTGGACCTATATTACATGTCCATATGGTTATGTGTTGACTTGGTTATAGGTCAATAAGTTGATACGAGGTCCCTATTTCATGTCCTTTGCATAATGAGTGAACCTGTATTGATTTATTATGTTATAAGTTTAATGAGTTGGTGCGCATATCTGAAATCATTTTCTAATTCTAATGTAATGTTATCATGGATGATGTTCTTGTAATCATTTATATTTCATTTCTTATGATCATGCAAGTATTATAACAAGACTCATGATTATGATCATTGATATGTATGTAAGGGTCAAAAAAATTATAGGATAAGGATCCCTTAACATTTTGTTCATGGAACGCTTATATATCTCTCATGTTTACCATTACTAAACACCTATGGTCACCCTTTCTTATGATTACTTTACATAAGTTATGATAAAAGGTTTTCAGTGGGGGTACGTTTTAGTAGAGTAATAAATGGCATGATCTTGGTAGTGTATGTTGTAAATCATTCACAAAATAATAATATTGTCTACCTAGTGACCAAATAAACGATACCATTATGGTCGTTGGGAATTTTTTTGATTAATTTATTGAACATTCATAAAAAAAATATGAAATATCCATTTTTGAAAATAAAGATTCACTATAGTAATTTTACATAATATTAATAGATGAATATGGGGTCATTGTAAGGGCTATAATAAATATTACATAGTTTGTATATGCTAATGAGGAGGAACCTCTTCAGTTTTGTGAATGGAATAAGATAAATATATCATCAGTGGGACATTGATGAGTAACATAGTTATATAAATTATACCAAATTGGTTTTGTGTATTTTTATACATTAATATATTAGAACATTTTGGAATTATTAAAGTTATTGTGAGATGTTGTAATTTCTATAATTAGTATGAATATGGTAATTATGAGAAAAAAATTAAATAAACCATGTTAAATATTACACTATCAAGACTCTATGTAGGGATTATGAATTATTTATAACATTGGATAAAATTTACTATAATAATACGACACCATTATATCATTTTATATGACATTTGAAGTATTTTTTAAAATGGAGAAATCATATCTCATGGGAAATAGAGTGAACTCTAGTGAAGAACTTGAGAAATATTATTCATAGGGAGGTGATAATTGAATTTATAGAGTGCATATCACAGCATAAAAACCTCAATAGTAATTTCTTTTCTTCAATAGGTTTTTTCGAACATCAAGAGTGATTTTAAATAATTAAAACACCTATAGTGATTATGTTTTGTGATAAATCTTGGGAGGTAATAGTTAAAACAATTATAGTTATGATTATTTGAATCTAATTGTTATATGTGATTTTTATAGATTAGTTTTTAGTGATTATATGATTAGTCATAACTGGTTCATATATAATATCATATTAAAGGATTTATCCATGATATTATATGGTGGTAAGTTATTTTAGTTATTTAAATGGAATAAATATTTAATTAATATATCATATTTTAAATATTATTATTATATATGTATAACATTAATAGGGGTACAATGGTCAACCTAATGAATTATAATTTGGTATATAAGTTATTTTGTCCATAAGATGCCATAATTGTTGATAAATTATGATAATGGTGTGGCATTTTATATTGAAATGACTTAGAAGTGCAGGATTCTAATGATGTTTGTGAATTATAGGAAAATATAATTCATTTTATGTTTAAATTTTAATATTATTTAGAATATGAATCCAATGCATTAGTCGGATAGTGATTGTTTCTATCCTAGAATTAGATAAATAATTTTCATAGAAATTTTATGTAATCATGATTGAGTGAAATATATATTGGACAATATCCTATTAAAATCAATAATAGAATGCATTAACTGACCCTAAAATATAAAATGGGGTTCAATAGGTATATTTTTTATTCTTATCGTATAAAGGATATACCTGTTGTTTTGGAGTTGTTACCTATGTCACCAAAAGTTAGTAGACTTGGATCCTTTCAGACCATCCCAAATTTAGATTATAGGGATTTAAAAAATTGATATTTTTTATGAATCCCAGTCATTGGGACATCACTATTGGATTATTTTATATATTTCTTGGTTTTTTTCTGAAATATTATTAGTTAGGGATGTTAATGGATCAATTATATATTTTTCATATAGAAGTAATTAGTACAAGGAACTCAAGGAGGGACCACCAAGTTCATTATTACATTTTTATATGTAATATAAACTAAGGGGGTTCACCATGTGGCTATTGTACTGAAAAATAATGTTTTAGGGGCCATAAAAAACACTATCATGGTCATCATGTAGTTAGTGAGGAAACACATCCATTTTAAAAACATGGGATTTGGTCATCAATTCATGCCCCCAACCAACTAATTTAATATCTATATTGGGGTTATGGGGAAGGAAATTTAGATTTTTACAACTATCTAAATTAAATTATTCTTTACCAAAATTTTATTGGGGATTTTGTGCATTTATTTAAAGTATATTGAGGTAAGTGATATCTTACATTCATTCTATAAAATCCCTCCCCTATTCATCTTATTTTTAGAGTCTCTATTTGGGGATATATATATCATTTCTCTAATTCATACAGAAATATCACTAATAACAATTGGATTATTCATAAAAGTTATAAAGTATGTTGATAGAATATTACCTTATATTATTCTTTCGAATCATTATAATGGTAAACTATGTAGTGAAATTTCTTTTTTTTATATTCATATACATTTTAGTTTCATGAGTTAGAGAGCATTGAATCATGGAATTTTTACATTTAGGGTTACAAAATGAAATCTATATGCTTCTAATGTGTCATTGAATGAGGTTTTAATGAGCCAAAATTTTATTGTGAGTTTCTAATATTATTATACTTAATGAACTATAGCTTCTTAAATAAATCAGTTATAAATGTTATAATTAAATTATTAAATATATAGGGAATGAAATAAGGTATTGTGATTTTTTATAATGAGATTTAAAATCTTGGATAGATTGAATGATTGTGGGTCGGGGGGACTAAATACATTATTAGGAAGTTATATATATTTAAATATATATATAATTTGATTTATGTATGTTTTTACATTATTTATTTTGGGTTGAGTTAAGGTATAATCAAATATAATTATGTGGGTTCCATATTGAAGGATTTAATAGGTAGTTTCTCCTATAAACTAGTGTGGAATTCCACACATGGTTCTATGATTTTAGGATTTCACAAAGACATCCACTCTAATGGGTGTGAGTCATAGTTTTTTTTTGGATCCCAAATATATCATATATAGATGAATTAATTATAAGTATCCTATGATTATAATCCTTATTCTAATATTATGGTTTTATTAGTATTATACCTTATGTATGGATGGTGAGGAAAACATATGTCTTATAATTGGTATGAAATTTTTATTAAGGAAGGATTTTAGAAAAAAATATACTTTCAGTTGGATAATACATTAGAGTCCTAATAGAGGATATATAGAAGATTTATTTAGACCGGTTTGTGAATAAATAATTGGGGGGGATAATACATCAAATGGTCAGTTGGAGAATGGATATAATAGGCATTGAGTTCTCATTGAGTGAATCAATATGGAATTTATTGTGATCGTCGTAATCATGATACCATTAATGGATATGTGAGTTGGATGAGCATGCTACAGTAGGTTATATTCTTGTGTTTACTAAAACATAGTTTTTAAAAATTAGTATATTAAATATTTTAGTTAGTAATGGTCATTTTTATATCAAAACCACATGTTAAATGATTTGAAATGTTTGTCGTTATAATTTTTTCGGCTAAATCTCTTGATATTGATCATTATAAAATAATTGTTCTTGAAATCACATGGAATAAACGGTGATAATTAAGTGGAATATTTCATCATATCATGAAAAATGATACAGGGTTTTTCATGGGGTTTTATACATAATTTAATTTGTTAATAATGGTTTGTGAAGGATGTAATATGGGTTATGGTTGGGATTAGTCAAACATAGTTCATGTGATTATATTTTTGACACATTAGGTGTACTGGGAAATCATGGTGAGAAAAAAAAATAAGAAATTTATGTTTCATTATCTAATTATTATAGATATATATATTCAAATTATTATAGATCATTGTCCAACTATTATATATATATGTGTGTATTTTATTATTTTTGATACTCATCATGTAATTATGGATATATATTCTTATAATTATGAATACATACACTGTTATTATTAAAATAAGTATTCAAATTATTATACATGATCAAAAGAAATTTAAAGGCATAGTTATTCCCATTATAAGTAATTCAGAACATGATATAATGAATATAAGAATTCCAATTATTAATAATGTAATCCTCATTGTTATAGGTATAGATATTCCCATTATTATGGATACACATCCCATTATTATTGGTATTTTATAATTTTCTTATGTAACAAGTGTCATCAATTTATTCACATTAATTGGAGATATTGTGATACATACCATTTATTTTTTATCATTTTGAGAGATATTCTATAATTATTTATAGGACCCATCTATATAATCCCTCTTAAGTGAAATTTATAAATAACTGGCATGGACTTTACTAAGGATGATGATATGTTTTATAGGATTTAGTAACTTTTGATGATTGGAATTGTTTTCATGTAATTTTTATGTATTAGTTATTCTTATTATAATATATACAAATATTTATTTTGTTTAATGTATCTGTTGATTAAATTTTTTGTGGTCTTCTAACATTTATACTCACAAAATATATTTTTTCCGTGGTGGTTGTACATAAATCATAATTTAAAATTATTTTCGAGAATAAGTTGTATGAGTACTCATGCATGAGTACCTTATTAGGTCCTAATGATAGGTCCCATGAGTGATACTGGATGTGTACCACCATCTCATATATTAATTTTATTGTTGTATATTTTATTAAGAACAACCTAATGGAAAACCACATATGATATATTCATGTATAGTTTCTATAGATCATTTTTATTGTATGTTAGTATTATTATTATTATTATTTTCTATTTAATATAATTCTATATACTATAATTTATAGTTTCAAACCTCAAGTTTATGGGGAGTCATGTATGAGATCACCTTGAATCAAGTAACATGGAAACTATTTCAGTGGTTTAGGCTGGGGTGTAACAATGTTTTGTCTCTTAATAGTTATAAAAATACTGGAATCATATAGAATGATAATATTATCCCATTTTCATAAAATAAAATGTATAATATTCGTTACACATATGGTTAATAGTCATTAAAACTTTCCTTTTTACACTCTAAAAAACAATTTTATATTATGAAATTTCCCACATCATTGTACACAAAAAATTCAGATCTTAATATTCTATATATATTTAATTGATTCCAGTATGTATGGAAGGACTTACTTGTTTACATCATACATAAATTTGTTTCTCAAATATTGGAATATATGGAATACATACACTTTTTCGAAACCTATCATACCATATTGATATTTATTGAAAATATAAATATTTCCATGTTTTACAACATATAATATTTTAAAAACATTTTTTATTATTAATAATCATTGATCTTATAAGGAGAGGGAGATTGAGAAATTGTTTTTTTTTAATATTTTCCTTCACTTTTTATTCTTAAAAGTGATTTCATTATATCATAAAAAAATTTACTACTTATTCAAAATCATTAAAATTCCATTGGATAATTTTATACATATTTAATCAATTCCATTTATCACCATTTTAGGGTCATATATGATGATTTAATCATCATTTCCATGTAAAATTATACAACACATTTGTGTATTTATTAATTCATTGTATGTGAATATTTTCCAGAGAATAATTTAATATATTTACATGGAACACTTATAAATATATATTAAATGTATTCAAATTTTTAATGAAAAGTTAATAAATACTTACTAATAATTATTAATGGGAAATTTTTTAAATTAATATTCAATTATTGTAACTTTTTATCTACCACCTAGTTTTCTAATCAAGACACATACAAGATCTTTTTTATAGCATTATTTTTGATAAAATACACAAAACGCTCTATCTAAACAATATTTTAATTATAATAACTTGGTATTATTTTATATAATGAATGATTTCATCATAGTAGTTTTTTTAAATAAATTTAATATAGTAATATGCTAATTTTATTTATTTTTTGATTCTTTGTAATTAAATTTTTATGAAAATCATTGTTAATTCATATAAAAAGAAATGAAAATTTCATATATTAATTATTATAATGAAATAAGAAACTATTAATAAATTTTTTCATAGATTTTTTAATAAACATGTACACCATACTAATAACATACACAAAGATTAATATTTTTTATAAACCAACATGGGATTTATTGATTAAAGAAAAAAACTTCTTTCATTCTGTTTTTCCTTGAATTTAGTTTTTTATACACATGTTACATGAAAATTATTTAATATTTAGTGGTATATATACATTTAAGAATGGATATTACTAGAATCTGTGAGATGTTGAATAATTTCAATATTTTTGGATCCTAATTAAATATCAAAAAAATTAAAACTATAAATCATGAATAACGATAAAATGGAAATATCACATACTTACCCACTAGAAATATCATGATATATATATATCTATTGATTGACTCGATTATATGATAAATAATTTTAATATTCATGAAAATACACCTTTGAAATATTATTCAATATATAATCAATAATAAAACAACTCTAACTTCTACCACTCTCGGTGTAGGTTTTCTACCACACATAAAAACTAAAGCAATAAAAAAAATAACGATAATTTATAACATGAAATATTACCACTAGGTGAATGGTTTTTTGTAACACTATAATATTTTTTGTAATACTTTTGAATACATTAATTTTTTATCATTGATATTATGTGAGTTTAAATGAACCATGATATACAATTAAAATATTATTATTTAATTTAATAGTTATCACATTTACATTAGAATATTGTGTCTGAATAGAGAAACAATAATTAAGGTAAGAAAAATTTATACATGAATAGAATGAGCTAATTATTTATAAATTAATTATAGTGGGAAAAATCATTTGAAAATAAATAGATGTTTTTATTAAAATCTATTTTTAGACAAATTTTTTTTATCATAATAAATAAAAAATTACTATTAGTGAATGATATTAATTAATTATTAATATTATATAATCAGTAAATAATAATATAATTTATCTAATAATTTTTTGTACATTGGATATGAAAAAATCAGGTCATGTGCATAACATAATTATTTTTTAAGATATTAATATTTTCACACGTTTTGTGTTTATTTTAAATTACCACATCTAAAAAAATTGTAATTTAATAATAAATAAATTATTACATATTATAAATAATTAATAACTATATTTGGTATGTGTAATATTCTTATTTCCATTCTATATGAATAGTATTTAGGTTATGATTTATCACCTTGATAAATGGTAAATCATGTTAATATATGCTAAAACTAAGTGATATGAAAAAAATTCTGTTAATTATTAATATATGATGTAAATTAGACACATATAAACATTTTCTACACATTTATTTTTCAACTGGAATAATGTGCCTAAAAATGACCTATATATTATTTATATCCATGAAATTTGAAAAATAAAAATGCCCAAGTTTTAAATGTCTCTTATGTGTCCACATCTGAGAAATAAAATTCTCAATGAATATAAATAGAAAATTGAGCATACTAAAATTATATTAATAATTTAATTTTAATTTAATTTTTTAAATTATATAAATACATAAAATTCTAATTCAATGTGGATGTAGTATTTATTAATGTAACGCCCTGACCCCAGTTACCCAGAGTCGGTGCATTATTACATAACATTGGCATGATCACAATAAAGATCAAATCTCGAAAGACCGATTGGTTTAGTAGCCTTGGAAACACTAGATATATTCATAAGTCTTACATTACATCATAAAGTGAAAAACTACTAGAACAACATATTGTCTCCATATTCCACACTCATATCCCTACATAATATCCCTACAGTTCATTCATAATTTACTTCTTCACTTCCTAGGAAAAATAAAACATAGAAAATGGGTGAGCTCAAATGCCCACTAAGGATAACAATATAGCGGAAACTTTCATAAAAAAGAATAAACATTTAAGGTAATGTATAACTAAAAAAACCTTTTAAACTTGAACTTCAACATAGTATGGAAAAAGTAAAATGAAATAATGCCATTTACTTATTCACATGGATATTCTACAAATCGAATAATCACATGCAATATCAATAACCACTTTCATAATGATGGAATGCATAATGCCAGACTATCATAACCACACAGCCAAGGCCTCGTGCCAAGACTACAAAAAAGATTTTTCCAAGGCCTTGTGCCAAACACTAGTTTGTCTCATGAGACCTACCGATGCATATAGGAGCTATAGCGGGCTCCACCCGTCACTTACTAAGTCCAATGCATTCCCATATGAAAAGGTGTAAACATAACATAAACATTCGTATTAAAACTAGCATAGGAAATGTAAATACTTCATCCATAAACCATGAAAATAACATATCCATAGTCAAACATATCACAAAACCTTCAATACAATATGGAAGTTTTGTTTCATAATAAATCAACTACATATAATCATAAAATCCATCATTGGATGTTGAAATAGATGAAATCAAAACTATTTGAGAGAATTATCTCCTTTTTTAAGTCATTTAAAAGTCATACATTTAAAAACGAAGTAATTAAAAAGAGATTTTTGAATCAAAGTGTCCCATACCACTTTGAAACTTTTGAAAGGAATTAACATTTTAAAAACATTAATGTCCATATAAATAAATCCTTAAAAACCATTTTTATGACATAGACATTAATTAAAAAGATTTAGAAAGATAAATCTTTAAAACTTTTAAAATTCTGATTTTGATAAAGAGTACCTTTCCGAAATTCTTAAAATATTCATTTTGAAATCATTTAAAAGTCACATAATTATAAAATAAAACTTTTACTTTGAAAATATCCTTGTATGCTTGTAAGGAAAGCTTTAAAAATTTTATTACAGTGGTAAATAGCCGCACCCACCATATAAGTTAAAAAAAACATTCTTACCTTAATTTTGTCGAAAAGGTTAAAAAGCACCTTGTTTGGAAAACGATGGAAAGATTCCTTTATAAACCTCTTATAAAAAGTAAAACAAGGGTATAAATGACTTTAACCCATATTCTTGTGAATAGTAAAAATGTTTTGAAATACATAATTAAGAAACATGGATGTGGATGATAACGAGATCCTAGTAGATTATTACGTATAAACAACCTCGGATAATGAAGAGATTGTGAAATAACCCTTACCTTGCACTTTTCCTTCGTTGGGGTAGGTTAACCTCCTGTATAATGGTGAAATAATTGTTATTAAATTATTCAATAATCATATTCATTAATATGATATCATATATGATCCTTTAACATTGCTTTGTTAATAAAATCTTAGAATTATCGTCGTTTCGGGTGATAACTTACTCGTTTTCTTTTATATGTTTTGTTACGTAAGCCATGTTTGTAATAAACAGGTTTTATCTCATTCAAATTCAGAATGATATCAAGTCCTTATAAACTATTGTTAATCATCAAATGAGAATTACACTTGAATGGATACGATGGAGAATGAATCTCATCGCGTTCGTGGAGACGGTAGTCCGTACGTACGCACGAGCGATAATATCATTCTTTTGATATTAAAATAATATATATTTGGATGTTATATCATATATACAGAATCCTTATCATGTTATATGTATTATTTACATGAATTACACATCATTATTATACCCAACCAAATAATAATTTATTGAATAACAATTACACCACGACGTGGAGACGGTAAGCCGTACGTACGCATGTATGGTGACATGTTATTCAAAGGATGGATAGAATAGTGAATATGGTTGTACTATATTTATAATAACATCACAGTATATATATTATACTGGATTTATTATTTTATAATGGTAACAACAAATGAAGAAGAAGTGGAATAAGAAAGGAACTTGAAAAAGGGTGGTGAAATCATTACCTCTTCTTCAGGTTCTTCCTTTTGATTTGATCAAAAGGGCTCCTTAGGTTGGCTTTATGATCAAAATAAGGACTCTAGGTTGTAGTGAGGGAAGTTGGGAGAGTATTTGGGAAGAGTTTTTCCGATCCAAAAGGCTTTTAAGGTGTGAATAAAAGAGAAGGATGAGTGCCCTTTTATAAGAGGGGTGAGGGGAACCTTTGGAAAAGCTAGAAATATTAGTTTATAATAAATTCATATTCGGTTTCTAATGGCTCCAATGTTGATTATTCAAATTTTAAGGTGAGTATAGGTCTAAAAACATTCAACCAATAGAATTTAGACAGGTTTGGGTACTTATATTAACCTTATCTTTAAGTATTAACTCTAAGTTAATTAGTTTCACTTTTACAATGTCTCTTTGTATTTTTATATTATATGGTTAATAAAATTACCATATACATCCAAGAGACCCCCAAGTGGTCCATTAATGAGAAACCTATCATGATATAAGTCTCTTGGCCAAGCCTTATATTTTTATAAAATTAATACCAATTAATAATATAATATTTTTTTTAAAAACACTTTTATGTCAATTCTTACACTATTCAATAGTTGATTTTTGTGAAACTCATAACAGATTTATTACTGCCAAAAAAGTCAATTAAATCACTCCTAATATGTCATATTATCCTAGAAAATTAATTTAATGCATTTTAAGTATCAAATTATATTTTTTTGGGTATTGATAATATCAATTATTTTAATTTTTTCACTATTATAGTAATTACTGCATCATCATTGTGTCATAAATAAATTAAATTATTTAATGTCTAAAAATTATAAATAAAATATAATTATGTATAAAATAGTTTTAGATTTCTAATGAATATTTATAATCTAAAATCCAACATATATAACCCTATGTAAAAAATTGTTGTTCTAAAAGATATATGCTTGTGTCATTTTTGTATTCATTTTAACTTAATTAAAATAAAGTGTCCCTATCACCTACAAGTGGCTCCATGAGGTCCCAAAATTGACCCAAAGATGTACATGGTCGTACATGTATCCACCAATAAGGTTAGGACACGTTTTAGGGTAATTTAGTATTATTATAATATTATTTTTTAACCCTTATTTACCGGATTTACCCTTAACCATGGTAAATAAAATATTTACCACGGTAACTATTCGAAATGTCTAAAAATAAAATTTACCTATTTACAAAATTTGAAAATCCTGATTACAAATATGGAATCCATTTTTCCAAATTCAAAACACAGAAGTGGCAGAAATTAATTTAAAATTAATTCCCGTTGTTAAAACAAAAAAGCGTGTTTTTAAGAGATAATAACTATCAAAAGATTGACTCTTGTTTATGTCTGGTTTAATTGTAAAATTATTTCCAATGACCAAAATTATATTAAATAGTGAAAATATATTCTAAATATACTTTAAAACCACTCAAATTCATAATTTATCAATATTAATTATTTTGATTAAAAAAGTTGTTTTTAATTAAAATTTAGTAATTTTGACTATTCATCAAAATATGAAAGTTATCCGAAAAGTACCAAAATTTCCCCCTAGGCTAATTTTGATATTACAAACCCAAAAATGAAGTCCATTTTGAAATATAAAATATATATAATTTCAAAAAGTAGGTATTACTATTCATAACGACTAGTTTGATTAGTTGTGGTGTGTGTTAAAACTCGAAGTTGCGTACAACACGAGCTACTGTATTATTCAAAGGAAAGCGTACCGTGGAAGCTTGGGGTGTTTCATTTTAATTTTTTCATGTCCCCATTTAGTCAAAAAGTTTAAAATATTGTATTTAAAAGGGGTTCACTATTAAAAGTTGGTAAAATTGCAATACTGAATATGAATTTATTCTTTCATTATGTCTAAGAAACTCATAATAAGGATTCTAAAATTATAAGGATTATATAATGTTTAAAATTTAGTTAATACTATTTATAACCTCTTTTGAACGGATTTTTTGGTAAGTCATGGTGCGCTTGAACTCGGTGTTGCGTGTAGTGCAATTTATTGAATTATTTTGAAGAAATAACACACTATGAAATCTTGGGGTGTTACAATTAAATTATTATAATCTTAAAATAAATGAATTTCAAAATAATTATAATAATATAATTTTTATTGGTTATAGTGTATCATTGATTTTATTGATTAATATGAATTATTAATAATTTTTAATGTATTACATTTTTAAATATACATTTATTTTATGCCTTTTATGTTAAATTAAATCTATAGTGTCAAAATTTACTTTGATGATATTTTTTAAAAGTAGTATTTAATAAATTATTTAAAAATTATAAAAATAATTAAATAATTGTACTAGGATAAGATATGGTAAAAAGTTTTATTATTATCTCATTTATTATTGTATACTTATCATATTTTTACCATTTATGTCTAAAAATTTTGTTGCCTTGGTTATCATTAAAATAGGTTAAATGAGAGGTTAAACCAAAATATGTTCTTTAAAACACCACATAAACCATTCCAAATTATTATGGGGGATGGTATTATTAGCCAATAATATATTAACTTCTAATATATGGACATTTGAAAACATGTTTCATTTCAATGACTTTTCAATAATAAAATATTTTTATAAATTCAAAAATCACCCCACACATAAATTATAAAAGTTATCCCTTGTGTACTTTTGTTCAAACCAATTTAGCATTATATATCAAACATCACATGGAAAAAAGTATATTATAAAACTCCTATTCATATTATTGATTTTATCTTCTTAATAAAATTTCAACCCTCAGATCCTATATAAGTAATCTAAAATAGTTTATTCAAAGAACAAGTAATCAACTTGACCGATAACTTTTTTTAATTCTTATTTTACCTCATATAAATAAATTTTAAACATAATTAAATAATATAATTAGCATGATTATTATAAAAAAATTATTTTATGATTAAAACACACATATATTAACCCTACTTCCATCAAATTAGATATACAAATATTGCGCTTATTCTCGTACCTCATATAGTCTACACATAGTGATTCAATTCATTTTTCATCGCCATCATTCATGGATGGTTATTATATTGTGTTTTTTATTTATATATGATAATTATAGATTAATTATTATTCTTGGTTTTTAATATCACATAAACCATTTTACCTTCCCAACTAATGGAAAACGATAACATCATTTGTGCGTATGTGTTGACTTCGTCATCTGTTAAGTGATTTGATTCCCTTTTCATTTTATTTTATATGGATGGTAATAAGGATATATTTTTTGAATATATATGATATATATAATATAATAACTATTATATATGTGTTATTTATTATTTAACTACCTTTTGAACCATCAATAAAAAAATGAAAACCATGTTCATGTGTATGTACAAACTACCATTTCCAGGAATAGTGTAATTCATTTTTAATTATCAAAATATTATGTGTAAACATAAATTTCTATTTATATTTATTTTGAATATATATGATATATATATATATAATCTATATCACTATGTAGATGATGGAACCATGATAAATGTAAAGGGAAAAAACTATTTGAGAAAAACATACCAGAAAAAGAAGCAGATATCAATTGTAATAGTGATTTATATGATGAAGAGTTAATAATTTTTTTTAAATTATTAAAATAAAATATTAAATTTTATGATACATTTGATTATGGTTATTATAATTTTTAAAATAAATATATATTAATTATATTAGTGGTTATAATATGTATGTCAGCGACAAATTAGTTAAAGTATTTATATATAAAATTAATTTTTAACATAAAAATGTCATTTTCAACAATTGTTTAATTTTGGTGGTATATATACCACAAAATAATTTATTTTATGATGTTTCATATTTAAATAATGTGATATACATGCCTCCCTACATTTCATTCATCCATGGGTATTGTGATTCAAAAGATAAACATTTGGCAATGGTTTTATATTTTAATATAATTTTACTCGGGATTGTTTATGTTTAAATTCCCATTGAGGAAGTGATATAATACTTATCAAATTAAACTCTTTAATTTTCATCTCATATTTTTTATTCAATGTGAATATATTTTTTCCTTTTATATTACCCACATTATGTATTAATGAGATCAAAATAGTGTTTTTAAGGAAAAATGTCATTATTCCCCTCTTCAGTCAAAAATCCAATTTCTTCCATATTAATATTTTATAGAAATAAATCATCAATTATTTTATTTTTAAACTATGATTTTGTAAATATATTATTACAAATTATTGATATTTTTTTAAATGAATAATTCGATGAACCTTTCAATTCTAAATGGAGTAAATTTTTTACATTTTTTACAAACTAGTAAAAGGAATTATTTATTTTAACTTATATAAAATGTATAAATATTCACATTTATATAATCACTCAATGATTTGAAGAATAATTTCAATTTATCCATATTCATTTTCATAGAAAATATTTTCTATAATTTTTTTGAAATTTATATATTTTGAATAATTTATTACATAATAGAAAAGTTATTTTCCAATAGAATTCTTTTAATGGTATTTCAATTCATGGAAATAAAATCATTCGGTGATACTTCACTTTTACTAAGGATATGATCCAATGGAACTGTCCTTGTTATTTATCTTTCTTGTTTACAATTATGATGGTGATATTTTTGGGAAACCCTTTTATTTTCCATGGGTTAGCATATGATGATATTATTAAATGCATTCTAACCCTAGTTACTTTTCATGAGTAATGATTTAATAATATAGTGTATGTTTTATTATTTTGATGAACACATATGTGTGGGTTTCATTATTTTTTGGGTGGAACCTTAATTTAATTGATCTACAATGCATTAAGTAATTCCCTAAAGCTGGTGAGATAATAATTAGAAACATGAAATAGTTCTGGATCCATCATGGGAAATAAGTTATTGTACTTTTTTATTATATGAATCTAGTTAATGTCCATGGTCCATTATGGGAAACACTTTTATGTTATAGATCTATTATGGGAAAAATTATGTCTTTGATTTATTATTGAAAACATGTCAATGTGATTTATCCAATAATGGAAACATGTTTATGATTGATACATTATTATTTCATGTTTTTTTAGTTAAAATTAAATAATAAAATTGTTTCTAAATGACTGATGGTGACACACTATTATAAAATTTCATTACTAATCATGATTGATTTGTGTAGAATTTTAACTCTTATATTTTATATCTTTTGAAATGATATTTTTTACCCAAAAAACATGTTTATGATCATTGATATATTGTTCATGAAAGCAATAGTTTTTTTATCATCATATACTATTCTGTTTATCTAATGATTTAAAATTATCAATGTTTGATGAATTTCTTGTCTTCACATAATGAACATATAATCTCACACTTTTTTTATTTTGTCCCCTATATTATGAAGAATGGGTTTATGTAGGGTGTATCTATGAACTGTAATGAATGGAAGGTTCATTGTTTGAGATATTGAAGATATTCCATGAAATATGATGATAGATTATCTATTCACTAAAGACAGTAAAAAATTATGGTCTATAGTCATTTAATTTTTAAATTTTTTGAATACTAAAATATTATTATGTAATATTTATATGTGAAATTACAAGGAACTTATGGTTGGTAACAACGAAATATGTTCATCAATCATTAGAGATTAGGATTATAAAAATTTCATAAAAACCTTAAGGATAATTTTATATAATTGAAAATGTCTAATAATTTAATAATGACCATGAATATCCTAGAAAAATCCTAAACCTAAATTTACAAAGAAGAGGGTTTCATCATTTATACATCCTATGAATATTTTATCATTAGTATAAGAAATATCATTCTAGTTAAAAATGTTTGGTTGTCACAAAATCCATGATATTTAGAATGATGCATTTAATTTTGTGATGTTCAAGCTCAACTATTGAAGGTATCTATTTTTAATTAGTTATAGTAGTTTCTATTTATCTTGAAAAGTATAATGTAATTATAATTATTATCATCCATGATTAGTTATTTATTTTTTATTAAAAACTCATAATGGTAAAATGGTCACATATCATGTCTATATTTCCACACCAAATGATGTTTGTGGAAATTTGCTTCAAAAAAATGTTGTCATCCCCACATTATTTAAATGATATTAGATTTCCTGATTGTGTTTTTATCATTATATATTTCCAATAAAATTTCACAGAATGTGAGGTCTCATTTTCTATTCCAAATAAACTGATTATCATTTATCATTATGAAGATGAATACAAACCTCTGATGGAAATTATCCATTTTTTGTGGGTCTTAATTCCTATAAATTGAGGTTATATATTACAAGTGATTTGGAAGAAACACACCATTTAAAATGGTTATTTGGTTTAAGAGTTTCTTGAGGTATTTACGAAATAACTTACTTGTATTTCCCAAAATCCATAATTTGACATTTAATGATAACCCTTATCTGGTTCTACAAATATTTTGAAGGATCTCTATAAAATAACCTTGATTCAGTTTCGATAAATTTAGACGAAACACCTTGATAATCTTGGAAATTGATTCATTATTCCATTTCCAACAAAAAGGGTTTTATGTATTTTATTTCTTATGAAGTGTTATGGATTAATCTGATTCCTCAATTATTATTAACAACTTACCAAGATCACTATCAAGAAAATGAATCCTCTAACCCATATTGATGATTATTTAATATACTACACATATCTCAATATTTATCTAAGATAATCATCCATTCATTCTATCATCAATTTAGGGTCATGAAGGAAGATATATCCAAGATGGAATTATGTAAAATGTTAGGACATGATGAATTTATATTGATGAATGTTTGTTATAAATATTTCACTTCTATATTTACATATTTAATAAGTAGAGGAATTAGATATTACACTTATCATTTTGTGGTAATATTGATAGATGTTATTTATATATACTACTTGATCATGGAAGTTCATAGATGTCAATTTAGATTTAAAAAAATGTCCCTAAGGAAGGATAATTTCTTTGAACATTTTGTTATGTGTGAATTTGGGCATTTGAATACTTCATTCTGGAGTCACATAATCTCATGTGTGAGTATTTTATTGAATCCTTCAAAATGAGTAATTTTTGAATAATTATTTAGAACAAAAATACATAAAAATATACATGTTATTGTTGATTTGTATTGATATTATCAATGATTCATCTATAAATTCTCATTGTTTTCTAACACAATGAACATGTTAACTAAGAAGGTATTCAAGTTCCTTTGACAGTTGAATGTGAATCATGGAGTTGAAGAAAATCATAATTAGGACACCTATGATTGAACTAATCTATTGGGGAGAAGGGTATGTAATATTTTTCAATGAATCAATGGTGGTATTCATATTTTTTATCATATATAACAAAACAAATATGGGTTTTCCCTCAAACTAATTAATTTTTTATGAGAAGAAGTACCCACCACATCATCGAGTTTTCTATGATATTTTTTTATCTATAGATATGTAGGTATTATATTTTAAAATAACTATGTGTTATATATATTTATCATCAAATAATAATGAATATATTCACATATAAATATTTTAACATTCTCTAAAGAATATGGGTGGAGACGAATAGAGATAATTATTTTTCATTACATTATGATCCTACGAAGGAAAAAAAGGTGTCATATTATCTATATCGAAAGGATTGTGCAACATTATCTATAATGTCGGCCAGAAAACATCCAGTATTTCTATATTTAAAAATAATGGATATGAAAACAATAAACTAAGGGAGGAAATCTTATCTTTCCTATATTAATAATCAACCACCAACCTATGTGAGTATTATAGATTCATAGAAGGTGGATGTGGATCTATAGATGAATGAATGAAATGTTTTTAAATTAATCCTTGATTATCATTGAATTATATGATTTAGGGACCATGTACTCTTTCTATATATACTATATTTTTAAATGGATCTAATAAATGATTCTCATTGTACACCATTCTCAATTCATCCCTGAAGTAAGAAGTTGTATAGTGATCCTAATTAATATTTCTTTTGGGAATTATATAGTGAAATAGTGAAATACTATGTATCTTATCTCTTAATTTTCTAGAATTTTAAGGATGATAGCAAAAATTCAATGGGTATTTTATATGTATTACCCATACCTAATTGGAAATAATAAAAAATCACTATGAATTTTTTTTTCAGATTCTACAAAACCACTAATGATAATAATGTAATATTGGTTGTATCCCATCACATTATGAAGTTAACACAACTCACTTACATCAAATAATATTTTAATCTTGATCAAAATAAAATGTTATATATCATTAAAGTTATAAAATTTCATAGAGTACGACAGTATATTGTATTTGACCGGTATCCTAGGTTTACATCAAAATAAGGGGGAAGTATTCATATGGATCTAAATATAGATGTTGGATTCATCACTGATGAGAATGATTAGATAGGTGGTCAGTGTGAGATGAATATTCAATCACTATAATAAATTTTGAGAACATTGTATATTTAGTTCAAATGTATTTGGGAACAACACCCTCATGTGGTGGAATTTTCATAGAAACATTTCATTCACTTGAACATTAATATGGATCCATTTCAATACCACTATGAAATGAAATTTATAACTCCAATGTTTTCAGATGATTTTTTTTAAAGAATGTTGTTGTGACATAATAAAACCAACTAAATGAGAAAAAATGTTATTAACATTCAGTTATACATAAATGAAACATGAAGATGATAGAAAATTTAAACTAACAAGCATCAGCAAGATCTAGGGTTCAATATTGGTGACAAGGTGTTGCTATGAATACCTCAATGGGATAGTGTTATGAGTTTTCAAAAAAAAAATATTCTGCTCATGATATATTGGTCAATTCAAAATTTCTAATTGTATGTTGTTAATATTTTTTGGAAATTTCAATTAATAACATCCGGGTTCATGATGTGTCCCATGTTCCCTTACATAGGACCAAAATACTTGATACTTCACATGGACTAATTTCATGTTTCATAATAGTAGAATCAGATAACTCTTAGAAAAAACTGATGGAGATTTTTTATTATAGAGAGAAATTTCAATGAAATAAGACAACTCACCACGTTAATATTCTATTGAAAATTCATAAATATAACAAATCTACCTAAAAAACTGAGGATATAATTAGGAAGAATTGTCCTTACCTATTTGTATTGAATAAAAAATATTTCATCGTAAAAAATTAATCTATGGGAGGTAGAATGTAACACCCCTGTATTTATTGAAATAGATATCTATAAAAATGATTTGTTTGATATCATTTTAGTTTAAATGAATTGTGATGTAATATTGTATTATTATTATTAACTATAACTGTAATCAACTAGAAATTATATTAGAATATATAAATTATAGTATTTATATTTTTAAAATATTATTTATTTCATATAAATAAAATGAAATATTTTTTTATCATTTAAATAAAAGTTAAAATTAAAAAATTGCACTCAAAATAAAAGTGGTTTCTTACTAAGAAACCTATTTTTCCTCTGTAGTGAGTTTTTATCTAAAATATTAAAATATATGAAAATGGGGAATGAATTAATTGATAGTTATATATTATATATTTAATCATCTTTTAATGCATTATAAAATATTTTTTATGAGATAATATAAGAATTAATCTTGTTTTATGTTAAAAAATTTATTTTCCTATAATGGAGCGTTGTTTCATTTTACATGTTTATTATAAAGTTAATTTAATTAAATTATAGATATTTAATCATAAAAATAGATACCACATTTTAAAATAGAAGGATAAAAATTAGTAAATAGTCATTTTTTTAATAAGAATATTAAATATGGTAAAATGTATCATCCTGGTAATTGGTAAATCAAGTTCATCAAGGTTAAAAAATGGTTAAGGTGGTATTTTTTCATCTTAATTTTTATTTTATGTAGTAAATTTTATCATTATCACTAATGGATCAAATTTGACTATTAAAGGTCACATGTACATGAAAATAACATATATAATTCTTAAATTAATGAAATATACAAAATTTGATTCCCTTAGGTTTAAATATATCTTATGTTTCTAAAAGAGGAATAACTAATTATATAAATTAAACTAAAAATATATTTTGAGAGAAATATAACTATTTTAATGATATACGTTTTTAATTATTTTTATAAATTATATAATTACATTTAATTCTTATGAATAATTGATGAAGTATTTGTTCATTTATTAGGAAATTTAAATAATGATTTTCAAATAAATTAAATGTATTATAATTTCACAAATTTATAGTGATACATTTTTTAGGATTATGAAATATTATTGTTATTCTAAATGGTTATATTTGGATTTGATATTTTTCTATTTTAAATTTCTGTTAAATTAAATGAATAGTGTAAAAATTAACATCAATTATATTTTTTTTAAAATAATAGTATATTACAATATTTAAAATATAAAAATTATTTTTGGAATTAAATTAAGAAATGATATGGTTTCAAATTTCATTATTTCTCTTTTTAAGATTCAATTGTTACCTTATAATAAAAATTCAATCCTTTTAAGATTTAAAACATTTTCAACATAGTAAATGTTAAAATATGTCTACTAAGGGGTTGAACCAAATTTATTCTCTCAAAAACAACATAATCCTTTAGAATTATATTTGATGATTGTATTACACCACATAATATCATATAATTAAATCAATATAAACTTTGAGTAATTTTTCATGATAATGGATTTCTTATAACTTATCCTCCTAATAACATTAAAAAGTGTCCCTAATCCCAATTATTAAAGGGAAACCTTATTCTCTTTTATTCACACTACAATGATCCATCTAGCTTAACCATACCATGCCCAAGAACCTTCTAAAAGTATTTTTACAACTTTTATTTTTGTATATGTATCATGAAACATTTAAATATTTTATTAAATTTTATATGAATATATGAATTCATTGACATAAGTGTAATGGATAAAATAATAGGTTAATTTTTTATGATTGGTCATAATTTTAATGTCTTAAAAACCTATTTTTGTGATTTATGTTCATGGATTCTGCCATTATTAGTGATGTTTTTTGAGAAATAATCAACAAGAAATTTTTTGGAGGGAAATATATTTGATGAATAATTCCTTTACATTTATTATTTACATATGTTTAAAGGTATTATTAATTTTTCAGTTAATATGATAATTAATTAGAATTCAATAATTGTCAAATAATATTATGAGAATCAGTGGAAAAATAATAAGAAATTAATACATTATATTGAGTATCATATTAAAAAAAATTATTTAATGATTAATTTCATTTGAAGGGTTTTAATCATATTGTTTTGGGAAAAATAAATAAATTATATTTTTTTTTTGAGAAAAATATATCTATCTCTTCGAATGATATCTCATCACGTTAAGAAAGGCCATGGGGTTTGAATCCATAACTGATGGTTGATACATGTTTAGAACCTTCCACTATCCTATGAGATTTACATGCTAATATTTCAATGAATATAGTTTAAATATTTGATGGGTAAATACAAGTGATGGACTTGTGGTATTAAATTTTGGGTTTAGAGATTAATATATTGAATTGGATAACTTGTGTTGTCCGTATTGGTTTTTGAATATAGTTACAGACTGACTATAAGTTTTTTCACTCTATTATGGATCTTATGATCTATTAGAAGTTAATTTTAGAGATACATGGATAAAAATGATTTTTTATATTTATTTCTTGGACTAAGAGAAGAAATGTAAATTGAACAATCACCACCAAAGGATGAATTTGTTCCTTCGAAAAAGAAACACATCTTGAATGAATATTGGATTATATTATATAAATGTAAAATAACTCCATAATAATATGAAAATGAAATTGAAAAAAAATCCTATTACATTCATATCCAATGAATAATATGGAATTTTAAATAATCACATATTTATGGTTTTGTGGCCTTAAACATTCCATTAACTATTTACTTTATTTTGATCAATGACCGCTCTCTTTATATATAATTAAATAAGTTCTTTTTCAATGTAGATATATAGACATAAAATTAATTTTTTCAGACTTATAAATCTAGTTATGAGTCCTTTTTAGTTTCATGTCTCTATTATTAATAGGATATTTTATTATCCAATTTATGACATGGGTTTTTGACAAATAGATTTTCATATATATGAAACTTGTGATTAAAGATATCGAGTATAAAATATGTGGAGAAAATATATTTGAGGTGGGAATAATGTAACACACCATAATTATAAAATAATAAATTCTTATTCAATTGAATATGTGAAATGGAGCACTAATCTTTAATAATCCATAATATATATTTCATTAAATTTAATATCCTTGATAGGTTCTAGAACATGCAACTATGAGTTAAAATGAACAAAAAAACAATATAATTTTATAAAAAAATATATAATACAATGGATTATTAATTTTAGTTACTAAATATGAAAATATTTCTATTTATTTATTAGAACAAATAAAAGAACCATTTAATAGAAAAAAGAAATGTTTTTTGAATAAAATATTATAAAAAAGGCTTAGTCTCTATATGCTCATATAATTTCAAATTAACATTTAACAAACTTATGAAATTAATTTCATATAATATAATTCAATTTTTAAATAATAATATAAATTTTTTTCTAGTGTGAATCATTTTAATTTTTTTTTGAATTGCAAAATTTTTCAATGAATAGTGAAAAATACTTTAAACTATTTAAAAACTACATTTTTGTTCAACATAATTATATTGATAAATTATATAATAAATTTGTATTAAAGTAATATTATTTTAATATTATATCAATCGATATAATTAAAATCATTTGAATTATCTTATAATTAATTTTTTTAATGAATCCTTCTAAATTTGTGAACTTTTTTTCTAAATAAACTCACGTTATCATTGCATATGTGGGATTGATTATAAATTATAATTTTACACATATATAAATTATATTTAGAAAAACTAATTTCGTATTTATAACAATCATTATTTATAATTTTTGATCAGGGAAACTATGTTTTTTACCAAAATGTATTTTGGAAACTGTAAAAATTAATTACTATGGTTAAGGTGTAAATGTACTTTCATGGGTAAACTAAATGATAAGGGTAAAAATAACCAAAAAAAATTACAACACCCATTATATATGAATATTTCCACTTTATCCATTATAGGATCTATAATGGACCTTTTTAATTCTTTATCCAAGTGAAAAACATCAGTATGATTGAATGTTTTAAAAAAATTGAAATGTGTTCTACCCACCTCACTAATGAAAGGACATCACACCCCACCCTGATTCAAATAAAAGTTCCATTTTAGTGTGGAAAATAGATTACCAAATAAATTAATTACTTCCCAAATATAGCACTATATTCCTTACATTTGAACGAAATTCAATAGTGGATGGCTTAGGTTCAAACCTAAGGAGGATACCAGAAGAGAAGCTAACATCCATCAAATAGAGTTTTTATATTATTTCTTCTTACACAACCACAAAATCCTATTAAACCATGATGTAATAATTAAATCAATATATTTGATATATATATATATATATGTGTGTGTTTTAATAATAAGGTCATGAACTAAAATTGTCTCCTATTTTATCATATGGGATACAAAATCATCATGTATGTGTTTGTCGAACTACTACATCATGAACTGATGTCAATCATTTTTTCATTACCAAATTTCTTTGTTTGGTAGGATTATGGTTATAAAGAATACATATGATATTTTAAATATAATTATACTTATAGTGTCATTATATTATATATACCTTTTGTACTTTCTATTCTATAGGTGATATGATAATGTGTATCCTTGTACGTCGGATTACGGCTTCACGAAGTGATGTGATCCATTTTTTAGTACCTCATTACATGAAATTTAATAACTATAATGTTAATAAATATATTTTGTATACAAAAATTAATTTTATTATTCATGACAATATTATTATTTTGAATATATAATAAATAATTTTCTTTCTTACAAATTTCACTCACATAAATATGATAAATTTGATTATGTACGTGTGGACTTATGCCCTCATGGGGCAATGTGACTCTCATTTCATCCCCCACACTAGATGGATGATATATATATATATATTATATTATATTATCAAAAATTAAAAAATATTATGGTAATTCTATAATATTAAAATATTAGTTACCTCCTTTCGTAAAGTTCATTGAAAAATATAAAAGTTACTCATGAGTACACACAACCTACCTTCTCTGTGATCCCATATTACATTGTTTATCTAAAACATAATTCATTATGGATATTTAAATTAAAATATATTTGTTAATATTAAAATTATGTAATTATTATTATTATTTATACTGTGGAACTATATATTATGCACAATAACTAGATATTTAATGACAAAACATGCATGGTAACATAAATTATTAAAAACAATGATCAATGAATATAATGATTTATGATAAAAAAATATAGTGAAAAAATATTATAAATGAATAAAATTTGATACTATAAATATTAACATATTTCTTTTATAAGTTATGAAAATGTTTAAATAACTATACCGAAGGTTATGTCACGTTCAACCAAAACGATGTGTGAGGTTAAAGATTTTTTCACAAATTTCTTTCATTAGAGGCACATTTGTGAGGTACACATCATTTTGTTTAATTTGAAGTTTATAAACACCTTTGGACATGAAATATAATAATTTCATAATTATTAATGATAATTAATTTTTTAATTTTTATAACTTCTGTAATTGTTATTTTATTTAAATGTTTCTATGTGGTATATAATTTCATAGCTCAATTTCATTTCATTGGTTTATATTACATAGTAATTATATTTGATATTCTAATATTATGTTTATAAATAATTTTTGTAATATTTTATTTTATTTACACATAATTTATGTTTATTTAGAGTTTAAACACATAATATGTATGTTTAATAATTTTTACTTCAATGTTAGGATCATTATATTGGTTTATGTCACAATCACATTCTAATCAAGATTGTTTATTCATAAATTTTGCATTGAAGAATTTTTTTTGATAGTTTTATAAAAAAATAGATATAATTTTCATATCCTCTTCTTATTCATGATATATTCAATTAATAGTTCCATTTTTTTTAAATTTTCTTTACGTAAAGTAATTAGTAAATTGTTTTTGATAAAATTAGAATTTATTTCTACATTTATATGGAAATCTGTTTTCTTCAAAAGAAATGTTTTTTAAAAATTGATACTATTTTAATCATTTTCAAAAATAATTATTAATGTAAAATTCTACCATTTATAAATTTTGACAAATTATTTCAATTATATGTTATTTTCATTTTTTAAACAAGGCCCTTCCCTAATCTTTTTACAGTACAAAAGGAATGTAATTTTTAACATGTATGGAATGTAGAGAATTATCCACCGAAATAACCATAAAGTAATTGAATCATCCATTTAATGTTAATTTTTTTAAAAAAAAAACCCTAATATTATGTAAATTAATTATCTTTAATTTGGATTTTCAGTGAATAGTATTTTCAAAATGATTTCAGTTTTATAAGTAAAATTAAAAGTTGAAAGTGATATATTTCCATGAGAATATTTTTGAGACATTTTTATGGAATTTTCCATAATCAATGAAAAAATACATGATTTTATATATAATATAATAGGGATATGTTATATTTTTTCAATCCTTACACTTCTAGTAGATGGATAATGATTATCTTGACTATGGATCATACTGACATTCACTTCCTTGATTCCGTTTTGTATTGAATGAATTTCCAATGAAGGTTTCACCTTAATTTAATGAATGTGCATTTAATTTTCCTAAATTGCCATATTATATATGTTTTTTATCTAAAAGTTATATCATTTTTATATATGTTGTTATATATTGAAATAAATTTCTAAATCACAAGAATTATTGATAAATCTGTATTCATTACTCAATATAGATATTTGATGTTACTGCACAATTATTGTGAATTAAATAACTTTTTTAATATATAAGGAATTATTAATAAATATGATACATGGTTGGGGCTCAGTTATTGATACCCCTTGTTTAATTTGTAGTATAATAGGATTAATCGGTTCTTTAGCCTTTATTAAACTTGTTTCTACACATCAATTTTAATAATTCATGAGGATTGTTCTTGACGGTAGATATATCATGTTATTGAGAAACATAAAATCATATAATTAAGAATTTAATTCATTGATAATTGTTTTATTATTATCAATGATAGTTTCACAATGATAGTATCTCTAGAAGTGTTTTATTCTCATTTTAATGATTGAATGTAATGATTTTTTAGTTATTTTATGTTTCATATTTATTATTCCTTATCCACTTATCAAACAATTTTTATTGATTTAATAGAATTAATTTTAAATTATATAACATCCCATACAGATTGTGCTAACAAAATTATTTAAATGTAATATATATTAAGTTATTTGCATCACCATGTTGACAATCATAATAGACTTTTGATATCTTCCAATGTACATAACCATTATAGTGGTTTTTAACTCACCCTTAATGTTCTTCCTTTACCTAGATTAAGCTTTTTTTACTATGAAATATATGCAAGAATATTGACGAGCGATTAATGATATTCTAAAATAATTAAGTTTTTTTTCTTTTTATGAAATTGTAATATAGAAATCATGTATATATCTAGTTTACTATGAATATTAATCTATAAAATCCCTAATGATGTTATTACTTCTATTTTATGGTAATATAATAAATCATTCACCTAATTCAGGCTATTGGGTCATAGTTTCTGCATTTATATATGGTATTTGAGATACATAGTACCACAATTATGAGTGAACATGGATTAATAATGAATTTTATTTCATTATGTCGATGGAATTAATTTTCCTAAAGAATAAGAAAATGGATTAAATTAAATAATGTTGAAAGTGTGGTTTATTTGGGATATATGTTATTAGAGGTTATTTCCACTATGTTGATACTTTTTAGTTAATCTAAATATGATAAATTATAGTTTCAACTTTGATTTTATTATTATTTTATTGACAATTGTAAATTAACACCCATTATTCAAAAAGTTGATAAACATGCTAACAAATTTATTCTATATATACAATGAAGTTGGTGTAGTTATTTATACATGACATAAAGAAATTATATGTGTAACATCTCAAGACATTACAATATTTTCCTTTTAAAAAACATTTCTGTTTGATCGTAGCTTCCTTTAATTGAAATACCATGATAATCTTGTACCAAATGTAAAAATGAGATTATATTGTGGTACACACAACATTATGTTGTCTTGTCTTACAAAAAAAATATTTATATTGATTTCTTGTGTTATAGGAAAGACCGAGTTCTGAAAAAATATAATATAATATTAGATTTATTATTTCAAGTGACATATCGACCAAGATCACCTCTAAGATAGTGGCCAGACCGGTGGGTCACATGACCTCAAGAAAATCTTCCCAAATTACAGAGGCTATTGAATAGAAGTTAGGAAATTTTTAACATGTCCATGGGGTAGACTATGCCCTCATATGTAATAACTAATACATAGAAGAAGAAAACCAGTTTATAAAAAATTATAGATGAATATAACTAAACAAACTATTGTAGAAGAAAATAAATAACCCCTACCAAATATATAGTATTTTTGTAATCTAATAAATAACCCAGATACACAGTGATGTCATGTTATGATGTCTGTGCTAAAATGAGATTATAAAAACATGAAATAAAATCAAACAATCAAATAATCAGGGTGCATATATATAATGAAATAAATAGCTCGTAGTCCTAGAACACAATGACTCACGTCCCATATCACCTACATTAGCCTAATCCGGATATCTAAACACGGAACCTTTAATAATCAGGGTGCATATATATATATAATTATAGAAATAAAAAGGGAAGACAAATAGAAAAAAATACCCCAAGCTTGTGCTTTTTCCTAAGATCTAGTTGATGTGTCAAAAAAATGTGCTTTAAGAGCTAAAAAATTACCACTATTCACAAAGGAAACAAAGGCTACATAAATATACACTTTCCACGAATCATTATTATTTTTATGATCACCTTGTAGATTTGGAGTCTGATCCCATCCCAAATATATTGCTACAGTATATCATTTAATTATGTCAATACCACCGAGCCCATCTAAGAAAATCTTTCGAATGAACATGTTTTTCTAGAGGCATTACTTTATGGTGACTCAGTCCTTGTATTGCACATAAGTGGTAAAGTATCACCCAGGGAATGGAATAGCCACTATACCGATGGTTCCATCCATAATTGGCTCATTGGGAACTTGTACCACTCTTGAGTATTTTAGAATCTCATGAAAACAATAGTCTCGAAAAACCTAAGACATCATCTTCTTAGCATAATGTGTAACTGGTCAGGAATAGGGAGTGCTTATTTATTGCTTAATACAGAACTCACATTGTCACACCGCCCTAAATTTAATTCATTTTCAAGTAATCAGGTATCAGAATATATTTATTTATAATTGAAAAAAATAATATGAGCAAATCAAATCCACATACTAATGATCATTTTAGTCCAAGAGATACAAACAACACAATTAATCAGCAAATGCAGAAAAATGCACGTCTCACTTTTATAAATGTATAATAGATAAAATAACTTAACAAATAAGTAAATCATTAGGCAAAAGTTTACCAACCAGACCCAAGGTTCATGGTTCACAATTATATTAAATAATTTATTTTAATTAAAACTCAACCATATGGTTCACACAAAATATGCAATTAATTAATTAAACTAATTCTGGGATAATGGAAAATAGGTCAAGAACGTCATCATACCCAAAGGGGTATTCCATTATGTTGAAATTTTTCTCATAGGTTATATTACTTCAAACAAGGGTGTAACGATCATGAAAGCAGTTTGTTTAATTTTGGAGAGGTTAAATTAAACATTGTTGGTAGGAACTGACGAGTGGCACAACATATGATTTAAAATACACAATGAAATGGTGGGAAAGGGATTATACACTGTATCTTGAAATTTTGGATGATCTGATACTCAGTGGTGATATTTTATGTGACCTAAAACGAATGAAATCAGACCATTTGAGAAAAAACCCAATTTTAGGTAAAATAAATCCACATCAAATCACAAGATGGATTTAGAATGTGGTCAAACTATTCTTGTTGTGTGAGGATATCGTTATAGAGAGATTTAATAGGCACTAAACGACAACGAAATTGGAGGATAAATGAGGCTACAACGGGCTTCCAAATTAGAGGGGAGGTGGTGCGCACCACCGAGCAGGGGGTGGCGCAACACAACAAGAGAGGGGGAGAGGAAGATAAGAGGGAAATAAAATGAAATATAATAAATGAAAATAATGGAGAAAAAATAAAAATGGAAATAAATAAATAAATTTATAAAAATAAAATGGTTTATGAAATGAAAATTTTAATTAAAATGGGTTTACCCCGTTTTAAATATTTTTAATTTCTCTCAAACTGTTCATATTTTATTATTTATTTTTATCCCACTATAAATTCCATAAATTTTCATTAAATTCTTTTTATTCGTATTTTATCCCATTTTAATTATTTTAAGCCCGAACTCATTACTAGAGAATGATGTGATAAATTTACATAAAGCCCAAAAAATAATTTAAATAATTTATATAGGTTCTTGGGACTAGCAACAGGGCACGTGGGAATGCGCCATGGGTCGCTTTAAGAATTTGTACAAGAAATTTAAACGATCCTCACACTGGTTTTGACCGAGACGTTACAAGAATTTATGTGGGAAATTAATAATATTTTATCTAACCCAAAAATAATTATCCATCCATATATATATACATGTTATATATATAGACATATGTATATTAATATATATATATACACACCTGAATATGTATATATAAAAACATATATATTTACTCCACACCCACACATTATTAAATATATATATATATATATAAGAAATATATATATACAAAAGTTTGTTTGTCTCAATATAGTAATATTGATAATAATTAAAATATTTATTAATTAATATAACCCATCAATGACACCATTAATATTTGAACAACAACAACTATTTAATAACTGATAACACCTAATAAATTAAAAATGAATAAAAATTTTCATTTAATTTTAAAATTTTATAACATCATAATTAATAAATTTTCTACTTATTATTTACACCACGATAAAATTCATTAATTGTGAAAGTACATTTTCATTTTTTGTCTTCAACACCGAAAATATTATTAATAATAAAATTATTATTATTAATTCTAACCGCCGAAAAAAAAATATTTATAACCTAAATAAATTATCTTAGGGTGTGATCTAAAAAAAATCTGACACTCGAAAAAGTTATACCATGCGTTGGGTAAACCCCACATCCCAGAACTATTGATGGTATCAAATTTCTCATATGACACAATGCTTATGAGAAGATAATTATTTATTATATAAAATATGAAATAATTGATTAATTAAAATTAAAGGGCGGTATTATCATATGTGAGGTTTCCAAACACTGGACACACATCAATGTTATTCCCTGCCAAGGGTAAAACCATCGTTCCAAACTGAATGGAGGTATCATATTTCTCATACAATATATCGTTTGAGAGTTATTTCATTTTTTTAAACACACATGAGTATGTATAAATATATTTATTAGTTTTATTCCATCAATGATGAGGGTCTATGAATCTCAGAACCCCACGCTAACTAAATACCTATAACTAAAAATATTTCATATAAAATATAAATGTAGAAAATAATTTTTTTTACCCTTTTTTAGTTTATAAAATATCAAATAGAAAATGGTTCTGATGCTTGGTTTTAAAACTGGCCTGCCCACCTAATGGAAAAATTTAATCTCAATCGCTTTTTTATCTGGTTCTAAACACGAGATGCTAAAAAAATACCACCACAGAACAACATTTTCCTAAGAAGGCTTAGGGAACAACATAACTCTCACCCAATCTACAGGGTCATGAAAATCTCATGCAAAAGGTTGTGATGTGTCTACAAACCCTAAACGCACGTTCAAACATTTGATAGGATAGTGGCACTAATGCATTAATATTTGCGCCAATGCTCATTTTCCAACATAAACACCATGATGGTACATATCGAAACTCGTTTACTTAGAGACATGACCATGTAATTCTCTTATTAAACATCTGGTCAAAGGTACTTCCCCCATTAAGATTTAACATTATAAAGGGGAAAATTCCAAGCCATGGAACAATGCAATGGTTAAATTTCCTACAAGACGCACCCTTAAGAAATCTAGTGAAGTATCTCCTATGATTTCCAAAGCAGATAAAATAGTCAATTCTTATTGGACCAAAATCCCATGTAGGAAATATTTTCATGAAAATCCAAGGTCGAACCAAACCACACCCATCTCATATTAGGTTGTTCTAGATACAGTCCTTCATTAATCAATCTGTGGATCAAGAAAGAGAAATAGTCGAGAAACTCTAACCGGTTAATCAGGAAGATTCTTGGCCTAAACAGCCCAATTTTTTTTAATCTAAACAGCGATGTCTTCTTCAATGTTATCTTGCATTCACCAAATCCCCATCCACCAAAGTGAGATGTTGGTAAAAAGAAAAAATTTCCACATCAGAGCATTAACTGATCCTAGAGTCGAATTATCCTAGAATCCAAGTTAGATGAAATGTCAAGTGTTCATGATTTCATCAAAATAATTCCTACATGTGAATCCAAGGTTCACTGAAGAAAAACAAGGATTTGATAAGAACCATGTCTTTAGAGTGAAATAATGGGAGAACACTAAATCAGTCCAATTTTTTTTAAAGCATTAGCATGGTGTAAGACAGATAATATCTTAGTTCATCATGGATGAAGCAAAGATATAGGAAATTATCGTCACATAAGGATGAGTAAACTAAGAGTATTCTTATATTAAATGGAAGAAAAAGTTTAAAAAAATTCCAAGAAAACGAAAAAACTGACCAGCATGTAAGACACCCAAGTATAGAGAAGTCATCCAAAGAATTAGGAAGAACTTGATTTCATTAACACAAAACTCACTCTACTATAAAGATGACCCAAAACGTATTTAATAGTTCATGGATTTAAAATTACATTGAACTCGTCTACTTTGTAATATTGTTAAGCACTGGACGGTCACCATGTATGTGAATGAATACTACCCTAAGGTGATAAAAAGGCAAGATGAATTTTAACATAGATGAAGACATACTGATCCATCCATCACTATAGAGAAGAGATCATCGAATAAACTATGAAGCAGCTGACCATGCCTGAGGCATGTCTAACCTGTTGAAAATGAAAATTACCTGATACTCAGGATCAAAAAAAATCAAGGATACCATGACTGCCTATCCCAAAAAGGGTGTTATTTGGAAATTAAAATTTATACTAGGTACAATATCATCGGAATGATAACAAAAAGACAGAAAACTCAAAAATTATCAAGGATTTTAAGTTCTATGGGTGCTACCTACCATTGGATTTCCCCTTATAAAGAACAAGTGTCGACCTTAACACTAGTTCATTCTTAAAAGAAGTCACTAGTCTCAAAAGCTGGTCATCTATGTCATTGCTAAAATAAATCACACCTACTAAAAACTCTCATGATTCCATTCCAATCCAAATCAAAGATGAATTATCCACTCTTAAATGAGGGTATTATATAGAGGACACCACTACAGGTTCCATTTCCAGTCCATCTATATTTAAAATGATTTCATAATACCATAAGAACACGTTCAATAGTCCAGTCATATATCCAACCATCTCCCAATCCATAAGGTAACTATACACATTACAGTTAGAATTTGGATTCCATTTATTTTAAACCAATAAATTTTAGCAAAGGAAATTGATTACATATAAAAAAAGATAGCATGTCACTATAAGAAGGTAATAAAGAGAAACATATTGAAATCACGAAAGCATGAAGTTTTAATCATGGAGATTTTCTAATAAGAAAAAAAGTATGATATAAAGAAAACATGATAGTAAAAAGGCGGCATGGAAATATGCTAGAATTCTAAATATATAACCAAAACAAGTTATCTAATATGAAAGTTAAATAAATACAATACCTGGGATGGCATTCAATTCACTCAATCATATCACCATGCATTGTATAAATGTAGCTACATGGCATGGAATATGAATGACATGTGAAATTATATATGTTTATTATGATGCATTTAATGCTTCATATATTATATTATAGGACATGGGTAAATTTCCATAAACCTCATAAACCCATAAGCATTAGAAATTAGACCAATCAATCAATGTGAAATCATATAACCTTTAATACTGAAAATAATGAAACCAATTCCCAGCCTTTGTCACTTAGTCATTTCTTCTACATGCGATGATCAGTCCCAAGAAATTCTATTAACCAATCTCCGACACATTTATAGTCTCTTATGTACCATTCGAAAACATTATGAATGAAGAAAATAACCACCTCTGATACCGCATTGTAACGTCCTGACCTAGATCATATCTAAAACGGTGGTTGTACCAGTGTTTCACATGACCTCAAATGTATCTTCTTGAATTCTAGAGGATTCCAACTAGTTCTGTGGGCCTTTTTAATGTGTTTGTGGGGTAGCATATTCCATAATTAGTAATATGTAATGTACAGTGGAAGAAAACCAGTTTATAACAAATATCGGAATCATATAACTAACCAAACTACAGTAGAATAAAATAAGTAACCCAAACTAAAAAAAATAAGTATGAAGTTGACAAATAACCTAGATACACAATGATGTAATTCTATGATGTCAGTGCTAAAATGCGATTATGTAAAATAGGAAATTCAAGCTTGTAGCCATTGCTATAATGAAAATGACAAAATTTTCAAAAACTTCATCATGACCAGAAGCTCAGTCCTCTTCCTCCAAGATCCATCCTAAGAAGCAAACCACACTGAGAACTAGAAGTAACATGCTTCTGATTATCCCTAACTATGAAAATAAATTCTACTTGGGTACCAAACGATACTCAATAGGTTGGTGATATAAAATCCCAGTAGTCTAACACCCACGGTGTCTCAACCTTTCCATTTCCTCCTATTGACTGTAGTTCCTAGTCAGGATCCAAGTATGACTAAGAGGGGGGTGAATCAATGATATCAACATTGTTTTTATGTTTCCTTCTTTTCGAAACAAACTTCACCACCTATTAAAGATTTTCATCCCTTCTAAACACACACAACCAAAGTAACATAATATTTACAAGGTTCACTAATCAACATGAGTAGCTACATCCTTGGAATGGTACAAAAACAATTCAGTACCACACAATCCTCTAGAAAACAATCCATTGAAGTGGAATACAATGATTAAGATATTCCCTTACACTCATGTCGCACATTGAAAACAATATAATAGTGCATGTGCTCCCTCTTAGCAGAAATAGGGTAATGTAATGTTTCTGTGCTTCTTAATGATCTTTTAAAAATAAAATATTTCAAAACAATTATTCAATTTTCTACCAAGAAGCTGGTAAGAACCACCTAGTGAATATAGCTTGTGCGCCACTCCCTTCTTTCATGCCTCCCTGCTTACGCGCCACCTGTTTGCGTTCCACTCAACTTTCATTCCAACCTGCTTATATGCCACTAACTACATGCACTTCACTATTGTGCGTCGATCACAACTTGTGCACCGCCTTTGGCTTATAAACAACAAACATCTTGAACACTACTCCATGCTTGCCTCCCCCTTGGAACTTTCATTCCTCACAGTATGCACGCCTCCCTACATACATGCCTTATAAATAACTCCTGACTTGCATGACACATCATCTTTCTCATCACATTCTAATACTCGAGTGCTCAGAGGTCAAATTTTCTCTTAAATGTTGATCATCAAAAAGTGAAAAGGGTATACATATATTTATAGGCATTTTGGTGACTTGCGAAAAACATACACGTGCACACCATTCTTACTTGTGTGTTTCTGTATCACTTGCATGCCACTCCATCACTTGCACTCCACTACATCACTTGTTCACTACTTTCTTTCCATTGTGATATTTTGTTGTGAGGATTGTGAAATATGACATGATCACCATATACACATTCACACCGATTTTTTAATTGCGCACGAATCATTAACTTTCACGCCACTTTATTTCCTTTGTCATATTTTGATGTGATGATCTTGAAGTATGAATTTCACGCAACATAAACTTGTGAGCCACATATTCTTTTGTGCCACACTTTCACGCAACTTTTGACTTTTGCACCACTTTCTTACCTTTTCCAAAAACACTTCTTTACTCCCTTATCCTTCATAAGGCATGCATCACTAGTTCTTAAAACTTGTGATATTTATGAAATACAAATCTGAAAAGTGTCATCATAGTTACCATGGGATGTATTGTAACTTCCCTATTGTCCATCAACCACTAATACAATGTGAATTGATTTCCTTTCTTCCCAAATTTCATTGAAAACAAAACAAAATACCTGAAAAGGATATTCTTGATAATTATCTTTGTCCAAAAAATCTCCCCCTTTGAATTTTGTTGTCAACCAATATTCATAAATCACTAAATTTTATAATCTCAAGAAATGGATTACTCATCAACAATTCAAAGCCTATGTGATCTAACTCATTGTAGGAAACAAGAATTATTTATAGCAATAACATGTTATCCAAAAGTAGTGACTATGAATCATCTACAACCTTCTTCTCCAGCCTTCTCCGAAACATACTAATATTATTTTTCCTCCAAACCTTCCTCCGTACCTTCAACTCCTGGTATACATAAATAATTTTTTTAACACAACCACTCCAACAAATTATTTGAATAGTTCACACATATACATGTTGAATTCACAACATACCCACAAATCCGCCTTTATTCAAGCATCCATAAGGATAGATTTATGAAATAATTTTACCCCTTGAAAAAACTATCCAATGGTAATAATATAGTGGGGAAAAACACATGTACCTCAATCAAGAGGATGATGATGTTTGATACACTTGTTCAACCACAATATGGAAAATCAATCCTTAAGTAATAGTTTCATGAATATGTCAGCAACTTGTTATATTGTAGGAATGTACTCCTGCTTCAATTCATTGTTTTCCACCTATTCTATGATAAAGGGGAAATTTACATCAATGTGTTTTGAACAATAATGGTGTACCGGATTTCTTGAAAGATTGATTGCACATAGATTATCACATCCCAAGAGTAAGGGTATCGTTACTTCTACAAGTAGATAATCTAACTGAGTCTTCATCCACATAAGTTGAGTAGCATCTTGAGTGGAAGCATCATACTCAGATTCATATATTATAAGAGTAACTGAATTTTGTTTCATTGTATGTCTACTAACACAACCTTTCCCTAAAAGAAAAATTCCCCAAGTTGTGGATCTTCTATGATATACATTTCCTGCCCAATCAGCATCTGAATACCCAAAAAAATCAATATTTTCTGCACCATCATAACTGATTCAAAAAAAATTTGTGCCTTTTATATATCTGAGAATCCATATTCCAACAATTAAATCTTATTCGTTAGGATCACTATGAATCCTTTCACATAAGGTAACAACATAACCAATGTCGGGTTTTGAGGTAGTCAAATATAATAATCTTTCGATCAGCATTCGAAACTCTTTATGATCAACTTCATGGGCTTCTCCATTTTTAGAGAACTTGGTTCCCACAAAAATTAGTGTGGAAATTGGTTTTGGATTTCCCATTCCAAAATACATCAGAAGTTCCGTAGAAAACTTCTATTGAGAAAGAAAAATTTGGTTCTTTTTCTATAATATTTTTAACCCAAGAAAGTATTTCATTTCTCCCAACATGGACATCTCAAACAATTTATTCATCTCTTCAGCAAAATCTTTCACAAGATCTTTCATCATTTCTAGCAAAGACAATCTCATTGACATAATAAATTACAATTAGAGAAGACTCATGACATTCCTTGACGTAATTATTGTTTTCAACTATTCCTTTTATGAAACTAATCTTCCTTAAGAATTTATCTAGTTTAGAATACCATGCCCTTGGAGTTTTCTTTAGCCCATACAAGGCTTTATTTATCGTACACACATAACTATCATATTTCCCTACAACAAATCCATAAGTTTGTTAAATGTAAAATTCTTCATCAGGATTTACATTTAGAAATGTAGACATCACATCCATTTGAAAAAAAAATAACCTCATTTTATAATAATAGAAAGAAGTATTCTGATTATTTCCAATCATTCCACTAGAGAAAAAGTCTCATAAAAATCAACACCTTCAATTTTTGGGTAACCTTTTCACACTAATATTTCCTTGTTCCTTTTCACTACACATTCTTTATTCATCTTGTTCTGGAAAACTCATTTTGTAAAAACAACATTTTTGTCATCTAGTTGGGGTACAAGTTCCCGAGTATCATTCCTTTCTATCAGATCAATATCTTCATTCATAGCCTGAATCCATTTTGGATGCTCAAAAGCTTCATTAACATCATTTGGATCCACTTTTGAATACAAAGAAGTATGTGTAACATAATTTTTTATTTTTCTTATTTGAACCCTCTGATGTTGATCACCGATAATGTTCAGAGCCTCCACTCACTTCCTCAACCTAGGATGATCGGTTCGAATTTCATCATCATCACTTGAAATTGATGAGTCTAATTCTTCTTCTTGAGTTTGATTACCACTATTGGTGTCATTATAAGAATCATTAACAAGACTTTTCATGTCCTGTTTAACTTCTATATTGGAAAATGGCTGGTATTCATTATCAACATTTTCAACAATTTTCCCACCAGTAGAATCAATGATTATTCCTATTTAAATGTTGAAACATCTGTATCTTAGGACATCTAGAGCATTGCCAAGAAAAATTCCATCATCTCCTCTTTGTTCAAAATTTCCAAGGTTTCTACCCTTTTTCTTTTTGATGCATGGACTCAAAATACACATAACTGTTTCAAAATTCATGTTTTTTCATAAAACATTTCATATAGAGTCACATCTGAATGTGGCCTATAGAAACATTGATTCTTAATATACAATTCAAGACCCATGGATTTACTCCAATAATAATGAGAGAGACCATGTTCAAGTAGCAATGTTCTCCCCATTTCAACCAGACTATCAATCTTCCATTCAGCAACCCCATTTTGTTGAGGTCTGTATGGTGAACAGGACTCATGTTGAATTCCATGTTTCTCAAGGTAACATTCAAAATATTCATTCTTATACTCTCCACTATTATTAGTTCTCAACATTATCATGGAATAATCAAATTACTTATCTGCTTTCCACATGAAACTCCTGAATATTTTTAGAGCTTCTAACTTATGTCTCATGTACATAACACAAGTAATGTGATAAAGGTCATCTATGAAATTAATGAAGTACTTATCTCTATTTGTTGATTACATGGTAATTGGTCCAAATATATCAGAATGTATAAGTTCCAATTGCCTTTTTGAATGAATGTCAACTCTCTTATGCATAGACTTATTAATGTTCACATTCTCAAAAATAGTGCAACACCAATATCTTATTCTTGATAAATCATGCATATCTCAGGCACTATCTCACGTTGATAATTTACATATATTTTTCTAACACATATGTCCCATAATTTTATGCCATAAATAATTTTCATTAACAATACTAATATAATCAGACTTTTGTATATCACCAACTTGGATCAAGTTCCATTTTTTATGTTGGCCTCATGTAACTACCTTTCCATCATTTTCATTTTCCACAAGAAACCCATATTTCCCAAAAATAAATTTGTTTCCATCATCACAGAGTTGTGAAAAACTCAAAAAATTGTGTTTCATCCCATAAAAATATAATTTTTTTCCTTGATTTCATTTTTTTCTTTCTCGATGATGGCTGATCTAACACATTTTATCATCATAAATTCATTATTTCCAAATGTAACTATTCCGTCATTTAACTCTTTCACATTATTTAGCAGCTTTAAATCTCCTTTAATTTGATAAGAACACCCACTATCAAGAATTCATGGATTATTTCCTTTTGTTTCTTTCAAGGAGGTTTCAACAACAAAATATTTGTGTCCTTTTTTTCATTCTTCACCTCTAGATTCTGATATTTGTTAAGAACCTTTTTCTGTGTGGGAAACAAAACAAGACATCTCTTACCAAGATTTCTAGGCTATTCACATATTTCACAAATAGTTTCCAATGGTTGGAACCTTTTTACATATTTCAAACTATCCTTATTAGATTTCTTCTAAAATTAATTCTCGTAGTTCCCTTTTTGTGAGGATTGATTCCCCTCAGACCTTGTATTTCATAACCTGTGGAAGAGTACTGATGTTTTGGATTGTACCAAATCATGTTTTCAATGTGTTTGAATCCACCACAATACCAGCAGTGAACATAGAAATAATGTTTCCCCCTGAAACATATATACTGACCGGAGTTGTGAAAATACTTCTCAACAACTTTCTTAATATAACTCTACTAACCATCGACCTTACTAAATTCATTCATAACATTCTTCTTTAGCGTAGATTTCTGTTCATACTTATCAGTACCATAAGTAGTATAAATCATTCTAGACATATTATTTTTATGTACTTCGGATTTATCGTCACTGCTGACTTTGTCCACATACATAGCCTTCCAAGCATTGTTCTTATCAGAAACAGTTCTATCTTTCCTCTCAACCTTTAATGGTAACATTTTTGGATCATTCTTTTGTTCCTTCTTATCAAGACATTCACCAAAATCTAAGATATATTACTTGAAACTAATATTCATTTCATTAGCTTTGTAACGACTCTGTCATACATGTTCCAAATCTTCTTAATTTTCCTTTAGTATTACTTTAAGACGATCATTACGATTATTTTAATTCTCAAGATAATTATTCAGATCATCAATCTCTTATTCCATCTTTATATTCCAATTATGAAAACCTTCTTGATTGTTTAATATGGAATTTTCATTTATCAACTTATTTTTTTCCTTCTCCTTCCTTTTGATCTTCCCCAAAAATTCTATCAACTATTCTTTCAAATGATATTCAAGTTGAGTTTCTTCTTTTTTAGAACTTTTTCCCCCGTAATATTCATTAATCATTGCTACAATAAAGGTATTATCTCTAGCTTTCTCAATAAATTATTTCTTGGATTCTACTTCATTGTCTTCTTCTTTATCATCATTAGAGAAAAAGATTGTTTTTTGGGATTTGAAAAACGTTTTATCCTTTACCATTGAAAAATATTTATTTTTCTCAGCTTGTTTCTTCCATGACTTTAGTGGAATTTTTTTATCATAATCAATGTATTATTCTTTATTCTTTTGAGGATATTTAGCTGTAAAGTAACCAATAGCTCCACACTCAAAAAATTTCATGGGAGTAATCCCCTTGTATTTACATGTACCTCATTTCACATTCATAGAAAACAAGGACAAAATTTCATCAAAATTTTCACACACCTCGTCTTCAAAATCAGAATCCCCAGTATCATCTTAAATAAGAGTCTTCTTTGACATCTATCTATTTTCATCCTTGAATGAAATTTCTCTATAATCTTTTTTTTAAATTTATAGTATTCTCCCTTCTCATTTCATAAGTAATGAGAGAACTATGAAAATCGTCCAGAGATACTATTTCAGGGTCTTTGCCTTATAATGAAGACACTTTAGCATCAAACTTGTCAGGTAGAATTATCAAGATCTTATCAAGAACTGTAGATTCATCAAATTATTCACCAATACATATGATGGTACCAACATTTTCATTTACCCTAATAGAGAAGTCCCCAATAGAATCAGATTCTCCCATTTTCATGTCTTCTTACTTCATCCTCCAGATTTGTAGTTTTTCATTCTTCACTATTTTATTTCTTTCAGAGATGTTCTTCCACTTATCCTAGATGCCTTTAGCTATAGTGACACCTTTCACTCTGAAAAAATCACTTTTGGAAAGATATTATAGTAATGAATTTGTATATCATCCATTATTCTTAAGATTATTTTTTATCATCCGGTGTACGAGGAACCTTATCATAAATAGGAGCAAATCCATCAGTTGTAGTTTCATGAAATTCATACCCAAGAGAAATAAGATAAGGAATCAATATATCTTCCCATATATGATAAATATTTCCATAAAATATCAAAATCCCCTTAGTATTCATAAAATTTATATTTTCCATCACAACTTCACTTCAAAACATCAGCAAAGAACAAACAAAGTTACCCTTACCTCCGATACCAATTGTAGTTCCTAGTCAGGATCCATGTATCACTAACAGCGGGAGAGTTGAATTAGTGATATCGATTTTCTTTTTTATGATTACTTATTTTTTAAACAACCTTTGCCTCCTATTAAAGAGTTTATTCCCTTCCTAACACAAAAAACCATAGGAACACAAGATCTACAGGGTTCACTAATCAATAAGAGTGGCAATGTCCTTGGTATGTTATGAAAACAATCTAGTACTACACAATTAACTAGAAATAATCCTTTTATGTGGAATACAAGGATTAGGATATTCTTGTACACTCGTGTAGCACTTTGAAAACATTCCAATAATGCATGTCCTCCCTCTTAGAACAAATAGGGTAATGTATTGTTTCATTGAATCATAATGATCTTTGAAAAATCAAATCTTTCAAAACAATTCTTCACTTTATTACCTAGAAGATGGTAAGAACCTCATGGTGTAAAAAACTTGTCCACCACTCTCTACTTGCATGCCTCCCTACATGAGTTACACCTACTTTCACACCACTCAGCTTGCATGCCTACCTGATTTCACACCACTTACTACTTATGTGCCACTATTGTGAACATCTCACAACTTGTACACCACCTTTTTCTTATACACAAATCTCTAATTTTGCTTCTCTTGAAACTTGTGCGCCTCTTTTTCTTGCGCACCACTCTACTTGTGAGCCATACATTCTTTTCCCCTCCCTACTTGTGTGCCTTATAAATAACTCATGGCTTGTGAAACACTTCATATTTCACGCTAATTTATAATAATTGTGCGGTCTGAGCTAAAATTTTCTATTAAGTGTTGAGAATCAGAAAATGAGGAGGGTAGTCATCTAGTTATATGGATTTTCGGGACTTGCGCATCGCATACACTTGCGTGCAATTACTACTTGTGCACCACTCCATCACTTGTGTGCCACTCCATCACTTGCACGCCGATCCTTCACTTGCGTGCCACATTCATTTCATTGTAAAATTTTGTTTTGATTATTGTGAAATATTACTTGTAGAGAACATACACTTTCACACCTCTTATACTTTCCCACCACTTTTTGACTTGCCCACCAATATTTAACATGACCCACACTTTATTTCCTTTTTCATATTTTTATGCGATGATCTTGAAATATGACTTGAACGCAATATACACTTGTGTGCCATAGATACTTGTGCACCACATTTACACGCCACTATATTTCCTTTTCCAAAAACACTTCTTTACTCCCCCTATCCTTCATAAGGATTGCATCACAGGTTCTCTAAAATTATTATATTTGTGAAATAAAAATCTGAAAATCTTCTTCATAGTTACCACTGGAAGTATTGTAACTTTTGTATCTTCCTTCAAACACTTATACAATGTGAAGTGATTTCCATTCTTCTCAAACTTCCATAACAACAAAAGACAATACATGAAATGGATATTCTTCATAATATGCTTGGTCCTAACATACACATCAACAGTGTTCCAACTTAGATAAATGTAAGAAGTCAAATAACATAATAAAATAAATAGGACTTAGTACATGTCCTTAAAAGCTCCCATCCCTTATCACCTTCATTATCCCAAGATAGGTATCTGAATAAGGAACCTATAATAATCATGGTAAATATATATATAATTGTAGAAATAAAAATGTTAGACAAAAATGACCAATACCCCATTCTTGTTCTTTAACCTAGGATATATTTTATGTGTTAACAAAGTTTTCTTTAAGCACCAAAAAAGTATCACAATTTACAAAGGAAATAATGGATGCATAAATAAACACTTCCCATATATTATTATTATTATTATTATTATTATTATTATTATGTTCAAGTAGTAGAGTTGGAGTCCAAGACCATCCGAATGGTATCACTACTGTACATCCATCAATTAATCCAATACCACCGATCCCATCCAAGGAATATTTTGAAAGACCAAGTATTTCTTGAGTCATGTATTTAACATGATTCGGTCCCAGTATCTCATAGAAGGAGTCAAGTATCACCGTAGGAATGGCATAGAAACTTTTCCAATGAGTAAATCCCTAAAAGTCTCTCTGGGAACCAGTATCACTAATTATAATTTTAGAAATCGAGTAAAACACTCATCTACCAACACCTAAGACATCATGTTCCTTGTGTAATGTGGTACCGGTGAGGAATTGGGATTGCTTGTGTAGTCTTTAATAAAGAACTCACGTTGTCTCAACACCGTGACATTAATTCATTTTCAAGGAAGAAGGTGTCAAAATATATGTATTTATAATTTCTTCAAAATAATATGTGTAACTCAAAGCCACAAACTAATGATCATTCTAGTAAAACAGTTAGAACCAATGAAATTTATCAGTGAATGTAGAAAAAATTAACATATCTCTTTTATAAAGGAATATTTTAAAAATAACTTAGTTATAAAGACAATCATTAGGCACAATTTAACCAACATGACCCATGGTTCAGGGATCACAATTATATTGAATAATTTAATTTAATAAAAACTCAACAATAGGGTTTACCAAATATATGAAATTAATTAATTAAATTAATTCATGGCTAATGAAAAATAGGAAAAGAACAATATAATACAAAGAGGGGCATCCAATGATGTTGTAATAATTTTAATAGGCTAGATTATGTCAAACAAGGGTGTAAAAATTAAGAAAAAAATTTATTTAATTTAGAACATCTAAAATTAAACATCTTTAGTAGGCACAAATGAGAGACACAATATAAAATTTAGAATACACAACAAAATGAGTGAAAAATATAGAAGACACCCTACCTTGTACTCATAATGGATCCTACGCTAAGAAATTATCTTTGATTTGACCTAAAATGGAAGAAATCATACTATTTTAGATAATACCCAATTTCTAGTAAATTCATTGCACAACAGATCTTCTGAATGATTGAGATCAAGATCAAACAATTCTTGGTGAGTGAGGTTAGACTTACTGAGAGATTTTCTAGGAACAAAATGACGTCGAAATGAGAGGAGAAACGAGGCTTCAATGGGCTTCCAAAGGAGACGTGAGGTGGTTTAGATCACCATAAAAGGAGAGGAACGACGCACCAAGAAAGGGGGGAGGAAGAGAGAATTGAATGAAAAAGATAATAAAGAATGAAAAATAAACATGAAAAAAGAAAAAGGAAATTAATTAACTAATTAATAAAAATAAAATGGTCAATGAAATGAAAAAATTATTTAAAATGGGTTTACCCTATTGTAATTATTATTTATTTTTTCCTTACTATTTCAATTTTATTATTAATTTTTATCTCTATTTAAATTCCACAAATTTTCATTAAATTGTTTTGATTACTTTTAACTCATTTAAATTATTTTGATCCCGAACGCTATGCTAGGGTGTGACATAAATTTTTTACATAAATCTCATGCAATTATTTAAATAATTTTAAAAGTTTTTTAGGACCCTCAATAGGCTGTTCTTGCATATTCCATATATCTCCTTACGAATTTGGACATAAAAATTAAACGATCTGCACCCTTGTTTAAACCGATACGTTACAAGAATTTATGTGATCAATTATTAATATTTTATGTAACCCAAAAATGTGTGTGTTATATATATACACATCATAATATTAATATATATACACCGATATATGTATATATAACTACATATATTTTAAATCCATAGATACAAATATATATATGCAATATATATATATACACTAATGTTTTTGTCTCAATATAAATATATTAACAATAATTAAAATAATTATTAGTTAATACAACCCGTCAATGAAATAATTAATATTTTAATGATAACAACCATTTAAAATCAGATAACAACAAATAAATTAATATTGATTTCACTTTTTTATTTTATTTGAAAAATTAATTATATCATAATTATTAAATTTTACAATTATTTTTTAAACCACGAACACATTTATTAATAATGAAAGTACATTTTAATTTTTGTTCAATGAAAAAAAAAATATTAATAAAAAAATTATTATTATTATTTATAAATACCCAAAAAAATATTTATAACCAAAATAAATTATCTTGGGGTATGATATGACAAAACATCTGACGCTCACTAAAGTTATGCACATCATAGGGTAAACCCCACATACCATAACTATTGGTGGTCTCATATTTATCATAGGATGCATTGTTTTTTAGAAAATAATTATTTATTATATAAAAACTGGAATAATAAATTTATTAAAAATAAAGAAGGTATTGTCACATGCGAGGATTCCAAACACTGGAAACGAATCAACATTGTACCCTTGTTAGGGTAAACCTAGTGTTCTGAACCTAATGGTGGAATCATATTTCTCATAAAATTAAGCATTTGAGAGTTATTTAATTTATTTTTTTGAAAAATCAAACCTGAATATGAATAAGTATTTTTAATATTTTTATTCTATCAACTTTGATGGTCTACGGTTTTAAAAACCCCACACTGACTCAGTGTCTGGCTAAAAATATATTTTGTAAAATTTATAAAATTGAAAAAGAATGTTTTTAACCCATATTTAGTTTATCTACTATCATAATGAAATGGTTATGATGTCCGGTTTTAAAAGATACCTTCCAAGCTAACAGAAAAATTTAATTTCCTCTTCTTTTTCATCTGGTTCAAAACATAGGGCATTGTATTTCAGATGTTAGTAAACAACAAACTATTATAATGGATCATAAAAAATGGATTAATAAAATTTATAGATTTTAGTTTTCCCATTTTTATATAACTACATAATGTGAAATTTATTTTTAATGAATGCAAAACCAATTGATTATACTAGTTATATTTTTATAAAAACAATTTTTTACCCGACCGAAATAGTTTCATCATAATAAATTAAATTAATTAATGTTAGTACATTATATGAATGAAATTTATGTATTATATGTTAAATTAAATATTTTTATGTTCTCTGAATAGATTTTATAGGTGTATGATAAGAATAAATCTAATTTTATACACAAAAGGAATATTTTTCTACAGATATTTTTTCTTCCTTTTAATGTCGTACATATTTTATAATTAAATTATGAAACTATTATAAATTATATTTTAAAACACATATATTTTTAAATTACTAATATCAAAATTTTGATGCAGTGATTTTTTAGATTTTTTAATATATTTATTTTCTAGTGAATATCAAAAAATACCATTTTTATAAAAAACAATATCTATATTTCAAACATTTTAACGATAAATTTAATGCTGGATTCGATGTTAAATAAGTTATGCTTTACTATTAATAATAAAAATATATTTTAGAATAAACTTCAAGAATTAATTTTTTATAAAAATTTATATATATATATATAATAGGGAATTTTTCTAAAAAATTCTTTTCTTTGCATTTTCCCTAATTAATTTTAATTAAAATTAATCCACTTCTATGTTTTAAATTATGGAAAACTAAAAATAAATATTTAATTATGAGGTTTAAATTTAGTTAATATTTCCCACTTATTTTTTAATAATATGAATAGTTAACATAATAATTTTTATCATTATATTCAAGGGTAAATTAGGTAATAATTGTGTAAAAATAATATGATATGGGTCATAAATTTACCCCAAAATTTGACATAAATTTATTTTAAGGGTATTTTTTGACCAAAATCATACAAGGGTCCAATTTTTTACCCTTTGGAGCCACATGGCTGGCATTTAGGCCCTTATATAATTTTATTTTATGTAATGTCAAACATGACACCTAATTGTTTTTAATAAATTTATCATTTTCAATATATGTTCATCTAGAATATATGTTCAAAATTAAATTGTATTTTGAAATATAAAATATTTATATTTATCATGGTTCTTTATTTTTCATTTTTTGGAATAAATAATTACCTTAAAGGTTTTTACAATAGTGATGCAATAATTATTTAATTATTTGAAAAATCAATAAATTTATTTTAATTATTATAATAAGAACCACTAATTGAAAAAAAAATGTTACTAAAATTTATGGGATGAGTATTTTTTTAAAATAATTCCTGGGATGGATATGATATAATTATTTTCATTAGGAAGTAGTTATGACCCCTATTATACATTATTAAGTTAAAAGTCAAACATGTTATACAATTATTATCACTGAGTACAAATTTCTAATATGGAGTTATCCAAAATATTTTTTCAACTGTAAATATAAATTTTGAAAATTAAATATTTATCTACATCATAGTAATTTTTAAAAAAAAATTCATTACTGAAATAAAAATAAGTTATCACACAACACTAAATCAATATTATTCAATTATTTTATAATTCAAATATATGACATTATAAATATTAAAATAAATATATTTTTGAGATATTAATGATGATAAAATAATTTCATATAAAAATAATACGTATTGGGGAGGTATTAAAATTATTTTCCATAATTTCTATTGTTATATTGATATCCTTAATGTCAAAGTAATGAATAGTATGAAATTTGACAATAATTATATTTTTTGGAATGAATATTTTCCTACATTAATTAAAAATAAAAAAAATAATATATTAACAAATTGGAATAAAAATGGTCAAAACGTGATCCTGTGTCCATTTACAGTCTACATGGAAGTATGAAGATCTAAAATTTCTTTATTATATTTCATAATTTTGTGAAAGTGTGAAAGTTCCCCTCACAAAAACTGTAAAAGGGGAACTCTTCACTATGTTCTTTACAACACTTTCATCCATCTATATTGACCAATACCTACCCATTTATCTTACCAAATTCCAAATATATTTTTTGAAAGTTTTGGTCTTCTCAAAAGAATAGCCCTATTTTCTTAGTGTCCCTATGTATAGATTAAAAGGAGGATTCATTAAGAGAAGGTAATCATATTTACTGACACTTTATAAATTATTTCTTATTATACTTCCTCTATATGTATTTCATTGTGTGATAAAGTAAGAAATTTTGTATAATATATATTTTTATATATTATTATTATTATGGGACATCCATATTAATCCATTCAACCATCCTAGGAATAACGAATGTACCATGTATGTACGTACAAATTACCATCTCAACATCATGGGGTAATATGTATCTCATCAGCACGTTACTTTTATTATTATAATGATGGAAATAATGTATATATATGATAATTATGGTATTATATAAATTTTTTCAATTTTTTATATCATCCACATACTTACAATTTCTCCTGTTAATGGAATGATGTTATAACATATGCATACATATGACTTATAATCTCCAAGATGTGTTGAGATTCATTCTACATGTTCAATAATCATGAATGTTTCTACAACTATATGAAATTGTTAATTATAAAACTTTTAAAATTAATACCATTCTATAAATGGCTGCTTTATATCTAATTAAAATGAACATTGACATTAATGACTAGAAATTCATGTTAATAAAATATGATTAACACTCAGAATAATGAAAATCATTAAATATTATAATTTAATGTCTGGTACTTTTTTTTAAAAGGATAATATAATGATTTATAAATTTTAATATTGATTTATAATAATTTAATAAAATTATTAAAACCATTTAACTATATGATAATGTATTCATCAATAAAGGGAACCATGAGGTAATGGATTTATTAACTCAATTTTCATTCATTGGGTTAAACATCTATTTCATTGACGATCTTAGGATAAGGTTATGTGTGAAATTACTTTTGAGTATCTAATATTTAATTTCCAATTTTTTTATGATTATTTATTCATAATCCACAAAATGTATTCATATGATTAATAATATGATCTATTTAAGTGAATTCATCTCAGTTTGACTTTAATGAGGAATATTTTACTGTTACTACTCTATTTCATGTATATGATGTATATATTATTGGTACCCATGGATTCGGGTATGTAACCCTTAATTGATGTTTTTTATTTTTATAATGTTTAATGGTAATGTATTGGGGAGTTGGGGGAACATTGGATGTGGTTTGGGTAAAAAATGGTAGTCACATGGGTGGTGCACAATTTGTCTAACCGTGTGGCCAAACCATGCACCATGGTTTTCATGAGGCGGTAGCTCTAACATGGTTGGATCACATTTACATAGACCAAGAGAGGGTCTTCCTAGGTAGTAGTTAACTCATTGTTAGAGTATGATTTGTCAAACCATGCGAACTAGTAGTGCAAATGGTTTAAGTGAGATCCTAAAAAAGGGGATCTCACATGTTTTTGCCTCTATGTGGCTCATTTTTTTTTCATCAACCACATTAACATGGGATTTTCCTTTTCCTAAGTCCAAATAAAGTTCTCCCATTTGTATTAAGGCGATCCTAAGTCTTCCCTTGATGAATTGAAGATGTATTCTTGAGGTATCTGATCATTCTTCGTCGTTCATGATCGGTTTCATAGATCTACTTAGATCAACATCTCCTCTTTTCATTGTTTCTTGTCTCTACACCATTTATGGGTAGAACATGGGGGTGGATTCATATATTTTTTGATTTGGTCTTGATCATTCTAGGAGAAGAGATCTAAGGTGGGTTAATGTAGAATTGAACTGATTTTCCTGTCTGTTCTTCGTTTGTTGGGGTTCTCATAAAAACCTTTGAGGTATGAGTATTATTTATCAACTCCACTTAGTAGAATTGAATGGAATGCATTAAATTTTTTTTAGTGTTTAATTTATTGTTAATTGGTTATTTAATGCTTATGGAAACCCTTTTGAGTTACGGTTGTGAAATATGGGAAATTGGGCGTTTGAGTAAAGTGCATTTTATATTGGTTTTAAAATATGGATTTAAAAAAGTGTATTTTTCTAGATTTTTTTCACATTAATTGGATTGGATGTTTTTAATAAAATTTATGGTTTTATTGAAATGAAATGTTTCTTTGAAATTAGTTGATCTTTGTTTTTCAAAAGAAAATCAGTTTTATTGAAGTGGTTTGTTTTGGAAATGGTAATATTTGGAATAAATGGTATTGGGGTATGTTCATGAATATCAGGACCTTAATAAGGGATGAAAACCATTTGGGTACATGGGATGTGACCCTAGATTTGGAGCTTGATTCATTGGTACACAAGGTAAATGGAGGAGAGTCCACTCATGAGTATGAAAATTTGAAACGATGTATCCGTGTGTGGGTGTGTTGTGAACTATTGAATAGGTATTCCAAATGATGATGTGAAGTGGTTTTTAAGCTTATATTAGCTATTTTTCTAGAAAAATAACTTTCTATAAATTGGTGTCATTTAGTTTTGTTTTCACTTGGTTGTAAGTGTTATTTCATGGAACTTGTTTATATTTGGGTATAAAATGTTTTAGAAAATTGTGTTATATAAACTATTTTATGTAAATGTGGAATGATTTTATATCCTAGAGGAAAGAGTAGGGAAGACATTGGAGAAAAACTATAGAGTTTTATACTGACCCCATTTTTTCATTTTGGTTCTTTTATATATTCTATCTTTCGGGGTAGGGAAAAGGGTAACGTTTCCCTCGCTTTTAGCACATCCTCAAGATTTATAGGTTGTTCAGTGATTGTGGAGCATGGAGCTTATAGATAATGGAGTCTTTTGGTCCCTTGAGATTTTTTGGAGGTTTATTCGTTGTGTACTTTGATACTTTTTTGTTCTTCCATTGTGGAACACTTTAATGTTTTTTTGAGATACATGATGTTGTTATTTGTCATTATTTTGTACATGCATCATTTTGTGAATGGTTTGGTTATGGTTTTTTGGTTTATTGGTTTATTTCCAAAATTATAAATCTTTCTCCACTTGAATTTGGATCCCTTTTCCATTTATTTCTTGCCTTTATCATCTTGGGGATATCGGTTATGGACAAGTGATGAATCGTTGTGCTCTCAAGACAATGATAATTAGAAGGTCATTACAAATGGTATTAGTCTGGTCCATAATATGTGGTACAAATGGTATCATCTTTTTTCGTCCTTTCCTAATAAGTGGTCTTTAGTGTTCTTGGTCTTTGAGTTGAAATTTATTCTTGTATATCCTCTGGGATGAGATCTTAGACAGGAGTTTTATTAACAGAACATGAAATGTATAGCATAAAAGTCCATAGCTAACCCTTTTTTGTTGAACATAATGTTATGAGGGAGTTAGGTAAACATGTGTTTAGAGAAACTTTTAGAATATTGGAATCTCATTGTCTAATATTTTGCCAGTGAGATGAGTGTGATAAGCATATTATAGGAATTAAATCCCACTAGGATTGAATATTTCCATTGGAGTAATGATTTATTATTTTTTGCAAGGTGAATTTTTTTGAAAAATGAATTTTTTTTTATAAAATGAATGATTATGAAATGATGATATTTGGTGTATTTTTAAAAATATTTGGTATTTAAAATCATGAAGGAATGTTTCAAATTGTTTGAACAAGTAAAAATGTATTTTTGTTAAACAATGTTGTGACAGTTGATGTGATGGAATTTGAAATGATAAACTATCATTTTCAAGAGAGTGAGACTGATAGAGTTTTTTTTTATAAAATGAAACCTTGTTGGCATCCTCAAAACAAACCCAAAATAAACTGCGGAGAATTTGGTTAGACCTGAACCACGGGTGAACCAAGAGATGGTTCAGAGTATTGTCCAAGAATTTCAAGTAGTGGATACGAGGAACCAGAGGAATGATCCAATGCATATTGATCATACCATCTAGTTCATGATGTATAATCCACCTAAATTTTGGTGTGATCCTGAACCCAAGAAGGATGAGGTGTGGCTCAGTAGGAGAAATTGTATCCTAGATTTCATTGGGGCATTGGTAGAGATAATGTTCATGATGGAGATGTATATTCTTGAGAATCTTTCACGTCAATGGTGCGATTTATAGGTGCATGCTAAATTGGATGAAGTCCATAATATGGAAGGATTTTAAGGAATTTTTCAACAAACAATTCCATCCTTACACATTAAAAATCTATAAAACAATATACTTTGTGATCCTAAAATAAAAGATTCTGTATATCATAAATTATGCAGCTATATTGATGAATTTAGTGCTCTTTTAACCATAATTTTCCTCAAGTTCATCCTTAAAGGCACACATCTTCAAATTGAGACTAAGGTAGGAGATTTGATCGATGATTTTAGTGTTCTGTGTTATGGATTATACAGAGATGGTGAAAACAGTGGCTGGGGTGAATGTTATATCTTAGGATCTATAGGACGATGTATAATAATACCTACTATAAATGGGGGGAACTCAAAGGCTGCGAGAAAGAGGAAAATTGACACCTATTTCCAAGGTGGTAATGGAAATTAGAACCAAATGGATGGATCAGGGAACCTTCCTCCACATCCCCAGAGAAAAGTAGGTTTCTTTCAATTTGGTTATCATGACCACATAAAGTGAGAGTGTACATCACAACCTAGAGAATTTCATAATTTTTAAAAAATGGGACATCTTTAGTTCTATTGTCATTGTGCTCCAAATTTAGGTTCTCGAGACACTTCTCATGTATCACAAGCATTGTATGCTTCGACAGGGAGAGGAAGGAATAATATATCATGTCTGCAAAAAAAATATCCATGGTGGTTATCGAAATACCATGGCTCTTCAACCAGGTAAATCTCATCATGGAAACAAGGAGAACTGTTTAGTTACAATGTAATTGTATGGAGCTGAGCAGGTGATTGTTAATGATCAAGTTGGAACATATATGGTGAGAGGTATGATTCTTTAGAATTATACCGTTGTGTCAGTGATCTTCAATACCGGTGCATCAGATTCTTTCATTTATTCTCGTGTTCTTGATTTTATATGTTTAAAGTTTGAAATTATTCTTTATGTTTTAAAACACCAAATTCCTCCCAATGAAAGAGAATATCAAGACTTTGTGTGTGGAGCATGTGCTATAAATTTTTATGGATTTGAGATGAAATGGGACATCTCAATGTTGAACATGGATGGTTATGATGTAATCATGGATATGTATTGGTTGAAAACATGCAAGGATCTCATCAACTATTATAGAAGAAGAGTTAGATTAATGACTGAGGATGATATCGACCATCTCTTTAGAGGAGGGCGGATGGTAATGAAAGGTTAAAAGAACATGTTGGCACTGATGGTCAGAATTATCTCTTACCATTTTGCTGCACTGACTTTGGAATAAATGGAACAGATCATGGGGAATAATTTTCTATTAGTTTTGGATCTATTTCTAGATGTATTTCCATAGAACTTCTCAGGGTTACCACATATAAGGGAAGTGGATTTTATGATTCATCACCTTCTAGGTAATAATCTTATTTCTATTCCTTCTTATAGGATGGAACCATAAGAGTTATGAGAATTGAATGTGCAGTTGGAGGTTCTAGAATTTAAGGGTTTCATTTGACCAAGTATGTCTCTGTATGATGCACCAGTCTTTTTTGTGAATAATGCAGATGGAACTATTCAGATATTGGTCAATTATTGTAAGATCAACCAAGTTACTATAAAGTAAATATATCCACTTCCATGCATCGATGGTTTTTTTGATCAATTATGGGGAGTTCGGTGCTTATACAAGATTGACGTGCAATCCGGATATCACCAATTGTGAGTTTGGAAGGAAGATATCACAAATACAACTTTCAGAAGTAGATATCTGAAATTCAAATAAGTAGACATGCCTTTCGATCTGACGAATTCACTAATGGTCATCACAGATTTGATGAATAGGTTATTTAAGCGTTTTTTGGACTCGTTTGTTGTGGTGTTTGTAGATGACATATTGGTGTATTCAGAGACAATGGCAGGCCCTGAGAAACAAAAGGAAATAGTGCTACAAATATTGGGAGATCACTATTTGTATGAAAAATTATAAAAGTGTGATTTTTTGATACAATAAGTACGTTTTCAGGGCCATGTCATTTCAAAGATAGTGGTTTCTGTTTGATCCTGAAAAGATAGAGGTGGTTATCTCATGGAAACCACTAAAGAATAACATTAGGATACAATGTTTTCATGGTCTAGATGGTTACAATCAACATTTGGGGAAATATGTCTCATGACTAGAATCAAAAATGATAGCTTTGAAAAAGAATAATTCTCCACTCTAATGGATTGAGGAATCCCATATGTATTTATAGGAACTGAAAGTGCAGCTTACATCGGCACCTAACATGATTTTTCAAGAATCAGGACTGGGGTATTTGGTGTACTTTGTTGCTTCAAGTTTAGGGCCGGGATGCATTATCTTGCATGGAGACCATGTGGTTTCTTATAGTTCAAGTCAGTTTAGGATTCACGAGAAGAATTACCCAACACACGATGAGGAGTTAGCTGTAGTCGTCCATACTTTGAAAACATTGAGACACTATCTCTTTGGGGTAAAATTCACTATATTCACATAAAAAAAGCTTTAAACCCATTTTATCACTAGGAGATTTGAACCCAAGGCAATATAGATTGATAGAGTATCTCTAGATGTTTCACTTTGACTATATGTATACACCCAGAAAAGGGAATTCAATGGTGGACACGTTGAGTAGTAAGTAATATACTCAATTGGCGAAAGAAGCTTTAGATGAATTGTATTTGATGTCAGTCCTAGATGAAATGATTGTAGAATGTGACGATCGAGGTGATTTTATGGTTTTTGTTTTATCTACAATTGTTCCTTAATTGGTAAAAATGTTCAAAGAGGCATAAACATATGTTGTGGAATGTCTGGTTATGAGTTCAAAACTCAATGGTGGGGAGAACATTAAAGGCTGAAAACATGATGGGAGTTCAGTTTTGTGTATTTGAGATCAGTTGGGTGTACCTTTTTTATGAAAAATATATTCATGATTACCACCATTCTTGATGGGATGTACATCCACATACAAAGATGTTGTATATGGAATTGAAGGCATGGTTTTGGTATAGGGGAATGGAAAGAAATGTGGTTGAGTACATATCGCAATGCTTAACTTGTCAACAGGTTAAAGCTGGTAATCAGAGACCTGTGGGTAAGTTGCAGTCTTTACATATACTAGTGTGGAAATGGGAGAATATAATGGGGTATTTTTTTATAGGTCTTAGAAGAACAGTTCGAAAACAGGATGTCGTATGGGTGATAGTGTATCAGCTTACCAAGTCGTCCTATTTCATCACTATTCATGAAACTCATATGGTGGAAGATATATCAAAAATATATATTCAAAAAGTGGGAAACATGCAAGGAATACTAGTTTCAATCCCCTCAGACATAGATCCAAGGATTACATATCATTTATAAAAATCCTTATAGAAAGCCCTTGGGACTCAGTTGACTATGAGCACATCAAATCATCATCTGATAGACAGCCAATTTGAGAGGACAATACAGATGTTGGAAGACATGTTGCGGGCTTCTTTAATGTATTTTGGTGGCTCAAGGAGTATCATATACCATTAGTGTAGTTATCATATAATAACAGCTCTTAGGAATCAATACATATGGCTATCGTTAAAGCAATATATGGGTGTCCTTTTTGTTCTCCAATATGTTGGGTGGAAATAGGGGAATCGTCGCTAGTTGGGTTGGGGATTGTCCAAGAAAAAATTGAAAAGATCCAATAAATAAGAACAAGGATAGATATGGCTTAGAGTCATATGAAATCATATTTTGATCAACATCAAGTGTTGTTTTCATTTAACACAGGTGATCATGTGTTCTTAAGTAACATCCTAAGACTTGGGCAACATCTTTTTGGGAAACGGGGCTTGTTACCTCCTAGATAAATTGGGCATTTCGAGATACAATAATGTCTTGGAGATATTTCTTATCGTTTAGAATTACCACCAGGGTTTAGTTAAATGCATAATTTTTTCTATGTATCTCATTTGAAGAGGTATTAGTATGATCCTAACCACATTGTCAAATGGGATCACGTTGACCTACAGTTGGATGCTTCGTTGATACATATCTTGGTATAGATTATGGATATGAAAGATAATTCCTTACTTGGAAAAAATAATCATTCTAGTTCGGGTTTTATGGGAACATGGTCAAATTCGGGAAGAGATTTGTGAACATGATAACAAGATGAAAGACCAATGGCCAAAACTCTATCAGATCATTGAAGGATCTCTATATTCTATGGATGATAAGACAGATGGTGGGGAGAATGTAGTACCCTATATTTCTAGTATGTAACCCTTAAATGATTATTTTTATGGTTATAAAGGTTAAGGATGCTGAATTAGAGAGTTGGGAAAGTTTTGGATGTGGTTTTTGGAAAAAATGGAAGTCAGCTGGGCGGCGCAGGGTTTTCCAAACCGTGTGGCCAAACTGTGCGCAATGGTTCTCTTGAGGTAGTAGCTCCAGCACAGTTGGATCACAGTTAGGGAGACAGTGTGAGGAAGCCATGATAGGGCCTTCCTAGGTAGTAGCTAGCACACTGTTATAGAACAATTTTTTCTAACCATGCGAACTAACTGTGCGGATGGTTTAATTGAGATCCTAAAAAAGTGGATCTTGCACGTTTTTTCCTCTAAGTGGCTCGTTTTTTTCTTATCCATCCCTGACTTGTTATTTTACTTCTCCTATGTCCAAATAAGGTTCTCCCATCATTCTTAAGGTGATCTGAATGCTTCCCTTTAGGATTTGAAGCCTGATTCTTGAGGTATATAATTGTTCATCATCATTATTGATCGGTTTCATATATCTACTTTGATCTTCTTATCCTCTTCTATTGGTTTATTAGATCTATTCCTGTTATGGATAGATCAAGTTTTGTGGATTCCAAATATGATGAGATTTAGTATTGATCATTCTAGGAGAAGAGATTGATGGTGGGTTCTTAGAGAATCGACCCGGTTTCTAGTTTGTTCTTCGTTCGTTGGGGTTTTTGTCAAAACATTTGAGGTCGGAGGATTCTTTCACCACTCCAAATAGTAGAAGAGATTGGAATTATTTAAAATTGATTATGTGGTGTTGAAGTAATTTTTTTTGTTTATTGAACAGTTGGGGAAACACTTTTGAGTGATGGTTGTGAAATCTTGGAAATTGGGTGTTTGATTAAAGTTCTTTTGCTCTTGGGTTTAAAATATGAATTTTAAAATTTTTATTTTTCTGGAATTTTGAAATATGAATTGGATTGGGTTTTTTAAATAAACGGGATGATTTAATTGAAATGAATGTTTTCTTAAAAATATGGCATAATTTGGTTTTAAATAAAAGGTCAGTTTTATTAAAGATGATTTTTTTGGAAAAGGAATTATTTTCCAAAAATGGTGTTGGTGTGAGTTCATAATTAATAGGTATTTAATAAGGGATGAGTATAATTGGGTTATAAGAGATGTGACCCTGGATTATATGCATGTGTCATTGGGACAAAAAGTAATTGGATGAGAGACCGCTCCTGAGTGTGGAACTGGAAAATGAAGAATTCTTTTGTGGGAGTGTTGTGAACTATGTAATGGATATTCCCTATGGTGATATGAAATGGGTTTTATGTTTTGGATAGTTATTTTTATGAAAAATTACTCTCTGGAAATTGGTTTCATTTAGTTTTTTTTCACTTGGTTGTAAATGGGTTTTCTTTGAACTTGATTATAATTGTGTATAATTTGTTTTGGTATATTGTTTTATATAACCTATTTTATATAAATGTGGTTAACTTTTAAATCCTTTTGGCATGATTTGGGAAGTCATTGGGGAAAACATAATGGGTTTTATACTCATCCCTGCATTGTCACTTTGGTTCTTTTGCAGATGCTATCTTCCAAGATATGTGAAAAGGTAACGTTTCCCACATTTTTAGCACTACCTCATGATACTTATGCTTCTTGGTGATTGTGGAGCTTAGAGAATGGGGATCATTGAGTCTTGTGGTGTCTTGAGGGTCATTGGTTTTTTTATCCATTGTGTACTTTGATACTTTTTTGGTCTTTCGTTGTGGCACAATTTCATGTGGTTTTGAGATACGTGAAGTTGTTTAGTTGTCTATATTTATATCATGAATCATTTAGTGAATGGTTTGGTTATGTATTGTTGGTTAATTGGTTTGTTTTTTTAAGGTTAAATTATCTTCCACATGTATTTTGAACCCTTCATCATTTATTTCCATCCTTTAGCATCTTAAGGATGTCTCTTAAGGCCAAGTACTGAATCGTTGTGCTCTCAAGGAAATGAGAATGAGTGGGTCATTACAAATCCACCCCTTTTTTATTTATGATCATAAGACATTATAAATATTATTTATATTAAATATTTTTTATTTTATCATTTATATGATTATTTCCTAAGCTATATACCATTTTTATGTATGGTATTTACATTGAATGTGATTTGATTGACTAGTAAATAATGTAATATTTGTTTCTTTTACTAAATATATTTTTTTTATAAGGAAAATGGCTTCATGATTTAATTATATGTTTTTATATATAATTAATGTTTCATTAAATGAAGTAATGGGCAGGGATTTAATATTGTAAATCCCCTTGATGAATCAGTTGTCTCATGAGTCAAATTTTCATACCAAATCAAACTGGTTTATACCAAAAAGCATAAATATTTTTTGGGATAGATCATAACATAAACAATCTTGGGGATAAATCATTATACTTCAGATGTCTGAAATTATTCATTCTGTCATTATTGTTGTACCATGTGAATAATCAATTAGTTAGAATAACTATGGTCATGATCCAATATCATGTTTTTATTTATATGGAATTATTTGATCATATTTTATGCATTACATAATATGTTGATGTAATTTATTAGTTCTATGTGAGATTATTTATTTACCTTACCAAGATGGTTATTCTAATTTTTTAATGATATATTCAAATTTACAAGGCCCTTAATAACCATTTGAGCTCACCCTTTTTTTGCTTTCCCTAGGTTCTAAAGAAATGATTTTTTGATTTTTTTTTTTCAAGGCTCTTTTTTTCAATTTTTTGAAGTATTATGTATTATTTTCATTTCCCAATATAAAATGGGCATCGTATTAGATATCATGTTCCAAAAACTAAAATAGTAATCACTCATTTTGGATTTAAATATTCAATCTATACCAATGAAATAATGCAGGGCATGAGATTTGGGATAAATAGTATATGGGATATCAAAACTATTATCAGATAAATTTTAATAAAAACATTGGGAAATATATTTATGAAAAACACATATTACAAAACATAACATTATTATGGTCTTCAATTATAATTATAGAAGAACATTCCAACGAAAATATTTATATTATTTTAAAATTAGAAATGCATAAATATTTCATATTATGTTAATTCTTATTCCATAATTATAATTATACATGGTTAAAAGACTTATGAGATAATCCAGATTATACCATTGTCTAGAAATGGAATCAAGATGGATGAATATTATCCAAAATCATGACCAATGTAGATATTTCTTTATAGTGGTAGCCAATAGATATCGAATTGGAACTGATCATGTGTTATCAATATTAGGGTACAGTAATCAGATCTTGACAAATAACCATTCCTAGAAGGAAAAACCTATTACATATTGAGATTCTATGATTTTAGATAGAATTATGAAATTGGGGCATTTATTATTTAGTATGACTACTGATCCCATGGATAATGAGAAATGGATTAAGTCTTTGGATAAAATATTAAAGGATTTATGATTTAATGAAAAAGATAATGTTACACATACTTTGTATTGTTTCAATGGAGATGTTCGTCAATGATAGTCATTAATCAAGAATTAAAATGAAGAAGAGGAAATAGATATCATTTAATTGAAATAATTGCGAATAAAATATTTGAATAATATTAGACTTTGGAGACAAAAATTATGTTGAAAAGAATAGTACATAGTTTAATGTAAATGGAGGATGAATGTGTCCCAAATTATGATGAGACCTCTATAAGGTTATCAAATTATGCTATGGGTTACATAAAAAAACAAAATGTAATATTGACCAATTCATTAATGGGATTAAGACAAGTCTCTGAATGGTTCTAGTCTCTCAATAATTTTTTTTCATATGATGAAATAGTTTTATAGTCTATCAAGGAATATAATGAATTATCCCTTCCTTATTTCTTCAATAGAAACCAATTGAATAAGATGACTGATGATAAAATCAATTATTATGAAATGAAATGAAATAATGATTTTCCCACATGTGATAACTATACAAAAATTCATATAAAATTCATGAATGAATTTGGAGTTTCTTATAAGTGCATAGAAAATTGTCACTAGAAAAAAAATTAAATAATAATATGTAAATAAGTATTACTTAGGGTCTCATCCATATTGAAATGGGGAACTATGATACTATATTTTTTAATATTCTAGAGAATATACCTCTAAAGAATCTAACTAATCTTTGTCAATAATTTTCTATTAATACAACTAAAGTTGACTGCTTAATATGATTTTGTATTTTGGATCCATAAAATATATTATTTAAGTATTTCATTGATGGAATTATCACCATACATGTTATGAATTGTATATGGATCATACTGAATTACTATTTCCTATTGGATTTGAATTCATATGTTTAATAATACCAAGAAAAGTTTCTCATTTTAAGGATGGCCTTTTTGGAAAAATAAATCATTGCGGAAAAGATAGCACTTACTATGTCCCCGATGTGGAGATGAAAATGTTTGGATAAAGGGATAATTGATATGAATAAATTAAATTAGAATGTACTCACTACCATAGAAGAAATTATTATGTTTTGTATCAAATTTTTTTGGAGGATCATGAGTCCAACCATTTATGAAATGGTTTATGACGAACTCTGTATAAGGCTGGTAATGATTAAGTTATTACTTAACTATTTGAAGATTTATGCATTTTTGGTAACTTGTAGTAACTATATTTCATCTAAAATATAGTTAGAGATATAAAAAATAAATATCATTATTTTATGGATCTTATTATCTGTTAAGTGTGTTTTTCAGTTATTCTCTCATAAAAATTCATTTTTTGGATATTTATTTCTTGATGTATGATTTCAAATGTAAACTAATCAAATAATAACTGAGAGATGAATTTTTTTAAAAATATAAATAGTTCAAGTAATTAAATTTCCTTAAATTTGTAAAAATTTAAATAATTACTCAAAAATAGGAAAAGAAACGTGAAATAAAATTGTATTCTATTGTCATCAACTTTTATGATATCAATGAGTATTTTTTACACCAATGTAGATTATGTCCTCGTGGTCTTTTACCTTCTTTGGATCACCATTATTATTTTGACCAAATTTCCCTATCACTCTCTATAGGTATTTTAGTATTGGTATTCCCTTATATGTCTATTTTTTCATTTCCCACATATGTTCTTCTAAAATGAGTCCTTGTATTGTGATTTTTATTCATCACATTCTATATTATTAAGGGGGTGTTTTATTATTTCATTTAAAATGTTGGTTTTTTTACTATAGTGTTTTCAAATATCAAAAAGATTATTTTAATGATCAATATTTAATTATTATTATTCAATTTATTTATTGTGGCGAGAATATATGACCGAAAGACCGTAGAATATTTCCCTTTTAGAATAATTTTAATTTTTTTTCTATCTTTAACAATATGAATCACCACATTAATCATTCACTACAATCAACTCTGATATTAGATTACATTATAGACAACACTATGTTTGATTTTGTTACATTTATTATCAAGTTCCTTTGACTGCATGTCTCACATTCAAGATTGAGTTTTAACAAACTACAATATACTAGTAATTTTTTCTATTTAGTATGATAGTCATTAACTAGCTATTGTGATGGCGAATAGAAAAAGGATTAATTAAATTTAAAAGATTTCTCTGACGCGTGTTTAAATAATTCCCTAGTGACCAATTAAATTTAAATGAATATAATATCCTATTATATAAAAAAATTGTTTATAATGGAAGTGATATTATATAAATAACTATTTTTATTTTCAAAAAGAAGTTACATTATAATTAATTTAATTAATTAATTTGTTTAAATTATCGTATTTAAATTTATGAATTATACTTGAAATAAATTATTTATACAGTCATCCATCCAATTTTATAGGCATATGATAAAAAAATTAAATTTTATACTTAAATAGTAGTATTCATCTATAAGAAGTTTTACAACATTTCAATGGAGAAATTGTTTTAATCTTGAATTTTGAATCTATTAAAAATTATGTTTTATAAAATGAATAAGATGATTTTAAAAGTTTATTTCAAGATTATATTTGGGTTAATTTTTTTAATTTTTATGAAAATAGTTATCTTAACATGAAAAATGAAACTACAGATTTTTAATGAAAAGTATATTATTTTTCCAACTATTTAACTGTTATATTTTATATTGGATTCAAAGTAAAATTATATATATTATATTATTAATTATACAATTATGTTTTCTGGAATCAATTTCATTGTTTAAATATGAATAAAAACATTTTTAAAATATATAGTGTATATTTTAAAACTATTTAGCTTGGGTTTTCTCAGTTTAGTTTTAAATTTAATTCTAGAATATTTGTGTTTTTAGTTAGTAAAAATGTAATAAATACTTTGAATTGTAATTTCCATATTCATTATATGGGTTCTGTTTATTTTCTGAAAATGTGAATAATAAACTTAGAATTTTTTAAGCCATAGATAAGTGTAAATCTAGTAATTAAGGGTAATAACAATATGATAAGGTTTAGTGAATTACACTAAAATGTGTAATAAGATTATAATATGAGTATTTTTTGACCAAAATCATCTATGGTTTGATTTTATGAAACTTTTTTACCGCTTGGTTGACATTACTTCACTTATTGTATTTTATATCACGAAATGTAAAAATTATAACACTAATCTTTTTAGTAAGTATAACATCATTAATATATGGACATAAAAAATATATGTTTAAACAAAAAATTTCTAATAAAATATAATATATTTATTTTCATCATTGAAATTTATATTTTTCTAGGAAACAAATATTTAACTTATAGGATTACAAAACAATTATGAAATCATTATTTAATTAATGAAAATATCAATAATATTATTTTAATTAAAATTATTAGAACCATTAATTTTCACAAAAACATGAGAAAAAATTATTAGGTGATAAATTTAATTAAATAATAATTCACTTTTTTGATTTGTGACAAATTATTGTCATTGGAAATTAGTTATGCCCACTTCAGTTTTTTATTTTATTAGAATCTAAACAAGTCTTACTCCAATCTTAAATAAGTATAATATTTCTAATTTGGTGTTATCAATAATATTTTGTATAATATTAATATTAAGTGTTAAGATAAAATATTTATCTAGATATAAATAATTAATCTATAATTTTTATCGATGAAATAATAACATTAAATTCTTACACTACACTAATTCAAAGATTTTTTAATTAATAGAAAAATATAGGAAATGATATTAAAAATATAAATATAGATATAGTTTTTCATATTAAATGTAATAAAAAAAATTATATATGAGTATGAAATATTGGATAAATAATAAATGTCTTGGTTGTATGATATTGTTTTATATTGATGTCTTGAATGTTGATGTAATGAATTGTGTAAAATCTGATAATAATGATATTTTATATAATTAATATTTTATGAAATTATTTACAAATGATAGAAAATGTGGAATAATCACAAAGGGGATAGAATATTGTCATGAATGTAATCCCTAATTCATTTATTGATCATTTTTAAATCATTGTATATATAATATCAATTTATATTTTCATATTCATTGAATGTTTTAATATTCCCCTCACCACAATTATAAATTGAAACCATATCCCTCACTTATTCACAAAATACTGAGCCATCTTTATTGAAAAAACCCTACATTTATACCTTCCCATATTCCATTAAAAATTTCTATAGTTGATCATCTCCTCAAAAGAACAACCCTATTTTCCCTATGTGGAGATCCAAATGATAGTTATTTAGGATAAGGTAATCATCTTTACTGGCTCTTCAAAGTTCATTTATTATTTTATATCCTCTTCATTTTTTTACCTAATAAAGTAATAAACCTATTATCATCAGTATTCTGAGTTGTTTTTATGATTATTGGACAACCATATTCTACCTGGTATCCAACATATAAAAAATCAAATCAACATGAGTGTACGTACGACTTGTCATTTCAATGCCATAGTGTAATTATTTTTCATCACCACATTACATGGATGATTTTAATGATGAATATAATTTATAAAAATAAAAATTATGAAAATATATAAATTATAATTTTACTATATAATGTACTTCATTTCCATTTCACCCATTTATGGAATGATATCATTTCTGATACGTGCATATGACCAACTATATCCACGATGCCATTCTATTCATTTTTCATGTTCAACATTCACAAAGGGTTACAAAGAATTATTAAATTAAAAATATAATATTTATAACATTAATATCATTTTTTAAATGATGGATCTATATCCAATCCAATATCACTGGGACATTCAAAACAAAATATACAGGTCAAACATGGCAATTATCACCTGAAACAATGAAACTGATAAAATAATATTAATAAATGTGGAGTAAAATTTTATAAAAGGATTACATAAATTATTAAAAATATTAATTGGTTAAGAAATAAATTAATAATACTATTTAAACCATTATATATGTTTTCAATGTATTCACCAAAAAAGTAAAGTGTGATGTAATGGATTTAACATCTTAATTTACCTTTTTTTTTATAAACATCGATTTCATTTAATTTTTGATGGTATGATTATGTTTGAAATGACATTTGATTATATTATGTTGTATGTCTACTTGTTTTATTTTTATTTATAGTGGATACAAATAATTAATTTATTTGGATAATGAAATGATCTTTGTGTGGGTCATTCTCTTAATTTCAGTACATTGAGGAATATTATAATATTATGATCCCACATTTTTTTAAATGTTGTATATAATGAACCTCAGTTTTAATAATGATCATTAGTCATTAAAATATTAATTTCAATTAAATATCCATAAATTTTTTTTTCATTTATGTAACAACTTCCTAATTTTTGTACCATTTTTATTTATTATTTTTACATGGACTGTTATTTTATTAACAAGGATATAATATTAAATCTATATATCATGATAAATATGAATATTTTTTGACAAAGAATTATTCTTAATGAATTAAATGGATTATTAGATATATAATGGATACATTGTCCTTGAAAAAATTGGTTGGGTTGATATATAGAAAATTCATATGATGTATCAATATTCTCATTAGACGAATCAATTGGCCCTATCAGACAGATTTCTACCCACAAAAATTAAAGTATCCTGAGGATCGATCTTGAGTGAAATTATCTTAGAGATACATATGATTAGTTTATATGTCCTACATTTTCCATTTATTTCTTTTGTTAATTTGTATAATCAATGCGATATAAAATTTTTAATAACTTTCTAGGCTCATATGATTATATATATGGAAGTATTTGAGAATATTTTAAATCTACCATATTATGAGCATGTTATTGATTAATAGAATTTGTGATAAGTTATTTATATTTCCATTTTGAATATTATTATTTATTAAATATTATCTCCATTGTGTGTGACCCTTAAGGAGTTTTTTAACTAGCCTATTTTTTTCATTTCACCATGTTATAAAAAGAGATCATTGAGTGGGTTTCCAAGGATAAAGTTCACTATATTTTGTTAAGCATTATTTTTTATTTTATTTCCCAATGTAAAAAATGGGATTTATAAATTTCTTCTTATTTCCAAAATTGCTACACTGATTAGTCAGTCTGGATTCTAATCTTGTATCAATGCCAACATAATAAAGTATTGCATCAGCTGTGGGATTCTGGGATCATGGTCATTGAAAAAATATTGTATGGATTATTTAGTAGTTTTTTTGTGAGTTTAATTTATATGTTCAATATTTTTGGATGATTTTTAAATTTATTTCATTCTATTTTACATATTTTATTTTGATAGGGTTTTTCATTATTGGTTTTAGGGTTTTCAAATGATGTTTCTTTTAATGTTGGGATTTAGTTGATGTTTAGTGGGAGGAATTTCATTACTAAGGGATGTGTTATAATCAATGTGAAGTAGTTTCATTTATAGAAATGAAATATTTTTTTAATTATTTTTCGATACTTCTTGGACGAATCAACAATTGGAATGGGATAATGTGGTTGTTGGAAAGATATAGTGATTATATGATTTAGATTGAGGTATTGTTTCCTAATTACATAAAACTTGGATTTAATAATGAAATTGATGATGGGTAGTGGAATAAAAATTGATTGTTATTTTTTAAATTCATAAATTTGTTTGAAATGAGAAGATATAATGTGGAATGTTATGTCTATGTTAAATTTTAGTTATTGATTAATGAATGGTTTGATGTTATATGAGTTCAAAATAATATATTATGGTTGGTAACAGTAAATATAAAATTTAATAAGTATTTGATTAATTGATTATATGATAATAAGTTTGTGGCTGTTTGGAATATTTGGGTATGACTGACTAATATTGTGGAAGGTTTTATTTGAGTATTGTAGTTAGGACAATGTGATTAATGTATGACCTTGTAGTAAATGAAATCCTATCTATAAAACACTATTGGTTTGGAATGTGTATAATATTATATCATTAATAAATCATAGTTATTTCATATAAACCACCAACCAATATGAGTTATAATTATGAAGAAAAATTTATGAAAAAGGCTTTAGGTATCATCCATAGTATTCTGGTTATAGAGGTAATGGATAATTGGTTGATCTGTATTCCCCAAACACCCATATAACATAATATGAGTTATTCTAGATCATTTCCTAACGTATATAATTACATTAGGAAATATATTTATGTAATAATATTTTTAAATATAATTTTTACGTTAGATAAAATTCTTTTTATTTTTTGATTTGAATATATAGATGGGGTGTAAATTGTCAGAAGAGGGCATGATGTTAATGTCCTCTTAGTTTGTGTAGCCCTAATATATTAAAAATTGATATATGTTATTGATGTAATATGTGGTGGTGGATATATAGTTCTATTTGTGATGTGGTATGTAGTTATACATATATGTGTATATGGAATTCATTAAATAATTATACATTACTATTGTTAAAGAGTTGGTTTTATCATATATAGATATATACAAATTATTTTGTGATTTTTTGTGTGTTTCAGATAATCAAGATTGAGGTCATGAATGCGCTATACATTACTATATTATAGATTTTGTAGCTTATTTTTCCATGTTATTTCTAAATGAGTTTCAATAGGAATTCCATTTTAAGGGATTATATTTTTTTTATGATATAACATGAATTATGTTACTTTCTTACAATAATAGAGTTAGTTGTTGTATTTTTATATATTAAGTACATTATGAGGAAAATATATTTCGGTGATTATATGCCCTTTTCTCCCTCCAACTAACTATATAATGGAGGTGGAATTTCATGATTACTTCCATATTCACTATCATTTATAGATGGGTACCAAATGGTGATAATTAAGAAAATCAGTTATCAAAGCTATGTTTGACAGTTTTTTAAGATATTGAATTCAAAAAATATTGAGGATTTAATGATGTTAGTAAGTTAACAATACCAATTACACTATCATCTTATAGAGTTTTGGTGATTAGTTGTGATATTGGTGTTTATGGTTCGATGTTATCAGAATCAATTAACATAATATTATTGATCATTAATTATAATATTATCTTTCTTGTAGTGTATATACCTAGTCATGTTACAAGAATAATTATTTTCCCTTATGTTTAGGATGGTTTAATTATATGAAAATTAAAATTTTCTATTTAGATGAAATAAAAAAATACAATGTTCTCATGCATATTAGATTATTTGTTTTTTGTAGTGATGGATGGTTTTCATCTCCATTGTGTGGTTTAGTCTTATGATGTGATATATAATTCTATGGTTAACCACTGGATGGTTGAATTTATATAGGAAGTTGAGTCTTGGAGAAGGATTCTACATGTATTACAATATAATGTTTTTAAAAATTATGAGGGTACTATCATTGATCAGAAAACAATATAGTTGTTATAAGATATTATGACATTTTTTCTCTAATATATTTATCGAAGGGTCATTAGGAAATAGTGGAATATAATCTATTAAGTGGTTCTACTTCTCAATGGTTATTTCTATTATATATATATCATGATGATTTAAATGAATAATGGGATAAATTTCATGATCAATTACACATTAAGTTTCAATAACTGATGATAATGGAAGATAGGTGGTAAGAGTTTCTATCCCATTACAGGGGATCTTGAGTGTGATAATTCTAGGGAATGGATTACATATCTTTTTCTATATTACATAAACTTCATCATAGATAAGGAATATATTTCATAGTATATTCAATAGAATTTGTATCAAATTATTTTATTTTAGGTCACCCTATTCACCCTAACCGTTTATCTATTGGTTGTATCTGTTGTAGAATAGATTTTTAATTCACCTATTTGATCATGGAATTATTGTGATAGATATTTTAAATAAATTTTATGTTATTAATTATATTCTAGGAACACTTTTAAATTTTTAATATAAAACATAAATAAAATTAAATACAACAAAAAAACCACAATATGATTCAGGACAACAAAGTAATACCAAGTGTAAACCATAAAAGACTACAACCAATAACTATATCAGAGTAATAACTGGAAACCAAAACTATGATTATTGTATAATTTGGATGGAAATAATTGATTCAAATAATACAACACACCATGTCTACAACGTCCAAAAAGTTCCATGATCTAACTCCACAATTCATGTGCAATGTATAAAATCATGACACTAAAGAACCATGATACAATGTTTTTACCTATGAATTGATTAACAATATATGCATACACACCAATGTTCCCAAGTAAGATTTAGTATAAAAATCAAAATGATTTCACAAAATTAAATCACATATATTCCAACTATGATAGAACAATCTCGCACATTTATCTAAAAAAATGAATTTAAAACATTTTAAAACATTTTTTTCAAAACCAATAGCATTTAAATAGAAATAAATTTCAATTGAATGAATCCAAACAAGTCATTAAAAAAATTTCTCAAATACATTTGGTACAACCCATTCCATTCTACACAACCAAAGACACACACAGTCAAACCTGGTGTTACAACTTATCCATTTGATGGAGGTACCTCACAACTATTATCCATCCCATTCAATTTATTTCCATAAAATAATGAAAAAAACCATTCCTCACAAATTTTGTCAACTATTTATATAAAAAAAATTATTTTATTGAAAATAATTTTCTAACCAATTTCTCATAAACCAAAACCCAAATACCATTTTAAATTCGTCATTTTAAATCCATGCATGTAATTTCACTTCCCTCAAACAACCAATTTATATAATTCCAAAAACAACCACTAAATATGTCTTCAATAAATATTTACTCAAAAATTTCTCAATTTATTTCAATGATTTTATTATGTTTTAAATAAGGAATTCCTTTTCGAATAAAATGATTTTAGATTGAATCTGCCTACCTCACATACATAGGTGAGAATGATGAATGAAACTAATTCTTCAACGAACCTGGTTGACTCCAAAATACATTCATAGCTCATATTTCATGTCATAAACATAATAATATCTCATATTGGTTGTAATATGTCATCATATATATATCCATAATGGATAATATCAATGAATACAACAGAATTAATAGGAATAAAATAAATAGAAACAACCATGAACAAACACTTTCCAAGGAATCTGGGAACCCAACACACAAAAAATAGCTAACATATTTCACTCGGATCCGGGGGAATGGTCTCCAAATCCATTAGGATTAGAAGAACTGTATTAGGATATTTATATGGGAAAATCATGGTTAATGGTCTAATTATTATTACTTTCACAATTGGTGGATTTCCACCAATACACTATAGGTTTATGATACAATGTTTCGAAAATTGTGCCACAACCATGTGGATATTTTTTCATTAAGACACCCCATGAATAGTATAAATGGATGGTTATTAAAACCATTATCCAAATTTTAATTTCCATCTATCCTCAACTTGCATAGATTCAAGGAGGTCGTGAAATAGTTTTTCCAAACTATGAGCTGACCGTGTACCTACAAATGGATCCCCAATCTCCTATGCATGGTTTCTTGGAGGTGTATCATAGTTTCTATTAATTGTTCTCAAACCACTAAACTCAATAAAATCAACTAAAACAATACAAAAATCCTCCAACCATTAGAAAAATTAACTCAACAACATCAAGTACATGATATAAATATATAATGGGACAATTACCTGGAACTATGGGTGTCACATTATCAAAACTATTAGCATTTCTGTAATTCCCCGACCCCAGTTACCGAGAGTCGGTGCATTATTTTAATTAATTGGCATAATTACATAGAATAAAGTCACAAAAGACTGATAGGTTTAGAAGTCTTGGAAAATATATTACATACATGAATGTTACATTACACTTTATAACATAAAAAACAACATAAATAATCCTGTATGAATGCCATTATTCCATTGGATTAACCATGTATATCAATAAAAATACATTTCTTGAAATACTAGGAAAAATAAAACATTGAATGGGGTGAGCTCAAACGCTCAGTAAGGGTGAGAAATACAGTAGAAACTTTTACAAATAAGCATAAACATTTAAGGCAATGTATAACTAAAACTAAATCCTTTTAAACATGAACATCAGTAGAATATGGAATAAATAAAATGAAATAATGCAATTTACTTATTTGCATGGATATTCTACTAGTTTAATAATAACATGGAATATCAATAACCACTTTCATAATGATGGAATTCATAATGTCAGACTATCATAACCCCATAGTGAAGGCCTCGTGCCATGACTACAAATAAGATTTTGTCAAGGCCTTGTGCCAAGACACTAGTTTGTCTCATGAGACCTACTGATGCATCGATGAGCTATTGCAGGCTCCACCCATCACTTACTAAGTCCAATGCATTCCTCATATGAAAATTTTTAAACATAACATAAACATTTGTATTAAAACTAGCATACGAAATGTCAATACATTACCCATAAACCATGAATGGTATTAAAGTAACACATCCACAGTCAAACATTTCACAAAACATTCAATTCAATATGGATGATTTGTATCATAATAACTAAACATCAAAACAAGTTTAAAATACATTAAAGTATTTTGACATAGATGAAAATGATTTGTAAAACTCATTGAGAGAAATATCCCTTTATCATGAAATCATTTAAAAGTCACATAATTTAGAAAGGAAGATATTTAAAGACATTTTTGAATCAAAGGTCACATACCACTTAGAATATTCTAAAATTAATTAACATTTTAAAACATTCATGACTATTTAAATAAATCCTTAAAAGCATTTTGAAAATATGTACATTAATGAGAATGGGTTGGAAGAATAAATCTTTAAAACATTTAAAACGATGTTTTAGTAAAAATACCCTAAAACAAAATCCATTTGAAAACTATTTTATGTAACATGGACATGGATAATAAATATGTCCTAGTAGATACTTACGTAAAAACAACCTCGGATAATAATGAGATTGTAAAACAAACCCTTACCGACTTGGTAACTTACGAAACACACACCCCATGAAAGAGGTATAATAAAATGAATATGTAAATACACATAAATTAAAGTGTATAACACAAATAATACAATTATGGGCATTAAATACACCACACAAAAGGTAATAGTGGAAATATGATAAGTATCTCATAGGAATAAGGTGTGAGATGAAAACACCTTACCTTGCACTTTCCTTTAGTCAAGGTTACATTTAACCTCCTATATGAGGTCTAGAGAATGTTATTAAATTATACCAGAACCATATTTATATTTATGATATCATAAATTATTCATTTAGGAATTTATAGTACCCATTTAATAATAATTTCCTTGTTATATTAATATTTCGGGTAATAATCGCTTTTTTTATCGTACGTGTTTTAACTTGTTACTCTTGATTGTATCACATAGATCATGATTTAAATACTTCCCGAATATAAAACATGATTTATATATCATATATATTTATAATATAAATATTTATAATAGATGTATATATAAAATATAAAACACTGTTTATCGAGATGGTAGTCTGTACGTACGCATAAACGTTGTTTTCATTTTCATATAGTATTGAACGGAAGTAAATTAATAAGATATATATGTAAGTACATAAATACTTAAATATATAAATATATATATCTCCAGTATCATTATTATGTCCTATATTACATACTTATTAGTAATATATATTCATATAATCGTTGATGAATAGTGAACTTGGAAATGAATCTCATCGCGTCGTGGAGATGGTAATCCGTACGTACGCACGAGAGAAAATAACATTTTTTTATATTAAAATAATATTTAATGTCTCAGAATTTCTGTTTATTATTGTTAAATATTATATGGAATTATTTCGAGACCAAGCACGAAGACGACACATCATTCCAAGGTATAGTGATCCCAGAATGGTGGTTTGAACTTTTTAAGTTAAGTAAGTCGGAACATGTGCTCGGTTGTGGTAGTTTCCAAATGGATGCCTGGATTAATAATATGAACACACTGTTGCGTCCGGGACAAAAACTTTACCTAATAATAAGTCTATCCTTGACTGGTGCAGGTCAAGGGAAAAATATAATTTTTAGACGTTTTAAGTAAAATAAAATAAAATAAATTAACAAGTTTATTTTTATTTCATTTAAGGAAACATCCGCTGCAGTGCGGCAACAGCGCAGCTGTTTCCTAAATTAATGGCGCGTCATAATATCTTCAAAATGGAGAGTCGATGTCATTAATGCTGCTACATAATTAAATGACAACATGTTTCCCTTTTTAATGGGTTAATCAATTTTTGATCGTTGGCGACGTTTGAGAGGAACCTCTCCCGAATCCGCGGCGCGTTAAAGATAACTCTTGGTGATGAACGACGATGGATCGAAGTCAAGAATCGCTACACCAACAACTTTGAAGGTTCTCGAATACAACGGAAGTGTGGTGCCTTCGTCAACGATCGATCCTTTCAAAAGGTAGGGGTTTTTTGTTTCAATTTCATTTCCTCGTATTTGAGTTTAAACGACGAACGCGGATCAACCACGAACAAGTTGATACACGGATTTTTATGTTTTTGTGAGAGGGTTTTAATTGGGATGATTTTTTGAGAAAAAATAAATTATTTTCTTTAGGTTGATCTGTGATCCTTTTAAACCTATTAAAGGGAGTGGATGAACGTCGTGACGAACGATGGTGGAGGTTCATTCCTCAATTTTTTTATTTGGATTTCTTCCCCCTTCTTTCCTCACGCGTTCTTCGCGTTCTTCGCGGGATGATGAACAATGGATCATTGCGCATCCGTTCTGTGACGCAACGATCCCAGATCGAAGGTTCGACACCGCAATGACCTTGTAGAGGTGCGGCGATGATGGAAGACGACGAATCGTACCGGATCGGAAAGAGTGTTCTTCGAGCCTTCTTCATGCAGGAAGATCAGAACATGTTTTTAGAGCCGATAGGAGGCCCGAAAACGAAAGTAGCGGCTTCGGTTTGTCAGGGAGACTGGAACCGGGAAGTTTTGTGATGATCGGATGGCCGGATCGATGATCGGAGCACCATGAGAGGTGCACCGGCGAAGGGCGTTGTCTCTGGAAATTACCAGAATACACGGCATGTACTTACGAAGAACATGCCATGTAGTACTGGTGGTGGAAGCTAGGGTTTCAGGGCCAGAGAGGAAGAACACGGCGTGTGACCCTGGTCACACGACGTGTTGGACCTCCCCCGAAACTCAGCGTGTTCATTGGGTGGTACACAGACACAGGATGAGCTTCACGGCTTCAGGAGGCACGGCGTGTACAGCGCGACAGAAGCATATACGCGGAGCTCAATCTATATCTTGCGGATACGCCGACACGGGATGGATTACATGACATTGTACTCCATCACACGGCCAGGTGAGGCTAGCAGTGCGGTTCACCCCATGTGTGGATTACACGGGTCGGAGTACACGGGTTGGTGACCGTGTATGGGCACATGTCCAGAGTGCACGGAGCCAACCCCAGTTACCCAGACATGACGTGTACGCGATACTACATGTCGTGTACTTAGTTCTTTTTCCTACACGACCAGCCTCCCGTCATGGGCCATTGTACACGGGTTGTACCCGGGGTCAGACAACACAGCGTGTATACTTTCTACACGTTGTGTACTTTTTGGAAAAAAGCTTGGTCCTCTTGTTCACTGTTCCTTGGACATATTTCATTTGGGTTAGTGCCACTTCTTCTCATTCCCTGGAGGTTAGGAATCATTTCCTTTTCAGGAGTATGATCCCTTCAGTAGAACATTATGTGATAGAGTCAGGCATCCATCCAAGTGGCCCGGATCGAGATCCTCTATCCATTCCATACCATAGGTAGAGTCAGGAATCTACATGACCAACTCTACCGAGCATTGATCCTATACCTAGCAGGTGAATTCCGGATGAGTCGCGGTATCCTCCATGGCCCTAGTAGTGATCCTCCTCTGTGTATCGTGATCATTCCCACTCAGGATTGTGTCTCTCTTAATGAGTGTTTCTATCTACCGTAACCTTCCCACTCAAGAGTGTGTCTCCCATAATGAGTGCAGCTACCTCTCGTGAAGGTTCCCGATGAAAAAAACTTCTCGGATGGACGTCATCAGAGCTATAAGACTCGTGGAGTGTGTTCTCCTAGAATGAGTGCATCATAGAATATTCGAACAGAATCCATAACAGGGGTATGTGGTTGTGTGACTTGTCCCTTGACTACGGGGCCGAGTTTGAGTATATCTGGTTTGTACTATATGTTCCGTAGACATATGATGTGCATATTTGATTGTACCTTTACTTTTTGTACCAATTTTTGGTTTTTAGGGTCCTCTACTGAGTATTGTTATACTCACTACTGCACGGGCTTAGCCCGCATGTCTGGTGTCTTGTGAAGACGAGTAGCCATTGGACAGAGTCTAGGGCAGACTAGGACAGGACTATTATTTCTGAGTTCCCTATAGGCCGAGGCATTCCTAAGGCCACGAGCAACAGTCCATGTACCTTTGGTGATTACAGGTTGGAATTTTCAGTTTTCAGACTCTTTTTTGTTTTCTTTTTTCTGGGCTTGTATTTTTGGCCCAGTTTTCTTTTTACAGTACTCTACCTTTTGTTATACTCTGTTGGTTGGGTTTAGTTGTATGCATGAATTCTTTTTCCTGAGTGGTTTTTACATTTCAGAATTTGTGGTCTTGGAGATGTGTGTGTGTGTACATGTACATAGGCAATGCCTCCCATGTTTGTAATATTCTTACTCAGTGCTAGTCACCATCCCCTGGCCAATTGGAGGTGGGATTGGGGAGTCATAGAGCGGGCCTTACTGGGATAGGTCATGACAGAGTGGTATCAGAGGTGGTCGGTTCTACCTTAGGACCAAGAGTCTATGATTTTGGTTTGTGGAAACAATGTTAAGTGTTTCGAGTTCAGATTTCAGGCCAGGGACCCCAGTGTTGGGGCGACAGCAGACGTATCCCTACACCAGGACTCTGATAACCTGCTTTTCGACTTGGTTCACGAAAACACTGGTTGCGGGGAAATAAATGGTACATGAATCATATGGGAATGGGTTGTGTTTTCCATACCCTTTTATGTCAGCTGTCCAGATATAATCAATGACCATACTTCATCTTGATTGTTTACAGGATGCATCTGTGATGCATACTATCCAGCATTCAGCAGCACAATCTTGAGGATGACCCCATCACTGACGAGGCTTCGATATAGGGACCAGATCCCCAGGCATCGCCACCAGGTGGTGCACCTGCTATACCAACACCAGTGGAGCATCCAGTGGTTCCCGCGGTACCGACCGGCAAGGAGAGCAGGCTCAGAACGCTCTATAAGTTTCAGAGATAGAGGCCCCTCAGGTTCAAAGGCGAGCCCAACCCTCAGGCGGCTAAGGACTGGCTTGAGGTGGTGACCAGAGTTTTCCATCTAGTGATGACACCAGCAAACCAGATGGGTATCATAGGAGTGAGCCTTCTACAGGGATCGATGGGATGATGGTGGAGTTTGACCACATAGACTCACGACAAGGATACTCCTTCATGAATGTAGTTTGAGCGACTCCTCAGGGAGGAGTTCTCTCTGGTTACGCTGAGAGCTATGCGCATCCAGGAGCCTCTTCAGCTCCAGCAGGGCAGTATGACAATGGCTGACTATTCCTCGAGGTTCACCAAACTCTCCATGTACTCTATGGATATGGTTAGGGATCCGTACATCAGAGCTCGGACCTTCGAACAAGGTCTACAGAGTGACATAAGAGATAGTGTCGTGCCTCAATGCATTTCCACTTATGTTGGAGTGCTCGAGCGAGCCTTGGTGATCGAGAGTTTCTTGGCGGAGCAGAGATAGCCGCCAGCAGTCAGCTGCAGGCAAACAGGTGTGGAGACACCGAAAGTAGGGAGCTGGAATCAGGAACAGGGATCTGGATGTGGGAAACGTCATAGGAGGACCCAGGATAGGGGATCGATAGTCCAGGGCTCTTAGGCTGGATCCAGTCAGCCTGGGGAGAAGCGATGCTACGCCTGCGACGGTAGGGGACCTCTCGCTAGAGATTGCCCGACCCGTCGAGATGCTGACAGGGAAGTGGTGGATGGACCACCGAGGCAGATGTAGAGAACGGAACAGGCAAACCTGCCAGGTGGTGGACGTGGAAGAAGAGTAGGGAGAGAATCAGGTGGTGGCAGATGCTTCGACTTACTTCCACCACTACCCCAGGAGGTCCCCACCAGGCTCAGGGTGCTGGGGGATAAGGACGGGGACACCTGCATGCGGTTGAGTCATACAACCTAGGAGATCCAGGGATGATTTTAGGTATAATCTATGTCTTTTCTACCTTATCTTCTATACTCATAGACACAGGAGGCATTCATTCCCTTATAGCCACATGTCTTGTAAAAAACCTCGAGATTCTGGTAGAACCATTGACTCGGTCCTTACGCTTGGAGACACCTATGGGAGGAAACTCAATGATCACGCACCTTTTCATACAATGTGATGTTACCCTTGGAGGCGAGATTTTCAGTTGGAACCTCTTGGTGATAGCGTTGAGGCCTTACTATGTCATTCTCGGTATAGATTGGTTGTCTTCGGACGATGCCGAGATTGATTGTTTTAGGCGAAGAGTGTGGTTTGACCGCCGTGATGGAATGAGGGTTTCCTTTATCAAAGAAAAGGAGACCCAGTAAGTTCAAAATGGGCTCATGCATAGGAGGGTGCAGCTGTTCACTCATTAGTTGGCTAGCCTTACCCTCGGAGCTGTAGATGTTGTGAGCTCTCAGTTCCTAGCAGTTGTGGCGGAGTATGAGGAAGTCTTTCCTGATGATGTTCCAGGATTACCTCCCCACTGGTAAATTGATTTCTACATCGTCTTACACCACGGGAAGACACCGATTTCCTCATAGGCATATCAGATGGCTCCCACAGAGCATCACGAGCTGAGGGTGCAGTTGGAGGATTTGCAGAGCAAGGGTTTCGTGAGACCCATCAATCCACCCTGGGAAGCCCCAGTCTTGTTTTCCAAGAAGGAACAAGGAAGCCTGAGGTTGTGCATGGATTACCGGTGCCTATACCAGGTGATGGTGAAGAATTAATATCCACCTCCAAGGATCAATGACCTCTTCGATCAGCTAAGAGGGGCACTGTGGTTCTCGAAGGTTGACCTTCGATCAGGTTATCGTCAGCTATGAGTGCGGGATAAGGATTTACCAAAGATGGCTTTCAGATGCGGCTACGATCACTATGAGTACTTGGTGATGCATTTCGGCATGAAGAACTCCCCAGAAGTGTTCATGGGACTTATGAACCGGATCTTCTAGTCGTACTTGGATAGGTTCGTAGTGGACTTCATCGACGACATCCTTGTGTACTCAGCGTCAGAGGAGGAGCACGAGAGACACCTGCGGATGGTTCTGGATGTACTCCGGGAGCACCATCTTTATGTTAAGCTCTCGAAGATTCAGTTCTGGATTCAGGAGGTCCACTTTCTGTGACATGTCATCTCAATAGATGGAGTGGCTATGGATCCATCCATGGTGGTGGCTGTGTTAGCATGGGAGCCACCTCGAAGCGTGACAGTGGTACGGAGCTTCCTTGGGTTGGCAGGATATTACCGGAGATTCATTACTGATTTCTCCTGGATATCAGCACCGATCATATTCTTGACCAGAAAGGGGAAACCCTTCATGTGGATGGAGAAGTACCAGTAGTCTTTTGAGTAGTTGAGGCAGAGTTTGACGAGTTCCCCAGTCTTGAGATTTCCGGAGGAGGGTGTCGAGTATGTAGTTTTCTGCGATGCATCAGGGACTGGGCTCGACTGTGTCCTGATGTAGCGGCATGTGGTGACTACTTATGGTTCGCGCCAGCTTAGGCCACATGAGGGGAACTATGTGACCCATGATCTTGAGTTGGTAGTGGTAGTCTTCACATTGAAGATGTGGTGACACTACCTCATGGGCGAGCGGTTTATTTTATACTGTGACCACAAGAGCCTCAAGTAAATCTTATTACAGAAGGATCTAAATCTAAGGCAGAGGCATTGGATGGAGTTCCTCCAGGAATATGATTTCGAGATCATCTATACTCCTGGAAAGGGGAACATGGTGGCAGATTCGCCTAGCAGGAAGTCGGGCTCACAGCTGTTGAGTGAGGCAACACAGCTGTTAGTCGCGTTACAGTTATCCTTTGTGGATGGAGAGGATACAGCTTACCTACAGTCGATGGTTGTCACACCTCCACTCTTATAGTGAGTTAGGGAGTCACAAATTGGGGATGTAAACTGTGTGGCTCTATATTCTCAGTTATTCACAGGACATGATTCTGATGGATATTCACAAGGCGGGGAGCACATAATTCTTTTCAAAGGACGTACTGTTGTATTGTTGGTGTTCTAGGAGGAGGTCCTGAGGGAGTTTCATACATCCTCTTTAGTGGTACATCCCGGAGTGGAAAAGATGTACCAGGATCTCCGACAACAGTTTTGGTGGTCAGGCATGAAGAAGGCAGTAGTAGGTTTCGTTTCTCGATGCCTCACATTCCTGCAGGCGAAGGTTGAGCACCAGGTTCCAGCAGGGTTAGCTCACCCCTGGATGTTCTAGAGTGGAAGTGGGATGTAAAATCAATGGACTTCGTGAGAGTCTTACCATGGACGTCCAAGGGGCATGACTCCATCTGGGTGATCATTGACTGAATCACCAAGTCGGCCCACTTCCAAGCCATCAGGGAGCAGAGTTCTGTAGAGAGCTTACGGTGCCTCTACATGCAGGAGATAGTTCGGCTTCATGCCATCCCCTCGACTATAGTCTTGGATCGAGATTCCTGCTTCACATCCCTATTTTGGAAGGGATTGCAGGGGGCTTTTGGGACTCAGCTACGCTTGAGTACATCATTTCATCCCAAGAAGGATGGTCAGACGGAGAGGACAATTCAGGTTCTGAAGGATATGTTGTGAGCTTCTATCTTGGACATCGGTTGCAGTTGGGAGGACCACCTACCACTGGTGGAGTTTGCATACAACAAAAGATACCACTCCACCATTCATATGGAATCATTCGAGGCTTTGTACAGGAGACCCTGCCAGTCACCGCCTTGCTGCACCAACCCCGGAGAGTCACCACTCATGGGTCCAAAGCTAGTGCGAGCTACCACATAGAAGGTGCAAATCATCTGGGAGCAGATGAAGACTGCCCAGAGCTGGCAGAAGTCTTATGCTAACAGATGTCGGAGACCTATGGAGTTCGAAGAGGGAGACCACACCTTTCTTCGGGTCTCACCTTGATGAGGGTTGCGGAGATTTGGCCGAGGTGGAAATCTATCTCTGAGGTTCATCAGACCTTTCCAGATTTTATGCAGAGTTGGTGAGGTGGCATACCGCCTAGATCTACTTCCACAGTTGTATTGGGTACATGATGTCTTCCCTGTTTTGCATCTGAGGAGGTCTATGCATGACCCATCGCACGACATTGACGGGGGCGAGATGGACATCGAGGATGGAGGGACCATTGCTGAGTACCCGGTAGAGAACGATGATCGACAGGAGAAGATCCTTCATGGGCAATAAATTCCATTGGTGCACATCTGGTGGCAGCACGGGAATATTCAGGAGAGCACGTGGGAGCGGGAGTCCCAGATCCGTGCCCAGTACCCTCAGCTTTTTGAGTAGCCTTTGATTTGGCTTTTCAGGGATGTAAAGCCCCAAGGTGGGGAGAATGTAATGTATCGGATTTTTCATTTATTAATTTTAAATATTATATGGAATTATTTCAAGATCGGGAGAGAAGACGACACATCATTCCAAGGTCCAGTGAGACCGGAATAGTGGTTTGAACGTTTTAAGTTAAGTAAGTCGACACTTTTGCATGGTTGTGGAAGTCTCCAAACAGATGCCCGAAATAAAAATCTAAGCACACTGTTGCGTCTGGGACAATGAATTTACCTAATAATGAGGCTAACCTAGACCAGCATGGGTCGAGGGAAAAAAATAATTTTTGGACGTTTACGTAAAATAAAATACAATAAAATAACAAGTTTATTTTATTTCATATAAGGTAACATCCGCTGCAGTGCAGAAATGGCCCAGCTATTTCCTAAATTAATGGCGCGTAATAATAGCTTCAAAATGGCGAGTCGAAGTCATTAATTCTGCCATGTAATTAAATGACAACATGTTTCCCTTTTTATTATGTAAAGCAATTTTTGATCGTTGGCGACGTTTGAGAGGAACCTCTGCCGAATCTGCGGTGAATTGTAGCAAACTCTCAGTGACGAACGATGATGGATCAATGTCGAGAATCGCTTCACAAACAACGTTGAAGGATCTCGATGACAATGGAAGCGGGGTGCCTTCATCAATGATCGATCCTTTAAAAAGGTAGGGGTTTGTTTTTTCAATTTATTATCCCTGTATTTGAGTTTAAACGACAAATGTAGATCAACCACAAACAAGTTGATCCGCGGATTCGTAAGTTCATACTGGAGGGTTTTCTTTGGGATTATTTATGGGGAAATAATCCATTATTTGCTTTATGTTGATCTCTACTCTCTTTAAACCTATTAACGGGAGCGGATCAACGCCATGGCGAATGACAGTGGAGGTTCGTTCATCGATTTGTTTATTTGGATTTCTTCCCCCTTCTTTCCTTGCGCATTCTTCACGTTCTTCACGGGGTGACAAAAAACTGATCATTGTGAATCTGTTCTGCGATGCAACGATCCCAAATAGAAGGTTCGACACCGCAATGTCTTTTTGGAGGTGTGATGATGGTGGTGGACGATGAATCAGACCGGATCGGAAAGAGTGTTCTTCATGCGGGATGATCAGAACATGTTTTCGGAGCCGATCGGAGGCCTGAAAACGACGGAAGCGGCTTAGTGTTGTCAGGGTGACTAGAACCTGGAAGTTTTGCGGCGATCGGACGGCCGGATCGATGATCGGAGCACCACAAGAGGTGCGTCGGCGAATGGTGCCGTTTCTAGAAATTTCAAGAATACACATCGTGTACTTCTGAAGAACACGCCGTGTAGTACTAGTGGTGGCGGCTAGGGTTTCGGTGTCAGAGAAGAATAACACGGCGTGTGATCTCGGTCACACGTCGTGTTGGAATTCCCCCGAAACTCGGCATGAACATTGAGTGGTACACGGACATGGGATGAGCTATATGGATTTAGGCGGTATGGAGTGTACAATGTGGAAGAAGCAGCTACGTGGATCTCAGCGTGTATCTCGTGGATACATAGATACGGGATGGAGTACATGACCGTGTACTCCATCACACGGCCAGGCGAGGTCAGCAGCGTGGGTCACCCTGTGTGCGGATTACACGGGTCGGAGTACACGGGTTGGTGACCGTGTACGGGCACATGGCCAGAGTGCACGGAGCCAACCCCAGTTACCCAGACATGGCATGTACGCGATACTACACATTGTGTACTTAGTTTGTTTTCCTACATGACCATCCTCCCGACACGGGCCATTGTACATGGGCAGTACATGGGGTCAGACAACACGGCGTGTATCCTTTCTACATGCGGTGTACTTTTTTGGAAAACTGCTTGGTCCTCTTGTTCACCGTGCCTTGGACATCTTTCATCTGGGTTAGTTCCCCTTCTTCTCGTTCCCTGAAGGTCGGGTATTGTTTCCTTTTCAGCAGTATGATCCCCTCAGCAGAACATTCTTTGATAGATTCAAGAATCCATCCGAGAGGCCCGGATCGAGATCCTCTATCCATTCCAGACATTAGCTAGAGTTAGGCATCAACGTGACTAACTCTACCGGGCATTGATCCTCTACCTAGCAGGTGAATTCCGAATATGTCGCGATATCTTCCATGGCCTTGGCAGCAATCCTTTTCTGTGTATCGTGACCTTTCCCACTCTGGAGTGTGTCTCCCGTAATGAGTGTTTCTATCTACCGTAACCTTCCCACTCAAGAGTGTGTCTCCCGTAATGAGTGCAGCTACCTCTCATGACGGTTCCCGACAAATAGAACTTCTCAGACGAACGTCATCAGAGCTATAAGACTCATGGATTTTGTTCTCCCTAAACGAGTGCATCACGGAATATTCGAATAGAATCCCTAACGGGTGTATGCAGTTCTGTGACTTTTCCCTTGACTACGGGGCTGGGTTTGAGTATATATGGATTGTTCTATATTTTCCGTAGACATATACTATTCATAGCATGCTGTACCTTTACATTTTGTACTTCTTTGTGGTTTTTGGGGTCCTCTACTGAGTATTGTTATATTCACCCCTACACGGGCTTTGCCCGCACGTCTGGTGTCTTGTGCAGACGAGCAGCCTTTTGACAGAGTCCAGGGCAGACTAGGATAGGAGCGATCTTTCTGAGTTCCCTACAGGCCGAGGCATTCCTATGGCTATAAGCAGTAGTCTAAGTACCTTTTGTGCTTACAGGTTTTACTTTGCAGTTTTCAGACTCTTGTTTGTTTTCTTTTTGGTGGGCTTGTATTTTGGCCAAGTTTACTTTTACAGTACTCTACCTTTGGTCGTACTCTGTTCGTTGGGTTTAGTTGTATTCATGCATTCTTTTTCCTTAGTTGTTTTTACATTTCAGAATTTTTGGGCTTAGATATGTGTGTGTGTGTGTGTGTGTGTGTGTGTGTGTATAGGTACATAGGCAATGCCTCCCATGTTAGCAATATGCCTACTCGGTGCTAGTCACCAGCCCCTGGCCTATTGGAGACGGGCTTGGGGAGTCACGGTGTGGGCCCTACTGGGACGGGTCATGACATAATATATAATTGGATGTAATATCATATATAAAGAATCCTTATCATGTTATATTTATTATTTACATCAAATACATATCATTATTATACCCATCAAAATAAAAATGTATTGAATAACAATTATACCACGACGTGGAGACGGTATGTTGTACGTATGCACATATGGTGACATGTCATTCAATGGGTGGATAGAATAATGAATTTGGTTGTACCATAATTATAATAACATCAGAGTATATATAATATACTGGATTTATTATTTTAGAATGGAAACAACAATGAAAAAGTAAGTGGAAGAAGAAAGGAACTTGAAAGAGGGTGGTGAAATCATTACCTCTTCTTCGGGTTCTTCCTTTTGATTTGATCAAAAGGGATCCTTAGGTTGGATTTCGGATCAAACTAAGGCATTTAGGTTGAAGGTAGTATATTTGAGAGGGTATTTGGTCAGGGTTTGGCCGATCCAAATGGCTTAGAATATGTGAATTATTGAGAAGGGGGAGTTCCCATTTATAAGAGGGGTGAGGGGCACCTTAGAAAAAGCTAGAAATATTATTTTATAATAAATTCATATTCAGTTTATAATAGCTCAAAATTGGATTAATTAAAGGTTTAGGTGGGGATACGTATAAAACCACTCAACCAATAGGCTTTATATAGGTTTGGGTCACTATATTAACATTATCTTTTAGTTTTAATTCTTAGTTAATTAGTTTGACATTTACCTTGTCTCTTTGTATTTTTATATTATATGGTTAATAAACATACTATAAACTTCTTAAAAGACCCCCACGTGGTCAATTTATGATATACCTATAATGATATAAGTCATTTGGACAAACCTTAGATTTTTAGGAAAATAATATCAATTAATAATATAATATTCGTTTTAAAAACACTTTTATGTCAATTTTGACACTATTGGATATTTTGTTTTTGTTAAATTTATAAAAGAATTATTACATCGAAAAAAATTCATATAACCAATCATAATATGTCATATTAAGATATAAAATTATTATAATTCATAAAAAGTCTCAAATTACATTTATTTTTATATTTATAATAAAAATTATCTTAATCATTCATTAATACGGTAATTACTGCATCATCATTGTGTCATAAATAAATTAAATTGTTTATTGTATAAAAATTATAAATAAAATACCATTATGTAGGGAATATTGTTATCTTTCTAATTAATATTTATAACCTAATTTATCTTATTTATAACCCTATATTAAAAATTATTTAGTTATTAAAACTTTATTTTAACACTTTTAACTCTTCTTTGAATTAAATAATAATAAATGTTCTAATCTAATCCAAGTGGAACTAAATGATAATATTTTATTCCTAAGATTTTTTTTGGTCGAGATAAACTTGTCCAATATAATTATGACATGTTTTAGGTTAATATTAATATCATTTTTACCCTTAATTACCCTATTTACTTTTAACCATGGTAAATAAAAGTAAAAAGTTACTATTCACAAAAAAATATTTTTATCTTATTGAACCAAATTTTACTCTTTGATATTAACTGTGTCTCTTGGATTTTCGAAATTATATTCACAGAAGCGGTAAAATTATGTTTTATGTGAATTTGAAAATTCTCCTAGGAGATAGGTAAAGGACTGTGAAAAGTTCAATAAACTTTTTATATATCGAAAATTATTATAAAATGATTTCAATGAATTCAATTGAACTTATATTAGTATTATAAGCCTATTTGGACCAAAAATAAACTTAAATAAAATAAATAAATATTTAAATAAATATTTGGTTTTAAACTATAACTCAGTGTTTTTCACTATTCATCAAAAATTGAAAGTTTTCAGAAAAATACCAAAAATTCACCCTAAGATAATTTCGAGATTCCAAATCCAAAAATGAAGTCTATTTTACCAAATTTAAAACATATAAGTTGATTTTATTAATTTAAAATTAATTCTCGTTGTCAAAACTAATTGCATTTTTTATGAAACAATAACTATCAAAAGATTGACACTTGTTTATATATAATTTCAATGTGAAATTAATTCCAATAACCAACATTGTATTAAAGGGTAAAAATATAATCTAATTATAGTTCCAAAATACTGAAATTTATAATTCAGCACTATAATTTATTTTGATTAAAAATGTTGTTTTATGTTAAAATATAGAATTTTTCACTATTCACCCAAATATGAAAGTTATCAGAAAAACAAAAAAAATATTTAAAACTAAATTATTTTGTCCTGATTCTAAAGAAGAAGTTTATTTTTTCAAACTGAATTTATAAAAGTTTCAAATATTGGATTTAAAAACAGTTTTCCCTTAAAAGGCGTTAAAATTTCATTTTTTTGAAAAAATAATTCTTTTATCTGAAAATAATGAATTTTTCCCTACATTAAGTCTAAGAAAATCATAATATGGATTCAATAATTATAATGATTATATAATGTTCAAAATTCATCTAATATTATTCATAATTACTTTTGAACGACTAGTTCGCTAAGTCGTGATCCGCTTGAACTCATTGTTGCGTGTAGTGCAAGTTATTTCATTAAATTGAAGAAATAACATACTATGAAATCTTGGGGTGTTACACTTTAATTCCTCATAAAATTGAAATCCACAATTTCCCAGAATGATTTTGGGCCATTTTTTAACCATTTACATTTCACATTCCCACATTAATTCGTGAATCCTATCATGTTTCCCCAAAACTTGCACTATACTGATTCATTTACAATGAAATAATTTTTTATGACTATACACAATATGTAGTTGTTAATGTACCTACATATCATTTGAAACAATGTCACTGGGATTTCATAATTTCCTTGGGTCAGTATATGGCTAACACTTTTTCAACTGAGATATATGAAAAACATTTTGAACTAAACTAAACCTTGGTGGAACATACAATTGATATTCCACCTCACCAACATATTCATGATTCTCGAAAGATAATATGTATCAAGGATATAACTCATCCATCCTCCTAAAATGATAATTCTCATGACTTGGATAGATTCTTGAAAAAACATGATCACTCACCTCGAATGAAAAAATCCATTTATGAAGATCTACACATGATTTATGATGACTATGAGGCATCTCCATTCTATTTATAATTAATTTATTCTTCCCCATAGTCCCTTGTACAGGAATTGGTACAACTAGTGAATTCTCATCAATACCCACCTAAAAAGTGTAAAACAATAAGGAAGACAATACCATGCATCAAAAGGAGTAATATGTATCGAATACTGATAAATATTGTCATATAAGAACCCTAGTATTGTAATTTTATCCTCCCATGAGCCACTAAAATCCAATAAAAATCCCAAATCATGTCTGCAATTATTTTTATTATCCCCTTAGGTTTTCAATTTTTCAAATGATGAAATGTCATACTCGTAGTCAAATTAGTCCCAATGGATTTCTGTAAGGATTTATAGAAATAATATATTAACCTAGAATCCCATTAATATAATTTCAATACTTTCATGTCATTCCTCTTAACAACTTCTGTAATATAGATTTTAAAAAAGTCCTCCATTTTATGGTAGTCATAAATTGTAATGAAGTGTGCCAATATTATGATATGATCCTCTATCACCCATATGGAATCATGTTTATGAATAGTTATTGGGAGACACTTCAAAAAATTCATAACTATTATCTCCCATTTTAAAACAAGAATATGTAAATACTTCATCATTCCTTATTTCCCATGGTGTTTTTCCCCAACCTTTTGACATGTGGGGCATCTCATAAAAAACCCAACAACCTATATTTTTATTCCAATCCATCAAAATTTTTCATTTGACATTATATATTTTTTTTTACTCTATAATGAATATCACATTTGAATGATGTTATTCATGAATGATTTTTTCATGAAAATCCATAGGTATGATCATTCAATCTTGAAAAAAAAAACTAAACTCTCATTTGATTCTATCCCACAATGGTCTCCCCATTATCATGTTTTTTGATCTTATTGCAACAGATTCAGAATTGGATGTCTATTTATCATTAACCATCTCCACCAAATTAGAAAAAAAAAACCATAAATAAAACATCAATATTAACTTGGATTTTAGAATCAATGTCAATGTCATATGTGATGGAAATCATCAAACACTTATCTAAATCCTCTATTTCTAATGATCCGTATAACATCTATTATAATTCCTCTTCAACTAGATTTCTGTTTCATGGTGTATACATCAAGTAATTGTCGAACACATGGAGATGCATCATCCGTCATCATTGTCTCAAATTGAAATATATTTGTGGGAAAATATGTTTTAAACTCTTTTGATCAATAAACATTGTGAAATGATCACCAACGAGTTAATTACACCATTTATTCAAATAATGGACTAAAATTTCTAACATAAAATAATGGTTTGGGTGGTTTTCCTCATGAAACCATACTTATAATGATCCATTAGAAACAACATGATATACCTTGATGATAACACATCTCAACCCAAATCTAGAAGATTCAAAATACACCACATACCCTTATCCTTGATCTGAAAAAATCAATATCATTACTAATTTAAGATAATTTATATGAAAATTAAAAGGCTTCTAACATTCATCATTCCATTGAAATGGATGAATTTTCATTATCAATGATTTCATTGGTGAAGTATGATATGGAAATTAAGGAACATAATGTCGGTAAAAAATAAATAATCTCTGAAAACTATGAATATAAAAGATATTATTTTGTGGTTTCCAAGAGAATATATCCCCTATATTTTCTTGATCTACATAAATATCTATTACGGATATCATTCCCAGGGAAACTAACCTCTTATATCCAAAAATAACTCATTTAAAATTTGGAATATAGTCGATCATATCAATAAATAACTAACATTATAACCAAGGATTTCTCATGCACATCATTTGTCCTTGAATACACCAGTATTTCATCCAGAAACACTACCCCAAAATATTCCAAATACCTATGAAATATATCATTCTACAATTATATAAAAATAGTTGGTGACATCATCAAGCCAAAATGTATAGACACATACTCTTAATGGTCATATCTGATTATGTAAGATATTATTATAATATCCCCCAGTAACATCCAGGCCTAACTGACCACTATGAATATAGCTGTACTGGTCACCAAAAGGCCTCATTCTTACCTCCCCATATACTAGAGCCTACCGACTAGAAGTGAGGGTCTAATGAGGTGATAGTAGGGTGACTATACCCTCAATTTTATTGTATAACAACAGTATATCAGAAACTAAATAACATACAATAGAACAATATATAACAAAATATAGTTAAATAAATGGAAAACCAATTATAACTAAATATAAAAGTTTTCCAATTTCGATATACAACTATGCAAGAATTTCCATATGATGATACAAGTACAATAAGTGAAAATTTAAAAAAATAAATACAATGTAATCAAAAAATGACTCCAAAAAGACTATCTCACAATCATCTCGACCAATATCTTAGTCCTATTCCCTAGCACAAAACTACAAATATAAATGAAAACATTGGAATCTAGTTTCTTTTATTTATCAATACATGCTGTCAATAAGTCTACTTGGTCACTAATGATACCTGAGCAGGGTGTGTGATGCAATATTAGTAGTTTGGGACCCACATTGTCTAGAATAATCTATTTCAAACTATATATATTAAGAAGTATATAGCTATAAGTAATACTAAAATGAATGAATAAATAAATAAATAACAAAATGCTTGGGTAACAAGAGGACATCTAGTGGGTATACAATCATTGTCTCTTGGTTGGAATGAATTTTTGACCATGAAATATATATATATATATATATATATAATTATATTATTAAAGATATATATATATATATCAGTTATATGTTTCATCTGCCTATATGATCGAAGTATGTATGCACATATATGAACATAGTCCTTGATTACTGGGTTATAGATCGAATGGTGAGTAACTCAGTCATCCATAACTAGTATAAACAACCCTTTAAGAATGAGAAATAGGGTACATAACCTACATCCCAATACACTGTGATACGTTATTCAATAAAACATAGGATGGTGAGTGAGCTACCATGTATATACTCTAATCATGAAACATGTCATGTATAACCCGTCACCCTTATAGTATCACTGGTGTGAGACATCGTACTCAACACCCAATGTAAGGGAGAATGATGCCACCATGATCAACAGAACCCCCCCCCCCTCATTCAACGTCCTATGTATAAGGAATATTCATATAAAAATGATGAAAGAATCTATTAGGTGATATGTATAATGATTTAAATTTAATAATCTTATTATATAATCAAGGGACATTACATTTAACAATTGCATATAAATATCATGAAATGATCTATGTGACCATTCCATAATTTACCATTCCATTTACTTATATAAATTTAATTCATTGATTGAATGAAAACAATCATGAAGTATTCTATTCAACATAATCAAGAAATATTAATGAAAACATTCAAGTAAATATTCCATCATAACCAAGACATTCCAATTTTTTAATTAACATCAAATTGTAACCTCATTTAAGGGAATCCATTTCCATGAATTAGCCATGTTATTTAATAAAAACCATTAAATTCATTTCAAATAAGATTATAATTTATCAAGAATAACTCATCACATGGGATGGCTCTGTGGTCAAATGATTGAATTTCCCATATGGTAATTTCATTTATGAAATAAGTTGTGAACTTTAGTGCAACATGGTTCATTATTACATTTTGGAGGTGTGGGCCAAGACATGAACATATATGTTTCAATGGATAATAGATCTTTTATAAAAAAGTAAACTCCATTTTATAATTTGATTTGGTGCCATGATAGAAACGTTCCATACAGTAATAATGATATGAATAATATAGAAACAACAACGCATTAAGGAAAACATGTTTTAAACAACCAGTCACCACATTGTAATTTCAAGGATATTTCACCTCATTAGAGGATTTTCAAGGATGTGTATCCTCGATGTACATATTTTCATGGCCAAATATGTACAATATTAACCTCATATAAATTCTTATATGTGCATATTATTTTTTTGACATACACATGTATGAATTTTTCTATACCCATATAAGCACACCTAGACCAATTATATCTTTTTATCCTACCATGGTCCAATATATATAAATATGGAGCATATACAAGGTACATTTCATAATTATGCAGACACATGAGATCTATCAATGTTAGCATATTGAACTGGTCCAATCAAAGAAAAAAAATGAACTATAGAAAAATACAATCAACTCAGAAACCACTAAAGCCCGAACTATAAATTGAATATTATATAATAAAATCAAAAAAATCAAAAATATATCTTTTTCAGACCCAAATAGTCTAAAATCCATCACCTTCATCGAAATATTCTAGAACATGGACAAAGATGACACAATAGATCCATTTTACACACTAACAATGGAATAAAACAAAAATAATCATATCAAACCAAACCCTAGGGTTCATCTAAAAGGAATAATCTTTGGAGTGTGTTAAAATTGGTGGAAAAAGGGAAGTTGAGGGACCCAAAGTCATTACCTCGAAGGATAGAATTAAAATCTATAAGTAATATGGTGGATCTCCATACCATATGTGGATGCATGTAGGGAGGTTGCACACCCCTACAAGGTGTCCAGGTGGCGTGTGTCGAGAAATAGGTGGGGGAGGGGTTGATTATGTTTTATTTTATTTTAATTTTTATTTAATTACTTTTATTTCATTACACTTTTCATGCCTTGTATTTCACAGTTAGCCAAACCATATTCCAACCGTGCGATGAACCGTTCATGCACAAAACCTAAATGGAACTACCTAGGTGGGATAGTGAAATAGTTTTGTTATTCATGAGAATATCAGGAGAACAACCTCAATACACAAAATTTATGTCACAATGTTTTCTTCTAGAGGTCATACTATTTCATAAAATTTATGTGCCAGGTTTATAGCACCAAAACGTGAGATATTTAGTGACCAATGCTCCAAAAACTAAATAAGACACCCAAGTAAAGCCTTGGGCCTTTACCAAAGTCTCCAAGAAACACCTTGATGTTTTCCGACTCTATGAATTTTTTATCAAATCATGTTTTGCTGAACCCAAATTACAATAACAACTAAAAATTCAAATTTACTTGGAATGTCCACCTTATCTCAAATCTAATGTTCCATCCTCCCCACCTTAGAAATTATAATCCTTGAGAAGCATTCATTTATAATAGAATCTTAAATCAACCTATAATGGTCATGAATTCGTGTTCAAATGGTTGTGTTTCATTTCCAAATTCCCAACTCACCTTCAAGAATAACCTTAACACTGGGTACATAAACTATAGAAACTCATCCAATTATAGTTTCCAAACTGAAATTTCAACAAGGATCTTATTCAAGAACATCTAACTAGAGACAAGATATACAAATATTCTCTTTAGCCACTAGGCCTATGGTTCTCCAACCATTGGTTTTATCATTAAAAGGGGCCAATTATAAACCACACCACCATCACCATCAGATCATCCTACAAATAACTCAATAATAATTCTAATAATACCCCAACATGATTTATTTATCATGGATGAAACATTTACATTTTCAGCCATATAAAGGACCTCACATTAAATGAATAGTCAAATATCGATCTACCAAACAGAATCTGGACATGTATTCATTCCTATAAAATACCAAAAAAACATTAAATCACTCTCTCTATTACCTGGTGATGTGTTTAAAAATGATTTCATTCATCTTTAAGTATTGAACAAGATGGATAAAAATTCTAGCCACCACAAGCTGAGCATTCTCAAAATTGCTAACTTATTTGGCATGTGCATCTCCAACCATTGAATGATACCCTCTTCCAATTCATATTTCACCAACCATAACCACATAAACTGATGTCTATACCTAATATCTAGTAATTTTCATTGGCCAAACCATCAACTGGTCATTTAAAATTAAATTCCTCATATCAAACAAGGGTTGTTTTCCCTAATCCAACCCTCCTAAATCATCACCCTAAAAGCATCCCCTTTGATCCAGAAAATAAGTCTGGGGTGTCCTCAGATTCATTAAATGTGATCTTAGGTAACTATCCTAATGTATTCCAACTCCATTCTTAAAGTAGTGATACTGGTACATGGCCATGAAATCATCATCATATAATTGACTGAGTAGAGAGTGTAATATTCATGGAGGTCATGTCAAAGGAAATGTATAGTGTCCATGAGTCTATCTAAAGCATTCTAACATGGGGACCTCAGAATCACTCTAGTATAACCATTCATATATGAAAAAACAATACGTAATGTGTGAAAAAATATTAGATATAAAAAAAAATCCACGTAGCTTTTAAAACATTAGGGTTTCGTAAGACCGATGCTCTCTCATTGCACCATGGAAGATATCATGATAGGGAACATGATCATCTCTTTCACAAAATTACACTGACATGATTTAATATATTAACAAGAAGATCAAAAAATAACATTCTAACCACTTTAATGTTGTGTAGTAAAGAAAGAATCGACACAATTCAAAACATGAGAGCCTCAAGGGAATTAAATAATGATCGACCATATCCTAATTGACCTTTTTATATTCCTTATACTTTGAATAAGATGTATTCACCAAAACTAATGTGAATCTCCCAACCTTATGAGTTTCCTTCTAAATAAATAAAGACATTTTCGAGCGACTCATAAACATACTACATCCAAAATACTTTTAACATAATTTAGAAACTCCCCAGAGTCACACTCATAGGTCACAACATATAGAATGAAAGTGAAAACCAACCAGACTGTTGTGTCAAGACACCTGATTCTATATATCGACATCCCAATCATTTTGATGATATTAAGTACTTTACATCGAGTTCACTATACTCTATAGATGACCCATGAATGTAATAAAAACCTCAAACATCAACGATTCCACTGAACATAACTACTTCGTTATCTAATTAAAAAACTCAATGGGTACCACATATATCAATGAATGATACCTATAGATTCTATGACTAGAATGTCACACCATCATTACTATACATTGAATATCTTCTCTATGCATTCATGTATCAGGTTTACTTTTTCAATACTAGATCAAATGAACATTATCCCAGGTGATCGTAAAACAAATTGATGACTTCTTGAGTCTCTAGGGAAAGAGTAGAGAGTCATGAGAGCTATAACAAGATTAAAATGACCTTGAAATAACTATATGGCTAAAATAGATCATTACATGATCCTACCACCCTAACAAGGCCTGGGAAAACCTGATCACCTCTCTGAACACGGGTTTCATTTAGAATCTATGATTCCTACATAGTACAAAATTACTTGAATGGTACTATAAAATATAAAAATCATGGAATGTAGAAATACATTTAATAAATAAGGGTGATTCCTACCTCCTGCTATTTCCTACGATTCCTAAGAGGTGACCCAATTTCTAGGTCACATAAATTGAGAGCTTGTAGGCTCAAGAGGTTATCATTTAATCCATTTCTAAAATGGGAATGGCCTATGGAAAAATATCACATTTCCATTTCATTGAAACCCATAAGAGATAACTATCACTACAATTATGTAAGGTATTAAACAAGAACAACACAACATGATTATGTTCAATCATTACATTGATTCAAATTAATTTTTTACACATTTAAAATATTTAAAACAGAAAATAAAGGCATATAAGAAAGTCATATCAAGATTCCCTATTATGCACTAACCATTTACTAACATCACTTTAGAATTACTCAATTTATCATATATATCCATTTTAGGTAGAAATATATAATTTGACCAATGAGGGTACTATTATGAAAACTGGGGTTCATCAGAGGGAAGCCCAATAACACTTGCTTAATTTATATTGTTGAAAAACACTCATAGTGGGTTATATCATAAGGGACATGACACAACAGACCTACTTGTGTCCATTCATGCATTTGAGAACTTTCCAAATGACCACAGTTCCCATGTGATAGAATGATAAGCCCTTATAAAGTCATCCATGTAATTTATGATCAAATTAGACATAATTTACGTTTTATAACCATTTAAATCATTTAATACTGTAATATATATAATTTTTCAATTATATGGTTAACCACCTACCTATCTACAAATTTCCCCTGGGAATTATAATTTTGTTTTTGGATCCCATTAATTATATCCCATAAAATTTAATATTTAAACTTCAACAACCATTTCATTTAATCTATATTTTAGAGGTATATATATATAAAAATAAAAATATGGTTTGAGTATACTAGTTACATTCCCCAATAATAATGCTCACATACACCTTATAAGTGAAGACATTCTCCCATTTAATCACAGTCACTATATTCATCAGATGTAAATCAATAATAGTAATATTGAAATTAAGAACAAGGACACTAATAAGACACCTAAACATGTATTTCTATCAAACATGATCAAAGAATTATAGTTCACTACAACTACTCTTGGACAAGAACTACATAAGTAAGAAAACCCAACACTATTCTAATGAAACATGAATGGAACATTAATATATTTAAATCAACCTAGCAGTGCAATCTACATGGAATGAAATAATCATGTTATGTAAATTCCTATTTTCCTATTATAATTAATGTAATTATACTTCCAATACATTCAAGGACAAGGGTATTTACTACATCTCATAAATTAGTAGGTAGTGGAACGAAATTGAGTTAAAAAAGGAGAAATAAAATAAACTATATTAGGGAATATCATGAACAACAGTCCCATACCTATTCACATAGGATTTTACCCATATTTGGTTTGATCACTCTAAAGAATGACTATTTTCCATGTTTCATCACATTCATAGTATCCTGGATACTAGCCATAAAACAGTAATAGAAGGAAAAAAAGAAGCTCAGACACCCTATTGTAATTTATCAAAACATCTGATCACTAATATAGTAGCTGGACTGGTCCCCACATTACTGCATGCTCACCTCCCCATATGCCAAAGATTTAGACTAGTAGTGAGTGTCTATGAAAGTGATATTATGGAGACTATAATTCTATGATCATAGTAGAACATTGTTCTATTTGAAAAAAATAACGTAAAATAATGGAAACAGTAATAAATGATAGATAGAGTGGTAATCAAAAAAATATAACGAAATATAAAATATGGACAACAAAAATATATAACATTTCTATCATGTCAAGATGATGATAAAAGTACAGGAAGTGAAAATAAAAAAAAATTAATGCATTGTAATAAATTAATATATTTCCAATGACTTGATCAACAGAATATTGAGAACCATCTATGTCCTCTTCCCAAAATTTATCCTAGAAATGTAAACCAAAACATTAGAAGTTATGTAATTCCTTTTATCAAAAACTACATACAATATATCTACATGAGAACCAATGGTTACCAAGAAGGGTGTGAGATAAAAACTCCACAAGTTAGAAACCATGGTGTATATACCAAATCATTTCATGAAATATAAATTTATTACTATTATGTTAGAAGGAATAATAATAAAAATGAAAAAATAAATAAACAATTCCCCATTTTGGTTCTTAACAGAATCGAGGAGGCTATACCCGCTTCGGCTCACAGATGGAAAGAATTTATAAACATGAACTATATATATTAGTAATTATATATATAGTTATGTTATACAATTCATCTATCTATATTAACCATATATGTTTTAATATAAGTGGACATATAACTAGAATAATTGGTGTTGTTTGGACTGTGGCCTAACATAGTCATCCATAATCAGTCTAAACGAGCCTATAATCTCAACCAATAGGGTACATTACATAAATACCAATAGAATGAGATACTTAACGAAAAAAACATGATATGGTGAGGGAGCCTCCATGGAAACCTGTTAATCATGGAACACGATACGTAAAGATCATCACCATATAGTATAACATCTTCGAGATGTCATGCTCAACACCTGAGGTAAGGGTATGGAATGCATCCATGCTCAAAATAACCATTACAATTGTTCCACATCATATGTATAATGAATATTCATATAATAATAATGATATAATTCAGGACAAAATAACTCCAATGTCGTACATATATAAATCCTGTTATATAATCATAGGGAATTTCATCCAACTAGTCCATGTAAAAATCATGCTATGATGTCTGCGTTCTACCACTAATTAAATTTAATTTTTTTATATCAATTCAATTCATTCAAATAATTAAAACCATCATGATTCATTCCATCGAATATATTCTAGACATTTCATTTCAATATTTCAAGGAAATATGAAAATATAAAAATACAATCGAATTTTTTATGAATTTCATATAGTCATATCATTTAAAATATTTCATCATCATGAATGAGCCATCATATTTAAGCCAAACTATAAAATATATGTAGCAAGAAATTATAATTTAAAAAGAATATTGGATCAGAAGGAATGGATCCATGGTCAATGGAGGAAATTTAATACATGGGAAATTTTATTTAGGAAATATGTAAATACTTAAGAGGATCTTGTTTTATTAATCCATTAGGGAGGAGCATCCAAAACATGAAAATTACAGGAGAAATGGTTAAATAAATTTTTATAAATGAAAAAATCAATTTTATAATGTAATTACAGTCTATTACAAAAACATTCCATACATAAACTACGAAAAAAATCATATAGAAACACATTAACATTAATTTAATCATTTTTTAAATAACTATACACCACTTTGTAATTTCAAAGATAATGCACAACATTCAAGGAGTTATATTATAAGATCATAATTTTTTTATAAAACAATTCATTTGATAAATTATGAAACAGATCCAATTATTACACATCAATTCATAAAATAAAATCATTTTAAGAGAATTCCATAAATTAAAAAATATTAAATAATGGTTCAGAGAGTGACCAATTAATGCATTCTTAAATTTAATTGTTAAATGGAAGGTGATCCTAACTCAAACTCCCAGCACACAAAATTTGACAATTGAAACACGAACCTTCCATTAACCAGTTGCATACATACGAAACTTATCTTTTATTCAAGAGAAAGAATCCCTACGTATATATTTTCATGGACAAATATCTACAAGAGGATCCTTACATATATTCTTATAAGTACATATAATCATTTTTACATACACATGTATGAATTTTCAAATACTGGAATAATAAAACCTAAATCCATTATATATATTCATCTTGACATGTGTGAATATATATAGCGGGGTAAATTCTATAGGAACATGTATAGCTATGAATACATATTATACCCTTCAGTGACTGTGGCTTGAACCCACCCCAACAAAGACCAAAATAAATTATATAAATATACAATCAACTAAGATACAAATAAATACCTAACTAGAAAATGATTTTTAATTAAGAATGGATAAAAAATACCAGAAATTGATGGAGGAAAAATCAAAATAGTCTGAAATGCATCACCTTCAATTGTGGATACTAGAACAAAATCAAGGATGACTAGAGATAGACATTGCATACACTAACAATGAAAGAAAAAACCAAAAACATGATCAAAAAAACAAAATGGTTATGTAAAATTTAACAAGAAATGGGGATGTATAAAATTATAAAAAATAGGGTCATGAATGAGTTCTATTACTTAAATTTAAGGATCGAAATAAAACATTGATAAAATCCGGTTGATCATCACACAAAAGGAGGTAATGAGGAGTGAGATCGTACACATGGTAGTGAGGTCCAAGAAGAGTGCATTGACTAAACTATGATGGGGACTGGTATAATATGTTTTCATTAATTTAATATTAGTTTTAATTTATATAAAATATATTTTTTAAAAATTATTCTATGCACATTTTTGGTTAAACGGTTTCTCAAACTGTGTGCTAAGCATACGATGAACAACAATCGAACACTAACTAAATGTAAATACCCTTTTGGGATAAAAAACATTTTGGGAAACTATACATAAGATATGTATACCTTCTGTACCCATCATATGTAGTAATCATGGTTTTCAAATGGGGATCTCAATATTTTAGAGATATTGTGGGCATTATGCAGACCACCCAAACAAGAGATCGTCGGGGGCCGTTCTTTCAAATCTCATTACGACACCCAAGGAACCCCTACGAACTCTATAAAATTATGAAAATAATTAATTTATGTGTTAAATATCTCATAACTAAATTGAAATGCTTGGTTCATGGAATGTCCTGACTAGTAACTGCCAAAATATTAAAAAAAATTTGAAATTTAACATTGGCTCAAAATACGGGTGGTTACACCGCCATGTGAACACAAAATTGGTGATATACAAATCTCAAGTCAATTTTATAGAAACAATGGGCTCCCATAAATTAATTTACCAGATAATAAATTTTTGGATGAGCATACTTATTCGTTATCATATGTTTAATACACATACAATAAACCACAGAAAATTAAACAATTACATCCACCTTTTTAAAAACAATATCATTGTTTTCCACGGATATTTACATTGATGAATGAACACATTTCATTATAAATCATCCAAATAGACTACCAATTAACTTAATTATTCAACTTCCATTCAATAATAATGAATTAAAATATGTAACAACCCAACCCCATAGGCCCGAAACATGTGCCTTAATTTATTATATTGGAATTATTACAATGAATCAAATCAGGATGTAATATCAGTTAATATGTTTTTGAAAATAAAATTACACACATGAAACAGATTTTTCATTGGGGATATAAAATATTTCCTCAAAATTAAAAAATCATCATTCATGAAACTCATTCATATGATTCAACTTCATAACCTCAGGAAATGAAACATAATAATGGTGAGATCAAATGTTCAGTAAGGGTAAAAACAAGAGAAGTAATCATGAATCAATAAGAATATTCTATATATAAATATATATAACTAAACACAATTTCCATTTAAACAACTATATATGGAATAATCAATAAGGCATGATAGATAGATAAAAAAATTAAATTTAATCAAAAAATATGAGAATGAAACTTAAAATTGGATAATATAACTATTCAGATAATAATAAGGAAAAAATAAATAAATTCATAATGATTGAATTCATAGGGATGGATATATAAAATATAACATTGAGGCTATATTCCAAGAATCTAATACTCTCATTACTTCATGCCCAGAATCTAATAATCTCAAGGTCGTATTCCAGGAATATAATATTTTTAATGCTTCATTCTATGAATCTAATAAATATGTAAGGCCTCATCCAAAACTATATCTTGTTTTTCTCATGAAACCTATAAATTAAATGAGGGTATGTATCATGTCCCACCTATCATATAAAAAATCCAATAAATTTATCAAATGTTAAATAATCGATTTAATTAATCCATACAAATATCTGTATTGATTATAATATATGAATTGATCAACATGTATCTAATTACTGAAATAACTATCAAATAGATCACCATTTGTTGAAATGTTATATAATTTAAGAAATAATAATATCCATTTCATGAGAATTTATAAATTTAAGATAAACAAAATGTATAAAAAAAATTCTAAATAAGTGATTGTTTCATGAGAATGTTCACAATCACAAAACACAATGAAATTACATAGATAACATTTACGACATGGTAATATTCAAGTCAAACCCCCTTGGATGAGAAAATTTAATTTGAAACATAGAATACAATGAAATATTTGTGAATAATGATATGAAATGAAAAGGGTGTAGAATATATATATCATAAAGTAAATAAATAGTGAAAATTTTATATTCCTTAGGAAAGAAATATTTTGACAAAAATCACTTACAACAGTACTAACGATTGAATCAGAACCCCCAAAAAAATAAAAAATAAAAGGAAACATTTAAAAATCATGAAAAAATATATCTCATGATATAATATTACAAAATTGGAAGTATGTAAACCACACAAAATAAGTAATTTGTGAATGTGAAATTTTTCTCACAAATGTAAAAAGTGAGATTAAAATCCCTTACCCTGAGTCTGACATTTCTTGTTTATATTCATCACCCTGAATAGTAAATCTTTTTAATTATACACTTTCATACGAAGATTTTTCATGTTTATTATTTCTTTTAATTTGTTTTTTTACAATGTTTATGAGCACTATTTATATAAATATGTCTACGTTCGTTGTTTAACCAAATTCTGTTTAAATGTCCAAAACGGCTTTTGTAGTTTAAATTTTGTTAATATTGTGATTATAAAAACATATAATGAATAATTATAATTAATTATTTATAATATTTATATATTAATTATACTTTTAAAAACAATTATGAATTATAGTACTGAATAATTAACCAATGTTGCAATCATGGAGACGGTAGGTCGCACATACACATGAGTAACATTCCGATTTTTCAACGATCCTTATGGAAAGAAGTAAAGTAAATTTATAAATTTTTAGGATGAAATTTATATAATATGTAAAGACCCAGAATTTCCATGTAATTGTTTTTAAATATATTGTAATTTTATGAATCTACGAAATCAGATGGTGCGCGATTCCGAGGCCGATAGTGCCCGGAATGATCCATTGAAGTTTTTTTAAGCTTAAGTTAATACATGTAAGCGGTTTTAATAAAAAAGTGGAATAAATATTAAATGGTTACTCAGATCAGAAATCCGAGGGCACCATTGTGCTCATGATGGCAGGTTTACAATAGGCGCCACTTAAAAATAGTCAGTTCAGGCCTCCTGTGAGAAAACTCAAAAATGGCATAATCGTAAAAAAAATAATTAAATAAATTATTTTATTTTTCAAAATATTATAACTCACAAATGGTAACTCGGATTAAAAATGTGAGACCACCATTGAACTCATGAGGGTATTCATTATTTAATTAGATACAAGCTTTTGTCAGCGCGGGCCACCAGAGAATGTTAGTTTTGGGCCACAAATAAAATGATTAAGTAACAATTATTTTATTCTAAATTTGATAACATCTAGACGGTAACTCAGATTGAAAATATTTGAGTACTATTGCGTTAGTTGGGTGTTTTTCACCTAGAAAGATCCTAACTTTGATCGGCATGGGTCGAGGGTGGCTGATAATAATTTCCCAAACTTTTTTCAGGTACCTTCAGTGAACCCACAAGTGGAATTTTGTAACTTTTGAATTGGTGCTCGAAATTGAAATATGAGGACACTGTTTAACTCGTAGCACCAATATTCACTTAAAGAGACCTTCACATCGACCGCAGTGGGTTGATAGTGAACGATAGAATTTGGGTTTTTCGTCAAAGAATAAAAATATAAATATAAATATGTGACACTTTATTTTTATTTGCAACACCCATGTGGGTGTTGGGAGGTGGGCTCCCCCAGAACTAAACATCCTTGTGGATGTCGGGATGTGGGTACTACCAGACCATAACCTCCCATGAGAGGTTATTATGGTGGCGACCACCAGACCCTAACCTCACATGAGAGGTTATTTTGGTGGGGTCCACCTGAGGCCTAAACCTCCCAACTCCCCTATTAATGATGGAGAAACCTCTCAACCCCCTCATTAATGTGGAGGAGCCTCTTTAGATTCCTCCACATTAATTATGTGAACACACCACTTTTATTTTCACTAACATAAATTAATTGTCTTGGCCCCTTTTTTAATTAAGTAACAGCATCGTTGGAATTTAGGAAGGTTCCTAATAAATGAACTGTCATAAATTCCATGATCATTACATACCTCCCCCCCCTCTCCTACATATATGGAGCTTGGGAGGAGGTTTTAAAAAAGCTTCACCAAGCGATGAAGCATGGGTAAAGTGACATGACACCCAACACTTGGAGGATTACTCTCTCTAATGAAGAATGCTACACCGATGAGGAATGCCTTCGACTATGAAGAACGACCTCGATTTCGACTTTCTTCCTCGGATCTTCTTCCGATGTAGGACGTGTTCATATACAACGAATCGACATCTTCCTTCTGACACTAATTTTAACCAAAAACAAACTTGTAAATGGATTTTTGTGATTGATTTTATATTCCCCTGATTCTTTACTTCTAAAACAAACACAAATTAACATCTAACTAGTTGATCTGCATATGTTTTCCTTTTGTCGTTTTGGAATTAATCATTGCAGGAGGGTTTATTGTGCTTTGTTCTTGTGAGCCAAATGATACCACACTAAAATGCAGAGGGTGCAGACCAAACAAACATGGCTCGACCCCTCCGTTGTTCTCTTATGTGGTGTTCTTCAAAATAGAGGAAGATGACAACGGGGGAAAAGGCTCTGAAGGCAAAAAAACATGCCACCCGTAGCCTCCATGATCCATGCCGCCCCCATGGAATTCTGCAACACTTCCTGACGAACCAACCACGCCCCCACATGGCACCCTTTCCGAACTGCCCCCATGGTCTCTGCCCTTCCGGATCTACCGCCCCAGGACGAACCACGCCGCCCTACGGCACCACGCTGTCACCGGCACGAGTAGCACCATGCCTCGGCCACGCCTCACCCCAGCACATCATCCTTTTGAGCCACCCCCGGCTATTCCAGCTATCTTACCCCATGCTGCTGCTAGCCAAACCGGCCCTGGTCACGCCACACCATGACCCACTGGCCTTCATAGCCCCCAGCCGAACCGGCCCCAGTCATTCCGCCCACTGGCCGAAATGGACCTTACCACGCCACCCCAGCCCTTGGGTCGTGCCGCCCTGAGCCGCACCCCTGCAGCCCTCCAAGACGAACTGGACTCACGCCCTCAGCCGAGCTGCCCTCACAGCGTCCTCCAGGCTAAGATGCCCTCGCGGCCGGTCCGCGGCCTCAAGGCACTCTGCGGCCGCTCACAACCTGCTAGGCTAGGCCTAGTGGGCCAGGCTGAACAAAAAAGGTTAGGATGGGTCAACCCGAACCAGGTCGGCCCAGACTGGGTTGGGCCGAACCCGGGCCCCCTACGACCCTTATTTTCTTTTGGATATATCATTGGCACCGGACGTCCGTTTGAGGAATCGTCAGTGGGCCTGGTAATCTTGAAGCATGAAGGTTACTTTGAGTATAACCACTGGAGTTTGGGATATAATTGAGATACAATTAGGTTGGATCATGCTCGAATCCAACTAGGCCCCCAGAACTAAAAGGCTAATAACTCACAAACTGGGCATTCAATTAATGGGTCGTCTGTTGCGTTGAGACCCCTATGACATGGCAGACCATTGAGATACTTCTTTTTGAAACTTCATGATAGATGGAGTATCTACTAGTTGCTTGTGGAGCAGATCCTTCCATTGAAGAGTTATTAGAGTACGGAGACCTAGTAGCTAGCTGAGACCAGACGGCTGCGGACTATTTCACTCAGACTGATTCTACTAGAATAGTGGGGAGCACCTAGTTGTGATGGCTGACCCACGGTGGACAAATGAGCTTGGTGACATGGTAGACCCATGGTACTCGATAGGAGAATTGCCTCAATAGGCTACTAGGGGGAGCACCTGGGTGTGGCGGCAGATCTGCGGTGGGCAGTGCCTATTTGTGACACAGCAGACCCATATTACTCAACAGGAGGAGTACTTCATCAGTCTGAGGTTAGTGGGAAGTGTCTCTGTGTGACGTGTCAGGCCCACTGTACTCAATAGAGGAGGATTTTTCCAGCAACTGAGGTTTTGATAATTCTTTGCGGATGTTTCTTGATACTACCCCTAGAATTAAATCCTGGTCGAGGTGAGTCAGTAATTTTTTGTTTTCCTCATGATTGAAACAGATAACTTAATAACTTAGGTATATGTATGGGCATATACCTAAGTAGGGTTATCATTTGTTTCCTTACTTTTTGGTTTATCCTTGGTGGATTTGTGATACCTTGAGTGTATTGGGGTCCCTAATGAGTATCGTTATACTCACCCCTGCACGGGATATTCCTGCACCTTGTTGTGTTGGATGCAGACAACGAACAACGCTAACTATGGCTAAGAGTACCAGGACTCGACGATACTCTGAGGTGGACCATACAACGAGTTGGTACACATAGGATACTATGAGACGTGGAGTGCTGATGAGGCTATCTGTACCTACCCTTCAGGTAGGAATCTTAGAGGATGACCTTGTAGCTATTTTTCCTTTCTTCAGTTGTACTTGTACTTTCCATTCCTTGTACTTTACAGTTGGTCTTGTATTTTCATCCCCTTTTACTTTTCATCATTCATTTGTTATATATTTTACTTAGTGTATTATATCATGCTTTGTGCTTCGTTCTGTGCGTTCATAGTTTATAAAGCCAATGTCGTCCCAGTTTTAGAGAATTATGCCATTGGTTTTAGTTGCCAACCCCTGGCCTATGGAAGGCGTGCTTGGGGTAGTCATGACTTGGGACCCAGGGGACGGGTAGTGACATAATATATTCCTTGTTATTTAATCATTAATACTTATATGTATACAATTAATTTTATGTAAATCAATCAAATCACATTGAAGAGGTGGTAGTTGACATATACATGAATGATGTTGACACTTTTTTTGTGTGAGAAAGGGGTAAAAAAGAAAATGATATATTTTACAAAAAGGTAATTCTTTCATGGATTTCATATTTATGATTCTTATGTCCAAAATTTTAATTTTAATCTATCCATATACATTAATGTAATGTGTGAACGATGCACATCGCTCTAAGAAGGTGGTAGTCCACACATCTCCAAATGTTGTGGTCATATTTACACAAAATGAGATGATAAAAGGTATCTATTATATAAAAATTAAATAAGTATAATTAAATAATAAATATCATACATATAATATTGAAACAATTTTTCCAACATAATTCCCAACCATGAATGGTGGTAACAAAAAAAGTACAACATCATTCCATGAGGCGACAGTTTCATGTAAACAAATGGTAAGTTCATTGCCAATTTGATGGAAGTGTGCATAAGATTAGGTAAAACCCTTGACATAAAAATTTATATATATTCATGACAATTTTTCTTTATATGATAATGTTTTAATAATAAATGAAGGGGTGGAGAAACAAATTAAACTTAAAATCACATTAACGAATTTTACCGCTTTTTCGTGTAACTCCTTTTGGTTTTCCCCGAAGGGATTACTTGGATTGATTTATTATAAAGGTTGTGATTATATTATTATTGGAAGAATCTTTTTATTATGTTTGGGTTGTTTATGAAAGAGAAAATGTGGCATGATAGGTGTGAGAGAGGGGAGTAGTGAATTCCTTTTATTAATGAATTGGGAGTGTCATTCTTCTAAATACCAAAAGTTTTAAAATATTGGGAGGTCTACCCTGACTAATGTAACTAGAAAATGGAAAAATAATAATGTAATCGGGAATTAGGGTCCAGAAAAAACACCACAAAATAGTTATATTTGTGTTTTTATAATTTTGTTCCTTAACTTCTATTTTTCACTATATATTATCATTTTGGTTTTGATTAAAGTAACTAGTTTTCTAACCTAAAAATTTTTACCGTTAAAGAAAAATTAAATTTATATTTATTATAATTTAGATACACTATGAATTATAAATATGATATATCATTTAAAAAATAGATATCCTATGTTTGTATGATATTAATATTAAAACAAACTCATGTAACACATAAAAACTCTGCATTATCCTGGACTGTACTACCAATGTTTTTACAATATATGGGTCATTATCTTAATTGAAAATTAAAAATATGTACATAAATTGATATAATTATATATTTATGACACAAAAAAGTCATATGGAAGAACATATGATTTTTATTAATTTATATCATATAATAAAATATCATTTACAATAAAATAATATTAATTTCCATTTTGATATTATTTGGTTAGTTTTAGTTTAAAAATTCTAGAAATTAGTGAAAAAAATATTATGTTCAAATCTATGTCACTTGATATATATATATATATAATTTAACATAATAATTCGTTAAAGTTTCTTTACATTTAATGATTTTATCATCATTTATATCATTAAATTATTAACAAAGTAATCCAGTAATTTTCTTTTATTAAGAAATGACTATAATTATATAATCTCTAAAAATTAATTTTAAATTTACATTATTAATAAAACAAATTTATAATTAAAATTATTTTTATAACCTTAACTATGTAGCTTATTTTATACTCTAATGATTTATAAATGATAAAGGTATGGATGGTTCATTCTATATATTTTTTCTTAGATCAATTATTATAAGGGTCACATTGATGATAATGTGTGCCACTAACACATAAAATTATAACTAACAGAAGATGTGGTTGAACTATTGGAATCCAATGGATTTTGGACAAGTTTGTCGATCATTTGGGCACTTATTATTACGATTTTATTCCTTGTTAAGTTTAATTTTACATTAATATGTGTAGTTAAATTTAATTACATTCAAAAATATATTTGGTAAATAATTATTTTGATCATATTACACAATAAATAACATAATTATTAAAAACATTCATGATTATTTTCAAAATTAATTTAATAATTGTTGTAAATTATAATTAAAGGTAATTCGACACACATTGTGAGAAATCAGGGTTTTAATGTGAAAATAATCAATTGTTTGTTATGTATTTATATCTAAATTAAGTATAAAAATGAATAAAATGACATATATTAGTTTAATATATATATATATATAATTTAGCTATTTTGAAATTTAAAAATTTAAATATTACATAACATTACTAATTATTTAAATTAAAAGTTAGTTGTTAACTAAAAAGTATTATTTTTCACTATTAAAATATGGAAACTTCCTTGAAAAACACATGAATTTTACCCAAATATAAGTCTAATATTTTGAATTAAAAAATGAGTATTATTTTCTAAAATAAAATTTATGATGATTCTTTTTAAAATTGGTGTTTCATTTAAAGGTGGTAAAACTCATTCTTGTGTGAAATTAAAGCTAGCTCTCGTTGTTCTTAACGTAAACTTAACATGGTGTTCCGTATAATGAAATATAAAAATATGAAAAATATTCTAATATTAAAATATTTAAATGAAGTGGGGTGTCACATTATCCCCACATTAATTAAATTTTTTCCACTCAATTTAGAAATGATCTCGGTAATCCAATGTTTGATATTTGAACATAGAATTGTTGGAAACCCACACATCCTAAAAAGGGTTTCTCTCAGGACTCCCTTCCCACAATGTGTACCCATCTAGGGATAGAAATGATAGGAGAGAGATTGTGACTCCAGATTCCCGGCTCTAGTAGGCCCCGAGTTTCCAACTAGCACTGAGAGTCTAGAAAACACACAAATGGGAGGTATTAACCTCCAAGAGAACACATGAGAAAGAGAGATACAATACATACACAAATAAATTCCAAATAATATTGAAATATATATGAAATACCGAGTACACGAATGTAATTTCATGCGTGAACTAATACAATTGATAGGGAAAACTACAAGTACCTAAAGAACGTAAAACGACAGCGACCACGAATCACAAATAGCTCCTGCAACCCTAAGCTAGTATTAAATAGCCTGATCTCCAACATACACCATGTGACCTAAAAATAGTATATATATATATGTTGATTGAGTATTATAGTATACAAATTAGGATCCTCTTTGAAGAATCTCATGAAAAAGCAAAGAGAGCATACTAAACAACAATGAACAACAACTGAAACTAACTCATCACCAAAATAGGTATGCTATGTTCCCATCCTCGCAATGCATACTCTCATAATGTATTGAATACATGATTATATAACATATTAAATAATTCCATGGGTACCCCTCTACCACTTACCCACTTGTTTTTCATGTTTCCCCAAAGTTTCACATCTTAAGCCATCTCTCTCCAAAATGGTCAGACTGAAGACACCAGGGCAAGATCCACAACCTGCACCTCATGAATTATATTACTTTACTATAGAAACCTGGACGAATAACCATACCATATACATAACCAGAACTAACCAGGTAGTTTTCGAGAGCCACCATGACCCACATTTCGTGTATCATACCTCAGGTATTACACCTCAGGCCACTACGACCCATACATAGAGTAATGATCCTCAAGAAATCACATCCTATACAAATTATACCTATAGTAGTCCATAGGAAAATATATCTAGAGTATATGTGGGTGAAATAACCAGAAGAAATTAGAACCCTATACACACATATACGGAGAAAACTAACTTTCATGCATACCATCACATATAACTACCAAGTGAAGAGAGAGGGGGAAAAGGGGGAACTCAACCATCCATCCTCCAACTGGGATGTTGGGGAAAACACCCCTAGGGATCAGAATCCCTGCTGTGTTAGTCTCTTAAACTAATAGGGTGGGGGAGAATATGGAAACACAAATGTAAATGATATAATATATCACACAACCACAATAATGGAAAACCTAGTCTTAGAAACAATTGTACCTAACGTCTCTTGGACTCCTGGTTTCCACTACGAAGACAACATATCTTATAAACACCAAAAAGATTAATTAGATTTATTAAATCATTATATCACTTTTTAATAACCTAAAATTTATGTTAATTAATTATTTAACCATTATAATTCATGTGTAACATTTCATTAGCAATCCATCCATGTTCCATGCCCTATAGGAAAAACCAAACCAAGTCCATTGTTCATATGAAGTTACAACCATAGCGTTTCATCCTAGAAAGTTCCATCTACATGGGTTAACATCATTTATCCATTCATTTATAAAAATAATTATTACATTCCCATATACCCAGTCTTTATAAAAAAACCTTTCTTTCTACCAAACACAAGGGGATTAACACAGTAAGTATTTGAACTACCTTTCAAGTCTATTCCACTGATATCAAAAGTGTGGACCCATCCTTCCTTGAGAAGCTAAGCACTGAAAGCATGTTGCATACCCCATGCATCTTCACCTATTTTATAAGGAGGTTAAGAAAGACTAGATGAATTAATAAATGGGGAAAGTAAAGTCGATAAACAACCAAAAAGATTTATTAAGCACCAAAAATTTACATTCAACCCATTTAATCTTCTCCAGGGTCCTCCCTGACACACACATGAATAAACTGATGCATCTCGCCACTCTAGGCACCAACTGCTACAACGACCACTGGGCCTCCTTACACCCACATCTCACAATATTCATCCAGGTTCGTAACACATCAAAAGAACTATGAATTAACAATGTAACAGGGAACTTGTCCCTAAATAAGTCATTCTTGATTCACACACAATGATCTCTCATGGATCCAATGAAGAAGGAACTCGGCCTTAAATGAAAGAGGGTAACTCCAAACCCTACATGGCATAAATTTTTTTTGATTAACAAGATATTTAATCCATCTTGGATTTGATGATTCATTATTATCAGGTTCCAACATTGAAAAACCTAAACATAAAGCTGTCATAAATATCACAAGTTAATTAGACAATTAATTTTACATTCTTTTAATCAACCTGAACCAACATTCTTTAGGTTTATAAATCAATTAAATTAAACATGTGTACTTCATCAATTAAATTATTATAAATTTATAACAAAAAAGAATTCATTTACATGCCTCTTTATATTTGAATAATAAATTTACAATTAATTTTAGCTTATATTATTTACCATTTTACATTAAGAATGACATGATAAAGATGAAATTCATAGATATCACACTATCTAGAAAATCTAGAGGTAATAAAATATGATCAAATATAATTCTTTAATTGGTTAATATATTTATTATGTCAATTCCATTCTGATCTATTGGGGTAAAACATAGAAAATATACCACTACAAATAAATAGAATGGAGATTCCAGAAATCACCTACCTTAAAATGTTTTCAATGTTATTTTCATGAGAATGACCAACCCAACATACCACAATCACTTATCCTTGAAGAATTCTTTCACCCAAGGACATAGATACACCACCACACCAACTAACACCCAAGAAAAATCTATTCGAAACATGGAGATCATATTCAATAACATGGAAAAGAGAAATGGAATGAGAGGAACCTAGAAGAATAGTAGTAACAAATACAGAATATCAAAGATTGATCGATACTTCCATATTGAAAAAAATAGTGGGTGAGCATATAGTTGGAAGAGTCCATGTAAAATGATCAATTGATTATAGTTCGATTGCATGACTCCTAGGGAGGAAGAACTCTGGGTGTCTCGTTCCAGGGATAAAGAAGAAGGAAGATCATGGGGGAAGGTACCTCTGCCTTTTGAAATTCTAAACAGAGCATCAGTTTTGATACAGTATATTATTCACCTTTAATGGCAGATCTCATCAATACTTCACAGTTTAATCAAGTAAATGCACTGAGACCAGTAATAAAATTAATATACGATTTATGTGATTTGAATAGGCCTTAAATCCCTTATAATATTGATTTCAATGAATTTTACATCAAATAAATCATAAAAGGGAAAAAATATAGGATGTTAGAAACAATATTTATAAATTTCACACCAACAATGATAGTTTAGAATGACACGCAAATATTAACAGTTCAAAAAGACACACTGACACCGATAGTTCAAAATGGCATGCCAAAACAAATTGCACAAAATGAAACGCTGACACTGACAGTATAAAATGATGCACTGATACCGACAGTGAGAAATTACAGGCCGACACCGAATGTTCAAAATGACATGTCGAGACTGATATTTCAAAATGACACACCAACACCGATAGTTCAAACTAACATTCCGACACTGAAAGTTCAAAATGAAACACTGACACCAACATTTCAAAATGACACGCCAACACCGAATGCTAAAAATGATGTGTCTACACCAACAATTCAGAATGACACTTCGACAACGAAAGTTCAAAATGACACACCGAAACCAAAAATTCAAAATGACACGCCAACAAAAATAGTTCTGAATGACATGCTAACATTACTATTCAATAAATAGGAAACACTATACACAGAACTGGAAATTTGGAAAGGTATTGGGGATAAGTCACCATGAACTCCCAAAACACCAAAAATTCCATATTTCATCTAAGGAATGGACCAAATGGGTCTGAGTCATTACATCAGATACCTCTCAAAATATTCTCATCCCCAATAATTTAGAACCAACCCAAATAGAAAACATAAAAAGGGTTCCAAAAACACACCCTTTGAGATACCTCTCAATGCTCTCACCACCAAAGGATCTCAACCAATTCCTCAAAAGAACAATGAGAAGCCACATGAAAACTATAACAAGATCCAAATAACTCTTCCCAATGGTGAAACCTCTCAAAAGAGATAAATCCAAAAAAAATTTAATAAATCAATCTCATAAATACAAATGGTATGAAACCAAAAATTAACATCATTACAATAAAAGAGCAAAAAATCAAATATCTCGGGGTACTAAACATGTTATTGTGACTCACGTTCCCATGTAAAATCCTCCACACCACCATGCATCCACAAGACATAAACCAAGTGAATAGAATTCCCACGCACCACCTTCTCCTTATAGTCTTGGATCTATACAGACTGCACCTCAAATGTTTCATCATCATCAATGTCGATCACCCCCAAATCGATGATTTGGGATTCATTATAAAGATAATGACGGAGCTTGGACACATGAAAAACATCATGTATTTGGCTTATCTATGGGAAAAGTGCTACCCGATACACCATGGCTCCAACATGAGCCAACATCTCAAAAGGAACATCAAAACTAGGGATAAATGTTACTCTGTATACCAGTCCATCATTTCCCATGATGGGGAGTCTCCTTCAAGAACACATGATCCCAATCATCAAACACTATAGGTCCCCACCTATGATCCACATAGGACTCCAGACGATCATGTGATTCTTTCATCATCTCACAAATCACCATAACCATCTCTGTTGTATTCTATACCAGTTCTACCCTAATAATTGATGACTCTCCCACCCTAGTCCAGTACAATTGAGAAGAGAATGGTCTTCCATACATGGATTCAAACAGATCCATACTAATGGTGGAGTGAAAACTATTTTTTATGATAACACTACCATGGATACATGCCTCATCCATGAACCTCCAAAATCTGGGACACAAGAGCACAACATTTCATCCAGAGTCTAGATGGTATGCTCTATATAACCATTTATCTATGGATGGAAAGCAGTGCTAAGGAATAACTATGAACCAAAAGGATCATGGAGTCCTCTTCACACGTTAGCGTTAAGACAAGGTTTCTCAATATGAAATTATCATCCTCATGACTCTGTGGAGTCTCACCACCTCCTACATATACATCCATGAAAAAACATCCAACGATATCAACTCATTGAGGATATTTAAATCTTTTTCACATGAGGATGCACCACTGAAGGTGAACTATGAAACTCTATGAGTATCATCTCACACATCACCAAAAAAATGAAAATCCTTCCCTGATACAACACTCTGTGTCGATCATCCTTAGATCATCCATCAAGTGTCTCTCCAAATATCCACCTCCAGATCCCCCAATCAAGACTCTTCCTCCCACTACACCAATGGTGACTATACCATCATTTGAGAAAGTCAACCTCTTTACCTAACTTCTCTGATATCTATATTAAATAATGAATTTTCTTCTATTATTCTCCTAGAATCACCAGATTCACTCACTACCTCACTATGTGACATCCTACTCATCAAATTAGCTACCAAATTCCTCTTTTTAGGTGTGTACAAGATTTCAAAGTAGTAATCCTATAAGAACTCCATCCACTGATGATTCTTAATGTTTATGTGATGATGGGATATAACATACATCATGCACTTATGATTGGTGAACACCACAAAGAGATTTTTAATTATGTAATGTATCCTCAAATCCATAGATAACACCACATCCACAAAATTGAGATTGAGGGTTGTATACTTACATTAATGGGGATGAAAACGATGAGACCCATAGGAAATGGTCGATCTCATCAGCATCTAAATGCATACCAATCCCTTATTCAAAGAATTAGAGAAAACACCAATCTAAACTTTTTATACTGGCAGAAAAATAACAAGAACATTGACCAACTTCTCCTTCAGATACTCAAAAGTTTCCAGACAATAATAAGTCCAAAAAAACACCTAATCCTTCCTAGTAAATTCTGTGAGATGATTCATGTCCTGAGAGAAATTAGATACGGACCTCTTTTAAAAATGTATGGGACTGAGAAAATTTCACACCTCTACTAGTGTATTGGGGACTTCCCAAGACAAAAATTCTTATATATTCGATAGATCTGCAGATACTACTGGATGGGACACAATATTCCCCATGAAACATAATTAACATGCCAAAAAATCACACTTCGACAACATCACAAAAAACTATTGTCGACCAAGAACTCCTAAAAGGGAATGCAGATTATCTGCATGCTCCTGCCAAGGAATAGAGTACCCAAGGATGTCATTGATGAAGACCACCACACCATTTATAAGATATCATGGAACACAAAGTTCATCAACCCCAATAACATACCTATAGCATTGGTCACAGTGAATAACATCACAATGAATGTTTAATGACCATTCTGAAAACTAAAAGAACTCTTTGGGATATCCTCGAACTTTACATGCATCTCATGATATCCTGACCAGATATCGATCTTCAAGAACCAACTTGAACCCTTCAGTTGTTCAAATAAATCATCAATCCATGTAATATGATTGATATTCTTTACTATCACTTATTTAAGTGATGATAGTAGATAAACAACTACAAACTGTTGTCAGCCTTATTCACAAAAAAAACTGGTGCACCCCACAGTGACACAATCATCTGAACAAAACTGCACTACCACCGACCATTGATCTATAAGTGTATCTCTCATAACATGTATGGTTTCATCTTATATGGATTCATTGAGATAAGAGACATTCCTGGATGCATCTTGATCCCGAAATCAATCTCCCGTCGAGGGGGTAATGGTGTAACCTCCCTTGGAGAGACATTAGGGTACTCTTGATCGACCCTAGGAAAATTCAACTTCTGAACCACCAATGAAATCAACATTTGTTCATACATCAAGGATGAAAAGGCAGATCATCCCTATGACCAATATGAGGGTCTCTATCACAAAAAACCACTGATAGCTCTCCATCTTCATTGTAGAACACCACCTACCACCTGGAGAAATCCACTATAGCCTGCACCGAATAAAAACAATACATACTTAGGATCACATAATATTTTTGTATCTATAAACATAGAAAACCTCCCTATGAGGAATGCTACCCTAGAAGTATATCACTATCTCTATATATTTCAAACAAGTCTGCTCGACCTCCCACTGGTGTTGTCAATGCCAAGGGCACTGGATGTCTCTCTAACTCAAGTCCCAGATCATAGAAAAGGGTATGTCATATGAAGGAGTGTGTTGATCTTGAATCAAACAAATCATACACCCATGTAGAGAATAGGAAAAAGGCACCTCAACTTATATGTGGCTCGATCAGCACCAGATATGCTAATGAACGTAGCTAACCACGGCCAACTGCATGGCCTTTCTGATCCTGTTGATGACCACCTCTACTTCCTCACTCTTCTCTCTATTGATAGGGACCATCCTAGGGTTTTCCTCTACCAACCCCATCTACTCTCTACTGATCCAAATCTGGTGAAACCTACTGTTACTACCATAGGAAAAACTGCCTCAATAGAGGACTTGAAGTGGAACACTTGACGCACTCTAACTTCTCAGAATGTTCAGGCACTCTCCTTGCTAATGATGTCATTATCCACAAGAAAAACAATTCCACGATACCATAGTATGTACCTGAGAACTTCTTCCACTGTAGAAATGAGATAATTAAAACCAGTACCTACCCCCATCCAAAAACAAAACTCTTCATCTTGGAAAACCAGAAACCCCTAAAAACATCTCTTCTTCATGAGGAATCCTAAAAAAATCCCCTATTGTAATGATCAGGTTCTGGATAACATCCTCTTGATGAAAATTTCTCACACCAACCCCTTATGCAATTTATTCTATATAAATGGGGTGACCTGGCGCTAGAATTATAGACCCAAATCCTGCTCAAAATGTCTCACATAGCCCTCCTCATATGGAAATATGTCTGAATAATATCCTAAAAGGTTTAAAAAATGGATTCCAAACTCTCGCACATTATAGATACCCTAATGAAGTGTAAAAATGTCTTAAAGACTAGCCACCTTCGCAGTCGAAGAAAGAAAATCAACCCTGAACTTGCCTCAGAACTCCTCAAATGAGACTGCTGACTCATCGCGATCCCCGAGGAACAATAACCACCACTACCTCGAAGCCCCATAAAGCATCGTAACAACCAATAAAATAGATTATTCCTTCTAATCACATATAGATCTTAAATATATTTCAAAAAACTCAAACAAGTCTTCCATACCAAAATCTGAAACGGATCCCTCGTACTACTACATACTCTAGTGATGAAATTATGGGTGTTTCCTCCTCCATGTGTTTTCTTCGTCAATCTCTACAATGCCGTTATTGGAAGTAAAAACCTTCGGAACATATTCTTCGTGAACCATAAAATAACGTCAACGTATAGCCATACCTACAAAATAATAAATAGTTAGAGATCATACCCTTAGAAAATGGATGACTCAACATTAATTAATTAATTGTTTTCCCCTATTCATTTAAGGTTCTCTTATCAGGTATTCCCAATCATACACAATAATAAGGAAGAATGGTGCATGATCCTTTTCTAGGTATGTAGCTTGAAAAAAACCACATCATTCAGAAGCCACTATAAACTTAATGGTCAAGGCAATAGATCAGAGGGGGTCCTAAATAAATGGGCCTCATCTGGTCTCTATTGTTTATAATGCTTTATAAAGACGACGTACATTTTTTTCCCAACAACAAATGCAACATAAACATTTCCAAACTCCAAAATCCATCCTATCCCTCAACCATATCATCTGATACAACTCTGTCATGACCCCTCCACACAACATGTATGCCTCTTAGACTAAAATTTAGAGGATAGAGATAGTGAATCTCGAGTCCCATCTTCGTTAGGACCAGGGCTAGTGACTAGCACTAAGGGTATAGTAAACAAAAAAATTAGTGGCATTACCCTCTTTGAGAACACATGTGAATGAGAGAGATAAGACAAAAACTAGACAACACCAACTCTTATTCTAATATATAATAAATCCCATGTACATATATGTAATATCATGCAATAACTACTACAACTAAAATGGAAAACTGCAAGTACGAAAAGAAAGAAAATTGATAGAAACATGAAGCCCAAACAGCTCCCGCAACCCCATGATAGTAGTAACTGGATTGATCTCTTACTAGCTTCAAGTGACCAAAAAATAGTTTATATGTAAACATAGTTTGTGTATAAAATTATACTCCATAGGATCCTACCTGTAGCCTCTCATGATAATCTAAAGACATAATGATAAAACATAGTGAACAAAAAGTGAAACTAACGCACTATTTAAACATGTATGTTATTTTTCCCACCCTCACCATGAATACATTCACCTTGTACCACTTATAATACTATATAATATATTAACGAATTTCAAGGGTACCTTGCTACAAATTCCCAATGGATTTTCCTGTTTTCCATAACATCGCTCGTCATAATCCATATCACTCCAAAAAGTCTTTCTCAAAGACAACTAAGTGATCCCCACAACATGCACCTCGTCTAGCACAAGGCATTCCCACAAACATTTGGGCTAATCACCACACCATCCACACTACCATATGTAACCTGGTTGTTCCCAGGAGACACCACTACCCATATAACATGCATCGTACCTCGGGTATTACACCTCAAGCCACTACATCCCATACACAGTGTAATGATCCTCATTCCATCACATAATATACACATTAATACTATTGTATTCCATATGAAACTATATCTAGAGTATACGTGTGTGAAATAACAACAAGGAATTATAGACCTCTCCACACATATATGGGGAAAAATGAATTACATTCATACAATCACAAGTAACTTCCAATAGAAGGGAGTAGGGACCAAGGGGGAAGTCATTCATCCATCCTCCCACTAGGATATTGGGGGAAAACACCCCCAGGTCTCAGAATCTTTAGGGTGTCAGTCTCCTTAACCGATAGGGTCAGGTAGCTTTTAGAAACACAAAAGAACATGATTTAATATAGATCAGAACAATACTAAGGGAAAAAAACTAGTAATAGACACAACTTCAGCATACACCTCTCGGCCCTTGGATACAACTACTAATACTATACATCCTATAAAAAAATAATAGTTTAAAGAGTTTTATTAAATAATCATACCCGTTTTTAATCAGTTATACGTTCTGTTAATTATTTTTTAACAGTCACTTCACCATTATCATTCCCATATAACATTTCGTTAGCATTCCAACCAAGATCCACGCCCTCCATGAAAAACCAATCCATGACCACTATTCCTTTAAAGTTAAAACCTCAGTATTGCATCCTATAAAGCTCCAACCCCATGAGTTACCATCATTTAATCAATCATTTATTAACAGAATTATTACATTCCCAATTTCCTTTGAATTATAGAAATATATTCTATGATACCAAACACAATGGGATGAACATGGTTTGTAGGTGAACTACTCATCTTGTATATTCCACGGATAGGAAAAGCGTATACCTAGCCATTATTAAGAAACTAACAATAGAAAGCATGCATCATACCCCATGTCTCTTCACCTATATTGGAAGGATGTCACGTAAGAACAAATTCCTTATAAAATGGGGAAATTAAAGATGTTAAACAACTAATAGGATTAAATAAGAATCCAAAATTCAACTCCAATCTATTTAATCTGCTATGGTTCCCTACTCGACACCCACATGCATAAAAAAATAAGTCATTCCACTCTATACATCAACTACCACCATAACCACTGGGCCTCCCTGCCCCACTTCTAACAACAACCATCCATGATCATAACATGTCACATGAAGTTGTATATAATAGAGAAACATGGATCTTCTCCCTAAAAATGTATTCTACCTTGAAAAAAAATGATAATCATGGATCCAATGTATAAGTCACTCGACCTTATAAGAAAGAGATTAAATAAGAAACTTAGTAGAAATAATCTATTATCAATCAACCAGCTCTATAGTTCTTATTTAAATAACTGATTCATTTGGAGAAGGCTTTAACTATGGTCTATCTAAATAACAAGCTATCATGGATAAAAAAATTACATAAAGAACTAAATTTACCAGCCTTTAATAAACAAGCATCAACATACTTCATGTTTATAAATAAATTCAATTAAACATGTGTACTGCATCAATCTGATTATCATCAAATTACAACAACAACTAGATTCATTTATATGCATATTTATATTTGGATAACAAATTTACAACAAATAATAGTTTACATACTCCAACAATTTCTATTAATAATGAAATTAAAAAAAAAGAAAATCCTTAAAATCTCACTATCTATAAAATAAAGTGGATGCAATATATGACTGATACAAATTCATTAATCCTATTCATATATTTATTATGTAAATTCCAGTGTGATCCAATGGAATAAAAATTGTTAACTATACTTCTACACATAAATATAATAGAGATGCCATGAATCCCATACCTCAAATTATTTTATATATTCTTTGCAGGAGAACTACAAACAAAATAGACCATCATTACCTCTCCTGGAAGACTATATCCACGCAAGGATGCAGAGACACCACCACACTAACCAACACCCAATAAAATTACATTAGGAACCTAGATATCAAATGCCTAACATGGGAATTATAAATATAAAGAGAGAAACCCAAAAGAATAGTAGAAAAGCATACCTCACATAAAATACAGATCTACACTTCATTATTGCACCAAAATTGGGGGTGCACTTATAGTAGGAAGACTCCAAATAAGCTATCCAAGGATCACAGTTCGACCACACAACTCCTAGGGAGTAAGAACTCTTGGATTCATGTTCTAGGTAAAACAAAGAAGGTAGATCAAGGTGGATGGTATCTCGGCCTTTTGAAAATATAAACAAAGCACTGGTTTAGATATGGTTGTAGATTTACCATTAAAGGTGGATCTCATGAATACTACATCGTTTGACTGATTTAAGGCACCAGGACCCTTAATAAAATTAATATAGGAGTTATGGGATTTGAATCAAAGTTACACTCCTTAAACCAAGGCTTTGAATAGGTTTTACATCAATGAAAACGTCAAAGGGGTGAAACTGTAGGAATCTGTAATCATTGTTCACAAATGTGACACAAATTCTGAAATTTTAAAATGACATGCTGACAAAAATAGTTCAAAAAGACATACCAACACCAAAAGTTCAAAATTAATTACTAAAACCGATAGTTCAAAATGACATGCTAATACCGGAAGTTCAAAATTACCCTTTGACACTGGCAATTCAATATAAAAAACCTTCACTGATAGTTCAAAATGACACACCGACACCAAAATTTCAGAATGACACACCGACACCGCTAGTTCAAAAAGACACGCTGACACAAACATTTCAAAAGGTCCAACAGAAACCGATAGTTGAAAATGATGATCCAACACTGAAATTTAAAAAAAAAACACTGACACCATTAGATCAAAATGACACACTAACACAGAAGGTTCAAAATGACACACCAACACTGAAAATTCAAAATGACATGCTGACACCGATAACTCAAAATGACACGGTGAAACCTATAGTTCTAAATGACTCATCTATATTGAATGTTCCAAATTACTCACCAACAGTACTGTTCACAAAAATTAAAACACTATTCATAGAAGTATAAATTTGGAAATGTGTCCTGTATTTGTCACCTGGAACTCCCATAACACCTCAACCACTAGATTTGAGAAAAAGAATGGACTAAATAGGTCCAGTCCATTATATTTAATAACACATATTTTTAATAAGAGGTAAAGTACAAAAAAATATTTTTAACCCCAAATAGGATTTCTAATAAAATAACATTAGTTAAAATGGGGGCCCAAAAGAAAAATAAATCTATCATGTTATAATGGACAGTGATAGAGAACATGTTCAGTTGAATGTTGATGTCCACAAAGTCCTAATACAGATATATAAAACTGGTCATTTGTATCATCATAATTGATGATAATATGATATAATTTTTGTTTCAATACCCTTTATCTAGTGTTGATAAATTATTTCACACTCGTGGAATTGAAAAAATCTAAAATATTTTCCCTTATTACGCCTTCAAATATATCCACTTCATATATTACCACAAGATGATCCATATAGTGATGTAATATATCAGTCTCTAAAACCATGTCCATAGTTCAAAATACAAAAATTTATAAAAGGTTAAACATATTACCCATGTATTTATTTTCAAACAAAACATTAGAATTAGTTATAAGGAAGTTAGTAGTATGTAATATACATTATACATGTCAATCATAATTATCTCAACATAAAAAACATATTAAGGCATATATATCCCTTAACCATGTTTTTTCCATGTATTTTTGATTTCTATGGAATCACTTTTCTTGGTACAATTAAATATGTGATCTCAAACCCTTAATAAAAAAATAATATAGTAAAATCCTTGTATATTTCATATTTCCTTGAACCGATTGAGTATTGATCAAATTTTAAATGAATTTATTCATGAAACAAAAAATAAATAACTAATAATTCATCTTCATATTTTCTATTAGAATTATATTTATAATTATCCATTAAAATATTTTTTTTGTATATTATTTTGAAACACACGAAATTAATTTCTGAACTGTCCAATATCCTTGTAGTTGAACCAATGTATGTTGGTAACATTTTTATTATCCATTTAATGTCACGACCCATCCTCGGGGCCCATGCCATGACTACCCCAAACCCGCCTTCCATAGGCCAGGGGCTGGTGACTAGCAACAAAGGTGTAAATCTCGATAACTGGGAAGGCATTGCCTTTATAAAACATAAACACATTCAACCAGAGTACAAGAAGAAGTAAAAACTAAGTAAAATTGAATACCAAGAAGTGCAAAGTAAAGGGGGCCGGAAATACAAGCCCAACTGTAAAGTACATGGAAAAAGACTAAACAGCTTGAAGGTGACAAGTAGCTCCTGGGTCGTCCTCCTCAGATCCTACCTGATGGGTAGGTACAGATAGACTCCTCAATACTCACGCCCTCCAACCTCCTCCGAGTACCATCTCATTGCGAAGTCTACCTCCGGGTTCTAACTCGTCATGAGGTCCACCTCTGGGTAATGTCCAATCCTCGTACACTCAGTCTCTATCAGCGCAGTCCGTCGTCTGCATCCAAAACAACAAGGTGCGGGCATAGCCCTTATAGGGGTGAGTATAACGATACTCAGTAGGGACCCCGAGACCCTCAAGGTCTCACTGATTCCAACAAGGATAACCACAATGAAGGATCTCAAAAAATAACCCTTACTTAGGTATAAGCCCATAATTATACCTATGTTATCAATTAACCCATCTCAATCATGAGGAAACACAAAGGGTAAGAAAAGAATGGATAAACACTACATAGGTGTATGACTATACATGTACCAAAGTTATCAAGTGACCCATCTCAATCATGAGGTAAACACAAAGTTCATTGACTCAGCTCAAACCGGGATTTTTATTCACGATGTCGAAACCACGGCTGCTGGAGAACTCCTCCTCTGTCAAGTACGGTGGGCCTTCTGCTACAACCAAGCGCTTCCCACTAACCTTGGACTGCTGAAGTACTCCACCTGTCGATTAATGTGGGCTTTCTACTTCAACCAAGTTCTTCCCACCATGGGTCTGCCGCTACAACCAAGCACACCCCTCAAAGCCTACATAGATACTCCTTTTATCATGTACCGCGAGTCTGCCGCTTAAACCAAGCACTACTTCACCATGGGACTGCCGCTACAACCAAGCGCACCCCACTGGGCCATCTGAATCACTCCGAGTCGATCGATCAGCAATCCTCAAGTCTCAACCAGCTACTATGCCTCTGTAATCTGTTTACTCATCACTGGGAGGGTTCGCTCCACAAGCCTCAAGTCGATACTCTAATTGTCACAAAAACTCACGTAGAAGTATCTCAAAGATCTTTCATGACATTGGGATCTCAACACAACATACGGCACATCAATCGGACGCCTAGTCTGTGGGTTATTGGCTTTTCCGTTCTAGGGGCCCGGTTGATTTTTAAGCTAAAACCAACCTGACCATACTCCAACTATGTCCAAACCTCAAGTGGAGTATTCGAAAATACCAGTTTCAACATAAGGACACCAACGTAGTCGATGGCACATCAAACGGACGTCCGGTCCTTAAGTTATGAGTGTTTCCGCTCCGAGGGCCCGGTTGGTTTCGAGTTCGAACCAAGCCTGGCATACCAAAACGTCACCAAAATAATGAGTGTAATATACTGAAACGACTGTCTTGATTCAAGGATTCATATGCAACTAACGGTGCATCGATCGGAGGTCTATAGCCCATGATATGAGCCTCTAACTGAAGATGGTCCGAAAAAAGGGGTTTGGGCCCGGTCCAACCCGGACCAATAACCCCTGGGTCGGCCTGAACCAGGTCGACCTGGCCTAGGTCCAGGTCAGGTCCAATTGGGTGCAGCCCGGCCCGGCTGGCGCGGCCCAGCCCAGTGCTGGCAGCCCACCCTGGCGCTAGCGGCTCGACCTGGAGCGGGCAGCCCGGCCCGGCGTTAGTGGCCCGGCCTGGCGCTGGTTTCCTGGCCCGGCCCGGCGCTGGTTGCCCTGACCGGCCCAGCAGGCGCACACGGTTGGACTCGTGGCTCGCCAACTAGGCGGAGTGGCAGCGACCAGAGGGGCCCACCCTAGCCGCGGAATGGGGGGGGTGTTACACCCCCACAGTTTCAAAGAAATGGTCGGCCTTACTGGTCGGCCGCTTGGGTGACTGCTGGACCCCCATTGAGTCCCACATCTTCATGGTGTCGGCGGCCGGCTGCAGCCCCTGATGCTGCCTGCTCCAGCCGAAGCCCCTGATGATCTTGCATGGCGCAACGACATCGTTCCCATACGCTACGGTCTGACTCTATTCTACGTCCTTCCTCGGCCTCTCCGGCCCGGTGCGACGGTGCCACACACCACCACTGCGGCTCGCTACGGCAGCGGTTCTCTTCGTCTCCGTGTGGTGCAACGACACCGAGCCACCGTCACCATGTCCTTGTATGGCCGCGGTTCCCTTCCGACCACCACACAGTGCAACGACACCATGTTCCTCTGCTTCCAACCTTAACGAAGATCAAGAAAGAAGACGGGAGGATAATCGGCCATGTTCGCGCGGTCTGATCTCCTCCCGTTATGACGATATCATGCGGCCAATTCCTTAAGCAACTAAGAACGATGATAAAGTCTTGAAAAAGAAAAGATAACCCCTACCTTGCAAAGACGTCGCATGTCATCGAGCTACGGGAAGAGGCAAGCATCACGATGATCAGATGTCACAAAAGATCGGTGCCGATTTTGTTGACGTTAGAGGAAGAGTCTTCATCGATGGTGACGTTCCCCACGGTGGTGTCTCCTCCCTTGATACGGAGTAAGAAGAAGATAAGGCACATCGTTTTTGACTTCATGTTCTCCATCGGAGGCGTTCTTCATCAAAGAGGTGTTTTTCTTCATCAAGAACGTTCTTCGTTCGAAGGATGGAGCTCTTCTAAATTATCCAAGAATTTCCCTCCCAATATTTGACCAACCCAATATTAAAATGGGCTTTCCCCCATTTTAGCAACTTCTCATGCTAACTCAATATAATTAAATCTTATTAATTAATTGAATGTTTGGAAAAATATTAAGTGGTGTGAGAGAGATAGAAGGTGGAGACACTCCACTCCAATAAATGAGTGGAGTTGTCATGCATTAAACAAGGGGTGAGTTATGAGGAATTCAAAGGGGTTATGGGGAGTTCAAAGAGAGTTAAAGGAATGTGAAAGGTTAGGGAACGTGTGGGACCCACCTCACAAATATCTTTACATGGGTAGTTAGAAGCTTGTGGGTCCCACCCCAACTTCTCCATGTAGGATATAACCACTTTAGATATAAGAATTAAATTGTTCCACGATTTTATTCACTTGTCATTTAATCCAGAAAATTTAACTTCTCCTCCCGCACAAACACAACTGCGTTAAAGGTCCCCTTAAGAAATTACCGGCGTTGCGAGTTCATCGGTGCCCTCAGATTTCAATTTCGATCACCAATTCAAAAGATAAGAAAACCAACTCATTCATTCACTAAACGTACCTGAGTTAAATGTCAGAAATTGATTCTGGGCACACCGGGCCTCGGAATCAAGTGTCGTCAGAATCCACAGACTCGTAAAATTCAAAAGAAATTAAGAAAAAAAATCCTTGAAATTTACAGGTCTTTACATTATTCCCACCTCAAGGATTTACATCCTCGTAAAGCTACAACACAAACTAGGGAAACTAAAGGAGGTACCGAGCACGTATCTGAGCCTCCCTGCTCCCATGTGCTCTCCTGGAGGTTTTCGTGCAGCCAGCATAAGTGCACACAAGTAATTTACCATCCTCGTAGGACTCGCTCTTATACATCCTCAACCTCTACTGGAACCTCGTGATAGTCACCCTGTCATCGATGTCCAGCTCTCCGTTGTCGATGATGATGGATATGTCATGCACACATCTCCTCAGCTGAGATACGTGGATGACGTCGTGCACCCGGTGAATCTGAGGTGGAATGGCCAGGTGGTAAGCCACCTTGTATACTATGATGGGAACCTAAAAAGGACCAATGAATCATGGAGATAACTTATCACCTCGGCCAAATCTCCATACACCTCGTTGAGTTGAGACCCGTATAAAGACGTGGTCACCATCCTCGATCTCCAGTGGTCTCTGTCTCCAATCAGAATAGGACTTCTGTCTACTCTGTGTAGTCTTCATCCGCTCCTGGATGATCTGCATCTTCTCTTTTGTAGCTCGAACCATCTCTAGTTCAACATGTGTTGATTCCATCAATAACCACAAAGGATATCTGAAATGTGGGCAGCTGATGTCTCGCCACTCCTAACAGCTGGATGCACGATCCCTTACTAAGAGAATCTGCTACAACTTCCCCCTCTATAAGAGTATAAACTATCTCGAAGTCATATTCATGGAGGAATTTTATCCATCACCTCTATCTTAGGTTCATGTCCTTCTGAGATAAAATACACCTGAGATTATTGAGATGGAGATAACCGTAAACTGTTCGCTCAACGAAAAATGGATGAGACTAGCCAATTGTAAGAAATCATCTCCACCATTTATTGTCTACGTTCCACCAAAGAGAAGTCGGTATTTCTCCTCAGCCAAAATAAGAAATATGGTCTCATCCACTGGATGAACCTCAATTTTTTCCTAATACAGTCAATCTTGACATTAACGGTGCAATACATGTCTTGAAGGATGTCGTAAGGCCTCGACGCTACTACTAAGAGATCCAACCATTACTCTTGCCTCCAAGGGTTGAGTCACACTATCAGCATCAGTGCATGGTTTCTGGGTCTCCTCTAGTAGGAATCTCACAAGTGGGGGTTAAGTCAACAGTTTTAACTAGAACCTCTTAGTATCAACCATACACAAAGAATAGGAAAGAAAAAGTCACAATGAAAAGTGTCTTATATTACTGCTGATCGAAGTACAAGACACAAATAATACAAAACAACAAAAACATGGCAACTAGAAGCACCAAGAACAAATTCCTCCATGCCAAGATCTAGTCTCTCTCCCGTCCACCTGCTCCCGGAGCTCCACTACCTTGTCCACCACTCAGCTGATTCTCAATCTCCCACCGCTGCTTCTATCTCAGTGGCTCCTCCAACGCATGTCGATCAACTGTGCGGGAAGTCGAACAGTCACGTGCCAGGTGACCCTGCTTACCGCATGCATAGAACTACCTACTCCTCGTATGGCTGGATCTATTTCGTGTGCCTCGCACAACCAAACCTGTACCCCGAGGTCGCCCACCTATCGGCCTAGTCCGCTTGGACCTATACATCATCCGTCTACTGCCTTAAAATGACCTAGCTACTAATGGAAAACCCTGCATAAAAGGTAGTAGCTCTTGAGCATGCTCAAAGTGCAGAGTCACTAGTATAAACTCCACCCTGATGAAGGTCTCAAATTCTTCCCAAGTGATGTTCATTTCGTCGCAAAACCGGAACATGTGGCTCCACCACCTCCCAGCTGCTCCCCGAAAGAGACTAACAGCTAGGTACACGATCAAGTCAGTGGGTGACCCAGCTGTGTCGAATGTTTGCACTATAAACTCCAACCATTACCCAGCCATCTGAAAATCCAACTCGCCTTGAAGCCTCAGAGGCCCCTATCGCTGGAACTCATGCAATGTGCTAAAGCGGCATGCACTCTCTACTGGTGTCTCAACTGGTGGAGGGACTTGTACGGAAGCCTCGCCTCTCAGTGGGTATCATCGTGCTCCCCACTCGGTACCCACACTGACTGACTGGGTGAAGACATCCTGAAAAAAAACATTTGTGACACAGTCAAATGATTAAAACCAGGTGAGCTGACCAAGTTTGAGCTGAATTAAAGAAAAATTTTGGAATCACACACGCAATCAGTGTTTTTGTGCACTGAGTCAGAAATCAGAAGTCAAGGTCCTGGTTTATGGATACGTCAGCCAACGCACCAACACTGGACTCCCTGAACTGAAGACCACACTCGGTACCCTTAAAACTATTGCTTCACAGAAAAGAAAATATCAGATTCATAAGTTCTGCAGTAGAACCGACATCCTTTGATACCAATTTGTCACGACCCGTCCTCGGGGCCCGTGTCGTGACTACCCCAAACCCTCCATCCATAGGCCAGGCATGGCGACTAGCACCAAAGACATAAATTTCGATAACTGGGAAGGAATTTCATTTATAAAACATAAAAACATTCAACTAGAGTACCAGCAGATGTAAACACTATGTAAAACTGAATATAAAGCAGTGCTGAAAGTAAAGGGGGCCGGAAATACAAGACCAACTGTAATGTAAACATAAAAAGACAAAACAGCTGGAAGGTGACAAGCAGCTCCTAGGTCGTCCACCTCGGTTCCTACTTGAAGGGTAGGTATAGATAGCCTCCTCAACGCTCTCACCCGCCAACCTCCTCTGAGTACCGTCTCATTCGTGAAGTCTACCTCCAGGTTCTGACTCGTCGTGAGTTCCACCTCTGGGTACCGTCCAATACTTGTACACTCGGTCTCTGTCAGTGTTGTCTGTCGTCTGCATCCAACCCAATGAGGTACGGGCATAGCCCATGCTGGGGTGAGTATAAGGATACTCAGTAGGGACCTTGAGACCTCATGGTCTCACTGATTCCAACAAGGATAACCACAAAGAAGGATCTCAACAGATAACCCTTACTTAGGTATAAGCCCATACTTATACATAAGTTATCAAGTAACCCATATCAATCATGAGGAAACACAAAGGTTAAGAAATCAATGGATAACCACTACTTAAGTATATGCCCATACATATACCTATGTTATCAAGTGACCCATCTCAATCATGATGTAAAAACAAAGGTCATCGAATCATCTCAAAAAAAGATTTTTATTCACAATGTCGATACCACTGCTGCTGGAGAACTCATCCTCTGTCAAGTATAGTGGGCCAACCACTACAACCAAGCACTTCCCACTAACCTCGGACTGTTGAAGTACTCCACCTGTTGAGTACTGTGGGCCTGCTGCTACAACAAAGCGCTTCCCATCATGGGTATGCCACTCCAACCAAGAACAACCCCTCAGAGCCTACAGAGGTACTCCGGTCGAGTACCGCGGGTCTGCCGCTACAACCAAGTGCACCCCACTGGGCCATCCGAATCACTCTGAGTCGATCGATCAGCAGTCATCAGGTCTCAGCCAGCTACTATGTCTCTATAATCTGCTCGCTCGTCACAAGGAGGGTCCGCTCCACGAGCCTCATTCTGATACTCTATGTTTCAAGAAAACGTACGTAGAAGTATCTCAAAGATCCTTCATGACATAGGGATCCCAACGCAACAGACGACGCATCAATCTGACGCCCGATCTGTGGGTTATTGGCTTTTGTGTTCTAGGGGCCCGGTTGGTTTTTAAGCTAAAACTAACCCGATCGTACTCCAAATACATCCAAAAACATGTGGGTTATGCCAATAGAACCCTCGCAACTTAAGAAAATCAATGTAGTCAATGGCACATCAATCGGACGTCCGATCCTTATGTTATGAGCATTTCTGCTCCGAGGGCCTGGTTGGTTTCGTGTTCGAACCAACCCGGACATACCAAAACTTCACAAAAAGCTTGAGTTTAATATACCAAAACGACCACCTAGATCCAAGGATTCCTACGTAACTGATGGTGAGTCGATCTGAGGTCCGTAGCGAAGGATATGAGTGTTTAACTGATGAGGGTCCGAAAATAGGGGGTTTGGGCCCGGTCTGACCCGGACCAATATACCCTAGGTCTGCCCGAACTGAGTCGACCCAAACCGGGTCTAGGTCCAGCCCGGTTGGGCATGGCCTGACCCCTATGGTGAGGCCCGGCCTGGCACTGGTTTCCCGGCCCGGTGCTGGCAGCACGGCCCGGCGCGGGCGGCCCGACCCGACGCTGGCAGACCGGCCCGACCGGCCCAGGCGGTTGACCGCATGGCGGGCCGACCAGGTGGAGTGGCAGCGCCCTGAGGGGCCCGCCCTAGCCACCGATTGGGGGGTGTTACACCCCCCGGTTTCAAAGAAACGGTCTACCTTAATGTCCGGCCCCTTTGGTGACTGCGAGACCCGCCTTAGGTCCTGTCTCTTGATGGCACTGGCGGCCGACCGCCCTTCCAAGCCCGCTGTGGGATTAGGAAATGGCTTTTTTCCACTGGTATGGTGCGATGACACCGCTACCTGCCTCCGGTCTAGCTTCAGCCGTGACCCCTGCTGCTCCGGCACGGTGCGCCAGTGCTGCGCCCCTCTGCCATGGTCCGACTCTATTCCACATCATTCCTCGGCCTCTCTGGCACGGCGCGATGGCGCCACGCACCACCCTCGCGGCACGCTTCGGCCGCGGTTCTCTTCATCTCAGCGTGGTGCAACAGCACCACACCTCCTTCGCCACAGCCTTTCATGGTCGTGGTTCCCTACCGACCACCGCACTGTGCAACGACATTGTGCGCCTCAGCTTCCAACTTTAACGAAGATCAACAAAGAAGAGGGGAGGATAATCAGTTGTGTTCGTGCGATCCGATCTCCTCCTGTTACGACGATATCATGCGGCCAATTCCTTAATCAATGATGAAAAATGATAATGTCTTGAACAAGAAAAGATAATCCCTACCTTTCAAAGATGTCGCACGTCATCAAGCCGCAAGAAGAGGCAATCGTCTCGATGATCGGACGTCACGGAAGATCGGTGCCGATTTCGTTGACGTCGGAGGAAGAGTCATCGTCGATGGCGACGTTCCCCGTGGTGGTTTCTCCTCCCTTGATGCGGAGGAAGAAGAAGAGAAGGAACGTCGTCAGTGAATTCGCATTGTACGTCAGAGGCGTTCTTCGTCGAAGAGGCGTTGTTCTTCGTCAAGAACGTTCTTCGTTGGAAGGAGGGAGCTCTTCTAAATTCTCCAATAATTTCCCTCACAATATTTTCACAACCCAATATTAAAATAATCTTTCCCCATTTTTAACAACATTTCATTCTAATTCAATTTAATTCATACTTATGAATTAATTGAATGGTTGGCCAAATATTAAGTGGTGTGAGAGATATAGGAGGTGGAGAGGCTCCACTCCAATAAATGAGTGGAGTTGTCTTGCATTAAACAAGGAGTGAGTTATGGGGAATTCAAAGGTGTTATGGGGAGTTCAATGAGATTTTTGGGATTGTGAAATGTTGGGGATCGTGTGGGCCCCACCTCACACATATCCTTACATAGGTAGTTAGAAGCTTGTGGGTCCCACCCCAACTTCCCCATGTAGGATATAACCACTTTAGATATAAGAATAATATTGTTCCACAATTTTATTCACTTCTCATTTAATCCACAAAATATAACTTCTCCTCCCACACAAATGCAACAGCGGTAATGGTCCCCTTAAGAAATTACTGGTGTTGCAATTTCATCGGTTTCCTCAGAATTCAATTTGGAGCACCCATTTAAAAGATAGAAAAACTCGCTCGTTCGTTCACTAAACGTACCCGATATAAACTTCGGAAATTGATTATGGGGACACCGGACTTCGGAATCAAGTTCCGTAAAAATCCACAGACTCGTAATATTCCAAAGAAATTAAGAAAAAAATTTCCTTGAAATTTCTGGGTCTGTACATTTAATCTCATGAATGATGGAATTTCCATACAAACATGTAGACTAATATCTTTTATTCAAGGCAAGAAATATTGTTATTATTTCCAAAAATTTCACTTGTTGGAAAATATTTCATTCCCTTTTTCCATTATCAATATTTTCCTATTTTGTCCTCTTATTATATTTCTTCCCTTATATGCCACAAGAAATGAATAATTATTCTCTCTATTGATATAACATAAAAATATTTCACCATATAAGGAAAAATATGTGGACACCCATGACCTTTAGAGACATATCTTAAGACCAATAAATAAATGGTCGATCATGAATTCTATGTTGTGGAAATAAATAGAATAACAAGTTAAACATGTAAAGGTAGATTCATACTCTACAACACATTCTTTATCCTTTATCATTAAACTAAGGAAATTTATCTTTATTGCAATTTGTTTTTCCTGAAGGATGTATTTACTAATGTCTGTTTCCTAAAAATAATTACATTCCATGATTTTTATGGCATCTTCTTCCACGATATTTTGGATCAATGGCCTCTGATGATCTACATTGTCTTTAATGCAATCCACTACATCTTTAACCTATTCCTTTTCAACACATCCCATAGATTAAAATATCTTCTCCACACACTTAATCCTTTTCTCAGTTGTAATTGGAACAGTATTACCACTAATGGATGGGGGCCTCTATCATAAAAAGTGATCCAACATAAGAGAGGGTCATTGTGGACAAGATTTCTAGTTTTTTTCATGTTATGTTTCATAACCTAATTGTGTTTTTCTAATATATCAATAATATTTTCTCCATAATAACTCAATCAATTTCCTCAATATGAAAAAATCATCATTGGACCTGATTATTATGTGTCATAACTAAATAATGGAATATTATTATTAAATACTAAAATTATGAAACATTATTTATAATCCTAAAATAAATGATATATTTAAAAGACATTGAAAATATTATTCATTTCTAGTCTTATAATCATAAAAATGACTCAAAAATATTTAAGTTTATTCTTATACCAAAGAAAAATATTGGTTTACATTCTTTATTATGTGTCTTATTAATCTTGTTTCCATGGTTTCAACTAAAAATTATTTGATACATTCTATAATGACCCAACCCTAGAATCTTAGATTCAGAGCCTTTATTATTTTGTAAAGATTACAAGCAATCAATATTCAAATCACTGATTATTTTAGAATCATTAGAAACCCATATCACACATATGAAACTAATTATACATTATGGATACAAAGTATTATATAAAGAAATTAAAAAACTTTATCTTTTAAAATTATTCAAAGGATTCCTCTTCCTAATCTGGGGAATTTGAATATAATAAGGGTGATCTCAAATGTTTATTAAGGTTTAGTACATCCGATGATATTATGAATCAATGTGAATAATAAATATGGATTGTTAAATAAATAAACACACTTTCCATGTGAAAAACTAGATAGGGAATAATCAATATGGAATTATAGATAACCAATACACATTCTAATAAATATAAATTCTGATAATTAATCATAACCATGGATATTATAACTAATCTAAAACAACATTGATTAATAATAACTAAAATCATAATTATGGAATTTATAATTATTTACATCTAAAACAAACTATTGAGGTTTTGTTCCAATAATGTAATAATGTAAATGCTTTATTACATGAATCTGATACTATCAATTCATCATTTCAGGAATATAATACATTCATGGATTCATGCAATGACCCAAATAAATTCATATTTCCTAGGACCAAACCATATCTATTATTCTGATGAATCATATTGAAACATAGAGGGGTTATAGTGGGAACCAACCATTACATTCAAAATCCAATTCACTCCTCATATTTCAGAAAACATTTTTAATTAATCCATTCAAATATTCGTATTATATATGAAGATACATATTTGATAATATTTCTGAAATAACTCTATAGTCTATCAATGTGAACACCATATGTTAAATTATTACAGGGTTTAGGAAATAATAATTAAAATTCAAAGAGTATATATATATTTATGAACATAATAACGTAAAATAAAAATGATAGTAAAGATTTTATTTTTTCAAATGAAATTTAATAATAAAAAAGAATGCGATGTTTAAATGATAACATTTTCCACCTCGTAATTATCAATTAAAAATCCAATGGATTAGACAATTCATTTTGACACTAATAATACACATATATATGAGTATATCGTGAAATTAAATGAAAAAGTGATAGAATATATACGAAAGAAAACTATTAAGTGGTGAAAATGGGTTATGGCTCCTAAAAAAGTGATATAAGAATCCCTTAAATCTATGGTAACGTTTTAATCAAAAACCACAAAAATACTATTCATAACATGAACCATTTAAATAAAATGTATACAAATGATCTTGGGAAAGAATATATAAAAGGGTATGTGGATTCAAAACACAAAATAGGTAAGTGGTTAATATGAAATTTATATCACATATGTATATATTGAGATTCATATCCCTTACATTGAGTTTAACATGTCAGGGATCTCTTTATCATCAAAAATAATAAAATTACGAAAATTATTTAAATTATTAATAAAATTTAATATATATATTATTAATTTTACTTTACATATTAAAATTACTTAAAAAATTACATAAATATATTTATTTTTTCATATGTTTTGACCAAATTCGGTTACTATGTTAATACCGGGTTTGGTTGGTCGACTATGGTCAAAGGGTAATTATATAACCATATCCACTATAAGGATCATAAAATAAGTATCATATTTAAACATATGGTATAATTTTAAAAAAATTATGAATGTTGGTTATGAAAATTGAATCAACCTTACAATCAAAGAGATGGTAGGTCATATATGCATGAGTGACATTCCCATTTTTTCAGGGAACATTGTGGAAAGAAGGTAAGTAGAATTAAATATTTATATAATTATAATTAAATATTTAATAACTTGTTATTTAATCATTATTACACACATATATATAATACTTTTTATTTAAATGAATCACACTATTTTGAGGAGGCAATAATCCACATGTACAGAAATTACATAAAAAAATTTTAGATTGTGAAATGTTTAATTTGAAAATGTAATATTAACATTAGAAAAAGATAATTGTGTTTTTAATATCATATATATGAATTTTTTGTGAAATATTTTAATTATAATCACTCATTATTATAATCCATGTAATGTGTGAATGTATCACATCGCTCTGAGGAGGCTATAGTCCGCAGGTCCACAAAAAAACTATCATATTTAAGGCAAATTTAACGAAAGAAGTTAGGTTTTATAATAAAAATTCATAACAAAAAAGATAAAATAATAATAATATATATCATATTTAATAAATAGGTCAATCATAATTCCCCACTATGAATGGTGGTAAAAGAATAATGAATGACATTGTTTCACAAGGCGATTGTTCATTGTACACAATGAAATCGTTCATTACACATTTGATATATGAGTATCGGTGTCTGTCAAACACTTAATATAAAAAAGTAATTATATTAAGGATTTTGATGATATTACATAAGCATGAAATAATATTAATTTATGGTGTGGGGAATCAAATAAACCATAAAAGGACATTGAATAATTTCACATTTTTCATGTAACTCCATATGGTTTTCACAAAAATAATTCATTGGTTTAATTTATGCCCAAGGTGAGGAATATATGTTGTGGTAAGGGATTTTTGGAGACTATTTTAGAATTTTATGGATGAGCCAAACTGTCTTGATATGTCTGAGGAAGGGTAATAGTTAATTACATTTTATAATGGATAGGGAGTAGCATTCCTATATATTTAAAAATGTATACACCATTGGGGGTATACCTTACCTCGTGTACCACCAAAATGGAATAATAATTTAATAATGAATATTTATGGAAAATAGAAACTTCCACCACAAAAAAATAATTTCATTTTTATAATTTTGTTCCATAACTTCTATATTTTCCCAATTTTTACATTTTTGTTTTAATTAAAGTAACTAGTCTTCTAAAATATGTAATATAATAATTAATAATAAACTAATTAGTTATTTATATGAATATATATACCTATTGAATTATATATGTGATATATAATTTAATATTTTGAAATACCTTGTGTTTGTAAATTAAATTTTAAACAAGAACAAGTAATACAAAAAAACTATTGTAATCTGTATCATGCTAACAATATTTTTACTAACAATGGATAAATAAGTTAATTATAAAATATCATTTGTTTCATGAATGTAACATATTTTATATTTATTAACACATAAAATTAACTTGATTGGATATTGGATTTTGTTTAGTTTTATATAATTTAATATAATATCATTTATAATAAAATAAAATTATGTAAATTTTGACATTATTTATTAAATTTTAATTTAATAAAAACACAAAATTATTAGAAATTAAATATACTATGATAAAAAATATTTCACAATACATATTCATAAAAAAATAATGGATAATAATAACTTTTTAAATTTACATTACATTTAAATTTTGTGGCATCATTTATCATACCTAATTTCTAATTAAACAATCCAAGTGTTAGGGTTTGTTTATAGTTTAATGTATTTAAATAATATATAAAAATTAATGTTAAATAACAATGATAAAAAACTAATTTATTTTTCCAAATATTTTTTGTGATAGAATCTATGAAGCTTTTTCCAAACTCTAATGATTTATAACTTTTGAAGGTAAGAAGGGTTCATTATTATTTTTTCCTTACTTGAAATATTATGTGTATATCTATAATGAACATGTGTCAAAATAAGTCATAAAATTAGAAAAAACAGGGCATATGGTTGATCCATTTTCATCTAGTTACATTTCGACAAATTTCTAAGTCATTTTGGCACTTATGGTTTTTTGTAGTCCCTTGTTATGCTTAATTTTACCTTAATCGGTGAAAATAATTTTCATTAGATTCACAAAAAAAAATTGGTCAAAAAATATTTTAATCTTTATAGGATATAAATATCATAATGATTACAACTATGTATGTTGGATTTTTCCAAATTAAATTAACAAATTTTTCAAAATCATGTTTACTTCTAATCCTGTAGATGTTGTGAGAAAGCAGGTTTTTAATCTGAAAATTATCGTAAGGTCATTTTTATTTATATTAAGTAAAATAATTATTTCAATGATCATTAATGGATTAAAATATTTATGATTTATCTAATATTAAATTAAAATAAATTTAAAACATAATTTATAATTAAAAAACAATTAAACAAATTGGTTGTTTTTAACTAAAATGAAGTTTTTTTCACTATTGATCAAAAAAGAAATTTCTCAGGAAAATAAAAATATATCATCCTATGATAATTTTGACATTTGAAATTCATATATAATGATTATTTTTAATAATATAATTTTATAAATGTGACCAAATTTAGTTTTAAAATAGGTACTGCATAAAAAGGCAATAAATCTCAGTCTAGTGTGTAACATTAGATAACATAGTATTGAGTGGAGTGTAAGAATGACATGGTTTTTCATATAATGAAATATTGACACAAAATAAAATTATTGTAAACATAAAATATTATAGAGACTTGGGGTGTTATAAATCTATAATTTTACCTTGTATGAGATCAATGGTAAACTCTTCTACTCATGAGGGTGGCAACCCTAATAATGTTTTGTGAAAAAAATGAGGAATATTTTAAACAATTTCATGAAATACACTACTCCTACTATCATCCACATATAAAAAATTCAATGCTTCTTACTAGTAAGAGATAGTTACATATTTTGGTTCCAATAATCAAACTGCACCTACCATTACATTCTGGTATCCTCTGAAGATATTCTTGACTCCATCATCAGTCATAAAACTAACCCTTTGAGAATAGTAATTAATGTGAGATTTTAAAATTATTAACCAATCCATACCCAAGATTAGGTCATAGGCATCTGTATCAAGCACCTAGAAATAAAAAATCAATTTATCCCCATCTACTTTTATAAACATTCTATGGATGTAAATTCTCAATATTATCATTTACCAACGAGATTAGAAAAAAAGAAAAGAAAATTCCAAACATTTAAAAGAAGAAAACCTACTACAAAATAATGAAAATATAAATGGGATTTCCATATATAAAAATGATTTTATAAGGGGTGAATTAATAATAATCATCCCTATGAACATGGTGGTTCATATTTATCATCCACAAACACATTCTCATATTCATACAATTGGTTACATACTGCACCTTGGTCTTCATTACCTTATTGTGATTTCTATTTTTGAGGAGTCATGGTATTCCTAGAACAATCACGACTTCCTTAGATATGATTATGAGATGTTTCCTACTTACCTATTCTCATAGAAGCATACAACGTCAATGAAACATGATATTTCATCATAGAATCTGACCCTGGAACACAATTATTATAACTCTTAAGATCCATCAGATAGTAGAATAATTGGCATGTTCTCGGTGGTGTTGTACAATCTCACATCATGTGATCCAATGATCCACAGTAAAAAACCATATTTTATATTTGGTTTAGGAGGGAGATTCAATAATACATTTGTTTTATTATGAGTAATTCAATAACCTTTGAAATAGGTTTCCCTCTTATTTTTATTACCATCATTAGAATTACAAAAATTTCCCATAAGTATCAAAATTATTACTTCACCAATGCTCCCTATCATTTCCCAATCTCCCACCACATCTCTATAATCCATATCTATATAATATTATATACAAATCCTGACAATCTTATTTTGAATAACTTTACATAATCGTGATTCAAAAAGGCGAGCCTTCAAGGACACATATGCAGCATCTTCGAGTGTAAAGTAGACTAAATTCATTTTTTAGCTGAAAAATATTTCAATGACAGGTTCTCCTTTTTCATGATTAAAATTTCCATCATTATATAACTTCTAAACATGTGAGGATATATTTTTTTTAATGAAAAATTCTTAAAAATGATCCCACAAAATTCCTTTGTATAATTTTTCATAAGATGCTAAAACCTACCATAGGCATGAAAGATCATCCAGTATGTTTGATTTCAAATTATGTTTCATCTCAACTATTGTGACTAGGAAATAAAATATTTGATACATCCTATTGAACCACACCTCTTATTTATCTAGTTCTAAATCAACCTTAATGATGTGTGGATTCTACTTTTATAAATTAATGTAACGATCCACTTTTCCTGGTCAATCCATTATATCCCCTATATCATTGGCTAGAAAATCCTATACAATAATCTAAACTAGTATTCGGTTCACCTATGTCTCAAGTGTAACAAAATTCTCAATAGCATCTTACAATTTATTTCTTCTATGCCTACTTGTTTCCATTTTATAAAACCACATAAAACACTATTTAGTCTCATTCTCTATAAATTTATGTCTTAGAAATTAAAAATTATTCATATCACATATATGACAACATTTATTTCCAATATTTCGCAATTTTACTCTTTTAACCTATTTTTGAAACTTTTACCATGATTTTTAAAATAATGTCTTTTTCAAAATACCACAATCATCCCTTTTATGAATATCCAATTTGAAAAAAGTAAACACTTTTCAAAAATGTATTGTTTTTCACCAAATCTAATTTCATCACCCAAATGAATTATGCACAACTAGTGGGATGCAATTTCTATCAATGAATGAAATCATATTCCCATTTTCTAAACCCACTATAATGAAGTAACAACTCCTAAATGTGTCTCAAAACTTTTATGCACTCAAATAATTAGAAACTTTTGGTACAAAAAATAGATTATACCAACCTTTTTAAGCTATATATTTCATGTTATGAGAATACAAATCCTTTCATGGAATCCATCTCAATGACTGAAAAATAATGAATTTCAATAATGAAGAATGAAATATTCTATTCTCCCAAAAAGGAAGACATATTGTCCATCACTATTTCCACTTGTAACATCCCACATAACACAATATAATTGGAAATAAATTGGTTATTAAATTTCCTTAAGTGAAATCGTGAGGACAATAATGTTTGAAAATAGATTCCATTGTATTCGTAAACCATTTTTGGAAAATATTCCCCTTTTAATATAAAACATCAAACCACAGAAATAAAACACCAAACCTCCAATATATGATGATTTGGAACAATTTAATACAACTCAATGTAATTCCAACTGATAACCATTACAAACTACATCCAATGATCGTATCATAGTACCATGTGTAATCCAAAACCAAGACCATTTTATAATGTGGAATCCAATACTAGAAAGACTCCAAGACTCCAAGACACCAAATTTATAACTTCCAACAAGATCCATGATCCAACTCTACAATCCATGCCTAATGTATAAAAATGCATGATAAAATAATTATGAAACATTGTCTCCAAATATATCTAGATAAAAAATATTCTTAAAAAAATCCAATGTTCTCAAAAAGGGGGTTATTATAATACACAATATTGTTTACCCAAATGACTTTTCAACTCATGTCAGTAGGATAGAACATGTTAGAACATTTACATTAAAAAAATTAAATATATTATCTAAAAACTGAATCTATTTAAATGAAAAATAGTTTTCTATTAAAGGAAACCAAACAATTCATTCAAGTCATTTCTCAAATATATCATACATAACTGATTCCATTAAACACAACCACACACACACACACTCAAACTCATTCATGGTGTTACCATTGACAGTATAACATCACAGACAAAACACATCCCATTGATACAGGTATATCACAACCATTATCCATCACATTCAGTTCATTTACAACCATTAATGTCAAAAATCGTTCCAAATAAATTTTTTCAACCATATAAATAAAAAATACTGTTATTTAAAACCTTTCTTAGATAATTTAAATTTATAAAAAAATAAACATTTTAAAAGAATCATTTCAAAAACATGTAATGGAGTGAAATTTCTAAACACAAGAAATATCTAAAAATTCACAACATGCCAAAAAAAGAGTGTTTCCATCAACCTTTGCACAACAGTATCATAATTTATTTTGATAAATTCAATTATTTGAATTCAATACTTCACATTATAATAAAAGGAATCATGAGGGAAGCAAGCTACCTCACCCACATAGACCAAAACAAATAAGTAAAAAATTCTTTAACAAACCTAGTAATCCCAAAAAAACCCTCATTAGATCATGTTCCCTATAATCAAGACAATAATATATAAACGCAGTTGTGTTATAAAAACATATATATCACTAACGTATTAGATATATGAATCCCATATAATTAATAAGAAGAAACTAATGTGGAAATCTTAATAACAGACACTTAACAATGAATTCGGGCCTCTAATACACAAAGAATCGCTAACAGATCAGTCTAGGGTCAAGGGTAATGGTCTGCACAACATTTGGGTGGATTGAAATTTTTTCGGGTTATTATTGGGGATAAAATATAGGATAATTATCAAACTAGGATTTTATCTACAATTTAAGGAGGACAAGATATAAGATACACGATTATGCCAAACAACAAATGGAAACCCATGCACCAACCATGTGGGTCCTACTTCGTTTATACAAACCACACAAGGTTTCCCAAAACGGCCAGAAAAAACAAGTTCCCATTGTGGTTTTCCTTCTATAAAAAACATGCACAATTTAACCATGGTGGCTAGATATTTTATCCAAACCTTTCACAAATTTTGTGCCTACCCAGTTACCCCATATCTCCTTTTCACAGTTTCATCGAGGCATTGCAGGTTAACTAATAACTGTTCTCAAACCATGCTCCTCAAAAAAATCCAAATAATAAATTCTAAAACTCCATTAAACGTTTAAAAACAAAAAAAAATTAAATTATATAATTATGATATATAAATAAGTGTTTATTTTCCGGAATCCATGGGTACGAAAAATTTCATGAAAAAAACCCAAGGATTATATATATTGATAGAGGTTCTTAAATATCATGGAAATGCATGTCTCAATGAAAATGTATTTTTTTCTCTTGTCTCTTTGAGATTAATATATCTAGTTTTTCTAAATCCTCTATAAAAAAATATTTACCTTATTTTTTTTAGTTGGGGTCAAGGTCCTTGGTTGTTTTAGTGAAACATTATTCTCAGTGGATAGTTTAAAAAAGGTGGTCGCCTTTTGGTGCATCATCATAAATAGATTCCTAGTAGACTCTATCAGTAGAACTATTAGTTGTAATTTAATCAATAATTTGGATTTTGAAGATGTATAGTATAAAAATAATTACTGAAGATTCCTTGAGACAAGGGTTACATTATTAAATTGGCTATATATACTAGTAATCACATTATTATGGAAAAAATAGTTTAGTATTATTGGACAATTAAATACACAATTAAATATCACATTACATTTGAAAACATGAAATACATAACAGTGTGAATGTAAATATTATTAATCCTTGAACACATTCAATGATTTCTCTAATATAAAATGGGGAATGTTTCAAAAATAAGGGTAATCATAGATTCTTAGTAGGAATTACAAAGAGGGGAAGATAACATTATTAAATATATAATAATAAACATGAATAGTTAAAAACTAGAAACACATTATATTTAATCAATAAAATGATAAAATGGAATAAAAATTTAGTAATATGTGATGATAAAATAATTACATATATATATATAATCAAATGGGTTTGAATCATATACATCCTTATCATAACTAAAAAAATAATCACATGGAGATCAATAATTTTTTTTCTAATGATGGAATTCATATTGTTAGGCATTTAAAACATACAATCAAGGCCTTTATCCAAGACATCTAAAAAACATAAAATCCATTGGGAAACTATATCTACAAAAATTAGTATTTACTCCAAAAAATACGCAATATCTTTTGTATAATGGTAACAACCAATATTTTGGGGGGCTATATCTGGACTCTCTCATCGCATACTATGACGAATTCATTCATCATATGAATGGGGTGTAATAACTTCTATACACAATCAAGAGAATCATTCATGTTGAAAAATAACTTTTATATGAAATGATAATGATTTTCCCTTTTAATAAAGATAATATACTCATAATCCATATATATTAATATTGAGGATGGAATCATTACAATATATCCATAGTGGAGAATAATAATAATAATGGGTAGTTATTGATGATTAATTGATATAATATAAATATATTATTCAATACATTAATTATGAAAATAACATTTTCTCAATGAATATAACAACTAAAAACTATGAATTTTTAAAATTTTAAGACACATTATTTTCATTTTAATGATCCTTGTTGTCAATTATTTGAGGTTTCAAAGAATTTATCTTTCATTCGTTGGGAAATATCATCCATGTTGTATAAGTAAAAAACATTCATTTTTGACTTTTTATGAAAATATAAAAAGTAACTCATTTGGATAATCGATGGAATGATAATTTTAATTAATTTTTTAAATGTTTAAGCATGTTTAAAAATTTCATTATCAGTTACTATTAGAAACATTATATAATCCATTTAATGGAAAATAGGTAACTGGATGTTGAATATTACATACCATGTTGAATAATATTGTTAGTTTACATAAAAATAATATTTTTCCCATTAATTATTTAAATCAATAAAGTGGAAGAAAACTTTATAATTTAAGGAAAATAAATTAATTAAAAAATTATATTTGGTTTATGATGGAGTCATAAAATAATTTTCCCAACAGATACCAAAACATAAACAGTCCCAAACAAAGATGATATTATAAAATAAATCCATATCTATTTTGTATCTTTTGAATCATAATCCCCAAGAAATATTAATATAAAATAGTAACATTATTAAAATTAACAGAAATTAATTTGATATAAGATTTCAAAGAGATTTATATACACAAAAAAAGAGAAATAATTGCCACGAATGTTATATGTCTCGATGAAATTAATGTTAAACCTAAATCCCTTACAAAATCAAAATATTAAATTGAGAATTAGTTAATAGAGATACTTTGTGATAAAATTTTAAATCCAAAATATTCAACTGTAAATAAAAAACAAATGATGAAATTTTAATTTTACACAGAATTATTGAATGAAATATTTATTGAATACGTGATATATCCTAACGAAAAAATAATGAGTTATGAAATCCTTACAATGAAAGTAACGATAAATAATTTGAAAAGTGAGAGTCTGTAACAAGTGAAAATACACATAATAAAATTTTCAATACTATATAAAATTACATGAGTTTGTTACACCGATAATCATAGAGTATAAAGTAAAATAAGTAATTAATACGACCCAATGAAAAGAAATTGAGTATTGAAACTCATGACTACATTATAATATTGAGGTAATAACCCAGTAGAAGAAATAATTTGAATTAAAAAATAAAATAAAAGGGTGTATTAATTATTCTTTAAACAATATATGATAGTATTTTTATATAAAAACTATAAAAAATTTAGGTTGATAACAATAAACTATGTATCATTAAGGAAAATTGTGACAAAATCCCTTACCATGGGTATAATATCAAATTTCTATTTTAGAAACCCATTTATAATAAAAATATATTTATTATAAATATATTAAAAAATCCATAAAAATTTATTTAATACCATATAAAATTTACATATTCACCTTTATCATGCATTTATCATTAATTATTTTTAAATATTCATTTTTTAGGTAATAATTATTTTATTTTTCATCAATGTTTTGGTTTTTTGTTTTGGTTCTTTTAAATTTATCATGGATCCATCATCTCTAGGATGTATATATATATTAATTAATTATTTTTATTACATATTTATATAGTTTGATATATAAAATATGGAGATAGAATAATTAATTACACCGTTTATAGAGATAGTCGACTTTACATATGCATGAAAACTATTTCCTTTTGATTGTGGATAAAATGATTTAATGATTAATAATAATTAAATTTAAATAAATCATTACAATATAAAACAATATATATATATTCAGATTAAATATATCCTTGTCATAATAAATATAAAATGTAAATCCAAAATTAATTGCATCGATTTGTGTGGTGATAATCCACTATACACATGAACGATCAATTCGTTTCCTAGTTTGTATAAGAGGTAATATATATAAGTAATTCCATTAAAATAATAACAAATAAGTTCTTTTAATATACTTACATTATTATATAATCATATTTGAAGTAAATGTGATGAATGTGAATCAGGAAAATAATTATATATGTTAGGTAAGACATGCACCCCTTCATGGAGAAACCCCTTTTTAATTACACCTTAATCCATAAAGGGGTGGTATTTTGTAACATAATGTTACTATTTCCAAGTATTAATAAACCTCTATTTTGACCATTCATTTATTTTGGATTCATTTTAAATTTAATTGGGTAAAATATTTATTTTTTTAATTTACATGGATGTGCAAGAATGGCGCATGATTTTCCTAAAACCGTGTTCCCTCTCATGTAAAACCATGAAAACCCAATCAGTGTGGTTTTGGATGGTTATAGCATGGTTTTTATATTGTTTTCCCCACATAGAAGAAAACATGTAACCCGTTATAAGGGAAACAAGCCTTGGAAGAATAGTTTGTTCTAACCTTTCATCTCTTCTTAGCTAACCAGTCATGCGGTATGTTTTATCCAATTTTTTAAAAAAACACCTCAAACCACCATTTAAATAACATGAAGGACATATACAAATAAAAAGTGATATATTCTTCCATATTTTTTCCCATGAGATTTTTTTTTCACCTCACATGCCCTTGGGAATATAATTGAAGCTATTTGAATGGAGTCTGAATTTCTCCCAGTACGTTTCCTCTTCTCATTACCTATCTCTCGCTATATCTGTTTTCCCCCTTAGTGCTATGAATATATCCATATTTTTTGGATGATATAATTCCTTATCTTTTGGTGATGAATCTTGGTATTGATTCTCATATTCCATTTTTTTCTTTCTTTATTGGTTAATCTAATTTAGGTCTAAACTTTTTGTGATCCACTGATCCTGAGGTAGGTTTTTCCATTGTGATGCTTAATTTTAATTAATCATAAATTTCATGAATTAAATTCAAATACTTATGTAAATTTAATTTATGTTAATAATGAAATTTAGTTCAATTTATTGATTAAAAAACCAATTCAATTGACATAGAGTTTTTGGAAATGGGAAATTTTCATGAAATTGGAAAGCCTCCAATTCTTTTAAAATGGGGTTTGATTATGAAATTGATGAGCTAATATGTTGATTTAAATTGGAAAATTTAAATTTTTAAATTTTTTGAAATTTTTTGAAAAAATATTTGAATTTAGTTTTGTGAACTGAATTGTCAATTGATTTCAAATAATAATCTAGAAAAAAATGTCTTAAAATGGTTTTGATAGAAAGCATTTGATTTTTTATTACAAAATTGATTTTTTTAAAATTTATTTTTGTTTTGAAATGAAAAATTGTTATTTTAGAACTTTTATAGTGCGATTTAATTTTTTTAGAAGGTTTAGTAAAACAGAATTTCCATCATTTATTTATACTACAGTGAATGAAAGTCATGGTAGTTAGTGATTTATTTGGGACCAACACACAATTATAGGAATGACTTAGCGCAAGATTGATGTTTTACAACACTAAAAAAATATTTTTAGAACATTTTACTCCTCAGTAAGGCAAATATGTATCTTTTAAATATAAATATGCAGGACATGTGTACACATTGAGGTTTTTATAACCTCAGTTCATGAGGATCGCATTACCTCAAATTATCATACCTCTTGGTAGATGACCATGTTACTAACTTGTATATACATGAGATATAAATGTATCACAATGTTTATGAAATATTTTTGTGGTATTATGATTTATAAAAAGAAATTAATAAAATATTGAATTATAGAATTTGTTTAAAGTATTTATACTACATAAAATATAAATAATTATGTCTTTAAATATGCTTTTGAAATGACATAAGTGTTTATTTAAAATTCAAATCTATTTATACTATTAATTAATTGTTTTCATCTTATCATGGAATACATAGTGAGACCCTATTAGTCATTTAGCTCACATGCTACTTGTCCCTTATAGAGTTTTTATATTATCTCTTTCAAGGTTTGATTAGGGTTAACACACCACTTGGGGTGGTTTTAGCTGTTGATTCATATACATAAAGAATCATGTCCACTGTCACTTGTGTTATATTTCTTATTTTTCTGGGACTTTAGTATTGTACTTTGGGTGTTTATACCCATATGTATTTTAGTACACTCCTCCCTTTAGAGACTTCCCTGTATGAATATTGTCTTGTTTATCTTTCTTCCTCAATAATTTGGAAAATGCATTACCATATCCATGTTTTGTTATGAAAGATGCTAATCCCAAACCATTAAGGATTAGGAATGAACTTGGGTTATGTTGGGGATGGATCGGTTATCGGGTGACCAGGTTACTAAGAATAATTTGTGATAAAGTGGTATTAGAGTCCCTGGTTGATATTCTTTTCTTTAAGTCAGTTTTATTTTCACAATATTGTCAATAAATAGGTTTTCATTATGATAGAGTTCCTATCCATATCTCACTATAACAAAATGTATTTCTATAGGGGTGTTTTGGGAAGGGTCTCTTGAGGAATAGTTCTCGTATTTTCCCTTCATTGGATTTGGATAGGATTGAGATCCAAATTATGATTTTCTATCTACTAGTATTAGTTTTCCTCATTGATCTTCATGAGTGTTAATGTGATGCCTTTTTGGTAATATTCTGATGTTCTGTAGCATTATGACTCTAATAAGATTGAAAATCATATCTAGGAAAAGAATGATGCCAAACCATAGTGATAAAATCCTCTTGTGGAATTGTGTATGGTTGAGATAATTGTTACAAATTCCCATGCTTTGGGGAATTAATCATCTACGTCTCCTATTGAGTCTCAAGTTATGGAACATAAATGGGATGATATCTAGAATCATTCTAAAGAATTTTATTCCAAAAATATATAAATTTTTAATGGAAAAGATGATCCTAAAAAAGAAAAGAAATGGAAGATAATGATGGAACACTTCTTTGGCTCATATTGACACCATACTAAATCAAGGTGAGGTGTTTCACGTTCATGCTTGATGGACCAAGTAGGAGATTGTGGGACATTATGGTGATGACAAAGAAGCATGATGGAGTAAAGAGGAAATAATTCAATGCAATTTTCTATGAAATTTTATATATTGTTTCTATGATGTTGGCTAAGACAACTATGATTTTAAAACATGAGTAGGATTCCAAGATCATGATAGAAAATGAAATCCATTTTAGTGAAATCATGTATTTTTCAACTTATATTCTTTCAAATGAGAAGATTTATTCTCGAAAAATCTATTTGGTACTTCGATGGGATATTCGTTCTCTTGTTTTCTTAACAAAGCTTCCATATTTTTATGATTTTATGGATAGTGTGTTGATGGTAAAAATGTACATGGTTGGAAATCCATAGTTTTCATGAGTTTATTTCTCTCCCAGTGGCAGTAAGAGTTCCATTAATGGAAATAAAATCACAATTATTCTCCAGGTGGTTCTTGGTAGTAGGGAAATTTTAGACCTCAAGTAGTTTATGAAATAGGCATGATGATTTGATACTATTGTGGAAAGCCTTGGAATTCTAAAATTACATAAAATGAGTCACACAAGGTATGTGGTTCTTGCGGATGCTCATGTAACCTAAAAAATGTTCTTCCATATTTATTACACACCATGTAGTGGTATAGGACCACCATCTACTTCTATAACTATAAGGAAATAAGATGCTTTAAGAATAAAATGGTTTTATCTCTAGGAATTTGGAATGAATATTCTTCAAAGAGTGAAATAATAAATAAAAAAATTAGATATGGTTCTAGCATTCATGAGAGTTACCATCCCTATAGATTATTCTTTATTGACTTGTTTATTTGATACTGGTGAATATCATTATATTATTTCATACCACCTTTTTAATATTATATATTTTCTTATGCATCTTTTATCTCATTCAATGGATTTTATTATAGCCTATAGTACAAAGAGAGTTTGGGGACTCTATATTCCACCTTATGTATTCCCTCTTTCAGATATGGATCATACATGGAGTTTTCTAGTTATCAACCTAAAAATAAATGAAATCATATTTGGGATAGAGTGTATCATTTACAATAAATCCCTGATTTATTGTTATCATCGACAATTCCCCTTAACTACACTATATTGTGTGTTCTATTTCATCTAGGGAGATTAGTACCCATGGTTGACTAGAGCCATATTTTCTTATTAAATGTTGGGAAATGTTATATTAGTGTTATCTTTTGATCTAGGGTGAGAATAATTGAGCAGTGATCTCTCTTTATCTATCATCGAGTTTCCAAATATGTTTCCCTCTAACTTCTCTAATTTTCCATTATTAAGGGAGGTAGAGTTATATATTGATTTGGTACATGATAATCAACATATTTGTCTTAATTTTTTCTTCTTTGATGTATATGAAATTAAAGAGTTTAAGAGAGAGATTGTTGATATTCTAGAGAATGTATTTATATTCCAAAGTATGTCACCTTAGATGAAAATAGTTATCTTTGCTAATAAAGATGATTGTTCACTCATAATTTGCGTTGATTACCAAAATCTGAATAGAGTCACCATTAAGAATGAAATTATATTTCCACATATTTATGATTTGTTTAATCAGTTGAAAGGGGAAACATAGTTATTCCTGTTTGACCAATGATCTAGTAATCATCAGTTTATGATAAATGAATATGGTGTCCATAAAACTGCTATTCAGAGTAGGTATGCATATTATTAAAACTTTTCCTAGACCTTTGTTATATCCAAATGGTCATTTAGTTTTCATGGATTTAAGTAACAGGCTTTCATTGAATATATGGATATCATTGTTGATGTCTTTGTAGATGACATAATTATTTACTCTATGACTGAGGACTATCATGTTATTTATCTAAGATTATTTCTATAATTGTTGAGAAATAACTGAATTTATTCCAATCTATCTAAACATTATTTCTAGATTCAAGAAGATATGTTCTAAGTACATGTGGTTTATGAACATGTTGTATGTGCTTATCATGAGAATTTTAAATTATATTATGACCTAGGAACAACAACAAAATGTTTTCAAGAATTGTTAATTCTTAGATCTATTTGGGTATTATTGCAGGTCCCTAAAGGAATTCACAAACCTGTATTCTCTGATCACATATTTAACACTCAAATTAGTAGTGTTTGGTCGGGATGAGAAATAAAAGAATTATTTTGTTAAGATAAAATGCCTTTTGGGTACAACTCTATTGTGGACTCTTCTAGAGGTCAGGTGGTTATATGTGTTATTTCGTGAAGTATCGGGTTCAGTATTTGGTTGTATTATTAAGTAGGGTTATCTTGTTTTTTCCTATGGATATCACCATCGTAGGCCACAAGAAAATAATTATCAAACCCATGACTGTGAAATTGCATAATTGATGCATTCACTTAAGAGTTGGGGGTATTAGTTTTATAGGGAAAGGATTACCATGTGTTCATACCAGAAATGATTTAGAAATATCTTCTCTCAAAAAGATGTTCATCACTCAAAGAGGCATTGGGTGGATTACCTGAAATATTTTGACTTTTACATCACCGATACCATGGGGAAAGGTAATTTCATCATAGGTACATTGATTAGGAATATTATGTCCCATTCCATGATAGAATATTCAAATGAGTGTATCTTTATAAATATGTTCACATAGTTTCATATTGGAATCTAGGAATTTGGGGATAATGTCTCTTTTACATGTGTTCATTTTATCTATACACTTCATGAGATGGTTCTTAATAAACAACAACTTGATGATGAGTTCTGTTTAATTAAATACTCTCTTTATGGTTAGGTGTCCAATGATGAGTAGTCATTCTCCAATGAGATAATTATACAATATCTAAATCAAATTTTTTTGTTGTTAGATGTAAGAAATTATATGTTGGAAGATTCCCTGATCTCTAATGGGGTTTTCAGTCAAGAATTACAATGATCATTTATTCAACCGACATCAATTATAGTGGTCATGTATGATATAGGGAATTGTTGATATTGTATCTCATTTCTGTAAATGCCAATAGGTCAAGACCGAGCACCAGAAACTTTTATGTCAATTTGAACAACATCTAGTACCTACGCGGATGTTGTATGACATATCTATTGACTTTGTGGTTGGTTTTACATGTACCATAATAAACAAGGACCCTATACATTTTGTGATTGATTTGTTGGATAAATTTTCACTCTTTTTATCCAAATTTTAAATTAAACCAATTTTGAGGAGTTGGGGAATATCTATATGGAAGTGGTCGTTAATTTTCATTGAGTTACATATTATATAGTATAGAATAGTTATCCTCAACACAAATCTCATTTTTTGAGAGTCCTTTTGGGGGCATTGGGATCCCATGTCAATTTGAGCATGGCGTACCATCCCTAGTTAGATGGCCATACATAATGAACTATATAGATTCCTGAGGATATTTTATGTTTTTAGGTTTTATAAATTCATAGTGGTAGGGATTATCATTTTGGTAAGGGTGAGTTTTATTTTAATAATACTGATTAGACTGTTATCAGAATAGACCCTTTTGAGGGATTGTGTGGTTGGGCTTGCATATCTCTATTCTGTGGGTCAGATATTTCTGAATGATCCATGGTTTGACCATGCGTGGTTGAAGATGATATATAAAATATTTTTTTGATTAGTATGATATATTTTAATACAAATAGCCGATATTAGTATTCTGATGATCAACATCAAAGACCATTGGAATTTTTAGTAGCTGACCAGATGTTCTTGATGGCTTCAACCTGGTTGGGTCATAAACTACTTGGGAGGAAAAGAAATCATTCTCTTCTCTCTATGGGATCTTTTTAACTTTTTGAGATAGTGTGGAATTTTTATTACCATTTATCACTACCACTATAGCTGAAATTTATACATAACATCTTTTAAGTTTCTCATCTCTAAATGTGTCTATTTGATCAATCTCATATTCTAAGATGGTGTGATCGTGTGGTTGTACACAATTTATCTATGAATGAATGACTAGTCATGATATTTGATTCTGAAACCAAGGTGTATCATGGGAAGATGATACCATTGTTCATTTTCTATGGTGGCACTACAATGAATGTAATGAGACATGGGAGAGTGTGGAACTAATGAGAATGTAGTGGCGCCATCTTTTTGTAATGAAAGCTGCTGAGTAAGATTTAATGGGATAGAATGTTTCAATGGTGGGGATATTTTAACAAAACTTTACCATTTATATGTACTCATAATCCCCCATTTTGATCATTAATCAGAATTAATTCATTTAAGGGTAAATCATGATAAATTTATATGTTTTTATATTTAATGGGATGTGCAATATTTGTGGACCATTTTCCCAAACAGTGTAGCCTCTCATGGAAACCCATGGAAATTTAGGTAGTGTGGGTTTTCATGGTTGGATAATTGTTGGAAAAGTTGTTCTCCCACTTAGAATCAACCATTAAACCTATATAATGGGTAGCACGATGAGGGTTCATGATTTGGTATAACTATGTGGCTAAGACCAGCTAACTGTGTGTACAGGATTTTTAATCCTATTTTTAAAAAAGACATGAAACCACCCATTTAAGGTACCTGATGAAACTGTACGACCCAAAGAGATTTATCATACCCTATTATAACCCATGAGAAGAATTTATCCCCCATGAACCCATTTGGATTTATATCCAAGCCAAGATAATGTCATTCAATTGTCTCCTAATAGGATTCAGCTTCTTGTTATCTATATACTACTCTCTCACTTTTTTCCCAAGGTTGTTGAAGGTCCCTGTGTTGGTTGGAGGATATAATTCACTATGATTAGTTCATGAATATATGGATTGAAACATGGATACTAATGTCTTAATTATTAATTGGACAATCCGGTTTAGGGATTGATGTTTAGAGATCTCATGATACGGAGGGAGTTGGTTTCATTGTGATGATAAATTTTTTTAAACACTACATTTCTTCACATCAATTAAATTTTTTTATCAATAAAAAATAATTTAAATTGATATATTAGAAATTCAATTCTATTTAATTAGGGTTTTATGAAATTTAATTCTGGTATTATAACAGGAAAACCCTCATTTTCATTGAATTATGGTGTGATTGAGAAACTAATGGAATATTTTGGATATTTAAATTGGTGAATTTAAATTTTGAAACTATGGGAAATTGCTAACATTGAATTTTTTAATTTAATTATTGGAGTTGAATTGAGTAATTGAGTTGTGAATTGGATTCAAAATCTTTTTTTTTTTTGAAAAATGTCTTAAAATGGTTTTTATAGAAACCTTTAGATATTATCTAAGAAAAATGTTTGTATTTATTTAAAACCGGTTTTGGTTATGAAATGGATAATTGGATATTTTTAAATGTGGTAATGGATGTTAATTTAGTTCTATGGTCTCTTAAAATAAATTTCCCCTTATTTATTTTTTCTAGATAACATGCTGGCATGGGAATGTCCTAGAACCATATTGATGTTTTATAAAAATAACTAAAGGTTTCATTATCATATCATATTCCTCATTAAGACATAGATGAGTCCTTCCTTTATAATGATGTGGGACGTGTGAAAACATTGTTGTTATTATCACATGAGTATGTGGGGATTCCATAACATGAACTATCATACCTCTTGGAAGATGAGCAAGTTGATCAATTGTTTATATATGTGATATAAGTATATTCCCTCTTTTGTGAATAGTTTTTCAAGAATTATAATTTATATAATATTTATTATATATAATTATGAATTTAGACATATTTTTTTGTATTTAAATAATTTGAAATGTGACTAATGATTTTTTAAAATATTCTTATGAAACTATCACCCCATGAATATCTTGGTCAACCAAAGAATCGATTAAATCCAAATGGGGATATAATCTAAAACAAGAAACACAAACACCATCAAAATGGACTTCAATACTCCCACCCCATGAGACATAAAATATATCAATAAGTTATCTAGGTACGTCATTTGAATAAAAATAAAATCCAATACATTATAAATTCTTAAAAACCAATAATGTGGACTTTTACAAAATTGAATAAGTTATCCAAATTCTCCAATTTAACCCAACATGGTTTTATCAAAAAAAATTCAAAAAGAACTTTCATTCACTAAAACATCATTTTAAATCAATAGGTTTTTAAAAATAAATCTAATAAATAGAAACATTAATTTTTCATGAAACAATTTAAACACAATTATAGATTTTGGTAAAACATTTCTAACATTAAAATAGTTCAAAAGCATCTATTTTAAAATCACATTAGGCTTAAATCGTTTAAAGGATTATAATTATGCTTTATTGATATCAATTTAAAAATTTAAAATAATTAACACTTTACCACTTTCTATTGGAATTGACAAAATTTCAAAAAAGAGGTTATCATTTTAAATCAAAATCATTTTAGACACTTTTCCAAATATAAATAACACTAGAAATGTATTCCCATTTCTTCTCTAAGAATCAATGTATTTTTAAACTTTCCCATTTAGGAATTTATATTTAAAATCAACCCTATACAATGAAAACACACACAATATATCCTGATCCATCATAACCAAACCATAATGAAAATGTAAATAACTGAAAATCCAAAAAAAAAAGAAAAATTCCTTGTTCAAAAAACTGCACAACAATGAATGAATAGATTTAAGTCAATATTAATTCAAGAAAGAGGATATATATGTTCACGATTGTTCAAGATCTTTAGAGACCCAGATAGTTGAAGATATGATGTGAGTATTTGAGATGAGTAGATATAATAACGCCAACCAGTTACTAAAGATGTTGAAGATTATGCTCATCGGTAGAATGGTTTATCCAGTGTGTTCATGTATGGATATCTACATAAATTTATGAATAAGAAACTTTTAGATTACGGAGATACTATTTTATTTTCATTATACCTCTTTTTTGGTTAGTAGTAAGATTCATTCATTGGTGGGACTCAATAGTAGGAGCATAGTGGTTCTGTATTCATATAGGATTGTGAGGTCTTTAGTGTAACCACTTGGGTTTATAGGTGAGAATCATCAATTGGGTTGAGTAAAAAATCATGAAACTGAGTGGGAATTTGAGTCCAAAACTTTTAAAATTGTAGGGTTTAATGGATATGGTAGAGTGTAATTCAAGAAGAAAAACTGACCAGGTATATGAAAACATTAATGACCTATTATAGAATTAATAACATCATTGAAAGGTGGAATCTTCTAGATATTCATATTATGTTGATTGATGGGGAGTGTTCTACAACACAGAAATATTATAGAAAAGGGAAATCAGAACATGTTGGAGTGGGAGTAGCTCAGAGGAAGATGGTCACATGTGTTGGAATTATGGGAAGAAAGGACACCTGAAAAAGGATTTCAATGAGTGGAGATTGCATTGGGGAAGATACACTTTCGAATATGGATTTATTAATCATATTTTAGAAGATAAGAGTGGTGTGTTGTTGACTATCTCTAATTATCTTGAGTCTTAGTTATAGACTATCGAGCTCCATTTCACTTAACATATAGTTGGGGAAGTCTTAAGAACAATGCATCTAAAATATATAGAAAGGTTCCTTTTATATATCATCATTATCGAATAAATATAGAAAATGGTGACATATCCTTGAAAATGGGAAATAAAATTATTTTTGAGTTAAGTGGTGTGAGTGCATACAAGGATTATATATGACATAAATTTCATTGGATAAATGATTTATGTTATTATACAGCATTCATAGATGTTTCATGAAATGTTTTACACTGTTCTAGGGTTGTGACAAAAAAAATTATGGATGGGAAGTTTTACCTCAATAGTGTATAGAATGTTGTAATTCATGCTAGATAAGTTACTTTTTTAGTGTTATGGCATAGCCATCTAGTTAACTTGAGAAATAAGGGGATAAAGATCCTCACTGTCGAAGGTATGTTAAAAATTAAAATTATAATGTATGGGAAGTGTGAAGGTACTATCATTAGAAAGAAGTTTAAGGTTTTATTCCAAAATGAATTTAAGGTATTGAAGTTACAAAATCTAGAGTTGGTTTTTACAGATGTATGGGGGATAGCTCCAGTTCTTTCTAACATCGTTTTATTGTTCTGTATAACATTCATCAATAATAAGACACAGAAAGTTTGGTAGTTCTTTCTCGGGAACATGTCTGGGGTGTTTGGAACCACTGTTTGATGGAGAGAAAAAGTGAAAAAATGATATTAGTTTAATGGTTATGTTCCTATAGTCTCATAATGTTGGGGATTATAAAAGTATAGAGTCTCAAATAGCAATTTCAGCACATTTTTATTTATTTACCATGATTCAAGGAAAATATGAAAAATAAAGTTAAAAAAATATTATAAATTTATCCTAACACAGGTCAAAATTCTGTTTGATGAAAAAACATCTCCCCTTTATCACCTACTTATCTAAATGGAATCATTTAATTTACACTTTTCCATGAATATGAAATAGATATTATAAAAATTATTGAATGTAATGAAATGTCACACTATCATTTTATATGAGTATATTAATTTTTATATATTGATAACCAAGAGACAGTATGAATTCTTAGTAATATCTATAAATATATAATAATTAACTACATAATATTAATTTATTTATATATTTTATATATTAATTAATTTCTATTAATGAAGACCAAATAGTGATGCGAAATTTATTTTATTAATTGAAATATCCAATAAATAGTTTTAAAAATATCAAATGAAATTTAATATGAATTAATTAATGTGATAAACTAATTTTATAGGTAAAAATTTAATTATAGGATTATATTCAATGGGTTCATTAAAAGTTATATTTATGGTTGGATTTTATTTAATTTCATTGAAATTAATAGTGTTAAAATTGTCACAATTGATATTATATAAAAATAACATTTTATTAAGTAATACAAAAATCATAAAAATAATTAAAAACTAAATATTTATTACTATAAGGCCAGAAATGTAATACTTGTTCCACTTGTGGACTGTTTAGACAATATAATTAAAATTTTATAATCACTTAATATTTAAAATTTTATTACCGCACTTAAAATGAAATTGATTAATTATAGATAAGTCAATATTATAATTATAAAAATAAAATCAGAACATATATACATTTTTTTGGTTGTGATTATTTCGACCCATACACATCTTATCATCCAAATAGATCTCATTGGAGCTATTTTGAATAGAAAATCAATTTATAATATATTAATATTTTTGGAGTTTTCTAAAGTGCTCATCCCCTTGCTTATAAAAGGGAACCCATACTCCTCTTGTGTTCACATCTATAAATCCATTTGTCGCATCCATAACCTACCCATTTATCTTCAAAAATTACAACAATTCATCCTCAATGATATAATATACGAAAAAATAAAACCTAAAGAGTTATTTTTTTCAAAAGATAAAGGAGATACACAAGTAAGAGAAAATTGTTTTATCAACTCGTTCAATGTTATTTTCTTCTTCTACTTATGTCTAATAAGATGTGTCTATACCAATTTATAACTACATAATATTATATACTCTGAGATGTTTTCTCATTACGAGAATACCATATCCCTCTTTTTTACTCATCCAATAAAAAACAATATCACCATCTATTTCTACGTACGACTTACTGTCTCCATACTGTGGTGTAATTTGTTTTACTTCACTGATTTATTTGGATGGGAAAAAATTTGAGTTAAATGGATATAAATAAAGAATATTACATGAATATTTACCTTTATAATTAATATACCATCCAATTTTATGTTGTGTAACCATTAAGGGAATGATACTGTAATTCGTGCGTATGTAGGACCTATAGTTTCCAAAAGAAAACTAGATTAATTATCTATGTTAACCATTCAATAATGATTATAAAAATGTTTAATAAGATTAAATATAATATTTCTTAATTTTATATCATTCTATATTTCAATAAAATATGACTTATTCATTAGAAACATGAATTACACAAAAATCATGCATAGGAAACCAAACTATTTAAACCCAAAAAAATTGAAATGATGGAATATTATTAACAAAGCGATACAATTGGATAATATATGATATTATCAATATGGATATGGTCCAATTATTATTTAATATAATTCATTAGAAATTATATAAGAGTTTAATGCAACCTTCACTAAAGCAATGTACAAGGTAAGGGTTAATTTCACAATCTCATTATTATTTGAGGTTGCCAATATGTAAGTATCTACTAGGAAATATTTACCATCCATGTACATGTTTCCTAGAAATTTATTTCTAAATATTAATTATATTTTATTAAAATATTATAATTTCAGTTTTACACTTATTATAATTTTTTGAATTCTTTTTGAAATGAAAATTTCTATCATTTTCAAAATAAGGTACTTTATAGCCATTTCAACATATTAAGAAATATTTTTTCAATGATGTGGCATGAGAATCTTTCTTCAACAGTATTATTCCTTAATTCTTTGAATATTCCTTTATAATCTTATTGTTTTATTGTCAAAAGTTTTTTTTCTCATAAAATTGGACAGTTTTAAATGTTTTAAAAGTGAAAAATCGGTATTTCTCTCAAAAGGTTTTAATGATTTTATTACATTATTTTCATATAGGTCAACATCCTTTAATATATGAATGATCCTATGTTTATTTAAGATTTATTTATTATTGTACAACCTATCATATTGTGTTGAATAATTTTTTATATGTATTTCTATGGATCTGTTGTTCTAATCCCATTCAAGGATTATAGTTAAATTATTATCTTTTTGTATGATATCATTAATATGAATGTTTATGTTAGTTATGTTTCATATTTATCATATATGTAATGAATTGGAAATAGTATGTGATGGGTGGGGCCTTATATAACCACTTGATACATCAGTAGGTCTCATGAGAGAAAAAATATCAGGTTTGTACCCATTTATGTGTGGTCTTGGAATGAGGCTGTAATGGTATGGTTATGATGTCTGGAATTTGGAATTCCCTTGTTATAAGATTAGTTATAGATTTTAAATTTTATTATTATACTAATTGAATATCCTTGTGAACATTTTAATTGAATTATTTTATTTATCTCTTCCGTATTATGCTAATGATTTTGTTTAGAAGGCTTTTAATTTAGTTTTTTAACTTGCCAAAAAATATAATGCATTTTTATGAAAAATTATTCTTTATTTTATACCCTTACTAAGAATATGAGCCTACCCTTTTATTATTTTTTACTATACTTAGGATGCCAATATGTCTGTTATAAGTGATATATTGGGTCAATGTAGGATAATTACGAAGTCCTCAAAGTACTATCTATGTTGTTTTTTTCTTTTTTTGAATGGAATGTAAAGCTCATATATGTAATCTATTTCTCATTATTTCTAATATGATCAGTACTTCATGATTTAATTACTTGTTATCATTCCATTTTATTAAAATAATGCACCATCATGGGGCTTTTGGGTTCAGGGAGTTACACATCTAACACATATGTTATGATAGTCAATCAATTCTTGAACAATGGACAACCAATTCATTACCAGTTTGACATCATAAGGTTACAGAATGATTTTTATGATGTCCCATATCAAACTATCTATACTAAGAAATAACTCGCAATTCAATGAGATGAGTGATATTGATAAATTTCACCCAATCAGAGCCACTTGATAAAGCTACGTGGCTATGTTCTCCACTAGATGCCCTAGATCGTGCCCCAGTAATATGGACATAATATAATTCCTCAAACCTGTGTATACTAGTATTGGGTCATGAGTATAATAGAAAAATATTATAACTATTGTCATCTCTTATGCATCTTGTTTATATCTATCCATGGATTATAACTACACAAAATATTACTACTAGCTCCCTGATCCTCATGTGGGACACCTAGTGTTTGTGGTGGTTGTTTGAGCTGAAAATAGTATCCTACACCTAATTATCCTCCATATAGAGTTTATCTGGATCATTTATCACTACAGCCTCTTTATGGGCCACCCAGTACTTGTTTGGGAGACCCTAGATCATGACATAGCTTCTTTCAGGGGGGTCAATTCACTATCTACATGTACTGATCTACATGATGGGTTGGGAATCATTAGCTATGTTACCTTACCACTCATATTCTTAACATTTTCCTTCTATTGGATAAATAGATCGTCTTCAAGATATCCAATGCATAAAAACCCACATCCCAGAATGATAATACTTCCTATGGTCATATATGGATGTTTGATACCTACTACCTACTGCGGAATACTCAACCACATAATGCCCACCACCAGCTCCAACCACCCACTTCCCCACTTCTATGATTCTCATAATCACCAATTCCCTCTCAATCACTCCATTATATGTGTGTAGACATAAGGAGACCATACTAGTTTGAATGTCTATATGGAGAACCTTATTGAAAACCATCAGTTGAAAGAAGCCTCCTCATACCACTCCATGTGGTTTTCATATTGATTTTGGTAAACCTCACAACATATTCATCTACTGATATATAATCCTACATCATATTAAGAAGATTCTTCATATGAACTATGTGAAAAAATGAAGGGTAATACTCTTAGAAAAATAGATTTTATAAGATGGAATATAAGAGTGTTATATTGTCATGGGTCTATATAAAAAAACTCCACTAGATCCCAACAGATCTATGCAAATTATGAGTGCTATAATACACATATAATCAGTTTACCTCTAAACCCTCTTGAAGAGTTTAACCAAGGACTTTGGACAATAATATACTACATAGGAATATGTATTTTCATACAACCAAGTGGTCTAAGGTTCATGAACTCTTGGAGTTCACTAAGCCTATTAACATCGACTTCCAAATATTTCAGTACCAACTACTGGTCAATGAGTATGGGTTCCACAATCTATACACATGAAGGAAAATATTCATTGAATATCCATTTAATTGAGGCCTCATCACAAATTAGATCATCATATTGATCCAGAATCGGTATCCTAAATAGATATCTTCATGGGGAAATCATGAAATTAATAAAGACATACCATGGTAAGATGATCATATATATATGGGGAGATCAATAAATAAGGACAGTAAACAAACACAATCTTATATGGTCAATGAACCGTTGTTACCTTACATAACTTCTTGACATTCCAAGTCGATAAGTTGGTATTTAGGGTCATTTTATATGTAATATTCAACCTCCGTAATAACACTAGGTTCCTTGGAATTGATGAAATAGTCAAGAAACATTGTAAACATTTCCCTAAGACCCAAAAAATCCACTTAATGGGAAAAAACTAAACACCATACTTATGATTGAATTTCTTTAATAGAACTATGTTAATATACGACCCATCAGGGCATTCCTAACTAGTATAAAGACAAGATGTAACAACCCTATGCCTCCCACCATAAACCAGAGGATGCAGATGAGCAGTGAGATGTTGTACCATAAACGGGAGGTCCCTTTATAATTTATATATACCCTAACACCTAACAATATCATTAAAATAGTGTATAGGAATATAGAAAAACATAATTTATAGAAATAACCCATGAATAAAAATATATATATAGGGAATTAATTAAACATTGATAAAATAAAACTAGTATTGTAAATGAGAAAAATATATGCCTAACTAGAAAATATTTCCCTACATGGAAACAACTAGAATAGTGTAACAATGGGAGATCTCAGCTCATGATCTCTATGATTGACCACCAAACATGGTCAAAACACCCTTCTTCACTATGATCCATATTTATCAACCCGAATTGATCATTCATCTACATAAGAAATGATGCATATGGGAAAATCTCTAGAAAGGGTGAGTATATACTTAGTAAACAGGACACCCAAAAAATCAATAGTGAGTGATAAAGATTTAAAAAAATATTCCTATTAATAAAATGAAATATGGAAATTAATCCTAATATATATATATATATAATTGAAACCAAGATTAAGGATATTGTGGATCTCTAACTCATAGAATTGTTGAAGTTTATGAGTAAGCAATTAGGCCCAAAATTCCATCATTGATGCCCGGTATGAAATGAATCCACAACATAGATTTTGTGGAGTGCCCACACATCAAAATTATTGTCTATATCAAAATGATAATGAATATCATGTAGAGAACCGAAATCCAGGTAGATCTCATAGATGAGGGATTACTAATCTCTAGGTAGTTAACTTTTTCAAAATATTTGTAAGGAGAGTACAAACCATACATATATAAAGAATAAGGAAAACCCACTCTATGAGAACCCTGATATTTTATTACACAATTAAACATAATTTATTACATAAACATTACTTTATACAACATAGAATATTGAGAGGTATAGTGTCTTTGACTCTTAGGATAATTACATAATAACTTATAACAAGAAATACAACATCTTTATTGAAAATTTCTTTTTCATGACCAGTACATTCCCTCGTACTTAGCATTGCATGGGATAACCTGAGGACATTCATAAGAAAAGGGTGAGCTATAAAGACCAGTAATGGAATAAACAAGGAGTAACATGAGGAATACAATACATGTTAGACAATAGTTCTATCATTAGATCACAATATAATCATAATCATAAAGGCATGGTAAAGCATGATAATCATAACATGGAAATGTGGCAACAACACTTAACATGGAATTAGCATGATCCAAGGATCATTGCACATAGAGGATGAGTAAATCCTCATTTCACATGAATCACGAGTAAAAACTCGTTGTACTTGAATTATCAGGATTAGAAACCCATTTCACATGATGTATCATAATACTATACTTTACCCAATTCTTTGGAGAAATATAAGGGCACACCCTTCTTAAACATTTCATTTCATGCATAAGTTTGCCACATGAATCATATAACATGGATTCATAAAAAAAATTATTCCAAGATAAAGGAATGTTGATTTCATACATGAATCTTTATAATCAATAATTAAATGTGCATAAAGATAAATACCATTGATAGAGAAATGGGCATGGTATTCACTACAAAATGACATTGTCTTGGAAAAATCCGGGCAATTTCGGCAGCGTAACTGCGCGACGTAAGAATTCATAAAAATGGTTGATGAGAGAGAAAGGGGTGTCTCATCATATATAAATGGAATGGATATTAAGGGGTCATATAGATATATGTCCCAAAAATTTTAATGGAATTTATATTTATGATACAAAATAATTTCATCAATGTATGTGAAGTGAGATAAATTCTTTTCGGAACTTCAGTAGAGTAACAGGTGTACATGGGAGGAATTTATTGAGAGAGAAATGGGTATCCCATAATTAAAACATAATGTGGTAAGTATGGGGGGTTCGAAACCATACCCCAACATTTATAATTGAAATTAAAAGGGCATAACAATTTAAAGAATATTGGACAAAAATGAGGAAGGAAGAAAAAAATCGTTACGTGGAAGTGTTCTTAAAAAGGCTTGAGAGAGGCTTGAGAGAGGCTTCTTCAGAGCTTGGGAACCTTGGGAGAATTATAGAGAGAGGAGGGAAGAGGTTTGATGAAATCCAAAGGCTTTGAGTGAGGAGGAAGTTGAAGCATGGGAGGGTTTATATAGGAAAGATGAGGGAATACTTTATTATTTAGGTTTGGGACATCTCACATTAAACTAATCCAAACAAAAATTCAGCCCATGGTTTTTGAACATGGTTTTTAGCAAAGGTAATTGGAAAAAAATATTTTATAAGGCAATAGTCCGATCTTCGTAAAATAATGGGGTTTATTATGTGGAGGTGAGTCGCACTCCCAAGGAAAACAATATAAAAAAGACAAGATGTTTAATAAGTCTTGAAGGGTCCATTAATGCTTTGTAAAATAAGTCAAAAAAACACAAAATCACATTATTATTATGGTAAAACATATATTGTCTGAAAATAACTCTTATATTATTTTATTAGTTCACTATTAGGTCATTATGATGTCATAAAACAAATTATATATTTAAACGGTATTTAATTTTTACCCAAAAGGATGACTGTCTCAGAAAATTATGAAAAATTCACCATTGAATAATTTCGACGTCCTGATTGTAGAAATAATATTATTTTTATCTAAATAATTTTCTAAATATGTTAATTTTAACTTTTAAAAAAACTGACATTTATCGAAAATTCACGGGTTTTGACAAAAATGGCTTTCAAACCTTAATAAAAATTTAGATTGCATTTATAAAATTATAAAATCACTAATATGTAATAAAAATTAATTTAATAACAATAATAATATTTTATTAAAATACTATTAAATTCCAAAATCCATTAATTCATCAAAATATATTTCTTAGTTGAACATTAACTAAAAATACTATTTCTGCTTTAAAAAAACTATTTACATGGTAACAATAATAAAATGAAAGTATATTCATTATTATATAAAAGAATAATGTACAAAAACATAGTACTAATGTCTTGTTACATAACCCCTTATAACACTCGTATAAGACCGAAGAGTATGGTGTGCGATGGTGACAGCCTCTTGGGGTGACTCAAATAACATTGCCCAGGTGGTAATATCTATCAACTTCAATTTCTTTCGTACACAGTCCCACTCGAGCATAACATATTCAATATCGGCTTGGGCATGGTCAATAGTGAAGCCCAATGATGGAACCTCCTTTCTAAGCTCTGAAAAATGGGCTTTGTATGGGGAACGTCTACTTGATGGGGTCAACGCTTACTTTGTTTGAGTAAATTGGATTTGTTAAAGCCCTGTATTTATACTAATCATGTGATAACTGTTCAATGGATACATTAGCTATGGGTAAAATTCTTAACATAAAACCGAATAATTTGACATTTTATATAAACATTTTATATAAAGATACATTTAACTAGATCAAGAGGGATTTCCATTAATTAAATTTTGGGTCGTTACAATATTCCCCCCTTAAGAAATTTCACCCTTGAAATTTCCTTTTCCCACACTAAAACAGATGTGGGTATCTCTGCTTCGTCATTTCCTCTAATTCACATGTCGCTTCTTTAAACTTGTGGTTTCACCACAACAACTTTATGAGGGTCATTGTCTTATTTCATGTATCTTTTTCTCTATGATCTAAGATCATCACTAGTTTCTCCTCATAAGAAAGATCATCCTCTAACTGTACCACCTCTAAAGAGAGTACATGTGATTTATCCGGTATGTACATAATTAATATGGATACAAGAAAGTCATCATGTACTTTGGACATGGTATGTGGAAGTGCTAGTCGATAGGCCACAACCCCGACACGATCAAGAATATCGATGGGGTCAATGTCCGTGGACTTAAATTCCCTTTCTTTCCAAACCTCATGACCTTCTTACACAGAGATAATCATAGAAATACCATGTCTCCAACTTTAAACTCAAGGTCTCATCGAGGGTTATCTACATAACTCTTCTGTCGACTCTGGGTTTCCTTGATATGAAACTGAATGGTATTCACCTTCTCCACCATTTCTTCGACCATTTTTTGTCCAAGAAAATTACGCTCACTAACCTCATCCCAACATGCCAATGTTCTTCACCTTTTCCCATAAAGGGATTTATGTGGTGCCAATTGGATGCTTGATTGGAAATTGTTTTTGTAATAGAACTCATCCGGAGGAATATTTTGATCCCATCCTCCTTTAAAGTCCATTGAACATGCTCTCAACATGTCTTTAAGTGTTTGTATAGTCCACTTAGATTGGCCATCAGTTTGAGGATGATAGGACTTACAGAAGTTCAGTTCAATATTCAGAGCATGTTGAAGACTCTTCCAAAACATAAAGGTGAATCTTGGATCTCAATCGAACACAATAGATAGTGGCACTCCATACAGCCTTACCACTTCCCTGATGTATGTCCGTGCTAGTTGATCCAATGAGAAATCCTCTCGAATAGCAATAAAGTGTGCAAAATTTTAAAGACGATCCACAACAACCCAAATTTCATTTTTTCCTATGGATATCTTCAGATGTTCCTTGGAAATGGACATGGTTATGTTCTCCCATTTCCATTCTGGTATAGGTAATGATTGCATTATCCCCTTAGACTTCTGCCTCTCTACCTTCACTTGCTGACACACCAGGAATCTTGATGTATATTCATCGATCTACTTCTTCATATTATCCCACTGATAATTCTCTCAGAGATCTCGATACATATATTTTATTCCTGGGTGAATAGAGAAATTTGAACTATGTGCATCATCCAAAATTTCCTTCTTCAGCTCTGGACATGATATAACACATAGTCTTTTCCCAAATATCACAATTCCTTCTTCATTAACATTAAACTCCAAGGATTTCCCTTTTCCGATAACTTTCACTTTTTTATGAATTCCCACATCATCCTTTTGAGCTTCCTTTTACCTTTCTATAAGTGGTGTTTGAGAAAACATTTGTGAAAGGATTGATGATGTTCCCTAGTTTATGATTCCCATGTCCATATTCATCAAATCTATGAAGATTGGATCTTTTTCAATTCTCATTAATGATAGAATCGATGGGTCCTTTCTACTTAGGGCATCTTCCACCTTATTCACTTTCCCAAGCTGGTAATGGATTGAGCAGTAATAGTCTTTGATCAGTTCTAACCATCTTTGTTTGTTCATGATCAACTCTTTATGTTTGAATATATACTTGGGGATTTTGTGGTCCGTATATGTTTTACACTTCTCAAAAAAGAGATAATACTGCCAAATTTTCAATGCTAAGATCACTGAAACCCTCTTGAGGTCATGTGTTTCATATTTCTGTTCATGAACATTCAATTTCCTTGAAGCATAGGCAATGAATTTTTCATTTTGCATCAATTCACATCCTAGGACCTTCTTCAATGCATCACTGAATACCACAAAAAGTCCTCCACTTGTGGGTAAAGTGAGCATAGGAACAGTGATAAGCCTCCTTTTCAACTCCTTGAAGATTTCAACACATTCATCACTCCAAGAAAACTTTAGTCACATCTGAGTTATCTTGATAATAGGGTTGGACAATTGTGAGAAATTTCTCACAAATCGTCGATAATATCCAGCTAACCCCAAGAAGCTATATATATCCGTATCTAATGTTGTCCTCAATGACCCCTCAATTTCATTTGTTTTGGAGGGATCCACATATATACCATTGATTGTGATGATATGGCCCAAGAATGAGACCTCCTTCAACTAGAAATCACACTTGTGGTACTTTTCATTAAGCTTCTCCTTCCGCAAGGTCTCTAGTAAAGTTCTTAGATGCTACTCATGATCCTCTTTAGTTTTAGAGTATATCATAATATCATCTATAAAGACTACCAAAAAATTGTCGAGGTAATATCTAAAGAATCTATTCATCAAGTCCATGATAATTTCTGGAGCATTAGTGTGTCCGAAAGGCATTACTATGAATTCATAGTGCCTGTATATTTTACTAAAATCATCCTTGAGATATGTTCCTTCTTCACCATTACATGATAATATCCTGACCACAAGTCCACCTTGGAGAAGTATTGTGATCCACACAGCTGATCAAACATGTCATCAATTAGTGGGACAGGATACTTGTTCTTTATCATCATTTTTTTAATCCCATGATAATTTATGCAAAGGCGCATTGACCCATCATTTTTCTTGATTAAGAGTACTGGTGCTCCCCATGGTGATGCACTTGGGTGTATAAACCCTTTATCAGATTCTGCTATAGTTTTTTCTTCATATCCTCAAGCTCCACAACAACCATTATTTATAGAGTCTTGGATATTGGCAACGTCCCAAGTATAAGATCATTTGAGAATTCAACATCTCTTCTAGGAGGAAAACCATGCAATTCCTCGGGAAACACTTCAGCGAATTACCTCACAATAAGCATGTTTTCCAGGATGGTTTCTTCCTTGTAATCAATCATCTGATCTAGATATGTGTTCTCATAGGGCACTAATATCCATTCTTGAGATGATGGAGCTAAATAAGATTCATCTTTCTCCTTGCACTTGTACAGAATTAGGGGTCGATTCTCCACATGGAGAGTGACTTCTCACTCATGGAAATTTATCTTGGATCTATATAAGGAAAGCCATTCCATGCTGAGAATTGCATCAAATTCCACTTAAGGAAGTATAATGAGGTTTTTCAGGAAGTTTAATCCATATATTTTGACAGGGGAGGAGTTATATTCATGGGATGCAATGATTGCCCCAGTTTTCATACTCACTGACATCTTCACTTCCATGATTTGTGGTGGTGCTGTGATTATTCTACTAAACTTTTGAGATATAAAATAATGTGTAGACCCTGAATCCAAAATTATGTTTTCTATTCTTGAATGAATAACTAGCGTACCTATCACCACTTCATTTTCAGGGTTCACTTCGGTACTAGTGATGGAAAAATCTCACCCTTGCATCCTTGGAGGTTATTGGTTTCATCTGAAAACCCTTGGAATAGGGCACTGATATGCAATATTCCATGGTTCTTTGCTGTTGTAGCAATTAATAAAGCGTTGAGGATCGAACGGAGAGTTCCTCTCCACTATTGCAGCCGTAGGACTTTCCTACCGACAGTTAATAGCCAGGTTCCCTTCTCTTCCACACCTAAAGCATTTCCTCGTCTCCTTCAGGAAATTACTGGGGTGCTACTTTTCGTACCTTTGGAAGGTGGGATGTTGGATCTTCTTAGCACCATTGGATTTATCCATTGGACCACCAGCATTGAATTCCATGATACTCTTCTTATCCCCATGATACCGTTGTGATTCTTCGATCTCTATTTTGACCTTGAGGGCACATCTAAAAATTTCCTCATAGATATCATAGTCATGGATCACCAGCGCTTTCCGCAGGCTAGGCTTCATCCCACCAAATAAGCGGTCAAACATGCATTCTTGGGTAACGACAAAGACAGAAGCATATAGTGAAAGCCTTGTGAATTTTTAATCATACGCTCCAATAGATTTGTTATTTTCTTTCTTGATGGAAAAGAAGTTCCCTTCCATCTTAAGCCGGAGGGTGCGCGGAATATATTTATCGAAAAACATCATCTATAAATCTTTCCATTCCAACGCATCGATATCCTCCTCAGGCTTCGTATTTTTTATCAACGTCCACCATTGATCATATTCAACCTCCATATGATAAGCATCCAGGAGAACCTTATCTTGTTCAGAACATTGAAGGATAGGGAAGATCTTTTCGGTGGAGTTGATCCATTGTTCAGCGATGGAGGGATTGGATGATCCATTAAATGTTGGAGGCCTTTGTCTCATTAAGCTCTCCATAGAAACTTGTTCTTTCTTGGGGGGGGGGGGGTTGAATATTCCTCCTGACCCATGTTTCTATTCAGATCTTGAGTTAGCTGAGAGATAAGCATGACAAAGTTCATGATTCCCACTCCAATTGGATTAGGCATCTCATTAGTTCAGTCATCACATTGATCTTCACATCGGTTGTTAGCCCGAGTCCTCCTATTACCGTCCATTGGATGGAATAAAAGGAAAGTTAGGGGTAACACATAAAGGGTAATCCAAGGACAAAAATAACGGCTTATAGTTAAATTTTATTTCCTTAACAAATGAATCTATTGGCTTCAGTCTATGTTACCCATGACCTACTTTCTAACATATATTCTTAGGGAATTTTTTGGTCTATTAATAATGGTTCATACTAAGCTTGTGAATTTACCAAATAATATCCCCCGGGAGTGTTATAACCAAAAATGTAGAATGGCCCATTTTCATGCACCAGTTCTCATTCACATCTATATCAAAGCGGTGTTTTCAGGTTTTACCCCTAAGATATATTTGTTCCCGAGCCACCTCTACCTTCTTTTATCCAAACAGAGATGTATTTTATTGATAAAACACTTACTCAATACTCACCAAAACTTAGGGATGTTTTTATTATACATAGTATTGTCTCTAAGGCTTCACTAGGGTTTTCTAATCCTAATCCCAAAATAAACTAAACCTTTCCTCTGATACCAACTATGACAACCCTGATCTTTTATTACAGAATTAATCATAATTTTTTATATAAAACTCACTTGATAAAACATAGAAGATCGAGAGGTCTAGTGTATTTTGGGCTTAGGATTATTACATAACAACTTAAAACATGAAATAAAACATCATTATTTAAAACTTCTTTTACTTGACCACTAAATTCCCTCATACTTAGCATTGAATGGGATAACCAGAGGACATGCATAAGAAAAGGGTGATCTATAATGCCTAGTAAGGGAATAAACAAGGAGTAACATGAGGAATACAATACATGTTAGACAATAAGCATATCATTAGAGCACAATAGAATCATAAACATAAATTCATGATAAATCATGATAATCATAACATGGAAATGAGGCAACAACACTTAACATGGAATTAGCATGAGCCAAGGCTCATTGCACATGGAACATGAGTAAATTCCCATTGCACATGAAGCACAAGTAAAACCTTGTTTCACTTGAATTATCATGAGTAAAAAACCATTGAACATGACATTTCGTGATACTATAATTTACCCAATTCATTGGAACATCATAAGGGCGCACCCTTCTTAAACATTTCATTATATGCATATGTGTCCAACATGGTTCATATAATATGGATTCATAAAACATCATCATTTATTCCATAAAAAATGAATGTGGAATTAATACATGAAACTTTATAATCAATAAGTAAATTTTCATAAAGTTTAATACCATTGATAAAGAAAAGAGCATGGTATTCACTACACAATGACAATGGCTTGGAAAAATCGGTGCAATTTCGACAGCGTAACAGCATGACATAAGAATTCATAAAAATGGTTATTGAGAGAGAAAGAGTTGTCTCATCATATGTACATGGAATGGACTGTATGGGTTTCATATAGATACATGTCCCAACAATTGTAATGGAATTTAGATTCATGATACAAATTAATTGCTTGAATGTAAGTGAAGAGAGATAAATTCCTTTTGGAATTTTGGCATAGTAACATGTTTACATGGGAGGCATTTATTGAGAGAGAAAGGGGTCTCCCATCATTCAAACATAAATATGGTAGTATGGGGGAGGTACAAAACCATACCCCAAAATTTATAATAGAAATTAAATGGGATAACAATTTAAATAATATTGGACAAAAATGATAAAGGAAGAAAAAAACCCTTACATGGAGGTGTGCTTACAAACAATTGAGAGAGGATTGAGAGAGGATTCTTGGGATCTTGGGGCACCTTGGGAGGATTCTAGATAGAGGTGGTAAGAAGTTGGGTGAACTCCAAAGGCTTTGAGTTAGGAGGAAGTGGGAGCTTGGTGGGTTTATATAGGAAAGGTGACGGAATACTTTATTATTTAGGTTTGGGACACCTCACATTAAACTAATCCAACCGACAAAACAGCCCATGGTTTTTGGAAAAGGGAAGTGGAAGACAATATTTTATAAGTAAAAATTCCAAACATCTTAAAATAATGTGGTTGCTTATGTGGAGGTGATTCACACTCCCAAGAAAAACAATTTAAAAAGACAAGATGTTTAATAAGTCATGAAGGGTCCATTAATGCTTTGTAAAATAAGTCAAACAACCCCAAAATTACATTATTATAATTTTAAAACATATATTGGCCGAACATAAAGCATATAGTATTTTATTACATCACTCTTGGGTCATTATGATGTCATAAAACACATTATAAATTTGAACGGTATTTAATTTTTACCCAAAAATTTTAATATCTTAGAAAATTTTGAAAAATTCAGCATTGGATAATTTTAAAATCCTGATTCAAAAATATGATTTAATTTATCTAAATAATTTTCTAAATATTTTAATTTTTACTTTTAAAATAAAAACCTGAATTTATCAAAAATTCACGGATTTTAACAAAAATGGATTTCAAACCTTAATAAAAATTACGATAGCATTCATAAAATTGTACAATCATTTATATTTAATAAAATAAATTTAATAACAATAATAATATTTTACTAAAATATCATTTAATTCAGAAATCCATTAATTTATCAAAATATATTTCTTAGTTGACATTAACTAAAAATACTATTTGTTATTTAAAATAACTATTTACAAGGTAACAATAATAAAATGAAAGTATATTCATTATTATATACAAAAAATAATGTATATAACCATATTGCTAAGGTTTTGTTACATAACTCCTTATAACACCCGCATAAGATCGAAGAGTAAGGTGTGCGATGGTGACAGACTCTTGGGGTGGCTTGGATAACATGCTTGGGTGGTAATATCTATCAACTTCAATTTCTCTCATAGGCGGTCTCGCTCGAGCTTAACATATTCAATATAGGATTGGGATTGGTCAAGATAGAATCCCAACGATTCCACCTCCTTTCCGAGCTCTGAAAAATGGGCTTCATATGGGGCACATCTACTGGATGAGGCCATCGCTTCCTTTGTCTTAGTAAATTTGATTTGTTAAATCCCTATATTGATACTAATCAGGAGATCACTGTTCAAAGGCTATATTATATATGGTCAAAATTATTAACATAAAACCAAAGAAGTTGGAATTTTATATAAACATTTTACATAAAGTGAAATTTAATTAGATCAATAGGGATTTACATTAATGAAATTTTGGTTCATTACACACTCCCTGGTTTGGTAGGGATGTACTAAACTCAATATCTATATGGTACACAAAAGAACATGTTACCTAGTGTGACATGGGAGTTCTAACCTCGATATCTCATTAATAATATTGGGAACCCGCCTGATCACTTCCTTCATCAAATGTCACCTAAGCAAACATCATGGATAGAACATCTTGCATCATTTCTCAAAATCCACTACCAAGTCAATAACCACATTATACAATAGAAAACACATGGGATGGGATAATAATGATCCAAAAACATACCCTAAATGAAGAATAATTGATTGGAATGAGTTTATAAAAGGGATTCATGACATATAAAGTGGTTCACAAAACATGGGGCCCCACCCAACTGCATGGCTATATTCTCATATTGACATGTCTTGGAGGCCATGATGGCATAAATTGAATCTCTCAGCCACCTATGGTCTACGTGGGTGATCATTTCCATGTCTGTATTCATCATGATGTGCATGTTTACCATGTGTACCTGGTTGTGCATAGGTACAGGCCCACACCCATGTGCTCTTAGAGTAAACTACATGTCCTCCCACTCTAGGACATAGGATTGTAACAACTGGAACTAGGATTGTAAACATGTATGGGTCACATTGCGTCTAGTACCTTCCACATGACATGTGTTACTAGTAATTATCTAAAACCTATATCTTAATGGAATTAGTAGAACAATCCATTTGTTCTTCCACGCCTAATTGAGTGTAGTAACATTTTTTTGTAATATTTAGATCATCAATGTGGATTCCTAATTATTCATCACCAAATTGATTCATAACAAAATACCACACAAAATAATTTCTATTAATGTTACAACAATGTTCACATCCCTCAAATTTCTGGAATAATTTGTTCTATATAATGACTGAAACGTCATCAATGTTCCTTCTACTAGATAACATTAACATTTCTAATCTTAGATCAACAAAGAATCACTCAAACCCCAAATAACTAGTTAATATAATCATATAAGATTAATCTATATGTAATAAATTTTATATATTGATTTTTTCAGTTTGATTGTGATCTATCCCACGTCAGAAAAGTCGAAGATTGACCCAATATAAAATGGTGAATAAGATGATGAACTTAGAGGGGAAACACAATATAAAAAACCAACAATAATTTTCTGCGATGATTTCTTATCCAAAGACCATATACCAAGGATATATAGGGTGAGATAATTGAATAAAAACATTTAAAATGAATAAAACAATTAAATTTACTAGAATTATAATCCAATGGGAATTCGATTTCTAATACGAAATGAAGAATATAAAACACAAGTCTTAACACTTTAATCAAGAGGGTGGAAACCAAAATTGATTATTCTTAAATCGATATGTGTTTATCATAGGTGAATAACATGATATATATTGATGGAAAAGACCCACAACATCTCTTCTCTCTCCATCCACCGTGTTATGATCATCCATCATATTCTTATTTCGAGTCTCCAATGGGAAATGCAAGGAACCTCCTCTCATATCTTGCAATGGAAATCTAGGCAACCCTTAGAATATCATCATAAAGGGTAATTTTTAGATAAATTTATTTTGATAAGTGAATAAAAGAAAATAAATTATATATTAATTTAAATTACATGCACCAGTCAATGGATGCATCTTTAGAACATCCAAATTCCACCAAAAATAGGTTACTTCTAGGGTAAACCCCATATTCAGGACACAACCATTGTCTCTGATTTCTTATCCAAAACTCCGCTTGGGATTCATTTCATTATTCTCTTAAAAGAAAATGTGTGTTATTTTAATAAATGTAATATTTTTATATTATCTATTCTGGGCTCACCAGGCCATGGAATCTCACACCATCTTAGCACTGGGCACCGAAAATATGCCTTCATATAGTTTAAAGTCATACAGTGAAAAAAAAAATTCGCAAAAAAATTAAGATATGTTTTATATGGATTTTAAATTTTTATTTATTAATAATTATTTTATGTGGTATATCATATTTATTCATCATTACAACCAGTAATAGTATACATAAAATTTGGTTATGAAAAAACAACATCATCACTTTTCCTAGGGGGTACTCCTCACTACACAATAATGATGTTCTTTTATGTTTATAAGTGAATTAAAATAAATAACTATGGGATGTACCATTAATATAAATATATATTCTTTTATTAATTATTCTAGATTAATCATATTATAATATTGATGAGATATATTGAAATGTAATATTAAGAATAATATATTAATAAGGAGATAATAATTAAATTAGAAACTTGAACTTATCCATGGAAGTCACCTTGAAATTGATGAGATTGGGATATTTACTACATAGTAATGGGTTGTTTTGGATAATTTTCTATTAAGATTAATTTTTTAGATTATTAATGATTAATTTAATTTATATTTATATGTTTTAATGTGTGTATGTGATCCAAATGTATAAAATAGAAAAATGACACCATTAGCAACAACCCTTATATTTTAATAATTCCATGAAATATTTCCTGGGAAAATGGATAAAAATTTTTGTAAATAAATTAGTGTGGGGTATATTTTGGTATAAAAGTACTCAATAATTAATAATTTTCATGTATAAAAAATTTCATAAAATCTTTATCTAAATGTTTGTACATATTACCCTTTTACATTTAATCAAGGTAATAATTTTTAAACAAAATGATTTTATCTTCAATTATATATGCAATGTGACCAATATAACAAAATTATGTTGTCTTATAACTAAATTTATCATCTATTTAATATGATTAAATTAATTATAAATTTGAAATTAAATTTGAAATTTATAAATTAATATATAGAGAAACTGTTTTAGTAAGAATATCATATTTTGAGCAGTTTGGATTTCTATTATTGTTTAGTATTGATTACCAAATAAATGATTTTTAATTTATTTATTTATTTATAAATCATATAATACTCATTATTTACATTATTTAAATTTTAATTATTTGATATAAATTCATTAATATTAATAAAACAATATTTTTAAAATAATTCATTCAGAATAATATATGTAGTTAGAATTAATCATAACTATTTAACATTATATCCAAAAAATAAATTAGATATATACAAAATTATGAATATTATTTTCTCAAAATAGAAAATTACTTTTATAATGTTATTTTTATCTTTTTAGTTAAAAATTATTTTTGAAGAAGGAATGTAACATGAAAATACATTTTTTTAGTTTATTTTAAGAGAAATAATTCATGGTTAGGATAGATTTAAAGGTGAAATTGATTGAAAAAATTAAAAATAACTAATATCCCTAAAATAGTATTTAATTAATAATAAAAGATATAATAATCTTCATTTCTTCATGATATAATTTTTAAAAAAATAGATAAATATAGTCTTCATTTAAAATACTACATACTTTTTCAAAATATTGATCATGTGTTTATAAATTCAAAAAATATTTTTAAATGCATATTAAAAAATTATATTATATAATTCATTAAAAAATTGTTGAAAATAATTCAATGGTTTTATATATTTAGATAATTTCATTATAGTTATGATATTAATAATATAAATATTTTTACTACTCATTTGACATAAAGTGTTCTTGAAAAATACAAAAGATATCTTATATAAATATTATCATAATAAATAAATAGATGATATTATTTTTTACGTTTGACATCATAATTTTTGACAATAGAAATATGGTTAACTTATCAGAAAAAACTACGTTTCTATTATTAATTCATCATTTAATATCAGATAAATTAATATTTGAACTTGTGATAACACATTTATCATATTCAAATATATAACACATGAAAATGAAATAATTTTTTCAAAATAATATTCATTAGATTTTGAGCTACAATAGTGGATTCAAAATATATAGTTCTCTTTTTATTATTAGATATATATATATATTTTAATAATCATATTACCAAAATATGTATCATAAAATTCTATAAATACCTCACAATGGTCCATATTTGGCCACATTTAGGGATTTATGTAGAGAAAACCATTAAGAACATTATTTTTATAAGGAAAATTTTATTTTTAATTCTTGGTTCTTTATATTATACCCAATTAAATAAATTGTTTCCTCAAAATTTAAATATAACATACATGAAATTATAGCTATAGGAGGATAAAATATTTAAATGATTTAAGATAATATTTATAACTATATTTGATCCTAAATATCATATGGAAGACTAGAAAACACATATTTTCCATAACCATATCATGGGAAAGTATCTCTTATTATGGTATTATGTTGAATGTAAATGATTATATTTTCTTTGTAAGTAATTCATTGTCAGAGTTACACTAATTTTATAATCCCTCACTTAAACCATTGGATTAGGAAGAAAGATTAGGTGTTACTGGGCTTTAGTGACATCCCCAAAACATTAATTGTAACACCCTATGATTTTTTGAATTATTCTTATAATTATTATTATTATTTAAGATAAATTTTCCTTTTTGTTTTTTTTCATTTCATATAACACTGAAAATAGTTTATTTTAGAAAAATAATAATATTGGATTATGTTATAAGAAATATCAAGGTAAGGTTGCACTACACGCAACTCCAATTTCGCGTATGATGCACACAAAACTGAGTTTCAATGAATTTTTTATATACATATTTAAATTAGATAATTATAACACGTACATTAAAAATAGTTATAGGAATAGTAATAAAAACATTCCCTATAATTTTTATAATATATTTATATAAATAAAACATATTAATAAAAAAGATATGCCTTTTTGTAACGCCCTATTAGGTTAAAAATACCGAGTCATTGAGTAAACTAATTTTAAAAATAAAATTAATTCCAGAAACATATAGAAATTTAATATGATAAAATAAAAATAATTTTTGAATTCAGAATTTCAATATTATGTAATAGTTATTTTTATTGACAATTTTCAATTTTTAATTAATAGTAAAAAATAGTACATTGTAGTTAAAAACAACTTTATCATTTTAATAGTTATTTCACATTAAATGAATTTTAAAGTTACAATTGATAAATAATACACATATTAATACAATGTTGGTCAGTTGAATAATTTTTCTAATCGAATTACATATAAAAATTTATTAATCATTTGAACGTCTCTTTTACACACGTTCTAGACACATTAGCAAGATTAGTATTAAATGAAATTTTACTGCTTCGTTGAATTGAATTATAAAAAAATGACATACATGGTTACAATATGTATGACAATTTTTTTCTAATAGGATCAGAATAATTTTTGGTGAACAATGTTTTTTGAATTTTATTTACCGCTATTATAGGTAAATTGGGTAATTAATGGTATAAATAAATTATAATAAAATAAATATACTATAACACTTTTCCTAATTTCATTGGAAAATAGTTTCTAGACCCCAAATTATCATTAGATATAAAACATGATAATTTGAGACACTTATGTTAGATTAGTACATTTATTATATTTTATTTAAAGAATAGTTAAAAATGATATATTCAAATTTTAGTAACTAAATAAATTTTAATATAGGGTTATAAATTAGAAAAAATTAACTATAAATATTCATTATAAATATCAAAAAAAATATTTTAATCATTATAAATTATTTTTATTTTTTATATAATAGATATTTTAATTAAAGGCTTGTATAATAACAATGAGTAATTGTTTAATTAATTGATATATCGAATTAGTGATATTAAAAATATTTAAATTAATATAATTTAATGAATTAATGTCATCCATGATTTTTATAGGTAACTTAGACATTATAATGACATATTATAAGTATTATTTCTGATTTATCTTTTTGTCTTGATATTTTTAAAATTAAAAATATTGAATAGTACCAAAATTGACATAAATGATACTTTAAAATAAATATTATTTTATTAAATATTATTAAATTCAGAAAAATATATAATTCTACAAAATATCTAGGATTATTTAAATGGTATCATAAATTATCTAATTGGGGTTATTTTGGTATTTTATTGTAACTATATTAACCATATAGTGTAAAAAGAAAAGTTGTCACAGTAAGAGATAAATTGTTTAACTATGGGTTAAAGCCAAAAGATAAGTTTTATTTTATAACCTAAACATGTACCAAATTCAGTTGTGGAATTGAAATTGAATTATACACATCTAAAAATATAAATAAATCACTTTATAAGTATTTTATATTGAAAATCTATTTTTAATAAATTTGTAGTTTTGGTGTTTCCTATTGTGCCCCACCTACTTATTATAAAAAGACACCTAAACATATATTTTATTCACACCTCTAAAGCCTTTTGGTATGTCCAACCCCTACCCATTCATCTTCTCAACTTCCCTACCTTCCTCTTAGAATCCTTCAATTGTGCATAAAGAAAATGAAGGAAGCCTTTTAGCACAGATCAAAAAAGAGTTACCCTATTAAGTGGTAACGTATTCCCTCAATATTCTTTACATTATTTTCCTTCTTCACCCCCTACACTTTATTTATTCAATTGTTTTATGAAAAAAATAGTATCATAACTATACTAGGACTTTTTGTGATATAGTTCCGAAATAAACATACACACACATCCATCTAATGGATGTCGAACGTACTGTTTCTTTGAACATAGAACTATTGGTTCACGAAACGATGATTATTCGTTTTTTTATTTACCTCCAATCATGTTTGACATTATCATGGAAACTTAACATATATATATGTTATATATAATATTTATTATGTCTTTAATCTTCTGTATTAATTTTTAAAATAAATACGTTTTTACATTCCATTTGGCGTTAATACGATAATCTCATTTGAGGAAGAGTGGAATACCCCCTATAAGTGATGTGATTCATTAACAAACATCATGGAATCTATTAAGGATGGGTTTAGTGAACTTATTTGATATTTATGATATAATAATCCTACTAGAATAATGATATATATATATATACTTATATATATATATACATATTCCATTTACATACAGTCTTTCATTATGAAAATTAAAACAAAAACAAAGTTCTTATATACGTATGAATTACCATCTCCATGAATGGTGTATTCCATTTCAGAAATCATTTTTCTATAGATTATTTGAATATGTATATACAAGGTATATATTATATTTATATCATCATTTTCTTTCATGACTCGTCCCCCGAGGCCCAGGTCGTGACATACCCGAAGCCCGCCTCATGAAGGCTTGGGGATGTTGACTAGTGCTGAAGGTGTCAACCTGAAAGTTGGAGGAATTTTCCTGAGTACCTGTATTCACACACACTCCCAACCATATCCCACAAACTAATAGGAGAAAATAATTATACTCAATGATGTTCTGAGTAAAATTACAACTGAAAAAAAGTGGGCCAAAATAGAAACCCAATAAAAAGAACTGAAAAAAACGCAAAGTACAAAGGGACATGGGTGGCCATCCACTAAAAACCCCACCTGACATTAATAGTAGTGTAGCTACAGGAAGAAGAAGTAGTATGTCATGTCTGCTTGATCCTACTGTGCCCTTCCTGTTTCTAGTCCACCATGTCCTCTGTCGAAACGTATGTCATCTGCACAAGACAAAAAAAGTGCGGGTGATTCCCTTGTAAGGGTGAGTAACATAGTACTCAATAGGTGAACCCATTCCATTGAGGAGAAATACAATAAAGTAACCACAAAGAAAATACCCAACATAATAATAACTAACACCATGTATATTCTAGAGTATGAAATGTTCATCAGTTATAATGATTAATGTTTCATTCTATTTAGGGACTCATCCATGATGATTCACTACTCATCTTCTTGGCCACTAAGTATCCAAATGGCTGCTACTAGTCCGCTAGGACACTAAGGATCCCCGTGGCTCCTGCTCGTCTGTCAGGCCACTAACGATCCACATGACTGCTGCTCTTATGTTGGGCCAGTATGGATCAACAGATCTACTTCTCAAGACATCGGTCATACCTCAACCTCCATGAATTCCCCCATAGAATAAGGAAAATTACTTTCTTGTCATAAGGGTTTCAATGCGGCAGACGGCGTGTCGAACAAACACCTGATCTGTAAGGTATCGGTATTTTAGTAAAAAGGGCATGGTTGGTTTCAAGTTTGATCCAACCTGATTATAAACCAACCCCCTTCAAAAAAACCTGTAGAGTATCTTAGAAGGACCAGCTCCTCTCATGGGTCCTTGTGCCACAAATGGGCATCAATCAGACACCCAGTCTGTGAGTTGTTGACATTTTAGTGAAATGGGGGGCTGTAGGGTCCATGTCATGCCCAAATGGTCTGGGGTCCATCGACCTGACCCAAATCCAGTCAAGAATGGGTATGGGCCACCCTAACTAGCCCGTTATTGTTGGAATGACCCACTATCATGGGTCCGTCCCAATGGGGTATCTCGTGCCCTGTCCGGTCCCCAAAGGGAGGACAGGTTCGTCCGCCTAGTTGGAATGTGGCCGGATACGGCGTCTGGCCTCCAGCTTCCCTATGGGTTGTCATGGGGCCCCTTTTGTTGATGTTAAATGGCTGAGGCCGAACAAACTAGCTGGCTGAAATTCCCAGACACGGCCAGATGTCGTGTGTCGCTGTCTCGCTAGAGAGGCGTAGACACATGCCACTCCTCGATGCAACACTGGTCATTTCCACATTCACCCGCTGCAATGGCGTGCTAATAGGTGTGCCACTTCCCTCCACCCATAGCTGTAACTGCATTCCACTAGTGGTGCCAACGCCCCAATGATTCCTTCTGTGGGCCACCGGAGTTGATCTGGTGGTCCTTTTCCCGATCTGCCTATGCCTACAGAACTCTCAGGTCGCAGACATCCCTACCTTTTCCCTAGAATATTCTTGTCACCGATTTGAGGATATGGACATGAAGAACGCACGTGTAGAGGGATATTTTCCTTTTTTCATGTTCGATCGTTCCCTCCACGTTAGAGGTTTAAAAGAAGTTATGGTCTTAGGAATACAATTCTACCAATAATAAAATTAATTTAGAATTGAAAACCCAACAACTGAACTCTCCGGCAATAATTCACAATCTGTAGATTAACCTGTTTGTTGGTTAATATACATTTTTAATTTATAAAAATATCAGGGAATTTATAAAAAAATAAAACCCCTACCTCTTTGACATTCGGTGACACAACGTTTCATTCATTAGGGTTCAAGAGGCTGATGGCATTCATCATTTATCAAAGTACGTCGAAGTCGATGACGTCCAGCTGATGTTCGTTGTTCTTAATTGGGGAGAAAATCCATCAATGGATCATTTGAGAATCCTCACGGTTTAATCCTTATATCACTAACAAAACAAAAAATTAAAAAGAAAACATTTCACAATGTTTTTATTACGCTGTGACGTCACGTTGTTACAATATTTCATTTATGAATGAACATTGATTTTATGCATCACTAAGGAATTGTTATGTTGTGAGTGTATGAGCCATTAATGAGTCTCATTAATGTGCCTCATCATCTCCTAGTCACTACACTGTAACATCTCCATAAGCCACTCAATGGTGAGAAAATAAATAAAATACATATTTTAAAGTTATTTATTTCTCCAAAAGGTCTGAAAATTAACTTTTTTGTTTGGTCCGTGCTGAATGGAGTAAATTATTTATAGGTGAATCCTAGAATTATGGGTTCAATGGTGCCATAAAAATTTTGATCATATCATTGGATCAAAAGTTTTAATATCCTGCTCACATGTTTACTGAACGTACCTTTAAAAAGATCAAAATTTTATTCCAAGATCACCATGCATTAGAATCATGTCTCGTCAAAGCCTGTAGTCTCAAAAATAATTACATAAAATTTTGGAAAAAAATCAAACTAAAATTTAATGAAATTACATTCTCCCCACCACAGATATTTTTTTCCCCAAAAGCCAAAACAATGGTTAATAAAAAAATGGAGGTACTGAGCATGAACCCGAGCCTCCCACTCCCATGTTCACTCCTAGAGATTCTTATGATGCCACCAAACATGCACCATAGGAATTAACCACCCACACAGGACCCTCTCATGTTGATCCTCTATCTCCAATGGGAACTTTGCAAACCTCACCCCATAATCAATGTCCTTCTTCCCCCAGTCGATGATGTGTGAATGATCATTCACGTATTTCCTCAGCAGTGACACGTGGAAAAAATCATGCACCCAATTCATTTGTGGGTTAAGATCAATACAGTATTCCACCTCACAAAATTTTCTCATGATCTAGAATGGTCTGGTGAATCTCGGATATAACTTTTCTACCCTATCAAATATATGAAATCCCCATCATGGAGAGACCTGAGGGAAAACATGGTCTACCTCCTCGAACTCAAAGGGTCTCTATCTCTTATAGTAATAAGACTTTTTTCTACACTATATAATCCTCATCCGCTCCTGTATGACCTGAACCTTCTCAGTGGTAGCATGTACCAACTCTAGACCCATGAGGGCCAACTCCCCTAGGTTTGTCCAGCATATAGGTAATGTACCAGGCCGCCTGTACAAGGCCTGGAATGGGGGCATGCCAATGATGTATTTATAGCTGTTGTGGTATGAAATCTCCACCAGTGTAAAGTGGTACTCTCAACTATGAGTAAAATCTAGGATGCAAGCATGAAGCATGTTTTCCTATTTCTGTATGGTCCTCTTTGTATGACCATCTGTCTAGGGATGAAAATCTTTTCTCAAGCTCAGCTGAGTCCAGAATGCCTCCTCTAATCACTTCAACAACTTTATTTAAAGCATGAATCGTGGTCTGATGTGATTGTCAAAGGAACCCAATGAATATGCACTATCTCTGGTATTTAGAGGTGTCCCATGCACTTTATCAGTCCCTACTCACATACGGGTAGGAATTGAACTAGCTTGGTCGGTCGGTCTACGATAACCCAAATAGAATCATGGCCTCTGGATTTTTTTTGGTAAACCCATCATGAAGTCCATCGAGATACCATCTCATTTCCACTCGAGCTCCTCAAGTGGTTGAGCCAATCCTATTGGAACATGATTCTTTGCATTCAATTACTAAAAAGTGAGGCAACATGAGATGTACTCGACCAATGCGTTTTTCATTCATGGACCCCAGTACTAACATTGGAGGTCTTGGTAAATCATCACCACTCCATGATGTACTTCCAAAGGGTATGTATAGAAATCTGACAACATCTCCACCCGCAACTCCATTAGTTCAATGGTGTGTCATACAAAAAGGATGAAGTGCTCCCCACCTATCAAAAATATATTTAAAGAATGTCCTTAGGATATCTGAGCACATCAAGACTCGAATTAAACATCCAATATCTATTCATCCATAACATGATATAAGGGTGGGGTAGTGAAAATCATTGAATAAAGGTAAGATTCTTCATTATAATCCATGAAGGATATCTGTATCATAGTTAACTGCTATATCGCCTCAATCAGTAGCTACATACCGGTCCACCTGCTCAGTATGTCTTCTACCATGTTCCCTATCCTAAGAGTCCAGACTTTCTCAAATTCATAGTCCTAGAGGAGCTCTATCCATCACCATTGTATTAGTTTCAGATCCTTCTAGGAGAACATATATCTGAGAATATTATAGTCAGTTTAATATGTAAACCATTCACCCATCAATTAGTGCTTCCACATATTCAATGAAAAGACCATTACTACTAACTCCGGGTCATGGGTCATGTAGTTCTACTCATACTTACTCAACTACCATGAGTTGTAGGAAATCATCTCTCACTCCTACATCATGAAACATCCTAGATTTTTCCCTATTGCGTCATAGAAATATATGTACCCGGAGACCTCGTTTGTTAGTCACATGATGGGTGCAGTAGTAAGTCTCCACCTCAGCTACTTGAAACTATACTGCAATTTCTTTGTCCACGCGAAGGGTTGTCCCTTCTGCGTCAAAGACGATAAGGGTTCTTCCACTCTATAAAATTTAGGTAAGAACCTCCAATAGTAACTCACCAACCCCAAGAATCACTATACCTCAGTCACACTCATAAGTGGATCTTAATAGAGCGCTGATTCTATCATTACCATATCATATGAAACTCCATCCTCTGAGATGACATGTTCTACAAATGGACCTCCTGAATCCAGAAATGGCACTTCAAGAGCTTACCATAAGGCTAGTGGTCTCAGAGTGTATCCAGAACTATCTGCATCTTTGTAGCATGCTCCTCCTCTAATTATTAGTACACCAAGATTTTATTATTTAATACTACCATGAAACGATTGAGGTATGTTTTGTAATATCATCTTCATGAGTCCCATGAACATGGATGGAGAATTTTTCATGATGAAGGGCATCACTATGAACTTATAGTGTCCGTACCGGCATCTAAAAGATGTCTTAGGTATGTCTTTATCCTGTACCTAAAGCTGATGATAGCCTGATCTGAGGTCAGTCATTGAGAACCAACTCGCTCCCTTCAACTGATCGAATTAGTCATCAATCCTTGAATGTGGATAATTTTTCATCATGGTGACCTGGTTTAGGAACTAGAAGTCATATTACAACCTCAAACTCCTTCATTCCTTCTTCTAAAACAACACCAGGGGTACACATGTGGAAACTATAGTCCTTACGATACCCTTCTCTTGCAAGTCCTCTAAAAGTACCCTTAGACAGTGATGCACTGAGTGAGCCATCCGATATGTCGAGGTGGATATCGGTATCATCCTGAGGTACAGATCGATGAAAAATTCTACCTATCGATGAGGAGTTAGTCCCAGAACATCCATAGGAATAACATCTCGGTACTCATCAACTACAATAGGAATACATGGATTCCTCTCATCCACTTCACCGAGGGTGAGGCTATCCAACTGGTGAGTGATCGGCTTCACCCTTCTCTAATAATGTCTATCCTATTCTTCGAGGGGTTCCTTGTCACTGGAGAAGGAGAACCTTGTAACATCCTTATGGAAACACTACAATTTGTGCCTAAAATAGTTGATCTAAGCATACACTCTAGATAACCAATCCATACCTAGGATGGCTTTCTAAGGCCTCAATGATAGAACTAGGAAATCCCAGCTGAATATCTCATGCCCTAGATTATGCTCACACAGCTGAAAATAGTGTGTAATCATCGAATCCTCTCTCATAATAGTATCTAGATGTATGGATTAAGCCAATGGATACACCAGAATCTCCATGCTCTGAACATGTGATGTGGAAAGGAAAGAGTGACTGAAACCTATGTCTATATGAACTATAGCTATGGTGGAGAAGACACAGATCATACCTTGAATAAACTCCATGGCATTGTGGTCATAAGACTCCACTACCTGAAGGAAAGAACACTCCTATCCACCTAATCACTGAGTTCTGGGTTGATCACCTTGAGGTGGGGGTGGTAGTACCTCGAATCGTCACCCGCCACCTACTGTTCAACCTACTCCTCTACCATGTTCTCCGCCCTAAAACCCTCCTCAATGAAGCCTATACCTCTGTATTGGTAGTCCCTTTACCATATATAGATATTCTATATAGAGTTTCTATAAATCATGATCCATTTGTCCATGCCTGCTGCACGAATAGCACTCCATGCTCCTCTATTATCTCCCACAGTCCTAGCAGCCTTACACCACCGATCTTAAGTCCTTTTGTAATCCAATAGATGATCTATCCCACATGGACCGCGACACCATATGTCGGATGCCTACCATGGATGGCATCGATACCTGTCACCCGATGGTGGAACCCACAGTCAGTACCTTCTCTATTTGGAAGATATCCACAATTAGAGCTCGCTCCAGCAATCCGGCCTACATGGGGATGCTGAGAGACACCATCGAAGCACTGATCTCTTGAATGAGTCCCTGATAAAAAGCTCAAGACCTAAAAAAGGAATCCCAAACCATGTCTATAGAGAAGTATGAAAGCTCGGTGAACCTCATTCAGTACTCAGCTACTATCATGCTGCCCTACTGAAGGTGAAGCAGCTCCCGAATGTTCAATGAGAACAAAGTCACGAGGAAGAAATCCTCATGGAAAAGATTCTCAAAGTCAGTCCAAGTGAGGGTGGCCTAATCATGAGTTTGAATCATCAGAATTCACAATCTCCCTACCGATCATTGAAGATGACTCGTAGCTAAGATCGCCAACTGGTCAAGTGGTTCCCTCACTAAGTGGAAGACCCGCATCACTGTCTCCAACCAATCCTCAGCGACCTGATGATCCGTCTCTCCCCTGAACCTGGGAGGTCTTTTTATATGAAAATCATTCAAGGATCTAAATGTATGCACATCCTCTATTAGTACTTCCGGTAGTATATTCTGAGCAAAAGGTGGTGGTAGCACTAGTTCACCACCCAGTGGGGCCATCTCGAGAACTTTTCCCCGAACGTAGGCCTCATCACTAGGTGGGATGTCATCCATACCATGTATTATAATCCTGGATAGTTTTCCTCATGGAGGCATCATGAAATAGATCAAGATGGGTCGTGGTCAATAGATTATTCTTTCTGAGATGACTCTTAAACAAAAGAACATAAAATAAACACTTTTCAACCAATTTTTTTATGCATTGATCCAAAAAACAGAATTCGAGGTCCTAGTGTGTAGATACGGTGGCTACCGCACTAACATTGGACTATCCTAATCTGAAAGTCAGACTCAAAACATCTTAAACAATTTTCCAAAAACAAAAACAACATAATCTTGGTATCTAATGTAGAAATGATTACTTTTGGTACCACTTTTTCACAACCCATCCCCCGGGGCTCATGCCATCACATACCCCATACCCACCTCCCGAAGGCTAGGGGTTGGTGACTATCACCAAAGACGTCAACCTACATGTGGGAGTAATTTTTTCAAGTAACTGTATGAAAAAAATACACCCAAACAAATCCCCAAACAGATAGGGTAATATAAGTATACTGAATCAAGTGTTGAGTATAAGTAAAACTAAAAACAAGTGGGATAGAATACAAACCCAACAAAAGAACTAAAAAATAATAAATTGAAAGGGACTTGGGTAACCATGATCTGAGAAGCCCAAATAATGGTCATATTATTGTTTCTACTAGAAGTCGAAGTAGTACATCATTTCTTCCAGATCCTACTAGAGCCGCCTAATCCTGGGACACCAACTCATCCATTGAAAAATTTATCATCTGCATAAGACACAACACGTGCGAGTGATGCATTTGAATGGGTGAGTAACACAGTAATCAGTAGGGGACCACAATACACTATGGGGAAATTCCACAAATCGACCACAAAGAAAAGACACAAAGTAAGGACAACTTAAACCATGTATATTATAGGGTAGAAAAGGTTCATCCATTATAGCGATGAATGATTTTCACTGTTGATGGACTCATCCCAAATGAATCACAGCTCGTATGCTGGGTCTCTATGGATTCACATGGATTTTGTTAACCTACCGGGAAACTAATGATCCACATGGATATTGCTCATCTACCGAGCCAATGTGCATCCAAACATATCCAGCTTGTATGTCGGGCCATTAAGGATTCACAAGGATGCTACTCATCTATCAGGCCACTAAGGATCCAAATGGATACTGCTCGAGCCATCGGTCATTCCTTAATCACCATAAATTCCCTAATTTAATAACCCATATGATCATCTCATTGTAAGGTTTCCAACACAACTAACATCACGTCGAACAAAATTTCAATTAGTAAGGTAGGAGAATTTTAGTAAAAAGGGCCAAATTGGATTTGAGTTCGATCTAACATTGGCGTACACAAACCCCTGCCAAAACATCCATAAAGTATCTTAGAACGACCTCCTCATCACAAGGGTTCTCATGTCATAGACAGAACGTCAATCAGACTCTCAATCTATGAGTTATTGGAGTTTCAGTGAAATAGGGGCTAGTGTGGTCTGGGTCAATACCAACCCGGTCGGATGGACCTGACCCGGGTCTGGTTTTGCATAGGTCCTGCCCGTCTGGTCCATTGGGACCGTGAGGGTGGCCTGACCCGGTATGGCTTGTTTGTCCCACTAGGGCAGGTCCATCCCAAGGGGTGGACCACACCCTTCGTGGTCTGCCAGGGGCGGACCTATTAATTCCCCTATATGGGACGTGGATGGATGTAGTTTCTGTTATTCCGCAATGTGGTGTTGTTACACTATTTCATTTATAAAACAACATAGATGTTATGCCCAACAAAAGAGTTGTTACATAGTGAATTAATGATCCTTTAATGAGTCGCATTAATGCACCTTTTTATCACCTCATCACTGCACCACATCATCACCATCTACTACTCAACGATGAGAAAAGAAATAAAATAATTCTTTTAATGTTTTTTTATTTTTTTCCTAAATGGTCAAAAAATTAACTTTTACATTTTCCCTTTCCAGCCAAATTTATGTCCTTTCTTGGTGAATCAAGGTGTTCTGAGTTCAAAGGTTCTCTCTTATTTTCTATTTGATCAATGGTTCAATGGTTAAAAAAACCTTCTCGCACATTTACTGAATGTACCTTAAAAAATATCAAAATTCTATTATGGGTTCACTAGGTCTCGTAATCACATGCCTTCATAGCATGTAGTCTCGAAATAAATCCATAAAATTTTAATAAATTACCCTAATATTTTGGGACATTATATTTACATTATGGAATAATGTTATATCTATAATTGAAAAGGATGTAACATGTAAAGAGACTAGCTAGGAACAAATAGAATATTACCTGAAGTGAAACCATAACAGATAATTATCAACAATCATGTAATATAAGGTAATAATAAAACCATTTGTGATATTATATATAAGAATATTATAATTTAAATTATTTATAATAAACATATATTTATTATACATGAATCTTGTCTGAATACAAAGAGACTCAAGACACAAGGTAAGAGGATTTTTTCTCACCATTATTTCTGTGAGACACATGCCTTATACAATATGTTTTTCTTCTATGTGGTGTATATATACAACCCATGAATGTATTTTTTTGATTCTTATCCATAATATTATAATATTTACATATTATTATAATTATATTTATTAAATGGTTCATACAATTCTATTGATTATAATATTATGAGTATTGATTTTGCAATATCTTCCACATTTGGGATTGTTTCATTTCAAGTATTCATTGGGGAATATTTATCATCCATGTAAATGTTTTCTAAAAAAAATTCATAATTTTTTTTACAATTATCCTATGGATGTTTACATTCATTTTAACTCATTTTTGACTTTCAACTTCATGATTTGAAAATAATATTCCTGTCGTTTTACAAATGAAGTAATTTTTGTCATTTCCAGCAAAAGTACAAGAATTTTTTTAACTGATATTGATTGAAAATATTTTTTCACTTTAAATACAACATATTAAGGTGAATCTTCCCCTACCTGTTTACAAGGTTATTTCCAAATAAAAAAATTTTATCATAAAATTTCCCAAAAATTTATAAAAGAGAACTATTTTAATAGAGAAACGGTATTTTCATCAAGAACTATTTAAAATGATTTTTATGATTCCATTATATTCATTAAATGTTATTTCAAAGAAAGGGTTGTTGAAAATATTTTATGTTCTAAATATTTGTTTTTTTATAAAAATCACATTCCATGTTATATTTCAAAATCCTTCCACCACTATGATGAAATAATTTGTTATTGTTCAATGAATAAAATTAAAATTAATTATTTGAATGGTTAATGTATTGATGGTGTGATTTTTTAGAAACCCCATTCATTTCACAGGTTATTCTTTTGAGGAAATTCTTATGAAACCTACCTATTATTCCTATTTTATTATATTAATACATGTTTAGGACACCCATTACATTTTATGGGTTATAATATTATTGTTTTATAGAATATATATATGTATAAATTCATTATAAGATAAGAGGGACCTATATATCCCACTAATGCATTGGGTAAAGACTTATATCTCATGAGAGAGACTAAGATGGTCTTCAGAATGAACTTTGACAACTAGCATGGCCATGGTAGTGAAACATGACTACCAAGACCGTATGAGGAGTGAACTAATGCTAATAATATGGACATGGGAGTAAACCATGACTACTAAGATGGCATTGGGAGTGAAACCATACTACCAATATTTTCGTGGGAGAGATGTTGTGGCTTTTATTGAAATCATATTATATGATTATGTGTCTACCACAATTCCATGTTATTTTCCTATGTTATTATTTCAGGTTATGTATTCTTTATTTCCTTATGATTTATGTCATATAAACTACCATTATTTATTCCATGAATAATTTATATGATATTTAATATGTACGGTGTGATATTTTATTTTAATGATCATGTTCTCAAACCCTTATGGCCATTATTATTCTTATATATCTTCCTTGTTTACCCTTACGAGGACTTTGAGATCACCAATTTCTTATGATTAATTTACCTAGGTTACAAAGAAATGTTTTAGGTAGAATTTATAAAGATGGATATCATTATGGGAGATGTTAAAGATCTTCCATCAGGATATAATATTTTTTCCATTTTCCAGTTGCACTAAACTATTATGGTCCTCATAATGGTATTATTATAAAGTACTTAATATTCATCTAAAAAGATGTAATATACTTGTATGTTTATATTGGGTTTCTATTTTTTCTTTCTGGGAAAAGGTTTATTAAACCATTATAACCTAGGAAGTGAAAAATATAGTGGGATCTCTATGTATATTTCTAAGTATATGTCTAGGTATGTATCTAAGGATAAGTATAAGGATAAATCAACATTTAAGAAAATTTCCATGAATTTTGGTAAAGGGTTTAGTCATCGGTGTCCTAGAAATGAATACATATTTAGATAATACATGTGGATGTGGCTCTTGTATAGATATACCTTGGAAAAAACACAACAAAAATATGTTCTAGGAATGACTGAGGGAAATCTTGTACATGACAATGAGCCTTGCTGTAAACATGGCTTGACTATCCTTGGGGATATTCCTTTCAAATCCACCAACTCTTCATAAACAATGTTAAAGTATTTATATATAATTTGAATATGAATAACCTAGGATAAAACTACTGTATCTTTTATAAATTAACATGTCATGATTTAGAAATCCAAAAATTAAGTCTTTTGATGACTATGCAGTTTTCTAACATGATATGTAATTCTCAAACTACTCTTATAATTTTAGTAAATGGTAGGTACTAGATTAATTATGAATGTGATGGATTATTTTCTAATGATCAGTCAAGTGGGATGATCACTATAGTAATTTGGTTATAATTTCTTATTAATTTTCCTGTAACACTATTACAAATGTCTACTATAACCATCCCTTGGACTCATTAAGGAAGAGAACTAAGGAGTTTTTTGAGAGATCAGGTAATTGAGACACTAAAGGAAATAATTTTAAGTTTCCTTCGTGTCAAGAGTGTGGAATGAATCACCTATGTGAATGTTTTAGAGAATGTGGGGATGTTTTGATTGTAGAAAAGAAGGACATAAATCAGCTGACTTCATGGAAAAAATGAAGAGTCTGTTTTATGGAATATAAGATAATATTTTACAACCTAAGACATCATGTAAGGTCAATTTTTTAAGTTAGGAATAAATGGTCATTATGAAATTCAATTTCCCATGAGGAAAAGTCCTGAATACAATCTATATGGTGGTGAAAATATGAATACATTGCTAGTGATGAAGTGACTATATATCAAATGTGAAAGGAATGATTTTTTTTAATAGGAAGATTTAGCATTGATAATGGATTAAGGATGAATTGATAAGTTTTTTATGTATTTGGTTTCAAAAAAATTATGAAAGATGAAATATACACTATATGTTCTTCATATTTTTTTCACTCAGTATTTACTTGTTTATATTTAATGTTCCAGATATACTAGTTAGGTAATTTATTTATAAGGTTATAATTGGATTAATAGAAGGTAACTTAATGTTTTCTTTATGATAAGATAGTGTTTTTTAGAAAATGATATGTGGCTTATGAATAAGAAAATTGAATTATATAGATTCCCCTTTGAGATGATTATTGACCAAGTGTTCTATGTCATTAAGTATTAAGTTTACAACATTTTTATATTTGAGGAATAGATCCAATATACTTAGGAATAATGACAAATGCATGTTTTTAAAAATGGATTAATGGAAATTCAGGTCCTTACTATATTAAAATATAATTTACCACTAGGGAATTAACATGTAAGTAATGTGACAAAAAAGAGTTAATTTGTGAAATACTTGGGATCGATGTTCAGATGATTTAGTGGCATAATTTCTACTCTTGTTTTATTTTAAACTTTTAGAAGAGTTATAAGGTTAACCATTCCTGGAAAATATGTATTATTCATTGGAGGAGGTATTTATGAATTTTGTTTTTATTATAATCCTTGGATAAAAGTTTATTTGGTGATTAACCTTATTTCTGGGATGTCCATCATATTTATTTTTGAAATTATATTATTTTGAGGACATCATCTCTATCGGGTGAAAACCAATCAATTATGGAATGGTCGTGGGTCTTGAACCCATTACTGAAGGACGATAAGGGTTCCATGGCTTCCAATGACCTAAATGAGGTCCTAGATTATGTATAATAATTTTTGATGAATAATTATTTATGATTAACCAATAGTGATAAATTTTATGTGTATATATTAATGTATTAACCATATTTACTTTTAAGAATGGTTATAGATTAATAGTTGTACCTTTCATTCTATTAGGAGCCTTAATATTTACTAAAGGTATATTTTAGTGCTTTGGGGATCAAATATAACTTTTGGATATCCATTTCATGATGTGATAGAATAATTGGAAATATTTGAAATCATAACCAATGAATCAAATTTTTGTTGTACTCTTGGTAAATTAAAGAATTACTCGACGATGGGATAATGAGAAAAAAAATTATAATACCATGATTTTTTCAAACTAATGGACCTTTAAATCAACCCATATTTATGGATTTGAGGACCTCAACATTTCTTGATCATTCACTTATTTTTTATTGATAACCACAATCACTCCCTATAATTATTTATGCTTTTCATCCACATCTAATCTTCACTCCTAACCTATGTTTTCTGACGTGGAAACCTTTTATATGTTACGTAGGGATACAATAATGGATTCAACATTCCATTTTTATAGGAACAATTAATATTAATATGTATTTTGTGGGGTTTTGTGAATGAAACATTCATGTATTAAGACTTTGATAACCTAGACAAATTTTGAGGGATAAATTCATTTTAAGGAGGGTAGAATGTAACACTACAGGATTTTTGTGAACTATTATTATTATAATTATTAGTTCGAATTCATTAATCTATTTTGATATTTTTCATTTCATGAAACACTGGAGATATTTTATTTTATATAAACAACAATCATGGATTCTGTTATACACAACAAGAAGCAAAGTTTTCACTAAACACAACAATAGTTTGGTGTACAAAGCACACAACACTGGGATTCTATTAATTATTTTATATAATTATTAAAATTAAATAATTAAAAACTAAACAATAAACATTGTTATAGGAAGAGTAATAAATACTTTTCAAATATTTTATATTATTTTTTTATATAAATAAAACATATTGATAATGAAATATATGATTTTTGGTAAAGTATGTTCATGTGTAAACTGCCTTTTTTAAATGAACTAATTTAAAAAAAATAATTATAGAAAAATTTATAAAATTAATTTGATAAAAAAGTTATTTGTATATTTAGAATATCAAAATTATCTGAGGGTGAATTTTTCATATATTTCTAAAAAAAATCCATTTTTGATGAATAGTAAAAAGCATAACATTATAGTTGAAAATATCATTTTTCATTTACATAATTATTCTAATTTAAATTCATTTTAATGTTAAAATAGATAAAAAATAAATATATTTATCCAATGTAGGTAATTAAAATAATTATTATAGTGTTATTTTTCTAAACGTCTCTTTTACTTTTCATCTAGCCGTATTAATTAGAAGAGCATTAAAATTAAATTTATCGCTTATGTGAATTGAATTTATAAAAATGGAAATACATGGTTTTAATAACTATGAAAAGTGTGTTCTAATTGTATCTATATAATTTTTTGTTTAATAGTAAAATTTCAATTTTATTTACCACGATTAAATTTCAATAGGGTAATTAGAGGTTAAAATAATATTATAATAATATAAAATTATATAAAACATTACCTAATTACATTGATTAAGTTTTTACTTACCATAATAAACAATATATTGTAAATATGATCCTTTTTTAGCCACTTGGGTTTGATTCGAACATTTATTATTTTTTATTTAAAGAATAGTTAAAAATATCATATTCAAATTTTAATAACTGAATAACTTTTAATATAGTGTAGTAAATTAGTAAAATTCTACTACAAATATTCATTAGAAAAATAAAATATCTATTTTTATCATGATAATTTACTTTTATATTTTATATAATAGTTAATTTAAACAATTTCTTGTATAATAATGATGTGGTAATTATTTATTTAATAGAGATATAAAATTAATGATATTAAAATTATTAGAATAAATATATTTTTAATTAATAACTGACATCCTCATAGTTTATGGATAAAATATACATGTTATTTACATATTTAAATTATTTTTTTAAGTTATCATGTTTTTATTCTATTTTTAAAAATGCAAATATTGAATAGTATCAAAATTGACATAAATGATACTTTAAAATAAATAATATTTTATTAGATGTAATAAAATTCATGAAACTATAGAATAAAAAAATTACTATTATAATGTTAAATATGAAATATATGATTCAATTGGTGTAATTTATTAATTTTATTGTAAATATATCAACCCTATATCCTAAAAAAGATAAGTTGTCATGGTAAGAGTTAAATTGTTTAACTAAGGGTTAAATCAAAAAGATAAAAGACATTTTATGAAATAAAAATGTCCCAAATTAATTGGGTGAGAGTATTTTGATTAATAATAATTTAATATTTTAAATAACTCACATGGGATCTATTTGAAATTGAGAATCAATTTATATCAAATTAATATATTTGGAGTTTCTTAAAGAGACCCTCCTCCCTGTTATAAAAGGGCACATGCCCATCTATTTTATTCATACCTCTAGATCCATTTGACTTAGCCAAACCCATCCAATATTTCCTCGCAATATAATTACTTCCTTATGGAAGTCATAAATTGGGAATAATCTAACTCAAGGAATCCTTTTTCCACCAACCAATAAGAGTTACTCAGTTAAGAGGTAATATATTCTCTCAAGATCCTTTTATTTATTTTACTTCTCCACCCCCTACTCTCTCTTATTATTTATTTTACAACAAAACCTATATTATATATTTTCTAGGATGTTGTTGTGCTAATGGTTTTACCTGCACTTAACCCCACCTCCATCTAATGGTTATCTTTAATATTTTTTCTCTCTACAATGAACTACTAACTCATGAAATGATGATTATTAATTTTTCATTTACCACTAATCATGGTGGTCATTATGATTAACACTATATCTATTTATTTCATATATAATATTTATTATTTCTTTATGAATTTGTATTCATTTTTATAAAACATAAATTTTTACTTTCCTTTTGGTGTTAATGTGATAATCTCATTTGAGGAAGTGTGGATTACTGCCCCCTCAAAATGATGTGATTTATTCACACACCACATGGAATGTATTAATGATGGGTTTAGAGAAAAAATATGATATATATGATATAATCATTATAATAGAATAATGATAAATATTAACATATATATATATATAGACATGACATTTACATACTTTCATTCAATACGACAACCAAAATTGAAACATTGTTCATTTATACGTAATGTTTACCATCTCTTTGAATAATGTATTCTATTTCATACATCATTATGATATGGATTATTTAAATATAAATATTTTTGATATAAATTTTATTTATATCATTATTTACATTATGGAATCATTACATAAATATAAGGACCAATGATATAACAAGTTAAGACACATGAATGGAATAAAGAAAATATATTCATAAGTGAAACATTACCATTGGATCGTTAACAAGAAGGTAATATAAGGTGATAATAATACCAAATTTGATATTATATATAATAATATTATTGTTTAAATGATTTATAATAAACATATAATTATAATAAAGGAATAAATTTTGAATACGAAGATATTCAAGACATAAAGTGAGGATATTTTTGTGTCATCTTTATTTTTGTGAGACACATTCCTCATACACTGCTTCTTTCGACTATGTGGTGTATATACTACACATGAATGTATTTTATGAGTTATATATATAAATTTATGATATTTCTATATTATTATAATTTTATTTATTACATGAAGCATATAATTCACTCTATTATAAAGTGATGAGTATTGAATTCGTAATCTATTCCATATTGGGGATTGTTTCATTTTAAGGCTTCATTGGGGAATACTTTTCATCCCTATCCATGCTTTCAAAAAATAATTAATTTTTTTTAAAATTATCCTGTATATGTTTAAATTAATTTTTACTAATTTTTTAAATTCTACTTCATGTTTTCAAAGTAATATTTCTTTTATTTTCCAAATTAGTTACTTTTTTACTATTCTGGAAAAAATATGAGAATAATATTTTGTAACATATACGAGAGGAAGATATTTTTACATATTTAGGATTCCTTATTTCCTTGATGCTTCCCTTAAAAGCATACAAGTTTATTTTCAAATATTATTTTTTATTTTAAAAATTTTCAGCATTTTATAAAAAGAAAAAAATTTCAACAGAGAAAGGATATTTTCATAAATAATTTAAATGGTTTTCAGGATTCCTTTAAATTTTTTGAATGTGGATTCAAATAAATGGGTATTGAATATTTTTATGTTTTATAAAGAGGGTTTCAATTATAAATAATTTCCCAAGTGATCTTTCAAAATCCTTCCCACCTATAATGATATACATTGTTATATTTAAAAGAATACCATTTGTATTATTTCACTAAATTGTTTATGTTTTGATGGAATGATTTTTAATAAACCCTATTTTTCATTTGTTTTTATTTTGATTAAATGATTATCAACACTATATATTTTTCATAGGTCATTATATGAGTACTTATTTATGATGCCCATTCCATTTTATTATTTATTGTAACACCCCGAGATTTTATGAAGAATATTATTTTGATTTCGTTGATTTATTGTGATGTACGCTACACCAAAGAAAGATTTCACTACACGCAACCCTGACCTGGCCTGCATTACACGCAGTCACGACCTTCCTCGATAGCGTGTGTTGTACACAATACCGGGTTTCACTAAACAATGATATATGGTTATAATATTATCACGAACTAGCCATTATGAATAGTATTAACTAAATTTTTGATTTTATAACATTATTATTCATCTTACTCATTTTCTCGAACATGGTATGAGAATAAAATAAATTTTTCGGGTAAAATAAGTATTTTTCATAAAATGCAGTTTTTCCTCCTTTTGATGGCGTACCTACCTTAAATCTTGTTTTTAACGTGTCTATAAGTTCACTTTGAAAAAATAAAATTCTTATTTGGAATCAGGATATAAAAATTTACTTTGGATAAATTTTTCATATTATTCTGATAACTTTCATATTTTAATGAATAGTAAAAACACCCTATATTTTAATTAGAAACATCTTTTTTCATCACAATAATTTATATGGTAAGATTATCTTATTAATTTTTTATAAAGTGTAATTAGAATATATTTTTACCATTTAATCCAATGTTGTTCATTGGAATTAATTTCACTTTGAAATTGGATATAAACAAGTATCAATCTTTTGATTGTTTTTGTTTCTTAGAAACGCGCTATTTGTTTTGATAACGGGAATTAAATTTAAAATTAATTAATGCAACATATATGTTATGAATTTTAAAAAATATACATCAATTTTGAATTTGGAATATCAAATAATTCTTAGGCTGAATATTTGGTATTTTTCTGAAAAACTTCAATTTTCGATGAATAGTGAAACCACTTAGTGGTAGTTAAAAAAACTGATTTTTTTTAATTTAAAATTAATTTTACCGCTTTTGTGTGTGAAATTTATAAAATATGAGAGACATGGATAATATCAAGGACTAAAATGTGGTTCAATGAGATGAAAATAATTTTTGGTGAATAATAACTTTTTACTTTTTTTTACAACGGTTAAAAGTAAATAGGGTAATTAAGGGTAAAATTGATATTATTATTTCCCTAACACATGTCCTAATTCTATTGGATAAGTTTAATTCGACCAAAGAAACCTCAGGAATAAAATATGACCATTTAGGCCCACTTGGATTAGATTAGGACATTTAATATTAATTTATTTAGAGAAGGGTTAAAATAGTTAAAATCAATGTTTAATAAGTATATCATTTTTAATATAGGGTTATACATAGGATAAATTAGACTATAAATATTCATTAGAAATATAAAAAGATTTCCTACATAATGGTATTTTATTTATAATTTTTAGACATTAAATAATTTAATTTATTTATGGCACAAAGATGATTAAGTAATTATCTTATTAATTAAATATTGACATAATTGATGTTATAAATACCCAAATAAATGTAATTTGAGATTTTTTATGAATTACACTAATTTTATAGGTTACTATGACATGTTAGTATTTATTTAATTAACTTTTTTTGGACTAATAATTATGTTATGATTTTCACAAAAATCAATTACCAAATAGTGTTAAAATTGACATAAAATAGTTGTTAAAACAAATATTATATTATTAATTGTTATTTTATTCCTAAAAATATAAGGTTCGGAAAAAGGATTATTATAAGGTTATATATATTAATAGGAAACAACTTGGGTTTCTTTTTCCTTGTTATAGTAAGTTTATTAACCTTATAGTGTAAGAAAAAAAGAATAAACAGCAAAAGTAGAATTATATAACTTAAGGTTAAATCTAAATGATAAGGTTAAAATAGAAACCTAAACTTGTATAAATTCTATTGGATGAGATTATTTCGACCAGTCCCCACATTATCTTCGAAATAATTCAATTTGGAGCTATTAAAAACTGAATATGACTTCATAATAAAATAATATTTTTAGTTTTTCCAAAGGTTCCCCTCTCCTCCCTTATAAAAGGGCACCTCCTCCCTCTCTTCCTCACACCACTTTGAGCCTTCAAGATCGGCCAACCCCTACCAAATTCTCTTCTACACTTCCATAGAAACATCCTAGATGTTCTTTTCTTTTTCAAAGACCAATTTTTGTGCCCTAAGAGGAGGTCTCAAAGAGGCGCTTCAAAGAAGAGGTAATGTTCATTACCGATTCTTTCAACTTTATTTCTTCTTCCACTTCTTCTTCTTTAGTTTTTTCATTATGAAGTAATAACATCAGTATAACTCATAAAAAGATATTTTTTTATAAGTATGATAAAACCCTATTTCACCATCTATCCATCCTACAGAAAATGAAATCACCACACGTGCGTACGTACAGAATACCGTCTCCACGCCGTGGTGAAATCTATTTTTCCACCAACACCTTACATGGATGGGTATAATGGTGTAAAGAATAACTATATATGGTTATTATAACATCATAATGATTCTGATATATTATACCATCCACTCCAATTCTATTAAATAATTATGGGAACGATATCATCGCTCGTGCGTACGTACGGACTACCGTCTCCACGACGCGATGAGATTCATTCTCCATGTTAACCATACATGAATGATCATAAAGTTTATATAATGAATAATAATTAAATATACAAAACAATAATGCTACTGGATTTATGTATATATATATATATTTCATCTATTTAGTTTCATTCAATTCAATAAGGAAACGAAAACAGTGTTCATGCGTACATACGACCTACTGTCTCTATGAATGGTGTATTTCATTCCTTTTATCGATCTATAATATATATATGTAGATGATGAATATATATTATATATAAATCAGGTTTCACATTATGGAATTATGTAAATCAGGATATAAGTAATAATATCAAGAATGACAAATTGAAACACATACGTTAAATGAAATGATTTTACCCAAAACGCTACTTTAACATGGGATTTACAAAAGAACGGATAATATAAAGTCATAAGTGAAACATATATGATATCATAAAAATGAATATGATTCTTTAATAGTTCAATGACATTATTTAAATAATTACACAGGAGGTTCGGATACGTACGAAGAATATCGGACCTATGGTAAGGGATAATTTTGCAAATCTCATTTTTATCTGAGATTGCTTATTCGTAAGTATTTACTAGGGTTATTGCTATCATCCATTTCCATGTTTTATAAAAGTGTATTCATGTATGTTTAAAGTCCTTTTTACCCATTTTGAATTTTACCCTATGGTATGGAAGGAATCTTTCTTTTATTTTCCCTGCAAGGTACTTTTTGACTTTTCCGACAAAAGTACGAGAAGAATGTTTTTTAACGTATACGGCATGAAAGGATTTTTACGTTTTTATAAAGCCTTATTTTCATGAATTTTCCTAAAAATTATTTCATGAATATTTTCAACAAAATTCTTTTCTTTTAAAATTTCATGACATTTTGTTAGAAGAAAATGATTTTGAAGAAAAAAGGATATTTTTCACAATAATTCATTTCAAGTGTTTTATGAAAACCGTTTTCAGCTAAGATGACATTATTTCACATGTGTATGTTTCAAGTATCATGTCTCTATGATTTAAATGGTTTCAATTTTCTTATTATGAAATGATATCCATTTTTTTATATGGATTATGTTATGATGGGATTATGTTTATGAAACCCGTTTTTTTTCTCTGGGTTATGATGAATGATTTATGTTTATGTTATGGCACAAGTAAGAATGATTTTATTATGAGATGGGTGGGACCTATATATCCATCCAATGCATTGGGTAAATATTTATATCTCATGAGATAGACATGGATGGAATGGTATGTTAATCTGGTTCAGTGTTACAGGACTGAAATGAGGAGTGAACTCGATTCAAAAAGGGACTTTGTCCACTAAGATAGTCTTGGAAGCAATGCCTTGGCTACTATGGAAATCATAACATGTGCTTAATGGTTGCTACAATTACATGTTTTATTCCCATTCTATTTTATCATGATTGATGTTCCCTTATGATATATTCCTTACATACTTCCAAGATTCATGTCCTTGCTCAAGATTTTGATGTTTAGACTTTATGTTCAAGTTTTTGCATTCAAATGTCTATGGATTGTTTTATGTTCTCTATGTTTAGCCTTAATGGGAATTTGAGCTCACCCCTTTTATGTTTTCTTTTCCCCAGGATATAAAGAAATGTTTTTGTTAAGAAAAAAAGGGGGAAGATCTTTATTAGGAGATGTTGAAGATCTTTCACCACAATTAGGATATTTTATTCTGACTTTCCAAAGACAAAAAACTATTAAAGTCCTTATGTGCCTCTTTTTGTTATGTACTAAGTATTCTGAAAAAGTAATGTAATTCCCATGTACGTAAAGCTTTGGGTCTCTACAGCTGGTATCAAAGGAAAGGTTTAGTCAACCTTTGGAAACTAGGATGCAAAAATGTTAGTGAGATCCCTAGAGATATTTCTAAGGTATATCTAGGGATGTCCCTAAGGATAAGTATACATATAGGATATAGTCCTAGAACTATGGTAATGATCTTAGAATTTAACCTAAGATGTTAGATATTGAGGGTACTCCCCCTTTACGATGTTTTTTTCCCTAGCATGATTTTTTCCTCTCACACTATTCTTTTTGGGTTTTAGAAAATGGTTGGAAACTGGAAGATTCATGATAATGGAGGATATGATGGACAATGGAATGATATTTTTTATGAAACGGGATTTGGAAGTCCAAATATAGTTATTATACCTAATCAACAATCTCATAATATGATCAATAATCTCAACATTGGTAAGTATCCTGACTCAGCTAATAAGAGAAAGATGGAGTTTCATGATTATCATAGAGGAAAGAAAGTTCAATTCCCCTCATGTAAATCATGTGGGAAGAGGCATCAAGGAGAATGTTTCAAAGGAACTATAAGATTCTTTGGGTGCGGAAAGGAAGGACAAAAATACAGTAAGTGCAAAGGAAAAGGTTCATTTAACACCATGGAGAAGGATAATGGTCTTGCTACGACATCAACAATGATTAGATGTTTTAAATGTGGAATGTACGGGCATTATGAAAACCAATGCCCTAAGGGAAAATCTTATGAGGAGAATCATCAAGGTCATATGGGTAGTATTTATGTGGATGATGATGAGGAGACTAAAAATGATATATGAGATGAAAGAAGTGTTGAAGCTCATTCAGTTTTTTAAGAAGTTAGTGGAATTATTGTATGTTTATCAAGAGTTATGTTGTATAGTTAATGGTACTATGGAATAAAGAATCATCTAAGGATTGGTACACTATTTTTTTTTCTAAAGTATTTGAAAGTATATGGTTAATGGTACCAGTAACCATGAAAGGTTATTCAGATATTTTTGGAAAGTAGATGATATGTGAACAATGAAGGCATAAGAAGATAATGTGATGTTTGATTATATTCATGATCTCATGATTGATATAAGGACTAAGGGATATTATGGTTTGAGTATATAGAATTTTTGGGATTTTGGTATGTGGAAACTGTTAAAATTTAACAACATTCATGTTTTCACTAAGGTTTAATGGGTATTCATTCTTCAATAGAATACATGATTAAGGTATTAACATGTTTGTAATTTGAACAACAAAATTTATATTATGATATATGGGGGAAAAATGATGGAATTCATGTGATTGTTATCTGACATTTCACGTAATAATTTTTTTTATACTATGATCTTGGACAGAAGTATTTTAGATAACCTAAATATTGGAATGGATTATGTTGGACATAATTTAGTATTGTTTATGGATAGAACTTTTTTCGATATTATTTATGGGATGTTATAGTAATGTAGTTTTAGAAAAAGGAAAACCTGCAGGACGGTTGACAGCTCATCGCGTCGGACAAGGCTGTGGGAATCGAACCCAAAACCAAAGTGCGACTGGCCTTTATCGCCTACCACTGGCCTACAGGAAGTACCATGTTAGTAGAAACTAGTTTTATTTTATTAATTAGTATGATATATGAAGTATAAGTCCATTTTAGGAACCATATATGATTAACCTCACCATATATGGACTTATGTATATTTGATAATGTTTGCTAACCTTTTGTTTGAAACATATGGAATGACCCATGATTCTATTACATGATCTATTAACACTTCGCGAATAAAAAATTCAACTTCATTTCTTTAAGAGATGAAGTGGAAATTGTTCAAAGCACGAACAACAGTGAGATTGTACCAAAATCAAGCAAGTATTTCTTCTAATTCAAAATTTTCAACTTTAGGGAAATGATATTGAAAACCAAAAATGTTGTCCTAGTGCATTTATATCCGATGAATCAGATGGTACCCTAGATCATCACAAATTTATGTGTTTGTGATTGTTGTCTTTTTCATAGCTATGTTCTCTACCACTCTTGATGGTTAGATTTTTCTTCCATATCCATATTTTCACCTATGTTCAGTTACATGGAAACCCAGTGATGAGTTACTTTGGTTAATCATTACATTTCATACTCTAGTTTTTAAAATTAAGTTTTAGTATTCCTTTTTACGATGTGGGTTTCTACGAATAGTAAACGATTTATAACCCTGACGAATTTCGAGGACGAAATTCATTTTAAGGGGGGTAGAATGTAACACCCCGAGATTCTATGAAGAATATTATTTTAATTTTGTTGATGTATTGTGATGTATGATACACCAAATAGATATTTCACTACACGGAACCCTAACATGGCTTGCATTACACACAATCGCGAGCTTCCTCGATAGCGTGTGTTGTACGCAATACCGGGTTTCACTAAACAACGATATATGGTTATAATATTATCACGAACTAGCCGTTATGAATATTATTAACAACATTTTGAATTTTTTAACATTATTATTCATCTTAATCATTTCCTAGAACATGGTATGAGAATAAAATAAATTTTTCGGGTAAAATAAGTATTTTTCAAAAAATGCAGTTTTGCCACCTTTTGATGGCGCACCTACCTTAAATCTTGTTTTTTACATGTCTATAAGATCAATTTGACAAAATAAAATTCTTCTTTGGAATCAGGATATAAAAATTTACTTTGGATAAATTTTTCATATTATTCTGATAACTTTAATATTTTAATGAATAGTAAAAACACGCTATATTTTAATTAAAAACAACTTTTTTCATCCAAATAATTTATATGGGTATATTATCTTTTTAATTGGTTTTAAATTGTAATTAGAATATATTTTTATAGTTTAATCCAATGTTGTTCATTGGAATTAATTTCACTTTGAAATTGGATATAAACAAGTATCAATCTTTTGAATGTTTTTGTTTCTTAAAAACACGCTATTGGTTTTGATAACGGGAATTAAATTTAAAATTAATTGATTCCACTTATATGTTATTAATTTGGAAAAATAGACATCAATTTTCAATTCTGAATATCAAATAATGATTAGGCTGAATTTTTTGTATTTTTCTGAAAAACTTCAATTTTCGATGAATAGTGAAACCACTTAGTGGTAGTTAAAAAACTGATTTTTTAATTTAAACTTAATTTTACAGCTTCGGTGAGTGGAATTTCTAAAATCCAAGAGACACGGTTAATATAAAGGACTAAAATGTGGTTCAATGAGATGAAAATAATTTTTGGTGAATAGTAACTTTTTACTTTTTTTACCACGGTGAAATGTAAATAGGGTAATTAAGTGTAAAATTGGTATTATTATTACCCTAACACATATCCTAATTCTATTGGATAAATGTAATTCGACCAAAAGCAACCTTAGGAATAAAATATGACCATTTAGACCCACATGGATTAGATTAGGACATTTAATATTAATTTATTTAAAGAAGGGTTAAAATAGTTAAAATCAAATTTTAATAAGTATATCATTTTTAATATAGGGTTATACATAAGATAAATTAGACTATAAATATTCATTAGAAAGATAATAATCTTTCCTACATAATGGTATTTTATTTATAATTTTTAGACATTAAATAATTTAATTTATGTATGAAACAAAGATGATGCAGTAATTATCTTATTAATTAAATATTGACATAATTGATGTTATAAATACCCAAATAAAAGTAATTTGAGACTTTTTATGAATTCAAATAATTTTATAGGTTAATATGACATGTTAGTATTTATTTAATTAACTTTTTTATGAACTAATCATTCTGTTATGATTTTCACAAAAATCAATTACCAAATAGTGTCAAGATTGACATAAAATAGTTTTTAAAAAAAATATTATATTATTAATAGTTATTTTATTCCTAAAAATCTAAGGTTTGGCCACATGACATAGATAAGGTTATATATATTAATAATAAAAAACTTGGGGTTCTTTTGGCTTGTTATAGTATGTTTACTAACCTTATAGTGTAAGAAAACAAGAAGACACGGTAAAAGTAAAATTATTTAACTAATGGTTAAATCTAAATGATAAGGTTAAAATAGAAACCTAAACTTGTCTAAATTATATTTAATGAGAGTATTTCGACCCATACCCACATTAGATTCGAAATAAATTAATTTGGAGCTATTAAAAACCAAATATGACTTTATAATAAAAAAATATTTTTAGTTTTTCTAATGGTGCCCCTCTCATCCCTTATAAAAGGGAACCTCCTCCCTCTCTTCCTCACGCCACTCTGAGCCTTCAAGCTCGGCCAACCCCTGCCAAATTATCTTCTCCACTTCCATAGAAATATCCTAGAGGTTCTGGTCTTCTACAAAGGCCAATTTTAGTGCCCTAAGAGGAGGTCTCAAAGAGGCGCATCAAAGAAGTGGTAATGTCTGTTATCGATTCTTTCAACTTTATTTCTTCTTCCACTTCTTCTTCTTTATTTGTTTCATTATGAAGTAATAACATCAGTATAACTCATATAATGATATTTTGTTATAAGTATGAGACAATCCTATTTCAACATCTATCCATCCTACGGAAAACGAAATCACCACACGTGCGTATGTACGAAATACCGTCTCCACGCCGTGGTGAAATCTGTTTTTCCACCAACACCTTAAATAGATGGGTATAATGGTGTAAAGAATAAAAATATATGGTTATTATAACATCATAATGATTCATATATATTATACCATCTACTCCAATTCTATTAAACAATTATGGGAACGATATCATCGCTCGTGCGTACGTACGGACTACCGTCTCCGTGACGCGATGAGATTCATTCTCCATGTTAACCATACATTAATGATCATAAAGTTTATATAATGAATAATAATGAAATATATGAAATAATAATGCTAATGGATTTATGTATATATATATTTATGTCATCTATTTAGTTTCATTCAATTCAATAAGGAAACTAAAACAACGTTCATGCGTACGTACGGCCTACCGTCTCCGTGAACGGTGTATTTCATTCCTTTTATCGATATATAATATATATATGTATATGATCAATATATATTATATATAAATCATGTTTTACATTCTGTAATTATGTAAATCAGGATATAAGTAATAATATCAAGAACGACAAGTCGAAACACATACGATAAATGAAATGATTTTACATAAAATGCTGCTTTAACATGGAATTTACAAAAGAACAGGTAATATAAAGTCATAGGTGAAACATATATGATATCATAACAGTGAAAATGATTCTGTAATAGGTCAATCACATTATTTAAATCATTATATAGGAGGTTCGGATACATACGAAGCATATCGGACCTAAGGTAAGGGATAATTTTGCAAATCTCATTTTTATCCGAGATTGCTTATTCATAAGAATTTACTAGGGTTATTCCTATCATCCATGTCCATGTTTTATAAAAGTATATTCATGTATGTTTAAAGTCCTTTTTACCCATTTTGACTTTTACCCCATGGTATGGAAGTAATCTTTCTTTTATTTACCCTACAAGGTACTTTTTGAATTTTCCGACAAAAGTACGAGAAGAATGTTTTTTTAACGTATACGGCATGAATGGATTTTTACAGTTTTATAAAGCCTTGTTTTCATGAATCGTACTACAAAATATTTCATAACTATTTTCAACAAAATCATTATCTTTTAAAATTGCATGACATTTTGTTAAAAGAAAATGATTTTGAAGAAAAAAGGATATTTTTCTCAAGAATTCATTTCAAGTGTTTTATCAAAACCATTTTAATCTAAGATGACATTATTTCACATGTGTATGTTTCAAGTAAAATTTTTCTATGATTTACATGGTTTTTAACGACCCAAAGTTTCATTAATGAAAATCCCTCTTGATCTAGTTAAATGTCTCTTTATGAAAAATGTTTTTTATAAGATGTCAACTTCTTTGGTTTTATGATAAGATTTGTGACCATTACTTTTATTGCCGTTGAACAGTGATCACATGAGTAGTATAAATATAAGGCTTTAACGAACCCAATTTTACACAGAAAAAGGAAGTGATGGCCTCATCCGGTAGAATTTCCCCATACGAAGCCTATTTATCGGAGCTCGAAAAAGTGGTGGCGTCTTTGGGCTTCACCCTTGGCCAAGCCCAAGCTTATCTTCATTATTTCAAGCTCGAACGTGATCGTATACGGGAAAAGTGGAAGTTGATAGATATTACCACTCGAGCGATGTTATCCAAGCCACCCCAAGAGTCTGTCACCATCGCACACCTTACCCTTAGGTCTTATGCGGCTATTTTAAGGGGTTATGTTACAAATAAGTAGTACTATGTTCATGTACATTAATTTTTTATATAATAATGAATATAATTTCTAGTCATTTTTGATACTTTGTAAATATATTTTAAAGTACAAATGGTGTTTTTAGTTAGAATTTAATTAAAAGTTATATTTTATTAAATTAAAGGACTTTTGAATAAAATAATATTTTATTAAAATGTTATTATTAATATTAAATTAATTTTTATTATATATAAATGATCTTATAGTTTTATGAATGCAATTAAAATTTTGATTAAGGTTTGAAAGAAATTTCTGTCAAAACCCATGAATTTTTTATAAATGTCGGTTTTTATTTTAAAATTGAAAATTCACATATTTAGAAAATTATTCAGATAAAATAAATATTATTTTTCAAATCAGGACGTCGAAATTATCCAATGGTGAATTTTTCATAATTTTCTGAGACAGTCAAATTTTTGGGTAAAAATTAAATACCATTTAAATATATAATGTGTTTTATGACATCATAATGACCCAATGGTGATGTAATAAAATACCATAATCCTTATGTTTGGCCAATAAATGTTTTATCATTAAAATAATGAGTTTTTGGGTTTGTTTGACTTACATTTCAAAGTATTAATGGAGCCCTCAAGACTTATTCAACACTTTGCCTTTTTAAATTAATTTCCATGGGAGTGTGACTCACCTCCACATAAGAAAACCTAATTTTTTAATAAGTTCGGACCTTGGCCTTGTAAAATATTGTTTTCCTCTTTCCGTTTCCAGAAACCATGGGCAAATATCATGGGATGGTTTGTGGTTTGGATTATTTTAATAAAAGGGGTCCCAAACCTAAATAATAAAGAATTCTCTCACCTTTCCTATATAAACCCACCCAAGCTCCCACTTCCTCCTCACTCAAAGCCCTTGGAGTTCGTCCAACCTCTGCCCCAATCTCTCTAGAATCCTCTCAAGGTGCCCCAATCTCCCATGAAGCCTCTCACAAGCCTCTCTCTAGCCTTTGGAAGCACACTTCCATGTAAGGGTTTTTGCTTCCTTTCTCATTTTTGTCAATTTTCTTTAAGTTGTATTGCCCTTTTAATTTCAATTCTGAATGGTAGGGTATGGTTTTTCACCTCCCCCATACTTCCCTCTTATTGTTTTAATGTTGGGAGACCCCTTTCTCTCTCATTAAATGCCTCCCATGTACACCCGTTACTATGCCAAAATTCCGAAAGGAACTTTTCTCTCCTCTGTTATATTCAAGCAATAATTTTGTATCATGAATCTAAATTCCATTACAATTGTTGGGACATGTATCTATATGACCTCCTTACTTTCCATTACATGTAAATATGATGAGGAAACCATTTCTCTCTCATCAACCTTTTTTATGAATTCTTATGTCACGCCGTTACGTTGCCGAAATCGCACCGATTTTCTAAGCCAATGTCATTGTGTAGTGAATACCATGCCTATTTCTCCATCAAGGGTATTCACCTTTATGCACATTTACTTATTGATTGTAAAGTTTCATGTATGAATTCCACATTCCTTTATCGTGGAATAAATTATTATGTTTTATGAATCCATGTTTTATGATCCATGTGGCACACTTATGCATGAAATGAAATGATTAAGAAGGGTGCGCCCTTATAGTGCTCCAATGCATTGGGTAAAGTATAGTATCATGATACGTCATGTGCAATGAGTGTTGACTCATGCTCATTCAAGTGCAATGAGGGTTTACTAATGCTTCAAGTGCAATGAGGGTTTACTCATGCTCCATGTGCAATGAGCCTTGGCTCATGCTAAATCAATGTTAAGTGTTGTTGCCCGATTTCCATGTTATGATTATCATGATTTATCATGCCTTTGAGTTCATGTTACTCTTATGCTCTATTGATGTTCCTATTGCCTAACATGTATTGTACTCCTCATGTTATTCATTGTGTACTCCCTTACTGGGCTTCATAGCTCACCTTTTTCTTATGCATGTCCTCAGGTTATCCCATGCAATGCTAAGTACGAAGGAATGTAGTGGTCATGTAAAGGAAGTTTTCAATAAAGATGTTGTATTTCAAGTTTAAAGTTTTTATGTAATGATCCTAATCCCCAAAGACACTAAACCTCTCGATCTTCTTTGTCGTATCAAGTGAAGTTTTATGTAATAAAGCATGTTTAAGTTGTAATAAAAAGCAGGGTTGTCATAATTGGTATCAGAGGATAGGTTTAGTTATTTTTGGGATTAGGAAACCCTAGTAAAGCCTTAGATACAAGACTAAGTATAATAAAAACATCCCTAAGTTTTGGTAAATATAAGTAAGTGGTTTATCAAACAAATACATCCTTGTCTGGATACGAGCAGGTAGAGGCGGCTCTGGCACAGATGTATCCTAGGGGTAAAACCTGAAAACACCGCTTTGAGCTAGACTTGATCGGGAACTAGTGCACGAAAATGGGCCTTGATGCACTCTTGGTTGCGACACTCTCAGGGGATATGTTTTGATAAATTCACAATCTTAGTATGAACCCTTATTAAGGGAAAAATGCCCCTAAGAATATATGTTAGAAAGAAGATCATGAAAAGCCTGGATTGAATCCTATAGACTCATGAGTTAAAGAGATTAAAGTATATTTATAAGTCATCAACTTTTGTATTTGGATTACCCTTTATGTGTTACCCCTAACTTTCCTTTTATTCCAGCCAATGGCCGGTAATAGGAGAACTCGGGCTAACAACCGTTGTGAAGATCGGTGTGATGATTGTACTAATGAGATGCCCAATCCAATGGGAGAGGGAATCTCGAACTTTGTCATGCTTCTCTCTTAGATAACTCAAGTTTTGAATAGAAACACTGGTCAAGAGGAATGTTCAACCCCCCCCCCCCCCCTAAGAAAGAACAAGTAGCTATTGAAAGCTTCATGAGACAAGGGCCTCCTACTTGTAGTGGATCATCTGATCCCACGATCGCTGAACAATGGATCAACTCCATTGAAAAGATATTCTCCATCCTCCAATGCTCTGAACAAGAGAAGGTTCTACTAGAATCTTATCGTATGGAGGGGGAAGCTGATCAATGGTGGACATTGATCAAAAATACGAAGCCTGAGGAGGAGATCGAGGCTTTGAATGGAAGGAATTCCGGAAGATGTTTTTCGATAAATATTTTCCGCACACCCTCCGTCTTAAGATGGAAAGGGACTTCCTTTCCCACAAACAGAAAGATGAAGAATCTATGGGAGCGTACGAGGCAAACATTACAAGGCTTGCACGATACGCTTCCGGCTTTGTCGTTACCCCCGAATGCAAGGTTGACCGCTTCTTTGGTGGGCTGAATCCTAGCATGCGGAAAGCATTAGCGATCCGTGACTTCGACAGCTATGAGGAAATTGTCTGATGTGCCCTCAAGGTTGAAATGGAGATCGGAGAATCACAGGGGTATCATGGGGACAAGAAGCATAAGGTGGACTTCAATGCTGGTGGTCCGATGGATAAATCCAACGATGCTAAAAAGTTCTAGCACCCCACTTGCCAGAAGTGTGGAAAGAAGCACCCTGGAAATTGCCTTAGGGGGACGAGAAAATGCTTCCGGTGTGGAATAGAAGGCCACCTAGCTGTTAACTGTCGGCAAGAAGGACCTGCGGCTGCGACAAAGGAGAGGAACGCTCCGTTCGAACCTCAACGCATTGTTCAATGCTACAAATGCAATGAACCGGGTCATTTTGCAAAACAGTTCCCTAATCCAAGGGTTATCGGAGGCAACCAGCAACCTCCAAGACAGCAAGGAAGAGCTTTTGCCATCACTTCTGCCGAAGTGAACCCTGACAACGAAGTGGTGACAGGTACGCTAGTTATTCATTCAATAATAGTGAACGCACTTTTTGATTCAGGTTCTACGCATTCTTTTATATCTCAAAAGTTTAGTAGAACAATCCCTGCACCACCACAAATCATGGAAGTAATGATGTCGGTGAGTACGGAAAATGGGGCAATCATTGGATACCATGAGTATAAGTCCTCCCCTGTTATAATCTGTGGATTTAATTTCCCGGCGAACCTCATCATACTCCATCTGGTGGAATTTGATGCAATTCTTGGCATGGATTTTCATTCCTTATATAGAGCCAACATAAATTGTCAGGAGAGGGAAATCACACTCCATATGGAGAATCGACCCCCGATTCTTTACAAGTGTCAGGAGGAAGATGAATCTCTTTTAGCTCCATCATCTCAAGCATGGATATTACTACCTTATGAGCATGTATATCTGGCACAGATGATTGAGTCCAAGGAAGAAACCACCCTTGAAGAAATTCCTATTGTGAGGGAATTTGCTGAAGTGTTTCCCGAGGAGCTTCCTGGTCTTCCTCCAATAAGAGATATTGAGTTCTCAATTGAACATATACCTGGGGTGCTACCAATATCGAAGACTCCATATATAATGGCTGTTGTTGAGCTTGAAGAGCTGAAGAAACAACTACAGGAGAATCAGGATAAATGGTTTATATGCCCAAGTGCATCACCATGGGGTGCACCAGTCCTCTTCGTCAAGAAGAAGGATGGGTCAATGCGGCTTTGCATCGATTATCATGAACTTAACAAAATCACGATAAAGAACAAGTATCCTCTCCCAAGAATCGATGACTTGTTTGATCAGCTGCGTGGAGCACAATACTTCTCCAAGGTGGACTTGCGGTCGGGATATTATCATGTAAGGGTGAAGAAGGAAGATATCCCCAAGACTGCTTTTCGTACAAGGTACGGCACTATGAATTCATAGTAATGCCTTTCGGACTCACCAATGCTCCAGAAATATTCATGGACTTGATGAATAGAGTCTTTAGAGATTACCTAGAAAAATTTTTGGTAGTCTTTATAGATGATATTCTAATATACTCCAAAACCAAAAAGGGCCATGAGGAGCATTTAAGAACTATTCTGGAGACTTTGCGTAAGGAGAAGATCTATGTCAAGTACAGCAAGTGTGAGTTCTAGTTGAGGGAGGTCTCATTCTTAGGCCATATCATCACAAGCAATGGCATATCTGGGGACCCCTCCAAAACAGATGCAATTGAGGGATGGTCGAGGCCAACATCGGTAACTGATATCCGTAGCTTCTTGGGGTTAGCTGGATATTATCGACGATTTTTGATAAATTTATCATGATTGTCCAACCCTATTACCAAGCTAACTCGAAAGGGAGTAAAGTTTTCTTGGAGTGATGAATGCGAAGAAAGCTTCAAGGAGTTGAAAAGGAGGCTTATCACTGCACCCGTGCTCACTTTACCCACAAGTGGGGAACTTTTTGTGGTATTCAGTGATGCCTCAAAGAAGGGATTAGGATGTGTGCTAATGCAGAATGATAAAGTGATATCCTATGCCTCAAGGCTGTTGAAAATCCATGAGCGAAACTATCCAACGCATGATCTGGAGTTGGCGGCGGTGATCTATTCTTTGAAAATATGGCGGCATTATCTCTATGGAGAGAAATGTGAGATATATACTGACCACAATAGTCATAAATATATATTCACACAGAAAGAGCTTAATATGCGCCAGAGAAGATGGATAGAGCTCATCAAGGATTATGACTGTTCAATACATTACCACCCTGGGAAAGCGAACAAGGTGGCAGATGCCCTAAGTAGAAAGGATCCAGTTATTCTATCAATGATGAGAATTGAGAAGGATCCAATCTTCTTAGACTTGATGAAGATGGATGTGGGAATCATAAAGAAGGGAACAACATCAATACTTTCACAAATGACTGCTCAACCATCTCTTTTGAAAAGGTTAAAGGATGCTCAAAAGGATGATTCGGGAATTCAAGAAAAAGTGGAAGCTATCAAAAAGGGAAAATCCTCAGAGTTTAATGTTAATGAATAAGGAATTGTGCGGTTTGGGAAAAGACTATGTGTTCCATCATGTCCGGAGCTGAAGAAGAAACTTTTGGATGATGCACATAGTTCAAATTTCTCTATTCACCCAGGGAGCACAAAGATGTATCGAGATCTCCGAGAAAACCTTTGGTGGGATAATATGAAGAAGGAGATTGCTGAATATACATCAAAGTGCCTGGTGTGTCAGCAAGTGAAGGCAGATAGGTAGAAGTCTAAGGGGATGATGCAACCATTGCCCATACCAGAATGGAAATGGGAGAACATCACCATGGACTTTATCACCGGACTTCCAAGGACATCCAAAGGCAACAATACAATCCGGGTTGTTGTGGATCGTCTTACAAAGACTGCACACTTCATTTCTATTCGAGAGGATTTCTATTTGGATCAACTGGCACGGATATATATCAGGGAAGTGGTAAGGTTGCATGGAGTACCACTATCTATTGTGTCTGACCGAGATCCAAGATTCACCTCTAAGTTTTGGAAGAGTCTACAACATACTCTGAATACTGAACTGAACTTCAGTACGTCCTATCATCCTCAAAATTATGGCCAATCCGAGAAGACTATCCAAACACTTGAGGATATGTTGAGAGCGTGCTCAATGGACTTTAATGGAGTATGGGATCAACATCTTCCTCTGGTTGAGTTCTATTATAATAATAGTTTCCACTCGAGCATCCAAATGGCACCATATGAAGCCCTGTATGGGAAAAGGTGTAGAACACCGGCATGTTGGGATGAGGTCGGTGAACATAAGCTACTTGGACTAGAAATGGGTGAAGAAATGGTGCAGAAGGTGAAAACCATTCAGCAGCATATCAAGGAAGCCCAAAGTCGACAGAAGAGTTATGCAGATAATCGTCAATGAGACCTTGAGTTTAAAGTTGGAGACATGGTTTTTTTACGCATATCTCTGTGGAAGAAGGTCGTGAGGTTTGGAAAGAAAGGGAAGTTAAGTCCAAGGTACATCAGCCCCTTCAAGATTCTTGACCGTGTTGGGGTTGTGGCCTATCGACTAGCACTTCCACCTACTATGGCCAAGGTGCATGATGTCTTTCATGTATCCCTCTTAAAGAAGTACATACCGGACCCCTCACATGTACTCTCTTCCATGGTGGTACAATTGGAAGATGATCTTTCTTATAAGGAGCAACCAGTGAAGATCTTAGATCGTAGAGAAAAAGTTCTAGGAATTAAGACAATGCCCCTCGTCAAGGTGTTGTGGAGAAACCACAAGTTTGAAGAAGAAACTTGGGAGTCGGAGGATATGATGAAGCTGAGTTACCCACATTTTTTTAGTGTGGGAAAAGGAAAATTTCGAGGGCGAAATTTCTTAAGGGGGGAATTTTGTAACGACCCAAAGTTTCATTAATGAAAATCCCTCTTGATCCAGTTAAATGTCTCTTTATGAAGAATGTTTTTTATAAGATGTCAACTTCTTTGGTTTTATGATAATATTTGTGACCGTTACTTTTATAGCCATTGAATAGTGATCACATGAGTAGTATAAATATAAGGCTTTAACGAACCCAATTTTACACAGACAAAGGAAGCGATGGCCTCGTCCAGTAGAATTTCCCCATACGAATCCTATTTTTCGGAGCTCGGAAAAGAGGTGGCATCTTTGGGCTTCGCCCTTGACCAAGCCCAAGCTGAGCTTCATTATGTCAAGCTCAAATGTGATCATCTACGGGAAAAGTGGAAGTTGATAGAGATTACCACTCGAGCGATGTTATCCGAGCTGCCCCAAGAGTCTGTCACCATCGCACACCTTAACCTTAGGTCTTATGTGGCTATTTTAAGGGGTTATATAACAAATAAGTAGTACTATGTTCATGTACATTATTTTCGTATATAATAATGAATATAATTTCTAGTCATTTTTGATACTTTGTAAATAGATTTCAAAGTACAAATGGTGTTTCTAGTTAGTATTTAATTAAGAATTATATTTTATTAATTTAAAGGATTTTTTAATTAAATAATATTTAAATAAAATATTATTATTAATATTAAATTAATTTTTATTAAATATAAATGATCTTATAATTTTATGAATGCAATTAAAATTTTGATTAAGGTTTGAAAGCCATTTCTGTCAAAACCCGTGAATTTTTTATAAATGTCAGTTTTTATTTTAAAAGTGAAAATTCACATATTTTGAAAATTATTTAGATAAAATAAATATTATTTTTGGAATCAGGATGTCAAAATTATCCAACGGTGAATTTTTCATAATTTTCTGAGACAGTCAAATTTTTGGGTAAAAATTAAATACCATTTAAATATATAATGTGTTTTATGACATCATAATGACCCAATGGTGACGTAATAAAATACCATAATCCATATGTTCGGCCAATATATGTATTATCATTAAAATAATGAGGTTTTGGGTTTGTTTGACTTACCTTTCAAAGCATTAATGGAGCCCTCAAGACTTATTGATCACTTTGCCTTTTTAAATTAATTTCCATGGGAGTGTGACTCACCTCCACATAAGAAACCCTAATTTTTTAATAAGTTCGGAACATGGCCTTGTAAAATATTGTTTTCCTCTTTCCTTTTCCATAAACCATGGGAAAATACCATGGGATTGTTTTTGGTTTGGATTATTTTAATAAAAGGGGTCCCAAACCTAAATAATAAAGAATTCTATCACCTTTCCTATATAAACCCACCCAAGCTCCCACTTCCTCCTCACTCAAAGCCCTTGGAGTTCGTCCAACCTCTGCCCAACTCTCTCTAGAATCCTCTAATGGTGCCCCCAGCTCCCAAGAAGCCTCTCACAAGTCTCTCTCTAGCCTTTAGAAGCACACTTCCAAGTAAGGGTTTTTTCTTCCTTTCTCATTTTTGTCAATTTTCATTAAGTTGTATTGCCCTTTTAATTTCAATTATGAATGTTGGGGTATGGTTTTTCACCTCCCTCATACTGACCTCTTATTTTTTTAATGTTGGGAGACCCCTTTCTCTCTCATTAAATGCCTCCCATGTACACCTGTTACTATGCCGAAATTCTGAAAGGAACTTTTCTCTCCTCTTTTATATTCAAGCAATACTTTTGTATCATGAATCTAAATTCCATTACAATTGTTGGTACATGTATCTATATGACCTCCTTACTATCCATTACATGTAAATATGATGAGGAAACCCTTTCTCTCTCATCAAACTTTTTTATGAATTCTTATGTCACGCTGTTACGCTGCCGAAATCGCACTGATTTTCTAAGCCAATGTCATTGTGTAGTGAATACCATGCCCATTTCTCCATCAAGGGTATTCAACTTTATGCACATTTACTTATTGATTGTAAAGTTTCATGTATGAATTCCACATTCTTTTATCATGGAATAAATGATTATGTTTTATGATCCATGTGGCACACTTATGCATGAAATGAAATGATTAAGAAGGGTGCGCCCTTATAGCGCTCCAATGCATTGGGTAAAGTATAGTATCATGATACGTCATGTGCAATGAGTGTTGACTCATGCTAATTCATGTGAAACGAGGGTTTACTCATGCTTCAAATGCAATGAGGGTTTACTCATTCTCCATGTGCAATGAGCCTTGGCTCATGCTAATTCAATGTTAAGTGTTATTGCCACATTTCCATGTTATGATTATCATGCTTTATCATGACTTTATGTTCATGTTACTATTATGCTATATTGATGTTCCTATTTCCTAACATGTATTGTACTCCTCATGTTATTCATTTTGTACTCCCTTACTGGGATTTATAGCTCACCCTTTTCTTATGCTTGTCCTCAGGTTATCCCATGAAATGCTAAGTACGAAGGAATGTAATGGTTATGTAATAAAGGATGTTTAAGTTGTAATAAAAAGCAGGGTTGTCATATGGTTTCACTTTTCTTATTATGAAATGATATCCATTTGTTTATTTGGATTGTGTTATGATTGGATGATGTTTATGAAACTCATTTTTTTTCTTTGGGTTATGATGAATGATTTATGTTTATGTTGTGGCACAAGTAAGAATGATTTCATTATGAGATGGGTTGGACCTATATCGCCCTCCAATGCATTGGGTAAATATTTATATCTCATGAGATAGACATGGCTGGAATGGTAAGTAAATTCGGTTCAATGTTACAGGACTGAAACGTGGAGTGAACTCGATTCCGAAAGGGACTTTGTCCACTACGATGGTCTTGGCAGCAATGCCTTGGCTACTATGGAAATCATAACATGTTCTTAATGGTTGCTACAATTACAAGTTTTATTCCCATGCTATTTTATCATGATTGAGGTTCCCTTATGATATATGCCTTACGTACATCCAAGATTCAAATCTTTTCTCAAGATTTTGATGTTTAGACTTTATGTTCAAGTTTTTGCATTCAAATGTTTATGGATTGTTTTATGTTTTCTATATTTACCCTTACTGGGCATTTGAGCTCACCCCTTTTTTGTTTTCTTTTCCCCAGGATATAAAGAAAGGTTTTAGGTAAGAAAGGGGGAAGATCATTATTGGGAGATGTTGAAGATCTTTCACCATGATTAGAAGATTTTATTCTAAGTTTCCAAAGACAATAAACTATTACAGTCCTTGTGTGCTTGTTTTTGTAATGTACTAAGTATTTCTCAAAAGTAATGTAATTCCCATGTACATCAAGCTTCAGGTCTCTACATTTATGATATTATTTTTTGGGGAATATGTATGTATGATTTAATAATGAGATGGGTGGTACCTATAAGTCCATATGATGCATTGGGTAATGATTTATATCAAATGAGATAGACTAAGATGGTCTTGTAAATGATCCTTAAGAACTAAGATGTCCAAGGGCATGAACCATGATAACCAATATGGTATGAGGAGTGAACTCATGCAATTAATATGGCCATGGGATTGACCCATGACTACCATGATAGTATGGGGAGTGAAACCAAAATACCAAGATGGACTTGGAAATGATGCATTGGCTACTATGGAAATCATATTATATGTATTTGTGTAATCTAAAATTCAATGTTTTTTCTTATGTAATTATTTCTGGCCTATGTTATTTATTTCTGTAGGATTTATGTATTATGAACTACCATTATTTAAAATGATTCTTTTATATAATATTTAATATGTAGGGTATGATCTTCTATTTTCATTATCATGTTCTCATAACCATATTGTAATGACATGAACATTTATGAATAAAATTTCCTTTATTTTGACTTATTTAAATGACTTATGGTTATAAAAAACAAATTCACTTCTTTCATTATATCCTATTTGATATTAATTGAAAATTAAGTATATTTACTGTAGATAATATAGATATTGACCACTGATCACATGACTTATAGAAATGTAGAGTTTTAAAAAATACTTTTGGCATAAACATAGGAAGTGATTTCCTTAACCGGTAGGATCATACACTATGAATTCAATCGATAAGAGATACAATGGGAGATTTTATTTTTGGGATTTTTCCTAAAACTATCCCAACCAATGATCCAAACACAAAATCATTAGGGAAACCATTTGGGGGAGAAGACATGTTCATCAAGATCACATCCAATACAATATTAACCAAACAACCCCATGAAACCCCACCATCCCAAACCTTACTCATAGAGAATTTGTTTGTGTAATAAAGATATTTTTTTCATGAAAGAATCAATAATATTATTTACATTACTTTTTATAGAAAAATGAATATAATTTTTTACTATTATTATTTCATTGTAAATAATTTTTAAAGGAAAAAAATTATTTTTGGTAAATTATGACAACTATTTTTAGAAATTAATGAATTTTTTAATTAAGTAATATTTTAATAAAATATTATTATTAAATTAATTTTATAAAAATAGTATTATATATTTTTTATGAAGTCAAATGTAATTTTTTATTAATCTTTGTAAACTCGTTTATCTAAACAAATCAATTTTCTATAATTTTCGATTTTTACATTAAAAGTTAAAACTCACATCTATATAAAAATATTTATTCAAAATGAATATTAATTTTGGAATAATGGCGTCAAAATTATCCAATGATGAATTTTTCATAATTTTCAGAGACAATCATAATTTTGGTTAAAAATTAAATACCATATAAATGTATTTTCTGTTTAATGACATCATTATGGCCTAATATTGATGAAATAAATACTAAAAAGGTTTTACTTGGCTAACTATATGTATTTCCTTTTAAAATGATGATATTTTGATTTTATTTTACTTATTTTATAAATCCTTATAGAATCCTCCAAGACATATAATATATTTTAAGATTTAAAAACCATTTCTTTATGAGTGTAACTCACCTCCATATAAGAAAGGGAATTATTTTAATATGTTTGGACTACGGACTTATACAATAATGTATCCCACTCTACTTTTCCTAAAACCATTTGTGGAAAAATGGTATGGATTGTGGTTTTGAATAATTTATTATGTAGTGTCCAAAACCAAAATAATAATGAAATCCCCATCCTTTAATATATAAACCCACCGAGACACCAATTTATCTTCACTAAAACTAATTTAAGATCATATAAACATTGATCTATACTTCACATAGACTTCCCAAGTCACCCCAAATCTCCCAATAAGCCTCTTACAAACCATTAGAGGCACAAATCCAATTAAGGGATCCTCGCCTTCCTCTCTTACATTGAATTCAAGAACAAGGTTTGAAATTAGTCCTTTTAAATTCTATTTGTTTTATTTTAGTACTTTTATAAAAAAAATCCAAAATTTCCATTTGATATTTTTTCACTGAGGTATCATTTTTACTCCACTGTTTGTAACCTAACCTAAGTAGTTACTATGCCGAAATTATATAATAGATATCTCTCTCTATTAACATTTCCATTCAATCACTTCATTTATACTATAGTACTTAAATTTATTTTTCATATGTTGGGATATGATGTTCCATGATCCCTTTATTCTCTATTTTTTGTATAAATTATTCTAGCTTCCATTAACTCCCTTTAATTCCCCCCATATGATCCTTTAATCCCACCCATTACTATGATTAAATTCTATAAGGGATCTTCCAAATATCTCATTTATGAAGTATCCATTTTCTATTTTGTCTTATAATTTATTTTTTCCTATGTTGGGATATATTATTAAAAATTCCCCATACTATACATTTCATTTCTATATTATGAGTGACCCATTTCCCTCTCATCAAACCATTTTATGAATTTTTATAGGACATCATTATGCTGCCGAAATTTCACTGTGATTATCCATGAAAAATTCATAATGTAGTGAATACCATACCAATTCCCCTATCAAGGGTATCAACCTTTATGTACAAATAATTATTGATTTAAGACATACATGTATTTATTCCACATTACATTATCTTGTAATAAATGATAATTATTATTGAATCCATTTTATATGATCTATGTGGCACACATAATCATGGGATTGAAATGGTCATGTAGGGTGTTCTGTGATAGTTCTTCAAGGCATTGGGTAATATTTAGTATCTTGATACATAATGTTGGGAAAGGGTTTACCTGATTCAATTATGTTAATTTTTCCCCAGGATGTCTCGATGGTTTATATTTGACTTATGTTTATGATGCGGTTGTTTAACTTGTTTCCACATTTCAATGTTATGATTATCGTGTTATATCATGCATTTATATTCATGTCAATTTTTTCCTCATTGATATTTATGGTCTATAATGTATCATTATCCTCATTTTATGCCTTTTTTATTCCCCTAATGGGGTTTATAGCTCACCTCTTTCTTATGTAGGTCCTCAGGTTATCCCATGCAATGTAATGTTTGAAAGAATGTTTGGGGAATTTAAATTATGTTTTCAATAAAGATGTTGTATTTTATATTTTAAGTTGTTATATAATGTTCCTAATTTCCAAAGATACTAGACCTATCAATATTCAAATTTTTATTAAGTGAATTCTTTTGAAATAAATTATGTTTGTATATGAAATAATGAGATGGGTTGTTATAGTTAGTACTGGATGAGAGGTGTAGTTATTTTTGGTATTAGGATTATAAAACCCATGTGAAAACCCTTATGGAATAAATTTACTGTATGAAAACATCCCCAAATATTGGAAATTATAGAGTAACCTATATATCAAGAATATACATCCCTTTATGGATACGACAAGTGGACGTGGTTCTAGAAAATTTGTACCTATGAGTAACAACATCTACAAGGTGTTATGGTCTTTACTTGGGGTAACATGACACATGAAAATTAGCCATACTGTGAACCTAGTTTGTCACTCCCAGGGGATATAATTTTATAAATTCATAAGCTCATTACAAAACCTTTTTATGGGAACAATGAAAAAAATGATTATAAGAATATATGTTAGGAGTAGATCATTGATAACATGGATTGAACCCTAGAAACAAATAAGTTAGGGAGTTAATAGTAATTCATACATTATCCCTTTATCATCATTGTATTCCCCTACATGATTTTAATATTTTTTGACACTAATACACATGACAATATTGGGTAATGTAGAACTAGAATCAAAAATTAAATTGTAGGGTTATCTTCCAAGGTTAAAAAAAATTATATCAAAAATTATTAGTATAACTATTCAACCACCACAACAAAGAAAGGAATTAGGGATATCAGTGAAAATTGGAAATGGTGAAATGATTTCATATCATGTATATAACTACTCCCCTCTCACAATATGCGGATTAAACTTCCCTATTAACATTGTAATAATACCATTGGTGTAATTTGATGAAATTATATGCATGGATGTTCTATCCCTATATAGAGAGAACCTAAATTACCATGACAGGTAAGTCACTCTCTATCTAGAGAATCGAACCCTGATTCTATACATGTTCCATGCGGAGGATGAATATTCAATAGCACCATCCAATCAATCATAAATATTATTTCCCTATGATAAACCGTATCTAGATAAAATGATTTATTCTACAAAAATAACCTTTCTTGAAGATATGCCTATTGTGAGGGAATTCACTAATGTGTTCCTGAAGAAATTTCATGGTCATACTCCTTGAAATAGTTAAAATTTTCAACCAAGAATATTCCTTAGGAACTTCCAATATACAAGAATCATTATAGGATGGCTATAGTGGAACTTGAATAAATAAATAAACAACTACAGGAGAATTTGGATAAAGATTTTATACACCCAAGTGTTCACCATGGTGTATAGTAGTACTCTTTATCACGAATAAAGATATATCAATGAACCATGGCATTGATTACCATGAGCTCAACAAAATCCAGAAAAAGAACTAGTACTCTTTGCCCGCAATTGATGAATTTTTAGATTAGCTATGTGGAGAAGAATACTTATCCAAGGTGGATCTTCGATCGAGACATTAACAATTAATCATGAAGAAGGGGGATATTCTCAAGTCTAGTCTTTGTAAAAGGTACAAGAACTATGGGATCATAGTGATTCCTTTAAGACTCATAAATGATTTATAAATGTTCATGGACATGAATAATATAATCATTAGAGATTACCTCGACTCCAAAACCAAGGAGGAGGAAGGGGAGCACTTGAGAACTATGATAGAGACCATAAGAAAGGATAATCTCTATAAAAAGTACAACAAGTGTGAGTTCTATTTGAAGAATGTATCATTCATGGGGAATATCATCAAAATCAATGGGATATCTGTGAATCCTTCCAAGATAAATTCTCTAAAGGGGTGGTTGAGTTCAACATATCTTAAAGATATTCATAGCTTCCTTGGGTTATCCTGATATTATTTTTGATTTGTGATAAATTTATCAGGATTGTCAAACACTCTTACAAAGATAACACCTATTGGGGTCAAATATTATCGGAATTATGAATGTGAAGAATGCTTCATGGATTTGAAGAAGAGACTTCTTTCTGCCACTATTCTCACACTACGCAAAAGTGTGGAACATTCTATAAACATTAGTGATTCTTCAATGAATTTATTGGGATTTATTTTGATGAAAAATGAAAATGTCATTGCCTATTCCTCAAGGGTGTTGAAAATTATTGTAAAAAACTATCCCCCACATGATCTAGAGTTATAAGGTGTGATCTTTGTGTTCAAAAAATGACAGCATTATCTTTTTAGGTAGGAGTGTGTTATATATAAGGATCATAAAAGTTTGAAATATATATTCACACATAAAGAGAAAAATAAGAACCAATGAAGATGGTTATATCTCATCATGGAGTAGGAGTGCTCAATACACTACTATCTTGGAAATGTGAACAAGGTATTGGATGCTCAAAGTTGAAAGGACCAATCAATTATATCATTAATGAGATTTGAGAAGGATTAAATCCTCAAAGACATGAATAATATGTAAATGGGATTCATAAAGAAAGGAAAATCATCTATAAAATCACAAATTATTTCTCAACCATCTCTTTTAGAAAGGATAAAAGATACACAAAAATATGATATGGGAATTGAAAAGAAAGTGGAAACTCTTAGAAAATTGAAATCATTGATTTTAAATGTTAATGATGAAGGAAATTTTAGATGTGGGTGAATACTATGTGTTCTATCAAATCCTAAGTTAATGGAATAACATTTAGGTGATGAAAAATTTTAGACTTTCATCATTCACATAGGAAACCAAATGATGTATCTAGATCCCCCAGAGAACTATTAGTGGGATAACATGAATAACAATATCAAAAAATATATATATAATAGTATTGTATGTAATCATGTTTAGGATTAAATGTATAATTCTAAAGGTATGATGCATCCATTATCCATACCAACATAGTAATGGGAAAATTCACTATGGAAATTATCACCATATGTCAAAGGACATCCTTGGGAAACAATTCTATCTGGGTTGTTGTGGATCATCTAAAAAATACTGAAACCATGATTATGATTCGAGAGGATTTCTCATGTGATCTAATGGAATTGATAATCATTAGAAAAAAGGTATGGCTATATGTAGTACCATTATCTATTGGGTTTTATTGAGATCCAAGAATCACCTCTATGTTTTGGAAAAGTGTAAAGCATGCTCTAAAAATTGGGAATAATTTCATTATAGATTATCACCATAAATATGATGTCCAATCTGAGTAGACTATCACTACACAAGAGGACATGTTGAGATCATTCTCAAGGAACATAAATGGTGGATGGGACCAACACATTTCTTTGGTGGAGTTATCTTACAAAAAAATATTCCCTACTCAGGCATCCAAATGGAACCTTATGGATTCTTATATGGGATGAGGTGCAGAACACTAAAATGTTGGGAATATATTGGGGAACAAAAACATATAGGACCTAAAATTGTTAAAGATATAGTGTGGAAGGATATGACCATCCTGCAGCATATCAATGTTTCTAAGAGTCTAAAAATTGTTATGATGACAATAATTGACGGGACCTAGTGTTTAATGTTAGATACATGGTTTCCCTCAGTACATCTCCAGGGAAAAGAGTTAAGATATTTGGGAAGAAGGGAATGATTCTTCCAAGGTGCATCGGTCATTTTGAGACTCTCGATCACATATAAGATATGGCCTATAAACTAGATCTCCCACCGAACCTCTCTCAAATATATGATGTATTCCATGTATCCCTATTATGAAAGTACATACCAGACCCCTCATAGGTACTCATTCCAAATGTGTTTCCATTATAAAATGACCTTTGTTATGAGGAGTAGTCAGCGAAGATCTTAGATTGTAGATAAATAGTTATACAAAATAAGAAAATGTATGTCATGAAAGTGTTGGGGAAACCCCAAAGTTTGAAGATGAAATGTTGGAACCAGTGGAGGATATGAATAAGAGTTAACCTCGTCTATTATCTATTGGGAAAAAGAAATTTCAAGTGTGAAATTTATTAAAGGTGGGTAGTTATAATGACCCAATCAATCATGAATGAAATTAACTTTCACATGACTTAATTAAATATCTTATGGTTATAGTAAACACATTAAATTCATTTATTATATCCAATTGGATTTTAAATTAATGTTAAGTGTCATTTATCTTTGACAATATATCTTTTGAACAATGATCTCATGACTAATATGAATATATGGTTTTAAAAAATCCTTTTGGAAAAGACAAATGAAGTGATAGCCTCAACCAGTAAGATCATACAATATGAAACCCATTTATTAAAACTTATAACGGGGGTAGAATTTATGATATTTTACCTTGTCGAAGACTAATCTAAGTTCCAACAACATAAGCATGAGCACAACTGTTTATGGGAGATGTTCTAGCTCATCGAGATCACAATCCAAATTATATTCATTGAATAGCCCCATGAAATCCTCACCATCGTGCACTGTAATCTAAGGGAATATTATGGTGTAATAAAGTTAAACTTTTTAAGACACTATCAATAAGATTATATAAATTATTTTGTATAGAATAATGAATATATTTTTTCCTTTTATTATTTCTTTATAAATAATTTTTATATGAGAAATAGTATATTTTGTTAATTTTGAGTTACATTTTGTGAAATAAATGAATTTTTAAAATAAATATTATTTTAATTAAATTTTATTATTAAATTAATTTTTTAAAAAATAAATTATTATATAATTCTTAAGAAGTGAAATGTAATTTTTTTATATGCTTTGAAAACTATTTTATGAAAACTTGTCAATTTGTATTAAATGCAAAATTTTAATTTAAAAGGGAAAATTAGAATATTTTGAAAATTAAATAAATAAAATCAATTTTATTTTTGTAATTTGGACGTTGAAAATATCTGACGGTGAATTTTTCCTATATTTTTTGAGACTGTCAAATTTTGGGGTAAAAATTAAATATTTCATACATATATAGTGCTTTTTATGACCTCAGAATGGAAAAATAGTGATTTTATTAATATTGAAAAGGGTATCCTGAGATAAAAAAAAATTCCCTTTAAAATAATCAAATTTTTAGTTTATTTTAATTATTTCATAAATCCTCAGTGAATCCTCAAATAATTATAATATATTTTATGATTTAAAAATATTTCTCTGAGAGTCTGACTCACCTCCACATCAGAAATGGAATTAGTTTAATATTTTTGGACATTGGATATATAATATAATGTAATCCACTCCCCTTTTATGTAAACCATTGGAAACCCCATGGGATGGTTTTTTGTTTTGAATATTTTATTATGATGTGTCCAAAACCAAAATAATAAAGGAAATGTCCTCCTTTCATATATAAACCCACCCAAGATCCCATTTCACTTCACTCAAACTCCTTTAGGATTTTCCACACTCTTCTACATACTCCCTAGAGTCCTCCCAAGGTGTCGTAAGCTTCGAATAAGCCTCTCTCAAGCCTTTGGATTCACACATCCATGTAAGGGATCCTCACCTTCCTCTCTTCCATTCAATTCCATAACCACGATTGAAATTATTATTTTTCATTACAATTTGATTATATTTTCTTCATTTTATAATAAATTCCATAATTCCCATCTGATTTTATTTCAATGATTAATCATTTATCCTCCCCCAGTTGGAGGATTTCCTAAGATGTTACTATGTTCAAATTCGGTACGGGATTTTTCTATTCACATTTCCATTAACGTAATTATTTTATATTATGATTTACAAATTACATTTTCATATATTGGGATATTATGTTCCATGATTCCCTTATTGAAAATTTTATTTATAAAAGATGATATCTTTCTTTCACTCCCATGAATCTCCCAATGATCCTTTAATGTTACCCATTAATATGTTAATGTTCTGTAAGGGATCTTCCACCCATCTCCTTTATCAAGCATCCCATTTATGTTATGTTTGATAATTTCCTTATTTTTTAGGTTGGGATATGTTCTTAAATATTCCAATTTCATTCCATTTCATTATATGTGATGGGATATCCATTTGACCCTCTTCATCCAATTTTATGAATGTTTATATGACATCGTTATAATGTAGAAATTACGTCACGATTTTCCATGCCAAAATAATTATACAATGAATACCATAACCAATCCTCTATCAAGGTTATTAACCTTTATCACATATAATTAATGAATGATGGCATAAAACTTTGTTTTCCACATTACATGATCATGGAATAAATGGTGATGTGGAATGAATACATGTTATATGAACTATGTGAAACACATAATAATGAGGTTGCAATGATTAAGAATGGTGGTCCCTAATCGTGCTCAAATGCATTGGGTAATATTTAGTGTCACGATAATTCATATTGGGATAGGGGTTTACCAGATAACTTTATGGGAATTTCATTGACCACGAATTCTTAGTGGTTTAGTTTTGACTTATATTTATGATGTTTTATTTTAAGTTGTTTCCATATTTCCTCATTATGATTACTAGGGTATGTCCTAAATTTATATTCGTATTCCATTATTCCTCATTATTATTCATTTTCTAAAATGTATCATTATCTTCATGTTAATCCATGTTTATTCCCTCATTGGGATTTATATCTCACCCCTTTCTCATGTGTGTCCTCAGGTTATCCCATGTCATGTTAAGTATGAAGGAATATTGTTGTCTTATAAAAGTAGTTTTCAATAAAGATGTTGTATTTCATGGTTTCAGTGTTTATGTAATATTCCAAATTTCCCAAGAAACGAGACCTCTCAATCATTAGAGTTGTATTAAGTTATATTTTATGTAGTAAATCATGTTTAAATATTAAATAAATGTTTTGGTTGTTATACTTATGAACGTGATTATTCTTACATATCTCCCTTGTTTACCCTTACTAAGCCTTTGTGCTCACCCCTTTCTTATGTTTCCTTTACCTAGGTTACAAATAATGGTTTTAGGGATATGTACTATAGGGGGATATCTATAAGGTATATTATAAATATATTTCCCCATGATAGAAGTTATTGTTTCTATGCTTCCAATAACACTAAACTATTACGGGCCTCGAACCTAGATTATTGTAATTTCATAAATATTCATTAAAATGTTGTAATATCTGTGAATGATTAGCCTAGGTCACTGCACTAATGGATGAAAAAAATGACAAGGGCCTTATAAAAATATAGTGGACGATTTTATAGTTGAAGATAAAAAACCCCAAAACAATACGCTAATAAAACAAACCACTACATGATGCATGAGTACAAGTAAAACAATACTATAACAAAAAATGCATTATAAGAGTAAAAGGGGAAATAATGTGATGTAACCAAATAAACCAATGGGCGTTAAAACCCAAACACACTAATGACACCAAAAAATATCTCCCAAAATCCTGATGTGAACATGGGACATCATGCCTCTTTAAAAATTTATTGATATATATTATTAAAAATTCCTCCTGTATATGGGATTAATGAATATGGATAAAATGATCCAACATCATGAGATTATCCACTATTAAACAAATGGAATTAGGTTTATAAACAATTATTAGTAAACTTTTCACAAATTCCATGTCTATATTCCCCTATTTCCAAACTGGAATTGTTCAAGACTGCTACATTCCCACTGGTCACTGGTGTTTCGAAGTGATATGATGATAGGTGTTTCACCTCCAAAAGAAATATAAAAATTCTACTTTCATTGAAACCCAGAAAAATTGTTCTTTCATCGCTTGATACCTCATTGGAATTCTACAATAATCATTCTATTATGAATGGTGGTAAAACACAAGAAGTTGTTCATGAAAACCCAATGATACATTGATCAGACATTTAAAATGAATAATTAATCTCTAATCTAGCTTCAATACCTTAGTGATCTACCCACAAATGAGTTTTGAACTCATGGTAACACATTTATTATTAGTTAGGTATAAAATTTCACATGTGGAACCAAATTAGAAAAACGAAAACTAGGAATAAAACTGCAATATCACCTGATCTAGTATGATATAGAAGTATATTTTCTATGATTGACTTTATCTACCACCGATCCATAGATTATTTAAAAAAATCAATATATGACTTCCTTCGTAATGAAGTTGCAATCACATTTATTTTGCATGGGACATAGACCAACTAGATGTTGAACATTTGAAAATATTACATCCATCATATATGATTTAGATTTGACTTCCATTATGATAAAATGAGATTCATGATATTGTGATCCATAAACACCATAAATTTCCCCCAAAAACATTTGGGCATAACGTATTGAGAGCATGGAATACATAGCTAATTCCAACACATGTTTTTTGTAGTTATTCTCATTTAAATGTAACTAAAATCAACCATAAGAAACTACATTATATTGCTAAATAAATACACATCCCAACCCTAATCCTGATGAATTATAATATACTACATATCCCTGTCAAGAATAATACAATGTGAGAATAGTTTTTGATATAATTCTAAATATAATATCTTAAAAATATTTATTTCATTATTAATTATATTTTAAAGGAACACCATTAATCATCAATGTTATCATTAATGATTACAAATGTGTGAATTCACATGAGAAATGTCTATATTTTCTAACCATTCCATGTAAAATATGTGTCTCAAGAACATTATTTGACGATTCCATGAGATAAAAAAATATATCTTTTTGGTTATAAAGAAACACCTTTTTCAGAAATGGATAGGAAATGGAAATATACCTCTTCTATCCTGAAATCCCAAATTGATAATATGGAATTTAGAAAATACAATACCAGTATACCAAACACTATAGAAAATTTTTTCTCATTATCTTCCTTTTTCCTAGAATCCACTAATATATCATCTGAAAGTACCACTCCAATGGAATCTAGATAAATTTTAAATATTTAATTAATCATTTTATGGTTGGTGGATGGTGTATTTGTATGAACTAATGTCATAAAATCAAACTCATAATGGCCATATATTCATCTGAGATATTTATTTGTAATATCCTCTTCCAAAACCTACTATTGGTGATATCTCGAAAGTAAGTCACTATTAGAGAACCATTAGGATCCATTAAATTGACTGAACATATCATCAATAAGTTAAAGAGGATACGAATTGTTTATCATAACATGGTTCGTCTTATGATAGTCTACAAAAATTCAAAGAGTTTCGTCATCCATTTAAAAAAATGGTGCTTCTCTTGGGGACGTACTCAGGTAGATAAACACTTTACATTAAAAATCTTCTAAATAATCCATCAATACCGTCAATTCCATAGGTCCTATATGAAAAATATTTGATAAATATGGCTAGCCCTACTAATATTTCAATCAAAACCCTAATTAACTTTTTTTTGGAACCCTAAGAAATTTTCATGGAAGACATCAATAATTTAGTCCTCTATTGATGTAAAATTTATATTCACCGTCACATATATTAATGAAAAATAAAATTTTTTTAATGTTAAGAGATAGTTTTAACCATCATTACCAATGGAAATTTTCTACATTCATCCACTTCTAAATCACCATTAAATATTTTTATAATGCCATTAAATTATTAGTGACTCACTTTCCAATAATAGAAAAACAAATATTGGCCATAATTTTAGTAATCCAATCCTTTACAATAATAATGTCATCCACATCTATCTTTATCCTTGAGAAATACCTCACAAACATAGTGTCATCGATTTTTATCAAACACACATCACATTTTATGGCTATTTACTCTCATTTTCCCAAAAGTGTACGGTGTCTCAAAACAAAGGGCATCATCTCAACATGTAAACCCAGAAGATCAAAATCATGAAAATAAATAAATTGGATTCAACCATATCAAAAATATTATTCAAAATGGTATAATTAAAATGAATCATACATCACACTATCAAAGGACTCCATTGATCATCCTTGATAAATTTCTTAGATCCACACAATTTCCTAGTCCATGAAAGATTCTCTTTAATAACTGGTTGAGATTGCACTAGTTGAGGTTTCATGGTTTCTAATAATGACCATTGATTTCTCAATTATACTGATGAGATATATGCTTCAACACTCATCCCATTGAAGGATATAATGCCTGAGCAGCATGAGATGTGTCTCTAGTAACCATTGATGGAGCACTATTAAAATATCACGGTGGATTTCCCATATTGTGGAAATTATTACATGCTCTTTGTGTTGTAGATAATCTCATCTCATATAATCAAAAGAAAAAAATGGAAAACCACCAGGTTTACACTTTGGAAAATAAGTTACGGTGACTATCACATATTATGATTCTATGATATACCAACCCCTTGAAAAAATGTGTCCATCCTCTTTTGGATTCCAACATTGGAGTTCTAACATGTCCCTATAAGATTAAAAATGATTCCTCCAACTATGTTTCCCGATAAGTCACTTTATTAAATATAATCTATATTTTCAATCTATATATAATATGTAATTTCAATTAATTTAAATCATTGAGATAATTTATAGTTCAACCCCAAATAAGAAATATGTTCCTTCAAGGATGAATATATAAAAACTTCTGGTGGAAAGTTATCGACACTCATTAATTAATCTACATACTCTATTATGGATTGATTCCCCTACATCAAAATGAATAATTATATTAATCTAGAAATTCATAACATGTGAGGATGGATTTTTTTTGTTTAAAAATTCATAAAATTAGTCTAATTACTTTCCATGGTCTAACTTATCCTAAATATCTAAATACCACCACTGGAATGATAGATATTATAACATATAGGATTCCAACGTCTCATTCAACTCATTAAGTGAGATAGTGATATAAAATATTTGATTCATACTATTCAACCAAACCTCTTTTTACAGTCTTAGAATCACCATTAATGATTTGTGTATTTTATTATTTGTAACTAAACTAAATGATACATTTTCATTGGATCATCCCTTCAATTCCCTTTATCTATTCCCTGAATAATCCTTGAAAAAACTATAGAGAAAATATTTTTCACCAGTAGCTTAGGTGCAACCCCATTATTGGCAGTGTCTTCCAGTTAGTTCTTTTGACACCTACCCATATCCATTTTCATATATAAAAAAGAAATCCATTTAATTTAACTCTATAAAAGTTGATTTCATTGATATTTCAAATTTACCACATAACACATATCACAATGTTGATTTCTTAAATTCAACAAATTTCGATTTAATTTTTTTTAAATTCCACCCTGATTTTTTTAAATCAAACCATTTTAAACTATTTATAAAAATTAATACCTTTTCACCAAATCTGCAATCCATAATCCAAATGAACTATGTTAGCATTGCAGGATGTCATTGAAAACAATTCCATTCATGATCTTCTCATTGGATAAACCAATTATGATGAGGCTAAAAATCGTATAAGTTTCTCAAAACAATCATATTCAAAACACCCATTTACGTTTATGTTCTGAAAAAAAGTACAGTTATGCCTTTTTATTCTCTTCATTTCAAATTTGGACAAACCTATTACTTACTTTCATCCCAAAAAATAGTTGAACTTATCAAGACTTGTACCAAAGGATCGAACAGATTGATACAATTATAAACAACTTTTCCCTCACACATTTCCTTAAGAAGATACAATTGGTGTTACGAAACATATGTTACATCCCCAAGACACTGAAGGATGTAAATAAATTTGAATGTCCTCATAAAAATTTTGGTGATGATTCAACCCTTGAAAATAAAACAACCAAACCAAACTATAGAAAATCAATAAACCATTACATGAATCATGATTACATGAAAAACAAATTACATAACCAAGCCAAAATACATTATTATAGTATAATAGAAAAAAATGTTCCATAAGTAAAGGAACCAAATGATAGAAAACCCCAACAAAACCAAGGACACGAACCAAAAACACCCAAATTTCTCAATCTCCAAATCCAAATGTCAGTCCAAAGGTAAAAAGAATCATCCATAAAGAGCCGATATACAATGCCTTTACATATGTCATGTTAGATGAGAATTGAAAATGGAAAACACTACCAAATTTGTGGTTTAGTCTAAATTTATTTGGATATCCCCAATGATGTCCAAACTCAATAACCAAGGAAAAATCTTGTTTTCAAATTTATAAAAGTTTTTTTAAATCAATTGAAAGTTGTTTTTATCATAAGAAAACTATTATGTCAAAAGTCTTATTTTGATTTTTATGTATTTTTTTCGAAATCAAAAATCTCTTTATAATCATTTCTCATATAAAGGACTTACTATTAATACCGTTTTTATGTTATTCATACTGACTTTGTCTATCATGCTGACTCTGTCTATCGTACTAACTCTGTCAGTCATACCGAATCTGTCGATCATATTGACTCTGTCTATCGTACCGACTTTGTCTATCATAATGAATCTGTTTTCCATACTAACTCTATCTATCATACTTACCTTATTTATCATACTGAATATGTTCGTCATACTCACATTGTGCATCATACTTACTTTGTATCATATCAATACATTGAGCTATGTATTATTTATCGTACTTATGTTTTAGAAATCCATGATTTTATTAATTTATCAAAACATATGTTTTATATCAATTTTACTCATGTATAATATTCATATACATGTTGTTTTAACTAAAGCAATGTCATGGAGTTAGTTATAAACTAATCAAAATGATGTCATGTTTTCGGGTTCAATATGACCATTACAATGCCAGGTGTTCGAGTCCCACTGAGTGTTTTTAGAGAAATATGACCACTGGAACTTAAGGCCTATAAATAAGAAGTCATTTTAGGAAGAGAAAAGATACTTGATCAACTTCAGATTCTTCCAAGTTATAGAGAGAGACTATGTGGCTTCTCTTTTATTCGTTCTAAGGCCTTAAAATTACAAAATTCGAATGGCTCATTCTTAATTTTTTTATTTCAATAATTGATTTGTTTTTATTTTTTCATCTGATCAGGTTATTATGATCATGATCTTCCAAGGATAGGTAGACAGTGCAACCGATCATCGCCTTGAGGGCATTCAAGTATTTGAAAGATGGAGTTTTCGATTACTTGTAAAATAGACAAATTGCGGGGACAGAAAGACGGACATGCCGATCATCGTATTAATGTTTTACCAGTGTTGGTGAAATAGTCCAATTATCCTAAGTAAAAGGATACCCAACTCTTTGGGTTAAAATAATTGTATTACCTTTTACATTTTCACAGATTATTATAAAAGAAATGGAATCCTTTTATTTCTTCTTTCTATTTATATTCTTTTGAAATTATTTTAATTATTGATTATTATTTTATTATTGATTCCATATTCTATATGGTAGAATAATTTACAATTTTTATTACTCTGATATTTGAATTCAATATGAATACAACTATTTCATAACCTGTGGTATCATAACAATTTCATCGTATTGAGAGTCTATCTGATTGTCTATTTTCTTTTATAAGAGATGTTTTGAATTGTTTTTATTTATGTTTTACTAAACTAAGAACTTTATTTAATGATTTTAATAATAAATTTCAAATATACAATTCACTCACCTCTTTTATTTGTGTCATATCATATCCATTTCGATCCAACAATTAGTTTCAGTGGAGGTTTTCCACTACTTTTTATATTCTATTTCCATTGTTTTCTTCTAAATACACTAACCTATCTTTATAGAAAAATAATTTTGTTTCTTTATGATGGAAGACATGATGAATGTTGGTTCAATTGATAATATTAAACATATAAGACCACCTATTTTGATGAAAATTAGTTTGAGTATTAGAGAGGTAGGATGAAGTATTTTATCATAAACACTGGTGTAGATAACTTTGTTATGCTCAATGGTGAATATAAGATCCCTGATAAAGAATTCAGAAATTTTACTACCCAAGAAATAGTTGAATATTAGCTAAACTACAAGGTAACCAATACTTTTTTGTATTCTATGACCAGGAACATTTTCAGTCAAATATCTCAATGTGAAGCCGCAAATAGTATATGGAATAAATTAGAGATTACACATTTTAGTACTTCCAAAGTATTTGAAACAAGAATTGATATGCTAAGAGTTGACTATCAAGTTTTTTAACATCCTTATGGTGAACAAGTAGTTAAGGTTCAACACATAATTATGAAAATATTCAATAGTCATTATTCCATGGGAGGGGAAAATTTAGAAGATGAAGTTTGAGTTGAAAAGATTATTGACAATATACCAAATGAATAGGAATCCAGGAGGACAACAGCTGATGAATATAGAAATATTACTACTCTTACTCTTGATGATATCTCTGTAACTATATTACTATATAAAGGGAGAATAAATATAGATTAAGATAAAGTGAAAAATAATAATGGTGGAGTATAATTTACTACTAGATCAAATCCTACAAATTGTCAATCTCATATTAAAACCAAATCTAGAAAGAGGAAGGTTGAAGTCTTATCAGATTCTAATGATACTGAGTAGTTAACGAATGATCTTAAAAACCTTGATAGAGGAATGAATGAAACTTCTGTACAGAGAAATTTCAAATATAGATATAAAAGTACCTCAAATGGTAACAAGGATAAGAATCTCTCTGAAGTCACATGATATAAATGTAAAAGAGTAGGACACAATCGACCTGATTGTCCTATGCTAAAAAGAAATTATAGAAAGGAAAGGCATTCAAGGATGAATAAAAATAAATACTAGATGTCTATGGGAATTAATTTCTTAAAAGTTAATGACTACTCGAGTGCCATTGGAGGTGATTCTTCATAAGACTCTTTTGATAGTGATATCTCAAATCATAATAATTTTGGTCTTTTTTCTAAAACACCTTATCATTTCGTAATGTCTAAGGTACATTGTTCTGTATGTCATGTTATTATGTCTTTGAGTAAAAATTATCCTAATAAATATTTTTATTCTAATGAAGAAACATATTAATCAAATAATGATAATTGTTTACTCTCTTATAAAGATGTTTCTATATTTTCAAAACTGTTAGGAAATAAAAAATTTTAATGTTTCCATGAAGCATGATAATGAAAATACTGGAGTCGATGTTTTAACAGGAGAATTTCAGATCTCACTAAATATCTTGATTCTAAAACTCATCAGATTGAATGTTCTACTAATAACCATGTGAATGAAAATTCTAAAAGGAGCAATGTTTTTAAAGACATTGATAATATGATTTCTGAGAAAACTATTTTAGAGGAGAAACTCAATTCTAAAACTAATAAAAATAAGGATAAGAATTTGGTCATCAAACTAAAATCTGATGTCTTTTCTTTGAAGAAACTCTTATCTAATTTTACATATGCAAAGGAATATTTTTATAAGATGTATTATCAAATACGACCTCATAGTAATAGTCAATAAATTGGTTATACTAATTAAAATCAATTTTTTTTATAAAAAAAATATTTGTTCCTAAAGAGGCCCCATTTTACACCAATTTTCAAAGTGGTGAAAATTGGAATAAATATTGTTCATTAAACAAAACAGAATCATTCATTTTTCAAAAATCTCACCCTTAAAAACAAATGTGGATTTCAAAAAAAGAATTTCTAATGTTTCCAGGCCCAAACCGGTTTGGATTACAAAAGATTAGTTGTTTTTGTTTTAGGAAAAAAATACATGAAACAATAAAAATACATTGTACATGGATAGTGGATGTTCCATGCACATGATTAGAAATAGAAACATTTTTGAAAATCTTTTCAAGATTATATAAGGAAAAGTTATCTTCATAGTCAAAGTTGAAGGAATTATTTTTTGTGTAGGTAATATCATTTTCCTTGGATTAGTCATGAATTATAATGTTTTGTTTGTATATGGTCTTAAACATAACCTCATTAGCATAAATCTATTATTTAATTGAGGATACCTAGTGGGTTTTAGGAATAATAATTGTTTATTTTATATTTCCATGGATGAATACATTATATCTACCCAACGGCTTGAGAATGTTTACACTTTGAACATAGAAGACCTTAAGAACCAAGACATACCTTTTCTAAGCGCAATGGAAGACCAATCTTGGTTATGGAATAGAAGACTAGGACACAATAATTTTATAAATTTGTATAAACTCACTAAGAAAGGATGTGTCAAAGATCTAATTGTTATTAGAGTTGATTCTTCTAAAGTTTGTGACTCTTGTCAATATGGAAAAAACATAGCTCAATCTTTAAATCAGTCATTGAAGTTATAACTACTGATGCATTAAAGTTAGTTCACATGGATCTTTTTGGTCCAACACAAACTCGAAGTATTAGAGGAAATTATTATGTATTTGTCTCAGTTGATTATTATAATATATTTAAATGGGTATATTTTCACACTAAAAATTAAGAATCCATTTGTTTCTTTAAATAGTTTTTTGATAATGTTAAAAATGATAAAACCCAACCATTGATAAGATTCCAAAGTGATCATGGTGGAGAATGTGTAAATTATGATTTCAAATCTATTTGAAGTAAAAAATGTATTACTCGCAACTATTTTGAACCAAGAACACCTCAGAAAAATGGTGTTGTTAATAGAAGAAATAGAATTCTTCAAGAAATAAAAATAACCATGTTGAGTGAATACTCAATTGAAAAACATTTCTAGGAATAAGTTGTAAGTACTAATTATAATACTATAAATTGAGTTTTAATTTGTACTTTTCTAAATAAAACTCTTTATGAGTTAGGGACAGGCTGAAAACGAATAGATTCACACTTCAATGCATTTGGTTGCAATATCTTTATTTTAAATAAAAAAGTTAGCTTACATAATTTTTCACCCGAATCTGATGAAGGATTATTTTTATGTTATTCCACCACCTCTATGGCTTATATATTTTTAAATAAAAAAAACGTGTTGTTAATGAAACAATACATATTAAGTTTGATGAATCAGAACATTTTTTTTAAAAAAATACTCAAAATATTACTTCTGAAGTGTTTTCCAAAATAGATTATCTACCTATAGAGGATTATTCCAACATTTCAAATACTCATGAAATTTTTTCTTAGACATTTACACATGAAGACATTATAACTTATGTTATTGATCATGTTTTTAAAAATACAAATCAGTTATTACTTAGGAATCATCCCAGTTATTACATTATTGATGATGTAAATAAACTAGTAAGGACTTGAAACTCTTTAAGAAATGAAATAAAACATCTTTCTCTTCTATCTAAATTTGAACCTAAAACTCTATGTGAGGCCTTAAGTTATGAAGATTGGATTAATTAAATGAAAGATGAACTAAATTAATTCGAAATGAATAATGTCTGGAACATGGTTGAAAAACCAAAGGATATATCTGTTATTAGATTAAAATGGGTTTTCAGAAACAAATGCAAATAAAATGGTGTCATTGTAAGAAATAAATCTATACTTGTTGCTAAAGGCTATAATCAACAAAAAGTAATAGACTATGAAGAAACCTATGCTCTTGTAGCCGGACTCTAATCTATTAGAATTCAATTAGCCTTTAAAGCATTCTTCAATTTCAAAATCATTAAAATTGATGTATTGTGTGATTTCCTTAATGGACATGTACAAGAGGAATTCTATGTATATCAAACCCATTTTTTTGTATATAAAAAACATCTAGAACATGTTTAAAAACTTAGCAAGTCCCTTTATGGACTTATAGAATCCCCTAGAGCTTGGTATTATAGATTTAAAAGATTTTTGTTACAAAATAATTAAATTAAAGGAAAATCTGATCCAACACTATTTGTAAAAGAAAGAAAACAAAAATCATATGATTTTTTGAATTTATTTAGATGACACCATGTTCGTATCAACTCAAAATTCTCTAATAGATTCATTTGAAAATCTAATAAAGTATGTGTTTGAAATGAGTATGATGGGTGATTTAAAATTCATTCATAGTTTTAAAATTTCTCAAAAACCAAAATTTACTTTTATATCCTAACATAATTATTTCAATAAATTACTAAAAAATACAGGTATGATAATACCAAAAGTATTAGTACTCCCATTGGAACATCAAATAGTCTTGATCTTGATGAGGCTGGACAACCAGTTTATCAAACACATTTTATAGGTATGGTTGGAAATCATCAATTCTTAATAGCTAGTCAACCAGACAGAATGTTTTTTGTATGATTAGGTGCTAGATATCATGCAAATCCAAAACAATCCCACTTAAAAGATGTGAATATAATCATCCAGTATTTAAAAGGATCTTTGGATTTAGTCATTTTATATTCTTATGGAAATAATTTTGAATTAAATAGTTTTTTGGATACTAATTATGGTGTTTGTATAATGGATATAAATAGTACTTCTAGAACATGTCATTTTCTAGGAGATTCTTTAGTTTCTTGGTCATGAAAAAAACAACACACTGTTGCACTCCCCACTTCTGATGTTGAATATGTAGCAGCTAGAAGTTGTTGTGCTCAAGTGTTGTGGATGTAAAACACACTCAAAGACTATGGTATGAGTTTTAGTAAAACTCAAATATTGTGTGATAACAATTATTCCATTTCTTTAAGTAAAAACACTTCACATCACTCTTGTGAATAACACATAGATATTAGGCATCACTCTCTTAGGGAACACACACAAAAAGGAGATATTATTTTACAATTCATCAGAATGTATGAAAAACTAGCTGGAATTTTTACAAAACCTTTACATTCTGATAGATTTGAATTTATTAAACAAAATTTAGGAATGATTATAATAAAAGAATCATTCACATCTATTTATAGTTTTTTCAATTCTACTTATATTAAATCCTTCCTTTTCATAAGGGGATAACATTTCTCTTTTTATCAATGTTTTATATATTATTTTTGTTATTAAAATTCATTATTTAAAATTATATATTATTCATCTAATATAATAATTCTATTTGTTTTATATGTTTCATTAGTTGTTTTATTTTTTTTCTATGTTTTTCGGCTTCAATATTTATTATTTCTGCCTTTGAGCATGGAATCCCAGACTATCATCTTTATAGTCTGTCCTTCAGTTTGAAAACTAATGATAATTTCTTTGTATTCCATCGGTTTGACAACCTATGGTAATGAATTTGTTTTTAATCTGTTTTATAACCTATGGTAATGAATTTATTTTCCGTCGGATTGACAATCAATGGTAATGAATTATTTTTCCATTAGTTTGAAAACCTAGGGTAATGACTTTGTTTTCCATCAGTTTGACAACCAATGGTAATGGCATTGTTTTTCCATAGTTTTTAAAACCTATGGTAATGACTTTATTTTCCATCAGTTTGAAAACCTATGGTAATGACTTTGTTTTCCATCGGTTTGAAAACCTATGTTAATGTATTTTTTTTCCATTGGTTTGAAAACCTATAGTAATGAATTTGATTTCTATAGACTTTAAAACCAATGGTAATGACTTTTTTTTCCAACGTCTTGACAACTAATGGTAATTACATTGTTTTCCATCAGTTTGACAACTGATCGTATTCACATTCTTCATCGTCAGATTAATGTTTGATTGTATTTTCATTTCATTATTTAAACAATTTCTTTTCTATATTGTATTATGAGACCAAAAACTTACTTGAAATATATAATATTTACTTTCATTCATTTTTTATTTCTTTTATTTTGGGTTATCAATTCTCATCTTTTTTAAATTTTTTAAAAAAAATTAATTTTTTTACAATACCTCTTTTTTTATCCTTTGGATTATTTATCTTCTAATCGCAATCATAGCATACCAACGGTCATCCAAAATTTTCCAATAAATAGAGAACACCCCTACTTAAACCCACTTTGGTTTTTCATATTTCGTGGTGAAGTTCTTCTCTCCTTTTAAGGCTTGGTACGGTCTTTCCTTTTTCAAAACATCTTTAAGAGTAACTAATAGTCCTTCATCCTGGTAGTTTGAAGAAAGTTGAGTGAAATATTGGTTATGATTGGTGTAAGTGCATTCTTAAAATTGAATAAGGGTTTTTTAAATGAGAATGATTTCCTAAAAATGGATTTAAATTGGTGAAATGGATTTTTTAAAACTGAATTCTCTTGGTCTAAAAATTCGGTGGTTTCCTGGAACTGGTAGAGATAATGTTTGGGTTTAACCTCGAGTACTCCTTATGAACGTTTTCACATATGAGGTAAATCTTGGGAAGTGCGTGTTGGTGCGTATGGATGGAAGAGGATGAATACATGTGCAATGGTTCATGGGATTACTGGAGTGTGCACTTGGAATTAAAGGCTTGACTTTTTTTTCAAAAGAGATTTTAAAAAGGGACACTAATTTTCGTAAAATTGAATTTGGTTTGGAAAGTATGTTGGTATTTGGAAAGTGTCCTTAAATAAAGGAGGTTTTCAAATTTATAATGAAAAAGAAATTTTTGGGTTGTATTTGTATTTGTTTGGTTTTTGAGCTACCTGTTTTCGAATGAAATCACTTTCTTTGATGTAGCTTCAGCTTGATATTTTTTTTGGTTATGTGCCTTATATGTTGTTCAGAAAATGCCACCTAGAATGTTCCACAAGGTTTCAAATAATTCATGCCCAGTTTTTGATCCTTCACGAACATTTCCTATTTTTCACATTGATTGGTGTCCATTAGAGGTAGCAAACTGGCTTGAAGAGGTCGAACACGTCTTCAGGATATTGGAAACTCCCAAAGTTGTTACTGTGTGTGTTGTTGTGTGTATGTTTGAAGGTCCATCTATGGATGAATGGGAGTTGTTCTCCCTACCATCACTTCAATTTGGGGTGATGTGGGATGTATTTAAATACATCTCTGCCCAATGGTTTATACCTTAAGAGGTGAAGAAAAAGATAAGGGATGATCTCATCCGTATTCAACAAGGCCAACAGACGGTGAAGGCATATGTTGACCGTTTCAAGGAGCTTGTTTCCTTTTCTCCTGAGGTAGCATCACAAGATTTGAGGAAGTCTTCTCTATTCATCGAGGGCCTTCGTCCAGAGATCAAGGAGATGGTGCTCCTTTCTAGAGACCATCGTTTCATGAAGCTGGTGGAGGAGGCATTCCTAGTTGAGTTGGTATCCGGAGCACAGGTGCTTGGAAATCTAGTGAATCTTGTTGCTCGTGAAGGTTCCCCATCTGGTGATTAGGGTGTCCAGAGGGACCTATTTCTAAAGAGTCATTTGCAGTGGTTTTGGAATATAATTTGTTGGACCGTTCTGTGGTGTGCCACCAGAGTGGCCAGTTCGGGCAAGTAAAGTCATCATGTTACATCCCTCTAAAGACGTGATGTCGTTGTGGGTGTCTGGGTCATCTGGAGATGGTTTGCAGGAAGCTTCACTTGAAGAAGGCGTAGTCACTAAGGGATTCTAGTGCCTAATTGTGAGGCAGGAGACGCTTCATCCACTAGGACCCCAGCCACAGGACTTGGGGTGATGCTACGACACATTCATAAGTTGTCAGGGGTGTGAAGAATTGGTCTGGGTCTTGTGTTACGTGTTGGCAGTGGAACATTTTATGCCTCTTAATTCTCGTTTTTCTAAGGTAAAATTTTTGATATCATCATATGTTCATTGTTTTATCGTGGGGTTTTGACAGACATGTTATATTGTAACCTAAACTGTTTTGTTTGTATGATTATAGTTTTCTGAGTCATGCTTTTTTTCTTAAAAGTATGTTTGACCCTGATACGGGTTGCTCTTGGTTTGGCTGTGTTTTTTTGGAGATATAAGAGTTGGTGGATGAATCCATGTTTCTAGTTATGCTTCGATTCACTGCTTTGGTTAAGCTTTTCTTAGAAGTTTTTCTCTATTTTTAGGGTTTTTCCACTCTAAGTCGAGAGTTTCAGGATTCAGTAGAGGTGTTGTTTTCTCGTGCTGTAGAATTTAGTTTAGATTGGTTGGGAGTTCCTGTATCTCCCCCCCTTTCCAAGGTGGTATGTTTGGTTTTTATATTTCTACACTATTTGAGTTCTTGTGGTCGGGAGAACCCTCTAATTTTATATCATTATCTTGGGTTGTGGTTTCCTTCGGTTTCAATCAGGCATAGAATCTTATTTCGTCTATTCATCATTTGGATGACTTTCTGGGGGCATAAAGTGTCTGTGGTGGGGAGAATTGTCACACCCCGACTTGTGGACGTGCAACTTGCGCATGGGTTATAAAACTGCGTGGCAGGGACACAATTTTCCCTATACGCGGTTAGTTTTTGGTGGCATGGTCTGAGTACGGTTCGCTCAACCGTTTGCTCAGCGGCACGCGAGCAGTGCAAATGACTGACTTTTAAAATGAATGAATTTGGTTTATATTATAGATATTATTATAATTATTATTATTTAGATCTTATTATTTATATGATTTATATAGTCATTTATATTACTATTATTATTTTTATTAATATTATATTATTATCATTTATATTATTATCATTTATATTATTATTATTATTGTATTATTATTATGAAAATTAAAAATTTTAATGACATTATTATTAATAATGAATTGTCATTATTTTTATTATTATTGTATTATTATTATTATTATTGTATTATTATTAAAATGAAAAAAAATAAAACCCTAATCTACCCTAGAAGCGTAGGTACACCCCCACCCCCTTCCCCTTCCCCTTCCCCAATTTTTTCCCTATGGCGCCCCCTTCCACTCTTCCCTCCATCCCTCCACACTTCCCCTCCCTGGACTCGCCCATCGCTTTCCCTCGTGCCCCTGTGCCTACTACCCTCCAGCCCTGCAGTGACCCGACCATTAGGCCTCCTCCCGCGACCAGCCTAATTCGGCAGTGATGGCCTTGCCGGACCCCAGCCCTGCACGCCCTTCCTCCTGCGATTCACCCCTCTCCCCGCCTCCCTGTCCAGCTCTAGCCATCCTGCTCACTGGAAGCCTGCTCATCCGCTAGTCGTGCCCACAACCCATTCGTCCGCTAGGCCTCCACCATGCCTCCTCTAGGCCTCCGCTAGCTCTAGATCACCCCTCGACGGTGAACCCGGCTCCCAACCTCCTCCCCACATGTCAACCCTATCACTGAGAACCTCATCCCCTCCTTTCTTCTCCCGGTATCCCTCCACCTTCCGACCCCGCACAGAGCCTTGGCCTCCTGCCTGCAGCCAGCTCCCACGCCCCCTACTCGCCCTATGCCTCACCCAGCTTCCACACCCCCCTACCCTCACCTCGCCCGACTTCCGCACCCCCTGCCTCGCCTTTCCCAGCTCCCACACCCCCTACTGCGTTGTACCAGCAGCCTCTGGCAACCCCGCCTCACCTGCGCCATGCTTCCCGACCGTCGCACCTCTGACGAGTTCGTTCCCCGGCCTCCTGCGGTCCAACCAGCCCACCTCCGGCCTCCAGCCTTCTGGCCAACCCACCTCCGACTATCCCACTTCACCCTGTCATGTCTCCGGCCTCCCGAACTTTCACCCTCCGCCTTGTTCCGGCTAGCATCGCACCTAACAATCAGCATGCGACTCCCCCAGTGGTCTTCCTTGCCAGTGCACTCCCCTTCTCCTGACCCCCTCACCATTTCCCATCAACCGCAGCCGACCCCCCCCCCTCATGCCCTCCTTACTTAGGACCGCGCCAGCTTCGTTGCATCCCAGCTTCACTCTCGCCTGACTCTTCACCTCCGCCGACATCCATTTTCCACGTAGTCCAACCCCCTACTCTAGTTGAGTTATTTGTTTAGTTATTTGTTTATTTATTTTTCTCTATTTTACTTTTGATGTTTTCTATTTGTTCTGGCTGATTCATAATACCTCGATTTTTGTTTCTCAAGTTTTTCTCGTTATATAGAGCGTGTAAATGGTCTGCTGGGTGTTGTTCATATTTTCACGGATGTGTCGTTGTATCTGTTCCCGACTTTGAGGTAGTCGTATCTTCATTTTTTAATTTCTAAATAAATACATTTAATGATTGTGTGTTTTAATTGGTTCTTTTACGTGATTTTCACCTCTAAAAAATAATTTATTTGTTTATGAAATCATTTATACTTTGTTTGGCATGTTTATGTAAATTTTTAGAGAGTGGTTACTTGTTTATAAAAGTGTTTTTAAACTAGTTGATTTTTCAGTATAAATGTTTCTAAATTATTCGGTCTGTTAATTTAATTTTTTATGAATTGTCTCGATTGTTCATAAATATTTTTAATTAATTGTTCAGTTCATTATAAATTTTCAAAGGGGGAGTTTAACTATTTTTCTTGACGGCGTGGTTTGTTGGTCTTGAAAAAGTTCTTTTGGTTGTGTGGGTGGTGTATGTTAAGATTTAAAAGGTGTGAGAGTATATTTTCAAATGATTTGGTTATGAAATGGTTTATAAAATGGTGTTCTCCTATGAGTTGGTGAAATTGAGAGGCAAGCCTCTGTTTTGTCTTTTGAAAGGTTTTAACAATTGAATAATAGATTAATTTAATGATGCTTGGAATTCAAATCATGGGTTAAAAGTATTTCGGCGTGTGTTTGGTTTTTCAAGAGTGTTTTGGGGTGTGTGTCAACATTGAAACATGAAGGGGTACTTAGAGTGGTTTTGAAATGTGTTTTGACATGACTATAAAAATGGAAAATGCTCGTTTAGTAGTAGTAAAATGATTTGGTGTGCGTTTTGGATCCTAAGAGCCCATTTGGTATTTTAATTACAAAAGTGGTGTTTAGGGTTGTTTTAGAAGATCGTGTGCGATGTTTTCATAAAGGAATTTGATTATGTAAAACTAGAGGTTTCATTTATAACATCAAGCGTTTAATAAAGTGGTTTTGACAACCCAATGATTTGATGGCCCAGTTGGCACCTTTGATGATATGATATACTTATATGTATATATAAATTGAGAAATCTATATAGGGGGGATATCCCTTATGGGTTATCATATGGAGTCTCCATGTTTGGGGTAGGCAAGTGCAGTCAGATGAGTAACCCATGTGAGGGCCTCATACTTACACAATATTATTGTAACCACCGTGGGTTCATGGGTTCCTTTTAGAGATTGAGTGATGCTTGCTGACCAATGATTATTAGATGGGTTGGTACCCCCTGGATTTGTTGTTAGGCCAGGTGGGATTTGGCACTGGATTGGACAGCTAGGGTAGCCAGTTTGTTATAGACCTAGGAGCTTCTCCATACGCCGATAGGTGGTTCCGAAACCAAGTATGTCTAGGGGTCTTATAGAGATTTTTAGCATCACCCATGGTTACTGGATTATTTTCATTGCTTTTTTACTTTCCATGCACTAATCTTTTTTACATTCCATGCACTAGATTATTTTCATCTTTCACTCTTACACATTTTACTCTAGCACAACATTGGTATATTTTGTTTTGGATTTTATTTATAAAATGAAAAATGATTTTGGGAAATTGACTGTAGTGTGTCTTGGGTTTTTAAATGGGAAAAACGTGTTACTTATTTTAAAATGTGAAAACCCACCTTTTATAATTGTATTTCAAACTTGCGTTAATGATTATTTCGGGAAAGGAGACATTGGATTCTATGGATTATTTTAGCAACCATATTGAGCATCATTAATGATCACACCTATCTTTATCATTTCAGTTTTCAGGTTTCCTTGCTCATGTTTTTTTGGCTGAGGTGCTCGTTTTTGGAGCAAAGTCAGCCTTTGGTCGGGAGGTGACCTAAAGGGTCATGTGGAGGTAGGTTCAATTTTATTTTCTTTCTACTGATAGCGTTATTTTTATCGACTGATTATATTTATCTAATTTCTTTTTTATTTTATTTTTTTTGATGGGCCAAATCATTCCCAACGATTAAAAGTTTTATGCCTGCACTAGTTTCCAGCCCGTGGGGATTGGGAATGCTCTTCGGGCCATGCCGCAAACCGGCTTGGCTAACCGGTTCAGGATCGACCTGGGTTGGTTTGTGAAAAAATGGTATCAGAGGAAGGTTCTTGTTATTTCGGGTGTCTGGTAGATGAAGATTAGAACTGTCGGGACTCAAGAGGTACGTACGGGAAGGACGTCATGAACCCTTTCCCGTTCCAAACCTTGAGTCACCAGGGGTAGTCCTGGAATATATTCCTCATTTCATTCTGGTTCGTTTTCGATTGATGGATGACAATGGAGGCAGGCCGATATTACATTGTGATTTCACATGGAGTAGTGACCTGTGTGGAGTCCGAGAACACGGTTTAAGTTCCTCCATGTTGTTTATGCTTAAATGGGGAATGGTCTACTACCATATCACCAGGTTAAGCATAACTACTAGTTCTTCAGCCTGGTAGTTTGATGCCTATTGAGTGCCATCTTGGTTATTATTAGTGTAAGTGCATTATTGAAAATGAAAGTGGGTTTTTGAAATGATAATGATTTCCTTAAATTGTATTTAAATTGGTGAAATAGATTTTTGAAAACTGAAAGCTCTTGGTCTAAAAATCTGGTTGTTGCTTGGAACTGGTAGAGATATGGTTTGGGTGCAACCTCAGGTAATACATATGAACTTTTGTGCATATGAGGGAATGCATGGTAAGTTCTTGTTGGTGCATGTGGATGGAAGTAGATGAAGACATGTGAAATGGTTCATGGGATTACTAGGGTGTGCACATGGAATTAAAGGCATGAATTTGTTTTTATAAAGCAATTTTAATAAGGGAAAATGATTTTTGGAAAATTGAATTTAGCTTGGAATGTGGGTTGGTATTTGGAAAATGGCCTTGAATAAATGAAGTTTTGAAATTTAAAATGAAAAAGGGATTTTTGGGATGTATTTTTAGTTGTTTGTTTTTTGAGATGGATATTTTGCAATGACACTACTGGAAAAGGGACCTTTCCCAACAGTTGTGTACCAACGGTTCAATGAACCGTTGGCATATCTTGTTTTTCCCAACGGTTTATAGAAACCGTTGGGAAAAACCCCTAAATGTATAGTTTTCCCAACGGTTTCATACAACCGTTGGGAAAGATAGGTTTTTCCCAACGGTTCCTAAGAACCGTTGGGAAAAGTGGTGAAAAATCTTGTTTTCCCAACGGTTTTTAATAACCGTTGGGAAAAAAAAGCCCCAAATACCAAATCGAGCCAGCGGCCTCCCCACATTCCAGAAGCATTCAGTTCGTGTCCTCCTGGAGCGATTCCTTGCAGAAGGACCTCCCAATCCCCACATCTTCCATCAGATCAGCACCTACCAGGTTAGACTCCTATATTTTATCAACGATATAGTTCCAGCTCTTATAAATCATATACTTCTATTCTTGATTTCGTTATTCCCAATTATTAGGGTTTTTGTAAAAATTTATGATTGTTTCATGGTGGTCATGTGCACCACTATAGGTATATTGATTCACTAATTTATTTTGGTATTTCCATAAAATTCGAATACAATTTATTAATGAATCAATGTTGAGTGTTAACATGACATTCATGTTCTTTATTTAAAGTGTAAACAAATACTTATATAGAATTTCCTTGTAAAACCTGATGGTTTAACTCTAGTTAAATGGAATCATAATTTTGTATGTTATTAATATTTAGTAATTGGTGAGGTGAATCATATATGTATATGAAAAATGGATCAAGATCATTTAGTATTGGATAGAATTATTCCCTAGTAATGTGAGACCCTTATGTTGTGGGGTGAGTATGGAGTAGTGAGATATATTGCTTGTTACTTACCTTTTTTCAATTCTATGAGGTAATGATGGCATGCACTAATTTTTTGAGATCTGTCAATGTTTTTATGGTTTTGATAGTGATCCATGATGTGTATCCTAGTATGTAAGATCCTGTTGGGTATTAGACCCTAGATTGGGTGAATTTGTATGCGGTAGGGTGCTTTCTAGGATGGGTTGTAGTGATGTGATGGTAACTTATGAGAGGGGTGGGTCTTACTAATGTGGATTCATTCTATATCATAAGCATGTAAATATAATTTGTATTATGATAACTCAATGTGAATGATGTGTGATCAAATATTGTCTTATCCTGGAGAATTCCTTATGATATATTGATATGGTGGCATGAGTGATGATGCATGTGGTGACATGACCAACATACATGTGTTTCATGGTTAGTGATCAATTAGGCTAGTGATCCTATGATCATTGGGATGTGACTCTCAATGATTCAAGAAGAGTTATTAATATGATAACATGAGGGTGTGTTCCTATTTGGTTTTATCTAGACTCGTAGTATAGTATTGGAGTTGAGTTATTTTTATATATTATCTGTTTTTATGGATGTTGTCTTTTAGTGGTTGTGTGTTTGGGAACCCCCCTCCTTCCTAGACCCTGGAACCCCCCCCCACCCTCCTCCCTAGACCCTGGACAGCCCCGCCGAATAGCCCCCCAGACAGCCCCCCGGATAGCCCCCCCCCCCACCCTCCTCCCTGGACCTCGGACAGCCCCCCAGATAGCCCCCCGGATAGCCCCCCGGATAGCCCCCCCACCCCCACCCTCTTCCTTGGACCTTGGAAAACCCCCCGAATAGCCCCGGACAGCCCCCGGACAGCCCCCCGAACAGCCCCCCCACCCTCCTCCCTGGACCCCAGACAGCCCCCCAACCCTCCTCCTTGGACCCTGGACAACGCCCCGAACACCCCCCGGACAGCCCCCCACCCTCCTCCCTGGACCCCAGACAGCCCCCCTACCCTCTTCCTTGGATCCCGAACAACCCCCCGAACATCGTTCGGCCAGTTTGGACCCCACCCCCCCCCCCCCCCCCCACACGCATTTATCAAGCGCGCAGAACGCTTAAAGAACACATAATGAGCCCTACCGCGTAGACCGCACGTCCGATTGATGTTCCGTCTACGCGTGCACGTCGCGAATAATAATTGGATTGTTTTCCTGTGATTTCAGGTCAATCCGATGTCGTCCGCTATGAGTTTGACCGTTAGACGCCCGTTTTGGCCCTTTATGATACCATAACGGCGTTCCCGGTCACCGCGGGCACACGGCACGTCCGATTGACGTGCCGTCTGCTCGACCACATCACAATTCACTCACCCTTTGATTTCGTCCGATTTCAGGCCATTCGGACTTCATTCGGCCAGTTTGGACCCCCCACGCGCTTTTATCAAGCGCGCGCAGCGCTAAAAGAACGCATAATGAGTCCTCCCGCACAGACCACACGTCTTATTGACGTGCCGTCTGCGCGTGCACATCGAAAATAATAATGGGATTGTTGTCCTGTGATTTCAGGTCAATCCGATGTCGTCCGCTATGAGTTTGACCGTTAGACGCCCGTTTTGGCCGTTTTTGACACCAGAACGGCGTTCCCGGTCACCGCGGGCACACAGCACGTCCGATTGATGTGCCGTCTACTCAAACACATCACAATTAACTCACCCTTTGATGTCGTCCGATTTCAGGCCATTCGGACATCGTTCGGCCAGTTTGGACCCCCCACCCCCACGCGCGTTTATCAAGCGCGTGCAACGCTTAAAGAACGCATAATGAGCCCTTCCGCGCAGACCGCACATCCGATTGATGTGCCGTCTGCGCGTGCACGTCGCGAATAATAATTGTATTCTTGTCCTATGATTTCATGTCAATCCGATGTCGTCCGCTATGATTTTGACCGTTAGACGCCCGTTTTGGCCCTTTATGACACCAGAACGGCGTTCCCGGTCACCGCGGGCACACGGCATGTCCGATTGACGTTCCGTCTGCTCGACCACATCACAATTCACTCACCCTTTGATGTCTTCCGATTTCAGGCCATTCGGTCTTCGTTCGGCCAGTTTGGACCCACCCCCCCCCCCCCCACCCCCACGCGCGTTTATCAAGCGCGCCCAACGCTTAAAGAACGCATAATGAGCCCTACCGCGCAGACCGCACATCCGATTGACGTTCCGTCTATGCGTGCACGTCGCGAATAATAATGAGATTGTTGTCATGTGATTTCAGGTTAATCTGATGTCGTCCGCTATGAGTTTGACCGTTAGACGCCCGTTTTGGCCGTTTTTGACACCAGAACGGCGTTCCCGGTCACCGCGGGCACACGGCACGTCCGATTGACGTGCCGTCTACTCGAACACATCACAATTCACTCACACTTTGATGTTGTCCGATTTTAGGCTATTCGGACTTCGTTCGGCTAGTTTGGACCCCCCACGTGCGTTTATCAAGCGCGCACAACGCTTAAAGAACGCATAATGAGCCCTCCCATGCAGACCGCATGTCCGATTGATGTGCTGTCTATGCATGCACGTCGCTAATAATAATGAGATTGTTGTCCTGTGATTTTAGGTCAATCCAATGTCGTCTGCTATGAGTTTGACCGTTAGACGCCTGTTTTGGCCGTTTATGACACCAGAACGGCGTTCCCGGTCACCGCGGGCACACGGCACGTCTGATTGACGTGCCCTCTGCTCAAACATATCACAATTAACTCACCCTTTGATGTCGTCTGATTTCAGGCCATTCGGACATCGTTCGGCCTGTTTGGACCCCCCCACGCGCGTTTATCAAGCGCGCGCAACGCTTAAAGAACGCATAATGAGCCCTTCCGTGCAGACCGCACATCTGATTGATGTGTCGTCTGCGCGTGCACGTCGCGAATAATAATTGTATTCTTGTCCTATGATTTCAGGTCAATCCGATGTCGTCCGCTATGATTTTGATCGTTAGACGCCCGTTTTGGCCCTTTATGACACCAGAACGGCGTTCCCGATCACCGCGGGCACACGACATGTCCGATTGACGTGTCCTCTGCTCGACCACATCAAAATTCACTCACCCTTTGATGTCGTCCGATTTCAGGCCACTCGGTCTTCGTTCGGCCAGTTTGGACCCCCCACGCGCGTTTATCAAGCGCGCGCAACGCTTAAAGAACGCATAATGAGTCCTCCCGCGCAGACCGCACGTCCGATTGACGTTCCATCTGCGCGTGCACATCGAAAATAATAATGAGATTGTTTTCATGTGATTTCAGGTCAATCCGATGTCTTCCGCTATGAGTTTGACCGTTAGACGCCCGTTTTGGCCGTTTTTGACACCAGAACGGCGTTCCCGGTCACCGCGGGCACACGGCACGTCCGATTGACGTGCCGTCTACTCTAACACATCACAATTAACTCACCCTTTTATGTCGTCCGATTTCAGGCCATTCGGACATCGTTCGGCGAGTTTGGACCCCCCCCCCACCCCCACGCGTGTTTATCAAGCGCGCGCAACGCTTAAAAAACGCATAATGAGCCCTACCGCGCAGACCGCATATCCGATTGATGTGTCGTCTGCTCGTGCACGTCGCGAATAATAATTGTATTGTTGTCATGTGATTTCAGGTCAATCCGATGTCGTCCGCTATGATTTTGACCGTTAGACGCCCGTTTTGGCCCTTTATGACACCAGAACGGCGTTTCCGGTCACCGCGGGCACACGACACGTCCGATTGACGTCCCGTCTTCTCGACCACATCACAATTCACTCACCCTTTGATGTCGTCCGATTTCAGGCTATTCGGACTTCGTTCGGCTAGTTTGGACCCCCCACGTGCGTTTATCAAGCGCGTGCAACGCTTAAAGAACGCATAATAAGCCCTCCCATGCAGACCGCATGTCCGATTGATGTGTTGTCTGCACGTGCACGTCGCTAATAATAATGGGATTGTTGTCCTGTGATTTTAGGTCAATCATATGTCGTCTACTATGAGTTTGACCGTTAGACGCCCGTTTTGGCCGTTTATGACACCAGAACGGCGTTCCCGGTCACCGCGGGCACACGGCACGTCCGATTGACGTGCCCTCTGCTCGACCATATCACAATTAACTCACCCTTCGATGTCGTCCGATTTCAAGCCATTCGGACATCGTTCGGCCAGTTTGGACCCCCCCACGCGCGTTTATCAAGCGCGTGCAACGCTTAAAGAACGCATAATGAGCCCTTCCGCGCAGACCGCACATCCGATTGATGTGACGTCTATGCGTGCACGTCGCGAATAATAATTGTATTCTTGTCCTGTGATTTCAGGTCAATCCGATGTCGTCCGCTATGATTTTGACCGTTAGACGCCTGTTTTGGCCCTTTATGACACCAGAACGGCGTTCCCGGTCACCGTGGGCACACAGCATGTCCGATTGACGTGCCGTCTGCTCGACCACATCAAAATTCACTCACCCTTTGATGTCGTCCGATTTCAGGCCATTCGGTCTTCGTTCGGCCAGTTTGGACCCCCCCACCCCCACGCGCGTTTATCAAGCGCGCGCAACGCTTAAAGAACGCATAATGAGCCCTACCGCGCAGACCACACATCCGATTGACGTGCCGTCTGTGCGTGCACGTCGTGAATAATAAATGGATTGTTGTCCTATGATTTCAGGTCAATCCAATGTCGTTCTCTATGATTTTGACCGTTATACGCCCGTTTTGGCCCTTTATGACACCAGAACGGCGTTCCCGGTCACCGCGGGCACACGGCACGTCCGATTGACGTTCCGTCTGCTCGACCACATCACAATTCACTCACCCTTTGATGTCGTCCGATTTCAGGCTATTCGGACTTCGTTCGGCAAGTTTGGACCCCCCACGTGCGTTTATCAAGCGCGTGCAACGCTTAAAGAACGCATAATGAGCCCTCCCATGCAGACCGCACATCCGATTGATGTGTTGTCTGCGCGTGAACGTCGCGAATAATAATGGAATTGTTTTCCTGTGAGTTTAGGTCAATCCGATGTCGTCCGCTATGAGTTTGACCGTTAGACGCCCGTTTTGGCCGTTTATGACACCAGAACGGCGTTCCCGGTCACCGCGGGCACACGGCACGTCCGATTGACGTGCCCTCTGCTCGACCATATCACAATTAACTCACCCTTTTATGTCGTCCTATTTCAAGCCATTCGGACATCGTTCGGCCAGTTTGGACCCCCCCACGCGCGTTTATCAAACGCGCACAACGCTTAAAGAACGCATAATGAGCCCTACCGCGCAGACCGCACATCCGATTGATGTGCCGTCTATGCGCGCACGTTGCGAATAATAATTGGATTGTCGTCCTGTGATTTCAGGTCAATCTGATGTCGTCCGCTATGATTTTGACCGTTAGACGCCCGTTTTGGCCCTTTATGACACCAGAACAGTGTTCCCGGTCACCGCGGGAACACGGCACGTTCGATTGACGTGCCGTCTTCTCGACCACATCATTATTCACTCACCCTTTGATCTCGTCCGATTTCAGGCCATTCGGACTTCGTTCGGCCAGTTTGGACCCCCCCACGCGCGTTTATCAAGCGCGTGCAATGCTTAAAGAACGCATAATGAGCCTTCCCGTGCAGACCGCACGTCCAATTGATGTGCCATCTACGCGTGAACGTCGCGAATAATAATGGGATTGGTGTCCTGTGATTTCAGGTCAATACGATGTCGTCCGCTATGAGTTTGACCGTTAGACGTCCGTTTTGGCCGTTTATGACACCAGAACGGCGTTCCCGGTCACAGCGGGAACACGGCACGTCCGATTGACGTGCCGTCTTCTCGACCACATCATAATTCATTCACCCTTTGATGTCGTCCGATTTCAGGCCATTCGGACTTCGTTCGGCCAGTTTGGACCCCCCACGCGCGTTTATCAAGCGCACGCAACGCTTAAAGAACGCATAATGAGCCCTCCCGTGCAGACCGCACATCCGATTGATGTTCCGTCTACGCGTGCACGTCGAGAATAATAATGGGATTGCTGTCCTGTGATTTCAGGTCAATACGATGTCGTCCGCTATGATTTTGACCGTTAGACGCCCGTTTTGGCCGTTTATGACACTAGAACGGCGTTCCCGGTCACCGCAGGAACACGGCACGTCCGATTGACGTGCCGTCTGCTCGAACACATCACAATTCATTCACCCTTTGATGTCGTCTGATTTCAGGCCATTCGGACTTCGTTCGGCTAGTTTGGACCCCCCACGCGCGTTTATCAAGCGCGCGCAACGCTTAAAGAAGGCATAATGAGTCCTCCCGCGCAGACCGCACGTCTGATTGACGTGCCGTCTATGCGTACACATCGCGAATAATAATGGGATTGTTGTCCTGTGATTTCAGGTCAATCCGATGTCGTCCGCTAAGTGACTGTATTTTGTTTAAAACGGACACCATTTTAAGTACATACGGAAAACCGACCAAACGGATTCGGTTTCCATTGAAACTTTAGGAGAATGATCCATGGGTCATATGTGACGTGTACGAATCAAACCCGCCTCAATCGGAGACGCGGTGTGGCCGACACCACTCAAAGTGTCCGTCTTTTGTTTCAAAAGGACGTCATTTTAAGTGAAAAGCATCAACTGACATACGAAAAACCGACCAAACGCATTTCGAATCTATTGTTAATTTATCCCTACAATCCATGGGGTCATATGTGACGTATACGAGCCAACCCGGGATGAATCCGAGTCGCGGTGTGACCGGGATCAGTCTAAGTGGCTCTCTTTTGTTTCAAAGGGACATTTTAAGTACATACGGAAAAACGACCAAACGGATTCAGTTTCCATTGAATCTTTAGGAGAATGATCCATGGGTCATATGTGACGTGTACGAATCAACCCCGCCTCAATCGGAGACGCGGTGTGGCCGACACCACTCAAAGTGTCTGCCTTTTGTTTCAAAAAGACGTCGTTTTAAGTGAAAAGCATCAACTGACATACGAAAAACCGACCAAAGGCATTCGTACTGTGTTGATACTTTAGCACAAGGATCCATCGGTCGTATGTGACGTGTACGAGTCAATCCCACCTCAATCTGAGGAGCGGTGTGGCCGAAACCGCTCTAACTATGTCAATTTTGTTTAAAATGGACAGGATTATAAGTGAAAAGAACAACTGGCATACGGAAAACCAACCAAACGCATTCCAAATCTGTTGATAATTTATCCCAACGATCCATGGGTCATATGTGATGTGTACGAGCCAACCCGGGATGAATCCCAGTCGCGGTGTGGCCGGGATCAGTCTAAGTGGCTCTCTTTTGTTTAAAACGGACACCATGTTAAGTACATACGGAAAATCGACCAAACGGATTCGGTTTCCATTGAAACTTTAGGAGAAAGATCCATGGGTCATATGTGACGTGTAAGAATCAACTCCGCCTCAATCTGAGACGTTGTGTGGCCGGCACCACTCAAAGTGTCTGTCTTTTGTTTCAAAAGGACGTCATTTTAAGTGAAAAGCATCAACTGACATACGGAAAACCGACCAAATGCATTCGGATTGTGTCGATACATTATTAAAATGATCCATGGGTCATATGTGACGTGTACGAGTCAACCCCGCCTTAATATGAGGCACGGTGTGGCCAGAATCACTCTATGTGGCTCTCTTTTGCTTAAAATGGACAACAATTTAAGTACATACAGAAAACCGACCAAACGCATTTGGTTTCCATTGAAGCTTTAAGAGAACGATCCATAGGTCATATGTGACATGTATGAGTCAACACCGCCTCAATCTGAGGCGCGGTGTGGCCGAAACCACTCAAAGTGTCTGCCTTTTGTTTCAAAAGTACGTCATTTTAATTGAAAAACATCAACTGACATACGGAAAACCGATCAAATGCATTCGGATTGTGTCGATACATTAGCACAACGATCCAGGGGTCATATGTGACGTGTATGAGTCAACCCCGCCTCAATCTGAGGCGCGTTGTGGACGGTAGCACTCCAGGTGTATGCATTATGTTTAAAATGGACATTACTTTAGGTAAAAATATATGGTATACAAAAAACAGATCAAATTATGAATTGACTTCCAGATTCCACATATAATTATCATCTAAATTTTAAATTGAATTCTAAATGAATTATGTATGTTTATAATTACGTTATCAATTCTAATTTAATTATGGATGTGTATAGTTCTACCATTATATGTTAAACGTGTTTGAATTTGTTCTCTATATGTAAGTGTTAGTTGGTTATTGCAGGTACAATAATTTTATATATGTATGTGTTAGTTTATTGCAGGTACAATAATTGGATTGAAAAATGAGAGGGAACCCACAAAACTAGACCTGGTGGTGGTCAAATTGGAGAGCTGGAGCTGCTGGCCAAATTGGGGAGCTGCTGGCTGATTTGCCCAGCAGAGGCTATGCCAACGGTTCAAAACCGTTGGCATAGAAACTCTAGGATTAGTTTTACCAACGGTTCATAAAACCGTTGGTAAAAAACCTTTCCCAACAGTTTAGAACCGTTGGGAAAGAGTAGAGTTTGGATTTTACAAACCGTTGGGAAAAAGGTTTCCCAACGGTTTTGAAGAACCGTTGGCATAGGGTAATCTTTCTCCACCCTATGCCAACGGTTCAGTGTAAACCGTTGGGAAATGTTTTTCCCAACGGATTACTTCCCTACGGCTGGAAGAACCGTTGGTATATGTTATACCAACGGTTGTCCAGCCTTTCCCAACACTTCTCAACCGTTGGTAAATGTTTTATTTCCAGTAGTGTGAAAGCGCTTTCTTTGATGTTTCTTCAGCTTGATATTGGCTTTGGATCTAGGTCATATATGTTGTTCAGAAAATGCCGCCCAGAAAGGTCCCCAAGGTTTCTGATAAGTCATTCCAAATTTTTAGTCCTTCTATGACATTGCCTATTCTTAATGGTGATTGGGGTGCATTGTAGGTAGCAAAGTGGCTTCATGAGGTCGAACACATCTTCATAATATTGGGAACTCCCGAAGTTGTAAGAGTGCGTGTTGTTTTGGGTAAGTTTGAAGGTCTGACTCTAGACGAATGGGAGTTGTTCTCCCCACCATCACTACAAGTTGGGGTGACATGGGATTTCTTTAAATCCATCTTCGCTTGATGGTTTATACCTGAAGAGGTGATGATGAAGAAAAGGGAGGAGCTCATCCATATTCAAAATGGCCAATGGACAGTGAAGGCATATATTGACCATTTTAAGGAGCTTGTGTCCTTTTCTCAGAGGTAGAATCACTGGATTTGATGAATACTTCTCTCATCATTGGGGGTCTTTATCTAGAGATCATGGAGCGGGTGCTCCTTTCTAAAGACCATCATTTCGAGAAGCAGGTGAATGAGGAATTCCTAGCTAAGGTTGTCTCTAGAGCATAGGTTCTTGGAAATCCAATGAATCCAGTTGCTCGTCAGGGATCCCCATCTGTAGAGTAGGGTGTGTGAGAGGGACCTATTTCTAAAGAGTCATCTATAGTGGTTTTGGCATCTAGTTTTTCAGACCGTTTAGTGGTGTGCCACTAGTGTGTCCGGTTCGGGCACGTAAATTCGTCATGTCACATCCTTCCAAAGAGGTGCCATCGTTGTTGGTGCCTAGGTCATCTGGAGATTTTTTTCTAGGAATCATCTCCTGGAGAAGACGATGTGACTAAAGTATTACAATGCTTGAATGCGAGGCAGGAGAGGCTTTAGCCACCAAAACCCCAGCCACAGGTCTTGGGGTGAAGCTTATTCACAGTCATGAGTTTCTAGGGGAGTGAAGACATGGTTCAGGTCTTGTGTTCCATGTTGTTAGTGGAACATTTTAAGTCTCTTCGTTCTCCTTTTTCTGTGGTTAAATTTTGTACATCATCAAATGTTCATTGTTTTATTGTGGGGTTATGACAGACAAGTTCGGTTGTAACCTAAATAGTTTTGTTTGTATGATTATGGTTTTCTGAGTCATGCTTTTATCTTCTTAAAAGTGTGTTTGACCCACATATGGGTTTTTCTTGCTTTGGCAGTGTTTGTTTGGAGATGTAAGTGTTTGTGGATGAATCAATGTTTCTGGCCATGCTCAAATTCACTATTTGGGGAAATATTTTCTCTGTAGTTTTTCTCTAGTTTCGGGGTTTTTTGGTCCAGTTCGAGAGTTTCATGATTCATCGGAGGTGTTGTTTGCTCATTTTATAGAAGATATCTTAGATTGGTTGGGAGTTCCCGTGTCACCCCCCCCCCCTTCTGGGGTGGTATGTTTGTGTGTTAGATTTCAGCACAAGTTGAGTTCTTGTGGTGGGGAGAACCCTCTGGTGTTCTCTCATTCTATTGTGTTGTGGTTTCTTTCGGTTTCAATCGGGAATAGATTCTTCTTCCATCTATTCTTCAGTTGGGTGACTTTGGGGGCCGAAAGTGTCTATGGTAGGGAGAATTGTCACACCCCCACTTGTGGATTAGCGACTTGTGCACGAGTTATGAAACTACATGGCAGGGACACAACATTCCCTATACGCAGTTAGTACTGGGTGACACGGTCTGGGCACAGTTTGCTACACTATGCACTCAGCAGCACGCGAGCCATGAAATGACCGACTTTTAAAATCAATGAATTTGTTTTTTATTATTCATATTATTATTATTGTTATTATTCTTTATATCTTATTCTTTATATTATTTATATTTTTATTTATATTACTACTATTATTATTAATATTATATTATTATCATTTATATTATTATCATTTATAATATCATTATTATTATTTTATTATTATTAATAAAATTAATGATTTTAATGAAATTATTATTATTAATGTATTATCATTATTTTTAATATTATTGTATTATTATTATTGTATTATTATTAAATTTTAAAAAATCAAACCCTAATCTACCCTAGTAGCATGGCTGCCCCCTCCCTTCGCCTTCCACAATTCCCCCCCCCCCGCCCCTTCCCCCCCGCCCTCCTGCCCGCCGCACTTCCCCTCCCTGGCCTCGCCCATCACTCTCCCCTGAGCCCCTGTGTCTGCTTCCCTCATGCCTTGCAGCGACCCGACCCTTCAGCCTCCTCCTGTGTCCATCCTGCTCTGGTGAGGACGACCTCACTGGACCCCTGCCCTGCTTGCCCTGCCTCATGCGCATCACCCTTCTCCCTGCCTCACTATCCAGCTCCGGCCCTCCTACCCTCATGTATCCTACTCATCCTCTAGCCGTGCCCGCAACCCATCTACTCGCCAGCCCTCCGTCATGCCTTTGCTATGCCTCCGCTAGGCCTCTGCCTTCTTTGGATCGCCCCTCGACAGCTCACCCGGCTCCCAGCCTCCTCTCCACATGTCCATCCCATCACCCAACACCTCGCCCCCCCCCCCCCCCCCTCATGCCTTATCCCAGTTTGCCTCTACCAGCCGACCCCATGCAGTGCCCCGTCATCCTACCTGCAGCCCACTCCCGCGCCCCCCATACTCGCCCTCTGCCATGCCTGGCTTCCGCACCACCCTGCTCAAACCTCTCATGGCTTCAGCACACCCTGCACCCACCTCACCCGGCTCCCGCACCCCCTCCCTCACTCTACCAGCCACCTCCGGCATCCCCGCCACACCTGCGACGTGATTTCCGACCATCACACCACCGACGAGTTCATGCCTCGGCCTCCGGCAATCCGAGCAGCCCACTTCCGGCCAGAAGCACACCCGAAAATCGGTATGCGGCTCCCCAATGGTCTCCCTTGCTGGTGCACGCAACTGCTCGCGACCCCATTGACATTTCCCTTCAACGGAAGCATGAAAACCACCCCTTCCCTCCTTACTTCGGACCCCACCAACATTGCCCCATCCCGGCCTCACTCTTGCCTTGCTATGCACCTCCGCCGACATCCCTTTGTTGTGCTGGCCAATCCACCTTTCTCTGGTATAATTATTTTTTTAGTTATTTGTTTATTTATTTTTCTCCATTTTACTTTTGGTGTTTTCTATTTGTTCTGCCTGAATCATAAAACCTCGATTTGTGTTTTTCACGTTTTTCTCGTTTTCTAGAGCATGCAAATGGTCCGTTGGGTGTTGTTCGTCCTTTTACAGATGTGTCGTTATATTCGTGCTCAACTTCGAGGTTGTTTAATGCACATTTTTCCTTTCCGAATAAATCCATTTAGTTCTTGTGGGTTTTTATTAGCTCTTTTACATGATTTTCACCTCTGCAAAACATTTGATTTTTTTGTGAAATCATTTATACGTTGTTTGTCCTATTTATTGAAATTGTTAGAAACTAGTTACTTGTTATTAAAAGTGGTTATAAACTGGTTTAGTTTTCTGTATAAATGTTTATAAATTATTTTGTCTATTAATTAAATGTTTTATGAATTGTCTCAATTTTTCATGAATATTTTAAATTAATTGTTTGGTTTATTATAAATTTTCAAAGGGGGGGGGGTTAACTATTTTTCATGAAATCGTGGTCCGTTGGTCTTGAAAAAGTGCTTTTGGTTGTGTGTGTGATATTGGATATGTTTTAAAATGTGCAAGATTAGTTTTCAAAATGGTTTGGTTATGCAATGGTTTATAAAATGGTGTTATCTTGTGAGTTGTTAAAATTGAGATTCAAGCCTCTATTTTGTCCATTGAATGGTTTTACCAAATGAATAACTAATTTATTTAATGATGCTTGGAAAATCAATCATGGTTGAAAGGTGTTTCGGTGTGTGTTTGGTTTTTCAAGAGGGTTTTGGGGTGCGTTTCAACATTGAATCTTGAAGGGGTACTTAGAGTGGTTTTGAAATGTGTTTTAACGTAAGTTGGAAAATGGCAAAGGCTCATTTGGTACAAGTAAAATGATTCGGTTTGACTTTTCGATACTAAGGGCCCGTTTGTCTTTTTAAATAAATGACTGGTGTTTAGGGTTGTTTTAGAAGAGCTTGTACAATGTTTTCATAAAGACATTTGATTATGTAAAACTAGAGGTTTGATTTATAACTTAAAGCGTTTAATAAAGTGGCTTTGATAACTGAATTTTTTGACAGTCCAGTTGGAACCTTTGATGATATGATATACTTATATGTATATATATAATGGGGACCCTTTTTTGGGGGATATCCCTTAAGGGTTATTGTATGGAGTTTCTGTGTATGGGGTAGGCAAGTGCGGTGAGATGAGTCATGCGTGCGAGGGCCTCATACTTACACATTATTATTGTAACCACCATGGTTTCATTGACGTCTTTTAGAGATTGAGTGATGGTTGTTGACCAACCCTAATTAGATGGGTTGATAACACCTGGATTTTTTGTTAGGCCAGGCGGGCTTTGCCACTACATTGGTCAGTTAGGGTGACCGGTTGGTTATAGACTTAGGATCTTCACCATACACCGATAAGAGGTTCCGAAACTGAGTACATCCAAGGGTCTTCTAGGGATGTTTAGGATCACCCATGGATACTGTATTAATTTCATTTATTGTTTAATTTTTGTGCACTAATCTTGCTTTCTTTCCGTGCACTAGTTTATTATCAGCTTTCACTCTTACTCGTTTTACTCAAGCACAACATTGGTATATTTTGTTTTGGATTTTATTTATAAAATGACAAATGATTTTTGAAAATGTTATGTAGCGTGTGTTGGGTTTTTAAATGGGAAAAACGTGTTACTTATTTTCAAATGTGAAAATCATGATTTTATAATTGTATATCAAACTTGTGTTAGTGGATTGTTTTGGGGAAGGAGATGTTGGATTCTATGGCTTATCTTGGCAACCCTATTGAGAATCATTAATGCTCATGCCTATCTTTATCATTTCAGTAGAAGGTTTCCTTGCTCAGGTTTTTTTTGCTTAGTTGCTTGTTATTGGAGTAAAGTCGACCTTTGGTCAAGAGGTGACCTGAAAGGTCATGGAAATGTATGTTCGGTTTTATTTTCTTTCTAATGCTAGCATTATGTTTATTGACTATTTATATTTATCTTTTTTCTGGTTTATTTTTTTTAAGGGCCAAATCATTCCAAATGATTAAAATTTTGATGCCCAACACTAGTTTCCAGCCCATGGGGATTGGGAATGCCCTTCGGGCCATGTCGGTGACCGGCTCGAGTGATCGGTTCAGGGTCGACCCAGGTTGGTTCGTTACGCATCTATTCTAACAAAGTTATTTCTTGAAAGTTTGATGTTTTGTAATATTTCTATAAAGAGGGATTTTAATGAGATGAATCCTTCCTAGATTATTGAGATTACATTAAATAAATTTTATGTTTATTTTGATGAATAATAAAAACTCATCATCAAAGATGTGGAAGCAGAATTGACACCAAAACAATATGCACCAAATCAATCAGTGCCAATTCTTTTAGAATTAGATCCAGCTATTGTTTCTTCTCAAAACTCGTATATTTAAATCAGTGAAAAGCCTAAGAAGAAAACAAAATATAGTAAGGAGGTTGAAGCCAAATAGAGAAAGGATAAAGAACAAAGAAAAGAAGGTGATCCAAAATTTGGTCTTGATCCAACTGAAGCCCATGTCGAGAATATAAGAATAGATGACACACTACATGATAAGAAGAAGAAGAAAAATTATTTCGAAAAGAAAAGATCTAGATTTTTATGTTTTAAAATTCTAAAAAGTGTTGAGTTGGAATGTTCCCAAATTAATGAATAAGTGAAATAATAACCAATCGTTCAGAATTTTCTAGATAAAGAAAAATGGAATGAGATAGTGTAAGATGTTATCCAATCAGTCTCACAAAGGGAATGAGAAAGGAGGAATATGGATTTATTTTCGAGTATCATCAGAGTTCTAAGAAGAGTATAGAATAATCTTCTTTTTAAAAACAAGGTAATGGAATACATCAATAGAATCCTCATGCCAATCAAGCACCAATTCATTCCATAGAAACCCATTTAGAATGAATTCCATCTATAGTCAAGAATGGGGCTCAAAGTTCTCATATCAAGAAATTAATTGTCATTTTTGACACTGTAGATGAATAAAGAGCTGAAAATCTAGAATAAAGGGTTCAAAAGGAAATGGAAAATAGACTTTTGAAGACTCGAGCCAATCAAATGAACATGAATCGTATGATGTTCATACTCATTCAGAACATTCAATTTCTTTGGAGAAAAGTGATTACATTGTTCATGATTTAATTAGAATTGGGAATACTATTACCTATTTTCATTGAATAGAAGGAAGGATTAATTTCATTATAATGATTTAAAGGAAGAAATTTGGTTCAGTAAAAGAGCTCAGAAATAGAGTAATGACAGTAGGGGTTGATCTAATAGTTTTGAGTGGTAGTTTGTTTCCTATAATAAGGCTTTACACAAAATGACTAAATGGTCATAGAAAAAATAAATCTTAGTGAATTAACATGAGTAATCAGTTATATACATAAGGATACTTTCAAATGATTTGTGCATTTATTTTAATAATCCCAAAAAAGAAACTATTGATAGGTTGAATCATATTTCAAAACCCCATGGAGCCAATATTAATTCATTAAATGAGTTGTAAAATAGGATGATGCTTTCCAGTCATATTTTTGGAAGTATTCATCATTCAGAGATGAAATAGTCTAATTTATGAAAAAAATACTATGTTGACTCAAGAGAATTAGAATATGCAAGACAAAGTTGATACTATTAATGAAGTGATTATAATTCTAGAAGAGACAATCAAAAACTAGGATTAACTTTTTACTAACCATCAAGAGCATCTCAAATCTCAGGGATTTTCTATTTAAGAAGACAATAAATTGATAAAGAATATGAAGGTTGTGCATCATTAGATGATCAAGATAGATAAGGAAGGATAAAAAAATTAATGTTTTTCTGTTTTTTTTTCTTGTTTGTCTTTTGAAAATTGAAGAATTTTTTTTAATTCAATGAATTGTATTTTTTAATTTCCATTATTTCTATTTTATGTTTCTCTCTAACCTTTTTCAGAAATTTAAGGCCACCCCATTATTTTTTTAAACCACAATGGGGGAAATGTTTTATAAAAGGGGGTGAGTGTTTTGCAAGTGGGGGGAATTGTTAATGTCTTACTCAATGATAATACATCTGAATAAAGGAAAATATACTAATACAATCCTTAGGAAATTATATACATAAGGGGGATTTAGTTGTATTAAATTTCATATTTAGAAGATTTTGAATAACTGGGGGGGAGATAGGTATTTCTTTCTAGTTTTACACTGTGTTTTGGGCGTTCCAAAAATAGAGATATTGTTATGTCCAAAGTATTCTTTTGACTTCTATGTATTTTGTTTTGGAAATCTCAAATCTCTTTATACTCATTTCTCAAATAAAGGACATACTTGGAATAATTTTTTAATATTAATCATACTGACTCTGTCAATTGTACTGACTCTATCTATCATACTGACTCTATCAATTGTACTAACTCTGTCTATCGTATTGACTCTTTCTATCGTACTGACTTTGTATATTATATTGACTTTGTCTATCATACTAACTATTTCTATCGTACTTACCTTATTTATCATACTGACTATTTTCATCATACTCTAATTATGTATCGTACTTACTTTGTATCATATCAATACATTTCAATATGTAATATTAATTGTACATGTGTTTTACGCATGCATGATTTTACTAATTTATGAAAACACAGTTTTTATATCAATTTTTCTAATGTTATCATTTACATATACATATTGTATTAATAAAAATGATGTCATGGAGTTTTTTATATACTAATCAAAACGATGTCGTGTTTTCTATTTCAATATGACTGTTACAATGCCAGGTGTTCAAGTCCCTCTGAGTTTTTCAGGGAAATATGACTGTTGGAGAAAATATGACATTCAAAACCTGAGGATTATAAATAAGAGGTCATTTGAAGCAGATAAAAGGGACTTAATCAAATTCAAATTCTTCCATGTTCTAGAGAGAGACTATGTGACTTCTCTCTTCTCCGTTCAAAATCCATGAAATTACAAAATGTGAATGTCTTTCTCTTAGTTTTTTATTTACATAAGTGATGTATTTTTCTTTGTGAGTTCGATTAGGTGATTAATATCAAGGACCGTTGGGGATAGGAAGATAGTGCAATTAATCATCATATCGAGGGTTTTCATGTATTTAAAAGACAAAGGTGTCGATTGCCTATAAAATCGGGGGCTTGCAAGGATATCAAGGTGGATTTCCCAATCATCAAATCGAGGGCTTACCAGGGTTGGTGAGACAGACCTATTTTTCTAATTGAAAGGATAACCTACCCTTTGGCTTAAAATAAATGTATTACCTTTTAATTTTCTACTATTTATTTTAGAAGAATAAGAATCCTTTTTTTTCTTCTTTCTATTTGTATTCATTTATAATTTTTTTAGTTACAGCTTATACTGTAAATATTGATTCTATATGATATATGGTATAATAATTTAAATTTTTTATTAATCTGATATTTTTATTCAGTCCTAATACAGGTGCTTTATAACATGTTGTATCAATACAATTTCATCGTATTGAGAGTCTTCTCGATTCTTTGTTATGTTTTGTAAGAGGCATTATGAATTGTTTTTGTTTATCTTGTATTAAACTAAGAACCTTCTTTAATGGTTTTAATAGTAATTTTTAAATAAAAAAAATCACCCCTCTTGTATTTGTGCCATCTCATATCCATTTCGATCCAAAAAAACATTTTTCAGGTAAAAAACAATTTTAAATTGGAATAAAATAAAATAATCTTTTAAAACTATTTCCAAATACATTCAAAGGGAACATTCCACCCATCCACACAACCACATGTTCATTCCCAGGTGATAGTTCTATTCCCATGAGCCTTCTCTCATCTATCTACCAATTCACCACAAGGTAATAAATATCATGTTATCTAATGGCCCAATTCCCTTCCATAGGGTCATATTTAATGAAAATGAAGTCAAACCAACCATTTATTTCAAATACCATTTCATTCCATTTCACCTAAGATCATTACATCTTTAAAACATTTCTGAAACCATTTTCTACGATTCAATACAATACAATAATTTTAAAACCATAATTTTTTTATTGTGAACAAAAATCAATTTCTAAAAAACCATCCAATTTACACAGTTTCCATGAAAAATCTCTAATTCCATTTTTATTATATAAATCAAGCGATTTAAAAATATTCATCAAATTAGATCAATTTGTAACAAATCCTTGAAGTAATAATCATCTAGAATTGATAGAGAATCCACCAACTTAAAAACATTTTTGAAAACAAATAATGAGAGAACGATTCTCTAGATCATACCATGAATAACATTTCCTTAATTATATCCCTTAAAAATTAATCACTAAACAATTAAAAACACAAAAATATCTCCATAAAAAGTTTTTATATGGATTCAAAAGGAAGAGATATTAATGAATGATTGAAGAATAATGATTAATAATGACCACTTATCGATGAATTTGGTCCTCTAATTCACTTTAGTTCACCTAAAGATCGGTTAAGAATCCAATAGAGACATATCTAACACCATTGGAGGAATTGGAATTCTTGTTATTTGTGGATTATGGGAGAATAAAGTTCTTAAGTTTCTAAACTGAGTAAGATCCATAATTTTTTATTTAAAATTTTAATGTGAAAGGTAAGTGTTCATGGTTAGTTTAATCATGGCATAACCATAATAGAGCTACAATATTAAACCACACCATGCACAGTTACCTCAGATGGTTAAAACAACCATTCACTGACTATGTGTTCCCCCAATATCACAATGTGCATGGTTTCTCTTAGGTATCTACTTGGTATGTCCAAACTATATGACAACTATGTTCATTCCCAGTGATCACTATTTTCCCAGGAATGGATTCATGGAGGTGTTTCATGATTTCAACTAACCATTATCAAACCATGAACCTTCATAAAATTCACCAACATGTATGAAAACAACTCCAAATCTCCCAAAAGACAACAAGAAAATTATATGTACTTAAAATACTTAAATAAAGGGACATGTTCCAAAAATTGTGGGTGATACACTAATATATGGTCTTGCACTACTACAAAACAAGCCTTTAACAGTGATGGACATTATAAATGCATGAAAAAAGTGGAGACAAAGGGACCCTTTATCAGCGTTAAAACAAGAACTAATAGGTGGTTCCATTTAACATCTCTTGTTTTTTCTATCACTAATAAAAGGACCCATTATGAGTGCATTTTTTAGTGCTGATAAAAGTAAACCATTTTCAGCAAATTTTCTAGTGTTAAAAATGGGTTCCCTTTATAAAAGCTTTATGTTTAGTGTAGGTAAAGGTAACCATTTATCGGTGATTTGTTTTTAGTGCCCATAATGGAATCATTTATCACCACTTTTTTGGCGTTTATAGAATTATGAATTAAATTAATTAATTAAATAAATAAATAATAAAAATGGTTTTATTAAAATAATAATATTATTATTATTATAATTATTGACAAAAATAAATAAATATTTTATATAATATATAAATTAAAAATATTATTTATTAAAAATATTGATATAAGTAAAATAAAAATTAAACAAATAATAATTAAAAATTGGTAAATTGAGGAAAAATATTAAACATCTAATCAATTAATTAATTATTAATAATGTTACTAAATAGAATATAAAAAAATATAAGTATATATAAATGAAAATAAATATTATTTATATAATAAAAAATTATGATTTAAATTAAAAAGTAATATATTTAGATAGTAATGGTTTATAATTAAATCATTATACGAATTAAAAATATTTACTAATTGCATCATGTAATGGATATAATTGAATTTCATTTGACTTTTCAATTTAAAATAGTCCAAACATGTGTATTATATTGATTTCCCGTAAATGTAATTAATGCATTTTTATATACAGATGCACATAGATAAATATTTTTTTTTCCAAATTAATCAATTTATAATATTTATTTTGAATATATTTATTTTATATGTCTGAAAATTTATAATATGCATTCAACTTTATTTCAATATTTATCTATTTTTTAGAGATTTATATTAATCAAACTTTTTCAAATTTTCAATATTGTGCCAATTTTTAATAAATCATTTTTTATTCATTTTTAACATGCAAGGAGTTAAGATTAAATATTCATTAATAATGTTAAAATAAAATTTTTAAATAATTCTTCTAAATAAATATATTTATAAATTTATATTATTTATTTTTGGATATTTATAATTACAAATAAATAAATAAAATTTTCTTTAATAGTATTTTCATAAATAAAAATAAATAATTATACTTTTATTATAAATTTATTTAAATAATGAATATATTTAAAATGTTTACATTATATATATATATATATAAATATATATAATGATAAAAATATTTTTAAAAAAATATATATATAATTATAAATAAATAATAATATATTAAAATAAATAAAATTTTATTATTTTATAAAAAAATATTATTATATGTATTATAATTATATATAATAATTAAATGTTTTTTAAGTATTATTTTCTTAAAAAGTATTTTTATTATTTATGAGTGCCTTTTTAGCACTTATAAACATATATATTTATCATCGTATAGTATCTTAGTGCAAATAAAAGGTATCTTTATCAGCGATTCATTGGAAGTGATGATTAATGTCTCCTGATCTATTTTATGAACCCAAACCATCACCAACTAGTTTGGGATATCAAAATCTCCTCGGAAATGTGAGGTAATGCTAATCCTCCCCATCGACGAATACAAGTATGAATCTAGGATAGAATCAAGTCTCTATCTATTCCAAGGAATGAATGAAAGGATTTAGAAATTGAACCCAAACCATCATGACCTATTGCCACCACTCCTCAAATGAATACAGGTTTCTTGTTATATCTAATTTCCATCTGTAATAAAATTAACCTTATCACCCCACATTCTTGTATTCCAATAAGTCCAGTGTCACTATCCTATAATATAACAACTAAATATTCAATGTTGTTTAGATATATTGATGTATCAATCCTCCCTAACAGCTTGCGGCACTCCTTTGGACAACATTGACACAATTAGAATTGAAATATATCGAACACAATGTTGGGTCATGTTGTTATGTTGTATTATAGGAACTAAATACCTATATTCCATGACATTTACCCCTTTTCAATCATCACATTTTGAATAATTCATCCGTATAGTCATCAATGTTTTGATTTTTTCAGAATATTACATTGAAAATCACATAGGAAACTCTTTTGATAATTTTTTGTTGAATTAATGTGCCACTATTTCATTGATTCACCTATAAACCAAGGAAATTTTTTCACCAACCATATAAATCAAAATATGTTACATTATATGATCCACAAAAAATTCCATTATGCTTTTTATAATCCTCACATTTTATGTAGTCGTTATATATATGATTACCAAAATACTTTGCTCATTCTCCTTCGTGATGTTGGGGATGCGATCAACTATAACTCAATGAAGGAAATTATTTTGTAAGTATTGATTACAAATTAAATATTGGTTTCTAACTGATTTATTTATCTTATAAAAATAATTTATAAAAGGTAACATCATTCTCTCTTTTTAGTCCATAATAACCCCCTCTTATTTCTCAATTTATACTCCACCTTAAAATCTCCATTAAGGTTCATTGATATTATAGCCATTTGGTATATATTTAACTTCATTTTCACTAAAACATCCTAAAAATAAAAAAAATTCAACTAGGAAGTGGGTGTAAATTTATCATAAATATAAATTCAACTGATCTAGGAGTTACCCTTTCACACTATCCATTCATTATTTTGATCCCTTTTTTCCAAAACCAATGAGTATATTATTGAAAACAAACTTGGTTATAATATCATTTTCATTTTATACCCATGAAACAATTTCCTAGGTCACAATGTTCTTATTTGAATTAGGGTCCTCATGCATTGATTTGATCTAATTTTTATCCTTTTCAGTCATGCCAAATAACTTTGGATCTACTTTGAAAAAAATGAATTATTTCTTATACTTTCAATGCTTCGAGTTTTCACAAAAAGTCCAATAACCAATTAATTTTTTTCATTTATTTCATCATTACATTTATTTCTTATAGTTGATAAAATTTTTCCATCTTCTAAATGATAACACACACATTAATACATCATAAAATTCACATCATTTCATTCATCAAAGATCTAATAAACAGTAAGTCTGTTTTACATTAATCCATGTAAAACCGATCAATAAATACCATTTACTTTTGTTTCCACCCATTGGAATCACTTATTACCATCCATGTAATTATCACAAATTGGATGCATTACCCCTTTTAGATAACACAATAGAGTTCAACTATCATCCTCATTGGTTTCAAGTCTAGAAAATTTATTCAAAATTGATGATTTAGACTCATCCACATATATTTTATGATTATTTTAATACATTTAGTTGTAGTCATCATATGTATGAATACTTCATTGATCATTTCTAGCACCATAGGTTCATTTCCACAAGAGATGGATTATGAGTTCCAAACCATGAAATCAATGATAGTTCTGAAGATGAACTGATGTGGATGATAATTTTCTATAATATTCACCCTTGCATGAATTTAGAATATAACACCAACCATCATTGGGTAATTCATTTCATAAATTCAATTATCCATTTTCTTCAAATCATTTTTATATTCATTGAAATAATAAAATGTTGAGTTTCCCTTATTATAATTACATGTCACATTCACCTTTGATAATGAATATCTTATGCAAATTTATCTATTTATTATATGAAATTAATACTTTTGGGACCCAATAGGATATCATTACATCCTCTAATATGATTCAAATCATTCATCTGATGTATTTTATATTCCCTTAATCCTCCTAACCCATTGATTGATTTTTTTGGAGATACCAATTTGTCTTTCTTGATCATTATTCTTGAGTTACCATCAGCATATCCAAATGGTCAAAAATGTTTTTTAGAGTAAATTCATTATCAATATAATTAATTTATTTTTCATATTAGTTTTTTATTTATTTTTTTATGTAATACTATTATAATAATTGATTTCATGTAACAATGTATTATACTATTCGAGTTGGGGTGGTTTATTCGAAGCTGATCAGACTCACGAGGGATTGGACTTCGATCCTGTAACTGAGATAATGAAAACAAGGAACTTCATTAAGAATAAATATAGAAACAAGGAAAAATAGAATATTTACTTCCCATTTAATTATTTATTTCATCATTTTACTTTCTATTTGTATGGTAATTTTCATATCATTTTTCATTAATACATAATTAGTTTTTTCACATATCTTTTGGGAAGTAATATTTTTCTTTCAACTATCATCAAAAATCCACATAAGAGATAAAATTATTCTTTCTATCAAGGTTTCCATGTTTTCCATACTTATTTATGTTTATTGTCATGTTTCCTACACTGCTTATTGATACGATGTTCTTGGATGAAAAACCATTATCATTTTTTAAATCCATTAGATTATAGGAATATCATCTTCAAATTGCAGGGACTTCCCAAGATATATTGAGCACATGAGCTTCCGATTCTCTCATGACCATACATAATGAGAAATATGTTTCAGCTAATAAAATTCAATCAATATGTAGTGTGGCAGTTTGACATAGAAAAAAAATGAAAATGTGTTAATATTGGTCATTTAAAATTTTATGACACACTTGGTCATATTGGAATCAAGGGAACCTCAATCAGACACACTATGTTATAGAAATGAGTACATGTCATTTTTTTAATTGATATTAATTTTAGTAAAAATAAAAACAAATATTAAAAAACATATAAAACATATTCAAATTATTTTTATACTTTATGGAAATGATCCATATGTCACTTCGGAAGTGTAGTTATCATCTTCCCCTTAATTCTACACACGGTCTGTTATATATGACTCAATGTGTCTGTAATGAGTTTAAAATCGACAGTTCAGTTCCAAAATCTGAATAATTAAAAAAAATAAAACATATTGATATTTTATTTATAATTTTGAAAATAAATTTCATTTTTAATATTGACATGTAATAATTGGCCTTAGATCAAACTGCTACATGATGTGATTATTTTTTTTCAATGTTCTTATCTCCAGTTTAAATGACATTTTATTAGAAAAATCGACATACTCAAAACTATGAAAAAAATTTATATTATATTTATAATTAATTAAAATGAACCACATGTAATTGTGACATTCTAGAATCAATCACACATCAATATGATGCACGGTGTGGCTGACATGACTCAAATTGCGTCTTTTTATTTTAAATTGATATCAATTTTATGAAAATGGCCACAAACCAACTCAAAACAAAGAGAATAAATACATATTGTTTTTATGATTTATTAGAATGATTAAAATTTAATTTTTTATGTGTATGAATCAATTATTCCTCTATATTATTCACCGAATGACCAATATGACTCATGTTTCATCTTTTTATTTAAAAATAACACCAATTTTAGTAAGAAGGAAAACTAACCTACTCAAAATTGAGAAAATGAATTATGATTAGTTTTATATGTTTTTATAATGATCCATATATAATTTTTTAAGGGTATAATTTTCCACAACCCAATATGATACACTGGTTCACTAGTATAACTCCCTGTGCATCTTTTTATTTAAAATTTATATAAATTTTATTAAAAAAGAAAAATAAACTACAAAAAAATGAGAAATCACCATAATTTTTTTTAAATAATAATAAGTCATTTTTGATATCTAGGGATCATCTTTACTTAAATCTGATTCATGATATACCCAGTATGACTCAATGGGTTTGTTGTCAATTTAAAGTCGACAGTCTAGTTCACCAATGTTTATTATGTAAAACTAAAAAAACATGGTTGGATTTTCTTCATAATTCATGAAATTTATTTTGAATTTTTTTTTGATGTGTTGGAATTGGTAACACATCAATAAAATTCATAATGTGATTAGTTTGAGTAAAAGTGTGTGTTTTTAGTTTAAAATGACATTTTAGTAAAACAGGCATGTGACATACACAAAATAGATTAAACACATTTGGATTTTTTTTATTCATTATGATAATTATGAAGACCCATTTGGGATATGTAGGAATTATACACACCTCAATACGATGCGGGGTGTCACTGGTTTGACTCCCTATGCATCTTTTTATTTAAAATTGAATTCAATTTTCGTAATAAGTACAACTATCCTACTCAGAATCAAACAAAATCATTCAGATTATTTTGATACATTTGTAAAATGATCTATATTCCATATTTGATGTGTATGAATCACTCTCACATTAATATGAAACATGATATGCAAGTTGGACTCAATGTGTCTATTATGTTTTTAAAATTTTTATTTTAGTTCAAAAAGTGTCACTCACTGAAAACTGAGAAAACACACTCGGATTGACTTTATAATTTTGGATAATTATTAATAAGTCATTTTGGATATGTAAGAAACATTGTCAGTTAAAACTAGAAATTTATGTTACCGGTATGAGTTAATGTCCATGTTTCCAATTTAAATTGACATTTAAAAAAATACAATTAACAAATTAAAATCTAGGAAAACACTTTCTTATTTTTTGAAACATTAAAAAATGATCCATAAATCATTTGTGATGTGTAATAATTTGTAAATTTTTAAATGTATAAAACAATTTTACAAATTTATAATACATATATATATTTATTATTTCTATTGTGAATATCACTTTATTTAAATCATGTATTTCTACTTGATCTTCTTGAAATCAGGATATTTTGGTGGTTTAGTTTACTATTAATACATAATAAATTGGTGAAACGGTGTGATATTATAGAAAAATGTAGTTTTCTAATTTATCAAGGTCATAGAAGCTTTGATAAATTTGTCTTTTAATATGAACTTTAAAAGCGTTGTTAAAGTCCTATTTTGTAAAAGTTGTTGTTGATATATAATATGTTTTCCCTATTTTAGAAATTATATTCGATTCGAATTGATGATAGCCATTATATTTCAAAATTCAAATAAATTTAGTATTGGTTGAAGATATTATGAAATGAATAAAGTTTCATTCCACAATCATAATAATTAAATCCCTAAATGTTTTCCATAATAATGAAATAATAGAGGGTGGTGAAATCATATTCTAATAAAACATCCATGATGCAATATGGTTGATAAACTAGCATAAATACTCAAATTATAGGTGTATGTTTAATGATTCATAATTTAATATATCCACTTCATCAATATTAATTTCATAGGATATTCATTTCTCTTAGGGTTTAATAGGGTGTGGATTTCTACCATCCCCAAAAATGCGTGGATTTTTTAATTGAATTAGATAATGTAATAGTTATCCACTCATATGAAGATTATTTATTTGTGTATCATGCTAATGATTTCTACAATCATCCGTCATGTTAACCTGGAATTTCATTTTCCTATTTTTTTTCTTTGTGAAACACCTATACATAAGTAAATCGTATTTATTAACACTTGTTGAATATCCCTTGGGGATGTTTTCCAATTTTTTTAAATTCAAATTTAGAAAATCATACTTTATTATTACCATCAGTTGAGATTTTATGAATCTACATCCTTCTTTTAATTATTGTGTTCGGGACTTCAACTATGGTCATATTATTAATCATGATGCATAATTTATAGTTTGACATAACCATTATTTTTCTAACTCTAAATCCCCTTCATCCAATTTTTTCATTGAGGTAATCTAGGCATTATCCCTCACACAAATGGTTTCTTCTAGTTACATTGGTTGAAAAAACAAAATATGTGTACATGATTGATGAAACATTATGGAAATAGGAAAATTTTCATAACATAAAAGGAATTTGACAGAAAAATGCCTTATTCATTTACATTATCATAATTTCAAGTAGTTACAATAGTTTAACATATATCATCCATCCAATGGCCAGAAGGCCTTCATTTTTTATTTATTTTTGATAATCCACCTTTCAAGGGGTGTGGTGGAAACCTTACAAGGCCCATAGGAGTAAGTATTAAATGGCTCGTAGGCCTTAGAGGAATTTATTTCCCGTAGCCTTCATACATTACATACAACCCAGACTAACTACATGGAACTACTCCTCCCTAGCATATTCATCGATAAATAAGCTCTCCACCTTCACATGGTTGTTCAATGAGGCTATCATGTGCTTTCACAAGCTTGTACTAATGGTAGGTGTCATACCCTCGCATTATTTCAATCCATGTAGCTTCTACTGTGGTGAAAGCTCTTTGATCATCCTTTTTATAGAGCTTGTTACTTGTAGTTTTTCTGGTTTTCATCGGCACTTAAGGTGGCCCAATGGCCTTGAGGTGGCCCAAAGGCTTGGGTGGCCTAATGGCCTTAATGGACTCGGGGACCAAAACTGTTTCCCGTGTACTATCTATTCTATAATGGCATCCACATATATTATCCAAAAGTGATATATTTCAATAGAAGAAACCTACACAATTGTTGTATTTATTTTAGGACATCATCAATACATAATTTCATATATATTGTTCAGAAAAAGGTTCTCTAACTGAAACACTAATATTAACTAATTAATATTAAAAAATATCCTAACTAATTACTAACATAATTAAACCCTACTCTAACACCAACTATTGAGAACAAAGCTAATCATGAATTAAAGAATAATATAATTTAAGGATTTTAGTAAGACATCCCAATATTATTCACATAAACCAAACCTTGAATGGTTTAGTGCCTTTGAAAATAGATAATGCTTCTAATGAATTTGTTAAGTACGAGATCTACTTCGTCACATGTCATTGTGTCTGCATGATGGACTTTATTGTACCCCACATTCCTTCTTTCCAATGTTAGTTGAAATTTATCACTTCTTTAGAGTTTTCTACTCCATGATAAAAATTAGATGATTGGAAATCAATTCCTCCTTCCATTTATTCCTCGTAGGAATTCATCACCCAGTCTGGGTATCACTTATAGATATAACATGTTTATCATGATACTAAATCTCGGTGCCATATCTAGGTGGATGTGGGTTAATTACACTACTTCTGTATAAGCATTAAAAGGGTTCTAGTTATGGAATCATCATTCATTTAGGAGAGTAGTCATGTTGGGGATCAGTGGAATGTCTATATCTTTGAACATTGGATCACTAGTATTCTTCCTTATAAGAGGCCTTCTCAAGGGAGTGTAACTCAAGGAATCATGTTGAAAGAATTGAGGATCTTATACCCATGGAATATTTTTTGAGATTTTCATCAACTATACCATGTTTAAAATGGGGAATTCCTCATGTTAAACATATTTCCGAGACAAATTGGTGATATTATAATGTCCAATAGAAACAGATCAGGTAGGTGGTTCCTTAGGATAGAACACCTAGATGGTTTAACAGATGTATGGATAAAAATTTACAATGATAGAAAACCCGAGGTGGTGCATCTCATAAAGATAATGTTTCACATAGTGAAGGATAATGTGGAAACCACTATGTGATGACAGGGGAAGTGCTCCATTAAAAGAGGAACCCCATGGTATACCATTTTTTATGATTGATCATCTTGGAGTCTCCAGCGTATATTGTTTAGATTATAAGGATACAAACCCATGTAGTTAAAATAGACTATTTAATTCTTAAACATGGATAGTTGACTTTAACAAGTGGATGAATCCTAATTGGATGAATATAAAATGTGTGGGGAATATTCATGGCTAGATTCCAAAGTTCATTAAGGATGTGGATTCCATGATATCACTAGGATGTTGTGGCCCAGGTCAGAATCAGGATGGAAATGCAGGATGTTATAATGGAATGGATGGATTATGGATAATGATGCAACTAAAACTTAGGGAGGCTTCCCACTTATACCATTGGTTTGGAATCAATGTCCATTTAGTTCAACATGGGGTGCTGAGACACCTGAGGAGGTGGCCCATGAGAATGGAACACATGGATGGGGATCCGAAGGAAGTGTAAACTATGGTTAGGGAATGATCATTCTAAGACATAGAAACTATATGGAAATAATAAGATGGAATTTTTTTATGGGATTGAACCATTCAGAGGCCTCGTACGTACCCTATTTAGGTAAAAAGGATAAAATACTACGTAGTTCTGGATATGGGGCATATAGTTAGTGAATACGGATGGATAGAGTCCCAAAAACATGTTGGGGATTACATAAGGGTTGAAACCCAAATGGATGAATCAGAATACCTTAGGGAGGAGTATTGGAGGGATGTGTCCCAAAAACTGTTGATTTCACATCATTAAGGTACATCCCTATGAGGGATCCCAACGGTTTACCATTGGTTAGGATTGGACATCATAGAGGGTTTTAAGTTACCCTGTGTTGAGGAAATGGATCAAAACCCATATAGTTCATCAATGGTGTATGGTTATATGCACTGAGGTGGGCTATGTGGATATTTGGTGTGTGGGTAGGGATTACATACTAAGGATTCCTGGGGTGGATAGACAATAATTCCAATGGTGGCGAACCATGGGTGGTGTTTCCCATGAAGGGAATATTACAAACTATGAAGTATAATATGAATACTATTGAAGGTGGATCAGTGAGGTTTCTCCCCTAGGATGGGGCACCGAGGTTTACTGATAGATGCATCAATATGCTAGTAGAGGCAGATCCTAGGTGATTTGTCTCATAATGGGATGATGAAACATCATGAAGGATGATATGAACACCACTATAGGTGGATTGGGGAGGGTTACACCCTAGGAGGGGAACCATGGATTACCTATGGATGGTATAGACCCTCATAGATGCATTATACGTACCAGGATTTTGAGGAAAGGATCAAATCCCATGTAGTTCAATTGTTCAATTTAGTTTAATGTCATATAATGAGGTCGATAGTTAACTGATGAGAATTAGATAGGGTTTGTGGATTGTTGGGCCTGAACCACGAGGAGGATTCCAATGTACCCAAGTCAAATAGGGATCAATTTCTACATAGTTATGTAACTAGAGAGTTATGGATTATACCTAATAAGGAAGCCCAAACATGTGATTTGGGCTTATACATTGGAGTGGCATCATGGGTGGAGATTCAGTATCCTGGTTGATGGTTAAACCAAATACCTTAGGAGTAAATATCATTATGAGAAACAAGAGGAATTAGTATACCAGAAACTCATGTCATAGATGATGTTTTGATAAGAAATGATGGGGGTCTTATGTGTGGAAGTTTCCCATCCATCTATATGGAGTAAAAAATGGTTTTAATCACTATTATGTGATAAATAATCTTGGGTGATGCTATGGAGTGACAATGGTGTTCATGAGTATTACACGTTAAAGCATCCTGGGTGCCACTAGGGATCAAAAATGAGGAATGGGGTTAAATGTGAAGGAATCCTAGGTTCCTCTAATGAGATAAAATAGTGTGAATGGGTCATAGTGGGGGAACCAACCCAAGTGCCTCTAGGGAGTGACAATGGTGAACAGAGCTTATACGTGGAAGCATCTCAGTTTCCTTTAAGAAGAGTTAGTTGTGTTAATTGGAATTACACATGGGAGCTTCTAGGGTGCTGCTGGGAGGCATCAATTAATGGTGAATGGGGACTATATATGGAAGCTTCACAGACAAGGGGAGATGATTTCACTTGGATAAAGTTGAAGTAATAGTGGTAAAGTTGTGGTTGAGCCTCAATGAGGTATCTTAAATATCTTAGTTGAAAGAGAATCAATGTCCATGTTTTTCTGGATAAATGAATTGGTGATTATACCTAAGGAGGAGGCCAAAACATGTTGTTAAGGATTATTCATGAATACATAATGTGGTAAAAGAAGATGATTGTGTCTTACACCTATAGAGTATGCCAATGGAATTGGTGTGCATTATAGTCACAACTAATCACTAATTATAATTTATTCATGAGTTTTTTCCAAACCCATAGGAAGTTTTAGACTATATTGTTGGATTAAAATGCCCTATAAGAGAGGATACAAGGGGTATGTCCCATAAAAGGCTGATGTCATACTCTGGAGGCCGATAAGAACACCTATGGATAGGGGTTGTTGATGTTAACCCCTAGGAGGGTGGCACCAAGGTTCACCCTATATTGGGATTGAATCTCAGGTATTCATCCAATATAACCTGTTTAATATACAGGGATCAAAACCCATATAGTTTGTTGGATGGTGTGGGGTATGCATTGAGACTACCCAGGGTGCTGAAATGGAGCAGCAATAGTGGTTGGGGCTTTCACATGAAATATACCCATAATTTCTTCCTCATGTCTATCCATGAGGGCATCCCATGTGTATTGAATATAGTAAGAATTTAGTTTGAGTTCATGTGATTGGACGAGGCCTATATTCTCATGATCATGACATGAGGAATCTTAAACATTATTGATGAGAAATATTGTTTATAAGTGATATGTCATGATTAAATTTAACGTCATGTAGTGAGGATTATATAGTACAAATTTAACATAATATTATAGGGACCACTTGGAGGAAGATTCCTAGAAATGGTTGGTGTGGGATTTATGTAAGATTGGCCCTTTCTGGTTCTAATGGAATGGAACATAGGTTATGGGGTTTGATGATTTTCTTGAAGAAAATTTTCACTCATGGTTCTCATGGAATCCATGATGATAACCTTGAATCATTATGTGGAAATGGGACCATGTATAATAGGTAGACTCATGATGATTCAATGATTGTAGAGGAGTATCTCAAATCATCAAATTCTAAGGGTGGATTGTGGGTGGTCATAAGGGCCCAAGCTAAAATAGTCATTGGACTAAACCAAAAGATGTTTCATGTAAGACTGGATATGATCATGATTGGATATGTGGAGGATGAAATTCTAACATGATGGATATGTTCCACACTAGTGCATGAAAAAAAATTCCCTTTGAAATATTTCACAAAGTATTGGGTTTTCAGGGATGACCAACGTTGTGTGAATTGGGAGGTCTTGCAGAAAACTGAATTGATCTTAAAAGAGGCCATTATAGGATCAAACAATGATGGGCCTATATAAATGTACGCCAAAGGGGTACACATTACACATGATATCTATATAGAGAGTTCTAATCTTCCACACTAGTGTGGATGATCAATCCATCATGCAGAAGAGTGCTGACTGACCTCTAGAATATAACCATGACAAATAGGGTGCCCTTCTATATAAAGGAAAATATCCTAACATCAACACATAATATTTTGTGTGTGTGAGAGGTGTTTTGTATAGCTACATCCGAAGACATGATGGGCACGTGTGTATTGGGCCACTTGACATCATCGTTATCATATAAGGGCTTCTCGAGTGGAATCCAATATGGCCTGAACATCACAAAACTTTCATGCATATTCCAAGGTATGTTTTTCTGAACTTCACTGAAAATTCCCAACATACATCACAATTGGTGAGTAAGGGTATTCCATGCACTTAATTGAATCTCTTGTGACCTTCCACACTTTTTTGGAAAAAAATTAGGCTTCATAATATGAGCACCCTTACATCAAATAACTATAACTTCTGACATGTAACTCTATTTGGGCTCTACAACCATTAAAATAGAAGCCCGTAAAATGGTCTATGGTGTTTGATCATGAATAAAGGAAATCATTTTATCCTTTAAATGTTTTTTATAGTTCTAATATATACATGTACATAATATATTTGTACACTTGTGACCATTTATAAATACGAATGCTCATCTAGTCCCTTTTAATGAAATCTCAAAAGGTATAATAATATTCATATGCTAGGGAATGCAATAATTATAAATAGGTGATCTCAAACACTCTGTAAGTGAAAAAACATATCCAAACATGAAGGAATATATGAAGAAGATATTTATATCATAGTAAATGATCCAAAGAATATATATATATATATATATGATAATCATAAAAATTTTGGACACACATAATATTGTTAAATTATCATTATTAAAATATTATATTTGTTAATATTCTCAAAACATTTCTCAATGTTCCTATAACATGTGATCACGACATGAAACTATGAAATACATTAGAAATAGTACATAATCAGGAGAATAAGGAATTTAATGGAAATATATTTTGTCTTGAAAATTACAATCCAACATGATTAAAACAAAGATTTGTAACCAATTTAAAATCAGAGTAAAAAATTTTATATAACACCCATTATTCCCATACCTATGCGAAAAAATTCTTTATGAACATGCCTAAATTTAGTTAATCCATCATTACCACTACTTTGTGAACATAATCATTATGTTGACCTATTAGAATATCATGGGATATAATCCTAAACAATTTTACTGAAGGAAAATATATAACCATAGTAATCAACATCTATAAACAACTATATCACTTAAAATCAATCATGATCATATATTAAATAAACCAAGAAAAAATATTTTATTTTCTTAAAAATAAAAAATATATTGATCTTATGAAATCAGTGGTTATAAAAATATAAATTTCAAAAAAGGATCGAAACAAAATAACATATAGAGGTTGATGGTATCATCAATTAATTACATATAAAATATAAAGGGTAATTAGATATTAAAATAAATATGTTCAAAATGAAATATTCAAAACATCAATGCAAAAAATATAATTTTTTAAGGGTATGGGGAGAATTTTTAAAAAAAACATAAATCGTACGAACTAAAAAAAATTAAATTAGAAGAGTTTTTAAAAATGATACGTATTGATACAATAAAAAACTCTTATTCTGAAATAATATTTCATAATCGATAGTGGATTAAATACATAATGTTTTTGAAAGTGGTATGTTAAAATACAATGTAAACATTTACTTTAAAATGAATCCTTAATAATATTGAACTAAAAATGAAATATATTTTTTAAAAAATGAAAATTAAAAGTAATAGAAATATTTTACTTCTGAAAGAATAAGTAAATATATATAATTGAAAATTTCATAATGTTGATAAAATAAAATTTGGAGTGTATGATAAAACAATTTATTATTAATGGATGAAAAAACATAGTGATCGTTTTGCAATAAGCATTCTCAAAGGAAAAATTATTAAAAATATGAGGAAGAAATTATTTTTAGATGAATAAGAGGTATAAAATGAATCTATTGAGATAAAAAAATATTGGTTTCCAATAGTTAAACGATAATAGTATTGGGTTGTGAAAACAACAATATAGAGGAAAATACATTTAAAGATATGGGATTTTTTTCTTACCAAAAATTAATTTTTGAGAAGCATTATAATTATTGAGGAAGAATAAATTTCTTTAAAACACGACTTACATAAAATATAAAATTTTTATCCATCCAAAAATCATCATAGGTTAGAGTATTCCAGTCATGAATTATAATAGTCAATGTAGAGTGATTAGGACCCAAAGAAGAGAATTGTGTCATAAAAACCCCTTACTACCATTGTTACATTTGAATAAAATTTCCATGAGATATAAAAACATAAAAATACAATAAAATATCATGAAATATAATATAATAATTTTACCAAATGTAAATTAATTATTGTTTATTACATTTAAAATGAAACATGGTTTATATAACAAACATATCATATGGGATTTAAAATTTCTGATAGATCGACCTTAACATGTTTCATATCTTAGTTTGTGATACTCTAACCCCATATAAAATAGACATGTCTAACATAAAAACCTATTTATGAAAATAAATTGTAAATATTATACTTTTTCAATCATTATATATATTTATTTATCATGATTTCATTAATTAGTAATAGCATATTTTGAATATCCGGTATTAATAACATTAACTAATTTTTACATGATTGATAATGTTGTTATCATTAACCAATATTTGATTAAATTTAAATCATTAATATAACATTTTTAATTCTTTAATACATATATTATGATTATTTAACTTTTTCATATTCCATTCCACATTTTTTGTTACGTAGTGTGAAACCAACTTGGGAACCGCTTATTTTGGTAGTTTTTATGATTAAATATGATATATTAATTAATTGTTATATGCCTTATACAGAATTAACTTAGCCATATAAAAATTATTATTTTGTTATTAAAAGACGGTAATATTTTTATTTCTTCCCTTATCCAGTGATGATCATTTTTTAAATCATCATTCATATATGAGGTCAAACCATCCAAACCATGAAAATCAATTTCCTCACTATGTGGATATGGTCATATTTGTGTTACATTAGACATTATATTATTTTATCAGTAGAATAATGATATTAAATTTATTTATTTTATTGGTTGACCATTATTTTACACTTTTTAGATTATTTTTGAAATTCTATATATAAAATGAAAATCATTTCATCTTGGAATTAGCGGCATTAAACTATACACGTTTGGAATTTGGTCTTCTAAATCCTTGAGAGGGGTTGAAGGTAGATTTTAAATTTTAATTCATGAATTGTAATTGGATGAGTTATATCATATTTTTTAATCATTACTAAAATTTATACCATCTATTAATAGAATTAATTAAAATAAAATGATGTTTCTTTGTGGAGGTGGTATTCTGCGAAATTCTCTAATAATGATCTTTTTTTTCTATGGGGATGGAAAAGAATAACTAATGGTTTTAAAAATAATTTAAAAACATATAAATATAATAATTATACTTAAATGAACACATTGTATTTGTTATGAGAAATTTTTTATAGTTTGAAAATGAATATTTTCTTATGAATGTTCTAATACATACATTGGAGACATGATTTAATTCTGTGAGATTCCACTAGAATAAAAAAAGTTCAAACTATTAGTGAATATGGGATTGTGTCTATTGAATAAGGTTTTAGGTAGAGTTAAATATAATATTTTAATGATGGACTTATATATATGTATATTATTTAATGGGTGTTAGTGATAACCATATATTTAAGGGGAAAGGGAATATTTGGAACCACCCTCAATATTTTAATCATGTGATGAATCAATTAAAATGTCAATGTCTCTAGAATGTTGAAATAATTGAGTGTGGGTGACTTTTGATTGATTATGAGTACAAAATTTATTGACACACATGTTTTAAACATATTATATGGTCTTTTTCCATCATATTTTTAAATTTTACACAATTATTATTAATCATGGTTATTAATTTTTAACTATGTGAATTTATGTTTGATTAAAAAATAAAACAAAAAAATTAACAAAATTCAGTTTTTTGGAATAAAAAATTACATCCATTTAATAAAATAAAATATATAGATATAATAAAATTAATCATTATTTGAAAATGTGAGATTTTTAAAAAGACAATTTGATTAGAAAAATGAAATTTTGACTATAATTTATTCTTATTCTTATTTAGTATTTATTTCCAACAAAATGTGTTTTAATGTCTCAAACCGGACTAGATACAATGGCACTCTAATAACCAAGCCAATATCGACCTATCCCAATGGTCATTCCCGATCCCCACAGGTTGGTGAAAAGCACATGTAATCAAGAAATATGAATGTTGGAGCATATTTTTATGAAACATAATAAAATAAATAGATACAAGAAAATATACATTCAAGAGAAACTTTATAGAAAGAACCGTACGAGAAGTCAAATAGGTGTAAACAACCCAATGAAACCATAATGTACCATTAAGCATGATAGAAAACCAATTACTAGTGGAACAATATTAAAATATCCAAGTATAAATTACTAGAACCCCTTCCAAATTGTGTGTTTCCCTTAATCAACCATGGAAGAAGATAATCTACAAATAGTGGAAGGCACGTGTATGTTGTGATCTAAAATCCCAGTAGTTTCTAACCAAGGATTCCATATTATGATTCCACGATTTATTACCCAAATAATACATTCAATTTTTTTAATAAATAGGCATGGTGGTTCGAAAGAATGTTTAAAAAAATCATTCATTACATTTCAATTAACTGAAATACTTAAAAAATAGATAAATAAACATTTTTATATTAAAAAATCAATTTAAATTCATAAAGAATGTCAAAAATTGTTTACTAACAATGTAATATATATCAAATAATTAACAATGATAATAACTACTATCTACAAAGAGGTACAATAGTTACAAGTTATGGGATCCCCAGATAATTATAAAAGGAAAATGTAAATGTGCTAACTTGTCCCCTTGAAACTAGCCAATGAGGACTGACAAACAAACCATTGGGGAAAATATCTATCTATGTGTTCTAGTTAGAGTTTTAAAGTGTAAATCCACTACTTGGGAAATTCCAACCTATCATGTTTATCCAAAATAAATCCATAACTAAATAGGTTTGTATGTGATCAAACATAAATCCATAATGGGAAATTAATTTTATAACTATTTATAATAAAATTTATATCAATTTTATATTTCAAAATAATAATTTCAATATAAAATACAAAATTATTTTTAATCAAATTATGTCTTTTTATAGGATAATAATAATAATTTTCTATCAAATCAATATAATCCAATGTTTCTCTAATTAAATGGGAAATAATTTTCAAAAAATAAAATTATAAAATATTCCTTCCAAAAAACCCTTAAACATGCCCTAGTTGAATAGAATAATGGGATTTCCCTAATTTTATTCAAAATCATATCCAAATCCCTAATTCACTCAAAAAAGGTTTTTAATAAACCAATTTAAATAAATTTAATTCAAAACATAAAATCTAGGATTAAAGAAGTTGTCTAATCTTAAACGAAACCACAAATTGAAGATCATGGGATCATGAAAATAATAGTTTAAATAGGAAACATGGGTGAAGAACGTTGGAAAAGGGGATTCCAAAATCAAACCTAAAATCAAGATCTGAGAAAATGGGGACTATATCCTCAAAATATAAGGATATCCATTGTCCCCTAAGGTTGAGATAGGAATAAAGAGGGATAGAAGGAATTGGGGGGATGCATACCATGAATGGATATAATGAAGATCTCTTAGCTATTTTCCACCTTGAAAGGGGATTATATGAGACAAAATCGGTTCTTAGTCGGCAAAAAATGTAGGGAAAATGAAATAGGTCAAGAAAGGCCTAAATAGGGATAAAATGGGTGGAGGTTATGAATTTTTAATGAAATTTCATATAAATAAAATTCTATTAAACTATTTCTTGGGTAGGGATTCATGGTTGGCCAAATAGTGCACCTTTTACATGTTCCCCTACAAGATGGGTTGCATAATTTCTCCTTAGTGGAAACATTGTTTTTCAAAAATTCTTCCTACCATGAAATCCCTCCCTACCAGGTTTTTCATGTTATTAACTAGCATGGTTCACTATTTAGGAATACCATGGACCAACCATTCACAACAAAAAATCCCATTGAAATTTCCAAATATTCACCTGAAATATACATAAATCAAACCCAACAAAAACATGATATAAAGAGGGTTTAAAGAGTAACTAAAAAATGTAACTGGATGTAATATCTTCCCCACCATAGAAACATTATTTCCACAAAAATCATGTAATTAATATTCTATGTCAAAAATATGAAGCTAATACTCTCTTATCAGTGTGCCCTTCTCCCAAGTATCATGTGTATTATAACCATGATACCATATCACAAGAACAAAATGAATTTTCCTCCCATGAATCCAATTTTTTTTTAAAAATTCACCTATCCAAATAGTATCAAAAGTCACATATAAATTAGGCTCAACATCATGATCACTCTCTCTCAGAACAAGAGACGGATCAGAATGATACAATCAGAGCTGTGATACATGGAATAAATTAAATATTGATATCATTTTTGGAAAAATTATAAATAGAAATAAACCCTCCCAACTAGCTAATAAATATAAAATGGTTTTACAAAATAAGCAACAAGTTTCCCATGCCTCCAAAGCTGTTGGCGACCCCTACAAGGTGAACCATTTAAGATCACCTACTCACCAATTGGAAATTCCAATGGTCTTAGGTGATGATCAACATATGATTTATACGAGCACTATGCCTTCAAAATTCTTAGACAAATCAACTAAATACTTTCTATCATTTCTTAAATAATGCTTGGACAAAACAGGTAAAATTATTGATCACTGAATAAAAAAATAAATCTATACAAGGACGACCATAAAGGGCCTAAAAAGATCAATTCTGATCATGTATCATTAAATTTTGTCATATGAAAACACAAAAAACACTATCGGATCATCTAAATACCCAAAAATTATAGGACACATGAGTGAATCATATCATTATCAAACTATATATCTTTTTTTGTCTCTTCATCTAACTATGTATGGTATTTTAAGCTCAAACAGACCTGAGATACTAGTTTTTCCTAGAGGCCTCTCAAAAAGAAACAACTGAACCAAGGATCTCTATCAAAAATAATCACAATGGGATGATATGGAATCCAATGATCTCTTTCACATAGATATTTCAAAACTCATAAATATTGGTTGTATCATAGATGGGTATAATGTGAGAAAATTTCATTATCTTATTGTTCCTAAACCCATATCATAATCTTTATACTCTTGCCTCACAAAAACCAAACCAAAAATTACATAGATATATCAGTCCACTAACACATCAGGACTGGATGTGGCTAAATAAAACTAGATGGTTTCTATGTCTTGGCCTTAACATATTGTCTTGTAAAATAATGAGATACTCAATTATAAATTCACATTCTAGTAAATAGCCACTAGAATTTTTTATTCATTTCATATAACATATTCATGTTTCTTTGGTAAACATACCATATGGAACAATGGACATTCGCCATAACAATGTTTCATACCAATAATAGTTCCAAAAAATGATTCTAACAAAATAGACTTCCCTATGTGGAGAACAAAGAGTATGTAATTGTATCCCCACCATATTTAGAGTTTTTAATGCTATATAACTCATTATAAAGAATTTATTCTTGAGAAGTCATCTCAATAAGAGAGGAGGTCAACTGAACACTCACTAATGTATCCTCGTCCCCATATTCGCAAACACCAATTTGTTACTATGAAAAAAATCCATCATGTTCAACTATTATAATTATTTCTTCCTAGCCTTGTTCAAATGTTTCCTTATTAAAAAATCAATAATGAAATTACCATTATTTTGGGTATAGGTGGCGGTGATGTCTAACAATAACATGTATTCCACCCAATGCCTGTAGAGACCCGAAGCCTGACGTACATTGACATTACATTACATTTTCGGAATACTTAGTACATAACAAAAACACACACAAGGATCGTAATAGTTTAGTGTCTTTGGAAACTTGGAATATAATCTTCTAAACGTGGTGAAATATCTTTAACATCTCCCATAAAGATCTTCTTTTTTTTTACCTAAAACCTTTCTTTATATCCTGGGGAAAAGGAAACAAAAAAGAGTGAGTTCAAATGCTCAGTAAGGGTAAAAAAAAAGAAATATCAATCACATCATATTCATAAGAACATAACATTTTGGAAATCTTATCCTGCAAAAGAGAGCATAATTTCATAACATGGGATAAATCATGGCAGTGAAATGTAATCACAATAATCATAACTTAAAACATTAAACTTTGTGGAATTCACACATAATCATAGAGAATCATTTATTGTTATTCAAGACTCATTGCTAAGACTATCTTAGTGGACAAAGTCCCTTTCTGAACGGAGTCACCCTCGTTTCAGTCCTGTTTCACTGAACCGGTATAACCTACCGTTCCATCCATGTCTATCTCATGAGATATAAAATCTTTACCCAATGCATTGGAGGGATATATAGGTCCCACCCATCTCATAATGAAACCATTCTTATGTGTTCCACAAAAATCATAAATCATATATCATTGCATAACCCATGTAATAAAAATGGGATTCTTAAACATCGTGACATCATAAAACAATTCATATAAGATAAAGGAATTCATAAAAATAATTCCATCACAACATAATCAAACCAATGTAATAATAGGGATAAAAACAGAACCCTTTATTATCTTAGATGGAAAATAATTTTGATAAAACACTTGAACTCCGTTCTTGAGGAAAATATCCTTTCTTATTCAAAAACATTTTTCCTTTCCTAACATGTCATACAACTTTAAACTAAAAGAAGTTGATTAAAAATAAACTTGAAAACTTGTAAAGGAAGATTCTTGGAAATAATGTTTTAAAAATCCATTCATTCCGTATAAGTTAAAAAAATATTCTTCTCGTACTTTTGTCGTAAAAGTCAAAAAGTACCTCGTACGAAAAATGACAAAAGATTCCTTTCATATATTTTACTAAAAACTCACCGAAGGGTAAAATTGTATTTAAAAAATTGTAGTTAGATATAAATAACATTACATATTGAGAAAACATGGATGTGGATGATAAAATACACCCCAGTAAATACCAAAGTATAAACAATCTCGGATAAAAATGTGATTGTGATATTTCCCTTACCTTAGGTCCGATTTACTTCGTAAGTTTCCAAACCTCCTGTATAATGATTTAAATAATTTCATTTACTTATTACAGAATCATATTCATTGTTATTATATCATATATGGTTCACTTATGACTTTATATTACCCGTTCTTTTGTAAATTCATGTTAAAGTAGCGTTTTGGGTAAAATCGTCTCATTTGTCGTTCGTGTTTTAACTTGTAATTATTCATATGATTACTTAGATCTTTATTAATTAATTATAGAATATAAAACATGATTTATATATAATATATATTCATAATATACATATATATAATGGATCGATAAATGGAAATAAATACACCGTTCATGGAGACGGTAGGTCGTACGTACGCATGAACGCTGTTTTCTTTTCGTTATTGAATTGAGTGGAATTAAGTAGATGACATACATATATATACACATAAATCCAGTAGATTTATAATGTCATATATTTCATTATTATTTCAATATATATTTATAATCATTCTTAAATGGTTAACATGGAGAATGAATCTCATCGCGTCGTGGAGACGGTAGTCCGTACGTACGCACGAGCGATGATATCGTTCTCATGATCGTGGGACTGTATTGGAGTGTATGTATACTATTTCAGAATCAATATCACTTTAAAATAATAATATATAGTTATTATTTACACCATTATACCCATCCAAGTAAGGTGGTGGTGGAAAATAGATTTCACCACGCCGTGGAGACGGTATTTGGTACGTACGCATGCGCGGTGATTTCGTTTTCCGTAGGATGGATAGATGGTGAAATAGGATTTTTTAATACTTATAATAACATATCCGTATATGAGTGATACTGATGTTATTACTTCACAATGAAACAACCTAATAAGAAGAAGTGGAAGAAGAAATAAAGGTGAAAGAATCGGTAACGAAAATTACCTCTTCTTTGAAGTGCTTCTTTGAGACCTCCTTTTAGGGCACTAAAATGGGTCTTTGAATAAGACCATAACCTCTATGATGTTTTTAGGGAAGTGTAGAAGAGAATTTAGCAGGTTTTGGCCGAGCTTGAAGGCTCAAAGTTGTGTGAGGAAGAGAAGGAGGAGGTGCCCTTTTATAAGGGAGGAGAGGGGCACCTTTGGAATAACTAAAAATATTATTTTATTATAAAGTCAAGTTCGGTTTTAAATAGCTCAAAATTGATTTATTTAGTGGATAAGGTGGGGATGGGTCGAAAACCTCTCATCAAATATAATTTAGACAAGTTTAGGTTCCTATTTTAACCTTATCATTTAGATTTAACATTAAGTTAAATAATTTTACTTTTACCGTGTCTTCTTGTGTTCTTACACTATAAGGTTAATAAACATACTATAAGAAGCCAAACGAACCCCAAGTTATTTATTATTAATATATAAAACCTTATATAAGTCATTTGGCCGAACCGTAGATTTTTAGTAATAAAATAAGAATTAATAATATAATATTTGTTTTAAAAACTATTTTATGTCAGTTTTGACACTATTTAGTAATTGATTTTTGTGAAAATCATAAGAGAATGAAAAGTTCGAAAAAAGTTAATTAAATCAATACTAACATGTCATATTAACCTATAAAATTAGTGTAATTCATAAAAAGTCTCAAATTATATTTCTTTGGGTATTTATAACATCAATTATGTCAATATTTCATTAATAATATAATTACAGCATAATTGTTGTGTCATAAATAAATTAAATTATTTAACATCTAAAAATTAAAAATAAAATACAATTCTGTAGGAAATCGTTTTAGCTTTCTAATGAATATTTATAGTCTAATTTATCTTATGTATAACCCCATATTAAAAATGTTTTAGTAAATAAACTTTGATTTTAACTCTTTTAACCCTTCTTTATATAAATTAATAATAAATGTCCTAATCTAATCCAAGTGGGCCTAAATGGTCATATTTTATTCCTAAGTTTGTTTTTGGTCGAAGTAAACTTGTCCAATAGAATTAGGACACGTGTTAGGGTAATAATAATATCATTTCTACCCTTAATTACCCTATTTACTTTTAACCGTGGTAAAAAAAAAGTAAAAAGTCACTATTCACCAAAAAATTATTTTCATCTCATTGAACCACATTTTACTTACTGACATCAACCGTGTCTCTCGTATTTTTAAAATTCCACTCACAGAAGCGGTAAAATTAAGTTTTATGAACAATTCAGTTTTTTTAGCTACCACTTAGTGGTTTCACTATTAAACAAAAATTCAAAGTTTTCAGAAAAATACCAAAAATTAGGCCTAAGCTATATTTGATATTACGAACTCAAAAATGATTTCTATTTTAACAAATTCAAAACATATCAGTTGCATTAATTAATTTAAAAATTAATTCCCGTCGTCAAAACAAATAGCGTGTTCTTAAGAGATAATAACTATCAAAAGATTGACACTTGTTTATGTCTGGTTTAAATGTGAAATTACATCCAATGACCAAAATTGTATTAAATTGTGAAAATATATTTTAAATATACTTTAAAACCACTCAAATTAATAATTTATCACTATTAATTATTTTGATTGAAAAAAGTTGTTTTTAATTAAAATTTCGTAATTTTCACTATTCATCAAAATATGAAAGTTATCCGAAAATCACCAAAATTTCACCCTAAGCTAATTTCGATATTACAAATCGAAAAATGAATTCCATTTTGAAAAATAAAATTTAAAAAATTTCAAAAAGTGGTTATTACTATTCATAACGGCTAGTTTTAATAATATTTTAATAGCATATTGTTGTTTAGTGAAACTCGTTATTGCGTACTACACACGCTATCGAGGAAGGTCGCAATTGCGTGTAATGCAAGGAAAATCAAGGATGCGTGTTGTGAAAGCTCCTTTTGGTGTAGCGTACAACACAAGATATTAGTGAAATTAAAAAGAATATTTTTCATAAAATCTTTGGCTGTTACATTCTACCCCCCTTAAAATGAATTTCGCCCTCGAAATTCGTCGGGGTTATAAATGGTTTACTATTCGAAAGTTTCTTTAATAGAAACCCACATCGTAAAAAGGAATACTAAAACCAATATTTAAAAACTAAAGGATTAAACGTAACAGTTACCCAAATAAACTAATCACTGGGTTTCCACATAGGTGAAAATATGGATATGGAAGAAAAATCTAACCATCATGTTCTGATGGAGAGTGGTAGAGAACATGGCTATGAAAAAGCCAACAATCACAAATCCATAAATTTGTGACGATCTAAGGTACCATCTGATTAATCAGATATAAGAGCACTAGGACAACATTTTTGGTTTTCAAGATCGTTTCCCTAAAGTTGAAAAATTTGAATTAGAATAAATACTTACTTTATTTTGGTACAATCTCACTGTTGTTCGTGCCTTGAACAATTTCCACTTCATCTCTTAAATAAATGAGGTTGAATTTGTTATTCGTGAAGTGTTAGCAGATCATGTGATAGAATGACGGGTCATTCCATCTGTCTCAAACAAAAGGTTAGCAAAAGTTATTAAATATACATAAGTCATTCTATAGTGAGATTAATCATATATGGTTCCTAAAATGGACTTATACTTCATATATCATACAACTTAATATAATAAAACTAGTTTCTACTAAACAGGGACTTCCTGTAGGCCAGTGGTAGGCGATAAAGGCCAGTCACACTTCGGTTGTGGGTTCGATTCCCACAGCCTTGTCCGACGCGATGGGCTGTCGCCCGTCCTGCAGGTTGTCCTTTTTCTAAAGCTATATTACTATAAAATCCCATCAATAATATCGAAAAACGTTTTATCCTAACTTATGTCCAACATAATCCATTCTAATCTTTAGTCTTATCTAAAATACTTCGGTCCAAGCTCATAGTATAAAGAAAATGATTACTTGAAATGTCACAGAATAATCACGTGAATTCCATCATTTATCCCCCATATATCATAAGATATATCTTGTTGGTCAAATTAAAAACATGTGAATACCTTAATCATGTATTCTCTTGAATAATGAATACCCATTGAACCTTAGTGAAAACATGAATGCATTTAAAAGTTAACACTTTCCACATACCAATATCCTCAAAATTCTATACACTCAAACCATGATATCACTTAGTCCTTATATCAATCATGAGCTCATGAATACAATCAAACATCTCATTATCTTCTTATCCCTTCATTATGCTCATATCATCTATTTACCAAAAATGTCTCAATCACTTTTCATGGTTACCGGTACCATAAAATTATTGAAAACCACAATAGACCAAAACATAAATATTCCAATATTCTACGATACTATATACAAAATTATTTTGGAATCCCATTACATAAACACTTAATCATTCCACCACATCGTTGTCATATTCAACATCGCCAATAGTGATCGCATGTGACTTCCCTTTGTCCTTTGCCTTAAGTGGTTTCTCATGTTGATCATCACTAACCCTTGGATTAGGGCATTTATTAGCATAATGCCCCATTTCCTTGCACTTGAAGCATTGAAGTGTTGGTGGTGCGTTCTCTGCAGTGTTTGCTTTATTCACATCATTAGAAACCATTTTTCCATTACCTCGACACTCAGCTGCTCGATGACCTTATTTTCCACACTTAAAACATTTTCTAGTCCCTTTAAGAGAATCTCCACCATGCTTCTTTCCACACTTTGAGCATAAGGAAACATTCATCTTCGTTTCACCATTATTCTGAGATTTCTCCTTGAACTCCATCTTTGTTTTCTTGTCAAAACCATCAGATGGATATGTAACACCAACTTCCATTTCTACCTTGATAGTACAACGCACAATTTCCTCATAGCTACTGAAGTCTCTTATAGCTAATGCCCTTCGAAGACTTGATTTTAAGCCACTAAAAAATCGATCAACTTTACTTTCAGGTTGGATGATAATGCCAGATGTATACCTTGAAAGTCTTGTAAAATTTTCTTTGTCTATACCAACAGATTCATCATCCTTTTTCTTTAGTTCAAGAAACTCCTTCTCCATCTTTGTTCGAAGAATACGAGGGAAGTACTTATTGAAAAATAAGTTCATGAACTCGTCCCATTCCATGGACTCAATTTCACCCCTTTGCCTCGTATTCTTAATAAGATTCCACCATTGATCAGCATCACCTTCCAAACGATACACTGCTAAGATGACTTTATCATGTTCAGAACATTGAAGAACTGAAAATATCATTTCAGTGGTACTGATCCATTGTTCAGCAACAAGTGGATCAGAAGACCCACTGAAAGAAGGTAGACGTTGCCTCATGAAGGACTCAATAGAATATTGTTCCCTTCTCTGCTCATTTGGAAGTCCAGAATGATTCATAGCTTGTGTAAGTATAGCAATAATATTTTGCACTCCATCTCCCATAACATTTGTTTGTTCAGTAGGACAATCATTGTATTGTCCATTGCATTGATCAACACGGTTCCTTCGGGTTCCAGCCATCGTCTAAAACCCAAAAAGAATAGTGTGAGAGGAAAAAATCATGATAGGGAAAACAACATAATAAAGGGGGAGTAACTTCAATATCTAACATCTTATGTTTAATTCTATGATCTTCAATGTAATTCTAGTACTATAACCTATACGTATACTTAACCTTAGGGACATCCCTAGACATACCGTAGAAATATTTCTAGGGATCTCACTAACGTTTTCGCATCCTAGTTTCCAAAGGTTGACTAAACATTTCCTCTGATACCAACTGTAGAGACCCGAAGCCTAACGTACATTGACATTACATTACATTTGCAGAATACATAGTACATAACAAAAACACACACAAGGATCGTAATAGTTTAGTGTCTTTGGAAACTCGGAATATAATCTTCTAAACGTGGTGAAAGATCTTCAACATCTCCCATAAAGATCTTCTTCTTTTTTTTACCTAAAACCTTTCTTTATATCCTGGGAAAAAAACATAAAAGGGTGATCTCAAATTCTCAGTAAGGGTAAACAAAAGAAATATCAATCACATCATATTCATAAGAACATAACATTTTGGAAATCTTATCCTGCAAAAGAGTGCATAATTTCATAACATGGGATAAATCATGGCAGTGAAATGTAATCACAATAATCATAACTTAAAACATTAAACTTTGTGGCATTCACACATAATCATAGAGATCATTTCTTGTTAGTCAAGACTCATTGCCAAGACTATCTTAGTGGACAAAGTCCCTTTCTGAACCGAGTCACCCTCATTTCAGTCCTGTTTCACTGAACCGGTATAACCTACCATTCCAGCCATGTCTATCTCATGAGATATAAAATCTTTACCCAATGCATTAGAGGGAGATATAGGTCCCACCCATCTCATAATGAAACCATTCTTATGTGTGCCACAAAAATCATAAATCATATATCATTGCATAACCCATGTAATAAAAATGGGATTTTTAAACATCGTGACATCATAAAACAATTCATATAAGATAAAGGAATTCATAAAAGTAATTCCATCACAAAATAATCAAATCAATTTAATAATAGGGATAAAAATAGAACCCTTTATTATCTTCGATGGAAAATAATTTTGATAAAACACTTGAACTCCATTCTTGAGGAAAATATCCTTTCTTATTCAAAAACATTTTTCCTTTCCTAACATATCATACAACTTTAAACTAAAAGAAGTTGATTAAAAATAAACTTGAAAACGTGTAAAGGAAGATTCTTGGAAATAATTTTTTAAAAATCCATTCATGCCGTATAAGTTAAAAAAATATTCTTCTCGTACTTTTTTCCGAAAAGTCAAAAAGTACCTCGTATGAAAAATGACAAAATATTCTTTTCATATATTTTACTAAAAACTCACCTAAGGGTAAAATTGTATTTAAAGAATTGTAGGTGGATGAAAATAACATTACATATTGAGGAAACATGGATGTGGATGATAAAATACACCCCAGTAAATACCAAAGTATAAACAATCTCAGATAAAAATGAGATTGTGATATTTCCCTTACCTTAGGTCTGATTTGCTTCGTAAGTGTCCGAACCTCCTGTATAATGATTTAAATAATGTCATTTACTTATTACAGAATCATATTCATTGTTATTATATCATATACGGTTCACTTATGACTTTATATTACCTGTTCTTTTGTAAATTCATGTTAAAGTAGCATTTTGGGTAAAATCGTCTCATTTGTCGTTCGTGTTTTAACTTGTAATTATTCATATGATTACTTAGATCATTATTACATAATTATTGAATATAAAACATGATTTATATATAATATATATTCACAATATACTTATATATAATGGATTGATAAATGGAAAGAAATACACCGTTCATGGAGACGGTAGGCCGTACGTACGCATGAATGCTGTTTTCTTTTCGTTATTGAATTGAGTGGAATTAAGTAGATGACATACATATATATATAAATAAATCCAGTGGCTTTATAATGTCATATATTTCATTATTATTGTTTATATATACTTTATAATCATTCTTAAATGGTTAACATGGAGAATGAATCTCATCGCGTCGTGGAGACGGTAGTCCGTACGTACGCACGAGCGATGGTATCGTTCTCATTATCGTGGGACTGTATTGGAGTGTATGTATACTATTTCAGAATAAATATCACTTTAAAATAATAATATATAGTTATTATTTACACCATTATACCCATCCAAGTAAGGTGGTAGTGGAAAATTGATTTCACCACGGCGTGGAGACGGTATTCCGTACGTACGCACGCGCGGTGATTTCGTTTTCCGCAGGATGGATAGATGGTGAAACAGGATTGTTTCATAATTATAATAAAATATCAGTATATGAGTGATACTTATGTTATTACTTCATAATGAAACAACCTAAGAATAAGAAGTGGAAGAAGAAATAAAGGTGAAAGAATCGGTAATGGAAATTACCTCTTCTTTGAAGTGCTTCTTTGAGACCTCCTTTTAGGGCACTAAAATGGGTCTTTGAAGAAGACCATAACCTCTAGGATGTTTCTAGGGAAGTGGAGAAGAGAATTTGGAAGGGGTTGGATGAGATTGAAGGCTCAATGTTGTGTGAGGAAGAGAGGGAGGAGGTTCCCTTTTATAAGGGAGGAGAGGGGCACCTTTGGAATAACTAAAAATATTATTTTATTATAAAGTCATGTTCGGTTTTAAATAGCTCCAAATTGATTTATTTCGTGGATAAGGTGGGGATGGGTCGAAAACCTTTCATCCAATAGAATTTAGACAAGTTTAGGTTCCTATTTTAACCTTATCATTTAGATTTAACATTAAGTTAAATAATTTTACTTTTACAGTGTCTTCTTGTGTTCTTACACTATAAGGTTAATAAACATACTATAAGAAGCCAAACGAACCCCAAGTTGTTTATTTTTAATATATATAACCTTATCTAAGTCATTTGGCCGATCCTGAGATTTTTAGGAATAAAATAACAATTAATAATATCATATTGTTTTTAAAAACTATTTTATGTCAATTTTGACACTATTTGGTAATTGATTTTTTTGAAAATCATAACAGAATGATACGTTCGAAAAAAGTTAATTAAATCAATACTAACATGTCATATTAATCTAGAAAATTAGTGTAATTCATAAAAAGTCTCAAATTATATTTATTTGTGTATTTATAACATCAATTATGTAAATATTTCATTAATAAGATAATTACTGCATCATCGTTGTGTCATAAATAAATTAACTTATTTAATGTCTAAAAATTACAAATAAAATACAATTATGTAGGAAATATCTTTAGATTTCTAATTAATATTTATAGTCGAATTTATCTTATGTATAACCCCATATTGAAAATGTTTTAGTAAATAAACTTTGATTTTAACTCTTTTAACCCTTCTTTAAATAAATTAATAATAAATGTACTAATCTAATCCATGTGGACCTAAATGGTCATATTTTATTCCTAAGTTTGTTTTTGGTCGAATTACACTTGTCCAATAGAAATAGGACATGTGTTAGGGTAATAATAATATCATTTCTACCCTTAATTACCCTATTTACTTTTAACCGTGGTAAAAAAAAGTAAAAAGTTACTATTCACAAAAAAATTATTTTCATCTCATTGAACCACATTTTACTTACTGACATCAACCGTGTCTCTCGTATTTTTAAAATTCCACTCACAGAAGCAGTAAAATTAAGTTTTATGAACAATTCAGTTTTTTTAGCTACCACTTAGTGGTTTCACTATTAAACAAAAATTCAAAGTTTTCAGAAAAATACCAAAAATTAGGCCTAAGCTATATTTGATATTATGAACTCAAAAATGATTTCTATTTTAACAAATTAAAAACATATCAGTTGCATTAATTAATTTAAAAATTAATTCCCGTCGTCAAAACAATTAGCGTGTTCTTAAGAGATAATAACTATCAAAAGATTGACACTTGTTTATGTCTGGTTTAAATGTGAAATTACATCCAATGACCAAAATTGTATTAAATTGTAAAAATATATTCTAAATATACATTAAAACCACTAAAATTAATAATTTATCACTATTAATTATTTCGATTGAAAAAGTTTTTTTTAATTAAAATTTAGTAATTTTCACTATTCATCAAAATATGAACGTTATCCGAAAATCACCAAAATTTCACCCTAAGCTAATTTCGATATTACGAATCCAAAAATGAATTCCATTTTGAAAAATAAAATTTTCAAAATTTCAAAAAGTGGTTATTACTATACATAACAGCTAGTTTTAATAATATTTTAATAGCATATTTCTGTTTAGTGAAACTCGTTATTGCGTACTATACACGCTATCGAGGAAGGTCGCGATTGCGTGTAATGCAAGGAAAATCAAGGATGCGTGTTGTGCAAGCTCCTTTTGGTGTAGCGTACAACACAAGACATTAGTGAAATTAAAAAGAATATTTTTCATAAAATCATGGGCTGTTACAATGCCTCTAGTGGAGATTAAAGTAAGTGTCAAAGAATAAATAACTCAAAATCATGGGTTATGAATACATGTTAATCCTTTCTCAAAAAAGGTATCACTTCCAAATCAAAAGAGGGTGAATTACAACAGAATTTTCAATGTCATGGTTTGTATTATTCTTCTTGTGTTGCATAATCTGATGAGATCTATAAGGAATGACATGGCACTGTGAATAGGAATATAGACCACCCTTCCCCTAATGCATCACAAAAGACCAAATGGCATTGATCATCCTCCAGAATATTATACATAGATGATGTAGTTAAAATACTTTGAATCTCCACATAAGAATTATAACACTTCCCGTCCCAAGAAATCATATCACCCTTTTGTGTTAGGGAATCCATTAGAGAATCCATCGATGAGAATTACTTTATGAAAGGGAGAAAATAATAAGCTAATATAATGATTCTATGAATATAAAAAAACATTCTGTAGTTGTTCCCATGTCATATCATCTTTTACATTTTCTAGATCAACTTAAATACCACGCTTCAACACCATGTTTCCCATGAAACCCATTTTCTAAATATCGAAATCAAAAGTCCAAAGCAAGTAATAAAGTTATAGATTTATCACAATTTCCATAAGATCTCTCAGATTATTCACATGATCCTCCATATACCGAATGTAAATAAAGGTGTCATCTAAAAATAAAAAATCGATTATATCAAAGTACTCATGGAATATACCATTCAATAAATACATTATGAATCCATGTTCTTTTTTAGGCCAAATGTCATGCCATTTTACTCATAATTTCTATACCTATTCCAAAATGAGGTTTTATGAATGTAATATTCTTTTATTCTAAACTGTTGGTAACAATATTAGTGGTCAATAATTGAAAACCACTTCTAACCCTTCATCTGGTTAAACATATTTTCAATATATGACTGTGAATAATTTTTTACCATAAATAAATTTTGTTTCCATGAATGAACACACATGAGAGGTTACACATCATATTTATTAGCAAGGAGAAATCAAGATTATTAATATGAAACACTATATCATATAAATACTTTTCTTTAGAGGATCATACTGCTAAGTATTCACCAATTTCATCTCACATGGTTCCATGAGGCAAGAAAATACATACATTGGTTGAGTACCGGGCACTAAATTAATAAAAACCTCTTAATCCCTTACCGGTGGAAAACAATTGATTTGAGAAAGAAAAATTTTGGGAAACTTGATGAAAAGTTGAGGGATATCATTTATTAATGATTTGATGTCAATATCAAGGAAAAAATAATATCAATATTCTAGAATCTTGATAAAAATATATATCTCTACTCGACCACCAGTACTATTCTCCCTAAATCATATGACTACCCCCATCAGTTCTTGTAATGGAGACCCACAAAATATAATAATAAATCTAATCATAATTGAAAATGATCCAATCCATTATGAATATTACATCATGTGGTTTCATTTTGGGAACCATAAAATCCCTTTCTATTTTGATATATGATAACGGGAAAAAATGTAGGAATACAGAGACCATTATCTCACTTTTTTCTAAGGTGTGTAGTAATATCCATCATATATGATAATACATCCATAGGAAGATATTGAATATTAATAATACAAGTTATTATAAATGAATGAGATGCACCAGTATCAAATAATACAGTCTCTAATGAAGAGGCTATAGTGATGGTACCTATCATGGTCACAAGTCATGTATCCTCTTCCACTAGAGCCCCTTCCACCATGTGAAAAAAGATTAATTCCATATGATGGTGTTTATAACTTTATTACCCATGAATCATCTAATTTCACCATATATTTAGTATAATATGATGATATTGTTCCACTATGAAGAATGGAAGAAACATGGAAGAACATCTACATGTTACCTGAGTTCCTGAAACATCTATATATATTTGGTGTCTCAGTGAATAAACTGTTAGAATGCACCAGCATTCCTTTCTAATTGTAGAAAAAAGGGACTCTCCCCATCATTGTAAGGGGTATAGAAAACCCTGTTGTCAGGATCCATGACTAGAACCGTTATTCATCTACTTTACTTTAAAGGAATTCATACTATCACTAAGAGAATAAGGGACTCCTGTCAACCTTGACTTACTGGCTAGGATAATTTCAACCATTAATTCTCTATCCAGAACATTAGCATAATAATTCCATTATAAGTATAAAACATAAGAAATAATCTTTGATCAAATTTTCATCTCAATCCATTGTGTCATCATATTCTCATTAAAGGAAATCTTAGGAAAAATTACACTTGTTCAGAAAATCAATTTTCAAATTCCATCATGATCATGTGATCAATTTTCCCAGAAAACCTTGTTCTTTATCGTGATTTGTTTAAGTTCATGATAATTGCTGAAAAGCCGCATTGACCCATCCTTCTTCTTGATGAAGAGGACTGGTGCACCCCATGGTGAAGCACTTGGGTGTATAAACCCTTTATCCAGATTCTCATGTAGTTGTTTCTTCAACTATTCAAGCTCCACGACAACCATTCTATATGGATTCTTGTATATTGGTAGTGCCCCTGGTATAAGTTCAATTGAGAATTCAACATCTCTTCTAGGAGGAAGATCAGGCAGTTTCTCGAGAAACACTTCAGCGAATTCCCTCACAATAGGTATTTCTTCAAGGATGGTTTCTTCCTTCGACTCAATCATCTGAGCCAGATACGCATGTTCATAGTGTAGTAATATCCATGCTTGAGATGATGGAGCTAAATTTGATTCATCTTCCTCCTTACACATGTAATGAATAGGGGGTCGATTCTCCATATGGAGTGTGATTTCCATCTCCTGACAATTTATGTTGGCTCTATATAAGTAAATCCAATCCATTCTAAGAATTGAAGAAAATTCTCTCAGAGGGAGTATGAAGAGGTTTTCCGGAAAATTCAATCCACATATTATAACAGGGGAGGGATTATATTCATGGGATGTAATGATTTCCCCATTTTTCGTAATCACTGACATGTTCACTTCCATCATTTGTGGTGGTGATGGGATTGTTCCACTAAACTTTAGAGATATAAAAGAATGCGTAGAACCTGAATCAAAAAGTATGTTCACTATTCTTGAATGAATAACTAGCGTACCTGTCACCGCTTCATTGTTGGGGTTATCTTCGGAAGAAGTGATGGAAAAATCTCTTCCTTGCTGCTTTAGAGGTTGTTGGCTGCCTCTGAAAACCCTTGTTTTAGGGCACTAATTTGAAAAGTGCCCAGGTTCTTTGCAGTTGTAGCAATGAACAATGCGTTGAGGTTCAAACGTAGTGTTCCTATCCTCTGTCGCAGTCGCGGGTCTTTCTTACCATTAGTTAACATCTAGGTTCCCTTCTCTCCCATACCAAAATCATTTCCTTGTCCCCTTGAGGCAATTTCTAGGGTTCTTATTTCCGCACTTTTGGAAAGTGGGGTGCTGGATCTTCTTAGAACCGTTGGATTTATGCATCGAACCACCAGCATTGAAGTCTTCCTTATGCTTCATGTCCCCATGATACCCTAGTGATTCCCCGATCTCCATTTTGATATTGAGGGCACATCAGACAATTTCCTCATAGTTGTCGAAGTCACGGATCGCTAATTCTTTCTGCAGGCTAGGCTTTAGCCCACCAAAGAAGCGTTCAACCATTCATTCGGGGGTAACGAAAAATATGAAAGTGTATCGTGCATGCCTTGTGAAGTTTTCATCGTACGCTCCAACAGATTCTTCTTCTTTTTGTTTAATGGAAGGGAAGTCCCTTTACATGTTAAGCTGGAGGGTGCGCAGAGAATATTTATCGAAAAACATCTTTCGAAAATCCTTCCATTCCAAGGCCTCGATCTCCTCCTATGGCTTCAAATTTTTGATCAACATCCACCATTGATCAAATTCACCCTCTATACGATAATCCACCAGGAGAACCTTCTCTTGTTCAGAACATTGAAGGATGGAGAATATCTTTTCAATGGAGTTGATCCATTGTTCAGCGATCATGGGATCAGATGATCCACTAAAAGTAGGAGGCCTTTGTCTCATGAAGATCTCGATAGTGACTTGTTCTTTCTTATGGGGGGTTGAAAATTCCTCTTGACCCATGTTTCTATTCAATGATTGAGTTATCTGAGAGATAAGCATGGCAAAGTTTCTGATTCCCTCTCCCATTGGATTGGGCATCTCATTAGTACAGTCATCACACCGATCTTCACATCGGTTGTTAGCCCGAGTCCTCCTATTACCGTCCATTGGCTGGAATAAAAGGAAAGTTAGGGGTTAACACATAAAGGTTAATCCAAAGACAAAAATTGTTAACTTATAAATAAACTTTTATTTCCTTAACTATTGAGTCTACAGGCTTCAATCTAGGCTTTTCATGATCTACATTCTAACATATATTCCTAGGGGCATTTTTTTAATTCTCTTAATAAGGGTTCATACTAAGCTTGTGAATTTATCAAAACATTTCCCCCAGGAGTGTCGTAACCAAGAGTGTAGCATGTCCTGTTGTTGTGCACCAGTTCCAGTTTGAGTCTAGCTCAAAGTGGTGTTTTCGAGATTTACCCCTAGAATACATCTGTGCCAGAGCCGCCTCTACCTGCTCATATCCAGAAAGGGATGTATTTTCTTTATAAACCAATTAATAAATACTTACCAAAACATGGGGATGTTTTTATTATACTTATTATGGTCTCTATGGATTTACTAGGGTTTTCTAATCCTAATACCAAAAATAACTAAACCAATCAGTTGATACCAACTATGACAACCCTACTTTTATTACAAACTTAAACATGATTTGTTACATAAACTATTAACTTGATACAACATGGTAGATCAAGAGGTCTAGTGTCCTTGGAGCTTAGGATCATTACATAACAACTTAAGACATTAAATAAAACATCTTTATTGAAAACTTCTTTTACATTACTACTACATTCCCTCGTACTTAGCATTGCATGGGATTACTTGAGGACATGCATAAGAAAAGGGGTGATCTATAAAGCCTAGTAAGGTAATAAACATGGAATAAATGGGGAGTAAAATACATGTTAGAAAATAGGCATATCAATAGAGAACAACAGAAACATGAACATAAAGGCATGATAAATCATGATAATCATAACATGGAAATGTGGCAACAACACTTAACATGGAATTAGCATGAGCCAAGGCTCATTGGACATAGAGAATGAGTAAACTCTCATTGAACATGAATCATGAGTAAAACCTCGTTGCACTTTAATTATCATGAGTCAAAACTCATTTCATGTGACATATCATGATACTATACTTTAACTAATTCATTGGAGCGCTATAAGGACACACCCTTCTTAAACATTTCATTTCATGCATAAGTGTGTCACATGGATCATAAAACATGGATTCATAAAACATAATAATTTAATCCAAGATAAAGGAATGTGGAATTTATACATGAAACTTTATAATCAATAAGTAAATGTGCATAATGGTGAATACCCTTGATGGAGAAATGGGCATGGAATTCACTACACAATGGCATTGGCTTAGAAAATCGGTGCGACTTCGGCAGCGTAACAGCGTGACATAAGAATTCCTAAAAATGGCTGATGAGAGAGAAATGGGTTCCTCGTCATATTTAAATGTAATGTACAGTAAGGAGGTTATATAGATACATGTACCAACAATTGTAATGTAATTTATATTCATGATACAAAAGTATTGCTTGAGTGTAAAAGAGGAGAGAGAAGTTCCTTTTGGAATTTTGGCATAGTAACGGGTGTACATGGGAGGCATTTAATGAGAGATAAATGGTTCTCCCATCATTAAAACATAAATAGGGAAGTATGAGTGAGGTGAAGAACCATACCCCAACATTCATAATTGAAATTAAAAGGGAAAAACAACTTAAAGAAAATTTGACAAAAATGAGAAAGGAAGAAAAAACCCTTACTTGGAAGTGTGATTCCAAAGGATTGAGAGAGGCTTGAGAGGGCCTTCTTGGGAGCTTGGGGAACCCTAAGAGGATTATAGAGAGTGTATGGAAGAGGTTGAACGAACTCCAAAGTCTTTGAGTGAGGTGGAAGTGGGAGTTTGGGTGGGTTTATATAGGAAAGGTGAGGAAATTCTTTATTATTTAGGTTTGGGACCCCTTATAATAAATTAGTCCAAACCACAAACCATACCATGGTTTTTTCCCATGGTTTTTGGAAAAGATAATAGGAAAACCATATTTTATAAGGCCAAATTCCAAACCTCTTAAAATAATGGGGTAGCTTATGTGGAGGTGAGTCACACTCTCTTGGAAAACAATTTAAAAAGATGAGGTGTTCAATAAGTGTTGAAGGGTCCATTAATGCTTTCAAAAGTAAGTCAAACAAAACCAAAATCACATTATTTTAATGTTAAAACATATATGGGCCGAAAATATATCTTATATTATTTTATTAAATCACTATTGGGTCATTATGATGTCATAAAACACATTATATATTTAAACTGTATTTAATTTTTACCCAAAACATTGACTGTCTCATAAAATTATGAAAAATTCACCATTGGATAATTTTGAAGTTCTAATTGCAGAAATAACATTTATTTTATCTAAATAATTTTCTTTATATGTTAATTTTCTCTTTTAAAATAAAAACCAACATTTATCGAAAATTCACAAGTTTTGAAAAAAATGGATTTCAAACCTTAATAAAAATTACAATTGCATTCATAAAATTATATGATCATTTATATATAATAAAATTATTTTAATAATAATATTAATAATATTTTATTAAAATATTATTTTATTCAAAAATCCCTTAATTTAATAAAATAGATTTCTTAATTAAATAAAAATTTAAAAACACTATTTGCACATTAAAAACTATTTACAATGTATCAATAATGACAAGAAAGTATATTAATTATTATATACAAAAAATAAGGTACATGAACATAGTACTATAGATTTGTTACATAACCCCTTAAAACAGTCTCATAAGACCTAAGGGTAAGGTGTGTGATGGTGACAGACTCTTGGGGTGGCTCAGATAACATCGCTCGATTGGTAATTTCTACCATCTTCAACTTTTCCCGTAGACGGTCACGTTCGAGCTTGACATGATGAAGCTCAGCTTGGGCTTGCTCAAGAGGAAAGCCCAAAGACGCCACCTCTTTTCCGAGCTCTGAAAAATGGGCTTCGTATGGAGCAATTCTACTGGATGAGGCTATTACTTCCTTTGTCTGAGTAAATTGGATTTGTTAAAGCCTTATATTTATATTAATCATATAATCACTGTTCTATGGCTAAAAAAGAAACGGTCACAATTCTTAACATGAAACAAAATAATTTGGCATTTTATATAAACATTTTACATAAAGAGACATTTAACTAGATCAAGAGGGATTTACATTAGTGAAACTTTGGGTCGTTACATATTATGTATCTTATAAGTTATATACTAATTTTAAGGATTGGTGTTCATCATCCTCAATGATTAATAATTTATCTTCCTCATTTACTAAAAAATCCCATCTCTTTTGATATTTAGCATCCCTTGTTGGCCAATACCATACTCAGGTCATTGGAAAAAAAATACCATAGAGTAAAATGTCTTTTTTATTACTATAACTCTTTTAAACCATGAATAATTAAATATTGAAAATCATTGAAATATGACTTTTTATTATGATTTGATATGTGAACCCTTTGATGAAATATATAATTTACCATAACTATAATATCTATATCTAATTTATTATATTGGTAATGTAATTTATTTTATTAATATTCCCAATGAATATGTAGAATGTGATTCATTATTCAAATTTCTTATTAGTATTAGTTTTTAAAAATATCTCCCCACACATGAATATGTATCAATCCACACTTCTTTAAAAACCATAACTCATATGGGTTATCCTTTACCACCTTTTATAAAACATCATTATTTTTTTATTCCATTTTTTAAATTATATATCCCCACAATTATAATAAAATATTTACATGACTCATCATTAATATCATAAGATATAATACTGTATCAATCCCCCATTATATAAACCATTTAACTAGATTTTATAATATGGATTGATTTGGGATATTATCCTACAGTCATTTATTTTATCAATGAACTCTTTGTTAAGATATTATCTAACTATATTTAATATGAGTTTCATTATATTTTTACCACATTTATTATTTACATTATTTTATCTTCCGTAAATTTATTAATGAAATATAATTAATATATTATCTAGAAAACAAATCTATATAAAATGATGTAATTATTTTAAATGGTAACTTATGAGAACCCACATCTATAATCTATAGTATATACTTCTCTTATTTCTATGTAATCTAATTCAATAATCCTTATGGCTCTGTCTCATTTAACCCTAAAATGTTCCTTAGTAGTTTTTTAAAAATTGATACCTGTATCCAATAGTATCAATTTAAAATATTTTAAATTCCCTTATATGTGTAATTTTTAAAAATTTAATAAGTTTATGCAACCAATTTGTCAATTCAACAACTGAGTATAATTTATATCAATTGAATTTTATTTTCTCAATTTATTTCCATTATAGATATTTCTAATTCATGCAAAATAAAAAAAATATTTTAATATGGAATACTATAACCTATAATATGTTTTCAAAATAAATATATTTTGTTTATAATCATTAACCAAAGTCCTTTTGTGTCTAATCTTGACACACACTCAAAAAATTTACTGGTAATACCAAAAACATTATAATAGTTTTATAATACTAGAAACACCATGTTAGGAAATATGAGACACTATTCTCTATGAGTTATTACAAAACTCCAATCTGTATTAACATCTCAAATATACCCATAACATTCTATAAGATTACTAAATAAATTTAGTTATTATATTATAATACAAATAGTTATGAAAAAAAAAATTATATTTTATGTCCAAGGAATAAAAATTAATGATTTCATTCAGAACAAATATACCTAAATCATACACTTACTTCCTCTTCACAATATTTTATTTCTTCCACTAATAACCATTTTTTCTAGATTCAATATTCAAAGAATTGTGTTCTTTGTTCTCCCTCTAAATATCTAGATTATTAGTTGTAGGTTTTATAAATTAATTTTGCTTTATTAATTCCTTTTGAAATTTATCATGTCGATCATTATTTTTTACCAAAAGTGTAAAATATTTTCCTTTATTCCTGTCTATATCATCATAGTCAAACAATTTCAAAATGGATGGTAGAGGATTTTCTATACTATTATTATTAAAATTAAAAATAAAACTAGATAATTCTAGTAGTAATGAACCAAATATATCGCATATGGATATTTTCTTAAACAGTTTATTTCCATATTCAATAATCTATCAATATACTAAATCATCTTGAGAATATAGGGACCGAATTGGATTCGTTGTCCTAATTTTTTTTATGAAGGGTGTTTTGGTTAACTCACACATCTCAGTCATTGATTTATCCTAATATAGGAAATGGAGTTGAGTTGAAATGAATTATTTTTCTTCTTCCATTAATTAATTCTGTATCTCACTTTATTTTGATGATAACATAATGCAATAGGAATTAAAATCATCTTCCTTGGGTTTCTTATAATATTTATTATCTACCCTTCTTGTTTCTTGAGGAGGTTCGTTAGCTAAGTTGGATTACATCACATATAATTTCCTTATATTATTAGTATATTAAATCTCATATACCACACTTATAAATTTTCACGTATGAGGTTATTTCATTTCACTAAAATAAATTATAGCGATAATGTATTTCTTTTTTGACCTTGAATCTATGATAGAATAAAATAATATATTCTTTATTTATCTTGATTAATATTTTAAACATTATTTTTTTAATTATTTATTCCTCACACCATATTATTAAATACAAATAACCATCAATATTATATATTGAATATCTAGATCATCGAATATGGAAGTGGGAAATGACCCATATTTTCATTTTTGTAATACAAATATTGGTCTTCGAACTACTCAAATGTATTTTTGTAGGATTTAATATTTTTAATTGCATTAACTTATAGTGATCTGATCTATTAAGTGGAATATAAATAATTAAATACTAGAATCATATTTACTATAAACTAACCTCCAAATTATACAAGTTATGATTCAGAATCATCTCTTGATACTAATTTTTCCATATTGATCCATAATTCTCATTATAATTACACTATATATGGAATATTATATAATATTATATGGAAAATAATCTTGATCTACATTTTAATTATAAATATAATGATGGATGCTGTTTCATGACATTATATTTTCTTATAGGGAATTTTTATTTTCTTGGTGTAAGATATATAGTTTTATAAATTAATACTTGTCAACTATTTTGTGTCAATTCTTTCATAAATAATTAAACATTTTTTAGAAAATATCTTACACATGAAAGTTAATTTTTTTTATAATTCTAGTTAATAATTTTAATAAATTTTATTCCAAAATTAAAAATTAGTTGTGCATGGATAAAAATAGTGTGGAATGATCATGGCATATATTTTACTAGTTGGTTTATCTAGTGGTCATAAACCCATCCAAATAAATACGGGATTTTTGTCTTGATATAAGTTGATACATCCCTCATTATCTTATGATCCTCATTTTTTAGGTTCACTTTTAGTTTGGGTCATAAAATTCTTCCCCATGAGAACTCTCGGTTTAACGAAATTACTCTTATAAATGTGAGGGGGGAATTGATGATGGATTTTATGAAATGAATAATGGAAGCACTGGGACATAAATTATAAAATATGTGGGATGATTTAGAAATCATAAATAATAAATTTAATTATCATTAAAATAAATAAAACATTCCAAAAATAATTTTTAATACATATATAAAACTAAAAAATATAGTTTGAACTAACACACTGTCATTCTTAGTTAAACAAGAATTAAAAATAAAAAATGACTAATAAATCTAATAGAAATGGTGTCATTAATTAATTAATATTACAAAAATTAATTGAAAATATTATTGGGTTTTTCCCTCTATTCCTTGACATATAATTAATAGAAAACACTATTTTGTTATAAAAAAATAAAATAAAATTATATATAAAGAATATTAACTAATACTAAGAGATTAAAACTCCAATGAAGAAACATATAAAACATGAGTTTATTCTATTTTTTAGAGTACCTATCACCGAATGTGGTTAAAACATGAATCAATGTGAGTTACATAGTATCTTTGAATCAGGTCATTTTTTATGTTCTACATTCTGTGCATCTTATGTGGTTTCTTGTAAAATATATAATGTGTAACCCATGTGGTACAAAAAATTCCATGATACACATTTCTCATAGTAAAATAATATCATGTTTCATTCCCATATAAATATACAATACATTACAAGAATTACATGGAAAGTACCTAGAATTGGATTTTGTTTGATATATATTGTGAAATATAGCACCACATACCATGTAAATACAACTTTTAAAGTCAACATCGACATTATTAAAAGGGTTCTACTAAGGAATTATTTGTCAATTCTTGGTTATATAAACAATAATTGTCACGTCATCTCAATAATTATAATGAAAAACGAAAATTGTAAGATTAATTATCTAAATTTGAATCATAGTACTAATTACAAATATATAACAATTACTCCGATTCCAACTAATGAATTTGGTCACGGAGGAATTGACATGGTGGGATGAAAAACTTAATTAATTTTTAACTAATTATATATATAGATCACACTAATTATAAAAACAATTGTAAAAATAGATATTTCAAAAAAAAAACACATAATTTATAAATAAATATTAATTGAAAAAAATTACCTTAACTAAAATCTATTTGATCTGATTCTCACCCAACCCTGTCAATTTCAATATGATCTTCAGTAAACCAAATGTGGTTATTTAATTATATAAAAAATTGGTGATCCTATTCTAATAACAACACATCTTCATCAATATCTGTATATCAATCATTATTTTCCAAATACTAGTGTTAAGAAACCATATTGTTCGAACATTTGATAGTGATCATATGTGAATCTATAATTTATTTCACTCTATAAAATGAGGAGAATTGGAGAGAAGATAAATTTATGTCAAAAAATTAATGATATTAGTGAAAGGGTTTACATAACTGACATAGGTAAATAACACTATAAATCTAGGGATCATCTTTAGAAAATTCCACATTATCCCATTTCCTTATTTATTTTAAAATCCAAAACATTAGTAAAATAACCTTTATTTTATATATCAGTAAATAAATAATGAATTTATATTTAAGAAAAAATTAAATATATCCCTTTTAATTGAATTAATTTAATATAACACTTCTCAAATAAAAAATTATTTTAAAAACATTATAAATAAACCCTACATAGATAACTATTTGGAAAAAATAATTTTATGAATTTAGACTATTAAATTGAACCCTTATCTCATATAAAATAAGTATTCTATTATACTCACAATGAATACCTGTGAATATATATATAATTAAATTGTAAACCTCTTATTTAAATCATGAAAAAATTGGGATTTAATTAATATTGAAATAACTTGAATAAACATCTATCCTCATAGTGATATTCACTATATTCTAATAATCAAAATAAAATAAATTTGATGTTATTTTGTGTACAAAAATTGTGTTACCATAATTTTCCCTCTCTTGGTGGAATTAGGTCAAACATAATGAGAAATTGTATTTCCAAGTAATAAACCATGGTCCTCATTAAGAATGTGAAAATTTGTCATAACATAAACATCTTATGAACTCTTATTGTGTAATACGATCCATTTTCCTGTTGATATCTCTTCAGAATGGATGCATATCAATGTTATCATTCCATAAAAAATTATTTTAATTATATAGGTATTCTTTCCTACAATCACAATGCCCATGGATTTTTACTAGGAACATCCAAATCATTAAAATGGTTATATATATATATTCATTCGTCATTTGATTGCGAGAAATTTTATATTGATCATCCAATTAAGGTAATATCCCTTAAGATGAACCTGATATAACATTAATTGACATGATAATATATTCCATGGTTTTTATAATACATCAATGTACACAATTTATGATATATATTAATAATTTTTTCAATTTTAATGATCAATACACAATACTGGAAATAAGAACTTCCAATAATGCACATGGTACAATGAATTTTTATTAACAAGATTATCCTCGTGATCTCCTTATTCTTGGAGATCAGCAAGTGGTAAATATTTTAGAGTAAGTCTCAATACTTATGAGAATGAGAAACATGATTTTCATACATTATCTATATCTTATCAAGATAATATATTTGGACCAGTGGGAATAACTTTAGGAATATTGTAATTAAATTCTCTAGTTAATTTTTTAAAGGAACTTTTTATTACTTATTGATACAAAAAAATATTCTAACTAAATAATAATATGATTTATGCATAAGAGAAAATTAATATTTGAGAAAAATAAGACATGAATATATAAAAATTATTACATGGTTTGGTTATTAATGGATATATTAAATTTCAATCTAGGACTATAACTCTAAAAAGTACATATTGCATAATATTTTAATACCATAGTTATTTCTAAATTAATTAAGGTAATTAGTTAATATAGATGCACCTATCATGTAACATTTTCATAACTAAAATAAACACTTGAAAAAAACATTCAAAGGTATACAACATAAAAATTTCATAAAATATAATTATTCAATAAGGTTAACCTATAGGTATAAAAAAATTATGTTAGGTTAATATATCTGAAAACATGGAAATAAGATAAGATACATAGAATATTATCCTTCAATAAAAAGATTATTAATAATAAAATTATATTTCAGATAATAATCCCATTAGTGGGTATCATTTAATGTTTTATATAAATTCTTTACAATGTATATACTAGATATTCCCCCAAAGATCAAAAATATTGATATCATACCTCAATACCATTGAGTTATAAGAGTTACTCTTAGAAAATTTCCCTCAATACATTATATTACAATAATAAAGACCCTCTTATTTATATATCCCAAGACTACACTAAAAGGCCCCTATAAAGGATGACTCAAGTATATATAATTTATTTTGTCACGATATATCCCTTCCACATATTTACCTATCATTAAGTGACCTCCTCAAGTATACCATCAATAAGAAGGATAGTGATTGGCACTAAGGTACCCACTTTTGAAATGGTATACATTAATTATAAAAAAGAACTTATGTCTTTTCAATATATCACATCATCCCCTAATGATATAAGTATAATATTAAAAATTAATTAATATTAATGATGAAGTATAAACCAAACATGTGTTTCACATGTCTTGAAAACAAGAAGTAACATACAACTATAAATAAAATTAATTAACTCATATTGAACATATAATAAAAAAAATAAAAAAAATTGAAAAGAAAAATTAGTCACCATAACAAAGACACTGATATATTTGATAAAATTTCTCCCAAAATTATCCTATACTTAATGACATATCCCAATTTCCCATTATTATCTACATGGAGACATGATTAGGAATATACAAGTGTTCATATTGGGGTGAGTAATAATACCTTCTATAGTTCTATCATCTTCTCAGCCAACTCCGAAGAGTGACTATAATTTTTTCGAATCATTAATATATAAATTGTAACTAAAATCAAACACCACAAGAACATCTCTTCAATGAATTCACATTAATGTTATTATTTTCTTCATTTCATATAACCCTATAACTCAATGCCTTCAAGCCCACCGAATGAAATTTTATTTATATAAATATATAACTCATAACTCATAATATTAAAAGAAGAAGTCCTATAAATTAAATTCATTGTTATAGGTTACTAAAATACTAGACCTTGATCCCCTGCCAAAATTCATCCCTTTTTTACCCAGATACTGGTAAAAGATGCAAATCTCATGATATCCAGAGATACAAAACATTATAGACACCTCAACAAACATTAGAAATCAACCAATAAACATGTGTATAGTATTATTATAAAAGATAAGCAATTATCTTAAATAATAATACATGAAAAATAATATTGTATGTCATATCCCATCATAAATTTGACATCCTTGAATTTTAAAAATATATTTTCGGAAATTTTTACCTTCAATTAAATTTCTAAATATTAACTGATTTAATTTTATTTTTCCTTTGATGATATAATCATAAATTTAATACATATTTACAATTAATTATTCCCCTTTTTAAATAAACATTTTCATAAACATAAATAAAATATAAAAGAATGCAATAAATTAAAGACAAAACATAAAGGCATGACCACTATTTTATTTCATAAGCATATAATATTAAATATGAAGGATAAATACACTATATAATATTAAAAATAGAAAAATTTGATAATAACATATGTATAATATGGGAATCTATAAGGTTCTGGTGTCAAAGAAATATCACTCTCATGAACAACACTCTGAAATGGAAGAAAATCGAAATATGATAGGGATTTTGTTAATGAAGTATAGAGAACCTCAAGAGAAAATTGAGAGAATGAATAATTATGAAAATAAGATATATTTATAAGATGTGTGTGACTATATTACTATTGAAAATATTACAGTTATACTAGTAACTTATCATTATAATTGTTACATGATTGTTGGAATAATAAAATAAACAATAATGTAACTAATGAACTAACCTTCAAAATAAGGGTTATCATTAATTAAATAAGTATATATAATTAACAAAACTATTTTTAATAGATAACTTATCAATGCAACCATATGTATATATAAATATAAATTTGTAGTCGAACATATTTTATATTATTTAATAAAACATATATTTTTATACGTGAATTAAATATTAAAATTACCAACATTCAAACTGTATTTTTGATAAATTGAGGCCATTTTTTGATTAACTTGTCGAAATTTGATAATATTAATATATTTTTAATTATAATAAATAGAAAATCATATATTTGAATAAGAAATTATAATAATATAAAGTATTTTTAACAGGAAAAATACATTCATGAAAAAATAATCCATGATGTATGGACGACGTACACAAAAAATATCTTCTCCTTATATGAATTAATTACTATATTTAGTCAAAATAATATATATTAATCACTGTATTGAGATAAAAGAATAATTTAATATATAATTTATTCATAAAATCCTACCCTTTACCTATAAATTTCACTCAGTTCTCTTCACTTATGAACACATCTTATTGTGTCAGATATCTATAGAAAACCCACAATAATGCTCTTATCCACATTTTTTATGTTATTGTATCCTTATAGTAATATTTGAAAAATATATCCTGTGCAGTTATAAGGATCCTTCTCATTTAGTAAAGATGTTATATGACATATAAATGATTCCATGAAATGATGAATCCATGAATCACTATTCATGTGATCACGGGATAAGAAATTAAGGAATAATGAAGCTATATATATTTTTATGGTTGTAATGACCTATGATTTTGAAAAATATTCACCATTAACAAATAATATTCTAAATAGTGTTATTTACACATTATACCAAACTAAAATGAAAAACATTGAAAATTTTAACTATAAAATATGACCCTTAAAACATAGTCCTCAATGTTTCTCATAATAAAATTAACATACCATATTTCAAAATCAACAAAAAAGTATGAAAAAATTTTATCAAGAAAATATGTATTATATAAGAAACCCACTTTTCAGATCTAGGAATGGTAATAGCTTCTCTATGATTATCTTTGGACCAATTCCAACTCACATAGTTATGGTTTGAGAAAACTCATATATTGAGGAAGTTTAAGCTTGTGGATATTTCCAAAAGAACCATTCTATTTGAACAGCCACCTGAAACAATTACAAGATATTTTGTAATTTTTATGTCTTATAGGAAGATCATAATGTGTTATGTAAGTATAAATTATTATTATATTAACATGGAATAAAATATTAATATGTATAGACATATTAAGAATTATTAAACTTTTTGAATGGTCATTTTGTTGAATTCACTTTATGCTTAAAAATGTTTTATTTTCAAAATTAGTGTTTTTTAAGGAACTAAATTTACTATGATTTAATTATAGAAAAATATGGCTATTTTATGAATAATATGTTAACACTAGGGAAAATGGTATTTTAGGAAAAATAATAGTTAATATAAAAAAACATTTCCTATAAAACAATTTCTCCATATTTTAGGATATTGATTAAAAATAAAATTATGAAAACATTATAATTTGAATATTAAAACTTTTATTCGTTTGTGTACTTATCATTAAAATATTATCATTAGATTAATATTTTTGTTTTTTCTTAAAATATTGATTTTTAGTTGATTGGTGAAAAATAAATTTTGTTTTTAATAGCCTGACTTTTATGACATTAGTAGTATATAATTATTAATTGTAAATTCATGATAGATTTTAATTAAGACCAAAAAATTATTTTACATTTGTAATTATATTTTAAAAATTTATTTTTAATTTACAAACCCATATTTTACATTTTTAAACATAAGTTATATTTCTTAAAAAAAGTTCAAAATATGTTATACATTTTATATATTAAATTTTATTTTTTCACCTTTGGAAATTTAACCAGACGAAATGTATTTTAAATTTTTAGTCATTATAAATTATTTATTTTATAAGGATGATTTTCTTTTTTTCATAAAGGATATGGTACCTTATATAAATACAAGATACCGCAGTAAAATCTAAAATGGTAAAAGTGATAAATATAATTATAATTAGTGGGAAACATGTTTAAAAAATGTTTGGGAATGGTTAGTTGAGTCCTAGATAAACATTATATATTTTAATCCCTTTTTATCACTACTGGATCCTCTTTCCATAAATGTGACTTACCATTATTGAAATGTTTTCAAATTTACAAAAGTGTCATCCCATTTCACTTATAAAAGAGTAAATCTTCTTATCACAAATCCTCACATTAAAATCCCATTATTTTGGAACAAAATATTCCCTAAACTATAAAGACAATCATATCTACTATAATCTATTTTTTTCTTCTCAGGATATCATCCCCTAAAGGATTAATCCCTTTGGAAAAGAGATTATCCAATAATTGAGTAATAAAATTCTAAATGCTCCTTGGTTTTTATTTTAACATGTGCACATATGATTCCTAAACATAAATTAAACCATATTTAAATTATAAAATATTAGTATAATTATTATATATTTATATTAAAATAATTATGGTATAATCAATGTATCTCCCCAAGTTTTTAAAATAAGAACATTTTATTTGATAGCATTTGTGACACACAACACCAAGAAAAAATGAAAATATAAAACCATGAGGCTTGATGATATATTTACTTTTAAATAAATTAAATAAATTAAATATATTATATTATAAAAAATACGACATTTATCCTTCATTACACATAACATTATGTTTAGCTTGTGTTATACGCAACACTCATTTTAGCTTGCGATATACACAACACCGAGTTTAAACAAAAAGTAAAATATAATTAAAATATTTAAATTATATATATTATATAAAACTCACATATTAAATATATAGGAATTAATATTAATAACTAATTTATGAAAAATATGGTAATATATTTTTTACTAATAAAATAAGAATCATTTAGAGGGAAATTATTATTTTTTTCTGAAAACTGAATTTTTTCTAAAAGAATGTTTTTCTGCACTATGGGAATATAATTTACAAATTTTTACTAAAATTTTTAGAAAATATATATGAAAAAATAAAATTCATATTAGATATTTTTAAACTAAAAATATGTTTGGGTTAATGTTTTAATTTTTATAAAATATTTCATCTTTCGATGAATAATGAGAAATACAAAATTTTAATCCAAAAAAATATTTTAATTTGAATAATATATAAGGTTAAATAATATTTTAAATTTATTTAAAATTGTAATTAGATAAATTTTATATCAATTAATAACATTTTTTTTATTTAAATAATTTTCATATGGAATTTAGATATAAAATCACTATAAACATTGGAATATTTTCACTTTAAAACTCTACATTCTCATCCCCTTCGTGAGATCAATTTTAAGTTATATTTTTTCACATATTTCAATTTAATTTAGAAGAATAGAATAAATATTTGGAATCATAATAATTTCTAATTTCTAATTATTTGAATTTATTTTTTGAAAAAAAAAATGAATTCTTAATGGAGTACAAATTCATTATCTTGGTCAATATAAAAATATATTTACAAGGGGTGAAACTAAAATGATGGGGTAAAAATTAATTATAAACATGTCTAAAATATCTTTTATGGATATATTTATACTCTAACATACATGAAATATTTTTGAAGGTATTTTTTCATATAATTTACATCCTTGCTTTGTTTTTGGGGTTTTCCATGCATTTTTGAAGGAAATGGTGGGTTTTCAAAATTTGGGCCAACCCGAGAGCTCATTTCTAGTTTTGAAAGTAAATTTTATTTATTTAATAACTCCTTCGTTTTCAACAATTTTCACCCATTAAAATTCCAAAATTACCCTCATTTAACTATTAAAACCACCTAAGAAATTTGGGCCCCTTAAAAATTCATTAGCATCATGGATTAGGGTGATCAAATTAGGTAATGGGCCAACCCGAAAGCCAATTTCCAGTTTTAAAATGTTTTTTTAATTCTGTCATAAAATATTAATTTTTTCTCATTTTTTTGTTTTTCTACCTCTAACCTTCTCCCACTATACCTACCCACAACCCCATCACCGTTTCCCCACATTTGGAGATCTTATCTGTCGAGAATTGTGGCCGAACGTCTCTGGTTCCTAAAATTGTCCAGATTTCTCGAGTAAGTGACTATCCTTCTATGTTTCTTCCTTTTCCTTAAGCTTTCTCCCTTTATTCATGATTCCAAAAATTTCCAGAAGCTAGGGAATCGTACCTAGGGTTTCATTCTGAGTTTCTTGGTCCAATCCCCTAGTTTTAGGTTTGATCTCACTCCCTTGTGATGTGGTGGTGGTGCGGTTGAAGTTCCGCACTAGGATTTGCGGTTATTGACTCTTTTGGTAGGTGATTCCATATGTAGGTATTGTAGAATGAGTTATCATGATGTATTTTTGTTTCCATTATGTTCCTCATTCATTATTTTGATTTCAAAAATTTATTTCGGTAGCATTTTTAAAGCTGTTGATTTATAAGTGCCAATTTTGTGTGAAAATGGGTGTTTTACATGTGTAACCCATGTTGTGCCTCTTTGTGTTGTTTTATAATTCATGGATTGGTTTTATAAATATGTTTTTATGCTCTAATTTCTGGTTTGGTATAATATTGGTCTCTATTGGGTTTTAAATGTGGGATTTTAGATAAATTTAATGTGAAAAATTTGATTACTTTTCTTGAAATTGTTTTATGGAAATTATAAGTGGTTTATTGAGTTATATAAATAGGTGAAATGAATGTGTAGCTACTGTTTTGAATGTGTGTGACCAGAATGGATATTTATATGTCAAAATTGATTTTGGTAGCATCTGGTAACTATTTGAGAACAAGAGGGGAAACTCGGGTAACTAGGTGGGCTAACGTGTACTAGTACGCTAGTGAACAGAGGGGTTTTGACCATGGTTCACATAGAAAGTATGACATGGATAACACTAAAAAAACTACAATGGAGATGATTGGAGACCACTAGGTTATGGGTATGCTCCCTACTAGTGGCTCGTTCATGAGAACAAATTTTATTATGGTTACTTTCACTGAGGTACGAGGTACTTGGGGCTCACAACTAAGTAGTACCTAGGGGTGTTCTTATTCTTGGTGCTCGTGACCTTTTTGGAATTTATCTTTGTTTTATGGTATTTTGGGATGTTAAAACCAGTATCTTGTATGTTTTATTAAAATTCACTCATTCTTTAAAGTTATCCCCGTGGAAAGTTATTTTCTTTTCAAAGTTTCACTTTTAGAAATAAATGCTACCATTTTCTGTTTATAACTCTCAAAAGATTTTTATTTTATAATGAATATCACTTGGAATCATTGGGAGATATCCTATTGGGCTTAGTCTCACATTGTACATATACCTTTGGCTGTAAGTAGACTTGATCATGTTTGAGCCAGGCAACGGCAAGGCCTTGGGCGATGGCGGTTCGGGTTGCTAGTTTCTCTCAATGGTGTGGTGTTGTGGAGACAGATCGTGGGTGATGAACCCTTGTCATGTGGAGTCTCTTGGGATGATTTTCTACTAATTTTATTCACCTTTGGACCTCTTGTGTATTGTTTAAACCCATATACTCACTTCTGAATTTTATTACGTCTTGTTTGGCATAATTTTTCAGATTTTGATTATTATTTGTTTTTGGTTATTTTATGAATCCAAAATCACGTAAATCATTCCCAAGTGAATTTTTATGATACTCGGGCACTTCTTCTATCCCGTGAGGATAGGGAATGCCCTTCGGTCCATGCCATTAACCAGTTTTGGTTCTGGTTTGATGGTGACCAAATTCAGTTCATGAAACAATGTTATCAAATGGAGGTTAACATTTTTGAGTTATATTATTATTTTGGGATGAGTCAGGCTAGAAAGAAGTTAGGAATGTCAGGGCTCGAAGTTTTGGTCATGAGTAGGGTGCCTGGCCTGTACCCCTCGTGACAGACTGTGAGTCACCATGTGATGTCTGAATTGTTTGTTTATCTTCACTTCCAGATGAGACGTGTGGGCTGCAGACTGCACGTGGACATGGAGGGTGGTGAAGTAGTTGTTTCTTTTACTATTGTAATTTGTTTGTCTTATTTATATCTGATGTTATTCCTGAAATTTTCAGAACTGTTGTACTGATTTTTTTTTCCTTGTGATTATTGCCTTTTGTAGAAACATGCCTCCCCGAAAATCTCCCACACACCCATGGGAGGAAGCCGAAGAGAGTTCTCCTACAACACTCGATCAAAGGATGATAGAAGTCGTGGTCCGAGCTATCCGGGCTCTGGGAAAAAGAAGGGTTCTGGATCCTACTCCACCCAGAAAAGATGAGTTTGGGCCCAGGAAGGATAAGGCCCAAGAGTTCATGAAAAATAAACCTCCTTGTTTTCGAGGTAGCACAGAACCTCAAGAGGTAGAGGAATGGCTCGAAAAGATAGAGAGTATGTTTGAGTTCCTGGACACACCTGAGGAGGTCCGGGTGAAATGTTCCTCTTTTTAGCTAGAGGGTCCCAGAAATAGGTGGTGGGAATCACTACTTCAATCTGGGAAGCGTGAAAACATGAGCTGGAGAGATTTTATGCCCATATTCAATGAGAAGTATTGTGTGGAGGTTCTATCCCATGCCAGATCTCGAGAATTCATGGATCTTTCCTAGGGAGATCATTCAGTAATGGATTATGCTAACCATTTTTCTGAATTGGTGTGGTATATGCCAGATATTGTTTCAAGTGAATACTTGAAATCTCAGATATTTGAGAAGGGACTGTGACCAAAAATTTACTCAATGGTCTTCCTATTCATGATGGGAACTTATTCTGAGGTGGTCGATCATACTTTCATGGTAGAGATTGATTAAAAGGGGATGTCTAGGATCTTTGGAGGGGTATCTACTATGGGCACTGGTAGCTCTACTGAAAAGAAGTGGAAGCAGTAAGAGCAGGGAAAGAGGGGAGGTGGTAGTTTAGGCCACTCTTCCTGGAATTTTTCATCAGTGGCTTCAGATGCGAGGACTATCATGTGCCACCAGTGTGGGATGACAAGTAACATTCATCCAGCATGGCCTCATCCTCTGAAGACCTGTTTTCAATGGGGAGGTATGGGACACAGTGCAGCGCTTTTGCATGATAGCACATCCACTTCAAAGTGGGGCAGGATATGTTCCTCCCAGGGGAGTGTCAGCGCAGTCTGAGTAATCGAGGATAGGGGGATCTTGGTTCGGTGGTCATGGAGGCAGTGGTGGATCATCTTTTGGGAAGAGCCACAGGCGGGTGGTCGTTCTCAGGCAGGGCCAAGACATTTTCATGCTGTGGATCAGGTACCAGAGGGATCTGATGCAGGACCATCGACTGTTCTAGGTACCATTCTGATTGCATCTTCTATAGTTGCAGTTTTATTTGATAATGGTACTTCAGTTTCTTTTATATATGCTCGTCTTTTGATCTTTTCGAGCCTTCCAACCGATCTTTTATCTGTTGAATTGGAGTTAGTAACACTGCTGGGTAAGAAAAAGTAGCAAGGTATTATGTGCCCATTATGCACACTCTCTGTGTCAGGAGTCGATATGGAGTGGGATTTCTGGGTCCTTGATATGGACCTGTTTGATGTGATCCTTAACATGGACTGGATGGTGAGCTTCCAAGGGAATATTGACTACTATCGGCATCGAGTTAGCTTTTTTGGAACCATATGGGAGTCCTCAGTTATTTCATGGATAATGGGATCCTCGGTCGTGTCGTGCGAGACCTATACTCCCTATGTTGGGGAATATTTCTTATCAGTTGTTATCGCTCGCACTGGAGGATGGTGTTGGTGTCTCTCAGGGCGGGTTACCTCATGTAGTGGATGAGTTCCTAAAAGTCTTCCCAGATGATTTCTTAGGCTTACCCCTAGAGCGGGACATGGAGTTCTTGATTGATTTGGTGCCGTGAACACAACCTATATCGCTTCCCACATACCCCATGGCCCCCACTGAGTTGAGGGAATTAAAGATACAGCTGGATGATTTTGAATCCAAAGGATTCATTCGCCTGAGCGTCACTCCTTGGGCCACCCCAGTCTTATTTGCGAAGAAGGGAAATGGAACCCTCCGGTTGTGCATTTATTATTAGAAATTGAATTATGTGACAATCAAGAATAAATACCCTTTACCTCGGATTGACGATTTGTTTGACCAACTGAAGGGGTAAAAGTGGTTCTCCAAAATCGACTTCCATTCGGGATACCACCAGCTCAGGGAAAGAGAAGCAGACATTCCAAAGACGTCTTTCTAAAGCAGGTATGGTCACTTCGAGTATCTATTCATGCCTTTAGGATTGACGAATGCCCTAGCAGTTTTCATGGTTCTCATAAATAGGGTGTTCCAACAATATCTCGACTCATTTGTAGTAGTATTTGTGGAAGAAATCCTAGTTTATTCTGGATTTTAGGATGAGCATGAGCACCACCTGAGGGTCATTTTGAGCACCTTGCGGGACCATCTCCTGTATACCAAACTCTCAAAGTTCACTTTCTTGATCTGGTAAGTGAAGTATCTGGGGCATGTAGTCTCAGAAAATTGGGTTTTAGTGGATCCTGAGATGATTAGTGCAGTTATGTTGTGGGATGAACCGAGAAATGTGTTTGAGATTAGGAGTTTCCTTGGCCCGGCAGGTTATTACAGGCGCTTTTTCCGGGACTTCTTGCAGCTCGCCTCCCCCATGACTGCACTCACCTGGAAAGGGGTAAAGTTTGAATGGAGCCCACAATGTTAGGAATCCTTTGAGGAGTTGAAGCAGTGGTTGACCACCACACCTGTGCTGATTTTACCAGAGTCTGGGAATGGCTATGTGGTTTATTATGATGCTTTAGGTATGTGTCTTGGGTGCATGCTTATGCAGGATGATCACGTGGTTGCGTATAGATCTTGCCAACTTCGACCACACAAAAAGAACTACCCGACCCACGACTTGGGGTAGGAAGCAGTGATTCATGCTTTGAAGACATGTTGTCACTACCTCTTTTATGAGAAGTTTGTGGTCTAATCTGATCTGAAGAGCTTGGATTATATCTTCTCACAGAAGGACCTCAACATGAGGCAGCATCACTGGATCGAGTAGTTGAAGGGGTTTGACATTGACATTGTCTATACCCCAGGAAAGGGTAATGTAGTGGCTGGCGCCTTGAGTAGAAGGGTTCCAGTGCAGGCTTTGAGGAAGTCCATTGATGAGTGGACATTGATGGGGATCTTTTCTCAAATGCATGTAGAGACCAGGGAACACAATGGAGGGGCATTCTTGGCGAGTGTCTTGTTGACTCCTCCTCTATTGGAGTTTATTCAGTGGGAACAAACCATTGATGAGCGTTGCCAGTGGTCGAAGCAGTTTCTTCATGGTGGGGAGACATCCTCTGATTTTTCGTCATCTCCTAAGGGCATCTTGTGCTTTAAGGGTCGTTCAGTAGTACCGTTATCTCTGTGGAAGGTGGTGGTGTAGGATAGCCACCAGTCTTAGTGGGTTGTCCATCCAGGTGCCACTAAGATGTATTATGATGTCTGTCGGTAGTTTTGTTGGCCTGGTATGAGACAGGACATATCGTACTTTGTTTCAAGATGCTACACATGCTAGCAGGTGAAGGTAGAGCACCAAAGGCGTTCCGGTTTTCTCCAACCACTACCCATTCCTACCTGGAAGTGGGAAGAGGTCTCCATGGACTTTATTGTTGGCTTACCTCATACACCTCAGGGTAATCATGCCATTTGGGTAGTGATTGATCGTCTTACCAAATCAGCCCAGTTCATTCTGATAAAAGATACAACTAAAGTGGATGAGTTGGGCCATTTGTATCTTCAGGAAGTGGTGAGACTCCATGGTGTACCATCATCAGTTTTCTTAGATAGAGACCCTCTATTCACTTCTCAATTTTGGGAAGGCCTTCAGAAGGCATTGGGGTCTCAGATTAAGATGAGCACGGTATACCACCTTCAGACGGATGGTCAGACAGAGTGGGCGAATCAGATTTTAGAGGACATGGTTCGAGCATGTGTCCTAGACATTGGAGGTTCTTGGGATAGCCATTTGGGATTGGTTGAGTATTCTTATAATAATAGTTACCAATCCTCTATTTGAATGGCCCCTTTTGAGGCGCTCTATGTTCGGCCATGTCGGTCCCCCCTTTGTTGGGTTGAGGTTGGAGAGACTTCACTGTTGGAGCCAAGCCTTGTGCAGGAGGCTTCTGAGAAGGGCAAGTTGATCAGGAAGCACTTATTGACAGCTCGGAGTCGTCATAAATCTTATTCTGACCGAAGGCGTCGATACCTAGAGTTTTCTGTGGGTGATACGATATTCTTGAAAGTGGCCCCTCATCTGGGCTATCGTCGATTGGGGAGGAATGGTAAGCTGATGTCGCGGTATGTTGGGAACTCTGAGATCACTGATCATATTATAAAAGTGGCATACATGTTGGCCTTACCTTCTCAGTTGATGTCTATCCATGATGTCTTCCACGTCTCTCATTTGAATAAATACAACCCGCATCCATCCCATGTGTTGAGTTGGGAAGAACTAGAGATAGAGCCTGACTTGTCTGTTGTTGAGAGGCTGGTGAAAATAATGGACTCCCAAGAGAAGATACTTCGAGGAAAGTCTATTCCATTAGTCCGGGTTCTATGACAGCAAGGGAATGATACACATGAGACATGGGAGTGAATGTCATGGGTCGAGGAAGAGTACCCATTCTTTTTTTCCAATCAGGCTTCTTATTGACTCTTCGGGGCGCAATATCCTTCATGGTGGGGAGAATTTTCCCATACATGACATATTTTTAAAGGTATTTTTTCCATTTAATTTACATACTTTCATTGTTTTGGGGGTTTTCCATGCATTTTTGAAGGAAATGGTGGGTTTTTAAAATTTGGGCCAACCCGAGAGCCCATTTCCTGTTTTGAAAGTAAATTTTGATAATTTAATAACTCCTTAGTTTTTCAACCATTTTCACACATTAAACTTCCAAAATTTCCTTCATTTAACTATTAAAACCACCAAAGAATTTTGGGCCCATTAAAAATTCATTATCATCTTGGATTTGGGTGATCAAAATAGGTATTGGGCCAACCAGAAAGCCCATTTCCAGTTTTAAAATGTTTTTTTAATTCTTCAATAAAATATTCATTTTATATCCTTTTTTGGTGAGTCCACCTCTCACCTGATTCCACTGTACCTATACGCATCCCCATCTTTTTTCCCCCTATTTGGAGATCGTATCAGTCGAGAATTGGGGCCGATCCTCTCTAGTTGCTAAAATCGTCCAAATTTCTCAAGTAAGTGTCTATCCTTCGAAGTTCCTTCCTTTTCCTTAAGCTTTATCCCTTTTTTCATGAAACCAAAAATTTCCAGAAGCTAGGGCTTCGTACCTAGGGTTTAATTTTGAGTTTCGTGGTCCAATCCTCTGGTTTTAGCTTTGATCTCACTCCCTTGTGGTGCGGTGGTGGTGTGGTTGATGTTCCGCACTAGGATTTGCGGTTCTTGACTCTTTTGGTAGGTGATTACATATTTAGATATTGTAGAATGAGTTATCTTTCTGTATTTTTGTTTCCATTATGTTCCTCCTTCATTATTTTGATTGCAAAAATTTATTTGGGTATCATTTTTAAAGCGGGTGATTTATAAGTTCCAATTTTGTTTGAAAATGGATGTATTACACGTGCAACTCATGTTGTGCCTATTGGTGTGGTATTATAATTCACGTATTGGATTTATAAAAATGTTTTAATGATGGAATTTCTATTTTGGTGTAATATTGGTCCCCATTTGGTTTTAAATGTGGGATTTTAGATGAATTTAATGTGAAAAATTTGATTACATTTCTTGAAATTGTTTTATGGAAATTATAAGTGGTTTATTGAGTTATATAAAAAGGTGTAAAGAATTTTTTGCTACTGTTTGGAATGTGTGTGACCAGAACTGATATTTATATTTTTAAATTGATTTTGGTCGCATGAGGTAAATATTTGAGCACAAGATGGGAAACCTAGGTAACTAGGTGGGATAACGTGTACTAGTACGCTAGTGATCAGAGGTGTTTTTACCATGGTTCACTTAGCAAGTATGACATGGACAACACTAACAAAACTACAATGGAGATGATTGGAAACCACTAGGTTATGGGTATTCTCCCTACTAGTGGCTCGTGCACGAGAATGAATTTTATTATGCTTACTTTCACCGATGTACAAGGTACTTGGGGCTCACAACTAACTAGTACCTAGGCGTGTTCTTATGCTTGGTGCTCATGGAATTTTGGGAACTTGACTTTTCCTTATGGTATTTTGGGTTGTTAAAACCATTAGATTGCATGTATTATTAAAATTAATTCATTCTTTACATTTATCCCCATTGAAAGTTATTTTCTTTTCAAAGTTTCACTTTTAGAAATAAATTCTTCCATTTTTTGTTTATAACTCTCGCAAGCTTTTTATTTTATAATGCCTATCACTTGGAATCCTTGGGTGATATCATATTGGGATTAGTATCACACCCTAATTACACCATTGGGTGTAAGTATACTTGATCATGTTTGACACAGGAAAAGGCAAGGCCTTGGGCAACGACGGTTTGTGTTGCTAGTTTCTCTCAATGGGGTGGTGTTTTAGAGACGGCTCATGGGTGATGACCCCTTGTCGTGTGGAGTCTCTTGGGATGTTTTTCTACTAATTTTTACATCTTTGGACCTCTTGTGTATTTTTTAAACCCATATACTCAGTTTAGAATTTTATTAAGTCTTTTTTGGAATAATTTTTCAGATTTGGATTATTGTTTATTTTTGGTTATTTTATGAATCCAAACTCAGGTAAATAATTCCCAAATGAATTTTTATGATACCCAGGAACTTGTGCCATCCCGTGGGTATAGGGAACGCCCTTAGGGCCTTGCCCTGAACTAGGTTTGGTTCCGGTTTGATGGAGACCAAATTCATTTCGTGACATATACCATTATACTTATACAGTTTAATATTGGACAATATTTCACTCTCTTAATATATGATAAACTTGAGTGAACTCAAATTTCTTCATAAATATTAATTGTGCCCTCTCCCCCACTTATAAAAATCCACCCCTCCCCCTCCTCCCTTATTCAAAAATTCAAAAACAAATCTGATAATAACATCTAAAATAAATTCCTATATTCCCTTCTCACATCCTTTAATCCTTTTTTTTCACGAATCTAACTTAGGAATTATTTTGTGAAAATCTAAGGAGGTTACGTGGAGAAGAGGTAATGTTATACTATGATAGTGTTTATTTTATTTCTATTTCAAACGCATTATACAATTATCAAACCATTATGATATAATAACATAAATATTATACATAAATTGCTATGTTTTTAAAATAAGTACATTACCTACAAACATCTACACTTCCATTAATTGGGTTATGAAATCATAATTCACGTTTCTAGTGGACTACCGCCTCACGTACTAATGTAATTCGTTTTTTCATTTCCACCTCCCAATATAGTGCATGATGATGGCTATAATGTATATATATTATATTTATAACATATATTTTCTAGAGTCACAAAATCATATATATATATATATATATATATTCACCTTCCATTTCATAAGAGATATGATAACATCGATCGTGTGTATAAGAATTAACATGTCACAAAGCGATGTGGTTAACCTATCACTAACTCTTCACATGGAATGTGATAAAGATAAAGTTAATGATTATATGTTATATAAATTAAATAATTATGATATTAATGACATATTTATAATTCTAAAAACACAATATATATGATTTTCCTTCTTTTCTTTTTCACTCTTGTAAAGATGACTACATTGTTCATGTACGTGTGGACTAACGCCTTCACGAAGCGATGTGACTTAATTTTCATCACCAAATCACATGGATGATATATATATAACAATATAATATGGAATATATTATATTATGATAATTAATTAATGATAAAATATTACTTACATATTTTCCATAATGATCATTGAAAAATGGAAATGTTACTCATTCGTACGTATGGCCTTATATCTCCATGATCGTAACATACATCATTTTTCATAACCATATTTAATGATTGGTTTTAAAATAATAAATTACGTAAATATATTATAATTATTTTATTATTATTTAGAAGATTAAACTTTTTAATATTCACAAGAATCGAATCATAATGACAAAAAATTCTTGATAAAACAGGGAAATTAACAACCAAAACAAAGAAAATTATGGAAAATTATTAATTAAAGGATAAAAAATATGTTATAAAAGGATCAAATAAGATATTATATATATTAATATTTTTATAGTGTAATTTAATAACAAGTTTAAAAGAGTTATATATGAGTTTATATAACGTTCAATCAAAAAAAATAAGGTAAGGGATTTCATCTCAATCTCATTTCATTAAGAAATATAATAATGTTCTACACCAAATTTATTTCATATAGTGTATATAATCCCCCTTTGATATTTAATATCATGAATATTTTAATCTTCATGTTATTTTATGTTTTTATTAAAATTATTTCATCAAATAAGATTTGAATTAATATTTTCTAAGTGGTAGAGAATTTCATAACTCAATCTATTTTCATTGGGTTATATTAATTAATCATTATCATTGATATTATAAGATTATGTGTATAGTGAATGTTGACTATAAATTATTGTAGTTCAATTTTTATGTGTATTTTTAGTTGGCGCACATAATCGTTCCATTTACTAATTATTACTTTATCATTAAGATCATTATAAGAGTTTTTTCTACAATCTCATTCTAATGGAGATTATTTATTAATAAATTTCAGTTAATGGAAATTATTAGATCATTTTCTAAAAAAACCCATTTAATTTTATTCTTCGATTTTTATTCATGATATTTTAAAGTAATTTTACCATTTTTACAGTCTTTGTAAAATAAAATTTCATAATTTTTTTAAAAAAAAATACTACATCATTTCTCTCTTTGGTTGGAAATATGTTTTCTTCCAAAACATTGTTTTCTAAAAATATTTTAAAAATAATTTTTTGAGTTTTTTTTATCAAAGTATTTTTTTACCCATTTTTATTCATTTTAAAATGTTTTCACGGGAATATTATTTTATTTTCAAAACAATTCCTATTTGGATTTTATCACAAAGTATGAAAGGATTCTTATTTTTATTTTATAAACAAAGTTCTTTCATAACATTTTTTCTGTGAAAAAGGAATGTTATGTTTTTACATTTACGTAATGTATTGAATTAACCTCTATAGTTACCATCACTTCATTGAATATTCCATTGAAATATTATGTGGTTCTTTTTAAATAAAATATTTTAAAAAGTGATTTTCAAATAAATTAATTTCTAAAATGTTTTTGAAAGTGAAATGGATATTTTCTTCAAGAATGTTTTTAATGATATTTTTATGGAATTTCTAGTCATTTATTCCAACAAACCTTTATTATTACTTCAATGGGTATATGTAGATATGATCCTTATTCTTGTTCTAGATGGTTGATGAATATTTTGAGCATGGATAGTATAGCAGTTCAGTATTTTCACTATTATTTTCATTAAATACTCCCTAAAATATTCAATTTCCAATAATAATTGGAAATTAAACTAACCCTAATAATATATATCATTTATAATGGATATTATTATTTCTTAAATAATTTATAAGTTCTACATATGGTGTTTTACATTGAAATTTATATTATTGACTAGGTAAATGTTTATAATTTTACTCAATATGGATATTTGATGATAAGGCACATTTTTACGAATCAAATAAATTCTTTGATAAATGGGGAATTATCTAGAAAAAAATTGATGAGTGTAGACTAGTATAATATACCCCATCGATGCATCGGTATGTCTCCTGATATAAAAATGTTAAAATTTCATTACACAAATATCTATCTATAGATTAAAATGTCTTAAGAATGGTCATGACACCAAATGTATCATTATTCTTGAGATAATGGAGTCTAGTAATTAGGAATTTATCACATAGAATGTTGTGTTATTTTTATCTATAATCATTTCTCTATGATTATATCTCTAGATTCATTTCCATTTTAATTCATTTATTATATGGTATTTATTATCTGTTATTTAACATTCTGTATTTTTATTACCTATAAATTTATGATAGTAATGTCATTGATTAAATGTAATTTGATTCTAGTAATTTATATTTCCATTTATTATGATGGGAAATTATTTTAATGTTAGTGTGTTCAGATATTTACCATTAATTATTGTTTATCCTTATTGATTATGCTTCAATTATTTATGATTTCTTCTATTAAATAGAAACCTTACTAATAATTTTATCTCATGTTTATTTTGTTTCCTTTCTCAGGAACCATGTAGTGTACTATGTTTTTTTATGCAGGTATATTCTAGGTGGAATAATGTTATTCTTGAAAAAAAACATGTCATAATTTCTATTCTCAAATGTAATGAATTACTCAAGTATGTATATAGTTTACCAAGACTAACAAAATATTTGGTCATTTTGGATGTGGTTCCTTATATATCATTCAAATATAAAAAAACAAAACATAGTATCGGGAATTCTAGGGTCAGGATTCTACAATCATTAACCATTATTCCATATTCCATTAATAATGACAAAAATGTGAATCTTTTTTATGTGCAGACTGCCACCTCCACAAAGTAACATGTTTATTTTCCTTCACTGCATAACAAGGATGTTTTGAATGGGAATTAAATATATAAATATGAAAAATATATATTATTTACAATTATTAAATAATAATCATTATTACTCTTTTTTACCATCCTAAGGAAAAATAAAACATCAACCATCCATTTGTGTGGATTACCGCCTCTATAGAAATGTGTGTTTTTTCCTTATTTTCATTCATGGATGGAATAATGAATGATTTTGAAGGATAAATATGATTTTTTAATAATAATTATTAAATTAAAATTAATTCAATGATCTATTAATAATATGAAAAATAAACAATCGTTATAAAATTAACGGTCTTAAAACATGCACACTAAGAGGAAAATTATTTGTACAATTTATGTAATGGATTTATATATATTATATTCTCTAAAAATTTCATTCTAATTTTAATATTTCACACTTATTAACACATGTTAAGTACATTATTCTGTAGTTATATTGATATTGAAACATAAACTCCTCATACCCATATAGTAAATTGTGGTATGTTTTTTGGGATGGTTATACCAACCACATCAATAATACAATAAAACAATTACATGGATGAATATGAGAACATAAATATTGATAATATAAAATAAAAATGACTAAATAATTAAACTACTTTGTTTTGGAAATGTAACATTAATATTAAACTCATTATTTAATATTCCACTATTTTATTTTTTAAAAATCGTTGAAACATGTTCATCACTAATTTCACCATGAAGGATCATTGCTGAAACACCCATGGATTTAAATTTTAAATATATAAATAATTATAAGAATAAATAAAATTAACTTTAATTTCCTAAGAATAATGAACTTTTGGGAAAGAATAAATAACAACACCACTATTAATAAACTTATTCTAAACAATAAATATTACCCACACCTAATTTTGAAAATAGTTAAATACTAATTACTAATAATATATATAACAAAAATAAATTAGGGTTATAAATGTTAATAGTTATGGGTAATGTTTTGAAATATTTAATTATGATATTTTTTATATCGGTGCTTAAATCATTCTTGTAGAAATCAAGATAAATGTTATATGTTTCTGTCTTAATAAAACTTTATAAAGGCATGCTTCCTATTATTCACCAATATTCATATGTATTTCTTAAATACTAAAACCTTGATTTATAATATAATAAATTATTTTTGAACTTATAAAATTCAGTTAAATCCATTCCCATCTTTGTTTTAGGCTATAATTGATATTTCTTAAAAAATATAAGGGTTATTATAACTCAAAATGATTTATTGAGTTATAATGTTTTTCCTTGGAATTTATATTTCAATTCATGTGTTATACACTATTTATATTTTGGGGGATAAATTGTCATTTAAATATTCCTTATTTATGATGTCACAAATCAAAATAGGTCTCTATCCGAACAAGCACTTGACCCAATTTGTGGCGTGGCCCGAAGGGAATTCGCGATCCCGACGGGATGGAAACAAGTTCATGGGTTCCCATAATACAACATGGGAATGATTTAACCAAATTTATAAACATAAATTACCCATAAAAATAAATAAACTAAAACTAAAAAATCCATAACCAAACAAGGAATACATAAATTCTATATTGGAGTTACAAGGTTAATACAAAAACTAAACCGGCTATAACAAAATGTAGAAACAAAAATCCAACTAAAAACCCAAAAAATTGGAAGATTATCATCTTCCCAATCCACCTCTACAACACTACAACAAGGAATACATATAGTAACCTGAACCACCCTCTCCAAATACCTTTCATTTATCTATATCAAACATAATCAATCCTACTTACACACAAATATGTAAGTATCATTTGAGTTAAGGCCCAATATAATGCCACACAAAAATAGATATTATACTATAAACATTATATATAAATATCATGCATGTTTTATAAAAAATTAACTAAAAAAATAGTGGAAGGAAAATTTTATGGGAATTAATCTTTAAATACATATTATTTCTTTTGAAATAACCAACAAGTCGTAATGTTTGCTGATGGAAAATGTGATATCACCATAGAGCCCCAAGTCACAAGAAATACCTATTGGAACTAGGAAATTGTTGGACCTTAGAGACATCATATCTCAATGTAAGGTGCTATAGAAACCACGACAATCCACATTCTCTTGCACGAGCCTCTAGAGAGGAGAAACAACCAATATTCTAGTTGCCTCCAATCATCATCAATATTTAGTTTTGTTTTGTTACTGTTAAACCCTATAAGGGAAACTTGACTAGAACCAAGTCTAAATCACTAGAATATTAGTCCAATTCCACCCACCAAGTCACCTAGGATTACGTTTGTGCTCAATCCAGTTCCACATTTAACTTAACACCGCACTTCAAAATTTCATAAACCAAAAAAATGCAATACACCTCACATGCCACCACTCACACACCCAAAATCCACTTTTAAATTCAATCGAACACTAATAACATTTCAGAATATTATTCACATAAATTTCACAACATAATGTATCTTTTCACACTTTATAAAACACCATAAAGGTGCATAATAAGGCTTTACATGTTAAATACACCAAATATAATATAGGAAAAACAAATTTCAACCCAAATTCATATTAAATCCTTTGAAAAACTACATTCGTACAACCAAAATGATAATTTAACACTCCAAAACATAAGTGAAAAAATTGTAAATTTTAAAAATAATGGTTAAGCATAGAATCACCTACCTTGGGTGTAGAAACTCCTAGAATCTGGTAAGAAACTACAACCACACCTCATCCAGTCCTTAAAGATGCAAGATCAGACCTATAAAATCTAGAATATACCCTATGATTAATTATTTAACCCTAAAATTGGATACCAATCCACTGGATATAATGAACCACAAAGAAAAGGGAATGAAACCCTAGACTAGATGGATAAACCATGATACAATACACTTACTTGGAGTTTACTAGAAAAATATTAGGAAAAAAACCCACCAGAATAGAACCCAAGGGATGTTGGAGGAAGGGGGAGGTGAAAATATGGTCACAAATCCCAAGAGGTGGAATGATGGGGTGATTTGGTGGTAAATATGAAGAGAATAAAAATGATAGAATCAACATTTTTAATGACCTAGATAGGTCACAATATTAGTATTCCTGGGTTTCAAACAATGTGGAAACCATGTGCTTTCAATTTTCTACATAGGACATTGAACACAGTTATCCCTCATAGTTCTATGAATCGTTGATTAACCGTTTGATAAGCATATTTCCAAGAACCCCACTTTGTTGTAGGGTTACTTAGCCCGGGCACACAGTTACTACTAACCATGCGCCAACCATGTGCCAAGTTCTGTCCACCCCAAATTTAATATTTTACTCAAAGAAACAAAAAGACAACTAGAGGAAATGGAAGACAAAAAATGAATGAAAAATACCTCAAAATAAAACCACATATTGGAAAATTCTCCCCACCATAAAAACACTCATTCCATAGAAAGTCAACATTAATCTTTAATAGAAAACAGGATTGGATACTCGTGTTCAACCCACAACATTCACTCCCAAGTCTCATGCATATCCTGAACATGCTAGAAAATAACATGGACCAACGAAATATACTTCCCAAAAATCACTTTCTCTTGGGAATCAACTATCTGCATTAGTCGTTCACATACAGAAAAATTAGGCTCTATTTGAAACTCTTCCCAAATCAACACATGATATGGATGAGGATTATAATTATACAATTGGGATACATGGAACAAGTCATGAATCAACATACAATGAGAATTAAAAGTTAAATTTAATTCCACATTACCAATCCGATCAATGATTTCAAGAGGTCTGACATACCTCGGAATTGTCTTTCCTTTATGAAATGATGATGACCGAAACACAGTGACACTATCAAGAACACCTAGTCACCCACAGAAAACTTGAGATCATGATGCCTCTGATTTGGATATGATTTGTGATGACTCTGAGATATCAACAACTGCTACCTGATTAGCTTGACTTTCTCAAAAATCTCCTGCACAAGTCTTGATCCCAACTGTGAGGTCTCACCAACCACATCCCAACATAGAGGACACCGACATGGCAGACCATAGAGTGACTCTAAAGGGTCCATTCGAATTGATGATTGGTAACTATTATTATAATAAAACTAGAACAATCCAAAATTTTTATCCAACAATCCTCCGAAATGCAAGACACATATGCAAATCATGTACTCTAGAATCTAATTTTCCACTCTGTTTGACCATTTGTTGGATGATGGAATACCATACTCATATTAATTTGAGACCCCAATTATCTTTTATGCCCATACCCAAACTGATATGTAAAATGAAGGTCCCTATCAAAAACAATTTATGACCTCGCACCATGGAGCCTTACCACTATTGAACACATAATTAGCCCAACTCATCCACCATTTTTGAAACTTTTATCGAAATAAAATGGGATGATTTTTTCCAATGGCTTATTACCATATAATTGGTGTTCCTTCCTTGAGGTGTATGAGGCAATCCAATAATAAAATCCATGGGGAACTTGTCCCACTTTTAGGTAGTAAGAGGTAAAAAATTAAGAAAAATAAAAGGTATTTGATGTTCTTTTTTTACCTGATGACATGTATAACAACTCGACATGAAGTCAGATATATCTCAGCTCATACCAAGCCACCTGAACTACTAATGAACATCATATTACATCTTGGACGTTCTATGATGAATATCCCATAGATAATGGTGGCTATCCCATGTTACTGCATTCCTCATAGACAATAATATAGTGGAACAACCATGAATTCATAATATCCTCTCCAGAAAAAATCACCATCCATAGGATGTTTCCCCACCATGGAAGAACAATATAGACTTAGGACACTACTCAACCATAGGATACTCTCATTGAATTAGATCCATAAGTGAATGATCCAACTGAAAACCCTCTATGAACACACTTCCAATATTTTAATTGGTCTCTGAGTGTATATGGGAAAAGAGCCCCAAAAAAGTGCAATCCTCACTAGACTTCCTTAATGTTGGAACTAGATATATTCTACTTAAGCTGTCATCCACCACCATACCCTTTCCGGGGGTATTGAAAATTTCAAAGTCAACCCCCTATAGATATTCTATCCAAAGGAGTTTCCTTATGTTTAAATAATTTGGTAGAAAATTTTGTCAATGATTTTATTATTAGAATAGACCACAAATTTCTCCCCAAAAAGGTAATGATGTCACATCTTTAAGGCATCCATCAGTGCTTCTAACTATAATCATTGGTCATGTAGTTTTTTTCCTATGGTTTGAAATGAAAAAAACCATATGCCACCATCTGATCATCTTACATAAGCCCACATGTGGGACTCATAACCAAAGCATTGCAATAAACCATGCATCCCATTCCCAGTTTTGGAAAGATCAATATGGGTGAAGTAGTAAACAATCTCTTTATCTCTTTAAAGTATTCTTGAAATTATAGGCTCCATTCACCCATCACCAATTTCAGAGTGAGAAATGTCATGGAAGAATCAATCTAAGAGAAATCCCAAACAAACCACTCGTAACAACCTATCATTCCTAGGAAACTACTGATTTCGAACACGTTCTTCATCTTCTCCCATGACATAATTTTACTAATTTTCTCTGGGTCCTCTTAAACCCATTAAATTGAGTTCACATGGCCCCAAAACCTCACTTACCTAATCTAGAAAGTGTACTTTGATAATTTTTCATAGAAATGATAATCCCAAAAATTGACCAACATGATCTGAAAATGATTCTCATGCTCTTCATCAGATCTAGAATAAACTAGGATGTCATCAATGAATACCATAATTATGGATTCTAGATACTGGTGTACCACCCTATTCATGAGCACCACAAAGACCACTGGAGCATTTATCAATATGAAAGGCATGAAAAAATACTCAAAATAGACCTACATTCTTTGGAAAGTCATTTTTGTGATATATTCCTCTCTAAAACTAACTTGATGGTACCCCAAACACAATTCTATCATGGAAAATCACTTTTCCGCTGTCAGTTGGTCAAATAGGTCATCAATTCACAGTAAAGTATACTTGTTCTTAATGGTTACCTTATTCAAATTCTGGTATACAACACACAACCAGAGAGATCCATCATATTTTATCAAAAACAAGATGAGCTGCATAATGAGAGACCCTCAAGTGAATGAAACTATTGGATTCTAAGTCATTCGAAAATATCTTTAGTTCCCTCATATTAGTGGGGTCCATGATATATGAGGGAATAGATACAAGATGTTTCCTTGATGCCACTGAAAAATCAACATCACGCTCTGGGGTAAACATAAAAAATCATATGGGAATACATATGGGAACTCATCCACCATAGGAGGTAATCCACCCTTATGATAACCACTGTCATCTTCCATCATGAGCAATGATAATTGAAAAACAAGAGTAACCAATTTTAGGAGTTGAGGTCCTGAACAAACTAACCCAGGTTCCCATTCCCCAAGAAAACCCTAAGCACTTCCATAAAGTTCCATGAAGCTTACCCACCACGTATAATAATAAATGTGTTCTTAGAAGAGAACCATCACACCAATTCCAAGGATTACATAAAAATTTCAAATCCAATACCACAAATTCCTATTCCAGCTCAACCCCTCACACAGAGAAAGCACAAGATGGGAACCTGGGGCCCTACACTTTCTTCTAACACAATTATGTTACCAACTCCATTAAAAATACAGAAGCTATGTTGGAAATTTAAAAAGGTTCACAATATGAAATTAAATAAAAGAAGATAATTCACCAGTATCAAACAATACAAATTATATTGAAGATGAAATCTAAATGGTACCTCAAACAATAGAGGGCCCTGAATCTAATCCCACTGGTGCTTGATCCATATCATGAAGATGCCTAGTCTCCACATTATTTTGAACCCAACGACTACCCAATGGCTCTTTCATAAACTAGCTTTGACTATATGAAGATTAGGTCCTTCCTCCATGACCACCAAACTAGGATCCCACCCTTATAGATGGGTCAAACTCAGATGATATTTCCCTAGAGGCTATAGATTCTCCTCCACACTGATAGGAAGGCATGTCTTTGCAGAATAGCTGCCAATGTCCCATATCTACACATCGATGAAAGAATTTCGGATGAGATGTAAACAAATTTCAACTATGACCTTCCATCCCACACTAAGGGAATAATATCGATCCATCATCAGAATCCACATATAAAGACTATCAGGAAGGGTGTCCTAAACTTCCAACTCCCTTTTTCCCGTACTCATCTCTCATACTCTTCTTCTTAGATGAAGTACCTCTTCCTATCACTAACATTGCCCCCGAGGAAATAGATATTCCCTTGTGATCAATCTCCATTATATAATTTCAATAAACTACTTCATAATTTGTCTTTAGCTTGAACTGGATGACCTGAGAATGGATATTTAGCTGAAATATCCTTTCAAACCACTAAGCCTTCATCTTCACATTGTAAAATATCTTGGGTACATACTAAACTATCTCAGAAAAGTGGTTGGAATTATCCATCACTAATTAGTCCCTCTAAATGATATCAAAAAAATCTTGTTACATAATATATTATAATACCTAAAGTCAATATTGGTCATTTAATACATCCATAAAGTCTTTCAAGTTCATCTCCTCATGCTTCTCAACTTGACCACTCTATCCCACCACCTCTGACTAAGACCTTCTAGAAGAAGAAGGGAACATTTCACCCTAACCCCTTCAAGAGTGTCAAGGAATTAAAACATGCTCTATATATTCTTGAGCCACTCTTATTCTTCGAGAGGCTCCATGCTACCTCATAAAGAAAGAGGTTCGTTGTAACAACCCATGATTTTATAAAAAATATTCTTTTTAATTTCACTAATGTCTTGTGTTGTACGCTACACCAAAAGGAGCTTTCACAACATGCATCCTTGATTTGCCTTGCATTACACGCAATCACGACCTTCCTCGATATCGTGTGTAGTACGCAATAACGAGTTTCACTAAACAACAATATGCTATTAAAATATTATTAAAACTAGCCGTTATGAACAGTAATAACCACTTTTTGAAATTTTGTAAATTTTATTTTTCAAAATGGAATTCATTTTTGGATTCGTAGTATCGAAATTAGCTTAGGGTGAAATTTTGGTGATTTTCGGATAACCTTCATATTTTGATGAATAGTGAAAATTATTAAATTTTAATTAAAAACAACTTTTTCAATCGAAATAATTAATAGTGATAAATTATTAATTTTAGTGGTTTTAAAGTATATTTAGAATATATTTTTACAATTTAATACAATGTTGGTCATTGGATGTAATTTCACATTTAAACCAGACATAAACAAGTGTCAATCTTTTGAAAGTTATTATCTCTTAAGAACACGCTATTTGTTTTGACGACGGGAATTAATTTTTAAATTAATTAATGCAACTGATATGTTTTGAATTTGGTAAAATAGAAATCATTTTTGAGTTCATAATATCAAATATAGCTTAGGCCTAATTTTTGGTATTTTTCTAAAAACTTTCAATTTTTGATGAATAGTGAAACCACTAAGTGGTAGTTAAAAAAAACTGAATTGTTCATAAAACTTAATTTTACTGCTTCTGTGAGTGGAATTTCAAAAATCCGAGAGACACGGTTGATGTCAGTATGTAAAATTTTGTTCAATTAGATGGAAATATTTTTTTGGTGAATAGTAACGTTTTACTTTTTTTACCGCGGTTAAAAGTAAATAGGGTAATTAAGGGTAGAAATGATATTATTATTACCCTAACACATGTCCTAATTCTATTGGACAAGTGTAATTCGACCAAAAACAAACTTAGGAATAAAATATGACCATTTAGGCCCACTTGGATTAGATTAGGACATTTATTATTAATTTATTTAAAGAAGGGTTAAAAGAGTTAAAATCAAAGTTTATTTACTAAAACATTTTTAATATGGGGTTATACATAAGATAAATTCGACTATAAACATTCATTAGAAAGATAAAAAGATTTCATACATAATTGTATTTTATTTGTAATTTTTAGACATTAAATAATTTAATTATTTATGACACAACGATGATGCAGTAATTATCTTATTAATGAAATATTGACATAATTGATGTTATAAATACCCAAATAAATATAATTTGAGACTTTTTATGAATTAAACTAATTTTATAGGTTAATATGACATGTTAGTATTGATTTAATTAAATTTTTTAGAACTTATCATTCTGTTATGATTTTCAAAAAAATCAATTACTAAATAGTGTCAAAATTGACATAAAATAGTTTTTAAAACAAATATTATATTATTAATTGTTATTTTATTCCTAAAAATCTAAGGTTCGGCCAAATGACTTAGATAAGGATATATATATTAATAATAAACAACTTGGGGTTAGTTTGGCTTCTTATAGTAAGTTTATTAACCTTATAGTGTAAGAACACAAGAAGACACGGTAAAAGTAAAATTATTTAACTTAATGTTAAATCTAAATGATAAGGTTAAAATAGGAACCTAAACTTGTCTAAATTCTATTGGATGAGAGGTTTTCGACCCATCCCCACATTAGCCACTAAATAAATCAATTTTTAGCTATTTAAAACCGAACTTCACTTTATAATAAAATAATATTTTTCGTTATTCCAAAGGTGCCCCTCTCCTCCCTTATAAAAGGGCACCTCCTCCCTCTCTTCCTCACACAACTTTGAGCCTTCAAGCTCGGCCAAAATCTGCAAAATTCTCTTCTCCACTTCTTTAGAAACATCCTATAGGTTCTGGTCTTCTTCAAAGACCCATTTTAGTGCCCTAAAAGGAGGTCTCAAAGAAGCACTTCAAAGAAGAGGTAATTTCCGTTACCGATTCTTTCACCTTTATTTCTTCTTCCACTTATTCTTCTTAGGTTGTTTAATTAGGAAGTAATAACATCAGTATCACTCATATACTGATATGTTATTATAAGTATGAAACAATCCTATTTCACCATCTATCCATCCTACGGAAAACAAAATCACCGCGCGTGCGTACGTACGGAATACCGTCTCCACGCCGTGGTGAAATCTATTTTCCACCACCACCTTACTTGGATGGGTATAATGGTGTAAATAATAACTATATATTATTATTTTAAAGTGATATTTATTCTGAAATAGTATACATACAGTCCAATACAGTCCCACGATCATGAGAACGATATCATCGCTCGTGCGTACGTACGGACTACCGTCTCCACGACGCGATGAGATTCATTCTCCATGTTAACCATTTAAGAATGATTATAAAGTATATATAAGCAATAATAATGAAATATATGACATTATAAAGCTACTATATTTATGTGTATATATATGTATGTCATCTACTTAATTCCACTCAATTCAATAACGAAAAGAAAACAGCGTTCATGCGTACGTACGACCTACCGTCTCCATGAACGATGTATTTCTTTCCATTTGTCGATCCATTATTTATATGTATATTATGAATATATATTATATATAAATCATGTTTTATATTCTATAATTAAGTAATAATGATCTAAGTAATCATATGAATAATTACAAGTTAAAACATGAATGACAAATGAGACGATTTTACCCAAAACGCTACTTTAACATGAATTTACAAAAGAACGGGTAATATAAAGTCATAAGTGAACCATATATGATATAATAACAATGAATATGATTCTTTAATAAGTCAATGACATTATTAAAATCATTATACAGGAGGTTCAGACACTTACGAAGCAAATCGGACCTAAGGTAAGGGAAATATAACAATCTCATTTTTATCCGAGATTGTTTATACATTGGTATTTACTGGGGTGTATTTTATCATCCACATCCTTGTTTCCTCAATATGTAATGTTATTTCCATCCACCTACAATTGTTTAAATACAATTTTACCCTTCGGTGAGTTTTTAGTAAAAGATATGAAAGGAATCTTTTGACATTTTTCGTATGAGGTACTTTTTGACTTTTCTGACAAAAGTACGAGAAGAATATTTTTTTAACTTATACGGAATGAATGGATTTTTAAAACATTATTTCCAAGAATCTTCCTTTAAAAGTTTTCAAGTTTATTTTTAATCAACTTATTTTAGTTTAAATTTGTATGACGTGTTAGGAAAGGAAAAATGTTTTTAAATAAGAAAGGATATTTTCCTCAAGAATGGAGTTCAATTGTTTTATCAAAATTATTTTCCATCTAAGATAATAAAGGGTTTTGTTTTTATCCCTATTATTACATTGATTTGATTATGTTGTGATGGAATTATTTTTATTAATTCCTTTATCTTATATGAATTGTTTTATGATGTCACGATGTTTAAGAATCCCATTTTTATTACATGGGTTATGCAATGATATATGATTTATGATTTTTGTGGCACACATAAGAATGGTTTCATTATGAGATGGGTGGGACCTATATCTCCCTCCAATGAATTGGGTAAAGATTTTATATCTCATGAGATAGACATGGCTGGAACGGTAGGTTATACCGGTTCAGTGAAACAGGACTGAAAGGAGGGTGACTCGGTTTAGAAAGGGACTTTGTCCACTAAGATAGTCTTGACAATGAGTCTTGACTAACAAGAAATGATTCTCTATGATTATGATTGAATGCCACAAAGTTTAATGTTTTAAGTTATGATTATTGTGATTACATTTCACTGCCATGATTTATCCCATGTTATGAAATTATGCTCTCTTTTGCAGGATAAGATTTCCAAAATGTTATGTTCTTATGAATATAATGTGATTGATATTTCTTTTGTTTAACCTTACTGAGCATTTGATCTCACCCTTTTATGTTTTCTTTTCCCCGGGATATAAAGAAAGGTTTTAGGTAAAAAAAAGAAGATCTTTATGGGAGATGTTGAAGATCTTTCACCACGTTTAGAAGATTATATTCCGAGTTTCCAAAGACACTAAACTATTACGATCCTTGTGTGTGTTTTTGTTATGTACTAAGTATTCCGCAAATGTAATGTAATGTCAATGTATGTCATGATTCGGGTCTCTACAGTTGGTATCAGAGGAAAGGTTTAGTCAACCTTTGGAAACTAGGATGCAAAAACGTTAGTGAGATCCCTAGAGATATTTCTAAGGTATGTCTAGGGATGTCCCTAAGGTTAAGTATACGTATAGGTTATAGTAATAGAATTACGCTAAAGATCATAGAATTAAACCTAAGATGTTAGATATTGAAGGTACTCCCCCTTTATTATGTTGTTTTCCCTAGCATGATTTTTGCCTCTCACACTATTCTTTTTGGGTTTTAGATGATGGATGGAACCCGAAGGAACCGTGTTGATCAATAAAATGGACAATGCAATGATTGTCCTCCTGAACAGACAAATGTTATGGGAGATAGAGTGCAAAATCTTATTGCTATACTTACACAAGCTATGAATCATTCTGGAATTCCAAATGAGCAGATAAGGGAACAATATTCTATTTAGTCCTTCATGAGGCAACATCCACCTTATTTAAGTGGGTCTTCTGATCCACTTGTTGCTGAACAATGGATCAGTACCACTGAAAAGATATTTTCAGTTCTTCAATGTTATGAACATGATAAAGTCATCTTAGCAGTGTATCGTTTGGAAGGTGATGCTGATCAATGGTGGAATCTTATTAAGAATACGAGGCAATGGGATGAAATTGAGTCCATGGAATGGGACGAGTTCAAGAACTTATTTTTCAATAAGTACTTCCCTCGTATTCTTTGAACATATATGGAGAAAGAGTTTCTTGAACTAAAGCAAAAGGATGATGAATCTGTTGGTATATACGAAGTGAATTTTACAAGACTTGCAAGGTATGCATCTGGCATTATCATCCAACCTGAAAGTAAAGTTGATCGATTTTTCAGTGGCTTAAAACCAAGTCTTCAAAGGGCATTAGCTATAAGAGACTTCAGTAGCTATGAAGAAATTGTGCGTTGTGCTATCAAGGTAGAAATGGAAGTTGGTGTTACATATACATCTCATGGTTTTGACAAGAAACGAAAGATGGAGTTCGAGGAGAAATCTCAGAATAATGGTGAAAAGAAGATGAATGTTTCCTTATGCTCAAAGTGTGGAAAGAAGCATGGTGGAGATTGTCTTAAAGGGACTAGAAAATGTTTTAAGTGTGGAAAATAAGGTCATCGAGCAGCTGAGTGTCGAGGTAATGGAAAAAGGGTTTCTAATGATGTCAATAAAGAAAACACTGCAGAGAACGCACCACCAACACTTCAATGCTTCAAGTGCAAGGAAATGGGGCATTATGCTAATAAATGCCCTAATCCAAGGGTTAGTGATGATCAACATGAGCAACCACTTAAGGCAAAGGACAAAGGGAAGTCACATGCGATCACTATTGGTGATGTTGAATATGACAACGATGTGGTGGAATGATTAAGTGGTTATGTAATGGGATTCCAAAATAATGTTGTATATAGTACCGTGGAATATTGGAATATTTATGTTTTGGTGTATTGTGGTTTTCAATAATTTTATGGTACCAGTAACCATGAAAAGTGATTGAGACATTTTTGGTAAACAGATGATATGAGCATAATGAAGGGATAAGAAGATAATGTGATGTTTGATTGTATTCATGAGCTCATGATTGATATAAGGACTAAGTGACATCATGGTTTGAGTATATAGAATTTTGAGGATTTTGGTATGTGGAAAGTGTTAACTTTTAACTGCATTCATGTTTTCACTAATGTTCAATGGGTATTCATTCTTCAAGAGAATACATGATTAAGGTATTCACATGTTTATAATTTGACCAACAAGATATATCTTATGATATATGGAGGATAAATGATGGCATTCACGTAATTATTCTGTGACACTTCAAGTAATCATTTTCTTTATACTATGAGCTTGGATCAAAGTATTTTAGATAAGCCTAAAGATTAGAATGGATTATATTGGACATAAGTTAGGATAAAACGTTTTTCGATATTATTGATGGGATGTTATAGTAATATAGCTTTAAAAAAGGACAACCTGCAGGACGGGCGACAGCCCATCGCGTCGGACAAGGATGTGGGAATCGAACCCACAACTGAAGTGCGACTGGCCTTTATCACCTACCACTGGCCTACAGGAAGTCCCTGTTTAGTAGAAACTAGTTTTATTATATTAAGCAGTATGATATATGAAGTATAAGTCCATTTTAGGAACCATATATGATTAATCTCACTATAGAATGACTTATGTATATTTAATAACTTTTGCTAACCTTTTGTTTGAGACAGATGGAATGCCCCGTCATTCTATCACATGATCTGCTAACACTTCACAAATAACAAATTCAACTTCATTTATTTAAGAGATGAAGTGGAAATTGTTCAAGGCACGAACAACAGTGATATTGTACCAAAATAAAGTAAGTATTTATTCTAATTAAAATTCTTCAACTTTAGGGAAATGATCTTGAAAACAAAAAACGTTGTCCTAGTGCTCTTATATTTGATTAATCAGATGGTACCTTAGATCGTCACAAATTTATGGATTTGTGATTGTTGGATTTTCCATAGCCATGTTCTCTACCACTCTCCATCAGAACATGATGGTTAGATTTTTCTTCCATATCCATATTTTCACCTATGTGGAAACCTAGTGATTAGTTTATTTGGGTAACTGTTACGTTTCATACTTTCGTTTTTAAAGATTGGTTTTGGTATTCCTTTTTACGATGTGGGTTTATATTAAATAAACTTTCGAATAGTAAACCATTTATAACCCTGACGAATTTCGAGGGCGAAATTCATTTTAAGGGGGGTAGAATGTAACAGCCCAAGATTTTATGAAAAATATTCTTTTTAATTTCACTAATGTCTTGTGTTGTACGGTACACCAAAAGGAGCTTTCACAACATGCATCCTTGATTTTCCTTGCATTACACGCAATCACGACCTTCCTCGATAGCGTGTGTAGTACGCAATAACGAGTTTCACTAAACAACAATATGCTATTAAAATATTATTAAAACTAGCCGTTATGAATAGTAATAACCACTTTTTGAAATTTTGTAAATTTTATTTTTCAAAATGGAATTCATTTTTGGATTCGTAATATCGAAATTAGCTTAGGGTGAAATTTTGGTGATTTTCGGATAACTTTCATATTTTGATGAATAGTGAAAATTACTAAATTTTAATTAAAAACAAAATTTTCAATCGAAATAATTAATAGTGATAAATTATTAATTTGAATGGTTTTAAAGTATATTTAGAATATATTTTTTCAATTTAATACAATGTTGGTCATTGGATGTAATTTCACATTTAAACCAGACATAAACAAGTGTCAATCTTTTGATAGTTATTATCTCTTAAGAACACGCTAATGGTTTTGACGATGGGAATTAATTTTTAAATTAATTAATGAAACTGATATGTTTTGAATTTTTTAGAATAGAAATCATTTTTGAGTTCATAATATCAAATATATCTTAGGCCTAATTTTTGGTATTTTTCTGAAAACTTTCAATTTTTGATGAATAGTGAAACCACTAAGTGGTAGCTAAAAAACTGAATTGTTCATAAAACTTAATTTTACCGCTTCTGTGAGTGGAATTTTAAAAATCTGAGAGACACGGTTGATGTCAGTAAGTAAAATTTGGTTCAATGAGATGAAAATAATTTTTTGGTGAATAGTAACTTTTTACTTTTTTTACCACTGTTAAAAGTAAATAGGGTAATTAAGGGTAGAAATGATATTTTTATTACCCTAACACATGTACTATTTCTATTGGACAAGTGTAATTCGACAAAAAAAAACTTAGGAATAAAATATGACCATTTAGGTCCACTTGGATTAGATTAGTACATTTATTATTAATTTATTTAAAGAAGGGTTAAAAGAGTTAAAATCAAAGTTTATTTACTAAAACATTTTCAATATGGGGTTATAAAAAAGATAAATTAGACTATAAATATTAATTAGAAAACTAAAAATATTTCCTACATAATTGTATTTTATTTGTAATTTTTAGACATTAAATAAGTTAATTTATTTATGACACAACGATGATGCAGTAATTATCTTATTAATGAAATATTTACATAATTGATGTTATAAATACCCAAATAAATATAATTTGAGACTTTTTATGAATTACAATAATTTTATAGGTTAATATGACATGTTAGTATTGATTTAATTAACTTTCTTCGAACGTATCATTCTGTTATGATTTTCACAAAAATCAATTACTAAATAGTGTCAAAATTGACATAAAATAGTTTTTAAAACAAATATTATATTATTAATTGTTATTTTATTCCTAAAAATCTAAGGATCAGCCAAATGACTTAGATAAGGTTATATATATTAATAATAAACAACTTGGGTTTCGTTTGTCTTCTTATAGTAAGTTTATTAACCTTATAGTGTAAGAACACAAGAAGACACGGTAAAAGTAAAATTATTTAACTTAATGTTAAATCTAAATGATAAGGTGAAAATAGGAACCTAAACTTGTCTAAATTCTATTTTATGAGAGGGTTTCGACCCATCCCCACCTTAGCCACGAAATAAATCAATTTGGATCTATTTAAAACCTAACTTGACTTTATAATAAAATAATATTTTTAGTTATTCCAAAGGTCCCCCTCTCCTCCCTTATAAAAGGGCACCTCCTCCCTCTCTTTCTCACACAACTTTGAGCCTTCAAGCTCGGCCAACCCCAGCCAAATTCTCTTATCCACTTCCCTATAAACATCCTAAAGGTTCTGGTCTTCTTCAAAGACCCATTTTAGTGCCCTAAAAGGAGGTCTCAAAGAAGCACTTCAAAGAAGAGGTAATTTCCGTTACCGATTCTTTCACCTTTATTTCTTCTTCCACTTATTCTTCTTAGGTTGTTTCATTATGAATTAATAACATCAGTATCACTCATATACTGATATGTTATTATAAGTATGAAACAATCCTATTTCACCATCTATCCATCCTACGGAAAATGAAATCACCGCGCGTGCGTACGTACGGAATACCGTCTCCACGCCGTGGTGAAATCTATTTTCCACCACCACCTTACTTTGATGGGTATAATGGTGTAAATAATAACTATATATTATTATTTTAAAGTGATATTGATTCTGAAATAGTATACATACACTCCAATACAGTCCCACGATCATGAGAACGATATCATCGCTCGTGCGTGCGTACGGACTACAGTCTCCACGATGTGATGAGATTCATTCTCCATGTTAACCATTTAAGAATGATTATAAAGTATATATAATCAATAATAATTAAATATATGACATTATAAAGCTACTGGATTTATGTGTATATATATTTATGTCATCTACTTAATTCCACTAAATTCAATAACGAAAAGAAAACAGTGTTCATGCGTACGTACGGCCTACCGTCTCCATGAACGGTGTATTTATTTCCATTTATCGATCCATTATATATATGTATATTCTGAATATATATTATATATAAATCATTTTATATATTCTATAATTAAGTAATAATGATCTAAGTAATCATATGAATAATTACAAGTTAAAACACGAACGACAAATGAGACGATTTTACCCAAAACACTACATTAACATGAATTTACTAAAGAACGGGTAATATAAAGTCATAAGTGAACCATATATGATATAATAACAATGAATATGATTCTGTAATAAGTCAATGACATTATTTAAATCATTATACAGGAGGTTCAGACACTTACAAAGCAAATCGGACCTAAGGTAAGGGAAATATCACAATCTCATTTTTATCCGAGATTGTTTATAATTTGGTATTTAATGGGGTGTATTTTATCATCCACATCCATGTTTCCTCAATATTTAATGTTATTTCCATCCACTTACAATTTATTATATACAATTTTACCCTTCGGTGGGGTTTTAGTAAAAGATATGAAAGGAATCTTTTGTCATTTTTCGTACAAGGTACTTTTTGACTTTTCCGACAAAAGTACGAGAAGAATATTTTATTAACTTATACGACATGAATGGATTTTTAAAACATTATTTCCAAGAATATTCCTTTACAAGTTTTCAAGTTTATATTTAATCAACTTATTTTAGTTTAAACTTGTATGACATGTTAGGAAAGGAAATATGTTTTTGAATAAGAAAGGATATTTTCCTCAAGAATGGAGTTCAAGTGTTTTTTCAAAATTATTTTCCATCTAAGATAATAAAGGGTTCTGTTTTTATCCCTATTATAACATTGATTTGATTATGTTGTGATGGAATTATTTTTATGAATTCCTTTATCTTATATGAATTGTTTTATGATGTCACGATGTTTAAGAATCCCATTTTTATTACATGGGTTATGCAATGATATATGATTTATGATTTTTGTGGAAAACATAAGAATGGTTTAATTATGAGATGGGTGGGACCTATATCTCCCTCCAATTCATTGGGTAAAGATTTTATATCTCATGAGATTGACATGGCTGGAACGGTAGGTTATACCGGTTCAGTGAAACAGGACTGAAACGAGGGTGACTCGGTTCAAAAAGGGACTTTGTCCACTAAGATAGTCTTGGAAATGAGTCTTGACTAACAAGAAATGATTCTATATGATTATGTGTGAATGCCACAAAGTTTAATGTTTTAAGTTATGATTATTGTGATTACATATCACTGCCATGATTTATCCCATGTTATGAAATTATGCTCTATTTTGCAGGATAAGATTTCCAAAATGTTATGTTCTTATGAATATGATGTGATTGATATTTCTTTTGTTTACCCTTACTGAGCATTTGAGCTGACCCTTTTATGTTTTCTTTTCCCCAGGATATAAAGAAAGGTTTTAGGTAAAAAAAAGAAGATCTTTATGGGAGATGTTGAAGATCTTTCAAAACTTTTAGAAGATTATATTCCGAGTTTCCAAAGACACTAAACTATTATGATCCTTGTGTGTGTTTTTGTTATGTACTAAGTATTCCGCAAATGTAATGTAATGTCAATGTACGTCAGGATTCGGGTCTCTGCATTCGTTATTGAGAAAATCTTGGGATTTTTCGTTCCTAGGACCCAACTCAACATCCCTGATTGGAGCATGATCAGGACCCACTCTATGTTCTAGAGCCTTAACAGCCCAGACCATAGCCTCTACCAACCTCTGATCATGTGGTGAGGGAGAAATCTCTCTGTCCACTTCCCACCGTTTCAAGAATATTCTATGGGGAGAATTGTTGCTTCAAAAGGCAATAGTCACAAGAAAAATCATTAATATAAAAAAATTTGAAAATTTTCAAAAATAATGATAAATAAAAATAAATCAAACATGTCACAACAACACCACAACCAATCCACTTAGCCACCAAAAAATAACCATGTATAGTCTGTATCCTATATTTTATATCTAGTGGACAAGTCAAACCAAAATTCCCAACAACCCATAGTGACTTGAGGTCTGTCACGAGGTGTGCTTTCTAGGCTCCCTACTCCTAATCAGAACTCTGAGCCCCAACAATCCCATCTCCTATCTATCAAGATTCATCCGAAATAACATGACCCAATATAGCTACCTCCTATGACAGTATTTTTTTTCGTGAACCATGCTAGGTCTCTTCCCAAACCATTGACCAACCCAGCCAGTGGAATGCATCTAATGGAGTTCCTAATACCCACGAACTAGAAACAAGTGCATGGTTTCCAATAATAAAACATGGGAACAATTTACCTAAGTTTACAAACAAATTACAACAAGCCAAATAAATAAATAGAAATATAAAATCAAGAACCAAACAATCCATACATAAATACTAGATTTTAGTTACAAGATAATAGAAAACTAAATCAGCTACAACGAAAAGGATAAACAAAAATCCAACTCAAAAATCCCAACATGGAAAGAGGAGAATTTCCCTCCAACCACCTCCACAACACCTCCCCAAGGAATGATTCTTGAAACCTGAACCAGCATTTCCAAATACATTTCCTTTACCTATATTAAACATAATAAAGTCTAATTACACCCCATGATGCAAGTGGGGTGTGAGGCGATGCCCAATAGGATGCCACCAAATACATATTTCACGCTATAAACATTATAAGATAAATATATTTCAAGTTTTATAAAAAATTAACTAGAAAAATTTCAGGGAAATAAATTTTAGGGAAACCAATCTTTACAGAAAACATGATTGATTTTGAAATGACCAAAAAGTCATACTGTATGCTAATGGTAAGTGTGATATCATCATAAGTCACCAAGTCATGGGAAAAACATATAGGAACTAGAAAATATTTAGACACTAGATACATCTTATCTCAAGATAAATTGGTATAGAAAACACATAAATCTACATTTTCGTGCAAGATCCACTAGAGGGGAGAAACATCCAAAATTCTAGTTGTCTCCAATCATCGTAAATATTTAGTCAATGTTGTCATAATCAATCCCACTATGTGATACCAGGAAAAATCCACTTTTGAATCACTTATATACTATCCCTATCCCACCCACCTAGTCACCTAGGATTTTCATTGTACATAATTAAGTTCCACATTTCACATAACACACCACTTCCACATTTCTTAAACCAAATAATGAAATACACCTCACAAGCCCCCACTTCCACACCCAAAATCCACTTTTAAAATCAAATACACAGAAAGACCATTTCAAAATATTATTCACCTCACTTGCATAATTTAATGATTCATTTTCACACTTTATCAAACACCCTCATGGTTAACAAAAAGTCTTTTCATGTGAAATACACCCAATTTCATATAGAAAAAAAAATCAAATTCAAACCAAATGCATATTAAATCCATTAATAAACCAATTTCACATCATACATAATAATTGTAGAACACTCCAAAACATTCAAGAAAGAATAATCAATTTTCTGAATAATGGTAAATCATTGAATCACCTACCTTGGGTGTAGAAACTCCCAGAATCTGGTGTGCAACATCAATCACTCCTCAACCACAACATAAAGATGAAATATTGAACCTATAACATCAATAATAAACCCTAAGATCCATGATTTGAACCTAAAATTATCTCCCAACCCACTATAAAAGAAGAACCCCCAATAAAAGGGAATTTAACCCAATAATAGAGGAAGAAAATATGAAACATTATACTTAAATGGAGTTTCCTAGAAGAATATGAGGCAAAACTCCCTCTAAAAAGGCGCCCAAGGGAGTTTGAAGAAAGGGAAGGCACACCTAGGGTTTGAAATCCTATGTTGGGGAGAGATGGGGTGATTTGGGCTAAAATATGGAGAGGGTAAAAAAGGGTAAAATCCATATTTTCATGACTTAAACAAGATGCATGGTTAGTCTATATAGTTTTGAAACTATACGGAACCATTCGATTGCCACTGTCTACGCAGTACATGCTGCATGGTTAGCCTAGATAGTTTACAAAACATTATTTTACCATGTGAAAAGACTCTATCCGAAAACTCCACTTGGCCAAACGATTACCTAGGAATGGAACACAATTACAACTAATCTTGTACCATCCGTGCGCTAGGGTATGTCCACCCACAAATTTCTATTTTACTCCAATAACCCAAAAGTAAACTAAGGGAAAAATGGTAAACTTAAAATTAAAGAAAAATAACTAAAATAATATTGGATGTGACATATGAGTTATCATCCTTCTTTCAAATACTACTATGTTAAGAATATTTCTCATCTGATAAAATGAAGGCTTCACCTCCTAGTCCATAATTTCCCTTCCAACTGATGTTCTCATTTTTATTAACAAAACTAATTATGTTTTGTCTCATGTGACCTTCAAATTTCACTTCTCATATTTTCAAAACAATTTTTTATCATCATTTTATTATATATGGTATTTCAAAAATGGGTTTTTAAAAATAAAAAATAACATTGATATTACTTATTTCATGACAGGTGTCGTATTTATAAAATATTTTTCTCTATGAATAAAATATAAAAACCATAATATTTTTGGAAATGCATTCATGTGAATTTATATTATAAAGGTAAATTTTATTTTATTTCATTCTGTAAAAGTTCCAATGCTAAATTATAAATGTTTCACCTTTGTAGTTCATTTTTACATCTATTTGATCCTTCTTATAAATTATCATACATCGAAACTGAATGATTAAGATTAAGATTATTTATTAAAATATGATAATTCCAAGATGATTTAATTTTTTATTCTATTACAAATCCATATAATATTGTATTTGGTTATGATTTGATATAAGAATATTAAATCCACTTCTTTATCAGGGGTTTTATCATTCGTATTCTTTATGTATGATTTCCTTTCGTCATGTTTCGCACATATGAATATACAAATTATGATTATGTGGTGTGTAGTCCCAGAATAATATATCCACAAAATGAATTTTCTTACGATCTATTTCTTATAATATTTTATGTGTGTGATTAGAGAGCGAACCTAATCCATTATATAATGTTATTCAATTTGTTTACTAGAATATGGAGTAAACCCAATCCACTATGGGACTCTGTCCACTTTGATAATCTTAGCAGTGAGCGGTGACTATATTATTATTATTTAGTGACTTGTTTTGTTGGCCTATAATCAATAATTTTAAGATATTATGATGTCATTTAATTGTGTCTTGTTTCATGGATTATTAATATCCTCTTTATTTTGTATGAATTCTATATTTTATTGTTCTTGTTTCTTAATTAAGTTATCATACCATTAGGTTTATCTAATTCCTTGTTATTATATTATATTGTTATCACTTATGCTTACCCTTACTGAGTGTTGGAGATCACCCATTATTATAGTTTTATATATATATGTTATAAATAAAAGTATCGAAAGTGATATGTCTATAAGGATAGAATTTTTGGAAAATTTGTGGGAGATGTTGATGACCTATTATGGAATAACTTGTTTATTATACAGTGGTAAAGTTTCATTATGATCAAAATTACTTAAGTTTTGTTAGTTTTTTATAATCCTTTAAAATTATTAATCTAAAATCTCTTGTTAATTTATGTAATTCAATATTTTCTTTCAGATATGTGATTACCATATTTTCTAGTCTAGGCTTTCATAGTTTGAATTACAGTGACGTTTAGATTCTTTTAGAGGTTAGGATTTTATTTGTGGGATGTTTAAGGGTTCTTAAGAAAAAATTGACCATAATATCAATGTTATTGATAAATAGTTTTATGATTTGAGGTAATATTGGATATATTGGGTATTGGAATGATATAAAATTAGTGATTACCCCATAGATAAGTATAATAATAGGATGCCATCATGATATTATGACATGTTTCAAGTATGTGGTTTTCCTAGAAATGGTATCACTGTATAAAAACTATAAGTGGGTGTAGGATCTGGAATATATATACCTATGGGAAATAAAACCAATGATGGTGGATTGGGCATTAACTTTATTCCTATCTGGTGAATGACAAAGAGGCCTACCTTCACACATGGTTTTCCATGCTTGAGGATATGCTCTAGTTGACCATTTACTCTTCCCAAACCAATATAAAGGATTTATTTCCTACTTATATTGAGTGATAAGTTTAACAAGAATAAGAGAACCAAGAATAAGATAACTTAGGTTAAACAAACAATGAAATTTATTAAACCTAATTAATTATTATAAATCATGAAAATTTAAAAGAACAATTCATTTTAAGGTTTAATTACATTTATGATTATGATAATTCTCTAATATAGTTAATGTTTTGACACAAATGTTAACCCTTTTGGATTTAATATGGATATAACACAAAGTAACTGAGTTTTCAATGTTTTTAATGGATAATGTGGTGACTACCTCAATAATCATCCCATTAGAATGAGATATGGACTAAGAAATCTATTTGTTATTTTGAAACAACTATCACGAAATATGATTAACAATATAACCATAGTTGAAATTGTCTATGCATTAAATAGGAAATGTATAGAGAACCATAAAAATTTGGGTAATGAAGTTGATTAAAGTAGGAATATAGGACCACCCCTATGTCAAAAATATGCGAAGAAGCACTAAGAGGATTGTAAGATACTTCAGTTTTAAAATAGGGATAAATTGATCATCAAATTCCCATAAGAAAATGAAAATGAATTTTCATTATGATAGGGGTCGAAATCATGCATGAAAAAATAGATAATTTTTTATTGCCTTAAGTGAGGAAAATATGGACCCTATCAAAGTGGGTTTCATAAATTAATTGAAAATAAGGATGATAGAAATGAATAATCACCATAACCAAAGGGTGGATCCTATTAAATGATTAATGATGGGGTGGATTGTGATACATAAATCCTTCATTTTAGATTATGAATATGAGATCTTAATTATAACCACATAGAGTATCATAGATTGTTTTCTATATATACCCACCTGATTATTTGGTTTCCAAATAAATACACAAGTCATGTGATTATTTTATTTCAAAATTTATGGTTATGGGAATATAAATCTTAGTATGGGCCTTTTAGATGGATTTAACATTATTCTTTTGATGGATTAACTATTTCGACCTTGGAACTATATTCATTCATCCAAGTTAGATTGCCTTCAAAATATTAATTATTAGAATAATGGATATAGTGGTGACAACAACTAGACACCAATATAGTGAGATATTAATGTCACTACATTAGAAAATAGCAGAAATGGATCATCTTCATCATCATTTATCAATGCACAACCACTATGTATACGAACCAATGTTTCAAGGTAATTTTAAAGAACCATTCTAATATTGGAAATAGAATAACCCCCTTCCCATTATAGCCTAGAGTCAAATAGTAAATGGTGTTTAGGTAAAAAAGGGGGTATAGTGGGTGACCTTGGGGATGTGAGTAGTTAAAATCAGATCTAATGCCCAAAAGAAAGTGAGCCCATGAAATGTGTTTAGGAGATTGTTCAGGTCATAGAAGGTCCTCATTGGGCACTGGAAGAGTCAACCATTGTAGATTTTTTAGGGAATAAATCCCCCCACCAAACATTATCTTGGGGATTCAGGGAGTGGGTAGCGTAGGGACTGCTTCATTAAATTGGTGCGGAGATGTGTGGTTATCAGTTGAATCAGTTGATATAGGTGATGGAAAAACTAAAAATGGAATTGGTTGGTGTGGTGGATCTGTCTTGTCATGATCAAACCCGGGTAAACCCATAACTGGTCACCCATGTTGGCCCACAACAAGACCTGAAGGGTATTCCAGATCCCCGCAGGCTAACAACTAGTGTCAGGAATCAAAATTAGACAGGTTGGAATGATTTTTCCCATAAAAATATGACAATTAAATAACTATAAACTGAAGAAAAAAATTGATAAACCCTTGAAGCGAAAATAAAATCATAAAGTTCCACAGCTGAACATGCCTACAAGGGACCTCTTGGGTCACCACAAAACAAAGAACTACACTAACTTCATGTGAGATAAAAATATAAGAACTAGAAACTGAAAGTAAAAAGTAGGAATGAGCACCAAGATTCTCAGTAGGAAGGCCATGGAATAATTGTGACCTATTTTTTAACCTTTAAAAATAAACCAAAAACATGATACTCTAAAAATAAGACATAAAATTTATTTTTTTCATTGTTTTCAAATTCAAGGAACAAGTTTTCATTTTAAAAGAAATCATTTCTCTTTCACTGTCCTTTCAAAATAGGTTCTATAATTGAATTTACCATTAAAAATGAAAGGAATTCAATTTATATTAAACTAATATTTTCAAAAATGAGGAATCGTGTATGAAACAACTAAAATTAAAATCACATCGCAAGCACTATGGGAAATCCCAAAGTATCGAGTGTTAGTTGGGGACCTATGATCCCAGTACCATAGTGAAACGTGGCTCAGAAACTATTTCCATTATCACTCTCATGCATAGGCCACTAGGAGGGGACACCCTAATGACCTAGTGGTCTCCAATCACCAAAAATGTTTAGTTAGTGTTTTAGTGTCAATAATACTATACAAAACCAGTAAGAACCACTTATGAATCATCTAGTGTATGAGTCCTAGTCTTCCTACCTAGGTACTTGGGGTTACCAATGTAATCTATTCCAAATGGTAGTGAGATTTTATCAGGAGTAAATATATGAACCTGCCACTTTATTTATCTAAAAATACATTCAACAACCCACCACTAATCTCCCACCTCAAGCGCGTCCCCCTTTTTATGTAACAACACATTGAAAAAGCCTTTATACTAGGTACATATAAAAAGTCACATGGTAACACTTGCATCACCTTTCTCAAATTAATAGGGATGAATCAAGAGGGATGTTTAACTTTCTGAAACCAATTTCAAGGTGAAAGGCATTCCCCATTAGTTTACAAATAACATTATAAATTAGAAAACATTGATTCTAAAAACCTAAGTTCTAAAATATTCATTAAAAATAGAATTGCACAACCAAGTAACCAAAAATTTAAAAGAATGCTATAAAAAATGCATAAAATAAATCAAAGCTTTTGGGAAAGAAAAGTACCAATTAACATAAAATCTATACCAAAACACATGATTTTTTTAAACTAACTAATTCCTGGGATTTCCCCTTTTTAAAATCATATAGTAACCCACATTAATTCAAAATAAACATTAAAAACTAGTGCACATGCCAACCATTTTTGGAAATACCAAAACCCTTTTTGAGAATGACATTCAAAGATATCTCATTTCGGATCGATTGAGCATTAGAAACATATTACATTTTTTAAAACAAGGTCAATAACATCTATCACCAAGAAAAAAACTCATTGAAACCCTAAAAAATTTATGAAAAGAAACTTTAGAACCATTTATAATGATCAAAGCCATATTTATAATACAATAATGAATTTATGGAATTCAAATTAAAGGGTTAGGCATTGGGGAGCTACCTCAGGGTGGAACCAAACCAAACATTAATCTCTTGTCATTTTCTTACTAGAAGTTGCTACTCCCCCACTAACAATATGCACTTTCACATACATATAAGGACACTGGGCCCCTATGAACAAATCCTTATGACCATGGAAATTTAAAATGGGATCTTTATATATATGATTATATTCATATACTAGTCTCCACTCAACTAGATATGAATTTTCAAATATATATATGGGCACACCCATCCTTGTACATGTATATTTACTACCATGGATGATTATACATGTAACTAGGTAACCCATATATGTATATAATTACCTATGCACATGTACGCATGTCTCATTAGACCCGGTGACTCAAAACTGTAATTTAGAGTTCAACGTACTGCACAAAAAATAATACAAACCTAAAAACAAATAAATACCCTAAACCTGCTGGTGAAAAACAAACCGTGGGTTTAGAAACATACCCCATATTGATGATTTCAGACCATATCAACCCCAAACTACCTCACCTTTTTCTATGGATGTTGAAATACAAATAAGTGAGTCTCAATCGATGCATAACACACCCTAATACTAAAAGAAACAATAAAACCTGAATAAACCATAACCTAGGGTTTTTGGCCAAGTGGCAGAGGGTGACGAGGAGAAATGAAACCACCAGTAACAAAAGAAAACGAGGAAGAAGACTATAACTCACCCGGTCAAAGAGGGATCATGAAGAAATGAGTAATAATTGTGAACAGAGAGGATATATTTAAGAGATGGGGTGCGCACAACCGTGGGTCATGCATCCAGGGGGTTCGAATGAGGGGGTTGCTTGTGTGATGAAGGTGTGCATTGTAGGGAGGCTTGGAAATGGAGGGAGATGGAGGGGAGATAACACACCTCATGGGGATCTTCCATGGAGATGGTTTGCACTGGTCAAGGAGGAAGATGAAGGAGGGGTCTTGTGATTCTCATAGGATAGTGAGGAGAAGGGAGATGAATGTGGAGTGTAAAAAAACATAAATAAATAAATAATAAACCAAATAATAATAATAATATCCTTAATAACAAAAATATTATTATTATTATTATTAAGACATTTTATTTTATTTTAATTTTTTTTTTCATTTTTTTTATATATTTTTTTTAATTTTATTTTTCAAAATATTTATAACTGCGCACAATTTGGCTACCCAATTCGTCAAACCATGCGCCATCCATGTGCCTCTACTGAAGACCCCAAAAATTAATATTTTAAAACAATTTCGACCCCAAACTTAAAAGAAAAATGATATATAATTAAATAATTAATAAATCATTGTCAGGGTGTGAAAATTCTCCCCACCACAAACACATTCTTCCCCCAAAAAGTCACTCATCCAAACGAGGAATCAAAATCTAGTTCAAAACTGAATGAGTCCATCAAAATCATGAAATCGATGTGAATTTTCACTCTAGAAGACAAACCCGACCAAATATAAGGGAAAAATTAATGAGAAGTTCCATTTGGAAATTAGGAGGCTTCTCCCCTCTACAAGATCTTGAATAGGACAACCAACATTGAGAGTCTCAATCCGGGATAACTCTAGAAATACTAACATGAACCAAAGTAGAAACTACCAAAAAAGACGAAAAATCCTGCATTTAATAACTCTTTAAGAAATCAAAACAAGTCCCATGGTGGGTCTTGCCACTATTTAAGAATCATCTAGCATAGTAAAATTATCACAGACCAACATGGGAGCTTCTAAACCATACCAGAAACCCCCGACACAAGAGAAAACCGACCAAAGGATCTCAAACCAAATTGTGATATGAACCATGATTAATCATTTTTTCAATAAGTGAGTATCTCGAAGACTAAAATGACATAAAATTAGAGTCATCCCCAAAATTTCTAACCATACAAGAGATATAACCATTCAAACACTCACATTTGAGAGGGGACAACCAATAAAATTACCTGAAAACAAGATCATCAGAACTTCTTATAACCAAAGTGGAATATTTAAAGAACAAAGATACCAACATGGAATCAAGACCTCTATACCTCTTACAAAAAAATAGGATATTCAAATATTAAGAAACTATAATAGAGAAACTTAAACCATACCCATTCTAGCATTGCAGACAAAATCCAGACCAAGGTCCTCCAGACCATACAATTTCCTGACTGCCTAAAAATATTCTCTCGGAGACCTATGTCTAGAGCACTGATATCTTTAAGAATTTTTTTCCCCATAGTTAATAGCTTAAAATCTCATCTAAAACTTATATTTCAGTAGTGCGACTCATAAAACCCATTTAAATAACACAAGAGACCATGAATAAAAAAATATATTGTCGTAAGATTATAATAAAGTGACATTCATCTATTTTTCATCTAAGGAAGGTGGGAGAATACCCAAGAAGACTTGATTGTGGTCCAAAGTAAGCAAATATTTAAACTCCACCACCTAATTCAGATTCTTGGTAGAGTATTCAACGAGAATAAATAAATAAATACACATTTAGAATTTCCTCAAAAAAGATACCCACCACAGTTTTGTCTATTTCATGCCACAAAAAAACAACCAACACTGGTGGAAGCCTTCGAAGGATAATGATAAGGCGACATAAAGTACTCATACTGACTGCACTAAAAAAAGAGAGAGTCCCAACTATAAAAATATGGATGTGAAAAGAAGACTTGTTAGAAATAGGTTCCTTTGGATCACTCTCCTCACCGGATGGGGAACCATCCCAAATTCCAACAATAAATCAGTCCTTGAACATTGAACTGAGACCCCACACAAGATAAACTATAACTGATTCCATGACGCTATATTCAATGAAAAAGGAACCAAATCCTTAAGATTCCCAACATAGGCCTTCACTATTTTTTGGTCTTGCTGGACACTCATGAGCTCTACCACATTCCTCAACTTCACCTCCTCAATTATAAACCATCGTATGAATGTGGTCTTAATAACCTTCCAATACATACCACCATGCAATGACACTGGAATTTTCTACTTCCATCAATCCAAATTTGGACCTTCAAATGAACCCAAACCAGCATAGACTCTCATAGCTTTGGGAGTTTACAATAATCTAAAAACAATAACTATTTCACAAAGATAGTATGTTACCTTTAATAGATTATGATCTCCACGGAAGATAGAAATAATCCAAAAATTAATCAATTCCACCAATCCACTATGAGTCTGGGTAGGACCAACAACTATAAGAGACTCATGAGAATTCTATGGGAGTTTTCTGGGAAGTATACTAAAAAACCTGAAGCATGAATCCGAATCAAAATGAATCATAAATAAAAATTACACCCTTCAATCAAAAACTAAAACTGAAAATCAAATCATCATTCTGAAAAATATTCAGTATGTCAAAACCAAGATCCCATAAAAATGGATACCATACTTGAAAAGATAACACTAAACAATTAATCACTCACTTTTTAAAACATTGATATCTCCCCTTTTGAAAACTATTTTTCCGTAAGAAAAAGTACTTAAATACCCACCAATAGTGTTCCATAGTGTCTCTCTCTCTCTCTCTCTCACACACAGATATATATATATATATATATATATATATATATATATATATATATATATATCATTTTTTATATCAAGCACCCATCCACACATACCACCAATTATCCACATACCAAATTCATTCATTCATAAGTGTGATCATTCTTAGAAATACCAAGGTTCAATTCAAAACATTTCTCCTTCCCAAAAATGGTATTTCCACCAAAATCCCAAATTCCCAAGATAATTTATTCTCAACTACCAAAAAGTATTCCCAATACATAGGTATTTCCAAAAAAACATTCCATATATCCCTTTAAAACCACACATTCCGTTAAGTGAAAAAAATTTCAATTTCCACAACCGTTTTACCACCCCAAAAACCACATTCCCTTTTGAAAACCCATTTTATTGAAAATCATTTTAGAACCTACCACTTAGGATAGAAAAGGGTTCATGAAATCATTCTAGAACCTACATATTGTGTCCCAAAAATATTAATCTATATGCTACATAACCCTCCAAATAAAAAGGGACTCCTCTAATAACTTTTTTCATGAACCTAACTAAGTCAACCCATTACCATTCACCTGAGTCGGCCCACGACAAGGCCCATAGGCTTCCCCAATCCCCATATGATGGAAACTAGTGTCGGGCATCGAAATTTAACATGTGGGAATAATTTGTCCCATAAATAAAATAAAATTAAAAAACTATAAACTAAAAAAGTATATAAACATTTGGAATTGAAATAAAAGTGTAATGTTCCACTACTGAACATACCACAAAGGGAACTCATGGGTCACCAATAAACATATAACTGTGCTCACTCAATGATAGATCCAACTAGAGGAAATAGAAACTAAAAGGTTAAATTATGCATGAGCATTGAGATGCTCAGTGGGAATGCCAAGGAATAACAATTCCATATAACCTTTCTTTTAAAAATAAACCCAAAACATGATTGTTTAAAAATAATACATAAATAAAAATGATTTTTCGTTCATTTCAAGTTCAAGTAACTAGTTTTCATTTTCAAGTAAATGATTTCTCTTCCACTAAATTCTCAAAAAAGGTTCCACGCATGCATTAACATTTAAAATTTAATGGAAACCAATTTAGATTAGAATATGGTTTTCAAAAATGAGGCATTAAGTATGGAACAACTAAAATAAAAATCATATCACAATAACAATGGGTAATCTCTAACCATTTAGTGTTAGGTAGGGACCTAGGATCCTCATAACTCAGTGAAACATGGCTTAGAAACCATAAAATCAATATTTTCATGCACAAGCCACTAAGAGGGGACACCCCAACGCCCTAGAGGTCCCTAATCATCACAATGGTTTTGTTAGTGTTTTTGCGTTAATCTTGCTAGATGAAAACTCGATGAACTACTTCAAAATAATCTAGCTTACTAATCTTAGACTTCCCACCTTGGTACCCAAGGTTACCCATGTGATATATTCCAAATGGAGGTGATATTTTATCAATAAAACATATATTAATACCGCAATTTATTTATCAAAAAACCCATTCACCCACGCACCACTGATCTCTGTCTATAAGGTAATAACCATTTTTATGTCACTAGATAATTCTCAAGCCTTTACACTAGGAACATTTTAGAAATCACATCGTAACACTTACAAAACATTTCTGAAATTAAGGGGGATGTCTCAAGAGGGGTTTTCCACTTTCACAAACCACTTTCAAAGGGCCAAATGGTCCCCATTAACTTACAAGTACCATTATCAATTAGAAAACACTTTATCTCAATAACTAAGTTCCAAAATGTTCTTAAAAATCTAATTGCACAACCAAGTCACCACAAATTTAAAAGAAATATAGAAAATAATCATAAAACAAATCAAACCATTTAAAAAAGAAAAATTAAAATTAACCTCAGATTCATACCAAAACCCATTCATTTATCCAAACTAGCCAAATCATGGGATTTCCCCTATTTAAAATCAAACAAAAACCCACAATCATTCAAAATAAGATTTCACAACTACTGTACACAACCAAATAAAATTTAAATACCCACCACATACCCATAACCATTTAGGAACCACTTTTAATGATATATCATTTAGAACTGATTGATCATTAAAAACATAATACATTTTCCAAAACCAGTTTCAGAGTATCTATCAACAAGAAAAACAAATGTTGAATACTTAGAAAATTTATGGAAAACAAATGGAGAACTATTTCTAAAAAACATAACCATATTTTTAAAATAATAAAAAATGTATGGAATTCATATAAAGGGTTAGGCATAAGGGACCTGCCTTTGGATGGAACCAAACTGAAATTTCAACTATGGGCACTTTCTAACTGGATGTTGATGATGTCTCACTAAGCAAAGGAACTTTCATATACATATAAGGACACATTTCCCCTATGCACACATATGAATGTCCATGAACCTGTGAAAGGGGATCCATACATATATAATTATATGCATATACTAGTCTTCACTTACCTTCATATGCATTTTAATATATATATACATGGGCACACAAAGCCCCATACACGTATATTCACTACCATGGATGATTATACATGTAATGGAGGTACCGACACACACACACATGTATATATATATATATACCTACCTATGAACAAGCAGGTGAGTCTCCATTGACCCAGTGACTCAAAACCAAAAGTAAGAGTTCAACACACTACACTACAAATACTAAAAACCCTAAAACAAATAAAGACCCAAAATTGGTTAGTACAAAACAAACTACAGGTTTAGAAACTTACCCAAAATTAACGATGTCAGAAAAAATCATCCACAACCCGACCTATCCTTTGTGGTAGATTTCAAAATACGAACAAAGGAGTCTCAATCGACACTTCAGACATCTTAATACTAGAAGAAACAACAAAACCTGGTTAAACCCTAAACCAGGGTTTTTGGCTGAGCAGTGCAATGAGATAGGGAGCAATGAAACCACTGGAAACAAAATAAGATATAGAAGAAGACCATGTCCCTCAGGATCGAAGAGGGATCATGAAGAAACAAGTAATAATGGTGATTGGATAGGAGATCCAGAGGATATTTGGTGCATGCTACATGGGGGGTCACACGTCCAGGGGGTTCAACTGCGGGGGGGGGGGGGGGGGGGGGTCGCATGCCTGAGGGAGTTGTGAATAGTCGGGAGGCTTGACTAGGGAGGTAGCTAGAGGGTATCTCACACACATCATGTGGATCAACCGTGGATTTGGGGCACACTGGCCAAGGGGGATCCTCTAGAGGGGTCGCACGATGTGCATATGAGAGGGGGGATAAGAGATATGAACGTGGATAGTAAAAAACCAAAACAAATTAATAATAATAATATTATTCAAAATAAAAAAATATTTTTATTATCATTATTAATACAATTAATTTTAATTCATTTTAAATTTATTTTAATTTTTTCTCATTTTATTTTATTTTTCAAGAGCTTGGAAACCGCACACGAATTTTCCGCACGGTTGGCTAAACCATGCCCCAGCTATGAACCTCTACTGGAGGCCCCCAAAATTTAAAATTTAAAACCATCTAGATATCAAACTTAAATGAAAAATAAATATAATAAAATAATTAATAAATCATGGTTGGGGTGTGTCATGGCTACTTGAGAAGGGTCATGAGGAGTCTGAAGATGTATCATAAAAATTCTTATGTAGAGGAGGATCATTCTTCATCGACATCATAATTCAACCTAAACATTCCCCCAAATTTGTGAATTTTATAAACCTTGTGGTATAATATATAGGTGTGTGTTGGGTATCTATTAGGAAATTAAGGACTCAAATTCCATACCTCAAAATAATTTATGATAATCTATCGCTTCAATTTTGACTGAAAACTCAAGAAAAAATAGAATAGGCATTAACACCAATATACGAACAGTATTTAACTAAAATTATTAGGAAGAAACAAAATATTAGAATTTTTATTATTATATGTTAATATTTCTGATTAATTATTCATTAGAAATTAAATATCCATTCATATTTTTGATACCTTTATCTAACTTTGATAGAATGTAATATTTAAAATTTTGGGGACGTAATTTTTTTAAGAGGAGATAATGTAACGACTTAAGATCCTATTATATCTTCTCCTTAAATGAATAATATATTAAATATATTTTTTCATGAAATATGAGAATCTAAAATGAAAATCCTTGAAATAATATGAATATTAAATATGACCATTAATGCATAGTCCTTGATGTTTCTGGTTTAAAATTGAAGTATCTATATTATAAAATCCAAAGAGAAAGTAGAAAGAAAGGTATTCAGAAGAGGAATTATTCCTTCTAAATATAAATTTTTTATATTCAAAAGGGGTTATATTTGGTACATTTTTTCAATGACCATGTTGAAATTGATAAATTAAAATTTTAGAAAAATCAAATACGAGAGATGTTCAGCTCGAAGAGATTTCCTCACGAACTATGAAAAATGAACCACCACCAAAAACTAAATACATATCTTATGAAATTATTAATAATTATGTAAATATAATAAGGCGTTATGTATGTATAATTTAAGATTATAGCAACTTGTAAAAATTATGTATATATATAATGAATTTTTATACTTTTTAAAAGTTCATTTTTCTCAATTCAGTTTATGCTTTAAATTTATATCATATTTTTTTTATATCAAGGAAATAATTTTACTATGATTTAATAAAATAAAAATATTTTGATTTTATAAATAATAAATTTATCACAAGAATACTTATAAATTTATATTGAAAATAATAGATAATATACTACAATTTTTTCCTATAAAAACAATATTTTCAACATAGTTTATGTTTTTAATTAAAAAAATTATAAATTTTAGGACATGATATTTGAATATTTAGCTTCATTTTTATATTGATAATGTAAGTATTAGTGTAATTTTAACTTTTTGTTTTTCTCTAAAAATATTTATTTTTTGTGGGATACTTAAAAATATCATTACTATAAATAACATGAATTTTAAAAAATTATTATTATATAAGTTTGAATTTAAAATTCATGAAAAAAAATATATAAACCCAAATTTTTATGCCATGGGAAATTTTATAATTTTTTAATAAAATGATGGGTTTAATTTACAATCCCATATTTGACATTTTAGAACATATGTTATATTTTTGAAAAAAAAATAATAGATTATAGATTTTGTATTTTAAAAATAGTATTATCACTTTTATAAATTTAATAAAATGAAACAGATTTAAAATTTTGAATAATTATTCACAAATTATATAATAATTTCTATTTAAATTTTGGTCGTAAAGGATAAGTTAACTTCGGTGAAAACTAGTAACCACAGTAAAATAAAAAATGGTAAAAATGAAAAATAAAATGTTAATGTATTGAAAACATATTTAAAACATGTGTGGTATTTGGTGGTTGAAATTTAGCTAAAAATTATATCTTCCCATATCAATTTTTTAAAAAAAATTTATCCACTTTTCTTGACAGTGAATTCTCATTACTGAATGTTTTTTAGTATTTACCAAAATGTCATCCCTTTTCACATATAAAAGGGGGACTCCTCTCCTCAATTCACCTCACAAAAAACAACACCAGTTCAAACAAACAACTACCCAAAATTCTCCCCCAAATTCCTATACACCCTCAATATATTTGTTTCTTTTCAAAATAGCATACCTAAAGGGATCAATTCCGTTGAATGGGAGATTATATAAGAAGTGAGGTATAAATTTTTAACTGATCCTTCCTCATTTTTATTTTTTTTTGTTCACTTGTTCAACCTATAATTTAATTAAACTGTATTAAAATGATAAAATAAATATAGTTATTAAAATTTATGTTATTATAATTATGGAAAAATCATTAACAAACTTTATATTCCACACAAAGATAAACAAAAATTAAAAATCATGCACAGTTGTAGGCTTCCACCTCAACAAAGTAACATGAACATTTTCTTTCACCTACTAGAATAGATGGTGTTAAAAATGAAATTTATTATATTACTATCAAAAATATAACTTATTTATGTTTCTTAAAATATAATAAATATTAATCCTCGCACTTTTTCTATGGAAAATGAAAGCATCATCCATGTGTGTGTACATATTAGCTTCTCCATGGAATGGTGTGTTTTGATTTTAATTTACACCTTTAACTGATGGATTTATGAATGGTTTTAAAGGATAAATAAGTTGTTTAAATAATTATTGAGTTTTGGAAAATACAAATTTATTACTAAAATAATGATTTGGACAATAAAAAATTGTTATAAAATTAACTATCTTAAATCAAGAACACTAGGAGGAAAATGATCTCTATATTCTATGTAATAGATTTATATAAATAATAATCTCATTATAATTCTATAAAATTATGCTACATCATTCTTATTAAAACTAAATAAGATCATTAGTCTTATATTATAGTTATATTACATCTTAAAAACTTTATAGTCATCAATTAAATTATGTTATGTTTTTATTTTGGTAGGTTTTACCACCCACTTAAAAATACTAAAATTAATATCATGGATGACTATGAGAACCTTAATAATGATAATATTTGATAGATAGGAGTAGATACTGACTTTATTTTGATTATATTAAGGTAAAATTTTATATTTAACTCATTAATTAAGATACCTCTCTTTGTGTTTTGAAATTCATTAAAACTTACTCATTATTGATTTGACCTTAAAGATTCATAATAGAAACTCCCATGAAATTAATTTATAACATTATAAATATTCTTATGGATTTAATTATATGACCTTAAATGGTCTATCAGAGTGTTAATTTTGGAAAGGAATAAATAATAAATTTCTATTTTGAAACTATCTCAAACAATCAAGATTACCCATACCTAGTATTGAAAATCGGTAAAAAAACTAATATAAATAAAGATAGAAAATAAAACTTAGTGTTATAAATGGTAATAGTTATGATAAAAGTTATGAAATAAGTAATTAAGATAGTTATCTTTTTTATATCAGATTTTAGAACATGTTTTTTGAAATAAAGGTAAAAGGTAAGGGTTTCCAACTTAATCACCCTTCACCAAGGCGTGCTTTCATATTATACACAAATATTCATTTATATGGTATAATTATTTTCCCATTTATTTATAATATCATAAATAATTATTGAAATTTTAAAATTAACTTTTATTCATGCTCTTTCTTATTATGGCATTTGGTTGATATCTTCCCTTAAATATAAGGGGTTTTTATTCCTCAATCCTCATTCCTGAGTTATACAGTTTCTACATGATCATTGAATAACATTTCTTATGGTATACACTATTTATATCTTGTGAGATCAATTTTTATTCAAATATTTTATATTTATTATATTTATTTTTTTCTTTAAAATGAAACTATGTTAGGAGTATTACTTTTCCTCTTAAACATTGTTTCACCTCGTTGTCTATAATTTCCCTTCCTACCAACATTCTCTTTTTTTATTTTGAAACCTAATTATACATTATCTAGTGTAACTTTAATATTTACTATATTTTATTTTCAATAAAAATGTTTTTTCATACTTTTTATTATGTAGGATTTTAAAAAAAATTAGCATAAAAGGGGAACCTTTAAATTTTTTATTTCAAGGAAAATGTCACCGCCATAAAAAAAATTCCACTATTAAAAGATCTTGAAATCCATAATTTTTTATAAAACCAGTATTTTTCAAATATATAATAATGTGAAATAATAGTCTATTTACGTTATTAAAAGATCATATTCTAAATTCAAAAATCATCAGAAATGTGATTCATTTTTACTTCTCCTTGATCCTTCTAATGAATTTTCATATATTGAAACTCAATATTTGCGGTATATGTTTCAATATTAAAATATTATCATTTTTAAATGATTTAATTCCTTATTATCTTATGAATCCATTTCATATAGTCTTATGTTATTTTTTGAGATAATACTGTGAAACCCACTCATTTCACAAGGGATTTACAGTGCTTATGATTTATGTATGGTTTCTATTTATCTTGTTTCATGAATATCTATATATATATTATGATTAAGTAATGGTGGGCCTGAAATTATATATCCCTCTAAGGAATTTCTTTATTATTTTTATCCCATGAGATGTTACATATAGAATTAGGTTTTGAACCTAATCCCCTATGGGAGTTTTGAAACATTGTTTATTGGAATGGGGAGTTTGCCCAATCCACCATGAGAATAAGTGCATTATGATACGATTGTAAGCGATCCTTGACTATATGATTCTTATTTCATTCCTTATATAGCTACAACATATTACATGATTCCAAGATCTTATGATATTAATTCCTTATTCCAGGTTTCCAGGCTTATGATCATCCTCCTTATTGGGAATTAATTATATATTTTTTAATGATGTCCCTTACTTAAATTATTATACCTATATATTTATATTATTCTCAATTATGATATTTGATTATTATTATCACATATGTTTACCCTTATTATATGTTTGGGCTAACCGATTAAAATATTTCCAATTCCCCAATTTATAAAGAAATGTATCACACATGGAATTACTAACTAGATATATTATGTGGAGAATTTTTAGGATATATGGATGACTTATTATGGATTAATTATTTTCTCATATAGTATAAAATATTTTTGAAACAAGGGAAAAGGGAATTGTTTGTTTTTTTTTGTAATCCTCTAAAGACATAATCATAAAAGGTCCTGGGAATGTATTTAATGCAATATTTTCTTTTAGGTCATGTGATTATTGAATTGTTAGGTATAGGTTTTCATGATGGTGTGCTTTAATTTTCAATTTAATTTAATGATAAATTATTTATCTAGTCTCCTAAGACTATTTAACTTTTTATTTTGGAAGTTTAATATGTAATATATGACTAATAGCACTACGTAACTTGATTTAAGGTTGTAAAAGTTAGTATCAAAGAAACTTTAGTATAAATATTAGATAATAGATTTATAGGAACACATCTAGATAAAAAATATAATGGCAACACTTTCTAAAATTTTAGAAAACTTTCTATAACATATAGAATATAAGGTATGTCTTTGTATGTAAATTTATTACAGTGATTTATAGATCATATTATTATTCATGAAATAACTATTATACGATATTATTTAAGAATGTCTCCAAAAAAAGTCTAAGAAACAATGTCAATATCTATAATCAATGCAAGGATTACCGGGATGAGAAAACCAATGAATCAAGTGTTGTATCTATAATGATTTTTACTATATGATGTATTTTATTTTAGGTTATGAAAAATAACATTTCCAAGATGGAATAACCTATTTCTACCAAACTAATTGTAAATTTTTTGATCTTTACATGATCTAGAAACCCTCATATTTCAATTAAACTAGTATTACACTACTACAAGATAAATATATAAATTCTCTAGAGAATATATTCCTTTCTTTGGGATATAGTTAAAGAGAGAATGTTATCATAGTTTTTTACAAACTTAGGGAAGATATTGATCAATCATGGAAATTTATTTAAAAAATTACGTTGGATAGAGAGTTAAAAATCATGAAAAGTAATACTTTTATGGTGATATTCCTTGAGAATTATTTCACTCGAGAGCAGTGAGCAAAAATGGAAAATAAATTCATAAATTAAAGACAAAGGGAATAGTAAATTTTTCTAATTATAAGCCTAAAATTACAATATTTTAAATACAAAAATGTATATTATTAACACAATTTAATAAGTAAGATAAATAACTCAATTTATGGATTAAATATAATCCTTACAAAGGATTTAGTCTCTTAAAACATTTCATAATATGCAAATATACTAAAATTTTTTATCAAGACTAAGTAGACTTTAAAGTACTATATTATCAATGGAAATCATGAGAAGAAGAATATGTTGATTTTCATAGGGAATGAGCTTTCGATAATATTAAAAAAATTCAAGGGTAAAATTTATAATAGGAAAAATTGATGGAAGAAACACCCTGAGGATTGGATGATGGGCCTGGGATTTTGTTCCATGTATAGAGATAAAGGACACAATGTTTGTGTTTTCAAAGCACGAGAGATACTAAAAACAACACATGATTTAATTATAATGATATAGGACATTATTTTACTTGATCCAAAAATTATTAAGGATGTATTCCTTTTAGTTGGCCAATGGATCATGCATGAATATATGAAGTTAACATATGAGAGGATAGAGTTTTAAATTATGTTATGAAAGGTGATTTTATTATAACAAAATTTAGGTAATGTATTATTTTAATTTCAACTTAATCACACTTTTATATCAAAATATTTTTATATGGACATTGATACATCCCCTGATGCATTAGATATGAAGTTATCAATAATCACACTAAATATATATATTGCAATGTTTCTACTACAGTGCACAAAAATTAATTTAGTTTTAGGTATATTAATTATAGTAGTATATTGACATTGACATAATTCTGGAGGTGGATTGGCCTTAAAAATGTAATTCAGGAATTTTTTTCCCAAATGAATGAGATTACATTCTATGAGGGGGGAATAGAAACTCATTTTTTAAAGGATAAAACATACAGAAATCTTGGTTTAACATTAATAGTAATATTTATACTAGAGGTGTCATAAGTTATGATATATTGGAATTAATATTTCGAGATCATAATATTGGTTATAATTATTTTATTAGATATTTAATTTACTCACACCAACTACATCACAATTGGAAAACTTTTTGAAATTGTATAATTAAAAATTTGTTATAAAAGGTTTGTATCTAGAGCCTCATTAATAATTTTAAAAAATAATACTTTATAAATTAGTTTAAGATAAGGAAATATCATCATATATGTATTTTATGTGAAATAATGATTTCCCTAGTCTATAATTAGAAGCAAAGGCCTTTTCCTCAATAGAAATAATTTTTGCAGTTATACCAATTTTAATGATAACCTCGCATATTTTTTATGGGTAATGGAAAATTAAAATTGAAAGGATGTAATTTATTTAAATGGGGCATGTAACATCCATCATTTTTAAAATATATTTTCAAATATATTTAAATTAAATTATATTTATAAATTTAGAATGAATTCATTTTATTCTATTTATGATGACATGAACCAAAAATTTATAAATTTTTATCACTTAACTAGTTACCATAATTAAATAAATGTTTTAAATAATATTAATCCAATTGGAGAGTAACATGAAAAATAAATGGAAACAGATAATGTGACAATAAATATTTTATTTAATCAAAATGAGTACTTACAAATAAAGGATAAGCACACTAAATAACATTAATATATTAAAATTGGATAATAAAAACAATAAATTATTAAATTAGAATTTAGAAAAACATGGGGTCATGTTATCATAAAAATATGTCTCTCATGAAAACCACTGTGAAAATGAAACAATAAATTATAAGTATGATAGGATTTTTATAAATTAAATATATTAAATAGTGGGAGAAAATTAAGTGAATAAATAATAATATAAATATGAGTGATTTAGGGTATTTGTAAGATTATATGATCATTGGATATATTACCATTATATTAGTAATGTAACTATTCAAAAGTAAATTTTATTTTTGGTTAAATGAAGAATTATCCTTCTAAATAATGTTTAATGTTAATTATATAAGTAAAAATAATTATTAAAATAACATGAAACAATCAATAAATAAATGTAACATAATGAAGGTATATGTACATATTCTATGTAAAACATGTTTTGTATCATTTAATACCTCCTTCAATTCTTTTTTTATTTTTATTTATAGATAATCCCACTCTTTAACATTATTGAGAGGGAACCCTTTAATAAAACAATAATTTTCCTTCGATGATTAAATATTGAAATTACCTAATTTAGAAATGTGTTTTTATAGGAATGGATTCTACTTTTAAAATAGAAACATAGAAATTAGCGAGGGGTGTTTTTGAAATTTTGATAATTAGTAAAATATGTATGTGAATTGTAAAATGTCATAAAATATAGTTTTTAATAACAAGGTAAAGGAAATCTCAAAAATATCATTCATGATGTGAGGATGAGTTAATAAACCATTTTCCCAGCATCAAATGATTTAATTACTATATAAAGTCACAATAATTAGTACCACTCTTAATATAGAAAAATAATAATAAATTAATCAATATTTTAATCAAAAAAACCCTTCCATTCCCTAATAAATACCACCGACTTTCACCCATTTCTCAGTACTTTGGAAAGAATCTTATCTGGTGAAATTCCTACCAAAATCCTTCCCCAAACTATCAAATATAAATTATTGAATTTCTAGTCTCACCACAAGACCATTCCAAGAATTCGTGAGTTATCATCATATGGAACATCTCAAGGAGGAAGAAAATAAAGGACATACTATGTGAGGAAAGACTCTGGGAAACCATCATAAAGGCTACAAATGATCTAATAATTTGTATTTAATTAAAAATAAAATATTATTAAATTTTATGATTTATAATGATTTACAATATATTTTAATGGAAAATCATTTATTGAGTTTACATAGACTACTAAAATTTTGATTCTAGATTTTTTCCAATGTAATACATAACTAATGACACTATATAGTTAGATACATGGTTTATGGAATAAATAAAAAATTCAAACAATCACCCAAGAAGCCCCATTTTCTGTTGTTTGATCAGAACCATTATGGATATTCTACCTAAAATAAAATATTGTGGGTGGAAAAGGAATAAATATTCAGTTTTTTATACCTAACCTCAATCCCAAGGTGATAAGAGAGAATGAGTGTAAGAACATAGGGGAATAAGCATCAACCTAAAACCAAGGGTAATGGGTACGAATAATAATATATACCCTGGTTCATAATAAACTATCTCTAACTCAATGATATAATTGAGAATGAGAATAGATAAACAAATGTTTCATTTTATTCCTCCAACCTAGTTCTTTGTGCATGTATGATAATAGATACTCTAATGTGTCATCCCCATTAACTTCCAATAATTAATAAAATTCATCACATATATAGGAAAAGTAAGTAATCAATCAAATCAAAATATCTCTTATATAATCATCATATCAAATCATAATTAATTACACATCATAAACTGGATATATCATAATGATATTCAATAATTCAATATCCATAAACAAATCCAATCCAAAGAAGGTTCAATTTCAATTAAAAAATTCACCCATGTTAAACTTGTCATAATAATAGGGATTTTCACAACATAAGATCATATCAATATAATTATAAATTTTTAATAATATTTTCAAGATAATATCATGTCATTAATATAAAATAATTATATTTACATCAATATTAATCTATATCTTCACATAAATTTCATGTCATCATTTCACATTTTTGTCAAAATTTGTTTACATATACTTTACTATATTTCCAATTTAACCTCAAAAAAATTCCTTGAATTTTTCATTTAAATTTACAATCATTTTCTTAAGTAACTCATGTTATCTTATTATAATCCATTTAGGCATAATAATCTCAAACCACTTGGATGTTTTCCATTTCATTACTGATAATACAAGTTATTATTATAATTCCAAACCTTGATCAAAGGAATTCAATTATGACTTCACAAGTAATCCTCTTAATCATTTTCATTAAGGCTTTATTTCATCATAAATATAAATTCCACTACTTTAAAGATCTATGTTCATCAAAATGAGACAGCATCATCACCAAAATAAGTAATTCACTGAATTCTAGATAGTAACTCATTCAATGTGAGAATGTGATTCACCATTAATGTAATTTAGTTAAATTAGACTTCTAAACATCATCAAAATGTTGTATATAGTGTTTTAATAGTGTATATAGTTAAAACGTAATCTAATAAATTGTTGAAAGTTTAAATTAAAGCATACAAATTCCCCTCCACACCTGATCGTGTTCAAGATATTTGGTGGTTCCAAGTAGAACCATCATATGCCTCGTACAATTATTGTGTGCCTCGTCTCCATATATTTTATTGTGGCATAATGATAAAAGATCATGGTAATCTTATGTTTGATCAGATATCTCTTACTACTCAACCCAACTCCAGCTAATCTAATTCTTTTTATTTTGAAATGGCCATATAGTTTTTCATCTGATGGAACAAACCAACAACCCTGATTCACATGGAATTGGAATGTTCTGTAGTGAAATACCCATGAAATATGACATAAAATAGATTCAATAATATTGTTTCCAAAAGGAAACATTTCCAAGAAACACTATGGTGGGGAAGGGATATATGGACCCCACATTGTTATTTGAATGGAATGGCCTATGCTTCACTATTACCAATCCACTGACATTTGTTACATCGCCTATTATTTATCAATATATAATGTAAAACACTATAGTGAAATAATTTTTTATCTTCAAAAGTTTCATAGAGTAATAATATAATTGTAAGGATCACAAAAATAGAAGTTTCAAAATATGAATCAAACAATAATTCCATGAGAATAATGATTTAATTTCTAATTCAAGGAAAATATTCTCTTTAATACTATTAAATCCATAACTTTGATCATTGTGTTCATAGTCATTGTGGATTTATTTTAGGTCTTGTTAAAATTCATTCTTGAAAATTTGAACATTAATATAGTATTATTAATATTAATCACCATGGATTCAATTAGATCACTCTTTTATCAAAAAATGATGCAAAAATATCTCAATGATATTTTTAAAATGAAATTTTAAAAATTACAATACATTTATATCAACAAAATAATAATGAGACATGTATTCCAAAAATATAATTCAAGGTATATTAATTTGATTTTAATTACTTCATGTATTAGGGATAAATTTAATATTTTATAAATATTCACTAAGAATAACCTCATTCTATAGTTGATATTTGTTGTATTTTAATTTCACATTTTTATTACTATTTAAAATTAATCACACTTAAATTTCAATTCATATTTTGAATCATTTAGGAGATGCTGAAATATTAGACATGAGGGTCCTGAATTTTAATATAAAGTAAATCATATTAAAAAAAGATAACAATTTTTCATTAATTCGTAATCTCTAGTGAATCTCATTCATCTCCAATGGTTAATTATATCTTGACTCATTGATGAACATGATTTTTTTTAATCCCAAACACTTTAAATAAAACAAATTATAATTTTACTCATTTCATCTAAAATATATATTTTTTATCAAAAACTCACCTATTACTTATATAAAACCCTAAAAGATCACATTTTTAAAATATATGTGTCAAAAAGACATTAAAATAAATATAAGGATCTATAGAATGACCATAATACAATATATTCTAAAATAAATGTCTAAAACGTCATTTTTAGTAACCCGCAGTGCATATAGACACAATATTTTACAACTTCTCATAGTACTCATTTATACTACAACAAGGTAAATGTTCATAAATAAGGGAACCATTAAATAAAATAAATTTAATTGGAATCCAAATTTTAAGTACAAATTAATTCATTACTAGAAAGAACCAAGAGTAACCCATTCTCCAAACCTTTTAAACGTTTAAACCTACATAAAATAGTCTTTAAACTGAGTGATAACTACATTAAATTTTTCCACATAAATTTTCATTTCTAAAAATAAAACAACATATTTTCATAATATAATATTTTGAGGAAAATTATTATCCTTGAAATGTAGAATTTCCAAATTCTATAGAATCATTTCCCATTATATCAAAGAAAAACATACAACAAAGATCAAACACCGACATAAATGGTACATTATTAATATTTACCACCTAAGTAAAAAAATGACTTTCCAATGTTAATGGAAAATGAATAAACAGATTTCAAAAAATTAACTAGGTAATAGAATTCATGTTTCTTACCAGACCCACCCATATCGGTAATCTTATACAAAAAATTATCAATGAAAACACCTTTCTCCATTACTAAAATACAAATCCATTCAATAAAAAATTACCACTCGCGTGTTACCATTTAAAATCATGGATCATGTAGTAAAAGTATAATAATTATTATGATGCATTCATATATCTATAAACCTCAATCACATATCATGAACATCATTTAAAACAACATAAACATCATTCAACAGAAAATATAACCATGTATATAAATGATCATTTATCACAAATTATATGGATCACATATCTTGATTAAAATATAAATTTATAAATTAATCAATTGAATATGAACTATAAATAAATCATCATGATAAAAAGAATGGTTAGGGACAAAAGAATCCTTAAAACATAACAATACCATTATAAAAAAGGTTGACATAACAATCTAATAAAAAATCATAGTTCATCACTCTATATACCCAATAAGTAACTTTGATACTAATAAAAAAACACTTACCACACTAAATCCAATGTCACCCTAAAAATTCATGATACATATTCACAATATTTATGGTGAATAATGGATTTCATTAAGGGTTATCAATATCATGGACACTCCTCTTCACTACCTCTCCCATTTTTGATGTTTTATAGGGTTTCCTAATGAAACAAAATAAGGTAGTGATGAAATTACACCTTTCATATTTTTTTTTCAATTAATTTATTTCCCATCCACAATACATATTACCTCCTCCTCCTCCATTTAGTTTTTAGGACGTTTTTTTTGAGTCTTTTATATTTGAGAGCTAATTTAGGTCTCAACCTCTTACCTTTAATATAGGATCATCACATTAGACCCACCTTGGTCTGGCTAAATGATTTTTTTATTAATTAAGAAGGTAATAATGGTTCAATCTATGGTTCCTAAATTATTTTATTTTTGGTTGTCACTTTGAGTATATGGTTTTATGTTCGTGGTTTGTTTTCAAATATCACAAGGTTATAAAACTTTCTTTTATTCATTTCCCAGTTTTATTATACTCCATTTTAATCTGATATAAAGGTGCTCATGGTGAATTAGGATTATAATAATGGAGTGTTTGGTGTAATTATCAGCCAGTGTCTCTAGGTGGCCCATCATCATTTGTTTTGGACTTTTCTTGTGTTTTTTTGGATCAATATATGACTCTAGTAGAGGGTTTAGGGATATAGATTTCTCATCCGGCTCCCTTGTTTCATTTTTTGGTCTATGGGTCATGTATCCCTGGTTTACATACTACATATCTACATGGAATGTATTTTTTTCTGGTGTTCTAATTGGATGGGGTGTGTCAATGGTTTAATGGTGGTCTCTACTAAATTTAACGATGTATGAGGGGTTATAAGATCAATGGAATGAGTTTTTCTCACTTGAGTTTGAGGAATTTAGGTTTTCATGTATATTCTTGGTTTCTATGATTCTTTTATTTTTATGTTATATATTTTATACCATAAGTGTCACTATATTTATAAGGTGATGGTTTATCTCTAGTTTTTTATTGTACTTTTTCACTTATAGGTTGTAATATAAGTCTTCGTGTTCTTTTGATCTAGTTTTTATTTCATTTACTATGGTCCATTTGATGTAATCATGAGTGGTGTACATTTTTTTCTACAGGTATACATAGTGGATGGGATTCGAGCTGATCTGATAGGTTTCTTTTCAGAAAAGGGTTTTTTTTAATTTGGTTAGCCTTTATATTTAAATTTATATGGTTTATGGACTATGGTTATGAAATTGAGTCATTGACATTTAGGGAATTAGGATCTAACTTTGTGAGATGTGTGGATTTTCATCTCAGTTCGGTCATCTAAAATTTCAAATTTTAATCAATAAGTTTTTATTTTTTTAAGGGGTTGTTTTAGATATGGTTTCATTGGAAAAAAATTGGATTTTTAGTTTTCAAGGGTTACCACTATACCAAAATATTGGATATCTAAAATCAAATGAAATGGATTAGAGCACAATATTAAAATTTTATACTACCCAAAAGAGTGATACTTACTTAAATATCACTTCTATAGCTCATTAAGCATCACAATTCATATCGAGGGAGGATAATTAAACTCACCACCTTTAATAAAAACCTCAACATTTTTTCCAAATATTATAAATCATATCAAATCTCATCATAAAATAATAATAAATAAATTATAACCCATCATTATCAAAAATGTAACTTCCTATAACTATACTATGTAATACACAAGAGAAGTCTCTAAGATATAACTTAGTATTATAACATTACATAATATTATATCCTTATATTAAATTAAAATGAACTATAATTAAAATAAAAAATTATAATTATATCTATTTATCCTTAAAAAACGTAAAATCATTAGCCCTAATTTTCGTAGCTACCACAAAGTAGAATTATTTCAAGAGACAGAAGGGATAATATATATGGTTAAATTGAAGAAATTTAATAATTACAATGAGTAAAGTATGTATGATACTCCATCTTTGAAACATTTAAGTCACATAATATTGAAATTTAACTCAATTTCTTATGTATATGATTAATAAAACAATAATAATCAGTCAATTTTTTTAATTCATAAATTCCACTTCTTCCCATTGTAAGGAAAACTCATTATAAAGATTATCACCCAAACTAGCACTAATCCTTCACTTAATAACATTCTAGTCCAACTATTCTACTCGAATAACACTTTTTATAACTTCATAATACCTAAGGATCCACTAATCAGGGTTTAAAATGGATTGAGAAACTCATTTAATTAATTTGGGAATCATCTAATAATGAACCTAGTCTATTAATAAATTAACATAAGATTATATAAGGTAATCATCTCCATGGATTTTAATAGTTGTTAATTCCATACTTATCAAAAATCAAAACATTAATCTTATAGACATTGGTCAACTAAGCATTCATCAATTATCCCACAATTCCTTTGTTAAGTCATTGTCACTCCATCACAAAAGCTATTATAAATAAAGTTATTTAATTGATATATAAAATAAAATATCTATTAACAATTTTACAAAATCTTTGAAAATATATAAGGGAACCATTATACCGCATATAATGTGGACATCCCAGAATACAAATTGTTGTACATGATATGTATGACCTTGACCCAATAATAACAGCTTTTAAATACACAGTGAATAAATAATGGCTAAAATAATAACATACCAAAACCACTTTAAATCAACAAAAACTACATATGAATGTTCTCTATAATGAATAATAATTTAATAATATCCATTAATCTAACATTTCACTCTGTCACCCAGAAATATAATGTTTTGGTTGCATACATTGGATTTTAGTCTATCATTAATGTTAAAAATTCAAAATTTCAATCACGAAAAAATAATTACCCCATATATGTTAGTTCAAACTCAAATTATATGGTCATGTTTAGTTTTCTAATTGTGATATCAAAAAGAAAGAAATATGATGGAGAATCATCATCTAATTCCATTCTAATAAATTTTTATTCAAATACACGTGTCATTAAAAAACAAACCAGTCATCATCTCATATAAATCACACTCATCCTCACAATGATGTATATGTTTCATATAATAGATAATCGTATATCTTGAAGAAAATATCTCATAACCATCTACGTAAATTAAAATAACATAATAAATCTTGATAAAATTATTAGTCTCACATGGATCTAGGAAAAAATAAACATCATTTTAGGATGAACCATAGGGTTTTCTCTAATTGGTACAAAGTTAGTTGTGTCTATACTCAAATTTATTTTGAATTATGTGAAATTTAAAATATTTTAGATGTAATAATTTAAATTTTCTAATTAATCCATACAAATTATAAGGGATAAATCTAAAAGTTATAATATAATTTTACATTTTGGTATATTATAAATTATTACCACAATTTGTTATACAACTTTCCATGTCATTAGATTGAAATTCAAAATCAATGTAACGTCCTAACCCATAAGGAACTTGGTGGTGTTTCGATGCGGTTATACATATGACCCCAAGAGTGCATCCCCACATGCTAGAGGATTATGACTCATAGTGATGGCCTAGGTTGTGTCCTTGGGGATATTATTCCCTCATAAATCATAGTGCATCATATTGGTAAATAATGATAATAATAAGAGGAAACTGAAACAAATGCAATAGAATAATATTAAATTAATTGGTTGAAGATTAATAACAAATAGTTCTGAAATGATGATGCTGGTCATGTCATGTAGTAGTAAAAAAATATGGTACAACTAGTACAATGGGGAATGACATATACTATAAGATATATGAAAATAAAAAATTGAAAAAATTTGTAATTACTAGTATCGCGAGCATACTCTCAGTCCCGTTCTCCCATACCCCATATAAGAACCTAGAATCAAGCATTAGAATTTGGCCTCTTCCCTTCATTTATACCTGCAATCTTGATGTTTTCCTAAGTACCAAAGGTGGACCATGAAATGTGTGAGATATACTCAGTAGGCCACCACCAAAAGTGTCTAGATAAATCCATTCCATGATACATAAAAAGAGTAGTGTGCCAGTAGTAGAACATGAAAGGAAAGAAATAAATAAAATATGATGGTCTGGGTTCCACCAGAATACCCAAACAAAACTACCTAATTTAGCCTAATCCAAATTCCTCTAAACTAAGGATCCTTTACAAAAGTGATAAGGTTTAAAAATAGATCATCATAAATAAATAACCAGTTACAGTCCAACCCCAAGCATGTTATTTGTCAAGGTGAGCGTGTCTTTGAGACCTCTCTCAAGAATTATCAAAACTTAATAATGAATAATATGATGTAATACATGCAAGGAAACTATCAAATTTAGTACTGGAATCATGATACCATCCATGGAGATCCATAAATGAATCCTAATTTTTTATTTAGGAGCTCTCAAAATACCCTAAATCACAGTGGTCATCCATGGGGATCCGTAAAAGGAGTCCCTTGTAAAAATATTTAAATTATGTATGTATGAACCTCTAATATCATACCAATTATCATAAAAGGTGTCTGAGTATCACCTGAGTCATGGAAAGACCATATTTCTAATGAGCTCATCCACAATGACTCCCCTAGGAAACTGGTTTCAATATGGTGAATAAAAAAGCCTCTTGTAGATCCTATCCAAGGCATGGAAGTGTCACTCCCATAGTGGAAAATAGTTCCAAATAAAAAGCACAACAATCCTATCTAGTACATCCTTAACTCAAGGCCCATGTTCTCTCATGACTCATAAGTTGATCATACTTATCAGCCAAGAACACTTGTCCTCGACAAGGCATTTCAATACCAACATGACAAACAAGCTTTCCAAATCATCGTATTCAATCCAAACAACTATAGAATATGGAATAAAGTATAATTTACAAGACAGTATTCATAAATAATGAATATATATAGAAGGGGGACCTATAAAATAAGAAAAACTCCAAGGGGGATAACTCATATCTACTCAATTATATTATGCTTTCACATTCGATTATATTTATTATAGGTTAAAACACACCCCAAAAGGAAACTTTATTAATTTAATGCCAAAGTATTTATGGTTTTTTTAGGAATAGAACACCCGTAGGGTTGGAACTTTTCAATGAAAAAATCAAACAAAAATATATTCAATTTTAGATTTGATCATATTAAGTATAGAATACCATTAAGATAATTAAATAAACAACTAGGAGGAATCATTGGAAAACTCTAGCATGTGGGGCAATGGTGAACAATATAGAATGTGAAGAATCATAGGGAATGAATCTAGAGAAACAACCATAGTTTCATAGCACACTCCTCTCCTGAATCAGGCCTTAACTAAAGATATAATGAGAGATAATGGAGGAATCATCAAATGACCTGATATTATGGAAAATGTGGTTGCACCAAAATAGCACAATAAAGGATAAGAGTATGTAAGAAAGAGTAGAATTTGAGTATAGATCTTATCAAGAGGAGTCCAAAACAACTAATGGAAAAGGATATGTACAATGGTTGAGGGAGATACTAAAATACCTAGATGGAAAAGATGAGGAGAAATACTATGTGTGGTTTAAAAGAAATGGGAGGGAGGAGATAGAAATTTGTGCAAAAACATTTTGAGGGAAAAAAGTCATTTCTCCTTTATTTTAATTAGATGTATAGTTTTCATTCATGGTTGAAAAAATTGTGCACCTACCTTGCTCCCAACACTTACTAAATGGGACCCCCCATATAGGGTTGGTGGACATTTTGACTAACCGTGTGAAATCCATGCATGAAGCCATATCACCCAAACTCTACAATTTCACATTGGTGTGTACCTCATCTCACAAAATTTTATAAATTAGTGTTGCCTTATACTAACCTTTGAAAAACCCCATGTGGTTATATAAATCAATGTGGGTTGGGATGTATTGTTTCTACTAACCATGCAGGCTAATCTAATTCTCCAAACTCCAAGGTTTTGAGCCCTGATCATTCCCTAGACTCCCTTATAGCAGACCATAGCCATTTAAACCCAAAATTAACATTAAAAGAGTGGGATTAAACACTAACATAGGATTCTATACATATCTATAAAACCTTGATGTTACAACCTCCCATCAATAAAACAACTCGTCCTCAAGTTTCTCTTCTAATGGTGTTATAAATTAATCTAAGAAAATTTCCAATCTCTATTCATATACATTATCTTCCTACTCTCAGGTATCATATAATACATTTCTGTTATTCCAAAGCACCTAGACCCGTTGAGTGGGCCTACCTATGAGAGCCTTCATTATCCGATCAATGATACAAATCAGATTCTCCTTGAAGGATGCATCCTTATCCAGCTGAATATCCTCATGGTAAAATAAATGATTCAAGACAATATGATACTGGTGAAGCTATAATACATGGAAGATGTTGTGCATGGAACAATACCAATATGGTAACTTCAAATAATAGGATGTTGGCCTAACTCCTTCTAGTATTGTGAAAGGGCCAATATAATGGGGTGATAGCTTACCCTATCCCTGAATTCATCAATGAACCATTCTGGGAGAAACTCCAAGAGAGACCTAATGTCCCATATTGAACTCAAGATGTCCACGATGACTATTATTATAAGAATTATTCCAAGACTGAGCTAATCCATACACCCCCATATCATTAGGACATTATCTAATGTCTCATGAATGAGATGAAAACCCAGTTGTGTTGCCTCACCTACCTCTTTCAACCATAGAGATGAAAGAAACATCATATCATAAATGGCTTCATACAGATCCATCTGAATTATTTCCAAGAAGATATTATTTTAGTAAAAATAAACAGGAGGAATATATTTCTATTGAGAACCTCCAAAATCAAGGATACATTCTCAGAGCATGTCTTCAAACACCCAAATTGTCCACATTGACTGCTCGCCGGTCTATGTGTAATATTCCATACTCAAGAGCACCTATGAAACTATTTACTTATGTATCCCCTTTCCAAACCCTGATGTAAATTGGGTTCTATAGTCCAATACAAGAGAACAGAGAACACCATGTTGTTAAAATATCTCCTAGATGTAATTCCTTAATTGTTATTCAATTGAGAAGGTCTCTTAGATTGGTTGGAAGTGCACAAACTTGGTAAAACTATTGAAAATCACCGATAATACATCACTGCCTTGTGAGGATCTCAACAAAACCATTAATAAATACAAGGTTATTTCATTTAATATCCACTTAGGAATTGATAGAGGCTATAAAAGTTTATTAGGTCACTAGTGCTCATCCTTCACCAGCTGAAAAGTGGAGCATTTAGTGTGAAACATAAATTCTACCTCTTCATACCCAGACACCAAAAACAGATGACGTATGTCTCGATACATTTGGGTAAGATGGGGTGAACATCCCAAAAAAATCTTAAGATTATATAATCATCTCCTCACATATATTACAAGGCACCCATAAATTGAGATAGTAGAGTAGGATGTTATTCTGATCAATAACCTAACCAATAGGTGGTTTATCACATGAGACGCTCTCCCTCAGGACAATCCCTTTTTGTCCTTAGAGATATCTCACATGAATCCACTATGTAAGGGAAGATTTCGTAGGAATATCTTCTAAAATAGGTTCATTGTGTTGTTCCTGAAACTCCAGGTGCATCTCAAAGTATAGATACATCTTTTGATACATGTTCATGACACTAGTCCCAGACATTCCATAACTACAGTAGATATGAAGGAGTGTGATGCACATGTATCAAATAGGGAAGAAACTGAAGTAGATGATACATGAATGGTACATCATATTGAGAAAGTCACTAGTGATTGTCCCATAGGTGTAGGTTTCATTACATAGATATGGCCTTAACATCAGTTGAGATCTGAAACCAAACTATCCTATATAGGTCTTCTCTATTGGTGATGAACCTCTATGAACTGACTACCTTGGCCACAACCACCTCATCAATCTAATAATATGTTATAAAATCAACTCCACTCCAAATGTGGAGCTTCAAACCCTATACCCAAAATCAACATTGGTATAGATCCCCACTAACTAGGTGTTATAGGAAAAAATTATCATAAGTGAATAACATGGCCCATACTACTGTAAGATTAGTACTCGATAAGATTCGTCATGTAATGAGGCTTCTTATGGCCTATTCTTCCACACTAGGGGCACACCACATAGATATTGCTCGGTTCCATCTTGCTGGCACTAACCGCATATGTACCCTCGAATCAATGCTTCCGACCACCAGACAATCCATCACCCTACCTCAAAACTGAATCTACTTGGCTCACATTTCTAGCTTTTCATGTGTTTTATTCTACAATGAGGGCCTAGTTCTTTATGTATAAAATGGTAGTCAATTAGAAAATGTTCACCGATGATCGAATGGTGTACACAAGCTCATCCTCAAATCTTCTTGAAATCATTAACTCATCACTGGGTAGAGTTGGAGAAAAGTGCTGAAGCACTGTAATGAAAGAATAACACACTTACATGGACAAAGAACCCCATTAAAGATGCATAAACTCCCTCTAAAAGTCCACTATCAGAATCTACAGAATGAATTTTTTATAGAAGGTTATCTGTAACTCTACCCAGACCTTACCCCGATGATGATTTCCAATAGATATGACATCCCACCAATGATTGGTTAAGTCACATAGCCTATAGGTAACGAGCTTGACCCAGCACCGGGGACATATCTCAAGATTGTCGAATATAGTCATCGTGGCCTCCTACCACAACTCAGCATTATGTTTTCTTCCATCCCTTGCTAAGGTGGGAGGATGCAGCTACCTGAACTCCAAAGTCAACTCTTCTATGGAAGGGGATGGTCGAGGAGCACCCTTTATAAAATTCATAAAGAAGAATAAGCTATCTTGGAACTAATATTTAGAACACAACAAAAGATTAATATTTGTTTCCTAAAGTGGAACTGTAAGAGGTATCACTAGTGGATTGGGGCCCACCCCCTCCAGAGTATTATCATTTACACTTTATTAGTGTACGGTGCGAGGAAATTATGGTGTCATAACTCAACAAATACTAATAATACTCATCATATATGATCTAATAGTATATTGGTAAATTTAATGTAGTATAGGATATGTAAAAATACTTCCTATAAAAAGTCACACATCACTTCCTACTCCAATCTCTAGGTCTGGGTGATAAGAAGAGCCACATAAGGATCATAAGAGACTTAACATACTACCTACTATAAATGATGGGCCAGGGTTAAGGTCTCTTAAACATAGTAGAGGTCCCAAAATAGGGAGTGTCAAATGTAAGAAAAATATTTAATCTAAAATGGTCATCCTAATCCTATCCAAGGAGATCCATAAAGAAATCAATGGTTTCACTATAGGAGACCATTAAATACCCAGTACCAAAATCCCATCCAAGATGATTCGTAGAACAAAACCCTCACATAACTCATAGCATGGTGCAAGTATAAACCAATCAGTTCATCCCATGTATCACACATGGGGGAACTAAATACCACTCAAGGAATGGTTTAACCATATTCCCAATGATCTCAACCATGGTGACTCCCAATGGAAACTAGTGACACTCATTTGTATAAATAATCCTCCCGGAGAGCCCATCCATGTCAAGCCAAGTGTCACTTCTGACACATCCAATAGTTCTAAATACAAAGAATAGAAATATCATAGAAATGTACGTAAGTCAAGAACAATATTTTCTCCGGAATAATATATAGTTAAGTATTATAAATCAATATCCCATATCATTGACAAGGAATTTCAAAAATAATCTTCTAAAGAAGTTAGGAAAATCATCTTATTCAATCCAAATATATATATAATATTCAATAATGCAAAAGGTATAATTCAATAATAATAAATCATGAAGACATAAGAAATGGAGGCTATAAAATATGGAAAATTCCATGCGGCCTAACTCATGGCCACTCAATTATCTTATGCATTCCACATTCAATTATATTTATTACAAGGGAAAACGCACACCTCAAGGATGGTTTATCAATTTAAGTGTAAATGATTTTTTGTTCATGAAGGAAGGGATCATGTAGGTTTTTATCACATGTAATGGAGCACAACAACCTTGTTGATTCACCACTATCTTGTATCATATTAATCATTTAAAAACATTAATTTAATTTTTTTAACAACTAAGAGGATTCTCCAAAAAATTCAAACACACAACACAATGATGCGTAATGTAGAAAGTGTTGAAACCTATGGAAATATGATAAAACACATTCCTTAGGTTCATATAACTCTCCTCAAATAGTTTCATCTCTAGATTCGATATAGAATGAGGGATAATTCAGATTCCATGAAAATAGGGAAAATGGGTTCACATAAAAATAGCACAACAAGGAAGTAGAGTTGATAAGAAACAATGGAAGATGCATTTAGATCTTATAGAGAAGAGTCTAACTAATCTTGTGGTGAAGTATTTGGAGATCATATAAGGGAGATACCAAAATCCATATATGGAGAATAGGAGGTGCTCTGCTATGGGTGGTCCACTGAAATGGGGGTGATGATAATGAAATTTGGTTAAAAACAATTTGGGGGGGGGGAAGTTCATTTCCAATTTATTTTACAAGGCATCATGGTTTCATTGTATGATTGTAAAAATTGTGCACTAATCATTTTCCCCATACTATATTTGGGGGACAACTCACATTGGCTAGGATAATGGTTTGACTAACCATGCATAATCCATGTGTGAAGCAGCTATCACCCTACCTTTGTAATTCTATACGAATGTGTAGCTTGACTCACATGGTTTGAAAAACCCATGTGGTCTCTTTCTTCATTTCTAAGATCCCTCCATGGTTTGGATAAACTATGAGGGTAGGGCTACATGGTTTTTATAGACTATTAAGCCAAATCCAATTCTCCAAAATATGAAGCTCCATGCTCTGAACCGGTCCTTTACTCCCCTAGACAACTCATTAGACAATAGAGCGCAAAATTAGAATAAAAATAGAGGACTAAAATAGTAACAAAAAAATCCATACCTCTTCAAAAATCTAAGAAATCACCAACACATTACCTATGAAATAACATGAAACATATATCCCAAAATCTCTGTTACTGATCTCAATATCATAATCATTATATCCTAAAATCTAATATATAATTTACCATCTCAATATTATTGACTGTTTGCCACTATCTCCATGATAAAATCACTATAATCTAAATTAGTAATATTTCTATAAAATATTTAAACTTGAGGTCACTAAAAATGATGTATTTATTTTTAGAACTATTATCAGTATTCCCCATGACAACTATCCATAAAATTCAATCAAACCAAACAAACATATAGAATCATGACATAAATGTGCATTATACATACTCTATCCTAATTATTCCTTAAGAAAATGTTCATAGTACTTGAGTTAGTTTTTAGATAACTATATTAAATGTAGAGAAGTGTGTTGGATATAACACCAAATCGATGGGTTCTCAAGTATTACTGAATGTGATATAATGTTATTAAAAACATTCCTATAATTCATTGGGTAATTTTTCCCAGCAAATGAATTTGGAACCCAATTATCTCATTCCACTATTAGGCTTTGGAAGTAGGGAATCAAAACAAACCAACCACCTTCTCTAAAAATATGAATTTCAACATTAACATATTAAACATGTCACCCAAAAGGGTATGGAACACACAAAAAAATACCCCTATAGATTAAAAATATTGAACTACAACGACAAGGAATCCAACCCACCATACTGACCATCCCATTACAAATATTTTGTTAACCTTATAGACTTTAAAAAGTTCATACAAAATTAATGTGTGAGAAAAAATAGACCCAAATCATAAATGGAAAAATCACCACACATGGTAATAATTTGGTTACAAATCTTTTTAACTCGATAGGGGAAAAAATGTGTCTTTCATTAATTGGATAACATGAGGTACAAGGGAACTATCCTTTTAGATTCTCTATCTAAACATTTTTATACGGGAACTATCTTCTGGGACACTATAAATAAATTGAATAACTCTAGAAATATCTCTAGATACTCCTTCTAGCCACAAGTGATCCATGGAGAAGTCCCCTTTTGGGGATTGATGTTATCCCTTCTTATTAAAAATCATCTACCTGATCTTATTGCCTATGAAAAAGTGATCCTAAAATCCAAACGTATAAAAGTTTTTTATTACTCCAAATAAATCATTTTGGTCTCATTACCTTGGAAAATTTATTGAAGACCATTTTTTTGGTAAAGGAAACCAACTGAGCGTCACTGATTCAAGTAGACCTATTGGTGAATTGTGATATATCACTTTATAAAGCCTTTTAAAAATTCACGTATATCCATTACAAAACCACAAGAAACCCGTAAACAATTCCTTAAGATTAATTCCTACATGAGCTCTTTTTCTTTACACCCCTCATCCAGAAATAGTCAATATTGGAATCTCAAATTTCTATAAAACATTTGTGATGTTTTGTTAATTTCCCTCTATTATATATCACCCCATCCTCTAGAATTTGGATTCCCCCCAAGGGTATATATTCAAGAATTTCACCTTTTAAATTTCAACACCTATTAATTTTTTCTATTAATTATTCTTACCATAATCAATACATTATTGGTTAAAGTGAACATGTCTTCATCTGGTTATGCTATGTTTACTTTCATAGGTAAATAAATAGAATTTCTCATACTTATCCATAAATAATATCACACAAAAACGAAGAAATATCCAGCTTGATAATTGTTTTCATTGGTTAATTAGAGAAATATCCCACTCTAATTCTATTTTCAAGGCTTTTAACAATTTCTAATTATCCATCATCTAAATAGAACCTTCAATTATTTCTTTTATAGTGTCACCATGTATCTCCACCATTATTGTCATCATCTATGCCCCTTTAAGACAAAGCCTCCCCTTATCTATGGATTATAACCAATCATTTGATTCCCAAGAATCACTTCTATATGCCTCCATATCATTTACCGAATTAAATTAGGATTTAGAAAAAAGAAATTTGATGTCTTAGTAACAATATGTGTCGTATACCATGTCCATAGATGCACTCCCTCCATACCCTATATTCTAAAACTTTCCACCATCCTTCCATGATCCAGGGTTTTTTCAGTAAATAAAAATGAAATGGTATAGTTAGAATTGACCTCTATCTAAAACACAAATTAAAAAAATTTAGGTATCTTCAAATAGAGAAACTCCCTCTAAAACAATATTGAAGAAAACAGTTCATTGCTCATTGAAACCATGAAATACACTGGTCCTTTTCTCTCATTACATTATGGACTTGTTAATTTCCTTCATGTATACCCCTTCATCACAAAATTCATTTTGAATTATTTAATTCCCTATGAAATTAACTACCATAGATTCAAAAAATATCAATGTATTCAACATCACTCCATTGAAAAGAAACACATCTCAGACTTGGTATTATCCATCTTCCCTCATTGATGTGGTCATAGTTGACTTTTCAAATAATTTTGATGTTATAGAAAATTTAAATATTCCTAATTATAGACATAGATTATTCCCAAAATAACATACACCAAATAAGGTAAAAATATTCTCTGTGACACTTTATGGTGTTCTAGTTTTGTAATCCTTAACTAATAGGCATCCTGCCCAATAGATATTCTAAAATACCCACTATTTCTAAAATATCAACCTCAAAAAAATTAAACGGACTCCTTAATACCCTTATGGTTCATCATAATAATGTGTATAAGACATATTAAACTTATATTTATTGAAAAACACATGTACTATTATGTTGCATCATCGATGAAGGTACCAATAACAATGTCCCCAGGAGAACAATCAGAACTACAAAAGTTTATGATTTTCTAGTGCCTCTCCTTTTAGACCATGAACTCCTTCACCTACTCAACATATTATTTAACTAGTAACTCATTCTATAGACTACTAGTTCTATAAATCAACCTCTCTCACATTAATACACCTATTGGTTCCCCCGTCAATATGGATAATTCCACATTTCTATTCATTTCCATAACCAGGAGTCCCCTACTAGAGTACCATGACATTCACAAATATCAATCCACTTATTTATCTAATAATTTCAGTCACTATTACATTTATCACAACCCAACCTGACTCCTTTACTCTATTCCTAGCCAAATCAAAACCACTATCTTGTCTAATGATCATAACCGATCCCAAAATGAAGCCACTAAAAAAACTCCTTCTCCCCTTCTTAGGTGTTGAGTGAAGACAACCAAATAGAAAATAGCCCTAACTCAAGAGGGATATTGAACAAACAGTAGGAAAATAAAAAACCTCAACTAAATTTATAATTTACTAAGACTGTATAAATTATTGTATTCAAATAGAACATTTGATTCCCTTAGTCGTACTACAATTTCCATTTTCCTCTAAAATTCCATATACAAAACTTGGGAACAATCAGAATTTCATCAAATTTTTCTTCCACATCTTTAATTAAATCCTAGTTTTCTCATTGAATTTTACAATGAAATATCATTCCAATTAATTAACCACTTCTTCTAGAAAAATGTTTTAAAATATTCTTATTTGTTTTCCTATTTTGGTTTTGTCATTCTATTAAACCCATCACTTCTTGATGACTTACACTAAAAATATTATGGACTCTCTATGAGAAGAAAAACCAATTTCCTAAAATGTCTGAATATTATTACCATTAAAAGGAAAATACTATCCTTTAACATCATAAATGTTTTTCACCAAAAATAATGTGTTACCATTGAATCTAAAAAGTATATGTGATTAGTACTATCATATGGAAAACTTCATCTATTTCCCAACCATCTTCTGAGTTCCACCTCAACAACCGAACACACATTAAGACACCCAATATCACGAGGACTTTTATTTTACCTAAAAAAACTTGGTACCACTTATATATTACTAGTGACAATCTTCTGGACTCGGTAAAACATTTTACCATAAGAAAAAAATAGTCCGCAAATCAATCTCAACGCCACATGAAAATGGTTCTCATAAAAATCAATAAACCAACCATTAGTTATATAAAATGATAATATAATACCACTTATCATGATATTTAACCTGTTGTACATATAATTAACCCAAGTGTCCCATACCACTTCAAGGATTCATAACTAGTGAATCAAAACTAGGTAATATCTTTTTACCAAAAAATACCTCTGAACCTCAACCTGTTAAAAACGAACCCTGATGGGTTAAAAATTAAATGACACACCACTTCAGAATGAACTTCCAAAGCTATCAAGACTAGGAACCCTAGCCACCATATTGATCCACCATTCACTCTAATATATTTTACATCATGACCTTTAATAAAATTTCCATAAGTAATGAGTATGAAAAAAACACAGCATAAACGAATGAAGCACAACACATAAGAATAACATGGTTCAAATTTTTTTTCTTACTCCATGGATGAACACACTATGTATTTCATTAAGGGGATAAGTCAAGTTATTAAATAATAATTATTCCAAATACCAAACCCAACCTGAGATACAAGGGACCACTCTTTTGTGGAACTTCCCATAAATGGATGTACTCCATCAATGCTTCCAGTGAATCTTTGTACCTATAAGAACATTATGGTGAATTCCATCTATATGGAAATATGATATCGTGTCCTATTTTATATCATCTACTCGATCACATTTACATTAAACAAGCGAGATCAATTTCACTATTTAATAGGTTCTATACAGATGGCAGTCAGTCGTTCTTGTAACACTACATTCTAAAATTTACATATAACACTTAATTTAGCCAATAAAATTTATTGAGCATCACCACCTCAACTGGACATTTCCGTGAATAGTGTACACTTCATTACATATCCCTTTAAAAACTCGTATATAACCATTTAAAACTATAAAAAGAACTTATATAATTACTTTATAGTTATTCTTAGGCATGTTATGCTTCCAAACACCCATCATATGGAAATAGTTGATGTTGGAATCTTCATTTCCTCCAAAATATCCACACCACATAAAAATGTACTTTATTTCTGTGTCACTACATCTTCTATGATATGGATTCCCCCTAAGTGTATTCTTAAATATTTTCATCCCTTCACATTCCCAAATGTATTCAATATTGTTGTTTCATCTAGTAAACTAATTATGATCATCCTTTTGAGGATGAACATGTCTCCATCTGGTTCAGAAAAGTGTACTTTTAAAAGTAATGTTCAAGAAGATACAACACCTATAAAAAAAAGTTCTCATACCCAAACCTAAAAAAATAAAAAATAAATCCTAACATGTTTTTGATTATTTTAATAACCTAACTCTTTGATACCAATTTTTTTACTTTTTGATCTATCGTATTATTAATTTTCAAAAGACAACCTCTATTAAGACAAAAGATAGTGGCTATAATTGTGGCATCCACTCAATAAATTGAAGGAATTACTTTTAAATAAATAACCAGTCTCTAGTAAACATTTTAGATCATCCTAAATGATTTAAATAAATAAAAAATTATAATAGTATATATGAATAAAAATGAATAATTAAATATGAAAAATATATATGAATCATTCCACTAAAAACACAAAATAAAGTAATGGAATTCCATTAATTCCTCTAAATAACTTATATCAAACACATGAGGTAAAAATAAAAAAACAAGTATAAAAACTAAAATGGTTTCCTTAGTAGAAACTCCATTCTATATAGTACCATATCTCATTTTAATCTCCAATATCAAAGAACATCACCTAACTACACCTAGAGAACATCATGAACACAAGAGTTGAATCACATAGGTTCCCATGTAGGATTTTGTAATAATAACCATTTTTTACATCCCATATAGTTAGGTTACTCTGAAAAGAAACTAATTTCCATAGGCATCAACAATATATAAACTATAAACAAACCTAATCACCTCAAATATATTTTTTGAATGATATCATATTAATATCCATGATTCACTTCATATTATGGAGATGTATAACTCGCCACCTTTATGATCGAAAAATAATTTTTAAAAAAAAAATATATTACATGAACAATATAATGTCATAAGAGAAATGGAACCTTGAAAAAAATTCTACATGTGGTTACTCGGAACCTTATCCATTAAAATATCCCACAAATAGTACCTTCCCTTACTAGGGTGGGATAAAATTTATAACTCTATATCCATCTAGAAAAACACCATATCATCACCTCTTCAATAGATATTTAAACTCATCCACCCAATATGTGGATGGTTGTCATGTAAAACCTGTGTATTACTATTAAATATAAAATATAAAATAATCATATCATTTCTCACATCCCATACAAAATATTACATTTAATGAATCACTACAGATGAAACAATGTTTTTTTAATGGTAAATATTCCTCAAACTCATAGTTATAGGTGAGAAAATAAGAAACACTCAATGAATCAACATTTTTGTCAATATCAATGTTGTGGGTGGAAAATAATTTTTCTCCCTTCAGGAATTGTTATTTCCTACAAGATAAAAGGTTAAGAAATTTATATATTAAAACAAATTAAATCACTACAATGATAAAGGAATATTATATAGATGCAAGTGATGAGCTCAAAACCACACAAAAAATGTGTAATAAAACAATATACCATAATAATTAAGATGGAAAAATTGATATTAAAGAAAACTAATTCTATATTAGAATAATAATTAATAATTAAAATTATCAAAAAATTGAAAATACAGGTTCATGAAATAAAAAGGAAGAAATGATATGAATGCATACTCATTAATTTTTTGGAATTTGGTCTATGTAAATCCATTGGTTTATTTATTCACTCTACAATCACTAAGCCCTATCTTTATAATTGTCAGGTAATTTGGATCACATAGAATTTGGGTAACCCAAAACCATATTTAAACATAGCATGGAACTCACCCAATGGAAATGGGGATAATCAGACACTATTTCATGCATTAATAAAGAACAACTCCAATATATAAATATTGATCATCCATAGTTAAATTAATGAGTAATGAAAAAGATAATGATGAATTCACAAAACCAACATGAATTTCATTAAAAATTTGTTTTTTAAAAAATCAACCACCTTCATTACAATCACCACATAAAAACTATACCCTCTCTTGTTTTCCATGAAATGGAGAAAAAAATAAAGAGTAACAAAAAACATCATACTTCTAACCACCATTCATGCCTATAACAATAAACCTCCGGGGAAAATTCCTCTTAAGTATCATTATTATCCTTTATTTATAGACATTGTAACCCCATTTATATTTTCTCTATATTATGATGTATATTGGATTATTTAATTTTGACTAAAACTCAACAATGATAAGGTAAAAAAATGTGTTTATAACATTCCATATATCTCCACACTAATAAATCTGCACTCTATCATAAGTAAGGAGAGAACCAAATGTTCATTATTGTGTACATATCCACCATAAATAATGTAATAATTATTCTTGGTTGAATCTCAATGAATACACGTTATTCCTTTTATTATTTTTATGTTCACAAGATTTTACTATTTTACAGTGTGAGAGGTACCCTCTAATATTCAAAAATACAATATCTTGATATTTCTTCAATTAATATTTTTAATCTCATTCAAAAATATAAGGATATAGTATCTTTTAAAATTCATGAATTTACATGTCATAATGATTTACATTATCTTCATAGTGTGAACCACCTCCCAAAAATATCAAGAAAATTACATTTTCCTCTACCTTTATGCTCGTGGCATGAACTCCTATCACTTGATCATGAAACAGTTCCATCATAACACCTAAAAGATATTATAAAATACTAATTCCTCATTGTGGTTTTGATATATTCCTTTCATACCCATGAAGGATATCATGATAACCCACAAATCATTCTATAGTTACACTTCCACCCTCATGAACATGAATCCCAACTACTATAGAGTGAACCTCTTAAACAACTCAAACCATCCATACACATAACAATAATGATGAATCATAATCATAGAAGTAGTGGCATGAAACAAATTCTTCAAAAATATCAAAAAGGAATGTACCATATGAAACCATCGGCCACCTTTAAATAAACCTTACAAACATCCCCATGAGACTTCACCCAAAGTACACATTTCATTATAAAGTATCAATTATCTTAGATTAGATTCACTATGAAGTTCCATTGAACGTGGATTTTTCTTCCTAACTAATTTGTGGCATTGGATCGCCTTAAAATTAAATAAAGAATCATAACACAATTATTGTGGGCTCAGCTTGAAACCGTTGTCTATGGAGAAGAAAAGGGCCAGAACAACAAAATTTTATCAATTACCATGAAATTTTAATTCAATTAAACAATGTTTGATACCCCACCATCCCACACATAAATTTCCCAATAGGGGTATATTATTATTAATCCATGATTCTCAACTCTAATATTTTTGAAATTTCATATTATTATACCATACAGTTTCTCTTGGTCGTCTTTTTCAGAACTAACCCACAATAGATTTCTATTTTCTCATATATGATTCTATTTTATGGCGCATGTGTTGTGATCAACCACCACCTTTAGGTGGTCGGTTGATCCCCTCCTCTAGGAAGGTGTTGGCCAACTTTTTAACAACTTCTTCAATTATTTAAATTTTCAAAAAATAACATTAATATATGATTTATTAAATTACAGTTTTTTCTACAATCTACATGTAATTACTATCATGTATTGACCGGGGAGACACTAAAATAGTGCCACAAGCTGCTGGGTCACAGGGCCTCAAGTGCACCTCCTCGAACACCAGAGGCCACCAACTAGTAGTGAGAGTTTAAGGTGGTGTGGGGTATACTATACCGTCATATCAGAGTTTCGCAATAATAAATAATAAAGAAACATAAATAGTGTAATAATGATATAACATAACCATAGTAGAAAATGAAACATCCATGCTGTAATAATAATCAAAATCCATAGGTTTAGTCATATAAAAATGATGTTGTGAAATGTTGATATACAAAAGAGGGGATATAGGGGATACATGGGGAATGCATATCCAATATTATATAAAAACATACATAAGGCTAAAAGATATATCCACTAGCATCATGAGAATATACTCAGTCCACTTCTCCCAAGATCCTACTATAAGTAAATATATCAAGCATCTGTGACAGGGTGATTTCCCTTTTCCAAACCTGTAGTGATGAGGTCTACTGAGGTACCTAAGGCTGCCCAAGTAGGTTGTGGGATAAACTCAGTATGCCACCACCAATGAAGTAAATAATAATCTATTAAATATTTATAGAATACAAGTTCTTAGGTATAAGGAATAATAAATAATTTTGGAAGAAACACTAGCCAACTCAGGTTCTTGTGGGACACCTGGATGACTGTACATATTTCATCATAGACCGGAATGAGTCTGATCATTTTACAATATATATTTCAATAATTTCTATATATAATTTTTATATAAGTATATAAACTATATATATATATATATTGACATCTATAGGCATATACTTAGATACTAGGTACTAGCATGATCCATGGTGTAACTCAGGCATCGATAACTAGTCTTACGAGCCAATAGCTCCATAAAGTGTAAAATCATTGAACCTCATATGAATGGGAGATATCAAGATCATCACTCGATATTGTAGGGTGAGTTTTCATACCCAAAACCTGATGTAACGAAACGTTGAATGTCATTCCCATTTCCCAAAAAGAATTCAGTTGTGTGGAATGTCATGCCCATCACCCTACATAAGGGAGCGTGAAATTCCATTCTCAATAGAACCATTAACCAATGTTCACTGATCATTATCCATGATATAATAATAATAACCATGATGGATTACCTCTATAAAATTTGTAAATCGTATTCCCAATCTAACCGTGGGAGTCACAGTTACATAAAACATGTTTGTATAAACATGAAACAGTTGGCATGGATTTTCCCCCTCTTAGAATTTAATTTAATTATTCCATTTAATTTTTAAGTAAGGAAAACCAATTTTAAAGTGAATTGATAAAAATATATGGTATCCTAGTCATTTAAACATTTAACTCAAGTGGTAAATTCATTAAACACACACAAATGGGTTTTATCCTAGATGTAGTCAATGTCAAATAAATTATTATGGGTCTAAGTGAGTGTCATAAAATGGTGAAGTTATTTTATTGGGTGATACTCATTTTAGGTCAGTAGATATCCACTCATCTAGTGTCAACCATTTAATCAAATAATAATGGAAGAAATCAGAATAATAGGCTAATGTCGTAAAAATTGGGAATATTAGATTAAACCTAAATAGTTATAAAAATGGTGATATAAACAAATATAAGAATAAAGAGGAGTGGAGAACATAATTTTTAATATCCAGAATTACTGACAGTGGGGGAAACTAAGCTCATATGGAAGAATGATCAATAAACCTACGTTGAGGCAGATAGGAAGCTCATGTGCATAGTTCTTACAGTGAGAGGGATAAGAAAAGGTTATGCCATAAAAATAATAGGTTCTTCCACTTTATTAGAAAACTAACCTGATGCATTTACATGGCATGTAAAATTTACCAGCCATGTAAAGCTAGAGCTTCTCTGCTATGGAAAAAATGAAAGTTCACATCGTGAAAATGTGGTTCAGAAGATACAAGTCTTGTAATTGAATACATATCATGTATTCATTGTCTAACATATAATGAATAAACACACAATGTTTCCTATATATCCAGACTCCAAACACCCTTGCTGCTCTCCCTTACTTACAAACAAAAAACCAACCAGCACAAAGGAATTTTCTATGGGTTTTATCTAAAATGAAAAACTGAGTGAGGGTTCACCTAAATTAAAATAATATTTTCACCTCTCTAAAAATCTTGGAAATCACATCCTTTCATCCTAAATAAACTCATCCATAAGATAAAATTTTGGTGGGAAAGAGGGGTTATTTATGAAAATATTTATCCACTAGTTGCACATATCAATTTTCCACTTCATGGTCTTGTCCTCTAATTACATGTGTTTCCATAGCACCCATACTAATTGAAATAGCCTACCATAGAAAATAATAACAATCCAATCCATGATATGAATCTATTACTCATAAAAAGAAGCATCCACTTCAATATCAATCTCATCAAGCTAAAAAATACGTACCATGTTTGGATGATACTTTTGGAGTTGAGGTATATGAAAATCTTCATGAATAGACTGTAATATATGCAGAAATTATATTCAATAATCCATTGTCCAAATTATATCCAATTCCTCAAAAAGACTTATGAATATATGTGAGATATTTCCCTAAAGTTGAATTAATTGATGGCCCATCATGGAAATAATTCACGATAAAACATGATCCCCAACCTCAAACGCAAGAGTTCATCAATTTTTATGGGCATATGACTGTTGTCTGGAAAAATATATCAACATTGGTGTCCTGATCAGGTGGACTTGTTCTAAAGTGTTATGAAAAATATATGGTCGAATTAAACATTCTTCCCTTACCTCTAACGAACACATTGGTGATTGGAATGGACTACAATATAAGGCTCATAAGGAGGCATCTTAATGATATCTAAAAATCTATAATTATAAGAAAAAAGAACATGGGGATATGTTTCACCCAAGAATCCTTGAATTCAAGAACACATGCATAAAGCATCTCCATTAATACATAAATTTTTCTCACACTTTTTCATCAATATGAGGGTGATTATTCGTGTTTAGAATCACTAATTCACCCATTCACTTCATCAATCCTTGAAAAAACAAATATGTGAAGCGATAAACCCTATTAGAAATGATAGAAAATGGATCATCGTGAAGTTGTAAAACCTCCATAGAGTATATTCTACCTATAAATTCTACTAATAAGGTCTCTCAAATAAATATTAAGTGGGAGACCATCATCAAATAATCAATGATGACCCAAAATATATTGATTCATAAAGTTGATCTAGTTTAAAATATTTAGCATGACCACATATACATTATCACATTTCAAATTAGGAATTGAAAATAGCTAAAAAATACTTTTCTTTCTCTAATGTCCCACCATAACCTACTGACAGGTGGATCACCATGTAATCAAGTTGGTTATCTATCATTTCATACTAGGCCACCAATACTAGTAACATAAGTGTTGATACATCTTGGTGACATCGAGATGTACATCCCTAACCAAGGTGTGATATTCTTTCATCAGCTCCTCTCAAATTGTTTGTGGGACCTAGATATTCCCATGTATGTGTAAGGCCTCTTCCTCATCTATGGTCCAAACTAAAGATGAATCGTTATTTTAGATAACCTCCATCAGGACTAAGACCTAGGTATCTTAGATTTTCCTCATTTTCACCTGTTCCAAAAGGGTAGAGGTCACTATTAAATCTAAAAGGATTGACAAACCATGATCCCCTAATACACAACATGCATATTTGAAAATAAGGATATAATATTCCACTCACCACTGGCCTCCTAAACCGCATGTGTTTGATTCTTCCGGATTTGATCATCTACTACTATATTTCCTTTCATAGGTCTATAGGTAACATATAAATAGAAGGAAAATAGAAATTCCACCCATATGAGCTTACTGAGAATTGAATCACACTTTTTAATGATGTACTTGATGATTTTGTGATCAATGAATAAAAAATATTTTCCCCATGTAAATAAATACTCCAAAAGAATAAACCATGAACTATAGATGATAAATCATGGTCATGTCTTTCTTAACACCACTAATGAGACCTCACCTTATGATACCTATAATCCATGACACACTTTTCCAACATTAAAACTCCCCCCATCATGATACTTTATGCATCACAAATAAATATGTTTCTTCTACCCAGCTCTGGAAGAATCGGTATTAGCATTAAAGTCAAACATCCCTTCAATTTCAAAAATGAACTTTTACAGACATTTGACCATTTGAATTTTACACTCATCTTATAAAAGACCACAATATATGCTTCTAGGAATGATAAATCCTAGTCCAATTGTTTGTAATACCCATATAGAAATAATAAACTTTTTATTTTAAAGATGTGCTTGGGATTCTCTGAGTAAACAATAGCACTCACCACTTTGGGTCTACAAATACTCCTTAATATGTGATGATATGATCTAGGAAGTTAACTTTTTCAATCCAAAAGTGTCATTTGGTGAGTTTTTCACAAACATTTTTTTCTCTAATTATATTTAACATGATATCAAGATGTTGAAAATGGTTGTTTTGAGTGAGGGGATACACAAAAATGCTATCCACAAATACTACAATAAATTAATCAAAATATGGGTGTAAAACCTGATTCATCAGGTCCATGAAAATTATTGGTGTGTTCATGAGACCTTACAGTATTACCATGCACTCATAAAGACCATACCTACTATAGAATGTTTATCATGATATATATGAAGACACAACATGTGTCTGAGTATAGATCAACCTCAAATGGGTCTTTTAGAAAACCCAATATTCTCAAAGTTGATCAAAGAGTTCATTCATTCGAGGCAGTGAATACCATTTCTTTACTATAAGATGGATCAATCATTGGTAATCCATATAATTACTATGTATTTCATCTATATTCTTTGAAAAAAGGAATGTTATGCCATAAGAAGATGTTTTGGGGAATATAAAACACTTATACTCTATGTCCTCCAACTAATTCTTGAGCTGTAGAAGTTCCTTAGGTGTTATTATATAGGGAGTAATAGACACCGATGAACCTCCTTGAAGTATCACAATAGAGAATTCTACCAATATTACTGGAGGTAACCCCTAAAAGTCATCTGGGAAGACATCTGAAAAATGATCCACTACATGAGGTAAAATACTAGGTCATGTCCCATGATCATCAAAGAAGAGACTGGAAATCTATCTTATCACTCTACCTGTCCCTTGATGCTATGGTCTAGTTCAAGTCACATAGAGATCTTATTCTTCCTTATGATCATATCTACCTCACTCTGGTGATGTTAACATCACTCTCTAGAGATATCTATCAATATGGAATCGATAGGGATATCTCCAATCCTTTCCATGAATTATATCAAACACTTTCAAGTAGAGGAAACAAATATTTCAAATGAATATTTAACCACCTCCCCCAAGGGGAGAGTCCTTAAGTTGGTGAATGATCTTTTATTGGATACCTAGTGGGTATCGAGTGTAATCACACCATATAATTATTCTATCTCAAGGACCGTAACCTATATAATTTCAATAGATATATTTTTTTTTGAAGTTCCTATGTAAAATAAATCAGACACTAGTGTATAGACTATAAGAATAGTACCATGAAGAATATAAGGTCTAGTGGTCTAATCCTCCGATATAGGTGGCAATGCATGTAACTACCTCGTATTGTGGCCCTGATTTGAAAAATTACTGATGTGAGTAGGCCTAACCTACTAATGTTGTGAATCACAAGTAGGATGCTATATTCCTTGAAGACATCTTTTCCATGAGAATCATTGGGTATTCCAGATTCTATCATGATGAGATACTACAGGTCCAGCTGAAGAGTGTGGAGATGGTGTATGCCCTCTCTCACTAGGTAGTCAGGGAAAAGTCCTGTAGAAACCCTGGATATGCCCCATCCTATTGTATCCTCTACACTTCATTATATCTTGCATACACTAGTGTTTCTTGTGACCCAATTTCCATTACTAGTGACATATAAAGAAACTATCAGTACGTGTATCCTAATGTCTGATGCACATGAGAGAATCCTTGAAATTTCACTTTCATCCACTAGATGAACAACTGATAGGTTTGGGTACTGAACCTCCATATCTCACATCGTTGGCTTTCCTTGAATTATTCTATAGTATTGAGGGTTCAGTTCACTATATTAGAAATAGTATTCAAACAAAATATTTTAACCTATGATTATATGGTGTATATCATCCCATCATGAAATATACTAACATTCATGATCTAACCTAGGGTTAGAGTTAGTGAGAAATATTTTAGCTCAGTAAAAGGATCATAATACTCTTTTAAAGACAAAGCTCTTTATTGTAGGTTAATGAACTCCCTTTACCTATCAGCAGTCAATGTATATATAAATAATTTATCATTGAAAACCATCAGTAAATACCGCCATATCATATCTCAATGTTGGTCTACCGGGGTAATAAAATCCCAACATTTCCTAGTATAATGGGAAATAAGATAAGCAGTGTGTTTGAAATTGGTCGCTAGAAGAATCACTAGATGCTTGAATATAGAAAGGATGGCCTCTAACCATGAAACAGTAGCCTCTGGTCCACCATAACCCCAAAAGGTGGGAATATAATGATACTAAAACTCCTAAGTCAACTTTGTTATAATGAGATAAAATCAATAATCACATTTAATATTCTATATCATATGTATAAAACCCTCTAAGAATTGGGAATTTGGGACAATATGAGGAGTATCATGTAGTGCCTATGGTAGAACTACTATATGTAATATTTTTTGATAAGGGACCACCACCTCTAGTGAATGGTCATCACCCCTTTCAGGAATAAGACTCAAGGCTCCCACAGCGGAAAGAATCTATAATGATAAATTCATGCCTCAGAAATGAATCTTGCCATTGAAAATATCACAGATATATAATTGGATTGGTACGTAGACTTCCTATGAACAATACCACACCTCAATATCTTATCTTAATGAAAATACTAGGTTATAAGGAATAACTATAAAATCTCATAAGAATAGTAATGGAAACTCCAGACTACCCACAACTAAAATCATTTCTAGGTCTATGTCTCATATTACACAGTAGAGGTTCCAGTATATGGAGTTTTAATTGTATGGAATAGAGGAAAACATCCTTTACCTTGTAATTGGAATCACCATTTAGTTGTAAATATGTCATTAAATTGTTTAACTTCACATTAATTGGTACTCTTATATATATATATATATAAATATATAACATGGTCATGTTAAATGCATCACCATTACCAATCTATGAAAGTCATGTTCCTTATAAATTTCAATTGCCATGTCATTTAACGTTAACTTGATGTTTATATCGAGTACAAGAATATAACTATTTATATGAAATTATTTAATTACCAAAATCACCATCAGAATTTATATAATTACTTTCTCCATAAATTTCCTTAATAATTCAACTAATCCAATAAATTAAAATTGTTCCATCTATGGAACTAGTAGGTCTAAAACCCATAACATGGAAAAATTATCCAATTAACGTGTCATCGTAAATATATGTGTGAAACACCATTTTGATTGATATAAGAACATTAATTAATCCAATTATATTATCCTTGTAATAAATTTTAGCTCATTTACTTATATAATAATCAAGGCACTAACTATATATGGAAGGAAATCCACATAGAATGTAATGGTGTCATGGAACCCAATGGTGGATTAAATAGAACTCTAGCAGCCACAATTTAGAATAGTAATAACCCATCCCATTTAATTTGGGTTTCTCTAGTATGTGGGTTATATAATATTTAGAATAAGCTCATTAACAAATTAAATTACCTTCATAGTCTCCTATCCAATACCCAAATACTAAGAAAAATTGAAAATAGCTATGAAACCACTTTGTAACATCCTGACCCCAGATCCACTAAAATTGTTCCCCATGTCAGAGGGAACCATGGACTCAAGTGCTCCTCTCTATATTCAAGAGGCTACTGACTAGCAGTTAGGGTATAAGGTTGTAAGTTGGAGAGATTATACCCTCATATCAGAGTGGAACAATTATAAATAATAAAAAATAGAAATAAGGGAAGCATGATATAACATACATCATAGTGGAAAAGGAAACATCCAAGCAATAATAACAATCAAAAGCCATAGACTTGTTCATATACAAAATGATGTTGTGGAATGCTAATATAAAAAATGATATATAAGGGATTCTAGGGATAGTTATATCCAACATGATATAAAAAACCAAAAAAGGCCAAAAGAAAACTCCACTAGCATCACGATCATCTGCTCAGTCCATTTCTCCCAAGAACTGTGTTATAAGTAAATAGATCAAGCATCCATGATAGACAGTTTTCCCTCATCCACACTTGTAGTCATGAGGTCGACTCAGGTACCAAAGTTGGACTAATTAGGGTGTGAGATAAATGTAGTAGGCCACCACCAACAAGGTCTAGAATAATCAATTTCTTGTGAATATCATAATAGTGTACAGGTATAATAAATAATAAAAAATACTAGAAAATAAATATCAGTCATCTTAGGTTCTAGTAGGACAACTGGCTACCTCTACCTACTTCAGAATAGGCCATAATGATATTGATAATTCTGCCATATATATATCTACATATATTAATCATATACATATAATATGTGTATATGTATATATACTCCATATGTATGGATATCAAGAGGATTATGCATGGATATTAGGTGCAATATGGACCTGAGGCATAACTCAGCCATCTATAACTAGTCTAATGAGTCAGTGACCCTAACAATGGTACATTATCTATATCTCATATGAATGTGAGATGGCATGATCATCACTCATGATAGTGGGTTAGTCTTCATGCCCAACACGTGATGCAACGGAATGTGGATGACATTCCCATCTCCCAAATTAAAGTAAATGATGGGGAACGTTATGAAAATCTCCCAATGTAAGGGAGTGTAGAATACAATGTTCAGTATAACACTTAATCATTTTCACAAACAATTATCCATGGTCTAATAATAATAAACATGAGGTATTATCTCTAAATAATTTAGGAAAATTATTCCCAATCTAACAATAGGATCCCCAATTTCATAACCCATCATATGTATTAATATAAAACACATGGTGTGGCCTTGACACCCTTTTACATTTAATTTAATTATGTTTTTTTGTTTAGAATAAAGTAAAATCCATTTTACAATAAACCCAGACACTTACACTGTGTCCTGGTCATTTAATCATTTAACTCGAGAGAGAAATTCATTCAGCACACGCAAAAGGGTGGTATACAAGAGGTGTGAAACCCTGAATAATTTATTATTGGTCCATTGGAGTACTATAACCTGGTGAAATTAATTTAAGGGGTGAAACTCATTTTTATGAAACATTTTTAAATGTATGGTTGAGAAACATTATAAAATAAAATAAAACACATATAATACTAAGAAAAATTTCTAGACCACATACCTTAGGTCTATGGATGACCACTCATCTAGTATCATCCTTTCAATAGAAGAAGGAAGGGAGTAATCATAAGAATATCACAATGACCTTAAAGAAGGTAATATTATCTTGGACCAGATTACTAAAATGAAAAAAAATATAAAAAAATATAAGAAGAATGTGGAGTGGATAAATTAATGTGAAAGATCCAAAATGAGGGGTGAAGGATGACAAAAAGATCATATAAAGGAAAGATAGAATAAACAAGGTCGAGGTGGAGTGAAAGATCCCTTGCACGGCTCCTACTATGAAAGGGAGGGTAAAATGATATATTAAAAATAGCAGGATATTACTATTTCTTAAAAACGGCCCTGGAGAATTTTCACATGTGTAAATTTTACATACAGTGTAATGCTCAGGTTTCACCCCTCCTGGGAAAAATCATGTTCACTATGTGAAAAAATGGTTTTGTCATATACACAATATGTAATAGAAAACACGTCATGTAATCATTACATTCCATCTAAAGAATACTAAATTTTAATTTCATCTCTAGTTATACTCTAGCCCCCTTACTGCATTACCTTAATTCCAAACATATAACCATACCTCCCTAAGGTGTGGTCACCAATTTTTATCCAAAAAGACAAACTAAAAGCCGGGTTGATGAAATTGTTAAAAAATATATTCATACCTCTCTAGAAATCCTCATTGTTACCAATAATTCCCTGCTAAAAAGATCATTAATGTAACAATTTGTACCTTTGTAGCATAGAGATAGTAGTAACTTCATTTAAATAGATCTAGATACTAGTAATCACATCCTAATGGAATGAATATTTTAGTAATCTTGGTAATCAAGATACGAAGATAAATCACATATTACATTTTTGTACATAAAATACATAAATAGTGAAAGTAAATTTTCTATAACCTTTAACTCATTCAAAGATTATTTATTCATATCATAGGGAAAGAAAAAAATTAGGATGATCTCAAATGATATGTCATTTTTATATATAGTGGAATCTATTATGAGTAAATAAGGAATAATGAATATGGAAATTTAAATAACTGAAAACACATTCCATTAAATCAATAACATGATTATGAGGAATAATAATTATGAATAAATAAGGATCAAGTAATTTCATTTAAATAATCATGTTATCTTAAACCTTATACATGGATATAATAACTAATAAAATCATCACATGCTAATTAATAAATTATTTCATAATGATTGAATGAATAATATTGGACATGGTAAATGTACTGTTAAGGAATGGTTCCTAAACATGTTGAATAAATGGTAAGGCATCAGAAAAATACCATAAATATTTTGTCTCCCAAGACCTACTGATGAATCAAAGGGCTATAGTAGGCCACATAAATCACTTACTAAGTCTAATTCATTCATCATATGAATGGGATGACCATAATAAACATAAAAATTCATATAAAAAAAGATCATTTGAAATATTAATACCTTCTCAAATAAATTAATATAACACGAGTATAAGCCATCCAAAGTAACAAAGTGAAGAGAATTATTATAACATATCCCTAGTGAATTGTAATTAAAATAATGGAATTTTTTTGTTAATGAATAAAAATACCATAAGAATATTATTTAAAACACTATGTAAGAAAATACCATTTTCACATGGAAAATAACTTTTGAAGACTAAAATTTTTTAAAATATTTTTAGAAAATATTTTATTGTTAAATAATGATAGAAAAATCTACATGAAGCTAAAAATCCTTAATTAGTAATTATAAAGTGAAATTATATCCACTTCATATAACTTAAAAAATATTTAATTTTCAATTTTGTAAAAAAGTAAAAAAGTACCAAATTAAAAAAAATGATAAGAATATTTCTATTTATAAAATTTTTAAAAATTTCAAACCTACATAATAATGTTATTAATAAATCATTGGATAATAGTGAAAACATTCATCAAAAAAATTGAAAATAAGGATATGGAGGCAAATTGATTTTTTCTTGGAGAGAGAAAAAAAATCAGCGTTCCTTAAAAATAATCTTTCCATTTCATGATTACACAAAATTGGAAAATGGAAGGAAACATTATAAATTTAAAAAATAAATAGATAATAAAATATATTGGGTTTAATATGGAATTGTTGAATAATTATCTCAGCATAGACTTAAATATAAAAAATCCCTTAATATCGATGGGATTTTGGAATAAACCCTTACCACTTTGGTATCTTTTGCATCATAACCCACATGATAGAATAACATCAAATGAAACATAAAATGCCATGAATATAATGATATTATAGACATTATATATCAATAGTTTTTAAAAAACAGCACATAAAACAAATAATTGGTTAGTAAATAATATTTCTCAAAGAAGTAAAAGTAAGATGAGAAACACTTATAAAGATAGTATAATGTAAATGAGAATTATTCAATGATGTTATTATGTCTGAAAAATATATATCCAATTAAAAAAATTGGAAATAAAAAATAATACAATTAGAGTTTATTTAACACGTAGGAGGAAGGTTTTGATCAGATGAAAGTCAGATCTCCAAAATTTATTATAAAAAGAATTTAAAGTGCATAACAGAGAAACTAACAAAACAAACTACATCAACTCAAACCCATTCCCATCACCATACCCATAATCAGATCCCTCATCATCTGGTGTATCTGATTCCCATTCTGAAGACTCGTATCTCTTGAAGAGTTCAATGTACTACTTCCCGCAGACAAGTTGTTCCCTAGTTAGATTCTCCTTGTAATTTCTTTTTCCACCATTTCCTGTTGCCATGTCAGGTTTCTCTCCTCCACCATTCCTATAGGTAGATCTTGTCTCTATTAGATTGGGTAGGTCCATGTAGTCCCTCTACGGCCTTTTCCTACCTTGTGTTTTCCCATTTAGCTCCTTTCTCGGCGTCCTTTTGTTCCCATTCTTAACAATGTCACTGAAAGAGGGTCTGGGGTTCATCTGCACACATTCCAATTAAGTTATCCTGATATAAACACAATCAATTGGACTCTTCCCTTCATCAAAAGGAGTGTCCACCCTCACACCACCCAGCTGTCTAGCATCATGTTCAGAAAGTTTTGTGCCAAAAAACAGAGTGCTATCATGAGTTGGAGGGCAGTGAACCGCCTTTTCTTCCATCTCTTCAGCCTCTATTAACTATAAATTTTCCAAAACTGTGTAACGATTTGTGGAGAAATTTAGCAAATCATCATAACTTACCTGTAGTAGAATAGAAGGTGTAGTCTAATGTGGATCCACAGGATCATCAGAAACCTATTTCTGCTCTAGTCCCCTACCCATAAATTGAAATTCATAGTTTTTAGCATCCATTCCCAAACCGCCAGCATCAAGACGTTTTTCAAATTGATAATTCTAATTAATGTGCACATTAGAGTCATCTAAGTGATTACCATCACCATATTCACAAGTAATATCCTTATATCCAATCTGATCCAAGTTGTCATGTTTTCCCGTGGTAGTTAGACTCAATGAATATCAGTTTCCGGCCTCAATTCTTCCACTGCATCATGGTTGGTAGGACCAAGTTCCAAGGTAGATCCTTTCATCAAACCCCCTGAGGGCGCCCTCCGATCCAAAGGCGGAGAAACCACAATGTTCTCAATGATTGAAATGGTTTGTACTTGACTGTCCTAATGTGCACCAGCTAATGGAGACTGAACATCTGCAGGGTTTCTAGTCTCCTTCAGGCTAGTGCCTCCACCCCGATTCCCACCTGGGGCAGCAACACCACCCAACGTTGCTGCAGAAAATGTTGCATTTGGTTCAGGACCTGGCCGATCATCCAGGGCTTTCTTACGAAAATTAGTAGTTTCATGTCCCTACATGTGAGAACCAAAGAAAAAAGGGGACCAAGAATCATAGATAATATTCTAGGCATACCTGTATTCACCTTAAACCATAATCCACACGATCTCTGGTGGGATCCTTGAGAGATCCATCTCAACACAGATCCTTGTGGTTGAAGGATTTGTCATGGAAGTCTTCCTTTGATGACAACATAGGAATCAACCAATTCAATTACCTATTGACCCGAGCAACCCAGGATTTTGGATCAGAAAAGGAAAACCAGGAAACTGTAGCTAGATCTCCATGTGGGGAGACTCTCAGTTCATATGGTACTCAAAGGACCACCGGAGAAGATGAAGAGGAGACCCAGAAGAGGCTTTTCTATTTCTGGACCATTCCCAACCCAAGTCATCCTCATCAGCGAAGAGGATAAAGAGTTGTCGCGACCCCAAGATCCTTACTTGCGTGTGACGCTTCAATCCCCACTCATCATTAACAATCTTACCAAAATCTTCCACCAGGGGTTGTCACCACATGAATATTGAAATAAAGGTTGTGGAGACCATCGACAAGGCTTTATAAAACTCTTGGACCATAACTGCAATGATAGGATGGCTGGAGATGAAAACCAGGACCTTCAGAGCAACATGGATTCTGGGGATGGAGAATCCTGCATTAAACGAAGGCTTGATGAAAGCGCAATCCCTTACCTTCACAGATCCAGAGTTAATAGGAGGAGGAAAATACCCCCCCCCCCCTCCCCCCATTGTGGGAGCAGAGGTCGCGGCGGCCACCAATGGTGTAACCTAAGTTATCGCCATCGAGAGCCTTTAGATTTCGCTATCCTCCTTCAACACATAACATAGTCAATGATGAAGAAGTATAACCCAATGGATGGAAAATGTGTTAAGAAAGCACTAACCACATGGTAACATTAAAGATAAACCCCCATGGATGAAATAATGTGAATTCAAAATTAAAATACCATGAATTATAGAGGACTCACGATGTAACACTTAAAACAATATTATAAACACCATATTAAATAAATTAGGTGAATGATATTAATGCATACCACAATGAGGCTAAATTGTAATGAAATACCTTACCTTGAGCTTCCCCATCATGTAGGTTATTTATGTTCCTAAAAAATTAACATATGTAAATTATTTACTTCATTAATATCCTTTTTCAAGTTTATTATTCATTTTGTTTTATTTATTTCCATGTTATATAAAATTACTTAACTTATTAATTTTATGTCGAACATTTTGACGATATCTAGATCATTAATTGAAAAAGACTTCGGTAGGTTGACTATGGTCAATGAGTTCATTACAATATCACCAATATAATAATTATAAATAAATAATTATCATTTTAAAACATTAATTATACTTTTAAAAGAAACCATGAAATATATTTATGAAAAATTACCTTCGTTATAATCATGGAGACGACATGTCGTATGTAAACTTGAGTAACGTTTCCATTTTTAAATGATTATAATGAAAATAAGGTAAATATTATTAAATAACTATATAGTGATAATTATATCATAAATTTAAAATTATTTCTTTAAATCTAAATATATATATATCATACATGTGATGCAATGATGAAAAATGAATCACATCACTTCTTGGAGGAGCTAACCCACACATACGCACAAAGGAAGTTATCATTATTCAATGGATTAAAGGGTAAGAAAGTATAAAATATATTAAGGTTATAACATGATAAATATGTCATTATAATAATATATATACATTAAATCCATCATTATAATTGTCTATGATAGGTAGTGATGGAAAACAAATCACATCTGTTTGTAAGGCGGTAGTCCTCCATACACATGAATGATAGTTTCATTTCTAATTTTATGGAAGATGAGATTAATGTTAGTTATGTTATTCACATTATAATATAATAGTATATGGAAGATACTAATTTTATTATCTTATTATGTTTGGAGAGGATTTAATCTATTTATAATAAGAAAAAATATGAAAACTATTGGATAAAAATAATACCTTTTTGACGAACAACCTCATTTTCTTTGCACCTTAATCCATCTAAAATTGATATTATGCATAAAATAATACCTATATATTGTGTATAGTGATGTTATAAATAGATTTATTCATGTATTTTATGAACAAATGGCTCTTTAAGTGATGTGTTAAGCGGAGAGGGGTGTCCTTTTATATGAGAAGAGTGGGTCACTTTTGGAATTTCCTAATGTATCAGATTAATATAAATTAATTTTATTGAAAAATGTATCAAAACATTTATTTTTATAATAAAGGATGAGTATTGGTCAAAATACACCGATCTGATAAAATTTGGATGTATTTTGATGATGTTTTCACCCTTTTCTTTTATTAACCCCAAGTTAACCATTTTGGTAATTATTGTTATATAAAGTTTTCTACCCTTTGAAGGTCAATAATGTAACCATAAAATGAAAAAAACTCATAAATGGACCATAATTTATTTTTTAAAACCATATCCAATTAATTTCGCCAAATATAGTATTTTAAAAAAAACTAATTTATTTAACTAAAAATTATTTATGAAAAAGTATTATTAATGTCTTTTTGAAACTATTCATTTAATATGACTTTAAATATATCAATACAAATGGATAATGAGAATATAATCCTTTAAAATATAACTAAAAATTTAATATATATCTACAAACTCTTTATGAACATTATTTAAATCAAATTATATAATTTTTAGTGTTTTTAAAAGAATTTATTTTATTTTTCTATTAATTGAATAAATAGTGTGTTTATTTTTTGTAAATATTTAAGGAAATTATTTCATCATAAATATTATAAATAAATTACTTTGATAAAAAATATATTTTTTTCTTTGAAATGACTATTTATAAATGATAATATTCTATGTTTATCCTTATTCCAATAATTAGAAGATAATAAAATAAAGAGAATAAAATTTATAACGTTTCTTTAAATAAAATAATATAAAAGTAAAATTAATATCCAAATGGAAAAAAATATAGTATGTTCAAATTTATAATAGTTTGAAAGAAATAGGTTCATACAAATGAAATGAAGTCAAGTTTTAGGTTCATTTTCTGGTCTCTATAATATTATTTTTGTCTTAATTATCTGATTTACCCTTACTATGGTAATATTGATTTATTATAGTTTTAATTCAATATTACAAAAATCAAAAGGTAACCATTTATAAAAAGTATGTAAATAGAAATTTAAAATATATAATCCATTTTACAGGATTCAATCATTAAAATTTTTATTAATTAATTTGAAATAAAAATTAAAAATAGAAAAAAAAATTGTTTTTTAGAAAAAAGACTTTTAACGCCTAAAAATGTTTTTATCCAAAATTCAATATTAAAATTTATTAAAATGAAATTAATAGTATTATTAATAAGATAATATAACTAATTTTCATTATAAATCATTTTTTAAAAAAATACATCTTTATAAATACTTGTAAAGAAAATAAAATATTCAATAAAAATAGGTATTTTTAACTATTCACTAGTTAATCAATGTTTTTAGAAGAATCCAAAAATACCACCCTAAATTTTTTTCGAAATAATTATTTAAAAAATTAAATTATTTTTATGAAATTAAATTTATATAATTTGTATAAATTAATTATAATTTTTTTTCAGAAAAACAACAAAAATCATTTTTAAGAAAAATTATTTTTAAAGAATAAAATAACATTAATGTAAATTAAATATGTATTTACTAGGTGTTAATCCATAAATTTTAATTGATTTGGTACTTTATATGTATTTCTTATTTTATTTAATACTATTCTTACATACTAATTCAATGACTAGTTTATAATGGTCATATTTAATTAAAAATATTTTTTTGTTCAATTCGTCTCAATGTTGCATAAAGAAAATGATAAAAAAACATAATGTTCATTCAAAATATTAGGGTGTTATATTATACACCCCACACCCTAAATAAATTTAACCCTTTTTATTTCAACTTATTTTTTGAAAGTAAGTGTTTGATATTTGAAAATTACTTTCTAGAAAACCCACATCATAAAAATGTATAATAAAACTACCTCCTAAAAAGAGGGATATTGAAATATGTTTTCCATATGAAATAACACATATTTAAATTCAATAATATTAGAAAATTAGTGGGAAGTGAAAATATATACATAAAGGAGATAACTAATTTCTAAAAATTAATTGAGTAATAGAGAACATGGTCGGGGAAAAGTTAATGACTACAAACCATAAATATATAAGGTTTGGAAAATGAAAAGGATTGATCGAAAATCAAGGTAATATGATAAAAATATTTCCAAGATCCATTTCCTATAGTTGAAGAATTTAACTATCATTTAGTGTACTAAAATATGGATGTTTACAGACATGGAAAAAATAATTTCATCCTTTAATAAATTTCCACCAGAATATAATCTTTTTCTCTAAACTATGAGTAATCAAGTTCAATTTTTTTTTTGTGAAGTAAAAAAAAATTCTAATAGGTCACATTATAGACAAATGGGTAAAAATATATTTCTATTACATTTATACAATAACCAAACAAGTGGTTTGTATAAGGTAAGATAATTCTTAAAATGTATAAACCTTCCTACAAATAAATAATACATTAATCTCCAAAATTCAATAATTACACCCAATGTTTAAACTAAATCGCTATATAAATAATTATACTTAAAATCATTTAAAATATTTATTATTATGATTTAAACCTAATGATTAGATTGATCTGATCACATATTCTTACAACATAAATATAACATTTTTTACAAGTAAATATTAGTTATTAATAATGTAATATAGCCAAAAATGTATATTCTTTAGTCAATTACTCTCTATGATATGTGAATCGTTTCCATAAATATACTGAATTTCCATAAATCCACATTATATATGTTTCAAAATGATAATTAAATCATTATTCCTATAATAAAATCTCATAATATAAAGTTCACCAAAATTATAGTGATCTTTTTTTAAATAACATTCATCACTTAATCACCAATAAATAAGATAAAAAAAATCCTTATATCGATATAACATTATCAATAAAATACTTTTAGTAAAAATAATTTCATACAAACAATAAAAATATATAGGCTAATGATAGGAACTTCACCCCAGTCACCCTTAGGTTGTGGGCTCTAGATGCATAGCCTTGCTATATGTGATGTGTTTTCACCCATCCTGTATTTTTTTCTTTTTAACATAAACAATATTAATATAATATTGATAAAATTACAAAAACTATAATGAATATGCTCAAAATAAACCTTAATTTCATCAACATTGAACATAGGTTTTAACCTCAAAGGTCATCTCATACAATGCAGTATGCATCCAAAAAAATATAATGCTATTCTTCTTCAATAATATTTCATTTTAAACCTAAGGGAGACATACAACTCAACCCATTAAAATTTCTTCTAAAATATCATCAATCACATTAAAATCCCACCCCTTAAATCCTCAAAATATGTTTATATGATTTTAGACATATGACTAATGTTAGACTTATCATCCCAATGCACTTTAGATTTATCCCATATCACTATGACATATAATGGGTTTCCATTTGTTCTTATTCTGTAATTATTCATAATGGTTCATATATAAATGTTAATTAACCAAAGAAGTTCCCTTGAGAGTGTCAAAATAGGTGTGTAGTTTAGGAACTATCATCGTGCACTAGAATAATGGATGAGATATACTTAATGATGTATTTTTGGCGTTATTACCCCTAGATGCATCTACACTATAACAATATCCACTTGTATTATCCATAATGGGATATATTTGGAGGAAAAAAAATATCATTTAAAAAAAATTAGGATGTCATCCTATGTGTAGAATTAACCCCATTGTTATTCATTGGGTTATGTTCTCTTTTATTTGTTTTACTAAACCAAGTACCAAGGTTTCTACTAAACATTCTCAAATATAAATTGTAACAACTCACACACTATTAATCCAAAGTTCTTGGTTACTTCATTACATTGGAAAAATATACAACAAACTGTATCCCAATGGACAAAATATTTTAGTAGTCTTGTTAAACTTGATGCATATTTGAATCCCACATTACATTTGTAAACATAATATACATAAAATAGTGAAAGTAAATATTATGTATTATTCAACTCATTTAGATATTACTTATTTATATCTGGAGTAAATGAAATAATATATGGTTGAACATAGTTTCCAAGTAAGGGTTATGTACAGTGGAAGCTATAATTGGTAAATAAGTCATAATCAATTTGAAAAAAGTAAATAACTAAAAACACATGTCATTTATTCAATAACATGAATAAGAGGAATTATATGGATGGAATAAATGATGATAAAATTGTTCCTTTTAAATAATAAAATGATCTTAAAACTTATCCATGGTTATCATAACTAAAATTTATCAAATGGACATCAATAACTTATTCCATGATGATGCAATGCATAATGTTGGACATCATAATCATACCATCAAGGCCTCATTCCAAGGAAATATTATTAAATCAGTAAGTCATTTTTCGCATACCCAAACTACTTTTTCTCATGAGACCTGCTTGTACATAAATGGTCTATAGTGGGTCCTACCCATTACTTACTAAGTCCAATGCATTCATCATATAAAAGGGGTAACCTAATCAAAATAACATTCATATAGGAAAATGTGAATATGAAATATTCATACTTCCCCCCATCAAAAAATATATCATGATTATAAGTCATCTATAGTAACAAAGAGGATGGTATAGTTACGACTTATCCCTGGTAATGCATCTGTAAAATAAAGGGTTTTTGTAATTGATGAATAGAAACAAAATAAAAATATTATTAAAAAAAATCATGATGAAAATAACCTTTTCCCTTTGAAAATATCTTTTGAAACATAAATATTTGTAAAATATTATGAAAAATATTTTCTTTGAAAATAACCATAGAAACTTTTAAATGAATCTTCAAATCATTTATTAGTCATGATGGTGGGATATTTCATCCATTTTGTATAAGTTAAAAACATTTCTTTCAAAAATTTTATAAAAAAATTCAAGAAGTGTTGTATTTAAAAAAAGATTAATTTTTAAAACAATTAAAAATAAAAACATGGGTAAAAATTATTTAATATATAATGGGGTATTTGTTAAAAAATCGCTATTTTTTTTTAAAAATCAAGGATGTAGAAGAAAAATGATTTTTTTCCAAATAGAGAAACACAAACAAATTTCCATAAAAATATTCATTCATTTTGTTGACTACATAAGGGGATTAAAATAGAAAGAAATCATAAAAGTTTAAAAAATAAATAAAGGATAATAAAATATATTGGTTTTAAGATTGAAATATTAAATAATTTTCCCATTTGATACTTAAAAATAAATATTCCTAAATATAATGAGATTGTGAAATAAACCCTTACCACTTTGGTAACCATTGAATCATAATCTCCCTAAAATAATATCTTCAAATGAATCATTAAATACAATTAATATAACTATATGCACGATATTACATTTCAATGTAATTTATATACACCACACAAAAGATATAATTTACGAGTATGGATTATGTATCATGAAAGTTAAAGTGTGACAAACAACCCTTACAAATATCATATAATTGAATTCATAATTAATCAATGAAATGATAATATGTGAAAATTTTAAGTCCACATAGATGAAGTGAAATGAATAATAACAAAATCATATTTCATTTCTCATATAACATGGTCAATGAAGTAGAATTACCACCCAATGAATAACAATTGAGTTAATAAACCCCTTACCACTTGGTAACATTCAAGTCAAATTTCACTGAATGAAGTAATTTGAATTGAAACATAAAATACCATGAAGTATAAAGGATTCATGATACAAAATTTTAAATGGATTTATTTTCTCCATATAAATTAAATTATGGCAATAATATTAAATCATGACCTAGTAAATAGAAATTGAGAAGAAATCCCTTACTTGGAGTCCAACCCATCACATTCATATTTTATCTTCCTAAATAAAAAACACCTGTTAATTATTTATGTCCTTAATAATATTTTTTAATTTTACTATTCCTTTAATTTTACTAATTACCATTTTATATATATTTACTTAATCAATTAAGTTCATCTCTGATTTTTTGACAATATTCGATGCATATATAAAAAATAAATTTAGTATGTCGACAATGGTCAACAAGATCATTATAGAACCCTCTATAGAATAATTATTATTAAATAATTAACATTTATATATATTAATAATACATTTAAGACCATCCATGAAATATGGTTATAAAAATTGAACTATGTTACAATCATGGAGATGGTAGGTTGTACGTACACATGAGTAACGTTTCCGTTGTTCTATGAAAATGAAGGAATTATGGTAATTATTATTTTATCATTAAATAATGATCATTATTTAAGAAAAATTATTTTAATTCTTTAAATATAATTTTTTATACCATTCATGTGATGCAGTGAAGAGAGATTAATCAAAACACTTCATGGAGGTGGTAATCCATATGTACGCACAAACTATGTTATCATCCTTCAATAGGTGGAAGGGTAAGAAAGTATATCACATATTAACATTTAATAATTTAAAATATGTAAATAGTATAATATATATTCGTTACATTAATCATTATAACCATCCATGAGAGGAGGTTATAGAAAATAAATAACATCGGTTTTTGGGGTGGTAGTTTTCCACACACATGAAGGACAGTTTTATATTTCATTTGATGGAATAAGAGATGGATATAGTTTGTGTTATTGAAATAATAAAATACTAGTACATGGAAAATATATTTTATTATCCCATCATGTTTGAAGAATATTTTTATGTGCTATAATAAAAAAACGAAAATGCTCATTTTGAAAAATACATCTTCTTTAGATAACCACCTTTTACATGCACATTAATCCCTATAAAATTGGTATTATTCCCAAAATAAGACTTCTAGAATGTGTGGAGTGATGTTAGTAAAATATATAGGAAATTATTGGGAAATATGATTGTTTATTGATGTAAGGAGAGGAATGGATAGATGTTACCTTTTGTAAGAGACAGAAGGGGCACTTCTGGAAGTTACAAGTGTATTCAATTAATATAAATTAATATCCAATGAAAAATAGACGAAATTGATATATTTATAATATGGTATTAGTCTGGGTTAAAATACACTCATAAAACAAAATTTGGAAAATTTTAGATTTCTTTTTCATCCATATATATTTTTTAATCTCTCATCAACCCTTTTTACAAAGATTGTGATATAAAATTTTTCTAAAATTTGAGGTTCATGAACGGTGCCATGAAAGGAAAAAAGACTCATAAATGGACTATGATTTATTTTCTAAAACAAATCCAACTAATTTGTAAAAATATAAATTTTTTATATAATTTAAATTATATAATAAAATTATATTTATTATAAACTATTTCTAACGTCATTTTTGTCACTATTCACTTAATTTGTCTTTAAATACATTAAAAAAGGGGTTACATGAATCTAATATTTTAACAAATTCGTGGTAATTATTAATTAATTAAAATATATTAATTTCACTATTTTTTTAATCATTTATTTTATTTTTATATTAATTGAAAAAAAATGTGTTAATGTTGTGTAATAATTTAAGGTAACTATTTCATCAAAAAAGGTAGAAATAAATTTCATTGATAAAAATTTATTTATATTTAAAACAACTATTTATAAACAAAAATAGCCTTTTTTTTATTTCATATTTCAAATGATTAATTATAATAAATCAAAGAGAATGGAATTTTTTACTTTTCTTTATATAAAATAATATAAAGATCACATATTTAGCCAATGAAAACAAAATATCATATATTTTAATATTTTATGAGTATAAATGACTAAAATGATGTTATTGAAAGTTTTAGGGTCAATTTCTAGTCCTCGTCATATGGTTTTTATCCAGAATTACCTAATTTACCCTTATCGTGGTGATAATAATTTTCTATGGTTAATATTCATAATGACCAACAATAAAAGGGGCCTATTTTAAAATTTTACACCTCTTATTTCATTAACCCCCAACCTAAGAATCTTGGAATAGGTGTATTATTTTATTACATTGGCATGATTACAAGGAACAAAATCTCTAAGGACTGATTAGTTTAGCAGTCCTGGAAATCCATATTACATGAATGATACACATAATACATTTGGGAAATAGATATTACAAACATGATGCATAAAAATGAAATAAACTCCATCCTTCAATTCTTATTCAAATATTTTTTCTTCATAATATAGGGAAATAAAACATAATAAGTGTGAGATTAAATTCCAATTAAGGTTAAATAAATTGGAAGAAATAATTAATGGAAATATAATTATCAGATAACACATACCATTCAAATAACTATATGAGGAAAATTCGTTATGGAAAGTTAAGAAATTTAAACATCTATATTTTAATCAATGAACTGAAAATTGAATGTATCCATTGATATGTTAGTGAAAAATAGCATGCTTGAATAATAACAAAAACTAAATGAGGGAAATTATTAATTACTGGATTCCATGTTTCCAAGTTACATGGAACTATTTCTGTCAAGTCCTTTCACAAGATGGTTTAGATATCAAGAAAAACACATCTATTTTTTCTAACTATTTCCCCTCATGTGACTAATAATGCATCGAGGGGCTATCTATAACCAGACCCCATTTTTTCATACATGAATAAATAATTTCTTATATATAATAATTAAAATAAAAAATATTCCATATCAAATATCTGTATAGAATAAATAATGAGTATTTATCAATAATTCCACATTTCATCAAATAATTGTCAAAGTGAACACCATATATAAATAATGATATATGGTTTAGGAAATAACAATATCCATTTTATGAGAATATGTAAATTCATGAAAATTTCCAAAGATAAATGATTAAAATAAAGTTATTTTTTCAAGAGAAAGTTAATAAGCACCAAATGAAGTGATATTGAAAATATAATCCTTAAGAACATTATTTTTTAGAGTAGTCTTTAATAATTCTAAAGTGCCCCATGCCACATTGAAAAATTTAAACCAAAATACCCATGAAGGTATGAAATTGAATGAAACATAGAATATCATTATAATAAATATATTCATGATATAACATTTAAAAGTGTAGTATATACATTATAAATAGGGAATTGGTGTATATTAAAAAATAAGTCTCAATGGAATGTAAATTAAGACAAGATCCCTTACCTTAATAATCCTTTTGTTAATTTGTATTTATATACATTATATTAATTTAAAATATGTTAATAACTCATTCTAGGACCATAATCATGCTTTTTTATATCATATTTTAACTTGTTATAATATTTTATTACCTGTTTGTCAACATTATTTCATTATTTTTATTATTTAAAGGTGTTAATTGCCTCATTTTATCAAGTATGTTTTAAGTTGTCATTTTTTTCAATATTACATTGATCATAATTAAATACAATAGAGAAAATAATCCATGATTTAATTATCATCTATATTAAGTACATATTTATTTATAATAATCTATAATATTTGGAGATAAGAAATAAAATGCATCGTTCATGGAGATGGTAGGTCGTACGTACGTATGGATGCTACTTTCATTTCGTTGCTGTATTAAAATAATTAAAATCAAATAATATATATATATATATATATATATTATAATTTCAGTATCATATATATGTTATATATGTTAAATAATTTTATTAAAACCATATTTTATATGTTCTATATATATCATGAATGAATCAAAGCGCTTTAAGGAGGCGATAGTCCACACTTCCACAAATGATGTTATCATATTTAAAGAAAATTGAATGTATAGATGTATGTGTTGTAAAATATTAAAAGAATAATAATGATATTATAAATATCATATATATATATATATGTGTGTGTGTTATAAAAATTTATTTTCCATCATAATGATCGCCATGAGACGCCGTATAGGAATAAGGAACAATCATAATTTCGTGAGGTGGTAGTTTGTCATTCACATAAACTGTGTGTCAGTTACCCATTATATGGAGGTCTGCATATGTGTAGGTCAAAACCTTATTATAAAAATATCATAGAATATTTAGGATACTTTTTTTATATAATCATGTAATAACAATATTTTAGGTTGTGGAGAACAGAAATAAAATTAAAGAGCTTAAGGAAATATGTCTCCTCATAATCGGGTAAATTCATTTTATTTCTACCAAAGGGATTACCTAGGTTGATTTTTTCCAAAAGGTAGGTTTAATGGATTAGGGTAGGTATTTTTTTATACTATTTGGGAAAAGGTTTTATGATCTAAAGTGTCTTTATAGGTGTCAAGAAGGGGTATTGTTCTTTTCTTCTTAGAGCGGAGGGGGATTGGAACTCTTGTAAATACCAAAAGTCATTCATTTTTGGGAGGTATAAATTAACTAACGAATCTCCAAAATGAAAAAAATAATTTGTTAAATAATAATAATGGTCTTTAAAGACCCCCACCACACAAAAATATGTGCATTTTACTTATTTTGTTCCATAACTTCTAAGATTCCCCATTTTTATCATTTTGGTTCTTATTAAAGCATGTAGTATTCTAACCTAAGTAATTTAACCATTAAGGATAAACAAAAGTGATAACTATTATAAAATATAGATCAAATTAATTATTAATATGGTATATAATTTATGAAATAACATACCATGTTTATGAAAATTAATTTTAAAACAAAAGCAAGTAACATGATTAAACACTACTTAAACCAGGATCGTGTTAACAATGTTTTTACATCATATGGGTCTATATTTAAATTATAAAAGAAATATTGTTCCATTAATATAAAATATTTAATATTTATTGACACATAAAATTCACTTATATAAATATAAAATTATTATTAATCTTAAATTATTTAATAAAATATCATTTACATTAAAATAACAATAATGTCTATTTTGACATTATTTATTGAATTCTAAAAATAAAATCTCAACAAATTATTGGAATTAAAATATATTATGATTAAATAATTTTAATATGATACATTCATCTAAAAATAATTAAATACAATATTTCAATCAATATACATAAATGTTATTAATTATAGTATCATTTATTTTAGTTAATTATTTACAAAATAATCACTAAGTTGGTGTTTCTTAATAATTTTATGTAACTAAATCCTATTTAAAAATTAATGATAATTATTATGATAAAATTAACCCATTTATATTTCAAAAGGATATGTATAACCGAAAATATGATGTTTTTTACATATCTCATAATTTTATAAATGTTAAATGTAAGAAAAGTTCCCATTTTCTCACTTTCCTTTCTTAACCATTTATATAGGGAAATTAAAATTAATAAAATCCCAATAAACAATAAAATTATAACCATGATGGTATTTGGTCTAAATATTGGAATCCAATGTATTTTGGACAAGTTTCTAGGTAATTTTGTCCCTTAATATTAAGGTTTAGTCCCTTATTATACTTAGATTTACCATAATCACTATAATTAATTTTAATACCTTTCTCTAAACTTTTTTGTATAAAAATAATTAGATGTCAATAGAACAAAAATATTAAACTTATTACAACCGTTATTGTCTTTTTTTCAAAATTTAATCCATAAATGTGACAAAATTAAGATTCACCCTAATCTCATTGACATGATGAGAAAACTGGTTTTTAAATGTAAAATTTTCAAAATTCAATATGTCTTTCAATACAATTTTGAAATAAAAATGATTCAAATGACCAAAAATGGGTGAATATATGTATAATAGACCTATTTTAAGCTCAAATCCCAATTGAAAATATAATATAACATTAATTATTATTTAAACTAAAAGGAAGTTTTTAACTAAAATGCAGTATTTTTCACTATTAATAAAAAAATAAACCATCTATGAAAAATTACGAAAAATACACCTATTCTAATTTTGATATTAAAAATCCAAAAATAAAGGTAATTTTTTAAAATAAAATTTATAAAGGTATAAAAATTTAGTTTTAAAAAGGATGTTCGATTAAAAGGTGGTAAAACTCGGTCTTCTGTGGAACTTAATAAAATTATCTATATAGCATAAGATTAATATACTGTTGTTTATAAATAAAGAGAGAAAAATATTAGTTTTATTTTAAAATTAAAACATTTTAATGTCTTGGGTAATTACATTTTCCCTCCTTTATTTAAAATGCATCATCACAATTTAAACTTGATCTCAATAATCTAGGGAGTGATATTTGAAAATAAAATATTGTTGAAAATACAACATCATAAATAGGGTTTAAAACAAATATTTATTATAAAAGAGAATGTAATGTGAAATTTTCACATAACTAGGTCCACTAGTCAGACAACATTGGTTCGAAATGGAAACATGAATATAGAATAAAACATCAAACAATCTAGTTCTGATGGAGAGTTCTAGAGAACATGTTCATATGAATGTTATTGACCACAAAACCATATACCATAGGTGTGAATAATGTTAATTAATATCATAATTTAATTAGATTATATAATAGTATTTTTATCTCAAATCCCCTTTTCCCATAGTTTAGGAATTATATCACTCTATAATAATACAAGTAAATATATGTTTCTATAAGTAAAATATTACCCTTTAGTTGTAACTTGAACTTTTTCTACTTAACCTCTTATCACGTGATGCATCATATTGTGAAGTAATACATTAACATATAAAATCACATCCAATGATCAATTGAAACCACTTTATAAATGTTTAAATTTTTCAAAACATTATGATCTACTACTTTGGATGGAAGGTCAATGAATTTCCATAATGAATTTATCATTATCCTTTAATCAGAATGAAGTAAATCAAAATTTTCACATTCCAAACATGTGAATAACTTCATCCTATATCCTCTTTAAATATGGTAATAACTCTAATCACTATAAAACCTAATTTGAAATGTGAATTCTTCCATTTTCTTTAAGTGATCAATATGTAATTGGATATATTCCTTAAATCCAAAACTGTGTTAAGCTTCATTAATGATATTATAGATCACTTTTTGAGAAGTCATTAATCGGGTTGAAGGTAGTCAACACTTATCCAAATCAATAATTTCACATCATTATCTCAACATCAGGATCATATTAAGGGTTTTTCCCTTAATCAAATATAAGGCCCCAGACTTAAATATTACATAATCATGAATTAAGTTAATAATTAACATTGAGGATTTTTTTAGGTTTATATTTTTAGATAATTAGGCCATAACTATTATATTACATATCAAAAATTACAAGGTAGACACTTCTACTCAGTATTCATTTTTTCATAAAATCAAAATTCTTAAAAGAAACCAATAATTGTTTTCTTGATATAAATATTATTGAGTTCTTTATTTCTATAACACTACCTTATACCATGTGAAAAAACATTTAAAAACTTGGGGTGGGCATAAAAAGGTCATTAAGGGTTATATAATAAGGAAAGAAAACATTAGATCATCAATACATAGAAAACATAATATCTTTAACATATCACATGAAATCATAATGTTTATGAATAACACCTATAAATCAGAAATCACAATTGTAACATATGGCATCCATATCAAACTTACATTATAGATTTCACAACTAGATAGGGATTTATACTTGATTTACCCATCACGTTATATTTCCTAAATCTCATAGGATAAACATTAACGTTTACCTTTGTTTCATTACCCAATGTATTGTAGAGCTATCTCGGACTCACTCGCCCTAGGTTTATCATGGAACAACCTATATATATAACAACCCTACCTTTTATTATAGAATTAAACATAATTTATGACATAAAATTCACTTGATACAACATAGAAGAATGAGAGGTCTAGTGTATTTGGGACTTAGGATCATTACATAACAACTTAAAACATGAAATACAACATCATTATTGAAAACTTCCTTTACATGAACACTATATTCCCTCATACTTAGCATTGCATGGGACAACTTGAGGACATACATAAGAAAAGTGTGAGCTATAAATACCAATAAGGGAATAATCATGGAATAAAATAAGGAATAAAATACATGTTAGACAATAGGAATATCTATAGATCACACGATAAGAATAAACATAAAGGCATGATAATGCATGATAATCGTAATATGGAAATGTGGCAACAACACATAACATGGAATTAGCATGAGCCAAGGGTCATTACGCATTGAGCATGAGTAAACCCTAATTGAACATGAAGCATGAGTAAACCCTCATTTAACACGAATTATCATGAGTAAACACCCATTGCACATAACGTATCATGATACTATACTTTAACAAATGCATTGGAGAAAAATCAAGGCGCACCCTTCTTAAACATTTCACTTCATGCATAAGTGCACCACATGGATCATAAAACATTGAATCATTAAACATAATCATTTATTCCAGGACAAAATAATGTGTAATAAATACTTTAAACTCTTTAAAAAAAGTAAATGTGCATAAAGGTGAATAAACTGGATAGTAAAGGGGCATGGTATTCACTACACAATGACTTTGGATTGGAAAAACGATGTGCAATTTCAGCTACATAAAGTCATGAAAAAAGAACTCATAAAAATGGTTGATGAGAGAGAAAGTACTGCCACATCATATTTAAATGACATGGAAAGTAAGGGGCTCATACAGATACATGTCCCAACAAATGTAATGGAATTTTTATTCCTGAGGCAAAAGAATATCTTGAAGGTAAATGAGGGGAGAGAAATTCCTTTTGGAATTTTGGCATAGTAACAGATGTACATGGGAGGCCTTTAATGAGAGAGAAATGGTTCTCCCATCATTAAAAATAAAATAGGGTAGTATGAGGGAGGTGAAAAACCATACACTAATGTTTATAATTTAAATTAAAAGGTCATAACGACTTAAAGAATATTGGACAAAAATGAGAAAGGAAGAAAATCCTTACTTGGAAGTGTACTTCCAAGGGCTTGAGAGAGGCTTGAGAGAGGATTCTTGGGAGTTTGGGGAACCTTGGGAAGATTCAAGAGAGAGGAGTTCATAGTTTAAAAGAACTAAAAAGTCTTTTAGTGAGGAGGAAGTGGGATCTTGGGTGGGTTTTTATAGGAAAGGAGAGGGAATTGTTTATTATTTTGGTTTGGGACACCTCACATTAAACTAATCAAAACCACAAACCATCCCATGGTTTTTTCCCATGGTTTTTGAAAAAGGGAAGTGGAAAAAAATATTTTATAATTCCAAAGTCCAAACGTCTTAAAATAATAGGGGTTCTTATGTGGAGGTGAGTCACACTCCCAAGGAAAACAATTTAAAAAGAAAAAATGTTTAATAAGTATTGAAGGGTCAACTAAATCTTTGTAAAATAAATCAAAGAAACCCAAGATCACATTATATTACTCTTTAAACATATATTGTCCGATCATAAAGTTTATAGTATTTTATTACATCACTATTGGTTCATTATGAGGTCATAAAACACATTATATATTTAAACGGAATTTAATTTTTACCCAAACATTTGACTGTCTCAGAAAATTATGAAAAATTCACCATTGGATAATTCTGAAGTCCTGATTCCAAAAATAATATTAATTTTATCAAAATAATTTTCTAAATATTTTAATTTTTACTTTTTAAATAAAAACTGACATTTATCAAAAATTCATGGGTTATGACAAAAATGGCTTTCAAACCTTAATAAAAATAAAAATTTCATTCATAAAATCATACGATAAATTATATTTAATAAAAAAAATTTTAATAAAAATAATTTATTTTATTAAAATATTATTTAATTAAAAAATCCATTAATTCATTAAAATAGATTTCTTAGTTGAACATTAACTAAAAATACTATTTGTGATTTAAAAACTATTTACAAGGTAACAATAATAAAATTAAAGTATATTCATTATTATATAAAAAAATAATGTACACTACTATAGTGCTAAGATATTTTTACATAACCCCTTAAAACAATCAAATAAGACCAAAGAGTAAGGTGTGCGATGGTGATAGACTCTTGGGGTGGTTCAGATAACATTGCTCGGGTGGTAATCTCTAACAACTACCACTTCTCTCATAGGTGGTACTGCTTGAGTTTAACATATTCAATCTTGGCTTGGTCTTGGTCAAGATCGAATCCTAAAGACGCAACCTCATTTCTGAGCTCTGACAAATGGGCTTCGTATGGGGCACGTCTACTGGATGAGGCCATCACTTCCTTTGTCTGAGTAAATTGGATTTGTTAAAGCCCTGTATTTATAATAATCATGTGATCACTATTCAAAGACTATATTAGAAACGGTCACAATTCTTTACAGTATTTTAAAATCCAAAAATATAAAACAAAATAACTTGACATTTTATATAAACATTTTACATAAGGAGACATTTATTTAGATAAAGACGGATTTCCATTATTGAAAGTTTGGGTCATTACAGTATACGTTAACAATTCCCAATAACCATTACATATTCATAACATATAAAACAGGTATAAAATACAGATAACATTTCAAAATTTCAATCATAGTATATCATTTCAAGATATCGATATAATCAATTCTTTATCAAAACATTTTCAAAACCATTTAAAATATTTAATAAAGAAATTATTGAATCAAATTGTCATATACCACATTGATAGTTTGGAACGAAATTTTAATTTCAAAAAATTCAAGTCCATATAAATAAATCCTTAAAACCATTTTTAAAAAATGGACATTAATGAGAAATATTTAGACAAATAAATCCTTAAAACATTTAAAATGATATTTTAGTCAAAGAGTTCCTAACCAAATGAGAGGTTCTTGAATATAAATACTTGAGGAATAAAATTAATAGAAACATTATAATATCATAAATATAATGTTATTCATGATATAATATACCAAATAATAGTATTAAAACCATATAAAAGTGAATTGGTGCATAACAACAATGAAGTCTCAATCGAATGTAAATTGAGACGAAATCCCTTATAAAAATTGTATCCTTAGATTAAGGATAAATCTATTACATAATAATGTTTTAAAAATATAAATACACTCAATATGATTGGATATTTAGTGTAAATAAATCAGAGGACATTCACACAAGTTCTTTTTATAACAAAACCAGTGACTTGGATGTTTAACTCAATGAATGGAAATTGAGTTAATATTACCCCTATCAAGTTCATATCAATGACATGAGATTTTATTAATGGAGTCATTATGTGTATAAAAATTTTATCCACACAAAGGGGAGTGGAAATTACAAAATAAATAAATAAATAGTGATTCCACACAAAATCATCACATGACATAACTAAGAATTAGAAGATTAACCCTTAGAATGGAAATTGGGTTAAAAAGTTTCCTTAACGTTTTGGTAACATACAAAAAATACACCACATGAAATGAGGATCATACAATGAAGATGTAAATACCCCTAAATTAAAGTATACTACACAAATAATTCAATTAGTGTAGTACATTCACCACATAAAAGGATATAGTGGAAAACATAGAATTAATCTCACATGAATAAGAAGTGAGATGAAAACCCCTTACCACGTTGTAATCAATCAAGTAATATGACTAAAAGTTAATAAAAAATATTAATCACATAATACCATGAATATAAATATAATCATGATAATATATATCAAATTTCAGTACACAATTCAACACATGCAATAATTAAGTGGTGAAAAATGGAAATCTCACGGAATTAAAAGTGAGATAAGAAACCCCTAACCTCATGTCCGACTTGACTCATATGTTCTGTGTTCTTCCTAAATAATAAATGTAAGTTAATTTCTACTTTCTTAATAACATTTTAATGTTTATTATTACTTTTATATCACTTATTACCTTGGTAATACAATTAGTAAATTATTTGAGTTCACATCGGACATTTTGTCGATATTCGGAACTTTAATCAAAATGAACTTTTTATAATTACAAATTGACATGTGGTCAAAATCCCATTATATCCAGAATTATATTCAAGATTTATATAACATATATATCATATATATCTAGTGTATATGTATTTTTAATATTTCAAATAATTTCGAGTCATGAAATGAAACACACTGTTCATGGAGACGGTAAGTCGTATGTACGCATGAACGCTACATTCATTTCAATTTTATATTTAAAGGAATAAAAAGTTAAGAATAAATAGGTATATTATAAATCTAGTATAATATATATGTTATGTAATTTAACTAACTCTATCCTTTATACATTCCACATATGGCAAGAATGAGTCATATCACATTGAGGGGGAGGTAGTCGGCATTTCCTCAAATAAAATTATCGTATTTACCCATTATGAAAACCCTAATGATATGATATAAATGAAAAATAAATAAGTATATAGACAATATAAATATAATATATATAACATTTAAATACAATTCCATCTCAATGTATACCATAAAAGGTGTTAGGAGAATATTGAACAATCATCATTTCGTGAGGGAGTAGTTCATGGTCCACAGAAATATAATGTTATTTACCAATTAGACGAAGGTGTGTGCAAGTTTAGTTATAATACATATCATATAAACAACCTATTATATTTAGTATACTGGTTTTTTTATAAAAATAAATGAATAATATGGTTTTAGGGGCTGGAGAATTAAAATAAAAGAAAATAACTTAAGAGAAGACGTTACCTTTAAATCAGGTAACTCCCTTTCGTTTGAAGCAAAAGGATTTCTTGAAGTGCCTTATACCTAAGGTAAGGCTTCTAGGTGGAAGAGAGGAATTGTGAGAGATTATTTTGGTAGAGTATGGATTATTCATTGATCTTGATAGGTGTGAGTTATGGGTTACAGGTGATGTCTTTTTATAATGGGGAGGAGGGGCTCTTTAGGAAAGTTTGAAATTATTATTTTATTATATAACTATTTTTTTTATAAAGGTCCAAAACTTATTACAGTCAAAGATAAGATGACTATGGTTCTAAATAAAATCATACAATAGGAATTGGACCGGTTTTGGATTTTTTTAATCTTTATATTCATATTTATTGAAATCATTCATTAATGAGGTAAACACTGCATCATTATTGTGTCATAAATAATATTATTTATTTTATCTCAAAATAATATTAAAAACAATTATGATGTAGTAAATATTCTTAGATTTATAATGAATATTTATATGAAATGAAATAACTTATATAACCCCACGTATGAATTTATTTACTAAAAGATTTATGTTAATGTCAGTTTTGTCATTACTTTAGTTTAATTAATATAAAGTCTCATTAGCACTCTTAAGTGGCTCCATGGGGTCCCAAAATATACCCAAGGATTTCCATGGTTGTTAATGTATTAACCAATAGGATTATGACACATATAGGATAATTTAATATTATTATAATATTATTTTTACCTTGAATTACCCTATTTAACTTTAACTGCTCTAAATAAGTCAAAAGTTACTATTCACCAAGAATTTTTTTTATATAATTGAACAAAATTTTACTTAATAATAACTACCATGTATGTTGGATTTTCTAAATACAATTCACAAAAGTGGTAGAATTTAATTTAAATCAAAAAGTTGGTCTTTTAACTACTACTCAGTGTTTTCACTATTTATAAAAATTGATGTTTTTCAGAAAAATATCAAAACATTTTCCTAAGATATATTATATATTCTGAATTATAAATTTATTTTTATTTTACCAAATTTAAAACATATAAGTTGCATTAATTAATTTAAAATTAATTCTCATTGTCAAAACAAAAAACCTTTTTTTAAGAAATAATAACAATCAAAAGATTACCACTTGTTTATGTTCAATTTTAATGTGAAATTACTTCCAATAACCAAAATTGGATTAAATGGTAAAAATATAATCTAATTAAACTTTAAAATAAATTTAAAAGATAATCTAACCATATAAATATATTATATTAAACTACAGTTTTGAATTAAAAAACAAAATATTTCACTATTCATTAAAAATGATTTTTATTCGAAAAATACCAAAAATTTGCCCAAAGTAAATTTTGATGTCCTGATTATAAAGAAGGATTTTTTTAAATAGAACATATAAAAGTGAAAAAATTATATTTAAAAAGGGTTCTCCATCAAAATGCGGTAAATCGACATTTTAAAGAATATTAGAGTATTTTGGCTTAAAATTGGATTCATTCAAATTTTAAGCCTCTAAATTTTATTGGATAAATGTAAAAACATTTAAAAAACATGTATATTCTTAATATAGTTTGTTCTTTTAATTCCCTCCAATAAAATGACTAGAAGTTAACTACCATTTAAAATAATAATATTATATTATTATTATTTTCAATATGACTCAGCACTATGTGCAACATAATACTTCAGAGAAACTCATTATGGCATGTTAGGTATGCCATTTAATATAGCATCCCCTTTAGAGTAAAATTTATATTTAATTCAAAAATATTAATAAATATGAAAATTTCATATCCTTTATTTTCCTGGGATGTTACATCCTTCCCCCGTTTTGGAAATTATATCATCATAATTTTAAAATTGGGCTTGTAATCTTCATTAAAAGTCACACATCGAAAAAAGAGTCAATATAACTATCTCTTTAACAGAAATAAAGATAGGTACAAAGGTGACCCGAGAAAACCCATTCTAGGATTCCATGAAAAAATAGATATGGAGGAGAAACTAAGTGTCAATTTCTGATGGAGAGTGATAGAAAACATGATTAGGAGAAAGTTAACCACCAGAAAATCACAAACCTATGATGGGTTAAACCGTATTTGTTTTCCCAGTAGGAAAAGTAAATAGAAAACATTTTTTCCTTTTAGGTTCCTTTTCATAAAGTTGGAGAATATTTTTATGAGATTGAATATGTACATAAGGAAATATAATTTTAAAGTAGAGCTTCAACCTTTAATAATTTTATAACAAAAACATATCTTTTCTCCAAATGATGAGTATTCAAGATGACGTGTTCACATCTGAAGTGCTAGAATCAACTTCTAGAGAATCACATAATCCAATAAATATGAACTATATATTTTCCTAGTCTTTGGACATTAACCAAAACCAAAATGGTTAGTACAAGATCAGATAATCCCAAAAAGGATAATACTTCAAAAAAATAAATATTATACATAGTCTCCAATATTCGACAAAGAATATGAAAATTTAAACAAATACCATTCAATAGACAACTATCCATAAAATTATTCAATATAAACCAAACCAATATTGAATCGTAATGCTCAGAAGGATTTAATCACATAGTCTTCCACAATAAATCTTAACATTTATCTCCAAAAACATCGACTACTCTTAATGTCTCAAACTAAAGTTTAATTAAACTAATCACATATTCTCTATGATAGGTTAATAATTTCTATAAATAACACAAATCACCTTATGTACACCACAAAAACATAGATTCTTCCAAAATTAAAATTTCAACCATTATTCCAAAAATTAAATCCCAAAGTATTCTATTTTCCTTAGGCATATAGTGTTTCTTAAAAAGATAGAACTTCTTCCAAAATAACCTTTATCACTTAATAACCAAAGAATATTCTTATACTAAAGATATCCATTTGATAAAACATAAGCTCCCAAAATAAACTTATTCTTGATCCATAAAATCATTTAACTAGAAGAATATCTCCTACTAACCATGGACTTCACGTAGGCCAGTGGTAGGTGATGTGCCCTAATTTCCCTTCAGTTTTGGGTTCGATTCCCATGGCCTTTCCAGACGCGATGGTTTGTCACCCATCTTACAGGTTTCCCTTTTTATAAACCTCAAAAATAACCCTAACATATTTTAACCTCAAAAGTAGTCTTATAACTATAATTTTCATCCTAACTCATTAAGACCTAGACATATTAATTAAGACTTATATATATTGTTATTTTTTTATTTCACCTCCATATGATAAAATAAAACTATTCCCAAAAGAAATAACGCCACACCTTGATCATGGTGTCCACATGGTTTCATTATCATCTTGTTCACATAGGTAGAAGGTCCATTCATTACAACAATGACTTAGATATCCTTTAAAATCATTTTCTTCCTTTATCCAAATATACCTTGTACAACATGGGTCATATGGGTGTTCATAGAAAAATAGTTTCGAAAATCAACCATGTATAGCATATAATTTCAAAACATCTGATAAAACATTCTTTTTATAAAAAAGTTGGACTTTGTTTGAGTAGAAACTTTCAAACAATGTTCCTTTTAAAATAACAGAAGTATTTGTTGAAAGAATATAATTTAATATAAAATATTAATATGTTTCCCAAGGGTCTCTTTATTCAACACCTTTTTCAAAATCATAATATGCTTCAAAATCCTTTGATAAGGTTAAATATTTGAAAATAACTTGATAATATTTACCTTTATTAAAAATATGAGAATATTTTGAAAATAGGATTTGATTAAATACAACCCATGATCCATGATGATATTAATGTATAGTGGAGCTAGTTGATATCTCAAAAAACTTCTTTCAAGTGAGATGTACGCTAGAGAAAGTTTCACAATCATCTGAACATGACATTGCAATAATTATTGCAATCATGTCATCAGGAATTGATGGGAATGTTGTTTGAGATCCTCCTCTATCAATTTGTAACTGAATTTCCATGATCTAATAAAGTCATAAAACAAAGATTTAACATAAATATTAGGCATAAAGACTAACCATGTTTCTAATAAAAACACATAATCCCTACTGTTGTCTAAACCGACCTCTGATACCAACTATAAGGCCCCTGCCTTAAACATTTCATAATCTTGAATTAAGTTAATAATTCACATTGAGAATCTATTCAGTTATAGAGTTTTAGAGAGTTAGGCCATTACTATTACATTACATCTCAAAAATTACAAAGTAGACACTTCTACTAATTATCCATTTTTTTCATAAATTTAAAAATCATAAAAGAAAACAATAATTCTTTTCATAGTATACATCTTCTTGAGTTATTATTTTCTCTTACCCTGTCTTTACCCTGTGAAAAAACAATTCAGAAAATATGGGATGAGCATAAAAATCTAAGTAAGTATTATAAAATAAAGAAATAAAACATTAGTTCATCAATACATACAAAACATAATCTCTTTAACATGCCTCATGAAATCATAAGTTTTTTGAATAACACATTGAAATCATAAATCATATAGCTAACTTGTGGCATCCATATCAAACTTAAATTGTAGCTTTCCCAGCTACATAGGGAGTTACACTTGGAATACCCATCATAGTATATTCTCTAAATATCTATGGAGAAACATTAATGTTTACCTCCATCATGTTACCCTATTCATTGGAGAGTTATATCGGGCTCACTCACCCTAGGTTTATCATGGAACCACCCATATATGTAAACAATTCCCAATAACCATAACATATTAATAACATGTAAAACAAGCATAAAATAAAGATAAAATTTCCACATTGTAATCACAATATATCATTTCAAGATATTGACATAATCAACGCTTTATCAACCCATTTAAAAAAAAAATCAAAACATTTAATAAATAGATTTTTTATTCAAAGTGTCCCATACCACTTAGAAACATTTGAAAGCAATTTTAATTTCAAAAAATTCATGTCATATAAATAAATACATAATTTTTTTTTTAAAATATTCACATTAATTAGAAAGATTTAGAATCATAAATCTTTAAAACATTTAAAATGATATTTTAGTTAAAGAGTTCCAAACCAAATGAGAAACGCTTGAATAAAAATAATTGAGGAATAACATTAATCAAAACATTATAACATCCTGAAAATAAAGGGATTCCTAATATAATATTCCAAAGGATAGTATTAACACCTTATAAAAGTTAATTGGAACATAAAAACAATGATGCCTCAATGGAATGTAAATTAGGATGAAATCCCTTATAAAAACGGTATCCTTAGATTAAGGATAAATCAATTACATAATAATGTGTGACAAATATAAATACACTCAATATGATTGGATATTCAGTTAAAATGAATCAGAGGACATTCAGACATGTTTTTTTAAAACCAAACCAATGACATAGATGTATAACTTGATGAATGTAAATTGAGTTAAGATTATACAACATCCCATCTTTTTATTACATAACTTTTCATTACATTTTACAAATAGAGGATCTTTAAAGTCAAGTGTCTTGGAAATCTGAAACAATAAAACAAGAAAACATAAAACCCACATTTAAATCCCCTTTAAAATCTTCTGGAAAATTAAATCCTATCTACAATTATCGTATCTCATTACCTGAAAAAATACATCAAAGGAAAGGGTGAGTTGAATTCCTAGTAAGGGAAGTAAGGTAATCAATTTACCTTTGATATCAATAAGAACTTAATGAAAACCATAAGACATGGGCAATGGAAAAAGAGAAATATAATAATGAAAATAAAATGAATCACAACATGAAAATGTGGCTATAAAATTCCATTTATACATAATGAACATATCACCAAGGTTCATCCTAAGGAGTCATTAAAAATTTGCCATGGTTATTCACCATGGTATCATGAAACATGTCATCTCTAAAGATTAAATTATTTATCCAATTAATTGTAGAACTATCATGGTTCACCCTTAATATTTAATTATATTCATGTGATCCACATAGATAATAATCAAAAATTTCATAAATAACCCAAATAGAATCAAAGAAATGGGTTTCATGTCAAAATCATGACGTTTAAAAAGTACTTAAAAATAAGGCCATTATGTCATTTACAACCCATGGAATGTGAGTGGGGGTTATATGTATGTCAATTATAGAATAAAATAGATCAATTTTATGTATTAATTAATACCCCTAGAAATTAAAATATATTTTGGTATCCACATAAATAATACAAGACAATTTCTTGAGAATAAGAGAGAGATTTTGAGACAAAAATTCTACAGCATAACAGCTACATAAAATCATTTTAGAAAACATTAAAAAGAGAGTGTACAAGGGTGAACCACTCATAAATAATTCATAATAAAGTATGGATACATAATAATATCATTTTATGGATATTTTATTGACATACCATATGAAAAGGAAACCTGGGAGAAAAGAGAATATGCTATTTATTTTAAGAAAAATTCAACAGCCTAACGACGTCACTTAAAAATTCAGAAAATGAATTGATGAGACCGGAAAGAGTATATAATCATTTAGACATGAAATTTAAAGTATTAAAGATATATAATAACAAGCCATCATAAAATAAAATGGAATTATAATACATAACATAAATGAAGTCATGACTTAAAAGAGGAGTGTGAAAGGTTCCCTTACCTTGAAGAGTAACTTTGAAAGCATGAAGGTCAGGACCTGGGGTGGCTTGAGGGCTCCTCGAGAGGACTCCTTGGGAGGTAAAAATAATAGAACTTAGTTTACATGGATTTTTGAATTAAATGAATGAGGGAATGGCTTGGTGTTTATAGCAAAAAATATGGAATATTTAATTAATTTCCATGGGACACCTCATTAGTGGTATTTGCAAAACCATGGACTTGACCATGGTATTTGTCCTTGGTATTGGCCACTTGGTAAACCTCATAACATATATTACTATTCAAAATTTGAATAGATTTATTACATCATGATTACATCATCAATGATGTCATTAAACACCCAAAACTCAAAATTGTATTTTTACTATTCACCGAACAATCATCTGTTTCAGAAAAATCCCAAAAAAAACACTCTAACCTAATATCAATGCTCTGAATTCCAAAATGAACTCAATTTTATGAAAATATTTTTATAAATAATTTTAATTTAGTTTTTTAATAAAATCATTATTTATTCCAAAAAACAACATTAAAACTATAACTCATTTTTTAATACCTTAAGAAAGTAATCAAGTACACCTAAAAATATTGTATAACCATAACACAATAAAGTAACAATATATGATTACATTTTATGAAAATAAATTTCATTTTAAATTATTAAATTAATTATTAAATTGTAAATAAAATATTTATGACATACAAAAATACCAAAACTTATACTATGATCATTTTTTCACTTTTAAGATGTCTAAAAAATGTATTTATACATTCTTGGGTGATGTTTCTATTTTTTTGGTCAATTTACTATTCATTACTATTCATACATGTATGTTAATATTCATACATTACTACTCACTAAAAATTATTTTGATCTTATCATACTCTAAATTTCTTACTAAACACAACTATAGAAGACAATTTTTTTAAAATCTGTTCACATTGTTAATTATTTAAATAATAAAAAAAATATTTTAAAATACCCATTTTTTCCAAAATTCATCAATAATATTGAACTTCTATAAATTCATCCCATATTTATCTTGACATTTAAAATTCAAAAAATTTACCATAATAAGAAGTAAAATTTTTATTTATAAAAAAGGATTACAGAATATAATTAAGGCTTCGTTACATATCCCCTTATAACACATGCATATGACCTAAGTGTAAGGTGTTCTATGGTGATAGAATATTGGGGTGGCTCGGAAAACATTTCCTGAGTGGTGATTTATATCAGCTTGAACTTCCCCCTTATGAGATTTCGTTCAAGCCTCACATGTTGAATTTCGGCTTGGGCTTGGTCTAGAGAAAAGGTCAGTGATGCTACCTCTTTCCCAACCTCTGACTAATGGGATTCATAAGGCCCGAGTCTATTAGATGATCCAATCGACCATTCTTTATGTATTAATTAACAAAGATCATTTGAATTTATAAACAATAATTGCAATGCTAAGAGTTTAGTTTCCAACGGTCATATTGAACAACAATCAAATAACAGTCCAAACCCAACAGTCTCATTTAATTATACTAACTTCATTAATTAAAGGTTGTAGTTTTGTTGAGTATAAAATAAAATAAAAGAAAAAATTTGGAAAAATAATTATTAAAATGTTCAGGTCGTTACATTCTTCCCCCCATAATAAATTTTATCCCCTAAATTTAATCTCATACCCTCTGATGAGAAATGATGTGGGTACTTCTATCTCATAGAATCCTCTAGTTCCCATATCGCTTCTTCACATTTTTGGTTCCCCCACAACACCTTAATAAGGAGGGTAGTCATGTTGCATAGAACCTTGTCTCTAAGATCCAATATCTCTACTAACTACTCCTTATAAGAGTGGTCATGTTCCAGTTGTAACACCTCTTTATTTAGCACATGTGAAGGGTTAGGTATATACTTCATTAAGAGGGTACGTGGAAGACATCATGAACTAGTGGTAGATTTGTAGGAAGTGAAAGCTGATAGGAAACTACTCTAAACCGATCAAGAATTTCATAAGGGCCAATGCACCAAGAGCTGAGATTCCCATTCTTCCCAAACCCCATGACTCTCTTCCAAGGTTAAATCCAAAGAAAGAATTTATCACCAAAATCAAACTCCAATTCCATTCTACGGTTGTCGGTATAGATCTTTTTCCAACTCTAAGCATCCTTAATGTGTTTCTGGATGGCATGGACAATTTCTATCATCTCTAGAACAAGATCAATCCCAATTAGCTTTTCCTCGCCAGCTTTAGGCCAAAAATTAGGATTTCTACATCACTTACCATATAGAGCTTCATAGGGTGACATTTGAATGCTCGAGTGGAAGCTATTATTGTAAGAGAACTCAAATAAATCGGAGATGTTGATCCCACCCACCTTTAAATTCCATTGATCATGTTCTCAGCATATCCTAAAGTGTTTGAATATTCCTTTCAGATTGGCCATCAGTTTGGGGTGATAGGTCGTACAGAAATTCAATTCAGTGCTCAGATCATGTTGAAGACTTCTCTATAATTTTTATGTGAACATTGGGTCATGATCAGATACAATAGAATATGGAACTCCATGTAGCCTTACCACTTCCTTCAGGTAAATTCTAGAAATTTTATCAATATAGAAATCTTCCCAAATGGATATAAAATGGGAATTCTTGGTGAGACGGTCCAAAATAACCCATATCGCATTGTTTCCTTTGGATGTTCTTGGGAGCCCAGTGACGAAGTCCATAGTGATATTGTCCCACTTCCACGCTAGTATGTGTAGTGGTTGCAATACCCCTTTAGGAATTTGTTGCTCTACCTTCACTTGCTGACATACCAGGCACCTTGATGTGTAGTAAAAAATCTTCCTTTTCATATTATCCCACCAATAATGATCTCGAAAGTCCCTATACATTTTTTCTTCTAGAATGAATAGAGAAATTAGAGCTATGATCTTCATCCATCACCTCCTTCTTCATTTCTAGAATAGATGGGACACATATTCTTGTAAGAAATTTAAGTAAAACTTCTTGATAAATATTGATCTCAGGAAACGTTCCATCCCTCACAGCCTCAAACTTATTCGGTAACAAAATATATTATTTTTTATCTTTCTTGATCTTATCTAGTAAAGAAGGTTGAGAAATAATATGGGTTAGTGTTGATGATGTCCCTTCCCTAATAATTCCCATGTCTAGTTTTACTAGTTCATTTATCAAATGATCTCTCTGAATCCTCATCATGCAAAGAACAACCGGGTCCTTCCTGCTTAATGCATCAACGAATTTGTTTTCTCTTCCAAGATGATAATGAATTGAACAATCACAGTATTTGAAAAGTTCCAACCATCACCTTTGTCTCATGTTCAATTCCTTTTGTGTGAAAATATACTTCAAACATTTATGTTCTGTGTATATATCATATTTATCCCCATAAATTTAGTGCCTTCATATATTCAGAGAAAAAACAACTGCAGCCAGCTCCAGATCATACGTAGGATAGTTCTGCTAATGAGTCTTCCACTGTCGAGATGCATAAGCAATGAATTTTTCATTTTTCATGAGGACACATCCAAGCCCTTTCAAATATTCATCGCTAAAAATAACGAATCTGTCTCCACATGAGGGAAGAGTTAACATAGGTGCAGTAACCAATCTCTTCTTCAGCTCTTGGAAACTATCATCACACTCCTTTGTCCATATAAACTTGACCCCATTTCAATTTTACTTGTTTAATGGATTATAAAGTCAGGAAATGTTTTTCAAAAACCTTCTATAATATCCCACTAATCCAAGGAAACTACAAATCTCAGTTATCTTTATAAGATAAGGCCACTCATCTACAACTTTTGTCTTTTCAGGGTCATCTGTGATTCCTTAATTGGTAATAATTTTCTGCAATAACAAATCTTGTTGTAACCAAAATTCACATTTGCTGAACTTCCCAGAAGTATCTCTTCCATAGAGTATGCAAAATAACCCTTATAAGATCATCATGCTCCTCACGACTTTTGGAATATATCAGAATATCATCAATAAAAACTACCAAAAAGTTATCAAGGTAGTCATTAAAGACATTATTCATCAAATCCATAAAAATAGAAGGTGAATTAGTCAGTCTGAAGGGCTTAACAACAAACTCATAATGCACATATCTTGGTCGGAAGGATATTTTTAGAATATATTCTTTCTTCAACCTCAATTGATGATAACCAGAATAAAGATAAATCTAATAAAATAATTGATCCCCACAAAGTGGGTCAAATAAGTCATCAATTCTTGGAATAAGGTATTTTTTCTTTACTATGATCCCATTCAGTTCCTTATAATCAATGCATAGCCGCATCGATCCATCTTTCTTCACAAAAAGAACAGGTTCTCCCCAAGGAGACACACTCGGTCGGATAAACACATTCTCTAAAATATCTAGAAGTTGTTTATTTAATTCCTCCACCTCCACATTTTTTATCCAATATGGGGTCTTTGATATCAGATGAGATCCAGGTATGAGTTCAATTGAGATCTCTACCTCTTTCTGGGGGAGGTCTGGGAAAATACTCAGGAAATACATCAATGTATTTCTTCATGATGGAGATATTTTCTATCCTCAAACACTCATTTCCTTATTCTTCTTCACTGATCTACTCCATAAATAAGGATATAGTAGGTTCTTCTAGTCAAATATCAGGTTGAGATATATCTCCTGGGAAGATAAATGTAGGTTTTCCATTCAAGAATACTGATATTTCCTTGCTTCTGCATTTGATATTAGCATTATACTTGGAGAGCTAGTCCATCCACAGTATAATGTCGAATTACAGCATGGGAATGACTACTGTATTTTCAATAAGATTGATCTCACTAAAGTAAATACTAGAGTTTCTAAACACTGATGATTCTTGGATAATCTCACTAGGAGTCTTGACTAATAACTCTACTTCTATAAAATTAGGGGTTGATTCTAAATTTTTTGCAAACATAGAGGAAATAAAGGAATGTGTAGAGCCAGAATAAAACAATGTAGTTTATAGCATTGATAGAACAATAAGAGTAATTTCCACCACATCATTCAGAGCATCAACTTTAACTGTCATGATATAAAAAGAACGACCTTGCTCCCTTGGCCTTTTTTAAGGCTGATGGTGGTTCCCCTCCACTGCCCTCGGATTTGGACAATGATTGGAAAAGTGCACATGTTTTCTACACTTAAAGAAATGGACATCAAGTAGAGAATGCAACCTATTCCCCATGTCATTAGTGTTTGGAAATTGAGGTTTCACCTCACTATGAAAATTCTTCATGATATTCCCATCTCTTACACACTTGTAGAATTTCCCGCTCTTAAGTAGGCAGTTCCCTAAATACTTCTTCATACATTTATTACTTGAGGGATGTTTCACTTGATTGCCTCCTATTCCATGATAAAATGTCCTACCTAAACTAGGATTCATCAATATATTCTTGTTGTTAGATTTATGATACCACTTAATCTCACCGAACTCCAACTTGAATTTCATCGCACTCTACACGATCTCCTCATTTCTATTATTATCTCGGTTGGCAAGATTTTTCTGCAGATGAGGTCTCAGTCCACTGAAGAATCTATCAAACTTACCATTTGGACCCATGAAAAATCTAGAGGTGTAACATGAAAACCTTATGAATTTCATCTCGTAGCTTCCCACATATTTATTCTCCTTCTTCTTTAGCTCGAGAAAGTCTTTCTCCATTCTTGTTCTTATGGAACGAGGGAAATACTTATTGAAGAAGATCCCTCTGAACTCTTCCCACTCCATAGATTTAACCTCCACTCTTTTCCTCATGTTTTTAATCAGTTCCCACTACTAATCATCTTCTCCTTCTACGTTATATATACTTAGGGTGACCTTATCTTGCTCTGAACAGGGGAGCATAGAAAATATCTTCACGATAGAGCTGATCCACTGCTCAGCAATCAGTGGGTTAGCCAATCCACTGAAGGTTGGTAGTCATTGACACATAAAAGACTCAATAGAATGTTTTTCCCTTGTTATTGGGATAAGTCTCTATTCTTGATTCAAGTTATTTCTAATAACGTTAGTTAGTTGGTTCATCATTTGCATGAAAGTTTCCATTTCAGCTTCCATCAGAGGGTCATCAGTGTACGGTCCATTATGGTCACCATTTGCACGGTTCCTCCTATTACCCACCATTTTATAAAATAATAAAATCTTAGTGAGAATATTATTTCATTTATTACTACTTTAACTATAAATGATTTTATGTCTTAAAACTTTAGGCATTAAATAATTTAATTTTTCTATAATCCTTCATAATGATTCATAAAAAGCTTATGATTAACAAAACATATCCTATGGGAGTGTTGTAACCAAGAGTGCAGAAAGACCCATTGTTGTGTACCAAGATACCCTAGGTAAAGCTAGAAACTCCTCGTCTGAGTGTTCACTCCTAGGTACATATGTTCCAGATCTGCCTCTTCCTGCTCGTTTCCAGATGGGGATGTATTTTCTTGATAAACCACTTACTCAGTACTCACCAAAATACGAGGAAGTATTCCTATATTTAAAAATTTATATAGGGTTATTCATAAAATTTTCATATCCTAATTTCTATATATAACTAAACTATCCTTTGATACCAACTATGGCATCCTGTCTTTTTATTACATAACATTTCATTACATTTTAGAAACACAGGACCTTTAAAGTCAAGTGTCTTAGAAATAAGGAACAAAAAAACATGAAAACTTAAAACACACAATTAAGTCCCCTTGAAAACATTCTTGAAAAGTTTATATTATGTACAAATACTTCATATCATAACCTAGAGACATACATCAAAGGAAATGGTGATCTGAAGGCCCAGTAAGGAAAGTAAGAGAAGAAGTTTACTTGTGATATCAATAAGAAATTGATGAAAACCATAAGAAATGAGAAATAGAAAAAAGATTCATATCATAATAAAAAGTACATGAATCACAACTTGAATATGTGTCTAAAACATTTCATTTAGACATTCATGAACATATGACCAAGGTTTATCCCAAGGTGTCATAAAAAATTAGCATGGTTATTCACCAAGGTATCGTGAAACTTTTCATCTCTAGAGATTAAATTCTTTACCCAATGCATTGGGGTGATATCAGGTCACATGCTTAATATGTCTTTATTTTCATGTGAGCCACATATATCATAATAAAAAATTTAAAAAATAACCGAAATAGAATAAATGAAATGGGATTCATGTCAAAATCATGACGTTTAAAAAGTACGTAAAAATAAGATCATTATGTATTTTATAACCTATGGAAAGGGAGTTAGGGTTATATGTATTTAAATTATAGAATAAAATAGAAACATTTTATGTATTTTTGAATACCCCTATAAATAAAAACATATTTGGGTATCCACATAAATAATAAAAGAGATTTTCTTGAGAAAAAGATAGATATTTTGAGAGGAAAATTCTGCAGCATTAAGGCTACATAACATCATTTTATAAAACATTAAAAAGAGAAGAGACAATGGTCAAAAACTCATAAATAATTCACAATACAGTATGGGTACATAATAAGATAATGGTATGGATATTTTAATGACATAACATATGAAAAGGAAACATGAAAGAAAAGAGAAGATTCTATTTCTTTTACGAAAAAATCGGCATCCTAATGGCATTACTTCAAAGTTCTGAAAATCAATTAATGAGAGCGGAAAGGTTCTATAATAATTTGGAAATGAAATGGAAATTAGTAAATATATATAATAACAAGCCCCTGCATAATAAAATGGAACTATAAGATATAACATAAAAGAAGTTATAACATAAAAGAGGAGGGTGAATTGTTCCCTTACCTTGAAGAGTAACTTTGAAAGCGTGAAGGTTGGGATCTTGGGAAGCTTTAGGGCACCTTCGGAGGACTCCTTGGGAGGTTAAAAGACTAGAACATCACTATGGGGGATTTTGGAATGAAACTAAATAGGTAATGGATTGGTATTTATTGCAAAAAAAGAGGGAATACTTAATTAATTTCCAAGGGATGCCTTATTGGTGGTATTTTAAAAACAAGGTCTTTCCCATGGTATTTTCCCATGGTATTGGCCAAATGGGAAACATCAAAACATATATTACTATTCAAAATTCATCCAGATTTAATACATAATGATTACATCATCAATGATGTCATTGAACACTCGAAACTCAAAACTGTAGTTTTTCTATTCACCGAAAAAACAATTGTTTCAAAAAAAAATCCCAAAAATTCACTCTAACCTAATATATATGAATTGATTTCAAAAATGAAATATATTTTATAAAAATAGTTTTATAATTTATTTTTAATTTAATTTTTAAATAATATCCTTATTTATTCCAAAAATACAACTTTAAAACTATAACTAATTTTGTAACACCTTAAGAAAGTAATCAAGGTCCCATAAAATTATCGTATAACCATAACACAATAAAGTAACACTATATGATTAAATTATTTGAAAATAGATTTCATTTTAAATTATTAAATTACTTATAAAATTGTAAATAAAATATTTATAGCCAACAAAAATACCAAAACATACACTATGGTTGTTTTTTTAACATTTAATATGTCTAAAAATGTATTTATACATTCATGGGTGATGTTTCTATTTTTTCGGTCGAATTAATATTCATTACTATTCGTTACTATTCATATGGGTATGTTATTATTCATACATTACTATTCACTGAAAATTATGTTGATCTTATTAGAATCTATAGTTCTTACTAAAAACAACTATAGAAGACCATTTTTTGAAAATAATTTCACATTATTAATTATTTAAAAAATACATATAATATTTTAAAATACCCCTTTTTTCTAAAATTCATCAATAATATAGAACTTTTATAAATTCATCGTATATTCATCCGGACATTTAAAATTCACAAATTTTACCACAATAAGAAGTAGAAATTTTATTTATACAAAAGGATTACATAAAGTAACTAAGGCTTCATTACATAGACCCCTCTAACACCATCATAGGACCTAAGTGTAAGGTGTACTATGCTGATAGAATCTTGGGGTGGATTGGACAACATTTCCAGAGTGGTGATTTCTATCAGCTTGAACTTCTCCCTTAGGCGATTCTATTCAAGCTTCACATGTTGAAGTTCGTCTTGGGCTTGGTCCAAAGCAAAACCCAGTGATGCTACCGCCTTCCCAAGCTTCGACGTATGGGATTCATATGGCCCGAGTCTACAAGATGATTCCTTCGACTCTTATTTTTGTATTAATTAACCAAGATCTTTTGAATTTATAAAAAATAATTGTAACCATAAGAGTTTAGTTTCCAACAGTCATATTGACCAAGGATCGTATAATAGTTGAAAGCCAATGGTCTAATTTAATTATACTCACTTCATTAATTAAAGGATATATTTTTATTGAGTATAAAATATAATAACACAAATAATTGGGAAACTAATATTATCAAAAAGTTCTGGTCATTACAGATTACCCTTATCATGTTCATATCAATGACATGATAATTTATATGTGGAGTGATTATTTGTATAAAAAGTATATCCACACAAAGGGAAGTGAAAATTATAATATAAATAAATAAATATTGATTCCACTCATAATAATAGAATGAAATCTTTATTAATTAGAAGATTAAACCAAGGAATTGAAATTGGGTTAAAAAGTTCCCATACTGATTTGGTAACTAACGAAACATATAGCATATGAAAGAAGGATCGTACAATAAAGAGGAAAATACCCATAAATTAATGTATATTATGAAAAGAATAGAACCATGGGAATTACATACACCACACAAAAAGAAATAGTGGGGAACATATCATGAATCTCACAATAATAAGAAGTGAGTTGAAAACCCCTTAGCACGTTGTAATCAATTGAGTCGAATGACCAAAAGTTAATAACCACCAAATTAATCACAGAATACCATGAATATAAATAGAATCATGATAACATATATTGTAACACCCCAGGTAAATAAATAATATGACATTTTTATATTTATCCCTATTTGCGAAAAAATATTAATATTACTTTAAAGGGAACGCTATGCTCGATGGCGTACCCAATACACGACAACGAGTTCCTTTGAAATCTTACGTTGCACTCTAATAATAAAATAATATTATTTTAAATGGTAGTTAACGCCTAGAAATTGTAATGGAGGGAAAGAACAGAACTAACTAAAAAATTATTATGTATTTCTGTCAAATATTTTTACTTTTTACAATAAATGTTAGAGGATTAAAAATGCGAATGAATCCAATTTTTAAGCATAAACATTCTAATATTCTTTAAAAGGTCAATTAACCGCCTTTTGATGGCGAACCTCTTTTAAATACACTTTTTAACAATTTTATGTGTTATATTTGACAAAATAAAATTCTTCTTTAGAATCGGGACATCAAAATTTACTTTGTGTAAATTTTTGGTATTTTTTCGATAAAGTTCATTTTTTAATGAATAGTGAAAATGTTGTATTTTACTTCAAAACCACTATTTAATCTAATTTATTTATATGATAAGATTATATTTTGAATTGGTTTTAAGGTTAAATTATAATATATTTAAACCATTTAATCCAATTGTGGTCATTGGAATTAATTTCACTTTGAGATCGGACTTAAACTAGTGTCAATCTTTTGATACTTATTGTTTCATAAAAACACGATATTTGCTCTGACAGCGGGAATTAATTATTAAATTAATTAATGAAACTTATATGTTTTTAATTTTGTAAAATAGACTTCATTTTTTAATTCATAATATCAAATATAGCTTAGGGTGAAGATTTGGTTTTTTCTGAAGAACTTCAATTTTTGATGAATAGTGAAACCACTAAGTGGTACTTATAAAAACAGATTTTCCGTTTAAATGAAATTTTACCACCTCTGTATTTTGAATTTCAAAAATCTGACATACATGGTTTTCATTAAGAAGTAAAATAGGGTTCAATGGAATTAAAATAATTTTTTGGTGAATAGTAACTTTTAAGTTTTTAATTGCGATTAGAGGTAATTAGTGTAGTTTAAGGTAAAAATAATGTTTTAATAATATGAAATGAGCTTGAAACATGTCCTACCCTTATTGGATGTGTCATGTACGACCAAGAAAATCCATGGGTCAACTTGGGGACCCCATGGATCCACTTTGGAAGGAAAATGACATTATTATCTTTTTATTTAATGTAAAAGTAAAAATGACACAAACATGAGTCGTTTTACTAAAACAATTTTTAAATGAAGTTATACAAGACAGATTTCTTACTATAAATAGTAATTGGAAAGATAAAACGATTTCCGACATCATAGTAGTTTTTTTTATAATTTTTAGACATTAAATAAATTAAATTATTTATGACATCATGATGATGCAGTGATTAACTCATTATTTAACGATTTAAATAAAATGAAAAGATGATGTAAAAACTAAAACCTAAACTTTTCAAAAACCTATTGGATGTGTATATTTCTACCCCTTATCACCTTATCCTCGAATTATATCAATGTGGGACCTTTTAAATCTGAAACGCATTTTAAAATAAAGTATCATTTCTTTACTTTCCAAGAGTGCCCCTCCTCTCCTCTTATAAAAGGCCCCCACCACTATCACCTTACCCACACCTCTCAAGCCTTTGGATCGGCCATTCTCGGCCCATTTTGTCTCTTCACATCCCTCTCTTACTCCTAGAATCCTCAATTTGGGAATAATTCTTCCCAAGGAAGCCTTTGAGCTCAAATCAAAAATAGTTACCCGATTTTAAGGTAATGTCTTCACTTGTGTTCTTTTGTTTTATTTTGCTTCTCCAAACCCCTAAACTCTTTTTATTCATTTATTTTGTAACAAATCCAGTATCTTCAATATACTAGGATGTTTTTATAAGAATCATTATAGCTACACTTACACACACCTATATCAAATGGTTAATGAACATACTATTTTTGTGGATGGCGAATTTTGGCCTCACAAAACGATGATTGTTCAACACTCATATAACACCTTAAAAGGTGAACATTAAGATGTCACTATATTTATATATGATATATAATATTATTATTCTTTACTTAAGATCTTGTATTTTTCTTTTTTGTCATACCTTTATGGTTTCCATTGTGGGTAAACACGATAATTTCATTTTAGGAAGTGCGGACTACCGCCCCCTCAAAGTTATTTGATTCGTTAATGCCATATGTGGGATGTATAAAGGATGTATTTAAAGTTATTATATATTATTTATGTTACATATAAATTATGAATATAATTCTGGAATTAAAATATACATACCTCTCATTTGGTTTTAATTCCATTAATATGACATAGAAATGAAAGTAGCGTTCATGCGTACGTACGGCTTACCGTCTCCATGAACGGTGCATTTCATTTCTTACCAGTAAATGATTATGTAATATTATAAATACATGTATATTCTGGATATATATGATATATATGATATCCAAACCATGAATATCATTCTGGATATAATGAACCTTTGACCACATGAACAACATGTAATTGTAAGAAGTCCACTTTCAACATAAGAACCAAATATCGACAAAACAAACATTATTAACTTAAATGATTACATAATGTTTATAACATGGAAATAAGTGATATAAAAGGAATAATGAACTTTAAAAAGGTTCTTAATAAAGTGGAAATTAACTCATGTTTATTATTCATGACGTTAAAGAACGATCGAGTCAAGTCGGACCCGAGGTAAGGGATCCTACCCCTCCCTTTCTTTTTAAGTACACTCTTTTATGTCATTCCTTTTAAGCTCATCTCTCTTACGATTGGGATGTTCTTTAATATTACTACTACTGTAATTTTTATGTTCATATGATGAGAGACCCTATTCTCTCTCATTAATCCATTTTGGATGTTTTGAGTGGTGCCGTTAGGCTGCCAAATTTTTGTAAGAGATCTAACCTCTCTCTTTCTTTTTAAGTACTCTCCTTTATGTCACTTCTTTTAAGATCCTATTTTTTATGTTGGGGGATGTTATTTTATATTCATCTTTCTCCAATATTTATTTTAATATGATGAGAGACCCTATTTTATCTCATCAATCCATTTTTGTAAGTTTTAAGTAGCGCCGTTAGGCTGCTGAGTTTTCGTAAGGGATTTTTCATCTCACTTTTATTCCCGTGAGATTTATGAAAAATTTGCCACAATTTCCTTTGAGTGGTGTATTTAATGCCCATTATTTTACACATTGTGTAATATAATTTCATTTATCAGTATTTACATCAATGTTTTATTGTCCTTCGTTCACGGGGTGTATGTTTCAAAAGATACCCATGTCGGTAAGGGAACCTTTCACCCTCCTTTTTTTAAAAGACTTCTATTGAAATTTCTTTTAATTCACATAATATTATGTTGGGATATGTTCCTATATATCCTTATTTATTTAAATTTTATTTCCAAGTGATGAGATACCCTTTTTATCTCTCATCAACTCATTTTCTGAATTTTTAAGTGACGCTGTTAGGCTGTCAAATTTTTGCAAGGGAACTTCTTAATCCAATTTTGATTCTTTGGGATAAGATTGTACTCCTTGAATATATCGTTATATGAATATGTGTGAATAAACTCTGATTATTTTACACTTAATATCCACTTATATTTGGAGTATTATTTTGTCACACATATTTATGTAATTGATTTATCCTTAATCCAAGGATACTGTCTTTGTAAGGGACTTCGTCTCAATATCCATTCATTGTGGCATATTTTGTTTTATACACAACCTTCATTTATATGGTGTATAAACCCCTTTGACTTTTATGTTTATCCAAAGGTAATTTTTTTATACGAAGCGTTTTACTAAACGACAAAAGGGAATGTTTTTGTCGTACGTATGCGGCGACAACAACTTCTTCGCCGTCGTGACCATTATTTGAGTTTCGGCTTCCTCTACAAGCCATACCGTTTTTTTAAAGAAAAAAATGCCATGTTTTACTTTTCATTTATTTTGGTATTCAAAATGGTTTTCATAAGGTTTTTTATATCAATGTGTTTTATTGATATCTTATGATTGAAATGTGGAAATGTTATGTTTCCTTTATGCATGTATTATGTGGTACGATTATGTTATGGTTCTTGGGCATTGTTATGAAGATGGGTGGTTCCGTGAAAAACTAAGGGCGGGTGAGCCCATTATAGCTCTCCAATGCATTGGGTAATGCGAAGGAGTTAAACATTAAGGTTTCTCCAAAGAGATTTAGGGAATATACTGTAATGGGTATTCCAAACGTAACCAAGAGGGTTACTCCCTACGTAAGAATGTTATGAATGCTTCAAGTTACCCTTATGTCTTATGATTTCTATGATTTATTCATGATTTGATGAGGTATGTTAAAGTGCTTATGTTTTATGGGTAAAGTATGATTTCATTCTTATGTATACATGTACTCATGTTTCCTTTCCATATTTTTATATCCCTTACTGAGCTTTTTATGCTCATCCCAAGTTTTTGAAATGTTTTTTCACTGGTCAAGGGAAAGGTACATGATATGATGATAGTGTCAAGGAAGTGTCAAGAAAGAATCCATGTTTATTTTAAATATTTTTCCGTTGATGGGGAAAAATGAGTACTATCTTTTATGTAACCACTTTGTTTAAATGTGGAATGTAATTCATGATTTATGATCTAATTCTCTAAAACTCTAAACCTGAAAAGATCCTCAATGTGAATTATTCATTTAATTGAATATTAAGTAAGGTTTAAGGCTGGGTCCTTATAGTTGGTATCATAGGTCGGTTTAGACAACTTTAGGGATTAGGAGTTTTTGTTAGACACATGGTTAGTCCCTATATCTATTATTTCAGTTAAATCCTTTTTTATAAATTTTTTTCAGGACAAGTAAAGTCAGTTGCGAATGGAAGGAGAAGGATCTCAAACGACATTATTATCTCTTCCTGATGACATGCTTGCAATAATTATTGCAAAGTCATGTTCGGATGATTGTGAAACTTTTTCTAACATACAACTCACTTACAAGCAGTTGTTTGAGATATCAAACACCTCCACTATTCCTCGTTATCATCGTGGATCATGGGTTGTTTTTAGACAAATACTATTTTCACAATATTCTCATATTTTTAAGAAAGGTAAATATTATCAGGGTATTTTCAAATATTTTACCTTATCGCAAGAATTTGAAGCATATTATTATTTTAAAAATGGTGCTAAGGAAGGCGACCCTTGTGCAACCTATTTATATTTTATTTTAAAATATATTCTCTCAGCACATACTTATGGTATTTTAAAAGGACCAATAATAAAAAGTTTCAACTCAAATTATGTCCGACTATTTTATAGAAATCATGTTTTATCAGATGTTTTGGAATTATATATCATACATGATTATTTTCCAAAACTGTTTTCCTGTGAACACCCATATGACCCATGTTGTACATGTTGTATTTGGATAGAGGAAGCAAATTATTTTGAAGGATCTCTAAATCATTGTTGTAATGCATGGGACGTCTACCTACGTGAACAAGATGACAATGAAACCGACTGGACTCCATGATCAAGGTATGCTGTTATTCATTTTGGGAATCGTTTTATTTTATCTTATGGGGGTGAAATAATACTTCAAGAATCAATATGTTGAGATCATAATGAATTTGGATGAAAATGAGAGTTATAAGGAAACTATTGAGGTTAAAAAATGTTACGGTTATTTTTTGAGTTTTATAAAAAGGACAACATGCAGACTGTGTGACAACCCGTCGCGTCGGACAAATCTGTGGGAATTGAACCCACAACCAAAGTGTGACTGGTATTTCTCGCCTACCACTAGACTACGTGAAGTCCCTGGTTAGTTTGAATAATTCTTTTTAGTTAGATGATTTTATGAATTAATAGTAAGTTGATTTTGGGTTATCTATGAAAATTTATTAACCTATCATGGAGGATATGTGATTAGGTTAATTACTTTTCAATACTAGACTTTAAGAGAAATTGATGTTGTTTGGAGATGAATGTTACGATTTAACTTGGAAGACTATGTGACTAAATCCTTAAAATATTTGTGTTACAATACTTATTTGGATAATTTTATGGACAAATTGTTTATCGAATGGTCCTCGTTGAACTTTGGGTTTTGTTGGACAAATTTTTGAGATTAAGAATATATTTTCTTTTTATAAAGGGTTATCCTTTTCTGGATTATCTGATCTAGTACTAACCTTTTTAGTTTTAGTTTTGGTTAAAGTCTAAAGACATTGGAAGTATATAGTTCTCTTTTGTGGATTAGGTGATTTTCTAGATGTTGATTATAGTACTCTTAATGTGAACAAGTCTTCCTAAATACTCGTCTTTTAGAGAAAATATGAGTTTGTGTAAGGAATCTAATAAAAGTTGAAAGTCAAAATGATAAGTGATTATGTTTCCTTATGAATAAATTCCCCAATAAAAAGAAAATTAAAACAAAAATTTTGTCTATTAACTTTTCTTACTGGGGAATCGAATACCGTTTAACCCATCACCATTTTGTGATTTTCTTGTGGTTAACTTTCTCCTAAACATGTTTTCTATCACTCTCTATCAGAACATGACCCTATGTTTCCTCCTCCATGTCCATGTTTTCCTACATGGAATCCTAGTATGGGTTAACTCTGGTGACCTCTGTACTTCTCATTCTTTATTTTAAAGTGATTGTTTTACCGACTCTTTTTCCGATGTGGGACTTTTAATGGAGTTTCCAAGCCCAATTTTGAAATTGCGAGGATGCAATTCCCAAAAGGGGGGAAGGATATAACACCCCAGGTAAATAAAGAATATTACATTTATATATTTATCCCAATTTGTGAAAAAAAATTAATATTACTTTAAAGGGAACGTTATGCTTGATGGCATACCGAATACGTGACAACGAGTTCCTTTGAAATCTTACGTTGCACTCTAATAATAAAATAATATTATTTTAAATGGTAGTTAATGCCTAGCCATTGTAATGGCGGGAAAGAACAAAACTAACTAAAAAATGATTATGTATGTTTGTCAAATATTTTTACTTTTTACAATAAATGTTAGAGGATTAAAAATGCGAATGAGTCCAATTTGTAAGCATAAACATTCTAATATTCTTTAAAAGGTCGATTAACCGCCTTTTGATAGTGAACCTCTTTTAAATCCATTTTTAAACAATTTTATGTGTTATATTTTACAAAATAAAATTATTCTTTAGAATCGGGACATCAAAATTTACTTTGTGTAAATTTTTGGTATTTTTCTGATAAAGTTCATTTTTTAATGAATAGTGAAAAATGTTGTATTTTACTTCAAAACCACTATTTAATATAATTTATTTATATGATTAGATTATATTTTGAATTGTTTTTAAAGTTAAATTAGAATATAATTTTACCATTTAATCCAATTGTGGTCATTGAAATTATTTTCACTTTGAGATCGGACTTAAACTAGTGTCAATCTTTTGATACTTATTGTTTCATAAAAACACACTATTTGCTCTGACAGCGGGAATTAATTATTAAATTAATTAATGCAACTTATATGTTTTTAATTTTTTAAAATAGACTTCATTTTTGAATTCTAAATATTAAATATAGCTTAGGGTGAAGTTTTGGTTTTTTCGGAAGAACTTCAATTTTTGATGAATAGTGAAACCACTAAGTGGTACTTATAAAATCTGATTTTCCGTTTAAATAAAATTTTACCACCTCTGTGTTTTGAATTTCAAAAATCCGACATACATGGTTGTCATTAATAAGTAAAATTGGGTTCAATTGAATTAAAATAATTTTTTGGTGAATAGTAACTTTTATGTTTTTAATCGCGATTAGAGGTAATTAGTGTAATTTAAGGTAAAAATAATGTTTTAATAATACGAGATGAGCTTGACACATGTACTACCCTTATTGGATGTGTCATGGACGACCAAGAAAATCCATGGGTCAACTTGGGGACCCCATGGAGCCACTTTGTAAGGAAAATGACATTATTATATTTTTATTTAATGTAAAAGTAAAAATGATACAAACATGAGTTGTTTTACTAAAACAATTTTTAAATGGGGTTATACAAGTCATATTTTTGACTATAAATAGTCATTGGAAATTTAAAAATATTTCCTATATCATATTATTTTTTTATAATTTTTAGACATTAAATAAATTACATTATTTATTACATCATGATGATGCTGTGATTACCTCCTTATTTAACGATTTAAATAAATTGAAAAGAAAATGCAAACACTAAAACCTAAACTAGTCAAAAACCTATTGGATGGGTATATTTCGAACCCTTATCACCTTATCCTATAATTATATCAATTTGGGTCCTTTTAAATCCGAATCTCATTTTATAATAAAGTATCATTTCTTTACTTTCCAAGAGTGCCCCTCCTCTCCTCTTATAAAAGGCCCCCACTACTATCACCTTACCCACACCTCTAAAGCCATAGGTTCTGCCAAAATCTGCCCATTTTGTCTCTCCACATCCCTATATTACTCCTAGAAGCCTCACTTTGGGCAGAAGTCCTTCCAAGGAAGCCATTGAGCTCAAATCAAAGAGTTACCCGATTTTAAGGTGATGTCTTCACTTGTGTTCTTTTGTTTTATTTTGCTTCTCCAGCCTTCTAAACTCTTTTTATTCATTTCTTTTGTAACAACTTTAGTATATTCAATACAATATGATTTTTTTATAAGAAGAATTAGAGCTACACTTACACACACCTACATCAAATGGTTAAAGAACATACTGTTTCTGTGGATGGCGAATGTTTGCCTCACGAAACGATGATTGTTCAACACTCATATAACACCTTCAAAGGTGGCCATTAAGATGTCACTATATTTATATATGATATATAATATGTTTATGTTTTACTTAAGCTTCTGTATTTTTCTTTTGTGGCATACCTTTATGGTTTCCATTGTGGGTAAACACAATAATTTCATTTTAGGAAGTGTGGACTACCGCCCCCTCAAAGTGATTTGATTCGTTAATGCCATATGTGGGATATATAAAGGATGGATTCAAAGTTATTATATATGATGTATGTTACATATAAATGATGAATATAATTATGGAATTAAAATATACATACCTCTCATTTGGTTTTAATTCCACTAATATGACATAGAAATGAAAGTAGCGTTCATGCGTATGTACAGCTTACCGTCTCCATGAACGGTTCATTTCATTTCTTACCTATAAATGATTATGTAATATTATAAATACATGTATATTATGGATATATATGATATATATTATATCCAAATAATTAATATCATTCTGGATATAATGAACCTTTGACCACACGAACAACATGTAATTGTAAGAGGTCCACTTTCGACTTAAGAACCAAATATCGACAAAACAAACATTATTAACTTAAATGATTACATAATGTTTATAACATGGAAATAAGTTATATAAAAGGAATAATGAACTTGAAAATGGTTCTTAAGAAAGTGGAAATTATCTCAAGTTTATTATTCAGGACGTTAAAGAACGATCGAGTCAAGTCGGACCCGAGATAAGGGATCCTACCACTCTTTTTTTTAAGTACACTCTTTTATGTCATTCCTTTTAAGCTCATCTTTTTTATGATTGGGATGTTCTATTATATTACTACTACTGTAATTTTTATTTTCATATGATGATAAACCCTATTCTCTCTCATTAATCCATTTTGGAAGTTTTGAGTGGCGTCGTTAGGCTGCCGAATTTTTGTAAGAGATCTAAACTCTCTCTTTCTTTTTAAGTACTCTCCTTTATATCACTTCTTTTAAGCTCCTCTTTGTTATGTTGGGGGATGTTATTTTATATTCCTCTTTCTTCAAACATTATGTTAATATGATGAGAGACCCTATTTGATCTCATCAATCCATTTTTGTAAGTTATAAGTGGCGTCGTTAGGCTGCCGAGTTTTCGTAAGGGATTTCTCATCTCACTTTTATTCCCATCAGATTTATGCTACATTTTCCACAATTTCCTTTGAGTGGTGTATGTACTACCCATTATTTTACTCATTTTGTAATATAATTTCATCTATGAGTATTTACATCAATGTTGTATTGTGCTTCTTTCACGGGGTGTATGTTTCGAAAGATACCCATGTCGGTAAGGGAACCTTTCACCCTCATTTTTTTAAAGACATCTTTTGTTATGTCTTTTAATTCACATAATATTATGATGGGATATGTTCTTCTATATCCTTATTGATTTTAATTTTATGTCCAAGTGACGAGATACCCTTTTTATCTCTCATCAACTCATTTTCTGAATTTTGTAGTGACGCCGTTAGGCTGTCAAATTTTTGCAAGGGAACTTCTTAACCCAATTTTGATTCTTTGGGATAAGATTGTATTCCTTGAATATATCGTTCTATGAATATGTGTGAATAACCTCTGATTGTTTTACACTTAATATCCACTTATATTTGGAGTATTATTTTGTCACACATAATTATGTAATTGATTTATCCTTAATCCAAAGATACCGTCTTTGTAAGGGACTTCGTCTCAATCTCCATTCATTGAGGCATATTTTGTTTTATACACAACCTTCTTTTATACGGTCTATAAACCCCTTTTACTTTTATGTTTTTCCAAAAGGAATATTTTTTATACAAATAGTTTTACTAAATGACAAAAGGGAATGTTTTTGTCTTACGTATGCGGAAACAACGACTTCTATGCCGCCATGACCATTATTTGAGTTTCAGCTTCCTCTACAAGACATACCATTTTTTTAAAAGAAAAATAAATACCATGTTTTAATTTTCATTTATTTTGGTTTTGAAAATTGTTTTCATAATGTTTTTTTATCAATGTGTTTTATTGATATCTTGTGATTGAATTGTAGAAATGTTATGTTTGCTTTATGCATGTATTATGTGGTATGATTATGTTATGGATCTTGGGCATTATTATGAAGACGGGTGGTTCCGTGATAAACAAGGGCTGGTGAGCCCGTTATAGCTCTCTGATGCATTTGGTAACGTGAAGGAGTTAAACGTTAAGGTTTCTCCGAAGAGATTTAGGGAAAATACTATGATGGGTATTCCAAACGTAACCAAGAGGGTTACTCCCTACGTAAGAATGTTATGAATGACTCAAGTTACCCTTATGTCTTATGATTTCTATGATTTATTCATGATTTGATGAGGTATGTTAAAGTGCTTATGTTTTATGGGTAAAGTATGATTTCATTCTTATATATACATGTACTCATGTTTCCTTTCCATATTTTTATATCCCTTACTGAGCTTTTTATGCTCATCCCAAGTTTTTGAAATGTTTTTCACAGGTCAAGGGAAAGGTACATGATATGATGATAGTGTCAAAGACGTTTCAAGAAAGAATCCATTTTTTATTTTAAATATGTTTCCATTGATGGGGAAAAATGAGTACTATCTTTTATGTAACCACTTTGTTTAAATGTGGAATGTAATTCATGATTTATGATCTAATTCTCTAAAACTCTAAACCTGAAAAGATCCTCAATGTGAATTATTCATTTAATTCAATATTAAGTAAGGTTTAAGGCTGGGTCCTTATATATATCAAATGGAAGTACAAAATACACCATGAGAAATAAATAAATGGTGAACAATGTAAATCTCACGGAATTAAAAGTGAGATAAGAAACCCCTTACCTCATGTCTGAATTGACTCATATGTTCCATGTTCTTCCTTAATAATTAACTTAAGATAATTTCAACTTCCTTAAAAATATTATTCATGTTTATTATTCCTTTCATATAACTTATTAACTTTCTTTAACAATTATTTAATTATTTGAGTTCATATCAGACATTTTTTTGATGTTCAAAACTTTAATAAAAAATGAACTTGTTATAATTAAAAATTGTCCATGTGGTCGAAATTCCATTATCTCCATAATGTTATTGATTACTTAGATATAATATATATAATATATATATATTTTTTATTTGTATTTATAATATTCGATATCATTTGGAGGTAATAAATGAAACACCCCATTCATAGAGATAGTAAGTCGTACATACGTATAAACGCTACTTTTATTTCTATTTTATATTTAAAGGAATGAAAACATAATAATACATTGGTGTATTATAACTCCAGTATAATATCTATATTATGTAATTTAATTAACTCCATCCTTTACACATTACATGTATGGCATGAACGAGTCATATCACATTGAGGGGTGGTAATCCGCACTTCCTCAAATGAAATTATTGTATTTACCCATTATGGAAACCACAAAGATATGATATAAATGAAAAATAAATTACTATAGATACAATAAAAATATAATATATATCACATGTAAATACAATTATATATTAATGGTCACTATAATAGGTTGTAGGAGAAGATTGAACAATTATCGTTTCGTGAGGCAGTAGTTTGCCGTCCACAGAAACAGTATGTTCTTTACCCATAAGACAGAGGTGTGTGTAAGTGTAGTTTGAATAATTCTCATATCAACAACCTAGTATATTAAGGATAATTTTTTTATAAAATAAAGAAATAAAAAGTGTTTAGGGGGTTGGAGAAGTAAAATAAAATAAAAGAACTTAAGAGAAGACGTTGCCATTAAATCGGGTAACTCAATTTGGTTTGAACCAAAATGATTTCTTGAAGAGCCTTCTGTCTAATGTAAGGCTTCTAGGTGGAAGATATGAAACTTGAAAGATTATATGGGAAAAGGTTGGATGATACAAGGGGAGTGAGTGGTGTGAGTAATGGGTTATAGATGAGGGCTTTTCATAAGGGGGGGGGGAGGGGCTCTTTAGGAAAGTTTGAAAATATTATTTTATTATTTAATGATTTTCAGTTTCTAAAGGTCCAAAACATATTAAAGTCAAATATAAGAGGACTCTGCTTCGAAATAAAATCATCCAATAATAATTGGACAGGTTTTCGATGTTGTTTTAATCATTATAATCTTATTCATTAAAATCACTCATTAACAAGGTAAACACTGCATCATTATTGTGTCATAAATAATTTTATTTATTTAATGTATAAAAACTATAAAAAAATACCATGATGTAGGAAATATTTTTATCATTAAAATTAATATTTATAGTCAAAGAGGTAAATTATTTAATTAATGTAGGAATTTATTTACTAAAAGATATATGTTTTTGTCATTTTTTGTCATTACTTTAAATTAATTAAAATAAAGTGTCATTACCACTCTTAAGTGGCTCCATTGGGTCCCAAAATCGACCCAAGGATGGAAATGGTTGTTAATGTATCAACCAATAGGTTTAGGAAACTTGTTAGGGTAATTTAATATTATTAATATATTATTTTTACCTTGAAATACTAAATTTAATTTTAATTATGGTAAATAAAAGTCAAAAGTTACTATTCACCAAAAATTATTTTCATCTTATTGAAACAAATTTTACATACTAATAACAACCATGTATGTCGGATTTTTGAAATTTAATTCACATAAGCGGTAAAATTTCATTTAAATGAAATGTCGGTTTTTTAACTACTACTTAGTGTTTTCACTATTCATCATAAATTGATGTTTTTCAGAAAAATTCAAAAAATTCCTCCTAAGATATATTTGATATTCTGAATTCAAAAATTATTTATAATTTAAAAAATTGAAAACATATTAATTTCATTAATTAATTTAAAATTAATTCCCATTTTCAAAACAAAAAGCGTGTTTTTTCAGAAATAATAACTATCAAAAGATATGGACTTTTTTAGGTTCAATTTCAAAGTGAAATTACTTCTAATGACCAAAATCAGATTAAATGGTAAAAATATAATATAATTAAACTTTAAAACTAATTTAAAAAATAATTTAAACTTATAATGAAATTAGATTAAAAGACAGTTTTGAATTAAAATACAGTATTTCTCACTATTAATTAAAAAATTAATTTTATCAGAAAAATACCAAAATTTTACCAAAATTAAATTTTCATGTTTCAGTTCTAAATAAGAATTTTATTTTGTCGAATAGAATATATAATAGTGATAAAATTAGATTAAAAGGTGGTCTCCATCAAAAGGCGGTAAATCGATATTTTAACGAATAATAGAGTATTTATGCTTAAAATTAGATTCATTCACATTTCAATCCTCTAAACATTATTGGATAAATGTAAAAATATTTAAAAAACATGTATAGTCATAATATTTTTAGTTCTATTCATTGCCTCTAATAAAACTTCTATACGTTAACAACCATTTAAAATAATAATATTATATTATTATATTTTTCAATATGACTCAGCATTGTGTGCAACATGGGACTTAGGAAAAACCCATTATTATGTGCCAGGTATGCCATTTAATATAGAATCCCCTTTAAAATAAAATTAATATTTAATTCAAAAATATTAATAAATATGAAAATTTCATATTCTTTATTTTCCTCGGATGCTACATTATGTTTTTTATGAAAAGTTTAACTTTACTTGAAATAACTTTCTTTGTAACATTCAGCATATGATCTCAAATACTTGATGAAAAGAATTGTAGTAAATTATAATATATTTCATCAATCATATGATGAGAACATGATAAACAAAATATTTTTAAAATATATTTATTATATCCAAATATAGAAGTACATTAATCATTCGTCTTTAGTTTCTTCAATAACATATGCTTAACATTGATCCCTTAGCTTATTTGGAGGTATATTCTCTTGATTTTTGGGGAATTAATTTGCATAGTGACCCATATTCTTATAGTTGTAACCATGAATAGTTGATATTTTATTATTACCTTTGAATTCTTTCTCCTGGTGACCCTTTTCTCCACACTTATAACAAAATATCATTCCTTTTAAGCATTTCCCTGGGTGATTACTTCCATAGTTCTCACACAATGGAGATTTTTCAAACTTATTCTTCTTATTTGAGGAATTTCCTTTTTTATGCTCATAATTCCTCTCCTTCTCATGGTTTCCTTTAAATTCATAGGATCTTGATAATTATTCTTATATCTTGTTGTCACATAAAATTTTCTCTTTGTATGATGAAAAATCTTAGAAACCAATTACCTTCAAATAAATGGCTTAATTCTTTCAAATAAATGGACTATCTTTCATTATATGTTGTGTATAGAATCTATAGAATACCTGGCTAACCTTGTAAAGGTATCTTCATAATATACTACACCAACTTCTTCTTTTTCCATTAAGCTATGTATCTTCCTCTTCATCTAGATTTTTTTATCATGAGGGAATTATTTATGAAATAATGTTTCCTTAAAAGTAATCCATTAAAAGAGTTTTATTTATTCTTCCTCTATAATATTCTAGAATGAGGACCACCATTGATCAGCATCACCTTAGATACAATACAGTACAAGTGTAACATTTTTCTTCTCACCACATCCTAATTCCATAAATATCATTTCCAAATATGTAATAAATTCCAGAGGTAAAATTGGATTAGTGGTCCCCCTAAATGATTGGGGATTATGTCACATAAGGTATTCCAACATTGGATATTCTTTCTGTGTAATAGGTTTCTCAATTTGGGGAAGGTTATTTTTCATATCCTGATTAATTTTCCTAAATATTTCCATAATTTTCACTATTCTAATACCAGCTGTATTGGTTTTATCTAAAAGAAAATCTATATATTTTATATGAGTATTAACACCATTTGTCCTTCAAATATTTATTTCTAAATAATGGAATAAACTATATTAATTCATAAAGTTATAAACATTTTATAATTCTAAATATGTTATAACACATAAGATAAATTGAACAATGTATGCATAGCTAATCTCATAATCATAAAAATGATTTCATTGGGAATATATTTTAATCCTTCATAATGGTTTATAAGGAAAACATTAATTATCTTAAATATATCCCCTAGTAGTGTCAAAAAAGTTGTGTAGTGAGGCTAGTTTTCATATATGAGGTTACATCAAGTTAGGTCTGACTCACATTGTTTGTGTTGTTACTAATATGTACATCTATGTTACAACCATGTCCACTTGTAGTATCCAAACATGGATGTATTTTTAGGAATACCCAATATTCCATTCCAAATTCTAGGATTTTATTTTATACATATCCTTAATTTCTATCTTAGAGTTCTGTTACTTAATATATGTTTTCTAAATATAGTTTCTAAATTTGCTGATAAACTTCCTTTGTTGACAACTGTAATGCCCCAACCCTAGAAGACTGGATTTGGTGGAATATTTTATTCGACTAGAATGATTACAAGGAATATAATTCAAAGGATTCATTAGTATAATAGTCTTGGAAATCCAAATTATATACATGATTCCCATAATACATTTTGGAAATATAAAATTAAAACAAGATATATAAAAAATGTAATAAACTTCATCCTTGAACACATATTCAATGATTTTTTCCTCATAACCAGAGTAAAGGAAACATAATAAGGGTGATCTCAAATTCCAAGTAAGGGTAATTAAAGGGGATAAATAAGGAATGGAAAAATAATTAATATATTATAAATTCCATTCAAATACCTTGATAAGAAAAAATCAATATTGTATGGTAAGAAATTGGAACACAAGTCATTTAGTCAACGAAATAATAATTAAATATATCCATAAATATAATAAAGAAAAATATCATGGATGAATAATAACTAATACTAAATGAGTTAAATTCTTAATTATTGTAATCCATGTTTCCTAGGTATATGGAACCATTACAGTTAGGACCCTTCACCAGACGGTTTAGCTATCAGGTAAAAACCCATCTATTTTGGCCAACTATTTTTTCTCATGAGACTACTGATGCATCGAGGGGATACCTATAACTAAATCCCCCCTGTTTCATACCTATCTAAATAATTCCTAATATATAATAATAAAAATAAATAATGTGCGTTATCAAATATCCGTAGTGAATAAATAATGCATATTTCTCAATAATTCCCCAGTTAATCAAATTACTATCAAAGTGAACATCGTATGTAAAAATGATATATAGTTTAGGAAATAATAATATTAATTGTAGTGGAATATGGATATTAAAGTAAATTTAAAATGTAAAATGGTTAAAATAAAGATATTTTTTCATAAAAAATTACAATCCCAAAAGGAATTGAGATAATAATGCTAATGACTAAGAAAATTCATTAGGAGTATGGTCTTAAAACATTCTAAAGTGTCCCATCCCACATTTAAACATTTAAATCATAATACCAATAAAGTAATGAAAATAAATGAAACTAAAAATATCATTATATTAAATATATTCATGCTATAACTAGTCAAATGGTATTATATATATCATGAAATGTGAATTTGAGTATATTAACAAATAAGTCTCAATGGAGTGTAGATTGAGAATAAATCCCTTCCCTTAACATTCATTTTGGTGTGTGGTATTTATCATCGTATATTGTGGTTTGAAATATGTTAATAACTTATAAAATAACCATTCCCATTTTTATAATATCATATATTAACTTCTTATAATATTTTATTACTCGTTTGTAAACACTCTTTCAAAATTTTAACTCTTTTGGGTGTTAATTTCCTAGTTTTTTCAAGTATGTCTCTACTTGTAATTTGTTTTTACTATTACATAGATCATGATTAAATAATATAAATAATTTCAACCATTATTTTACTATCATATATATTTAGTACATATGTATTTAGAATAATCCATATTGTTTTGAGATAATTAATGTAATGTAGTGTTCATTGAGACTGTAGGGCGTACATATACATGAACACTAATTTCATTTCTTTGTCATATTAAAAGGAAAAAATTAAATGATATTCCTATATATTATAATTAAATTATCATATATTTGTTATATATGTTACATAGTTTTATTTAAATCATTCTTAATATGTTCCATGTATAGAATCAATGAATCATATCGCTTTAAGGGGGAAGTAGTCCACACTTCCACAAATGGTGATATCATATTTACACAAAATGGAATATATTAATGTATGTGTTATAAAAGAATTAAATGAGAATAAATGCATTATAAATATCATATATATCATATATAAATATATTTTCCATCATAATGACCACCATGAGAGGCAGTTAAGGAATAATGAATAATCACTGTTTCGTGACGCAACAATTCATCGTTCACACACTACTGAAAATTAAGCCTTTACCAATAGTTTGAAACCGTTGGTACAGGCTGCCAAACCATTGGTATATCGTATACCAACGATTTGGCCTATCTTTGGCAAGTAAGGTGTGGCAGTAGCCCATTACCAACAGTTTTTTTATAACTGTTGGGAAAGGCAGTGTAATTGGAGTATTGCCAATGGTTTGTAAAACTATTGGCAATACTGTTGCGTAATCCTATTTTACCAATAGTTTAAATATTCATTGGTATATAGAAGTATTTCCTTGTTTTACCAATGGTTTTAGTAAACCGTTGGTAAAAATATCTACACCACTATACCAACGTTTTTAGTAAACCATTTGTATAGTGTATTACTAGAAATTCCCACCACCTAAAATCTCCCCCACTACACACTCAACTACACACCTACATACACTCATAATAGCAACAACAACACCTGCTATAGCACACAAAAGCACATTAAAAAAGGATACTATTATAACCATGGAATTTACCACAATTATAATCATGTATATGAACCCAATTACCCTATGCCATACGGAATTCATAATTCATTTCTCAATTGAATACGTGCAGAATGAATTATGTAATGAATTCTGAATTATGAATCAATAACACATAAAAAATTTATTATATTGCATACAGAATTTTGAATTTTATATAACACATATATAATATGAAATATAAGGGGTTGGGGTGTCTTGGGAGGTGGGGGTGTCCATGAGTGAGGGGCTGTCCACGGGGGTGGGGGTGTCTAGGGGGTGGGTTATACAGAATTAAGAATACAGACAAAATTGCATTTTCTATAACACATAGACGATTGAATTCATAAATTAGATGCTAATAACCCCAAAATAAAGTATCAATATAATCCGAATACGTTTGGCCAGGTTTCCGTATAATAGTTTTTTTACATAAAATGATGTCCATTTTAAACAAAAGACATAAACATAGAGTGATACCGGCCACACCATGCCCTGGGTTGAGGCGGGGTTGACTCTTACATGTCATAGATGAATCATGGATTGTTTTCATAATGTATCAATAGAATCTGAAAGTGTTTGGTTGGTTTTTTGTATGTCAGTTGTTGTTTTCATTTAAAATGTTTTCCATTTCAAATAAAGGTGAGTCACTTTGAGTGGTGTCGGCCACACCACACCTCAGATTGAGGCAGGGTTGACTCTTACACATCACATATGACCCATGGTTCATTTTGATAATTTATCAACACAATCTAAATATGTTTGGTGATTTTTCCTTATTCTAGTTGTTGTTTTCACATAAACTCTTGTCCATTTTCAATAAAAGTTAGCCAATTTGATTGGTTGCGGCTACAATGGCCCTTATATTGAGATGGGGTTGACTCGTACACATCAAATATGACCCATGGATCATTGACCTAGATTTTCAATAGAATCTGAATGTGTTCGGTCAGTTTTCCGTATGTCAATTGTTGTTTTCACTTAAAATGATGTCCATTTTAAACAAAAAAGAGACACTTTGAGTGGTGCCGGCCACACCGTGCCTCGGTTTGAGGTGGGGTTGACTCATACATGTCACATATGACCCATGGATCATTGTCCTAAATTTTAAACAGATTCTGAATGCATTTGGTCAGTCTTCCATATGTCAATTGTTGTTTTCACTTAAAAAGATGTTCATTTTAAACAAAAGAGAGACACTTTAAGTGGTTCCATCCACACCACATTTCAGAATGAGGCGGGGTTGACTCTTACATGTCACATATGACCCATGGATAGTTTTCCTAATGTTTCAATAGAATCCAAATGTTTTTGGTCGGTTTTCCGTATGTCAATTGTTGTTTTCAATTAAAATGATGTCCATTTTAATCAAAATAGAGATACTTTGAGTGGTGTCGGCCACACCGCACATCATATTGAGGTGGGGTTGATTCTTAAACATAAGAAATGACCCATGGATCGTTTTACTTAAGTATCAACACAATCTGAATGCGTTTGGCATACATTTGACCGTCAAACACATGTTTTGTCCATTTACGACATGTGGTGTGCATTTTCAGCCATCGCGGTCACATGACACCTCCGATTGATGTGCCATCTGGAATACTATTTCAGAATTCAGATGCCATTTGTTTTCGTTTGAATTCATTACATTCTGAGGTCGTTTGGCCAGTATTGACCACCCCACACACATTTTTCAAGCGTGTGAAACACCTAAAAACACATATTCAGTCGTGTCGCACAAACCGCACATCTGAATGATGTGTCGTCTCCTCGTACACCACACTAATAATAATTAGGGTGTTTTTGTTTGATTTCAAGTCATTATGATGTCATTCGGCATGCATTTGACTGCTAAACTCATGTTTTGGCCATTTACGACACGTGGAATATGTTTTCGGCCACCGTGGTCACACAACACCTTCTATTGACGTTCCTTCTAGCTGACCATTTCAAAATTTACCCAACCTTTTTTTTGTCAGATTTCATGGAATTTTGAGGTCGCCGGTATCGACCACCCCACGCATGTTTTTCAAGTGTGCCAAACACCTAAAAAACACATATTCATCCGTGCCGGAAAAACCGTGCATCTAAATGACGTGTTGTCTCCTTGTACACCTCACGAATAATAATTAGGGTCTTTTCGTGTGATTTCAAGTCATTCCGATCTCATTCATCATGCATTTGACCATTAAACACATGTTTTGGCCATTTACGACACGCGGAGTGCGTTTTTTGCCACCGCGGTCACACGACTCTTCTGATTGATGTACCATATGGCTGACCATTTCACAATTCACCCACCCTTTATTGTTGTCCAATTTTGTGGCATTCCGAGGTCGTTCGGCTGGTTTTGACCACCCCGCGCATGCTTTTCAAGCATGCCAAACACCTAATAAACATATTCAGTCGTTCCGTGAAAACCACATGTCTGAATGACGTGTTTTCTCCTCATACACATCATGAATAATAATTAGGGTCTTTTAGTGTGATTTCATGTCATTCTGATGTTGTTCGGCATGCATTTGACCATTAAATGCATGTTTGGTCCATTTACGACATGCAGAGTGCGTTTTTGGCCACTGCGGTCACACGACACCTCCGATTGATATTCCTTCTGGCCAACCATTTTACAATTCACCCAACCTTTGTTTTTGTCCGATTACATGAAATTCCGAGGTTGTTCGGCCGGTTTCGACCACCCCACGCACGCTTTTCAAGTGCGTCAAACACCTAAAAAACACATATTCAGTCGTGTTGTGCAAACCGCGTGTCTGAATGAAGTGTCTTCTCTTAGTACACCTCAAGAATAATAATTAGGGTGTTTTCGTGGGATTTCAAGTCATTCGGATGCCGTTTGGAATGCATTTGACTGTAAAATGCATGTTTTGGTCATTTACGGCATGCTGAGTGCATTTTCGGCCACTGAGTTCACACGACACCTCTGATTGATGTGCCGTCTGGAAAACCATTTCACAATTCACCCATCCTTTGTTGTTGTCCGATTTTATGGAATTGTGAGGTCCTTTGGCTAGTTTCGACCACCCCACCCATATTTTTCAAACGTGCCAAACACATAAAAAACACATATTCAATCGTTCCATGCAAACCATGTGTCTGAATGACTATATGTCTCCTCTTACACATCATGAATAATAATTAGGGGGTTTTCATGTGATTTTAAGTCATTCTGATGTCGTTCGGCATGCATTTGACTGTTAAACGCATGTTTTGGCCATTTACGACATGCAGAATGTTTTTTCATCCACTGTGGTAACACGACACCTCCGATTGACGTGTCGTCTAGCCGACCATTTCACAATTCACCCACCCTTTGTTTTTGTCCGATTTCATGGCATTCCGAGGTTGTTCGGCTAGTATTGACCACCCCACGCACGTTTTTCAAGCGTCCCAAACACCTAAAAAACACATATTCAGCCGTGTTGCACAAAACACACCTCTGAATGATGTGTCATCTCCTTGTACACCTAAAAAATAATAATTAGGGTGTTTTTAGGTGATTTCAAGTCATTCCGACGTCGTTCGGCATGCATTTGACCGTTAAAGGCATGTTTTGACCATTTACGGCATGCGGAGTGAGTTTTCAGCAACCATAGTCAAATGAAACCTCTGATTGGCGTGTCATGTGGCCGAACATTTCACAATTCACCCACCATTTTTTTTCATTCGATTTCATGGCATTACGAGGTCATTCGACCAGTTTTGACCACCCCACGCACGCTTTTCAAGCGTTCCAAACACCTAAAAAACACATATTCAATTGTGTCGTGAAAACCGCACGTCCTAATGACGTTTCCTCTCCTCGTACACCTCATGAATAATAATTAGGGTGTTTATGTGTCATTTAAAGTCATTTTGATGTTGTTTAGAATGAATTTTACCATTAAATGCATGTTTTGGCCATTTACGACACACAAAGTGCGTTTTCGGCCACCACGGTCACACGACACCTTCGAATAATGTTCCGTCTAGCTGAACATTTCCCAATTCACCCACCCTTTGTTTTCGTCTGATTTCATGGCATTCTGAGGTCATTCGGCCTATTTTGACCATCCCACGCATGCTTTTCAAGCACGGCAGACCCCTAAAAACACATATTCATCTGTGATGCGAAAACCATGCATCCAAATGAAGTTTCGTCTCATTGTAAACCTCACTAATAATAATTAGTGAGTTTTAATGTGATTTCAAGTCATTGCGATGTCGTTCGGCATGCATTTGACCGTAAAACCAATGTTTTGGCCATTTACGAAATGTTGAGTGTGTTTTCGGCCACCGCGGTCACACGACACCTCTGATGGAGGTTTCGTCGGGACAAACATTTCACAATTCACCCACCCTTTTTTGTCGTCCAATTTAATGGAATTATGAGGTCATTCAGCCAGTTTTGACCACCCCATGTATGTTTTTCAAGCGTGTCAAAAACCTAAAAAACACATATTCAGCCGTGCCGCGCAAACCGTGAATATTAATGATGTGGCGTCTCCTCTTACACCTCATGAATAAAAATTATGGTGTTTTTTTGTGATTTCAAATCATTCTGATGTCGTTCGGCATGCATTTGACCGTTAAACGCATGTTTTGGCCATTTATGACACGCAGAGTGCGTTTTAGGCCACCGCGGTCACAGGACACCTTCGATTGATGTGTCTTATGGCCTACCATTTCACAATTCACCCAACCTTTGTTTTTGTCCAATTTCATGGCATTACAATGTCGTTCGGCCAGTTTCAACCACCTCACGTATGATTTTCAAGCATGTCGAACACCTAAAAACACATATTCGGTCATTCTACGTAAACTGTGTGTCCAAATGACATTTTTTCTCCTCGTACACCTCACTAATAATAATTAGGGTTTTTTCGTTAGATTTCAAGTCATTCCAATGTCGTTTGGCATTAATTTGACCATTAAACGAATGTTTTGTCCATTTATGACACGCGGAGTGCATTTTCAGCCACCGCTGTCACACAACACCTCTGATTGACGTGTCGTATGGTGATCATTTCACAGTTCACCCACCCTTTGTTGTCGTCCTATTTCATGGAATTTTGAGGTCGTTCGGATTTTTTCGAAAACCCCACGCACGTTTTTCAAATGTTCCAAACACCAAAAAAACACATATTCAGAAATTTTGTGCAAACCGCACATCCGAATGATGTGTCATCTCCTCTTAAACCTCAAGAATAATAATTAGGGTGTTTTAGTGTGATTTCAAGTCATTCTGATGTCGTTCGGCATGTATTTGACTGTTAAATTCATGTTTTGGCCATTTACGACATGCAGAGTGTGTTTTCGGTCACCGTAGTCACACAACACCTCTGATTGACGTGTCGTCTCTCCGACCATTTCACAATTAACCCACCCTTTGTAGTCGCCCGATTTCATGGAATTCTGTGGTCGTTCGACCGGTTTCGACCACCCCACGCATGCTTTTCAAGCGCGCCAAATACCTAAAAACACATATTCAAACATGTCGTGCAAACCGCATGTCCAAAGTATGTGTCATCTCCTGGTACACCACACGAATAATAATTACAGTGTTTATGTGTGATTTCAAGTCATTCCGAAGTCCTTCTTCATGCATTTAACTGTAAAACGCGTGTTTTCTCCATTTACGACACGCAGAGTGCATTTTAGGCCAGTGCGGTCATATGACACCTCTGATTGACATGTCATCTTGCTGACCATTTCACAATTCATCCACCCTTTGTTGTCATCCGATTTCAAGGCATTCTGAGATCGTTCGGCCAGTTTCGACAACCCCACACATGCTTTACAAGTGCGCCAAACACCTAAATACACATATTCATCTGTACCGCACAAAATATGTGTCTGAATGACGTGTCGTCTCCTCTTACACCTCACGAATAAAAGTTGGTGTGTTTTCTTGTGATCTAAAGTCATTCCAATTTCGTTGGGCATGCATTTGACCATTAAACAAATGTGTTGGCCATTTACGACACAGGGAGTGCATTTTCGGCCACCGCGGTCACCCAACACCTCTAATTAATGTGTCTCCTGGCCGACCATGTTACAATTTAGACACCCTTTGTTGTCATCCGATTTCATGGCATTCCGAGGTTGTTCTGCCAGTATCGACCACCCCACACACGTTTTTCAAGCGTCCCAAACACCTAAAAACACATATTCAGTCGTGTCGTGAAAACCGTGTGTCCGAATGACATGTCATCTCCTCGTACACTGCACGAAAAATAATTAGGGTGTTTTCGTTTGATTTCAAGTCATTCCAATGTCGTTCGGCATGTATTTGACCGTTAAAAGCATGTTTTGGCCATTTACGACACATGGGGTGCATTTTCAGATAGTGCGGTCACACGATACCTCCGATTGACGTGCCGTCTGGCCGACCATTTCAAAATTCACCCACCCTTTGTTTTTTTCATAGTTCATGACTTTCTGAGGTCGTTCAGTCGGTTTTGACCACCGCACACATGCTTTTCAAGTGCGCTAAACACCTGAAAAACATATTCAGCTATGCCACGCAAATCGTGGGTCTGAATGACATTTTTTCTCCTCGTAAACCTCATGAATAATAATTAGGGTGTTTTGTGTGATTTAAATTCATTCCGATGTCATTCGACATGCATTTGACAGTTAAATGCATGTTTTGACCATTTACGACACGCAAAGTGTGTTTTCGGCCACCACCATCACACGACACCTCCAATTGATGTGTCTTATGGCCGCACAGTTCACAATTTACCCACCATTTGTTGTCATCCGATTTCATGGAATTTCAAGGTCGTTCGGCTGGTTTTGACCACCCCACAAACGCTTTTCAAGAGCGCCAAACACCAAAAAACACATATTCAGCCGCAGCACGCAAAATGGACGTCCAAATGACGTTATGTCTCTTCTTAAACCTCACAAATAATAATTAGATTGTTTTCATAAATTATCTACACAATCCGAATGTGTTTGGTTGGTTTTCTGTATGTCGGATGTCGTTTTCACGTAAAATGTTGTCCATTTCAAAGAAAAGTGAGACAATTTGAGGTGTTCCGGCCACACCACGCCTCAGATTGAGGAGGGGTTCACTCGTACACATCCAAAATGTCTCATGGATCATTTTCCTAAAGTTTCAACAAAATCAGAATGCATTTGGTCAGTTTTAAATATGTCAGTTGTTGTTTTCACTCAAAATCTTGTCCATTTCAAATAAAAGTGAGACACTTTGAGTGGTACCGGCAACACCGCACCTCAGATTGAGGCGGGGTCGACTCATACATGTCAAAAATGTCACATGGAACATTTTCCTAAATTATCAACACAATCCGAATTTGTTTGGTTGGTTTTTCGTAGGATTTTTTTACTTAAAAGATTATACATCTTAAACAAAATATAGACACTTTGAGTGGTACTGGCCACACCGTGCCTCGGATTGAGGTGGGTGGGGGGTTGTCCAGGGTCCAGGGAGGAGGGTGGGGGGCTGTCCGGGGTCCAGGAAGGAGGGTGGGTAATGTATCTAAAACTCTATCTAGGTATCATACATCGAATTCCAATAGGACTGTGAACCACCGCGGGGTGTCATCCTGGAGAAGGTCCAAATCATGGAATTACCGTGGTGTGACAGTAGCATGATCGTGGCGTGACCGTGGCGTGACTGCAGCGTGACTGCGGGGTGACCGCGGGGTGACTGCGGTGTGTTGGCCCGATCTTGTGAAATCCACGGGGCATCATCTTCCAGCCAGGATTCCAAATAAATCCTATGTAGTTGTCCTTCACATTATAGAAACTGATATTATGTTATAAAAAACAGACACTTGATTCAGGATTTTTGTATGATAAAGTTATATATTTTATGTCCTTTGTTTTTAAAATTGGAACTATGTTGTTGAAACTACTAATTTAGAGTCAAATTTTCACACCCTAAACTATCACTGTGAGTTTTCACTGACAGCGCACCTCTTTTGGAGGGGTTTTATTATAAAAACATTACATTATTTATCAAATGAAACAATTATATTAATGAAAACTTATTCAATATATGCAATTCAATCTAATTATGCAGAATTAAGAAATAAACTAAATTCAATTTAAAGCATTCTTAAATTAACGAGGCTTCCATATTTGGTCAAAAATAAAGAGTTATACAGAATTAAAAAATATCCATACCAGAGTGAAAACCCAGGTTCAAAAATAAAGAGTTATACAGAATTCAAAAATGTAATGGATCAATCTCCCCATGATCACCATCAACATCACCACTGTCATCATCAGCCACATCCTTTCCCCCATATCTATCCTCGTCGTCTTCCTTGTCCTCGTCCTCATCCTCTCCCTCGGCCCCATCCTCGCCCTTAGCCCCATCCTTGACCTCAGCCCCATACTTACCCTCATCCTCATCCTCATCCTCTCCCCCGTCCTCTTCAGCATCCTCTTCATCACCCGGAACATCATCATGTTGACCGCCACTAGAAAATCCACCCGGGGCATTGGATAATGCACCCATCAACAACATATATGTCTGACAAGCCGCACTGGCCTCTGGTAGAAGTGATGAAGATAAAGCTTTGATCAGTTTCATATATTCTTTCTCCCACGTTTAAACATGTTATTCCAAATCTGTGACCCTTTCATCAGACATTCTTGCATGCTACATGACCTATTCCAACTTGGTCGTACTAGAATGGATACTTGGAGAGGACTAATACCTCGTTGGGACAATATTGTTACTAGGTTGGTACCATACTCGACAAGAGTTCTCATCTCCCAAATCCTGATATAAATGATCGTGTGGCCGAAAATTTTCCGGCTCCAGGACATCAAGGGCCTCTAAATCATCCTGTTAATAATATTAAAAGATTATTAAATTTCAAAATAGATATTAAACTTTGAAATAAACAAATTAAAACTTACAATCTTTTCTTATTTTGGTTCATTAACCGTAGTTCCATCTTTTTTCCTTCTACTCGAGCAAAACGATTTTTCTCAAGGGATACGTCCTTCAATATTCAATTTGTGATTCTGTAATGAAATTGAAAAAATATAAAGAGAAACTATAATCATATATTTAATATTCAATAAATCACATAATTTATGTAGGAAAAAATAAAAATGGAAAGTCCTAAATAAAAATTATAAATATATATATCGTACCAGCTGCCTCTCATGATCTGGCATAGTTGTGCACCCCAAAGTGTGGAGGTATTACATTGAATCAATGTTTTTTTTGTTCTTTTAGAATATTACTATATAATTTTTAATAATAACTAAGATAATATTAATGAAAAATATGAAAACTGTCATTTAAATACCTCAACTGGGATTAATACCTTAAATTTGGCAGTCGCCCAATGGGTAATAATTTGGCGATATTGCTCTATCGGGAAGTAATCCATGATAGGTAATGTCTCCAACTATGAGCCCACTATATCACACCAGCCAACATACACCTCATGCTTATAATCTCTCTAAATCTCTCCTACCTCCTTTAAACGTGCTGGTTTTGCACCTTCTCCATCAGGTAAGTTAAACCGAAGCTGACACCCAAAAGATTAATTCATATAAATACAAAAGGAAATAATACATTAAATCCAATAGATTTTTTACCCATATTTGTGCCCACGCATTATCCTTGACTTCATGTCACAGATTTCTCCAAGAGAGTGGGATGACTGGAATGATGTCATAGTATTTGGAAAGCGTCACCAAAAAAACCCAGACATTCCTGCCCAGATTTATCAATCATCTCTCCATCATCATTGTATTCAACCGTCAACTGTGTTTGGCAGTTCTATACTGCACACAAGTGAGTACGCCCCCTTCCCCTCCTCCTATCAGTAGATGAATCTGTTATTAATGAAAAAAAATATTAGTATAAGTTATAACAAAAATAAATTTTGGTGTAAAAATTTGTTAGAGTTATATAAATATACATGTGGTAGTCAGATCAATGGGTGTCACTGGATGTGCAGAAACTAAAGGAATATCATGTACAGGCGGAGTGTCCCTCAGTTTATGCTCCTCATCCACATACTATGTCGGAGCAGGAGTCGAAGAAGGTGAAATATAATAGCTTGGAGATAATGAACCAGAATCAAAAGATGATGGCACAGATGTATGGCCTACTGGTAGTGTAAACATCAGAGGCCTAAATATCTTGTGTGTCCCTAAAGACACACCAGGATCAAAATGGGGCATAGAAGATACGTTTGTGGTAGGGGCATAGTCCAATCGGGTACGACCACTGGATCGTCTAACTCTCAAACCACGAGCCCTCATACCACTGTCCCCAGTACCAAGACCACCAGATGATCGTTTAATTCTGACACCACCCCCAGCGAACACAAGCCTCTGTACTAGGATCAATATCAAACACCTCGTCAGATATCTCTCGTCTAGGGGGTGGATCCTGAAAAAAAAGTTTAGCACAAAAGTAAACACATGATATTATAAGTTACTGAAATATATATATATATGAAATAAAATACTCACAATAGGGATGAGTGGAAGAATGCTCATCTCTGTCATGCGACGATTATTTTTTGTCATCTTTTTCAGCCGCCTCTATTCAATGGTTGTCATTTCCTGTAATGAAAACAAATATGGAAGAAATTAGAAACAGATAACTAATTTTTAACCCAAAAAAAATATAGAAAAAATATTCTGATAAAAAAACATAAAGAAACATAATATTTATTAGGGATAGGCCATGTATATTTACATGGCTATCCAAGTCATGTAATTTGTACATTCCCATGTACATTCCTAGCACACTAGATTATCGTAGACACCATGTCAACCGTTATACACACCATGTGAACCCTTATACCATATCTTCATTATTATAACCATTAATAACAACTTATTAAACAACATCACTTTTCAAAGATAATAAAATTGAACATAAATCAATAATAATAATGGATATATCAAGTATAATGAAGTCTTACTATATTACATCCTAAATGACCACCCACAACCATGATTAATTACCACAAAGATCCCCTTTCGGCCAAATAAAAATTGAAAACAACATAACTTGTCAAATATAATCAAATTGAACATAAATCAATAATAATATTAGATATATCAAGTAAAATGAAGCCATAATATATTACATCTTAAATGACCACACACAACCATGATTAATGAACACAAAGATCCCCTTTCGGCCAAATCAAAAGTAAAAACAAGAACACATAACTGTAGAACAACAAAATCAAGGAATCACTTACAGATTTGATGTTTAGAAGAAAACAATTCATTGATTGATGATGGATCGATATGTGGAATAAGTTTAGCGGGAGGAAGACTGGATTTAGGGCATGCTGAGCGGAACTGTAATCTGCAATCAAGTGGAGGGGGAATGGATTCCTGACTGTATTTAAGGTAATTTTTTCCAAATGGTTTTTAAAAATCGTTGGGAATGTATGTCTCTACAAATGGTTTAAATAAACCATTGGTAAAAAGGGGATTTCGAAGGCCTTTACCAACATTTTTTCAAAACCGTTGGTAAAATATTGTGTAAAATCATTTATACCAATGGTTTACATAAACTGTTGGTATACATATACATTACCAATGGTTTACACAAATTGTTGGGATGTAATTGTTGGTAAAAGTTCCCTTTCCAGCAATGACATAAATTGTATAATCTTTAACCATTTGATGGAGGTTTATGTAATTTTAGATAAAACCCTTATCCTTAAAACATCCTATTACATTTAGGATACTACTGTTGTTATGTAATCCTATAATAATAATATTTTAGGGTGTAAAGATTGGAAATAAAAATAAAGAGCTTACGGAAAGATGTTACCTCTTAATCGGTTAACTCCTTTTGGTTTGTACCAAAGAAATTCATTAGGTGGATTTTTTCCCAAATGTATTATTCATGGTTTAGGGGAGGGATTTTTAGAGACTTTTTGTGAGTTTGGATGATCCAAATTGGATTGAGAGGTGTGAGGAAGGAGTAGAGTGCTTTCATTTTTATAATGGAGGGGGAGTGGCACTCTTGTAAATACCAAAAGGTATTCGTTAATGGGAGGTCTACATTAACTAATGAGTTTAAAATGGAAAAAATAATGGAGTAAAGGAGAATAATTGTTGATAAAAACCTCCACCACACCAAAATATGTCAATGATAATAATTGTTTCCTTAACTTCTAATATTCCCCAATTTTATAATTTTCATTTTTATTAAAGCATCTAGATTTCTAACCTATGTAATAACACCGGTAAGAATAATCTAAAGTTTTATTAATTATAAAATATTTTTCCAATAAATTATTAATATGGTATCTTGTTTAAAAATAAAAATCTCATGTTTTTTTGGAAATTAATTTTAAAATAAGTGCAAGTGACACACTAAAACACTACTTAAACCTGGACTATATTTAAAATCATTTTACATTATATGGGTCTATTTGTTAATTATAAAAGAAAAATTGGTCCATTAATTGAAAATATTTAATATTTATAAACACTTACACTTCCATTATAAAATAATAGAATTATTATTAATTTTAAATAATTTAATAAAATTTCATTTATTCCAAATTAATCGTATTGTCAATTTTGATATTATTTATTTAATTTTAATTGGAAAATATAAAAATAGTATTGGAATTAAAATATATTATTATTAAAAGTGTTTAACATGGTATATTCATATAATAAAATATTTAATGGAAATTATTCAATCAACATACTTTACTTTTAATATTTATAGAATCATTTATTTTAGATAATTATTAACTAAATAATCACTATGTTGGTGTTTCTTAAGAATTTTATGTTGCTATATAATATTTAAAAATTAATGATAAATTATTATGATAAAATTAGACCATTTATATCTCATGAAGATATGTATAACCTAAAATATTATTTTTTACATATTTTGACGTTTTATAAATTTTAAAGGTAATGAAATTTTCCTTTTTGTCTCTTTCAATAAATAACGTTTTATATAGAGAAATTCCATTTAATAATATCTGAAAAACCCATTAAATTTTAAAAATGATGTGATGTGGTCTAAATTTTTGCATAAAATGGTTTTTGGACAAGTTTCTTGGTTTTTTGTCCCTTAATATTAAGTTTTAGTCCTTTGTTATTCTTTATTTTATCTTATTCCCCATTATTAATTTTAATCACTTTATCTAATATTTTTTGTCAAAGTTTAAGATTATCTTATAATAACAAAGATATTATACTGTTTAAACCCATTTATTTATTTTTTAAAAAATTCAAATCATAGAAGTGTGAAAATTATGATTAACGCAAATCGCACAAATGTGGTGAGAAAGCAGGTTTTTAAAATAAAAACATTCAAAAGTTCAATGTGTTTTCATATATAATATTAATAAAAAATTATTATAATTACCTAAATTAGATTAATATATGTATAATTTATTTATTTTGACTTCAAAAACCAATTTAAAATAAAATTTAACATTAAAGATTATATAAACAAAAGGTAGTTTTTAACTAAAACGTAGTATTTTTCATTATTCGTCAAAAAATGAAGCTTCTCAGAAAATTACCAAAAGTTCACCCTAAGATAATTTTTATATTCCAAATAAAAAATGATGTTTATTTTGAAAAATAAAATTATAAATGTGTCAACATTTTGTTTTAATAATGTTTCACCATTAAAATGCAGTAAAACTCGGTCACGCTTGCATGCTAATCTAGTGTTTTGTAGAACATAAGCCAAACTTGGTGTTGTGTATAAAGAAACATAGAAACAATATTAATTATATTCCAAAAATAAATCATCATAATATCAATGGAAGTTACAAATTCCAAATATGGAATACACTTTTTATGATTCAATTTCCCAAAGTGGCATTAATTAATTTAAAACCAAAATGAAAAATGTATTGAAAAACACGTTTTCAGAAAAAATACCTTTTCTGTCTAATTGTTTTTTCCTAAAAAATATAATAATAAAATTTATTTTAATTAAAATAATTGTATTTTTAATAATATCATTTAACTAATTTTATTTTTAACCCATTTTTAAAAAATGAAACTTTTTAATTTTTGAAACAAAAATTCAATATTCAATAAAAATCAGTATTTTTCACTATCCACTAGAAACTAAATAATTTCATAAAAATCAAAATATTTCACCCTACACCAATTTTGATATGATTTTTTAAAAAACTATAGTATTTTTATAAAATAATAATTATATAATTTTTTAAAATTAATTATAATATTTTGACACAAAAATTATCAAAAAACATTTTTCATCAAAATTTATTTTTGAAGCATAAAATAACAAAATTAAAAATTGAGTACCAATTTCATATGTGTTAAAATTTAATTTAAATTATGTTTTTCCCTTATATATATTTCCTAATTTGGTTCATACTATTCAAACCCACTAATTCAATACCTAGGTTATAATGATCATATTTAAACAATAATATTTTGTGTTTTTTTTGTTTGGTGTAGCATGTCATATATTTCAACGTACATAGTGTTCATTTAAAATATAATGGTGTAATAATTAAATTATATATAATAATATAAAATTATTAAATTAAAATATTGAATTAATTAATTTAAAATTTAAAATTAATTCATGAAATATTGATATAAAATCCCCCTACAGTTACACACATGTTTGTTCTCAATCTTGAAATATATACATATCAAAAAGGATACATATCCTACAAATATTTTAAAATTGTCATCGACAATAAAAATAATTATAAACAAAGAATAAAAATTTTTGTGTCACATAAGAAATATTTTTTTGAATCCTTATTTTTCAATTAAACCATTCATCTATTTATTTTAGTCTTCTTCTTGAAATGATTTCACTCCTCCTACTTGCATTCAAATTTTCTATTAATTATTAGTATGCATTCCACTTTGTGATAAAACTAACTAGAAAATTTTCTATCATCACTCAAGGTACATGTTTAGTAGAGTTACGATGATACCCTAAGATCATGAATCCTAACCACAATCTTCTAAATAATCTCAAATATCAACCCCATAAAAATAAATATCAACAATAATAATTAGGGCTTTCATGAAATAATAAAATGACTCTAATTATAATGGTTTGTATATAACATATGTGAAAAAATACATGGATTAAAATGTAGTGTTAAACATTAAATATAATTTTTTGATAAACAGTGGAAACCATACAAACCCCTCCCCCATAGATGATATTACCCATCACTCCCTATCTCATGCCATGGATAATAAAATTACATGAATATGAATAATAAAATATATAAAATATTTTATTATTTTTTAATCAAAAATTTGAGTTATTTTTCAATAATGATTATTCTTTTTTCATATTTATTGCAATGTGGATAATGAATCATATTGATAATAAATCTACGAACCTTTCCCTAGACCCAAAGATAATATCTCACATATCAATTTTATAATTGAAAAAAACTTCCCTTCCAAATCATGGAACAACCTATTCCCCCATATATATTCCACTGTAAATCATGAAAAAAATACATAGTGAAGGGTATGGAGAATTTAATAAGAATATAATTTATATTTCATATAAATTTCATCATTTGATTTTTCCGGCATCAAATAAGGATTTTAAATAAAATTTATGTGTCAACAAATAAAAATGGCCTAGTAAATGTCCCCAATCATATTAAGGTGACTTGGTTCAATCATAGTTTTGAAAAGACATCAATGATAATTCTAGTCAGTATATATGACTCCAGTATCCCTAAAAAAATATGGTATTAAAAAGGATATGGAAATTTTCCTAGTCGCCTCTTAAGAAGGGGAATATAAAATTTGGTAAAATCACACATGACATGAATAGTAACAAATAATAAATCAATTAAATTTCCAAATAATCAATTAATGAAAATGGATTTGATTTTCATCTAAATCAATCAATTAATCCCACCAAATCATGATTCATAAAATTAATACTCTAATTTTTATGACATGTTAATTATTACCTCATACTACTCATGAAATCTTATTAAAAATTATAAATAAAACATGGAATGATACGATTCCTAAGTATCTTTTCATCAGAGATCAAACATTAAGAAAAAACGTTTTAATGGTGGAATGAAAATCCCTAAAAACCACAAAATAAAAAATGGAAATAAAATATAGTGAGGTAAAAGATAAAAAATAAAAATGGTAGTCCTCTATATTTATAAGATTTTCCATTACTCAATTAATCTTTTCCATTGTCTTCATCTTAATGGACCTTTAAAATAAAAAAACACATGAAATCAAAAGGTCCATGAACTCTATGCTCAAAAACATATAAAGGGAAGTAAACCTACAACATTAATTCATAAAATATAATCGTTATAAATCATTTAAAAACCTAGGTCACCTCCTAGAACGACTTTTTATAAGAAATTTTAGAATGAAAATTACTATTTTTTCACATAATATGAGTTAATTATAAAGTTACCCAGTTTAAATTTATCCAAGTATTAAATTAGAGTTCTTATACTATAGTTATCTTCCACCATTTCATTTAAACTATATTTAACATTGTTGAGGAGGAAACTAAAATTTAGGTTGAAATAGAAATATAAAAGAATAAAATGGTCTATAAAAACATGTGAATACTTCTATTTTATGACTTATTCTTTGTTTTTCTAGAAAATTTCCATTTTCCTTCATCTTTTATCAATTTTCACATCGTTCTGTCTATCCTCTTCTTCTTTTGAGGCTTATTGTTCATATTATTTCTGTTCTAAATTAGTAATTTTGAGGGAATATTCCCTTTAAACGTCATATTCGTCTTCATCAATGTAATTTATATCATATTCAACCTCAAATTACGTATCAATTTTGTATTCCTCCTTAATTTTTTCTTTAATGTTGAATTCCACCGTGGTTTCCACGGTGGATTCCTTATATTATTTTTCGAGCATTTACACATCTTCAAACACCTATATAAATACACAATATAGCTCATAAATAAGTGTCTCATCAATAAATAGTTATTCTTATAGGACATGTCTTCCTTGACCTTGGATCTTATTCTTGAGTTGATTTATTTTTTGTACATGATCTACTACTTGGATGGAAATGAGGTGTTTCTCTCTCATTACGTGTCATGAAATTTTTCAGGTAAACCCAAACCATAAACCATTCTATCATGAAAAAGGCCTAATGTGTGCTCCTCATACACCAAAGGACTCCGAATAGTGTCAGGGGTCTGAAAGGATATAGCGAGGAGACTATTCCCTTCTATCAGAGTACAATAATTGTTGAAATAAACTAAACATGTAAAAATCTATGAACATTAGAGTGTGCATAAATAAATAAATAAAATATAAAAATGAATGTTTCAAAAAAACTCAACAGACTAAAACATACAAAAATTAGTCTCCCACTGAGATGACCAAATCCAGAATGAAATCAGTGAAAATAAATACACAAGGTTGTACTATTATTCTAATACAAACCACATACTAAATCCACAATATTACATTATATATCTAGAATGCACCTCAAACTCCACATGATAAGTTCTTATTGAACTTGAAATATTTTCCCTCTACTCTATCCACTACTTCTTGCTCAACTTGATAGAAGACATAAGGTTTACATGTACACCATGTGTCAATGTAGGGGTGAGAAAAAATCATAGTAGGACACCACCAATGGTGGTCTAAATATCTTTTGTCCTAACATTTCCAGGAAACACGTGTAATATCCCACCTATATGTACATGAATACAATCATAAAATATAAACTAATATCAGAATGAAATAAAAAAATCTAAATAGAAATAGAAAAAAAACCTTGGTTTCTAGTCTAACACCCACAGGTAAATCTACTCCGTCTCAAACCCTATCCAGACGAATTGTGAATTGTGGATCATGAATCCATAACATCAAGTGCCTATTTAAAATAAATAAGGAGATATAATTTCCAATGTAATTACAAGAACACATTCCATACCCAAGGATCTCATCCAAGTAATCAAAATACCAAATTCATTTACCGGGCACTATGAATCTAATTTTATGATATGAAGTGGTGGTAGGGACACCCTATCGACCATAGGGGCATAATTCCATGTCAATAAGTCTTTTAGAACCAATTAGGTAAATGAAATTATCAAAACATCATCAGGATTCCTAAATAGGCCCCATAAACCGCATAAAATTGTGTACTTTGGAGTGCAATAGACCCCATAGTCCACTAACCCTTGCGCTGGGAGAACTATTGGACTAAGGCAGTTGCACTCGTCTAGATCATTTCTTATCTCCTTATCCCCACCTCATAGAAATGATACAAAAAATAGAGGAGAGAAACTGAATAAATATAATATAAAATTATTGATCTAATAATATCCCAAAAGTCTCCCCTCTCATCATTCTTAAATAAAAATAACCTAAGACCTCCAAGACACAGCTCAAACCCTAGGGTCAGCTAACATGTACACCCTCTAACTAAGACTCGAAAATCAGCTTCTTCCACCTCAGAAACCAACCAACATAGGGTAGCCACCCAGGTTTCCAAAACTTCTGCACAACATGAAACACTATAAGGGGTTCCTCCAGCAAACCATAGCTCATGGATGAATCCTTACAAAGGGTCTTCTCCAGAAAAACCATGCATTGGGAAAAGGCCACTCAAAGGAACTCTGTATGGACTCCAAAAACAATCCCATTGAACACCTAACCTGAAGTTAAGCATCAAGAAACATCTCACCCATATGGGTTACCTCATAACAAATCAATCATACATATCTCAAACACTTCCAAATAGCACCCAGTTGTACAGACATCCAAAGACGTCGAACCACCCACAAGTCTCCTTCTGGTCCCAACCTCAAGAGATCAGACCTAAAACTCAAACAACAGAACAAATGACCCCATAGAAGAAGAAACTTAATCACAACTATAGGAATCTATCAAAATAAACACAATAAAACTCACCTACAATCTTCAATACAATGTGATCTATGAGCACATGACCTCACTTGAATATCACCACTCAAAACCCAACATCTGGAAGAATTTTAGAACCAAAAACACAAGGGAATCCTCTTCTAAAACTATATAATTCAAAAACACCATCAATATTGCCTCTAAATATTGAAAGGGTTACACCAAAACTATCTCCATGGAAAAAAAGAAATGGACTACTCACAAGTCTAATTCTGACTCTGTTGAAAAAGATACGACAAACGGCCCTAGGGTGGAGAAGTACAAATCATGTGACACTGATACATTGTGCGTACCCACAAGGGTCCTCCCTATACATGTGCCTCCATCCACTGGGCATGTACTTTTCCAAATTACATGGAATGTGTCCCTCGGTTTAGTGCTTGTATCCCAGAATGAGTACTTACCCATGTACCTCAGACCCACTCAGTGTGTAACATGTCAGAGTACATGGGGTATACCACCACTACTCAATGTGTAACCTCACAAAGAACCCATCCATGTACCTAGACATGTACCTTTTCTATGTGTGTACTCTTTATATAGCATGCACCCCACATGGGTACTGGCCATGTACCCCACACGACCATGCATCATTACACGAATTATTTGGTAGTGTACTTGACCACACCCTAGAATCCCACTTCATAGCGTGTAACCTCAGTACATTGATTTTAGTTATAAAAACCCATATTACATAAATAGGAAGAATACATGGTGTGTTTTCTTCAAGACAGACACTATATTATTTGAATTTCATGAATAAAAAACCCTCCTGACGCCTTAAAACACCCTGAAACTCCCTCTAATTCACTCTAAAACCACCAGATCAACCCACAATGGGTCCCAAAAATCACAAATTAAGTTGAAATATCCTAAACAACAAACCAAATGGGATTCAATGTTTAAATATTAAAAAATTCCTACCTTTGGGAATAAAATGTTGAAGCTTTGATCTGATTCACAGTCTATAGCACTCACATAATGATCTGGTAATACCTAACCTCCATGGAATAACCCTCTTCTCCTCCTCTCCTTCTCATCTCCATGTCCTCTCTCTTAGATAGAGGAAACCACAAAAGGGTTTGATGTGAATAATATATGATGAAAATGTAAAAAATAAAGAAAAAATAAAAGAAAATAAGTAAAAGAGGAGGCAGAATAAAAGGAGACCCAACCCAGACCCCTTTCCAGACATGAGGTTATCCCCACAAACGTAAAACCCCCCATTATGGACTCAATGTTGTAGTCCAAATTCAAATACGACAATAAAAAAATAATATATCACTCTCCAAACATTCATGGATAAATAATAATTAATAAATTAATAAATAAATATTCATTCTAAATTTTAATGGCTTCAAATTCCAGAAAACTCATCTCTTATGGTAAACACCCTATTTTGGGACCAATGGAGTGGTCAAAAAAATTCTATAAGTTCTATTGATAAATTAAATTACCATTTTCCCCATGAAATCCACTCAAGAACAAAAACAATTCCCATGTTTTAATTTAAATATCATGATTTGGTTCTTGATAATATCCCTTCCATAAATGCTTATCACCCACTAGAAGCCTAGATGGTTAGCTAACACCCATGCTTCATCACAAACACTCACACTCCCAACACTACCACAACTGTCCACCAATCAGTCTCATAGCATAAAATTCACTCCAAAAAGGAAGGAAATTCAACTGTGACAAATATGATTCTCCCCCCATGGGTGTATCCTTATCTTTAACCCTCAACCATAACCCACAATCCTTCCACTACCAAACAAAATGGAAATACGCTTCCAAACTTCTCACACTAGAGTGCCATCATGGAACACCGACCACCATATATTCCAGGCACACAGGGAATGAAAACCCCACACTTAGATAACCTCTTGAAATAAAGAAAACAACCCAAGATAGCATGTGGCTCAATCCCCACGATATGGAAAACTCAATACTGAAACAAATTTTAGAAAATTCACAATACCCAACCGGCAGTGCACCTAACCAACATGCACATTGCTTATGAAAAAGGCTTTATTCAAAAAAATCCACACCAAAACCAATACCATCGTAAATGAATATTTATTTGAAAATAAAACATCTCTCAAACCCTCATTCTTAAATGATCCATGAACTAATGAACCAAGGATAGCATGCCAAAACCCGCCTACCATTATCCTCACAAAGGCCATCCTAAAAAACCAAATAACCCTCGGAAATAATCCTCAAAAATAGTGAATCCCCTTCATTCCAAATTTCACTAACACAACCCGCCAACACATAGGATTCGAAGCAAGACTGTATGCACCAAACTACACTCTCACCACACTACCAAGGCATAACGTAAACAAATAGGTCTAGGCACCAACCAAACCTAGCCTCAAAACAAGACCTGGAAAGAAACCATGAGCACTCTTAGTGCACTGTCACACAATCCCAATGAATCCTCAGTATCAATGTATAAAATATCGTGGCTAAATAACCTCAACAAAACTCAATACCAATCCCAACATCTCCCAAGAATCCTTTCCTTAATCGATCCATCCACCACTAATGGAAATAGGGAACAAAAACTCCCACACAAACCCGTAAATAATTCCATGCATCCCTTAATGAATAGAAGGCATCTACACCATTAAATAACACATCAAAAAAGAATCCACATGACCAGTCATAATAAAAAAAATGCACCCATGGTTCAATTGAGTGTAATTCTACCATGAACATGTACAAAAAACACCATATAGTCAGTGGATGAAACATACAAAAACCAAACCGACATCATTAGTAAAGAACAGAATTGTAGGAATATTAATACTATGTGCCTAATGTGATGATTTAACACATACCTCTTACTATTAGTCAAAGAGACAAAAACATATAAATCATAATATCTAAAAACACAAGTACCTCACTTGAGGTTAAAATCACAGAACCATAACATTGCAAACTAACAATAGAAATCCCACAACCCTAGTAACCTAGACTTATGACTTAAACACGTTTTTATGATGCACCAACCTGATATCCATCACAAGATCTAAAAAAATACAAGATATCATGTATACCAACTTTACAAATTTTAATGCAAATAAAAATTATTCTATACTACCATTTTCACCATTAACAGGTCTGGGTCGGCCCGACCTGTCATCTGGTCTAGCTTACAATAAGGCCTCAATTTCACCTCCTCATATGATAGTGGCTTCTAACTAGTGGAGTGGGTCTAAAAGGAATGTGATGAGACTATACCCTTAGATCAGAGTGAAATAACAGTAGAAACAAACTAAACAAGTAAAAATCCATGAACATTTATGTCATCATAAATAAATAACCAACTGAAATAACTATACAAAATGAAGGATGCATAAAAACTCAACAAAATAAACCATACAAACACCATTCATCAATTGAGTTGAAATAATAAAAAATAAAATATGAAAATATAAATACACAAGGATCTATTACCACTCCAATCCAAACCACATAGCTTATCTCTGCCACTGTTAGATAGCTCCCACACGAACCATAGACTCCACACAAGAAGTTATTATTGATCATGAAACATGGGTCCTCTGGCTAATCCACTACACTATTGTCAACCTGAAAGTAGACATAATTTATAAGCATACACTTAGGTGAATGTGTAGGGGATGGGAGACCTATATCAGTAGTCCACCCCCAACAATGCCCATAATATCTACTATTATAACATGAACAAGAAACATGCATCATGTCCAGCCATTTAGAATGTTATTTCTAGTATAAAATATAAACAAAAACAAGAATGAAACTAAAATAGATAAATAAAAATCGAAAATAGAAAACCTTGGGTTCTATTCCTACAACCGTATGTAAAACTACCACTTCTATGTCCCCAATTGTAGGAATTTTTATATGTAGATCATGTATCTGTGACATCATGTGTGTCCCCCTAGTCAAGAAAAAGATCCAATGTAAAAGGAGAGGATAGAAAAAAATAGACCCTAGGATCTCATCATAGGCATAAAAAGACCAAGCGCATATACCAAGAACTAGGAATCTAGTGATGTGTTCTGAACTGGTGGTAGGGACCCCCTGTCTACCCCAAGAGTATACTACAGTGCCTAGAAGTCCTTCAAAAAAACTGGGGGAACAAAGCTATCACAACACCATTGGGATTCATGAACAGGCCCTATACCCCAAAATAACTAGGGTCCTTAGGAACGTAATATCATCCATTGTCCACAAATCCAATCCCTGTGAGAACTGTTGGGATAACTTGACTTCACTCATCAAGATCATCTGTTATCTCCCAAGTTCAACCTCACAATGGTCATCCAAATAATAGCGGAAAGAAACATAATCAATCCTAGGGAAAATTCCTAGTACAACAATATCCATAAGGCATCCTCTATTTTTAGTATTGAATACGAATAGACTAAAACCTCTAAACCACTACTCGAACACCAGGGTAGGATAACTCATGCATCCTCTCACCAAAACCCAACAACCATCACCTAAAGATTCATTGGCCAACACACATAGGGAATCCAACATGGTTCCCAAAACCCCAGAAAAATAGGAAACGATAAAAGGATACCCCCCAGCAAACCTCATCTCAGAAAGGACACACTATAATGGGATCCTATAAATAAACCAAACGATAGGCCAAGACCACTCAAAGGATCATTTTATAGACTCCCAGAATAAACTCATGGAACACCTTCCTATAAGGTTAGCCCCAAATAAAACCTCACCCATAAGGGTAACCCTAGAAAAAGTTCCTTTTACATATCTCAAACACTCCCCAACAGCACCCAAATGTATTAGACATCCAATGATGTCAATCCACCCGTAAGGATAATATCTGTCCCAACCTCAAGTGACCAAACATAAAATAAATGAAACTGAACTACAGACCTCATCCAAGAAGTCATTAGATCCTACCTCCTTGAATCTGTCCATATACCCTCAAGAAATATAACCTTTTGTCTTCAATATAAAGTGATTAATAAGCACATGACCTCACTAGAACCTCACCACTCACGACCAGATATTCAGAAAGATTGTAGAACCACAACCTCATGGGAATCCTCCTGAAAAACAATTTATCCCAAAAAAAACAATCCAAATAGCCTCTAAACAACAAATGGATTCCACCACATGGATCTAAATTAAAAACTCATACTGTAAAACTCACAAGTCCAATTCAGAAATCTGAGAAAAAAATATGCCAAACTACCTGAGGAAGGAGAAGTACGTGGCGCATGCCTCTGGTACACAGCGTGTGCCACTATAGACCCCCTAGCTATGTTCCTCTACCCACTCATATTGTACTTTTACAAAGTACATAGTTTGTGTCTACCAGTACACATCATGTAACCCAACATGGGTACCATCCCTTGTACCATAGCCCCACTCTATGAGTAACACACCCAAGTACATGGCGTGTACCACCAGTACATAGCTTATAACCCCACTTGGGTACCTGACTTTGTACCTGGACATGTAAACTTCTTATTAATGTACCCCTACATTACGTGAACCACACACAGGCATTGGTTGTGCACCCTTCATGGCCATGTACCCCCCCCAATGGGGGGTTTGGTTGAGTTCATGACCACACCTCTGTACCCAATACATAGCATGTATCACAATTACATGAAATGTTGTTCCCAAAAACCCATCATCCTCAATCATAATGAACACATAAAATGTGTTCTTCAAAATACATTTCGAGTGATTGGGATTTCTCAAACATAAATCCCTCTTAATGCCTCGAGAAACCACAAAAGTCCATGATTCACTCGAAAACTGAAAAATCGACCCATGATGGGTCCCAAAAAACAAAAAAATAATATAAAAACTTAAAAACAACTATACTTTGAAAATCTAAGGTATAAAAATTAAAATTTACCAACCTCTATGTGGAAATAGTTGAAGCTTTGATCTGATTCCTAGTCCGTAACACCCGCATGACGATCTGGAATGACGGGTGCTCCGTGGCGGAACCTCCTTCTCCCTCTATCTCCCTCAAATATACCTCTCATATCTGTCATCTGAAGGAAAACTAAAAGGGGGTGAAATCAATACACCAGTAGAGGAAAATATAAAAAATTACTAAAAATAAAAAATAATGAAAAAATAATGAAAATAAAGAAAAAGATGAGAGAGAACAAAAGGATATATACCCAGACCTGACTCCTGACATTATGTAAGGACCCACCTAAGAAAAATCCCACATTAAAAACTCAATAGAAAATTCATAACTCCAATAAAAAATTCTAAACAAAATATAACCCTGAAAAAACATTTGTGGATAAATAATATTTTATTAATTAAATATTAAATATATGGCCAGAATTAGAATAGCTCTAAATATCACCAAACTCATTCCATATGGTAAACAACGTATTATGGGACCAATGGGGTGGTCAAAAAAATTACCCATGATATATTAATAAGAGTAATTATCATCTTTTCCTATAAAATTCAACCAAGAAAAAAATAAAATTACAGCTATTATACTTAAACTTTCAGGATGCGGTTCGTAACATTATTCAATGGATTCTATCCATGAAAATCCAAAAGTAAACTAGTGTGAAATCGAAAAAAAAGGTGAACCTACACTAAAATAAATAAAAAGAAATTGGGGGATACTTATCTTAATACACTAAATTAAATTCTCTTATATCCAATTCTAGAAATGGTGCTAGAAAAATGGTCGCCTATAGGGAAATTTTAATTCCTATGGTCTAACTAGTTTAATGATTTATAAATCAAAATATATGAAATAACAAAAACTACTAGGGTACAGTATAATAATGTTATTAATGATGTAAAACAAACATGTAAAAGCTGTGGAAAAATTCTATTTCATGTTAGTTAGGATGAAAATACTAATATGAAAGAAAACTACATCTACATTAGAATTAAAAACTGATGAAAAGTACCGAGAAAAATCAAAAATAGGTTTATGAAATAAGGAAGTATAATGCATATAAATCGACACAAAAAATGTTACAAGAATCAGGTCTATGTAAATCCCTTATTTTTTGTAATCACTATACAATCACAAAAATTTAATTTTCTACTAGACCGGTACTTTGGATTACATAGATATTTGGTAACTGAAAAATAAGTTTGAAAAGAGTATTCAACTCACCCAATGGTCATAGGGAGAATTTCACAATAGATTATGAATTTAGAAACCACTCCTTTAATCCAATGAAAATGGTCATGCACATTGTAACTATGGAGAGATATAAAAGATAAGAATAAAAAAACAAACCTAACTGAAATATCATAAAAATAGTACTTTAAATAAATAAATACCAATTTGTTTAAACATCATGGAGAAAAAACTACCCTCTCATGCTATCCATTATAGGTAGAAAATAAAAACCTAAACTAACTGTCCATAGTAGCCTTCTAACCTCTAGCCTAACCTCTAGTAAGAAACCTCCCAGGAAAAATCCACTAAATTAACAACATTATCTTTTATTTATTGGTAGAGTACCAAATTTATATCCCCTCTATATCTTGATGTATATTTTATTTATTAATTAATAATTTAATTCCCTAATGATATGGTAAAAATTTGTGTGGTTTATCCCATATAACTCCTCAAAATATATTTTCAATATACCACATAAGGAGAAAGAGAGATCTAAATATGTAATATATTGTAGATATCCACCATATATAATGTAATAGTTAATCACTGTCATGAATCATACAACACATTTATTACCTTTAATTCATTTCATGTACACACTGTGGATCATTTTTTATATAGCATGGTCGGTACCCTATAATCATTAAATATAATGAATCGTGAAATTTCTACAAAAACAAGATGGATCACATCTAAAATTATAAAGATATTATGTCTCTTAATATCATTTACAATTAATTTCATTGTGAGTTCATCTATCTTCATGTTTTGAAAATAATCCAAAAAAACTAGAATTATTTATTTTTCACTTCATGCATGTTGTGGCACAAGATCCTCCGATGTGGTGGTCAACCAGTTCAATCATAGCACTATAAAGTTTTTATAAAATATTATTTCCTTATCTAAGTCACATAATATTACTTTCAAACTAGCAAAAAAATACATTTATCCTAGACTTCATACTTCATTTTACTTTCCACCCTCACATATGCAATTTCTATCCAATGTGAAGTAAACCACTTCAATGACTTAAACCCTTCATTCACATAAAACTATGACATGAAGTTATTGTAGAAGTATTAACATCAAAAAAAATCTGTATAAAATTGAAAGATAATGTACCTAATGAATCAATCAACAACCATTGAACAAACCTTATAAATATTTCCCTGAAATGACACATTTAATTATTATGTATCAGTTCCTTCCATGTGGGCACAACATAAAGCACCATTGGATTGTGGCCTATTTATCCTCACTATGCTATGGTCTGAGATCCTCTTCTTCTTCAATTTAGGAGCATGGTGTGATATATTATGTTATGGGGTGAAACCCTAATCCCTAGAATAGAGGATTGACTAGAAAATGACGTTTTGTCTATTACTAGATGGGTTTCATTAACATAAATAGTTTTGCACACTACTACGTCCCACATTGATCTTTTCCTCAGGGGGGGATCTACTTAATAATTCATTTTCTTTCACTTGAATGTCGTTGCAATCTCATGGTAATAACTCATACCACATGCATTGTAGTCCTCTGTCACAGTATTGAACTATGCAAGGGGCCCCTTTATTCTCCCACACTACCCTAACCAGGAACCTGTGTTGATCTCTTATTCCATAATTAGGTTTTTAGCTTCTCTATTGGTTCTAATCCCGGATTTACCTACTTTTAAACATATTACTCTACTTTTATCTTTTTCTAAAACATCACCTTATTCTAGAATTTACTTTTTTACATTTTATTCTTTTTTATCAAAATATGAATCTAAATAATTCCATGAAAAAATATTATAAAATCAATAATATTAATGGAGAATAAAAAAAATTAAAATATCATATGAATTAATTAAAATTTAAAAATTAATCCATGAAATATTCTAATCAAGAATGTAAATACTCTATTGAATAATCATATACCTCAAATAAAATACAGTTTTTGAGAATAAAAATAGATACCCAGTTATATCATCAACTACATGTAACCCAAAAATGTGTACGAATGATAATAGATACATGAATGTTTTATCAGAAATCACTAACTCAACTCTATGGGTGATAATGAGAACAGATACATTGATATATCACCTCCATCAACAATAATCAATCACTAAACCACATCACACATATAAGAAAAGTATGTGATTGGTCAAAACACATTGTCCATTATATAATTATCATGTGTTTACAAAACTAATTATATATCATAAAAATTAGATATTATAATATCCTTCATGATTTCAATGTCCTTATACACATCATATCAAATAATAACACAATTCCATTTATTAAATTATCCCTTATTAACCAAGTTATAATAGTAGGTATATGTATATCATAGGATCATATCTCCATCCTTATAAATTATCTATAGCATCATCAAGAGAATCCTATATTTTCACTCATATATAATTGTATCATCATTTAGACTAATAAGTATATTTATATAAAGATTGTATAATCAGTAAAAAATGTCTTCATAATATTTTAACATCATCTTAATTACAATTATATGTTAAACTAATAAATTATCCATTATTTCATTGATGTGACAGAAGCTTTCTCAAAGTCACACTATACACTTTAGAAATTTATAAACACATAGGGGAAGCATGGAGGTGGACCATATGGATCATCTATTGGAGAGGTTTTGGTTTAATCATTTCACACGCTTATTTATTATATTCTATATTTTTAGAATAATTATATTTTTAGATATTTAAAAAGTGAAGATAAAATACTAATTAGTAATGATCAAAAAAATCCAAAAAGAGTGAATGAGTGATGTGATGGATTATCTGTGAGTGAGTGATATATAGTTAGGATGAACTAATTTATCCAATAATAGACTCTACTAAAAACTGGTTAATCATTATTCTATTTTTATAAATATTTTAATTTTAAAAAATATCTCAATTGAACATGATATATATCATAGTATTCGACCATATTCACACTATCAAATGGTGAAAACATCTTACATAAATGAATTTATACTCTAGGTAGTAACTTCTTGAAAGTGTGATGGAATATCATAGAAGACTTCATGAAAAACCATTTCACTTATCATTTTACAACTCACCATATTGATCTTAGAAACTAGAGAAGGGATGTTTTGGATTAAATCAAATTTGAATCTAAAATTTTGAGGAATATTACTTGGTTCTTGACTTAATAAAAATATCAAAAACCCTGATCTCAAAGAAATAGTTGAATATAAAAATAAAAAATATCATTCAAACTCAAACCCATAACTCATCTTAACTTCTTTTTCTTGAAAATTTATTTATCCCCCTATGATGGAGGTAGAAAATTTAAATATTTAGGTATAAAAAAATAATAAAACCAATGAAGACAAAAGGTTAACACATAACCAAAAGTATGAATCAAAAAATGAGTTGAAAATTCAAAACATGAGAGTAAGGGAGAGAAAATACAAAAAATATTATTAGTAATATCCAGATAAAATTTAGACATGTAAGGAAGTGTGAGCATGAAATTAAATTAATAATAAGTATTAAATAGATGGATAAATCGCCCCAATTAAATATATTTTATCAAAGGAGGAGAAAAAATAGAATATTCTTGAGTTCCTCTGAGGGTGGGAGTCCATTAGAGTTATTATCCATTTAGAAGTTATAAGTCATGGGGAAAACATTTGGTTACGTCAAAAGAAATATAAAATATTTTGGTGACTCATCTTCCAATTAGAACCAAACTGTTCTAAAATATACAATACCTGTTGTTTCACTCCTACTAGTTGTCTCTCATATGTCTCGGTGGTTGTAAAATGGGTGTTGTGGTTGGATATATTTTTATGTTGAAATTGGGTGCCATGGGAATTTTTGTAGAGGACAGAATTTTTGTACATTTAAGGTGGAAATGTTAAAATGTGGGTTTATTATAGGATTTTTATTTTTTATTCATTGACTTGTGATAAGGGTTAGGACACTAAATTTTTGTAGACATTAATATAGGATAAAAATGGTGAGGTATGCACTAAAATCCAATGGGATGATGTTGAAGTTGGTAGGTATGGTTGGAAAGAGGTTGTCCTGATGAGGTGGATTCCATGTGGTATTATTTTGAACATTAGAAATGGGGTGATCTGTTGGTTGGATATTTCAAAAGTGTTTCGAGTGGGATTTTAGTGTTAGTAGCCTTATTTTGAGTTTGGTGAAGCAGGTGTACTATAGAGATGAGGTGGATTGGGTGATGTTTGCAAAAGATATTATGGATATTAAAATGTGGAGATTTTGTATTAAACTAAAAAATAACTCTCTTCATGACTTGAATTTTTAACATCAATTAAAATATAAAAACTTACTCAGTTAATAGTTTATTAGTAACAAAATTGTAGATTATCTTAATATCTAAACAGAATCCATATACATACATTGCCCCCCCCTTTCATGGTAAAGGATCACATGAGTACCTATTTTGACCAGTGGTCGAAACCACCTAAAACTCTACAACATGAATAGCCATTTTTGTGGTAATATAGATGGTTATTCCCCAAAATAAACTCTTATTATCATGAAATTAATGAAAACTCCCAAGAGGTATTGAAATTGATAAATGATGAAGAAAAGAAAAAATACTTCATATAACCAAACAAATTATGGATGAAATTAAATAACATATGAACATATGGATTTAAAATGGATTGGTACCGATTATGAACTACTCCATAGTAAGAAAATGAACTAATATAACATTTATTATGGATAAATACTAATTAATACATAAAACAACAGAAAAACAAGTGATACATTGAGAGGATAACAAATCCACAATAGAGAGAAAATACCATGAAGAAAAAAAATAAACAAAGTAATGTTTTTGGTTTCCATATTTACCACCCTTCCATCACTTTCAGATTCCCCAAGAATATTTAGTGATTTAGAAAGATAGTTATTAAAGGTGGATCCTCAATATCAAAAGCAGAAAGATCTCCACCAAGACATAGTGTTAAGTAGTGCGTTGATCTTTAGTTGTGAGGATAATAGAAATTATAGAAAGGAACAAAATCTCTAGAACCAATTAACCTTTTGGATCTCATCCTCTCAAGTGTTAGTGGCCAAAATTCGCTAAAAACTCCTTTGTATGAACCAATATCCATCAAAATAGAGAGGGTATATATATATACCAAAGAGGATAAAATTTGGTTGAGGTAACTGAAAAAAAACATCAAGAAAATAGAAGGTGGAAATTAATCGATCCCTAACTACCTGAAAGAGTAGTTCAATAGAGAAACAAATATGTTTAAAGGTTAAATAACTACATGAATAAAAGGGGATATTAATCTCACCATCTATAATGGTCAGTTGAATAGATGCACAAAATGGAAATTGACAACACCAGTGTGTAAAGGGCCTATTGAGCCACTATAACAAGGAAACAAGATAACAGAATAGGTTATAGAAGTCTCATGGAAGGAATGTGTAAGGGTCAGGAGAATCACATGTATAGGTAAACCATCCAACACAAACAACACAAAATGGTTTCCATGACTTCACATAAAGGTAAAAAATCAAGAATATATATTGGTAGAGATCCTGAAACATATTTTGTGTAAGGGTACACGTAGACATAATATTGTGGTAAATAATTGTTTTAATAATAATAATATATGGTATAATAAAAATTAAGAATTTTGAAATTGTATATTTTAAACAAATAAACTAACCAAAAATTACTTTCATTTTTGAAAAAAAACATCCCGCAAAAATTAACATCTTCTTTGGTTGTATCAATACATAGCTCGATTTCCATTTAATTGGAATAAATAAATTACACAAAGAGAAAAAAATCCAAATTCCCTTTTTAGTCTATATAAATCCATTATAATAGTTAATACCCATATATCATCTTGGCAACAATTCCATAATTCCCACATTACAACATCTATTCAATCCCCTAACATATGCAAAGTCTGAGTGGTGATGTAACTCAAAAATCAATCTAATTTTAATTCTATAGTATTATAACATAGAAACACATTGAACAACATTAAATGGTGTTAAGAAATTACATCTTGGTATCAATATTCCAATGATATGAAACTAGTTTTTTCAGCTGTGGCATCCTAATTTATATTATTTTGGGAAGGGGCTTCCCCTTGATGAAATAATAAAAAATCCTACCTCCTGAAGCTCAAAATCAGGCATTACAACAAATATTTATCCCCAAAAAACCCATATCTACATTTATTGAAATAAAATTAAATTTAATTTATGTGAAAGTAGATATAAAAAAATTAGGTAGATATAAAAATGTATATGAAATGTAGTATTTTTTAACAAGGGGCAGTTCATTTGAGAATTTATTATTCCCATAATGATTTGTTAATTTTATATCAAAATATTCTAAAAATATAATTTCTTTTAAATAATTCAAATCCAGTGTAAAATTAAAATTTCAAACAAAATACATTTTTATTGTTTAAATAATATAACAAATTTCATCATAGAATGTAAATTTAATCTTATATAATTCTGTATTATTACTAAAAACAATAATAGTTTATAAACATTTATAAATAATATAAACAAAAAAATTTATGGTTTACAAAAGTATAAACTAAAGTAAATGTTTATATATTTATTATAAATGAAAAAAATCATTCGAAAGGAAAAAATGCTTTTTGAAAAACTATATTTTTTTCTAAAAAAATGATTTCATCACATTTTTCAAAATTAATTTAAAATTAAATTTTACAAACATTAAAAAAATATGGAAATATAAAGTAATTTTTTTAAATAATAAATTAAAAAATTTAACTTAGAGTGAATTTTTTATAAGTTTCTGAAAAGATTAATTTTTCAACAAATAGTGAGTAATATTTTTTTTATTGAAACCTTTAATTTTTTAAAAAATCTACAAATTTCCCTTCTATTTAAAATAGTTTTAGAACTAAAATAAGTTCAATTATATTATAATTATTCTATTTTATGTTAATATTATTAACTTGAAATTTAATTTTGATATAAGAACTTTTCAAACTTTTGAATGGTTTTTTCTTTGGAGAATAGTTTTTTCATTGCACCAGTAAGTTTAATTTCCCACCACAATCCATTTTTTTAAGAAGAAACTTTATAGAGAAGTGGGAACCATAAATCAACACCACATATCACCCACATAATCCCAACTTATACAATCAACATACAACATAATAAATGTAAATTTAAAATCATACAACACCATGATCCATGTACCGCCATTGTCACCTTCCAAAAAACCACAACATTCAAAATTCAAAAAAACGTCCCCCATCTTGAGATGCGACCCTTTGAGTTTAATTTTGAATTAAATTATTCACATTATTTGAATTGAATTTGTATAAATAGATTATATATTTTTAATAATAATAATTAATATTATATAATAGGGTAAACTGAAATTTTTCTCATAATGAAGCGTAAAAAATTATTTACTTTGATTAAGGTTAAAATCGGTTTACCAGGGGTTAAACTAAGAAGATAAGGGTTAAAATTACCAAAACATCTATCCATTTTCTATTTTCTAGCCATATAATAATATAATTTCCCTGACAGTTATTGTATGATCTATTTTAAATACTTTTAGAATATTAAAAATTTGGGTATCACTTTTTCTTTTAGAAAATTGGAAACAGATCCTCTACCCTACTTATAAAAGGTCTCCCAATCTACTCTCCTCTTAACACTACCAAGTACATTTTTTATAAAAATATATTATATAATATCTTCCTTAAATCCCTTCTAATATCTTTTAGGCCTTTAATTTATTATAAAAAAATCTAAGAACTATTTAGGAATAAACCTAATGAGGTTGTCTAAAGAAGAGGTAATGTTCGTAACCATGTGTTTAGATTTTACTTATTCTTATAAATACTTCAAATTTTATAAAATTTGGATAAAAAACATATTTATCTCCTATATAATTAAAGGTTATTATTTTATTTTCATAACCTTTATTCATCTTCTCTTCCATCAAATGGGAAACAAAACCGTCGATAGTGTGTATGGAGTACTACCACCACGTGAACCAATGTTATTTAGTTTCCATAAAAATGTATCAATTATAGATATAACTATGGATATATAATATTTATATGACATTTATGACATTAAAATACCTATTTATTTATAATATTACATAAACCTTCTTATCTTCCAATCTATTGGAAAACAATAACGTTGCTATGTAAAATATTTTGCATTTTATTTTTATATGCATGGTAATAATGGTATATTTAATGGATATTTATGATATATATGATATAATTATAGTTAATTAATGTTTATATTGTATTTAATTTTATTTCTCTCTATTTATTAAAAAAATGGAAACATCTTTCATGGGTTCGTACGGCCTAAGGTCTCTAGGAACGGTTTAATTCAGTTTTTTATATCTAACTTTAATAGAATACTCAAAATAATTATATATTGAATATATATTAAATATATATATTCATAAAAAAATTCAATTATATAATCATGACAAAGATGAAATGAAAAAAAAACTACCAAACCAAAACATACATGAAAAAATGATTAAATTATCACCACAAATAGTAATTTAAAAAAACGTCACCAACCCAGGAATTAAATACTATAGTTAAATAATATATGGTATGAAATATATAATTATGGATACATAATAGATTTATAATAAATATATATTTATTATATATGAGATCTGAACATGTATGAAGGAAATCAGGACTAAGGTAAGGGACTTCATCTCAATTTCCCATCATTGAGGCATATTTTAACCTTACGCTCCTAATTTAATTTACATAGTTTCTATAATTCCCCTTTTAAATTTAATTTCATTGGTACATCATAATTAATGGTTATTTAAGTTTCAATTTGAATTATTTCATCAAATGGATTTTCATTTGAATGTTACCATGCGTTAAACAATTTATAACTCGATTTCTTTTCATTGGGTTATATTAATTCTCCAATGTCTTTAATATTGTAAGAATACATGTGTATTGACTTTTTATTATATTATGATTTATTTAACATTTTGTTACATGGATTTAAATTTGATAAAAATATTCAATTAATTTATTAATTATCACTTCAATGTTTTGGTCATTATAAGGGATTCTCATCTCACTTTTACTTTTGTCATACAAATACCAAATTCAACACTTATAAATTTTATGTGGTGTATATATTTACCCTTTGATATGTTATATCCTGAATTAATTTATATTCATGGTATTTTAATTTTAATTTTTAGTCATTTATTTAAAAGGGATTAATATTCAAAAGTTACCAATGGGGTAAGGGTTTATTTCACAATCTCATCATTACTTAGGATTTTTTGTTTAAGTATAACATGGGAGAATTATTTGGTATTTCTATCATAAACCCAATATATTTTATTATCCAATTGTTATTATTTAAATTTTCAAGTAATAGTACCATTTTCTTCTCATTGGTTCTTAAATAATTTGGAAACTATTTTGATGAAAATCTAGATTATTTCTCTCATGAGTTGAAAACCCTTTCCCTTCCATGTTCATGTTTTATAAAATTGTTTTAAATATGTTTTTTCTATTCTTGTATAATTATTAAAATAAAAGTTTATCCATTTTTGAAATTTATAGAGTGGATTTAGAGTTATATTCCTATCATTTTCTAAATGAGATATTTCTTGTCTTCAATAAAAAAATGTGAAATAAACCATTATTTTAAAATATTCATCATTTATAGAATTTCTTGTGGTCATGACCCCTAAATGTTTCAAATATTACTTTATAATTTTCGAAAGTTATTTTTCATAATAGTTTATTATTTTTGTCATTGTGTTACTTCTATTACTCAATGAAAAAATCCCATATTGTAATTATTCTACACTGAGGATATGTTTTTATGATAACATTATTATTATTCCTCCATATGGTTTATGATCAGTTTAACTAGGGATGTACTATTTTGATTTCATTCTTTATATTACTATTTATTGTTTGTGTTTATGTTTATTTATTGGGAAAATTATTAAAATTTCATATGTTAGTTTTTCAATACAATATTTTAAGGTGATTATGTTTCTCCCCTTTTATATGAGGAATACATTGGACTTAGTAAGTGATGGGTGGGGCCTTTTATAGCCCCTCGATGCATCGGTATCTCTCATGAGATAGACTATCTTGGGAATTTGGCCAAGGCCATACCAATTTATATGAGAATTCTTATCATAGGGCCTTAACAGTATGGTTATGATGCTCGAAATTATGCATTCCCTCATTATGAGATTACTTATTGATGTCCAGGTGATTATGCGATTAATTAGAATATCCATGGATAAGTTTCAATAACATGTGATTATTTGTATGAAATTATTTTATCATCATTTATTCCTACCATATTTTTCTTCATGTTCTAGTAATTGACTAAAATGTATGTGTTTTTATTATTTACCTTTAAAAATTGATTATTCAATATTTATCCGTTTATTATTATGTATGATAACCATTATAAGCATTAGAGATCACCCTTTTCTTGTATTCCCATACCATAGGATATTACGATGTTTATTATGATTGATATATATGTATACGATAAATCAAATTATGTTGTTATAAATAATTATATGATGTATTTATTGTCTTCAATTAAAATATGAGTATCATGTATGTATCTACATTCCCAAAACTACTACACTATTTTGTCCTTCAGGATTTGATTTCTTGTATCGAGTTCTATGTTAATAAAGTAAACACTGACTCTAGATATCAAGGGTCGGGGTCATTAAAATTTCAAAAATAATTCTATTATTCATCTTAGTTAGCTATTTTTGTTGATGGGTGTATGGGGAATTTAAATAATATTTTATTCAAAATTTATCATGATATTCTAAGAACTATATATTAGCATATTTAGTACCATTTCCTAATCACATCCATTTCAATGATAACATTTTTTACTTCTCAATCATCTTTCATAAGCACTTAAAACAAAAATAATATTAATACTTGTGGGACCAAAACATGAAACCAGACATTTTTGTAGAATAATTAACAAATGTGATGAAATACCTCTCTCTACATAGTGACTAATTTTTTATTTTCTGACATATGTCAATACGAACCATCCATAATTGTTCCACTATTTGAATATTAATACCTTGGTGACTTTTTTCTTCATATTACCTCTCTTTAAATACTCTAAAACTGTAGCAGTGTCTTATTTTAGTAAAAATAGGTTCCTCTAAATTGTTATTTATTCAACTTCTTATTTTTTCTTTGGTCATGATGGTTTAATCTTATGTTTCACAAACTATTTTAAACATTCCAAATCAGTTAATAACTTTAGTTTTCCTCCTCAACATAAAAAAAATATTGACTTGGTCTCTAATTCCCTTTGAGATAAGATATCCATATTTGAACCTCTTTATAAGACATACACTATTAAAAAAATAATAATTCATTTCCATTATCAAAAAGTTTTGATACACTTAATAGTATTACATTAATCCATAAAAAAATATGATATTGTTATGGCTAGTCTAGTTTCTCATAATCCTATTTTTTCAAACACCTTTTATTTTTAAGAGATATGTCCTGGAAAAAGGTGACCCACCTCCCCCATAATTCTTTAATTCTATCAATTTTTTTCAGATCTCCAGTCATATTAGATGAATACTCTCTATCCATTTTCTATGTATTCTCATTTTTCATGCATTTAAAGAAATCTAAAAAATATTATCTTTTATTATTCTACTTCAAATATTTTGTTGAATTTTAAATTGAGATAATGTAATAGTAGTATAATCATTTTATGTGTTCCCATAGTCTCCACAACTTCCACATGACTCCTATAAACATTGAAAGTTGTTTCAAATCTCAAAATTCAACTCAAGTTGTTGATGCTTAAATTTATATTACATTTTATTCAATTTTCTCCCCCATGGAACCTGCTCTCTCCTTAGACTTGGAGGAGACATTGTATGCTAGCAGTTGCATTCATTAGGGACAAACACATTATAGCACCAAAAATATCCATAATCCCTTCTCCTCTAATAGATTTTCTGAGTCTATCCAAAAAAATTTCTTTTCCCTTTTTCAATAATATCTTTATATTATTTAATTATATCTTATTGTGTACTTATTCTCTATATATAAGGGGATAAACTAGATATTTTATCATAATTTTTTACTCTATAGATATCAGAATATTTTGACTTTTCATCTGACTTTATGGACATGATAGTTTGTTGTTTTTATTGGATATGTTATGATTTCAGAAAAACTTTTGGAAATATTCTTTGCATTGAAATTTTAATAAAATTTTCACTAACATGAATAGAATTTATAATATATTTATGTTGGTTATAGAATTAAACTTTAACATAAATATACTTTTTAATGTTTTTTCCCTCATAATTCCTTTCAAATACAATAATTTTTTGTTTCAATCTGTCAACTACCTTATCCTTGAGTGTAATATTGGAGGTCGTATCATTAATAATTTTCTTATTTTAACTATTCTCAAGGATAATTTTATTATTTCTTCACAATAATATGTTTATCGGTCAAAAATAGTTTATCTTCTTCTAATTTAATTTTAAAATTTGTTTTCTCAATTATAAATCTTTTAATTTTCTTTAGACATATCTTCATTTCCAACCCCAACATATATTATTTTTTTGAATCTCATTCTTCAGTAGAATACTCATTATTGTCGTATGAATCATTATCTTTTGTATTATCTACATCCATTTTCTAAAACATGAGAAAATTGTGATAATTTTTTGAATGTGCCTTCTAATTAGCATCATTACTGTTAGAAATGACTTCTTCAACAGATTGGAAATTCCTTTTGAAATTCCATAGAGAGAGTTTATCCTGCCCTTTCACATGCTATTGACTTAATTGTTGTGAAATTTATTTAATGGATGAACCCTTTTCATTTTCATCATCTACATCTCCATTTTCTAATTTCATGGGATAGTCAGTATAAAGTGAGTATCATTACCACAGTTAATGAATTTGAATGGAAGCATGCCTTTATATTCACCTCATCTTCCAATAGTGAATCTCTATGGAACTACATAATGTGTTTCAGTAAAGTCTTCAATATTTTTTTCAATATATGAGTAAATATTTTCATCATCAATTTTTAACTTCATGATAAATTTAAAATAAATCAAATTTTTATTATTTCCTTTACTCTTAAGAGAATATCCTTTTCTCAATTAGTATTTTTTGACACTGCTATGAAGCTAATATATAGTAAACTCATCAATATCCCAATATTCCAATGTATAAACTTCAGTATCAAACTTTTCATAGAGAATTATTTTGATCTTCTTCACTATATTACAATAAAAAAATTTCTCCGAAAAAACATTAATTGATATTTAAATGACATTTATTCTTGTAAAAACTCATCAATTGATTCATCTTATTATATTTTGACATCATCAAACCATTATCAATTAAGACAAAATTTTTATTCCATTACCTATTTTCTACCTTCGCAGATTCCATATATTTTTTCATGTATTTCATTTGTAATCATTCATACCATGATATTTTTAAACTATTTCATTTATAATGAAGTGAGTAGATAATTTATAGTTCTTCTGCCATTGTTATAATTTCTCTCGTCACTAGGATTCCATCTAGAAATTTCCATTCACATAATAAAAATATGAAGATCATCATCAAGAACAACTCATCCCTGGGATAATAAATAATACATCATCCTCCCCTTCTATAAATGAAATAATTTTCCATTCTTGGTTGAAAAAATAAATTATAATTAACAAAGTTGTGGATATCAACAGTAAACTAAAATTATATCCTCATGGGTATCCCAATATCTAATGATTTCTGAAAAGGCTCAAATATGTGTGGAAGGAACTGAGTGGTTGGGTGAATTAGTGCCTTAAATAATTTCAATTAAAACTTGTAAGCCCTTTATTTATTCAGTATAGATGTCACCAAACAACCAAAGTATGTATAAAGTGATGCACAATAGGTTTTTTTAATAATATTAACCTATCTATTGAAAATTTCATCCTTAGTGTATAGTTTTTTATATCCCATACACAGATATCAAATATTTTATTATCAAATTCATTTAACTGCACCATAAATTATTTCCACTATTCTATGACCACATGATACGGTGTTAGTGATATAGATCTTATTCCAAGAAACAAGTCAAAAAAAAACATGATGTCACACCTAGGTGGAAATCTAGTAGAATGAATAAGTAAAAATCATTATATTGATCCACCATCCTTGGAAGTATAGATATATTATTCTCTCACATGGTTCCAATCACTATGTTTTCAATTTGACCAGATAAAATAATTCAATTACCCAAAATAAATACCTTCCTAGTTTCTTGAATATCCTACTCTCCCCAAAAATTATGGGTAGTCCCATGTGGAATATAAAAGAGAACCCATTGACTATTGTAATCTATTTGAGTACTAAATAGAATCACCAAATCTATAATGATAATCAAATAATAAATATACATCTCAATGACTAGTTCCCATGATATTTACACATTTTCAATCATGATTGAAATATAGGGACACTTAAACACTTTCCTTATTCTCTCACAAAGTGGAGTATCAATTCTCATTAAATGTGACATCTGCTTCGTGTGCATCCCAAATAGATCAACCAAACAAGTTGAGATAAATGAATGGTTTTATACTCTATAAAATGATATATAAATAATGGTATAATATATTTGGATTTTTTCTCACACCATATATGTACTTACATCAATTTATGCCTTATATGGTGTCTGATCAGATATGAAGAGCTTCTGTTGACTCTTATAATGTATCAAAACATATTTCTAATGTATCCTTTGAAATCTACCATGAGTTGTTGACTTATACTTACTAGATACATATCCTTACATCCTATATACTTGCACTTTGTTATAACACAACTGTTGATAAATTGTTATAATTGGTTATCAGTAGGGCTTTTTGGACACCTTTAAGGCCTTTAGGCCACCTCGAGGCTTTCGGGCCACAGGTAGTTTCCCTATATAGACTCTACAAAAAAATAAGCAGCCCCAGAAGAAGATTCAGAGCAGGTGCACTCACCAGAGTAGAGACAAATGGATTTTTCCAAATTAGAGGGTATGGATATTCCATCGGGACTAGCCTATGATTGCACGAGAAGCCTACCCATATGACCATGAAAAGGTAGAGAGATACTATCATGATGCAGATGTTGGGGAGGGGAAATTCCTTGTTGATAGTCTAGTTGAATTCCCTAAGATTTTCAGGTCATGTAATCTACTAAAGCCTGCGGGCCTTGTAATATCTGAGACTACATTCCTTATAAGGGTTATCCATCATCCCTTGAATGGGGGGGGGGGGGTTATCAAAAATAAATAAAAATGAAGTCTTTCCGGCCATTTAGGATAGTGAAATACCTTCCTACACTGAAAAATGATTGGGGAGTATTTAGAAAATTTAACTTTTTGTACCTCACCTTAGTATAATATAACCACTATATTGTTCCCTTTCCATTAAAAAACTAAGAGTAATAATTGTATAAATACCAAAATAAATACTTTTACTTAGTTTTATAACTTTTTAATGAATTATTTCATACTCTTGATTGAGGAAGAAAACTCATTTTAAATATGTTTTCTATGTTCACCTCTATTGAAGCCAGTAAACTAACTACCTTCACTATTATGAATCAACATTAGTATAATCCTCAACCATTTATTTGATCATAGACACATTTCAAATCCTCATTATTTAATCCTTTCATTTATCACTATCACTAGAATGGGTTTCTCCATCTCACTTAATGCATACACTTGTGGAAAAATTTCTTGGCTCTAAATTCATCTTCACTGGGTAGTATTCACCATTAAATATATTCTTAAATCCATTTTAATCAAGAAATTTATCCCTCAATGAAACCTTGGTAAAATCTCACCAATTACTAGTTATTCCCTCTAATAAATTGGATATGAATTTGATATTCCAAGTCTCTAATATTCCCATAAATTTGAATATATGGTTGAACTTCACTAACCACTCTTCTTCTTTCTTTAGTCCAGCATTATAGTTAAATGACTGGTTGTTTTTCTTCATAAAATATAAATACCAATATACATCCTCAATTTTATCTTGATTAGAATCCTTAAAAATTTCTTAGATATAATGAATGATAGTTCCATCTAGATAAGGGTTCATATGAGCATTATTTACTACTCTTTTCCCTCATCCACACTCAATCAGATCTATCTTAGTAGAATATTTGTTACAAAACACGTGTGATCTCATAAAACCATATTTTACCAAAATCAATCATCATAACCAAGAATATACATTATACAATAAAACAAGGTTGAATCCTATTTCTTTTCCAAATTTCAAGCAAATTGTTTATTATAAATTTTCAAAAAACTCATAACTAATTTCATTTTAATACATTCAAACCTTGAATTCATTCAAAAAAATCATGTAAGAAAATAATTTTCTTCAAATCTATGTCAAGTCAGGAATTTCATACATTTTATATTATGATATATAAACACTTGGATATATTGAATCATTTTAGGATAACATGGAACAAATAGTCATCCTATGAGGTTATCAAAAAAATACTCTTTTACCCATAACTCTGATTAACTTAGACCTCAACATAAAAATGGATAGAAATGTATTTTTATTAGAAAATTATAAGTCCCAAAATTCTTATTCTCAAAAAAACTAGACTTCATGATACATGAATCAAATTGCAAACATTGATACCATTTAATAACACCTCAACCCATGGATCCAGAATCCCGAGACCAGAGTTAGAATATGCCATGGTGACATGTTCATACCCTAATTGCTAAAGGACATTGAAAAGTTCTGATCAATCTAAGAAACAGGAGGTAATTATTTTACCAATAGAATAAAACAAAAATAAATTCATGCTTACACAAAAATATTTAAAATAAAAATTATTTTTAAATAAATTTTTGATAGTGTAAATATACTATTCTATAATAATTATCTTAAAACAAACATATGGAGCAGATAAATGTAACGACCAAATGTTTTTCAAAGAAAATTTCATTCTTATGATTATTTCATATAATCACATGAAATTACAACACAATGAACTACTATGTACTATGATACCTTTAAACATAATTTTGTAACCTCTGTGATTTGAATTTCAAAAATCTTACATACATGGTTGCGATCAGTAAGTTATTTGGAGTCTAATATGACCGAATTAATTTTTGGTGAATTGTAACATACCCTTATTAATAGTAATGTTTCCCTTATGAGTAGTGATATACCATAATTAATAGTAACTTTATCTACGATAGAATATAAAAAAGATTTATGTAAAAGTATGATTTACCTATATTTTGGAATAAGTAAATAAATGTTTTAAAACTAGTTTTTTAGAATAAATTATGATTTTCATTAAATATTAAATTAATAATAAATAGAAATTTATTTTTCAAAAATGGTGTTCATATTTAATTTCTACATGTCTAAAAATTGTTAGGGTAAATTTTTTTGATTTTTTTTTAAAACTAGAAATTTTTTATGAATAGTAAAATATGATAATTTACGATAAATGCTAAATACATGAATTATGATGTCATAAGATGATGTATGGATGATTTAAGGCCATTATCTATAACTAAAATTCAGACATTAAAACTTTTTGGACATGTATTCATCACTATTTTTGGTCTTGATGGAAAATAATAAACTAAGGAATTAAATATTATGAAAACTCTCCTCCCCTCTACTATAAATACCACCTCTTCCACCCTCTTCTCTTCACTCCTCTCAATCCCTGTTAATTGCCTAAATTCTGCCCAAATCTCTCCCCATGATTTCTCCCCACGTCCAATAGCCCTTGGTATCCTAAAAATACCAAATCCGCTCCCCTTAAGAGGCTCTCAAGGAAGGTTGATTCAAGGGGTAAATTCTTTTTTTCAATAATTTTACTCACTTTTCAAGTTCTTTTGGTTACTTTTCTATCCTTACCTATCCTCATAAAAATGTTATTTAAACTCTAGTAACTCATATTTATTGTAATGTGGTAATGATAATTTAATAAGTTATTATCATCTCTCATTTACCCTTTATCTATTTTAGTAGTAAAGACGCCATCCGAGATGTTTTAAATTGCCACATTCAAGGACGATGGATTTTCAATCTTGGTTAAAATCTTTAATTCTGGTCATGAAAATATTTTCATGGTTAAAACAGACCATAATATATTTATTATTTCTCATCTATGGTTCTATAATCCTTTCTTACACTTGTTTTTTATTTATAAAACAAAACATGTTCATTGTGGCCAAAAAACCGCCAATTAACCCAAATGGTTATCACTATAGTTTTATATAATGATTTCACATCACTCCAAGTAAACAAATTAAATTTACAAACATTTAATGCCCTTTATTTTTACTAATTTCATTTAAATTCAATTCTGGACAAACACTTTCAACTTACATGTTCATCCTTTCATGAAAATAATTAAACCGATCATAAAATCCAAGAAAACAAACAGACCCGAACATTGAAATTGAACCTCATAACCAGTAAAAATGGTTTAAAATGAACATAAAAGGTTATAATAAACATTTTACATATACAAAAGTTTCTAGGATTATTAATTAATGAACCTAATTTGATTATTCTAGTCAGTATGTTCTAGAAGAGATCACCATCAGATTTAGGGTTTGAGATCTTATCCATTTCACTCTTTTTCAAGATTGTCCTCTATCTTATGATCTGTTATGTATAATACTTAATGATGTTGTATGATTTCACACCTCCCACATACTTCACTCAAGATTCATAAGTTATGAGAAACCCCTTTATCTCTCATGAATCCCATATAAGTACACCTGATACCATGCTGATAATCTGTAAGGAATTTTACATGAATCTCCATTATTCCTTCAAGTTACCATTTCATTCTTTCTAAAAAATGGAATTTATATTATAAAGTTATGTTCATATACTAATTTATATGTACATTTACCAAATTCATTTATCAAGACCCTTTCATAATTCTCTTTCAAGTATATATATGTTTTTATGTGATTCCCTCCTCAATACCTTCAGATAAGAAAACCAGTTTTGAGGGAACTTCCCAAATTATTAACAGATTTGAAGTGAAATATATCCTCTATTTTAAGCCACCATTTTTTTTATAAAACTGGGCTTTTTATTATTAAAACATTCTTTGTTCAATTCTGATTTAATATAAAATATTTTCCATTTTCTATTTTAAAATCTCTATAGAATTTTGCTTCAAACTGCTCAGAAATGTTTTAATGCTAAAATTTATCAAATATATTTTTTACATTTTGTCACTTATGTTGGAAATCATTTACCATGATATATGCTTATTTTACCTTATTAAAGTCCATGTATGTTCTAATTACTTTCATTCATGGACACTATACGCCCATTTTTTATGGTTTATGTCATGATTATAGTACCCAATCCTTTCCATGGGTAACCCTTATGTTTATATATGATTGATTATGTATGATTTATTATGTGGAAAACATATTCATGGAACATTAATATGGGTGTGTCTATATAGTTCTCCATTGCATTGTTTAAAGATGAGTCTCATGAGACGTTATGTCTAACAGTCTTGGCGGTTAGCCTTGTCTTGTGCTACTATGTACAATGGTCTGGGTGGTTAGAATTGACTTCTTATACTAAGGGAAATGATCTTGGTTGTTAGCATTGACTCGTACTAAATTCATTTTTTATGTTTCTTACATATTTCGATTATACCATGTTTAAATGATCCCATGTTTATATGTTCTAATTCCTTATGTTACATATCTTTTTATATCTTTATGTCATGTCTTCTAACCCATTTTCTAAGGATTTATTCTTATTCTTATTCCCTTACTGGATTTTAGCTCATCCGTCTGTTAATGTGATCCCCAGGGTATCCTTTGAATATGTATAAGCATAATGGATGTTTGGATCTCTCTATGAAGATTAAATAAAGATGTTTCTTTAGTCCCATGTTTTAGGTTTTATGTGCCTAATATTCAAAAACACTAGACTTCACGATCTTTGGATTGTAATATAATGTATAATTATGCTTAAAATCTTGTAATGTAACATGAAAATGGTAGGGTCTCTATATTTGGTATCAAAGTATGGTCTAGTTATTTTCAGAGATTAGGAATAGAGCACTTTATTAAGAACCTTAATGATGATGCGAAGTAAAAAAACATCCATAAATTTTGGTATGTATAGGGTATGTGGTTTTTCCAGAAAATAAATCCATGTTTCGATAAAAATAGGTATAGAAAGCTCTGGAACAAATGTACCTAGAAGTAAAAACAAGACAAGGAGTTTTGGGCCTACCCCAGGGTATCCTAGTACACAACAACAGGTCTTGATGCACTCTTGGTTTGACATTCCCTAGGGATATGATTTAGTAAATTAATGAGCTTAGTACATAACATTATAAATGGAGTAAATAAATATCATAAAAATATATGTTAATAAATATATCAAGGATAAACTATATTTAAACCTAAGGGATCACAAGTTAGGATATACTTATCTTTTACAAGTTTATCCTCTTATGTTCAATTTTTCCTTTTTAAGCTCAATGGCTAAGTATATAACCCATCTAATTATACATTATTTTTCTTAGTTAATGGCAGGAAATAGAAGAACACATGACAACAATATATGTGATAGTAATGTGAATATTTCCTTAATTATATGCATGATATGATGGGAACCGGTGCTCAAAACATTATTACAGTACTTTCTCAGCTGGCTCACGTTATGAATAATAACTTGATTCATGGTGAACACCCACCCCTTCCAAGGAAAGATAGATTTTCCATATAATCTTTAATGTGATAAAAGCCTCCAATTTTTATCAGATCTTCTGATCCCCTCCTCATGGAATAGTGGATTAACTTAATTGAAAACATATTATCAATCCTCTAGTTCTCAAAAGAAGAGAAATTTGTAATAGAAGCATATAATTTTGATGGTGAAGCTAATCATTCGTTGACACAGATCAAGAATACAACATCCCAAGAGGAAATTCATTCCATTGATTCAGATAAGTTCAAGAGGATTTTATTCAATAAATATATTCCTCAAACACTCTATCTCCAGATAGAAATATAATTCCTCAGTCTCAAGAAGAGGGAAGATGAGTCCATCAGGGTGTATGAAGAAAACATTACAAGGCTTTCACGGTACGCCTCTGGATTTGTCATGAAAACCAAAATTAAGGTGGATAGCTTCTTTAGTGGACTAAAAACGATTCTAAGAAAAGCATTGGCGATTCGACACTTCGACATATATGAGGATATTGTTCGTTGTTCCCTCAAAGTTGAAATGTAGGTCAGAGACTCTAAGTTGTCACATGGGCCTGGTGATAAGAAGTAGAAAATGGGGAACAACATGGGTGGTTCAACAAACAAATCCTATGATGGAAAGAAGACCGAATATCCCACTTGTAAAGGTTGTGGGAAGAAGCATCCAAGGAACTGTCTAAAGGGAACCAGGAATTGCTTCAAATGTGGAATGATGGGTCATCTGTCCAATAACTTCATATGGGATATGAAGAATCCTGCACATTTTTAAAAAGAAATAATGGTTTAGATCAAAAATCAGCATGTAGTGTAGTGTTACAAATGCAAGGATCGTGGGCATTATGAAATCAATTTTCCTAAGCCAAGGGTTGTTAGAGGAAATCAATAATAACCACCAAGGAAACAAGAGAGGGATTATGCTATCACTACTGCTTATGTGGAGCCAGATGACATTGTGGTGATAGTTACACTAGTTATTCATTGAATAATAGAAAACTTACTATTTGATTATGGTTCTACTCATTATTTCATATTTTATAAAATTAGTAGAACTATTCAAATACCACCTTAAAATTTAGAGGAAAATTTATCTATGAGAATAGCTAATGGGGAAATAATTAGGTCCAAGGTTTATAACTCCTCCCCAGAAAATATTTATGGAATGAACCTCCCAGAAAAGCTCATTATACTTTCTTTAGTGGATTTCGACGCTGTGTTGGTAATGGATTGTCTATCTTTATAAAAATCCAACATTAATTGTCAGGAAAGGGATATCACTCTTAAAATCATGAGGAATCCTTCAATTATTTACCAGTGTAAGGAGGAAGATGAATCTTCTTTATAATCTATGTCTCAAGTGTGGATATTAATTCCTTATGAGAAAGCATTTCTAGCTCAAATGATTGAGACAAAGGAGAGAATCATGCTTGAGGACATACCCATCATGAGGGATTACACTGATGTATTTTCTAAAGAGTTGTATGGTCTTCCTCCTGACTGAGAGCTTGAGTTCTCAATTGAACCTATTCATGGATCTCTGTCTATATCAAAGACACATTCTAGAATAGACACTATAGATCTAGAAGAGTTGAATAAGTAGTTACAATAGAATCTAGAGAAGTGTTTTATATGCCTGGGTTCTTCACCGTGGGGTGTGCTAGTCCTCTTCTCCAAGAATAAGGATAGATAAATGTGCCTCTGTATTGATTATTGTGAGATAAATAAAATCATGATAATGAACAAGTATCCCCTTACTCATATAGATGAATTATTTGATCAGCTTCATGGGGATAGTTATTTCTCTAAGGTAGACCTTGGTCAGGATATCACCAATTAAATGTGGGGAAGGAATATATTCCCAATACTACCTTTCAAACAAGGTATGGACACTATGATATCATATTGATGCCCTTTGGACACACTAATGATACATAAATTTTCATGGACTTAATTAATAGGGTCTTTAGAAATTACGTCAACAAATTTGTGGAAGTCTTTATTGACGATATTCTGATATAATCCAAGAGAAAGGAGGAAGATGAGGAGTATTTGAATACTATTTTAAAGACTTTGAGAAGAGATAATATTTTTGAAAATTATAGTAAATGTGAGTTCTAGATATTGTAAGTATAAATATTGGGGCATGTTATCACTAGAAAATTGTTATCTATAGACCCTTAAAAGACAAAGGAAATTGAAGAGTGGCATAGGCCAACATCTGTAATGGAGATCTGTCACTTTTTTGGTCTAGATAGGTATTATCAATGATTTGTGAAGAAATTTTCATGATTTCCAAACCCAATGACCAAGATGACATGGAAGGGAGTAAACGTTTTCTAGACTTTGGAATTTGAATATTGTTTTAAGGAGTTCAAAAACAGGCTTATCACTACACTAGTACTCACACTCCCAACAAGTTGAGAACACTTTTTTTTATAGAATGATGATTCAAAGAATGGCTTAGGATGTGTGATAATTCAAAGAGATAAAGTGATATCCTACGCCTCAAGATGGATGAAAATACAAGAGCAAAACTATCCCATACATGATCTGGAGTTGGCGGTTGTGATCTTTGCATTGAAAATCTGGTGGCATTATCTCTATGGGGAAAAGTGAGAGATATATACTAATCAAAAGAGTCTAAAATATATATTTACATAGAAATATATTAATATACCCCAAAGAATATGGATAGATCTCATCAAGGATTATGAATGCTCAATCCACTACCATCCCAGTAAGTCATACAAGGTGGCTGATGCCCTATATAGAAAGGATCCTGCATATTTATCAATTACGAGAATTGAAAAGAATCTAACCTTATTATATTTTCAGAGGATGGACATGGGAATAATTAAGGGAGTAACTTCATCTATCCTTTATCAAATTATTTCTCAATCAGCCCTCATGGAGAAAATAAAGGATTCTCAAATAAAAGATGTGGAAATTCTAAAATGGGTGGAAGCTATCAAAAATGGGAAATCCTCATAGTTCATGATTGATGAGGAAGTTGTTATAATATTTGGATCATGATTATGTATACCATCCAATACAGAGACAAATAAGGAGGTTATGAATGATGTACATAGCTCAACCTTCCCTATCCACCCGGGCTGCATGAACATGTATCAAGATCTCTGAGAGAACTTTTAGTGGGATAATATGAAAAGATAGATTTCTAAATATACATCAAGGTGCCTGGTATGTCAACAAGTTAAGGATGAAAAAAAGTCTAAGGGGATGATGCAACCACTACCCATACCAATATGGAAGTGGAAGAACATTACTGTGGACTTTTTCACTGTAAATTCAAGGACATCTAGAGGAATCAATGCTATATGGGTCATTGTGGATCATCTTACAATGACATATCACTTTATCGCAATTCGAGAGGACTTCTCATTTGATAAATTTTCAATAATATATATCAAAATAGTGGTAAGGATTCATGGAATACCACTATCATTAGTATCTAATAGAGATCCTATATTTACCTCGAAGTTCTGAAAAAGTTTCCAATATGCTCTAAGAACTGAACTAAACTTTAGTATGGCCTATCAGCCTCAAACTGATGGCCAATCTGAGCTGACTATTTAGACACTAGAGGATATGTTGAGAGCATGTTCTATGGACTTCAAAAGATGATGGGATCAACATCTTCCACTTGTTGAATTCTTCTACAAAAATAATTGACACTCAAGAATCCAAATGGATCCATATGAATCCCTTTACGAGAAAATGTGTATAACAACAGTGTGTTGGGATGAAGTCAGTGAGCGTAAGTTTCTAGGACCTGAAATGGTCGAAGAAATAGTGGAGAATGTGAAAACTATTCCATAGCACATTAAGGCAGAGAAAAGTATAAAAAAGAGTTATGCAAACAATTTTCAATGATACATTGAGTTCAAAGTTAGAGACATGGTATTTCTAGGAATATCCCACAAAAAAGGTCATGAGGTTTGGGAAGAAAGTGAAACTAAGTTCCAGGTATATTAGCCCCTTCGAGATTATTGATCGTTTCGAGGTTGTGACCTATTGAGTAGAACTTCCACCTTCTATGGACAAAGTACATGATGTTTTCCATGTTTCCCTCTTAAGGAAGTACATACTATATCATTCATGTGTACTCTCTTCAGAGGTGGTACAGTTATAGGATGATCTTTCTTATAAGGAGAAGCTGGTGAAGATCATGGATCATAGATATAAAGTTCTACGTAACAAGACTACTCACCTAGTGAAATTACTGTGGTGGAACCATAAGTACGAAGAGGAAACATGGGAATAGGAGGATGAAATTAAGGAAGAGTACATGCACCTGTTTATGGCCTAGAATGTAAAATGACATTTCAAGGGTGAAATTTCATAAGGGGTAACAATGTAATGACCTAGTGTTTTTCAATGTAAATTCCCTTCTAATGATTATGTCATTTAATCACATGAAATAAAAAAAATGAACTACTAAGTACTATGTGACCTTTAATAAAATGTTTGTCACTTCTGTGATTTGAAATTCCAAAATCTGACATACACGGTTGCGATCAGTAAGTTATTTATAGTCTAATGTGACCAACATAATTTTTATTGAAGAGTAATATACCCTTATAAATAGTAATTTTACCCTTATTAATAGTGATATAACCTAATTAATATTAACCTTACCTATGAGAGTATATAAATAATATTTAAGTGAATGTATGATGCACATATATTTTGGAATAAGTAAATAAATGTTCTAAAACTGGTTTTTTTGAACAAATTTTCATTTTAAATAATTATTAAATTAATCTTATTTAGAATGTTTCTGTAAAATTGAGTTCTTTTGTGGTTTCTACATGTCAAAAAATGGTTATGGTGATTTTTAGGTATTTTCCTAAAATACTTGAATTTTTTTGTGAATAGTAACATACGATAATTTACGATAAATGATAAATACAACAATTATTTTGTCATCAACTGATGTATGGATGATATAAGGCCATTATATCTAACTCAAATTCTCACATTACTATTTTATGTCATGTAATCATCAATATTGCTGGTCTTGAGGGAAAATAATAAACTAAGGAATTAAATATTATGAAAACTCTCCCCTCCACTATAAATACCACCTCTTCCACCCTATTCTATTAACTCCTCTCAATACTTGTGCCTTCCCTAAATTCTTCTCAAATATCTCCCCAAGATCCCTCAACATTTCCAGTAGTCGTTGGTCTCCTAAAAATACCAAATCATCTCCCCATAAGAGGATCTTAAGGAAGGATGATTCAAGTGGTAAATTTCTCTTTTCAATTATATTACTTTATTTTCAAGTTCTTTTTGTTACTTTTATATCATTACCTCTCATTATACAAATGTTATTAAAACTCCATTAACATACATGTACTGTAATTTTGTTTTAATAACGGAATAAGTTATTGTCATCTCTCCTTAACGCTTCTTTTATTTTAGTAGTAAAGACACCATCTGAGATGTGTTAAATTACCAAAATCAAGGACGATGGGTTTTCAATTTCTGTTACCATTTTCAATTTTGGTCATGAAATAATTTTAATGGTCTAAAAAGACAATAATATATGTATTATGTCTCATAAATTGTTTTAGAATCCTTTTGTACACATGTTTTTCAATTATAAAATGAAACATGTTCATTGTGGCAAAAAAACCGCCAATTAACCCAAAAGGTTATCACTAAAGTCTTATATAATGATTCAAATTCACTCCAAGTAAACAAATTAAATTCACAACCATGTAATATAATTTATTTTCACTAATTTCATATAAATTCAATTATTGATAACCAATTTAAAATTACTTGTTTATCCAGTCATAAAAATAAGTAAACTTATCAAATAAACCAAGAAAACAAACGGGCTCGAACAATGAAATTGAACCTCATAACCAATAAAAATGGTTATAAACGTACTATAAAAGGTTATAATAAATTTTTTTAATATATAATAGGTTATTTAATTGTTTATGAATGAAACTAATTTTTTATACAGTCTATTAATTTCAATCAATGATCATCATCGAATTTAAGGCAAGGGATCCTCTCCATTTCACTCTTATTCCAGAATATACTCTATGTTATGCCCTTTTATGTATAATCTGTAATAATGGGGTATAATTTTACACCTCCCCCATATTTCCCACATGATTTATAAGTGATTATAAACCCATTTATCTCTCATGAATCCCTCATTAGTAAACCCGATACCATGCTAAAAATCCATAAGGAATTCTACCAGAATCTCCTCTATTCCTTCGGGTTGCCTTATCATTATTTATACCAAAATGAAGTTATCTTCTAAGTTTATGTGAATATTCTAAATTATATTTACATGTACCAAATTAATTTGTAGATACCTTTTAATAATTATCTTTTAGGGATATAAATTTTGTAACACCCCAATATTCCAGAGTACGTTTTTTCTTCAAAGTAATCCAATAACTTTCACTACACACAACACTGAGTTCAAGCGCAAAACGACTTAAAAAACTAGCCGTTCAAAATTAGTTATGAATATTATTAACTGATTTTTAACTTTATATAATCTTTATAAATTTAGAATCCATATTATGAGTTTCTTATACATAATATAAGAACAAATTCATTTTTTCAGATAAAAGAAGTATTTTTCAAAAAAATGCAATTTTACTGCCTTTTAATGGATAACACTTTTTAAATCCAATATTTGACACTTTTATATATTAAATTTAGAAAAATAAACTTATTATTTAGAATCAGTACATAAAATTTTATTTTAAATACATTTTTTTGTCTTTCTGATAACTTTCAAATTTGTGTGAATAGTGAAAATTATTAAATTTTAACTAAAAATAATTTTTTTAATCAAAACAATTTATAGTAATAAATAATACATTTTAGTGGTTATGATATGTCATTAGATTATATTTTTATGATTTTATATAGTTTAGGAAATTGGATGTAATTTCACATTTAAACTAGACTTAAACAAGTGACAATCTTTTGATTGTTATTATTTCTTAAAAACACGCTTTTTGTTTTGATGGTCGGAATTAATTTTAAATTAATTTATACCAATTATTTGTTTGGAATTTGGAAAAATTGATTCCAAATTTGGGATCAAGAGGTCCAAAATGTGTAAATAGGTAGCTTTTATTTTTAGACATTATGAATAATTACTTTGGAAAATATTTTATTTACCATGGTTAAAGGGTAAATCTGGTAAATATGGGTAAAGAAATAATATTAAAATAATATTAAATTACTCTAAAACGAGTCCTAAACCTAATGGATGATACATTTCCTACCATGAGAATACTTGGGTCAATTTTGGGACCTGTTGGAGCCACTTGAGAGTGATAATGACTCTTTATATTAATTAATTTAAAGTAAAGGCAAAAATGATATAAACATATATATCATAGTAAAACAATTTTCAAAAGGTGTAATATAAGTTATATTTTAGAATTTAAATATTAATTAGAAATAAAAATAAAATTCATACATAATGTAATTTTATTTATAATTTTTTGACATAGAATAATTAAATTTATAAATGAGACAATGATGATGCACTGTTTTCCATATTAATGAAAGATTCAAATAAATGGTATTATAAATGGTGGAATGAATATAATTTGAATATTTTGATGCCATACACGAATTTTATAGGTTACTATGTAATGTTAGGATTAATTAAATAAATTTATTTTTAATTAATAAAGTTTTTATGACTTTAAAGAAAATCAATTATTAAATATGTCAAAATTGACATAAAAGAGTTTTTAAAAAAATATTATATTATTAATTGATATAATATTCCTAAAAATCTAAGGTTAGGCCAAAGGTCTTATATGATGATAGGTATGTCATTAAGGAACCACTTGGGATTCTTTTAGAAGTTTATAGTATGTTTAGTAACCAAATAATATAAAAATACAAAGAGACATGGTAAATGTCAAACTAATTAAATAATAGTTAAATCTAAAAGATAAGGTTAATATAGTCACCCAAACCTATCTAAAACATATTGGTTGAGTGTATTTCGACCCATACCTACCTTAACCTCTAAATAAATTAGTTTTGAGCCATTATAAACCGAAAATTAATTTATTATAAAATAATATTTTATGTTTTTTCTAAGGTGCCCCTCACCCCTCTTATAAAAGGGAAATCCCCCTTCTCTCAAATTCATACCATCAAAGCCTTTTGGTTTGGCCAAACCCTTCCCAAATATCCTTTCAAATTACCTCACTTCATCATAGAGTCCTTCCTTTATTCATAAATCCAACCTAAGGATCCCTTTTTGATCAAATCAAAAGGAAGAACCTGAAGAAGAGGTAATAATTTCACCACCCTATTTCAAGTTCTCTCTTCTTCCACTTCCTCTTTCTTTGCTGTTTCCATTCTAAAAAGATAAATATAGTATGTTTTATATACTATGATTTATTATAAATATCTTATAACCATATTAATTATTATATCCATCCTTTTAATGACATGTCTCCATACGTGCGTACGTACGGCTTACCATCTCCACGTCGTGGTGTAATTGTAATTCAATACCTTATTATTTGGATGGGTATAATAATGATGTGTAATTGATGTAAATAATAAATATTAAATGATAATGATTCTTTATATATGACATACCCTTCAATTATATATTCTTTTAATATCAAAAAATGATATTTTTTCTCGTGCGTACGTACAGATTACCATCTCCATGAATATGATGAGATTCATTCCCCATCATATCCATTCAAGAATAATTTTCATTTTATGATTAAAAATAATTTTTAAATACTTTATATAATTCTTAATATTAATAATATACATCCCCTCTATAACAAATATTGTAACGCCCCGACCCCAGTTACCTAGAGTCGGTGCATTATTACATAACATTGGCATGATCACAAGAAAGATCAAATCTCGAAAGACCGATTGGTTTAGTATCCTTGGAAACACTAGATATATTCATAAGTTTTACATTACATCATAAAATGAAAAACTACTACAACAACATAATGTTTCCACAATCCACACTATTAACCCCTCATAAAATCCCTGCAGGTCATTCATAACTTACTTCTTCACATCCTGGGAAAAATAAAACATAGAAAAGGGGTGAGCTCAAATGCCCAGTAAGGATAACAATATAGCGGAAACTCTCATAAATAAGAATAAACATTTAAGGCAATGTATAACTAAAACAAAAGCCTTTTAAATATGAACTTTCAACATGGTATGTCATAAATAAAATGAAATAATGCCATTTACTTATTCACATGGATATTCTACTAATCGAATAATCACATGCAAAAATCAATAACCACTTTCATAATGTTGGAATACATAATGCCAGACTATCATAACCACATAGCCAAGGCCTCGTGCCAAGACTACAAATAATATTTTGTCAAGGCCTTGTTCCAAGACACTAGTTTGTCTCATGAGACCTACTGATGCATCGAGGAGCTATAGCGGGCTCCACCCGTCACATATTAAGTCCAATGCATTCCCATATGAAAAGGTTTAAACATAACATAAACATTCATATTAAAACTAGCATATGAAATGTCAATACATTCACCATAAACTATGAATGGTATAAAAATAGCACATCCACAGTCAAACATATCACAAAAACCTTCAATACAATATAGAAGTTTTGTATCATAATAAATCAACTTCAAATAATCTAAAAATCCATCAAAGGATGTTGACATAGATGAAATCAAAATTCTTTTTAAAGAAATATGTCCTTTTATTTTGAAATAATTTAAGATCCATATATAATAAAACATTTTCTTTGAAAATATTCTTATAAGCTTGTAAGGGAAGCTTTGAAGATTTAATAACGGCGGAAAATAGCCACACCCGCCGTATAAGTTAAAAAAACATTCTTACCTTAATTCTGTCGAAAAGGTTAAAAAAGGACCTTGTTTTGAAAACGACCGAAAGATTCCTTTATAAACCACTTATAAAAGTCAAAAAGGGTATAAATGACTTTAACTAATATTCTAGTAAATAGTAAAAATGTTTTGAAATGCATTTTTAAGAAACATGGATGTGGATGATAAAGAGATCCCAATAGATTATTACGTATAAACAACCTTGGATAATGAAGAGGTTGTAAAGTAAACCCTTACCTTGTACTTTTCCTTGGTTGGGGTAGGTTAAACTCCTGTATAATGGTGAAATAGTTGTTATTAAATTATACAAGAATCATATATAATAATATGATATCATATATGATCTTTTAACATTGATTTGTTAATAATATCTTAGTATTATCATTATATCGGGTGTTAACTTACTTGTTTTCTTTTATATGTTTTGTTACGTAAGACATGTTTTTAAAGGATAGGTTGTATATTATTAATATCCAGAATGATATCAAGTCCTTAAACATCATTTTTAAATCATCAAATGATAATTATACTTGAATGGATACGATGGAGAATGAATCTCATCGCGTTCGTGGAGACGGTAGTCCGTACGTACGCACGAGCGACAATATCATTCTTTTGATATTAAAATAATATATAAATGGATGTTATATCATATATACAGAATCATTAACATGTTATATTTATTATTTACATGAGTTACACATCATTATTATACCCATCCAAATAATAATATATTGAATAACAATTACACCACGACGTGGAGACGGTAAGCCGTACGTACGCACGTATGGTGACATGTTATTCAAAGGGTGGATAGAATACTGAATATGGTTGTACCATATTTATAATAACATCACAGTATATTTATGATACTGGAGTTATTATTTTAGAATGGTAAGAACAAAGGAAGAAGAAGTGGAAGAAGAAATGAACTTGGAGAAGGGTGGTGAAATCATTACCTCTTCTTCGGGTTCTTCCTTTTGATTTGATCAAAAGGGCTCCTTAGGTTGGCTTTCTGATCAAACTAAGGCCTCTAGGTTGTATTGAGGGATGTTGGGAGAGTATTTGGGCAGAGTTTGGCCGAACCAAAAGGCTTTGAAGGTGTGAAGAAATGAGAAGGAGGAGTTCCCTTTTATAAGAGGGGTGAGGGGCACCTTTGGAAAAGCAAAAAATATTAATTTATAATAAATTCATATTCGGTTTAAAATGGCTCCAAAGTTGACTATTCAAAAGCTAAGGTGGGGATAGGTCGAAAACCACTCAACCAATAGAATTTAGACAGGTTTGGGTACTTATATTAACCTTATCTTTAAGTATTAACTCCAAGTTAATTAGTTTCACTTTTACAATGTCTCTTTGTATTTTTATATAATATGGTTAATAAACATAATATATACATCCATGAGACCCCCATGGGGTCCATTAATGATGCACCTATCCTGATATAAGTCTCTTGGCCGAACCTTAGATTTTTAGGAATTTAATATCAATTAATAATATAATATTTGTTTTAAGAACTCTTTTCTGTCAATTTTGACACTATTCAATAGTTGATTTTTGTGAAACTCATAACAGATTGATTACTTCAAACAAAGTCAATTAAATAAATCCTAATATATCATTTTATCCTAGAAAATTAGTTTAATTCATTAAAAGTTTCATATTATATTTATTTGGGTATTTATAATATCAATTATTTTAATTTTTCACTATTATAGTAATTACTGCATCATCATTGTGTCATAAATAAAATAAATTATTTAATGTCTAAAAATTATAAATAAAATATCATTATGTAGTAAATCCTTTTAGCTTTCTAATTAATATTTATAATCTAAAATACAACATATATTACCCTATGTAACAATTGTTTTTCTAAAAGATATATGCTTGTGTCATTTTTGTATTCATTTTAACTTAATTAAAATAAAGTGTCATTATCACTTACAAGTGGATCCATGGGGTCCCCAAATAGACCCAAAGATTCCCATGGTCTACCATGTATCAACCAATAGGGTTAAGACACGTTTTAGGGTAATTTAGGATTATTATAATATTATTTTTTAACCCTTATTTACCGGATTTACCCTTAACCATGGTAAATAAAATATTTATCGCAGTAATTATTCAAAATGTCTAAAAATAAAAGTTACCTATTTACACAATTTGAACATCCTGATTCCAAATATGGAATCCATTTTCCTAAATTCAAAACACAGAAGTGTCAGAAATTAATTTAAAATTAATTCCCGCTGTCAAAACAAAAAGCGTGTTTTTAAGAGATAATAACTATCAAAAGATTGACACTCGTTTATGTTCGGTTTAATTGTAAAATTATGTCCAATGACCAACATTATATTAAATGGTAAAAATATATTCTAAATATACTTTAAAACCACTCAAATTCATAATTTATCACTATTAATTATTTTGATTAAAAAAGTTGTTTTTAATTAAAATTTAGTAATTTTCACTATTCATCAAAATATGAAAGTTATCCGAAATGTACCAAAATTTCACCTTAGGCTAAATTTGATATTCCGAATCCAAAAATGAAGTCCATTTTCAAATATAAAATATATATAATTTCAAAAATTAGGTATTACTATTCATAACGGCTAGTTTGATTAGTTATGGTGTGTTAGAACTCGGTGTTGCGTACAACACACGCGATCACATTATTCAAAGAGAAGCGTACCATAGAAGCTTGGGATGTTTCATTTTAAATTTTTGATGTCCCCATTTAGTCAAAAAGTTTAAAATATAGTATTTAAAAAGGGTTCACTATTAAAGTTGATAAAAGTGCAATACTGAAAATGAATTTGTTCTTGCATTATATCTAAGAAACTCATAATATGGATTCTAAAATTATAAGGATTATATAAACATTAAAATTTATCTAATACTATTCATAACCCCTTTTGAACGGCTTGTTTGGTAAGTCATGGTGTGCTTGAACTTGGTGTTGCATGTAGTGAAAGTTATTGAATTATTTTGAAGAAGTAACACACTATGAAATCTTGGGGTGTTACATTCTCCCCTCCTTCAATAAATTGCGTCCTCACAATTTGAAATTGTTCTTCGAAAATAAAAGTTTGAAAATAGATAATATATTTGTGGGAAAACCCACATCGGAAATTGATTTACTAAAATTTAGTCTTAATATGAGGAAAAGAGAAATGAAAGGGTCACCACCAAATTATGATCTCGATTAGGAGAACATTGGTGGCAATTTGAGACATATAATTGGAGTAAACACGTAAATATTTATATGTAGTGATTGAGGTCATCAATCACAAACAAGTATAAAATTGAGGTCCTTAAATTCATCAATATATGATGATTTGAAATACCATCGGTTCAACAAAACATAGGATATTAGGATAACACATTTTTGACGTTTCAAAATATCTTAGTTGAAATCCCACATCGAAAAATGAATTAATGAGGCCTCTATTTAAAATAAAGAGTCGAAAGTATGAAGATTACCGAAAATAACTCATACTAGGGTTCCATGTAGGAAAATATGGATATGGAAGAAAAATCTAACCATCAATTATCTGATGGAGAGTGGTAGAGAACATGGCTATGAAAAGGCCAACAATCCCAAATCCATAAATTAGTGATGATTTAAGGTACCATCTAGGAAAACATTTTTGTTCTAAGTTTCTTTTCTTAATATTGAGGAATTTATTTATGAGATTGGATAAGATCATAAGGAGATATACTTACTTTATAATTAGAGTTTTATCCATTAATAAATTTCTACCACAAACTCATCTTTCACTCTAAAAGATAATAGAATGTAAAAATAATCTATTTACACTATTCGTATAGGGTTCCAAAATAAAGGAATTTATAATTCATCTACAAGATCTTTTAATAAAAACTACATTATTTAATCGAGGACATCTCGTGGGCCAGTGGTAGGTGATACACCCTTGTCGCCCTTTGGTTGCGGGTTCAAGTCTCGCAGCCTTGCCGGACGCGACGGGTTGCCGCCCGACCTCCGGGTTGTCCTTTTATGGAAATCCAAAATAATCCAAACTAGAACTATCCAAAATACTTCTATCCAAACTCACAGTCCAACATTTATAAGGAAGGTAAACATAATATAGATTTTTTTTACCCCGTAATAGCATATGAATACCTTCATCATGTATTACCATATTCCTTATTGATTACATTCATGTTCCCTTATTCCATATAGAATGCTGGATATACTTCATTAATCCAAAAATGTTTTAAACCCCAACAATGATGGAATATACAAATCATTAATCAGCTTCAAGGTAGTCAATAATATCCAATATAATTTATCCAAATCAATCATGTATTATTCTAAAATCACCACCTCGGTATCTGAACCATATTATGGTTTATCTTTCTCTCAACCATATATTTTCCAAACATTTAACCTGCTACTGAGTCACTTTTCTTTGTTCCACACCATCTCAAGTCCTTAATGAAATAGTACTGCAGTACAATCCTTATATACTCCATAATTATTATAACAAGTACAATGTTGATACAACACTCAATTGATACAATCAACATAATAACTCTAATCATTCCTCTTCATCTGTGGTAGTATCATAACTTGATTATTATCCAATAGAATCATTTGCGGCATAGTCTGATGACTGGGACATAGGTTCGCGTAGTGTCCAAACTCCTTGCAAATGAAGCATTGTACATTTGAAACCATTTTCTTACCCTTGCAGTCATGTACTTTGTGCCCTTTTCCTCCACACTTATAACAAACTCCCATTCCTTTCAGGCAAGTTCCAGGGTGTTTCTTTCCACAGTTACCACATATGGGAAAATTCTTATTTTCCCTCTTCCCTTTATCTATCTTTCTCTCTTCTATCCTTTTCTTCTCTTGCTTCCCTTCAAAACCATAGGACTCGGTAAACTCTTTACTTATCTTATCAACACATGATATTATTTCTTCATATGATGATAATACATGAGAGACTATTTCTCTTATAAATTCTAGCTTAAGACCATGAAAGATATGATCCTTCCTTCTCTTTGAATCATGTGCATTTCTGGAGTTCTCATTCCTTCTACTGGGCGCCATTTCTAAACAATGGCATAAACTAGATCAGTTTATGAATCAAAATACATAATCCCATACTTATAAAACACTTAACATAAATTGAACTATTTATGGATATAATCTATAATCATAAAAATGTTTTCTTTGAGAAAGTATATACTCATAAACCCTTCATAATGATTTGTAAAGAAAATGAGAGTTATCCTAAGCATATCCCCCGGGAGTGTCGTAACCAAGAGTGCAGCAAGGCCCGTTGTCATGCACCAGTTCCCGTTCGAGTCTAGATCAAAGCGGTTTTTTCGGGTTTTACCCCTAGGTACATCTGTTCCAGAGCCGCCTCTACCTGCTCGTATCCAGACAGGGATGTATTGCTCGGAAAACTCACAAAATCTCTACAATACCAAAATTCTAGGAAGTTTTTCTATACTAATCCTCAAAGTTCATCTTAGGTCTACGTGCTCTAATCAGAGTTTATCTAAATCTAGCTTCCAAGGTTTGTACTAAACTTCCTCTGATACCAACTGTAACGCCCCGACCCCAGTTACCCAGAGTCGGTGCATTATTACATAACATTGGCATGATCACAAGAAAGATCAAATCTCGAAAGACCGATTGGTTTAGTAGCTTTGGAAACACTAGATATATTCATAAGTTTTACATTACATCATAAAATGAAAAACTACTACAACAACATAATGTTTCCACAATCCACACTATTAACCCCTCATAAAATCCCTGCAGGTCATTCATAACTTACTTCTTCACATCCTGGGAAAAATAAAACATAGAAAAGGGGTGAGCTCAAATGCCCAGTAAGGATAACAATATAGAGGAAACTTTCATAAATAAGAATAAACATTTAAGGCAATGTATACCTAAAACAAAAGCCTTTTAAATATGAACTTTCAACATGGTATGGCATAAATAAAATGAAATAATGCCATTTACTTATTCACATGGATATTCTACTAATCGAATAATCACATGCAAAAATCAATAACCACTTTCATAATGTTGGAATGCATAATGCCAGACTATCATAACCACATAGCCAAGGCCTCGTGCCAAGACTACAAATAAGATTTTGTCAAGGCCTTGTGCCAAGACACTAGTTTGTCTCGTGAGACCTACCGATGCATCGAGGAGCTATAGCGGGCTCCACCCGTCACATATTAAGTCCAATGCATTCCCATATGAAAAGGTTTAAACATAACATAAACATTCATATTAAAACTAGCATATGAAATGTCAATACTTTCACCATAAACTATGAATGGTATAAAAATAGCACATCCACAGTCAAACATATCACAAAAACCTTCAATACAATATAGAAGTTTTGTATCATAATAAATCAACTTCAAATAATCTTAAAATCCATCAAAGGATGTTGACATAGATGAAATCAAAATTATTTTTAAAGAAATATCTCCTTTTATTTTGAAATAATTTAATATCCATATATAATAAAACATTTTCTTTGAAAATATTCTTATAAGCTTGTAATGGAAGCTTTGAAGATTTTATAACGGCGGAAAATAGCCGCACCCGCCGTATAAGTTAAAAAAACATTCTTACCTTAATTCTGTCGAAAAGGTTAAAAAAGGACCTTGTTTTGAAAACGACCAAAAGATTCCTTTATAAACCACTTATAAAAGTCAAAAAGGGTATAAATGACTTTAACTCATATTCTAGTAAATAGTAAAAATGTTTTGAAATGCATTTTTAAGAAACATGGATGTGGATGATAAAGAGATCCCAGTAGATTATTACGTATAAACAACCTTGGATAATGAAGAGGTTTTAAAGTAAACCCTTACCTTGTACTTTTCCTTGGTTGGGGTAGGTTAACCTCCTGTATAATGGTGAAATAGTTGTTATTAAATTATACAAGAATCATATATAATAATATGATATCATATATGATCTTTTAACACTGATTTGTTAATAATATCTTAGTATTATCATTATATCGGGTGTTAACTTACTTGTTTTCTTTTATATGTTTTGTTACGTAAGACATGTTTGTAAAGGATAGGTTGTATATTATTCATATCCAGAATGATATCAAGTCCTTAAACATCATTTTTAAATCATCAAATGATAATTATACTTGAATGGATACGATGGAGAATGAATCTCATCGCGTTCGTGGAGACGGTAGTCCGTACGTACGCACGAGCGACAATATCATTCTTTTGATATTAAAATAATATATAAATGGATGGTATATCATATATACAGAATCATTAACATGTTATATTTATTATTTACATGAGTTACACATCATTATTATACCCATCCAAATAATAATATATTGAATAACAATTACACCACGACGTGGAGACGGTAAGCCGTACGTACGCACGTATGGTGACATGTTATTCAAAGGGTGGATAGAATACTGAATATGGTTGTACCATATTTATAATAACATCACAGTATATGTAAGATACTGGAGTTATTATTTTAGAATGGTAAGAACAAAGGAAGAAGAAGTGGAAGAAGAAATGAACTTGGAGAAGGGTGGTGAAATCATTACCTCTTCTTCGGTTTCTTCCTTTTGATTCGATCAAAAGGGCTCCTTAGGTTGGCTTTCTGATCAAACTAAGGCCTCTAGGTTGTAGTGCGGGATGTTGGGAGAGTATTTGGGCAGAGTTTGGCCGAACCAAAAGGCTTTGAAGGTGTGAAGAAATGAGAAGGAGGAATGCCCTTTTATAAGAGGGGTGAGGGGCACCTTTGGAAAAGCTAGAAATATTAATTTATAATAAATTCATATTCGGTTTAAAATGGCTCCAAAGTTGACTATTCAAAAGCTAAGGTGGGGATAGGTCGAAAACCACTCAACCAATAGAATTTAGACAGGTTTGGGTACTTATATTAACCTTATCTTTAAGTATTAACTCTAAGTTAATTAGTTTCACTTTTACAATGTCTCTTTTTATTTTTATATAATATGGTTAATAAACTTACTATATACATCCAAGAGACCCCCAAGAGGTCCATTAATGATGAAACTATCCTGATATAATTCTCTTGGCCGAACCTTAGATTTTTAGGAATTTAATATCAATTAATAATATAATATTTGTTTTAAGAACTCTTTTATGTCAATTTTGACACTATTCAATAGTTGATTTTTGTGAAACTCATAACAGATTGATTACTTCGAAAAAAGTCAATTAAATCAATCCTAATATATCATGTTATCCTAGAAAGTTAGTTTAATTCATTAAAAGTTTCATATTATATTTATTTGGGTATTTATAATATCAATTATTTTAATTTTTCACTATTATAGTAATTACTGCATCATCATTGTGTCATAAATAAAATAAATTATTTAATTTCTAAAAATTATAAATAAAATATCATTATGTAGGAAATCGTTTTAGCTTTATAATGAATATTTATAATCTAAAATCCAACATATATTACCCTATGTAACAATTGTTTTTCTAAAAGATATATGCTTGTGTCATTTTTGTATTCATTTTAACTTAATTAAAATAAAGTGTCATTATCACTTACAAGTGGATCCATGGGGTCCCAAAATAGACCCAAAGATTCCCATGGTCGACCATGTATCAACCAATAGGGTTAAGACACGTTTTAGGGTAATTTAGTATTATTATAATATTATTTTTTAACCCTTATTTACCGGATTTACCCTTAACCATGGTAAATAAAATATTTATCGCAGTAATTATTCAAAATGTCTAAAAATAAAAGTTACCTATTTACACAATTTGAACATCCTCATTCCAAATATGGAATCCATTTTCCTAAATTCAAAACACAGAAGTGGCAGAAATTAATTTAAAATTAATTCCCGCTGTCAAAACAAAAAGCGTGTTTTTAAGAGATAATAACTATCAAAAGATTGACACTCGTTTATGTTCGGTTTAATTGTAAAATTATGTCCAATGACCAACATTATATTAAATGGTAAAAATATATTCTAAATATACTTTAAAACCACTCAAATTCATAATTTATCACTATTAATTATTTTGATTAAAAAAGTTGTTTTTAATTAAAATTTAGTAATTTTCACTATTCATCAAAATATGAAAGTTATCCGAAATGTACCAAAATTTCACCTTAGGCTAAATTCGATATTCCGAATCCAAAAATGAATTCCATTTTCAAATATAAAATATATATAATTTCAAAAAGTAGGTATTACTATTCATAACGGCTAGTTTGATTAGTTATGGTGTGTTAGAACTCGGTGTTGCGTACAACACACGCTGTCACATTATTCAAAGAGAAGCGTACCGTAGAAGCTTGGGATGTTTCATTTTAAATTTTTGATGTCCCCATTTAGTCAAAAAGTTTAAAATATAGTATTTAAAAAGGGTTCACTATTAAAGTTGATAAAAGTGCAATACTGAAAATGAATTTGTTCTTGCATTATATCTAAGAAACTCATAATATGGATTCTAAAATTATAAGGATTATATAAACATTAAAATTTATCTAATACTATTCATAACCTCTTTTGAACGGCTTGTTTGGTAAGTCATGGTGTGCTTGAACTTGGTGTTGCATGTAGTGAAAGTTATTGAATTATTTTGAAGAAGTAACACACTATGAAATCTTGGGGTGTTACATTCTCCCCTCCTTCAATAAATTGCGTCCTCGCAATTTGAAATTGTTCTTCGAAAATAAAAGTTTGAAAATAGATAATATATTTGTGGGAAAACCCACATCGGAAATTGGTTTACTAAAATTTAGTCTTAATATGAGGAAAAGAGAAATGAAAGGGTCACCACCAAATTATGATCTCGATTAGGAGAACATTGGTGGGAATTTGAGACATATAATTGGAGGAAAAACGTAAATATTTATATGTAGTGATTGAGGTCATAAATCACAAACAAGTATAAAATTGAGGTCCTTAAATTCATCAATCTATGATGATTTGAAATACCATCGGTTCAACAAAACATAGGATATTAGGATAACACATTTTTGACGTTTCAAAATATCTTAGTTGAAATCCCACATCGAAAAATGAATTAATGAGGCCTCTATTTAAAATAAAGAGTCGAAAGTATGAAGATTACCGAAAATAAATCATACTAGGGTTCCATGTAGGAAAATATGGATATGGAAGAAAAATCTAACCATCAATTATCTGATGGAGAGTGGTAGAGAACATGGCTATGAAAAGGCCAACAATCCCAAATCCATAAATTAGTGATGATTTAAGGTACCATCTAGGAAAACATTTTTGTTCTAAGTTGCATTTCTTAATATTGAGGAATTTATTTATGAGATTGGATAAGATCATAAGGAGATATACTTACTTTATAATTAGAGTTTTATCCATTAATAAATTTCTACCACAAACTCATCTTTCACTCTAAAAGATAATAGAATGTAAAAAAAATCTATTTACACTATTCGTATAGGGTTCCAAAATAAAGGAATTTATAATTCATCTACAAGATCTTTTAATAAAAACTACATTATTTAATCCAGGACATCTCGTGGGCCAATGGTAGGTGATACACCCTTGTCGCCCTTTGGTTGCGGGTTCAAGTCTCACAGCCTTGCCGGACGCGACGGGTTGCCGCCCGACCTCCGGGTTGTCCTTTTATGGAAATCCAAAATAATCCAAACTAGAACTATCCAAAATACTTCTATCCAAACTCACAGTCCAACATTTATAAGGAAGGTAAACATAATATAGATCCTTTTTACCCCGTAATAGCATATGAATACCTTCATCATGTATTACCATATTCCTTATTGATTACATTCATGTTCCCTTATTCCATATAGAATGCTGGATATACTTCATTAATCCAAAAATGTTTTAAGGCAATGTGTAACTAAAACAAAAGCCTTTTAAATATGAACTTTCAACATGGTATGGCATAAATAAAATGAAATAATGCCATTTACTTATTCACATGGATATTCTACTAATCGAATAATCACATGAAAAAATCAATAACCACTTTAATAATGTTGGAATGCATAATTCCAGACTATCATAACCACATAGCCAAGGCCTCGTGCCAAGACTACAAATAAGATTTTGTCAAGGCCTTGTGCCAAGACACTAGTTTGTCTCATGAGACCTACCGATGCATCGAGGAGCTATAGCGGGCTCCACCCGTCACATATTAAGTCCAATGCATTCCCATATGAAAAGGTTTAAACATAACACAAACATTCATATTAAAACTAGCATATGAAATGTCAATACGTTCACCATAAACTATGAATGGTATAAAAATAGCACATCCACAGTCAAACATATCACAAAAACCTTCAATACAATATAGAAGTTTTGTATCATAATAAATCAACTTCAAATAATCTTAAAATCCATCAAAGGATGTTGACATAGATGAAATCAAAATTCTTTTTAAAGAAATATCTCCTTTTATTTTGAAATAATTTAAGATCCATATATAATAAAACATTTTCTTTGAAAATATTCTTATAAGCTTGTAAGGGAAGCTTTGAAGATTTTATAACGGCGGAAAATAGCCGCACCCGCCGTATAAGTTAAAAAAACATTCTTACCTTAATTCTGTCGAAAAGGTTAAAAAAGGACCTTGTTTTGAAAACGACTGAAAGATTCCTTTATAAACCACTTATAAAAGTAAAAAAGGGTATAAATGACTTTAACTCATATTCTAGTAAATAGTAAAAATGTTTTGAAATGCATTTTTAAGAAACATGGATGTGGATGATAAAGAGATCCCAGTAGATTATTACGTATAAACAACCTTGGATAATGAAGAGGTTGTAAAGTAAACCCTTACCTTGTACTTTTCCTTGGTTGGGGTAGGTTAACCTCCTGTATAATGGTGAAATAGTTGTTATTAAATTATACAAGAATCATATATAATAATATGATATCATATATGATCTTTTAACATTGATTTGTTAATAATATCTTAGTATTATCATTATATTGGGTGTTAACTTACTTGTTTTCTTTTATATGTTTTGTTACGTAAAACATGTTTGGAAAGGATAGGTTGTATATTATTCATATCCAGAATGATATCAAGTCCTTAAACATCATTTTTAAATCATCAAATGATAATTATACTTGAATGGATACGATGGAGAATGAATCTCATCACGTTCGTGGAGACGGTAGTCCGTACGTACGCACGAGCGACAATATCATTCTTTTGATATTAAAATAATATATAAATGGATGGTATATCATATATACAGAATCATTAACATGTTATATTTATTATTTACATGAGTTACACATCATTATTATACCCATCCAAATAATAATATATTGAATAACAATTACACCACGACGTGGAGACGGTAAGCCGTACGTACGCACGTATGGTGACATGTTATTCAAAGGGTGGATAGAATACTTAATACGGTTGTACCATATTTATAATAACATCACAGTATATGTAAGATACTGGATTTATTATTTTAGAATGGTAAGAACAAAGGAAGAAGAAGTGGAAGAAGAAATGAACTTGGAGAAGGGTGGTGAAATCATTACCTCTTCTTCGGGTTCTTCCTTTTGATTTGATCAAAAGGGCTCCTTAGGTTGGCTTTCTGATCAAACTAAGGCCTCTAGGTTGTAGTGAGGGATGTTGGGAGAGTATTTGGGCAGAGTTTGGCCGAACCAAAAGGCTTTGAAGGTGTGAAGAAATGAGAAGGAGGAGTGCCCTTTTATAAGAGGGGTGAGGGGCACCTTTGGAAAAGCTAGAAATATTAATTTATAATAAATTCATATTCGGTTTAAAATGGCTCCAAAGTTGACTATTCAAAGTATAAGGTGGGGATAGGTCGAAAACCACTCAACTAATAGAATTTAGACAGGTTTGGGTACTTATATTAACCTTATCTTTAAGTATTAACTCTAAGTTAATTAGTTTCACTTTTACAATGTCTCTTTGTATTTTTATATAATATGGTTAATAAACTTACTATATACCTCCAAGAGACCCCCAAGTGGTCCATTAATGATGAACCTATCCTGATATAAGTCTCTTGGCCGAACCTTAGATTTTTAGTAATTTAATATCAATTAATAATATAATATTTGTTTTAAGAACTCTTTTATGTCAATTTTGACACTATTCAATAGTTGATTTTTGTGAAACTCATAACAGATTGATTACTTCGAACAAAGTCAATTAAAGCAATCCTAATATATCATGTTATCCTAGAAAATTAGTTTAATTCATTAAAAGTTTCATATTATATTTATTTGGGTATTTATAATATCAATTATTTTAATTTTTCACTATTATAGTAATTACTGCATCATCATTGTGTCATAAATAAAATACATTATTTAATGTATAAAAATTATAAATAAAATATAATTATGTAGGAAATATGTTTAGCTTTCTAATGAATATTTATAATCTAAAATCCAACATATATAACCCTATGTAACAATTGTTTTTCTAAAAGATATATGCTTGTGTCATTTTTGTATTCATTTTAACTTAATTAAAATAAAGTGTCATTATCACTTACAAGTGGATCCATGGGGTCCCAAAATAGACCCAAAGATTCCCATGGTCGACCATGTATCAACCAATAGGGTTAAGACACGTTTTAGGGTAATTTAGTATTATTATAATATTATTTTTTAACCCTTATTTACCGGATTTACCCTTAACCATGGTAAATAAAATATTTACCGCAGTAATTATTCAAAATGTCTCAAAATAAAAGTTACCTATTTACACAATTTGAACATCCTAATTCCAAATATGGAATCCATTTTCATAAATTCAAAACACAGAAGTGGCAGAAATTAATTTAAAATTAATTCCCGCTGTCAAAACAAAAAGCGTGTTTTTAAGAGATAATAACTATCAAAAGATTGACACTCGTTTATGTTCGGTTTAATTGTAAAATTATGTCCAATGACCAACATTATATTAAATGGTAAAAATATATTCTAAATATACTTTAAAACCACTCAAATTCATAATTTATCACTATTAATTATTTTGATTAAAAAAGTTGTTTTTAATTAAAATTTAGTAATTTTCACTATTCATCAAAATATGAAAGTTATCCGAAATGTACCAAAATTTCACCTTAGGATAAATTCGATATTCCGAATCCAAAAATGAAGTCCATTTTCAAATATAAAATATATATAATTTCAAAAAGTAGGTATTACTATTCATAACGGCTAGTTTGATTAGTTATGGTGTGTTAGAACTCGGTGTTGCGTACAACACACGCTATCACATTATTCAAAGAGAAGCGTACCGTAGAAGCTTGGGATGTTTCATTTTAAATTTTTGATGTCCCCATTTAGTCAAAAAGTTTAAAATATAGTATTTAAAAAGGGTTCACTATTAAAGTTGATAAAAGTGCAATACTGAAAATGAATTTGTTCTTGCATTATATCTAAGAAACTCATAATATGGATTCTAAAATTATAAGGATTATATAAACATTAAAATTTATCTAATACTATTCATAACCGCTTTTGAACGGCTTGTTTGGTAAGTCATGGTGTGCTTGAACTTGGTGTTGCATGTAGTGAAATTTATTGAATTATTTTGAAGAAGTAACACACTATGAAATCTTGGGGTGTTACAAATATTACTCACATAATAATGAATATAAAGGAAAACAAATTCGTTAACAACTGAAATGACGATAATACTTAGATATTATTAACAAAGAAATATCAAAAGATCATATATGATATCATATTAATGTATATGATTCTTTTGTAATTTAATAAAAATTATTTCAACATTATACAGGATGTTAACCTACCCTCAACCAAGAAAAAGTACAAGGTAAGGGTTAATTTTACAATCTCTTTATTATCCGAGGCTGTTTTACATAAATATATACTGGGTAATATTTATTATCCATGTCCATGTTTCATAAAAGGGTTTTCAAAGAGATTATTTTTAATATACTTTTTACTAAAACATCATTTTAAATGTTTTAAATATTTATCTTTCTAAACCCTTTTAATTAATTTCCATGATTTCAAAATTATTTTCAAGGATTTATTTATATGGACATGAATGCCTTAAAATTATAATTCTTTTCAAAAGTTTCAAAGTGGTATGGGACACTTTGATTCAAAAATATCTTTTAAATGACTTCCTTTATAAATTGTGAGAATTTTAAATGATTTCATGAAAAAGGTTTATTTTTATCAAATCATTTTCATCTATGTCAACATCATTTGATGGAGTATAAAATTGTTTGATGTTGATTTATTATGATAAAAACATCCATATTGTATTGAAGGTTTTGTGAAATGTTTGACTATGGATGTGAGATTTTTATACCATTCAAGGTTTATGGTTAAATTATTGACATTTCAAATGCTAGTTTTAATATGATAGTTTATGTTATATTTCAACCTTTTCATATACTGAATGTATTGGACTTAGTAAGTGATGGTTGGAGCCCACTATAGCTCCTCGATGCATCGTTAGGTCTCATGAGACAACTAGATTTGTAATTGGCTGAGGCCTTTCCAAATTTGATATATGGTTTTCACCGAGGCCTTAATCATTTTTAGACGTCTTGGGCGACGCCTGGAAAAAATGTTTTAGAATGCTCGACATTATACAATCCCTCATTATGGAAATAATATAGATGGTTCATGTGGTCATTCGACTAGTAGAATACCCACGATTATGTTTTATTATGGAATTATTTACTCAGTTCATATTCCTTCCATAAAACTATTCATGTTTATTATTGATAAATGCATGTGGTTTCAATTATTCACCATGATTAATATTTATGTTATCTTACGCTCTATTGTTTACCCTTACTGAGTGTTTGAGCTGACCCCTTTCATAGGTTTCATTTTCCCAGGATATGAAGAAGTTAGTTATGAGTGATTTTTTGGCATTATCTAGGATTGATGGATGTTTCCAATGGAATAAATTCATGTTGTATTTCTTTTCTTGTTGTAAAGTGGAACATATGTATGAATCTTTTTTCCAATAATACTAAACAGATCGGTTTTTTGAGACATGATTTCCTTGCCATCATTCCAATGTTATGTAATAATGCACCGACTCTGGGTAAATAGGGTCGGGGCGTTACAATTGGTAATAGAGGAAGTTTAGTACAAACCTTGGAAATTATATTTAGATAAACTCTGATTAGAGCACATAGCCCTAAGATAGAATTTCAGGATTATTATAGAAGAACTTCCTAGAATTTTGGTATTGTAGATATTTTGATAGTTTTCCAGGAAATAAATTTCTATCTGGATAGGAGTAGGTAGAGGCGGCTCTAGCATAGATGTACCTAGGGGTAAAACCTGAAAACATCGCTTTGAGCTAGACTCGAACAGGAACTGTTGCACGACAATGGGATTTTCTGCATTCTTGGTTACGACACTCCCAGGGGATATGCTTTGGGTAATTCACATTTTCCTTACAAGCCATTATGAAGGAATTAGGAGTAAATACTTCCTCAAAGAAAACATTTTTATGATTATATCCACAAATCGTTCAATTTACGTTAGGTATTTTACAAGTTTGGAATTATGAATTGCGATTCACAAACCGACCTTGTGTTTTCCATTGTTTAGAAATAGCGCCCAGTAGAAGGAATGAGAACTCCAACAATACGTATGATCCAAAGAGTAAGAAGGATCATATCTTTTATGGTATTAAGCCAATAGTCTCCCACATATTATCATTATATGAAGAAAGAGTATCGTGTGTTAAAAAGATAAGTTAATAATTTTATGAGTCATGTGTCATTGAAGGGGAGAAAGAGAAGAAAAGGATGGAAGAGTGAAAGATGGATAAAGGGATGAGGGGAAAGAATGATTTCCCATATGTGATTACTGTGGAAAGAATCACCTTGGAAAATTCTTGAAGGGAATGTGAGTTTGTAATAATTGTTGAGAAAAAGGACATCAAGTACGTCATTGCAAGGATAATAAAATGGTTTCAAATGTAAAAGCTTTGTCTGCAAGGAGTTGGGACACTACATGAATCAATGTTAAGATCATAAGAGTATTCCCCAAATACTTATAATGAATAATAATCAAGTTATGATACTACCATAGATGAAGAGGAATGACTAGTGTTCTTATGTTTTTATTAAATATTTGTTTCATTTGAGTGTTGTATCAACGATGTACTAGTTATATAAATTATATAAATAAATAAGGATTGTACTATAGTACTATTTAATTAAATATTTGATATTATATCGTATTATGAAAAGTGACTCAAAAACGAGTTAAACTTATTTTGAAAATACATGGTTGGAGGAAAGGTAATCCTTAATATGGTCCTGATACTAAGGCTTTAATTTTTGAATAAGAGATGGTTGATTTGGATAAATTATATTGGATATTATTAACTACCTTGGCACTGATTAATGGTTTTTTTATTTCATCATTGTTGTAGTATTCAAAATTTTTGGATATAAGGAAGATATCTAGTATTCAATATAGAATAAGGGAGCATGAATGTAATAAATAAGGTTTTATGGTAATTTATGGTGTTATCATTTTTTAAAAGAATACATGATGAAGGTATTCACATGTTATTATGTGGAAAAATGGATCTTCATTGTGTTTACATTCCATACAAATTTTGGACTATGAGTTTGGATATAAGTATTTTGGATAAGTCTAAAGGTTGGAATCGATTAATTTTTACATTTTATACTATTATTAAGGTTAAATAATTTCGTTATATTATTTTTAGATTACCCTAAAAAGGACATCCCGGAGGTCGGGCAATAACCTGTCGCATCCGGTAAGGTCATGAGACTTGAACCCGCAACCGAAGGATGACAAGGGTGCATCACCAAACACTGGCCTATGTGATATTCTGGATTGTATAATTTAGTTTCTTTTTAAATGTTTTGATAGGTGAATTATAAATTCATTATTTTTGGAACACTATACGATTAAGATAAATAGAATATTTTTTTGAAATCTTTTGGAATGAAAGATGAGTTTATAGGAGGAATTAGTTGAAGGATGAAACTAAACTTGTCAAGTATATATTTTTTCCTATTATTATATGGATAAATTAAATCTTAAACTTTAGGTAAGGGATATTAGAAGAAATAAAATTTTATCCTAATACCTTATGTTTTGTTGAACCGATGGTATTTTAAATCATCATAGAATTATGGGTTCGAGGTCCTCAATTTTACACTTGTTTTTGATTGATGACCTCAATCACTTCCTATAAATATTTAAGTTTTCCTCAAATTATGTTTCTCTAATTACCACCAATTTTATTTTAATTGAGATCATAATTTGGTGGTTACTTTTTCATTTCCCTTTCCCTCTTATTAAGACTAAATTAAATAAACCCAATTTCCAATGTGGGTTTTTTAAAAAGGTATTTCTCTATTTTTAACCTTTTATTTTCAAAGAAAAATTTGAAATTATGAGGATGAAATTTATTGAAGGAGGGATGAATGTAACACCCCAATATTTAATAGTACGTTATTTCTTCAAAGTAATTCAATAACTTGCACTACACACAAAATAGAGTTCATGCACACAACGACTTACCAAACTAGCCTTTCAAAAGTGGTTATGAATAGTATTAACTGAATATTTAATTTTATATAATACTTATAATTTTAGAATCCATATTATGAGTTTCATAGACATAATATAATAACAAATTCATTTTTTCAGATAAAAGAAGTATTTTTCAAAAAAATGCAATTTTACCTCCTTTTAATGAGGAACCATTTTTAAATCCAATATTTGGCACTTTTATATATTAAAATTGTAAAAATAAACTTCTTAATTTGAATCAGTATATAAAAATTTAGTTTCGATAAATATTTGGTGTCTTTCTGATAACTTTCATATTTGGGTGAATAGTGAAAATTATTAAATTTTAACTGAAAAAAACATTTTTAATAAAAATAATTTATAGTACTAAATTATACATTTGAGTGGTTTTAATATGTCATTAGATTATATTTTTATCATTTAATATAATTTAGGTCATTGTATGTAATTTCACATTTAAACTAGACATAAACAAATGTCAATCTTTTGATAGTTATTATTTCTTAAAAACACGCTTTTTATTTTGATAGCGGGAATTAATATTAAATTAATTTCTGCCACTTCTGTGTTTGGAATTTGGAAAAAATGATTCAATATTTGGGATCAGGAGGTCTAAATTTTGAAAATAGGTAACATTTATTTTTAGACATTATGAATAATTACTTCAGTAAATATTTTATTTGCCATGGTTAAAGGGAAAATCCGGTAAGTATGGGTAAAGAAATAATATTAAAATAATATTAAATTACCCTAACACATGTCCTAACCCTATTTTATGATACATGTCCGACCATGGGAATCCTTGGGTCGATTTTGGGACCACTTAGAGCCACTTGAGAGTGATAATGACACTTTATATTAATTAATTTAAAGTAAAGGCAAAATGACATAAACATAAATCTATTAGTAAAACAATTTATACAAGGTGTTATATAATTTTTCTTTTAAAATATAAATATTCATTGGAAATATAAGAATATTTCTTACATAATTTATTTTATTTATAATTTTTTGACATTGAATAATTTAATTTATTTATGACACAATGACGATGCAATGTTTTCTATATTAATGAATGAATCAAATAAATGGTATTAAAAATGTAAAAATAAATATAATTTGAATATTTTGATGTTATACATGATTTTTATAGGTTAGTATGGAATTTCAGTATTGAATAGATATATTTATTTTTAATTAATAAATCTTTTATGGATATAACAAAAATAAATTATTAAATAGTGTCAAAATTGACATAATAGTGTTTTTAAAACAAATATTATATTATTAATTGATATAATATGCATAAAAATCTAACATTTGACCAAATTACTTATATGATGATCGGTATGTAATTAATGAACCACTTGGTGTTCTCTTGGTAGTTTATAGTATGTTTATTAACCAAATAATATAAAAATACAAAGAGACATGGTAAATGTAAAACTAATTAACTAAGAGTTAAATCTAAAAGATAAGGTATATATGTTTACCAAACCTGTCTAAAAACTATTTTTTGAGTTTCTTTAGACCCATCCTCACCTTATCCTTGAAATAAATCAGTTTTAATCCAATTGAAACCGAATATGAATTTATTATAAAATAATATTTTATGTTTTTCCAAAGGTGCCCATCACCCCTCTTATAAAAGGGCACTCCCCCTTATCTCAAATTCATTCCATAAAATCCTTTTGGTTTGGCCAAACCCTGCCCAAATATCCTCTCAACCATCCTCAACTCATCCTATAGGCATTCCTTTATTCAAAAAGACAACCTAAGGAGCCCTTTTTGATCAAATCAAAAGGAAGAACCTGAAGAATAGGTATTAATTTCACCACCCTATTTCAAGTTCTTTCTTCTTCCACATCCTCTTTCTGTGTTTTTTCCATTATAAAATGATAACTATAGTATATTCGATATATTGTGATGTTATTATAAATATGTTACAACCATATTCATTATTCTATCCATCCTTTGAATGACATGTCACCATACGTGCGTACGTACGGCTTACTGTCTCCACGTCGTGGTGTATTTTTTATTCAATACCTTATTATTTTTATGGGTATAATAATGATTTGTAATTGATGTAAATAATAAATATAAATATAAAATTATTCTTTATATATGATATACCATTAAATTATATTTTATTTTAATATCAAAATAATGATATTGTTTCTCATGCGTACGTATGTATTACTGTCTCCATAAACGCGATGAGACTCATTCCCCATCATATGCATTCAAGAAAAATTTTCATTTGATGATTAAAAATAATTTTTAAAGACTTGATATAATTCTGTATATGAATACTATACATCCAATCCATAAAAAATATGACTCACATAACAATGAATATAAAAGAAAACGAATCTGTTAACACCCGAAATGACGATAATACTAAGATATTATTAACAAAGCAATATCAAAAGATCATATATGATATCATATTAATATATATGATTCTTGTATAATTTAATAACAATTATTTTTCCATTATAAAAGAGGTTAACCTACCCTTGACTGAGGAAAAGTACAAGGTAAGGGTTAATTTCACAATCTCTTTATTATCCGATGTTGTTTTACATATGTATCTACTAGGACATATTTATTATCCATGTCCATGTTTCATAAAAGGGTTTTCAAAGGGATTATTTTTAAGGGACTTTTTTACTAAAACATCATTTTAAATGTTTTAGAGGTTTATCTTTCTAAACCCTTTTAATTAGTGTCCATGATTTCAAAATTATTTTTAAGGATTTATTTATATGGACATGAATGATTTAAAATGATAATTGTTTTCAAATGTTTCAAAGTGGTATGGGAAACAGTGATTCAAAAACATCTTTTAAATGAATTCATTTATAAATTGTGATAATTTTAAATGATTTCATGAAAAATGGGCATTTTTATCAAATCAATTTACTGATCATTTTCATCTATGTCAACAACCACTGATGGATTTTAAACTTGTTTGAAATTGATTTATTATGATACAAAACTACCATATTGTATTTAAGGTTTTGTGATTTTTTTTACTATGGATGTGATATTTTTATACCATTCATGGTTTATAGTTAAAGTATTGACATTTCGTATGCTAGTTTTAATATGAATGTTTATCTTATATTTCAACCTTCTCATATGAGGAATGTATTGGACTTAGTAAGTGAAATTTGGAGCCTCCTATAGCTCCTCTATGCATTGGTAGGTCTCATGAGACAACTAGATGTGGAATTGGAAGAGGCCTTTCCCAATTTGATATATGGTTTTGGCCGAGGCCTTAATCATTTTTAAACGTCTTGGTTGTGGCCTTGACACAATGTTTCAGAATGTCTGGAATTATACATTCCCTCATTATGGAAATAATATGGATGGTTCATGTGGTCATTCTACTAGTATAATACCCATTATTATGTTTTATTATGCCATTATCTACACATCTCATATTCCTATCATAAAATTATTCATGTTTATTATTGGTAAAGGAATGAGGTTACAATTATTCACCATGATTAATATTTATCCTATATTTCGATGTCTTTCTTACCCTTTATGAGCATTTGAGCTCACCCCTTCTGTATGTTTCATTTTCCCAGGATATGAAGAAGTTAGTTATGTAAATACCCGTAAAATTAAAGGGTATTTTTTTCTTAATTTTCTTTGTAATTTTACAAGAGCGCGGTTTCTGACGGCACCTGATTCCGAGGCCTGGTGTGCCCGGAATCAATTTCTGAAGTTTGGCTCGGGTACGTTCAGTGAACGAACGAGCGGGAATTTTTAACTTTTGAACCGGTGCCCGAAATCGAATTCTGAGGGCACCGATGAACTCGCATCGCCGATATTCACTTAAGGAGACCTTTTCCGAAGTTGCATTTTATGCGGAATGAAAGTTAGTTTTGGGGAAGTTAAATGATGTTAAATAAATTGTGGAAACACAATTTATTTTTATCCATGTTGGTTATATCCTCCCAAAGGGAGTTAGAGGTGGGACCCACATCCACTTAACCTCCCTTGAGAGGATTAAGTGTGGTGGGGCCCACACGAACCCTAACTCTTTAACTCCCCTTAAAACTCCCTATAACTCCACTCTTATAATTTTTGACAACTTGTGTTATTAATTAAGAAGAGTTACTTAAATTCAAACTTTTGAAATTCAAAGTGGATTGGATGTGTAAATAAAATAAGGCTTAGACTTATTTAATTTTGGTTAGTATCCTTTGCCACCTTAGGAGGATTTGGGAAGCTCTCTCCATCTTCTTCAACCTTGATGAAGAACACGAAGAACACTTAAACTCCGATGAAGAACGTTGTATCTCTTCTTCGTAGCCGGTGTGTTTCCGAAGATCGACGACGCCGCTTCTTTCGATCTTCTTCCCGTGTCAATGAAAGGAGACGCCGCTTTCTCCTCAGGCTTTCTCCGTCAGCTTACGAAGCTTCTCCAGCGACGCTACCTCTTCGGACGTACCTCGACGTCAACGGAATCAACGCTCGATTCCTGCGATGCCCGACCTCCGCGACTCTTGTCCTCTGCGGCTCGTTGACATGCTCCGCTCTTGAAACTAAGGTAGGGGATTGTTGTTATTTTATTACATTACTCCCGTTCTTGATTCTAGCATGTCAAACTTCGAGATTATTCGACTAATTGTTATCGTTTAACGAGAGGGGGCCAGACCACACAAACACGGCCTAACCCTCTCCTTGTTCATGTTTGTTCCTTTGTGAATGGAACGGGATGGCGTGGTGCCGTCGAACCATGCAGGAATCACGGAAAATATTGTCTGGCGTCGTCGCGTCGCGCCGTGGAAAGAAATTCAAGAACGCGACGCCGTCGCGCCGTGTTGAAGGAAATTAAAGGCGTCGCGGCCGGAGTGGGGCCGCAACGGAGGGGCACGGTGCCGTCGCACCACGCCGGACGACAAAGGCCGCGGCCGGTTCTGGGCCACGGTGGAACAAGGTGACTGGCAGCCAGCTGGGTCGCCGGTGTCGGAAGCCGGAAGAGGACCGGCCTTTGCCAGTCTTGTTGAGGAGGAGTCGGCCGGCCAGGTCGGGCCGACCGGTAATGGGGAAGGCCGGGGGAATTAAATTCCCCCGGCCAGCAAATAACGGCCCCCCATTAAGAGGGGGGCACGATTACAATGGGGGGGAAAGCGCCCCCCGTTTTTCGAATCAGCTCGGCCGAAGGCCGAGCAGGCAGCGCGCCCAGCGCGCTGCGTCCAGCCGGACCGGCACCTGGACGGTCCGCCAGGCCGGGCCGGGCCACGCCCAGCCGGGTTGGGCCATTTCGGGCCGGGCCGACCCTATCCGGGGCAGGTCGACCCGGTTCGGGCCAGCCGAGGGGTCTCGGGCCGGGTCGGCCCGGGCCCGAAACCCCCGATACCGAACTTCTTAGGTTCAAATGCCCATATCTCGGGCTACAGACCTCCAAATGACGCTCCGTTAGTGGCGATGAGATCCTTGGATCGAGACGGTCGTTTCGGTATATCGCACTCAACGTTTCGGAATACTTTGAGTTCAGCCGGGTTGGTTCGTACACGAAACCAACCGGGCCCTCAGAGTGGAAACGCTCATATCTTGAGCTACGGACGTCTGATTGACGTGCCATTAGCTTTGTTGAGTTCCTCTTAGTGAGATGGATCTTTTGGCTTACTCCGCCCGAGGTTTGGACACAGGTGGAGTACGGTCGGGTTGGTTTTGCCTTAAAAACCAACCGGGCCCCTGGAACGGAAAAGCCAATAACTCTCAGACCGGGCGTCCGATTGACGCGCCGTCTATTGCGTTGAGTTCCTGTTGATGATACGGAAATTTTGGATACATCAACTCTGGACTTGTGACAGTTGATGTATCAGCCTCTCGGATCGTGGAGCGGACCCTCCCGAACGAGCTTGCTGTGTGCGGGAACCTTAGAGCTGGCTACGACTGCTACTGTGACTGCGACATCGACTGTGCAGAGATCCTCAGTGGATTCGACGACGACGACTACAGCACTCAGCGATCCTGTGTTGATTAGTGCTACCAATCCTGTGTGGGTCCGATCCTGTGTGGTTCAGCGCTCAGTGGTCCTGTGTGAACCAGCGCCTACAGATCCTATGTGGGTCCGATCCTATGTGGGTCTTTGCGGGGGTTAGTACTTTTCGATCCTTTGTGGGTCCGACAACTTAGATGGATCAGTGATCATCTCTATCGTCTTCGAAGAAGTATACCTGTGTGAGCTGAATCCTGTTTACCTTACTGTGTGGATTGTGTTGTGATATCCTGTGTGGATTATGTTTTGCTTTCCTATGTGGAATACGTATACTTTCCTCTGTGGACTGAGTTGTACTTGGGCTCGGAGGTTGGAGCGTATTGGAATTGATGACTTAGGTATATGTATGGGCATATACCTAAGCAGTGTCGGTTGTTACTTCGTGATTGTATCTTTCTTTTTTTGTTTATCCTTTGTGGATTTTGGGAGACCTTCGGGGGTCTCGGGGTCCCTACTGAGTAACTTATACTGACCCCTGCACGGGCTATGCCCACACTACGTTGTGTTGGTTGCAGATGACGGACGGAATTGATCGTGGTTGAGGATCGCAGAGCAGGACGGTACCTGGAGGTGGACCACTGGGCAGGACGTGCTCGGAGTAGACGGTGGGACCCAAGGAGTAGTGAAGCTATCTGTACCCACCCTTCAGGTGGGATTTCCAGTGGACAGCTCGGCGTAGCGGCTTTTACTTTACAGTTGTTGTTTTCCCTTTCGAGTTGTACTTTACTTTTATTTTGGGTTTGTATACTGGCCCATTTACTTTTCCACACTTTCAGTTGTACTCTGTTTTTACTTAGTGTTTACTTTTCCGCTTGCTTACTCTGTGGTGCTTGTTTACTTTACAAAGGCAATGCCTTCCCTTTTTACTGGGATTTACGCCTTGGTGCTAGTCGCCAGCCCCTGGCCTATGGAAGGCGGGCTTGGGGTAGTCATGGCACGGGCCCCGAGGACGGGTTGTGACAAATTGGTATCAAAGGAGTTCGGTTCTACCGCGAACTCTGATCTTTTCTTTGTGAAGCAATAGTGTTTAGCATATTGAGTGTGGTTATCAGTCCAGAGAGTCCAGTGTTGGTGCGGCAGCTGATGTATCCGTACACCAGGACCCTGACTTCTGATTTCCGACTTAATGCAGGAAAACATTGATTGCGTGTGTGTTTCAAAGTTTTCTTTGTGATTACTTTATATCAGCTCACCAGGTATACTGTTCTGACTGTGGCGCACCTGTTTCTTTTTCAGCGTGGCCCCACGACGGTAGCCAGCTAGGGTTCCGAGAGTTGAGCGTGATGACAGCCCACCGAGCGATGAGGCCTCGGTGCAGGGCCCTTTGTCAGCAGTGGCACCGGCGGTAGCTTTACCCACCGAGCCCCCGATACTTCCAGCACCAGCCGCTGACGATGCACGTCGCCTCAGTGCACTGCATGAGTTTCAGCACCAGCGACCGCACAGGTTTCGTGGGGAGATGGACCCCCATGCAGCCGAGGACTATCTGGAGGCAGTCGTACGAGTTTTTAGGCTAGTGAGGACACCACCAGACCTCATGGTGATCCTCGCAGCGAGCCTACTGCACGCAGCAGCGGGCCGATGGTGGAGCTTGATGCTCCAGGTGCATGATGAGGCATCTCTACTTTGGACAGACTTTGAGAGCCTCTTCCGCTCGGAGTTCGTCCCAGCCACCCTCCGTGCGGTGCATATTCAGAAGATTCTTCATCTGTGGCAGGGCAGCATGACGGTCGCTCAGTACTCGGCGAGATTTACCGATCTCTCGCGCTACTCGACCGACATGGTAAGAGACCCATTCTTCTGGGCCCGGACCTTTGAGCAGGGTTTGAGACACGAGATCAGGGCATCGCTGATCTCCCTCAGCATACTGACTCAGACAGGAGTAGTCAAGCGGGCCCTTTGATCGAGAGCTTTCTTGCTGAGACTACACCAGCGTCGAGACCCACCGCAGGGCGGCACGTAGCAGAGTCTTCTGCAGCAGGTAGTAGACGGATGACTCAGGGGTCCAGGCAGACCAGACCCTCAGGAAGACGACCACATGACACTGGCTCAGCAGTGCGGGGCACACAGCGTGGAGCCAGTCTTTCAAGAGGCAGGCAGTGCTACTCGTGCGGCGGGCAGGGCCACATGGCTCATGACTGCCTGACTCACCGTGCCGAGGAGCAGCAGACGGTTGAGGGACCACTGAGGTAGAGGCAGAGGGTTGAATGTGGCGGTCCGCAGGGAGGAGGCGGAAGAGGCAGAGGAGCTGGCCGAGTAGCAGGTGGTGGGCGACGCTTTGAGGCTCTACCACCACCACCACCACCAGGAGGTCCACCCCGACCACAGGGAGCTCGCGGGCAGAGACAGGCACAGCTCCAGGCAGCAGAGGCCTACGACCACGGTGCACCAGAGATAATTCAAGGTACTATCTGTGTCTATTCCACCCTTGCTACAGTACTTGTAGACACAGGAGCGAGTCACTCTTTCATAGCCGCTGCCCTTGTTTGGAGCTCGGAGATTCCGACAAAGCCGTTGGCTCAATCTTTACGTCTAGAGACTCCTACGAGAGCAGACTCGATGATTACGAACTGGTGCCGGCAGTGTGAGCTTACTCTAGGAGGCGAGAGCTTCGGCTGGGATCTTCTTGTAGCAGCGTCGAGGCCTTACGATGTCATCTTGGGCATGGATTGGTTATCTACGGTCCATGCACAGATTGACTGTTTTAGGCGCAAGGTGCGATGTGTACGCACCGACGGGAGCAGGTTCACCTTCACCGGCGAGAAGGGAGCCTTTGTAGCACAGGATGGACTTCCGCGGAGGATAGGACAACCCATCACTCATCAGTTGGCTAGCCTCATCCTAGGAGCAGTTGATGTGTGGAGTCCTGGTTTTCCTGCAGTGGTGGATCAGTACGCAGACGTCTTTCCCGATGACGTTCCAGGACTACCTCCTCGCAGATAGGTAGACTTTTACATTGATCTATACCCCGGGACAACCCCGATATCAACTCCAGCATATCGGATGGCCCCCGCCGAGCTTCGAGAGCTACGGGTACAGTTGGAGGACTTGCAGGGCAAGGGGTTCATCCGACCCAGTGTTTCACCCTAGGCTTCCCTGATATTGTTCGCCAAGAAGGTGGACGGGAGCTTGCGACTGTGTGTCGACTATCGTCGCCTGAACCAGGAGACAGTGAGGAACAAGTATCCACTACCGAGGATTGATGGCCTCTTTGATCAGCTCATGGGAGCACGGTGGTTCTTGAAGATAGGCCTCAGGTCAGGCTATCATCAGCTCAGAGTTAGAGACGAGGACGTGCAGAAGACGACCTTCAGATGTCGGTATGGCCACTATGAGTTATTGGTTATGCCATTCGGCGTAACCAATGCTCCAGCAGTGTTCATGGCCCTCATGCACAGGATCTTTCAGCCATACCTTGATCGATTTGTCCTGGTCTTAATCGACGAAATTTTGATTTACTCGGCGATTGAGGAGGAGCACGCCTACCACTTACGGGTTGTACTAGACACACTCCGAGAGCACCAGCTTTATGGTATGCTCTCGAAGTTTTAGTTCTGGATACGTGAGGTCCACTTCTTGGGACACGTCATCTCTGAGGCGGGAGTTGCAGTGGATCCTGCGAAGATCGAGACAGTGTTATCTTGGGAGCCACCTAGGAGCATGACGGAGGTTCGGAGTTTCTTGGGATTAGCTGGATACTATCGGAGATTCGTGCCAGACTTCTCTAGAGTTGCGACACCGTTCTCAGCTTTGACGAAGAAGGGGAAACCCTTCGTATGGTCAGACAGATGTCAGTAGAGTTTCCAGGAGCTGAGACAGAGATTGACCAGCGCACCTATCTTGAGGTTGCCTAAGGAGGGAGTAGGGTACGTAGTCTACTGCGATGCATCAGGGACCAGACTCGGTTGTGTCTTGATGCAGGAGCGGGCAGTTATCGCCTATGGATCACGTCAGTTGAGGCCGCATGAGAAGAACTACGCTACCCATGACCTGGAGTTAGCAGCCGTGGTCTTCGCTCTGAAGACATGGTGACACTATCTGATGGGCGAGCGCTTTACAATATTTTCTGACCACCAGAGTCTCAGGTACATCTTCTCACAGAAGGACCTGAACCTGAGACAGCGGCGATGGCTCGAGTTCCTCCAGGATTATGACTTTGAGATAGTCTATACTCCTAGGAAGGGGAACGTAGTAGCCGATGCCCTCAACAGGAGGACGGGCATTCAGCTACTTGAGGAGGCGACGGAGCAGCTAACCTCTTTGCAGATATCCTTTGTGGATAGAGATGGAGAAACCTTTCTTCAGTCTCTCACAGTCACTCCTCCACTTCTACAGCGGGTCAGAGAGGCACAGCGAGGGGACACTGACTGTGAGACGCGGCGTGCACAGATATCCTCAGGACAGGCACCTGATGGTTTCTCCTTTGGAGCAGAGAACGACATCCTTTTCAGAGGACGTACCTTGGTACCAGTCGCTTTACTAGAGGAGGTGTTGAGAGAGTTTCACACTTCTCCTTTGGCGGTACATCCCGGAGTGGAGAAGATGTACCAGGATCTCAGACGACAGCAATGGTGGTCAGGCATGAAGAAGGTTGTGGATGAGTTCGTTTCTCGATGCCTCACCTGCCAGCAGGTGAAGGCTGAGCATCAGGTACCAGCAGGCTTGGTACAGCCCTTGGAGGTTCTGGAGTGAAAGTGGGACGACATATCTATGGACTTCGTGACTGGACTTCCACGCACTTCCAGAGGTCACAACTCCATCTGAGTGATTTTCGACCGACTCACCAAGTCGGCTCACTTCTTACCCATCAGAGAGAAGGGCTCAGTGGAGAGCTTGGGACACCTTTACGTTTAGGGGATTGTACGGCTTCACGGTGTGCCATCATCTATCGTCTTCGATCGAGATTCTCGCTTTACTTCCCGGCTTTGGAAGGGGTTGCAGGAGGTGTTTGGGATGTAGCTACGTCTGAGAAAAGCCTTTCACCCTCAGACGGATGGTCAGACGGAGAGGACCATTCAGACTCTCGAGGACATGCTCCGCGCATGTGTCCTCGACTTTGGTCATAGCTGGGAGGACCACCTACCCATGGTGGAGTTTGCGTACAACAACAGCTATCACTCCACCATCGGGATGGAACCATATAAGGCGTTGTACGACCGACCTTGTAGATCTCCTTTGTGATGGACAGACCCTGGGGAGTTAGCACTTGTGGGACCAGAGATGGTCCAGGCCACGACAGAGAAGGTCCAGATCATCCAGGAGTGGATGAGGACAGCTCAGAGCTGGCAGAATTCATACGCTGACAGGAGGCGGAGGCCACTAGAGTTCGAGGATGGTGACCAAGTCTTCTTGCGGGTCTCACCTCGACGTGGTATACGGAGATTTGGATGAGGCGGAAAGTTATCTCCGCGCTTCATTGGACCATTCCAGGTCCTCAGTAGGATAGGTGAGGTGGCTTATCGCCTGGCTCTACCACCTCAGTTGCACCGGGTGCACGACGTCTTCCACGTATCTCAGCTGAGGAGATACGTGCATGACCTGACGCACATTATTGACCATGGGGAGCTTGACGTTGACGATGGGGCGACTTTTATGGAGGTTCTGGTGGAGATAGAGGATCGATAGGAGCGGGTCCTACGTTGACGGTCGATTCCTCTAGTGCGCATAATATGGCAGCATGGGAATCTCCAGGAGAGCACTTGGGAGCGAGAGGCTCAGATGCATGCTCAGTACCCTCATTTGTTTCCCTAGTTTTGATGTATCTTTACGGGGACGTAAAGCCCTGAGGTGGGAGTAATTTAAAGACCCGTAAAATTCAAGGGAATTTGTTTCTTCATTTTCTTTGGAATTTTACAAGAGCGCGGTTTCTGACGACACCTGATTCCGAGGCCCGGTGTGCCTGGAATCAATTTCCGAAGTTTGGCTCGGGTACGTTCAGTGAACGAACGAGCGGGAATTTCTAACTTTTGAACCGGTGCCCAGAATCGAATTCCGAGTGCACCGATGAACTCGCAGCGCCAATATTCACTTAAGGAGACCTTTTCCGAAGTTGCGTTTTATGCGGAATGAATGTTAGTTTTGGGGAAGATAAATGAAGTTAAATAAATTGTGGAAACACAATTTATTTTTATCCATGTTGGTTATATCCTCCCAAAGGGAGTTAGAGGTGGGAACCACATCCACTTAACCTCCCTTGAGAGGATTAAGTGTAGTGGGGCCCACACGAACCCTAACTCTTCAACTCCCCTTAAAACTCCCTATAACTCCACTCTTTTAATTTTTGACAACTTGTGTTATTAATTAATAAGAGTAACTTAATTTCAAACTTTTGAAATTCAAAGTGGATTGGATGTGTAAATAAAATAAGTCTTAGACTTATTTTATTTTGGTTAGTATCCTTTGCCACCTTGAGAGGATTTGGGAAGCTCTCACCATCTTCTTCAACCTTGACGAAGAACACGAAGAACACTTAAGCTCCGAAGAAGAACGCCGCATCTCTTCTTCGTAGCCGGTGTGTTTCCGAAGATCGACGACGCCGCTTCTTTCGATCTTCTTCCCATGTCTACGAAAGGAGACGCCACATTCTCCTCAGGCTTTCTCCGTCAGCTTACGAAGCTTCTCCAACGACGCTACCTCTTCAGACGTACCTCGACGTCAACGGAATCGACGTTCGATTCCCACGACACCCGACCTCCGTGACGCTTGTCTTCCGCAGCTCGTTGACGTGCTCCGCTCTTGAAACCGAGGTAGGGGATTGTTGTTATTTTATTACATTATTCCCGTTCTTGATTCTAACATGTCGAACTTCGAGATTATTCGACTAATTGTTATCGCTTAACGAGAGGGGGCCGCACCGCACAAACACGGCCTAACCCCCTCCTTGTTCATGTTTTTTCCTTTGTGAATGGAACGGGATGGCGTGGTGACGTCGCACCACGCGGGAATCAGGGAAAATATTACGTGGCGCCGTCGCGCCGCGCCATGGAAAGAAATTCAAGAACGCGACGCCGTCGCGCCGCGTTGAAGGAAATTGAAGGCGCCGCGGTCGGAGCGGGGCTGCGGCGGAGGGGCACGGTGCCGTCGCACCGCGCCAGACGACAAAGGCCGCGTCCGGTTCCGGGCCACGGCGGAACAAGGTGACTGGCGGCCAGCCGGGCCGCCGGTGTCGGAAGCCGGAAGAGGATCGGTCTTTGCCGGTCTTGTTGGGGAGGAGCAGGTCGGCCAAGTCGGGCTGGTCGGTAATGGGGAAGGTTGGGGGAATTAAATTCCCCCGACCAGCAAATAACAGCCCCCCATTAAGAGGGGGGGCGTGGTTACAAAGGGGGGGCAAGCACCCCTCGTTTTTCCAGTCAGCTCGGCCGAAGGCCGAGCTGGCAGCGCGCCCAACGCGCTGCGTCCAGCCGGACCGGCGCCTGGCCGGTCCGCCAGGCCGGGCCGGGCCGCGCTGGGCCGGGCCGGGCCATGTCGGGCCGGGCCGACCCTATCTGGGGCGGGTCGACTCGGTTCGGGCCAGCCGGGGGGTCTCGGGCCGGGTCGGCCCGGGCCCGAAACCCCCGATACCGAACTATTTAGGTTCAAATGCCCATATCTCGGGATACAGACCTCCAAACGACGCGCCGTCAGTGGAGATGCGATCCTCGGATCGAGACGGTCGTTTCGGTATATCGCACTCAAGGTTTTGGAATACTTTGTGTTCGTCCGGGTTGGTTCGTACACGAAACCAACTGGGCCCTCGGAGCGGAAATGCTCATATCTTGAGCTACGGATGTCCGATTGACGTGCCGTCAGCTTTGTTGAGTTCCTCTTAGTGAGATGGATATTTTGACATACTCTTCCCGAGGTTTGGACGCAGGTGGAGTATGGTAGGGTTGGTTTTTCCTTAAAAACCAACCGGTCCCCTGGAACGGAAAAACCATTAACTCTCAGACCGGGCGTCCGATTGACACGATGTCTGTTGCGTTGAGTTCCTGTTGATGATATAGAACTTTTGGATACATCAACTCTGGAATTTGTGACAGTTGATGTATCAGCCTCTCGGCTCGTGGAGCGGACCCTCCCGAACGAGCTTGCTGTGTGAAGGAACCCTATAGCTGGCTGCGACTGCTACTGTGACTACGACGACGACTGTGCAGAGATCCTCAGTGGATTCGACGATGACGACTACAACACTCAGCGATCCTGTGTGGATCAGTGCTACCGATCCTATGTGGGTCTGATCCTGTGTGGGTCAGCGCTCAGCGGTCCTGTGTGAACCAGCGCCTACAGATCATGTGTGGGTCCGATCCTGTGTGGGTCTTTGCGGGGGTTAGTACCTTTCGATCCTTTTTGGGTCTGACGACTTAGATGGATCAGTGATCATCTCCATCGTCTTCGAAGAAGTATACCTGTGTGAGCTGAATCCTATTTACCTTTTTGTGTGGATTGTGTTGTGATATCCTGTGTGGATTACGTTTTGCTTTCCTATGTGGAATACGTATACTTTCCTGTGTGGACTGAGTTGTACTTGGGCTCAGAGGTTGGAGCGTATTGGAATTGATGACTTAGGTATATGTATGGTCATATACGTAATCAGTGTCGGTTGTTACTTTGTGATTGTATCTTTCTTTTGTGGTTTATCCTTTTTCGATTTCGGGAGACCTTTGGGGGTCTCGGGGTCCCTACTGAGTAGCTTATACTCACCCCTACACGGGCTATGCCCGCACTACGTTGTGTTGGTTGCAGACAACGGACATCATTGATCGTGGTTGAGGATCGCAGAGCAGGACGGTACCTGGAGGTGGACCACTGGGCGGGACGTGCTCAGAGCGGACGGCGGGACCCGACGAGCAGTGGAGCTATCTGTACCCACCCTTCAGGTGGGATTTCTAGTGGATAGCTCGGCGTAGTGGCTTTTACTTTACAGTTGATGTTTTCCCTTTCGAGTTTTAATTTACTTTTAGTTTGGGTTTGTATACTGTCCCATTTACTTTTCCGCACTTTTAGTTGTACTCTGTTTTTACTTAGTGTTTACTTTTCTACTTGCTTACTCTGTGGTGGTTGTTTACTTTACAAAGGCAATTCCTTCCCTTTTTACTGAGATTTACGCCTTGGTGCTTGTCGCCAGCTCCTGGCCTATGGAAGGCGGGCTTGGGGTAGTCACGGCACGGTCCCTGAGGACGGTTCGTGACAAGTTATGAGTGAATTTTATGTATTATATAGGAGTCTTGGATGTTTCCAATGGAATAAATTCATGTTATATTTCTTTTCATGTTGTAAAGTAGATCTTATGTATGAATCTTGTTTCCAATAATACTAAACCAATCAGTATTTCAAGACATTTTTTCCTTGTGATCATGGCAATGTAATGTAATAATGAACTGACTCTGGGTAACTAGGGTCGGGGCATTACACATTTTTTAAGTGATTCCCTCTTCAATACGTCCCGATAAGCAAACCAATTTTGAGGGAACTTTTCGAATTATTACTTGATTTCAAGTGAACTTTATCCTATATTTTTAGCCACCATTTTCTTTATAAAATAATTCTTTTTATTATGAAAAAATTCTTGCTTCACTTTTAGTTTTATATAAAATATTTTTCCCTTTTCTTTTCTTAAATCTCTAAATTATTGTCCTTAAAACTACACAAAAATGTTTTAATGCTAAAATTTATAAAATACATTTCTTACATGTTGTCACTTATGTTGGACATAACATACAATGATATATGTATATTTTACCTTATGAACGTACATGTATGTTCTAATTCCTTTCTTTAATGGACACTTTTATGATACACCCATTTTTTATGCTTCATGTCATGATTATGGTACCCAATCCTTTCCATGGGTAACCCTTATGTTTATAAATGATTTATTATGTAAGATTCATTATATGGAAAACATATTCATAGAAAATTAATATGGGTGTACCCAAATATCACTCCAATGAATTGGGTAAAGATGAGACTCATGAGATGTTATGTGTGATGGTCTTGGTGGTTAGCCTTGGCTTCTTCTACTATGTGCAATGGTCTTGGTGGATAGCCACAACTTCTACTACTACTGGAAATGGTCTTGGAAGTTAGTATTGACTCGTACATAATTCATGTTTTATTTTTCTACCACATTTATATGATTCTATGTTTAAATGATATCATGTTTATTTTTTCATATTCCTTATGTTTCGTTCCTTTTTATACCTTTATGACATGTCTTCTAACCCATGTGCTATGGATTTATTCTTACTCTTATTCCCTTACTGGTATTTTTTCTCATCCCTTTGTTCATGTGATTCCTATGGTACCCAATGCAGATGTATGAGAACAATGGAAGTTAGGATCCCTCAATGAAGATTAAATAAAGAAGTTATTCTTAGTCCCATGTTTTAGGTTTTATCTACATAGTCTTCAAAGACTCTAGACTTCACAATCCTTGGATTGTACATTGATGTATAATTTTTATTAAAATCATGTACTATTCTGTGGAAAGGCTAGGGTAGCTATAAACAGTGTGACACATGTATAAATAAATAATAAATTTTCCTAAGCTATATTCCATCATATCTATTACCCTAACTCCATCATGGAATTACAGATCACCATATAGAAGGAATTATTCCATAAATTTACCTTTATCATAACTAACTATTCATGCATGTCAACCATGGTACACATGTTTTTGTGAGTATAAACTCAGTAGGATTTCTGCAAGACTACAATGCACAACCATAAAATATAAATTTCAAAGGAGGTTATAAAAACTATGCTAAATCAAAAAAAAAATTCAAATTAAATCATTGTATTTAACTATACTTTCCTAAATTTACAAGTATTTATAAATAATCCACTTTCATATAAATACCCCCCTTAAAATGATTATAAAAAAATTCTCTATAACCATGTTATCTTCTTAAAAAACACTTTTACCCAACCAAAGTAAATATAACTTCTTCATAATCAATAAAAATATTCATTTCCAAAATCCAAAAGGAAGATATTCATTTTCCCTGATGTTTGACAGAAACACCCCATTTCTCAAAAACCAGAACTCATGAAAAGATAAGCTTGAGTATATCCAAATTGAAAATACATACTTTTTTATTACCATCACTAGAAATATTTAACATATTAAGAGCTATGGTTCATACATAAAAACTTATAACATAGTGAGTGTGACATTTCGACCCCAGTTATCCCTATCGTTTATCTCCTTAGCATATCCTGCCCAATCCATCTATCCTCAGGGGTGAAACATGGAGGTTTTTAAAATATGGTATCACTAGAGAATTTTAAACATACAGGTTCCCAGTGTAATAACTTTTAAAAAAATCATATTCAAATAACAAGACAAAACCCAACCAATTTTGAATTAAATATTAGGATAATAATTTACAAAAAAAATCATGAATTTTCATTTAACCAATCAATTGAAAATCTAATAAATTTATTATTAATCCCCATGTATCAATTTATAAATAAATCCATAAATTAATTTTGGAAAAACACTATTTTAAAATCCTAAAAAAATTATTTCATATAATTGAACAAATCTATTTTTAATTACCTAATTATTGTTTAATATAAATGGTTATAAAAACCCCAAAATTATCTCAAAATTATATTATTCCAAAAATATATGTTTTCTATTAATCATAAATTCTATAAAATTAAATAAATTTAATCATTTAAAAATGATAATAAATCAACAACACACCATAAAAGAGAAAAAAACAAAGATGATATGGTATTAATTTACCTTGTCACAAAATATCTAAAATTCATAAATTCATAAATCCATAAATAACACTAAAAGGATGAATCCATAAATCCCAAAATATGGTGAAAAAAATACTCAATTACACATCCAAATAATTAAGAATTATAACACTAAATCCTCCATCTTCATGATTAATATATGATTTTAAGGGAGTTTGAGGGAGAGACTTAAGAACCAAAGTGCACAGTTGAACCCTAGTCTTTGATCATGTTTTGATTTGATCAATTATTATAAGAAATACATTTTTCATCGGTAGATAAGATGAAAAATCACCCCTAAAAAACTCTATATCTATCCTAGGTTGAGATAGTCAAATAATATATATTTTGGGAGTTAAAATGGATAAAAATACCAAATCCATATTATAATCCCTATATTCAAGGTTATGTTACATGATTAGCCTAACCATAAGCTTAATTATGAGTATATTCTAGAGAAATATTTTATGATACAAGGTTACCTTGCATAGTTAATATAAATATAATTATAATGACACTTTTCTCCCTACTCCCCCTAACTTCCAAATTTCCACCCATAATCTCTCAAAACCAAATGGGGAAAATACATACTAAATTTAAATCATTACTAATCTAAATATTCTCTACTAAAACTAGTATTTTTATTTTTTATTACTCTAGTATGTGAATACAACTAAAAAGAAACCATTTTACTTAATCTTCTTAGGGTATCCATGGTATATTAGGAATATCATAATTCTTGGGAACAATTTCCACTACCACATGGTCTTCTATAACCTTATTTAATGAGAATATTATAAATGAGAGATTCAATTCAATGTGATTCACAATGATTAAATCATATTCTTGTGTATATCCATTTAATAATTCATTAACCAATTTCTATATTTTTACAATGATGCTCTTTGTAACTCTAAATATTTCATAAAATATTGACCATGAAAGAAATGATTCATAAACATTTCATAACATATAAATTTTTTGAAACATTTATTTAATATTTGTGTATAATTTTTTATTGTTTAAGAATTTATTTTATATATATAAACTATATTGAAAATATCCTAAAATATTTAAAACCAATTATGACAACTTATAGGGAAGAATCAGCCAAGTTGTGCATTGTCTTCTAATGTATTCTCTTTCATGCACTAAACCATGATATATTAATAGTAATGACCGTAGAATACTATGGTATGGAATTAATTTAATTTAAATAATTTCATGTGTTATTTGATTTATTTGATCTATGGTATTTATTTTATGGGGATAGGAAATGAAAATATCTCTGTATTGGTGTAAAATCTTTTATAATAGTGAATTATCCACTAGTACCCTAGTGCTAGGCCCCCAGAGTTTTGGTAACTCTATAAGTGGGCCACACACCAACAACTAAGAAATTATTTACATACACCAGGGACCCAATAGCCCACTTGAACCTTAGTGTGGTCCACCAGGTTCCTATATGCAATGACCACCAATTTTTATGATAGGGAATTTCAGTATTTTGGAGTTGTTTATCTCTTTTAATGACTCCATTTATTCCACATTATCACACATAAGAAACCGCCTTAGTTCCCTCCCATCATTCCCAATTTTTTTGGATATTTCTCTATTATTTCATAGTAGAATCTCTTTTCTTTCATTGTGTTGAACTCTAATAGGTAAGTTTAGTCTCACTACCTTTCAAATCATAGTTTCTTTTCTTATTAATTTGTTATCTCTATAAATATTGTTTTGTGGAAATTTCCTTTTTTACTGATTATTTTAAATTATGGATGATTCAGCACATGATTCCTAATGAGTGAGATACTATAGTTATGGGGTAAATGATCCCTATATTTTCCCTTGTTTTATATGATTTGATAGTATTGTATTTTATATACCTGATGTATGATGAGTGAAAATTACTTGAAACAGAACCAATGTGGTTAACCATGAGATTTATGGGTTTTTAATGATTTGAATACATATATATTTTTCTTTCAGTCGATTATATAGACAATTATGGATATTTTTCTTCTGTAGAAACCTTGGATCAAGGAAATTAGGAACCCGTATAGGGTTTGCTTCATATATAATGATTTTATGACCTTATGGAGTTTCTTAGAATGATATACCATTAAGGGTTGAAGTTTCATAGGGTTATCAGTTATTGATATAATAGAATTAGAGATCTGTATTCGATTGACTATAGTTTTTATGTGAATACTATTCCATATTACACTTCATTTTCGTCAATTTATGTAATTGTGGACATGCTTTACAGTGGAAAGAAGTCATTTGGTCATACTATAGATACATTTTATTTCAATTTTGTTGAGATGATGAGATGTAATATCATCCCTTAAGGGGTATAATATCCTAGTTTTGGAATCTATTCTAAAATTAATAACATTTTATAAAATTATTCCAAATGAAAATAAAGGTTTCCTCTATACGGTTGATCGATCAAAACAATGCATCGATGTGAAAATCTGTATATAATTTAGGTTCTATCTAATTCCATTAATAGTTAATTAATATATGGTTAAATGAAATATATGTTGGATCATTAGAAATAATTACTATACAAGGATTTAGTAGGTGTTTTATATTTGGGATTGGGCTAGTGATAGAGGTTTCCTATACATCCTTGTATAGGGAATTATAACCTCGTTCAATTCCACTTAATGAGACACATTGTTTCTTTTAATGTTTTATGACAATTAACATTATGGTTCCCATTAAGGCTATGCAATAACAACCAAATGAGTTTCCATTTATGTTCGGTTACCTGGGAAAATTTAAGTGTCTTTAAATGTCATGAATCATATAAAAAAGGATATAGGTTTTAAGGTTCTACATCTAGGATTCAATTATGTTTATTCTATGTTCATGAATCTAGGATCAAATGAATTACCATTTAAGGTCATGAATTTTGGACCAATGATGCTTTATATTTTAATTTCAAAATATTAGGACATGTTTCAAGATTTTTGATGGGATTGAGAATTGAAAATATGATATGTAGTTTAATGGAATGTATCTAGGACTATCGAGTGAAAGGTTCCTAGCCAGAGTTTGTTTGAGAATTATGCATGTGTTTCCTTTTTCGGTTTACCATGATTGTTGATAACTAAACAAGAGAGGTTATGGTTAATACTTACACCTGATGGAAGTATCATGAAATATATATTCACCTCTTTTATATTGGTAACTATATGAGAAATGAATATTGGGTTCATTGGGGATATAACCTAATGAAGAATAGTTGGGACTTATAGAAAATTGGAAGCCCACAATTCTAGATCACAAGGAAGATAATAGGATTCATGATATGATTAATCTTGTATAATCATCATGATACAAGGGAGGATTAATTAGTACCCTAATAATATGGAACCTCATTATGAAGGTAATGAATTATTATTAAAACCCTAGGGCCTTATCAGTTTGGGAGACAAACCTTGGAAATGATTCTCATGGGAGGTGTGATCCCTATTATCAAAGGAATACAAGATCAAAATGGATCATTCTGGTATGAGATAACCCAATCATGTATTCTCAAAGGTCCTGAAGGAGGTATAAATGGTGTTAACTTAGTTTAAGGTCATTCCTAGGTAATTGTTATTGGTATGGTCTTTGGGAATTTATTTGTAACCAATTAAAATACATATGTGAATGATATTCCTAGATAGAATATATACTAGAAAGGTATTTGAAACTAATAAAAGGGTTCCTTAGTATGGGTCCAAGGAAATGAGGCACCCTAGTAAGTGAATAGGGTGAATAAATACCATTATAGGTAGAGTTGTAAAATTATTTCCCTAGTATGGAGGCATGGGTGAAGTTCCTGTAACAACCCCAACTCCAATAACCTAGATTAGGTGGTCTAGTATGGGACCTATGAAATGAGTCACCCAAGTGGAGTACTAGGGGGAATGGAACCATAGTATGTTGTCCTTAGAAAACTATCTCCCAAGTGTGGAGTCTTGGGTGATGTTTTTATAACAACCCCAACTCCAATAACATATATTTGGTGGTTAATATACTAAATTGGCACAAAATACAAGAAATTACATCCATCAGGATCAAATATTTTATTACTCTTGGGAGACATGATACATACATGATTCTTATATTTAATTTCAAAACATAAAATAAAACATAAAACATTAGTTATAAATTTATTTTTTCTACTAATATATCCCTAAAATCACTCAATGTTTACTTATTGGTAGCCTAGGGAAATTAAAACATAATAAATGGTGATCTTCGATGCTCAGTAAGGGAAAGTATATAATGGAATGTATCATAGAATGAATAAAACATGAATAAATTGGAAGAGGTAAAAAATAATAAAATATTCAATATAATTAATATCATGTTAATAGACTATATCCATGGATGAAATAGGGTGATAAATAATCACATGGATAAAAAATAACGGGTCTCATATAGATTGAATGAATACATTGGAACATCATTATCATATAATAAATTCCAAATCAAAAAACATTATATATAAATATGTAAGGAATATACAAAAATCCAAAACATTTTGTCTCATCAGACCTATTTAGGCATGAAGGGTATATTTAATAGCAGTCCCCACTACTTTGCATAATAATTCAAATGTAATCATCATATAAAACTTATGAATGAAAAAAAATATATAATGAACATAAAAATTAATATTGGAAAACTCATTTACAAATTTAAGTATTTTACCATGTTAATAAATAGAAAAATGTGATATTAAGTCAGCTAGAGAAATAGGGTAGATGGTATAGTTAAATTATATCCCTCTGGAAGTATAAAAATATTCAAATTATATTGACATAGATAAAAACACCTTTATAAATACAATGAAAATAAATAAGAAATATTATATTATTTTCAAAAAATTAAAAATAAAAATCTCATAATAGTGGAAATAACATTTTCATTGAAAAATAATGGAATCATAGAGTAATCATGGTAAAAAATAATTATGATTACCTTAGGAAAAGGTAGACAAGTAGAAAACATAAAAAAAAATTCTTTCCCCACTTTTCTAAAAAGTCAAAAATGAATTGCATGGAACTCATTAAAAATATTCAGTTCAAAACATTTAATAAAAATTCCATGTTAAATTAAATTTTCTGTAAGAAATCATTTATTTGTTGAAATAAATATACTAGAATGAAAATAATGAATAAGGATATGGAAGATAAGTATTCCTCAAAAAAAGGGGAATAAGGTTTAGTTTTCTTATAAATGTTCTTTTAATAGTTTTGATTACCAAAAAGAGATAAAATAGGAAAAATAATTCTAAAACGAAAAAAATATATAGAAGAATAAAATATATAGTTTTTAATAGAGGAATATCATATAATTCCACTAATAATAACAAAAACATAATCAATATCAAATAAGAATTATATTTTGAGATAAACCCTAACCTCATGCATCTACTTAATGTGACATTATCTAATATCCAATATAATAAATTTATAATTATTTTAAATATAAATTAAAACCATATTTTGGATTTCTATTACTAGATATTATTCATAAATAATTTATTATTTCCACTTTATTAATAATTTTGTGTTAAAATAATTATTTGAGTGTTACCAATTCGATTTTCCATACATGTTTAGGTTCAAATTTTCTGTTCCTTTACAAATTGTTATGATTTATTCAGCTCTAGAATAATAAATAAGTCATAATTATCATTTTTATAAATTCAATATAATTTTATAACCATCAATTAAAAATTTACATGAAAAATAAAATACATAGTCTCATGGAGATAGTAGTCCATCCATACACAAGAGTTATATTTTAATTTTTTTAATGAAAAAAAGAAATAATATAGATTAATGTTATATTATATATAATCATAAGAATAATATAAATATATTTTTTTCATTAAATACATCCTTGTTCCAATCCATTGGGCATGGAAATTAAAAACAAATCACATCACCTCATGGAGGTCATTTTCCACAAGTAATTACGAGCGATAATATAATTTGTCAATAGAAGAATGGGTAAAAACGTAGATAATATGTTATAACATTAGAATTATAATAATTTTATAAATTTATTTTATATTAAATAATTACATATTCATAAACATCAATTTTAGGTGATGATGAAAAACAAATTACATTGCTTCATGGAGGTGGTATCCTAAACATATGCATGTGCTATATTTTCATTTCCCATGGGATGGAAAAGTAGATGAAAATAGTTCTAGAATAAATATAAAAACATTTTATTAGATTAGATATAATGTTTTCATCACATCAATATGGATATTATAGGTTTGAAGGAGTTATAGAAACAAATAAATATGAAATAACCTGGTTAAGATTTATACCTCATCTTTGGAAAACCACCTTAGGATTATACATTAAGCCTTCATAGGGTGGTCTTTTTGTGTCCCTATAACCACTATAATGTGTGAAAGGAACTTATTAATGTATTTTTATCAGTATTTTCTATGATATAGTGCTCAATTACTATGAATAAATGGGTAAAGAAAATTCTTTTCTATAAGTGAGGATAGTAGAACACTTGTAACTATTCCTACCTTTTAAATACTATAAGATCCTCAATTATTGTCAAGATGAAATAAAATAATTAATTATTTATTATAAGGTGATACTTTTACTGTTAAATCAATTTAATAAGAATTAATATAATATTTTTTTACCTTATACTGAGGTTTTGACATTAATTTACTCTTTAAACCCCTTTGTTGTGGTGAAAACATTTTTTTCTAACATTACTATTTATAAAGAAAAAAATTGAAATTAAGCACATAAATAAATTTGTGACTCATGAATAAAAATATTAAATCTATTCCTCATAATATAATTTTTATTAATTTTAGAAATTAAGTTTAAAATATGTTAAAAAACACAAGAAAAAACAAAATTTTTAGAAAATTGTGTTTTTAAGAAAAAATAATCTTATACCAAAATAAAATATAATAATGATACCTATGGTATTAATAATATAATAAATTATAAAATGGATATTATGTTACTCTAAAACAAAATAATAAATAATCTGACTTTTAAATTACTTTATTTAAATAAAGAAAATGAAATGTTTGAAAAAATCAACACTTTTCACTATTCACCAAAAATAACCATGTTTTAAAATACAAAAATTCACCCAAAAATTAATTTTTCCGTATGAAATAAAAAAAATAATCTTTTTATATAATTCTATTTTTAATGTTTAGAAATTTTACTATAAAATATAAACATGAACTATTTATATTCTAATTATAATTCAATAGTATGTGCATTAGAAAAAAGTCTGAGAATGTAGTGTTTACCTTCTACAAAACTACAATGATTATTAAATTACCCCCCCAAATAAATTTTCCCTAAAAAATGTAATATTTTATCATTATAAAATAAATTTGGGTAATCATTATTCATAACTTCTTCAGGTTTGAATGTTTCCTCCTCTATTTTTTGATTTCTATAATGAACATTCACTAACTGAGTTGTATAGTTCTACAACACAAGATCTCTACTATAAAGAATTTTGAGAGGCTCTTAATTATGAGATATTATTGGTTCCAACTATTTTCAATCATATTTTATTACATCCATTAGATCTAGAATTTATTTCCTCAATAAATAAACATGGAGTATGTCATGTACTTTAGAGAGGTTGGGTGGCATAACCAATCGGTAGGACCCGAATACAATTATCTATAAAATTTCAAAATTAATGATGTACCTAGGTGTAAAAATTAAATTTTTGATGAATATTATAACTCCTTTCTGTGTATATACCTTTATGAAAGAATGATACCCACATGAAATTTAAGATATATCTTTCAATTATCAGTGTAGCTCTTTTCCATACATTGCGATTCCTTATTATGATTTGGAATATCCTATACTCTCATAGTTGACTCCTTAAACAAATTGGGCCTTATAGATTCATTTAAATTAATTCCTCCCATAAAGTTACTATATGAAATCACTTCTTGTATAATGCTTTATAGGTTTTATATAGATTCTTCAATAGAATATAATATTGTATACAAATTCTACTAGAGGTAAATATAGATCCCATAATGAATCTCAAAATTGAGGTACTTAAGAAGAATAATTTAAAATATAAATTTGAAATGGGGGTCATGAGTTGATCTAATTGATATAGTTATATCATAAAGTATCAAAACATCATTAATATTGTGTCAGTAAAAGTGACCAAGGGGTAAATATTATGTTTCTTCTTTGAAATGTATAAAATTGTTATGTTGATCAATAATGACCCATATAGAATCATTATTTTGGGCGGCTTCATATTTCTTGGGAAATAAACCTTTGTATCATTTTACAATTTCCATATTAGTGTAGGTAGAGTTCATATAACTCTCTTAGGGTGTGGTCTTTCAATCTTTAACTATTGGAACACCATGTATCTAGATGAATAATCCAAAATTTTTGAGTTCATACCATCCAAATTGAAATTAACTATTAAATACCTATGAATATTTTCGCTACTATTATTTGTATAGAAATTTTATCTATGTGTGTCATCTAGTAGCTCCCTTTTCATCTCGAGTGTGGATTGAATATATATCCTCTTCCCAAACTTCAACACTCTGTCTTTATAGATGATGTCTTCAAATTTCCCACCATCCACTACTTTAACCTTCATTTTTGAGTCCATATCATTCTACTATTATTTCTCAACTTTTTCAAGAAAATATGGTTTATAAATTTATTGTAAATGGAATAATGTTTCTCTTTTATTATAAATTACCCTATCCAAATTGAATAATCCATTAATATAGGATCCTTGTTAATTACAAACATAGTTATAACACTATAGTCCCCCAACATAAAGCATAAATTTCCTTATTACAAATCACAGGGTGGTAGTGTACCAAGTAATCATAGTACTTTAGTAGTTGTAACCCTATTATTTTCCCTGTTTTGAGCTATTTCTAAGACATTATGTACTTCAAATTTGTCTTGTCTGTATATAATTTATTTCATTCACCATAGATATAGTATCACCATATATTCAAAAAAACTTTATAAGATTCTAACAAAATATCATTAGTTGCATAGTTTTATTCATGGATCATCAATTAACTTAATGGTTAATTAACCACTCTATAATTCTTCATAAAGACACAACTGAGTCCTTTATATCATGTATAGTGGTATTTTAAAAACCCTTCCTTTCCAAATAGTAACATCTATGTTGGTGAATCAAATAATATCCTCCCTATGTATTAAAAACTTCACACACATCCTCTTTACCATGTTAATTAAACCCCTTTACATGTCAACATGATTAATGGGTTGGTCAAATAGACAAAACGTCAAATAAAAAAATGATAGAAACCTACTAAACTAAAGAAAATATGTATATTGATCATATTTATAAATGTTTGATATTCAATTACTATCCTGTTATTTAAAGGATATATATTTTTTCCATCCTTTGAGACAATATATCCCAGAAGAAAAACTTATTTTTCAAAAAACTAACACTTATTGAATTTCCCATATACTTCCATTTTTTCGAGAGTCACAAGAATTCTTATAAAAAATTATCATTCTTTTTATCTATTTTATATTATATCAATATGTTATCAGTGAATACCACTAAGATGTTTTCATTATAATCCTTTAATACTTTATTCATCATATCTATAAAAAATAAGGTGAATTAGTCCATCAAAAGTACAATACCCTAAACTCGTAATGTCCATACCATATTTGAAATATTTTATTTGGTATATCATCCTTCATCACCCTTAATTGAAGATGAATAGAGAGAACATTGATCTTTTTAAATTATATATATCATTAAAGATGATAAAATAGTTCATATTGTTGTGAAAAAATATACTTATTTTTTTATAGTGATGGAGTTTGTCTCTCTATAATCAGTGCACAAACTCATAGCCTCATCCTTATTTTTCAAAAATTGGATAGGGGCTCCACAAGATGAAACACTAGGGAATATAAATACCTTATCATAGGAATATTTTAGTTTCATGTTAAACTCTAATAATTCCACTGGTTCTATTTTATATGGATTCATGGATATATTTTCTTCATAAAGGTGGAGTTTAAAAGAAAACTCAATTTCACATTTAGGTGGATGTATCGATAATACATATCAAAATCCACTAATTTATTCCTTTATTATTGGAACATCCCATATCATTAGAATTTATACCCCATCCAAAGATAAAATTTATCTTCCTCTTCTCCCATAATTTAATTTTGGTGAGAAACTATATGTGGATCTATAAGAGATTAAAATAATAAAGTCTCTATATTAAAAAAAACAGAGATTTACTTCCCCATTTATAAATAGTAATCTCTTTCTCATGAAAATAAATTCTCACATTATAATTTGAAATCAAGTACTTAACAAAGATTTTTTCAAATTGAATCATATAAATTTTTGAATATTGTTATCCACTAGCGAATATATGTGTATTTAAAAAGATACTTCCAAATATATCCTTATTGTGATAAGAATCCCACGAGGTTTCTTGATTAACAAACCTTTATTTTACTATTAGGGGATAATTTAATGCTCTCAATAAACATGAAATATATAAAAGAGTGTATAGATGTAGAATCAAATAAATAATTAGATAAATTTTCTTTTATGATCAAATTGCCTTATATCATCTCTTTTGGAAAATCAACCTTAGTTATAGTGATCACATAATATTGTCCTTTCTCCCTTTTCCTTTTATGAGGTAAATTCCTTGGAATATTTTGGAAGTCAATCAAATAGTGCCACATCACTTTATAGTTAAATCATGACACATTGAAATCTTTTTTCTTTCCATTGTAATCAAAATCTTGATTTCCATTATCTTCACACTTAAAGTAAACCCCCATTACCATATAGTATATTTCAATGAATTTATTTTTACTGATTATCCCCAATATTAATATATTTTATTATTTTATTACTCATATTCATACTCATCAATTCAATGGATAGGTTATTAGGGTCTTATTTAAATAGTAATATTTTTATAGTATATATTTATTTTATTAAAACATAGTGTTGTGTGTTAATTAAGATATTGAAATTATTATTATTTTAAAAAAAATTAAGGTGTTACATCACCCCTAAATAAATTTTTTTCTCACATTTTTATCTTGGTCATCACAGGTTATACATTTGAAAATACCTTTATTGAACACTCACATCATACAACGGGAAAATAAAACTTCCTTTAAAAAAGGGGTGGTAATCATAAATGTTACCTAAAATAAAACATAATCTGGTTTTTAGATATGGATAGAATTACTGGTATGTTAAAATATAGACATGGATTAGAAAAATAACATCAACTGACTAATAGTGGGTGATATAGAACATGGTCATGATATAGTTAATGACCACAAAACCATAAATCTGCCAGAGGTCAAAAGAATCTCAATTCATCAGAAATAATGGAAAAAGAATACCATTTTAATTTCAATATCCTTTTATTAATGATGATGTATTATTTTAAAATAAATATAGAGAACATGAGAAAACACACTTACTTGATATCTTCCATTTCATAAACACAAGTTGATCCTTTGGTTTTTGTTCTATCAATTTCCACCTCATCTGTGACTCCATGAAATTAATATTCAAGATTAATTTTTCATTACTAATTCACTAAAATTTCCTTTTTCATTATGTCCATAAATATATACTAAAACCAAATTGGTTTACATGTTATTCAATAAAAAAATGAATACATTAATCTCAAAAATCTCAATAATGACACCCAATGTTCAACTTAATCCATTACATAAATGTTTAAAATTAACACTCATATAAAATATATATAAATAAATTCAAACCCCAATAATATGAATTATTTTATTAAATATTTTTTTCCAGATAAACTTTGACATTTAACAAAAAACATGATGAATTAGTGCATGAAGTCACATACTAAACATGTGAATATCCTAATCATATATTTTCCTAAAACATGATAATAACTTGAATCACCATTTAAACAAAGTAAACCTTATATTCTTAAACAAATTAACTCTTTTCTTATTCATAAAACAAAATCAAATACAATTAAATATATTCCAAATATCCAAAAATGTAATAAACATTATTATAAGTCACTTTTTCATCAAAACACTAACCATTATCAAGGTCACCAATACTATCAAATTTACTTTATCAATATAAATAAACTATTTATCACCAATAAAATTGTTATCTGAGTATCAATCACATATTAAGGGTTATTTATCCTTCAATCATTGATTTTCCAGGAAATGTCACCTTACCACTAAATCAGTTTTCTAGGATATCATACTCATTCAATATATTCTTTCATATACATAAGTAAAAACTCATGAAAAAAACCATACGAATTTCATGATTCTTATTACTATAATAAAATTTTAAAAAAAATTACTACATAGTTATTGAATATCAATATATAAATAGTTAAATAATTCAACTTCAGTAATTGGAATAGCGTAGGCCATTTCTCGGTCTAGGAGTTAACCCATGGATTAGAGAATCATCTCAAATAATACCAATATTCCCCATAATTAAAACATAGATATATAAATGTTGATTTATAATTATCCTTATTTATATCCAAAAAAACCTTCATTTTCCCCAAATAATATCTTGATATATTCCCTTATTTTCTAAATATAAAACTTATTTATCTTCCTTTGATACATTTACCTAGGTGTTTCTTCCCATATTCTTGACAGGTAGAAATTTTAATCTTATTTATTTCATGGTCATCATCAATTGAACTCCTATGATACACCATTTTTCTATAATCAGTTCAGTTTAGAATCTCACCCGTGTTGAAGTTGTTAATCAAAGAACATGATTGAGTATTGGGAATAATCACAAGGTTTCACATTCAAGCTCGCATTTTATTTATTTTCTCCTGAAAAAAATCATTAAATTATCCATTATATTCATTGTTAACATGGTTCTATCAAGTCCTAGGAATTGATTAAAATAAAAAAAAATCATAGTGTAAGAAACATCAATCCTAGTGAGAAACCATAAAATCAAGAAAAACCATTTATATTATGTATAAATCAGGAGACATTCTTTTCACTATATTTCACCATAGGATTAAAATAGTCCATCCATGATCATCATCTATTCAAATCCATCCTAATGGTTCATATATAAAATTTAAATCAACCCAATAATATCCCTTGGGAGTATAAAACCAATTGGGAAATAAGTTCTCATTCACAATGAACCAAAATGATAGACTTAATATATTTGACGAACTCTTTTATGGTTTATTACTTCTATAGGATTATATTCCAAAACGAACTCCACTTTTAGTATCTATACATGGATGTATTACTAAGAAAACCACATAATTTGTACCTTATCAAGACATTAGGATGTTATCCTATACTTAGTATTGTCCCCATGTTTTTCACTATGGTTCCCTAATCCTTATATCCAAAAAAAATAAACCCTACTTTGATACCAACTGAGGTGACCTCGAAAAACAAACATAGACATTAAATCTTATTAGATCTATATTCATTATATAACATTATGGTCTATGAAAGAACCAAAAAGGTTTAGTGTCTTTAGAGGTCATAGACATAATCATCTTATTTCATGAATGATCTTCAATATATATAACAAATATCTTCTATCATATTAAAATTCATTGAAAAATCCTACCTAAGACCTTTTTTAATTACTTGGGTAAAGAAAACAGAATGAAGGGTGATCTCAGATGCTCAGTAAGGGTATATATAATAGATATCAACAAATTATCATAAGTGATCGTAATATAATCATATGTGTGTTATAAAATGATCATAACTTACAATAATCATAACCATGAAGTCAAATATCAATAAAAATAAGTCCTAGAATAACTCATTGTTATAACAAAAGACATATGTCAAAAGTGTGTGGAATGCTCAACAATCAATCAGACACTATGATAACATTTAATAATCATAAGACGTATTCTTTTTTCATACACATGAACTTAGAAAATCATTTTCATTATTAAGTATAACTTCCAAGAATATCTTAGTGGATTGGTCTCAAACCCAATTATATCATATCCTCAGTCAAGGTTTTCTCTCATGACTATCATAGTGGGAAGAGTCCCTTATAGAACTATGTTCACCCCCCCTTCTAGTTCTTATTATCTCATGAGATATCCATATTTACCCAAAAATAGAAGGATTTACAATTCAAATCCCACCCATCACATAATCAAGACCATAAATATGTGTGACACAATATCATATAACATTCATCATATAATCATATGACAACCTATGTAAATGAAATGGGTTTTATAAATATTTCATCATAGTATAACCCATTGAAAATACATGGGTTTTGTAAAAATATCACAATTATAATAAAAAATCGTATATATAACGAGTAAGGATGTTATCATCAGATTATATCCCTAAAAATTATAATTAACATCAACGAACATTATCATAGATGAAAATTTTCTTTAAAATATCAGTGGAATATTTCTGAAGGAAAACACTTTTAATTTTGAAATAACTCATTTAAAATTCAATTATTTCAATAAAATTAATGAAAAAATTTTCTAGGAAATGATCTACATAATATTATAAATGGATATTCAAATCACTAGTCGGTTTTTTTGGTGGAACATTCCATTTATTATGTAATCGTTAAAATAGAGATTATGTCGACACCTTCATTAAAAAGTGCCTTTTTCAGAGAATGAAAATTGTTTATTTTAATTCATTTTTGTTCAAAATAAAACAAGGGTAAATTTTAATATACGTAATTATTTAATAATATTCAATATCATTCTTGAAATCATTTTTTTAAAACATTGATATTTAAGAAAAATTATTTGGCTAAAAGAGGAGAAATAAGGCCATATTTCATTAAAAAGATTTTCTAAAACAATTTGTGTACCAAAATAGAGAAAATAATGTAAAAATATTAAAAATATTATAAATAACAAGAGGATAAGAAAAAATAAAATGGGTTCATAAAATAAAGATCATATAATTTTCTCAATCAAAATTCAAGTATAAAAATCACTATTAAAATTGGATTGAAATATGATTACTTACCTAATATCTCTTCTTACATCATATAAATTCAAAAATATTATTTAAAAAATATATATTTTATATACATATATTAAAAACCATATTCAAAAATATCATACCAAATATTACTTAATTATAACATCTTATCCCCAATTTAATAAAAAAATTATTAAAATCACTATCTATGATAAATATTTATTTATTTTCATTTATGTTTTGGTTAGATAGTTTGGGTACTAAAAAATTTATCACAGTATCATAATTTTTGTAATATTAATCATGATATATGTATCATATTTATTTATAATATTTAATTTTATAATTAACAATTTAAATTGGTGATGAAAAATGAATTACTCCACTTCGTGGAGATGTTACTCCATATGTACGCACGAGTGATATTTCCAGTATTCGATGGATTGAATGTTATATAAGTAAATAATAATTAAAATTTTAAAAAAAACCTTATTATATCATAAAATTAATATATATTTATTAAATATAACATTATTACCATCAACGTAAAGTAAACATTAAAAACAAATTCAATCACTTCGGGGAGGTGGTAATCCTCACGTACGCATGAGCGACGTTATCATTTTTCAATGGATTGAATAGTAAGAAGGTAAATAAAATATTAAAATAATAGAAATATAATTATTTCATAAATATCTTATATAAACACTAAATCCATCATAATAACCAAACCTATAATTATGGTGATGGAGAATAAATCATATCGCTACTTAGAGGTGGCAGTCTACATGTACGCAAAAGATATAAGTTTCATTTCCCTTTTTATTGGAAATGATATTGAAAATTGGTCATCCCTAATAATACTAAAAAATTATTATATTTTATATACCTAATTATTATTTTTTAAATGCATACCACATATTTATATGTGGTAGAAGAAGAAATAAACTTAAAGAGGTCGGGTGTGATGACTACCTCTTCCTCGGTATACCTTTTTTAGATCCCCTATTAAGGAACATTTAAATGGAATTTTAGAAATAAAATCATATATAATTCATGGATATATAAGTTTATAATATAATTGGACACTGTTTAATTGAGCTAGGTAGATCAAATAGGTTTAAAGAAGTGAGAGTTGGGGTGTCCTTTTATAAAAGAGGGAAGGGGCACTCTTGAAATTCATAAACATTAAAAGTAATATTCAAGTACAAGTGGTTAAAAATTAAATTAATTAAGAATTAAACATGATTTAGGATCTAAATAGGCTCATAGAATTTTATTAAGGCACGTTTTTAGATTATTTTAATCCTTGTTAACCCTTTTTATCATTATATGTGGTAACACCTTTTTCATTTATTATGGGTTATAAATTTATTTATAAGTCAAAAATTGGTAAAAAAATGGTTAATGGATGAGATTTTAGACTATATAACATCCCCATTACGTGATTATAAGATTTTTATGTTTTTCAAATCATTTAATGAAATATTTTATAATATAAAAAATCATTAATGTCAATTTTTTGGGATATTTAATTAATTTTGATTTAAAGCAAGGAATACATAAATTTATTTATAATATAAATCTATTTTAAATCAATTATACATTATAATTTACCATAAAATTAATGTTATAACAAAATACATCAAAATCGTTGTATTTTATGTTTTGAAAAAACTATTTATTAAATTATTCTACAGCTTGAACAAACACTATGTTGGGATGCGTAAGCATTAAAGGTAATTATACCATAATTTAAAATTGAAAATAAATTAATATCATAAAAATAATTTATTTATATTAAAAATAATCATTTATAACCAACTGTAACATCATCTTATCTATATTATAAAATATTAGAGTTTTTAAAAATAAATAGAGCATCATTTTGTATTTTTCTTTAACAAAAATAATATACAAATCATTATCAAATATAAATGGAAAAAACAAAAAAAACATTTAATATTGGGTTATTATGGTCTAAATAAAATCATAATATATATTAAATTCAATTTTTTTGTTTATTTTATTGTCTTGTCCCATAGTTTTATCCCATTTTTACTCATTTTACACTTACCGAGGTGAAAACTATTTTCCATTGTTGTGATTCATAATGACCAAAAATAAAAGGGACCTACTTATCAAATTTTATTCTCTTGATTCTACATATGTATTTAATTTTTCAAGATTCAATTTATAAATGTTTCACAATTAATTTTAATATAAATTCATAAAATGTGAAGAAAAATATTTTTTAGACAAAACTGTTTGTTGGCCAAATAAATAATATCAAAATAATGAATATTTATGATTAAAAGGTAATTAATTAGAATATTATAAACAAAATGGATATTATTTCACTTTAATACTATTCAAATATAGAATAAGACATTTAAATTAACTTATTAATTTAAAATAATTGACTGTATTTGAAAAATCGTTATTTTTCATTATCCACTGAAAAATATATAATTACAGAAAAATCAAAAAAATTCCCATAATTTATTTTTTTTATGACCAATTAAAAAATTAGTTTCCTGTTATAAAAATAAATTTCTAAAATTAATTAAAATTTATTATTATATTAACTAACAAAAATCAATAAAACACTTCTTTTGAAAAAAAACATTTTTAGTGCATTAAATGAAATTACTAAAAACTTGGTGCTTGTTTACTAATAAAAAATTAGTTCATATGTATTGTGTAAGACCATTATACAAATATTTCATAATTAGGCTACTAATATTCATACCTTCTAATTCAATGTCTATGTTATTACTATTACACTTAGATAATATTATTTTAATAGTATATCACAATCTGTTTAAACCCCAATGTTGCATGTTAAGAAATCTATCAAGCTTATTATTCTTTTAAACGAGATTTTTAGGTCTTTACTCTAATAAATCATCTAAATACATATATATATTAAATCCTTTATGTGAATATATATAGAACACCTAAATTTCATGATGAATTTGGTGAACATAAGCTATTGGGACCTAAAATTGATGGGAAATGGTAGAAAAGGTCACGACCATTCAGCATCACATTAGAGCAACTCAAAGTCAATATAATATCTTTTCTAAAAATAATATATGAGAACTAAATAATTATGTTGAATAAAAAAATCACCTTCATATATTCAATGAATGGATTCATGAGATGTTAGAATAATGGAAAGCTAATTACCAGGTACATTGTCCCCATTGAGGTTCTCTATTACATCTGAGTTATGACCTATCAACTAAAACTTCCAAAAACATTGTATCAAGTAAATTAAATGTTACATGTATTCCTATTAGGGATTTACATACCTTATCCCTCACATTTACTCACTTTGGATTTGGTTCAACTAGAACACGATCTCTCTTATAAGTAGTAACTAGTGAAACTCTTGGACCATACAGAGAAAGTTATGGAAAACAAGACAACTAATATAGTCAATGTGTTATGTTGGAACCAAAAGTATAAGGAGGTGATAAAGGAATATGAGGAAGAAATGATTTATAAGTAACCTGAACTATTTTAACCCTAGAATGTAAAATGTATTTTAGAGGATGAAATTTATTATGGGGGAAGAATGTAACAACCCAGAATTCTATCAATGGAATTTCTAACATAGTTATATAATTGTTTCATATTCAGAACATGGTGCAATTTATAGAACCAAATATATTTTATCATTAAATTTAAGGAATAAATATTTCCAAAATAATGGAAAATATTATAGTGGAAAAAAATATAAAATAAGATAACTATAAAATCAAATTACGGATTAGCTCAATCCACCAGAATAAGCATACTCACAGTCAACACTATAAAAAAGAAACAAAATAATTGTAATACAATATTCATCTTGAAAATAAAAATAAATATACACTTAAAAGAAAACATAATTTAATGAGTATTCAATTAAATTTGATTCATTTATTAAAAAATAGAGAACCTATATAACTGTAACAAATATAATAGTTGTAGTAGTAATCTGATCGTTGGAATAGTAATATGATAGTCGGGATAGTAAAATGACCTTTATGAATGGTAATTTGACCATTAAAATAGTATCCTCAACTATGTAAGTGTAAAATAATATTTATGTGTCTTATGAAATGAAAATATGATATATATTTATCCTGATACAAGTAAATAAATGTTTTAAAAATGATAACATAAGTATTTATATATTTTTATAACATAAATGTTTTTTTTTGATTTCATAAAAAAAATTAGTTAAAGTAATGATTATTTTTATAAAATTGTTTTATAAATTAATATTATGTTTCATTATATTTTTTGTATTATTTTATGGGACCATAATTAACTATTGAATTTGTTAAAAATTTGATCATAATTGTTAAATTGATATTCTTCAGAAAAATTATGATTTTAATTAAAAATTATATTTATCATATTTGGAAATAAAATATATTTAGTTTTTATAATAATAATTTGGATAAAAATATTATGGTTATTTTTTGGTATTTTTCTAAAATAGTTGAATTCTTTTTGAATTGTGAAGTATAGAAAAATGTTGTATTTAATATTATAAGTGAAATATGTGGTTAATTTTGTATTGGAAGATGTAAAACCCCATTATTTATAATAAATATGAACCATTTAATTTATATATTCATATAATTAATTTTTATCTTTTTTCTAAAGGAAAGTAATAAAATCATGAATATAATATAAAAAAACTCTCTTCTCATCCCCTTATAAATACCACCCAATCTCCTCACACCTCTTAAGACTTGGATCATATGAAAACTATTTCCAAATCTATAAAAATATTCCTTACCATGCCCCTAAAATCCGTTTTATCATCAAATACCATTCCAATGATCCTTAAGGTGTATCCTAATAGGAGAAGTCCAAAGGGAGAGTTGAATTTTCAACTTAATCTCTTTAAATTTCATTATTCCCCTACAACCCTCAAATTTTTTCCATCCACATAGAAAAATAAACATAATTATCCTAAATATATGAAAATTTTATAATTATTTTGGAACATTCACCTTCTAGACTCCCTTCTTTTGATTCTAAAATGAAATCATTATTCACAATATGGTTAGATCACCACCTCAATAAATTTCATACTTATTTTTTTTCCAATGTATTCAAGGACAGTTATAGAAATATTATTATTATTAAATATGATTATAATAAGAATAAATTAATTTATTTCATGGTTTTTAATGTTTAAATATTCATTAAATTAAATTTAATGAATCAACTTCATGGTGTTCAGTAAAACCACCTAAATGAACTAATTATATAATGATAAAATTTATACTAAATAAATCATCCATGTGTTAAAAAAACAAATGGATATTTGAGAAGATTAAATTTTATAGGAGGAAATTGACCATATTTTATTTTATTTCTTTTATTATTATTCCCATTTTATAAGAACATCAATAATTTTCCACAAGTGATCTGACTTTTGAACCATGAAACAAACACCCTCAAAATAGAAAAAATAAACTTTATATGTCATTAAAACAGTTGTACATGAGTATAATATAATTATATTAAATAAATTATAGATGTAAAATGTTATTAATTATGTGTTTGATGAATATAATTTAATTATTCAATTTATTAGTTTCAAGTGCAAAATGAATTCAAACATAAGGTAAGGGAGCTTCCAGACAACCCTCTTTTATTCTGGGTCATGCCTTTTCCCTCTAAAAATCAATTCATCACATTATTAGTCTCATATATTGCATTAACATCCGATATATATCTTATTATAACATATATATATATACATACTTATCATGACCTTTATTTTTTTGGCATATATAGGTTTCTCAGGTTTCCCCCTCAATTTAATTCATTAATAAAACATGATAAAAGAGTGATTTGTTGTTACTTACCCCTTTTCAAGTACCACTGCGTAAAGTACTGTAAACCATCCATTAATTCTAAAATTTATGATTTTATTATGGAAACCTTTTTTTAGTTCATTTATTGATTTATAGAAATTATTATTCCCTTTCCCTCTTTAATTTTTCTTTACCTTTTTTAATAAAAGATCACAAAAAAATATTTATAAAAATATTTATCCCCTCCTTTTTATGACATCAATTCCCATGGAATTCATTCTCATTTACAATTATTATTTATTTATATATGAACATCAAATGATGTATTTATCCCTTCCTTCATGTAATTAATTTTAATATGTCATTTGGTTATGTTATAAGAGATGATTGTATAACCTATTTCCTTTCTATGGATTTATTAGATCCTTATACCTTATGTATTATTTCATTATATGGAACACATGTGCATGGACGTTTTATGATGGGTGTTACCAGATATCCCTCAAATGTATTGGTTAATGTTTATTTATAATGAGATGATATATATGGGATTAGGGAGTAATCCTAATCCATGTTGGGCCAATATCAACTATGTGATGTTATCTTGGTAGTTTTCCTTGGCTTATACTTATATCATGTTTTTTTCATTTACACACTCCTATGTTTAAATGACCTTATGATTCCATATTCTATTTTTCATTATTATATATGATTATTCATGTCCCATTTATTTTATGATATCATGTTATTACTTTTGACTCATATCTTATACTTTGTATCATGTTTATTCCCTTACTGGGATTTATATCTCACCTATTTTTTTATGTATTACCTAAGTTATCTAATGAATTTTTAGGACCTAAAATGGATTTAGAATATCATTTTTTAGATTAAAATATAAATGTTTTATTTTAGTTTCATTTTGATGTTTTATGTACCTAAACATCCAAAGACATAGTGCCTCACGATCTTTGGGTTGTGTTTATTGAACATTTATGTTGAAAATATTATTTTAATATATATAGAATAATTGGCTCAGCATAACTCTCATCCTCTCATTCTCCCTCCACTCTAAATGGGTGTCAGGGGGTCTATTTATAAGAAAAATTAGGGTGGATAACAAATCTAAATGTGTTACTTCCTCTCACACCCTAATGGGATGTAGTTTAATGAGAATTCCCTATAAAAGAGGCAAGGTAATAGGATATCAGACAAAACAGTAAATCATGTTAATCCCTCGGGCAAAGAGACCATGGATTGGATACTAAGTAACATGGAAGGGATCCACTTAAGTATCCTTAGGTGCACAAAAAATAATAACACAAGAGAATTTCAACATGCATAGGGACCTGAGCATATGGAAGACACCTGAGTACCATGAAACCTTCTTTTCAAGGGAAATTATTAAATGTACATCCTTATGAAAATATAGAACTAACATAGACCTTTGGGAGTTGGTTCTAATTATAAAGTTTAAGTTATTCCAAGTGGTGGTCAAGTTTAAGTTGGTGTTTCTAGATGTTTTAAACAAGGGTGATATTGATTAGTACTTAATAATATGATATAATTATGATGATCATAGGTTTTTCAAACAAAAAAAATCTATCAATATGTTTTTATGATTACTCATAGTGTGGGAGAAATACAACCCCATATCATGAGATTGATTAGTATATTTAGGTGGGATAATGTATTACTTTACCCTTAATGTATGATTATTATAGATGAGTTTGAAGTATGACAAACTAGTATCTTGGGTATGATTCTAATGTACATTTTAGATATCTTAAACCTATTATTTGGATTATTGTGTATATTTTTATTACACATTTTTCATATCTACTCTGGTATGATGTGTTCAAACCATGGGAAATCTCATCACATATCTGCACTAGATGAGGTAGGTAGGATCGTTCATCTGGGTGGAAAAGTTAGGAGTTGGTAATGCAAAGGTAATTTATAGTGCTGATAGTTATTTATTACATATCATATTCTGCATACACCAATATATATTTATTTATTCTAGGGATAATATTGGAAGTTTCCTACATAGTATATATCTCATACCCTGTATATATAATTTAGTGGTAAAATATAATTCATATTTTTTAATTATTTTAAGGGATAGGGAAAAATAATTTATTGGTGGACTATAAATAGATGGTAATAGTTATAATATTGGACGTAGTGAGTCTTTGGATCCATTTTTTTCTGAATCTATTTTTTTTTTATTTTTTATACATTTTATATGATCAACTTGATGGGTGATCATTAATTTTATATACGAATTGTTTGATATTTCATGGTGGTGTATTTTATTATATCTTGTGTTATTATATTTATGGTTTATATATTACTATACATTCTATATTGTGATTTGGTGTTGGTTATGATGGATGTTTATTTTTTCACTTAAATTTATGGTTATAAAATAGATGTTATTGTGTCCCCGAGATATTTACAGACCCTCACCAGTAGTAGATAACATTTGGAATATGGGGAAGTACACCTAAGGTCGTTTAGTATCATGAATTGGTCAATTTGGAAGGTTTCTAAAGCCTATATGTTATTAAATGGTATTAGAATCTTTCATTGATTTTTTTACTATTTAGAACAATGAAATTAGATCTCTGGAAACTCAGTAATTTAGATGGAAGCTATTATTATTCTTAGGAAACACTAGTATGGTGAAGGATTATATTTATAGGGATTATGATTTGTATTCATTTTTTTAATTATTATTGGTTTTTTATTTAAAGGAATATGATTAGAGAGTTATTTTTTATTATTTTACTCTTGGACTAGGGTGGAAATATGGTATATTTACTTACTTCATATTCAGAATATAGGGTTTCAAAACATGTGTATTACTATATGTGATTGATAAAATGGTATTGAAAAGATGTTTAGTTAATTAAATCATAAAAAATAAATTATATAGTGTTTTCATAAATAATGTTTTGATTAAATATTAATTAATTTAACATATGGGTATTATTTTACTTTTGGTTGATATTTGATTATTAATAATTTGAACCATATGAATATGAGAGGTGAAACCTTAATCATAGGTAGGTTAGGGTATGGGGATGCTTAGTTCTAATGAGAACCCATATGTGAGTGGTCTCTGTATACAATAGTAGGACATGTTTTTTATTAGTTTTTATCCTAATCCATGATATCAAGAACTATGACTGAGATTTTTTTATATAATCCTTGTGAATTGTAGTTATATTCTTCCCTGATGACCACCAATTGAGTGTTAGAAGAGAGGATATGATCATGTTCTACCTATGGTAAAATATGACCCATTAATGGTCAACATATTAGTAAGATATTTCTTATAATAATTAATTATCCAAATCAGGGAGATATGGTGGAAAATCCATCAACATCGGGCCATATTATAGAGTTCATGATAAAAAATTAACCCATTTTCTATGGTGAGGGTTGACTGTTGGGTGTTAAGGATTCAGTAGAGTCAATCCATTTTATATTTCACCATATTGAGACCCCAATATGAGGTTGAATCAAGAAACATATATATAAGACAAATCATCCATGCACTATTGGGACATTCAGGTTCATACTAGTTATTATAAAGGGTAATCTAGTAAGAACATACAAAAATCATTTCTTTGAGTTTTATTTCCCTAAGTTAATGATTATTTTGATATAATGTAAATTTATTCATCTTATTTATGGTTTTATATTAGTGATGTATTTCACTAACTTTTGGAAAAGTTACACTATTTTACCTGTGTGTTACTCGATGATGACCTTTCTAGGGCTATGCATTATTATGTTGGGTTAATGCACCCTGTATGAGTTCATGTGAATTTGGTCCACTTGAATTTATTTTCTAATATAGTGAACTAGATCCTCATTTATATGGGTAACTGGGTGGGGTTATTTTGTTGAGGCATTTAACTCCCTTTTATGGTTCTGAGATAAGATCTTATGGATATCATAAGTTTATGTTTTATTCATCTCTTTAGGGTGGAGGTAGGTGGGGTGGTCAATGTATTGGTTCATCTCTTCCCCTCGAGGGTGGACCCTTATCAAGTGTTTCTATTCTATAAAAAAATTGAAATATAAAATCTAAGTGTGACTTTCCTATGAGGGAGTGTCATTATTGCGGTCAAATGGAATATTTATGATAATATTTTTTATGGATTTCACGTCAACTAGGTGGTGAGAGAGGATCTTTCCCATCACCGGGATTTGGATCTTGGTCAAGTTTATCACCTTAAAGAGGTAGTTGAGTTTTTATGGATGATTATGTCATAGTGGTTGGAATGGTTCCTAGGGATATGTGAAGAAGTATAGTTAGAAACTTTAGGGCATCCATATATCCAAATTCTAAGAATATGGCAATGGTTAGTAATAAATATTCGTAGTTGAGTTGATTCTACCTCACAAAGTTAAGGGGTCATCAATGGTATAAGGTTCAATTCTTATAACATCTACCTAGGACTTATTTTAATTTTTAATGGTGATAACGCATTTCTTTGTACTCATTTGTTCAATAATTTGGGGTTGATAACAGACTTTCATATAATTATGTTGACCATTCACATGACCAAGGGGATGCAACCTAATAATTTCAATAGATGTTGGAGATACATCATAGTAGTTAGTGGATATGATAATAATCATAAATTATATATATTTTATATGTGTATATTAAATGTCATCCCTGGTATGGAATGATTGATTAAAAATAGGGATCCCATTGATTTCAACTAGAGGTGAGTGTAATTCACTTCCCTAATAGGTAAATATTGCTCTTTTATTGGGGATTGAAATTTGTATGAATGTTAAGATAGACCAGATAATTAGTGAATAGGAATGACTGTGACCAATTATATAAACATATTCTTATATATTAAGGTTGTGATATGGTATATAGTATTTCCCCCTATAATGGATTACTTTTATGAATATTTTTCTGAAATTTTCTTGATATTTCTACCTAAGAAAGAGGTCAAGTTCGTGATCTCCCTAGTTCCTAGTATAGATAATATATCTAAAAACCATATAGGATGGACCAAACTAATTTAAAGTATCTAAATTTATAAATGGATGAATTTGAGATGAAATTGGTTTATATAATTGAGAACCTCTCCTTGAGGTTCTCCAAAGTTGTTCACTTATAAGGGTGATGGTAGCCTTAGGATTTTTAGAGATTACCAAAGACTGGATTTGATAATGATCATGAATCAATATCCAATTCAGCATATCAATGGCCTATTTAATTTATTTATAGGTTCTATATTGTTTTCCATGATTTATTTTAGATATAGTTATCTCTATATTTGATTGAAAGTTAAGGATACTTCATGAACTGCTTTTAGAAGCATATATTGATTTTAATATTTTCTTATAATGTTGTTTAGTTTAATGAATGTGATGGTTGTTTTTATAAGCATGATTAATAATTACTTTTACCCATAACTCATTTTTCTAGTAATGTTGTTCATGTTAGAAGAAAGATCATCAGATAATGCGTAGTGAAACTCATTAATTTAAAAGGAATCACTTGACTAAGTGTAAAAAAATTAAAAATTTATAGATCCCTAATCACCTCAAAAATTAAACTCATATTTTTATTCATAATAATAAATGGAAAAACAGTAATCAAAAGAATAAAATGGTTATACATGCTTCAGATAATGTATCTGACATGCACTGGATAAACACTGCTACTACATTACCCATTATTATAAGAAATAAATTTAAAATTATTAAAATTATTTTACTATACATAGGTAATCTTACTAAGATCTACTAATATCCTTGTTACTTCTCAATACACCATGATTAACACTAAGGTCCAACGAACTTGTATTGTAAGTGTTATCTTGTCAACCAGTTAAACCTGTTTCCCATAAATCATTATCAACCTAACATGAATGCCTCTATATGGATACCAAATTTGTGATCCTTAAACATTTTTGAACTTTAAAACCATCATATATCTATAATTATATACAAAAAAACAATTGAACATTGCCTCCTGGGGTGATTCGGATGCCATCGTTTTCACACGGTGTAGTGCCAACCCAATTTATAGTAACATGAATTAAATAACCTAAATCAGTTACACTAAATTTAGAAAACTTTAACAGAATTCACCTCCAAAAAATATCACAATTTAATTATTATTTAAATGATCCTTTATAAAGTATAATTTACTTGGGAAACTTCAGTATTTGATCATAGGCAGTAGTGTTCATCCATATCCTTTAATTCACCCAAGTCCAACTAAGGTGTGATGTTGCACTAGTCATTCTTGAACTATCACCTTTGTAAACATGTACACTAGATGTTAGACTCCCACTATCTTCAATTTCACTAGATCTTTATCCTCTATCAAGTTCAGGATGAAATGATATTTCATGTTCATATTCTTTTTCTATGAGTGGAACACCAGATTCTGAACCAAGTGGATGTTACTCTGATTATAACATAATAAGACTCACTCCCGATGAATTATTATGAGTTCCATTAAAAAAATTATCAACCAATTCATTTATTTCTATGAATCTAATATTTATATGAACTCTAATTCCATTTTTTTCAAAGTAATGATCTATTGATGTTTTGACATCCAACTAAGTGTTGTTCCCCCATATGTAAACATAAATCCAATTCTGATTTTATGAGTGTCTAAATCACTTGTTAACTCATCATAAAAATATATTTTTAAAGGATTGTAAATCAAAAAGAAAAAATTTAGATCTTACATTCCTTTCAAATACCATAGGATTCATTTTATATACCCTTAGTGTTCTATTACCGGGTGTCCAAGTGCAAGCACAATTTCTGGTCGTGCACAAATCACTTCATACAAAAAACATCTAACCAATAAAGTATATATAACATCTCCATATATGTGACTTAATATTCTATTTTTAATTTATTATCCTAGAAAAATTTAGTGTTTTTTTTCCAAATTATTTGAGAATGTCTTTCATATAGTTATTCCAAATATTTCAATGACCTTCTAGATGTTGTCCTTTTGGGATAACACCAAAGTTATTACTATCTTATCAATCTATATTTTCATTCCCAAAATATTATTATCCTATTAAAGATACTATATCTCAATAATTCTAGAGAAGTTATTTTATAGATTTTGTCTCCTTTTAGAATCTATTTTGGAATGAAAATGTTTCATCCATATAGAGTAGAGTATGGTGAATTTCTAATCATCCCACTCCTTTCGGGAGAAAAAATGGTCTACATTTATCCTTATAAATCTTTCTTCTAGGATAAATTATATGAACTTATGATTACATTATATTAGTGCTTACATGATATAATAATGAATTCTTTTTAATTTAAGAACCATGTTCTAGTTTCCATATTATGTGAAACCTATTGGTTGCATGATATGAATTTATTACTCTAACTCGCAATGAAGAAAAACAATACATGAATCCATATATTATAGGTATGGATGTAAAATTTCTACCAAAATCTTCGCCACTAGGATAGTATAATGTTTAACTACCAACAAGAAAATATCCATAAAATAAACTCCTTCCTTTTTTTGAACTCTGATGTACACTATTCATGCATTGAACCTCTTCTTCCCATCAAATTTTTCTTTCAACTAGAAACCCCACTTATATTTAAGTTCATTTTTCCCTTTAGTATGTTATTAAATCAAAATTTTTTGTTCCAATTCAATAAATACATATCTTTATTCTTCCCTAGAGTCCACTATTTGAAATCACAAAGTGTTTTAATTTCTTTCATGATCTCTAGATCTCCATAGTCATTTAAAATTAGAAAGTTCATGCCGAACTCAAACCTCTCACTCAGTCTTCTTATCCTAGTTTATCTCCTTAACCCATTGGCCTGATATGTACTTCTCTATTATACTGTTTATTTTATAGACATAACTTCTAGTACTACCACTTAAGATTCATCCATTTTTAAATGTTTAGAGAATATTATATTGGCCTTACCTCTGTACTTCTAGTGCATTCATATGAGTTCTCCAAAATTTCCCCCTTCCCTAATTCTTACAAAAATCAACTTGTACATTAATAGTTTATTTATTTCAAAAAAAAATTATTATTCTTTAAGTTATTATCCTTCTAAAAAACCCCTTCATTTAAGTGAACATTTTTTCTTATGGCGTCTTTCCACTTTTCATCATATGATAGTTGGTATAAAAAGTTCTCATCATAAAACCCAATAAAAACACACTTTAGACATAGAAATTATCTTTTATTTTTTCATTTTCATCAAGATATCCATTATTTATGTTTAAAATTTATTTTTGGTGAAGAACATACAATAATTTACCATAATATATATCCTTCAAATGTTCATACCCAACCACTGATGTTGGACTTCTATAGATAAGGTATGAAGATGTGTTGGGTGCCTCCTCATAAATTCCCTTAGACATTCTACAGTTATACACATACTTCAATCCTTATCAATTAATATTTTATTTATCATTTAAGTGACAAAATTATATTGTGGTGTTCTAGTAACTTTATTCTCTACCATTATCCCATTTTATATAAAAAATTTCTAGATTTTGTATCTGGTGTACTCACAACTATTGTTAGAATGTGGTGATTTAAACTTCAGGACACTTTCTCTATCTACCCTTTATTTCTATTAAATGAAACCATAAATTATATCAAAATCATGATTAAAAACTAAACCACATTTTTCATAATAGTTTCATCAATAAAGGTTTAAAAGTAGCGGGAAACACTAAAGGACTGTAAAGGGGAAGGTCTCCAAAAATCTATAAGAACGATTTCTATATCTAAGGAACTAGTATTTAATTTATCTAAATTTAAAGAAACCCTTCTCTATTTCAATACCACATTGATTTCAAAATTCCCTATATTTTTGTTTCCAAGCATTAATATGTTTTTATATGTTATAAATTTTATATTGTTCTTTCTTAGAATACCATTCATATAATACCAAGCTTCTAGATTTTCCAAAGTTGTGGTTCTATGAATTGAAATTCAATATGTACTTCTATTCATGTATAATATCCTATACTTTACTCATCTAGAAATCACCTTGGACCCTCAATTCACTTTACAAAATCTATCCAGAAATCTAGTCACATGGCCATTCTTATCAAGTTTTCATAGAAAAATTATGTTCTTCCATAGCCTTGGGATATGTCCAAATTATTTTGGCTGAAAGACTCACCCATTATTTATCTGAATATTAAAATATAATTTCCCAATATTATTTATAGATTTATCATCCTATATATGTTCTTTTATATCCATTATGGATACTTATTTCTACAGAAATCTCTTTTCTCCAATTGAATGGAATGATTCTCCAAAGTCAATCACTCATGTCTCAACCATAATATTCACATTCAGGAAAACTGTATTGATTCCTTACATAATACTACTGGAATTTGGTCTTCTATAAGTAGATTCCCTTATAAATCCCTCATTGCCTCTCTTATAATCTCTCATCAGGTGTCTTTTGGTCCCACATTTCTTGTAGGATGGATCATGGAAAATAAAGTGTTCATTATGTGATGTCCTTGGCCTGATTCACTCATAAGTAATAGAACCTAAGGGCCACATGTCCTCAAGCATGCCTCCATGTATGCTAGATATTATTAATTAGCAGCGAGGGCCTTTGGTGGTATGTTGGTAAAATCCTTCCCTCTTAATCAGAGTGCATCATATTAGTGGATAATAAAGATATTGATAGGTAGAAGAAGTGATAATAATGTTGTGTGAAATAACAACCAGCCAAATAATATATAATAGACAACTAGTAATAGTATAAAATACATATAATATAAATTATATACATAAATTAAGTGTAAATTCATGGTTGCAGATATACATAATGTAATAATATATAAAAAAGATACAAAAAGACCAAAAACATCAATCTCTATGACCATCGCAAGTAATGGATCAGTCATCTTCTCCCAAGATCCCATACAAAAAGAAATCGTGTATTTAACGATGTGGAATTCCCTTTATCCTTACTTGCATCCATTTAATCTTCATGGGAACCAAATAGTGACTCAAAGAGGGTATGAGTAAAACATATTAGGGAACCACCAACGGTTTATATTGAAAATACAGTCTATGAAGATAATATGTAATAGTGTGTAGGTATAATAAATAAGGAATAAAGATAAATATATAAAATTTTGAGTTTAGACTCTCAGGAGATACTCAGGTGACACTACCTACTTCAGCCTAAGCCATATGTCTCTCATCATATGACTATTAATGGTTCAAGTACCCAAGGAAAATATCCAATGAATCCGTGTATAATAATCACAATGGATTCATGGATGAACCATGGAATCCATGACCATAGTAGGATGATCTCACTCACAGTAATCACTTGAGGCATTTGGCTAAGGGGTATGTGTGTAATCTAAAAGATGAACTCTTCAAATTTCACCATAAATATTTCTAAAGGATCCTAAGTAAAAGTGCAAGGTAAAATTTGTATGGAATTGATTGGATCCCAAGAATATGATCGATTTTAGTCTATGTCTGAGGACATCAAGTTGAATCCATGGAGATGTTCCAACACATTCTAATTTCTACAGTATAAAAGTGAATCATCAATGATGATAAATTCATGTATATGAGACATTAACCAATCCTGGGATTGGTATCTCAATTTATGGTTGCATCAATTAATCATATTGAATCCTATGACTTATCCCAAGGAATTTTTGTTAAATAATCCAAGTCTTACTTAATACACACCATGAATTTAAAAGTTTCGTCATGGTTTATAATAATAATCAATAATTATAATAATATAAATCAAGGTCCATGTGACATATCCAATTCATTTAACAATTAAATTATATAATTATTTTTTTCACTCAAAAAATATAAAAAGGGTCCAAGTCAATTATACATTCCAATTATCAAATAAATTTATCAAATTTATCATTTTTTTTATAAGCATAAAACCAGACACACCTATTGGTGTTTTGGTTACAACATAAGAATGGTTTTCAAGGCTATAAAACTGGTTACACCCAAAGGGGTGGTTCAAGTGGAGTTCCTCAATATCCAATGATTTAAAGGGTTTTATGTCACATTTATAACTATGTTTAAAATAAAAATTCAAGGGATTTCAATTTTAAAAGAAAACCCTGGAATGTTTGACGTGTGGGGAAATGGAAAACAATTCTAATCAGCAGGGATTGTAGGGAAAAAAAGTAGAACACCTAACTTATACCTATAGTAGATTCTGTATCTAGTATCATCCTTAGATTTAGGATGTAATTAGTGAAAATATAAAACTAGAAAAATTCCATAAAAATAGGGTCATATGAAGATAACGCTAGAGATGGTGAATAAAACTAATAAAGGAAGTAAAAATGAGTGGTAGAATTTTTGAGGGGATTATAATGGAACTAGGTATTATTGAAATGGATTCCATATAGAGGATATGCACCAAAACCATGAAGAGGATTAGGGAGATCTCTCATGTAGTTTTTGTACAAAAATGGGGAGGAGAAAATGTTTAATAAGATATAAGGGGAGAGAGGGAAAAATATTCATTTTGATCTTCTTAATAGGGTTCATAATTTTACCGCATTGTTTTCCAAACTGTGTGTCACCCATACACACCGACTATACATGTGCACTACCCCTCACATAGTTCATGTGCATGGTAAGACAAAATGTGTGGAAAGTATGCATTTGGAACTGTTTATAAGCTCATACCCCACACAATGAAGGGACAAGGTTATGAATACCATGCAAAAATAGTGAATGGTGAGACAATAATAAATTTCAAGTTCTTCATGGTCATTTTGAAAATGTTAAATAGTTTGAAAAAAATTTCTCCACCCTCACGGGGTCACATTTATGAGTTTTACAGTTGAGGTGCATGCTTAGTTCTAACCATGCGATGACCCTGTGCCTCAACCTACTTCCAAAAAAACTAGAACTCTTGGCCCCTAACCAAGCCCGAATGCCCCTAAAACCTCCATGGAATATTTATTCACAACTATTAAGGTAAAAAATGGTTTTAAACTATAACTTAATTTATTCTTACCTCTACAAAAGAACATGATATTAAAACCTCCCCTCTTTAAAATAACTCTTCCCAGAGTTTCCCTTCCATGGGTGGATGAGTTACATCCAATAACAACTTTTCCCATTGGGCAGGTATATCAGACTCTGGTTCCCAAGTCTCATTCTATAAATGGTCATTCTTATACATCACCTAAAATATAGGAACTATCTAGTCATATATATTATTCATGATATGATCGATGATATAAAATAAATACTCTTCAAAAGAATCCTTGTCCACTAACTCATCTTTCTCAAGATTAAAAGCATGAGATGTGTTGAAGTAATAATTTTGGAGCTAAGAAACACGAAACATGTTGTGAATATACTTATGTATCTGATATGCTTCTAGGATACCCTCTTCAAGATCTTAAAAGTCTTGATGGATCTAGTTGATAGCTTACCTTCTCTGTGAACCTGTCCATGACCTAATCTTGGAAAGACTAACAAGATGACCTAATCTCCAACCTCAAACTCAATAGTTTAGCGTTAATGATTTGCATCTGAGTTTTACCTATACTGAGTACTATTAATTTTTTCCTGATTATTTTTACCTACTCTAATATCTCCTAAATGATATGAAGTCCCAGTAGTGACACCTCCCCTACCTTTAACCATTATCGGGAAGGAAAACAAATTCATTCAAGTTCTGTAACATACTATGATCCAGCTTTTATTCCCTACTACTTGACTGCTTCTTTATAGTGATCATTTGAGAAGAAGGGTCTGCGATCAAACCTTTATATTGTAAATAGTTCACAACATCATCATTTCTCACTCCTAGAAAGAGCGGTTCATGTATGATTCTAATGAATAAATAAGAAGATTCCAGTAGCTAAAATATTCTCTAGGCATAACGTTCTGAAAATTTTGTAATGAGGCCTTGAGCATCTTGACTCCAAACAATATCTAGAATGGCCTCGTGCACTCCCGCGTAGCCCAGCATTGAAATCCTTTCAAAAATATTCCATAAAGAAACCACTTGTTTCATAAACATTAGTGACAAAAAGAAATTTATTTTATTTCATGAACAAATGGAAAATAGAATAGGGCATATCAATGCTTGTGAAGGAAAACATACTCTGTCATGTTTTGCAACTTACCAAGATCCAAATTTTGTTGCCTGCTACTTGGCCACTTCATCATGGTGAGACTCTGAGAATAAGGGTCTATGATCCAACATTTTGTTGCACACTGTTCAAAACATCATCATTGATTATTCCTAGGAAGAGGGATGCATTTTGGATTAAAATTACTAAATAACTATATTACAATAGATGGAATTTTCTTTGGGTATAATGTTCTGAAAATGACATAATTAGGACTTGAGATTATTAACTCCAAACAAAATCTAGAATGGCCTCATGCACTCCCGCGTAGTCCTCTGTCCAAATCCTTCATCCAATCTTCCATGAAGAAACCATTTGTTTCATAAACAATAGTGATAGAAATAAATTTCATTTTTTAATAATAAAATGGAAATCACAATAGGTCCTATAAATACTCAAAAAAAAATAGAATGTACTCAGTAACATTCTTAAACTTACCAGGATCCAAATTTTGTTTCCTGCTACTTCGCTGCTTCTTCATGGTGAGACTCTGAGAATAATGTTCTGTATTATATCCTTATTTTTCTACATTGTTCACAACACAATCCTTGCTTATTCATAGGAAAAGGGTTGCATCTCGGATTGTAATTACGGAATAATTAGATTATTGCAGCTGAAATATTCTCTGGGTATAATGTTTTGAAAATGAAAAAATGAGGCCTTGAGCTTCTTGACTCCAAAAAACTCTGGAATTACCTCATGGACTCTCGTGTATTCCCTCTCCCAAATCCTCTGGCCAATATTTCATGTAACAAGCACTTTTGTATGGGACACTTTGATGACCCATGGCATATTTCATTCATCCATCCACAACTCAAAATTGAAGAACCGAAATTCTCACCCTAATAAAATATTCCTCCTGAAACACAAGTGAAACTACACACATTTCTAATAGTTGCTGCATATACTTGATCTAGGATGAAAAATAATATAATCACAATATCCACCATCCAAAACACTGCAACATAGGATGCTAGTGCCAAAATCAATGTTAAGCCAGAAAAAGTAGAATGATGCCAGTCATTTTAGATTATAACCCAATCAAGAAGCATGTTAATTAATTAGTACATTAGATCCATAATTATTTCAGTTAATAGAGGATTAAATATTTTAGGGGAGAATATTAAAGTCATTACTTACCTCTATATAGGATATAGTTTCAAATAATGTTTCTTGTTATCAAAATAATTTATTATAAGAACATGTTGAGAATTTAATTAAAGAACAATAGTGTTCCATCACAAGAATCCTTTGTAGATTAAGTGTTCAAGATCTCTGGAGATGATTTTTTCTCTTTTTGAAATAGATGATTTGTAACAATCAACCATTTAAAGAGGGATTCCCCAACCCAAATAGGTTTTTTTATGAAAAGTTTAAGGAGGGTATCTTGAAACAATACATCATATGGGAAACTATGAGAAGCTTGACATTTATTCCAACATTAATGGTAAACTATAAAAAATTTCTCAATTAATATGAAAATGAAAAGTTATTATCATAATCTTGCTCATCAATTACTAAAATTTTCTTACTTTATTTTGAAAAAGAATCTAACTATCAAATAACATATAGGGATTTTAATTTTAAATACTAAAATAAACTATTATTTTTTAACAGGAACCACTCTTAGTTTATAGACACATAAATACATCATTGTGATGTTCAAGATATAAATGAAATTTAATATAGATATCAACTATTATACACAGTCCAACTAATTAATCTTTCAACAGAAGGAATACATTATAGAAACTCTTTGAAGTATAGACTCTAAATATTTTATTCAATAGTATAATAAAGGATTATTGTAAAAAATTGTGGATCGTAGGGAAAGGGAACCATATATTAATAAATAAAATGCAAAAAATTATTGAATTCTATATACCAAATCAAAAAATGTATTTTATCTAGATTCAAAATAGAAAAACATTAATCCCAAAACTAAGAACGAATACCCTTATAATTATATGATTTAGGTTTCACTCTTCTCATAAACCTTCAATATACACCAATTAAAACTGTAAAATTTCAATTTGGATTGTATTTATTATGAAAAAATAGAGAATAGAAACATTTAAGTTCATTTAAAATGCAATTCATGCCTAGAATGAGACTTAAAAAGGAGTTCGGCCAGTCTAGATTTCAATAAAGCACTCATTCATCTTCATTGTACCCTGACTCTAATTCAATATTAATGAAATGTGAAATAAGTAGTTTCTATGTTAAAAAATGTTTTTTTCATTGGAAAAAATATAAAAATATTAAATATACTATAGAGAAGTCGTTCAATAATTTTATGATGACTATCATTATGTTTTTAAAGTGATGAAATGTAAAATAGAGGAATTCAATCAATAGTCAAACCTAAAATGTGTAATCATGAAAGAAAATTTTCATTTTTTCACTTCCAACATGTTTCATTCATCCTAATTCATCTATTTCTCAACCAAAGTTTACTTTTTCACTTTCTTCATCAGATTAATTGAACAATCTGATTGGCTATGAGTTTCCATGCTAACAAATCCATGCGAGAATTGTTTTCATCCAACAACAGAAAAGTTCACTTGAGAGAACCCAAAAATTCCCCATAAGGTGTACCTTTACTGCGTTGTATCTAATAAATCACTAATATTTCTAGGTATGGAATCTATATTGGCTTCTTCTATGATCAATCGAATCTATCTATGGTGATTAATATAGGAACAATTCGAAAAATAGGGATTTATACTTGAGGTGAGGGCATTGAGAGTGATGAGAATGATGGAATGTAATGGAGGTGGGGATGCTGAGATGTAGGGATTCAGGGAATCATAGAGAGGAAGGGATTTGGGGAACTGCAAAGAGCCAAGAATTTAGGGAATCATAGAGATTTAGGGCATCAAGGAAGTAGTGAAGTGGGGAAGCAACAAAGCAGGGAAGCGGGGAAGTGGGGAGAATTGAGGAACCACGGAGGTCGGGATGGAAATAAAATTTTATAAAAATTAATATTATTGTTTTATAATATAAAAAAATTGAATATGTGAATATTGATAAAAATTAATATTATTTTCAATTATGTTTATTATTTTTTATAATTTAATATTATTGTTTTCACATATAAATTTTGAATATTTGAATATTGATTAATAATTTTATAAAAAATAATATTATTGTTTTCACTTATATTTTGAATATTTTTTATCAACTAACATGTTTTTATTTATTATGTCTGTTAAATTGAAATATCATAATGATTTGAATTTTTTTATAAAAACCATTTAAATGATTACTAAATAAAAAAATAGAATATATAAGCATTATTAATGATATATTTTTAATAAAACAACTAAAATTGAATATTGATTTTGGTAATAAAAATAATAATATTTATTAAAAATTTGTTTTTATTAATTAATTATAATCATTGAAAGATTTTTAGTAACATATTTTAGTAATGATGATGGACTTGTTCGTAATAGTTATTATTAAAAATAGATTCAAGTGTTGGTAAAATAAATGTTGGTATTGGTATGATAATGCTATAGATTAATCTTTTGGAAAAATATTTGTTTGTATTAAGGCATCAATACTAATAGATATATCTGTTAGTAAAAACAAGTGGTGGTACTTTAAATCAATACTAATAAAACATCATATATGTTGGAATTGATCATTTTTACCAACAGATATATTAGTTTCAAATAAATTTCAATTGGTATAAGTTGTTTTTTTAGTGTTCGATCCATGACTCAGTAGCATGGGGACCACCTTTTGTTGAAAAACATAGGTGGGTTCTACTATTAGTAGTCTCTTTTCAACTCTAACATGGTCAATTCAGGTCATATAGCACCATCTGTGGACTGCACTAGTCTTAGGAAACTCCATTTGAGATAAGCATCAGTTCTTAGTCCTAGTATAACAATTGTTACTAATGGATATTCTAGTTTTGGAACTACTAGAAGGTTAAGTCCCACCGCCTTAGTAGCATGATCATCACCAACTTCCTGGAACTCATCTTGAGGCCTTCATGGAGGCATATATTTATATTTCCAATCACACTCCTCAAGAAAGATACTATGAATAAAGGATCTCTCACATGAAAAAAGTATAGGATCATGGACTGAATGTAAGAAATTCTCGGGCCAATAACCCATATATAGGGTCAAGTTATAAAGATATATTCAAAGTTTTAATCATTATGGTCCCATTATATGGGATGTAAATTCTGTGTTATAGAGTAGACATCCCTTTGACTATAATTGGAATCCATGTTTAACGACAACAATTGTTTCTCAAGAGTTACAAATTTTTAATTTTATACATAAAGGTTTAGTTTTATGTATTTTAATTCCCATGTTTTTATGTCATGATCTTTCTAAGTTATAATTGGAATTCTATTTAACTTCAACCATACCATTACATTCAGTCTTAGGATTTTAAAGGTCTATATATGATGGTTCGATTATATGGGTCACCATTCCATGTTTATAGAGGCACAAAATTTATAAATTGTAATAATAATCCTTATAGTCACAACCAACTAACATTTCACCCCATGTAACTAAGGCTACATGGCTTAAAAATTTCATAAATGGCTAGTTAAGGTGCCACCATCAAGCTATGTGGGAAAACCCCATTTAAGTTGATGCATAAACTTTACGTAACCATTTATTACAAATGTTTTCCTAGAAGAAATGTTATAGAATCACAAGTTTAACAACAAAGGAAAATATAATATAACCCATGAAGTTAAATAAACATGGAATGGAATATGCATGTCATAAACCAACCTACGAACCTATAAAGATTCTTGAGGAAACTCTACCCTATCAAAGTATCCCAAGGGAAAAATTGAATAATTATAACAAACAACATGAATCATGTGCATTAACCAATTTTTTAAATAGTGCAATTATAATATTATAAATCCACATTAATAATTCCCACCCTAATAAGATGGATTTTCCATCAAATGTGGGTTATATAATCTGAAGAATGGATTATTACCAAGTTATAAAACAACCTATTGTACTTTCTAAAAATCCAAAATACTAATAAAAAGGACATTACACCTTTGATACCCATTTTTGGAATCCCATGATTGGTTCACTAATAAGTAACTTAACATGAGGTCCACATAGCCTCAAGAATGCCTCCTCATACTCCATAGACTGCCAACTATTAGTGAGGGTCTATGGTGGTATGGTTGGAATACTATACTCTCTTTATTAGATTGGAGAATAGTGGCGAATAATAAAGATAAAGATAAGTAGTACAAGTAATAATAAGAAACTAGAAAATATAAAGAATCTAGAGAATATACATAAAACAACCAGCAACATTTTCAAATAAAAATTATGTCATCCTTAGGAAAAAATGAAGTAGGAAGTCATGGTATAAGAAAAATAGTATGTACTAGTATATAAAAAAGATTCAAACATATCAAAAACACCTATCTCTATGAGCATACTCAACTCTAGAATAGTAATCTACTCCCAATATCCTACATAAAAGGAAATAAAGGATCTACCTAAAAGGAAATTTGGTATCCATTTCTAGAAACTTCACTTTATCCTTACATGAATCCATGTAATATTTCAAGGTACAAAATGGTAGCCTGGGTAAGGTGTGAGTAAAGATCAATAGGAAACCCCCAATATTTTCTAATGAATATCTTTTCTTTTAATAAAAAATGTAATAGTTTTCTAGTATAACAAATTAGAAAAAAAATATATAAATGATGTCGATCTCAAGTTCTCATCGAATACCCAAACATCCCTACCAGCTTTGACCTAAGTTGGATGCCTCAAATCCTATGACCACTAATTTTTCAAGGACCAAAGTAACATAGAAAATATGTCCAAGTATAATAATCATAAGTGATCCATGGAAGACCCATGGAATCCATGTCCTTATATTATTGATCCCACTCATAGTGATCAACCAAGGAGTTAGGATAGGGGTATGACTGTAATCCAAGGGATGAACCCCTATCATTACACCCTAAAATATTTATAACTAACTATAGATACAAGTCCAAGGTAATCTTGGGATAGACATTTCTAGTGCCTAAGGAGATGATCTAAGGCAGTGTGTTCCCAAGGATATCAAGACGAATCTAAGGAAATGATCCAAGGAATTATAATTTCTAGATTATTAATGTGAATCATCAGTGTATATATGATGCATTCAAGTACATAATACATTGATGAATCCCAAGATTTTTATCCCACTTGGAAGTTTCATCAATGAATTAGCTAGATTCTAATGAGTTTTCCCAATGAATTCTATGTTGGGAATCCATGTTTTACTCAAGGCATGAAATTCCATTAATAATTTCACAAGGTCCATCAAAAAAATCTATAATAATAATAATTATAATATAAGAAATCCAGGTCCAAGTGACATATCCAATTCATTTAAAAATTCAATTATACCATTATTCATTTCACTCATAAATGATAAAAAGGGTCTAAAAGAAGTTTACATTCCAATCACTAATTCAATTGATCAATTCGGTCATTACTTTGTACAAACATCATACCTGTAATGCCCCAACCCTAGTTACCCAGAGTCGGTGCATTATTACGTAACATTGGCATGATCACAAAATAACAAGTCTTGAAAGACCAATTAGTTTAGTATCCTTGAAAAATAGATTACATACATGAATGTTACATTAGACTTTAAGAAATACAAAACAACATAATAAATCCTTTATGAATGTCATTATTCCCTTGGCTTAACCCTGCATCTCAATAACAATACACTTCTTGGAATCCTAGGAAAAATAAATCATAGAAAAGGGTGAGCTCATATGCTCAGTAAGGATAAAAATATAGCAGAAGCATTCATAAATAAGAATAACCATTTCAGTCAATGTACAACTGAAACAAAATCCTTTAAAACTTGAACTTCAGAATACTATGGAAAACATAAAATGAAATAATTCCATTTACTTATTCACATGGATATTCTACTAGTCAAATAATCACATGTGATATCACTGGCCACATTCATAATGATGGAAATGCATAATGCCAAACTTTAATTTCTGTGTCAAGGCATCATGACAAGACCTAAGGGATAACTGTAACCAGAACCCAACCCGGAGATCCTCTGTAACTGGACTCCATCTCAGAGAGCCTCTGTAACCAGACTCTAACCCGGAGTGCCTCTAATAACCGAACACCAGCCCGGAGTGCCTCTAATTACTAGACACCAACCCAGAGGGTCTGCTGTAACTGGACCCCAACCTAGAGGGCTTACTTTTACCGGTCCCCAACCCGGAACTTACTAGTCCAACACATTTATCTTAAGAAGAGGATGAAATATAACAAAAATATTCGTATTAAAACTAGCATGCCAAAACATTAATCATAATCCATTAATGGCATAAAAATAACTCATCCATAGTAAAACATAACATAAAACCATAAATACAATATGGATGATTTTTATCATAATAAATCAACTTCAAACAAGTGTAAAATTTATCAAAGGATTTGGACATAGATGAAATCAAAACTATTTGAGAGAAATATATCTTTTTTTAAATAATTTAAAAGTCACATAATTATAAAAAAACATTTACTTTGAAAATATTCTTATAAGCTTGTAAGGTAATCTTCAAAGATTTTATAATGATGGAAAATAGCCGCACCTGCTGTATAAGTTAAAAAAATACATTCTTACCTTAATTCTGTGGAAAAGGTTAAAAAGGACCTTGTTTGGAAAATGACAGAAAGATTCCTTTATAAAATTATTATAAAAAGTCAAAAAAGTGTATAAATTAATTTAACCCATATTCTGTAAAATAGTAAGAATGTTTTGAAATACATTTTTAGGAAACATGGATGTGGATGATAAAGAGGTCCCAGTAGATAATTATGTATAAACATCCTCGAATAATGAAGAGATTGTGAAATAAACTCTTACCAATTTGGTAACTTACAAAACATACACCACATGAAAGAGGTATCATAAAATGAATATGTAAATACACATAAATTAAATTTTATTACATAAATAATACAATTATGGGTAGTATATACACCACAAAAAAGGTAATTGTCGCAATATGGCATGAATCTCACGGGAATAAGGAGTGAGATGAAAACCTCTTACCTTGTAATTTTCCTTGGTTGAGGGTAGGATAAACTCCTGTATAATGGTTAAATAACTGTTATTAAATTATACAAGAATCATATACATTAATATGATATCATATATGATCTTTTAACATTGCTTTGTTAATTATATCTTAGTATTATTGTCGTTTCGGGTGTTAACTTACTCGTTTTATTTTATATGTTTTGTTATATAAGCCATGTTTCTTATGTATAGGTTGTATATTATTCATATCAATAATTATATCAAGTCCTTAAGCATTATTTTTAATCATAAAATGAGAATTATACTTGAATGTATATGATGGGGGGTGAATCTTTTCGCGTTCGTGGAGACGGTAGTCCGTACGTACACACGAACGACAATATCACTCTTTTGATATTAAAATAACATATAATTGGATATTATATCATATATACAGAATCATTATCATGTTATATTTATTATTTACATGAATTACACATCATTATTATACCCATCCAAACAATAATGTTTTGAATAACAATTACACCACGACGTGGCGACGGTAAGTCGTACGTACGCATGTATGGTGACATGTCATTCAAAGGATGGATAGAATACTGAATATGGTTGTAAAATATATATATAATAACATCAAATTATATATAAGATACAAGAGTTATTATTTTATCATGGGAATAACAAAGAAATAAGAAGTGGAAGAAGAAAGGAACTTAAAAGAGGGTGGTGAAAACATTACCTCTTCTTCGAGTTCTTCCTTTTGATTTGATCAAAAGGGCTCATTAAGATGGATTTATGATCAAACTAAGGCCTCTAGGTTGAAGTGAAGGAAGTTGAGAGAGTATTTGGGTATGGTTTGGCCGATCTAAAAGGCTTTTAATGTGTGAATTAGTGAGAAGGGGGAGTGCCATTTTATAATAGGGGTGAGGGGCACCTTTGGAAAAGCTGGAAATATTATTTTATAATAAAGTAATATTCGGTTTCTAATGGCTCCAAAGTGGATTAATAAAATTATAAGGTGGGGATGGGTCGAAATACATTCAAACAATATTATTTAGATAGGTTTGGGTCATTATATTAACCTTATCTTTTAGTTTTCACTCTTAGTTAATTAGTTTGACATTTTCCATGTCACTTTGTATTTTTATATTATATAGTTAATAAACTTACTATATACATCCAATCGACCCCCAAGTGGTCAATTAATGATACACCTATCATGATATAAGTCCTTTGGCCTAACCTTATATTTTTATGAATATAATATCAATTAATAATATAATATTTTTTTTAAAAACTCATTTATGTAAATTTTGAAACTATTCAATAATTGATTTTTGTTAAAGGCCTAAAAAACATTATTAATTCAAAAAAAATCATTTAATAAATCCTATAATGTCATATTAACCAATAAAATTCATGGATGTCATCAAAACTTTCAAATTATATTTATTTTAACATTTATAATTCAAATTATTTGATTCATTCATTAATAAGGAAAATACTGCATCATTATTGTGTCATAAATAATATTAATTATTAAATTTATAAAAATTATAAATAAAACACCATTATGTAGGAAATATGTTTAGATTTCTAATGAATATTTATAGTCGAAAATACAACATATATAACCCTATTTAAAAATTGTTTTGCTAAAAGATATATGCTTATGTCATTTTTGTATTTATTTTAACTTAATTAATATAAAGTGTCCTTATCATTTACAAGTGGCTCCATGGGGTCCCAAAATAGACCCAAATATGACCATGGTCGAACATGTATCAACCAATAAAGTTATGACACATTTTAGGGTAATTTATTATTATTATAATATTATTGTTTACCCTTATTTACCGGATTTACCCTTTAACCATGGTAAATAAAAGATTTACCGAAGTAATTATTCAAAATGTCTAAAAATAAAAGTTACCTGTTGACACAATTTGGACTTCCTGATTCCAAATATGGAATCCATTTTTCCAAATTCAAAACACAGAAGTGGCAGAAATTAATTTAAAATTAATTCTCGTTGTTAATACAAAAAGCGTGTTTTTAAGAGATAATAACTATCAAAATATTGACACTTGTTTATGTATGTTTTAATTGTGAAATTATCTCGAATGACCAAAATTGTATTAAATGGTAAAAATATATTCTAAATATACTTTAAAACCACTCAAATTCATAATTTATCTCTATTATTTATTTCGATTAAAAAAAGTTGTTTTTAATTAAAATTTAATAATTTTCACTATTCATCAAAATATAAAAGTTATCCAAAAATTACCAAAATTTCACCCTAGAATAATTTTGATATTCCAAATCGAAAAAAGAAGTCCATTTTGAGAGATAAAATTTATAAAATTTCAAAAAGTGGGTATTACTATTCATAAAGACTACTTTGATTGGTTGCGGTGTGTTAGAACTCGAAGTTGCATACAACACATGCTACTATATTATTAAAAGAGAATCGTACCATGGAACCTTGGGGTGTTAAGATACCAAAAACAAAGTATGTGTGTTTTGGTTACAAAAAAATCATGTTTTATATGATATATAACTGGTCACACCCAAAATGGTGGTTCCAATTGAGGTCATGAACCTCGAATGATGTCAAGGGTGTCATAGAACTTCTATAAATACATTTAGACAATAATTTTAAATAATTTTAGTTTTATAAGAATCATTTTGAAATTATTGCATGAAGAACAATGATGAAAAATTATAATTACAACACTTTTAGGGAAAATTAGTAGACCACATACATTATCCCTTTAGTAGACTCCTCATCCAGTATTTTCCATAAATTTCATATTTAATTAAATAAAATGGAAAATTAAAAAAAATTATATGAAAATAGGGTATATTAGGTTGAATAGTTATAACACCAAATATGTTAATGAAAACCTTGAAAGGAAACATGTGGAGTTATATAAATTTCATGAGTCTTCTAATGAAACAAATGATGATCAAAATGGAGTCCAAATGGACTAAATACACCAAATTATATAAGAAAATGATGTAGAGATCTCATATGGTTATTGTGAACGAGTGGGGAGAATAAAAGGTTGAATTAGAATTAAGGAAAGAAAGGGTAAGAATTTTCATTTCTATCTTTTTAATAGGATTTAGGTTTTATCCAAAATAATTTCCAAACAATGTTACAAACATGAATACTTATTATTCATGTGCACACCCTCTCACATGATTTAAGCATAGTGTTGTAAAACCATGAATAAATTGTGTATTTAGTAGTATCTGGAAGCATGAACCCCACATGGTTTAGGAACACTATTATATAGACCATGCCCAAAATTTGGATGATGTATCTATAATAAATTGAAAGTTGTGTACGATCATGGGTCAATTGTTTTATGGTAAAAGAAATCATGATCCACCTTATTGGGGTTGTACGGTTGTGGTTCGTGGTTAGAACTAACTATGTGCAATCCCTTAAACTCAGCATGTATCTCCAAAAATCAAAACTCTAGGCCCCAAACCAAGACTGAATTCTCTTGAAACCTCTATTAACCATTTAGGAACATCCATTAATTTAAAACAAGGATATTAAAGTAGAATTTAATGGATTTATAGCTCTATTAAAAACTGATATATTATAGTCTACTTTCCTCATCTCTTCTCCTATGACTTATCATTGGATTATTTCTTCATATATAATCTCATTTAAGGATATAATCCTCATTCATCTGTGTTAAGCATGATTATATATATTACTCAGACTTCTTTCTACAGAATATATTCTATAAGGATTAGGCTTTGGATATCCTCAAAAACACAATATTTCTTTCTTCTATAATTACTAACAGTAGTTACCATCACATCCGAACTCTCTAAAAGTGGTGACAGTAGTAGTAACACACATATATTAACCATGAATGTTTCCTTCACCAATTCAAGAAACCCAAATATTATTTTGAAGTTATTCACATGATATTACATTGGTATTTAGTCTAATAACCTCAATATAAATACTTTTCATATCATGGACACTTTTTCTAGTTTCATAGGCATCTCTAAGATATCATCTGGTGCTAATATTACTTATACCATTTTTTTCTTTTCCCATATGCTTAAGTTTATGTTTCATGATAGTTACATCCTCATTAGTTCTAATTTCTCATTATCCAATCATTCTTATTCCAATTTATCCATTTTCTCCTATCTAACACCTATAAGTTGAATATATAGGTCTTAAATAAGATAATCCTTTATCTTCATTATCTAGAATCCAAAATATTTTCCATCAAATTTATAAACAAGACATTATATTTATCTAAAACTATTACTTCCATTGAAGATGAACTCCTACTAAAAAATAAAATAAATTCAAGGAATTAGTGTTCTTGTTTCTTTACCATACTAAAAAAGTTTCTCTGATTCCACTTATTGGTATCAGATATAAGAAATAAGAATCTTATATGATACAACTTGATGGGAATCTAATCATTGATCCTATTGAATAAAAATAATGTAAGTTCATCCTATTAGACCCAAAAAAGTAAGCTTTCATAAGAAAGATTTCTGGATAATCCATAGTGAAACCTAATCATCTACAAGTACCCCCTTAACTAGGTGTGAAAGAATTTTTTAGTCTTTACATCACACTCAGCTAAAAAACTAAACCATGTCATACATTCCCAAAAATCAATGGGAAAAATAACCCAAATAACATAAGGGATTTACGTTCTTTGGATGTTATTCCCTACATGAATAGGACAAAAACTATTATTACATTTTCCATTATAATCAAAAATAAAAGTAAAATGATTACAAATAGATTGATAAGTAAAATTAATACTATTGAGATCTTTCAATCTCCTAAATTTCTTATTATCACACAATGATTATAACTATGGTCCCACTAACTTATATAGTATGTTTCCTCTAGTCAACTAGTTAAACATTTTTGCCCGAAATCATTGTTAATGAGACAATAATTCCTTAGCATTGATACTGAATTAGTGATCCTTCATATTTTTTGAACATAAATACCACCATTGAGAAATTTAAATATAGAAACTTCCAATAAACCAGTACCTCCTAGATAAATTATAATTTCATTTTCTACTCACCATTCTTCACAAACCCAACCCTTGGTAACATAAATCAACAGGCCTAAATCTATTGGATAGAATCTGGTGAACTAAAACAGGATTCACCTATTAAAATTTATTCATGGTCATTTTTTGATTGGAAGCCTTATATATTAACAATTTTAATTATATTATGGAATATATCTAGAATTTATATTGGGTAAACTAAGGGGTTATGAAATTTATTTCATGGTCATTAAATTTTAATTTTGGATTCAGGAAGTATACTTATTAGAGTATTTTTTATCTAGGACATTCATATCATTAGATCCTGAGAAGGTTGACAAAATATTTTCTATGTAGTGGACCAATAATGTACTCAAGATCCAGATATTCGTAGGATTCAGGGAATAACCCATTTGAAACCACCAATTAGGGACCTAACTAATATGGGGGTTAAATTTTATTATTCTAATTTGTATAAGAGTTATTTTTATAACATCAAGTGTAAATTGACATTTTCGATAATCTATAATTTAACTATAATGGGTAAAGAATATATGGTGTAATTTAGTCTTGGAGTATTTTTCATTCAGAATATTTAGGTATTTTTTATGGGACCATGATTTTGAGGTTGTATGAGTGAAACTATTCAACCTATGAATCAGATAGATCTATATTATTTCATGTGTTTAGGTATTGGTTTCATTATATTATTAGTGATAGGTTTATGTTTTATTAATATAAAAAGATCCTAATATATATATTCTCTCAATGAGAGTTAAATCGCCATAAATATAGTTTTTTGGATTATCTATAATACTGTGATTTAGAGATGGATTACACATTGTGTAGGGAAATAAAATATATTACACTCTTAGTTAGAAGACACCACACCTAATTTGATGAGATAATTTAATGATATATATTTCATTGGTGATAAGTTACAGGGAATGTTTTAAATGGATTATTTGATCTTCACCTCATCATTTCTAGATAGGATGAAGGAAATTTAGTTTACTAACTCAGTCTTTGAGTTGAAGAGGTAGAAAATATATGGTGGGGAATGACCTCTAGAGTGGTTCAGGGTGAAGGTGATGTCGTTAATGTTCATGGAAGGGTATTTGTCCTGATGAGGATGGGGGAAGAGTTTATATAGTATTCCCATGGATCTCAATGAGTGGTAAACCCTAGGTTGACTAAGATGTACGATAATATTTGATAGTGATATTGGTGGTTTGGAATGAAGAGGGATATATTAGTATTTATGTTAAGGCACCTCACTTATCACTAGTGAATTCCAATCATTGTAGGGATGAAAGATATCTATATTCAAAACATATTCCTATATAAATATAGTACAAGGTTATCATAGACTATTTGACAGGGCTAATGAGGTTTCATTATGTCTTAGATGCAATGTGGTTCATTGTTCATCAATTAAGTAAGCCTTCACATTTTAATATTGTCTAAGAGATGCAGTTAGTTAATAACTTAGTAAAGTTAAACATGTAATTGATTTTCAGAATTTATGTATTGTCTATTAGTATTTTGATAAAACAAGATACATGGTTTACATAAAATTTATAGAAGACTTTTCACGCATCAACAACCTAGGTGATGATTTGTGAAAAAAATCATCCTCATATTGATGAATAGACAGAGTTTATAATTCAGGTTCTTTGGAAAATTCTTTAAGTGTATATTGTGTATTTTAATGGATCGTGTAAAGATTATCACACACTATCTTAGTAAACCTATTTTTATAGTTATTATGCCTTGAATCTGATGACACTCTTCAAGTTGTTGTATGGAATGCCTTTTTATTCCAAATTATACTAGTTGGAGGAAAGTATGACATCAGGGATAGGACTGATTCTTATGCTAGAGACTTTATAGAAAAAATTAGGGAATCAAGAAGTGGTCCATGACGTCTAAGATCAAGATATAATCTTTCCCTCACGATTGATGTTGATCATTATAGTTTTAGGTACTTAATAACATGTTCTTTAGAGCCTCACCTCTTTTGGGACATTAATAATTAAATAGGTAGAGGAAACATACATCTTTTTTCAGGTGTCAATTCAATATCATAAAGAGGATTTATATTGTGGTAAAATTATTGGTTATGGATTTATAAAAAAAAATTATAAATGATTTTTTCCAAGTATCTCTAATTTGAAGATCTGAGTTTTACCCCTCCCATGTGATCAGTGTGAATGGTGTAGAGTTAAATGGTAATGTGACATTTGAGAAGTGATTCAAGTGTATTTATCACAATAAGGAGAAGAAAATTATTGTAAAGATAGAATACCTAGTATACATGAAGTGGTTTCATGGGAATATTCAAGAGAATTATTAGGATAAGGAACCTAATATGCAAGCTTTGTGTTAAATTAATTTCACTAAAGAGGCTCAATGATACATATGAAGGATAAGAGATGATATAGGGGAGTTCATAATGATCTATAAATAGTTAGGTATATAATTAATTTAATTTTAATATTTTCATGTATATTTTGATGTATTTGGGATTTGGGATCTATTTAAGTAAGTTGGGAACCAAAAATAGATGAAATTGGTGTCAACATAAAGAACATTATAGTAGAAAATTGGTTATTGGAACCCTAGTGGTAGGCTACCAAAGACTCATTTGTCCTTTAAATGGGTTAGATACCCATAACTGGGAGCCTAGTGGTAGTCATTAAGGACATAGTGGGACACAAACCCCCCATTATAAGGATGTTATTTTGGCCTTTTACGTCTTTTCACTATTTAATTCCTTAATTTCAACCTATTTGTTACACACAAGTAGTGAATCATGTTCCCCTATTACACTACATATTTCAACACTATCTCCCACATTTTTTGGTGAAATTTATTTTCATTTATTTAGTTAAAATCCAATTGGTATAGTTAATTTCACATGAATTTTAAATCATGATTTTTTCCTGTTTTATTTCCCATCACTCAAAATATATATTTTGGGAAAAATTTATCCTCTTCTTTATTGTCTTTAAATAAGGAAAAATCACTTTATGATTTTTTTATTAGTGGGATTCTATAAAAATACGGTAGTTTTCCCAAGATTTTCTCCATGTTTTATATTATTTACATGCATATAATGATATGTATTTATTTTAGGGTGGTTTATAATGACCCAAAATGGAGCCAAAGTGGGTACACATGACCTTTAAGAGTTGTGTGAGAAACATTAGGAATATAACAGGTTCTTTGTGTGTTACACCTTGATTGTGTAGCCATTAGTGGTAGTGTTATCTCCTTAGAAACCTTGGTTAAATGGAATTACAAGCCAAGGGAAATTGGTACTTATAAGATTGGGTTAGTAGTTCCAAATGGTAGTCATTCTTAAGGGTTATGTTTAGAAATATTATGAATGTGTGATACAAATTAGTTCTTAAGACATGGATGTTATTATAATGAGTATGTGATGGTTAGATGTAATCCAACCTAGCCATATATTGTGATGGGTAATAATACGGTGGACATTTTTTAACCAGTCTTATAAGTGTGATGAGTATAGTCAATTTAGACACATTCCTACTTCACCTATTATATATCAAGAGTACTGATGGGTTAGATGTAAGATAACCTAATATCTTAAGTGTAAAGGGTATGTACAAGTTGGACATAAAATAACATAGTATTTGAATTTTTAAAAGTATAAAGGGTTGTAAATTGGTTGACTAACTTATGATATGAAGTGTTCAAACCATGGGAAACGGCATATCATATGAACACAGGTCATTATAGTTAGGGATAATCATATGGGGAGATTATTTATCACTTGATGATGTGATGAGTATTTATAGTGTTTATTTTTATCATTTCGAAAACATATTTTATGTACACCCATATACATTGGATTATTTTTTGAGACATCAATATTGGTATCCTACCAATTATATTTCTCATAATCCACATTTAAACAATATTGTTCAAGAAAACTTCATGGTCTATAATACTACTAAGGGAAGGGACCCTGGGATCAGTCAGTGAGATGGATATGGATATCAAGGGTCTGGAAATGGGACTGGGTGAGTCCCTGGATCATTTTTTGACAATTTCTTCACTATTTTATGTTTTTGGTTTATTATATGTATATAATTGAACCACTAAGAAATTTTGAATATGGTATGTGACTTGTATGATATTACATGGTTGTATATTTTCTTATATGTATTGATATGAAATTTATAGTTGGATCATTGATATAAATTCTATATTATTAATTGTTATCGGTTATGAAGGTTTTTTATAATTTCATAGATTCTAATGGTTATCTAAGAGATGGTATAGTATCCCTATGATACAAATAGACCCTCATATCTAGTTTACAAAGTCTATCATATAGATTGATGTGCCTGAGGTCAGGTAGCATCATGGATCGTGCATTATGGATGGTTACCCAGGCTAAGATGGTGCAGTAACTTCATTATGATGTGGTTTAGTACAATAAAAATCATGAATTGGTTAATAATACCATGTTATTTATTAGCTTAGTGTATATTTTTATCAATATCCCACTGTCACTAAATCCTTCATAGACTTTATGAATTTTCACCTTATATCATATCATATGTAACAACCTATGAAATCACATCCAAATTTCCTTATAGAAATTATCTAAAAAACCTTTTAGAGAAGTTTTCATTCATTTCACCATGTATTAGAACATATGTGCCTTTGTAGGATATCCATCAAAATCTCATTTTGGATATCCTCTAAAAGAAATTTAAAGTTTCTTCCAATATTTTTTAGTAAAACATTTAAAAAAAACATTATCGAAATTGACACAACCACAAAGTAAACCATACAAGACATTGCAATGTGGATAAAAATAATGAACTATCAAATAAATAATTTTAAATAAAGTGTGGCCTCTAGAAAAATAGAAATTTTTCTCAATCCATAAATTGATCCAAAAATATATTCATCAAATACATGTATCTCAAAACCAATTTTAATTCCCCAACCCTATTAACTCTATTGTGACCATATATAAGAGATACATGACCTTAGGTGTGACACACCATAATGTATAAGATACCAACAAATGATAAGGGTCTATGGTGATACCATGGGGAGACTATACCCACATATTAGAGTAAACAATAATAGTGGAAATAATGAAAAAAATCATAAATCAAGATGACTAAAGATATATAAATTCATTTAAAGTTATAAAAAAATCACACATACTATTATATAAATGAATGATATATAATTCATACTAGTCATAAATATAATATTAATATCTCTCATCAGTAGATCGTAGAAAACATGTCTAAAAATAATCAAAATAAAAAAAATATGGAAAGACTCGTAAATTATTCTTGAGTACTAGATCAGTCTCATCTCACATTCTCAACATCATGTATCCCAAATAAACCATTGATCAATGCTCTTATCATATACTACAACCATGATGTCTTCTTAGGTATCCATAGTAGTCCAAGAAAGGTGTGAGTACTAACCAATAAGCCGCTACCAATTGTGTCTATAAATATATATCTAGATTGAATAAGTGTATAATGATGTACCTCTATAAATAAGTGAAATTATAATAATTAAATAATCATTCATCCTAGTATTATAGTGTGACACCCAGGATCAACTATATCCACATTGTCCAGTTTATAATGTATCTAAATAGGATACCTATATAACCATTATGGGGGATGGTGCCCCACCCAATAATTATGTCATAAAAATTCATGGGTTGTTGGATCCCCACATCAGAATCATCCCATTATAGTACATTAAGGGGTTATGACACCCCAACCCGGTCCATATCACTACATAAATATTAGGTGTGGTGTTGACCCATTCTTATATAGATGTCATGGGTTCCAAAGAAGACACCATAGTGATAGGATATGATAAGGGAAATTAACCTATGATCAATGATTGGTTTGGGATAGCTGATGTGGTGTATGAAATATTTGATCTAGCAAAGACCTATCACCAATTTTATGTTCTTTCCCAAAAACATATTTTTATTATTTTTAGACATGTTAAATATAGTCCTCTCATGGGGATCTTGATTTGATCTGTATAACTTGTATGAATTTTATAACATTAATTTTTTTCTTGGGTTTTTTGTATTATTTATTATTTCATTTCATGATGTCTATTATCTTTAATCATCTATATATATATATATATAATTGTTTCATTATTTCTACTATTATTTATTTATTTGATGTGAGGATATAGTATCCTCCTGGTATAACCATAGACCCTCACTTTTGGTCAAAACCCTCTAGCGTAAGAAGAGGTTTACCTGAGGTCACATAGCTATTTTTTCTGGTTACAATAGAGTGAACCAGATAATATAATTACAAAGTCATATGAGAATTATTTTATTTTATTTTATTTTGTCTTACTATATTGATAAATTAGAGAGGAGAAGAGATGTTGTCCAAACATATTATAAATATTATTTGTAGGATTAGTTAACCCATGTGTGATGGAAGTCCAAGTTACTAGGAATTGGACTATTGTTTTTGGTTTTTACTTTTACAATTGATCTAATCCACCTAGTGTGATACATTTTTTATTTTGGATTTATAATTTATGAGTATATTATTATTGGTCAAGAATGGAAATAGGGAATATGTTTATACATCATATCATGAATATATGATTCACATGTCATATTTCTTCTTACATGTGATTGTTTACATTTTCTATAACATTGGGTTTAGTTATTTAATGTTTTGGTAATAACTTTTATAATTTTATCCAATAGAAATTGATGGCAGAATATTTTGTTTATGGTTCTTCTGATTGTTTTTTATTGTTACTAGTGATAAAGTAACCTGTTTATTAACGTTATTAATTAAATGAAATTATAATGGAGACTTATTAAGTGTTTTCTACATTTAATTTTAATTTTAATTTCATTTAAACAAGATATAAAAGTTATATAATAAATTAAATAAATATAAAACAAAATATGGATGTGAATTATATATTAGTATGATGGAGGCCATATGTATGTGAAGAAGGGTCCATCCTGAGTGGAAGGTTTGAGAGACATCAAGTGATATAGGTTGTATAGGATAGCGAATGTTATCACTATTAATGTTTTCCATAAACTCATGATATCAATAACTATGGTTGATATGTGTGTTGTAGTGCATGTTCGACATTATATAGGGATACCTCAACAATGAACTCTAGTAAATCACCGGGATGGAAAGGATGGGAATTCTTCATTACATGTTAGATAGGATCCTCATATATAACTAATACAAACCATGGATGATCTCCTCTATTCAAGATTACTTCAAGTCATAATATCCTTGTTGAGATAGACTTAACAAGTTTAGTTTACCATGTCTTATCTTAATTATGATTTCAAGATATAGTGCCCAACTTTTTTATAAGTGAGGATGGCCCACACACAATGGATCCCTAGGTGGAGTCCTTTAATATATTAAATATTCTAGAGAAAGCCTAAATGAGTAGGGTGAATTTATCTACTTATATGTTATGAGGCCTAGTAAAACACCGGCGGTATATTTTGTTCCAGGAATATTATCATGTCGGTTTTTCTTAGAAGGTCTTCTAGATCAGGTTCTTTTTTTTTATTATTTACAAAGCCTTTGAGGGAGGATATATCCTAAGAGTTTATGTACCTCACCTTAGGATAGATTATAAATATGGACTATATAGATTATTTCAATGATTTTTAGTTAATTTCCCTGATGCTAACAGGGTTTGAGATACCTATAGTGAGGAATTTATTGAATGGTCTTAAATATGTGATATGGGTTTAGGAAAAAAATCTCATACCTACATTCCTGAAGGTAGTGAATCATCCCCTCATCATTGAGAGTAATTTGAGAAATTTTAGTGTCTTATCTTCTACTAGAGGGGTTTTTAGTGGTTCTTGAGGCTAAAGGATCCATCAATTTGAATATTCACACCCATGAAATAGTTGATAGGGTAGCTAGAGTGGTAGACTATATCATTCTTATTGGGGTTCAATAGAGTGTCATTAATGTCGTAGGTATGTCTATCTTCATCCTCATTATTAACCATTTCCATATAAGTGTCGAAAATATGGGAATATGGGGCACCAGAATAAATTTTATAGGATATATTAGTGGTTACCCATTAATAGGGGATCTGAATAGTTATAAGGTTCATGGGATAGATCAGGTACACCTTGGTATCTAGGTAGTTTGAGTTCTACCATCTGTTAGGGTTGAGGTATATGTCACAGTTCCAAGGTAATTGAGCATTACTGGTAGTAGGAAGTGTAGTTCTATCAATTCAAGTAGGGTATTGAGGTAGAAAATATGGCTAATTATATTTCATTTGGCCTTCCCCTACTGATCGGGATATTGGAACATTCCAAGGAACAATTCTAATATATTCTCCTTTATAATTTGTTTTCTTTGGTATAGGAGTATCTCATTCCTTTATATCTACTCAATTTTTTTATGGATTGGGAATATCTATAGGATTCCTATATGGAGTGATATTTATTGATATTATTTTAACGGTGTGATATAAGGGAATACATTAGTGTTAGGAATATAATATAGTGATTTGTGGCTATATATTCCATTGGGATTTCATTGCACTGGAGATTGGAAGTTTTGATGTGATCGACTTTGGGGATTATTCTACTTCAATATTAATCCCATAAAAATTTTTATTATTGATGGGTTTCATTTAGGAATGTTGAGGGTGACAGTTACATGTAAGTTCATGATTTAGATTCTCGAGTAGGTATTATATGATTGTACAATTATTAACTAGGTTGGATCACAAGAAAGTTTTCTATACTTGTTTTAAATCATGGGAAGACACATTATATATCATTTTTTCAATTGTAGACTAGTTTTAGAATATTATTTCTAAGGATTTCATGGGATTTACACCTAATATATAATTTGATTTTATGATCAGAGCCATTCCTCATGCGAATCCTATATTTATTCCTCCTTACATGATATATCCATTAAATCTTTCAGAGATAAAGGATTAGGTAGATGAATGGTGTAATGTCTCAATTCCTGGTGTCATCCAATGGATCCCTGAACCTTGTTGGTAATATGACCTCAGGAACATTTCCCCAAACACGAGAGGATGATGACTAGTAGTGAGGGATATAGTGTGATATTGGGGAAACTATGCCCACATTAGTATAGTATACACAGTGGAAAGTAAATAGTAAATAATATAGGAATAATTAATACCATACAACAAAAGTGAACAGCAAAAGACTGATTGTAATATAACAACTGGATCATATATAAATGATAAAAGCCACATGTGTCTAGGAAAGCTGCCAAACAAGTCACAATGCTGGAAATACAGTACCAAAACCAAAGTACAAAAAAAATTAAACTCCAACAGCATCGCAAGCCTTAGCTTGGTCTCATGCTCTCCAACTCCAATAGATATCAAGTACCTAATGAATAAGGATGATTTCCCTTATCTATACCTAGAACCATATAATCAGTTTGGGTTCAAAAACATGACTCAAACTGGGTGTGAGACGAATCCCAATAGGCAACCACCAAAATATCCTTGACTAACTATTAAAGAATAAATATTTAGTATGTAATAAGAAGAAATAAAGAAATAAACTATGAATTACTCAACATGAAATAATCCTACATTTTTTAATTACATTAATTTAACATTCATTATTCATCCATTGACTCATGTAAACATTAGGGTCTATCCTAAGCTCTATATCACCTATGTAATAGTGGAAAGAGACGTCTCAGAAGGCATTCTAAAAAATCAAGTAAGACTTAGTCCAAGATTGTGCTTTGTCTTAGAAGACTCTTCACAATCATTCAATTATTCAATCACGACCCTTTGAAATAATTATCACATTCTAATCCCCCGTGTCTAAAAAACAACAATCATTTTAAAACGACCCACTGGGAATCTCTCACAGTCTAACCCCTTTGGCCTAATCTTAACACTAATATTTTACAAAGGACTACCTAGGAAACTCTCACAGTTTATACCCCTTGGTCAACATAGCATCAATAAATTTTAAACAACCACCCGGGTAGCTCTCATGGTCTAAAACTCCAGGTCGATGACCATCTAGAAGCTCTCATAGTCAATACCCATATGTCAACATAAAGGAAAAACATAAATAAATGACCCTACTGCTCTCATAGTAAAATTACCCTTTTTCAAACATTCACAATGCATATCATAAGCATCACACATAAATAGTAACTCCATCCTAACAACACATGGCATGGAAAACAAGCCTATCCTAATAAGCATTCTAGACTAAATAGCCATAATCAATCAAACAAGGGAAACGTACCCTTGGGGTGTCCCATAAACAATGTATCTATCTTCATGCATATGAAACTACCCTATATCGATCAACAAAACCATAATAGTTAATCAATAGGTTCTAATTCCAAACACAAAATACCCAAAACGTGGGTATAAGGCACTTTTAGCATATATAATTCAAAGAAAAACAAAAAAAGGCACAAACCACCTACATTCATGTCATATAATCAATACTCTTGAACATCAGCCCCTAAATCGGCCTAAAATGGAAAATATAGAAAAAAGATGAAAATTTACCAACCTTGAATAACGCAAATGAGATATGGGAAGGGTAAGAGAGGATCTAGGTGAATTCATAACTCATTGGTGGGATTCCAACGCTCCCAATGACATCTAAATTGGAGGTCAGATGAAGAATCGGGAGGGTTTCATTGTTTTTTGTCCATTCTATCACTCTCCTATATGATCCAAGGGGAGAAGAAGATGTTTCATAGGATGAGACGTAACCCCAATCCAATTTATCAAATAAAAAGAAAACTACATAGTGTGTTCATTAACGGTACATGTCATGTAGCAACCTTAACTAGTCCCCTCCTTAAGTGTTCTGTCAGGTCACCGCACGTCCATGTACTCAACTGTTACACGACCAGTACACAGCTGTGTATAGTAACTAGGTACATTGTATTTACTCATAAGTGCATGGCTTGTACTTAGAAAATTCACATTTCTTCCAATTTTCCCCAAAACAACCCGAAATAAAGAACCATACCTGAAATGAACATCTGGGTTCTTAGAAACGTCCCCCCTTAAAGAAAATTTTCCCTGAATTTCCCTTCCAAGGGTGGTGAAGAAAGAATCTATGAAACACATTGGCCACTATGATCGCACATCGGCCTCCCTCTCCCAAGTCTCGTCCTACACTCGCACATGCTTCCATTTCACATGTACCAAAGGAATAGTTCGGCCATGGAGAACCTTCATGCGGTGATCCACAATCCGAATATGGTGCTTCTTGAAGAATTAATCTACCTCAAAATCAACCTCCTCATATTGAAAAACATGATATGGATCTGAAAAGTAATGTCATATATGAGAAACATGAAAGATGTCATGAATTTCTCGGTACCTATGAGGTAACTACAACAAGTAGGCAACCAGCACGACTCTCTCCAAAAACTCAAATGGCCCGACCTATCTCGGTGAAATATTACACTCTCTTAATCCTCATGTGTCCCAACCACGGTTTTCCATGCAGGAAAACATGATCTCTGACCTTAAACATCAGAGGTCGTCTTCGTTGATCATCATAATATTTATGGACAGGATGTGCAGTATCCATCCTCTTCTAAATCAACTCCACATGCTCAGTGGTCTCCTAGACTAGATGAGGTCTCAACATAGCTAACTATATTACCTCCATCCCACATAGGGGTGATCGTAATGGCCGACCATACAAAGCCTCATAAGGTTCCTTCTCAATCATTGCCCTAAAATTGTTCTTATAGGCACAATCCACCAGGGGTATGTGTCTCTCCCAAGAGCCCTAGAAATTTAGGATTCATGCTCATAGAATGTCATCCAAAACCAAAATTACATGCTTAGACTAGCCATATTTCTGGGGATGGTATGTTGTACTCAAAAGTTCTTGTGTACCCAAAGCCCTCTATAGTCCCTGCCAGACATGAGAAGTAACCTCGGAATCCCTGTATGAAATGATAGAGTGTGGAACATTATGAAAATATAAAATATCTATGACGTACAACCTTCCAATATCATCAACATTGAAGGTTTCCTTAATCTCAAGTAAGTGTTAAACCTTCGTCAGCCTATCGATAGCAACCCAAAATACAGTATTCCCTCAAGGAAACCTCGATAAACCTGTCACAAAATCCATCGTAAAATCATTCCACTTCCACTCGAGAATGGGTAACTATTGTAAAATCTATGTCAGTAGTTAATGTTCTACCTTCACTTGCTGACAGGTGGAACATATAATAACAAAACTAGCTACATATTTCTTCATACCCAACCACCAATACTAATGATGTAGATCTCGTTACTTCTTGGTGACACTAGGATGAACTCCCTAAACTGTGGAATTAAAATATCACATCAACTCCTCAGGTAGGTCTATTGACACCCATACACACCCATGAAAATGAAAAACCTCATCCACTCTTATGGTCCACCTAGGAGTAGGGTCCTCTCATTACACACTCTCCCATAGTACTAGGCCTTCAGAATATGATAGTCATCTCATTCTCATTAGATTGAGTATAGTAGAGGTAACATATATAGAAAAATAAATGGTTTCCCTTGTCTATTGTGCACTTCTAACTCCATCTTAGAGAACATAGCCATAAGCTGCCACTCATTTTTGGCCTCCTAAATTGTCTGTATCTGATTCCTACTGTTCAATGAATCAACCATTGTGTTTTCTTTGATAGGCATGTAGGCAAGATCAAAGTCAAAAGGCTGAAGGTACTCAACCCACCTTCACTATCTCAAATTCAGGTCACACTAAGTAAAGATATACATGATGACTTTGTTTTCAGCATATACCACAAAATTCTCTCCCCAAAGATAATGTCTCAAAAAGAGTAAAGCATGAACAACTGTATCTAACATGAGATCATGTGTCGGGTAATTCCTTCCATGTGGACTCAACTACTAAGACCTATACACAACGAATCCTTCCCCCTGCATAGTCATTGCTCCCAACCTGATACCTGACGCATCACAATAAATGGTGTAACTATTTCCCATCTCTGAAAAAATCATTATTGGTGCAGAATTCAACCTCCCATTTAGCTCCTAAAAGGCTAAATCATAGTAATTTGTCCACAAGTACTTTTCACCCTTCTTATTCAAACCCTTCAGTGGAACTGCTAACTGTGAAAAGTTCTATATAAAACTCCTGTAGTAACCATCCAGCCCTAGAAAACACTGTACCTCAAATAAATTCTTCAACTACTCTCAGGAAACTACCACTCCCACTTTCTCTGGGACTAATGATACTCCTTTCTCTAAGATGACATGTCTCAAGAAGTGAATATGGTCCATCCAAAAGTGTCATTTGAAATCTTATCATATAAAAAAGGCACTCTCAGTGTACAAAATATGATCTCAAGATGGGTGGAATGGTCAGGCTGAGTGCGAAAGTACACCAAGATATCTTCCATAAAGACTACCACAAAGGAATATAAGTAAGGATGGAACACTCGGTTCATCAGTTACATGAAAAAATTTGGTGCATTCATGAGACTGAACGGCATAACAAAATTGATGTATAGATCATACCTACTCCAAAAGGTTTTAAGAGGTATATCTAATGGTCAAACACACAACTTATGATAACCGGATCTCAATAAATCTTCACGAATTTAAAGACTCATAATTTCCATGTAATTTTTAATTTAATTATATGGAAATTTTACGAGTCCGTGAAAATTTCTGGCACCTGATTCTGAGGCCTAGTGTGCCCAGAATGAATTTATGAACTTTTTTCGGGTATATTCAGTAAAAATATCAGCAGGTTTTTTTAACATTTAAACCGGTGTTCGGAATTGAAATCTGACAGCATTGTTGAACTCGCAGTGCCGATATTCGCATAAGGAGACCATCACCTCGACCGCAATAGGTCGATAGTGAAAGATTGATTTTGTGTTTTCCCTGTAAATTAAAAATAAAATAAAATATACTTTTATTTTATTTCTAATAAAACCTCCCACATGAATGTTAAAGAGGTGGAGACCACCTGAACTAAAACCCCCATTTTGTATTCCTAAAGGTAGGGACCACCTGAACCCTTTTAATGGAAGAAAACCCCTTGGACTCCCTCATTAATGACAATTTAACCCATGGACATCATCCAAATTTATTATTCCAACATGGTATAATTAATTGTTCCAACAATTAATTATTCCAACATAAATTAAATTGATAAACTTAATTTAATAAGTTGGAAACTCTCATTTTTTCGGGTTGGAAATTGTTGGCAAAGGTAGAAGCTTGGGAGAGCTTGGAGAAACTCATCTCCAATGATGAACTTCCCCTTCAAACGAAGAACACCATCTCCATCAAATAATGTTCTTCAGATCCAAGAAAGAGGATGATGCACGAGCCTGACTTTGGAAGCGTGTTGCGAATGCGACTATCGTTGGCACCCTCTTAGCCTTCACCATTTTCATCTCGTGACACATAAAAGAACCTTCTAGGTAGGGTATGATTTTTTAAATACCTTCCGTACACATTCTTGACGCTCTTAATGACTCAAAAGTTTTGTACTGCTTTCTACCGCTCTAAAGTGGAGGGTACGGGAAAAACGAACATGGCCCGACCTCTTCGCAATCCCTTGTGGTTTTTGATTAATTCTTCATGATGTAGAAGATGGAAAATGGAGGCCGGCCGCAAGATGGGGGTGGCGGTGTGCATATGTGCCGCCTGGCGAACAAGGGGTCACATCTTGTGTCATGACGACGAAGGGAGGCCAGCCTGCCTAGCCATCGGTCGGCGAAGGCGCAACGCGTGACTGCACCGCGCGGAGAGGACGGATAGCCATCCTGCTAGCCACATCAGACCACTGCACCATGGCCGCCCCGCCACACCACAGTCACCCCACACCACAGGCCGCCCAGCGCGGGCTGCCCAGCAAGGTCCGGGCAAGACCCAGTGGTCCAAGACGACCCGAACATGACTGGGTCAGTCTGATCGGGTCAGACAGGACCAGGACCAGTTTTAACCCTCAATATTCTTTTGGCCATAACGTTGGCACCAGGCATCCATTTGATGAACCGTCTACGAAGCTAGAAACCATAGGGTGATACTGTCCTTTTAATATAACCTACATGAGATTTGGATAAAGTTGGGGTATGGACGGGTTGGATCGAGCACAAATCCAACCGGGCCCTCATAACTAAAAAGATAATAACTTATATACCAGGCATCCGATTGATGCACCGTCTATTTAATTAAGACCCCTAATACATGGAAGTCCATTGGGATACTTCTTCATGGGACTTCGTGGTAGTTGGAGTATCGACCAGTAGCTTGAGGAATGGACTCTCCCGGAGACAAGCAAGCTTTGTGTGGGTACCTTGTAGCTGGCTCTGATGATGTCCTACAATCCTGTGTGAGTGTGATGATGTAATGAGGATGTACTAGAATCCTATGTGGTTCTGATGATGTACTGATTATGTACTAGGATCATGTGTTGGTCTGACGATGTAATGACTTTGTACTAGGACCTTGTGTGGGTCTGACGATGTAATGACGATGTACTAGGATCATGTGTGGGTCTTACAATGTACTGAAGATGTACTAGGATCTTGTGTGGGTCTGACGATGTAATAACGATGTACTAGGATAATTTTTGGGCCTAATGATGTAATGACGATGTACTAGGATCTTGTGTGGGTATGACGATGTACTAGGATCATGTGTGGGTATGACGATGTACTAACGATGTACAAGGATCCTGTGTGGGTCTGATGATGTACGGATGATGTACTAGGATCCTGTGTGGATCTGATGATGTACAAACAATGAACTAGGATCCTTTGTGGGTCTAATGGTGTACCGGGATCATGTGTGGGTCTGACGATGTACTAGGATACCTATGTGGGTCAACAATTTTGGATCCTTCGTGGGTCTGACTCTTAACAGAGTATGATGATTCAATAGTTACATCTAATAATCTCTACTATTGTACCTAAGTTATACCTGGTATGAGCTGAGTCCTTACCTTCATGGTGATACCTTTTTGGTATTCTTCTGTGTGGCGTACCTATGTGGTCCTTACCTTCGTGGTAATCCTACTGTTGTTGAATAGTTGAACTTTGGGCCTTTGGGTTGGACCATGTGTTTCCTCATGGTTGAGATGGGTATACTTGATAACTTAGGTATATGTATGGGAATATACCTAATTAAGGTTGTCAGATGATTTCGTTCTTTGTGGTTTATCCTTTATGGATTTTGTGAGACCTTGAGGGTCTTTGGGTCCCTATTGAGTATCATCATACTGACCCCTACACGGGCTATGCCCACACCTTGTTGTGTTTAGTGCATAAGACGGACAATTCTAAGTGAGGACGAGAGTACCGAGACTAGAGGTAGCTCGGAGGTGGAAATTAGATGAGGCGTACCACAGAGATAGTCTTTTGAGAGCTTTACCTACCCTTCAGGTAGGATCCTTGGCGGGTGTTCACAGGAGCTGTTTCAGTTTACTTGTACCTTTTATTTTTCTTGCACTTTCCAGTTGGGCTTGTATTCTGGGCCCTTATTACTAACAGTTATCACACTTTTTCTATACAGTTTACTCGTGTTCATATCTTTTTCTATTTTTGGTTGCATGTGTTTATAGGATATAAAGGCATTTCCTTCCTGGTATTAGGGAATACCCCTTCAATGCTAGTCTCCATCCCCTGGCCTATGGAAGGGGGGCTTGGGGTAGTCACGACATGGGCCTCGGGAGATGGGGTGTGACAAATTGGTATCAAAGGAGTTGGTTGTACTGTAGAACATAGGAATTTTATATTTTTAACGGAAATAGTGTTATCTATTGTGAGTGTGGTTATTAGTTTAGGGAATCCAGTATTGGTGCGACAGCCGACATATCCATACACAAGGACCCTGACTTCTGATTTCCGACTTTGTGCATAAAAACACTGATTGTGTGTTTGTTTTTCAAGAGTTTTATTTATGATATCTTTGAGTAAGCTCACCAGGTATAACTTTTTGACCGTGGTTCACCTGTTTCTTTTCAGGATTCCTCCATGCAGACAGCCAGCTAGGGTACTGGGTATAGTACACTGTGATAGTCCAGCGAGCGACGAGGCCTCGGTTCAGGGCCCTCATCTAGTAAAGGCACCATCGGAGCCACCAGCAAAACCAATACTCATTGGACCACTGATGCCACAAGCCCCAATAGTAGAGGGTGCATGCCACTTGATCACATCGCATGAGTTTCAGTCTCAGAGTCCACCTAGGTGCAGGGGAGTGACAGACCCACATGCGGCTGAGGATTGGTAGGAGGCCATGGTGAGAGTCTTATGACTGGTAGGGAGACTAGCTGATCTCATGGTGATCCTTGTCACCGGCCTTCAATAGGCAACAGCAGGCGGATAGTGGAGCTTGAGGCTCTAGGTTCATGATGAGGTGACGCTTCTCTGGGTAGAGTTTGAGAGCTTGTTTCATGCAGAGTTTTTCCCAGTGACACTTCATGTAATGCGCATACATGAGCTTCTTCATCTGAAACAGGGCATCATGATTGTGGTTAAGTACTTAGCGAGGTTCACCGACCTCTCACGCTACTCTACTGATATGGTATTGGACCTAGTATTCAGGGCTCAGACCTTCGAGTAGGGACTCAAGCGGTAGATCCAGGCATCAATGATCTCACTCAACATTCTGACACAGGCGGGGGTGTTTGAGCGAGCCCTCATAGTGGAGATTTTTCTTTCTGACCAGTCACCAGCATCAAGATCCACCACCTGTCTTCATGTAGGAGATTATTCTACAGATGGAAATAGATAGATGTCACAGTGGTCCAGGAAGACCAGACCTACAGGTGGAAGACCGCATGACTCAGGATCATTTTTGCGGGGTACTGGAGACAAAGCCAATCATGCGAGGAACAGGAAGTGTTTCACATGCAGTGGGGAGGGTCACATGGCTCGTGACTATCGTACCTTCCATACGGATTTTCATTAGATAGTTGAAGTAACTCCCAGTCAGAGACAAAGTTTCGTTCAAGGAGGTCTACAGGGAGAAAGCAGACGTGGAAGATTAGTTTTCTGTGCAGGTGGCAGTGGGCGATGATTTGAGATGTTACCACCACCACCACCAGGTGGTCCACCCCGACTGCAGGGAGCAGGTGGACAAGGCTGAGCGCAGCTCCAGGCAGCTGAGGCCTATGACCATGGCACTCTGGAGATGATACGAGGTATGATCTATTACTACTCCACCATAGTTTCAGTACTTATAGACACAGGTTTGAGTCATTCTTTTATTTCCACTACCCTATTTTGGAGCTCGGAGATTCTGATGGAGCCATTGGCTCAATTTTTATGACTTGAGACTCTTACGTTAGAGGATTTGACGATTAAGCACTAGTCCGGTAGTGTGAGCTTAATATAAGAGGAAATATCTTCAGCTGGGATCTCCTAGTAGTGGAATCGAGGCCTTAAGACGTCATCTTGTGTATGGACTAGTTATCTACAGTACATGCTCAGATTCATTGTATTATGAGAAAAATGTAGTGTGTCTGCACGGATGGGACCAGGTTTACCTTCACCGGTGATAAGGTAGCCTTTGCAGCATAGGACGGAATTACCTGGAGAAGATTGCAGTCGATCACTCATCAGTTGACTAGCCTTACCCTAAGATCGGTTGATGTGTAGATTATGAGCTATACTAATGTGGTGGATCAGTATGTGGATTTATTCCCTGATGATGCTCTCGGTCTACCTCCTTACTGAGAGGTGGAATTTTACATTCACTTGTACCCCAAGACCAATATCCACACCAGCATATCATATGGCTCCCATGAAGCTTCGTGAGCTACGATTATACCTAGAAGACTTACAAGGGAAAGGGTTCATTCGGCCTAGTGTTTCTCCTTGAGCAGCCCCGATTTTGTTTTCCAAGAAGGCATATGGGAGATTGAGGATTTGTGTTGACTATCAGCACCGGAACCAGGTGACCATGAAGAACAAATACCCACTCTCGAGGATAGATGACCACTTTGATCAGCGGAATGGAGCACGATGGTTCTTGAAGATAGCCCTCAGATCAGGCTATCACCAGCTCAGAGTGTGAGATGAGGATGTGAAAAAGGCGGATTTTCAATTTTGGTATGGCCATTATGAGTTCTTGGTTATTCCTTTCGACATGACCAACACCCTAGCAGTGTTTATGGGACTCATGAACAGGATATTTCAGCCATACCATGATCAATTTGTAGTTGTCTTCATCAACGACATTCTGATCTACTCAGCTACTGAGGAGGATCATGCCTATCACTTACAGGTAGTTCTGGACACACTCTGAGAGCACCAGCATTATGGTAAGCTCTCAAAGTGCTAGTTCTGGATCCCTGAGGTGCACTTTCTGGGACATTTCATATCAGAGGATGGATTTCCAGTGGATCCAGTGAATATTGAGGTGATACTTGCTTGGGATCCACCCAGGAGTGTGACAGAGGTATAGAGTTTCTTGAATTTGGATGGATACTAATGGAGTTTTGTGTCAGATTTCTCCAGAGTTGCATCACCTTTATCAGCATTGACGAAGAAGGCGTAACCCTTCGTGTGGTTAGAGAAATGTCATCGGAGTTTTCAGGAGATTAGGCAGAGCCTCACTAGTGCCCCCATCTAGAGGCTTCTAGAGGAGGGTGTAGGGTATGTAGTCTACTACGACGCATTAGGGACCGGGATCAGATCTGTCCTAATGTAGGTGTGATTGGTGATTGCATATGGTTCTGGACAGCTGAGACAACATGAATAGAACTATGCTACACATAACCTAGATTTAGCAGTAGTGGTCTTTGCCTTGAAGATGTAACGACATTACCTAATGGGTGAGAGTTTAACAGTCTACTCGAAACACAAGTGTCTTAGGTATATCTTCTCACAGAAGTACCAGAACCTAAGACAAAAATGTTGGCTCGAGTTCCTCCAGGACTATGACTTTGAGATATTCTATACTCCGGGGAAGGGTAACATTGTAGCAGATGCACTCAAAAGGGGATCTGGTATACAGCTGCTAGTCAGGGTGATGGGGCAGCTGACCGCTTTGTAGATATCCTTATTGGATCTAGATGGAGTTTTTTTTTCTTCAGTCTCTTACAGTCACTCCTTCACTTCTTTAGAGGGTCAGGGAAGCGTAGTGTGGGGATGCTAATTTCAAGGTTCGATGAGCTCAGATATCCACAAGACAATCACCTGATGGATTTTTTGAAGGTGGGGAGCACATCATCCTTTTCAGAGGATGTACCATGGTACCAGTGTCGCTTTCGGAGGAAGTGTTGAGGGATTTCCATACATCCCCTCTAGCGCTACATCCAGGAGTTGTGAAGATGTACCATGATCTCTTATTACAGCATTGGTGGCCGGTAATGAAGAAAGAAGAAGCATAGTTGGTTTCTCAGTTCCCCACTTGTCAGTAAGGGAAGGTAGAGCATCAAGTACTAGTAGGCTTGGTTCAGCCTTTAGAGGTCCCAGAGTGGAAGTGGGATGGGAAATCCATGGACTTCATGATAGGACATCCACTTACATCCAGAGGTCATGACTCTATCTGGGTGATCGTCTACCAAATTACCAAGTCGGCCCACTTCCTACTAATTAGAGAGTAGGGTTCAGTAGAGAGCATGGGACGCCTCTATATATAGGAGATTGTGCGGCTACATGGAGTACCATCGACGATAGTCTCTGATTGTGATACATGTTTTACTTCCCGTCTATGGAAGGGGTTGTAGGAGGTTTTCGGGACGTAGCTTCATTTGAGCACCACCTTCCATCTCCGACGGATGGCCATACTGAGTGGACCATTCAAAACATATAGGGCATGTTTCATGCTTGCATCCTCGACTTCAGTCGCAGTTGGGAGGATCACTTTCCTTTGGTGGAGTTTGCATACAACAACAGCTATAACTCCACCATTTGGATGACACCTTTTGAGGCGTTTTACGGCAGACCTTACAGATCACCTTTGTTCTTGACTAACTAAAGGGAATCAACACTCATGGAACCAGAGATGGTATGGGCTACCACCGAGAAAGTGAAAATCATCCAGGAGTGGATGAAGACTGCACAGAGTAGGTATAATTTGTATTCTGACGGGATATAGAGACTTCTGGAGTTTGATTATGGTGACCATGTCTTTCTACGGGTCTCACCTCGATGAGGTTTTCATAGATTTGGCCGAGGCGAAAAGTTATCTTCGAGGTTCATTGGACCATTACAGCTCCCCAATAGAGTTGGTGAGGTGGCTTACCACCTAGCACTTCCCCCTCAGTTGCATCGGGTGCACTACATGTTCCATGTATCCTAGCTAAAGAGATACGTGCACGAACCTTCTCACATCATCGACCATAGTGATCTGGACGTTGACGATGGGGCGAAATTTAAGGAGGTTTTAGTAGAGATTGAGTATCGAAAAGAGAAGGTCCTTTGTGGGCGTTCGATACCTCTAGTGTGCATTCATTGGAAGCACGAGATCCTCTAGGAGAGAAAATGGGAGCGGGGGGCCTAGATTCGTGCTCAGTACCCCCCACTTGTTTTCCTTGTTTTGTGATATGGCTTTCGGGGACACAAAACAATGAGGTGGGTATAATATAAAGACCCAGAATTTCCATGTCATTGTTTAAATTATATGTGAATTTTATGAGTCCAAGAAAATTTACGGTCCATGATTCCATGGCTCAGTGTGCCGAGAATTAATTTATGAACTTTTTGTCAGGTACATTAAATAAACGTACGAGCAGGTTTTTGTAACATTTAAACTGGTGCTCAAAATTGAAATCTCAGGGAACCATTGAACTCGCAGTGCTGGTATTCTCTTAAGGAGACCTCCACCTCGACCATAGTAAGTCTAGGGTGAATGATAGATTTTATGTTTTTCATGGAAATGAAAAATTAAATAAAATCATCTTTTATTTTATTTCAAATAAAACCTCCCACATAAATGTTAAAGAGGTGGGGACCACTTGAACTAAAACCCCCATTTTGAATTCCAAAAGGTGGGGACTACTCGAACCCTCTTAATGGGAGAAACCCCTTAATCTCCCTCATTAATGAAGAGTTAACCAACGGACTTCCTCCAAATTTATTATGCCAATGTGGGAAAATATATTGTGCCAACAATTAACTGTTCCAACATAAATTAACTTGATATACTTAATTTAATAAGTTGGCACCTATCATTTTTTTGGGTTGGAAATTTTTGGCAAATGGAGAAGCTTGGGAGAGCATGGAGAAACTCATCTCCAATGAAAAACTTCTCCTCCAAATGAAGAACACCATCTATATCAAATAATGTTCATTTGAGCCAAGAAAGTGGACGACACATGAGCCTAACTTTAGAAGCGTGTTGCATAGGTGATGATCGTTGGAACCCTCTTCGCCTTCCCTATTTTCATCTTGCGAAACATGAACGAAACCTTCGAGGTAGGTTTTTATGTTTTAAATACCTCCCTTAATCATTCTTGATGTTCTTCATGATTCAACATTTGTGAACCGCTTACTACCGCTATAACACTAAGGGTGCGGGCCAAATGAACATGGCCCGACCTCTCAGCAATACCTTGTGGTTTTTGATGAAATCATTGCGACGTGGAAGACAAACACTAGAGGTCATATGCACTATGGGGGTAGCAGCGCATGTCTGTGCTGCCCGGATAACAAGGGGTCGCGGCTTTTTTCACAGTGACCAAGGGAGAACGGCCACCAGAGCTGGCCACCGACGAAGGTGCGGAGCGCAACCGCGCTGCTGGCCATCTGGCCAGCTACGGTGGACCGCCACACCGTGGTCTCCATGCCACAACACGGCCACCCAGCACCACGGGCCACCCAGTCCAGGCCGACTAGCGCGGTCCGGGCCCACCCGAACAGGACCGGGTCGGCCCAGGCTGGGTCGGACCAGACCCAGACCAGTTTCAACCATATACGTTTATTTGGTCGTAACTTTGGCACTGGGTATAAGTTTGATGAACCATCTGTGATGCCGAAAACCTTATGGAGAGATGGTCCTTTTGGTATACCTCACTTGGGATTTTGATAATGATGGGGGTATGGTTGGGTTGGATCGAACATGAATCCATCCGGGCCATATGAACTAAAAGGATAATAACTTACAGACCCAGAGTCTGATTGATGCGCCATCTATTACATTGAGACCCCAATTATATGGATTTCCTTTGGGATAAATATTAATGGGACTTCACGGTAGTTGGAGTATGAACTAGTAGCTTGAGGATTGGACTCTCCCAAAGATGAGCAAGCTTAGTGTAGGTACCCTGTACCTGGCTCTGATGATGTACAAGAATCCTGTGTGGGTCTGATGATGTACTAGGATCATGTGTGGGCTTGAAAAAGTACTGAAGATGTAATAGGATCCTATGTGGTTCTGACGATGTACTGAAGATGCACTAGGATCTTGTGTGGGTCTGAAGATGTGCTGACGATGTACTAGGATCCTATGTGGGTCTGATTATGTACTGACGATGTACTTGGATCCTGTGTGGTTTTGACGATGTACTAGGATCTTGTGTGGGTCTAATGATGTACTGATGATGTACTAGGATCATGTGTGGGTCTAATGATGTACTGACGATGTACTAGCACCCTGTGTGGGTCTAACGATATACTGACGATGTACTAGGATCATGTGTGGGTCTGACGATGTACTGATGATTTACTAGGATCATGTGTGGGTCTGACGATGTACTGACAATTTAATAGGATCATGTGTGGGTTTGACAATGTACTAACATTGAACTAGGAACCTATTTGGGTTTGACGGTGTACTAGGATCCTATGTGTGTCTGAATATGTACTAGGATCCATTGTGAGTTTGCAATTTGGGATCCTTCGTGGGTCTACCTCTTAACAGAGTAAGATGATTCAATAGTTACATATAATCATCTCTACTCTTGTACCTAAGTTATACCTGGTATGAGCTGAGTCCTTACCTTTGTGGTGATATCTTTGTGGTATTCTTCTGTGTGGTGTACCTGTGTCGTTCTTACCTTCATGGTAATCATACCTTTATGGAATAGTTGAGATTTAGGCTTTTGGGTTGGACCATGTGTTCCTCATGGTTAAGATGGGTATACTAGATAACTTAGGTATATGTATGGTTATATTCCTAAGTAAGTTTGTCAGTTGATTTCATTCTTTTTATTTTATCCTTTGTGGAATTTGTGAGACCTTGAGGGTGTTGGGGTCCCTACTGAGTATCGTCATGATCACCCCTACATGGGAAGTTCCCGCACCTTGTTGTGTTTGGTGCAGAGGATTGACAACATTGACTGAGGACGATAGTACCAGGACTGGAGGTATCATGGAGGTGGATGTTAAATGAGGCATTCTGCAGAGATGTTCATTCGAGATCTGTACCTACTCTTCAGGTAGGATCCTTGGCGGGTGTTCACATGAGCTGTTTCAGTTTACGTGTACCTTTCAGTTTTCTTGTAATTTCTAGTTGGGGTTGTATTCTAGCCCCTTTTTACATACTTTTAGCACTCTTTTTCAATACAGTTTACTCATGTTCATATCTTGTTGTGTGCATGGTTGCATGTGTTTACATGATATAAAGGCAATGCCTTCCCGTTTTTAGGTAATATGCCTTCGGTGCTAGTCGCCCACCCCTGGCCTATGGAAGGCGGGCTTGGGGTTGTCACAACATGGGCCCCGGGGGACAGGTCGTGACAAAGAACACTTGGGCTCCTAGAATCTGATCAAAGATATCATCAATCCTCGATAAGGTATATCCATTCTTGATCATCAATGGGTTCAGCATCTGATAACCCACACAAAGCCTAAGGGTACCATCAGCCTTATTTTCCAAAAGGACAGGCAAACCCCAAGGAGAAATACTGGTTGAGATGAAACCCTTTTCTTACCACTCCTCTAACTACTTCTTGATCTCCTGTAACTCTGGTATGGATATCCTATATTGAGTAATGGACACTGGTGCCACTCCAAGAACAAGATCAGTTGAGAAATTCACCTCTCACTCTAGAGGTAAATCTGAAAATTCCTCTGGAAGGAAATGGTAAGATAGGATCTAGGGGATTTAATAACTCACCAATGGGATTCCAATGCACCTGAAGACATCTCAATCTAAGGTCAGACAGAGAATAAGGAGGGGTTTCAAGTTCTTCCATCATTCCATCACTCTCTTGTACGAACCAAGGAGAGAAGATGCTTCCAAGGATTATATGCAGCCCCACTCTAATTTATCCAATAAAAAGAAAAATACACAGCATGTTCATTAAAGGTACACGTCATTTATTATCCTTAACTTTCCCCCTCCCTAATCAGTCTTCAAAGTCACCACATGGCCATGTACTCGGTTATAACATGGCCAGTACACGGCTGTATGTGGTACCCGTGTAAACAATGTGTACTCATAATTATATGGCGTCTACTTAGAAAAATTTCATTTCTTCCTTTTTTCCTCAAAAATAACCTGATATAAATATCATACCTGAAATGAAGATCTATGTTATTACAAATGGTAAGAAAAAGGGTTTATATTCCCATGTACATCTCCTTGGGGTGCTCCATTCCTATTTTCCAAGAAGGTAGATAGATATTTTAAATTATATGTGGAATATCGTATGTTAAATCATGTGATATTTAGGAATAAATATTCAATTTCTCATATCAATGATTTATTTAATCATCTTATAGGATATACAGTGTTCTAAAAGATTAAATTGATGCTAGGATATCATCTCCATAGGGTGAGGTTATTTTACATAGCTTACACTATATTTATGAGAGGATATGGTTTATATGATATCCTAGTGATTTAGTTCGATCTAAAGAACACATTTAAAATATTAATATCTCGAATGAATTGGGTTTTCCATCATTATTTTAATACAATAGTGTTCATATTGGTTTATGATATCCCCATTCACTCTTGGTCTAGGGAATAGAATGTTCAATATCTAGATATTGTTTTGATGACACTTATATTGCATAGGTTATATGATATGCTCCAAAATGTTCACTTTTTGATCAATCCAGTTTACTTATTGGGGTATGTGATTTCAATGGTTGGTGTATTAGTAGACCCTAAGATGTTTGAGGAAGTGGTTTCATGGGGGATAACCAATAATGTTTTTTACATCTATATCTTTTTTTGATTGGCTGGTTATAATCATGGTTTTTTCCCAGACTTCTCCCACTCATTATAATCGATGATAGACTTGAACAAGAAGGGTATAATGTTATATTGGTTTGAAATATATGAGAAATAATTTCAAGAGATAAAGGTGATCTTAAAATTTGTGTTTATCTAGAACATAACTGATCTATTTAAGTAGTATAAATTATATTTTGATGTGTCAATAAGAAATCTAGGAGAATTTTTGGTGTATTATGGTTGTGTTGTTGTTCATGGGTTAAAGAAGCTAAGGCCGCATGCATATAACTACACAACACACAATCGTGATATAACAGTAGTGGTACATGCCTTAATATGTTAGTGGAATTACATTTTGGGAAAGATTTTTGAGGTATACACTTAATATAAGAGAATGAGGTGTATTTTCTCATAGTAGAACCTGAAACATTAGGATTGGAGGTGGGTTGAGTATTTGTAATCCTTTGATTTTGAGATAGTGTATACCCTTGGAAAGGGTAATGTAATTATTGATGTAGAAAATAGGAATATTAATACCCATGTTTTGTAGGACTAAAGAAGTCAGAGGATAATAATAAATCTATTTAATAAGTAAAAACATGATGTCCAAGAGTGCCAACATCTTGCGAACACTTTGTATTTATCTATCACTTTTTTAATCCTTAGTACAATCAAGATAATTCATATATCATATTTATGAAGTTTTTTCCTAGGGGAAAATATATATGGTGTGGAACCTCCATCATATTTTTCTCTTGATAATGATTACATTATCTATGTCCAATGTCAAGTTATGGTACCTATAATCATATGCGAAGAGATGATGGTAGACATAGGTACCTTGGGGTGGGTTATACATCTAGGTTTAACCAATATTTATCGAGATATATGTAGGAATTATTTGTATCTTGAGACAAATATGGGAATTGAGAGTCTTGTCACATGGTTCTCCACTTTTCTACAAGTGAAGCCCAAGAACTAGCATCCTTCTGGTATTCTACAGTCACTACCCATTACCATAGGGAAGTGGGATGATGTTCCTGTAGACATAATGAGGTGGTTACTAAAGAAACCACAATGTAGTGATGTAATATGTCTATATTGGACTAGTTGAATAATTTTTAACATTTTTTTTACTAATTTAATAAACTTTATCTATGAATGATCAAGTTAAGATTTATGTTTGAGATATATTCCTTCTTAGGGTACCAAGAAGTATTATCTTAGAAAGAAATGTCCAATTTACATAGTGATTATAGTGTGGGTTGTATAAGTCACTAGATATGTACTTTAATATGATAACTACTTACCTACCACAAATGGGTATGAAATCAGATAAAACTTTTTAGATATTAATGGACATTACATGAGTGTGTGACCTTTATTTTGAGGGTTCATGGGAGAAATATTTGGTGCTCACAGAGCTTTCCTAAAACAATAGATATCACGTACAGATTTGGGTGGAACCTTTTAAAGAAATATATTATAGTTCATTTGATTCAAATCTATGAGGGTTAGAAGGTGGGTAGTGGGCGGTTATTGGGATGAGTCTTATGTGGGATACATTTTAGAATATCAAGATAATTAATAAGTGGTTTGAGACCACTCATAGATGGAATAGGTCATATTTTAACAAATTATTCCATCCTATAATGTTTTAGGTGGGTTATTAGGTATTCCTGTAAGTTTCTAGTCAATTAAGTCATCTTCATATATGGATATAAGGTAAATTGGAAACCAATTACATGGGGAAATTTTAAATCATGGAGAGAGTCACAGTGGTGGTATATTGATTGGAACTTCCTCATATTTTTTGTGTCATGCTTGATGTATTCCACATAGCATAGATTCATATATACTATTCATACCCTTCAAATATAATCAAGACTATAAACCTTAATCTCATGTTTAATTCATCCTTTAAGGAGTGTATGGTTCATGCAGTGGATTAGAGTAAGAAGACTCTATATGGAAATATTTTTCCTCTATTATAGGTGTGGTTTTGCGATGGTCATATTCAAGAGGAGACATGGGAGAAATAGTCTTATATACATGATCAATGAATATATATGTTCCCTAAGGATTCCCAGTAATGTATGGGAATGAAACTCAAGGATGAGCGTAAATATAGTGGGTAGGTTGTAAAATCTGAGACCAGTTTAGGTATAGATTTTATTTAATTGTTTTCAAAAACTATAAATAGTTTAACTTTTTTCTTAAATATGAATTTTTAATTTAGATTTATTTATTTTATGTGTAGGGTTATTTTTTAAGGGTGAATATATGACTATGGAATTTTGGGTTTAAATTTGGATTAGTTGAGTTTATTAGAATCATATAGAGGTTTTATAGGTGTAGGAATATGTAGGTAATTGAGTTGAGGAATTTGGTAGAGTTAAGGGATATATTTCTTCTAATTTTTTAGGAAGTAGTAGACTAGATAGGTCATATAGGTTATAATATTGAGAGGGGATATATTTTTTTTGTTTTTATTTTGTGGTTTCAATCATTTTTCAAAAAAAAACAAGTGTAATACCTTATGCATGAATTTTTTCCAATGTACACAAAATTATGTATTTAAAGGGAAATAATAAAATTTATTACATATGAAATGAAATTATTACATAGTGGTGGAGAAAATATTGCATAATAGATAATATATTACATATGAATTCAAATATATTATTTATTGATGAAAATATACTATGTGTCAATATTTTTCCCATTAAAATATATTATATATGGATTAACATATTACACTTTGAAACTATTATTATGGATATATTATGAAAAATATGACATATAACTCTACCTTAGAAGAATATTTTATGTATAGAATAAAAATTTAACATATGGTTTTTGGCTAAGGATAAACCTAGCATATTTAAGAAATATATTATGCATGAGTAAAATATGTTACATATTGGTTTTTTAAGGTAAAAACCTTACTTATTGAAAAATATTTTAGGCTTGAATTTTGTTGTGGTGAAAACATTAGGTAGAAATAAAATAATACATATGGAGTATAAAGCTCATAATTTTGTTCAACACTTGTGATGTGTATGATTTTAAATATCTTACATATGGTATCCCTAGGGGAGTTAGGTAATATAATTGTTATGGGGTTCTAGAGTTTTTCAAAATTTAAAAAAATGATATGTTTTTTACAAATATTAACACAAAGTTTCAAATATCAATTAAAGAGAATTATGTCTTTTTAAACCTATATAAAATGAGCTTGTCTAAAAGAGGGCTTGTGTTCCTCTCTTTGACCTATAGTGATATCTCTCTTAATTCATTATTAATTCAAGTTTTGTTCAATCCAGTTGATGGATAATGGTAAATATATTGATCTATATACCTTCTCCCTTATTTTATCATACTGTTTCATAGTCATATACCATTTATGAACTTTTATGCTCTATTTCTGGGTTTTCATAGAATCATTGATTCCAACCATTTAAGCTCTAATTAACATCCAATATTTGAATATTATATTCCATCATGAATAAGGTATATGGTTCATAATCTATTGCTAACATATTACTTGTTTTCTATTTTCTCACGATGTACAATTGCACTGACCAAAGAAGTGCTTAACCTAAAACATAAAAAAAATTATATTATTATTCCTTGTGAACATCCCCCTTCTTTGGTATGTAATAAATCCATTGATGTATGTAAGTATATACATTTAGAAAATAAGTAAGGTAAGCCATATTTTATAAAAAATAAGGGAATTTTAAGGGAAACAAGAGACATTCCATAAGTGTAATGATAATATAGAAAATTGAATATATATTCCATGTAATAACTCTAAGTATGAGTACCATGATAAATATAGAAATAAAAACCATCATGAATATGGTTATCTTAATGATGAAATGAAAATGAGTTAATTCGAAGGTGGGGTTTCATTATTCAGTATGTTATATAGTGAGATAGATCAAGGTGGGGCATAATTCCCCCCACAACGTTATATGTTGATATGGAGTAGGGGGTTTCATTCCACTATGAAGTTATATGGTGAGATTGATAAAGGTATAGTTCCATTTCCCCTTGATATTTATATAATGGGATAGAGCAAGTTAGGACTCCATTTCCTCTGAATGTATAATGAGTGGATGATTCTAGGGTGGGGAATTATTCTCCCTTGAAGTGGTTAAGAAGTGATTTTAAGTTGGCCGACTATTTCCCCTAGATGGTTATATATGTTTTCATGATCAATTATATCTAGAACTATCGGAAGTAGGCTTGTTCGATCATTGGTGTCACCTCAGAACCTAAGGATCGATGATGATTTTTTTGTTAATTGATTTATTTATAGTGGAACATCAGCGTTCACTTATTTAGAATAGATATATTTAGGTACTCCATTGGGGGTAGCCTACTAAGTTATGATCACACCCTTATAGAGCCATATTGGGTGCCCAAGTAGACTTCAGTGTTATTGTATTAGAAGATGGAAAGGTCCATATAATTTATTTTTTATTTGGTCTTGCAGATGCAGATCATGGGAAATGGGACCGATCTAAGACTCATGACTAGTTTTAAAGTCTTTCCCTTTTTTATACATGTTATATACAATATTCCCAAAGGGATCTTGATGTGATCTATATAAATTTTAGAAAAATAATTTTGGAATAGTGTGGGTGTATATATTATTTATTGGTGCTTTTTGTAATGAAAATTTTCTTCACTCGTCTAAATATATGATGTTGTTGTTATTTATGAAGTTATTTAATACTCTCATGTGAGGATATAGTCTCCCCAGTATATCACAATAGGATCCTACCACTAGTATGTAGCATCTAGAATATTGGGATGCAAGCCAAAATTCATATATCTTTAAAATCCAGTAACTATATAGTGAACCGGGTAAGGGATTTACACCAATGTCCAACAATTATATCATATAAAATATATATAATCATACATTCCCTTTTCCCAATATATTGAGTGAAAGAAGGCCCAAAATATATCAATACCATATATCCAACTATTTAATTCTTGATTATCTTGGTATATACTAGGAAAACATGTGAACATTTCATATGCCATCCACTTGAATGGATAGACACATCACATGCCCCTCATAAAAATAGATAAAAACATCACATATAACTTATCTAGGTGTGGTCATATAATTCCATTATTTATCTCAATTAATGGTCCATATTTAGTGCACATCATATAATAAGAAAAATCTCTTCATAGTTTAATCTTAATCGGCAATAAGATTAGTGACATGCCCTTAACCCCCTAATTAGCTCATCCTTGTGGCTAGTATAAGAAATATATCCTTGTTTATAGGTTATCATGAAAGGAATCATATTATACGTGGGTAATAGGGATTAAATATGAATCCTAAAACCCTAACATACCAAATAGAAAATTTATAACACTTTATGTGGTATGAAAAGTCGGTTTTCCAATATAAAAGACTTTTTTGTACCTCATGTGTGAATTATGAATCCTTATTTGAGAGTCGTCCTATAATAATCAATATATTTTATACCCTTTATTTCATTATTTATTTCCTAAATATACACATAATTCAACCCCATGAGATTGAGAGGCCCAATGACTTTGGGAAATGAGATAAATAACATAATTGCTTGAAATAGGGATACAATGAAATTATTTAAAAACACCACAAATTATGGTTAAATTACATTGATCTTATAATACTTTAAAATAGAACCTGGGGATGTAAATAAAAAAATGGATGAACTATGATGACCAATAAAGTAATAATAAAATAATTTCATAAATTAAAGAAGTACATGTGAGTCAGGAGGTGTAACATGGTGACAAAGAATGGTGTGATTCATAATCAGCAAACTTCAAAGCATGAGATAAGATGATAACATCATGGTATCATAGAAATGTAGAATAAACATAAAACATGAAATCATAAGAATAATTTCCAGATAAAAACTAATACATAATAAAATAGTGCTCTTAGCATAACCTCATATGAAACATACTTGGTATCGCATTAGATAAAAATATCACCCATTGTATTATAGGGATATATAATTTCAGGTCCACCTTTTATAATCATATCATATAATTTAATTTTTATTCCATGTACATAATACAACATAAGAATAACTCTCATCAATTTTAATCCCATGATTAATGAGTGTGGGTTTCATGCATGGAATTCCATAATAAATTAAGGATAGGTAAAACAATATGAATACCCTTGAGTGGAAATGGGTATGGGGATTACCAACACCAAATTTTGGCATAGAAAATCATGGAATGATTTTGGAAGCTTAACATGTGCATATAAATCATCATATAAGGGATAAATGAGAGTTGAAGTTTTTATCTAATTACTTGGGAGATGTAAGGAAAGTAAAATGATTTGTAAAAATATATGTCAAAATAAAAAATTGGAAATGAAAAAGGATTAATATGAAGAAATTACATGAATGAATATGAAGTGGAAGATAATCCCTTACTCGTGAGGTTACTGTGAAAAGAATGGGAGGAGATTCTTAAGAGCATGGGAACACCTCATGAAGGATTTAAATAGGAAATGGAAGAGGAAATTAATGATTCAATGATATTGAGTGTAGAGGAAATGGAGGTTGTGTGGGTATTTGTAGAAAAATATTGGGTAATTATTTATTAATTTCTAAACATAGGTTTTAGACTCTGAGTAATAAATTAATTATAACTAAAAAACAACCTATGGGTTTTCTGCATAGTTCTTTCTAATTAGGAGTTGATTCTAATATTTTTTAGGTTAAATACCTAACTCGTTAAAATAATTCCATTCATGATGTGTAAGTGTGAAATGTTCAAAAAGAATTGTTTTGAAAACCTTAAAATATCATATAGATATTGTATGACACATTATAGGTATGTAATATTAATAAAATTACTTAAAAATACTTTATTTTAATATAAAACCCATTTTTATAGAGTTTTTCTTTTATTATATTTATTAAAACACTTTTATACAATTATGATGTTATTATATTTACTATATATTTATACCGTATTAAATTTTTACTAAAAATAAGCCCTCTCAAAAAATTTTAAAAAATCTCTATTGTATTAGAAAATGATATTTATATTACCAAATAATTTTTTTATTATAGGAATTTCCACTTTTACATAAAAATACTTATTTACTTGAACATGATTTTTTCACGACACTAACTACTTTTTTACCCTTATAAAAATTACACAGTACTATATTAAATTATATTATCATTTATATTTTAAAAAGATAATTTAACAAGATTTTTTCATGAAAATAAAATTTATTTCAAAAACCTTGTATTTATCAAAAATATTATATTAATTAAACTATATATTTCCCAAAAATTGAATTATGGTTTCTTCATATCAAAATATAATTTTTATCAAGGTCATTATATAATCATGTTTATATATAAAGTAATATTGAAAATGGATCAATGTAACCCTAATTTTATTAAATATAAAATATATAAATTCATGTTACTAGGGTCTAGATACATAGCCCCTTATTACATCAATGTATGACCTAAGGATGAGGTGTGTGATGTTAGTACTTTCTTAGGATTCTTTAATGAACATGGTTTGGGTGGTGATCTTTGTAATCTTTAAATCCTCCCATAAATGGTTTTATCAAGTTTTTTTTTTGAATATTGACTTGGGATTGCTCAAGGGAAAACCTAGTTATGACATCTCCGTAAAAAGATCTAAAAATGTGATTCATATGGTATAATCCTACTAGTTGATTCCATAGCATATTCCTTATTTGTTAGTTAGAGTTTATTGTAACCCATAATATATACTAATATTAATAATAACTGAAGAATGAATATATTAATAATGGTTATAGTTATTAATATTATTTTAAGCCAAAAAATTGTGGCTATATATTATAATGGTCCAAAATGAAAAATTAAATATAGTGGATGGGATTTCTATAATTACAGTACTGAATAAGAAATTTGTTCTTTAAAAAGGTAATTTCATGAATAAAAGTTTGGTTCATTATATTCTCCCCCCCTTAAAAAATTTCATCCTCAAAATTTCAATTTACATAATAAAATAAATTAGGGTACATATATTTCATCACATATTCTACTTCCCATGTTACCTCCTCAAAATTATGTTTCTACCAAAATACTTTGACCATGTGAGTTGTTTTTTCTCATGGATCTATTTATCCATGATACAAGATCTTCACAAGATACTTCTTGTAGGAAATATTGTTCTACAAAGTTACCACCTCTAGATTCATTACATGTGAGGGGCCTGGAATTTACTTCCATAAGAGGGATTCATGGAACACATCATGTATATGAGATATGTTAGTTGTGAGTACTAGTTTATAGTATACAAGTTTAATATGATGAGAGATCTCAAAGGGTCCAATATATCTAGGAATCAGGTTTCCCTTCTTACCAAACATCATGATCTTTTTCCATAGTGATATATAAAGGAAAACCTTATATATAACCACAAACTAGGTCTCATCGACAATTCACTATATATATTTTCTGTTGGCTTTATGCTAATTTCATATGATGATGAATGGTTTAATGCTTTTATATCATCCATTAGAGAAGATCAAGTCTCATCAGCATTCTCTCTCTAACTCCTTACCAACATGTTGGACCCTCACACCTCTTCCTATACAGAGGATCATAAGGTAATATTTGAATGTTATAATGGAAACTGATGTTATATGAGAACTCCAATAGAGTAATTTATTAATCTCAACATCCTTGGAAATCCATTTAACATTATATCATCATATCTTCAAGAGTTTTAATGGTTCAGTTATAATAACCATCCATTTGAGGGTGATAAGCAATACTAAAACTTATATTTATATCAAATGGTTGATTAAGGTTTATTTGGAACATTTAGGTAAACTTATGATCTCAATCAGATATAATGTAGAGTGACACACTTTTCAATCCTAACAATCATTTTTTGTATATCTTAATGATTTTTTCAAGATGAAAATATTAATTTATATAAATGGGATATAATAACATTGTAATAAAATTAACTACTAACCAAATCATGTTATGGCCTTCATATGTCTTGGAGTTTCCTAAAAAATCAAGGTTTATGTTTTCCCATTTTCTTATTCATATAGGAAATGATTTCATAATACCCTTAAAATCTATTTTTCAAAATTAACATGTTGGAATACCAATTATCGAGATACAAGATTCACAATATCCCTCTTATTGTTATCCAAAAACAATATTTTCTTCAAATCTCTATAAATCATAATGATTCCTCAATTAATAAAGAAGGATGAGATATAATCATCATATAGAAGTTCCCTATTCAGTTCTAGTTTTATGGGACACATATCCATGTTCCAAACCTTAAAGTTTCATCTTTGGAAAAGTTGAACTCCAAAATATTCACTACCTTTATCTGTATTTCCATATCATCTCATTCGCCCTCCATGATCCTCAGAGAATGGATAATTGATTAGTTATTTGAGAAAAATAATATTATGTTTCTTTAATGGTTCCCATTCCCATCCTTTTATTTCTATGAATATTACTCCCCTTTTAATCCTCATCATTGATAAGGTTGAGGGATCCATTCTACTTAGAGAATCTACTGCATCATTCACCTTCCCAGGATGATAATGGATTCAAAATTCATAATCCATGATCAAATCAAAACAACTTTTTGGTGTTTATTGAGAACTTGAGGATCTTATGATCAATATATATGTCTCACTTGTAAAGTTATTGATAATTTCTATGAATCTTCATGTGTCTGGTAGTTATTCTCGTAGATCTTGAGTGGTACAGAGGATTATGCTATCACTGTGTAATACTACATGAGTTTACAACCTAATGATTTTTTAGATGCATCACTATAGATAAAAAATACTTCCCAACTAGTGGGTATTCTTAGTACAAGTGTATAGGTTATCATATTATTTATTACTTTAAATATATCCTCACATTCATTAGTCCATAAAAAGCTCAATCCCATATGAGTTATACTTTTTAGTGGGTTTGACATTCAGGAGAAATTTCCTACAAATTGATGATAATTCCCAGCTAATACAAGGAAGCAAAGAATTTCATCAGAAATATTATTCGGGTCCATCCTTCAACTACCTCTTTCTTTAAAGGATCTATATATATCTCTTTTTTGGTGATAATATTCCCCATTGGTTTTTATTTCTCCCTCCCAAACATGAATTTACTATACATTGTATACAAAATATTCTTTTATAGGCCCTTCAGGACATCATTAAAATTCTCCTCATGTATATTATTTTTTTAGTAAATACGAATATAATCTATAAACACTCGCAAAAAAATTTCAGGTTAATCCCTAAATACACTAGTAATTATTTCCATTAAGATAACTAGTGCATTAGTTTGTCTGAATGGATTCACTATGAACTCGTAATGCATGTACCATTTATTGAAAACAATCTTGGGGATATCCTCCTTCATCAACTTTACTTGATAATATCTTGATTGTATATCCACCTTTGAGAAATATTGGTCTCCAAAAAATTGATCAAATAAGTCATTAATATATGTTAGACGATGTTTGTTCTTTACTGTGATCATATTAAGATCACGATAATTAATGAAAAAGTGCATTGATCCATACTTCTTAATAAAAAGGATTGGAGCACCCCGTAGTGATTCTCTTGGGAATATAAACCTTTTATCTAGATTTTCTTTTACGTTATCCATCGTATCTTTAAGTTTAATAGTGGCCATTCTATAATGATCCTTGGGTATTGGAAAAGATCTAAGTATATGTTCGATTAATAAATCAACTTCACGATTTAGAGCAAGACTAGGAAATTACTTGGGGAAAACATAATCATATTCGCTTTTAATGGGAATGTTATAAAGAAATATCTTTTCTCTACTCTCAATAATTTGGGAATGATATTCTTTCTCATAAATTAATAATATTCATTCCGAAAATTATGATTCCAAAGAAGATACAACTTCCTCCTTATACTTTTATAGAATTATAGGGAGACTCATAATATAGATAATGATTTCATTCACCTATAAATTTAAGTTATCTCTATACAAGGAAAGAAAATCCATGCCCATGGTAGAATAAAATTCTGAAAAATTGAGTATTATATGGTTTTCTAGGAAATTCATCTCACAAATATTGATAGGGGATGTAATATGAATGGTGTAGAGCCCCAGTCTAGATCCATTAAGAGGGGGTGAATCATTGGTAACTTTTTATGAATTCTTATTTTTTATTCAACCTATGTGGCTGGTTAAAGTCTTGGTCACTTTTAGATGGAGTCCCAAATCTCTTGTATGAAAAAAATTAAATTAATGAAAAGAACTCATGGAGTTTTTACAAGGTTCAAAAAAAGTCCTACTCCCTAACATGATAAACCTATAGTTGTTTAATATAATCTCTTATCGCTATAATTTTTCATTGATTACAAATACATAGAATTGATGTATAATGTATATTAAGGAAACAAATAATATTACTGAGTTAGTTTTTTTCTTTATATTGGTACCACCAATCATCAATGGAATTGTTAAATTTATAACTACCAGTTCTTCAATGGTGTTCAATAAACACATTGAGCAAGACATATATACTTCACTAGATGTCTTTGCATCAATTGATAAAAATGTTCCTCAACTAAGGTCTTTGACTTCAACTATATCAAAAATATTATAAGCATGTAGGCCTAATAACCTTCACAAAATAGAAGTTACAACTTTTTCTACACAACATAATAGTTTTATGTAAAGAGCATGTCTAGTCCAAGGTTATGCAAATCGCATGACTTTTCAAAAGGCATGTGATAATGTGTGTCTTCTCAGGTTTCTTCACATAAGAATGGGGGTTTTAACGATCTCTAAACAAAATATATGGGTCCTTCGCACAACCAAGATGTTTTTATATGGTTTCCTATCAAACACCATTATGTAAGTAAGAAGTTTTATGAGAGAGGTATTTCATATGATAGGAGATGTGTTTGTAAGTTGTCTTTCCCAAGACATAGGTTTTCTATAGGTTTATATCAAACAAACTCATGAGACCTGGAAGGATCACGGGTTTCACCTTCATGCGATAGTGGTTATTCATGGTATCCTTCACATAATCAAAGAGTTTTGCAATAATTTCTTCACATTAATATATCATGAGGATTCATTTAGTCCTTCATGTGAATGGTTCATGTGAGTCCTCTATTTTGATAGTTCTCACAAAATATTAAAGGAAAACCAACTCGTTCCCATATCCCTTAAATTATTTATATAGGCCATGATTTATGGCCTATCCTCCATTAAATTTTTTATACTAATGACTTAATCAATCTATCAAAGATTTTGGGATCTCTATAACACTAAAACACTAAACTTCTTCAAGCATTATGCAATTACAAAGAGATCGTGTGATTTATGTGATAGATTTTCTTGATCACTTTGTTTTGTCCTGCGACTCCCCTGTGGATATCTACTTCAACAACCTCATGAAAACCCAAATAATTCATGAAAAAAATTATATAAAGAGGGAGGGTTCATGTGATTGATGATTTGTTCTTGTTTACATGATGGAATCTAGGTTTATGTGATTTCATAGTAATCTTATTTTTTCAACATGATATATTCTCATGATTCTAAGATAACTGTTAATATTTGGTTGTGTGGTCCATTAATTTTCATGAAATGAAATCCTGAATTACAGCTCATTCTTGTGACACATTTATGTGCTGACTTTTGTTCTTCAAATCATTTCATATATGCATGACATTGATTTCATGCATGACTTTGGTCTAATCAACATGCATCAATACATCTCCTTACTAAGTAGATATAAGTATTTTTCTCGACATCACATAAATAGAATCCTCTTAGAGATATAATAGATGAAAGTATTGGTTTAAACTAGTGGGTGTAGGATATCAAATGGCAGAGATCTTCATGATCAGACAATCCTCATTCTGTCTGACTTTTAAATGAAATAGTAATAGTACGTGCTCCATGTTTTACCACATCAACCATAAGATCGATCAAGACATAGTTTATTAATAAAATAATTTCCACTATTCTATCAAGCTAGCTACGGGTTTTGACACCCATTACACTTTCACATCATGCCCCACTGGTCGTGTCGCTATTTCCCAAGCCCACAGGCACCATCAGACCTAACAAAATCCCATATTCCCCTCTGGTTGCATGCTCTATAGGCTTTATATAAGGTCCCACCCACACGTTTTCTTTCACATGGGTTGTGTGGATCGATTCCCACACATGGTCAAGGTCCTCCTCCCACATGTGTGAGGATGAGTTGGATAATGTGTCTCTCGTAGTTGGCCATATTTTTTATATAATACCTGAAAAAAATTCCAAAAAATCTCCTTATCCAATATCTCATACTAGGATATTATGACGTTTTTTCATATAAAACATCCAATTATTATTCTCCAAACATTTTAGTAAACAATGTTTATCTATTGTTATATGTGTTTGATAATAAGACTAGTGAAATAAATTATGACATTTAACAAGGAAAAATTCTCGATCATGAAATCCAAGGCTATCAGGTGAATCCATAACAATTTTCCAAGAATCAACACTTCATCCAAACTCACCAAAAACATATTGAAACATCATTCACAACAAATGAGACATTGATCCAAATAATCTCCCCCATTGTATTTTATTTCCAATATATATTTTCAAAATTAAAAATCAATATCTGTGCTCAAATATTCTCTCCCTTATTGGAAATCAAATGAAAAGGGTGAGTGGGGGTATTCCCATTTAATTTATATTCTGAAAATATGTTTTTATCCCTAACATGAAAATATTCTTGTTCACTTTTATGAAAGGGATGATATCGCAGAATTTTCTTAGAAAAGAGAATTTAATAAATTAACTATAAGTCTATGTGGGATTACCCGGTATAGAGAAAAAAAGGGAAACAACCAAATTTGTCTATGATTGTCAATAATAAATCATACATGTGAACCCATGCTCATAAATTCTCAAAACTCAATTAACGTATTTTCAAAAGAACTCCCTCATTATCTCATCCCATTATTCCCCCTTTTTAACAGTATAAAAAATGTATTATGGGGGTCTCAACCAAGGGGTTTTAAATACATGTAAGGGGGGAACACCCACGTTTAGTCTTGGGGTATAAAATATATCTTTTTGAACACTCTTGGTGAAGATAACTTCCAATTTACCTCAACATGGAATAAATTCCAACCTAATGACTCCATTTTAAACCTTCTCCATGATGAAATGAAATAATATATCAATATTGTTGGATCTTGAATGTTTCATAGAACTTTTAGAAATTTATTTTTCAATTTAATTATCAAAATCAATTTTCAAGGATTTTTCAATTTTAACCCTTAAATTAAATTATTGTTCCTTTATCTAAATAATTTTTGTGCATGAAGTAGCTATAGAAATATATTCAGTCTCTATAGTACCCAATATAATAGAACAGAACCCACACTCCTAGATCCAGTGCTGAAATCCATGGCATTACATTTTCAGATTTGATGCTGATAATTATGAGCCAAATTTTTTATCTAAACCTTACAACAGCAAAATTAAAACATGAATAATGAAAAAACTACACAACATTTTAGTTTTATTGTTTTAGATAATTTGGACAAACTCTTAGATAAATAATACATATCAACTAGGCCTCATAAGTCATTAAAAGAACATTCCTTCCATTTATCCCAGCTTTTCTTATTTCATAATAGGTCTTCAACATCATCCTTGGGAAATCATTTGGAGACATAAAGCATTCAACAGAATTATTTAAAACCTAGGTAAAAGGAAACATAACATAGGTGAGCTCAAACTCTCAGTAAGGGAGAAACTAATCATTAACAATTAAATGTCATCAATGAGAATAATAGTGCATATGATGATGATGACATAATAAAAGATCTTGATCTAATAATAAAATAACTCATACCCATAAATACCTAAAAAATAAAATATGAATACATGGAAGAGGAAAGAGTCATTAGAATCAATAATCACGAGCCATGTGATGTCAATATCGATCATTAGAAACATTATAAACAGATAGAAAGTGTTAATAAACACATGAAGGTATCTTGTTACATCATTATTATTTTTACTAATATAACTGGAATAATATTATGGTTAAATTCCAAAAATATCACTCTTGTAAATGGAATTTCCACATGACTAACTTTCATACCCATTGAATTAGAGGGTTATCATGGACTCACTCATCCTTGTTCTATCACAGAACCACCCATAATTGGTTTATCACATAACCACTCATCAAATTTCCAAGTACCATAAAAATCCTCACATATAAAATCTTTCATAAACTCATTGAAACAATCAATAAACCCTTCATTAACTAGTTGAAAAGTAACAGGTTCTGTAATAATCTCTTTGAAACATGAATAACTCATGTAAAAGAAATGGATTCCATAATAATCTCATTTAATCATGATTAACCCATGTATAAGTATAGGGTTGCATAAAAAATATCTTTAGGACATAATCAACCCATGAAAAATTAAGAGGTTCTATAATAATCTCTTTCGGACATAATTAACCCGTGGAAAAGAAATAGGTTCCATAACAATCTCTTTGAAAATATATTAATCCATCATAAAAATAATGATGTTGGTTTCAAAAAAAAATATCCACAGTTTAAGATAATTAAAAAAGGTTTTTTTAAATTTATTAAGGTAAATTCTATAAAAGTATTATTTAAAACTTTCATGAGGAAAATAATCTTTAAACACTCTAAAGCATCCCATACCACTTTGAGACATTGGAATAATAAGACCCATGAAGTAATAAAATTAAATGAAACCTAAAATATCATGAGAATAAGTATATTCATGATATAATATGTTAAATATGTATTATATATAGTTTTTAAAATAATATAGGTGTATAACATAACAAACATCATGGAGAAAGAAAATTGTGATAACAATCCTTTGCCACTTTGGTAACATTGAAACTGTAAATACAATGAAAGAAGAACAAATAAATGAAACTTATAATATCATGATAAATATTTAGATTCATGATATAACATTTCAAAGAGTTATTTTATACACCTTATCAAATAAGATAGGTTTATATCATAACTAACGTCCCAAAGAAGGAAAATTGTGACAATAATCCATTACCACTTTGGTAACGTCAAAATCATATAACCCGTGAAAGAATAATCAATAAATGAAACATATAATATCATGATAAATAATGATATTATTGATATAAAATTTCAAATAGTAATTATATACTCATTATTAAAGAAGATAGGTGTATTACTTAACAAACAAAAAAACGAACAAAAATTGTGACAACAATCCTTTACCACATTGGTAGCTTTAACAACCATAAACCCCATGAAATAATAGTCATTAAATGAAAATTATTATATAAAGATAAATAATAATATTCATGATATAACATTTAAAATTTTGTGTGCATAAACGTTATAAAATAATATTGGTGCATAATATCAAGATATGCCTCAATGAAAGGAGATTGAGATGAAGTCCCTTCTTAATTTAACAAATTTTGAATCATGAGACATATGAAAGAGTAACATAAATTGAAAATTTTAATAGTAATAAATAAATTAAAATCAAGATATACAAATTATTTGAGCTTTATATACACCATATAATAGTAACTGCGTGCATAATAACAATTAAGTCTCAATAGAATGTAAATTGAGATGACACCCCTTATATTTGTAGTAACATCAAAATCAGAAACCCCAAATGTAATAATAATAAAATGAAAAATTTATATAAAATGATTAAAAATAATTCATGATATAATAAATAAAAAAATTTAGTATATACACCATGCAAAATAAATTACTGTTAATTATGACATATGCCACATGAAAGTAAGAGTGAGACAAGAATCACTTACTACTTGAGTAACTTTTGAATCACGAGATACATGAAATATTAAATCAATGAAAACTTTGAATATAAATAAATAAATAAAATTAATGATATAACATTTCATATCAGTAGTATATAAACCACACAAAAGAAACTAAGTGCACAAAAATTCATTATGCCATAATGAAATGAAATTGAGACAAAATCCCCTACCTTGAATTTGATTTTTCAGGTTTTTACTCTATCTTCATGAATAATAAACTTAAGTCAATTATTTACTTTTTAATGTACTTTTAAAAGTTTATTATTAATTTTATTTCACTTATAAACAAGTTATTTCTAATTACGTAATCAATAATGTCTATGTAGGATGTTCTGACCATATTCGACTTATGTGTAAAAACTGACATTTTTAAGTCGACTATGGTCAAAGAGGTCGTTATATAAAAATACCCATAATAATAATCATAAAATAATTATCATATTAATATAAAAATTTCACTTTTAAAAACAATAACTAATGATGGTTATGATAAATTAACCTGTAACACCCCAAGCTTCCACGGTACGCTTTCCTTTGAATAATACGGTAGCGTGTGTTATACGCAACTTCGAATTCTATCACACACCACAACCAATCAAACTAGCCGTTATGAATAGTATTACATACTTTTTAAAATTTTATAAATTTTATCTCTCAAAATGGACTTAATTTTTTGATTCGGAATATCTAATTTAGCCTAAGGTGAAATTTTAGTACTTTTCGGATAACCTTAATATTTTGATAAATAGTGAAAATTACTCAATTTTAATTAAAAACAACTTTTTTAATCAAAATAATTAATAGTGATAAATTATGAATTTGAGTGGTTTTAAAGTATATTTAGAATATATATTTACCATTTAATACAATTTTGTTCATTGTACATAATTTCACAATTAAACTCAACAGAAACAAGTATCAATCTTTTGATAGTTATTATATCTTAAAAACACCCTTTTTTTACAGCGGGAATTAATTTTAAATTAACTTCTGCCACTTATGTGTTTTGAATTTGGAAAAATGGACTCCATATTTGTAATCATGATGTCCAAATTTTGTAAATATGTAACTTTTATTTTTATACATTTTGAATAATTACTTCGGTAAATATTTTATTTACCATGGTTAAAAGGTAAATATGATAAATAAGGGTTAAAAAATAATATTATAATAATACTAAATTACCCTAAAACGTGTCCTAACCTTATTGGTGGATACATGTCCGACCATGGGCATCTTTGGGTCGATTTGGGGACCCCATGGAGCCACTTGTAGGTGATAGGGACACTTTATTTTAATTAAGTTAAAATAAATACAAAAATGACATAAGCATATATCTTTTTGAAAAACAATTTTTACATAGGGCAATATATGTTGGTTTTGGACTATAAATATTCATTAGAAAGCTAAAACTATTTCCTATATAATGATATTTTATTTATAATTTGGAGACATTATATAATTTAATTTATTTATGACACAATGGTGATGTAGTAATTACCTAATTGATGAAATATTATAGTAATTGATATTATAAATACCCAAATAAATGTAATTTGAGACTTTTTATAAATACCTGAAAATTTTATAGGATAATATGACATGTTAGGATTTATTTAATTAAATTTTTTCAAAGTAATAATTCAGTTATGATATTTACAAAAATCAATTATTGAATTGTGTCAAAATTGACAAAAAAGAGTTTTTAAAGAAAATATAATATTATTAATTGATATTAAATTCCTAAAAATCTAATGTTCGGAATAGAGACTTATATCATGATAGTTTTATCATTAATGGACCACTTGGGGGTCTATTGGATGTATATAGTATGTTTATTAACAATATAATATAAAAATACAAAGTGACATGGTAAGTGTCAAACTAATTAACTAAGAGTTAAAACTAAAAGATAAGGTTAATATAATGACCCAAACCTGTCTAAATTATATTGGTTGAGTGGGTTTAGACCCATACCCACCTTAACCTTTAAATAATCCTCTTTTTATCCATTAGAAACCGAATATGAATTTATTATAAAATAATATTTATAGCTTTTCAAAAGGTGCCTCTCACCCCTCTTATAAACGGGCACTCCCCCTTCTCATTACTTCACACCTTCAAAGCCTTTTGGATCGACCAAAACTTGCCCAAATACTCTCTAAAATTCCCTAAATACAACCTATAGTCCTTATTTTTATCATAAATCCATCCTAAGGATCCCTTTTTATCAAATCAAAAGGAAGAACCCGAAGAAGAGGTAATGATTTAACCACCCCTTTTCAAGTTCCTTTCTTCTTCCACTTCTTCTATCTTTGTTATTAACATTCTAAAATAATAAATCCAGTTTATTATATATAATTTTATGTTATTATAAACATGTTACAACCATATTTTAGTATTCTATCCATCCTTTGAATGACATGTCACCATACGTGCGTACGTACGGCTTACCGTCTCCACGTCGTGGTGTAATTGTTATTCAAAACATTATTATTTGGATGATTATAATAATGATGTGTAATTAATTTAAATAATAAATATAACATTATAATGGTTCTGTATATATGATATAACATCCAATTAAATATTATTTTAATATCAAAAGAATTATATTGTCGCTCGTGCATACGTACGGGCTACCGTCTCCACGAACGCGATGAGATTCATTCCCCATCGTATCCATTCAAGTATAATTCTCATATTATGATTAATAATAGTATCTTAGGACTTTATATCATTCTATATATGAATAATATACAATCTATCCATGACAAACACGGCTTACGTAACAAAACATATAAAAGAAAATGAGTAAGTTAACATCCGAAACGACGATAATTCTAAGATATTATTAACAAATCAATGTTAAAAGATCATATATGATATCATATTAATGTATATGATTATTTTATAATTTAATAAAAATTATTTCACAATTATACATAAGTTTAACATACCCTCATCTAAGGAAATGTACAAGGTAAGGGGTTTTCATCTCACTCCTTATTCCCGTGAGATTCATGCCATATTGCCACTATTACCTTTTATGTGGTGTATGTACTTCCCATAATTGTATTCTTTGTGTAATACAGTTTAATTTTTGTGTATTTACATATTAATTGTATGATACCTCTTTCATGGGGTGTATGTTTCGTAAGTTACCAAATTGGTAAGGGTTATTTCACAATCTCTTCATTATCCGAGGTTGTTTATACGTAATTATCTACCGGGACCTTTTTATCATCCACATCCATGTTTCTTGAAAGTGTACTTCACAACATTCTTACTATTTTATAGAATATGGGTTAAAGTGATTTATAACCTTGTTTTAATTTTTTATAAGAAGTTTATAAAGGAATCTTTCCGTCGTTTTCCAAACAAGGTCCTTTTTAACCTTTTAGACAGAATTATGGTAAGAATGTTTTTTTAACTTATATGGTGGGTGCGGCTATTTTCTGCTGTTATAAAATTTTCGAAGCTTCCCTTACAAGATTATAAGGATATTTTCAAATTAAATGTTTTATTTTCTAATTATGTGACTTTTAAATGATTCTAAAATGAATATTTTAAGAATTTCTGAATGGTACTCTTTATCAAAATCAGAATTTTAAATGTTTTAAAGATTTATCTTTCTAAATATTTTTAATAAATGTCCATGTTTTCAAAATGATTTTAAGGATTTATTTATATGGACATTAATTGTTTGAAATGATATTTCTTTTCAAAAGTTTTGAAGTGGTATGGGACACTTTGATTCAAAAATTTATTTTAAATTACTTCATTAATAAATGTGTGCCTTTTAAATGATTTCAAAAAAAGAGATATTTCTCTAAAATAGTTTTGATTTCATCTATGTCAACATCCTTTGATGGATTTTAAGTTTATTTGAAATTGATTTATTATGATACAAAACATCCATATTGTTTTGATGTTTTTGTGATGTGTTTGACTGTGGATGTGTTATTCTTATACCATTCTTGGTTTATGGATGAACTATTTACTTTTCGTATGCTAGTTTTAATACGAATGTTTATGTTATGTTTGAACATTTTCATATGGAAATGCATTGGACTTAATATGTGATGGGTGGAGCCCGCTATAGCTCCTCGATGCATCGGTGGGTCTCATGAGACCAACTAGTGTCTTGGCACAAAGCCTTGGAAAAATCTTATTTGTAGTCTTGGCACGAGGCATTGGCTATGTGGTTTTGATAGTCTGGAATTATGCATTCCATCATTATGAAAGTGGTTATTGATATTGCATGTGAATATTCTATTAGTTGAATATCCATGTGAATAAGTAAATGGCATTATTTCATTTTATTTTTTCTATATTATGTTGATGTTCAAGTTTAAAAGGATTTTGTTTTAGTTATACATTGCCTTAAATGTTTATTCTTATTTATGAAAGTTTCCGCTATATTTTTATCCTTACTGGGAATTTGAGATCACCCCTTTTTCTATGTTTTATTTTTCCCCGGATGTGAAGAAGTATTTTATGAATGACCTGCAGGGATAGTATGAGGGGATATGAAGATAATATATTGTTGTAGTTTTTCACTTATTGTTGTAATGTAAACTTTATGAATATATCTAGTGTTTCCAAGGCTAATAAACTAATCGGTCTTTCTAGACTTGATATTTCTTGTGATCATGCCAATGTTATGTAATAATGCACCAACTCGGGGTATCTAGGGTTGGGGCGTTACAGAACCAATGTTACAATCATAGAGATGATAGGTTTCTACGTACGCATGAGTAACGTTCCCATTTTTAAATGATCATTATGGAAAGATGGAGAGTAACATTTATTTTTCAAAAGTTACCATTATATAATATATACCATATTATTTAATCATATATAATTATATATATATATTTCTTCTGATGTGAAATTAATCACATCTCTTTGAGGAAGCGGTAGTCCCCACATCCACAAACGATGTTATCGCTTTTTTAGTATGTGAAAATGTCTTAATGAAAATGATATATTATATTTAAAAAAAGGTAATTTTTTCATGAATATCATATAGATGTTATTTATTTCTTATATTTTTAATTAAAACATTACTTTATACGTTTCATTTAATTTTTGAACGTATTGCATCACTTTGAGAAGGTGGTAGTCCACACCTCCACCAATGATGTTATCGTATTTAAAAAAATAGAAGGAATGAAGGTATGTGTCATATAAAAATTGAATAAGTATTAATAAAACATAAATATAATTTATATAGTAATGTTATTAAATAATAATATAACAATAATAATATAATTGGTGGAGAAAGAAATAAAACATAAACGCAAATTGAAGAATGTTACCTCTTTTCAGGTACCTCCTTTTGGTTTTCACCAAAGGGATTCCTTGGTTGAATTTATTCCCAAAGTGAGGACTCTTGGATAAGGGGAGGTAAGTTGGGAGATTATTTTTTCATCTTTTTTATGATCCAAATGGATTGAGAAGTGTGAATATGTGAATAAGAGAGTAGGCCTTTTATAAGTGGAGAAAAGGACACATTGGGAATTCTTGAAAATATTTGAGTTCTCTCAATGCTTTACTTGTCCCCCAAGGGTAAAAAATCAACCATTATAGATATTTAGAGGTTTAATGGTTTAAATATGGCTATATAATACTTTTTATACAATTTTAGGTTTATTTTTACACCTTATATTCCAATTTTAGTAATCAATTATGCTTGTTTTTCATTAATCACTGTAATTATTTTTAATTAATTTCACTAATAATTTTGGTAAAAACATAATTCAACCTTATAAAAAATGAATTTATTATCATCATATGAATAAATAATATCATGTGTTGATATGATAAGTAAAGATTTTACTGAGTCCTATGGATTTGAAGGAAAGCAAGAGAAGAAAAGGATGGAAGAGAGAAATATGGGTAAAGGGAATAGGGAAAAGAAGAATTTTCCCATATGTGATAACTGTGGGAAGAATCACCCTAGAACTTACCTGAAAGGAATGAGAGTTTGTTATAAGTGTGGATGAAAAAAGCACAAAGTACATGCTTGCAAGGGTAAGAAAATGGTTTCAAATGTACAATGCTTAATTTACAAGGATTTTGGACACTATGCGAACCTATGCCCCAGTCATCAGACTATGCCGAAAATGATGCTATTGGATAATAATCAAGTTATGATACTACCACAGATGAAGAGGAATGATTAGAATACTTATGTTGATTATGTCATTTGAGTGTTGTATCAACAATGTACTTTTTATAATAATTATGGAGTATATAAGGATTGTACTGCAGTACTATTTCATTAAGGACTTGAGATTGTGTGGAACAAGGAAAAGGGACTCAATAGCAGGTTAAATTTTTGAAAAATATATGGTTTAGAGAAAGATAAACCATAATATGGTTCTGATATCGAGGTAATGATTTTAGAATAATGCATGATTGATTTTTATAAATTATATTGGATATTCTTGACTACCTTGAAACTGATTAATGCTTTGTATATTCCATCATTGTTGGGGTTTACAACATTTTTGGATTGAAGGAGTATATCTATTATTATTTACGTAATAAGGGATCATGAATGTAATAAATAAGGTTTTATGGTAATTCAGGATGTTGCAGTGTTTTAAAAAGAATACATGATGAAGGTGTTCAGATGTTATTATGCTGCAAAAGGATCTTTATCGTGTTTACCTTCCTTATAAATTTTGGACTGAAGTATTTTGGATAGTTCTAGTTTGGATTATTTTGGATTTCCATAAAAAAGGACAACCCTGAGGTCGGGCGTCAACCTGTCGCGTCCGGCAAGGCCGTGAGACTTGAACCCACAACCGAAGGGTGACAAGGGTGTATCACCTACCACTGACCCACAAGATGTCCTGGATTGAATAATGTCTTTTTTTAATGGTTCTGATAGATGAATTATAAATTCATTTTTTTAACCCTATATGAATAGGAAAAATAGAAAATTATTTTTAAGTTCTATTATCTTTTAGAGTGAAAGATGAGTTTGTGGTAGAACTTATTTAATGGATGAGACTCTACTTGTCAAGTATATATTTTTATTCTTCTCTTATTAAATGAAGAAATTAATTCTTATACTTTAGTGAAGGGATCTTAAAACAAAAAAAATGTGTTATCCAAATACCATATGTTTTGCTGAACCGATGGTATTCTAAATCATCAGAGATTGATGAATTTAAGGACCTCAATTTTACACTTGTTTGTGATTGATGAACTCAATCACTACCTATAAATATTTATATTTTTCCTCCAATTATTTGTCTCTAATTGACACCAATTTTCTCCAAATAGAGATCATAAAATGTTGTTGACCCTTTCATTTCACTTTTCCTCTTATTAAGACTTAATTTTATTAATCCAATTTCTGATGTGGGTTTTCCCACAATGATATTTTCTATATTCAACCTTTTATTTTCTAAGAACAATTTCAAATTGTGAGGACTCAATTTATTTAATTAGGGGATAATGTAACACCCCAAGCTTCCATGGTATTCTTTCCTTTGAATAATACAGTAGCGTTTGTTATACGCAACTTCGAGTTCTAACACACACCACAACCAATCAAACTAGCTGTTACGAATAGTAATACCTACTTTTTAAAATTTTATAAATTTTATCTCTCAATATGGACTTAATTTTGGGATTCAGAATATCGAATTTAGCCTAAGGTGAAATTTTGGTACTTTTCGGATAACTTTAATATTTTGATGAATAGTGAAAATTACTCAATTTTAATTAAAAACTTTTTCAATAAAAATAATTAATAGAGATAAATTATGAATTTGAGTGGTTTTAAAGTATATTTAGAATATATTTTTACCATTTAATACAATTTTTTTCATTTGAAATAATTTCACAATTAAACCGAACATAAACAAGTATCAATCTTTTGATAGTTATTATATCTTAAAAACACGCTTTTTGTTTTGACAGCGGGAATTAATTTTAAATTAACTTCTGCCACTTATTTTTTTTGAATATGGAAAAATGGATTCCATATTTGGAATCAGGATGTCAAAATTTTTTAAATAGATAACTTTTATTTTTAGACATTTTGAATAATTATTTCGGTAAATATTTTATTTACCATGGTTAAAAGGTAAATCCGGTAAATAAGGGTTACAAAATAATATTATAATAATATTAAATTACCCTAAAACGTGTCTTACCCTTATTGGTGGAAAACTGTCCGACCATGGGAATATTTGGGTCGATTTTGGGACCCCATGGAGCCACTTGTAGGTGATAGGGACACTTTATTTTAATTAAGTTAAAATAAATACAAAAATGAAATAAGAATATATCTTTCTGAAAAACAATTTTTACATAGGGTTCTATATGTTTTATTTTCGACTATAAATATTCATTAGAAAGATAAAAAGATTTAATACATAATGGGATTTTATTTATAATTTTTAAACATTATATAAAATAATTTATTTATGACAAAATGGTGATGCAGTAATTACCTAATTAATGAAAAATTAGAATAATTGATATTATAAATACCCAAATAAATGTAATTTGAGACTTTTTATAAATACAAAAAAATTTCTAGGATAATAGGAAATGTTAGGATGGATTTAATTAACTTTTTTCGAAGTAATAATTCAGTTATGATTTAAAAAAATTCAATTATTGAATTGTGTCAAAATTGACATAAAAGAGTTTTTAAAACAAATATTATATTATTAATTGATATTAAATTCCTAAAAATCTAAGGTTCGGCCAAGATACTTATATAATGATATTTGTATCATTAATGGACCACAAGGGGGTTTCTTGTATGTATATGGTTTGTTTATTAACAATATAATATAAAAATACAAAGTGACATGGTACGTGTCAAACTAATTAACTAAGAGTTAAAACTAAAAGATAAGGTTAATATACTAATCCAAACCTGTATAAATTCTATTGTTTTAGTGTTTTTATACCCCTCCCAACCTTAACATTTAAATAATCCACTTTGGAGCCATTATAAACCGAATATGAATTTATTATAAAATAATATTTCTAGCATTTTAAAAGGTGCCCCTCACCCCTCTTATAAAAGGGAACTCCCCCTTCTCATTACATCACACCTTCAAAGCCTTTTGGTTTGGACAAAACCTTCCCAAATACTCTCTAAACTTCCCTTACTACAACCTAGAAGCCTTATTTGGATCAGAAATCCAACCTATGGAGCCTTTTTGATCAAATCAAAAGAAATAACCCGAAGAAGAGGTAATGATTTCACCACCCCTTTTCAAGATCCTTTCTTCTTCCACTTCTTCTATCTTTGTTATTACCATTCTAAAATAATAACTACAGCATATTATATATACATTTATGTTATTATTAACATGGTACAACCATATTTTAGTATTCTATTCATCCTTTGAATGACATGTCACCATACGTGCGTACGTACGGCTTACCGTCTCCACGTCGTGGTGTAATTGTTATTCAAAATATTATTATTTGTATGGTTATAATAATGATGTGTAATTCAAGTAAATAATAAATATAACATGATAATGGTTTTTTATATATGATATACCATCCAATTTAATATTATTTTGATATCAAAACAATGATATTGTCGCTCGTGCGTATGTACGGGCTACCTTCTCCACGAACGCGATGAGATTCATTCCCCATCATATCCATCCAAGTATAATTCTCATTTGATGATTAATAATAGTATATAAGGACTTCATATCATTCTAGATATAAATAATATACAACCTATCCATTACAAACATGGCTTATTTAACAAAACATATAAAAGAAAATGAGTAATTTGACACCCGAAATGACGATAATTCTAAGATATTATTAACAAATCAATGTTAAAAGATCATATATGATATCATATTAATGTATATCATTATTGTATAATTTAATAAAAACTATTTCACCATTATACAGGAGTTTAACATACCCTCATCCAAGTAAAATTACAAGTTAAGGGTTTTCATCTCACTCTTTATTCCCGTGAGATTCATGCCATATTGCCACTATTACCTTTTCTATGGTATATGTACTACCCATAATTTTATTCTTTGTGTAATACAGTTTAATTTTTGTATATTTACATATTAATTGTATGATACCTCTTTCATGGGGTGTATGTTTCGTAAGTTACCAAATTGGTAAGGGTTATTTCACAATCTCTTCATTATCCGAGGTTGTTTATACGTAATTATCTACTGGGACCTCTTTATCATCCACATCCATGTTTCTTGAAAGTGTACTTCAAAACATTCTTACTATTTTATAGACTATGGGTTAAAGTCATTATACCCTTTTTTGACTTTTTTATAATAATTTTATAAAGGAATCTTTCCGTCGTTTTCCAAACAAGGTCCTTTTTAACCTTTTCGGCAGAATTAAGGTAAGAATGTTTTTTTTAACTTATACGATGGGTGCGGCTATTTTCCGCCGTTATAAAATTTTCGAAGATTCCCTTACAAGCTTATAAGGATATTTTCAAATTAAATGTTTTATTTTATAATTATGTGACTTCTAAATGATTTCAAAATGAATATTTTAAGAATTTCTGAAAGGTAATCTTTATCAAAATAAGAATTTTAAATGTTTTAAATATTTATCTTTCTAAATATTTTTAATTAATGTCCATGTTTTCAAAATGATTTTAAGGATTTATTTATATGGACAAGAATTTTTTGAAATGACATTTCTTTTCAAAATTTTCGAAGTGGTATGGGACACTTTGATTCAAAAATCTCTTTTAAATTACTTCCTTAATAAATGTGTGACTTTTAAATGATTTAAAAAAAGATATTTCTCTCAAATAGTTTTGTTTTCATCTATGTCAACATCCTTTCATGGATTTTAAATTTATTTGAAGTTGATTTATTATGATACAAAACTTCCATATTGTTTTGAATTTTTTGTGATGTGTTTGATTGTGGATGTGTTATTATTATTCCATTCGTGGTTTATGGATGAAGTATTTACATTTCGTATACTAGTTTCAATACGAATGTTTATGTTTAGTTTGAACCTTTTCATATGGGAATGCATTGGACTTAATATTTGATGGGTGGAGCCCGTTATAGCTCCCTAATGCATCGGTAGGTCTCATTAGACAAACTAGTATCTTGTAACAAGGCCTTGGCAAAATCTTATTTGTAGTCTTGGCATGAGGCCTTGGCTATGTGGTTATGATAGTCTGACATTATGCATTCCATCATTATGAAAGTGGTTATTGATATTGCATATGAATATTCGATTAGTAGAATATCAATGTGAATAAGTAAATGAAATTATTTCATTTTGTTTTTGCCATACTATGTTGAAGTTCAAGTTTAAAAGGCTTTTGATTTAGTTATACATTTACTTAAATGTTTATTCTTATTTATAAAATTTTCCTCTATATTGTTATCCTTACTAGGCATTTGAGCTCACCTCTTTTTCTATGTTTTATTTTTCCCAAGATGTGAAGAAGTATTTTATGAATGGACGGCAGGGATAGTATGAGGGGATATGAAGACAATATATTGTTGTAGTTTTTCACTTATTCATGTAATGTAAACTTTATGAATATATCTAGTGTTTCCAAGGCTACTAAACTAATCGGTATTTCGTGACTTGATCTTTCTTGTGATCATGCCAATGTTATGTAATAATTCACCAACTCTAGTTATCTAGGGTCGGGGCGTTACATTTGGTATCAGAGGCGGAACCCAACCTTAATTGTAGCGCACTGCCTGGGATGAGATGTAGAGCCCCCCAATGAGGGTGTTGTGCTCTAAAGGGGGGGTTGTAACATCCACAAATGATAAAGGGTTAAATGACTAAATGATAAGACTCATATCAACAAGGTGCACCTTCCTTTTCGAGAGCCTGTCTGATTAGAACTCCATAGTTAAGCGTGTTTGGCCTGGAGTAGTGATCTGGATAGGTGACCCCCTTGGAAGTTTCCCAGGGTGTGTTTCAGTGAGGACAAAGCACACTAGAAAGTACATGTGTTGGCCTGTGGTGAATGTCATTTTTCAGATGACCCGTTCGGGCATGTGGGTGGACCCTGGGGTGGGCCCCACATGTCTGCGGGGCAACTTTTGGTACCGGTAGGCCAGGACCCAACGACCACGTTAAGGCGGGGTGTCTGTGTTGTCACCGGGGCCCGTTTGTTACAGTTGGTATCAGAGGAAGTTTAGTAAAAACCTTGGAAGCTATATTTAGATAAATTCTGATTAGAGCACATAGATCTAAGATGGACTTTTAGGATTAGTATAGAAGAACTTCCAAAAATTTTGGTATTGTAGAAATTTTGTGAGTTTTCTGAGCAATACATCCGTGTCTGGATACGAGCAGGTAGAGGCGGCTCTGGCACAGATGTACCTAGGGGTAAAACCCGAAAACACCGCTTTGAGCTAGACTCGAACGGGAACTGGTGCACGACAACGAGACTTGCTTCACTCTTGGTTATGACACTCCCGGGGGATATGCATGGATATTCTCATTTTCTTTACAATCAATTATGAAGGGTTTATGAGTATACACTTCCTCAAAGGAGACATTTTTATGATTATGGATTATATTCATAAACTATTTAATTTATGTTATGTGTTTTACAAGTTTGGTATTAGGTATTGTTATTCATAAACTAATCTAGTGTATGCCATTGTTTATAAATCGCGCCCAGTAGAAGGAATGAGTACTCCAGCAATGCACATGATCCAATGAGAAAGAAGTATCATATCTTTCATGGTCTTAATCCATAATTTATAAGAGAAATAGTCTCCCATGTATTATCATCATATGAAGAAACAATATCATTGTTGATATAATAAGTAAATATTTTACTAAGTCCTATGGCTTTGAAGGGAAGCAAAAGAAGAAAAGGATGGAAGAGAGAAAGATGGATAAAGGGAAGAGGGAAAAGAAGAATTTTCCCATATGTGATAACTGTGGGAAGAAACACCCTAGAACTTCCCTGAAAGGAATGGGAGTTTTTTATAAGTGTGGATGAAAAAGGCACAAAGTACGTGACTACAAGGGTAAGAAAAAGGTTTCAAATGTACAATGCTTCATTTACAAGGAGTTTGTAAACTATGTGAACCTATGACCCAGCCATCAGACTATGCCACAAATGATGCTATTGGATAATAATCAAGTTATGATACTACCACAAATGAAGAGGAATGATTAGAGTTCTTATGTTGATTATGTCATTTGAGTGTTGATCAACAATGTACTTGTTATAATAATTATGGAGTATATAAGGATTTTACTACAGTACTATTTCATTAAGGACTTGAGATTGTGTGGAACAAAGAAAAGTGACTCAATAACAGGTTAAATTTTTGGAAAATATATGTTTGAGAGAAAGATAAACCATAATATGGTTCTGATACCGAGGTAGTGATTTTAGAATAATACATGATTGATTTGGATAAATCATATTGGATATTCTTGACTACCTTGAAACTGATTAATGATTTTTCTATTCCATCATTGTTGGGGTTTACAACATTTTTGGATTGAAGGAGTATATCTATTATTCATTAGGAATAAGGGATCATGAATGTAATCAATAAGGTTTTATGGTAATTCAGGATGTTGTAGTGTTTTAAAAGAATACATGATGAAGGTGTTCACATGTTATTACGTGGAAAAAAGGATCTTTATTGTGTTTACCTTCCTTATAAATTTTGGACTGAAGTATTTTGGATAGTTCTAGTTTGGATTATTTTTGATTTCCATAAAAAGGACAACCTTGAGGTCGCGTGGCAACCCGTCGCGTCCGGCAAGGCTGCGAGACCTGAACCCACAACCGAAGGGCGACAAGGGTGTATCACCTACCACTGATCCACAAGATGTCCTGGATTGAATAATGTTGTTTTTTAATGATTCTTCTAGATGAATTATAAATTCATTTTTTTAACCCTATACGAATAGGATAAATAGAATATTATTTTTAAGTTCTATTATCTTTTAGAGTGAAAGATGAGTTTGTGGCAGAACTTAGTTAAAGGATGAGACTCTAATTTTCAAGTATATATTTTTCTTCTTCTCTTATTCAATGAAGAAATTAATTCTTATACATTAGTGAAGGGATCTTAAAACAAAAAAAAATGTGTTATACGAATACCATTTGTTTTGATGAACTGATGGTATTTTAAATCATCATAGATTGATGAATTTAAGGCCCTCAATTTTACACTTGTTTGTGATTGATGAACTCAATCACTATCTATAAATATTTACTTTTTTCATCCAATTATATGTCTCTAATTGAAAACAATGGTCTCCGAATAGAGATCATAATTTGGTGGTGACCCTTTCATTTCTCTTTTCCTCTTATTAAGACTAAATTTTATTAACCCAATTTCTGATGTGGGTTTTCCCACAAAGATATTTTCTATATTCAACCTTTTATTTTCGAAGAACAATTTCAAATTGTGAGGAGGAAATTTATTGAAGTAGGGGATAATGTAACACCCCAAGCTTCCCTGGTACTCTTTCCTTTGATTAATACAGTAGCGTGTGTTATACGCAACTTTGAGTTCTAACACACACCACAACCAATCAAACTAGCCGTTATGAATAGTAATACCTACATTTTAAAATTTTATAAATTTTATCTCTCAAAATGGACTTAATTTTTGGATTACGAATATCTAATTTAGCCTAAGGTGAAATTTTGGTACTTTTTGGATAACTTTAATATTTTGATGAATAGTGAAAATTACTCAATTTTAATTAAAAACAACTTTTTTAATCAAAATAATTAATAGTGATAAATTAAGAATTTGAGTGGTTTTAAAGTATATTTAGAATATATTTTTACCATTTAATACAATGTTGGTAATTGGACAAAATTTTACAATTAAACCGAACATAAACAAGTATCAATATTTTGATAGTTATTATATCTTAAAAACATGCTTTTTGTTTTGATAGCGAGAATTAATTTTAAATTAACTTCTTCCACTTCTGTGTTTTGAATTTGGAAAATGGATTCCATATTTTGAATCAGTATGTCCAAATTGTGTAAATAGGTAACTTTTATTTTTAGACATTTTGAATAATTACTTCGGTAAATATTTTATTTACCATGGTTAAAAGATAAATCCGGTAAATAAGGGTTAAAAAATAATATTATAATAATACTAAATTACCCTAAAATGTGTCCTAACCTTATTAGTGGAGACATTTCCGATCATGGTAATATTTGGGTCGATTTTGGAACCCCATGGAGCCACTTGTAGGTGATAGGGACACTTTATTTTAATTAAGTTAAAATAAATACAAAAATGACATAAGCATATATCTTTGAGAAAAACAATTTTTACATAGGGTTATATATGATGGATTTTCGACTATAAATATTCATTATAAATCTAAAAAGATTTCAAACATAATGGTATTTTATTTATAATTTTTAAACATTATATAATTTAATTTATTTATGACATAATGGGAATGCAGTAATTACCTAATTAATGAAAAATTAGAATAATTGATATTATAAATACCCAAATAATTTTAATTTGAGACTTTTTATAAATACCAATAATTTTATAGGATAATATGACATGTTAGTATTGATTTAATTAACTTTTTTTGAAGTGATAATTCTGTTATGATTTTAAAAAGAATCAATTATTGAATAGTGTCAAAATTGACATAAAAGAGTTTTGAAAACAAATATTATATTATTAATTGATATTAAATTTTTAAAAATCTAATGTTCATCCAAGAGACTTATATAATGGTTGGTGTATCATTAATGTACCACATGGGGGTCGCTTGGATGTATATAGTAAGTTTATTAACAATATAATATAAAAATACAAAGTGACATGGTAAGTGTCAAACTAATTAACTAAGAGTTAAAACTAAAATATAAGGTTAATATAATGACCCAAACCTATCTAAGTTATATTTATTGAGTGGTTTTCAACCCATCCTAAACTTAAACTTTAAATAATCCACTTTGGAGCCATTAGAAACCGAATATGAATTTATTATAAAATAATATTTCTAGCTTTTCAAAAGGTGCCCCTCACCCCCATATAAAAGGGCACTCCCCCTTCTCATTACATCACACCTTAAAAGCCTTTTGGTGCGGCCAAACCCTACCCAAATACTCTCTCAACTTCCCTCAATACAACCTATAGGACTTAGTTTGATCATAAATCTAACCTAAGGAGCCCTTTTGATCAAATCAAAAGGAAGAACCTGAAGAAGAGGTAATGATTTCACCACCCCTTTTCAAGTTCCTTTCTTCTTCCACTTATTCTATCATTTTTATTACCATTCTAAAATAATAACTCCAGTATATTATATATAATTTGATGTTATTATAAACATGTTAGAACCATATTTTAGTATTCTATCCATCCTTTGAATGACATGTCACCATATGTGCGTACGTACGGCTTACTGTCTCCACGTCGTGGTGTAATTGTTATTCAAAAAATTATTATTTGTATGGTTATAATAATGATTTGTAATTCATGTAAATAATAAATATACATGATAATGATTCTGTATATATGATATACCATCCAATTAAATATTATTTTAATATCAAAAGAATGATATTGTCACTCATGCGTACGTACAGACTACCGTCTCCACGAACGCGATGAGATTCATTCCCCATCATATCCATTCAAGTATAATTCTCATTTGATGTTTAATAATAGTATCTAAGGACTTGATATCATTCTGGATATTAATAATATACAACCTATCCATGAAAAACATGGCTTACGTAACAAAACATATAAAAGAAAATGAGTAAGTTAACACCCGAAATGACGATAATTCTAAGATATTATTAACAAATCAATGTTAAAAGATAATATATGATATCATATTAAAGTATATGATTATTGTCTAATTTAATAAAAATTATTTCACCATTATATAGGAGGTTAACCTACCCTCAACCAAGGAAAAGTACAAGGTAAGGGGTTTTCATCTCACTCCTTATTCCTGTGAGATTCATGTCATATTTCCACTATTACCTTTTTTTGGTGTATGTACTGCCCATAATTGTATTCTTTGTGTAATACACTTTAAATTTTTTGAATTTACATTTTAATTGTATAATACATCTTTCATGGGGTGTATGTTTCGTAAGTTACCAAATTGGTAAGGGTTATTTCACAATCTCTTCATTATCCGAGGTTGTTTATACGTAATTATCTACTGGGACCTCTTTATCATACACAACCATGTTTCTTGAAAGTGTACTTCAAAACATTCTTACTATTTTACAGAATATGGGTTAAAGTAATTTATACCCTTGTTTTACTTTTTTATAAGAATTTTATAAAGGAATCTTTCCGTTGTTTTCCAAACAAGGTCCTTTTTAACCTTTTCGACAGAATTAAGGTAAGAATGTTTTTTTAACTTATAGGGCGGGTGCGGCTATTTTCCGCCGTTATAAAATTTTCTAAGCTTCCCTTACAATATTATAAGGATATTTTCAAATTAAATGTTTTATTTTATAATTATGTTACTTTTAAATGATTTCAAAATGAATATTTTAATAATTTTTGAAAGGTACTCTTTATCAAAATCAGAATTTTAAATGTTTTAAATATTTATCTTTCTAAATATTATTAATTAATGTCCATGTTTTCAAAATGATTTTAAGGATTTATTTATATGGATATGAATTTTTTTAAATGATATTTCTTTTCAAAAGTTTCGAAGTGGTATGGGATTCTTTGATTCAAAAATCTATTTTAAATTACTTCCTTAATAAATGTGTGACTTTTAAATGATTTCAAAAAAGAGATATTTCTCTCAAATAGTTTTGATTTCATCTATGTTAACATCCTTTGATGTATTTTAAGTTTATTTGAAGTTGATTTATTATGATACCAAACTTAATTATTGTTTTGAGGTTTTTGTGATGTGTTCGACTGTGGATGTGTTATTCTTATACCATTTGTGGTTTATGGATGAAGTATTTACATTTCGTATGCCAGTTTCAATACGAATGTTTATGTTGTGTTCGAACCTTTTCATATGGGAATGCATTGGACTTAATATTTGATGGGTGGAGCCCGCTATAGCTCCCGGATGCATCGGTATGTCTCATTAGACAAACTAGTGTCTTGGAACAAGGCCTTGGAAAAATATTTTTTGAAGTCTTGGCATGAGGCCTTGGCTATGTGGTTATGATAGTCTTACATTATGCATTCCATCATTATGAAAGTGGTTATTGATATTTCATGTGAATATTCGATTAGTATAATATCAATGTGAATAAGTAAATGGCATTATTTCATTTTATTTTTTCCATACTATGTTGAAGTTCAAGTTTAAAAGGCTTTTGTTTTAGTTATGCATTGCCTTAAATGTTTATTCTTATTTATGAATGTTTCTGCTATATTGTTATCCTTACTAGGCATTTGAGCTCACCCCTTTTTCTATGTTTTATTTTTCCCAGGATGTCAAGATGTATTTTATGAATGACCTGCAGGGATAGTATGAGGGGATATGGAGACAATATATTGTTGTAGTTTTTCACTTATTGATGTAATGTAAACTTTATGAATATATATAGTGTTTCCAAGGCTACTAAACTAATCGGTATTTCGAGACTTGATCTTTTTGTGATCATGTCAATGTTATGTAATAATTCACCGACTCTGGGTATCTAGGGTTGGGGCGTTACATTTGGTATTAGAGGAGGAACCCAGCCTTAAGTGTAGCGCACTGCTTGGGTTGAGATGTAGTGCCCCCAACGAGGGTGTTGTGCTCTAAAGGGGGGGTGATTGTAACATCTGCAAATGATAAAGGGTTAAATGACTAAATGATATGACTCATATCAACAAGGTGCACCTTCCTTTTCGGGAGCCTGTCTGTTTTGAACTCCACAGTTAAGCGTGCTTGGCCTGGAGTAGTGATCAGGATGGGTGACTCTCTGGGAAGTTTCTCAGGGTGTGTGTGAGTGAGGACAAAGCACACTGGAAAGGACATGTGTTGGCCTATGGGGAATGTCATTAGTCAGATGACCCGTTCGGGAATGTGGTTGGACCCTGGGGTGGGCCCCACATGTCTGCGGGGAAACTGGTGGTACCTGGTAGGCCAGGACCCGATGACCATGTTAAGGTGGGGTGTCTGTGTTGTCACCGGGGCCCGGTTATTACAGTTGGTATTAGAGGAAGTTTAGTACAATCCTTGGAAGCTATATTTAGATAAACTATGATTAGAGCACATAGATCTAAGATGAACTTTTAGGATTTGTATAGAATAACTTCCTAGAATTTTGGTGTTGTAGAAATTTTGTGAGTTTTCTAAGAAATACATCCCTGTCTGGATACGAGCAGGTAGAGGCAGCTCTGGCACAGATGTACCTAGGGGTAAAACCCAAAAACACCGCTTTGAGCTAGACTCGAACGGAAACTGGTGCACGACAACGAGTCTTGTTGCACTCTTGGTTACGACACTCCTAGGGGATATGCTTAGGATAATTCTCATTTTCCTTACAAACAATTATGAAGGATTTATGAGTATATACTTACTCAAAGGAGACATTTTTATTATTATGGATTATATTCATAAACTATTTAATTTTTGTTATGTGTTTTACAAGTTTGGGATTAGGTATTTTTATTCATAAACTAATCTAGTGTATGACATTGTTTAGAAATGGCGCCCAGTAGAATGAATGAGAACTCCAACAATGCACATGATCCAAAGAGAAAGAAGGATCATATCTTTCATGGTCTTAAGACATAATTTATAAGAGAAATAGTCTCCCATATATTATCATCATATGAAGAAATAATATCATGTGTTGATATGATAAGTAAAGAGTTTACTGATTCCTATGGCTTTGAATGGAAGCAAGTGAAGAAAAGGATGGAAGAGAGAAATATTGATAAAGGGAAGAGGGAAAAGAAAAAGTTTCCCATATGTGATAACTGTGGGAAGAAACACCCTAGAACTTGCCTGAAAGGAATGAGAGTTTGTTATAAGTGTGGATGAAAAAGGCACAAAGTACGTGACTGAAAGGGTAAGAAAATGGTTTCAAATGTAAAATGCTTAATTTACAAGGAGTTTGGACACTAAGATAACCTATGTCCCAGTCATCAGACTATGCCGCAAATGATTCTATTGGATAATAATCATGTTATGATACTACCACAGATGAAGAGGAATGATTAGAGTTCTTATGTTGATTATGTCATTTGAGTGTTGTATCAATAATGTACTTGTTATAATAATTATGGAGTATATAAGGATTGTACTGTAGTACTATTTCATTAAGTACTTGAGATTGTGTGGAACAAAGAAAAGTGACTCAATAGCAGGTTAAATTTTTGGAAAATATATGGTTAAGAGAAAGATAAACCATAATATGGTTCTGATACTAAGGTAGTGATTTTAGAATAATTCATGATTGATTTGGATAAATTATATTGGATATTCTTGACTACCTTGAAACTGATTAATGATTTGTATATTCCATCATTGGTGGGGTTTACAACATTTTTGGATTGAAGGAGTATATCTATTATTATTTAAGTAATAAGGGATCATGAATGTAATCAATAAGGTTTTATGGTAATTCAGGATGTTGCAGTGTTTTAAAAGAATACATGATGAAGGTGTTCACATGTTATTACGCCGCAAAAAGGATCTTTATTGTGTTTACCTTCCTTATAAATTTTGGACTAAAGTATTTTGGATAGTTCTAGTTTGGATTATTTTGGATTTCCAGAAAAAGGACAACCCTGAGGTCGGGCGGCAACCTGTCACGTCTGGCAAGGCAGCGAGACTTGAACCCACAGCTGAAGGGAAACAAGGGTGTATCACCTACTAGTGACCCACGTGGTGTCCTGGATTGAATAATGTCGTTTTTTTAATGGTTCTGCTAGATGAATTATAATTTCATTTTTTTAACCCTATACGAATAGGATAAATAGAATATTATTTTTAAGTTCTATTATCTTTTAGAGTGAAAAATGAGTTTGTGGAAGAACTTAGTTAAAGGATGAGACTCTACTTGTCAATTATATATTTTTCTTCTTCTCTTATTCAATGAAGAAATTAATTCCTATACTTTAGTGAAGGGATCTTAAAAAAAATGTGTTATCCGAATACCATATGTTTTTCTGAACCGATGGTATTCTAAATCATCATAGATTGAAGAATTTAAGGCCCTCAATTTTGCACTTGTTTGTGATTGAGGAACTCAATCAATACCTATAAATATTTATGGTTTTCCTCTAATTATATGTCTCTAATTAACACCAATGTTCTCCAAATAGAGATCATAATTTGTTGGTGACCCTTTCATTTCTCTTTTCTTCTTATTAAGACTAAATTTTATTAACCCAATTTCTGATGTGGGTTTTCCCACAAAGATATTTTCTATATTCAACCTTTTATTTTCGAACAATAATTTCAAATTGTGAGGACGCAATTTATTGAAGGAGGGGAGAATGTAACACCCCAAGCTTCCACGGTACGCTTTCCTTTGAATAATATAGTAGTGTGTGTTATACGCAACTTCGAGTTTAACACACACCACAACCAATCAAACTAGCCGTTATGAATAGTAATACCTAATTTTTAAAATTTTATAAATTTTACCTCTCAAAATGAACTAAATTTTTGGATTCCGAATATTGAATTTAGCCTAAGGTGAAATTTTTGTACTTTTCGGATAACTTTAATATTTTGATGAATAGTGAAAATTACTCAATTTTAATTAAAAACAACTTTTTTAATAAAAATAATTAATAGTGATAATTTATGAATTTGAGTGGTTTTAAAGTATATTTATAATATATTTTTACCATTTAATACAATGTTGGTCATTAGACATAATTTCACAATTAAACCGAACATAAACAAGTATCAATCTTTTGATAGTTATTATATCTTAAAAACATGCTTTTTGTTTTGACAGCGGGAATTAATTTTAAATTAACTTATGCCACTTATTTGTTATGAATTTGGAAAAATGGATTCCATATTTGGAATCAGGATGTCCAAATTTTGTAAATAAGTAACTTTTATTTGTAGACATTTTGAATAATTACTTCGGTAAATATTTTATTTACCATGCTTAAAAGGTAAATCCGTTAAATAAGGGTTAAAAAATAATATTATAATAATACTAAATTACCCTAAAATGTGTCCTAACCTTATTGGTGGATAACTTTCCCACCATGGGAATATTTGGGGCGATTTTGAAACCCCATGAAGCCACTTGTAGGTGATAGGGACACTTTATTTTAATTAAGTTAAAATAAATACAAAAATGACATAAGCGTATATCTTTGTGAAAACAAATTTTTACATAGGGTTATATATGTTTGATTTTCGACTATAAATATTAATTATAAAGATAAAAAAATTTCATACATAATGGTATTTTATTTATAATTTTTAAACATTATATAATATAATTTATTTATGACAAAATGGTGATGCAGTAATTACCAAATTAATGAAAAATTTGAATAATTGATATTATAAAAACCCAAATAAATGTAATTTGAGACTTTTTATAAATAAAAATAATTTTCTAGGATAATATGACATGTTAGGATTGATTTAATTAACTTTTTATGAAGTAATAATTCTTTTATGATTTTAAAAAAAATCAATTATTGAATAGTGTCAAAACTGACATAAAAGAGTTTTTAAAACAAATATTATATTATTAATTGATATTAAATTCCTAAAAATCTAAATATCGGCCAAGATACTTATATAATGATAGTTGTATCATTAATGGACCACATCGGGGTCTCTTGGATGTATATAGTAAGTTTATTAACAATATAATATAAAAATACAATGTGACATGGTAAGTGTCAAACCAATTAACTAAGAGTTAGAACTAATAGATAAGGTTAATATACTAACCCAAACCTGTCTAAATTATTATGATTGAGTATTTTTATACCCATACCAACCTTAACCTTTAAATAATCCACTTTGGAGCCATTAGAAACCGAATATGAATTTATTGTAAAATAATATTTCTAGCTCTTCAAAAGGTACCCCTCACCCCTCTTATAAAAGGGCACTCCCCCTTCTCATTACATCACACCTTCAAAGCCTTTTGGTTCGGCCAACCCCTACCCAAATAATCTCTAAACTTATCTCACTACAACCTATAGGCCTTAGTTTGATCATAAATCCAACCAAAGGAGCCCTTTTGATCAAATCAAAAGAAAGAACCCGAAGAAGAGGTAATGATTTCACCACCCCTTTTCAAGATCCTTTCTTCTTCCACATCTTCTATATTTGTTATGACCATTCTAAAATAATAAATCCAGTATATTATATATACATTGATGTTATTATAAACATGGTACAACCATATTTTAGTATTATATCCATCCTTTGAATGACATGTCATCATACGTGCATACGTACGGCTTACCGTCTCCACGTCGTGGTGTAATTGTTATTCAAAACATTATTATTTGGATGGATATAATAATGATGTATTATTCATGTAAATAATAAATATAACATGATAATGGTTCTCTATATATGATATAAAATCCAATTAAATATTATTTTAATATCAAAAAAATGATATTGTTGCCCGGGCGTACCTACGGGCTACCGTCTCCACGAACTCGATGAGATTCATTCCCCATCGTATCCATTCAAGTATAATTCTCATTTGATGATTAATAATAGTATCTAAGTACTTGATATCATTCTATATATTAATAAGATACAACCTATCCATGAAAAACATGGATTACATATCAAAACATATAAAAGAAAGTGAGTAAGTTAACACCCGAAACGACAATAATTCTAAGATATTATTAACAAATCATTGTTAAAAGATCATATATGATATCATATTAATGTATATTATTATTGTATAATTTAATAAAAATTATTTCACCATTATACATGAGTTTAACATACCCTCATCCAAGGAAAAGTACAAGGTAAGGGGTTTTCATCTCACTTCTTATTCCCGTGAGATTCATGCCATATTTCCACTATTACCTTTTCTGTGGTGTATGTACTTCCCATAATTGTATTATTTGTGTAATACAGTTTAATTTTTGTGTATTTACATATTAATTGTCTGATACCTCAATAATGGGGTTTATGTTTCCTAAGTTACCAAATTGGTAAGGGTTATTTCACAATCTCTTCATTATCCGAGGTTGTTTATACGTAATTATCTACTCTGACCTCTTTATCATCCACATCCATGTTTCCTGAAAGTGTACTTCAAATAATTCTTACTATTTTATAGAATATGGGTTAAAGTCATTTATACCCTTGTTTTACTTTTTTATAATAAGTTTATAAAGGAATATTTCCGTCGTTTTCCAAACAAGGTCCTTTTTAACCTTTTCGACAGAATTAAGGTAAGAATGTTTTTTTAACTTATACCGCGGGTGCGGCTATTTTCCGCCGTTATAAAATTTTCGAAGCTTCCCTTACAAGATTATAAGGATATTTTCAAAGTAAATTTTTATTTTATAATTATGTGACTTTTAAATGATTTCAAAATGAATATTTTAAGAATTTCTGAATGGTACTCTTTATCAAAATCATAATTTTAAATGTTTTAAAGATTTATCTTTCTAAATCTTTTTAATTAATGTCCATGTTTTCAAAATGATTTTAAGGATTTATTTATATGGACATGAATTTTTTGAAATGATATTTCTTTTCAGATGTTTTGAAGTGGTATGGTTCACTTTGATTCAAAAATTTCTTTTAAATTAATTCCTTAATAAATGTGTGACTTTTAAATGATTTCAAAAAAAGAGATATTTCCCTCAAATAGTTTTGATTTCATCTATGTCAACATCCTTTTATGGATTTTAAGTTTATTTGAAGTTGATTTATTATGATACAAAACTTCCATATTGTTTTGATTTTTTTGTGATGTGTTTGACTGTGGATGTGTTATTCTTATACCATTCGTGGTTTATGGATGAAGTATTTACATTTCATATGCTAGTTTTAATATGAATGTTTATGTTATGTTTGAACCTTTTAATATGGGAATGAATTGGACTTAATATGTGACGGGTGGAGTCCCCTATAGCTCCTTGATGCATCGGTAGGTCTCATTAGACAAACTAGTGTCTTGGCAAGGCCTTGGAAAAATCTTATTTGTAGTCTTGGCAGGAGGCCTTGGCTATGTGGTTATGATAGTCTAGCATTATGCATTCCATTATTATGAATGTGGTTATTGATATTGCATGTGAATATTCGATTAGTTCAATATCCATGTGAATAAGTAAATGGCAATATTTCATTTTATTTTTTCCATTCTATGTTGATGTTCAAGTTTAAAAGGCTTTTGTTTTAGTTATACATTGCCTTAAATGTTTATTATTATTTATGAAAGTTTCTTCTATATTTTTATCCTTACTGGGAATTTGAGCTCACCCCTTTTTCTATGTTTTATTTTTTCCCAGATGTGAAGAAGTAATTTATGAATGACCTGCAGGGATAGTATGAAGGGATATGAAGACAATATATTGCTGTAGTTTTTCACTTATTGATGTAATGTAAACTTTATGAATATATATAGTGTTTCCAAGGCTACTAAACTAATCGGTCTTTCTAGACTTGATATTTCTTGTTATCATGCCAATGTTATGTAATAATGCACCGACTCGGGGTATCTAGGGTCGGGGTGTTACAGAACCAATGTTACAATCATAGAGACGATAGTTTTGTACGTACGCATGAGTAACATTCCCATTTTTCAATGATCATTATGGAAAGATAGAGAGTGACATTTATTTTTCAAAAATTACCATTATATAATATATACCATATTATTTAATCATATATAATTATATATATATATATATATTTCTTCTGATGTGAAATTAATCACATCTCTTTGAGGAAGCGGTAGCCCCCACATCCACGAACGATGTTATCACATTTTTAGTATGTGAAAATGTATTAATGAAAATGATATATTATATTTACAAAAAGGTATTTTTTTCATGAATATCATATAGATGTTATCTATTTCATATATTTTTAATTAAAACTTTAATTTATACGTTTCATTTATTTTTTGAACATATTGCATCACTTTGAGGAGGTGGTAGTCCACACCTCCACCAATGATGTTATCGTATTTAATAAAAATGGATGGAATGAAGGAATGTGTCATATAAAAATTTCATAAGTATTAATAAAACATAAATATAATATATATACTAATTTTATTAAATAATAATATAACAATAATAATCTAATTGGTAGAGAAAGAAATAAAACATAAACACACATTGAAGAATGTTACCTCTTTTTCAGGTAACTCCTTTTGGTTTGCACCAAAGGGAGTCCTTGGTTGAATTTATGCCCAAAGTGACGAATCTTGGATAAGGGGAGGTAAGTTGGGAGATTATTGTTTCATCTTTTTGATGTTCCAAATGGATTGAGAAGTGTGAATATGTGAATAAGAGAGTAGGCCTTTTATAAGTGGAGAAAAGGACACATTGGGAATTCTTGAAAATATTTGAGTTCTCTCAATGCTTTACTTGTCCCCTAAGGGTAAAAAATCAACCATTATAGATATTTAGAGGTTTAATGGTTTAAATATGGATAGATAATACTTTTTATACAAGTTTATGGTTATTTTTACACCTTATATTCCAATTTTAGTAATCAATTAAGCTTGTTTTTAATTAATCACTGTAATTATTTTTAATTAATTTCACTAATACTTTAGGTAAAAATAATTCAACCTTATAAAAAATTATAAATTATTCTGATTAAAAATATAGAATAAATTTTCCAAAATTCCAGACACAAAATAAGCAGAATGAAATTTTAAATTAATCCCACAGATGGGATGACTAAGCAAGGTTTTAAAGTAAAAAAGTTCAGAAGTTTATTATGTTTTTCTATCTAAAATAAATTTAAGATTTCTTCAATGAAATAAATTGGTTTAAATTATATAAAATTGATCTAATTATACCTTAAATCCAATTAAAAAAAATTAACTATATAAATTATTTATCTGAAAAATCTATTTTCAATTAAAATCTGGTATCATTTACTACTCATCAAAATATGAAAGTTCTTAGAAAAATACACAAAAACAACCAAATTAAAATTTGAAAGTTTTATATAAAAAAATAATGTTTATTTTTTTATATAAAAATTATAAAACTATGATAATTATTTTTAAAACAAGTCTTTCATTAAAATGTGTTTAAACTGCCTTTTAAAAAAATACATCTTTTTCGGCTTGAAATTGGATTTATTCTTATCAAAATCCTATCAAACATAATGGATGAATTTCAAAAAATATATATTAAATATATAAAATATAAATTTCAATAATATATTTCAATAATAGTTATTAATTTGGTTTTTATAAAAAATTTCCATTCTGGTTATAATTTTTTTTTCATAAAACACAACCTTTATATTTATTTGGCATTTATTTTTGTTTCTAATTAATAGGTAACCAATGAATTAATTTTATAAACATGTTTAAATATTATTTTTTTAATGTAGTTAATAATATTCATCAATGTTATTATAATGTCTATGTTATAACTATAATGTTAAATAAATAATTCTAATAGTATATTTTTGTCAGATAACTCTCAGTTTTGTGTGTAACATAAGTCATCAAAGGGACTTGATTATGTGTATACAATAAGATAAACATGTTGTTTCAGGTGATGCAAGATAAAATATGTATTGTGTGTAAAACAATCTATTAAATAATTTAAATTAATTTGAAATAATATATTTCATAAAATTTCTAGTTGTTACATTCTACACCAATTAAAATGAATTTTTCTATAGAAATTATTCTTAGTTATCAAAGTATTTACATTTTTAGAATTAACTTATTAAAACCAAAATCATAAAAAGGGTTAAAAAAGTCCCCTTAAAAGTGGGAACATAAAATTCAATAGAAGTTATTCATAACAAGTATTCAACATGGGAAGAAATTTGGTGGGAATTTAAAATATTGATTTAGAAGGAAAAAATAATTCCAATGGAATTAAAAAGAGTCATAGATATTTTGGTCAATAGGGAGTCAATTATTTAAAAAAACCAAATAGGTGTGGAAAAGGTGTTTATATCATCTGAAAATATGGTAATAAGATAAAATTTTATTTAAAGATCCTTTTTCCTAATATTAAAGGATTTTTTCACAATTTAGAATTAAAACATAACAAAATATATTTAAATGAAAAGTGAATTTCATCCTTTACCACAATATTGTCTTTTTATCCAGATGATGAATATAAAAGATGAATTTTTCACACCTTAAGCACTAAAATAAAATTTTTAAGACAAAATAACCATTAAATGGATAGTCAATCTATTACACATATATTTAGACATTAACCAAAACCAAAAAGGTTAGAACATGGTATGATAATTCCCAAAATAATTAAACCTCCATATAATAAAATAATATTCAAAATTTAGTAGTAATACCCAAATTTGGGACTAAATAATTCCATATCCCTATATCCCAAATACACTCAATAAAATGAAAATTATATAGTGTACTATCCTCATGGATTATCTCATTCCTTCTAGATTTCAATCCTAAAATATGTATATTTTCTTTTTAAGTAACATTAGTCACCTATTCACCAAATCACTTTTCAATCCTGAGGTTATTTATATGATAAAACTTTCATTCCCATTATTACATCAATATCCAAGATCATATAAACCCTAAAGGTGATAAATACCTTAAAAATTAGTTTGGTAAAAATGAAAGGAATACTTCACATTAATCTAATATTTTACACATACTAAATCCTAATAAAATGTCTCCTAAAATGTCATTGATAAAATAAACATTTTTACTACTTAAAAACCTCTAATGTGGTGTCTTAAGACATTTAACTTATGGTAAACCTTAAGCTTATATTCCTATTAAGGTATGGATAACTCTTAAGATAACCTGATATGAAATAATCCAAATTTCCAAAGTTATCTAAACTGAGCTTTGATGCCTAATATAATAGCTCAAAACCCATATTCCTGAATCCTATACTGAAATCCATAAACAACTCAAGTACCTTTTAGGTTTATAGTTTTCAATAATTAGGAAAACCTCTTACGTAAACAACTCATATAAACTTGGACTCATAAGTTGTTAAAAGAACATTTCTACCATTTAACCCAGATTATTTATTTTACAATAGGTCATAAACATCATCCTTGGGAAAATATTTATAGGCATAAATCACGAAACATCATTCTTTCAAACTAGTGGAAAATGAAACATAATAAGGTGGATTTTAAATTCTCAGTGAGGGTAAACATAAGCATTAACAATTAAATGTCATCAATGTACATAAGACTACTTAATGGTATAATGGCAAAATAAAATTTCATGATCGATTCATAAAAGAAATAATACCCATAAATACCTATAGAATCAAATATGAAACAAGTAAAATTAAAGATTCATCATAATTAATAATCATGATCCATGGAATATCAATCGCAATCATTAGAAACATTATAGACCCATAGCAATCATAAAGAAACACATGAAGGTGTCTTAGGAAATCATTATACATTTCACTCTTATAAATGGAATAACCATATGGTTTACATCCACACATGTTACTCTTAAAAATGGAATACCCATATAGATAACACACATACCCAATGCATTGGAGGGATATCACATACCCACCCATCCTTGGTCTATCACAGAACCACTCGTTATTAGTTTATCACGTTTCCACCCATCATATGTCTAAGTACCATTTCAAAATAATCAAACATGAAATCTTTAATAAACTCATTGAAATAACCAAAAACCCCTTAATTAAACCCTGAAAAACAAAAAAGTTTCATTAACAATATCTTGGAAACTTTAATAACCCATGGAAATGAATTGGGTTCCATAAAAATCTTTTTGAAGTGTGATTAACCCATGGAATATAAGTGGGTTCCATAAAAATATCTTTAGAACATAATAAACCTATTAATAATAAATGAGTGTCATAAAAATATCTTTAGTAAATAATTAAACCATAAAAAATAAACTGGTTTCATAAGAATCTCTTTAGGACATAATCAACATGTGGATAAGAAATAGGTTTCATAACAATACCTTTCAAACAATATTAAAACATACAAAAGAGAAAGAGTATGGTATTAATACATGATATTCCAAATGGAGTATAAGTAAAAAAATGGTTGTTTATATTGACTAATATAAATTCCCTTAATGTAACATTAAAACCATTCATAAGGAAAATGATCTTTAAATATTACAAAGTGTTACATAATACTTTGAAACATTTGAATCATATTCCCCATGAAGGAATAAATTTATATGTAACATATAATATCATGAGAATAAGGAGATTCATGAAATAACATTTAAAATAAGAATTATATACATGCCAATGAGCCCGTACCCGAGTGGTAAGGGCTCCTGATTGACATCCAAGAGACAAAAGTTCAAAACCGGGTGGAGGAGAATTTTCTGGTACTATAGCAGGTACTCTAGTAGGTATTGTTCAGTACTATAGCATCCAGAACTATTCACCCTATTTGGGTCGTCGGGCCACTGGTTTGGGCCTATGGGTCTCAAGGGCATTCGGGCCATCAAAGACCTTCGGGCCATAGGGCCTTCGAGCCATTTAAGATCATGAAGTAGCCCAGTTCACACAAAGAATTCCCTAGAATAGGATCAAAGCAATAGTTCCGTCACCAGAAGAAAAGCTAACCGGATTGGAAGAATGAGTGGGTATGGAAACCGACATCGGTACTAAGCACCGTCCAGCTTTGTACGGGTCAATACTTGACGATAATCAATTCATGTGGGGAGATAAAGGTGATAAATGATGCAGAAGCTGGGGAGGGGTAGTTCTAGTGGGATGGGCCTCAGTTCATGTAATGATCATGGTATGCTTCTGGGCCTTCAGGTAATCTATTGTAGATCATGTTGGCCCTTGTGCCTTGGGCCTACGGGTCCTGTTCGGGTTCTCATTCAACCCCTAAAAGGGGGATTATCCTTAATAAAATAAAAAAATAAGGTCTCCGGTCTATTCTTAGGAATTATATACACCATAAAAATAATATAGGTTTATAAAATTACAAACTTCACAAAGAAGGAAAATTTTGATAACAATCCACTCTTTCTTGGGAAACATTCAAATCGTAAACCCCATGAAAGAATATTAATTAAATTAAAATTATAATATAATGAGAGATAATTAGATTCATGATATAACCTTTCAAATATGAATTATATACCCCTTATAAAAGAATATAGGTTTATAATATAACAAACATCGCAAAGAAGGAATACTGTCACAACAATCCATTTACACTAGGGTAACATTGACACTGTAAGCACCATGAAAGAATAATCATTAAATTAAAATAATATTATAATAATAAATAAATATATTCATTATATAATGTTTCAAAAATTAATTATATACACCTTATAAAAGAATATAGGCATATAACATAGAAAATTTCATAAATAAGGAAAATTGTGACAATAATCTATTACCTCTTTGGTGACTTTGAAACAGTAAAACCCATGAAAGAATAATCATTAAATGAAACTTATAAAATCATGGGAAATAATTATATTCATTATATAACTTGTAAAATGGTATGGGAATACACCTTATAAAATAATAATGTTGTGTAACATCAAGATATCCCTCAAGGAATGAAGATTGAGATGAAGTCCCTTTTTAATTGAGTAATTTTTGAATCATGAGTTCTATGAAAGAATAACATCAATCAAAAAAAATTTAATCAATAAATAAATAAAAAACATGATATAACAATTTATAGGGCATTAGATACATCATATTAAATTAAGTATGTGCAAAATAATAATTATGTCTCAATAGAATGTAAATTAAGACGAAACCCCTTACAACTGTTGTAACATCTAAATTAGAAACCCCATAGTAATAATAATCAAATTAAAAAATTAGGTACCACAAAGATAGAAAATAATTATATAATACATGAAAACAGGAATTATATAGACCACATAAAATAAATAAGTGGTGATTATGTTTTATTCCTCGTGAAAGTAAAAGTGAGAGAAGAATCCCATAATACTTGAGTAAATTTTGAAATCATGAGATGCATGAAAGAATAACATAAATAAAATTTTTAATATCATGAAATAAATTACATTTATGATATAAAATGTAATATTATAATTATATACACCACAAAAAATAAACTACGTGCATAAAATTATAATATGCCTCTCTGAAATGAAATTGAGACAAAAACCCTTACCTTGAGTCTGATTTGTCATTATTTTCCTCTATCTTCTTGAATAATAAACATATTTCAATTATTTACTTATTTTATAATATTTTCCAAGTTTATTATTACTTTTATTTTACTTATAAATAGGTTATATACAATTACTAAATCAATAATATTTCAGTTTTATGTTTTTCCCATATTCGGTTTATGTGTGAAAATTGACTTTGATAGGTCCATGATGGTCAAAGAGTTAATTATATAAAAATACCCAGAATAATAATCATGAAATAATTATAATATTATACATAAATTATTGTTTTAAAAACAACCTAGAAAGTTTTTTTTTGAAAAATGAACCAATGTTTCAATCATGGAGATGATAGGTTGTATGTATGCATGAGTAACGTTCCCATTTTTCAATGATAATTATGGAAAAAATGTAAGTAAATTTTATCTTTAAAGAATGATAATTATATCATATATACCATTTTATTTATTCATTTATAATTAAATATATAATTATTTTTATGTAAAATTATTCGCATCGCTTTGAGGTGGTGGTACTCCACACGTCCACAAATGAAATTATTCCTTTTTTATTGTGTGAAAAGGTAATAAAGGAAATGAAACATTATATTTTCAGAAAGGTAATTATGTAATTAATATCATATATATTATATTTATTTCAGATATTTTTAATTAAACACATCATTATTACATACTGTGTAATGTGTGAACGTATCACATCACTTTTAGAAGGTGGTAGTCCACACGTCTATAAACGATGTTATCCTATATACACAAAATGGAAGGCATGAAGGTATGTGTTTTATTAAAATTTAAAAAGTATTAATAAAACATATATATCATATATATCATATAAGAATATTGTGTCTATCATAATTCCCAACCCTGATATAGGGTAAAGGAAGAAAACGAACGACATCATTTCATGAGGTGGTAGTTTGACATACACATATAGTAATTTAGTTACCCATTTGATGGAAGTGTGTGTAGGTGTAGGTCAAAAACATAGCATAAAAAATCTCATTATATTTAGAATAATTATTTTATTTTATAATCATGTATTAATAATAATCCACTTGGTGGAGAAAGAAATAAAATAGAAATTCACATTGAAGAATGTTACCTCTTTTTCAGGTAACTCTTTTAGTTTGCACCAAAGGGCTTCTCTAGTTGGCTTTCTACCCAAATTTTTAACTCTTGGGTGATGTTATGGATGTTTAAAACTTAATTTTTAAGTATTTTTACAATAAAAAGTTCTTTATATGTTTGAATAAGGGAAGAGGGGTGGTGGCCTTTTATAAGTGGTGAAAATAACACATCAGGTATTCTTGAAAATATTTGAGTGCTCATTATGTTTTACTTTTCCCCCAAGCGTTAAAAATTTACAATTATAGATACTTATAGGTTTACTGGTATAAATATTTCAATAAATTAATTTTTAGACAAGTTTATGGTCGTTTTTACAACATATTTTCCATGTTTAGTAATTAATTAAGCTCGTTTTTCCTTAATCACTATAATTAATTTAATTTAATTTCACTATTTATTTTGGTCAAAAACAAATTAAACCATATTATATATTATAAATTTTATTTATTAAAAATATTTAATTAATTTTTAAAAATTCCAATCACAGAATTGGTAGAGAATAATTTAAAAATAATCCCACAGACGGGACGACAAAGTAGGTTTTTAATGTAAAAATGTTCAAAAGTTTGGTAAGTTATTATATCTAAATTCATTGTGAAATTATTTCAAATAACCTAAATTGGTTTAAATTATATAAAATAGATCTACTTATACTTTAAAAAAAATAAAAAAAAATAATTTAACAATATAAATTAATTAGATCAAAAATAAATTTTCAATTAAAATTCAGTATTATTTACTATTCATCAAAATATGAAAGTACTCAAAAATTAACAAAAATACACCCTAAGTAAATTTTGAGATTTATATTTCAAAAATTAAGTTTATCTTGTCCTATAAAAATGATAAATGTAAAAAAATTAGTTTTAAAATAATTCTTCCATTAAAATACAGTAAAACTGACTTTTAAAAATATACGACTTTTTATGATTAAAATTGGATTTATTCTTATATTGATCCTATAAAACTTATTGGATGAATTTACAATAAAATTTTTTAAATATAAAATATAAAAATTTATTTAATATCTTTCAATAATAGTTATTAATTACATTTTTTAGAAAAAATTCCATTTTGGTCATATCGTTTTTCATAAAAACACATCATTTATATTCAATTGGTATTTATTCTCATTTATAATATTTCGTAATCCAATTAATTAATTTTATAAACATGTGTAACTATAATTTTAATAATATATTTAATTATATTTATTCATGCTATTCTAATGGATAGGTGATAACTATTATGTTAATTAAATATTTCTAATAATGTATTGTTGTTTGGTAAGTCTTGGCCTTAAATATGACATAAGTCATCAAAGGGACTTAATGTTTCATACCACATAAGATAAAATTTGTGTTTCATGTGATGATAGATAAAATATATTGTTTTTATATTATATTATATTAAATAATTTAAATTAAATTTAATTAATATAGTTCATAAAATTTCTGGATGTTACACTCAGTGTTACTGAGCTCTATTTCTTATAGTTACAAACCATACAACTATCTCCCAATAAACAAATTCTAACTGAGGTGGACCTTCTATCATCACATCCATATTCCCAATCAGCATATTTAAACATGGATAGATTTTATCTAATTCATTTCATATAAATAAGCACATAATTTATAGTCACTTTGATATATATATGAATTCTCTTAGTATCCATAAGATATGAATCCTTTGGATCACTCTAATATATATAAAAAATGCTCAAAACTTATATAATATATGGTCTTGAAGCTATAAGATAAATTATAATCCAAAAAAGTCTTCTGAATTCTCTTTGATTGACGCAGTCTCCATTTGTATCTTTAGACAGCTTCAGACCCGCATGAATGGGTGTCCGAACTGATTTTGATTTGTCCATTTCAAATTTATTCAAAAATTCTCTAGAATACTTTTCTTGTGATAATAAAGTAAAATTTTATTTTTTGGGATTTTTAATCCCAATAAGTATCTTAGTTCACTGAACATGTACATCCCAAATTTCTATTTTACTTGGTCAGAAAAATATTGACAATCATTTTAATGATCACCTGGAAAAATGATATCATCAACATATACAATTACAATAAGTGTACATGTATTAATTTCATTTATATATATGTTTTTATCCACTTTTCCTTTGAAAATTGTTATCTCTTTCAAGAAGTTTTCTATCTTTGATACCAATCCCTTGCGGCCTGTTTTAAACCATAAAGATCCTTCTCCAATTTTCATACTCTTATGTCATTGTTTTCATGGACAAACCAATCAGGTTTCTCAATATACATTTCTTATTAAAGATTACAATTTAATAAGGTTTATTTGACATCCATTTGATAAATGTTATTTTTTCTATAATCTGCAACAATAATGAACATTTTAATAGCTTCTAGCTGTGAAACTGGAGAAAATGTTTCTTTAAAATAAACACCTTCTACTTGTGATTATCCCTTGCATAAAAGTATGGATTTATTCATGAAAACCTTACCTTATATTTTATCTTTTTTTAATAAACCCTCTTGGTTACAGTAATATTTTCATCACTAATTCTTGGAAAAAGATCCTATGTGAAATTATTTTCATTTTGGATCATCTCTTCATTCATATCCTCAATGCCTTATTCATGTTCAATATATTATTTTACTAATTTTGGATCAATTTTGGAGATAAGTGGGATTTTATTTTCAAACCTTAAGTTTTTTAGTTTTATCTATTTTGTGCTCATTGTATCTAATATTTTTATGGTGTGAATTGGTGAATACTGTTATACAATGATATTTTCTCTATCCACATGTTTATTCAATTTTTGTAACTTTTGGTTTTTTGTTTCAAAAATCTCATATTTAACATCAGTCTGATCTAATTGAGCACTTTATGTATAGAATTCAACTTATGTTTTTTTTCACTAACCTTTTTAAGAACCTTCTTGTTATTAACCTCATCTTCTTCAAAAGTTATTATATCTGAATCAAGCTTTAGGTATTGGTTTTATTTGATTTTTTTTTATCATAATAGTCAATTATTTTTTCATGTTTCTTTTACTAGCATGCATATCCTTTCACATTAGATAGATATACAAGAAATTTACCTTCCATATGTTTATCATCAAATTTAATTACATTGGTACCTTTAGTTTTAATGATTCATTTAATTCTAAAGACATGAAAGTATATAACTGTAGGATTTTTCTTATACCACATATAATAGGATTTTTTATCTAGATATATTCAAAAAAACAACTATTTTGAATATATAATAAATTACAATCTATTTACATCAAAAATAATGTTTATCTACAAAACTCAACAAGAGTTTTCCTCCCCATTTCCATAATTCTTCTATTCATTATTTTAGCAACAACATTAAGTTGTGGAGATTTGGGATTCTATATTTTTTTCTTATGCCATGTTTTTTGAATATGAGATTTAAAATCACTTCCAATGTATTTATTCTAAATGTCAAATCCCAATTTCTTGATTTGAAAAAAAATCCCTCATTAAAAATCTATTGTTTATATCTTGAACATATCAACTACCAGTTACTTGAGATTTAAAAATAAAACCCTTGTCATTATTGAATAATAATCAATGAATGTGATAAAATAAAATTCACTTTTTATATATTTATGTCACATAGGTATACACAAATATAAATATATTAAATAAAAAGGCCTTGTTGTTAAGATGGTATGGAGTATGATATACTCTATAATACCAAATGTAGGATCGAAATAATATAGATAATAAATAAATTATTTAATGATGCGCAATATAAAAGAGGGTGGTGAATTGTATACTTTAAAAATTATTTGGAACTTTTAAAGTTGGTTAGAAACCTTTACATTTTTTAACAAGGTTAAACAAGGTAAATTCACAAAACCTCTAAGTTCTACAGACATTCTTGATTCCAGAAAAGTGATTTTGAGAATGTTAGTCCAGAAAATATGGTTTCGGAAATGAAACTTACCAAAAGTTTACAAAGATGAATATTCTACCTTAAAGAGTATAGAATCTTACTAAATCAGTTTATACAAATGTAAGGAAGTATAAGATAGTTATACTCTCCTTAACAATCGAAATTTATCGAAAAACATGAAACAAAAAAGTAACAAGTAGTAAATATTTTAACCCAAAGAGAAGGATATCCAACAAACTTGGATAAAGGTCCCTTGATTTATACTTTCAAGAAATTCTGTCTTACCCACACCAGGGTAAGCCCTCGATATGAAGATCGGAGTCTGTCTTTCTATCCCCGCAAGCCCTCAACTTCAAGGTTGTCTTCACCTATGTCTTTCTCAGTAAGGAAGTACTTGAGCTTTAAGGTAGTCGGCACCTCTGTCTTCTTATCCCCAGAATCCCTTAAATGTACTCAGCAACATTCGGAGTCGCACGAAGCAAATCTAAAAAAGACGTTTAGTATGCACTAAGAATGAGAGTCTCTCTCTAGAAATCACTTCAGCATGTAATCTCTAGAGTCATAAAAAATTCTCAAAAGATGTTATCTCTTTAAAATGAGATCCTTTTTATAGGCACATCTCCAAAGGTTGACACCCTCCTCCAACAGTCATATTTTTTCTTGAATTTCGGAGGGACCTTTACACGTGTCTCTAAAAAAATGGTTAGTTAGTAACTTAATGCAGGACATCATTTTATAAACCAAAAATGTGTAATCATGAATATGATTGCATAACCAAAATCATTTTTTGGAGTGTATGGAAAAATAGTTTGGAGTCTAACAAAAAACACATTCGCTATCTCTAATACAAGGATATTCAGATTCCCTTTTCCAAGGAATCCAGAACCTGAATTCTGTAGAATTATGAAGTCTGAATTTCAAGGAAATTTGGAATCTAGATTCAAAAGAATTCGGTACCTGAACATAGAAAGTTTGGAATCTGAATTCATAAGAATTCGGAGTCAGAACTCAGAAGAATTCGGAGTCTGAATTCAGAGAACTCAGAGTCAGAACTCATAAGAGTTCAGAGTCTGAATTCATAGAACTCGGAGTCAGAACTCATAATAGTTCGGAGTCTGAATTCAGATAACTCTGAGTTAGAACTCATAAGATTTCAGAGTCGGAATTCATAGAACATAGAGTCCGAACTCAGAAGAGTTCGAAGTCTGAATTCAGAGAGTTCGGAACCTGAATTCATATCCTAAAAACAGAATGCTCTCTATATAAGTATTATATGATTTCAGGGTTTTAGATACGAAACCGAAATTTATACTTAGACAAAATGAACAATAAAAAACATGGAAATGACAAATTTCATTGGGGAAGGAAAATTTTCCTTATGAAAGTAAAACATAGGGTAAATGAAATATTCCTTAAGATTAGGTGTTTGTGATTTTCAAAACATGAAAAAATGTTAAAGTCATAAGGAAACCTTATTGACTCAATAGTCTCCCCAAACATGAAGGAATGGAAAAGTCATAAGGAAACCTTATTCACTCAATAATATCTCCCTTTTTGGAAATCACAAACATCCTTACAAAAAAGAATATAAGGACTTAGAAAATATTTTTCTAGAATTTGAAAATAAAACTTATCTCCCTTATCTCATGGGAAATGATGAATACGACTAACTCCCCCTTAGGCTTGGGACACTAAGGATCGTATTCTATATTTCAGAAATAAGATTTTATTATCTTAAATATGAAAATATTTGTAATGAAAACTCCCCCTTAGATAAAATCCCCATTACTTAGGGACATTTCTTCTTTACTCAGTATTCATTTTCCTTTCTCCCCCTTTGTAATTTCGAAAAATGAATTTGAGGGAATGGAAAAGAAATTATGGTACCTGAAATATTAGTACAACACATCCAAATGACAAGAAACCAAAAATTTCATTATGTTAAGAAAAATTTACTCAAGGAAGGAATATACAACAAAATATCAGATTTAAAAAAGATAATCAATCCTTTTCCTTGGTAATCAACTTCTTCACTATTTTTTTGATCTCCTTAAGCTTCTTGTGATCTTCCTCTACTCATTTGATAATCCGATCCCAATCATCAGCTTTCTTCTCTAATGCTTTGATCCTATCTTATTAATACTTAAGAGCCTCGGCCTGAGCCTTCAAAACTTCTTCCTAATTGAAAATATTTTCTTCTATCTCAATTTGAATATCTCTTTCTCTATACCAACTATGAGCCATTGAATACGGTTTCCCATTCAAGTCATTTACTTCTTGAATCTGGGAATTCTATTCTAGAGTCAACTTTTGTTCAAAAATGCTTGTGAGATCCTTCATCTTACCATATTAAATTTCAAATGCCTCCTTAACACTATCTTGTAACTCATCAAGATCTCGTAGATCTTAAACTATCCTCTTTGACCAGCTAACCATTTTCTTACAATACCTTTTGTGGGCATTTTAGTTATTGAAAAAATTCTTGAAATTAGCCTCAAGATTTTCACACTTATCCATCACCATGGATTCTGAATCTGATTTCTGGTTCAAGGTGTTTTGAAGCATCTGGAATCTAGAGTCTATGCTTGGAAAAATCAGAATGGTCCCAACAAGATTCTTCAATGATTGAACAACGAAATCATGTCTAAGAGATGATGATTCCCAATCTGAAACTTTTCTTGGTGAGGGGTCTTTCTCTACCTCAGCAAGTTTCCTCTTGGAGGATCCAGCAACTTCCTTCTTCTTCATCGCATCTTTACCAGGTGTATCGACAACCACCTATTTTTCATTATCAATTTTCAGAATGGCTTATTTATCCAGAGATTTATGTTCACTATCAGATAGCTGAAATTTTTTATCTTCATCTATATCTTCTTTTTGAGCTTCTGCCTTAGCATCCTCTAGGTGAAAAAAGTCATTATTAGAACATTCTTCCTCGGAGATCTTATTCACTTCTTCTTCAACCTTGTCATCTAACCCAGGAGTAGAAATCTTGGAATATTTGGTTTGAGCGGTTCAGATTGACAGCTTCTCAGATGGAATTTACTTCTTATGAAATTCTTCCACTTGCTTAATCAAATATTTGGTATCAACACTGCCTTCTTCTACTTTTTCATCTTCTATTACATTTTCTACTTCTTTTTTTTTGTCTTTATCTAGAGTCACAAACTTCTTTACAAGTGTTTCAGGTAAAGGTTCTACCATGAAGGATTTGGGTACCGAAATATTTTCCAATGCATTCTCAGTATCCCTCAGAAGTGATTGAACAATCTCTAATTCATTCATCTTCTTTTTTTTCTTCTTTTCATTAGCATGATTTTCAAGTTCATTAGTTGTCTTATATTTTAAGGCTTTTCCTTCTGCAGGATCCAAAACAAAACTTGGCTCCCCTACTTTCATGTTCTTCTTATATTCCCTCCATTTATCTACTACCTCATCTGGATAGGCTTTTTTCTTCTTAGGTTTTCGAGGTGCGGATTGGATTACCTTGGGCTCAGCAGTTTTTCCTTCCACTACTAATTCCTTCAACTTCCTCTTCCTTCCTCCCTTTTTGGATGGTTCAGCCACTTCTTGTTTTCTTGGAACAGCTTCAGCTTCATCCTCTGGTAGGTCATAAAATTCTCTGGAGTCTGTAAAAAACAAATGTTCATCCTCTTCAAGGTATCGTCACTGATTAACATTACTTTTCAATTCCTTAGCTTCGAGCTGCAAGGAATTTTAAAATATACTAAGAGCCGAACAATTAACTTGGAGAGAATGGCTGGATACATGATTATCTAAGCCTTAAAGTTTCTATTCTTAATATACTCAATTGTAATGAGAATATTCTTAACCATATTGATCTTCCTTTGGTTCACCAAGAAATCCAACATATACATGTCACCTTTCTTCAATGTGTCCTTGTCCCCTTTTCTCAGAATAATAAATCCTTGAACCCATAATTTGAGAATATGATGATTTTTAGACAAGTGGGAAATTCTAGGAGTCTTTACATCATAAATTCCAAGACATTCCATAGCCTTCTCCTTAACAAAACGTCCTTTGACATCTGGAAACTTATGAGAACAGAACTCATCTTCCCCTTCGTATAGAATACCAACCAAACTAGCTTATTTAATATATGAAAGAGCATAAGTCTCTCCATAGCTCTTGAAAGAAAACATTTTTCTGCCTTCTTCCTTAAAAAAACAAATTGTTTGATAAAATTCAACTAGAAATTCCAGATATACTAAATCTTGAGCCCCTGGCTTTAGTACGCAAACACTCTCCCATCCATTTAACTTATTGTTCTTCGAGATTATAGAATCATACTTATCGAAGAATTTCGGATGCACCAACCTTTCTCTATACACCTGCCACTCTGAGATTGCTTTGATAGTAAACATACGTTTCTGAGAAGATTCTTCGAAAGACATTCGGAATTGAGAAAACCTTGAAAATCCAAAATGAGATTATGTAGAAAGACAAAAATTCAGCATGTGAGAGCTTGAGATTCGATGTGGTATAACCATCGGGGGGTCCTTTATATACGTGTTTGATGTGATGATTCATCTTCCATGCTCAATACAATGGCTAATAATTCTTCTGATCAGATCTAACAGTTGATATGATTGCCACAATGAAAAATTGGTAGAATCCGGTCTTTTTAGTTTTTAAGAAAAAAATTCAGATTTATGAAAAAGGAGAATCTGAAAAAAAAACAAATAAAAATACAAATTAGTAAAGTATGATTATGAAAACTCAGAAAAGGAAACATAACTTTAGGATTTCTAAAAATGTTATTCGTAGTGAGGAAAATTCTTCTTGAAGAACTTTAGATTCCGAAAATTTTGATTATGAAAAAAGTTGAATAACTGACAATGAATTTTTAAAAAATATTCATTATGAGAAAATTTCTAAAATATTCATTATGAAAATTTAATACTATAAAAAAAATTAGACTATGAAAAAATTTTAGAAAATCTTACTATGAAAATTTTCATTATGAAAAATTTGAAAAATATGGCTACGAAAATTTTAATTAAAAAATATTTGAAATATATGACTATGAAAATTTTTATTATGTAAGATTTTGATCTAACTAATAAGAAAATGTACTCCCACTATGAAAATGAGTTTATTACTATGAGGATATTGGTTTCAACAGAAAGTTAACAATGAATATTACCTTATGGTTATCATTCCTAACTTCTGTTTAATGTATTCAAATCTATCAAAGGGTAAATATTTTGTGAAAATATCAACAAGTTGATCTTTGTTTCTGATAAATTGAAGAATGATATCCCCATTAACAAATAAAACATTTTAAATTAATGTTTTTTCAAGAATAACGATGTTACATATACCAATAATTTCTCCCTTATCATTATCTCTGAGATTTACTTTCCCTCCATTTGTCTTGATAATCTTTTCAAAGTAGTTTTTGTTACCAGTCATATATTGGGAACATCCACTATCCATGTACCATGTATTTTTGTTTGTACTTTCTATATTTTCCTAAAAATAAGAATGTTATACTTTTGGGATCCAAACTTTCTTGGATATGGAAATTTCAGAAAGAAAAATATTAGGAACCCACATTTTCTTATAAAAATAGGTTGTATAAAAACCTAAATACTGGGTTTTGTTTAAGGAATAATTTCTTGCCAAATTCCCACCACACTGACACTTAGTGAAGAATGGATCACTTTGAGGAACAAAGTAATTGTTATTAAAAATCGGTTTAGAACTAGTATAACAAAAACCATAATTATTCCTTAGAGGTTGGATTTGAGAATATATCTTATCAAAATTTTCCTTACTTATGGTAAAGTTTGTTAAACACTTCATCAAATAAGAAATTTCAGACTTTAGTATAATATCTATGTTCTTATCTTTCAAAACATTAGTTTCAGAACTAGAGTTAGGCTCAAAATCATTTTTCTTAGAAATTACTTTTTTAACATCCTTAGAAAGTTTATCCTTCCCATAATCTACTTACTCAAGGTTTTTTGAAATACTTTCAAAATCAAGGTTATTCATATCAAGATCTTTAGAAATATCAGATATTTATTTAGTAAATATAGAAATCCTAGAATTTTACTTATCAAATTTTTTTTTGACTTTTGAATTATCATTCTCAAGGATCTTAGAAAACATAAGAAACTTCTTCATAGATAGGTAAAGTTTTATCTTCATCAGAAGAAGATTATTCATTTGAATATTCCTAATATTTACTATCACTAAAATTATCATTTAAAGATACATTGTTCATATATTCAGAATTATGTACCTTAGACATTAAGAAATGATTTTCAATAGGTAGTTTTTCTATTAGACCAAGATTTTTCTATCCAGAAGACTCATAATCTGATGATTCTTCAGAAGAGTCTCCTCCACTAGCACTCCAGGTGTCATTATATTTTAGTACTTTCTTATCTTCGTCTTTGTAGTACTTCTTCCTTTTTCTCTAAGAATGATTTTCCTTTATTTCATTTCTTTTAAGAATAGGAAAATCAGGTCTTATATGTCCAGCTCTTTTGTATTCATAACATGTGACTTCTGAATCTTTCTTATCTTTCCTTTCTTTATTCTTGTATTTGGATTGAAAATTCTTCTGGACAACAATCTTTTTCATCCTTATAGAAAGATTTTATAACTCATTTTCTAAAGATTCACTTCCACTTTATTTGGATTATATAACAAACTTATTTTACTTAGATCTAGTAACTCTCTCAGGAGTCTTGTCTTTCATATGATTTGAAGTTGTAGTAAAATCAGCACTTCCATTCCCATTCTTCTTCTTAATGTTTAAAACATCTCTCTTCATTCTAGTCTCATGTTGAAGAATATTTCCAAAAAGTTCATCAAGAGAAATCTGAGTAACCTTCTTATTTTCATCTATAGCTATCCTCTTGGATTCCCACTCATTGGGCATGGTGTCTATGATTTTATCCACAAGAGATTCATCATCTAATCCTTTCTCACCCATGGATTATAAACTATTAAAAATAGTCATAAATCTTTGTTGAACCTTATATATGGGTTCTCCATAAGGAAAGAAAAAACCATGATATTCATCTCGTAGCCTAGCTCTTCTAGTTTCAATAATATTGGATGTTCCAAAGTGTGTAACTTCAAGTTTCTTCCATATACAATTTACTACTTCACAATATAAAATTTGGATATATATATATATATATATATATATATATATATATCTAGTCATGAAACAAAGAAATGTATTGAATACCTTATAATTCAGTTGATATTCATGCTTTTCTTGATTGGTAAAAGTACTAACTTCATTGTTAGGGATTTTATATCCTCCAGTAAGCAAGAAAAAATTATCTACTCCAGTATTGTTAATGAATGTCTTCATGTGATCTCTCCAATATTCGTAATCATTACCATCAAAAATAGGCGGTCTCGTTGGATTTAGGTTGTCTATGGAACCAATATTGATTCCTGTCATCTTAAAGAAAATCTTTCCACACAAACTTGTTAGTAATAAAATTTTGTAAACAAGGAAAATACTCCTCAGCATGGAAAATATAGAACAATGAAAAACTTGAGCAGGGAAAACTTATATGTGAATATATGTTTTTCAAAGACATCCTCTGATACCAATTTTAGTATTGGTTCAGGGTATGAGGTCACCACCTCTGATACCAATTTTTAAGATGGTATAGAGTATGATATACTATATAATACAAAATGTAGCATTGAAATGATATAGATACTAAATTAGGTATCTAATGATGCTCAATTTACAAGAGAGGGGGTGAATTGTATACTTTAAAAGTTATTTGGAACTTTTAAAGTTGGTCAAAAACCATTATATTGTTTAACAAAGTTAAACAAGGAAAATTCACAAAACCTCTAAGTTCTACAAACTTTCTTGATTCCAGAAAAGTGATTCCGAGAATGTGATTTTGGAAAAGATGGTTCCGGAAATAAAACATAACAAAAGTTTACAAAGATGAAAATTCTACCTTAAGGCATAGAGAATTTTACTAAATCATACTATAAAAATGTAAGGAAGTATAAGAGAGTTATACTTACCTCAATAATCAAAATTTAGTGGAAAACTTGAAACAAACAAGTAACAAGTAGTAAATATTTTAACCCAAATAGAAGGATATTCAACAACCTTGAATAAAGTTCCCTTGATTTATAATTTCAAGAAAGGTTGTCTTACCCACACCAGGGTAAGCCCTCGATATGAAGATCAGAGTTTGTCTTATTATCCCCGCATTCCCTCAACTTCAAGGTAGTAAGAACCTCTGTCTTCCTCAGAAAGAAAGTCCTCGAGCTTTAAGGTAGTCGACACCTCAGTCTTCTTATCCCCGGAAGCCCTCGAATGTACTCAGCAACATTCAGAGTCGCATGAAGAAAATATGAACAAGACATTTAGTACGCACAAAGAATGAGAGTATCTCTCTAGAAATCACTTCAGCATGTAATATCTAGAATCATAGAACAATTCTCAAAAGTTGTGAGCTATTTCAAATGAGATCCTATTTATAGGCACAACTCCAACAGTCGATACCCTCCTACAACGTTTATATTTTTCCTTGAATTTCAGAGGGACCTGGACACATTTTACTCAAACAAAAGTTATTTAGTAACTTAATTCATGACATCATTTTATATCAAAAACATATGTAAGCAAGAATATGATTACATAACCAAAATCATTTTTTGGAGTGTAGGGAAAAATAGTTCGGAGTCTAACCAAAAACACATTCAGTATCAATAATACAAGGATATTCGGATTCTATTTTCCATGGAATTCAGAACCTGAATTCTGTATAATTTTGGTGTCTAAATTTCAAGGAAATTCGTAATCTGGATTCATAAGAATTTTGAACTGGAACTTAGAAAGTTCAGAATTTAAATTCATAAGAATTCGGAGTCTGAACTCATATGAATTTGAATTCTAAATTAAGAGAACTCAGAGTCAGAACTCATAATATTTCGAAGTCTAAATTCAGATAACTCAGAGTCCGAACTCATAAGAGTTCAGAGTCATAACTCATAAGAGTTCAGATTCTTAATTCAGAGAACTCGAAGTTAGAACTCAGAAGAGTTTGCAGTCTAAATTCACAGAGTTCGGAACCTGAATTCGTATCTAGAAAACAGAATACACTATATCTATGTATTATATCATTCTGAGGTTTTGGATAAGAAACCAAATTTTATACTTAGGAAAAATGAACAATGAAAAACATGGTAAGGATAAATTTCCTTGGGAAAGGAAAATTTTTCTTATGAAAGTAAAACATATGGTAAATGAAATTTTCCTTAAGATAAGGTGTTTGTGATTTTCAAAAAATAAGGAAATGGAAAAGTCATAAGGAAATATTATTGACACAACAATCTATCCAAACATGAAGGACTAAAAAAGTAGAAAGGAAACCTTATTGACTCAACACTTGCTGATTTTGTTTCCAATCACTTGTGTTTTCTTTGAACCATTCTCCCTTTCCAACATGTTATAAAAACCTAATCATTATCTATATTTCACTAATGAAAATAACTAAACACATTTTCTTTATCGATCTTACATAAATTATTTTCACCAATATATCCAATCCTTCTATGTCATGGATTTTTTTCTTCTTTTTCACTAAGAAAACTGGAATTACTTGGGCCACCAGTTATAAATAAATTTCCACTAGTTCTTTCCCCACTTATAACAATTTTCCATCAATAATTTTCTTGATAATAAAAATACATTTTTTGAATATGACCACATTTCCTTCATTACATAATTTATTAGAATGCAATAATTTATGTTTGATTCCATCAACAAACAAAACTTCCTATGAATTCAGTTAGGATGGTTCAATTTTAACTGAACCAACTCCCCTATTTTTTAATGAGATCTTATTTCTTAAGGTCATAGCACCTATATAATGTTGCTAAATATTTTTTAGAATATTGTAATCTCTAGTAATATTTGAATAATATCCACTATTAAGAATCTAGGGTCTATCCATTTTGATATTCTTTAAAGAAACTTCCACAACCAATGATTTTCCAGTCTTTATTTTTTGTTGAATACCCTCATATTTATGAATTTTTTGTATTTCACCAAAAAAAAATTCAAAAAAATCAGAATAGTGACCATGTTGGTCACATCCTCCAAATATTTCCTTTATTCCTTCAAACCCATTTTTTTAGAAACCATGTAAGAGTTTTCATTCATTGTTTGTCTTCTACTAAGTTTTTTGATCCTATAATATAATAGAATCCTCCTAAATCATAGACCATTTTGATTCATGGGGAGAGAATAGTTATACTGGAATACAATATCATTATGTCCATAAGTTATATATAACTAGTAGTGGCCTCTGTAATTTTATTTTCCAAAAAACTATTGAGTCTCTCATTGAAAGTAAGATTGTGATTTTGAAACCGGACCATCCTTATTTTTCATTGGTTTTAATGAAACATTATTATTTTGTTCATTCAATAAAACCCCAAATGAGGAAAAATCCATTAAGAGTTTTTATGAACCAATGTTTTCCAAGAAATTGTTATGAAACCAACACTATTATGCTATACAAATTTAATATTTCCAAACTTAATTGATTCAGAGTTTACCTAATAATTAATACAACTCTTATGATAATTCTAAGATGATTCAAACTTTCCTTAAATAGATTTAACATAATAAATATTCACCTTTCCATGATTCTTTCTATATATGAGAAATCTTGACTCAGAATTCTTAAGATTTTCCTCAAAAGTGGCCATCTTTTTCTCTGATTCTTTTATAATTATTTCTTTCTCAACATATTTTACCTCAATAGGTTTAATCTCCTTAGTGTACTCATCTTCCTTATTGTGAAGCTCAAATTAAACCTTCTTCAGTCAATAAAATTACTTATTAGACAATTTAAATTATTTTTTTAGGATGTTTTTATTTATAAAAATATTTCCAGTTCTATTTTTATCATTGGAATCATATAAGAATCGTTAACTTTTTCTTCTTCATTATTGGAACTATCAGGTTTTCTTTCAATATTTTCCATAGAGTTAATTTCCTTTCTAGAACATTTATCCTCGAAATCATTAGGTTTGGATAAACTATCATAAACCTATTTTACCAATTTTCTTCTATTTTCTTCCCAAATATTTCTTTTTTTATTTTATTAAATTTCTCATATATTTTTAAAATATTTTTCTTTTTCATTTGCACTGTGATTTTTCTTATTATTTTTCTTAATCTGATTCTATATCTTTATTATTATTTGGAAAATATGTATTATAATCTCCAATATCACCACAAATAAAACATTTAATTAGGATATTTCATTTTTACTTCAATTTTCTACATTTAATATTTTTCAGTATGAGAGATTTGATTTTCTTATGATTCTCATAGCTCTCATCATATTCATCTAGATCACTTTGAGATTTAATTAATTCTTCCTCCTTGATATTTATCTTATTAATAGATATTAAATCCATTTCTTATTTTACCATTTTCTTAAAAAATTATAGATTTTCTCATTTCATAATTTAGGGGAGTATTGTGAATTTTATCAAGTGGTATGTATTAGATTTATTCCAAGGATAAAATCATTGCGTAAAATCTATTAGCAAAGATTCTCATTAATTTTTTGAAAATAATTGAATCATCCAGTTTATCACCAAATCCTATGATATGGCTAACAATCTCATCTACCCTTGTGAAATAGTCATCAACATTTTTATCCTTTACTGTTTTTACATATTCGAATTTAGACCCCAAAATTTTTAGTTTTTTTAATTTATTTTGATGTTTACTTTATACATATTTTCTATTTTTCCCACATTTTCTTGGATTTCTATAATACCATAACCTTGTTGTACACTTTTTCAGATAAATATTATAGTATAGAGTTTCTTTCTTTTCCATCACATTTATATTTCTCTTTTATTAAAAATTCATGATACCAAATCATTAAATTCATGGATATATAACAGTGACACCATAATTTACTTCTATCTCATGTGATAGTAGATATGTTAGCATTTAATTCTTCCACCCATAAAAATTTGTTCCATAAAAGTATGAAACTCCTCTGTTATTCATAGAATATATAATCTCTATAGTAGACTTAAAATAAGTTTAAACATATGGGAACCTAGTTTTCTTTAATACCAGAATGTTCCCTATTCTTGAATGAATAACTTGAATACCAATCACTAATTCATTTTCAGAATCCACCTTAATAGTTGTGATGGAATATACTCACCCTTTCTCTTTACTCTTTATGGGTTTTTCTTTTTGGTTATCTTAAAATCCCATGTCTTAGTGCATTGGTTTGTATATAAACCATTTTCCTTGTAATTGAAACATTGGAAAATAGGTTAAGGGTAGATAGGGACTTTATTTTATTTTATCACATTATTGGGTTTCTATAATCCAAATTTACTAGCTTAGTGCCCATCCTTCTCACAGATAATCCATTTCCTTGTTCCCTTGAGGAAATTTCTAGGATGCTTCTTTTTACACTTTTGACAAAAGGGAAGTCGGAATTTCTTACCACCTTGAGATTTCTCCATCACCCCCACAAAATTATACAATATTATATACCTCATGAACATATTACTATAAGACCCTTGGGATTTATCAATATCTAATTTGAATTTCAGGGAAAATCATAAAATTTAATCATAACTCTCAATGTATAAAATCACAAAATATTTTATTAGAATTTTATTTAACCAAATTAATAATTTTTTATCTTTAATTTTTATTTTAATGAAAAATATAAAAGGCATATAATTAAATTTTGGTAATATTGTCCCCAAAAACCAAGATAGATCCATCTTCCTTTTTCATGAGTTTAAATAAATAATTCTCTATTTTTATTTGGAGAGTGTGAGGAAAATATTTATTAAAAAAATTCCTAAATTGTTTATCTCCATCAGTTTGATTTCTTCCTTGGATTTTGTATTCTTGACCAATGTCCACCATAGATCAGATTTACCCTCCATGTGATAAAAATTAGAATGAACTTCTCTTTCTCAGAGCTTTTAATCATAAATAATATCATTTCAATGAAGTTGATCCATTTTTTGAATTAGTAGATCTAAAGATCCCCTAAAAATCATAATTCTTTTTCAGATAAAGATATCAATTGTATCTTGATCATTCTTAGGGAGATTTGGTTGCTCCTCATGATTCATTTTTTATTCAAAACATGAGTTAATTGAGTGTTTATTTTCATGAAGTTCTCAAATTCTACTCCCACTAAGTTTGGAATATAATTTGGGTAGTAATCGCATTTCCCATTACATTGTTTGTTGGATAAATTCCTATAATTTTGATCCATTTTAAAAAAAAGGAAAATCATGGTTGAGAATTTTCAAAATGTTAAAAATACAAATAGAAACTATGAACATTAAATAGATAGACTATAAATGACATGTAATCCTTAAAAAATGAATTTCTAGGTTTCAGTGTATGTTATCCGAAGTCTAGTTCCTAATTTTATATTTCATATTAAATTTTATTTGCATTATAATGGTTTGTAAAATGCACATTATTAATCAAACATATCCCCTAATATTGTTTGGACAGGTGAGAAGTCTTAGGTTTCTTTTTCATGCACTAATTACAGGTCAAGTTAATACCCAATGTTCCCTTTAGAAGTTATTTCCCCAAGGAATATCTTTTATACATCCACATCCAATTGATAATATATATACATGGAAATAATTACTCAAAAAACCATGAACTCTATACATTTCTAAAATTTATGTATGTTTTCCTATTTTTAGTTTTATCCATAATATTTTCACAATATTTTTCTCTGTATTTTATACACTTTATATCATGGTTTATTACGTAATTATACACAAAATTCTTTCAAAAAATACAGATATTCTTAGTGTCATTGGAAAATTAGATACACATAATAAGAACATGAAATGGGGATACCACAAAATTATTTAAAACTTCCATAAAATTCCCATAAATTCCATTGATCTTTTAATAATTAATGAGATAATCTTGGGATGTACATAAGAATGGCGTGATACATAAATCCAAGTAAGTGAATAATCAAAGAAAATATTAAATTAAAGTAGTACATGTGATTCAACTGGAATAACATGGTGAAATATAAAGGTGATAATAAAAAATAATGAACATCAAAGCATGACACTAGATGATAACATCAATGAATCATAGGAATGTGATAGTAATATAAATCATGGAATCGTAAGCATAATTCAAGGTCAACTTCTAAGACATCATAACATAGTGTGGATAGGCCAACCACCCATTTACCATACATGGTATCTCATGAAATAAAAACATTACCAATTTATTATAGGGATCTATAATTCTAGTTCTAACCTTTATAATAATATCCTACATGTGAATTTTTGTGCCACATAGATCATACAACATAAGAACAAATTTCATAACTTTTAATCCTGTAATTAAGAATTGTGGTTTATATACATAGATGTCGCCAAAAAATTAAGGGTGGGTATAACTAGGTGAATACCCTTTATTGTAAATTAGGACAGGTATTCCCATCATAAAACTTTGATATGGAAAATAATTGAATGATTTCTGTGGCATAATGGGTGCACATAATGGTTCATGGAGGGGATTTAAAATATTAAAAGTTGGTATCTCATTAATTTTCCATCACAATGATAGTAAAGTGATGTTTATAATCACACTTAAATATGAAAAATTGGAAATAATAAGGATTAATAAAAATAATTTACTTTAATGAAGTGTAAGATGAAGATAATACCTTACTTTAGTTGTTTCTTATAAGATCATGGAAGGATGTTCATAATATCTTGGGAACATGTTATGAGAGATTTATATAGGTAAAGGGAGAGGAACTTAGTGCTGTAAGGATTTGGAATGAAGAGGAAAGGTTGTTTGGATGTGTATTTATACCAAAAGAGAAGCAAATTATTTAATAAAATCTAAACATAAGTTTTGAACACTAAGTGATAAAATTATCAAAACCAAAAACCATCCAATGGATTTTTCCCCTCATTTCTACCAAAGAGGTGTGGTTTCTAATATTCTATTTTTCTAATAAACATCATTAAAGTAGTATCATTCAAGATGTGGAAGGGATTCATGTTCATAAATAATTTTTTTAATCCTTAAAATATAATATATGTTTTATAGGAAGCATTATAGGTCTGTAAAATTAATCAAATCACTTCAAAAACAAGTTACTTTAATAAAAAAACCTATTTTTTATTAATTAATATTTTTATAGTACTTATTATATCTATTATATACCATTATGATTTTATAATGATTTCCATATATTTATATTTTATTTAATTTTTACCCAAAAATTTGACAATCTCACAAAATTATGAAAAAAACACCATTTACTAATTTTGAAATTAAAATTTTATAAAAAAAATTATTTTACCAAAAAAATTACAAATATTAGAATTTCCATCTTTAGATAAAAATCCTTATTTACTAGTAAATATTATTTTTTGCGACAATAATAAATTTGTATCCCTTATAAAAATTACATGGGACTTTAATAAATTATATTATCATTTATATTTAAATAAGTATTATTAAACAATATTATTTCTTAAAAATAAAAAAATATTTCAAAACTATATGTTTCCTAAAAATAAAATTTTGGTTTCATTGTCAAAATATAATTTAATCAACATAATTATATAAATATGAATATATAAATTAATAATGAATAGGGTTCAATATAATAATAATTTTATAAAAAATAATATATAAATATTCAAACTATTATGGTCCAGATACATAACCCCTTATTGCATCAGTGTTTTCCCTATGGGTAAATTATATGATTGTAAATCTTTCTTGGGGTGGTTTGGTATACATGGTTTGGATAATGGTATCTATAAACCTAATCTTATCCCCTAAATGGGTTTCCTCAAGTTTTAGTTATTTAATATCATCTTGGGATTGGTAAAGTACAAGGCTTGGTGATGTCATCTTCTGCAGAAGCTCTGAAAAATGAGCTTTATAGGGTATGATCCAACTGGTCGAGGCCATACCTTATTCATTTTGGGTAAATTATATTTTACTATGACCCTTAATATATACTAATATTATTGGTGAATTTATAATGACTATGTTAAAAGGTCTTATGATTCTTAATGATATTTTAATCATGGTAGAAAAATAATTTATATATTTAATAACATTCTAAAATAACAAATTAATTATAGTGGAATGTATTTCTATAACTTCATTACATAACAATTAATTTATTCATTTAGAAGGTAATTTCTATTAAAAATGTCTAAGTTATTACACAACCCATTTAATATTTGAATTTCATCACAATTGATAATACTTTATGATGACCATTAATAAGGGATAACTCAAAGTCATTTTGGATAGGTTAATTATCATTTAAATTTATATAATATATATTTTCAACATGAATGAATGATAAATTGGAGTCTACCTTTATATAACATGATATATTTTATATATTTTTGAAATTATATAAAAATACTAACAAACCCATATATAGGTATCAGTCTTATCATATTCTTAGTAAATGGAAACTAGTGAGGCCTTATTTTTTTTATTTTTAAGCTCTTGTTAAAATCATTTTATTACCTTAAATTACTATAAAATCTATATATGATCATTAGATAAATCCTTCCACTTAACTCTTTTAATAAGATAGCATCTATAAAAAATCTGTTTTGAATAATAATGAGATTAGGATTTATAATCCTTATGTATAAATCTTTAAATATAATATTGAAACTTCTTTACTTCACAAAATACAATTTTATAATTTTAGTAGTTTTTTTCTTAAATACTTGGAACTCCTTCTACATTCATCAGTTTCTTTTTGTTGTTTTTCTAGTCAATATTTTATATTTTGATCATTTTGGTAACAAATTTTATATACAAATCATTACATTAACATCATCCATTACCAATATATCCTAAACTATTTTAGGATATAAAGTGATATTCACTTTGAATGAGAGTCGTACAATAATTTATTTATTACACTTTGAACTTCTCCAAGTTTAAATTTACTTCTAGTAGCCACTTTGAAATTTTATCTTCCTAAAAATATATATTTCTAAGATGTGAAATCTTTTTTGAAAAGAAATAACGCTAATTTCCTTTATGGTAATATTTAACATAAAAAATATTAACAATAATATATTCTATTCTATTCTGTGTATTAAAATTAATATTCATAAAAGATGATTTTTCTTTTCATTCAATAATATCATTGTTATTTGGTGGGAACATTTATCCCCATATTATAACAAATAAATTGGATAAATTATTTTATATTTATCTTCCTTTCCAACAAGTTGTAGAATAGGATCAATCACAAACAATTTGTATCAAAAACAAATTAGTGTATTGTTGATAACAATAATTATTTATAATATAACATACCCTATCACACAATAGGAAAGGATAAAAATTCATATTATTTATTTACATCCAATTAAAAATTAAAGTGAATTAATACCTAAAAACATTGACATATAAACCCTTTTCTTAATTACTTTAATGTATAATTCTTTCTCCATTCAAAAATCCATCCTAAATTTTTAAGTTTTTAAAATTTACAATAATTTTAAAAAATATAATTGGTATCATATAATCATCAAAATAAATAAAATGATTCTTATATCATTAATTTATTATTTATAATCTCAATGATGGTTCTGAAAACACCTTTTAGGAATTATAGGAAATCTTATCTCAAATTCGCAAATTTTCTATGGTGGATACATTTTACTACATTAGAAATGCATTTCTTCTGTTTCAAAGAAGTTAGTGTGGGATTTATAAGAACTCTCTTATTTTACTTATGAAAAAAAAACTTACTCATTCCTTTACATACCATCATCATGGAACTTAATCTTGGACCTCCCATTCCATACTCAAGAATTATAAACAAATTTAGGAGATTAGATATTAAATTTATAAAATTTTTTGTTCAAATTAACTACCAGAATATTTTTAATGATGATTGTAGAATGAAATATAATTCTATATAAAGCATAAGTGATGACCCTAGTCACTTTAATCCATTAACAAACCTAGTTAAATTTATAAAAATAGTTGTGACTAAAGTACCCTCTATCATATTATACTGAAATAGTGTAATTTAAATTTTATATGTATTTTTGATAACCTATTCATGATAAAGTTTTTTTATATTATCTATTTAACAAAAAAAATCCATATTTTCATGTTACTTTTAAATATTTGGATTCATAAAAATAAGAAATAATATAGAGAGGTAAAGGGTAGTTTTTATTGAATTTTCACTAAAGAATATACATGGATTTGGGTTAATGAATTTTTTCATGCAATTTTATTAGTTATATTTCATTATGAATAGATTAAATTGCTTTCATTCCTTGGATAAATTTGAGGAATAAGTTTAAAAAACTAAACATATACCTATATATTAAATATGATGATATGTTTAATTAAATGAAATGAATTGAGTATAGACATATAAAGGGTTTATATCCCTCCTATTGGTGGAGAAAAACATTACATATTCTTTGGATACTCTCTTACTCTTGAGATATGGTTTATCACTCAGTGAAGGTTCTAAAAGACCTTTTATATTTAGGGATCCTTAGTAAATGTTATGGTATCCTTTGGCCAATGTAATCCCCTAGGAGGACAGATGTTTTCATCTGATGTTAAGGGGCTATTTATCAAGCATAAAATGAAGAGTCAAATATGTATTACACATCTCTTCGCATACAAATTGATTATGTTATTCATTTATATTAAACATTAATTTTTTTAAGGATAAATCATTCACATATATGGGTTTTCTTACACTAACTTTTTCAAATGGTACACCCATAAATCTCATAAGTTGTATCATAGCTATATTCTATGATGGATCATCATGTTTTAATAATTTTTTGGATGAAAAAAATGTTTATATAGAATAAATGGAATCAACCAACTTAACAATATGTTGAGTGTCAACGTAATGTTAAGTTCACAACCTAAGGATACATTATATGAAAACATGAATTAAGACACTCCATTTTGACACTACATTGATCATATATGTAATATCAAGAATAATTTAAGTATGTATTCATGTGATGATGTATTATGTGATGAATATTGATATTAAATTAATCAATTTACATAATATCATGGGTGTAGAGTATAATGTGTTATGAAATAACACTGTCAGTGTCCATGTTGTGGTAAACAATGTCATATTCAGTGTACATAACACTAAATTGGGAATACATTTAGTGTGTATTATCTCCCTGATACTAAATTTAGTGTTAATGTAGTGCGAGGATCATACCTAACATTAAATTGTGGGACTAAAAAATATTATTTATAGTACTCCAACCATGACACTGCATTGTAAAACAATGTATTTTGGGACACTGTCATGACATTAAATTGAGATACAACATAGTTTAAGGAAATAACTTGACAATATGTTGGATATAAAATAATTTCAAGTAACTACACAAAATAATAAAAATGGTTTTTTATATTTATTTAATTTTTGAATAGTTTATAATTTGTTTATAATTGATAATTGGTAGACTTTATAAAATTAGTATTTTCAACTCTAAAATAAATTTGAAACATTTATCTTTGTATCTCATGTTTTGGGAAATAAATAAAATTTTCATATATTTTTTAATTCCATTAGTATTTAGTTTTAGTAAAACTTTTATGAAATATGAATATTTTTATTCAAAATTTACATGATAAATTGTCTCTAAGAGATAAAGCTTTGCATTAAATTCGTGGTGTGAAATCATAAGATCTAGATTTTCATCTACCTTGAATTTGGTTTACTTGTAGAGTTATTATCTTGAGAATGATTATTAAATATAGTAAATTAGTATTTGTTGTTACCGATGTCACAAATTAAATTCTCTCTTGAATAAAGTCTATCATGTGAAAGGGACTTAGGGATGGACTACCAATCAGCCTAGAGGTTTAGGCCTTATTCAAAAGGTAAGCGGTTTGTTATATATGACTCTAGGCTTACTCAAGCATAAATTCTTAATCTCATATAAATATATGTATTTAAATGAAAATTCCTTGTATGATATTCATAATATTCATTAAAATATGATTTAATATAATTTTCTTATATTTTTGGGTGTGTAACCAAAATTGTGGGTTGTGTAAGGAGTTACACATCATTTTTATGTGAACACATTAATTGGCATATGAATTTGGGATTAAAAAAAAATACATCATTATAAGTATATATACAAAAATTTAAAAAAACATGAGAAGATGAATACTAAATATGATATAATATTTATCAACATAATATGTAAATAATATATAAGAAATTATGGATAATGTTAAGAAAAAATTCTCAAATACTAAGTGTAATATTCCTTAAAAAGTGGAACTTATAAATAATTTCATCATCTAACTAGGTAGTAAATTCCATATATTGGTTCCCAAGGATTATCTTGTGTAAGAAATGTAATTATTAGGTGACCTGGATTATGTAATTGGTAGGTCCTTCCATAACTAGGTGGCCATGGATTGTCTTGTGTTAGCCTTTTCTTGGTGTTTTCTTTAGGTTACAAAAGTTTAGATACCCTAATAGGATTAGGATACTTGAGTAATTGAGTTGAGCATTATCCATGTGAGGGATATCTATTGAGTGATTTCCACTCAACTATTCAAGAGTCAATAATGTTATGATTGGGATAATTCCTTACCAAAATTGCTTGGTTGTGAGATAAACATTACAATGGACTTGTTTCTTAGTCAAATAAGTATCTTAGATCACTAAATAAATATGACATCTTGGGATAGTATTTTCAGTGGGATTAATTTCATTAAAAGTATATGATGAAAAGTTAAATCATAATACACAACCATATATATATCTTTATTATATATTATGATTTATTTCATGATAATCATATTGATATACCTTATAGGTATGATTGATAAAATAGTTATATATTTAAATCTATGGTTGAGAAGAGTTCTCAATGAGAATTATTCTCATAATATAATTATGAATATTATAGAGATTGGTTCCTCCATATCTAACTCCTGGGTACAAGATACTAGGTCTACACCATACATGTTTACTAATAACAAACACTCATATGTAGGAGGGAATAGATAAAGGGTGAGGTATATATTTCCATCAGCAATGGAGTCAGATTTGTTTCATTAGAGGATGGAACTTATGATCTGACCTTACGAAGGGGATAAATCATATAATTAGAAAATAGTTATTATTACCTCATTATAAATATAAATTTAATTTTTTCATACTATTTGGATAAAATCGGAATTTTCTTTCACTGTTAAGAGAAATTTTTGTTCTATATATAAGAATGAAATGTTTTATAGATTTAGGAATATGATAAATAGATTATATATGCTTGAAATGGATATTCCAATTTACAATATTCATAATTAGATGGATGAGTTAGATTCAAATCCCACCTACCTTTGGTAATTTAACCTCAAAAATATATATGATAAATGAATAAAAATACTTAATAAATATGGATTATTGTAATCATTTCATTAGGAATATTTGATATATGTGAATCTTATTTATCTTTAAAAATGACCAAGGATCCTTTTTGGGATAAAATTCGAATGGGATATTGGATTATTAGATCCCAAACATAGTGATATATGTGGACCAATGAGCACACAATCTGTCACGAACCAGCCCGAGTCAACCCTGAACCGGTCACCCAGGCCAGCCCGCAACAAGTCCCGAGAGGTGTTCCCAATCATCCTGAGATGGTGACAAGAACCGAGGGCATAAATATAGTACACAAGGGAATGATTTCATCCATATATAAACAATGAAACGAACAGCAGAAAGAAATGGGCAGCCCCAAAAAATTATATAAAAATTGAACTGAACATTATTTGTACAAGAAACTGAAAGTAAAACTAAACCAAAAACACAACTAACCAAACTAGTTAACCAAATAACTCCATGTGTCCCCACTTTTAACTCTCCAATAAAATGATCACACAACTCCCAAGGAGATAAAACTCAAGTTGAAACCTGCACAGGGGCTAAAAACAGAATAAGACTATAGGCGTGAGTATTAAAACAAATTAGGTTAACCTGATATTCTATTCCCATTGAACTTACTTTATAATAAAAGAAACATCAATTTATAGTTTTGAATACAATATAAAAAAGTTTGTTTTCCAAATTAGGTTCTCTTCTCTAATAATTATCAGACAAAAACATGCAAGTTTTATAAACCATAATGCTAGTAACAATTTTTCAAAGAGGTGAAACATAAAAATGGAAATAGTTTTCAAGAGGGATGATTTAAATAATTGAAAAATTTAAATAAATCATACACGCTACTCAATTTACCAACCAAACACACCATATGCTGATAGTGAGTACAAAATAGCCAATTAGCACAAGTCACGGGAACACCCCTAGGCACTAGTTAGTTGTGAGCCCTAGGTACATCGTATCTCGGTGAAAGTAACCATAATAAATATCTGTTCTCGTGCACACGATCCACTAGTAGAGAGCATACCCATAACCTAGTGGTTCCACAACATCATCATCATTATAGTTTAGTTATTTTGGTCATCATCAAACTTTCTACATGAAACAGGGGCCAAACCCCCACGGAATCACTAGCATACTATTACACGTCCACCCACCTAGATACCGAGGATTCCCTTTAGTGCTCAATCAAGTTACACATATTATCAAATACACATTTCATATCCAAATTACATTCCAAAACCATAAAAACAAAAACATACCATAAACGTTCTTCAAATTTCTTTCACAAATCAATAAACCACAACAAATTTTTGTAAAACAATTTGAAGGAGTGTATTGAGGCTTTGCACATAAAACTCATTCAAAAACACTATTTGAATTATAAACACACAAAAATACCACACCCAAACATATTTGTAAGCCCTAATAACATTTAAGAAAATAATTTCATGGACAATAAAACAATCCCAATTGACACAACAAGGAATATACGATTAAAACACTCATTCTTCATTTTTAGGAAAGGCCAAACAGGCCTTTAAACAATTTCCCAAAACAAACATTTGAAAAAGATATGAATTTAAATTTTTTAAAGAGGTGTATACACACCATATAAAGAATTAAACCACATTCATGAATCTCATAAATCACTCAGGTTACATATTCAAAACAAAACCATTTTCATAAGAATGTGAAACAGACCATTTTTCAGCAACTCGAGCCAAAACATATTTTAAACAAAAACCCATTTATTTGTAAAAAAAAATAAAAATTGGAAAGCAAAAAAAAAGATACAAAAATAATTTTTTTACATGCTTCCAATGTATTTATTAATCCAAACAAATAATTTTAAATTTCACTAGACACATAAAAGCCAACTGGGTAATTTACCGAACACGTGGCATGCACTCTTAAAAAATTACTTATGTCAAGCACCTAAAAAGGGATAAAATAACATTTTCATTCCATAAAGCTATTAAATATACTGAAACATATTCAAAATACAATAAACCAAGTGCAGAAGCTCATGGAATAATTTATCAAACAAGAGGAGTGCACATTTATACCAAAACAACTATATTTTTAACAAAATAATTCATAAAACATAGTTTGCACACAAAACCATTAAAATAAAGGTATAACAATAGAACATATCCTTTAAATAAGTTTATAATAGTATTATAATGATGAAACTTAAATTATAAATTCTTTTTCAAGGGACATCATACCTCAAATCCTTGGCGTAATAGAAACGCACTCCCAAAATCACCATCTGAGGGTTTACAAACCCTAAACCTATGACGAACAAACCCAAATGAATAAAAACCCCATAAAAAATCATGTAATAATAGAAACCTAAGTCTAGCAGAACTAGTGGATATTATAAATCCAATAAATAATGAAAGGAGGAAGAAGATGGAGGATAAAGGAGAAATAATCTCAACTTTTCAACTAAAAAAACTCTTCGTATTCCACTATATCTGCACCCTTATATAAAATGGAATGGATTTAAACTTCTTGTAGAGACTCATATGGTCAGGAAGAACTAGGGAAATAATATTGGGGGCCAAAAGAGTATTAATTGATTGATTTATGAATGATAAAATTGACCTTGTCAGTTCTTGATGATATGAGAGACATTGATAATGTTTCCCCACTCTGTGACTATTCTGAGTTCCAAAGAGGGAACTTAGATAATGGGGGTGATAAAAGGGATATTGTAGTCGGGTGGGAGGTGGAATAACCAAAAAAATATTAAATAATTAATTAGATATAAAATAAACAAATTATTTTTTTTAACTGGAAATGGGCTCATGGGTTGGCCCAATTCCTAAATAAGTAAACCCAATTCACCATTATTATGAATTATTAAAGGGTACAAAAGGATATGGTAGTTTTCATATATCCGTTGAGGCCATGTGGGAAGTGTAATGGGTGAAAAAGGTTTAAAAACAAAGGATTTATAAATGAAACAAATTTGGTTTTTAAAATTTGAAATGGGCTCACGGTGGGCCCAAATCATGAAGTAACCACACTTTCTCCAAAAACTCCTAAACAAGAAATTGGGAACCCATATTATGGTTATTATACATATATGAAACATAAAAGCTCAAAATTAATATCACACAAGTCCCAAGAAAATTATTGTGATTTCAGATGAACTAGATCGAAACAAAGACATGAAAAATCGGGTGTGACAATTCTCCCCGCCATTAAAGATTTCCACCCATGGAAAGTCATAAACCTTTCCAAATGAAAGATAAACACCTAAGGATTCCTTATCAACATGATCCAACATATCAATATAGTGAAATAACATTTTCCATTAACATAACTTAATCCTATTTCCCAAACAAAATAACAAATCACAACCACTTTGTGAAAATCAACGGAACGGTCAAGCCACCACCTCCACAACCAAGCCAAGAACCCGATTATTTGTCCTTCTCCCAATGAAACAAACAATCACCCAAACTAAATATCACTCAATAAAACCAAGTAATCTAGGGGATTACATAATGGAGTCCTCAACAATAATAAACAATTAGCACTATACATGTTCATAAGAGGAAAAATCAACGAGACCTATGGTGGGTCTCCCCACCATTAGAACCCAACTAGAAATGAAAAAAAACAAGAACTCAAAATTACCTCACTTTCACAAGTACAAAAAAACACTCCCAAAACAACCCATCAACCCAAGTTAAGAGTTTTACAACATGAAAATATAAACCACCCACTCATGAACAGAGGGGATGAGAACTTGGCCAACACTTTCAGTACGGATCTGGACCCCCACCACTCGGGGAGGGGAGGGAAGGGGACCCAATAATTTGGCCAGTGGAACCACAAAATAATCCAAGGAACTACCCAAAACTCTCCACCTACAAATAGGTAACACCAAGACCGCACCTGATTTACAGAGGCGGTCCACAAAGGGACATTGATCCGAAACCTGTATCCATGAAGGCATAACCATAGACACTGTGTGAGAGGTAAGTCCACCCCACTTGTTGTGAAAAATAGAAATTCACAGTAATAAGGAACCACAATATAGACATAGAAACTACCTTACCACAATGGTGGAGGTAGGAGCCTGGTCAAGCACCCCACACCTCGGTATATTTCTTGACTGCGTGAAAAGATTCACTCCAAGGCCTATGGTTGGAGCCCTAAATAATGAAGCATCTGATGCCCTGTAGTCAGGTGCTAAGTATCACACCACTCAAAAAAACTCACTTTCTCAACAAACCACTTTCATCTAAATAGGAACTCATATATATAGATATATATATAAAAATTCAATCTCACTCAGAACGAGGAGTAGAATGGAAAACGAATACGGTGAAATTCATCAACATCAACGAACACAGCTATTATGTCCACAAGAATTATCACGAACTGGAAGCACTTTAAATCGATCCCAAACTGTTCTCTATTTAAACTAAAGGGATGAGGAATTATTTTTAGAGGTGGATCTAGCTTGTTAGACATGAGAAATAATCCTTGGGTTTATCAATTGGAAATATTGAAAACATAGAACTATCTATGGTCACATCACAACATCCAACACATCTTTAGAAACCCACTGAACATTACTCCAAAACTGAGCCACCAACAAGTTCCCATCTCAAGATGCAACAAGAGTATGAATTATAGATCACAAGGAATCATACTGAATAGAAAACACTTCTAAGACATAGGATAATCCATACACATAACCGTCAGTTCAAAATAAACACCACAATTTTTCATCTAAAAAGATTTTGAAAAAAAAACTAACATGGTGGATTTTCACATTCACCAACTGTGTTTCATTAAGTCTCACTCACATGAACATTTACCTGCCACCCTAGGCACTCAAAAGTCATTCCATATAGGATGTCCTTCTAGATATCAATAAAACCATGATTGTGAGAAACCATGAAAATACCAAAGGCTAAAACAAAACAGCATCATTCAAAAAATCATTTACCGTCAAAAGGAACACCAACCACCTAGTCAAAAACACTTTTCTAATTCCAAAAAACTAACCACACTTCATCAATAACCACTTGGATAAAAAAACAATCCATTTAATTTAATATAACATAAAAAAAGAACCATTTTATTGCAAATAGACCGAGATTAAAACACTTTTCAACATCCCAAAACACCCCATTTAAAACAAAGTTTCAGAATTGCTTTAAAATGATTCACACTTTCAAAAACAATTATTTCAACAAATCACAAGTTTAGATTAGAAAAAATCCAATCTTGTTGAATCATTTCCACTTCCTCCCCAAAATTTGTTTAAAAAAACACAACCTTACCAAAACCATTCTTATATTTAATTTTTGAAGACCCCTTTTTTACTTTTCCAAATCCAATCCTTCCTTTAAAACCCATTTACATAATTCTCACACAAGGATTTTCAAAAAAAATCAGAATTCATGAAAGGTCCATGAAACCCACAAAAGGGAAATAGAATCAGTGGGTGACTTGACCATATAGTTGGTGGCCATATGTCAAACACAACACCAACATGGAGAGAATTATTAGGACCATTCCCTGGATACACATGGATTTCCAAGCCCTGCGAGATCACAGATGCCATTAGGCAGACTCCCCTTGTCATATCCCAACACCAAAAAATTAGCAAGAACAAAGGACACTAATAAAACCAGACTTCCCATGGAAACTTGAGGATCAGAACGAGCAAGAGTTCATGACGCTCTTTCCGCACTTACCCCTCAAGTCCCAACAATCTGACTCCATATACATTAACATCCCCAAATAACAAGGGTGCTCTAAAAATAATGGTCTACTAAGAGCTGACCTCCTCTGATACCATTTTGTCATGAACCAGCCCGAGTCCACCCTGAACCGGTCACCCAGGCCAGCCTGCGACAAGTCCTAAGAGGCATTACCTATCCTATCAGGATGGATAAAAGCACCAAGGGCATCACTAGAGTACATAAGGTAATGATTTCTCCCATATATAAACAACAAAACAAACAGAAGAAAGAAATGGACAACCCAAAAAATTATCTAAAAATTGAACTGAACATTATTTGTACAAGAAACTGAAAGTACAACTAAACCAAAAACTCAACTAACCAAACCAGTTAACCAACTAACTCCATGTGACCCCACTAGTCACTCTACAATAAAATGATCACACATCTCCCAAGGAGATCAAACTCAAACTGAAACCTACACAAGGGCTTAAAACAGAAGAAGACTGTAGGCGGGAGTATTAAAACTCAATAGGTTTGCCTGATATTCTATTCCCAATGCACTTCTTTTATAATAATAGAAACATAAATTTATTTTTTTAAATACAAGATATAAAATTATGCTTTTCAAATGATGTTCCATGCTATAATAATTATCAGACAAAAGCATGCATATTTTATAAACAATAATGATAGTAACAATTTTTCAAAGAGGTGCAACATAAAAATGAAAATAGTTCTCAAGAGGTCTAATTTAAAGAATTGACACTTTTAAATAAATCAAACATGCTTCTGAATTTACCAACCAAACACACTGTATGCCGACGGTGAGTACAAAATAGCCAATGAGCAAAAGTCATGGGAACACCACTAGGCACTAGTTAGTTGTGAGCCCCAAGTACCTCGTATCTCGGTGAAAGTAACCATAATAAATATATGTTCTTGTGCACACGAGCCACTAGTATGGAGAATACCCATAACCTAGTGGTCCCCCAAAATCATCATCATCATAGTTTAGTTAGTTTTGTCATTGTCAAACTTGCTACGTGAAACAGGGGCCAAAGCCCACAGAATCACTAGCATACCAGTACAGGTACACCCACCTAGATACCCTGGATTTCATTTAGTGCTCAATCGAGTTATAAATATTATCAAATAAACATTTCATATCCAAATTACATTCCTAAACCATAAAAACACAAACACCCCATGAACATTCTTCACATTTCTTTCACGAATCAATAAACCACAAGAAATTTTCGTAAAACAATTTCAAGGAGTGTATTGAGGATTTTCACATAAAACTCATTCAAAAAACTATTTTAATTATAAACACAATACAAGACCATACCCAACCATATTTAGAAGCCCTAAAAACATTTAAGAAAATCATTTAATGGATGATAAAACAATCTCATTTGACATAACATGTAATATACAATTAAAACACTCATTCTTCATTTTTAGGAAAGGCCAAACGGGCCTTTAAACATTTTCCCAAAACTAACTTTTGAAAAAGATATGAATTTCAATTTTTTTAAAGAGGTATATACACACTATATACAGAATCAAACCACATTCATAAATCCCATAAAACACTCAGGTTACATATTCAAAACACAACCATTTTCATAAGAATGTGAAACAGACCATTTTCCGTCAGCTCGGGCCAAAACATGTTGTAAACCAAAACCCATTTATTTGTAAAACCAAATAAAAATTGGAAATACATAAAAGGATCAAAAAAATAATTTTTTTACATTTTGAAAATGTATTCATAAATCCAAACAAATCATTTTAAATTTCACTAGGCACATAAAATCCAACCGAGCAATTTACCCAACATGTGGCATGCACTTTTAAAAAATAACTTATGTGAAGCACTTAAAAAGGGATAAAATACCATTTTCATTCCATAAATTTATTCAATCTACTGAAAAATATTCAAAATATAATAAACAAAGTGTGGAATCTCATGGAATAATTTATCAAACAAGAGGAGTGCACATTTATACCAAAACAACTATATTTTTAACAAAATAAGTCATAAAACATAATTTGCACCCAAAACCTTTATAACCAAGGTTTCACAGTATAACATATAATTTAAATAAGTTTATAAAAGTGTGATAATAATGAAACCTGAATGATAAAGGCTTTTTCAAGGGACATCATACCTCAAATCCTTGGCGTAATGGAAACGCACTCCCAAAATCACCATCTAAGGGTTTACAAACCCTAAACCTATGATAACCAAACCCAAATAAATAAAAACCCCATAAAAATAATTTAATAACAGAAGCCTATGTCTATCAAGACTAGGGGATATTATAAATCCAAGAAATAATGAAAGGAGGAAGAAGATGGAGGATAAAGGAGAAGGAATCTCACCTTTTCAACTAGAAAACTCTTCATATTCCACTATATATGAACCCATGGATAAAATGGAATGGCTTGAAACATCTTGGAGATACTCCTAAGGTCTGGAAGAACTAGGGAAATAAGATTGGTGTCCAAAATAGTATGAATTGATTGATTTATGAATTATACAACTTACCTTGTCAATTCTGGATGATTTGAGATACATTGAGAATATTTCCCCACTCTGAGACTATTATGAGCTCCAAAGAGGGAAAGTAAATAATGGGATGAGTATAGGGATATTTTCTTTGGGTGGGAGGTGGAATTACCGAAACATATTAAATATTTAATTATATATAAACTAAACAAATTATTTTTTTAAACTGGAAATGGGCCCATGGGCTATCCCAATGCCTAAATAAGTAACCCCAATTCACCATGATTATGAATTATTAAGGGGTCCAAAAGGATATGGTAGTTTCCATATATCAGTTGAGTCCATGTGGGAAGTTTAATGGGAAAAAAAGGTTGAAAAAAAAAGGATTTATAAAAGAAACAAATTTGGTTTTTAAAATATGAAATGGGCTCACGATTGGGCCAAATCATGAAGTAACCACCCTTTCTCCAAAAACTCCTAAACAAGAAATGGGGAACCCAAATTATGGTGATCAGAAATAGATGAAACTTAAAAACTCAACATTAATATCACAGAAGACCCAAGAGAAGTATTGGTATTTCAGATGAACCAGTTCAAAACAAAGACATGAAAAACTGGGTGTGACACAATCAGGTGGTGGTTTTGGGTATTTCATTACATTTAACAATGGATTTAGTTGATATGGTTATGTTTTTCTAATGATAATCAATTATGAGAAATTGTAATAGTTTAAAGAATTTAAAAATGATTTATATATTAAATTGGGAAAATTTATTGACATTCTCTAGTCTGATTAAAATGGTGAATACTTAAGCTTGAAATTCGTAGATCATATTAGATCTTGTGGTATTGATTCACAACTCACACCTCCTATAACACTTTAATGGAATGGTGTGTCTAAAATTAATAATTATATATTATTAGACAATGATTTATCAATGATGAGTCTATGAGGCCTTTAAATTATAATATATGGTCATACTCTAGTGACTATTCATTTTTTACAAAATATCATTCCATCTAATGTAGTCATAAATATACTATGTAAGATATGGTATGAGAAATATCCAATTTTTTATTTTATAATGATTTATGTTTATGAAGAACATGTATGAAAATTTAATTCTAATAATCCTGACCTAAAGTCAGGTAATTTATTATTTGATGGTTGTTCCAATGAAACTAAGGGATATTATTTCAATGGATCATCTAAACACAAAGTGTATTTGTCCTGAATGGGTGTTTTCCTTGAGAATGAATATATTATTCAAGGAGTTAATGTTAATATTTTTTAACTTTGTTACGTTTAAAACCAACAAATATAATATGTTCCAAATATATAGGTTGATATGGTTCTACAAGGAGTTGTGGAGGAAGAACATATTCATGTTACACAATGACTACAAAGTTCAAGAAGGATTAATTAGGAAATCAAGAGATATGGATTTCTCATGGATAATGATAATGAAATAGTATTCATAGAAGATAAAACTACTACCTACATTGAATTCATTAACAGTTCTAATTCTAAGAAATGGTTAAAATCTATAGAATCTAAATTGGACGCCATTTACACTAACAAATTTTGGAACAAGGTGGTTGCACCCTAAGGGGTAAAATCCACAAGTTTAATTTGGGTATTTTTGTAAAAAATGATATAGAAAGTCGAGTGTCAACCTATAAATCACAAATAGAAGAAAAGGCTTACAAAAAATTAGGGTATCAACTATGAAGAAACCTTTTCACATGTAGGGATGATAAAGTACATTAAGATTTTGTTATCCATAGAGACACATTTTGATTATGATATATATCATATGGATATCAAAACCAATTTCACTGGTAGGAATTTACTCAAGGATATGTATATGATATATCATAAAGGTTTTAAAGTTCCAAATGAGAATACTAAGATATGAATGCCATAGCAGACTATATATGGAATAAAGAAAGCTTCTAAGAGTTCAAATATATGGTTTGATAATGCAATCAACTAATGTGGTTTCATCAAGAATGTGGATGATTCGTGTGTATATAAGAAAATTTTTAGGAGTGTGGTGGTGTTTCTAATTTTATATATTGATGATATAATACTTATCATAAATGATATCCTAAATATTCACTATGTGAAAATGTGGATGGTTGAATTCCTCTCAATAAAATACATAGGTAAAGAATATTAAGTACCTGGTTTGGGGATCTATAGATATATATATATATATAAGAGGTTTCTTGGACTTTATCAAGACACTTAAATTGGTAAATTACGATCTATAGTATGGAGGACTACAAAAAGGTTTCTTTACTAGTGTTACATGTCATTAATATTATGACATTTTTTGACCCTTTTAAAGAGTTATCAAGGTTGGATATAATTATTTATATTTCATATATAGATTCTATCATTTATTTTATGTTTTGTAATCAGCTTGATGAAACCTATGTTGTTAGGATAACCATTATATACCAATCCATTAATATGGATAGTCAATATATTTATATGAAAAAAAATTCTTAAGTACTTGAGATGGACTATAGATATGTTTATAGTATTTTGTGAAGATGATGAGATTTGTGGAAAGGATTACATAGATTTTAGTTAAAAATCTGATAGAGATGATATGAAATACCAATATGGTTTCAAGTTTTACATAAATGGTGGAGCTATCAGTTGGAAGAGTTAGAAAAAATACACTATAGGATATTAAAAATAGATTAAGATTACATCATTTTATTAGACATTGTGAAGGAAGAATTTTTTATTAAGAATTTCATCTCTAAAATTGGAGTGGTTCCTAGAATTGAGGGAGTAATAGAGAATTACTATGACAGCAATGAATTTTTTTCTCATGATAAGGAACCTTGGTCTCACCAAATGACCACAAACATTCTTTACAAATATCATCTTTTAAGGGAGAACATTGAGAGGGGTGATGTAATGATCATTTTCGTTATAACAAAAGACAATGTAGAATATCCATTAATTATTCCATTACCATAACAACAACATGAGGGTCATATTATGTCTCTATGTATTCAATAATTGAGATATTTATTTAATGTTTATATGATGTATAATGATTTTATAATAAATCAAAACTCCATTTCTCATTCATTCATGTGTTTAGTATATTAATTTACATGAATGGTCAAACAATAATATCCCTTCAAAGTATACTTATAGTTATACATAATAGATGATCATAATGTATTATTATTGGTTTGTATTTATATATTAAGATCATCATGAATAGAATATTATACTCATTATAAAGTAATGTATATGAGTTACGAAGAGTGGATTCATGAGGTAGTAAGTAAAGATGTATTACTTAGATTGACCTATCAAAATATATCTAATATAATGTCATATAGTCATATATGTGAATATAGATGTATGCATATTATCAATCCCCTATACCTGAGGTTATAGAGATACCTAAAATAAGAACCTTTATACATTCATACCATACTTATGCAAGAAAAAAAAGAAACATTGTTAACAAGGGGTGGTTTCATATGATGTAGATCATGTTGTTAGTTAGAGTGAAACCAAGATAGGATTAGTCTACTTATATGATGAGTAAATACATTTATCCTTTGATTAAATTTCATTGAGTAAATTTATGGCCAGGGTTAGTTGAGTCACATGATATGTTTCTAGCTACTTGGATGAGGGACATGATTTATGCTCATCTGTAATATGAATGACATGTTATGTTTTCATTAACTTGGTTAGTATTTTTCAAATAATCCATAAAAGATGATATGGAATATAATAGTTTGGCATTGTTCCATGTATGTTCATCACACGATGTCATGGGAAATGTGATTATAGAGGTATATATAATATGTATGCAATATATATTAAGGTGGTCATTGTTGTATAATGATATGAGTGTGTTGGATGGAGATCACACGAGACCACTTATTGGATTAAGTATCAATGATGCTTTTGGAGAGGCTACTCTTTGATTACATCTATTAAATAATAAATTTATTTTTTTCAATTCTACTAAGGTCTATAAGGACACATAGTTAGGCCATTGAATAAGTATTATGTTTGAGATAATTTATTTCTTCAAAAATGAAGAAATTTGGATAAAACCATATCTAAAATTTGTTTTGGTGGATTCACAAAGAGTTGTAATGTTTTACATATAGACCTTATGGATTTTAGTAAAATTGGATGTTTTTTTTGATTTTCACTGAACTATATGCATGGTTTTGGGTGAAAGAATATTATCATGTTTTGTCATTGGTTATAATCTATTATGAATATATTAAATATCTTTCATTCATTTAAGTAATTCAATGAATAAGTATAAATATATATATATATATACATATGTCAATAAATTGAATATATCCATAAAATTTACATAACTGAAACTAATTGTGGATGAATATATAAATGGATGAGATCTATCCTATTGGTCTTATTAGTGATGACTGATAGTATACAATTCTCTTGATACTCTATTCCTCCTAAGACACGGTTTATCAATACGTGATGGTTCTAGCACAACTTCATCATTTATAGATCCTCAAGAAATGTTAGGGGGTACTTTGGTTGATTTAATAACCATATATATAGAAGGATTTCATCTACTATTATGGTGGTATTTATCATGCATACAATGAATATTTAAATATTTATTAATAATCCCTCCAGGTATGCATTTTTTATTTTCTTCATATTTATTATATATTGATTCTACCGGGATAGATTAGAAAAATATATGTTTTTTCTTCTAATGCCTTTGTTCATATTTTGAATCTCTAAAACCTATCATATTTACTATTATAACTATAATAATCACTATATACATGTATAGAATCATAAATATATGAATTCTTAATAATTATTTTCTCCAATGCATAGAATTTTCCTCTGGTTTTTAGAATTATTCTGATGTAATAATTATTATTTATCATTTTTATTAAAATAGATGTTATTCATGATGAAGTGTAACTCCCTGATATTTTATTTTATATTAATTTAAATTAATACAACATTTTATATAGTGCACTACATTAAACACCTATAAGGTCATGAGTTATTGAACCATTGAATTTTTCCAAGGGAATTTGAAATTTTTATTTTGTGGATGGGACAATTCATAATCCAAGTTTCTTAATGTAAATATTATAGTTGTGATACTTGAAATTGTTATTGTTAGATGGATTTTAAGGCTTGATAGGTTTCTCAGGTTTTCAAGTGAGTTTTTGGGGCAATGGGCATAGAAACCTTCCTTCCAGGAGAAGAAGAAAAGGACACACTGTATGATCAAATTGTGTGGCCCTCTAGGGGAAATAGTACAGTATTATGAAGGGTTTCACATGTTTTCTCAAATCATGCCCCCAATGATGAATAGACATGCGAGAACTTTGTAGTTAATTGTAGAGGAGAACTATGTGGCTTGTGCATAGTTTTTCTAATTATGCACCTAGCACATGTATGGTGTGGAGCTGGAAATTTACAAAGGCATGGTTGGTGCCTAGTTTTCATAATCATGTTCACAAACCAAGTAGAGTATGGATCCTATACATAGGAGGATTTTTGGTTGGCTCATTTTTTAGAAAATCATATGGAAAAACCATGTATATCATTAAAGATTTGGAAATTATAATTTTTTCTTTACCTCCTTATTTCTCCCCCCCCCCCCATTCTTTTTTCTCCTTTCTCATGTGTCTCAGTCCTATTCCTGGAGCTCTCCTTTGGTCTCCTCCTAAGAATGGAGAGATTTATCTCATCCATCATCAGAATCAAGCATCATTAGTTTAGTTGTATCTATATTTTGGACCTCTCGGTTACTCTTACATCTAATTTTATTTTCCCTCATCGTATGGAATGGTAAATCCATTTTGGAACTTTTTTCTTATTTTTAAGGCATTTCTTTATTTATACAATTTCTCCCAAACCATATTTAATAAAACTTTGGTAATATATGAGTTAATCATCTTAGGAATAAGGTAGGTGGTCTCATGATTTTATATTAAAGTATATCTTGTTTATAAATTAAATCATTGTGTTATGCCCCATAATTTTTGTGTGTCACCTATTAAATATAAAATTCGACATCTAAATGCTTATAACTAAATTTATATTGTACTTATTAATTTAAATTGAATCATTGTAGGTAATGAACCTCCCCAAAAACCACCCTAGTTGGGGTGTTTCTGTTATATTTCTTAACCTATGTTGGCTTATGAAATTTAATCACTTGATATGGGTGTTATTCTAAATGCTTGATTTAAAATTCTTGTCTTAAGTTTTAATCACTTTTGAGTTGTGAAATTAACTCTCAAATAATATTTATTAAAATATATTAAATTAATTAGAATGACACACTTTCACCGTTTTTAATAAAACCCACCTAAGAGGTGTGTTATCTTATTTAATTAAAACAGACATTTAAATAGTGATAACTAGATTGTATGTGCCATGATTAAGGGAATAGTCCTCTTTATTAATACTTGATTTTTAATAAATGGAATACTTATGTACATTTCATTTTTAATTAAATTATTCACAGTTTATCTTATATAAATGAAATTGTAAAGAGTGAATGAGAAAAGTTATGATAATAGAAATTGTCATGGAAACATTTCATGGAATAGAATTATATAATAATATGAAACATGTAAAATGTATTACACTATTCCTTAAGCGACACTCAGCCTCCTCAATATGGAATTCCTAAGAAGGTATCATAATCTGTTGATATTATATGTAACATGAGCGATATTAGTTCCCTCATTTTGTAACACCATAGATGGGCTAATAAGTTACTTCAATTATATTACACCATAATAAATAGTTTAGTTTCCTTTTTATGAAATGACTTCAATAGGATTATTGGATAAATGATTTTTCTCAAGCTCTGTCTGATACTTGGGTTTCCTTTTATGGATCTCCTTGGATGGGATCATTAGGATGTTGGGAGTTACAAGCGATGCATGGGTTTTCTTATTACAAGATTCCATAGATGGGCACATAGAATAAATAGAATTATGTTACTCCTAAGGTGATACATGGGTTCCACATTATAGAATTACTTAGAAGGAATCATAGTAAAAATGAAATTATATCATTATTTTTTATTAATACAAATTAGTAGTGGTATCTCCATATGATGATTACTATACCAGGAAAACATGGCATTGTAACTTGGAACGTTGATCAGTTAATTGTATTATATTTATATACATGTGATGACATAAAATTTCTCCATGGTTTAGAGAGACTCGTTCAAAATGGACACCATGGTTTTACACAAGGTCTTATACAATTGTTATACTTTAATGACTTTGGCTATATTCAATGGTGATAATGTATTGGAAGATTTCCTTAATTAAACAAATGATCCTTGTGTGAATATTATATGGATGCCTTGGTATTCTTCCATGGGTCTTCACTGGTGAGTTTATGTATCTTGATATATATATTTATATATAATCTTATATATACATGTGGGAATGATTAAAGATATTTAATCTTTGGCCAAAGAAATTATGGTTAGCTGGGTGTCCTTGAGGAACATGATCCGACTTATTTATATTTATTTATTTACTAGCTTATTTAGTATACCTACACACTTCTTTAATTTTTATTCAAAGACTGTATAGAATTAGAAACCATTGGTTGTGGCTTATAAATTTTATCTCACATCATTTTTGGGATTCCATTGCACTAGGATACCCAAACAAACATCATAGTTACATGTTTAGGTTTAGGGATCATGGGTTTTTCATATGTTGTTACACATTCACATGGGAGCTTAAGTGCATAGGACTAAGAATAATATTAGGATGCTTGTGAAGATATCTTTTGAGGCACTTTTCATTTCATTGTATACTGTTATGCATTTCATGTTGTATGTATTTCTTGTATATTGTATCATTGCATGGACATGTATGATTTTATACTTTATGTTGACAAATTTATTGATTATTTATTTTAATAGATTTTATTATATTATTTTGATATCATTTAAACTACTTCTATTGTTGATTGATTATTATGATATACTAGTGTGCCACTCTGATCATGAGAGAATAGTCTCCCCATCATACAATCATTGAACCCTAACTACATGTCAGAAGCCTCTGATGTATGGGGAGGTGCGCTTGATGTTATGTGACCAATTGGATCAGGGAACCATTTCAATGGCTCCTAGGTTGGGACATTACAATGTTATATCAGAGCCTCTCTTTTTATGCCTTACTATTTTGGGCTGGTATATATCAGAATATAAATGTGTTAACACTTGGTAAATAGTCATGTATATAAGCAATCAACCCTCACACAAGGAAAAGACCAAGTGGTCAGTAATAGGAGTATTGTTCATGTTTTTCATTATTATAGTTGATTATTATTTCACCTTTCATGATTGGTGTACCTTTTGTTTCTTACTAATTTTTGAGATTATGATATTTTACCCTTTTCCCAGTATTGTAAGTATGTATTATTACATGCATGAAATTAGGAACATAGATATTCACATTCCAAACATATTCTATACCATTTCAGTTTTATTTCATGATTTCCTGTTAACATATTGGATGTACCTTATGTGTTTTAGAATCATGATTATCTATTTATCATATTTATGTAACAATTTATCATGAATTGATATGAACATAATATAATATTGTTTATTAAAGTATTAGTATCAACCTAAATGGTGTTTTCCCATATATCTTTATGGTGGCACCTTAAGTAACAAATCATGAAATGTTTAAGCCTGGAAACATTAGTTGAATGGGTTAAAACATTAATTGTTGAAATTAAATATGATCCAATTTTATAATATATAAAGTGTATGGGACATTATAAATTATCAAATAGAAACCCATATAATTAAAACATCACATAATTGACTGGTTATATTTTGAGAACCAAGGTAAAAACCGAGTTATAGATACTTGAATGTCAATTATAATTTATAGTGGAAAGTACCATTATATCTTGGGAATGGTAATTCATATAACAAAACCATGGTGATTATATATATATATATGTATTCTAAATTTTAATTCTCATAGAAAATGGTTTCCAATATAAATGTTGTTACCACTATTAATTCAACATGATGACCTATATGACTAAATTCTAATGAACAAATGGGCCCATGTAGGCCGGTTGAGTCATGTGGTTATGAGATAAATCCACTAAGGGTGTTATTATTAAATAAAATACTATTGGTTTTCATTTAGATAAACCCAAGTTAAAATGATTGGACCCTCATAGATTGCCTTTATTTTAATATTCCTTAGTACTAAACTCATTGGGGGTATAATTATACTAATGGATTGGTTATTTAAAGTGACATAAACCACTTATAAGAGTTGTGTATAAATTTATGGTGGAATATTACTAAACCCATTCCCATTAACTTATAGAAAAACATGTTATATGATTTTGTGCTATACTAATATGATGTGTTAGTTAATTAAAATTCCCATTAAAAGATAAAGGGTGTTTTCCTCTATATATTTGAATTGAAATTTTCCATAGCTAATCCTTATTGTGAGAATATTATGGCTGAATATAACGGGTTGAAGAGGAATTTAAGAGATAAATTTCCTAATCATGATAGTATTTCATAAAAATAATAATGCTTTAAACGAGGTTTGATATAACGTTCCTCTGTTTCCTTGTTGCGTTAGCTAAATAATGTTCCAATATCTCTTACTTTATAATCAGTACTAAATGATCCTCAAATTGAGCTTTATAAATGTTTGAATTTTAAATTAAAATTTTAGTAATGGATTAAATGAAAAAATTATGTTGTGTTTCTAGATTTAACCCGTGTGTAAGGGTATTTTAAATCCATCATTGACATGCCTTTAATGGGAATGTGGACATAATAGTTGGATCTCTTTTCCTTTTATTCATTGATCTAGAGGTTATGTAGGTAAACCAAGGGACGTTTTTCGAAGGACTTATTCATGGGTCAGAACATTATACTTTAGTAAGGGGAAATCATGTTGTAGGTAGAAACCTCAAAAGCTAAAACCATGCTAAATTATTATAATTATTTTCAATGGGAGGTGTCATTTTAGTTTTTTTGTCCTATTTAGAACTCTTAGTTTCTAAAATGAAAAACATGTTAGACATGTTTTCCTATGGTGAATTGTTCCCTATTAAGGGTATGAGCATCATTTAATACTCATGTTTAGTAGGTTAGACATGCATAGGGCATGGTCATCCAGTTCATTTTTCATGTGAACTTTGTTTTAGTAATGGATGACACGAGAGGTCATCATCGAGCTTCAAAATCGTATGTGGTAATATGAATTTTGGATAAATAATTCGTGTGTTCCATCAGATACTAGGATTCATAGAGATGATAGGGCCCATGGATGGTATCCAATGATTTTTTATGAGATCATGAAATATCAAGGTAGTAGGCATTGATGCACACAACACCTGTCTTTTTGATAAAATGGTATAGTGAACTGAATGAGTTTGGTGGAAATTGGTAAGCCTTAAGCTTCTATATTTTGAAAATGGGTCATCTTGAGGTAGATTGGCTCAGGAATTGAACTAAATATTACTTGTTCCAATGCATATGATGATGTTTTAAAAGGATCATGTGTTGTAACACTGATTTTTAGTTTAGTGTTTCCTTATATGCCTGATACTAATGATGTGAATAAGTGTGGCTCAGTATGGATTCACACATACATCTAGATTAAATCTAATCTAGCATTCTTTTAATGGAAAAATTTCTTCTTTTTTGGTTTAGTGGTTGTCTAAATCATGTCAGAAACATCTGTAACATGTGTTCAGTGGTGGATTGATTGTGTGCTATGGGATTAGTTTACACCTTTAGTGGTTGATGTCTAGGAATCTCCTAAGGTGGGGGGCATCATTTTAGTCAGTTAAAGCATGTCTGTCCATGTAGAGGGAGTGCAACCATAAAAGACCATTTGAGAGTGGTTGCATTTGCTAATGAAATCAATTGAGGCTAGTAGTTTGGTTTATCTATTCCTTGAGTTGATACTCAATATAGAGCCTGATTATGGGTTTGGTAATAGTATAGATGCTAGATTTAGGCTCTAAAAATAAGTTACCTAGTAATTTGATGTTTTGGTAATGAATATATGCTTACAAATAATCATGATGATAAAATGGTTAGTTGTGTGTGCAACCATTGAATACACCATAGATCAGGTTATACTTCAGTTTTTAGGATTAAATAAACATGGAATGCCTCATCAGTGAGGGAACCATGGTTGGTTAATGATGATGTGTCAACAGGTGAAACTGATATTTTTACAGAAAGTCATCCATATGTGTTTTGGTTGTTCTTTCCTATGAATAATTGTGTATGGTTGGTTAGAAACCATGTTGAACAATTTATATTGAATCTGATGGATGTTTCTCAGGTCATGTTGTTAATCATTTTAATCCTCTTATGGTACCCCTATTTCAATGATGATCATATTACCTGTCTTGACATAATTAAGGGAAAACATAGAGAGAATTAGTTATATGTCAAGATTAAGAAATAATTAAAATCCTTTTGGCTTGATAAATATGCTCTTTTCGAAGTTGCCCTCGGGTATCACGGATAATCTTTGAAGAATGGACTATCCATAGTGATACTGGAATTCCCTTGTAGGATGTACTTGGATGGACTCATGGACACTAGCCAACTATTTAACTCAACCTCTATGTTAGATATCATCATTGGGCTCAGTTAGTGTTTTTTATATATAGACATATTATCTATGAACCAATGTATCACATATAAAAACTTGAGTATATAATTTCCATGAATGAGCTCCTTGGAATCCTATATTTGATTCTGAGGTTACCCAAACTAACGATCAATCTCAGTTGAGATGTTTCGCATGTGATGATCCAAGGGAACTAGATAAGGTATGCACCTATGTTTGTGTTATGGCATGAAAACAAAGATGAAATTTTTTCTTGAGATTTCATCGGAATATGTTAATGGGTTTTGGTGATAATTCTCAAAATAAACCTTTAAATTACTTTGAAAAGGCATCGTACTTAGGTTTTAGAACATCATTTTAAAAAGAATAGTGTTTTCCAAGATAGTCATATGGTTATTTCTAGAATTTATTTTATATTGATTCATTTATTTTGGTTGGTAAGGAACCACTTATGGAATTTCATCGAGATAAGATGATTTTAGTACAATGTCGTCCTAGTATTTTCATGGAAAAACTCGAATGATGAGGATAAATTTGGTTGAATGGGAATTTATAATTCGATCAATTGAGATTCATGCTGGGAATGTTGTTAGAATTCTAAAAGGTTCATTCATTGGGAAATTTTGACGGTGTGATAATTGTGACTCGGAATTTTTTGTTTAAAGGTGTGATCTATGGTGGGGAGAGTCATTGGAAATTTGATTAAAGAGATGATGATTTGATCATGTCTCAAGATAGGTGTGCTTAGGTAAGCACCATCTCAATGTTCATTTTTTGTATACGATCATTTCTCAAGTTATAACGAAATATGATCTATATTCTTTAAGTAGTAATTTCATACACGTTGGGAATCTAAAATAGAACATGTCCATTTTAGATAAATTTTAAAAAATAATGTGGGTTAGATGAATCTTATTCATTTTTCTTCAAAGATTTCCAGTGACGATATGTTCTATGGTGGGGCGGTTTTAATGTCGCATGTTTTTGAACCATGGAATTTTTTCAAGGGAATTTAAAATTTTCATTTGATGGATGGGCCATTTCATAAACTAAGAATTAGAATTTAAATATTATAATTTGGATTATTAAAAGTGTTTTTTATATCTGTTTTAAGTTCTGAGAGTTTTCTTGGGTGTTTAGATGAGTTTTGGGGGAATTGGGTTCTGAAACCTCCCTTCTAAGAGAAGTAGACAGGGGCACACAGTTTTCTCAAACTCTGCAACCCTCCAGGAGAAATTGTGCAGGCCTATAAGGGGTGTCACATAATTTTTAAAAATATTCCATCAAGGTTTCATGGTCTTGTGATACCTTTTCAATTTATTTCGAAGGATAACTGCATGACTTCTACACTGTTTTTCTAACAATTCACCTACCCATGCAGGGTGTGGAGTTAGATAACACCAAAAGAATGGTTACCACACATTTTACTTAATTATGTGAACTAATTATATAGGGTATGGCTCATAAGTATAATATGTTTCATGTTTTGAAAAAGGTTTCAAAAACCATGCATCTGAACTATGTAGGCCATTAAATGGATGGAAATTATAGGTTTCCCCCACCTCCTTATTTCTTTTCTCCATCTATTATTTTCCTTTCTCATGCACAAATACCCCAGGCATGGAGCTCTCCCTTGGTCTCCTTATATGTATGGAGAGATCTCCCTTATCTAGTATATAAATCAAGATCCATATATCTCATTGAATCTGTATCATTTTTCACTCAATTCCACTTGATTATTATTATTTTCCTCACTATATGGATTGAAAAACCCATACGGCCTCTTTATACCTATTTTCATGTTGTTTGTCTATTTATTTTATTTTTTTCAAACTGGATCAAGTCAAATCCTAATAATGGTTGAGTGAAGTTTTCTATTCATAAGGTATGCGGTCTTGTGATTTTCCATTAAATTTTAGCATGTTTATAAATTAATTTTTCATGTCGTCTGTCAGAGTTTTCATGTGAAGCCTCTTAAATGTGAAATTAGACATGTAAATGCTTATGCCAAAATTTATATTGTCCTTGTTATTATAAATTTATCCATTTGATGTTATCATAATACACTATAGACACCCCCTTTCCAGTGTGTAACTTGCATTTCATGAACTATTCTTTCTTATGAAATTTAATCACTCTTTAAGGGTGTTATTCTAAATTCTTGATTTACAATCTTCTTCCTAATTTTTTTAACTTTTAGGTGTCAATTTAACTCAAATTTAATATTTTTTTAAATTATATTAAATTAATAAGAATAAAACTATTTTTCCATTTTTTTATAAAACAACCTAAGAGGTGCACTATCTTCTTTAATAAAAAGAGTATTTAAAACGAGATAATTGGATTATAGGAGAAACTTTTGAGGGAACAACCATCTTTATTTATACTTGATTTATGATAAATGAAATACTTATGTACATGAACTTTTTAGTTAAATTATTAATGATTTATCTATTAAAAATGAAATTGTAAAATATGGAAAGAAATGATTTATGATACTTGAAATTGGCATGGATGAAGTATGTGGCCTAGGATTAGATACTAATATCAAACATGTAAAAGGAATTAATATACACCTTGAGTGATACATTAATTTCAAATTACGAAATTCCTAGGATGGGATCATATACTATTGACATTATATTTACCATAATAGATATTGTTTCCCTCATTTCAAAACACCGGGGATAGGATCATAGGTCACATGAATTATATAATTTCTTTTTTGATACCTGGGATTCCTTTTTATGGAACACCCAAAACTGGCTCATAGGATATATGATTTCCCTCATGATCTGAGTGAAACTTTAGTTTCCTTTACATAACACCTTGGATGAGCTCTTATGAAAATTGGTTGTTACAAGTTATACTTGGGTTTCCTCATTATGGGACTCTAATGAAGGGATCATAGAATAAAACAGATTATGTTACTCCTTAGGTAATACCTGGGTTCCTAATTATGAAATGACTTGGATGAGTTCATAGGAATAATAAACTTATATCATTCTTTTTTATTAATATATATGACTATTGGTAACTTCTAATGATGATTACTATACCAGGAAAGCTTTGATATGTACCTCAGGTCCTTCACCAATTAATGGTCTTATGATTATATACATGTGACTACCTAGAATTTCTATGTGGTTTAGAGAAACTCATTATAAATGGACACCATGGGTTTAACCTGGGTCCTATAAAACTATTATTGTTTTATCACCATGACTATGTTCCACAGTTAGGATGTATTGGAAAGTTTCCTTAATAAAATAAATGATCCTTATGCTACTATTATGTGGATTCCTTAAACATCTACCTTAGGTCCTCCCCAGTGCATGTATATCTATGAATATATCTATTTACATATATGTTTATATATACATGTGGGCATGTTAAGAGATATTCTAGCTTAGGATGAAGCAGGTATGATAAGTTGGGTGTCCTTGAGGAACCCACAACAACTTATTTACATTTATTTATTAACTTATTTGTTTATCATACACGCACACTGCTATAACTTATATTCATGAACAAGATAGAATTAGACACCATTTTTGGGGGCCTACTAGGTTTATCTCACACTTTGTTTGGACTACCATTTCACCGGGGTACCCAAACATAACTCATGGTTGTAGTTTCTAGTTTAGGATCATGGATTTTTGTTGTGTTGTTATACTTTCACATGGGGTCTTATGAGCACATGACTGATCCAAATATTAGGATTCTCATGGATATAGCCTTTCAGGATCTTTTCATTTATTCTTATTTTATTATGAATTTTCTCTTTTATGACTTTCTGGTATATTGTAGTACCACAAAAACATGAATGATTATATACTTAGTGTTGGACAATATATCCAATATTTATTTTATTAGTTGTAATTTCCCTCTTATTCCTTTCATTTATAATACTTCTATTATTGATTTATTATTATGTTATAGCATTGTTCCACTCTATTTAGGAGGGTATAGTATCCCCACCATACCAACATTGGACCCTCGCTGCTAGTTGATAGCCTCTAGAGTATGGGGAGGCATGCTTGCAGTCATGTGACCAATTGTCTTAGGGAACCATTTCAATGGCTCTCATGTCGGTATGTTACAACATCAAGATTAAATAAACCAAAATATACAATATAAATATTATTACATTAATATGACCATTACAACCTATCAGTTGGATTTGCTGGTATGAATAGTAGTTGTTGTATTATGAAATATATAAATATAATTTTTCATAATAAAAATTTATTAACTCTTCACTGGTAAAAAAGAACTCAATTTTGAATAATTATAATATACTCATATAATGGTAAGAATATTTAATGTTTAAAAGGGACATTTTTCTAAAAATTATGATTTATTTATTTTTTTTATGTTTCTTTTAAATCATAAATTTCTCTTATTTTGATAATTAAATTTATTGAAAGTGTATTTTCTTAAAATCTAAACTAATAAAAAATAATTCATAAATTGATTATCATTTTTAATAAATGAATATCAATTAATTTGATGATAGAAATATATATTTTTTAGGAATTTTTTTTAAGTGTTCAATGTATTTTTTATCTTAATAAATTAAATTAATCATTATTTATTAATTATTTTGTGTAAATTTATGGATAGTATATTCAATAAAATAAGTTAACAATTATCTAATGGTTGTTACTAGGCAAGGAATGTGAATAAATTCATTTTATGGTATGAAAATACAGTTCTTTTCTAAAAATGGATTTATACATTCACTGCAGGGATATTATAATTATTTTATACCACTTTTAGAAATTATAATTAATAAAAATAAATTCATTTTTAAATTTAGTATTTCAAAATTATATTAAGTTAATTTTTTGTTATTTCTCTAAAATATTTTATTTCTAGCTGCATAATGAAAAATACCAATTTTACAAATACTTTCACTTTTATGACGTTATCATGATGTAAGAATGATTAGAATCTTTATGGAAAAAATTTCGTTAAAGAAATGTGTATTAAATAATTATTTTACTTCATTTAAACTTATAATTTTTAAAATATAAATTTAATTTTTATATTTTTTGAAATGTAAGTAATGTTTTTATTCAAATAAAAACTATTTTTGGTCCTTCTTTTTTAATCAAGTTTTCACATGGTAAATTTTTTTTTTAAATGGTTTAAAAGTAAAATATATCTAATTTTATTAATAATAATCCATTTAATTCAATGTTAATCAACATTATACATAATTTTTGTTTAAAATCATTTTTATACTTAAAATAGTCATTTACCTAAAAAAAATTCATTTCACTTATCAAAATTATATTAAAAGTTATTTTTACAACATATGAAAATAAAATTTTATAAAATTGACACCATATTTTTAATTAAAATTTCAAATTTTTTAATTCGTTCAATTTAATTTTTATCCATACTTAATAGTTAACCTAATAAATATTTTTCACCATGGTGAATGTTGAATAGGTTGACAAGGGGGTTCACTAAGAGATATTACTTCAAATATATTTAAAAATTGAATAATATTGATTGTATGAGTTTAATTTCACCTTAGAATATATAATAAACCAAATTAGTTTTCATTGGATCCACTATCCTTTATAAAAAAATTATATTTTAATGTTCTTGATAATTACATGGGTGTCCTCCCTCTCGCTCATAAAAGGGAAACTCCTCTATTAAATTCCCCACAAAACTTTACCCCCTTAGATAGACCAATATATATAAAAATACCAACCCAAATATCTCATAAGCATTACCTAGAGGTTCTGGTATCACCAAAGACCAATGTTTTAAGACCTAAGGGATAAGAAAAAGTAAGATATCCAAGGAGGAGGTATATGTCTAATCGAATTCATTCAAGTTTATTTATTTTTATGCCTCCTTAAAAATATATTATAACCTTATAAAAAAATTAAATCAGTGTATTTACTATAATTAAATTTTATTTTGATTATGTAACAACTATTTTATACCTCCATTCCATCATTTGGTAAATGTAAACTACAATCGTGCATACGTATGAAATATCGCCTCCATGAAGTGATGGTTTTAATTTTTCATCACCAACTCACTATACTAGTAATAATAGTGGATTTAAGGGATATAAATTATTTTAATGAAATAATTATGATTCTCTAGAGATAAATTATTATTTACCTTCTTACCCTCCCATCTATTGGAAAATGATAACGTCGCTCTTGTGTATGTGTAGACTTCCACCTCCATAAAGAAATTTGATTCATTTTTCATTTCTAACCCACATGGTTGGTCATAAAGACATATTTTATAAATAAATATTATATTTATAATATTTTTATGATTCCATAATGGTAAACCTTTATCTTATTTATTTCCATAATAAAAATGAAAATGTTTCTCATGTGTTTTTGTAGACTACCACCTCTATGAAAAGATACACTATAGTTTCCATGAACGCCATACATGGATGGATTTAAAGGTATATTTAATGTATAAAAATGATAAATATAACATTTTTAAGATTTTGATATATTATAACCATGAAAATTTTTACATCATTTAACCTACTAAATTTTTCTTAAAGGTGAAGCATTGGAATGCCTCAAAACATCCGACATGAATTTAATTGATTTAGTAACTAAATAAAACATGGTAATAAATTAAATAAAAGGAATAATAAATAAAGGAATAAAATTTAAAATTTATATTAAATAAGTAGAAAATTATTATAATTTTATTATTCACAAAACTAAAATATGTATGTTGTGAGTCGGGATACTAGGTAAGGGATTTCTCATCTCAATTTCCTTTCCTTGATACTTACACCATATTCACCACATGTTTCCTTTTTGTGGTGAATAAACTACCATATGGATGTATTTTATCATTAATTTACTAAAATTAAAAAAAAATCAAATCTATTTTGTGTTTTAATCTTAAATTTTGTTTTCATTTAAAATTTACCAAAGTTGAGGTATGTGATTTTTCATTAAAATTTTATTTTAAATTTTTTAAACTCTTTTTACTCCATATCAATGTTATTCAAAAAATTAATAATTTTATTTATTATACTTAAATTATTTTCTGAAGAAATTTTCAAATATTCTTGACTCTTCATAAGTGTTTTATAAAAGTAAATTTTTAAATTTTTTTTATACGAGTTATTTTATAACTCTTTCCACCAAATTGTAAAAGAATTCATTTTAATGTTCATGACTTGAATGGATTTTCCAACCATAATGTAATTTTATCATTATCAAGATTACTCTATAAATTTTAATATATTTTTAGTAATTTATTTTCCCCATTTGTTTGGGATTGTTTAGTTCTTAAAAAATTTAAAAGGAAAATGTTATTTCTTGTAATTTTATTAGATAATTTAAAGTGGTTTTTCTTATTAAAAAAATGCCAAATTTTATAGGTTTTATTATGTAAATATAATATTTTCTGTGTTTTTACCATGATATGGTCATTGTAAATTTTGTCTAATGATAGGTGATATTGATAATGATCAGATGATTTGTGAGCACAATATATCTCTCAAATGCATTGGGTAATGATTTTTTTATGAAGATATATAATTGAATAACTATTAAGGTTGTTCATTTATAAGTTTTATTGTAAGTTTGATTATAATAGTGATATAAATATAGTTATCCAAGGTACCTACATGTTTATATATTCTTATAAGTGGGTTTTTATGGAAATCATTTATTTTAAAGAGGTAAGAAAATTCATTTATGATTTGAAGGACATTTTAAATTTTCCTAAAGTTCAAACGTTTTTTCAAGGAAAAATGTTTTCATGATTTATTATTTTTTCTCAAGAAACATTCACTGCTTTTATGTTCCCTTTATTCTTTCTAAAAAAATTATAAAAAAACATTGGGAAATAAAGTTAATTTTATTATTAAGTAATTGATTATTTGATTTCAATATTTATTTTGTAAATTTTTTAAAATTATTTATTAATTTTTATGTTTTTTAAAGGTACTAATGATTTTAATTTTTTATTATTTAATGATCTTTTTTACTCATATAATTTTTTCAAATGTTTTTAATATGACTTAAGTATATGTCTAGATTATATCAAGGACAATGGTTACACATCTTGAATGTGGAAAAAGTTTCATGAATGAAACAAGAATGTAAACATAATAACCTATTTTGTAGGGGAAAAGTTACCATATGTAGAAATTTCAATATTTTTATGTAATGGTTTTCATGATTATCTAAAACTATAAACCTAAAGGATCTAGAAATATACGATATTGAAACCCTTTTTATAAATCAAGTAATTATTGGTTGATAGAAATATAGGTTTTTGTAGTTGTTATCAAGACAGTATGTTAGGAGTACGCTTTAAGCATAGGATCTTGGTGTGCGGGTTTGGGGAATCATATGAATAAATATAAAACCCATGTTAAGTGAGAGAATTATAATAGTTAGGATTTGAGTTTTTTAAACAATGACTAAAATTGGTTATGTTTTTTGTAAATAGGTTTTATTAGATATTTTATATTGTTGGTAAATATTTCTATCAGTTTCATGAAGATCTAATTTATTTTCGAGGTGATTTTGTAAGGGATGTAAAAATCTCAGTATAGATATATTATTCATGTAGTATTGTTTACTATTTCATTTTGAGAAATAGTGGATTAAATATCATTTTATTATTATTATTAATTACAAAAAAATTAAATTTGTAAAATTATAAGGGGGGTAAGTGTTCACTACTGGATTCTATGATAAAAATATTACATTGTATTCTAATGGTTTAATATAATTAGATTTTTGTTAAAGATATATTGCATCATAATACATGGTTTTTATTATATGAGGTATAGTGTCCTGAAAAATTAGTTTAGCCCTAGATTTGTTTCCCTAATAGTTGTGACTCAACAGTAAGATATAATTTACTGGAGTGTGGGAAAATGTAGAAGAAAAAATTTGTTATACCATAATAAATATAGATGGAAATATTTATATATATCAACCTTATATATTTTTGAGTTAAAATTCAAATCAGAACAAGATTGTTGGTGGATTTGAAAATGGGGTGAAATTACACCTTATTAAAAATGTTCATACTATATGTTTATAAATAAATGATAAATTTCGATGTTTAAATTTTTTTATAAAATCTAGATATATTTTTATTATTTTCTGAATAATTTACATCACTTATGTGGATACTTCTAAAGTCCAATAAATGGGTGACATTTAGAATTTTGTGGAGGAAATTTGTGGAAGACAAATTTATTGAAATTAGAAGATGAACAAATTTAAGTGTTATATATTTTTTATATATGGGTTTTGGATATTATAAAGAGAATTTTTTTCACATTTGAAATTATATAAAAGGGAATTTTGGGATATAAATCATGTTTTTAATGATCATGATTTGATCACTAATTCAAGAGACTAATATAAAACACCCTTATTGAATGATGTTTGAATATTTTATTTATATTCATTGAGAGTGACTAGTGTTTCTTTTATTATTTTATAATATTTCTTGATTTAATTCATGTATAAGAATAAAGAGGCAATCGGATATGTTTGGAATGTTGAATTTTCATAAATCATTTAGTCATATACATTATGTTGTGATCTCTCAGATACAATAATGCATTTTCGATGTATGCTCCTTAGATTAAACCTTTATTGTGAACTAACTAAAATTATTGTGTACATGGATTTATTTTTTATACATTATATACTATGGATGTGTGATTGGTTTTGATGGGATCATTATTTTCTTTCTGATATGAGTACATGATACTTTTTATTTTTAAACTAAATGCCCAACCTAATGAATCCCCCCACAGGGTTTTTTTGGACTTTTGGTCATAACTAGAGGTATCAAAGCTATATGGTTAATTATTGATGAATCAATATTATAGAAATTATTTGTAATAACCCCAAATATATCTACCTAGAGATAGCATTAATTTATTACATTGGAAGCTTATAAAATAAAAAAATTAATTGTCTCATAATACTTTATACTTATTTGATCATTATATTTCATTAGAAAAAAGTATATTATAAAATTTTATAACATTTTATCATTCTTATATTTCATATCCATTGATAAAATGTAGTATTATTCATTATTTCATGGGAAATCGGGGAAACAAAATAAAGTGTTAAGTTCAAATGATCAGTAAAGGGTAGCATAAAATAGAATCTAATATAGAATAAGCATGACATTCATAATATAAATGGAATAAATAAATAAATATGTTCTGTATAATTGAGTAAAAAAACTTCTCATATCCCTAATAAAAGAAATAGATAATCACATGGGTAACAATAAAAAATCTGGTAATTATGGAAAATATAATTTCAAACATCGTAACCATAACGTTAAGGCCTCATCCGAGAAAACGTATGTATGTATGTATGTATGGATGTATGTATGTATGTATGTATGTATGTATGTTTGTATGTATGTATGTATGTATGTATGTATGTATGTATGTATGTATGTATGTATGTATGTATGTATGTATGTATGTATGTATGTATGTATGTATGTATGTATGTATGTATGTATGTATGTATGTATGTATGTATGTATGTATGTATGTATGTTTGTATGTATGTATGTATGTATGTATGTATCCACAAAATACCCAAGATAATGTTCATAATGAGAATATGTATGTATGTATGTATGTATGTATGTATGTATGTATGTATGTATGAATGTATGTATGTATCCACAAAATACCCAAGATAATGTTCATAATAAGACTTTTCGATGCACTAAGGGGATATATAATTATGGACCCAACCAATCACTTAATAAGTCCATTATATTCATTATATAAATGGAATGAATAAATAATAAAATATGTAATGCTCCTTAAGAAAACAATTAAACCATATTTTATAAGTAATCAATAAATAAAAATATTAAGAAAGAAGGAATACAGATCATAAACTTTTATCTAGTCAAATAAATAGAATAACATTCTATATTTGCATATTTTAATCTAGATTATGAAATATAAGGTGTTCAAATTGTATATAGTAAAATGTACAAGGTCAAGTTACTATTAGATAAAAAGATAGAGAATTAGTGGAAAATTTATAGAATTTATCCTTAAGATAAATAACATGTATTTGAAGAAATAATATAAAGTCAATTTGGACTAATAGAGAATGATAAAGAACATAATAACAATACAGAAAAAATAGAGTGGGAGAGACCCATTTCAACAACATAATGTATAAGCTATAAATCAAAAATAGTGGTAAAATTAAAATATTACCTCAAAAATAAAGGTAAAATAAGTAAGTTATATATGAGAAACCTTTTTAGAAAGTATATATGAGGGGATATAGATCCTAAAGAATCAATTAATAAAAATAAGGGAGTTTGTGAGTGAAACCCTTATGAATAATGAAACGGGTTATTTATGGATCAAAAAAATTGGTATATTAATATGTAATACATAAAAATAGAAATTAATAATTTATTCATTCAAAAAAATTTATAATAAGAATAAAATAAAAGATTGGTAATGGTGAAATAATACTTTAAATGAATAGAGATTCAAAAAGAAAATACTTACCTTGAGTTTGAACCCGATTTAGAAGCTCTTCTAACCTCCTGAATTATAAAATTTTATTTTTTTATTACTTTATTTATAACCTTTTTAATATTATTTAATTGTTATTGTTGGTTTTGATTCATTTATTATCATGTATTATTCATCCATTAAATTATTTTTTCTTTCAATGGTTATTATTGAGGTTGTTCAATTTATAGATCCAAAATCATATTTGATTTAATTGTAATGGTCAAAGGTCACTATCCAATGGTTCTATTATATCTAGATGTGATATGTTATAGCGTTCATTTTATTCTAAAATCGGTAGAATTATACAATTCAATATATAGTTACAATTCTAATAATCTTCCTCGGTGTGTTTTTTTTTAATGAATATGTTTGTTTACTTTTAATATCATTAATATCATGGTTATTTTATCATTATAGAATTATTAACATGGTATTATTTAATTTTTAAATTCAGATTAAATCATGAAATCTATTTTTAAGAATATATATAATACGAATAAGTGTAAAAAAATCATATTAATTCACTTAGGTAGTGTAAAATCATGACGGTGAATGATTCTTTCTTAAAAGAGTTTTAAGGAAGGGAAACCCAATAAATGTTTGACATTTTTAAAAACATTACAACATAGTTATCCATTATATTAAAGTTCCTTTTAATTATTATTTATATAATTTAAGGTTTATGAGGAGAATGAAAATAATAATATATGTGTTTTATTTTATTTCTAGATAATACCTATTTTTAACTAGGTTGAGAGGGAGTCCTTTTATATGACCCAAATCACTAGAGGAATAAACGGATTATAATTACATGGCCCAAAGGCCTAGTGGAAAGGCCTAAATAGAAATATATCCTCTTATAATATTTTCATTCATACCCACTAGCTCATCACGTTGGTATCCCTAACATCGCCTACATCAACTTATTGAGTACACTTGTAGCATTTCACTACTTCCAGTGAGTGATCACATCACCATTGTACCCTAAATGGAATCACCAAGTTTATAATCATTATAATTCAACCGCCCTCACTCTACCTAAGCTAATCAATGGCATGGAGGCCATGTGGCTCAAAAGCCCTTGATGGCCCGGAGGCCCTGAGGCATTACAACCCAATTTTTATATCCCCAAATCCCATTCATGATGAATAGTAACAACACTATAGTACTCAACTATAGTACCTTATATTATCCCTACACTTCTACAGTATTACTACAGTTCAGGCATAAAATCACTCACACTAGATTTCTAATCTAGGTTTCATGTAGATTATGGGGTGACATTACCACTCAGGTAATCCTCCAACTACTTAATGGGTAAACTCTCATAAATAAAGGGAAAAAATAATGTTAATACCCTAGTAATGTAATATTTTAATAAAAATAAGTGGCGTTTTAAAAAAAATTCAGGGTAAAATATTCCTAAATTATAATCTGTGGAGAGAGACATGGAAATCATTACTTTAATCTCCTAACTACTTATCAAAAGGGTTCGATGAGAGGTAATGTGGTTTATATCATCAGTAATATGTTCAATGGTTGATAATAACAAATAATTATATTAATATAAGTATATAAATAATATTTTAAATATATTTTTTAAAATAATAGATGTAAAATAAATTGTGGGATGAGGAACCCTTACCTTTCTCTATACACTACCTCCTTTAGATTGGTTCTAAAACTTACAATTGGGTTTTTCTTCTAGAACATAACCATTGTGAAATTTATAAGGGAAATTAGAGTGAGATTTGGGTTTACAATTAGAAAAGTGGAATGTTTTGGAAGTGAGTAGAAATCGGTGCAGGGGGCGTGTTTATATATCCCAGGGGGAGGGGTATTTTAAAATAAAGAATATATAATTTTGTTATTTAGGCTAAAAACTATGATTAAAATTAATTCCTATGATTTTTATTAATATATTATTGATAAATAAATAATTATTAGAAATTTTAACACCCTTAAAACCTAAAGTCATCATTGAACTGTTTTTTTTCAAAGAAAAGAATCTAAAAAGTTTTTTTATAATAAAATATAACTTTGGATTCGAAAAAAATTATTTATAGGGTTGGAAATTATGTTTATTATTTTTAAATGCACTATTTTACCAATTAAATCCATTTTTTATCATAGAAATGTTATATATATTTTTTACTCATATTTATATCATGGTGATGTCATAAAAGTTACAGTGTACAAAAAAACTATATTTCTTTTATTATAAATCAAAAAATAATCATTGTCAAAAAAATTCCACAAAAATATCCTTATGCTGATTTTTAATATGATAATTCCAAAAATTAAGTATATTTTATAAAATTAAAATTCTAAATTTTATAAATTTATATTTTAAAAAAAATTATATAAAACATAGAAAAAAAATCTTCTCTCTAATAAATATTATTTCTTTTATTATGGGTCATTATATTTTTTATTTTTTATTATTTCGTAATTATTATGTTATTTTTAATTAATTACACGAAATTAAAAAATTAAATTTTTTAATTTAATATATATATATATATATTAAATTATATATATTTATTACTTGAAATATATATATGTATATAAAACAGGCTGGTATATAATAACTATATTATAACAATCATCTTTGGGGATTTATCCATTTACAAGATCCCATAACTATCCAAATATATAGATTTTAAAAATGAATATATATATATATATATATATAACTAGAATCATAATAACATATATATTACCTAAATATATGTATATTCTATTCCCTATAAAATAAATTTATTATATAAAGACAATCAATTTAATTATACACTTTTATTCAATATAATTATCATGAAATATAATTATGATTAATTTGATGAATTCATAATTTTGTTTTTATTTTTTTTATAATTATTATCGTTGTTTAAAAATTAAAATTAAAATTAATTCTAAAGTACTTATTTCAAATGCACATGCAGTTGGGGGATTACCTAAGTGGTAAAGTCACTGTTTAGTTCAGCATGAAACCCAAGTTCAAAACTAGGTGGGAGTGAATTTATGTAGATACTATAGCACTTTTGAAGTGTGGGTACTATATATGGGTACTATAGAATTGACACTATTCGTCCTTAATGGGTCTTTGGCACACAAAATTTTGGTCTTTGGCCCACATAGCCTCAAGGCCATTAATGGCCTTCAGGCCATAAGGCCTCCAACCCATAAAGAATCTCAAGTGGAGTGTGGGAAGTGGTGGTCTGGAGAGTCTAAATATGGGGGTTCCATTGAGGGTGTAGTCATGGTACGACCAATCATTGTAATAAATGAATGGTTATAAGATTACCTAGCTAGTCAATGTAGGCAATAGAGGGGTTGTGGATGTGATAAGCTTGATGGGATGGATAACAAGCTTAAAGGTCTAGTTTTTTAGATTTTTCCTTGTTCCACAATGACTTTAGGGTATTTAATTCCAATATCTTTGTTCCATTGGGCCTTCATTTCAGGTACAATGTTTTCCTCTCAATCTAGTTAAAAAGAGATATTTTCCATGAATAATATTCAAACAGAATTTTTTGTAAATACAGATATTTATTTTATGAAATTCAAAATACTCATAAGTAATAGATATATATTCAATATAAATTTTTATAGGAAATCAATAAAAATAACAAATATTTATAATGAATATAAGGGAAATTTTTTAAAAATATAATTTTGGGATGTTAAATCCCCCCTCTACATAAATAAATTTCATCATAAAAATTTTAATTTACTCTCATTAGGGAGAAATAAGTGATGGTAACATTAAAATATGAATGAATCCATATATAAATTATATTGAGAGAAGTTCCTTTACTTATATATTTAGACTAAGGAACTCATATTTTCCCTTAATATATTTATATTTATTTTTATATGAGTCTCCACTTTTTTTTCATGATATCTTAATTATTAATGCTCATGAGTTTCTAAGGATATGCCACTAATCACATAATTTTCATGATCATGTTTCCAAAAAATTAATAATTGTATATTGGTTAGTGAGAGAAATGATAAAATTTAATAAAATCATATCAACTAACCAGAAAAATTAATACTATGTTTTTGTAATTTATGAAATCTTCAGTTCTAATCCTGACTCATTATGTTAATCCTAGGTTTTTTATGTTTTTCTTTCTAAAAATAATAGTATCTATACCTTCCTCAAAGAGTGTAATATCATTATCATGGAATAAAATTATTACTTTAGATCCAATACATCCCATCAATTATTTTAAAATCAACTATTTGTACAATAACAAGGCTTTCAACTATATTACTTCATTGTATTATAATAAGAACAATGTAATATATTCTTATTGAAATAATATTTCCATTAGTGTTTTAACTAATAACTACTTACATAATTCATCAGGGGATGATTCAACATTCATTGAAAACTTCAAGGATAAAAAAGATTAAGTACATTTAGAATAAAATAAATTATTATCTAAAATTATGTTTACTATAAATTTCCCTACTATAACATAGTTTAGAACATTGACTTTTATAGTAGTAATTGCACAAGACTGATCTTTCTCCCTCTAATTTTTTGGGGGTTGAATTCTTTGAAACATATATAACTAATTAGAATAATTTCACACAACCTTCAAATTATATCATAAGGCATTGATAATATTTTCCTACCATTGTAATCATGACCTTTATAGTCTTTATCTTCACACTTGAAACAAACTCTTAATCCCTTCAATAAATCCTCTGGGTGTCTCTTCCCACAATTATTAATTGCTTAAAATTTCCCCTCCCTTTCTTCTTATTCTACGATGTTATTTCTATACATAACTCAAACACCCTCTTATTCCCATGCTTTATTTTGGAAAAATAGGACTTAGTGAACTCCTTCTCAATCGTGATAGCACTAGTCACTACATCCTCATATGATAAAATGATTTAAGAGAATAATTCGCTTTGTGGGAATGATTTAGTCCCTCAAAGAAGTGATTTATATTGATTTTTGTTTAGAATATACTATATAAAACTTTAATTGGTATTCTAGTAAAGTTAGCCTCATACTCATCAATAGTATACTCTTCCTTCTATCATAAATTCCTAAATTTTCTTTTTATATTATCCTATTGCTCTCAAGTAAAATATTTTTCTAGGAATAATTCTATATAATTATTTTATTCCATTCATTATATCTATTCATCCTTAGTGTTTATAATTAATAGTCATAATTAATCAGAATCTCCCTTTAGATGATATTCTGCCATATTAACCTTCTCCCTTTCAATAAAACCTCTACTAGAAAAATAAGTATTCGTGGATATTTTTTTCAAATACATGGATATTTCTGTAAAATTCTTGTAGTTTTTAAACTCTAAACATTATTTCATTGGGGTTTTACAGACCACCACATTTTTTGAGTCTCTCATTAATTAAAATAATTATTTTGTAATTTTCCATGGTCTTATAAAACCATTGTGAGATAGTGATTGGAGGGGGTTGTGAAACTTCCTATAAAACTATTATGGTGGGTTTTATTCAATTAATTTTATACAATATAGTGGTGATTATAACCACTACCAATAAATACATAGTGGTTTTTAAATATTTTATTTCTTCACTAAATTAGTGATGATTTAGCATCATATAGTAGTAGTTTTTTATTGAGTAGTATCAGTTAAAACTGTCACTAATTATATTGAGATGGTTTAAACAACCAACTGATTAATACACCAATTTTACTGGAAAACGTATGAAAATTAAACCACCTTAAATATACAATAAAAATATATCCACATGATACGAAATTAAAAATAATTTTTGTACCCAAAAAAATAAAAAATCAAAAAATAAATTATTTTCATACATTTTATCTCAATACTTTTTACACATACAACAAATTTTATTATGTTGGGTAATAAAAAACGAAATTTTATAAGTTTATATTACACATATAACACATGAACAGAAGAATCCAACATCAATTCTAATCCCATATGTTTGTACATCTTCCCCAAGATAATTCCTACTACTGGTTTTCTTATCCACTACCATCCTCTAGTGCATATATTGTGTCCATTAAATAGAATTTATATTATAAATTAGTTTTAATTGTATTTTAAATCCCAAATATATTTACAATAATTATCATAATAATATAAATATAAAAAATTTAGTAATGTTGTGATTTATCATATCAATGATGCAATATATACAGGAATTCACCTAATCATACCCTGATATAAAGTTCCCAATTCACTCCTCATTACTTCAACTTAATCATATTGATCTATCAATATTTACTTATGATCTTATATTCTATTCTTGATTATCATAATATAATTTTGTGATTCTAATTGATCAAGAATAATAACATTACTCAAATATATGGGAGTAGGCATCATAGTGAATCTAGATGAGAACCTCCCAATGACTCATTAGAGGGATGGTCCAAAATTGAACCCTCTCACATGACTAACAAGTTCCTTACCCAAAAATTCAGAAACAAAATCATTATGGGATATTAATTATTAATATGAGGTGTTTTTATCCCATGACTCTTTAATTTTATTCCATCAAGTAGAAAAAATTATAATGAAATATATTTCTTCAATAAAATAAAATTTATATTTATATTTTTACCTAATGTTTTTAGGGGGTTCATTCATTCAATTTTCATCATATTTCATGTGCACATTGAACTGAAACTCGGTTCATCAGACCTCATGAAAAACATCATTCACCTATATCAACAAATGAAAAAATGAAAACTATAAAAATTCAACAACATAAATTGAAAAAAAAATTATATTAAATAAATATCTAGAATATTTCCTTATTTGATCATTTCCTCAAAAACAAATTATTACCATTTTTCTATATAATGACTTATTTCTCCCTATTTTTATTTTTTCTAAGATTCCTAAAAAAATATTAATATTAATAAAAAAATAATTGTTTTTAATAAATTAATATTTATTTAGTAAGATAATATCAAATACATTATGTGAATATGAATGATGAATATTTAAAAAGGAATTTAACTGATCCCAAGGAATCTCTTTGGGTACCTTTCATACATTTAACAGAAACTCAAGGAGGTGTTATTGAACTCATACGATAGTCTATACTTAAATTATGTCCACTTTTTTCTCTAAACATTTACAATTTCATTGACGTACAATAGTATCATGCATATAAAAATGTAAAATCATCAATATACAGAAATAATTAGACTTTCATTTGATAGGAAATTCATATAAAAATTACATATATTAATTTTGACTAACTTTTAGTTTTTTATCAAAAATATAATTCTTTAAATTGATGGAGATATGCCTTAAGTTATGATAGGTGATGAGAAGGGATGTATTATCAAATTATAAATAGACTATGATCTATCCATATAATCTATTTATGTCATCTATAGGCACCTCAAATATTTCTAATGGAACAACAACATTAAAATTACTCATCATCCAAAGATATAATGTAATTATGTTCATTTAGTTATTGTTATTATCTAAATATATTCAAAAATTAGTATACATATGTATTAAACTATTTTGGAACATTAATAATTACATAAAAATAATGGTTACCCTCTAGTATCCTAATTATGGTGACTGTGGAACCATATGATCGGTCAATGAGCATCGCTAACCGACTCCATTTAGTTCCTCTAACATACCTTGAGTGGTAATATATACACTAGATGTAAAGAGTAAACCTGATGAATATAGAATCTTATCAGATGGAATCAAATTATGGAAGGGGGAATATTGAATGTAGAGGTATACCTAATATAGGTGGGAGCATAAGATGGGATATCAGATATCATAGAATTTGGGGATGATCATCTCATATCTTTAAATAATTTTGTACTCATCATTACTACATCAAATAAGAATATAAAACAATTTAGAGAATTAAATTCTAAATAAAAAAAGAAAATATTTTAAAACTTTTTTACATATATTAATTAAAATCATGTATTCTAAATAAGGATTTTATATATAAAAAACTGAAAAAATAACACATCTCATAATAAAAAGCCACATATATTTTGTTGAAATCATATCTTATTTTTTATGTGAATCATAAATTCACATATCTTCAAGATATTAACCTTTTTTACTTTATACTTTAATTATATTTTTTGAAAAAAAATCATTTAAAATACTTGTTACATCCATAAATATTGAATATTGAAAATAATATATATATATATATATATATATAATGTGTGATAACTGAAAATGTCTAAATGAAAGTTATATGAGATTAAATGAATATTAAATCATTAAAAAAATTAATAATTATTTTTTAGAAATCACATAATTATTAGAAAATAACTAAATACTTATGTTTTATATATATGTATTATCTATTTTTTTTAATGTGTCTATATATGATTTATATATAAACAGAACATATATGTGTTCTATATATATATATCTCTCTTTCAGGTGTGTGTATTCTAAATATTTATATATATATGTGTATGTATGTATATGTTTTGTAAATATATATAAAATGATGAAAAACATGTATGCAACCTATATATAATCATACATATATAAATATATATGTCATGAATATAAGAAAAGAGTGTTTGTGCTAATTTTTTTCTTGTTACTTGTACCATATTTCATTTTTATAGTTTCATTTTAACAGTATTAGATAACGAATATAGGTTACCTGACTAAATTAATCCAATTTTAAACATGTAATTACTCATTGTTTATTTGGTTATTATTTAAAAAAATAAAAATTAACAAAACTATTTTTATCTTAAAATATTTCTCATGGTAAATATTTTGTTTTAAAAAGATAATGAAAAACATAAAATATTAGGTAACAAAAATAACACTACAATTTTAGATTATATTATATCATTTATTGACAAAAAACATAAAAAACAAAATAAATAAAATAGAAATCCTATTGGGTGAAAAAAGAATAAAATTCCTAAAAAATAAAAAAAATGATGAACATATCCAAATCCAATTCCAAATATATAGGACTAAAAATGATTAAAAAATTACTAAATGAATAAATAAGATATTATCATTTTACATGAGTAGTTTCCAAAGGAATAACACATAAATATAATCATATAACACATTCTCATAAAATAGAAATATAAAACTGGACATGATGACTCATATAAATATAATCAATATCAAGTGAACATAATATCAAGATTTTTCCACACATAACCTGATCTAGAATATCATATTATAACATAATTAGTTGATAAATATATATATACACAAAATAGGAAACAACAGTAATGAAACAAAGAACAAAATATATACATTAATACTAAGATTGAGGGGGGCGAAGGCATCATCATGTGTTGGGACGGTGATCGAGGGGAGGGGATGGAGTCATTATGATATGGGGTTGGGATCGAGGGTAGGGGAGGGTGTCTTTGAGTAGGTAGTCACATTAAGAAGTGGGGTTTAGGATAAGGGAGTGCGGTCAAGCTAAACTTGAGCAGAGTTTGATGGAGGGGTCCATAGTGGGTGGAATTAAGGCTTTGTTGGAAATGGTTTCTAATAACCACCATTAAATTTTTCTCTGGTAGTGATTTATTAAAAACCAACTACAAATAATTAATAACTAGTAGTTTAATTTAAACCATCACTAATAAGTTGGGGATGAACAATTTTCAAATGAATAAACCACTAATAATATCTATTTTTCTTGTATTAAACCCAAAGCATTAAATATATTCTCTAGATACATAATCAAATGCTTATACACTAATAGATAAATGGTTCCATTGATAGATATAGGTTTATTCCTAATAAAATAATCCATTGTTGTTACAAATTTCAAAGGTGAAATTTGTTAATTGATGTAGTCAAAGTTATTGATAAGATGAATTTATAAACACACTTCAGATACAATAATTTATGTTTTAGTCATACTCTATTCAATAAGGAACTAGGTTTTTGTTTTTTTAGGAAATTAAAACTTAAGACTCAAAGGAAGAATTTATGAAATTTGAAAAAAAAAATATTTACACATTGTAAAAGTAATTCAAGATTTGTATTCATCATTCACATAATCCCTAAGGACTTAAGGCCAACATGTGAATTTTTACATGATGTGAATTCCACATAGGATGTGTAAATACATTACACATCATGAGATCTTCAACATCAAAATCCTGTTGAATATACATGAAAATAAGGCAATACAAGATGTGAATCACATAAATGACATGTAGGTTTTATATGATGGGAAAAGTTCCTGATTTTATCCCATCAAAGATACCTCCCATGGATTTCTCAAGATACCATATTTTCTAGAGGATATTCCAGATCTAAAGAACACTGCATGAATCCCACTTACATATCATGTACTTTTTGAGATATAAGACACTTAAAGCCATTACATAATGTGAAGTATTTAAACATTATGTACCTTTAAAGACTATATATATTTGAACTCTTCCACGACATACAGGAGTTTTAGACCTACTTATTTTATCTTATTTTATTTTATTTTTATCTTCTATTTATATGTTATTTTATTATTAACCAGTTTTAATCCATTCCTTTTATTTTTATTAAATCCATTGAGTTTTTTACTATTCTACATCCATTATTTTACCTTTTCTTTTCCACTTTACATTTTAATTCTCATTTAAATACTGATTTCCATTCAACTTCAATGCTTTCTTTGATCTTGATTATTCTCCCAATCTAATAATAATTTGATTAGATTTCCATTTCATTAAAGTGTGGATTTCTTGTTTTTGAATTGTATTATAATTATTATAATCATGTTGCATAAATATTTTCTTTCATTTAACAATGTCATGTGCGGCTAATCCTCTTAACATTAGGTTTTGGGAGTAGGGGTACACATAATCTTGATGAATAATTAAATCTAAACATGGTAACAATGTGTCTATTAATTAGTTTAACCAGTAATTTTTCATCTCATTCCTTTGCACAACCCTAACTGTGGGATGTGTAAATGAATGACCAAGACCTAATTGGAGTTAAGCAATCTATGACCATTACCCTGTGAAACTATCTACACTAGAAGCTAAGAGTAATTTATCTATTTTGTTAGATATATTCTGACCAAGTAATAGTTTTATATTTGGTGGATACAATTGGTTTGACCATAACCAATTAGTGACCTTTTTACCACTTCATAGTCTAAGCCATAGGTCTATTTAATGTTAGATTAGGGATTATCCTTTTGACTAAGCCCTTAATTTTACCATAAACCATGTTATCTTTTATAAACATAAATACATGTTATGTAAGATTTAGTAAAACCCAACCTAAAGATATATCATGAAGAATCTTGCCCTAGGGTTTGAATCGATAGGTTACTTTCTGGCCAGTTTCTCTATCATTTCAACGCCACATTTCCACATTACTAGACCTTTTTAGTCAAGTGTAGTTTGAGATATAAATTTCTATTCTGATTATTCTTGGAAGATGTAATGATTAATTTTTATCACAAAAAAAATATTACGCCATTTTTGGGGACTAAAAAAATGTTCTCATTAAATAAATGTAAATGTTATGAGCTCAAACAAATAAAAATGCATTGTTTTCACGTTGTGTATTAATTACACAAATTGAAAAAATCGAGGGTAAATTTAAAAGTTGTGAACCCTAGGTTAATGCCTCCCCCCTCCATATTCATCTCATGCATGACCTACCCTATCCTGAACCACCACTCTTATTCCTCTCACCATCATTATTCCTCCCTCATCCTCCTTTTTTATCTTCCTATTCACTCGTCAATATCCCCCCTCTCCATCCACTACCCATTTATTTCTTTTGCAATATCCAGAACCTAAAATGCTAATATTGGATCATTCAAATGCACACCTGAGTGCGACGAACCACCTCCACCCAAGAGATATGCACCAACTCCTCCACCACCACGAGCTGATCCTTCAACTTCCCAATCTACTTCATCTTATTCCATCACTTCATCCTATATGGTGTCATAGCCACCATCTAGTGGGTCGTAGGGAATTTCCCAACACTTTCACCTACAACTTCACCCATGCCTTCATTTCACTTCTCCTGAACACCAGGTCCTGTTAGTCCATCTACTAATGAAGACTAGGAGGACCAAAAATACCCTGAACCTCATAGTTATTGAGGGGATAAAAGTTCATTAATAGTTTTTTGACCTCATTGGATGCATTCACCTCTCCAGAATCACCCATGTGTATGGGGAAACCTTCTGAGATCTCTTCTATAAGTTCCTTTCCACCCTCGAGCTGGTCAACACCCACATCACCTTTAGTCTTAGAGGCAGGCCTTGGGATATAACACTCAAATACTTCGGTGATGACCTCAACATCTATTGAACTAAGTTTTTCACCTCCCTAATTTTCCTGACCATGAATCTCAATCATGAAAAGGAAGATGTGGCATGAAATTGGTAGTTTATAGCTTGATATTTAAAGAGTGTTCATGATTTTAACACACAGAAGAGCACCCAACTGGGGGGTTCCACTTTCCATACTGTGAATCGGGATCTGGTAAAGGCATGGATGTCCTAAAAAGATACCCATGTGATCATTATATAGATTGAGGTTATCATCCTTACCTTTTACATGGGTGGCCTCACTATCAACATGGCTAGATAGGTTTCCTTATATTACCAGACATAGGTATAGTGGAATTATGGTACTCTTATGGGTGGTATCTTTATTACCCATCTCACCTAACATCTCATTTCCTTTAATGTTTCTTAGACTCATTATTTAATTTGGAAGATGGATCCCATAGACCTTCATATGATTTACAACATGGGGCTACTATAGAAGATTGAGGGGAACTATCGATAGTCTGTATAGTACATTGAAGATGTAGACCAGGAACCTACCCATCGAGACCCATCCAAAACCTCACCTGACTATCCCTCAGACACCACTCCATCTTCCACAACCCCATCACCCCCCCCCCTGTTACCACTATATCCCCTCCCCCTTTTATACTACCACACCACCACCCCCAACAAAATATTCACCTACCTTACCACATAATACTGACATCTGGATAATTATCTAGTCCATTATGGAGAATAAAAGGCTACCATGACATCATCACCACATCCCATTAATAGACCCATCTCACTTCACCACTCCTCCACATCCACCAGTCCTTTCATCTTCCCACCCACCCCAGCCTACTGACCCCACTACCAAATCTTTTCCCACACCATCTACTACCCTGGCTGACCAACCTTTTAAAATCATAGACCCTACCACTAGGTAGCAGTTCCTATTAGGGTAGGCATGTTGGGGAAAGGGGCCTACCATTCCATCTACCATCAAGGTGCCTCTGATCAATCTAGATTCTTTACGTACACCCTTGGTATATATCTACACCTCTCTTACTCTATCCTCGATCATTCCTACTACAAGCACCATGACACACACTTTATTGGTTGATATTTTATCCCCCATCGTCATATATAACATAGATTTTGTAGAGCTAATACAAAGACCTATTGTTGTGTAGGGGACTTCTTATGAGGCTAGTAGAGACCCCTCCCATACTATTTTTCTTTTCCCTTGTACCCATCCCCCACTCTATTTTTTACAGATCTACTTTTTGTATTATACTAGTATTACCTTTTTCCATTGATGTACCATTTATCATATATATATATATATGGGATACTGTATTTTGGATACACTAATTATTGGTTTGTTTTCTTTTTAGATTATTTCTTTCTCTATACATGTATAGCTCCAATATATCCTATATAGTCGTTGATGAGCCAGTCAAGCCACCAAATTCCCTCCTATATCAGATGTATCGTCATCTAGCTGATGTATATTGACATTTCGATGAGATACAGCTATAGATCCATCCATAATAGAATCCCCACCCCATAAATTACATGACAAATACTTCTTCCACATGAGCTTCAATGGATTCATATTTATGATATGGTTAACCCCATGAGCTTGATGATACAACCACCAATTTCTGTAGGTGGAAAAGGACATCTAATCTAATGGACGAACTGACTTATTCATTTATCCTTTCATCTAGATGATAACTCAATATTAATAACTTTATAGGATGAAACCAAGATTTATTATTTTCTATATTATTTGTGTTCTTAGGACCTTTGTTTTCCCTTTTTAGAAATTTTTTCATCAGTCATCCCAAACATCTCTTTCACTACTAACTGTTGAGTTATTTTCTCTTATCATTGAATATGTGAACCTACCCATTTTTGTCTAACATATTGATTAATCCATATTATCTAATGGTTTAACTAGTGCAGGTATTTTGATTATAACAATTATTTTTAGTATCACAACATTCAATCATTATCCATCATGTTTCCTCATTTAATTACTTTCACTACAGGGAGATCTCAATTCCCTATTTTCATTTCTAAATTCCCATTTCATTTTTTATTATACTATACTTGTTATCTCTCCCACTTCGTTTTCCATAAAAGTTCAAAAAATATATTATTTTAAGTTTGGGCCTCTTTCTTGAGATTTATTGTCGATACACATGGATTATTTCCTTTTTTTACTAGTCTTGGATATATTTTTTATTAAAAGTGTGATTTAAACTTAAAATATCAGTTAAACCATTTAAATAAAATAAAATTTTGTGTTTTAAATTGTTTAAGTTCATTTTTATTCAGGTTTATAATCTTATCATGATAGTCGAGTTGAGTACTTTGATTATGATTGTAGATTCTTGCAAATTATTGTCATTAATTTTTACTAGATAATATAGCATGGATATTTTACAATTATTTTATATACTCACATTCTAGAGATAATTCTATACTAACACTAGAATATTATTTTTTATTCATATTTCTTTAGAGATACGTATGGAATGTTAACCTATCTAAATTTTAATTGAGATCCTTTTGAGTCTATAATTGAACAAATACACTTTTAAAATGATTGAGTAAATATTTATGAGCTATTTTTCCTTGTGGCCCACCTGTAAATATTTCCTTATTTATCCCTTAGTATTTATTAATTAACTAGTTATTATGGATCCATTTAAATCCTATTATACCTTTCAACTCTTCTCTGGGTACTATACAATATTTTCTTTTGAAAAATTGTACTGTATTTTTCATCTTAACCAAAAACAAGATTTTTATATTGAGGAGATATACCATGGCACTCTTGCAAGATTGATATGACATGGTTCATGATTAATTTTATCATTTTATATGCTTATCCTCTTCCTTTGAAAAAACTAATATAAAAATAGGTTTTGTATTAGGAAGGTCAAAAATCACCATTACTAGAAGAATGAATCTTATTATGGATCATATGTGTTTAGGTGATGGATTTTAGACATATCCTAGACATGATTTTAAAAATAATAATCAAATGAAAAGGTGAAAATTAATAGGATACATTCTTTATGTGTACATGGAATGTTCATGGACCCACTTTGTGCTATTGGGAGCATAGACACATTTTTACTAGCAGGATATACTTCATCGCATTGTTCATGATTATCATGAGTTTTACTTTAGATCTTACCCACTTTTGAGATTTATTTTTATCATTTTCACACCTACCATAAGCCTTAACATGAGTTTTATGTGTAGTGTAATTGATTTATGTGGCTTCTTTTTCCACATTCACAGCATCCCTGAGGACCAAAGGACAACTCATAAATATTTACAATATGTGAATTCCATACAAGAAATTTAAATACATTACACATCATGAGATATTCAAAATTATAATAGTCATAAATATTCATGATTTGTAGGAAATAAAAGACATTAATCATATACATGACTTGTAGAATTTACATGATGTGAAAAGTTTTAGATTGTATCCAATCAAAGATATTGTATATGGATTTCTCAAGATATTAGATTTATTGTAGGGTATTACAGATCTGAAGCACGTGGTGTGTTTCCCACTTACATTTCGTATACATGTCGAGAAATAATCTACTTAAATCCATTGCACTACGTTAAGACTTTACATGACGTGTACCTTTTGAGCCTATAAATATTTTAGTGCCTCCACCGTGTACAAGTCTGTTGGACCAACATATTTTCTCCTGTTTTATTTCATATTTCTCATCTCCTTCAGTTCTACATTGTTCGGAATAAATTTTAATCCATTCCTTTTATTTTTTAATCAAATCATTTTCATTGTTTATTGTTCTATGTTTGTTCATTTCCCATTTCGTTGACACTTCCACTCCAATGACCATTTCAATACCGATTGTCATTTGACTTCAATTATTTCTATGTCCTTGATTTTTTACCCACTCCAGTAAGTATTTGATAGAATTTACATTAATTTTATGTTTGGATTTCCTGTTTCTGAATTGTTTTATTATTATGATAAGCATGGTGCACAAATATTTTCTATCGATTAAAATCGTCATGGGTGGCTAATCTTATTAGGGTTAGCGGTTGAGAGTGTGGGTGATATTAGTATTAATGAATCTATAAATCAAAACATGGTAACCTTGTGGCTAGTAATTTTGCAAAAAATAATTTTTATCTCATTAATTTACATAATCCTAAACATGGGAGGTGTAATTTAAATTCCTTGACCTGATCAGAGTTGAGAAAGATATGAACATTATCCTGTGACACATTCTACCATATAATCTAAGCCAACTACATCTATATTGTTAACTATATCTAGACCAATGAATAGTTTCATCTTAGGTTGATTCAATTAGTTTGATTATAACAAACTGGTGACCTTTCCACCACATTGATGCCTAATCCCTATGTCTATCCTAAGATAGATCTTGGATTTTCCTTTTTCTTGTGATCTAAATTTGAACCTAAACCATATTCTATTTCCTAAACATAAATCCAAGATATGTAAGATTTATTAAAACCAAACCGAAAGATATATCATTGGGAATCCAACCCTAGGGTTTGAATTGATGTGTTGCATTTCCTCTAATTATCTATGTGGGTTTGACCCTAAAATTTCTCTTTACTATACCTTTTGTAGTCAAGTGTTGTTTGGAATATAAATTTCTAAACTGATCATGACTAGAGGATTTAAAAATGACTTTTGGCTGTATTATTTATTTATCACTACCTGAGTAATTACCCTAATATGGTGACAATTTCCTCATTTCCATCACCATCTTCCATGGTTTTCAAGGTGGTGTGATCATTACACTAGTTTCTAGTGTTTATATAAATCTTATTCCTTATATTAGGCACAATTACTAAATAATCAAATATTCTAATTATCTTATGAATAAAACAATGAATTGTGAATCACAGTATATATTTCTTATAAATTTATTATAAATCCATATGAAATATTTTACCAATCCTATAAAAAATTCTATGAGATACATAGTGTTTATAATAAATTTTAGTTATCAAACTATATTTATCTATGTCTAGTCCATGGGGTTTCCACTAAACATTATCTAATAACATCTATAACAACCCCAACTCTAATTTCCAAGAGCCAGTGGTCATTTATTACATTAGAAGCTACCAAAATCAAAAGTTTATTTGTATTGGGAGCCTAGATCCATATTTAATCATTAAATTACATCAAAACACAAAATTCTATCCAAAAAACACATAAAAATTATTAATTCCTTTATTATATTCTCGTAGATCACACATATAATTCTTTATTATTTCTTATAGAAATGGAGAAACAAAATAAAGGGGTAAGTTCAGACTTTAAGTGAGGGGTATCATATAGGTGGTACCCAATATGAAATAATAATTACATGCATAATATGGTAAGAATAAATAATTAAATAAGTTCCATATAACTGAGGAAAAAAGATACCATATCCATTAAAATGAAAATATATAATCACATAATTATTAGTAATAAAACTCATAATGATAGAATATATAATTCCAAACATCATAACCATAACATTAGGGCCTCAACCATGGAATAATAAATAAATATATAGGTATACACCAAATAACAATTCTCAATTTCTCTACAGTACCTATGGATGCATCAAGGGGGTATAAAATTCTAGGTCCCATCCATTACTTAATAAGACTAGTTCATTCATCATATGAAAGGAATTAATAAAAATTACAATATGTAATATTCCATAAGCAAGGTATTACATCAACAAAGCTAAGTATTCAATAATTATAAGTATTGAAATAATAGGTCAACGGATCATCAATATTTCCCCTCTATTGAAATAATAGGTATATATACTATTAGTATTTCCTTAGTCAAATAAATTTAATAACTTTCTAAGTAAGCACCTTTCAATCTAGAATATTAAATATAGGGTGTTCACACCGTATAGAGTAATGAATATACGATAAACTAAATATTATAAAAAATTATAGAATTTATTGAAACATTATAGAATATATCCATTTTGTAAATAATATGGACATATAGGAGAAATATAAAAATAATATTGAGTGATAGAGTGTAATAGATAACATACTCACAACAAAGAAAAAAATGAATGGGAGATGCCTCTTATAAAAATGTAAGGTATGAGCTACTAATCTATATAGAGGTGAAAAAAATCATATATAAATTTGTGTTTTATAAGTTATATATATATATATATATAATATTATAAATGACATTTAAAAGGATATATATTATAGAGAAATAATTTACAGAAATTATGGAGATTCAGAAGAGAAACACTTACGAAAATTTTAAGGGATAAACTATAGATTAATAAAATAAGTAAAAAGATAAATAATGCCTCAAAAAAATTAAAATTTTAATTTATTAATTCAAAAAAATTATGAAGAGTCTTAAAAGATAAAATAAGTAATTGAGAAATAATACCTGAAATGAATATACATTCATAATGATAACCCATACCTTGAGTCTCGTCTGGTTTCAAGAGCTTTTATAACCTCCAAAATAATAAAATTTTATTTATTAATGACTTTTTTAGTAAATTTTCATATTCATTTAATTAATATTATTAATTTTAATTCATTTATAATCATTTATTATTCATTTACCTAATTAATTTTTCTTTCAATGGTCATTTTGGGATTGTTTGGTTCATAGTTCCAAATTTATATTATTTTAATGGAAACAGTCAAAGTTTAATATCCAGTGGTTATATAATCTTTATAAGTTTTAAGGTATTGTGTTCATGTAATTATAAAAGTAAGATACTTCAATATTATAATAGATAGTTATATTTCATAGAATATTCATTAGTAATCTTGTTTCAGATGGATATGATTTCTTACTTTTAATATTATTAATTTCATAGTTATTTTATCATTAAAAACATAAAAATGATATTATTTGATTATTAATGTTATATTAAATCATAAAATAAATTTTTAATAATAGATATAAAATGAATAAGTGAAAATAAATCATCACCATTCACTTAGGTAGCATAAAACCACCACGATGAATGATTCTTCATTAAAATAGTTTTAAGAAAAGAAAAAAATAAAATATTTTTGAGTTTTACAAAAAAATTACAATATAATTAAAAAACTGTTTTGAAGTTTCTCTTAATTATTACTTATATTATAGAATATTTTAGTGTAAAATGAAAAGGAGAAGATATACATTTTAAAACCCATATTTTGACATGGTAAAATCTTTCAAAAAAGTGTTTAATGAGAGGTACTAGAAAAAATTTAATCAATCAATAATGGATTGAAAGAATATTTATAACATGGGGATAGAATCAAGGTAGAAAATATGTTTTGGATTAAAATAGTTTTAGGGAAAAATAATCACAAATAAGATTGGAAGGAGAGATACTTTGGAACCCTTACTTTAACATGGTTGAAACTTGTTAAATTGATTCGATAAGAGGGAATGGGTAATCAATAATAAATAATAAGTAAAAATTGTGACAAGAAAATATAATTACAATAATGATAATATATAGAGGATGTAAAAAATATATTTTAAAATAAGAGTTGTAAAAGAATGGGGGAAGATGACGAACCCTTACCTTTCTCTTTATATTGCCTCTTTTTGTTTGAGTCTAAGGCCTTCAGAGGAGGTTCTTTTGGATGGAAAATAGTCTTAAGGGTGTGGGTAGGGGAGTGTAGAGATGCTTTCCTGAAATCACAAAGTCCTTTATTTTTTATTAATTTTTTAAAATACACTTTTAAATTATATTGAGGGTTTACCTTACATGAACTTTGGGAACAAGGAACAAGACCCAATACATGTCCATTGAAGGCCCAAAGGCCATACTACCAATTGAAATTCCACCTCAGTTGTTGCATAAATATTTTTCTATAACGAACATGACCTGCAATACTAATCAGAAAGAAAATACCCATAAAGTACTACATGGGGACTGGTACCAATGGAAAATACATACCATCTCATTCTTCCAATCATATTTTCATTGTTGGTGGTTTCTTCCTTCTCTGACCACATTTGGCACTCCACCTAGGTATCCGACCTTCTATTTTCCTCTCTTTTTAATCATTATTCCACAGAATCGTCTACCCCTATCATTTATCTATCAATGTCATCAATGTTCACCGCTTTTCAATCTCGAACACCACTATGTACACCCCTTTAATATCATCACAACATCCAAAGTCGACGCCTTAGTCTGCCTGTTGTCGATTTCATCATCTTCTTCCACTAATCCTTCGTCATAGCCTTCAGACCTGATCGAATCAGTATTGAAATCGGCCGCACCACCAGTGCCTTCTTTCCACCAGACCAACATCAAGAAGCTACTAAGAGATCCCCTCCATAAATCTTGTACTACTTGGACTTGAACTCAGGCCTTAGATGTATGATTATAAGGTTTCTTTTTAACACTAGGCTATAACCCCAAATACCAGAAGTGTAGAGATGGATTTAGAATTGAGGATAAAGTAGTGGAGTAGGGGTGTATATAACCAAGGGGGAGGTATATTTGGGAACAAAGTATTTATTATTTTATTATTTATTCCATATAATTTGGATAGTGTTGATTATTAGGAATTTTATTATCCTATTAAAAATAAATATTGGTTTTTTTTTGTAGTTGGGGTTTGGCTTAGTGGTAAGCACCCCATAATACTACATGAAAAATGGGGGTTCAAAACCCATTGGGTGCAGGTTACTGTAGTAGTACTGTAGCGGGTACTGTAGCAGCGGCGGTACTATTGATCGGCAGGTACTGTAGCGGCGGCAGGGCACTCTAGCGGTGGTGGTACTGTAGCGGGTACTGTAGCTGCCGAGTTACTATTCACAGAATAGTAATTTGGCCAAAAATTTGGGCATACGGGCTATGTAATGGGCTACAAGCCCACTGGGCCTTCGGGCTATGTAATGGGTCTCCCTCTACCCAGTTAAAAGAGGTCTTCGCTCTGCTTTATTAATAAAAATGACGCTTCAGCACCAACCTTTAAAAAAAATATTGGTTTTTTTTACATTTTAACACTTCAGAAACTGAACCTCATATATTTTATTTATAGTAAAGAATATAAAATACTATTTTTAAGAATAATATATTACATAGGTATTTAAAATTTATTTTTATGCTTGAAAATTAAGTTTATTATTTTTAAATGAATTATTTTAATCATTGAATCCATTTTAACTCATAAAATGTTTTAAATTTTTTGTCCATATTTATATTAATATGTTCTGATTAAATTTATAGTATACATAAAAATTATATAGTTTACTATTCATCAAGAAATCAACTTTTCATAAAAATACAAAAAAACAACCCTAAGATAATTTTTATATTCTCATTCCAAAAATGAAGACTATTTTATAAAATTAAAATTATGAATTTTAGTAATTTTACTTTTAAATGAAATCATATAATACATATAAAAACAATTTAATTTCAAATAAAGACTATTTCTTTTATTATGAGTGATTATATTTTTATTCTTTATTATTAATTAATTATTATATGATTTGAAATTAATAATATTACATTATAAACATAATATTTCAAGTATTTAATATATATTTTAATTTATATATATTTATTACTTTTATAATTATATGTAATACAAACTATTTTACAATAACTATATTATAATGATCGCCTTTTAGAATTTCTTATTTTTTGGAATCTCATAACTAGTCATACATATAATTTTTAAATATTTATATATATATATATATATATATTCGCATTAAACTAAATCTTAAGAACATGTATATTATATGATTTCATGTATACTATATGCCCAATAATATATATTTATTACAAAAATACCTTCAATTTAATTATACAATTTTTTTCCTAACAATTAATGTGGATTAATTATTATTATAATTCACTCTAATGAATTCATAATTATTTTTTTATTATATTTCTAGTATCTTTGTTTCTAAATTTAAAGTGAAATTAATTTTACAAAAATTATTTTAAATATGCATATTTATTGTAATACATTCAAAATACTCATGAATAATAGATATATATCGAATATTAGTTTTAAAATGAATTGAATGAAAATAATTAATATTTATTACACATATAAGGGGGATATGTATAAATAAAAAATTTATGGGGTGTTTCATTCTTAATATTGAGAACATTATGAATGGAAAATGTTTACCTCTCTTAAATGACTGAAATTACCATATCTAAAAAAATTAAATGATATAATATTTATGGTCTCTTGGATGTGATTTTTTCTCCACTATTGTAAATTGAATTTAGATTTTTGATTATATATAGTTTTCCTTGATATAAGTATAAAGTAATTTTCTTAATATTAATGTGATGGAACATAATACCTTTTCCAATGCTTTTTAAAATCAAGTTTATATGAAAGTGATGATTTTTGAATCTTTTAAGGTTATTTTGGATAAATTTAAAAACATATATGATGAATAAAATAAATTAAAGGATTAAATGTTATGTATCATGCACATCATGTTTAATGATTTGAAGGTGTACCCAAATGAAAACTATGTTGGATGATTCCACCAAATAATTGAGTTTTTTTGGATCCATTTATTGACTTAGTGATGAAATCATTTATGTAAATATAATTGGGAGAATAGTAAGGATACATACACCATGGTATAACTCATTTTTTTATAGAAATAAATATTACATAGCTTTAACTAATTGATATATAAAGTAGCTTGATTTCATATGAGATTAATGTGAATCTAAAAGGAATTTTGATCCATTTATCCAAGGTGATAGTATAGTATTCCATATATAAACTTTACATCAATGAGAGTAAATATGTAAAAGATTATGTAAGTGATGAGTTTCTATAACTTATAGAAAGTAAGTTAAAAATGGAAAACAATGTATTTAAATCAACCTTACATTATCATGTTTTAATTATTGAAAGGTTAAGAACATTGATGTGATGTTTCCAAGGAAATATGATGGAAATACTAAGGGTAATAACTCAAAAAAAATAATGGAAGTCCCCCGCCTAAATGAAACCTCAAATATATAAATACACTATGAGGGAAATTTTAAAAAAAATTTATATTTGGGAGGGTAAGAAGATAATGATGAGGTTTGTTTCGAAGAAGCTGAAATGGGGTTTAAATTGTATTCGAGTGATGATATAATGCAAATGGTCAAGAAAATTCAATATAATATAAAGGAAGAAAATTATTCCTTGAGAGTTTTAGATCTTAAGGTTGATCTTGAATGTTCTCTTGAGGATTTGGATTATCAAATAAATAATAATAATAAAATTAGTGGATAGTTAAAATAGTCTTTGTTGTATATTGGTTAACCTGAAGCTAAAATTATTTGGTTAAAGAAGGTTTTGGAGGACCAATATGTTATATAAGAAAGTCTAATAGAAGTTATGGATTTAAAAATAAAAATTGAAGATAAATATAAGGTAATTTTTTTACATTAATGATTGTGTCGTGGAGTGAGAAAAGAAGATTGAAACCCTTGAAAATAGGTCGTGGAATTGAGGAAGAAACTTAAAGCTCAAATAAAAATAAATTTCTTTAAGAAGAAGTTATTGTTCGTGAGTTTATCTGATAAATAATTAAAGGGATAAAAGATTCTACAGGATTTTTTATAACGTATTAAATTATTAATGACCTAATAACATGGGAAAAATTGGAATTTTATTTGAAGGTGAATCATCTAAATTTGGGATAATTTGTGTTTATTATAAAAGAAATAAGAGGGTTACATATAACATTCAATCATTGAGGGTTTATTAAAAGCTAAATATATTTTCAGAGGCTAAGTATATATAGAATTATGATGATAAAATTTACCCTCTAATAATGTTTCAATTATATAGCTTCTTGGGTCACACAATGAACTATTCTATGGATGGGGAAGCTTTCATAATGGTGACACACCAGAAATCAAAAAAAAAGAGAATGATAACAAATCATTCATCTCAAAGAAGAAATTTTTTTATGGATAATATTTTTATTACATTAAATTTTTCTATAAATATATTAATTATAAGAAAATAAATAGTGGAAATAACTTATATGTATGTTCACATAGAATGTATATGAGACTAATGAACATGATTCCATTGGAAAATAAATTTTTTATTTTAGAAAGGTAATGTGATAGTGGTTGGTCAATGATGTGTTTTTGGGTGGTAATGAGGATAGGAGTAGAAGTTATCCTCTAGGGGTATTCATGTTTAGGCTTGACTATGCGATGAAGCGGATGGAAAGAGGTTGGTGATGTGTTGGCATCGATGAGATAACATTTATGGGATCATGGTATAGCCTCCTTGCGAGGCTAGGTGTGATGTATGTGAAGGTAGAGTAGTGATGGTAGAGGTGTGGGCTAGCAGGTCTGAGTTATGGATCAATCCATGTGTAGTCATGGTCCATTTAGGTGGGTTCATTATGCCTTAAGGACATCTCCTTGGGGTTTAATATTCATTGTACCTTTCAAGGTCATGTATTGGGATCCCTATTCCAAAAATAATAGGAGGGTTCCTTTATTTCAATAAAAATAAGGGGGGATTCTACCCTACCTTTAAATAATATGATGATAGAGCAACATTTTCCTCAACTCAATCCAAAGTATCATGGTAGGAAGTGAAGAATAAATATAAGTAAATACTAGTTATTATTTCTATAAATATTTTAAATAAGAAATCATGTGGATTCTTGGTTGGGGGTGTTAATACCATATAACTAGAAATATGAATTTATTAAACAACATGAAGGTTTTTGTTGGTGGTACCATTTGATTTCGAAATTATGATTTATTTAATGATAAATGAAGGAGAAATATGGTCTTAATATATATGAATTTAAAAACAAAAAAGTGCTCTATTTTGATAGAATTTAATGAAATATCTTAATTTTTAGTCAATTATATGACTCAAGACTCAATGTAACATTCAATCAAAATAACTATTGGATCAAAATAGAGATTATAAATTATTTAATGAAAGGAATGGGAACAAATGGATATTTATATCAAGTGTATAGTAAATTTTACACTTGTATTATCATAGTAGAAGAGGGGAAGAGATTGATATTTCAAACACTTTTCCATATACATGAAAAATTTATGGAAAATACTTTTAAGATTATGTTTTTTATTGATATTTTAAATTTAAATTAGGATATATAAAAGAAAGGTGTTATTTTCTTGAGAGGTAATATATTCAAATATCCCTATATAAAAATGAAGAATATGGCATCTGACTTTCTTTACATCATTCATAACAACATTTATAGACCAATAACACGTCTTATAAATCATATATAAAAGTACATTATCTTGTTTTTTGATAACTACAAAATGATGGGTTGTATTATTATTTCATAAACTATAAATGAGGTGATGGAATGCATTAAGAGGAATAAAATGAGAGTCAAAATTATATATATAATCAAACAAATTTTTTTGATAAAACAAGGAATGGATTATACTTCCATCTAGGTGGAAAATTATTTGTAGAAAAATGGTATTTAATATGAGGTATATTTAATGAGAACTCTACTATAATATTGAGTTTTTTAAAGGTATAATTGGATAGTGAATAACATGGAGAAAACATTTCTCATTGAAAGTGTAATCTCATAACATTATTGATATGAAGGAAATTGTTGGTTTATAATAAAATTTGGTCTTTGATAAGTCTCATTGAAGAGAAAACACTATATGAGATGTGGTGTAGAATAAATATTATTTTTCATCACTTTATATTATTTGGAATAGAATTCTACATTCATAATATGAAAGGAAATCAATGAAAATATAGTAATATGGATGATGGAAGAGCATACCTAGGATACTCAACCAAGATAAAAACCTATAAAAATTATTCAATAAGATTCTAAATAATACCATTAAAATAAATGATAAAAAAATGATTCAAGAGAAATATAGAAATTGTTGATTTCAGAACCTCCTTGCCAAAAGTTAACCAATGGAACCTACATAGTGGAAACAGGAATCAAAACCACTAGAATGGAAATAAACTACATACAATATGTATTAGAACATAGAATATAAGACAAAAATAATTCACTACACCACAACACACACACAAAAATTCAAACAATAACTTCTAAAATACAAATCAAATGGAAAATAGGAAATAAATAAGACAAGTTTACATGGTTCAAACATACTTCTATTATAGGGGTGATACAATAATTTTATACATGAAATATAATATTATTACAATGTTAAATAGTAATCCTAACAAGTTTCTTCCAAACATTGGTAATTATTATGCCACCTTCTTCATCCAGTTTCATAAATTAGACTTCTAATATCATTCCTTTCTTAAGTTATAATCACTTGGCTAGAAAATGGTTTTCAAATTACTATAATTATGAATATCCCAATTGAAATTATTTTATATATTTTACCACCAATTACTTTATCCGCATCCTCAAACCTCTTCTTTTGATAACCTTTATTTTCATCTCTATGGTTCCCCCACCCTGCTACTATTTATCCTAGACTGAGGTGTAGCACTACCTCGGTACATCCTGGACTACAAACTTAGTAAGAATATATGTCAGATTCTGAACTTCATCAGCCTTTCATCTATCCAATAATTTTTACAATAATAAATTTCTAATAAATTGATACTTTAGCTTAAAATTATTTATACTAGAATGAAACATCATATTATTGACCAAATGAATCTCACTTTGTGAGTCACAAAACATCATTCCAATATCCATCCTTCTTCTAATATCTTACATCACCCCTTCATCTGTATTTACTCTTTCCCATATTATATTGATGTAATGAATCCACTTCCATTTCCTAAAGTGAAACTACTGGTTAAATCTTCGACAACTAACTCTCTATTATGCCTCTCAAAATGACCACATTGCATGTGGTTATCTTTTGAGTGTTATAATATCCCATAAAGTATAAATCCTCAAACCCCTAGAATTATTCATCCATCATAAAACACATTAAAAAATGAACCTTTTAAATAATATAGGATCTTATTTACCACATCCCAGTGTTATCTTCCAAGATTATATATAAACATATCGATAACCCTCATGCAACTTCTATTCTAGGTACCTTCTCCCAACTTATCATGAAAGGTTTCACCTAGAAGTGGTAACATGGATCACCATTCTCATTATTAAATGTTCTACAACCTTTAGGATGTAGTTATATTGAGTGTGGAACATAGTTCCCAAATTAAATTCCTTTACATTCCATATCACCAAAATCTATTTTGTTGAACTATGAATATTTATTCTTATAATTATAGAAAATTCAAAAATAAAAAACATGAATATTTTACCATACCAAGTAGAGACCAGGATTTTTCATTTTAATAATTTTAAATAAGTCTACATATATTTCTAGAGTTAGGTATCAAGATGATGTGTGATTCTAAGGACAGGTGTGCCTAAAATTAATTTTATATAAATATAAAATATATTTTATATCACATGTGTATAGTTTATTAAAGAAAATGGGGTAAATCTTAAACAGAATCACAGATCAAAAAAATGATACCGCATTTGAGTTTGGAATATATTTTTTACCCTAGGTGCGACCTAAGATAATTGGACATGAGGCATTCAGATATCTCATCTATTGGTGGTATGTTCTATTGGTTAATAAATTAAATTAATTAATTGATTTATTATTTCAACCTAACTAAAATTTATATAAGAATACTTCTAGGGAGAATCACCCATGGTTATCCTCATAATCATGGGATCGTCAAGAGATTCTTCCTCCTCTCCTTCCATTGGCAGATCATATTGGATGATGATGAAACACTGGATTAGAGCTGATTGGGACATAGTAAATGAAATGACTTCCTTTGATCATTGATGAGTGTGTTATTTGAACAAGACTGATCAAATATCTAGGTAAGACTCTTCAATTTGTGTTTTATTCCCTTTTTTATTAAATTGATTGAGTAGAATGATCCCTTTCTTGGATCTAAGTCAATTGTTGCCTTTGCATGTGCTTATGTATCGATTAATTTGTTTAATAAATTATTTTCTAACCCTAGATACCCAAGTTCTTGATTATTGTCCAATAACTCTTGGTAACTACTGATTAAAATTTTGTTTTTGTGCATTTATCCCCAATTATTTATGTTCATCACTTGTTGGACCCTTCGGTCCTAGATTGTCATTTTCGGGTGGTTCTAAGCCCGATCAGACCCTCAAAATCATGAAGGATTCATGTGAGAAGTACAAATCGATGAATCAGGGGTAGATATGTGATGTTTATGATAAATGGGAGGTAGTTTTGGCCAACAAAAATCAAATAATCAATGTCAGTTGAAACCAAGGCATACATGATCCAGTGATGAACCACCATCGCAACAGAAATTGATTCCCATCCATCTGATGGCTAGAAACAATATATCTGGACTATATCCACTAATATCATGTAGAAATGAGGTGAGATATTTAGTGAAATGTCTAGATTCAATGTTTGGAGTGTGGATCTGAGATTCTATAAAAACATCGGTAGGGAACGGGTCCTCAATCACCAGAGTGGAACCCCCTAACACACTAGAGAATGGGTCCTTGAACAATAGAGTGGGCCCCCAGTCATCTTGGACGTGTGTCCTCTACCTTCCAAGTGTAAACACCTATTATATAGGGAATTTATCCTTGTAAAGATAGATTGGACCCCCCCCCCCCCAACAATTTGGTCATGGTTCCTCTACAAATACCTATAGAGTGGAACCCCCTATTAGATAGGGAACACGTCCTCGTGACACTAGAGTGGACCCCCCCCCCCCCATCAATATGGGTAGGGTTCATCTATGGATACTTAAAAAGTGTAACCCCCTAATGAAATAAGGTGTGGGTCCTCTAATTGGATTTTGGGCCCCCCTGGCTGTACAATATAGTGTCAAGGCATGGACATTCACGCGGTTACTTTTGGGTAGACATGGAAGATGTTGGGCATCATTGTTGGGCTTCTATAACTATTGGAAACTCTTTTACTAGGATGAGCTTTGATATGGATATCCTCTTTCTCATGCAATTGGGATTATTTGACTGAGTATGTATATTTTTAGTTTTATCCATGACATTGTATTTGATTAATCTTTTTCCATGGGTTGCGAAGGCGTGCGGGGTATGCCACATGATTTCCATGATTATCTTATCAATGTTATATGATTTTACTCTCATACTATGGGTGTAAAAGACTCTATGGGTAGTTCATATACACATTATGTTCATCTCTTTATGCTTGGATGGGGTAACTCATTCTCTTGTTTTCGGTTGAGCTGCATCTATTGTACTATTATATTGTCTTTCTTTTCCTGTTGTATCTCTTACTTCTCCCCCTTAAATTTTAAAGTTTCCCAACTTGTTATGAATGTACTAACCCATTCATGGTATTTTAATGCAGGTGTCATGTCTTATGTAGATAATGGGTAGGTCGGTGGTGACTTCAGAGGAACATAGTGATACTAGGTGTTGTGGACTGTGTATGGTGGTTATAGCTTTGAGATCAGGAGTTGGGATCTCTCTATAGTTTACTTCCTGATTTTTGTCAGATTGAGACACTTTTTTTGATAGGTATGTATTTTTCCTCTCTACTTTTTAATTTACACTATGGTACTCTTATATTGTCTAGAGGTTTTACATGTATGGTGGTTTCCTTAGTGTTTTTCATCTTTTACTATTATTCCACTAAAAATTTTAATCGATATGGATATATTTTTTTTGTACAAGTACTTAGGAAAATTACTACCTTTCAGTATTTGTCTTTCAGCACTTATCGTCACCCTCTATCCAATGGAGACAGGATTGGGGAAGTTGTAGCATGAGCCTAAACTAGGATTGGGTTGTGATAGATTGGTATCAGAGTTGTTCAATCCATGGGATGTTGTCTAGAGTAGTCCCCTTATAAGGATTTTGGTTGGAATTGGTGAACTAGTTTCAAAGTGTCTTGAGTGTGGATCTTGTGATAGGTAATCCAATTATGGTACTGGTGGCTGATGTATCCGTTCACCAAGAACTTAATTACCTGCTTTCACACTTTTCATACTAAGACATTGGTTGCTGGGATTAATGGTACAAGCATCATATATAATTTAGTCTTTCACAATCCTTGATTCAGATCCCCATTACTATTATATATACATATGATCATCTGACTATGGTATGTCTTGATAAATTTCATGATGCCTTTGTGATGACAGCTAGCCAGGATACCAATTTCAAATCATGATGAAGATTTGATTAGTGATGAGTCCTTGGTTTAGGGTCCATCCCTCAAGCTTATTCCACGTGGTGATTAGGTAGAATCATCACCAACTTTCAAGTAGAATATTTTACCAATTGAGAAGGATAAGGATGTGTGTAGGCTCAGTGCACACTATGAGTTCCAACATCAGGGGTTGCCGAGGTTCCAAGGTGATCCAGATCTTCAGAAAGTGGAGGATTGAATAGATTTAGTTTTTTGTTTCTTCAGGATCATTGATACACCAATGTATTAGGTAGTTTAACTAGAATCTATACTTTTCTAAGGATAATCTAGGATCTTGTGGATTTTGGTTACCCAGATGCATGATAATTCAACACTCTCATGGACTGAATTCTAGTAGCTGCTTTGGGAGGAGTACTACCCCTCCTTTTTGCACTCAGTTTGGATTCATGATATTTTGGAGCTATATAATTGATGAATTATAGTGGATTAGTACACAAAGTGGTTCATAAAACATACTCAATACTCTCTTAACATGATCTAAGATGGCTAATTATGAGGAAAAAAGTTTGAGCAATTACATTGTAAAGATATCCATGTTGGCATGGTGACCTTGTATGTCCCCACCTATGATAGGGTGTTGGAGTGGGCAGTAGTGATAGATAGATTTATAATATAGGTATGCCAGGTAACAAGAGGTGGGAGTGGGTACCATAGGGATAAGTCATCTGTAGTAACAAGAAGGAGCTTGATGATGGGATCTCGACATAGGTACCTCCCCATGATTAGGGTCAGGCACATTGTTAGGGTCACCTCAGAGGGATATGGAATCCCATAGATGGGTGGTGATTCTCTTGTGATGGGCGGGGTCTCATAGTGTGAAACTTCCTAAAAAGACGTGTCAAGGAGCATAGGTAGATATCTGAAGGACCGTCATTATAGAGGTAGTTCAGGGATCAGGGATCTCCCAAGCGAGGGTAGGGTGGTCCCTAGGTATGCAGAGAGGGAAGAGGATTGGGAGGGTCTATGGGTGGTGGATGATGATGTGGGATCCTTCCAACACCACCAGATGGCTCGTGTCAGGTTTAGGGAGCTTACGGTCAAGTCCATGGATAGCTGTAATCTCTAGAGGCTTATGACCTCGAAGTTCATGTGATGATCAGAGGTAAGATTTGTGTTTATTCTACACTTTTTTCAGTATTATTAGACACTTATTCTAATAAATACTTCATATATATACTCCATGTGTGATAGATGGACCTCCTAGTATAGTCACTATCCCAGCAGATTCTTCTGGAGGTTCTAATAGGGAACACTTCTTTGGTATCTTTTATTTTTTGACAGTCCAAGGTATCACTTAGTGGAGAGTGGTTTACATGGGACTTTTTGGTTGTTACGATGTAACCCTACAACATCATCTTGTGTATGGATTTTCTTTCCATGGTCTGGTCCTAGATTGACTATCATCACAAATGAGTCATATGTCATCGCATTGATGGGAAACTATTCTCTTTTTCTAGTGAGGGAGATCTCTCTGTAAGGAAATCCGGTTTTTCCAAGAACGTGGTTGCATCCCATCACATAGCGGTTGGAAAGTTTAGCCCTTGGTGTAGCAGTCTATTCAGGAATAAATATTGATTTAGTTTTGGGGGATTAAATGGACATATTCTCTAAGGTTGTTCTGGTACTACCTCAGATGTGGAAGAAAGTTTTTTTTCATCGACTAACATCTTAGTACTGTTCTGATATCTTATGTGTCATACCAAGCCCTGGGATATGAGGTTGAAGTTGTAGGAAATTTGAGATCAGGGTTTCATTAAGCCAAGTGTGTCCCCCTAAGAAGCTCTAGTGTTGTTCATGAAAAGGGTAGATGTGATCTTTACCATCCCAGGTTTTTGAATCAGGTCAAAATCCTCTCACTTTTTGAATTTTTGAAATTTTTGGGTATGAAAAATTATTTTTTGATCATTGGTACCTAATTATGATTTTTTTCTTCAACCTAATATCTTTTTTTGGATGGTTTTTGAGGCTTGGTAAGTGAATCCAGATTTCGGATGGGTTTTGAGTGCATCAGAGGCCTAAAGTCTCAGTTTTGGGAGTTTTAGGTTGAGGCGCACAGTTTGGATAAACCGTACGACCACTTATAGAAAACCATAAAGCCCATTGTTTTACTACTTCATGGTTTGGAAAAATGTGTAGGTTGGGGTTCATTTACATGTGTAAATCTCTACAATTTTTTCAAAGGTCTTCCACATGGTTTGTGCAGGGTTTGAAAAATTGTGCACAAGCAACATGGGTAGTGCCATTTAGGCAGTACCACAGCATTATATCATCCACATTTTCTACATGGTTCTGAAAACCATTGGAACTAACCATGAAACCTATTGAAAATTTGAAATTACCAAAATTACCTCCTCTCTTTAAAACTAAAAGTCTCCTCTTTTATCCTATGTGGGCTACTCATAGTAAGGGGGTCTTTCCCCTATCCTCCTCGAGAAGGTATTACTCCAATATATCTGTTCAAGCTTCATTTTGATCATTTTTAGGTAAGTTAGATCCTTATTGGTGAGTCTCTCCTCTTATATTCTTTTCTTTTTCTTTTCTCTCGCCCCACAGACCATTAAATCCGTCAAAGTGATTTTTCCCTATTTTCATGGATTTTGACAAAAACGACAATTTCATTCAAATTAGTTGGATTTAGAGGATATTATTGGATGTTTCTATGTCTAATACTACAATTTATGAGTTTCATGCTTTTCTTTGATATTTTCTGAGTTTTCGATGGTGAGACTTTTAACGCTTCATGGTGTTGACTGAGCACGACTCCTAAATTTAAAATGTTAGTTTTAATTAATTAATTGGACCATGTGATATGCCATTGGTCCTGATTGATCAATATTGTGAGTGGGTTGAGCCATAAGAGAGGATAAATACCTTATATGGTTAGGTCTAGGGTGTTCTTTCAATTAAATTTCATTGTTAATTTAATTTGAGTTATTTTGAATTGAATTATATAAATGAATTTCTTTTTTTATACTTATGAGATCCATGGGATTGTTATGGGATTATCCCAAGGTTTAAGATGGTGATGGTCATTTGGAATTAAGTCATTGTGATCATCAAGTTAGGCTTAGCATGGGTTAATTGGGTATGTGATCACTTGTTGGGAGGCATGGTCATTGGATTGAGATGGAAAGTTCGTCGAGTTGAGGTTGTGGTCCATGATATTGGATTTATTTCCATAAGATTTGAGTGACATGGTTGTATGGTCATAAGGTGTCAGAGTTGGTGTGGATTCGGTACTATATTGGTGATTATCGCTCACCTGTGTTGGAAAAGCGCCATTTGGATTCGTGTTCACACAAGTTGACTCAGTGATGATTTAGTTTGACCACTCGTGTAGGTAGAGACACCTAGTAGTGTGGTTTAGGTAATTGGTTTGGGGTTTCTTTCTATATATTTCTAGAGGGGTGGTGAGGAACCATCATATGATAGTGTTGAGGCTATCTATTGGTGGCTAAGGCCTACCATGTTTGAGGTCGTTAGGCCAGAATCAATTTAGAGAATGGGAATTTATATTCCTTGGGGTGTTGTTCTATGAGATGGTGGTGGTTTTAATTTTAGGATAGTTATAGTTTTTCCTCTATACTTCTGGATTTGAGATGAATGTTTCTTTCAAGTATGAGACTGAGAGACTAGATTTCTATCATTTGGGTTTTCCTTGGGGATATTAGTGACTTTTTGGGACATGAGGTGTCAAGAAGAACTTGGTGTTAGGTCACTTAATAGATCTAGAAACTGAACTTTCACCTATAAATTCTATGTTAGGGGATGCCTCGAGCCATGGACTAAGGATCCTCTCTTCGATGGCATTTCAGCATTGGTTGAGGCAAGTCACAGCTTTCCGGTGGATTTTGAGAACCAGTGAAGACTGTGGTTATTTTTATGCATGTGTTATGTTATATTTATTTATAGTTACACCTACTTAATAAAAAATGTAAGGTACTCACTCATGGGTGGTACCTTACTGAGACTCATTCTCCAACCCTACACAGTCCCTTCGGGAAGCATGTTGACTTAATTATTTTACGTTCAGGTAAGTGTTCAGGATCTAGAGAAAGATCCTAGTTTGAGTGGGCATGGATAGATTATAGGGGGGAATGAGGTTCCTACCTTAGATGGAGTTTCATTTTTCTTTCTTTTATTATATATGCATGCTTATATGTATGTATCAATTGTGGTCATCCATTGATTACCCCTTTTTGATATTGTATCGTATGATTTATATTGAATTCGTGTTCTGTATAGTATCTACAAGTGGTATTTTTTTCTATTTATTTATTTCTTCTATTGATGGTTATTATGCGTTTGTTATTGCTTGATATTAACAATGCTTCCACCATGGGTAGGTCTAGTTAGAGTCTGTTGAGTCTTTTCTTCCACTATATGTTATATATATACTCGGGTCATTATAAAATTATCGCATGAGGCTAGAGTCTCCCAACTATTAACCATATTATACCCCTGTTGTAACTCACCAGCATCACCCTTTACTGGGAATTAGTATCAATGGTTTTCTGGTAACTAACAGTGACAAATACTTTTACTTTCTATTTCTCTTACTATTTGGGTTATGGTAGAATAGAGATTAGGATATAGTTGGAACTGGGTTTATAGCCCTTGTTTGGGTGCCTGCAGCCCCATGCATGGGGGATGAATCATGTAACCATGGTTGGGAATTTTCAATCCCATTTGTCTCATTTTACAGTTTAATTGATTTTCACCTTTAGTGGTAGACATGGAATGTGAGTTGTAATCTATTATGAAATGTGAATTATGACCCTTGTCCTAGTATGTAAAGGGAATAGATTTGGACCCTTGACCCAGTATGGAAAGGGGATGTTTGAAATGATTGTTTATGATTTTTATAGGCACATAGTATGATGTTTTAAATTATAAATATGCATGTTTCTTGATATAAAATTCCATTTGACGTGTCATATATATGAATTGGGCCTGGGTGTTATAAGGGCAGGCAGGTACGGTTATATGGGGTGATGTGGATCACGTAGTTGGGTGATGTGGTCATCTGTTTGAGGGGACATGGTTCATCAGAATGGGTGTGGACCCGGGAATATTTGATACTTGGATCTTTTGAGGATGGGTAAGGAGTCTATGGGGTCAGGATTCCATATGGCATGGTTGCGATGGGAAATATTAAGGTTTGTGAGTTGATGTTTCCTATTATTTTTTTCCATATATGTGATATTTATATATATGTTATCTGGGATATCTGACCTTGTAATGGTATTCTGAGGATTTCCACCTAGATGGCTCGGATGGATCATCAGGCGGGCAGTGTTGTAGTGTCTTAGGAGCATGAGTAGATTGAGACCCATGAGGCTCAGGCATATCCAGAGCCTCAGGTTGAGGCTCAAGCTCATATTCTAGTGTAGGTGGGGTAGCATCCATATTTGATGGTCTTTGTGCTGTGTTTGGAAGAGAAACTCATAGTAATCATGGTATGGGCTATCCATGGTATCAACAAGGGATCTTAGGGAGTGGAGCCTTTGAAGGATTATTTTACTCAGGAGTTCTAGTCACATCACTCTCTGGTTTTCTAGGGTTAGGGTGGACCATAAATGGCTGAAAACTGGATTAAATACATGTAGATGATTTTTGAGAAGTTTGAGATGCCTCCATGGTAAAGGGTGATGCTGGTGACGTACATGCTCAAAGGATTGGCTAAGAGTTTGTGCGACATTGAGGTATAGGTAGGAAGACATGAGAGACTACCCTAGAAGGATTTTGAGGCTTGGTTTTTCGAGTAATTATTCTCAGAAATTCTTAGGGTGAAGAGAGATCGATAGTTCTTGAGACTTCAGCAGGGTGAAATTTCTGTCATGGACTATGCAACGGCATTCACCGAACTATCTCTCTTTACACCCAATAAGGTGATAGATGACAGCTTGAGGGAGAGGTGTTTTGAGGATGGTTTAAGGTAACCCATTTTGGAGCACGTAAACACATTTAGGTTGGAATCATTCTCAGAGGTGGTGAATCAGGCACTCATAGTGGATGGAAACTTGACAGATAGGTCTTACTCGAGCCGGGTGATAGCTTCACATGATTTTAGTGGTGATGCTTCAGATAGAAGGAAGTGAGGCCAAGATTATTTCCAATAAAGAGGATAGGACAATGACTCATATAAACCACCTCGTAGTGGATCATCTATGATTTTCTTCTAGTGCGGGCAGTGAAGACAAGTCTTCACTCAGTTTGAGTGGACTCCAAGTGAGTGTTGGGCATGTGGAAAAATCAGGCATCTCGTGAAGTTCTTTAGAAAGCCTTCTTAGGAATATGACAGTCATGTACTAGGGTAGACTCAAGGTTCTAGGATTGGATAGGGATTGGTACCATGTGATGGTAGGTGAGCTTCATCTGCTTGCAGAGTTCTTGGAAGAGATAGAAGGACCCAGTAGTGGGGTCAGTTGTAATACCTCGTCCCAAGAAGGCCAGAGTCGGTGCATTATTTTAATACATTGGCATGATACAAGGAATCATTTCCCAAGGGAACAATTAGTTCAGTAGTCTTGAAAAATAGATTAAATTCATCAACCTTTCTTTACAATTCAAAACATAAACTATAACATAGATAATCCTTTGAGAATGTTGTTATTACCCTATCTTAAACCTACATTTCAATCATAAAACACCTCTTATCATCTTGTTAAAATAAAAAATAAGAAATGGGTGATCTTAGATGCTCAGTAATGATAAAAAATATAGCATAATCTATCACAATTAAGCATAAACATTTAAGGCAAGGTAAAAAACTAAAACACAATACTTTTAAAACATTATCTCCAGCATAATATGGCTAGAATAAATCAAATAATTCCATTCAAAATTTCACATGTATATTATAATAGTCGAATAATCACATGAAATGTCAATAACTAATCACATAATGAGGAAATGAATAATATTGGAAATCTTAAACATACCGTCGAGGCCTTCTCCAAGACATCTAAAAATGAATGGTTATAGCCTCATCCAAATCCATATCTGAAAATAAATAGGAAAGGTCTTGGAAAATTCCATATCTATTTTGTCTCATGAGACCTATCGATGCATCTAGAGGATATAACAGTCCACTCCCTTCATTTACTAAGTCTAATGCATTCCTCATACGAAAATGGAGAAACATAACTTAAGCATTTGTATTAAAACTAGCATACCAAATGTTAATACTTAAAATATAAGCCATGAATGTAATAAAAATAGAACATCCAAAGTCAAACATATCATAAACCATTAAATAAAATAAAGATTATTGTATCATAATAAATCAACATCAATCAGGAATAAATCCAACAAACTATACTGACATAGATTAAATTTATCTAATAAAATCATTAAAATATTTTAGAAAAGTATCCCTTTTTTACTTTGTAATTATTTAAATGCTCGTGTAATTATAAAATAAAAAATTACTTTAAAAATAAACTTGTATTTTTGTAAGGAAATCATCAAAATGTTAAGGTTTAATAATGGTGTAAAATAGCTTCTCGTGTCGTATAAGTTAAAAAAACATTCTTTCCTTAATTATTTGAAATGGGCATAAAGTACCTTGTTTGGAAAGTGACGGAAATGTTCCTTTCAAAACGTTTTATAAAAAGTAAAACGTGGGAAAAATGAAATTAAAATTTTTTATTGAAATAGTAATAATATTTTAAAAAAAATTATGAAACATGTATGGGGATGATAAATATTCCCCCGTAGATACTTACATAAAAACATTCTCAGATAAAAATATGAAATTGTGAAATTAACCCTTACCTTATGTATGATACTCTCCATACATTTCCTAAACTTATATATAATTTTTTTAAACATATTATTAACTTATATTAGAATCATAATAATATTTATGATATCATATATTATTCTTTTATGACTTTATATTACTCGTTTATTAACAATTCAAAGTTAATGCAACATTTTGGGTAATAATTTCTTTGTTATCATACGTGTTTTGACTTGTAATTATTGATAATATTACTTATATAATTATTTAATTACTTCCATAATGTATAATATGATTTATATATCATATATATTAATAATATAAATATATATAGTAGATGGATATATGAAATGGAATACACTGTTCATGGAGACGGTAGGTCGTACGTATGCATGGACGTTGATTCTGTTTTCTTATCGTATTCAATGGAAGTAAGTAAATGTAATATAGTTACATATATATATATATATATATTATTATACTATACTTATTATGTAATATATTTCATAATTATTCATAATATATATTTTTTATAACCATTATTTGATGGTGAACATGGAAGATGAGTCGCATTGCGTTATGGAGACGGTAAGTCATACGTACGCACGAGTGACGATATCATTTCCTTAATGGTAAAATGGTATGGAATTGGATGGAATATAAAATTCAAAGAAATAATATCATGTTATTTTTATTATTTAATTCATTTATATACATCATTATACCCATAAAAATAAAGTATAGATGAAAAATAGTTTACACCACAGTGTGGAGATGGTAAGTTGTACGTAAGCACGCATGGTGATATTATTCTTCATAGGATGGGTAAAAGGATGAATATGGTTTTTTGATAATCATAAAAACATATCATAATATATTATATGCTGGAATTATTATTTTATTTTGGAAACAACTTTGGAAGAATAAGTAGAAGAAGAAAAGAACTTTGAAAGAAGGGATAAAACAATTACCTCTTTTTTAGGAGTCTCCTTTTGATTTGCACAAAAGGACTCCTTAAGTTGGTTTTCTTCCCAAAGGATGGCCTTTAGGATGAATTTAGGGAATTTAAGAGGTTTTTTGTTCATGGTTTGGCCGATACAAAGGGATTTTGAGGTGTGAATAAAAGAGAAGGAGAAGTGCCCTTTTATAAGAGAGGTGAGGGACACTTTAGAAATGTCTGGAAATATTAATTTATTATAAATATATTTTTGGTTTATAATGGATAAAAAGTGACTTATTTCTAGAATAATATGATTATTTGTCTAAATAATCTCATAAAATAGATTTTAGACAAGTTTAGGTCATGAATTTAACCTTATCTTTTGGATTTTACCCTTAGTTAAATAAGTTAACTCTTACCATGTCTTTTTATATTTGTATACTATATGGTTAATATGGTTACTATAAAATGATAAAAAACCTAAATTGGATCTTTAATGACATTTTTAACACTATGTAAGTCATTTTCATGAATCTTAGATTTTTATTACTATTATATAATTTAATAAAATAGTGTTTGTTTTAAAAATTCATTTATGTCAATTTGACATTATTCAGTAATTGATTTTTTTTAAGTCATAAAAAATTTATTCCTTAAAAGTAAAAAGAATTAACTCATCCCAAACATGTAAATTTTGTCCAAAAAATTATTGGATGTCATAAAAAATCACAAATTACATTTATTTTAATAATTATAATATCATTTATTTCCATCATTCATTAATAAGGTAATCACTACATCACCATTTTGTCAAAAATAAATTTATTTATATAATGTCTAACAATTATAAATAAAATAACATGATGTAGGAATTATTTTTAGATTTATAATTACTATTTTTAGTCTAAGATATCATTTATATAAACCAAATTAAAATTGTTTTAGTTAGGAGATACATGTTTATGTTATATTTTTGTTTTCATTAAATTAAACATTATAAAAAGTCATTATCACACCCAAGTGGCTCCATGGGCTCCTAAAATAGAACTAAAGATGGTCATGTTAGGATATATATCATCCAATAGGATTAAAATATGTTTCATTGTATTTTTATATTATTATAATATTATTTTTTTACCCATATCTATCTGATTTACCCTTTAACCATGGTAAATAAAAATAATTACTGAAGTTATTATTCATAATGTCCAAAAATAAAAGACCCATATTTAAATAAAATTTACCTTTTTATTAAAAATATGGAATCTATTTTTTCAAAATAAAAACCATTAATTGGAAGAAATTAATTTAAAATTAATTCTCATTGTCAAAACCAAAAAAGTGGGTTTTTAAGAAATAAAAACTATCAAAATATTGGCATGTGATTATGTCCAATATCATTGGGAAATTACTTAAAATGAAAAAAATTAGATTAAATGATAAAAACATAATCCAATTAAAATTTAAAACTAATTAAAATTACAATATAACTATATATATTATATGAAAAGGTAGTTTTGAATTAAAATGCAGTATTTCCCACTATTCATTAAAATATGGATTCTATCAGAAAAATACTAAAAATTTATCCAAACTAAATTTTTATTTTCCAATTATAAATAGTAATTTAATTTTTTAAAATTGAATATTTAAAACTATCAAATATTTTTTTAAAAAAAGGTTTTCCATGAAAAGGCAGAAAAACTACATTTTTGAAAAATACTTCTTTTATCTGAAAAAAATGAATTTGTCCTAATATAATGTCTAAGAAACACATAATATGAATGTTAAAATTATATGGGATATAGATAATTCAAATTTGGTTAATATTATTCATATCCTCTTTTGAAACGACTAGTTTGATAGGTCATAGTGCACTCAAACTCAGTGTTTCATGTAGCGGAAGCTAAGATCGTGTTGTTTGTAGAGAAAGATTGTATTGAAGTAGAGTAAAACACAAGATATTGAATTTATTTAAAAATAAACATACCCTATAATTTTATGGTGTTACATTAATGGATAGTGGCTAGTACAGCACCACAGGGAGGTCAGGCTTTAGCTAGTCAGGCAGCAGGTCAAGTATATGTCATGGAGCTGCTAGGTGCTGAGAAAGCTGGTGAGTTGATGCTGGCCAGATATATTCCAAGGGTGTATCCATTTATTTTTTTCTATTTGTAATGTACTATCTAGGAAAGTATCTTTTGTGTGAATGGGGTGCACGAGATATATCTATAAACTGACTAGATGTGGGATAGTAGGTTGGCACCGGATCCTGTGTTATATATATATATATATAATGTGTGTGGTACTAGGAATTGTATTTAAGCATCGATGGATTCATGTGTATTGAGGTGTGTTGGAATTAGAGAATTGAAGATATCCAGGTTAATTGAGTTGTGTTAGATTATTGGCATTGTTACGATGAGGTACTTTATTGATGTGTGAGGCACCGAGTTTGATTTTGAGAAATTTAGTAGATGTGGGACCTCATTGGTGCATTTTTTTACATGGGCATGAGGAAGGAACCGATGCGGTGTAGGATTATGATCGGTTTCGCCTATGAAATGGGGGTACCTAATGAGGATCATGAGTGACGATGTGTCATGGGAGGAAATTTGGGTCCTAAGATACTTGTGGGACCATCAGTTTGTTTGAGCTTTAGTTTGGGGTATAATTGGGGTAGGTAACTCCTAAGGTGGGGAGACCCCTTGAGGTAGTTGACCTATTCCATTGATACTGGGATTGTCTGGGTTAATTTTAATAGAACAGGTATGTTTGGTACCATATCTTATTTATGTTGTATAGCTCAGTTATGAGTTATGGTAAGGTGGGGAGATTGTAACAACCTATATTTTTGAATTAGGTCGAAATCCTCTCCCTTTTTGAATTTTTGGAATTGGTCAGCATTCCAAATTATTTTTTTGATCATCAAAACCTAATTTTTATTTTTTTCATCAATCCAATTTCTTATTTTTTTTTTGATGTGTTTAGAGCCTTGGTAAGTGCCTCGGGCAGTTGTATTGGTTTCATGTGTGACGGAGGCCTGAAGTCCCACTTTTAGGAGTTTTAGGTTGAGGAACATGATTAGGGTAAACCATACATCCTCTCAGAGAAAACCATTCAACCCATTTTCTTCCTACCACACGGTTTGGAAAACCATGTGGGTTGGGCGTATGTACATTTATGAATCTTAGTAGTTTTTATAGAGTGATTATTCACTATTTGAACATGATATGGAAAACCATGAAAACTCTACATGGGTAGTTCCATTTAGGTAGTACCTCATCACTCTATCATGCATGATTTTCACATGGTTTGGAAAAGCATTCTAACTAACCATGTGACTTATTAAAAATGTGAAATTAAAACAATTCCCTCGTCTCTTTATACCTAAAATTCCCCTAGTTTCTCCTATGTGGGTTATGTACAACAAGGGGGAGCTCACCCCTTTCCTCCACCAGTAGGGATTGATCCAATATCTTCATCCAAGTTCCATTTTCATCACTATCAGGTGTGTTATAACCGTATCAGTGAGTCTATCCTCTTCCATGATTCTCATTTTCCTTTATCTCACCTCATAGACCCCTAAATCTATCAGATTGATTTTTCCCTATTTTCAGGGCATTCAATGTAAACGTTGATTTATTCCATATCAGTTGGTGTTACAGGGTAAGATCATACATGCCTATGTATATAACTCCATGGTAGGTGGTGCATACTTTTCTTTGAGATATCAAGATTCTTTAGGGGGTGCAGCATTTAGCGCATTGAGGTGTTGACCAAGCGAGACGCCAAATCATAAATTGTTTCTTTTAATTAATTAATTGGACCTTATGAGATTCCTTGTGCATGTTAGATCAAGACACAAAGTATTTTGAGCATTATTAGAGTATTAGAAACTTGTGTGGTTTGGTTGAGGTTGTTCTTATTATTAAATTGCATTGTTTATTTTACGTAAGTTGTTTTATTTTAATTTAAGTGAATTATTTAAATGAGTTACCTATACTATACTAATGACATCCAAGGGATCGTGACAGGCTTGGATCAAGGATTGATATGGTGATGGCCATCTAGAATTTAGGTGATGTGATCGTGAGGTTGAGCTTGGCCTGGGTTACTTGGGTGTTGTGATACCTAGCTAGTCAACATGGTCATCATATTGAGATGGAGAGGCAATCAAGTTGAGGTTAAGTTACATGATATTGTATGGAATTGATATCTTATTTTAGAGACATGGTCATGGGGGAATGTGGTGCAAGAGTTGGTGTGGATTAGGTACTATATTGGTGGTTACCTATCACCCTTATTGTATAAAGAACCATTTGGAGTCGTGTGCACACAGGATGACTCAGAGATGAGTTTTTTTAACCACTCATGTGGGTAGAGGCCCTCATCAGTATGTTTTAGGTAATTTTTTTTAGGTTCTTTCAATAGAAATCCTTGAGGATGGTGAGGATTCATTGTATGATAGCATTGAGGCTATCGATTGGGGGATGAGGCCTAACAGGTTTGAGTTCATTGGGATAGGATCATTTTGGAGGATGGAAATTATCATTCCTTGAGGTTTCATGCTATTATTCGATGATGATTTTACATTGAGGATAGATATAATTGTGCCTCTGAACATCATGATTTGAGCCGAAGGTTGGTTTTGAGAAGGGGTTTGAGAGACTAGATTTTATCGTTTGAGTGTGACTTTAGGACATCGGTGACTTGTCTGGACATGATGTGTCCGGAGGCACATGATTTTGGTTCACCTAATATAGGTGTAACCTGAGGTTTCACCTAGATATTCTACATTAGGGGAATTCTGGGCCATGGGCTAAGGATCCTCTCCACTACAACTTCCTAGCATTGGTTGAGGCAGGTGGAAGCTTGCTAATGGATTTTGAGCACCAATAAAGAGTGTGGTTATTTTTAATCATCTATGATATTTTATTTATTTATAGTTACACGTACTTAATAAAAAATATAAGGTATGTGATCATGGGTGTTACCCTACTGATACTCATTCTCACACCCAACATTTTCCCTTCAGGACATGTGTAGACTTTATGCTTTTACATTCAGGTAAGGGTTCAGGATCTGGAGTAGGATCCTAGTTTGAGTTGGCATAGATGGATGGTAGGATACCTTGAGGTTCTTCCCTTATCTAAAGTTTCATTTTTATTTATATTATTGTATCGTCATGCTTATATGAATGTATCGACTGTGGTTTTCCATTGGTGAACCCTTATGAATATTGAACTGTATGACTTTTATTGGATTCATGTTATATTTAACAGCTGCATGTGGTATGTTTTGGATGTTTATTTATTTCTTATATTATTGATTATTATGCTTCCACTATTTCTTGATATTGATTGTGATTCCATCATGGGAAATTTTGGTTTGAGTCACCTGAGTCTTTTCTTCTGAATCACGTTATATATATACTCGGACCATTATTCCATCATCACCTAAGGGTATAGTTTCCCCACTATTAACCTTATAACACCCTCACTTATTTTCAGTAGCCTTTGGCATATGATGAGACATTCCTAAGTCCAGTTGGACCAGCCTGAAATCACTATTCGAGTGGCTAATCGGGTTAGGGATGCTGCAAGATCTTGTGGATTTTGTGGATTATCATTACCTAAACCAATCTGTAATAAAGAACAAGAACCCATTTACTGGGATTGGTTACCTCTTTGACCAATTATGACATGTGATATGGTTCTTGAAGAACAATATTAGGTCTGACTACCTTTAGTTGAGGGTTCGTGAGGATGATATTCCAAATCTGGAATTTGTAGGTCTCTATTAAAACTATGATTTCATAGTGATGTCCTTTCTGGTGATGAACACCCCCTCTATATTTATGGATTTGATAAATGGTATATTCCAGCCATACCTAGACAATTTTTGGTCATCTTCATCGATGAAATACTCATTTACTCTACATTAGAGGAGAATCATGTAGATCACTTGAGGATGGTTCTTGATTTTCTTTGATAGAATTATTTTTATGCAAAAATATTGAAGTTACAGTTCTGGATTCTTGAGTTTCAATTTATGTGGCATGTAATTTTTTAGAATGGTTTAGTTGTAGACCCAGTGAAGATCAATGTTTTTCTTTCTTAGTATCCACCAAAGAGTATGTCATATGTGAGGAGATTTATTATCTTGGTTGGGTACTATTAGAGGTATGTGGTAGAACACTCCCGAATTACATCCAATTTGACCACCCTGTCCTGGAATGGACAGTTCTTTACCTAGACAGAGAGGTGCTAGATGGCCTTTGAGGAGTGGAGGCTAAGGATGATGAGTTCTCATGTGTTGACACTACCATAGGAAGGAATGGAGTATGTATTGTATTGTGATGCCTTAGTATATGGGTTTAGCTTCATGTTGATGTAGTGTCAGGTAGTCTTCGCATAAAGTTTGAGGTAGTTGAGACCCCATGACTAGAACTACAAGACTCGTGACTTAGAGCTGGCAGTGGTAGTCTTCTCCCTGAGGATATAGAGTCACTACTTTCTTGGGGAGCACTTTGTAATTTACTCAGACCATCAAAGTCTTAGGTACGTATTTATGCAAAGAGACTTGAACCTAAGATAGCAACACTGGTTGGAGTTCTTACAAGACAATGAATTTGATATACTATACACTCCATGGAAGGTAGACATAAGAGGATAATCCCATAGCATGAAGTCACATACTCACGTGATGCAGGAGTCTTATGATCATTTGGCTTCTGAGAATCTAAACATGGTGGAGAAGGAGGGTGTAACTTTTCATCAGTTGATGGTGTTGACTCCAATACTTATGGTGCATGTGATAAAGCCCTAGTTGGTAGATATCAACTCTGAGGTCTTACATGACTATATGTCTATAGGTGATTCACCATATGGATATTCTGAAGGAGGGAATCACTCCATCTTTTTCAAGTAAAAACGTTGGTTCTAGTCACGATATGGGATGAGTTGGTACGATAGTTCCACACTTCTCCCCTAGTTGTACATCCCATTTATGGGAAGATGTATAGAAAACTTTAGTTTTGGTTTTTTTGGTTCAACATGAGACAGAGTGTATCTAAGTTTATCTCTTGATGCCTCACCTGTCAGCAAGTGAAGGCTGAGTACCAAGTTTCGAAGGGTTCGTTGTAACCCCTTGAGATCCCATAGTGGAAGTGGGATGACATAGCCATGGAATTTGTTATAGGGATTCTATAGAATATGAAGATCCATGAAGCCATCTGGGTGATATTTTTTTGACTCATGAAGTTGGAACACTTCTTATATATCATGGAGTATGGTTTTTTGGTTGTTTTTAGGAAGTTGTATGTATGGGAGATCATTATCCTTTGTGTGTTTACCTCAAAAATTATCTTTTATCATGACGCATGGTCAACATCATGGTTATAGAAAGGCCTACATAAGAAATTTGGGATCTAGATGAGGACGAGTACAATTTTTCACCCCCAAACTGATGGGCTGACTGATCGCGTTATCCAGGTGTTGGAGGATTTGTTGATGTATTACTTGTTAGACTTTTTTCAGAGCTAGTATGATCACTTTCCCTTGGTAGAGTTTGAGTACAACAACATATACCACTCTACCATTGGCATGGAACCTTTTTAGGCCATGTACGGGAGACCCTAAAGGTCACTCTTATGCTAGACATAGATTAGCGAGACATCTCTTGTGGGTCAAAAGTTGGTGCTGGTAATGATAGAGAAGGTCTAGGTCATCTGTGAGAGGATCAGGATGGCTCAGAGCTGGCATAAATCATATGTAGATTGTCATTGTAGGCCCTTGGAGTTTGATCAGGGAGACCACATTTTTTAGAGAGTCTCCTAGAGAAGAGGATTGTGATGTTTCGACTGGGGTAGCCAGATATCCTTTAGGTTCATCGGGCCATTCAAGATCATGCAGAGGGTTGGTGATGTTTCTTACCACCTATCCCCACCCCCAAAGATCACTACTACAAATATGACTTTTATCAGCGCTAAAAATGGCCTACAACAGTGCTAGAAAAGTGATGTTAAATCTGGCGAAGATAAAGGGGGGGTCCCCTTTATTAGTGCTCCAAAAAGCGCTGATAAAGACCCCTTTTATCAGCGCAAAAAAAGCGCTGATAAAAGGTTCCTTTATGAGCGCTTTGTTTTAACACTGATAAAAGACCCCTTTATTAGCACTTCCTTTATAATAGATTTCATTTTAACGCTGATAAAGGACCCCTTTTATCAGTGCTTTTAAAAAAGTGCTAATAAAAGGTAAAAAAATTAAAAAATTAAAAAAAAATTAAAAAAATACTGCCAATCGGGGGGCTTTTATAGCGCTTGAGCCCCCCTTTTACAGCGCTTTTCCACCACCCTACAGTGCCCCATGCACCCCCCCCCCCACCCTTTATCAGCGCTTTCTCTCATATTCCCCCATGCGAGTGCCCCTGTCTACACCAGGATTTGAACTCGAGACCTCCTCCTTGCGCGCCTAAGCCCTTACCACTCCTATATTTTGATTTGTTTTCCATTTCATGATATCTATATATATATATATAGTTATATTTATTCGTATGGTAATATATATTTAGTTATAATTATTTGTATAGTAATATATATTTATATCAATATATATATAGTTATATTAATATATATAGTTATATTAATATATATAATTATAGTTATATTAATATATATATTTATAGTGATATTAATATATATATATATAGTTAGATTAACATATAGGTATATAAATATTCATATATTTGTATTTTAAATAAAATGGATATTAGTTATTATTTAGATAAAGCTAATATATTTTATATGTAAATATATTTTTATTATTTATATTTATAATTAAATTTTTAGGTGTGAATATATAAAAAATATGTATATATTGTTATATATTTGATTATAAATAGCAGTTCATTATAAAAAATGATGAAATTTAAAAGACATAATATCAATATGAACGTAATACCATGGAATAAATTCAGTCCCCACCAAAACAAAAGCCAATAATACCCCCTTAAACGAGGCTGAAAATCCAAAAAATGTTAAAAAATTGCGGTACCCCAACTAAAAACTCAGTTTTAGAGGCCTTCTGGGCCTCTTTTGTCCTCTAAAAAACCTTTACTAGGGTCCCTCCAAGTCATAGCGACATATATCTCGTCACAGGCTTCGATTTGATATGTGTTAGAGCTCAAACAGACACCCAGATCAAATGTTATGGCCGTTTGAAGTACGAGTTGCGTTTTCAACATATTTTGGATCGATTTTTAATTTTTTTATTTTATTTTTTAGTCTTCAAATTATTATTAAATGAATATTCCTCTATAATAAATATAAAATTATTAATTAAAAATATTTTTTAAATTTTTGTATAAGCCATTTTCACTAAATATCTTATATATTAAGTATATTAAGCGTAAATGTATATTTATACTTATCTAAAATATATTTAAAAATTATATATTATATTTATGTCAATATAACTATATAACTATATTTATATATTAATATATTATTTTTAATTAATTTTTTTTTGAAGTCGACCCTTTATCAGCACTGATAAAGTCACCCCCCTTTATTAGTGCTTTTTCGTTAGCGCTGATAAATTTTAGCACTGAGAAAAACTATTTTTGTGGTAGTGGATAAAACATGTGCATGAAGTTTTCTATGTGTTGCATATAAGGGAAAATGTTCATGATCTAATGCACGTCATCTATTGTGGTGTACTGGACATCAAGGATGGAGCCACCATTGTAGAGAACCCAGTGGAGATTGAGGATCAATAGGATAAGACCATGTATGGACAAACCATCCCCATGGTTTATGTGTTGTGTCAGCATAGGAACATGTAGGAGAGCTCTTGGGAGTAGGAGATCCAGACGTGGGCTTAGTATACTAAGTTGTTTGGTTAGTTTTTCTTTTCATGGATGAAAATATTCATAGAGGGAATTAATTATTGGAAAATACTTTTCCATTTAAAACATTTAAATGTTTATAAATATATTTCCAAATCTAGGCACTAAGACTGCGTGTGATTCAGAGGCCTGGTGTGCCCAGAATTAATTTTATGAAAATATTAAATATATTTTATATCACACCTATACATTTTCTTTAATAAAATGATATAACTCTTAAATGGAAGCTCAAATCAGAAATCTGAGACCACGGTTGAGTTTGAAACATATTTTTTACCCTAAATGCTACCTAAGATTGGTAGTCACGTGGAATTTGGATATCTCACCCATCGGTGGTATGTTCAGTTGGTTAATTAATTAAATTAAATTAAATTATTGATTATTTTAACATAAATGAAATTTATATAAGAATAATACCATAGAGAATCACCCAATGATGGCCTTATAATCCTAAGATCATCAAGAGATTATTCCTCCTCTCTTTTCATTAGAGGATCATATCGAATGATGATGAAACTATAGATCATAGCACATAGGGATGTAGTAAATGAAAAAAATCCCATTTATTATCGGTGAGAACATTCCTTGGTGAAGAATGATTCAATATCTAGGTAAGAATCATAAATTAGTGGTTTATTCTATTTTTTATTAAATTTATTGAGTAAATCAATCCCTCTCTTGGATATGTGCCAATTGTGGCCTTTACATGCACTAGTGTATCGATTAATTTGTTTACTCAATTGTTTTCTAACCACATATACCCTATTTCTTTATTATTGTACAAGAACTCATGGAAATTATTGATTGAACATGTTTTTTGTCCATTTTACCCCAATTTATTTGTGTTCGTCATTGGTTGTACCTCGCAGTCCTGGTTCGACATTTCCTAGTGGTATCGAGCCCTATCGGACTCCCGAAATCATGAAAGATTCATGTGTGTGGGATAGATCAATGAATCTGGGGTATATTAAGGTTTTTTACAAGACATATATTATTTTTCAAAAATAGATATCAAATCATCAATTCTAGTTGAAACCGAGGTGTGTGGGATCGATCCATGAACCACTATCATGATAGAAATCAATTTTAAACCATTGGATGGATGAAAATAAAATATTCAGAATATATATACTATTATCAAGTGGAATAAAGGTGATATATATGGAGGAATTTCTGGATTCAAAGCATGGAGTGTGTATTTCAGATTCTAGAAAAATCTTAACTACAAGACAAGTGGTTCGAAGAACACATGGCGTGTCAGGACAAGGCTACGACAGCTAGGGCTTCATCAAATTATAAGTATCACATTTAGTGTGGGATGCCAACACACCATGTGACCTCATTTTGTTGGAAACAGTGTTTACACCAAGAGTAAATGGGCACAGACACAACCGGGAACATCGTTTACTAAAGTCCACAGACATAGGATAAAGTACTTAGACACATGGTGGATACACGGACGTGGCCAAGAACATGGGCAGGACCTCGAGTTGCATTGGAATTCCATGATTTTCCCCACATACTATGTATACCCACATGGTAGGTAATACTTGTACTACTAGGGACATGTCCAGGTGATGGAGAGTGACCACATGCCTTGTGGGTCCCATCACACGTCATGTACCCCTTCGCTCCTTTTGATGAAACTTTAATCAATCATTTATTCTTAATTTGTACTCTGATTTTGGCCCATAAGTAGCCTATACTATGTTTTTTCCAAAAATAATCTGATGCTACCCTCAGTTTTGGATTTTGGTATATTATGTGAAATGTTCTAGGCACGTTACTTGTTTAGGAAATGCCTAATGAAGACTGTGATCAGGAAGAGGATCACTAGAGACACTAGAGTGGAACCCCCCATCAGCATGGGAACGAGTCCCCTACTTACCAAGTGGAAACCCCTATCAGTTAGGGCATGGTTCCTTGATGACCAAAGTGGAACTCCCTACCACAACAAGGCGCGGTTCCTTGACCTATAGAGTGTGAATCCCAATCATCTTGGGTGTGGGTTCTCTACCTTCTAAGTGGAACCCCCTATCAAATATGGAATGGTTCCTCATGATGCTAGAGTGGAACCCCCCATTAGTTAGGGTGTGGGTCCTCTAAAGATACCTATTGAGTGGAACCCCATATTAGATACTGTATGGGTACTCATGCCACTAGAGTGACCCCCCCCCCCCCATCAACATGGGTGTGGGCCCTCTAAGGATACTTACATAGTGTAACCCCCTAACACACAAGGGTGAAGGTACTATACTTGTATTTTTTTCCCTCAGTTTTATAACACAGTGGCATGGTGTGGACCTTCACATGGTTACTTATAGGTAGACACCCAAGATGTTGGGCATCGTTGTTGGACTTTTGGAACTAATGGTAACTCTTTTCCTAAACTGATCTATGAGATAGAATTCTCCTTTATCTCTTATTTTGTATTCTTTGACTGAGTATATATATATTTATATGTATCTATATCTTTATATTTGGTTACTCTCCTTATATGGGTTGCAATGACATGTTGGGTATTCCACGTGCTTCTTATGTTCACCTTCTCATAGTTGGTCGATTTTACTCTACATGTATGGGTGGGAAAGACTCAGCGAGTAGTTCATCTATACACAGTTTTGAGGTCCTTGTGCTTGGATGAGGTTACTCTTTATCTTTCTTTGGGTTGATTTTCATCTTGTGTACTATTCTACTATCTTTATATTCTTATTTGATCTTTTACTTCTTCTCATTCATCTTTTAGGGTGTCCTACTGGGTATGTATATACTCACCCATGCATGGAATTTTCCAACACATGTTGTTTCTTATGTAGATGATGGATAGTTTGGACATGACTTTTTAGAATATTAGGGATACTAGATGTTGTGGACTACGTATGGTGCTTGAATCTTGGAGATCAGAATATGGGCTCTCTTATAAGTTTAATTTCTAGTATTTGTCAGGTTAAGAAACTTTTCTGGTTATGTGTGTATTTTTTCCCTTTACTTTTTAGTTTACACTACCATACACTTGTACTATCTAGAGGTTTTACATGCATGGTTTTTTCCCAAGTGTCTTTCATCTATTAGTTTTATTATTATGCACTTTGCATCGAGATAGTTGTGTGATGTGTACAGGTACTTAGGAAAAGGCCTCCCATTTAGGATATGTCATTTGGTGCTTGTCTCCACCCCCTGGCCTATGAAGGCAGGCTTGGGGTAGTTGTGGATCGAGCCCTTATTAAGGTATATTCATGACATACTAGACTGATAATAAGCATTTAATCCACATAGATATGTAATATGATGGAACTTCTATCATCAAACACCATTTGATAACAGAAATGATCGACATTTCTCTGGATAAACTAATGATACATCATAAAGGTATTTAAATTTTACTTCCACTACCTTGGTTCTTGCTTTAAACTATAAAGGCTTCACTTCATCTTTCACACATCCAGATCCAGTTTCTCCACAAAACCTTTAGGATGATCCATGTAAATATCTTCATTTAATCCCTTATGAAGAAATATAGTCTTTAAATCTGACTATATAAAATGCATCCTAAACATGGAAACCATTCTAAGCACCGTATGAATATTCATGTTTTTAACAACTTGAGAAAAGGCCTCAAAAGATATACACCTTCCATTTATTGAAAACAATTTAGGAAAATATATTCCTTATACCTTTGTTAACCGTCCACTTCCTTCTGAAGCTGATAAACGAATTTATTATAAATTACTCTCTTATTGGTTGGTCATTATATTAGCTCCCATGTCCGAGAAACATATATTTTATCCACCTCATCCCTTGTGGCTAACTCCCACTAATTTGAGTCTTTTAGACTTTCAAAATCTTCAGATATTTCAGGTCCTCCATCATTTATGAGAATAAAATATTGAAAATCACTTCTATATAATTTAAATTGACATTGAATCCTCATAGACCTCCATAACTAATCATGTGTCTCTACTCCTTCCCAAACTACTACTTCCATAACTCCACCATGAAAAGTTCTTCCCCAAGCTTCCTAGTCATTGAGATGTTTTTTACTTATGGGCTTGAATAACTATCAAAACTTAAACACCTTGTAAGGATTCTTCTTAATAGCCTGAATATTCCAAAACTGAAATAATCTATGAAATATTTTAAACATCTATAAATTATGAACATAAATTTAGTCTAACCTCAGGTTATGATAATACCTTTATCAATAACTTATTTTTGGTGCGGATCTTCCAATAAGATCTCCTATTTTAAGTAAATGTTCTTATTAAAATTAAATCTAAACATGCCTTTATTTTATATATTCTACATGATGTAAACATTAAATTTCATAAATAACAATGATAATATCCTAGGGATCAATAGGATTGGTGACTTTGGAGACTACCTATATAATTATCTTATTTTAAAATGCTTGCAATAATTTCTTGTCAATTTAACCATACTATAATATCATATAAACTTATTATTATAAAACCTCATCTTAATAACATGGGTAAAGAAAACATAATAAATGGGGTGAGCTCAAAGATTGAGTAATGGATGAATGAAAATTTCACAAAGGATGAGTTCATAAACATAGAAAAAACATAATCATAATATAAATATCATATCATCATGGTTAATGATCATAAAACATAATTGATCTTCAAGGTACATGGAATAATAGATTAAATCCACAAAATATTAACAAGGATATATAATAGTCATAATATGTATTAAAAAATCTTTGCATACACTATAAATCATGAGAGAATAATACCAGAATGTATAACATCTTTCAACTATGTCATAAACATTATCATAGTGATACAATAATTTCATGAGTAACAAACTTACGCTCATGCTTGTGATACAACATAATTTTACCCATGTATACATCACCTTCATGAGTCACACACTTTAACACATACTTACAAACGACTAAATTATGCTAGTGTGTACATATCTAATGAGATTTAGAATTTTAACTAATGACTTAGAGGAAAATATAGGACCCCACCCATCATCATCCATTCTTAAGAGTTCCACTTGAAAAACATTCACTTATCTCATTATAAAAAACCTAGGGAAATAAAATCGGTTTTATAAAACATTTAAATGAAAATCAAAATATTTTCACAAATATACCATGGAAATAAAAATGGGTTTCATATAACTACAAAATATAAATAATTAACCATTCATATTATAAATAAAACATGGAAATAAAAGTGGCTTTCCTAAAATTTTCAAATAATATAACAACACGAATTAAATCAATTGACATTAAAAACATTATCACCCAAAAAACCACATAATATAATAAAAATAGAGGTAAAAATTTGGAACATAACTCCATTAGTGATTTATATTTTTGAATATAGAGAGAAAAATTAAAAACAAATCACAAAATAGTTATTTTTAAAAAAACTTTATAATCATCTACATAAAATTCAAAGTCACAAGTCTCTTTTTAAAAACATTACTTTTTTCTTAAAAACAAATGAAAATAAAAGACTTCATAAAAGTTGATTTGAATTAAATACTAATTTTCCCTAGATATATAATATATATCATGATTTTAAATTTTAAATCAATAAATGTATTAAATATATGGTAAATAAATTCAAGAATAATTCATATAACTCAAAGGAAGAAGTTTGAGTTACCAAATCTCTTACAATTACTCTTGATTTCCACAAAATTTCTTTAAAATCCTATAAAAAATTATTAATAATCTATTAAAAACCCTATTCATATCCATAACATTTTATACACTTAATTAATAATTATTCTCCATATATAAATTAGTTATTTCTTATACATTTATAATTACATGTGTGTATAATCTTGATCATTTTAAACTAGTTTTAAAACCACAATATTGTTATTCATTTTTATCCCAAAGATCACCATTCCCATATAATAATAGGTAACTTAATTTCTTATTTTTAATTATTTTTTATTTTATAATTTAATTCTATTAGGGTTTTGGGTATGATTATTGAATATAAAATCATCGATGAGCCTGTTTCGATGATTTTTAATTAATGGTCATTGATATCCTAATCAATGAGTTTAATGATAACATTAAAATTATAGAAAAAATATATAATCCTTATTTTCTTATTTTTATGATAAATTTTCAATTGTTAATTTCTGATGGTAATACCTGGTGTTACATTATAGCATTGTTCAAGTTGGTGGTTAAACCTTCCCCATAAGAACATACCATAATTTAACAGATAAGCATGATTCTCAGATAATTTGTTTATAATATCTTTATTATAAAAGTATAATGATATTATTTAGATATTATTAATTTTCTATAGCATATTTTAAAATATTTTTAAAATTAATAAATGTACTAGGTGAGAATTTATAAAACATTATTTTGTAGAGGTAATAAGTTGCACGTACATAAGGTTAACGTTATCATTTATTAGAAAATGAGAGGGGATAAAGTTAAGAAATAAATTGAATTCTAAAAATAATAAATAAATTATATATATCATATTTTTTAATCATTACCATCAGGAAAACCATCCATGATAGATGGTTATGAAAAATAGAAGGCATCACTTAGTGGAGGTGGTAGTCCGCAAAAGGAACGATCGATGTACATTTTATTTTTCTAAGTGGATGGGAAGGAATATATGGGGTTGTTACGTTAAGATAATAACATTGTTGAATATTAATTATATTTATTTTAATATATTACAGGGGTTAAAAAAATTGGTAATAGGAATATTATGAAGAAAGGATTAAAAAGGAGGTAATATTTATGCTGAGATCTTGAGTTTTCACTTAGAAGTGTACTTGGAAATGGAGTCTTTAAGCTAACTAATAGTGAAAAAATGTTTAATTTAGGGGGATAGGGTCATATAAGGAACAAAATATTATATTTTCCTTAATAAATTCAAAAGTAAAGCTGTAATTTTAAGTGGAGGAAGTGATCCATTTTTATAAGTGAAGAGGAGGAAAGTTTTGAAAGCACACATTACATTTTTAGTAATGTGATGTTACTATTCAGTGGTGAAAGACCCCAAAAAATAAAAAATAATAGGGAAGGTTAGTTTTAGACTTGAAACACCTCTATCATCCATTTGATAACATTTTTTGGTTCATTTATTCTTATTAAATAATTTTTTACCATTTTTACTTTTACTGGAGTAATTAATTTTTAACCATAGAAATTAATTTTAATTTCCAAAAATTAAATTTAAATTTTTTAAAAAATATGAACTATTTGATTTAAAAATTTAAAATTATTTTTTCAGATAAAATTTCTAATGTTCTGAAACATTAATTTTAAAATAAATGTACGTAATGCATGGAAATAGTTTTTAGGAAAAGTGTGTTTTCAAGCTTACATTTTTTGTGTAAGCCATAAAAAAATGACATATATTGGTTTATTATAAAAAAAATTATGTACCTTTTAAAAATAATTCATACGAAATTTTACCATAAATATACTTAATAAAAAGAAAATATTAAAAAGTGTTTTTATTTTAATTAAAATATTACTTTTGTTTTATAAGTTTAAGTATAGGTTATATAAATTAGGGTTTTGCTTCACGATGGTCCCTCGCCTTGTCGGCCATTATCTAGTGTTGAGCCCATCAAATGAGACTAGGGATGAGCAGCGTGAGGCCCCCGCGACCGTTGTGGTTTCATCCGAGAACATCCCGCCCATGAGGAGTGGTACTCGACAAACCGGTGTTGAAGATGGGGGGCGAGAGGTCTCGGTATCTGCTTCACGTGATGAGTCCGAGAGCCTCGGATCTCGGCGTGATGATAGAATAAGTCCACCTGTTGAAATTTTCGGACGAACGGAAAGGGTTTCAAACTCCTCGAATGGGATTTGGGTAGGATAGGTCCTGGCGGCTGGTGTGGGTTCATTCGATCTTTCTTCACCAGTGAGGAGTGGCCCTCAGCGAGCGAGAGTTAAAGATGGGAAGCGTGCTTCTCCAGATTCGAATTCGGGTTTTCCTGATGCGTGGGAGAGACTTGGACTTCAATGTGAAGATTGGCAGTGTACTTCTATTGATATTTCAGGTCGAACTATAAGGGTTTCTACTAATGCACCTGAAAGGACTGAATTACAACGTGAGGATGGGCGGAGTTGTTTTGTTGGAGTTGCAGATCTTAAGGCGCCTCAAACTACTCTAGCGATCTATATCCATGGTTTTCTGGATGATGGTTCTACAATTAATCGCTCTTTTTCAAGTTTTAAAGGATCTATTGATCCTTCCATTCGATTAAAAGGGATTATTGCGCATATTAAAGCCGATCCTGATGCGGTATCAGAGTGACTTAAAATGGGCGAGTTCTCAATTATTGCTCGCTTATTTCTGCCTAAAGGTACTCAACCTCAAAAAATGGATGATCTCAAAGCACATATTTCTTCAAATTGGGGTTTTTCATCTTGGAGGTGTGTTTCTCTAGGATAAGGATATTTCCATATGCTCTTCCCTTCATAAGAATTGAAAGTCCGAGCCTAGGGATTCGGTTCAATATCACTCAAACCGGGGATTATTCATTTGCGTGAATGGGATAAAAAATTAAATCCCTTTGAGGTTGGTAACTCCACTACTCAAATATAGGTACGAGTTTATAGTTTAAACTGGATTCTTGGGCATCCTAAAATCTTTTATGATATTTCCCTATCCATCGGTATCCCGATCAAAATTGACAAGGAAACTGAAGTAGCTCGTTTTGGGCACTTTGCCAGATTCTTGGTTGAGGTAAAACTGGGGTCCACTCTTGTTGACAAGGTAATTCTTGCAACTGATGATTGTATTATTGAGTTTAAGATCATTTATGAAAAAATTCCCAAATTATGTAAGGAATGAAATTTTATTGGCAATGAATCATCTACCTGTAGTCACTCTATAGTTTCCATCTTTTGTGATTTGCATGGCCATGACGTGAGTAAGTGTCTCAAAAAGGGAAAAACTCATGCTCAAAAAGCTGATGTTCTTCCTCAATTGCAGCATCATGTTTGTAAACGTGATGATGGACTGGGCGTGGAGCAGAAGACAGAGGTTCAGAGTGTTTTTCCGGACATGGGAGACCATCCAAATGCCTCCACCTCTGAAAACAAGACGAAATCTTGGGCTGCTATCTTTTCTGAAGAGGTGAATGTTCACTTCGCTGATACTTGTAATACAGGAAAAGGTGAAATTTTGAATCATTCTCACTCTTTTTTGCCTTCTAAAGATGATGACTTAATGGATGATCAAGTGAATGAAGATGTAGCCCAGTTAGCGGTGGATCACCAGCTCTCACAGGAAAGAATGGTTACTTCAGGTAATCAGAAAGGTAAAAATATCTTAGAATATGACTCTATAGTCCATTCTAAATATTCAAATCCAGTTGTGGATAGTGATTGATTTCATCTTGTTTCCTACAAGAAGACAAAATCCTCAGTTCCCACTTCAGTGGTGGTTGAGCAGTCGATTGTAGGTAACATTGTCACTCTATCTGAGCAGCATATATGTGACATTGAGATGCATGATTCTACGCTGATATCTTCTAATGAGAAAAAGCACTAGAAGATTGTGGACCCAATGGGAGCAATGTACATTGAGGGAATGGATCAGCCTGTGACAAGAGACACTTCTCCTGACAAATGTGAGGAACGACAAGGGGAATGCTCAGATTCTGAAAGCACTGACATAGAGACTCTTTTAAAAAGGCTTCAATCTCTGCCTTCAATTAGGGGGCGATCAAGAGGCCGGGGGTGCGGTCATGGAAGGGTTTATTGGAATTCACTTTAGGATGAAGAAAGGATGCTAAGTGCACAGCTGTTGAAAAAGATCGGTAAGTAGTTACTGCCTTGGGTTTTGCCTTGTTTTCTTGTACTCTTCTCAGCCACTTTCTTTTACTTATTTTAATAAGAGGCCCAGCCTCCATCTTTTCTCAAAAAAAAATTTATAAATTTAAAATATATATATATATCATAAATTTATTCCTTAAATTCATATTTTATAAATTAGAAGATCTATGTATTTATTATATACTAATAACGTAATAAAAGTCATCATTTCATAAAAAACTACATTTCTCACTATTCATCTAAAAAGAAATTATTTGAAAAAAATCATAAAAATCAATATTATGCTAATATTTCCAAGAAAAGTATAAAACATAGTTTATTTTTATCAAATTATAATTAAATAATTCAAAAAATCAACTTTTAAATAAAATCACAATGTATGGTGAATAACTAATTTTTAATGGGGAGACATTTTTTGGTATATTAACTATCCTTATAAAATTAATTTTGATCTATGATTTATTAAAATAAAATCACAATTTAAAAATATCAAATTTATAAAATAAATTTTAAATATAATTTGTTTTTTATTATATTCTTAGCTACACTAGTTAAAATAGTATAAAAAGGTACCCTTATATCATAATGTGGTTATAACTATTTTAACCCACTTATTTAATATCTATATTTTAGTGATTAATATCTATTTTATTAAAATGTTTCATGGTCTATTAAGTTACTATATTTCATATTGATAAATATATCAAACACAATATTTATTTGATGAGGAATATTTCGCTAAAATCTATGGTCGTTATAATTATGACCTCTAACAACCTTCTAAGACTTGTTATATGAGAGCCAAAATCTAATGTTTTTTCATTTAATCCTATAAAGAAACATTCTTGGGATGTATCCTTTGGAATTTACCTTTGTATGGAATCAACTTGGACATATATGGGGGAAATAATGACACTGAGGTAGGAAATTTGAACATTTCTTCCAAACCAACATGCATTCAAATTTTTCTTCCCTAAAATAAATGATATACTTCTATTTACCAAGTATACCACACAATACATATCTTCCACCCAAAACTCATTAGTAAATCCAACATGAATCCTCGTGCTTATTTCCTTCTCAAGTAATTTTCAATTTATCCTCTATGTGACTATGTTTTTCTTCATATTTCCTAATAAGGTTTTCTAAAACCATATTTCGTTCCACCTAGATAACCTTTATAATTCCTTTATTCCATATTACTCTTAATTTTCAAACCCCAAATATTTTAATTTTATTATAGTTTCCATATCTACCATGGATATCTATTGAATAAATTTTCCCAATACCTTGCAGTTTTGATTTTAAAAGACAACCCTCTCATTCTATTTCTCATCGTCGATGAATGTAATATAATATAGTGATCCTTTATGATAATAAACCAGATAAGGACCCCATACATCTATATAAACTAATATTGACTTTTTACCCATGGGCGTCTTACCTTGTGTTTGGGACAACACCTTTCATTGCTTCCCAAGGATGCATTCTTCACATGTTTAATACTACATTATTCTAATCATTATCATTCCCTTATCAGTTATTATTTCTATCACTTTCCTATTTAAGATACCAAGAAATTCATGCCATAAATTTTTCAAAGTTATTTTTTTTTCATGCATTTCACCTTCCGAATATCTCATTATGTACAATGTCCCATATTTCACTCATTTATCTACCATTATGGAACCGCTTGTGAAATTACATGAACCATCCAAAAAATCATATAGAAACTCGCATTGTATATCTATCCTATTGGAATCAAGTTTTTCTTTAACTATGGTACATTCTGCACACCTTACAACTCCAGTAAAAAAAATTCTTTATACGAATGGAAAATTTACTCTCACCCACAATCTTTATAGCTTGAACATTTAAAAGATACACCTTCCCAAACCTTATGGTAATATATATACTCATACTCCATATCTCATATTTAGAGTGAAAAGAAACTCTATAGTCTATAATTTGAAACTCAAGTGAATTAGTAGTTCTCAGTAGCAGATTTCTCATGCCTTCAGAATTCGGATTTCTGGATTCCCTTTTGATAGTATGTCATTCAGAATTGACTCTTTTCTCACTATAATTTTTCTTAATATTATCTTTCTTCCCAAAATTCCAACACCTAGGTCCAAATTTTTCTAAACTATTTTGGATTTTACTTCAAATTCCTTTTAATTTCATATAAACCTTTCATGAAATGGAATTTCCCCTACCTTTATCACTAAAAGAATTTTTAGAAGATTTATGAATATCCTTCCACCAAATTATATCATTCATAATTAAAAATCTAATGTACTTAAACACCAATTCCATCTTACCACATGAATTACTCACCAATATAACCATCAAATTCTATAAGGAATCAAAATGATTCCAATATCCTTATAGGAAATTATTTTTTCAATAATAAACCTGATGAACAAGGGAATGTGATATAAAATAAATAAATATTGGTGTTTAAGTTATATTAATAGATTGAATTCATGGATGTAAAATAAATATTCTCATTGATGGATAGACTTTAGTAAATCCAATTTTTCTTTCAAATAGAGATTCAATGAGATTTTAACATTTAAAAAATGGGTGTCAATATGATATTCATGAATATAGTGCTAAATTAACAAGTCTATATTGAACAACTGGTGGGTTTTATAATTGGATATGATAAATAAATGGTGTTCCAATTTAAGAAAGCATTATATTTTTTTAAAATAAGTAGAAAATGTTGATATGATTTATTGGACTTCTGATTAAAGAATCTAGAATTCAAGGGATGTAGTGTTGATCACAACCTCTATGTGAAATCATCAAATAAAGAGAATTTTTTGGTAATTTTATATATTAAATATATCATCTTTTATAGAAGTTAGATGAAATTGAAAGAGGGGTTTGATAATTTAATGTGATCTGATTTGGAGATATTCATGATTAGTGACCTTACTTACTTCCTTAGGCTATAAGGGAATCAAAGAAAGGAGTATGATTTTATATCTTAAGAAATGTACGTAGGGTAGTTGATAAAAAAGATTTGTATACATTTCTATTAACTGATTTCTTATCAAATCCTTTTGGAAACTAAATTTTGAATAAATGAATATATAAAATATGCGGATAAAAGTTTATACTAGGGAATTATTTTAAGCTGTTTATATTTGAAAAAAATGATTCTAAGCATAGTTCATACTGAGTATTTGGATGTATTTTTTCACAGTAACCTGAAGTAAGAGTATATCATTACTCTGAAAAGAACCATGATGTGTGTCCATGGTACCCATGATTATGGTTTAGTGTTTGATATAGGAAATAATTGATTTATATATATATATTCATATGTATACTAGTATATAGATCTTTTGGATAGAAAATCTTAAAGTGGAGGATTTATCTTTATTTGAAACAAGTGTATTGGTTTCATTTGTGAGAATCATAATGGAATATTTCTTAGGATAGCTGAAGTATAATATAACTATGTTAAAAAAACATGCACACAACTGATATGGACAAAACAATAATTTTCGAATCTTATTAAATAAGTGAAAGTTACCATATTGATCTATTGCAACAAAAACGTGTTATTGAGTTAAAAAAGAACATGATTAAATGATTTCAAAAAGATATTAGAGACAAAGAGAGTTTTTAAAAATAAAATCACAAGTGGATGATTAGAGAATATGTTTATAGGTATTCCTTGAGGTATAACATGATCACTTGATCTCGTTTTTATATCTATCATTTATCATGTAGACTTAGTGATAGTTGGGTTCTTTTTTTTTGAATTACTAAAACATAAACTATTTTTAATTTCACTTTGTATTTCAAAAAAAACACAAAGTGGGGAATGTTGGAACTGGGGTTATTCATGATGAAGAATATTAAAACCTAAGTTAAGTGTTGAAGTATGTTGTTGAATAAATTTAGTTTGGATAATAATGATTGAAATTGGTTTTATTTGTCATAAATAGGTGGTATTAGATACATTATGATGGCAGTAATTAATTGGATAAATTTGGTGAAGACCTGAGGAGTTTTGGAGGTTATTTTATGCTGGATTCAGAAATAACAATGTAATTATAATGGACATGACATAATATTTTTAATTCTGGACACCCTTTCCCAAACCGTTGGGAAAGGGTACCTATACCAACAGTTTTTACAAACCGTTGGTATAGAAGCGTTGGGAAAAATCATTTTTCCAGTAGTGGGTGTGGTGTTTAGATAACCTTCAAATTATTGGCATGTTATGACATGTTTCTTCAGACAATTCACCCTTGAGTATTGGAAGTTATTTTGTATTGTATTTATTGAAAACATGTTCATGGGTGGGTTATTATCCTATTGAAGCTTAGATGGAATGAAAAGGAATTAATTTTATATTTAGTATAAATATATCATGTCATGAGTGGTTGTCTTACACCAGAATGGTAATGATACATGAAATATTTGTTACTCTTACATGGGTAGATCAATCCATAGTCATATGTATTACCTCATAAATGAGTTAAGGAAGAGGATTAATTTAATATTATATATAATATTCATTCATTTTTATAATAAGTTGAATCATGAAAATATTTTTTAGGATTTATAGTGATAGGGTTTTGTTTTGAAGAGATCTAGAGAATTTGTAGTGAATACTAGTTAAGTTGTAGCAAAGAATATTACACCATAATGATGTTCACTCTGTTGTGAAGGATGATTTTACACCACAGAGGAAAGGATTTGAAAATTTGGTACTTCAATAGATCTGAGTAAATTAAAGAACCATACTATAATATCATCAATAATGTTATGATAGTATTACCTATAAATATACACATTGTTTTTTGTGTCTAATGTTTTTGGAGAAATTTCATTCTAATGTGTTTTCCATGAAATATCACTCTATTATGTGGGAATTAAGTGGATTTATAGTTATAGATTTTTTATAGTTATTACACCACAATCCATCAGGTCACACCATAATTTTAATCAAAGGGGGATGTATATTTTTTGGGATTCACCTTCCATATCATTCATATCTAGACCACACACCATAGTGAAGGATTTCATTTAATAAATCATGGGACATATTTAAATATTATTTGATACACCCAAATGAATGTATGTTTAAAATTGAAACAATTCTGAGATAATAGGCCATCCTTTCTTAGGATCTCTTATCTAGAACTAAGGAGAAGAATAAGGATACACATGTTATCCAAATTTGAGATACACATGGAGATGGGAAGTTAAGATTAATTGAATTATTAGTACTCACGTATTTTTATTTATTGTAATAATATTTTAGGACCATATTAAATCTCTATTACTTATGTTGGTTGATAATAAGATAAGAACATGCAGAAAGGGATTGAAACCGTTATCCAAGGATTATCCACCTGATAATAATGGAGAGTAAACCTTAAAAAACCTTATATCTTGTGTGTTACTTCTCATTCTATATCTCATCATCATATTTTCCCCATAGAGATTCAATTTAATAAACTTGTGAGGGGGGAAATTTTATTAAAGACTAAATGTTTTGGTAACCACTAAATGACCTCCCACCCAGTGGTGTCATACTCTCTCCCGGACCTATCAACGAGTATTAAATAATTATTAAAGTGGTTATAGGTAAATTTTGATTATAATTATGTTTTTTATTTATTAATTATATATTTTTATTTATGATATCTATAGATTATATTAATACTATTAACATCAAAGGTGATCTTATATTCAATGACAGTGGATTCCATCAATGGAAAGAGAGGATGGTTTATTATCTTCTATCTCTTAACATGTATATTCTTGATATCATCAAGAATAATGTACATATTCAAAAATTTGAGATATAAAATAATTTTATATATAAGAATAATATTAGATTTTATGGGAGATATTGAAATGTTTCACTCTCATCCGTTTTATAAAATGATTTTACGTGAATTATGATAACAAAATGGTAAAGTGGAAAATGATACAATCTTACCAAACTAAATTTGAGTACATTCATATGGGAGAATATGAATTGGTGTATAAATTATTCATTTGGATAAATAAATTTTTAAGTGATATTCATAGCTACGGAGAAATTATTGAAAATTCTAACATATTAAATAAGATGATAAGAATATTTCCTGATAAATTTGATGTGAAGATTTATAAAATTGAGGATCAATATCTGAAATATTAGATCATAAAAAAGTCCAAAAATGTTTTGATTTATTATGATCTAAGGATAGGTCTAAAATTAAGTATAAAAGGAAAATTTTAGAAAGAGAATTTATTTAATGTTTCAAAAGTATTAAAAAAGGTTAAATAAAAGATGTCCCATAATGAATTAACTAATGTTAAAGATATTCCAGGGATTTTTAGGAACTCATATCATTATTTTCTAAAGTCATACCATGTGGAAAATGTAAATATACAGGTAAAAATCCATTCAAGTGTTACAATTATTGAAATATTGAAAACAAATAGTTAATTTCCATGATAGGGAATAAGAAGAGGAGGTGGGTGGGAAATTTTAAATGTTATCAAGGATAAACAAGATGGTTAATGGTCACAGTTGAGGAAAGTCATATAATAGGATGGGAAATCCCAACATAATTAAGAATAAGAAATTTCTCTCAAAACATAAGGTGATATCCTATGATGAGGAAAGTTAAAGAGAGAAAAATTATTTGAAATATGGAGGGAAAAAATTTATTATGAAATCAAATAATCCTAAACATCCCTCAAGTGAAGAAGAATAATGGAGTGGTGAAGATGAAGAATTTAGAGACATTAAAACGCTAAAGTAATTATAATTAAATTTGGATCTTTTAGTGTGATTGAAGGAAAATAAGAAGCCTAGAAGAGAAGAAAATGTATTGAAATCTAAGAATGATTCATTATAAAATCTATTACTAAATAAAAATAAAAGGACATTGAAGAGAGATAAATTGATCTCACGTGAATGATGGGAGATCTCCATAATGTATATGAATCTATATATAATATTCTTGATATTACCACTTTAAATTTGATTTACTGTAATGAGGATGTAAAAGATCTTGAGTAAAAATAATTATAAGTTAAAAATTACATGAGAAAAGATTTTTTTTGAGTTCAAATATTTTATTAAATATTCATTAAATGGTCCACAATAGTAGATAAAGTTAATAATGCTACCAAGAAACTTATAGATTGTCCCATTTTACCAGGAACTATTATCATAGAAACCAAGGTTTAAAATATCATTGATTCTAGTGTTAAAAAGGGTAAAATGGTGCTCACTTCACATAAAAAGGATAATACACGCATTGAAACATCCAATAGTTGTGCTGAAACTTCCAACAGTTGTAATGTGTAAAATGATAAGAACACCAAGGCTAATCCTGAGAAAAAATAAAAGGTAATGGAAGAATCTTGTAAGATGATAATGTTTAAATTAAGTAATGGATTATAACTCAAAAAGGAAATCAACATGATGACTTTAAAGAATATATTTATTAATCATAGAGAATATGTATTTAAGGGAGAAGATTTTGATCTAGAGTATACCTAAAAAATGTGTGATGGTAAAATTCATCACTTCCTTAATTAGAGAGAGTTCATGAATCGATGGGTATAAGGACCTGACCATAAAAAGTCACTTAATCTTGAATTTTACACAAGAACATACATTACTACACATTGATAATATTTTCAGGCTTAGAGTTTTAAATAGTTTGGATATCTTACATACATGACATACCACATTCATATAAGAGGATACTACTAAAACTATATCCATTTTTTTCAAAACATTGAAACTTAAAAAATGATTTCTTTAAAAACACTTCATATAAAAAATCACGACTCCCTTCTTTCTCTTGCCCATCCTTATATCCTGTGAAAAATCATTTTAGAAACTTGGTATGAGTATAAAAATCAATAATGGATATAAAGAAAGAAATAGTTAGTCAATTGATAACATAAAAACCAATAAAACCCATAATAATAAAAACTAATATGCATAGAAACATCATGTATTCTCCTTGGGACATATTTACAATATCACTCTTACATTCACCCTTGCACATGGAATAACCTGTTGTTCAACTTCCATCTACAGAGTAACCAATTCATTTGAGAGATATAATGGGCTCAAACCAACATAAATAATGTCCAAGGAACATATCATGGTAATACAGTATCTTGAAAATCAGAAGAAACCACTCATTCCCTATATATATATATAAACAATCATTTTTGAAATTTATTAAAGAGAGTTTTAAAAGGATTTTAAAAATAAAGTCCCTTAAAATATAATTGGAGTGAGAATTAATAGAATGAAATGGATATGTGTATAAAATGTAAATACATAGAGTGAAACATAATATAAACAAAAAAATCATCACACCAATAATATGAATACCACATAATGAATAAAGAAGATGGTTAATCCCAAACAATGGAAATTGGGATAAGAATTCCCTTACCATGGGTTCTCCTTACTTAAAAAGTGTTTAAACCTCTTTTATAATGTTAAAATAGTGTTATTAATATCTTAATGAAACATATTAATGTTTATAACACCTTATATGATCATTTTACAACATCATTTGACACACTTATTTGTAATATTTTGTTATTTACATTGTGTCAGGAGCGTTCTTTACATGGTTTCCATGATCGGTTCATGATGGATATTCTTGTCGATTTGAAGTGAAACTCCAAAATTGGAATAGAATGGTATTTATATATTTCCAGAACCATAAATTATACCATTTATCATTTTTAATTCTGAAATCAGGATGATTCATTAGTTAAAATATTAATTGTATTTGTTTAGGTCATTTTGGTTATTCTTCGATCGTAATGAGCTCGTTTTGTATTATAAATTAATCACATCTATACAAAATGATTCATGAACCTTATCTAAAATATAATAAATAAATTATAATCTGGTTCAACCATAAAAATGGTTTCATGTCCAGCCATTAAATAAGTAAAATAAATTGAAATCACATCATCCATGATGTTGGTAAATTGACACATTATGGACGGTGTGTTAATTTCTTGAATAAGTGGGAGATGAGAAGAATTATAATGGAGAATATCCCATAAACATGATTAAATACATAATATTTAAGATATTGGATCATTCATGCCTCATGGATATGGGTATGTGATGAAATATGATGAATAAAAAATAAAATGAAAATAAAAGAAAGAAAACAAAAGAGGATGTTTACCTCTTGATCTCTTCTCCTTGAGATCCTTCTTAAGGCCTTTGGTTTTGGCCTTTTGATGAGACCAGCAGCTCTAGGACGTGGGGAAGATCCTTCAAAGATGTATTGGGAAGAACTTAGGTAAGGATGAAGGCTTGACATGTGTGGGAGGAAGAGGAGAATGAGGGTGGTATTTATAGTGGTGGAAAGGAGGTATTTTACATTATTTAAATCATTATTATAATATTTTTGCTCAAGACTATGAATAATATTAATTCATGGGACCCAGAATAGTAATATTGGAATTTGAGTTCGAACCAAGTGGGCTAATACCACTTATGATGTCATAAATAGTGTATTTAACTGATAATTTGAATATACTGTATTTTATTGTATATCACTATTCATCCAAAATTCACCTGAACCATTTTTCAACATGTATAATTCAAAAATTAACTCTATTTTTTGAAAATAATTTTCCAAATATTATTAATTTAATTTTTAAATAAAATTATACTTAATTCAAAAATTAACAATTTTAATTCTATAACGACTTTTATATCACATTGAAACATTAACAAAGTTTTCATTATCCAAAATCTTTAAGAAAATAAAATAATAATAAAATTTAATATTCATTAGGTTCATATTACTATTCATAAGGGTATGTTACTATTCACCAAAAAACAAGTTAGTTACATCAGACTCCAAATAACTTTCTGAACACAATTGTAGATGACCATTTTTCGAAATTCAAAACAAAGAAGCCGAAAAATTATGTTTAAGAGATAGTTATAAATATCTTACCAAAATAACTTTCATGCATTTCATTTATTTTTTAAAAACTTAGGGGTTGCATTATCCCAACCTTCTATAAATTACATCCTTGTAATTTTATTTGCTCATTAAAAAAGTGATGGTACCTTTCCCTTATAGTATTTTCATATTCCCATGTTTCTTATTTAACCATCTGGTTCTTCAAAAAAACATGTACCTAGTGTATTACCTTATTCTGCAATACGTGTTCCCTTCAATCAAGAATTTGAACTAGTTTCTCTTTATAAGAAAGGTTTTCTTCCAGTGGAACTACTTTTGGGATCAAGAAATGTGATGAATCTGACACATACTTTCTCAACATCAAAACATGAAAAATATTTTGTACCTGAGATAAACTTGGAGGAAAAACTACTCGGTATGCAATTGGTCCAACTTTCTCCAAGATTTCAAAAGGACTGGTGAATTATGGAATTATCTTTCCATTCTTACCAAAACACATCATGCTTTCCCAAGGAGATATTTTAAGGAAAATGTATTCACCTACCTCGAAAGAGAAGTCATTACTTCTGTTGTTTGTATAACTTTTATGCCTACTCTAAGTTTTCTTCATGTTCTTCTAGATAATATTCACTTTCTCAGCCACATACTCTACTAATTTTGGTCCCATTAACATCCTTTCCTCAACTTCTTCCCAAAAAGCTGGAGTTTGACATTGTTTCACATACAATGCCTCAAGAGGTTTCATCATTATACTAGAATGAAAACTATTAATATTAGAAAACTCAACTAAAGAATGATTATGATCCCAACTTCTTTGGTATTCCATTGAACAAGCTCAAAGAATATCCTCCAAATTTTAAATTATTCATTCTTACTACCCATCTAATTGAGGCTGAAAATGTTTATTGAAAGTTAATTATGTGCCCAAAGACATCTGAACCCCCTTCTAAAAGTTACAAGTAAACCTGGGATCTCGATCATATATAACAGAAAGAGGAACTCCATGTAACCAAACAATCTCTTTTAGGTACAGTCAATAAATATTATCCAATGACATTATATCTTGAATATAAAGGAAATGTGCATATTTTTTCATTAGATCAACAATAACCCAAATCACATTGTTACCTTGAAAAGTCTTAGTTAGTCCCACCACAAATTCTATGGATATATTCTCTAATTTCCATTCTGGAACTTGCAAAGGTTGAAGCATCCCCTTTGGTAACTTCCACTCTATGTTAACTAGCTTACATGTCAAACATTTCATAGTAAATTCTACAATATCCCTTTTCATTCCATCCAACCAGTAATAGTCCTGAAGGTCTCTCTACATCTTGGTACTTCTAGGATGAACTGAAAATGGAGAACTATGAGCTTCACACAAAAAATATTTCATTAACTAGGAATCACAAGGCACACACAACCTTTTTTCAAATCTTAAAACATAGTCTTTATCATGGTTAAATTCTAGAAACTTACCCATTTTAACCACTTTTACCTTTTTCTATAGCTCACGGTCTTCCTTCAGCGATTTCATAATTCTATCTAATAATGATGACTGTACTGAAACTGGAAGAAAAACAGATGTATTATATAAGGCCCCATCCTTAAAAATTACTTAATCTTGAGTTATTACAAGATTACACATTGAGGATCTTTTCAGGTTTAGAGTTTTAGAGAATTAGATCATAAAACATGCATTACATTCCACATTTAAACAAAGTGGATACATAAAAGATAGTATTAATTTTTCCCATCAATAGAAACATATTTAAAATAAAACGTGGATTCTTTCTTGACACTTCCTTAATACTATGATCATATCATGTACACTTACCTTGACCTGTGAAAAATATTTCAAAAACCAGGAATGAGCATAAAAAGCTCAGTAAGGGATATAAAAATATGGAAATGAAACATGAGTACATGTATACACAAGAATCAATGAAATCATACTCTACTCATAAAACATAAGCACTTTAATATACCTCATCAAATCATGAATAAATCATAGAAATCATAATACATAAAGGTAACTTGAGGCATTCATAACATTCTTATGTAGGAAGTAACCCTCTTGGTTGCATTTGGAATACCCATCATAGTATATTCCCTAAATATCTTTGGAGAAACCTTAACATTTCACTCCTTCGTGTTACCCAATGCATTGGAGAGCTATATCGGGCTCACCTGCCCTTAGTTTATCACGGAACCACCCATCTTCATAATAATTCCCAAGAACCATAACATAATCGTATCACATAAAACATACATAAAGGAAACATAACATTTCCACATTTAAATCACAAGATATCAATAAAACACATTGATATAATAAAAACATTATGAAAACCATTTTAAATACCAAAATAAAAGAAAATTAAAATAGGGTATTTATTTTTCTTTTAAAAAATGGTATGGATTGTAGAGGAAGTCGAAACTCAAATAATGGTCATGGCGGCGGAGAAGTCGTTGTCGCCGCATACGTATGACAAAAACATTCGCTTTTTTATTTTAGTAAATGCTTCATATAAAAAAGATGCCTTTTGAATAAACATAAAAGTCAAAGGGGTTTATACACTGTATAAAAGAAGGTTGTGTATAAAACAAAACATGCCTCAATGAAAGGAGATTGAGATGAAGTTCCATACAAAGATCATTTTTTTAAATAAAATAGATCTATAATGTGTATTCACTATATTTACACATAAATAAATTATAAATACAAGATAGGACATAATAATACCATGACATAATTTGAAAGTAGGAGATTAACCCAAAGAACAGAAATTGGGTTAAGAAGTTCCCTTACCTCGGGTCCGACTTGACTCGATCATTCTTTAATCTCCTGAATAATAAACTTGAGTTAATTTATACTTGATTAAGAACCTTTTTCAAGTTCATTATTCCTTTTATATCACTTATTACCATGTCATGAACACTATGTTATTATTTAAGTTAATAATGGTCGTTTTAACGATCATTGGTACTTGAGTCAAAAATAAACTCTTTATAATTACAAGTTGTTCATGTGGTAAAATATCCATTATATCCAGAATTGTATTCATGATGTAGATATAATATATATCATATATATCCAGTACATTCATGTATTTATAATATTACATAACATTTAGAGGTAAGAAATGAAATGCACCGTTCATGGAGACGGTAAGCCGTACGTACGCATGAACGCTACTTCCATTTCTATTTCATATTTAATGGAATTAAAACATAATGATACATAATAGTATTTTAATTACATTATGGTATCATATATAATATCATTAAATATATTCTTTATACATACCACATATGGTATTAACGAATCAAGTCACTTTGAGGGGGCGGTAGTCCGAACTTCCTAAAATGAAGATATCGTGTATACCCATAATGGAATCCATAAAGGTATGCCATAAATGAAAAATACAGAAGATTAAGAAAACCATAAACATATTATATATCATATATAAATATAGTGACATATTAATGGCCACCTTTGAAGGTGTTAAAAGAATATTGAACAATAATCGTTTCATGAGGCAGAAATTCGCCATCCACAGAAACGGTATGTTCTTTAACCATTAGATGTAGGTGTGTGTAATTGTAGCTCGAACCCTTCTTATAACAACATCCTATTATATGAAAGATACTGGTTTTGTTACAAAATAAATGAATAAAAAGAATTAAGGGGGTTGGAGAAGAAAAATAAAACATAAGAACACAAGAGAAGACACTACCTTTAAATCGGGTAACTCTTTTTGATTTGAGCTCAAAGTCTTCCTTGGGAAGACGTCTTCCCAAAGTGAGGCTTCTAGGAGTTAGAGAGGGATGTGGAGAGAAAAAATGGGCAGGGGTTGGCCGATCCAACGGCTTTGTAAGTGTGGGTAAGGAGGTAGAGGTGGGGGCCTTTTTTAAGAGGAGAGGAGGGGCACTCTTGGAAAGTAAAGAAATGTTACTTTATTTTAAAATGGGTTTCGGATTTAAAAGGTCCCACATTGATATAATTCGATAATAATGTGATAAGGGTTTGAAATCCACTCATCCAATAGGTTTTAGACATGTTTAGGTCATATATTTTACATTATCTTTTCATTTTATTTAAATCCTTTATTAATGAGGTAATCGCTGCATCATTATGATGTCATAAATAATTTTATTTATTTAATGTCTAACAATTATAAAAAAATAATATGACGTAGGAAATCTTTTTTTATTTCCAATGACTATTTATAGCCAAAAATCTTACTTGTATAACCCCATGTCAAAATTGTTTTAGTAAAATAACTCATGTTTGTGACATTTTTACTTTAACATTGAATTAAAAGATATTAATGTCATTTTTCTTCCAAAGTGGCTCCATGGGGTCCCCAAGTTGACCCATGGATTTTCTTGGTCGGAAATGACACATACAATAAGGGTAGGACATGTTTTATGCTCATCTCATATTATTAAAACATTATTTTTACCTTAAACTACACTAATTACCTCTAATCGCGATTAAGAACTTAAAAGTTACTATTCACCAAAAAATTATTTTAATCTCCTTGAACCAAATTTTACTTCTTAATGACAACCATGTATGTCGGATTTTTGAAAATCAAATCACAGAAGTTGCAAAGTTTCATTTAAATGAAAAATCAGTTTCTTTAACTACCACTTAGTGGTTTCACTATTCATCAAAAATTGATGTTTTTCAGAAAAATACCAAAACTTCACACTAAGCTATATCTGATATTCTGATTTAAAAAATGATGTCTATTTTACAAAATTCAAATCATATAAGTTACATTAATTAATTTAATAATTAATTCCCGCGGTCATGACAAATAGCATGTTTTTATGAAACAATAAGTATCAAAAGATTGACACTAGTTTCAGTTCAATTTCAAGGTGAAATTAATTCCAAGGACCACCATTGAATTAAATGGTAAAAATATATTCTAATTTCACTTTAAAACCAATTCAAGAGATAATATAAATAAATTAGATTAAAACGAGGTTTTGAATTAAACTATTCATTAAAAAATTAACTTTATCGGAAAAATACCAAAAATTCACACAAAGTAAATTTTGATGTCCCAATAATAAAGAATAAGTTTATTTTGACAAACATAGCTTATAAAATTTTCAAAAGATAGATTTAAAAATGGTTTTCCATCAAAAGGTAGTAAAACAATATTTTAAAAATATTTGTGTATTCCATGCTTAAGATTGGATATATTTTCGTTTTAAGCCTCTAAAACACTATCTAATTCATTAATAGACATAGATAAAAATATCTATTATTCATTACTTACTTGGGATGTTACATCCTTCCCCCCTTTAGAAAATTGTGTCCCCGCAATTTATTTACTTATCGAATAAGTGGGGGTATTTATCCCTCATTGCATTTTCAGATTGCCATGTTGTCTCTTCAATCATGTGGTTTTTCCACAAAACCTTTACCTGATGAATCACCTTATTCTGTAACACTTGCTCCCTATGGTCAAGAATCTAGACAAGTTGTTCCTCATAAGATAGGTTCTCTTCCAGCTAAACTACCTCTGGACACAAAACATGAGATGGATCTGGCATATACTTTCTCAACATCAAAACATGAAAAACATTGTGTACCTGAGATAAACTCAGAGGTAAAGCCACTCGGTAAGCAACTGATTCAACTCTCTCCATAATTTCATATGGTCCAATGAACCTTGGGCTCAGCTTTCCTTTCATACCAAATCGCATCACACTTTTCCATGGTGAGACTTTGAGAAAAACATGATCACCTACCTCAAAAGAGAGATCCTTCCTCCTGTTGTCCGCATAACACTTCTTCCTTCTTTGAGCTGTTCTCATGTGTTTCTGTGTCAACTGAACTTTTTCTGCCGACTCTTCTACCACTTTCGGTCCCATCAACTTCCTTTCACCAACTTCATCCCAGAAAGTTGGAGTTTGACATCGCTTCCCATATAACGCCTCAAATGGTTCCATCTGTATACTGGAATGAAAACTGTTATTATAAGAAAACTCAACCAAAGAATGATGTTGGTCCCAACTTCCCTAATAATCAATCAAACAAGCATGTAGCATATCTTCCAAAGTCTGAATTGTTCGTTCTGATTGCCTATCTGATTGAGGATGAAAAGATGTAGTAAAATTTAATTCAGTACCCAACGACTTTTGAAGGCCTTTCCAAAAGTTAGAAGTGAACCTTGGATCACGGTTCGATACAATGGAGAGAGGAACTACATGTAACCTGACTATCTTTTTAAGATACAAACGGAAAAGTTAATCTAGGTAAAAATTATCTCGTATAGTAATAAATGAGCAGATTTAGTCAAGAGATCAACAATAACGTAGATTGCATTATTACCTCGAGGTGTCTTCGGCAATCCCACAACAAAGTACATGGATATATTTTCCCATTTCCACTCTAGCACTGGTAAAGGCTGAAGCATCCCTTTGGGTAACTTCCACTCCGCTTTAACCTGTTGACAAGTCAAACACTTCACAGTAAAATTAGCAATATCTCTTTTCATTCCATCCCACCAGTAATACTCCTGTAGATCTCTGTACATCTTAGTACTTCCAGGATGAACTGAAAACGGGGAACTATGAGCCTCACATAACAACTCATTCTTCAACTGTGAATCACCAGGCACACATAATCTCTTCCCAAACCTCAAAACACAATCATTATCAATGTTGAATTCAGGCAACTTACCCTTCTGAACCAGCTCTACCTTTTTCTACAACTCACTGTCTTCCCTCTGCGCTTGCTTAATTCTGTCTGATAGGGATGATCTCACTGATACCTAAAACAAAACATAAGAACTTCATGCACCAAAAACTTCTATGCCAAAGTTCATCAAATCAAAAACCAAATGATCATGTTCTAAATGCAACAATGTTAATGAAGCATTACTTTTTCGAATCAAAGCATCAGCCACATTATTTTCTTTTCCCGGATGGTAATGAATTGTACAATCATAATCCTTGATTAATTATAGTCATCTCCTCTGTCTCATGTTCAATTATTTCTGAGTGAATATATATTTTAAACTTTTGTGATCTGTATATATTTCACACTTTACTCTATACAAATGATGCCTCCAAATTTTTAAAGCGAAAACAACAGCAGCTAATTCCAAATCATGTGTAGGATAATTTACCTCATGAGTTTTCAACTGACGTGAAGCATAAGAAATTACCTGATCTTTCTACATTAGGACGCAACCAATTCCCTTCAATGAAGCATCACTATAGATAACAAACTCCCCATTCCTGGAAGGTAGTGCCAAAACTAGAGCATTCACCAATCTTCTTTTCAACTCCTGAAAACAATCATCACATTCTTTTGTCCAGATAAACTTAACACCCTTCCGAGTTAACTTAGTCATTGGACTAGATAACCGTGAAAAATTTCTAACAAACCTTTGGTAATAGCCTTCCAAACCAAGGAAGCTACGAATCTCAGTTACATTTGTGGGTCTTGTCCATTCTTCAACAACCTTTGTTTTTGCAGGATCAACAGTTATCCCATCTTTAGAAACAATGTGACCAAGGAAAGAAATTTGTTGCAACCAAAACTCACACTTGATGAATTTCCCATACAATTTATTTTCTTTTAATGTTTGCAAATTAACCCTTAAATGAATTTCATGCTCCTCTTTACCTTTATAAAACACCAAAATTTCATCAGTAAACACAACCACGGTTTATCACCTGAGTCAAATGAGCCTTCACTGCAACAAACTGTTCAATTCTAATTCTGACCATCTCAGGATACTAATTTGAAAGGTCATTTCCCACTGCATGCCTTCCCAGAAAATCCGTTATATTTCCTCTAATAAAAACCATTCTTAACATAGAAATATCTTAGGTGAAGCAACATGGTAATCTTTAAATGCTATATCATTTCAATTTGACCATAAAAAATATTTTTGGATAATCATTTAAAAGAATTCTAACTCCTAAAGTTATCTAAACCGACCTATGATACCAACTATAATGGTCTGGAATTACATCCAGTGGACTATAATTGATACCTATCAGGGCACTCCATGGGCGGCTACACCCCCTGGGCGAGACACACCACCATCCCCAGTGGTAGCCATTTCCTCATGAAGCCCTTGGGCGGAGATCCATGCTTCGTCCAACGCTCACATGTGAGAGTTCCCAAGGATGGGATACATTCCTACCTCCTTTTCCTCTGATACCAACTATAAGGCCCCAGCCTTAAACATTACTTAATCTTGAGTTATTACAAGATTAAGCATTGAGGATCTTTTCAGGTTTAGAGTTTTAGAGAATTAGATCATAAAACATGCATTACATTCCACATTTAAACAAAGTGGATACATAAAAGATAGTATTAATTTTTCCCATCAACAGAAACATATTTAAAATAAAACATAGATTCTTTCTTGACACTTCCTTGACACTATCATCATATCATGTACCCTTCCCTTGACCTGTGAAAAACATTTCAAAAACTTGGGATGAGCATAAAAATCTCAGTAAGGGATATAAAAATATGGAAAGGAAACATGAGTACATGTATACACAAGAATCAATAAAATCATACTCTACTCATAAAACATAATCACTTTAACATACCTCATCAAATCATGAATAAATCATATAAATTATAATACATAAAGGTAACTTGAGGCATTCATAACATTCTTACATAGGGAGTAACCCTCTTGGTTACGTTTGGAATACCCATCACAGTATATTCCCTAAATATCTTCGGAGAAACCTTAACGTTTCACTCCTTCGCGTTACCCAATGCATTGGAGAGCTATATCGGGCTCACTCGCCCTTAGTTTATCATAGAACCACCCGTCTTCATAATAATGCCCAAGAACCATAACATAATCGTATCACATAAAACATACATGAAGGAAACATAACATTTCTGCATTTTAATCACAAGATATCAATAAAACACATTGATATAAAAAAACATTATGAAAACCATTTTCAATACCAAAATAAAAGAAAAGTAAAATAGGGTATTTATTTTTCTTTTAAAAAAATGGTATGGCTTCTAGAGGAAGCCGAAACTCAAATAATGGTCACGGTGGCGGAGAAGTCTTTGTCGTTGCATACGTACGACAAAAACATTCCCTTTTGTCATTTAGTAAATGCTTCGTATAAAAAATATTCCTTTTGAATAAACATAAAAGTTAAATGGGTTTATACACCGTATAAAAGAAGGTTGTGTATAAAACAAAATATGCCTCAATGAAAGGAGATTGAGATGAAGTCCCATAAAAAGATCATTTTTTTAAATAAAATAGATCTATTATGTGTATTCACTATATGTACACATAAAGAAAGTATAAATACATTATAGGACACAATAATATCATGACATAATTTGAAAGTAGGAGATTAACCCAAAGAACGGAAATTGGGTTAAGAAGTTCCCTTACCTCGGGTCCGACTTGACTCGATCGTTCTTTAATCTCCTGAATAATAAACTTGAGTTAATTTCTACTTGCTTAAGAACCTTTTTCAAGTTCATTATTCCTTTTATATCACTTATTACCATGTCATGAACACTATGTTATTATTTAAGTTAATAACAGTCGTTTTTACGATCATTGGTACTTGAGTCAAAAATAAACTGTTTATAATTACAAGTTGTTCATGTGGTAAAATATCCATTATATCTAGAATTGTATTCGTGATGTAGATATCATATATATCATATATATCCAGTACATGCATGCATTTATAATATTACATAACATTTAGAGGTAAGAAATGAAATGCACCGTTAATGGAGACGGTAAGCCGTACGTACGCATGAAAGCTACTTCCATTTCTATTTCATATTTAATGGAATTAAAACATAATGATACATAATAGTATTTTAATTCCAGTATGGTATCATATATAATATCATTATATATATCCTTTATACATACCACATATGGTATTAACGAATCAAATCACTTTGAGGGGGCGGTAGTCCGCACTTCCTAAAATGAAGATATCGCGTATACCCATAATGGAAGCCATAAAGGTAGGCCATAAATGAAAAATATAGAAGCTTAAGGAAAAATAAACATATTATATATCATATATAAATATAGTGACATCTTAATGGCCACCTTTTAAGTTGTTAAAAGAATATTGAACAATCATCATTTCGTGAGGCAGAAATTCGTCATACACAGAAACAGTATGTTCTTTAACCATTAGATGTAGGTGTGTGTAATTGTAGCTCGAATCCTTCTTATAAAAACATCCTAGTATATGGAAGATACTGGTGTTGTTACAAAAGAAATGAATAAAAATATTTTAGGGGTCGGAGAAGAAAAATAAAACATAAGAACACAAGAGAAGACACTACCTTTAAATCGGGTAACTCTTTTTGATTTGAGCTCAAAGGCTTCCTTGGGAAGACTTCTGCCCAAACTGAAACTTCTAGGAGTTAGAAAGGTATGTGGAGAGACAAAATGGGCAGGGGTTGGCCGAGAAAAAGGCTTTGGAAGTGTGGGTAAGGAGTTAGAGGTGGGGGCCTTTTATAAGAGGAGAGGAGGGGCACTCTTGGAAAGTAAAGAAATGTTACTTTATTTTAAAATGAGTTTCGGATTTAAAAGGTCCCACATTGATATAATTAGAGTATAAGGTGATAAGGGTTCTAAATAAACCAATAAAATAGATTTTGGACATGTGTAGGTCATAGATTTTACATTATCTTTTCATTTTATTTAAATCCTTTATTAATGAGGTAATCGCTGCATCATTATGATGTCATAAATAATTTTATTTATTTAATGTCTAAAAATTATTAAAAAAAATACTATGATGTAGGAAATCTTTTTATATTTCTAATTACTATTTATAGTCAAAAATTTGACTTTTATAACCCCATGTAAAAATTGTTTTAGTAAAATAACTCATGTTTGTGACATTTTTACTTTAACATTGAATTAAAAGATATTAATGTCATTTTCCTTCCAAAGTGACTCCATGTGAAACAGCCCAAGATTTTATGAAAAATATTCTTTTTAATTTCATTAATGTCTTGTGTTGTACGCTACACCAAAAGGAGCTTGCACAACACGCATCCTTGATTTGCCTTGCATTACACGCAATCGCGACCTTCCTCGATAGCGTGTGTAGTACGCAATAACGAGTTTCACTAAACAACAATATGCTATTAAAATATTATTAAAACTAGCAGTTATGAATAGTAATAACCACTTTTTGAAATTTTGTAAATTTTATTTTTCAAAAGGGAATTCATTTTTGGATTCGTAATATCGAAATTATCTTAGGGTGAAATTTTGGTGATTTTCGGATAACTTTCATATTTTGATGAATAGTGAAAATTACTAAATTTTAATTAAAAACAACTTTTTCAATCGAAATAATTAATAGTGATAAATTATTAATTTGAGTGGTTTTAAAGTATATTTAGAATATATTTTTACAATTTAATACAATGTTGGTCATTGGATGTAACATCACATTTAAACCAGACAGAAACAAGTGTCAATCTTTTGATTGTTATTATCTATTAAGAACACACTATTTGTTTTGACGACGGGAATTAATTTTTAAATTAATTAATGAAACTGATATGTTTTGAATTTGGTAAAATAGAAATCATTTTTGAGTTCATAATATCAAATATAGCTTAGGCCTAATTTTTGGTATTTTTCTGAAAACTTTCAATTTTTGATGAATAGTGAAACCACTAAGTGGTAGTTAAAAAAAACTGAATTTTTCATAAAACTTAATTTTACCACTTCTGTGAGTGGAATTTCAAAAATACGAGATACACGGTTGATGTCAGTAAGTAAAATGTGGTTCAATGAGATGAAAATAATTTTTTGGTGAATAGTAACTTTTTACTTTTTTTTACCACGGTTAAAAGTAAATAGGGTAATTAAGGGTAGAAATGATATTATTATTACCCTAACACATGTCCTAATTATATTGGACAAGTTTAATTCGACCAAAAACTAACTTAGGAATAAAGTATGACCATTTAGGCCCACTTGGATTAGATTAGGACATTTATTATTAATTTATTTAAAGAAGGGTTAAAAGAGTTAAAATCAAAGTTTATTTACTAAAATATTTTTAATATGGGGTTATACATAAGATAAATTCGACTATAAATATTCATTAGAAAGCTAAAAAGATTTCTGACATAATTGTATTTTATTTTTAATTTTTACACATTAAATAATTTAGTTTATTTATGACACAACGATGATGCAGTAATTATCTTATTAATGAAATATTGACATAATTGATGTTATAAATACCCAAATAAATATAATTTGAGACTTTTTATGAATTACACTAATTTTCTAGATTAATATGACATGTTAGTATTGATTTAATTTACTTTTTTCGAACTTATCATTCTGTTATGATTTTCACAAAAATCAATTACTAAATAGTGTCAAAATTGACATAAAATAGTTTTTAGAACAAATATTATATTATTAATTGTTATTTTATTCCTAAAAATCTAAGGTTCAGCAAAATGACTTAGATAAGGTTATATATATTAATAATAAACAACTTGGGGTTATTTTGGCTTCTAATAGTATGTTTATTAACCTTATAGTGTAAGAAAACAAGAAGACACGGTAAAAGTAAAATTATTTAACTTAATGTTAAATCTAAATGATAAGGTTAAAATAGGAACCTAAACTTGTCTAAATTCTATTGGATGAGAAGGTTTAGACCCATCCACACCTTAGCCACGAAATAAATCAATTTGGAGCTATTTAAAACCGAACTTGACTTTATAATAAAATAATATTTTTAGTTATTCCAAAGGTGCCCCTCTCCTCCCTTATAAAAGGGCACCTCATCCCTCTCTTCCTCACACAACTTTGAGCCTTCAAGCTCGGCCAACCCCTTCCAAATTCTCTTCTCCACTTCACTAGAAACATCCTAGAGGTTCTTGTATTCTTCAAAGACCCATTTTAGTTCCCTAAAAGGAGGTCTCAAAGAAGCACTTCAAAGAAGAGGTAACTTCTGTTACCGATTCTTTCACCTTTATTTCTTCTTCCACTTCTTCTTCTTAGGTTGTTTCATTATGAAGTAATAAAATCAGTATCACTAATATACTGATATGTTATTATAAGTATGAAACAATCCTATTTCACCATCTATCCATCCTACGGAAAACGAAATCACCGCGCGTGCGTACGTACGGAATACCGTCTCCACGCCGTGGTGAAATCTATTTTCCACCACCACCTTACTTGGATGGGTATAATGGTGTAAATAATAACTATATATTATTATTTTAAAGTGATATTGATTCTGAAATAGTATACATACACTCCAATACATTCCCACGATCATGAGAACGATATCATCGCTCGTGCGTACGTACGGACTACCGTCTCAACGACGCGATGGGATTCATTATCCATGTTAACCATTTAAGAATGATTATAAAGTATATTTAAGCAATAATAATGAAATATATGACATTATAAAGCTACTGGATTTATGTGTATATATATGTATGTCATCTACTTAATTCCTCTCAATTCAATAACGAAAAGAAAACATCGTTCATGCGTACGTACGGCCTACCGTCTCCATGAACGGTGTATTTCTTTCCATTTATCGATCCATTATATATATGTATATTCTGAATATATATTATATATAAATCATGTTTTATATTCTATAATTAAGTAATAATTATCTAAGTAATCATATGAATAATTACAAGTTAAAACACGAACGACAAATGAGACGATTTTACCCAAAACGCTACTTTAACATGAATTTACAAAAGAACGGGTAATATAAAGTCATAAGTGAACCATATATGATATATTAACAATGAATATGATTCTGTAATAAGTCAATGACATTATTTAAATCATTATACAGGAGGTTCGGACACTTACGAAGCAAATCGGACCTAAGGTAAGGGAAATATCACAATCTCATTTTTATCCGAGATTGTTTATACTTTGGTATTTACTGGGGTGTATTTTATCATCCACATCCATGTTTCCTCAATATGTAATGTTATTTCCATCCACCTACAATTGTTTAAATACAATTTTACCCTTCGGTGAGTTTTTAGTAAAAGATATGAAAGGAATCTTTTGTCATTTTTCGTACGAGGTACTTTTTGACTTTTCCGACAAAAGTACGAGAAGAATATTTTTTTAACTTATACGGCATGAATGGATTTTTAAAACATTATTTCCAAGAATATTCCTTTACAAGTTTTCAAGTTTATTTTTAATCAAATTCTTTTAGTTTAAAGTTGTATGACATGTTAGGAAAGGAAAAATGTTTTTGAATAAGAAAGGATATTTTCCTCAAGAATGGAGTTCAAGTGTTTTATCAAAATTATTTTCCATCTAAGATAATAAAGGGTTCTGTTTTTATCCCTATTATTACATTGATTTGATTATGTTGTGATGGAATTATTTTTATTAATTCCTTTATCTTATATGAATTGTTTTATGATGTCACGATGTTTAAAAATCCCATTTTTATTACATGGGTTATGCAATGATATCTGATTTATGATTTTTGTGGCACACATAAGAATGGTTTCATTATGAGATGGGTGGGACCTATATCTCCCTCCAATGCATTGGGTAAAGATTTTATATCTCATGAGATAGACATGGCTGGAATGGTATGTTATACCGGTTCAGTGAAACAGGACTGAAACGAGGGTGACTCGGTTCAGAAAGGGACTTTGTCCACTAAGATAGTCTTGGCAATGAGTATTGACTAACAAGAAATGATTCTCTATGATTATGTGTGAATGCCACAAAGTTTAATGTTTTAAGTTATGATTATTGTGATTACATTTCACTGCCATGATTTATCCCATGTTATGAAATTATGCTCTCTTTTGCAGGATAAGATTTCCAAAATGTTATGTTCTTATGAATATGATGTGATTGATATTTCTTTTGTTTACCCTTACTGAGCATTTGAGCTCACCCTTTTATGTTTTCTTTTCCCTAGGATATAAAGAAATGTTTTAGGTAAAAAAAAAGAATATATTTATGGGAGATGTTGAAGATCATTCACCACATTTAGAAGATTATATTCCGAGTTTCCAAAGACACTAAACTATTACGATCCTTGTGTGTGTTTTTGTTATGTACTAAGTATTCCGCAAATGTAATGTAATGTCAATGTACGTCAGGCTTCGGGTCTCTACACCATGGGGTCCCCAAGTTGACCCATGGATTGTCTTGGTAGGCCATGACACATCCAATAAGGATAGGACATGTGTCAATCTCATCTCATATTATTAAAACATTATTTTTACCTTAAACTACACTAATTACCTCTAATCGCGATTAAGAACTTAAAAGTTACTATTCACCAAAAAATTATTTTAATCTCATTGAACCACATTTTAATTCTTAATGACAACCATGTATGTCGGATTTTTGAAAATCAAATCACAGAAGGGGCAAAGTTTCATTTAAACAAAAAATCAGTTTCTTTAACTACCACTAAGTGGTTTCACTATTCATCAAAAATTGAAGTTTTTCAGAAAAATACCAAAACTTCACCCTAAGCTATATCTGATATTCTGAATTCAAAAATGATGTCTATTTTACAAAATTCAAATCATATAAGTTACATTAATTAATTTAATAATTAATTCCCGATGTCATGACAAATAGCGTGTTTTTATGAAACAATAAGTATCAAAAGATTGACACTAGTTTAAGTCCAATTTCAAGGTGAAATTAATTCCAACGATCACCATTGGATTAAATGGTAAAAATATATTCTACTTTCACTTTAAAAGAAATTCAAAAGATAATATAAATAAATTATATTAAAAAGATGTTTTGAATTAAAATACTACATTTTTCACTATTCATTAAAAAATGAACTTTATCGAAAAAATACAAAAAATTCACACAAAGTAAATTTTGATGTCCCAATCATAAAGAATAAGTTTATTTTGAAAAAAATAGCTTATAAAATTTTCAAAAGATATATTTAAAAATGGTTTTCCATCAAAAGGTAGTAAAACAATCTTTTAAAAATATTAGTGTATTCCATGCTTAAGATTGGATTTATTTTCATTTTAAGCCTCTAAAACACTATCTAATTCATTAATAGACATAGATAAAAATATATATTATTCATTACTTACTTGGTATGTTACATATTCCCTACACCAAAAACTTCTAAGCCAAAATTTATCAAATCATTAATCAAGGGATCATGTTCCAAACGTAACATGGTTAATGATTCATGTTGTTTTCTACTCAAGGAATATACCATTTTTTTTTCTTTTCCTGGATGGTAATTGATCTTGAAATCATAATCCTTTATTAGTTTAATTCATCTTCTCTGCCTCATGTTTGATTCCTTATGAGTGAATATATACTTCAAACTTTTATGGTTAGTATATATTTGACATTTAGCTCCGTATAAATGGTGCCTCCAAATTTTCAAAGAAAAAAAACACAGTTTCCAATTCCAAATCATGTGTGGGATAATTTAAGCCATGGGGTTTTAGTTGTCTTGAAGCATAAGAAATTACTTAATCATTCTACATCAAAACAAAACCAAGTCCCTCTAATTAATCATCATTGTAGATGACAAACTCACCATTTCGGCAAGGTAAGGAAAAAACTGGAGTATTCACCAATCTCTTCTTCAATTCCTGAAATCAAACATCACATTCTTCTATCCAAAAAAATTTAACCCCTTTCATTTTAACTTAGTTAACTGTCTAGATAATCATACAAATTTTTTAACAAACCGTTGGTAATAACCTGATAATACAAGAAAACTATGAATATCTATAACATTTTTAGGTCTTATCCATTCATCAACCACTTTTTTTTAATAAGATCAACTGATATTCCATCCTTATTCACAATTTGTCTAAGAAAAGAAATCTATTTCTACCAAAAATCACACTTCATGAATTTTCCATAGAGTTTCTTTTATTTTAAGGTCTTTAAAAAAACCCTTAGATGTTTTTCATGCTCCAATTTAATTCTAAAATATAACAGAATTTCATCAATAAACAAAACCACAAACTTATCCAAGAGCTCATTAAATATTATATTCATAAGATCCATGAATACAGCAGGTGCATTAGTTAACCCAAAAGGAATAACTAAAAATTCATAATGACTATATCTAGTAGGGAACACATTTTTTTTGGATGTCTTCATCCTTTACTTTCAACTGATGGTACCCCAACCTCATGTCAACCATCAAGAAATATTGTTCTCCCTAGATTTGATCAAACAAATCATTGATATAAGAAAAAGGATAATTTTTTTTAATAGTAATGTTATTCAAGGCTCTATAACTGATGAAAATTCTCATTGAACCGTCTTTTTTCTTAACAAACAAGACGGGATCACCCTAGAGTGAAGTGATCGGTCAGATGAAGCCTTTGTCTAATAATTCTGCAGCTACCATTTTAATTTCAGAAGTTCCATATGTACCATTTGATAAGGGGGTTTAAAAATTGGATTATCATTGGAAACTAAGTAAATAGTAAACTCAACCTCTTGATTAGGAATAAAACTAGATAAATAATTGATTAAAATTATAGGTATTCATTTACCACTAGTACATCATTAATATGGATAGTTCCCTTATCTTCAAAAATATTAGAAAGATAACTTTCATTTCCATCCTTTATCAGTTTCTTATCTTCCTAAAATTTTATTAATGGTATGGGTTCATTCTTTCACAAAAACAAAAATTCTTTCTGAAAAACAACTTCTTTTTCTCAGAAATCTATCTTAGGATGATAAAAAGAAATTCGGTCTATACCCATAATAACATCAAATTCTACTAGAGGAAAAAAAATAATGTTTTCAGGTAAACTCTTTCCACAGACAAGGATAGGCATATTCTTATAATTTCTTTTTTCCACAATATTTCCTCTAGGGGTTTTTACCATTAGATCTGGTTTAATTTCATGAGGTTTAATTCACAATTTTTTTTTAAATTTCTTAGAAATGAAGGAATGTGCAGACCATGAATCAAATAACACATTTTCAAAATCTATAAAAAACAAGTAATGTTCCTAATAACACCTCATTTTATATCTCAACATCTACTCAAGTGGTTATAAATGATTTTACCAAACCCTTGTTCTTCCAATCTTACTGATTCCTAGCTTGAGTAACTAGCTTCGGAAAAACATTATCAAAATGACCAAATTTATTACAGTTAAATCATATCACCATCGACTTCTCGTTAATTTTCAAATAATTTTCCTTGAAATCATGAGACATGTGTCCAAACTTTCCACATCTGTAGCATTTCTAAGAATTTACCAGACATTCACCAGGATGCCTTTTACCACACTTTTCATAAGAAGGGAAATTCATTTTCTTACCTCCAAACATCTTTGACGAGTTCTTCCCCATTTCCTACTAATGTGACTACTTCTTATAATTTTCATTATGAGGTACATATGTGTCAAAAAACTCCATATCAACTTTTTCAGCACAACGAACAAGCTTCTCATAGCTTTTAAACTCTCTTGAATCTAAATCTCTTCACAAAAACGGTTTCAAACTAGAGTAAAATCTATTAATTATACATTCAAAATCCAGACTAAAATTCAGTACGTGCCTAGATAGTCTTGTAAAATTGGCTTCATATGTTGCCATAGAATCACCATCTTTCTACTTTAGTTCCAAGAATTGTTTCTCTATTATGAGTTGAACTGTTTTGGGAATATATTTTTTCAGAAAAAGAATCATAAAATCATCCCATTCAAGACTGTCAAGATCATCTATTTCTCTCATATCCATAACTATAGACCACCATTTATCGGATTCACCTTCCAAAAAATAACTATTTAGTATTACCTTTTGACATTCCGAACAACCCATGACATCAAATATGTTTTCATAGATCATTGATCTATCTTTCGGTTATCACTGGATCCTCGGTTCCAGTGAATGATAAAGGATGTTGCCTCATAAAATGATCCACAAAACACAAGTTTCTTCATGGTAGATCATGTTCCTCTCTAGAATGGATACCACCCCCATTTATTTCATGATTCAATTGAGCCATTACTATTACAAACTGCTCGGTTCCGATTCCCACCATTTCGGGCTGCATATTCGGACAAACATCAGCCTCTGGGTGCCTTCCTACTTCAGCTTCCCTTTTTCTTCTGAAAAAAAACCATTCTGTACAAACATAACTTATATGAAGCAACATGGTAATCCATAAATTCTAGAACATTTCAAATTACCATAGAGTAAAAATCAGTTATGGTATTCTTTAAATATCATCCCAACCTCTAAAGTTATCTAAACCTCCCTTTGATATAAACTATAAGGACCTGGCCTTAAAACGTTACTTAATCTCGAATTTTACACAAGACCATAAATTATTACACATTTAGTATCTTTGTGGGTTTAAATTTTTAAATAATTAAGATATCATTCATACATGACATACCACATTCGTACAAGTGGATACTACTAAAATGGTATCCATTTTATTTAAAACAATAAAACATAAAACATGATTTCTTTAACAAAACACCATATCAAACATCATGACTCCCTTATTTATATTAACCATCATCATATATTTTGAAAAACATTTTATAAACTTGTTATTATTATAAAACTCATAAAGGGATATAAAAAAGAAAGTGTTAGTCAAGTGATAACATAAAAACCAATAAAACCCATAATCATAAAAACTCATATGCGTAAAAACATCATGTAGTTTACTTGAGAAATAATTACCATATCACTCTTATATTCACCCTTACACATGGAATAAACCTTTGGTCAACTTCCATCTCTGGAGTACCCAATGCATTGGAGAACTATAATGGGGCTCACCCGTCATATCTTGAGCTATAATGGGCTGAACCCAACATATGTTGAGCTATAACAGGATCAACCCAACATAAATAATGTCTAAGGAACATATCATGGTAATAAAGTATCTTTAAAATTAGAAGAAACCACTCATCCCATATACATATAAAAAACAATCCTTTTGAAATGTATTAAAGAGAGTTTTAAAAGGATTTTTAAAAGAAAGTCCCTTAAAATATAATTAGAATGAGAATTAATAAAATGGAATGCATATGTGTATACACTATAAATACACATAGTTAAATATAATATAAACAAAAAAATCATCACACCAATAATCCTAATACCACATAATTAATAAAGAAGAAGGTTAATCCCAAAGAATGGAAATTGGGTTAATAATTCCCATACCTTGGGTTATTCTAACTTAAAAAGTGTTTAAAACACATATATAATGGTTAAAAGAGTGTTATTAATATCTTAATTAAACATATTAATGTTTATAAAACTTTTTATGATCATTTTACAGCATCATTCTACACATTTATTATTAATATTTTGTTATTTACATTGTGTCGGGTGCGTTCTTTACATGGTTTCCATGATCAGTTCATGATGGATATTCTTGTCGATTAGAAGTGAAACTCCAGAATTGGTATGGAATGGTATTTAAATATTTAAAGAAACATAAATTATATCATTTATCATTTTTAATTATGAATGGAGTATGATTCATAAGTTAAAACATTATTGATATTTTTTTGGGTCATTTTGGTGATTCTTCAATCGTAATGAACTCGTTTTGTATTATAAATTAATCACTTGTGTACAAAATGATTCGAGAACCTTATATAAGATAAAATAAATACATTATAATCTTTTTAAAAGATAAAAATGGTTTCATTTACATCCTTTAAAAAAGTAAAAGAAATTGAAATCACATATTCTATGATGTCGGTAAATCAACACATCACAGACGGTGTTTTAATTTCATGAATAAGTGGGAGAGGAGAAGAAGTATAATGGTGAATATTCGATAAACATGATGAAATCCATAATATGTAATATAATGTATCATTAATTCCTCTTATATATGGGTAGGTTAGAAAATAATATGAATAGAAAAGAAAATGAAAATAAAAGAAAGAAAACAAAAGAGGATGTTTACCTCTTGATCACCTCTCCTTGAGATCGTTTTTAAGGCCTTTGGTTTTGGCCTTTTGGTGAGACCAGAAGCTCTAGGAAGTGGAGAAGAGCCTTGGGAGGTTTATTGGGACTAAATTTGGTAATGTTCAAGGATTGAGAGGTGTGGGAGGAAGAGGATAATGAGGGTGGTATTACAGTGGAGGAGAGGAGGTATTTTACATTATTTAAGACATTATTATAATATTGTTTTCTTAAGACTATGAATAATATTAATTCGTGTGACCCCAAATATTAATAATGGAATGTGAGTTAGAAAAAAGTTTTATTAAATCACTTATGATGTCATAAATAGTTTATTTTACTGATAATTTGAATATACAGTATTTTACCATATTTCACTATTCATCAAAAATTCAAATATTTCAAAAAAAATCCCAAAACATCACCCTAAATATTTTTCAATGTGTAGAATTGAAAAATGAACTCAATTTTTTGAAAATAATTTTCTAAATATTATTAATTTAATTTTTAACTAAAATCATACTTAATTCAAAAATTAACAATTTTAATTCTATAACTGCTTTTATATAACATTGAAAAATTAACCAAGATTTCATTATCTTAAAACCTTAAGAAAATAACATAATAATACAATTTACTATTAATTATGGTCATATTAATATTCATATTACTATTCATAAGGGTATGTTACTATTCACTAAAAACACTTTGGTTCCATCAGACTCTAAATAACTTACTGAACACAATTGTAGATACCATTTTTTGAAATTCAAAACATAGAAGCATCAAAATTATATTTAAAGGCTAGTTATAAATATCTACTCAAAACAAAGATTCATGCATTTCATTTATTTTTTAAAACCTTTAGGTGTTACAATGTGGAATTAACCTGATGTTCTAAGAGGCCAACCATGACAACATTCAAAGGAGGATATAAAGTTGAAAAGTACTTTTAATTCTCTTAAGGAAATTTTTTGGAGGTGTGATCAACCCAAAAATACCTCCAATAAGTGAATCACTACGCTGCCAAAGTAATAAAAGAAAAATAATAATCCCAAATCTACCAAGAGGTAAAATAATCATGAGTAATCAATGGTAGTTGAGGTCAATTATAAATCTATAAAATGAGATAATCCTTAGATACTCAGTAGTGGTTTCTCATCTCACATGATTGAAAATAAGGATTTGTTGAAAAATATCTAAAGGTGTGTTGGAGGAGTAGTTAATTTAAATATCACACAATGTCAAAGGAGTTTAATGAACCGAAATTAGAAAGAAGAAACTTTAATCTAAATATATTCTCATTTTTTATGGTTTAAAAAATCTCTTTCAAGTTTCTTATATTTTTATAGTAAGAATAAAGTGATTTTTTGAAAGGATTGGTGTGTCATATAAAGGTTAAAGGGTGGAATAATAATCATGAAGGTAAAACTATCCAATGAAAACCTATTTTATATTTACAATGAAAAAAGTTATCATTTCTTAATCATAAAGAAGGAAAAATAACTTTGGAATAATATACATAGACATTTGGATTTAAATAATATAGATAAGTTAATCGTGTATGAATAGGTGATAAATTTATTTAATGTATATTGTTAAATAATAAAAACTTTTGACATGTGTCCCAAAGTAAATATGGTGAACAATATTTACAAGGTAGTTAAGATCAATTTGAATAAACCACTAGAATTGTTACAATCATAAGTGTGTGAACCAATGATCTTGAATTAAACTAATGAATATAAGTACATTAAGAATAATATTCATAGATATACTCATATAAAATATTTATAATTTATTCTTAGTAAATTATAAGATCTCCATATTCTAAATAACTTTCATAGGTTTATTAAAAATCAAATTAGATGTTCTATAAAAATATTTCAGTTCGAAAAAGGATTTGAATATGAGAATTGAAATGTTGAGGCATATCTTGAGAAGCATAAAATAAGGTATTAGTGTAGTGCTCTATATAAACCTCAATAAAATGGAGTATCTGAGTAAAAGAATAAGAGGTTTATAGACATGGGAATAACCATATTATCAGAGCATTGATCTTAAAAAATATTTTAAATTAATGTTATAATAAAAATCATTCACAAATTTAATTGGTGTTTATTTTGACCAAATTCTATCAACACACTATACGAGATGTGGTTTGGAAAGAATTCAAACATTAGGAGCTTAAAGGAATTCAAAATCCTTTATTACAATAATATTAATGTAAGAGACTTAATAAATTTTTATGATATGGTTAATTATAGTATATTTATTAGATATACACCCGGTGGAAGGAATTATCAGTGTTACAATAAGAATTTGAGAAATATTATTGATATCATTGATGTAATTGTGTTTAAAAATTAAAATCTATAAAAAATATATATATTCCCATTTATTATGGTGTTGATTAAGATCTTAGAAACTATTCTATACTACATGGGAGTATTCTAGACACACAAGTAGATTTTCAAAACATCTATGGCGATTATGAATAATCTAGTAGTGAGGAAACCCCTATTCTTGGATAAATGATGTTTATAAGGCTTAGGAAGACTATAGATATGGAAAAAATCTTGGAAATATCATCAAGGTTGTTCAAACATAGAGGAGTTTAAGGAATTGAAATCATACTAGATTTTTTTAACAAGATGAAAACAAAAAATATTAAAGAGGCATAGTAATATAACAATTAGATAGTCGTAATGGAATAATATCATAATGAAATTGAGAATAATGGTATATGGGAATTGGTGTCAAATCCAAAATACAAGAATGTGATATCAATGAAGTGAGTTTTTTTTTAATAAACTCATTAAGAAAGGTAAATTATCACATAACAAAGCTCGTCTTGTTTTCAGGGGAAACTCTCAAGTTAAGGCTATAGATTTTGATGATACTTTTTCTCTACCAGATATTCTTGAAAAAAATTGAATTTTCTTTCAATTTAAGCTAAAATGATTTACAAGGTTTTCAAAATATATGAAAAATAAAGAAAAAAATGAATTTTTAACATGAGTAATAGGTCTATATTTGATTACTTGATGTTTTCATCCTTGACGGTGGTGGTTCCCAAGTTTTCAAGCTAAAAAATGACTTGTATGGGATGAAACAAGCACCCCAATCAAGGTATTTGAAGTTTTACAACAACTTAAGGATCATGAAATTCAAGAAAGGGAAATTTGATTCTAATATCTATATTAAAGGAGGCAAAAAACTCCATAAGTGTAATTATATATGTTAAAGATATTTTTTATACTGATAATAAGTAAGAAACTTGTAAATAATTTAGTATGAAAATAATGAAATAATTTGAGATATTGATGATTGGGGAGATGAAATTATTCTTGGTATTGTATTTCATAAATTAATAAGGTTTAACTTTTTTTCTCATAAAAAAAGTATGCTCATGAGTTTTTGGGGAATTTTGGAATGTATGAATTGAGAGAGAGATTTACTCTTATAAAAATTAGGACTAAGTTTTATTTTAATAATGAATGAAATATTATATATCAAATGGAATTATAAAGGATTATTGGTTGTATTATATACTTGATATTGTATATATTGGACATCATATTTATGGTTACATTTTTTCCATGACTATATATGAATCATAAGGATTCATATCTTGAAATACTCAAATGGATCTTATTCTATATTAAAGGGAATCTAATTTTTGGTTTGAAGTATAAAAAGATCAAATCATTTTAGCTTTGTGTTTATTCTGATTTGGATTGGTTAGAAGATGTTGGTTATTGAAAATATACTTTTAGAGGTTCATTCTTTCTTGAAAGATATTTTTTTCTAAGGATCATCAAAGTATAACAATAGTGGAAGAAATCCATAAAATTTTATGATTTATCATCAATAAAGTAAAATGTAGTATGAAGAATATGAAATATAAATAAGAATAACTCATTTTCAATACACTATATATTTACCAAACCTGATGGTGTATGCTTGATCGTGGTCACCTAATGGTAGTCATCATACTCTTATCTCTATAGGGATGAAACCAACTTCTAAAATAATCATTCATAATGAGAGGACCCCCGAACACCAAATTTGTGATAGCACATTCTCTACAAATATAAATAGTTCACTAGGATGAAGATAGATTCGATTATCTTTTCACTCAGTTATACTATTACACACACACACAAATAAGAGGATCATATTTTTTGGGGCACTATTATTTCAATGAAGGAAGTTTAGGATTAGCTACAATTGCATGGAGGCCAACACGTATTACCCGCAATGCATGCCAGTTGGGGTTATGATCATTTAATCACTTCAAAAAATCTTCAATGACATAAATGAATCAACCCATTAATTAAAAACCATAGGAAACCATGTAAAAGTAATTTTCAAACTCATGCACCCATATTGTAATCCTACTATATTCTATGATAGAGGGATGTCATGCTATATACAATATCTAGATATCATAATATACAATATGCATCAAATTAATATTGTAGGCTATGAATCTGGGTATGTTGTACTATAAATTTTTCCAATATTAGTGTATACCCAACAATCTCAAACTTTCACTAAAATACCATAAGTAATTTATTCAAAACATCCCAACTCTATGACTCCATCTATACTCTTTTGGATATGGTTTATCAAACTCTCTTCATTTTGGAATAATAACTTTGTCTACAATTCAAACCTTGGCCTCAAGCCTAACTATGTGACCCTAAAGGCCTTTTTAGCATTGAAAACAATTATAAAATATTGATTTCATGGATTTAATCAAAGATTTGACTCTAGTAAAAACAATAGTGCTACTCAAGCTATAAAGGGGTCTAGTGTAATATCGATCAAACATGCTCATATCTCCATATGAAAATTTCCATCATTAGATGTATCCTATGAATCATGTGTATTACTATATAATATTTTTTCCATAATGGTGAGTAACCACTAGGAATGGAAAATTTCAATCTAGTATAGTCCATCTTAAACATTAATGATTCTCCAAAGTAGACATATCGCGTCAATGAATACATCACTTTTCCTTCATCTAGAAGGTGTGAACATCACATGACCCTCGTTTAAATAGTTTGGCATATCAGATGTCACTCAAATGATCATATATATGAATTTTCTCATTCTAATTCAATCACGGGTTCATATATATTTAATCATCATATAAGTTGAAAAATACAATCATTGTTGAGCTTCAACCGACAACATGATCAACAATATTCCAAACCACCCTATAATTATTTAAGCCTCAAGTATTATGTAAGAAATGTATTAAAGAATAAATATTTTCATGATAGGTATATATCCAACCATATATAATTGGGATTCATGAAAAAAAAATCCCTAAGTATATCAATAATCATGTGTCATTTCCTGTGAGATTCTTTGGAAGATCTATCTAAATAATATGTCATGACTTATTACCTCATGAGTTTATTATTTTTATATCATACTCAAAACATTGTATGCATTTCGTGATTCTATGAACGATAATATTAAAACATCATCATAACCCATAATACTCTATGATGATCACCAAATAGATATAACTCAAAGTCATACTTTGAGGGGACAATTTTTATTTCAGTTCATTTTGTATATAAAGTTGATGTGAAAGAATAATAATGTTAAGATTTCCTTTTTTTACAAAATCATACAATTTATATACATGAAATCAATTAATAATACTTAATATAACCATACATAAGATCTTGTGGAATATATCATATATGATATACCACAAAATCATCCTTATACTTGTTTTACTTTTATGGTTTTTTTAAACTCGTTACATCTCTATGTAATTTCTACCACATCTTTGTGTGTCTATTTGATAAAAAACCCTCCCAATAAACTCTTTAGTGAGAAATATCTATTAATTATTCTTTTTTGGTTAAGAATCATATTCCTAATGTTTAAATCAATGGAAATATTCAAACTTCTTAACTCCACAATGTCAAATTTTAGTATGTTAATAACATTTGTTTTCTACTTGAAACTCTTTCAAAGTTTATCATCATAATTCTTGGAACCCTTCCATAAAACATTTCCCTTGAAACATTTTAGTAAATAATATAACTATTTTTATTAATCTTGTACCAAAATACCCTAAACTGTATTGGATATAACATGACATTCAATTTGTATTTGGACTGGCATGATATTTTTTATTATCTTTTAACTTATCTTAGTCCAAATATACTACCTGTAGCCTCTAAGATAGTATATTCTCTTCAAAATATCTTTCTAAGATACACAATATATTTTGGGTTTATGAAACAACTCTTATTTCCTTTTTAGGGAATATTTAACAAATAAACCATCATGCTCATATCATATGGTATTTTATGTTTTTGACCATTTTCTTCTAAAAAGGAAAAAATTTATTTAAAATATTCCACTGATTGGTGAATAGAACACATTCCATCATATTTTAATAGACATTTAGATAAACAATTTTATCATTGGTAAAACATTTTTATCCTTGTATCCTTTCCAAAAATGTTATGTAATCCACTGAATCATAAATCATGTGTATTGAATCCATTATATCATATTTTTATAACAAAAAATTATTAACAAACAATGTCTCTTATCATATATATAAGGCCCCAGCCTTAAACATTACTTAATCTTGAGTTATTAAAATATTACACATTGAGAATGTTTTCAGGTTTAGAGTTTTAGAGAATTAGATCATAAAACTTGCATTACATTCCACATTTAAACAAAGTGGTTACATAAAAGATAGTATTCATTTTTTCCATCAATGGAAACATATTTAAAATAAAACATGGAATGTTTCTTGACACTTCCTTGACACTATCATCATATCATGTACCATTCCCTTGACCTGTGAAAAACATTTCAAAAACTTGGGATGAGCATAAAAAGCTCAGTAAGGGATATAAAAAAATATGGAAAGGAAACATGAGTACATGTATACATAAGAATGAAATCATACTTTACCCATAAAACATAAGAACTTTAACATACCTCAAAAATCATGAATAAATCATAGAAATCATAAGACATAAAGGTAACTTGAGGCATTCATAACATTCTTATGTGGGGAGTAACCCTCTTGATTACGTTTGGAATACCCATCACAATATATTCCCTAAATCTCTTCGGAGAAACCGAAACTTTTAACCCCTTCGCATTACCCAATGCATTGGAGATCTATATCGGGATCACCCGCCCTTAGTTTATCACGGAACCACTCGTCTTCATAACAATGCCCAAGAACCATAATAGAATCTTATCACATAAAACATGCATAAAGTAAACATAGAATTTCCACCTTTCAATAACAAGATATCAATACAACACATTGATATAAAAACATTATGAAAACCATTTTCAATACCAAAATAAAATAAAAGTAAAACATGGTATTTATTTTTCTTTTAAAAAGAAGGTATGGACTGGAGAGGAAGCCGAAACTCAAATAATGGTCACGGCGGCGGAGAAGTCGTTGTCGCTGTATACGTACAACAAAAACATTCCCTTTTCTCGTTTAGTAAAATGCTTCGTATAAAAAAGATTACTTTTTGGATAAATGTAAAAGTCGAAGGGGTTTATACACCTTATAAAAGAAGGTTGTGTATAAAACAAAATATGCCTCAATGAATGGAGATTGAGATGAAGTCCCTTACAAAGATGGTATCCTTGGTTTAAGGATAAATCAATTACATAATTATGTGTGATAAACGAATACACAAAATATAAGTGGATATTAAGTGTAAAACAATCAGAGGTTATTCACACATATTCATAGAAAGACATATTCAAGGAGTACAAGTTTATCCCAAAGAATCAAATTTGGGTTAAGAAGTTCCCTTGCAAAAATTTGACAGCCTAACGGCGTCACTACAAAATTCAAAAAATGAGTTGATGAGAGACAAAAAGGGTATCTCATCACATGGACATAAAATTTAAACCAATAAGGATATAGACGAACATATCCGAACATAATAGTATGTGAATTAAAAGACATAACAAAAGAAATCTTTTAAAAAGAGGAGGGTGAAATGTTCCCTTACCGACTTGGGTAACTTTCGAAATGTACACCCCATTGAAGAAGGGTCATACAATAAATATGTAAATACCCATAAATAAAATTATATTACACAAAGTTTATAATAATGGGAAGTACATACACCACTCAAAGGAAATGGTGGAAAATGTAGCATAAATCTCACGGGACTAAAAGTGAGATTAAAAATCCCTTACGAAAACTCGGCAGCCTAATGACGCCACTTAAAACTTCCAAAAATGGATTGATGAGATCAAATAGGGTCTCTCATCATATTACAATAAAATGTTCAGAAATAGGTATATAAAATAACATCCACCATCATAACAAATAGGATCTTAAAAGAAGTGACATAAAGGAGAGTACTTAAAAAGAAAGAGAGAGGTTAGATCTCTTACGAAAATTCGGCAGCATAACGGCGCCACTCAAAACTTCCAAAATGGATTGATGAGAGAGAATAGAGTCTCTCATCATATGAAAATAAAAATTACAGTAAGAGTAATATAAAATAACATACCAATCAAAAGAAAGATGAGCTTAAAAGTAATTACATAAAAGAGTGTACTTAAAAAGAAAGAGATGAGTAGGATCCCTTACCTCGGGTCTGACTTGACTCGATCGTTCTTTAACGTCCTGAATAATAAACTTGATTTAATTTTTACTTGATTAAGAAAATTTTTCAAGTTCATTATTCCTTTTATATCACTTATTTACATGTTATAAACATTATATAATCATTTAAGTTTATAATGTTTGTTTTGTCGATATTTGGTTCTTAAGTCGAAAGTGGACTTCTTACAATTACATGTTGTTCGTGTGGTCAAAGGTTCATTATATACAGAATGATATTCATGATTTGGATATAATATATATAATATATACCCAGAATATACATGTATTTATAATATTACATAATCATTTAGAGGTAATAAATGAAATGCACCGTTCATGGAGAGGGTAAGTCATACGTACGCATTAATGCTACTTTCATTTCTATGTCATATTAATGGAATTAAAACTAAATGAGAGGTATGTATATTTTAATTCCAGAATTATATTCATCATTTATATGTAACATAAATCATATATAATAACTTTAAATACATCCTTTATATATCCCACATATGGAATTAACGAATCAAATCACTTTGAGGGGCGGTAGTCTGCACTTCCTAAAATGAAATTATCGTGTTTACCCACAATGGAAACCATAAAGGTATGACACAAAAGAAAAATACAGAAGATTAAGTAAAACATAAACATATTATATATCATATATAAATATATTGACATCTTAATGTCCACCTTTTAATGTGTTATATGAGTGTTGAACAATCATCGTTTCGTGAGGCAGAAATTCACATCCACAGAAACAGTATGTTCTTTAACCTTTTGATGTAGGTGTGTGTAAGTGTAGCTCTAATTCTTCTTATAAAAACATCCTAGTATATTTAAGATACTGGAGTTGTTACAAAATAAATTAATAAATAGATTTTAGGGGGTTGGAGAAGCAAAATAAAACAAAAGAACACAAGTGAAGACATTACCTTAAAATCAGGTAACGCTTTTTGATTTGAGCTCAAAGGCTTCCTTGGGAAGACTTCTGCCCAAAGTGAGGATTATTGGAGTAAGAGAGGGATGTGGAGAGGTAAAATGAGTAGGGTTTATCCTAGCCAAAGGCTTGAGAGGTGTGGGTAGGGTGGTAGAGGTGGGGGCCTTTTATAAGAGGAGAGGAGGGGCACTCTTGTAAAGTTACAAAATGTTACTTTATTTTCAAATGAGTTTCGGATTTTAAAGGTCCCACTTTGATGTATTTCGAGGATAAGGTGGTAAGGGTTGGAAATATACTCATCCAATAGGTTTTTGACAAGTTTATGTTATAGTTTTAACATTATCTTTTCATTTTATTTAAATCCTTTATTAATGAGGTAATCGCTGCATCATCATGATGTCATAAATAATTTAATTTATTTAATGTCTAAAAATTATAAAAAAAATATAATGATGTAGGAAATATTTTTATATTTCTAATGAATATTTATTTTCAAAAATATGAATTGTATAACCCCATTTAAAAATTTGTTTAGTGAAACATCTCATGCTTGTGACATTTTTATTTTAACTTTAAATAAAAAGTTATTTATGTCATTTTCCAACCAAAGTGGCTCCATGGGGTCCCCAAGTTGACCCATGGATTTTCTTGGTCGTCCATGACACATACAATGAGGTTAGGACATGTTTCTAGGTCATTTAACATTATTAAAACATTATTTTTACCTTAAATTACACTAATTACCTCTAATCGCGATTAAGAACATAAAAGTTACTATTCACCAAAAAAAAAATTTAATCCCATTGAACAACATTTTACTTCCTAATGACAGCCATGTATGTCGGATTTTTGAAATTTAAAACACAGAGGTGGAAAAGTTTCATTTAAATGAAAAATCAGTTTCTTTAACTACCACTTAGTGGTTTCACTATTCATCAGAAATTGAAGTTTTTCAGAAAAATACCAAAAAATCACCCTAAGCTATATTTGATATTTCGAACTCAAAAATGATGTCTATTTTACAAAATTCAAAACATATAAGTTTCATTAATTAATTTAATAATTAATTCCTGCTGTCAAACCAAATAGCGTGTTTTTATGAAACAATATCTATTAAAAGATTGACACTAGTTTAAGTCCAATTTCAAAGTGAAATTAATTCCAATGACCACTATTTGATTAAATGGTAAAAATATATTCTAATTTTACTTTAAAAACAATTCAAAAGATAATCTAATCATATAAATAAATTATATTAAAAAGTGGTTTTGAATTAAAATAAAACATTTTTCACTATTCATTAAAAAATGAACTTTATCGAAAAGATACCAAAAATTTACACAAAGTAAATTTTGATGTATCTATTCTAAAGAATAATTTTATTTTGTCAAATATAACACATAAAATTGTCAAAAAGTGGATTTAAAATAGGTTCTCCATCAAAAGGCGGTTAATCAACCTTCTAAAGAACATTAGAATATTTATGCTTAAAAAATTGAATTCATTCACATTTTTAATCCTCTAACATTTATTGTAAAATGTAAAAATATTTGACAAACATATATAATAATTTTGTAGTTGGTTCTGTTCATTCCCTCCATTACAACGGCTAGGCGTTAACTACCATTTAAAATAATATTATTTTATTATTAGAGTGCAACGTAAGATTCCCAAGAAACTCGTTGTTGCGTATTGGGTACGCCATTGAGGAAAGCGCCCCCTGTAAAGTAATATTAATATTTTATTCAAAAATATGGATAAATATAAAAATGTTATATTCTTTATTTACCTGGGGTGTTATATCATTCCCCCCTTTTGGGAATTGCGTCCTCACAATTTTAAAATTGGGCTCGAAAACATCCTTGAAAGTCCCACATCGGAACAAGAGTTGGTAAAACAATCACTTTAAAATAAATAATGAGAAGTACAGAGGTCACCCGAGTTAACCCATACTTGGATTCCATGTAGGAAAACATGGACATGGATGAGAAGACATAGGGTCATGTTCTAATAGAGAGTGATAGAAAACATGTTTAGGAGAAAGTTAACCACAAGGAAATCACAAACTTGTGATGGGTTAAACGGTATTTGATTCCCCAGTAGGAAAAGTTAATAGAAAACATTTTTGTTCTTTTTTTATTGAGGAATTTATTCATAAGGAAACATAATTACTTATCATGTTGACTTTCAACTTTTATTAGATTTCTTACACAAACTCATATTTTCTCCAAAAGACGAGTATTTAGGAAGACTTGTTCACTATAATCAACTTCTAGATAATCACCTAATCCACAAAAGATAACTATATAATTCCCATTTCCTTAGACTTTAACCAAAACCAAAACCAAAATGTTTAGTACAAGATCAGATAATCCAGAAAAGGATAACCCTTTATAAAAAGAAAATCTATTCTTAATCTCCAAAATTTGTCCAACAAAACCCAAAGTTCAACGAGGACCATTTGATAAAAAATTTGTCCATAAAATTCTTCAAAGTAAACCAAACTAAGATTGAAAACAAAATATTTGAAGGATTTAGTCACATAGTCTTCCAAGTTACAAATTAACTTTTATCTCAAAATAACATCAGTTTCTCTTAAATTCTCATATTGAAAAGTAATTAACCTAATAACATATCCTCGATGATAGGTTAATCATTTCCATAGATAACCCAAAATAAACTTACTCTTGATTCCTAAAATCATCTAACAAAAAAGAATTAGTCAAACTAACCAGGGACTTCACGTAGTCCAGTGGTAGGCGATAAATACCAGTCGCACTTTGGTTGTGGGTTCGATTCCCGCAGCTTTGTCCTACGCGACAGGTTGTCACACGGTCTGCGTGTTGTCCTTTTTCCAAAACTATATAATTCTTAAAACATTCCCCAAAACGAGACAAAATCTTCAAAAATTATCATAAAATATTTTAACCTCAAGTTTATCTCATGCCTTTCACTTTCCATCATAACATATAATAACCCATAATTACCTCAAAAGTAAGGATCATATAAACTCTAATGGTTACCTTTACAATTATTACCTGAACTTCCACATCGATTGGTCATCTCATACATGATGCATTACAGATCATACCAAGGTTCAAGTGGTTGATCATGAATCCTTTATAGTTGGTTTAGAACAACCACGAGTTTCCTCATTGAATCCCCCATTTTATCTAGTATCTTAATCAGAGAACCACCATAGTTTCCTTCAAACTTGTTGTCTCTTTGGTGCCTGCTAGATCCATCCATTCACTAAAAACAGAAATGTCAGTGTGAGTATATCAACAACACCATCATGTACTAATGAGGAAGGTAAACACTAAGATATACTTACTCATTAACTTTATCTAAAACTAGGACTCTTTCTGAAATCCTAACCATTATGGTAATGTCACTTATGCTTAGAGAATACCCTAACCTCTAAAGTTATCTAAACCAACCTTTGATACCAACTATAAGGCCTCAGCCATAAACCTTACTTAATCTTGAGTTATTACAAGATTACACATTGAGGATCTTTTCAGGTTTAGAGTTTTAGATAATTAGATCATAAAACTTGCATTACATTCCACATTTAAACAAAGTGGTTAGATAAAAGATAGTATTCATTTTTCCAATCAACGGAAACATATTTAAAATAAAACATGGATTCTTTCTTGACACATCCTTGACACTATCATAGTATCATGTACCATTCCCTTGACCTGTGAAAAACATTTCAAAAACTTGGGATGAGCATAAAAAGCTCAGTAAGGGATATAAAAAATATGGAAAGGAAACATGAGTACATGTATACATAAGAATGAAATCATACTTTACCCATAAAACATAATCACTTTAACATACCTCAAAAATCATGAATAAATCATAGAAATCATAAGACATAAAGGTAACTTGAGGCATTCATAACATTCTTACGTAGGGAGTAACCCTCTTGGTTACGTTTGGAATACTCATCACAGTATATTCCCTAAATCTCTTCGGAGAAACCTTAATGTTTAACCCCTTCGCGTTACCCAATGCATTGGAGAGCTATATCAGGCTCACCCTCCCTTAGTTTATCACGGAACCACTCGTCTTCATAGCAATGCCCAAGAACCATAACATAATCTTATCACATAAAACATGCATAAAGGAAACATAACATTTCCACCTTTAAATAACAAGATATCAATACAACACATTGATATAAAAACATTATGAAAACCATTTTCAATACCAAAATAAAATAAAAGTAAAACATGGTATTTATTTTCTTTTAAAAAGAAGGTATGGCCTGGAGAGGAAGCCGAAACTCAAATAATGGTCACGTTGGTGGAGAAGTCGTTGTCGCCGCATATGTACGACAAAAACATTCCCTTTTGTCATTTAGTAAAATTCTTCGTATAAAAAAGATTCCTTTTTGGATAAACGTAAAAGTCAAAGAGGTTTATACACCATATAAAATAAGGTTGTGTATAAAACAAAATATGCCTCAATGAATGGAGATTGAGACGAAGTCCCTTACAAAGATGGTATCCTTGGTTTAAGGATAAATCAATTACATAATTATGTGTGACAAACCAATACACCAAATATAAGTGGATATTAAGTGTAAAACAATCAGAGGTTATTCACACATATTAATAGAACGACATATTCAAGGAGTACAAGTTTATCCCAAAGAATCAAATTTTGGTTAAGAAGTTCCCTTGCAAAGATTTGACAGCCTTACGGCGTCACTACAAAATTCAGAAAATGAGTTGATAAGAGACAAAAAGGGTATCTCATCACATGGAAATAAAATTTAAATCAATAAGGATATAGAAGAACATATCCCAACATAATATTATGTGAATTAAAAGACATAACAAAATAAGTCTTTTAAAAAGAGGAGGGTGAAAGGTTCCCTTACAGACTTGGGTAACTTTCGAAACGTACACCCCATTGAAGAAGGGTCATACAATAAATATGTAAATACCCATAAATGAAATTATATTACACAAAGAGTATAATAATGGGAAGTACATGCACCATTCAAAGGAAATGGTGGTAAATGTAGCATAAATCTCACGGGACTAAAAGTGAGATGAAAAATCCCTTACGAAAATTTGGCAGCCTAACGGCGCCACTTAAAACTTCCAAAAATGGATTGATGATATCAAATAGGGTCTCTCATAATATTACAATAAAATGTATAGAAATAGGGATATAAAATAACATACCCCATCATAACAAAGAGGATCTTAAAAGATGTGACATAAAGGAGAGTACTTAAAAAGAAAGAGAGAGGTTAGATCTCTTACGAAAATTCGGCAGCCTAACGGCGCCACTCAAAACATCCAAAATGGATTGATGAGATAGAATAGGGTCTCTCATGATATGAACATAAAAATTACAGTAATAGTAGTATAAAATAACATCCCAATCACAAGAAATATTAGCTTAAAAGGAATGACATAAAAGAGTGTACTTAAAAAGAAGGAGAGGAGTAGGATCTCTTACCTCGTGTCCGACTTGACTCGATCGTTCTTTAACATCCTGAATAATAAACTTTAGTTAATTTATACTTGATTAAGAACCTTTTTCAAGTTCATTATTCATTTTATATCACTTATTTCCATGTTATAAATATTATGTAATCATTTAAGTTAATCATGTTTGTTTTGTCGATATTTGGTTCTTAAGTCGAAAGTGGACTTCTTACAATTACATGTTGTTTGTGTGGTCAAAGGTTCATTATATCCAGAATGATATTCATGATTTGGATATCATATATATCATATATACCCAGAATATACATGTATTTATAATATTATGTAATCATTTATAGGTAATAAATGAAATGCACCGTTCATGGAGACGGTAAGCCGTACGTACACATGAACGCTACTTTCATTTCTATGTCATATTAATGGAATTAAAACTAAATAAGAGGTATGTATATTTTAATTCCAGAATTATATTCATCATTTATATGTAACATAAATAATATATAATAACTTTAAATACATCCTTTATACATACCACATATGGCATTAACGAATCAAATCACTTTGAGGGGGCGGTAGTCCGCACTTCCTAAAATGAAATTATCTTGTTTACCCACAATGGAAACCATAAAGGTATGCCAAAAAAGAAAAAAACATAAGCTTAAGTAAAACATAAACATATTATATATCATATATAAATATATTGACATCTTAATGTCCACCTTTTAAGGTGTTATATGAGTGTTGAACAATCATCGTTTCGTGAGGCAGAAATTCACCATCCACAGAAACAGTATGTTATTTAACCATTTTATGTAGGTGTGTGTAAGTGTAGCTCGAATGATTCTTATAAAAACATCCTAGTATACTTAGGATACTGGATTTGTTACAAAAGAAATGAATAAAAAGAGTTTAGGGGGTTGGAAAAGAAAAATAAAACAAATAAACACAAGAGAAGACATTACCTTAAAATCGGGTAACTCTTTTTGATTTGAGATCAAAGGCTTCCTTGGGAAGACTTATGCCCAGAGTGAGGCTTATAGGAGTAATATAGGTATGTGGAGAGGAAAAATGAGCAAGGGTTGGCCGAGACAAAGGCTTGAGAGGTGTGGGTAAGGTGGTATAGGTGGGGGCCTTTTATAAGAGGAGAGGAGGGGCACTCTTGTAAAGTTACAAAATGTTACTTTATTTTCAAATGAGTTTCGGATTTTAAAGGTCCCACTTTGATTTATTTCGAGGATAAGGTGATAAGGGTTCGAAATATACTCATACAATAGGTTTTTTACAATTTTAAGTTATAGTTTTAACATTATCTTTTCATTTTATTTAAATCCTTTATTAATGAGGTAATCACTGCATCATCATGATATCATAAATAATTTAATTTATTTAATGTCTAAAAATTATAAAAAAAAATATAATTATGTAGGAAATATTTTTATATTTCTAATGAATATTTATAGTCAAAAATATGACTTGTATAACCCCATTTAAAAATTGTTTTAGTGAAACATCTCATGCTTGTGACATTTTTATTTTAACTTTAAATAAAAAGTTATTTATGTCATTTTCCAACCAAAGTAGCTCCATGGGGTCCCCAAGTTGACCCATGGATTTCCTTGGTCATCCATGACACATCAGATGAGGGTAGTACATGTTTCTAGGTCATTTCAAATATTAAAACATTATTTTTACCTTAAATTACACTAATTACCTCTAATCGCGATTAAGAACATAAAAGTTACTATTCACCAAAAAATTATTTTAATCCCATTGAACTACATTCTACTTCCTAATGAAAACCATGTATGTATGATTTTTTAAATTCAAAACACAGAGGTGACAAAGTTTCATTTAAACGAAAAATCAGTTTCTTTAACTACCACTTAGTGGTTTCACTATTCATCAGAAATTGAAGTTTTTCAGAAAAATACCAAAAACTCACCCTAAGATATATTTGATATTCCGAACTCAAAAATGATGTCTATTTTACAAAATTAAAAAACCTATAAGTTGAATTAATTAATTTAATAATTAATTCTTGCTGTCAAAACAAATATCATTTTTCTACGAAACAATATCTATTAAAAGATTGACACTAGTTTAAGTCCAATTTCAAAGTGAAATTAATTCCAATGACCACTATTGCATTAAATGGTATAAATATATTCTAATTTTACTTTAAAAACAATTAAAAAGATAATCTAATCATATAAATAAATTAGATTAAAAAGAGGTTTTGAATTTAAACACAACATTTTTCACTATTCATTAAAAATAAACTTTATCAGAAAGATACCAAAAATTTACACAAAGTAAATTTTGATGCCTCTATTATAAAGAAGAATTTTATTTTGTCAAATATAACACATAAAATTGTCAAAAAGTGGATTTAAAAGAGGTTCTCCCTCAAAAGGCGGTTAATCGACCTTCTAAAGAACATTAGAATGTTTACGCTTAAAAAATTGAATTCATTCACATTTTTAATCCTCTAACATTTATTGTAAAAAGTAAAAATATTTGAAAAACATATATAATCATTTTGAAGTTAGTTCTGTTCATTCCCGCCATTACAACGGCTAGGCGTTAACTACCATTTAAAATAATATTATTTTATTATTAGAGTGCAACGTAAGATTCCCAAGAAACTCGTTGTTGCGTATTGGGTACGCCATCGAGCAAAGCGTCCCCTTTAAAGTAATATTAATATTTTATTCACAAATATGGATAAATATAAAAATGTCATATTATTTATTTACCTGGGGTGTTATAATATAAGATAAAGTAAATGAATATACAGATCTTTTACATGGATCCATCTGATCTTAATTTATTTCTTTATATTAAAATATTTGATGTGCAACTCTTTGCTTCATAACATAAATTTAAACTATAAGATTTATCAATTATTTACTTTATTTTTACTTCTTATTTATTTAAAATAGTTTTAAGTTACATTTTTGGTATCATATACCCTTAAAAACCAATTAATTAATTTCTATAACTTGGACACCTAACATGTACATTCCATGAATTTTCACAAAACTCTTTAGTTATATCAGATTATTCCATCCTATGGAATCATATACCAACTTTCCTAAATTCACATTTAGGTTTTAATAACCTTGAATGGATACTATAATACATATTATTGGACTATCCAACTAGATTTTCTTCTTTCAATTTGAACATTTACCCACTTGTACTATTAATAGAGAACCAAAACATAATCATCACATGCCTAGTTCTACTATCATCATCACTTTGAGAATATTAAGTAAAATTTATTCAAATCACTCATATTTATGGAACATATAAACCTAAATAAATTACTTTACTAGAATTATCCTTAAAGGATACCTTTAGTCTCACTTAATCATTAACATACTCAATCATATTGAGTATATGAGGGGAGACTAAATTTACTTAAGTAATTTTTCATTTAATTATCTTAAATCCTTAAGTGAATCATTTTATACTTCTCTTAATCTTCTAGATTCACCTATTTAATAACTTTGACTATTGTATACTTAAGAAGGTTTTTTTCATACCATGTAGAATTTCTCTTTCTTAAGAACTTTCATAAAATATGTACCATTCTAAGAAGTTTCTTACATTATGATTCTACTTTTCAAGGATCGTTATCAATGTTACGTTAGATTATTATGATTTTATTACTATAAAAATATGTTATTATCAAATGATTTTCATGTTTTACAAACATTTAATAAGTACTTTTATTAAATATTCTCCCACTATAATGGTGACCACTTTTAAAATCCATTATATCCATTAGTGGTCTAAGATCAATATTTTACTATGATTTGGGTCACTTTAGTATTTATCCCATAACATATATATTTAGGTATGGAATAAAACCAATTAGATCATATATTACTCTTGTATATTTGGGTGGATAAATTTTGTCCTAATACATCAAATGGATTCAATTAACTCTATTCCTCTAGAAACTTAATCCTATTAGGGTATCCCGACTAGGGTAACCCAAATAAAATTTCAAGAATAAGAACCTAATATTATTATGGTAACCCATTTATTATTATCATTACACTAGATAATATATGTTCACCAAGATTTACCATGACCAACCTCATTTGATGACTGGGGTCTTGAAAATTGTTGCCTTGGAAGGAATATGACACTTAGTATTTGGAATGGATTTTTAATCTTACCATCTCATATCTTATTATTCTATTAAAATTTATACATTATTATAATTATTTGTTTTGGAATCCAATTACTTCCACCCAACCAATATGTTAAAACCATATTGATGTGTAACTCCTTACACAACCCATAGCTTGTGTTAGAAACCCAAATAAAAATTTAGTTATATTTAAACATATTCAAATTTATACCACGCATAAGGTATATAAAACACTTTCATGTAATGGATTTGAATAATGAAAAATCAATAACAAATTGGATTTTAAAAAATTTTAAAAATATGGATTTAGATAATGTGAAATCAACAATATCCGCAAGAGTAAACCTGGTACCATAGATAGGCAAACCCCATCTTTATAGAATAAGGCACAAGCCTCTATGCCAATTGAAATTTAATAACATAGTCCCTCTACCTGGGTATAATTTACTCAACATAGATCTTAATTCCATCATAATTCTAGAACCTAACATTTATAAGTCTCAATCAATTACTGAAATCAAGATCATAAATCAATACAATTCTAACTTAAGGTAAAATAAAACTAAATCCATTTTCATACCTAGTATGTAACTCATTTGATGAATGTATGGTAACTTATAATTTCTTTAATAATTTAAAATAAATCATACACATATATTTATAATATAAAAAATTTATAACTATGAATAAATTAACGGTTATCTTTAAAATAAATGAAAAATTCAAATATTTAATCATGAGATAAAAATTTATGAATAATTTGTAAACAAATATAAAAATAAACACTTTATAATTTATTTAACCTTATATAAATTCCATAAATTTCATTATAAACATATTGTATTAATTTCATAATATTAACTCTCATATTATTTTTATATGGAATTTTACTTTAAATATATGATGTTACATGAAATATAAACATTTTATATTTTAATTTCCATAATGTAAACTATTTATATAATCTAAATACCTAATATTAATTATAATTTAAACCTTGATCAAATCAATCATAAAAAATACTTTTGACTTGATTTAATAATTTCCTCAAATTGAGCCTTTAATTTTAACAATTCAAAATTTTAAATATAAACTCCTTTTATGTTTTTTCATATTTTTTTAATTTATAAACCGCACTTATAATTTCAACATAAAAACATTATATTTAAACTATAATTCATTCCATATAAGTTTCACTAATTTAATATAAATAATATACACATTAAATCCATAAATATTTCATCCCATTTAATCATTTTTGTCTAATGTTTTATTCAAATATAGATACATGATAATATAATAGTATTAACTTACCTATTTAATTAATACATACATAATATTCAAATTATATAAATAATATATATATATATATATGAATATTTAAAAGTAATAAAAAATAATTTTTTTATATATTTATTATCTAAACATGAGATATTAATATGGAAATTTCATATTTAATATTGGCCTGAAAATATCTTATTTATAATTCCCAAACTTTTATTTCATAAACTATTTGAAAAATATAATCAAATTAGCTAAAATATTAAATTTTTTACATTTTTTTATTAATTAATATTTTATAATTTATAAGGACTTATCAATAATAATACAATACAATAATAATCATTTACTACAAGGAATATTTCACAAAGTTAGTAATCCTTGCGTATTGAATATCCTATTTGTAAGAGAGTTTATTATTTAAAGTCATTAACCCTTACGTATAGAGTAATGACCCTTATGTATCAACTTAACAATTATATAAAAAATGTAAGACTATTATTTATGGGTAACATAGACTCTTAAACATAAAAAAATATAATCTTATATATCACAGGGATCCAAGAGTGTAACCCTTACTCGTCTAGTCGTATTTGATGATATTTTTTGTACCATCATTAAGACAGATTCTTTATTTTTGTGTAGCTTGATTTTATATCATAGTCTATGATATCAACAATATCATTGTTTATCATACACTTTTTTAATTTATTTCTCCTTATGATACATAATAGTCGTACCCTATGACTAAGAAAAATAGAACCATTAGTTATGATATCCTATATTTTAAATCTTAGAAGAGTGGTCTGGTGGCTAATATTCATCCATGACATATCATACGCTATATTATGACCTCAATCATATTATGATATGCATGTTCACTATGAAATTACTAGAACAACATATTCAATCATTTTTGAATATGAAAATAATACCACTAATGGATTTTAGAGGACCGTCACATGATCTTGGTAGTAGAAGAAACCCATAAAATAACCTGATCTATCATCAATAATGAATCTTTCAGTATGAAGAACATGATATATAAAAAGTAATAGATTATATTAAATTCACTCCATATTTATTCAAATTAATAAAGTGAACTTGATCATGATCACCTAGTGAAAACCATCATACTCAAACCTCCTCAAGGATAACACCAATCACTAAAATCCTCATTTGTAAGTAGAGGATTCCAAAACACCAAATGTGTGCTATAACCTTCTCCACAAAGATTAATTTTATGAATGGATAAAGATAGATTATAATATAGAATCACTCAGTCATACTATTATACACACACATGGAAACAAGAGGATCATATCCTTATATAGGCTTCATTCATTCAATGAAGGGATTTGAGGATTATCATTTCACAACAACCAACATGAGTTACCCATAATGCATGAATATTGGGATTATGATATTTATGAAAAATTGAAATTATTGTTCATTACATAAATGAATCAAAATTTTGATTAATAACCATAGGAAACCACATAGAATAAATGGATTAATCCATACACACAAATCATAATTCTATTGTATTCTATGATAGAGGCATATTTTATCCTTATAAGTTATCATTATATCATAATCTAAGATATAAACTATAAAAATATTGCAGGATATGATGGAGATTATATCATACAATAAAATATACACATTTTAGTGCATTTATAATAGAAAAGATATGTGTTTTTTGCAACTCTGAAAAGAAAACTTTTATCACATTGAGCATAATAGAGGATAAATATGTCATGGTTTCTCAAGCCATGGAATAAATGACATTGATGAAGTCGCATATTTCATACATGATGGTTGATGTTTCATACTCGTTAATGAATGGGTCTGATAATCAAAGTTAAATCAACATTTCAAAAAATATGTTATAACATTTTAGATCAAATCAAATTGATATTGAGTATTATTTCATCAAGGAGAAGGTGGAACATAGTGAGATTTCATTAGAGTATATTTCAAAAAAGGATATAGTTGTGAATTTAATGATGAATCCCTTAATGTATAATGAATTATAATAATTTATATATTTATTTGGGATGTATTATATCCGAAAATATTTTTAATTTTTCTAGATAATTTTACCTTTTTTATTCATTTTCATTTATTGAAAAAATAAGGTGAATAAAAAAGAATCCCTTATTAAATAGGTGAAGTTTTCTATATAAAGGGGAGACTTGAGGAGTTTTTAAATGATGTCTAGAGAAGAAATATTATGTTCATTCACATTATACCAAATAATATAAAGGGTAAGATTAAAGAGCCATTAATAATTGTATATTTGATTATTATTTGTTATTCAAGAGCCCTCATGAAGTGAATTAACTAAGAAGGAGGTTTTGAGTTGATCCTAATTGAGAAATATTCAGTACATTAATGGTGTTTACATCAAGAGGTTGGAGAACACTTAAAAACCTCATTCCATCATATGGTGTAGTGTCTAAAAAACATTCACATTGGAGGAAAGCTATGAATTGTTTCATGAGACAATTAATTCAATGGTATTATAAGTTATTTTATGCTACTGTTATTAAAAACTTGTTTAGGTATGGGTTTGAATCTTGTTGGAGTTGATATGGAATGAAAAGGAATGAATGTTCTATTTAGTAGAAGTATAATTCAACATCAGTGGTATTTTTATGTCATGATTAAAATAATAAATAAAATATTTTTTTACTCTTATATAGGTACCACATATGATAGTTATCTATATTGTTTCATGAAAGAGTTGAGGTAGAGGGTTGGTTTACTCTTATATAAAAGATTCATGCCATAGCATAACTAGTTATGTCATGAAGATGTTTTTAAGGAGTTGTGGGGATAAGGATTCATCATGAATAGAACCTATTATTTTTTAGTTCCACACTAGTTAAGGTATAGGAAAGTACATTACCCAATAATTTTACTCTCTTATCTATAAATTAAGAGTTCATACTAAAAATATTGGGCTATAGAATTTTAATGCTTCGCTAATTTTTTTGAAATAAAGGAACCATGATGTAATCCCATACATCATGTTGTGACTTTTTTTCTTCAAAATATCCATTTTTTTTGTTATGGGGTTTTTAGAGACAATTCATTTTAATAAATTATCCATTCCATAATACATTAATATATAGTAATTCATTGGTTTACTGGTTTTATAGACATTGGATTCATTATGTCGTATTCCACTAGATCTTGTCACAACGTTGGTCAAAGGGGGATGCAATATTTTTGGGATTCAGTTTCCATATTTTTTGGATCTAGACACCAAATTATAGTGAAGGCTATCACACCATAAATTATGATATTTATTTAAATATTATTTAATACACCCTTATAAAAGTGTAATGAAATGGAGAGAAAACTCTAAAATAACTAGCTATCCTTTCCTAGGAGTACCTATATGTGATTGGGGAGAAGAACAATGGTGTACACATGATCTAAACTATGCAAGAATTTTAGGTTGGGAAGCAGAGATTGTTAGTATTTTTGGAACACATATTTCTTTCTTGTAACATTATTTAATGATCATCTTCCTACTTTTTCATTATTCTTATTGATAATAAGATAAAAACATACATTGTGGAACCATAATTGTTGTTTACTAAGGATTAACCACCCTATAATGAGGTTGACTAAACCATGTAAAACCACTTGTGTTGTGTGTGTTATTTATCATTCTATATATTCTCATCACATTTTAAAAAATTAGATTCAATTACACTAACTGGTGATGGGTAAATGTGGATCAAGATTTGGTGTTTTGGTAACCATTGATTCACACCCCCCCAGTGGTGGAAAATGCTATTATCGAGCTATCATCTTTGTTAGTGAATTTTAAGAAATAGTGGATTAAATATCATGTTTTCATGATAAATTGTAATGTCACAATGTATAGTGGGATGAAATTTTAATTCAATACTAAAATTTAAAAAAGTTATAGTTACATCACAATGGGATGACATTATTTTACAGAGTGATAGAGACTAAGTTGTAACTAAATGTATTATGTTGTAATGCATCTAGCCAGAAATATATATAGATATTGAACCTATGGTTTATAGAATTCAAATTTAAATTAGATAATTATTTTTGGAGGTTCTGGTAATGGAGTGAAATTGTGTTGTAATGCGGGTCATTACACTAGTTTAAATACAATAGATTAATTTGCAAGTTTGAATATTTTTCAAATATAGTGATATTGGAATTGTTTTTGGGGAGTTCAATTAAACTTGTGTGAGAATTCTTAAAGTCTTATAGATAATAAGGAGAGTATTGTTTCAAATCTAGAATTATATGAGATAGAAGTTAATATTAGAAATAACATCATTTATGATATGTGTTTGATTTATATTATTAGAGATTAAAGGATAAAACCCTTTATTATTGATGTTTGGATATTTTATTGATATTTATTGAAATTAGTCTAATTGTTACTTATTATTTAATAATTTTTCTTGAAGTAGAGTATTGATAGGAAGGAGTAATTTCAATTTGGTTAGGTAATGATACTTACTTAAATATTTTAATCACATACAATGCAAAGTCATATCCCAGGTAAATTGATACATATTCATTATATAGTCCTTGGATTAACCCTTTTTGGTGAACCAAGTAAAATCATTGTGTTAGTGAATGTATTTTTTTTACTTTAAATTCATTAGTTGTGTGATTAGTTTTCATGGATTCATTATGTTATTTCCAAAGTTATAACAATATCCATTTGAGTTTTAAAATAAATTTTAAACTTTAATATACCCCCCCCCCCTTACGGTGTGTTTGGTCCTATGGTCACAATATTTTTCATTTCAAGAGTTGATCTCAAAGTAAATTTTTATGATGATTATTCAATTTAATTTTCAATATAATTTTTTTTCAAATGATTATTATGTTTTATAGTCATTTAATAAGGGTTTTTATTAAATTTGGTCCTACTGAAATAATGATCCCTTTTAAATTTTACAACATGTTAATTAATGGTTCAACATCAATATTTCACTATAGTTTGATTTAGCATTGGAATTTCTCTAATTGTATAGATATATGGGTAGAAATCCATATCAATTATATCAGATATGAATCTTGTATAGTTGAGTGTAAAATCCTTTCATTGGTCTATCATATAGATTTTCTTAAATCTATTCTTAGGATATATTAAATTTAATAGTTTTCCTACTTAGTATGGCCAAAAAATCATACTTCTATTTGATTACCTAATTTTTAAGGTTAGTTAGTTCCATAATTCCTTACACAAGATAATATAAAAGCACCCAACATTATCATTAACCTTCATGTTTAGATGATTGAGGGCTTGGAAGGTATTTCATTTAGAAATAATACCATATTTAGTATTTTTAAGGTTTTTTAGTATCTCACCATCTTATTCCATGAATTCCCATTATATGTGTATGATTTTTATAATCTATTTTTTTTTAATTTTTTTCCATCGTAAAAATTAATAATTTCAAAGCATATTCATCTATAATACTTTATACAACCCATGATTTGTGTTACCCAAAAAATCCATCTAAATTCACACATATCAAAACACATACCATACATAAGTTATATGAAACCTTTTCATGTAAAGGTTTAGAATCATACAAAACCAAAATCACCACAAGAGTACGTATGGTTTTATAGGTTTCAAACCACACATTTTTATACAGAGCTTAATTCGCTAGTCTAGTGAGAAGTGTAACCCAAAGTTACACTATCCACAGATCAATACTCAAAACCTAGATTAATTTTAATATAATACTAACACTTAATATGTATATAATATATTCAACCATTATATTCTAGCAAATAAACCATAAAAAATTAGAGCCTTGGTTGAGAATTTCTGAAACTTATATCATACCTAGCTTGTAACTCCTTATTTGCATTGTGTCACAGTTATAAGAAGTATTTTAATAATTTAAACTAAATAATAAATTCATTCATCATATAAATATTTTATATTAATTAATTAAATAAAACATCAAATATTCTAAATAAATGAACAATTTTTAAATTTAGACATGAGATAATAATTTATGAATAGTTCAAAAATAAAAAAATATAAACACTTTATAATGAAAAAAACATTTTGGACAATCCATAAAAACATAAATATTTTATATTTATTTAAATATGAACTCTCTCATATTATCAATTTACATGGTATTCAATATGGAGAACTTCATATTTAAAATATATGATATATATGAAAATATAATCCTTTTTTATTCCATGTGAACATTTCATATATTATGTAAATATTTTACATAATTTTAATATCACATATTTCACTTTCTTTAAACATTGATTAAATCCTCCAAAATACCTTTTAAAAGTTATTAAAATAAATTTTAAAAGCATTTAATTTTAATTTTAACAATTCATATTACTATCTATTTACATTTCATAAATTAATATATACTCCTTTATATTTACCCTTATTTTTAATTTAATAACATTTTGTTATTTAATAAATATTTTAAATACACTTTAAACCTTGAATACATCCAAAAAAATATTTTTTTTATGGTTTAAAACCACAGAAACCTTATTGTAGTTTAATATAAAAAATTTATTGGTTCTTACCACATAAAAACCATTGAAAATAAACAGAAATGTTTATTCTTAAGAAAATTAATTGTGTGAAAAGCCTTTATAAGACGTACTTTTGAAACCATTTTATAGTTTTCTTCAACCACGACACGGTTTCCATATGTAAATTTAATTCCCATAAAAAATATGATAATTTTTTAGAGTATTATAAAAATAAATTTTTCTTTAATAAACATAATGTCACATCATGTTTTAAAATAAACCACATTATGGTTCTTTCCAAGTGACAACCATTCCTAAAAGAACCATGATGTTGTTTATTTGGTGAATTCATTTCGACCAAAGTCTTAAAAATTAGTAATTTTAAAACCACTTTATGGTTTTTCTCAAACACATCATGATTTTCCTAGGGAAAATTTATTCTCATACAAACCATGACCATTTTTAGTAAAAGCATCGATGTAAAAAATCAAATTTTTACAATGCTCACTTTTTTTAAACACTATCCATGGCCTTTTTTTAAACATGGTGTTTTTTAATAATTTTTATAAATAGTTCCTTTTTCTCATAATTTCATTGTTGTTATGAAAATCTCTATGAATCATGAAAATTCTTCATAAAATAATTTTTAGTTGTTCGAAAATTCATGTTTCCATATTCATCATCTTTTCAAAACATCAATCCATACATAATAGAAATATTTTTGATACCACTGTTGGATTTAAGTGGGAAATAACATGTCTAAATATAGAGGGTATATTCCACAAGAACCCATTTTCCAAAAGATCCAACAATTCATTTTAATTAAATAATCATAAATGAATAACATACCTTTTCTCTTGTGAAAATAAACCACTTCTTCATTTTCTACACAATTAATGAATATGGATAATAATTATCCAAATTATTTCTTAGACATATTTTATCCACATGATTTTATAAATATCTTATAACTAGAGAATTATTCCCTCTTTTTAATAGTTTACTATAACCACAGTTGATGAGAAAGAGAGAAATGAGAGCTTTAATTCGAGAAGTTTCACAATGATCGAATCACTTTCTCACATTAATCCATTTCAAAAGGTGTGAGTCTATTTATATAATCATCTATAAACACTTCTTGGAAATATATACAGTTCATAAATTTCTTACCATGGATGAAATAATTCATAAATTTTTCATAATATTATAAATTTTTATAACATTCAACAGAACTTTATGTTTACTTTTAAAAAAAATTTAATTATTCATCGGAATGTTTAAACTCTAGATATTATCATATGGTATTGAAAACATATTATGGCTTATTATGTGGAAGAATTTTCGAAATTGAGATTTATATCATACTACATGAATTGAAATGTAATAAACCATGACATAATAACCTTCAATTTAATGTGGTTTACTCTAATACAGACCACTATGTGGCTAAAACCACCACAACATGGTTTAACTTAATTTCATATTTCTATCAATATTAAAGTATTAATTTTTAACTAAAATGTAATTTTTTTTATTTTAAAACGTAATAATTTAAATTAGTATATTATTTTTACACCAAATGAATATAATATGCTATTTTACTATTTAACACGACATTATGTTATTCATGAAAATATTAAAAATCTATCACTTACCTAACTTTTGATTTTTTTGTTCCCAATTTACAAAACTTTTTATAAAAATCAATTTCTAATAATTAAAATTCCAAATATTAATTAAAAATACATAAAATATATATATTATAGTGATGATTGATATTGTTTAACCATAATATTAATATTTTTATTACATCATGAATTACATATACAATGTCATCTTACTTTATATATGCATAAATAATTAATACTCTAACATAATCCTTGAAGAATATTTCAAAATCCACTTCCACTAGGAACCCCTACTAGGCTTGTAGTGATGATTGGAGTGACCCCCAAATCCTACCTCAAATAGGCCCTAGGTTGGAAACTAGAATCAAGAGTATATAATATGTAAATGAGAGGTATTTACCATATATACCCCAGGAACATAAAAAGAAACCCAAAAACAAACACAATAATTTAAAAATAAACCAATCCCATAAAAATCCAAAATAAATGATATGTAAGAAAAATAAAATACCCTAAATAAATCCAAATAAATCTCTTAGGCATCAACTCCCCTAACAAAACCCAATCACCAAGCTATTATTGTCTATATTGATCACCAAACAGGCCCTAGAAACCAGAAAATAATTTTATATATAGGGGTAATCATAAATTTTATATTTAATAGGATCATATCCAAGACCTATTATGTAAATGTGGTATAATAATACTAATGCATCGGTAAAAAATAAAAAAAACCAACAAGCACCTAACAGATCAACTATCACCCAACCTCACCAAGGATCACTCATTATGTAATGCATCTAAGTATGATAAAGTAATATCGACCATATAACATAAATTTTTTCTTCCAACTACTTCCCTGCTAGTTTTTCACTCTCATTCTGAAACATCAAACATTTTATGATCTTAATACCCTCAATGCTCATATCACAAAACATCGTGTTTCATATCATAAACATACCACATATCATAGCCATATCATCCTCATCACATATATCTTCCACCACATATAAATCCCAATACACATATCACATCTCATCAATCCATCACATATCCATTACAATAGGGTATCGTGAACATAAAGGACAAAAATATCATTCCATCGTCCTACCATGCATGATCCCCACTATATCTCATCATACTAATGCCTCATATTGTATTTCAGTATATCACATACTATACTTGTATGATCATACGTATAATCACACCAATACCTCATAGGGTCTATTGATACACCAAGTAAGATTATAGTATGATCGTACCAACTTTGATCCATCGCATACCATACTACACCTAGAAGGGAGAACATAGAAGAAGGAGAATTTATCCAACCATTACCACACCAATCTGGATGTTGTGGAAAACACCCAAAACCCAAAAAAATGGTTTTCAGCAAGTTTATCTAAATCGGTTGGGGTGTATATGAAACCATAAGAAAATACAGGTATAATAAGGAACACATAATTCCAATCTTGTAGGTTCACACCAAAATAGCCTCATCTCCACCCACGAACACAACCACAATCCACCACATTCCACTAGCAACTACTATCACACACCAACCACCATTCTATTTACAAAACAACCAAAGCATCCCACTTCCCATGTAAAATAACCCCATAAATCATTCATGAATACCCATTAAGACACATTATTTTTCTCATTTGTATATTTACCTATACCAACCATATCACATTAATTGTGTCATTTTAATTCCACATTTAATGAAAAACCAATCATGTTATGACCAAAATTTATTTCAATCGTTACCCATTCATTTTATGAATCATTATTTCTTACAACCATGATTTAATTCAATTCCAAACACACACATTTCACATTTTTCATTACTAGTCATATTATTCCACTGTCAGGTAACAACTACATAATCCCACATCAACTAACCGTAACATCATTCCACAAAAACCTCTAATTCAACTCTTTCTAACTGTATAAAGGAAGTTGAAACTTCATTTTACAATCCAAACCATCATCTAAACCACCAGACACCCACAACTATCACTACACATTTCATCCAAGAAAATTCCCACTACCCAACATGTCATGTTATCCTAAAACCAACCATAACAAAATCCCTACCCAGACCACATAATTACGTTAAGAATACAATATCCAATTTCAAGAATAATCACTAACACAACCCCTTTATTTTGCAACAAACAACATTCTATTTTAAATTTCAACACAATTAGTTCAATTAAAATCATTTGGTGATTAAAATTTTATATTCGTTTATTCCAATAGATAAACCACATCATCAACACATAATTCCTAGAAAAAATAACTATTTTTTGTAATAAAAGACAACAAGAATATAGAATGTGAGAAATATAATGGAAATGATTAAACATGTGTGAAACACACCTTTCCCAACAATGCATTTAATTTTGTATCATTTTCTTTTTTAGTTAAATCTAAATCATCCACCCAAATAAAGAAAAATCATCTTAATTACATATTATAAAAATGTAGAAGAGAGTTCATGAATCCCATACCTCAACTAGATCTTTATAATGCACTATGTGTGAGAAAGAGATTAAGGAAAGACCAAAACCGCATAAGGGAACCCTCAATCTAATGGAACCATAATGATTAATCATCAAAATCAAGACCCAACACCCTTTAATTTGAACCAGCACTTCTATAGAGAAATATCAAGTGGGGGATGGGGAAAACCTAAGAGGGGAATAAATGGAATCACCTTGGATCACCAAAAATTGATCTTACATATATGGGGATCCAATAAAAACAAAAGGGCTCTAAAAGATCTCCCAAAAGTGTTCCTAAATTTTTCACGGGTTTAGAGAAATAATGGAAATAAAATGGAATTTATAGTGGAACCTAAAAGAATACCAAAGATGGAAAACATACGATCATGGAACAAATATATAGGTCATGATGTGTAAGGGTTGGGATTTTAAAAAAACATGGTGCAACCTGATAGGACACGACATGATAGGTCTAGTTCAAGCAAATATCAACAAATTACCCCACACATAACCCTATTTAAAACTAATTCAACCACTATATTAGATAAAACTAAGGGGAGGGAATTTCATAATGCTTACCTCCATGGCGTAGAATCTAGCCTCTTGAACCAAACCATAGTGCTGCAACACCCAAAATTATCGGGCCACCAAAATCATCTATTAATTTTCCCACATTTTAGTGATGGGAACCACACTACAAAACTGAACTCTTTTATTCATCTTGATCGACCCTATACCATGGAAACAATGTAACCCAAGTTCCACAATGGAGGGGCCCTAGAAATGGAATAACTACTGAAATCAAACCCCCATGGTCCGAAGCCAATGCCACAACATAGCCAGACCTTCCGTTTAGTCTATCATGGTGTCACATATCCTTCCAAACTTCAAAACCAACCCTAGACTAAAATTTAAAGTTAAACACCACCCTACTTCCTCAAGAATCCTCCTGGAATCTCTAACACCCAAAACGTACAAAGTAATGGGTCAAGAAGGTCTAATGTGTTACATTATATACCTGTCAAACAATTCTTATCCTCTAGAATAAAAAACTACCCTAGAAGGAAATATAAATATACAAACAACCATGAACTCCCTTATATATTCCTCTCAAATTAGATGACGTCATTATCCAAGCATAATAATAAGAGAAATATACAATTTAATAGAATCAAAACTAATTAAAATATTACATTATCAAGTTAAATTAAAATTCAAATAGCTTAGTATAATGAGCATAAATTAGTGACACACATTCCCGCATACCATCCTCCATACCACCATGCCTCCATAAAACTCAAACTAAGGTAATAGATTGCACTCACATCACCTTCTACGGATGATCCTGAATCTAAATTGGAAACACTATGAATGTTATTTCATCATTGAAATCCAATGCAACCCAATCAAGGATATGAGAATCTTCATAATGACATATCCATATCTACAACATATGGAATATATTAAGGATATGATCCATTTGTGGAGGATTCACCAACTGATAAACCACCTCTCCAATATATTACAACACCTAAAAAGGACCAATAAACTATGGAGATATCTTACTCCCCCATCAAATATTTACTACCCATAATGAGGGGAAACCATCAAGAACACATGATCTCTAACCTTAAACTCTAGAGTTATCCTCTTCTAATATGAATAAGACTTATAAAGGTTTTATGCTACCTTCATCCACTCTCGAATTATCTAATTATTATCAATCATGTTATTCACCTCATAGAGTCCAAGGACTAACAAATCCCCAACCTCAATCCAGTACAATAGCTATCAATAAGGCTTTATATACAGTGCATCAAAAGAGTTCATGTTAATGGAAGAGTGGAAGATGATGTTATAAGAAAACATGATGATGGAAAAGTGTCCCGCCCCAGATCCACCAAAATCTAGGATACATGCCCGCAACATATCCTCCAGTATCTAGATAGTACACTATATATATCCACCCATCTAAGGATGGAAAGAAGTGCTAAGGAGAAACTGGAAGTCAAAATAATATTATAATATCTCCAAACCCATGATATAAAATGAGTATCTTGATTAAATATTATAAACCTTATTACCCCATGGGATTGAACCACCTTATCCATATAACTCCTCTTCATAACTTACACAACACATAACTCCCTGAGGGATAGGAAATGGCCTAAATTTGTCAAATTTTCCATTATCACACAAATAGAATCATATCCCTTGAGATCGAGGAAACCTGGTGACAAAATCCATTGATATATCCTCCCATTTCCACTTGGGATCATCATTTAGCTTCATCAAACAACTCAAAACAAGTTACTAAACATTCCCCTACTAATACACCAAGCACTATGATACGAACTTGACTATTGGCCACTTCATCCCAACCCACCAAAGGTAACCTATTAAGGCATGATACATCTTGGATCTACTAGGATGAACTGCCATTTACAAGTTATGGAACTCATAGAGATCATCATTGCACATTTCCAATAGAACAACAACATCCCCTAAGACATCATTAAATTTTGATCATCCTCAAACCATCCCTATAAAGTGACATTATAGATGAAATGATCCTACAAAACCTCTACCTTTGAGTTTCTCCACTAAGAATCCTCTACCCATTTCATTAATTTGGACCTCACTATCATCCAAAATTGGTGATGTAATACCCCAAAACCAGCAAACTAAAGTTGGTTTTTATTTTACTATATCAGCACTAGATATAAGGGATTGAATCCTTAAGGATCAAATATTTTATTAGTATTGGGAGACTATATACATATAATATTATCACATTATATCTAAAAATAATAAATATAACTTAAAAATTATTATTAGAAATTTATTTTTTCTTCTAGTAAAATATATGAATTCATTCATAGATCCATTATTGGTATCTTAGGGAAAGGAAAACATAATAAAAGATGATATTATATGATCTGTAATGAAAAGACTTAAATAGAAGATACCATAAAATAAATAAAGTGTGAATAATATGGAAAAGATAAATAATAAGGAAATATGTCATACAACTAACATCAAAAAAGGGGGAATAAATCCATGGATGACATAGAAACAAAAATAATCACATAGATAAAAATAAATAATTTCATAATAATATAATTCAATATGTATGACATCATAATCTTACTGTCAAGGCCTTGATCTAATATATCATATGTAAATAGGTGAGAAGTACACCAAATACCCCAATTGGTTTTCCTCATGAACCCTACTCTTTTATTGAGGGGCTATAACGGGGTATACCCATCACTTACTAAGTGTAATAAATTCATCATATAAAAGGAGTGAATATCAATTATATAAAAAATATTTATAAACATTCATATTGAAGAACTATCATACAAAATGTTAATATTTTACCCAATCGATAAATATAACAACATGATCATAATACATTAAGAGACATAAGGTGGATATTAACATTATAGTATATCCAAAATAAAGCATAAGATTCTTCCAACATTGTTGGAATATATGAAAATTATTTTACTAATATCACTAGAATATTTCTTGAGGAAAATACACTTTTCATTTTCAAATCACTTATATAAAAATATAAAAATATCCAGAATATTAAGGAAAATTATTTTAATAGAATCATAGATACATTTAAAGGAAACTTCATGGAAAATAATAGTAATGATGGTAGGAAAATCAATTTTGGGGGTAAAAACTAAAAAAATTATTCTATTAACACCTTTGGGAAAAGGTACCTCATTCGAAAAATAATAAGAATAATCCTTTTAATCTTTTTTATAGAAAGTAATAAATGGATAAAAATGAATTTATAAATCATTATATAAAAGTAAAAACATTCTTGAAAATGTTATTTTGATCATTTTGATTAAAAAAGAAGGTAAATTTGGAACTCATGATTTAAACCCTAATAAATAACTATAGGAGAATAAAATATATTATGTTTAAGATAGAAAGACCATATAATATTCTATAAGGGAAACAAAAGTGTAAACAATATTAAATAAGGATGATATTGTGAAATAAACTCTTTTCTCAATTCTGAATGGATTTACATGTTCTTTTAACCTCCTATATAATAAATTTATATTTATTATAATTTTATCCTAGAACTCTGTAAAATAATAAAATATACTATATCATCCACTTATTATAGAATCACCATCTCTAGTAACTCAGATTCTGTGTTTATTACATTGGTATAAGATACAAGGGATATCATCCCAAATGACTGATCAGTTTAGTAGTCTTGATCAACTATATATATACATTATTCCCATATTTCTTTGGAAATATAGAACAAATAGTATAAGAAAAATTATCACATCCTTGACATTAATTATAAAATCATTCTTCATATTCTGGGGAAAGGAAAACAAATAAAGGGTGATCTCATATTCTCATTAAGGTATATGTTCAATGGAATCTATCATAAATAAATATGTCATAGTTAATATAGAAGGTAAATAACATAAAATGCATATCATTTAATAAATAACTTGAGTAGAAAATGCATCCATGGATAAAATAAATATTGTAATCTCATGGATAATAATAACTAAATTTTCAATAGAAAAAATAATTAATGTTAGACATCATGATCTCAGAAATCATGGATTCTTAATAATCAAGGACTTGTTCTAAGATATTTTACTCGATGGGTATGAATACACCAAAAACCCACTTAATAAGGTGATCCAAATGATTAGTCTCGTGAGACCTATTGATGTATCGATGGGATGTCTATTACCAGGCCACACCCATTATTACAAGTCCAATGAATTCCTCATATATCGAATGATTATTTTATTTCATAAAAAATATTCCTTATTAACAAATATATGTATTGAGTAAAAAAATATATAATATTAATATTTCCCCAATTAGTCAAATAATGTTCATAGTAAAACACTATATATAGAAATGGTTTACAGTTTAATAAATAATACCAAACATTAAAAAATAATATGGATATTTAAGTGAAATGTAATGTCAAATGACATATTATCATAAGAAATTTAATGTTTTAAGAGAAAGTTAATGGCCAAAAATTTAATAAGACGTGAAATATGACCATCGATTCATTATAAATGTAGTTTTTTTTAATAAATTCATTTCTTTTGGATAATAAAATAAAATTGAAGAGAAATATTAAAATAAGTTTTCATTAAATTTTTTGTTTGTAAAACCATTAAAAACTTGTATAATAAGCTAAATATCATGAATAGTTATGGTGGTGGGAATGTGTATTAACATTGTATACGTTAAAGAAATATTCCTTTTGAATTTTTGTAAATAAAGGTGAAATATACTATTTTAGAAAACATTAGAAATATTACATTAAGCCCATATAAAAAATAATTGACAACTTAAAATTTTCATTAAAAAAATATAATTAAATAAAATTTGCCTTTGTAAAAAAAATTTAAATCTGGAAATGCAGGAAAAATATAGACAGCTAAATAGAAAAATAAGATTGAATTTTATTAAAAACATTTATTTGCTTTATTCAAGTTTCAAATAGAGGAAAAGTTATAAGAAAATATAGAAACTACTTAAATATCCAATGTATAATAAAATAGAATAATATTATGAAGGATATTTTATAAGATTAATTCAATGAAAAAATATATACAATCTTAGAAAAATTAGATTTTAAAATAAATTCTTACATATTTGGTAACATTTGTATTGTAAAATATTTAAATAATAAGCTTAAATTGAAACATTAATAATTATACATAAATATATATATAAAAAAAGGTTCAGTATATACACCACATAAAATTAAATAGGTTCATAATACCAAATATGTCTCAGAGTGGAAATTGAGATGGAATCCCTTACCTCAAGTTCAACTTTCCTATTAAGTGATTTTAACATCATGTATAATAAATATTGATTTATTATAATTATATAATAGAACCTTATAAATATATATAATATCATTTATGATCCATTTATGATATCTTATCACCCATTTGTTAAAAGTCTTTTACTATTATCATAATTTCGAGTGTTAACTAATTCATTTTTCATGAGAAATTGGTTCGGTAGTCCGATCCTTTTACATTAATTATATTTAAATAATATCCAGAATGTTAATAATGATATGAATATCAAATATATTCCTTATATATATTTATATATATATATATATATCCATCCATAAATTATAGAGGTATAAAAATGTATTAACCATTCATAGAGAAGGTAGAACGTATGTATGCATGAATGTTGATTTCACTTTTTGATGAATTGAATGAAATAAAGGTAAATAAAAATCCACCTTTATAGAATCATTATTATATATTATATATTTATTAAATTTATCCTTATTACCATCCATGTAAATTGTAAATGAAAAATGGATCACATCACTTTGTGGATGTGGTAATTCACACATACAAATGGGCGATGTTATCATTTTATAACGGAATGGAAGGTAAGAAGTTATTTATGATATTATAATTAAATAATAATAATAATTTGATAAATATAATATATATTCATTAGATCCATATTTATAACCATCCAAGTAAATAGTGATGAAAAATTCATTACACTGCAATATGGAGAAGGTAAGTCGTACGTACACACGAATAATGTTTTCGATTTTCTTATGATATTAAAGATATGTAAAATGGATTTACCATAATAATAATAGAATATCCGTATATTTATGATACTACATTTGTTATTTGATAATGTTTAACACATTTTTTTGGAAAGTTTAATAATAAATAAACTTTAAAGAGTGGGTAAAGATGATTACCTCTTCTTCGGTATATTTTCTTTAGATACCCACTTAAAGACACTTGGAATGGTATTTTGAGAAAAAAATAACCTAAAATTTGTGAATATAAAAGTTTTTAAGATAATTCAGTAGGTTTTTGTTGAGTTATATTTCTCAAGAATGTATAAAGAAAAGATAGAATGGGTTTCCTTTTATAAGTGAGGGGAGGGGCACTCTTATAATTACTTAATGTATTAAATTAATATAAATTATTTTTCATTAAAAAATGGATAAAAAATAATATAATTTAAATATAAGATAATCATGAGTCTAAATAATCCCATAAATTAAAATTTTTACAAGTTTTATATTTTTTTACTCATATCTCTTATTTTTAACATTTTTTGACCCTTTTGACAATTACAGCGATAACAATGTTTTTTACTCTTTAGGGGATGAGAAAATTAATGTAAAAGGAAAATTGACACATAAATGGACCATGGTTAATATTTTCAACCATATCCCATTAAATTGGACAAATATGTGATTCTTCTGAATTTTAAATCATTTAAAAAAATATTATTTATTTTAAAATATCTTTATTTTCATTTTGGACATTATTCATTTAATTTGACATCAAAGAAATAAATATAATAAAAGAATTAAAATTTAAACATTTAAAACATTCCAAATATGTTATAGGTGGACACTATAAATCACCAAAAAAATATTACTTTTAGAGTTTTTAAAATCATTTAATTGATTTTGTTTACTGTTTTCACAAGAACTGTGTCGGCATTGCATTAGCATTAAAGATAATTATTTCATTAATAAAAATTAAAAAAAACTAAAATGATAAAAAATTTAAAAATAAAAATAAGAAAATTATAATTGATCAAAAAATTTCTATCCTTATCAAAAAATATTATATATATTAAAATCAAGATAGTGGCATTCTTTAATTTATCCTTCACTTAAATATTATATTGGTAGAAACCATAGATAAATAGTGAAAAATGTCATATTTTATATTTTGGATGATTTTAGACTAAATATACTCATTCATTGAAATATATTCAAGTGTATGATAGACTTTTAATTCCTTTTCACGTTATTTTGAGTTTTAAATTGTCTGATTTACACTTTTCTGGGGTGATAAATTTTACAACTCTTACAATTTATTAAGGCTAAAAAATTAAGGGGACCTATTTACCAGAATTAAACTGACTAATTCCAAATATAGAATCAGTTTTTATCTAATTATATTCAAATAATTTTAATAAATTAATTTAAAAATCAACCCACAAAATGGGATGAAAAACAGTTTTCCAGATAAATGTGTTTTTAATCCTAAAATTGACTTATGTCAAAATCATGTGAAATATTTGTCCTAATTGAATTAATAAAATAATTTTAAATTAAATAGAAATTTTATCACTTTAATACCAAATCCATTATATAATTAACTTTTAAATTATTTTATTTGGTGAAAAATAATGACAATTTTATAAAAATCGATATTTTTCACTGTTTACTGAAAAATAAACATTTTTTAAAAAATCCAAAAAATACAAACTAAGATAATATTGAAATTCTTATTTAAAAAATGGGATCCTTTTTATAAAATTAAGTTTCTAAAATTGGTACAAATTAATTATAATATTCATGCACAAAATGCAATAAAAATCATTTTTGAAGAAAACATATTTTTGAAGCATAAAATGGATTTATTCAAAATTGAGTACTTATTTCCTAAGAGTTAATCAATAAATTTAAATTAAATAAAATATTTATACATTTATTTCATAATATTTTTAATATTATTTACACCCTCAAATATAATGGATAGGCGATGAAAGTAATATAATAATATTTTAGTTGTTTGTTATTATTTGTTTACAATTAGTGTTTCGTGTAAAGAAAGTAATTAGAGAAATTAAAATTATTTAATTAAAAATATATCCTAAAATTTTGGGGTTTTATATTTTACCCAAAAAATAATAGTTTTTCCCTCCAAATTATTTCACTCTGATATAAACAATTGAGGATACTTCTGCCACATCAAATCATCAAGTTCCCACATAGCTTCCTCAAACATATGGTTTTACCAAAAAACATTGACCATATGAGTGGTATTATTTCAGATAAAATTATATCTTTGATCTATAATATCCACTAGTTTTTCCTCATAATTCAACTCTTTCTCAAGTGGTATGACCTCTAAGTTCAGTACATGTGAAGGATTGGGTATTTACTACCTTAGGAGAGATACATGGAACATATCATGAACTTGAGATAGATTCAGTGAAATCACCTTAAACATTATACAATCCCTATATGATCAATAATTTCAAAGGTATAGATACATATTGAGCTTAGTTTTTCTTTCTTTATAAATCTCATAACATTATTCTATAATTTCACATCTTCCTTCTATGCTTTCTTACTCCTCCCATGGAGGGATGGTAGAACATTTATATAAGAAATATAAGATATGTTCCCTATCCTCGAAATTTCAATATCTATATTCTTAAAATAAATAAATATTTTATCCCTTTCAATCATCAAGTTATAAAAACTAGCATGGACTTTCTGACTCAGAGCATCAGCTGCCTCATTCACCTTCCCAGTATCGTAATGTATTGATCTATCAAATTCTTTGATCAACTAAAACCCCCTTCTCTAGTGAATATTCAAATATTTTTTTATAAATATAAACATCATGATTTTATTATTTCTATATATGTCCCACATTTCACCATACAGATAATTTCTCCATATCATAAATGAAAAAATTACCATTTCTAGCTTTAAATTAAAATTCAGGTAATTATACTCATGAATTTTCATTTGAAGAGAGATATTAGCTGTCACCATATAATTTTTCATGAGGATTCATCTCATTACCTTATTTGATGTATCACTATATGTCAAAAACCCTTCTCCCCTACAACGTAGTATCAATATATGTGTGTTGAAAAACCTTCTCTTTAGTTATTTTATATTATTATTTTATTTATATACCCGCAATAACTTTGATACCTTTCATGTCCACATGGTGAGTGGATTAGATAGTTGTGATAAATATCTCATAATGAGTTTATAGAATCCATCTAACCTAAGAAAACAATGTATCTTAGTTATAATTGTTGGCCTAGGTCATTTTTAAATAACTTATTTCTTTGAATAATATACTAATATTCCCTCACTTGAAATTATATGACCAAAGAATGAGATTTTTTATAGCCAAAATTCAAACTTGGTAAATTTGGAATATTGATTCTCCATCCTCAAGGTCACCATCACAATAATAAAATCTTCTTTATGGTCTTCCTTTCTCTTCGAATATATAAGAATATTATCTATAAATACTACCAAAAACAAATCAAGGTAATTTATAAAGACTATATTCATTAAATAAATTAATCTATTATGATAATTGGTAAGTCCAAATAGAATTACTATACATTCAAAATTAATATACCTACAATGAAAGGTTGAATTCTTTATATCCCCTTTCTTCATCCTTAGATGATGATATCTAAATTAAAGATCAATTTTAAAAAAATGTTGATCTCATCATAATTATTCAAACAGATCATCGATATAGGGTAAAGGATACTTATTCTTAATAGTGATCTTGTTAAGTTCTCCATGATCAATTAATAGACACATTGACCCATATTTCTTCTGAATAAAAAAAAATTCACACTATAGTTAATCACTAGACCAAATGAATTTATTATCTATATATATTGAAGTTTCACTTAAATTATGAAAAATCATTGGGTCCATTCTATATAGATTATTCGAAATTGGTATAGCACAGGGTATGAGTTATTTTCAAAACTCAGCTTCATGATTCAGGTAAGAATGTTAAAATATTCTATAAATACATTATCAAACTCACATACAATATGAATATCATCAATTTTGATTTTTCCCCCCAACTATATGAGATAAAAATACCCCATGAATAGATATAAAACCCATAAGATGTAAGTAATTCCCATTGGGAGTTTAGGTTCATATTGCTGTTGCTAGACTATTGTAAGTTCATTTGGAATATCGAATAAATCTTTCTAAATCCAAGAATATTTTTTTGATGGATTAAATATTTTATTAAACTACCAATGGATTAGTGGTTTCATTAATAGATAGAGTCTTGTATCATTTGAAGTGATCCAACATAGGTGAATCATGTTTTCGAAAAATAGGTTTCTCCATACAGTCAAGTTTATTCTTCATAACATAGGTTGAATATACTATTGTTACCATGATCTACTCAGTTCCAACACTAATTATAATGTATTTATTAGTATTAAAATACCTACATTTTATATGGGTTTTTATTAGGTTCCATCACTAAATAATGGCACACACTAAGTTATCTCATAATCAGCATGAATATTGAGACATAAAATAAAAAACCCTATAATGGTAAAAGTCTTCAAATACTTATAAAGGATAATAATAATTCTCATATTAGATATTATTATTCAAAATATAGTTCCCATGTTTTTAACTAAACATACTCTGATACCAACTTTAGTATCCCCAAATCCAGTAACCCATATTGAGTTTCTAATTTATTACTTTGGCATAAGATATAAGATATTTCATCTTGATGGACTAATCATTTTAGTAGCTTTGAATAACCAAATTAATTTAAAATTACCATATTATATTGAAAATATAAAATACATTGAATAAGATATATTATTGGATCGTTGATTTTATTCTTAATATCCTTCTTTATATCCTATGTAAAGGAAAAAAATAAAGGGTGATCTTAGATGCTCACTAAGGGTTATGCTCAATAGAATATATCATGAGTAAATAAGGAATAATCAATATGGAAAGGTAGATATCTAAAAACTCATTTCATTCAATCAATAACATGATAACAAAATCAATCCATAGATAATATCATTGTAGTAATCTTGTGGATAATAATAACTAAATTCTCAATAAATTAAAAGCTTAATGTTGGAAAACATGATCTCATACATCATGATATCCTTACCATAAAGTCATTATGCTAATACAGGTTAATCATTTGTTAGGTATACACCAAAAACTCATTTAATAAGGTTATCCAATGGATTTGTCTCATTAGACATGTAAATGCATCGAGGGACTATCTATAACCAGCCCTACTCTTCAGTGGATGTCTAATTCATTCCTAATATATTGAATAATCAATTTAATTCATAAATAATATTCCTTATTAAAAATATCCATATTGAGAAAATTACATGGAATATTAAGATTTCCCCAATTGATTTAATAACTTTTATAGTAAAACACCATATGCAGAAATGGTATACAATTTAAGAAATAATCATATCCATGATACAAAGAATATAGATATTTAAGATAAATTTAATTTCCAATGAAAGATGATCATAATAGAGTAAATGTTTTTAGATAAATTTGATGACCGTAAAATTATTAAGAGATAAAATATGGCCATTAATTCATCATAAATATAGGTTTTGTAATAAATTAATTTATTTTGTAGAATAAAATAAAATAGAAGTGAAACATTAAAATAAGTTTTAATTAAAGAATTTTATTCTTAAAGTAACTAAAATACTATATAATAATCAAAATATCATAGAATATCTATATAGGTAGTAAGTTCTATTAATTAAATATAATTTAAAAAAATCCTTTCAACTTTTTGTAAATAAAGTTGAAAATGACCCTGTTAAGAAAAAAAATAATCATTTTCCTTTAAAACTATGTAAAAATTAAGGATAACTGAAAATTTTCTTAATCAATCATTTTAGTACATAGTAATGAACTTTGTAAAAAAATGAAAAATATGGAAATGAATGAAAAATATACCTGATCAAATAGAGAAATAAGATTGGTTTATCTTTAAAACATTTCTTTGTTTGATTAAACTTCCAAAGATAGTAAAATTTGGAAGAAAGCATAGAAAATTTTAAATATAATAAGTCCTAGAAAAATGATATGTTAATTAATTCCATAAAAATGAGATTATAATATTCCTTCAATGAAAAAATATAAGCCATCCTAGAAAAATGAGACTTTAAAATAAATTCTTCTCAGTTTGGTAACTTTTAAATTATATCCCATTAAAAATTAAATTAATACTTTAATAATCATGAATAAATATATATATATATATATATCATATATCTATTATATACACCACATAAAATTAAATATGTGCATAAAACCAATAATCTCTCAATTGAGTTGAAATTGAGACGAAATATCTTAAAACAAGTTCAGATTCCCGCATAAGTTCTTTTAACCTATTGTATAATCAAATTATTTTTATTATAATTATATAAAAAACCATATAAATATTTATAATATCATATAACCTATTTTTTAATAATATTTTATTATTTTCACTGTTTTGGGTGTTAACTGCTTCGTTTTTTATGTGAATTTTAGTTCGGTAGTTCAGGTCCTTATAATTTGATTATGGTTAAATAATATCCAAAATATTAATCATGATCTAAATATAATATATATTAATTATATATATATATATATTCATCCCTAAAATTTAGAGATATAAAAATAAATTACACAGTTTATGGAGATGGTAAGGCATATATATGCATGAATGTTGTTTTCACTTTTTGACATATGGAATGAAAGAAAGGTAAATAATAATTAAAATATAAATAATAATTATCATATCATATATATAAATTTAATATATCCAAATTACCATCCATTTAAATCTTAAATAAATAATGGATCAAATCGCTTCGTGGAGGTGGTAGTCCACACATACAAACGAGTGGTGTTATCATTTTCGGATGAATTTTAAGGTAAGAATGTAGGGGTGGTATTATATTTTCAGAAGTATAATTATGTCATAAATTTCATATGTATTAATTATCACTATATTTATAACCTTTCAAGTAGAAAAGGTGATGAAAAATGAATTACACTGCTATGTGGAGACGGTGAGTCGTACTTATGCATGAGCGATGTTATCACATTTCTTAGAATGGAATAGAGATAGAAACTAGTTTTACCATAATAATAATAACCTCTTAGTATATTTATGATATTGTAGTTATCAATTTGTTATGGTTATAATAGTTATAGAGGAATTTAAAAAAGAAATAATCCTGAAATAGTAAGTAAAGATGATTACCACTTCTTCGGTAGACTTCCTTTAGACCCCTTCTTCAATACCATTATAATGGTCTTTTAATAATATTATCACCTGTAATATGTTTCTATATAAGTTGATAAGATAATTATTTAGGGTTCTGTGGAGCTTATTTTCTCAAGAAGGTGTAAAGAAAGTAGATAAGGGGTGTCCTTTTATAAGTGATGGGAGGGGAACTCTTGTAATTACATAAAGTATTAAATTAATATTAATTAATTTCAGTGGAAAAATATTTCCAAATTGAAATAATTATAATATAATATTCTTATGAGTCTAAATCCTATCATAAAATAAGATTTTTATGGGTTTTGGTTATGTTTTTACCCTTATCTATTTTTTAACCATCATTAACACTTTTGGATATTACGCTAATAATAGAGTTTTTTACTCTTTTGGGGTAAATAAATTTACTGTAAAAGGATGTGACACAAAAAAATGGAGAATTTTTTAGATTTTTAACCATATCCCAAAAACTTTTCTTATTATATGATTTTTATGAATTTTATATCATTTAATAAAATGGTATTTATAAAATATCATTAATGTAATTTTTGACACTATTAATTTAATTAGACATTAAAAATATCAAGATAACAATGTAATTAGATTATAAAACATACACATATACCTAATATTTTATATGTATTTATATTATTGTGGCACTATAAATCACCCAAAAATATTACTTTTATATTTTTTAAAATCATTCACTTGATTTTTTTTACTACTTTCACAAGTTCTCTGTCAGCGTTGCAAAAGAATTTAAGGAAATTATTTCATTAATAAAAAATATAAATAATTTATTTTTTTAAATATTTTAAATAACCATTTATAACCATAAATAAGTTTTTTTATCCTTATCACCAAATATTATATATATTAAAATCAAGAGAGTGACATTTTTTTCATTATCCTTTATGTAAATATTATAAAGGTCAATATCAAATAAAAAGGGAAAATGTTATATTTTCACATTTTTATTGATTATAAATGAAATATGATAATTAAACTAAATATCAGTAATTGTTGGATTTATTTTTATTACCCTATCACATTATTTTCAACCATAATTACCTAATTTACCCTTTACCGATGTGATAAATTTTATCATTTTTAATGTTAATAATGTCTAAAAATAAAAGGTACCTATAGTGATCCAATCCATTTACACATATTGTTACATGAATTTTAATATAAATAAACATTAAATGAAAAGAAAGGATCTAAATTCCTAGGGTCTACTGAAGACTAGGTACGTAATTAGAAAACATGAAACTAGGATAAAAAATCTTTATATTAATCTACTTAATGAGATCCTAACTCCCTTTGTGCTCCTATAATTTCATATGATAACCTAAGGAATACAGAAACAAAATGGGTGATCTAAAAACCCTAGTAAGGGAATAAACATGGAAAGGAAGCATATCACATGAGTAGAAAGGCATAACATGATAATATAAAAGGCATGGATCATGAATAAACATATAGAGGAATAACATATAGAACATGGAATAATATTATAATGGAATTATATGAATGTGGAAGAAATATATATCATGACATAAACACGAGTCAAGGATAACTGCCAAGATGATATCACATAGTAGATAGAGTCCTAAAATGGATTAGGTTTACTCTAAAAACCCGTACAAAACATCTCATGATACAAAACATTATCTAATGCATTGGAGTGTAGTTTAGGTACACCCATCATAACATGTACATGAATATGGGTTCTACATAAAGAAATATAACATATTGAATAAACATAAATGTTACCCATATAAAGAAATGGGTTTCATAATCATGTCACAAGGCATAACCAAAGGGTGTATCATAATGGTATCCATGAAATAAGGTATTAAATCATTATTAGAAATTAATAAAAGAAAATAATAATATATTATGAATAATTATGTTCAAATGGAGTGAAAACATGAAAAAGAGTGGTTAGTTAACTTTAGAAATGTGCCACTTAAGCACAGTTTTAGGGAAAAGAATAAACATACATTAAAAAGGATAAAGGCATAATTATTTATATAAAACCTTAAATTAAATAAAGTGGTTTTTTATAACAAAATGTTTGATTTTGTAAAAAAAAATTCCTAAAATATCTTATGGATTGTACTTGAAAAGGGGTAAGAATTAGAACATTTAACTTTAATTGGGTTAGCTTATCAAGAGGAATTAAAAAAACATTTTAAAAATTTATTTCACCTAAAAATTAAAGATCATTTGAGAAAGATATATATGTTAAAACATATATACATAATATATTATAATAATATAACAATAATGAAGTTATAAATTGAGAAAAGGATATATAATGTGTAAACTAAATGAAATATGGAGGTTTGGAGAGATACCTTACCTTATGTTTGAATGCATTTTTCACTTACTCTTAATATCCTAGATAATAAAATTAGATTCATTAATTAAATATTTAAGAAAATTTTACATCTATATTTTATTTATTATAACTTTATTAATTTCATTCATAGCCATTTCAATTAGTTATAAAGTTCTATTTTGTTGTTTTGTGAGCATTCGTTTCATGGTTTCAAGGTCATATTACTTACATATACTTATGGATATTCTTAAAAAATGGGAATGAAACTCCATAAGTGAAATTAAATGGTGTTCATGAAATTACATAAGTTTAAATGGTCCCATATATCATTTTTTTCCAACATGTGGATGATTCGTTTAATAAAACGTTAATAATAAATGTTTAGATTATTTTGGTGGTTTTTCAATCTCAAACTAGTTTCATTTTAATTAATTTTATGTTCATATACTCTTTATATAATGTGAAACCACATAGAATATGTGTAATTAGTTTGTTTTAAACAATTATTAGTGATTTTAAACCTTCCATAAAGGAATTAGTGGAAAATGAAAACTCATCGTCCATGAAGGCAGTTAACCGGCATAATACAGACAATGGTTTAATTTTTATTTACATAAGAGGATTTGAGAAAAAGGGTGGATAGAATATATTACATTATAAATATAACATTAAATTATAAACATGATACTATAATTATTATTCTATGTTGTTTGGAAGTTAGGGTGAGGTAGAAGAATAAAATAAATTAAAAGAGGTAGTTTGAGAATGTTACCACTTTAATAGTGCCTCCTTGAAGGACCCATTAAGGAACTTAGAATTGGTATTTTGGTGACATTATTCATACATGGATGTGGGGAAGAGTTTATAGAAGATAATTTGAAAGATATTTTTCAATATTCAAGTCTTACAAGGTGTGATGATAAGGGGACGAGAAGGAGAGGGGTTTTTTTGAATATTATATTCATTAGTTTATTATTTTGGCTCAATACTATCAATAGTGTTGATTCTTGAAATAATATGAAATAAATAGTTCATATGAGTTTGAATTAATGTGTTATTACGTTATCCATGACTCAAAACTCGTTTATTTGGATTATAATGTTAAATACTGATAACCATCGAATTTCAATACTCACCAAAAATTCAAATATTTTAGAAAAATGAAAAAAAAAATCACCTGAGAAATTTCCATAAATTTATATTTAAAAATTTTAATCCATTTTATGAAAATAATTTTCTAAATATGAGGAATTAAATTTTTTACTTCAATCCTCATTTATTCAAAAGAAAACTGATATTAATATTATAATCAATTCTATGAACCTTGGAAAAATTACTTATGGTCTCATAAAAAGATATTATAATTATAATAAAACTTAATATTAATTTATAACTCTATTTTATGACAATAAAATTTATTTTAAATAATTATATTTACTAAAAAGGTTCGATTAAAACATTTATGTTTTTTAAAAAATACAAAAACTTAATTTATCATTCTTAAAACATTTATTTTCTTATATCATGGTTTAAATATATCATATTTTCATTTTGTAAGATACCTAAATATTATTTTACCATTCCACATATGAGGTTACTATTATAAAGGTTATATTTCTATTCTTAATGGTTAGGTTACTATTCCAACATTCATATTACTATTTCAACAGTCGGATTTGTGACAATCATGTGGGTTATCTACTTACCATAAATGCATCTTATTCCATTAATTATTTATCCACTTATATTTTATCTCAAGTTTATATATACATTCATCTTCAAAATGGATATTTTATTATTAACATTATTTTTTTAATAAATTTGTTCATTTTTTGTTGGCTTTCTGTTGGATCAAGAGTATCCAAATTTTCATGTATTACTTATCGTATTTTCTATTTTTATCCCATTTTTATATTTTTCATTTTTATTGGTTTAATTTCAGACTAATGTATCATTCTTCATTTGTGAGAATAGTGTTTTTTTGGTTTCTCTATGTGGTGTATATTCTTTATAATACATTAGATAATTATAAGAAAGGAAATTCCATTAATAATATTATGCATCATTACAATCTTTCCCCCTTAAGAAATTTCTCCCCCAAAATTTTATTTTACATACTATGGTGAAAATAGGTGAAGGTAATTATGTTTCATGGATTTCATTGATTCCAATGTCACCTCTTCATCTTTATGGTTCTACCATAATACTTTGACTAGGTGAGTGGCCTTATTTAGTAGAAATTTATCTATATAGTCCAAGATATTCACTAATTGTTCCTCATAAGAGTTATCAATTTTTATTTTTACTAGCTCTGAATTCTGTACATGGGTTAGATCTAGTATGTACTTTTTTAAGAGTGATATGTGGAATATATCATATACTTGATAAATGATTTGTGGAAGTGTTTTTCAATATTTCATATCTCCAACATGATAAATAATCTCATAGGGGTCGACATATAAGGGACTTAGCTTTCCCTTCTTCCCAAATATCATGACTCTATTCGATTGAGATATGTAGAGGAATACATTATCTCCAACCTCAAACTCTACGTTTTGTCAACTGTTATTTATGTTGTTATTTTTTCACCTTTGAGAAACCCTGATGTGTTATTGAATGGTTTTGACCTTTTATACCATTTCCTTGACCATTTTAGGTCCCAGAATCATATGTTCACCAACTTTATCCTAGTATGTAGGTGTTCTATATCTCTTACCATAAAGGGATTCATATGGATCCATTTGGATGCTTGAGAGAAAAATATTTTTGTAAGAAAAATTTACTAGAGGAATATGTTGTCCCCAAACTCCTTTTATTTCCATTGAGAATTCCCTCAACATGTCTTATAATGTGTGGATATTCTGCTCAAACTGGCCATTAGTTTGGGGGTGATGAGTAGTACTGAATTTAAAATTAGTGTTTTGAGAATGTTGGATACTCATCTAGAACTTGGAGGTAAATATTGGATCTGGATAGGATAAATTAGATAATGGTACACCATAAAACCTCCCCATTTCTCTGATGTATATTCATGAAAGTTGATCTAGTGAGTAGTCCTCTTGAATTGATGTGAAGTGAGCAGTATTTATAAGACGGTCCAGTCAATATAGAATCATTTCCTCTAGGAGTTTTCAGAAGACTAGATAAAAAAGTCCATGGTGATTTTTTCCAATTTCTATGTGGGTATCAGTAATGGTTTCATCATCCCCGTAAATGTTTTCCTTTTTTCATTCACTTGTTGACATACCAATCACTTTTATATATATTATATGATATACTTCTTCATATTGTCCTACAAATAGTGCTCTTAGAGATCTTAATACAACTTTATGATCCTTGGGTGGATAGAAAAGGTCAATTTATGTGCATCATTCAAAATCTACATCTTTATCTCATGATTTTATTGTACATAGAGTCGAGACCCAAATCTTATGACTTCTTCCTTTTCAAATTTTAACTTTGAGGTTTTCTTATTTCTGATAGCTTCCACATTCTTCTAAATTTCCACACAATCTCTTTGGGAATCATTTATCTTCTCTAAAAGGGATAGTTGATCAATCATTTGATAAAGGACCGATGATGTTCCTTTATGATTCTCATGTCTATAATTTTTTAGTTTATGAATATTCGATCCTTATCAGTTATCATTATGGATAAAGTTACAGTATTCTTTCTACTTAGAGCATCTATAACTTTATTTTTTTTATCAGGATGGTAGTGGATTTAGTAGTCATAATATTTAATGAGCTCTAACCAACTTCCCTGGAACATATTAAGATTATTCTATGAGAATATATATTTTAGGCTCTTATAATAGGTATATATCACACACTTCTCACCAAAGAGATAATGCTACCATGTTTTCAATGCGAAGATCATAGTCGCCAACTTCAGATCATTCATGGGATGGTTCTGCTCATGGAATTTTAACTACCTTGAGGCATGGGCTATAACTTTATCGTTTTTAAACATTACACAGCCTAATCCCTTATTTTATGCGACACAATATACAATAAAGAGTTTCCCACTTGTGGGTGGTATAAGTATCGGTGTAGTGATAAGCTTCTTTTTCAACTCTTTGAAGTAATATTAGCATTCACTAGTCCAAAAAATTTTACACCATTCTAAGTAATCTTAGTTTGTGGGTTTTAAAATCTACAGAAGTTCCTCACAAATCATTGGTAATACCCAACTAGACAAAGAAAAATATGGGTCTCTATTATAGATTTTGGTCTCTAACACCCCTCAATTGTCTTTGTCTTAAAAGGGTCCACATATATCCCTTTGATGGTGATAACATTCCCAAAGAATGATACTTCCTCCATCCAGAACTCATATTTAATATACTTTTAATAAATTTTCTCATTTTGAAAAGTCTTTAGCGCAGAATTAAAATTCTCCTCATGCTCCTCCTTTCTATTGAAGTATATAAAATTATCATTTTTAAAGACTATTGAAAATGTGTTGAGGTAATCTCTAAAGGCTCTATTCATTAAGTCCATGAAAATTGTTGGAGAATTAGTGAGTCTAAAGAGAATCACTATGAAATCATAGAGTTTATACCTCATTCAAAATAAATCCTTGGGAATATCTTCCTTCTTCACCTTTAATTGGTGTTATCCCAACTGAAGATCCACCTTAGAGAAATTCTTATCCCCACATAGTTGATTGAATAAGTCATCTATCTGTGGTAGGGATACTTGTTATTGATCATGATTTTGTTGAGATCATGATAATCAATATAGAGGTGCATTGGTTTATCCTTCTTCTTAAGGAAGAGGATTAATGTACCCCACAGTGAACCACTTGGGTGTATAAAACCCTTTTCTAGATTCTATTGTAATTACTTATTCAGTTCTTGCAACTCAATAGTGTCCATTTTGTAAGGAGTCTTTGATATGGGCATATATACATGTATAAGGTCAATTGAGAACTCAACCTCTTGGTTGAGAGGAAGATCGAGCAACTCTCACTACCACAGATTCGGGCAAGATATGTGCTTAGTTTTATTAGCACTAAGTAGAAAGAACTGATAAAAGGGTTGATTTTATCAGTGCTAGAGAAAAACGCTAATAAAGCTACCATTTATCAGTGCTAAAAAAGTGTTGATGAAGGTGTACCCTTTATCAGTGATTTTTTTATCGCTGATAAAAGTTTTCAAAAAAATATTATTAATTTATATAAAATTATTATATTTATATTCAAAAATAATGTTTTTTTGTATACATTAAATAAAAAACTCATGTTTATAATTAATATATATTTTTTAATAATTCAAATATATATATAATAAATTTCATTAAATAAATTATATATTTATTATATTTATTATATTTATTATATTTATTATATTTATTATATTTATTATATTTATTATATTTTTTATATTTATTTTATTTGTTATATTTATTATATTTTTTATATTTTTTATATTTTTTATATTTTTTATATTTTTTATATTTTTTATATTTTTTATATTTTTTATATTTTTTATATTTTTTATATTTTTTATATTTTTTATATTTTTTATATTTTTTATATTTTGTATATTTGTATATTTTTTATATTTTTTATATTTTTTATATTTTTTATATTTTTTATATTTTTTATATTTTTTATATTTTTTATATTTTTTATATTTTTTATATTTTTTATATTTTTTATATTTATTATTTTTATTATTTTTATTATTTTTATTATTTTTATTATTTTTATTATTTTTATTATTTTTATTATTTTTCTAATATTTCTTATATTTGTTATATTTATTATATTTATATGTTTTTATGTTTATAATTATATATAACTAATTTTTAAATATATATATAAATACATTTAAATATGTATGTTTATAATTATATTAAGTATGTATATTTATAATTATAATTATAATATATATATATATCTATATTTCTAATGAATTTGGTTAATTGATGTGTGAATATAAATGTCGTTCATATATACATTTTGTATTCATAATGAATGTTCATTTATACATTACACCCTCATTATTATTCATGTTGGCCATATATATGATGACCCATTTTTATAATCTATACTTTACTCGGTGTGTATGAATCATTCATGTTCTCATGAACCTTTATGATAAATACCTAAAATCAAGATAAATATATTTAAATAATAAATTTTTTTATTATATTTATTATTATAAATATTTAGTTATATGTAAATACTTTTTAAAATATATTTATAATTATAATTATATATAACTAAATATATATATATATATACTTAAGTGATTGTAAAATTATAGTAATTTTTTTAAATGATGAATATTTTTTTATATTTATAATTATATATGAATACATTTTAAATATATTTATTTATAATTATAATTATAAATATATATATTTATTTAATGAATATATATATACATACATATATACAAATATTTATATTTATAAGTATATATAATATATATATATGTAAATAATTATAAAATTATAATAAATTTATTTATTATATTTATAAGTATGATTACAAATAAATGTATATTTATTTATAGTCATAAATATATATATATATATATATTTAAACACTTTATGAAATTAAAAAGAATATATTAACTACATATATTTTTTATAATTTCATAATTATTTTAATAAATATATATCCATATTTAAATAATTATAAAATTATAATTAATATAGTTATTATAGTGTCATTATTATTTATATTTATATATACCTATATTTATGACTATAAATAACTATTTATTTGTTTATAATTATTATTACAAATATATTTATTATTAATATATTTATTATAATTTTATAATTATTTAAATATAAATATATAGAAATATATTTATTTAAATAATGATGAAATTATAAAAAAAATATAATTAATATATTTATTTTAATCTCATAAGTATTTAAATACATATTTATTTATTTATAATTATGACTGTATATGATTAATATATTTATTTATAAATATTTGTATATATTTATAAATATATTTATTTAATTATATATATATATAATAAATATATTTATTATAATTTTATAATTATTTAAATATAAATTTATATTTATTTAAATAATTATGAAATACTTATGAAATAAATATATATTTATTATAAATATATATTTATTACATATATATTTTAATTATAATCATAAATATAAATAAATTTATAATAAATATATATGTAATAAAAATATATTTATAATAAATATATATTTATTTTATAAGTATTTCATAATTATTGAAATAAATATATATTTATATTTAAATAATTATAAAATTATAATAAATATATTTATTAAATATATATAATTAAATTATTATATTTATAAATATATAAAAATATTTATAACTAAATATATTAATTATATAACGTCATAATTATAAATAAATATAAATATATTTAAATACTTATGAGATTAAAATAAATATATTAATTATATATATTTATAAAATTATAAATGTAATAAATATATTTGTTATAATTTTATAATTATTAAAATATATATATATATATATGATTATAACTATGAATAAATATATATTTATTATAACTATAAATATATACATATATATAAATTTATAGTTATTAAATAATTATAAAATTATAATAAATATATAAAAATATTTACAATTGTAATTATAAATAAATATAGATATATTTAAATAGTTATAAAATTATAAAAAAGATATTAATTATATATAATTATACATTTAATAAATATATTTATTACAAATGTACAATTATAAATAAATATATAATTATAAAGAAATTCATATTTATTATATAAAGAAATATATATTTATTTATAGTTATTATTATAAATAAATAAATTTTTATTTATTATACAAATAATTTTATAAATATATATATATAAATATAAATAATTTATTATCATTATAGTTTTATCGACACTTTTTTAGATCTGATAAAAGGTGTCTTTATCAGTGCTAAAAAAGTGCCGATAAAGAGTGTCTTTATGAGCACTTTCTAATTTAGCGCTGATAAAATCTGCCTTTATCTGCGATTTTTTGCTAGCACTGATAAATGGTTCCCTCGGTTTTATAAAAACAAACTAACAGTTTCCTCCTTCCATCACACGCCTCAAGCTCTCACGGAAGCATCACTGTTTCTTTGCTCTTCCTCCTCGTTGTCACCGCTCCTCCTCATGACCGCCATGAATCCTCCTCCTCCTCCTCCTCTTTCGCTTCCACCACAAATCTTCTTCCTCGTTATCATCGCTCCTCCTCCTCCTCCTTACTGTCATCGCGAACCCTCCTCCTTATCCTACTCCTCCTCCTCCTTCGTTACTACCACCGACTTCTCCTCCTACTCGCCACTGTAAAATTTCATATGTCATCATCATGAAGCCATGTTCTGCCACCGCGTGAGCCCTCCTCCACCTTGCTGCTACAATGCTCTCCTCCGCCACCGCGTGAAGCTTGGGTACTTTTTTAAATCTCCCTACATTTTAAGATCCCTTATGCATTTCCTTCTGAGTACCCTTACACATTTCCTTCTGAGTTACCTTATGTATTGACTTTAATGAATTGTGATGACCCATATGTATCAACAAACCAACTCTTATATATCATAGTGGAACAAGTACTTTGTCAAATTTTATTCTATCCACAGATTACCTTTATGAATTCCTTTTAGGAATTTTTTATTAATGGTTGGATATGTTCAAATTATTTTATTTTAATAGGCATGAAATGTGTTGCAGTAAGTTCAATGTATATATTGTTCAGGGGGAATTGGACACTACAATTTCTAGGTATATTTTTCTTTTGTCTCCATGTGGCAGAGTTGTATGGCTTGGATCTGGAATTTTGTAAATTTTAGCTATTATCCATTTGTTCTTCATGGTGGGTTTATCTACTACTAAAAGATTTGGATGGGAGTTAATACAGTTTTTTTTGAAAACTTTTATTGTGATTGTGTTTTTTTAGGGGACTCATCCCTATACTCTTTTAGGTAGCTGATATATTGTATATTGGTCTAGAAATTAGGATGATTTTTGAATTGAAGTATGAATTTTTCAGTGAAATAACACTAGAAAGGCATGATGTGTTTTATCTAGTATCATAATAGTTTTAAAGATATTCATCTTTACTTTAGGATACACAATTTTGTTAAATGTAACATTGATAATGAATTTTTTAGATATTGGACACCCCAAAGAATACCATAGGTTTTTTCTTCACCTATAAGGTATTAAAAGTTAAATATACATTATGTTTCTAACTAGTAGTTCCAATATCTACCATGAAAATTGAGTACATGGATACAATGCATGCTAGAAAATAATTGGTTGAATGATGCATCATTTGAAAAATATTAAATTGATTCAAGGGGGGATTGATGTTTTGTGATAATTATAATGAAATCCCTTTGCCTTAACAAATTATGATTCCCCAATGGATTAAGAATATCATTTTGTAACACAATGTCATCCTGAAATTGTTTGAGGACTAAGTAGATGAGATATAAAAGATAGTTGGAAAACCCCATGTGTTGTATGGATTCTATTTTTATCTTGTGTTTAAGAGTTGTATGATACTGTAGTCTCCATGATGTTGTCTTCAAAAATGAAAAATATTTTGAATGTGAATCCTTGCTCATTTTTTGATAAATTCAACCAAAAGGAGAGGCTCCAGAACATAGCCTCAATTGTTTTTATATATGAAGTAGTTACCAGAGGTTCAACCAGGATTATTTTCGATTAGAAGCACTAAGATGGCCTTAACCCAGAATGTGGTATGGTTCCTTTTCTGAGATGTCCATGAGAGATCCTTCTAAGATACTGATTAGATATTGATGAAAAACCCAATCTTTACCATAAACGATATGGGTAATGAGTATGGTTTATATTGTGATGTATTAGGAGTCAGGATTTTATTGGTTCTTGTCCATGATGGTCATGTGGTTGCTTATGGGTCCAGATAGTTAAGAACGCATAAGAGAAAATTCCCAAATCCTTTCCTAGATTTGGAAATAGTGGTGCTTTTCATGAGGTGTTATTGGAATGAACTAAAAATGTTTTTAAATATATTTAATCATAAAGTTAAATGAACCTTTCATAGTAGAGATGGAATGAGTACCTATAGTCCTTTAACTTTTACTTAATGTATACTCTCAATAAGGGGAACATTTTTTATAATGTACTGTATTGGAAGAATCAATATTAGGAAGTACATGATTGAATCATCAAGTGGAAAATGGTTACCCACATTGATGATTTATGACTCTATATTCAAAAGTATCAGGGCCAATTGACACTTATGTCTTTATCTATCAGTTATTAACTCCTTAGTTGTATTATAGGAGTAAACTATAGGATTCATACTATTTATAGATGAGATACATGATAAACCTTTTATAGATTTATATTTTATAAAATGTTGGTTATTTTTAATTCATGTATCCTTTATAAAGTGCCTCTCTTAGGATTTATGTCCTTGAAAAAATGCCTAAGTGGCTCTTTTAAAATGATTAAAGTGTTTTGGAATGTTTGTTGAAAAAAATTATATGTGTTTTGAATACTTTTTTTTTTTAAAATAGCTTTAAAATGATTCAAACTCTTGGCATAGACATAGGTTCCATGCCATGTGTTTTTTAACTCACCTAATTTACTTTTAGAAAGGGATGTGAATGTTTTGAAAGTGTATGTAATGTTGGTTTCATTTTAATAAGGGGTGTGTGAAGTTTTAAATGAAAATTTTTAAAATATATAGGGTTGTTGTTCATTTTAAAGGATTAAGATTTTTGGGTCATGAATTTTCCTTTAATTCTTTAAAAATGAATTGGGGTTTTGAGAAAAAGTGTTTGAAACTAATTAGATTATTTTAAAAGGGGAGCATTATTTTAAAGATGAATTTGGGTAAAATGTTTGTTTTCTTAGTGGGATTTCAACTGTGATTTTATAAATAGTTTTCAAAGGATACTTAAAGTCTATAACTTTTTTCCCCTTTGTTAGTTTTTATATCAACATTTTTTGTATTTATTTTATTAAATATTAATATCACTAAATCAAATAGGATGGATATTAATAAAGAATGGATGGTTTCTAATCATTAGATAAAAGAGTGTAAAGATTGAGTGAAAGAGTTCATCAAGTTTGAAAATGATCATTCATATGAACCTTCTAATATCATTTTTCTGTGTTTATGTTGTTGTTATTCAAGACAAGTTAGTCCATAGGAGTTATAATAACACTTGATCTATCATGGAATAGATCGAAGTTATTAATGATGTAATAAACATGGTGAAAATGCGAATGTAGTTAGTGGATGGGATAAAACTTTGTTTTATGGATCATCTGATATGATTACAAGTGTGGAAAATGAATAAGACTGTATCAAGGATGTGATTACAGATGTGAATGATGATAAAGATCATATTGTGGAAATTATAAGGATAGTTAAAGATGAACTTCAAGATTGCCCAAAATTGTTTGAGAATTTAAAGAGTTGTGCAAAGACATCATTGAATAGTGGTTGTAATAAATATACATCATTATCATTCATACTAAAGTTTTATAATTTTAAAGTAGTAAATGGATGGAGTGACACCAGTTTTATATAATTACTTTCTCTCTTAAATGACATGCTCCTAGAAGATAATGATCTTTTAAGACAAACATACGATGTCAGAAAATTTCTACACTCAATAGGCATGATCTCTGAAAGAATACACGCATGCCCGAATGACTGTATACTATTTGACAAAGACCACAAATCACTTAGATAATTCCCAAAGTATGGTGCTTCTTGATACAAGAAAGATGAATCTGATCCTAAAAAAAATTTATGGTACATTCCAATCATTCCAAGGTTTAGGAACTTATATGGATATGAGGAGACTATAGGGAAATTGATGCGGCATGCATACATAATAAATAAAGATGGAAAACTACATCACCCAGAAGACTCTCCTAGGTGGAAGATAATTGATCATGAGTATCCCGAATTGGGAACAAGCCAAGAAACCTTTATCTTGTGTTATCTACAGATGGAGTGAATCTTTTTGGTTTTCAAAGAAACACTCACAGTACATGGCCGGTTATGTTGGTAATTAATAACTTTCCATTGTGGTTATGTATTAAATGAAAATATATCATGTTATATATGCTTATATCAAGACCAAAACAACTGGGTAATGATATTGATATTTATTTGTCCCCATTGATCAAGAATTTGAAATTATTGTGGGATTCAGGTGTTACGTTGTATGATGCTTACATAAATTAAGATTTCATGTTGAGATCCATATTGTACGGGATGACAAACGACTTTATTAATTATGAAAAATTTTCAGGATATAGAATTAAAGGAACTTAATGGTGTCTCATTTGTGTACAAGGTACATAGTCAATTAGGTTGAAACATTCATTGAAAATTGTGATTATAGGACGTTGCATATTTATACCCCGAAGACATAAGTACCAATTGGATGACATCATTCGATGGAAGTATAGAATAACATAAATCACTATCTAAACTAATAGGTGATAAAATATTTGGGAAATCAAAAGATGTGGACACTACTTTTGGTAAACTATTTTTCAAAAACCTTACAAAAACCAGTTGGAAAAAGAGATCAGTTTTTTTAATTACCATACTAGAATTGTATGTATGTCAGAAAATTTCTTGATGTTATGTACGTTTGAAAAAATGTATGTGATAGTGTCATCATCATGTTGCTAAATTCCCCTGGAAAAATAAAGGATGGAATTAAGGCTGGGTTGGACATGGTTGGCATGGGAATACGAGAAGAGTTGGTGATAGTGAAGTGTGAAAAATAAATTTTTCTTCCTCCAGCTGTTTGCACTATTTCCAGGAATGAGAGATATCAGTATTTTAACTTCTTGAATGATGTAAAGGTTCTATATGGTTATTCATCGAATATCAATAACACCATGTAAATGACCGATTTAAATTTAAAGGGTTTGAAATCAAATGAATTCTATGTTTTGATGCAATATATAATGCCTATAGCTCTACATTGCATTTTTTTCCAAGAATTCCCATCATACATTAACCGAACTCTCATTCTTCTTCAAAGATATTTGCAAAAAATTTATATACCTAGTGAAATTGTTGATTATGGAAAGATAATTTTTTTATATTATGTGAATTGGGAATGTTCTTCTTGCCAACATTATTTGATATGATGGTTCATTTGATGGTTCACTTGGTGAGAGATATTTGGCTATGTGGTCCTATACACTATAGATGTATGTACCCCATTGAATGGTATATGAGGATTTTGAAAGGGTATATCAAAAATTGAAGTCATCTAGAGGTTTGTATTACAGAGTGATATATTTTTTAAGAAGGTGTTGAATTCTACATCGAATACCTATCTGGGGTGGAAAGAATTGGTAGACTGAAATCTCATCACACGGGGTGGATTATGGGTGAAGAAATTTTTGGAAGAAATGTTTTCACAATCAATACTATAGATCTAGAGTAGGCATACCTTTACCTTTTTCATAAGAGTTTATAGGATGGTTTTGAGGCCATATTTTAAAGCAGTCAGATGAAAATCCTGGATCAATTTTAGAATGGCTTTGATGGCTAGACGAAGGATCCAGTGTGTATGTATTATCTTAAAATGGTTATATAATTAATGATAATACATTTTATACAAATTAGCATGATAAAGATAGTACCATTAAAAATAGTGGAGTTTCACTCGTGGATGAAGCGATTCATGTTTCTGGTACTAAGAATAGAAATCCAATTTATGGGAATATTTCATACTTTGGCATCATCAAAAAAATATGGGAGTTGGATTATATAACATTATAAGTGTTGATTTTTCAATGCAAGTGGTTTGATAATAGAAGTGATATTAAAATAGATGATTTGGGATTTGTAAAAGTTAACTTCAGTAAAGAAAGGTACAATGAAAACCCATTTATAATCCCATCACTAGAAGTATAATTATTTTATGTTCCAGATCCCGTAACCAAAAGTTGTCAATTTTTCCATTATCGATGAAAACCACTAAAGGGTTAGATGAAAATTTAACTGGGGATGGCCCTTTCATTAGGGCGTCATAATTATTTCATAGAGGTCCCAATGTAGATGGTGTTTTTTATGTCAGAGGAGACCACAATAAAGGTATTTGGATCATCTATAGAGGGTTCAAATCCCTTCATCCTTTAAAAAACCAAAAGATATTTCAATAATTAGGTTGAATTTTTTGTAATATAAATTGTGTTACCTCATGTTATTATATGTTTTCTTCTATATTTATGTACTCTTAATTAAATGTTAAACCACTTCTACAGATAATGACTTTTGCATGTGGTGGTGCTCCCAATCCTAAGGAACAATAGGTCTCTCAACCTTATTCTACTCGCAGTGTAGAGGAGCGACCTTCTACACATTTTGGTGCTCCCATTCCCAATTAATAGCAGGTCTTTCAACTTACATATTCTCTCAGTATAGAGGAGTGACCTTTTGCATGTTCTAGTGCTCCCAATCCTGAGGAACAATAGGTCTCTCAACCTGCTGCTACTCGTAGTGTAGAGGATCGACCTTCTACATGTGTTGGTGATCCCATTACTGAGGAATAGTAAGTTTATCAACCTGCTATTACTCCCTATGTAGAGGTTCAATATAATTTGCACATGCTGATGATACCTCTTCAGAGGTGAATATTGATGATGTTTATTGCAGGAAAATGGTATGATAAAAAGGATTGTCATCACACACAAAATATTAGAACCATATTTTTATGGTGTTAGCAAAACTAATTATGGATAAAGTCAAAGGAATCAAATTTTAGGTGGTATATAATCTGAGGGATCGGCATGTTAACCCCAAAAAGTCCATGTTCAGCAGTTATATTGGAATCATCACTTGGAAATGTGGTTTGATTGACGTAGATTCATGGAACCATGTAGTGTTCGAGCTGAATATACTGATGTGTGAAGAGATTATGGTAACATTATGATATCATTTCTTTATTTTACAAAACAAATTAAAATAATAAAACATTGAATTACTCTTCATCATCCATTTAATAGTTAATTTATAGTAGATGACTCCCACAAGAATTATGTATTAATGCTTTCTAGAAGGATTCACAAAGTATTTCTCACAATTCTAAAAATACATTATCCTAAAGATGATGGAGGGGAAATAAAACTACACCTTCCGTTTATCTATGCACACCTGATAACCCAAGAAGAATGGGATTCATTTACTAGAATTCACGCGGATGTGTCTTTTCAGGTATATTATGGATAGTAATATGTTGTTTGACAATACATTTATTCATCAATTTTATTGAAAAAATTTTATTTATGAAATAGAAACTGAGTGTTGGAAATAAGGAACAAGTAGCAAAACTAGGGTACCCCTACTGTAAAGCAAGAATGGGGTACGATTCACTTGAAAAACATTGGTATGTATTTTAAATCAATCATAATACTTTTACATGACAAGAAACAACACCCTAATTTTTTTATTCTGTTTATATGTAGATTGATGACTTGAAATCTGAAGCCACTTCTATCCCACACCATAATCTATGGAAGGAGGCTTGTTTAAATAAATAAGGGATACTAATAGATGAAAACACAAAAAAAATATGTGAAACATTTGTAAGTATTACATAATAAAAAAAAATTTGCTTTAAATTGTTATTATTTAACAATAACCACTTATTTTCCTATATTTTCTATCTGACATAATCACAAAAATCAATAACACCTATACTAGATGAACACATTCTATCATTGGCCTTGAATCAGACAAAACAATATGGTTGAATCAGAGGTGCGTCTTTTGGGGTGACACCTTGAACATATTTTGAGAAAAAACAAGAGGATGATCAAAGTGAATTAATAAAACAGATGAGAGAAATAATATCTACCCATGAAGGAAAATTCCAATACCATAGAGAGATGATGGAAACTTCAATAGTGTAGAGACAAAGAGAAGAAGAAACTCAAGAATAGCCACTATGTGGAGATCCTTTCCTACCCCCACTACCTATGAGGCTAGCCATTCCCATCAAAGAGATGTCTTAGAAGAGGTAATTAATGTTATAATAAATGTTTCTATGAAAGGTTAATTAGATATACAATAATACTTTTCCTATACTGATATTTTATCGGGTGATAATGACTATGATTTATATCTAGGAACACCCACCCATCGCCTTGTGGAAAGGGCTATGGTGTTTGATATTAAAAATAGAAAGCTACACACCAGACCACTTCCAACAGGGTATGTGTGAGAGTCGATCAGAATAGCCCATAAACCGAGTGTTGAGCTGCCTATTCCAATTCATGAAGATGATATTAATACGGTCAAAAAATTTGTTGGAACATTCATCTCAAGGCCTTAAAATATTGTAAAAAACATGTCAACAAAGAGGTATTCATTTCCAATTAACTTTTCAAGATAAACCTTTAACAATTATTGAAAAAAGGTCAGAAAAAAGAAACGTTATTATAGGTGGACAAAGGTAAAAGGATGAAATGAAATACCATCTCAAAACTATCTAAATTATTGACTAGCCGATCAAAAAAATATACTAGAAGCATCATTATCCCACCCATTCTATATCCATATTTACTATCATACAAGGATCACGTGGATTGCAAATTTAAAAGATGGTGGAAACCACTTAGTTGGTTTTAAAGAAAATATATATAGAGATCAAGATCAATAATTCATTGGTCTTGATAGTTCAACTAAAATCCTCAAATATGATTGGGTAGGTGCCTCAGTTGTAAATGTATACATGAAGTATGTTTTTACAATTATATTTTCCAAAATCTGATATATTTTTTTAATTATGAATAAATACATTTCATATTTTTTGCAGGCATATATATAAAAAATAATTGAAGGGATTTTCCTAAAAAATAAAATTTGGGCTCATTAGTCCTCACATCTTCTCTACAGAACAAACGAAAATAAAGGCCAAAATGAAGGTTGAAATAGTGAAAGGTCTAATCAAATCATTTGAAATAAAAATATCATATGACAGACTCTATTTAATACCAATGATACAGGGGTAAAACTATATAATTTAATCATATAAAATATATTTTCATTTCCTTCATTACCTATTCATTTTTGTGTTTTTAGGCATCATTGGATGCTCATTGTGGTAAATTTGGAAACTCCAAAGATTTATTTCTTGGATTTAGTGCATGGATATACAAAAATCCATCCACATTGGATGGCATTTGTCAATTTTCAATACACTACATCCAACATTTTAGAACTAAACATCAAGTTATATAATAGATATTATCTTTTAACAGGGATTCTATTATGATTGGGTGGTGTATCAATATTGTGAAAAACAAGGCATGAGGTTAGGGGATAAGCATGAGGAAAAAAGACAAGAACTATGACTGGATGAATATCAGGGTATATATAATAAGATTTCACTATCCAAACATATATCAATACAAATTACATATTTTCCTCAATGTTTCTGTAGTTTCCAAAACAAACCAATGGAAACAATTATGGTTATTATGTTTGTAAATTTATGAGAGAGATCATATTCCCTGAACAAACTAGCATCCCTAAAGAGGTATTTTCAAAGATAATTACTATTTAATTTAAAATATTTTTTAATCATTTGTGTGTTTATATTTTTCCAGTACTACCATGACTATCGAAAATACTCACATCCACAAGATGATATAGATGTGTTCATAAATGAATGGGTAGAATACCTGATGAAATAATGTACACAAATAAAATGAAGATGTGACTCAAAGTGTATGTTTTTACTTTATAATATTCTTTGATCCTTTAATATTCATTTCTTTTAAAATACCATGCTTTGATCCATAACTCATGATTATGATCTATGATATGAAGGTTATGAATTTCTAATGTTAATACCACCTTCTTACATCTTTATGATCATGTTATCCTTATATGATCATTTATATATCCCTTTTTTACACTATTTAGTATCTATGATCACCCTTCTTATGATTCATATCATCAGGTTATTAATAATGGTTTTAGAAATGATATTTCAAAAAGGTTTCTAGTAAATAATAACTTAATGAGAGACTTTTATAAAATAGTTCTTTATGTTTTCATGTTTCTAAAAGAACTAGACCTAAACTATCATAACATGGATAATTATGTTATGTAAGGAATATTAATCAACTAAGATATGATATATAGGTATGAAATATCTGGGTCAATATATTTAGTATTAGTAAAACTAGCCTACTCAAAAATGAGAAAAAAAATAACAAGTGACCGGTATCACTCAAAGTGTCTTTTTATTTAAAATTGGAATTAATTTTAGTAAAAAGAACAAGTGACATACTAGAACTTGATAAAACACATTATAATTGTTTTTATATTTTAGGAAAATTATCCATGAGTCATTTTTGACATTTGAGAATCAACCGAGCCTCAATATGATGCATGATGTGGCCGGTATGACTTTAAGTGTGTATTTCTATATTAAATTGACATTAAATTGAGAAAAAATAACCAGTTACATATTGAAAACCAATAAAACACATTCATATTGTTTTTATACTTTATGAAAACTATCTAAGAGTCATTTTTGACATGTAAGACTCATCTGTACTTCAATATGATGCACAATGTGACCGATATGACTAAATGTGTCTCTTTTTATTTAAAATTGATATTAATTTAAATAAAAACAACAAGTGACATACTTAAAACTAATAAAACTCATTTTTATTGTATTTATATTTTATTAAAATGATTTATTAGTTATTTTGATGTTTAGGGATCATCTTTATCTCAATATGATGCATAGTGTGGCCGGTATTACTCAAAGTGTCTCATTTTATTTAAAACTGACATTAATTTAAGAAAATAAAGTGGCATACTAAAAATTGATAAAATGAATTCAGATTATTTTGATACTTTATAAAAATTATCTATGAGTCATTTTTGACATATAAAAGTCAATCTCCCCTCAATCTGACGCACAGTGTGACCGATATAACTAAAGGTGTCTATTTATTTAAAATTGATATTAATTTAAGTAAAAACAACAAGTGACATACTGAAAACTAAGAAAAAACATTCATAATATTTTAATATTTTAGTAAAATGATATATTAGTGATATTTTATCTATAGGGATTAGCCTAACCTCAATACAATGCACAGTGTGTCTGGTATTACTTAAAGTGTCTCTTTTTATTTAAAACTGACATTAATTTAAGTAAAAACAAGTGACATACTAAAAAATAAGAAAATTCATTTGGATTGTTTTGATACTTTAGTAAAATGATCCATCAGTCATTTTTGAGGTTTAGGAGTCAACATAACCTCAATCTGATGCACGGTGTGACTGGTATGAATAAAAGTGTCTCTTTTTATTTAAAATTGACATCAATTTAAGTAAAAAACAACAAGTGACATACTGAAAACCAAGAAAACGCATTCAGATTGTTTTTATATTTTATGAAAATTATCTAATAGTGATTTTTGAAATGTAGAGATCATCCACACATCAATATAATTCATAGTGTGTCCGCAATTACTCATAATGTCTCTTTATATTTAAAACTGACATTAATTTAAGTAAAGAATAAGTGACATACTAAAAAATGATAAAACAAATTAAGATCATTTTAATACTTTAGGAAAATGATATATGAGTCCTTTTTTATGTTTAGGATTCAACATAACCTAAATTAAATGCATTTTGTGACCAATATGACTAAAAGTGCCTCTTTTTATTTAAAATTGACATTAATTTAAGTAAATACAATAACTGACATACTAAAAACTGAGAAAATGCATTAGGATTGTTTTGATATTTTAGGAAAATGATATATTAGTTATTTTTAACATTTATTGATCATCCACACCTTAATATAATGCATGGTTAGGATGGTATTACTTAAAGTGTCTCTTTTTATTTAAAATTAACACTCATTTAAGTAAAAACAAGTGACATACTGAAAACCATGAAAACGCATTCAAATTGTTTTGATACTTTATTAAAATGATCCATGGGTCATGTTTTATGTTTATGAGTCAACCTCGCCTCAATATTATGCACAGTGTGATTTTGATGACTAAAAGTGTCTTTTTTTTATTTAAAATTGACATTAATTTAAGTAAAAAAGTCAAGTGGCATACTGAAAACTGAGAAAACACATTGGAATTGTTTTGATATTTTATGAAAATTATATATTAGTGATTTTTGAAATGTTGGGATTAGACTTATCTCAATATGACACATAGTGTGGCCCTTATTACTCAAAGTGTCTCTTTTTATTTAAAACTAACATTAATTTAAGTAAAAATAGGTGACAAACTAAAAACTAAGAAAACGAATTCAGATTGTTTTTAAACTTTATGAAAATGATCCATGAGTCATTTTTTATGTGTAGGATTCAAAAACACCTCGGTATAATGCACAGTGTGACCGTTATGACTAAAAGTGTTTATTTTTATTTAAAATTGACATTAATTTAAGTAAAAACAAAAAGTGACATACTAAAAATTGAACAAACACATTTGGATTGTTTATATATTTTAAGAAAATGATTTATTAGTGATTTTTTATGTTTATGGATCATCTAAACCTCAATACGATGCATGATGTGGCTGGTATTACTCAAAGTTTCTTTTTTTATTTAAAACTAACATTGATTTAAGTAAAAACAAGTGACATACTTAAAACAAAGAAAATTCATTAGGATTATTTTGATAATTTGGTAAAATTATACATGAGTAATTTTTGATGTTTAGGATTCAAATTCACCTCAAGTTGACACACGGTGTGACCGGTATGACTAAAAGTGACTATTATCAGTTTAAAATTGATATTTTAGTTCAAAACATATCACTCATTGGAAACCAAGAAAATGTTCTCTGATTGTCTAGATAATATAAGAAAGAAATTCATAAGTAATTTGTGATATGTATGAAGAAATATAATATCAAACTTATGTATTCTGCAACTGGTATGACTCATAATGGGTGTGTCCAGTTTGAAATTATATTTTAGTAAAAAAACACAACTGACATACTGAAAGCCAAGGAAACATATTTGGATTGTTTTGATACCCTAGGAAAATGATTTATAAGTCATTTGTGATGTGTATTAATTAATATCACCTCAATAAGATGCATAGTGTGTCCAGTATAACTCCAAATGGTTCATTATTTAAAATTGACATTAATCTTATTAAAAGAAAAAATTACATACTCAAAAATAAGCAAACTCATTCGTATTGTTTTTATATTTTAGGACAATGATCCAAAACTCATTTTACAAGTATTAATAAACCCCACCTCAATATAATGAATGGTGTTTCTGGTATTACTCCAAATGTGTCATTTTTATTAAATATTTACATTTTATTAATGTGTTCCTTCATATTAATGTTTGATTTATTTCTTTATAGTATTACTAAAATTATATTTGTTTTCTTATATATGTGGATTATTTTTATTGGGTTTAGATTATTTTTTCAACAACTGATACCATGGGTGGAGATTTTTTATAGAGGATCACGGACATCAAAAGATGAAATATTAATGTTTTATAATGTTTGTTAGATAATTGTATATTTAATTATATAAAACATTTTGTTTTAAATGTAAATAGTAGTGTTTATTTTTGTATATACCATAGGTGAACTGTTTTGTATTCAAGATGTAATTAAATGTATATAGTATTTTTCACTCTGGTGTGTTTTTTAAATTGTAATTTCATTTTAGTTGTGATGTGTTTAAATTGAAGGTTTCATTGAGGCTTTCTTCTACTAGGTGTGTTGTTATATAAATAGAACACTGGTGGGTATCCATTTATCAGTGTTTTTTTAGTGCGGATAAAGGACCCCATTTTTCAGTGCTTTCCTAGAACTGATAAAGGAGACCCCCCCCCCATCATCACTGCAATTAATAGAACTTTTTTAGCATTGTTAATGGAATTTTTTGGGCTATTAAAGTCCATATGAGTATTATTTTCTTCAGGGAACACATCAATGTAGTCCCTCATAATGGGAATGTCTTCAACCATGATCCTCTCCATTATCTCAATCATTTGATCTAGATATTATTTCCTATAAAGCAATAGTTTCCAATCTTTAAAGGAAGATTCAAAATCATATTTATCATCCCCCTTACATTTATAAAGAATTGGAATATGCCTCATGATTTGAAGAGTGATATCCTTCTCTTAATAGTTGATGTTGTATTTATATAAAGAGAGTAAATCCATTCACAATATATCATCAAAATCCACTAAAGGAAGTAATATGAGATTTTCTAATAGTTTCAATCCACAAAAATTGACTAGGGAGGAGTTATATACTTTAGTTTCTATAATTACCCCATTTTCTATTCTCATTGATAACTTGAACACCATGTTTTGAGGTAGTGTTTGAATAGTTATACTAAACATACAAGATATGAAAAATTCATATAATCAAAATCAAATAGTACATTCTATATTATTTAATGAATAAATAGTATAGTTATCACCACGTAATTTTTGGGATCCACCTCAGTAGTAATGATATCATATGCATTTCCTTTCTACCTTGGAGGTTTTTATCATTGATTGTCTCTGAAAGCCAATAGATTAGGTAATTAGATCACATAATGATTGAATTACTTATAGTTAAAATATTTTATTGTAGGATAGGTGTTGATTTGAATCTTTATTTCTTTTTTTGCATTAGTGGGCTTCTTCATATCCATTTTTAAATTATTATCTTGATACCCCTCATTTCCACATTTTAAGCATCTCCCGGTTACCTTTAAATAGTTCTCAAGATGCTTCTTCCCACAGTTTTAACACATGGGATGCTGGTTTTTATTTTCTCTATGGTATTTGTCTACTTAACCTCCCATATTAAACTCTATTTTAACTTTTTTATCTCTTAACCCATGAGACCACTGAGATTCACTGATCTCCATCTCAACCTTAAGGGAATAATGTAGAATCTCCTCATATCTATCAAATTCTTAAATTACCAAGGTGCTTCATAGACTCAAAATTAATCTACTAAAGAAGAGATCCAACTTTCTTTAAGTTTTCATGAAAAATACAAAGGCATATCATGAAATCCTTGTAAAGTTTACCTTGTACGGACTGATATATTAATCTTCCATTTTCTTCAGTCTGAGGAACTACCTCTGTCTTTTAAGATGGAGAGTGCAGGGAAAATATTTTTTAAAATTATTTTATCAAATTCATCCCATTCAAAGGAATAAATTTCCTATTTATACTTAATTTTTATTATTATTGTCCACTGTTGATTATTTTCCCCATAAAAATGATAGATCACTAGTATAAAATTCTCTTCTTCTAAGAATTATAGGATAGAGAATATCTTCTCAATTGAGTTAATTCATTTCTCTTCATTGATGGGATCAAAATATCCAATAAAGGTAGAAGGACTTTTTCATATAAAGGAGTAAACTGCAACATGATATTTCTTTGAAAAAAGAGGGTGTTCCACACGATTCAAGTTATTATTCATAAATTTATCCAATTGAGTCAATATTTTCATGATGTTTTGTGTTCCCTCTCTCATTAGGTTAATCATATCATTAGGGAAATCATCACATTGCCTATCACATTTGTTGTCATCATGGGTTATTCTATTTCTTTCCATTAACTAAATAAAGGAAAAATAAAATTAGGGGTATAAATACTTAGCTAGTGATCATATAAAACTGAAACTATCAACTTAAAATTAATAACTTATAAATAAAAAGTATATCCTAACTTATAAGTCCCTAAGTCTCAATCAGGGTTATATGTGGTAATTTTTCCTATATAGAGACTTATCTCTAGGGTTATCACTAAGGATATCTAGTCATAATCCCTAAAAATAACTAGTTATTTCTCTGATACTAACTACAGAAATCCAATCCTTTTACACATATTTTTACTTGAATTTTAACCTAAATAACCATTAAATACAAACTAAGGATTGAAAATTCAAGTGTCATTGTAAGACTAGGTACATAATTAAAAATCATGAAAATATAATAAAAAATATTTACATTATTCTTCATAATTAGCTCCTAAATACCTTTGATCTCCTATAATTTCATAGAATAACCTAAGGAATATATTGAAAAAAGGGGTGAGCTAAAAATCTAGTAAGTAAATGAATATTGAAATGAAGCATATCACATGATTCAGAAGGCATGACATGATAACATAAAATACATTCCTCATGAAAAAACATATGGAGGCATAAAATATAGAACATAAAATCATAAGATCAAGAAAACATAATAATGGGGAATCAATATATAACATGACATAAACATGAGTCATTGATAACTGCCAAGACGACATCACATGGGGGATAGAGTACCATAATGGATTAGGATTACTCAAAAATCCCATAAAAACATCCCATGAGAGAAAAAATTATCCAATTATTTGAAATTATATCTCGGTGAACCCATCATAACATATACATTCCTATTTGATCGATATAAATAAATAAAACATAAGGAATAAATATAAGGGTTGCCCATGGAAAGAAATGGGTTTCGTAATCATGTCATAAGGCATAAGAAAAGTGAATCTCATAATGTTATACATGAGATAAGGGATTAAATAATTCATGGGAATTAATAAATTAAAAGTAATAATATATCATTAATAATGATTTCCAACTAAATTGAAAACATGAAAAATAGTGGTTAGGTAACTTTATAAATGTGATGCTTAAGAACAATTTTAGGGGAAATAATAAAGAGTGGTAAATTTGGATAAAGGAGAATTTATTTCCATAAAACTAAAAATGAAATAAAATAGTTTTTAATGATAAAATGTTTGATATTATAAAATATGGGCATCTTAAAAAAAATTATGGAGCATCTAAAACAGAAACGTTCTCTCTGACCGGGTTTGCTTGTCAAGAGGAATTGAAAATAGAATCATTTAAAACATGTATTTCCCCATAAAATAAAGATTAATTGAGATAAATATATATGTTCTGAACATATATACATAATATAGGGTAATTATATAAAAATAATTAAGAAATAAATTGAGTCAAATATAGAGAAAACATAACCAAAAGTAAATTTTGAGGTTGAGAGAGACCCCTTACCTTATATATGAATGCGTTCTTCACATGCAATTAATGTATGATATATTATAATTATATTCATTAATTACTTAATTAATAACCTTTTAAATATATATTTTATTTATTATAATATTATTAATTTCATTTATAGTCAGTTTGATGAGTTATAAAATTCAATTTCATTGTTCTGGGAGCGTTCATTTCATGGTTTTAAGGTCGATGCACTTCCATATACTTATGGATGTTTTATCCAAATTGTAATGAGACTAAAGAATTGAAATTAAATGTTATTAATTTAATTCCATAAGTTTAAATAGTTCCATATATCATTTTATTTTCTAAAATTTGGATGTTTCAATTAATAAAATGTTAATGATAAATGTTTAGTTTATTTTGGTGGTTTTTCTGACCATCGGAAACTAGTTTCATTTTATTTAATGTTATGGACATATAATATTTAAATAATGTTAAAACACATATAATATACTTAAATAGTTCATTTTAAATAATTATAAGTGAATTTAATCCTTCCATTAAGGCATTAGTGGAAAATAGAAACTCATCGTCCATGAAGATGGTTAACCGACATAATAAGGAAAATGGTTTCATTTTTCTTTAAATAAGAGGAAATGAGAAATGGGGTGGATAGATATTCAATTATAAATATGTCATTTAGGTATATAAATTTTAATATAATTATTATTCTATGTTGGATGATGGAGGTGAGGAAATGTAGAAGAATAAACGAAATTAAAAGAGATCGTTTGAGAATGTTACCTCTTGAATAAAGCCTCCTTGAATTACCCCTTAAGGAACTCAAAATTGGTCTTTTGGTGATAACAGAAGAACTTGGATGTGAGGTATAGTGGTTAGTATATTTTTTGGCAGATATTTTTCAAGATTCAAGGCTTAGAAGGTGTGATGATATGGGGTGGTGAGGGTTGGCATTTATAAGTGGAGGAGAGGGGTGTTTTTTAATATTATATTCATTATTTTATTATTTTTTCTCAATAAAATAAATAGTGTTGATTCTTGTGAATATATATAGTAAATAGTGAATTTTCTTTTTCACTAATGGGTTATTACATCATCAATGACTCAAAAACTCAAGTATTTAGCTTATAATTTTAAATACTGTAAAGTACCGCATTTCATTATTTACCAGAAAAATATGAAAGAAGTCACCCTAAAAATTTGTAGATGTGTCTATTTTAAAAATAGAATTAATTTTATGAAAATAATTTTATAAATTTGGTAAATTTAATTTTTAAATAAAATCTTCATTTATTCAAAAAAATACTAATTTTAATCATATAATTGATTTTATGACCCCTTTGAAAAATTACTTATGGTCTCATAAAATTGTATTATCATTATAATAAAACATAATATTAATTTATAAATTCATTTAATATAAATAAATTTTATTTTAAATAATTATATTTACTATAAAAGTGAGATTAAAATATTTATATTTTATAAAAATTACAAACACTTAATTTATCATTTTTAAAACATTTATTTTATTATAACATGCTTTAAATATATTATATTTTCATTTTATAAGATACCTAAATATTTTTTAAAACTTACAAAGGTTATTTTACTGTTGTAATGGTTAGATTACTAATTCTAACATCCTGGTTATTATTCCAACAGTTAGGTTATTATTCCAACAATCAGATTACTATTCCAACAGTCAGATTTGTAATGGTTATATGGTTTCCCTAATTCCTATAAATACCTTTTATTCCACTAATTATTCATTCACTTTTATTTTTTCTCAAGCTTATAAATACTTTCATCTTCAGAATGAATATTTTTTTATTAATGTTATGTTTTATTTGTACATCATTGTTCGTGAGTGTGGCCAATCTAGTGGATCGAGCATACCCAAATTTTTATATATTACTTATCTTATTCTCAATTTTTATCATATTGAAAAAAAAATAATTATTATTTATTTTTTTATTACTAATTTATTATTCTTAATTTATGAGAATAATTTTTTTTTAGTTTCACTACATAGCATATGTGGTTTATATTACAAGACATAATTATAAGAAGGGAAATTCTATTGATAAAATTATGGGTCCTTACAATACCTATTTTCCAAATTTAAACCTAATTTTTAAAAATATGTAATTTATTTTATCAAATTCAATTCCAATAAGTTTCATAAATTAATTTAAAAATAAACTTTCAAAATGCGATAAAAACAGTTTTTCCAAAAAATGTGTTTTTAAGCCAAAACAATTACTAATATCCAATTCATGTAAAATATTGATCCTAATGGAATTAATTAAATTATTTTAAATAAAATTTATTTTATATAACTTTAATAACAAATCAAAAATATAATGTAACATTTAAATTACTTTATTCGATGAAAGGGAATGATGATTTTACAAAAATTAGTATTTTCACTATTTATTGAAAAATAAATTTATTTAAAAAAATACAAAAAATTAAAAATAAGATGATATTTAAATTATGATTTAAAATTCAAAATCACTATAATAAAATTTAATTTATAAAATTAGAAGAAGATAATGATAATATCCATGTAAAAATGTAATAAAAAATATTTTTTAAGAAAACATATTGTTGATGCTTAAAATGGCTTTACTCAAAATTGAGTAATTATTTAAAAATAGTTAGTAAAAAAAATTAAATTGAATAAAATATTTATAAATCTTTTTCATAATATGTTTAATATTATTTTTGCTCATCAATCCAACATCTAGGGAATAACTATCATATAATAATATCTTAATTGTTTGTCACGGTTCATTAAAAATCAATGTTGCGTGTAAAGAAATATATCTAAGAAATTAAATTTATATAAATATAAATATATAATAAAATTTTTAGTTTTAACACTTATAATATTTCAACACCCATTTATTAATAGTTATTTATTAAAATCAATGTTTTCTATTGTTTACTTCTTCGTTTTTCATGTAAATTTTGGTTCGGCAGTTTCAGTCCTTTCATCTTTATCATGGTTCCATAATATCATAAAATTTAATCCTTATATAAATATAATATATATTAAATATGTACATATTTAGAATCATACACTAAATGAGGACATGAAAAATGAATCACGTCGCTTCGTGGAGGTGATGATCCACACATACACAATCATTTTTTAACAGGTGGAAGGGTGAGGATGTAAATGATATATTATATTTAGATAATCATAATTATGTCATAAATATCATATATATTCATTATTTTCATCTTTATAACCATTCAAGTAAAGTGTTGATAAATAACTAATTATACCGCTATGTGGAGACGATAGGTCGTACGTACGCATGAGTGATGTTTTTGTTTTCTATAGGAAGTAAAAGAGGTGTAAAATGGTTGTACCACAATAATAATAAAATATAATTATATTTTTTACACTATATTAATTATTTTAGGATGGTTAAAATATATTTATATTATGTATAAGAATAAATAAACTTGAAAGAGTTGGTAAAGACAATTACCTCTTCTTTGAGAGACCTCCTTCGATTTATACCTTAATACTTAAAATATTGGAATTCGGAGAGGACCAAGGGATCTAGGATGAATTTAAGAAACCTATTAAGGTATTAGGGTGGGTATTTCCAAGATATAAGGCTCAAAATATTTTAATAAGGGTAGAGAAGAGGTGACCTTTTATAAGTGAGGGAGAGGACAAGCATGGAAATACTTAGAGGATTCAAATATAATTAATGTATTTCTCAAGTATAATGATACCAAATAATAAAGTATTATAATTTAGATAATATAAGGAATATATATAATCTAAAAAAATAATTATAAAATTTTATGTGTCATCATTACAATAATAACTTTTTTAACCCCCGGTAAACCAGTTTTAACATTAGCTGTGTTAACAAATTTTTTCTACTTTTAATATTCATTATGACCAAAAATTAAGTTTAACTTATTTAATAATATTAATTATGAATATTTAAAATATATAATCCATTTTAAAAGATTAATTTTTCATAATTATAAGAAATTAATTTTAATATAAGCACACAAAACGCAACAAAAATAAATTTTAGAAAATTGTTTGTTTTAAGCTTAAAAAGGTTTTACAAAAAAATAAAGTATAATGATAGTTATAATGGAATTAATTGTATTATTTAAAATAAAATTATACTTGTTTTTATTTAAAACCAAACTAAACCCGAATATAAAAGTTTTTATACGTAATTAAAAGAAATAAACTAAAAATAGTTTTTATTTGAATAAAAACAATATTTAGATTTCTAAAATGTTAAGGAGACACACACACACACACACATATATATATATAAGTTTAAAATTAAATTTTTATATGAATTATATTAATTATTTAATATATATATATTCTATAAAAAATGATTCCATAAATTTTAAATTATTCTTATATCATTATAATGTCATAAAATTGATAGTTTTTTAAAATCAGTATTTTTTTCACTATTCACCAAAAAAGAACTACTTCTGAAAAATATAAAAAATTAATACTTTGAAAATTTTGACGTGGTAAATTAAAAAATGAAATTAATTTATTCAGTTTAGTTTGTTAAATTTTATAATTTATTTTTTAATCACATTCTTGATTAAACTTGTGTGCATTATATTATTGTTTCTTTAGAAAGAAAATCTTACTATATTAAAATATCAGGTGTTAAATCTCTCGCCTATTCAAAAATATTTTCCTAAAAATTTCCATAATGTCACATAATTAACTTATATGGGTATTTATTCATCATAACTTATTTAGGTTACCACATTGTATCTTTTATCTTATGTTTTTTCCAAATTACCATTACCAACCAAGTCATCTAATTCTATAACACTTGTTCTCTAATGTTAATAATATGGATTGTATTTTCATGGTAAGATATATTTTCTTCCAATTATATTTACTTATAGGTGATAAATTTTATTGATTCTTCCATATAATTCCTTAATAAAGATATATGGAACACATCATGAACTTTAGAGAGGCTAGGTTACATTGCCTAACTGTAAGCAATAGCTCCAAATATTTCTAGAATTTCAAAATTCCCAATGTACATGGGATAAAATTTCACTCTCTTATGGAACCTTATAACACCTTTCCATGGATATGCATTCAATAAAACATGATCTCCAACTTGAAATTTTAAATCCTCCCTTTTTTATCTTCTTACCTCATTTTCTTGCTTTGAGATACCTTAATATGATTCTAAATAGTATTCACTTTGATTATTGTCTCCTCTTTGATATTTAGGCCTATAATCTTCTTTTTACCAACTTCTCCCCAAAAAATTTGAGTATAAACCTCCTACCATGAAATTATTTATATATTTCCAATTTAATCTTGAAAAAAAGCTATTATTATATTTGAAACAGACCAGATGTAAATATTGGGCCCATGTGCCTTTAATATCAAGTGAACATGACCAAAGTATGTCTTTTATAATATGAATAGTCCTTTAAGACTACCCTTTAGTTTGTGGATGATAGGTTGTGCTCAAATGTTTCTCAATGTCAAGATCATTCTGAATATTCGTCCAAAATTTTGATGTAAACTATGAATCATGGTCTGATACAATCAAAAAGGTGCACCATGAAGTCTCACAACTTTATTAATATAGAACCACATGAGGTGATAAAGTGGAATATATTACCTTGTAGTAAGGAAATGTATGGTCTTGGTAAGGTGATCAATAATAACCCATATTTCATCATTCTTTCTCACAGTATTTGGAAATCCACTGAAAAAATCTATTGTAATATCATCAGATTTCCACATAGGAATAGTTATAGGTTACATGACTCCTTTAGGATGTTTTCTCCCATTCTTTACCTATTGACAACCTAATAATCTTGATACATTGTCTGTAATTTCCCATTTAAATTATCCCACAAAAATTTATCCTTCATATTTTGATACATTTTGGTGATACTAGGGTGTATAGAGAATTTTGAGTTATGAGATTCATCTAATAGTTCTCTTTTCAAATCTCATAGAGATGGTACACATAGTCCCTTTCTAAATTCAAAATTTCAATCTTCATAGATAAAGTCTACCAACCTCCTATCATTCATGAATTTTATTTTCTTTTTAATATTAAAATCATCAAGATGAGAACTTTTATTTTCTATAATAAGGATGGATTGGAAATCATTTGTAATAGATGTGATGTTTCCCCTTCATTAATGATTTCTAGATCGAACTTATTAGATACATGAATATGGGATATTTTTCAACCCTCATTTTAGTCCAAACACCATGATCTTTCCTACTAAAAGCATTATCCACCTTATTTTCCCCCCTGGGGTTATAGTGTATGGAGAAATTATAATCCTTGAGTAGTTATAATCATCACCTTTTCCACAAGTTTAATTATATGTATGATAATATATACTTAAAACTTTTGTGATCCATATATATTTGATTTTTTTTCAAAAAGGTAATTCCAATATATATAAAATGAAATGATAATATATTCCAACTCAAGATCATGGGTTATATAAATTATTCCATGAATATTTAATTGACTTGATGCATAGGAAACAACACTATCATTCTGAATAAGGACACATCCAAGTCCCTTATTTTATGAATCACTAAATCTCAGAAATTTAACCTTTCCCAATGGTAAATTCAATATTCATGAATCGACCAATATCATCTTTAATTATTCAAAAAAACCTTAAATTATTCTAACCATGTGAAGATAACACCTTTATGTCACAACATGGTTAACAGGTTAGGTAATCAGAATATTTTTTGAACAAATCATTGATATTAGCTTACTAATACAAGGAAATCGTATACCTAAATTATATTCATTGTTGTTTTCCATTCCATAAAATCCATTGTATTTGAAGGATCATCTAATATTCTATCCTTAGAGATAATATTTCCAAGAAAAGAAACTTCTTAAATCCAAAAAATATTTTGATAAATTTTCTATATAACTCTTTATCTCTAAGAGTCTTAATAATGATATGAAAATGACCCTTATGCTCATCATAGCTTTTTTAGTATATAAAGATATCATAAATAAATACCATAATGAAATTATAAAGATAATCCTTGATTAAAATGTGCATCAAATCCATAAATCAGAGGTTGTATCAGTCAATCCAAATGTAATTATTGTAAATTCATAATGTTCATACATCATATGAAATGTCATCATTGGAATATCTTCCTTATTTACCTATAGTTGATGATACCACGAATGAATATCAATCATTGAAAAATATTTATCTCCATGAATTTGACCAAATAAGTCATAAATGTGGGGTAAAGGATAATATTTATTTATAGTAATGGTACTGATTTATCTATAATTGTTGCAAACACTCAAATAATCATCTTTATTTTTAGTAAAAAGAATAATGGGTTACCATGTTGAAACAATAGGGTGTATAAATCCCTTATCACCCAAATCATGTAGTTTTTTCTTCGGTTCCACTAATTCCACTATGGGAATCCTAAATAAAGTCTTAGATATAGTTTTTCCATCAAATATGAGTTAAATAGAGAACTATAATTCATGCATAGGTGGGTGTCTAAGTAGTTATTCAGGAAATAGAGCAACGTATTACTGAAAAATAGATATATCTACTATTATAAGGATAAATTTTTCATTCATATGTTGTGTATGCTATTCTCCTATAATAATTTCATTAAGGATATCTACTAAAGGTGGATTCAGACATGATTTAAATGATTTAGTCTCCCCTATGAAGATAATTTATTTCATATCTCTATCCCAAATTGTAATTTTCTACTTCTGATAACAAATTTTCACATTATAATTTGAAATTTAATCGATATCAAGGATTATATCAAAGTCAACCATAGGTATAATGAATAAGTTTTCAAATAGGGTTGGTCTATGTGTCATAATGGTAACTAATTGACATATCCTTGTTGTAGCAATACTTCCACTAGGAGTCATGAGAGAAAATTCCCTTCTTAAGGTTTTAGAGAAATATCTAATTTTCTTAGAAAACATAGAATACGAAGATATATAATCAAACAAAGAATTACTTAAATTTTAGGCTATGATCAACGTATATGTTACTACATCTTTAGGAACTTAAACCTTGGCTATTGTGATCTCATGATCTTAGACTTGCTCCCTTTTTCCTTCTCTGAGGAAAATTCCCTTGATGACAGGGGAATTTGTTTGTATAGTTATTGACTCCTAATAGTTCATTAATTAATCATGTATATCTTATTTATTACCCTTTCAATCACAAGCCTAATGAAATTTCTCTCAAAACTTGAAAAAAAATACCAATATCATAAAGCATATTCCATGTTTTTTCTTCACAAAATTGTTATAAGTTGGAAATTCAACCCTTCCCTTCTTCCCATTTTTCATTTTTACTTTTATAGAGTGCCCAGCTGCCCACTTATTTTATTTTATTTTCATGGAAAACGTAATACTTGTATAATTATTTCTTTATCTTGATGGAATTTGATATTATATACTTATATATGGAAAATTTATGATCGACTAATTCCATTCAAATGATAGGCTTTATCACTATAGGGAAAACAATTTGTTGCGATATGAAATTTGTGATGGGCTTGAGGCTCGTCACAAAGATCCTTATCATAAGTCTTATTTGTGATTGAATGTGTCTCCAATCACAAAAAATAGTAAATAAACAACTATTTTTTATAGTAAAGGATTATTGTTGCGAATACTTTTGGTGTGGTTGTGAGCCATATGGTGGGAATCATTATTTATGATAGGAATCCCACTTCATCACAAATACTCTTTGAGTAAGGGTTATTTGCAATGAGGATAGATATTCATGTCACAAATAATAAATTGGTAAGCTATTATTTTCAATGGGTTCCATCAAAAATATTTTTTATATCACCGCCAACTTTATTTATGGTGGGTAATTTTTGAAATGGGAATCATACCCATCAAAAATAATATATTAGAGGAACACTACTTGAAATGGAACACATTTCCTAATAAATTGTTAATCACCACTACCTTTATTTATCATGGGTGCTATTTGTGATAGGGTTTTTCATAAATAAATGTATTTGTGATGGAAATATTATCACAAAAACACTTTTCACTACTAATCTAACATATATATATGACCCCAACTAATTTTTCACTACAGATCCACTATCTTATCCTCTCTTCTCTTCGACTATCCTTTATTATTCACTACTTGATTCCTTTTTAAAAAAAATATTTTTTATGCAGAATTAATCCTTTCATATTCGCAAAGTGTAAATTTTATGGTATTTATTTTAATTTTTTAAAATGTAATTTTTTTTATTTTATTTTATATTAGAAATTAATGTTATTAATTAGAAATAATTAGTGTTAATTAGTATTAATTAATTTTAATTACTAGTAATTAGTTATAAATAGTTTTAATTAGTGTAACATCCTATTACCTTTCTATCAGCTACATTTTAATATATGTTGTGTTTTTCCTTTTTAATTGTCTGGATAGGTTTGAGAAGGAATTGGAAGGATTCCTGCAATGGTTAAGTCATGGATTTTTTGTAATTTTCAGCATAAAACCTTTAGGTTATGCTGTCTGCTATGGATTTATACATCGTGCAAGGTTTTTACACAATGTGGAATAATCACCCATAATATGTCATAAAACTGGTTCACAACATGAATAGATACACATCGTGTATAGTTTACATGTTGTGTATAAATTAAAAATATTGTTTTTAATAAAATTCGATGAGTTTTTTAGTGTATCAGGGACTTTAAAATTACACAACATGAAATTTGGTTACACATAAAGTAATGTCTAAACTTTTGGTTTTAAATGGGAATCTTAGCTAAAACTTTTATGTTCCCTTCTTTCATGTTTCCTTTATATTGACCTAGATCTATACCCATAAAATTTTAGATCCCTAAAATCCTTCAAGTTCATTTTTTTCAGTGATTGATCATTGTTTTGATTGCAGTGTGTCTCTCTAGGTAAGCAGTCTCAATGTCTCTCTGTCTTTCTATTTCTATCCTTGAATTTTGATTGATTATCTTGGGATTGAAGGTTCTAAACTCTGTTTTTTGAATCTTGTTTCAAGGATGAGTTGCTAGATATTATATGCCCTCATTATTATTGGAATTTTTAGTTATGGGATTTTTTTTTATGAAAAATGTTGGTTGTTATGTTTAAAATGGCCAATTTATTAATCCTTGATTTGATTATTGTTTGAATTTTTTTTCAAATTGAATTATAAAAACCCAATTCATTCAAATTGGATGTTTAATTTTCCATGGTATGGATTATGGTGGGAAACCCCCAAATTCCAATTGAATAGTAATTTGTGGCATAAGTTGAAATTGATGTAAATTTTGAAATGATTTGAATTGATTCTTTTTTTTTAAATGGCTTAAATTAAAATGATTAAAACCTATGGTCAGTTTTATTTGAAAAATCATGAATTGATGAAATGAAAACCTAGTTTGGTTTTGGATTGAAAATGGAATATTGAAACTAGAAAGGGAGATATTCCATTTATAACTATTTTGAAATGATTTTCCCATTATTTATTGATTGATTGATTGATCACATGCGATCCCGGGTAGTTAGTAAGTTATTTGGGAAAAACACGCTAGGATGGCAATGCCCTAGAAATAGATTAATGCTTTACAAATCTAAAAAAACCTAGTTCAGAGTAAATTATCCCCAATAAGATATTGATGGGTCCTATTCGACCTGATCCCAAGGGGTGTGTGTCCACATCGCCACGATCACTAATATAAGTGTGTGAGGATCTCATAACTATAAACTATCGTACCACTTGTAAGATTACCATGTTTCTTATTATAGTTGTTTTGATTATATATATGTCATTATTTTTTAAACTAATTTTTCTCATGGATAATGATTTAAATAAACTGTTTTATATAAAGTGTTTATTTAATATTTTTTTGAAATGTTTTCCATCATGTGAAATGAAAAGAATGTTTTTCTTTAAATCTAAAAATGTATTTCCATACTTGTTTTATTTTAAAATTTAAAGAATCATTTGGTTTATTTATTATGGAATCTTATATGGAACACTTGGTGAGTCCCTACTAAGCTTTTAGCTCACACCCTATCTTTTCCTTTAGGAATTTGCAGGTTTCCTCTTTCTAGGTTTGACCAAGGGGAAAGCACCACTTGGATGTGGCAGTTATTATTGATCATCTAGTTTTGGAGTGCTATGGAAGTTGGGACTTTGGTTGTTTTAACTTTTTCATTTTGGTATAGTATGGTTGTACTTTTGGTCTAAATATCTATTTTAATTATGGTAATTTTCTCCCAATAGATTTTTATTTTGATCATACTAACTTGTATCTATTTCTTCCACTGTTTATGTGGAAAACTCATTCCCACATTTATTTTTTATGATGTCAGCTGCTATTCTCCAACCCGTGGGAATCAGGAATACCCCTTGGGCCATATTAGTGTCAGATCATTTATCAGGGTACCAGGGTATCTAGGTCGATTCGTGAAAATGTCAAATCATATATCTTTATTAAGAATTTTCCTGGATGTCAGTATGTAGTTTGAGATATTTTCAGGACTTGAGATGTAGTTAAGAGTGAGTGTATGGCTAGATATCACCATAATTAGCCTTAAATCACCAAGGGTGGTATGGGAAAGGAATATTTTGGATTATTTCTATACTCTTACCTAATTTTTATTTGTATATATTGAAATCCAAATCTTTTTTATCTAATGGGATTAATTTCCGTGTTTCTCTTATTTGAGTATTTTTTAGTGTAACATTTTGACATTTTCATTGTTTTTTTCGATGTGTGTAGCATCATGCCTTTGAGAATACATGTAAATAGGATCTAGGAGGAAGCATTTGATGAACCACAGTGATAAAATCCTCCCTTGGACCAGAATTTGGTTGAGGCTATTGTAAGTATCAGCCATGCTCTCAGATAGGAACCTTCACCCATTCCCATCTAGGCTCTAGTTGTGGAACATTAGATAGATGAATCTAGGAATCATTATTAGGAGTTCCTTCATAAAAATCAACATACTTTCCTTTTCTCTAATTATTCTCAAGAGTCTGAGTACTAGTTGATAAATATTGAGCTTCTCTTTGATTTCTTGGAAACACCTGAATCTATTAAGGTGAAGTGTGTTGCCTTTAAGATTGAGGGACCTAATAGGAGATAGTAGGACATGATGGTGATGGTGAATAATAAATATGGTTTACAATGTAAGTAATTTAAATTTTTTCCACTTTCCATTTCTATTAAGAGTATATGGTGTTGGGTAAGGCTATGAAGGTTTTCGAACTCGAGCAGGCTGACAGGACTATAACTGAGTATGAAAATCGCATTACTGAGTTTGTGTAGTTTGCACTTGAGATTGAATCGAATGAGAAGATGAAGACATAATATTTCAATTTGGTACTTTGATATTATATTCATTCTTAGGTTTTATTTCTAAATATCTCTTCTTAGTTTGATGTTCTAGATAGGGCATTGATGGTTAAGCTTAACCTGGCTGGTAAGTCATGGTTGATGGGAGTTCCATTTTCTCTCAATGGTATCTTGGTGAGTTCACATAGAGGGAAGACAAATTTTGAAGAGTCTCAAGGTGGTTCTTAATAGCAGGTTTCTTTTATACCTCATAATTCTCTAGGTAGAGTCCCTTTGATTTTCTATAAGTGTGGCAAGACTGGGCACACAAATGGGTTAACACTAAGTCACCCAAGATATGTGGTTCTTGCATACACTCAGGTCACTTATAGAATTTATATCATGTTTATTATTATCCATGTAATGGAATGGGATAATTAGAACCAAAAAGTACTGTTATTCAAATAGATTCTTGAATATCTAAGGGGTTATAGCCATAGGCATCCAAAAATAAGATTCTTTATGTAGTGGAAGATTCTCTAGTGGAAATAGATATGGGTTTAAAAATTGTGAGAGGTGTCGTCACTATAGAGCCATCATTAATGAATGTTTTATTTGATACTAGTGAATCTCTTTCATTCATTTCAACTCATATTGTGAAACTATTAAATCTTCCTTTAGAGATTTTATCTTATGTGATGGATATTACTACACCACTTGAAACGAAGAGGGGGTAGGGTTTTTGATGTCCTTCTTGTGATTTCTCAGTATCAAATATCGATATTTCTTGGGATTTTTTGGTTCTTGACATGAATCCTATTGTTTTAATATTTATTATTGATTGGATAATTTATAATAAAATCCCAAATTTGTTGATATCTTCTATGGGTCTCTTTTACTGCACCTGATAGGGTGTGTTGTATCTTTCTGGGATAATGGGACCCAAGGTCTAGTAGAGTCAGACCTTTTTATCTAGTGTTGGGTAAATTGATATCAATGTTCTCTTTTGATCTTGAGTGGGAATCCTTGTGCAGTGATCTCCCTACAGTTTTTATCTACTTTTGTGGCTTTTTTCTCCAGACTTCTCTGGTTTTCAACCAGTAATGGAGGTGTATTTTTCTATTTATTTAGTTTTTGGTACTCAAACAGTATCTATTCTTTCTTACTACATAGAAATAGTTGAAATGAAAGAGTTTAAGACTCATCTGGATGAACTTTTAGAGAAAGGTTTTATATACTCAAGTGTGTCACCTTAGGCGGCATCTATTCTCTTTTCTAAATAAGTTGATGTGTCCCTTCACCTTTGTATTTATTACCAAAAAATAAATCTAGTTACAATAAAAAAAGTATCATTTACCATGGATTGATGATCTATTTGATCATTTTAATGGTTTGAAGTGGTTTTTGAAGGTTGGTCTTCTATTTGGTTATCAACAGTTGAGAATTAAATAATCTGACTTTCAAAAAACAACCTTCTGGAGTAGGTATGGACATTATGAGCACTTTTTCATGTCATTTGGTCTAACCAATACTTTTACTATCTTTATGGACTTGATGAAAAATATTTTAAAAATGAATATTGATATATTTGTGGTAGTCTTTATGGAATACATCCTTGTTTACTCTATGTTTGAGGAGGATCATGTTCATTATATAGGGGAATTTATGGAATTGTTGATAAAAAAACAAATTTATACCATGCTATCAAAATGGAATTTCTGGATTTATGAAGTATAGTTCTTAGTATAAATGGTGTTGGAACATGGAATCTCAGTTGATCTTGAGAAGTTGAAAGTTGTTATAACATGGGAGAAATTGTGTAATGTTTTTGAGATTCGGGGATTCTTGGGTATATTCTTATGTAGGTTGATCATGTTGTTTCCTATAGATCTCAGTGTCTTAGGCCACATGAGAATAATTATCTGACCCATGACCCAAAACTTGTATCTATGATTCATGTGCTTAAGATTTGGTATTATTACCTTTATAGAGAAAGGTTTACAATGTTTTCTGACAAAACAATATTGATTTATATCTTCTCTAAAAAATATTTGAGTCTTATCTAGATGAATTGGGTTAAAAACCTATAATCTTTGACTTTTACATTGCTTATACCTTGGGGAATAGTAATGTCATCGCAGATTCCTTGAGCAAAAAACTTCTGACCCACATAGTGAAAGAATCATTAGAAGAGTGGAACTTGATGGCTCTTTTTTCACAGTTACATATTGGAGTTTGGGAAACAGGGGCCAAGGTTTTCATGGATAGTGTTCAGTTAACCTCCACTCTTCTTGAGATGATTCTTTAGGAATAGCATCTTGATCATGAGTTCTACAATATTAGGGAATCTATTTTTGTTGGGGAGACCGTTGATGAGTGGTCATTCTCCATGGGGGTATTCTATGTTTTCAGAATATGTACATTGTACCTTTTCTAGTGAGAAAAGATGTGATGGGGGATTTTCATAATTCTTGGTGGGCAGTGCACCCAATAACCATGAATATGTTTTAGGATATACGACATCGATTCTGGTGGAGAAGTATAATATATGGCATTGCTGAGTTTTTCTCTCATTGTTATACATTCCAATAGGTAAAGGATGAGCACCATATACCTATAGGTTTTCTTCAAAAACTTCCTATGCCAACTTGGAATTAGGATGATATCTCTATATAGTTTGTGTTTGTGTTGCAACATACCTAGAAAAAGAATAATATGATATGGGTTGTGATTGATTGGATAACTAAATAAGCTCACTTGTTACCCATTCAGGATACAAAAAAAGTTGAGGAGTTGGGAAATCTCTACATGAAATAGATTTTTCATTTCATGAAGTTCCATCTGCTATTGTATTTGATAGGGATCCCCCTTTTACTTCTCATTTTAGGAGAGGTATTTAGGAGGCATTGGGATCTTAGGATTGTTTGAGTGCATACTATTATCCACAGACGGATAGCCAAACTAAGAGGTCTATACATATTCTTTAGATATGCTTTATGCCTATATTCATAAATTTAGTGGATATTTGGATGACCATTTGGGGCTAGTTATGTTTTATTATAACAATAGTTACCATTTCATGATCAAAATGGCTCCTTTTGAGGTGTTTTATGGTTGTCCTTGTAAATCTATGTTGTGTTGGTCAGAGGTTAGTGAAACTTCCTTGTTTAGAATGATATTTTTTCAAGAGATAACAAGAAATATTTAGTTTATTAATAAAATAATCTGGATGAGAAATAGATGGTATAGATCTTATGTTGATCATAATTATAGACTATGGAAATTTTCGATTGGTGATTGGTTTTTCAAAAAAATTTCACCTAGTTTAGCTCATTGATGACATAAAAGGGTGGGAAGATTAATCCTACTTGTTTGGGACCTTTTGAGGTTGTTGAGAATGTGGGGAAGTGGCTTATCGTCTACCACAGTTGATGAAAATACATGACGTATTCCATCTATCACATTTGAAAAAGTATCATTCTAAACCATCTCATGTTCTGAGTTGGAGTGATCTCAATGTTGAGCCTGATTTATCCTTGAATGAGCATCCCATCAGGATAGTTGATTGTGAGAACATGGTACTTCATGGGAGGATGATACCTTTGGTTTGTGTTTTATGGAACCTTAGTTTTGATTCTCATGAGACATGCGATAATGAGGCCTTGGTGAAAGATCATTGGCTTCACCTTTCCAATATGAAAGCTTCTTGATAGGATTTCTGTAGACATAAAGTTTTTATGGGGGGGAGGTTTTTACATCCCATTATCTTTCTAGAAGGTATGTTTTAATATTTTAATGGTTTTACTTTTTCATTATCTAAGTAGGTATGATATGGAATTATGAGGATACTTGTAATGGTGAAGTCAAGTATTTATTGTAAATTTAAGCATAAAACCTTTGGGTTATGGAGTCTACTGGGGATTTACATGTTGTGTAATTTTGTTACACGATGTATAATCATCACAAAGCATAGGTTGTGAAACTGGTACACAGAAAGAAATGATACATACCAGGTACAATTTAAACATCATTTATAAATTAAAATTTTAATTTTTAACAAAAGGTGATGGGTTTTTAAGAATATTAGGGACTTTAAAATTATAATACATGAAATAAAGTTACATATCATGTAATGTATCAAATTTTGGTTTTAAATAGGTGGCTCAGATGAAAATTTTCTTTCCCCTTCCTCCAAGTTTCCAATCTCTCAACCTATAGGCATCCCTAAAAGATTTTGGATCCATCTAACCCTTCTGGATAATTTTATTTTGTGATTAATCATTGTTACAGTTGTGGTGTGTCCCTCCAAGTAAGTGGTATCCCTATCTCTCAATTACTTTCTATTTCCCTTATTGTAGTTTGATAGATTTCCTTAGGATTGATGGATCTAAACTCCATGTTATTGAATCTTGTTTCTAGGTTGAGTTCCTAGATCTTTTGAACCCTATTTATTGTTGACGGGTTCTGTTACGAGCATTGTTTTTTCTTGAAAAAGGTAGGTGTTCAATTTAAGATGGTAAATTGATTAAACCTTAATTTTATTTTTGTTTTAAATTTCTTTCAAATTGAATTATGAAACCCCAATTGATGTGAATTGGAAATTTAATTTGTCGCGGTATGTATTTTGGGGGAAAATCCCTAATTCCAATGGAATTGGAATTTGGGGTGAAGGTTGAAATTGATGGAAATTGTGAAATGATTTGAATTGATTCCTTTTTTAAAAAAATATATTAACTTAAATTGATGAAAACCTATGGTTGGTTTTATTTGAAAAGGCATGAATTGATAAAATCAAAACCTATGTTTGGTTTTGGAATGAAAATGGCATATTGAAACTAGAAATGGGGAAATTTCATTTGTAACTATTTTTAAATGATTTTCCAATTATTGATTTATTGACTGATCACATGCGAGCATGGGTTGTTTGTAAGTTATTTGAGACAAATGGGCTAGGATGGCAATGCCTTATAAATTTATAGACACTTTATAGCTCTAAAAAAACCTAGTTTGGTAGATATTATCCCTAGTTGGATATTGATGGGTTTAATTTGGTCTACGCCTAAGGGACGTGTGTGCACATCACTGTGATCACAAATATAAGTGTGTGAGGATTTCATAACAAGATATTGTCATTCCACTTGAAAGATGACCATGTTGCATGTAGTAGTTTTTTTTATTATATATATTCCATTGTTTTTTAAACTACTTTTTCTCCTGCCTATTGATTTAAATAATCTTTTTTATATAAACTGTTTATTTAGGCCATGTTTGAAATTTTTTCCATCATGTGAAATGAAAATCATGTTTTGTTTTAAATATGTAAATTTACTACCATTACCATTTTATTTAAAAATTGAAAGAATTATTTTGTTCATTTATTATGTCATCTTATATGAAATACTTGGTGAGACCCTACTGGGATTTTAGTTCACACCCTACCTTTTCCTATGGGCTATTTTAGATTTTGTTCTACCAGATTTCAGTGACGGGAAAGCACCGCTTAGACGTGTTAGTTGTTGTTGATCATCTAGTTTTGGAGTGATGTGTTCATTGGGACTTGGGATATTTTATCTAGTTATTTCTGGTACTTTTTGGTTTTACTTTGGGTTTAAATAACTGTTTGACTTCTAGTATTGTTCTCCCTATGGGGTTTTCTTTTGAGCATACTAACATGTATCTATTTCTTCTGTTGTTTATGTGGAAAAAATGTTCCCACCTTTTCCTTATATGATGTCAGGTTCTAGTCGCTAACCCCTGGGGATCAGGAAAGACCCTTGAGCCATGTCATTGTCGGCTCGATGATCAGGGTACTAGGGTATCCAGGCCGGTTCGTGACAATTAGTTACTGCTATCAATAATTACTAATAATTATTGGTAAATAATTACAATTGATAGATACTTAGTACTGATTAATAGAATTTTGTAATAATTAACATTTCTTAGTAATAATTAATAATAATTTACAGTAATTAGTAATAATTAACTGTAATTAGTGATTAGTAGTAATTAATATTAATTTATAATAATTAATGATAAATACTAATAATTTAAAAACAATTAGTAATAATTGATAATAATTTTCTATATTTAAAAATAATTAACAGTAATTATCCATAATTAGTGATGATTAATGAAAATTAGTGATAATTAGTCATAAATTATAAAAATTAGAATAAATTAGTAGTAATTAACAAAATTAGAAATAATCAGTACTCAATTAGTAGTAATTTGTGAAAATTAGAAATAATTACTTATAATTAACAAAAAATAATAAATAATTAGTGATGATCAGTGATAATTAATGATAAATACCAATAATCACTAATAAATTATAGAAATTAGTTAATAAATTTAGAAAATTTGTTATAATTATTGTTAATGAGTATAAATTAGAGTTAATTGGTTAAAATTAGTGGTAATTAATAGTAATGAGTAAAAATTAGTGGTAATTAATAAAAATTATTAGTAATTAGTAAAAACTAGTGGTAATTATCAATAATTAGTAAAAATTAGTGGTAATTAATTATAATTAGTAAATATTAATAGTGATTAACAGTAATTAGCAGTAATTAAGAAAAATCAGAAGTTATTTGCAAAAAATAACTGTAATTAGGAAAGTAAAGCGATAGTTAGCAATAATTATCGGTAATTAAGAAAAATTAGCAATAATTAGAATTAATTAGAAAAATTTGTAATAATTAATGGTAGTAAGAAATAATTAGCCATAATTAGAAAAAATTAGGAAAATTTAGTTGTAATTAGTGGTAATCGGGAACATTTAATGGTAATTAGAGTTAATTAATGGTAATTAGAGGCAATTATCAATAATTAGTGGTAATTAATAGTAATTAGTATTATTAGTGTTAATTATTGGTAATTAAGAAAAAATTAGTTTTAATTAGGAAAAATTAGGGGTAATTAAAAAAAATTAGAGTTAATTAAGAAAAAATAGCCTTAATTAGAAAAAGATAGAAAATATTAGCTTTATTTTGAAAAAAAATAGAAACTATTAGTGTTAATTAGAAAAAAATAGCTAATATTAGCGGTAATCAGTGGTAATTACCAGAGATTAGTGGTAATTATAGGTAATTAGAAAAATTGGGGATAATTAGCAATAATTAGGAAAAATTATTTGTAATTAGAGGTAATAATTGACCACAATTAACCATAATTAGTAATAGAAGGCCATCTATAGGGTGTGATGGAATTATAAAGTGAAGGTGGTGGAGTTGATGACAGAGTGAAAGAATTATGGTGCCCTAGAGTCTAGACCATTTGGAGAAAAGGAATTCGTGGGTAAACCCATGAGTGATGGATGAGAAAGTAGATGTGAGAGATAAAATGACATGCTTAATGAGTTTTTTCACTTTCTAGTTTAATATTTCTTTATAGTAAAATAATTTTTTATAAGAAAACATAATGTAAATGAACAATTATGGGTAAAACATTATTTTATCATCAAAAATATTGAACCTAAAAAGGGAAATAATCCACTATGAGTTTCATTTTTATCTCTTACATCTTCTTCCTCTTTCATCACTCATAGGTTTATCCTTGAATGTATCTTCTCTAGTTAGTATAAACATCGAGGTTCCATAATTATTTCCCTCTAACGTCATATCCATCCCCTCCTCTCTCTACTTCCCTTAAATGAATCATGGATTGAAGAGGATGGAGGTGAAATCAGAGTGAAAGAAATATTGTTCCCCTGCATTCAGACCCTTTGGAGGAGAGGTAGTAATCGGTAAACCTATGATTTTACCCATGAATACCTCTCCTATAAATGGTCTAAATGTAGGTACACTTGAATTCATTCACTCCATCATCACCATCATCCCCATCTCTCCCTTCTTCCCCCATTCCCCTTGGTCGGCCTTCTATTTCCCTTCATGGAAATTAGAGGTAATTTTAGAAAGTATAAAAAAATTTATGGAATTAGAAAACATTAATGGTAATTAAATAGAATTTATATTATTTACAAGTAGTTTTTAATTTTATAATTTTATAATTTTTTTTTGATTATCACTTCCTAATAATAAATTAACCATAACAAATATTGTTTTACATATTTTTGAAAAATATGGAATAAGGAACTAAAAAACAGTATTTATTATAAGGTCCTGATTGGATAAATCATTACATGAATCCAAATGGTTATATTATAAATCCTATATATATTTAGGTTTTTGAATATTTTTTTATCATTTTCATCATTAAAACCAATATTTTTTTTAGAAGGGACAACTAACTGACTATGTAATAAATGTGATATGAGGATGTTTGAAACATTTAAAAATGTTGGGGGTCATTTATTACATCTTGTTTTTCATAAAGATTATTTTTTTATCAACATGGTGAATGTAGTTTTGGAGAAGGCACTAATAATTTGATTCTAGATCCATGACAGTTTCAAATATTCGTACATGATATTTCTATTCCATCTTTTCAATAAATAGAAACTCAAAATGATTTTTATTTAACTCTTAGTTTAAAACCATCTTAATTTCTTGGGTTGCTGATGTTTTCTGAGGATGCATTATATCTTGGTTTCAAGATAAAAAAATTTTATGTGTTTAAAAAATTTATGGCTATTAAAACATATAATAGAATTTAAAATAGTTGTTTTGATTAGATATTATCTTTGGTTAAATCAATTTCACGTAAAGAAAATGTGTTGTAAAAAATTTATGTGAGAGAAAGAGGTGAGTTCATAATTTGGGTATTGGTTATCAGAAGATTCATGCATGTTCAAATGATTTCATCTTATATTATGGTGAAAATGAGTCATTAGTTAGTTTTCCTACATGTGGAAAATTGAGGTACAAATAGGCTTAATAAGGGAAGTCTGGATTATTTCATGTTAAATAGTTGAGGTATTTACCACTTACACCTAGATTATAGCATTTATTTATGTCTCAAAACATATAATCATTGATTTCATGGCACAAATACAATATTTCAATTGGTTAAATATAAAATTATTCTTTTTATGGTGATTCATGGAAACATTTTGATCATGTATATCTTAATTTTTCTTTAGAAGCATGTAATGTCCGATTGGATATTTCTACTAAAAGTTTTTTTCCATTTGGTTCTTATGTTTGTCAATATTCTTGTTATCCAGTCTTTATAACTCCATAAAACTTACCACATTTGATATTGATGATTGAAAACTATATCTTTTTAGAATTATTAATTCTTGGAAATCCAAAAAATAATATTGATGTTTATTTGAAGCCATTGATTTATGAGTTAAATCTATTATGTAGTAATAGAGTTGGTACATATAGTTTTGTTGTGAAAGAGAATATCCTAATGAAAAATGAATTAATGTAGACAATTAGTGACTTCCTAGCATATGGAATGTTATTTGGATGGAGTAGATAGGGTCAAAAATAATTTATGCCCTATATGAGTGAAAGAAAATCATTTATTCCCATCAATGGGAGAAAACATTTTTTTACTATCATTGCATATTTCTTCCTATTGATCATCCTTTTCAAAGGAATAGAAATCATTTTAGAAAAATTAAAATTGAAAGAGATGGACCTCTAGTAATAATATATGGTATCAATTTAAAATTTATTGTCTCTTCATTAACTCCGATTACCTTTAGAGTGACTATAAACCAAAAAAATAGATTTCTTTGGGAATGATCGCAATTGTATTAAACAACGTATTTTTTGGTATCTCCCATATTGGTCTGATTTTTTGGTCTACCAAATGTTGGATGTGATTAATATTAAGAATAAATTTTTTGATAATATATTTTATATAGTATTGGACACACCTGGTAAGACCAAATTTAATTTAAATTCATTATTATATCTTTCCCAAACATTCAGTCAACTAAAACTTGAGTTGTTTAAAAATGACATATCACAAAAGTTAATATATCCAAAAGTGTCTTATACACTTTTCAAAGAAAAGTTTTTATTATTTTTGTCATTGGATTGTGGAATTGAGGCTACCAAATTGTTATGTTTCAAATTTTTCTAGATGTGTTGGAAATAGTTATTTTACCATATTAAAAATTCATGATTTTCATGTTACAATGGAAAGAATTATACCGATTGGATTTAGAGGTATATTGAATTATGTGATTTGGGACGCACTAACATAAATATAATATTTTTTATGAGACATTTGTGTGGATAGAATAGACTATTATTCACTTAATATACTACAAGAAGATGTTTTAATTTTATATAAACTGAAAAAAACCCACCAACTATCTTTGATTCAATGGATGAATTGATTTTAAATTTTCTACATTAACAAAAATATGCATGTTTATGCGGTTTTTAGGGATGTACCCATATGAGATAAACATGCAAATATTGAAGAAAAATGTATGTAGTAAAGCATCAGTTTAAGGTTCAATTGCATAAGTTTATTTATAGGTGTAAATTTCTTTTTCCTAATCTCATTATTTCCAACCTAAATATCTTTAAAAACATAATATAATGGGATATAAGGAGAGAAATGTTGAAAATGAAATAAACATTCAATTATTAGTTTTTAATCATCCTGAAATTGGATTTGGTAGAGTTCATGAATGATGGATTTCAGATGATGGACATTATAGGGCTCATGCATATGGTATGCTCAATTGTTAAGAGATGACATGATTTGTTCAGGGAGTGCTACTATAAGGCCCTGGCCTTAAACCTTACATAATATTGAATTAAATGAATAATTCACATTGAGGATCTTTTCAGGTTTAGAGTTTTAGAGAATTAGAACATAACTGTTACATCTCAAAAGATTACAAAGTAGTCACTTCTACTAAGTTTCCATAGAATAAAAAAACTCTTAAAAAGAAACAAGTCTACTTCCATGTTTTATATAGAATGACTTTCCATTGATCCCATCCTTGACCCTATTCCACATTAAGTTCTGTGAAAAACATTTCAAAAAAACCTGGGGTGAGCATAAAAAGCTCAGTAAGGGATACACAAAGAATGAAAACTATTAGTTTATCAAAACAACAAGTAAACCATGTATACTTTATCAAAGTAATACTTTTCACTTTTATGAAGTAGTAAAAACTATTCACTGAATAAAAGATAATTACTTACCCTTTTGTAACCAAAATATTTCCATAAAACCCATATAAAGATCACATAACAGATAAAGGTAACTTGGGACATAAACATACTTAAATGGAATAACCATACAGTCGACTTCCACACATATCACTTAATGGAATATCCATACGGCCGACTTCCATACCCAATGCATTGGAGGTTATAATGTAACCACCCGTCCTGGTATTCACGGCACCACCCTTCATATGGTTTATCATGTAACCACCCATCAAATGTCCAAGTACCAATATAAAATCATAAAACATAAAACAAATATAATGTAAAGAAAAAATTTCCACACTTTGATTACAATATATCACTTAAATATATTGACATAACAAATCTGTTATAAAAACCATTTTCAATACCAAAATACATAAAATAGTATATGGTATTTATTTCATTTTAAAAACATTACGGCTTTTTGAGGAAGCCAAAGACTAAATAATACTCACGGCGGTGGAACAGGTCGTTGTCACCGCGTACGTTAAAAGAAACATTCCTTTTTGTCGTTTAGTAAAACACTTCGTAGAAAAATATTCCTTTTGTATAAAAGTAAAATTCAAAGGGTTTTATACACCGTATAAAAGAAATTTTTGTATAAAATGAAATATTCCTCAATAAAAGGATATTGAGACGAAGTCCCTTACCTCGGGTCCGACTTGACTCGATCGTTCTTTAACGTCCTTAAAATCGGGTAACTCTCTTAGATTTGAGCTCAAAGGATTCCTTGGGAATACTTCTGCCCAAAGTGAGGCTTCTAAGAGTTATAGAGGGATGTGGAGAGACAAAATGGGCAGGGGTTGGCCGAGCCAAAGGCTTTGGAAGTGTGGGTAAGGTGGTAGAGGTGGGGGCCTTTTATAAGAGGAGAGGAGGGGCACTCTTGGAAAGTAAAGAAATGTTACTTTATTTTAAAAAGCCTTTAGGATTTAAAAGGTCCCAAATTGATATAATTCGAGGATAAGGTGATAAGGGTTCTAAATATACGCAAACAATAGGTTTTTGACAAGTTTGGGTCTTAGATTTTACATTATCTTTTCATTTTATTTGAATCATTAAATAATGAGGTAATCGTTGCATGATCATGGTGCCATAAATAATTTAATTTATTTAATGTCTAAAAATTATAAAACAAATATCATGATATAGGAAATCGTTTTAGCTTTCTAATGAATATTTATAGTCAAAAATCTGACTTGTATAACCCCATATAAAAATTGTTTTAGTAAAACAACTCATGTTTGTGACATTTTTACTTTAACATTAAATAAAAAGATATTAATGTTATTTTCCTTCCAAAGTGGCTCCATGGGGTCCCCAAGTTGACCCATGGATTTTCTTGGTCGGACTTGACATATCCAATAAGGGTAGGACATGTTTCTAGGTCATTCCATATTATTAAAACATTATTTTTACCTTAAACTACACTAATTACCTCTAATCGCGATTAAAAACTTAAAAGTTACTATTCACCAAAAAATTATTTTAATCCCATTGAACCACATTTTACTTCTTAATGACAACCATGTATTTCAGATTTTTTAAATTCAAAACACAGAGGTGGTAAAATTTCATTTAAACGAAAAATCAGTTTTTATAAGTACCACTTAGTGGTTTCACTATTCATCAAAAATTAATGTTTTTCAGAAAAATACCAAAACTTCACCCAAATCTATATTTGATATTCCAAATTCAAAAATGAAGTCCATTTTAAAAAAATTCAAAAAATATAAGTTTCATTAATTAATTTAATAATTAATTCCTGCTGTCAGAGCAAATAGCGTGTTTTTATGAAACAATAGGTATCAAAAGATTGACACTAGTTTAAGTCCGATTTCAAAGTGAAATTAATTCCAACAACCACTATTGGATTTAATGGTAAAAATATATTCTAATTTCACTTTAAAACCAATTAAAAATATAATCTAATCATATAAATAAATTAGATTAAAAAGAGGTTTTGAATTAAAATACAACATTTTACACTTCATTAAAAAAATAAACTTTATCGGAAAAATACCAATAATTTACACAAAGTAAATTTTGATGTCCCGATTCTAAAGAAGAGATTTATTTGGTCCAATAGAAAGTATAATAGTGAACAAAACTATATTTAATGACGGTTCGCCATCAAAAGGTGATAAGTGAACCTTTAGTGAAAATTAGGGTACAAATGCCTAAAATTGAATTCTTTCCGTATTTTAAGCCTTTATCTTTTATTGTAAAAAATTTTAAAAACATAAATAATCATATTTTAGTTATTTCTATCCATTCCCTCCAATAGAATTGCTATGTGTTAACTACCATTTAAAATAATATTATTTTATTACTAGTGTGCAACGGAAGATTTCAATGAAACTCTTTGTTGCGTATCGGGTACGCTATCGAACATAGCAACCCATTTAAAGTAAAATTAATATTTAATTTGTAAATATTAATAAATATGAAAATTTATTATTATTTATTTACCTGGGATGTTACAGCTACTATCACCTATTCTATGTTTTTTAAAAAGTTAAAGTAATATTATTATTAATTTTTAGATTATATGATGATCATATAAAGAAACAATTTCCAAAAAATTACATCTACCGCCCTTGATGAATGTTAGCAACATAATTATTTCTACCAGTTTAAAAGACCAGTAAAGAAAATTTTTCATATATGTAATCAATTTATTATTTTTTATATTTATAAATTTTTTATAAGTTTCCTATTATCACAACATGCCAATAAAATTGATAATCAATTTTTGGTATTAAGTAACCCACCATCCAAAATGATTAAATATTATAATACATATGTGGCGAATAGCTTTCAATTTTAGACATGTGAATATGGTGAATCAAAAAAACAATGAATAGTGGGGTTTTGTTAAGAGGATATCATCATAGAGAAAGTGATGTTTACTTTTATGGTATGTTTGATGGAATAATTGAACTGCTTTATCTGAGATATAATTATGTAATAATGTTTAAATTTCAATGGATTGATACTGGTATATGTTTTTGTGTTCATCTGCACAATGGAATCATCAACATTAATAAATAAAATTCCTCTTACTATAAACGAACCATTTTTATTGTCTCATCAAGTATATAAAATTTATTATTCAAATTATTGTGTTTCTTCAAGAGAGTTAATTTCTTATTGAAGCATTATAAAAATAAAATCCCATAAAAATCAGTTTATACAACATTAATGTGGTTCTACTGAAGTGAAAGGAATTGAAATTTTTCAAAGAGAAAGATCCAAAGACATATTTTCAATAAAGAGACACAAATATTGATTATGAAACCCCAAACTTATGGTTCAATAGTAAACATGATGTTGATGATGTAACAAATTAATTTTAAATAATAAGATATTATGAAGTTGAAACTTTGTTATAAATTAATTTTATTAAGGAGGAAGATAAAGATATTGACCCCATCATATATGAAGATGAGGATGAAGATGAAGAATGAAACAATTGCATTTTGGTTATAGTAATAATTAATATATATATATATATAATACTCATTTTCAATTATTTGCTGACAAAATTATTTTCTTGTTTCCGATGGTAGATAATACTTTTTATGAGATATTCCATATCCTCAAGGTGGCTTTGCTTCCTTATGATGAGCCTAATTCTTTATCATCCAACCCTCAGGTTTCTGGTAGTTCATCATTGACTTAGAGGGATTATGGTCTTTCAAGATTGATGATTATCAACCATATTCCAAGATGACATCCACATCTTGATTTCGATACACACATGTTGAGGTATTTTCAGTTATGTAATTTAGTTAATTTTAATTTTCATTAATTTTCATTAATTTATTTATGTACTAATTATTTTTTTATTTTTTCTATTTTTCCATAGTTTTCATATATAGATGTTGGAAAGGAGAGTGTGATTCTGGGGAATTATTTTTTTGGGTGCATGGGGGATGTGGGATGATATTTCCATTGATGTTTTACACCAAATGTTTGATCATTGGATGGTATTTAATTAAATATTAGTTATTTTTAAATTTATTTAATTATTAACTTTATATTATTAATTACTTGTAGGGTTTATGGTAACCCATCGATAATAGCCTGAGGACCTCTATCTCAGAGGCCTAGGAGGCATGTATACATGAGAATTTTCATCAATTTTTTCAAAAATTTAGGAATATATGAATGAAGAAAGATGGAGTCCCCATTCTTCGATCAATATTTCTATATCCATCAACCTAATTACACCTCCTCTTATATTTTGGATGGTTTGTGCTCATATTAGATGGTAGTTAGTTTTTAGAGGAGATCATCATTAGGTCAATAGAATCGGGGAAGGCGAAAGGTTACACATAGAGATGGTAGTCATATTTTCAGTACTCGTCAATGACATATGATAAGTTATTTTATTTAAAAATTTATATAACTTTAAATGTAAACTATTTATTTTATTATTCTTATAGGCAGTTTAGCATCCTGAAATTATAGAGTTTGATATTTATAATATGATTCACACTAATCATGTCACTGTAGATATTATTGGTGGTAGAAGAAATCATATTTTTGTAATTACAATTTTTTATTTTTAAAATTAATTTAAAATAATATTTTTACTATTTTATTTTAAAATTGCATTTAAAGGAGTCATATAAGGTCATGAATTCTCACACACATGATGATATTTAGAATGAGACTGAAGGTTAGGCCACCAGTACATCAGGATTTTATGAAGTAACATGGATGTAGGTGACTCAGTATGATTTTGATAAAGGTTGAGTTCTTGGTATTAGTCCTTGATTAATGTCTGACAGTTATTATGGTACTATTGTGTGGTCATCTTCCAGCCTGAGGGGAGCTCATGGAGAGTTGTAATCATCAAATAAAGAGTGTGAGGAAAATATTTGGGCTTATGATTAGGTTATAGAGACCCTATATAGGGATAAGGATGAGCTTTACTGATAATAGTGATAGTAGTAGGAGGAGGAGCATCATCGATTGCCTAAGTAGTAGCACGATTAGATGATGTATAACATGTGAGGCCAGACATAGGGTATAGGGATGGAGTTCCCTCTACCACCTCCTCTAGATGACCCTCCCCCTCCTCATTGATTTTTTGTATTTGTTTTACACATTTATTGTGATAAATATTTTAATGAACATATTTTTTGTAATATTTTTATTAATTCACATATTTAAAGTTTTATATATTTTGGGTTTTTATACTATTTTGAGGTTTTTTATTTTTTTTTATTTTTTTTTTATTTTTAAAAATTATTTTTTTGGGGATTTTTCACCCATCACACATAATAATGAATATATATCTAGTAAAAGATTTTTGTGACTGGTGAATCCTCTTTCATAAAAAAAATTATTGGCATGTCGCAAAAAATAGATTTTGCGACGTGTTTTACCTTATGATAACTTTTTTTAAATATAATAATTTTGGTTAAACCTATTAATATCTATATTATATACATGGTTATCCATGATCATTTAATTATTAGTTTATCTAACCTAATTATTTTAAATTATACTCAAATCCTTCATAATGGGTTATTATATATAATTTGAATAAACCATGGCATATCCCCCTGAGAGTATCAAACCAGGTGTGCATTTAGGCCTCTTTATTGTGCACCAGGTGATGATCAAGTTAATACCCAAACTACCATTTTTTGGGTTATTACCCCTAGTTACATATGCTCCAGATCTTTCATCCACTTTTAGTATCCACATAGGGATGTGATTCTTGAAGTGGAGAAAGTGTTACCCTTTATAAGTGAAGAGAAGGGTAATTTTGGAAACACCCTTAACATTTTCAATAATGTGACATTTCTATTCCAAGGTTAATGGATCCAAAATGTTAAATATATGAGGTTAACTTTATTTTGGGCCGATACTCACATTAACCACTCATTTGGAAGACAACATGATTTTTTTATGGATTTTTCTTTTAACTTTTTAACTTTTAGCCCAATTTACTTTTACCATGGTAATTAATTTTTTAACCATATAAATTGATATTAATGAAAAAATTAACATTGAAACCAACTCTAATTTTAACCTTATATTATTAAATTTTTTAAATCATTTAATCAAATAAAGTTTATATGGTTTTGAAAAGTTAATTTTATGATTAGCACACATAACATGTAAAAATAGTATTTAGAAAAAAGTTAGTTTTTTAAGCATAAAATTTATGTGTAAGATATAGTTATTAAAATATTAAATTACCATAAAATATTTGTTTTATTTTAAATCAAATAAAATTTATGATTCTTTCATGGAAACACAAAACCTAATCTCACCTTGAAAATATGTGATTTGAAGAAAAAGACTTAAAAGTTTTTTTATTAAACTAACATTTTGATTTAGTTTTAATAATATTTGATATGGGGTTTATAAGATAAAATAATGTATTAGAATACATAATTATATTCCTTAAATACATATTTTATTACTTAAAAAAATTTAAACTTATAGGATACACTTACATAATGAAAAAATCATAAAATATAATGAAAACCTGTTTTATTAGAAAGTGAAATTTTCAAATATTAACTATTATTATTATTATTTCATATAATTTACCAAATAAATTTTTTTATACAATTATTAATATCAAACAAAATTTATCATCATTAATCACATGTTTCCTTAAAAGTATCCTTTACTTTCATTAGACCTATATTTCATAAAGAGATTACTTTAATTCAATCCTACTAATTCAACGGCTAGGTTTTAATAGTCATACTTAAATATTTATATTTTATCTAAATATATCACCATTTTTTTAGTTAGGTGTTGTATGAAGTGAAATATAATAAATACATTGACTTATTTAAAGGAGATAATATATTAAAATCATAGAGTGTTACATTCTCCCCCTTCTAAATAAATTTCAACCTCACAATTTTAATTATTATTAATTTAAGAAATTAGGTGAGGTTATTCTTAAAATATTAATTATTCAGGGTGCAACCTCAAATATGACATCTATCATACTCTATTAGGTTATATCAAGTTACCTATATTTCATAAAATAACATTATCCATTCAAAAAACCATATACCCAAGTATGTATATACCCTAATCATATATTCACTATCACATATATTTCCCAAAACCATTTTATTCTCCAAGTTAATAAACCATAGTGAAGTTATATATTACTCCAAAAATTAACTATATATTTGATCCTAAAATTATATTAACCATTATTTCATAAGTTCACACACTATTCAATATATATCATAATTCCAAAAATGTGATAAAAATCACCAAAAACATCATGGATCACTCTTTCATTAAATCAATAATAAATTCCAAGGATATAAATACTATCTTACTCAATTTTCACAAAATAAATCAACCATTTATTACCTTGACATCAAGAATATTTAAAACCTAAGAGTTTTCCCTCCCTCAATCATGTGTTCTTCAATAGTTATCTATAAAAATATAACCTTATCATAAAATAAATTTTAAAGGTTATTGATACCATTTAATATATGTTTTCAAACCTTTAAAGTATAACTACTTAAGAACAATACATAGATGTTTCAAAAAATCCTCATAAATTTTAGAATATACCAAAATATCATTGATAAATATTAGTAACTAATTAAAATACCCCAATATTATTAAGATTTAATTTCTATTTAGATATCAATTTCACTACCTTAGAAAATACAAAGAAACTCACATTTTTTTATCATGAAAATAATATACTCAAATTTTTATCCATTTAAGTATGCTACCTTATTAAGTTATAAGACATAGTGGTTTCTAAATACATACCTTTCTTAGTTTCTTTTTCATGATATTATTTCAACCAAATACTTAAACTAAAAATTTTATGATAATATTACAAATATTAATATAAAAACATTAATATGAGGTGTCTTCCCCTATGATACCTTTTTTTAACATATAATACTTTTGGTTCAAGCTATAAATATATATGTTCAATACATGGTTATCCATGATCATTTTCTTATTAGGTTCTCTAACCTAATTAGTTAAAATTATACTCAAATCCTTTACAATGGGTTATTAGAGATAATTTGAATAAACCATGGGATATCCCCCCAAGAGTGTGAAACTAAGTGTTCATTTAGGCCTATTTACTATGCACTAGGTGATGATCAAGTTAATAACCAAAATATCATTTTTGGGGTTATTACCCCAAGTTACATATGTTCCAGATCCTACATCCACTTGTAGTATCCATATAGGTGTGTGATTTCTAGGATAACCACACCATCTCAACAATACTAAAATTTTGGGATGTTATCTAATACATAGAATTTTCACTTAGAATTATCCATAGGGTTTTCACTAAATGTATCTTATCCAAATCTCGAAAAAAATTATTACCTTGTAATTAAATCAAATACTATCCCAAATGGATTTCTATACCATCTAAATTATGATCGATATCAATTTATCATCCCTTAAATTATCCTTAAAAAATATACAAATTTCTAATGTTATCTAAACTATTATTTGATATCAACTATGATGACTTAGATACAAGCTCCTAGATCTAGTGTCATAAGCACATACATTATAAACTAGAATTGATACTAACTAGAAATTGCAAGATATAACTATAAAATAATTACATGACTAAAAAAATATTGTCTTATATACATTCCCAAGACCATTCGGGTTTAGGGATTTATAGAATTAGGATAAAATATAAAATAATAAAACCCAGTACTTTCTTAACTAATGTAAATTATTTTACATTATATAGGAAAATACTTAATCCATAATAATCCTCCACCCTTTCCCACAAAATTCTCCACACAAGTTATATTTTCAGGCATATCATCTATAATAATTTTTTTATAACCTAGGGAATTGGAAATATAAGAAGGGGAGATCTCAAATGATTAGTAAGGGAAAATATAAAATTGAGTTAATCATGGAATAAATATTATGGCAGGAATAAGTAAACAACATAAACTCATAATCCACTAAAACTAAGAACATTATATATCCATGATCAAAAATAAAAACATGGATATCAATAATACTAAAACCATACTGTTGGAATTTATAATGTTGGACATTAAAAACATGTTGGTAAGGTCTTTTTCAATGACATTATCCTACTATGGGAAGAGGTATACACCAAAAGACAACTTGTTTTGTCTGATGAGACTTGTTGATGCATCAAGGGTCTATATAATTCTGGGCCCCAACTTTCACTTGATTAATTCCAACACATTAACCATATGAATTAACAATACATTTTTGTATCATTCTCTAAGGAAGCATCAGCTGAATATAAACATAGATATCTATATAATGAATAATAATGAATATTAATACATTATCAACCAGAATTATCATTTAATAATCATCAATAATGTCAATAATTTTACCAATATCAACAAAAGGGATAACAAGATCATAGACCATCCAGAGAAAGAAGGGGGATGGTCAAAAAATACATATTCAAAGTTTCAATAATAATCCTTATTTGTATAACAATATACATAATGCCAATACTTTTCCCCGTTTCAATAGAATAACATTTTTTCTAGGTGAACATCATCCAATATGAATTATATAAAATGTTTCTCTCACATCCTATAGATTAATGAGTATACATCTAAGTAAATAATGAATAACATGATCTCGATTCATCATGATAAATAATGTTAATGGTTTCAAAAGAACATTACCTTGGTGTAAAAAAATTAACCAAGAAGGATGTTGAGATAGATGAAAATCATCCTTACAAAAGAATACTTGAGTGATACCACCCAAGAAAGGATTAAGAATTGGATTGTTTAGTACCATGAGTTTATTCCCACAAAAGATAAATATATATTAAATTATAAATAGTAAAATACATACACTATTAGGGTAAATAATTTTGAAAATTTAAAGGTAAATAATAGTGAAAAAATTAAATATCTTTTAGATAACATTTTTAACATTAATGTATAAGAGGAATTTATGGGTTACTTCCAAATGACTTTTTGAAAATGTGAATTGAAAATTATTTGAAAACTATTACTTTAAAAATAATATTAAATAATATTGACTTTAAAATACATAATTTTTTTCTTGGATAAATATATATTGGAAGAAAAAAACATGAAAGTGAAATGAAAAAAAACACTTTTAATATCATGAAAAATATCTTTGTTCAAAACTGACAATGTAAATGAGTAAAAACACTTTATTTTGTATGAAAATATCTTTTTCCCCATAGAGGTATAGAACATACCATAAAATCAAATATTAGGTTGGGATAACCCATTCATGGAGAAAATAAGTTCATGATGAAACAATATAACTCAAGTAAAGAAGACTTAAGTTACTAATACTCCTTTTGAGAAACATATCACAAGAAATGAGAAATATTTTTCAAGAGTTTATATTTTAGGAATATATATCTCTAGAAAACAATGATATAATTAAATATAATAAAATAAAAGGTCATAATTTACTCATCTAATATAAAATAAGTTTAATATAATGATCATAACTCAATGAATAAAAGTGGAGTTACCAAAAATCCTTATTGTTGGGAAAACAAATAAATAAATAGAAACTTGAATAAGGGAGAATTATTTTTCTATTAAATCAAATTAAATTGTTATATTTTGATTAAAATATATACATGTGTAGTTAATACACCATAAAAAGAAAATATGGTGCACAAAATGTATTATGCTATAAAGAATTAGAGATGCGACCAAAAAAATTATTATGACTTTAGAAACATTCAAATCAAAACCCCTTAAAAGATATGGATTTTAATTAAACTTAAAATAAAATGATTAAAATATAATTCATAATATTATATCTCAAATATGTGTTATATACGCCACATAAATAAAATTAGGTGCATAATACATACCATCTCTCAAAGAGTGGAATTTGAGATGAAAACCCTTACCTTGTATTCCTTCTTACTTGATCATGCTCAAATAACCTATATGATGAACATAACTATATTAATAACTTATATAAAAACTTTAATATAAAAATAATAAACATTTTATAATTATTTTATAGCTATAAATTAAAATTATATTATCTTATTATAGTTTATTTTCATTATTGGGTGTTTGAACTTTGGGTTCCTCATTTCGTATAAACTTCATAAAGATAGGATAAATTATCCCTAATATATTTCAAGTTAATACTTATTATATAATTAAATATAGAATAATAATTTTTTCAAAATATAAATTAGGTTCCATTTTCATTTGGTGAAAGACATGAATATGACATGTGAAAAAGGAAAATGTGATAAACTAGTTTTAGCGTGTTTAATAATAAAAATGTGATATATTAATAAATATTTAAAACACTAACAGAAAATTTATATAATAATTAATAAATATTAACTTAATTATTATTAAATTATATTATCATTATATAAAAAACCTTAATCATTCCGGATGTAAAAAATATAACATCATTCATGTATGTTGTAAAACCAACCTAAACAGTAAAGTTTTATAATGTTTTCATGATTAAGGTGATGTATTCATATAAAGAGAGTAAGAAATATTAAAAATATTAAAAATTTCATAATTATCATATATACATAGTAATTCCATTCTTATAACCACACAATATGGGTTGTAATGACAAAAAAAATTCATCATTCGTAGAGGCGGTGATTTGTTGTACACATGATTAAAGATCTCATTTATCAAAAAATGGATGATATAAGGGTATATGAAAAATGAACATTTCATAATTAATTTTTTTAATTATAAATCATATTTATTCACCAAATAATTCCTTGATTCCACCCTTGAGATGTGTTATTAAAAATTAACTGCATCATGTCATGGAGGCAGTAGTTTGTACATACACACGATCAATGTTTTGGTTTTTATTAGTGAATGGAATAAAATGAATAATTGTTTTATAATTAATGTAATGAAATTTAATTATAATAATTATATTTATTTCATTATATTCATAAGTTTGGATAAGGTTAGTATATCAATAATTAAAAAGGAAATACTATGAAGAAGTGGATACTCACGTTGGGAACATAAATTTTTTCTGGAAATTATCCTTTGAAATGAAGTCCTTATACTAAATAATAATGGATAGAGGATTTTGGAAATTGTATAGGATTATATTAGGATAAATTTTTTTGATTTTAAAGGAGAAATTATAAGGTTTTGTGGGTCTTTAAGTGGATTAAATGTTACATTTTTATAAGTAAAGATAAGGTCACTTTTGGAAACACACTTAATATTTTAAATAATGAGATATTACTATTCCAAGTTCAATTGATCCAAAATGGATAAAATATGTGGTTAAAGTGATTTTCTATAGATACTCACCTAAACCAATTATTTTTTAAACAACATTAGTGTTTTATTTCTTTTTATTTTAACTTTTTTTAACTTTTAAAACAATTTACTTTTACCTTGGTAATGAATTTTTATCCTCAGTAATTAATATTAATGAAAACATTAACTATAAAACTGTTACATAATTTTATACTTATGATTTTAAAATTTATAAAACAATTTTTAAAATATAATTTATATGATTTTGAAAAGTCAATTTTAAGAATAGCACACATAATGCATCAAAACAGTTTTAAGAAAAATGTATTTTTAAGTAAAAAATTTATGTATAATCCATAGTTATTAAAATCATAAATTACCATTAAATATTTGGTTTATTTTAAATCAAATAAAAGGTATGAATCATTCATGGTAATCCAAAATTTAATATCACCTTGAAAATAATTTATTCACAAAGAATATGAAAAACATTTTTTTATTAAACTAACATTTTGATTATGTTTTAAAAATGTCAGACATGGGATTTATAAGCTCAAATAATATATTAAAATGTATAATTTTTCTTCTTAAATAAATATTTTATTACTTAAAAGTATTTTTAAACTTCTATTATATGCTTACATAATTATAAAACCATAAAATATAATGAAAAATCATTTTTTTAGAAAATGAAATTTTCAAATATTAACTATTATTATTTTTATTTCATATCGTTTACCAAAGAATGGTGTTAACCAAATATTAATATCAAAAATAATTTATCATAATTAATTGCATGTTTTTTAAATAAAAATTCATATCACATAGAAGTAAATTTTTTAGAAAAATACTTTCCAAAACAATAAAATAATCTTATTAGTCATTTTTGGTAAACTAATTGAATTTAATTTGTATTAAAAGTAACCTTGATTTTATTTATATGTAGATTTCAAAAAGCAGTCACTCCAATTTATTCCTACTAATTCTATGGTTATGTTTTAAAATTCATACGTAAATATTAATATTTTATCTAAATATATCAGGATTTTATTTATGTTCGGTGTTGAGTGTAGTGAGAATTATCAAAAACATTGACTTATTTAAAAATAATCATATATTAAGATCTTGATTTGTTATAGAGTTTTTGGGTATGCAATTTTTTGTGGATATTTGGATGATTTTATGATTCTTTATAGAATTAATTCATCATGATTGGATAGTGTGATAATGCATCACTGAGTGCGGTCATCATTTTAGTGATAGTCAAGAAGAGGAGGTTTATCCAATTTTTTCGTATATTTGGATGCAGTGAGATGAAACCTGTATCAAGAAATTGTTGGATCATTATAATTTTTTTCTATAATAAATTTCAATTATGTAGAGTACCATAGCTTATAATTAACCATTGTGACATGAGTCCTATGGTGGGGAAGAACCATAAGATTAGGGGTAAATTGAATAATGACACTGTGGTGTCTTAGGATAGATAGGTGTGGGTAATCATCATCTTGGTGTTTCAGTGATGGTGATGATCTATGTATTAGTTTTTTATGAGTAGTGTACTGTTGGTCGGAGTTTCATAGCTGTCATTTAGAATTCCTTCACAACGATTTTGTTATGAATTAATGATTGGGATAGGAAGGAATTAATAGTTGAAAGACTGCTGATGATTCTCTAGGATGAGAGGTGTTGCAGTGGGGAGGTTTTGAAGCCCTTTTTTGGGTTATGAAATTAATAATAAATATGAATTTTTTTATTTGGGTGAGGTATTTTTTTAGAACTGATACTCGGATTGAGAAACTGAGAGTTAGAACCCCTTTGGGATATGTTTTTTGTAAATTGACACCCAGGAGGTGATTTGAGGGATTGAGTGATCATCAGAGTGAGTTTGCGTGGACCACAATTTGTTTCACTATAGGCAAACCACCATCATGAGGACCATTATGTGGGGGACCTTGTGGTGGAGAGAAAAAATCATAGGTTAAGTATGGGATCCCTTGGCTAGGTTTGGTTCCCAAGAATCCCCAAAACATCATAGAACTTAGGAATTGGGGGTTTTATGGGTTTAATACCTAGTTTCCATTTCTTATTGGAAATAACTAAGTCAAAAATACCCAAGGTGGGCACTTCAATAGTCATGGTGGTTGGGGAGTTTCTCTTGTGGGATATGGGGTTGCAAAAACCCCCAAGTTCAGTATTTGGGGTGCCAATGGTGGTGGCCTGGGTGAGGGGTCCACTCTTTGGGGATGTCCTTATGTGAAACTATTGGGTATAAATGTGTGTTCCACTAGGTGTTTCGACTGCAAGATGGGCCTCGGGGGTAAGTCCATCTCTAATGACAAGTGAGGTGGGATGCACTTTTTGTGGCACAGAGCATGTCTGGATCTAAATGGAGACTCCTTAGGGGTACACCATGGAATATTACAATCTTTGGTGCACCCTAGATTTCTTAATATTGTGGGAAACCCATTTTCTCCGTTTGATTTTAAAAACCCTCACCTCTTCCCTATTTCTCTCCTCTCGCATACACCGCTAAAACATAGAGGAGACTTCCCTTTTTATCCTTCAATTTATCCTTGGTTGGGGTGATTATTTTGTGATTTATTTAGTTTTAAGGTGAGATATCCCCCCATATTATTCCTCCTTTATTACTTACATTTCTTTATCTATAATTTTGTGTAACCTAGATTAGGTTTTATTTGAAAATTCCAAAATCATATGGTAGAATCATCCTAATATGATGGGTCTTTTCATGTGATGGATTGAGGATGTCCTTAGGTGATAAAGGTGCGTCATTATGTGCTATTTTATTTAAGGTACATCACTTGATGAAATTATATATATTTTTTCATAAATTGGATGGAATTGAAATTTAATTAATGTCAAGATTTACGTATTTTTTCCCGGATAGTGCCAGGAGTACGTCATGGACCTTCTGAGTGTGGTTGGTCATGGTTTCAGTGCAATAAGGTCACTAGGTGAGTTATTAGAAAAATATGTCTATTAGTTTTAAATTTTAATTAGTAATTATTATTATAATTAATTTAATTGGATGTCATGGATTAGTTATCGGTGTGTGTGTGTGTTATGAGTGGAATGCACCTTGTGGATCAAGGTTTTGATGTGTGGTTATGGATCTTTGAGTTATTAGGAATTATTCATAATTAAATTAAATAGAATAATTAGTTGTAAATTGTTTTATTAATTATAAATGATTATAATTTATTTAAATGTGAGTTATGTCTTGAGATAGGTTCTCTAGATATTAATGAAATCATGGATTGGACATGGAAGATCCAAGGTAGTGATGGTCAGTATGTGAGAAAAAGTAAATTACTTCATGAATAAGGTGGGTGATCCCTACACATTCCTTATGTATTTATGAATTTGATATATGAACATCCTATGTGGTCTCACTAGTGTGGGTGATTGACCATTTAAATTAAATTAATTTTTTTATTTAAATTGGAATTCCAATGAATTAAAACAAACAAGTATTAAGGGACACAATAGACCCGTGTTCAATAGATAGACATATCAGTAATTTTTGGTTAAGAACATAATTATAAATTCATGCCTTAATATGCGTGAACCCCATGGGATATAAATTAAATGAAATGGAAGATAACTAGTGGCCCTTAGCATAGGTTCCCTTGATTCCTCCTAGTAGAGGTGATATTTGGATGAAGGGTGATTGGATAGAGTAGACCTGGTGAGAACCTTGAGATTACTTTAAGCCTTTAGGCAATTTGAGATGAGTATAAGGAAAGTAATCCTCCCCCAAATAGCATGTGAGTAATTGGGTGGGAATTCCAAGGGTGGATTGATGTATTGGTTGGGTGTGAGGACCAACCTAGGATAACTTTGGAAGGGTATGGGATTGATTCCATCTCCCTTACTTAATTATGCCTATGAGACCAATGAGGTCATGATATGATTATAATTATATTATGGTGTGTGATCCTCTCTAATTGATTGGTGAGGACCCAAGAGTTGATAATGAGACTAAGGAACCCATATGGGGTTTCAATTATTTATTTGACCTATGAGACCCTAGTGGGTTACCCAGTGATATAAATTCTCCTAAGAGGGTGTGTATAAGAATGGGTAGTGATGATTACAAGTGTCACTTTAAAACCTGAATCGACAATGAGATGGGATATCATAGGAGGGATACAATTTCCTCTGAGTTCATTTTTCCAAGATTCCTAAGAATATTATCTATGATCCTTCCTTGAGCTTAATGAAATATTGGATTCCTAGGATGTGATCCTAAGATCCATCTATTGAGCCTATTATTATATAAATACCTAGGTAAATCCCCTTGTATTAAGCCTTTGAGGTCTATTTGATTTCCAATGGCCACCCCTTTGGAATAAATTGTATGCCTAATGCTTCTACTATATTTACTAGAATCACACCACTATGAATTTTTTTTATGCCCGATTTTACTACTATATTTCCTAGGTTCATCCCCATATGAATCAGCTTCATTCATGCTGCCTGAGGAATGCCCAGAATCATCTCTTATGGATTCAGCTATTGTTTCCCGATGTTATAGATTCACCTTGGATACATCCAAGTATCTGGTTCTTTCACCTAAAAAAATATGTTCATTGGGCCCGATATTGGTTAGAACATTTTTTATGTTCTCAAATATACTTTTCACTTACCAAAGTCGGTCTAGTTTATTTTGGGTGCCACATTAGAACCTAAGGATCAGTGGTGTATATTTGGATATGATTATACAGTTTATTTATTTATTATCAGCATGTCACATGCACATACACTACCTTTAATATCTATGTATAATACTATATTTTTTTTGCCCTGTTGAGTTGTACATACACCCTGCCCAAGAGGCCATAGCACTTGGGTAACCAAGCATACTTCATTGATCAGGGGTTTGGGTGGGGCAAAGGCCTGGATTGGGATCATTTAGTTAGATATATTGGATGAAGTAAAAAGATGGATGTGGTATGGTTTGATGATGTAGTTAATCATTTTTTCATTTTTTTCATTTAATTATCTCATTTATGTGATTTTCCCTTTAGGTGATCAATCTATGTGCGTTGGAATAATTGTGTGTTAGTATGACTTTGTGATTCCATGTTACATTTTTTATAGCATTTTCTATTTTATTTCATCTATTTACTCTGTCTATTTATTGATAGATAATTTTTTTTATATCCAATTTTTTAATTCAAATATGAGGGTATAGTCTCCCCACGACAACACCCTAATCTCACTACTAGTCGATAGCTTTTGGCATATGGGTAGGCACACCTAATGTCCTAGTATCTCTTTGTCTTAGACACCAATCAGTGGTCTAGGGTTGGGGAATTTAAAATTTCTATCAAAGTATTATTTTCTTTCGTATTACTATTTGGTATGTAGTAGATAAAGATTAGTGATATGTCGGTGATTTTTATGGACCTCATACTAGTATTTCATGAACCCCTTTTCTGATGTAAATTCCAAGATACCAAGGATATGGGATTATTTTTATTGTCTTATAATTTTATGATTGTATGATCTCACCTAGTGGAACACATTTGAGTTTTTAGATTTGTTATTTATTATTATTTTTATCTCTTATCCCATTATAAATAGGTCGGTGTTCATGCATCATATATGGCATGTGGTATTCACATGAATTATGAATGCTTGTGTGTTATTTATATCACTAGATATGAGGGTTAAGTTGTTTAAAGTGTCAAAAACAATGTATATAATATTTTATTATATAAATTTTTGGTGGAATTATACTCATTTGGATTAAAGTTTGTTATTTTTTGATGACTGGTCATGTAGGTTCTATGAATTTATATTCTTTGATGAGAAATATAGAGTCTCTCGTGTAAGGGATGTATAGTGGCCCTATTAGGTTGGTATAGTAATTTAATGCCTTAGTAATTAACCCCTTGTGGGTGATTGTGGTATTTTTCAAAAATTAAATGGGTTCTAGTTATATAAAGTGTCAATAAAAACTATATGTTATTTTCCTATATAGATTCTTAGTGCAATTCTACATAAACAAACCATATTATTAAATTCTACTTGACACGGATCATTATAGGGTAGTGGTGTTATGTGTATGTATGTACCTAGATGAGATCATGTTTTTTAGGGGGTAGTCCTGTATGAAAATTCCTAGTTGGTGACTTGGAATGTGATTCCTAAAATATATCTGCATGTGAGAACCCTGGAGTGGGTTTTGGCATGTGAGTTACTAAGTGATATCTGAGATGGGAGTAGTAATGTTTCTCCTTGACCTATGATCTAGTGAGATACAGGATTTATTGGATAGGTGGGAGAGATTAATTCTCATGGTATATGTATTGTGATATTAGTGATTTAATCATTTTTGTTAAGATGAAAATGATATATGAGAGAAACTTAATAGAGGGGTTATCCTATAATTTTGAGTGATATAGAGATGGGATGCATGGTAAATGATTCTATTTATGATATTGGTGCATAGGAGGTGCTACCAGGTATATGGTATAGTCATGGATATTCCTTAGGATTTAGTATTTAAATCACTAAGAGTGATTTTGGTATCAATTATAGTTTTTAAGGGAATGATCGATAGGATTCATGACCCTTTTGAATTAGAATGCATTTTTGATGTTGTGATGATGGAATGGGTAAAATATTTTGATTTTAGAATGATTCATAGGTTGTGAGTGTTCATGTGATGAGATTTGGAATGAGTGATATGTCAAGTTTGTTGGAAAATAAGTAGTGAGGTGCTTCTAGCTAGGTGATATGGACATTTCCTGAAGCATGGTTAGTGGTTAGGTATGAGAAACTAGGATTGATGAAGTGAAACTCATGTGAGAGTGATTTGGATTATATGTTTGGGTGGTCTGGGATCATAAACCCATTAGATTCGAATGAAATCATATTGGTACACTATGGTTATTCGTGACACCATTTCTTATGGATCGGTGAGTGGATGTGTGAGGGATGAGAACCATTATATTGATAGAACACTTGTAATATTGTAATCTTGAGTATTTATGTTAATAAGAGGTGTTTAATATATGATGTTGATGACATTGTGGATGATGTGGTGTCAGGTATTGATAGTCTAGATGAGCATGGATTAGGAGTAGAGACACACTTGTGATGATGGAACATGTTGAGGTTTCACTCAAGGAGTGATATAAGGGAATCTATATGGTTGGAATTGCCCCATTTTCTATTGAGGGTTTGATCATCATTATGGATGGAATTTTATTGAATGTCAATGATGATTTCTATATGATCTAGTAATGGGTGGCGAGTAATATTTCATGCAGGTTCTAAGTTATGAATGAGGAATCCACATCCAATCATTATGAGTGGTAATGGATGGAACATGGGACATGGAGGTAAGACCCCTGTGCTAAAAGGGCCATGGGTGTGATCTAACCAGTATTTAGATGATCAATGTGGAATTGGATGTTAGTGAGAAGGTGGATATGGATTTTTTGGTTCCTTGGTGAATACCAAATTTGATTTCTAGATATGGTATTGGAAGGAGTATGTGCATTGGGGTCAGGCTCAAGATGGTTTTGAGTGTGATTTGAGGGAGAGTCCGATCGGAGATGTGTTGATGCTCATAAGTGGAGTAGTATGGTGTGTTTGTTTAATCAAGGATCTAACTATAGAATAACATTTATTGATAGGAATAGAAATTGGTGTGTTTTTTTGGATAATCAAGGGATGACTTATGGGGTTAAGTCATCATGATTAGGTAGTGTGAAAGTGCATCACTAGGTACGGTCAAGTGTTTTGGGGATAATCATCTAGATGAGTTTCGACCAGTATTTTGATTGTAGTTAGAGGATGTGAGATGAAAATAACATTGATCAAATAATTCAACCACTAAAACTATGTTTTTGTAGATGATTCCAATAGTGGGGAGCACCATGGCTCAAAATCATCCCTTATGAGATGAGACTTATGGTGAGGAGCACCATAATCTTGGGCATAAATTTATTTATAAAAATATGGTTTCTAGGGGGTATATTGGCATGGGTAAGAATCATATTTATTTTACAGTGATTGTGATGAGTGGTATCTCATTTTTTAATGAATGGTGTGCCTCGTGGTTTGAGTTTCATGGTGGAAGATTTTTTTTCATTCTATAGTATAACACAATGAGTTAGCTATGAATTAAATAATAGGATAGTTCCGGATTAATAGTTTAAATGCCACTATGTCTTATTGAGGATGAGAAGTGTTATGGTGGATAGATTTTAAATACCCTTGTTTATTTCATAAATTTTAAAAGGAATTTGAATGTTTGATTTTAGTGAGGTGTTCATTTTGAGAAGTGGGACTTTGATTAATAAACTGAGGTTCAACACCCATTGGGGAGATTTTTTTGGATGCATATCGATTCTAGGGATGTTCTTAAGAGCTCAAGTTATAAAGACATAGAATTTCCGTGAATTTTTTTTAAATACATGGGAATTTTACGAGTCTATGAAAATTGATGGTGCGTGATTTTGAGGCTCGGTGTTCCCAGAATCAATTTCTGAAGTTTTGTTCGGGTAAATTCAGTAAACGTACCAGAAGGTTTTTATAACTTTTGAAACAGTGCTCGAAATTGAAATCTGAGGGCACCGTTGAATTCATTGTGCCGATATTCGCTTAAGAAGACTTTCACCTCGACGGAAGATGGTCGGAAATAGAAGATAGTTTTTGGGTTTTTATTGAATGAATTGAATAAAAATAAATTTGTAGCTTTATTTTTATTTTGATTTGTTGAAGGCTCCATGTGGAAGTTGGGGTTGGGGACCACCACACCTTAACCTCCCATGAAAGGTTATGGTGGTGGGGCCCACCCAAACCTAACCTCCTCTTCAAGTTTAATATGGTGGGGACCACCCAAGGTTGAAACCTCTTGAACTCCCCATTAAGTGGGGAGAAACCTCTTGAGCTACCCACTTAATGGTGCCACCACCCCTTCACCTTAATGGAGCCAACCCACAATCTTTTATAGTTCCAACCTCCTGATTAATTAATTGGAGATAACCTAATTAATTAGCTCATTTTGAATTTTGTGCCAACAATTAAATAATAGATAAAATGAATCTATTATTTTGGGTTGGCATTTCTCATTTGGTGGACCTTGGGGAGAAGAAAGAAAAGATCTATCTATCGAAGAATGAAGAATTCATTCTTCCAACGAAGAACGCTGGCAATGATCTCCTTCGACCTTCATCCTCGGATCATACTGACGTGGGATGTCTTCAACCGACCTACCCTCTGCATCATCGTCAATAAGCTGACGCAGCTCGGGATTGGAAGTGTGTGGTGGAAGCGACGAACAACGATCTCCTTTGTATTCTTTCTGTGACTTCATCGTCGAACAACGATCAAAGGTAGGGGTTCAAAAAAAAGTTTGTTCTTGTTCTTCGTTTTCCATCGAGGATTATTATTTGAAGCTGCATGTTATTACCCTAACACGGAGGGTGCAGACCGAACGAACACGGACTAAATCCTCCGCCTTCTTTGTGGAATTTGAAACTAAATTTGGCATGAGTCCAGGATGGGATATTCTCATCAACAATGGTTGTGGAATGAAGGCGACGTCCCAAGGAGTGTGCGGCTTCTTCCAGAACAAGAATCGGGCCACCAGAAATCGTCTGGTGACCCGCGGAAGGTTCGTCGGTGATCGGAACTAGCGAACGACACCGGTAGAACGAAGGAAGGGTGTTCGGCACTCCAGGCCGTCCACGTGGATAGAAGTAGCGCAACCGTGCCACTGGAGGAGTGGGTTGTGGCCGACTGGCCGAGGTGGTGCACCAGCAGGCAGTGCAAGGCTAGCCGCAAGAAGAACCGACAGCCCGAGCCGTCGGTTTGACAAGGAAGGTGAAGCACAGCACGCACCGCATGGCGGAAGAATAGGTTGTGGCCTTGGCCGTCATGATGGAGGATGGGCAGTTGGATCCTCCGGAGGAGGCGCGGTGTAACCGCGCCACGCAGGAGGTGGATGGAAGCACGTCCATCCAGGAGGAGCGGGACCTGTCGTGTGGGTCCTGCGTGATGCGGACTGGTGCCACATGGCACCGGTTTGATTCCCTGGAATGGATAAGCTGTTCGGGAATCTAGGTTGTGCAGCCTCCACCCAGGACGCGGCAAGGGTGGACCCCACGGGCCGCCATCCGCGGGCCACGTGCGGGCCGGACCCCGCGTGGGCCAGACTCAGCGTGGATCGGGCCACCCCTGCAGGCCGGGACGGACCCAGAATGGGCCAGGCCACCCCCGCAAACCGGGCCTCCCTCACGGGCCAGGTCAGATTTGCAGACCAGGTCGGACTAACGGACCGGGTTGGATCCCAGTCTGAACCCGTTTGACATGTTTCCACTCTTTTTCCCATAACTTGAGCTACAGGCGTCTGATTGATTAACCGTTTGTGGAAAAATAAACCTTGGAGGAAGGAGGTTCTTTTGGTATACCCCAATCAAATTTTTGACATACTTGGGGTACAACCAGGTTGGATTGAACGTAAATCCAACCGGGCCCACGGAACAGAAATGCCAATAACTCTCAGACAGGGCATCTAATTGGCGCACCGTCTATCGCATTGGGTGCCTTTTTTCAAGACTGATCTTTTGGATACATAAACTTGGGACTTCGTGGTAGTTGATGTATAGACACTTGTATTAAGGAGGGGACCCTCTCGGAATCAAGCATGCTTTGTGCGGAACCCTGTGGCTGGCTGAGCACTAACTATTGTTCCTGGATCCTATGTGGGTTCGATAGCTCTAACTATTGTTCCTGGATCCTATGTGGGTTGAACAACTCTGAATACTATTCTTGGATCCTGTGTGGGTTCGATATCTTTGTCTGTTGTTCCTGGATCTTGTGTGGGTTTGACAGCTCTGATTACTATTCCTGGATCCTATGTGGGTTCAACAGTTCTGATTTCTATTTCCGGATCCTTGTGGGTTCGACAGAATAGATGATTTAGTGTCCACATCTAATCATCTAAAACTCTCTACAAATTTTTTATACCTATGTGAGATGAGTCAGTAACTTTGTGTTTTCCTCATTATTGAGATGGATTACTTGATAACAGAAGTATATGTATGGGCATACACCTAAGTGGGGTAATCTGTTGATTTCATACTTGGTGGGAATCCTTGTTGTTTTTGTGATACCTTGAGGGTCTCGGGGTCCCTACTGAGTATCTTTATACTCACCCTTTCACGGGATATGCCCGCACCTCATTGTGTTGGATGCAGACGACAGACAGCGCTGACCGAGGCTGAGTGTACCAGGACTGGACGGTACCCATAGGTGGACCACACGGCGTGATGGTACATGGAGGAGACGGACGGATGTGGAGTGCTGTGGAGGCTATCTGTACCTAACCATTAGGTAGGATTTCCCAGTGGATGATCCAAGAGATATTTTCACTTTTTATAGTACTTGTAATTTCAGTTCCTTGTAATTTACAGTTGGGCTTGTATTTATGGCCCCCTTTTACTTTCAGTACACTTTGTTATATAGTTTTACTTAGTGTTTTACTTCCAACTTGTACTCTGTTGTGTGTGTTTTTAGGTTATAAAGGAAATGCCTTCTCATTTTTAGGGATTTATGACTTTGGTTCTAGTCGTCAGCCCCTGGCCTATAGAAGGATTTCTTGGGGTAGTCGTGGCACGGGCCCCAGGGGACGGGTCATGACAAATTGGTATAAGAGGAGTCGTTTCTACCACAAAACTTAGGACTCTATTCTTTCCTGTGGAGAAATATTGTTAAGGGTACTGTGTGTGGTTTTTAGTTCAGGGATTCTAGTGTTGGTGCGGTGGCTGACGTATCTATACACCAGGACTCTGACTTCTGATTTCCGACTCAGTGCACAAAAACACTGATTGTTTGTGTGTTTTGAAGAGTTTTTTTTGTGATATCTTGGAGTCATATCACCGGGTATAACCTTTTGACCATGGAGCACATGTTTCTCTTCAGGATGGCCCCACGTAGATAGCCTGCTAGGGTTCCGGGATTTGTACAAGATGGCAGCCCACTGAGTGACGAGGCTTCGGTTCAGGGCCCTATCACAGCGGAGGCACTAGAAGTACTACTACCCGTTGGGCCACCGATGCCACCTGCCCCAGTATCAGAGAGTTCATGCCACCTGAGCTCATTTCACAATATCCAGTGCCAGAGGCCGCCCAGGTATAGGGGTGAGATGGACCTGAAGGCAGCTTAGGATTGGCTGGAGGCTGTTGTGAGAGTCTTCAGACTGGTAGGGACACCAGCCAACCTTATGGTGATCCTTTCCGTGAGTCTCCTTCAGGAAGCAGCGGGAAGATGGTGGAGCATGATGCTCCAAGTGCATGATGAGGCGAAACTACTCTGGGCAGACTTAAAGAGCCTATTTCAGGTGGAGTTTGTCCCAGCCACCCTTCGTACAGTGCAGATACATGAGATACTTCATCTACAACAGGGCAGCATGATGGTGGCACAGTACTCAATGAGGTTCACAGACCTCTCACGCTACTCCACAGATATGTTGCGAGACCCATTATTCAGGGCTCGGACCTTCGAGCAAGGGCTCAAGTGAGAGATCAAGACTTCGATGATCTCACTTAGCATCCCGAAGTAGGCGGAGGTGTTGGAGAGAGCCCTCTTAGTGGAGAGTTTCCTTGTTGAGTAGTCACTAGTAGCGAGACTCACCATCAGGCATCACATAGCTGAGTCTTCTACAGTCGGCAGCAAATAGATGTCACAGAGATCCAAGCGGACCAGACCATCTGGTGGACAACCTCAGGACTCAGGTTTTTTTGTGCGAGGTACACGAGACAGAGCCAGTCATTTGAGGAACAGCTAGTTTTTCACATGTGGTGGATAGGGTCACACGGCTTGTGACGGTCCAACCCGCTATTCGGATGATTAGCAGACAGTTGAGGGACCTCCCAGGAAGAGGTAGAGGTTCGATCGAGTCGATATTCAGGGCGTAGGAGGACGTGGAAGAGGAGATGGTCGTGTAACTGGAGGTGGACGATGTTACAAGGTGTTACCACCACCACCACCAAAAGGTCCACCCCGACTGTAGGGAGTAGGTGGACAGGGGAGATCTCAGCTCCAGGAAGCTGAGGCACACAATCATGGAACTCCAGATATGATTCTAGGTATAGTCTATGTCTACTCCACCTTAGCTGCAGTTCTTATAGACACAGGTGTCAGTCACTCTTTCATTTCCACTGCCCTCGTTCAGAGCTCGAAGATTCTGATGAAGTCATTGGCTCGATCCTTACAGCTAGAGACTCCTACGGGAGCAGATTAAATGATTATTCACTAGTTCTGATAGTGTGAGCTTACTCTAGTAGGTGTGAGCTTTAGATGGGATATCCTAGTAGTGGCGTCGAGGCATTACGAAGTCATCTTGGGTATGGACTGGTTATCTACATTCAATGATTAGATCGACTGTATTTGGTGCAAAGTGTGGTGTGTTCGCATGGATGGGACTAGTTTTACCTTCACAGGCGAGAAGGGAGGCTTTGCAGCGTAGGAAAGACTTACTTAGAGGAGGGTGAAGCTGATCACTCATCAGTTGGCTTGCCTTACCCTCAGAGAAATTGATGTGTAGATTATGATCTATCCTATAGTGGTGGACCAGTACACGGATGTTTTCCCTGATGATGTCTCAAGTCTACCTCCTTGCAGAGAGGTGGACTTTTACATTGACAAGTACCTCGGGATGGCACCGGTATCTACACCAGAGTATCAGATGGCTCCCGCAGAGCTTCGTGAGCTGCGGGTATAGTTAGAGGACTTGTAGGGGAAGGGATTCATCTGGCCCAGTGTTTCTCCCTAGGCAGACCTGATTCTGTTCGCTAAGAAGGTGGGTGGGAGCTTGAGGATTTATGTTGACTACCGTCTCCTGAACTAGGTAGCTATAAATAACAAGTACCCACTCCCAAGGATTGATGAATTCTTTGATCAGTTGATGGGAGCACGATAGTTCTCAAAGATAGACCTCAGATCAGGCTATCACTAGCTTAGGGTTTAGGATGAGGATGTGCAGAAGATAGCCTTCAGATGTCGGTATGGCCACTATGAGTTCTTGGTTATTTCATTTGGCGTAACCAATTCTCCAGAAGTGTTCATGGGACTCATGAATAGGATCTTCCATCCATACCTCGATCACTTTGTCGTAGTCTTCATCGACGACATTCTGATCTACTCGACTACTGAGGAGGATCATGCCTACCATTTTCAGGTAGTACTAGACACACTCCGAGAGCACCATCTTTATGGTAAGCTCTCGAAGTTCCATTTTTGGATCCAAGAGGTTCACTTTTTGGGACATGTCATCTCGGAGGCTGGATTTGCAGTAGATCTAGCGAAGATTGATGAGGTACTTTCTTGGGAGCCACCCAGGAGTGTGACGGAGGTATGGAGTTTCTTGGGTTTGGCTGGGTACTACCAGAGGTTCGTTATATATTTCTCCAGAGTTTCAGCACCACTATCAGCCTTGATGAAGATGGGACAACTCTTTGTGTGGTCGGAGAGATGCCAGCAGAGCTTTCAGGAGCTGAGGTAGAGGCTGACTAGTGACCCCATTATGAGGCTTCCAATGGAGGTCATAGGGTACGTAGTTTACTACGACGCATCAGGGACCATACTCGGATGTGTCCTGATGCAGAAGCGAGTAGTGATATCTTATGGTTCTCTTCAGCTGAGATAGCATGATCAGAACTACACCACCCATGACCTGGAATTAGCAGTAGTGGTCTTCACCTTGAAGATGTGGCAGCACTATCTGATGGTTGAGATTTTCATAGTCTAATCTGACCACCAGAGTCTCAAGTATAACATCTCTCAAAAGGACCTGAACCTGGGACAGTGGCGATGGCTTGAGTTCCTCTAGGACTATGGCTTCGAGATGTTCTATACTCCTGGGAAGGGAAACATTATAGCAGATGCACTCATTAGGAGATCTAGTATATAGCTACTAGGAGAGGTGACAGAGCAGCTGGCTGCTTTAAAGATATCCTTTGTGGACCGAGATGGAGTATCTTTCCTTCAGTCTCTTACAGCCACTCCTCCACTTATTCAGCAAGTCAGGGAGGCACGGCATGGAGACACTGACTACAAGACACAACATGCTCAGATATCCACAGGGCAGGCACCTGATGGATTTTCTGAAGGTGGGGAGCATGTCATCCTCTTCAGAGGATGTACTATGGTTCCAGTGTCACTTCAGGAGGAAGTGTTGAGGAAGTTCCACACATCCCCTCTAGTGGTACATCCAAGAGTGGTGAAGATGTACCAGTACCTCCGATGACAGCACTGGTGGCCAGGTATGAAGAAGGCAGTAGCGGAGTTTGTCTCTCGATGCCTCACTTGATAGCAAGTGAAGGCAGAGCATCAGATACCAACAGGCTTGGTTTAGATTTTATAGGTCCCAGAGTGGAAGTGGTATGGGATATCCATGGACTTCGTGACGGGTCTTACATGAACATCTAGGGGTCATGACTCGATTTGGGTGATCGTCAACCAACTCACCAAGTCAGCCCACTTCCTACTGATCATAGGGCAGGGTTCAATAGAGATATTGGGACGCATCTACGTGTAGGAGATTGTGCGGCTACATGGATTACCTTCTTCTATTGTCTCTGATCATGACGCATGGTTTACTTCCCAGCTATGGAAGGGGTTGAAGGAAGATTTCGGGATGCAGCTTCGTCTGATCACCGCCTTCCATCCTCAGATGGATGGTCAGACTGAGCAGACCATTCAGACCCTCGAGGAAATGATGTGTGCTTGTGTCCTCAAATTCGGTCTCAACTGGGAGGATCACATACCTTTGGTGGAGTTTTCATACAACAATAGCTATCACTCCACCATTGGGATGGCACTTATTGAGGGGTTATATGGGCGACCTTTCATAACACCCTTGTGCTGGACTGACCCTCGTGAGTCAGCACTAGTGGGACCAAAGATGGTACGAGCTACCATGGAGAAGGTGCAGATCATCTAAGAGTAGATTTAGACTACACAAATTAGACATAAGTCGTATGCTGATAGAAGACGAAGACATCTACAGTTCGAGGATGGCGACCACATCTTTCTACGGTTCTCACCTCGACGAGGTTTACAGAGATATGGCCAAGGTAGAAAGTTATATCCAAGATTCATCGGACCTTTCCAGGTCCTCAACAGAGTAGGCGAGGTGGCTTACCGCCTTGCTCTTCCACCTTAGTTGCACTGGGTGCATGATGTTTTCCATGTATCTCAGCTGAGGAGATACGTGCACGACCCTTCTCACATCATCGACCATGGAGAGCTAGACGTCAACGATGGAGTGACTTTTATGGAGGTTCCAGTGGTGATTAAGGATCAGCAAGAGTGAGTCCTTCGTGGATGGTTGATACCTCTAGTGCGCGTTCGCTGGCAGTACGGGAACCTACAGGAGAGCACATGGGAGTGGGAGGCTCAGATACGTGCTCAGTGCCCCCACTTGTTCACTTAGTTCGAGTTATAGCTTACGGGGATGTAAAGCCTTGAGGTGGGAGAATTTAAAGACCTGGAATTTCCGTGGAATTTTTTTTTTAAATACATAGGAATTTTACGAGTCTGTGAAAATTGACAGCTCGTGATTCCGAGGCCCGGTGTGCCCAGAATAAATTTATGAAGTTTTGTTTGGGTACGTTAAGTAAACATATGAGTGGGTTTTTATAACTTTTGAACCGGTGCTCGGAATTGAAATATGAGGGCACCGTTGAACTAGAAACACCGATATTTTCTTAATAATACTTTCACCTCGACAGAAGATGGTTAGAAATAAAAGATATTTTTTGGGTTTTTATTGAATGAATTAAATAAAAATAAATTTGTAGCATTATTTTTATTTTGGTTGGTTGAAGCCTCCATGTGGAAGTTGTGGGTGGGGACCACCACACCTTAACCTCCCATGAGAGGTTATAGTGGTGGGGCCCAACCGAACCTAACCTCCTCTTCAAGTTTAATATGGTGTGGACCACTCGAGTTTGAAACCACTTAAACTCCCCATTAAGTGGGGAGAAACCTCTTGAGATCCCCACTTAATGGTGCCACCACCCCTTCACCTTAATGGAGCCAACACACAAGATTTTATGGTGCCAACCACTTGATTAATTAATTGGAGCTAACCTAATTAATGAACTCATTTTGAATTTTGTGTCAACAACTAAATAATAGATAAACTGAATCTACTTTTTTAGGTTGGAATTGCTCATTTGGTGCAACTTGGGGAGAAGGGAGAAAATCTCTCGTCGTCGAAGAATGAAGAATTTGTTCTTCCAATGAATAACACCGGCAATGATTTCCTTCAACCTTCATCCTCGGATCCTACCGACGTGGTACGTCTTCAACCGACATACCCTATGCATCGTCTTCAACAAGATGACGTAGCTCAGGATTGGAAGTGTGTGGCGGATGTGATGAACGATGATCTTCTTCATCTTCTTTCCGCAACTTCATCATCGAACAATGATCAAAGGTAGGAGTTCAAACTTTGTTTTGTTCTCGTTCTTCGTTTCCCATCGAGGATTATTATTTGAATCCGCATTCTATTACCCAAACGCGGAGGGTGCAGGCCAAATGAACATGGCCCGACTCCTCCACCTTCTTAATGGAATTTGATGGTAAATGATGCATGAGTCTGGGATGGGAGATTCTCTTCAAAAATGGTTGTGGAACGAAGGCGAAATCCCAAGGAGTGTGTGGCTTCTTCCAGAATGAGAATCGGGCCACCGGACTTGTCCGGTGACCCACGGAAGTTTCTTCGGAGATCAGAACTGGCGAAGGACACAGGTAGAACAAAGGAAGGGTGATCGGCACTACGGCCGACCACGTGGACAATGGTGGTGCAACCGCACCGCCAGAAGAGTGGTTTGCAGTGGTGTAGTGGCATCCAGAATAAGGTTGTCTGTGAGAAGAACCGGTGGCCTGAGCCACCGAGTCGCCGAGGAAGGCACGTCACAGCGCTCGCCGAGCGGTGGAAGAACAATATGCGGCCCTGGACGTAGCGAAAAAGGATGGGCAGCTGGCACTGCCGGCTACCGGAGGAGGCGGGGTGCAACCGCGCCACGCAGGAGGTGGGTGATCGCTCGACCAGCTGGGAGGAGCGGGACCCGTCGTGTGGATCCCTCATGACGCGAACCAGCGCCACGTGGCTCTAGTTTTACTCCCTCAAATAGATAATCCATTTGGGAATCCAAGGGGTGTGGCCTCCCCATGGATGCAGCAAGGGCGGACCCCATGGGCCACCAGCCATGGTCCTCGTGTGGGCCGGACCCAACACGGGTTGGACCCAGCGCGGGCCGGATCCAGCGCGGGCCAGACCCAGCGCGGGTCAGACCCAGTGCGGGCCAGGTCGGACCCAGCATGAGCCGGGCCGCCCCCGTGAGCTAGGCCACCCTCACGGTCTGGTTTGGTTCTGTGGATCAGGTCAGACCAACGGACCGGGTCGGATCCCAGTACAGACCCGTTTGACCTGTTTCCATTCTTTTGCCTGTAACTTCAGTTATGGGCGTCCGATTGAAGAACCGTCTATGGTGATGAAAACCTTATAGGAAGACAGTTTTTTTGGTATACCCCACTCAAGGTTTTGACATAGTTGAAGTATGGCTGGGTTGGATCAAACGTAAATCCAACTGGGCCATCAAAACGGAAATGCCAATAACTCTCAACCGGGCATCTGATTGACACACTATCTGTCATGTTGGGTACCTTTTGTCAAGACTGATCTTTTTGATACGTCAACCTAGGACTTCATGGAAGTTTATTTATAGACACTTGGCTTGAGGAGCGGACCCTCCCAGAATCAATCATGCTTTGTGTGGAACCCTGTGGCTGGCTGCGCATTGACTACTATTCATGGATCCTGTGTAGGTTCGACAGCTCTGACTACTATTCCTCGATCCTACGTGGGTTCAATACCTCTGAATATTGTTCCTGGATCCTGTGTGGGTTTGACAGATTGGTCTAATATTCCAAGATCCTGTGTGGGATTAACAGCTCTGATTACTGTTCCTGGATCCTGTGTGGGTTTGACAGTTCTGATTTCTGTTCCTAGATCTTGTGTGGGTTTGACAAAATAGATGATATAGTGGATACATCTAATAATATCAAAATCTCTACAAAATTTGTATACCTATGTGATTTGAGTCAGTAACTTTGTTTTTTCCTCATGATTGAGACAGATTACTTGATAACTTAGGTATATGTATGGGCACATACCTAAGTGGGGTTATCTGTTGATTTCATAATTAGTATCTATCCTTGTTGGTTTTTGTGAGACCTTGACAGTCTCGGGGTCCCTACTGAGTATCGTTATACTCACCCCTACACGATCTATTCCCGCACCTCATTGTGTTGGATGCTGACGATGGATAGTGTTGACCGATGCTGAGTGTACCAGGACTAGACGGTACCCGGAGGTGGACCACAAGGCATGGCGGTACACGGAGGATATGGACGGACGTGGAGTGCTGTGGAGGCTATCTGTACCTACCCTTCAGGTAGGATTTCCTAGTGGATGATCCAGGAGCTGTTTTCCCTTTTTCCAGTACTTTTACTTTCATTTCCTTGTACTTTATAGTAGGGCTTGTATTTCCATCCCCCTTTTACTTTTAGTACACTTTGTTATATAGTTTTACTTAGTGTTTTTCTTCCATCTTGTACTATGTTTTGTGTTTTTTCAGGTTATAAAGGAAATTCCTTCCTAGTTTTAGGGATTTACACCTTTGATGCTAGTCTCTAGCCCCTGGACTATGGAATTTGGGCTTGGGGTAGTCAAAACACGGGCCCTGGGGGACAGGTTGTGACACAAGTGATCATATAAGTGAGTCCAGGTGGACCTGTAATCGTTTCTCTGTAGTCGCACTATATCAACCCGGACTTTTTTACATTTCTATTACATCATTTTAAAGATAAAAAACATAATAGTATTACACATAGAGGATACAAAGGTTTAGTTTCTTGGGTAAACTGGGACCATACATAACAAATACAACATAAAACATAAACATTTATTTAATTTCTTCTTCTCTAGCTTCTTATTGGAACTTGTACTATTTTTAATACTTGTAGCCACATGAGGATATACATCAAAAGGGGTGATCTAGAATCCCAGTAAGAGGATATATAAGAACAATATAGCATGGGGTGAGCATAATCATAACATGGTAAAAAGATCATGAACATGAGAGGAATAATAAATATAAGACTTGAAATGTGGCAATGCATAAAAATGAAACATCATGTCTTAGTGGTTAACTACCACACATACTTTTGAACCAAGACAGAATCTTGTTCACACATAATTTCACATTTAATCATGAGATTCATCACTTTACCCAATGCATTGGAGCTCTATATAATTCTGGGCGCACCCGTCACTTTGAAACATTCATATTGCGCTATATAATTCCAGGAGCACCCGTCACATCATAACATTATCATTATCATGCTTTCCAAATAAAACACATATACAAAAATGAACATAAATAACCCATGGAAAGGAATGGGTTTCATCACATAATAACACATTCATAAACTTTGGTTTCCCAAAATAAAGAGGGAATAACATACATTTTTCAAGAACCATTCACTTTGAGTGAGAAGTAAAAGGGGTGTTCTTAAAAGAGGATTTCATTTGGAAAACATTTGGTTTGACATAAAAACCAGTGAAAAACATTTATATCAAAAAAAATTAAATAAAATTATTAAAAAATGATCTTTACGGAGCAACCATATCCAAATGGAGTGAAAGAGGGAGAACCTGAAGGAAGAAAATTGGGTTTGAGATTTGCCCTTACCTTGTACCGGAATGCTTCCTTCTCTTTAATGTCCTGTATAATGACATTATATTCATTAATTAGAAATATATAACCTTCTGTACATTAATATGGTTAATTATGGTTTCATTAAGTGAATTTATGTTCCTTTGGATGAGTTATAGCGTTTGAAAACATTATTTGGGAATGTTTGTTTTTATGGTTTTCTTGAGTGGTTCACTTGTATTCTTAAATTGAAGTTTGGGTAGAACATGGGTAAACATACAGAACTGATATTACATGTTATTAATGATATTACAAGAGTTTTTATGATCTTATAATGAATCAAATTAGATCCATGTGGATAAATCATTAGATGAGAATTAAATGATGATTATTTGGGTTAATTTGGGCTATTTTTCGATCATAATGAACTTGTTTTATTTTATCACTTAGAAATGTGATCATAATTTAGTTCCAGAACTTTAAATAGAACATAATAAATATAAAAAATTCTGTTTCAACCATAAAAATGGTTTCATGACCAGATCTGAAGGTAGAAATGGAAGAAGAAAGTATGTCGTTCTTGAAGGTGATAAATTAACACCTCACAAACAACGTTCTCTTTAATAAAATAAATGGAAGATGGAAAGGGGGTTGGATGATATAATATCCCATTAGAATAATAAAATTACATTAGATGTATAATAATAGAGTTACAATACAATTCATATGAAGATAGGTGGGGAGAGATCAATAAATGAACTTGAACTTGAAAGGAAATTAAAGGAGAAGAGGGAGAGAAATTACCTCTTGAATCCTTCACTTGAGAACCTACTTAAGGGCCTAAGCTTGGTCTTCTGATGAGACCAGCAGCTCTTGGATGTTGGGTAGTGGATAGGGAAGGTGTTTGGGCAGATTTTAGATAAGGATTGGAGCTTTAGAGGTGTGAGGAAATGAGGGTGTGAAGGGTGGCTTTTATAGTAGAGGGGAGAGGGGTTTCTTTAATATAAAATTCATTAGTTTATTAATTTCCCCTAAGACAAGTAATAGTGAGTCTTTGAGGACCAATAATAGTAATTTTATCATGTGATCCCAAAACAATTGGGCTTACATCAGCACAACATCATCGATGACTCGATTAATACATTATTTAGCATTTATTGTGAATTATTAGATTCTACTATTCCTCAAAAATTCAAGTATTTCAGAAAAATCCCAAAACTTTACCCCTACCATTTTTCGATGTGTAGAATCCAAAAATGAAGTAAATTTTTCAAAAATAATTTTCTAAATATATATTAATTTAATATTTAATTAAAATCATAATTTACCTAAAAACAGTTTTTAAAATTAAAACTGATTTTATAGTGCTTTCAAAAATAATGTAGGTTCTTATAAAATTATCAAAAAACTATAAGGCATTTATTTGAAGAATAATTAATAAATTTTAAGAAAATACATTTTCCTTTAAATTAATTAATTAGTTATATTTAATTATTTATGACTTACAAAATTCCAAAACGTTTACTAAGGTCAAATTATCACTTTCTAAGATGTCTAAATTTTATTTAATTATTCATGGGTATGGTTACTCTTATGTTTGATGATTTACTATTTATAAGGTTCATATTACTATTCATAAGGGTATGTTACTATTCCTAAGGGTATGTTACTATTCACTAAAAATTATTTTTGTTTCATTAGACTCCAAAAATCATCTTGAGCACAACCGTGTATGTCGGATTTTTAAAATTCCAAACACAGAAGTGAAAAACTTATGTTTAAAGGTCACTTATCACTTAGTAGTTCATTATGTTGTGTTTTCATGTTATTTTATGACATAAATATAAGATGGGAATTTCCATTGAAAAACTTTGGGTCGTTACATTCTTCCCCCCTTAAGAAATTTCTCCCCCGAAATTTTACTTTACACAAACAGGTGAGGGTGTTTCTCCTTCATTGCCTCTTCTAGTTACCAAGTTGCTTCCTCAAACTTATGGTTCCTACACAACACTTAGACAAGATGGATTGTCTTGTTGCGTATAACCTTATCTCTCCAATCCAGAATCTTTACTGGCTGCTCCTCATAGGAGAGATCATCTTCCAGTTGCACCACCTCTGAGTTTAGTACATGTGAGGGGTCTGGTATGTACTTCCCCAGCAGTGATACATGAAACACATCATGAGCTTGAGCCGTATTTGTTGGAAGTGCAAGAAGATAGGCCACATCTCCTATATGGTCAAGGATCTCAAAGGGGCCAATATACCTTGGGCTTAGCTTCCCTTTCTTCCTGAATCGCATGACTCTCTTCCATGGAGATATTCGAAGGAAGACTTTATCCCCAACGTCGAACTCCAAGTCCCTTCAACGGTTGCCAACATAGATCTTTTGCCGACTTTGATCAGATTTGATGTGTTTCTAGATGACTTGAACCTTATATGTCATCTCTTGAACCAGATTGGGCCCAAGTAGCTTTCTTTCTCCAACTTCATCCCAATAGGTTGGAGTTATACATCGCTTTCCATATAGAGCTTCATATGGAGCCATCTGAATACTCGAGTGGAAGCTTTTGTTGTATGAGAACTCAACCAATGGGATATGTTCATCCCAACCACCTTTGAATTAAAGAGAGTATGATATTATCATATCTTCAAGTTTCTGAATAGTCCTTTCAGACTGGCCATCAGTTTGGGGGTGATAGGTCGTGCTGAAATTTAATTCAGTACTTAAAGAATATTGAAGGCTCCTCCAGAACTTAGATGTGATCCTTAGATCACAGTCAGACACAATTGAGAGTGGAACACCGTGCAGTCTCACTACTTCCTTAACATATATCTTTGCAAGTTTCTCAAGCGAGAGGTCTTTCCGAATAGCGATAAAATGGGAAATCTTGGTGATTTGATCAACCACAACCCATATCGCATTATTTCCCTTTGACGTCTTCGAGAGTCCCGTGACAAAGTCCATAGTAATATTTTCCCATTTCCACATGGGTATAGGCAATGGCTATATCATACCTTTGGACTTTTGTCGCTCAACTTTAACTTGTTGATATACCAAGCACCTTGATATATATTTCGGAATCTCCTTCTTCATGTTACCCCACCATAAGTGTTCTTGGAGATCACAGTACATCTTGGTACTCCCAGGATGGATATAGAAAGTTGAGATATGTGCATTGTCCAATAGCTCCTTCTTTATCTCGAGTGATGAAGGCACACAAAGCTGTATTCCAAACCGAATCACGCCATCATCATTGATATGGAACTCTTGAAGCTTCCCTTCCTTTACTACATTCACCCACTTTTGTATCTCCACATAATCCATTTGTGCTTCCTTAATCTTCTTCTGTATGGATGGTTGTGCAATCATTTGGGCAAGGTAGGATGTATACCCTACCCTTATGATTTCCAAATCCATCCTTTGCATATCTAAGAAGATGGGGTCTTTCTCAATCCACAGCATGGATAGAGTAGCAGGTTCTTTTCTGCTTAGAGCATCAGCTACCTTGTTCACCTTTCCAGGATGATAGTGAATAGAGAAATTGTAATCCTTGATTAGCTCTAACCACCTCCTTTGACGCATGTTGAGATCCTTTTGTGTGAATATATACTTTAGGCTCTTGTGGTCGTTGTATATGTCATACTTCTCACCATAAAGGTAGTGCCGCCAGATTTTCAAGGCAAAAAACATGGCTGCCAGCTCTAGATCATTTGTCGGGTAGTTCTGCTCATATATATTCAACTGTCGTGAGGCATAGGCTATCACATTATCATTTTTCATGAGTACACAACCCAAGCCTTTATTTAAAGCATCACTTTATATCACAAAACTTTCTCCACTTTTTGGTATTGTGAGTATAGGTGCAGTGATCATCCTTCTCTTTATCTCCTTGAAGCTTCCCTCACATTCTTCCATCCAGACATACTTTACCTCTTTCCTTGTAAACTTAGTTAGCGGGCTTGACAATCGTGAGAATTTTCTCACAAAACATCGGTAGTACCCAGCTAATCCAATAAAACTGTGGATTTCTATGACACTAAAGGTCCTGGGCCATTCTTCAATCACCTTTGTCTTTGAAGGATCCACATAAACTCCCTCACTTATGATCACATGTCCCAAGAATGTGACTTGATTCATCCAAAAGTCACACTTTCTAAACTTGGAGTACAACTTCTCCTTTCTTAATATCGCTAACACAAGTCTTAGATGTTCTTCATGTTCCTCCTTGATTTTGGAGTAGATGAGAATATCATAGATAAACACTACCAAAAATTTGTCAAGAAAATGTCTAAAGACTCTATTCATTAAATCCATGAAGATTGTAGGGGCATTAGTAAGTCTGAAGGGAATCACTAAAAACTCATAGTGGCCATACCTTGTACAGAAGGCAGTCTTCTGAATATCTTCCTTCTTCACCTTTACCTGATGATATCCAGAACGAAGATCCACCTTTGAGAAGTATTGAGATCCTCTTAACTGATCGAACAGGTCATCAATCCTTGGAGGAGGATACTTGTTCTTTATGGTGATCTTGTTGAGTTCCCAATAATTGATACACAACTGCATTGTTCCATCCTTCTTCTTCACAAAGAGCACTGGTGCACCCCAAGGCGATGCACTACGGCGTATGAACTCTTTTTCCAGATGCTCTTGCATCTGCTTCTTTAACTCCTCCATTTCGATAGGAGCCATCCTACAGGGGTACTTCGAGATAGGAGTAGCTCTAGGTATGAGTTCAATTAAGAAATCTACCTCACGATCCGGGGGAATTCTAGGTAACTCTTTTGGAAATACATCGTTGTATTCCCTCACGATGGTAATTTCCTCAAGGTTGGAACTTTCATTCGACTCAACCATTTGGGCGAGGTATTATTCTTCATAGGGAATCAAAACTCACATCATTGAAGGATTTTTAAAAGGAGATTCATGATCTTCCTTGCATTTTTAGAGAAGCATGGGATGGTTCAGAATATGAAAAGATATTTCCTTTTCCCGACAGTTGATATGTGCTCTATATAATGAGAGCCAATCCATTCCCATTATAGCGTCAAATTCCACCAAAGGAAGTATTACGAGATTTTCCAGAGGAATCTTCCCACATATTCCAACAGGAGAAGATTCAAACACTTGGGTTGAAATTATTGCACCACTTGGTGTTTTTACAGATATATCTACTTAAAGGTTTTGGGGCTTCGATTCTATAGTTCTAGAAAACTTACAAGATATAAAGGAATGCGTAGAACCAGAATCAAATAAGACTTTTTCCATTCTTGAGTGAATAGTAAGTGTACCTTGTATGACTTCATTATCATGCTCCACCTCCGCAGTAGTGATGTCATAATCCTTCCCTTGTTCCTTTGGATTTGGTGGCTGCTGACGCTGATTACCCTCGGGAGCTCGAGGTTTAGTGCACTGGTTTTCATAGTGCCCTAGCTCCCTATAGTTGTAGCATTGAACCATGAGTGGTTCTCTCCATTCATTGGCTACATTCTCCTTCCTTTTCATGTCTTTTCGACACTCTTGAGCAAGGTTTCTTGCTTTCCCGCACTTGAAAAATTTCCTTGTCCCTTTGATTCAATTCCCATTGTGAGACTTCCCACATTTTTTGGCATGTGAGTCTTGGTTTTTATTCCCGCCTTTGTCATTAGATCCACCACCTTGAAACTCCATATTTCTCTTCTTATCACCATAGCCATGGGACCATTCTCTAAACTCCATCTCCACTTTGATAGTAGACCAAACAACTTCATCATAACTCCCAAAGTCTCTAATTGCAAGAGCCTTTCTACTGTGTGGTTTTAATCCACTAAAGAATCTATCAATTTTTCTATCATTGTTGATAACAAAACCCGAAGCGTACCTTGAAAGCCTTGTGAAATTTGCTTCATAGTTTGTGATAGATTCTCCTTATTTTTTCTTGAGCTCAATGAATTCTCTCTCCATCTTCATGCGAAGAGTTCGTGGGAATTACTTATTAAGAAACGTTATCTTAAAGTCTTCCCATTCCATCTCTTCAATTTCCTTCCTTGGCTTGGTGTTCTTAATAAAATAACACCATTGATCGGCTTCTCCATATAAATGATAAATAGCTAGAGTCACCTTCTCTATCTCAGAATAGTGAAGAACAGAAAATATCTTCTCCATGGAGTTGACCCACTGTTCCGCAACTAGTGGATCGGAAAATCCACTAAACGTCGGTGGTCATTTCCACATAAAACATTCGATAGCCAGTTGCTCCCTCTTTGTTGAAGGAGGATGTTCCCCATTATTATGGTTATTGTTCATAAACTGAGATAATTGGGTAAACATCACCATGAAGTTTTGAACTCCACCTCCCAAATCATTGGGGATTTCATTCGAGCAATCGTTGCATTGACCCTCGCAAGAGTTGTTGGCCTGATTTCTCCTGGTTCCCACCATTTTCTAAAATAGAAAAGGTTAGAACAAAACATAAGTAAACAATTAATGAATAAATTATTCATTTAAACAATTTATAACAAAAACATAACATATGGTATCCCTAGGGAAATATTCTTGCGTGCATATTTGTACTTAGTCTCATGCTATAGGTTTCCTCTAGGGTTCACTAATCCTAATTCCCAAATTAACTAAATCTTACCTATAATACCAACTATAGCAACCCGGACTTTTCTTACATTACTAATACATCATTTTAAAGGTAAAAAACATAATATTATTACACATAGAGGATACAAAGTTTTAGTGTCTTGGGTAAACTAGGACCAGACATAACAAATACAATATCAAGCATAAACATTTATTTAATTTCATCTTCTCTAGCTTCTTATTGGCACTTGTCCTCTCCTTAATACATGTAGCCACCTGAGGATATACATAAAAAGGGTTGATCTAGAAGCCCAGTAAGAGGATAGATAAGAACAATATAGCATGGGGTGAGCATAATCATAACATGGTAAAAAGATCATGAACATGAGAGGAATCGTAAATATAAGACTTGAAATGTGGAAATGCATAAAAATGAAAAATCATGTATTAGTGGTTAACTACCACACATACTTGTAAACCAAGCTATAATCTTTTTCACACATCATTTCACATTTAGTCATGAGATTCATCACTTTACCCAATTCATTGGAGTTCTATATAATTTCGGGTGCACCCGTCACTTTGAAACATTCATATTGTGCTATATAATTTCGAGCGCACCCATCCCATCAAAACATTATCATTATCATTGTCATGATTTCCAAATAAAACACATATAAAAAATTAACATAAATAACCCATGGAAAGGAATGTGTTTCATCTCAAAAGAACATATTCATAAACTTTGGGTTCCCAAAATAAAGAGGAAAAAACATACATGTTTCAAGAACTGTTCACTTTGAGTGAGAAGTAAAAGGGGTGTTCTTAAAAGAGGAGTTCTTTTGGAAAACATTTAGTTTGAAACAAAAACCAGTTAAAAACATTTATATCCCATAAAATTAAATACAATGATTAAAAAATGATCTTTAAGGAGAAACCATATCAAAATGGAGTGAAAGAGGGAGAACCTGAAGGAAGAAAATTGGGTTCGAGATTTCCCCTTACCTTGTACCCTAATGCTTCCTTCTCTTTGATGTCTTGTATAATGACATTATATTTATTAATTATAAATAAATAACCTTGTTTACATTAATATGTTTCATTATGGTTTAATTAAGTGAATTTATGTGCCTTTGGATTAGTTATAGCATTTAAAAACATTATTTTGGAATGTTTGTTTTTATGGTTTTCTTGAGTGATTCACTTGTATTCTTAAATTAAAGTTTGGGTAGAACATGGGTAAACATCCAGAACTGATATTACATGTTATTAATGATATTAAAAAAAATTGTATTATCTTATAATTAATCAAATTATATCCATGTGGATGAATCATTAGATGATAATTAAATGATGATTATTTGGGTTAATTTGGGCGGTTTTTCGATCATAATGAACTTGTTTTATTTTATCACTTAGAAATGTGATCATAAGTTAGTTAAAAAACTTTAAATAGAACATAATACATATAACATATTCGGTTTCAACCATAAAAATGGTTTCATGACCATATCGGAAGGTAGAAATGGAAGAAGAAAGCATGTTGTTCTTGAAGGTGATAAATTAACACCTCACAAATAACGTTCTCTTTAATAAAATAAAAGGAAGAGGGAAAGGGGGTTGGATGATATAATATCCCATTAGCATAATTAAATTACAGTAGATTTATAATAATGGAGTTTCAATGCAGTTCAGATGAATATAGGTGTGGAGAGATCAATAAATGAACTTGAAGTTGAAAGGAAATTAAAGGAGAAGAGGGAGAGAAATTACCGCTTGAATCCTTCACTTGAGAACCTCCTTAAGGGATTAATCTTGGTATTTTGATGAGACCATCAGATCTTGGACGTGGGGGAGGGGCTAGGGAATGTGTTTGGGTAGATTTTAGAGAAGTATTGGAGATTGATAGGTGTGAAAAAATGAGGGTGTGAAGGGTGGCTTTTATAGTGGAGGGGAGAGGGGTTTCCTTAATATAAAATTCATTAGTTTATTAATTTCCCCTAAGACAAGTAATAGTGATTATTGGATGACCAAGAATAGTAATTTTATCATGTGATCCCAACCCAAGTGGGCTTACATCATCAGACCATCATCGAATACTCAATTAATACATTATTTAGCATTTATTGTGAATTATAAGATTCTACTATTCATTAAAAATTCAAGTATTTCAGAAAAATCCCAAAAATTTACCCCAACCATTTTTTGACATGTAGAATCCAAAAATGAATTCCATTTTTCAAAAATAATTTTCTAAATATTATTAATTTAATATTTAATTAAAATCATAATTTAATTAGAAAACAGTTTTTAAAATTAAAACTGATTTTATAGTGCTTTCAAAAATTACGTAGGGTCCTATAAAATTATCAAAAAACTATAATACATTCATTTGAAAAATAATGAATACATTTTAATAAAATAAATTTTCCCTAAAATTAATTAATTATTTATAATTAATTATTTATGAATTACAAAATTCCAAAACGTTTACTAAGGTCAAATTTTCACTTTCTAAGATGTCTAAATTTTATTTAATTATTAATGGGAAAGGTTACTCTTATGTTGGATGATTTACTATTCATAAGGGTCATATTAATATTCATAAGGGTATGTTACTATTCCTAAGGGTACGTAACTATTCACTGAAAATTATTTTTGTTTCATTAGACTCCAAAAATCATCTTGAGCACAACCGTGTATGTCAGATTTTTAAAATTCCAAACACAGAAGTGAAAAACTTATGTTTAAAGGTAACTTATCACTTATTAGTTCATTACGTTGTGTTTTCATGTTATTTTATGACATAAATATAATATGGGAATTTCCATTGAAAAACTTTGGGTTGTTACATGCACTGCCATAGAGAGGACCATTCCATGGTGGACCCCATGGATGAGGGTGAAACACCTAGGATGAAGGCATGGAACTCTTGATTGGATATGGTTTCTAGAAATCCCAAGAATTCTAAAGAATCTAGATTCTATTCATTTTTGTGGTCATGGAACCTGAGTGCCCTATCTTATTGGGAATGACCAGGGGAGAAATTGCCAAGTTAAGAGTTTTTCTAGTCGTGGTGGTTGGGGCATTCCTCCTATGGGAAATAGGGTATCCAAAACACACGAGATGGGCATTTTTTGTGCCTTTAGTGGTGGCTTGGTTGAGTTGGGAACCTAGGAGGTTGTCCCGATGTGAAATGGGCTGGCCAAAATTCCCATTCCACTGGGTGTTTCCACTGCATGAGAGGCCTCAGGGGTCCGTTTGTCCAAAATAGAGAGTGATGGGTGTGATTCACCATGTAATTAGGTATATTGGGATCCTTAATGGGTAGCCTAGGGTTGTACCATAGTATATCACATATCTTTGTGCATTCTGTAGTGCACCTTGTTTTTTTTAAATGGAGGGAAACCCATTTTTCCCCATTGGATTTTAAAAACCCTCACTTCTTCCCTCTTCCTCTCCTCTAAAATTCACAACCAAAAAAAAAGAGGATCCTTCTGTAACACTCATATATTTTAGTTTATATCCTTTTAAATTAATACTATGATCGATATCATTCACCACACATAACACTGAGCTTAAATGAACCATGATATACTATAGAAATATTATTATTTAAATATAACCATTATAACTTGTATGTTGGATTGGTGAAAATGAAAATAAGTAACTATATTATTAAATATATGTAGAAAATTTTTCCTAATAAAAATATTTTTTTTAATTCCTAGTAAATAATTACTCAATTTTGAATGATAATAATTAAATCACATAAGGTTAAGAAAAATTAAAGTTCAAAAGTGTCTTTTTTCTTAAAAAGTGGGTCTTCTTAATATTTAATATGTTTCATTAAAAATATAAATTTATATTAGTTAATATATTTAATTTATTTAAATAATTTTTTATAAATATAAACTAATGAATAATCATTATTACATTGATTAAAAAAATTATATTTGAAGATAAAATCATTTGACGATAAAAAGGATATTTTTAAGAAAATTCATTTTAAATCTAAAATGTATAATTAATAACTATTTATTAATAATTTTAATTAAATTTATTAATAATATATTCACTTAAAAATTTAACAATCATCTAATAGTTTTTACTAGGTGGGGAATCAGAATAAACTTATTTTATGCTTCGAAAATACTTTTTTTACATGTTTTGTGCATGGATATTAGAATTATTTTCTTCCAATTTTAGAAATTGTATTTGAAAGGTTTAAATTCATTTTTAAATTCTATATGTAAAAATTATCTTAGGGTTAATTATTTGGATTTTTCAAAAATAATTTATTTTTTGGTGAATAGTAAAAAATATTGATTTTACAAATACAATCACTTTTATAATATTATCATGATTTGAAAATTACTTTAAAGTTTATGAAACCTTATTCCTAAAAAATATGTATTTAATAATCAATATAATTAATTTAAAATTATAATTATGAACTTAGAAATCTATTTTTTATATTTTTGAAATCTAAATAATGTTTTTATTTAAATAAAAACTATTTTTGGTTCTTCTATTTTAATCAAGTTTTTTCAAGGTAAATTTTGGTTTCTGTATTAGATTTCAAGTCAAATGGGAATAATTTTATTAAAAATAATATAAGTAATTCAATATGAATTGATATTATAGATATTTTTGGTGTAAAATCATTTTTATTCTTAAAGTAGACATTTTTCTAAAAATTGTTTTTTATTGAATATTGAGAACTTATATTGTAACAACCCAGCTTTCCCTGAAGGTATGTATCATTAATTTTTCAATTTTAATTCCTTAAATGGAAAAAATGTTGATGTCTAACTAATAAAAGGAGTTCACAGGTGTGTTTGGGGCCCGTTGGGATCCTAGAACCTCGAAATTAGAGGAACAAACTGGGTTGTATGGTTTGCCACAAACTGTGTGACCCAAGGAGCACGGTCATGCAGTGCTACAGAGAATTGAGACAGATCCCTTTTTCATGGGTTGTTCATGGTTAGTCAAATCATGTTCCTAACCATGTGGGGTTCCCATAAGTAGTAGTGACTTGAACACGGTTTTCAAACCATGCACCTAATCCATGAACCCCCTTATTTTGAGGTGAAATGTCCATTTTTTCCTCAATTAATCCTTTAAACTATTTTCTATTTTCCCTTTATTCCTCTAGTGGACCAGCACCCCTCTCCTCCTCCACTAAGCTCAAGGCTCCCTCAAGCTAGGAATTGAGATAACTCTCACCTCTGTTTTCTGGTCCTCAATCCATCAGAAGCATTGGAACTGTCTTAATAAGCTCCCCTAGTCTATTACTTCCTATCAATGTTAATATTTGGATCCATCACACTGTTTAGGTGTAATATCATTTTCCCTATATTCAGGGATTCTCTTCCAACCTACTTCTAATATGAGGTTGATATTAAGAAAGGATTCATCTATATCATTGAGGAAGGTGGTCATGCCATTTTCCCTTTAAGTTTAGATGCTCTATAGCTACATCATTGTGTTTCATTCTAGATTTATCCAAGCATCCCCTTATAATGATTTATTCATATCAATTTGATCCTTTCACCTTAATACATACCAATTGGTCATTTTTTGGTTAGTTAGTGGTTGGTTACCTTGTTTAGGAACAACTCATGGGTGTGTAGAGTAAAATTTCCTCTTTTGGTAAAATATGATTATGTTTGGTTTGCCTCTTAAGAATCTGGATTAAACATAATATGGTTCCCCCCATATAATAGGAATTTATTGTGGAACCTAATAACCCTCCTTGGTGAATGGCCCAACCTACATTTGGAATTTCCCATGTAGGTAATTCCCTCCTTAACCGTGTCACCTTTTCAAGTGGTCCATTGACCTTATTGAATGGTAATTCCATGTTAAATGAATCAAATGGGTTCGATGAATTAGGATGGCTCATTCATGATGGTTTCCTCCCATAAATTAATTGACTTTTTCAAATGGATTAATAATATAGAATGAATTATACATAATGTATTCCTTTCTTGATAGGAATTTCATGTATTATATAGAATATATTATAAAGGGGTAATCCCATGCCTTAAATTATGCTTTACCAATTTCTCTAAGGAACTATTATTCCATGTTATATATATATGGGCTTGATGAACTTAATACATGATAGGTGAGGCCTCATGACTTATATTGTAATTATGAATACACCTTTATATAGGATGTGACATGATGATAAGTGATTGTTGATCATGGCGGTATCACACTCCCTTACATTGGGTGTTGAGAATGACATCTCACACAATTGATACTATTAGGACATTGTACTTGAAACTCCATATTCCTTTGTTTGAGTGATAAAATGATAGCTCACTCACCATCCCTAATGTTGTTTCATGACATCTCGCACTCTTCTTGGTATATAGGGAATGTACCCTATTACTTGATCTTATAGGATCATTATACTAGTCATGGATATCTGAGTTACACCTCACTCTAGCTAGCACTAGTATTCTAGGTATATGGACACTTATGCCCGCACGTACTTGGTTCATATATATGGATGAAATATATAATTAAACTATATATATATTATTACTATATATAGTAACTGGTCAGACTTATATTCTAGCCATGAGATAAAGCATGTAGACCCACTAGGTGTCCTATAGGGATTTGAGTGGGCTCATTATTTATTTTAGCATTGTTTTACTATTATGTTTTTATATGTACACTATTTAGTTATGATCACTTCTTGGATTACACATAGACACTGTTGGTGGTGGCCTACTGAGATTTTTATCTCACACCCTACTCTGGCTGCCTTTAGTACCCAAGATGATAATCTGTCTACAGGTATTGATATGGGAAAAGGACCAGTTATAGGATTTTTATATGCTTACCTATAGTTATAGCTTAGGATCAGAGGACCGAGCATGTGATCAGGATACTAGGAGCAGTTTTTGTTATTTTTTACTTTTTCATAGTATGATTTTATTCTTGTTCCCATATTCCCTTTTTTATTAGAACTCCATGCATCCATGTGTTAAAAATTTTATTGAGTCTTTGGTTATATTTTTAGTTTTTCTATTTTATTTACTCTTTCATTGTATATCTGTTGATTCTGCCTGATTGTATATGCCTTTTCTACTGTTGTATGTCGATTTTATATATTGTATCCATTGTAACACTCTAATAAGAGGGTATAGTCTCTCCACCATACCAATTTTACACCATCACTTCTATTTGGTAGCCTATGGCATATGAGGAGGTGTTCTTGAGTCTATGTAACCCTTCATATCAGGACACGGGTTAAGTGGATTTCAGGTCAGGATGTCACAAAGTGGTATTAGATCCTTTATTTTACATTGTCTTACTATTTGGGTATTAGAAAAGAGACTATGAGTTAAAGGGATTTGTAATTGACCCTGTGTTTGGATGTAGCTAACCCATGTACAGGGGAAACCCAAATTACCTGGGTTGGGTGATTTTTTTATTGATTATTCCATTTATAATTGATATGACTTCACCATTGAGTGACTCACATGACTTATGATGTTATTGATATTGGTATGATTGAAACAATGATTTCTTTTACAAGTATTGATGAAATGAGTGCTTTTCATTAGACCATACATCATTAATAGGCACATTAGGATAAATATACCACACATTTTTCATGATAAATTTGCATATTGATTGTGCCTTGTATATGTGTTAAATTATGCTGACACTTCTTGAAGATATTGGAAAACATAATTGATACTTAAAGTGGATGCCTTAACCTAACAATTTTTTTTGAATAGGTTAAATCAGACCCCTTAAGCAGGGAATTATGGAATGTTGATCTTTGGACCATTGGTCGCATGGCCTGTAAAGTGTTATGGTGTGAGTTAAGTGAATGCCATATTCTGGTTCATAAGTTGTATGGGACCTTATGGATTGTAAATGTTAACCCACCTAATTCAACCATTTAAATATGAGTTAAATATTTGAACAAGCACAAATTTAAATTGAAAATAAACTATAAATTCTGAACATCCATCTTATAAATAACTGATACAGATACTTAGACTTGAACCCAGCCATAGTAGAGGGTAGTGGGTATCTCTTGCATTCTAATGGTCTTCTCTAGTATTTTTTTACCACCTAGTCCAACATTTTAGAGCATACATAGGGGTGTGATCATTTCTATATAAATTCTTAATACCTTCCCTACATTTTATAATGAAATCTTTTTAATTTCTTGAATCTCTTCTGAGGCGTGTGTTTGGCATTGTAGCATTATGCCACCATGATGTCCTTTGATCACATGACCGGAAGTTAGTGAAGACTATATACCTAAGATGAAGGTTAGAGAGCTACTATAGGTTCCTCCTATAGTTCCACCTCTAGAACCTCATATTGTTTCTAATATGGGTGTTGATGCCTAGTTCTGAGAGGGTTTCCTACGTATGCTGTAGAACATGAAAGGTATTGTTTGACCTACCCCAAATATGGAAGAGATGGATCGAGAATTTCAACAGAAGCATCCTCCCACCTTTAGGGGGATGGTAGTCCTCATGCTATAGATTCTTGGATCAAAGAAATCCTTTTTATATTTGAGGATCTATAGATGCCTCCAGAGAAGAGGTTCAAACTAGTGGGTGTATGCTATGTGATTCTTTCAAGAGGTGGTAGGATGTTATCACTCAGTCAAATAAGCATCGTGATATGGTCTAAGAATATTTTAAAACCAAAATCTATGACTAATTATTTCCCCATACTTTGAGGTATGATAGATCTATAGAATTCATGAACCTATAGAAGGGGATCATGTCAATCATGGAATAATCTTCCCTTTTTACGGAACAACAGTAGTTTGAACATTCTCTATCTTATAATGATCCTATGAAAAATAGGAGATTCAATTATGGGATAATATACACCATTTGGTCATAGGTCATTACATTTAGGCTGACTGCCATTTTAGATTTTGTCAACCAAGCCCTAATTACATAGCAGAATTTGAGGGATGCTAACTGTGTGAGTCAAGGATGTTGGGTACCTAGAGATTCCATTGGTTCTTCTTCTAGATGAAAGAGACATTTTGAGGCTACTCATAGAGGTATAAGAATTCATAATCCTCATGTATATTCTTTTATTATCTGTCATCGGTGTGGGAATCAGGTAAACAAAAAACCTTGGTGTTTATAAGATCTAGTCGATTGAAGAGGCTGTAGTAGGATGGGGAATATCCTACGCTTATGCATGAATTTCCCTCCAATTCCTGGAGATTAGGGATCTACACGTACTCCTCAATTAAGAGCAGGTCATGTAGGATCATGATAGTCAGGCATCTGGAATACCACTGGCTAATCAGGCCAAGGTGGTGGTGGAGATAGAGGTAGTCAAACTTATGATTCTCAGTGCCAGTAGAGCGGTCTTGCTCAAGGCAGTCAGGTAGTGACTTAGGGCCATGTTATAAGACAGTTACATGCATTCCATCCTATTCTAGAGGAGTAGAGCACTGTAACTTCTACATTTTGAGGTACTCTTCTAATTTCCTTCACTTTAGTGTCTACTTTGTTTGACATAGGTGCATCTCACTCATTTATATATGAGATTACTATGGGATGTTTGGGCCTCAAGATTCAACAATATTTTAGTGTTATGATACTAGAAACATAGTTATGTATCCAATCAGAGGGTATACACTATTATAGGTACTTCCCCCTTGAGATAGGCAGTTACCTTTTTGTGTGGAATCTATATGTCCTCAACATGATGGGATTTTATGTAATCATCAGGATGGACTAGTTACTTCCCTATCGAGCCCATATTGACTAATATCATCATAGGGTGACATTTACACCACAATAGGGTGGTAGAAATGTGTATAAGGGAGAATGGTATGTGCAAGCAACACGACCATAACCCAAGCAGTAGAGGCTGGGTATTGTCATGGCTCAGATCGCCAATATTTTTCTCGATGACTAGGTGTTACAACCCACTATATTTCCTCGTGTAGTGAATAATTTTAGAGACATATTTCTTGATTAATTATATAGTCTACCTGTGATTAAAGAGGTAGATTTTACTATTTATCTTGTTCTAGGTGTAGCACCAGTAACCATTACTCCTTAGAGGATGGAACCTAAGAGGCTTCTAGGACTCAAGAAATAGTTGTAAGATGTGGAGGATAAATTGTAAGAATCCATTTTTTGCTATAAAAGACTTTGGAATTTTCTTGATGTTATTCCATAGCAGTGCCTTCAGACGGCGTGCGATTCCGAGCCCCGATGTGGCCTGAATTAAATTTTCAGTGTGTTCACACAGCGCATGCCAAATAAATAAAATAACTCCTAAACGGAGATCCAGATTAGAAATATGAGTGCACAGATGGGTCCAAAATTATTTTTTTACCCTAGGAACGACATAAATCATGTCGGCGCGGGACATTGGGACCCCTCGCCCGTTAACGGAACGTTAAACAGATAAATAAAATAATTAATTTATTCTTTTAATTTTTAAACTCAAGTGTCTCTTAAATAGTTGCTCTGATGGGAAAACCGAGGTCACCTTTGAGTCTGGAGTGTGTTGTTTACCCTAGGAGGGGTGTAATTTTTGCGGGCGCGGGCCTCCTGTGAAAAATGTCACCGGGGGCATTTTCGTAATTTAGCGGCCTCAAGCGTTAAGTTTTATAACTTTTGAATGGGGACATGGATTAAAATTCTAAGATCTTTGTTGTGCTCGGGAGGTGGTGTTTACCCTAGGGGAGTCTTAATCTCGACCCCGTCGAGAGTTTCGGATGCGGGACAGTTCAGGGGGTGTTTAAAATTAATTAAGAGTTAAATGATATTCCTTATTTAAACATAACCACCCCCACTCTCCTTATCCATTTTCATGCTCTGGCGGAAGAGCTCTCCCACCTCCCTCAATCCCTCTCAACCTCCTCTTCTCCTCCCCTGAGACAAGAAGAAGCGACAACGGAGGTGGTGTGGTGAAGGATCGAAGCTTCGGGCAACGCCCAATAGGTAGGATCATTGTGATTTCATTTTTTAATTTCCCACACCTACTTTGAGCTCGATTCTTTGCGTCAAATTTCTGCTTAATCTTTGAGAAAATCACATAGTTGTGAAGTCCATGTTATGAGCTTTCCAATGCATATTTCGGATTGAAAATCTGGGTTCTGAGGCAATTGCAGTTGTATGCTGAAGATCCGTGGGTTTTTGGAGTGTTTACCGGAGAACTGGGGTTTTTCTGGCAGGTTTCAGGCTGGTCTGATGGCACGCACGACGGCCCGGCTCTCCAGCAGCAGCGGCGGGGCTCTCCTCGGTAGCGGAGGTCAGCGAGGGCGAGGCGGCCAGGCGCTCAGCTGGGCAACCAGGCTTCGATGAGGGCGAGCGGGCCTCGGCAAGGGCGAGGTGGCTAGGCGACGCGGTTGGTCTTCAGCAGAGGTGTCCAGGGCTCGCGGACGGCGAGCGGGTGCCAGCGGGGTGCGACGACGCGGAAGACCGAGGTCAGCGACCCCGGCCAGCGGACAACGGACCCGCCTTTTGTGGGTCCCCGCGTGGAAGGAAGACCGGCCTCTGGGCCCGTCTAGTTTGGAGGACCTCGGTCCACATAGGCGAGCCGTGGTCCGTGGCCGCTCAGCCAGCTGAGCCGCTGGCCAGCCCGCTTGGACCGGTCCATGGGGTGTGGACCGGCCGGACCGGTTCGGTCCACCCCTGCTTGCATCCGATGACGTTTAAACTGGCGTAACTCCTAAAACAGATTTCGGATTCACATGCTGTCAGGGTCGATGTGTTCCATGAATCAAGAAGAGTATTTTGATATGGTATTGGGGATTTTTAAATCCCATGATGGGGGCTCGATGGCATGACACGTACGTTAAGTGGTTTAGCGTTTATCTCTGAAGTTTTTGTTTTGGGTTGGTCAGACACATCTGAAGTCCGTTTTGAGCGTCGTCAGTGGCATTGGGACACTGGGGCTAAGGCAGAGATTTCTATGGTGGTTTCATGCATTAAAACTGGAGTTGAGGCGTGGTCCCCACAGGCCGTCTTTTAAGATATGCGTCTCGTTTCACAACTTTTTCATCAGACATCCGTTTGGGGCGTGCGAGCAGTTGATTTTGGGTGTTTTTTCGAGGGAATTACAATGGCACAAACCGCTCTCCTTAATTCTTCATGATGGTGCGGGCCCCATGAGGGTTATTTTGGGAGTTAGCGGTGATTTCTATCTTTATCACCGTGTGTCCATTTCGGAAAATTGGATAGTCAATCTTGTATACTTTTTCGAGAGGATCTCAATGGTGCGATCCATTCGTAGCACTTCAGGACCAGGTTGCGGGTCCCACATAGCACTGCTCGTGTGCAGTATGGCAATATGCATCTTTTTCTCCGGATATCTGTTACACTCAAGTGAGTAGTCAATTTGACGTGTTTTCCCGAGGGGATCGCAATGGTGTGATGCACCCGACTGTTTTCGGGAACGAGTCTTAGGACCACGGGACGCAGTCCAGGCATAGAGCAGTGTTGAACGACTTTTACGTTGGATGTCTAATGTAGGCGTGTAAATATTCTATCTCACATGTTTTTTCGTGAGGATTACAATGGTACGATCCGTTTGGATGTACAGAGTCTCTTTCGAGATCTCATTAATTGAGGAAACATGAAAGGTGCTCCTGTGGTGGTTCTTCTTCTAGTCTTTGAAAGAGAACCCGTGGCGTGTGATCACGTTCACTCCTGTGTGAGTGAAGTTGATGTTTGAAGAGATGTGGTTGGCCATGCTAGGGTCATGGAGGAAGCAGGTTAGTGAAATTGCATTTTTTCCCTTCACGCTGACGTTGGGTGCCATGTGCACGATAGCCCTTGGGCTGGCAATGTGGCATACTCTGGGAGTATATGGGAATGCTTGGAAGAACAAGTTATAGTTTGTACTTGAGAACGTTTGTGTGATTGGTTTGCAGATGAGATTGGGCCACATGTTTTGTGGGCCCCATGTGTGCAATGTGTACTTATTTTCGTACCTTTGACCTCTTACGATGCAGAGAGCCCTTATGTTAGAATCGTTTAGACCAATAGGGTTGGGTGGGTCCCCCTAGTCTTATCCTCGATGGTTTCGAACAACAGGTTTGAGTGGGTCCCCTAGTTTTGTTCTCAATGGTTTGACTGACAGAGTTTTTTTGGTTCCCCTGTTCTTTCAGCTGAGGGGGTTTTCAGTGTTGTGTCCCTTTTAGTGGACTGCGACATTGTTTATGGCTACGTGCGTTCGTACAGTGTGGGTGTGCTCTCACTTTCTAGAGTGAGTTGTCTTGGTCCGCTTCGACAGTAGACTCAGGGGATTGGACCATGTATCACCCTGAGAGGCCCATAGAGATCCTCACATCCCTTCATGTTCCCTGGTAGGGTTCTTTGGGTATTAGTGTGACCAACACATTACGCGGGTACCGATCCTCTACCCAAGAGGTTGTTTCCAGTATGGTAAGTATCCCCCAGTGATCCCTAGGTACAGACTCCCTAGCTTTGTATCGAGATCATATCTTACTTCCGTGATCTATCGTGACGTGTTTCTCACTACGTGTTCTAGTTACCAGTGTGGTACCATCCAGCAGGGATGGCCAGTGAGGTACCATCCAGCAGGGATGGCCAGTGAGGTACCATCCAGCAGGGATGGCCAGTGGTGTACCATCCAGCAGGGATGTCCAGTGTGGTACCATCCATCAGGGATGGCTAGTGGGGTACCATCCAGTAGGGATGGCCAGAGCAGATCTGGGTTTACCTCCAGCGGGGCTGGGAATTGGGACCCGTCGACGACTTTTGCCGGGTCTCCCTCCAGCGGATTACCCTTTCACGGGGCTGGGTAGTGGGAACCCATCATCTTTGAGAAGACCTCTCGACTGTGTGATAGTGGAGAGGTGTGGTTTGACTTCCCCTAAAACTCTTAAGTACGAGGGGTTCTTTCCCTGCCAAGACACATCCTTGACATGTGACCTAAAACCATCCAGGTGAGTCAGTGCCGCCCAAAGCGGATAGTGTCAAGGTGCAGTTATTTGAGCCCCTTGACTTTCAGTTCTGGGATGAAGGGTAGGATGCTGGGCATCGATGGTGTTTACTTCTGGGACTGTTGGCTACTCACTTTCTTGGGCTGAGCTACGGGATGGAGGTCCCCTTACATGCTTGTTCGGGTTTCTTGTTCGAGCATATGGATATGTATATACCTTGTTCCAGTACCCACTTCTTGGGTTTTAGTTACTCTCCTTCCAGAAGAGGCGAAGACGCACGGGGTATGCCACATGATTTCCGTGTCTAGATTCTCGTGGTTGGACGAGTCTACTCTCCTTATATAGGTAGCAAATACTTGACGATAAGTTCATATTCTCACCGTTTCTAGCTCCTTGTGTTTGGATGAGTCTACTTCCTTCCTCTTTTTGGTTTGATCTATACTCTTTACTGCACTCTCAGTTGTACTTCTTTACTTTTCCCTGTTTGATCAACTACTCACCTCTTCAGTACCTCCTTTTTTTCTCCCTTGAGCCTTCGGGGTATCCTACTGAGTATTTTTATACTCACCCCTGATTGGGCTTTTCCCGCACTTGGTGTGCCCTTGCAGACGACAGACAGGTTGGTCGTGACGTCAGAGGAGCTTAGGAGTTCATGAGCTTGGACCGCGTGTAGTGGTCGTAGTCAGGTTCGGGGAGTGGGACTCTCCCAGCTGTTTTACTTTTGTTTACCTGTTGCCGGGTTATGGCCTTTACTGGTTGCCGCGTGTTTTTTCCCTTTGCTTTTTAGTTTACCTTCAGAACTTTCTTTGTACTATTTATGGGTCGATGCACTTTTTTGGTTGTTTATAGTAGTTAGTACTTTACTTTTCCTTTTACTCTACACTTCTGCATTGAGTGGGTTGCGTGTGTGTGCACAGGTACTCAGGAAAAGGCCTCCCCAAGTTGTTTAGCCTTCAGCGCTTGTCACCAGCCCCTGGCCTATGTAGGTGGGCTTGGGGTAGTTGCGGCTCGAGCCCGGGTAGGGTCGGGTCATGACAAAGTGGCATCAGAGGTGGTTCCTTCCTTGGTATGTTTTTCTGACGTCTCTAAAAAGGAATTGGTTGGGATTTAGGGCAACAATGTTAACATGTCTCGAGAGAGGCTCTCAGGCCAGGTAGTCCATTAATGGTGTGGCGGCCAACTTATCCATTTACGAGGACCCTAATAACCTGCTTGTCAACTCGTCATGCTAAGAAACTCATTGCAGGGAAAATTGGTTTCTGAATCACATAGGATTGAGTCTTGACTGTCCTTATTGAGTCAGATCCCCATTGTTTTTACTGTTATATACATATATGCTCATTTGATCATGGTACTCCTTGATAACATTAAGTATGTATCTGTGAAGACAATCAACAAGGATACCAGCTTTGGTTCGTGACGACGACCCTGTGAGCTACAAGGCCTCAGTCCAGGACCCATCATGTGAGTCCCTTTCTCCGAGTGGGCTGGTAGCAGCACTCCCACCTGGTGAGCAGCAGACATGACCAACAGAGCAGACGGAGCTTGAGCACAGGTTGAGCGTGCTCCATGAGTTCCAGTGGCAGAGACCGCTGAGGTTTAGCAGTGAGCCAGACCCTCAGGAAGCAAAGGTTTGGCTTGGGACATTGGTTCGCCTCTTTAGGCTTGTACAGACACTGGCAGATCTGATGGTGGCTTTGGCCTCCAGCCTTTTTCCACGAAGCAGCTAGGCATTGGTGGAGTCGGGTGACTCAGTTACTCGATGAGTCTTCAATTTCATGGGACGATATTCAGCTTTTGTTTCATGAGGAGTTTCACCCCTCATGCTTATGCTTCGTTCAGATCTAGGAGCTCCTTCAGTTTCAGTAGGGAGGGATGACGGTGACTGAGTATGCGACTAGTTTCGCAGACCGTGCACGCTTTTACCTGGACTCGGTCCACGATGGCAACTTCCAAGCACGGAAGTTCGAGAATGGTATCTGTAGAGAGTTTCATGCTATCATAGTACCCTTGTGCATTCCCACTTATTCTGAGGTGATAGATCAAGTACTATTGAAAGAGATCTTTCTATCATGCTCTATAGTTAGTGGGGGCAGTAAGCTCGACAGAGCTGAGACGTCTGCCACAACTAGCGGGTGTCGGCCGACAGAACCTCGACGCAGGTGGCTTTCCGATAACCAGACTTAGGGGTGTGGTTGTACACCACAGTGGCACCGGAGGGCACCAGTGTAGCCTAAAGAGAGTCGGTGTTATGCTTGCGATGAGAGAGGTCACTTGGCACGGGACTGCCTAACCCGGCACGATGAGAATATCGGGCAGGCAGTGCGTACACCACCACGACGGAGGCAGTGCCGTGATCAGAGTAGTCCCCAGAGAGGTGGTGCTATCAGAGGAGCGGGAGGAGCTGGAAGTGGGGGATGACATTATGAGGTCTTCCCATCACCACCAGGCAGTCCACGTCAGGCTCCAGGAGTTTATAGTTGGGACCACGGATAGCCACGAGCTTTGGATTTCTACGATCCTACAGAGCGTGATGTGATAAGAGGTACGCTCTACATCTCTTCAACTTTTTGCAGTAAAATTGTTATACTCTATATGTGAAATGATTTTATTCCTTCTCCTTGTTTGAGTTGATACCAGGGTGACGCGGGGTGTCGGTGTAACCCTGTGTTGGAAGAGTAGAAGACGTGGAACCTTTTTCTTTAGTTGATGGTCTCGACTCCTTCTCTCTCCAAGCGTGTAATAGATTCTGTGTCGTGGGACATCGACTGTGAAATCTTTCATGACCAGATATCCTTGGGTGTTTCACCATATGGATATTCTGAAGGAGGGAATCATCGGGCTTTTTCCTGGGTCCAAACGGTGATTCCAGTCGAGGGGTGCGATGTGGGGGTTCGACCGGGGAGGTAAGCTACCCCTGAGGGCCTTCGGGTCGTTTGAGACCGTGTAAATGGATGGAGAGGTTCCCTACCACCTTTCCCTAACCCCAAGGTCGGGAGTGGGTGCATGACGTCTCCCACATGACTCACCTAAGAAGAATTTTGTGTGCTCTTATGCACGTCATCGGCAAGGGCATACCTCGTGTGAATAGATCAAATCCTTTGGTCTGTGTGTGGTGACGCAAAACTATGCAAGAGTTCTTCTGGGTATGGGAGAGCCAGGTGTGGGCTTAGTACCCTGAGTTATTCCCCTAGTTTTGCTTTTCGGGGGTGAAAATATTGATGGAGGGAATTATATAAGAATTTGGTTTTTTTATAAAAGACTTTGGAATTCTCTTGATGTTATTCCAGAGCAGCGCCTTCAGACGGCGTGCGATTCCAAGCCCCGGTGTGGCTGGAATTAAATTTTCAGTGCGTTCACACTGGGCACACCAAATAAATAGGATAACTCCTAAAAGGAGATCCGGATCAGAAATATGAGTGCACGGATGGGTCCGAAATTGGGTTTTTACCATAATAACGACATAAAGCATGTCGGTGCCAGATATTGGTACCCCTCGCCAGTTAACAGAAAGTTAAACGGATAAATAAAATAATTAATTTATTCGTTTAATTGTTAAACTCAAGTGTCTCTTAAACGGTTGCTATGATGGGAAAATCGAGGGCACCATTGAGTCTGGAGTGTGCTGTTTACCCTAGTAGGGGTGTAATTTTCACGGGCGTGGGTCTCCTGTGAAAAATATCACCGGGGGAATTTTCTTAATTTAGCGGCCTCGAGCATTAAGTTTTATAACTTTTGAATAGGGCCTCAGATTAAAAATTTTAGATCGCTGTTGTGCTCGGGAGGTGGTTTTTACCCAAGGGGAGGCTTAATCTCGACCTCATCGAGAGTTTCGGATGCGGGACAATTCGAGGGGTGTTAAAAATTAATTAAGAGTTAAATGAAATTTCTTATTTAAACCTAACCACCCCCACCCTCCTTCTCCAATTTCATCCTCTGGCGGAAGAGCTCTCCCACCTCCCTCAAGCCCTCTCAACCTCCTCTTCTCCTCCCCCGAGCCAAGCAGAAGCGACAATGGTGGTGGCGCGGCGAATGATAGAATCTTCGGGTAACGGCCAAGAGATAGGATCATTGCGATTTAATTTTTTAATTTCCCGCACCTAATTTGATCTCAATTATTTCCGTCTAATTTCTGTTTGATCTTCGAGATAATCCCATAGTTTTGTAGTCTATGTTCTGAGCATTCCAACGCATATTTCGGATTGAAAATCCAAGTTCTGAGGCGATCGCAGTCGTCTACCAAAGATCTGCAGGTTTTTGGAGTGTTTACCGGTGAACCAGGGTTTTTCCAGTAGGTTTCAGGCCGGTTCGGCGGCACTCGTGATGGCCCGGCTCCCCAGTGGCGGCGGCGGGGCTCTCCTCAGCAGCGGAGGTCGGTGAGGGCGAGGCGGTCAGGCGCTCAGCTGGGCGAGCGGGCATCGGTGAGGGTGGGTGTGCCTCGACGAGGGCGAGGTGGCCAGGCGGCGCGGCAGGTCTTTAGCGGAGGCAGACGGGGCTTGTGGACGGTGAGCGGGCGCCAGCGGGGCATGACGACACGGAAGACCGGGGTCAGCGACCCTGGCCGGTGGACAGCGGACCCGCCTTTTGCGGGTCCCCACGTGGAAGGAAGACCGACCTCTGGGCCGGTCCACTTCGGTGGATCGCGGTCCGCACAGGCGAGCCGCGAGCTGCGGTGGCTCATCCGGTTGAGCCAAAGGTCGGCCGGCTTGGGCTGGTCCAGGGGGTGTGGATCGGTCGGACTGGTCTGGTCCACCCCTGCTTGCGTCTGATGACGTTTAAACTAACATAACTCCTAAAACGGGTGTCGGACTCGCGTGCCTTCTGCGGAGACGCGTTCCATGAATCAAGACAAGTATTTTGAGATGGTCTTAGAGATTTTTAAATCCAGGGACGGGGGCTCAGTGGCGTGAAACGTATGTTAAGTGGTTTAGCGTTTGTCTCCGAGGTTTTTGTTTTGGGTGGCGCGGACACATACGGAGTCCGTTTTGAGTGTCGTCAGCGGTGTTGGGACCCTGGTGCTGAGGCGGAGCTTTCCAGGGTGGTTTCAAGCATTGAAACCAGAGTTGAGGCATGGGCCCTAGGGGCAATCTTTTAAGCTGCGCGCCGCGTTTCAAAACTTTTTCATCAGACGTCCATCTGGGGCCTGTGATTAGTCGATTTTGGGTGTTTTTCCAAGGGCATTTTAGTGGCACAATTCGCCCACTTTAATTCTGCATGATGGTGCGGGCCCCACGAGGGCCATTTTGGTAGTTGGTGGTGATTTCTATCTTTATCCTTGGGTGTCTATTTTGGACAAGTGGATAGTCAATCTTGTGTACTTTTTCAAGAGGATCGCAACGGTGCGATCTGTTCGTAGCGCTTCGGGATTGGGATGTGGTTCCCACATAGCATCGCTCGTGTGCGGTATGGAAATATGCATCTTTTTCTCCAGATATCCATTATACTCAAGTGAGCAGTCAATTTGATAAGTTTTCCCGAGGGGATCGCAATGGTGCGATGCGCCTGACTGTTTTCGGGACTGAGGTTCGGGACCACGGGACATCGTTCGGGCGTAAAGCAGTTTTGAACGAATTTTACGTCAGATGTCCGATGAAGGTGAGTAAATAGTATATCTTGCATGTTTTTCCATGAGGATTACAACGGTACAATCCGTTTGGATGTGCGGAGTCTCTTTTGAGATATCATTAAATGAGGAATCATCAAAGGTGCTACTGTGGCGGTTCTTCTTACTGTGTTTCAAAGCGAACCCTTGGTGTGTGATTGAGTTCACTCTCGTGTGAGTAAATTTGACATTTAAATAGATGTGGTTCGCCATGCTAGGGCTGTGGAGGAATCAGGTTGGAAAAATTTCATTTTCTACCTTCACGCTGACGTTGGGTGTCGTGTGCACGATAGCCCTTGGGTTGGAAATGTGGCATACTCTGGGAGTATACGGGAATGCTTGGAGGTACATGTTTTAGTTTGTACTTGATAAAGTTTGTGCACTTGGTTTGGATATGAGTTTGGGCCACATGTTGTGTGGGCCCCATGTGTGCGTCGTGTACTTATTTACGTACCATTGACCTCTTACAATGAAGAGAGCCCTTCTGTTAGCAGTGTTTAGACCAGAAAGGTTTAGTGGGTCCCCCTGGTCTTGTTCTCGATGGTTTTGACCAGCAAGGTTGAGTGGGTCCCCTATTTCTATTCTCGATGGTTTGACTGGAAGAGTTGTTTTGGTTCCCCTGTTCTTTCAGCTGAGGGGGTTTTCAGTGTTGTGTCCCTTTCACTGGACTACGACAACATTTACGGCTACGTGCATTTGTACAGTGTGGGTGTGCACCCACTTTCTGGAGTGAGTTGTCTCGGTCTGCTTCGACAGTAGACTCAGCGTATTGGAGCATGTGTCACTCCAAGAGGCCCGGGGAGATCCTCACGTCCCTTCATGTTCCCTGGTAGAGTTATTTGGGTATTGGTGTGACCAAAACATTATGAGGGCACTGATCCTCTACCCAGGAGGTTGTTTCTAGTAGGGTAAGGAGCCCCCAGTGAGCCCTAGGCGCAGACTCCCTAGCTGTGTATCAATATCATATCTTCCTTCTGCGATCTATCGTGATGTGTTTCCCACTACGTGTTCTGGTTACTAATGCGGTACCATCTAGTAGGGATGGCCAGTGAGGTACCATCCAGTAGGGATGGCTAGTGGCGTACCATCCAGTATGGATGGCCAGTGTGGTACCATATAGCATGGATGGCCAGTGGGGTACCATCCAGCAGGGATGGCCAGAGCAGATCTAGGTTTACCTCCAATGGGGCTAGGCATTGGGACCCGTCGACGACTTTTGTCAGGTATCCCACTAGCGGATTACCCTTTCGCTGGGCTGGGCAGTGGGAACCCATCGTCTTTGAGAAGACCTCTCAACTATGTGACAGTGACAAGGTGTGGTTTGACTTCCCCCAGAACTCTCAAGTACGAGGGGTGCTTTCCCCACTAAGACGTTCCCCTGAGATGCGACCTAAAACCGTGCGGGTGAGTCAGTGCTGCCCAAAGCAGATAGTGTTAAGGTGCGGTGATTTGAGCCCCTTGACTTGCAGTTCGGGGAAGACGGGTTGGATGCTGGGCATCGATGGTGTTTACTTCTGAGACTGTTGGCTACTCACTTTCTTGGGATGATCTTTAGAATGGAGATCCATTTACGAGCTTGTTTAGGTTTCTTATTCAAGCATATGGATATGTATATACCTTGTTCCAGTACCCACTTCTTGGGTTTTGGTTACTCTCCTTCCAGGAGAGGTGAAGATGCGTGGGTTATGCCACGTGCTTTCTGTGTCTAGGTTCTTATGGTTAGAAGAGTCTATTATCCTACTATACGTAGCAAAGACTCGATGAGAAGTTCATATTCTCACCATTTCTAGCTCCTTGTGTTTGGATGATTCTACTTCCTTCCTCTTGTTGGGTTGAGTTGTACTCTTTACTGCACTCTCGTTTGTACTACTTTACTTTTCATTGTTCGATCTACTACTCACCTCTTCAGTACCTCCTTTGTTGCTCCCTCGAGCCTTCGGGGCATCCTACTGAGTATTTTTATACTCACCCCTGCTTGGGCTTTGCCCGTACTTGGTTTTCCCTTGCAGACGATGGACAGGTTGGTTGTGACATCAGAGGAGCTTTGGAGTTTGGGATCTTGGACCGTGTGCGGTGGTCATAGTAGAGTTCCAGTTGTGGGACGCTCCCATCTGTTTTACTTTTGTTTACCTGTTGTCGGGTTATGGAACTTTACTTGTTGGGCGTGTGTTTTACCCCTTTACTTTTTAGTTTACCTTCATCACTTCCTTTGTACTGTTTAGAGGTCTATGAACTTTTTTGGTTGTTTATAGCAGTTAGTACTTTACTTTTCCTTTTACTATGCACTTCTGCATTGAGTGGTCTGCGTGTGTGTGTATAGGTACTCAGGAAAAGGCCTCCCCGAGTTGTTTATCCTTTAGTGCTTTTCTCCAGCCCCTGGCCTATGGAGGCGGGCTTGGGGTAGTTGCGGCTCAATCCCGGGTAGGGTCGGGTCGTGAAAAAGTGGTATGAGAGGTGGTTCATTCCTTGGTATGTTGTTTGGACGTCCTTAAAAGGGAATTGGTTGGGATTTAGGGCAACGATGTCAATGTCTCTCGAGAGCGGCTCTCAGGATAGGGAGTCCAGTGATGGTGTGGCGGCCAACTTATCCATTCACGAGGACCTTGATAACCCGCTTGTCAACTCGGCATGCTGAGACACTCGTTGTAGAGAAAATTGGTTTGTTCATCACATAGGATTGAGTCTTGATTGTCCTTCTTGAGTCAGCCCCCCATTGTTGTTACTGTTATATACATATATACTCATCTGATCGTGGCACTCCTTGAAAACATTCCGGATTTCTCTGCGAAGACAGCCAGCTAGGATACCAGCATTGGTTCATGATGATGACTTGTGAGCTACGAGTCCTCAGTCCAGGACCCATCCTACGAGTCCCTTTCTCTGAGTGGGCCGACAGAAGCACCCCCACCTAGTGAGAAGCAAACAGCTCCAGCAGAGCAGACGGAGCTTGAGAGCAGGTTGATCACGCTCTGTGAGTTCCAGCGGTAGAGACCGTTGATCTTTAGTGGTGATCCAGACCCTCAGGCAGCAGAGGTTTGGCTTGGGATAGTGGTTCACCTCTTTAGGCTTGTACAGACACCGGCAGATCAGATGGTGGCTTTGGCTGCCAGCCTTTTTCCACAGATAAGCTCGGAATTGGTGGAGTTTGGTGACTCAGTTACTCGATGAGTCGTCACTTTCGTGGCATGACTTTCAGCTGCTATTTCATGAGGATCTTTACCCCTCCTTCTTATGCTCCATTCGGATCCATGAGCTCCTGCAGTTTCAGTAGAGAGGGATGACGGTGACTGAGAATGCAACTAGTTTCGTAGACCGTGCATGCTTTTACCCAGACTCGGTCAACGATGGAAACTTACAAGAACAGAAGTTCGATCAGGGTCTCCGTAGAGAGTTTCGTGCTATCATAGTACCATTGGGCATTCCCACTTATGCCGAGGTGCTAGAGCAGGCACTAGTGATAGAGAGATTCCTGTCACTCTCTACAGTTGGTGGGGGTAGTAGGCTCGACAGAGCCGAGACGTCTGCTGCAGCTAGCGTGCATCGGCTGACATAACCTCGACATAGGTGGATTTCTGATAACCGGACTCAGGGGTGTGGTCATACACCACAGTGGCGCCGGAGGGCAACAGTGCAGCCCGGAGAGAGTTGGTTTTATGCTTGCGATGAGCGAGGTCACTTGGCACGGGACTGCCTGACTAGGCACGCTGAAAATATCGGGAAGGCAGTGGGTACACCACCATGACGAAGGCAGCGTCGTGATCAGATTAGTCCCTAGATAGGTGGTGCTAGAAGAGGATCATGAGGAGATGGAAGTGGGGGAAGAAATTACGATTTCTTTCCATCACCACCAGGCGGTCCACGTCAGGATCCGGGAGCTGACAGTTGGTACCACGGATAGCCACGAGCTTTGGATGTCTACGATCCTACAGAGCGTGATGTGATAAGAGGTACACTCTACAGCTCTTCTACTTTTTGCAGTATAATTGTTAGACTCTATATGTGAAATTATTTTCTCCCTTCTCCTTGTTTGAGTTGATACCAGGGTGACGTGGGGCATCGGTGTAACCTTGTGTTGGTAGAGTAGAAGGAATGGAACCTTTTTCTTTAGTTGATGGTGTCGACTCCTTCGCTCTCCGACTGTGTAAGAGAGTCTGGGTTGTGGGACATCGACTGGGAAATCTTTTGTGACCATATATCCTTGGGTGTTTCACCATATAGATATTCTGAAGGAGGAAATCAATGGGATTTTTCTTAGGTCCAAATGATGATTCCAATCGCGGCGTGTGACGTGGAACCTTTTTCTTTTGTCGGGAGTGGGTGCATGACATCACCCACATGACTCACCTGAGAAGAATTGTGTGTGAACCAATGCACGTCATCGGAAAGGGTAGACCTCGCGTGAACAGATCAAATCCTTTGGTCTGTGTGCGGTGACGCTGAACTGTTCAAGAGTTCTTCTGCGTACGGGAGAGCCAGGTGTGGGATTAGTACCCTGAGTTGTTCCCCTAGTTTTTCTTTTCTGGGATGAAAATATTGAAGGATGGAATGATTTAAGAACTCGGTTTTTTCTATAAAATAATTTGTAATTTTCTTTATGTTATTCCAGAGCAGCACCTTCAGATGGCGTATGATTCCGAGCCCCTGTGTGGTCGGAATTAAATTTTTCGTGCGTTCACGCTGGGCATGCCAAATAAATAAGATAACTCCTAAATGGAGATCTGGATCAGAAATATGATTGCACTGATGGGTCCAAAATTGGTTTTTTACCATAGGAACGACATAAATCATGTCGGCGCAGGATGTTGGGACCCCTCGCCCGTTAACGGAATGTTAAACGGATAAATAAAATAATTAATTTATTAGTTTAATTTTTAAACTCAAGTGTGTCTTAAACAGTTACTCTGATGGGAAAACTGAGGGAACCGTTGAGTCCGGAGCATTCCATTTACCCTAGGAGGGGTGTATTTTTTGCGGGCGCAGGCTTCCTGTGAAAAATGACACCGGGGGTGTTTTTGTAATTTAGCGACCTTGAGTGTTAAGTTTTATAACTTTTGAATGGGGCCTCAGATTAAAATTCCAAGATTTCTGTTATTCTCAAGAGGTGTTTTTTACCCTCGGGAAGGCTTAATCTTGAGCCCATTGAGAGTTTCGGATGCGGGACAGTTCGGGGGGTGTTTAAAATTAATCAAGAGTTAAATGAAATTCCTTATTTAAACATAACCACCCCCACCCTCCTTCTCCATTTTCATCCTTTGGTATAAGGGCTCTCTCACCTCCCTCAAGCCCTCTCAACCTCCTCTTCTCCTCCCCCAATCCAAGCGGAAGCAACAACGGTGGTGGCACGGCGAAGGATCGAAGCATCGGGTAATGCCCAAGAGGTAGGATCGTTGCGGTTTTATTTTTTAATTTCCCGAACCTACTTTGAGCTCTATTCTTTGCATATAATTTCTATTTGATCTTTGATAAAATCCCATAGTTGTGTAGTCCATGTTATGAGCTTTCCAACGCATATTTCGGATTGAAAATCTGAGTTTCGAGGCAATCACAGTCATCCACCGAAGATCCGTGGGTTTTTAGAGTGTTTACCGGAGAACCAGGGGTTTTCCGGCGGGTTTTAGGCCGGCCCGGCGGCACGTGTGGCGGCCCGGCTCTCTAGCGGCGGCGGCAGGGCTCTCCTCGGCAGCGGAGGTCGGTGAGGGCGAGGCAGCCAGGCGCTCGACTGGGTGAGTGGGCTTTGGCGCGGGCGAGCGTTCCTCGGTGAGGGCGAGGTAGCCAGGCGGTGCGGTGGGTCTTCAGTGGAGGAGGTCGGGGCTCGTGAATGGCGAGTGGGCGCCAACGGGGCGCGACGACGCGGAAGACTAGGGTCATCGACCCTGGCCGGCGGACAGCGGACCCGCCTTTTGCAGGTCCTCGCGTGGAAGGAAGACCCGCCTCTGGGCCGGTCCAGTTCGGTGGACCGCGGTCTGCACGAGAAAGCTACGGGCTGTGGCGGCTCAGTCGGCTAAGCCGCGGGCCATCCGGCTTGGGCCGGTCCAGGGGGTGTGGACCGGTCGGACCGGTCCGGTCCACCCCCACTTGCGTCTGATGACGTTTAAACTGGCGTAACTCCTAAACCGGGTGTCAGATTCACGTGCCGTCAGTGGCGACGTGTTCCATGAATCAAGACGAGTATTCTAAGATGGTCTTGGGGATTTTTAAATCCTGAGATGAGGGCTCGGCGGCACGACATGTACGTTAAGTGGTTTAGCATTTCTCTCTGAGGTTTTTGTTTTAGACAGCGCAGACACATATGGAGTCCGTTTTGAGCGTCGTCAGTGGTGTTATGACCCCAGTGCCGAGACGGAGCATTCCAGGGAGGTTTCAGGCATTGAAACCGGAGTTGAGGTCTGGGCCCCACAGGTCGTCTTTTAAGATGTGCGTCGTGTTTCACAACTTTTTCATCGGACGTCCGTTCGGGGCATGCAAGCAGTCGATTTTGGGTGTTTTTCCAAGGGAATTGCAATGGCATAATCCACCCGCTTTAATTCTACATGATGGTGCGGGGCCCATGAGGGCCGTTTTGGGAGTTGGCGGTGATTTTTATCTTTATCATTGGGTGTCTGTTTTGGACAAGTGGATAGTCAATCTTGTGTACTTTTTCGAGAGTATCGCAACGGTGTGATTCGTTATTAGCACTTCGAGACCGGGATGTGGGTCCCACGTAGCACCTCTCATGTTCAGATTGTCAATATGCATCTTTTTCTCCGGTTATCCATTACACTGAAGTGAGCAGTCAATTTGACATGTTTTCCTGAGGGGATCGCAATGGTGCAATGTGCCTGACTGTTTTCGGGATCGAGGCTCAGGACCACGGGACGTCGTTCAGGCGTAAATCAGTGTTGAATGAATTTTACATTGGATGTTTGATGGAGGCGAGTAAATAGTATATCTTTCATGTTTTTCGCGAGGATTAAAACGGTATGATCCGTTTCGATGTGTGGAGTCTCTTTCAAGATATCATTAAATGAGGAAGCATGAAAGGCGCTCCGGTGGCAGTTCTTCTTACTGTGTTTGGAAGCGAACCCTTGGCATGTGATTGTGTTCACTCTCGTGTGAGTGAAGTTGATGTTTGAAGAGATGTGTTTGGCCATGCTAGGGTTGTGGAGGAAGCAATTTGGAAAAATTGTGTTTTTACCCTTTGTGCTAACGTTGGGTGTCGTGTGCACGATAGCCCTTGGGCTAGAAATGTGGCATACTCTAGAAGTATAAGAGAATGCTTAGAGTTACATGTTGTAGTTTGTACTTGAGAATGTTTGTGTGCTTGGTTTGGAGATGAGTTTGGGCCACATTTGTTTTGGGCCCCATGTGTGCGTCGTGAACTTATTTAAGTACCTTTGAACACTTACATCGCAGAGATCCCTCCTGTTTATAGTTTTTAGACCAGAAGGGTTGAGTGGGTCCCCCTGGTCCTATTCTCGATGGTTTCGACCAGCATGGTTGAGTGGGTCCCCTGGTTCTTTTCTCGATGGTTTGACTGGCAGAGTTTTTTTGGTTCCCCTGTTCTTTCTGCTAAGGGGGTTTTCAGTGTTGTGTCCCTTTCACCGGACTGCGACAGCATTTATGGCTACCTGCGTTCGTACAGTGTGGGTGTGCTCTCACTTTCTGAAGTGAGTTTTCTCGGTCCACTTCGACAGTAGACTCAGTGGATTCGAGCATGTATCACCCTGAGAGGCTCTGGGATATCCTTACATCCCTTCATGTTCCCTGGTAGGGTTCTTGGGTATTGGTGTGACCAACACATTATGCGGGCATCGATCCTCTACCCAGGAGGTTGTTTCCAGTAGGGTAAGGATCCCCCAGTGATCCCTGGGTGCAGACTCCCTAGCTGTGTATCAAGATCATATCTTCCTTCCATGATCTATCGTGACGTTTTTTCCACTAAGTTTTCTGGTTAATAGTGTGGTACCATCTAGTAGGGATGGCCAGTGAGGTACAATCTAGTAGGGATGGGCAGTGGTGTACCATCTAGTAGGGATGGCTAGTGTAGTACCATCCAGTATGGATGGCCAGTGGGGTACCAACCAGCAGGGATGGCTAGAGCAGATCCGGGTTTACCTCTAGTGGGGCTGGGCATTGGGACCCGTCGACGACTTTTTCCAGGTCTCCCACCAGCGGAATACCCTTTCACGGGTTTGGGAAGTGGGAACACATCGTCTTTGAGAAGACCTCTTGACTATGTGACAGTGGCGAGGTGTGGTTTGACTTCCCCCAGAACTCTCAAGTACGAGGGGTGATTTACCCACCAAGATGCGTCCTTGAGACATGACCTAAAACCATGAGAGTGAGTCAGTTCCACCTAAAGAGGATAGTGTCAAGGTGCGGTGATTTGAGCCCCTTGACTTGTAGTTCGGGGCAGACGGGTAGGATGTTGGGCATCGATGCTGTTTACTTCTGGGACTGTTGGCTACTCACTTTATTTGGATGAGCTACGGGATGGAGATCTCATTATGTGCTTGTTTGGGTTTCTTGTTTGAGCATATGGATATGTATATACCTTGTTCCAATACCCACATCTTAGGTTTTGTTTACTCTCCTTCCAGGAGAGGTGAAGACGTGTGGGGTATGCCACGTGCTTTCTGTGTCTAGCTTCTTGTGTTTGGGTGAGTCTACTCTCCTTCTATAGGTAGTGAAGACTTGATGAGAAGTTCATCTTCTCACTTTTTCTAGCTCCTTGTGTTTGGACGAGTCTACTTCCTTCCTCTTGTTGGGTTGAGTTTGTACTCTTTACTTCACTCATGGTTGTACTCCTTTACTTTTCCCTATTTGATCTACTTCTCACCTATTCAGTACCTCCTTTGATGCTCCCTCAATCCTTTGGGGCATCCTACTGAGTGTTTTTATACTCACCCCTTCTTGGGCTTTGCCCGTACTTGGTGTTCCCTTGCAGACAACAGACAGGTTGGTCGTGACGTCAGAGGAGCTTAGGAGTTCGGGAGCTTGGACCACGTGTAGTGGTCGTAGTCGGGTTTTAGGTGTGGGACTCTCCCAGCTGTTTTACTTTTGTTTACCTATTTCCAGGTTGTGGCACTTTACTAGTTGGGCACATGTTTTTCCGCTTTAATTTTTAGTTTACCTTCATAACTTGCTTTGTATTGTTTAGAGGTCGATGCACTTTTGTGGTTGTTTATAGTAGTTAGTACATTACGTTTCCTTTTACTCTGCACTTTTTCATTTAGTGGGTTGCGTGTGTGTACACAGGTACTCAGTCAAAGGCCTCACCGAGTTGTTTAGCCGTTGGTTCTTGTCGCCAGCCCCTGGCCTATGGAGGTGGGCTTGGGGTAGTTGTGGCTCGAGCCTGGGTAGGGTCGGGTCATGACATAAAGGATTTGTACACACCAAAAATTCTCCTTAGGGTGCATCGATCCTTTTTTCCAAGAATATGGATGGTAACCCTATTCTCTATGTGGATTACCATCATTTGAACTAGATCACCATCAAGAATCAGTATCCATTGCCTAAAATAGACGACCTATTCAATCAAATATACGGAGAGAAAGCATTTTCAAAGATAGATTTGAGGTCGGGCTATTATCAGGTGCACTTCAAGACTTCAGAAATACCTCACATAGATTTCAAGAGTATGTGTGGTCTATAAAAGTACTTGGTTATGCCATTTGGACTCATGAACACACCTATTGTCTTCAAGGATCTTATGAATTGGGTTTTCCACTCGTACCTAGATTCATTCATGATAGTATGTTTTGATGACATCTTGGTGTATTCACACTCAAGACATGACCATGCCAATCATCTTGAGATTGTGATGAGTACACTAGGAGAGAATCATAACTATGTTAAGCTCAGAAAGTTCTACTTTTGGATCGATAGAGTTCACTTTCTGGGTCACATTATCTCATATTCATGAGTCTCAGTAGACCCAAAGAAAGTGAGATTCATATTTTCTTAGGAGAATCCCAATAATTTCCTTGACATCTAGAGTTTCTTTTTTCTTTTCGGATATTACATATTCTTCCTCTAGGATTTAAAACATCTTGCATCACTGCTTACATGCTTGAAAAATAAGGCTGTGATGTTCTTATAGTCGGAATCTTGTGAAGTAGCCTTTCAGGAGTTAAAGGGTAGATTAACTTTTTCACCCATATTGATTCTTCTAGAGATAGGAATGAGCTAAATTGTATACTATGATGCATTAGGTATTAGTCTTGGATGTTTTTTTATATAGTATGAGTGAGTCTTTATGTACAGATCTCATCAGTTGAGGCCACACAAGTGGAATTACCTGACATGCAACCTCGATCTCACCACGGTGGTACATGTCGTATGTTGTTGGAGACACTATCTACTTGGGGAGCACTTTGTGGTATTAACATATCAAAAAAACCTCAAGTACATCTTTACATAGTGGAATCTGAATCTTAGACAACACAGGTGTGTTGAGTACCTACAATCGTTTTATTTTGAACTTGCCTGCACACCTTGGAAAGTAAATTCAGTGACTGAAGCTCTGAGATAGAAGACTTAGACACAGGAGGTTTAGGAATCCAGTGGAGAATGGTATCTTATGTCCTTATTCTCATAGATTCACATAGAGTTTCAAGAGTACCATGGTTAGAATATCCTCTCATCCTTATTTGTGACTTCTAATATTCTATAATGGGTATGAATGAGATAGTTATCTAATATTGAAGGCCTTTTCCTAAGGAAATATTTTTCATACGATGATACATCTTCAGGTTGGAACAAGGATAGGGATGATACATTATTGTTCCATGGGAATGTATGGGTCCCAGCAGACATCAAAGAGGAGATGATGTGAGAAATCCATGCCTCAGTATGGGAGGTTCACCTCAGTGTCACCAAAATGTATCAAGATCTATGACACCAGTTTTGGTGTCCTAGTATGAAATGAGAGATTGTTGGTTTCATCACCCGATGTTACACATTTTAGCATGTGAAGGAAATATATCAGTGACAGGAAAGGCTTTTACAGCTATTTTCCATTCTCAAGAGGAAATGGGAAATTGTTTTGATGGATTTTATAACTGGTCTACCCAGATCATCTCGTGCCAACGATACAGTGTGGGTTGTCATTGATCATTTTATGAAGGTCACACACTTATTACATGTTCAATAGTTATTATTGGTAGATGATCTAGGAAGTTTTTACATTAAGTAGGTTTTACATATTCATGGATATCCTCATTCAATTGTTTCTTATAGAGCTGATCACTTTACATCAAGGTTCTGGTTTGGGTTTCATAAGGCCTTGGGAATACAGGTGATTTTGAACAAGGTATATCACCCACAGAATGATGGATAGAAAGATCATATGATCCAGGTACTAGAGGACATGATCTATACATGTTTCTTTGACTTTGGGGTTTCTTGGAGGAACACATTTACATCATCAAGTTATCCTATAATAACAGCTTTCATACAACCATTGAGATGGATCCTTTTGAAGCCTTCTATGGTAGGCCTTATCACTCACCTCTATGATGGATAGAGGTAGAAAATGAATTATGAATAGACCATGTCTTGTTCAGAAGACTACAGAGTAGGTCCAACTAATCAGAAAGAAAATGTTGACAGTCCAATCTAGATAGCAATTGTATGTCATTAGATGTTGGTGACCTCTTGATTTCAAGGTCGGTGACTATGTTAGCTTGTGCGTCTCACCCAGGTTGGGTCATGGATGTATTCAGAAGTAGGGTAATCTCTCACCGATGTTCATTAGACCCTTCAAGGTTGTGAAATGGATTAGACCAGTGTATTTCCATTTGGAACTTAATCATAGATACTGGTCCATTAATGATGTCTTCCATGTATCTCAGCTTTTTTGATACTATCCAAACCCATCACACATCTTTTAGCTTGATGAGATTGAGCTGGATGTAGATGATTCATTCAAGGGTTATCTCATTCATATTATTGATCATAGTGTGAAGACACTCCAAGGAATGTCAGATCATTTGGTATGGGTGTTGTGGTAGAACGACCAGATACTGGTTGATATGTGGGAATGGGAAGCTGATACACAAGATTAGTGGTCAAAACTCTTTGATGATGATACCTCCTTAACCTCAGAAGGCCAACTTAAGGATGAGTTTCTTTAAGGAGTGGAAACTATAATGACCCATCTTTTCATGAAGGTACAGATCATTAGTTTTTCAATTTGAATTCCTTAAATGGTTCTAATGTTAATTTCTAACAATGAAAATGAGGTCACGGGTGTGTCTGGGGCTCATTCAGATCCCAGAGCCCCAAAATAGGGGGAATATATTGGTCTGCATGGTTTTCATGAAGCTGTGAGACCTAGGGTGCATGGTTAGGTGGTGCTGTAGAGAATCAGGACAGAGCCCTTTTGCAAGGTTTGCACACAGTTAGTCAAACCACATTCCTAACTATGTGGGGTTCCCCTAAGTAGCAGTGAATTGAACATGGTTTTCAAACCATGTGCCTAAACTATAAACCCCATTATTTTTAGTTGAAATTTCCATTTTTTCCATTAATTAATCCTTTAACCTATTTTCTCCTTTCCCTTTCTTTCTCTAGTGGACCAGCACCCCTCTCATCCTCCTTTGAGATCAAGAATCCCTCAAGATATAAATTGAGATAGCTCTTGCCTCTGATGTTTGATACTCAATCTGTCAAAATTGTTGGACCTGTATTGGTGATATCCCCTAGTCTCTCACTTCCTATATAAGTTAATATTTGGATCCATTGTGATATTTAGGTGTAAGATCATTTTCCCTATTTTAGGGTGTTGGACCGTTTCTTATATCTCTTACAACCTACTTCAAATATGAGGTTTATATCGAGCAAGGAGTAATTTACGGCCTTAAGTTAGGTGGTCACATCATTTTCCATTAGAGTTTTGATGCTCTATAGCTATGTCATTAGGCAGCATTCCGGATTTTTCCAAGCATCCCCTTTATAATGAGTACTTCATATAAATTTGATCCTTGCACCTTAATGCATTCCAATTGGTCCATTTTTGGTTATTTAGTGGTTAGTTTCCTTGTTTATGGACACCCCATGGGTGTGCCAAGTAGAATTTCCTCTTTTGGATAAATGCGCTTATGTCTTTTATGCCTCTTAAGCTTCCATCTTAGAGTTAAGATGGGTTTTACCGTGTAATAGGAATTTCTTGTGGAACCGAATACACCTCCTTGGTGAATGTCCCAATCCAAATTTAGAATTTACCATGTAGGAAATTTCCTCCTTGACTAGGGAACCTTTCCAATTGGTTCTTTGACCTTATTGAACGGCAATTCCATGTTAGATGAATCTAATGGGTTGGATGGATTGGGATGGATCATTCATGATGGTGGACTCCCTTGAATGAATTGACTTTTTCAAATTCATTAATAATATAGTATGACTTATATATGATGGATTCACTTATAAATAGTAATTTCATGTATTATATGAAATGGACTATAAATGGGGTAAGCCCATGCCTTAAATTATGTTTTCCCAGTTTCTCTAATGAATTATTATTCCTTGTTAAATATATATGGGCTTGATGAACTTGATACATAAGAGGTGATGCCTCATTCCTTATATTGTAATTATGAATATTCCTTTATATAGGTTTTGATATGATGGTAAGATATTTTGGAGCATGGAGGTATCATGCTCCCTTATATCGGGTGATGAGCATAATGTCTCACACCATTGACACTATTAGGACGTTGGTCTTGATGTTCCATGTTTCTTTGTTTGAGTGATGACATGATGTATCACTCACCATCCTAAGTGTTATTGTATGATGTATCACACTATTCTTGGGATGTAGGTAATTTACCCTATTTCTTAAGCTTATAGGCTCATTAAACTGGTCATGGATATATGAGTTATTCCCTGGTCCATCCAACACTAGTATTTCAGGTATATATCCACTTACATTTGCACATACTTGGTTTATATAGATGGATGCAATATATAATTAAACTATATATATATTATTACTATATATAGTAACTAGTCAGACTTCAAATATGGCCATGAACTAGAGTAGTTAGACCCTCCAGGTGTTCTATAAGAACCAAATTGGGTGTAACGTTGCGGTTCTGGGAGCCTCCCAGAGGCGCCCTGTACCCGTTTGGTCACATGGCCTCAAGCGCATTTCCCCGAACGCCAGAGGCTGCTGACTAGCAACGAGGGCCTTGGGTGTGATGGTGGGGAAACTATGCCCTCATTGGTAAAGTAACACAATGGAAGTAAACAGATAGCAATAGTGGAAGTAGTTTAATACCATACAACAGTAAATAGTGGAAGACTTAGGTAATAAACAACTGGAGCACATATATATAAATGAAGCATGATACAGATGTCTAAAAAAGTATCCAAACAAGTCACAATGCTAGAATACAGAAATAACCAAGTACAAAATAAAATAGATAAAATTCAACAGCATTGCAAGCCTCATCTTGGTTCTATGCTCTCTAGCTCCTTAGCAATCAAGTACCTGAAGTAGAAGGGCTCTTTCGCTTATCTATACCTACAACAATATAATCTGTTTGGGCCCAAAATCATGACCCAAACAAGGTGTGAGAATAATCCTAGTAGGAAACCACCTAAAGATCTATTCCTAACAGTCAGTAAATATATATGGCAGACAATAAGAAAAGAGAAGTAGTAAATAATGAAGTATTCAAAAGTAAGAAATCATACAGTTTCAAATGCATTCAAAAAAACAGACATCAAGTAAGAAGCTAATCATAAGTAGGGAACCCTCTGGGACGTACTCACAACCTAACCCCTATAGTCCAACCAAAACAAATACAAGCAACCCTCTGGGAAGTACACACAATCTAACCCCTCTGGTTCATCTTTTTCACAGACTCTCTGAGGAAGAACTCACTGTCAATTCCCCATATAGTCTCATATTGGTAACTAAAAGGTGATTTGGGGAATCAATCAACGTCCAATTCCCCCTGTGTCTCACATCGAGGAACTACAGTCACTCTGAGGAAGCACTTACATCCATTCCCCCTACGGTCTCACATTGTAATAGTAAACAAACACTCTGGAGAAGCCCTAAACGTCCATTCTCCCTATGGTCTACTATACCAGTTTCTCATGGCCCTGTGTAAGTCAATCAAGCACAGTGATATATAACAGACAAATTATACCACAATAACTACTTGGCTATGCAGTCTACAGCATCACGTCATGTTAGATAAATAATATTACTATATCCTATCAGTACTAGGAATGGAAAGAAAGTAGCCTAATAGGCTAAGAAAGACCAAATGGTCATAAAAAATACAATAATGGGAAAGACATCCATATCATATCAATTAACCCTCTTCACATTCAATTGACCTCTACTCAAGCATATAAATTATAGCAGGCAATAACAGGGTTAAAACCGTAAACACACAACACTCCATTCTAGGGTATTGGGAACTTTGGCATATAAAATTCAAAGAATATCTATGGAAAAGCACAAACCACCTACCTCGGTGTCGTGAGACCAATATACCATGGCTTCAGCCCTTGGATCAACCTATAATGTGGTAGATCTATAAAAATTTCTAAAACGTTCAACTGAGGATAACTTGAGAAAGAGAAGAAAAAAAGAGATGAAGCTCTAAAAGAAGGAAGAGCTTACCATGGCAATCCCAATGCATTCGATGGAAGTAGAATTGGAAAAATGATGCTCGATCGGGGGCTCGGGGAAGTATCGACGTCGTACGGATGCTCTCGGTCAAAGAAGGAGAAGAAGAAGAAACTTCTTCCAATTAGACGCGACTCTGGTCCATTTAATGAAAAAAAAAGTACACAGCGTGTACTTTATAAGTACATAGTGTGTACTTTCTCTTACTAGGCCCTGCTTTAGGTGGACTTTAGGTCACCACACACGGCTGTGTGCTCGGCCATTAAATGGAAAGCACATGGCTATGTGTGGAAACTGAGTACACGAAGTATACATATAAGTACACGGCGTGTACTTCAAAAATTTCCAGAAACTCCTCATTTTCTCAAAAACAGTAGAAAAGAGAAAAACATACTTGAAAATAATATTTGGGTTCTTACAAACTTCCCCCTTTAAATAAATTTGTCCCTGAATTTCTCTAGAAAGGTGGAGTAGAAGAAGAATCCTTGAATAGCTCCGGCCGCTGTGATCGTACATAGACCTCCCTCTCCCAAGTCTAATCATGTACTTGCCCGTGCTGCCATAGCACTCGTACCAGAGGAACAGACCAGCCACGGAGAACCTTCGCACTTCGATCAACAATCCGAATAGGATGCTCCTCGAATGAGGCGTCCACCTCTAATTCAACCTCTTCATGTTGAAAAACATGAGACGGGTCTAAGAAGTAACGTCAAAGATGAGAAATGTGGAAGGAATCATGCATATCCAGGTACCTCTAAGGTAACTGCAATTGATAGGCAACTAGACCGACTCTCTCTAGCACCTCAAAAGGCCCGACATACCTCGGTGAAAGCTTACCCTGCCTCCTAATCGTCCTATGTCCCAACCTCAGTGAGACACATATGAAAACATGATCTCTGACCTCAAACTCCAAAGGTCATCTCCATCGATAAGCATAAGACTTCTGTTGTGACTGTGTAGTAGTCATCCTCTTCTGAATCAACTTTATTTTCTCTGTGGTATCCTGGACAAGTATAGGTCCTATAATAGCTGCCTCTCCTGACTCTAGTCAGTATAAGGGTAATCGGAATGGTTTACCATACAGAGCCTCATAAGGTTCCATTTGAATAGTTTCTTGAAAACTATTATTGTAGGAAAACTCCACAAGAGGTATTTGATTCTCCTAAGAACCTCCAAAATCCAGGATGCATGCTCGAAGAATGTCCTCAAGCACCTGAATCGTACGCTCGAACTGGACATCTATCTAGGGATGGTAAGTTGTACTCAGAAGCACCAATGTACCCAAATCCCTCTAAAGCCATTTCCAGACCTGATAAGTAAAACGCACATCCCTTTCAAAAACAATAGAGTGTAGAACCCCTTGTAGACGTACAATCTCTCAGATGTACAACCATCCCATCTCATTAACACTGAAGGTCTCCTTGATCGGAAAGAAGTGAGAAACCTTCATGAGTATTTCAATGACAACCCAAATTGCATCATTACCTTGAGGAAACCTCGGTAAACTCGTCACAAATTCCATCGTGACATCGTTCCATTTCCACTTAGGAATGGGTAACTGCTGAAAAAGCCCTGCTAGTCACTGATTCTCTGTCTTTACCTGCTGACAGGTGGAACATCTCATGACAAACCCAGCAACATCTCTCTTCATACATGGCCACCAAAACTGATGGTGTAGATCACGATACATCTTCGTAACACCAGGATGAACTGCCCAAACCAAGGAATGAAAGTCCCGCATCATCTCCTCGTGTATGTCTGCTGGCACCCACACGTGTCCATGAAAATGAAAGATCTCATACTCACCTAATTTCCATCTAGGAATAGGATCCTCTCCTGAAACACACTCCTGTATTACTAGGCCTTCATAATCTGATATCTTCCTCGTTCGTACTTGATCAAGTAGAGTAGAGGTAATAGCTTTATAAGATAGAAACATCTACCCATGTCTGTCATGCACCTCCAAATGCATCTCACAGAACAGATCCATAAGCTTCCACTCACTACTATCCTCTTGAACTACCTGTATCTGAGTCCTCTTGGTCGATACATCAGCCACAACATTGCCTTTCCCAGGCGTGTAGGCAAGCTCAAAGTCAAAGGACTGAAGGTACTCAACCAACCTTTACTGTCTCAAATTTAGGTCACGCTAAGTGAAGATATACTTGAGACTTTTTTGGTTGGTGAAAACCACAAAATGATATCAAATAAGATAATTTCTCCAATTGAATAAGGCATGAAAAACTACAGTCAGCTAAAGATCACGTGTCGGGTAGTTCCTCTCATGTGGCCTCAACTGTCGAGACCCGTACGCAATGACTCCTTCTCCCTGCATAAGCACTGCTCCCAAATTGATACTTGATGCATCCCAATAAAAAGTATATCTCTTTCCCGACTCTAGAAAAACTAGTATTGGTGCTGAATTCAACCTCCCTTTTAACTCCTCAAAAGGATGACTCACAAGAATCCGACCACAATTACTTTCCACCATTTTTAGTCAGGCTCGTCAGTGGTGCTGCTAAGCGTGAAAAGTCCTGTATAAAATGTTTGTAATAACCATCTAGACCTAGAAAACTTTGTACCTAAAATAAATTCTTCGGCTGCTACCAGGAAACTACTGCTATCACTTTCTATAGGTCTACTAATACTCCTGCCTCTAAGATAACATGACCCAAGAAGTGAATTTAGTTCATCCAAAAGTGGAATTTCTAGAGATTAGCATATAATTGATGCTCTCTCAGTGTACTCAAAATGATCTCAAGATGTGTTTCATGGTCATGTCGAGTGTGAGAGTACACCAAGATGTCATCCATAAAGACTACCACAAAAGAATCCAAGTATGGATGGAACACTCGGTTCATCAGTGCCATGAAAATTGCAGGCGCGTTCATGAGACTGAACGAAATAACCACATACTCATATAGACAATACCTGCTCTAAAAGGCTGTAAGAGGTACATCTAATGGTATAACGAGCAAATGATGGTAACCGGATCTCAATTCAATCTTCGAGAACACCCGGTCTCCTCGAAGTTGATCAAAGAGATCATCAATCCTTGTCAAGGGATATCAGTTCTTGACCATCAACTGGTTCAACTTCCAATAATCCACACAAAGTCTGATGGCACCATATTCTTTCTTCGCAAATAGGACAGGCGAACTCCAAGGAGAAGTACTGGGTCAGATAAAACCCTTTTTCTATAACTCCTCCAACTACTTCTTGAGATCCTGTAACTCTAGTGTAGCCATCCTATAAGGAGGAATGGACACCAGTGCTGCTCTTGGAACAAGCTCAATAGAAAATTTCACCTCTCTCTCTGGAGGAAAACCTAAAAAGTCCTCTGGAAAGACATATCTAAAATGATCCACCACTGGAGGAAAGTCATTTTGTGAAGTCCCATGTTCATCCAGATATACTCTAGAAAACTGGGCTGTAACTCCTCCCAATCCATGATTCTTGGGTCCTACTCTGCTCGCATGGACATCCCCCTCACCCTTATGAAGAAAAGATCCACCCTTAGGTGATGTGAAACTCACCGTATGGTGATAGCAATAAAAAACTACCTAGAAGGGAACTGACCAGTCCATTTTAAAAATGAAATCATAGCATGTAATCTCTAGGACATAAAGGTCCCATAAAAAGTGACACCCACCAAACTCTAGAGGGAACTCCTTGCACTACCATACACTAGTCGTTCTTGTCCCCAATGGTGTGTCTAGCATCAAGATATCAGCAGAAGAAAAGATATAGAGCCCAAGGCTCTTCACAACAGAAACAGATATAAAGATATGGGAAGCCCCCATGTTGAAAAGATTAGAAGCTAAAACTGAGGCAACTTGGATCGTACCTCAAACTGTAGAGTGTTCGGGATCCTGCTCCTGCTGGGTCTGCTCCATTGAAAAATTCTGACCTACACTGCGGCCCTGTGACCCTGCCTGACCACTCTAAGCTGATCCACCCTGTTTTCATTGAAATCCTAGTGACTAGCTACCATGGACACAGCCTCCACCTCGGCCTGAACGTCCAGAAGAACTCCAGTTCCTAGACTGGTGAGAAACTGGTGGTGCTGCTCTTGAATGAGGAGTCATAGAAGAACCCCTATCGCCAACTTCCGATGAGAAAAAACTGACAGAAACACTGAAGATGGCCCATCTTTCCGCATGATCGGAACTCCACTAGGTCTCTTAAGAAATGTGTCCACATATGCCCGCTCTTTCCACACTGGTATCACACCACTTGGCTACCAGAATAAGTGTCCCACCTCCTCATATCCCTGCGTGTAGACTCCATGCAGTGCTTCCTACTATCAGTAGGATGGATACCAACCCCGGATGTTTAACTTCCCTGGCTCACCACTCCAGAATACCTTAGGTTTCACTCCGTGATTAGTGTCTGGTTGACTATAGAAGTGATATAAGTCAACCTGAAGATGTTCACCTAAGATCAGATGTCGTGCCTAAGACCATCCTCAGACTTCCTTGCCAGGAATAACTCATCACCTCCTGGGATGGACGTGAAGTGTTGCAGCTCTGTAAAGCAAGAATAATAATCCATAACAGAAAGAGTACCCTGCTCCAGACTCATGAACTCTTAGGCTCGATCATCCCTCAACGTCTCCGGGTAGAAGTAGTTGTAGAAGGCATGCTGAAACTCATCCCACGCTATAACCTACTGGCATCCTGCCTATGAGATCACATCCCACCATCTCTTGGAAGAATCCTGAATCATGTACGTAGCAAGCATCACCCTCTTCTCTGGAGGTGTCTCCAGATGCTCGAAGATAGAAAGTATGGCTTCTAACCATGACTCTGTAGCATGAGTTCCTCCTTCCCCTGTGAAGGTGGGAGGATGCTGCTACTGGAAAACCCGCGTCAAATCTTCCATATAAGGGTTAGGATGTGGTAATCCTTGGAAGGTATGCAAGAACCTTATAAAGGCCTCTCGTAACTGTGCATCAACACCTGTTTTTGGAATAATGGATGGTGCCAAGACTGGCACCACTAGAGGATCTGTTGGTATTCCCTAATCAGAAAAGTCTGGCATCAGATCACTGCCTTGTAACTGGAGGACAACCAGAGGACGTCTTGGTGGCATGACTCTGTAAGGTCAAATGTACACCTTAGATCAAGATTGTCAAAGACTGAAAACTAGAAGTGTAATAAGGGAATAGAATAAATAAAGCATTCAAGTTTTTCAAAACATGGATACACGATGTGTATAATTCCTACATGGAATATTCCCTTAAGCCTTCACATGGGCGTGTACTTATGCCAACCCAGGTCGTGTAACACCCCATACACATAGTGTGTTGTCCTAACACACAACTTTTACTTGAATCCTCTTCCCCTGCATGAGTTCTTCTACATAGCTAAGCCACACGGTTCTCCTAGAACAATACTACCCAGCGTGTTAGTGCCAGACATGGAATGTACTAGACGAACTTCACGAACCCATGTTTTTAGTCACATGGCTGGTTACACGGCTCACTCTTCATGGCATGTTTATGCCATACATGGTGTGTATAGAAAGGTTTCTCCAACCCATGTTGTTCGCTACATGGCCGGATACATGGTTTACACTACACGGCATGTTCAAACATGACACGGAGTGTTCTACCAAGATTACCAAACCCCGTATTTCTACTCACATAGTCAGTAACACCATTAGAGACTACACGGAATGTACAAATTGTGTATAGTGTTAACTTAAGAAAAACAGTTTCTTCATAAATAGAAGAACACATGCCGTGTATTCATCATTACATGCCATGTATTCTAGGTTTTTTTAAACAGTAAGCCTTAGAAACTACTCTGGAATCCTAGAAAACACTGAAATGAACATTAAAGTGCAAAATTCCGATCCATGAGGGCTCATAATCCCTGTGAATCAAATCTTGGCATCTTATACATGTCATACACAAGGAAAACAAGGAAATGATCCGCCAAAATCTGATCAATGAGGGACCATAACACATCAAGAACCGAAGTTTGGTGTTCATTCAAACAACACATTTCACAATTTAATACCCTATCAAATAGAATGTATTCTTATCAAAGCATATATCACAACAGTATGCATATCTAGCACAACACCTATCACAACAACATTCAATCACTAATGCACCCTAAATGGCATGGCAAGAATGCATGACATGTGATATCTAAAAAGTCCCTATATGATGCATGAGATAACATACCCTCATATCATGAAGTTAAAAAAGAAATAGAACCCAAATAACATCAACAATAACAACACAAAACTTGTGAATCACCTAATGGTGAAATCAAATCAACTGTAAAAATTGCAAAATTAGAAAAATTTCAATTACGAGGTAAATTGGATTTTCCCTGTACATGGGTTAGCTACTCCTGGGTACAACTTATTACCAACTACCTATTCCTTCCTATCCCTAGCTATAGGCTCCAAATAGTTTGTTAAGAAGAAAAGAATCCTCTGATACCACTTTGTAACTTCTCGGTTCCGGGAGCCGCCCAGAGGCACCCCGTACCAGGTTGGTCACATGGCCTTAAGCACATTTCCCTGAACGCTAGAGGCTTCTGACTAGCAGCGAGGGACTTGGGTGTGATGGTGGGGGAACTATGCCCTCATTGGTAGAGTAACATAGCACAAGTAAATAGATAGGAATAGCGGAAGTAGTATAATACCATACAACAGTAAACAGTGGAAGACTGAGGTAATAAACAATTGGAGCACTTATATATAAATGATTCATGATACAAATGTCTAGGAAAGCAGCCAAACAAGTCACAATGCTGGAATATAGAAATAACCAAAATAAAAAAGAAAATAGATAAACTCCAACATCATCACAAGCCTCAACTTGGTCCCATGCTCTCCAGCTCCTCAGCAATCAAGTACCTGAAGTAGAAGGGCACTTTCCCTTGTCTATACCTATAGCAATATAATCTATTTGGGCCTAAAATCATGACCCAAACAGGGTGTGACACTAATCCCAATAAGAAACCACCCAAATATCTATGCCTAACAGTCAGTGAATATATATGGCAGGCAATAATCAAAGAGAAGCAGTAAATGAGGAAGTACTAAAAAGTAAAAAATCCTAAAGTTTCAAATGCATTCAAAAAAACAGATATCAATTAAGCAGCTAATCATAAGTAGGGAAACCTATGGGAAGTACTCATAGCCTAACCCCTCTGTTCCAACCAAAACAAACACAAGAAACCCTCTGGGAAGTACACACAGTCTAACCCCTCTGGTTTGGATTTTGCACAGACTTTTTGAGGAAGAACTCACCATCAATTCCCCCTATAGTCTCATATCGGTAACTAAAATGTGCTCTAGGGAAGCACTCAACATCAAATTCCCCCTGTGGTCCACATCGAGGACAGCGATATATAACGGCCAAATTATACCTTAGTAACTACTTGGATAAATAATCTACAGCATAATAGCATGTCAGATAAATAATATTACTCGATCCTATCAGCACTAGGAATGGAAAGCAAGCAGCCTAACAGGATAAGCAAGACCAAACAGTCATACACAATAAAAGCATAGGAAAGACATCAATATTATAAAAATTAACCCTATTCACATTCAATTGACCTCTACTCAAGCATACAAATCATAGTAGGCGATATTAGGGTTAAAACCGTAAACACGTAATACCCTGTTATAGGGTATTGGGAACTTTTGAACATAAAAATCAAATACTATCTACAGAAAGGCACAAACCACCTACCTCAATGTCGTGAGATCGATATACCTCGATGTCAGCCCTTGGATCGACCTAAAACACAGTAGATCTATAAAAAAGTCTAAAACATTTAACCGAGGATAACTTGAGAAAGAGGAGAAATCAAGAGATGAAGCTCTAGAAGAATGAAGAGCTTACTGTGGTAATCCCAATGCAATCAACAATAGTCAAATCAAAGAACCGATGCTAGATCAGGGGATCAAGGAAGGATCGGTTCCATACAGATTCTCTCGGTTAAAGAAGGCGAAGAAGAAGATAGTTCTGCCAATTAGACGCGACTCTGGTCCGTTTAATGAAAAAAAAGTACACAGCGTGTACTTTATAAGTACAGGACATGTACTTTACCTTACTGGGTCCTGCTTTAGGTGGCCTCTAGGTCACCACACACAGTTGTGTGCTTGTCCGTTACACGGCCAGCACACGGCGTGTACTTCAAAAATTTCCAGAAACTCCTCTTTTTCTCAAAAACACCATAAATGAGAAAAAACATACTTGAAAAGAATATCTAGGTTCTTATAGTGGGTTGGTTATTTATTTCAGCATTTTTTTACTATTCTTTTATTATATTCACACTGTTTAGTTATGAACATTGTTTGGATTACACGTAGAAATCATTGGTGGTGGCCTACTGATATTTTTATCTCAAACCCTACTCGGGATGCATTTGGTACCAAAGAATATTATTTTTTTCTGGTATTTATTAGGAAAAGGAACCAATTATAGGATGTTGATATGCTTACCTATAGTTGGATCTTAGGATCATAGGACTAAGCATGAAATTGGGATTTTAGTGGAGCAGTTTTTGTTCCTTTTTTACTTTTTTATAGAATTATTGTATACAGGTTCCCCTATTCTCATTTTTTATTAGTATTCCATGCATCTATGTATTGAAACTACCATTGAGTCTTTTGATTATATTTTTATTTTTTCTATTTTTTTGTTCTTTCACTGCACAACTATTGATTTTTTCTGATTGTATATGCTTTTTCTACTGTTATATGTATGTTTTATCTGTAGTATCCATTGTGCCACTTTGATAATAGGTTATAGTCTCCCCACAACACCACCTTTAAACCCTCATTACTATTAATCATCCTCTATTGTATGGGGAGGCGTGCTTGAGGCCATGTGACCCACCAGCTTGGGACATGGGCTAACTGGTTTTCTGGTCGGGACATCACATGTATTAAAATTTATTTTTATCACTTCTAGAAATTTAATCATAGAAAATGGATTCCATATGTGGAATCATAATTTAAAAAAATAATGATTTAAATTTCATTTTTATTCATAATGAATAGATATCATGGTAAAAGTTAATCACCATAGTAAAGGTTAAAAGGTTTAACGAGGGGGGTTAAACGAAGAGATAAGGATTAAAATATATTTAAAAATTGTCTAATTTTTATTATTTGAGTGGTTTTTTACATTAACCTATATCATGTTCTAAATTTAGTTTCCTTGTACCACTTTCCTGGAGAAATAAATTTATTATATTTTAATGTTCTGAATATTCACAAGGTTGTCAATCCTCCCACTTATAAAAGGAAACCTACTCTCTTAACTTATTCACACAACTTGATCCCTTTAACTCAACCAATATATAATCAAATACATTAAAAAATATCCTAACCATATCCTAAAGCTCTTAATCTTACCAAAATACCAATATTATATTGTTAATGTGTAGACTAAAGGAAGATATTTACGAAGGAGGTATAACTCTTAACTGAATTCTTTTAAGTTTATTTCTTATTATACCTACTTAAAATCTATTATGACAATAATAACATAATTAAATTAGTATATTTTATATAATGAAATGTTATTATAAATATGGAACAAATATTTTCTACCTTTTCCCATCTAATGGGAAATGAAAGCTTTGCTCATTATTACATGTGAAATACCACCTCCATGAAGCGATGTGTTTTCTTCATCACCACCCCAAACATATGGTTATAAAGGTGGATTTAATATATATATATATATATTATTTTTATAAAATAATTATGATTATTTAAATATAAAATATCACTTACCTACTTACCCTCTCATCTGTGGAAAATGATAGTGTTGCTCATGTGTATGTGTGGATTACCACCACCACGAAGCGATTTGGTTCATTTTTTATTTCTAACTCACATGGATAGTAATAAGGATGAATTTAATGAAAAAATGTTATATCTATGATATGATTATTATTCTATAAATTTATACCTTTATATTCATTATTTATATTATAAAAATTAAAATGTTACTCATGCGTACATGCGGACCCCCACCGCCATGAAACAATGCATTTAATTTTTAATTACCACCTTACATGGATGGTTTTAAAATAATATTTAATGTATAAACATGATAATTATAACATGTTTTATATTCTATATATTATTTAACCACAAACCCATTGAATTCATTCAATATACTAAAGTTGTTTTAGAGGTTAAGGATTGAACGACCGCAAAATGACCTACATGAACTTAATTGATTTTGTAACTAAATAGAACATGTTTATAAATTAAATAAAAGAAATAATTATAATGGAATTAATATTAAAAATGTTCTTAGTAATGTAAATAATTTATAATATTATTTTGGAAAGTATAAGTCGTATGTCGTGAGTTGGGAGATGAGTTAAGATATTTTTCTTTAAAATATTTTTTTAAGTGTTTTAAAATCTTTTTATTCCATATATATGTTTTTAAAAATGTTTCAATAATGTTTCTAACTATACTAGAATTAATTATTAAATTAATTTTCAAATATCCTTTTCCTTTTCAATGTTTTTTAAAAAATAATCTTTTAAATTTTTTTCTTACAGTTCACATTTGACTCTTTTTACCATGGTGAAAAAGAATGTTTTTTAAAATGTTTATCTAATGATATCATTTTCCCTCCATCATTTATATTATTCAAAATAAGGATTTTTCTATAAGATTATATAAATTTTTAAAGAATATTTTATTCCCATTTTTCTGTAAATGTTTAGTGTCACATTTTTTTCAAAAGAAATGGGTATTTCATTTCATTTTTATGAGATAACTAAAAGTGGATTTTCTTATGTGCTTAAATGAAAAAATTTATGATTATGATGATGAAAATGCAAGATTTTATGTGTCTTTATCATGATATGGTAATTATAAATATTATATAATTATGGGTGAGACTGATATAGCTATGATCATGGGTGATCCTAATATAGCTCTCCAATACATTGGGTTATGATATGTTCTTGAGAAGAGATATAATGGAATTAACCATAAAGGTTATTCATTTGTAAGGGTTAATGTAAGTGTGGTTATATAAGATATATAAATATTATTTCCCAAGGTATCCATATGTTTTTATATGATTGAAAATTGGTTTTTATGGATATATTTTGACTTCAAAAGGTAATAAATGATATTATGATTTAATGGAAATTTTATGATATTCTAAGGGTAAAAGGATTTCTTTTATGGAAAATCGTTCATGTTTTTAAATAAAACCTTATGAATTATGATTATATTTTTTTATTACTATTAAATGTTTTATGAAAAACTTTGGGAAATAAATTTTCTTACATGATTGAGTAAATGATTATTTTAGCTCAAAATTTATTTTGTAAAAAGGAAAACTTCTTTATGGGTTTTCATGTTTTCCAAAATGGATTAATGGTTTTACTTTATTTTAAATATCCATTACTGGTCTTTTTTTCTAATCTAATATTTTCAAATGCTTTTCACATGGATTGAGGACTTTTAGGGATTATATTAAGGTTATTGTTGACACATCTTAAATGAATCAAAAGTGTTATGGATGAAATAGGAGTGAAAAGGAAAAAAACTTGTTTTGTGGGAAAAATGTACACTATATGGAAATGTCCACATTTATATATAATTTTCTTCCTTATTATCTATAACTATAAACCTAAAATATCATATAAATGTAAGAAATTTAAACCCTTATAATTTAACTTGTGATTATAGGTTGATTATGTGTGGGTTTTCATATATGGTATCAAGAAATCATGTAAGGAATATATTTTTAGAACTCGATCCATGTGTATGGGTAAGGGGTATAATATTTGGTATCAGATAAAGGGTTTAAATGACATTAGATATTGTGGATTTATACAATGATGATATCTTAAGAATTTTAGATACCATCATGGGTTTATAAGTCTAATGTTTATAGTAATTTAAAATTCCTTTGTAACCTTAAAGATTAGTGTGTTATAGAGAATTATGGCTATTTTTGGATAAATAAAAATAGTTGAATATAAAGTGATACTATTAAATTAATTTTAGTATTTATCCTCCTCACATGATGGTTTATTAAGATTTTATTTAATATACTCACACTAACTTTTTTTTAAATGGAAGGAACTAGTATGAACCAAGTTAATAATGGGTGTGAAGGACAATGCAGTTGTTATCCAAAAAATAAATTTAACGAGATAGGTATTGGAGTGAAAAATAATGTGGTTATGTATAACCATCAATCTAGAGTTATGATTAACAACCTAAAACAAGGTGAGTTTTCTAATGCACCAAACAAGAGAAAAATGGAGTTTCATGGAAGTTCAAGGGATTGAGATAATGAAGGTAAAAATATTAAACATCCAATGTTTCATTAATGTGGTAAAAATAACCCTAATAAATTTCTCAATGGAATGGGAGGATGTTTTATATGTGGTAAAGTATAGAAGAGAGAAATTTCCTTCCAAGGAAAAAAGAAGAGTTCCATTAACACAATGGAGTGGAATAAAGTTCTTCCTAAGGTATCAATTGAATGTTTTAAATGTGGGTAGTCTGGGAATTATGAAAATATATTCTCAAGGAGGAAATATCATAAATGGGATCACCAAGATCATATGAATAATGGTTTATAATTCTCATATGATGAAGATGAATAAACTATAAATAACATATAAAAGGTATTATTATTTTCTTATGTTTAAAGTAGGAAACATGATTAGATTTAGATTTATCAATCTTAGTAAATGATTCATATTTTTTAATATAGGAAGGAATTATTAATAAATAATATGAAAAATCATGATTAAATTATTATTAAGAAAATTAAATAATTGAAGTGTCTATGTATGGATTTTCAGGAATTATGATCTAGTGATATTTTATTTAAGTATTGATAATATTTAAAATGATCATATATTAAAAAGTATAGATACTCTTTTGAGGTATTATATGATTTTGTTAAAAGGTGATAAATGATATTTGTTGACATGTTTATTAGGTTTTAGAAACAATATATGTTTGAATTATAGATGACTTTATGGATTAATATGATATTTGATATTGAGGTAATTATAGTTAATTAGGATAAATGGTTATTTTATTATTTATAGGAACAAATGTTATGTTATTTAGATAAACATAGGATTAAAAAAACTGATTTAGAGATTGGGTGGTTAAAGATGTTTTCGAAGAATATCACTATATGTTTTTGGTAATATTATAAGAATCAAGATAAATGGAAAATTTTTCCTAGTATGAGATTTTATATCAAAGTGGTTGATATTAATTGAGAAATAAATATTGAGTTAGCTTTTGTAAGCATATATTATGTTATTGTGGAATTATGATGATTTGGGTTATTTATATAAATTATTAGAATATTTTGGAGAATATATTATTTGATCATATACATATTTAGTATGTGAATTTATTAGTAATTAAGTTTTTTTGATGATAAATATTTTTTTAATAATATTGGATCAAATATTTCTAATCTCTGGGTTTCAAATTTAAGTCTAGAATATTTAGAATAGTTTTAAGGTTAGTTAGTTATTTAATGCTTTTAGTTGAAATTTAGGTGTTATTTTTTATTCTTTAGAGAGTAATGTAGTATTTTTTTAATATGAAGGTTTATTCATATTGGATATTATCTTTTCATGGGCTAATAATACCTAGTTTTTTTATTATATATAAACATTAAAAATTACATTCCATACTTTTATTGATATTTTTATCCATTTAAAGTTACTTTTTGATATTTATTCAAGAAAAAATCATAATTGTTATTTATCGATTAGAATATGAGATGAAATGGAGGTGGAAAACAACTCAAAACACAACCAAAGGTCAAAATCATGCATATGGTATGGAATAAAATCAATCAAGTATATTTTATATTATTCTCCACATTTATGGTCAAAAAATCCTCAAATTAATCAAGAGGAAGATAAATATATAAAGTCTTATATAGAAAATATCGCTTAACTATGAAGGTACACATTATGAAACTCATTCACAGGTACGAGTCTCTTAATTATAAATCCATGATTCAAGAAATATTTAGGAAATGATAATTTTAATGTTATTAACATATATGTTAATTTTCTTTTCAATAGGGAATTTTATAAAATTTTATTTAAAGGTATTTATTTCCACTTAAGTATATATAACTTCAACTCCTTAGAATTGATTCTAAATATGTTTTAATCCTTTTTAGTAGAACATGAGATAAAATTGTGAGGAAAAAATTAAGGGGGAATTTAACACCCTAATATTATATTTTATAATCATTTAAATGAATAATATGTTTGATAATATGTACCACATGAAACTCTGAGCTTAAACGAATCCCGATATACTAAAAAAATATTATTATTTAAATATGACTATTATAACCTTGTCATTGGATCGGTGAGTATGAATAAGTGTTACAACATTATGGAATATATGTAGAAATTTTTTCCTAACACAAATTTATTTATTAATTATAAATAAATAAGTACTCAATTTTTAATAATAATAATTAAATCATATAAAGTTAATAACACTTAAAGATTAAAAGAGTCATTTTTATAAAAGGAGGTCTTCTTTTTATTTAATATGTTTCATTAAATAATAAATTTATATTATTTATAATATTAAATTTATTGAAAAATAATTGTTTATACATGTAAACTAATGTAAAATAATTCAAATTTATTATAAATTTTTGAGAAATGAAGATAAAATTATTTGATGGTAAAAAAGAGATATTTTTTAGAAAACTATTTTTTAACTGTATAATGTATAATTAATCACTATTTTTTTATGGTATTGATGAAATTTATTTATAATATATTTAATAAAATAAATTAATATTAATCTAATATTTTTTACTAGGTAAGGAATGAGAATAAATTCATTTTATACTTCGAAAATACATTTTTTTCAAAAAAACATTTTTTATGTTTTGTGAATAAATATTAGAATTTTTTCTGCCATATTTATAAATTTTATTTAATAAAATTACAATAATTTTTAAATTAATTATGTTAAAATTATATTAGGGTAATTTTTTTTATTTTTCTAAAATAGTTTATTTTTGAATGAATAATGAAAAATACTGATTTTACAAATACTGTCACTTTTATTGCATTGTCAAGATAAAAGAATGAATGAAAGTTTATGAAAATTCTTAATATAAAAATATGTATTTTAAAATAAATATAATTAATTTAAAAGTATAATTATGTACTTATAAATCAATTTTTTACATTTTGTAAATCTGAGTAATGTTTTTAATCAAATAAAAACAATTTTTGGTTTTTCTCTTTTAATCAAGTTTTTATAGGGTATATTTCAATTTTAAATTGGTTTAAGTAAAATGTGTCTAAATTTATTAAAATTAATACAATTAATTAAATTGTAATATAAATCATGCATGATTTTGGTGTAAAATCATTTTATGCTAAAAACTTGCATTTTTTCTAAAAATGGGTTTTCATTGCATTTTGTAAACTTGTAATAAAACTTGTTTTTATCACTTATTGAAATTTACTCATAGAAAATGGATTCCATATTTATAATTATAATGTTCAAATTTTTTAATGAGTTCAATTTCATATTTAGTCATAATGAATTGATACTAAGGTAAAGGTTTTCCATCATGGTAAAGGATAAAGGTGTTAAAGAAGGGGGTTAAACCAAAAGATAAGGCTTTAAATATCTTTATAAATTGTATAATTTTAAATTTATGAATTTATTTTGACCTTATCCTATTTAATATTATAAATTGGGTTTCCTTGGATCCACTTTCCTTTATAAATACATTTATTGTATTTTAAAGTTCTTAATATTTACAAGGGTGTCACACATTTCACTTATAAAAGGGAACCTCATCTATTCACTTGGATACACTAATTGATACATTTAACTCAAAAAATATATACCCAAATAAATTCTTAACTCTCCTCCCCATGTTCTATAGATCCTATTAACACCAAAATACCAATACTATAAGTCTTAAGGTGTAAGCCAAAGGAAGATATCCAAGGAGGTGGTATAAGTCTTAATTGAATTCTTTCAAGTCTATGTATTCTTTTACTTCTATAAAAATATTATAATAATAATAAAATAATAAAATAATTATATCTAATATAATTAATTTTTATTATGATAATGGAATAACTGTTTTCTACCTCCTTTCCATCCAGTGGGAAATAGAAACTTCACTCATGTGCACATGTAGAATACTGCCGCCATGAGGCAATGTGTTTAATTTTTCATCACCACCTCATGTGGTTAGTTATAAAGATACATTTAATGGATATATGATTTTTTATTAAATAATTATTATTATATAAATATAAAATATCACCTATCTTCTTACCCTATCATCTATTGTAAAATGATAATGTTGCTCATGCGTACGTGTGGACTACCACCTCCACGAAGCAATGTGATTAGTTTTTCATTAATGAATCACATGGTTAGTTATAAAGATTAATTTAATGAATAAAAATTATATTTTTATGATTTTAAAAATATAAACCTTTATCTTATTTATTTCCATTGGAAAAATAAAAACATTGTTCATGTGTACGTGCGAACTACAACCTCTATGAAAAGATGCATTTAATTTTTTATGACTGCCTTACATGGATGGTTTTAAGAGTATATTGAATGTATAAATACAAAAATTATAACATGTTGAAACTTATTTATATTATGTAAAAATGATCCATTTGACTTCATTCAACCTATTAAAGCTATTTTATATGTTAAGGACCAAATTTCCCTTAAAACATCTCACATGAACTTAATTTATTTAGTAACTAAAAATAATATGATAATAAATGAAAAAAAGGAATAATTATAATGGAATGAAAATTAAAAAGGATATTAAGTAATTAAATAATTTATATATTTCTATTATTTGGTAAAGTAGAAGCCGTAAGTGGCGATTCGGGAAATGAGGTAAGGGGTTCTTCTTTAAAATGATGTTTTAAATGTTTTAAACTATTTTTCCTCTATATTCCTGTTATTAAAAATGGTTAAATAATTTTTTTAAATAATTTTTTTTTAAATTCATTTTCAAATATTATTATCTTTTTACAAAGGTTTTAAAAATTAATCTTTTAAACTTTTTCCATACATGTCATTTTTGCCTCTTTTTACCAAAGTACAAAAGAATATTTTTATTAATGTTCACCACATGACTGTATTTTACCACCATAATAGTCATTATTCATCATCAATATTTATATAAAATTTTATATGGTTTTTCCGAGAAATTGTTATTATAGTTTTTCTAGGAATATTTAGTTTAAACATTTTTTAAAAGAGAAGTGTATTTCTTATCATTTTTATGAGATAACTAAATTAGAATTTTCTTAAGGACTAAAATGAAAAAAAGTATGATTATTATGATAAAAATGAAATATTTTAGGTATTTTTATCATGATATAGTTATTATAAATTCTATATAATTATGGGTATCCCGTTATAGCTCTCCAATGCATTGGGTAATGATAAGTTCTCGAGAAGATACATAATGGAATTAACCATGAATGTTATTCATTTGTAAGTGTGATTTAAAGTGTGATTGTAAGAGTGATATAAAGATGATGTACCAAGGTAACTATACATTTCTATATGCTTAAAAATTGTTTTTTTTTTGAAATATTTTTATTTTAAAAGGTAATAAATTATTTTTTGATTTAAAATGAAGGTTAATGATTTTATAAGGTTGAAAGGTTTGTTTTTAAGGAAATTATTTCATGTTTTTAAAAAAACACTCATGATTTATTATTTTTCTTTTATTCTTGCTACAAAATGTTTTATGAATAAATTTGGGCAATAAATTTAATTTCATGAGTGATTAAATGATTATTTGTGCTCAAAGTTTATTTTATAAAAAGAAAAACTTCCTTATGGATTATAATTTTTTTAAATGGGGGTTGATGGTTTTCATTTCTTTTTTATTTTCCATTATTGAGATTTATTTTTCTCATCGAATATTTTCAAATATTTTTCACAGGGATTAACTATTTCTAGGGATTATAGAAAGTTCAATGGTGACATGTCTTAAATGAATTGAAAGTGTTAAGAATGAAATAGGAGTGTAATCATAAGAACATGTTTTGTGGGAAAAAATGTACATTGTGTAGAAATGTCCAATTTTTTATATAATGGTCTTCCTAATTATCTAAAAATATAAACATAAAATATCCTATAAATGTAAAAAAGTTAAACCATTGTTATTAAACACATAATTATGGGTCGATTATGTATGGGTTTTTATAGTTGGTATCAATCTAATATATGAAGAATATGTCTTTAGTACTAGATCTAGGTGTACGATTGTGGATCATTATACACTCCCTTTGCATCCTTTGATTTACCCTTAGGATGGGGTGATTGTGATGTAATTTCTTCATCATTGAGGTTATATATTCCCCTATCATTCAAACCTTATTCCATTATTTTCTTTCTCTCTGATTTTGGGTGACCCGACTTATGGTTTTCATGAAGATTCTATTAGACCATAGAGGAATCATCCTGATATGATGGGTATTTTGCATGAAATTGATAGAGGATGTCCTGGGGTTATGAAAACATGTCATTTTATGTTTTTTTGTTGAAGGTACATCACTCAGTGAAATGTTTTAGAATTTTTTCTAAAATTTGTTATAATTGATGATTGAATTTATGTCTCATGTTAGGGATTTTCCCAAGATCTTGTTGAGAGTATTCCATGGACCTTCTGGGTGTGTTTGATTGAAATTTTGATGTGGTGAGGTCAATGAGTGATTTATTAGGCAATTATAACTATTTTTTAATTTTTAATTAACAATAATTAATATAATTAAATTAATTGGATGTTGTGGCTTAGGTATGGGTACATGTCGGGAGTGGACTGCACCACGTGGATTGATTTTTCTGCAAGCAATTATATCTTGGTGAGTTTTTAGGTGTTGTTCCTATTTAAATTAAAATTGATAATTAGTTATAAATTGTTTAATTAATTATAAATGATTATAATTAATTGAAATGGGCATTATGGATTGAGATGTGTGTCTAGGATGTTGATGCGATCATGGACAAGACTTGGATGAGCCTATACTATGTTGGTTAGGATTTGAGAAAAAAATGGATTTATGAATGAGGATGGTGGTCCCTGCACATTTCTAATGGCTATATTCATTTGATATGTGTGCATGATGTGTGGTCTTTCCACTAAGGGTGATTTACCTTTTAAATTAATTGAATTTTTTTATTTAAAATGCAATGCATATGAATTAAATGAACAATGTGTTAAGGGAAGAAACTCTTGTGCACTAGATGGATGTCTCATTCAGAAATGGATTAGAGAATAAATATAAATGTATTCCTTAATACACATGAACCTCATGGGGGTGTCAATTAAATGAAGTGGATGAGTGGTATTGTCCCTTATCATAGGTTCACTTGATAATTTCTTTTATAGGTGAGATTTGGACTAAGGATGATTTTCTTGAGTAGTCCAAGTGAGAAACTTGAGATGTTTTTAAGCCTTTAGGTCAGTTGAGATGAGTATGGGGTGAGTGATCCTCCCCCCATTAGCATATGAGTACCTAAGTGTGTATTCCCTAGGTAGATTTATGGATAGGTTAAGAGTGAGGACCGACATAGGGTGACTTGCGAAGGGGATGGTCTTAAGAAAATATCCCATGTGTGGCTATACATATGAGGAGAATGAGGAAATGATGTGATTATTACTATACCAAGAGATGTGATTCTCTCTAAGTGATGCATGATGACAGGAGAGGTGAGACAGATACTAAGGAACTCATATGTTGTGTTTTTTCTTGATGTGACATAGGGGACCCTATTGGGTATAACGGCCCTAGAGGGGGGTCAATTGAGAATTGGTAGTAATTATTGTGGGTTTCACCTTATAACATGATTCAATGGTTAGATGTGATATCATAGGAGGGAGGAACTTCCCTCTCAGTTCATGTTTCCAGGATTCCTAGTAATATTACCTCAGATCATAAATTGATCCTAATTATATATTGGATTATTATGATTCTCTTCTAGGATCCATCTATTGGGACTTAAACTATATTAATGCATAGGGAAATCCCCTTATATTCGACCTTTGGGTCTATATGATTGCCTAGGTTTATCCCCCTAAGAATAAACTATATGTCTGATTCTTCGACTGAATTTCCTAAGTATGTCCTCCTAGGAATTGATTGTATTCTTGATGTTATTACAGGATTTCATAGGTTCATTCCCCTAGGAATCAACTTCATGCCTGCTACCTAAGGAATTCCTAGGATCATCTCCTATGGATTCGATCATTTGTGCCTGATATTATTGGGATGAATTGGATACTTCCAAGGATATGGTTCTTTCACCTACTACTATATGGTTGTTAGTCCTAATATTTGTTTGCACGATACTCTGATGTGCTTAGTGACACTCTGGAACTGGTCGAACAAGATAAAGTTGATCCTAGGAGTCACATTAGAAACTAAGGATCAACAATGTTTATTTGTTTATACTTCCATAGTTTATTTATTTATTTTATTCATATAAATTGTACATACACTTCCATTACTGGTTATGTATGGGACCATGTCGGTGGTTCCCTACTAATTTGTACTCACACCCTGCTCAGGTGTCCACGATACTTAGGTACCTGGGCATACTTCACTAATCGCAGGTTTAAGAGAGGAAGATGCTTATATTTGGATCGTTTGTAATGATAAATTGGATGGAGTTAGTAAATAGATGAGGTATGAATTGGAGATGTATTTAATACTTCTATTTTTTATTTTTTTATTTATATCGTTTATACAATTGGGTCAGTGAGAGATAAGTCTATGTGTGCTAGTATGATCGTGAGTTTATATGACCGTGTGATTCCACATTATATTTTTTATAATTTTTTTTTATTTTTTCTTCATACTCTATTTATTTATTTATGTATGTATTTTAGTTTATTTATTCTAATTACACTCTAATATGAGGGTATAGTGTCCTGAATCTGACACCTTAAACCCTCACTACTTGTCAGTAGCCTCTGGCATACAGGGAGGTGTGCCAGAGGTAACATAGTGACCACCAGTCTGAGCACCAATTAGTGGTATGAGGTGGTGGGATGTAAAAACTATATTTATGGATCAAATAAGCTCCTCTCAAACTTATCCATTCACTAATTATTGAACTCCCATAGCATCTTCCTCTAAATCTCATCCTCCTCGGTCAGGTCAACCCTCCTACGGTCAACCGAGTCATCCTACTTCACCTCACCAACCTAAACTACATGTGGATGATAACCAGTAGGAATATCTACTAATAAGGAAGAAAACTACTAATAATGTTTTCAAAAAATTTATTAATATCTCGTTTAATATGATTCATTTAATTTTCTCAAAATTACCTCATTTCAAACACAAGTTTAATCAAGTATGATGGGTGTACTTATCCTAGGTATCTACCCCATAAGAATCATCAATTCACTTAGCACATTTAGTGAGCTTTATATAATTACATTAGCTCATAGTTGTTCATAAAATCCTATGTCCTAATTGGTATCCTTTTCATACATCATATACTAAGTTATGTTTGTTTTTTCCTTATAAACCCATGAAATCTCTACCAGTTCATAACTTTAAACTTCATTCTAACTATCAACCAAAGCTTTGATACCACTTTTTCATGAAAATTACCCAATATAAATCCCACCTAGACCTAAATTGGAGATGATATTAACCCATGAGTTCCACCACAAATAGGCATCAGGTTGTCATTTAGTGTTGAGGTTATATAATGTAATTTTCTAATATTTTATGACATATTTCTCTTTAAATAGATTTAATTTCATTAATAGCTTGTGATACACGCAACCCTGAGTCTAATGAATAATTATATAGTATAATGTTATAACATAGACATATAAATTGTGGTATGAATATAATTAACTATATTATGAAAAATATTTATAATTTTTTTTAAATAAATATTTCTAAAGAAATAAGTACTCAGTTTCCAGAAAAGCTACTTAATGCTTCTTCAAAAATATTTTTTATTACATTTTTGTGTGGATATTATAATTCATTTATTGAAATTTTAAAAATGTAATTTTATAAAAATGATATAATTTCTAAAATCAAAACATATATATTCTCTCTGGGTGAATTTGTTTTATTTTTCTTAAATGGTGTATTTTTCAATGAATGGTGAAAAATATCAATTTTGGAAATACTTTTATTTATTTCCATTAAATAAAGTAATTTAAAAGATCGATTATATTTTTAATTTGATATTAAATTGAAATATTCTTTATTTGATTCATAATAATCTAATTAATTCCATTTTTAATTAACAATATTCATGATTTTTTTATAAATTAATTTTTATACTTAATAACGCATTTTTCTAAAAACTATTTTTCGATGTGTTTTGTGTATTTATATTAAAATTAGTGTATTAAAATTATAGGAATTAAATATTGAAAAGTGGATTCCAAATATATAATTATTAAGTCCAAATTTGATAAATACTTTCCTTTTATTTTTCGACATTATGAATAGTAACAGTGGTAAAAACTTTCACCTCAGTAAAGGATAAATCATATAATTAAGGTTAAAAACTAATGTGATAAGGATTAAACATTATTAAAAAACTTTCATTTATTTAATTGGATGAGTATATTTTACCCATAATCATCCAAAATTTGAATATATGACCTTTTTATTATATTTATATTTTATTTTTACTGTTACAATATTTAAGTAAAGAATAAAGTTGAAATTCCACCATCTTACTTTTAATATATATAATATTTTTTGATAGGGATAAAAACAAATTATTTTTAGTTCTAAATGGTTATTTAAAATATTAATTAATATTTTTTTATTATGTTAATTTATTTTTAATTCTTAGTGATTAAATAATTACATTAAATTCTTACGCAACACCGACATAGTATTTATTCAATTAATAGAAAAATATAATAAATAATTTTAAAAGTATTAAAAGTAATAAAATTTGGGATAATTATTATGTTAAATGAGTTTTTTAGATAAATATGACATTATAGTGATGTTTTAAAAGTTTATATTCTAATTATATATTTTTATTTATGTATTTAAAGTCAAACTAAATGAATACAGTCAAAATGACATTAATGGTGTTTTATGAAAAATAATTTATTAAATTTTTTAAAATTCATAAAAATCCTATATTTGTGAAATTTAATGGAATACAGTTGAAAATATTAACCATGGTAGAATTAAGGGTCACTTTCCCTTTTATGGTAACATTCTTGACCATTAATGAGTAAAAAACATTGATGTTGTGATAATTGTCAAAATAGTTAACAGAGGGTTAAAACAAAGAGATAAGGGTGAAAACATGATCAAAAAATTTACAAATTTTATTTTATGAGATTATTTTGACTCATAATAATCTGATATTTTAATTATATAAATTTTTATCCTCCTTTACTTGAAAATTAATTTATATCAATTTAATACTTTAAGTTATTCCAAGGGTGCCCTTTTCCTCACTTATAAAATAACACACCTTATCTCTTTTTTTACATAACTTTGAACCATAGAGATTTAAAAAACTTAAACAAATTATATTTTAAAATTACATATACATTAATTATAATTTGTTTTCTTCTAAAAAGACCATTATAAGGGTTTTAATAAGGGATCTAATGGATGTCAACTGAAGAAGAGGTAATCGTCCTACCCGACCTCTTTCAATTTATTTCTTCTTCTAACTCCTATAAATATATAATATTCATAAAAAATTAATAACATAAGTATCCTAAATATAATTTAATGTTATTATTATTATGTAACCACCGTTATTTAATCTTTTTCCGTCAAATGGAATGTGAAAGTATCATTTGCGCGTACGTGTGGACCGCCTCCACATAGGAATATAATTCAGTTTCCATCACCATATTTAGTAAATGGTTATTATGATGGATTTAATATTTATATATTATATTTATGTAATAATATTTATTCTATAATTGTAATATTATATATACCTTCTTACCTTTCCATTTTTTGGAAAATGATAACATTTTTCTTGCGTATGTGTGGACTACCACCTCCACGAAACGATGTGATTCATTTTTTCATTTCATATTTACATGGATGGTAATAATGATAAATTTAATGAGTATTTATAATATATATTATATAATAATTATTCTATAAAGGTTAATTAATATTTATCTTTCTATAGTTCTAATTCACGCTCAAATTTACCCAAGAGATGAAGGTAGAACGGTCCTTGTAGTTTATCTTGGGTTATCGAAACCTTAGAGACCTAAGAAGTAACCTACAAACATGTACATTATATGGATTGTTTCTGGCTATTAAGTGGCCAACATGGGTTTATTTTATATGGGTTTAAGGTATCACTAACAGATTTAAGTTAATTCAAATTATGTTAATGAGTTGACCCTAGGTTATCACTTGGGGTGGATTGGATGAATTCCTTTTTTAATGTTTTAAATTTCTTATATTTGAGATGGGTTCATTTAAGAAGATCAAAAAACATCATAACTTAATGGTTTAATACCTACATCCTTTAATACTAATCACCTATACACTTGAAGGATCAAATTTTTGATCACTTTAAGTTAAAGGTTCGTATTATCACATGAAGTGTGTGGCCTTAAATTCAACAAGGATGAAGGAGTTTGAAGATCTTCAAAAAAATCTCAATTAAAAGAAGTGATTATAAATTAATGGAGTGAGAAATAACATCCAAACCATCCCCTTGATACTCCCTTGGATCAAACCATAAAATATTTATCCCAACATTGATTATATGGTTTCAATGGAAGTGAAAAGTAGACTCATGAGGGAGGAATTGGAGAAGTAAAAAAAATCAATCACTTCACTATTGTGTGAAGAATATCACAAGGTATAGTGTGAATAAATTCACACCATAAGTAAACGATATCAAATTGATAAGAATAAAAATATAATAAGAGTAAAGTAATAAATTTTATTAAAAACTAAGGTGATTCGAACAACTTACATGAGAAAGAAGAACGTTACAAATCCAAATCGACATAATAACATTACAATGAAAAAAAAGATCCAATGATGCTCAACTACTCTACTAACACTAACTTAAATAGGAAATTTTTAAGCCTTGGTTCGAGCCTACAACATTGTAAGTCACATCAATTAATGGTGGTGGGCCTAGGTCGGTGGAAAGTTAAGAGAGAGTAGACTTTTCCACCCCTAACCCGAGGTGGCAGCCATCTTGCTTCCACCAAACAGAGGTGGCTATAAGACCTTCTATATGGTAGAATTGGAGTGGTCCATAGAAGAGAAAAATTAATCTCCATATGTTCCCTATCTCTCTGAAAAATTTAAACCCAAAAGAATGTGTGGTTTTCGAGATATGATTACATTGGTGGGATGATTTTATGGGCCTCAGAATATGGCTCATAATTTTATCTCCAAATTGGGCCACCTTAATAACCACCATGAAGGCCGAATTAGCATTGGATCATGAAGAATTATTTGTTCCTATATATTAATTCTATCATAAAACGAAATTTTTGATTCATTGGGCCTGTATTTTGGGCCCCAAATTCTCATCAGTGGGCTGGTGTCCAATTTTCTTTCTCCAGAATTGTTTGCATGAAATCCCATTTTGGTGGTCTTCTAATGTGAATATTCCAACACTCCAAAAGTATGAATTTTTCCCAACATAATTAGAAACCTTAAAATTAAATATGAAAATAAAATCAATATCATTGGGTACTTTAAATGATGTTCAAAAATGTACCACATAATAGTGCATTTTAAGAAGGAATTACGATCATAATGTGAAATGATGTCCAAAGTGTAAAATGAACTAAAATGGTGTTTATGAATAATAAATCACATGAACGTTATATACATTAAAAATTAATATTAGCCTCATTTAGTGTCTAATCACACCACCCAACTTGAGTTTTTCTAGTCCCGAGAAAAATATATCTCAAAAATATGAAATTCGTATTCCCTTTTCCAAATACATTTTAATACACAATGATCACCAAAAACCCTTATACCAAACAATCATGAAACCCATAAAAATATTTTAATACATGATAGTTTCATAACCTAATCCCAATACCAAGACCATTACTTTGTTCAAATTCATCTTCATATTTCATCTAATATCAATTAAGAGTGATGATGTGTTGTGCATCGCATTAGACATGGGGGTTCATCTTTATTCAAGAGGAAAATGATAGATGCGATAAGTGGAATCACATTTCAATATTAAGATGAGTATTCAAATTTTTTATTGCGTTTTTTTTGTTTTTGTTTTTTTGTTTTTGAATTTTTTTCATGGTAATTGAAATTGCACTCAAAAGAGTCAACCCCTGTAGTGAGACTTTTCCAATGACTCCCAGGCTCAAAGACCTTAGGGAACCAAGTGAAGCCCAAATACTCAAGAATCATCTCGAGTTAACTCAATCAAAACCAAATTCAAATTACCAAAAATAGAGATACAATTACTATCTCTGGGCCAAAAAACTATGGAGTCATGATCCCCAAGTGATGAAAGCCACGTATTTGGTCATTTCATTTCTCTACACGCAAATTTATTGTTTTTTTTAAAAAAATTTGAATAATCATATTAAAACTAAAATGATCAACAAACCTAAGATATTTATTTGCGAGACCCCATGAACTCAAACTAATACCCCACTATCCAAAGGACATGCATTGTGATTTTTTTTATTTGGATGAAAATATAAACTATGAAATATCACATTAGACAGCCACACTTTCCAAAATCTATACTCATGAAATATACATGGATTAAAATTAGAATCAAGGAATGCTAAATTATTTGATATTCAGTTTCAAAGTGTACAATGTCTATTATCATGTTCAAGGTTAAAGAAATTTTTCCTTCCATTAAGCCACACTTTTTTTTCAAATCATTCATTTTTTTACACAAAAGCATTTTTTTTATTTTATCCTCCAAACTTAAAATAACATTATCCCCAGTGTTTAAAGAAAAAAAATTATAAGGGGGTAGAGGCAGAGAATGGTAGTTCAAAAGGGAAATTGAAAACGAGGATCATGGAATGAAGTCACCTAGTGGTTGAAGTTGAAATTCATGCTGCTCCCTTTTAATCCCTTGATCTCGATGTCCCTCTGAGAATTCCCTAGTGGAAAAAAAGAAAAAACAAGAAAACAAAATAAAAAAACTATATATATATATATATATATATATATATATATATTTATACAATAAAGAAAGTAAAATATAAGTATATATATATATATAAATTATAGAATAAGGAAGCATAATAAGTCATAGGTTAGTGGTAATCACGTTCCCCTACCTCCCTTCAGTCCCGGGTTCGAGTCCCCACGGCTTCATCGGTTGTGATGGGGTTTTCCCCATGACCTATGATGTGGCCTTTTAATTTTTTTATTATTATTATATTTTTTAACCTAAAAACACATAAAAATAAAATTAACTTGTGATACATTGTCTTATTTTTAAATTTTTGGGTAAGGTATTACTCAAAGATCACACCACGTCACACGGATGAATATGGTGCTCCTCTTTCATACCCATCCATACTCATAATAGAAGAACAGGTCAACAATCTATTTTTTATTATTTTTAAATATCAAAATGATTCATTAATCCTATTTAAAATATAAATTTTATTAAAACAATAAAATGATTGGAAACTTGAAAACCATGGGTTTCCTCCCATGCAGTGCTCTGTTTAACGTCGTTAGCCAGACATGGATCCTAAATCTATCAATTTTTTCCTGGTTCATAGGTTGGCTCAGTTAACTCAACCTCTTTTTCTTGTTTATGGAATGATTCAATGAATGGTTTTAACCTTTGACCATTGGCCTTAAAATTTTAACCACTTGTGGGATCTTGAACCTCTACTGCCCCATGGGGGTACACATGATGCACTATGAAAGGACCAGACCATCTAGACCTTAACTTTACCAGGTGTAAATGAAGTTTTGAACTATAAAAGAGCACTAATTTTCCTGGGTCATAATGTTTGACTTTGATATTCCTAGATTGGTAGCCTTGAACTCTAGCTTTATTTATCCTTTAATTTTCATAATCCTCCATCCTTAGTTTCTCAAGTTCATTGAGATTTAATTTCATTTTTGTTCCAGCCAATGAGAGGTCATAATTTATTTTCTTAATTGCCCAAAAATAATTATGCTCAATTTTAACAGGTAAATGGCATGCTTTTCCATAAACCAACCTATATGGTAACATTCCTAGGATGGTTTTATATACTGTATGAAATTCCCAAAGAGAATCCAAGAGTTTCTCAGACTAATCTTTCCTAGAAGGATTGACAGTTATTTCAAGAATATTCTTAATCTCTCTATTTTTTAACTCAGCTTGACCATTGGGTTGAGGATGGTACGTAGTGGAAACTTTATAATAAATACCATACTTATACATGAGTGAAGATAATGTACGGTTTTAGAAATGGGTTCCTCAACCACTAATTATAGCCCTAGGAATTCCAAATCGAGAAAATATGTGCTCTTTCATAAATTGGATCACAGCATGATAGTCATTAGACTTGGTGGGAATGGCTTTAACTCATTTTGAGACATAATCAACAGCTAATAGGATGTAGAGGTATCCTCTAGAGTTTGGGAAGGGACCCATGAAATCGATTCCCCATCAATCAAATATTTCAATCACTAATATGGGAGTGAGTGGCATTTTATTCCTTTTTGTGATTGACCCTACTTGTTGACACTTAGGATAGCTTTGAAAAAATTTGTAGGAGTCCCTTGAGAGGGTGTTCCAGAAGAGACCACACTGAATAACCATAACAGAAGTTTTCTTAGAGGAAAAGTGACCTCCAGATGCCTCACTATGACATAATTTAAGGATGGACTATTGTTCAGGTTCTGGGACACACCTTCTAATGACTTGGTCAGGGAAGAACTTATAGAGGTATGGATCATCAAACACATAGTTCATAACATCAAAAAGGAATTTCCTTCGATCTTTAGTCCCTAAGAATTTTATAATGACTCATGTAACTAAGAAGCTGGCTATGTTGGCATACCAAGGGCAGTCACTCACAGAGTATAGATGTTCATTAGGGAATGAATCAGATACAGAAAGGTGATTTGAGTTGTCTTTTAATTCCATCCTATAGAGGTGATCAGCTACAAAATTTTCAACACCCTTTTTCTCCTTGATTGTGAGGTCAAATTATTGTAATAGAAGAACCCACCTAATTAGTCTAGCCTTGGCATCTTGTTTTTGGAAAAGGTATTTTAGGTTTTAATGGTCAGTGAAGACAATGATGGGTGATCCTAAGAGATAGGACCTTAATTTCTCTATCGCAAAGACAACAAGAAGAAACTATTTTTCAGTGGTGGTGTAGTTTATTTGGGAATCATTTAAGGATTTTCTTGCTTAATCAATGACATAAGGAGCTTTATTACAACGTTTTCCTAACATATCTCCTATAGAAAAGTCACTGGAATCACACATAAGTTCTAAAGGAAGGTTCCAATTTGGAGATTTCATAATGGGAGGAGAGGTGAGAGAGGATTTGAGGGTTGAGAAAGAACCCTCATAGATTTTTGTCCAAAAAATGGAGTATCCTTTACTAGGAGATCACAAAGGAGACGGGAGATTTAACTAAAGTACTTGATGAATCTTCTATAGAAAACAGCATGTCCTAAGAATAACCTCACTTCCTAGACAGTTTTGGGTGATGGAAGGTGGAGAATGATGTCAAGATTTTCTTTATCAAATTCAATTCCCCTCCCTGAGACTATATGGCCAAGGACTAATCCTTGTTTAACCATGAAATGAAATTTTTCCTAGTTTATGACCAAATTAATTTCTTCACATTTGGACAAAACTCTCTCCACATTCCTAAGACATCCCTCAAATGTATCCCCAAAGACATAGAATTCATTCTTGAAGACCTCAAGAAAATCCCCTACCATGTCTGAGAATATTCCCATCATGCACCGCTGGAAGGTTCCAAGGTTATTGCATAACCTGAAGGGCATGCATTTGAAGGAAAAGGTGCCGAATGGACAGGTGAATGTAGTCTTCCCTTGATCCTCTTAGGAGACCTCAATTTGATTACACCCAAATTACCCATCTAAGAAATAGTAGAAGTCATGACCTGACACTCTCTCAAGGACTTGGTCAATGAATGGTAAGGGGAAATGGTCCTTCTTGGTGAATGATTTTAGCTTCCTATAGTAAATTCAGACCCTCCATCCACTACTCACCCTAGTTGGAAGAATATCTTCATCCTTATTAGTTATCACTGTGATTCCTACCTTCTTGGGAACCACTTGTATTAGGATGAACCACTCACTCTCAGCTATGGGATATATAATACCAGCTTTTAACAATTTCAGAAGTTCTTTTCTCACTACTTCCATGATATTAGGATTGAGTCGCCATTGAGGTTGATGAAATGGATTTGAATCAGATTCCAGAATAATCCTATGAGTCCCAATAAGTGGGCTAATCCTAGTAATATCAGACAGGTTCCAACCAATGTCTTTATTATGTTTCCTAAGGATATCTAGAAGCATCCTCTCATGATTGGATTCAAGAGAAGAAGAAATGACAATAGTATGTGTTTGATTATCCCCAAGAAATTCATACTTGAGTGCAGCAAGAATTTCCTTCAATTCAAGATCATGTTGGTTCATAATTTCAGCAGAAGATTGGGACAGTGGATCGAGATCAATTTTTTTTCCTAGAGTTTTATATAGGATTGATTCCCCACATGTAAAAGGTTCAGCTACTAGATTTTCTTGATCAGATTTTGGGAAGGAAGTTGGAGTGGTCTCTATGAAAGTGGTTTCCTGAAATGTTTCACTGATTGTTGGACCTAAGACTTCATCATAAGAGAAATTTGAAAATGATTCAAGCCAATGATATAAACTTCCTTTATGTGAACAAATAAATTCAATCTCATCCTGACTTAAATATCCATCAAATATTCTTTGACATTATATAGATTCATTATCAATGCTTCCTATCATGTTTAATTCATAAATGTCCTCATCATCTCCTATTTGTGATCTTTCATTATAGATGTTTAAGTCTAGACTCATGTTTCCAAAGGTGATGATCATGTTCCCATTTCGTACTTGGATAACAAATTTGATTGTTGTAAGGAAGGGACGACCAAGGATGATTGGGGTTTGTTCCTTATTTCCTAAGTTTTGATGGTTGTCAAGGGCAATGAAGTTATCAGGGTAGATGAATTTTTTAACATTTACCATAACGTCCTTTAAAATCCCCTTTGGAACCCTAATTCTATGATCAGCAAGTTGAAGTGTGACAGATGTTGGTTGGAGTTCTTCTAGGCCTAACTGGCAGTACACAGCATAGGGGATGAGATTGACACTAGCACCTAGGTCAAACAAGGCCTTGATAACTTTTCTCTCCCTTAGTTCAACATTGATGTAAGGGAAACACGGGTCTTTCAACTTAGGAGGAATGGTCCCTTGAATGGTGGTACTCACATTAGCAGCCAAAAGGACTTGGTTTTTATGTGAAATTTTTCTTTTAAAAGTGTACATGTCCTTAAGGTACTTTGAGTGGGCAGGTATGGTTTGGATTGCATCGAGAAGAGGAATGTTCAACTTGACTTGTGAGAAGATTTTCCTCAATGTTTCACTCAATTAAGGCTTGGTTTCCCCCTCATGCATTGAGGAAATGGTGCAGGTTGTGGGGTTGTTTGTTGAAGAGTTGTTTCTTTCACATTGTTATCATTTTCCTCATTTTGATCTTGTGGTTCATTTGAATTTTCATTAGATTTTGAAGCTTCGCAAGGTTTCTGACTTATTTGTTCAGGTTTCTCACTTGATTTCCCACTTCTTAAAATATTCACATCCTTTAGTTGTTCATGAGTTGTTTGAGTACAACATGACTCTCCCCTTGAATTTGAGGATGGTACCACCTGAGTAGGCATGGGTGTCTTTCCAGTTTTGATGGATTGAAGTTCTTGTTTTAGGGAAGAGACTTCTGAGTTCATCCTTTCCATTTGTTTGCACAATTTCTCTAATAGGCTTTGTGTAACATTTTGGGTTGGTGCTTGAGAATATTGGATTATCCCAGGGGGAAATTTTGGAGGTGGGATGGTTTGTTGAAAAATGATCGGTGGCTATTGGTATTGGATAGTTTGGGTTTATAAATGGTTTGGGGTATGGTATTTATAATGGAGGTAAGGATTTTTTCCATGTGGTTGGCTAGGTTGTTGTTTATCTTTCTAGTGGAATCATGGGTGGTCATTATACCTTGGGTTGAAGTTGTTTTGGTATTGAGGCTTTTGAAAGTTCAAAGCATTTACTTCCACTGTGGGTCCTCCTAAAATAACATCCTTGATGGATGGAATGGTTGGGAATTTTTCTGTCTTATGGTTATATTTGTCACAAATTGTGCAAATAGGGTCTACAGTTTGGATTTCATAGACTTTCCTAAGGTCTATCTCTTTAACCTTCCTAGAGAGTGCTGTGAATTTAGCCCTAAGGATTTCCTCTTCTCTAAGTGTATGAATTCTATTAGTTATTTGTGGCTTTTCAGAATAAGGTTAAGTTCCCCATGTTTGGTTTTGTTCAGCAAGGATTTCCATATACTCGTAATCATCATTTGGGGCTTTGTTTTTAAAGGTTCTATTACACATCATGTCAATGAATTGTTTGTTCCCCGGGCCCAACCCTTCATAAAAAATTCTCACTTTTTCAGGTATAGAAAAACCATGATGTAGAACCATGTTTAGGGTGTCTTTGAACCTATCCCATGTTTTATATAATGACTCTCCCTCTTTTTCAAAAAAAAATTGGATACTCTTTTCAAGTGAAATTGTTTTGTGGTGGGGAAAGTATTTTTTGTAGAATTCTCTTTGTAATTGGTCCCAAGAGTTGATGGATGATGGTCTCAAATTTTTTAGCTAATTTTTAGCTTGTTCCTTTAAATAAAAAAGGAAATAGCCTCATCTTAGCTGATTCTATTTTATGTGGGTGACACATGGTTTCTACAATTTCATTGAACTCCTTAACACGAAGGTAGGGCATCTCGGACTCCATTCCATGGAATGTGGGGAGGTGGTTTAGGACATGGGGTTTAAAGATTTAGTTGGAATCTCCTAGGTAGTTGTGTCTAATTCATGAGGGGGCATTGGTCCAGGTAGGTGTGAGGTAGTCATTCATGGTTTGATCAACTACATTCCCCAAGTTTGGGGCTGCCTCATTTGGGTTTCCATTTTGGTTCCCACCCGGGTTTATGAGTTGGTTTCTTTAAAGACCTTTTATTAAAATGGGATCAATTTTTGAATATATAGTATTAGGAATATTAGGATCTATTGGAAATATTTCCCTTGGTTTAATTGACTCTCCAAACCCAGGACTATCCACCCTAACTAGACAGTTTGATTGATCACGAGTGTAGGTGTAAATGCACCGAAAGGAAAAAAACGAGAAAGGAACAAGATAAGAGATCTTGGGTGAGAATAGAAGAAATGGGGGAGAATAGAATGGGTGTTGATATGAATTACTTGGATCCCTGTAAATGGCACCAAAATTTGATTCACACTCAAATTTACCCAAGATATGAAGGTAGAATAGTCCTTGTAGTTTAGCTTGGGTTATCGAATCCTCAGAGACCTAAGAAGTAACCTACAGACACGTACATTATATGGATTTTTTTGGATATTAAGTAGCCAACTTGGGGTGATTTTAGTTGGGTTTAAGGTATCACTACAAGATTTAAGTTAATTCAAATTAAGATAATGATTTGACCCTAGGTTATCACTTGGGGTGGATTGGATGAATTCCTTTTTTAATGTTTTCAATTTATAATATTTGAGATGGGTTCATTTAAGAAGATAAAACAATATCATCACTTAATGGTTTAATACCTACACCCTTTAATACTAATCACATATACCCTTTAATGATCAAAGTTTTGATCACTTCAAAGTAAAGGTTCATATTAGCACATGAAGTGTGTGGCCTTAAATTCAACAAGGATGAAGGAGTTTAAAGATCTTCAAACAAAATTCTCAATTAAAAGAAGTGATTAGAAATTAATGGAGTGAAAAATAACATCCAAACCATCCCCTTTATAATCCCTTTGATCAACACATAAAATATTTATCCCTCCATTGATTCTATTATTTCAATGGAAGTGGAAAGTAGACTCATGAGGGCGGAATAGGAAAAGTAAAAAAACAATAAAAAGAAAGAAATCACTCCACCATTGTGTGAAGAATATCACAAGGTATGGTGTGAATAAATTCACACATTAAGGAAAAGATATCAAAGTGATAAGAAGAAAAGAATAATAAGCATAAAGGAAGAAATTTTATTAAGAACTAAGGTTATTCGAAGAACTTACATGAGAAAAAAGAACGTTACAAATCCAAATCGACATAATAACATTACAATGAAAACAAAGCTCCAAGGATGCTAAAATATTCTACCATCACTACCTTAAATATGAAATTTTTAAGCCTTGGGTCTAGCCTAAAACATTTTAAATCACCTAAATTAATGGTGGTGGGCCTAGGTGGGTGGAAAGTTAAGAGAGAGTATACTTTTCCACCCTTGACCCGAGGTGGCAGCCATCTTGCTTCCACCGAACAGAGGTGCCTGTAAGAGCTTCTAGATGGCCCAATTGGAGTGGTCCATATAAGCCAAAAATTAATCTTCGGATGTTCCCTAGATCTCTATAAAATTTCAGCCCAAAAGAATATGTGGTTTTCGGGATATGATTAAATTGGTGGGATGATTTTATGGGCCTCAGAATCTGAACCATAATTTTATCTCCAAATTGGGATGCCTTAATAATCACCCTGAAGGAATAATTAGCACTTTCTCATGAATAATTATTTGTTCCTATATATGTCTTATATAATCCCACGAAATTTGGGCTTCATTGGGCTTGTATGTTGGGCCCCACATTCTCATCAATGGGCTGGTGTCCAATCTACCTTCTCCAGAATTGTTTGCATGAAATCCCATTTTGGTGGTCTTACAATGTGAATCTTACAACACTCCATAAGTATGAATTTTTACCAATATAATAAAAACCTGAAAATTAAATATGAAAATAAAATAAAGATCACTGGGTACTTTAAATGATGTTCAAAAATGTACCACATAATAGTGCATTTTAGGAAGGAGTTACAATCATAATGTGAAATGATGTCCAAAGTGTAAAATGCACTAAAATGGTGTTTATGAATAATAAGTCACATGAAAATTATATATATTAACAATTAATATTAGCCTCATTTAGTGTCTAATCAAGTTCCATCCATTGAAAAGTAAAAACAATGTCCATGCATGCATACAACTTACCATCTCCATGAATGGTGTAATTAACTTTCTTATTTATACCTTATATATATGACTCTAAATATATATATAATGAATATATATTATATTTATATCATGATTAAAAATATATATATGATATAACTATTATCAAACTAGGACCGAAACTACTGAACTGAAGTTCTCATGAAAAATAAAATTGTTAATACTAAGAAATGATGATTTCAATAATGGATTATTAATAAATGGGTGGTTTTAATGTTATAAATAGATAATATATGATATTATAAGTATGAAAATTTAATGTTTATTTAAGTATATTATATTCTAAATTTATTATATGGTAGGTTAAAATCACTTATGTGACAAGTTGAACTTGAGGTAATGGATTTTTTTACAATCTCATTTTATTTTAGGATTATTTATGTTTCAATTTACATTATAGGAAATTATATGATACTTATATGATAAACCCATTTAATTTTGTTTTACTATAGTAATTTATCTAATTTTCAAGTGATAGTACCAATTTCCTCTCTTGGGTGCTTAAAAATATTGAGAAATGTTTTTTTAAGAAATCATACTATGTTTCCTCTTTGGTTGGGAATATTTTTCTTCTATATCCATGTTTTCTTTAAAATATTCTCAAGAATGTTTTTAATATTCCCATATGATTTTTTAAATTAATTTTGACCCAAGAATTAATTTTTTAAAAAAATTAAGATTAACCTTATTTTCATTTTCTAAATAAGGGACTTTTGACTTTTTAATATAAATGTAAAAGGAATATTTTTTATAATGTACATGGAATGAATAAAATTTATCATTATCATGACTGCTAAAATATTTAAAGATTACTTCTTATCATTTAATGGTTATTTTAAAATAATTTTTTTTAATATTTGGGAAATTATTATAATTTAATAAGTTATTTCATATTGAAAAGGGTATTTTCCCCATGAAATGTTACAATGTTATTTTAAATCTATTTTAAACTATGATAACACCTTTAAATATTAATAGGGATATGATATAATGATACAACCTTTATTCTTTCTATGGATGGTTTATAATGATGATGTATTTATTTTATGTATTCTTAATTCAATATAGAAAATTGTTGACTTATAAGGCATTTTGAGAATTAATTATATTGATCATTAAAAATATAAGGAATTCATAGGATGTGCAAGTGAATGGTGGTGACTAGTTATAAATATCCCTTTGATGCATCGACATGTTGCATTAGAAAAAATAGTAGGCATTACATATTATATGGGTATTTGGTTTACACTTACCGATATATTAAGAATTATGTCTTGGTTGAGAGGCCATGATAGTAAGGTTCATGATATATTGGTTTATTGGTCTTGATCATGAATGTCATAATTATGCATTTTATTTATTAATAATTTAGTTTTATTTATACATGTTTTTTCTATGTTGATATTATCCATGTATACTCATTGAACTCAAATTTTTATTTAATGAAATGTGTTTTGATTATTCACTATTCCATATTTATTGTGCCTTATTTTCTTATGATAAATTACACTTTACATAATAATTAATGAGAATATAAGCTCACACATTATTATTTATCCTTTTCTTGATATTTGAAGAAGGATATTATGAATGATATCAAGTATGAAAGAGTGTTTCCTATGTTATTCTATTCATATTTTTATATTTCAAATGTACTATGGTAATTATGTATGTATCTAGTTTTTCAATACTGCTAAACTGATCGATCCAACATGATGAGATTCCTAATATCTTGTACCAATGTGATAAAGTAAACATCAGCTTTTGGGTTTCTGGAGTTGGGGTTTCTACAGTTATAATCAAATAAAGTTTAATAGAAACCATGGGAACCAAATTTTAAATGAACATAGATAATTTGATAATTATGATAATCCCTTATTGTATTTGATACCTTTTACCATTATAAGGATTTTTATTTTATGGATCAATATTCATGATGATTATGATCTAACTCTATGTGTGCCATTATTTAGGGATAGAAACTAATATAAGAAATTTAATAAACACCCCTATAAAATGTAGGTATTTCTTTGATGAGTAATCTGACACATCCAATGTTGGAACTGAGTAGATCATGGTCATATTAGGTAAGTTAGCTCAGGTTATGATGAATAACATTTCCCTTATGGAGAAACCTATTTTTACACAGTGTGATTGACCTATGTTAGATTTATAAGACTCCATATTTTAATGTAACTACTAATCCATTGGTATCTAAGATATGTATTAACTCCATTGAAAATATATTCTTTTCTTTGGGAAGTTACATTTGATATTTTAAATCAACATATAATAGTCTTTCAGTGTGAAGATAAACCTGAACTCTTAATGTAAATTACTTCCATGATAGGGGTTTTAATATCTATTTATGAGGGATATTTATATCAAATGGTTGGGGATAAACTCAACATTAAATATATTCCTATTTTATTGTATTTTATTGATGTTTTTCTAGAAGATTTTATTAGTATTCCCCTGAATCATGAAGTTGGGTTTTCAATAAAACTCATACATGGTGCTACACATATTTCAAACAATACATATAGAATGGCCTCGTTAGAGTTTTTGGAATTGAAAAAGAAAGTCCTAGAGAATATAGATAAGGGATTCATTCATCCTAGTGTATCACCATAGGGTGAACCTATTCTTTTTGTTAAGAAGAAATGTAGTTCAATGAGGATTTCCATTGATTATAAGGAACTTAACAAAAAAATATTAAGAATAAGTATCATATACCATATATCGATGATCTATTTGATCAATTATTAGTATCTTGATAATTTTACAAAATTGATCTTCAATCTGAATATCATTGGATAAAGGTCAAGAAGGAGGATATACCCAATACAGCGTTCCATACAAGGTATGTTCATTATGAATTTATAGTAATTCCATTTGGACTTACCATTGATCTTTCTATATTTATGGATTTAATGAAAAGAGTATTCAAAGATTACCTTGAATAATTTATGGTAGTCTTTAAAGATTATTTTATATTATAAGAGAAATTAAGAGCAAGAATAACATTCAATGATTGTACTTAAGACACTAAGGAAAGAGAAGATATATCTAAAATTTTCCAATTGTGAATTTTGGATACAAAAAAGTCTCATTCATGGGTCATATAATTTCATGTGAGGGTATATTAGTGGATCCTTCAAATATGGAATTTATTGAACAACATACTAGACCAACTATAGTAATTAAGATCCATAGTTTGGGTTTCTTAGATACTATTGATGCTTTGTAAGAGATTTCTCATGACTATATAATCTACTCACCAATTTGACTTAGAAGGGGGTTAAGTTCTTATGGATAAATTAATTTAAGAAGAATCTAAAATAAATTAAGAGAAGGTTGGTCAATACTCTTGTTCTTACACTACACTGTAGTAGAGAAGTGTTTGTGATATATAGTGATATATCAAAGAAGGGATTGGGATATTGTTTGGACATAAGATATATGACATGGAAACCCTCATTCAATTAAAAAAATGGCTTGATTAGAACTGGGAATTATATCCCTTTTATATTGTGAATGATATTTCATGCCTAAATTAGTTCCCATTAGGTTATCCATTTGTGTTTCGATAGAAAATAGATGACTGGGAACCCTTATTTGGGGTGAATTCGATTTGGCCTGATGGTTGGCTGTAGGGAGTTAAATTTCTTACACAATCACTAATTCTAGGCCACCATCTTCATTCAAAATAGAAACTCCCAATGGATCCCACATCCATAACTAGGTATATACCTTCTTTCCAAATGCAGGTGTTCAGTTGGGGTTTTAGACCAAATGACTCTTAGGAACTCACATTGGTTGATAGGATGGGAGGTTGGTCTCATCATCCCCTTTTGGGGGGAGTTGTTGCCTACTACGAGACTCTCTTATAGATTTAAGATATGTTTATGAATATCTTCCTAATCACGATATGGGACTGGTTAACCTAATAGAATAATCATAGGTTAATCTATTTTATGTTCAAAATAAATGGATTTGATTATTGAATCCATATTTATGTATCTGATGTTCTTCATCCATTTCCCAGTAATGAGTAGCCGCTTAAATGTTGAAGCCTCATAACCAGACACTTCGGAATTTTCTACCATGCAGTGAGGTGATTAATATTCTAAGGAGGGTATTGATCCATTATGAGGTATCCTACATATCCTTCTTATATAATTAATCAAAACCCACATAGTTCGTTAAATCTTGTTAAGTTTAACATCATATGGAAATAAAATATCTATGGTAACTTAGGTACCAGGTATTCAAGCTCGAGTCTTGAATAGATGCCCAACGTATCCCGATTATGGAAAGAATCAGAGTTGTAGTAGTTCATTTGGTTTCTCAATCCATTGAAGGATGAGGTATAATGATCAAACCATGGGAATTATTGGGTCCCTATGGTTGAAATGTTGGATACATGATGGGGCTTTCACTAAATTGGATGCCTATTTGAGCTCGAGCCTTAGGAAGGCATCCTATGTATCTTGGTTATTGCATGAATCAGAGTTCTCATGGTTGGTTCAAGAACTTGGGACTGGACCTAATGTGGATTCCCTTATATAGTGGATGTTTATATTATTCCACTCATTAGGTATTTCATACTAATATTTCCCCGGCTGGTGGAAATTCATGATGCGAATGATATGAATATTGAAACTCCCAAAACCCACGTGAACCATACCCAGTGTGAGAAGAAAGGGATAATAAATAATTAGTATCAGTACATATGGATGTGGGACTTATGTGTTGGTATACCCCTTGGGATGTCTAATATGGATCTTGGACCTTATGAAGGATTCCTATGTATCCTAGTTATAGCACGAATCAGATTCATCATTGTTCAGTTGGCTTCTTAGTCTGTTGATGGATGAGGTAGAATGATCATCCCATGGGAATGATTGGGTCCCTATGGTTGAAATATCAGAGAAATGAGGGGAATTACAATGAAGTGGATGCACATTAGAGATTGGTCCTTAGAAAGGTGTCCTATAAATCCTGGTTATGGTAGGAATCATATTCATCGTAGTTAAATTTATTGGGGCTTACAGACTGACGTTACCTTATATGTGGTACATATCATATTATTCCACTTATCTGGGCTTACATACTAAGGTTTAAATTTTCTTTGTATAGTCTTATTATGTGAATTATATGATCATTTCAACTCCCTAATCCCATGTGAACGATGCTCAGTGTGAGAAACAAGGGACAATAAATAATCAGTAGCATCGCTTATAAATATGGGACTTATGCACCGGTACAGCCCATTTGGAGGTTAATATAGAGATTGAGCCTAAAAGAGGTGTCCTACATGTCCTAGTTATGGAAGGAATCATATTAATCATATTTATTTTGGTTGGGTCTTACACATTGACTTTCCCTTCTGGTCAGTGCTTACACACTAAGGATGGACAAGGTTATCCAGTCCTAGGAATCCTGATTGACCTAGCCTGCTTATCTGCCTTACATATGTTTATTATCCACACGACATGCCTTGGTTGTCTATTTGAAATGTTTTAGAATTTCTAAATAACAATTCCAAAGATAACCACATGATCTAGTTGACATTTCCAATGGATTTCACATAATAAGGATGGAATTTTCAAAGGATTTTGTATGATCAAGGTTAACTTGTCTGGAGGATATCGCAAGACTCTACCAATTTTTCCTAGAATCCATTACATGATCTTGGATATATTGTCTATAGGGAGTCATATAATCCAACTAACTTTCCCTGGTGTCATTGTGAAATATTTATAACATGATTGAGGGGGAGTCATGAGAGTCAATGCGACGTGTTTGGAGGGTGATGAATGACCCAAGATGACATGTCTGGGTGTCATCGTGAAAGTTGACTGACATGTCCAAGGGACATCACAAGAGCCAACTAACATACCCTGGTGTTACCGAAAGACTCATCTAACATGTACCGATTCCACCATATGATATTACATGTCTAGAGGACATTGTGAGGCTTGGATGGATATCCTAGAAGGTATAATGAGACTTGGGAGGCATGCCCGAGGGGTGTCATGTGACTTTCTCTGAAATGTCTAGGGGACTTCTCATGATTTTAATAGTATACCAAAGGAGTGTCGCATGGTCTAGGAGAAATTTCCTAGTGTTGTCTATGACTTAGGTGGTTTATGTGAAGTGCATGAGGATCAGTGTGTATGTTATTCACGTAAGTCTCCCATATTATTATTCTTTGTTCTAGCCTTTTATTTTAAATGCCTTATACTTGTTCAGTGTTATCTTTTTTTAAATCCCAAATCATTTATAATATATGAAAGATTTTCTTCACATGATCCCCCATAATTCCTTCATGTGATATATGAGTGATCACATGAAGTTCATATGCATTTTTCATGATCTCTATAGTTGTTCACCAGATCTTACATGATGGAAAACATCCTATTTACCAAATCAGGTGCTCTGAGAAATCTGATCTAATTACTGGGTGCATTGTTTCAAGGTTCTAAGGATTATTTCATCTATCTATCTATGTTGGGATCGGTTTTTCATGTTGGGGTGGGGGATTTATAGGCCTCGCCTCCCTAGTTATCCACTTATTTTCATGGCGTATATTATTCAAATATATTATGGAGTTAGTGGAGGGATGTGGTGTCACGTGTCTTCACAAAGTACACCTATAGGTTACCCAGAGGCATCACATAATTTTCAATGACCACGAGACCATCCCATTTATTCCCCATTTATTGGATTTTATGCAATTAATGAGGTTTTATTTAATCAAGAGAACATGTTGATGGATTTCCATATTGTCATGCCAATATGTCTGAGGGCCTTCGTGATCAAGGCACTAGTCAAAAGGCCTTCGCGAGACAAGTATGTCTTGTCAAGGGGCTTTACAAGACAATTTCGGTGCATCGCATGAGTTTTATGACTGTAAGAGACTCCTAACTTTTCTCTTTTTTATTTCCTTGTTTATTTTATGAGGACTTTGGGGTTTCACGGGTTTTATTGAGTGTTCTGAGAGACAATAATTCTCCACATTGGTTATTTGTTGCATGACCAATAAAAGGTCATGTGGATATGCTTGATCACTTTATGGATAAACCCTTCTAATTATTTTTTTATCAAAAAGGGGGAGTGAAATACCGCATGGAAATGTTTGAGGCCTTTCATGTGATGAGGATGAAATGCATGTGAGCTTTCACATGGTGAGTTTAATGGGTATTGTGGTGTATCACAAACCACCAGGGGTGTGTCACATGATTTTTACAACCATGAGAGACCCCATATATTCCCTTTCTAATTTATTTTCTTATTTTACAAAGTTTGGAGATCTCATGAGGTTTTATGAGTGTTGTTGAAGATAATAACTCTACCTATTGGTGATGCACCATGTGACATCTATGATCGTAAGAGTCTCCCACCTCTTGGATATTTTCCTCTAATTGTTCAAGGATTTCTGGATGTTTTTTCAAGCATTCACCGATGGAAAATTTGCATGACCTGGGGGAGCTTTATCTAGCTTCCATCATGTGATCAGTGAGTGTCTAAGGCACATTTTCAAGAGAATAAGGACTTTTCAAAGGCGATTTATAGGATATTTTTAAGACTATGTGATTGCATGTCTCTTAGGGGTTCATGTGATCCACATGTTTTTGGCCATTTTCTTCTTCCTTTGTTTTATGGGGAAAATAATACCCATATTCAGGTATTTCTTCCTTTGTGATTTTTCTAATGCTCATTTGGTGGGTGTTAATAAATTCCCCCATCATGAGAGATGTCTAGGGGGAATGGATTAGTTATGAGGAAAGTAAATGTCCTTCTGAGTCTTTGGCATTGTTTTCGGTGGGTGTCTTGGGCGACGCTTGGTCTAGCAGGTGATATTTAGTATTCTATGGAATTCCCTATAAATAGGGGAGAAGAGGGGGGTTTATTCACTGGATACTCAATTATCCAGAGCTCTTATTCCCTACTTTCATTTCATGACCTTGTCACAAGATCCTCTCACATGCACTGATCGCAAGATTTGTTTGTGAGCCCTTTTTTAGGGAACTTCTTCTCAAGACTTCCTTGTGTGGGATCCCATTCGAATTAATGATGATCATATCTTTGGTAATAGTTAGAACTTTAGACATGGGGATGAATGATTGTATTGAGGATTTCGTAGGATCTTCTGGCTTAATAGTATGATCCTTTGAATATTTTGCAGCTCGTGTGACCATGCCAATGTCAGGCAATCGTGAGACTCTTAAGGGTTCATACAGTTTTCTTGATGTTGAGTGGGTTTATGCGATCCACGATATCTTCAAGATCCAGGTGATTCTTGAATCCTTTATGCGACAGTGAACCCCTTTGTTGATTCATGTGATGTGCATGATGCTTCTGGTTTATACCTTTCTTTTTGAAAATATTTTATTTTATCTGTCTGACATGTGCCACTTTCTTTTGTTCAGATAGCCTCTGGATCTTATCAAAGTTCCTCTACTACATCTAATCAAAGGGACATGGATACTTGAAACCATAATGATGACACCCAATACCACATGAATTATGATAAAGAGGTTCAAAAATATCTTCTTTCATTCAAGCTTCAAAGTTATCCCTTATCACATTGACTTCCACTATATGGGTTTGGCTTGTTAGAATGTGTTTTTATTCCTCATTCAAACTTCAATCTACCATCTTTCTAGGTGTTAACTTCTCTTGACTATATTCAGATGACAATTTTTTAGTATGGATGACTAGTCACAACTCAATCCCATGGGTTGTTGTATATGTTAAAAAACTCTCCCATGGGTTTGTATGGATATGATTTCTCTTAATAGCATATTACTTAGAGTTATTTAGGTATATTTTTCTACTCTTTGAACAACTTGGGTAGTGGATAGAGATAGAAATGGGATCTCCATCCTGGTGGTAATTTTTATGATGAATGGGTATGGCCCTTATGGGTTAGGAAAATATACCTAGAGCTTGTTGACCAGTTATATATTATCCATCCTTATGAAATAGTATGGATTTCTCAAGTTATCATTTATCTCCAGTCCAACCTTATTAAATAATTAGTCAGGTATTGGTGTACTGGCACCAATTCATTCCATTTGTAACATGGTGAGGTGGGTATCAGCCTATGGGACATCTACCAACTGGGTGTGAATCCACCTCTTAGAGAAATGTGTGATGAATTTCTTTTATTTGTGGATTTCTGGGATGATCCTGTGAAGACTCCAGTCCTAGAGAGGAACATGACCATCATTATGAAGGAAGATCTAAAAACATTAGTTGACTATATGATCACTTATCTTCCTCAAAGACTGGATCAACATTTTCCTTCATGACAACAGGGTTAGTCCAACTACTATATGCCCCCATCGGTGTCATTCCTTGTAAGTTGATGACAGTGTCAACTCATATTGGTCCATTTTGGAAGATGGGGATCATAATTCATGGGGATATTAAGTGAATTTAGAGATATATCTAATCCTTAGGCTGGAAGGATTTATGTCCATGTTCCTGAACAGATGGATTTTCTTAGCTGGGGATGTGCGTTCGGGAATCTAGGTCAGTACTTTGGTGGTGGTAGTATGTCTAGCGGAAGGACAACGCCTTAATCTGGTGATATCGACCCCTGCACACCTTTACCAAATCTTGGTCCACATTAAATAAGGAAGCATTCCGTATAGTATTATTGGTCATTTTTTGTTTTTATTTGTCTAGATAGGGGAGCATTTCCAATGCAATGAATACTATAATGACACCAGGATCCCTAATTCCCTTTATCATCCCTAGTTGGTGAACATGTATGGGGCTGAGGCTATGTCACTAAGATCTGATGAGGTTACAGATGTTTTGATTCAATCAAATATCTTTTATTTCACCCCTATCCCACACCGACTAGACCAATCATTAACAATGGAAGTGTATCTATCGATGAAAGGTCATACAAGATCTCCCTTGGGGATGGGGTTATTGTAGTTAGGATGGATGAGTTGATCATATATGATTCATATATTCTTTATCAGTTTTATTTTCTTTTTGGCTATGCCCAAAGGGTCTCCCTTTTTCCTTCATCTGGTGTACAAGGAGAGTGACATCTTGGGATCATCTGCCAATTTTTGATGATGTTGGCACATGAAGAACCCAATACTAAGTTAATTCTTCTTCCTATCAATACTCCCACTTTTCTTGTTTGAGATTATGCCTAGGATTGGGTAGCAGCCTACCCAAGTGGTGTAATAATCTGATTGGTCCATCACATGGAAAATCCATTTTCTTCACCAACCCCAATATATGTAGAAATAATGGAGTTGATTCTAGAATTGGGAGAGACTTCATGGAAGTGACCTCATCCTGGCGATGATCATCCCAATAGCAGGATAGAATTTGTCAAGGAAATCATCCCTCCATCATAATCAATGGTTTATTACTCTATTGAGGGGAGGATATGTGGAGTCTCCTCTCTTATGTCCTTGACAGCTCGTCCAGCTATTCCTCCTTCTAGTGTCCCCATCCCATCAATCATAGAAGCTCAGACATGCTTTAGGCTGATCTGGTAGCATATTCAAACCTTTATTACTAAGACTCCTTTGGAAACATTTTGTGACCAAGGGAAATTCCTTCATTATCTATCTAATTACTTAGGGGTGTATGGTTTTGATTTCCAACCACTATATGAAATCATGAAACAAATTATCCTAACTCGGAAAGAATTGTCCACCAATGTGAGGGGCTTGTATGATTTTGAAGATGAGGCTCCCCTTGTCGGATAAATGAAGGAGTATTTGGAGGAACTAAAATAGAGTCACTAGTTTATATCTAATTTTTAAGCTTAGATGGATTTTTGGACCATAAAGATATAAAGATGTGAAGAAATCATAGATCACCTATGGTCTAACCTCTCAGTGTTTTCATCATCATTAGAAACTGCTCAAACAAGAGTTGAGAATCTGACTAATTTAGTCGAGACTCTCCATCCTGGGGAAGAAGCAGAAGATACAGGGTGAGTATCACTTCAACATTCAATTGATACTTCTCAGCAGAATCTTGACAACTTGGATAGTTCATTTGATCAAATCTTATTGTAGTTTGATGCAATTTTTATTTGATGATATTATTAGAGAGACTCCAAAATGTATAGATTCCTCCAATTACACATTATCAATGAATGAATTCTCTTAACCTTTCATTTTTCTTTCCAGTTTTTTTCATTTTATTTCATTCATGATATGCAATAAATTTCACTGATCTGATGTCATATGAATCTCCAACAATACCCATCCTTTAAATAATATCAAGTAAACTTAAATGTCTATATCTGAATATTTATATCCTAATGGATTCTTCTTAATAAGTTCTCATAAATTCCCACCAACATGAGATTCTGTTTTGATATATCTATTCTAGTTATCTTGAGATTACAAAGGGACAATTGGGTTGAATATATGTATCAGAGGGAGAGAACTCTTTCTTTTTCCGAATATGGTAGGCTTGTAAATCATATATTTACTTTTTCTAAGGATATATGGTGGGCCTTACAATATTTTTCATTCTTTCGTACAAAATCATTGATGTGTTGTAGTTTAGGATATTTTAGCTCATACCTTCTATCGCTGAAGTTTAGGGTCTTTTATCTCAGACATTGTACCATTGTAGTTTAGGGTATTTTATCTCACACCTTATATCACTGTAGTTTTAGGATATTTTAGCTTGGACCTTCTATCACTTTAGTTTAGGGTATTTTAGCTCATACCTTCAATCACTATAGTTTAGGGATTTTTAGTTCCAACATTAGGATTCCATGAATTTTAAAGCCTTACTTCCAGGACTTGATCGATTATCATGGAATATGGTGAAGAATTTCTAGGAATTACCTAAAACATACTAATATGCTGAGTACTTTTGTGGTGTTGTTGAGGCTCATGAGGATTATAGCTTGTTTACTGTAAGGAGGAGATACCTATGGTTGGTAGGTCGAAACCCTTATGCATCGGTAAAATTTTCAAATATAGGTGACTTCATTATTTTCAAAGGGTCGTGGAAGATTTATGGGGTTAATATTGGTTAAGGTTGAAATACTAGGGAAGATATCCCCACCTATATAGTTGGAATGTGGATGATGTAAATCATGTGTGTAGGAGCTTGAATTGATGGATAATGGAATGGGGAATACATACAAGGGATGAACCAAGATGCCTTAAGGATATGATTTCCATTTTGGTGTCATTGGGGCTCACGAGGATTGGATATCCTTTCCTATGAGGAGGGGATTCCTCTAGTTTGTAGGTCTAATCCCTTTATGCATCGATAGAATGGTCAAATAGAGGTGTCCATACTCTTTTCCAAGGGCCATAGAAGATTTCTAAAGACTTAAACATCTATCCAATGAAGTTGGGTATAAAGGAAAAGCTATCCCGGAAGGGTTCTATCACCCTATGAAAATTTAGTTCCTAATTTGTGAAACTCAATCCCTATTCTAGGTGGTTTTGAATCATAAGGTATATTTCATCAAAATGTTTTGGAATGGAGTTATGCATCCCTACCTTGATAAAGGGTACGAAACATGATTACTTAACATTGATAATGTCGAATCCACTTGAATAGATTGGTAATGGGGATTGTAAATCATGGTCTAGAAATGTCTGAGTTAACTAGAGATAGAAACCTATGGGTACAAGTCAACCATCAAAGATGATATGAGCCTCTGCAGTTCCATGAGGTTATGATGATAACTCTTTGATTTAAGTGGGGCCTTTCGGGGATTTGATGGTCCATTTGGAAGAGAAATTACCTATTACCAATCTTCTATAGGGAGGTTGTGCCAGCTCAGACTTCAAAGGCACAAATTTGTTTCATGGAAAGTGTAATTTTCAAGAAGGTTTTGAGCACCCTAAAAGTTGTGTCACCACCTAGATAACATATTATCATGGAGATAGGATGTGACAAACAATTATTATAACTTTTTAATGTACTAAGGGGTCCAGTGAGCATAGCTTGGATTTTACTAAGGCTAAAGATTAGGCCTTATGAGCTTTATGCCTTATTTATTTTCACCCTAATTTTTTCCTAAACTCTAGATATTAAGAGTTTAGTGAGTGAATACTTTAATTTTTCTCAAGAATCCCTTTATAGGTTTTCCACCAGACAAGTTTTGTGTCTCTTTTGGTAGTAGTTTAAGGTCTTATGATTTGGACCATTATAGGCTATAATTTAAGGTCATACAACATTAACCAATATTGTGGTAAATTTAAGGTCATGATGCACATGGGCCTAATATGATGGATGTTACACAAGATCCTAATTAGGATACCCAAGGTTAAGAGTACCCTAACATCCTTCTAAGCGAGATATGAAAATGTTGTAAATTACGACTCAAGGTTCTTAGGTTATGAGTAATGATATGGGAAAATCATGACGAGAATGGCCCAGAACACACTGCGGTGTTGAGTTCTTTCACAATGATGTTAGGGCTCACAAGGATCAAAAATCATTTTTTATAGAGTGATAAATTTGATTGACAACCATAGGCACATATGAAAGTTCCATGGGAATACATTAATAGTCAAACAAAGGGTCCCTTGAAGCCTGGTATCTTTTTCCAAGGTCCATGAAAGGTTTTCAAGAACCTGAGGTGCTCGATACATGAAGTTTGAGTTATGGATTGAAGTTCTTAGAAGATGAAAAAAACACCTTGTACTCTAGATTAAATTGATAAGTCTATTGTTTTCCTTTGATAAAGGGGGTAAATGGATGATGTATTGCCAAATTTAATGTCCTGTATTAGGGACATACTTTCTTTTTGTGAAATTTAACATCATGTGGTTAGAAAATTTTCCTTGAAATTTAATTTCTTGTGGTAAGGATGTATTTATTTCCTTTTAGTTTAACATCATGTGGTAAGGAATATTTTTTTGTTCTATTTTAATGTCATGTGGCTAGGACGTTTTCCTTTTAGTTTAACATCATGCGGTAAGGATGTGGGAACTGACATGAAAATTTGTTCATGATATATCATATGCACAAGTAGGTTTTACGTAGATTTAACTCAAATGTAGGGGAAATGAGATTGTATGACTCAACCCCTATATAGTTAGGGTGAATTATTTTTATTGGTAATTGTAGTTGGGCCTGGGATTTGAATCCAGGTGTCACTATGTATCCTTTAATGAGATGAATCAAGCCACACATAGTTCTTGAATGAGAAACTCTCTATGCAATTCTTACCTGTAATCAAAGGTTGGCATATTTCCTCTTGATTATTGTAGTTGGGCCTAGGATTTGAGATTTAGGCATCACTACATATCTTATGATGACAGTAATCTAGCCACACGTAGTTCTTAAGAAACCATGCAGTTTGACATCATGCAAAAAAGGAAGTAGGCTCTCTGATGTGAAAAGGGGTATTATGGCTAGACCCAAATATGGAAATATAGGCATCACTACATATACAACAAAAATAGGAATCATGCAATATGTAGTTATTGAGTAAGGATCTTCCTGCACAAGTTTGAATTAAACGTAGGGAGGGGTATTTTTATTCTCTGTTGTGACTAGACCTAGGGTTGGATATTCGAGCCTCACTATGCATCCTATGATGTCCGGAATCGAGTCACATGTATTTCTTTAATAGAGGTGTGGTGGGAGACCATCACCAATAATAATGGTCCTCTCGGGGGAGGTCCACATGAATTTGAAACTTCATGTCGTACAAGGGACATCAATTGTGCAGTTTAACATCATGTGGTGAGGACTCATGGTATGACTTTGAAGGTCTTTAATTTAGAACCATTATGAGACTATTGTGAACCATTATGCATTTTTTTTGTAGGGAATACCTTATTGAGACTCCTAGGCCCGTGTGAGATATTATTAGTGTGAGAAACAAGTAATGTCATAGGTTCCTCTCGCCATGTAGAGGCGATTAAGGATAGAACAAGGGAATTTTGTATCACATGAAGGATGGAGAAAAATATATGATCAAGGAATCCCTAAATATCTCATTGAAAATGATAATCAATCCATATGTAGTTCTGGAAAACCCGTATAGTTTTAATGTCATGTGGAAAGGACATTATCCGTGCAGTTTAACATCTTATGGTAAGGAAGAGTATTGGAATCACCTATTTTGATAATCCCAAATCATGTTTCATTTATATAGAGTATATTTTTTCTCTTACAGGATAATATTTTATGTAAAAATTATGTTTATATAAAAGTAACAACTATGTACTTTTAATCTCAAAACTCTCTTGTTTAAGCTCACAATGAAAAGGTCAATGATACAAAGGTCACTAATGCAAAGGTCACTGATACAAAGGTCATCGATACAAAGATCACTGATGTAAAGGTCACCGATGCAAAGGTCACCGATGCAAAGGTCACCAATGAAAAGGTCATTGATGTAAAGGTCACCGATGAAAAGGTCACTGATGTAAAGTTCATCGATGCAAAGGTCACCGATGCAAAGGTCACCGATGAAAAGGTCACTGATGCAAAGGTCACAGATGCAAAGGTCACCGATGCAAAGGTCACCGATGCAATGTTCATTGATGCAAAGGTCACTGATTCGAATTCACCATTGCAAATCCACCGTTGAAGGCCACCGATGAAGGTTACCATTGAGGGCTACCGTTAAAGGTTATCGATGGAAGGTCACCATTGAAGGTTTTCGGTGTGCACCTACTGATAAAGTCTACCATTGTGAAGGCTACCATTTCCAGTCTACCATACTCTTCTACTTTATACTTTTTCAAATTCTTAAGATTATTCTAACAGTCATATTTGATAAATTTAATGATTCTGACATTAATTAATGCTGGTTGTAGACATATCAAGAGATCGTATTAGGGGACAGTACGAGGTACGAGAAAGATCGCACATGATGTACTTATTCCTATTTTCAAACCTCAAATATATAAAAGAGAAGATCGAGGAATAAAAGTAGGTTGCATGAGTGCCCGAGTCCAGAAGATAAGAAATTGAAGAGCAGTAACATAGAAGTAGTGTATGAAGAATCTTACTTGCTAGATCAAATAAGAACCATCCGTTACTTACACTATGAACCCACAAGAATCACAAAGATCATTTGATACAAAATCACTTCTTCCTTCTGTGCCTCATCAACTCTTGATCCACACTAGAAGCAGAACACTCAAAGCTAGAACCTAGAGTTATGACACTCTGTTTTGGAGACAACTTCCAAAGAAAGACTCGAATAGAAAATTATTCACTCCAAGTAGTCAAGAACTGAACTAAAAACACATAGAGCTTTCTAAACTCAAGATTATAATCTTATCTCTATTTTGTTTCTTCAATTTACATTTTTTATAAGTTTGTGTATGTCTGTTACACACACTGTCTCTTGTGCTTGAACTGGAGGATACTGAAAATAATCACATAAAACTTCTCCTTCATTTTGTTTCCCATGAATAACTATGGAAGAGACTGTCTGTGGTATGTACTGTTTGTTTTTCTCATGAAGAACTATGGTAGAGGGTGTTAACCCTCGATAGTTTGTGAAAACTATTGTAAAGCCCGATACATGTTTTGTATCAAGTTTATTGTTAATATAGACTGCTTGGTGGCAGGTGATCACTAAGTAGAGAGGATTAAGTCTCATCTTGAGACTAAACCTATTGTTTAACTTTAATGTGCACTATATTTTTTTTACTTTGTTTTATCTATTTTCCACTGCTTATAATTTCTAAAACATAAAACTGTTTTTCATTCACTTTGATAGTTAGTTTTGGTTAGTGTGTGTATGTGTTTAATTTAGTAAACCTATTTCAAAAGTTGAATAAGTGTTTTACACTGATTAACCTAAGGACTAATCACCATTTTAGAAACTTGTTGACCAACTAGAAATTTATATCTCTACTGGCTTAATTAACTGGGCCATTTCAAAATTTGGGGGATTGTTATAAGAAAGTTTTTAACAGAAATTTTAAGTAGGAACTCAATCCACCCCCCTCTTGAGATTCCACTCCAACCAACATTTGGTATCAAAGGATTTCTAATTTTTAATTTTTTTTCTACTATCTAAATTATTCTACATGTTTTCAAATTTGTTTCAATGGTGATTTTAGTTGTATCTTAAAGATCTTAAAATTTCTATCATATCTAAATTTTCATTTATTTAAAATTTTAGTTAACTATGAATAATAGATTTTAGGGTGCTACTACTAACAGGCCACCTTTATTTAATGGTAATAATTGTGCTTAGTGGAAATTAAAAATGAAAATGTATCTATAGGTCATGGGACCTGAAATCTGGGACACAATTGAAGAACAACATGTATTTCCTATAACTCCTATGGACACATGGTCTCAGTTGACTAAAGCTATATATAATAATAATTTTAAAGTAGTAAATGAATTGTATTCTTCTCTAGGTGATTAATAATTCAATAGAATATCTTCTTGTAAAACTGCATATAAAATTTGGGATACTTTAGTTGTTTCTCATGAGAGAACAACTAATGTTAAAGAAATGAGATTAAATACCTATACTATTGAATATGATAATTTTAAAATGAATCCTGATGAACCTATCTCTGAAATGTATCTCAGGTTCAATAAAATAGTGAATACCATGAGTATTCTTGGGAAACTAATGGACAGGAAGGATCAGATTATGAGATTACTTCGATTCCTACCTGACAGATGGAGAGGAACTTCTATTTCTATCCAATAATCTTGTGACAGAGGCAAGCTACCAGTAAAGGAACTAATTGGAAAATTATGATGTACAAAGAATAGCTTAGGTTAAATCAAGAACCTAGTGAAGAACCAAGAAATAATTTTGTATCATTCAAGACTACTACCTCAAAGAACAAAGATAAAGAAAAATCTCACACTCCTATAGACACTTCCACCAGTGAAGACTCAGACTCTGATAGTGAGGATGAGATGGATCATCTTGCAAGGAGATTCAAGAATTTATACCGTAAGAATAATTTCTTTATAAAATAAAACTATAAAGGAAGGTATGATAATAAAGGATAGTGGAAAAAAGGACAGAAAATGGAATGATAACACAAATGAAATAGTTTGTTATGAGTGTAAATGAAAATTCCATGTGAAGGCTGATTTCTCCAAGCTGGAATTTAATAAGAAATATGAATACAATGGAAAGGGATATAAAAAGTCTATGAAATCTACTTGGATTGCCTCAGAAGATAGCTCAAGTGGATCTGACACTTCTGATGCTGAAAAGAAAAAACATGCAAACATGTGTTTCATGACAGAAACATCCAAGGTAACACCCAATTCTCATGTACATAATGATTACTATTCTGGGAATGAAAGTGAATCAAACAATGATGAAAAAATGACTAAGGATGAACTATTTTAATACTGTGGAATGATTGAGGATACCTTTAATGAACTCAAGGATAAATATAAATTATTTAAAAGACAACGTGCTTTAAATTCTAATTACAAGTCTGGTTTGGACATTGAAAAAGAAAAATGTGCTCATTTGTTAAAAGAAAATACTAAACTTAAATTATCCAATGAGAAATTAAAAAGAGATCTTGAGAAGTTTACCGCGGGAATAAATACCTTGACTGAGTTTCTAGGAAAACAAATTGCTCCAAAATACACAACTGGTATAGGATATCAACCAAGATAGAGAAGGATTATTAAAACTAAATTTGTTCCAAAATCTGGACAGTTCACTACTAGTTCAAGTTTGGGACCATCTTTTGAAAAACAATTCTCTAAAGGACCTAACAAAGTTTTTGTGTCTTAAAACATATCTATTTATTATAGGAAACTTGTGAGACAAGTATGGGTTCCCAAATTTTTACTTTCTAACCTCTCTGGACCCAAGAGAATCTGGGTACCAAAGTTACCCTACACTTAATCTTTTTTATAGGAAAATTTTCTAAAGAGATCCTGTAAAACTCTATGGTACTTGGATAGTGGATGTTAAAGACATGTGATATGATACTACTCATGCTTAAAGATCCAAATTAAATTTGATGGTGTACATGTTACATTCTATGATAATGGTAAAGGGAAAATTATCGGCTTAGGTCAAATTGGTAACCCTAATACTATGTTAATTTCAAAAGTACTTTTTGTTGATGGGATAAAGTACAATTTACTAAGTATCTCTTAGTTGTGTGATAATGGATTCAATTTTAAATTTGAAAATTATGCATGTAATGTATTTAATTCTAAAAATGATTTAATATTTACTGCTCTTAGAAATGAAAATGTATATGTTATTGATCTAAATTCTTTAGCTAAGAAAAATGTTTCATGTTGAAATGTGTTTCATAATGAATCATGGTTATGGCATAGAATATTAGGACATTACAATGTGAACTCACTTAGAAAACTAACTAGGAAAGGTTTAGTTATAGACTTACCTAAATTGGAATTCCCTCTTAACAAAGTGTGTATTCCTTGTCAAAAGGGAAAACAACACAAATTTTCTTTCAAACCAAAGAAAAAAGTTTCTACTTCTCAACCACTTGAGTTGGTTCACATAGATTTGTTTGAACCATCTAGAGTTTCAAGTTTAAATGGGAGACACTGTGTTTATGTTCTTATAGATGATTTTTCTATATATACATGGGTATACTTTCTAGCTCACAAAAGTGAAGCATGCTCTTACTTAATTAAATATTCCAAATCTGTAGAAAATCTTAGTGGACTTAGAATTAAGACCTTGAGAAGTGATCATGGTCGTGAGTTTGAAAATCAGGAATTTTAATCATTTTTTTCACAAAATGGTTATACTCACAATTTATCTGCTCCTAGAACACCTCAACAAAATGGAGTTATAAAGATAAGAAATATGACGCTTCAAGAGATTGCCTGGACTATGCTAAATGATTATAATCTACCTATCTATTTTTTGAATGAGGTTGTTAATACAACTTGTTACATTATCAATAGATTCTTAATTAGACCAATTCTTAAGAAGACGCCTTATGATCTGTGGAATAATATGAAGTCTAAGGTTAATTACTTTAGAGTTTTTTGTTGTAAAGTCTTCATCCTTAACACAAAGGACAATCTTGACAAGTTTTCTTCCAAAAGTGATGAAGGAATTTTCCTAGGTTACTCAATCTCTAGTAAAGCTTATAGAGTATTCAATAAGAGAACCAAATGTGTGGAAGAATCATTTTATGTCAAATTTTATGAGACTGATCCACATGAACCCAAAACCTCTGTTGAACATCTTGAGGAAGATATGTCAATTCTGGACCTTAATGATAAAGACAGTGAACCCTTAGTGAAAACAACCAGTTCTGGAAATCTTCAAGAATTTGTCCATGGTGAATATAAACCTATATAAAATCATGAGGAGTCTAGTTAAACACTTTATAGAGGTATTAGAACTCTCAAGAATCATCCTTTAGATGTTCTAGTAGGTGATTTAAATAGAGGAACACAAACTAGAGCTTCTCTGAGAAACCATGTTGAACATCAAGCCTTTCTTTCGCAGCTTGAACCAAAAAATATCAATGATTAAATCAATGATGAATTCTGGGTGATAGCTATGCAAGAAGAATTAAATCAGTTTGAAAGAAACAAATTTTTGGAATTAGTAGAATGACCTAAATACACTTTGACCATAGGCACTAAATGGTTGTTTAGAAATAAAGTTGATGAATCTGGAAATATAGTTAGAAACAAGGCTAGACTAATTGCACAAGGATATAGTTAAGAATAAGTAATAGACTATGAATAAACCTTTTCACATGTAGCTAGACTAGAAGAAATTAGGATACTACTTTCCTATGCAGCTCATCTGAATTTCAAAATTTATCAAATGTATGTCAAAAGTTCATTTTTAAATAGGTATATAGTTGAGGATGTATTTGTTAAACAACCCCCTGGTTTTACAAATCCCCATTTTTCAAATCATTTCTTCAAAATTTCAAAAGCCCTATATGGTCTGAAACAAGCTCCAAGAGCTTGGTATGATAGAATTTGTTCTTTTCTTGTTTCAAAAGGTTTTACTAAAGGAATATCACATCCTAATCTTTTTATTAAAAGGATTTCTAAAGATGTTTTAATAGTACATATTTATGTATATGACATTATTTTTGAATCCTCTAAAAATTCTTTATGTACTGATTTTTCAAAAATGATGCAAGATGAATTTGAGATGAGTTTAATGGGGGAACTTAAATTTTTCCTTGGATTTAAAATTTTTCAAAATAAAAATGGTATTGTTTTAAATCAGAGTAAATATACCAAATATATTTTGAAACATTTTGGTTTGGACAGAAATAAAGGTAGTGATACTCCTATAAGTACCACCTGTAAGTTGGATGCTGATGAAAATGGTAAAGTAGTTTATCAAACCAATTACATAGGTATGATTGGGAGTCATATCTATCTTACTACTAGAAGACCGAATATTATTTTCAATGTATGTATGTGTTATCATTTTCAATTCAATACTAAAGAGTCTCATTTAACTGTTGTTAAAAGGATATTTAAATATCTCAAGTATACTACAAACTTAGGACTGTTTTATCCAAGAGTACAATCATTTGATTTAATAAGTTATTCAGATGCTCACTTTGCTGGTTGAAAGTTAGATAGAAAGAGAACCTCTGGAACATGTCACATTTTAGGCAAGTCACTTGTATCATGGTGTAGTAAGAAACAGAATTTGGTTGCATTATCCACTGCCAAAGATGAATATATAGCTTCTAGTAGTTATTGTGCTCAAATTCTGTGGATGAAACACACTTTACTAGATTATGGATATCAATTCAAACATGTCTCTATAAAGTTTGATAATACAAGTTCTATCAACATCTCTAAAAATCCAGTATCTCATTCTAGGACAAAGCACATTGATGTGAGACATCACTTATTGAGAGATCATTATCAAAGAGGTGATATCAATCTTGAATTCATTGGTACTAAACACCAATTGGATGATATATTCACAAAGCATTTGAATTATGAGAGGTTAAATTACATAAAACATGAGTTAGGTATAATAAACTGTTAAGGTAGAAACCTTACCCTTGTACCTCACTGTTAGAAACCTCACTGTTGGACCTCACCATTAGGAACCTCACCATTGGACCTCACCGTTAGAAACCTTACCATTGGACCTCACTATTAGAAACCTCACCATTGGACCTCACCGTTAAGAACCTCACCGTTGGACCTCACCATTAGAAACCTTACCATTAGAAACCTCACTGTTAGAGACCTCACCATTAGGAACCTCACCGATAGACCTCACCGTTATTACCTTACCAATAGTCGATGTTTTTGGGACTTAGTGTTTTCTCTGCTGGAATCTGAAATGTTTTCTGTATTACTTATTTCTTTTATCTTATTTGTTTTTCGATCCCTAAGTGATAAAATTAAATTACATACTACATTTTTATCCACCTCAAACTCTCTCCCGAATCTCTTTCTCCCTAACCTCAGAACCTAACCCTCTTCCAAAACCCTCGAACCGCTTCAGATCGCATGGTAAGAGTGAAGATACCATTGGTCAGTGATGAAGGGGATGCACCAAATTCAAAGAGACCTTGATCTGATTCGATTATTGGAAGCCAGGATGTGGCCAAACCAATCAACCCTCATCTGTCGAAGAGGGAAATTGTAGTTGAAAAAGAGCTCAGTTCTAAATGGTTGCTGACGAGCAGATCTTTAGTGCTGAAGGTACTTGAAGCTCAAGGCTGGGTTGAATGCTTTATAAATAATAATGGACCCTATTACCTAAATTTAGTGAAGGAGTTTTATGAGTTTTTGAAATTCGAATAGACTGAGGATGAGAACATAATGTCTTCAAGGGTGAATTTAATAAGAATAAGTTTTTCCTCTGTTGAATGAGCTGAGTGTTTGAGATTACCATATGAAGGGATTTATGATTACTACTCCGGAGTGGTGCCTCCCACTATGGATTTCTTCTATTATGAGGAAGCCTTAGCCGAACTGACAGGGAGTGGGATCCCTAGGAAATTCATTACTTCTGAGATGGAAGGAGAAGACAAGCTACTCTTTAAGTTTTTCCATCATGTCTTGAGTCCTAGGAGAGGGGACTTTACTACATTGAAATTTCAGGATGTATTTCTCTTGTATATGTTGAATCATGGAAAGAATATTAATTTCTCCTGTCACTCATCCTACTAGGACTAAGGATAAGAGAGATCCTGGTCTAAATCTTGATAAAGTGGAACTAGTATATTCAGATGAAGAAGAAGAGGTTGTTGATGTACCAGAAAGAGAGGATTATCCTATAGATGACAGGAGTGATCCAGACCTTCCATCCAATCCTCATGCTAATACTGTATCCTTTGGTGAGCCTAGTCCACCAAAGAGATTTCCTAGAAGGGAGACAATCCTAAGGTACAGTGATGATGAAGAGACCAGTGAAGAAGAAGGGGTAGAAAATGTCTTAAGAGACATTAGAGAGATATCATATGAGGATGAGGATACTGAATCTAGTCATTATGACTTTGAGATAGTTGCTGATACAAATGAAGAGGAATGTATTAGTCTCAGTCCCTTGATATGGAATACAGAAATGGTTGAAAGTGTAGATGAAGAGGTTGTTGATTTAGTTGAAGTTGGAATTGTTTTAGAAGTTGTCGAAAATTTTGTGGAAGAAGTTACAGTGGACCCTTCTGTTGATGCAGTTGCTCAAGGAGGTATGCCAGATCTAAATGTGGTTGATCAAGAGAATTCTCCAAGTGAGGGGGAGGAACCTTTTACTACAATTTTAGTTGTTGTTGCTCATGGAATAGTATATTGGTCAGAACACCCTGGATTTGTGGTGTTGGGTTTAGACTATGGAGACTCTAATGATGACCAGCCTATTAGAAGTCCTCCAATTCCTACTATTTTAGAAAATACTATTATGCAGCCAGTGGTTCTTCTGCCTCGTGACTATGTGAAGAAGGAAGATTTGGAATCAATAAAATCATATCTAAAGAGACACCTTGATGAGAGATTTGTTAGGTTAGAAAGGGCTATGACTCAAAATCAAGAAGCTATAACATCTACAATGGAAAGACTGGTTTCTACCACTCACTCCATCCTGTTAGAGGAATTAAAGGACTATCATAATCAGATCAGAACCTTGGTAGATTCTATGGAATCTGTGAAATAGTCTATAGCTAGATTAGACTCCTATATGGCTTCAAGGGCTCAGGTAGATAGAGATCTTAGATATGTTAAAAGTGTGGTTCAGCAAATGGTAACTGTGTTTGAGGAGTTTAAGAAGTCTATAGAGACACATTTGAGTGGCCAATATAATGATGTGAAAAGGCTGGTCAGTGGGCTGACAAAATCATGTAAGGAGAAAGTGGCTTTATGTAATGTCCCAACCCAATTCACCCCTAAACTGGTGGCCAGACCGGTCGCCACATGACCTCAAGTACGTCTCCCCGTACACCAGAGGCTGCCGACTTGTAGTGAGGGTATGAGGATAGTCAGTGGGGAGACTATACCCTATTATCAGATTTGCACAGTGGTATATCAGATTAAATAACAAACAATGGAAATAAATAGGGGTAGTAGTCTAATAAATGATAAAGTAGCAGAAGGAATATTTTATAAATCTTGTAGAAACAAATGGAAAACACCAATTATACAGCAGATACATGCAAGACATTCTAATGATAAAAAATGGAAAACAATGAACAAAACAGCATTCTGAACATTCCATTACAAAAAATAAATAAAAAATGACTCCAAGCCCCGAGGGCGGTCTCCTCGAGCATCCCGAGCTTCCGCTTGGTCCTTTTCTCATATCTTCCAAGTAAATGAAAACAACACAATCTTACAACCAAATAGAATTTACTCGGGTACCCCAGTGTAATGGAGGCCGGAATAGGGTGTGAGATATAAATCTCAGTAGCCCAGGACCACCGGTGTCTACCCCAAATCTATACATTTAATAAATAATTTAAACCATGTGAAAGAATGCATAAATAAAGTAGTACAAAGTAACTATATACCCAATTACTTACTTCAGCCCTCAGCTGGTGTCTAAGCGTGCATTATACATTTGTCTTTCATAATCAACAATCATTACATAATCATTTTTATTTTTCAATTAATCAAACCTCATTAAATTACGATAGTCTCGAGATTCATCCTAAGATCGACATACCCCATATAAGTTACTCACCACAGATGTCTCTAAAGTCCATCTAATTAATCAAAGTAAATACCGAATCCAAGATTGTTATTTGTCTTGGATAGCACGTCATAAGTTATTAAATTTAATCTTTCATATATTATGTCTGATCCCATCTACTAAAATAGTGATTCTCTCCTAGGTCTGTCCACTAACAGTGATTCACCCAATTCATTAATAATTATGAACCCTTTATCATATTCAATTCACAAATCATTATGTCACAACAGTTTTCATTAACCATTAATTCATTTCATGTATGACCAATTGAACCCACAATCCAATGTCAATTAATGGGTGTAAAACATCATGTCTAGCACCCTCGTGAGTATTTGGAGCATTAGTCCTTGTCTCACAACCCATGGGTATTTGGAGCATCAATCTATGACCTATAAAAGAATATTTTCATGCAATCTGGGTGTAAAATGCCATGTCTAGCACCCTGTGAGTATTTGGAGCTTCAGTCCTTGTCTCACAACCCGTTTATCAATCATATGTATATATTTATCATTGGTGTAGAATACTATGTCTAGCACCCCGTGAGTATTTGGAGCTACAGTCATTTTCTCACAACCCGTTTATCAATCATACATATATATTTATCATTGGTGTAGAACACCATGTCTAACACCCCAAAACCATCCATTAATTAATTCATAAATTAATTGATCCAATCCATTAATTAATTCAACAACTAATTAATAACATAAATCACCCCTCAAATAAGTCAACAATTAATTTTCCATTCAACATAATAATAGTAAATAATTAATTAACAATTAATTATTATTAGCAAGACAACTAAATAATAAACTGAACATTTAATTATCCAAATTCTTTAACAAGTCTAAACTCTTCCACTCAATTAGTGATTCGTCCAGGACTTTAACAAGTTACATGTATGTTATAATCATCTCAAAACATGTTGAACAAAGCCCATATATTTAGCAACCATCTCACAAAGAATATCATATATTTTTAACAACTCCATCCAAGACAACTTAAGGCATGGAAAAATGATACGCATCAAAAGGTACCCTTGGCCAACAGTTGTAACAAACAATCAATTCACAATATTAATTTAATGCATGCAAATTAATTATTTCAACAATTAATTAATTAATTGATTAAATCTTATCTATTTAACCAACCACTAATTAATTAACCATTTACCATTTAACATGTAATAATTAATCCATCCATTAATTATTACCAGTTTCCAATATATATTCCGAACACGTCAAATATTCAATATTCTCAATAATCAGTAAAATACACAATTTTATTAAAACTAATGACTTGATAATTAATTCTACAACTAATTAACCTATTACCCATTATACCCATCCAAATCATTTAACAGTTTAATCATATCACTTTAACCAAATTAGCAAAACATGCTTAAAATCAACACATGTTCAAGTCCTCATTTATCTCATGTGGGCAGCATCATTTAATAACATCAAAAGTGTCATGCATCAAAATATCATAATCAAGGAAACTCACATTCTTAATTTATTTAAAGAATTTATAATTCTTAAATAAAGTTTCATGGATTATGGTTCCTACCTCAGGGTGGCACCATTTTAAATCCAAAGTGCTTTAATATACTTGGTGACAACCAGTCCACAACTGGTTTGCAATCACACGTGTGTGCACCTTTTATGTGTGTGTGTGTGTGCGTGTGTATCTTTCTTACACACACACACACACACACACACACACACACACACATATATATATATATATATATTCGCGCATTCTCCTTGCAAAAATATAAATAAAATTTAAAATATTAAACAGGTACTTAGAATCAAAGCAGTAAGGACCAACTCACCTCTAACTAGGTACCATGGACTCATATAAATTATCAAACCCTTAATTAAATGATGTGAAAAAATACCACGATTATATAACCTTACCCAAAACATGACTACAAAGAAAAAACGAACCAATCCACCTAACCTTTTTTGACAGATGCCGGAATACAGTTCAAAGGGTCTAGAGGAGCCCCTTGCATATCCCTAAACTGAAGAAACAAGGAAACCCAATAAAAACTGAACCTTAGGGTTTTGGATGAGAAAATAGGGTGACAGAGGAGCCAACGTCCAATGAGAATCTCAAAACAAATGCAGATAGACTCACCTCACTGAGATGGACAAGATTCGAGAAGACACAGGGAGGATTCGATCACGCAAAGAGGAGCCGGTGAGGGGGTTGTAGCGCACCTCAAAGGAGGGTTCTCATGCGTTTTTGTTGTTCCTCCAATATGGTGGTGCACCACCCTCATGTTCTCTCCCCCAATTATCAATTACACCCAAGATAAACTAATAGTCTTAATATAATGATAATAACATTTATTATTCTCATTTAATATAATGTTACTTCATTAAATAACCTTTAAATAAATGTTTCACAACTAATTCTGAAATCCCCCATTAATAATCCAATAAAATTAAAACAATAATAATAATAATATCCTTATTATTATAATAATTAAATATTTCTTTTATTTAAAAATAAAATAAATAAAAAATTCATTTTAAAAACTGGGTAACCGCACAGCTGACCCGCACAATTTAACTAACCATGCACAACCCAATATCTACATTTAAAATGGTTTAATTAAATTAAACCCAACTCCACATTTAATACTCATTTAATATTACCATTTAAAATTAACCTTCTTCAATAATGCCCAACTCCTCATTTACACATTTTTTAATTAAATTCATTCACAAAATGTTATTAAATAATTTCCTCACTTCATGTTTTTTTTAATTAAATTCTCTCAACAAAATTTAATTAAATTTAAAAACTCCAACTCATCATTATTTAATTAATTATATCAACACAAATTAATTAAATAAAAAACTCCACTTAGTAGCAATTAATTAAATTCTTGTTGACCTTTAACTTAATTAAATGAAACCCCAAAAAAATCCATTATTATTATTATTCGTAATAATAATAACAACCACTCATAAAACCATAATAATAATAATTGCATTATTATTATTATTATTCAACCTTAGATAAAATCCAACACCTGTTATTAAATAAAAACACTTCTTTATTAATTATGAAATTCCTTATTTAATTAGACATTTCTTTGAGATACCCAAAAGCCTCATTAATTTCACATAACTATTACACCTCATTAAACATCCAATTAAAATCGTTTAACATAAATGTCACACCCCATTTAATTAAAAACACTTCTTGATTCATTATTCTCTTAATAAAAATTTCATAATTAATTATGAAACTCCCAATTTATTACAATATCATTAATATGATAAAAACTCCAATCCATAACCCCTAATTTAATTTCCATAATAATAATTATTATTACATTCATAAAACTAAAATAATAATAATATCATTATTATTATTTTTCAAACTTTTGATAAATCCAACACCACTACTTAATAACAACGCTTCATTAAATCTGAAACTCCTCATTTTATTAAATGTTTCTTTGATAAGATCAAAAGCCACATTAAATTATCTTAAATGATACACTCCTTTAACATGAAGTTTAAATCTCAAAGAATTAAAATTATTTATGACACCATAATAATAATAATATTATTATTATTATTAGAACATTCCTCCATTTAATAATAAATGGTCCTTTAATAATTCTAAAACTCTTCATTTAATTAAAATGGTTCTTTGATAAACCCAAAATCCACATTAATTTCTTCAACTATCATTTAATTAATTCTTTATCATTCATTTAATTAAATAAACACAATAATAATAATAACTTCATTATTATTATTATTAAAACTTTATTTTAATTAATCACAATCGCTCATATAATATTATTTAATTAAATTAAATAATTTATTAAATAGGGTAAACCGCACGAGTTGGACCGTGTTTCAGATGCTTTCGTCGGGTCGCGCGCGTCTGTCAGCTTGTGCGCGACAGGAACGGCTGTTTTGTTTCCCCGCATTCCCTCTTTCCAAAGGCGGGCGGCATTCGCTCCTTATTCAAGGATGTCTTCTCATTGATCGAAACCGGGATGATGGGATGTCGGTTCTTCCTTCTGTGGATTCCTCCTCAGAACTTGTCACCTAGTCCAGGTCTCCCTCATAGATTTAATACGTTGTTCGTGAAGCTCTTCCCAGTTCCATGTTTCCATGGAAGCCGATTAATTACACCGCTCCTGTCAGGACATTCTAAGGGGTCCGGTCAGGGCGGCAACCTTCAGTTGAGGAGTAGTCACGTTGAGACATCATTGGCATGTCTGGACGCTGGGGAATTGGCGTGTCTTTCTTTTTTCCCTTATTATAGGTCTTCTCGAGGGCGTGGAAGCCTGAGGCATCCCACATAGAGTGCAAGGAATCATAATCCATAGGCATGTATCTGAGGTTTTCCTCAGCTTCCTGTGTTTAACACGGGGTATGCCACAAGTTTAACATCAATCGGAGATGGATCGAACTGATCAAAACACCGATAAAGGTGGACCAGATTGATAGACCCCCTTGAGGAATCACCGATATCGGGGCCATCACATGGTCGGCTTCCCGAATACCATGGGGGGAAATGAAATGAGACCATCGTAAGGGTGACAGTGAAGTTGGGCTTGAGCCTCGAAGAGACCTCCTACATATCCCCGTGGCAGGGAATCAAAGTCCACGTAGTTCAGGTTGGGTTTCGTCAGCGAACCGACGTGAATGGGATCAGGATGATCGAGTGGTGGGCTTGAACCTTGTGGAGGCTTCATACGTACCATGCCTTGACATCGATCAAAGTCCTCATAGTTCACTTGGGGCGTGTCAGTGAATCGACGTGAAGATGGACCTTGGTCCGATGGGTATCGTTAGCGAACCGACGTGAAGGTGGACCTTGGTCTGATGGATGTTGGGCTTGATCCTCAGGAAGGTTTTCTACGTACCATGCCTTAGCATGGATCAAAGTCCCCATATTTCGGGTTGAAAAGGGGTTGTTTAACTGACATGAAGGGGTGTCTGAACAACTAGATGGTGATATTGAACCTCAGGGAGGCTTCCTACGTACCATGCCTTAACGCGGATCAAAGTCCACGTAGTTTAGGTGTACAGTTTAACATCATGTAGAACGGGGCATTTGGGGCTTACACTCTGAGGCAGCCCAGGTTTTGGTGAACCGATGTGAATAAGGTCGGAACGACCGGGTGGTGGGCTTGAACCTCATGGGGCTTCCTACGTACCATTCCTTAACATGGATCAAAGTCCTTGTAGTTCGCTAAAAAAGGAGCCAGGTTTGATGCTCACTCTAAGATCACGTGATTCATGCTCGGTGTGAGAAACAATAGGTTACAGGGACCTGAAGATCACGTCGCAAAGGGTGAGTCTGTGGGAAACGAGGAGGGTATTATGCGTTAGGCGTCCTATGGTGCTGGGAATTACTACAGGATGGAGGCCCGAGGGTGAAAAAGCACAAAGGGGGAGGGATTTGGGACCGAGGAAAGGGGTGCCTCATCCTCTATCATGCCCTCCACTGGCCTTGGTGGTGGGGAAGTATAGAGGTGCATGGGTGCTACCTTCTGTAAGGAGTAATAAGGGATTACACCATGATGGACGCCCTTCCCCCATGGATAAATGCCACTCTGAGAAGGAGGATATCATCCCATGTGAGGGGTGATCCCATCCCCGTAGAGACGAGTGGGCGTAAATAATGTCCGAGCCGGGGGGACCCTGCATGCGGGGTACAGGGCCGGATCACAGTTTAATGTCATGTGTTGAGGATGAAGGTGATTGGTAGTTTAATGTCCTACAGCTCGGACGAGGTAGGTTTACTCCACACTACTAGGACTTACATAATCAGTACCCTCTTCCCCTTGTGGGAGGGAAGGTACCGACAATTTCGTGAAGAAGGGGGGTCACGGAGCGAACCATCGAGGGGTCCACATTAGCGTGGTTATGAAAAGAAGCAATAGCCGTTAACGTGCCTATGCGAAGAAGCTTTAGGAGAATCAACTCCATAGGCGGTATCATCCAGGGGACTTTGAAATCACATCATGCAGACCTGGAGGGCCGCATGGGAAAAGGATTCACCAAGCAGAGGGGCCCATAGGTAGGTAACTTGTGGAGCTCAATTGATCTGTATGGTGAAGGGCACTTGTGAAGGGGTGTGCTTCGTGAATTGGGATTCCTTAGCCTTAGAATGGGGCGGAGATGTAAGTGGGGGTTTCTTCGCGAAGTATAAGGGTGTTCGTGGAACACTGCCTCGCGGAGCATTGGTGCCTCGCGAAGCGAAGTGCCGCGAAGCAGTGTGCTTCATGAAGTACAGTGACCCTACCTTGGCATGTGGATCATGTGTACAGTATGGGTGTTTCACGAAGCATAAACACTCCACGACTTCCTAGGTCCCCTTGGGGATCCCCTTCCTTCACAAAATCCCTTGAGCTTCGTGAAAGGCATCCCTCTCAGAAGAGGGGATCAAAATGAGACAATGCAGAGGCACCTCACGAAGAAAAAATAACTCGCATAGCTCATGATTCACAGAGCAAAGGGAGCTTTGTGATTCAGGATCTAGGAAGGCAAAAGGTCAGATTTTTCATCTCATGGACTCAGGGGGAGCCGGGTATTTATAGGCAAGGGGCGCCATGGAGAAGCACTCGCGTGGTGCGAAGAGGGCTTGGATTGCTTCGCAATGAGTCATGAACGTCAACCGGGTTCACGGAGGGATACTGCCTCCTCTACTTGGCGGCGGGTTCGCGAACATTAGGGGTGTTCGCGGGGCTTCCTGCCTCTACTTCTTCACGGCGGGTTTGCGAACATCAGGGTCATTCGTGGGGATTCCCACCTCTTCTACTTCGCAGCGGGTTCGCAAACGTCAGGGCTGTTTGCGGGGCTTCCCACCTCTGCTACTTCGCAGCGGCCGCGTTTCTTGGGAGGGCTCCGCGTCGGGGCTTCGCGGGGCAGGCCTTGGAGCCTTCTTTTCTTCATTCTTTTCATCCAATATTTTGGCGCCAATAAATTCCCCCCTCAAACTTGGATCCATGGAGGGATCAAGGTTCGATGTTTGAGGGAAATCACCAAAATTATTGGCGGTTCGTGATGCGGGCTCGCGAAGCCGGCACGCGAGGCAGACAGGGGCCGCGTGGTTCGGACTTTCCTCGAAACTCCATGTGGGATGGACGCGCCGCGAAGCTCCGAGGTCTACCGCCTATAAATAGGGGGGCTGACCTCTCTTTTGTCCTTTGCCTTCTCCACGACTTTGTCCTTTTGCGCTCTCGATTCGTGAAGCTCCACGTACTCTGTGTCTGCCCACCAGGAATCAAGCTTCACGGAGAACTGCGAGTCTCCGACTCCACGACTGCGCCTAGAGAAAATCTTCTTGCAAGCTGAGGCCAAGCTCCGCGTCTTGGCTTTGCGACCGAGCTCCATGAACGAGCTCTGCGAATGAGATTTGCGACCCGACCTGAATTTTTTCTGAGTTATGAAACCCAATGGCCCATCAAGAAGTTGCGCTGGGGGTGCTCGTAGACGTCGCCTGGAGGGATGAAATGGCCAACTATCTGGGCCTGGGGGAGCTAATCCGAAGCTACTCGGACCATAATTCTTTGATAGAACTGCTATCAGAGAGCCAAAAGAACTGTCTGTTGTGCAAGAAGATGCCTTTGTATGGCTTTGGGCTGAGGGATGACGTCTTCATTCCTGAGGCGAGTAGGGACGAACCAGATTGCTGGTTCAGAAGCACGCCATGCTAGCATCAATGGTTCAGGGCGGCTGGCGGTCATGCTCAGGAGGACTTCACACCTGTCATCGCCGACTGTTTGTACAACCATCTGAAAAAAATTAACGGGAATCCATTGCAACCAGAGACGTCCCCTCCCATGTACCACACAATACTGAAGGCATCTTTGAGGGATCCGAAGAAGGGGTGGTCCGATGAGTGGGACCTGCGCCATGGCGGCAACTTCACCAATGATTGGGCATGGGCTTACTGGGTAGGTGCCTCATATGAGGATTTTGGGGCTGATCTGAGGAGAGTGGGTTTGTATGAGGTGGAATGGGCCTCCCAATTCCACAAATATTAACCGAAACAGCTGATGTCGGATCTGTTAAGCAGATAGTCGTCTAGTACCAACACTTTTCACCTGCACTATGCGGAGGTTGGCATCAGTCTGTGGGATGTCAATCAGATTTCGGGGGTCCCGATCTTGGGGGATATGTATGATGAGTTCCTCCCCATCATGAGCGCATGGGAGGATCTGGAACAGATGTCGTGGCTAGCACTGGCACTGATGGGACTGGTCCCCAGAGAGGACAAAGAAGCGGTGAGAGATGTCCACTTTAAGAAGTGGTTCAAGCAGCTCCTGAACTTCTCAAACGATTGAGAGTTTCCCTCAAGGCCTAAAACTTGTCTGAAGGGGGATCAAAGGGGAAAGGAGCACTCATATTGGCAGCTCTTGGAGGACAACTAGTGGAAGACCTGGGGTTTTAGTGTCAGCACTAAACACCAGCCGATAGTCAGGATGGCGGAATTTATCACGGCCCTTATCTATGGTTGGATCCTACCGGTGAGGGATACCAACATGAGGGTACGGCCCAGCTCATTCGTCATGGCGTCCATGCTGGCCATGGGAAGGTGAGTCAATATGGGGATTCTAATGCTTGCCAGATTGTACAAGATACTGTGGAACGTTAGCGAGGGCAAGAAGTCGTCGAGGATATGCGGACCCTTTCACCTTCTGTATAGGTGGATCGCGGTGCACATCAGGGGGGTTTATGAGTATCTGAACACCATATCGCCACCGAGGTTGAACTTTTGCCCATCCATCCTGAATGTTGTCGGGATATTCCCAATCAAATTGATCGTTCCCTTAGTACTGAACCGGGTGTGTAAGGCGAATGAGTTTAATTTCCACCTGTTTCCCATGCCAACAGGATTACTCACCAACGATAGTCAAGGAATGGAAGAGCATCGGTCCTATCTCCTGTCCTTTAGAGGTGGAGTTTTGGTGGCACGGGTGGACCGCAAGCCGCTCTATGAGTCGTACACCCCGCACCGGTTTGCGAGGCAATTCTGGTGTCTGCAGAGGCTGACCTCGCAGGTCTACTGGGAGGTACGCCACGAGGATCACCCATGTGTGATGAGGAATTTGTGGCTCATGTTCACACAGGAAGACGGAAAAATACGAATTTAATTGACTCCGCCTACTGCCGCTTTTGGACTGGTGAAGGAGTATTCCATCAGCTAAGAGGAAGCTTATCTGGGGGAAATGCTAAAGCAGCCGACTGTCCAGGCTGGTGATGGCATGCCTCCCATATCCTGAGGTCGGGGTCGGAGGGCGGCAAGGGTGTCTCGCGGTGGTGGGGCTACCGTTGCGGTGAGACCTGCACCGGTTGAGAGTGAGGCAGTGGCAGCGGATCCAACAGTAGTAGTGGACCCGGTGGTCCTGGAAGGGTAGAGCCATCCGGAGGGGCGGCCACTGAGGGGATTCCCCAGGATATCCACTCAGGCTCTGGGGAAGCGGCTGCATCATATCTACATGCCAGATAATGTTGTTTTCCTAAAGGCCTGGGACATTTGGGATGTCAACCGGTATTTTCTCAGCCTGCCTGAGATGTGTCAACACCTAAACCATCTCAGGATGGACCTACCGGGTATAGGCCCTGTCCGGGCTGGTTTCGCAGTGTCTCCGGTGGAGGCGGAGCAATATTTGGATGAGCTGGAGTACTACGTACATTCTAGTGGTGCCCCACGTCCGATTACAGACTGGGAAAGGGTACTGCTGAACCGGATGGTTCCCCAACAGTTGTCAGCCATTGAGCTGAGAGAGCATTTCCCCCTACTGGAAGAGTCAGGTGAATCCTCTTGGGGGGACGAGGCTGATGGAGGGAGCCTGTTAGAGGAAGGAAAAGTCGGAAATCAAGACTCGGATCTTGACAATTTTGTGGAGGATCTCGAGGTAATACTCCAAGTCTCTTTCTTCAAGGTCTGCTATCAGGTCATTATGGGCTTCTCACCAATATTTGAACCGTGCAGGAGGACCTGCTGCACAGACCTCGTTCTCTCCCCTCGGTGGGTGATGATGCAGAACCCTTAGAACTTGCACCTGTGGATGTGTCCAGTTCTGTGTCTGGTGGGGCTAGGACATCTGAAGTGGCTCCTCCAGAATCTCCAGACCTTCTGACAATATACGGAGGGCCATGTTTCGGGGTCGCATCAACATCAGCTCAGGAACGGCACCGGGAGTTAGATCTCGGTAAGTCCTCTCAACTGAGCTTATTACTGCCATACGTTAATCGTACCAACTGACGTCAGTTCCCTTCCCTATTACGTACAGTTCTTCGACTGGCATGGGCCGCTGCAGTGAGGCTAGTTGGTATTTCTGGCGGTGCCCCTCCCAGGGGTATGCCAGTAATGGTGGAGATAGTTACCTAGCCCACCCAAGCTGCAGCACTCCCTATCATTGGCGGGACCACCGGCGGGGCCGTGCCTGAGATCATTGAGGTAGGGTCCGATGATGAGGATAGACCAGTTGACCCGTGTCCTTCCATGCCTGATTCGATGCCAAATGCCGCACCTGATCCAATGCCAGATGTAGATCCTGCTGAAGATTTCCTGAGGGAGTATCCTGCATATGAACCCGCCAACCGTGCAGACTGGGATGAGATGGCCTCTGATGAAGAGGATAGCAACATATTCCACCACCGATCATGGAAGTTGATCATGCGCTTTATCGAGAAGACCCCCCATGAATTATGGCTGGACGAAATGGACAGGCTTCGCTCGTGGCTGCGTGATCTGTGTGCTGGGGCAGTTGGTGCCCAGCGTACTCATATACTCATCCGGGATCTCATGGCGGAGAAGATCTGGGAATATGATTGCATCCTCAGTGTGGACTGGCATTGGAGGAAAGAGACGAACACCAAGAAACTTCAGGAGGCTGAAGATGAAGTCCAGCAGCTATAGATCTGGGCAGACGAGCACTCTGCCTCTCTTAAAAAACAATTGGAGTTGATCTCGTGATTGAAATCCCATCTGGAAGAGGTATAAGAGCATCTGAGGCAAGATTCTAAAGAAATGGTCGTCATTCAGGTTGACATAAAGTGTTCCCAAACTGGGGTTGATGAGTTGCGCCCCTTCGCTGTTGAGGAGGAGCAGGAGCTGAGCCGGCGATAGCAACTCCTGGATGCCACAAGTCAGAGGGTGGCGGAGATGCAACACTCTTTCAATGGGTTCAACCCGTCCAAGGTAGTGATAAACCCACGAGTGCTATAAGAATCACAAACTCTCAAACGTACTTTCATGTTTTGATTTTGAATACATGAGTTTCATTATCGAGACTGTCTTTATATGCGTCTGTTACATTCATGAAATGTCCGATGGTCAGTCCCTAAGCTCACGCTGGTTGAGCCCAATGTGAGAAACAAGGGGTGACTATCATGTTATTCCATATAAACATAATGTGTCAACCAAGCTCCGAGTATCCGGGGTTTACGTAACCAGTCCGGATCTTTCGAGAAGACATGGGAGGGGCCCGATCGGAGGATTAGGACCTCAAAAAAATTGATGAGTTGTTTTTATGATGTGCTCTGGTGCACGAGCGGTGTAATTCTAGGGGCGTTGGGATTAGTCTGAACATAGGGAAGTGGGAATTGTACCTCACGATACCCGGAATTCGGAACACCAGGTATGGCGTGACAATAAAGGATAACTGTTGACCGTGTTCAAAACCCAGTATCCTTATCGTCTATGCCGAAAACGGAGATAACAAATGAGGTTCAACCATTGACTATGTTCAAAACACGGGACTAGACTCAAAATTCTATCTTTTAGTCTTCCAAAATGTTTTCCCAGGATGGTAGGCGGGCCATAGGCTGAAAATCCACACTGTTCGGGGGTTCCTCCAGACATGAAATAGGACGAGGGTCCAAATAAGGGGGTCACGCAAAGCATGTAATGTAGAGTGAGGGTTTGTTTGGGAATAATACAACACTCTTGAAATGATTCCACCATGGAAGGAGCACACTGGATGGGCGCATTGGTTTGATCATGGATCATTTCTTCTTTCAGACAGGACCTCTCTGGTGAGGGATCCATTGCTTCCCAATGTCATCTTGAGGCATACTGAACTTGTTCAGGGTAGAGTTATAGTTACATGGTTCCCCCTTGAGGGGTAAGGCCGTGGGCCAGAAATGGGGAGGAACAGGATCTTAGGATTCCTGAGGTTGGACCCGAGGTGAAATGTATGGGTGTCCCTACGTATCCCATGAGGATGGGAATCAAGCCGTACGTAGTTCTAGAATGAATATCCTAGGGAGTATGTGGTGTGGTATCTATAAAACTGATGTGAATGAGGACTTGAAGTCCAAATCACACCACATATCCCTGGAGGAAACTCTTTAGGTTGAGGGACCAAGAGTGAAAATTAGGTTGGGCCCGAAGCAAAGTGGTTGGGCATTCGTACGTACCCCATGAGGATGGGAATCAAGTTATACGTAGTTATGAAAGTGCAGTTTAACGTCATGTGGGATGATGAGAAACTTTTCCGTGTTGGTACACATCCAACCGAAACTACTAAGCCCACGTGAGTCATGCTCAGTGTGGGAAACAAGAATTAATGGTGGGACTTTCCCGATGTAGGAAGGGGAATGTTAGGATGAAGGGACACATGGTGAATACCATCCCAATGATGCTGACCCGTTCATGTAGTGCACCTAGACGCACGAAGAGTTATATCAGAGTATGTCATAATTCCACTTGAACATGAGGAAGTGGAAATGTTTGAATCATGAAGCTCGAAATCTGGACCATAATGATGGCGGCGTGATGATGGAGGATAGCCGTTAACCGTGGCGGAAACGTAGCATCCACATCGTGTTAGCCTGGAATGGAGACAGATAGATGAGGGTCGACCATTGACCATGTTTGAAACACGGGACCATGTTGAAAATTTTGTCAGAGACCCGTAGGGATGTTGGACCGACATGATTAGAGAGCCCTTAGGTCCAACATCCATGGAGATCCCTTAATCCTAGCATCCATGTTGTCTAAGGGTCCTTTTGGATGTGGAAGAGGATGAGGATCCAGATAGAGAGCTCACAAATCCTGGACATGGAATGAGTGGAATTTATCCATTAAGATTCCACACTTAGAGATCTTTTTCAAAACTCATCTGAATACGTTAACGAGACGTATTAGGTAGAGGGAGTCAAGTCCCTTCCCATAGGGGGATCTTATTTTAGGGTCGTAGAGTTCGGACCATGGATGGGAGGAAACACATGAGGCACGTGTTGGGGTAACTCAAGTACCTAACATGAATGGGAACCAAGGGTTCCGACAACCATGTTCTTCTCGGAGAGTTTTAGGTCGAGCGACCGAAAACGAGAGTTTAGCTGGGCCTAAATAAAAATGCAAAGGCATTCCTACGTACTCCATGAGGATGGGGATCAAGCTGCACGTATTTCTAGAAGAGGTATTAGTTTAAGGTCTTATAACTCATACCATGAATGGGTAAGAAGAGCAGGGGACATACGGTAAGGTGGTTACAAATCCTGACAAGCCCTACTTACAACGTGCTCTCTGGGGAAGTGTCGAGTCGAAGGACCGAACACGAAAGTTAAGCTGGGCCCACGGAGAATTGTCCGGGTGATCTTACGTATCTCATGATGATGAGAATCAATTCATGCATAGTTCTAGAAGGTGGCACAGTAAGGTACCAATTCCAGGGAGAAAGGGGAGTGTGGGCGTGGCCCTTGCACCAAAATAAGCGTAATTTGATAAATCTTGTTTTTCCTTTAAGGTGAGTGTTTTTTTTATAAAGTGACAGGCCTAGGGTAGTAAGCCCTGGTGTCTCCACAAGAATAGATTTTTAGTAGGCATTGACAAATGGCATGGCGTATTACCAATACCCAACGTGATGTCCTCTGCAACGAGGTCACCACAATGCAGTACCGTTTTTCATCATGCGGCTAGGACGATAATGTCACGGTTTAGGGTCGTGTGATAGAACCAAGCTTGCATTTAAAATCATGCAGTGCAGACGTAGCAGAGACGATTCTAGACGGGTAATGTGTATGGTTCCATGAAACATAACCGATGTGGATGGGGACATGATCTCACATCACACCGTATACAATTCTTAGATAGGAACCTTGGGCCAAGGGGCCCAACTTGGGGTGAGAGTGAAAGGGGCATGAGGAACTAGATCACAGCTGATCTGGACTCAGAAACAAGGTGTCTGGGTGACCCATCGCATTCCATGGGGATGAGGATCGAGCTGCACATATCCCTTAATGAAGATATTAGTTTATGGTCTTAGAGCTCGGACCGTGGATACCCCGAAGGACGCTGTATAGCAGCTTTGTCCCCCTGACGTGTAGAGGTGAATTGAGGGATAGCGCCCAGAGTGTTGAGATTCCACCTGGACACGATGGGGTAGAACATAATTTGAATCATGCAACCAACATTCAAGGTCTGAAAGGGCTGGCGTGACGACGGAGGATTACTGCTGACCATGTTCGCAACACAGTATCCTGTCACATTATCCTGAAATGGGGACAAACAAATGAGCATAAACTGCGGACCATGTTCTCAACGCGGGATTTGTATCATTTTTCTTTCTGAAACCCTCAGTGGCATTGGCCCGTAACGGTAGGAGATCCCTTAAGCATAGTATCCATGCCGTTCGGGGGTCCCTTCGGGTGTGAAAGGTGATGGAAGCCCTAATAAAGAGACAAAAAGCCTGAAAAGCGGGTGGAAACAAGTCCCAGTAGAGTCCGATGCTCCATGTGACAAACCAAAGTACCCTTAGGCACATTGGTGGACCGCCAAAAAGGGTCGACGAAGTGGCTCAGAAAAGGTAGGCCAATGTGGGATGGAGATTTCCAGGGGATGGGGCTGGACCCAAAGCATAGACCTTCGGGTGTTCTTACGTATCCCATAAGGATGGGAATCAAGCCACACGTAGTTCTCGAAGACCCCCAGGGGACAGAATACCCTAACGAGGACATGTACGGCGTGGCAAGCAACCCGACGTGAATGAGGACATAATCGCATACCATGTCGCACAATCCCATAAAAGAGGACTTGGTCCAGGGGCCCGAAAAGGCCAAGGGACCTTGGTCCGGAAGGCCTGACCATCTTGTAGTTTATCGTCTTGCAACAAGGACGAGGGTCGGGGAATAGGATTCCCTGGACAGGGGAGGTGTATGGAACGGCCAGTAACTTGACGTGAATGAGGACGTAATCCCACACCACACCGTAGACTCCGAGTATGACTTGGGCCAAGGGTCCCGAGAAGGCCAAGGGGCCTGAGGCTGGGCCTCGTTCAGGAAGTCCTGACAAGCTTTCAGTTTATCGTCATACAATGACGACGAGGTCCGGGGGCCTGGAAAGGCTAAGGGGCCTGAGGCTGGGCCTCGGTCAGGAATTCCTGACCATCTTGCAGTTTATCGTCATGCAGTGAGGATGATGGAGGATAAGGTATCTCATTTGGGGATCTGTATGACGCGGCGGATAACCCGACATGAATGAGGACATAATCCCATACCACACCGTACAATCCCATAAGAGAGAATATGGGTCGGGGGCCCAAAAAGGCCAAGGGGCCTGAGGGTTGGCATCGCCCATAGGAAGTTTGTCGCTTGGAGATACAACGGGGCAGGATTAACCACTGTGCTCGATGCTTGGGGCATCTTGGGGTGACCCCAATGATCCAGGACAACTGTTGACCATATTCGAAATGCAGCATCCCTATAGTGACCTGAAAGGGGAGAAACAAATGAGCGTCGACCGCTATCCATATTCAAAATGCGGGACCTGTATTAGTTTGTTGTTCGAAATCCTTGAGGGAGTTGGCCCAAAATGGTAGGAGGGCCCTTCTGGATGGGGAAGGTGATGGATTCCCAGTCAAGGAGTGGGTAGAGCATAGTTGTACCCATCTATGAAAGAGGAGAACATCTCCATGGAGGGGGACATACATCCGGGTCGAGGCGTGCTCGACGTGAATTGGGAAAAAATTATGCACCCTGCCATATGTCTTGACCTGAGGGGAAGATTGTGGCTTTTGGGATGAGCCAACAGACAAAATTTTCGGGCGTTCCTACGTATCTCATGCGGATGAGAATCAAGTCATACGTAGTTCTTGAAGGCCATGCAGTTTAACATCATGCGATAAAGACGGTGGAGGATAGAAGAATGGGAGTGGGCACATGGTACGACCATTATAATCCTCGTATGAGTGGGGCTAAGGAAGCCTACTCTACATCATTCGAGGAATCTCCGAGGAAGATATACCCAAGGGGGGATAGTCAAAGAGAAGAGTTTGGGGCTGGGCTCAAAATGAAGCGTCAGAGCGTTCTTACGTATCCCATGAGGATGGGAATCAAGCCACACGTAGTTCTAGAAGCACAGTTTAATTTCATGTAGGATGATGAAATGCATCTCGTCTGGGGATACGTATGGTACGACGAGTAACCCGTCGTTAATGAGGACATAACCCCATACCACATCATACAATCCTACTAGAGATCCTAGATCAGAGAAAGGCCATAGGGCCTGAGGCTGGGCCTCGGTTAGGCAGGCCTAACCAGCTTGCAGTTTAACGTCTTGTAGTGAGGATGAGGGAGATCTTAGTTTAAGGTTATAGAGCTCGGACCACTGTCCAGTTTACTGTCATGTGGGACAATAATGAGCAGTTTAACGTCATGACAGACGATGATGTAGGTTAACATCATGCAGGATGATATTGTAGTTTAAAGTCATGCAAGACCGTCCAGTTTAAGGTCATGTAGGATTGTACAGTTTAAGGTCGTGAGGGACTGGGGTGCAGTTTAGGGTCATGCGGGACCCGGGGGCTCAAGCAAAGTATTGCTTGAGGAACTTTGAATTGGTGGGAGGATTTATGTGCTCACCATCCATGGTTACCAAGGAGTATGCTCCATTGGGGTAGACCTTATGAATGATGTAAGGTCCTTCACATTTGGGCTCCAACTTGGGTGATTTCCTTCTGGGGATCATTGGCACTCGAAGGGCCAATACCAGGTCACCTTGCAAAAATGAGCAAAGGAGAACCTTCTTGTTGAAGGCTCTGTCTATATTGTTCTGATGCCTTTCCAGACTGTGTAGGGTACGGAGCCTGTTCTCATCCATTGCTTCCAATTAAGCTAAATGGATTTCGGCCACCTTATCCGGCACCTTCTGGTCATAGACTACAGTGTGTAGTGATGGCAGCTGGATCTCGATGGGTAGGACGGACTTGGCCCCATACACTAGGGAATATGGGGTCACCTGGGTGGAATTGCGAGTCGTTGTCCGATACGGCCAGAGGGCATTTGGGAGCTTGTCTGTCCAACTCTTCTTGTTTTGACCAACCATTTTCTGCAGAATGTTAGAGAGGTTTTTGTTGAACACCTCTATCTTTCCATTTTCCTACGCATGACAGTGATAGGTATGGTTCGAATGGATATTGTACTTGGCGTACAATTTCTTCAGCTCAGCTTCTCGGAAGTTGGTGCCGTTATTGGTGAGGATAGCGTGAGGGACTCCAAACTGGTGGATGATATTGGAGCTCATGAAGTCAACGATGAAACGGGCCTTGACCTCTTTGAGTGGAACTGCCTCTACCCACTTGGAGAAGAAATTTTTAGTAGTCAGGATGAACCTACACTGGCGAGCTTTCGCTGGTGTATATGGTCCCATGACAACGATTCCCCACACAAAAAATGGCCAAGAGTACTTGGTGGAGTGGAGAGGCTATGGAGGCCGATGTAGGAAGTTAGCATGAACTTGGAACGCATGGAATCTCTTGGAAAAGACAATACAATCATGGATCATAGAGGGCCAGAAGTACCCCAGTCTCCGGATCTGATGGGACCGCTTCGTCCCATCCTGGTGGGCACTGTAGGATTCGGCATGCACCTCTTGTATGACCTGAGAAATCTCAACTCCTTGAATTAAATGGAGGAGAACACCATCAAAGCCCCGCTTATAGAGGATCTTCTCAAGACTAGGACCACTCTGGAGGGTAAACTGTAGTGCATGGCATCGGATTTTCTCACGCTCAGCCCGATCATCTGGGAGGAAACCATTTTGGAGATACTTGAAAATAGGTGCCCTCCAGTCAGAAGTGGCCTCAACCACTGCATCTGAAGGACATGTGGCCTCTGAAGTGGAGGGCCCGGTGGTAATATGGCCTACCCACGGGCCATCTTCATCCTCTAGGGTGACGGGGGCAATGACTCTTTGGTGTGACACATGTATAATCAGATCATCCTGCTCGGGTTCCTAAAGTGATGCATCTAGGCCGGCCAGAGTGTCCGATCGACCATTCTGTGACCGAGGGACATGGGTAACCTCTGGTCGAGAAGGTAACCGGGCCATTAGATGGAGGGTGGACTCCAAAAATGGCATGATCTCTGGTTTTCTGACAAATAGTCACCATTGAACTGCTTGATGACTAGTTTGGAATCCCCTTTCACATGCAAATGGGGAACATAGATCTCAAGGGCCATCTCGAGGCCAGTGATGAGAGCCTGATACTCTGCCTCATTGTTGTTTCAACCTTCTAACGACAGGAATGAGTATGGTGTAACAGATTGCACTAGGATGATGAAGATGATACCCAGACCCACTCTGTTGAGCCTAGGTTCATTCAGCCTCCTCCCAGTGGGGCTCCGGGAGGCACCATCGAAGTTCATTTTCCAACATGAGATGACATGATCGACTGAGAGTATTGCCTCATTGGGAAAATCCAGGTCCAAGGATTGATCCGCGGAGGTTGGATGGGCGGCTAGGAAGTCTGCCAATGCCTTCCCCTTGATAGCCTTCTGAGGCACGAACCTGATGTCGAACTGCTGGAGGATCACCACCCACCGCGCTAGCCATCCAGTCAACATGGGGCGGTTCAGAATGTACTTCAGTGGGTCCACCCGAGAGACCAACTGTACCTCATGGTGCTGCAAGTAGTGTTGCAATTTCTGTATAGAAAACACAAGTTCAAGGTAGATTTTTTCGATAGGGGAGTATCTGGTCTCTGTATCGAGGAGCATGCGGCTGAGGTAATAGAGGTTGTTCTCTATCCCCTCATTGTTCTTCTGGGTAAGCAGGGTGCCGAGAGACCGTTCTAGATCAGTCACATAAAGGACCAAAGGCTTTCTGGAGACGGGTGGCATCAGGACCGGGGGATGGAGCAGATACTGCTTGATTTCCTCGAAGGCGGCTTGACACTCTTCATCCCATTCATAGGCGGAGCCTTTCTTCATGAGCCAGGAAAAGGGATTACACTTGCCATCCAGATTCGCAATGAATCGGCGTATGTAGGCTAAGTGGCCTTGAAGGCCTCGAAGCTCGCGAATATTACTTGGGGGAGGCATATGGCTAATGGATTTGATCTTCTCTAGATCGATATCAATGCCTCGGTATCTGAAAAAAAAAGCCAAGAAACTTCCCGGAAGTGACCCTAAAGGCACACTTCAACGGGTTCATCTTCAGGTGGCGGGAACGGAGGAAACCAAACACTTTCTCAAGGTCGTTGAGATGGTCCTGGAACTGGCGGGATTTAACCACTAGATCATCCACATATAATTCCACCATTGTTCCTAGAATTGTCTTGAATATGCGGTGCATGGACCTCTGATAGGTGGCACCTGCATTTTTTAGGCCGAAGGGCATAACCCGGTAATATAAAGTACCTTGGGGGGCCCTGAAAGTGGTGGACTCTTCATCTTAGGGGGCCATCCAGATGTGGTTGTACCCGGAATACCCATCCATGAAGGAGAGGGCTTGGAACCCGGCCATGGTGTTAATCAATAACTATGTCACCAGGAGGGGAAAATCATCCTTCGGACAGTGGTGGTTGAGATCACGGAAGTCGATACAGACTCTGATCTATCTGTTATTCTTCCTGACTGGCACAATGTTGGCTAGCTACTTGGGGTACTGGACTTCCTTGATGAATTTGTCTTTGATAAGCTTGTCAACTTTTTCCTCAACCATGGCACCCTGAGAAGGGTGCATCTTTCTGGGAGACTTTTTGAACTTGCGATGGTTCGTCGGGAGACCAAGGCGGTGGACGGCTACTTGGGGATCTAGCCCTGGCATCTCTTCGTAACTCCAGGTGAACACATATCAGTGTTTCTTAAGGAAGTTCACATACCGTTGCTGCTCTTTGAGGGACATGGAAGCACTGATCAATGTGGGCCTAGGGTCTACCTTGATGCCAAGGTTTACCTGTACCAGTTCATCGACCGTGGTAGAAACACCTTCTTCAAAGGTAGGGGAGCATCCTCTAGGTCCTCTTCTCCGCTTGTGGAGGGATCTTCTATGGGGAAGTTGTTTTTGGGCCATCAGACTCTGATGGGAGGCTGGTACCATCTTGGGCGGCGGTGGTCAGCACATCAGGAGATTCATGTGTCATTGAGACCATAGCGATGAAGGAAATTGACCCAATCCCATCTGGTCTTTGGCCCAAAGGGCCACGCTTGATGATATCAAAGCAGTAGTGGCGTGTCATCTTGAGCCAGTTAATTCCATCCCGGAGGAATAGACACATATGACGCACCCCCATTTCCATGGGGTGGATATCCTGATACCATACAGGGGTAGGAGGTTTCGGGATCACCTGAGCCTGGTTGGTGTAGGAGTACGAGGTGATTTCCCACCGTCGCTTGGACCTGGGAATATGCCTTCCTCTCGTACCTGAAACGACAAATAATTTCCCCATTTTGGGGGTCATGGCCTCCAACCGATGTATCGGGAAGATGTAGGTGTCATCCAGACCTACCCAGGGATCGCTTGTGATCGGGGCAGGTTCATCCTCACTTTCCAGGATTTTCTTATCCTTGCTCTTATAATATTAAGTGTCTAGATAGTGGGATTCACAAGAGGCGAAAGGAGATGAGTCTCCTTGGATCATGCCTACTTGACCATTGAGGGAGTATTTGAAGCATTGGTGATATGACGAAGGGACCGTTTCATGCAGGTGGAGCCATGGCATGCCCATCAATGCGTTGTATGCGGTGTCCTGGGAGACAACCATGAATTCGGTACTGGCTGTTAGGCCGCCAAACTGGGTCTTCAAACGGATCTTGCTGACTAGGGTCTGCTCAATCCTGTCATATCCCTAAATTATTATGTCGAAGGGAGTTAAATCGTCCTCAGACAAAACCATCTTCCAAAGTGTTTGAGTCGGGATTAGGTTAATCCCAGAACCTATGTCAACAATACTGCAATGGACTTCCATGCCATTGAACTAGCCAGTGATGTACAGTGGGTGAATGTGCCCCTGTATGGGTGGGTCTTCATATTCACCATAGAATGAGATAACTGCCTAAAACTTGGCATTCTCAATTGTCTCAGCATGGAAGGCTTCTGCGGATTCTACCTCTGTCTCAAACTAGAGGGGGCTCCTTAGGGCCTCGGCAAGCGCCTCATGCATTTATGACAATAGGAGAAGAGACTGAAGAATATAAAGCCTCTTCGGAATGCTGGAAAGGTGTTTCAGAACATCATACTTCTGAGCCAGACGCGAGCCTCTGCCTGCAGGAGGCCGCTCTGCAATTGAAGGCACGGTGGGACCTGCCGGCTGGACCGGTGGCTAGCTAGTGCTAGGTATGTCTCGTTGCTCACTAGTCAAGGCCTAAAGAGTAGATGTAGGATGAGGACTGTACAACTGAGATTGGCCTGTAGCAGGGTGATACTGGTCGCGGTACGGATGAGGAAACTCTGCCTGATCCAATAGCACAAATGGCGGTGGAGGTAGATCTGTGGACACCATATGATGAGGCTGCACGTGTTGAGATCTATGCTGGGGTTGCTGCCTGGTCTCTGTGGCATGCACGTCCTAGTGGAAAGTGTCAGCTGACATGCCTTGATGACCCATATGTTCATGGCTCCACCACCGTTGGCATCGGCTGGGGATGTTGGGGAGGTTTTCCTGGCGTTCCCCTTCGTCGGGAGTCGTATAGGGGTTTACCAACTCAACGGTGTTAACCGAAGCATACCCTTGACTGTCTCTTGAGGATTCATCCACCATTGGGAAGATTCTGGGAGGAATCCCCATCTCAGGGGGCATGAATTCACCGAGAGTACGGGATGATGACAGTAGTGGTGGTGCGCGTTTCTTCTTCTTACGTCGCCGCTTCTAGCCCTTCTAGGAAGAGGCCGGCTTAGATGATGGTGCAGAGGTACCAGTTGCATCTTCTGTAGGCTCTAATAGATTCAAGCATACCCAAATGATGCCATGGGCACGAGCAACCATTTTATGGGCCATCCAGTCGTCGTACTTCTGGGATCTGTGCCCGGGAACCTGCTGCCACTCGCCTCCGTCGTCGCTACCGCTTTCTGACTTCACAAAGACACCTGCCACTTATGTCAGGGCTGGACCCAACCTAACTATGTTGTTGACGACCTGGTCTTGGATCTAGTCTTTAAACACATATAACTTCTTGAGGGTGTGCCCCAATATCCGATGATAGGGGCAGTAGTTGGGGCGATCAGTGAGATTCACCTCGGTCGGCCTTCTGCACTCGGGTAAGCGCACAATCCCCTGCTCCAGGGCACTACGAAAGTAACTGGAAACCTGAAACTCGTGAAATGAGTAAGTCTGGTGCCTTCTTTCTGGATAGGGGGATCTGGGAGCCTGACCCTAACGAGGGGTCGGAGGGGCCTGTCGAGGAGGTAGAGCCTGATTGTCTCGCTTAGGTGGTGGTGGCGCATTGTGTGGGGGAATCTTCCGATTCTGAGGCAGTCCCTGCTGGGCAGGAGGTTGTTCCTGAGGTGGAGGGCCCCTGCGAGGTTGTGGAGTCGGGGATATTGGAAGAAATTCTAGCTACCTGTGGGCCTCTATATGGGGCACCGCGGTAGGCTCAGCTCTGGAAGCTCTTTTTGTTGGGATAACAGGGGGCAGCGGACGTGCCTGACTAGCCTATTGTAGAGCTTCCTCGAGGCACTGGGCCTTATCTGAGAAGTCCAGAAACCCCCCAAGGTAATTCTGAGTGATCAGGAAAGGAACTAGTTATGCCTTGATGTTCCCCATGCACATCATCAGTAATTTCTTCTGAGTCAGCGGCATATCGAGGGAGTATGTGAGCCCCTTAAACCGAGCGATGAAGTCTGAGACTCTCTCATCAGGCCTTTGTTTGCAATTGAAGAGGTCTGCGATGCTGGTCTTTAGTGTGGTGGAGATGAACTGGTATAGGAATTATCGGCAAAGATCCTCCCAGCCGGTCACCGATCTGATAGGGATTTGGCTGTACCAGACGAACGTAGGGCCCTCCAATGTCTACATAAAAAATCAGATCTTGGAGGCTTCCTACTGTGTTGGAGTTCCCAACATGGGGCCACACCTGGAGGAAAAGTGGGCTAGGTGATGTAGCGGGTCCCCAGTCTCATTAAAGGGTGAGAAAGTGGGATTTCCAAAACCCGGGGGTGCAGGCATATCATCCACCCATGCCGGATACAGCTTTCCATCTGGTGGGACTGCCACCTGCCGTGTTTCCAGCGCCTTGAGGCGGGCGATGAGTGTTGCTATAGGATTTTCCAGGCGAGGTTCCCTATCTTGACAGGGATCCCTAATCACGAGTGAATTGTTGGGCTCTTCGACACAGTAGGTGGGATCAACGGCTCGTGGAGCGACGGGCAGAGCGGCCTGAGGGGAAGCTAGAGGAACTCAGGACGAATTCCTCAGATTACTGCACCCCTCGGGAGGGTTTAGTGAGACGTATCATGCCCTATTTCCATGAGTTCCGGCTTCAGCCTTGTCTGCAGAGGCGGTATAATTAGGGTTGCTTGGAGGCACCTCTCCAGGGGGAAGTTGTTCCCGCCCCTGTTGCCCCGACCTAGGATTTCCATAGTCAGGTCGCCACTCTATAGCGTGCTCAGCCAGGAGTTCGTCAACCAACCTCTTCTGCTCAGTGATCTGTTGGCACAACGTGGCCTTATCAGGTTCTTCGTCCATCTTCTGCACTGAGGTAGATGGGTCGGAGTGCTTGACAGCTCTGACATGTTCTTTACCCTTACCAGAATTCAGACTGAGTACCAGCAACTCGGTGAGCGCAGGAAGACCTAAGAGGTTCCTATGCTGATGAGTAATCCTCCCTGATGGGTCCAACAATGGTGACACATCTTCTGGGGGTAAGTCTCCATCAAGTAATTCTAGGTTTTCCTCCTTGTCCACGACGTCGGTCACGTGGACTGTGACCCTTCTTGGGGGCATGTCCTCAATGTCGCATAACGAGTCGGGCTGCCACCGGATGGGACTAAAGAGAAGGGCGGCATACTGTCCCCAGCCATGGACTTTCACATGGTGGGTAGCTTCCCTGATGATTTTTCGGAGTACTTTGAAACTTTGAATGCACTTTTTTTGGAGGGTGATTTGGCGACCTGGTGACTCAAGGCGTTGAGCCACAGGGAGTGCTGCCAAATCGACCAGACGGCATTGTTTTCTGATTTCCTCAAAGTGCACTTGGATCCTAGGGTACACCACCCGATGATAACGAAGACTAAAGTGAGTCACCAATAGGTTTTGGAAGAAGCACTCGACTTCCTCTGGGTTGAGGGATTCTGGCACACAAAAGTTTGATGTTGCCGTAGGCCAGAACTTCTTCGGGAAGTGGTCCACCGCAAGAATGTTCCAAAAGCTCCTGGGCTCGGATTCAAGGTCTAGCCCCATATTTCCCCACTCGTCAACCAGAGGTGGATGAGGAACCGGTAGTGGTACTGATGTAGACCATTGGGACAGTAAACTAGGCGGCAGAGAATACGGCGAACGATCCAACTGACCGCTGAATCCCGGGACATCCTCCGAAGAGCATGGTGACCTGACCACAATGTCACGATACGACGGGTTGACAGCCACAACTTCTGGTGCAGGGATCGCAGTTACCGGCACTGGATCACGTTGTTGCTAAACCACTTTCGGTCCCCAAAATATCTCTCCATGATCTCTAGTCGAGCTAGAGGGCGCTTCTGGTGACAAAGGTGGTGATTGCATGGTCGGAACCTATGGGACTCCCAAAATTTATTCCTTCTGGATGTACCTACGAAGAGAGGCGGGAATCCGGTGGAATTCACATTCTGGAAGGATGAGGCTGACATGCCTTGTTCCTAACCTGGTCCTTGACACAGAGGACTGAGGGGAAGGTTCCCCAGTCGAGTCGTATTCTGCTTCAGAATCCGAGAAGCGGTCCGGTTTGATCTCCGTCCGGGCCTTCCCAGGATTATTCTTGTGGCGGCGACGACCCGCCTTCTGGCCCCTAGGCGGCTCCTCGGGACAAGGATGATTCCCAACATGTGGTCTTGGGGTTGCGCTGGTGTCAGGAAGGAGAGGGCTTCCACTTGAGACAGTTGGGGTGCGAGGTGCACCGGGACAAATATCGAAGGGGACATGGGGAGAACCTCCATGAATAGCACCTTCACCCCATTGGTTTCCAGGGTGAGGAGGACCTTTTCCAGCTTCAGAGAGAACGTAGGGAGGATCCCCACCTTGGAGAGGGACCAGAAGGGCGATGCTTTCACATCGACAGTCAGGGGCAGGATGCAGAATTCCATACCCAGTGTGGTGGGCATGGGAAAGGATTTCGTGCCGAGTGTCACTACTGCGGGGTAGGCTTTCATTCAGGTTGGGGGTAGCACAGGGAATACCTCCATGATGAGCTTCGGGGTGGGTAAGGCCCATGATTTATGGAATAATGGTATGGGGAGGACCTTCGTACGGGGTGACATCACCACGGGTTGGTTCGTGGTGATCACCACTCATGCCTGTGACCCAAGGAGTCGACCTAGCCTGCATGTGGGGCGGTTGGGGCCTCAATACGGTCCGGGCATACAACTGCCCCTACTCAGCGTATGTAGGGGGTGATGGTTCATGTCGGCGGTGGCTCGGGCCACAGTAGGTGCTGATGTTGATGCCCCCTGACGGGCATCTTCCTCATCCCACGCCCGACGCTGGCGTCAGGTGAGCCGGGCCGGTACCAGTGGCACAGGTAGGTATTCTACCTACTCTTCAGCTCAGGGAGACGGGTGGCAGCGCTGGCGCAGCCTGGTGGGGGCCCTTTCTGGGAACCCCTGGGACGGAACTCTGGTCAGGCGGGCCCGATCATCCCCTAACTCATTGGCTCAGGGCATGGAGTCGTCGAGGCGTTCCGGGGACAGGATCCCGAAACGATTGAAGGTTGGAGTGGGGATCAGCGGCTCCCTGTGCGGCCCTCATTGGCGGCATTGATGGTGAGGCATGGACGCCTCCAGGTCTAGTCGGTCCATATCCTGGATTGGGATTATTCCCTCATCCTCGTAACGACGTGCGAGGTTGTTAATAACCCTTCGTTGGATGACTTCTGATGGGGAGAGGGGGTGTGGGCACCCCACGTTCGTGGATGAAGACGTCGTTGTGGCAGCAGTGGAGCCACACGGAGCAGTTGTGATGGTGTTTCCCCTGCACCTACATAGGCAGGTGGGCGGTGACCGTGTCCTTGTAGCAGTAACCTGATTCCTGGGAAGCAGGGAGATCAACTCATTAGCGCTGTGAGAAAGAGAAATCGACAACTAGTGCCCCAGCGTCATCCCCTCTTCTGTGGTCGGTAATAGGGATCCATGCCGACAACGTTGCAGAACGGAATTCCCAAACTTCTACAGCCCCAACTTCTGGTGAGTTTCATGTCAGGCCCACTATTTTCTTGGTGGGACCCGGTGCCAGATAGCTGGATCCGGTGACACGTCAATCTACTAATGTCTCGAGCGCTACTAATCTCCATATTGAGGAGAAGAAATTCACATCGGGTTCACCATTTCTATTTCCGATGCTTTCGACGGGGCACACGCGTCTGTCCACTTGGGCTCGACAAGAACGGCTATTTTGTTGCCCCGCATTCCCGCTTTCCAAAGTAGGGCGGCATTTTCTCCTTATTTAGGGACGTCTTCTCCTTGATCAAAACCGGGATGATGGGATGTTGATTCTTCCATCTGTGGATTCTTCCTCGGAACTCTTCACCTAGTCTAGGTCTCCCTCATAGATTTAATATGTTGTTCATGAAGCTCTTCCCAGTGTCATGTTTCCATGGACACCGGTTAATTACACCACTCCTGTTAGGACATTACAAGGGGTCTAGTCAGGTTGATAACCTTCAGTTGGGGAGTAGTCATGTTGAGACATCACTAGCATGTCTGGACGCTGGGGAATTGGAATTTCTGTCTTTTTTCCCTTATTATAGGGCTTCTCGAGGGTGTGGAAGCCTGAGGCATCCCACATGGACTGCGGGGAATCATATTCCATAGGAATGTATCTGAGGTTTTCCTCAGCTTCCTGTGTTTAACATGGGGAATGCCACAAGTTTAACATCCAGTGGAGACATATCAGACTAATAAGAACACTGATAAAGGTGGACCAGATTAATGGACCCCCTTAAGTAATCACCGATATTGGGGCCATCATGTAGGCAGCTTCCCAAATACCATGGGGGGATGAAATGGGACCATCTCAAGGGCGATAGTGAAGTTGGGCTTGAGCCTCGAAGAGACCTCCTATGTATCCACGTGGCAGGGAATCAAATTCCGCGTAGTTCGGGTTGGGTTTCATCAGCGAACCGACGTGAAGGGGATCGGGATGACCGAGTGGTGGGCTTGAAACTTGTGGAGGCTTCCTAGGTACCATGCCTTGACATGGATCAAAGTCCTCATAGTTCACTTGGGGCATGTCGGTGAACCGACATGAAGATGGACCTTGGTCCGATGGGTATCATCAGCGAACCGACGTGAAGGTGGACCTTGGTCCGATGGATGTTGGGCTTGAACCTCAGGGAGGTTTCCTACATATCATGCCTTAGCATGGATCAAAGTCCCCGTAGTTCAGGTTGAAAAGGGGCTATTGAAATGACATGAAGGGGTGTCGGAACAACTAGATGGTGAGCTTGAACCTTAGGTAGGATTCCTATGTACCATGCCTTAACACGGATCAAAGTCCACATAGTTCAGGTGTACAATTTAACATCATGTAGAACGGGGCATTTGGGGCTTACGCTCTGAGGTGGCCCAAGTTTTGGTGAACTAGCATGAATGAGGTTGGAATGACCAGGTGGTGGGATTGAACCTAGTGAGGCTTCCTACGTACCATGCCTTGACATGGATCAAAGTCCTCGTAGTTCGCAAAAAAAAGGATTCAGGGTCAATTCTCACTCTAAGCTCACGTGATTCATGCTCGGTGTGAGAAACAAGAGGTTGCAGGGACCTGACGATCACATCGTGAAGGGTGCGTACGTGGGAAATGAGGAGATTCTTACGCGTTAGGCGGCCCATGGTGCTAGGACTTACTCCAGGATAGAGTCCCAAGGTTGAAAAAGCGCAATGGGAGAGGGATTTGGGACCGAGTAAAGGGGTTCCTCGTCCTCTATCATGCCCTCCATTGGCCTTGGTGGTGGGGAAGTACGGAGGTACAGGGGTGCTACCTTTTGTAAGGAGGACTAGGGGCTTACACCAAGATGTTCTCCCTTCCCCCATGGATAAACACCACTCCGAGAAGGAGGATATCATCCCATGTGAGGGGTGATCCCAAACTGTGGAGACGAGTGGTCGTAAAGAATGTCTGAGCCGGGGGGACCCTGCGTGTGGGGCATGGGGCCAGATCACAGTTTAAAATCATGTGTTGAGGACGAAGGTGCTTGACAGTTTAACGTCATACAGTTCAGACGAGGTGGGTTTACTCCACACCCCTATTACTTACAAAACCAGTACCCTCTACCCCTTGTGGGAGAGAAGGTACCGGTAATTACGTGAAGAAGGGGGGTCGTGGAGCGAACCATCGAGGGGTCCACGTTAGTGTGGCTATGTGAAAAAACAATAGCCGTTAGCATTCCTATGCGAAGAAGAATTAGGCGAAGCAACTCCATGGGCGGTATCTTCTAGGGGACTTTGAAATCACATCGTGCAGACCTGGAGGTCCGCACGGAAAAAGGATTCACCAAGTAGAGGGGCCCATAGGCAGGGGCCTTGTGGAGCTCGATTGCTCTGTATGGTGAAGGGAACTTGTGAAGGGGTGTACTTCACGAAGTGGGATGCCTTAGCCTTAGAATGGGGTGGAGATGCAAGTGGGGGGTGCTTCGTGAAGTGGAAGGGTGTTCGCGGAACATGTCCTCGTGGAGAATAGGTGCCTCACGAAGCGAAGTGTCGTGAAGCAATGTGCTTCACGAAGTACAGTGACCCTGCCTTGGAATGTGGATCACGTGTACAGGATGGGTGTTTCATGAAGCATAAATGCTCCACGACTTTCCGGATCCCCTTGGGGATCCCCTTCCTTCGCAAAATCCCTTGAGCTTCTCAAAATGCATCCCTCTCAGAAGAGGGGATCAAAACAAGATAATGCGGAGGCACCTCGCGAAGAAAAAATACCACGTGTAGCTCATGATTCATAGAGCAAAGGGAGCTTCGTGATTCGGGATCTAGGAAGGAGAAAGGTCAGATTGTCCATCTCGTGCACTCAGGGGGATCTGGGTATTTATAGGAAAGGGTCGCTGCGGATTAGTGCTCACGCGGTGCGAAGAGGGCTTGGATTGCTTCACGGCGAGTCACGAACATCAACCGGGTTCATGGAGGGGTACCACCTCCTCTTCTTGGTGGCGGGTTTGCGAACATCAGGGGCGTTCGTAGGGCTTCCTGCCTCTTCTGCTTCGTGGAGAGTTCGTGAACGTCAGTGTAGTTCGCGGGGCTTCCCACCTCTGCTGCTTCACGGCGGCTGTGTTTTTTGGGAGGGCTCCGCGTTGGGGCTTCATGAGGCAGGACTTGGATCCTTCTTTTCTTCATTATTTTCATCCAATATTTTGGCGCCAACAGACCACAACTGTGTGTTTCCCTTGAAGATTCATTAAAGCGGACTTTTCTGGATCTGGTGCTCCTAAGAATCATTGGGACACCCACTAAAAATTATCAAGTAATTACGCAAGTCCAAAAACGACACCTTTAGGTGTTCCAACACCTGGAATAAAATTTCCAATATCGTATTAAAAAAATACCCATTGATAAACCCAAAAAAATAAAAAACCTTCATATTTTAACAGGGTTCAAAAACACGGGACTTTACACTTTCACTATGGAGCCTCTATGTGCATCTGCTTCATCTTCATCTTCTCCTCCTTTTGATCTAGAAGCCTTCAGGTCAATTGTTAGAAAATAAGTTGATAATTTCTCTAGTACCGGTTCCTCATATCCTCAGTCTATGACTCGGGTTATTTCCACTACCAGAGAGATTCATAATTTTGTGGGAAATTATTTAAGGGAATCTTCTCAAGATCAGGATTCCATCAAAGAGCAAGTTTATTTCTACTAAAAATGGGTTTATACTAAACATCTAATGGATGGTCACTTCAAATTGTTGTTTGAGAACTTGAGGATTCCACCTTTCATTCATTCATTTAAGGATCAGGTTAGCAAGCTCAGAGAGTTGACTAATTCCTTAGAAAAATTCATGGAGAATAAGGATGGTTTTATTTCATCCATGGAGAGAGGAGGAAGTATTATTATGGATATCAGAAATCCTCTTTTTCCCTTCCTCCATGTGGATTGCACTCCCATCATTGTTCCTCCAGTCTTTCCTTCTACCACAACTGCTTCAAGATCTACCGGTGTTGCACTAATGATGACTCCTGCACAAGCCATCAAAAGTTTGACCCCTATGATTACTCAAAGATCTATGCACTACAGGTCTACTGATGCCACTATTGCAGCTCCTCCTACCTTAATGACTATTATCCCTTGGCCTATCCTTCCTTCAGACCTTGTCTCCTCCACTCCTAGAGACAAAGCTCCCTTGGACATCTATGATGTGGATTGAATGTGTAATGTCTTAGTTTATAGGTATCTTTGTAACATGTTGGTCTATTATAATTTTGCTACATTACTAGAAAATCCTCTTTTATTTCTTTTTATCCTCCTACCATTTTGTTAATCACAAAAGGGAGAGAAATATTTAAGCTTGAATCTCAAAGTTACCCAAAGGGGGAGAAACAAGTCAGGTTACTAGTTAGGTTTAAGTTTTTAAACTACCTAAAAGGAGGATAAGTTTTTAGGTTTAATATTCATATATATACTATCTATATTTTTTCCATAATAAACATGGTTCAAATGTTCTGCAGATATGTGAAAATGTGCTTAACCCTAATTCAAAAAATACTAACATAATTTGTGATTATCAAAATGGGGGAGATTGTTGGACTCACATATTTTGATAATCCAAAATCATGTTTCATTTATATATATCATCTTTTTTCTCTTACAGGATAATCTTTTATGTAAAAATTATGTTTATATAAAAGTAACAACTATGTACTTTTAATCTCATTGCTCTCTTGTTTATGCTCACGATACAAAGGTCAGTGATGAAAAGGTCTCCGATGAAAAGGTCACCAATGCAAAGGTCACCAATGTAAAGGTCACTGATGAAAAGGTCACCTATGAAAAGGTCACCGATGCAAAGGTCACCGATGAAAAGGTCACTGATTCAAAGGTCACCGATGCAAAGGTCGCTAATGAAAAGGGAACCGATGCAAGGTCACCATTGCAAAGCCACTACTGATGGCCATCGATGAAGGTTACCATTGAGGGCTACTACTGAAGGTTACTGATGGAAGGTCACCATTCAAGGTTGTCGGTGTGAACCTACTGTTGAAGCCTATAGTTGTGAAGGCTACCATTACCAGTCTACCATACTCTTCTACTCCATACTTTTTCAAATTCTTAAGATTATTCTAACGGTCATATTTGATAAATTTAATGCTTCTAACATTAATTAATGCTGATTGTAGACATGTCAAGAGACCATATCTGGGGGCAATAAGAGGTACGAGAAAGATCACACGTGATGTACTTATTCCTATTATCGAACCTCAAATATATAAAAGATAAGACCTAGGAAGAAAAGTAGGTTTCATGAGTGCTCGAGTCCAGAAGAAAAGAAAGTGAAGAGCAGTAACAGAGAAGTAGATTATGCTGGAGCTTACTAGCTAGATCAAAAAAGAACCATCCGTCACTTACACTGTGAACCCACAAGAATCACGAAGATCATTTGAGACAAACTCACTTTTGTCTTTTTTTCCTCATAAACTCTTGATCAACACCAGAAGAAGAACACTCAAATCTAGAACCTAGAGTTTCGACACTCTGTTTTGGAGAAAACTTCTAGAGAAAGACTCAAACATCAAATTCTTCACTCCAAGGATTCAAGAGCCAAACTGCAAACATATAGAGCTTTATAAACTCAAGCTTATAATCTTATCTCTATTGTGTTTCTTAATTTTATATTTCTGAGAAGTGTCTATCTATTTATTATACACACTGTCACTTTTGTTTAAATTGGAAGATACTAAAAATCCTCACATCAAACTTCTCCTTCATTTTGTTTCCCACGAATAACTATGGAAGAGACCATGTATGGTATGTAATATTTGTTTTTACCATGAAGAACTATGGTAGAGGGTGTGAACCCTAGACATTTTGTGAAAACTATTGTAAATCCCGATACAGGATGTGTTTCAAGTTTATTGTTAATATAGATTGTTTGGTGGCAGGTGATCACCAAGTTGAGAGGATTAAGTCTCATCTTGAGACTGAACCTCTTGTTTAAATTTACTGTGCACTATATTTTGTTTTATTTTGTTTTATCTATTTTAATCTACTTATAATTTCTAAAACATAAAACTATTTTGCATTCACTTTGATAGTTATTTTTGGTTAGTGTGTGTATGTGTTTAATTTAGTAAACCTATTTCAAAAGTTGAAGAAGTTTTTTACACTGATTCACTTGAGGACTAATCACCCTTTAAGAAACTTGTTGACCAACTAGACATTTATATCTCTACTGCCTTAATTAACTGGGATGTTTCAAAATTTTGGGGATTGTTATAAAAAAGTTTTTAACAGAAATTTTAAGTGGGAACTCAATTCACCCCCTTCTTAAGATTCCACTCCGACCAACAAAGAGGATCACCCAATGTGAAGAAATATGGATGTCCTTGATCTGTTTAGTTTTACATCATGAGGTAAGGAAATTTTTCAAGCATTATAACATCATGTGGTAAGTACGAGTATCACCCAATGTGAAAGGAAAGGAATATTATGGTTGGACACAAGACTAGAGGTTGGGGCATCACTACTTATCATGTGATGGCAGGAATCAAGTCACATGTAGTTCTAGAAATATATGCAGTTTAATGTCATGCAGTAAGGACATTATACTTTTAGTTTAGTCATACACTAATTACATGGTTCACTATGTAGTTTTAAAGTCTTGGTATCAGGACTTAAGATTTTGTATTGTTTAACATCTTTCTACTGGGATGAGAGATTCTATGTGGTTTAAGTATTCCTATCGGTATGACTACATACATTTTATCATTATGTTGCCAGGATGTGGGGTACCATGCAGTTTAAAGTCTTTCTACTAGTACTTTGTGCTTGATAACATCTAGAAAAAGTATTTCTTGAGAAATCTCACATTGGTGGGGGGTCATGACACATTTCCCATCCATTGTGGAAAATGAGTAGGCTTCATTATGATAGACCTTATGTATGATGCAAGGCCCTTCCCATTTGGATTCCATCTTTGGAGGATTCTTCCCATGTATCATTGGTGTTCTAAGAGACAATACCAATTCTCCTTGTAGGAATGAATAGAGGAAAACCTTATTATTAACGTTGTGTGTGATTTGATTCTTATGGACTTCAAAGTTGTGAAATGTATGCAATATATTCCCATTGAGCTGCTCCAATTCCTCCAGCCTCTTTTTCAATTTCTCATCATCTAAGAGATATCCACAAATGGCTATTTGGATCAAAGGAAATTGGACTTCTGTGGGTAACACCTCCTCGGTCTCGTTCACCAATGAGTATAGTGTTGCTTGTGTATTAGTATGCATGGTAGTATGGTAGGCCCATAAAGTATGGAGGAGCTTGTATAGCTAGGATTTCTTATCCTTGTTCACCATCTTCTGAAGTATATTTTATAGAGTCTTATTGAAGGAATATATCTGTCCATTTTCCATTGCATGATAGTGAGATGAGTGATTGTATGTAGTATTCTGGTCTTGGTACAGTTTCTTCAACTCTGTAGAACAAAATTTGGTGTTTTTGTCCATCAATATAGTGTGAGGGACCTCAAACCCGGTGATGATATAGTAATTTATGAAGTTGATGAAATTATTCATCCTGAATTCCTTGAGGGGTATTACCTCAACCCATTTTGAAAAGAATTCAGTAACAGTAAGGATATACTTGAACTAATTGGTTGTGGTTGGGGGATATAGCCTCACAAAATTAGTTCCCCAAACAATAAATGACTAGGAATATTTAGTTATATTTAACAACTCTGGGGGTTGATGGATGAACTTTACATGGATCTAGAATGCCTGAAATTTTCTCTATAATTCCACACAATCCTTTATCATGGTTTTCCAATAATAACCCAGCCTCCTGATTTGTTGGGAGAGCCTGGTTCTAAACTGATGAGAATCGCATGAGCCTGTATAAACTTCTTACATGATGGTAGGAATTTCTCTTTCTGTTATTAATCTAAGAATTATTCCATCAAATCCTCTCTTGTAGAGGTCTTTTTGTTTATTTGGACCATCCTGTATGGTAAAGTTCACTGCACGGTGTCGAATCTATTACCTTTCAGCTCGGTCTGTCGGGAGAGCTCCATTTTGGAGATAACCGATTATGGGCTCCATCCATCCACAGGTGGATATTGATTCATCACGCTCGGGGGTAGTGTTAACCTAATTAATTTCTTCCATATTTCAGATGATGATCAGAGGGACCATTCTTAAATGCATTATATGGATGATTTCTTCCTCTTAATCAAGGTTTTCCAGGACTTTAGATGCATTATCCAATGCATCGGCACAAGAATTCAGTGATAGGGGAACATGAGGAAATGTGGGATCAAATGGGAACTCTTCCATTAGTCCCCTAACATGGCCAATGAGAGGGGAATATTCTTCCTTTTTGATGGAATATTCTCCATTGTTCTACTTTATCACTAATTTTGAATCCCATTTGATTTTCAAGTAGGCTATATATAGCTGTAAGGATAGTTCCAAGACAGAAATGAGAGTTTGGTATTTGTCCTCTGTAAGTTCTGGGAGCAGTGGATGCACGGTTGGGCTGGAACCCAACATTAAATTTTACCATGATCAATGATTATTTTGGGATCAATACGATGATGAATTCCAGTATCCATGAAATAAAATTAGAGATTTAGATAAATAAGAAAGAGTCCCAGAACCCTGAGAGAGGATCAAAATATTTTATTAATAATTAATTTAATTTAATTAAAGAAATACCTCCAATGTTTTCTTCCTTCATTGATGTGTCTGGCCATAGATATGTGGTGAGACTTTTTTTGCTTTGTAGAGATCAAGAGTAGATCTCCTCTAACAGTAATCTACACGTGCTCCGAAAATCTCTAGACGTCAACAAAGGAGTCTTCAGGTGCTAGCACAAAAGGTCATTGTGCTAGAGTCATCTGCCCTCAATCACCTTGAGAGACACTTCTAAAGCATTCTCTAATCTGATGGAGGATGGCTACCTCATTCTTGAGAGAATTATTGAAGGAAAAAAAGAGCTCTCAAGGCGTGAGATATTTTTATCCAAAATGTTGTGCACAACCAAAACTGGATATCTAGCATGTGGGTTGACCCCTTGGTTAATAAGAGAACAATATGTAACCAGGAATTTAATTCACTAGGTAATAATAAATAATTATCACAAGTGTCGCAACTTATTTTATTATTCCATGTGAAACCCCCATATCAAATAATAACATCAATACCATTATCTCCATGACATGTGCTTATCTTGAAAGTTACAATTAAATATTATTTTAATCAAATAATATTTTCTATTATTTTCTCACTAGACCCTTTAACTCGGTCTACCCATCCTTAGAAATATTTATCAGACCTTGAATAATGACTATTTATTTATTAAATAAATAAATAAATTTAACTACATTATTTGTTGATAAATAAATAAAATTCAATCGGGAATACATGAATAATTATTAAACCACAACCAAGAATAATATTTATTCAAATTTTAAAATAATAAATTATTTAACTGATATTCTAGATACACTTAGCATGTGACCCTCTAGGCCTCTTTCTCAGTGAAATTAGAAGATCCTACCTAAAGTCCAAGGTTAGAATTTAGCAACACACCAAATCACCCATAGATAAAGGAATTTAATGTCGCAACAACATGTCACCTCATATGAACGCTTACCATGTAATATAATCCCTTTATCACAATATCTCCAATTGAGTATATCGCATGCCAAGGTCATCAACCTATATACTCGATAACTCGTTATTTGACTTTCTATAAATATAAATTTCCTAGAGAACACCATGGATATGGATTTAATTAGGATATATAATTTCCATAAAAGGGCCTAAGATATTTACTTTTGTTAATGAACATAAGGTATAAATACTTTCTCGCATTATTCATTAATGCAATATTACTCATGACGCACCCAACATATCCTACATTGTCGTGAACATATGTAATCATGTTTTTCGCCAATACATTAAAGTGCATGACTCATAATATCCATTAATAGTGACATTAAATTATAAGGACCATTACACACATCCACGGATAGGAACATCCAATTACACTTATAATATGGATTTCCTACTATCGGGTCTCATTATCATAATATCCTACTGGATATTACCAGGGGAGTACACCATGAGAAGGTGCCTCAAAGTCATATGAGTCTCCACCCTTGAAAGTTTATATCATTTTTTTTTCCTTAACATGATATCATCTATCCATGGAACATTTATTCAAGAATAGTGTCATGGAACTTCTGGGTTCTCATCATAGCGGGGAACTTCTAGGACCTTTTAGTGTGACAACTACTCTTAGGACATTATCACATGCTATGTTATGCAGAATAATAATCATGATGTGATAAGGAATTTGTTAATATTCAAAAACATTAATATAAATTTATCATAAAGTACAAATAAGTTGGTTTTAGGGCACCAACTCTAATAGAATCCCACTTGCACTAGATACAACTTCTAATAACCTTTAGTCTACTAGCTCTCACATGATATTCATGCTTCTGATGAGATAGGCATTTAGTCAAGGGTTCCTCCATGTTCTCCTCTACGGACACTCTTCCCACTGCAACTTCACCCCTCTAATGAAAATCCCTCAATAGGTGATACTTTTAGAGTATGTTCTTTATCTGTTGATGTAGCCTAAGCTCCTTTTTAAGAACCAAAACTATAGTATTATCATAATACAATGTGATAGGGTCTCTACTACTAGGTATTAAATCAATATCCTAGACAAAGTTCTAAATTAAAATGGCTTCCATGGCTGCATCAGAAGCTGCTATATATTCAGACTCCACTGTAGAATCAGCAACAACTATCTACTTTGAACTCTTCCAGCTCATAGCTCCTCCATTGAGACATAAAATATATCCTAATTATAACTTTAGATCATTTTGGTCTGTCTAAAAACTAGCATCAACATACCCTTTGATGACAATATCCTTGTCTCCTCCATACACAAGGAACATATCCTTAGTTCTTCTTAGATACATAAGAATAGCCTTAACAGTAGTCCAATGTGGTTCTCCTGGATCTGTTTGATATCTGACTACCATGCTCAGTGTATAAGAAACATCAAGTCAAGTACATATAATGGCATAAATGATTGATCCTATCTCCAATGCATATGGGAAATTACTCATTCTATCTTTCTCCTATTGTGTCTGGGGACACATTTTCTTAGAAATATGTATTCCATGTGACACTCAAACCAATCCCCTCTTATATTGTTCCATACTAAATCTATTTAGTATTTGGTAAATGTATTTACTCTAACTTAGCCCAATCAGCCTCTTGGATCTATCACGAATGATCTTGATCCCTAGAATGTAGGTTGCTTCTCCTAAGTCTTTCATGGAGAAGCACTTGTTCAACCAGTCCTTAACTGACTGTAAGACTGGTATGTCATTTCCAATAATTAATATGTCATCAACATATACTACTAGGATAACATCCACATTCCCATTAAACATTTTTTAAATACATGGATCACATTCATTCTTAATGAAATAAAATTCCCTTATGTCTTCATCAAATTGAATATTCCATGACTTGGATGCTTGCTTCAATCTATAAATAGATCTCTACAAATTGCAAACCCTTTTGGAATCACCTGGTGTCACAAAATCTTCTGGTTATATCATATATACATCTTCCAAAAGGTTCTTGTTAAGGAATGTAGTTTTGACATCCATCTGCTAAATCTCATAGTCATGGTAAGCTGTTATGGAAAGTATGATTCTGATGGATTTAAATTTGGAAACTTGTGAAAAGTTTCTTCATATTCAATTCCATGATTCTCTTTAAAACCTTTAGATACTATATTTTCTTTATAGGTACTTACTTTACCTTCCATGTCTATTTTCCTCTTGAATACCCATTTACATCCAATAATCTTTACATCAACTGGCGCATCAACCATAACCCAAACTTGGTTCTAATACATTTAATCCATCTTATAATTCATATCTTCTAGTCATATTGAAACTTCTGAGCTCTCTAATTCCTCCTTGTTGAATATAGGTTCATCATTTCCCAACAATAATGATTCACCATCCTTGGTGATAAAAAAATCATATCTCATTGGTTCCCTTACCTCTCTTACACTCCTATGAATTAGTTGTATTTTAGGAACTAATTATTCCATGGGGACCTGTGGAACTTGTTTTTGTACCAACTCTTATATATCTTGATCATCAACTTCATCGAATTTAACTTTTCCCCCACTATCCTTTTTGAGGATGTGCTCCCTCTTAAGAAAGACAGCCTATCTGGAAAAAATCACTTTCTCATCTGAGGGGTTTCATAGGTATTATCCCTTTATTTCCGTAAGATACCCTATAAATATACACCTCATGCATTGGGGTGCTAATTTTTTTCCTGAAAAAGCCTTAACAAATTCCTCTCATCCCCATACATGTGTATGCAACAAAACGGGTTTCTTTCCACTCCATAACTCGAAGGGGATTCTATTTTCCACCTTAGTGGGAACTCAGTTTAATGTGTATGCCACAGTTTTTAATGAATATCCCCAAAAGGATAACAAAATATTTGCATGAATCATCATCGACCTTACCATATCCAATAAGGTAAGGTTCCTCCTTTCATTAACACTATTCCACTATGGTGTATAAGGTTGAGTGAGTTGAGATAGAATACCAAAATATGATAAAAGGTTTATGAACTCTTGGTTAAGATATTCTTTACCTTGATCTGATCGAAGCTTCTTTATATTATTACCAAGATAATTCTCTACTTCATTCTTGAATTCCTCGAATTTCTCGAAGGACTTAGACTTATACCTCATCAAGTAAATATATCTATATCTACTCAAGTCATCATTAAAAGTTATGAAGTAATAATGTCCAACTCTATCTTCTACTAGAAATGTTCCAAAAACATCATTGTGTACCAATCCTAGAATCACTTTGACCCTTTCACCCTGTCCATCAAATAGTGGTTCGGTCATTTTCCCTTGTAAACAAGCATGACATCAATCAAGTGGTTTTAGCTTGGAAGAGTCTAAATAACCATCTTGAAGTATATTTCTAATGTGATTCTAATTTACATGACCAAGGTGGTGATTCCACAATTAGGTGTTATATGATTCATGTGAACTTGATTCGTTATCGATTTCCAACACTTGGTTTTTCATAATTTAATACATACAGACCATTATTTAAATATTCCATAACATAAAATATAGTTTCCTCATAAAAGAAACAACTTTTATTTCCAAAATTTAAATTAAACCCATCTTTATCTAAACTTGATATATAAATTATGTTCTTGGTAACACTTGGTACATAATAATAGTATTGTAAAACCAAAATCATCCCAGTCAGCAATGAAAGGTGGTAGAAACCAATGGAAAGATTAGCCAACCTCGAACCATTGGCATCTCGTAGATTCACCTATCCTCTGGAAATTTTCTAAAATCTACTTGGTACTACATTTTAATATAGATGTGAGCACCAAAAGATGTATCTAATACCCAATGTGTATAAATGGAAAAAATTCACTCAATAACAAATGCACCTTTAGCTTCCCCTTGCCTATGGGTGCACTTCCTCTTTTAGTAGCCTGACTTCCCACATGAAAAGCATACTACCTCATTTTCCTTTCCCAAACTTTGGATCTTCTTCTTCTTGTTTGAATGGTTCTCTGGAGATTTAGACTATTTATAAATATTATTCCCTTTGTCTTCTCCTTCCTCTTCTTATTCACCATAAGGACTGTGGGTTTGTCACACCCCATGTCCTTATCCACTTGGAGAATAAGGTTCAGAAGTTTCGATAAGCTCTTCACATTATTTCTCATATTATAATTCACAATAAAACTGGATAAGTCCTTGGGTAGTGATGACATAATGAGATTTGTATGTAACTCATTCGGTAATTTAATCCCTAAGGTGTCCAGATTCTTAGTGCATCCAATAAGCATGATTACATGTGGTGCAGATGGTGCAGACTCTCCAAGCTTAGTAGTGAAAAAAGAATTGGAGATATCATACCTCTCTTGTCTCGTCTTCTCTTGATATAGATCCCTAATGTGAGACATTATGCTATAAGCATCCATTTCCTCATGTTTCTTTAAGAGCTCATTGGTCCTGGATGATAGCATGAGTAACTGAGCATCTGTAGCATCATTCAAATGTTTCTTGTACACAGAGAGCTCCTCATCACTCACCTCATTCACAGGAACAACTGGTAAAGTTTATTCCATCACATATAGTTTCCTTTCATGGAGAAGGATGACCCTAAGGTGCATTTTCCACTCTTGTAAATTAGTGCTGGTGAGAAGGTTTTCCTTCTCAAGTATGGATCGCAATGATATGTTTGATGTCATTTTTAATTTCGTTTCTAAAAAAATATGAACATAGATTTAGTACTTTATCTAATAAAATTAAGAAAAATAAATAAATAAATATTCATTAGTATCCCACTATTTTATCAAAACCCAATAGCCCTCACCATTGGCTTCAGAATATCCTATTGCTTGGATATTCTAGTGGAAATGATCCATATTCCATTCTCATCACCCCAAATTTGGAAGGTCAAGAAACTTGAATGGTTTTAGTTAGGAATTTCAAATGCCAACTACATTAACTCCTAACTCCTTGATCTGTTGAGTGGACTCCCCAATATGGAAATCATTATTTTAGATTTCATCAACCCTTTCCTCTCAGTTACACTAATTCCTAATTTGGTAGTCAACTATTGATGTAAACCAAGTTAAAGTCAACCCAAAACCTCAAATTAGAATTCCCCGATAATTGAAAGCACCCCAACTTTGTCTGGTCAAGCACTTTGAACTATTGGTTTGACTCTAACCAAAGTAATGTAAGGTTATACCAACATAATATTTTATTGAGGTATTTTATCCTTTATGCATAAATTGTATCTTATTATATTTTCACATGATTGTTAATATTAAGTAGGATATACTTGATGATTAACTATGTCTTGATAATATTTACGCATAATCCATTTTATTTTAGTTCTCCATCTTGCATGATCGTTAATTCGTTAATTATGTGATCATGACAATACATCCATAATCAATTACCATGAAACTAATATAAATAAAATAAAGTGTATGATCATGAGCTTTTCTAAAGGTTATTTTATCTAGAGGTTGATAAATTAAACCTCACATAGGGGAGAAACACCTTGAACCTTTTAAGTTTTGTGTTTACAGCTTTCCACCTGTCCACCTTTGTATCTCCTTGGATTGATTTCACCTCAGCTCCAAAATTGAATCACCTCCACTAGCTTGGGAGCTCCATCCGTTACATATACTTTTAACTCACATGCAGTTGAGGGGTAAAAAGGGCTTTACATAAATTAAACCATGGGCACACAAGCCCTACATATTAATGAGGAGAAGGCACGCAGGCCAAAAAATTTAATTTAACAAACAAATTAAAAGGAAAACAATCACAAACAAAGTTCTGGTCTACCTCATGATCATCCACAAACATGCAATGAATTATGCATTTAATAAAACTAGAATTCAATTCTTTAATCATTCTTATTAAGATAAATCAGGATCAAATTGATTAATTATTATCTTTAATTAATAAATAATTTTATTATAATATTTTTTTTGAATTTATTTGAGATTATCATCCATTATAATTTTAAACAAATTAATAAATTCATTTAAAATTTGGTGTGTACATAACTTGTACCTTGGAGGCAACCCGGTGAATATCCGTCCAAAAATACCCATCATGTATTATACTTGTATAGATTTTATTCTTTGTGACATATATCATGAACGCAGAATTGTAATTGTAATACAACTCATACATGATGTGTGGATCTTTGAATATTATGTATATTTTAATTAAACATATATATATCAAACATCTATCACATGTTGTGTCCTAGCTTTACGCCCACACAAAGGTACATGTATCAAGGGTTAAATAATATAATAATAAATTTTTAAATATGTGTAATATGGAAAAAGTACATGGTGTGTAGATTCGACTACACAGCATGTACCCTCCTCACCGTCCATCTAAAGTACACACCTGGGGAAATGGAATGTGAGGTATACTTTGGAAATCTTCATAGTACACGGTGTGTCTAGTGGGTCACACGCTGTGTAGACTCTACGTTACACGATCACCAGCTGGGAAATCCATGTATGGGATACACGAATTGACCCTGACCTAAAGGGGATACATTCCATGTACAATGGGCCACACAGCGTGTAGTCCGGCTGACCGTGTGCTAGTCTGCCCTGGTCAACATGCGGTGTAAGAATTAACTACACCAAATTTCATTAATGCACAAGGCTTGAGTAATTTCTGAATTACTTTCGATGTGATGAACACAAATACACAATGTAGGATCCGGATTACACATCGTGTATGGTATATTACACGATTTGTAACTCCAAATACATGGCGTGTACTGTCGTGTTACCTAGAAAGAATCATTGGCGCCTCCTGAAGATATCCTCGATTTAATTTTAACCAAAAAATTATTCGGTTCTGATAGATCTATGAGAAATGAAAGAGGAAGAACATATCTTGAAATTCAAATTACAAGAACGATTAAACATGAATTGAAAAACTAAATTATTAAAGAGTAAATCATCAAAAAATTATTTAAATAATTATAAACAAAAATATGACAGCTTTGATACAACTTATAAGTTCTCAGCATAGCAAAATCATGGTTGGGTTGGCACTCAACTTTAAATTTTACTGTGATCAATGATTATTTCAGTATCAAAATGACGATGAACACCAATATCCACAGAATAAAATAAAATATTTAGATAAAGAATAAAGAGGCATGAAACCTTGAGATAAGATTGACATATTTTTTTATAATTAATTAAATTAAATTAAAGAAATGCTTCCAAGGTTTACTTTCTTCGTTGATGTGTCTGACCACATATCTATAGTGAGACTTTCATTGTTTTGTAGAGATCAAGAGTAGATCTCCTCTAGCGGTAATCCACACATGCTCTATTAATCTCTGAACATCACCGAAAGAGTATCTGGGTGCAAGAATGGAAGTTCATTGCACTTGCGATGTATGTCGTTGATCGCCTTGATATCCACTTCCAAAGCATTATATGGTCTCGTGGAAGATGGTCGCTCTCATTATTGAGATCGTTCTTGGAGAAAAAAAGTGCTCTCAAGGCTGAGATATTTTTCTCCAAAATGTTATGCACAACCAAAATTGGCTATCTAGCATGTGGGTTACCCCCTTGGATAATAAGAGAATAATATATAAATAGGAATTTAATTCACTTGGTAATAATAATTAATTATCACAAGTGTCGTTACTTATATTATTATTCCATGTGAAACCCCCATATCAAATAATAATAGCAATACCATTATTTCCATGACATGTGCTTAGCTTGAAAGTTACAATTAAATATTATTTTAATCAAATAATATTTAATATTATTTTCTCAATGGACCCTTTAACTCCATCCACCCATCCTTCGAAATATTTATCAGACCTTGAATAATGACTATTTATTTATTAAATAAATAAATAAATATAATTGAATTATTTGTCGATAAATAAATAAAATTCAATTAGGAATACCTGAATAATTATTAAACCACAACCGAGAATAATATTTATTCAACTTTTTAAATAATAAATTATTTAACTAATATTCTAGATACACTTACTGTGTGACCCTCTAGGCCTCTTTTTTAGTGACATTGGGAGATACTACCTAAATTCCAAGGTTAGAATCTTGAAACACACCAAATCACCCATAGAGAAAGGAATTTAATTTCGTAACAACATGTCACCTCATATGAACACTTACCATGTAATATAATCTCTTTGTTTCAATATCTCCAATCGAGTATATCGCATGCCAGGGTCATCAACCTATATGCTCGATAACTGATTATTTGACTTTCTGGAAATATAACTTGCCTAGAGAACACCATGGCCATGGATTTATTTAGGATATATCATTTCCATCAAAGGTCCTGAGATATTTACTTCTATTAATGAACATAAGGGATAAATACTTTCTCACATTATTCATTAATTCAATATTACTCATGATGCACCCAACATATCATACCTTGTCGTGAGCATATTTCATCATGGTTTTCGCTAATAAATTAAATTGCATGACTCATAATATCCATTAATAATAATCTTAAAGTATAAGGACCATTACACGCATCCAAAAATAGGAACATCCAATGACACTTATAATGTGGATTTTCTACTATCGGGTCTCGTTCTCATAATATCCTACTGGATATTACTAGGGGCCTACACCATGAGAAGGTGCCTCAAAGTCATATGAGTCTCCAACCTTGATATTCTATATCATTTGTGTCCCTTAACATGATATCATTTTTCCATGGAACATTTATTCAAGAATAATGTCATGGCACTTCCGGGTTCTCATCATAGAGGGAACTACAATGACCTTTTAGTGTGACAGCTACTCTTAGGACATTATCACATGCTATGTTATGTAGAAGAATAATCGTGATGTGATAAGTAATTTATTAATATTCAAAACCATGAATATAAATTTATCATAAAGTACAAAGAAGTTTGTTCTAGGTCACCAACTCTAATAGAATCCCACTTCCTCTAGAGCCAAATGCAAACAACCTTCAGTCTGCTAGCTCTCATATGATATTTATGCTTCTGCTGAGATGGGCATTTAGTCAAGGGTTCCTCCATGTCCTCCTCTATGAACTCTCTTCCCACTGCAACTTCACCCCTCTGATGAAAATCCCTTAATAGGTGATACTTTCTGAGTATGTTCTTTATTCGTTAATGTAACCTTAGCTCCTTTGTAAGAGCCACAACTATAGTATTATCATAATACAATATGATAGGATCTCTACTACTAGGTATTAAATCAATATCATGGAAAAATTTCTAAATTTAGATGGCTTCCATGGCTACATCAGAAGCTTCTATATATTCAGAATCCACTGTAGAACCAATGAAAACTAGCTACTTTGAACTCTTAAAACTCACAGCTCCTCCATTGAGACATAAAACATATCCTAATTGTAACTTTAGATCATTCTTGTCTGTTTAAAAACCAGCATCATCATACCCTATGATGACAAGCTCCTCGTCTCCTCCACACACTAGGAACATATCCTTAGTTCTTCTTAGATACATAAGGATAGCCTTAACAACGGTCCAATGTTGTTCTCCTCAATATTATTGATATCTACTTACCATTCTCAGTGTATAAGAAACATCAATTCTAGTACATATCATGACATAAATGATTGATCCTATCGCTGAATCATATGGGAAATTACTCATTATATCTTTCTCCTATCGTGTCTGGGAAACATTTTCTTAGAAATATGTATGCCATGTGACACTTGAACCAATACCCTCTTGGATTATTCAATACTAAATATATTTAGTATCTGGTCAATGTATTTACTCTAACTTAGCCCAATCATCCTCTTAGATCTATCACGAATGATATTGATCCCAAGAATGTAGGTTGCTTCACCAAAGTCTTTCATGGAGAAGCACTTGTTCAACCAGTCATTAACTGACTGTAAGACTGGTATGTCATTTTGAATAATTAATATGTCATCAACATATACTATTAGGATAATGACCACATTCTCATTAAACATTTTGTAAATACATGGATCACATTCATTCTTAATGAAATAAAATTCCCTTATGGCTTCATCAAATTGAATTTTCCATGAATTGTGCTTGCTTCAATCCATAAATATATCTCTGTAACTTGAAAACCCTTTTAGAATCACCTGGTATCACAAACTCTTCTGGTTATATCATATAGACATCTTCCATAAGGTTCTTGTTAAGAAACTTAGTTTTTACATCTGAACAGGTCGGAGGATGACATGACCGTCAAAATTACATTTATTACTCCTACACTAGCACAACAGTGCAGGGTCGATCCATGGAGAAGGAAGATGAGAATTCTAGGTTTTAAAAACTAAAACCTCACTATTGTAAGTAGTGAGGTAGGCATATTTTTACTTTTCATTTTTTTTCTTCTTTTTAACAAAGCAGTATGAAACAAAGTTGGAAGTTCCCTGTTACCTATACTGGAAAATGATACAACAAAAATGAAACAGTGTAAACTAAAAATAACTATTGAAGGAAACAGGAATGCTGAGGGTAGATCAAAAATGTATGCTCGAGAGATTTAAACCTTACCGGTTTAAATGAATGATCCTAATTTGATTAAATTCACACCTTAAAATATAGTTGTTAAATCTTACTCGCCAGAAGAAATAACACTCTGTAATATAGTTTTCAAAGTTCTCCACAACAAAAACCACATACAACAAATTGATAAGAGGTTATCATCAGAAAACTATCTCGCCAAAAGTTATGATGATTACAAATCTGAAAATTTTATGGATTGTCTCAATGATCAATCTCACCAAAAGATCATAGATTTAGAATTAAATTCTTAAAGGTGTTAATTCAATTTAAAGTTCAAGAACCAGATTCAGTCTCGCCAAAAGAATCTGATTCTCGTTGAAGAAATTAATTGAAGGAGATAAAAGTTTTAACCAGTAAAACTCAAAAATACTCAAGAAAATGACTTTAAACTAAGATCATTATCAATATATCAGTATAAAGTACATTTTAAAACATATAAAAATAGAGTAAAATATAGTTCCTCCCTCTGAAGATGAAGATCATGTACTGCTGCTTCGCTCCTGCAACTCCTATCACTGGTACTGCTCTCTGTATCTCCCGAGAGTTTTTTCTCTCTTATGTGTGGTGTGGAATGAGTAATGAGTGAGAGTGAATGAGAGTCCCCCAATTCTGATGATTTCTCTCCTTTAAGTACCATGTTGTCATCTACTACACGTCACTGCAACATCTTCCACCGACTTCAAAAGTTCTTCACCCACGCACTGCAAAATGTGCCTTTTTTCACAACTAGCATGTCGCGCTAGAATTTCTCACATAACTAACTCCAGGTGAGTTAGTTGAATGCACCTGGACACGTTTAAGTCCCTTGAATGAACCTGCATAGTTAGAAAAGAGAAATAAATAAAAACAAACATAAAGAATGAAAAATGATTATTTTTTAATGTTAAGTGTTATTTTTACTCGTTAATAGTTAACTAAAGTTAATTGATAATTATATACTTTTATATTATTTATACAATTATCCTCTAAATATTACTATGGTAAAACACAATTTAATTAAATAAAGTTATTAACTTAATTAGGTTAATAAATATAAATTCTAATTTGTTAATTAAATCAATTTTTATACTAAGTTATTAAAAACTAAGAACATAAATAAATAATTAATTAAGATAATATTTCATATTGTATTAATAATTTAATTATTACTATGAAAGAAATTAAATTGTTAGATTAATTAATTAATTATTTAATTTTAATTTAGTAATTAAAATTATTTCTTACGTTTTAAATATATTTAAATTAATAAGTATATTTTATAGTTTATTTATAATTATTCTTAATTATATATTTATACTATTAATTGTGTATTAATTAATTGTTAATACTTATTATTAATTAATTTTTATATTTTAGTTTACAATTTATCTATTTATTAAAACTATAATTGTTTTAAATCATTACTTTTATGAATTAAATTATATTATTTGACTTTTTAAAAGTTTACTTTGCTTAATCTTTTACTTTTTTTTCTTCTTTAACTTTTTACTTTACTTTTTCCTTTTTATTTTATATTACTTATACTATTATTATTATTATTTAGTGTTATCTTCTCTTCTCCTCCCCCAATTTTCGGCACAAGAGGGAGGTTTAGGGTTTCTGGAATTCTTCCAAAAGAAGGCTTCGCCGATGGCAAGGGGTGCAGCGGACAGCAACGACTAAGGGATCCAGCGACGTCGGCTTTAGCCTTCATGGGTGGTGAGGCCTTCTGCTCGAACCCTCGGTGCAACTCCCCGTAGTGGCAGCTCTCACTGGGAACTCAAATTCAGCGGCATAAAGGAGCAGCTTCAGCTCAAGGCGGCGGACGGCAGCAGCTTTGCACCAGCTCAGAGCACTTCCACTGGCAGCCAGCGGCTCTTCTCAGCAGCGTACCTCCTCACCTTCCAATGGAAGCCAGCGCCTCTTCTCAGCGGCATACCTCCTCACCTTCCAGTGGCAGGGCTCGGCGTCCTTCCTACGCGACGACTCCTCTCCTTGGCTCCAGCGCGGTGCGGCGGACTCCCTCGAAGCAGCTGGTCCGACGGACCTCCTCCTCAGACATATAGCAGCGCGACATAGGTGGGGTGAGAGGGAGAGATGAGGAAGAGCTGTTGGAGGAGGCGTTCGATGGAGGCGGCTCTCTCGATGGTGAGGGGGTGGGAATTGCAGAGGTGGAGAAGCTATCGGTGGCAGGGGATGACGCCGTTGTGAGGATGTATCGGTGAGGATAAAAGGGGTATCGGTGAGGAAAAACAAAATAGGTCTATCCGTGGGAAAAATAAAAAGGCTGTATTGGTGAGGATTAAAAAAACCAAATGGTGAGTATGAGCTACCAGTGAGGTAGAGGGCATCGGTGAGGCAGTGCGGCGCGGGGTCACTGATACGGAAAATTAAATCAAAGCTCACAGGGGTCACCGGTAGAAAAAAAAACATAGGTCACCGATACACCAAAATGGAAGGTTAACATTACGCAACAGTGACCTTAAAAAAACACACAAATTAAACATAAAATTAAAACATAAATAATTTAAATAAAATGACTTAAAATAATTAATTAAAATAATGCTAAATACCATTATTTTAAAACAAGATTTTTATGAAATTTTAAACATTAAAATAAATAATTGACAACACTTAAATTATCTGAATAATTTATTATCTGAATAATTAATAAAATAAGATTATAAAAGACTTAAATTAATATAACTAAATAAATTAATTAAAGAGAAGCACCAAAAGAAACAGAAGATCATCAGTGACTTGGGTCACCGCAAACACTTATACATCACCGGTAGACTAAAACCAAAATTTGGTGACTTAATAATTAATCTGCATACAAAAAATAATATAATTAATGTTTAAAAACTATTAATTAATTAATTAATTAATTGAATTAATAAAATTAAAAATGAACTAATTTATTGAATTAAAAACACATATTATATACTTATATGTCTAGAAGGATGTATAAACAAATTAATTAGCAATACTAACCTATTCTAATGAAACTAAGTTAGAAAATTAATTATAAAAACAAAGTCTAAGTTAAATAAATAAGATTATGTTGATTAAATAATTGTTTAAATAGATATTAACTATTATAAAGTTAAGCAAAATTAACGTAACCAAACTAAATAATCACCACTTAAGGGCTCACTGGTAGAATTTAAAGGCTACCGTTATAGTTAAATAATAGCTACCGATAGTAAAGAGTATCGGTGACAATGATCACCGATACAGGCAAGGTCACCGATAGACAGTACCGGTAACCTGGATACTGGTAGAGCAAATATAACCCTGCTATCGGTAGCTTAGCTACCGGTAGTCTGGCAAGCGGTAATTAAGTTACCGGTTGAGTAAAATTTTAAAATTAAAAGTAAATTATTTATCAAACTCAATAATTATTAAAAATAATCATATAAAGATTAAGTAGACAAATTGAAAATTAGTTATATCAAAAACAAATAAAGAATAAATTAATTATTTAAGGGTCCATAATTACATAAATTGTTATAAAAATGAACATTTGACAAATTTAATTATAAAAATACAAAAGTACAAATATTTAGCATAAAGTGATTAAATAATTAATTAAATCATAAAAATTATGTAAAAATATGTGGCAAAACTATGCAAAAATAGAGCCACGTCAAATTCCCCCACACTTAAGCATTGTTTGTCCTCAAACAATCCCATGTTTTATTATCTTTGAGAAACAATGAAGTTTATTTATGATTTTGTTCCAAATGTAACATGTCCAGCACTCAAAACAGAGGACAATGCATAACAGTAGGCTTTTGGAAAATGAATTACTCGTATGAATCTTTCTTAAAACAAATACTCAAGGGTAATTAAGAACACAAAGATCATCCATCAAAGAAGATGTCATGTCTCATATGTGATACAACTTAATAACTCACTTCAATCCAATCTCAGGTTCTATGTCCAAGAATGAGAGGAGATAAAATATCAATAGAGTTAAGACCTTAACCAAGGAACTTTGTACTTTGACTTTTTCACATAGGTTCCAAAAATAATTAATTTTTTTGTGAATCACCTCAATGATACAACCTAAATGACTCCCATATAAACCAATTGATCCCTTCTTCATTTGGAATTCTGTATTCCCCTCACCTTAATGAGCTCATTTTTGACCCTAGACACTTTATTTTATTTTTCCCAAGCCATGTATCATTGTGCTAAGCATTGTGTAATGCACTTATTCAAAGTGTACAGAGGGATTTTAGTAAACAGAAACGCACCCAGCATCTAGGGTCTCAAAGACTCACTGTGGGATCCCAGATGCCCAAATTACTCTAGTTTCAAAAGATTTATATAAAATTCATTTACATTGTCTCATTAAAGCGATTAATTTTTAATAAATAAAAGATGAATGAGGCCCCTAGAATCAGAATCAAACTTCCAGTTCCAAAGGTTATGAACATAACTCCACAAACATGTAACCCATATCAATTCCAGAAGTAGGTCCTAAACTAAATTTACATCAAATCATTAAGTAATAACACTCAGCAATCATCCAAACTCTTAAATTTTAGACTCTAAGGAGTTCTTAACTACCAGCAAGGAACTTGTCCTAAGGCAAGACCCAATTGAGTATAGTGTAAAGCCAAAAATTATGCAATAATTTTGAAAAAAAAAATTATCTATTTTTTTACAAGAAATTTGAAATTGCAGTGGAAATTGATGGGATTTCATTAAATCACAGTTTATCATAGTCAAGAATTGACCCCCACCCCCACACTTAAAACCCAACTTTGTCCCCAAAGTTGACTCTTAAATATGGAGAAGAACAATTTGACAATGTAGGTTCAAAACAGATTTTCAATTAAGTAGATTGATGACATGTATAAAGGATCTCAATGAAGTTCAAAAATATTGTTTGCCACAAAAATTAACTTACATGAGGTTCATTAACAAATTAAAAACATTAACATTTAAGTCCAATGTAAAATTTTCAATATATCTCAAAAGATAACATGTGATGTGTAAGCGCACAGTTAATTGGGTGTAAGCATTTTAACAGATTGAGTTCAATAAAATGTTCAATACAGTAGACAATGTTCATGCTAAACACCTCAAAGATACAAGAAGATTCAAAACAAGATTTTTCAGACTACATGAACCCCCCCCCCCACACACACACACACACTTAAGTTCAAGGTGTGAGAATATTATTTTATTTTTTCAGCAAAGAGGCACATGCAGAATTTTTCAATTCAACTTAGTGACATGCAGCGGAATTTTATTTCAATATATGCAACAGATTTTCATCAAAGAATTAAGGAGCATAAAAAAGAAATATAATTTAACAGTAAGGTACTTCCCTGACTATATTTCCATTACTCCTTCAGCGTGGAAATTTCACTCCCTTTATTGACACAAGCAGCAGCATCCTAAAAACACCGAGCATGAGAACCAGGAATAGATAACTAGCATAGACAGTGCAAAAAGAAGGCGTCACAACATAACTTTATTCAAATTAAAACAATAACAGAAATGAAAACAAAGAAAGATCATAGGTTGACTCCCATGAAGCACTGATTTTTAAGTCTTCAGTTAGAATTTATTTAATTACAATTTTTTATTGAAAACAAAAGAAAAACCATGGGTTGCCTCCCATGCAGCGCTAGGTTTAAAGTCCCCAGTCAGACTCACCTAAAAACTAACCGTAGTCACTAGGTGGAAGTGGTTTACTTAATAGAAACAACCACATATGTTTGGCCCAATTATTTTTAACAGAAATATGAACATTGTGGGCTCCAAGACTCAAAACAACAAAAACTAAACTTTCATCAGCTGCAAAAATCACCAAGAAACACCCTTTGATAGTTCAGAACATAATGTTGTCCACTTCCAGATCATGTTCAAGGTTATCAAGATTTGAGTTCACATGAAGGGACAACATAATACTAGATGCTTCAAAGGGTGTGACATTGACCTCACATCTATCTCTATTAACATCAACATTAACAGATTCACAATCAAGGGTGAAAATGGGTAATTCCTGATTAGCAGGTTCAAAAGGGGATTCATTAAAGGGATGAAAAAAATCATGAACATTGGAACTCACGTGTGATTCCCCCTTTAGACCGTTATTAGTAACACAAGAAGGCTCATCACCCATCACAGTTGAGGATGAAAATGAGAAATAAGGAAGAGAATTTATTTGTTCACAAACAAACTTGGGTCTAACAATATTGTAAATCTCTTCCAAAAGATCCTCATTTGTTAACTCACATTGAACATCTACTACTTCTATCAAATCAATTCTGCCTAGATCAAGTGTGTGTTCAACCTCTACTTTAAGTTCATGTTCAAAAAGCTCACTTTCCCAAAGAAAGTCTGTAGTGTGTTCCAAAAAGTTCAAATCAGGGGGAGTAATGTCCAATTCAGCTTCAATAAAGTCATGTTCAATATTTCTCAGATTTAAACAGTTACTCCCATGTATATCAACACTATTTTCAAATTCACTACACAATGTTTCAGAAAAGTGATTACCATGAGAATAGGGAAATGAAAACTCATCAGTTATTCTTTCTTCAAATATCATTTTTTCGTCCTCATCATCTACCAACATTTCCGAAATTATTGGGTTTACAGGATCAAAACATGGAAGAGTGGTTTTTAGTTAAAGTTCAATGATTTCAGATTCCATGTTATCTAGCTTAAGGTTCTCTTCCAAAGTGTTCCCAATTTCAAGTTCAAACTCATTGTTTACAAAATTAGAAAAGTTGGGTGAAGAGTTTTTAACATTAAAATTTAAATTCTCAAGTTTATCTTCAACCTGAGTGACTTCACTCTCAAAACTCCTAAAACAGTGATTTTTCACAAATGTAGGAATTATGAAAAGAACTGGGCTATATTTTTTAATCTGATTCAATTCATCTTCAAAATTGTCCAACTCAATTATATTAAAATTATTTATTAGATTTTAAATGATGTGTTCTTTATTTAATGAGTTGGTTATTTCTAAATTTGGTTCAATAGTTTCAGATTCTTCAAATTAAATGGGTTCTTGTCCAGTTTCACTTTCACTTTCCTCTTACACTTGATTTTTAAATCTTTTAAAAACATTTTCTTTTTCTTTTTCTTCCAATTCTTCTTGTTCTTTAACCCTTTTTTGTAATTCCAAAAGAATATTTTCTAATCTTTTCATTCTTTGATCTCGCTCTTGAGAATCTCTAAGTTGAATTTCATGGGTTTTAGTTAACCAATTGTTAATTAGTTCCACCCTATAATACAATTTCGAATCAATTAGTTCAATTTTAGCTATGGTGTCAAGACTATGTTCAATGTTTTCATCCTCTTCAATGAAAGAAGTCTGTTGTGGCTGGTTATAGACACACTGCCAAGCAGTATGTCCATAATCTCCACAACAAACACAGTAATGTCCAGGTTGATTCAAATTATGAAGATCTTACATTTTTTTAAAAAAATTTAGATCAAACACACACAAATAATTCAAATAGAACTTCCTTATAATTCAAGTTAAGCAGCAGATTCAAATTCGCGGTTTTTTTAGTGATTTTTTTTAGTGTTTTTTTTAAATAATTTTTTTATATTTTTCAAACCCTAGACTCTCAGTGCGTGAATTCCCCGGAAACGGCGCCAAATTTTGAAGTGGTCGGAGGTCTTCACGACCCTCAAAATTACATTTATTACTCCTACACTAGCACAGCAGTGCAGGGTCGATCCACAGAGAAGTAAGATGAGAATTATAGGTTTTAAAAATTAAAACCTCAATGTTGTAAGCAGTGAGGTAGACATCTTTTTACTTCTCTTTTTTTTCTTATTTTTAACAAAGCAGTATGAAACAAAGTTGGAAGTTCCCTGTTACCTATACTGGAAAATGATACAACAAAAATGAAACAGTGTATACTAAAAATAACTATTGAAGGAAACAAGAGTGTTGAGGGTAGATCAAAAATGTATGATCGAGAGATTTGAACCCTACTGGTTTAAATGAATGATCCTCATTTGATTAAATTCCCACCTTAAAATATAGTTGTTAAATCTTCCTCTCTAGAAGAAATAACGCTCTGTAATATAGTTTTTGAAGTTCTCCACAACAAAAACCACATACAGCAAATTGATAAGAGGTTATCATCAGAAAACTATCTCAATGAAACTTCTGATGATTTCAAATTTGAATATTTTATGGATTGTCTCAATGACCAATCTCGCCAAAATATCATAGATTTAGAATTAAATTCTTAAAGGTGTTAATTCAAATTAAAGTTCAAGAACCATATTCAGTCTCGCCAAAAGAATCTGATTCTCATTGAAGAAATTAATTTAATAAGATCAAAGTTTTAACCAGTAAAACTCCAAAATCCTCAAGAAAATGACTTTAAAATAAGATCATTATCAATATATCAGTATCAAGTACATTGTAAAACATATAAAAACAGAGGAAAATAAATTTCCTCCCTCTGAAGATGAAGATCATGTACTGCTGCTTCGCTCCTGCAACTCCTATCCCCGGTACTGCTCTCCGTGTCTCCTGGGAGTTTTTGCTCTCTTATGTGTGGCATGGAATGAGTAATGAGCAATAGTGAATGAGAGTCCCCCAATTCTACTGCTTTCTCTACTTTAAGTACCCTGTTGTCATCTACTACACGTCAGTGCAACATCTTCCACCAACTTCAAAAGTTCTTCACCCACGCACTGCAAAATGTGCGTTTTTTCGTGACTAGCTTGTCGCGCTAGAATTTCTCACATAACAAACTTAGGGTGAGTTAGTTGAATGCACCTGGACGCGTTTAAGTCCCTTGAATGAACCTACATAGTTAGAAAAGAGAAATAAATAAATAAAACATAAATAATAAAAAATGGTTATTTTTTAATGTTATGTGTTATTTTTACTCGTTAATAGTTAACTAAAGTTAATTGATAATTATATACGTTTATATTATTTATATTATTATCCACTAAATATTACTATGGTAAAACACAATTTAATTAAAGAAAGTTATTAACTTAATTAGGTTAATAAATATAAATACTAAGTTATTAATTAAATCATTTTTTATACTAAGTTATTAAAAACTAAGAACATAAATAATTAATTAATTAAGATAATATTTCAGATTGTATTAATAATTTTATTATTACTATGAAAGAAATTAAATTGTTAGATTAATTAATTAATTAGTTAATTTTAATTTAGTAATTAAAATTATTACTTAAGTTTGAAATATATTTAAATTAATAAGTATATTTTATAGTTTATTTATAATTATTCTTAATTGTATATTTATACTATTAATTGTGTATTAATTAATTGTTAATACTTATTATTAATTAAGTTTTATATTTTAGTTTACAATTTATCTATTTATTAAAACTATAATTGTTTTAAATCATTACTTTTATGAATTAAATTATATTATTTGATTTTTTAAAAGTATACTTTTCTTAAACTTTTACTTTTTTTATTCTTTAACTTTTTACTTTACTTTTTCCTTTTTGTTTTATATTACTTACACTATTATTATTATTATTATTTTTAGTGTTATCTTCTCTTCTCCTCCCCCGATTTTTGGCGCAAGTGGGAGGTTTAGGGTTTTTGGAATTCTTCCAAAAGAATCCGACGGCATGGGGTGCAGCGGACAATAGCTGCGTCGGATTTGGCCCTCGCGGGTGGTGCAGCCTTCTGCTCGAACCCTCAGTGCAACTCCCCGTAGTGGCGGCTCCCCTTGGAAACTCAACTTCAGCGGCAGAAAGGAGCAGCTTTAGCTCAAGGCGGCGGACAGCAGCAGCTTTGCACCAGCTCGGAGCACTTCCAGCGGCAGCCAGCGGCTCTTCTCAGTGGCGTACCTCATCACCTTCCAGCTGCAGCCAGCAGCTCTTCTCAGCGGTGTACCTCCTCACCTTCCAGCGGCAGGGCTCGGCGTCCTTCCTGCACGACGGCTCCTCTCTTTGGCTCCAGCGTAGCGTGACCGACTCCCTCAAAGCATCTGGTCCGGCGGACCTCCTCCACAGACATATAGCAGCGCGACATAGGTGGGGTGAGAGGGAGCGGTGAGGAAGAGCTGTTGGAGGAGGCGTTCGATGGCGGAGGCTCTGTCGATGGTGAGGGGGCGGGAATTGTAGAGGTGGAGAAGCTATCGGGGACAGGGGATGACGCTGATGCGAGGACGTATCGGTGAGGATAAAAGGGGTATCGGTGAGGAAAAATAAAAGAGGGCTATTAGTGGGGAAAATAAAAAGGTTGTATCGGTGAGGATTAAAAAAACCTATCGGTAAGTGTGAGCTACCAGTGAGGTAGAGGGCATCGGTGAGGCAGTACGGCGTGGGGTCACTGATACGGAAAATTAAATCAAATCTCACAGGGGTCACCGGTGGAAAAAAAACAAAGGTCACCGATACACCAAAATGGAAGGTTAACATTACGCAACAGTGACCTTAAAAAACTCAAAAATTAAACATAAAATTAAAACTTAAATAATTTAAATAAAAATACTTAAAATAATTAATTAAAATAATTCTAAATACCATTAATTTAAAACTATATTTTTATGAAACTTTAAACATTAAAATAATTAATTGAAAACACTTAAATTGTTTGAATAATTTATTATCTGAATAATTAATAAACTAAGATTATAAAAGACTTAAATTAAAATAACTAAATTAATTAATTAAAGAGAAGCACCAAAATAAATAGAAGATCATCGGTGACTTGGGTCACCGCAAACACTTATACCTCATCGGTAGACTAAAACCAAAATTTGGTGACTTAATAATTAATCTGCATACATAAAATAATATAATTAAGGTTTAAAAACTATTAATTAATTAATTAATTAACTAATTGAATTAATAAAATTAAAAATGAACTAATTTATTTAATTAAAAACACATATTATATACTTATATGTCTAGAAGGATGTCTAAACAAATTAATTAGCAATGCTAATCTATTCTAATGAAACTAAGTTAGAAAATTAATTATAAAAACAAAGTCTAAGTTAATTAAATAAGATTATGTTGATTAAATAATTGTTTAAATAGATATTAACTATTATAAAGTTAAGCAGAATTAACTTAACCAAAATAAATACTCACCGCTTTAGGGCTCACCGGTAGAATTTAAAGGCTATCGTTATAGTTAAATAAGAGCTACCAGTAGTAAAGAGTATCGGTGACAATGGTCACCAATACAGACAAGGTCACCGATAGACAGTACCGGTAACCTGGCTACCAGTAGAGCAAATGTAACCCTGATATCAGTAGCTTATCTACCTGTAGTCTGGCAAGCGATAATTAAGTTACCGGTTGAATAAACTTTTAAAATTAAAAGTAATTTATTTATCAAACTCAATAATTATTAAAAATAATCAGATAAAGATTAAGTAGACAAATCGAAAATTAGTTATATCAAAAACAAATAAAGAATAAATTAATTATTTAAGGGTCCATAATTACATAAATTGTTATAAAAATGAACATTTGACAATTTTAAGTATAAAAATAAAAAAGTACAAATATTTAGCATAAAGTGATTAAATAATTAATTAAATCATTAAAAATTATGTAAAAATATGTGTCAAAACTATGAAAAAATATAGCCACATCAAATTCCCCCACACATAAGCATTGTTTGTACTCAAACAATCAAATTTTTTATTTTATTTGAGAAATAGTGAAGTTTATTTATGATTTTGTTCCAAATGTAACATTTCCAGCACTCAAAACAGAGGACAATGCATAAAAGTGGGCTTTTGGAAAATGAATTACTCGTATGAATCTTGCTTAAAACAAATACTCAAGGGTAATTAAGAACACAAAGACCATCCATCAAAGAAGATTTCATGCCTCATATGTGATACAACTTAATAACTCACTTCAATCCAATCTCAGGTTCTATGTCCAAGAATGAGAGGAGATAAAATATCAATGGATTTAAGACCTTAACCAAGGAACTTTTTACTTTGACTTTTTCACCTAGGTTCCAAAAATAATTAATTTTTTTGTGAATCACCTCAATGATACAACCTAAATTACTCCCATATAAACCAATTGATCCCTTATTCATTTGGAATTCATTATTCCCCTCACCTTAATGAGCTCATTTTTGACCCTAGACACTTTATTTTATTTTTCCCAAGCCATGTATCATTGTGCTAAGCACTGTGCAATGCACTTATTCAAAGTGTATAGAGGGATTTTAGTAAACAGAAACACGCCCAGCATCTAGGGTCTCAAAGACTCACTGTGGAATCCTAGATGCCTAAATTACTCCAGTTTAAAAAGATTTATATAAAATTCATTTAAATTGGCTCATTAAAGCGATTACTTTTAATAAATAAAAGATGAATGAGGCCCCTTGAATCAGAATCAAACTTCCAGTTCCAAAGGTTATGAACATAACTCCACAAACATGTAACGCATATCAATTCCAGAAGTAGGTCCTAAACTGAATTTCCATCAAATCAGTAAGTAATAACACTTAGCAATCATCTAAACTCTTCAATTTTAGACTCTAATCAGTTCTTAACTACCATCAAGGAACTTGTCCTAAGGCAAGACCCAATTGAGTATAGTGTAAAGCCTAAAATTATGCAAGAATTTTGAAAAAAATTATCCATTTTTTTACAATAAATTTGAAAGTACAGTGGGAATTGATGGGCTTTCATTAAAGCATAGTTTATCACAGTCAAGAATTTACCCACTCCCCCACACTTAAAACCCAAATTTTGTCCCCAAAGTTGACTTCTAAATATGGAGAAGAACAATTTGACAATGAAGGTTCAAAAAATATTTTCAATTAAGTTGATTGATGACATGTATAAAGGGTCTCAATGAAGTTCAAAAATATTGTTTCCCACAAAAATTAACTTACAGGAGGTTCATTACCAAATTAAAAACATTAACATTTAAGTCCAGTGTAAAATTTTCAATATATCTCAAAAGATAACATGTGATGTGTAAGCGCACAGTTAATTGGGTGTAAGAATTTTAACATATTGAGTTCAATAAAATGTTCAATACCGTAGACAATGTTCATGATAAATAGCTCAAAGATACAAGAAGATTCAAAACAAGATTTTTCAGACTACATGAACCCCTCCACACTTAAGTTCAAGCAGTGAGAAGATTATTTCATTTTTTTAGCAAAGAGGAACATACAAAATTTTTCAATTCAACTTAGTGACATGCAGCATAATTTTATTCCAATATATGCAATATATTTTCAGCAAAGCATTAAGGAGCAAAAAGAAGAAACATAATTTAATAGTAAGGTACTTCCCTGACTAGATTTCCATTACTCCTTCAGCATTGGAATTTCACTCCCTTTATTGACACAAGCAGCAGCATCCTAAAAATACCGAGCATGAGAACCAGGAATAGATAACTAGCATAGACAGTGCAAACAGAAGGCATCACAACAGAACTTTATTCAAAGTAAAACAATAACAGAAATGAAAACAAAGAAAGAGAATAGACTGACTCCCATGAAGCACTGATTTTTAAGTCTTCAGTTAGACTTTATTTAATTACAATTTTTTATTGAAAACAAAATAAAAACCATGGGTTGCCTCCCATGCAGCGCTAGGTTTAAAGTCCCCATCCGGACTCACCTAGCAACTAACCGTAGTCACTCCGTGGATGTGGTTTCCTTAATAGAAACCACCACATATGTTTGGCCCAATGATTTTTAACAGAAAGATGAACATTGTGGGCTCCAAGACTCAAAACAACAAAAACTAAACTTTCATCAGCTGTAAAAATCCCCAAGAAACACCCTTTGACAGTTGAGAGCATAATGTTGTCCACTTCTAGATCATGTTCAAGGTTATCAAGATTTGAGTTCACATGAAGGGACAACATAATACTAGATGCTTCAAAGGGTGTGACATTGACCTCACAACTATCTCTATTAACCTCAACATTAACAGATTTACAATCAAGGGTGAAAATGGGTAAATCCTGATTAGAAGGTTCAAAATGGAATTCATTAAAGTGATGAAAAAAATCATTAACATTGGAACTCACATGTGATTCCCCCTTTAGACCGTTATCAGTAACACAAGAAGGCTCAGCACCCTTCACAGTTGAGGATGAAAGTGAGAAATAATGAAGATAATTTATTTGTTCATAAACAAACTCGGGTCTAATAATATTGTAAATCTCTTCCAAAAGATCCTCATCTATTAACTCACATTAAAAATATACTTCTTCTATCAAATCAATTCTACCTAGATCAAGTGTGTGTTCAACCTCTACTTTAAGTTCATGTTCAAAAAGCTCACTTTTCCAAAGAAAGTCTGTAGTGTGTTCCAAGAAGTTTAAATCAGGGGGAGTAATGTTCAATTCAGCTTCAATAAAGTCATGTTCAAGATTTCTCAAATTTAAACATTTACTCCCATGTATATCAACACTGTTTTCAAATTCACTGCACTATGTTTCAGAAAAGTGATTACCATGAGAATAGGGAAATGAAAACTCATCAGTTATTCTTTCTTCAAATATCATTCCCTCATCCTCATCATCTACCAACATTTCAGAAATTATTGGGTTTATAGGTTCAAAACATGGAAGAGTGGTTTTCAGTTCAAGTTCAATGATTTCAGATTCCATGTTATCGAGCTTAAGCTTATCTTCCAAAGTGTTCCCAATTTCAAGTTCATACTCATTGTTTACAAAATTAGAAAAGTTGGGTGAAGAGTTTTTAACATTCAAATTTACATTCTCAAGTTTATCTTCAACCAAAGTGACTTCACTCTCAAAACTCCTTAAAAAGTGATTTTTCTCAAATGTAGGAATTATGAAAAGAACTGGGCTATCTTTTTCAATCTGAATCAATTTATCTTCAAAATTTTCCAACTCAATTCTATTAAAGTTATTTATTGGATTTTCAATGATGCATTCTTTATTTAATGATTTGTTTATTTCTAAATTTGGTTCAACAGTTTCAGATTCTTCAAAGTAAATGGGTTCTTGTCCAGTTTCACTTTCACTTTCCTCTTCCACTTGATTTTCAAATCTTTTAAAAACATTTTCTTTTTCTTTTTCTTCCAATTATTCTTGTTCATTAACCCTTTGTTGTAATTCCAAAAGCATATTTTATAATCTTTTCATTCTTTGATCTCGCTCTTGAGAATCTCTAAGTTGAATTTCATGGGTTTTAGTTAGCCAATTGTTAATTAGTTCCACCCTATAATCCAATTTAGAATCAATTAGTTCAATTTTAGCTAGGGTGTTAGGACTATGTTCAATGTTTCCATCCTCTTTAATGAAAGAAGTCTATTGTGGATGGTTATAGACACACTGCCAAATAGTATGTACATAATCTCGACAACAAACACAGTAATGTCCAGGTTGATTCAAATTATGAAGATGTTCCATTTTTTTAAAATGTTTTAGATCAGACACACACAAAGAATTCAAACAGAACTTCTTTATAATTCAAGTTACGCAGCAGATTCAAATTCACAGTTTTTTTAGTGATTTTTTTTCATGATTTTTTTAGTGTTTTTTTAATTTTTTTTATAATTTTCAAACCCTAGACTCTCAGTGAGTGCCTTCCCTGGAAATGGCGCCAAATTTTGAACTGGTCGGAGGTCATCACTACCCTCAAAATTACATTTATTACTCCTACACTAGCACAGCAGTGCAGGGTCGATCCACAGAGATGGAAGATGAGAATTATAGGTTTTACAAACTAAAACCTCACTATTGTAAACAGTGAGGTAGGAATCTTTTTACTTTTCATTTTTTTCTTCTTTTTAACAAAGCAGTATGAAACAAAGTTGGAAGTTCCCTGTTACCAATACTGGAAAATGATACAATAAAAATGAAATAGTGTAAACTAAAAATAACTATTGAAGGAAACAGGAGTGCTAAGGGTAGATTAAAAATGTATGCTCGAGAGATTTGAACCTTACTGGTTTAAATGAATGATCCTCATTTGATTAAATTCACACCTTAAAATCTATCTGTTAAATCTTCCTCACCAGAAGAAATAACACACTATAATATAGTTTTCGAAGTTCGCCACAATAAAAAACCACATACATCAAATTGATAAGAGGTTATCATCAGAAAACTGTCTCGCCGAAAGTTCTGATGATTTCAAATTTGAAAATTTTATAGACTGTCTCAATGATCAATCTCGCCAAATGATCATCGATTTAGAATTAAATTATTAAAGGAGTTAATTCAATTTAATATTCAAGAACCAGATTCAGTCTCGCTGAAAGAATCTGATTCTCATTAAAGAAATTAATTGAAGGAGATAAAAGTTTTAACCAGTAAAACTCAAAAATCCTCGAGCAAGTGACTTCATACTAAGATAATTATCAATGTATCAATAGCAAGTACATTGTAAAACATATAAAAACATAGGAAAAGGTAGTTCCTCCCTCTAAAGATGAAGATCATGTACTGCTGCTTCGCTCCTACAACTCCTATCGCCGGTACTGCTCTCCGTGTCTCCTGGGATTTTTTGCTCTCTTATGTGTGGCATGGAATGAGTAATGAGAGAGAGTGAATGAGAGTCCCCCAATTCTGCTGCTTTCTCTGCTTTAAGTACCCTACTGTCATCTACTACACGTCACTGTAACATCTTCCACCGATTTCAAAAGTTTTCACCCACGCACTGCAAAATGTGCGTTTTTTCACGACTTGCATGTCGCGCAGGAATTTCTCACATAACTAACTCCGGGTGAGTTAGTTTAATGAACCTGGATGCATTTAAGTCCCTTGAATGAACCTACATAGTTATAAAAGAGAAATAAATAAAAACGAACATAAAGAATGAAAAATGGTTATTTTTTAATGTTATGTGTTATTTTTACTCGTTAATAATTAACTAAAGTTAATTGATAATTATATATTTTTATATTATTTATACAATTATCCAATAAATATTAATATGGTAAAACACAATTTAATTACAGAAATTTATTAATTTAATTAGGTTAATAAATATAAATACTAATTTATTAATTAAATCAATTTTTATACTAAGTTATTAAAAACTAAGAACAAAAATAATTAATTAATTAAGATAAAATTTCAGATTGTATTAATAATTTAATTATTACTATGAAAGAAATTAAATTGTTATATTAATTAATTAATTAGTTAATTTTAATTTAGTAATTAAAATTATTACTTAAGTTTTAAATATATTTAAATTAATAAGTATATTTTATAGTTTATTTATAATTATTCTTAATTATATATTTATACTATTAATTTTGTATTAATTAATTATTAATAATTATTATTAATTAATTTTTATATTTTAGTTTACAATTTATCTATTTATTAAAACTATAATTGTTTAAAATCATTACTTTTATGAATTAAATTATATTATTTGACTTTTTAAAAGTTTACTTAGGTTAAACTTTTACTTTTTTTTCTTCTTTAACTTTTTACTTTACTTTTTCCTTTTTGTTTTATATTACTTATACTATTATTATTATTTTTTTAGTGTTATCTTCTCATCTCCTACCCCAATTTTCGGCACAAGAGGGAGGATTAGGGTTTTTGGAATTCTTCCAAAATAAGGCTCCACCGACGGCATGGGGTGCAGCGGACAGCAGAGACTAAGGGATCCAGGGACGTCGGCTTTGGCCCTCACGGGTGGTGCGGCCTTCTGCTCGAACCCTCGGCGCAACTCCCCATAGTGGCGGCTCTCATTGGCAACTCAACTTCAGCGGCGAAAAGGAGCAGCTTCAGCTCAAGGCGGCGGATAGCAGCAGCTTTGCACCAGCTCGGAGCACTTCCAGCGGTAGCCAGCGGCTCTTCTCAGCGGCGTACCTCCTCACCTTCTAGCGGCAGCCAGCGGGTCTTCTCAGCGGCGTACCTCCTCACCTTTCAACGACAGGGCTCGGCGTCCTTCCTGCGCGATGGCTCCTCTCCTTGGCTCCAGCACGGCACGACGGAATCCCTTAAAGCAGCTGGTCCGGTGGACCTCCTCCTCAGACATATAGCAGCACGACATAGGTGGGGTGAGAGGGAGTGGTGAGGAAGAGCTGTTGGAGGAGGCGTTCAATAGCGGCGGCTCTGTCGATGTTGAGGGGCGGGAATTGCAGAGGTGGAGAAGCTATCGGTGGCAGGGCATGATGTCGATGCGAGGACGTATCGGTGAGGATAAAAGGGGTATCAGTGAGGAAAAATAAAAGAGAGATATCGGTGGGGAAAATAAAAAGGTTGTATCGATGAGGATTAAAAAAACTATCGGCGAGTGTGAACTACCAGTGAGGTAGAGGGCATCGGTGAGGCAGTGTGGCGCTGGGTCATTGATACGGAAAATTAAATCAAAGATCACAGGGTCACCGGTAGAAAAAAAACAGAGGTCACTGATACACCAAAATGGAAGGTTAACATTACGCAACAGTGACCTTAAAAAAACACACAAATTAAACATAAAATTAAAACTTAAATAATTTAAATAAAAAGACTTAAAATAATTAATTAAAATAATGAAAAATACCATTATTTTAAAACAAGATTTTTATGAAACTTTAAACATTAAAATAATTAATTGACAACACTTAAATTATCTGAATAATTTATTATCTGAATAATTAATAAACTAAGATTATAAAAGACTTAAATTAAAATAACTAATTAAATTAATTAAATAGAAGCACCAAAAGAAACAGAAGATAATCAGAGACTTGGGTCACCAGAAACACTTATACCTCACCGGTAGACTAAAACCAAAATTTGGTGACTTAATAATTAATCTGCATACATAAAATAATATAAATAATGTTTAAAAACTATTAATTAATTAATTAATTAACTAATTGAATTGATAAAATTAAAAAAGAACTAATTTATTTAATTAAAAACCCATATTATATACTTATATGTATAGCAGGATTTCTAAACAAATTAATTAGCAATGCTAACCTATTCTAATGAAACTAAGTTAGAAAATTAATTATAAAAACAAAGTCTATGTTAATTAAATAAGATTATGTTGATTAAATAATTGTTTAAATAGATATTAACTATTATAAAGTCAAGCAGAATTAACTTAACCAAACTAAATACTCATCGCTTAAGGGCTCACCGGTAGAATTTAAAGGCTACCATTATAGTTAAATAAGAGCTACCAGTAGTAAAGAGTATCGGTGATAATGGTCACTGATACAGGCAAGGTCACCGATAGACAGTACCGGTAACCTGGCTACCGGTAGAGAAAATGTAACCCTGCTATCGGTAGCTTAGCTACCTATAGTCTGGCAAGCGGTAATTAAGTTACCGGTTGAGTAAACTTTTAAAATTAAAAGTAAATTATTTATCAAACTCAATAATTATTAAAAATAATCAGATAAATATTAAGTAGACAAATTTAAAATTAGTTATATCAAAAACAAATAAAGAATAAATTAATTATTTAAGGGTCCATAATTACATAAATTGTTATAAAAATGAACATTTGACAAATTTAATTATAAAAATACAAAAGTAAAAATATTTTTCATAAAGTGATTAAATAATTAATTAAATCATTAAAAATTATGTAAAAATATGTGGCAAAACTATGAAAAAATAGAGTCACATCAAATTCCCCCACACTTAAGCATTGTTTGTCCTCAAACAATCCCATGTTTTATTTTCTTTAAGAAACAGTGAAATTTATTTATGATTTTGTTCCAAATGTAACATGTCCAGCACTCAAAACAGAGGAAAATGTATAAAATTAGGCTTTTGGAAAATGAATTACTCATATGAATCTTGCTTAATATAAATACTCAAGGGTAATTAAGAATACAAAGACCATCCATCAAAGAAGATGTCATGCCTCATATGTGATACAACTTAATAACTCACTTCAATCCAATATCAGGTTCTATGTCCAAGAATGAGTGGAGATAAAATATCAATGGGGTTAAGACCTTAACCAAGGAACTTTGTACTTTGACTTTTTCACCTAGGTTCCAAAAATAATTAATTTTTTTGTGAATCACCTCAATGATACAACCTAAATGACTCCCATATAAACCAATTGATCCCTTCTTCATTTGGCATTTATTATTCCCCTCACCTTAATGAGCTTATTTTTTACCCTAAACACTTTATTTTATTTTTCCCAATCCATGTATCATTGTGTTAAGCACTGTGCGATGCACTTATTCAAAGTGTACAGAGGGCTTTTAGTAAACAAAAACGTAACCAGCATCTAGGGTCTCAAAGACTCACCGTGGGATCCCATATGCCCAAATTACTCCAGTTTCAAAAAATTTATATAAAATTAATTTACATTGGCTCATTAAAGTGATTAATTTTAATAAATAAAAGATGAATGAGGCCCCTAGAATTAAAATCAAACTTCCAGTTCCAAAGGTTATAAACATAACTCCACAAACATGTAACCCATTTCAATTCCAGAAGTAGGTCCTAAACCGAATTTCCATCAAATCACTAAGTAAGAACACTCAACAATCATCGAAACTCTTCAATTTTAGACTCTATGTAGTTCTTAACTACCATTAAGGAACTTGTCCTAAGGCAAGACCCAATTGAGTATAGTGTAAAGCCTAAAATTATGCAAGAATTTTGAAAAAAAAAATTATCCATTTTTTTACAAGAAATTTGAAAATGTAGTGGGAATTGATGGGATTTCATTAAAACACAGTTTAGCACAGTCAATAATTGACCCCCTCCCCCACACTTAAAACCTCACTTTGTCCCCAAAGTTGACTTCTAAATATGGAGAAGAACAATTTGACAATGAAGGTTCAAAACAGATTTTCAATTAAGTAGATTGATGACATGTATAAAGGGTCTCAATGAAGTTCAAAAATATTGTTTTCCACAAAAATTAACTTACAGGAGGTTCATTACTAAATTAAAAACATTAACATTTAATTCCAGTGTAAAATTTTCAATATATCTCAAAAGATAACATGTGATGTGTAAGCGCACAGTTAATTGGGTGTAAGCATTTTAACAGATTGAGTTCAATAAAATGTTCAATACAGTAGACAATGTTCATGCTAAACACCTCAAAGATACAATAAGATTCAAAACAAGATTTTTCAGACTACATGAACCCCCCCACACTTAAGTTCAAGAAGTGAGAAGATTATTTCATTTTTTCAGCAAAGAGGCACATGCAGAATTTTTCAATTCAACTTAGTGGCATGCAGCAGAATTTTATTCCAATATATGCAACAAAATTTCAGGAAAGAATTAAGGAGCATAATGAAGAAACATAATTTAATAGTAAGGTACTTCCCTAACTAGATTTCCATTACTCCTTCAGAATGGGAATTTCACTCCCTTTATTGACACAAGCAGCAACATCCTAAAAACACCGAGCATGAGAACCAGGAATAGATTACTAGCATAGACAGTGCAAACAGAAGGCATCACAACAGAACTTTATTCAAAGTAAAACAATAATAGAAATGAAAAGAAAGAAAGGGAATAGTCTGACTCCCATGAAGCACTAATTTTTAAGTCTTCATCTAGACTTTATTTAATTACAATTTTTTATTGAAAACAAAAGAAAAACCATGGGTTGCCTCCCATCCAGTGCTAGGTTTAAAGTCCCCAGCCGGAATCACCTAGAAACTAACCGTAGTCACTAGGTGGATGTGGTTTCCTTAATATAAACCACTAAATATGTTTGGCCCAATTATTTTTAACAGAAAGATGAACATTGTGGGCTCCAGGACTCAAAACAACAAAAACTAAACTTTCATCAGCTACAAAAATCCCCAAGAAACACCCTTTGACAGTTGAGAGCATAATGTTGTCCACTTCCAGATCATGTTCAAGGTTATCAAGATTTGAGTTCACATGAAGGGACAACATATTACTTGATGCTTTAAAGGGTGTGACATTGACCTCACAGTTATCTCTATTAACCTCAACATTAACAGATTCACAATCAAGGGTGAAAATGGGTAAATCCTGATTAGTAGGTTCAAAAGGGGATTCATTAAAGTGATGAAAAAAATCATGAATATTGGAACTCACGTGTGATTCCCCCTTTAGACCGTTATCAGTAACACAAGAAGTCTTAGCACCCATCACAGTTGAGGATGAAAGTGAGAAATAAGTAAGATAATTTATTTGTTCACAAACAAACTCGGGTCTAACAATATTGTAAATCTCTTCCAAAAGATCCTCATTTGTTAACTCACATTGAACATCTACTGGTTCTATCAATTCAATTCTCCCTAGATCAAGTGTGTGTTCAACCTCTACTTTAAGTTCATGTTCAAAAAGCTCACTTTCCCAAAGAAATTCTGTAGTATGTTCCAAGAAGTTCAAATCAGGGGGAGTAATGTTCAATTCAGCTTCAATAAAGTCATGTTCAAGATTGCTCAAATTTAAACATTTACTCCCATGTATATCAACACTATTTTCAAATTCACTGCACAATGTTTCAGAAAAGTGATTACAATGATAATAGGGAAATAAAAATTGATCAGTTATTCTTTCTTCAAATATCATTCCCTCATCCTCATCATCTACCAACATTTCAGAAATTATTGGGTTTATAGGTTCAAAACATGGAAGAGTGGTTTTTAGTTCAAGTTCAATGATTTCATATTCCATGTTATCTAGCTTAAGGTTCTCTTCCAAAGTGTTCCCAATTTCAAGTTCAAACTCATTGTTTACAAAATTAGAAAAGTTGGGTGAAGAGTTTTTAACATTTAAATTTACATTCTCAGGTTTATCTTCAACCCGAGTGACTTCACTCTCAAAACTCCTAAAAAAGTTATTTTTCTCAAATGTAGGAATTATGAAAAGAACTGGGCTATCTTTTTCAATCTGATTCAATTCATCTTCAAAATTTTCCAACTCAATTCTATTAAAGTTATTTATTAGATTTTCAATGATGTGTTCTTTATTTAATGAGTTGGTTATTTCTAAATTTGGTTCAACAGTATCAGATTCTTCAAAGAAAATGGGTTCTTGTCCAGTTTCACTTTCACTTTCCTCATCCACTTGATTTTCAAATCTTTTAAAAACATTTTCTGTTTCTGTTTCTTCCAATTCTTCTTGTTCTTTCACCCATTTGTTGTAATTACAAAAGCATATTTTCTAATCATTTCATTCTTTGATCTCGCTCTTGAGAATCTCTAAGTTGAATTTCATGGGTTTTAGTTAACCAATTTTTAATTATTTCCACCCTAGAATCCAATTTATAATCAATTAGTTCAATTTTAGCTAGGGTGCCAGGTCTATGTTCAATGTTTTCATCCTCTTCAATGAAAGAAGCCTGTTGTGGCTGGTTATAGACACATTGTTAAGCAGTATTTCCATAATATCCACAACAAACACAGTAATGTCCAGGTTGATTCAAATTATGAAGATGTTCCATTTTTTTAAAATGTTTTAGATCAAACACACACAAAGAATTCAAACAGAACTTCCTTATAATTCAAGTTAGGCAGTAGCTTCAAATTCACAGTTTTTTTAGTGATTTTTTTATGATTTTTTTAGTGTTTTTTTTAAATTGTTTTTTTTTTATTTTCAAACCCCTAACTCTCAGTGTGTGCCTTCCCCGAAAACTGATCCAAATTTTGAACTGGTCGGAGGTCGTCACGACCCTCAAAATTACATTTATTAATCCTAAACTAGAACAGCAGTGCGGGGTCGATCCACAGAGAAGGAAGATGAGAATTATAGGTTTTAAAAACTAAAACTCATTGTTTTAAGTAGTGAGGTAGGCATCTTTTTACTTTTCATTTTTTTTTTCTACTTTTTAACAAAGTACTATGAAACAAAGTTGGAAGTTCCCTGTTACCAATAATGTAAAATGATACAACAAAAATGAAATAGTGTAAACTAAAAATAACTATTGAAGGAAACAGGAGTGATGAGGGTAGATCAAAAATGTATGCTTGAGAGATTTGAACCATACTGGTTTAAATGAATGATCCTCATTTGATTAAATTCACACCTTAAAAGCTAGCTGTTAAATCTTCCTCGCTAGAAGAAATAACACTCTATAATATAGTTTTCGAAGTTTGCCATAACAAAAACCACATATAGCAAATTGATAAGAGGTTATCATCAGAAAACTATCTCGCCGAAAGTTCTGATGATTTCAAATTTTAAATTTTATGGACTGTCTCAATGACCGATCTCGCCAAAAGATCATCAATTTAGAATTAAAGTCTTAAAGGTGTTAATTCAATTAAAAGTTCAAGAACCAGATTCAGTCTCACCGAAAGAATATGATTCTCATTGAAGAAAATAATTGAAGGAGATAAAATTTTTAACCAGTAAATCTCAAAAATCCTTGAGCAAATGACTTTAAACTAAGATCATTGTCAATATATCAGTAGAAAGTACATTTTAAAACATATAAAAATAGAGGAAAAGAGAGTTCCTCCCTATGAAGATGAAGATCATGTACTGTTGCTTCGCTCCTGCAACTCCTATCACCAGTACTGCTCTCCGTGTCTCTTGGGAGTTTTTGATCTCTTATGTGTGGAATGGAATGAGTAATGAGCGAGAGTGAATGAGAGTCCCCCAATTCTGCTGCTTTCTCAGCTTTAAGTACCCTGTTGTCATCAACTACACGTCACTGCAACATCTTCCACCAACTTCAAAATTTCTTCACCCACGCACTGCAAAATGTGCGTTTTTCCCGACTAGCATGTCGCGCTAGAATTTCTCACATAACTAACTCCGGGTGAGTTATTTGAATGCACCTGGACGCATTTAAGTCCCTTGAATGAACCTGCATAGTTATAAAATAGAAATAAATAAAAACGAACATAAAGAATAAAAAATGGTTATTTTTTAATGTTAAGTGTTATTTTTACTCATTAATAGTTAACTAAAGTTAATTGATAATTATATACTTTTATATTATTTATACAATTATCCACTAAATATTACAATGGTAAAACACAATTTAATTAAATAAAGTTATTAACTTAATTAGGTTAATAAATATAAATACTAAGTTATTAATTAAATCAATTTTTATACTAAGTTATTAAAAACTAAGAACATAAATAAATAATTAATTAAGATAATATTTCATATTGTATTAATAATTTAATTATTACTATGAAAGAAATTAAATTGTTAGATTAATTAATTAATTAATTAATTTTAATTTAGTAATTAAAATTATTACTTAAGTTATTAATATATTTAAATTAATAAGTATATTTTATAGTTTATTAATAATTATTATTAATTATATATTTATACTATTAATTGTGTGTTAATTAATTGTTAATACTTATTATTAATTAAGTTTTATATTTTAGTTTACAATTTATCTATTTATTAAAACTATAATTGTTTTAAATCATTAATTTTATGAATTAAACTATATTATTTGACTTTTTAAAAGTTTACTTTGCTTAAACTTTTACTTTTTTTATTCTTTAACTTTTTACATTACTTTTTCCTTTTTATTTTATATTACTTATACTATTATTATTATTATTATTATTAGTGTTATCTTCTCTTCTCCTCCCCCAATTTTCAGCGCAAGAGGGAGGTTTAGGGTTTCTGGAATTCTTCCAAAAGAAGGCTCCATCGACGGTATGGGGTGCAGCGGACAGTAGCGACTAAGGGATCCAGCGACGTCGGCTTTGGCCCTCGCGGGTGGTGCGGATTTCTGCTCGAACCCTTGGCACAACTCCCCGTAGTGGCAGCTCTCATTGGAAACTCAACTTCAACGGCGGAAAGGATCAGCTTCAGCTCAAGGTGGCGGACAGTAGTAACTTCGCACCAGCTCGGAGCACTTCCAGCGGAAGCCAGTGGCTCTTCTCAGCGGCGTACCTCCTCACCTTCCAGTGGCAGCCAACAGCTCTTCTCAGCAGCGTACCTCCTCACCTTCCAGCGGTAGGGCTCGGTGTCCTTCCTGCACGATGGCTCCATCGCGGCGCGACGGACTCCCTTGAAGCAACTGGTCCGGCAGACCTCCTCCTCAGACATATAGTAGTGTGGCATAGGTGGGGTGAGAGGGAGCGGTGAGGAAGATCTGCTGGAGGAGGCGTTCGATGGCGGCGGCTCTGTTGATGGTGAGGGGGCGGGAATTGCAGAGGTGGAGAAGCTATCGGTGGCAGGGGATGACGCTGATGCGAGGACGTATGGGTGAGGATAAAAGGGGTATCGGTGAGGAAAAATAAAAGAGGGCTATCGGTGGGAAAAATAAAAATTTTGTATCAGTGAGGATTAAAAAAAACCTATCGGTGAGTGTGAGCTACCAGTGAGGTAGAGGGCATTGGTGAGCCAATGTGGTGCGGGGTCACTGATACGGAAAATTAAATCAAAGCTCACAGGGGTCACTGGTAGAAAAAAAATAGAGGTCACCGATACACCAAAATGGAAGGTTAAAATTACGCAACACTGACCTTAAAAAAACACACAAATTAAACATAAAATTAAAACTTAAATAATTTAAATAAAAAGACTTAAAATAATTAATTAAAATAATGCTAAATACCATTAATTTAAAACAAGATTTTTATGAAACTTTAAACATTAAAATAATTAATTGACAACACTTAAATTATCTGAATATTTTGTTATCTGAATAATTAATAAACTAAGATTATAAAAGACTTAAATTAAAATAACTAAATAAATTAATTAAAGATAAGAACCAAAAGAAACAGAAGATCATCAGTGACTTGGGTCACTGCAAACACTTATACCTCACTGGTAGACTAAAACCAAAATTTGGTGACTTAATAATTAATCTTCATACATAAAATAATATAAATAATGTTTAAAAACTATTAATTAATTAATTAATTAACTAATTGAATTAATAAAATTAAAAAAGAACTAATTTATTTAATTAAAAACACATATTATATACTTATATGTATAGAAGGATTTCTAAACAAATTAATTAGCAATGCTAACCTATTATAATGAAACTAAGTTAGAAAATTAATTATAAAAAAAAAGTCTAAGTTAATTAAATAAGATTATGTTGATTAAATAATTGTTTAAATAGATATTAACTATTATAAAGTTAAACAGAATTAACTTAACCAAACTAAATACTCACCGCTTAAGGGCTCACAAGTAGAATTTAAAGGCTAACATTATAGTTAAATAAGAGATACCGGTAGTAAAGAGTATCGGTTACAATGGTCACTGACACAGGCAAGGTCACCGATAGATAGTACCGGTAACCTGGCTATCGGTAGAGAAAATGTAACCCTGTTATCGGTAGCTTAGCTACCAGTAGTCAGGCAAGCGGTAATTAAGTTACCGGTTGAGTAAACTTTTAAAATTAAAAGTAAATTATTTAGAAAACTCAATAATTATTAAAAATAATCAGATAAAGATTAAGTAGACAAATTGAAAATTAGTTATATCAAAAACAAATAAAGAATAAATTAATTATTTAAGGGTCCATAATTACATAAATTATTATAAAAATGAACATTTGACAAATTTAATTATAAAAATACAAAAGTACAAATATTTAACATAAAGTGATTAAATAATTAATTAAATCATTAAAAATTATGTAAAAAGATGTGGAAAAACTATGCAAAAATAGAGCCACATCAACATCCATCTGCCAAATCTTATAGTCATGGTCAACTATTATAGAAACTATGATTTTGATTGATTTAAAAATGGAAACTGGTGAAAAAGTTTCTTCAGAGTCAATTCCATGATGTTGTTTAAAACCTTTAGATACTATCCTTGCTTTATAGGTACTTACTTTACCTTCCATGTCCAGTTTCCTCTTGAATACCCATTTACATCCAATAATCTTTACATCAACTGGCACATCAACCATAACCTAAACTTGGTTCTAATAAATTTAATCCATCTCAAAATTCATATCTTCTAGTCATATTGCATCTTCTGAGCTCTCTAATTCCTCCTTGTTGGAGATAGGTTCATCATTTTTCAACAATAATGAGTCACCATCCTTGGTGACAAGAAAACCATATCACTTTGGTTCCCTTACCTCTCTTACACTCCTATAAAGTACTTGTATTTTAGGAACTAATTCTTCCATGGGGACCTGTGGAACTTTTTTCAGTACCAACTCTTATGTATCTTGACCATCAACTTCACCGAATTCAATCTTTCTCCCACTATCCTTTTTGAGGATGTGCTCTCTCTCAAGAAAGATAGCATGTCTGGCAACAGTCACTTTCTTGACTGAGGGGTTGCATAGGTATTATCCCTTTATTTTCTTATGATACCCTATAAAGATACACCTCATGCCTTGGGGTGCTAGTTTGTTGCCTGAGAAAGCCATAACAAATGCCTCGCATCCCAATACATGTGTATGCAACAAAACGGGTTTCCTTCCACTCCATAACTCGAAGGGTATTCTTTTTTCCACCTTAGTTGGTACTTAGTTTAATGTGTATGCCAGATTTTTTAATGCATATGCCCAAAAGGATAACAAAATATTTTCATGAATCATCATCGACCTTACCATATCCAACTAGGTAAGGTTCCTCCTTTCACTAACACCATTACACTATGGTGTATAAGGTTGAGTGAGTTGATATAGAATCCCAAACTCCCATAAAAGTTTGATGAACTCTTGGTTGAGATATTCTTTACCTTGATCTGATCGAAGTTTCTTTATCTTCTTACCAAGCTGATTTTCTACTTGATTCTTGAATTCCTTGAATTTCTCAAAGAACTCATACTTATACCTCATCAAGTAAATATATCCATATCTACTCAAGTAATCAGTAAAAGTTGTGAAGTAAGAATATCCACCTCTAACGTCTACTATAAATGCTCCACAAAAATCAGTGTGTACCAATCCTAGAATCTCTATGTCCCTTTCACCCTATCCATTAAATAGTGGTTTGGTAATTTTCCCTTGTAAACAAGCATGACATCTATCAAGTGGTTTTAGCTTGGAAGAGTCTAAATAACCATCTTGAAATATATTTTTTAGGTGCTTCTTGTTTACATGACCAAGGTGGTGATTCCACAATTGGGTGTTATATGATTCATGTGAACTTGATTCGTTATCGATTTCCAACACTTGGTTTTTTATAATTTAACACATACAAACCATTATTTAAATATTCCATACCATAACATATGTTGTCCTTATAAAAGAAACAACATTCATTTCTGAAATTTAAAGTAAATCCATATGTATCTAAACTTGATACAGAAATTATGTTATTGGTAACACTTGGTAAATAATAATAGTCTTGTAAAACCAAAATCATCCCAGTCAGTAATGAAAGGTGGTAGGAACCAATGGAAAGATTAGACAACCTCGAACCATTGTAATCTTGTAGATCCACCTATCCTCTGAAAATTTTCTAAAATCTACTTGGTTCCTACATTTGAAAATAGATGTGAGCACCACAAGATGTATCTAATAACCAATGTGTATAAATGGAAAGATTTCAATCAATAACGAATGCGCCTTTGGCTTCCCCTTGCCTATGGGTGTAGTTCCTCTTCTAGTGACCTGACTTCCCACATTCAAAGCATGTTGTCTCCTTTTCGTTTACCTACCTTTGTATCTTTTTATTCTTGTTTGGATGATTATCAGGAGCTTTAGACTATTTATAAATCTTAGGCCCCTTTTTCTTCTCCTTCCTCTTCCTATTCACCATAAGGATTGTGGGTTTGTCACACCCCATGTCTTTATCCACTTGGAGAATCAGGTTCAGAAGTTCCAATAATCTCTTCGCGTTATTTCTCATATTATAATTCAGAATAAAACTGGAGAAGACCTTCGGTAGTGATTATATTATGAGATCTATATGCAACTCATTCGGTAATTTAATCCCTAAAATGTCCAGATGCTCAGTGAAGCCAATAATCTTGATTACATGTGGTCCAGCTAGCGAAGACTCTCCAAGCTTAGTAGTGAACAAAGCGTTGGAGATCTCATAACTCTCTTGTCTCCCCTTCTCTTGATAGAGATCCCGAAGGTGAGACATCATGCTATAATCATCCATTTCCTCATGTTTCTTTAAGATCTCATTGAACCTAGATGATAGCATGAGTCATTGAGCATATGTAGCATCATTCAAATGTTTCTTGTACACAGAGAGCTCCTCATCACTCACCTCATTCCCAGGAGCAACTGGTAAAGGTTATTCCATCACATATAGTTTCCTTTCTTGTAAAAGGATGACCCTAAGTTTCCTTTTCCACTCCTATAAATTAGTGTCAGTGAGAAGGTTTTCCTTCTCGAGTATGGATTGAAATGATATGTTTGATGTCATTTTTAATTTCATTTCTAAAAATAATATGAACATAGTTTTAGTACTTTATCTAATAAAATTAATAAAAATAAATAAATAAATATTCATTGGTCTCCCACTATTTTATCAAAACACAATATCCCTCACCATTGGCTTCGGAATATCCTATTGCTTGGATATTCTAGCGGAAATGATCCATATTCCATTCTCATCACCCCAACTTTGGTAGGTCAAGAAACTTGAATGGTTTTAGTTAGGAATTTCAAATGACAACTACATTAACTCTTAGATCCTTGATCTATTGAGTGGACTCCCCAATATGGAAATAATTATTTTAGATTTCCTCAACCCTTTCCTCTTAGTCACACCGATTCCTGCTTTGGTAGTCAACTATTGATGTAAAACAAGTTAAAGTCAACCCAAAACCTCAAATTAGAATTCCCTAATAATTGATAGCACCCCAACTTTTTCTGGTCAAGCACTTTGGACTATTGGTTTGATTCTAACCAAAGTAATGGAAGGCTATACCAACTTAATATTTTATTGAGGTATTTTATCCTTTATGCGTAAATTGCATCTTATTATATTTTCACAAGCTTTTTAATGTGAAGTGGGATATACTTGAGTGATTAAATATGTCTTGATAATATTTACGCATAATCCATTTTATTTTAGTTCCATCTTACATGCTTGTTAATTCGTTAATTATGTGATCACGACAATACATCCATAATGAATTACCATGAAACTAATAGAAATAAAATAAAGTGTATGATCATGAGATTTTATAAAGGTTATTTTATCTAGAGGTTGATAAACTAACCCTGACATAGGGGAGAAACACCTTGAACCTTTTATGTTTTGTGTTTACAGCTTTCCACCTGTCCACCTTTGTATCTCCTTGGATTGATTTCACCTCGGATCCAAACTTGAACCACCTCCACTAGCTTGGGAGCTCCATCCATTACATATACTTTTAACTCACACGCAGGTGAGGGGTAAAAGGGGGATTACATAAATTAAACCATGGGTACATAGGCTCTACATATTAATGAGGAGAAGGAACGCAATCCAACAATTTTAATTTAACATATAAATTAAAAGGAAAATAATCACATACAAAGGTCTAGTCTACCTTATGATCATCCACAAAAATTCAACAAATTATTCATTTAATAAAACTAGAATTAAATTATTTAACCATTCTTATTAAGATAAATCATGATCGAATCGATTAATTATTATCTTTAATTAATCAATCCTTTTATCTTAATCCTTTTTTTTTTGAATTTCTTTGAGATTCTCATTCATTATAAATTTAAACAAACTAATAAATTCATTTAAAATTAGGTGTGCACATAACTTGTACCTTGGAGGCAACCCAGTGAATACCCGTCCAAAACTACCCAACATGTATTATACTTGTATAGATTTTATTCTTTGTGACAGATAGCATGAACGCATAATTGTAATTGTAATAAAACTCATACGTGATGTGTAGATATTTGAACATTATGAAGATGTTAATTAAATATATATATATATATATATATATATCAAACACCTATCACATGTTGTGTCCTAGCTTTATGCCCACACAAAGGTACATGTCTCAAGGGTTACATAATATAATAATAAATTTTTAAATCTGTGTAATCTGGAAAAAGTACATGGCGTGTAGATTCAACTACACGAAATGTACCCTCCTCACCATCCATCTAAAGTACACACCTAGGGAAATGTAATGTGAGCTGTACTTTAGAAATCTTCAAAGTACACAGTGTTTACAGTGGGTCACACTCCATGTAGACTCTGCATTACATGATCACCAGCTGGGAAAGCTGTGTATGGGATACATGACTTGACCCTGACCTACAGGGAATAAGTTCCATGTACAATGGGTCACACAGCATGTAGTCCAGTTGACCGTGTTCTAGTCTTCCCCGGTCAACATGCGGTGTAAGAATTAACTACACCAAATTTCATTAATACACAAGGCTTGAGTAATTGCCTAATTACTTTCGATGATCTGAACACAACTACATGGTGTGTGATCCATATTACACGTTGTGTATGGTATATTACATGGTGTGTAACTCCAAATACATGGCGTATACTATCTTGTTACCTAGATAGAATCATCGGAGCCTCCTGAAGATATCCTTGATTTAATTTTAACCAAATAATTATTCATTTCTGTTAGATCTGTGAGAAATGAAAGAGGAATAACATATCTCGAAATTCAAATTACAATAACGATTAAACATGAATTGAAAAACTAAATTATTAAAGATTAAATCATCAACAAATTATTTAAATAATTATAAAAAAAATATGACAGCTTTGATACCACTTGTAGGTTCTGGGTACAACAAAATCGTGGTTGGGCCAGCGCTCAACTTTAAATTTTACCGTGATCAGTGATTATTTTAGGATCAAAACTATGATGAATTCAAGTATCCACAGAATAAAATAAAATATTTAGATAAATAAGAAAGAGGCTTGAAACCTTGAGATAATATTGACATATTTTATGTATAATTAATTTAGTTAAATTAAATAAATACTTCCAAGATTTTCTTTCTTTGTTGATGTGTCAGACCACATATCTACAATGAGCCTTTCATTGCTTTGTAGAGATAAAAAAGTAGATCTCCTCTAGCGGTAATCCACACATGCTCCATGAATCTCTGGACATTGCCGAAGGAGACTCTAGGTGCTAGCACGGAAGGTCTTTTTACTTGCATTGTATGCCCTTGATCGCCTTGATATCTACTTCCAAATCATTCTCTTGTCTGGTGGAGGATGGTCACTCTCATTCTTGAGAGTGTTCTTGGAGAAAAAAAGGAGCTCTCGAGGCTGAGATATTTTTCTCCAAAATGTTGTGCACAACCAAAATTGGGTATCTGGCCTGTGGGTTACCCCCTTGGCTAATAAGAGAATAATATATAACCAGGAATTTAATTCACTTGGTAACAATAAATTATTAGCACAAGTGTCATTACTTATTTTATTATTCCATGTGAAACCCCCATATCAAATAGTAATAGCAATACCATTATTTCCATGACATGTTTTTAGCTTGAAAGTTACAATTAAATATTATTTTAATCAAGTAATATTTAATATTATTTTCTCACTGGACCCTTTAACTCGGTCTTCCCATCCTACGAAATATTTATCATACATTGAATAACAAATATTAATTTATTAAATATAAATATAACTACATTATTTTTCGATGAATAAATAAAATGCGATCAGGCATACCTGAATAATTATTAAACCACAACTGAGAATAATATTTATTAAAATTTTAAAATAATAAATTATTTAAATATGATTCTGGATACACTTATTGTGTGACCCTCTAGGACACTTTCTCAGTGGCATTAGGTGAGTCTGCCTAAAGTTTAAGGTTAGTGTCTAGCAACATGTCAAGGCACTTATAGAGAAATAACTTAATTCTACAATGACATGTCACATCATTTGAATTCTTTCCATATAATATAATACCTTTATTACAATATCTCCAATTGAGCAAGTTTCATGCCATTTTCATCAACCTATATGCTTGATAACTCGTTCTTTGACTTTCCAAAAATAGAATTTGCCTATAGAACACCATGTCCATGGATTTATTTAGTCTATATCATTTTCATCAAAGGGCCTGAGATATTTACTTCCATTAATGAATATAAGAGATAAATCCTTTCTTGCATTATTCATTAATGAAATATTACTCATGACACACCCAATGTATCTTATCTCACCATGAGCATATGTCATCATGGTTTTGACAAATAAATAAAAGTGTGTGACTCATAATATCCATTAATAACAATATTAAAGTCTAAGGACCATTACACGCCTCCGTAGATAGAAACATCCAATGACACTTATAATTTGTATTTCCTATCATCGGGTCTCATTCTCATAATATTCTACTAGATATTACCAGGGGCGTACATCATGAGAAGGTTCCTCAAAGTTTTATGAGTCTCCATCCTTGATATACTATATCATTTGTGTCCCTTAAAATGATATCATTCATCCATAGAACATTTATTCAAGAATAGTGTCATGAAACTTCTGGGTTCTCATCATAACGGGGAACTACTAGGACCTTTTAGTGTGACAGCTACTCTTGGGACATTATCACATGCTATGTTACGCAGAAGAAAAATCATGATGTGATAATGAATTTATTAATATTAAAAACCATGAATATAAGTTTATCATAAAGTACAAAGAAGTTGGTTCTAGGTTACCAAATCCAAAAACCTCATTATTTTTTCAGCCCTCGAATAGTGAGAGAGTAGGGAAAAGTATTTTGTCTATAGAGACAAATAAAATCCATAATCCAACCCGATTTAACTTTGTGATTTCCATCCTTTTGCTGATAGGACTCTGGGAGGTTCCATCAAAATACATCTACCATGTATGAGGAGTTTCATGGGCATAGAAGACCCAATCATATAGGAGATCAGTGTCTACCAATGTATTCACCAAGGCAGTATGTGCCACAAGGAAATCAGACATGGATTTCCCTTTAACTTCCTTATGTGACACGAACTGGAAGTCATATTGTTGCAGAATGACCGCCCATTAGGCCAGATGCCCAGTTTTCATAGGACGACCAAGGATTTACTTGAAATGATCAATAAGAGTGACAAGATGGACTTCATGGTGTTGTAAGTAATTCCTCATATTTTACACTATGAAGATGATTGCAAGGTAGTTCTTCTCGACATTAGAGTATCAAGTCTCAGTACCTAGCATCATTCAACTAAGGTAGTAAAGATTGTTCTCAGTCCTCCCATAATTTTTTTGTGTGAGGAGGGTTCCTAGTGATCATTCCATGGTGGCCACCTACAAGATTAGTGTCCTCCCTTCCACAAGAGGCATCAAAATAGGTAGGTTTAGTAGATATTTCTTGAGACTTTTGAAGGCTCCCTAACAGTCATTGTCCCATTGATAGGTGATCCCCTTCTTCATTAACCTAGTGGAGGGGAGAGATTTGTCCACCAAGTTAGCTATGAAATGTCAAATGTAGGTGAGGTGACCCTGTATCCCCCTTGGTTATTTGATATTATTGGGGGTAACATTTCCAAAACAGCACTAGTATTCTCTAGGTTGACCTTGATAATGCAAAAGTGTACCACAAAGTCAAGGAACTTTCATGATGTTTCCCTAAAAGTGCATTTTAGTAGACTCATCTTCAAACTGTGTTGTTGTAACTTGTTGTATATTGTTTAAATATACATGAGGTGATCACATCACTATCAATATTTGAAAACCATATCATCGAAATAAAATTCATTTAACCTTTCCATGAATGGCTTAAATATATGATTCATTGCATGTTGATATGTGATTCTAACATTCTTTAAGACAAATGGATTACCTGATATAAAAACATCACTTGAGGAACGCTTAAGGCGGTGTATTCTTCATATTTAGGGGGAAGATGTATTTTATTGTACTCTAAATAAACATCCATGAAGGAAAGGGATTGTAATCCATCAGTTTCATTGATCAGGATCTCTATGATTAACAATGGGAAATCATCCATTGAGAAATGTACAGACTGTTCTCACTCTTCAATAGGCATGGTGGCACTAATTAGTATAGGTTGCAAGTCTTCTTATGTTCCTAGATTCACCTACATAATCTTATCAATGGTGATGGAGACACCTTCCTCAAATATAGGAGCAGTGTTACAGAGTTCATCCTCATATTCTTCCACTTCTGAGTCTGTGGAGACATTTTCAGATGAATTTGGAAATATGGGGGCTTCTCTATCACTATAGAGGTGAGAGGGGCCATAAGAAGAGACATTATCATCCCCTACATCCTGAGTTGTTGTGGATAGATTTAGAAGATAATTTCTTTTACATTTCCACTAGGTAAGAGAGTGGAATAGACCTTTAGGACCAGGTATATCACCTCAACTAGATTTATGGGGGTCACATAGTATTTGTTGAGTATATTCTAGGGATTTTTAAGGGCGGTCCCCATGTTTTTGGGAGCTTCAAACTATATATCATCATCCAGTATTGGTTGTTTTCCTCACATATTGTAGAAACACACTTCATCATATAAGGATTTTAAAGCCTCTAATGGGGCACTATCACCATGTAGTATGTCGACCTTTCCATTGATGGGGTATTTCATACATTGATAGAATGTTGAAGGTACCTCCATGTGGATATGGAGCCAGGGCCTTCTAGACATGACATTGTATATGGTGTCTTATTGGATAACCATAAACTTAGCATCATATGTGAGGTCTCCTAACTAAGTTTTGAGCTTGATATTCCTAATAGAGAGGTCTTTTATCACACTTATCATACCCTTGAATGGTCATATTTGTGGTAGACAAATCCCCTTCACTATATCCCAAACATTAGTGGGTTCAAATCATGATTATATTGATCCTAGAACCATTGTCAATCTGATCCCTTTAGATATTGGCATTATCAAGTCTTCCCGAAACATATAGGATTTTTTTGTGTCCTTGGATGACCTCTTCCTGGTCATGTTCTGTAAATGAGATGGTAACATGGAATTCTACTGACATGGTCTCCATTCGATAGAACTCAACTGCAGTGAATTATGAATCAAATTACTATGGTATTTGGAGGACTTTAGCGAGTGCCTCTCTAAGTTATTTTGAAATATGGAGCCCATCAAGGATTGAGAGCTTGTATGGGAAAATTGTCAACTACTTTATAATATCATAATTCTATGCCAGAGGTCGGTGCTTCCCGAGGTGGGGATTCTCTTAGACATGTGGCTCAAGAACTGAGGCATTTGAGGTATATAGGCCTAGTGATTATGTATAGGTTTTGGGGGAATCTACTTCCAGTGTCATGGGTCATGTCAGCCTCCCATATTGTATGGGATGATCATATAATCGTACCCCTATGAGGAAATCATGCAAGAAAACTAGGCAAGGATGACTACTGAAGGGTTATAAGACACCTCCATGTCTTTTTTGGGCTCAATGAAGTGCTTTAATAGGGGTCTCAGCTGCATATATGTCCTCTATGGGGACATGACCAAAATATTGGGTTTGACCATGCCCGTACTATCCCCTGTATCCCTGATTCCTTTGCATGCAGCCTCATATTACCTAGTTTGGTGTGGGGAACTCATACTAAGAGGCATATGCATCATCAAAGAATGGGTCTTCCAAGTGTATCATGTTTACAGAACCAAATATGAGATCTTATTATGATGATGGTTCCATTTGGTGGGGCAATTTCTATGATTTGAATGTTGCAGGGAAGAAATCTACAAGAGTCAGAGCTTTCATTGTAGCAGAATATGACTCCTCCTCTTTTGTTTTCTCAAGATTCCAATGGTTATGTCCACATTCAGGAGGCATATTTTATGTTACCTCCCTAGGTGGAAAAGCATTTGTGGGTCTGTGAATCTATGATCTTAGGGTGGAATGAGCTCGGTCAACTATATTTTGGGTCATCCAGTTGTTGAAATTCCATTCACACCTGGCCATAACTTTTTCCCAATCACCCTCTTCTTCTGACCGGGAAATGGTTATGCAAGACACCTACTCTAAGAATTTATCTAACACCACCTATATAGGATTGACTATGCCTTGAAGGAAATATTTAAAGATGAATCAGTCCTAGATATTATAACCCAGCCTTTTATGGAAAGGGTGGTGGTCGGGATGGTCGGTGAGGTTGACCTCATTGGATTCCTAGCTTGTGGAATCTTGAGGGGGTTATTTTCCATCTCTTCCAAGAAATAGCTGGGGACTTGTTGATTTTTTAAGGAGTGTGATTTATTCATCCATTCCACAAATCCCAGGTGACCCTGATTTCTCTACGCTTCTAGATGAGGGTAATTTTTTGGTTGTTACCACTTGATAGGAGGTTTTGGGAAGTTTAGGACCATCCTAGGTTCTTGAATGGGAATTTTTGTTGACTTGAGAGTGACTGTTGTAGCTTCTGTTTTGCCCAGCCTTTTTCCTTATACTAAGGGAATGAGCCTAAATTTAGATCAGGTACACTAAATAGCATCTTCTAATCATTGTTTCATTTCTATGAACTCACAAAACCCACTTGGATACTTCATTGAAATCATAGGCGTCTTTAACTAATCCTGGATATTTTCATTATAGAGTTACAACAATTATTCCTATGAGAGAGGGATGATGAGTGAATGGGTTAAACCCTTCAACCTGGATATGAAGTTAGAAACCCTCTAATTTTCAAATTTCTTACAATTCTTTAGGTCAAAGATTGTCATTTTCCTCAGTATGGGGCTGAATTGATAAAGGAATTGACAATGAAGGTTATCCCATCCTAAAATGGAACCTATTGAAAAACTATTATAACAAATAATGAATAGCCCTATCAAAGTCTGTGCAAATCACCTCAACCCTGTGGCCTCCTGCTGATCTCAAGGTCCCATCATCAGACCACATTAGGATACGAAGTGTGTTAGATGCTACTCAAGGTCTCCTACCCCATAAAAGGTAGAGAATATAGGATTTTCAGAATTGGGTGTGGAAAAAGTTTCATCCACCCACTTGATATATGGATTCCTCTATGGTTGTACAGGTGTGCATCACCCTTCTATAGCTTCCATTCAAGTATCCAGGGACTCGATGATGTTAAGCAACTCTAGGGGTACTGTTGTTTGAGCCACCTCCCATCTATAGGGAGTAGGTGGTGGTTGATGAGGTAGGTCCACCTTCATTTACCATTGATTCTCAATTATTCCTAAGAATAAATGATCTCCCTAGTGAGGGAGAGTCTATCATCGCAATAGAGGCAAGTCATGATGATTTTCGACTTCCTTATCTATGTAGACTGGTTTCCTGGATCTGGAGCTAATTTGACACTCAGATGCCACTCTTTTTGGTAAATCATCCTTTTCCATATGTATGGGAGGAGTATTTTCTTTATATTGAATATGATACCCAATGGAAATATTTCCCCTAAGTAGCTCCTCATTGATTTTTCTAAGATTTTGTATCTCATTCTCATATTGTGAAAATTGTTCCTCTATAGAAGGAACTTCGATTATTTGGGGTAGTGATTGGGATGTAGCCACACCTTTCCCTTTTTATTTGGAATTTATCTATTATATAGGTGGAAACTCGATATTTAGAGGTTCCAGGTTTTAGAGCCTCCTCTAGTTCCGAGTGCATACAACCTCGGTTGGTGTATCCAGATCACCCTTCTCTCAGGGTAGTTTTTCCATGTTTCATCCCTCTATATTTGTGTCTTGATCCAAAATATCTATTTTTTGATATTAACAACATTTACATATTTTTATTGGTCAATTTTAGTTGTTCAATTACTTTCAACGCAATAGGATGATTCTTCACTGCATTTATCAGGGTTGTTCTTCAAACCCCTGGCCATATTGGTCCGTTTTGGGTTGCAAACCCAGTGGGGTCTAATTTCTTTCATCATACATTCCTCCTATCCTTGCCTATGAGTAATGACATTAAGGGTGTTTCTGGTCATTATTCTAGAATGGGCCCCAAATAGTAGAGGTTTTTCTTGTGGAGAGAGGAATGGATGGGATGCCGACCGTTGATTTTTACCTCCCAACCTAGAGAAGACTGATTCTCCCTAGGGTGATGATGATGATGAAAATTCCCCCATCCCTACATAATGGGGGTTATTTGGGACCATAGTTGGCAGTTATTGATCCTGTTGTTTAGGATCTAATGATTCTGGTTAGGGATTTGATGACCCCTAGTATGGAAATTGAGAAATAAATACCCTCATCCCAGCAGGATGGGGTTGATCTTGAATCACCATTAATTTCCCCAAGACCCTCTTAGGGGATGATGAACCTGGTGATGGTGATTGAGATATAAATTCCCTGAGCCCAGTGGGTTGGGGGTTTTTTGTAGCTACTGATGATATTTCCTGAATCCCCTTAGTAATTGACGATTTGAGGGGTTGAGGTCATAGTAGATATTCCCCCAACCTAAATGGATGGATTAATTCCTGGATGGCTGCTATGGAAGCTACTACTATATCCCATTTGATGTGGCGCAAATATGCTCATGTAGGAGCTAGGTGATAAGACATCCCATGATGAGATTCGGCTTCTATAGGATGTTTTCAAGTGAATTGAAACCTTGTATTTCATGTCCAAAATGCATTCTCGTTGCTTCAAGGGGCCCAGTTCAAAGACTTGTTGGTTATCCTCTCCCTCCATTCATGATGTCTGGGCATTATTGAAGTGGTTCCATTCTATTGTAGTAACCAACTGGCTCACATGTTACCTAGTCCTAGGATTTCTCCAGAGGCTATAACATTACAAGATGTTGTATCTGAAGGGTTTTTTTGTTCTAGGGACATAGTGAAGTGCAATGCTCCATATTTCTACCATCCTTGGATATGCACATCTGGTGATGCTCTAAAAATCAGTTAGTGGAGATTTTTCATGGTGTGAAGACAAACACTACACAGGGGTTTGTTATTCTCCTCTATTCCTAGGTTCCGGGCTATGGAAAGGTGACTATATCCAGTTGACAACATAGTGTATTGATGAGTTGAAGGTGATACTTGTATATTGGGTAGGGGAGATGTCTATCCTTCAGTTACTAATTATTTTCCAATATATTTTTTCATATTTAAGGCATTTAATCCTTTTCTAACTCATCTAGTATCTCATAGTCATAAGTGGAAAGGGGCCAAAACATGATAGAGAGGTTGTTTCTGGCAAACTCTCTCTATATTTCAATGTTGTACTCCTCTTAATCATACTTACATGCCTCCATCCAGTCAGAATATAGAAGATGCTTCTTAGGTTCACGAGTTGACTAGAGTGGAGTGTTGTTAGAAGTTGATGGGGAACTATATGCATTTGACCTAGATGTTTCAAGCACATCTCTATATGAAGGCATCTTAATTTTGGAAACCTCTCTATATGAAGGTGTTTGGGAAAGGAGATTATTTCCTTGTCCATGGGAGATATCATTGTGAGGAGGTTGAACATGGTGTATTTTAGGATTAAATTCCTTGTGATCCATCTCCACACTACCACAAGGAGGACTATCACGACAATTAACATATTATTCTTTAGTTGAAGAGTTGATGGACCCTTGGGATATTGATAATTTGTCTTGAAAAACCTCAAGGACACTGGAATTGAGTAGATTAGGGATATGATTCTCATTCTTCTCATTCTGCATCATATTCAGAATATGCTGACCTACCTTGTGGAATTTTATAGGGATATGAGCATATTGTATGATGGTTTCTAGAACTTTTTTATAATTGTCTGGTTCTATGGGAGTATGAACCCGCTGCTGAGAACCTATTGGAATATTTCAATTAGATTCCTCATTGTTGATAGGAATATGAACCTATCCCGAGGCATGTTCTATTCTCACTTGGTGATACCTGATCAAAATGAGAGTATGAGCCTAATATTAAGACTTTGGAATATTTTTTCAGTCTTTTGTGGAAGGGATATGAGCCTGCCTCAAGACATGTGTCACTCTCACCCAGTGATACCTAGTTGTAACAAGAATATGAGCCTGTTCTGAATGTGCATTCCCCACCGGAATATGCTGACGGACCCTTGGAATGGGATAAGGGATGTGAGCCTCCTCCTATATTGCCTTGGAAGTATTATAGTGCAGTCATTCATCAGTGGAAGTATGAATATGTGTCTAGATTCCATGATCTTCTAGAATATTCCAAGATGATTCACTAACAAGAATATGATACTATCTTGAGGAATGTTTTATTCTCACTTGGTTATCCCTAGCCATAATGGAGATATAAGCCCAATCCTTGGACTTTGGAGTACACCACTGGTCTTTTTCAATGGGAATATGAGACTATCCTGAGGCATGTGTCCCTCTCACTAAGTGATCCTTGACCAGAATGGGGATATGAGCTCGATCCTGGACCTTTGGAATATGTTTCCAAACTTCTTATATGGGAATGTTCCCCTGTCCCTAGGCAAATTCCTATCTCACTTGGTGAGCCTTGGTTGGAATGAGAATGTGAGACCGGTCTGAAACCTCATCCTTTATCAGAATATGCTGATAATCCCCCTAGACGGGAGCAAGAATGTGTGATTTTTCTGGAGAAACCACTTGTTCATAATAATCAGTGTTGATATGCCCTAGTTGTAGGGATAGAAATATGCACATATCCCTATATCTGTACCAGTATTGGAATATGCTAGCAGATTTATTCAACTATTTATAAGATGTAATGGCATTTTATCAAAATGTATGTAGGGATATAATCCTTCACATTTTATTTCTCCACTATATACCGGTAGATATCTTTGATTGAAGTGGGTATATGATCCCACTTCTATCGTCCTTATGCCACCAGAATATGTCAATGGGCTTCATGCATGGGGGTAGGGATATGTTCCCCACATGGATACTATAATAATATGCCCGCATACATGTTCCAAGTAAGCAGGGATATGAGCCTACATGCTAGTTACTAGAAGAATATGTTGGAAGAATTCATTATTAGGATTGGGGATATGATCCCACTCATATTTATCCAGATTCTTCCTAAATTTATGTGTCTTCCTTTTTTCTCATGCATGGTTATCATAGGTGTCAGCATGTCAGGTGGTACCCTCAGTAGGTGACTGATGGGTACTTGCAGGATGATGCTAGTGATGGCGGTTAACAACATCCATCCTTGGCAGAACCTAAACTGGAAGGAAGATGTATTTGACTCCTAATCCACCTTCATTAGAGACTAAAGGTGGTTATTTTCATACTATATGGATAAGCTCCTAAAGTAGTTGGTTGTGGAAATGAGGGCCATTGTCTTAGATGCAACTTTCCTTGGAAAATGCAGACTCATTAGTTTCAGTACTTAAAAACCCTTATGGGCAGCTTCAGGGGTCGGTATTGTACCATGTTGGTGGTATTCCCATAAAATTATGTTTTCCACCTAATGTTGAATCTATCGGGAATGTGATATCATTTTAAAACCCACAGGGGTTTTAGATGTAGGTGGTTTTCCAGAACGATCACTGGATGAAGGTATTATCTTGGATCGAGATGCTATTGATGAGAGTAGTATATGCAGTCATGAAAATAACAAGGAACAAGGTTACCAATTTGTGCAATATCATAGGCATGATGTGTTCTCAATCAGATATGCATGGTTTACACAAATTTTCTTTTATTCCTGATCTATCCATTCTACTCACGTGGAATTTTCAAACCAAGGATGGAATTATTTCATAGGAATTGTGGTTACAATGGATCATCTATAACATTTATGTCAAGATTATCACCTTTGTTTGATATGCCAACAAAGTGTCCTGACACATGGAAAATTGATTATCCAATTATTTGAGGGTTTTACACTAGTCTCATTGCTTGCGTAGTATATGAAAATAAAAATGGCCTAATGAATGATTAATTGATCATCATATTATTTGATAGATTCACATTAGGTTCACCATTTTTGTTTTGATGGAAAATATTCGACCTAAAAACCCTCATTTTCTGAAGAAAATGGCTTGACAAGGACTGGGAAATCTATTCTTTTTATATTGAAAAGGATATTCCATGACTAAATTAGTTCACATTAGGTTCACCATTTTTTTTTTGATGGAAAAGAGACAATCAGGAACCCTCATTTGGGGTGAATTCGGTTTTTTCATTATGGTTCATTGTGGTGGGTTTGATTGCTTGCACAATCATTAACATTGGGCCACTATTTTCATTCTTAATAGAAACTTCCAATGGTTCCCACATCCATAATTGGGTATGGGCCTGCTTTCCAAAGGTAGGTTTTAATTTAGGGTTTCAAACCCATTGACACTTAGGAACTCACATTGGTTGATAGGATGGGAGTTCGATCTCATATAACCCTTTTTTGGGAAGTTTTTTTCCTAATCTAGGACTCTCTTATATATTTAAGATATGTTCGTGAATCTCTTCCTAATAATGATTCATGACTGGTTACCTTAACAAAATAATCATAGGTTAAACCCTTTTATGTGTAGAAGAAATGGATATAATTAGTGAATATATCTATATGTATCCAAGGTTCTTCATCCATTTCCTAGTAATGTGTAGCTGCTTATATGTTGAAGTTTCATAATGAGTCACTTTGGAATTTTTTTTCCATGCAGGGTGACAATTAATATTTTGAGGAGGGTATTGAGACATTATGAGGCATATTATGTATCCTTTTTATAGTAGTAATCAAAACCCATGTAGTTCATTAAATCCCACGTATTTTAACTTCATATGTAAAGGAAATATGTGTGGGCACTTAGGAACTAGGTATTTAATCTCTAGTCTCAAGGAGAGGTCCTACATGTTCTGATTATGGTAAGAATCAGAATTTTCATAGTTCATTTGGATTCTTAGTCCATTGAAGGATGAGATTGAATGATCATCTCATGGGAATGATTGGGTCTCAATGGTTGAAATATTGGAGACATGAGGGTAATTACACTTAAGTGGATTCCTATTTGAGATCGGGCCTTAGGAAGGAGTCCAAAATATCATGTTTATTGCAGGAATAAGAGTTCTTATAGTCCATTCACTCCCTTAGGATTATCCCCAAGGTGGATTCCCTTATATGGGGGATGTTTATATAATGCCACTCATTGGGGATTACATATTGAGATTTACCTGGATAGTGTAGATTCATTATGTGAATGATATGGCTATTTCAACTCCCTAAGAACACATGATTCATGATCAGTGTGAGAAACAATGGATAACAAGTAATCAGTATCACTTCATATGGATGCGGGACTTATGTTCTAGGATAGCCTTTGGGATGTTTAATATGGATCTCGGGCCTTAGGAATGTGTCCTTTGTATCTTGGTTATAGCAAGAATCCAAGTCATCATAGTTTAGTGTCCTTCTCATTTCAATGGTGTATGAGGTAGAATGATCATCCCATGGGAATTATTGGGTCTCAATGGTTGAAATTTCGGAGATATGATGAGACTTACATCGAAGTGGGTGCCCATTGGATCTAAAACCTTATAAAGGAATCCTATATATCCTAGTTACGGTAGGAATTAGATTCGTCATAGTTTATTTAATCAGGGATCACACACTAACATTTACCTTATATGTGGTACATATCTTATTATGCCACTCATCGGGGCTTACATACTGAGGTTTCCCTTATCTTTATATAGGATTATGACGTGAATGATATGATCATTTCAACTCCCTAAGGTCATGTGATCTATTCTCGGTGTGAGAAACAATGGGTAATAAATAATCAATCTCATTGCTTATAAATGTGGGACTTATTAACTGGGATAGCCACTTTGGAGGTTAATATAGATCTTAAGCATCGAAGAGACGTCCCACGTATCCTGGTTATGGTAGGAATTGGAGTCATCATAGTTATTTTAGTTGGGGCTTTCACATTGATGTTTCCCTTCTGGTCGGGGCTTACATGATAAGGATGGACAACATCATCAAGTCCTGGGATTCCGGATTAACTTCACCTTCTTGTCTAGATGACATGCATTGATTTTCCACTTCACATGCCTTGGTTTTTTGGTTGACATATAGATGAATGTCTGCCTTACTTTTCCAAAGAGAACTTCATGATCTGGTTGAATTTTCCAAGGGATGTCATACAATCTAGATGGCGTGTCTGAAGGTTGTCTCATGATCAAGGATAACTTTTATGGAGGAAATCACAAGACTCGACCAATTTTTCCTGGAATCCATCACATGATCTTGACTGGCTTGTCTAGAGGGCATCGCATGATTCATCTAACTTTACCTAGTGTCATTGTGAAAGTTGGATGAAATTATTGGGGGGGTTATGATAGTTAATGAAATGTTTTCATAGGGTGATACATAACCCAAGATAACATGTATGGGTGTCATCGTGAAAGTCAGCTGGTATGTCTGAGGGACGTCACAAGAGCCAGCTGACATACTCGAGTGCTACCAAGAGACTCAACTAACGTGTATTAGTGCCACCATATGATCTAGGTGACATGTATATAGGACATTATGGGGCTTGGATGGCTAGAATAGAGGGTTTCATGGGACTTGGGTGGAATTCTTGGGAGGATCCATTTGAATTTCTCTGACATGTATAGGAGATTTCTCATGATTCAAATAGTATACCAAAGGAGTGTCACATGATCTGGGCAACATGTCCTAGAGCTATCGCATAACCTGGGGGGTTCATGTGAAGTGCATGATGATTAGAGTGTATGTTATTCTTGTAAGTCTCCCATATTCTTAATCTTTGTTCCATCCTTTTATTTATAATTCCTTATATTTTTTCAGTGTTAGCTTGTTTTGAGTCTCATGTGATTTAGCAGATATATGGGATATTATTCACTTTCTCTACAAGAAGTCATTCACATGATCTATGAGTGATCACGTGAAGTGCCTATGAATACTTCATGATCACTCCGATTGTCTTCTGTATCTTACCTGATGGAAAACTTCTCGATTGTGAGATCATCCACTCCAAGATATCCACTCTGATTTCGGGGTGCGCCGGTGTGAGGTTACAAGGATTATTTCATACATTCGTTTGTGTTAGGATTGGTTTTTCATGCTGGGGTGGAGGATTTATATGCCTCACCTCCCCAGTTATTCATCGTTCTGTATAGTATGTATCACACAAATCCAATATGGGGTCAGTGGATGTCTTTGGTATCATGCATCTTCATGAAGTCTCGTTGTAGGTTACCCTAGAGGCGTTGCATGATTTTCAACAACCAAGAGACCATCCTTTCAACATCCCATTTATGGGATTATATCCAATTAATGGGTTCTTGTTTACTCACATGGTCATTATGATGGATTTCCATATTGTTGGGATAACATATCTAAGGGACTCCTCAAGATCAAGGAACCTGTCAAAAGTCCATCATGAGACAAGGATGGCTTGTCAAGTTGCTTTGTGAGACCATACTGGTGTGTCGCATGAGTTTTACGACCTCAATAAGCTTCTGTCTTTTCTCTTTTTTTTATTTCCTTTTTATTTTATAAGGACTTTGAGGTTTTTTAAGTTTTATTGAGTGTTTTCAAATATAGTCATTCTCCCAATTGGTGATGTGTCATGTGGCTAATAAAGGGTCTTGTGGAGATTCATGGGCACTTCATGGATAAACCCTTTTTTCTTATTTATAGATCCAAAAGGGGGAGTGAAAGACTGCCTGTAAATGTATAAGGCCTTTCATATGATAAGGATGACATGACAGTAGGATTTTTTGTGGTGATGTGGACATGTCGTCATGGGGATTGCAGTGTCTCACGAACCATTGGGGGCACTTCGCATTATTTTTATGACCTTGAGATGCTCCCGCCTCTTCCCTTCTTATTTCCTTTTCTTATTTAACAAAGGTTTGGGATTTTATGATGTTTTATGATTATTGTCAAAGAAAATAACTATACCTATAAGTGGTTTGGTGCATGACATCTACAACTGCAAGAGGCTCCAACCTTTTGGATATTTTCCTCCTGTTTTTCAAGTATTCTTGGATGGTTTGTCAGGAATCTGCTGGTGGATAAGTTGTGTGGCATGGGGGGTCTTTATTTGGTTGTCGTTGTGTGATAAGTGAGTGTCCATGGTGCTGTCGCAATAGGATAAGGACTTTTGAAAGGGTATCTGTGGTATCTTTCATAGGTTATGCGATCACGTGTCTCATGGGGGTTCATGCGATCCACATGTTTTTGGTCACTTTCTTCTTCCTTTGATTTTTGTGGGAAATAATACCCATATTTAGGTATTTCATCCTTTTTTATTTTTCTAAAACACATTTGGTGGGTGTCAATATATGTTTCATCATGTAGAATAATATAGAGATGGATTATGTCATTCACTAATTGAAAACTAATGAGAAAAATTACCCAAATCGTGATTTAGAGTTAGCTACGGTAATTATTTCATTAAATATATAGAGGCATTATATGTATGGTGAAAGGTGTGATATATGTATTGATCATAAAATATTGAAGTATATATTTACATATAAAGAGTTGAATATGTTCTAGAGAAGATGGTTGGAGTTGATCAAATATTGTGACTGCTCAATACGATACCACCCAAGGAAGGAGATCAAGGTGGCTGATGCTCTAAGTCAAAAATACCATGCTAGTTTTTCCATGATGAGGATTCAAAGAGATCCAATATTTATGGATTTGTATAATTTGGATCTTGAAATACTGATGAAAGGGTGCATATCTTATATTTATCGTATGAATGTTCAACCATCCATCCATGAGAGGATTAAGTAAGTGAAGAAGGGGGATTTGGAATTATAGAAGAAGGTGATGAATTTTCTTGAGTCAAACCATTATCATTAAAGAATGATAAGATTTAGGAACTGAGTATGTATTTCATCAATACCAGACTTGAAGAAGGATCTGTTGGATTGTAATTAACCGACCCAAGTTAACCTAACACATCTCCTGATTTGGCCCACCAAAAGGAATCAAGTGAGCCTCCTCGTACTTCAGAGGATTCTAAATAGTGGTGAGGGTCTAATGGATATAGTGGAGAGACTATACCCTCATGTGTGAGTAAAATAAAATCAAAAATAACCAAAACATCCACAAGGATAAACATCAGAGTATGCATAATAAATAAATTGAAACAAAATCATTCTATAATAAATGAAATGTGGAATTCAATCATACATAATTAAAGAATTAAAAACAATAAATAATTGATTTCCCACTGGGATGACCACATATAAAAAATAAAAAAAACTATAAATAAATACATCATGCTCTATTTCCATCTCTGAGATGATCCACATACATGGTATCCATGAATATTGAGCTACACCAGCTCGATCCAGAGACTCCATATGAGCATCCTCGCTCGATCAAGAAACATTAGGCCTCCACCTGATCCATATTGAAACCTATTCTCTAACATGAAATAAGACATATGTTCTGCATGCAAATCAAGGTTCATGCACAATTGGTGAGAAATAAATCTTAGTAGACCACCCCCAATGGTGAACCTATAATTCGTTGTCATAACAAGTGCATGCACACATGATATGTTCGACCTATAAAAAAACTAATAACATTATTCATACAATAAACTTCTACAATATATACATGGGGGAAAACTAAAATAGATAAAATAGCCAACTGAGGGTTCTATCCTAACACGTGAGGTAAATCTATCCCTGCTCTAGCCCATGCCAGAGGATTTATAGCACATGTATCACCCTGCCACATGACATCATGTTCATCCTCCAGATCTATATAGGATATCCCATACATATGAATAAAAAAGGAATGAATTCTATACCCTAGGGTGTATCCATAGTCATTCACAATACTACACACAACTACTATCTTCTTGGAATCCAATATCATGATCTGAAATGGTGACAGAACTCTATGTGGGACCCTAGAGAACCTGTCGTGTCCCGAAAGTCCTGTAGAAAAAATTGGGCTCCAAATAAAGGAATAAAAGATGCACTATCCCATGGGTCCCACCAATACATGGACCTAATAGATACAATTTCCTAGGGTTACCATCTAAGTAACTGATATCACTCAGTATCCACAACACTGAGAGTGCTTAGCATCCACAACAAATGACCTCTTTATAGGATATAACTCTCAACAAAAGGGGTGAACTCATCTAGATCACCCATTATCTATCTAATACCATCTAACAAAACCATTTTAACAAATATATGAGAACACCATATAAAACTCAGGGCCAACACTAGGTCCCATGATATCCCAAAAGTCTTCTCTCATGAACCAAGATCTGAGTAGAAACTGCCTCAAAAATCACAACCAAAGGCCACCAGAATGTGGGTCTATCCAAATATTGAACCTATCATCCAAAAATCTAAACTAACAGAATTGATCAATTATTGGATAAAGATCAATGTAATTTGGTTTGATCCAACTCTTGAACCCATCATCCAAAAGGCTGAATTATAAGCATTGATCAACTCTCGGCTCACAAAAATCAGGGCTCCCACGGTTCCTAGGGTCACAACATAAAGGGACATCCTACTAGGGACTCTCTTATTGCACCCAATATCTTATACCATGCCCGTAAAATGGTCTTAAAATTTCCAAAAGGCCATATAAAGAGCAGGACGCCCTATGAGAGGTTCCTCTATCTCATCTAAAAACTCAGGTCAAGCCTGGCATGAGAAACACCCTCAAGCATCCTTCAATGGTCTTTAACTGATCATCGATCAATAATATACCTTCAAGGGGATACAAAACGATGAGAATGACTACAAGGAAATTATCAATATTCCTTATGATCACCTCAAAAAACATGAAATCCTACAAGGGCTCCTCAGCACAAGCAAGACCACAAGGAAAATTCTATTATAAGAAAACCTTAGCCCAACTTCCTGGAAAACAACCCATAATTGGGTATTAACTGACCCAAAAAAAATAAAAAGCAATATCATGCCACGTGGTCATTCTTAATAGCTAACTACATCATACCTTGATTCACCTGATTGGAAAATAGTTCATAAGGGCATCCATATCAGGTCCCTTAAACCCATCTCAACATCTTAATGGAACCTGGTTGTAACCACCATTCCATGGAACCAAATCATCCTGAAGGCTCCAACAACTCTATTACTCAAACATAGGACCTAAACCTCAACCGTTCTAAGATCAAGCAACCAGTACTGATATTTAGGGACAATCCAAGATCTCATCGATTATAAAACTCGATCTCATCATCCAAGATCTATCTAAAAGAACCTCAAAAAAAACCGACATGGCATCCATAAGCCAAGACAATTAATGATCTCATGACTCTCACTCAAGTATCGCATCTCACCCCTCACCCAAAAATACTAAAATCAAATCCATGAGTAAAAACACCATATTCACCCTTATCTCTCTCAAAGGAACTCTCTATGGCCCCTAAGTGCCCAAAATCCTGACCATTGCATCCCACTTTGGAGGATACACTCTAAGGGACTATAAAAAAGTTCATGATTGGTTTAATGATGGGGAGGAAACCCAAGAACCTCCTCGTCATAGCCACTACACATCACCATGAGATGCGTTAGGTATACCATCAAAACCGAGCTAAGAATGAGGGACCTCCAAAAAAAAGATCCATATTCAAGGAATTTGAAACCTAAGACTTTCCCAAAATAAGAAAAAAACAACCCATGAGGGGTGATCAAAATCCAAGGCAATAATTTAAATTAAATTAAATGACTATTAAAAGGTAAATGGTACAAACTAAACCCTCAACCTACCTCATTGTGTACTTATTTATTCTTTAGGCTCATACCCACACTCTAAGGGACTATAAACTATTACCAACCCACAATGGAAGTCCTGCAATGCACCTCATACACTAATTAGGGAATAAATCCCTAACACAAAATGCCTAGTTTACCTAAAATCCCATTTAGTTTAACTGAAATTCAAGGAAAAATACATCGGGCGTCATACCTTTACCCAAACAATGAGTGATAGTGTGCACACACTATCTTGGGACACCCTATCACCAAGACATGCTAAATACCCATCATCCTTGGCCAATTCCACCATGTTTTGGTGGAATTGAAACTAAAACCCTAGGTAGAGACAGCCAAAAATCAACCACAAGTGAGTTGGAAGGGGAAAGGGGGGAGGATAAGAAGAAACTAAACTCAAAATGCCAAATAATTCCTCAAAAATCCACTCAAGATCAAGGAATATTAAAGAAGAAAAGATAGAGGGGGAGGGGATAGTCTACATGCACATAAGGGATGAAGATGGATAGAGAAAGGATAAAAGTATGGTGGAATTTTTATTTTATCCTACATTTTAACCCAACCTAGAAAGATATGGGGTTTAGAAACATGGTTTTATAAACTATACACCAACAATTCACAAATCACTACCCAAAAAAAGCCACCCCACATGGTTTGGATGCACAGTTTACTAACTATATTCCAACCATGCCCGATGGCTCTAGACCCCTCTGCAAAACCTCACACTATTTTTCTAAAACCATGTGCAATCCTTGTGCCTAGGACCTAGTAAAAGCAACCCTATATGTTTTTCTATAAAATTTGTATAGTTTCCTCTAAACCATGCTCAATACATGCACCAAAATAATTAAATTTAGAAAAAGAACTAAAAACACCCCGTTCCTCATAGGGTCATGTGGTTTTCACTAAACTGTGCACATCAAATCATGTGCTAGGAAAAAATAGCCTAAGAACTCTGACTCACACTCAAATCCTTCTAGATTTTATCGAGCACCTGAGTTACCTTATGGGAGTCAAACAACATCTAAAATACTTCCAAAAAGATGCTCCAACTTTCAAAATTTGTAATCAAATCCAAATTCACTGAATGACCTCTTAACATACTAAAAATTCAAACTTCCTATGAATTTTATAACCCATAATGATGATGTTCATTAAAAACTCCTCAGAATAAATGATTTTATCCCCCAAAAATCCTCGATGGTCAACCAACATCCAATATCTCACTCCAAGAATGAGTGAAATTGATGATATCTTGGTCATCCAATGACTGATCTTATAGTTTCCGCAACTCTATCTCTCTCAATAAAAGATACATTCAACCATGATAGATCTAATTCTTCACACCACAAGAGTATCCTTATCATTTACTCACTACACAAATGTCAAACCACATGGCCCATGATATATCCATCATCAAACATAAGGGATAGAAATGGCTAAACCACTCATGTCTGAGCATCATCATAAGAACCACAACAACCAATTCTTATTTCTAGATCACCAGGAATAGCAACCTCGGTTCTCAAAAAACCACCTAAAATGTCTTTCACACCCACTAATATCCTATGGTTCACTCCCTACTATAAGTATTTCCTTAAACCACTCTTGAACATGCAGTCTGACTCACACTCACATGGTCCAAGTCCTAATGAAGCTAGGATAACACACCTAAACCCATTGAAAATGCACCTCATATAGTTCAGTTCTAAAAAACTAAATCCCCCTTGACACTCCGCTTCAAGATCAATGAATCTCCCTCATTCCAAGATCAACCACATGGCCACCCTCCAATCAGTTATCGATCAAAATCCATAAGTGTCCAACCATGCTCTCACTATGCTACCCAGAACACAACCAAAATAAATAGGTCTAGGTGTCTAACCAAACATTCCCTATAAAGATGTCCATGAGAATGGGAGAAATCATAGCCCTACACTTTTAAAACTCTAGGAATACTCACTCTCATAACCACACCATGGAGATAGCATACCTCAATAACCCATGGGCCCCACTATAAGACCCAGTAAACAACACGTGGAAATAAAATATCCCTACAAAGAAAATAAATCTTGGTACATTTGGGGAACCACCATCTCATGGAAGCTCGATCCCAATAAAAACATCTCTTAGGCATACTTTCCCTCAATAATCCACTAATAGGGAACCCAGGGCCCACACCAACCCACTTGGGCCTCCATGCATCCCTTGATATTGCATCTCCATTACCAAAAAAAATATCTCCATAAGATTCATATTGTCTATCATCAAAACAAAATATATACATGTGGTTCAATAAAGTATAATTTCACCAAGGATATATATGTGTGATACACAATATAGGTCACTATAGACACTTTAAACAAATGACCCTCCATCGTCAGTGAAATCAAAAACCTAAAAGAATATGTCATGGGAATACTACATGCCTAGAATGATACATGAACATTGGCCTCTTAACCATGGGATAGAGGTGAAAACCCAGAATAAACCATAAAATCACAAACCCAAGTGCATATCCCTAGGTGAAATCACAAAATCATTAAAACATAAACCAAAAATAGTAATCCCATGCCCTGGAAACTTGTAATTCCTATCGGTAAAGGTGTTCATAACACACTAGTTTTATATCCATCACAAGTCCCAACACATTCCAAGACCACATGTCTACCAACTCCCCAAATCATAAAACAAACCTCTTCTGATACCATTTTGTAACAAACTGACCTAGGTCTACCTAACATGTAACTCGATCCAGACCACCATAAGTCCCAAGTGTGCCATCCCATATTCTAGAGGTTATAGGATAGTGGATAGGGTCTAACATATACATTGGGGTACTATACCCTCTGTTCAAAGTAAAATAAAATAAAAAATAACCAAAACATCCATAAGAATAAACCTAATATTATGAATAATAAATAAATAGAAACAACATCATGCTATAACAAATGATATGTATCAAACATTCATACAGACTCAAATAATTCAAAACAAACAATAGACAGTCACCCACTAGGCTGAACACGTATACAAAATAAACAAACTAAAAATAAATACATTCAGATCTACTTCCAACTCTGAGCTAAACCACATACCTGGTCTCTACAAATCTCAGGCTGGAACTTCCTGATCCTGAGACTCCACATGATCATCCCCACTCGATCAAGTAACACTAGTCTTTTTCTTGATATATAATGAATCATGTGCTTTAACATGAAATTATATATAAGTTCTCCATTCACACCGAGGTGAAAGTACAGGGGTGGGAAATAAATCTCATTAGTTCATCCCCAACCTTGAACCTATAATATTCTATCATAACAAGTTCATGCACACATGATATTCCCAACCTATCCAAAAACAAATTATAACTAGAATAAAATAAACAACTATAATAAATAAATAGAGCCAAACAAAAATAGAAAAAAATCCAACTGTAGGTTCTATACTGACACTCAAGATAAATCTACCTCCACTTTAACATACACTAGAGTATTTATATCACATGTATCACCCTAAAACAAAACATCAAGCACACCCACCATATCCACACAAGATCTTTCTAATGACTAAACACAAAGGCATGCATTTCAGACCCCAATTCATAGCCATAGGAATCCACATGACCACACACAACTATAAATCTCTATGAATCTAGTATCATGATATGAACTAATGATAGTACACTATACCAAACACTATGGAACCTATCATGTTCCAAAATTCCTACAAAAAAATCAGGCTCCAAACAAGGCCCCGACAGATGCATAATCCCAATGGTCCCATCCATCCATAATCTCAATGGATACATTATCCCAAGGTTCCTATCTAATTAATTAGGAGTTCTCAGCATCCATGTAACTAGGAGAACTCAGTGTAACGCCCCGACCCCAGCTACCTAGAGTCGGTGCATTATTACATAACATTGGCATGATCACAAGAAAGATCAAATCCCGAAAGACCGATTGGTTTAGTAGCCTTGGAAACACTAGATATAATCATAAAGTTTTACATTACATTTCAAAGTGAAAAACTACTACAACAACAAAGTCTTTATATCCACACTATTAACCCCTCATAATATCCCTGCAAGTCATTCATAATTTACTTCTTCACTACCTGGGAAAAATAAAACATAGAAAAGGGGTGAGCTCAAATGCCCAGTAAGGATAACAATATAGCGGAACATTCAAAATAATCATAAACATTTAAGGCAATGAATTACTAAAACAAAAGCCTTTTAAAATTGAACTTCAACATAGTATGGCAAAAGTAAAATGAAATAATGCCATTTACTTATTCACATGGATATTCTACTAATCGAATAATCACATGCAATATCAATAACCACTTTCATAATGTTGGAATGCATAATGCCAGACTATCATAACCACATAGTCAAAGCCTCGTGCCAAGACTACAAATAAGATTTTGCCAAGGCCTTGTGCCAAGACACTAGTTTGTCTCATGAGACCTACCGATGCATCGAGGAGCTATAGCGGGCTCCACCCGTCACTTATTAAGTCCAATGCATTCCCATATGAAAAGGTTTAAACATAACATAAACATTCGTATTAAATCTAGCATACGAAATGTCAATAATTTCACCATAAACTATGAATGGTATAAAAATAGCACATCCATAGTCAAACATATCACAAAACCTTCAATAATATAGAAGTTTTGTATCATAATAAATCAACTTCAAATAATCTTAAAATCCATCAAAGGATGTTGACGTAGATGAAATCAAAATTCTTTTTAAAGAAATATCTCCTTTTATTTTGAAATCATTTAAGATCCATATAAAATAAAACATTTTCTTTGAAAATATTCTTATAAGCTTGTAAGGAAAGCTTTGAAGATTTTATAACGGCATAAAATAACCGCACCCGCCGTATAAGTTAAAAAACATTCTTACCTTAATTCTGTCGAAAAGGTTAAAAAGGACCTTGTTTTGAATACGACCGAAAGATTCCTTTATAAACCACTTATAAAAGTCAAAAAGGGTATAAATGACTTTAACTCGTATTCTAGTAAATAGTAAAAATGTTTTGAAATACATTTTTAAGAAACATGGATGTGGATGATAAAGAGATCCCAGTAGATTATTACGTATAAACAACCTTGGATAATGAAGAGGTTGTAAAGTAAACCCTTACCTTGTACTTTTCCTTGGTTGGGGTAGGTTAACCTCCTGTATAATAGTGAAATAATTGTTACTAAATTATACAAGAATCATATACATTAATATGATATCATATATGATCTTTTAATATTGATTTGATAATAATATCTTAGTATTATCGTCGTTTCGGGTGTTAACTTACTCATTTTCTTTATATGTTTTGTTACATAAGTCATGTTTGTTGTATCTTATTCATATCCAGAATGATATCAAGTCCTTAAACATCATTTTTAAATCATTAAATGATAATTACACTTGAATGGATACGATGGAGAATGAATCTCATCGCGTTCGTGGAGACGGTAGTCCGTACGTACGCACGAACGCTATTTATTTTAAAAGAATCGAATCCAAATGATACATAGGTATATTACTATTCCAGTATAATATAATATTTTATATATGTTACTTAAGTTCATTAACACCATCCTTTATACGTTCCATGTGTGGTATGAATGAGTCATATCATTTTAAGGGGGCGGTAGTCCGCACTTCCTCAAATGAAATTATCGTATGTATATACAACATGAAACGAATAATGGTATGAAATAAAATGGAATTACAGAAGCTTATATATAAAATATATATCATTAATATCATATTTAATTACAGTGCCATCATAATGGCCACCATGAGAGGCGGTAATATGTATTTGAACAATCATCGTTTCGTGAGGCGTTAGTTTTCCATCCACAGAAACATTATGTTCATCATCCATTAGATGGAGTTGTGTGTATGTGTAGTTTGAATCCTTCTTATAACAACATCCTAGTATATTGAGGATACTGGTGTTGTTACAAAAGAAAGGAAATAAAAAGAGTTTGGGGGTTGAAGAAGCAAAATAAATGAAAATAATTTAAGAGAAATCGTTACCTTTAATTTAGGTAACTCACTTTGGTTGGAACCAAAGGACTTCTTGAAAAGCTTTCTGCCTAAGGGGAAGCTTCAAGGAGGAGGAGAGGGATGTGGGGAGCTTAGTTGGGCAGAGTTTGGACGAGCCAAGTGGCTTGAGAGGTGTGAGGAAATGAGAAGGAGGAGTGCCCTTTTTATAAGAGGGGTGAGGGGCACCATTGGAAAAGCTAGAAATATTAATTTATAATAAATTCATATTCGGTTTCCAATGGATCCAAAGTTGAATATTCAAATGTTGAGGTGGGGATGGGTTGAAAACAACTCATCCAATAGAATTTAGACAGGTTTGGGTACTTATATTAACCTTATCTTTAAGTATTAACTCTAAGTTAATTAGTTTCACTTTTACAATGTCTCTTTGTATTTTTATATAATATGGTTAATAAACTTACTATATACATCCAAGCGACCCCCAAGTGGTCCATTAATGATGAACCTATCATAATATAAGTTTCTTGGCCGAACCTTAGATTTTTAGGAATTTAATATCAATTAATAATATAATATTTGATTTAAGAACTCTTTTATGTCAATTTTGACACTATTCAATAGTTGATTTTTGTGAAACTCATAACAGATTGATTACTTCGAACAAAGTCAATTAAATCAATCCTAATATATCATATTATCCTAGAAAATTAGTTTAATTCATTAAAAGTTTCATATTATATTTATTTGGGTATTCATAATATCAATTATTTTAGTTTTTCACTATTATAGTAATTACTGCATCATCATTGTGTCATAAATAAAATAAATTATTTAATGTCTAAAAATTATAAATAAAATATAATTATGTAGGAAATATTTTTATATTTCTAATTAATATTTATAATCGAAAATCCAACATGTATAACCCTATGTAAAAATTGTTCTTCTAAAAGATGTAAGCTTACGCCATTTTTATTTTTATTTTAACTTTATTAATATAATGTGTCCCTACCACATACAAGTGGCTCCAAGGGGTCCCCAAATTGACCCAAGGATACCCATGGTCGGGTATGTGTCCACCAATAAGGTTAGGACATGTTTTAGGGTAATTTTGTATTATTATAATATTATTTTTTAACCCTTATTTACCGGATTTACCCTTTAACCATGGTAAATAAAATATTTACCACAGTAACTATTCAAAATGTCTAAAAATAAAAGTTACCTATTTACACAATTTGAACATACTGATTCCAAATATGGAATCCATTTTCCTAAATTCAAAACACAGAAGTGGCAGAAATTAATTTAAAATTAATTCCCGCTGTCAAAACAAAAAGCGTGTTTTTAAGAGATAATAACTATAAAAAGATTGACACTTGTTTATGTTCGGTTTAATTGTAAAATTATGTCCAATGACCAACATTATATTAAATGGTAAAAATATATTCTAAATATACTTTAAAACCACTCAAATTCACAATTTATCACTATTAATTATTTTGATTAAAAAAGTTGTTTTTAATTAAAATTTAGTAATTTTCACTATTCATCAAAATATAAAAGTTATCCGAAAAGTACCAAAATTTCACCCTAGGCTAATTTCAATATTCCGAATCCAAAAATGAAGTCCATTTTGAAGTATAAAATATATATGATTTCAAAAAGTAGGTATTACTATTCACAACGGCTAGTTTAATTAGTTGTGGTGTGTGTTAGAACTCGAGGTTGCGTACAACACACGCTATCGCATTATTCGAAGGGAAACGTACCGTGGAAGCTTGGGGTGTTACATTCTCCCCTCCTTCAAATAATTGCGTCCTCGCAATTTCTAGGGTATTACTGCATAAAAAGACTCGGGTGGTTCTTCATCATAAGTTCCTTGGGTTCCCACGTTGCCTCTTCCATCTTATGATTTCTCCACAAAACTTTTACCAGACGCGTCGTCCGGTTTCTCAGCACTTGTTCTCTCGTATCAAGAATCTTGACGGGCTCTTCGCAATAAGACAGATCGGGTTCCAGTTCTAATTCCTCATAGGTGAGTACATGCATCGGATCAGGCATGTATTTCCTCAATAGAGATACGTGGAACACATCGTGAACTTTGGAGAGACTTGGCGGCATTGCCAATCGATAAGCTACAACCCCAATTCGTTCTAGAATTTCGAAAGGTCCGATGTACCTGGGACTCAATTTACCTTTCTTACCAAAACGTATGACTCCCTTCCACGGAGATACCTTCAGAAAAACATGATCACCGACTTGAAATTCCAAATCCTTCCTTCGATTATCGGCATAGCTCTTCTGCCTACTTTGAGCTGCTTTGATGTGATTTTGGATTACTTTCACCTTTTCCACCGTTTCCTCCACCAGTTCTGGGCCTACAAGTTTTCTTTCACCAACGTCATCCCAACAGGTTGGTGTACGACATCTCTTTCCGTATAACGCTTCATATGGTGCCATCTGAATACTCGAATGGAAGCTATTGTTATAGTAAAATTCTACCAAAGGTAAATATTGATCCCACATACCCTGAAAGTCAAGTGAGCAAGATCTCAACATGTATTCTAAGGTTTGAATAGTCCGTTCTGATTGTCCGTCTGTCTGAGGGTGGTAAGCAGTGCTCAAATGAAGTTCAGTATCCAGGGATTTCTGAAGACTTTTCCAGAATCTTGAAGTAAAACGGGGATCACGATCAGAAATAATCGATAGGGGTACTCCATGAAGTCTCACAACTTCATTAATATATAGTCTTGCTAGACGTTCCAGGGGTAGATCTTCTCTTATATCAAGAAAATGTGCTGTCTTGGTAAGACGATCAACAATAACCCATATTGCATCGTTCCTTCTAGGAGTCTTTGGTAGCCCCATGACAAAGTCCATCGTAACATTGTACCATTTCCACTCCGGTATGGGAAGAGGTTGCATGACTCCTCCAGGTTGTTGCCTTCCAGCTTTCACTTGTTGACAAACCATACATCTTGACACAAAATCAGCAATCTCCCTCTTCATGTTGTCCCACCAAAAATGTTCCTTCAAATCTCTATACATTTTGGTGCTCCCAGGGTGTATAGAGAAATTGGAACTATGAGCATCATCCAGCAATTCCCTTTTTAGATCAGGTATATTGGGAACACAAAGTCTCTTCCCGAATTTCAAAATTCCATCTTCATACAAAAAGTCTCTCAATCTCCCATCATTCACAGCTTTAATCTTCTTTTGGAATTCTTCATCATTGGTCTGAGAACTCTTAATCCTTTCTATTAAAGATGGTTTTGCAACCATTTGAAAAAGCATTGATTTTTCACCTTCCATGGTTATACTCATGTCCATCCTTACTAGATCCACGAAAATTGGATCCCTTTCCATTCTCATCATGTTCAAAACTCCATGGTCTTTTCTACTCAAAGCATCTGCCACCTTGTTTGCTTTCCCCGGGTGGTAGTGTATCGTGCAATCATAATCCTTGAGTAATTCAAGCCATCTCCTTTGCCTCATGTTGAGTTCTTTTTGTGAGAAAATATACTTCAAACTCTTGTGATCAGTATAAATCTCACATTTTTCACCATAGAGGTAGTGCCTCCATATCTTCAAAGCAAAGATCACAGCTGCTAACTCAAGATCATGAGTAGGATAGTTTTGTTCATGAATTTTCAACTGTCGTGATGCATAGGCAATAACTCTATCATTCTGCATAAGGACACAGCCAAGTCCTTTCTTCAATGCATCACTATAAATAACGAACCCATCATTCCCCGATGGTAGAGTCAATATAGGAGCATTGACTAATCTTCTCTTCAGTTCTTCGAAACATTCTTCACACTCTTTTGTCCAAACAAATTTAACCCCTTTACGTGTGAGCTTCGTTAATGGGTTAGCCAATCGGGCAAAATTCTGGACGAAACGTCGATAATAACCTGCCAGACCAATAAAACTGCGTACCTCAGTTATACTCGTAGGTGCTGGCCATTCTTGGATTGCCTTGGTCTTAGAAGGATCAACAGAGATTCCATCTTTTGAGACAATATGGCCAAGAAAAGAAATCTCCTGAATCCATAATTCACACTTGCTAAACTTCCCATATAATTCATGCCTCCTCAGAGTCTTCAAGATAATGCGCAAGTGATTTTCATGATCTTCGTAGGTTTTGGAGTATACCAAGATATCATCAATAAATACCACCACAAATTCATCGAGATACTCCTTGAAAACTCTATTCATTAGATCCATGAATACAGAGGGTGCATTATTCAATCCAAACGGCATTACGGTAAACTCGTAATGCCCGTACCTGGTTCGAAATGCTGTTTTCGGAATGTCTTCCTTCTTCACACACAACTGATGGTATCCAGATCGAAGGTCAATCTTTGAAAAGTATTGAGCTCCATGCAGTTGGTCAAATAAATCATCAATACGAGGTAGGGGATACTTGTTCTTTATCGTTATAGCATTGATTTCCCTGTAGTCGATACATAACCTCATAGATCCATCTTTCTTTTTAACAAAAAGAACAGGGGCTCCCCATGGAGAAACACTAGGGCGAATAAATCCCTTATTACTCAATTCCTCTAGTTGTTTCTTTAGTTCGACTAACTCTACAGTGGCCATTCTATAAAGGGTCTTCGATATAGGCCTTGATCCAGGAATCAAATCAATAGAAAACTCAACTTCTCGTTCTGGAGGATGTCCAGGTAAATCTTCCGGAAAAACATCTACAAATTCTTTCACAACAGGTACATCCTCTATTTGAACATTCCTTTCCTCACCGACAGTTATTTCATTCTCTTCCTCCCCAATAATTGAATTAAGTTGAGCTACTGGGGGTGGATCTAAATAAGAATTAGGTGGTGACGATTCTGCTCTAAAAATAAGGTGTTCCTTATCATTATCATCAAGAATCGTAACCTCTTTCTTCTTACAATAAATCTTCGCATCATAGTCCGAAAGCCAATCCATACTGAGGATTATATCAAACTCAATCATAGGTATGACGATGAGATCAGCAGATAAAGAAAATTTATGTGCTCTAATGGGGACTGATTCACAAAACTTTGTTGCAATGATACTTCCCTTAGGAGTTTTAACTGACAACTCCCTTATTAAATCAAATTGGAAATATCTAATTTTCTTAGAAAACTGGGAATATATGAAACAATGCGATGATCCAGAATCAAATAATGCATTTTCTAAACTTGAGGAAACCATTAAATTACCTGCCACCACGTCTTTCGGAGCTTCTACCTCAGCAGTAGTGATAGCATAAGCCTGGCCTTGATCCCTTGGCCTTTTCTGAGGTAAGTTCTCCTGACGCTTAGGACATGCATTTGCATAATGCCACATCTCCCTGCAATTGTAGCACTGAACGTTGGTAGCTTCCTTCTTCCCCTTGCAATCATGAGCTTGGTGGCCTTTTTCACCACACTTGTAACAGACTCCCATTCCCTTTAAGCAAGTACCAGGATGTTTCTTCCCGCATTTACCACAAGATGGATATTCAACCTTTCCCTTCTTCCCCTTATTTCCATTCCCAGATTGATCAGCAGGTCTCTTCTTCTCTTGCTTTTCTTTAAAGTAATAAGACTTAGAGAATTCCTTTTCGGTCTTGATAGCACATGAGACAATGTCTTCGTACGATGAAAAGGATTGTGAGACTAATGCTCGACGGAGAAATGGTTTTAACCCATCAAAGAAACGATCAATCTTACTTCTTGGGTTGCGAATATAATCACCAGCGTACCTCGCTAACCTTGTAAAGTTAGCCTCATACTTTGTGACATTCTCATCCTCCTTTTGTCTCAGACTGAGAAATTTCCTTTCCATATCTGCTCGATGGTCGCGAGGGAAGTATTTTTCTAAAAACAAATCTTTGAACTACCTCCACTCCATATTTGATACTTCATCATCTTCCTTCATATTTTGAATCAATGACCACCATTGATCAGCATCTCCAGTGAGGCGGTAAACTGCCATGATAACTTTTTCCCTTTCACTGCTCCCCAAAGCCTGAAATATTTTCTCTAGGGAATTTATCCATTGCTCAGCTACTAAGGGATTTGTACTCCCATTGAACGTTGGTGGTTTTGCCTCATGAATCGATCTAACATTGATCCTCCACGCTGCGGATCAGGGTGCTCCATACGGGTAAGGTTATTATTCATAACCTGAGTAAGTTGTCCCAGTATGGTGATTAGCTGATCGGCACCAGTTGCATCACCATCCCCACTATAATTATCTTGAGCATGAGGGCAATCCCTACATGGAGTGCGTGCATCGATACGGTTTCCATTTCTTCCACTAGGCGCCATTTCTAAACAATGGCATAAACTATATCAGTTTATGAATCAAAATACATAATCCCATACTTATAAAACACTTAACATAAATTGAACTATTTATGGATATAATCCATAATCATAAGAATGTTTTCTTTGAGGAAGTATATACTCATAAACCCTTCATAATGGTTTGTAAAGAAAATGAGAATTATCCTAAGCATATCCCCCGGGAGTGTCGTAACCAAGAGTGCAGCAAGGCCCGTTGTCGTGCACCAGTTCCCGTTCGAGTCTAGCTCAAAGTGGTGTTTTCGGGTTTTACCCCTAGGTACATCTGTGCCAGAGCCGCCTCTACCTGCTCGTATCCAGACAGGGATGTATTGCTCGGAAAACTCACAAAATCTCTACAATACCAAAATTCTAGGAAGTTCTTCTATACTAATCCTCAAAGTTCATCTTAGGTCTACGTGCTCTAATCAGAGTTTATCTAAATCTAGCTTCCAAGGTTTGTACTAAACTTCCTCTGATACCAACTGTAACGCCCCGACCCCAGCTACCTAGAGTCGGTGCATTATTACATAACATTGGCATGATCACAAGAAAGATCAAATCCCGAAAGACCGATTGGTTTAGTAGCCTTGGAAACACTAGATATAATCATAAAGTTTTACATTACATTTCAAAGTGAAAAACTACTACAACAACAAAGTCTTCATATCCACACTATTAACCCCTCATAATATCCCTGCAAGTCATTCATAATTTACTTCTTCACTACCTGGGAAAAATAAAACATAGAAAAGGGGTGAGCTCAAATGCCCAGTAAGGATAACAATATAGCGGAACATTCAAAATAATCATAAACATTTAAGGCAATGAATTACTAAAACAAAAGCCTTTTAAAATTGAACTTCAACATAGTATGGCAAAAGTAAAATGAAATAATGCCATTTACTTATTCACATGGATATTCTACTAATCGAATAATCACATGCAATATCAATAACCACTTTCATAATGTTGGAATGCATAATGCCAGACTATCATAACCACATAGTCAAGGCCTCGTGCCAAGACTACAAATAAGATTTTGCCAAGGCCTTGTGCCAAGACACTAGTTTGTCTCATGAGACCTACCGATGCATCGAGGAGCTATAGCGGGCTCCACCCGTCACTTATTAAGTCCAATGCATTCCCATATGAAAAGGTTTAAACATAACATAAACATTCGTATTAAATCTAGCATACGAAATGTCAATAATTTCACCATAAACTATGAATGGTATAAAAATAGAACATCCATAGTCAAACATATCACAAAACCTTCAATAATATAGAAGTTTTGTATCATAATAAATCAACTTCAAATAATCTTAAAATCCATCAAAGGATGTTGACGTAGATGAAATCAAAATTCTTTTTAAAGAAATATCTCCTTTTATTTTGAAATCATTTAAGATCCATATAAAATAAAACATTTTCTTTGAAAATATTCTTATAAGCTTGTAAGGAAAGCTTTGAAGATTTTATAACGGCGTAAAATAACTGCACCCGCCGTATAAGTTAAAAAACATTCTTACCTTAATTCTGTCGAAAAGGTTAAAAAGGACCTTGTTTTGAATACGACCGAAAGATTCCTTTATAAACCACTTATAAAAGTCAAAAAGGGTATAAATGACTTTAACTCATATTCTAGTAAATAGTAAAAATGTTTTGAAATACATTTTTAAGAAACATGGATGTGGATGATAAAGAGATCCCAGTAGATTATTACGTATAAACAACCTTGGATAATGAAGAGGTTGTAAAGTAAACCCTTACCTTGTACTTTTCCTTGGTTGGGGTAGGTTAACCTCCTGTATAATAGTGAAATAATTGTTACTAAATTATACAAGAATCATATACATTAATATGATATCATATATGATCTTTTAATATTGATTTGATAATAATATCTTAGTATTATCGTCGTTTCGGGTGTTAACTTACTCATTTTCTTTATATGTTTTGTTACATAAGTCATGTTTGTTGTATCTTATTCATATCCAGAATGATATCAAGTCCTTAAACATCATTTTTAAATCATTAAATGATAATTACACTTGAATGGATACGATGGAGAATGAATCTCATCGCGTTCGTGGAGACGGTAGTCCGTACGTACGCACGAACGCTATTTCCATTTAATTTTTATTTTAAAAGAATTGAATCCAAATGATACATAGGTATATTACTATTCCAGTATAATATAATATTTTATATATGTTACTTAAGTTCATTAACACCATCCTTTATACGTTCCATGTGTGGTATGAACGAGTCATATCATTTTAAGGGGGCGGTAGTCCGCACTTCCTCAAATGAAATTATCGTATGTATATACAACATGAAACGAATAATGGTATGAAATAAAATGGAATTACAGAAGCTTATATATAAAATATATATCATTAATATCATATTTAATTACAGTTCCATCATAATGGCCACCATGAGAGGCGGTAAGATGTATTTGAACAATCATCGTTTCGTGAGGCGTTAGTTTGCCATCCACAGAAACATTATGTTCATCATCCATTAGATGGAGTTGTGTGTATGTGTAGTTTGAATCCTTCTTATAACAACATCCTAGTATATTGAGGATACTGGTTTTGTTACAAAAGAAAGTAAATAAAAAGATTTTGGGGGTTGAAGAAGCAAAATAAATGAAAATAATTTAAGAGAAATCGTTACCTTTAATTTAGGTAACTCACTTTGGTTGGAACCAAAGGACTTCTTGAAAAGCTTTCTGCCTAAGGGGAAGCTTCAAGGAGGAGGAGAGGGATGTGGGGAGCTTAGTTGGGCAGAGTTTGGACGAGCCAAGTGGCTTGAGAGGTGTGAGGAAATGAGAAGGAGGAGTGCCCTTTTTATAAGAGGGGTGAGGGGCACCATTGGAAAAGCTAGAAATATTAATTTATAATAAATTCATATTCGGTTTCCAATGGATACAAAGTTTACTATTCAAATGTTGAGGTGGGGATGGGTCGAAAACAACTCATCCAATAGAATTTAGACAGGTTTGGGTACTTATATTAACCTTATCTTTAAGTATTAACTCTAAGTTAATTAGTTTCACTTTTACAATGTCTCTTTTTATTTTTATATAATATGGTTAATAAACTTACTATATACATCCAAGCGACCCCCAAGTGGTCCATTAATGATGAACCTATCATAATATAAGTTTCTTGGCCGAACCTTAGATTTTTATGAATTTAATATCAATTAATAATATAATATTTGTTTTAAGAACTCTTTTATGTCAATTTTGACACTATTCAATAGTTGATTTTTGTGAAACTCATAACAGATTGATTACTTCGAACAAAGTCAATTAAATCAATACTAATATATCATATTATCCTAGAAAATTAGTTTAATTCATTAAAAGTTTCATATTATATTTATTTGGGTATTCATAATATCAATTATTTTAATTTTTCACTATTATAGTAATTACTGCATCATCATTGTGTCATAAATAAAATAAATTATTTAATGTATAAAAATTATAAATAAAATATCATTATGTAGGAAATCCTTTTATCTTTATAATTAATATTTATAATCGAAAATCCAACATGTATAACCCTATGTAAAAATTGTTCTTCTAAAAGATGTAAGCTTATGCCATTTTTATTTTTATTTTAACTTTATTAATATAATGTGTCCCTACCACATACAAGTGGCTCCAAGGGGTCCCCAAATTGACCCAAGGATGCCCATGGTCGGGTATGTGTCCACCAATAAGGTTAGGACACGTTTTAGGGTAATTTTGTATTATTATAATATTATTTTTTGACCCTTATTTACCGGATTTACCCTTTAACCATGGTAAATAAAATATTTACCACAGTAACTATTCAAAATGTCTAAAAATAAAAGTTACCTATTTACACAATTTGAACATCCTGATTCCAAATATGGAATCCATTTTCCTAAATTCAAAACACAGAAGTGGCAGAAATTAATTTAAAATTAATTCCCGCTGTCAAAACAAAAAGCGTGTTTTTAAGAGATAATAACTATAAAAAGATTGACACTTGTTTATGTTCGGTTTAATTGTAAAATTATGTCCAATGACCAACATTATATTAAATGGTAAAAATATATTCTAAATATACTTTAAAACCACTCAAATTCACAATTTATCACTATTAATTATTTTGATTAAAAAAGTTGTTTTTAATTAAAATTTAGTAATTTTCACTATTCATCAAAATATAAAAGTTATCCGAAAAGTACCAAAATTTCACCCTAGGCTAATTTCAATATTCCGAATCCAAAAATGAAGTCCATTTTGAAGTATAAAATATATATGATTTCAAAAAGTAGGTATTACTATTCACAACGGCTAGTTTAATTAGTTGTGGTGTGTGTTAGAACTCGAGGTTGCGTACAACACACGCTATCGCATTATTCGAAGGGAAACGTACCGTGGAAGCTTGGGGTGTTACACTCAGCATCCATATAAGATAACCTCTAGTCAGGGCATAAATCTAAACTATAGGGGTGAACTCATCCAAATAATCCATCATCTCCCTAAGACCATATAATAAAAACCTTCCAAAAAATAGAGTAAAAAATCATTTAAAACTAAGGTCCAGTGCATAGTCACATGATATCCCAAAATTCTCCTTTCAAAAACCATGTCCAGATCAGAAACTACCTCAAACATCCCATCCAAAGGCCACCATAATGTGGGTGGATCCAACTCTCAAAACCGTCATTCAAAGAGATGAACTAGTATATAACATCCTATTACCGAAATGATAGTTATTTCTTTAAAATTTTTGTGTTTTTTCTTTTTAGTTGATTGGGTAGGGTTGATAAGGAATTGGGAGGATACCTATAGTGGTGAAGTCATATATTTTTTTCATTCTTAGCTTTAACCATTTTTTTCTATAAACTGTAGGAAAATTTCATATTTTATAATATGGTTACATGATGTGTATATAGTTTCATATTGTTTAAATCTTAAATGATTTAAAATATTCTTTATTTTAAAAGGTTATGGGTTTTTTTGGTGATTTTGGAATTTAACCATTTCACGACATGTAATGGGGTTACACATCGTGTAATTCCCCATGTGTCGGTAATATTTAGGCAGATCGGATGAATTTCTCATTTATTTTCCTCTCTATTTTCATTACTCTCAACCTAAATCCTTCCCCATGTGATCTTAGAGCCCTCCAACACTTCTGGGTCCTTTCGTTTGGTTATTGATCGTTGTTGCATTGCGGTGTGAATTCCCAAGTAAGTGTTCTCCCTTTTTCTTCATCTCTTTCTCTTTATCCTCCTTTAGGATTAATCGATCATCTTTAAATTTATAGATCTAAAATCTATGTTGTTTGATCTTGATTCTAGGTCAATTTCCTATACCTTCTATTCCTTCGTTCTTATTGGTGGGTTTCATTGCAGGTGTTGAGTTTCTGAAAAAAAGGTAGGTGATTCCATTCCGATTGACCAAATTGATAAACCTTAAATTCCTTGATTTATTTCAGTTGTTAATTTAAATTCAATTATTTGAAAAAAATCAATTGGTTTTGATTAAAACCCAATTCCAATGAATTGGGAGTTTTAGAATTGTTTTGGAAATAAATTAGGGAAAATCCATAACTCCGTTGAATTGGGGTGTGTTTGAAAATGGATAAAAATGGTTTCAATTGAATTGATGAATTTAATTATTGAAACATAATTGATGGAATTTATTTTGAATTGATTTCCGATTCTTAAATTGTGAAAATGGATTAAAATGTTTTGATATAAACCCAGTGGCATTATTTGGTTAAAAAGGCATGTTTTTTATTAAAACCTATTTTGTTTTTAAATGGAAAATTGGAATTTGAAATGGGGGAAAGGGATTTAATTGTATTTTAAGTAGTCTTAAAATAAATTTCCCATCATTTATTGTGTTATATAACATGTAAGCCTTAGGTATTTTGTGAGTTATTTGGACACACTCTATTATTATACAATGTTCTAAAACATAAATGTATTAGGTCACATCCCTTAGGAAATGGTGATGAGTCCCCTTTGACTAGTGTCTAGGGGACATGTTTTTACACATATTTCCATGATCAATTAGTGAGTGTAGATTCCTATAGCCTAGAAATTAAATACCTCTTTGGCAGATGACCATGTTTCTTTCTTTTTTATATTTCAGATATAAATGTATGCAAATGTTATTAAAATGTTTTATATTTATTTTAAATTTATATAAATTGTTTCATATAAAAAATTATTTAATCTATTGTTTTAGAAATATTCCATCACTTGTAAATAATTTTCTTAAAGTATTTTACATCATTTGAACTATATAGCAGGATTTGTTTAAATATTCTTTGAAACTTCAAACCATTTTATTTTAAAATTAAAAGCATTCCTTTGGTTAACTTATTATTATAATCTGTTATGAAATCCTTGGTGAGACCCTACTAGGATTTTTATCTCACACCCTACTTGTTCCTTTGGGTTTATGTATATTATATCCTTCCAGGTTCGAGCAAGGGGAAAGGATATCTTAGAGGTGGATCCATCTATTGAACCTTGGACTTGGTGAGTTTTTTCCTTAGGGACTTGGGTTGTTTTCCCTATATTGGTACTTGGGTTATAGTACCTTGGGATTTTTTATGCCTTGTTGAATTCTAGTACATTACTCCTAGTGGAGTTTCTTTTTAATATGCATACTGTCTTTCTTCTTTTATTTCTGCATTTTTAGTTCCAAAATCGTTCCCAATTTCAATTTGTATGATTCTAGGTGCTATTCATCGACCCTTGGGGATCTAGAACACCCTTCAAGCTATATTAGTGTCAGCTCGGTTATTGGGTTACCAGGGTCCCCAGGATGGTTCATTTAAAAGTGGTATCAGAGCTCTAGGCTGATCTTTTGTCTTGAATTCAATTTACATTTGTGAAATATTATTGATACTTAGGAGGTAGTTTCAATTTTTTTTTGCCATCTCTCACCATAATGAACCTTAAGTTGACATGGGTGGTTTGGAAAATATGTCTTATGGATTAGTTCTATTATTTTCCCTACATTTAATTTGGATAGATTGAAATCCAAATCTTGTTTTCCATATGTGGGGATTATATCCCTTATTGCTCAGTTTGAGTATTAATCTAATGTATTTGATGTTGTCTACTAATGTTATGTAGAATCATTCCTCTAATAAGATGTTTGAATCGTATCTAGGCGGAATTTGTTGTTGATCCAAAACAAGTGAATCCTCTTGTGAACCCAAGTTTGGTTGAGGTGATCGTGCATACTATCCAAGCTTTGGGATAGGCACCCCCACCAATCCCCATTCAGGATTCATCTATGGAACCTTAGGGGGTGTTATTTGAAATTTTTCTCAAGAGTTCCTTCTCTAGAGGCCACCATTTTTCAAAGGCTCCACTGATACTCAGCATTCTAAGGAATGGCTGGCTAGGATAGAATGTCTATTTTAGTTCTTAGAGACACCAGACAAGATCAAGGTAAATTATACCACCTTCATGCTGGAGGGACTGAGCATGATCTGGTGGGACATGATGGTGATGGTGAAGAAACATGGGGTATTAGGGTGTAATGACTTCAAGGTTCTTTTCTTTTGATGATCTTGTGTAGTTTACGTCTGATATTGTATCTAATGATAAGATAGAGGCTTTATGGTTTGAGTTGGGACTTCGACTAGATATCCATTATTATGTTTTCTTGCTGAACCTAACCACTTATTATGATGTTCTAGATAGGGATATGATGGTTGATATGGACCTATCTAATAAGTCAGGGTTGATAGGAGTTCCATTTTCTCCCAGTGGCAGCATGAGTTCCTTTAAAGGAAAGAGAAATTGTGATGACTCTCATTGTGGTTCTTGATAGTAGAGTCATTCTAGACCTCCTACAGTGCTTGGAATAGGCCCTTTGATATGCTACCATAGTGGTATTCTAGGGCACTCGAAGAGGGTTTTCATTGAGGCGCCCAAAAATTATGGATCCTACAAATGTTCAGGGCACTTGCATAAGTTCTACCATAACTTTTCCACTCATCATAGTGACACGGAATCATCATCACCTCCAAAAACTAGGGGCAATCAGATGCTTCATGTACATAAGGGTTCCATCTATAAGCATTTGTAATGAAGCTTCTTCATGTAGTAGAAGAATCTCCATAGGAAGCAGATATGGGTCCAGTGAAGGTGAGAGGTACCATTAATATAGGTTTGTCATCAGTGACTACTCTATTTGATACTGGTGAATCTCACTCATTTATTTCAACCTGCACTATTAATCTACTAAATCTTCCTATAGAGCTTTTATCATATGTGATGGATATTTATACACCCCTTGGATTGAAGAGAGATTAGGGACTATGTAGTCCCTCTTGTACTTTCTTTTTGTCTGATTTCATTCTAACTTGGGACTTTTTGGTTCTCAAAATGAAACCAGTTGATGTTATTCTTAGGATGTATTGGATTATTTCCAATAAATATTAGACATATTTTTATCTTTTATAGGTTTCCTTTACTACACCCAGTGGTGTGTACAGTGTATTTCAAGGAGAATGGGACCTGAGGTCAAGTAGAGTTAGACATTCTTATCTGGAGTTAGGGAAAGTGATGTTCATGATTTATTTTGATCTAGAACAAGAATCCTTGATTGGTGATCTCCCTCCAGTTTTCATTGAGTTTCCTGACATGTCTCCTTCTGACTTCTCTGGTTTTCCATCGATAAGTGAGTCTGAGTCTTCCAATGACTTAATACATGGTACTCAACCAGTTTCAATTCCCTCTTACCACATGGCACCAGCTGAATTGAGAGAGCTGAAGTCCTAATTAGATGATATTTTAGAGAAAGGCTTTATACGCCTGAGTGTATCACCTTGGGTGGAGCTTGTTCTCTTTACCAAGAAGTTTGGTGGTTCACTTCTCATTTGTGTGGATTACTGAAAACTAAATTGAGTTATAGTAAAGAACAAGTATTTGTTGCCACTAATTGATGATATGTTTGATCATTTGAAAGGGGCGAAGTGGTTTTCAAAGATCAATCTTCTATGTGGTTATCATCAGCTGAGAATAAAAGAATCTGACATTCAAAAAACTTCCTTTCAGAGTAGGTACATTCATTATGAGTACCTTGTTGTTACCTTTGGTTTAACCAATGATCCTGTAGTCTTTATGGAATTAATGAATAAGATTTTCCATGAGTATCTGAATACCTTTGTGGTAGTCTTTGTGGATGACATACTCATTTACTATAAGTCTGAGGAGGATCATGTGCATCATCTGATAATAGTTTTGAGTTTTCTGAGAAGTCACCGACTTTATTCCAATATTTCAAAATGTGATTCTTGGATTTAGAAAGTGAAATTATTGGGACACATGGTGTCAAAACAAGGAATTTTAGTTGACCCTGAAAAGGTAAAAGTTGTTATGAAATGGGAACAACCATGGAATGTTTTCAAAATTCAGAGCTTCTTAGGTTTAACTAGATATTATCACTGGTTCATTAAGGAATTCTCAATGTTTCCTTCTTTGATGACTACTCTATCTCGAAAGGGACTGAACTTTTCTAGGAATGAGAAATGCCAAAGTTATTTTATTAAGATGAAACATCTTCTAACTATTGTTTCAGTATTGACTCTTCCAGAGGTCGGACAACGCTATGTGGTCTTCTGTGATGCATTGGGTTTAGGCTTGGGAAATTTTCTTCTTCAAGGTAATTAAGTTGTTGCCTATGGATCTTGTAAGCTTAGGCCTCACGATAAGAATTATCCTACCCATGAACTTTAAATTGCAGCTATAATGCACGTACTTAATAGTTGTCAGTATTAACTTTATGTAGAAAGGTTCAGTGTGTATTCATACCACAAGATATTGAATTATATCTTCTCTCAAAAATATTATAATCTCCACTAGAGGTGTTGGGTAGAGTACCTACAATATTTTGACTTTTACATAGCCTATAACCCAAGAAAATGGAATGTCATTATAGATGTGTTGAGAAGGAAACTTCCAACCCAGGTAGTGAAAGAAACTTCAAAAGAGTGGAATTTGATGGCTCTTTTTGCACAATTGTGCATTGGAGTTCAGGAGAAATGGGATGAAGTTTATTTTTCCAATTTTCAATTTAAATCCACTCTTCTCAAGATGATTATTTAGGATCAGTATCTTTATGATGAATTTCATAGCATTAGATACTCTCTTTATGGTGGGGAGATAGTTGTCCAGTGGTTGTTCTCTAAAGAGGGTGTTCTATGTTGTCAGAATTGCTACATTGTGCTGTTATTGGCATGGAAGGTTTTGATGGTGGATTTTCATAATTCTCAGTGGGCTCTGCACCCAAGAACAACTAAGATTTTATATGACATGCAGTGGTAGTTATGGTGGCCAAGTATGAGATGAGACATTTCTATGTTTGTTTCCCATTTTTATATGTTCCAACATGTTAAGGTCGAGCATAATAAATCTTTGTGTTTACTTTAGCCACTTCTAGTTCCTACTTGTAAGTGGGATGAAATCTCTATGGACTATTTGGTTGGGTTGCCTCATACCTAGAGAATGAAGAATGTGATATGGGTTGTGATCGATAGGCTAACCAATTTGGATTACTTCATACCCATTCATGATACAGCCAAAGTCGAGGAGTTGGAAAATCTCTACATGAAAGAGATTATTTGTTTTCATGGAGTTCCATCTGATATAGTCTCTGATAGGGATCCTTGGTTCACTTATCTCTTTTAGAGAGTTCATCAAGAGGCATTGGGATATTAGATCCATTTGAGCATGGCCTACCATCCAAGTCTAATAGATAGACATAGATAGCTATATAGATTCTTAAAGATATGTTTTTCACTTGTGTTCACAACTTTGGTGGGGCTTGGGATGATCATTTGGGGCTAGTTGAGTTTTATTATAATAATATTTATCAGTCCATGATTATAATGGATCCTTTTGAGGCCTTGTATGGACATCCTTGTAAATCACTATTGTGTTGGTTGGAGATTAGTGAATGTTCCTTGGTTGTACCAAGTTTGGTGCAATAGAAGAAAACAAAGATTCAGTTGATTTGTCAGAGGATGTTGACGGCACAGAGATGATATAATTCTTATGTTGATCATCGTTATAGACCCTTGTAGTTTTTATTTGGTGACCATGTGTTCATGAATGTTTCACCCTGGTTGGGTCCAAGACATCTTGGGAAGTAAGGGAAACTTTCTCCTCATTTTTTGGTACCTTTCAAGGTTTTTGAGCATGTAGGGAATGTTTTTTTACTATTTAGAACTTCAACCATGGCTGACATCGATACATAACATATTCTATATATCACAGCTGATAATTTATCTTTCTGGTCCATCTCACATATTGAGTTGTATTGATCTTGAGGTTGAACCTAACTTGTCTTTGACCAAGCAGCAAGTTAGGATAATCAATTCTGAAACCAAGGTACTTCATGGGAGGATGATACCTTTGGTTTGTTTGCTATGTTAACATGGCTTTGATAGTCACCAGATGTGGGAATGCGAGGAACTAATGAGTCGTGGCCTCACCTTTTTGGCATGGAATCTTCTTCATAGGCTTTCTAGGGATAGAAATTTTTTATGGTGGGGAGGTTGTAACATCCCGTTACTAATTGGATAGTTATATATTTAAACTTATCATGGTTTTTCATTTTAATTGAATGGGTAGGGTTGAGAATGAATTGGTAGGATACCTGTAATGGTGAAGTCATAGATTGGTGGGATTCTCATATTTAACTAGTCCTTTCTATAGCCTATAGGAGAATTTCATGTTGTGTAATATGGTTACATAGCGTATAATATGGTTTCACTTCATATAAATCTTAAATGAAATTAAATTCAATTTATTTCAAAACAGATATGGGTTTTTCATAAATTTTGGAATTTAACCATTTCATGACGTGTAATGGGGTTACACGCTATATAATTCCCCACGTGTCGGTTATATATAGGAATATCTGAATAATTTATCATTTTCCTCCTCTTTAGTTTCATTTTTCTCAACCTAAAGCCTTCCCAATATGATCTTTGAGCCCTCCAACCCTTATGGATCCTTTCATTCAGTGATTGATCATCATTTCTTTATGGTGTGAATTTCTAGGTAATTGTTCTCCCTTTTTCTTCATCTCTTTCTCTTTATCATCCTTGGGTTTTAATAGATCATATTGAAATTGATGGATCAAAACTCTATTTTGTTGGATCTTGATTCTATGTTGAGTTCCTATACCTTATATTCCTTAATTATTATTGGATGGTTTCGTTTCAAGTGTTGAGTTTCGGGAAAAAGGTAGGTGATTCTGTTCTGATTGACCAAATTATTAAATCTTAAATTGCTTTATTTATTTCAGTTACTGATTTAAATTCAATTTTTTGAAATTGATTTCAATTAGTTTTTATTAAAACCCAATTCCAATGAATTGGGAGGTTTGTAATGGTTTTGGAAAGAAATTGGGAGAAACCCCCAATTCCTTTGAATTGGGGTATGTTTACAAATGGATGGAAATGGTTTCAATTGAATTGCTGAATTTAATTATTGAAAAAAATGATGGAATTTGTTTTCAATTGATTTTAAATTCTTAAATTGTAAAAATGTCTTAAAATGTTTTGATATAAACTTAGTGGTTTTATCTTGTTAAAAAATCATGTTTTGATTAAAAACTATTTTGGTTTTAAAAAGAAAATTGGCATTTGAAATGGGGGGATGATATTTAATTGTATTTTAAGAAGTCTTAAAATAAATTTCCCATTATTGATTGTGTTAGAGCACATGAAATCCTTAGGAAGTTTGTGAGTTATTTGGACACACTCTACGATTATACAACGTTCTAAAACATAAATGCAGCAGGTCACACCCCTTAGGCAATGGTGATGAGTCCCCTTTGACTAGTGTCTAGGGGACATGTATGTACACATATTTTCATTATTACTTAGAGAGTGCATAGACCTATATCCTAGAACTTTCCTACCTATTTGGAAGATTACCATGTTTATCTCTTGTTTATATTTGAGATATAAATGCATGCCAATGTTGTTAAACTGTTTTACATGCCTTCTGGATTTATATAAAAAAAATTATATAAATTTTTTTATTCAATCTATTATTTTAAAAATATTCCATCACTTGTAAAATATTTTCTTAAAGTATTTTCCATCATTTGAACTGTATAGCATGATTTTTTTAAATATTCTTTGAAATGAAAAACCTGTTTATTTTAAAATTGAAAGCATTAATTTGGTTAAATTATTATTGGCATATGTTATGGAATCCTTGGTGATACCCTACTAGTATTTTTATCTCACACCCTACTTGTGCCTTCGGGTGTTTGTAGATTATCTCCTTCTAGGTTCGAGCAAGGGGAAAGGATATCTTCGAGGTGGATCCAACTATTGAACCTTGGACTTGGTGGGTTGTGTCCTTAGGGACTTGAGTTGTTTTCATTATTTTGGTACTTGGGTTATAGTACCTTGGCCATGTTTATACCCTGTTAACTTCTGGTATATTACTCCTAGTGGAGTTTCTTTTGATATACATACTATATTTCTTCTTTTACTTCGGCTTTTTTAGTGTAAAAATCATTCCCACTTTCAGTTTTTATGATGTTAGGATCTAGTCGTCAACCCATGGGGATTGGGAATGACCTTCGAGATATGTCAAGTTTGACTCAGTTATTAGGCTACCAGGGTACTCATGATAGTTTGTGACATAGTATAACTGATCAACTCTCATCTAAATATCAACATAATATGGTTCAATTCAACTATTTAACTCAACATTTAAAAGTTTTAACTATAAATGTTAATAAACTCTTGTCTCACAAAACTTGGAGCTTCTATGGTCCCTGGGATCACAGCATAAAGCAGTGTCCAACTAGGAACTCCATTATTGGACCTAAGATCTTAGGCCCTACCCATCAAACAATACTCAAATGTCCAAAAGGAAATAAAAAGAGTAGTACACCCTATGATGGGTTCCTCTATCTCATCCAAAAACTTGGGCTAAGCCCCACATGAGAAACATCCTTAAGAGACCCTCAATGGCCTCCAACTGATCCTCAGTCAATAACTTTCCAGTAAGGGAATCCAAAAGCATGATCACACCTACAAGGGTGTTCTCAATGGTCCTCATAACCACCTCAAAATTAGGAAACCCTTTAATGGATCATCAACATAAGTAAGACCTAGAGGAAAATCCCATTGTAAGAAAACATCAGCTGGCCTTCCCAGTAAACAAACCATCCTCAGGTACTAACTTTCCCAAAATGTCATCAAAAGAAAAACTATGAAAGATGAGTATTCTCAAAAACTAGCTAAGAAATCCTCTGATTCACCTTATTTGAAACCATCCATTAAGGGAATCCATAATGGGTCCCTCAGACCCATCTCAATGGAACCCAAATGTAACCACCATCCCATGGTACCAACCCAACCTGAAGGCTCTAGAAACTATTATCCTCAAACATAGGACCTAAAACTCAATTTCTTTAATCATGATCCACTGGTCCTAATATCTAGGTACAATCCAAGATCTTCTTATGGATACTACTCGATCCCACCTTTTAGGATCTTCCAATCTCAGAAAGTACCTTGAACAAAACTAACCTGGAATCCACAAGACAACCCAACTAATGATCTTACAACCCTCACTTAGGTATCACATATTACCCCTCTCACATGTATGAACTAAAACCAAACACATGATGTAAAAAATCCTATTTACCTTTGTCTCTATCAAAAGAACTCTATGTGGCTCATAAGTGCCTGTAATCCTTGTCGTCTCATCCCACTCAGGAAGCGAGACTCTAAGAAACTATGAACAATTCCATAATAGATTAAAGGATGGAGAGGGAACCCAAGAACCTACTCATCACTTTGATGACATGTCACCATGAGGAACACAAGGTATTACCTCATAACTAATCCAAGAATGAGGGTCCTTCAAACAAAGAACCATCTTCAAGGCATTCAAAACCTATTCCTTTCCCAAACCAAGAAAAAACTACCCTCAAGGGGTTCTCAAAAACCGAGGAAATCATTTAAATAAAATTAAAGGAATATTAAAAGGGAAATGGCATAAACAAAACCCCAATGCCTACTTCACAGCGCAACTTCTGAAGCTTCAGGCCTGGTCCCACACTTCGTTAACAACCGAAGAACCTAAATCATGCCACACATGGTAATTAAAGTAATTAAAACAATTTAAAATGAATTAATCAATTTAATTCAAAATAGGCATAAATATTGAAAACTCATCGAGGTGAATTTTCTCTCCAAAATTGTGACCAACCCATGGTAGAAGAATTACAATGCACCTCAAATGAAAAGTAGATAAAAAAACCCTACCACATGTTGCCAAATTTATTAGAAATCCCATTTAATTTAATTTTAATTCATGAAAAAATCCATAAGGTGTTGTGCCTTTACCAGAATGATGAGAGATGATGTGAAGACACCATCTCATGGTACTCTCTCTCAAGCTATTCCAAAGCCCCATCATCCTTGGCCGATTCCACCATGCTTTAGTGGAATCACAACTAAGACCCTAAGAGGAGACAACCAAAAATCAATTTCAAGGAAGGAGGAAGGGGAAAGGGGAAATAAAAGGAACAATATAACCTTAAAACACCAATGGAAACCTAAAAATTCCATCCAATATAAAGGGGTATTAAAGAATAAAATTATAGGGAGAGGGTCTATTCTGTGGGCACATAAGGAAGGAAGAGGGGTGGGAGGCTAAAATCCCAATGGTGAAATTTTGGTATTTTAACACTTTTTTACCCAACTTGGAAATCCGTATGGTTTTCCAAACCATGTGCTAAATATTTAAAAGGAAATTTTCAAAAACATCACCTTTTGAGGTTTGGACACACAGTTTACTAACTATTAACCAACTATGCCAGAAAACTCTAGACCCCTCTACAACACCTCGCACGATTTTTCTGAAACCATGTGCAAATCATGCACCCAGGACTTAGGCCAAACCAACCCAGCATGGTTTTATCTAAAACTCACATGGTTTCCTCTAAAATATTATAAATTTGTGAACATAATTTTTTTTCTTTAAAAAAATAACTAAAAACACTGTAACCCCCACAGAGTCTCACGGTTTGTACAAAATTGTGAACACCAAACTATGTGTTGGGATAAAAATAACCTGAGAACTCTAAATCACACCTGGATATTCTAAGAATTTTTTAATCACCTGATCTACCATGTGGGCCTCAAACCACACATAAAACACTTCCACAAAGAGGATAAAACTTTCAAAATTCATAGCCAACTCTCAATTCACTGAACAACCTCTTAACGAACCAAAAATTCAAACTTCATTTGAATTTTATAACCTGTAAAGATAAGGTTAGTTACATGGATAAAGCTTATAGTTCACCATTCTATATTCATCCTAGAAGTATGAATATGTATAGAGATATAAAAGAGTATTTCTAATGGGATAACATGAAAAAGATATTTTAGAGTATGTATCCTGATTCTTAGTGTGTCAGAGAGTTAAGGATGAGAGATAGGAGTCTAAGGGGATGTAACAACCATTACCCATACTAGAATGGAAAATTGGAAAACATTAACATGTATTTCATCATTATACTCCCTAAAACATCTAAAGTGAATAATTCTATTTGGGTTGTAGTTGATCACTTTACGAAATCAGAACATTTTATCTTTATTAGAGAAGATTTATTTCTTGATCAGCTTAATTAGTTATACATTAAGGAAGTTGTGATATTTAATATAGTGACTTAGTGAACCATTACTTTTACACATATTATTACATGATTTTTAACAAAAATATTCAATAAATCCAAACCAAGGATTGAAAAGCCTAGTGTATTTGGAAGACTAGGTATAGAAAACATCAACATGAAACTAAAATAAAATATTTTATTTTATTTTACATAATGAGATTATAAATACCTTTGATATCTTAAAAATTCATAGGATAACCTATGGAATACATAGAAAAAATAAGTGAGCTAAAAATACCAGTAATGGAATAAACATGATAACAAATAATTTCATGTGAGTCAAAAGGAATAACATGATATCATAAAAAGACAAGTTGCATGAATAATAATATGGGAATATAAAATATAAGACATGAAATCATGAGATCACAGAATCATAGGGAAGTGGTAGAAACATAAAACATGACATAATCATAAGTCAAGGATAACTACCAAGACAACATCACATGGTGGATAGAGTCCCATCATAGATTATGTTTACTCCCCAATCCCATAATAATGTCTCATGAGACAAAAACATTACCCAATTCATTAGAGAGATATCCAAGAACACCCATAATAACATGTAAATGATTATGTGTTCCACAAAAGGAAATTAATCATATGTTATAAAATTAAGATTTACCCATAGAAAGAAATGGTTTCTATAATCTTACCTCATATCATAATCAAAGAAAATTTCATAAAGATTACAAAGAGAAAATGGAATTAAATATTATGGAAATTAATATATTAGTAAATCATCTTATTTCTCAAAATGTAGTTCTCATTGAGTAATAAATACTTTAAAATAGTGTTAAATAAAATTATTAAGGGATAGAAAAGTTCCCCTTAATCGGGTTTGATTTGTAAAGAAGGCATTTCAGAAATGAAGTCAAGGCATGTATTACCCCATAAAACGAAGGGGGAATAAGATAATTATATAATTAATAGACATATATTTATAATTTATAAGTATTCCATAATGTTAAAGATATAGATAAATTGAGTTAGAGAGAGAAAGTTCATAACCTAATGAAAATGGGTGGTTCAGAGAGATCCCTTAACTTATGTCTGGATTTGTTCTGCACTTGCACTTAACATCCTAGATAATAAAATTAGATTTATTAATTACTTAATTAAAATAATTTTACTCATAAATTTAATTTATTAAAAAAATTATGTTTATTTATGACCATTTCAATTATATATAATTTTTTATTTTTTGTTCAAGGAGCGTTTGTTTCATGGTTCCAAGGTCTGATCAATTGTGGATAATTATTGATATTCTTTTCAAATGGGACTAAAATTATAGAAGTGAAATGATATGGTATTCATGTATTTAAGTAAATTTAAATAGTACAAAATACCCATATGTGTTCTGACATAGGGATGATTCTCTTAGTTTAAACGTTAGCCTTATATAGTTAGTACCTTTAGGCGATTTTACCGACCATCATGAACTAGTTTCATTTTATTTAATATTATGGACATATATTCATTTAAAAATGTAAAAAATATATAATATACATACTTAGTTTATTTTAAACAATTATATGTGAATTTAAACCTTCCATGAAGGTGGTAGTGGAAAACAAGAACTCATCATCCACTAAGGCGATGAACCAACATAATATGAAAAATGGATTCATTTTTTTTAATTAGAGGAGATGAGAAAGTGGTGTATGGTATATATTCCATTAGAAATATAAAATTTAAGTATATATATGACACTGGAGTTATTATTCCATATTGTATAATAAATGTGAGGAGAAGTTAGAAGAAGAAATTAATTCAGAAGATGTAAGTTGAGAATATTACCTCTTAAATGTAGTATCCTTGGAATAATCGTTATGGAACTTGGAATTGGTATTTTGGTGAGAATATTAGAACTAGGATGTGGGGGAGATTATTGAGAAATAATTTGGTAGAAACTGGGAAAGATATAAGGATTATAAGTTGTGAGGATAAGGGGTTGTGAGGGGTAGTATTTATAAGGGGAGGAGAGGGGTGTTTTTGAATATTATAATCATTAGTTTATTATTTTGGCTCAAGACTATTAGTGCTATTGATTATTGTGAATATATATAGTAAATTGTTCATATTAGTTTTAATTAATTGGTTCTTACATCATCCATGACTCAAAAATTCTTGTATTTAGCTTATAATGTTAAATATTGTAATTTATCATATTTCACTATTCACCAAAAAATCAAGTATTTTAGAAAAATACCAAAAATTAATCTTAACCAGTTTTCAATGTTTGGATTTAAAAAGTTCAATACATTTTTTTTAAAATAAATATTATAAATTTAATTTTAAAATAAAATCCTCATTTATTTGAAAAAATACAAAAATTAATATCATGATCAATTTTCTGACCCTTTGAAAAATTACTTAAGGTCTCGTAAAATTATATTGTAACTATAATAAAAATAATAATAATTTATAAATCCATTTAATGAAAATAAACTTTCTTTTAAATAATTATATTTTTTATAAAAATACAAATAAGATATTTATGTTTTACAAAAATAAAAACACTTATTTTATTATTTTTTAATGTTTATTTACTTGAATAGTTAAATAAATATGTAAAATATTCATTTTATAAGATGAATAGATAATATTTTGCACTTCCATGGGTGGGGATACTATTATAGTAGTCAAGTTAATATTCCTAATAGCCGGATTACTATTCCAACAATCAAGTTACTATTATAATGGCCATATTACTATTTTAACGGACATATTTTTAATAGTCATATGGGTGCCCCACTTTTTATAAATACCTAATATTTTATCATTATTCATTCAATTTAATTTTATCTCAATTATATATATATATATTCTTTTTCAAGATTCATATTTAATTACCAATATTCTATTTTATTTCTAAGCGTTGTTCATGGGTGCGGTTATTCTGGTGGATCAAGAATATCCAAATTTTCATATTTTATTTATCATATTTTCTATTTGTTATAATATTGCAATATTTTCAATTATTATGTCCATTTCTATTCTCTAAATGTAATGTTCAAATTAATATAATAAAAAAAATTGGTTTCATTATGTGGTACAAGTGCTTTATGCTACATTACTAAATATGGAACAATTATAAGAAGGGAAATTCAATTGATAAAATTCTTGTTTATTACATTCATCCCCCCTTAAGAAATTCCTCCCTTGAAATTTCATTTTACATACTAAGGTGAAAACATTTGAGGGTACTTTTCCTTCATGGATTCCTATAGTTCCCATTTATCCTCCTCATACTTGTCATCATGGTTAGTATTTATTTATTAAAGAAGGAAAGCAAAGTAAAAAAATAATGGAGAATAGGAAATAGAACAGATAACTACCCTATAGAGGTCTGTAAAAATGGAGTCTGAGGGAATCCCCTCTAATTATATTGACCCCATTAGGGCTTAACGAGTTGATACTAGAAACACAGGAAATGCTGGAAACCTGGTTCATCAAAGAGGTGAGGTGATCCATGGCCTGATTGCCTTCATGCCAGGTGTGGGACACTTGTGTGTTGGTGCAAAGCAAACATATGCATCTTCTGAAAATGTAGGATATGGATCAAGGGGTCACTCCTTTATCGAGTAGAGAATTACAGAGAATAATGGAGTTCGTTTCCACTTCTGCCGGTGTAATGGACCTTTGACTATACAGATCCAGCCCTGAAAGCATCTCTTTCCCTTCCGCCTATAGGAAGTTCCTGCTACCAAAGTGTGAATTAAATTCCAGGATGACTGATCTGCTAAAATAATGAACCCCACCCCACCCCCACCCCCACCTTTCATGACTCCATCCATATAGGATCCATTTGTGTTCAGCTTGAGCCCATTTATTGGAGGAATCCATCGGACCCAATGGCCCTAGGATCCATCCAGAATAGTATTAACCTAAGGATTCTGCACCTGCAATGGCCTGAGGGTGGGGGTATCCCTCCGGTTATCGAAAAAACGCACCATGTCAAGCAATTATATCGCACCTTGTTCTGTGCTTTCCACAAGCACCAACACCCAGCATTAAACACCAGCGCCCTTTGAGTTATTTTTTTTTTACATTTTTTCAAAAAAAAAAATTACAAATACAACGTGGTTTAAAATATATTTTTTTTACATCCTAAAGGCGGCACCTGGTGTGCCGCCTTTGGGGAATTTTCTGGCCAGGGCAAGGCGGCACCGGGTGTGCCGCCTTTGCCCAAAAAATAACCGCAAAGGCGGCACACCAGGTGCCACCTTTTCCTAAATAATTTTTTTTAAAATTTTTATTTTTATTTTTTGTTTTGTTTTGTTATATATATATATATATATATATATATATAACAAAACTTTTCAGCAGAATTTTTCTGCTATTTAATATCCAGCGGTTCTGCCATTACAGTAGTCTGGATTCTGACTGATACCCTCACCCAGGACTCCCTTTTATAAGGGGGTTTGCCCTAAAAACAATACTGCATTTCCGATGTGGGATTCTGGTTCTCCTTTTCCTGCACAGTACATTCTGCATTTCCGATATGTGATTCTGTTTCAAGTACGCGAATTTGAAAGACTATAAAAGTTAAACTATAAGACCAATACAAATGAAACTTTAAACACTGATTAAACATATAAGAAATAGTTGAAAACAAAAATAATTTCATAAAAAATGTTGATACAGATTAATTTATAAGCTTTCAAAACCACCTACTTGAAACTTAAACATATTTGAAGTACGTGACTTTGAAAGCTTATAAAAGATAAATTATAAGACCAATACAAATGAAACTTTAAAAATTGATTAAACATATAAGAAATAGTTGAAAACAAAAATAATTTCATAAAAAATGTTCACCAAAAACAATTTATAAGCTTTCAAAACCATCAACATGAAACTTAAAAATGTTTCAAATTCCCGACTTTGAAAGACTATAAAACATAAACTATAAGACCAATAGAAATGAAACATTAAACATTGATAAAACATATAAGAAATAGTTGAAAACAAAAAAAAACTTCCTAAAAAATTTTCATAAAAATTAATTTATAATCTTTCAAAACAGTCTACTTGAATAGGGAATCCGATCCATCAGTTTGAGGGATACCGGGGCTAGGTAGATAGATAATCTGAGCATTGTATCTATGGATTTTTTGGATAGGAAGATAGATTCATTTCATTCATTATATCGAGGTATTTTCTTTTTAAGAGAATATAGACTTTCTTATAATTATAAAATAAGGGACACCTTTATTTTTTGGTTATAGAATACGATTCTCTTAAGGTTAAAAGACATTATTCTTTTAATGGCTTTGAAAGTCATTATTTTTTTTGTATGAAATTGTATTTATTTTTTGTAAAAAGTTTTTATATTTCCACCACACATATAATTGAATGAAAAACATCATATTAGTATTTTTATTATGATTTTATCCATATTAATATGATTTTGATAATAAAAAAACTTTTAAATTAATAAAATCTATCATGATTATGATTCTTGTACTCTGATTACTCGGATTCACTCTAATAAACTCTCCCTCAAACTCTGATTAAGAACTCACCAAAAATTAAAGTGGGTAGGGTATTTATAGGGAATAATATACTAACATAACTCCATAGACTTAACTAATATGTGCACCACCTTTCATCTATGCGCACCACCTTTTTTATTTACAATATAATGACAAATCATTCTCTTTTCTCACCCACATATATTTACCTTAGATTAAAAATATCTCTTTCACAAATATAAAATTTCATGTATATAACAATATTATTTGATCCTTCCTATCACCAACTCAAACCCATTTCGATCACAACAGGAAGGCAATGAAGGCACAATGAACTTTAACACATGAAACAAACCATATACTTATTTTAGAGGAATAAGAATATACTTCTTGATTGATTGAATTATGTTGATCATACAGAAATTTTATTCAAATTTTTACCCATAAATTTTAATGAGGATGAATATTACACAAAATTCAGGATCACATGTCAAATTTTGAACCATCTTGGCACTGCTTAATAAGTAAACACATTATGTGGAATTGGAATATGTTTGTATTAGGGTCCTCTATATAATATAATATAGCACTAAACCATTTCAACTTTCTTTGCAGGCACTCCACCATAAAAGATGGATCCACTATTCTCTCATGTGTCTCTATTTTCACAACCACCCTTTCTCATCTAGGAGCACATCTTACCACTTATTGTCTGGCTAAGGTTTAATTACTTTCCCACCTAAGTAGTGGTGGACTCTTCCCTTGGCTAGCTAGTGGTAGGATAATTTTTTTGAGTAAAATCAAACAAATAGTTATCCATTTCATCTCCCAAATTATTATTTATGTAAAATATAAATTCATCTCACATGAACATATTTTAATCCCTCATGAAATAATAAAATATTATATTTCCTTCACTTCCTTTTCTATTATTGTAAACAACGTGTCACCATTTCCACAATTTTTTTAACATAATATCACATCAAAAGTCATCACAATTATGCCTCACATATCAAAATAATCTACTAACAAGTCATTCATCCTTATTGAAAAAAAATCATATCAATGGGATCTTTATATATCATCTTCCTTATTGTTTTGAATTAATGACTTCCATTGTTCCACATATCCATTCATATGGTGAACCACCATGATGACTTTTTCCTTTTAACTAATTCCTAAATTGAAAATTATTTTCTATAGGGACATTATGCATTTTTCATCTATAAATGGATTAGAAATTTCACTGAATGTTAGAGGTTATTACTGCATGAAGATATCCATTATAGTTACACAATGTTGTAGATCAATAGGTCTCTCTATATAGGTGGGTTTATTTTTCATAACAAGGGTTAAAATCCCTAATATAGTTATGAATAGGTTTTTCTGCAAAATATATTTGTTAAATTGTTTATGGGGAATATCCCTACATTGACTAAGAATGTTTATATGGTTCCCATTCCTCCACTTGGTATCCATATTTTTATAATGACATATATATTATTAGCTAATAAAATATAAATGTAAAATATAATTCTAATTATGAATTATAGAGCGTTTTCTAGAAATCTTGAGTGTTTTTCATTGAAATATTTATATCTATATTGGTTCCTCTAAATCAATTTCTAAATGTTACTAATAATGTTACTCAAATACCAACTATAACATCTTATAATCCATAAACCTATAGTCAATAGTTATATTACATTATTGGTATAAAGTAAAAGAGTCCCCAATGGAAAGAATAATTTAGTAGTCTGGGAAGACCATATATAGATATAAAATACATATTAAAATAGAAGATACAAAATGAACATATTATGAGATCATGAAAATCCATTCAATCATATCCCAGAAAATATCACATATTCCTCCTCAATGATTCCTGAGAAAGGAAAAAATTACATGTGTGATCAAAAGCTCATTACAGAGTAGCATATATGGGAACCTTACATAACATAAACATAGAATAAGTGATATGTAAAGTATAAATTAAAAAATGAAGTCATAATATGCTAAAATTGAGGGAATTATATGGTCATGATTATAAACGATAACATGGAATAAAATAATCAATTATCTCATACTGATGGAATGTATATTTCTAGAAATGAAATTCTTGTTGTTAAGGCTTAACGCTAGGCCACATTAGTATTATTAGAAGAAGAATACACCAAATACCAACATATTTTTTCATATGATATCTACTGATGAATTGATAGGAAATATAGTTATATTCCAGACCCATCACCTGATTAAGACTAATCAATTCACTCTACGAGTCATAATGACCTTTGTAAAAGTTACCTATGAAACCTATTGCTGAATTAATCATGGGTATCCATATATTGATAAATGTATACATAAAATACTTCCCATTCCTTATAATAATGTAAATTTCTTCTCGAAAAACCCTTATTGAACTTGGAAGACTTGTGTTACCATCCATGTAATTGGAATTACCCTAACCATGAAAATATAGTGGTGAGGGTACCTTCAATGTGTTGTATATCGATGGAAGATAGTAATTGAGTACAATAGTTTTCATTGGTATGAGACCCAGGAAAAAATGACAACCCATATATTTAATGCCCCCTATTTCATGATTTCTTTCAAAAAATATACACTTAATATAATCACAAAATAAAATTATTCCATGTGTCCTTAGGTAATTAGTTACATAGAATAATAACATAAAATAAGAATACAAAAAAATTATTTAAAACTCCATAACATGCCCTTAAAATCCACTGATCTTATAATACTGCATAGGATAACCTGGGGATGTACATAAGAAAGGGGTGAATTATAAATCCTTGTAAAGAAATAATTAAAGAATAAAATTATGAAATTAATACATGTGAGTAGAGTGACATAACAAGGTGATATAAAATTGATGTGATTCGTAAAAATAAACCTCAAATTATTATATAATATAATAATATCAAGGAAACATTGGAATGCAATAAAAAATAAAACATGGAATCACAATTCTAAGTCAAGGATAACCACTAAAAAAATATAACATAGAGTGCTTAGGATAACCTCCCATGCACTGTAAGTGATTTCTCATGAGGTAAAAACATTACCCATTTTTATGAAGTGGAATATAATTTAAGGCCACCCATCATACTCATATCATGTACATGAATTTTTTTAAGTTTCAAGTAGATTGTTTTGAAATATTATAAATTAATTTTTACGGAAATTTTTTAGGAAGTTTTTGTTGTTTTCAAATATTTCTTATATTTTTAATCAATGGTTAATGTTTCATTTCTATTGGTCTTATAGTTTATGTTTTATAGTCTTTCAAAGTCGGGAATTTGAAACATTTTTAAGTTTCATGTTGATGGTTTTGAAAGCTTATAAATTGTTTTTGGTGAACATTTTTTATGAAATTATTTTTGTTTTCAACTATTTATTATATGTTTAATCAATGTTTAAAGTTTCATTTGTATTGGTCTTTTAATTTATCTTTTATAAGCTTTCAAAGTCACGTACTTCAAATATGTTTAAGTTTCAAGTAGGTGGTTTTGAAAGCTTATAAATTAATCCGTATCAAAAAAATTTATGAAATTATTTTTGTTTTCAACTATTTCTTATATGTTTAATCAGTGTTTAAAGTTTCATTTGTATTGGTCTTATAGTTTAACTTTTATAGTCTTTCAAAGTCGCGTACTTGAAACAGAATCACACATCAGAAACGCAGAATGTACTGTGCAAGAAAAGGAGAACCAGAATCCCACATCGGAAATGCAGTATTGTTTTCAGGGAAAAACCCCTTATAAAAGGGAGTCCTGGGTGAGGGTATCAGTCAGAATCCAGACTGCTGTAATGGCAGAACCGCTGGATATTAAATAGCATAAAAATTATGCTGAAAAGTTTTGTTATATATATATATATATATATATAAAACAAAACAAAACAAAATAAAAATAAAAATTTTAAAAAAAATTATTTAAGCAAAGGCGGCACATGGTGTGCCGCCTTTGCGTTTATTTTTTGGGCAAAGGCGGCACACCCGGTGCCGCCTTGCCCTGGCCGGAAAATTCCCCAAAGGCGGCACACCAGGTGCCGCCTTTGAGGGGTAAAAAAATAATTTTTTTTAACCTAGATGTATTTTCAAAAAAAAAATTGAAAAAATGCATATAAAAAAAAACCGCGCCCTTTCCCTTCTCTCCGCCCCTACATTACCTGCCCCATTAAACCAGCGTTCCGGGAAGGATGCAGCAGGAATATCCCGAGAGGAGAAGGTCATGAAGCTTCCAAAGGATTTCCATATTGCGCATGCCTAGTCCCCTTCTAAGAACGGGTGTTTCATGCTCTCTTCCCTATGAGATCTACATCAATGGAATTGTGAAACCATACAGATACGAGCTCTCCAGATCATATCATCAGTAGGGACAACATTGTTCTTTATCCTCCATGTTAGAAAGTTGATCTTAGTCGGTATTTTGTCACACCATAACAGTTCATTCCAACTGTCATGGACACCTTCAGATACTGCGACCCTGTGGAAGTCTCTAGAGTTGAAGGCTATGAAAGTAGAGGGGGTAAACACACACTTATCCGGTTCAGAATTCACCTTAATAAGATTAAAGATACCTTGTTGCTCATGGTTCATAATAGTCTTTATAAAAACTGGATGAAGACTGGCCTCTTTGAACGTGATGTCATATGCAAGGAATCCAGGAAAACTAAGTTGCAAGCCTTCCCAGTTATGATTCCAGAAAAGGATCTCACCCCTCCCAACAATCCACCACGTAAGGGGTTACACGGTTGGAATGATAGAAGAGAGCACAGAACAGAAGGGGTTATGGTTGCACGTTAACTCCACATTCCCTCTACACCATCTGGCCATGGTTCTCCCCCACAGGGTACATTATCCAAAGGCTTACCATATCATCATTGCATTCATGTAGTGAATCACATTCATCCCCCCTTATAAACTAGGTTTAGCCATTCTGGGCCACGATACCCAATGCCTCTTCCCTTCAGACTGGGAATCCCAAATAAAACTAGCAAGAATCTTATCAATAGTATTCACAACAACCTTTGGAACTTTGACACAATCCAATGCATGAACAGGGACATCCACTAACACACTATTAACTAGAGTAATCCAACCTCCAAAGGAAAGAAAGAGGTTTTTCTAGTCAAGGATCCTACTCATAATATTGCTTACAATATGATCAAAATCCCATATGCGGAACCTCCCTAAAGACATAGGCATTCTCAAGTACTCCATAGGAAAGCTACCTCTCTGGATGTCATGGTTCCGACACATTGAATAGACCCTACTGGTCGCACATTTATTAAATATAAAGAGGCTGCTTTTCGCCTTATTTATGACCTACCCACTCCAGTAGCAATAATCCTCAACGATTCTATTGATGGCTCGCACTGATCTTTTCCCATCATTCATGAAGATAATGGTATCATCAACAAACATTAGATAGGAGATAGACAAGATATTGGTATTGTTTTGGTAAGGGGTGATCTCTCCATTCTGCATACTCCTATTAATCAGCCTATTTAGGATGTCATGGGTGATGGTGAAGATAGTAGGGGAAATAGGATCTCCTTAACGTAGCAGGTAGCTTTGAAGAATCCATGAGTCTTCCCTATAAAGAAGACTACCAACCACGAAGATCTGAAACACCTGAAAATAAGATTTGAGGCCCAAGGGGAGAAACCCATACCAAAGAGTACCCGAAGGATGAAACTCCACTCAATCCTATCATATTCCTTATTCATATCCAACTTCATGGCCATGTTAAAACCACAAGTATTGGCATTGATGTCATGGATCATTTCTTGGGCTAGAACTATGGACCCCTGGATGGATTGGCCCTTAACAAACCCATGTTGTTCCAAGGAAACCCACTGAGGGAGGTGTATGGACAACCTTCTGTTAATGATACTCGCCAGAATTTTATAGGGGAAATTACACATACTCTAGGTCTGTAGTGGGAGATAGAAGATGGTGCCTTGATTTTTGGTATGAGGAATAGAATAGTTGCACATGATATATGTGGTAGGCTCCCCCTACAGAAGAAATCCTGAATATCCATAACAATATCATTTTTAACCACAGACCAAGAGGCTTTGTAAAAAGAACTAGGGAAACTGTCAGGGCCTAGGACACTCTCTGGGTTAAGGAATTGCATAGCTTCAAAAATTTCCTCCTCATCAGGGACCTTCTACATAGCCATGTTCTCCTAACTGGAAACAATGTTCGGAATCACATCCAAAATCTCAGCATACCCTCTTGGATAACCATCTGGCATCCACAAATTGGGTCCATCCAAGAGGTCACTAAAATATATATGGGCCAGGTTTCCCACAACATCACGGTCCTCTGTATATGTTCCATCATCCAACAGAATATTAGGTTTCACATAGCACTTAGCCTCCCTAATGTAGGCATGAAAATATGTTGTATTCCTAACTCCCTCATGCAACCATTTTGCTCTAGAAGCCTCCCGATCCATGCATTATTGTCTCAAGGGAATATCAGCCAGCCTATCCTTCTTGAGGCCAAGGTTTCCAAACACTAACTCATTCCACTCTTCTTCTAGAATAGATTCCATCTTATCAATCTCCTTTATGGTCTCCTCCGTATCCTAGTCATTTGGTGAGTGGCTTTTGGCCCACATTTGATGGTCACTCTTGAGATGCCTCATCTTTGCATGCAACCCGATCCACGGATTCCCCTGAGTGTAACCCCTCCATAAGTTATTAACAACTTGATGATAGATCGGTATATTGACCCAATGCCAATAAAACCTGAATATCGCACACTTATCCTGCCTAGGGGCATCGTGATCAACAATAGGGAGTGGTCAGAGATTCCCCAAACCAAATGATTAACCTTAGCGTTCGAGAAGGATGAGATGACATGAATATTGGCCAGGAAACAGTTAAGGTGGATCCATGAACATCTTCTGCCTCTTTGGTTTTTGCACCAAGTAAAATGATTCCCTATGAACCCCATGTATATGAGACCTTTGTTAGCCATAAAATGGTCAAAGTCCAGGCTGACCTTCCATTGAAATGCCCCTCTACCTTTCTTATACAGTCCAAGATCTTCACTAATTGATCCGCAAAAGAGATATAATTTTCTAGCTATAACAGCTTTGAATTTAATACATATGAGGGATCTGGTATGTACTTCCTTAAGAGGGATATGTGGAATACATAATTTACTTGAGAAATGTTTGGTGGGATTGTTAGTCGATAGGTCATGGATCGGATGCAGTCGATAATCTCAAAGGGGATGATATACTTATGGAATAATTTTCCCTTCTTACCAAATCACATGAATCTATTTCATGGATATATGTAGAGGAACACATTATAACCAACCTCAAACTCTGGGTCTCATCGACAATTGTCAGCATAGCTCATTTTTCAACTTTGAGCAACCCTGATGTGTTATTGAATAGTCTTGACCTTTTCTACCATTTTCTTAACCATTTCAGGACCTAGAAGATTTTTTTTGTAAATTGATCCCAATAAATTGGTGTTCTACATCTATTCCCATAAAGGGATTCATATGGAGCCATTTGGATGCTTGAGTGAAAGCTATTATTATAAGATAACTTAACCAGATGAATATATTGATCTTATCCTCCTTTAAATTACATCAAGATTTCTATCAATATATCCTTAAGTGTCTAGATAGTTCACTCGGATTAGAAATCAGTTTTGGGTTGATAATCCATAATGAATTTCAACTCAGTGTTTAGAAAATATGGAGACTTTTCTAGAACATAGAGGTAAATCCTGAATCTCGATTGGATACAATCGATAATGGTGTTTCATACAGCCTCACCACTTCTCTAATTTATATACTATCAAGTTTATTTAGTGAAAGTCCTCTTGAATAGAAATGAAATGAGAAGTATTTTTATGTCAGTCCACCACAACCCATATTATAATGACTCAAGGAGCCCACATGCCACATAGGCAACCCATAGGGAGGTCACTCAGCCATGCATGCCCTCAAAAGGGTTATCCTAGTGGAAGGGTGTACTAGGTCGTCAGGCCTATGCATAGGGGCATGTGGTGGTGAAATATATGGGTTCATAGGTAAGCCATAGCCAGAGTAGAAGTGGAACATGGGGAAACTCCATGCGACATCGGGAGGAGAGCTTCATCATGGATAGGGCGGTCCAATGATGATGGTAGGATTCCTCCAGCTCCAGTCTGACTTCATTGTGGAGATGGAGATATGGGATTGATTATAAACCATCTACCCACCCCACCGCCCCCGCATCCCATTTTGTTGTGGGACACGGGTTTTGTTGGGTATTATTCATCCCCTACTCGCTCTGCCGCACTCCACCATGGATCAACTGCACTTACTCACCTGGACACCTCTTCATTCACTAGAAACCACCATCATAGCCACCCTGTATCTTGAGAACAGACTCCTTTCACCATATCGAAGGTCGGGATCACCTCTTTCACCTTCAAGGACTTGTTCTGACCCACATGAAGAACGATTTGAATGTCCTATGGTCACTATGAAGGTTAGAGGTATTGAGGGAGCATGGGATACATTTGGTTATACCACACCACACATCCACATCCCCTATATTCCATGCTTCCACCATTCCAAATAAGGTTTCAATGTCCTTTGTCGAGCATCGCTCATGCTGTCGTGGCTTCACCGTTTGACGTCGTCCGGAACCTCTACACACACCTGAGAACCACCATAACCAATGGTGGAGAAGCACAATCTATATCTCACCTTAATTTACACTAACTCTGATCACCATGGAGAACCTTTGGAGCCTCATCTAATCAACCTGAAGACACTTCGAGTCTCATCCATCCACTATAATGGTTGGATGAAGGAGGAGGCTCCATATGCTTCTTTGAAGGCCACCACTTCTAATCCACCAACTTTTGTTTCTCTCCATCACCATTTCCACATGAAAACTACCTATCACATCACCAAAATATCCATACAGGCCGTGAAAGGCCTTAAAAAGGCTGAAGAAGTTGTTTCCCCGTGGATTTCACTCCACATGCAAAGATCTTGAACACCTGAACAATTCATGTGCATCCATTTTCAATTACATTAGGTATCTGGGGGTTTAAATGTTTGAATTTATAAATATCCCTAGGTTTTGGAAGATCTTTTAAGGAATAGGTAAGCTGAGGATTTTCCCTCACTAGCTGTAAAAAGAGGCATCCATTGCCTTTTGAGAGAGATCGAACACCATGGGGGAGATTTCCACCTGAGGCTTTGTTGCTACCTATTTCTTCTTCCATATTTTCATTTTTTTTATTTTTTATTTTTATTTTTATTTTTTGAGTTTAAATTTTAATTTAAATTTAAATTTATTTTATAAATAAAATCTCATGCATGTTTTACAAAAAAAATCCACCCACACTTTCTTCTTTCTCTTCCCCCCCTCTTCTTCTATTTTATTTTAATTATCTCTCTCTCTCGCTCGTACTCTATCTCTCTCTCATCCCAATTTTTTTATTTTTTTATTTTTATTTTATTTATTCTTCTATTATTCATATCCAAAAAATTGATCTCTTACCCTCAACAATAAGGGGTTGACTCAAGGCTTGTCCTGGGGGAGGTCAAGTTGTTCTTGAATTTTTCTTAAAGTTTGTTTTACCTTTGTGGTAGATATGCATATCATGCATGGGTGTGGATAATTTCCCCAGTGTGGTGAATATCCCCCATGACTTGAAACTAAATCTATTTATATTCTTTTTCTTAATATATTTTCCATGTATTCATTGACTATCTCTTCACACGATGGAGTTGAGATAATCAATGGATGAAATGGAATCGATAGAGTTGGGGCCTCGAAGATGTAACACCCATGACCAAGGTATGTCATCAACCATGATTATAGGAGGATGTGGAATTTAGATTGATTTAAGCATTCAATATTTCAAAATTTATAAATAAAAAGAATAGTAATTCATCATGATATTTCGTGTTTGGATTATTGAACTAAAATCAAAAAAAATAAAAGACAATAATGATTAAACCCAAAACTGAACTCAAAACTAGGTTCTTTCTTCCTTAATTCATTCTATTTATAATTTCATTTTAGTTTAGTTTAAATCCTCATTTTTCATGTCATTTCATTATTTTATAAAATAAATATCAAAACCCAAAAAATATTTATCACTATTTTCATAAAATAATTAAAAAAACAAAAAGAAATAGTTTAATTGATTTAGAGTAAGTGAGTGAAAAAACAGAGAAGCTCCTCAAGTGAGACGGCCATGGTCAGACACAGTGTTGTACTAAGAAAATAATTTTCTTTTGTCACATCCTATGATAGGTGTTCATAAAAACTAGCACCTTTTTTGTTGAGATAATCAGTAGTTCATTTTATTTTTCTATTTTCATAGTAGATAGTTTTTAATTGATTTAAAAAAACAATTTAAAAAATATTTTTCTATCATGTATCCAAACTGTTATTACACTACATGGAATGACTACTCACAGGTGAAAAAACAACAAGAATATGTTTTTTTATAGTACAATAGAGCTCAATTTAAGGAACTTAAGGGGGGTATATAAGGAATACAAGTTCAAATTGGAAGGCTAATAGAATATTTCCATGATACCCAAGAGAAACCAGAGCCTGAGCTACATGTGGAAGATCAAAAAGATCTGGATGGATTCTAGAAAGATTATAAATAAAAACTTGATCTCCTAATTCCTTACAAAGAAGATAATCCATAACTTTAACTTGATACATTGGTGGAACAAATTCCACCACTCATCTTTGAAATTGAATAAATATTAGAGTAACCCGACTGCCTACCTCTATTTTCCACTACTCAACTCCAAAAGTCACTTTCAACTAAAAACCCAATTGAAGTCAAACCAACTCAAAGAGTTGAACCTTTATTTGATTATATCTCTTCTAATTTTATTAAAATTTAATTTTTAACCACTCCCTACTATTTTTAATGTATAGATTCAGCCAACACTTATATTACCCTATAGAGGAAGATGATGTAATTGAGAATGCACATGTTGAGGAACACATAGAGCTCCCTAATTTTTATAAACATAAATTTGAGGAGCCTCGTAAAGAAATAAAAGTTTTTTAGCCCAATTAAATCAAGATAGAGGCCACTAATATTGAAAGGGGGAAAGTACTTATTAAAAATTCAAAATTAATTTTTTTTCAAGTAAAGATACCTGCTTATTCCCCCTATAATCATTCAGTTTATGCATCCTATGTGAAGTCGGTACTAGAAGAGTAAGAGGAGGTTTCACAAGTAGAAACCAAGAAGTGGGTTGATCCATAATTCATACTACCCCTTATATGAAATTTGTATTTAATTATGAAGGTTGTCTGGTATAATCTATCCATGGATCATTCTTCACCAAGAAGGAAGATGTAGAAGCTAAGAAAATATACATGTGGTGGTTCAAATCAAAGAAGCTTCATCCACCATCAGGTTATGGATAACAGCTGGTACTACCCTCTAGAGGTAGTAAAAAATTAGGGCCCACTTATGGGATTATACCAAGGCTTATCCCTCTACTTGATTTCTAGGAATCTAGGATTTTAATTTCATTCTTAGGAATTAGTCAATAATACATCCCACTCCCTCTATCTTTTTTAGCTTAAATGACATGATCCTTGTGCTTAGTTGAGTCATTGTATTTTTTAGGTTTATGATGCCACAAGGTATACCCACAAGTAGTAGATAAAAATTACTAATCTTCATAGTAAATAGATTTCACCTTTAATTATTATCTTTTAAACTCTCTACATTTTTTTCTAACAACCTGTTTTGAGTATTAAAATGGAATTGCATGCCCATTCTTGAAATATGATTTACTTAACTTATCTAGAAGAAATTATTTTCTTAGGAATATTATGATTGCATGTTTTATATTTCAATGTTAATGAGATTTAATGAGTAAAATGGAAAACTTGGATGATTAAAGTGAAGCATGGATATTAAAATGAGGACTCATGATTTGAGGAAATAAGTTGATTCATGTAAATGAAATTTCCCAAAAAAATTTAATTCTTTGAATTTCTAAAATTCATGTAAATTTATCTGTTATTACTAATCATGCCTCTAATGATTTCCAAAATTCATATTCTCATTCCCAAGAGGATTTATATACCAAGTACTTTCTATTTATTCTTGAGCATATTTTTTAGTGATATTGGGACATGTCACCTACTAGAACTTTCATTTGAACTTATAAAGTCTATGATTGTATAAAAATACATTTAAAATGATTGAGACATATTATAAAATTCTCTTATCCTTAAAATACTAATTTTACATCAATCCTTGTTTATCCTATAGAAACAATGAATGAACTTATTAGGAATGAAAAACATTTTAATCTATTTTTATCCATTTCTACCCTCCTTTTAGTATTTGAATGATATTTTTAAGTTAAATTGTGGGGTGAAGGGAATCATGGTGGATGGGATGATTCAAATTATAAGGAAAAAAATTTGGGCGGTTATTGTGGGGATAAATTAAGGTTGTTTATTCGTTCATTATACTTCATTATTTTCCCCACTTGTATTAAAAAAAGAAGAATAAAATGAAAATAAGAACCCAAAAAATGAGGAAAATGGTTTGTAATTTGGGAAAACCTAAAATCACCATTACCAAACCTATAATTTTTATCATATGTGGTTAGGTGGTGGATTTGAGGTTTATTCTAAGAAAAACTTTCAAAAATGAAAAAAAATGAAAAAAATGAAAAAAATGTATAAAAGTTGAGAAAAACTCAAGAGGGTTCACAAATAATTCATTATTATTAATTTTATAATGATCTTTACTTTTATTTTTGGGGAATTTAGGAGTTATTATAATTTTAGTGGGGAATTTCATGACACTTTACATTTAAATATCATTCTTTATGTTTTAATATGTTAACCTCCTCCTTGAGCCTTAGTTTTTAAATAAAAATTCCTACTAACTTTAAGCCTCCGAGACATTTGAACTTTAATTGAAATTCATCATGATTTTATGTTCTTTCTGTCTTTACAAAGTGTAAAAATTAGTTCATTTACAAGCCTATGGATAAAGAGCATGTTCTCATGATATGATCATAACTCTAATTGAATTTATATCATGATTGGTGAGTGAAAATATTCAAAATTGAGGTAAAGCATGATTTGTAATGTTTAATAATAATGAATTGAGGAACTTCAATGAATGAGAAGAGAAGTTTCGTCATTTATAGGTAAAAGTAAAATGATTGATTTAATTGTTTATTTGAAAATTGAGAAATTGAATTGATATTTTATATGTAATTTGAAATTTTGATTTAACATTGATAATTATTTGATTTTATTACTTTGAAATTTTAATATTGATACCATTGGTGCATTCTTTAATTACTTATAGAAATTTTATACTTGAGGAAAATCGTGGTTTACGTGTGGGGGTATTTGAAATAATTATTTCTTATGCATATTTTTAATCAAAATTCAATGTTTTTTAAATGTTTTTCAATGATAAAACCCATGATTTTCATTGTTTTAATTAAAAGTGGGAATTCGTAATAGAAGTAATGGAAATTGTTTTAAAAGGGTAAAAGAAAGTAGATTTTGTATTGGAATCTTATTTAAGATTTTTTTAGGTTAATTTTTTATTAAGATTTGGAATTTTCCTAACTCTTTTAATATGTGTTTACTAAAAAATCAATCGCTTGGGCCTGCCTTCAACCAAGGAGCCCCATACACCACTTAGACAACTCAGAGGGGGCCACCCATCCATGTAGTCCCTTAGGAGGGCCACCTAGTGGGAGGGTGCACAGAGGCATCATGCCCATGCATAGGGGCCCATGGTGGTGAAATATATGATTCCATAGGTAGGTCGTGGACAGAGTAGTAGTAGTGCATGGGGAAACTTCGTATGGCACTAGGATGAGAGCTTTGCCTTGGACGGGGTAGTCCAACGATAGCAGTAGGAGTCCTATGGCTCCAGTATGAATTCATTGTGGGGTTAGAGATGTGGGATTGCTTATAAAACATCACCCCCTTCACCCACATCCCATTTCGATGTGGGATATAGATTTTGGGTGGGTATTGTTCATCCCCCACTCACTCCACCTCACTCAACCATGGATTAGTCGCACTTCCTTGCCTAGAAACATCTGTATTCATTGGAACCCACCATTAAAGCCACCCCAGATCTTGATCACAACCTCCTTTCACCATGTTGAATGTTGATATCATCTTTAGAACCTTCAAGGACCTGTTCCAACCCCCATGAAGAATTATTTGAATGTCCTTCGACCACTGTGAAGGCCATAGGTGTAGAGGGAGCATGGACCACCACTGTTGCTATTATGCTGCACCTCTATGTCCACATACCCCATATTTCATGAATCTATCATTCCAAACAAGGCACCACCGTCCTCTACCAATCACCACTTATTCCACCACTGCTTTTCCACTTGATGTCGTTGGGCGCCTCTGCACACACATGAGAACCACCATAACCGGCAGTGGTGAAGCACGAGATTGATCCCACCTTCACTTCCACCACCTTTTATTAGCATGGAGAACATATGGATCCTCATCTGATCACCCTAAATAAAATTTGAGCCTTATCAAGTCACTTAAAAGGTCAGATGAAGGAGGAGGATCCTGCTTCTGCTCTGAAGGATTCCACTGCTGATCCACCCACTACCGCTACTCTCCATCACCATTTCCAAGTGAAAACTACCTTCTGAATCACCAAAACAGCCATGAAAATCCTTATGAAAGTTGAAGAAGTTTTTCCCCCATGGATTTCACTCCACATGCAAACACCCAATAAATTTGGGTGTATCCCTTTTCAATTGCATAAGGTCTCAGGGGGTTTAAATGTTTGAATTTATAAAGATACCTAGGTCTTGGGGGAGCTTTTAAGTAAGGTTCAGGCTGAGGATCCACCCTCAATGCCTATAAAAGGAGGTATCCATGCCTATTGAGTGAGACCAAACACTGAGGGGGGTAGGTCCACCTAAGACTTTGCTACTGCTTATTTCTTATTCCCTATTTTCATTTTATTATTTTCTTTTATTTATTTTGTTTTAGTTTAAATTTAAATTTAAATTTAAATTTATTTTATAAATATAATTTCATGATATTTTTACAAAAAAAAATTCCACCCACACTTTCTTCTTCTCCTTCCCCTCTTCTTCTTCTATTTTATTTTAATTATCTCTCTGTCTTACTCTCTCTCTCTCTCATCCCAATTATTTTTATTTATTATTTTTATTTTATTTCTTTTTGTCTTCTTTCTATCCACCAAAGTGATTGATTACCCTTGATAATGAGGGGCTGACTTGAGGCTTGGATCGGGGGAGGTCAAGGTTTTCTTGAATTTTTATTAAAGTTTATTTTATGTTTGTGGTAGATATGAGGAACATGCATGGGTTTGGAGAATGTCCCTAGTTTGGTGACTATCCACCATGACATTTAACTCAATATATTTATATTCTTTTGTTTACTATCTTTTCCCTCTATTCATTGATTGTCACTTCACATGATAGAGTTGAGTGAATCAATGGATGAAATGAAATCAATAGAGTTGGGTCCTGGAAGATGGAACACTCTCGACCAAGGTGTGTCATAAACCTTGGTTATAGGAGGATATGGAATTTATATTGATTTAAGCATTATAGATTTAACAATTTATAAATAAAAATAATAGTAATTCATCATTATATTATATGTTTTTATTATCAAAAAAATCAAACAAATAAAGGATAATAATGACTGAACCCAAAACCAATATCTTTCTTCCTTAACTTATTCTATTTATCATTTCATGTTATTTTAGTTTAAATTCTCATTTTTTATGTCATTTAATTATTTTAGAAAATAAAAATTAAAACCTAAAAAATATTTATCATTATTTTCATAAAAAAATAAAAACAAAAATGAAATAAATTGTTTAGGTGATTTAGAATAAGTGAGTCAAAAAACTGAGAATCTTCTCAAGTGAGATGACCCTAGTCAGCCTCTGTGATGCACTAGGAAAATAATTTTCTTTTACCACTCCCTATGATAGGCATGTGTCATTACTCATGCAAGATAAAAAAGTGATAGTCTATGCTTCATATAAACTAAATATCCATGAGCAGAACTACCCAACTCATGATCTAGAATTGGTTGTGGTGATCTTCACATTAATTAATTAGTGGAAGTATCTATATAGGGAGAAGTATGACATATATACAAATCATAAAATCCTCAAGTATATATTCACATAAAAGAATCTTAATGAACTACTATAAATCCTACTTATACCAATTCACCTATACCAATGGTTTTTAAAAATCATTGGTATAAGTCCCCTTTCCCAATGGTTTTCCAAAATCATTGGGATGGACCACTTTGACACAACTTTTCCCAATGGTTTTGGAAAACCGTTGGGAAAGGATATGGTTATCCCAACAGTTTTTCAAAGTTGTTGGGATATACCAGTTTGATAACACCTTTCCCAATAGTTTTGGAAAACCGTTGGGAAAGGGTATGACTATCCCAATGGTTTTCCAAAACTATTGGGATAGACCAATTTGAGAACACGTATCCCAACGGTTTTGGAAAACCATTAGGATTGACCATTTTTACAATGGTACCTATCCAAACGATTCTCAAAACCATTAGTATAGGTACCCTTATTTTTTATGAATTATTTTGTTGAATATCATCAAATAAATAAATATATAAATTACATATATATATATCTAAATATATTCACAAAGGTAATTGTAGTATAATGGTAAATTCTTTGATATATAATGTGCAGTTTGTGGGTTCAAACATTCACTATAGCTTTTTCTAGATTTAACTATCCCAATGATTTTCCCAAAACCATTGGGATAGGTCTATCCCATGCCAAATCACCCAACAGCTTCCCAACTGTTGGTATAGGCTATAAAAACCGTTTGGGGACCTATACCAATGGTTCTAAACCGTTAGTATAGGCTATTTTTTCATTAGTGATATGCACCAATGAGGGTGGTAAGATCTAATACAAGATTATGATTGTTCAATCCATTACCATCATGGGAAAGAAAACAAAGTGTTCGATGCTCTGAGTAGAAGGATTTTTCAACTTTATCCATGATGAGGATTGAAAGGTATCCAATATTCATAGACATGTATAGTATTTACATGGTAATATTAAAAGGATCTTAATCCTACCTTTCTCAAATAACTAATCATCCATCTATTCTTGAGTAGATCAATGAGGCACGAAAAGATGATGAGTTTTTATAGAAAAAGGTAGTGAATATTCTGAAATTCAACTTTTCTAAAAATAGATTTATAAGGTTTGGAACCTGGATATATGTCCCATAAAAACCGAATATGAAGAGGGAACTTTTTGATGATTCGCATATCTCATCCTTCTATATACATCTAGGAATCACTAAGATTCATAGATATTTGAAGAAAAACTTTTGGTGGGATAACATGAATTGAGAGATTGAAAAGTTTGTATCTCAATGCCTGGTTTTCCAACAAGTCAAGGTGGAATGATAGAAGTATAAGGGTATGATCCAACCATTTACCATACCATTATGGAAATGGGAAATCATAACCATGGATTTCATCATAGGAATTCCTAGGAAACCTAAAGGTAATAACGCCATCTGGGTGGTAGTCAATCACCTTATAAATTCAGTTTTTTTTATTACTATCAAGGAAGATTTATCTCTTGATCAACTCATCAAGATAATCATAAGGTAAGTGGTAAGACGGTATGTATTTCCACTCACTATTGTGTCTGATCAATATATGAGGTTTACCTTGAGGTCTTGGAGAATCCATAAACAAGCATTGGATATATAACTGAGATTCATCACTACTTATCACCCTCATATGGATGGTTAGTCTAAAAGGACCATTCAAACTCTGGAGGATATGTTGAGATCATGTTCAATGGATTTCCAAGGATATTGAGATCAGTACCTTCCCCTAGTGGAGTTATCATATAACAACAATTTCCATTCTAGAATTCAAATGGAACTTTATGAGGAGCTATATGGGAAGAGGTGTCATAATCCAACATGCTAGGATGAAGTTATAGAGCATAAGATGATGGGGCGTGATCTTATCCAAGAGATTATAGATAAGGTTCAAACCATTCAGTGTCATATGAAATCTACTCAATGTCAATAGAAAATTTGTGCAGACAATCATCAATGAGACTTGGAGTTTGAGGTTAGAGATAAGGTGTTCCTTAGTATATCACCATGGAATAAATTCATGATGTTTGGGAAGAAGGTAAATCTTATTCTAGGATACATCATCCCCTTTGAGATCCTTGATCGCATCGGAGCGGTGACCTGTCGACTAGAACTCCCACCTAATCTATCCCAAGTACAAGATGTGCTCAATGTGTCCCTCTTGAGAATGTACATACCATACCTATCGCATGTACTTAATATAGTGGTGGTACCATTGGAGAATGATCTTTCATATGAGTAGCAGCTGGTGAAGATCATAAATTGTAGAGACAAAGTTCTATGAAATAAGACAACTCACCTAGTTAAAGTGTAGTTACATAACCACATGAATGAGTGACATGAGAACTGGAAGAGGTGATGAAAACAAGTACCCTAATCTATTTTAGTGTATGAAATGAAAATTTCAAGGGAAATTTTTATGAAGGATGGAATAATGTAATGACCTGAACTTTTATAAATGAAATTCAATCTTTTTTATTAAATAAATTCAATATTAAGTAATAAATTTATAGAAAACACAAGCACTACTTTAGTTATTTTGCAACGTTACATCCTATAAGATTTAAAATACCATTAAGTATCACAACCATTGATAATATAGAAATTGTATATTGATCATATGATTAGTATACATTAAGGGTTATGATAAATATCACTGACACAGACAAAATAACCAATGGCCTCGACCAATAGGATCATATCCTATTAAGCCCATTTATTAGAGCTTACAAGGGAGATAACATCACTAGGATTTGACCTTGTACATTACCAAGATTGGATTCAATAAATAATTAATGAATGAAACCATTTACAGGATAAGTTCAAGCTCATTGAGACCACAACCTAAACAATGTTCATTGAACCACCCCATGAAAATATCATCATCGTGCACCATACCCATAGGGTGTTCGATGGTGTAATAAGGGATTTTGTATCTCAACCATAATAATATGAATTTTTATATTTTATTTTCAATAAAATTAATTACTATATTTATTTATTTATTTATTACCTTATAAATGATTTCAAAAAAATATATATTTTGATACAATGAAACCTAAATTGTATTTTTTGAAAATGTATAGTTTCAATCAAGACACTACATTAGGGAATTAAATAATTTTTTAAATAAATTATATTTTAATTAATATTATAATTAAATAATTTTTATTAAATATAAATTATAATATAATTTTACGAAGCCAAAAATAAGTTTTTAAGGGTTGGAAAACTCTTATTGTCAAAAAAACCAGTATCTTTTAATAAATGTAGATTTTTTTTAAAAGTTTAAATTCCCATAATTACGGGATTATTTAGATAAAATAAATATTATTTTTCAAATCATCATGTCAAAATTATCCAATAGTTATTTTTTCATAATTTTCGGAGACGGTCAAATTTTTTATTCAAAATTAAATACAGTATAAATATATGGTGTGTATTATGAAATCATAATGACCCAAAATTGAAGTAATATATTCCATAAGAATTATCCATGTCAAATATATATTTCCCCTACAAAATGATGTTTTTTTAGTTTATTTTATTAATTTTATAAACCCTTAATGAATCCTTCAAAACCTATATTATATTTTGAAGTTTTAAAATCAATTTTTTGTAAACATGACTCACTTCCACATCACTAAGGGTATTATTTTAATGATATTGATTATTAAAATTTTAAAATAAAAAAAATCACTTTGGTAGAAACCATGAGTAAAAAACATGGTAAGGTTTGTGTTTTTCATTACTTTATCATATAGACTCCAAAACCTAAATTTGGAAATTAATAAAGAATTCTTCTATATTTTTCTATATTAACCCACCCAACCTCCCATTAATCTTCACTAAAAACTTTTGGAGAATGAAATTACTCTTTCCTTCCCTCTTTATATCCCTCCCAAGGCTCTTCCAAGCTCTTAATAAGCTTCTCTCAATCTTTTAAAAGCATGCTCTCAAGGAAGGGGATCCTCTCTTTATCCTCTTTTTTCAAGAACCTTCTTTGTCTTATGCCTTTTAATTACCTATTTTTCATGTTTTGTTATGTTATTTCATATCCATATTACTTACCTTATTACATTAAAGTAATTATATACCCCATTCACTCTCATTAATCCCTCCCATAAATCTTTAAGTACCCATGTTATACTACCAAAATTATCCTATTATTTTCCATGCCAAACATTTGTTTTTTGAATAATCATACCCACTTCCACTCAAGGGTATTTACCTATATTTAACTATCTTTAAATGATTTAGGTCTTACATGTTTTTATCACACACTCCTTAATCATGGGATTAAATTTTATTAAATATGATACTATGTCATGACCCCCTCACACCAAAGATGCCCCTCCTGAGATAGCAATGGTGAAAGGGAGATAATGACCCCCGAGTCCCGCCTCCAGTAGGCCCCGGAGTGGCGACTAGCACCGAGGGTATGAGTTTTCACAAATATGGGAGTCATTACCCTTTTTTATTATTTAAGATCGGGAAATAGGATGAGACAAACACCAAAAGAAAAAGGAACAAGTAAATGAAAATAAACCCAAACCAATCCCACATGCATGTTTAAGCAGTTCTGAAACAAAGTACAAGTACAAGAAAACTCAAAAAGTGCAATACCAAAAGAAAAAAGAGTACAGAAACTGCAACAACTCCAACTGTCCTAACTTGTAGGGTCCCGCACGGCCCTGGTAGTCATCCTGGAAACCTAAAATTAAACGTAGGGTGAGCATACAAGTATACTCAGTAGGGAAACCTAAAGCTCTCGTGCACAAGTGGGGATACATCCTAATGCCCCGTGAGAACAACAGAAGAGAGCAAAACCTAGCAAGGAATTCTATCCACCCGACCTCACCAGCCACGCTCACCAAAAACACAAAACAACTGGTAGTAGTATATATGAACAAGGTTATTGGGTACCCCGCACCATTTCCCCCCAATAGTTAGTTGCTCTTCCTAACAGTAAACGTTCTGATGCTACCACACTCTTCATGCCCGCACACACCTAGGCCTCAAAAGTCACACATCCCGCTCGCACACACCTGGGAGTCACAAGTCACACATCCCACCCACACACACCTGGGCCACACAAACCACAATCACATCCCTACCCAAACACACCTGGGCCTCATCCTGAAGATTCTTGGGAATAGTAAACATACCCAAAGAGTCTTGGTCTAAAAACACACCAATCGAAACCTACCTAAAGATTCTTAGGTGTAAGGTCACCTCAAGCCATCACAGCCTATGGAAGAAGGAGTAGGAAGGAGCTAGTAACTAAGCGAAATACACCCTCTCCCATGAAATGGGAGTGTTTGGAACTAGGTTATCAACATGGGTGGGGTGCGACAAAACACAAAGATACAGATACATATATGTATACCAAACACATAGCCTAACCTATGGCTTCTAAATAGAGAAACTGAGCACGTGCCTCGGCACTGCTACTACGAAGCATGAATACAACAAACAAACCCAACCCCATTTAGGTTTTCATGTTTCAATAGTATTAGTTTATTAGTTCCTTAACTACTGGGCAATTATCAAACCAGATCAAGCGTTTCGTAGAAAAAACCTGCCAACCACAAATAAAGTTAGATATAACACAAGCAACACAAAATCACCCTTTTTATCATCAATCAATACCCCTTGATTTTTCCTGCGTTTAATTCATTATCATTCCCCACAGTTCATTTATCAACTTTCCACTTTCTTTTAATATCATAACCCATTACTGCAGCCCCGCTGCCACTATAACCACATCTCCATAACCGTATCACAAAACAAGGCTCGTGCCACATCATTTCCCATTTAATATCATTTAACATAGCCCCGCTGCCCATCCTATTCGTAATGACCCAGGATTCACCCCCCCCCCCCACCCCACCCCTTTCACACACCATGTAACCAAACCAACAACCACATGTTCATTATTCCATTTTGTTCAACCAGAGTGATCACACAAGGGTTCTGGATTATTCATTTAATCAGCCAACTTTACATGATTTACCAATTTCCATATTCCACAAAGTTTCCATCCACAAAACTGTCTAGAAATATAGGTCAACATTTAATTGCATAAGCAAAGGCCCCCAATGACTATGATTTTTAGTAGGCATAAGCCTATTCAATTCACAACATAACAAAAGGATAAACAAAGATAAACATAACAACTTCTCCATCCCGGTTATTTAAGCCAGTTATTATCTTCATTAAACTGGTTCAACTATGTCTCGTGAAAGCAAGAGGACACCCATCCCGTATGATTCACAAATTAAAGAGACGAAGGTAAAATCCCTACCTCAACAGGTTCTGATCACAATTCTCCCCCAGATCAACGTTAGAAGATGTCCGTCAGCGTCCGTCGCTTCTGTCAAAACCCGGAAAAAACCTCCTCGGGTGGAAGATGGGAAGGAAAGGCCGAAGGGAAAACAACAGATCCAATATCATAAGTTCTGTATCGTCGTTACGATCTCTTGGCCACTGATGGATCATAAATTGGATCTTAGATGAAGAAGTTATGGAAGAAAGGAGCTTTGGAGTCTCTCGGGAGGGCTCTGCTCGAAGGAATGGGGAGGAGAGGAAAGCTCTGAAAAGGAGGATTGGTCCCCTCCTTTTATAGGTGAGAAAACTAAATTACACAGCATGTACTTCCTAGTACATGGCGTGTACTCGGCCATTCCACATGGTCGCCATGCGGCTTCCAACACGGCATTCAACACGGCACACGGCTGTTGACTGATCAACACACGGTTTGAGGGTAACGCCTATGCGGGGAGAAACTACACGGCGTGTAGGATGGGCTACATGGTGTGTACTTATTTATTTCACGTTGCAAGGACACGGCTTCAACACGGCACACATCCGTTGACTGGTCAACACATGGTTTGAGGGTAACGCGTATGCGGGGAGAAACTACACGGCATGTAGGATGGGCTACACGGCGTGTACTTATTTATTTCATGCGGCAAGGACACGGCTTCAACAAGGGGTATACTCGGAAAGGTGTTACATGGTGTGTACTCACACTACATAGCATGTAGTCACAAAATTATGAAAAGTGTGGGAAAATTCCATTCTACCCTCTATAACACTTCATGACCTTCTTTTCGACAAAGGAATGGGACGGAGAGGTCCGGTCCATTACACGAGATACCTCTTAAAACATTCTCATCCCTGAGAATTCAAAACCAACCCAGAAGAACCCAATAAGATACCTCTTAGGGCTCTCGTTTTAACAGGAACCCAACCAACAACCCTAATCATAGGTGTTAGGAATTCCTTCTCCTATGTCAAGATATTATTCTCTTTAGGCAGCACTAACTCGCCTGCATAGGTTTAATCGCATTCGCATTAATGTGTCTCAATTAAGGATTGGGTCTTCCCACTTCCATATATTAGGATTTTTTTTCAACTTACACTGCCCCCAACACTGTACAACCAACACACTGCCCAAACACATGGCTTGGGGAATTCCTTCTCCAATGTCGAGATATTATCCGCTTTAGGCAGCACTGACTCGCCTGCACGGGTTCAATCACATCCACATTAATGTGTCTCGATTAAGGATCAGGTTTTTACCTTTCCCCACACATCCGGACATGTTACACACTTCCAGAGATAAAGGAAACAAAACGTCTCACAATCGACAAGCCAAGCATTCCATATATCAAAGGTACAGAGTATAACATCAAAACAAAACTCAAAAGAACAAGTCAAAACACAAGTCAAAACAACTTCGGGTACTGAGCGTGCATCTGAGCCTCCCGCTCTCAAGTGCTCTCCTTGAGGTCTCCATGCCTCCACAACACACGAACTAGGGTGATGGTTCATCCATGGAGCACCTTCTCTTCACAATCCTCGATTCTGACTGGTCGTTCCTCGAAGGTCGCGTCGTCTCCCGTATCTAACTCTCCCCAGTCGATAACGTGAGAGTCGTCGTGTAAGTACTGAAGAAGATGGGAGATGTGTAAGACATTATAAACCTTCTCCAACTGATGTGGGAGGGCCAGCTAATATGCCACCTCGCCGACTCGCCTTAGCACTTCGAAAGGTCCAATGAACCTAGGGGAGAGCTTACTCCCCTTCCAAAACCTCGGTTTCCCTCGTCGAGGGGAAACCTTCAAGAACACATGATATCCCACCTCAAACTCCAAGGTCCTCCTTCGATGATCATCATAAGACTTCTGTCAGTCCTGAGCCACTTTCATTCTCTCACGCAAAAGCTGAACTTTATCTGTGGTGCTCTGTACTACCTCTGGCCCAAGAGCACCTGTCTCACCAACCTCTACCCATCAAATGGGTGAACGACATGGTCTTCCATACAAAGTCTCAAACGGTGCCATGCCAATAGTAGAGTGGAAGCTGTTATTGTAGGAAAACTCTACTAAAGGCAAGTGTCGCACCCATGATCCTCTGAAATCCAGAAAGCATGCTCGCAGCATGTCCTCCAACGTTTGGATAGTCTGCTTTGTTTGCCCATCGGTCTGGGGGTGGAAAGTAGTGCTAAGACGTAGCTGGGTGCCAAAAGCATGTTGTAACCCCCTCCAGACTCGTGAGGTAACCCGATTATCCTGATCTGAGACGATAGTCTTCGGAACTCCATGAAAATGCACCACCTCGTCTATGTACCTCTATGATAAGGTACTCACTGGGCCTAACTCCTTAATTTCTAAGAAGTGAGCTGATTTCATCAGTCAATCCACCAATACCCAGATAGAATCATAACCACCCTGAGCTTTGGGTAGTCCTATGATGAAGTCCATTGAGATGTCATCCCACTTCCACTCGGGGACATCTAAAGGATGAAACAAACCACTGGGAACACGGTGTTCAGCCTTTACTTGCTGACACACAAGGCACTTAGCCACAAACTCCACCACTCCCCATTTCACCCCAGGCCACAAAAACTATTCCATCAGGCCTCGATACATTTTTGAAACTCCCAGATGTACCGCCAAGGATAAGCTATGGAACTCACGGAGAAATCCCTCACGCATCGCCTCCGGAACAAAAAACCTTCCATGAAAAATCATCTGATGTCATTTGTCATCTAACCATCCTTCTAGAGCATTTACCTGATCAATATGATCCCGCATTACTTCCACCTCAGAGTCTCCCCACTGAGACTCTTCCACCTGCTGCAACAAGGAGGACTACACCATCATCTGAAACAAACAGCCTATAACACCCTCTACCCTTGCATCCAAGTACAAGGTATCCAACTCTCCCATCGCTTTCCAAGCATTAGCGGATTCCCGAACCACTTCCTTATGTGACTTCCTACTCAGGGAATCAGCCACAACATTGCCCTTACCTTCAGTGTAAGAGATCTCGAAGTCATAGTCTTGGAGAAACTTGACCCATCTCCGCTGTCGTATGTTCAGGTCACGTTGGGAGAAAATATAACATAAGCTCTTGTGATTTTAGAAGACCACAAAGCGCTCCCCAAAGAGGTAATGTCACCACAACTTCAGTGCGAACACTACCACTGCAAGCTCTAAGTCATGGGTGGCATAGTTACGCTCGTGAGGGTGCAACTTCCTAGACCCATAACAGATCACACCCTTCTTCTGCATCAGTACGCACCCCAAAACAAGGCCAGAAGCATCACAAAACACCTCATACAACAAGACTTCCTCTCTAAACCTGAGTACTAGAGCACTGACCAACTTCTCCTTCAGGTAGTTGAAATCTTTCTGGCACTGCTCGCTCCATAGGAAGACCTGGTCCTTCCTAGTCAAAGCTGTCAATAGAGCAGAAACTTGAGAGAAGTCTGAAGCAAACCTCTGATAATAACCTCCCAACCCTAGGAAACTATGAACTTCTGCCATTCTCTTGGGTGCCGCCCAAGAAACAACTGCCTCCACCTTTGACGGGTCCACTGACACTCCATGCTGAGACACTACGTGCCCAAGGAAGTGTACTTCTTGTGACAAGAACATACACTTCGACAATTTCCCATAAAGCCGGTGGTGTCGAAGTACTTCCAAGACTTCCCTGAGATGCTCAACGTGCTCCTCCTCTGATTTTGAGTAGATCAGGATGTCATCTATAAACACAACAACGAACCGCTCCAGAAACTCTCAGAAGACAAAGTTCATAAGTCCCATGAACACAGCTGGTGCATTCGTAACTCCAAATGGCATCACTATAAATTCGAAGTGCCCATACCTACACCTGAAAGCTGTCTTCGAGATGTCACTATCCTTTACCCTCAGCTGATGATATCCAGATCGTAGATCAATCTTAGAAAACCAACCTGATCCCCTCAGCTATTCGAAGAGATCATCTATCCTTAGAAGGGGGTAACGGTTCTTGACCATTACCTGATTCAACCTTCGGTAGTCTACGCATAGCCTGAGACCACCATCTGCCTTCTTCACGAACAAAACTGGAGAACCCCATGGCGACACGCTGGGTCGAACAAAACCCTTCTCCATCAGATCGTCAATCTGAATCCGCAACTCCCGCAACTCCAAAGGTGCCATCCAATAAGGGGTCATCAAAATCGGACGGGCACCAGGATGTAAGTCTATCCCGAACTCAACATCACGTCGGGGGGGTAGAGTCACAACCTCCTCGGGAAAAACATCAAGGAACTCCCCAACAACCTCTGGGACATCCATCATCTTTGTATCAGCTGAAACCACTGATAACCTGCCTAACAAGGAAATGAGAGGCTTCACATTCTGGCTTCCCACCTGATATCTCCTCTCGCCAACAAAAGCTACACGCTGCCCATCCATGTCAGAGAAGATGACTCTTATCTAGAAGTAGTCGATAACTTCACTAACAGAAAACAACCATTCGATGCATATGATGAAATTTTATGGTTGCATCTATAGAAAAAGAAGATCCCCACTAGATCTATGTGGTCCCAATGTCATCCCACATCCCCGGAAAACACAAGATACGCTAGTCTGACCTCAAACTGGTTTACTCAACACCAAGGGTACGAAAAGTCTCTCTATGTCTATACCCAAAGAATGGGATAGACCGAGTGCAGCAAAGGATTGTGAAGCTCCCGAATCAAACAAAGCAGAAACAAGAGTGTTGAACAAACAAATCATACCTCGCACCACCTCTGGTCCTGCCGGAGCTGCCAACTCTACTGCGTGCAACTTTCCACGCCCAGCTCCTCTTCCTCTCTGATTTCGACCACCTCCCCAACCACGCCCTAGTCGAGGTCCCTAAGGAACACCCTAAGGTTGGCCTCCTCCTGCAATGTCTTCCCTTGGAGGAGCAGGGTCCTGCTGCTGCTGAAAGGGCCTTTCCAGCAACCGGTGCTGCTGAGGTGGGTGCTAAACATGACCACCTCCACCGTACTAATCTCGGGTTGGGCACCGACTTTGAATGTGCCCGAAAACTCTGCAATAGAAACACTTCGGTCCTGGGCTCGTGAAAAAGGGATGAGGACCCGAAGATCTGAACTGGAACTGCTGGGGCCTGCTCCCTACTGGCCTGAATCTGGAAGGTCTTGTCGCAGGAGACCTGCTGTTGACTGCCTTCCCCTTCAACGAACCCAGCTAGATCCCCTCTCATGGTGCACCTCCCTACGAGTTCATCCTTTCTACAACTTATGCCTTCTTCTGTACTTACAAGTACGTCAGAAGGGTGAAGGGGGTGACAGCATACTGGAGCGAAGGACGAAGCACCTCCTCCAAACATCTCGCCCGAGACTCCTCATCCAGAAAGAGATCTGGAGAAAACCATAGGAGATCCTTGAACTTGATCCCCAATTCTCGTACTGACATACTCCCCTACTGGAGGGAGATTAAATCCTATATAATCTCTACCTTTATCATAGAAGAAAGGAATCCCTCTCAGAATTCCTTCTCAAAGTCAGCCCATGGAACCTCCGCCTCTGACCTCTCCCCGAGGTAGAGTGTCCACCACTGACGTGCCGCACTTCTCAGCTGACTAACTGCTAGGGGAACCCAGTACACCCTCATAGAATAGATCAAAGTAAAAGTGATCCCTAGCTCCTCAAGCCACCCCTCTGTATCCATATCCGAAGTACTACCCTCGCACTTCTTGAGGGTTTGTCGCTGGAAAGAACGGAGAGTCTTCTGCCACTGATCATCTTCCTCCTCTCGGTCAATCCTCAACTGATCGACCACCTAAATCTGATGGGCCTCGACTGTCTGAGTCACCCGGGGACGACGTCCAGGTGCCATAGTTGTATGGTAAACAAAGATCGCCTAAGCCCAAGTAGTAAGGAAATTTCTCAAGGTTTAATTTTATCACTTTATTTCAATTTCTTTTCCAGAACACCCAAATCAAGTAAAACACAAACATGATGATGCATGTAACTTCCCTAGGGTCTCTACCCTGCAATCAACATAGTCTCACTTTGTCATTTGGTAGGCTCAGAGTCCTTGCATCGGATCATGGGGGGGCCTAAAATCTCGTGTCCTAGCCAGTCTTCCCTGGCCTATGTCATGCACCAAGATCACCAAACATTGTTGCCCTACCATCCCATGCAATACTCACTGTGCCTAACTCCAGACTCCATCCTATCTCTCAACCTCCCTCTGATACCATTCTGTCATGACCCCCTCCCACCAAAGATGCCCCTCCTGATCTAGCAATGGTGAAAGGGAGATAATGACCCCCGAGTCCCACCTCCCGTAGTCCCCGGAGTGGTGACTAGAACCAAGGGTATGAGTTTTCACAAATATGGGAGGCATTACCCTTTTTTATTATTTAAGATTGGGAAATAGGATGATTCAAACACAAAAAGAAAAAAAGGAACAAGTAAATGAAAATAAACCCAAACCAATCCCACATGCATGTTTAAACAGTTCTGAAACAAAGTACAAGTACAAGAAAACTCGAAAATTGCAATACCAAAAGAAACAAGAGTACAGAAACTGCAACAACTCCAACTGTCCCAACTAGTAGGGTCCTACATGGCCCTGGTAGTCATCCTAGAAACCTGAAAGTAAACGTAGGGTGAGCATACAATTATACTCAGTAGGGAAACCTAAAGCTCTCGTGCACAAGTGGGGAGACATCCTAATATCCCGTGAGAACAACAGAAGAGACCAAAACCAAGCAAGGAATTCTATCCACCCAACCTCACCAGCCACGCTCACCAAAAACACAAAACAAAAGGTAGTAGTATATATGAACAAGAGTATTGGGTACCCCACACCATTTCCCCCCACTAGTTAGCTGCTCTTCCTAACAGTGAATGTCCTGACGCTACCACACTCTTCCAGCCCACACACACCTGGCCTCAAAAGTCACACATCCCGCCCGTACACACCTGGGCCTCACAAGTCACACATCCCACCCGCACCAACCTGGGCCTCACAAACCACAATCACATCGCTGCCCGAACACACCTGGGCCTCATCCCGAAGATTCATGGGAATAGTAACCTGCCCAAAGAGTCTTGGGCTAAAAACACACCAATCGAAACCTACCTGAAGAGTCTTAGGTGTAAGGTCACCTCAAGCCATCACAACCTATGGAAGAAGGAGCAGGAAGGATCTAGTAACTAAGGGGAAAACACCCTCTCCCATGAAATGGGAGTGTTCAGCACTAGGTTCTCAACATGTGTGGGGTGCGACAAAACACAAAGATACAGATACATATATGTATACCAAACACACAACCCAACCTATGGCTTCTAAACAGAGAAACTGATCACTTACCTCGGCACTGATACTACGAATCATGCATACAACAAACAAACCCAACACCATTTAGGTTTTCATGTTTCAACAGTATTAGTTTATTAGTTCCTTAACTACTGGGCAATTATCAAACCAGATCAAGCGTTTCGTAGAAAAACCCTGCCAACCACAAATCAAGTTAGATAGAACACAGGCAACACGAAACCACCCTTCTTATCATCAATCAATCCCCCTTGATTGTTCCCGTGTTTAATTCATTATCGTTCCCCACAGTTCATTTATCAACTTTCCACTTTATTTTAATATCATAACCCATTACTGCAGCCCCGCTGCGACTATAACCACATCTGCACAACCGTATCACAAAACAAGGCTCATGCCACATCATTGCCCCTTTAATATCATTTACCGTAGCCCCGCTGCCCATCCTATTCGTAATGACCCATGATTCACCCCCCCCCCCCCCCCCTTTCACACACCACATAACCAAACCAACACCCACATGTTCATTATTCCATTTTGTTCGACCGGGGTGATCACACAAGGGTTCCAGATTATTCATTTAATTATCCAACTTTACGTGATTAACCAATTTCCATATTCCACAAAGTTTCCATCCACAAAACGGTCTAGAAAGATATGGAGACATTTAATTGCGTAAGAAAAGGCCCCCAATGACCGTGATTTTCAGTAGTCATAAGCTTATTCAATTCACAACATAACAAAAGGATAAACAAACATAAACATAACAACTTCCCCATCCCCGTTCTTTAAGCCAGTTATTATCTTCATTAAACTGGTTCAACTATGTCCCGTGAAACCAAGAGGACACCCATCTCGTATGATGCACAAATTAGAGAGACGAAGGTAAAATCCCTACCTCAAAAGGTTCTGATCACAATGCTCCCCCGGATCAACTTTAAAAGATGTCCATTGGCGTCTGTCGCTTCTGTCAAAACCCAGAAAAAACCTCCTCGGGTGGAAGCCAAGAAGTAAAGGCCAAAGTTAAAACAACAGATCCAAGCTCAAAAGTTCCGTCTCGTCATTACAATTTTGTGGCCGCTGACGAATCGTAAATCAGAGCTCGGACGAAGAAGTTATGGAAGAAAGGAGCTTTGGAGTCTCTCAGGAGGGCTCTGCTTGAAGGAATGGGGAGGAGAGGAAAGCTCAGAAAAGGAGGAGAGGTCCCCTTCTTTTATAGACGAGAAAACTAAAGTACACGGCGTGTACTTCTTAGTACATGGCATATACTCAGCCATTCCACATGGTCGCCACGCGGCTTCCAACATGGCATTCAACGTGGCACACGACTGTTGACTGGTCAACACATGGTTTGAGGGTAACACGTACGTGGGGAGAAACTACACGGCGTGTAGGATGGGATACATGGTGTGTACTTATTTATTTCACACGGCAAGGACACAACTTCAACACGTTACACGGACATTGACTGGTCAACACATGGTTTGAGGGTAACGCGTACGCGGGGAGAAACTACAGGGCGTGTCGGCGTGTACTTATTTATTTCACGCGGCAAGGACATGACTTCAACACAGGGTATACTCATAAAGGTGGTACACGGCGTGTACTCACACTACACGACGTGTAGTCACAAAATTCTGAAAAGTGTGGGAAAATTCCATTCTACCCTCCAGAACACTTCATGACCTTCTTTTCAACAAAGGAATGGGCCGAAGAGGTCTGAGCCATTACATACTATGTTAAATGTTCTATGTGGCACACTTATGCATGTACATGATATAAAAAGGATGGGTGCACCCATATAGTGCTCTAATGCATTGGGTAATGTTTTAGACTCATAAGACATCTTGTATGGGATTAGGGAGTAAAAATAATCCATTATGGGACTTTTTCCACCATGTTATGATGTCTTTGTGATCATTCTTGATCTATGTTTATGATGTCGTGTTTAATGTTGTCACCGCATTCTCATGTTGCCTTTATGTTATAATCATATATAATGTTTCAATGTTTATTTTTATGATTATCAACCCTTTTATGCCTCATTTATCTACCAATTGACTAAAATGTAATACCTTCATCATTTTATTATTTTTTTATTCCCTTACTGGGATTTATAGCTCACCCCTTTCTTATGTATGTCCCTAGGTTATCTCATGTAGTTTTAAAAGAAAAATTGAATTTTATGGAATGTTAAGGAAGTTTTCAATAAATTTTTTTATCCATGTATCAAGTTGATGTGATAGGTACCTAATTTACCAAATATAATAGGATTAAAGATCTCTTGGTATTGTATTATGTGTACCTATATGCAATAAAACATGAAATAAAGTGTATTAACGATCATACATATAGCATTATTTCCTCTTGATGTCTTTAGAAGAATAGTGAAAAAATTCCATGGTTATGTTTTCCCATTTCTATACAGGTATGAGTAATGGTATCATCATACCCTTATACTTTTTCCTTTTATCCTCCACCTACTAATATACTAGACATTTTGATGTAAATTATCTCCTTTATATTGTCCCACCAATAGTGTTCTTGGAGATCTCAATACATCTTTGTGCTTACTAGGTGGATATAGAAGGCTGAGCTATATGCATCATGTAATAACTCCTTTATCTCATGATTTTATGCTACACCTAGTCATGACTTAAATCTCAAAAATCCATTAATTTTGAACTCTGAAGATTTCCCTTTTCTTATAGCTTCCACCTTCTTCTGTATTTCCACATCATCTCTTTAAGAATCCTTTATCTTTTACAAAAGGGATAGTTGAGTGATCATTTGAGAAAGGAATGATGATGTTCCTTCATTTTTTTAACCCCATATCCATTCATTATTAGTCTAAGAAGATTGGATCCTTCTCAATTATCATCATTAATAAGGTTGTTTAATCCTTTCTACTTAGAAAATCTACCGCTTTATTTTATTTCCCAGGATGATACTATATTGAGAAGTCATAGTCCTTGATCAGATCTAAAAATATTCATTGGAACATATTAAGCTCATTTTTTGTGAATATATATTTGAGTTTCTTACGATCCATATATATTTCACACTTATCCCCATAGAGATAATGCTACCATATTTTCAAAGTGAATATCTTTGCATCTAACTCTATATCATGTGTTGGATATTTATTCTCATAAACTTTCAACTACCTTGAGGTGTAGGATATCACTTTTTCATCCTGTATTGGTGCACAACCCAAACCCTTCTTTGAAGCATCATTTTATACCATGAAAAGTTCCCCACTTTAGGTTAGCATGTAGACTAGTGTTCTGATATGCCTCTTTTTCAATTCCTTTAAGCTGCCTTCATATTTAATTGACCAAAAAACTTTACTCCCTTCTCAGTCATCTTGGTTAGTGTGTTTTTCAATCGCAATAAGTTTCTCAAAAATTGTTAGTAATACCCATATATTCTAAGTAAAATATAGATCTTTATTATAGTTATTAGTTTGGGCCACTCCTCAATTGTCTTTATATTATAAGGGTCATAAATATAACTTTATTGGTTATAACATGTTCAAAGAATGATACTTCCTATATTCATAACTCATATTTACTATACTTTCCATATAACTTATCCTTTAGAAAATTATTAAGCACATTATTCAAATTGTCTTCATTCTCATCCTTGATTTTGGAGTATATCAAAATATTATATATAAATACTACCACATATTTGTCGAGGTAATCTCTATAGAATATATTCATTAATTCCATGAATATTATTGAAGCATTAATGAGTCTGAAGAGCATCACTATGAACTCATAGTGTCCATACCTTGTTTGAAAGGTGGTCTTAGGAATATCTTCCTTCTTAACCTTTAATTTGTGATATCCTGAATGAATTTCCACCATAGTGAAATATTGGGGGACATGTATAGTGACCCAATCCTTTTACACGTATTATTTCATGATTTTTAAAATAAATATCCAATAAATACAAATCAAGGATCGAAAATCCTAGTGAATTTGGAAGACTAGGTACATAAAGCATCAACATGAAACTAAAATAAAATGTAATTATTTTAATATTCATAATTATCTACTAAATTCCTTTTAGATCTTAAAACTACATATGATAACCTAAGGAATACATAGACAAGATGGAAAATCTAAAAAACCCAGTAAGGGAATAAACATGATAACGAAGCATTGTATGTGAGTTAGAATACATAACATGATATCATAAAAGTCAAGGATCATGAATAATCATATGGGATCATAACATGAAGAACATGGAATAATGAGATCATGGAATCATAGTTAAGTGGAAGAAACATAAAACATGACATAATTATAAGTCGAGGCTAACTTCCAAGACAACATCACATGGTGGACAGAGTCCCTATGTGGATTAGGTTTACTCCCTAATACCATACATAACATATCATGAGAGAAAAACATTACTCGATGAATTTTACTACTATCTAGGTGCACCTGTAATAACATGTAAATTATTATGTGTTCTGAAAAATTAAATAAATCATAATTCATAAACATAGGAATTACCCATGGAAATAAATGGGTTGCATAATCTTGCCTCATATCATAATAAAATGAAATTTCATAAATATTTCAAAGAGAAGAAGGAATTAAATATTATGGAAGTTCATATCTGATTAAATCAACATAGGTATTAAAATATGGTTCTGATTTGGGAATAAATTCTTTAAAATATAATTAAATAAAAGGATTAAGGGATAGAAAAGTTCCCCTTAATCATGTTTGATTTTTAAAGAAGACATTTGAGAAATGAAGTAAAGGAATTTATTACACCTTAAAAGGAAGAGATAATAATCCAGGTATGTATATATAAGAGACATATATATAAAATTTATAATTATTCCATTAAATTAAAGAGATACATATAGTGAGATAGAGAGAGGGAGTTTATAACCAAAGAAAAAGGGTGGTTTTGAGAGATCTCTGACCTTATGTCTAGATTCATTCTTCACTTACACTTAACATCTTAGATAATAAAATTAGATTCATTAGTAACTTAATTTAGAAAATTTTACATCTATATTTGATTTATTATAATTTTATTATGTTTATTTATGACCATTTCAATAGGATTTAATGGTTAATTTTTTTGTTCTGAGAGCGTTCATTTCATGGTTCCAAGGTAAAATCACTTATGGATAATTATTGATGTTCTTGTAAAATGGGACTAAAACTCCCAAAGTGAAAGTATATGGTATTAATTTAATTCCATAAATTTAAATGGTACAAAATACCTATATGTGTTCTGACATGGTTATGATTCTCTTAGTAAAAATGTTAGCATTATATAGTTAGTTCATTTAGATAGTTTTACCGAACATCATGAACTAGTTTCATTTTATTTAATATCATGGCCATATATTAATTCCATAATATGAAAAAATATACAATTAAAAATTATTTCATTTTAAATCATTATAATTTAATTTAAATCTTCCATGAAGGTAGAAGTGGAAAACAAAAACTCATTGTCCTTGAAGGCGGTGAACTGACATAATATGGAAAATGGTTTCATTTTTTTAATAAGAGGAGATGAGGAGGAGGATGATATTAGATATTAAATTAGAAATAAAAAATTACAGAATATATGTGATACTTGAGTTATTATTACATTTTTTATGAGGGAGGGTAGGATAAGGTAGAAGAATAAATGAATTTAAAAGAGGTAAGTTGAGAATATTACCTCTTAAATACCGTCTCCTTGAAACACTCCTTAAGGAAATTGAAATTGGAATTTTGGTGAGACCAACAGCACTAATACATGAGTGATATTATTGGGAAGTTAATTGGGCATAAATTAGGAAATATTAAAGTCTTATAATGTGTGAGTATAAGGTGTGGTGAGAGGTGATATTTGTAAGGGGAGAGGGGTGTTTTTGAATATTATAATCATTAGTTTATTATTTTGGATCAATCCTATTAGTATGATTCATTCTTGTGGATATATAAAATAAATTTTTAATGTGAGTTCAAACTAATGGGTTCTTACATCATCCATGTCTCAAAAATTTTTGTATTTAGCTTATAATGTTAAATACTGTAATTTACCGCATTTCACTATTCACTAAAAATTCAACTATTTTAGAAAAATACAAAAAATACACCCTAACTTTTTTCAATTTTTAGATTTAAAAAATGAAATCCATTTTATGAAAATAATTTTCTAAATATGATAAAATTAATTTTTAAATAAAATCATCATTTATTTGAAAAAAAAAATTAATATTATGATCAATTTTCTGGACCTTTGAAAATTTATTTAAGGTCATATAAAATTATATTATCATTATAATACAATATAATATTAATTTATAAACTCATTTTATGAAAATAAACTTTGTTTTAAATAATTATATTTATTATAAAAAAATAAATCATTTAGGTTTTACAAAAGTATAAACACTTATTTTATCATTTTTGAAACATTTATTTACTTGTATAATGATATAAATATATCATATATTAATTTTATAAGATGAATATATTTTACTATACAGTTCCATAGGATAGGATACTATTCTAACATTCAATTTACTATTCTTAACTGTCAAATTACTATTCCAACGGCCAGGTTATTATTCCAATGATCATATTTCTATTCCAACAGTCAAATTTTTAATGGTCATATGGGTTCCCCACGTTTTATAAATACCTCATATTTCATTTATTCTTCTATCAATTATATTTTCTATAAATCTTATATATATTTTTATTTTCAATATACGTATTTCATTACAAATATTGTACATTATTTTTATAGTGTTTTTCGTGAGTGTGGTTATTCTAATGAATTGAGGAGATCCAAATTTCCATATTTTTGTTATCCAATTTTCTATTTTTTTCATTTTAATATTTTCAATTCTTATGGACATTTTTATTCTCTAAATATAATGTTCAAATTAATATAATAAAATGTTGTCAGTTTCATCATGTAGTGCATGTTCTTTATGCTACATTACTAAATGTGACACAATTATAAAAAGGGAAATTCCATTGATAAATTTCTAGGTCATTATAGTACCACTCTCAATCTTATCTGATCGGGATCTATGGTTTACCTCAAAGTTCAGGAAAAGCCTTTAGTAGGCTTTGGATACATAGTTGAGTTTTAGTACTACTTATCATACTCAGAAATTTGGTTAGTCTGAAAGGATTATTAAAACTTTATAATACATGTTGAGGGTTTTATTTAGGTATTTCAAAGGTGTTTGGGATCAACACATTCCTTTTGTAGAATTTTCTTACAACAATAGATTTCACTCTAGCATTCAGATGTCTCCTTATGAATCCCTCTATGGAAGAAAGTGAAAAACTACTACATGTTGGGATGAAGTTGGAGAAATAAATCTATTGGGATATAATCTAGATGAGTAAATGGAATATAAGGTTAGATCCATTCAACAACACATAAGTGAAGCTTAGAGCTGATAAAAAAGTTATGATGATAATCATCGATGATATATAGAGTTAAATGTTAGTGATAATGTATTCCTATAAATATCTCCTTGGAAGAAGATTATTATATTTTTAAAGAAGTAAAAGATTATCCATATACGTATTAGTCTCTTTGAAATTCTAGATTTTATCAGGGTGGTATCTTGTCGTTTGGAACTTCCACCAAATCTATCTCAAGTTCAAAATGTGCTCCATGTATATCTTTTGAGGAAGTACATACCTAATCCCTCACATGTAATAAACTCATAGGTCATACTAATGGTTCATGATTTATCTTATGATGAAAACCTGATGGAAGTTCTCGATTGTAGAGATAAATTTCTATAAAACATGACCACTCACATGGTAAAAGTTTTGTGGTGAAATCAAAAAATTAAGGAAGTTACATGGGAACCTGAGGAAGTTATGAGGAAGAAGTATCCTCAGTTGTTTATATAAAAGTGATGTAATTTATAGGTAAAAGTTAATATAAGGGGGTAAAACATATCACCCTTAAATTTTATGATATATTTCTCTTTAAATAGATTTAATTTCTTTGATAGCTTGCGATACATGCAACCCCGAGTCTAAATAAACGATTATATATTATACCACTATAACCTAGACATTAAAATTAAAAGTATTAATTGCATTAAACACATTATGAAAATATTTATAAAGATTTTATATAAAAGTATTTCTTAGTAAATAAGTACTCAATTTCAAAAAAAAATTAACGCTTCTTCAAAAATGGTTTTTATCGCATTTTGTACACGAATATTATAATTAATTTCTTCCAATTTTAGAAATGGAATTTTATAAAAAGGATATCATTTTTGAAATCATAAAATCAAAATTTTCTTAGATTTATTTTTTGGGATTTTTATGAAATGATTGATTTTTCAGTGAATAGTGAAAATACCGATTTTTTAGATACTGTTATTTATTTTCATTAAATAAATTAATTTAAAAGTACCATTATATTTTGAATTTGATCTTGAAGTTACATATTATTAATTTTATTTATAATAATCTAATCAATTCCATTTTTAAATAGCAATATTCATAATTTTGATACAAGATAATTTTTATGCTTTAAACGCATTTTTCTTAAAACTGTTTTTCATTATGTTTTACATATTTATATTAAAATTGATTAATTCCACTTATATGAATTTAATATTGAAAAATAAAATCTATAATCATCAAAACATTGAAAATATGACATTTTATTTTCATTTGTCTTTGATTTCGACCATTATAATATTTAAGTAAAGAATAAAGTTAAAAATGTCTTCTCTTGCTTTTAATATACATAATATTTTGTGACAGAGATAAAAACAAATTATATTTAATTATAAATTTTTATTTGAAATATTAATGAATTTTTTTATCATAGTAATTTATTTTTAATTATCATTTATTTAATAATTACTTTAAATGCTCACGCAACGTTGTCGGAGTATTTATTCAATTAATAAAAAAAATAAATGATTTTAAAAATATTAAAAGTTATAAAATTTTGGTGAATTATTATTTTACATGAATTTTTTAGATAAATACAACTCAATATTAATGTTTTAAAATTTTATATTCATATTACATATTTTTCTTGAAGTCTTTGAAGTCGGATTAAATGAATGGTACAAAAAATGACATCAATGATATTTTATGAAAAATAATATTTTATTAAATTATTTAAAATTCATAAAAATTATATATTCAACCAAGTGAATGAGATTTTATTGAAAATTTAAACCATGGTCCATTTATGGTTCAATTATCCTTTTGTGGTAACATTCTTTACCCTTAAAGAGTAAAAAACTTTGATGTTGCGCTAATTGTCAAAAGGGTTAACATGGGTTAAAATAAAGAGATAAGGGTGTAAAAATAAAAAAAACTTATCCAAATTTTATTGTATGAGATTATTTTTACAAATACTCATCCTATATTCAAATTATATTTAGATCCACTTGAACCTGAAAATTAATTTATAATAATTTAATACATTAAGTGATTCTAAGGGTGTCCCTCCCTTCACTTATAAAAGGACACTCATTCTCTCTTTTATTTACACCACATTGAGCCATATACCTAAAAAAACCATGACCAATTATCTTATAAACTTTACTAAACACTAATTAGAAGTTTTTGTCTTCTTAAAAGACTATTTCAAGGGTCCTTAAAAAGGGATCTAAAGGAGGTCTACTAAATAAGAGGTAATCATCCTACTTGACCTCTTTCAATTTATTTTATTTTCTACCTCCTATAAATATGTGGTATTGAGAATAAAATTATAAATTGTGTATAATAAATATACTGAATCATTATTATGATTATATAACCACCATTATTCACCCTATTTTCTATAAAATGATAAGAGAAAGTATCACTCCTGCATACGTGTGGACTATCGTCTCCGCGTGGCGATACAATTCATTGTCCATAACCATCATTCATGAATTTTTATTATGATGATTTTAATGTTTATATATGATAATTATGACATAATAATTCTTATTTAATTATAAAATCATATATAAATTCTTACCTTTCCATCCATTGGAAAATAAGAAATTTGATCATGTGTATGTGTGGACTACCACCTCCACGAAGCGATGAGGTTCATTTTTCATTTCTACTTTACATAGATGGTGATAAGGATAGATTTAATTTATATATATTATAAATATTATATAATTATTATTCCATAAAGGTTAATTAATATCTATATTTCTTTCATTCCATATGTTGAAAAGTGAAAATAGCGTCCATGCATATATACGGCATATCGTCTCCATAAATAGTGTAATTCATTTTTAGATCTCTTATTTATATATATGAATCTAAATATATTTATATATAATGAATATATATGATATTTAATTAATTATTAACATTATATAGATTATGTAACCATGATAAAAGTACAAGTACTAGAATAACCGGACCAAAGTTCTCATGAAAAACAAAACAGTTAATACCCAAAAATGTCAATTTTAATAAGAACTTTTAATAAATAGGTGATTGAAATGTTATAAATGAATCATATATGATATTATAAGTATAAAAATTAATATATTATAGAATTATAATAAATGTAAATTTATTCTACAAGAGGTTAAAATCACTTACCAGGAAAGTCATACTTGAGGTAAGGGGTTTCTTTTACAGTCTCATTTTATTTTAGGATTGTTTATGTTTGAATTTAAATTGAAGTAAATTATATGATAATTATCTAATAATACCTTTTCATTTTCTTCTCCTATGTTTATTTAAATAATTTTCAAGTAATATTTCCATTTTCCTCTCTTGGGTAGTTAAAAAGATTGATAAAATGTTTTTTTAAGAAAAAAGGCTTTATTTCCTCTTTATCAGGTGTCACGGCCTAACCCACCAAAGTCAAAACCATGACTACCCCAAGCCCACCTCCAATAGTCTAGGGGCTGGTGACCAGAGTTAGGTAGGAATATCCCACACATGAGAGGAATTAGACTAATGTTCCTATACATACACACATCTCCAAGCCCGTACAACGTTGAAATTTAAAACAATTGAAACCAATGTCTGCATACATATATGATCCCAAAAACATAGTACTATAGTAAAGTACTGAAATTGATAAGAGGAAAAAATACAAGACCAACCAAAAACTGTATAGAGTCTAATCTACTCTAAGGGTAATGACTGTAATCAAATGAAACCACCCGAAAAACACCTCGTTCTGTCAAGTTCAAACTATGCTCCACCCACTCCCTATCCTCCCAGGACATTGTCAAATGGGTTGTCATTTTCATAATACATGACACATACATGTAGAGATCATGAAGGGGTGATCATAATAATACCCAGTAGGACCCTCAAAACACTAAACACGAAGCATCAAGAATATTCATCTCATAATAATGATATAGAAATTAATTCATAATAGTAAAACCTACACATACTCAAGAAGGACATCATGCCACCAGACAGTCACAACCAACTTCCATCCATAGGATTCTACTCGAAGTAATGCTTGTTCCTGGAGAATCCACTCCATGATCCATGCTATCACCGGAGATGCTCATCCAAGAGGTTAATAACATTAATCCCTACCCAATAAATATCATTGGTCTCATAAGACCTTGATACTCTGATAGGAGGTCAAGTCCTAGACCGCTAGGGCACACCACAAACCCAATCTAGATAAACTTTCTACATAGGGGATCATATTTCAATGATACCACAAAACCTATTGATACAGTAAACTAGATGGAGGATCGATTCCCTACTCAAAGATATCGCATTGATTCTAAAAACCCTACCTAGTGTATAAAAATGATAGAGGATCACACTCCAATCTCACATAGGGACACCATAAAATCTATCTGAGACTCATCCTCTATATGGGATCAAAATCATAATATTTGGATGTAATGTTTCACTATACCCTTTAGGGAATGTAGAAAGGGATAACAATAAACTAATACTAGTCCAAAAATGAATAAAATAAGATCTAAAAACACCCTCAAATGGGATACACGATGTGTACTGGGGGTACACGACATGTCCAGCCAACCCCCGGTCTGCCCGTGTGGTGTTTTTGTAATATTTAGTGTCCTAGAACCAATTTTTTGTACTTTGATTACATGGATATTTAATTTATTTAAATATTAAACATCTTATTACATATTTTTCATTGTTCTACATGACTATGATATAATAATATCCTAGAGTATTTGTTGCATTGATAAGGTCATGGCAGTTCCCCGCTATGATGAGAACATTGAAATGCTATAACAATATTCTTAAACATAGTTTTGTGGTTGGATGACATAAAATGATGGGACACATAGTATACATACCTTCAGGTGCGATTACTCCTAAATAGATGAGACTTCCTCTCATGAAGTTCGCACTTGGTAATCTCCAAGATGGGAGATTATGAGAACAGACCTGCCGGTAGGAATTCTGCATGTTTGGTGTCATCGGATATTCCTATCTTCGAGCATGTGTAATAGTCCTTAGACTTTAATATTATCATTAATACGTGTCATGAATCATGCACTTTGATTTACTGACGATAACCATCACACCATATAATGGAGGGAAGTAGGGTATGTTGGGTGAATCACGAGTGACATGTTATTAATGGATAAGTTGAGGAAGGATTTGTCCCTTAAATTTATGGAAGTTGATATCTCGACCCTTTGATTGAAATAGAACCATCATGAGAAATTCCATGGCCATGTTGTAACGATGAGTTTATTTCGGATAGTCAAAGAATGATGTATTAAGCATAAAGGTCGATGACACTATCATGAAACCTACTTGATGAGATATTGAGACAAAGAGATTATATTACACAGTGAGCATTCTTATGTGGATGTCGTTGTTGCAACTTTACATTCTTTTTCATGGGTGCCTTGACTCGTTTCTAGATATTACTCTTGGACTTTAGGCAATCCCACCTAATTCCAATGAGAAATAATCCTAGAGGGTCACACACTAAGTGTTTTTTATGGTCTCGGTTAAATTTTATTTGAATTTAATTAATGAAATAAATATTATTCTCAAGAGTGTGGAATAATTTTATTCAAGTTAAAATGATCACATAAATTAAATAAAATATATTTATTTATTTTATTCAATATTTAATAAATATTTATTTACTAGTTTGTAAATAAAATATTTATTTAAGAGAATAAATTATTTATTTATTTATTCAGGTGTTCAATAAATGGAAGTGGAGTTCGAGCGAACCAAGGATGATCTGGTAGTAAAATAATTATATATAAGATGGTAAATAATTATTTAACTAGTTGGCACAAGTTAAAATAATAATGAAGCTACTATTATTTTGTGATGTGGAATTTTATTTATAATTCTATTTTTTACAAGTTGGAGCACCATAAATAATGACGCGGTATTATTATTATGAGCATGGGTTTTCTCTAAGTTCATGAATGTATTTAATTGTTGTTATGAAATTAAATATTGTAACTAAAGGTCCATACATATATATAGACAAGTATGTCTATTGATCCATAGAGAACACACTGCATACTTGGTGAATTGAGAATTGTTGAGCCAAACAATTTCTCTCTTGAATCCTCTTCTTCCCCCTCTCAAGAACAAGAGACGTTCTTCAAGACTGAAGAACAAAAGATCAAGAATGACCGATGCAAGATACTCGCTTCACCACGCTAGCACCTGGAGAATGAGTGGTTTAGATCGGAGGCCATCAAAGCACATGTGGATCACCGCTAGAGGGATTCTGATTTGGATCCTCACAAGCGCAATAAGACAATATAGAAGGGTCATTTTGAATGATCAACATCATCAACGAAGAAAGTACCGAAGAACCAGGTATCCTTTTCTTTATGAAATTAATTAAATTAATTATAAACATGATGTGAAAGATCCTCTCTAAAGGTTTCAGGCCTCTTCTTTATTTATCTAAATCTTTGATTATATTCCATGGAGACTGGCATTCATCATCGTATTGATCCTAGAATAATCATTGATCATGGTAAAAATTAAAGTTGGGTATCGGCCCAACCGCGCTTCCACTACGCTTGAAACCTTCAAGTGGTATCATAGGGAGTTTCATCATTGTTTATAATTATTTAATTATCATTTATGATTTATTATTTAATAATTTAGTTTGTAAATTCAAGGTTTAATCATTCTTGTAATCTAAGATTTCGAGATATGTTCGTCATTTTTTTTTGTTTCTCACAAATTTCACCGAAACGAATAATTTTTGGATTAAAATTAAAACAAGAAGCTCATCAGGGCCCCCTGAAAATTCTATCCGGGTAACATGAAAGTAAATTCCATGTGTTCAAACTTACACATCATGTTCTCTACCATACATTCCATGTAATCCAGACTACACACCATGTAGCTGTGTACAGCGCATTGTGAGTAATTCAGAAATTACTCAAGCCATGTGAATTTATTACATGTGCTGTAATTAATTTTACACCCCATGTTGACCAGGATAGATTGGAATACATTTACCAGATTACATGTCATGTGGCCCACTGGACACAGCGTGTAGTCCCTTCGGGTTAGGGGCAAAGCTGTGTATCCTATGCACAAATTGATCTGACTGGTAACCATGTAACGCAGAGACAACACGATGTGTATCCCACTATACACTCTGTGTACTCCAAAGTTTCTGAAGTAAACCTCACAGGACGAGTCCCTAGGCATGTACTTCGTGAAAGACGGTGAAATTAGTACACGCCGTGTAGTCAGAACTACACGTCATGTACTTTACCAAATTATGAAGAATTTAAACTTTAATTTATGTACAATGTTCGATCTGCATATCATGTATAAATATTTATAGAGGTTTTTACTCTATGAATTGAAGCATCATGTATGTCATGTGTTATAAGAGTAAAACAGTATGCGAATATAATACATGTTGGGTAGATTCAAATGGGTATTCACCATGTTACCTCCAAGGTACATTTATGTACAAGGATGAGAATCTCAAGGAAATTCATAAAAGGATTGAGATAAAAGGATTGATTAATTAAAGATAATAATTAATCGATTCGATCACAATTTATCTTAATAAGAATGATTAAATAATTTAATTCTATTTTTATTAAATGCGTAACTCGTTGTATGTATGTGGATGATCATGATCTAGACCAGACCTTGTATGCGATTGGTTTTTCTTTTAATTTATTTATTAAATTAATTGTTAGTTTGCACACTATATCTCCTCATTAATATGTAGGGTGTAAGAACCCGGTTCTTATTTCTGAGGTACGGGATTCTTCTTTTCTCTTTTCCTTAACTGTTTTTAATAAAATAAGGAAAATGGGAAAAATCCCAAATTTTGGAAAGTACACGCCGTGTACTTTTGGCTGTGGGGAAAGAGAACACAAGGCGTGTGGTCGTGTCGGCGATGAAGGGTGTAGGAACCAAGTACACGCCGTGTAGTGGTCCCTTACACACCGTGTAGTCATTCGGCAGGCGAATAGTAAGGCGGTAGCTAGCTGTGCAACTGAACACGTCGTATACTCAAGGAGACATGTCGTGTAGTCATGTCGGCAGATGAACAGTGCCACGCTGGTAGGAAGCCGCCAGATGAACAGTTAAAAAATGGGGAAGTACACGCAGTGTACTCAGAAGTACACGCCGTGTACTTTGTTTTTTTCGCTTAAAATGGGTAGTAGCCTCCCATGTTCACGGGGAAGGCTTAGAACGGGAAGAGAGCTCGGGAGAGGAAGGCCAAAGCTTCGGAGATCCGTCGAGCGCACGTTCAAAATCCGTTTCTGCCTTGGACGATCCCGTTGGAACTGTACGGGTAAGCTCTCCACTCTCCTTAAACAGTTCTTACCAATTCTTCCCCTAATGGGAGTTATTTGGGTTTAAGTTAGTTTTCTTTCACCTCATATCTATGTCGTTCTAGGATGAATCGAGGATCATCGTTCGCATATATCATTCGTGGGTGTTAAAGGTAGGTGGATTGGTGTTTATTTTCCAACTGTCGTGTGTTTTGTGTGATTTTGAGCTACGAACCCATATTTGGGGTGTCGTGTGGCTGAGGTTGTGGCTATTTTAAATACCTAGAATTGAATAGGTAATTAAATGTGATATTAAAATGCTGTTTGGGATTGCTGCTTGGATCCAGGACCATTCCGAGGGGTGCGTTCCTCTATTTAGCCGTTTGGTCAGGATACCTGAGGGTATGACATGTTTGATTATGCATTACTTTTTCCTTGAGAGGAATTGTATTTAAATTTCATGTTTATATGATTGGAATGACCTGGTTACTTGTGCCTGAGGGCGGTGATTGTATTATCTTGAGGGCGTGAGTGTATTAGCCTGAGGGCGTGATTGTATTAGCCTGAGGGCGTGACTGTATTAGCCCGAGGGCGACATTCTATTTCGCCTGAGGGAAAACTTTCGTTCCTGAGGTCTTGAATTCTGTGCCTGAGGGTGACACTTTATATTCCTGAGGGTGATAATTCTTCTAAGCCTAAGGGCGAGATTCTGTTATGCCTGAGGGAAATGCCTGAGGGCGAGATTCTGATTACCTGAGGGTGAGAAATGGTTTGTCTGAGGACGCTGTCTATTTACTTAGAAATTCTCTGTGGTGTTTTTCTTTTATTAAATGGATTAAATGAAATGATTAAATGTCAATATAACTGTTAAGTTAGTTACTTTTGCGTACTTCTTAGTTATTGCATTTACTACTGCACATTGTTGTTTCATGTCTACACACAGTTGAGGACGGGCCTTTGGAGGGTGCCTACTGAGATATATTTCTCACACCCTGTTTGGGCCATGCTTTTCAGCCCAAACAGATTATGTTTCTATAGGTGTAGATAAGGGAAAAGGTCCTTATACAGGTACTTGATTGCTGCTGAAGTATAGGAGGGTGTGGGATCGAGCCCAGGCTTGCGATTCCACTGGCTTTTCTGTTTTACTTTCCTGTACTTGTACTCTATATTGTATTGTATTGCAGTGTAACATGTTCTGTCTATTTTCTTAGAATTGAGGCATGTTGCATCATTATGTACTGGTTGGTTATATCTATTGCGGTTATTTATTTCAGTTGTGTATGGTTTTCTGCTTCCGCTGTTGTTGTACGTTTATATCATATTCTGTTGTGCTACACTTTGAAAAATGAGGGCATAGTTTCCCCACTATTAGACCTGGTCCCTCACTGCTAGTCGGCAGCCTATGGAGTTTGGGGAAATGCGTTTGAGGTCATGTGGTGAACCGGGTTCAGGGAACCCGTAGAGTGGCACCCGGAACCGGGACGTTACAAAGTGGTATCAGAGGGAATTATTTTCTTTGACTTACTATTTGGAGCCTTAGTCAGGGATAGGATGGGAATGGTAGCTGTAAATAAGTTGTGCCCAGGAGTAGCTAACCCGTGTACAGGGAAAATCCAATTTACCTCGTATTGCAATTCTACTGATTTTGAAATTTTATAGTTGATTAGTTTTCACTGAAGGGTGACACACTTGTGATTGTGCTGTTGATATTTTATCTATGGGTTCTATTTAGTTGCAACCCTATGAGATGAGGGTATTCCATCTCGTGCATCATTTAGGAACATTCTAGAAATCACATTCCATGCATAGTTCCATGACATGTAGGTGCATTAGAAATTTCATGTTGTTGTGATAGTTGATGTGCTAGAAATCATGTTGTTGCGATAGCTACTTGATAAATACCTGTTATGTGATAGGGTATTTCTGTATAAACTTGTTAAAATAATGGATTCTAAACTTTGGTTTTTGGGGAGTATGGGCCCCCATTGACTGGAATTTGGTGGATCATTAACTGTTTATTTTGTTATAACACAGATAAGATGTCAAACTTTGATTTGTGGGGAGTATGGGCCCTCACGGATCAGAATTTGACACTTAGGTGTTGTTTTGCGGTATTTTCTAGGTTCCGGGGAAGTTTCTGAGGCATATTGTCTAGAAACCCAGTATACACGCTGTGTAGTACTGTAGACACATCGTGTATGTTCTTCTGTTCGGGAAGAAAAATAAAATTTTTGAGTACATGCCATGTACCCAGAGTACACGTCGTGTAGTCTCTTCCCATGTCACAAACCGTGTGGGCGGTGACACGGGGAAGGTAAGATCTTGGTCCGAACACGTTGTGTAGCTTATGTACATTCCATGTAGTTTTGACCCAGAGACCCAGCCGTGTAACTAACAGACACGGGTCGGTGTAGTCATTTCTTGCACACGCAGTGTCAATGAAGAACACGATGTGTAGTGTGACCTGGGGACCCGACCGTGTAACTAACAACACGGGTCAGTGATATCCTCTCGAGTACACGCCGTGTGTATATAGAACACTCTGTGTAGTTTGATCCGTGTATCCGGCCATGTAACTAACAACACGGGTCGGCAGAGCTCGTCTAGTACACGCCATGTACCTGTGGGACATGTCATGTAGTCGTGTCTGAGGAAAAACCGTGTGGATTTAGTCGTGTGACTGGGAAACAAGGTAGTGTACACACCGTGTGCGGGTGTAACATGTCGTGTAGTGTCAAGCCGAGTAGTCGGCCGTGTCACAAGCGACACGGGCAGTTGGAAAATAACACCATACACATCGTGTAGTCAGTATACAGGCCGTGTAGTTTTGTTCAAACGGGAGTCGTGTGTCTTAGCCGTGTCGAAGGACCCGGGCAGGGAAATGGAAGTCAAGTACACGATGTGTAGCCATTATACACGTTGTGTAGTCTTGTTTTTCAAATCTTTAAATGTCTTCTTCCTCTTGTTCCATTTGTGGTTTCTTCGTTTTCCATCTTGTTAATCTTGAATCTAAGGCGTGTTTTTGACATTTTAGTGTCATGCCGCCTAGAAGACCGTGCATTGTTCTCCAGGAGAGAAGCAATGAGAATAATCTAGAGATGGTGGTCCATAGGCTACTAATGGATCCTCCAGCAGAGCCAGATATGGCGCCAGCTGTTATACCAGACATAGGCGCGGAGGCACAGTTCCGTGAAGGCTTTATGCGGTTCATGAAGACCTTACAGGGAGCACCGCCGGCTGCCACATCTATGGCTGAGCTGACACGTATATTCCAGTAGCAGCATCCGCTGAAATTTTCAAGGGATGGAGGACCGTAGGCTGCAGAGTCTTGGTTGGGGTCTATGCAGACTATTTTCGAGCATCTTGAGACACCTCCAGGGCGGAGGGTCAAGCTCGCGACGTATATACTGCGTGGTTCCGCCAAGAGGTGGTGGGATGTTACCACCCAGTCATGGCATCACAGAGACATGGCGTGGGAGGATTTTCAGGCAGTCTTCTATGACTTCTTCTTCCCGGATACGCTGAGTGAGAATATAGCTTGAGAGTTCATGAATCTGCAGCATGGTGATATGTCGGTGATGGACTATTATGCTCGTTTCACTGAGCTTCAATGCTTTGCACCCATGCTAGTGGGTGATGAGACGCTGAGAGCTAGGAATTTTGAGGATGGTATTCGTTATGACATCCGGGCACTGGTGAATGTTTTCAGGTTGCCTACTGTACATGTTATTGTGAACTAGGCACTGATTATAGAAAGGAACCTGCAGGAAGCTAGTAGTGTGGGCCAGGGCGGTTCAGCACCAGTTTCTGGTACTATTTCTACTGGTAAGAGGAAGAGATAGATGGACTTCTCTCAGGGTGGCAGTACCAGCCAGGCAGTTTCTTCAGGTGGACCGATCAGGTGCTACTAGTGTGGTAAGGAGGGGCACAAGAGACCACAATGTCCACGTGATACAGTGGAGTGTCGAGCTTGCGGTAAGATGGGTCATCTACAGCGCTTTTGCAGGGCGTATCCATCGATGGCTAGTGAGAGGGGTTCTGTGCAGACTCCACGAGCAGGAGCAGGACCAGTGGCTTCTTACCAGTCAGGGAACTGGAATACGTCAGGGCGTGCAGGCAGAGATGGTGGTCGTGGCCATGGTAGCCAAACACCAAGATATCAGAGGCAGTAGGGCGGGACAGCTCAGGGTAGCCAGGCTGTGTCGCAGGGCCGCGGCACTGGGCAGGCATATGTAGTGCAACAGACCCAATAGGAGTAGGATCCCGGACCGTCTATAGTCAGAGGTACTATTTTAGTAGCTTCTGTCTTATCTTCAGTACTTTTTGATACGGGTGTTACACATAGTTTTATATCTGTGCCCGTTGTGGAGAGCCTTGGGCTCTGTGTTTCTACTTCTTCTAATATCATGATGCTAGACACTCCGTTGGGAATTAGAAAGGTTGTTGTGCGGCAGTGCAAGGAGTGCCCCTTGAGGTTGGTGGGTGTCACTTCCTTTGGGACCTCTATGTCTTGGAGATGATGAGCTATGATGTCATTCTTGGGATGGAATGGTTGGTTCCCTTTCAATCCTTTGTATACTGCTATCATTTCAGGGTGCGTTTCACGTCACCAGAGGGCGGATAGTTTCTATACAAGGGATAATGGGATGTTCAGGCGAGTCGAGCTGGGCCAGAGCATCATGGGCGAGGTGGAGTCACAGCCCAGATTGCGAGCTTATATCTGGACGACCAGGGGATTGTCAGAAGGATTTCCCTCAAGTGGTTGATCGTTTCAGGGATGTCTTCCTAGATGACTTTTCAGGTCTTCCTCCGGAGCGTGAGGTGGATTTCTCTATCAAGCTAGTGCCAGGAGTAGCACCGGTTTCCATTCATCCTTATAGGATGAACATGCCTGAGTTTTAGGAGCTCAAGAGGTAGTTAGAGGAGTTATAGGCAAAGGGGTTCATCCGACCCAGTACTTCTCCATGGGGTTCTCCTGTCCTTTTTGCGAAGAAGGCGGACAGTACCCTCAGACTCTGTGTGGATTATCGGAAGCTGAACTAATTGACAGTTAAGAACCGATATCCCTTTCTAAGGATTGATGATCTTTTTTATCAAATTTGTAGAGCACGAGTGTTCTCGAAGATTGACTTGAGATCAGGATATCATCAGTTGCGTGTTAGACCATCTGATATACCTCTCACAGCTTTCAGGAGCAGGTATGGTCTATACGAGTATACAGTTATGTCGTTCGGACTCACGAACGCACCAGCAGTTTTCATGGCTCTGATGAATCGCGTGTTCCATCCTTATCTGGACTCTTTTGTGGTAGTATTCATGGATGAAATCTTGGTGTACTCTCACACTCAACATGACCATTCCACCCATATTGAGATCGTATTGAGTACACTAAGAGAGTATCGGCTATATGCTAAGCTCTCAAAGTGCCACTTTTGGATGGACCAGATTCACTTCCTGGGTCACATCATCTCAGAGGCAGGAGTTTCAGTAGACCCAGAGATGGTGAGAGCAGTAGTTTCCTGGGAGCATCCTAAGAACGTGTTTTAGATATGGAGTTTCTTGGGGCTGGATGGTTACTACAGACGCTTCATACAGGACTTCTCCCGCTTAGAAGCACTATTGACGGGTTTGACTAAGAAGGGTGTGAAGTTCATATGGTCGGAAGCTTGCGAGATAGCCTTCCAGGACCTGAAAGGAAGATTGACATCAGCACCGATCTTGATACTCCCAGAGCAGGGAAAGATCTATAAAGTTTACTGTGATGCATCAGGTATTGGGCTGGGAGCAGTGTTGATGCAGGGTGATCGAGTAGTTGCGTACGGGTCTCGGCAGTTGAGGCCACATGAGAGGAATTATACGATGCATGATCTCGAGTTAGCTGTAGTTGTACATGCGTTGCACTATTGGAGACATTATCTATTGGGGGAACATTTTGTGGTTTTCACCGACCACAAAAGCCTCAAGTATATCTTTACTCAGCGTGACTTGAATCTGAGGCAGCGAAGGTGGGTCGAATACCTTCAGTCCTTCGATTTTGAGCTTGCCTACACACCTGGTAAAGGTAATGCAGTAGCTGATGCACTGAGCAGAAAGACTTAGATACAGGCTGTGCAAGAGGCCAGTGGTGAGTGGAAGCTTATGGCTTTTTTCTCTGATATGAATCTAGAGGTGCATGATAGTTAGGGGAAGACTTATCTTTCCTCTTTATCTATGACTTCTACCCTCCTGGATAGAGTGAGGATGAGATAGCTATCTGATTCAGAAGGCCTAGTTCTACAGGAGTTAGTGGAAAGTGAGGACCCTCCTCCTGGTTGGACGATAGGTGATGACGAGGTTCTGCATTTCCATGGACGAGTGTGGGTTCCAGGGGATATACGTGAGGAGATGATGCGGGAGTTTCATGCTTCAGCATGGGCAGTTCATCCCGGGGTTACCAAGATGTACCGTGACTTGAGACGTCAGTACTGGTGGTCGGGTATGAAGAGAGAAGTAGTTGGTTTTGTTACAAGGTGTTCCATCTGTCTGCAGGTGAAGGCGGGGCATCAGAGGCCAACCGGACTGTTATAGAAGTTACCCATTCCAGAGTGGAAATGGGATGATGTCACGATGGACTTTGTTACTGGTTTGCCGAGGTCACCTCGAGGCAATGATTCCATATGGGTTGTTATGGACAGACTCACGAAGGTATCTCACTTTTTACCAATCAGGGAGACCTTCAGTGTTAACGATCTCGGGAGGTTATATATCTGAGAGATCATACGTCTTCATGGGTTCCCTCGTTCTATCATTTCAGATAGAGATTCCCATTTTACGTCTTGTTTCTGGAAGAGTTTTCAAAGGGCACTGGGTACACAGGTGCTTCTAAGCACATCTTACCACCCTCAGACCGATGGCCAGTCAGAGCATACTATACAGGTGCTTGAGTACATGTTGCGAGAATGCGTCCTAGACTTTGGGGGCTCTTGGGAAAAGCACATACCCCTAGTCGAGTTTTCCTATAATAACAGTTTTTAGGAAACTATTTAGATGGAACCATACGAGGCTTTATATGGTAGGACATGCCAATCACCTTTGTGCTGGTTAGAGGCAGGTGAGGCAGCTTTGCTGGGACCACGTCTTATGTAGGAGACTTTTGAGCAGGTCTAGTTGATTCAGAAGCGGATGGCTACCCTGCAGTTTTTTCAGAAATCTTATGTCGATCGCCACAGACGACCTTTAGATTTTGTGGTTGGGGATCAGGTTTTCTTGCGTGTTTCATCGAGGCTAGGACACAAGCGGATCAGGAGACAGGGTAAACTTTCACCGAGGTATGTGGGGCCATTTGAGATTCTAGAGAGAGTCGGGCCGGTTGCCTATCGGCTGCAGTTACCACAGAGGTACCGAGCCAGGCATGATGTCTTCCAATTATCTCAGTTGTGCCGCTATCATTCAGACCCATCTCACACCTTTCAGCCAGAGGAGTTTGATCTTTATATGGATGCGTCCTTCGAGGAGAATCCAATTCGTATCGTTGACAGGAGCATGAAGGTTCTCTGAGGCCGGTCAATTCCTCTCGTACGGGTGCTATGGAAGCATGGCCGAGTGTAGGACGAAAACTGGGAGCGGGAGACCGATATACGTGCTCAGTTTCTGGAGTTGTTCATGGCTTTATCTTCGCCACCCTTGGAAGGGCAATTCGGGGACGAATTGCTTTAATGAGGGAAGTTTGTAAGAACCTGGTTCTTATTTCTGAGGTACAAGATTCTTCTTTTCTCTTTTCCTTAAGTGTTTTTAAGAAAATAAGGAAAATGAGAAAAATCCAAAATTTTGGAAAGTACACACCGTGTACTTTGTCCACACGTCGTGTACTTTTGTCCGTGTGGAAAGAGTACACAGGGCGTGTGGTCGTTTCGGCGATGAAGGGTATAAGAACCAAGTACTAGCTGTGTAGTGGTACCTTACACGCCGTGTAGTCGATCGACAGGAGAATAGTAAGGCGGTGGCTACCTGTGCGACTGAACACGCTGTGTACTCAAGGAGACACGCCTTGTAGTCATGTCGGCAGATGAACAGTGCCACGCTAGTGGGAAGCTGCCAGATGAACAGTTAAAAAATGAGGAAGTACACGCCGTGTACTTTGTTTTTTTCGCTTAAAATGGGCAGTAGCCTCCCCTGTTCACAGGGAAGGCTTAGAACGGGAAGATAGCTCAGGAGAGGAAGGCCGGAGCTTCAGAGATCCGCCGAGCGCACGTTCAGAATCCGTTTCTGCCTCAGAAGATCCCGTTGGAACCGCACGGGTAATCTCTCCACTCTCCTTAAACAGTTCTTACCAATTATTCCCCTAACGGGAGTTATTTGGGTTTAAGTGAGTTTTATTTCACCTCATATATACGTCGTTCTAGGACGAATCGAGGATCGTCATTCGCGTATATCATTTGTGGGTGTTAAAGGTAGGTGGCTTGGTGTTTATTTTCCATCTGTCGTGTGTTTTGTGTGATTTTGAGCTACGAACCCATATTTGGGGTGTCGTGTGGATAAGGCCGTGGATATTTTAAATACCTAGAATTGAATAGGTAATTAAATGTGATATTAAAATGTTGTTTGGGATCGCTGCTTGGATCCAGGACCATCTCGAGGGGTGCGTTCCTCTGTTTAGCCGTTTGGCCAGGATACCTGAGGGTATGCCATGTTTGATTATGCATTACTTTTTCCTTGAGAGGAATTGTATATAAATTGCATGTTTATATGATGGGAATAACCTGGTTACTTGTGTCTGAGGGCGGTGATTATATTATCCTGAGGGTGTGATTGTATTAGACTGAGGGAGTGATTGTATTTGCCTGAGGGTGTGACTGTATAAGCCTGAGGGTGACGTTCTATTTCGCCTGAGGGAAACCTTTCGTGCCTGAGGGCTTGACTTCTGTTCCTAAGGATGACACTTCGTATGCCTGAGGGAGAGAATTCTTCTAAGCCTGAGGGTGAGATTCTGTTATGCCTGAGGGAAATGCCTGAGGGCGAGATTCTGATTACCTGAGGGTGATAAATGGTTTGTCTAAGGACGTTGTTTGTTTACTTATAAATTCACTGTGGTGTTTTTCTTATATTAAATAGATTAAATGAAATGATTAAATGGAAATATAACTGTTAAGTTAGTTACTTTTGGGTACTGCTTAGTTATTGAATTTACTACTGCACACTGTTGATTCATGTCTACACACAGTTGAGCACGAGCCTTTGGTGGGTGCCTACTGAGATATATTTCTCACACCCTGTTTGGGTCATGCTTTTCAGCCCAAACAGATTACGTTTCTGTAGGAGTAGATAAGGTAAAATGTCCTTATACAAGTACTTGATTACTGCTGAAGTGTAGGAGGGTGTGGGACCGAGCCCAGGCTCACGATGCCACTGGCTGTTCTGTTTTTCTTTCCTGTACTTGTAATCTGTATTGTATTGTATTGCAGCATAACATGTTCTGGCTGTTTTCTTAGAATTGAGGCATGTTGAATCATTATGTACTGGTTGGTTATATCTACTGTGGTTATTTATTTTAGTTGTGTATGGTTTTCTGCTTCCGCTGTTGTTGTACGTTTATATCATATTCTGTTGCGCTACACTTTGACAAATGAGGGCATAGTTTCCCCACTATCAGACCTGGGCCCTCACTGCTAGTCAGCAGCCTCTGGCATTTGGGGAAACATGCTTGAGGTCATGTGGCGAACTGGGTTTGGGGCAACCGTAGAGTGGTACCCAGAACCGAGACGTTACATAGGGCATGCATGCACATAGTTTCTTTTATGTAAACCCCCTTTAACCCCTCACCTACGTGTGAGTTAAAATCATATGTAGTGGATGGAGCTCCCAATCTAGGGGAGGAATTTTAAGTTGGAGCCATAACAAGACCAATCCCAGGAGATACAAAGGTGGACAGGTGGAAAGCTTTAAACATGAACCCAAAAGGTTCAAGGTGTTTCTCCCCTAGGTCAGGGTTAGTTTATCAACCACTAGATAAACTAACCATTAGAAAATCTCATGATCATTCCCTTTAATTTATTTTATTTCTGTCAGTTGCATGGTTTATCATTATGGATGTGTGATCATGATCTCATAATTAATGAATTAAACAAGCATTAAATATGGAACTAAAATAAAATAGGCTTATGCATAAATATTATCAAGACATGGTTAATCACTTAAGTAAGTTTCACTTAATATTAACAAGCATGTAATAAAGATAATAAGCAATTTACACATAAGAGATAAAAATATCTCAAATAAAATATTAAGTCAGAACAAGACTTCTGTTACTTGATTAAGGGAAAGACTCAATAAAACTATGTGTTTGGCCAACCCTTTTTGGGACACTTACTTTTATACAGGAATCCCTTATGAAAGGTATGACAACCCTTCTTTTTATTACACAATTAAACATAATTTATTACATAAACTTCACTTGATACAACATAGAATATTGAGAGGTATATTGTCTTTGGGGCTTAGGATCATTACATAAAAACTTAAAACATTAAATACAACATCTTTATTGAAAACTTCCTTTACATGACCACTACATTCCCTCGTACTTAGCATTGCATGGGATAACCTGAGGACATGCATAAGAAAAGGGTAAGCTATAAATCCCAGTAAGGGAATAATAATGGAATAACATGACGAATACAATACATATTAGACAATAGGAATATAAATAGAGAACAAGAGAATCATAAACATAAAGGCATGATAAATAATGATAACCATAACATGGAAATGTGGCAATAACACTTAACATGGAATTAGCATGATCCAAGGCTCATTGCACATGGAACATGAGTAAACCCTCATTGCACATGAAGCACGAGTAAACCCTCATTGCACTTGAATTATCATGAGTAAAAACCCATTGCACATGACGTATCATGATACTATACTTTACCCAATGCATTGGAGTGCTATCAGGATGCACCCTTCTTAAACATTTCATTTCATGCATAAGTGTGCCACATGGATCATAAAACATTGAATCATTCAACATAATCATTTATTCCATGATAAAAAAATGTGGAATACATACATGAAACTAATTAAACAATAAGTAAATGTTCATAAAGGTGAATACCCTTGATAGATAAATGGGCATGGTATTCACTATACAATGACTTTGGCTTGGAAAAGCATGGTGCAATTTTGGCAGCATAACGGCGTGACATAAGAACTCATAAAAATGGTTGATGAGAGAAAAAGGGGTGTCTCATCATATTTAAATGTCATGGACAGTAATGGGGTCATATAGATTCATGTACCAACAAATTTAATGAAATTTAGATTCCTGATACAAAATAATTGCTTGAATGTAAATGAGGAGAGAGAAATTTCTTTCGGAATTTCGCCATAGTAACAGGTGTACATGGGAGGAATTTAATGAGAGATTAAGGGGTATCCCATAATTAAAACATAAATAGGGATGTATGGGGGAGGTGTTAAACCATACCCCAACATTTATAATTGAAATTAAAAGGGCATAACAGTTTAAAGAATATTGGACAAAAATGAGAAAGGAAGAAAAACCCTTACTTGGAAGTGTTCTTCCAAAGGCTTGAGAGAGGATTCTTGGGAGCTTGAGTCACTTTGGGAGGATTCTAGAGAGATCAGGGCAGAGGTTGGATGAACTCTAAAGCCTTTTAGTGAGGAGTAAGTGGGAGCTTGGGTGGGTTTATATAGGAAAGGTGAGGGAATTCTTTATTATTTAGGTTTGGGACACCTCACATTAAACTAATCCAAACGACAAACCAGTGCATGGTTTTTAGAAAAGGGAATTGGAAAAACAATATTTTATAAGTCCAAAGTCCAAACTTCTTAAAATAATTGGGTTTCTTATGTGGAGTTGAGTCACACTCCCAAGAAAAACAATTTAAAAAGACAAAATGTTTAATAAGTCTTGAAGGGTCCACTAAAGATTTGTAAAATAAATCAAACAAAGCCAAAATCACATTATATTAATGTTAAAACATGTATTTATTGAACATAAATTTTATATTATTTTATTAAATCACTATTGGTTCATTATGATATCATAAAACACATTATATATTTAAACGGTATTTAATTTTTACCCAAAAATTTGACTGTCTCAGAAAATTATGAAAAATTCACCGTTGTATAATTTCAATGTTATGATTCTAGAAATAAAATTCATTTTATCTAAATAATTTTATAAATATTTTAGTTTTCACTTTTAATATAAAAAATGACATTTATCAAAAATTCATGGGTTTTGACAAAAATGGCTTTCAAACCTTAATAAAAATTACAATTGCATTCATAAAATTATACGATAATTTATATTTAATAAAAATTAATTTAATAACAATAATTATATTTTATTAAAATATTATTTAATTCAAAAATCCATCAATTCATCAAAATATATTTCTAAGTTGAACATTAACTAAAAATACTATTTGTGCTTTAAAAACTATTTACAAGGTAAAAATAATAAAATGAAAGTATATTCATTATTTTATAAAAAAATAATGTACATAACCATCGTGATAAGGACTTGTTACATAACCCCTTATAACACCCACATAAGACCAAAGAGTAAGGTGTGCGATAGTGACAAACTCTTGGGGTGGCTCGGATAACATTGCTCAGGTGGTAATCTCTATCAACTTCTACTTATCTCGTAGGCGGTCCCGCTTGAGATTAACATATTCAAGATCAGATTGGGCTTGGTCAAGAGTGAATCCCAAAGATGAAACCTCCTTTCTAAGCTCTGAAAAATGGTCTTTGTATGGGGAACGTCTACTGGATGATGCAATCACTTCCTTTTTCTGAATAAATTGGATTTATTAAAGCACTATATTTATACTAATCATATGATAACTATTCAATGGTTATATTAGAAATGGTCATAATCTTTAAAATCCAGAAACATAAAACCAAATAATTTGAAATTTTATATAAACATTTTACATAAAGATACATTTAATTAGATCAAGATATATTTCCATTAATGAAAGTTTGGGTAGTTAAAATATCCCTCATTAAGAAATCTCGCCCTCAAAATTTCCTTTTCCCACACTAAAACAGATATGGGTAACTCTACTTCATCATTCCCTCTGATTCCCACATCGCTTCTTCAAACTATTGGTTTCTCCACAACACCTTGACGAGGGGCATTGTCTTATTTTTTAGAACTTTTTCTCAACGATCTAAGATCTTCATTGGTTTCTCCTTAAAAGAAAGATAATCCTCTAACTGTACCACCTCTGAAGAGAGTACATGTGAAGGGTCCGGTATGTACTTCCTTAAGAGGGATACATGAAAAACATCATGTACTTTGTCCATGGTAGGTGGAAGTGCTAGTAGATAGGCCACAGACCCGACACAATCAAGAATATCAAAGGGGCCGATATACCTTGGACTTAAATTCCCTTTCTTTCCAAAGCTCATGACCATTTTCTATGGAGATATGCATATAAATACCATGTATCCAATATTAAACTAAAGTTCACATTGACGGTTATATTCATAACTCTTCTATAAACTCTGGGCTTCCTTGATATGCTACTTAATGGTTTTCACCTTCTCCACCATTTCTTCGACCATTTCTGGTCCAAGCAGCTTACGCTCACCAACCTTATCCCAACACACCAGTGTTCTGCACCTTTTCCCATAAAGGGCTTCATATGGTGTCATTTGGATGCTTGAGTGGAAACTGTTATTATAAGAGAACTCAACCAGAGGAAAATGTTGATCCCATACTCCTTTAAAGTCCATTGAGCACGCTCTCAACATGTCCTCAAGTGTTTGGATATTCTACTCAGATTGGCCATCATTTTGAGGATGATAGGCCATACTAAATTTCAGTTCAGTATTCAGAGCATGTTGAAGACTATTCCAAAACTTAAAGTGGAATCTTGGATCTCAATCGAACACAATAGATAGTGGTACTCCATGAAGCATTACCACTTCCTGATATATATATGTGCCAGTAGATCTAATTAGAAATCCTCCCGAATAGAAATGAAGTGTTCAGCCTTTGTAAGATGATCCATAGAAACCCAGATTGCATTGTTGCCTTTATATGTCTTCAAAAGTCCGGTGACAAAGTCCATGGTGATGTTATCCCATTTCCATTCTAGTATGGGAAATGGTTGCATCATCCCCTTAGACTTATTCCACTCTACCTTCACTTGCTAACACACTAGGCACTTTGATGTATATTCAGCAATCTCCTTCTTCATATTATCCCACCAATAATTCTCTTGAAGATCTCAATACATCTTTTTGTTTCCTGGGTGAATAGAGAAATTTGAACTATGTGCATCATCCAAAAGTTCCTTTTTCAGCCCTAAACTTGATGGAAGACATAGTATTTTACCAAATTCCAAAATTCCTTCTTCATTAACATTAAACTCTGAGGATTTCTCTTTTCTGATAGCTTCAACTTTTTCCTGAATTCCCACATCATACTTTTGAGCATCCTTTAACCTTTCCAAAAGTGACGGTTGAGCAATCATTTTTGAAAGGATTGATGATGTTCCCTTCTTTATTATTACCATGTCTATCTTCATCAAATCTAAGAATATTGGATCCTTTTCAATTATCATCAATGATAGAATCATTGGTTCTTTTCTACTTAGGCATCTGCCACCTTGTTCGCTTTCCCAAGGTGATAATGGATTGAGCAGTCATAGTCTTGGATTATCTCTAACCATCTTTGTTGGTGTATGTTCAACTCTTTATATGTGAATATATACTTGAGGATTTTTTGGTCTGAATATATTTCACATTTCTCCCCAAAGAGGTAATTCCACCAAACTTTCAAAGCGAAGATCACTACAGCCAACTCGAGGTCAAGTGTTGGATAGTTCTGTTCATGAAATTTTAATTTCCTTGAATAATAGGCAATGACTTTGTCATTTTACATCAACACACATCTCAGGTCCTTCTTTGAAGCATTACTGAATGCCAAAAAAATTTCTCCACTTGTGGGTAAAGTGAGCACGAGTGCAGTGATAAGACTCCTTTTCAACTCCTTAAAGCATTATTCACATTCATCACTTCAAGAAAAATTTACTCCCTTCCAGGTTATCTTGGTAAGAGGGTTGGACAGTCGTGATAAATTTCTCACAAATTGTCGATAATATCCAGCTAACCCCAAGAATCTATGGATATCTGTTACCAATGTTGGTCTCGGCCATCCCTCAACTGCGTCTGTTTTGGAGGGATCCATAGATATCACATTGTTTGTGATGATATGGCCCAATAATGAGACCTCCTTCAACCATAACTCACACTTTTTGTACTTTTCATAGATCTTATCCTTCCACAAGGTCTCTAGTACAGTTCTTAGATGCACCTTATGATCCTCCTTGGTTTTGGAGTATATCAGAATATCATCTATAAATACTACCAAAAATTTGTCTATGTAATCTCTAAATACTATATTCATCAAGTCCATGAAGATTTTTTGAGCATTAGTGAGTCCTAAAGGCATTATTATGAATTCATAGTGCCTGTATCAAACAAGTAATCAATTCGTGGGAGATGATACTTGTTCTTTATCGTGATTTTTTTAAGCTCACGATAATCGATGAAAAGGTGCATTGACCCATCCTTCTTCTTGATGAAGAGGACTGGTGCACCCCATGGTGAAGCACTTGGGTGTATAAACCCTTTATCCAGATTATCCTATAGTTGTTTCTTTAGCTCCTCAAGCTCCACAAAATCCATTCTATATGAAGTCTTGGATATTGGAAACGCCCCAGGTATAAGATCAATTGAGAATTCAACATCTCTTCTAGGAGGAAGACCAAGAAATTCCTTGAGAAACACTTCAGCGAATTCCCTGACAATAAGCATGTATTTAAGGATGGTTGCTTCCTTGGACTCAATCATCTGAGCCAGATACGCGTGATCATAGGGTATTAATATCCACACTTGAGATGATGGAGCTAAAGAATATTAATCTTACTCCTTTCACTTGTATAGAATCAGGGGTTGATTATCCACATGGAGAATGATTTCCCTCTCCTGATAATTTATGGTGGATCTATATAAGTAAAGTCAATCCATTCCAATAATCACATCAAATTACACCATAGGGAGTATGACGAGGTTTTCTAGGAAGTTTAATCCACAGATTATGAAAGGGGAGGAGTTATATTCATGGGATACAATTATTTCCCCATTTTTCGTACTCACTGACATCTTCACTTCCATGATTTGTGGTGGTGTTGGGATTGTTCTACTAAACTTTCTAGATATAAAAGGATGTGTAGAACTTGAATTAAAAAGCACATTTTCTATTATTTAATGAATAACTAGCATACCTGTCACCACTTCGTTGTCAGGGTTCACTTCGGCAGTAGTGGTGGAAAAAGCTCACCCATGCTGCCATGGAGGTTGTTGGTTGCCTTCGAAAACCCTTAGCTTAGGGCACTGATTTGCAAGATTCCTTGGTTCTTTTTAGTTGTAGCAATGAACCACACATTGAGGTTCGAATAGAGTGTTCCTCTCCTCTGTCGCAGTTGTGGGTCTTTCTTGCTGATAGTTAATAGCCAGGTGCCCTTCTCTTCCACACCTAAAGCATTTCCTCATCCCCTTCAGGAAATTTCCAGGGTGCTTCTTTCTGCACCTTTGGCAAGTGGGGTGCCGGATCTTCTTAGCACCATTGGATTTATCCATCGAACTGCCAGCATTGAAGTACACCTTACGCTTATTATCCTCATGATACCCCTGATATTCTCCAATCTATATTTCAACCTTGAGGGCACATCAGACAATTTCCTCATAGCTTTCGAAGTCACGGATCGTCAGCGCTTTCCGCAGGCTAGGTTTCAGCCCACCAAAGAAGCGATCAACCTTGCATTCGGGGTTAACAACAAATCCGGAGGCATATCATGCAAGCCTTGTGAATGTTTCCTCATACTCTCTGAAAAATTCATCATCTTTTTGCTTGAGGGAAATTAAAACCCTTTCCATCTTAAGCTAGAATGGGTGCGGAACATATTTATTGAAAAAAATCTTCCGAAAATCCTTCCATTCCAACGCCTCAATCTCCTCCTCAGGATTCGTATTTTTGATCAACGTACACCATTGATCAGATTCACCCTCCATATGATAAGAATCCAGGATAACCTTCTCTTGTTCATAAAATTGAAGGATGTAGAAGATCTTTTCAATGGATTTGATCCATTATTCAGTGATTGAGATATCGGATGATCCATTAAAAGTAGGAGGTCTTTATCTCATGAAGCTCTTGATAGCGACTTGTTATTTCTTAGGGGAGTGAACATTCCTCTTGACCCATGTTTTTATTCAAAGCTTGAGTTAGCTGAGAGAGAAGAGTGACAAAGTTCATGATTCCTGCTCCCATTGGATTGGGCATCTCATTAGTACACTCATCACAATGATCTTCACATCGGTTGTTAGCCTGAGTCCTCCTATTTCTAACCATTGGCTGGAATAAAAGGAAATTTAGGGGTAACACGTTAAGGGTAATCGAAGGAAAAAACTAATTACTTAAAAATAACTTTAATTTCCTTAACATATGAATCTATTGGCTTCAATCTATGTTATCCATGATATACTTTCTAATATATATTCTTAGGGCATTTTTTTGTCCCTTAATAATGGTTCATACTAAGCTTGTGAATTTACCAAAGCATATCTCCTAGGAGTGTCATAACCAAGAGTGTAGAAAGGCCCATTTTCATGCACCAGTTCACATTCGAGTCTAGCTTAAAGAGGTTTTTTTGGGTTTTACCCCTAGGATACATCTCTGCGAGAGCCACCTCTACCTGCTCGTATCCCGACAGGGATATATTTGATTGATAAACCACTTACTCAATACTCACCCAAACTTAGGGATGTTTTTATTATACTTAGTCTTGTCTCTAAGGCTTTACTAGGGATTTCTAATACTAATAACAAAAATAACTAAACCTATCCTCTAATACCAACTATGACAACCCTGCTTTTTATTACACAATTAAACTTAATTTATTACATAAACTTCACTTGATACAACATAGAAGATAGAGAGTTCTAGTGTATTTGGGGATTAAGATCATTACATAACAACTTAAAACATGAAATACAACATCTTTATTGAAAACTTCCCTTACATGACCACTACATTCCCTCATACTTAGCATTGCATGGGATAACCTGAGGACATGCACAAGAAAAGGGTGACCTATAAAGCCCAGTAAGGGAATAATCATGGAATAACATGAGGAATACAATACATGTTAGAAAATAGGAATATAAATAGAGAACAAGAGAAGCATAAACATAAAGTCATGATAAATAATTATAATCATAACATAGAAATGTGGGAACAACACTTAACATGGAATTAACATTAGCCAAGGCTCATTACACATGGAGCATGAGTAAACCCTCATTGCACATGAAGCATGATTAAACCCTCATTAAACTTGAATTAGATTGAGTAAAAACCCATTTCACATGACGTATCATGATACTATACTTTACCCAATGCATTGGAGCGCTATCAGGGCGCACCCTTCTTAAACATTTCATTCCATGCATAAGTGTGCCACATGGATTATAAAGCATTGAATCATTCAACATAATCATTTATTCAATGATAAAAGAATGTGGAATACATACATGAAAATATTTAAACAATAATTAAATGTGCATAAAGTTGAATACCCTTGATAGAGAAATGAGCATGGTATTCACTACACAATGACTTTGTCTTGGAAAAGGGCAGTGCAATTTTGGCAGCATAACGACGTGACATAAGAACTCATAAAAAGAATTTAGGAGAGAGAAAGGGGTTTCTCATAATATTTACATGAAATGTACCATAAGTGTTCATATAGATACATGTACCAACAAATTTAATGGAATTTAGATTCATGATACAAAAGAATTTCTTGAATGTAAATGAGGAGAGAGAAATTCCTTTCGAAATTTCAGCATAGTAATGGGTGTACATGGGAGGCATTTAATGAGAGAGAAAGAGGTATCTCATCATTAAAACATAAATAGGAAAGTATGGGGGAGTTTTGAAACCATACCCCCAACATTTATAATTGAAATTAAAAGGTCATAACAATTTAAAGAATATTGGACAAAAATGAGAAAGGAAGAAAAACTCTTACTTGGAAGTGTGCTTCCAAAGGCTTGAGAGAGGCTTGAGAGAGGATTGAGAGAGGATTATTGGGAGCTTTGGGTGCCTTGGGAGGATTCTAGAGAGAAGAGGGCATAGGTTGGATGAACTCCAAAGGCATTTAGTGAGGAGGAAGTGGGAGCTTGGGTGGGTTCATATAGGAAAGGTGAGGGAATTCTTTATTATTTAGGTTTGGGACACCTCACATTAAACTAATCCAAACCACAAACCATCCCATGTTTTTTTCCCATTGTTTTTGTAAAAGGGAAGTGGAAAAAAATATTTTATAAGCCCAAAGTCCAAACTTCTTAAAATAATGGGGTTTCTTATGTGGAGGTGAGTCACACTCCCAAGGAAAACAATTTAAAAAGACAAAATGTTTAATAAGACTTGAAGGGTCCACTAAAGTTTTGTGAAATAAATCAAAAAAACACCAAATCACATTATTTTAATGGAAAAACATATATTGGCCGAACATAAAGTTTATAGTATTTTATTACATCACTATTTGGTCATTATGATGTCATAAAACACATTATATATTTAAATGGTATTTAATTTTTACCCAAAATTTTGACTGTCTCAGAAAATTATGAAAAATTCACCATTGAATAATTTAGAGATACTGATTCTAGAAATAATATTAATTTTATCTAAATAAATTTCTAAATATGTTAATTTTCACTTTTAAAATAAAAACTAACATTTATAAAAAAATTCATGGGTTTTGACAAAAATGGATTTCAAACCTTAATAAAAATTACAATTGCATTCATAAAATTATACGGTAATTTATATTTAATAAAAATTAATTTAATAAAAATAATAATATTTTATTAAAATATTATTTAATTCAAAAATCCATTAATTCATCAAAATAGATTTCTTAGTTGAACATTAACTAAAAATACTATTTGTTCTTTAAAAACTAGTTACAAGGTAACCATAATAAAATGAAATTATATTCATTATTATATAAAAAAATAAGTACATAACCATAATTCTAAGGTCTTGTTACATAACCCCTTATAACACTTTCATAAGACTGAAGAGTAAGGTGTGCGATGGTGACAGACTCTTGGGGTGGCTCGGATAACATTACTTGGGTGGTAATCTCTATCAACTTCCACTTCTCTCGTAGGCGGTCCTGCTTAAGCTTAACATATTCAAGCTCAGCTTGGTATTGGTCAAGAGTGAAGCCTAAATACGCAACCTCCTTTCTGAGCTCTGAAAAATGGGATTCATATGGGGCACCTCTACTGGATGAGGTCATCACTTCCTTTATCTGAGTAAATTGGATTTGTTAAAGCCCTATATTTATAGTAATCATGTGATCATTGTTCAATGGCTATATTAGCAACGATCGCAATATTTAAAATCCAAAAACATAAAACCAAAGAAGTTGACATTTTATATAAATATTTTACAAAAAGAGAAATTTAATTAGATCAAGAGGTATTTCCATTAATGAAAGTTTGGGTCATTACAAAAGGTTTCAGGTTGACTTAACCATATTTCATCAATAGGAGTAGCACTTACTAGACTTGGTGTAATACTGGAGGCAAGAGTTGAGGAAATCCAAGTTAGGATTTCAGGATTAGGGAGTCCACTCAACATATCAAAGAGCTACAGGCCTGTAGTTGGCAAAGATCTGTCTACCTAAATACCTTCAAATAGCTTTACCAACCCTTTTGGGGGTTATGCAAAGGGGAATATGGATCCTTGCCACTAGAATATCATGGAAACTAGACATTCCGAGTTTAATGGTGAGGGCCATTGGGACTTTATAAAATAATGGGAGACTTAATAAAATTAATTTATTATTTCTCATAAAATGTAATTAAGAAAGTACTAATGATATGCTCTTTTAATTGTATAATAAAAAGACAAGCTCGTCAACCACGCTATCTTTGCAATAAATTCTGGATAAAGACAACATCCTCACTGGCAGTAACTTCTAGGAATGTTTTAGATTCCTTCAGGTTATTCTACACCATGAATGGAAGTCTTATGTGATGGAGTTAGAATTACCTGATCCACCTGCCAAAGAGGCGAGTGTTCAAAATTTCCTTGTCTATGATAAACATATGAACGATGCGGTCGACGTTCAATGTTTGATGATATCATCTATGTATAGTGATCTCATGAAATCTCATGAAAATATGGATGCCTATAGCATGCTCGATCACCTCTGTGGTCTTTACCAAGAGAGAGAAAGACATGAAAGGTTTGAGATCTCCAAGGCACTCTTTCAAATTATTCTTGGAGAGGGTGACCCAACTAGTCCTCATGTAGTAAATATCATTGGATACATTGAGCGCCTAGAGGTTCTAGGGTTTAAACTCTCTAGAGAACTAGGCACCAATCTCATTCTCGCATAACTCCCTCATAGATTCTCCAGATTTTTTGTTAATTTCAATATGAACAACATTGAGAAGTATCTATCTGATCTTCTTATCCTCATTCACCAAGTGGAAAAAGATATGAAGTCCAACAAGCCTTCTGTCCTTATGGTGAATAAGAGGAAAGGGAAGGAAAATAAATTTAATCCCAAAGCTTCGTCATGGACTTCCAAGAAAAATAAGATCAAAGTGGAGTCAAGGGAACATGAGGTTGTTTGTTTTTCATGTGGAAAGAAGGGCCACTGGAAGAAAAATTGCACCCATCCTAAGAAGCATGGGGAAGCTTCAAGTGAATTTGTTATCAAATGAAATCTATATGTTTCTACAAATTGGGTATTAGATACAGCTTGTGGTGCTCACATATATATTCAAATATAGTAACCAAGTAGATTCAAGAAGATTAACCAAGGGGAGGTAGATCTACGAGTAGCCAACGGAGCCAGACTTGATACTATAGCTGTAGGGGACTACCACCTCACATTGCCAACTAGGATGATCTTGGTGTTAAAGGGTTATTATTATGTGTCATATGTTACTAAAAACATTATTTTTGTATCTATATTAAATACAGATGGATTTGTTTTCAAGTTTGGAAATGAATGTTTCTTCTTTTACAAAGATATCATTTGTTTTGGTAGGGAACATTTATACAACGGTATTTATGTGTTAGATTACAAAAAACAAGTAATGGAAATCGATAACAAAGATACTTCACATGACTCATACCACACCCAACTTTGGTATCATCATCTAGGTCATGTAAATGAGAAATGCTTTAAAAAGTTACATCAAGATGGATATTTAGATTATTTTGAACTAAAACCACTTGGTGTATGTCATGCATGTTTACAAGGATAAATGACCAAATCCCCACTTAGTGGGAAAGGTGAAAGTTCCAAAGAGCTCCTTTAATTGGTTCATACCGATGTGTGTGGACCATTTCCAGTTGAAGCATGGGGAGGGTACTCATACTTCATAACTTTTACTAATGATTTTAGTAGATATGGATATATCTACTTAATGAGGTATAAGTCAGATTCTTTTGATAAGTTCAAAGAATACAATAATGAAGTTGAAAACCATCTTGATAAGAATATTAAGAAACTCCACTCAGACTGAGATGTATAATATCTTAATCAAGACTTAATTGATTATTTATGGGAGTTTGGGATCTTATCCCAACCCACTCCTCCTTGCACTTCCTAATGGAATGGTGTGAGAGAAAGGAGGAACCGCACCTTGTTGACATGGTGAGATCAATGACGAGTCATGAGAGTCTTCCATTATCCTTTTGGGGATATGCGTTACAAACATCGGTGCACATACTAAACCAAGTACCAACTAAATCAATAAATGGTATTCCATACGAGTTCTGGAGTGGAAAGAAAACCATGTTATCAAATTTACATGTGTGGGGAAGCAGTGTGTTTGTTAAGGAATCTTCAGGTAACAAATTTTCACCCTGAGGCACAAAGTGTACCTTTATAGGAAACCCCAAGGAAACAATGGGATATTACCTATAAAATCCCTCAAAAAAAAAGGTTATAGTGGAGAGACACACCATATTCCTTGAGAGGTAGCACATCTCTAAAAGAGATCATGGGAGTTAGATAGACTTTAATGGAGTCGAGGATCAAGGTATATAAGAGTTGGTACAGGAACAGATTCCACAAAGCCCTGTGGAAGAAAGAACTGTTCCAGAGATACAAGAATTGTGTAGGAGTACAAGAGAGGTTAGAGAAATGAAACGGTACAGTTTTCTAGTTACTGAACAAGGTGACTTGTTATTAGTTGATAAAAATGATCCTTTAACCTAAAAGGAATCAGTAAGTAGCATAGATGTTTCCAAGTGGAAAGAAGTCATGAATTCTAAAATGGATTCCATGTACCAAAACCAAGTCTAGATTTTGGTAGATCCTCTAGTTGATGTAAAGCCTATTGGTTGAAAATGGGTATTTAAGAAGAAACTAGACATGTAAGGATAAGTCAGTACCTATAAGGCATGAATGGTTGTAAAAGGGTTCAAGCAGTGTCAAGGCATTGATTAAGATGAAACCTTTTCACCAGTTAAAATGTTGAAATCCATCATAATTTTATTGGCCATTGTCACTTACCATGACTATGAGATTTGAAAAATGGATGTAAAAATAGCCTTCCTTAATGGGAACCTTTAGGAAGATGTCTACATGACACAACCTAAAGGGTTTATGAATCCAAATGATGCTAATAAGGTATGAAAGTTGCAGAAATTCATTTATGGATTAAAGAAAGCATCCAGGTCATGGAACATTTGTTTTGATTAAGCCATAACAGAATTTGGTTTTATCAAGAATGAATATGATCCTTGTGTCTACAAACGGTTTAGTGGGAGTGCAATCATTTTCCTAATAGTATATGTTGATGAAAATTTACTTATTGGAAATGAGATATCAGTCTTACAGTATGTTAAGGCATGGTTGAATAAATGCTTCTCCATGAAGAACTTGGGCAAGGAAACATATATTCGTGGGATCAAGATCCATCACGATAGATCCAAGAGATTGTTGGGCCTAAGTCAAAGTACATACATTGATAAGATACTAAAGATATTCAATATGGAACAATCCAAGAGGGGATTGTTGCCAGCGTCACATGGAATTCATCTTTATAAGAAAATGTGTCCTCGGACACATGAATAAAGAGAGTGAATGGAAAGTACTCCATACACTTAAGTGATTGGGTCAGTCGTATATTACATGTTGTGTACTAGGCTAGATGTTGCCTATGCATTGAGTGTGGTAGGAAGATATCAAGCTGACCCAGGTGACTACCATTGGATGGCATTCAAGAATATCCTTAAGTATCTGAGGCATACTAAGGATATGTTCCTGGTTTATGGAGGAGATGAATAAATAGTCATCAAAGGATATGCATATACTAGTTTCCAGACTGATCAGGATGACATGAAGTCATAGACGGGATACATCATTACTTTTAATGGAGGTGTTGTGAGCTGGAAGAGCTCAAAGTAGAGTGTGGCCGTAGATTCTACAGCGGAGTCTGAGTATATCGCAGCTTCTGAGGTAGCTAAAGAAGCAGTTTGGATGTAAATCTTCATCTAAGAGCTCGATGTGTGTAACATCCCCAAATGATAAAGGGTTAAATGACTAAATGATATGACTCATGTCAACAAGGTGAACCTTCCTTTTCAGGAGCCTATCTGATTAGAACTCCACAGTTAAGCGTGTTTGGCCTGGAGTAGTGATCAGGATGGGTGACCCTCTGGGAAGTTTCCCAGGGTGTGTGTGAGTGAGGACAAAACACACTGGAAAGGACATGTGTTGGCCTGTAGGGACTATTATTAGTCAGATGACCCGTTCGGGCATGTGGGTGGACCCCGGGGTGGGCCCCACATGTCTGCAGGGCAACTGGTGGTACCTGGTGGGCTAAGACCCGACGGCCATGTTAAGGCGGGGTGGTTGTGTTGTCACCGGGACTCAGTTGTCACATTTGGTATCAGAGGAGGAACCCAGCCTTAAGTGCGCGGTGCACTGCCTGGGTTGAGATGTAGGGCCCACAACGAGGGCGTTGTGCCCTAAAGGGGGGGTGATTGTAACATCCCCAAATGATAAAGGTTTAAATGACTAAATGATATAACTCATGTCAACAAGGTGCACCTTCCTTTTCGGGAGCCTATCTGATTAGAACTCCATAGTTAAGCGTGCTTGGCCTGGAGTAGTGATCAGGATGGATGGCCCTCTGGGAAGTTTCTCAGGGTGTGTGTGAGTGAGGAAAAAGCACACTGGAAAGGACATGTGTTGGCCTGTGGGGACTATCATTAGGCAGATGACCCGTTCGGGCATGTGGGTGGACCCCGGGGTGGGCCCCACGTGTCTGCGGGGCAACTGGTGGTACCTGGTGGGCCAAGACCTGACGGCCATGTTAAGGCGGGGTGGTTGTGTTGTCACCGGGACTCAGTTGTCACAATGTGGTACCTAGTAATAAAGATCTCATCACACTCTATTATGATAATACATCAGTGGTGGATCTTGCAAAAGATCCAAGGTCACATCAGTGGACAAAGCACATACTTCGGAAGTATCATCTCTTGAGAAATTTTTTCAGAGAGGTAAAGTTGTAGTGAGTAGTATTTCCATGGAAGACAATGTGGTAGACCCCTTGACTAAATCCTTGACTCAGTAGAAACATGATCATCATGTGAGTTCTAGCGAACTGAAAGTCGTAGGCAGTTGGATCTAGTCCATGTAAGAGTTTGTAAGAGTTGGTGTCCTAGATCCAACTATTTGTACTTTAATTACATGGATATTTAATTTATTTAAATATTAAACATCTTATTACATATTTTTCATTGTTCTTCATGACTATGATGTAATAATGTCCTAGATTATTCATTGCATTGATAAGGTCATGGAAGTTCCCCGATATGATGAGAACCTTGAAATGCTATAACAATTTTCTTAAACATAGTTATGTAGTTGGATGAAATACTATTATGGGACACATATTATACAGACAGTCAGTTGTGAGTACTCGTAAGCAGGAGAGACTTTCTCTCATGAAGTTAACACTTGGTAATCTCTAAGACGGGAGATTATGAGAACAGACCCACCAGTAGGAATTCTGCATGTTTGGTGTCATCGGATATTCCTATCTGTGAGCATATTTAATAGTCCTTAAACTTTAAGATTATCATTAATATGTTTCATGACTCACGCACTTTGATTTACTAAAGAAAATCGTCACACCATATGATGGCGGGAAGTAGGGTACGTTGGGTGCATCATGAGTGACATGTTATTAATGGATAAGTCGAGGAAGGATTTGTCTCTTCCATTTATGGAAGTTGATATCTCAAACCTTTGATTTAAATAGAATTTTCATGTGAAATACCATGGTCATGGTGTAACGATGATTTTATTTCAGATAGTCAAAGAACGACGTATCAAGCATAAAGGCTGATGACACTATCATGAAACCTGATTGATGAGATATTGAGATAAAGGGATCATATTACACAGTGAGTGTTCATATGTGGATGTCATTGTTGTGACTTTACATTATTTATCTTGGGTGGTTTGACCCATTTCTAGATAGTACCCTTGGAATTTAGGCAAGCATGCCTAATGCCAACGAGAAAGAATCCTAGAGGGTCACACACTAAGTGTTTTTGGTGGTCTCGGTTAAATTCTATTTGAATTTAATTAATGAAATAAATATTATTATCAAGAACGTGGAATAATTTTATTCAAGTAAAAATGATTGCATAAATTAAATAAAATATATTTATTTATTTTATTGAACATTTAATAAATATTTATTTACTATTTTGTAAATAAAATATTTATTTAAGAGAATAAATTATTTATTTATTTATTCGGGTGTTCAATAAATGGAAGTGGAGTTTGAATGGACCAAGGTCAGTCTGGTAGTAAAATAATTATTTTCAAGACGGTAAAAAATTATTTAACTAGTTGACACAAGTTAAAATAATAATGAAGTTGCTATGATTTTGTGATGCGTAATTTTATTTATAATTCCATTTTGTGCAAGTTGATGCGTCATAAATAATGACGTGGTATTATTATTATGAGCATGAGTTTTATCTAAGTTCATGAATATATTTAATTGATGTTATGAAATTAAATATTGTAACTGAAGTTCCACGCATATAAATAGACAAGTATGTCTATTGTTCCATAGAGAACACACTGCATGCTTGGTGAACTGAGAATTGTTGAGCCAAACAATTTCTCTCTTGAATCCTCTTCTTCCCCCTCTCAAGAATGAGATATGTTCTTCAAGACTGAAGAACAAGCGATCAAGAACGACTGACGCAAGACGCTCGCTTCGCCATGCTAACACCCAGAGAATGAGTAGTGATGATCAGAGGCCATCGAAGCACGTGTGGATCACCACTAGAGGGATTCTAGTTTGGATCCTCACAAGTGCAATGATACAACCTAGAAGGTTCATTCTAAATGATCAACATCATCAACTAGGAAAGTACTGAAGAACCAGTTATCCTTTTCTTTATTTAATTAATTAAATTAATTATAAACATGATGTGAAAGATCCTATCTAAAGGTTTAGATCTTCTTCCTTATTTATATAAATCTTTTATTCTATTCCATGGAGACTGGAATTCATTGTCATATTGATCCTAGAATAATCATTGATCGTGGTAAAAATTAAAGTTGGGTGTCATCCCAATCGCACTTCCACTGTGCCTAAAACCTTTAGTTGTCTCACAAAAAATGTAAATCTCCATATACATGGAATGTAGGAAAATAACCTAGTGTGTAGAGATTTCTCTACACCCTTCATGTGTCACCTAGACCTGCCCATGTACCATCGTCCATGCTCAAGTACCATCCCATGTATACTAGTTCGTGCTTGTGTACACCTAGTTGTGTCTGTGCTTGTGTACACTTAGTCATGCACTCTGGTCATGTTTTTGTACTTGGCATGCTCGTGCTCATGTATAATCTAAGATATATATTGATACACTGAGCACATATCACACAATGTGTGATAGGGTCACACAACGTATGATATTTAACTCACTACAGAAACCTAGCACTGCATTCAGGGGGACCACACGACGTATAACGCTAGATTACAAACTGTGTAATCTAGAATTTTCTAGATCCATCGACATCACTTCTACGTCATTATATGCATTTTAGGTGCTGCCATCCTCCCCAAAATCCATGGATCGGAGGTCACTTGACCTCTACATCTCCCACTCACTGGATTCTGATTCTCAATCAGCTCAAAAAATGATTCATCAATCCAATCTATCACTATCGCAAGCCTCCCTATCATAACCATTATGGAAATAGAACCTATGGTCCAATCTGGTCTTGTTTCTCCTCAAATCATCCACCATCATCACTGATCCTCAAATCAAAACCTCTATCTCAAGTCATGCCCACAGTATTGATTTTTTGCCTCGATGAACGGTTGTGTAATGATCAAATATTGGGTAATCATTGAACCATGATCCAAAGGAAATACCCACAATGAACATGTGAAGAAACAGGGGATAAATCCATAAGCCACATTATTTGAGGAATGAACCACAACCTTTTTCCATTCAACCTTGGTCCATTGTCATAGAATTTATGAATGAAGAGGGATTGATAAACAATCAACAATAAAATAAATCCATTAATTTAAATCTATCATCGATTTGTGAATCAATTATTATTTATGAAATTGATCTACATCTTACTGATATTAAAGAATGGTATGGAAATCAAAAATCAACATCCTACCATGATTTAGATCAATCACTGATGAAGAACGGTCTTGCGTTGTTGTCATTGGTGAGATCCACACGTTTTTTTTTCACATTGATCCTCAATCCTGATTTGATCTGGTGTCGTCTACCAAGAACGCTCTCCAATGGTCCTCTAGGTCTCTATAGATTAGTATCCAGCCCCAAGACATCTCAATAACTATATATTTTTTGACAACCAAAATGATCATTGCACCACTAAATAAAATAAATCAATTTATTTATTTATTTTATTAATTTCACATCCATGACAACTTTTTCACAAACACCCCTCGCCAACAAAGGTTATGTTGTGTCTAGGGTAAAACCTTAATTTTAAACTCAATGGTGCCCTATGATTTCTAATATGGGAACCCATTCAGGATTTATTTCACTTTTTCATGAAAAATGTGCATGCATGGTATTAAATATATTTAATATATTTCAAAAAATAATTTTGGGCACATCGGGCCTTGGAATCTCAGGTTGTCTCAACACATGGCTCTGAAAATAATCTATATAATATCCGTAAATAATACATAGAAAATCATATTCGTTAAGTTCTCCCCACCTTAGGGATTTTTATCTCGAAAAGAGAAAACCATACTAAAAAGATGAGGGTACTGGGTTCACATCAGGGTCTCCTGCTCCCAGGTTCTCTCTTAAAGATTCTCATGCTTCCCCCTGCCACACACTAGGGGAATCGATCACCTATGGAGGATCCTCTCATACTGATCATCGATATCTATCGGGTACTCAACAAAGGTAGCTCCATCCTCGATGTCCAGATTTCCACAGTTGATAACATGCAATGGGTCGTGCATGTACCTCCGCAGCTGTGAAACATGGAAGACGTCGTGTTCCCAATCCAACTACAATGGTAAAGATAAGTGGTACAACACCTCACCAACTCTACATAGTAGCTATAAAGGTCAAATGAATCTCATATATATCTTTCCTCCTCGGCCAAATCTCTATAATCCACATCTATATGAGACCCTTGGGAACACATAGTTTCCCTCCTCAAACTTCAGAGGTCTTTGTTGTCGGTACGCATAAGACTTATGGTGGCTCTGTATAGTTATAATCTACTTCTAGATAATCTACCCCTTCTCTGTAGTCTCTTTCACTAACTTTGGGCTCATGAGTGTTGACTCGCCAGGATCAATTCAACAAAGTGGTGACTTGCAGGGTCACTCGTACAAGGCCTTGAATGGTGTCAAACCAATGGTGGAATGGTAGTTGTTATTGTACGAAAACTCCACCAAGGGTAAATGATCCTCCCAACTACAACCAAAGTCCAACATACAAGCTCACATAATTTCCTCCAAGACCTGAATGGTCTGCTTAGTATAGCTGTCAGTCTGGGGGTGGAATGTTATGCTCAAATGCAACTGAGTCACAAAGGCCTCCTGCAATCCTCTCCATAATCGTGATGTGAAATGATCATCATGATCTAAAACTATTTTCAAGGTAACTCCATGGATCTAGACTATATCCTTCATGTATAAGCATCTCAAGCTCTCTACTGAACTCTGCTCTTGAATGTTTAGGAATTGGGTCATCTTAGTGGGTCAGTCTATGCTCAACTAGATGGCATTGTGTCCCTTGGACATATGTGATAACCCCTTCACAAAGTCCATAGATATTCCATCCCACTTCCACTTTGGCACCTCAAGGGGGTGAGCTAAACCCAATGGAATCTGATTCACAACCTTCACTTACTATCAAGTGAGGCATCGAGAGACAAACTCTACAACACAACTCTTCATGCCTGGCCACCAAAAATGATGTCGAAGGTCCTGGTACATCATTTTCACACCTAGATGTACCATCAAATGGGATGTATGAAACTCTCACATCACCTCCAACTTCAATTTCAATGGTACCATCATCTATCCTTTGAAAAGTATATCATGATCCCCACCTTCAGAATATCCATCAAGAGCGCATCCAATGGATACTGAATATGTAAGGTCTCACAGTCGGTATCTACACATTGAGAATCCCTGACACATTATAAAATTTGTGGGGTAACAACCATCGACTGAAGATATGAAGCATCATCCTTGTCTACTAAGGAAAACTTTAATAAAGTTAACCACTCGGATTCCTTGGACAACAACTGAGAATAATATCTCCTACTGGGAGCATTTTCCACCATGTTCCCCTTCCTAGGAGTATAGAAAATCTTGAAGTCATGGTCATGGAGTAAATCTAGTGATCACCTATGTCTAAATTTAAGTTCCTTCTGAGAGAAGATATACTTGAGATTCTTGTGTTTAGTGTAGATGATAAACAGCTCTCTCATCAGGTAGTGTCACCACATCTTTGGTGTGAAGACTAACTTTGCTAAATCAAGAACATGGGTCACATAGTTCTACTCATGTGGTCTCAACTGATGTAAACCATAGGCAACCACTGCCTGCCTATGCATAAAAATACAACCAAGCCTGGTCCTTGATGCATCGCAGAACACTGCGTAATCGACACCATCCTATAGAAATCTCAAGATGGGAGCACACGTCAACCTCTTCCTAAACTCCTAAAAGTAATAATATAACCTTTTCATCCACATTAAAGGCTACCCCTTTTGGTTCAAAGATATCAAGGGTGTTTCCACTTTGTAGAAATAAATTACAAACCTCATATAGTACCATGATATCCTAAGGAAACTCTATACCTCAGTAACACTCTTGGGTGGATCCCAAGTAATCACTACCTCAACCTTCATCGGGTCTACCGCCACTTCTTCCTTTGAGATGACATGTCCCATAAAGTGGATATCTTGAATAAAAAACTAATACTTTGAGAGATTCACATAAATTTGGTGCTTTTGGAGTGTGTCTAAGACCATCCTCAAGTGCCTCACATGATCCTCCTTGAAATCCAAGTATACTATGATATAATCTATGAAGACCACCATGAATCATCCTAGGAAAGGATGAAATATCTAGTTCTTGAGTCCCATGAACACTTCTAGGGCGTTCATCACACCAAAGGGCATCACCAAGTACTCATAGAGACCATAACATCTGAATGTAGTCTTTGGTATATCCTTATCCCATACTCTCAACTAGTGAGAGCCTTATCTGAGTTTAATATTTGAGAACCATTGTTCCCATCTCAACTAATCAAAGAGGTCATTGATCCTTAGTAGTGTATATTTATTCTTCATGGTCACCCAGTTCAAGTGTTAGTAGTCCACACATAACCTCAAGCTCCCATCCGCCTTCTTGGTGAATAACACTAGGGATTCCTAGGGGGAAACACTAGGTCTCACAAAGATATTATACTATAAGTATCTAACTGCACCCTCAGATCATGAAGCTCTATGGGAGCCATATGATATTCTGTTGTAGATATCAGGGTCATCTCAGGGAGCAAGTCAATGTAGAAGTCTAGATATCGATAGGTAGATAAGTCTGGAACGTCCTCAGGAAAGATGTCCTCATACTCTACCACCACCATAGGGAATTGGTATCCCATATAATCCACTGCTCTACGATTCATTCTATCCAACTGGTGAGTAATTGGCTGCACTCTCCTATGAATGAGCTTGTCCTTCTCCACTAAGGTTTCTTTTTCACCTATAAAGTAAAATTGTATCTCATCATTGCGGACACACCGCATCCTCTGCCTAAAACTACCAATTTGGGCATGAACTATAAATAGTCATTCCATACCTAATATGAAATCATAAGGCCTCATCACTGCTACAAATAGATCTCATACAAAGTTATCACCTCCAAGTGTCAGATTGTACTATTAGTAGAAGTGTGAAATCACTAAGTATCCTCCTATCAGAGTCTCCAAGTGAAAAGTTCGAGCCAAAGGCTCAACCATAATATCTAAGTCTTGAACCAAAGAAGTGGAAATAAAGGAATGGATCACCCTTATATCTATTAATAATTTTATTAAGGTAAAAAATACACAGGTTTTACCTCATATTGTCCCCAGAGCCTTAGGTTCATAGGTCTCTATAGCCTGCAGTCAGCCTCATCCTTAGCCACTAGTTCCCTAAGCCTAGTGTGGACCACCTAGAGGTGGTGGTGGTAATAGGTCAAACCTCCAACCACCTCCTACCACTCTGTCGTCCCCTATCTCATGTCCATTGCCCTATGGACCACCCTACTCCAACCTTTGTTTCTACCTCAGAGGTACCTCAACCATCTCCCATTAAATTGTACAATAGGTTAAATAATCCCATGATAGATGTATTCAACCATCATAGGAGAAACATCACCTATCCCTTGGATGATTTGAGCCATTATGAAAGCCTTACACCAGTGATCATGTGTCCTGGGATCACCTCTTGAAGCATCTGACATGCTTGGGTCCCTGCGACTGCTATCGGCTACCTACTACTGAGGTCTTAGTTGTTGGGTTCCTACTACCAACACCCACTGTCAGTGCATACTCTTCTAGGAAGCTCTCCACTAATAAGGATTTCTACAACACTCCATCACTCTATCATAAGTGGAGATTCAAAGGGATGTCACTTAATCCCTGATATCTCAATGTAATACCTTTTCAAAGGGTTTTTATCTAAAAAATAGATCTTGAACCATATCCATGGAGTATCATGAGATATCAGTAAACTTCATTGAGTACTCCACCATAATCAAATTTCCCTCGGGGAGATGAAAAAGCTTATATATGCACACTGATCACAATGTTTCCAGATAAAACTCTTCCCTGAAGAGATGCTCAAAGTATTGAAAGGAGAGAGTTGTCTCATCATGTGACTGAGTCACTAAACTCCACCATTACCCAATATATCCTTAAAGAAGACTCACTGCTAGGATCACCATCTAATTTTCAATAATCCTCATAAGGAAGAAAACTAGAGTGACTACCTCAAGTAAGTCCTCGTCCACCTAGGGTTTCGGGTAACCTTGAAACCTAGGAGGTCACTTCCTTTGAAACTCATGCAGTGCACTCAGCCTACATGCATCCTTATCTGACACTTCTAGAACTAACTGCTACTCAACAAGTGGTGGTATAGATAGTAACCCTCCCAGAGGTTCTATCTCCGGTATAGGCCCTTTTATTGAAGCCTCATCACTTAGTGGATCATCCTCATGATTCCATAGTGTAATCCTGGCTATCAATATTCACAGAGTCATCCTAAAATAAACAAGATGTACCACAGTCAAAGAGTATATATGAGGATCTAACTAAAGAAGGACATGAAAATCACAACTCATTCCTATTTGATGCATGTACCAATGTTTTCCCTATAACTAATGTTTACATGTACTGAGTCAAAATCCAGGTGATTAGAGTCCTGGTGTATGGATGTTTTAGTCACTGCACCAACACTGTAGTCTCTGAACCAAAATCCTAACTCGAAACACTTAACATTGATGTCCCAAACCAATATCATATACTCTAGTTATGAGGTAGAATTTAATGCTCTGATTCCACTCTTTCATGACCTGACCCATCGGGGTCTGAACTATGACTACCCTAAGTCTGCCTCTAATAGGTCAGGGGCAAGCAACCAACGCCAAGTAGGCATATCCCACACATGGGAGGTATTATCCATATGTACCTATACATATGAACACATCTCCAATACCATACAATATTGAAATGTAAAACAACTGAAACCAATGTGTGCATGCATCTATGATCCCACAAACAGAGTACAATAGTAAAGTACTAAAAGTGATAAGAGGGCCAAATTCAATCCCAACCAAAAACTTCATAGAGTCTAACCTACTCCAAGGAAGAGGACTATGATCAAATTAAACCACCCAGAAAAAACCTCAGTCAGTCAAGCTCAAGCTATGCTTCACCCACTCCCTATCCTCCCAGTACACCATCGAATGGGTTGTCATCTACATAAGACATGACACATGTAGGCAGATCCCATGGAGGTGTGAGTATAACAATACCCAATAAGACGCCCCAAAAACACTAAACATGAAGCATCAAGAATATTAAACTCATAAAAATGATATAAATATCAATGTATAATAGAAAACCTTAGATATACTCAGGAAGGACGTTGCACTGCCCGACAGTCACAACAAACTATCAGCCACATGATTCTGCTCGAAGCAATGCTCATTTAGGGAGAATCCACTCCATAGTCCATGCTATCACTGGAGAGACTCATCCAAGAGTTCAAGATCATTGGTCCCCACCCAATAAAGTTCACTGGTCTCAGAAGACCTTGATACTCAAATAGGGTGTCACATCTAGGACTACTAGGGGACACCACAAACCCAATCTGGATCAACCCACTACATAAGGGATTGCATGTCAATGATACCGTGAACACTACCGATACATCCAGCTAGATGGAGGATTAGTTCTCTTCTCAAGGAGGTCACACTGACTCTAAAAACCCCACCTAGGGTATAAAAATGATAGAGGATCACACTCCAGCCTCATAGAGGGACACCATTAACTCTATCTAAGAATCATCATCCAAAGGGGATCACAATCTTGATATTTGGACACAATTCCACATTGTACCCTCGAGGTAATGGACCAAGGAAACATACCCAACCGATATTAGTCCAAACTAAAGAAAAGAATGGCTAAAAACACCCTCAAAGGGGGTACACAGTGTGTCCATCCAACCCCTAATCTGACCATGTGGTTTTGTTTCACATGGAATGTAAATCTCCATTTGCACGGTGTGTAGGAAAAGTACATGACATGTAGATATCGATTGACACCATTCCCATGTCGACTAGTCATGCTCATATACCATCGGTCATTCCTATGTACCAACCCTTGTACACCTAGTTGTGCCTGTGTACACCCGGCCGTGTTTGTGCATGTATACACCTAACCATGTAATATGGTCATGTCCATGTACTTGGCATGCTCGTGCCTGTGTATCCTCCAAGATACACACTGAGACATTGAGAACATATCACATGGAGTGTGATAGGGTCACACAGTGTGTGATATTTAACTCTTTATGGAAACCCTAGCATAACAACTAGAGGGTCCCACATAGCGTGTAATGCCAGATAACACGCTATGTAATCTAGGATTTTATAGATATGTCAACATCTCTTATGTATCATTTTCTGCTTTTCTGGAGTTTTCATCCTCAATAAAATCCACAGATCAGAGGTCACCTAACCTTGATGTCTCCCACACACCAGATTCTGGTCCTAGATCTGCTCATAAAATGATACATCAATCTAGTCTATCATTGCCACAATCTTCCCTCATGTAACCATTGTAAAAACAGAACCCATGGTCTAATATGATACCATTCCTCCTCGAATCATCCACCATAGTCACCAATCCTCAAATTGAAACCTCCATCACAATCCATACCCACTGTATCAATTCATTGCACCAAATAATGGTCGCACAACGATCAAATACTGGGTAATCATCAAAATACAGGACAAAGGAAATACTTGAGATGAATGCACGAAGAAACGAGGGAGAAATCCATAAGACAAAATATGTGAGGAATGAACCTTGTCCTTTTTCCATTCGGCCTTGATCTGTTGTCATAGAATTGACGAATGAAGAGGGATGGATAAATAAATAACAAGAAAATAAATCTGAAAATTTAAATCAACTATCGATAATAAAATTAATTCTTGTTCATGGAATTTTTCCATGTTCAACTAGGATTAAAGAACAAGATATAAATCCCAAATCAACATCCTACCTTGATTTTTATTAATCACCAATGAAGAATGGTCATGTGTTGTCGTTTTTTGAGAGATCCACACATTCCATTTGCACATTAGTCCTAGATCCTGATCTGATCTGGTGATGTCTACCAAGAATGTTCTCCAATAGTCCTCTTGATCTCCTAGGTTTAATGGCCAATCCCAAGACATCTCTATATCTGTATATTTATAGAAAAAATGGTCACTGCATCAATTAATAAAATAAATCAATTTATTTATTTATTTTATTAATTTTGCACCCATGATAACTTTTTCACAAACACTTCACACTGATAAAAGTTATATCGCGCCTATGGTAAAACTCACGTTCTAAACTCAATGGTGACCTCATGTTTTTTATTTGAGCCCCTGGTTGGGAGTTATTCTATTTTTTCTGTAAAATTGTTCACGTGTGATATTAAATATATTTAATATATTTCAAAAATTAATTCTAGGCACATTAGGCCTTGAAATATCATGTCGTCCTAGCATTTGGATCTTAAAATAATCCATATAATATCCAAAAATAATACATGGAAAATAAGTTTCATTACATAAGGAATATTTTTCTTCCTTGTACATTTTTTTAAAACATTTTCTAGAATGATTTTAATATTCTCCTATGACTGTTTAAAGTCACTTTTACCCATGATTGGATTTTTACAAAATGTTTTAAAAGTAATATTCTTGTCATTTTTTAAACAATGTACTTTTTAACTTTTTACCCAAAATGTGGAAGGAATATTTGTTTTAACATACACGACATGAATGAAATTTCCCACTATTATAATTTCTCAATGATTTAAAGCTTTATTCACAAGTTTTCATAGTTATTTTAAAATAAGTTTTTTTCTTTAATATTTGGGACATTTTTAGATTTTAAAAATTGATTTCAAAGTGAAAATGATATTTACCTCAAGATATGTTACAGTGATATTTTAAAGGTTTTTTCAACTATGACAATACCCATTGATGTTATTGGGGATATGATTCAATGATACCATCTTTATTCTCTCTCTAGATGGTTTATGATGATGGTGTATTGATATTTCATATTATTTATTTAATATGGATAATTGTTGAATTATAAGGCATTTTGAGAATGAATTATATTGATCATTCAAAATATAATAAATGCATAGGATGTGCAAGTGATGGGTAGGGTCTGATTATAGATAGACCCTCAATGCATCAACTAGTCTCATGAGATAAAATAGTTGGCATTTCATATTAGATGAGTATTTTGTTTACACCTACCCATTTATTAAGAATGGTGTCTTGGTTGAGAGACCATGATGGTAGGATTCATGATATCTTGGTTGAGAGGCCTTGATCGTGAATGTCTAGAATTATTCTTTTCCTTTATTTAGAATTCAATTTTCTTTAACAATGTGTTTTTTATGTTGATATTAGTAAATGATACTCATTGAACTCAAGTGTCAATTAAATGGAATGTGTTTTGATTATACACTCTTTCATGTTGATCATGCCTTATTTACTCATGATAACTTCCATTGTATATAACCCTTAATAAGAATATGAGTTAACCATTTATTTGTTTACATTTTCCTAATATTTGAAGAAGGATTTTATGAATGATATCAAGGATGCAAGAATGTTTCTTATGTTATTCTATGATTTTTTATATTTCCAAGGTGATATGAGAATCATGTACGTATCTAGTTTTCCCAGACTGCTAAATTGATCAATAATATGTGGTGAGATTCCTTGTATCTTGTACCAATGTAATAAAGTAAACACCAGCTCTAGGTTACTGGAGTTGGGGTTTCTAAACATAATGTGAAAATGGGAGGCATTAACCTCATATATCCCAGAGACATAATAAGAAACCCATAATTCAACACCATAATATAAAAATAAACCAAACCCACAATAATCCACAATGCATGATACATCTAAAAAATACAAGTCTCCAAACAAAATACCAAATAATGGTCTTAGGTAGAAACTCCACTGCCAATCCCAATCTCTAAGCTAGTATTATCCATCTCAATCACTAAACTCACCTTGGAAACCTAAAAAAGTGTATATATATATATATATAGGTGAGTATAACATGTGTACTCAATAGGATCATACCCCAAGACCTATCATGAAAATGTGGGAGAAACATACTAATGCATTAGTGAACAAACAACAAAAACAACAGGCACCTAATAGGTCAACTATCACCCATCCTCGCCAAGGCCCACTCTCCAAGTAATGAATCCATGTAGGATAAAATAATATAAAACATATAATAGAAAAGGGTTCCCTACAACCTCTTTCCCCATCGGTTTTTCACTCTCATACCCCGATGTCAAACTTCATGTGCTTTCAATCCTCTCTGTAGTTGTGCCACAACACATCATATCTCATATCACAACTATTCCACATACCCCAACCATATAATCCTCATCACATATATCTACCAACATATATCATATCCCAATATATATATCAAATCTTATACATTCATCACATATCCATAACAGTAGGGTATCATGAACGTGAAGGACATCAACCTCATGCCCACCTTCTACCATGCACAACACCAACTATATCTCATCATACCAATACCTTTTAGGGTGTTCCAATACGTCACATACTCCACCTGTATGATCATATGTATCATCACACCAATACCCCCATAGGGTCTTCCAGTACACCACATACTATGCTAGTATGATCATACCCATCTCGATCCATCACAACTCATATTACACTTGGAAGAGAGAGTGAGGAAGAAGGAGAGGTTGGTCATATGTTCCCTCACCAGCCTGGATTTTGGGGAAAACACCCAAAACATTTGGGAATTTATAAGGTTATCCGACTTAGGTGGGGTGCATATGAAATCACTGGAAAATAAAAGTATAATGAGGCACACACAAGCCCAACCTAGCAAGTTCACATCGAAACAACCCTATCACAACCCATGAACATCACTATAATCCACCACCTTCCACTAGTGACTACTACCACACACTAACCACTACAACCATTTACTAAACCACCACACCAACCTCACTTCCCATGAAAAACATCCACACAAAGCATTCACAAATACCCAGTATGACACATTATTTAGACCATTTCTAGATTTATCATTACCAACCACATTACTTTAATTGTGTCATTTTAATCCCATATTTAATGACAAACCATTTGAGTCATCACCCACATTTATTTTAGTTGTTACCCGTTCATTTTATGCATCATTATTTCATTAAAACCATGATTTAATTAAATTCCATACACACCCATTTCAAGTTCGTTTTTACCGGTTAATTCTTCTATTACTGGGAAATTACTAAACAATCCCACATCAACCAACCATACCATCATTCCATAACAACCTCTGCTTCCCCTCTTTCCAACCATGGCAAGGCAATCGCAACCTTGCCTCAAAGTTTACACCAACAGGCCAATCACCTCACATCAACAACCATCACATCCCATGCCTACTAAATGTGGCCTCATTTCCCAACACATACCATTTTCCTAAGACTAACAATAACAAAATCCCAACCAAGGCCACAATATAACAAAAAGTATACAACAACCAATTTCAGCAATGATCACTACCGCAACCCCTTTCTTTTTCAAGCAATATAATCACGTTATCAAATTCTATACAACCCGTTCAATTGCCTTTCTTTAAGTGATTAAACTTCTACGCAAGGTGATTCCAGTAGATAAATCACAACTTTAACACACAATTCTGAGTAACAAACAATTATTTCAATAAAAAAAGAATACAAGCATCGAGCACATGAGAAATCTCATATAAACGAGAAAACACATGCAAAACACCCCTTTCCCATCAACTTCTTTTAAGTCTAGTTCATTATATTTGTTAGACCAATCCATAGCATCCACCAAAAAAATAAAAAGGCATGTCAATTCCATAGTATACACAAATTAGAAGAGAGTTCTTGAATCCCCAGCCTCAACCAAAGCTTCATAATGTGCTACACAAGTGGAAGAGGCGATGACAAGACTGCAACCACACAAGGGAACCCTCAATCAACCTAAACCACATTAATTACTCATCAAAATTGCAACCCAACACCCTCCAATTCGAACCAAAACTGCTACCGAGAACTCCCAAGGGAAGAACAGTAAGAAAAAAAGAGGGTAAAAGAAGGAACTCACCTTAGATCACCAACAATTGATATCTTGTAGGTGTTGATCAAAGCTAAACAAAGGGGCTCTGAAGGATCTCCCAAAATCACTCCTGAATCACCCAAAGGTAGAGAGAAAGAAAGGAAATAGAATGAGAGTTGGAGGGCACCCAAATTCATAGAAGGGTTGGAAAACATATGACCATTATGAAAAGGGTTAGAATTTTTATAAAACCACAACGCAACCTGATAGGTCACGACACAATGAGTCCGGGTCAAGTGAATCTCTGCAAATCACGTTGCATGTCTCAATATTTAAAACTCAGCCAACCAGCAGATTTAATAAAACTGAGGGAAGGCCACGAAACAATGCTTACCTCCCTCATGCAAAATCAAGACTCATGATCCCAACCATGACACAGCTCAAGAACCCCGACACAACGACACCCAAAATGGCAGGGCCACCCAAAACACCTATCCATGTCCCCACACCACAAAATCGACCTCCCTTCGTCATCCCAGTTAACTTAGGATCACGACCATGACACAACCAAAGTGCCATGATACAAGGGTCCTCAAAATTATAGGACCACTAAAACCAACCCCTCAGGGTCTTACATCGCAACCAATAACACCATGTTATATCCAGACGTTCCAACCGACCTCTCACGACGCAACACATCCCTCCCTACCACAAAACCAACTCCCATCTGAAATTTCAGCTCAAACACCACCCATCCTTCTTTAAGCCTCCTCCTGGCATCTCTAACACCCAAAACACACAAATGAGCCGAGAAGTTCGAGTCGTTACCAGATATGTGTGCAGTGATGATACCTCCATGTATCAAAACAACTACAATGGATCTCGTAGTGATCTCCACTAACTTAACCTTATCACATATACGTTTTTATTTAAGTCATACTTGTTAGAATTTAGTCTAGTCCTAGTTAAGAGAAAACCATATAGATGTTACATGTTTCCTAAGATCAAACATGTATACTTCATATGATTTTTTTATAACTTATCCCCTCTAAAAAAAATTCACAAAAGTATTCTCTCTAATTTGTAAACATCAAATACATGGACCATTTAGTTATAAGTAACTTTTCAAAAAAAGGTTGATATTACTATTTTAATAATTACATTCCTAACACCCAAGAAATGATTACTTTCTCCATTAACCTTTCATTTTTTCATTTTATAAATTCTCTAAATTTTTATCCCCAAAATCAAACTTCTATTTCTTATAACTTTTTTAAAAGTTTTTGAATTTTCTATGAAAAATGCATCACCTCTTATAGATAATTTCATTAATAAAAATATTTTATTTTAAATCTCTTATTTTTCTTTAAAACAAAACAAAAAATTTTAATCAAATCTATTTAAGGGAAATTTTGCTATATAGGCTTTTTTTAATAAAATGGGTTTAGGGTATATTTAATTAGGGAAATGGGTCAATGTGCCACTTGAAGTGGCGCTTGACCAATTTCAGGAGCATAGTGCCACTTCAAGTGGTGTTATGCATCAGAGCCACTTCAAGGGGCACTGATCCCTTTGGGGTTAGCCTCCTGGCGCCACTTCAAGTGGCGTTGAGGTTTGGGAAGGCCTATAAAATCCCCCCCCCCCCACTTCCCCACTTCCCATTACTTCCTCACACTCTCTCTCTAATTCGGGTCTCTCTCTCTCTACTTCAGTTCCTCTGCTCGCATAGCCACATCTCTGCAAATTTGAGGTAATACTTATTTTAAATTTATTTAATATTTTGATTTATTTAAATATTTTTTTAATTCATAGAAGTAGTTTTTAATTATTGTATTATATTTAGAAAAAGTAATAGTTTTTTTAAATGTAGTTAAATAAGTAATTAATTATTAGTAGGTAATTAATTAATTATAAAAAGGTAATTAATTAATTATAAGTAGGTAATTAATTAATTATACGCAATTAATTAATTGTCGTTAAGAAATTAATTAATTATCATTAGTTATTTAATTAATTATCATTAGGCACTTAATTAATTATCATTAGACACTTAATTAATTATCCTCAGGCAACTAATTAAATGTGATTAGAAAACTAATTAAATGTGATTAGGAAACTAATTAATTGTGATTATGAACTTAAGCAATTGTGATTAGGAACTTAATTAAATGTGAATAGGCACTTAATTAATTGTGACTAGGAACTTAATTAATTTTGATTAGGCACCTAATTAAATGTGATTAGGCACTTAATTAACTATGATTAGGCACTTAATTAACTGTGATTAGGCACTTAATTAAATTTGATTAGGCACTTAATTAACTGTGATTAGGAAATTAACTAAATGTGATTAGACACTTAATTAAATGTGAATTAGGCACTTAATTTACTGTGATTAGACACTTAATTAATTGTGATTAGGAACTTAATTAAATGTGATTAAGCATGTAATTAACTGTGATTAGGCACTTGATTAAATGTGATTAGGCAATTAATTAAATGTGATTAGGGAATTAATTAAATGTGATTAGGCAATTAATTAACTCTGATTAGGGAATTAATTAATTCTAATTAGGGAATTAATTAACTCTAATTAGGCACTTAATTAATTCTAATTAGGCACTTAACTAATTATCATTAGGCAACTAATTAAATGTGATTAGACACTTAATTAAATGTTATTAGGCACTTAATTAATTGTGATTAGGCACTTAATTAAATGTGATTGGCAATTACTTAAATCTATCTAGGTAATTACTTAAATCTAACTAGGAAATTACTTAAATCTAACTAGGAAATTACTTAAATATAATTAGGTAATTAATTAAATATAACTAGGTAATTAATTAGTGAAGTAGTTATATTAATTAGCAAAGTAATTATATTAATTAGTGAAGTAGTTATATTAATTAGTGAAGTAGTTATATTAATTAGTGAAGTACTTATATTAATTAGCGAAATAGTTATAGATTGCTTCTAGAATATACCCTTGAATTACATTCTCGGTATGATAATGAATTTAGTTTTCCATCTACCTTGACCTCAGTTTGTAATTGAAATTATGAACTTGAATTTAGTAGTTGAATATATTTTTTGCATATTAAGTGTTAGAGTTGTCATGAAATGAATGATCTCTTGAGTAAAGTATCCCCGGGTAGAGGGGCTTTAGGTCGGACCACCTACTTTCTTGGAGGTTTGCCTTGTCTAGGAAAGTGAATGGGGTTGGCTATCTGTCGCTCCGGGCTTACTCATGTGGAGTTTTTCAATTTCATATAACTCTATGCTTTTACATGACATGTTCATGTACCTCATGCATATAATTCATGTGGATATGTATGAATATGTTTAACTTCTATTTTTGGGTAAGTAACACAAACTTGTGGGTTGTGTAAAGAATTACACATCAATATAGTTTGAACATATTGATTTGGTGGAGGGATTAGGATTCCAACCTGAATTACTAGAAGCATGCATACATAATTTGATTCTATAATCATATTTAATTTATAACAATGGTTTATTTTAGATAAAAAAGATGGATACCTATATTTATTTCAACAGTCAAATAGTGGAGATAGAACAAGGATGTATTTATAGTATACATCCACAAGCTGTTGTGATGCTTGGAGGATGTACTACTTTGGAAGTTGTACAAAGGAAAATTCATCAAAAGTTAAAACTGGTGAGAAATCAAGTGATATAGTCCATCACATTCAGACATCTTCAATATATAGATAGGTCTTTTTATGTGGAATATCTGGTAAATGATGATGAAGATTGGGAATATGTACTTTCATTAGTTAAGTATCTACCTGAGAATCAAATGATAGAGTTGTATGTCTCTATAGCTACAATGAAGGTTCCATAGACATTGGAAGTTGAACAGTCTCAATGTCATGAGACTGTGTCATATTCTCCTACACATCAAGAAGTTCCATTATCATTGTTATTTGTTCCATCATTTCCCTCAGCCACAGTTTCAATGTATAGTCCTCCACATACTTTAGATGCATTGGTCGATGATTTTGAGGATGATGACAATTTAGAAGAAGAAGATGAAGAGGAAGTTGAAGAAGAAGATGAGCATGTAGAATAACAGTATATGCCCACTCATGTGAGGTTCAACCGACCATTAAACCATCCTCCACTATTGGCTTCATGGTCGACAAAAGGCATGAATCGCTTTCTAGAATTTGATTGGTCAGTTATTACTCCCAGTTCAGAATTTCTAGGAATCATTAGTGGCACAAATAGAGTGTCAAATGATAGTGCTATGTATATTAGTAGAGAGTTTGATATTAAAGAAGCAAGGAAAATTTGATAAAACAATATCACATCTAAATACATTACTCTTATTATGACAACCCTGATCTTTTATTACACAATTAAACATAATTTATTACATAAAATTCACTTGATACAACATAGAAGATCGAAAGGTCTAGTGTATTTGGGGCATAGGATCATTAAATAACAATTTAAAACATGAAATACAACATATTTATTGAAAACTTCCTTTACATGACCACTTCATTTCCTCGTACTTAGCATTGCATGGGATAACCTGAGGACATGCATAAGAAAAGGATGAGCTATAAAGCCCAATAAGGGAATAATAATGAAATAAAATGAGGAATACAATACATGTTAGACAATATGAATATCAATAGATCACAAGAGAATCATAAACATAAAGTCATGATAAAGCATGATAATCATAACATGGAAATGTGGCAACAACACTTAACATGTAATTAGCATGAGTCAAGGCTCATTGCACATGGAGCATGATTAAATCCTCATTGCACATGAAGCATGAGTAAAACCTCATTGCACTTGAATTAGCATGAGTAAAAACTTATTTCACAAGACATATCATGATACTATACTTTACCCAATGCATTGGAGCTCTATAAGGGCACACCCTTCTTAAACATTTCATTTCATGCATAAGTGTGCCACATGGATCATATAACATGGATTCATAAAACATAGTAATTTATTCCACGATAAAGGAATGTGTAATTCATACAAGAAAATTTATAATCAATAAGTAAATGTGCATAAAGGTGAATATATTTGATAGAGAAATGGGCATGATATTCACTACACAATGACATTGGCTTGGAAAATCGGTGCAATTTTGGCAGCGTAACAGCATGACGTAAGAATTCATAAAAATAGTTGATGAGAGATAAAGGGGTGTCTAGTCATATTTATATGAAATTGGTAGTAAGGGTGTAATATATATACATTTCCTAACAATTTTAATGGAATTTAGAGTCATGATACAAAAGAAATTCTTGAATTTAAAAGAGGAGAGAGAAATTCCTTTCGGAATTTCAGCATAGTAACAAGTGTACATGGGAGGCATTTAATGAGAGAGAAAGGGGTATACCATCATTAAAACATAAATAGGGCAGTATGGGGGAGGTTTTAAACCATACCTCAACATTTATAATTTAAATTAAAAGTTCATAACAATTTAAAGAATATTGGACAAAAATGATAATGGAAGAAAAACCCTTACTTGGAAGTGTGCTTCTAAAGGCTCGAGAGAGGCTTGAGAGAGGCTTATTGGGAGCTTGGGGTGCCTTGGGAAGATTCTAGAGAGAGTAGGGAAGAGTTTGGACGAACTCCAAAGGATTTTAGTGAGGAGGAAGTGGGAGCTTGGGTGGGTTTATATAGGAAAGGTGAGAGAATTTTTTATTATTTAGGTTTGGGACACCTCACATTAAACTAATCAAAACCACAAACCATTCCATGGTTTTTCCCCATGTTTTTTGTAAAATGGAAGTAGAAAACAATATTTTATAATTCAAAAGTCCGAAATTCTTAAAATAATGGGGTTGCTTAGGTGGAGGTGAATCACACTCCCAAGGAAATCAATTTAAAAAGATAAGATGTTTAATAAGCCTTGAAGGGTCCATTAATGCTTTGTAAAATAAGTCAAACAAACCCAAAATCACATTATTTTAATGGTAAAACATATATTTTCCAAACATAAGGCTTATATTATTTTATTACATATCTATTGGGTCATTATGATGTCATAAAACACATTATATATTTAAACGGTGTTTAATTTTTACCCAAATATTTGACTGTCTCAGAAAATTATGAAAAAAACATTGTTGGATAATTTCGATGTCTTGATTCCAGAAATAATATTTATTTTATCTAAATAATTTTATAAATATGTTAATTTTCACTTTTAAAATAAAAACCGATATTTATTGAAAATTCACGGGTTTTGACAAAAATGACTTTCAAACCTTAATAAAAATTACGATTGCATTCATAAAATTATACAATCATTTATATTTAATAATAATTAATTTAATAATAATAATAATATTTTATTAAAATATTATTTAATTCAAAAATCCATTAATTTATAAAAATATATTTCTTAGTTGAATATTAACTAAAAATACTATTTGTGCTTTAAAAACCATCTATAAGGTAACAATAATAAAATGAAGGTATATTCATTATTATATAAAAAAATAATGTACATGACCATAGTGATAATTTATTGTTACATAACCCCTTATAACACCAACATAATACCGAAGGGTAAGGTTTGTGATGGTGACCAACTCTTGGGGTGGCTCGAATAACATTGCTCAGGTGGTAATCTCTATCAACTTCCACTTCTCTCATAGGTGGTTCCACTCGAGCTTAACATATTCAAAATCGGCTTGGGCTTGGTCAAGAGAAAAGCCCAAAGACAAAACCTCCTTTCTGAGCTCTAACAAATGGGCTTCGTATGGGGCACGTCTACTGGATGAGGTCATCTCTTCCTTTGTCTGAGTAAATTGGATTTGTTAAAGCCCTATATTTATACTAATCATGTTATAACTGTTCAACAACTATATTAACAATGGTCAAAATTATTAACAGTATTTTAAAATCCAAAAACATAAAACCAAAGAAGTTGACATTTTATATAAACATTTTACATAAAGAGACATTTAATTAGATCAAGAGGTATTTCCATTAATGAAATTTTGGGTCGTTACAATCTTCCCCCCTTAATAAATTTCACCCTAGAAATTTCCTTTTCCCATACTAAAACAGATGTGGGTTACTCTGCTTCATCATTTCCTTTGATTCCCACGTCGCTTCTTCAAACTTGTGGTTTCCCCACAACACCTTGACGAGAGGCATTGTCTTATTTCGTAGAACTTTCTCTCTACGATCTAAGATCTTCACTGGTTGCTCCTCATAAGAAAGATAATCCTTTAATTGTACCACCTCTTAAGAGAGTACATGTGAAGGGTCTGGTATGTACTTCCTTAATAGGGATACATGAAAGACATTATGTGCTTTGTCCATGATAGGTGGAAGTGCTAGTTGATAGGCCACAGCCCCAACACGATCAAGAATCTCAAAGGGGTCGATGTACCTTGGACTTAACATCCCTTTCTTTCCAAATATTAGGAACTTATTCCATGGAGATATGTGTAGAAATATCATGTCTCCAACTTTAAACTCAAGGTCTCATCGACGGTTATCTGCATAACTCTTTTGTCGACTCTGGGCTACCTTGATATGTTGTTGAATGGTTTTCACCTTCTCCACCATTTCTTTGACCATTTATGATCCAAGTAGCTTACGCTCACCGACCTCATCCCAAAATGCCGGTGTTCTACACCTTTTCCCATAAAGGGATTCATATGGTGTCATTTGGATGCTCGAGTGGAAACTGTTATTATAAGAGAACTCGAACAGAGGAATATGTTGATCTCATCCCCCTTTAAAGTCCATTGAGCATGCTCTCAACATGTTCTCAAGTGTTTGGATAGTCCGCTCGGATTGGCCATCAGTTTGAGGATTATAGGTTGTACTGAAGTTTAGTTCAGTATTCAGAGCATATTGAAGACTCTTCCAAAACTTAGAGGTGAATCTTGGATCTCGATCGGACACAATAGATAGTGGTACTCCATGAAACCTTACCACTTCCCTGGTATATATCTATTCCAGTTGATCCAATGAGAAATCCTCCTGAATAGTAATGAAGTGTGCAGCCTTTGTAAGATGATCCACAACAACCCAGATTGCATTGTTTCCTTTGGATGTCTTCGGAAGTCAGGTGACAAATTCCATGGTGATGTTCTCCCATTTCCATTCTGGTATGGGCAATGGTTGCATCATCCCCTTAGACTTCTGTCTATTTGCCTTCACTTGCTAACACACCAGGCACTTTGATGTATATTCAGTGATCTCCTTTTTCATATTATCCCACCAATAATGCTCTCGGAGATCTTGATACATCTTTGTGTTTCCTATTCTTCAGCTCCGGACTTTATGGAACACATAGTATTTCCCTAAATCTCATAATTAATTCTTCATTAACATTAAACTCTGAGGATTTCCCTTTTCTGATAGCTTCCACTTTTTCCAGAATTCCCACATCATACTTTTGAGCATCCTTTCACCTTTCCAAAAGTGATGGTTGAGAAATAATTTGTGAAAGGATTAATGATGTTCCATTCTTTATAATTCCCATGTCCATCTTCATCAAATATAAGAAGATTGGATCCTTTTCAATTTGCATCAATCATAGAATCATTGGGTCCTTTCTACTTAGGGAATTTTCCACCTTGTTCGCTTTCCCAGGGTGGTAATGTATTGAGCAGTCATAGTCTTTTATCAGCTCTAACCATCTTCGTTGGCGCATGTTCAACTCTTTTTGTGTGAATATATACTTGAGGCTTTTGTGGTTCGTATATATTTCACACTTCTCCCCAAAGAGATAATGCCACCAAATTTTCAAAGCGAAGATCACTGCAGCTAACTCGAGGTCATGTGTTGGATAGTTCTGTTCATGAAATTTCAATTGCCTTGAAGCATAGGTAATGACTTTGTCATTTTACATCAACACAAATATCATTCCCTTCTTCGAAGCATCACGGAATACCACAAAAATTTCTCCACTTGTGGGTAAAGTGATCACGGGCACAGTGATAAGCCTCCTTTTCAACTCCTTGATGATTTATTCACATTCATAACTCCAAGAAAACTTTAATACCTTCTGAGTTAGCTTGGTAAGAGGGTTGGACAATTGGGAGAAATTTCTCACAAATCGTTGATAATATCCAACTAACCCCAAGAAGCTACGGATATCTGTTACCGATGTTGGCCTTTTCCATCCCTTAATTGCATCTGTTTTGGAGGGATCCATAGATATCCCATTTCTTGTGATGATATGGCCCAAGAATGAGACCTCCTTTAACCAGAACTCGCACTTGTTGTACTTTTCATAGAGCTTCTCCTTCTGCAAGGTCTCCAATACAGTTTTTAGATGCTCCTCATGATCCTCCTTGGTTTTGGAGTATATCAGAATATCATCTATAAATACTATCACAAATTTGTTGAGGTAATCTCTAAAGACTCTATTCATCAATTACATAAATATTTCTAGAGAATTAGTGAGTCCTAAAGGCATTACTATGAATTCATAGTGCCTGTATCTTGTACTAAAAACATTCTTAGGGATATCTTCCTTCTTCACCCTTACTTGATAATATCCCAACCGCAAATCCACCTTGGAGAAATATTGTACTCCATGTAGCTGATCAAACAAGTCATCAATTCATGGTATAGGATACTTGTTCTTTATCGTGATTTTTTTGAGCTCGCGATAATCGATGCAAAGGCGCATTGACCCATCCTTCTTCTTGACGAAGAGGACTGGAGCACCCCATGGTGAAGCACTTGGGTGTATAAACCCTTTATCCAAATTCTCCTGTAGTTGTTTCTTCAGCTCTTCAAGCTCCACAACTACCATTCTATACTGAGTTTTGGATATTGGAAATTCCCTGGGTATAAGATCAATTGAGAATTCGACATCTCTTCTAGGAGGAAGACCAGGCAATTCCTCGGGAAACACTTCAGCAAATTCCCTCACAATAGGCATGTCCTCTAGGATGGGTGCCTCCTTAGACTCAATCATCTGAGTCAAATATGTGTGCTCATAGGGCAGTGATATCCACGCTTGAGATGATGGAGCTAAAGAATATTCATCTTCCTCCTTTCACTTGTAAAGAATCAGGGGTCGATTCTCCACATGAAGAGTGATTTCCCTCTCACAGCAATTTATGTTGGCTCTATATAAGGAAAGCCAATCCATACCAAGAATTGCATAAAATTCCACCAGAGGGAGTATGACGAGGTTCTCCGGGAATTTTAATCCATAGATTACGACAGGGGAGGAGTTATATTCATGGGATGCAATGATTGCCCCATTTTTCATACTCACCGACATATTCACTTCCATGATTTATGGTGATGCTGGGATTGTTCTACTAAACTTTCGAGATATAAAATAATGCGTAGAACCTGAATCAAAAATTATGTTCACTATTCTTGAATGAATAACTAGCGTACCTGTCACCACTTCATTTTTGGGGTTCACTTCGGCAATAGTGATTGAAAAATCTCGCCCTTTATTCCTTGGAGGTTGTTGGTTGCCTCCGAAAACCCTTGGCTTAGGGAACTGATTTTCAAGATGCTCTGGTTCTTTGCAATTGTTGCAATGAACCACGCGTTGAGGTTCGAACGAATTGCTCCTCTCCTCTGTCATAGCCGTGGGTCTTTCTTGTTAACAGTTAATACCTAAGTTTCCTTATCCTCCACACCTAAATCATTTCCTCGTCCCCTTTAAGCAATTTCCGGGGTGATTCTTTCCGCACCTTTGGAAAGTGGGGTGTTGGATCTTCTTAACACCATTGGATTTATCTATCAGACTAACAGCATTGAATTCCACCTTACACTTCTTATACCCATGATACCCCTGAGATTCTCTGATCTCTATTTCGACCTTGAGGGCACATCAGACAATTTCCTCATAGCTGTCGAAGTCGCGGATTTCCAACGCTTTCTGCAGGCTAGGTTTCAGCCCACCAAAAAATGTTCAATCTTTCATTTGGGGGTAATGATAATGCCGAAAACATATCATGAAAGCCTTGTGAAGTTTTCATCATACTCTCCAATAGATTCGTCATCTTTTTTCTTGAGGTCAAGGAAGTACCTTTCCATCTTAAGCCGGAGGGTGCGCAGAAAATATTTATCGAAAAACATCTTCCGGAAATCATTTCATTCCAACACCTCGATCTCCTCCCCAGGCTTCGTATTTTTGATCAACGTCCACCATTGATCAGCTTCACCCTCCATATGATAAGCATCCAGGGAACCTTCTCTTGTTCAGAACAATTAAGGATGGCGAAGATCTTTTCAAAGGAGTTGATCCATTGTTCATCGATTGAGGGATTGGATGATCCATTAAAATTAGGAGGACTTTGTCTCATGAAGCTCTCGATAGCGAATTATTCATTCTTATGGGGGTTTAACATTCCTCTTGATCCATGTTTCTATTAAAATCTTGAGTTAGTTGAGAGAGAAGCATGACAAAGTTCGCGATTCCCGCTCCAATTGGATTGGGCATCTCATTAGTACAATCATCACATTGATCTTCACATCGGTTGTTTGTCCAAGTCCTCCTATTACCGACCATTGGCTGGAATAAAAGGAAAATTAGGGGTAACACATAAAGGGTAATCCAAGGAAAAAACTAATGACTTATAAATAAATTTTATTTCCTTAACATATGAATTTATTGGATTCAATCTATGTTATCCATGATCTACTTTCTAACATATATTCTCAGGGTATTTTTTTTGTCCCTTAATAATGGTTCATACTAATCTTGTAAATTTACCAAATCATATCCCCTGGGAGTGTCGTGACCAAGAGTGCACCAAGGCCCATTTTCATGCACCAGTTCCTGTTCGAGTCTAGCTCAAAGCGGTGTTTTCGGGTTTTACCCCTAGGATACATTTGTGTCAGAGCTGCCTCTACCTGCTCGTATCCAGACAGGGATGTATTTGCTTGATAAACCACTTAATCAATACTCCCCAAAACATAGGGATGTTTTTATTACACTTAGTCTTGTATATAATGCTTCACTAGGGTTTTCTAATCCTAATCCCAAAAATAACTAAACCTATACTCTGATACCAACTATGACAACCCTGATCTTTTATTACACAGTTAAACATAATTTATTACATAAACTTCACTTGATACAACATAGAATATATAGAGTTATAGTGTCTTTGGGGATTAGGATAATTATATAACAACTTAAAACATGAAATAAAACATCTTTATTGAAAACTTATTTACATGACCATTACATTCTCTCGTACTTAGCATTGCATGGGATAACCTGAGGACATGCATAAGAAAAGGGTGATCTATAAAGCCCAGTAAGGGAATAATAATGGAATAACATGAGGAATACAATACATGTTAGACAATAGGCATATCAATAGAGCACAAGAGAAGCATAAACATAAAGGCATGATAAAGCATGATAATCATAACATGGAAATGTGGCAACAACACTTAACATGGAATTATCATGAGCCAAGGCTCATTGCACATGGAGCATGAGTAAATCCTCATTGCACATGAAGCACGAATAAAACCTCATTACACCTAAATTAGCATGATTAAACACCCATTTCACATGACGTATCAGGATAATATACTTTACCCAATGCATTGGAGCACTATAAGGGCGTACCCTTCTTAAACATTTCATTTCATGCATAAGTGTGCCACATGGAACATATAACATAGATTCATAAAACATAATCATTTATTACACGATAAAGGAATGTGGAATTAATAAAATAAATTTTATAATAAATAAGTAAATGTGCATAAAGTTGAATACCCTTGATATAGAAATGGGCATGGTATTCACTACACAATGACATTGGCTTGGAAAATCGGTGCAATTTCGACAGTGTAACGGCATGACATAAGAATTCATAAAAATGGTTGATGAGAGAGAAAGAGGTATCTCATAATATGTACATGAAATAGACATTAATGGGGTCATATAGATACATGTCCCAAAAATTTTAATGGAATTTAGAGTCATGATGCAAAATAATTTCTTGAATGTAAAAGAGGAGAGAGAAATTCCTTTTGGAATTTCAGTATAGTAACGGGTGTACATGGGAGTCATTTAATGAGAGAGAAAGGGGTCTCCCATCATTCAAACATAAAGAGGGCAGTATGGGGGAGGTGAGAAACCATACCCCCAAAATTTATAATTGAAATTAAAAGGGCATAACAACTTAAATAATATTGGATAAAATGAGAAAGGAAGAAAAACACTTACTTGGAAGTGTGCTTCTAAAGGCTTGAGAGAGGCTTGAGAGAGGATTCTTGGGAGCCTGGGGCACCTTGTGAGGATTCTAGAGAGAGGATGGTAGAGTTTTGATGAACTCCAAAGGCTTTGAGTGAGGAGGAAGTGGGAGCTTGGGTGGGGTTATATAGGAAAGGTGAGAGAATTCTTTATTATTTAGGTTTGGGACACCTCACATTAAACTAATCCAAACCACAAACTAGCCCAAGGTTTTTGCCCATAGTTTTTGGAAAAGGGAAGTGGAAAACAATATTTTATAATGCCAAAGTCCTAAATTCTTAAAATAAATGGGTTGCTTATGTGGAGGTGAGTCACACTCCTAAGGAAATCAATTTAAAAAGACAAGATGTTTAATAATCCTTGAAGGGTCCATTAATGTTTTTTAAAATAAGTCAAACAAATCCAAAATCATATTATTTTAATGGTAAAACATATATTGGCCGAACATAAGGCTTATAGTATTTTATTACATCACTATTGGTTCATTATGATGTCATAAAACACATTATATATTTAAACGATATTTAATTTTTACCCAAAAATTTGACCGTCTCAGAAAATTATGAAAAATTCACCATTGGATAATTTTGACGTCCTGATTCCAGAAATAATATTTATTTTATCTAAATAATTTTATAAATATGTTAATTTTCACTTTTAAAATAAAAACTGACATTTATCGAAAATTCATGGGTTTTGACAAAAATGGATTTCAAGCCTTAATAAAAATTACAATTGCATTCATAAAATTATACAATCATTTATATTTAATAAAAAATAATTTAATAATAATAATAATATTTTATTAAAATTCTATTTAATTTAAAAATCCATTAATTCATCAAAATAGATTTCTTAGTTGAATATTAACTAAAAATACTATTTGTGATTTAAAAACCATCTATAAGGTAACAATAATAAAATGAAGCTATATTCATTATTATATAGAAAAATAATATACATGACCACAGTGCTAATATCTTATTACATAACCCCTTATAACACCCGCATAAGACCAAAGGGTAAGGTGTGCTATGGTGACCGACTCTTGGGGTGGCTCAGATAACATTGATCGGGTGGTAATCTCTATCAACTTCCACTTCTCTCATAGGTGGTTCCGCTCGAGCTTAACATATTGAAGCTCGGCTTGGGCTTGGTCAAGAGAAAGGCCCAAAGACGCAACCTCCTTTCCGAGCTCTGACAAATGGGCTTCGTATGGGGCACGTCTACTGGATGAGGTCATCGCTTCCTTTGTCTGAGTAAATTGGATTTGTTAAAGCCCTATATTTATATTAATCATGTGATCCATATTCAACAACTATATTAACAAAGGTCACAATTCTTAATAGTATTTTAAAATCCAAAAACATAAAACCAAAGAATTTGACATTTTATATAAACATTTTACATAAAGAGACATTTAATTAGATCGAGAGGGATTTCCATTAATGAAATTTTGGATCGTTACACTTATGTTGTAGAAGTGTCAAAGAGGTCTTACTATTTGATTTATTGTGACAAATATGAATCGAACTGTCAAATGCGTCTGCGAGCTAGAATTGATAACACTTTTCACAGCTGGCGCATCACTAGATTTACTCCACACACCTGTGTGAACCCAAAATTGTCATAGGAACACTCTTCATTAGATGTTGAGTTTGTTTCAACTATTATTGTTGAAATGATTAGAGCATGTCAAGATGTTCATGTGGTTCTATTGATGGAGCGAATCAAACAAATTTTTGGGTATCAAATCTCTTACTTGAAGGCATGGGCAGCACGACAAAAGGCTATTGTGAAAGTGTACGGTGATTGGGACTACTCTTGTCGAGTTTTACCACAACTTTTGGAGATTTTACACCACAATAATCAAGTGGTCTATCAGTTATATACTGCTGAATATGTTAACCAACGCAACCAAGTTGATCATTAAATGGTTGTGTTTGATAGATTATTTTGGACATTTTTACCATGTGTGGCGGCTTTTAGACGTTGCAAGCAGTTTATACAGATTGATGGCACATTTCTGTATGGAAAGTATACAGGAACTTTATTGATTTCCACCACACAAGATATAAATCGAGCCCCTATACCTTTGGCATTTGCAATTGTGGAGAAAGAGAACTTCTCATCATGGATCTGGTTTTTAGCATGTCTCTAAGAGTTTGTTATGGATGCAGAACGGATTTGTCTTATTTCAGATCGACACTGTGCAATCAAGGAGGCGGTATAGTCTGAGGGTCTTACATGGAGACCACCCTATGCCCATCATCGATATTGTATTCAACACATTTCCAGCAATTTGAGAAAGAAGTTCAAAAATGAGTCGATGAAGAATGAAATATTAAAAATTGGTATGAACATCCTTTTGTGTTTTAATTTTTTTTTCATACTAATTTTTATATCTGTTCAGATGATTTCTTGTTTGATAGCATATGAGCCTCAACAACAAAGGATGGAAGAGCGTCTTCAAGATATCCACAGAGTGAATCTGGAAGTGTATGATTACATGATATTAATTCCAAAGCAGAAATGGTCGTTGGCATATGATGATGGGAGGAGATATGGTCATATGAAGACCAACATTGTAGATTGTATAAATAGAGTTTTCAAGGGAGTTCGAAAATTACCTATTACAGGTAAATATGAATATTTGATTATATGTTACTCAGACGAGCTACAATTATAATATAATATTAGTCTAATGTCATAAATCTAAATTACAGGTTTGGTACAAGAGACCTTATATCGTAGTGTAAAGTACTTTCTGGAACGAGGAAATCAGGATGAAGATGGCTTGAATAGAGGGATGCGCTATGGACACCATTTCCAGCGTGAGCTAGATACGGTTCTTCAGGAGGCTGCAACTTACCGTGTAACTGCATTTAATCATCCAGAGTAACGATTTGAGGTCACTGAGCCCGATGATGTTGTGGCTTGTAGCAATGGTTGTGTGCGAGTTGTTTTACTGGAGAAGCATTGCTGTGAATGTGGCAACTTTCTGGCACTGAGATATCCTTGCAGCCATGTGATTGGAGCATGTGCTTATGTACACGTATCTTGGGAGCAGTTCATTGATCCATATTATCAGCTCGAGAGCATCAACTTTTGCTTCAGTACTCTGTGGATGTCAATCGGGGAATATCATAATTTTCGGTTGTGTGATGGCGCACCCATGCTTCTACCGAACAACACTAGACTTCGACCTAAAGGGAGGACAAAGTCTACTCGTATTCGAAATGAGGTGGATTGACCTAGTGAACAACTAGCTAGACGAAGGTGCAGCATATGCCACCAGGAAGGTCATACGAAGACACGTTTCCCTAGACACATAGGGAAATCATCTAGTGGTTGAAATAAATCATGTACTCTATCAGTTGCTGTAAAAGTTTGTACATGTAATCATTTTTATCATTATGACCATTTATAATCATATTTATCTTATTTTTATATAGGGTAACTTTTAGAAAATGTACTTATATATTGTAAACATTTCAAAAATTGGTTAATAGAATTACATAAATACAAATTATTATATACATTCAAAAACAATCCAAACTGTCAATGTTACCATGATTTAAATGAACCCGCACACCACGCTGAAATGTTTTCTTATACAGGTAGATTCCTTTTTTTGAGTTGGTGTTATTTGTTTAAAGCTATTCATGCATTGCTAACCATTTAAATGTTCAAATTCAAAAAAACAAAACCATTTGAACTATGAAATGAAAATGTTATCAGACTTTTATAATGAAAGATGAACTTACAATGGCCACAAAACAAAAGCGAGGAAACTCCGAACGTCTTCAGCCCAACACCTCAACACGGGAGACAACATAAGTTACACAATGTTTTTATGCTTCTTTCAATCATTATATGATAAATTTCATACCTTACATGATAAATGTCATATCTTACACGAAATTAATGTTTTACTATTTGTAAATTCAGATGGAGAAACCACAATTATCTGCCCAGGAGACGCATGTGTCGCGTGATGTGTTGGCACGAAGACCTACCAGACATCTTGTTGTTCAAAGAGTGCATCATTTCCATCATTAGGCACCCCCGACGGTTATTTGTCTATACCTTAGACGTGCGGGATTTTATGGAGTCGCTATGTGCGACTTCAAGACCATTGATCACCATTTGATTGCTGCATTAGTTGAGAGATGGTAGCTAGAGACACACACATTTCATCTTCCAGAGGGGGAGATGACCATCACTTTAGAGGATGTCACCTACATGTTGGGGTTACCCATCTATGGACATGCAATTACGGGTGCCAGTAGTGGCGACTGGGCTGTAGTCATATAGAGACTACTAGGCATTGACGTCGACGGCGCACGAGGTGTTCTCTAGGGTTCGCGCTTACGCATGAGGTGTCTTGATCAACATTTTGACGTCATTCCTGATGATGCAGACGAGGAGACGCTTATTCAGCACACACGTGCATACATTTTGCAGCTGCTCGGAGGCATCTTGTGCGTCGACTACTCTACCGCTTTGATACACATGATGTACCTCCCATTACTTGAGGATATGGATCAGACGACTACATACAGTCGGGGGTCCGATGTATTAGCACATTTTTACAAATCACTTTGTACCAGTTGTCAGGTAGATTCACATCAGATTGCAGGTTGCATGGTGTTAGTACGGATGTGGGCCTGAGAGCGTTTTCCTCGCATCGCTCCTCGAGCCATCGCACCACTTACAACAGAGCTATTTCAGGACTGTCCTCAAGGACGATGGTATTTCTGCGTCATTACTTTCAGTTATTTAGTACTTTTGTTGTTGGTTTTTATAAACTTACCGTATATTAATCTTTTTTAACTAGGTGGAGTCAGTCTCAGAAGTATGCACATACTCTGAGACATAGTGTGCATAACTTCCGACAGATATTTGACACCATGGTGCCAGTTGATGTAAGTTAAACAGTACTTTCTTATAATCAAATTTGTTTTGTTATCACTATTTTAAGTTATTTCAATATAATCTCAGTAACATTTTCATTCTAATATATGACTCGTTTTTTTTGTGTTTACATTTCAGGTTTCATGGACTTCGTATACCGGTCATGTCTACGCATCACTTCTACCCTACTGCACAGCTAGGGTTGGAGATCATGTTATAGTGGTGTCACTCATCCACTTCCACATCATTGAGTGACACTAGCCAGACCGGGTCATGCGCCAGTTCGGTTTCATATAGCATATCCCCATGCCACCAGGACAGCTTGTCGATTTACATACGATTGTGCTTACAGGTAGACAAACGACAAACTGGTGGCAATTTCATGCATTTTATATCGATTTGTGGGACACACGTGCCAGATTTAGTATCATTCCATTTGGATATACCACAGCACGCAGTCAGTTATCTGCTCAGGGGGATTATGCAGATTGGTATCGACGTCACACCATCATCACCTTACACGTCAGAGGATTGACATTCAGCAATTGGTATGTTTACTAAGAGTTATTATTTTTGTTTAACTCATTTTTTGTATTAATTTGAATGTTATTTCATTTGCAGGCAGACGCCATTGGTCATCTTGCAATACCACACAGCCTCAGGAGGATGCATATATTAGGCGGGATGTAGATCATCGGGATGTGTTGGCTCTCCTCGATCATCTCTGGTTGATACGTGACAGTATTTTTGATGAGGAGCCACAGGAATATCTCGATCCATATCATCCACTTAAAGCTCATGAGGATGACGATGTCCCTGCTATGTATGCTGAGGACGATGCACTGCCACCACCGCTGTCAGCTGGACGATAGAGACGAGCACATCAGGAGGGGTAGAGGCGACGACATCGACATCTGAGAGCGGCTCCTGTAGATGTCGCCACACCACAAAGAGAGGATTCGGCCCAACCGACTGATGATATTGCACTGCAGGGAGACACTTATATACCACAGATGTCATCTCCACAGATTACTATGGACTTCGATCTGGGTGCGGTCACACAACTTATGGCGGCCCCCCCTCCCGGCGAGGCCTTCTTCAGTGCCTCATTTATACCATTTATAGGAGCTTCAGAGTCATATGGTGTCCCATATGATTTTGGGTCGTCCTCCTCACATGGTTTTGGTCAATCCTCTACACAGCACCATGTAGAGGCACCAGAAGCATCGGAAGAGGAGGAACTCGCAGCTAGGACACCGGAGCGACACAAACGTCGAACGCGGAGAGGACGTGAGATTCAGAAGCCGCGTTGTGGTACCGAGGGGCATCGTCATTGATGTTTCAGATGTCATGTTGTATATATTAAAAAACGTATTTAATATGATAAGTAATTGTTGTTTAAGACAAATCACAAGAAAATCAAAAATATTGTACTTACAAATTAATTTAAATTAACTATTAATAATTTATATATTTTCAAAGTCTCATAATTGTAACATTATTATGTTTCATGTATGTGACTTTAGAAGCGTATAAATTATACAGTACAAGTACAATCTAAATAAAATTTGTCACACAGACTAAACATATAATAATTTATTGAAAAATAAAAGGAAAATAAACATATAGTAAACAAAAAATATTTTACATGACAACTTAAATATTTAAAAATACTATATTTATAATTATATATTTTTCAAAATATTTCTAAATGTAAATTACTAATTAGTAATTAAATAATTAATAATTAACCATCAATAATTAATAATTATAATGACGAATAATAATTAATAATTATATTACTAATTAACTAATTAAATATTGTATAATTAATAATTATATTAACAATTAACATATTAATTATTAGAAAATTAAAAATTATATAATTAATAAATATATTACTAATTAACTAATTATTTATTAAATATTTTGTATATGTTTAATCCATATTTTAAGTTTCATTTATATTTAGTTAATATTTTATAGTATTTCAAAGTCACGTTCTTGAAACATTTTTATCTTTCAAGTAGGTGGATTTGAAATCTTATAAATTATTTTTGAGCAACATTGTTTACGAATTTCTTTTTATTTTCAACTATTTATTATATGTTTAATCCATATCTTAAGTTTCATTTATATTCGTCTTATAGTTTATATTTTATATTCTTTCAAAGTTACGTATTTGAAACATTTTTAAGTTTCAAATAGGTGGATTTGAAAGCTTATAAATTATTTTTGATGAACATTGATTACGAAATTCTTTTTATTTTCAACTATTTATTGTATGTTTAATCCATGATTTAAGTTTCATTTATATTGGTCATATAGTTTATATTTTATAGGTTTTCAAAGTCACATACTTGAAACATTTTTAAATTACAAGTAGGTGACTTTGAAAACTTATGATTTTTTTATCAACATTGTTTACGAAATTCTTTTTATTTTCAACTATTTCTTATATGTTTAATCCATATTTTAAGTTTCATTTATATTACTCTTATAGTTTATATTTTATAATCTTTCAAAAACACTTGAAACATTTTTAAGTTTCATGTAGGTGGATTTGAAAGCTTATAAATTATTTTTAGTCAATATTGTTTACGAAATTCTTTTTATTTTCAACTATTTATTATATGTTTAACAATATTTCAAATTTATAAGCTTTCAAATAATACTGTTGTTATTAACAATTTATTACACGTTTAACAATATTTCAAATTTATTTATAAATAAATACTTATAACTATATAAATATAGATGAGTAATTATAGATTTAAAATTATATATATATATATATGTAAAAATATATAATTATAAATATATAAGTATAAATATAATTACAATATAATTATACATATATATATTTATTTACATATGAATATTTAATATATTTATAAATAAATTTTAAATATATATGTAACAATATTTTCAAAATTATATATTTGTAAATATATTTATATTTATATAATTATAAATATTTATCTATAAAGATAGGTTTATAATTATATAATTACAAATATATTTTTTATTTAAATATATAAATAAAACATACACAAAATCGGCAAAAAAAAAAGACAAACACAAAGCGCCACTTGAAGTGGCGCTTTGTTATTTTATACTTATTAATTATTTATACTTATTAATAAGTATAATTAATAAGTAATTTTAATTAATAAGTATGATTAATAAGTATTTATACTTAATAAGTATAATTAATAAGTATTTATACTTAATAAGTATAATTAATAAGTATAAATAATTAATAAGTATAAATAACTAATAAGTGTTAATTATAAATATATAAGTATTTATTTATTAATAATTTATAAATAAATATATAATTATAAGTATTTATTTATTAATAATTTATAAATAAATATATAATTATAAGTATTTATTTATTAATAAATATATAAGTATTTATAATTATTTATAATTATAAATATATTTTTTATTTAAATATACTTATATAAATATATATTTGTAATTATATTTATTAATTATAAATGTTTATACTATTATATTTATAATTGTAAATATATATTTATATAAATAGATCCTTATTTATAATTATATATTTAAAATTATATTTATAAATATATAATCACAATTCCTTAGATTTATTTATATTTAAATATATTTATATTATACATCGTTATTTATTATTGTAAATATATATTTATGTATTTATAAATATAATCTTAAATACATATTTATAAATTAAAATTTATTTATTATTTATATGTAAATATATTGTAAATATAGATTTATTATAAATATATATAATAAGTAATCGGGTGGGAAAAAAAAACAAAAAACGAGGGTTTTTATATCAAAGCTTCACTTCAAGTGGTGCTTAATAGACCCATTTCTCTAAATAAAATCAACCTAAACCCATTAGAAAAAAAACCTTATCTCTAAATCGTCCATTGTTTAAAGTTCAATCTATTAATAACATATATATTTTTTTATATGACATTTGGTCAAAAAAAAAAAAAAGATTGTGTCAGACCGGCAGTTCTCGTCCGAGGGTTCCCCAATAAAAAAAAACAATTATTTTGACCGAGCGGCGTGGGTTAATCACACGGCGATTTCCGACACCGAGCAAAGTTTTATTGAACCCTAAATTGGACCCCATCACGCAACCGTCGTCTCTCCCCTTCTTTGAAATTCCAAGAGCTCTAAGCTGCGGAGATTGGGAAGCAGGGAAAAGTTTGGCAACACCTGCGGGCACGGCACAGCAGCCACGGCACAGCAGCCACATGTGGTCTGGAGACCTTTCTCTTTCGTCTCCTCTACTTCATCCTTCCCTCTGGTTTAAAAAACCTTGCAAGCCCTTGAACACCCTCCCCCAAATAGCAATGGTCCTTCATTTCACACTCGCCTCCGAGTTCGCACCTTTCTTACTTGTACCTCCTCGTTTCTTCAAGTAATGGGCTTTCAGAGCCTCGTTGGTTCACATGAACAGCCCGAGAGGCAAAAGCATACTTGACTGATCAAAACGAAGAACCTGGAGGCTGTGAAGAAGGGGAAGAAGAAGAACAAGAAGACGGGATGTTGCATCATCAGCGTCATCATCAATGGGGGAAAAATACTGACGCGAGTTATGAAGGAGAAAAGAACTCACAGCCTGCTTATTTTTGTAAGAGAAGCAGACTTAAGCTCGTGTTTTTCCTATCACTTTCGCTTCTCTGTTGCTACCTGGTTCTGTCCGCCCAGATCTTCACATATCCATCCTTTTCTTTCTTAAGTAAGTCTTTCCCTCCCTGCACCCTCCGCTTCCTCTGCCATCTGCCATCTATTTATGAAACTTCCTTTTCGATTACTCACGTACATTTTTGGTTTCCACAGATACTTTTGGGGTTGAAAATGGAGGCAAGCTTGTTGACATGCACGCTGTTTGTGCCTCAATGTTTGATGGTTAGACATTCAGTGAAGATATTTTTTTATAGCTTTTTCTATCACTTACCATCTCAATTGTTAGGATTAATTTTGTTTTCCTAATCTCATTTAGGAACCATTTGTTGTGATCGAAGCGGAATGCGGTCTGATATATGTTTTATGAAAGGGGATGTAAGGACGCATTCATATTCATCTTCAGTTTTCCTTTACAGTTCTAAAAATTCCACTGTCTCCCTGAATTCTCTTAAGAACATGACTCAAGAGGAGGAGCCAAAACTACAGCTCCACCATGAAAAGATCAAACCCTATACCAGGAAATGGGAAACCAGCATCTTGGACACCATTACTGAACTAGATCTCGTTTCATGGAGATCTCATATGGGTGCAGTTCACCACCCATGTGAAGTTCATCATGATGTCCCTGCAATATTCTTCTCAACCGGAGGCTACACGGGTAATCTCTATCATGAATTCAATGATGGAATCATCCCTCTTTACATTACTTCTCAGCATATGAACAGACGGGTTGTCTTCGTCATTCTTGAATACCATGAGTGGTGGCTTTCTAAGTACGGTGATGTGGTTTCACAGCTATCAGATCACCCGCCTGTAGATTTTAACGGTGACAAGAAGATCCATTGCTTCCCAGAAGCCATTGTTGGTCTAAGAATCCATGATGAACTCACTGTTGACTCTTCATTGATGAGGGAGAACAAGGGCATCCAAGATTTTCGAAATCTCCTAGACAGGGCTTACTGGCCTCGAATCAGAGGTTTAATTGAAGAGGAGAAGGAAACAAGTTCAGCACCGAACATCTCATCAAAAGTGGAAAACTCGGTGCAAGACAAAATCGTTTGGAAGCCTAAACTGGCGATTCTGTCTCGAAACGAATCACGAGCAATAACTAATATGGATTCCATTGTTAAAATGGCAGAGGAGATTGGCTTCCAAGTTGAGATCTTGCACCCCGAGCGGACAACAGAATTGGCAAAGATCTATCGGGTGCTTAATTCAAGCAGTGTGATGATGGGTGTCCATGGTGCTGCCATGACACATTTTCTGTTCTTGAAACCCCGTTCTGTTTTCATCCAAGTGATTCCTCTTGGTGTGGATTGGGCAGCTGAGACATATTTTGGGGAACCTGCTAGGAAGCTTGGGTTGAAGTATATTGGCTATAAAATCCTGCCCAGTGAAAGCTCATTGTATAGCAAATATGACAAGGGCAATCCTATTCTGAGTGACCCTCAAACTGTGGCCAAGATGGGATGGGAATTCACTAAGTTGATCTATTTGGATGAGCAAAATGTAAAGCTGGAGTTGAGAAGATTTAAGAAGCCCTTAGTTCGTGCCTATGAACACGCAAGCTCTCATTCAATGTGAAAATTTCATATAATCTCCAGTCAACATAACACTTTCCCTGTAATCATAATGTGAGTGCTATACTTGTTCTTCAGATGTTATGATTGGGTTTTGTGGGGAATTTTAGGTTGGAAAGATGGTTAAACAGAGGCAGGTGATATCACAATTTGTATTTTTTTCTTCTATACATTAATTGGTATCCACAAACAGAAAAGATCCTTCCTGTAAATAAAGACGGTTTGGTTCATTTTTGTATTCATCTTTACATCTTTTTGAAAAATGTTGACTCTGTTGTTTGTGCCATCACATTGTTTTTTTGATTGGGAATAATATATTATGAGCCACTTTTTTAAGCCTGATAATAACCTAGACTCTGATATCATGTCAAGATCTTTTGCAAGACTATTCGAGCCTCGTCTTCCTTCCATTTTGGACTGTCACAGTCCATTCATGATATTTTTTAAGGCTCTTCTTTGAGTTCCTTAATCTATTTTCATCAGTACACACAGGGCACCCTTTGTTTAAGGGCTCTGATACAGATTTTTCCCAGCAGCCTGGGATTCCGTAAGGAGCAAATGGTCTGACTCATTGATTCCCACAGACGGGGCACTACTGAGACTCAAATTTTAAGATCAAATGGCTAGACTCATCTTAATGGATCAAAATGAAGCAATTTCCTGAAACAATGCCCGACCAAGCTTAGTCTCTGGAAAGAGTAGCTTTATGAGATTTTGGAATCAAATTCCAGTATAGCTTGTTGTTTGGTATTCCCTTCAAACTGTGTCCTATGTGTTTATCATATCTAGCTTGTTACATATAAATCACACAAGGGTTTCGATATCTCTTTAGTAAGAAAATCAATAAGTTGTTATCTTGTTTGGATGTGGTCATATGGTTTCCATCAGTTTTTTATTTTTTTTAAAAATATACTGGTCTCACTTAGAGCTTACAGATGATTACCAGTCTCTCATAGTTGGCAACCCTGGAAGGGAAGCTCTTTGTGCATTACAAAGGCATTCTCATAAAAAATGAAGATTCCTTCTTAGAAGCTGGAATATGAGGATTTTAGGAATCCAAATGTCATATGATTTCATTTCATTTTATTGCACTTCATTTTATTCCCTCTAAAAAACATCTCCAACGCCCTTCATCTAACTTTTGAACTTTTTTCCCTTGAAAAATAAAAATGATAATAAATTCCACATCCTATCTATTATTTGCCCTTGTTAGATTTTAATTAATTTTAAAATATTAATTTTGTTTTATTTTAAAAAGGCAAGGGATTGGAGCCTTGAAATCTCATTTTCATTTGCGTTTTTTCATTGCGTTTTCATTGTAAAAGTATGCTGATTGTGGTTTTTTTGATGGAATTTTGTTGAGTTTGTAAAATGGAGTTGGACCGGAACTTTTTGGAAAAAAGGAACCAAGTTGAAGCCAAACATGCCTTGGGGCTGAGACAAAATGCTGGTGACACTGCTGATGATGGGACATGGGGAGCTCCACGCTGAAGTCAACCCCATTTTAGGAGATCATAGGGGCCGGATGCGTTAGATTAGTGCATGCGGTAGCTTGGCTACAGAAGGCGAAACACAGGTTTGTGAAGCTCATGTCAGATTAAAGAGAACAGTGTCGGGTTCACATCAAATTAAACGAGCGAGAGCTTGGCTTATGGTAGAATAGATGGAAGTAGTGAATCCTTTGCGTAGGAATAACACACAGATTCTGGGGCTTGGATAAGATTTGACTGTTTTTGAAAGCTATGGCCGAAGACTTTGCGTGATCTTTTCAATTAAAACTCTACCACGATGATTTCAGGAGCCTCCATGCCGTGGTGGGTGTGGGCTGTAAATAGAAGATTGTTAAATCAGGTTTTCAAATTAAAATCTTGTTTTTTTTTTCATGAAAATTTAATTGTTTTATTACTATGCAAATTATTCGTCTGGGCTCTGTGTGTGTGTGTTTTCTAATTCCTGGCGATCCTTTTTTTGCTGCTGCCTGCCCGCTCCTCACTTCCTCACTTGCCGCACGACCCGATTTTAGTGCGATTTGTTGTGCCTGCCTTGATCTTCTCGATCCTTTGGTGCTCCCTCGATCGTCCACGTGTCCGCCTCGCCTGTCACACCTCTCTGTCTGTTGCCTCACCTCTGCTTCGATCTTGCTGCACCTTTGTTATTGAATGCGACTCTTGATCATCTCAATGGGGTTCTTTGTTTCAACATTCATCGTTTGAAGAGATAGCTTGAGAGAGAGGAGCTCTGACGCTCTTTGTTTGTGGTCCTGCATGCCCCTGCGGTGATCCCCTGTGGTGGAGTGCTCACCTCTTGTGAGCTTTATTCGAACATGACGCCTTAAAGAAGTACTAGCCTCGGAAACTCTGATGATCTTCAATAATTTCTTCTTGGGTTTTTGGTGCAGGCCTAAGTATGGAAGGCTATATTTCTTTTTTTTGTTTCACCTCTGTGTTGTATTTCTTTCTTTCTTTCTTTATGGTTAGAGTGTTGAGGTTGCGTGCGTGAGTCCGTCCTGCTTGGAGGTGTATGCTACCATTTTCGGCTTGGGTTCACTGTGAGTCTTGCAGTGGCGAGAACCTCATGCACAAATAGTTTCTGTGGTCCGCATGCGTTGTCTCTCAGCTTTACTTTCTCTGTTGTATGTTTGTTTGTTCTATAATATTAAACGTTGTGGTAGTGTTCTTGTCGTGGCTTAGGATCAAAGTGGTTCGAATCACGTAAATCTTGTTACTTTCCTGCAATTTTCTTTTATGTTTCACTCATTCTTGTTTCTGCCTTGCTTCTGTCTTCATTCTTCTTCCTTCCTTTCTTTCAGCATCATCAAACCGATTCCTCGCTTCTCTTCTGTTAGCATCGAACCACCTTCATTGGATCTGTTTCGATATTAACATTTGGTATTAGAGCCTGTAACCAGTTTAATCATGTCGTTTGTTAAGTTTGAAGTTGAAAAATTTGGTGATGAGAACGATTTTAGTACGTGGAGAGTTAAGATGCTTGCACTGTTAGTTCACAGTGGGCTAGTGGATGCTTTGCTTGGCTTCAAGAAACCCGTAGTGACTGTCTGTTGATGGCCAGTCTGCTACCACATATGTTGATGTCGAATCTAGTATTCTTGAAAAGGCTCAATGTACGCTTCTCTTAACCCTAAGAGACAAAGTCTCATGTGAAGTCGCCCATGAAACAGCTGCTAAATCCATTTGGCTTAAACTAGAACATTTTTATATGATCAAAACATTGCTTGGTCGTTTGTATAAAAAAAAATACAATTGTATACTTTCAAAATGACCATTGGCTCTTCTGTGCGTGTTCATATTGACGAGTTTAATAAAGTCCTTCTAGATGTAGTTAATATAGATATTGAAGTTAAGGATGAAGATCAGACATTAATTTTTCGAACCTCCCTTGACGATTCTTTTAATTCATTAAAGGATTCCATGATGTATAGTAGAGATTCAATTACCATAGAAGAGATGAAGTCTGTTGTGTTGTCTCACGATCTTTAAACACATGGTTTGAAGGAAGAACTTATTGATGTTAAGAGTGAACCACAATTGATGCATGTTAAGGGTCAAATGCAAAATAATAATAAAAATAGGAAAGATAAGAATCAGTTTAAGAACTTCCAGTGTTTTGAGTGTGACAAGATCAACCATATTAAAAGTCACTATCCTGATTTTAAAAATAAAGACAATATGACCCATGCTCATGTGGTATGCCCTGGGTTCACCACAACATATGTTCTTTAATTGGAGTCTCTGTTTTGTGATCCTAGCACTGGTCCTGCTTGTGTTTGTAGGGGAACCCGATTGGAAGAGAGTGTTTTAGGGTTGGTCTAAGCTGGTCGGGATTAGGTGGAGATCTTTCTCCTGTCGACTTCCTGTTTTTTGGTTGCTGTGTGATCTACTGCTTTTCACTGTTGCATTATTTGAGCTTTTATTTGTTGAGTTTTCATGTTCACTATATTTTACCTCCGAGGAAGAGCGTGTATTTGCAGGTCTTGGAATGTTCGAGAGTACCTCAAGCTTCGTTGGAGATTTAGGTATTGTTGGTAATTTCTGGTTTAATGTTGTTGTTTAGTTTTGCAATTTCTAAGAATGTTTAACCTGTTTGATAACAATAGATGGGTAGTACACGTAGAACATGTGCCACTCTCGACACATGCTAAGTGGCATTAATGCTGGTTGAATATTTTGTAGACTTAGGTATCTCTGGATTAGAAACCTACCCAAACTACTGATAGGCTAGGGATAGATAGGTTGCAAGAACACCACCTGTAATTTTGTTTTCATTTTATTTTGAAAAGGTGAAGATTTGTTAAATCAGGTTTTCAAATTAAAATCTTGTTTTATTTTTTTCATGAAAATGTAATTGTTTTATTACTATGCAAATTATTCTTCTGGGCTTTATTCTATTTGTGGGCCTCCGTTTGGGCTTATGGCATCGTTGGGCATTCATTTGTGCTTTGGGATTTGGGGGTGGCCTGGCTTCGTTGGCCTGCTCCTGCCTCCCTTCCTCTTGTGCTCCTGACCGTTGATGAGGTATGATCCGACGGTTTTGCTTTTGGGTGTTTGTGTTTCCTAATTCCTGGCGATCCATGTTCATTGCTGCCTGCCTGTTCCTCGCCTTCCACATGTCCTAGTTTTAGCGTGATCAGTTGCGTTTGCCTGATCTTCTCGATCCTTCGGCTCTCCCTCAACTGTCCACGTGTCCGCCTCACTTGCCGGGCCTGTTAGTCCGTTGCCTCACCTCTTCCTCGACCCTGCTGTGCCTTTATTACTGGGCGCGACCCTTGATTATCTCAGTGTGGTTCTTTGATTTCCTTTGACATTCTCCGTTCACAGAGATAACTCGAGAGAGAGGAGTTTCACGCTCCTCATTCGTGGTCCTGCACGCCCTTGTTTCGGTGATCCCCTCCAGTGGAGAGCTCACCTCCCGCGATCCTTGCTCGACCGTGACGCCTTCAAGAAGTACTAGCCTTGGCAGCTCTGTTGATCTTCTCCAGCAACCCCTTCTCCGGTCCTTGGTGTAGGCTTGAGTTTGTAAGGTTGTATTTGTTTTGTTGCTTCGGCTTTGTGTCGTATTTATTTATTTCTTTACGGTCTGAGTGTTGGGGTTGCATGCTTGACTCCGTCCTGCTTGGAGGTGTATGCTACCATCTTCGACTCAGGTTCACTATGAGTCCTTGAGTGTCAAGGACCTCATGCATGGATATTTTATGTAGTGTGCTTGTGTTGTCTCTCGGCTTTACTTTCTCTATTATATGTTTGCTTGTTTTTCATAATAATAAACGTTGCAGTGATGTTCTTGCCATGGAGTAGGACCAAACTGGTTCGAACCATGTAAATCCCTATGTTAATCGTCACTTTCCTTCAATTTTCTTTTCGGTTTTGTTTGTTTTTGTTTTCGTCTTGCTTATGTCTTCATTCTTCTTCCTTTCTTTCTTTTGGCATCGTCAAACTAATTCCTCGATTCCATTCTGTTAGCATCAGACCGTCTTCATTGGATTTTTTTCGATATTAAAAAATATGGTGTTGAATTTTAGGGAACTTTTTCACTTGTTCTGATTATTTTTTGTACAGAACACCCCTATTGATAGTTATTGGCTTCCGACCCTTTGTAAAGTTGAGCCTTCTATTTCACACTTCGTCTTGTTGGGTGGAATTGGGTAAAAATGTTAGTGACCATGTGCCCTTTCACAACACATCATATTAAATCTTCTAGAGTAGAATTATGATTTCTACAGACAACCCACGTGAATTGAACCCCCAACCCCAATGATCTGATTGAGTGACCAAACCACTGGAACACCAGGGGGGGCACTTGTTTTGAATTCTCTTAGTCTCTTCAAGTTATTATATGTTTCCTTTCAATTCCAAAACATTACTTTTCAACATTTCAACCATTGATTAAAGTAAATCATTTTTTCTTTAATTGTTATTTTTCTCTTGTCTCTTTCTTTCTTTCCATAACTTGCTTCTTAAGATGGTTTAGTCATGTGTGATGGAGTTCTCTACCATGCATGGCTGATCTGCTTAAGGGTTGATAAATCAATAGTAGAAGGATGTGTGCGCAAATTCTTTACTAATTTCATTCATGAAGGAGTCTTTTTGATTAGGAATAGTCTTGAAACTTAAAATCATCATATTTGTCAGGACCCGTCCCAGTGGGGCTCGCGCCGCGACTCCCGAAACCCGCCTCCAATAGGCCAGGGGCTGACGACTAGCACCGAGTAGGCATAATACTAACATGAGAGACATTGCCTAAGTACCTGCACACACACACACACACACACACACACATCTCCAAGCCCACAAATGCTGAAATGTAAAAAACCATTGAGGAACAAAATGCATGCATACATCTAAACCCAACCAACAAAGTATGATAGGAAGTAAAGTACTGAAAGTAAACTGGGCCAGAATACAAGCCCACAAAAAAAACAAGAGTTTGAAAACTACAAAGTCCAACCTGTAAATACAAAGAGGTACTGAGACTGCTGCTCGTAGCAGTAGGAACATGTAACGACCCAATATTTTTTAAAAGGAAATTCATTTCTTATAAATATGTCATAATCACATGAAATCACAACATGATTAACTACTAAGTGCTATGTGAGTCTTAAAACATAAGTTTGTCACTTTTGTGATGTGAATTTCAAAAATTCGACATACACAGTTGCGATCAATAAGTTATTTAGAGCCCAATAAGAAAAAACTTAATTTTTGGTGAATAGTAATCTACCCTTATGAATAATAACATATCCTTATGAATAGTGATATACTCTAATAAATAGTAACCTTACTTATGATAGTATATAAATAATATTCAAGTGTAAGTACGATATATCTATGCTTTAAAATAAGTAAACAAATGTTTTAAAACTCTTGTTTTTAGAATAAATTATGATTTTAATTAAATATTAAATTAATAATATTTAGAAAATTATTTTTGAAAAATGGACTTCATTTTTGGATTCTACACGTCGAAAAATGGTTGGGGTAAATTTTTGGGATTTTTCTGAAATACTTGAATTTTTGATGAATAGTGAAATACCATAATTTACAAAATAAGCTAAATAAGCTAATTATAGAGTCATGCATGATGTTCTGCTGATGTAAGCCCAATTGGTTCAGTATCACATGATAAAATTACTATTCTTGGTCTAGGAATACTCACTATTCCTTGTCTTGAGGAGATATAATAAATTAATGAATTTTATATTAAGAAACCCCCTCTCTCCTCCACTATAAAACCTCCTCCCACTCCCCATTCCATTCACTCCTCTCAAGCCTTGTGCCTTCTCCAAATTCTGTCCAAATACCTTCCCAACCTCCTCCCCCACATCCATCAAGCCTTGGTCTCATAAAAAGACCAAAACCTCTCCTTAAGGAGGTTCTCAAGGAAGTTTGGTTCAAGAGGTAAATTCCTCTTTTCAATTCTTTGTCTTTCCTTTCAAGTTCTTTTGTTTTCTTTTCCTATTACCTCTCCTTATCCACATTTTTTGATGACTCTAGTACCTTATATGTATTGGAATGTTGTCATGATAATGGAATAAGTTATCATCATCTCCTCCTTTTTACGTTCTTTTATACTAGTAGCAAGAACACCATCTGAGATGTGTCAATTTTCCACATTCAAGGATGATGGACCTTTGATTTCTATTATCATTCTCAATTATGGTCATGAAACCATTCTTGTTATGGTTGAACCAAATTATTATATATAATATAACCTATTTAAGATTCTGTAATCCCTTTGTACAAATGATATTAAGTTATAAAGAAAAATGAGTTCGTTGTAATCAAAACCCACAAAATTAACTGAAACAATTATCATTAAAGTTCTATATAATAATTCATCCTCTTTCCATGTAACCAAGTTATATAAATGACCAATAACACCTATTTATGTGCATAAATAATATATAATTTGAATTATGGAGATTTAAATCCATTCCACATACTTAAAAACAAGTGAACTGAAGATTAAAATAAAGAAAATGAACACTCTGAAGCGACGAAATTCAATACAATAACTTATCAATAAGAACATAAATGAACTAACCAGAATTATGATAAACTAAATACATGTCTAATAGGTTCTTAAATAAGTTATTAATAAGTATAATTTCATATTCCAGGAGCTTAAGTTCGAGAGAGGAACACGTTCAGAGTTAAGGTAAGGGTTTTTTTACCCGAACTTCCATTTTTATTCAGGTTACTTTCATTTGTCCAATTAACTCAATGAAATTATTATGTATTCTTATGTACTGCCAATAAATTCTGTTTGGGTATTATATATATGTACACCAACCAGAATACTTCCTTATTTTATGGATAGTTACATGTTTTAGAAGGAACTTTCAAAATTGATTTCAAAATACAAACCCGATTCAAGGGAATATCTCAACTTCTTACCTATTTTCAAGGGAAATCTCTAATCTGTTTTTGGAAACCATTATATTTATAAAATCACTCATTTTATTATGAAAATAATATCTTACTTCACTTGTGGTTTTATACAAATATTTTTCCAAAAGAACTCTTCTTTTCAAATAAAAGAGCATTTATCTCAAGATTGCTAAATGATTTTATAAGAGTATTTTCATTTGATTCGACACTCTTATTGTTTCTTATGTATTATTGGGTTTAATCATTTATGAAGTCATCTACCATATTTTATTTAATGGTTTATGACTAACTCTATTGTGGATGAACTATTCTAAAACCATTCTCCATATTACTCGGAATGATTAGTGTTTTATGTTTAATGATTGGGGTAAGTTAGTTACATTTCATATGATAGTTTCAATATGAATGTATATGTTGTTTATGTTTATCTCCGCTCATATGAGGAATGCATTGGACTTATTATGTGACTAGTGGGGCCCGCTATAGCCCCTCGATGCATCGGTAGGTCTCATGAGACAAACTATGGTCTTGGCACGAGGTCTTAACAAAATGATTATTTATGGTCCTAGCACGAGGCCTGTATGATATGGTTATGATGTCTGACATATGCACTTCCCTCATTATGTTGCTAGTATTTGAAGTTCATGCGGTTATTCGACTAGTAGAATACTCATGATTATGTTTTGTTATGACATTATTTACTCAGCTAATATTTCTGCCATAATGTGTTCAAGTTCATTATTAAAGGTATTAGTTTTCAATTATTCACCATGTCTTATGTTTATGATATCTTCCACTATATTGCTTAATCTGACTGAGAATTTGAGCTCACCCCTTTCTTATGTTTCTTTTTCTTAGGGTATGAAGAAGTAAATTATGAGTGACTTTCAAGCATAATCTAGGAGGCCTGGATGTTTTGAATAATTTAGTGTTGTTTTTTTTCCTTTAAATATGTAAAGTCGAACTTATGTATGTATCTTGTTTCCAATAATACTAAAATACTCGATCCTTTAGGATTCATATTCCTTGTATGTATTCCAATGTAATCAAATAAGGCACTGAATCTAGGCAACTGGGGTTGGGTCCTTACAGTTGGTATCAGAGGAAGTTTAGTAGAAAACTTGGAAATTAGATTTAGAAAATGTAGATTAGGGAAGGGTCCCTAAGATAGTCTTTGAGGATAAACATACAAGAACGTCCTGGTATTCTGGTAAGGAATAGATTATGTGGATCATTCAAGCAATACATCTCTGTCTGGATACGAGTAGGTAGAGGTGACTCTGACACAGATATACCTAGGAGTGAAAGCTCTGACAAGGAGTTTTGGGCTTGACCTGGGGTATCCTGGTATATGACAACGGGCCTTGCTGCACTATTGGTTACAACACTCCCAGATGATATGCTTAGGATAATTCACGTTTTCTTTACAAGCCATTATGAAGGATTTAAATGTAAATTTTTCCTCAAAGATACCATGTTTATGATTAAGAGGTTAAATATGTGTAGAATTACAATTTATACTAAGTATTTTTCTACATTGAGATTATAAATTATGATTCATATCCTAATATAGTGTATGCCATTATTTAGAAATGACGCATAGTGGAAGGAATGGAAACTGCACGAATGCACGTGTCCCCCTGTAGGGATTTTCCTCCAACGCAAGATAATGATGTTGGCTCGGGTGCTGTGACTGGTGCCGAGCAACTCATAACTATACTGAGACAACTTACTCAGGTTATGTATAATAACCTTACCCGTATGAAGCATCCATATCCACCACGTGGAGGAGCCATACTATATCTCTTTATGCGACAACCACCTCCATCATTTAACGGGATTACAAACCCGTTTGTAGCAGAGCAATGAATATGTTCCCTTGAGAAGATATTTCTCACTTTGGGATGTAATGAAAGAGAGAAGGTTTTCATGGTAGTATATCATCTATCGGGAGATGCAGACCAGTGGTGGTCATTAATTCAAAACACAAAGGAGGAGGAAGAGATAAAAGAGATGGAATGGAGGGATTTTAAGGAAATTTTCTTAGAAAAATATTTCCCTCATGAGCAGCGGGCAGATATGGAGAGACAATTCTTGAATCTGAGGCAGAAGGAGGATGAAAATATTTCCAAGTATGAATCCAACTTCACAAGGTTAGCAAGACATGCTGTGGACTATATACGAAATCCAAGGAGAAAAATTGATCGATTCTTTGATGGCCTAAAGACATTCCTCCGGCGGGCACTGGTATCCCAAATTTTTTCATCATATGAGGATATAGTTTCATGTGCTATCAAGACAAAAAAATAATTCTCTAAGTCTTATGACTTTAAGGGAAAGTAAGAGAAGAAGAGGGCTACTGAAATCTCTGGGAAAGGAAACAAGGAAACTGGGAAGAAGGGAAGAGTTGAATTTTCACCCTGTGATAATTATGGAAAGAAACACCTTGGTGACTTCTTAAAGGGAAAAGGAGTATGCTTCAAATGTGGACAGAAAGGCCATCTTGCTGGTGATTTTAAGGGAAAGAAGGAGGATAATGATGTTAAATGCTATAATTGTCGGGATATGGGACACTATGCTAATGATTGTCTAAAGCGTCAAGGAAACATGACATAGAAAAGGCCAAGGGAGCAGGGACAAGCTTATGCGATCACAACTACTGATATTGAAGTTCCTAATGATGTGGTGTCATGTACTTTAATCATTTCCTCAAATTTAGCCAATACTTTATTTGATTCTGGATCATCACATTCATTTATATCTTTCCAGTTTGCCAAGAAAATTAGATATGTCCAATTTAATTTAATAAAGGAGTTATCAGTCAAAACTCCTAGTGGATGTATCATTGCAACAAAGACATGTCTATTAGTCCCCCTCGTGACACATAAACGTGCTTTAGTTGCTAACCTTATCATCATAACAATGGTTGAATATGATATAATTATCGGTATGGATTGACTATCAATTTATGATGCGAAGATCTATTGTAAGAGGAAGGAAGTTACAATCTTTGAGAATGGTATAGAATCCCTTATCTTTAGAGCAGAAACCTCTCCATCTGATTCTCATCTAGATCCACCCCAAGTAGCTCAACTAAATTCAATTATTGGGGAGGAAGAGAATGAAATAAATATGGGCGAGGAAAATAATGTTCAAATAGAATATGTACCCATTGTGCAAGAATGTATTGATGTCTTTCTAGAGGATTTACCTGGACATCCTCCAGAGTGGGAAATTGAGTTTTCTATTGACTTAATTCCTGGTTTAAGGCCTATATCAAAGACCCATTATAGAATGGCCACTGTGGAGTTAGTGGAACTAAAGAAGAAACTAGAGGAATTGAGTGAAAAAGGATTTGTTCGACCTAGTGTTTCTCCATGGGGAGCCCATGTCCTCTTTGTCAAGAAGAAAGATTGATCCATGAGGCTGTGCATTGATTACAGGGAAATCAATGCTATTACAATAAAGAATAAGTATCCTATGCCATGAATTGATTATTCATTTGATCAAATTCATGGAGCCAAATATTTTTTCGAAGATTGATCTATGATTCGAATATCATCAGTTACTTGTGAGGAAAGAAGACATTCCAAAAACAGCATTTCGAACCAGGTACAGACATTATGAGTTTACAGTAATGCCTTTTGGACTAACTAATGCACCATATGTTTTCATGAATATCATGAATAGAGTATTCAAGGAATATATTGATAACTTTGTAGTGGTGTTTATTGATGATATCCTTGTATACTCTAAAATCCATAAAGATCATGAAAATCATTTGCGCACTATTTTGAAGACCCTTAGAAGAAATAAATTATATGAGAAGTTTAGCAAGTGTGATTTTTGGCTCCAATCAGTTTCCTTTCTGAGCCACATTGCCTCTAAGGATGGAATATTTGTAGATCCTGTGAAGACAAAGGCTGTGCAAGAATGGCCTACTCTAACGAATGTAACTGAGGTACGCAGTTTTATTGGTTTAGTAGGTTATTATCGGCGTTTTGTTCAGAACTTCACTCATTTATCCAACCAAATGACCAAGATCACACGAAAAGGAGTTAAGTTCATATGGAAAAAGGAATGTGAAGAATGTTTTGAAGAATTGAAGAGGAGGTTAGTGAATGCTCCGATCCTAACCCTACCATCGGGGAATGATGGGTTTGTGATCTATAGCGATGCATCAAAGAAAGGACTTGGTTGCATCCTTATGCAAAATGATCGAGTGATTGCCTATGCATCTAGGAAGATAAAAATACATGAACAAAACTATCCAACTCATGATCTTGAGTTAGCAGCGGTAATCTTTGCTCTGAAGATTTGGAGAGATTACCTCTATGGAGGAAAATGTGAGATATATACAGATCATAAGAGTTTGAAGTATATATTCTCATAGAAAGAACTCAACATGAGACAAAAGAGGTGGATTGAGCTACTCACAGATTATGATTTCACAATACACTACCACCCGGGGAAAGAAAATAAGGTAGCAGATGCTTTGAGTAGAAAGGACCATGGAATTCTGAACAAGATGAGAGTTGAAAGGGATCCTATGTTCATGGATCTAGTAAAGATGGATATGAGAATTATCAAGGAAGGTAGCACATCAATAGTTTTTCAAATGGTTTCCTAACCTTCTTTACTAGAGAGGATAAAAAGTTATGAGGCTGATGATGAAGAGTTTCAAAAGAAAATTAAAGCTATAAATGATGGGAAGTTGACTGACTTCGCATATGAAGGTGACATTTTGAAATTCGGGAAGAGGCTTTGTGTTCCCGCTATTCCTAAGCTAAAGTGAGAACTTGTGGATGATGCTCATAGCTCTAATTTCTCTATACATCCTGGTAGTACAAAGATGTACCGAGATCTTCGAGAAAACTTTTGGTGGGACAATATGAAAAGGGAGATTGCTGAATATACATCAAAGTGCCTGGTATGTCAACAAGTGAAGGATGAGAGACGAAAGTCTAAGGGGATGATGCAACCACTGCCCATACCATCATGGAAGTGGGAGAACATTACCATGGACTTTTTCACTGGACTTCCAAGGAAACCTAGAGGAAACAATGCTATATGGGTCATTATGGATCGTCTTACAAAGACAACTCACTTTATCGCGATTTGAGAGGACTTCTCATTGGATCAACTTGCACGGATTTATATCAAAGAAGTGGTAAGGCTGCATGGAGTACCACTCTCTATTGTATCCGACCGTGATCCTAGATTCACCTCGAAGTTCTGGAAAAGTCTCTAACATGATTTAAGCACTGAACTGAACTTAAGTACGACCTATCATCCTCAAACTGATGGCCAATCTGAGCAGACTATTCAGACACTGGAAGACATGTTGAGAGCATGTTCTATGGAATTCAAAAGAGGATAGGACCAACATCTTCCACTGGTTGAATTCTCATACAACAATAGTTTCCACTCGAGCATCTGAATGACACCATATGAAGCCCTTTATGGGAAAAGGTGTAGAACACCGACATGTTGAGATGAAGTCGGTGAGTGAAATCTGCTAGGACCTGAATTGGTTGAAGAAATGGTGGAAAATGTGAAAACCATTCAGTAGCATAACAAGGCAGCCCAAAGTCAACAAAAGAGTTATGCAGATAACTGTCGACGAGATCTTGAGTTCAAAGTTGGAGACCTGGTGTAACATCCCAAGTAAGTAATGAATAATAGATAATTTTATCTATGTATTTTAATGATTAAGATAATGTTATAGAGGCTTAAAATGAAAATAAATACAATCTTATGCATGGAATACACTAATATTCTTAAAAGATTGTTTTACTGCCTTTTGATGGCAAACCATTTTTGAATCTATATTTTGACAATTTTATAAACTATGTTTGTCAAAATAAACTTATCCTTTATGATTGGGACATCAAAATTTACCTTGTGTGAATTTTTGGTATTTTTCTGACAATGTTCATTTTTTAATGAATAGTGAAAAATACTGCATTTTACATCAAAACTTCTTTTTAATCTAATTTATTTATATGATTAGATTATGTTTTGAATTGGTTTTTAAGTGAAATTAGAATATATTTTTACCATTTTATCCAATGGTGGCCATTGGAATCAATTTCACTTTGAAATTAGACTTAAACTGGTGTCAATCTTTTGATACTTATTGTTTTGTAAAAACACGCTATTTGCTATGACAGCGGGAATTAATTATTAAATTAATTAATGTGACCTATATGTTTTGAATTTTGTAAAATAGACTTCATTTTTGAATTCGGAATATCAAATATAGCTTAGGGTGAATTTTTAGTAATTTTCTGAAAAACTTCAATTTTTGATGAATAGTGAAACCACTAAGTGGTAATCAAGCAAACTGATTTTTCAGTTAAATGAAAGTTTACCACTAATGTGTATTGAATTTTGAAAATCCGAAATACATGGTTGTCATTAAGAAGTAAAATGTGGTTCAATGAGATTAAAATAATTTTTGGTGAATAGTAACTTATTAAGTTTTTAATCGCGATTAGTGGTAATTAGGGTAGTTTAAGGTATAAATAATGCTTTAATAATAGGAAATGACCTAGACACATGTCCCAACCTTATTGGTTGTGTCATGGCCGAACAAGACAAGCCATGGGTCAACTTGGGGACCCCATGGAGACACTTTGGTTTGGAAATGACATAAATAACTTTTTATTAAATGTTAAAGTAAAAATGACACAAACAAGAGATGTTTTACAAAAACAATTTTTACATGGGGTTATAAAGATCATATTTTTTATTATAAATAGTCATTGGAAAGCTAAAAAGATTTCCTACATCATAGTATTTTTTTTATGATTTTTAGACATTAAATAAATTAAATTATTTATGACATAATAATGATGCAGCGATGACATCATTATTTGATGATTTAAATAAAATGGAAAGATAATATAAAATATATGAACTACACATGTCCAAAACTAATTGGATGAGTGGATTTCGAAACCTTATCACCTTATCCACGAATTATATCAATGTGGGACCTTTTAAAACCGAAACACATTTTCAAATAAAGTAATATTTCTTTACTTTCCAAAAGTGCCCCTCCTCTCCTCTTATAAAAGGCCCCCACCTCTACCCCATTTCACACACTCCTTAAGCCTTTGGCTCGGCCAACCCCTGCCCATTTACTCTCTCCACATCCCTCTCCTCATCCTAGAGGATTCCCTTTGGGAAGAATCCTTTCAAAGGAAGCCTTTAGGCTCAAATCAAAAGGAGTTACACTTTTAAAGGTAATTCATTCTCTCATGTTCATTTGTTTTATTTTGCTTCTCCAACCCCCTAAACTCTTTTTATTTACTTCTTTTGTAACAACACCAGTATCTTAAATATACTAGGATGTTTTTATAAGATTTATTTGAGCTACACTCTCACACAACTACATCAAATGGTTAAAGAACATAAGGTTTCCGTGGATGGCGAAATTCTGCCTCCCGAAACGATGATTGTTCAACACTCATTTAACACCTTCAAAGGTGGCCATTATGATGTCACTATTTTTATATATGATATATAATATGTTTATGTTTTCCTTAAGCTTCTGTTTTTTTCATTTTGGGCATACCTTTATGGTTTCCATTATGGGTAAAACACGATATCTTCATTTTAGGAAGTGCGGACTACCGCCCCCTAAAAGTGATTTGATTCGTTAATACCATATGTGGGATGTGTAAAGGATAAAGTTAATGATGTTATATATGTTATTATACTGGAATTATAATATACTCTTATATCATTATGATTCCATTCCAGAAAATATGAAATAGAAATGGAAGTAGCGTTCATGCGTACGTACGGCTTACCGTCTCCATGAACGGTGCATTTCATTTCTTACCTCTAAATGATTATTTAATATTATAAATGCATGTATGTACTGGATATATATGACATATATGATATCTACATCATGAATACCATTCTGGATATAATGAACCTTTGACCAAATTAACAACATGTAAGTGTAAGAAGACTATTTTTGACTTAAGAACCAAATACCGACAAAATGAACATTATTAACTTAAATGATTACATGATGTTCATAACATGGTATAAAAGGAATAATGAACTTGAAAAAGATTCATAAGCAAGTAGAGATTAACTCAAGTTTATTATTCAGGAGATTAAAGAACGGTCGGGTCAAGTCGGATACGAGGTATGGGACGTCGTCTCAATCTCCTTTCATTGAGGCATATTTTATTTTATACACAACTTTCTTTTATACGGTGTATAAACCCCTTTGAATTTTACGTTTATTCAAAAGGAATATTTTTTATACGAAGCGTTTACTAAACGACAAAAGGGAATGTTTTTGTCGTACGTATGCGGCGACAACGACTTCTCCGCCGTCGTAACCGTTATTTGAGTTTCAGCTTCCTCTACAAGCCATACCTTCTTTTTAAAAGAAAAATAAATACCATGTTTTACTTTTCTTTTATTTTGGTATTGAAAATGGTTTTCATAATGTATTTATATCAAAGTGTTGTATTGATATCTTGTGATTGAAAGGTGGGAATGTTATGTTTCCTTTATGCATGTTTTATGTGATATGATTATGTTGAGGTTCTTGGGCATTATTATGAAAACGGGTGGTTCCGTGATAAACTAAGGGCGGGTGAGCCCGTTATAGCTCTCCAATGCATTGGGTAACGCGAAGGAGTGAAACGTTAAGGTTTCTCCGAAGAGATTTTAGGGAATATACTGTGATGGGTATTCCAAACGTAACCAAGAGGGTTACTCCCTACGTAAGAATGTTATGAATGCCTCAAGTTACCTTTATGTCTTATGATTTCTATGATTTATTCATGATTTTATGAGGTATGTTAAAGTGCCTATGTTTTATGGGTAAAGTATGATTTCATTCTTATGTATATATGAACTCATGTTTCCTTTTCATGTTTTTTTATAACCCATACTGAGTTTTTTATGCTCATCCCAATTTTTTGAAATGTTTTTCACAGGTCAAGGGAAAGGTACATGATAAGATGATAGAGTCAAGGATGTGTCAAGAAATAATCCATGTTTTATTTTAAATGTGTTTCCATTGATGGGAATGAAGAATACTATCTTTATGTAACCACTTTGTTTATATGTGGAATGTAATGCAAGTTTTATGATCTAATTCTCTAAAACTCTAAACCCGAAAAGATCCTCAATGTGTAATCTTGTAATAACTCAAGATTAAGTAAGGTTTAAGGCTGGGGCCTTATACCTGGTATTTCTACACATATCTCCATGGAAGAAGGTCATACGGTTTGGGAAGAAAGGAAAACTAAGTCCCAGGTATATTGGCCCCTTTGAGATCCTTGATCGAGTCGGAGCTGTGGCCTATCGATTGACACTTACACCTATCTTGTCAAAAGTACATGATGTCTTTCATGTATCCCTATTAAGGAAGTATATACCAAACCCTTCACATGTACTCTCTTCAGAAGTGGTACAATTGGAGGATGATCTTTCCTATTAGGAGAAGCCAATGGAAATCTTGGATCGTAGAGACAAAGTTCTACGCAACAAGACTACTCATCTGGTCAAGGTACTATGGCAAAACCATAAGTACGAAGAGGCAACTTGGGAACTGGAGGAATCAATGAAGGAAAAGTACCCCCACCTGTTCTTGGCCTAGATTATACAATGAAATTTTGAGGGTGAAATTTTTGTAAGGAGGGGAGAATGTAACGAACCAATATTTTTTTAAAGGAAATTCCTTTCTTATAAATATGTCATAATCACATGAAATCGCAAAATGATTAACTACTAAGTGCTATGTGACCCTTAAAACATAAGTTTGTCACTTCTGTGATATGAATTTCAAAAATCCGACATACATAGTTACGATCAGTAAGTTATTCAGAGCCCAATAAGAAAAACGTAATTTTTGGTGAATAGTAACCTACCCTTATGAATAGTAACATGCCCTTATGAATATTGATATACCCTAATGAATAGTATCCTTACTTATGATAGTATATAAATAATATTCAAGTGTAAGTACGATATATCTATGCTTTAAAATAAGTAAACAAATGTTTTAAAACTCTTGTTTTTAAAATAAATTATGATTTTAATTAAATATTAAATTAATAATATTTAGAAAATTATTTTTGAAAAATGGACTTCATTTTTGGATTCTACACGTCGAAAAATGGTTGGGGTAAATTTTTGGGATTTTTCTAAAATACTTGAATTTTTGATGAATAGTGAAATACCATAATTTACAAAATGAGCTAAATAAGATAATTATAGAGTCATGCATGATGTTATGCTGATGTAAGCCCAATTATTTTGGTATCACATGATAAAATTACTATTCTTGGTCTAGGAATACTCACTATTCCTTGTCTTGAGGAGATATAATAAATTAATGAATTTTAAATTAAGAAACCCACTCTCCCCTCCACTATAAAACCTCCTCCCACTCCCCCTTCCATTCACTCCTCTCAAGACTTGTGCCTTCTCCAAATTCTGTCCAAATACATTCCCAACATCCCCCCCACATCCAAAAATCCTTGGTCTCATAAAAAGACCAAAATCTCTCCTTAAGGAGGTTTTCAAGGAAGTTTGGTTCGAGAGGTAAATTCCTCTTTTCAATTCTTTGTCTTTCCTTTCAAGTTCTTTTTCTTTATTTTTCTATTACCTATCCTTATCCAAATTTTGTGACGACTCCAGTACCTTATATTTACTGGAATTTTTTCATGATAGTGGAATAAGTTATCATCATCTCCCCATTTTTACCTTCTTTTATACTAGTAGCAAGTACACCATCCGAGATGTGTCAATTTTCCACATTCAAGGACGATGAACCTTCGATTTCTATTATCATTATCAATTATGGTCATGAAACCATTATTGTTATGGTTGAACTAGATTATTATATATAATATAACCTATTTAAGATTCTTTAGTCCCTTTGTACAAATGGTATTAAGTTATAAAGAAAAATGAGTTTGTTGTAATCAAAACCCACAAAATTAACCGAAACAATTATCATTAAAGTTCTATATAATAATTCATCCTCTTTCCATGTAACCAAGTTATATAAATGACCAATAACACCTATTTATGTTCATAAATAATATATAATTTCAATTCTAGAGATTTACATCCATTCCACATATTTAAAAACAAGTGAACCGAAGATGAAAATAAAGAAAATGAACACTCCGAAGCGACGAAATTCAATACAATAACTTATCAATAAGAACATAAATGAACTAACCAGAATTATGATAAATAAATACATGTCTAATATGTTCTTAAATAAGTTATTAATAAGTATAATTTCACATTCCATGAGCTTAAGTTCGAGAGAGGAACATGTTCGGAGTTAAGGTAAGGGTTTTTCCACCCAAACTTCCATTTTCATTCGGGTTACTTTCATTTGTCTAATTACCTCAATGAAATTATTATGTATTCTTATGTACTACCAATAAATTCTGTTTGGGTATTATATATATGTACACCAACCAAAATAATTCCTTATTTTATGGATAGTTACATGTTTTAAAATGAACTTTCAAAATTGTTTTCAAAATACAAACCCGGTTCAAGGGAATATCTCAACATCTTACCCATTTTCAAGGGAAATATCTAATATGTTTTTGGAAACCATTATATTTATAAAATCACTCATTTTATTATGAAAATAATATCTTACTTCACTTCTGGTTTTATACATATATTTTTCCAAAAGAACTCTTCTTTTCAAATAAAAGAGTATTTATCTCAAGATTGCTAAATGATTTTATAAGAGTATTTTCATTTGATTCAACACTCTTGTTGTTTCTTATGTATTATTGGGTTCAATAATTTATGAATTCATCTACCATATTTTATTTAATGGTTTATTACTAACTCTATTGTGGATGAACTATCCTAAAACCATTCTCCATATTACTCAGAATGGTTAGTGTTTTATGTTTAATGATTGGGGTAAGTTAGTTACATTTCATATGATAGTTTAAATATGAATGTATATGTTGTTTATGTTTATACACGCTCATATGAGGAATAAATTGGACTTATTATGTGATGGGTGGGGCCCGCTATAGCCCCTCGATGCATCGGTAGGTCTCATGAGACAAACTATGGTCTTGGCACGAGGCCTTGACAAAATGATTATTTATGGTCCTAGCACGAGGCCTGGACAGTATGGTTATAATGTCCGGCATATGCATTTACCTCATTATGATACTCGTATTTGAAGTTCATGTGGTTATTCGACTAGTAGAATACCCATGATTATGTTTTATTATGGCATTATTTACTCAGCTCATATTTCTGCCATAATGTATTCAAGTTCATTATTAAAGGCATGAGTTTTCAATTATTCACCATGTCTTATGTTTATGCTATCTTCTGTTGTATTGCTTACTCTTACTGAGCGTTTGAGCTCACCCCTTTCTTATGTTTCTTTTTCTCAGGATATGAAGAAGTAAATTATGAGTGACTTTCAAGAATAATCTAGGAGGCCTGGATGTTTTGAATAATTTAGTGTTGTTTTTCCTTTCAATATGTAAAATTGAACTTATGTTTGTATCTTCTTTCCAATAATAATAAACTACTCGATCCTTCGGGATTAATATTCCTTGTATGTATGCCAATGTAATCAAATAAGACACCGACTCTTGGTAACTGGGGTCGGGTCCTTACAGAACACCTCAGCCTGTAGGGAACTCAGAAAGCTCGGTCCTGTCCTGGTCCGCCCTAGACTCTGTCAAAAGGCTGCTCGTCTACACAGGAAATGACACATGCGGGCAAATCCCGTGCATGGGTGAGTATGACAATACTCAGTAGAGGTCCCTGAAAACCATAAATCAATACACAAAGGAATGGTACAGTCAGCTCTACACAGTATATGTCTACTAAACATATAATAGGTGAACCCAATTCAGATATACGCAAAACCCAGACCCATAGTCTAGAGACAAGTCACACAAACACATTCCCCTATTAGGGATTCAGTTTGAAGATTCCACGAAGCACTCATCTGAGAGAACTCACTCCACGAGTTTGATAGCTCTGATGACATCCGTCCGAGAAGTACTGTCTATTAGGAAAAGTTATGAGAGATAGATACACTCATTATGGGAGAAGACACTCCTGAGTGGGGAAAGATCACAATACACATATGAGGATCACTGCCAGGGCCTTGGTGAATACCGCGACTCATCAGGATTCACCTGCTAAGTAGATGATCGAAGCCCTGTGGGGATAGTCACGTCAATACCTGACTCTACCTAGGGTCAAGAATGGATAGAGGATCTCACTCCGGGCCTCTCGGAGGAATACCTGACTCTATCCCGGAAAGTCCTGCTGAAGGGATCATACTCCTGAAAAAGGAAATGATACTTAAACTTCAGGGGAATGAGAAAAAGGGGCACTAACCCAAATGAAACATGTCGAACATACGATGGAACAAGAAGATCAATCCATGTACTGAGAAGTACTTGACGTGTAGAAGTGTCACACGCTGTGTCTTCTAACCCTGGGTACTGCCCGTGTACGATGATCTATTTCATAAGGCTGGTCATGTAGAATAAGGTATACACAAAATGTAAGAGAGTGAAACGCCGTGTTCCTCCCTCTAGGGAGGACTCTGTGTATATTGACCATGTGCCTGTACATGGATTCAACCCGTGTGACTGGTACACGGGGTAACCCATGCAGCCGGCCTGATCTAGCTGTGTGGTGGAGTACATGGATGTGTACCCCCCCTGTGTCCATTTATCCCCTGGATACATGGCGAGTCCTGTGTAAGGACCCACATGCCGTGTTCTTTGGAGAACACGCCGTGTCATTGCTTCACGCAGCGCGAAACCCTAGCCGCTGCTGGTTTGGTACCACACGACGTGTTCTTCAAAATACACGCCGTGTTCTTAGGAAATTTCTAGAATTGATTTTCTTCACCGACGTGCCTCCCGTGATCCTCCGATGTCCCTTACGGTGATCCGATCATTACGAAACTGAAGGGTTGAGGTCGTGTGATCATCACAAAGATGGTTCCATTGATTTTGGGTCTCCGATCAGCCCCAAAAACACATTCTGATCCACCTGCATGAAGAACGATCGAAGAATGAGAACTCCCGAACCGCGTCGATTCATCTACCGCTATCGCCGTTGCACCTCCTCTAGGCTGTCACGATGTCAGATCTCCAACTTGGGATCTTTGCGTTGCGAAACAGATGCGCAATGATCCGTTGTTCATAACCCCGTGAAGAACACGAAGAATGCGTTGTGAAAAAGAAAGGAAGAAAAACAATAAACAAAGGAGGAATGCACCTCTGTCATCATTCGTCACGACGTCGATATACTCCCCTTAATAGGTTTAACAGGTGAAACAAAATGACAATTCAAGAATTATCATATAATCACTTCCCGAATCAAAAACCCCAAAAGAAAAGGAAAGTGACACCCTCCCACAAGAACGCACGATCTGCGGATCACCCTATTTGTGGGTTGATCCACGTTCATCATTTAATCCAAAAAACGGTGAAAATAAGAATCAAAATAACAACCCCTACCTCGATCCAGTTGAAGAATGATTGCCGGGTCGCATTCGTTGGCGAGGTTCGTCGAATCCGAGATGCGTCGATCGATCGCATCGCCGTTGTCCGCCAACGGGTTCTCCTCCAAAGCTCCAAGAGGCTCTCTCTCTCAATTCACAGGATTATGAGTCTAACCCTGTGAACTTTCCATAAGCAGGTATTTAAAAGGAATGAATTTGGTCACTGCACAAAAAAGAAACTTTTAAATAAAATAAATTATTACATTATTTTATTTACATTAAAGCGTCCAAAAACTAACTCTCATAGCTGACCCTCATTGGTTGATGTTAGGCCTCACCTAAGGTAAAGTTGCTGCTTTGAACGCAACAATGACCTCAAATATTTTACCCGAGCACCCATTCAAAAGTTATTCCACTTTTTTAGGAAAACCTCTCGCACACACTGTTTAAAGTTTAAATTAATTCAAACATTTATTATGGGCACTCTGGGCCTTGGAATCACACGCCGTTGAAAGGTCTGGTCTCGAAATAATTCCATATAATATTTAAAAATAATACATGGAAAACCTAAGACATTACATTCTACCCACCTTGGGGCTTTATGTCATTGAACAACCAAAACAAGGCTACTCAAAAAGATGTGGTTACTGGGCATGGATCTGAGCCTCCCACTCCCACGTGCTCTCTTGAAGATTCCCATGCTACCAATGAATGCGCACCAAGTGAATCGATCACCCACGAAGGATCCTCTACTGCCGATCCTCGATCTCCACTGGGTACTTAGCAAAGGTCGCTCCATCCTTGATGTCCAGCTCGCCCCAGTCAATGACGTGCGATGGGTCATGCACATACCTCCTCAACTATGAAACGTGAAAGACATCATGTACCCGATGTAAATGTGGTGGTAGAGCTAGGAGGTACGCCACCTCTCCAACTTTGCACAGTATTTGGAAAGGTCTGATGAATCTTAGAGATAGCTTTTCACCCCGACCAAATATCCACAACCCTCATTGAGGTGAGACCCTAAGGAAGAAATGGTCTCACTCCTTGAACTCCAGAGGTCTTCGTAGTCTGTTAGCATAAGACTTATACTGGATTTGTGTAGTCTTCATCCACTCCCAAATGATCTGCACCTTCTCGGTGGTAGCTCACACCAACTCTAGACCCATGAGTGCTGACTCTCTGGGGTCGGTCCAGCAAAGCGGTGACCGGAAGGGTCTCCCATATAAGGCCTTGAACGGTGCCATACCAATGGTGGAGCGATAGCTATTACTATACATAAACTCCACCAGTGGTAGGTGGTCCTCCCAACTACGACCGAAGTCTAAGATATAGGCCCGCAACATATCCTCCAGAACCTGAATTGTCCTCTCCGTCTAACCATCTGTCTGGGGATGGAACACTGTGCTCAAGCGTAGCTGAGTTCCAAAAACCTCCTGTAATCCCTTCCACAACTGGGATGTTAAGCAGGAATCTAGATCCGAGACTATTGTCAAAGGGTCACCATGAATCCGAACTATCTTCTGCATGTAGAGACGTCCCAAGCTCTCTATGGAACTCTACTCTCTGATAGCTAGGAAGTGGGTCGACTTGGTGAGTCAGTCAACGATCACCCAGATGGAATCATGCCCCTTGGATATCTGTGGTAAGCTCGTCATGAATTCCATTGATATTCCATCCCACTTCCACTCTGGAACTTCTAGGGGGTGAGCTAATCCCGCTGGATCTTGGTGCTCAGCCTTCACCTATTGGCATGTAAGGCATCGAGAAACGAACTCTGCTACTGCCTTCTTCATGCCTGACCACCAGAACTGTCATCAAATATCCTGGTACATCTTCTCCACTCCAGGATGTAACACAGAGGGGGATGTATGAAACTCCCTCAGGACCTCCTCCTGTGAAGCCACAAGTACAACAATGCGTCCTCTGAAAAGAATCACGTGCTCCCCACCTTGCGAATATCCATCAGGAGCATGTCCTGTGGATAACTGAACATGTAAATCCTCACAGTCTAAATCCCCAAGTTGTGCCTCCCTAACACGCTGTAATAGTAGAGGGGTGACAACCATCAATTGAAGGTAAGTTGCATCCTCTCTGTCCATGAAGGATAACTACAACGTGGCTAACTTCTCTATCGCCTCACTCAACAGCTGCGAGATCGACCTTCTGCTAAGAGCATCCACCACCTTGTTCCCTTTACCAGGAGTATAGATGATCTCAAAATCATCATCCTGAAGGAACTATATCCAACGCTTCTGTCTTAGATTCAAATCCTTCTGCGAGAAGATGTACTTGAGACTCTTTTGGTCAGAGTAGATGATGAACTGCTCTCCCATAAAGCAGTGTCACCACATCTTCAATGCGAAGACTATCACTACCAAATCGAGATTGGGGTGCTCATAACACAACCAAGCCCGGTCTCCGATGCGTCGCAGAAAACTACGTACTCAACACCCTCCTCCGGTAACCTCAAGATTGGGGTGCTCATCAAACTTTGCCTCAACTGCTCAAAAACCTGCTAGCACTTCTCAGTCCACATGAAGGGTTTACCCTTCCTGGTCAAGGCTGTCATCGGTGTTGATATTCGGGAGAAATCAGGAATGAATCTCTGATAATATCCTACCAACCCAAGGAAGCTCCGTACCTCCGTCACGCTCTGAGGTGGCTCCGATGCTAACACTACCTCTGCCTTGGATGGGTCCACAACTACTCCATCTGCTAAAATGACATGTCCCAGAAAGTGGACCTTCTGAACCTAGAAATGGCACTTCAAGAGCTTCCCATAAAGTTGGTGCTCTCAGAGTACATCTAGAACCATCTGTAGGTGCCTCGCGTGCTCCTCCTCTGACATCGAGTACACAAGGATGTCGTCGATGAAGAATACTACGAACCGGTCCAAGTATGGTTGGAAGATCCGGTTCATAAGTCCCATGAAAACTGCAGGGGTTTTCGTCCTGCCGAAAGGCATCACTAAGTACTCATAGTGACCGTAGCGGCATCTGAAAGCTGTCTTCGGTATATCCTCACCCCGTACTCATAATTGGTGGTAACCTGACCAAAGTTCAGCCTTCAAGAACCACTGTGCCCCTCTTAGATGGTCGAAGAGGTCGTCGATCCTCAGTAATGGATACTTGTTCTTCACTGTTGCCTAGTTCAGGTGCTGATAATCCACGTACAACCTCAAACTCCCATCTACCTTCTTGGCAAAAAATACTGGGGCCGCCCAGGGTGAAACACTAGTTCTCACAAAACCCTTGATTTTCAAATCCTCAAACTACACCCTCAGCTCATGAATCTATATGGGAGCCATCTGATATGCTGATGAGGAAATCAGTGCCGTCCTGGGGTGTAAGTTGATGAAAAATTCAATTTCCTGGCGGGGAGGTAGTCCTAGAACATCTTCGGGAAAGATGTCCTCGTACTCCGCCACTACTGCTAGGAACAGAAGCTCACAACATCTACTACTCCGAGGGTAAGGCTAGCTAGCTCATGAGTGATCGGCTGTACCTTTCTACGCATGAGCCAATTTTGTGCTGCCTGAGTCTCCCTTTCACTGACAAAGGAAAACCTCGTCCCATCGCTATGGACACACCGCACTCTTTGCCTAAAGCAGTCAATCTGGGCATGGACCGAGGATAACCAATCCATACCGAGAATGACATCGTAAGGCCTCGATGCTGCCACCAAGAGGTTCCAATCGAAACTCTTGCCTCCAAGGGTAAGATCACAATGTCTACAAAGGTGCGTGATCATCAAGTCTCCTCCCGTAGGTGTCTCCAAGCATAAGGATCGAGTCAACGACTCTACCAGAATCTCAAGGTTTCACACAAGACATGTGGCGAGGAAGGAATGACTGACACCTATGTCTATAAGTACGAAATATATGGTAGATAAGACATAAATCATAACTCAGATCATCCCTGGAGTTCCTGGGTTGTACGCTTCGACTGTATGTAGCTGTCCCCGCCCCTGTCCCCCAGCTCCCTAAGCCTGGTGTGGACCTACTGGGGGTGGTGGAAGTATATTGAAGCGTCTGCCACCACCTGTAGCTCTCCCTACTCCTCTTCCACGCCCGCCACCTAACGGGTCTGTTTACTCCACTCTCTGACTCTACCTCGGTGGTACATCCACCACCTCCTTGTCAACAACTTGACGGGTCGGACAATCTCTAGCGAGATGTCCCCTACCATCGCACGAGTAGCATCGCCTCTCCCTAGGCTGATTGGATCTAGCCTAAGTTCCCTGGACTACCAAACCCCTATCCTGGGTCCTCCTGTGACGTCTCCGATGTCCTGATCCCTGTGTCTGGCATCGGCTCCCTAATGTCGAGGTCTCCGCACCTTTCTGCCTGCTGCTGATTGCCATCGGCTGTCTCTGCTCCGCCAAGAAGCTCTCGATCACTAAGGCCCGCTCGAGCACTCCGACATAAGTTGGAATACAAAGAGGCACAACACTAGCTCGGATGTCCCGTCATAGACCTCACTCAAAGGTATGAGCTCTGAAGTACTGATCCCTGACCATATACATCCAGTACTTGGTGAGGTTGGTGAACCTCAATGAATAGTCAGCCACCGTCAAACTGCCCTGCTGGAGCTAAAGAAGCTCCTGGATATGCACTTCTCTCAACATAATCAGTGAGAACTCCTCCCTAAAGAGTCTCTCAAACTCCATTCCCGAAAGAGTCTCCTCGTCTTGAGTCTGTGTGGTCAGACTCCACCATCGTCCCACCGAACCCTGGAGAAGGATCGCTCCTAGGATCAACATCTGGTCTGCCGGTGTCCTCACGAGACGGAAAACTCTGGTCACCACCTCAAGCCAGTCCTCAGCCGCCTGAGGGTCAGGCTCTCCTCAGAACCTGAGGGGTCTTTGTCTCTGGAACTCATGGAGTGTGCTCAGCCTATGCCCCTCGTCTGTCGGTACAATAGATACCATGGGCTGCTCCACTAGTGGTGGTATAACATGTAACACCCCAATATTGCATAGAACGTTATTTCTTCAATGTAATAACTTGCACTACATGCAACACTGAGTTCAAGCACACTATAACTTACCAAAATAGCCGTTCAAAAGCGATTATAAATAGTATTAACTGAATTTTGAACTATATATATATTCCTTATAATTTTAGAATCCATATTATGAGTTTCTTAGACATAATGTAAGAACTAATTCATTTTTTTAGATAAAAGAAGTATTTTTCAAAAAATGCACTTTTACCGCCTTTTAATGGTGAACCCTTTTTAAATCCAATATTTGAAACTTTTATATATTCAATTTGACAACATAAACTTCTTTTTTAGAATTGGTACATAAGAATTTAGTTTCAATAAATTTTTGGTGTTTCTCTGATAACTTTCATATTTTGATGAATAGTGAAAATTACTAAATTTTAATTTAAAAAAACTTTTTTAATCGAAATAATTAATAGTCATAAATTATTAATTTGAGTGGTTTTAAAGTATATTTAGAATATATTTTTACCATTTAATACAATGTTGGTTATTGGACGTAATTTCACATTTAAACTGGACATAAACAAGTGTCAATCTATTGATAGTTATTATTTCTTAAAAATATGCCTTTTGCTTTTGACAATGGGAATTAATTTTAAATTAATAAATGAAACTTATATGTTTTGAATTTGGTAAAATAGACATAATTTTTGGATTCGGAATATCGAAATTAGCCTAGGGTGACTTTTGGTATTTTTCTGGGAACTTTCAATTTTTGATGAATAGTGAAAAACACTGAGTTATTATTTAAAACCAGCTTTTTATTTAAATAATAATTTATTTTTTTTAAATTTATTTTAGGTCAAAATAGATACATAATACCTAAATAAATTCAATGTAATTCATTGTAGTCAGTTTATAATAATTTTAGATATATAAAATTTTTTATCGAACTTTTTACCGTATTTTACCCACCTCCTAGGAGCTTTTGCAAATTCACATAAAACTTAATTTTACCGCTTCTGTGAGCTGAATTTTGAAAATCCAAGAGAAACGGTTAATATCAAGGAGTAAAATGTGGTTCAATGAGATGAAAATAATTTTTGGTTAATAGTAACTTTTTACTTTTATTTACCACGGTTAAAAGTAAATAGGGTAATTAAGGGTAAAAATGATATTAATATTACCCTCACACATGTCCTAATTCTATTGGACAAGTTTATCTCAACCAAAAACAACCTTAGGAATAAAATATTTTCATTTAGGTCCACTTGGATTAGATTAGGATATTTATTATTATTTAATTCAAAGAAGAGTTAAAAGAATTAAAATCAAAGTATAATAACTAAAACATTTTTAATATAGGGTTTTACCTAAGATAAATTCAATTATAAATATTCATTAGAAAGCTAAAAATATTTCCTACATCATGGTATTTTATTTATAATTTTTATACATAAAATAATTAATTTTATTTATGGCACAATGATGATGCAGTAATTACCTTATTCATGAAAGAATCAAATAAATGGTATTATAAATATTAAAATAAATATAATTTCAAAGTTTTTATGACATACACGAATTTTCTAGGTGAATATGACATGTTAATATTGATTCAATGTATTTTGTTTGAAGTAATCATGTTATTATTTTAACAAAAAACAAATACCAAATAGTGTCAAAATTGACATAAAATAGTTTTTAAAACAAATATTATATTATTAATTGATATAATGGTCCTAAAAATCTAAGGTTCGGCCAAAAGACTTATATAATAATATATATGACATTAATGAACCAATTTGGGTTCTATTGATAGTATATAGTAAGTTTATTAACCATATAGTGTAAGAATACAAGAAGACACAGTAAAAGTTAAATTATTTAACTTAGAGTTAAATCTAAATGATAAGGTTAAAATATTAATCTAAACTTGTCTAAAACCTATTTTTTGAGTTTTTTTAGACCTATCCCCACCTTATACTTTAAATAATGAACTTTGGATCCATTAGAAACCGAATATGAATTTATTATAAAATAATATTTTAAGTTTTTCCTAAGGTGCCCCTCACCCCTCTTATAAAAGGGCACTCCCCCTTCTCTCTAATTCCCAACTTCTAAGACATTTGGATCAGCCAACTCCTGCCCAAATACCCTCTAAAATATCCTCCCTTAAACCTAGAGGCCTTAGGTTGATCAGAAATCCAACCTAAGGATCCTTTTGATCAAATCAAAAGGAAGAACCTGAAGAAGAGGTAATGATTTCACCGCCCTCTTTCAAGTTCCTTTCTTCTTACACTTCCTTTTTCTTTGTTGTTTCCATTATAAAATAATAAATCTATTATATTCTATATACTGTGATGTTATTATAATTATGGTACAACCAAATTCATTATTCTATCCACCCTTTGAATGACATGTCACCATACGTGCGTACGTACGGCTTACCGTCTCCACATCGTGGTGTAATTGTTATTCAATACATTATTATTTGGATGGGTATAATAATGATGTGTATTTGATGTAAATAATAAATATAACATTATAATGATTCTGTATATATTATATAACATTCAATTATATATTATATTAATATCAAAAGAATGATATTTTCACTCGTGCGTACGTACAGATTACCGTCTCCACGACGCGATGAGATTCATTTCCAAGTTCACCATTCATCGACAATTATAAAAATATATATTACTAATAAGTATGTAATAGATGACATAATAATTATACTGGAGAGATATATATATATTTATATATATAAGTATTTATGTACTTACATATATCTTATTCACTTACTTCCGTTCAATACTATATGAAAACGGAAACGGCGTTTATGCATACGTACGGACTACCGTCTCCATAAACTATGTTTTCCATTTCATATATACGTCTATTATAAATTTTTATATTCTAAATATATATGATAAATAAATCATGTTTTATATTTTGGAGTTATTTAAATCATGATCTAAGTGATACAATCAAGAGTAACAAGTTAAAACACGTACGATAAAGAAAGCGATTATTACCCGAAATATTAATATATCATGGAAATTATTATTAAATGGGTATTATAAAGTCATAAATGAATAATTTATGATATCATAAATATTAATATGGTTATGGTATAATTTAATAACATACTATAGTCATCATACAGGAGGCTAAATGTACCCTCAACTAAAGGAAAGTGCAAGGTAAGGGGTTTTAATCTCACTCCTTATTCCCGTGAGATTCATGCCATATTGCCACTGTTACCTTTTGTGTGGTGTATATACTACCCATAATTGTATTCTTTGTGTAATAAACTTTAATTTATGTGTATTTACATATTCATTGTATGATACCTCTTTTATGGGGTGTATGTTTCGTAAGTTACCAAATTGGTAAGTGTTAATTTCACAATCTCTTTATTATCCGAGGTTGTTTTTACGTAAGTATCTACTAGGACATATTTATTATCCATGTCCATGTTTTATGAAAGAGTTTTCAAAGGGATTATTTTGAGGTAATTTTTACTAAAACATCATTTCAAATGTTTTAAATATTTATTCTTCTAAATCTTTCTCATTAATGTCCATGTCTTCAAAATGGTTTTTAAGGATTTATTTATATGGACATAAATGTTTTTAAAATGTTAATTACTTTCAAAAGTTTCAAAGTGGTATGAGACACTTTGATTCAAAAATTTCTTTAAATGACTTTTCCAAATTTTGTGACTTTTAAATGTTTTCATGAAAAAGGGGTATTTCTATCAAAGAGTTTTACAAATAATTTTCATCAACGTCAAAATCCTTTAATAGATTTTAAACTTGTTTTGAATTTGATTTATCATGATACAAATATTCCATATTGTGTTGAATGTTTTGTGATATGTTTGATTGTGGATGTGTTATTTTTATACCATTCATGGTTTATGGGTAAAGTATTGACATTTCGTATGCTAGTTTTAATACGAATGTTTATGTTATGTTTAGACCTTTTCAAATGAGGAATGAATTGGACTTAGTAAGTGATAGGTAGATCCCGTTATAGCTCCTCGATGCATCGGTAGGTCTCATGAGACAAACTAGTGTCTTGGCACGAGGCCTTGAAAAAATCTTATTTGTAGTCTTGGCATGAGGCCTTGGCTATGTGGTTATGATAGTCTGGAATTATGAATTCCATCGTTATGAAAGTGGTTATTGATATTGCATGTGATTATTCGATTAGTAGAATATCCATGTGAAAAATTAAATGACATTATTTCATTTTATTTCCGACATATTATGTTGAAGTTCAAGTTTAAAAGGATTTTGTTTTAGTTTTATAAATTTCCTTAAATGTTTATGCTTATTTTTGAAAGTTTCCACTGTATTTCTTACCCTTACTGAGCGTTTGAGATCACCCATTTCTATGTTTTATTTTCCCAGGATTCCTAGAAGTGTATTGTGATTGATATACAGGGTTAAGACAAAGGAATAATAGTGTTTATACAGGATTATTTATGTTGTTTTGTATGTTATGAAGTGTAATGTAACATTCATGTATGTAATCTATTTTCCAAGACTGCTAAACCGGTCGGTCCTTCGGGACTTGATTCCTTGTAATCATACCAATGTATTAAAATAATGCATCGACTCTGGGTAACTGGGGTCAGGGCATTACAGTTGGTATCAGAGGAAGTTTAACAATAACCTTGGAAACTAGATTTAGATAAACTCTGATTAGATCACATAGCCCTAAGATAGACTTTGAGGATTAGTATAGAAGTACTTCCTAGAATTTTGGTATTGTAGTGATTTTGTGAGTTTTCTAAACAATAAATCTCTATCTGTATAAGAGCAGGTAGAGGCGGCTCTGGCACAGATGTACCTAGGGGTAAAACCCGAAAACACTGCTTTGATATAGACTCGAACGAGAACTGGTGCACGACAACGGGCCTTGCTGCACTCTTGGTTACGACAGTCCTGGGGGATATGCTTAGGATAATTCTCATTTTCTTTACAAACCATTATGAAGGGCTTATGAGTATCTACTTACTCAAATAAAACATGTTTATGATTATGGATTATATCCATAAACTGTTCAATTTACGTTAGGTATTTTACAAGTTTGGAATTATTAATTTCAATTCATAAACTTACCTACTGTATGCCATTGTTTATAAATGGTGCCCTGTAGAAGGAATGAGAACTCCATCAATACGCATGATCCAAAGAGTAAGAAGAATCATATCATTCATGGTCTTAAGCCAGAATTTAGAAGGGAAATAGTCACCCACGTATTATCATCATATGAAGAAATAATATCACGTGTTAATAAGATAATTAAATAATTCTTTGAGTCCTATGGATTTGAAGGGAAGCCAGAGAAGAAAAGGATGGTAGAAAGAAATATGGATAAAGGGAATAAGGGAAAGAAGGATTTTCCAATATGTGATAAATGTGGAATGAACCACCTTGGTAAATTCTTGAAGGGAATGTGAGTTTGTTATAAGTGTGGAGAAAAAGGACACCAAGTACGTGATTTCAAGGGTAAGAAAAAGTTTTCAAATGTACAATGCTTCATCTGCAAGGAGTTGAGACACTATACAAACCAATGTCCAAATCATCAGAGTATGCACCAAATGATGCTATTGGATAATGATCAAGTTATGATACTACCTCAGATAAAAAGGAATGAAGAGTGTTCTTATGTTGTTATTATAGAATTATTTCATTGAGTGTTGTATCAAAAGTATATTGGTTACATGAATTATGGAGATAAATAAAGATTGTACTGTAGTACTATTTTATTTAGGATTTGAGATTATATGGTTCTAAAAAAAGTGACTTAATAGTAAGCTACACTTTTTGGAAAATAAGTGGTTGAAGGAAAGGTAATCCTTAATATGGTCCTGATAATGAGGTAGTGATTTTGGAATAAGAGATGGTTGATTTTGGTAATTCATGATGTTGTAGTGTTGTAAAGGAATACACGATGATGTTGTTCACATGTTATTACCTGGAAAAAAGGATCCTCATTATGTTTAACTTCCTTATAAACTTTGGACTAAGAGTTTGGATATAAGTATTTTGGATAATTCTAAAGGTTGGAATGGATTAAGTTTGAAATTGGATACTATTGTTAAGGTTATTTTTGGATTTTTATAAAAGGACAACCCATAGGTCGGGCGACAACTAGTCGCATCCGACAAGGCTGTGAGACTTAAACTCGCAACCGAAGAGCGATAAGGGTGCATCACCTACGATTGGACTATATGATATACTGGTTTGTATAATTTTTTTTAAATAGTCTGATAAATGAATTATAAATTTATTTTTTTTGAAACCCTATATGATTAGGATAAATAGATTTTTTTTGAAATATTATGGAGTGAAAGATGAGTTTGTGGTAGAAATTAGTTAAAGGATGAAAATCTACTTCACAAGTATACATTTATTTTCTTCCCTTATTCTATGAATAAATAAATTCTTAAACTTTAATTAAGGCATCTTAAAACCAAAAATGTGTTATCCTAATACCTTATGTTTTGTTGAACTCATGGTATTTTAAATCATCATAGATTGGTGGCTTTGAGGCCCACAATTCTACAATTGTTTCTGACTGATGAACTCAATCACTCTCTATAAATATTTATGTTTTTCCTCCAATTATGTGTCTCTAATTTCCACCAATATTCTCCTAATCAAGATCATAATTTGGTGGTGACTTTTTCATTCCCCTTTTCCTCTTATTAAGACTAAATTTTATTAACCCAATTTCCGATGTGGGTTTTCCCACAAAGGTATTTTCTATATTCAACCTTTTATTTTGGAAGAACAATTTCAAATTGCGAGGACTTAATTTATTTAAGGAGGGAATAATGTAACACCCCAAGATTGCATAGAACATTATTTCTTCAATGTAATAACTTGCACTACACGCAACACTGAGTTTAAGCGCACCATAACTTACCAAACTAGTCGTTCAAAAGCAGTTATGAATATTATTAACTGAATTTTGAACTATATATATATTCCTTATAATTTTAGAATCCATATTATGAGTTTATTAGACATAATGTAAGAACTAATTCATTTTTTTATATAAAAGAAGTATTTTTCAAAAAATGCACTTTTACCGCCTTTTAATGGTGAACCCTTTTTAAATCCAATATTTGAAACTTTTATATATTCAATTTGAAAACATAAACTTCTTTTTTAGAATTGGGACATAAGAATTTAGTTTCAATAAATTATTAGTGTTTTTCTGATAACTTTCATATTTTGATGAATAGTGAAAATTACTAAATTTTAATTAAAAACAACTTTTTTAATCAAAATAATTAACAGTAATAAATTATGAATTTGATTGGTTTTAAAGTATATTTATAATATATTTTTTCCATTTAATACAATTTTGGTTATTGGACGTAATTTCACATTTAAACTGGACATAAACAAGTGTCAATCTTTTGATAGTTATTATTTCTTAAAAATACGCCTTTTGGTTTTGACAATGAGAATTAATTTTAAATTAATAAATGAAACTTATATGTTTTGAATTTGGTAAAATATACATCATTTTTGGATTCGGAATATTGAAATTATCCTAGGGTGACTTTTTGTTATTTTTCTGAAAACTTTCAATTTTTGATGAATAGTGAAAAACACTGAGTTATTATTTAAAACCGGCTTTTTATTTAAATAATAATTTATTTTGTTTAAATTTGTTTTAGGTCAAAATAGATACATAATACCTATATAAATTCAATGTAATTCATTAGAGTCAATTTATAATAATTTTAGATATATAACATTTTTTATCGAACTTTTTACCGTCTTTTACCCACCTCCTAGGAGCTTTTGCAAATTCACATAAAACTTAATTTTACCGCTTCTGTGAGCTAAATTTCGAAAATCCAAGAGACACGGTTAATATAAAGGATCAAAATGTGGTTCAATGAGATGAAAATAATTTTTGGTGAATAGTAACTTTCTACTTTTATTTACCACGGTTAAAAGTAAATAGGGTAATTAAGGATAAAAATGATATTAATATTACCCTCACACATGTCCTAATTCTATTGGACAAGTTTATCTCAACCAAAAACAACCTTAGGAATAAAATATTATCATTTAGGTCCACTTGGATTAGATTAGGACATTTATTATTGTTTAATTCAAAGAAGAGTTAAAAGAGTTAAAATCAAAGTTTAATAACTAAAACATTTTTAATATAGGGTTTTACATGTGATAAATTCAATTATAAATATTAATTATAAATATAAAAAGATTTAATACATCATGGTATTTTATTTATAATTTTTAGACATTATATAAATAAATTTATTTATGACACAATGATGATGCAGTGATTACCTTATTCACGATAAAATCAAATAAATGGTATTATAAATATTAAAATAAATATAATTTCAAAGTTTTTATGACATCCACAAATTTTCTAGGTGAATATGACATGTTAGGATTTTTTAAGTAATCATGTTGTTATTATTTTAACAAAAAACAAATACCAAATAGTGTCAAAATTGACATAAAATAGTTAAAAATATATATTATATTATTAATTGATATAATGGTCCTAAAAATATAAGGTTCGTCCAAAAGACTTATATAATAATATATACGATATTAATGAACCAATTGGGGTTCTATTGGCAGTATATAGTATATTTATTAACCATATAGTGTAATAATACAAGAAGACACGGTAAAAGTTAAATTATTTAACTTAGAGTTAAATCTAAATGATAAGGTTAAAATGGAAAACTAAACTTTTCTAAAACCTATTGGTTGAGTTTTTTTAGACCTATCCCCACCTTAGACTTTAAATAATAAACTTTGGAGCCATTAGAAACCAAATATGAATTTATTATAAAATAATATTTTAAGTTTTTCCTAAGGTCCCCCTCACCCCTCTTATAAAAGGGCACTCCCCCTTCTCTCTAATTCACACATTCTAAGCCATTTGGATCAGCCAACCCATGCCCAAATACCCTCTCAACTATCCTCCCTTCAACATATATACCTTAGTTTGATCAGAAATCCAACCTAATGAGCCCTTTTGATCAAATCAAAAGGAAGAACCCGAAGAAGAGGTAATGATTTCACCACCCTCTTTCAAGTTCCTTTGTTCTTCCACTTCCTTTTTCATTGTTGTTTCCATTATAAAATAATAACTCCAGTATATTCTATATACTATGATGTTATTATAATTATGGTACAACCAAATTAATTATTCTATCCACCCTTTGAATGATATGTCACCATACGTGCGTACGTATGACTTACCGTCTCCACGTCATGGTGTAATTGTTATTCAATACATTATTATTTGGATGGGTATAATAATGATGTGTATTTGATATAAATAATAAATATAATATGATAATTATTCTGTATATATTATATACCGTTCAATTATATATTATATTAATATCAAAAGAATGATATTTTTGCTCGTGCGTACGTACTGATTACCGTCTCCACGACGTGATGAGATTCATTTCCAAGTTCATCATTCATCGACGATTATAAAAATATATATTAGTAATAAGTATGTAATATGTGACATAATAATGCTACTGTAGATATATATATATTTATATATATAAGTATTTATGTACTTACATATATCTTATTTACTTACTTCCGTTCAATACTATATGAAAACGGAAACAACGTTTATGCGTACGTACGGACTACCGTCTCCATAAACGGTGTTTTCCATTTCATATATACGTCTATTATAAATTTTTATATTCTAAATATATATGATAAATAAATCATGTTTTATATTCTGGAAGTATTTAAATCATGATCTAAGTGATACAATCAAGAGTAACAAGTTAAAACACGTACGATAAAGAAAGCGATTATTACCCAAAATATTAATATAACATGGAAATTATTATTAAATGGGTAGTATAAAGTTATAAATGAATAATTTATGATATCATAAATATTAATATGGTTATGTTATAATTTAATAACATACTATATTCTTCATACATGAGGCTAAATGTACCCTCGACTAAAGGAAAGTGCAAGGTAAGGGGTTTTCATCTCACTCCTTATTCCCGTGAGATTCATGCCATATTGCCACTATAACCTTTTGTGTGGTGTATATACTTCCCATAATTGTATTCGTGTAATACACTTTAATTTATGTGTATTTACATATTCACTGTATGATACCTCTTTCACGGGGTGTATGTTTCATAAGTTACCAAATTGGTAAGGGTTAATTTCACAATCTCTTTATTATCCGAGGTTGTTTTTATGTAAGTATCTACTGGGACATATTTATTATCCATGTCCATGTTTTATGAAAGAGTTTTCAAAGGGATTATTTTAAGGGAAGTTTTACTAAAACATCATTTCAAATGTTTTAAATATTTATTCTTCTAAATCTTTCTCATTAATGTCCATGTCTTCAAAATGGTTTTTAAGGATTTATTTATATGGACATCAATTTTTTTAAAATGTTAATTCCTTTCAAAAGTTTCAAAGTGGTATGATACACTTTGATTCAAAAATGTATTTAAATGACTTATTTTCCAAATTTTGTGACTTTTAAATGTTTTCATGAAAAAGGGGTATTTCTCTCAAAAGGTTTTACAAATCATTTTCATCAACGTCAAAATAATTTAATAGATTTTAAACTTTTTTTGAAGTTGATTTATCATGATACAAATATTCCATATTGTGTTGAAGGTTTTTTGATATATTTGACCGTGGATGTGTTATTTTTATACCATTCATGGTTTATGGGTAAAGTATTGACATTTCGTATGCTAGTTTTAATACGAATGTTTATGTTATGTTTAGACCTTTTCATATTAGGAATGAATTGGACTTAGTAAGTGACGGGTGGAGCCCGCTATAGCTCCTCGATGCATCGGTAGGTCTCATGAGAAAAAATAGTGTCTTGGCATGAGGCCTTGACAAAATCTTATTTGTAGTCTTGGCATGAGGCCTTAGCTACGTGGTTATGATAATCTGGAATTATGCATTCCATCGTTATGAAAGTGGTTATTGATATTGCATGTAATTATTTGATTAGTAGAATATCCATGTGAAAAATTAAATGACATTATTTCATTTTATTTCTGCCATATTATGCTGAAGTTCAAGTTTAAAAGGCTTTTGTTTTAGTTTTATACATTGCCTTAAATGTTTATGCTTATTTTTGAAAGTTTCCGCTGTATTGCTTACCCTTACTGAGCGTTTGAGCTCACCCCTTTCTATGTTTTATTTTCCCAGGATTCCAAGAAGTGTATTGTGATTGATATGCAGGGTTAAACCATTGGAATAATGGTGCTCATAAAGGATTATTTATGTTGTTTTGTATGTTATAAAGTGTAATGTAACATTCATGTTTGTAATCTATTTTCCAAGACTACTAAACCGATCAGTCCTTCGGGACATGATTCCTTGTAATCATACCAATGTATTAAAATAATGCATCGAATCTGGGTAACTAGGGTCAGGGCGTTACATAACAGGTACACCCCCTGGAGGTAATGCCTGGGGAACTGGTCCCTGTATCGAAGCCTCGTCACTGCAGGGGTCATCCTCATGATTGCGCTGCTGAATCCTAGTGGCTATGCATCACAGAGGCATCCTATAAGGAACAAGATGTACCATTTTCAAAGAGTATATCTGGATAGCTGACACAAAGGACATGAAAAAAACAACCCATTCCTATATGATTCATGTACCGATCTCTTATTTCCCTGCAAAAAGTGTTTTCATGTATCGAGTTGAAAAGCAGGTTATCAAAGTCCCGGTGTATCGATACGTCAGCCGCCTACACCAACACTATAGTCTCTAGCCTGAAAGCTGAGCTTGAAACACTTAACATTGTTTCCCCAATCCAAACTCACAGACTCTTGGTTATAAGATAGAATTGACCACCTCTGATACCACTCTGTCACGACCCGTCCCAGGGGGTTCCGCACTGTGACTCCCCAAGCCCGCCTCCAATAGGCCAAGGGATGGTGACTAGCACCGAGTAGACATAATACTAACATGGGAGGCATTTTCTAAGTACCTGTACACACACACACAAATCTACAAGCCCACAAATACTGAAATGTAAAAAACAACTGAGAAACAAAGGCATGCATACATCTAAACCCAACCAACAGAGTACGATAGGAAGTGAAGTACTAAAAGTAAACTGGGCCAGAATACAAGCCCATGAAAAAAACAAGAGTCTGAAAACTACAAAGTCCAACCTATAAACACAAAGAGGTACTGTGACTGCTTCTCGTATCCATAGGAACACCTCGGTCTGTAGGGAACTCAGAAATCTCAGTCCTTTCTTGGTCCACCCTGGACTCTATCAAAAGGCTTCTCATCTACACAAGATACGACACGTGCAGGTAAAGCCCGTGTAGGGGTGAGTATAACAATACTCAGTAGAGGACCCTGAAAACCACAAATTAATACAAAAAGGAAAGGTACAATCAGCTCTACATAGTATATGTCTACTAAACATATAATATGTGAAACTAATCTAAATATACTCAAAACCTAGACCCGTAGTCTAGAGACAAGTCACACAACCACATTCCCCCGCTAGGGATTTAGTTAGAAGATTCCACAAAGCACTCGTCTGGGAGAAATCACTCCGTGAGTCTGATAGCTCTGATGAGTTCTGTCCGAGAAGTACTGTCCGTTGGGAAAATTCACGAGAGATAGATACACTTATTACGAGAGAACACACTCCTGAGTGGGGAAAGATCACGATACACAAATGAGGATAACTTCCAGGGCCTTGGTGGATACCACGAATCATCTGGATTCACCTGTTAAGTAGAGGATTAGTACCCTGTGGGGATAGTCACGTTGATACTTGACTCTACCTAGGGTCAAGAATGGATAGAGGATCTCGCTCCAAGCCTCTTAGAGGGATACCTAACTCTATCCTGGAAATTCCTGCTGAAGGGATCATACTCCTGAAAAAGTAAATGACACTTGACCTTTAGGGGAACAAGAAAAAGGGGCACTAGCCCAAAAGAAACATGTCCAAGATATAGTGGAACAAAAAGATCAATCCATATACTAAGAAGTGCATGGCATGTAGAAGTGTCACACACCGTGTCTTCTGACCCCAGGTACTGCCCGTGTACAACAACCCATGTCGTAAGGCTAGTCGTGTAGAAGAAGGTATACATGACATGTAAGAGAGTGACATGCTGTGTTCCTCTCTCTAGAGAGGAATCCGTGTACACTAGCCATGTGCTCATACACGGATTCAACCCATGTGTCACAACCTGTGTGATCGGTACACGGGGTAAGCCATACAGCCGGTCTGGTCTAGCCGTGTGGTGGAGTACACGACCATGTACCCCACCCCGTGTCCGTGTATCCCCTGGATATACGCTGAGTCCCGTGTAAGGACCCACACACCATCTTCTTTGGAGAACACGCCGTGTCATCGTTTCACACACCGTGAAACCCTAGCTGCTGCTAATTCGGTCCCACACAACGTGTTCTTCGGAATACACGCCGTGTTCTTAGGAAATTTCCAGAATCACTGTTCTTTGCCGGTGCACCTCCTGTGATCTTCCGATGTCCCTTCCGGTGATCTAATCATCACAAAACTGATGGGTTGAGGTTGATCGATCATCATGAAGCCGGTTCCGTCGATTTTGGGCCTCCAATAGGCCCCGAAAACACATTTTGATATACTTGCACGAAGAATGCTTGAAGAACGAGAACTCACAAACCGCATCGATTCGTCTACTGCCATCGTTGTTGCACATCTGATAGGTTGTCAAGATGTCAGATCTCCAATTTGGGATCACTTAATTGTGAAATGGATGCGCAACGATCCATTGTTCATAACCCCGTGAAGAACGCGAAGAATGCGGGGTTAAAAAGGGAGGAAGAAAAACAATAAACAAAGGAGGAACGCACCTCTGCCGTTGTTCTTCATGACATCGATCTTCTCCCATTAATAGGTTTAATAGGTGAATCAAAATGAAAATTCAATAATTATCATATAATCAGTTACTGAATCAAAAACCCCAAAAGAAAAGGAAAGTGACACCCTCCCGCAAGAACGCACGATCCACAGATCACCCTATTTGTGGGTTGATCCGCATTTGTCATTTAATCCAAGAACATGGAAAATAATAATCGAAATAACAACCCATACCTCTATCTGGTTGAAGAATGATCTCCGGGTCGCATTCGTTGTTGGGGTTCGTCAAATTCGAGATGCGTCGATCGATCACGTCGTCGTCATCCGTCAACGGGTTCGCCTCCAAAGCTCCAAGAGGATCTTTCTCTCAATTTGTAGGGTTATGAGTCTAACCCTACGAACTTTCCATAATAAGGTATTTAAAAGGTAGGAATTAGGTCACTGTGCAAAAAGGAAATTTTTAAATAAAATAAATTACTACTTTATTTTATTTCCATTAAAGCGTCCAAAAACTAACTCTCATAGCTGACCTGCGCTGGTTGATGTTAGGCCCTGCCTAAGGTAAAGTTGCTGCTTTGAACGCAACGGTGCCCTCAAATTTCTAATCCGAGTACCCATTCAAAAGTTATTCAACTTTTTCAGGAAAACCTCTCGTGCGAGCTTTTTAAAGTTTAAATTAATACAAACATTTATTTCGAGCACTCCAGGCCTCGGAATCGCACTCCTTCGAAAGGTCTAGTCTCAAAATAATTCCATATAATATTTAAAAATAATACACAAAAAACCCAAGAAATTACAATATTATTTCACATGTATTTGACCAAGAGACGTGTGAAGGGAGTAACTCCAAGGTGATTGAGAAAATTAAGCTATTACAAGTAGCTTGGATTCATCTCTTGCTCTACAAATCGATCTTAACATGCTTAGGGTAATACACTTCTTTAATCAAGAGATTTTTATTAACTTAGGAAAAACCAATAAACTTGACCATAATGAGTTGTAATTTTATAAAAATTTTGCAACCAATGGAATAGATTAATTCATGAGTGAGAAATGTAACATTCTTTGAGAATATCTTATAAAATTGATCCTGAAACCTCATAAGGTGTTAGTTAAATTCCTATGAGGTTACAATAATTTTATAATTAATAAAACTTATCCAACCTAACTAAAATTTTTTTAATAAGAAAACCTGAGTGTCAAACCCACATGGACAATCCATATGATCTAAATTAATTATAGGAATTTGAAACAAAATTGATTGATTGTTTGGAGAGAGAGAAAAATATCAAGTGAAAAAATTGTGTTTTTGAGAATAAAATGACGGAGCATGTCAGGTTCCGTGATTTTCATATTCATGTTCTAGGGATTTAATTAATTTTTATTCATTCACATTTGTTGTCGGAATTGGGTCTTTAGAAATCCTTGGTACAGATACCCTATACTAATCCAATAACTAGACCGCTGGAATGTCCAACTACTAGGTTTGGTTATGGGATTAGGTAACCCAAAACCCTATTTGAACATAATCAATATAGATTGCGTAATGATTATAAACAAATTAGGACATTTAATTGATGCAATAAAATCAAACTCCTTAGATCACAAACAATGGTCATGCAATATGAAAGGAAGAAGATTTAGAATTGATAAATAGAGTTGTAAGAATCCAAAACATGAATAGAAAAATAGAATAATCCGTATGAAACACTCCCCCTACAATCACCTCACCCAAAAAAAAAAATAACTAATTGCTCATGTTAACCATGAGGAGGAAGAGAAACATGGTTATCTGAGAGGGAATTGTGGTAGTAGAAGGGCTCTGAGGTCGTATGCGCTCTCATTGTCTGGCAGTTATCCTCTTTTATATCTCAAAGGTATCTCTATTATGCGGACATAGGTCTGAATGTATAGTCAATCAAAAAGAACCCTCAGCCCATGATGCATTCCTGTCGTGGATCATGGAAAAACATTTTTTTTTAAAATTCCATAAGTGTAGTCTAGTGATTAACCCTAGGAAGTCTCCTGAAGAGGAGTGCACACAAAACAATTTTTCACTTTTAAACAAGGGTAAAAATGGTGCGTTTTTAGAATAAATCAATAAGAAAATGATTTAAAGGAAATTTGAAATTCAAATGATTTAAAACTATGATATAAGAAGGGTGATTAGGTCAGGGTCAGTTTCCAATTTGTAATTTTATCCTTGTTCAATTTAATTCAAGCCTCTTCTTCTATGTTGATTAAAGTGATATTCCACAATCATTTCCTCTCACTTCCTTGGTGAAATTATTATGTTAAGAGAAAACCTTAACAAGATCTTAGTTTAGTCCACTCTCATTCCATGTGAAAAAGAGTTGCAATGAATATACTCAATTGACTTGGGAAATACCTGATCGGGTCTTGTTTGTCCCAAACAATCAAGAACATCCGCTACCACTTTTACACGTACAGATGATCGTCAAGTACTTCACCAATAATCCCTAGTCTATTCCATCGTATATAAACCAAAAATCAGTGGATGGAGATAATGATTATTTACCAAAGAAAAAAAAATCAATGAAGGAATTAAAATTCAAGAACTATAGCACTTGATAATAAAATATGCTATATGAAATTTAAAACAACTTTGAAGAAGAAAGAAATTTCATTCAATTATGCCCAAGAACTCAAGCATTACAAAATAGAAAACCAACCCTTCCCAAATCACTCAAAATGTTTACCCCACCATGGTAAGGGTAATGGAGATGAATGAGGAAGAATAAGAAATTAAAAATATATGGAAAAGAAAATAAATAAAAGATAGAAAGCTGTAAAGTTCTCCTCCTTGGTGTCTAGGAAGGAATGGGATGAAATGAGATGCTTTGAGAGGGAGGAGATCCCCTCCTTTTATAGGAAGAATTTTCCTCCCAAATGTTGACATGTTATAGCCCCATTAAATGGAATCTTCACGAATTTAACCCTTATAGTGTTGTTAATAAATATCTTTGCCATATCTCCTCAAAATTTCAGCATATTTGGACATGTATTCTGAGAGTTATGCCTGTTTTACTCTGACAATTTATTTTTTCCAATCAGACTCTTCAAATCGCAAACCTCAAAATTATAATGCTTTAATGACTATTAAAATGGCCAATTAACACATACTAGCAAGATGTTTCAAAACTCCTTGCACTTCCACCCACTTAATTTCATATTAATTGGGCCCACCATGAATTAGTTAAGTACCCCACACAAAAAATTGGCAGATCTGTAAATAGTTTTCATGGTACAACTTGTGAGCTTCTTTTGAGCTTCCATATGATCGATTCATATTTTTGTCAAGAAGGATGAAATGGATCCCTAGATGTGTAGAATACTAAAAAGAAATAATTTCACAAATTTTATTAATATAGAAAATGTTATGGCTATAGGACAAAAATAATTTAAAACTCTTAAAAATCCAAAATGGGCCATTTTTACGATTATGCTCAAAATACCACCAATATCATAAAATGTGGAAATTTATCTTAAAGTAACACTTTGGTGGGATTTAAAAAAATTAAATTCAATGTAAATTTAATTGAAAATATTTGATCCATAAATTCCCCCACACTTAGCACTTGGACTCCTGGACAAGTAAATATCAAAATTAAATTAAATCAAATCCAAAACACATACCCATGAGATCTACCAAATCCAAACCAAGAAACAAAAAGATATCATGCCTCATAAAAAAAATATTATTTAAAGTTCTCCATATATATTATTTAATATATTTCCACTTCATTTATTATTCAATGCACACAAAACGCCTACCTCACATGAATTTTCTCTCATCTCACAAATGTAAATATTTAATAAGCCTTTCCTCATCCAAACTCATGCAAGAGTAACCATAGGCTTGATAAATTCCTATTTGTCCACCCGATGTGAGTCAAGGACATGTGTTTCTGATGAATACTTTTCAGGGTTGTTCTGTGGTTTCCGGTTGGTAGGATTTAGATGTTAAAAATTCTAAGGTCAAAAAAGGAGGGCTTGACTCATTTTTGAAGAAAAATTGAAAGATTCTAATTTTCACTCAAGAATGGTCTCCTTTTCTTCACCTTTGTAGAAAATTAGCTCCATCATCATGAAAAATTATGGAAAGTTCATGCCATTTAGCATTTCACCCACAAAAATTTCTTCTCAAACATAGTTTTTCTTGAAAGCTCCAGATAGGTGAAACTTTATTTCTACTTTGGAAGCTTCAGAAATCCACAACTTATTTTATTAGGAAAGCTCCAGAGAGGCACAACTTTTAACAAAATGAAATCTTAGTAGAAACATCAGCTCTTCAACATTTAATTTTCCACCCAAAGTATCACCAAATGAGGTAGTACACCACAAGACATCTTCCCCTACACTGAAGTTCAACTAGATCATGAAATTTCACTTTAAGAACAAGTTGGATAGAGAAAATTGGCTTGTAATGTGGCTAACCTAATAGGTTGTTCATGGTTTCTAAGGGATACATGGATTAATGTACAAGGTAGGCCATAATAAAAAAATTATTTTGAAAATGAGGCTTAAAACCAAATAAGCGACTCAATCATTTAAAACACAAGTTCCTCAAACCCTTAAGTTTTGACAGGAATAAATCAACTTTTAGTTAAAGTAAATATGATTTGGTTATATCAGGAAATGAGGTGAATAAAAAGAATATGAAAATAATGGTAAAGAAGGCTCACAAGAAAGTGATTTCAAAAATAAGGACAGTGATATGGGCATGATATTTAAAAATCAGAGTACTTTTCATGAAATTTCAAAAGATTTGAACTTGAAACAAAGTCATTTAACCATTAATTTAAGCTTAGTTTCATGAAATAGATTGGCTCACTCATTGACATGGGTTTAAAAAATGGAATTGATAATCATTTTAGCTCAAATGTTTTGACAACACACTAAATTTTAAAAATAAACACACAAATATCTGAAAAACAATTTTTTTATAAAAACAATAAACCAAACAAGAAATAAAAATCCTAAACTACAAAGGTTCCCTCCCCCACACTTAAATGATGCAATTTCCTTAGTGCATTAAAATGGGTTTAACATATAAGAATATTTGAAAATTAATCACAACAAGAGAGAAAATTTAAAGGAGAGGTACGACCGAATGGATTTTATTGATAAACAGGTTGGAGGAGTGTGATCTCCTACATTGGTTCTGATGGAAGGGTCCCAAGAAATTTCTTCAACCTATGCCCATTAACAGCGATTGGATCCGGATCTCCATCCTTTATAATCTGCACAACACCAAAAGGATATACATGAGTAACTATAAATGGACCTTCCCATATGGAATGAAGTTTACCTAGCACCAACTTGAGTCTTGAGTTGAATAACAACACATTGTCTCTAGGATAGAATTATTTTGGTTGGATCAGCTTTTCATGGTATACTCTTGTTATTTCTTTACAAATCTTGGAGTTTTCAAATGCTTCCCTTCTAATTTCTTCCAGATCTTGTAACTTCAATCTTATTTCCTTCCTATCACTTTCAAGGTCCAAATTCATCTTCCTCACAACCCAATAAGCCTTATGCTCCAATTCCACAAGTACGTGACATATTTTCCCATAAATCAGCCTATATAGACTCATTCCAATTGGGGGTTTTTAGGTCATCTTGTAATCCCATAAGGTATCTTCCAACCTTTGGATCCAATCCTTCCTATTTGGATTAACAATATTTTTCAAAATTCCTTTTATTTCCCTGTTGGAAACTTCAGCTTTCCCATTAGTCTATGGATGATAGGGAGTTGATTTTTTATGATGCACCCTATTTTTTTTTAGAAGATGATGGCATGAATTGGTTTCCCAATTCATGCCCCAAACGGAATTTATTAAAAAATAAGCGTAGCATTACAGACTCGAGGTGTAAATGGCTTACACCAGCAGGGAATAAAAGAGACAACATATAAAGAAGACCAGACAAACCAGCAGCAGAATGCAGCAATCCAAGATCGAAACCAGCCTTCATTATCAAAAAATACGGAGATTGTGGGTTTCACCACCACTGCTTGGCACATCTTGGTTGTAGCCCACCAAAAAAAGCCTTGCGATTTATCCCCACAGGACCTGGCTGGGCATGAGTGCCTTCTCCAGCCTTGGGTAAAAAATCCCGGTGTCCCCTTGGAAAGCATCTGGCCTTCTCCTTCCTTGAGCAGCATAAATCACAAGAGGATCTCCACTCTTCCGGTGTGAATGAGATCCGGCAGATGATGGTGGCCTCCAGGTGTTCAAACCCGCGGAGACATCCAGCCTGAGATGCCAAAAACCAAAGGCAGGCAAGGACAGCAGCATATACTTACAAAGCAGGCAGATAGCAGCAGAATCAGCACTGGAAAAAAAAACATCATATGGCTCAAGGAAATAAAAAAGGCTGGGGATTCGGCCAACAACATTCTAGTGGCATGAAAACAGAGAGTCTGCAGCTGGGGAAGTCTAGAAGAGAGAGCCATCCCGGCATTTGCATTGGGTGTCTCCAGTTGGTCCAACCATCCAGAGCAAAGCAGCAAAAGCAGACAAGAAAACAAGGTCCCTTCAAAACAGAATTTCAATGATGCAGACCGAAACAAGCAGGAGAAAATAGCATCATCAAACGAAACATGCCCAGGGAAGATAGACTAATCATATCCATGGAATTTCATTGAAATTGAAATTTGGGTTCTTCTTAAATTCCTCACAAACAAAGAGAAACATTCTTTTTCGGAGCTCAAGATAAGTGTCAGCGGTCATGTCCCCATTTTTATATTTCCGAAAGGCAATTCTGTCATTCTCATCTATCCACGAATCAAGCTCTTTTGAGAAGTCCAATTTTTCCTCCATGACGTAAGCATCTCTATATGCAGGGTCATTTTCATCATCCTCACTAGAGGAAGCTTCTGAATCTGTTGTGTCTGAGTCAGATGACATTTCAGTTGTCACGGGCTGTGGAGGAATAGCATTTTCTTCTTTTGCATGTGCAGCAAGGGATCTTGTAATAATGGTTCTTTCTATTTTGGAGCGATCTTTGCTCTTTATTGTGTGTCTATAACTCGGAGTAATAAAACCGTCTGCGTCAACTAGCGGCTTCTTCCCTTTCTTAGTACTTGATTTCAGGAATTCTTCCTCCAATTGACAGGGTTTGTCAAGCTCATCTTGAATGGGATCATCTGTGTCAGATTGAGCTTCACCCTCCCCCTCCTGTTGGCTAGTATAGGCCTTTTATGATGCACCCTATACTTCTTTAGTAAATTCTCCATTTTACGATTGTAGAAGTGAGTCCCCTGATAACTGATGATGGCTCTAGGCACTCCAAACCTACAAAATATGTTAGCCTTGACAAAATCACAAACAAAATTAGAATCATCAATCCCGATGGATTTTTCTTCCACCCATTTGGAAACATAATCAACTGTAAGTAAGATATATGAATTTCCAAATGACATTGGAAAAGGTCCCATCAAATCTATTCCCTATACTTCAAAAATGTCACAAAAATTTAGTGGATTTTGAGGCATTTTTTGTATTTTTGAAATATTTCTTAAAAACTGACATTTTTCACACATTTTGAGAAATTCATGAGCATCTTTAAAATGGTTGGTCCAATAAATTCTAGATTCTAAAACCTTACTTGCTGTACTTTGAGGTCAAAAGTGGCCTCCATAAGCTAAAGTGTGACAAAACTCAAAGAATAATTTAACTTCACTTTTAGGTAAACATCTTCTTATTACTTGATCATTGAAAATATTCTAAAGAAATGGAACATCCCAAATGTAATATCTAGATTCAGCTTTCAGTTTTTAATTTGGTGAGAATTGAAATGAGATGAGACCTGAGATGTTACCAGATAATTGACCATGTGAGCATACCAAGGAACTTATCATTCAATCAAGTAAAACTTATCTTCTGGAATTTGATCATTCAGTAGGTCTTTTTTTGGAATTTCAATTTTAGCAATGTTTGGCAGTCTACTTAAGTGATCAGCTACTTGGTTCTCAGATCCCTTCTTATCCTTGATTTATATATTTAACTCCTGCAGTAGTATCATCTATCTCACTATTCTCAGTTTAACATCAGATTTCTTTATTAAGTACCTAAGAGCTGCATGATCATAAAAAATAGTTATTTTAGTTCCAAGAATATATGATCTAAATCTTTCTAAAGAAAAAAAAAATTCTAAGAACTCCTTTTTCGTGGTTGTTTAATTGAATTGGGCCACATATAAGGTTCTAGAGGCATATAAGATGACTTGTAGCCTTCCCTCATTTTTCTGAGAAGGAACTACTCCAACTGCTTGGTTAGAAGCATCACAAAGTAGCTCAAATGTTTTTTACCAATTTGGTGCCTGCATCATGGGCGGTGAAATCAATCTCTTCTTAAACTCATAAAATAATTCCCTACATGCACTATTAAAATAAAAATCATCATCTTTAAAAAGTAATCTAGAGAGAGGGAGAGAAATCTTACTGAAATCTTTGATAAAACTTCTGTAGAATCCTACATGTCCTAAAAATGATCTAACATGTTTCATAAAAGTAGGGTAAGACAAAAAATTTATCACTTCAATTTTTGATTTATCCACTTCAATGACTTTTTGGGAAATTACATGCCCGAGTAAAATTCCTCTCTCAACCATGAAATGAAACTTTTCAAAATTCAAAACAAGATTTTTTTCAATGCAGGTTTTCAAAACATTTTCCAGATTTTTCAAATAATGATCAAAAGAATCTCCAAAAACTCTGAAATAATCTAAGAAAACTTCCAAGAAATTTTCAATGTAATCAGAAAATATACTTAATATGAACCTATAAAATGTACCTAGAGCATTAGATAATCCAAATGAAATCCTTTTATATTAAAAAGTACCAAAGGGTCATGTAAATGTCATCTTCTCTTGATCCTCGAGAGCAATGTGTACCTGGAAGTGACCTGCAAATCCATCCAGAAAGAAATAATGAGTTCTCTTTTCGAATATCTCTAACATCTGGTCAATGAAGGGAATGAGGAAATGATCTTTCCGAGTAGTCTAGTTCAATTTCATAAAATTAATGCACACTCTCCAGCTATTTTGAATTCTCATAGGGATTAACTCATTCTTTTCATTCCTTATAGTGGCCAGAATATTTTTTAGGAACTACATGAATGGGGATAAACCACTATGAATTTGAAATTGGATATATGATCCCAACTTCCAAGAGATTCTCAATCTTCTTCTTCACAACCTCCATCAACGTGGGATTCAGCCTCCTTTGGGGCTGTCTAACAGGTTTGGAATCTCCTTCTTCACCCTATTTCTTGGACATTCTCTCTCAAAACCTAGATAAAAGATTTTTCTTGGGGTTTAGACAGATTATTTGTAATTATCACTGGTAATTTATCTCCTTTCATAAGGTACACATTTTTCAAATCATTAGGGAGTGGTTTTAATTCCAGTTCATGAGGATGATCAAGGGATGAAATTAAACTAAAATTCCCCACTTACAAAGGGTGTACCTCCTATACATAAGAAACCATATCATATTCCTCATGAATCAACAAATCATCAATGAAATTATATTTTACCTATTCTTCCCACATAAAATCAGAATCTATAATGTTTTGGGAATTCACATGTTCATTAATGAAAAAATTATCTCCTAAGTCTAAGAATTCATGGAACATACCTGATTCTTCAATGGGTTCAGTAACAACATCATGGTAGAGTGAAAAGATTTAGTGATCATCTAATGATTGCCTCATGGATTCAAAAATGTTGATGTGGACAATGGTATCTCCAAATTCCATGGTGAGTGTACCTTCATGGACATTGATGATGGTTTTGGATTTCTTCAAGAAAAGTCTCCCCAAAATGATAGGTGAGTGTGACTGGCTCTTGACTTGTTCCATATTTAGAACATAAAAGTCAGTTGGGAATAAGAGATCTTTGACTTTCACTAGGACATCCTCTAGAACTCTAGCTGGGAAAACTGTGGATCTGTTTACAAGATGGACCACCACTCTTGTGGGATTTAAGTCTCCCATCTGTAGAGAAGTGTATATTGAGTGAGGAAATACATGAATTGAAACACCTAGATCACAAAAATCATTAGATAAATTTAATAAACCAATGGTTCATAGAATGGAAAACATCCCTAGATCTTGACATCTGGTTGGCATCTGCGGTGTGATAAGGGCTGAGACACTTATACCCAAGTTTATTCTTTAATTCCCATGAAGTCTTCTATTTTCGGTGAAAAGATATTTCAAAATTTTTTCATACCTAGGAATTTTTTTGACATCTTCAATTAGGGGGATATTGATTTCCACTCTCTGAAAAGTGTTTAGAATTTCTTTTTGAAGTGTTTATTCATGAAATTTCTTCTATTCAATCATACTTGATGGAAATGGTGGGGGTAAGTATTTATTCTCACTTTGTTTCCTTTGCATTTTAGTTTCTTATATCTTCTTCCTTGGTCTATTCTTCTTCTCCCCCTCTTCCTTTTCTTCTTCTTGGTGGATTTTCATAAGATTTTCAGAATTCTCAACATCATTCTCCCTCAAAACAGGTGGTATTGTTTCAAGTTAAAGGTTGGATGGAGGTGGGAGTTATTTTCCACTCCTTGTTATGATTTCATTGACATTATCTTTAATATTTGACACTATTTGGGATGGAAGCTTCCTTGGATTCTTGGTTAGAATTTTCAAAACAGTTTTTAACTGGTTGGATAGGTCTTTCACATTTTCTTTAAGCCCCTCAACATTAGATTGTAGCTATTGGTTCTCAATTGATAGTTGTGCACTAGTGGATGGTTGCTCACATGTATTTATTTGGAATGGTGGTGGTTGAAAGGGTTGTTGTTGCTGAAAGGGTTGTTTGTAGGACTGTTGGAATAGAGGGGGGTTTTGGTATTGCTGTTGAAAATGAGTTCTATCCTGGGTATGTTGGAATCTAAACCCTGGTTGGGTTTGGGGATATTGTGGTGGATTTGGTTGGAATTTACTTTGTTGATAGGTAGCAGCACAACATTCAGTACCCTTCACTTTTGGACACTATTTAGTGTAATGGAAATTAGAAGAGCATAAAACACATACTAGATTTGGTTCTTGTTGTTCCTTCACTTGGTTCATAGCCATCTGTCACACTAACCTGGTGAGTTATACCATTTTGCTTCTAATTAATTCTATTGAATCATATGCTCTCACCTCATAGATTCCCCTTGTTCCTGCCCCTCTTGTTTCAAATTGTTGTGAATTTTGATCAATATTCTCAATTAGTACTTTGATATCTACAGGTGACTTATCAATCAGGGATCCCCCAGATGAGGCATCCAGAAGATTTAAATCATTATCCAGAAGTCCTTGGTAGAAGAACATAAGGAATTGGTGTTCCTCCATTTCTTGATGTGGGCATCTAGAATATAGCTTCTTGAAATGCTCCCATTACTTGTAGAGGGTTTCTATAGTTGATTGTTGTATGATGTAAATCTTCTTCTTGATAGTAGTGCTCCTAGATGTGGGAAAGAATATTTGCATGAAAATTTTTTTTAGGTATTACCAATCATTTATTTCCCCTAGTTTTAGATTTTACAACCATTATTTAGCAGCTCCTTCAAGTGAAAAGGTGAATTCCCTCCACTGAAATTGGTCTTCAGGTGCTCCTTTTGGCCTAAAGATTGAGAAGAAAATGTTGAATTCTTGGATATGCCATTTTGGATCCTCTCCTTCAAGACCATGAAAATTTGGAATCACATGAATAATATTGACACTTAATTCAAAATCATTTCATGTAGTGGGTGCAATGAGTTGATTATTTTGAATGTAAAATTGAGGTGCACATAGATCACATAAGGTTGGGTTGGGATTTCCAGTCACGATTTCAGGTTCAGAGTGAACACTAAGAGTTTCACATGAATATAAAAGATCTATTTCCTCAAATATTCATGGTAGTTTTATTTTTCTTAGTTTGGTTAATTTTATTTCAATTTCTGGATCAAATTAAATTAATGATTTTTTTGAGTTGCAGGTCATTCAATTTTGAAAATCATTTTTTTGTTGCACTGCCTCCCCGACAATGGTGCCAAGTTTGACGCATGCCTATCATGGGGCATGATTTTTTTTTTAAAATTATATAATTTTAGTCTAGTGATTAACCCTAGGAAGTCTCCCAAAGAGAAGTTCACACAAAAAAATTTTTCACTTTTAAACGAGGGTAAAAAAGGTGTGTTTTTAGAACAAATCAATAAAAAAAGGATTGAAAGGAAATTTGAAATTAAAATGATTGAAAAATATAATATAATAAGGGTGATTAGGTTAGGGTCTGTTTCCCAATTATAATACTATCCTTGTTTGATTTAATTCAAAGCTTTTCTTCTGAGTTGATTAAAGTGATATTCCACAATCGTTTCCTCTCACTTTCTTGGTGAAATTATGATGTTGAGAGAAAATATTACCAAGATCTCAGTTTTTTCTAATCTCCTTCTATGTGGAAATGAGTTGTAATGAATATCCTCAATTGAATTTTCCAATACCTGATTAGGTCTTGTTTATCCCAAAAAATCAAGAACACCCACTATTACTTTTACACGTACTGACGATCGTTGAGTACTTCACCACTAATCTCTGGTCTATTCCATCATATATAAACCAAAAATCAGTGGAGGGAGATAATGATTATTTACCAAATAAAAAATCAAAAACGGAATTAAAATTCAAGGATGATTTCACTTGATAATAAAATTTTCTATATGAAATTTAAAATAACTTTGAATAATAAAGAAATTTCATTCAATTATGTAAAAAAACTCAAGCATTACAAAATAGAAAACCAACCCTTCCCGAATCACTCAAAATGTTTACCCCACCATGGTAAGGGTAATTGAGATGAATGGGGAAGAATAAAACATTAAAAATCTATGAAAAATAAAAGAAATAAAAGAGATAAATCTGAAAATTTCTCCTCTTTGGTGTCTTGGAAGGAATGGGATGGAATGAGATGCTTTGAGAGGGAGGAGCTCCCCTCCTTTTATAGCTAGAATTTATTTCCAGAAATTTGACACATTGTATCCCAATTAAATGAACTATTCACGCATTTCACACTTATTTAATGTTTTTCATAAATATCTTGTCTGTTTATCCTCAAAATTTCCACATATTTGGACATGTATTCCAAGAGTTATGCCCGTTTTACTCCGACAGTTTATTCTGTCCAGTCAGACTCTCTAAATCGAAAAACTCCGAATTAGAATGCTTTAATGACCATTAAAATGGCCAATTCACACATCCTAGTATTAATTAAAGATGTTTCAAAACTCATTTCACATACACCCACCAAATTTCAAAGTAATTTGGCCCACCATGAATGAGTTCGGAAGCCCACACAAAAATCGACAGATTTGTAAACAATTTTCATGGTCTAACTTGTGATCTTCTTTTGAACTTCCATATGATCAATTCAGATTTTTGTCAAGAAGTATGAAATGAATCACTAGATGTGTAGAATCCTATAAATAAATAATTTCACAATTTGGATTAATATAGAAAATTTTATGGGTATAAGACATAAATAATTTAAAACTATTAAAAATCCAAAATGGACTATTTTTACGATTAAACTCAAAATACCACAAATATCATAAAATGTGGAAATTTATCTTAAAGTAACAATTTTTTGGAATTTAAAACAATAAAATTAAATGTAAATTTAATTGAAAATATTTTCTCTATCATCCTACTCATAAAATTTTCTACAAGATGAGAGTTCATGTCTTGTACTAATTTCAGGATCTGAAAAGTGCAACGACATAACTCCAAATCTATTTCCTTCGTTGAACTCACACCATGAGTTGATTTAAGATCATGAATCTCATTTATAAATCCTTAAAATAATTCATGAATCTTGTTTCCATGTAATTCATGGGGAGCTTTCTATTTGATGAAACTCACTAACGAAAGATGTGGAAATTTTCAAATTATGGAGCTGCCCAACCATATTCACAGCATGAAAGAGGATTTCACACCGTGAAAGTTTTGGGGCATCCTCATTTTGTGTTTTTTTTCATGACATGTCTTCACATATTGAACTTGGTTTACATCCTGAACCACCATTTTCCAGCTTTGGAATCTCCATTTCAGCTCGGTTCTTCAGTTTCGACCCTCGAAAGCATTCTATGATCACCTGTCATTGTGGGAGGCCATCTTTTAGTGGAATCATTGATTTTTTGGATCCTTTTGCTTGTTATCCTTAAATCATGGTATCTTTTCAAATATGAATTAAATATTAAACTTATAGGCAGGAATTAATAATTAAATTACCAAAATCAATGTATTTATATATAAAAAAAGTTTGCATGAAATGTACTTATCAAACCCCCCACACTTGAACTCAGACCTATCCTCAAGGATAAAATCTTAACATACTACAAAGGACTCTCACATTAATATTATTAAAACTTAATGTCAATAAAATCAATTTATTAAACGAGAATTTAAATATTCAATCATCACACAGGAAAATTCATAATGCCTCACTTTTCAAAGAAACAAATCAATCAAGTATTTTACTTTTTTTTTGAAACTTCCAAGACTTTTTATTCACCTATTTTATTTTTAAATTTATTATTAATAATCATGTCATTTTCAATTTACCTCACTTGAATTTTTTTTCTCATCATCAAGGTACAAATGTGAATTAAGTTTATCACATACCTCAAGAACATGTCACTTACTATAGGCTTGTAAGACATCTATAATCTCTGCTGAGTAAATACAAAGATCAAAATTAATCATGAGGACTTTAATATCAATGTTAAAATGTCTCTAAGCCTTTAGGGTAGGTTGGTAATGGTGTGAAAACCAATAAAACTCAAAAAGGAGGTTTAACTCTAAATCACAATGCATGACATCAAAAGACAAGTTCAATGAAAATCTCCCTTTACAGATGTCATCCCCCCCAAATCCCAAAGTTGGATCATGATAAAAGTATGCACAATGAATGAATCATACTCTTGATTTTTTTTCTTCTAAAATTATTTTTAAGACAAATCTCACATCCACCACCTAACCACATGCGATCAAAAGATCATCGATCTCACAATGGTGATTTTTGATCCTCCTAAGACACTACCCATTTTTTTATTTTTACTTATTTATTTATTTATAAAGAGAGGTGAATAATATTATACATTGAATAATATCATAGCCTCTCCTCAAATCACATGAAACCCTCAAAAAAGTCTTCTCAATGCTACACATCTTGTCCACCATGTATAGCCTCTTCTACACAATTATTATTTTAAATATCATGAAATACACTATGAGTAGGGAAATAATGGATAAAATAGGATTATAACACAATTCATTTCCTATCAAGGTCATTCATGGCTTATAAGATATTAAAAATAATTAATACAAGGTGGGTCCAAGGATAAATGACTAAACAAAAAATACATTTCAATCATATTAAAAGTGATTCTATTCAGTCATAACTTTAATAAGATGTCAAACGAGTTCTGGTAGAGAAAATGTACAAGTCTCTAAAAAAACATACTCAAGAAAAGAATGATAATATTGGTTCATAAAATGTTTTGGGAATGATATAAATGGTTGGGACAAATACTCATGAAAATTCATACAAATAATTAAATTAATTAATGAAAATATTAGAAATTCAAGGCAGACCAAATCTCATAAAAATTCATTTACAAAAATTAACATGATCCCCTAAACCATGATTTGAAAATATTAATCTATATGCTTATCACCACTAATTCATTTTCCCATTTTTCTAACAAAAATTTATTGACAAGGAGATTTAAATTCATGATATGGTAATTATCCTATGCAGTTTATGTCTCATAAACCATTGATTAAAGAACGAATCAAGGCGGGACATGAAATTGATAGTTTAAATATTTTAAAAAATTTAAATGTGGAGAGTACATTTGAAAACTATAGAATTGAAACACCTACTCCCCTTTCTTTGATGCTTTGAAGTTGGTTTCATAGGTTCTACCAGCACTAGATTCACGACATGAATTTTTCTCACAATATGTATTATCTTGAACTCATGATATGAATTGGGGTCAAGATGTGAGTTGGTTCTACAACTTCTTTTAATGTTTATTTCCAGTGTATTGATGGTCCTACAAAATAAAAATAAGTAGGTGAAAGTATAATCCATTATCAATGAAATTTAAAATATTTGGGGGAGAGTGCAAGAACCTAAAACTAAATAATGAATATTCCAAAAAACTCAGGTTGCCTCATAGAAGCGCTTTTGTTTAACATTATTGGATAAACCATACCTCTTTTAGCTTTGACTAAGGTGAAAGGTGATTGAAAATATTGTACTTGGTCTGGGTTTTCTAACAGTCTTGGATTTAATTTGTCCATATAGGCCGATCCTTGTCCATACTATCTAAACATATTAATTCTACCTGTTGGCAATATCTTCTTGACCTCCATTGGTCCTAACCACCAATGATTTTTTAGAAAATACAATCCAATATTTATATCATGCACCAACCAAACTTGCTGGCCTTCCTTCACACAACATCTTCTACATTGTTGGTGATCTTATTTCTCATTTTCAACTTTTCCTCCCATCTTTCACTCTTTCTAATTCAGCATGGACAATATGTACCTCTTGTTTCTCTTCTAAAACAAAAACCTCTTCAACTACATATTTTTCATCTTATTTAAAGTCCCCATTCTTTACGTCATAGTTCTTTATTGCTCGATGTATGTTGAAACTGACTTTCTCACTACCCACTCTCAAACACATCTCACCACTTTTCACGTTGATCAACACACTTCTAATTTCTAAAAATGGTATTACAAGAATAAGAGGTGTCCTCTCATATTCTATATTAATCACTAATATGCACATGGGGAAGATAAAATTGTCAACTTTGATAATAATTTCTTCAATCAATCCTATTAGGAATCTCACAGTTGAATCTACTAATTGAAGTGCAACTCTTATGGGATTTAGACCCTCTAGTCCCAAGCCTTTAAAGGTGGTGTATGACATGATATCAATGCTTGAAACTAAATCAAATATTGATGATCTAAATTTATTAAAACCAATAAATATAGTAATCCAGAAGCTACCTAGATCTTGGTCCTTTCTTGGGTAGGTCTTTTGACATTATATGAGAGCATTGTCTCATGAGTTCAATTGTTATGATATTTTCCAGCTTGATTTTGTTTGTCACCAGCTCTTTCATAAACTTTGATTTTGTTGAAATATTGGAAATGGATTTTGTAAAAGGAATATTAATTTACAATTTTTTAAATTGGTCAATAAATTTACTTCTTTATACATATAGCTTGTCTTGTTTCATCCTCTCAAAAAATGGTAGATTCAGCTTGTATGGTGACAGTTCTTCCATTGCTTGTTCTTCTTCAGCTGAATCCTTATTATTATTTTCCATCTCTTCATATTATTTCTTAGCCTACCACTCTTTATATATCCTTCTTGGTTCAGGTTTGTCTTTAGTGATTTTTCCACTTCTTAAAGTCATAACTTTTAGATCTCCTCATGGTTGCACCTTTTTATTTTCTAGTAAAACTCCTCTCAACCTTTCTCTAATCTGATAAATGATATGACCAACTTGAATCTACATATCCTATAATCTATACTTTTGGTTCATCAATTATTACTTTATTTCCTTGATTACATCCTTCATTGTGGTCATAAATGTGGCCAACAAAAATTAGTGTCAAACCCACAAGGACAATCCTTATGACCTAAATTAATTCCAGGAATTTGAAATGCAATTGATTGATTGTTTGGAGAGAGAGATAGAGTGAAAGAGTGTAAGTGAAAAAATGGTTTTTTGGGAATAAAATGATGAAACATGCCAGGTTCAATGATTTTTAAGTTCATGTGCTAGGGATTCAATTAATTTTGGTTCATTCACATTTTTTGTCAAAATTAGGTCTTTAGGGATCCTTGATTTGGGTACCCTACACTAATCCAATAACTAGACCATTAGAATGGTAAACAACTAGGTTTGGTTGTGGGATTAGGTAACCCAAAACCCTATTTAAATATAATCGATTTAGATTGTGTAATGGTCATGCACAAACTAGAGAAATTAAATGATGAAATAAAAATAAAACTCATTAGATTGCAAACAATGGTCATGCAATATGAAAATAAGAACATTTATAATTGATAAAAGGAGTTTCAATAATCTAAAATATTAATAGAAAAATAGAATAATCCCTACAAAACATGATCCCTATAGTCACCAAGCCCAACACAAAAAAAAACTACTTGTTCATGCTAACCATGAGGAGGAAGAGCGACATAGTTACCTAAGAAGGAATGGAAATCGAAACAGGGCTCTAAGGTCATACACACTCTCATCGTATGACAACCATTTTCCGATTTTGTATCTCCAAGGTATATCTATTGTGTGGACGTAGGTATGAATATATAGGCCTTCGTAAAAAAGAACCCTTGAAATGCACATAAAATTTCTAACAAGATGAAAGTTCACATCCAATACTGATCTCAAGATGTGAAAAGTGCCGCAGGATAACTCCAAATCAGTTTTCTTCAATGAACCCATGCCATGAGTTGATTCCCAATCATGACTCTCCTTCCCAAATAATTAAAATAAGTCATGAATCTTCTTTTCACAATACAAAGGGGTGAATTTTTATTCCATGTAACTCCCTAAAAAATGATGTGGAAATCTACATATTCTGGATTTTCAGAAACCTATTCATAATTTGAAAGAGGAAGTCATGCCGTAAAAGTATCAGAGACTTCTACTTTTGTGATTTTTCATAGCATATCTTCACATCTTGAACTTGGTTTATGCTCTTAAATACTAGTTCCCAACTCTGAAATCTCTATTTCATCTTGGTTCTTTAGTTTTGACCCTCAAAAGTGTTTTATGATCATTTTTCATTGTAGGAGGCCATCTTTTAATGGAATTATTGAACTGTTTTGGCTTTTTTTTCCTCATTATCCTTAAATCATGGCATCCTTCCAAAAATGAAAAAAATATTTAATGTATAGGAAGGAATTAATAATTAAATTACCAAAATCAATGTATTTATATATAAAAATGTGTACATGAAATATATGTATCAGATCCTATGATCTTGTTTTAATAAATTTATTTTAATCCTAGTGAAATCATATTTTAATTTTGTTTTATCCACTATTTTTGATAAAATAATTGGGTTAACAACAAGCACACACAAAATCTTAGATATCACAAATATTCTTTGCGAGACTGACCCCAAAATCACACTACTCTACACTTTAGTAGATTAGTGAATGATTAGGAAAATGCATAATTCTAAACATGGATTGACCATTGGAGAAAATGACACTAGTGGGGATTATAAGGATTTTGGGATTATTACTGGTGAGACATGATGAACTCAAGAGTTTAAAAATTTTATTGATCAACTCATTCTACTATTACCTAATTTTTTTTGTTTTTATTCTTTTTACATACACGAGGTGTGTTGTTTCTATCTATTCTGTAAGATCGGTGCATGAGAATGACTCCAACAACCTGATCAAAAAGTTACAATTATCGATAACCACTTGAGTGCAACTTGATGGTTGAGGAGTTCCTCTTCTTGTATCAACGTTCCACTATGGAAGAGCATTATAATCCTACTACACCTGACGGATTTAATGAAAAACTTACTAATGGAAAACCACAAGGAAGAGCACAACAAGTGACCCATACTCGAACTATCATGGTTTACAATTTACCATCCACTGATGTGCATTGTTCTTCCTCCCATTCAGATGAAAAATTTTGAGATAAAGTTGAGCCTCATCTAGATTATAAAGACCCCGACCCTAGTATCCTATATCCAGTGGTCACTTTATTACATTGGTACTAAATACATGTGATCACATCCCAAAATATTGAATACTTTAGTAATCTTAGAAAACTAGATACATAATTGAAACTCACATTACATTTGAAAACTAAAAATACAACATAATAAATTTTTAAGAACACCATTATTTCATTTAGCATATCCCTGCATATCAATCATAAAATACTTCCTAACATCCTAGGGAAAGGAAACATAAGAAATGAGTGATCTAAAATGATTAGTAAGGGTATGCGTACATTAGAATATATCATGAATAAATAAGGCATAATCAATATGACAAGTTAAATATATTAAAACACATTCCATTTAATCAATAACTTGAGCATGAAGAATAATATGACATAAATAAATAATGATCAAATAATGCCATATAAATAATCACATGATCTTGAAACTTAAACATGAGTATCATAATTAATCAAATAACCACATGTACATTAATAACTAATCTCATAATGATGGAATTCATAATTCTAGACATCATAAACTTACCGTCAAAGCCTCATGCTAAGACATCTTATATAAATGGGTAAGACCTCATCCCAATACCCAAGCTAGTTTGTCTCATGAGACCTACCAATGCATCTAGGAGCTATATTGGGAACTTACCATCACTTTCTAAGTTAAATTCATTAATCATATAAATGAGGAGAATAATAATTCAATACATAATCAACATAAACATTCATATTACAAAACTAGCATATGAAATGTTAATATTTCACCCAATCAAACTGATAATAAACCATCTAGAGAAAGAATAAGTATGATACCACATATCCCCAATGGATTATAAGTAAAATAAATTATTGTTTTCGTTGATGAAAAAAATACAATAAAAAGACCATTAAAACATCCTTCAGGAAAATACCATTTTTTACTTTGAAGTTCACTTTTAAAAACTAAAATTTCCTGAATATTATGAAAAACATTTTCTATGAAAAGAATCATGAAAACTTGTAAAGTAATCTTTAAATAATTGAGAAATCATGATAGTATGAAATTATGTTCACACCATAAGTTAAAAAACATTCCCTTTACACTTGTAAAAAAAGTAAAAAAGTACCCCATTTGGAAAATGACATGAAGATTCATTTTAAATTTTTTATCAATGTAAAATATGAGTAGAAATTTATTTAATAAATAATTTGAGTATAGTAAAAATATTATTTAAAACATGTTAAGGAAAATATGGATATAGAAGAAAAAGATTCCCAATTGAGTAAAAAAATAAAGTTATTTTTCCTTAAAAACATGACTTTGGTATCTTGAGTACTTAAAGAGTAGAAAATTAAGGAAAACTTGTAATTTACATAAATAAAAATAAGATAAGTAAAAATATTGGGTTTAAGATATAAATATCAAATAATTACCCTAACAGAGACTTTAACATAAACAATCCTGAATAATGCCGAGGTTGTGAAATAAAGCCTTACCTCAGGTTTTAATTCCTTCATATACATCCGAAAATCCTGTATAAGAAATATATTTTTATTAAAAATATATTCTAGAGTCATAATCATATATATCATACCATATATTATTTACTTATAATATTTTATCACCTTTTTTTTAATAATTATTTGTTAAAATTACTGTTCTGGGTAATAATTGCTTCATTTTTCATGTATGTTTTGATTCAATAGTTTTTGTCCTTATATTTTGATCATGGTTCCATCATATTCATAATTATAATAATGATATAAATATAATATATATTCATTATATATGTATTTATAGTAATCCATAAAATTTAGATATAGAAAAATGAATTACATCGTTCATGGAGATGGTAGACCATACGTATGAATGAACATTGTTTTAATTTTTTGACGGATGGAAAAAATAAAGGTAAATAATTATTAACATTTAAATAATCATTATTATATCATATATATAATATATATTCATTAAATTTATTTATATTACCATTCATATAAAGAAAAAATGAAAAATGAATCACATCGTTTCGTGGAGACGATGGTCCACACATATGCATGAGCGACATTATCATTTCCCAATGGATTGTAAGTTAAGAAGTTAAATGTGATATTATAATTTTATAAGTATAATTATGTCATAAATATCATATTTATACTTTAAATCCATCATTATATCTTTCTGTGAGAGTCAGTGATGTAAAATGAATTACATTGGTTCGTGAGGATGAGGTCTTCCATACACATGATCGAAAATTTCATTTTACTTGAGGGAAGAGGAGATTTATATAAGTTATTCAATAAAAATAATAAAATCTAATTATATTTTATATACCAATTTTATTATATTAAAATTATTAAGACATAATTGTATGTGGTAAAAGAATAAGTAAAAAAGAAAGAGTTTGGTGAAGATAATTACCCTCGCTTAAAAAAACCTCATTTGGATATCTTATTAAGCTTAATAGGGTTGGTCTGTTAGGAATAACAGAAGATATATAACAAGGATAAGAATATTGGGGAGATATTTTGGTAGGTTTTGGTTGAAATAAAAGTATTAAGAGGTGTGAATAAGCGAGGGGAGGAGGTGCCCATTTATAATTGAGGTGAGTGACACACTTGTAATTATTCAAAGTTTTAAAATAATTTCAAGTAACTTTCTTAAAAAAAGGGATCCAAAATGTTCCATTAATGAAACTTATATTATATAAGGTCAGAATAAGTATATCCAATATAAATTAGACAAGTTTTAGGTCATTTTAATTCTTATATTTTTATTTTAAACCACGATAAACCTGTTTTATCCTTAATCATGGTTACAAATTTTTATTTCTTTAACTATTCATTATGAGAAAAAAATTATGTTAACCTTATTATTTAATATCAATTATGTTTATTAAAAATATGGAATCAATTTTATCAAATTAAATTCACATAGTTTGCATAATTTAATTTAAAATTAAACCTGCAATCACAATGAAAAATGGTTTTCCAAAGAAAAAGTTTCTTTAAGAATAAAAAGTATTTATATCAAAATTGAACATAAAATTTATTTAACTGAACTAAATTGGATTAATAATAATATAATTGATCTAATTTTACTTTTAAAACAATTTTATAACAAAATTGAACTTTGTAAATGTTTTAAACAAAAAGATATTTTTTGATAAAAATCAATATTTTTCACTATTCATAAAAAAATTAATCTTTTCAAAAAATTATACAAAATTTACTCTAAGATATTTTTAAAAGTTTATTTAAAAAATAATTATCATTTTTTAAAATATATTTTCTATAAATGATATAAATTAATTTTAAAATAAGTATGAAAAATGCGTAAAAATTGTTTTTTAGAAAAATATAGTTTGAATATATATATTATATATAATTTATTAAAATTATGTACCAATAGTGATTAATTTAATTTATTAAGATAAAAACACATTTAACACATAAAAATTGTTTTTCAAAAAACATTTATTTTTATTTTAAAATGTTTTTTGTTTTATTTTCTATCTAATTGAAAAAAATGAATTTATTTTATACATATTTAAACTATATAATTTTTATAATTTATTTAGTCCTATTAATACCTATCAATTTAATTCCTAGGTTATAATGGTATACTATATTACGATTCATTTAGACTCAGGGTTACGTGTATCGCAAGCTGTCGAAGAGATTGAATTTATTTAAATTGGAATATATCATAAAATCTCATGGTTTTATATAGATGATTCAGAACATGATGAAATTCAGTGGAATACAAAGTGGAGATATTTATTGGAAATCTATGAAACCTTTATACATAATAGAATATCTCCAGATATCATTTGACTGAGTTTTTTTGGATAAGTACATCCCATCGATGAGAACATGGAAGCTATGAAATGATATCTAGTTATTAGCTAAAATTGATGGAGAATTAATATTTGAAGCATGGGATGAATTTATGAAGTTTCTGAGAAAATTCCCACATCACAAATTCGATTTTTGGCTCCAAATGCAGACATTTTACTATGCTTTACAGTCCATAACTCAAGCTGTGGTTGATGCTTCAGTAAAAAGTAGACTGATGATGAAAAATCTAGAGGTTAGACAAGACCTTCTTGATGAACTCTCTCACAATTATAGTCACTGTTAAAGTGAGATATGTCAACCAAGAATGGAATGCATCAAGTTTATAAGATTACTCATTTGGCTACCCAAGTTGATGCATTGACAATAAAAGTTGGAAAAATTCTAATTTCCAGTGGAACCTACTCAATCACAAAAACTTTCACCACCACCACCAACACTCAAAGTATAGTCTTGTGAAATGTGATGAGCTCATCATGCATACTAAGAATGTTGGGATGAATCAGAAGACCATCAACCACTTGATTATAACTATGTATGTTACAATATATCCCCTCAATAGTACCATAATTCTAACAATCTAGGGTGGCTAGTGCAACAAAAAAAACAACCAAATTTTGGGTAGAGTTAACAATAAGGGGGTTAGAACTTTAATAAAAACCAAGAACCACCTAGATACCCACCTTATCCACTAAATCAAATACCTTTTCAGCTATTCCCACCTCTCAAACTCAACAATTTCATCTTCCTCAACAATTATGGATTTGATTACAACCACATTCCTAACCCCCAAAATAATCTCTTTAGGATATGTTGCAAGAATTCATTCAAAAATAAAATCAGTAGATAAATAACCAAGAAAATTCCATGATGAATCAACAATATGCTCTTTGAAACCTTAAGCATCAAGTGAATCATCTAGCTCGTACTATATTAGAGACTTAATCCAATACAATATTGGGTAACATAGAGATAAATACATGGTAGGAGGAAAAGGATGCAACATTATGAAGCATGTGAGAGTTGGAGGGAAGGAATAAACATGAACTTGAGAAGGAGGTGGATAAGAATCAATAAGTAAAGAAGTGTGCTGATGAGAAAGTTAAAACCCAAGTTGAGAATATCTAGGATGAGAAAAGAGCTGAGAAGATAGGAAGAGTTGAACAATAGGTTCAAGAGGGATTAAATAATGAATAGTATAAGAAACCAAGATCATACCAACTCCCTATACCATTTATAGATAGGATCAAAAAATGGAAACTCAATACAATAAATTCTTGGACATTTTTAAACAAATACAGATTAACATCTATTTTTCTGAAGCAATTTCTCAAATGTCAACTTATGCTAAATTCTTGAAGGAATTGTTTTCAAATAATAAAAGGTTGGAAGTTTTGGGAGAGTTCACCACCGATCTATTAGAAGTTAAATCACAAAAACATATGGTCACAACAAAACAAGTTTTGATAACCTCATTTGAATAGAACACCCCTTGAGCTTGATGTGATGGAATATTGGACGTTCTTCACACCCTACTCACTACATCAATTTGAACTCCTCACACACACTCCCACCCATCCTCACAAACATTTAGATAAGTGTAAATTAAAGAAAACAAGTAAATATGAACACTTTAGTTTACGTGGTTTAGACGTGAATCCTATATCCATAGAAGAATACTGTTTTTATTTTTATTAATTATGTTATTAATATTTTCATGACTTATTATATACTCCCTTTACTTATTTTATATGAAATGTGCATAATTTGTGTGAAATATTAATGTTTTAATACTAAATATAATTTTTGAGCATTTTTAGAAGTAGTTCAATTGATTTAGTTTACTATTTTATTTATAACTATCACCATAATAATAAAAATTACGTGATTATTGTTTTTTATGATTTATCTTTCAATATAAAACATTTCATTAGAAGGGATCATGGGCCAATTATAAAATTTGAAGGGTCATATGGCCCACACAAGAAGACCCAAAAAATTTGTGATGAAACTGGACCAACTATGAAGATTTAATTACTGGGATCAATAAAAAATTACAAAATTCCTTTATTCTCCTAAAATGTTTGGGGGATTATGTAAGGAGTCTTGGATAAAAATTTCAAGGCCCAACTCTAAAGACAAGGGGCCTAACTAATTCATTTAAACTCAGCCCATCATTCTGGTTAGGAATTAAAATCAGTACAGTATTCATGACATGTATCCTGATATAGTAATCAAATAAAGATGAGAATTTTCAGTGTGAAATAGAAGATATATTCAGAAGACTTTTTTTAAGAAATAATTTTTATTTGAAGGCATATTCCTATTTAAAAATCCATTCACATTTTGGCTATTGAAAAAGCATGGATAGAAATGGACAGTTTAATATTATTTATGAAAACTGTCATACCTTTGGATCCATAAGTCCAAATTCTTCCAAATTTTGATATTAGTCGGAAAACATTATTATATACAACCTTTAAGAAGAGGATATCTCTAGATTCAGCTGTCTGGATGTCCAAATTGTCGATACAAGTGGAGGGGTAGTTTTGGAATGCAAACAACCCACCACCTTGGGTTATAAATACATCCCCTCCTCTCCTTCTAAAAGGGTTGGAATTTCAAAAGAGAGGAGCATCAATTGGCATGACCAAAGCCTTGAAAACGTCTTGGTAGGACCTTCCATAATCAAGTTTTTACTTGATAGACCCTTCCTCCTCTATTTGTTTTAATTTACTTTTGCAGTTTCCTTCTCTTGTAATTTCACAAGTGTTTGTCTTTGTAATTTTGTTTTAATGAAAGTTTCTTATTCAATATCTCTTATTCTAATACACCTTTTTTAGTTTAATATTAATGTTCTTAAAATATTTTAAATCAAGTTAAAACTCTTTCCCTTCTTTTGCTTCCTCATTCAATTGAAAGTCTTTTTTAACTCTCTTCAACGATCGTGTGTGTTCGACACACTACTCTTTTCTTATCCCATTCTTTGTGTTTTATTTATAATTAATCATCATAAAAAAAATAAACCAAATTTCTAATCATCTTAATTGATGATTAAATCTACCATTGGGGTGAGTCAAAATTTAGGGATGTTAAGTGATTGAGAGTATTTTCTCGATGATTATTCTTTAATTTAACATTGTGTATGTTGGACTAAACATGTCATGGATTAATGACATATTTTGTTTAACATATGGATTCCATGGATTATTGTAACCATAAGTACACTACCAAAATCAAGTACTGATTGATATTATAATCCTAATTAAGTTAAGGCTTGGATTAAATCCTTAACACTTATGAATTCCAATCAACATCAACTTGTGATATGGGTGTTAATTTAATGAAATATAAAGCAAGGATCAAGGATATCACAATATTAACTACCTAATGATGAACTAAACCCAATATTTATCAATTTGTTAAATCAATCTTAATCAATCAATCATTTTATAAGATTTGTAAACAAACCCCCCAATTAGAATACAATCAACTTAAAACAATCGACTATTAAAAAGTATTTTTGCCGAGGATTCGACCCGAGTGCTGCTATACACATTAGAAGAGCATCGAAACTTTGACCGTTCGATAGGTTAAAATCATCCACTCTTTCAAATGGAGCCGTTTCTAGGGATGGTTCAATTAATTAGTTGTTAGTTTCTGGTTATTGTAAAAAAAAACAAAATTTAAAAAAAAATTGAAAAAAAAACACAAAGAAAAACCCACCTTCATATTTCTTTCAAAATCTCTCTAAATGCCCCATAGCCTCCCAAAAAATCCCTTAGATGTTTTTGACCCTAAAATTGAACAGAAACTTCACCAACTTAGGAGGAACATAAGAGATAATGAACTCATTCAAGAACCATTCCTCGTCTAACCTGTTGAATTAGATATGGCCAATCCTAGGGAACAAACACTTAAAGAAATTGCTGCCCTTGATATGAATTACCAACCTCTTGGTATTCAATATTCAAACATAGAGGCTGACTTCAAACTCAAATCAGTTTTGATTCATCTTCTCTCTCATTTCCATGGGATAGCCGGTGAGGATCCACATCTTCATCTTAAAGAGTTCCAAGTGGTTTGCTCTACCATGAAGCCTGAAGGGGTTTCTGAGGAACAAATCAAACTCTAAGCATTCCCTCTCTCCCTAGATGACTCCACCAAGTAATGGATTTAACACCTCACTCCTAGTTCCATAATCACATGGAATGACATGAAGTGATTATTCTTAGAGAAATTCTTTTCTGCTTGTCGTACTACTTCTATCCGAAAGGAAATTAGTGGTATCCATCAATTCCCAAATGAATCACTCCATGAGTACTGGGATAGGTTCAAAAAGCTTATTGAAACCTTCCCACACCACAAAATCCCTGACCAAATATTTATCCAATACTTCTATTAGGGGTCATTGTCTTGGGAGAGAACTCTCATTGATGCCGCAAGTGGAAGTGCTCTTGTTGATAAAACTCCTACATCTGCAAGAGATATCATAAGAAACATGGATGGGAAAACACAAAAATTACATACTCAAGAACATGATCAATTAAAACAAGCTCAATATAATCAATAGATAGATCCCAACAAGATGATAGAGTGGATGAGTGAACTTACAACTCTTGTGCGACAACTAGCTATGACTACCAAAGCCCCAATCTCATCTTCTCTAAAATCTCTGTTCCCTGGACCTATCAAGAACTGTGGAATCTACAACTCCCCATCTCATCCAACTAAAACATGTATACAACTTCAAGAGGATACATATGATTCATCTAGACCAATGAATCTCAATGCAGCATATGCTCAGTGGAAACCTAACCCTCAACAATTAGGTCAGTTTGTTAGAAACTTCAACCATCCCCATTACGAGCCTTTCTCTTATACATATAACCCTAACTTGAGATATGGGAATCCCATTCCTCACCCCCCTCAATACCCTCATCAAAACCCAAACCAATTTCAATATGGTCAAGGTGTTGGTAACTTCCAACAACCTTATCCTTTTATTCCTCAACCTCAAAGGAACAATCCTCCTCCTGGATTCCACTATCCTAGTGAGCCTTCGCAATCCCAAACCAACACAATCACTTTCCCAAGAACCAAAATCAAGGAAATACCAATCCAGGACAAGCCTCTTCTGTTGGGCAAAAATCCCTCAAGGCATCATTGAATCATTTTTGAGGTGATTGTATTTGTTGACAAAGTGGGCCTCCATGTTGTGTTTGTTCACAAAACAGACCATAATGTATAATTTGTTGACAAAGTGGGTTTACATGGTGATTTTTAGGGTTCAAGAGATGTTTTTGGCTATCCATGTTTGAAAGAAGAACCTCGACAAAGGAATGAATGATCTTGAGGCAGTGCTAAAAGAGCATATATAATGTGGCGCTGTTTTCCAGTGTTTGCCAAATTTTTGGGCCTAAAAATCAGAAAATGGAGAGACGTGTTTTTGGAAAAGGGAGGTGCATGAAAAAGAAAAGTGGTGTGAGAAATATTTGTGTGGTGCATGAAAAATGAAAGTGGTGTGCGAAATATTTTTGTGGTGCGCGAAAAATGAAAGTGGTGCACGAAATATTTTCATGGTGCGCGAAAAAGAAAATTGTGTGTAAAATATTAGCGTGGTGCGTGAAATTGAGGAATGGTGTTTTTCATGCAGGAGGTGTTTCGATATCAGAAGATCAAAAATTGGAAAAGGCATGAGGTGTGGAAAATATTAGAGCAGTGCACAAAAAATGATGTTGCATGGAAGATGTTCTTTTCGTGCTTGAAGTGTATTACACGCTCAAGGAGGGTTTTTCACGCAGGGGTCAATTTTTCCTATAAATATGAAGTGACCCCCTCATTTGAAGCAGCTAAAGACTTATATATTATCTAAGCTCTCATGAGCGAAATTGGAATACACAGGGGAGTTGCACGTAAACATCAATTTTTCATGTAAAGTCAGGTGGTTGTGCATAAAATAATTGTTTTGTGCATAAAATAAAAGGTAGCACATAAAAGAGGCCTATTGTGTGTAAAACATGTCCGTTTCAGGTAAAAGAGGGTTGTTGCATGTAAAATAAGTGTTTGCGCATAAAGAGAAGGTTGCGCGTAAAAGAAGGTGGTTGCGCGTAAAATTAGTAGTTGCACGTAAAAGTAGTGTTGTGAAAAAAGTGGATTTCACACAAAAGCAAGGAATTACATGCAAGGTGCAGTAAGGGTTGCGCGTAAAAATTGGGGTTTCCCAGTACACATGATGCAAAGTGAGGTTCATCTATGGGTGAAAGTGGGACGTCAATAGAGAATCTATTAATAGTTAAGGATGCAAATTTCATTAGAGATAATGAAGAGACCTACAAGTCTATAAAATACGAGTGGATCCTTTCCAGAGCAATGAGAAAAGGAAGAGGAAGAAGATGATCCTCTCCATCGGCAGTGAGCCAGAGAGAGAGAGATAGAAACAAGGAGTGAACCTTGGGAAAGAAGTGAGTTGACCCTAAACATTGTAAAGCCAGTGAGACTCGGTATAGAAGTGATCTATCCTGAACATTGTAAATTGGTAGTAAGCTTTAGTGGATTTGGTACAGCATCACATCACCATTGTATGCTCCTTGGATGTAGCCCAGTGAGGGTGAACGAAGTAAAAATATTTGTGTCTGCCAGCTTTATTCCTTGCATTGCATCCAAAGCATCATTATTAGATAAATGAGGAAAGAACAAGATAAACCCTAACAACATAAGAGAAAATAAAGTGACCCTTAAAACACAGAGGTCAATATCCAGCAGGGTAGGAAGAATTTTAATTTGAATACCCATACCCTGATTCACCCCCCTATCATGGTATCTAGTCCCCTTTTGGTATAACGTCTTCTTCCAAGAAACCATAGGAAAGTGCAGTGGAAGATCTTTCCTCCTTCACCCATTCCATCCTTAAAAATATTGAAACCCAAATTGGTCAACTTGCTTCCCACCTAAGCTATCAACAAAAATCAAATTCTTATGAACTCCCAGCTCAACCATTACCCAACCTCAAGGGTAATGTAAATGAAATTACACTTAGATCAGGGAAGAAAATTACTATTCATCAAGATAAGTCCTCCAACCCCCCTTTAAATGTTGACCTAGAAAATGAAAATAAAAAGAAACTTGAAAATGAACTTGAATCCATTCCCTCACCTCTTTCTATTCCACTTAAGAATATAATTCCTTTTCCTCAAGCCATTTCTAATCCAAATAAATTCTTTGAACCTGATCCTGAAATGCTTGACATGTTTAGACATGTTGTAGTCAACATTCGCCTATTAGATTCCATAAAAAATACCTAAATATGCCAAGTTTATTAAGGAATTGTGCACCCACAAGAGGTAACTTAGGACCTTCGAAAATGTTTCCACCCAACAATCTATTCCCATAAAGTGCAAATATCCAAGGACCTTTATAGTTCCATTCCAAATAGGGAGTTAAAACTTAGATGATGCACTCATAGACTTAGGGGCCTCAATTAATGTTATGCACAAATCCATCTTCTCTAACCATAGTCTAGGTCCCTTGCACCCAATGGGTGTTTTCATTCAGTTAGCCAATCGAAGAATAGCCAGTCCTGAGGGAATAATCGAGGATGTCCTTGTTCATGTCAATGATCTTATATTCCTAGCCGATTTCTATGTCCTTGAAATGGAAGGTGAGATGATCTCTTCTCGATCTCCCCTAATTCTAGGAAGACCATTCCTCATGACCACTATAACCAATATTGATGTCCATTCAAGCATCTTGTCCATGGAATTTGATGATCAATCAGTCAAGTTCAACATTTTCCAAGCCATACGATACCCATATGAGGATCACTTTGCATTCTCAATCCAAGATTTTGAGGACACTTCTGAGAATCAATTTAACCCCATTACATCATGTTCATCATGTTCTAATGAGAAAGGATCTTGTGAAATATTCACTAGGATTAACCAAGTTATAAATGGTGAAGTTGATGCTGACCTCTCATTCATAGACTCCATAAATCTAGATGAACTTGAAAACTCTCTTGAATCCCACATCAACTCTGATCTCTACTGCTCCACATTGGACATTATCAAGGAAAATGAATCAAAACCATATGAAGTCCCTTCCTCCATTCCTGAGTTGTCTAACCTACAAATGATAGTTGGGACTGATCTAAAAACTCTTTTTGAACACTTGAAATATTCATTCCTTTCCATGATCACTCTTATCCTATCATTATCTCTATTTCACTTACTGAAACCGAGGAGTCCAAAATTATTCAGGTGTTAGAGGAAAAAAAAGGCCTTAGATTGAACCCTAGATGACATACCAGGAATCAACCCTGCCCTTTTCATGAATCACATTCATCTTGAGGAATCATACAAACCAATTAGACAACCACAAAGAAGAATCAATCCAATCATACTTGAGGTAGTTAGGGAAGAGATCACCAATATTCTTCAAGATGGTATTATCTACCCAATTTATGATAGTGAATGGGTTAGTCCAATTCAAGTTATACCTAAGAAGGGTGGGATAACTATTTTCACAAATGAATATGGGGAGTTAGTCACAACTCGAGTGAAGAAAAAATGGCATGTGTGCATTGATTACCAAAAATTGAATGTTGAAACAAGAAAATATCACTACCCTCTTCCATTCCTTGATCAGATGCTAGAATGATTAGCTGGAAAGTCACACTATTGCTTTCTTGATGGATACAACAGCTACTTCCAAATCCCAATCACACCTCAGGACTAAGAAAAGACTACTTTCAGTTCCCCTTTGGAACATATTCATACAGGAGAATGCCTTTTGGCCTTTTCAATGCTTTTTCAACATTCCAGATGTGTATGATAAGTATCTTTTCTGAATTAATTGAACATTTCATGGAAGTATTCATGTATGACTTTACCATTTATGGTGAGTCATTTGAATCTTGCTTGAATTCACTCTCTCTAGTCCACAAAAAGTGTGTCAAGTGTAACCTTGTGTTAAATTTTGAAAAATGTCACTTCATAGTTTCAAATGGGATTGTTCTAGGGAACATAGTTTCAAAATAGGGTATTGAAGTTGATATTTCCAAAATTGAAGTGATCCAATCACTTCCTAAACCCACCTCTATTCGAGATATCTGTTCATTCCTTGGTCATGCTGGTTTCTATTGGTGATTCATCCATAAATTCAGTAGGATTTCCCTCCCTCCCACTCAGTTTCTCAAAAATGATGTCACTTTCCATTTTGATGAGGTTTTCAAGAGAGCCTTCATTGAACTCAAAACTACTCTTACATATACCCTGATAATCCAACCCCCAGATTGGTCCTTACCCTTTGAGTTGATGTGTGATGCTTTTGATTGAGACATTGGGGTTGTTCTTGGTCAAAGAAGATAAAAATATTCATCATGTCATCTATTATGCCTCAAAAACATTGGATGAAACTCAATCTCACTACACTGTCACTAAAAAAGAACTTTTAGTAGTTGTTTTTGACATAGATAAATTTCATCCCTATCTCTTAGGTTCCAAAATCATCATCTTCATAGATCATTCTACTATAAAGTTATTACTTAAGAAAAGTGATTCTAAACCGAGGATAATAAGATGTATCCTAATGCTTCAATAGTTTGACCTTGAAATCAAATATAGACTAGGAAAAGAAAACCCTGTGGCTGATCACTTGAGTAGAATTTTTAATTCTTCTCATTCAGAAATAATTGATCCTGTATTCCCCACTGAGCACCTTTCATCTATCACTCCAAAAAATACCATGGTGTTACCCAATTGTAAACTACTTGGTTTCTGGAAATTTTCCTAATTTTTTTTCAAAAGAACAAAAAATGAAGTTGAAAAGTGATTCAAAATAATATTTTTGGGAAGATAATAAACTTTGGAAAATAGGGGATGACATGGTAATTAAGAGATGTGTTGATGAAAATGAACATTCCTTCATCTTATATTTATATCACTAACTTCTTGGATGTGGCCACTTTGGACCAAAAAGGACCTCCCGAAAGGTCCTAGACTATGGATTCTTCTGGCCTTCACTCTTGAAGGACTCACATGAGTTTTGTCAATCATGTACCACTTTCCAAAAGTTTGGTATAATTTCCTAAAGAAATGAAATGAACCAAATCCTTTAATATTTTATGATATCTTTGATGTTTGGGGCATCGATTTCATGGGACCATTCCCCCATTATAATGGATTATCATACATTCTTCTTGTAGTTGATTATGTTTCTAGGTGGGTCGAGGCCAAACCCACTAGAAAGAATGATTTACATACTATTAGTGAGTTCCTAAAGACACACATCTTCCACTGATTTGGCACTCCCCACGCCTTGATTAGTGACTTAGGAACCCATTTTTGTAATAGAACCCTGAAATCTATTTTAAAAAATAATGGGGTTGTACATAAAACTTCAACTTCTTATCACCCCTAGAAAAATGGCATGGCTAGAATTTCTAATAGAGAAGTGAAAAGAGTGCTTTAGAGAATTGTAAAACCCACCAAAAAAGACTGGCCTGAAAGACTTGGTGAAGCACTTTGGGCTTATCAAATTGCCTATAAAACGCCCATTGTGATGTCTCCTTTTAGGATAGTTTTTGGTAAATCATGTCATTTACCAGTTTAAATACAATATAAGTCTTTTTGGGCTATGAAAACCTATAATTTAGATTGTGAAAAATCTGGTGAAGAAAGATTGTTGCAATTGGATGAAATAGAGGAGCTTCGACTTGATTCTTATAAGAATTCTAATCTCTACAAAGAAAAATACAAGGAACTCCATGAAAAACACATCCTGAGAAAGGTATTTCATGAAGGTGAAAAGGTATTTATTTTCAACTCTCGATTTCATCTTCACCCAAGTAAGCTTAATTCTCATTGGGAAAGTCTTTTTATTGTTTTTTTGGTGCAATTCAAGTCCAAGACCCCTCTTTAAAAAGAACATTCATAGTTAATCAACATCAGTTAAAGAATCACCATGATAGGACACACAATCCTGGAACTACATCTACTTCTATAAAATCCCCAAATTCTACAGTTGACCCACCACTGGATGGAGATATTGACCCACCAAATCCAAACCAGGGGGCACCTCTTTCCATTTAACTCTTATTCCTCCTTTTCTCTCTCTATCCCTCTCACTTTTTCTTCTTCTTTCCCTCTTTTTCATTTTTTACCACTTTCATCATCAAAATTTATCTTTACTTTTCTATTTCTCTTTTGTGTGGGTGTGTATTTAAAAACGTAAAAAAAAAATAAAAAAACCCTACAAAACTGAAAAACAATAATAAAAATCACTTAAAAAAATGAAAAATCAAGAGTCATACTTACTCAACTTCCAATTTTCAAAAAATTCCCAACCATTTTGGGGAGTCAAAATACATGGTTTCATCTCAAAAATTTTATGGTTTCGTCATGACATTGGATAAATAATCTTGTATCAAAACAATTTTTTTTGATTGCTCACTTTTTGATTTGGAAAATGATTTTCCCCACCTGTGAGGAATAAAATTTTCTTTCATGCCAAAGCTACCTATGGACATATTTTCAAAATGTGTTTTTACCCCCATTTGTGAGTCTTGAGTTTGTGGACCTTTAAGCTGAATTTCCTACTTTCAGGTTCATTAATATGATAGAGGCATTTTATGAACCCCATGAGAATTATAATAGCCAAATAGCTTCCTATTAACCATACATTAATCATCCTTTTGAAATCCCCTTTGAGCCTATGGAAACCTTTTCTTTGTTATCCACCTTAAAATCCCAATACCTTATCCCACCCAATATCAACATGGATTTTCATTGCATAATTTTTTAAAATTTAAGTGTAGTGGAATGGATTTTATTTTGGGCACCCTTTTGTTGATTTTAACCATGTTATCATATGATTTAGGGAAAGCATCAATTTTAGTGTGGGGGAGAGGTTGTCATTCCATGGGGTTTGGTAATGTATATATGTTTATCTTTTACAAATGATATTGAAATTTTTTCCAGAAAATATATTAAAAAAATAAAAAAAATAAAAAAATAAAAAAAGGAAACAAAAATGGGTTGTGTCTTGGGTAGGTCAAAAATAACTCTTCCTAAACCTTTGATCTTGTTATAAATATTAAAATTAGTGTCGTGAGGAGATCAATCATGGGTTTGGATATGAGTGTGAGATCTTTTTCAAGTTCAACTTTCGAAAAATGCAAAAAAAGAAAAGAAAAGAAAAGAAAAGAAAAATAAGAACACTTATGTCATTGTGAGAAGTTTTGTGTTTTGTAAATATTTAATATTATAATACCCTTGAAATTGTCTTCCTATCTCGTGTCTTTATTCACACAACCATTCCCTTATAAATATGTGTTTTCATTTCCTTCCGTGTTTCATTTCAAAAAAATTTTGCATTGCTTTTTCTATGTTGTTGTTTTACCCCCCTTTTCCCATCTTTTGGATATCATCTTCCTACCATCCTATAGCCACAGAAAAAACCCTAAAAATACCTCTTAATTTTTTAGCACTTTAGGATAGGGAGTGTAATCTAAGAGATCTTACAAACTCTAATATTTTCACTTTTGGTTGGTGAATGAGTGAACCTCCATAAATTAATTTTATTATCTTGAGAGGAGTAAGTTTTGTGTGCCACCATTTTCCATTTCTAAATTTGTTCATGAAAAAATGAATTGTTTTTGGAATATTATTTCTATAAAAATTTGTGGTGGAATTCAATATGGATGAGTTAAATAGTCTAAACTTCCCCTGATTGGGGAAAACAGAATTTTAATATTTGTTGGTGAGTAAAAATGATTTTGTTATGTTTTTTATATTTGTTATACACGAGGTCATGCACAAGACTAAGTGTGGGGGAATTTATGCTATTAATATTTTCATGACTTATTATATACTCCCTGTACTGATTTTATATGAAATGTGAATAATTTTTGTGAAATATTAATTTTTTAATACTAAATATATATTTTTGAGCATTTTTAGAAGTAGTCCAATTGTGTTAGTTTACTATTTTATTTATAAAAATCACCCTAATGATCCAAATTGTGTTATTATTGTTTTTTAGGATTCATATTTTAATATAAAACATTTCATTATAAGGGATCAGGGGCCAATTCTTCCATTTGAAGGGTTATATGGACTATACAAGAAGACCAAAAAAATTTGTGATGAAACTGGACCAGATATGAAGATTGAATTACTGGGATCAATCCAGAATTCCAAATTCCATTATTCTCCTAAAATATTCAGGGGACAATTTAATGAGTCTTGGATAAAAATTTCAAGGTCCAACTCCAAAGAAAAGGGGCCCAACTGATTCATTTAAACTCATCCCACCATTATGGACGAGAATTAAAATCAGTAAAGTATTCATGACATATCTCCTGATATATTAATAAAATAAAGCTAATATTTTTCAGTGTTAAATAGGGGATATAGGTGGAAAACTTTTTTGAAGAAAACATTTGTATTTTAAGGCATATTCCTATTCAAAAATCCATTCACATTTTAGAAATTGATAAAGAATGAATAGAAATGGATAGTTTAACATTGTTTATGAAAACCACCATAAATTTGGATCCATAAGTCCAAATGCCTAAAAAATTTTAGATTAATCGGCCAACATTATTATCTACAACTTTGAGGAATAGGATATCTCAAGATTCAACTGTCTGGATGTCCAAATCATCGATCCAAGTGGAGGGGTAGTTTTAGAATGCAAACAGCCCACCACCTTGGGTTATAAATACATCCCATCCTCTCCTTTCAAAAGGGTTGGCATTTTATAATAGAGGAGCATCAATTGGATTGACCAAAGACTTTACAAAGGCTTGGGAGGACCTTCTATAGTCAGGTTTTCACTTGATATACCCTTCCTCCTCTCTTTGTTTTAATTTACTTTTGTAGTTTCCTTCGTTTGTAATTTCACAAGTGTTTGTCTTTGAAATTATGTTTTAATGCAAGTTTCTTCTTCAATATCTTTTATTCTCATCCAAATTTTGTAGTTTAATATTAATTTTCTTAAAATAGTTTAAATCAAGTTAAAACTCTTTCCCTTTTTTTTATTCCTCATTCAATTGAATGTCTTTTTTTAACTCTCTTCAACGATCATGTGTGTTCAACGCACAACTCTTTTCTTATCCCATTATTTTTGTTCTATTTATAATTCATAATCATAAAAAAATAAACCAAATTTCTAATCATCTTAATGTATGAGTAAATATACCATTGGGATGAGTCAAAATTTAGGGATGTTAACTTATTGAGAGTATTTTCTCAATGAGTATTCTTTAATTTAACATTGTGTATATTGGACTTAACATGTCATGGATTAATGACATATTTTGTTTAACGTATGGATTCCATGGATTATTGGAACCATAAGTACAATACCAAAATAAAGTACTGATTGATATTAGAATCCTAATTAAGTTAAGGCTTGTATTAAATCCTTAACACTTATGAATTCCAATCAACGTCAACTTGTGACATGGGTGTTAATTTAATGAAATATAACGCAAGGCTCAAGGATATCCCAAGCTTAACTACCTAATGATGAACTCAACCCAATCTTTATCAATTTGTTAAATTAATCTTAATCAATCAATCATTTCATAAGATCTGCAAACAAACCCCCCCAATCAGAATACAATCAACTAAAAACAATCAACTATTAAAAAGTATCATCGCTAAGGATTCGACCCGAGTGCTGCTATACACATTAAGAGAGCACCAGAACCTTGACCGGTCGATATGCAAAAATTGGCTGCGCTTTCAATTAAAATCATAAGTTATAAGGGTTTACAATTATAATCGGTAATTACCACCAATATTATATTACCTATACAATCTGAGTCACAATACACGTCTATAAGTGGTCTCATCCCTTATATATAATGGGGCCTAATCGGTTATCCAGTTTCACCGACTTACAACTTTTTCATAAGTCTATTCGTTGAGCCTAGTGATTGTTGATTGCCCGTAGCCATCAACACCTGATTGCTCCATCCAGTGAATAATCTAAGTTACTATTATGAAGATATGAATGTTTCCTATGGTCTATCCTTTTCCACAATACCATGATAGGAATGAACCTTATGTAAGTCCATATGAATATCCTAAAAAAATCCATAACCACCATTCACACATCTTTCAAACCACTAATGGAAAACACCCACCCATAAGAAAATATCATATTCTGATCAACCTTCCACCTCTAGAAATATATGATACCATTGCACTAAACATCAGGTCGAGCTATCTACCAGAGCTTCTCCTTTTGGTAGAATGAATTGATACTTGAATAGTGATTCACAATTAATAACAATATCTCACTTGAAGTTTGGTTTATGAAAACCATGACAAATCTACATCACTAAGAAAAAAATAGTTCCTTAACTCTCACAAAACACAATGTCTCTATCTCTATCTCCCCATATACCCAATTCCCACTGAGGCATAGTGTTTCCTTAAACTTTATTGGACCAACACGTTGGTGAACATGTTAGTTAGATTCTACTTTTGGATATCTTTTACAAATCAAGTTTTCTATCCACTAGTAAGTTTCAAATGAATTGGTATTTCATGTCAATATGTTTAACTAGAGCATGAAATACCATATTATAATCCAAATGGATTTCACGTTGACTTCCTAAATAAAAAAAACCACTTTCCCAAATCTTTATAATCTCCTCTAAAAAACACCTCAAATATATCAATTCTTTCCCCACTTTTTTCCTACCACATACTCATATTTCATTGTAGATAATGTAACTACTGGTTGTAGCCATGCTATCTAGATAACCGCCATTCCTATGTTGATTAACAAAAAATTGGTGGTGCTCTTATGGTTTTATGAATCCACAACAAATTCATCATCAATATAACTCTACAATGGGTTCTTTATCCAAAATCATAGATTTGTACCTTTTGATCCTTTCAGATACCATATGATTCACTCAAAAACCTCCCAATATTCCTTTACTGGATTTTCTATGAACTGGTTGATGAGTCCCACCATAAAAGAAATGTTCAGGTGATTTCACACCATGACACACATATGGCTACTAACCACTGATGAAACCCCCCCCCCTCTATACACTTAGTCTCATATTCCATTTTCAATGCTTTCTCCTTGGAAAATTTTAAGTGTCCAACCAATGGATTTGAGATTAAATTACATCCATACATCTCAAAACTTTTGATTATCCTCCAGATATAATACCTTTGATATCAAACCAATGCCCTGACTTTCCTATCTCTCTCATTATTTATCCACAAGATTTTATTATCCCAACCGAGATATTTCATCTCAAATATTCTGGGAAAATCATGCTTAAATTCATGAATTTTCTTAATTTTTAAACCAACCAACAATATTTTATCCCCATGAAGAATATGTATGATGGAAATTTCATCATCCCATGCCTTTAGGTATTAGAAGTGATCCAAATTTATCTATGTGAAACTTTCCTCATCCATAAAAGCATGAAATTTTCAACTCCACTTCCTTAGTGCTTAATTTAAACCATATAGACTCCTCTTAAATCTATACACCAAGCCCTAATTCTGCTGATCCATGAAACCCCTAGATGTTTCATGTAAATCTCTTCCTCCATGTCACTATAATGAAAGGTCATCTTTTCATCCATATGATCTAGGTGTAACTTTTTGGAAGAAACCATGATCAACACTGTCTAGATGGAAGCATGATGAACTACTATTTTGAATATTTCCAAGAAGTCAATTAATTTTGTTGAAATCATTCCACCACTAGACATGACTTGTACCTCTTCCTATTGTCATATTTCTCTAAAAAAATCCCATTTATTCTCTAGTGTTATCTCCCCCTATGGTAACTCACTCATCTCCCATGTTCTGTTGGAATCCAATGAAGGAATTTATTACTTCATCTTCAAATCCTACTTTTTAGAGTCACTAATAGTGGATGACCCTTCTAGGTTTTTAATTTTTCTACCATTATTTAGTAGTAAGCATTTAATGTCATCTCTAAACCTCTGTACCAGTTTCGTGACCTTGGTAGATCTCCATACTTCAACTTAAGACTATTCTCTTTCCACAATTTCATCTTTCAGTTATCTATTTATCATAACTATAACTTTTAAAGATATTTTTCATGATTTAGTAGTATTAAAGAATTATAACATATCTTTCATTGATCTATCCACTAGAATTTCATTTATATCATCTAAACTCTATGGAACTTCCATCCTTGTGATAATACAACTCAAATAAACTTGGAATTAGTCAATTGATTATTTTTTCTCAACCTCCTTATTAGCCAAGTTATTGTCTTTCCATCATACCTTCTCATTGGGAAAATCTTAGATCTTAATTATATTCTGATGGTCTTCATCCATGATTCAGAATCCAAAATTTCTTTCACCATATCCCTCAAAGAAACATGTATTGAAATTTTCTTTGAGTTTGTATCTATCCTAGGAATTGACATGGACATAATAGATACTATTAAAAATTTTGAGGTGGCTAACTTCGTTTGGTTTACCAAACCATAACTGCTCTAGAATTTTCTATCCAAATAGTGAAAACAAACTTATGTTAATAAGTATGATATCATGTTCACTGCTTCCACCCAAATTGTCTTGGGAATTTATGAGTGTAACCTCATGCTCCACACCTTCTATATTAACATTTTAATCATTCACTCTACCACACAATTATACTAAGGTGTACTGGGAAAATTATTCTCCAGCATGATCCATTTTTTCTAATTGAATTTCTAGAAGTCCCTTCCATTGTACTCACTACTATTATTGGATCATAGGACTTTTAACTTCAAACCAGTTTCCCGTTCCACCACAACCTTCCACTAAATTAATTATCCAAAGATTTAAAACTTTTCATTCTCAATGTACACTCATACTTTCCTTGTATCATCATCAATTAAAGTTACGAAGTAAAGATATACTTTATGAGATTAGACTATGGAAGGTCCCCAAACATTTGAATAAACAAGCTCTAACTTCCAAGATCAAGGATTCCTACTGTTAAAGTTAAACAAAACCCTATTCTGATTTCCTAGAATACAAATATCATGAATTCTAAACTCTAAATGATTGAGATTTGACATGCCTTTTGATGTTATAACCTTCATATTCTTCTCAATGAGATGACTGAATCAAAAATTCCATAACTCTGGAATTTAAAAAGTTATTACACTGACAATTATTGCTTCATATGATATTCTGGTCAGATATAGGGTCTCATCGTTTACTCCTCTTTCCACTACCATTTATCTTTAAGTGATCTTTAAAACTACATTAGAAAAGGTTGTTCCAAACCCTGTCTCCTTAAGATATCTTAAGGAAATAAATTCTTTCATAGCCTCGAGATGTGTCTCACTTTTTTCTACTTCAAGAAGAAACCATTGGACATCTGAATGTTAACATTGCCTTTCCCCATGACCTCTAGAGCCTCATCATCTGATAAATGTATTTTAACAAATATTCTAGATACATAATTGAACATGCACACTTGATTTTACATCGATTGGAATGATGGACCAGAATCAATTACCCATAATTCCAATGAATCATTGACACTAAACACCAAACTAATACTTTCCTCAACCAAATTAGCAAAACTTGAACTTTTGAAAGCTTCTCATTCAAAATTCTCTCTGTGATTTTATCAATCCTTCTTAATATGTCCTCTCTTCCCATATTGCAAACATATAGGGCTATGACTAACCGATTTACCTTGAATCCTATCTCATGATTTATCTACTACTTTCCCTTGAATCATTCATTGGGGTGACCATCCTCTTCCATTAACACTTTGTGTGTTTTTGAAAGTGCTTGGACTTCCCTTTGTCTGAGTGCTTCATTTATGACACGATTCCTAATATCCTAAAAAACCAAGTTAGTTTTTTCTCAAGAGTTATGATAGTTACCATCACATCATATCTTTTTGGTAGCAATGATAACAATAGTTGTGCCCACACATCTTCCAAAAATTTGACTTTTATTGATTCGAGCTATCCTCAGATCATGTTGAAGTTATTCACATGATCAATCATAGGTCTACCTTCTGATAGACTCATAATAAGCAACCTTCACATCATGATCACTTTGTTAAGTGTTATTAGTTTCTCATAAATGTTTTATAGAGTCTTTATTAACTATAATGTGGTATTCACTTCCTGGATGTTAAAGGAAATGTTTTGTTCCAATGAAATCCTGAACAATCTAAGCACTTTCCTATCCAACCATTTTCATTCCTCCTTCTCTATATTATCCAATTTTACCCCAACCAATGAAACTTCTAGGTCCTTTTGAATGAGATAATATTCCATTTTCATTCTTTAAAAACCAAATATCATACGTATGGTAAGTCTTAAGATCAAATAAGCTAAAAATATATTTAATCAATGGACTCAATCATATTAATGTGGTTTAAAATCATCATGCTTCGATAAGAAAAACAAGAAAGTTATAGTAGTTATGCATGTGACAACCCAGGTAATAGTAAATCAATTTCATGCCTTATTAATATTCATGAATTAGATTTTATATATTTATATTCATTATAATAATATTAAGTAATTTTCCAATAAAAAAGGAAGTAGTTTTATTCTTATTAAATTTGTTTTCATGTATTATGAGGTTTTATTTAAAAGTTTAATTTATAAATTTTAGAAATTAAATTTGAGAAAATGAAATATATTTTTAAAATAAAAATATCAAAATTATTTTAGGATGAAATTTTGGGATTTTTTTGAAAATATCGATTTTTCATTTAGTAGTGAAAATACAATTTTTTGTAAAATTATAATTTATTTTTATTAAATATATTAATTTAAAGGTCCAATTATATATTAAATTAAAATAAGTTTCCTTTAATAATAAATAATCTAATTAATTACATAGGAATCATTATTATACATTATTTTGGTATAAGTTCATTTTTTGGATTAAAAATACATTTTCCTAAAAACCGTTTTTATTACGATTTTACGCATTTATATTAAAAATGATTTCTTATACTTATAAAGATTGAATATTAGTATGTGTCTACCAGATATTATTCCAATTATTTAAATTTAAATCTCACCTTATATAAATAAAGGTCCAATTTAGTGATCCTTAGGATTCTTAATCAAGGCAACTCACCGTCGGAGTGGGAAACCACTGATGAATCTGACCATGACTATGGAAATAATCATTTTTATTATGATGAATAAAATAGTTTTCGAGATGAGGTAAAATATTTTTATTTTACCCCATAATTTATATTATTATCCTTTTTATTTTATATTTTAATAAAATGTTAGGAGCTTTTCTTCTAGAAAAATATTTTCAGCATAGAAAATATTTGTTACCTCAGTAAGGTTCAATCAGGTAATTAAGGTAAAAAATAATGTGATAAGGCCTAAAAATATCTCTAAAAATTTTATTTTTTTTATTGTATATTTTTTTCTACCATGAAAATCAAATGTTAGAAAATTTTCCAATTTCTTTCCGCATACCTTTGATAATAACCTTAATATGATTTTAAATTAAGAATAAAAAAATGTCACTCTATTTTAATATACCTAATTTTTTTCATAGGGATATAAAGTGGTTATTTTTCCTTATAAATATTTATTTAAAATATGAATAATTTTTTATCATGGTAATTTATTCATGATTTTTACTGATGGAATTATTACCTTAAATATTTACGCAACACTGACATAGTGCTTCTACAAGCAGTAGATAAATCAAGTAAATGATTTTAAAAACATTAAAAGTAATACAATTTGGATAAATTATAGCATCCCAAGAATTTTATAGATAAATATAACATATTAGGTATGCGTTAAGAGTTTATATTTGAATCTCATTATTATTTTGATGTCATTAGATTCAAACTATGTGAATATCCCCCAAAATGACTATAATGGTACATTATGTTAAATAATATTTTATTTAATGATTTAAAATTCATAAAAACATTATCTTAATCCAAGTGAATGATATATAGTTTATAATGTCAACCATGATCCATTTATGGGTCAATTTTTATTTTATAGTAACTTTTTTGTCCCTTAAAGGGTAATTTGTTTTTGTTATCATGGTAATCATTAAAAGAGTTTACTAGGGGTTAAAACCAAGAGATAAGAGTGAAAACATCACCTAAAATTATCCAAATTTCATTTTATGAGAGTATTTAGACTCATAATTGTCCTATATTTTAAATATATCAATTTTGCACCACATGTCCATGAAAATTAATTTATATTAATTTAATAATTTATCTAATTTCAAGAGTGCCCCTCCCATCACTTATAAAAGGGAACATCCTATCCTATCTTACTCAAATTTTGAGAACTATAGTTCATAAAAAACATTCATAATTATCTTAAAAACATAAATTTCCATTACCTATAGGCATTGGTCTCACCAAAAATCTAATCCTAAAAATCTTATGGTGTAATCCAAAGAGGTTATTCGAGGAGAAGGTATAATTCCTAATCAAACAATTGCAGGTTTATTTCTTATTACACCTAATTCGAATATTATTTAACCATAATGAAATAAAAACATCATTATATTCCATATACTAAAATTTTAATATGATTATGTTCAAATATTTTTCATTTCATTCTCTATTCTATGAGAAATGAAAACATCACTCATGTGTACATGTGGATTACCATCTTCATGAAGCAATGTATTTTATTTTCCATCACTACATCTCATGAAAATTTAGAATGATAGTTTTAATTAATATATATGATATTAATGAAATAATTATAATTCTAGAAAGATAACATATTATCTATTTTATTACCCTTCCATTCACTGGAAAATGATAATTTTGTTCGTGCGCACGTGTGAATTACCACTTCTACAAAGCAATGTGATTTATTTCTCATGTACACCTTTCATGGATGGTTATAATTTTTTTAATGCATAAAAATGATAATTATGTCATTATTATCATTCTAGATATAATGGAATAATGAACCCCTTTTACCATGACCATTCCATTAAAGATGTTTTGGGATTATGAATTGAACATCCCTAAAACTTTTGATGTCGGCTTAAATGATTAAGTAACTAAATAAAACATGGTAGTAAATGGAATAAAATGGATAATGATAATGTAATGAAAATGAAAAGGTTATTAAATAAATAAATAACTAATATAATTTTATAATTAATTATTTAAATAATGTATGATGATAAACAATATTAAAGGTAAGGGGCTTTCTTTAAAAAATATTCTTTTAAAGTTTCCCTTCCAAATATTTTTATTCCATGTCCATGTTCTTTTAAATGTTTCAAGAAAATTATTATTTATCCTTTAATGGTTTATAAATTTTATTTTCAACCATATTTGACTTTATTTACAATGGTTTAAAAATTATTCTTTTTAATGTTTTATGTATGGGTCACTTTTAACTCTTTTTACCAAAATGTAAAATGAAGTTTTTTAACATATATGGAATGAATATAATTTCTCACCATCATGAATTTTAATAGCTTTGAAGCTTCCTCTAAAAGTATACATAGTTATTTTCAAATGAAAACATTTCCATAATTTTTTGGGAATTTTATATTTCAAATATTTTTCAAAAGAAAAGGGTATTTCTCCCTATTATTATATAAAAATGAAAGGTATATTGCTTCTAAGTTAAAAAGATTTTTTCAAAGGTTTTATGAAGAAATGGTGTAAGATTTAATTTATTTTGGTACTTGATCATTATAGACAATGAAAGGTGAACCTAATATATCTTATATGATGGGTGAGCCCGATATATCTCTCCAATGCATTGGGTAATGTTCCTTGTCTTCAAAGAAAATAATGAAGGAGTTAACTAGGGAGGTTTCTCATATGGATTTAAATGGGTTCTAGTAAATTTTATCATGAGTAAACAATGGTTATGAGTATGATGATTTAAGATGCATGTAAGGGTTTATATTTTCTTGAAATGGATTTTAAAGGTTTTCTTTTCGCAAAAAGTATGCTATCTATGTGGATATGATTCATTTTATACACTTAAAGAATAATGTAAAAAATGTAAACATTTTATGGTTTTTCATAATTTTCACCAGACTAATATATTTGTTTCCTTTATATCCCTTACTAAGCCTTTTGAACTCAAACCATGTTTTTAAATGTTTATCATAAGGTTTAAGGATGATTAAGAATAAATAATAATTCAAGTTGAAATTAATGAAGATTTTTTATGAAAATAAAATGTGTTTCTTTTTAAAAGTTTTATATTGTGGGAAAAATAGATAGTGAGTGTAAAAATACAATTTTCAATATATGAGTTTGTTATGTAATATTTATGACCTAATTATCTAAAACTCTAAACCTTAAATATCCTAGAAATATAAGAAAGTAAATTCTTGTTTAAGAAATAAAGATATGTAATGTTTCAAGGCAGGGTACTTATAGTTGGTATTAAATGAAAGGTTTATATAAATTTAGAGGTTAGAATAATATTAATAAAATACCCTTGAGAGATTTTATCTTACAACTATGTTGAAATAATATAGCATTTGAAGGTTACCATATTGATTTATCTAATATATGTTTGTTCAGAATGGTTTTCCATAGAAAAAACAGAGAAGCCAAAGTAGGAAGGTATCAAGGGGAAAATATCCTTCCAAACCTATAGTAAAAAATGGTTATAATTGAAACTGATCATTTTTTGTAGTGATGGATCAGTTGAATCAGACTATAAATGGTAGTGGAATCCATTTTAGAGATAAACCAGATTTACCTTAAAGGAACATGTTAATAGTTGAGAATTTTTTGAAACATAACCCTCCAGATTTCTATGGAACTTTAGATCTAGTGGTAGATGAAGGACAAATCAATTCTTTAGAAAAGATATTCTAAGTTATGATATATTTAGAATGTAAAATGGTAACTCTTGAAATTTATCATTTTGAAGGTGAAGCTGATCGATGGTGGTCATTGGTTAAGAATATCAGAGAGAGAGATATATAATATCTTGATTCCATGGAATGAGATACATTTAAGAATAATTCTTGAGAGAAATATTTTTCTAATTCTATTCAACTCATAATGGAAAAAAATAATGGAATTAGGGTAAAAGGATGAGGATTTAGTTGCTGTGCAAGAAGAAAATTTTACAATATTGTCTAGGTACACACCAAATTTTATTTAGGACCTTGATATTAAAATTAATATATTTTATTTAGGATTAATCAAATTTTACAAATAGCATTAACCTCATGAGAATTTAGAATTTATAAGAAAGTTTTTCATTGTGTTGAGAAAGTTGAGATGGATTTTTCTAACACTTATGTGTCTCATGATGATAAGAGTAAGAAGTGGTCAAGGTGGAAAGTAATGGAGAAGTAGTCAACTAAGAAATATGGAGGTAATCCACCAACATATTCCAAGTGTAGTAATTTTTTTTTCATGGAATGTTTTATAGGATTTGGAAAGTGTTATCAGTGTGGTAAATTTTATTATACGTATTGTGACTATAAATAAAAGAGTTTTAAACCACCCAAGAATGGGGTAATAGATTTCCATCCTATGGTGATATGTTTTAATTGAAATGAGTTGGGGAATTATGTTGATGTGTGTCCGAAGTTAGTTACATAGGGTGGAAATCATCAAGATCAAAATAAAAAAGGTGTGTAAAAATCATTTTCTTCTAATATGATTGATGTTGGTTCATGTAATGAAGTGATTATAGGTACGTTTCATGTTTATTCAAATTAAACCAATGCACTGTTTGACTCTAGATCTTTAAATTCAATCATTTATAATAAATTTTCATGTAAAATGTGAATATCACCACATGAAAATAAGATATAAATTTTGGTGAAAACTCATGGTGTAAGTTTTTAAAGCAACCATGATTTATAAAAATATTCCTATTATTATCACTGTGTGGTTTTCATGTAAATATTTTTGAACGTCCCATAGTAGAGTTTGATATTATTATGGGTATGGATTAACTTTCAGCTTATTATGATAAGATATTTTTCAAAGATAATAATGTTATATTAAATGATTTCAAACCTATGATAACATATCAAGAAGTTTATAAATTGATTAAAGATGATAGTGAAAGTTACCTAGCTCATATTTTTGAGAATAAATTGTTCATATTAGTGTCTTTATAGTTGTAAATGAATATATGGATGCATTTCTTGATGATTTTTCTAGTGTTATTTATTATTAGGAGGTTGAGTCTACCATTTACTCATTACCTAAGGCTAAACCAATTTCAAAACCCCCATATTGAATAGATCAAGTAGAGATTTTGGAATTGAATAACCAGTTACAAGAGTTATTAGATAAAGTTTTCATTCATCCAAGTACTTCACCATGGGGTTTTCTTATTTTATTTGTTAAAAATAAAGATAGTTCAATGATGTTTTTCATTGATTATTGATCCTTTAATAACATCACTGTTAAGAACAAGTATCCTTTTACTCATATCGATGATTTTTTTGATCATATCTGGGGAGTGCATTATATTTTGAAGATTGATCTCAGTTCAAGGTAACTTAAGTTGAAGGTGAATGGGGAAGACATTCTAAATACAATATTTCAAACTAGATATGGACATTATGAGTTCATGGCTATGCCCTTTGGGTTGCCCAATGCACTAGCTACATTCATGGTTATTATGAATAGAGTTTTCTTTGACTATTTAGATAAGTTTATGGTTATTTTTATTAAAGATATTATGGTATATTCTAAAATCCATGAAGATAATGAAAAACACATATGTATTGATTTGAAAACCTTGAAATAAAAAAAGATATATGGAAAATTTAGTAAATGTAAATTTTGGTTGCAGTAGATTGATTTTATCAGGAAAATTTCTTCTAAATTGGGAATAAATATTGACCCTAATACAACTAAATTGATTGAATAATTTCCAAGAACAGAAAATTTCATATAGATTCATAGTTTTCTAGGATTAACAGGTTACTACCTACTGTTAGTTGAAATTTTTTATTAGTTATCTAGCCCACTAACTTAGTTAACTTGAAAATGAGTTAAATTAATTTGTAAAAAATTGTATAATGAATATTTCTAGGAATTGAAAAGAATATTTGTGAATGCTCTAGTCATGGAAGTTTTGGCCCTTACCTCTTGAAATGGTGATTTTTTCATCTAAAATGATTATTCTTTGAAGGGATTTGGTTGTATTCTGATGAAGAATGAACAATTAATCACTTATTCTTAAAATAAATTGTAACCTCATGAGATAAAGTATCCTATAAATAGTATTTAACTAGATATAGTAGTTTTTATTTAAAAATTTATAGGAATAATTTATATTGATTAAAGTGCAAAATATATACTTATCATAAAAATTTTAAGTATATATTCACTTAAAGAAAGTTGACCATAAGGTAGAAAATATGGTTAGAACTAATAAAGGATCATGAATGAATGATTCATTTTCATCTAGAAAAACCATGTGAAGTAACTAGTTCTTTGAGTTGAAAAGATAATGCATCATTAACAATAATACATTTAGAACATGATAATTTAGTACATGATTTAAATAATGATATCCTCGAAAATTTTCATGTAGGAATTTAATCTGTTTTGTTTGATGTTTTAATGTAGATATATTTTTAAGATTTAATTAAGAAATCTTAGTAGGAATACCAGGATTTGGAAGGAAAGGTAAAAATGGTATAGAAAGGTAAGCCACCTAAATTTAATGTTGAAAAGGAAGGTGTTTTGAGATTTGGAAAAAGGTTGTATGTGCTAGATATCTCCCAATTGAAAAAATAATTGGTAAGTAAGGATCACATATATATATTTTTTGTTCATCTTGGAAGTAATAATATTTATAGATACCTTTGGGGGTATTAATGGTGATATTTAATGAAGAAAGTTATTTTATAGTTTACCAAAAACTATTTAACTTTCCAACAAGTTAAATCTAAATGAAAATTACAAAAAGGGATGCTTCATTATTCAATAATACTGGGTGGAAATGGGGAAGTATATACATGGATTTCATGGTGGGGTTTCCAAATACATCTTGAGGTAATAATGTGATTTGGTTTATTGTTGATTTATTAACTAAATCTATACTTTTCCTTTATATTAAAGATATAATGGATTTAGATCAACTTTCTAGACTATATTACAAGGAGATAGTATGGTTCAATAGAGTTATTATCTCTATTTTATTTAACTATAATCCCAGTTTTATATCAAATTTTTGAAAATTCCTTTAGAATTCATTGTGTACTAAATTAAATTCTAGTATAGCCTTTCATCCTTAATCTGATGGATTGTCAGAGCGAAAAATTAATACATTGGAAGAAATGCTTTGATATTTTTTAATGGATTACTAGGGACATTGAGATAAACATATCTCTTTAGTTTAATTTTCTTATAATAACAATTTTCATTCCATTTTTTAGATAAAACCTTTCAAGTAATTATATGGAAAGTGATGTCAACCTCCAGCTTTTTGGGATGAAGTTGGGGAATGAATGTTTGGGAAAATAATTGGTAAAATAAATGGTTGAAAAGGTGAATATTATTTAGTAGTATATTATGATAACTCAGAGTAAAAAAATATTTATGGAGATAATAAGAGGAAATATCTTTTATTCGAGGTAGGAGATCATATTTTTCTTAAAGTACCTTCATAGAAAAGTGTTATGTATCTTGGTAAAAAGAGAATGTTAATTCCACAATTCATTGAAAAATTAGAAATTACAGAGAAAGTTGAATCATTTTATTACCGAGTGGACTTGAATCCAAGTTTATAATAGGTATACAATGTGTTTCATGTTTCACTATTAAAAAAATATGTGTTAGATACATCTCATGTTTTGAGTACCGAATTGGTTTAGTTGGAAGAGAACCTTTATTATAAAGAAAAACCTATTCAGATTCTTGAACAAAGAGAGTAGGTGTTGCAGAATATAGTGATTCATCAAGGTTTTGTGAAAAAAACCATATGAGTGAAGAAGAAACATGAGAATCAGAAGAATTTATGAAAGAAAAATATCCCCACATTTTTAAGTAGTGAATAAAATTATGAGGAAATAATTTCCAAAAAGGGGGAAGAATGTGGAAACCAATTTAATAGTAAATAAATTTCATAACTTATTAATATTCATGAATTATATTTTATATAGTTATATTCTTTATAATAATATTAAGTAATTTTTCAATAAAAAAGGTAACAATTTTATTCTTATTAAAATATCTTTCATGTATTATAAGATTATATTTAAAAGGTTAATTTATAAATTATAGAAATTTAATTTTGAAAACTAAAATTTATTTTTGAAATCATCATATCAAAATTATCTTAGGATGTAATTTTTTTCTGAAAATATTGATTTTTTAGTGAATAGTGAAAAATATCTATTTTTATAAAACTATAATTTATTTTCATTAAATAAGTAATTTTAAGGTATAATTTTATATTAAAGTAACATAATAATAATTTAATTATAAATAATCTAATTAATTACATAGGAATTATCATTATAAATGATTTTGGCATAAGTTCATTTTTGGTCTTAAAAATGCATTTGTCTAAAAACCGTTTTTCATTTCACTTTAGAAATTTATATTAAAATTGATATATAAAACTTTTAGAAATTTAATTTTGAAAAATTAATTCCATATTTTTAATTAGTATTTTTAAATTTGGTAAATATGACCCTTTTTATTTTTGGTCGTTATGAATAGTAACTGTTGTATATATTTGTCACCTCAGTAAGGGTAAATCAGGTAATTAAGGTTAAAAATATTGTGATAAGTCCTAAAAATATACCTAACACTTGTATTTATTTTATTAGATATTTTTTTTACCATTAATATCAAAGGTTTAAAAATGTAGTAATTTCTTTCCACATTTCTTGGATAATGACCTTAATATGATTTTAAATTAAGAATGAAAACAAAATATCACTCTATTTTAATATCTATATTTTTTCATAGGGATAAAAAGAGGTTATGTTAAGTTATAAATTATTATTTTAAATATTAATGTTTTTTTTTATAATTATAATTCATTTTTATTTTTTAGTGATGAAATAATTACCTTAAATTCTTATGCAAATCCGACACAGTGTTTGTGCAAGTAGTTGTAAAATAATGTAATTGTTTAAAAAAACTAAAAGTAAAATAATTTGGATGAATTATAGGATCCCATGATTTTTTAGATAAATATAATATATTAGGTATTAGTTAAAAGTTTATATTCATATTTCATTACTATCTTGATGTCATTAAATTCAAACTATTTGAACAGTATTAAAAATGACTATAATGGTATATTATGTCAAACAATATTTTATTTAATAATTTAAATTTATAAAATTATTATATTCATCCTATTTAATGATATATGGTCATGAATATAATCCATTATCCATTTATGAACCACTTTCCCATTTATAGAAAATTTATTGTACTCAAAATAGTAAAAATACTTTGATATCACAGTAATCGTTAAAAGAGTTAATAAGGGATTAAATTTAAGTGATAAGGGTGAAAAAATAACCTATACCTTTCCAAATTTCATTGTATGAGATGATTCAATCTCATACTCATCACATTTTAAAAATATATCAATTTTGTGTCACATGTACATGAAAACTAATTTATATAATTTAACACTTTAAGTAATTCCATGAGTGCCCCTCTCCTTAGTTATAAAAGGTCCCTACATATCCTTTCTTCCTCACACATTTTTTGAACACTAGTTTGGAAAAATAACTTCCCAAGTTTCTTAGAAACATCTCTTCCCATGTTATATAGTAACTTTTCTAAACATAATTTTAATTCTAGATGGATTAAGGTGTAATCCAAAGAGGTTATATGAGGAGAAGGTATATGTCTTAACCGACCTATCTCAAGTTTTTTTCTTCTTCCACATACATAAAATATTATGTAAACTTTATAAAATAATAAAATTAGTATATAAAATATACATAAATTTTATTATTATTATTATGACAAAAATCTTTTTTATATCATTTTCCAAGCTATGATAAATGAAAACATCTCTCGTGCGTACGTGTGGATTATCATATCCATGAAGTGATGTGATTTTTTTCCCATCATCACATCCCATGTATGTTTATAAATATGTATATAATTAATATATATAATATTCATGATATAATTATTCTTTTTTAAATATAATATATCATCTATTTTCTTATCCTTTTATCCATTGGAAAATGATATTGTTGTTTGTGAGTACGTATGGATTACCACCTCCACAAAGCGATGCGATTTTTTTTATCATGTATACCTTTCATGGATGGTTATAAAATTGTTTTAATGCATAAAAATTAGAATTATTCCATGATAATCATTTTTTATATGATGTAACAATGAACCCTTTGACCATGATCATCCCACCGAACCTATTTTGGGATTATGAATCGAACATCTCCAAAATGTACGATGTAAACTTAACTGATTAATTAACTAAGTAAAACATGGTTATAAATTACTTAAAAGATATAATGATAATAGAATTAACATTAAAAATGTTCTTATTCAATTAAATAACTAATATAATTTTATTATTCTAGAGTTAAATAATGTACAACACTAAACAATATTTAAGGTAATGAACATTCTTTTAAAAATACTCTTTTAATGTTTCACTCAAAATCATTTTCTTATATGTCCATGTTATTTTAAATGTTTCAATAAAATTATTATTTATAATTAAATGTTTGAAAAATTTAATTTTTGAACATATTTTTCTTTCATTACAATGATTTAAAAAGTAATCTTTTAAATGTTTTTCATATGGTTCAGCTTTAACACTTTTTATCAAAGTGTAAAAGAATGTTTTTCTTTAACATGTATAAAATGGATGTAATTTTTTGATGGAATGAATTTTTATTGCTTTAAATATTCCTCTATAAATATATATGTTTATTTTCAAATGAAAACATTTCCATAATATTTTTGAAAATTTTCATTTTAAATAATTCTTAAAAGAAAATGGTATTTATCCCAATTTTTATGTTAAAATTTAAAGTGCTTTGATTTTGTGTTCAAAAGATATTTTAAAGGGGTTTATAATTAAAAGTTTAATGATTAAAAATATTTTTGTAATTTATCATTATATATGATTAAATGTGATCCCAATATAGTTTATACGATGGGTGATCCCGATATAACTTATACGATGGGTGAGCCTGATACAAATTATATGATCAGTGAGCCCAATATAGCACTATAATGAATTGAGTAATGTTACTTGTATTCAATGAAAAGAAGAAGGGATTTAATTGGGGAGGTATCTCCTATTAATTTAACTAGGATCCATTTATTTCTGACATTAGTGAACATGAGTTATGAATATAATGCCTGTAGATTCCTAAAAGGGTTTATATTTACTAACTATGAGTTTTAAAGGATTTATTTTAGAAAAATGAATTTTTTCTATGTCAAATATTTATTTTATATTCTAAAAGAATAATGCGAAAAAGGTATTTTTTTTGTGTTTTCATGTTTTTCACTGGTTTAAAAATTTCTTTCCTTTATATCTCTTACTGAGATTTTTGTGATCATCCCATATTTTTAAAATGTTTTCACAGGGTTTAAGGATGAGTAAAAAAAATAATTCAAGTTTAAAGTCATGAATATTTGTTATAAATATAAAAAATGTTTCTTTTTAAAAGTATTATATTGTGGAAAAAATGGATACTGAGTGGAAGTGTCCACATTGTAATATATGAGTTTTTTATGTAAGAGTTATGACCCAATTCTATAAAATTGTAATCCATAATGATCCTAAAAATATAGGAAGGTGAATTATTGTTTAAAAAATTAATATCATGTAATGTTTCAAGGTTGGAACCTTATAATGCATATCCTAAGTTCTATAAACAAATAGGGTATAAGAAATAATATGACAATAAGGCTTATAATACCTTTTGAGAATGGGAAACATAAAATTAGACAATCAAGACATGGCATGGACACTGAAAAATATTCTACTGATTTTAAATTTCCAATTTATAAAATTAGGTATATATATCATATCAATAATCACTTTAAAATAACAAAAAATTGGAATAAGAATGAAAATTTCATAAATTTACACCTATATATCTATCATTTATGACCATAGTGAATAAAAAAATTTCAAAAAGAAAAAAAATTATTTTATTAAGTGATAATTTATCCTATATTAGTGAGTCCAAAACAAAATCCAAGTATCCCATGGGTTAATTAAATTCATTTATTCCATGTAAAAATTATTTTATTTTATTTTTTTCAAAAAAATGTGCTGGTAAAGGGATAGTAGAAATACACACAAGTTATAATAATACTACCATGTTCATGATATTCCATCCTTTGTTGTTATTCTTCCTTAAAGATTCTTCTTCTTTTAAACTTGAAATATAAAAAACAACCATATAAAGTGAAAGGTTCAATACAATTTAGCTCAAAATGACATGGGAATTTAAAAATTGAACACTAAGATAATTCCTAAAATAATTCATAAACTAATTCCTAAAAATATTTCTAAAGAAAGTAATAAAAATTAGGTCACCTCTTATAAGAATTTTGTTTAAGGTCTTTTAGTTAGGTCTTCTATCATGCGTCTCATTATATCAAAGTGAAATAAAGTTACCCGGTCTGGATTTGAAATTGACATGAATTTTTTATCATCCCATGAAATGATTCTCCTTTGTTTCTATAATAATATATTGACAATTATTTGTGGTAAAAACCATGTTTTGGAAAGTTTCAATGAATGAAAAATTAATTCAAAAAGGGACCAAACTTGATAGCTCCCATCCTTCACCACCTATTCCATCTTCTCCTTTAACTCCATGATGTACCCATGATTTTTAGAAATGTAATATTACTTTTTATTTAGGAGTTATAGGTTTTTATTCCTCTAATTCTTTGATGAATTTTTGAATTTGATCAACATTTTCCTCTTTTTTAGGTGTTATAGGTTCTTCTTTATCTATAATTTTTTCAAAACCAAAGCACTCTTTCTCTTCATCCATATTCAGTTCAACAACCTTAAACTCTTCAACCCATTATTTATTTTATAATTAATTATTAAATGTGTAACATCTCGACCTGAACCACTGAGTTTAACCTGAAGTTCAACATGACATCATGCATGCATCCCTATACACAAGAGGTTTTCGACTAAAAGAAAGGGCTTGAGGAACATAACAAGGATACTATGCTCTCAGAATTAGGTAAACATCATATTAAAATAATGGAAGTAATAATAATAATAAACAAACAATGAATAAATATATAAACCTCAGGGTAGAAATATATAAAAATAAAACCATCCCATGCAATATCAATATGGAATTTTAGATAAATAAACGAAAAATAAATATAGAATCCAAACTATGAGGTAAATCTTGTAAATAAAATCAGAAGCATATATCTAGTCTGATCTCCATCCAACAATGTTTTCATCATCCCGTTAAACCTACTCAACTATCCACCACATGGACCTTTCCATTCTCGAGATCCCTAAACATGAAATCTACAAGAACACCAAAATTCCCTATTAGGGTGGAGTATAAGACTCAGTTGGACACCACTGATGACCCTTAATGCAAGTTTATAATATATATACTAGTGCACACCATAAAATTAAACAAAATAGATATAATTAACTAGTATATCACATAAGAAAAATACATATGTCAGGTCCTTAAAGACCAACTCTACCTGATTTGGCACCATGCCATAAGGAAAATTGAACCACATACCAACACACCCCCCTCGATGGGATAATAAAAAAACATGGCTAATAAATCCCCCTTTGAAGGGATAGTCCAGTGCATGTTAACCAATCTTCTAACACATCTCTCTCAAATGATAGTCCATTAGGATCAACCTGCATGCTCAACTACACAAGACATAGAATAACACATATGATACAAGATACAAATTACTGGTCAAACATCATGTCAAATTAATTTAGTATCATAATCATTAAAACCCATATGAAAGCAACACAAGAAAACATCTCAGGGACACACACACACACCTAATGTGATCAATCATCAAACATAGGTCTCACGAGGCTAAAAATGCATGCCAAAAATCAGGCCAAGAGACCATATAAAACTTATTCTAAAGTCACACTCTTCAAATCTTAGGTATAAAAATTATTAAAGGTTAGGTTTTTCATCTAAGTCCAACTGCACCAATGAATCCTAGAACCAAACCCATTATAACATGATTTCAATTAATAAGATAAAAAATAAGGAGAATCCACACCCAAAAATGTAGGTCAAGATTGAACATACCCAAGAAGACCCAATTCTAACAAAGTTTTAGGTATGATTGATGCACATATTACAATTCCTTGAATTTGGGTTCCAATTCTATCAAAGATCATCAAACCCATCAATAGACTATATCAAAACTCTTATATCTGATCAATAAATCATGGATCTAATCACTTTTGTTTAATGCTTAAAGAATTTAATTGATCTAGAATGAAGAATAACTCACTGGATTGGAAGCATAGGATCGATTCATTGTTTGATCATTGAATGTAGGAGTTATAAGGGAATTATGGAACCCAAAATTTCCAAAAAGTGTTTATATGGTGTTTGGGGTTGAAGGAGGTCTGAGATAAGTGAGAAAAATGGAGAAAAGTTGTGTTTTTTTAAATTAATATAAAATTTACATCCCCTATGGTATCTGTCAAACACCACAAGATGGATGGTGGACTATAGTATCCCGCCTTTTTGTCACATAAACTTTCATTACATTATACAAAACTGAGGATCTTTAAGGTTTAGTGTCTTGGAAACCAGGAACTTAATACATGAAACAAAAAAAAACATTCTTCTTAAACACTTGAAAGGATTCTCCTTATGTTCATCCTAGGTTCATTACTGCATCTCATAACTTGGGGACATACATCAAAAGAAAGGGTGAGCAGAAGGCCCAGTAAGGGAAACAAGGGGAAACATTTAACATGTGAACTTGAGATACATCAACAATGTCATGAAAAAGAACTTTAATGAATGAGAAAGAAATCACGAGGCATATCATAATAAAAATAACGTTTTTCATAACTTGAAGATTTAGCTACAACATTTAACAAATACAATCATTTCTGTTTCACCAAGGTCCATCCCTAAGGTGTCAATAAAAATTACCAAGGTTATTCACCAAGGTATCAGTCTAAATGGTCATCTCTAGAGATTAAGTCTTTACCCAATGAATTGGAGCGCTATCTGGGTGCACCCTTGACATGTCTTTATTATCATTTGAGACACATATATCATCATAAATCATTTCATAAACAACCCATATAGCATAAAATAAATGGATTTCATTTCATAATCATAACGTTTTAAAAACTGCTTTAAAGACATGATCTTTATGTCACTTTAAACCCACAGAAAGGGAAAGCGGGTCTCATGTATGTAAATACCAGAATTTAAAATAGAAAATTTTGTTATATATGTGAATACCCCTTTAGAAGAAAAATCTTTGAGTATTCACTTAATAAAATAAATGAATTTGAGAATAAGAGAGAGACATTTTGAGACAGAAATTCTACAGCATAACGGCTATGTTACGAGGTTTTAGAAAACATTGAAAAGAGAGGGGACATGGGTCACCCACTCATAAATGATACATAAAACATTAGGGGAATAGAATATAAAGGATTTAAGAACATGGTAATGAAATTTTAAAGACATACCATATTAAATGAAGAACATGAAAGGAATACAAAAATAAGATTTCTCTTATGAAAATTTGGCAGCCTAACGACGTCACATAAACTTCAACAAAAATGAATTCACGAGATCAAATAGGGTCTCTCATCATATGAACATAGAAGTTCAGTATGATAGATATAGATATAATAACCCAACATAATAAAAAGGAACTTTAAATAATTGACATGAAAGTAGAACTTTGAAAAATGAGAAAGGTGAAAGAATCCCTTAAAAATTCGGCAGCCTAACAGCGCCACATAAATGTCAACAAAAATGAATTGACGAGATCAAATAGGGTCTCTCATCATATGAACATAAAATATCAGTATGATTTATATATAGATCATACCCCAACATAATAAAAAGGAACTTGAAGGACTTGACATGAAAGTAGAACTTCAAAACGAGAAGGGTGAAAGAACCACTTAAAAATTCGGCAGCCTAACGGCGCCACTTAAAACTTAAAAATACTGAATTGAAGAGATCAAACGGGGTATCTCATTATATGAACATGAAAAGGGAAGTAAGATGAATATAAAAGAACATCCTCCAACATAATAACATGGATCATAAAAGAAACGACTTAAAAGAGAGCATTTGAAAAGAAAGAGAGAGTTTGGATCCCTTACCTTAAAACGTAACTCTTAAAACTCAAAGGTTGGGACCTTGAGGGCTTGGGGGAACCTTGGGAGGACTCCTTGGGAGTTAATGATATGAGAGCTTCTTTGGGGAAGAGTTGGGAGTCTAATGGATGAGAGGATGGCTTGGTATTTATAGGGAAAGTGAGGGGACAAGGCATTAATGGCCAAGGGACACCTCATTAGTGGTTTTGGAAAACCATGGGCTTGCCCATGGTATTTTCCCATGGTATGGGCCACTTGGGACACCTCATACCTTATATTACTATTCATAAGTCGACCATATTGATTACATACTCAACACATCATTTAATGATGTCATTAAACACCTGTAACTTAAAAACTGTATTTTCACTATTCATCGAAAATTCAACTTTCTTAGAAAAATCCCAAAATTTCACCTTAACCAAATATCGATGCTCTGATTTCAAAAATGAACTCCATTTTATAAAAATAATTTTCTAAATATTTTTAATTTAATTTTTAAATAAATACACTATTCACCGAAAATTCATTTTTTTTTTCAGAAAAATCACCAAAAATTACCTTAACGTAATATCGATGCTCTGAGTTCAAAAATGAAATCCATTTTATAAAAATAATTTTCTAAATATTTTTAATTAAATTTTTAATAAAAAAAACACTATTCACCCGAAAAAACTTATACTTGAATAATAATTTATGAAACCGTTATTTAACCATTTTATTGAATCACATTACTTAATCAGGGTGCCTAGATTATATTAATGCTTAATTTAAGTGAGATTACTAATCCATTTGGTCACATTACTAATCCTAAGCATAAAATTACTATTCATAATTTACTATTCATCAAAAATTAAGTTGATATTTATTAGACTCAAAATTTCGTACTGAACATAATTGTAGAAGACCATTTTTTGAAAATCATTACAAATTTTTAATTATTTAAGGTTTACATAAACATTTTTTTAAAATATCCTTTCTCTAAAATTCACCAAAAATATGCATACTATATTTATCCGTACATTTGAAAATTCATAAACTTCATCATAAGAAGAAATCAAAATTTTTATTTAAAACAAAGGATTACACAAGGCAGTTACGGTCTCCTTACATAGCCCCTTATCACACCAGCATAGGACCTAAGTGTAAGGTGTACCAAGGTGAGAGAATCCGAGGGAGGCTCGACCAACATCGCACAAGTAGTAATTTCTATCAGTTTGAACTTCTCGTGAAGGCGATTCCGTTCTAGCTTCACACAATGAAGTTTGGCTTGGGTTTGGTCCAAAGAAAAGACTAGTGGTGCTACCTCCTTCCCAAGTTCTGTTAGATGGGATTCGATTGGTCCAAGACTACTGGGTGAGGCCATTGAATCTTCTTTCTATATTAATTAACCAAGATCACTTGTATTTAGAGACAAAAGTCACAACATTCAGTTTTCAACGGTCATACTAACTAACAGTCATATAATAGTCAAAACCCAACAGTCTCATTTTAATTATACTCATGTTATCAAATGAAACAGTTTTGTTGAGTATGAAAAATAAAATAACACACAAAATTAGGAAACAAGATTTATTCAAAATTTCGTGTCGTTACAATCTTCCCCCCTTAAGAAATTGTGTCCTCGCAATTTTTAAAATTGGGTTTTGAAATTTCACTGAAAGTCCCACATCGGAAAAAGAGTCAGTAACACTATTACTTTAAAAGGAAGAAAAGGAAGTACAAAGGCCACCCGAGTTAACCCATACTAGGATTCCATGTAGGAAAACATGGATATGTAAGAAAAAAAACAAAGGGTCAAGTTCTGAGGGAGAGTGATAGAAAACATGATTAGGAGAAAGTTAACAATAAGAAAATCACAAACTTATGATGTGTATAAACGGTCTTTGATTACCCAGTAGGAAACGTTAACAGACAACGTTTTTGTTTAACGTTCCTTTTCATAGTTTTGAGGAATTAATTTAATACATAGAATAAAAACATAAGGAAATATACCTACCTTCAAGTAGAGTTTCATCCTTTAATAAGTTTCTACCAAAACTAATCTTTTCTCCAAACGATGAGCATTCAAAACTACTTGGTCTCATCAAAGCACAATAATCATCTTATAGAGAATCACATAATCCACCAAATATTAACTATCTATTTCTTCTATCTTTAAACATTATCAAAAAAATAGAAAGGGTAAGATAAAACAACTCTTCCAAAATAAATAACCCCAGAGGAAGGGAAACTACTTTAAATATTCAAAGTTCCACGGTACTACCCAAAGTTCATCATAGACCATTCCATAAATAAATGTCCTTAAAAATCCTCAAAATAAACCAAACTAAGATTGAAACCCAAATACAAGAAGGATTTGATAACATAGTCTTCCAAGGTAAACTTTATCATTCATCTCCAAACAACATCAACCACTCCTAACATATTATAACAAAAGTAACTAACCTAAACATATTTACCCCAAGATAGGTTAATCATTTCCATAAGTAACCTAAATTACTATAAGTCCACCTTAAATTCATCAATTCTTCAAAATATAAGTCAACCTTTACTCCTCAAAGAAAATACTGTAGTAATCTATTTACCTCGATCAAATAGGGTTCCCAAAATAGTGAATGTCTTCCAAAATAATAATAATCTTCTAATCCCCTAATCATCTCTGTCATATTAATACGACAATCGTCACATTTCCTATCACATTGGTTGTTGGGACATGTTCTTCCATTTCATGCCATTAACTAAGAAAAGAAAGTACAATTAGGGGCTTAAATACTTAGACAATAATCATGAAAAGTAACTTAAAGCATAGAAGGATAACTTGTAGAAGAAAAGTATACCTTAAATTTTGATCCCCTAGGTTCCAATCTAGGTTATCCATGATCATATATTCTTATGTGAATATTTATTTTATTTTATCTTTGTTCCTTTAATAATGGTTCATACTAAGCTTATGAATTTACCAAAGCATATCCCTCGGGAGTGTCGTAACCAAGAGTGCAGCAAGACCCGTTGTTGTGTACCAGTTACCGTTCGAGTCTAGCTTAAAGCAGTGTTTTCAAGTTTTACCCCTATGTACATCTGTGCCAGAGCCACCTCTACATACTCATATCCAGACAAGGATGTATTTGCTTGGCAACCCCTTACTCAATACTCACCAAAATACCAGGAAGATTTCTTATATTTAAACTTTTCTATAGGGTTATTCCTAAAGTTTTCATATCCTAATTTCCAAAAATAACTAAACAATCCTTTGATACCAACTATAGCATCCCGCCTTTTTTTCACATAAACTTTCATTACATTATACAAAACTGAGGATCTTTAAGGTTTAGTGTCTTGGAAACCAGGAACTTAATACATGAAACAACAAAAAAAAACATTCTTCTTAAACACTTGAAAGGATTTTACTTATGTTAATCCTAGGTTCATTACTACATCTCATAACCTGGGGACATACATTAAAAGAAAGGGTGAGAAGAAGGCCCAGTAAGGGAAACAAGGGGAAACATTTAACATGTGAACTTGAGATACATCAACAATGTCATAAAAAAGAACTTTAAGGAATGAGAAAGAAATCATGAGGCATATCATAATAAAAATAACATTTTTTATAACTTGAAGATGTGGCTAAAAAATTTAATAAAGACAATCATTTTTGTTTCACCAAGGTCCATTACCAAGGTGTCAATAAAAACTACCAAGGTTATTCACCAAGGTATCAGTCTAAATGGTCATCTCTAGAGATTAAGTCTTTACCCAATGCATTGGAGCGCTATCTGGGTGCACCCTTGAAATGTATTTATTATCATGTGAGCCAAATATATCATCATCAATCATTTCATAAACAACCCATATAACATAAAAGAAATGGGTTTCATTTCATAATCATAATGTTTTAAAAACTGCTTTAAAGACATGATCTTTATGTCACTTTAAACCCACAGAAAGGGAAAGCGGGTCTCATGTATGTAAATATTAGAATTTAAAATAGAAAATTTGGGTATATATGTGAATAACCCTTTATAAGAAAGAGCTTTGAGTATTCACTTAATAAAATAAATGAATTTGAGAATAATAGAGAGACATTTTGAGACGGAAATTCTGCAGCATAACAACTATGTTATGAGGTTTTAGAAAACATTGAAAAGAGAGGGGACATGGGTAAAACACTCATAAATGATCAATAAAACAGTATGGGAATAGAATATAAAGGATTTAAGAACATGTTAATGAAATTTTAAAGACATACCATATGAAATTAAGAACATGAAAGGAAGACAAAAATAAGATTTCTCTTATGAAAATTTGGCAGCCTAACGGCGTCACGTAAACTTCAACAAAAATGAATTTACGAGATAAAATAGGGTCTCTCATAATATGAAAATAAAATTTAAGTATGATAGATATAGAGATAATAACCCAACATAATAAAAAGGAACTACAAAGACTTGACATGAAAGTAGAACTTTGAAAAATGAGAAAGGTGAAAGAATCCCTTAAAAATTCGGCAGCCTAACGGCGCCACATAAACTTCAACAAAAATGAATTGATGATATCAAATAGGGTATCTAATAATATGAAAATAAAATATCAGTATTATAGATATAGAGATCATACCCCAACATAATAAAAAGTAACTTGAACAAGTTGACATGAAAGTAGAACTTCAAAACGAGAAGGGTGAAAGAACCACTTAAAAATTTGGCAGCCTAACGACGCCACTTAAAACTTTAAAATACTAAATTGAAGAGATAAAATGGGGTATCTCATTATATGAACATGAAAAGGGAAGTAAGAGGAATATAAAATAACATCCTCCAACATAAGAACATGGAGCATAAAAGAAATGACTTAAAAGAGATCATTTGAAAAGAAAGAGAAAGTTTGGATCCCTTACCTTAAAACGTAACTCTTAAAACTCAAAGGTTTGGAACTTGAGGGCTTGGGGGAATCTTGGGAGGACTCCTTGATAGGTAATGATACCAGATCTTCTTTGGGGAAGAGTTGGGAGTTGAATGGATGAGAGGATGGCTTGGTATTTATAGGGAAAGTGAGGGGACAAGGCATTAATGGCCAAGGGACACCTCATTAGTGGTTTTGGAAAAACCATGGGCTTGCCCATGGTATTTGCCCATGGTATTGGCCACTTGGGACACCTCATACCTTATATTACTATTCATAAGTCGAACATATTGATTACATACTTAACACATCATTTAGTGATGTCATTAAACACCCGTAACTTAAAAACTGTATTTTCACTATTCATCGAAAATTCAACTTTCTCAGAAAAATCACAAAATTTCACCTTAACCAAATATCGATGATCTGATTTAAAAAATGAACTCCATTTTATAAAAATAATTTTCTAAATATTTTTAATTTAATTTTTAATTAAATACCGAAAATTCATTTTTTTCAGAAAAATCACCAAAAATCACCTTAACATAATATCGATGCTCTGAGTTCAAAAATGAAATCCATTTTATAAAAATAATTTTCTAAATATTTTTAATTAAATTTTTAATTAAAAAAACACTACTCACACGAAAAAACTAATACTTGACTAATAATTTATGAAACCGTTATTTAACCATTTTATTGAATCACATTACTTAATCAAGGTGTATAGATTATATTAATGCTTAATTTAAGTGAGATTACTAATCCATTTGGTCACATTACTAATCCTAAGCATAAAATCACTATTCATAATTTACTATTCATCAAAAATTAAGTTGATCTTTATTAGACTCTAAATTTCGTACTGAACATAATTGTAGAAGAATATTTTTTGAAAATCATTACACATTTTTAATTATTTAAGGTTTACATAAAGATTTTTTTAAAATATCCTTTCTCTAAAATTCACCAAAAATATGCATAATATATTTATCCAGACATTTGACAATTCATAAACTTCATCATAAGAAGAAATCAAAATTTTTATTTAAAATAAAGGATTACACAAGGCAGTTACGGTCTCCTTACATAGCCCCTTATCACACCAGCATAGGACCTAAGTGTAAGGTGTGCTAAGGTGAGAGAATCCGAGGGAGGCTCGGCCAACATCGCATGAGTAGTAATTTCTATCAGTTTGAACTTCTCACGAAGGAGATTCCGTTCTAGCTTCACATGATGAAGTTCGGCTTGGGTTTGGTTCAGAGCAAATCCCAATGGTGCTACCTCCTTCCCAAGTTCTATTAGATGGGCTTCGATCGGTCCAAGACTACTGGGTGAGGCCATCTAATCTTCTTTCTATATTAATTAACCAAGATCACTTTATTTAGAGACAAAAGTCAAAACATTCATTTTTCAACGGTCATACTGACTAATGGTCATATAATAGTCAAAACCCAACAGTCTCATTTTAATTATACTCATGTTATAAAATGAAACAGTTTTGTTGAGTATGAAAAATAAAATAACACACAAAATTAGGAAACAAGATTTATTCAAAATTTCGGGTCGTTACATGGACACTAGGCATACTCAATTCTGCTTTGGAACCCAACCAGCTGGATAGTGGATCCCACTAGCTATCTAGTGGATATCCTATATCTTTTTTAAGACACAACAAACCCACCAACCTAGTCCAATTACCTTTTGTCCCACTAAAAACCTCTAACTAACCCCAATTTTATATTAAATACTAAAAAAGATAAGTAAAAGATAAAAAGAGCCTTACCTAAAATAGAGGTGTCAAAATTCTACCCCTATTATGAATTCCCATCCTTGAGAAGTATCCTAGAAGGTCTGCTCAAACAAATTGGGCCACTACACCTGAATGTCTACTTCTAACCCCCACACCTCTTCCTAAAAATGACCATGATTCTATAGAACTCAAAAAAAGGAATGGTATTTAATTGCATCACCTTCTTGACTCGATCTAATATCTAAATAGGTTGTTCAAAAAAAGGAATGGTATTTCATTGCATCACCTTCTTGACTCGATCTAATATCTAAATAGGTTGTTCAAAAAAAGATAAATCCTTATAAATCTTAACATCCTTGAAATTGAGAACATGCATAGGATTAGGTTCATACTTCCAAAGATGAGACACATGGAAAAAATTATGCACACATTGATACCATGGAGGAAGGTACAATCAATAGGATACCATCCCAATGCATTTGATGATATCAAACAGCCCTACATACCATGGTTCCAATAACTTTACTTGCCTACTCAAATGTCTATGTCCTAACCCAGGGGGTACCTTTAAGAAAATATTTTTTCCCATAGTGAACTCTAAGTGACATTTACTTTAGTCAACATAAGAATTCTATATATTGTGTGTTGAAACTAGTCATTTCTGAATCAACTACACCCAGTCCAAGGTCTCCTATACTATAATCAGCCCAACAATTAAAGATTCACCTACCTCACACCAACACAATAGTGAACAATATGGACACACATAAAGAGCCTCAAATTGATACATCTAAATCAAGGATTGAAAACTATTATTATAGGATAACTCTACCAGATCTAAGTGATTTTTCCAAGATCCTTTGAAATATAGAATACACACTTGAAGATAATCCTCTAAAGTCTAGATCATTTTCTCTGATTGTCCATCGGTATGAGGATGAAAGGCCATACTAAACTTCAAATGAGTTCCCATCACCTTTTATAATACTTTTAAAATGTGATGTAAACTAGGAATCTTTTATAGATACCATGATCGAGGGCATTCCATGAAGCTACATGATCTCTCAAACATAGTTATTTCCTATCCCATCCACTGAGTTCATCTCTTGGATTGGTATGAAGTGATCCAATTTTTTCAACTGATCCAATACCACCCAAATGGTGTATCAACCTCTTGGAGTCCTAGGAAACCCTATTATTATGTATGTCATTACCTCTTCCAACTTCAACATAGGCACTATAAGTGGTTAGAGAAACACTATAGGTATTTGGGGCTCACCCTTGATCCTATGAAATTTCATATAATGGGAGACAAAGCCTGCAATGTATCTTCTAATTATATGTTAAAAAGACTACCATTTGACGTCATGATACATCTTGTTCAACCCTGGGTACACTAACCACTATGAAGGACGAGAGGATATCATTATTTTTTCTCTCATGGATTATGAAACCATCACCCCACCATAAACTAGGATTACTCCACATCTGTCTAAGGTCCACATTGGAATGGAATCATTCACCAGAAACCTCTAGTGCATCATGAAAATATCTAAATCAAGATCCTGATTGGTATCTACTCATTCTACCAATGAGGATGTGATCACTAAGGGTGCACAAACCACTACCCCTCTATACTTAGCTATTCCCACCCTCCACTATGCCAATAAAGATATGATCTTCCATCCAGATTCTGATATATATTCTCCAAATTATTTCATATTACTGATAAGTGAATCTACAACTATATTTTCCTTCCTAAGAGTACATTATATCTCAAATTCAAGAATATAAATATACTCCACCTAATGAATCTGATGAATATTTAGGTCACACTGGGAGAAAATGTATCACATACTCTTGTGGTCTGTATACATGAAAAATATCTCACTGAAGAGGTAGCTTCACCAATATCTCAATGCATAAACCACCACTACCAACTCCAAGTCATGGGTAGTGTAGTTACACTCATGGTGTTATAACTGATGAGACCCATAAGAAATTACCTTATCCCCCTACATCAGAATGACTCCCATATCAATTCCAGATGAGTCACAATACACTACATACCCAAGTCCTGGATCAGAGAGAATCAGTATCAGAGATAACATAAACCTTTTATTTAGATTTAATAAGACTCATTCACACTATTCTGTCCTTTAAAATTTGGATCCCTTCTTGTTCAACACAGTCATGGGAAATGGAAAGTGATAAAAGTCCCGAATGAACCTCATGTAATACCCATCCAACCAGAGAAAAATTCATATCTCAAACACATTCCTCATCCATTCCCAGGACATGACTGCATCAACTATATTTAGATCAAATGATATTCCCACTTAAGAAACCACATGCCCATGGAAGCACACATCTTGTATCCAAAAGTGAAACTTTGATTACTTGGCATAAAGTCGATGTTCTCAAAGCATACTCAATATGATATCTAGGTCTCTAGAATGTGATTCCAATATTTTGAAATATATTAGGATTCCATAAATGAACACAACATTGAAGTACAATTATGGGTGAAAGACCTTGTTCCTGATTTCCGTGAACACTGATTAAGATTTTTTAGTCCAAAGGGAATAACGAGATAATCATATAACCTGTATCTGATTCTAAATTCTAAATTTGATATGTATCCCCATATGACCCAAATATTATGGTAGAAGAAACATATATTAATCTTTTAAAACCAATAGGATCCCCTTAATTGATCAAACAAGTCATCAATTCTTAGAAACATGTACCTTTTATTCATATTTATATGATTTAACTTTCAGTAATCCACACAAAGATAAAGAATACCATCCACCTTCTTGGTGAACAACACCATAGCACCCCAAGGGGAAGTTCCCAATCTAATAAAACCTTTATCCTCAATATCATTTAGCTACACCTTATGTTATTTCAATTCAAATAGTTCCATATGATATAATGTAATCAATATGGGTCACATACTAGACACTAAATCAATCTGAAACTCAATTACCATATGTATAGGTAACACCAAGAAATACTTTAAAAATACATCTCGATATAGGTATACCACTGAAGAAAAATAGGTTGGAGATATCTATTGATCCATTTAAAGGATCATACTAACCACCTACATTATCTAATTTATACTCCCAATATACATACCACGCTGTTTCATTCACTGGTGAATATGAACTTTTCTCCCTAAGGCGATGAAAATGCCACATGTCTCAAATAAAAATCTATGTGTGCATGGTAATTGGTCAACTATTCTATACTAAGGATCAAATTGAAACCTTTAATCTCTATAATTTTGAATCTCTAAACATGCTCAAAGCTAGGAACCATCATTGGATAATATAGATAGATATGAAGAATATCCACTTTCTTTATTAGGGTTGTGTCGATAGATAAAACTTCAGAAGATAATTTAATAGAAATTACAACCCAAAAACCAATTTATAAGATATGAATGAATGAGATACACATATAAAAAACAAATAAATATATAGTGTAGAAGAAATCAAGACTATACATTGCACTGTGGAAGTTTCCTATCCAAAATCTATCAAAACTTAATCAACCACATAAGCCCTGCTTGCAACCAATTCATGGCACCTTATAGGCTCATGAGTCACCATATTCACCAAAACTTATGGGGTTTAAACCTATTGTTGAGGTCTTATAATCATGCTACATCCTTTATTTTTCCTGTTAATACTTAAATCCTTATCATAGAGCTACCTCATATGATCAGTCTTTCCACACTAGTGAAAAGTTTTGAGAGAAATAGGGAAATCCTTGTTAAAGAATCCATTTCTTCTATAGTTATAACACATAGAAGAGATATTTCCCATAGAGGTAGCCATGTAACCTGTAATGTTATCTGACTATAGACAACCACCTTGAAATCCTTCCTCCAAATTCCTGAATAAGAAACTAGGACTTCATTGGAGAAAACACTAATCGATCCATTAACAATAAGGAGAATACCTACAACTCTGTATTCCTCGACACCCTTCTCTATTGTTAATTCCTTATAAATAACTACATCATAGGTCATTATATTGGAGTTCCTAATACATCATTTCATCTCTAGGTAAATAAAAATCTCGAACATTCTAGCCTTTTGTATCTCATTCCCCGTTAGAAAATGAGAAAAGAGAATCAACTCAATAAAGCATGATGAATAGGAAGACATTGTCATCATCCCATATAAGAGATCCATGAAATCCTAATAATGATCCAAATTCAGTGAATCATGGAAGAAATTCTTGAATAATATGCATTTTAAGGTAAACCAAGTCATCCCTTCACATTAACTAGCCTATAGCATGACATCCCACTATCATCCATTTGTACCTTGAAGTATAAAGTATGTAAGATTAACCTTATGATCTTTTGGTATCTATACCAGGTTGAAAATACTCTTAATAAACCATATAAATTCCTCATAATCTTAGGGATCTTTGGTTCCTTGAAAGGATGGGGGTGCTAGTTCTATAATTCATGATCATAATCGACCATTATCATACCACCCTAGCGGGATTCTCCACTCTAAATATGAACTAGCTAAAAGAGTCTTAACTAGACCAATTCTATAGTCTGATCCATTAGAGCAACCAAGGGAATATGATCAATTTCACCCTCCTACACAATAAGTGGTGAAACTAGCTATGCAAGACATATACATGGTGAAATTTAATTAAATTAAAGAACAAACCTTATATAAATCCAACAACATAATCAAGGAAACTATCGATAAAGACAAACACACACAAGGGTTCACAAAAATATTCAATCTAAGAGGCTACCCACAAGAACAAGTCATAACCCCCTAAACAACATCCAAAACCAAATCCAAACCTCTAATACCCGTGTGTTAGTCCCAAAAACATATATACACCAAAGAATATAATATATCATGTTAAAATAAAATAATTCAAGAAATAATGAACCAAATCACATATCAAAATTTCAACAGAAATTTAATTATTTTTTCTCTATACAATGCAAAAACCAAATATATAGAATGTGATTATATGTTCCTAACATGATGTATGAATACACACCAAATCCCATAAATTAGTACATCGACATCAAGTGGATCACCCCAGGTAAATTTAGAATAAATATTACATCAAATATCAAGAACATAAAAATCTTACTTTATGCTAACTCGGAGGTCCGCTATATAGTGTTGGCCAAACATTGATATAGTCTACCTACCTAAGTCCCAAACACCCTATCCTCTATCTACCTTACCCAAAACCAAGGAAAAGGGATGAAAAAAGTTAGTAAACATGGTGATCTGATACCATTTTATAATATCCTTACCTGAACTACTAGGTCTGGGATAGAGTTCCACACTACCTCATGAAAACCTCTCCATATGCAATAGGTTCTGAATTATAGCGAGGGACCATGGAATATCATGGGGAGAATATTTCCTTGATATTAGGTAAACATCAGAGTTTAATAATGGAAGTGATAACAATAATCAACAAATAATAAATAAATAAATAACCATTAGAGTAACAACATACATAAATAAAACGATCCCATGTAGTGTCAATTTTGAATGTTGGATACATACAAGAAAACTAAAAAAAGAATCCAAAGTTTGAGGTAACAATATTAAATAAAAGAATAAATAGATAACCAGATCAGTATCCATCCAGAAATGTCCACATCCTCTTGATAAACCTGCTCAACTGTCCACCACAGGGCCCTTTCCATTCGTCAGATCCCTAACTGTAAAATCTACAAGCACATTGAAATGCCTAAGTAGGATGTGAGTACAAGAATCAGTAGGACATGACCAATAAAACTTAACATAAGAGTATAATATATATAGTGCATTATATAAAATAAAATAGAATAGATATAAGAAACAAGTATATCACACAATCACAATTCATATTCTAGGTCCTCAAATACTGACATTACCTACTTCTGTGCCATGCTAGAGGGTACATCGACCAGTAGATCGATACATACCCGTCGATGGGATACTAAAAAACATAGATTTCATATCCCTATTCAAAGATATATTCCAATTCATTCCAACCAATCATTTGACACATCCTTCTTGGGGGATAGTCCATTAGGCTCAACCTACATGCTCAACAATATATGATAGAGAATAAAACATAAGAAACAAGATCAAAATGATAGATCAAATATCATGTCAAATCAAGAAATTATCATAATATTCACAACTCATATGCAATCAACACAAGAACAAGTCATAAGGATATGTGAACACAAACACACACATCATGTAATCAATCATCAAACATAGCTCTCAAGGGGACACATACACACACAAACAATCATGTCAAGTAACCACATAAAATATTCAATAAAGTTAAGTGATTATTACCTTAGGCACAACAATGATTGAAGGCTATGGTCTCCATCCAATTCCAACCATAAAACCAAATCCTAGAAGAAAACCCATTCCGATATTATTTAGATCACTAGGATAAAATACTAGGGGAAACCACACCTGAAAAGGTAGTTCAATATTGAACAAACCTAATGTAACACCCCGAAAAATCGAACCTCATGTACTGATAGGTTTATGTTTACATAATTTTTGAATTTCATAACAACTAAAAAGAACTTCATTCTCTTGAGAAAATAGTAATGTGGTTTTAATTTATATTAGAATAAAACGGAGTGAAGCACACAAATGAACACAAGGCTCTTCCTTTTAAATAAGAACACAATAGTGTTTACAATACACCAAGATCAAAAGGGTAATCAATTAACCAAATACACCCAGTAGAAACCCTATAAAAATGACAGGGAGACCCCCCAAAACAACATAAACCCCAAGAAGGTAGTAAGGGTCCTTAGTATCTATCATAACAAACATTATAATGGCCAAGATCACCGCAGCCATGCTAAGAACCAATGGTATGATGAGAGCCATATTCTTTAAATACCTTAAGTTTAAGACACCCTAGGACAAGGTTTTATATGGAATCAACTTGACCGTTACCTCGGGTGACCATTGGAAATCCAATGGCTATAATTATAGCTATTAGCCTTATGGTGTTTTAACTAAAGAACAATTGAGTACAACTTTATGTTATGAATTTCAAAATTAAAAGATAAACCCTAACTATGATGTAATTCATTGAATTATGTTTTTAAACATAATAAGGAATTACAAAAATACTTTGCAAACTTTTCAACTATAATTTAAAGAGTTTCATTTCTTAAAACGGTGTTACGAATTATGTTTAAAAATCATCAAATCAAAGTATGTTTTTAATTAAAACTATGTTTTCTATAGTACTAGTATAAGAGTTATCATAAGGGTTATTCAACCGAAATTTATAACTTTTATGTTAAAAATTTAGTGTTTATAAATAATTGTTTTCTTTTTGAAATACTTTTAATAAAAATTCTAGTTTATATTATTTAGCCTTGTGATGTTTAAGAGAAAGTATAAAAAGATAATTTTTATAAGGTTTTATTAAATATATTCTTCCTTAAGAATTAAAATCTTTATAAGTTAAGTTTTATAAAAAAATTGGGGTAGCTCGGGCCAGCCCTTTTAAGGCTGGGCTAAGCGAGGCAGCTCACACGATGTGGTTGAACCTAGCCCTCAACCCAAGCCAAGGCCGACCCAAGGCATAAGAAGAGCTTCCCTGAAGGGCGAACGGGAGCAGGAGAGCATGGGAGCGCCACAGTGGGTGCAAGGTCACAGGGAGCGAGTTGGCCGAAGCCTATGGGGGAAGGCGGGAGCCTGTTTGTAAGGCTCCCTAGTGTGTGCTATGTCATCGATGGTGTTTCGAGAGACTCGTGGTTATAAAGAAGCCCTAAAAATCTCACAGATTCGATGTGGGATGACTTTTTTCACCTAGGATCAAATATGGGCTGTCAGATTGCCCCACTCTTGATCTAAGCCATTGATTTCGATCTAGGGGTCGATCCCTGGAATCCATGAATGCCCCCGTGCTTTTTATTGGACCATCCGATCTGGAACGATTTAAGCATGGCCGTTCGATTTTTTTTTTTAAAATAACGCGATGATCAAGAGCCACCCTATCTATCCTCAGATCAATCCGAACCGTCCATCGCTTTTATAAACTGTGATTGTATCCCAACCGTCGGATCAAATGAGGACCAGATCCTAGCCATTCATTTTCTCCCAGTATCACCCCACTGGGTTGTCTTCTACCTTCCCGCGGCATGTGATGTACCAAACCCTAAACCTAATTTCACAATTTCTTTTCTCCCTTCTTCAAACCAGGTGGATCCTCCTTGTACCCCCTTTCCCATAAGTCTTCCCTGGCCAATAAATGGACTGGTTGGACGCGACTCTTATCAACGATGGTAATAAAAGCTTAGAATATTTTATATATTTTGTGTAGTGTATAAACCGGTTGAACCCCCCGGGTTTTCTCCTCTGGGACCTCTAGAAATCTTAATCCAATACCTCCTCGAAGATCTTCTTCTTCTCGGATAGAAGTAAGGGTCTTCATGCTTTGCTTTCCTTATGAAAAATCTTGTATTCACACGTTATATATATATATATATACATACATATATACAAGTATGTATATATACATACATTCACACTGGTTTATATATATATAAACTCTCTAAGGTAAATCTGGGTTCTCTAAAGGTTAAAAATTTTGTATGCACTAATATTTCTAATGTGGATGATTATATTTGGGTTCGTTCAAATATGGTTTGAGTTTTTTTTAAAAACTAAATATACACCTATTGTACTTTAGGACATATACACATAGCCCCATCTACTTCTATCTTACATTATTAAGGATTTTATATAAAATCTACAAAAAGGATTTGGGTTCGATTAAAGTTTTGTTTTCGAATGAATTTTTATTAGTATGAAATTTTTTAGTTTTTATATATGTATTTTCATGCGTTATATACTCCAAACCAAGCATGAGTTTTGGTTCTCAATCCGATGATGTTAGAAAGAGGTTTTAAAAACTTGGGGGAGTATTTTAATACAAGTGAAATATAATATATTAACTATATATATATATATATTTGTTTTATGTTCAATTTATGAAATTATGAAGGCATGTATAGTCATACAGATTGGGTGGAAATCCTCAAATACCCAATTCTAGGTCCTTCATTCCTCCAGGTTATGAAAACTTGGATAAGTAATCCATTTTCTCATGAAAAATATGTAGGTGAAAATATTTCAAGATATATAGGTATACAGGGTCACATATATCATAAAATATCATGTTTGGGTTTTTAATGAAGGTGTAATAAATATGTTTTACTAATGAGAAATTATTAAACTTGGTTTACAAGTTGGAAACTCATGTATATTGTGTATATACAGTTATGGCTTACCACACCTTTATATGTATGGATCATTAGAAATTAATTAAGGGATGAAAGTAATACTTGTAAAACTTTAAATAATGTCGGTCTCCATGAAGGCCAAACCAAGAGGTATTTACGTAAAGGTGTGTGTCCTAATACTTAGAAGTATGTCAAACTTATTCAGTTAAAGAGTTCTTAAATGATGATTTTATGCTTCAAAAGTATTGCATGATTGAACCTGTCGTGTTTTATGATTTAGGAAAAGATAAAATTTGTTTTTTACAAAATATATTTAAAGGTTCAAAGGTTGTAATAAACCATGAAACCAGGTTATGCACACTTGAGGTTTTATCAACTGTAGTGATTGTTGTCAGTTGAGTCATAATTTATTTACTTGATCCCTGACACTACTTACCAATGTATTAAATAACATGTAATTCCATTTATAATAATTCTGAATTGAATAGTCATCATTTTCACATCTCATGTGGAAAACCCCTTCTCACCCACTATGTGATATGCTTTAGTAATTATCGTTTGTTCAAATAATGTAATGAGATTTGTATTCCTTCGGTAAACTCTTACTGCCTTTTTAAAGAATGAATATCATATTATGTATTTATGGTTTAAATGGTTTCATTTTCCATTGTATAGTTGCACTCATTAATGCATGCATGTGGCTTAACATGATAATAAGATAAGGAAATCAAATTACTCAAAGTGGTATGGGACACCTTGAGTAACTTGAAATACATTTAATTATTCAAGGTGGTATGAGACATCTTTAATACACGTCCTGATCTAATATATGAGAAATGTATTGGACTAGTATGTTTCGGCTTGGAGACTGGTAAAAGTAAGCTCCCCGGGTTAGAGACCAGTAAAAGTAAGCTCTCCAGGATGGGGACCGGTAAAAGTAAGCCCTCCAAGATAGGGTCTAGTCACAGTTATCCCTGAGGTCTTGGAACAAGGACCTGATACAGAAGTCCGACATTATATATTACCTCATTATGTGTATGATAATCATGTAACCAAATGGATATTTGATTAGTAGAGTATCCATGGTTAAGAGCCAGTACTTACAAGTATCAGAAAAGTAAAAGCTTATGGCATGACGTATGTTTAATTGGCATTCAGTGTATGTAATTGAAATTAATGTATTTTGTACAACTTTGATTATTCTATTTTTAACCTATGTTTACATATCCATATGTCATACATGTTTAAAGAGGTCTTTTACTTATTACACCAAATGGGAATGCATAAATTGAACCATGTATTCTTATATTTCTGCTAGCATGTTCTTTTAAGATAAGAATTTTTTTATGATTCGTTACACGTGTTATAAATTTTCTTCAAAGAAAGTGTTTTATGTAAAGCTTTAAAAATGTTTTTCAAAAGTTATATTGGTTTATTTTAAACCCCTTATTGGGCATTCATATTCTCACCCTATGTTTTTGAAATAAATTTTCAAGTTTCAGCCCGAGCTAAAAGAAGTATGACATGAGAGGCTGATTTCCCAGAACCTGAACCGAATTCGATCCTCTATTGATGGGAAATGATGTGTAATTTATCTGTTCATGTTTTGTTAAAATGTACACATCATGTTCTGAAGGCATCGACTCCAGGTGTTCTAGGGCTAGGTCTTCACAGTTGGTATCAGAGGATTCGATTTAGATTACTCTAGAAAACAAGAATTAAAAAAAAAGAAGAATTTACTTAGGTATTACTAAATATGATGTTTTACTTAATTTTTAGATGGAAGGACAGACTCACATCCTATCACTCCCTACCGATATATTAGAGACCATCTTGATCAAAGCATGTGAGAGAGAGTACTGACCTTTCGAAAACTTAAGAGAAACATGCAAACAATTTTACAAAGTGTCAAAAAGTCCGAGAATTCTCCATTTTTCTCAAGAGAAAGCCTATATTTACCATGGTATATCTAATTCACAATTTTCTATCTATAAATGAAGGGGAAAGTACTATGAAGGTCTTTTCATATGTTTCACCCAATCCTGAAACTTCATGGCCAGGATGTTGTTTCAAGATGCTGCCTTGGAAGGGGACCTACACGCATCCTACTTGTACCAAATCCTGAGCATCAATATGTATGATCATGTTGATGTCATTAAAATGTTCATACAGAATCCAACCCGGTGAATTCTCAGAGAAATTTTCCATTCATACATTTCTGATCTCTCCACCTATCGAGCCTCTCTTTGGAGGCCCGAGTGCACACAACACGAGTTTAACCCGTACTGTCCGAAGTGTTTTTGGGCCCAAGAAACAGAAGAACTGAACACCAACTTGGGTATTCATCTAGCCTTACCTGAGGATCCTCCATGATGGTTGTTGTGGTAAAATTGGTGAGGGAATATTTCTTTGATACATATGTAGAATGAATTGCGAGGACAAAATTATTTGAAGTGGGGAATAATGTAACACCCCGAAAACTCAAACCTCATGTACTGATAGGTTTATGTTTACATATTATTTGAATTTCATAACAACTAAACAAAACTTATTTCTCTTGAGAAAATAGTAATGTGGTTTTAATTTATATTATAATACAATGAAGTGAAGCACACAAATGAACACAAGGCTCTTCCTTTTAAATAAGAACACTGTAGTGTTTACAATACACCAAGATCAAAAGGGGAATCATATTAACCAAATATACCTAGTATAAACCCTATCAAAATGACAGGGAGACCCCCAAAACAACATAAACCCCAATAAGGTAGTAAGGGTCCCTAGTAGCATGAATGGCCTGAAGGAATTCTTTTTTATTTTATTATAGATAATCCCCCTTTTAAGGGTTGAAGGGGAACCCGTACATGATCTGTAGGCCCAAGGAACCAGGCCTGACATGACCCGCAATACATGACCCGAAGGCCCCGAGGCATACCATGCCCATTACATGACCCATAGGCCTAGCCCACTAGAACTTCCCCTCCCCATCATATTGAATCATTGATCTCCTTAGCTCCCCACCTTTCATTTCTGATCGGTTAGCATTGCCCCGTACAAAGATGCACGGTGCCTAGTCCCGATGGCGGCTGCCATACCCACTCATTCTTTCAATCTGCTTAGCTCTGCATCTGGTGGCTACTACTCCTGTTTCTCTGATCCTCTTTTGGGGCCTGTTTTTGTGTGAACTAGGCTACTCCATGGTCTACGTGACCCGAAGGCCCTGTGGCCCAAAGGCCTTGGATGGCCTAAAGGCCCTGGAGACCCGTAGGCCCAAAACAGTGACCCAAAGGCCCAAATCGGGTGAATAGTTCCGGCTGCTACAGTACCGGATAGTAACTGCTACAGTAACTGCTATAGTGCTGCTACAGTACCCGGAAATTCGCCTCCACCTGGTTTTGAACCCGGGTCTCTTGGATGCCAAGCAGGATCCCTTACCACTCAGGTACATGGTCATTGGCAGTAAGGGTCCCTAGTATCTGTCATAAAAAACATTAGAATGTCCAAGATCAACACAGTTGTGCTAAGCACCAATGGTATGATGAGAGCCATCTTCTTCAAACACCATAAGTTTAGGACACCCTAGGACAAGGTTTTATATGGCATCAGCTTGACCGTTACCTCGGGTGTCCGTTGGAAATCCAACGACTATAATTATAGTCGTTAGACTTGTGGTGTTTTAACTAAAGAACAATTGAGTACAAATTTACGTTATGAATTTAAAAATTAAAAGATAAACCCTAACTATGATGTAATTCTTTGAATTATGTTTTGAAACATAATAAGGAATAAAAAAACACTTTGTGAACTATTCAACTATAATTTAAATAGTTTCATTTCTTAAAATGGTGTTACAAATTATGTTTAAAAATACACAAATCAAAGTATTTTCTTAATTAAAACTATGTTTTCTATAGTACTAGTATAATAGTTATCATAAGGGTTATTCAACCTCAATTTATAACTTTTATGTTAAAAATTTAGTGTTTATAAATAATTGTTTTCTTTTAGAAATACTTTTAAGACAAAGTCCAGTTTATATTCTTTAGCCTTGTGATGTTTAAGTGGAAGTATAAAAAGATATTTTTTATAAGGTTTTAATAAATATATTCTTCCTTAATACTTAAAATCTTTATAAGTTAGGTTTTATAAAAAAATTGGGCCAGCTCGGGCCAGACCTTTTAAGGCTAGGCTAAGGGAGGCAGCTCACACGAAGTGGCTGAGCCTAGCTCTCAGCCCAAGCCAAGGCCGACCCAAGGCATAGGCAGAGATTCCCCGAAGGGTGCATGGGAGTAGAAGAGCGTGGTCATGCCACAGTGGGTGGAGGGTCACGGGGAGTGGGTAGGCTGAAGCCTGCGGGGGAAGGTGGGTTCCCGTGTGTAAGGATCCCTGGTGTGTACTGTGTCATAAATGGTGTTGCGGGAGGCTCGAGGTTATAATGAACCACTATAACTCTCTCGAATTCGATGTGGGATGACTTTTTTTACCTGATATCAAATCTGGGCCGTCAGATCCCCCCCGCACGATCTAAGGCATTGATTTCGATCCGGGGGTCGATCCCTGGAAGCCGCGAATGCCCCCACGATTTTTCTTGAACCATCCGATCTATAATGATTTAATCATGGCCATTCAAAGTTTTTTTAAAATATCACGATGATCGATAGCTACCCGATCTCTCTTAGGATCAATCCGAGTCGTCCATCGCTTTTATAAACCACGATTGTATCTCGACCTTCTGATCAAACAAGGACCAGATCTTAATCGTCCGTTTTCTCCCGATATCACCCCACTGGGTCCTCTTCTACCTTCCCACGGCATGCGTTGCACCAAACCCTACACCTTATTTCACCATTTCTTTTCTCCCTTCTTCAAACCAGGTGGACCCTCCTTGTCCCCCCTTGCTCATAAGTCTTCCCTGATGAATAAATGGACCGGTTGGACGCGAATCTTCTCAACGATGGTAATAAAATCTTAGAATATTTTATATATTTTTTGTAGTGTATAAAACAATTGAACCCCTCAGGTTTTCTCCTCTGGGACCTCTAGAAATCTTCATCTAATCCCTCCTCGAAGATCTTCTTCTTCTCAGATAGAAGTAAGGGTCTTCATGCTTTGATTTCCTTATGAAAAATCTTGTATTCACACGTTATATATATATATATAAATATATACGAGTATGTATATATCCATACATTCACACTGGTTTATATATATATAAAATCTCTAAGGTAAATCTGGGTTCTTTAAAGGTTAAAAATTTTATATCCACTAATATTTCTAAAGTGGATGATTATATTTGGGTTCGTTCAAATATGGTTTTAGTTTTTTTTAAACCGAATATACACCTATTATACTTTCGAACATATAAACATAGCCCCATCTACTCCTATCTTATGTTATTAAGGATTTTATATACAATCTACAAAAAGGATTTGGGTGTGATTAAGGTTTTTTTTTCGAATGAATTTTTATTAGTATGAAATTTTTTAGTTTTTATATATGTATCTTCATGCGTTATATACTCCAAACCAAGAATGAGTGTTGGTTCTCAATCCGATGATGTTAACAAGAGGTTGTACAAACTTGGGGGAGTATTTTAATACTAGAGAATTATAATCTATGAACTATACATATATATATATATGTATATGTTTGTTTTATTTTCAATTTATGAAAGTATGAAGGCATGTATAGTCATACAGATTGGGTGGAAATCCTCAAATACCCAATTCTAGGTCCTTTGTACCTTTAGGTTATGAAAAATTGGATAAATAATCCCTTTTCTCATGAAAAATATGTAGGTGAAAACCTTTCATGATTATATAGGTATACACAATCACATATATCATAAACTATCATGTTTGGGTTTTTAAGGAAGGTGTAATAAATATGTTTTACTAATGAGAAATTATTAAACTTGGTTTACAAGTTGAAAACTCATGTATATTGTGTATATACGGTTATGGCTTCCCACACCTTAATATGTATGGATCATTAGAAATTAATTAAGGGATGAAAGTAATACTTGTAAAACTTTAAATAATGTCGGTCTCCACGAATTCCAAACCAAGAGGTATTTAGGTAAAGGTGTGTGTCCTAATCCTTAGAAGTATGTCAAACTTGTTCAATTAAAGAGTTATTAAATGATGATTCTATGATTAAAAATTATTTCATGATTGAAACTGTCGTGTTTTATGATTTAGGAAAAGATAAACTTTGTTTTGTCCAAAATATATTTAAAGGTTCAAAGTTTGTAATAAACCATGTAACCAGGTTATGCACACTTGAGGTTTTATCAACTGTAGTGATTGTTGTGAGTTGAGTCATAATTTATTTACTTGGTCACTGACACTTCCTAGAAATTTATTAAATAACATGTAATTCCATTTATAAGAATTATGAATTTAGTATTCCCATTTTCACATCTCATGTGAAAACCCCTTCTCACCCACTATGTGATATGCTTTAGTAATTATCATTTGTTTAAATAATGTAATGAGCCATGTATGCCTTCGGTAAACTCTTACTACCTTTTTGAAGAATGACTATAATATTATGTATTTATGGTTTAAATGGTTTCATTTTCCATTATATAGTTGCACTCATTGATGCATGCATGTGGCTTAACATGATAATAAGATAAGGAAATCAAATTACTCAAAGTGGTATGGGACACCTTGAGTAACTTGAAATAAATTTAATTATTCAAGGTGGTATGGGACATCTTGAATACACGACCCGATCTGACATATGAAGAATGTGTTGGACTAGTATGTTCCAGGTTGGAGATTGGTAAAATTAAGCTCTCTGGGTTAGAGACCGGTAAAAGTAAGCTCTCCGTGATGGGGACCGGTAAAAGTAAGTCTTCCGGGATAGGGTGCGATCACAGTTAGCCCTTAGGTCTTGGCACAAGGCCCTGACACAGAAGTCCGGCATTATAAATTCCCTCATTATGTGTATGACAATCATGTAACCAAATGGATATTTGATTAATAGAGTATCCATGGTTAAGAGCCAGTACTTACAAGTATTAGAAAAGTAAAAGCTTATGGCATGACGTATGTTTAATTGGAATTCTGTGTATGTAATTACAGTTAATGTCTTTTGTGCAACTCTGATTATAATATTTTTAACCTATGTTTACATATCCATATGTCATACATGTTTAAAAAGGTCTTTTACTTATTACACCAAATGGGAATGCCTAAATTGAACCATGTATTCTTATATTTCTTCTAGCATGTTCTTTTAAGATAAGAATTTTTTTATGATTTGTTACACGTGTTATAACTTTTCTTCAAAGAAAATGTTTTATGGAAAGTTTTAAAGAATGTTTTTCAAAATTTATACTAGTTTATTTTAAACCCCTTACTGGGCATTCATATGCTCACCCTGCATTTTTGAAATAAATTTTCAGGTTTCAGCCTGAGCTAAAAGAAGTATGATAGGAGAGGCTGGTTTCCCAGAACCTGAACTGAATTCGATCCTCTCTAGATGGGACATGATGTGTAATTTATCTGTGCATGTTTTGTTAAAATGTACACATCATGTTCTGAAGGCACCGACTCCGGGTTTTCTGGGGCTGGGTCTTCACACCTAATAAGATATACTACCAACAATTATTTAGGTATGATTGATGAAAAAATTACAATTCCTTGAATTCTGATTCTAGATCTATAAAAAATCAGTAATAACTTCATTAAACCACATCAAAACCCTTAGATCTGATCAATAAATCATGGATCTTATTGGTTTTGTTCAAGGATAAAATAAGATAATTGGTCTAGAATGAATAAGAACTAACTATATTGGATGTGTAGGATTGATCCATTGTTTAGGTATCTAACAAAGGAGTTGGAAGGGAATGAGATCACCAAAAATTGCTAAAGTGGGTTACTAGGGTGTTGTGGGTTAAAGTATGGCTGAGATAAGTGAGAAAAAGGGAGAAAGTTCATGTGTTAAAAAAACAATTATAAAAATAGTGTCCCCATTAGGCAATGTTGGTTGCCACCTACCATCCTATGGCCTCCACTGGCAAGCTGGTGGTCACTAGGCAGACCCAATTCGACAAAAGAACCCCACTGGATGGCTGATAGAGCCGACCAACTAGATGGTGGAGTTTCTATAGCTTATTCAAGATACAACATGCCCACCAGCCTAGCCCACTTCCCTTTTTAGCCTCCCAGAAACCTATAACTAGCCTCAATTTTACTTTAAAGCATAAAAAAGATAATTAAAAACTAAAAATATGATTACTTGAAATAGAGGTGTCACACCCTACATCATAATGTAAATATAACTTATTCACAAGGGATAACAAATATTACCATTTTTAATAATGTTTCATTCCATCGCCTCTTGATCCTTAAGTAGTGCCTCATGTTCCTTGATCTTCATATCAGTGTTTATAGTGTACTTCATGAGAATTTGCATCATAATTTATTCTGAATTATTCTATTGAGGTACTTGAATTCTATAATCTCCATGATAGCACTGATCATCCCATGGTTGGATTTGGCAGTTTTAAAAATCAGGAGCTCCATCACATGATTGATAATAACTGTCACTTTATTGTTGATTTTATAATTCTTCATACCCATAAGAGTTTTAATCATTATATCCTCCTCTTTATTATGTCCACCATTCATATTTTGTCATTACCCATGAAGTAAAATCCTCTTGATAACTTATGTACTTCAGTGGCATATCATAATATCCCTGTGTCATGTAATCTATCGTGTACAAACCACCATGAACAAACCAAGAGATTAAAAAGAAAAAAATAAAAAACATTAACTAAAATTAGAAAAATGAGAAAAGATGTAACACCCCGAGATTTTATGAAAAATATTCTTTTTAATTTCATTAATGTCTTGTGTTTTACGCTATACCAAAAGGAGCTTGCACAACACGAATCCCTGACTTACCTTGCATTACACGCAATCACGACCTTCCTCGATAGCGTGTGCAGTACGCAATACCGAGTTTCACTAAATGAGATATTATTATAATAATATTATGAACTAGCCGTTATGAATAGTAATACCCACTTTTTGAAATTTTATAAATTTTATCTTTCAAAATGGACTTCATTTTTGGATTTGGAATATCAAAATTAGCTTAGGGTGAAATTTTGGTACTTTTCGGATAACTTTCATATTCTGATGAATAGTGAAAATTACTAAATTTTAATTAAAAACAACTTTTTTAATCGAAATAATTAATAGTTATAAATTATTAATTTGAGTGGTTTTAAAGTATATTTAGAATATATTTTTATAATTTAATACAATTTTGGTCATTGGATGTAATTTCACATTTAAGCCAGACATAAACAAGTGTCAATCTTTTGATAGTTATTATATCTTAAAAACACGCTATTTGTTTTGATGACGGGAATTAATTTTTAAATTAGTTAATGAAACTGATATGTTTTGAATTTGGTAAAATAGACATCATTTTTGAATTCATAATATCAAATATAGCTTAGGCCTAATTTTTGGAATTTTTCTGGAAACTTTCATTTTTTGATGAATAGTGAAACCACTAAGTGGTAGTTAAAAAACTGAATTTTTCATAAAACTTAATTTTACCACTTCTGTGAGTGGAATTTCAAAAATCCAAGAGACACGGTTAATATCAAGGACTAAAATGTGGTTCAATGAGATGAAAATAATTTTTGGTTAATAGTAACTTTTTACTTTTATTTACCACGGTTAAAAGTAAATAGGGTAATTAAGGGTAAAAATGATATTATTATTACCCTAAAACATGTCCTAATTCTATTGGATAAGTAAAATTCGACAAAAAACAACCTTAGGAATAAAATATGACCATTTAGTCCCCCTTGGATTAGATTAGGACATTTAATATTAATTTATTTAAAGAAGGGTTAAAATAGTTAAAATCAAAGTTTAATAAGTAAATAATTTTTAATATAGGGTTATACATAAGATAAATTCGACTATAAATATTCATTAGAAAGATAAAAAGATTTAATAAATAATGGTATTTTATTTATAATTTTTAGACATTAAATAATTTAATTTATTTTTGACACAATGATGATGTAGTAATTATCTTATTAATGAAATATTGACATAATTGATGTTATAAATACCCAAATAAATGTAATTTGAGACTTTTTATGAATTAAACTAATTTTATAGGTTAATATGACATGTTAGTATTGATTTAGTTAACTTTTTTCGAACTAATAATTCTGTTATTATTTTCACAAAAAATCAATTACCAAATAGTTTCAAAATTGACATAAAATAGTTTTTAAAACAAATATTATATTATTAATTGTAATTTTATTCCTAAAAATCTATGGTTTGGAAAAATGTCTTAGATAAGGTTATATATTAATAATAAACAACTTGGGTTTCGTTTGGCTTGTTATAGTAAGTTTATTAACCTTATAGTGTAATAAAACAAGAAGACACGACAAAAGTAAAATTATTTAACTTAAGGTTAAATCTAAATGATAAGGTTAAAATAGAAACCTAAACTTGTATAAATTTTATTGGATGAGAGTATTTCGACCCATACCCACCTTATCTTCGAAATAAATCAATTTGGAGCTATTAAAAACCGAATATGACTTTATAATAAAATAATGTTTTTTGTTTTTCCAAAGGTGCCCCTCTCCTCCCTTATAAAAGGGCACCTCCTCCCTCTCTTCCTCACACCACTTTGAGCCTTAAAGATCGGCCAAACCCTGAAAAATTATCTTCTCCACTTCCCTAGAAACATCCTAGATGTCTTGGTATTCTTCAAAGACCAATTTTAGTGCCCTAAGAGGAGGTCTCAAAGAGGAACTTCAAAGAAGAGGTAATGTCCGTTACCGATTCTTTCAACTTTATTTCTTCTTCCACTTCTTCTTCTTAGGTTTTTTCATTTTGAAGTAATAACATCAGTATCACTAATATACTGATATGTTATTATAACTATGAAACAACCCTATTTCACCATCTATCCATTCTATGGAAAATGAAATCACCACGCGTGCATACGTACGGAATACCGTCTCCACGCCGTGGTGAAATCTATTTCCACCACCACCTTACTTGGATGGGTATAATGGTGTAAATAATAACTATATATGATTATTGTAAAGTGATATTGATTCTGTAATAGTATACATACACCAATAAAATTCCATGATCATGGGAACGATATCATCGCTCTTGCATACGTACGGAATACCGTCACCACGACGCGATGAGATTCATTCTCAATGATTAACCATTCATGAATAATTATAAAGTATATATAATAAGTAATCATGAAATATATGACATAATAATGATACCGTATTTATGTATATATATATGCATGTCATCCAATTAATTCCATTCAATTCAATGAGGAAACGAAAACAACGTTCATGCGTACGTACGACCTACCGTCTCCATGAATGGTGTATTTCTTTCCATTTATAGATCTATTATATATATGTAGATTATGAATATATAATATATATAAATCATGTTTTATATCATGGAATTAAGTATTCATGATCTAAGTAATCATATGAATAATTACAAGTCAAAACACGGACGACAAATGAAACGATTTTACCCAAAACACTCTTTAACATGGAATTTAAAAAAGAACGGGTAATATAAAGTCATAAGTGAACCATATATGATATCATAACAATGAATATGATTCTGTAATAAGTCAATGACATTATTTAAATCATTATACAGGAGGTTCAGATACATACGAAGCATATCAGACCTAAGGTAAGGGATAATTATTCCAATCTCATTCTTATCCGAGATTGTTTATTCGTAAATATTTACTGGGGTTATTGTTCTCATCCATGTACATGTTTCCTAAAAATGGTTTCATGTCATTTTTACCCATTTTTGACTTTTAATACATGGTATGTATGAAATATTTCTTTGACAAGGTACTTTTTGACTTTTCTGGAAAAAGTACGAGAAGAATGTTTTTTTAACTTATACGGCACGAACGGATTTTTACGGTTTTATAAAGCCTTATTTTAATGAAGCTTCCTACAAAATATTTCATGACTATTTTCAACAAAATCTCTTTCTTTTAAAATTAGATGACGTTTTGTGAAAATAAATTGATTTTGAAGAAGAAAGGATATTTTCCTCAAGAATTCATTTCAAGTGTTTTATCAAAACCATTTTCCATCTAAGATGACATTATTTCATATGTGTATGTTTCAATTATAATGTCTCTATGATTTACATGGTTTCACTTTCCTAATTATGAAATGATATCCATTTCTTTTATATGGATTATGTGATGATGAGATTATGTTTATGAAACCCATTTTATTCGTTGGGTTATTATGAATGATGTATGTTTATTTTGTGGCACAAGTATGATTTCATTATGAGATGGGTGGGACCTATATCTCCCTCCAATGCATTGGGTAAAGATTTATATCTCATGAGATAGACATGGCTGGAACGGTAAGTTAATCCGGTTCAGTATTACAGGACTGGAACGAGGAGTGAACTCGATTCAGAAAGGGACTTTGTCCACTAAGATGGTCTTGGCAGCAATTCCTTGGATACTATGGAAATCATTACATGTGCTTAATGGATGCCATAATTACATGTTTTATTCCCATACTATGTTATCATGATTTATGTTCCATTATGATCTATGCCTTATGTACTTCCATGTTTTAAGTCGTTGCTCCAGATTTTGATGTTTAAACATTATGTTCATGTTTTTAAGTTCAAATGTATATGGTATGTTTTATTTTATCCATTCTTACCCTTACTGAGCATTTTAGCTCACCCTTTTTATGTTTTATTTTCCCCCAGGATTAAAAGAAAGGTTTTAGGTAAGGAAACAAAAAGTGGAAGATCTTTATGGGAGATGTTGAAGATCTTTCACCACGATTAGAAGATTACGTTCCATGTTTCCAAAGACACTAAACTATTATGGTCCTTGTGTGTCTGTTTTTGTTATGTATTATGTATTTCGCAAAAGTAATGTAATATCCATGTATGTCAAGCTTCGGGTCTCTACAAAAGAAAAGTCTTTGATCAAAGCAATTAGTTTTCATTCACACACTAGTTTCTATTTTTCACTAAAAATAACGCAAAAAACTCAACATGAATATTTGATGTAGTTACTTATAATAGGTTTTTAGAGTTTATAATTTATAGTTATCTTAAACCAATACTAACTTCTATGGTTTAGTATAGTAAATGAATGAGGTTAAACCCATGAGAAACTGGGAATCCCAATGACAACTCCAAACTAAATTTCATATAACATAATCTTATTAGGATCATGAAACATAATATAAACTAAACTAAACTATAAAGAAAAAAAATCTAGGATAGATAAAAATAGAAAACTAAAGAAGATAAGGGAATCAATATCCATGGATGGTTTCTATAAAAATAATAACTTGAATTCACTCACAAAATAATCAAACTCAATAGCTATGTGATTATAAATGTAATTGAAATCCATTAGGTAAATTTGTATCAATACTACCCTATCATTCCAATATTTCATGACCAGAAGAACTAAAACAGTTAAAGTACATTAATACCTAACCATAAAAGAAAAATAATAATTCAATTAATTTTAATTAATTAATTACCACTACTCTGGTGAGTTTCCTTCATTATCAAATACATCAGGCCCAAAATTTAATAACAAAAAGATAAATTAATTAATTAACAATACAAAACTACTAAATAAGACCATTCCATGAGTAAAGGAGAATTATATTAATCTATAAAAAACATATTCTGTTGATACCACTCTCTCCTATGGGTTCAACCACTCATTGATGGGTGTTAATTGAAAACAAATTAATCGTACACCATAAAATAGATAATAGATAAAATAAAACTAATAAAGAGTTGAATAATAATAGAAAAATTACTTGAATGGATGATCATATGAAGTATGAATCCTAAAATCACACAACTAAAACCTAATAAAAAAGTAATAAAGAAAACCCTATCTATGGCTGATCGTCAGTGATCGATTCTTGCAACTCCCCCAAGTCATTGATTCATTTGTATAAGCTGACTTGTTTCCTTAAAAAAATACCTTAAAAATACCATACACAATCTCCCATTAAAACATTCATTATCTATCCAAAAAATATAGTAAGACCATGTATTAAAAACTTTCTCAAATATATATGTTGAGATGTGATAGTGCGAACCATTCCACAAAACCTATTATTTATCCATCATAAAACATTATATCAATCATAAAATATGAAACCTCCAACCAAATCATGATATAATTATTCATGGTGTGAAGCAAATTTTCCTTTGATCACAACTCTTACAGTGATATAGAACACATAACATGTGTATTAGACTCTATGTTATCTCAACTCATCTTCACCATTGTGATGTGGCTCTAGTAATATCGACATGTTAGTTCAGTGTAACTCAAACCTCCCCATGTAGTAGATGATGCGATCTAACTCATTGTGATAATCCATCTTCTTCAAAACCATGTGAAGTAAAAACCCTTACCATTGGTCCTCTCGCAATTAATCTTATATATTGGCAACATTCACTAGGGTACTCTCACACATGAACATCATGTAGTATATCACTCTAAGTCATGGTGTGTAAACTTTGGATGTATATTCATCCTTATCTTGAAGATATGTATAAAAACCAAGACATGAATAAATCCTATGTATTCTTAGTGTATCTTGTAGGAAGAATATTACATTAAAAATTTAATTTAGGTGATGAGTAATGATACCCTTGTTCACAAAACAATTTACTTATATAAAAAAACATAAACCATTTTTTGGAAAAGTTAGAAAAACCTCATGCATAAATTGGGACTCTTAACTATGCTTGCTTCGTGTATGCCATGACATAAACAAGAAATCCAGGACATTTGTCCTATAATTTTAGATTACAAGTGATTTAAGGTGAAAAAATCATGACATGTAACTATAACACCCCAAATTTTTATGAAATATATTTTTCAAATAAATAAAATTTCTTTGATAGCTTGTGTTACACGCAAAACTGAGTTTTAATGAACCAAAATATACTATTAATATTATTATTTAAAAATGAATATTATACCCTAGATATTAAACTTGGTGGAAAAAATTATAATAAAAAAATTTAAAAAATTAATTATAATGGTTTTATATGAATAAATCATATTGACAAAAAAGAACTTAAATTTTAGTAAAGTCTTTATATGTTATGAAAATAATATTTTATTAAAAAATGTTTTCATTGTTGTTTTGAACAAATAACAAAAGAAAATTTTTATTATTTAATAAAATTTATTTTAAAAAATAATTTATTTTTTAAATATACATGTTAGAATTATCTTTGAGATATTTTTTCCAATTTTCTGTAAATATTAGTTTTCCAATGAATAGTAAAAAATACCGATTTTTATTAAAAAATAGATTTTCATTTAAATAATTTATAAGATCCATTTAATTTAAATATAGATTTAAAAGTAAATTTTGTTTAATTATATATTTATTAATCCAATTTAGGTCATTGGACTAAATTTTATAGTGACTTTTGATATTAAAACTTCCCATACTTAAGAAAATTTTCTCTTTAGAAAACTGTATTTTCATCACGTCTGTGGACGTGATTTTAAATTAAAATTTTCCACTTATGTGAATGTAATTTTTAAATATTGATTCCATATTTAGAATCATAATAATTAATATATATAATAATTTCAACTTATTTTTTGGTCAAAATGAATAATAAAAATAGTAAAAATTAATTATCGCGATTAAGGTTAAAATGAGTTTACTGAGGATTAAACTAAAAAATAAGGGATATGATTACCTATAAACTTGTATAAATCCAATTTTAATTTCATATTTATACCTTATATAATATAAGGTTTTATAATGATATATTTTGTATCCTTTTTAAATGTTTAAAACATGGGTACACATTTTTATTTTCAAAAAAATACAAGCGTGTCGTCTCCCTCACTTATAAAATGGCATCCCGTCTCTCATCTACACACTTACAAAACCATTTTTTTAGAAAATATATAACAAAATACTTTATTTAATTTTATAATAACATCCTATAGGCCTTAATTTTATTACTAAATCCTCCAAATAAGGATTTAGTTGTAAACCTAATGGAGTTCTCTAAAGAAGAGGTATTGTCCTTAACAATGCGTTTTCATTTTTTTTCTTTACCTTACTATTTCAAATATTCTTCAAACAAGATGATATAATAACATAATTCTATTAAATATAATTATATTTTATTAATTTAATGGAATAATCTATATCTATCTCATCTTCCATCAAGTGGGAAACGAAACTGTCGATTTTGTGTACAATCGACTACCGCCTCACGAACCGATGTAATTCATTTTTCATCACTGCCTCTCATGGATGGATATAATAATGGATTTAATATTTATATATGATATTTATAAAATTATTATAATTCTTAATTTATAATATATCATCTACCTTCTAACCTTAAAATCATTTGGGAAATGATAACGTCGCTCACACGTACATGTTTACTACCGCCTCCATGAAAGGATGTGATATATTTCTCATTTTACTTCGAATTGGGTGGTAATAAGGATATATTAATTGAATATATATGATATATATGAAATAATAATGATTATTTAAATCCTAATTAATATTTATTTTTGTTTCATTTCATTTTTCAAGAAAATGGAAACAACATTCATGCTTACATATGACCTACTGTCTGCATGAATGTTGTAATTCATTTTCCTATATATAAATTTTATAGATGACTATAAATACATATAATATATATATATATATATATATGATATTTTTATCCTTTTTAACATTTTATATAATATTTAACCATGATAAAAGTAAAAATATTGAAAATATCAACCGAAACCTACATGAAAGACAAAGTAGTTATCACCCGAAATAGTGATTTTAACAAAGAATTTTTAAAAAACAGGTTATAAAAGGTTATAAGTAAAAAATATTTTATCTGATGCATTATCATGATTCTATAATAAATTAAAAATAAATCTACATTTATTATACAAGAGTTTTATTCATGTAATTATGAAGTCAAGACTTAAGGTAAGATATTTTCGTCTCACTTTTATTTTCATGGGACACATGCCATATTCACCACTTGTTTATTTTATGTGGTGTATATACTGACCATGAGTGTATTTTTTTTCCAAATCATGATAATTATTTGGATTTAAATATCAATATAAGATTATTTATTTTATGGGGCATATGATTTAAACATTAGCAAAGTATTAAAGGTTTTATGTTGAAATCTCATTATTTATTGGGATTGTTTATGATTATGATTTAGATGATGAAATATTATTATATAACTCTCAAGAAACACATGAATTTTATTATAATATAGTTATTTCATGAAAATACATGTTTTAATATCATTTTACTCTCCTTATTTATTCAATATTCTAAAATATTTTTTAAGGAAACTCGACTTTGTTTATCTCTTATGTCGAAAATACTTTTTCTTCCATATCAATGTTTTATAAAAAAATTTTAAAGAAAGTTTTTAATATTTATAAAAATATTTTTTAAAATAAATTTACCCATGTTTTAATTTTTAAAACATGGTTTTAAAATAATATTCTTATTTTTTTATAAACGAGGAAATTTTGACTTCTTACCAAAAATGAAAAAGGAATCCTTAACTTAATGTTCATGATAAGAATGGTATTTTACACCATCATGGAAGATAAATGGTTTAAAAGATTCCTTTAAAATTTTCCAAGATTATTTTCAAAGAAAATTTATTCCTTAATATTTAATTTATTTTTATATTTTAAAGAAGTTTTTTCAAAATGGAAAGGATATTTTTCTCCAGAATGTTTTAATGATATTTTTATAGAATTTGTATTCATCAGCAATAACAACCTTTGTTTGTTCTTATATTTTGTTGGGTATATGATCCAATTTTACTATCCTTATTATTTATATAGTTGGTTTATGATTATTATGAATATATTTTTATGAAATTCATTATTTTTCCATGGGTTATGATATGATGAATTGATGAGATGATTATGAAACACACTTCCTTTCTATGGGTTATTCCATGATTAAATGTTTATGAAACCCATTTTATTTCAATGGGTTTTGATATGATGAATGTTTTGTGATCTTTTAGAACATAAATGAATGTATTATGTAATGGTTGGGACCTATATCTCCCTATAATGAATTGGGTAATGATTAATTTTCTATGAGCTAAACGGGTAAATGGGAGGTTATCCTAAGCTAGAAAGAGGGTACATGAGAGGTTCTCCCAGGCCTAAAAGAGAGTACATGTGATGATATACTAAGATTTAAGTAGGTAAATAAGTGTTTATCCAAATCATAACATGTTATTAATGTCTTGGTGGGTAGCTTTGACATAATATTTTCTATGATTATTTGTATTCCACAAATATATATATTATTCCAATTCTATGCTCTCCTGGATCATGTACTTTGATTCCCTTATGATTTATGTATTATGAACTACAATGATTTATTCCATGGATCATGTTTATGATCTATGATAAGAAGGTTATGGTTCTAAAATTTTATTCTCATGTTCTCATACCCTTATGCTCATGAAATGTTGATATCTCCATTATTTACCTTTACTAAGCATATGAGATCACCCTTTATTATGTTTCCATTTACTAGGTTATGAAGAAAGGTATTATGTATGATATGTCTAAGAAGAGTGATAATTATTAATAAATTATAAGGAGATAATATAGTTCACTTAAAAAACAATTGTTTATGTATCCATTTTTCTAAAGGAACTAGACCTAAATGATTCTAGCATGAATAATTATGTTGTGTAATTAATATTCATCTATTCAGATGTGATATCTATGTATAAAAAGTGTGTATTTCTATAGTTTGTATCATATAAAAGGTTTATTTAACCTTAGGAAACTAGGATAATAAAACTTTAGTGGGATCCCAAAGGATATCTCTAATTTAAGTCAAAGTATAGGAAAATGTCTTGGAATTTTAGTAAAGGATAGAGTAAGTGGTTTCAAAGAAATTATATCCATATCTAGATACTAAAAGTAGATGTGGAACTATCATTGTTGTACCTAGGGGTAATAACTCAAAAAATGGTTCATTGATATTTGGCTCAATCATCACTTGGTGCATGAGGGGGATATGTTTTGGAATTTCACAAACTTTTTATAATCCTTGATGAAGGATTTGAATAGATTATGACCATGAATGACCAAGGTTAAACCAAAGGTTTCATGATTTATATATCCTATAAATGTTTTTTGATTATTTGGTTTCTAACTATCATTATTATTTATCATACCATGCTTTGTGGTTTTATTCAATGTCTAAAACTAGTAGGAATCATGTTAACACTAAGTGTGATGGAAAATTCAGAGATCACGAGCAACCAAATTATATGATAACTAGATAGAAAGATATTTTTATTATACCTAATGAGACATCATGATATATTATTAAAAATTTAAATTTTTGTGAGAATCCTAATGCATAAAATAAGATGAAGATGTGATTTTATGAAATTTCATGTGGTAATGAACATAAAGTATTGAATATTAAGATTCTTACATGTCAAGAATGTGGGAATAAAAACTTAGAATATTATCTCAAATGGATGGGAATATGTTTTCTCTATGGAAATTAAGGTTATAAAGAAGTTATTTTCAAATGAATTCGATGTCTTATATATAGGGAACTTGGGAATTATTTGAGTTAATGCCCTAAACCATGGGTTGTCCCTAAGACCAAGGAAGGAATTATGCTATTCTAACCTTTGAATTGAAAGGATTGAAGTGTGTATGTATTGGAATTCAGGAATTATGTTGTAGAAGTATTTCTCTACCAATGGTATTTTGGTTATAAGAATCATGAAACATATAAGGATTATGTAAATTTTGGAAGTATATATGTCTTAATTAACTTAATAGTTATAGATACCATCACGGGTTTATGAGTTAAAGGTTTATCATAAGTTAAATGTATTAAAAAATAGTTTTTTTTGTTTTAAGTGATGGTATTTTAATGTGATTAATGAATTTTTTGGAGGAGTTTTGTTAGGATAGGTATCTATAACCCTTAGGTTCAACTTGAAGTACTATTTAAGAAGAATTATCTTTTCATAAGTTTAAAGGTATTGATAAACTTAAATGTTTATATGATATTAAATGATTAAATTTATTTTCAAGGATGTTCATAATATTTCTAGGGATGTTATAAGAATTATATTAAGATAGTTTTAGTAAAAAAAGGATAATCTGTCACATTTGGAAAGGATACAGGGCTTGAACCCACAACTGATGGGCGATAAGGGTGAAAAACCTATCACTAACCTAGGTGATGTCTTGGTTAGTATGAAATTATTATTTTTAAAATGGCGTGACATATAAATATTATATTTATTTTTAAAACGTATGTTTTATCATATATATAAACATGGGATTTAAAAATGACATGGTTATAGCTTATGCCTCATGACGATTGAAGGTTCACTATAAAAATTACCCACCTCACAATTTAGAGTTAGCTACAGTAATTTTTGAATTAAAAATATGGAGGTGTTGACCTCACCTGTTTTGATAATCTCAATCATGTATTCATATGTGTTGAAAATCCCAGTTATGTTTTCATTATCTATGATATTTTTTAAGTATCATTGATCTATACTTTAATTCTTTCAAATCTGTGATCAAACCAATAATAATTCTTAAAATAGTCTTTGGAATATGTTAATTCTCATTTATCCATGTTCATATAAGTTATAAATTGATTCTAACACAATCGGATGTGTTCTGCATAAAACAGATAAGTAATCTGCCTATAGCTACTGATAAAGAGCTACCGGTACCTAGTCTACCGATAGACTTAGTCTACCGACAGACAGAGTCACCGATATACCTAACACAGAGCTACCGATGTACTTATAAATGTAAGCTACTGACTTACAGACAGCTACCGATACAAACATAGAGCTACCGGTGTAAGTATAAATAGCTACCGATGGAATAAGAGTCACCGATAGACGATGCTACTGACTTACAGACAGCTACCGATACAAACATAGAGCTACCGGTGTAAGTATAAATAGCTACCGATGGAATAAGAGTCACCGATAGACGATGCTACTGACAGACTCACAGCTACCGATACCGACTCATGGAGCTACCGACTCATGGAGCTACCGACTCATGGAGCTACCGACGCATGGAGCTACCGACGCATGGAGCTACCGATAAACAATCACCGATACAAGTATGTACCAACCGACGCATAGAGCCACCGATAGAGTCAAAGTAACTAATGACATTGAGCTACCGATGTTCAAGCTACCGATGCTGATTACCTACCGATCACTCGACTCACTGTTTGAATTTCTTTATTTTTATTTAATCTATCCAACGGTCATATCATGTACATTTTAATGATTTGTCAAATATCTGATAAAGGTTGTCGGATGTTAGGAACCCGTACCTCGTACCTGCAGAAAGGAAATCTTTCCTGTCCCCTGTTGCACGTGACATAAATACAAGAAGACTCTGCTGAAGAGAAGTGTGACAACACACACACAGAGACAAGGAAGACATACGACATACTCAAGAAGAGATCTGTGCATACAAGAAGAACCAAGCAAGACAGAATCACATAGACAATCAAGCATACTCGAGAAGTGTTCTGTGCATACAAGAAGAACACTGACGAACTTCAACCACTACTTTTTCACTGTCTGTGAATCTGGAGCATACGACACTCTGTTTCTCAAACAGAAACGAGAAGAGGACTCAGACTCAATTCTGATCGAATCCAAAGGAGTCTAGAGCTACACTGAAATCACCAGAACCATCTCTAAACTCTACATCTCTTGTTCTGTGATTTATTATTATACATTTCGAGCAGTGTGTGTTATCTGCTGTATCTAACACATACACTATCTCCTGTACTTAAACTAGAGGATTTGTAAATCCTTACCAAACTCTTTCATTCTTTATTTCCCACGAATAACAGTGGTAGAGGCCGTGTGTGACCTGGAAAGCTGGGTGCTGTTGTACTGTTTCCCACGAAGAACAGTGGTAGAGGTCTTGGACCTGGACAGTTGTAAACTGTTGAACCCCGATCCAGGGTGTGGATAATTTTTATATAAACTTTTGAGAGGACTAAGTCTCGGCTTGAGATTGAACCTCTTGGTTACATTTGTCGTGCCTTCTCTTTCAAAGTTTTATTCCGCTGCTAATCACTTTAAAACCAATACTGTTTTTAAAGTTACTTTGATAATTAAATTAGCAAGTGTTTATGTTAAGTGTAGATTAGTAAGTTAGTTTCAAAAGATAATCACACACTCCTGTGTTGATTAACTGGGAATTAATCAATCCCTTGAGAATCTAACAGAACCTCTACTTTAATATAAATTCACTACAGTTTAATTTATTATTTTATTTGGGGGTCTTTAAGACAGTGTTTTTAAATACAGAAATTTTAATTGGTACTCAATTCACCCCCCTCTTGAGTAAACCACTCCGACCAACACTTGGTATCAAAGGGTTGAAAATACTTTCTAAAAGTACTCTGCTTTTGAACTGTGATTTTAGTTGTATTTTAAAGTTCTTAAAATTTCTGTTATATCTAAATTTTTATCTCTTTAAAATTTTCTTATCATGGACAATAGACTTGAGGGTGCTGCTACTAACCGGCCACCTTTCTTCAATGGAACTAATTATGCTCAGTGGAAACTAAAAATGAAAATTCATCTAGAAAGCATATGTTTTGATATTTGGACTGCTATTGAATCAGAATACAAAATTCCCACTACTGCTAGATCTACTTGGGATGAACCTACAAAGACTGCTTACAATAACAACTGTAAAGCTATGAATGCCTTGTACTGTGCTCTAGGAGATGAAGAGTTTAAGAGAATTTCTTCTTGTAAAACTACATATGAAATTTGGGATACCTTAGTTGTTTCTCATGAAGGAACAACGAATGTTAAAGAAATGAGATTGAACACTTATACTATCAAGTATGATAATTTTAAAATGAAGCCTAACGAACCCATTTCTGACATGTATCTCAGGTTCAATGAAATTTTCAATACAATGATCTCACTGGGAAAGGATGTCTCATCGAAGGAACAAATCATGAGAATTTTGAGATGTCTACCTGATAGATGGAGAGGCACATCTGTCTCAATCAGAGAATCTTGTGACATTGCTGCTCTACCTGTCAAGGAACTAATTGGCAAGCTGATGATGTATGAAGAAGAGCTTAAAGTGAATAAAGAGGAAGAAAATGAACCTCCAAGAAAGTCTGTCGCTTTCAAATCTTCAACTTCAAAGAATAAGGACAAAGAAAAGCTTTAAGCTGTAGTTGAAAGTTCAAGCTGTGAAGACAGTGAAAGTGATTCTGACAGTGATGCTGAGATGGCTCACATTGCTAGAAGATTTAAGAAATTTTATAGGAAAAAGAAGTTCTTCAGAAAAACACATTTTAAGGGTAAGTATGATCACCAAGGGAAATGGAAAAAGGATTGGAAGAAGAATGACAAATCAGATGATGTTGTCTGTTATGAGTGCAAGAGAAAAGGACACATTAAAGCCGACTGTCCAAAGCTGAAGTATAAAAAGAAATATGAATATAAGGACAATAAGTTTAAGAAAGCTATGAAGGCTACTTGGAGTGCTTCTGAGGATAGCTCTACTGAATCTGAAAGCTCTGAAACTGAACATAAAAATAAGGCAAACATGTGCTTTATGACAAACACTTCTCAGGTAACTGCTGAAACTCCTGATTTAAATTATTACTCTGGAGATAATGCAGAATCTGATTCTGATTCTGGAACAATGTCTAAAAATGAATTGTTTGAGTACTGTGATATGCTGGAAGAGACATGTAATGACCTTAAGGATAAATACAAGTCATTAAAGAAACAACATGCTCTCACCACTACAGTTAAAACCGAACTCACTATTGAAAAAGAGAAAAATGCTCAACTGTTAAAAGAAAACACTGAACTGAAACTATCTAATGAGCAACTCAAGAAAGACTTAGAGAAGTTCACCAATGGCAAAAATACACTAACACAGATGCTAGGAAATCAAATAGAACCTAAATATACTACTGGTATAGGATACCAACCTGGACAAAGGAAAATTGCCAAAACTAGATTCATTTCTAAATCTGGACAGAATGAAGGTAATTCTGGAACTTCATATGCTTCAACCAGTTATATACATAGCTATGGATCTAATAAAGTTTATCTTTCAAATCATGTCAATTCTAAAAATTATATGAGACCCATTAGACAAATATGGGTACCTAAAGTGTTATTGGCTAACCTGTCTGGACCCAAGAAAATCTGGGTACCAAAATCATCTCCCATCTGAATCTGTTTTGTAGGGAACTTGCTTAAAGAGATCCTGTAAAGAGACCTGGTATTTGGACAGTGGATGTTCAAGACATATGTCAGGAGACTTCTCTTGTTTTAAGAGTTTACTAAAAGTTGATGAAGGCTTTGTCACCTTTGGTGATAATTCAAAAGGAAAAATCATCGGCCTAGGCCAGATTGGTAACACTGATTCAATTTTGATTTCTAAAGTTTTATTTGTTGATGGCCTTAAATACAATTTATTAAGTATTTCTCAGTTATGTGATGATGGTTTTCATGTTAAATTTGAAAATGATTCTTGAAAAGTTTTTAATTCTAAGAATGTTTTGGTATTTTCTGCCTTAAGAAATGAAAATGTGTATGCTGTTAATCTGAATTCTTTAGCTAAGCAGAATATTACCTGTTTGAATGCTTTTCATAAAGAATCTTGGCTATGGCACAGAATATTGGGACATTGCAACATTCACTCAGAAAACTCTCTAGAAAAAACCTAGTTAGAGACCTACCTAAATTAGAATTCCCAAATGATAGAGTGTGTAACCCCCGTCAAAAGGGAAAACAACACAAAGTTTCTTTTAAATCAAAGAAAGAAGTTTCGACTTCTCAACCACTTGAATTGGTTCACATGGATTTGTTTGGACCATCAAGAGTTTCTAGTTTAAATGGGAAGCACTATGTTTATGTTCTTGTAGATGACTTTTCTAGATATACTTGGGTATATTTTCTAGCTCACAAAAGTGAAGATTGTTCTTCTTTTGTTAAATACTCTAAATCTGTAGAGAACCTTAGTGGACTTAAGATTAAAACTTTGAGAAGTGATCATGGTCGTGAGTTTGAAAATCAAGATTTTGAATCTTATTGCTCACACAATGGCTATACTCATAACTTCTCTGCCCCTAGAACACCCCAACAGAATGGTGTAGTAGAAAGAAGAAACCGAACCCTTCAAGAAATTGCTAAAACCATGCTCAATGAATATGACCTGCCTATTTATTTTTGGGCTGAAGCTGTTAATACAACATGCTATGTCATTAATAGAGTCTTAATTAGACCTGTTCTTAAGAAAACCCCTTATGAATTGTGGAACAATAGAAAGCCTAAGGTTAATTACTTTAAAGTTTTTGGTTGAAAAGTATTTATTCTGAATACTAAAGATAATCTGGATAAGTTTGCTTCCAAAAGCGATGAAGGAATTTTTCTGGGTTACTCTATTTCAAGTAAAGCCTATAGAGTATTCAATAAGAAAACCAAATGTGTGGAAGAATATGTTCACATCAAGTTTGATGAAAATGATCCACATGAGCCTAAAACCTCTCTTGAGAATCTTGAAGAAGATTTGTCTATTCTGAACCTTAATGATAAATCTAAAGAACCTGTTATAAAAACATCCAGTTCTGGACTTTTTCTAGAATCTGCTTCTGTTGAACCCGAACCTATAGATGAACCTGAAATTTCTAGTCCAACCTTTACCAGATCAACGAGGATTCTAAAGAATCATCCTTTAGAAGCTGTTTTTGGTAATCTTGATAGAGGAACACAAACTAGAGCTTCTCTAAGGAACCAGGTTGAGCATCAAGCTTTTCTTTCACAGCTAGAACCCAAAAATATCGATGATGCTATCAATGATGAATTATGGGTAATGGCTATGCAGGAAGAATTAAATCAGTTTGAAAGAAACAAAGTCTGGGAATTAGTTGACAGACCTAAGGACACTTTGACAATAGGCACAAAATGGGTTTTTAGAAATAAAGTAGATGAATCTAGAAATATAGTTAGAAACAAAGCTAGAATAGTTGCACAAGGATATAGTCAAGAAGAAGGTATAGACTATGAGGAAACTTTTGCACCTGTAGCTAGACTAGAAGCCATCAGGATCTTACTTGCATATGCTGCACATCTGAATTTCAAGTTATATCAAATGGATGTGAAAAGTGCATTTCTAAATGGTTTTATAATTAAAGATGTTTTTGTTGAACAACTACCTGGATTTACTAACCCCTATTTTCCAAATCAAGTTTTTAAACTTTCTAAAGCTTTGTATGGTCTAAAACAAGCTCCAAGAGCTTGGTATGATAGACTTATCAATTTCCTTATTTCAAAAGGTTTCACTAAAGGGATTGCTGATCCAAATATTTTCATTAAAAGAATTTCTAAAGATGTTTTAGTTGTACAAATATATGTTGATGATATTATTTTTGGATCTTCTAAACACTCTTTATGTACTGATTTTTCAAAAAGTATGAAAAATGAATTTGAAATGAGCTTAATGGGAGAGCTTAAGTACTTTCTTGGATTTCAAGTATTTCAAAATGAAAATGGTATTATTTTGAATCAAAGTAAATATACAAAGGATCTTTTAAAACGTTTTGGTCTGGATAGTATCAAGGAAAGTGAAACTCCTATGAGTACTACCTGTAAATTGGACGCTGATGAAACTGGGAAACCAGTTGATCAAACAAATTACAGAGGTATGATTGGTAGCTTACTTTATCTTACTGCTAGTCGACCTGATATTATGTTTAGTGTGTGTATGTGTGCTAGATTTCAAGCTAATCCAAAAGAATCTCATTTTCTTGCTGTTAAAAGAATTTTTAAATATCTCAAACACACGGTTAACTTAGGTTTGTTTTACCCAAAAGGACAATCCTTTGAGTTAATGAGTTATTCAGATGCTGACTTTGCTGGTTGTAAGTTAGATAGAAAAAGCACATCAGGAACATGTCATTTGCTTGGAAAATCCTTAGTTTCTTGGTGTAGTAAGAAACAGAACTCAGTTGCATTATCTACTGCCGAAGCAGAATATATAGCTGCTGGTAGTTGCTGTGCACAAATTCTGTGGATGAAACACACTCTTTTGGACTATGGATATGTTTTTAAACATGTTTAAATCAAATGTGATAACACCAGTGCAATAAACATCTCTAATAATTCTGTATCTCACTCTAGAACCAAACACATAGATGTAAGACACCATTTCCTAAGAGATCACTATCAAAAAGGTGATATTTCTCTTGAATTTATTGGCACTAAACATCAATTGGCTGATATTTTCACTAAACCTTTAAGTTTGGATAGGCTAAGTTACATAAGACACGAATTGAGAATGTTTAATCACTGATGTGAAATTCTCACCGATATGAAAATTCTCACCGATATGAAAATTCTCACTGATATGAAAATTCTCACCGATGTGAAATTCTCACCAATGTGAAATTCTCACTGATGTGAAATTCTCACCGATGTGAAATTCTCACTGATGTGAAATTCTCGCCGATATGAAAATTCTCACTGATATGAAAATTCTCACCGATGTGAAATCCTCACTGATGTGAAATTCTCACCGATGAGAAAATTCTCACCGATGCAATGCTATATTTTAAAACTTCTGTCTGCCGCCAAGAATACGAATCATTTTACTTTATTTTATTTTATTTTATTTTAGTCGTTTATCTGGAATTCCTAAATGATAAAACTAAGTCTAAGCCACTTCTTACCTCACCGAGCTCAAAATCTCTCACCTTCAAACCTTTGCTCCCAAATCGGCCAAGAACCCTAAACCCGCGATGGCAAAAACTAAGCTTCCTATCGTCAGAGATGAAAGTGTAGAACCAAACGCTAAGAAGCATAAGACACAGCATAAAGCCAGTGTTAGTGAAGTCAGAACTAGATCAGGAAAGCGACCAGTGAATCCTCACTTGCAGAATAGAGACATAGTAATCGAGAAGGAACTATGCGTGGAATGGCTAATGCCTAGGAAATAGTTAGTACTCGAGATTCTGGAGGACCAGAAATGGGTGGATTGTTTCTCGAATAACAATGGCCCATACTACTTGAAGTTGGTAAAACAGTTCTACGAGTTTGTAAGCTTCGAGAAGTCTGAAAATGAGAATCGGGTAAGCTCGTTTTTAAATGGAAAAGAGATGTCTTTTTCTTCAGTAGAGTGGGATGAGTGTTTGAAAGTACCACATGAAGGTGTCTCTGGGTACGTATCAAGAGCAATGCCACCTAGCAGTGACATCTTTTATTATGAAACTGCCTTAAAAGAACTGACTGGTAATGGGAATCAAAGGCAAGTGGTTGCTACTAAAATGGATGGAGAGAATCGACTGCTCTTCAAGTTTGTTCAGCATGTGTTGATACCAAGGCGAGGAGATTTTTCAAATCTGAGATATCAAGATATCTATCTTCTTCATTTGCTAAGACATGGTGTGAAAATCAATCTGTGCAGATTGTTAATGCTTCAAATGGAAGACATGATTAGACCAAAGTCAAAGACTAATGCTTTATTCTTTGCCAAGCTGATTTCAGTAATGATAAAAGTGAAAGGAATAGCTGAGTCTCAGGATGAGACAGTTGTAGTCAAGAATAATTTCTGCATCACCTCGACTGTTTGTAAGTACATGAAAATTAACTGGAACCCATGGAAGGGAGAATGGGTTAGTGATGATCAGAAGATATATGATAGGTTTAACCCTGTGGATCATCCCTCAAGACCAAAGGATATGAGAGATCCAAGTCTGAGACCTGATGAAGAGGAACCTGTTTATAGTGATGAAATAGAAGAAGAAGAAGAAGAAACTCCCATGGATGTTGGAGGAGATCCAGACTTGCCCCCAAGTCCTGTTGCAGAATTGGTTTATTCTAGGAAAGGAAAGGTAGAGGAAATTTTGTCTACTTATGAGGAAGACCAGTCTGTACCTCACCAAGAAGAAGAGGAAAAGGAAAATGTATCTGAATCGTCTGCTTCTGGTAGTTTAAGTATGAGTCCTTTGATTGGAAACTCAGCTATGCCTCCTGCTGAAGTAGAAATAGATACAGAAAAAGCTGTACCTATATCAGAAGATCTTCCAGATGCTGCACCGATGGAACTTGTAGTAGAAGATTCTAATGAAGAGAATCCAGCACTGAACGCTGTTGTGATACATGAGAATGCACCCATTGAGGGGGAGCATCAATCTGTTCTTGGAAATGTTACAGTAGCTATTGAGCTTGGAGACTGGGTAGAAGACCCAGGGTTTATAGTCTATGGATTGGATTATCCGGATTCTGATAATGAGATGTCTGTGAATAGACCGAAGACCAATTATGATCTTGCTTCTGAATTGTTGCCTGATGATGTGGTCAGATTTCATGATCTGAATAAGTTGAAAGAGGACCTCAAAACCAGTTTTGTTGAAGAAGTGAAGTTAATGGAAACCTCCCTTGCATCCTCAATTAATTCAATGATGACTGATTCTGTAGTTAGTTTGGCCTCAGTAAAGGGATCTGCTGTAGTTGACCCAAATGATTTTGTCTCTAAATCTGATCTTGAATCCATGAAGAATGAGCTGAAAGAATCATTCAGTGTATCAGTTGCTGAGATGAAGCAAAGCTTTAATGAAGAAATGAAAATGTTAGATAGATCCTTCGAGCTATCTCTGGCCTGTAATTTATCTTCTTTTGTGTCTGAGCTTATGGAAGAAGTGAAAGAGTGCCAGAATCAGTCTTCTAGAATCGAAGCAGATCTTGAAGCTCTCAAGACAACAGTTGTTGCTTTGGAATATTATATGAGCTCCAAGTCTCAAGCTGACAAGGACCTAGCTTATGTGAAGAGTGTAGTAAGACAGTTTGTCTCGGTGTTTGAAAGTTTCAAAACCTCAGTGAAAGATCACGTTCAATTACAAAACTCTCAAGTTCAAAGCCTAATCAGTGGTTTGTCTAAGAGTTTCAAAGAAACTGTTTCCTTCTCTCTTGGCCCTCTCATATCCAAACTTTTAGTTGACCTGAATCTTGTTCGAGAAATGTTGAAGGAGGAGATTGGTTCTATTTCAACCAGTGGCTCTGTGGACTCATCAGAGTTGAGCCGAGTGGTGCTTTCTACAAGAGATTCTGCTAGAGAAATAATGAAGATTGTTCAAGATTATATGAGAGAAGCCTCTGCCTCTCAGGAAGCCGTAAAGAGCAAAGTGGACTACTACTTCACCAAAATTTTCACCAAGCATCAACTCAAACACCACTTCAAGCTAATGTTGGAACACATGAAGCTACCTCCAGTCACTCAAGCTTTTAGAGAACAAGTGAGAAAACTAAGAGAATTGACTCCTGCCTTGGAGAAATTCATGGAAAACAAAGATGATTTCATTTATGCTATGGAAAGAGGAGGAGGAATTATTATGGATTTTAGAAATTTGTTGCTGCCCTTCTTGCATGTTGATGCCAGACCAGTCATCATACCTCCTGCTTTGCCTGCTTCTGCCTCAGCTACTTCCACAGTCCAGCTGACTCCTGCTCAAGCTATTCGAAGCCTCACACCAATGATCACCCAAAGAACTTCAACCTACAGGCCTGACTCTGTGTCAGTGGCCCAGCCTCCTTTGATCTTTTCTGGCATTCCAAAACCTTCACCTGCATCCTCACCAACCGAACCTTCTTCTGATCCCAAAGGCAAATCTCACGTGGAAGATGTGGATTGATCTAGTGGCCAGGATTTTTGATAGGAATTCATTTGTATTTTGTTTCTGTACTTTTTGACTACTGTAATATAGAGGAACTCCTTTTACTTCTCATGTTTTATTTGTTTCCTATATATACTTTCCCACTTTTTGATTATCACAAAGGGGGAGAACAAAATGAGAGAATAATAAGGGGGAGAACAATAAGCGGGGGAGAACAAAATGAGAGAATGAGAAATATTTTCAATGGAGAAAAATAACCTTCTTTTCAATTTTATCTCTGCTATTATTATGATTCTTTTTACCTTCGGTACCTTATGATTGTTACCTCTGATAAATTATGTCTATATCATACTATTTCTATTATCTCTGATGCTGTTTTCTCTGAGAAAAGTGAATTCAATATTATACTCTTTACTATTATATTTTCACTATGTTAAATGCCCATATCATAAATTGTGATTATCAAAAAGGGGGAGATTGTTGACCTCACCTGTTTTGATAATCTCAATCATGTATTCATATGTGTTGAAAATCCCAGTTATGTTTTCATTATCTATGATATTTTTTAAGTATCATTGATCTATACTTTAATTCTTTCAAATCTGTGATCAAACCAATAATAATTCTTAAAATAGTCTTTGGAATATGTTAATTCTCATTTATCCATGTTCATACAAGTTATAAATTGATTCTAACACAATCGGATGTGTTCTGCATAAAACAGATAAGTAATCTGCCTATAGCTACTGATAAAGAGCTACCGGTACCTAGTCTACCGATAGACTTAGTCTACCGACAGACAGAGTCACCAATATACCTAACACAGAGCTACCGATGTACTTATAAATGTAAGCTACTGACTTACAGACAGCTACCGATACAAACATAGAGCTACCGGTGTAAGTATAAATAGCTACCGATGGAATAAGAGTCACCGATAGACGATGCTACTGACTTACAGACAGCTACCGATACAAACATAGAGCTACCGGTGTAAGTATAAATAGCTACCGATGGAATAAGAGTCACCGATAGACGATGCTACTGACAGACTCATAGCTACCGATACCGACTCATGGAGCTACCGACTCATGGAGCTACCGACTCATGGAGCTACCGACGCATGGAGCTACCGATAAACAATCACCGATACAAGCATGTACCAACCGATGCATAGAGCCACCGATAGAGTCAAAGAAACTAATGACATTAAGCTACCGATGTTCAAGCTACCGATGCTGATTACCTACCGATCACTCGACTCACTGTTTGAATTTCTTTATTTTTATTTAATCTATCCAACGGTCATATCATGTACATTTTAATGATTTGTCAAATATCTGATAAAGGTTGTCGGATTTCAGGAACCCGTACCTCGTACCTGCAGAAAGGAAATCTTTCCTGTCCCCTGTTGCACGTGACATAAATACAAGAAGACTCTGCTGAAGAGAAGTGTGACAACACACACACAAAGACAAGGAAGACATACGACATACTCAAGAAGAGCTCTGTGCATACAAGAAGAACCAAGAAAGACAGAATCACATAGACAATCAAGCATACTCGAGAAGTGTTCTGTGCATACAAGAAGAACACTGACGAACTTCAACCACTACTTTTTCACTGTCTGTGAATCTGGAGCATACGACACTCTGTTTCTCAAACAGAAACGAGAAGAGGACTCAGACTCACTTCTGATCGAATCCAAAGGAGTCTAGAGCTACACTGAAATCACCAGAACCATCTCTAAACTCTACATCTCTTGTTCTGTGATTTATTATTATACTTTTCAAGCAGTGTGTGTTATCTACTGTATCTAACACATACACCATCTCCTGTACTTAAACTAGAGGATTTGTAAATCCTTACCAAACTCTTTCATTCTTTCTTTCCCACGAATAACAGTGGTAGAGGTCGTGTGTGACCTAGTCAGCTAGGTGCTGTTGTACTGTTTCAAACGAAGAACAGTGGTAGAGGTCTTGGACCTGGACAGTTGTAAACTGTTGAACCCCGATCCAGGGTGTGGATCATTTTTATATAAACTTTTGAGAGGAATAAGTCTCGGCTTGAGACTGAACCTCTTGGTTACATTTGTCGTGCCTTCTCTTTCAAAGTTTTATTCCGCTGCTAATCACTTTAAAACCAATACTGTTTTTAAAGTTACTTTGATAATTAAATTAGCAAGTGTTTATGTTAAGTGTAGATTAGTAAGTTAGTTTCAAAAGATAATCACACACTCCTTTGTTGATTAACTGGGAATTAATCAATCCCTTGAGAATCTAACAAAACCTCTACTTTAATATAAATTCACTACAGTTTAATTTATTATTTTATTTGGGGGTCTTTAAGACAGTGTTTTTAAATACAAAAATTTTAATTGGTACTCAATTCACCCCCCTCTTGAGTAAACCACTCCAACCAACAGGAGGCATTATCTTTATAGAGAAAAGTGTAATATATATAATTATCATAAAAGTTTAAAGTACATATTTACATAAAAGGAGTTTAACATGCACCAAAGAAGATGATTGGAGTTGATTAAAGTTTATAACTGATCAATACATTACCACCCTAAGAAAGAGAACAAGGTGGCCAATTATTTGAGTTAAATGGATTATGTTATATTATCCATGATGAGTGTAAAAAATATACAATATTTATGGATTTACAAATATGTATTTGGAAATCCTGAAGGAAGGGGATAAATTTTATCTTTCTCAAATAAGTGTTTAGCCATCTATCCAAGTGAAGATTAAAGAGGCACAAAAGGATGATGTAGAGACAAAGAAGAAGGTTAGAAATCTTCCTATGTTTAACCTTGATCATGATGGAATGATAAGGTTATATAAATATGTATGTGTTCCTTCCATACCATATTTGAAGAAAGAGATGTTATAGGAAGATCACAGTACTTCATTATCTATTCATCTCATAAGTATAAAGATGTATAGATATCTGAAAGAGTATTTATGGTGGGATGGAACAAAGAGAGATATTTTATAGTCTGTATCTTGGTTATTAGTATATCATAAAGTTAAGTTTTAGAGACAAAATTATAAGGGGATGTTATAACCATTACCCATACTAAAATGGAAATGGTAAAACATCACCATATTTTTTTTATTGTAATCCCAAAAACATCTAATGGGACTAATGCTATATGGGTAGCATTAAATCACTCTATGAAGTAAAAACACTTCATCATTATCAGAGAATATTTCTATCTAGATCATATCTTCAGGAAATACATTATGTAAGTGGAAAGGTTACATGGAGTACCATATTCTATTTTGTCTGATCAGGATCTAAGGTTTACCTCAATGTTTTGGAAAAGTCTTAAACATGACCTAGATATAGAGCCATGTTTCAGAACTACGTATTGTCATCATTTGGATGGTCTGTATGAGGAAAAAATTCACATCCTAGAGTATATAATTATATCTTGTTCTTCGAATTTCAAAGGCGGTTGGGATCATCACCTTTCTCTAGTAAAGTTTTATTACATCAATATATTTCACTCAAGTATTTAGATATCTATTTATGAAGACCTATATGGAAAGAAGTGTAAAACTTATAAGGTTATGGGATGATATTGGAGAAAGAAAGATATTGGTACCAGAGCTAGGTGAGGAAATTGTAGTGAATTTCAGAGCCATTCAACAACACATCAAGGTAGCTTAGAGTTTTCAAAAAAAATTTGCTGAAAAGCTCTGATATGATCTAGAATTTAAAGTTGTTGAAAAGGTGTTTCTAAGAATTTATCCATTGAATATATTAATGATATTTAAAAAGAAGGAAAAACTAAGCCTTAGGTATATCAGTCCCATTGAAAATATTGATCATATTGGGATGGTATCATATCAATTGGGGATTCCACTGAGCCTCTATCAATTCCATAATATATAACAACCCATTCTTTTCATACAAAAATACCTTATCTTTTTATATGAATATTCAATACATCTCACAAATACATGCCCAAATACCATAATACTTTAGTGTATTTGGATATTTGGTACAAAATCTTATTATTTAATGAAAGATATTCAAAATCTCCTATAAAGATATTACCCTTATGTACTCCTCATAAACATACCCTACTTGAAACTTTTCTTCATAACCCAAGGAAAGGAAACATAAGAAATGGTGGGATTAAATGACCACTAAGGGTAAAAAAGAGGGGTATCATTCTATGATCATATAAAAGTATAAGATAAGAATAAGGGTATGTTATCATGAAGCATAAATTAAAAAGTTCATACCCAACCTATCATAGATCATAACCACCATCACATAATGAAAAGCATACGTATGTGATCCATGAGATTATAAATCATTCATAATATCAGAACCCATAAAAAGAAATGGGTTTCATAAAAATTTCATCATATCAGAACCTATAGAAAATAAATAGGTTTTATAATAATTTAATTATTTTATTAAATCATAAAACTGGAAAAAAGAATTGGGTTTCATAAGAATTTTATCATGGTATAACATGTAGAAGATAAACAGGTTTCATAAACATCATTTTATCATAAACATAAACCTTATAGAGAAATAATAAGAATGGTATCCTTAGACCATATCCACATTAAATCATAAGTAATATCAAATGATATCATATTAGATGATAAATGAATTTGAAATATCACTTGGAATATTTATTAAGAAAAATATCCTTTCCACTTTAAAAACAATTTTTAAAAAAATAAACATTTTCAATATAATTTTATTTGAAAATAACCTTAGAAACATAAAAATAAATCTATAAAAAACCATTTAAAAAATTTCTTAAGGAAAATATCCTTTACACATTGGAATTTTTTTTAAACATAAAACATTAAAAAATTATTTTCATTGAAAATAACCTTTGAAACTTATAATGGAATATTTAAAAATTATTTTAAATATTTATTGATAAAAATACAAATTCCACTTTGAAAAAAATCCTTTTAAAACATAAAACGTCTTCAAAATCCTTTTTATTGAAAATATCCTTTTGAAACTTATAAATGAATATTTAAAATATTGATTTTTCATGATGGCTGAAAATTATATTTATGATGTACACATTAAAACAAATATTCCTTTCACATTTTCAGTAAAATCCAAATGGGACTTATTTTTGAAAATGAAATGAGGAATCCTTTTAGAAAATTTTTTAAAAGTAAAACATGGGTAAAGATGTCTTTAATAAATCCTTTTGAGAATGTTAATTTTTTTGAAAACATTTTAGAAAACATGGATATGGAAGAAAAAGGATTTTCGAACAAAGAGTGAAATAAATTTAGTGTTCTTAAAAAACGTTCTTTTGGAATCTTGAGCATATAATGAGAGAGAAATGAAACTAAACCATTTATTCTAAATAAATAACCATATGAGAATAAAATTCATGAGTTTCTTAAGAGATAGATCATAAAATTTCATTATCATAAGCATAAACCTATGAAATCTTAATAAATGATGATATTGTATCATATATTGGTTTAGGGTGTAGTGGAAGCATGCGGTGGTGGGTGATATATTAAAATTTCATTTAATATTGAGTTGCCCTAAACCCTAAGAGAGGATCTTGATCATCAAATTTATAATTAATTTATTTAATATTGAAAGAAACAAATACTCAGGCTTAGGATCTTTCTTTGATTGTAATGTTAATTGTTTGACAAGACCCTTTTGGATTTTCTTCATTACACTATGAGGATCCAAGGATAGAATCCCTCTAGTGGGGATCCACATATTCTCCTTTGATCTCTAAGAAACTCCAATTGATCTTTGGGTGCTAGCATGTAAAATTGATTATCTTACTTTGTTTTTATCACTCATACTTTGGTCTTTAATGAGTCTCTCTTTAATTTATTATTCTTGGGAGGGGGAGAGAAGGAGGAGTCGAGAGAGAATTCATTGTGTGAAACAATTCTCTATTTTCAATTGAACACTCTACATAATTGATGTAACCTTCTTTTAATAGAGTTAGGGTTTAGGTTAAAATAATTATTTAATTACATAATGATTCTTAAATAATATTATAAAATTTAATAAACCCAATGATACATAATAATAATAATAATAATAATAATAATAATAATAATATTTTGTGGTGAGCGCCAACTTTCACAATAACGAATATTATTTAACCAGCTTGTTAATTAATATTTTTCACTGGACATGGTCTTGGTTTGTTCGAAGTCATCTTACATTTATGGAAAACCCAAATAAATATTTAATTTGAATAATTCATTCTTTAATAAATATTTGTGATCAATAAAACATGAATAAAATTACCCCTCAGTCTTGAGGATAATATTTATTTAGTTAATTAAAATCAAATATAATTTAATCGAGATCATCAAAAACACTTAGTGTGAGACCCTTGAGGATTATTCCTCATTAGAATTAGGTGAGTTTTCCTATATTCTATGATTAATATCTAGAAATGGGTTAAGTAACCCAATATAATAAACTAAATGTCCCAATGGTGACAACCATATACAAACACTCACTGTGTAATATAATCCATTTTTTTCAATATATCATCAAGTAGGTTCTACATCTGTGTCACCAACGTATATTTTTGATACTTGTTTCCTTGACTATCTAAAATAAACACATCATTACACCATGTCCATAAAATTTAGGGTGATGTCTCTATTTCAATCAAAGGGATGAGATATCAGCTTCAATAAAGATGGAAGGGACAAATCCTCCCTCGACTTATCCATTAATGAAATTTCAATCGTGATGCACCCAACATACCCTACCTCACTGAAAACATATTCCATCATGATTTTCATTAGAAAATATATGTGTGTGAGTCATGACATGAATTTATGACAATCTTAAAGTCTAAGATCCATTACAAATTTTTGTATATAGGAATATTTGATGACACCAAAACATATGAAATTCTTACTGGCGGGTCTATTCTTATAATCCCTCATTATAGATATTATCAAGTGCAAACTTTATGAGAAAAAACTTCATACACTTATGAGTATTCACTCCCAAAAGTTTATGTACAGTTTTTCCTATCATAGTATGTTATCCTACTACAGAACATTATATAAGAATATCATCATTTCACTTCATGGTTCTCATTATAGCGTGTAACTACTATAAATTTATCAATTATATGTATAATGTAGGACATTATTACATTATAGTCATGTAGAACAATGAAACATATGTAATTAAAAGTTTTATTAACATTCAATGCATTTAATATACATATAATCAAAGTATAAATAGTTGTTCCTAGGAAAAAAACTCTAAAAAACTCCCACTTGGACTAAATCCAATAGCCTATGACTTTTAGTTCTCTAGAACTCACATTATTATAATGTTTTTTATAAGTCAAGGGTTTAGTCAAGGGGTCTTTTACATTGTATTCCATGAAAATAATACTCATTTCAACTTCACCTATCTGAGAAAAATTCCTTAAGAGATGATACTTTCAAAGTACATGCTTCATTATCTGATGTGACCTTAGATATTTTTGAAGATCTACCACTATAGTATTATCATAGTAGATTGTTATATGATATTTACTTAAAAGTACCAAATAAATCCCTTGAAGTAATTTTCACATCCATACCAATTCTTTGTCTTCCTTAGAAGCCACAATATACTCTGATTCTGCTGTAGAATCTATAACCATAGCCTACTTTGATCCCTTATATCTCACAATAGATCTATTAAATGTGAATATGTATCCTATTTGTGACTTCATGTCAAATTTATCAGTTCAGAATCTACCATTTTCATATCCCCTAATGAATAGTTCCTCATACCCTCTATAAACTAAGAATACATACTTAGTACACCTCAGACAATTAAGGATAGTCTTGAATGCCATCAATTGGTGGTCACCCAGGCCAACTTGATATCTTCCTACCAAAATTAATGTGTTTGTGACATATATCCTAGTACATAGAATTACATACATGTCTGACCCAATTTCTGATGCATATAGAATCTGTGCTATTCTATTTATTTCCTCATTTGTTTGAGGACACAATTTCCTAGAAAGATGAATTCCAGGTGACACTGGAAAAAATACCCTCTTTGATTGTTCCATATTGAATCTCTTTAATATCTTGTCAATGCATGTACTTTAACTTAGGTCAAGAAACCTCTTGGATCTATCATGATGGATCTTAATAAAAATAATATATGCTTACTTCCCCAATTCATTCATAGAGAATCATTTATTTAACCACACCTTAATAGATGGTTGGACTCGTATTTAATTTTAAATGAGTAATATGTAATCAACATATACTATTAAGAAAACAACTACACTCCCACTAAACCATTTGTAGACAAAAGGATCACACTCATTCTTTATGAAACCAAATTCATGTATTCATGAAAATTAATATTCCATGACCTAGATACTTAATTTAATCCATAAATGTATTTTTTCAATTTTTATATCTTGTTGGCATCCTTTGAAGATAAAAAACACTTCAGGATGTGTTATATAGAAATATTTATGAAGGTTCTCATTATGGAAGAATATTTTTAAATATATTTTCCAAATATCATGGTTATGGTATTCCGCAATAACAAGTAGAATTTTTATGGATTTCAACATTGCAACCGGTGAAAATGTTTCAGCGTAGTCAATGCCTTGATGCTGTTTAAACCTTTTTTAACTAGTAACACTTTATAAGTATTTACATGTCCTTCCATGTATAGTTTTTTCTTGAATAAGAATTTACAAAAAAAAAGGCTTACAACCACTAGAGGATCTACCAAAATCCAGACTTAGTTTTGGTACATGGGATCCATTTCCAAATTCATGGATTCTTTCCTCTTGGAAACATCCATTCCACATACTGCATCCTTATAGATTAAAGGATCATTATTATGAACTAATAAGGAGTCACCATCCTCAGTGACTAGAAAACCACACCATTATGGTTCTATAACCTATCTTGTAATCCTATGTAGTAATTTTGTCTCTAGAATAGTTTCTTCTTATATGGGAATTTGTGGAATCTGTTCCTGTGCCAACTCTTATATTCCTTGAGCCTCAACTTCATCAAATTCTATCTTTATCCCACTATCTCTTTAATATATGTGATCCCTCTCATGGAATATGGTGTGTATTTAAACTATTAAATTTTTTCCTAAGGTTTCATATAGGTAATATACCCTTGTTTATTTGGGGTATCCTATAAAGGTAAAATTTGTACCTTGGGGTGAAAGTTCATTACCTGAAGAATCTTTAAAAAATTATTCACAACCCCATAGATATAAGTATGAAAAATCGGGTTTCTTTCTATTCCATAAATGGTATGGTATACCATCTACCACTTTAGTTGGAACATGGTTTAGTATTTGTGATGTTGTTTGTAACGAATATCCCCAAAAGGATAATGAAATAATCACATGACTCATTATAGACCTCACAATTTCCCACAAGGTACAATTTTTCCTTTCACTTACACCATTCCACAGAGGTATATAAGAAGGGGTGAGTTGATATAGAATACCAAACTCCTATAAGTAATCAATGAAATATTAATTAATATATTCTAAACCATGTTCTGAATGGAATTTCTTAATCTTATTACCAGGATGGTTCTCATCTTCATTCTTGTATTCCTTGAATTTATCAAAAGAATCCAACTCACAGCTCATTAAGTAGACTTATCCATATATACTAAAATCATTAGTAAAATTTATAAAGTAAGAGTAACCACCCCTTTCCTCAATAAGAAATGGTCCACACACATCTATATGAACTAATTGAAGAATATATTTGGCCCTTTCATCTTTTTACAAAATGGGGCTTTGGTCATTTTACCTTTTAAACATGAATGGAATAGACACAGATTTTTTAGTTCAAAAGAATCTAAATATACATCTTGGTATAATTTAGTCAAATTCTTTTCATTTACATGGACTAGTTGGTGATTCCATAGTTTGGTGTGGTATGATTCATGTAAAGTAGTTTCATTATTAGTTGTCATTACTTGGTTTATGTAATCTAAAACATAAAGAGCGCTATTTAAATTCACCTTACCATAATAAATGAAATATTTATAAAAGAAGAAAAATTCATTTATGAACCTAAAAATTAATCCATATGTATCAGTTATTGGTATAGATATAATGTTTTTGGTAATTAAAGTTACATAATAACAACCCTTTAAAACCAAGATCATTCTATTTGGCAACATGAGGTGGTAGTCCCCAATAGTTACAACAACAAGTCTAGATCTCTTGGTAGCTCATAGATCTACCACCCCTTAGTCAATTTTTATGAATATTATTAGTTCCTATATTTGAATAAATATATGAGAACAAGAATATATATCTAATACCCAATTTTTAGAAATAAATAAATTGCACTCGATAACAAACACACCTGAAGTTTCCCCCTGATTCTTTGGCTAGGTGCAATTTTTATTCCAGTGGCCCTTCTTGACACATATGAAACAAATAGAACCCCATTCCCTTTTCCCCCCATGATATTACTTTTCTTGGAAGGGCGTGAAGAATATTATTAATTAGATCTCTTTACTTTACCTTTCTATTTGTTCACTATAAGTACAAAATGAATTTCATGATTTGAATCCTTTTCTACTTGGAGAAGGTGAGTAAGAAGATCTGGTAGCTACTTCTAAATGTTGTTCATATTAAAATTTACAATAAATATAGATAATATATGATGGATTTATGCAATAATGAGATCAGTTTCCATTTCTCTAGGGAGTTTAAACCCTATAACCTCTAGGAACTTAATATAGGAAATTATCTTGACTACATGAGGTTAAGATAGGGAACCCTCTCCAATATTTTTCTAAAAATTTCCCTAGAAATATAAAATCATTCATGTCTAGATCTCTCTAGGTAAAGACCATGGATGTGATCAAGCATTCTATACACATCTATGTTTTTATGAGACTTAATGAGTTTACTATACAAAGATGAAAGCATCAAACATTAAACATTGACCATATATCTAAATTCTTTTTTGTTCATAAGGAACTATTCATCACTCACCTCCTTGGATGGTGGATCAAGCATTGAAGTTTATATCATGTAATATTTCTATTCATGGTGTAGCACAACCTGAAGGCATCTAAATAACTCCTGAAAGTTACTTCTAGTGATGAGGTTTTCTTTCTCTAATATTGATCGTAGGTATAGTGTGAATAATGAGCTTACCATCTTATTCTATAATTAAAGGTTGGATTATTATTACCTTTTCTTGATTAAAAATTATGTGATAAATAATAAATTAATTTATTTTTATTAAATCTCCCACTATTCTGACATTTCTCAATATCCCTCACCATTAAAATTGTAATGTCTAGTTTCTAGGACATTCTAGTGTAAAGGATCCATATTCATCATTGTATAACCCTAATGAGGGTTGTTCAAGCTACTTGATGGTATTTCAATAGGCAAGTCTTTTTGAACTGTTGGATTATAGCTCCTTGACTTGTTGATTGGACTCACTTATCCTAAAATCCTAACTTGGATTTTCTCAACACTTACCTTCAAGTTACATCAAGTCTAAAAAGGCTTAATTCTCTTGGTGTAATATGGTTAAGTCAACCCATAACCTTCATAATAAATCCATGTTAAAAGTAAGTATCCCAATGAGGGTTGGTCAAACACTCAGTTCTAAGGCTTTCATTCCTAATCATGTAATGAAGGCTAAGTATGACTTAATATTTAATTGAGGGATTTTAATTTATTATGCATAAATTTTACCATATTTTATCCTTTATATGTATTGTTTATATTAAGTGGATTTTACTTAATTAATTAAACTAATTAGATAAAACATTTATGCATAATCTATTTATTTAAATTATATCTTTGTACATTAATTCATTTATTTATGTGATTGTGGTCTTGCATCCATAAAATAAATGATTTCATAAACATAAATAAATAAATAATTAAATGACTTGATCATGATCTTATAAAATAGTTTATTTAATGATCATAAATTAAATCAACCTTTGACCTAGGGGAATTAACTCCTATTTCTAGTATTGACATGAGTTACAACATTCTACTTGTCCTATGTATCGCTTGAGTTGGAATCATAATGGTTCTATCTTAAACCACTCCCACAAGCCTTGGGATACTCCATTAATTATATGTATTTATAACTCACACGCAGGTGATGGGAACCAAAGGATTATTTAAAGGGGGATTACATAAATATTCTTGGACATGATGATCCTATATAATATTGGAGGGTGGGATGAATCACAAGCCATAAAATTTAATTTAATAACAAATAATTTAAAACTCATGTATTAAATTAAATTAAATAAATTCCAACACATACAATGGTCTTGGTCTAGCTCATGAATGGTCATAAATGCATTGTATATGAAAAAGTAAATGGTTAACATTCATTTCTTTATCTATTATTTATTATTAATGTGAAATCACTTACATTAATTAATTAATTAGTTAATTCCCTTTTATTTTAATGACTATCTAAATCATCTTAGAGATAACCATCACAAATACATTAATGGAAAACAAACGGAAGAACCAATAGTTGTAGATTTATTATAATAAATTAATTGAGAATTTAAAATTATTTAAAACCCTTATTAATTTTTCAAATACCTATATCTCCAATCAAATAAATAAGGTTTTAATGATGAAATTATCAATTTAATGTAATTTAATTATACTAGTAATTAGGAGACTAAAAGGCGTGTACTATCCATCTACACGCCGCGTACCTCTATTTTTGTGTATCTGATTCACATGATTGGGGATTTGGTGTGTTGACTAATCCATACTAAATGAAATGTGTATGCAACTACACATAATTTATCCACTTTTCGTGTGCCTGAGATACTCACATAGGTCTTCAACATGTATCTCGGTGGATTACATGACATGTACAAACTAGCTACACACCATGTGGTTTGAATTACACATACCCATGCATCCCATTGAAATACTCAGTGTGTTCATGGGAAAGAGACTACATGATGTGTGCCTCCAGTTACACGCTATGTATCTCTAATGCCATGTGTCCAGATAACAAGAACAAAGACTTGGTGTATATATTGAACAAAGGAATTGATGAACTAAACACCGTGTACACATCATACACATTATTTATCTAATAAATGATCTTGGTTTCCAGTATCATACAGTTTTACTGTGTATAATGACCCCAAAAATTGCATGATTAACATTGCTAACCCACATAAACTACACAAAGTGTACACCTTATACATGCCGTGTAATCCAAAAACTGTGTACCATGATGTCTGGTCAACATGTGGCATACACTGTGTGTAATAACTGCATGACATTCCATATATTCTACGACATGTATAGGTGCAACGCACTAGGGTACATGGCCTATACTATGACTACATGCTATGTAACCCTATCTTACTAGACAAATATTTGGTAGTTTCTGATGACATCTCCAATTGATCTTCATATGTTCTAAGAATGTTAAGAAAATGAAACACTGAATGAACATGATTAATATGTCAATATCATGTTAATTAAAAATGGATTAAAGAAAGAATAATATGAAATGAGAATTCAACCCTGATTGCATATAGATCAAAAATCAAATAAATAGATATAAATTTAAATGTAACCTTCCTTTGATACCATAGCTGGTTCTGGGCACAGTGGAAGCCTGTGTTGGTGGGTGATATATTAAAATTCCTTTTAATATCTAGTTTCAAAAAACCTTGAGCGATGATCTTGCACATCAAATTTATAATTAATTTATTTAATATTGTATGAAATGAATACCTGGGATTAGGATATTTCTTTGATGTGAATGTTGATAATCCAAAAAGACCCTTTTATACTCTTAATTGTGTTGTGAGGATCCAAGGATAAAATCCCTCTAATGGTGATCCACACATGCTCCTTTGATCTCTAAGAAACATCGATCGATATTCAAGTTCTAGTGTGGTGAATCGATTGTATTATATTTTTTGTTTTGATTTCTCATCCTTCAGTCTTGAAGGAATCTCTGTTTCATTTCTCATTCTTGAGAAGGATATAGAAGGATGAGTTGAAATATAATTCTTTTTGTACAAAAATTATCTTTTATTAATTAAAAAATCTACACAATATACATAACCATCTATTTATAGAGTTAAGGTTTAGGCTAAAATAATTATTTAATTACATTACAACCCTTAAATAATATTATAACCATTAATAAACCCCATGATACATAATAATAATATTATATTATGGTGTAAACCAACTTACACAATAAAAAATATTATTTAAATGGATTTTAATTAATATTTGTCACTAGACAAGGTTTTGGTCCATTCGAACTCCTATAGTATTTATTGAACACCCGAATAAATATTCAATTTAAATATTTCATTCATTAATAAATATTTGCGATAGATAAAACATGAATAAAAATATACCTTAGTATTTAGAAGAATATTTATTTAATTCATTAAATTAAAATATAATTTTATCGATATCATTGAAAACACTCTATATGTGAACCTCTATGATTATTACTCATTAGAATTAGGAAAGATTGCCTAATTTCAAGATTACTATCTAGAAATAGGTTAAGGCACCCAAGAGAAAAAACATAATGTCACAATGATGATAATCACATATAAATCCACATTATGTATTATAATATATTTTTCACAATATCTCATCAAGATGGTTGTATATCCATGTCACCAACCTATATTCTCGATACATATTTCTTTTACTATCTGAAATAAACACATCGTTAAACCATGACCATGGAATTTAGGGTGACAATTATATTCCAATAAAAGGGATGAGATATCATATTCCATAAAGATAGAAAGGAAAAACAAATGTCGTCATGATTCTCATCATGAAATATAAGTATACGATTCATGACATGTATTAATGATAATCTTAAACTCTTAGGACCATTACTCATACTCGCAGATAGAAATATTTGACTTGAAGAATCCTATCGATGGATATATTTTCATAATCTCCCATCTTGGAGATTATGAAGTGAAATATTTATGAGAAGAATCCTCATTCACTTATGAGTACTCATAAATGATAGTCTCTGTACTTTGTGTACCATTATAGTATGTTATCTAACTATAGAACATTATTTAAGAATATTTTCATAGCACTTGAAGGTTCTCATCATAGTGGGGAACTACTATGACCTAATCAATGAAATGTATACTCTAGGACATTATTAAATTAGATTCATGAATAAAAATAAAAAATATATAATAATAAGTTTTATGAATATTCAATACACCAAATATACATGTAATCAAAGTACAAATAGTTTTCCTAGGACACCAACTCCAGCATCATTAAACTGTTACCACTTTGGTAACATTGAATCATAAGCCCCATGAAAGAATAAAATTAAATAAAAATTAAAGTATCATGTGAATAAATAATTTCCTTATATCACATATAAAATGGTTTATATATACACTTCATAAAATAACATAGGTGTATAACATAATGTATGTCCCAAAGAATACAAATTGAGAAAAAACCCCTTACATTAAGTCTCAAATTCCTTCTTAAATGTTTGAAAATCCTATATAATAAATGTAGGTTTATTATAAATATATTTAAGAATAATAATTATAAATATAATTTCATATATGATTTACTTATGACCCCTGTATTACTTTTTTATTATCAATTCCTTGTTAAAATCATGTTTTGGGTAATAACTACTTTATTTTTCATGTATGTTTTGATTTGATATTTTCCATTCTATTAATTTGATCATGGTTCCATAATATCTAGAATGTTAACCATGAGATAATATTCTTTATATATGTATTTTGAGCAATCCATTAAAATTAGAGATAAAAAATGAATTACACCGTTCATGGAGATGGTAGGCCGTATATATGCATGAATGATGTTTCCATTTCCCCTAAAGATGAAATAAAATAAAGTTAAATAATACAGTATATTTAAATAATAATTTTTATATAATATATGTCACATATTTTCATTAAAAAAATCCTTATTACTTTCCTTATAAAGTGTAAGTGAAGAACAAATCAAATTGCTTCGCGAGGTGGTAGTCTGCCGCAGACATGAGCGAGGTTATCATATTCCTACAGAATGGAAAGTAAGAAGGTATATGTGATATTATAAGTAAAAAAGTATAAATATGTCATAAATATAATATAAATATGTTAAATACATCATCATATCTAGATATGAGAGGTGGTGATGGAAAACAAACTACATTGGTTCATGAGGTGGTAGTCTGCTATACACATGATCAATGATTTTGTTTCCCATTAGATGAAAGTGGAAATGAATATATATTATTACATTAAAATAATAAAATATAACTATATGGGAGATATTAATATTATTATATCATCATATTATAATAAAATTTTAATGATGTTTAAGAATAAATATAATGGTAACACATGGTTAAGAGTTATACCTCTTCTTTGGAGAGCCTTCTTAGGTTTATGCCTAAAGCCTTTCTAGGTGGGGTTCATAATCAAAATAAGGCCTATAGGATGTGGGGAGGTAAGGAATGAAATTTTTCTTGGATTGGATGAAACAAAAGGATATTGGAGTGTGGATAAGAGAGGATAGGTCCTTTTATAAGTGGGGAAAGGAACCCACTTGGAAATTACTTGGAAGTTTCCAAAAAGAATCCAAAATGGTAAAGTTATTCACATGAAACAAGCTTAAAAATTATCCTAGATTAGAATATGGGAAAGGTAATATTGAAAAATTTCCATAAAATAGGATTTATTCAAGTTTTTATGGTAATATTACCCTTATCGTTTTAGTTTAACCCCGATAAACTCGTTTTAACCTTAACCACAATAATTAATTTTTAATGTTTTTACTATTCATTATGGTAAAAAATTTAGTTGAAATTATTAGATAATATTAATTATCATTATTAAAAATATGTAATCCATTTTTCTAAGATTCAATTCACATAAGTGTCATAATTGAATTTAAAATTAAATCCGCAGATGTGACAAAAAAGGGGGTTTCCAAAGATAAAATATTTTTAAGTATAAAAAGTTTTAATATAAAAATTCAATATGAAATTGATTATAATAACATAAATTGAATTAATAAATATATAAATGAACTAATTTTACTTTAAAAATCATATTAAAATAAAATTAATCTTGTAATTATTTTAAAATAAAAGACATTTTGTAATAAAAATTTATATTTTTTTACTTTTCATCGAAAAATTAATCTTGTCAAAAAAGTATCAAAAATTCCCTCAAAGATTATTTTGAATGTAGATTTCAAAAATAAAGTTTTTTTAAATAAATTTTCTAAAAGTTTCAAAAATTATTAATTTTTTTAAAAAATAAATATAAATAATTTTTTTGAGAAAAATTATTTTTCGAAGAATATAAAGACTTTAATAAAAATTAAGTATTTTTTATCAATATTATTTATTTATATAAATCCATTATAATTAATTTTTAAAATTTGATTATTACTATTCATGTCACCAAATTTAATGGATATGTAATAATGGCCGTGTTTAAATAATAATATTAATAGTTTGTTACAGTTTTTTAAAACTCTCTGTTGTATGTAACACAAGTAATTAAAGAAATTAAATTAATTCAAGAAAAATATTTCAATGAATCTTGAGGTGTTACATGATGTGTACCATGTATATCTCCTGAGTAAGTATATACCTAACACTTCACATATACTAAGATCAGAGTTTGTAACACTAGAATAGAATATTTCCTATAAAGAACAACCAGTAGAGATTATTGATCATAGAGAGAAGGTGATACAAAATAAGACCACTCACTTGGTCTAAGTTTTGTGGTAAAACCACCAATTTGAAGAAGCTATAATAGAAATTGAGGATATGATGAGGCAGAGCTATCCTCACACACGAGCCTTAGCCCGGTTGGTAAGGACTCCGTAAGTGCATCCAAGTGACCCAGGATCAAATCCAGGTGGAGGCATGATTTCCGGGGTTATTGTAGCAGTACTATAGTAGGTACTGTAACAGGAACTGTACAGTACTGTAGCAGGTACAGTTTGGCACTGTAGCAGCTGAGAATATGCCCCCGTTTAGGCCTTCGAGCCACCAATTTGGTCCCCAAGTCCTTTAAGGCCTTCGGGCCACCCAAGCCTTTGGGTCAGTAAGGCCTTTGGGCCACCTCAAGGCCTTCGGTCCACCTTAAGTGCAGATACAAACCAGACAACCTATAAGGAACAAGATCTAAAAGGAGGATGAGCAAATGAGTTTTCACCATAGAAGAAGCTAAATGGATTACAAGAATGAGAGGGTATAACACCTGCCATCGGGACAAGCATGTGTTTGCATGGGGACGCCTAGCCGAACAGCCATGCGAAGGTGGAGAGCTGATTTCACAATGAAGATGCTGGGGAAGAGTAGTTCCAAGTAGTTAGTCTGGGTTGTATGTAATGTTTGAATCCTACAGGCAATGAATTCCTCTAAGGCCTACATGCCATGTAATACTTATGCCTATGGGCCTTGTAAGGGTTCCACCTCACCCCTTGAAAGGTGGATTATCAAAAATCAATAAAAAAAATGAAGGCCTTCGGGCCTTTGGAGATGAGGCAGAAGTATCCTCATTTTTTGTATTAGAGTGATGTATTTTAAGGGAAAATTCATTTTAAAGGGGGTAGAATGTAACAATAGAGTTTTTATGAAATAATTTTTTTTAATAAATTAATTTTCTTTGATATATTGTGTTACACACAACACCGATTTTTAACAAACCGTAATATACTATTAATATTATAATTTAAAGGTGACCATTATAACTCAGCCATTAATTTTTTTGAAATGAATAGGAATAAAAAGATTTTAATAATTATATATAATGGTTTTATATAATGAAATCATATCAATAAAAAAGTATTTAATTTTTAGTAGTTTTAATATGTTTTAGAAATACTATTTTCGCAAAAAAATGTTTTTATTACTTTTTTGAACAAATAATAGAAGTTATTTTTTTTTCAATTTTAGAAAATTTATTTGAAAAAATAAACTTAATTTTTTAAATCTACATATCAAAATTATCTTTTAGTGAATTTTATATAATTTTCTGAAAAGATTAATCTTTTGATAAATAGTAAAAAATACTGATTTTTATTAAAAACCACCTTTTCGTTTGAATAATTTAAAATATACATTTTATTTTTATATGTTTTTAAAAGTAAAATTAATAAAATTATATATTTACTTATCCAATTTAGTTTGTTTGAATCAGTTACATATTTAATTTTGATATTTAAACATTATATACTTATAAAAATTTTCTATTTTGAAAATGAATTTTTCACTGGGACTATAGGTTTAATTTTAAATTAAATTTTCTTGACCCAATCCTACCAAAGATAAAAAAATTATGGGAGATAGATAAAGACTCCCCAAGTCTCACCTTCAGTAGGCCTCAGGTTGGCAATTAACATCAAGGGTATACAAATATAATGAAATGTGATGCATTACCCTCTATAATAATATAGGACCTGATGATAAGATGAATCATCCAAAAGAAACTCCATGACATAACATAAAAATAAACCAAAAAAACACCACAATGCTGGTATAAATAAACAATTATATATAAAAGTATCCAAAAGAAAATACCCAAAATCAAAGCTAAAGCAGTGACATAGTAACTATCCAAAATGGTTCAAGCTAGTATTTTCCAACACGATCCACATAATCCTCCTAGAAACTTGAAAAAAAAATTATATATGTGGGATGAGCATACAAGTATTGTCAGTAGGAAAACCAAAGTCTCTCATGCACATGTGAAATTATCATACTTATTCACCCAAGAATAAATAAAAGAACAAACAACACCTAAACATGTCAATTATCTATCCTAACCTCACCAAGGAATGCTCACCAAATAACACGAGTCAAGTATAATAACATAATAAGAAGCACATCAATAAAGTGTACTCTGCACCACTTTTACACTAATTTTCCTCTATCACACCCCAACATCTTATATCCTAGAACTCCCATATCTTCTGAATAGAATATACCACCGCCCCATATATACAATCACATCACATCATGCCCACATACACCTATACCACATCCCCATAGAAAAATCATATATCATATCAACCACAAACACCTAGTCCATCACATCACAATCAATATTGTTGGTCGGAGTGGACACTCAAGAGGGGGGTGAATTGAGTTCCAATCAAAATTTTCTGTTAAAAACAATTTCTAATAAAATCCCCCAATTTTAAAAATCAATTAAACTGTAGTGAATTTATATAGAATATAAAGGTTCAATTAGCTTCTCAAAGATTGATTAATTCTCAGTTAACTTAATCTTATGATTAAATTAACTTTTGAAACCAATTTACTGATTTATAATAAATATAAACACTTGCGAATTTAATTATCAAAGTAGCTTTGAAGATAGATTATATTTCAAAGTAATAGCAGCGGAATATGAAATAAATATGTATAGTATGGATATAGTATAGCTATAAACACAGAGAAGTAACCAAGAGGTTCAGTCTCAAGCCGAGACTTAGTCCTCTCAAAAGTTTATATAAAAGTGATCCACACCCTGGATCGGGGTTAACAACAGTGAGCACACTGTCCAGGTCACAAGACCTCTACCACAGTTCTACGTGGGAAAACAAACAACAGCAGCCAGCTGTCCAGGTCACAAGACCTCTACCACTATCCACAGTGGGAAGTGAAGTGTAAAAAGTTTGCTGAGGATTTACAGATCCTCCAGTGAAAGTACAGGAGTCAGTGTGTGTGTTTAATACAGCAGATAACACACACTGCTCAAAATGTAGAATAAATAAATCACAGAGCAGAGATGTAGAGTTTAGAAATGGCTCTAGTGATTTCAGTGTAGCACTGGACTCATTTTGGAATTAATCAGAAGTGATTCTGAGTCCTCTTCTCGATTTTGTTTGAGAAGCAGAGTGTCGTATGCTTCAGGTTCACAGGCAGTGAGATGTAGTCGATGAAGCTCTTCAATGATCTATTGTATGCACACCACTCTTCTTGTGTAGGCTTGATTGTATATTTGATTCTGTCTTGCTTGGTTCTTCTTGTATGTACAGAGCTCTTCTCGAGTATGTCGTATGCTCCCTTGTCTCTGTGTGTGTTGTCTCACACTTCTTCGCAGCTCTATATATCTTTTTCAGCAGAGTCTTCTTGTATTCATATCACGTGCTCCGTAGGATAGAAAAGGTTTCCTTTCCGCAGGTACGAGGTACGGTTTCCTGACATCCGACAGCCTTTATTAATTAATTGTCAGTGTATTAAAATATAACTAATATGACCGTTGGTTAGAATAAATAAAGATAAAGATAAAGAAATTCAAACAGTTGTTTATGACTGTTCAAGAGATCGGTAGGTCATCAGCATTAGAGTAAAGATCGGTGACTCAGATAGATCAGCATCGGTCTGTCATCTGATCGGTGAGTCATTTTGATCAGCATCGGTCTGTCATCTGATCGGTGAGTCATTTTGATCAGCATCGGTGAGTCCTTGGATCGGTGACTCATTTGCATCAGTGACTCATTTGCATCGGTGACTCATTTGCATCGGTGACTCATTTGCATCGGTGACTCATTTGCATTGGTGACTCATTTGCATCGGTGACTCATTTGCATCGGTGACTCATTTGCATCGGTGACTCATTTGCATCGGTGAGTCATTTGCATCAGTGACTCTGATGGATCGGTGAGTCTGATTGATCAGTGACTCAGATGGATCGGTGAGTCTGATGGATCGGTGACTCAGATGGATCGGTGAGTCTGATTGATCAGTGACTCTGATGGATCGGTGAGTCTGATGGATCGGTGACTCAGATGGATCGGTGAGTCTGATGGATCGGTGAGTCTGATTGATCAGTGACTCTGATGGATCGGTGAGTCTGATGGATCGGTGACTCAGATGGATCGGTGAGTCTGATTGATCAGTGACTCAGATGGATCGGTGAGTCTGATGGATCCAGAAGGCTTCCAAACATACTTTGTAAGTTAATAAGCATAGTTAAAAAACATGATAACTGATTCATTCATAGATTGGAATTATGTTTATGGGACATCAAACCAGATTAAGCATCAATGAGTTGTGATGATTTGTGATTATTAAAACATCAGTTATAAACATGAAATCAGCAATCTTCCAGAGGGCTCAACAGTCTCCCCCTTTTTGATAATCACAAATCTTCATATATATATATATAAAAATAAAAATAAAAAAAAATCTCCCTCTTAAGATAACATTCCCATATATATAATATTCAGATTTCTCCCCCTGAGATATTGATCTCCCTCTTCATATACAGAGTACTCCCCCTTAGATATATAGTTCTTTCTCCTTATATATATCTTCTTTCTCCCATTATATATCTTCCTTCTTTCTCCCCCTTTGGGATGATCAAAAAGGAGGGAACATAGTTAAGGGAAAAGAGAAGCAGGGTGCAGGCAGGATAGAACAGAACACACAGGAAAAATAAATTTTATAAAGGCACAGAAAAAGACAAGCAAAACATAGAGCACCCCATCAAAAATAATACATGGCTATTTGGTGGGATACAAAGGGGCTTTCCCTTTATCCTTTGGATCAATGGTAGGTAAGGTAGAAGGCTTGGAGGCAGGCTGTGGTTCACGGAGCTGAAGTGGTGGCAGGACAACTCTGGCAGGTGCAGTTGGAGGTGTCACAGAAGGTTGTGGAGAAGGAGCAGGAGCTGGATGAGAAGCTTTCTGAGAGACTGGCCGCAATTGAGATAGGGCTTGGGCAACAGACAGCTGATTTGGAGCGACATCAGAGGCACTTAGAGGTTCGGATGTAGGGAGTACAATGGCAGTGGCCTGTGCATCCAAGTAAGGCTTCAACAGATGAATGAAGTCCTGAATGACTTCTGCTCCATACTTCATAGCTTTTTCAAAATCATCCTTGTTTTCCATGAACTGTGCCAAGGAAGGAACAAAATCTTGCAATTGGCGAACTTGAGTGTTGAAGGCCTGAGTGACTGGAGGTAATTTCAGATTCTCTGCCAGGACTTTGAAGTTTGCAGCCATCTCATGTTTTGTATAAATCTTGGAAAAGAAAGCATCAACTTTTTCCTTGATCTCTTGCAGGGCATTCTTAGCATCTGCTGAATATACTAAGGCCATCTTATGACTATTATCACAGAGCTCTTTCATCCTCCTCAAAGATTCTAAGTCAAGAATATTTCTAACAGCAGCTAGCTCTGTATGCACAACTTCTCTGAGAGCTTCTATCTCACGAGTAGTGATTTTGGTTACCTTGCCTGTACTTGCTTGGCTGACTATATGAGTTAGTTCAGCTTTCAACTTCCTCAGATCAGACTTGTTAAGATGTTCAATCAGATTTCTTAAAACTTCCATCATACCAGAGATGGTTGATCTGAACTCATTTGACAGAGAAAGTAAGCTAACTTGGAGATCCTTCAAGGTTTGATTCAAAGAGGCTATGTGCCTACCAACAAATTCACCCGTAGCAGTCAAGTCTGGCTTGAGAACATCTGAGACTGCCGTTGAAAAAGCTTTCAAGGAGTTTTCAGAAACTTGTAGAGATACTTGATGAAGGGCATTGGAAAGTTCTTCTCTGACTATATCTCTCACAGTGGTTAGCAATTCAGTCTTAAACTTATCAAGATCGGCTCGAGAGATTTCAGAACCAGGTAAATTCACAGTTACAGGATCATCAGTAGGAATAGACCTTACTTCTCTTGGAGGGTTCCTTTTCACAGTTGCAGCAGATTCTGGTAATTCGCCTTCTTCTTCAGAATAGTCTAAGCCCAACACAGCATATCCAGGGTAGTCATCCCACACAGCAGCACACAGGGTGTAGTTGGGTTTCTCATAGCATGCTGTTCCACTGATTTTTGATGAGTCAGTCTTGCCACTGATATGGATTTCTGGTACTGACTGAGGTTGTTCTACTTGAACTTCATCAAGACCATCCACCGGTCTGTTGATACTATCAGCAGCAGCTTCAACAACATCAGCATCATCATCATCATCATCATGATTGTCTTCAGCATCACCTTGCTCATTGTTACTCTGCTCAGAGGCTTCACTGTGATATTCCTCAGTATCAGAATCTTCTTCATCATCAAGAATAGGTTCTGACTCTGGTAGGGTTAGGGGTGGACTAGAAGGTCCAAATTCTATTCTTTTCTTGGGGCTAGCAGTGTCTGGATCACTCCTATCATCAGGAGAAGACACACTTCCTTCTTCAGTTGCAGCTTTTTCTTGCTCATCATCATCAGAATAAATTGGTTCCTCATCTGGTTTTAATCCAGGATCTCTCACATCCTTTGGCCTCTTGCCATGATCTATGGGATTGTAGGCTTCATACAACTTATCTTCATCTGCAACCCAGCACTTCTTCCATGGGTTCCAATTGATTTTCATCCTCTTGCAGATCTCTTTGTTGAGACAGAAGGAAGGCTCTGTTTCAACAACTTCATCATCTTCATCAACACATTCCAGATTCTGGAGCATAGTAGATATCATTTTTGAATAAAACAAGGCCGTGGCTTTCTTGGAAGGTTTCAGCATACTAGCTATGTGGACCATCACATATCTGCACAGATTTATCTTTTCATGGGTTTTGAGCAGAAACAATAGAAAAACATCTTGATACTTAACAGCAGCAAAATCTCCTCTTCGAGGGCAAAGTTGGTGCTGAATAAACTTGAATAGGAGTCTGCTTTCACCATCTAATTCTGACGCTATGATTCTCCTCGATTCTTTGTTTCCAGTTAGAAGCTCTAGAGCTAGCTCATAAGAAAAATAGTCAGTGACTGGGGGTATATTGCCAACATAGTCCTCATATCGACCTTCATGAGGTACGTTTAAACATTCAGCCCACTGCTTAGATGAGAAAGATATTTTCTTTCCTTTCACAACCGATGAAATCCTAGCAGCTTCCACACCATCCAGCGTGATTTTCAGGTTCATGTAAAACTCATGTACTAGCTTTGGATAATCTATTCGGGCGTTGTCTGAAAACCAGTCTATCCATCCTTGAGATTCAAGAACTCGTAGCAACAGGGACTTACTTGACAGAAGCCACGCCGAGTTTACTTCTTTTTCTGCAGCTACAATCCGAGTTTCCAGGTCCGGATTTACTGAACGTTGAGAGGTACTGCTCGACTCGCCTCGAGCACGCTTTGAAGGTACAGGGCTATCTGGTCCTTTGCTCGGTCTCTTTTGCTTAGCCATTCGAGGATTTGGAAAGGCAGGAGTTCGAAGGTTCGAAGATTCGAAGCAGAGGGGAAGAGAGGTTGAGAGGTTCGGCGGGAAATGAAAGGTCAAAGGTTTAGGGAAGATAAATAGCCGCGTATCATTTACTTTATCATTTAGGGTTCCCATAAAAAGTAATTTACTAATTAATAAAAAGTAATTAATTAAATTTTTTTTAAAAAAAAATCGGATTGACAGAACAGTGTGACAGATCGGTTCCACAGATCGGTTTCACAGATCAGTTTCACAGATCAGTTTCACAGATCAGTTTCACAGATCAGTTTCACAGATCAGTTTCACAGATCAGTTTCACAGATCGGTTTCACAGATCGGTTTCACAGATCAGTTTCACAGATCAGTTTCACAGATCAGTTTCACAGATCAGTTTCACAGATCAGTTTCACAGATCAGTTTCACAGATCAGTTTCACAGATCAGTTTCACAGATCAATCATACACAATCCTTGTTTAATAAATTTCATTTTTTCAGAGCATAAGGGCTTTGTGAAGATGTCAGCTAATTGATTTTCAGAACTAACAAATTCTAGAGAAATATCACCCTTCTGGTAATGATCTCTTAGAAAGTGATGTCTGACATCAATGTGCTTAGTTCTAGAGTGAGATACAGGGTTCTTGGATAAGTTGATTGCACTAGTGTTGTCACAGTTAATTGAGACATGTTTAAGATCAAATCCATAATCCAATAGAGTGTGTTTCATCCACAAAATTTGTGCACAGCAACTACCAGCAGCTATGTATTCTGCCTCGGCAGTAGACAATGCAACTGAATTCTGTTTCTTACTACACCATGATACTAGGGATTTTCCAAGCAAATGACATGTTCCTGATGTGCTTTTTCTATCTAACTTACAACCAGCAAAGTCAGCATCTGAATAACTCATTAACTCAAAGGATTGTTCTTTTGGGTAAAAAAAACCTAAATTTATAGTATACTTAAGATACTTAAAAATCCGTTTAACAGCTAATAAGTGTGATTCTTTAGGATTAGCTTGAAATCTAGCACACATACATACACTAAACATAATATCTGGTCGACTAGCAGTAAGATAAAGTAAGCTTCCAATCATACCTCTGTAATTGGTTTGATCAACTGGTTTCCCAGTTTCATCGACATCCAATTTACAGGTAGTACTCATAGGTGTATTACTTTCCTTAATACTATCCAATCCAAAACGTTTTAAAAGATCCTTTGTATATTTACTTTGATTTAAAATAATACCATTTTTAGTTTGAAAGATTTGAAATCCAAGAAAATACTTAAGCTCTCCCATTAAGCTCATTTCAAATTCATTTTGCATAACCTTTGAAAAATCGGTACATAAGGAGTTTTTAGAAGATCCAAAAATAATATCATCAACATATATTTGTGCAACTAAAACATCTTTAGAAATTCTTTTAATGAAAAGAGTTGGATCAGCAATCCCTTTAGTAAAACCTTTTGAAATAAGGAAATTGCTAAGTCTATCATACCAAGCTCTTGGTGCTTGTTTCAAACCATATAAAGCTTTAGAAAGTTTAAAAACTTGATTTGGAAAATGGGGATTAGTAAATCCAGGTGGTTGTTCTACAAAAACATCTTCAATTATAAAACCATTTAGAAATGCACTTTTAACATCCATTTGATATAATTTGAAATCCAGATGTGCAGCATATGCAAGTAAGATCCTAATGGCTTCTAGTCTAGCTACAGGTGCAAAAGTTTCCTCATAGTCTATACCTTCTTCTTGACTATATCCTTGTGCAACTAGTCTAGCTTTGTTTCTAACTATATTTCCAGATTCATCTATTTTATTTCTAAACACCCATTTTGTGCCTATTGTCAAGGTGTCCTTAGGTCTGTCAACTAATTCCCAGACTTTGTTTCTTTCAAACTGATTTAATTCTTCTTGCATAGCCATTACCCAAAATTCATCATTGATAGCATCATTGATATTTTTAGGTTCTGACTGTGAAAGAAAGGCTTGATGTTCAACCTGGTTTCTTAGAGAAGCTCTAGTTTGTGTTCCTCTATCTAGATTTCCTACAACAGCATCTAAAGGATGGTTCTTTAGAGTCCTAGATGGTCTTGAAAAGATAGAGCTAGAAGTTTCAGGTTCATCTAGAGATTGAGGTTCAACAGAAGAAGATTCTGGAGAATGTCCAGAACTGGATGCTTTTATAACAGGTTCTTTAGATTTATCATTAAGGTCCAGAATAGACAAATCTTTTTCAAGATTCCCAAGAGAGGTTTTAGGCTCATGTGGATCAGTTTCATCAAATTTGATGTGAACAGATTCTTCCACACATTTGGATCTCTTATTGAAAACTCTATAGGCTTTACTAGAGATAGAGTAACCTAGGAAAATTCCTTCATCACTCTTGGATGCAAATTTATCCAGATTATCTTTAGTATTCAGAATAAAGACTTTGCAGCCAAAAACTTTGAAGTAGTTTACCTTAGGTTTCCTATGGTTCCACAACTCATAAGGGGTTTTCTTTAGAACAGGTCTGATCAAGACTCTATTAATGACATAACAAGCTGTATTAACAACTTCAGCCCAAAAGTAAATTGGAAGGTCATATTCATTGAGCATAGTTCTAGCAATTTCTTGCAGGGTTCTGTTTCTTCTTTCTACTACACCATTCTGTTGGGGTGTCCTAGGGGCAGAAAAGTTATGAGTATAGCCATTGTGTGAGCAATAAGATTCAAAATCTTGATTTTCAAACTCACGACCATGATCACTTCTTAGAGTCTTAATCTTGAGTCTATTAAGATTTTCTACAGACTTGGAGTATTTAACAAAGTAAGAATAGGCTTCACTTTTGTGAGCTAGAAAATATACCCAAGTATATCTAGAAAAGTCATCTACGAGAACATAGACATAGTGCTTCCCATTTAAACTAGAAACTCTTGATGGTCCAAACAAATCCATGTGAACCAATTCAAGTGGTTGAGAAGTTGAAACTTCTTTCTTTGATTTAAAAGAAACTTTGTGTTGTTTTCCCTTTTGACAGGGATTACAAACTTTGTCTGCTGGAAATTCAAGTTTGGGTAAGTCTCTAACCAAGTTCTTCCTAGAAAGTTTTCTAAGTGAGTGCACATTGCAGTGTCCTAATCTTCTGTGCCAAAGCCAAGACTCTTTATGAAAAGCATTTAAACATGGAATGTTCTGTTTAGCTAAAGAATCTAAATCAACAGCATAAACATTTTCATTTCTTAAAGCAGAAAATACTAAAACATTTTTAGAGTTACAAACATTGCAAGAATCATTTTCAAATTTAACATGAAAACCATCATCACATAACTGAGAAATGCTTAATAGGTTATATTTAAGTCCATCAACAAATAAAACTTTAGAAATCAAAATTGAATCAGTGTTACCAATCTGGCCTAGGCCGATGATTTTCCCTTTTGAGTTATCACCAAAGGTGACAAAGCCTCCATCAACTTTTATTAGGCTCTTGAAGCAAGAATAATCTCCAGTCATGTGTCTTGAGCACCCACTGTCTAAATACCATATCTTCTTGTAACAGCTCTTCAAGCAGGTCTCCTACAAAACAGGTTTAGATGAAAGATGATTTTGGTACCCAGATCTTCTTGGGTCCAGACAGGTTAGCCAATAACACTTTAGGTACCCATATTTGTCTAATGGGTCTCATATAATTTGTAGAAATAACATCCTTTGAAAGATAAACCTTATTAGATTCATAACTATGAATATAGCTGGATGAGGCATAAGAAGTTCCAGAATTAACTATCTTCTGTCCAGATTTAGGAATGAATCTAGTTTTGGCAACTTTCCTTTGTCCAGGTTGGTATCCTATACCAGTAGTGTATCTAGGTGCAACTTGCTTTCCTAGCATTTGTGTTAGAGTATTTTTACCATTGGTGAACTTCTCTAAATCTTTCTTGAGTTTCTCATTAGACAATTTCAGTTCAGTATTCTCTTTAAGCAGCTGAGCATTCTTTTCTGCTTCTATATCCAGATCAGATTTATGCTTAACATTTAAAGCATACTGTTTCTTTAGACCTTTATATTTATCTTTAAGCTCATTACATGTTTCTTCTAGCATGTCACAGTATTCAAACAATTCAGATTTTGACATGTTTTCTGAGTCAGAATCTTCTCCAGAATAGTATGAATTAAAAGCAGGAGTCTCTGATGTTACCTCAGAAGTGTTTGTCATGAAACACATGTTGGCCCGATTCTTTTCAGAGTCTGAAGATTCAGCTTCACTTGTGCTGTCTTCTGAAGCACTCCAAGTAGCCTTCATAGCTTTCTTAAACTTATTGTCCTTATATTCATATTTCTTTTTATATTTCATCTTTGGACAGTCGGCTTTAATGTGTCCTTTTCTCTTGCACTCATAGCAGACAACATCATCTGATTTGTCATTCTTCTTCCAGTCCTTTTTCCATTTGCCTTGTTGGTCATACTTTCCCTTGTAATTTGGTTTCCTAAAAAATTTCTTTTTCCTATAGAACTTTTTGAATCTCCTGGCTATTTGAGCCATCTCATCATCGCTGTCAGAATCATTCTCACTTTCCTCACTGCTTGTACTTTCATTGATAGCTTGAAGCTTTTCCTTATCCTTATTCTTTGAGGTTGTAGTCTTGAAGGCAATAGACTTTCTTGCAGGTTCATTGTCTTCCTCTTTGTTCACTTTAAGCTCTTCTTCATACATCATCAGCTTGCCAATTAGTTCCTTGACAGGTAGAGCACCAATGTCACAGGATTCTCTAATGGAGACAGAGGTTCCTCTCCATCTTTCAGGTAGACATCTCAAAATTCTCATAATTTGTTCCTTTGCTGGAACATCCTTTCCCAGAGAGGTCATTGTGTTGACAATTTCATTGAACCTGAGATACATATCAGAAATGGGTTCATCAGGTTTCATCTTAAAATTATCATACTTAATAGTATAGGTATTCAATCTCATCTCCTTAACATTAGTTGTTCCTTCATGAGAAACAGCTAAGGTATCCCAAATTTCATATGCAGTTTTACATGCAGAAATTCTATTAAACTCTTCATCTCCTAGAGCACAGTACAGAGCATTCATAGCTTTACAATTGTTATTGTAAGCAGTCTTTGTAGGTTCATCCCAAGTAGATCTAGCAGTAGTGGGAATTTTGTATTCAGATTCAATAGCAGTCCAAATATCAAAACCTATGCTTTCTAGATGAATTTTCATTTTCAGTTTCCACTGAGCATAATTAGTTCCATTGAAGAAAGGTGGCCGGTTGGTAGCAGCACCCTCAAGTCTATTATCCATGATATTACAAAAAGAATTTTAAAGAGATAAAAATTTAGAAATAACAGAAATTTTAAGAACTTTAAAATACAACTAAAATCACAGTTCAAAAGCAGAGCACTTTTAGAAAGTATTTACTTCCTCTGATACCAAGTGTTGGTCGGAGTGGACACTCAAGAGGGGGGTGAATTGAGTTCCAATCAAAATTTTCTGTTAAAAACAATTTCTAATAAAATCCCCCAATTTCAAAAATCAATTAAACTGTAGTGAATTTATATAGAATATAAAGGTTCAATTAGCTTCTCAAAGATTGATTAATTCTCAGTTAACTTAATCTTATGATTAAATTAACTTTTGAAACCAATTTACTGATTTATAATAAATATAAACACTTGCGAATTTAATTATCAAAGTAGCTTTGAAGATAGATTATATTTCAAAGTAATAGCAGCGGAATATGAAATAAATATGTATAGTATGGATATAGTATAGCTATAAACACAGAGAAGTAACCAAGAGGTTCAGTCTCAAGCCGAGACTTAGTCCTCTCAAAAGTTTATATAAAAGTGATCCACACCCTGGATCGGGGTTAACAACAGTGAGCACACTGTCCAGGTCACAAGACCTCTACCACAGTTCTACGTGGGAAAACAAACAACAGCAGCCAGCTGTCCAGGTCACAAGACCTCTACCACTATCCACAGTGGGAAGTGAAGTGTAAAAAGTTTGCTGAGGATTTACAGATCCTCCAGTGAAAGTACAGGAGTCAGTGTGTGTGTTTAATACAGCAGATAACACACACTGCTCAAAATGTAGAATAAATAAATCACAGAGCAGAGATGTAGAGTTTAGAAATGGCTCTAGTGATTTCAGTGTAGCACTGGACTCGTTTTGGAATTAATCAGAAGTGATTCTGAGTCCTCTTCTCGATTTTGTTTGAGAAGCAGAGTGTCGTATGCTTCAGGTTCACAGGCAGTGAGATGTAGTCGATGAAGCTCTTCAATGATCTATTGTATGCACACCACTCTTCTTGTGTAGGCTTGATTGTATATTTGATTCTGTCTTGCTTGGTTCTTCTTGTATGTACAGAGCTCTTCTCGAGTATGTCGTATGCTCCCTTGTCTCTGTGTGTGTTGTCTCACACTTCTTCGCAGCTCTATATATCTTTTTCAGCAGAGTCTTCTTGTATTCATATCACGTGCTCCGTAGGATAGAAAAGGTTTCCTTTCCGCAGGTACGAGGTACGGTTTCCTGACATCCGACAGCCTTTATTAATTAATTGTCAGTGTATTAAAATATAACTAATATGACCATTGGTTAGAATAAATAAAGATAAAGATAAAGAAATTCAAACAGTTGTTTATGACTGTTCAAGAGATCGGTAGGTCATCAGCATTAGAGTAAAGATCGGTGACTCAGATAGATCAGCATCGGTCTGTCATCTGATCGGTGAGTCATTTTGATCAGCATCGGTCTGTCATCTGATCGGTGAGTCATTTTGATCAGCATCGGTGAGTCCTTGGATCGGTGACTCATTTGCATCAGTGACTCATTTGCATCGGTGACTCATTTGCATCGGTGACTCATTTGCATCGGTGACTCATTTGCATTGGTGACTCATTTGCATCGGTGACTCATTTGCATCGGTGACTCATTTGCATCGGTGACTCATTTGCATCGGTGAGTCATTTGCATCAGTGACTCTGATGGATCGGTGAGTCTGATTGATCAGTGACTCAGATGGATCGGTGAGTCTGATGGATCGGTGACTCAGATGGATCGGTGAGTCTGATTGATCAGCGACTCTGATGGATCGGTGAGTCTGATGGATCGGTGACTCAGATGGATCGGTGAGTCTGATGGATCGGTGAGTCTGATTGATCAGTGACTCTGATGGATCGGTGAGTCTGATGGATCGGTGACTCAGATGGATCGGTGAGTCTGATTGATCAGTGACTCAGATGGATCGGTGAGTCTGATGGATCCAGAAGGCTTCCAAACATACTTTGTAAGTTAATAAGCATAGTTAAAAAACATGATAACTGATTCATTCATAGATTGGAATTATGTTTATGGGACATCAAACCAGATTAAGCATCAATGAGTTGTGATGATTTGTGATTATTAAAACATCAGTTATAAACATGAAATCAGCAATCTTCCAGAGGGCTCAACAAATATCATAACTAGAGTAGTAGTGTATCATGAATATGAAGTACATCAACCTTTTTCCCTCCTCCTTGATGCATGCCCCCACTGTAATCCTCCCCACAACATAGACATGTCACATCCCTCCTGAATACACTTGGTCCATCACCTAGTGCACTAACAGAACTCCGACCATCACAACCTGTGCATATCTACTCACATGGAATTGAGAGTGGGGAAGAGTGGGTAGTTATCCATACATCCTCATCACAAGGATATTGGGAAAACACCATCTATATGAATATATGTGCGTTGACATATATTTCTTGATGTGGATGGGGTGTGCATAGAAATAACAAGGAATATAAAAGTATATATATATATATATAATCCACACATAAGACCAACACATGGGTTAAAAAAAAAACACTAGCCAACTCACAACACTAACACTTTCACTACTAACACTAAATAAATAAGATTAAAAAAATACACATTCCACATCTCACACCACTAACCAATTACATTATCTATCCCATTCATTTCATTATTTACCAACAACCTCATTTAACTATACAAACCATCATTAATTTTTTCATTAACAATTTCCAACCCTTTAACCAAACCATTGAAATCCATTTTAAAAATTATTAACCTATTAATCCATCACTACCTGGGCATATAGAATAATGAAACCACACCTCATAAGTATCTCATCATTCCCATCATACCATCACCTCACTGTCCCAAAAGAACTAACAAGAAAACCATCACCTATCTGCCCTAAAATCATGATGAAACAAACTATCACATTACCGCCCCAAAAGCACAAAAAAACAAACCATCATCTCACCATCCCAAAAGAACAACCAAAAAAACCATACATCATCCCAAACCTCACCACAACCATACATTTCCACACCACAAGAACAATCAAACATCACAACACATCCAAGACCGTTTTATAGATTTAGAAAAAAAAATATTATCAAATTTCACTTAATTTTAGGGATGTTATCACACAATCCATAAATACAGGGGAAAGTATTTCATTATCCAAATATAAGTGGTTAACCAATTTCCATTTTTAGTTGATATCATAATAACATGAAACAAGGTTTCCATATCACAACAACTATAGCACAATAAATAGATCCAAAAATCCATGATTTTTAGTGGGGTATTCAGACTGTATAAATACAACATCATAATATTATCAAATGCATAAAATAATGTGAATAATTCCCCTTTCACCCTTCAATATCAATTAACCAATTATTTATCTTTAATTAATCTTGAAAAACCATCCCTTATATATAAAAAATATAAATATCCTCCACATGATACAAAAAAGTGTAAAATGAGGTATTAACAACCTCAAATAAGTTTCTCCAACTCACTACACACTATAGGGTGAAGTATAAATGCCCATAAACCAAAACCAGACATAAAACCCATAGATCAACCTACACTTCATCAAGGGTTATAAAAAACTCATCCTATCTCACAACCCAAACCAAAAATTCCCCACTGAAGTGGATCTATAAAGAAGAATGGAAGTAAAACCATAGGAAAGAGAGGATAACTCACCACATATCACCAACAAGAATTTATTGGAACCAATGGATTGAATAAGTATTAATAGGGATAGATTATCTCCTTAGGGTGCCTAGGGTTCCTCCAAAATGAGATAGAGGGGGATACGATTGAATGAAAATGAATAATATAATCAAACCTTTTTATAACCTAAAGCTTGAAACTTTCACATCATGTAACCCATTCACGATGTGAATTCCCTTATTTCGAACATCCATAGAAATTCACATAATCTTAGCCTTTATTTAATTACACATCATGAATTAAATTCAGATTGTGAATACATTTCATGAGTTTCCCCTCATCCATATACAGTTTATAAATCTGGTCTACTATACAAGCTGTGAACCGCTAATTCATTTTGCGTACCCCTTTCATGACATGAATTTCTGACTGCAGCTCTACTGCACGTCCATCCACCATGGAACCTCCTCAAGCCTCCTCCTAAACACCCCAACACTAAAAACCAACAAAGTACCTATATGTGAAGGCACTGAAAATTACATCAAATACCTCTCAAATGATTATCACCCTTGAGAATCCAAAAACAAGCCCAAAATAATGGGGTCTAAAAAATCACCCCATGAGATAACTCTAAAGGACCTCATTACTCATCAATGCCACCATCAACAAAACATGCCAACCAAAACACCCATGAAACACAATACAAATCCAAAAATAACCTCCTCTCAACCAAATACACAACCACATCACCACAAAACCACTTAATGTCCATGAAACCCAAAACAAAAACCACTATAACCAAAAATTGCACCACACTGAACACATGAATCAGGGAATTATATCCTCTATTTGAAGATACTATCCACTCCAGGCGTTACTAACTCACCTTCATAGGTTTAATTGAATTTTATTATAATTCATCTCTATTAGGAATCATGTACTCCCTATTTCTTATGTCAGAACTTTATCATACATCACATATAAAAAAATAGCAAAATATCATAAAACATCCAGGTCTAAACATCACATTGACATGAATTTACAAAAAAAAAACAAGCTCAAAACAACTCTGAGTACTTATCATGCATCTGCAACTCATGTTCTCAAGTACTCTCTTTCATGCCACAACACCTCCAAAACATACGAACCAAGGGAATGGTCCATCCACATAGGGTCTTCTCTTTGAGATCCTAGATCTCCACTGGATACTTCAAGAACGTCATATGATCCTCAATATCTATCTATCCCAATCTAATTACATGGGAGTAATAATGAAGATACCGATGAATCAGAGAGATATGAAAAAAATCATAGATACTATCTATCCATGGTGTAAATTCCAATCGATATTCTATCTCTCTAACTCATCGAAACATAAAAATGGCCCCAAAAAACTTGGGAGAAAGCTTACTCCTCTTCCAAAACTCTACTTCCCACATCAAGTGGAAACCTTCAAGAACACATGGTCCCCAACATAAAAATACAAGGGCATCCTTATATTATTAACATAAGACTTATTCCGAGCCTGCACTACTTTTATCCTCTCAAGAACAAGTTTAAACTTCTCCTTTGTTCTCTGTACCACATCGGGATGAAGAACTACTACCTCCCCATCATTTTCCTAGAAAAACATAGAATGACATGAAGTCCCATACAAGAACTCAAATGGGGCCATGAAGATGGATGAGTGATAACTATTTCTATAAGAAAACTAAAACAAGGTAAAGTGTTATGTCCATGATCCAGAAAAGTCTAAGATGCATTCCTGCAATATATCCTCCAATGTATGGATGGTCTTATACATCTTCTAATTTTGTCTGAGGGTGGAATGTAGTGATGAGGAATAAATGAGTGCTAAAAGTATGCTACAATCCCCTCAAAACTCATGAGGTTAAACATGCATACTGATATGAGACAATGGACCTTGGAACTCCATGGAATTGCACCACCTCATCCTCATACCTCTTATCAAAAGTATACACTATGCTTTAATCCTTGATCACTAAGAAGTGGGATTATTTTTTCAATTAATCCATGATCATCCAGATAGCATCACAAAATCCCTAATCTCTAGGTAACCCTATGACAAAATCCATCAATATTTGATCCCATTTTCACTCAGGAACATCAAAAGGCTGTAACAAACCTCCATGAACATGATGCTTGACCTTTACTTTCTAGAAAACCAAACAATTCACCACAATATTCTCTATCACCCATTTATTACCGAGTAACCAAAACTACATCCTTAAGACATTGTACATATTAGATATTTCTGAGTGTACCACCGAATGTGAGATATAAAACTAAAAAAGGAATCCATCATAAATTTCTACTGGAACAAACATCTAACCACAAAACAATATCTAGTTTTGATCATCATCCAACTATACCTCTGAAGCATCACTATGACCAACACGATTACGTATGACCTATTACTCTAAATCTCCCCACTGAGAGTCCACCACTTTCTACATTATAGAATAATTCACCATCATCTAAAGAAATCCTCTACCATAAACCACCATTGCATCTAAGTGAAAGGTTTCCAAATCCTCCATCACTCTCCAAACATCCCTAAACTCCTGAAAAATATCCTTCCATGAATTTATTCTCAAGGTTTCTCCCACAAAATTCCTTTTTTTGAGATTTAGGAGATCTCAAAATCACAATCCATAATAAAATCTATCCAAACCCTATTTCATAAACTCATTTCACAATGAGAAAATATATAACTCAAGATATTGTGATCTGTGAAGACCACAAAGCGCTCCCCAATGAGGTAATGCCACCACAAATTCAATGAAAACATAACTATTGATAGCTCTAGATCATGGGTGAGTTAGTTACACTAGTGGGGATAAAACTTCCTAGATATATAAGATAAAATTACCATCTACTGCATTAACAATGATCCCAATCCCATATAGAAAGTGTCATAAAATACCTCAAACATCACACTCTCCTCAAGAAACTAAAGCATTGGAGCACTAACTAACTTCCTCTTCAGATAACTGAATTCCTTCCAAGTTAATGTTGTCAATAGGGATATAAGTCAAGATAAATTATGAATAAACCTCTGATAATATATCATGAGACCAAGGAATCTATGAACCCTCACCATGTTCTTAGGTACTACCCAAGAAACAACTACCTCAACCTTTGATGGGCCCGCTACCACACACTACTCAGACACCACATTCCTGAGGAAATTCACCTCTCATGTCTAAAAATTACACTTGGAAAACATTCCATAGAGCTGGTGCTGTTGAAGAACCTTCAAGAAAACTCTGATATGATCCAAATTCTCCTCCTCTAACTTTGAGTAGATCAACATGTCATCAATGAACATGGATATGAATTGGTTCATGAATTTATGGAACATGGAGTTCATGAGTCCCATGAACACATTTGGTGAATTTGTGACACTGAAAAACATGAATACAAGATGAAAGTTCCCATACCTTCATCTGAAGGTAGTATTTTGGATATCTCCCACCTTCACCCTCAATTGGTGATATCCAGACTACATAACAATCTTAGAAAACCAACTTTCCCCTCTCATCTGTTAAAAAATACCATCTATCCTCATAAGAGGGTAAAGGTTCTTGATTGTTACCTGATTCAATATTTTATAGTCTATACACAACCTCAAACTACCATCCACCTTCTTGGAGAACAACACTAGAGCACCCCATGGAGACACTCTAGTCTAGATAAAACACTTCTACACCAGATCATATATTTTCATCCTCAACTCCCTCAACATAGATGGTTCCATATAATAAGGATCCATCAACGGAGAAGCACTAGGCTACAAGTCTATCCTGAACTCAACATCACATCAAGGGGGTAGTGTCATAAAATACTTAGGGAAAACATCCAAAAACTCCCTAAAAATCCTATGTAACCCACTATCACAACTCCCACTAATTACACTAATAAATCACCAATCAAATAAATAAGGGGATCTGCATTCTGATTTCCAACCTGATAACCCCTCTTGCCAATGAAAATCAAATGCTGTCCATTCACATCTAAGAAAATGAATCTCCTATAGAAGAATTAAATAACATCATACATTAAATGCAACCAATTGATGCCTAGTATGACACCATATAGATGCATCTATAGAAAGAAAATATCCCGATGAGACTGATGTGGACCCATCATCACTCTATAACCTCATCACACATCAAACAAGCTAGACAAGCCTACAAATAGAATATTCAACACCAAGGGAACAAGAAACCTATATATGTGTAGTACTAGAGCACAAAATAGATAGGGTTCAATAAAGTAGTGCAAATATTCTAAATCAAATAATGAATAAACAAGGGTAGATGAAAACTGAGCATACCTCGAATTATATCTTCCCCCTCTAGTGTTGCTTCCTCCACTACGTGCAACTGATCACACCTAGCTATTCTACCTCTATATTAATAAATACCTCCACAACCACACTCAGGTCAAGGTATTTGAACATGAGGAACATCCTGAGGTTATCCACTTTATCTCCCTTCAATAGAGCATAAGCCTACTACCCATGTTGTTGAAATGGTCGCACTAGAAACTACTGCTAAGGATGGAACTAATCCAGTCTGTCTCCACCAAATTGACTTCAAATAACCACTAGGAACTAATTATAGTGATGTCCACAAATAAAAATTATAAAAAAACTATCATGATATCGCCAGGAAAAGTTCAGAAACCACTGAACCAGAAGGATGGAAGGTAAGTTGCTGAGGTCGACTCCCCACTCATTAAAACCTCAAAGGTCCTGGTGCCTGAGACCTACCACTAACAACCCTATTCCATGAGGAACCATAATGATTCCCCTCTCATGGTAAACTTCCTCATTATTATATCCATTTGATCACCTTAAACTTTTTATGAACCACCAGATATATTGTAAATGTAAAAGGAGAAAATGCATATAGGATAGAAGGAAGAAGTGCCTCTTCAAGACAACTCACATGAGACTCCTCATCTGGAAAAAGATCTAAGGAAAAATGAAGAAGGTCCTTCAAATTGATTCTCAAATACCTCACTAACATATTCCACTACTGAAGAGAAATAATCTCCTACCTCTTCATTTCCTTCATGGTTGTTGAAAGTAACTCTTCCCAAAACTCTTTCTGAAAGTCGACCCACAAAACATCTTCCTCCTTATGATCACCCAGATAAAACATCCACCATTGACTCACAAATCTCAAAATTTGAATAAATACCAAAGGAAACTGGTATCCCACCAAGGAATAGATAAAACTAAAAGTGATATTGAGCTCCTCCAGCCAGTTATCTATCTCTACATTTGAAACATTTCCCTCACAGTTCCCCAAATCTCACTACTAAAAAGTGAAAACATCCTCTATCAAGCCTCATCCTCCTCTATTGGATCAAATCTAAGATATTAAATCAGATCATCCTACTAAACATCAACTTCTGGGGCTAATTAAGAATGCCATCTAAGATACATAGATGAAAATAAAACAAGAATTTCCTAATCCTGATATTTTATAATTTTATTTTGATTTAATTTAATTAACATTATTCATTTTAATCTCCCCAAAACAATCAAAATAAAATTTGAACATAAGTCATCATGATACATGTACCTCTCCTAGGTCTCTAACCTAAAAATAGTTACACCTCACTTAGTCATTCAATAATCTCAGAGTCCATGTAATGGATCATGGTGGGGGGGACCTAAAATTCTATTTCCTGGCCGGTCTCCCTGGTCTATGTCACACACCAAGTTCAACTGATACTATTTTCATTCAAACCCATGAAATCCTCATTATAAATAACTCTAAACTCTATCCTATATCTCAACCATAACATCTAATTCTACTCTATCATGACTCCCTCCCTTCAAAGTTACTGCAATGATGGGAGTGGGATAATAAACCTCGAGCCCTGCCTCTACTAGGCCCTATGTTGGAGACTAACACCAAGGGTATACAACTCTCATAAAATTGGAGTCATTAACATATATAATAATACCAAATTAGGATATAAGATGAATAATCCATAGTAAAATCCATGAAATAACATAAAAAGAAACCAAAACCATCCCATAATGTATATATAAATAAAATAACTATACATAAAAGTCTTCAAATGTAAATACCTAAAAGAAAATATAAAGCAATGACACAATAATTTTAAAAAAATACCCAAGTTATTACTATCCATAACGATCCAAATTATCCTCCTAGAAACCTAAAAAACAATATATATATATATATATATATAGGATGATCATACAAGTATGCTCAGTATTAAAACCAAAGTCTCTCATGCACATGTGAAAGTAGCATACTAATGCACCCATGAGAAAACAACAAAACCAAAAACACCGAAATAGGTCAACTACACATCCCAACTTCAATAAGGAACACTCACCAAATAACTCAATCCAAGTATAATAACATAATAAGAAGCATATTAATAAAGGGTTCCCAAAACCGCTTTTCCATTGATTTTTCTCTTTCACACCCCAACATCGTACGTCCTAGAAATCCCATATTTTCTGAATAACATATACCCCCACCCAAAAAGCATGGTCACATCACATAACGCCTATATCATGGTCACATCTCGTATCACACACAGACACCTAGGCCATCACGTCACAACCACTACCATAACCAAGTTGTAAGGTCTTGTGAACATGAAGAAAATAAATATTGTACCTTCCTCCTACCATGCATGACCCTCACCATAATCTTCCCCATAGCATGATCATATCTCATCCTCCTCAAAGACACCTAGAACATCACCTAGTGCACTAACAGACCTTAGTCCATCCTATCCTTTTCATATATACTCACTTGTAATAGAGAGTGAAGAAGAGTGGGTAGCCAACCATCCATCCTCATCATTGGGATGTTGGTAAAAACACCCATCGTATGAAAATAAGGGTGTCGACACATATTTCTTGATGAATGTGGGGTTTGTATAGAAATCACAAGGAATATACAAGTATGTACACACACACACAGATATATATAAGCCACACACAAGCCCAAACTATGGGTTCACAACAAAACACTAACCAAATCACAATAATACCACCTTTTCTACCACCATTAAATGCATAAAACCAAAAAATCCACAAGCTATAACTCACACTACCAACCAATTCTATTATCCAACCCATTCATTTAATTATTTACCAAAAATTGTATTTAACCACACAAACCATCATTTATTTGTTCATTAATCATTTCCACCCCATTAACCAAATCTTCCCAAACCATTTTAAACATTATTAACTAGTTATTACATCACTAACTGTGCATTTAGAACAATGGAATCACACCTCAAAAGCATCTCATCATCCCCATCATACCATCGCCTTTCCACCTCAAAATCACTACCAAACAACCCTCACCTTTCCACCCCAAAAGCACGACCAAACAAAGTATCAACTAAACTTCCAAAATCCTGGCCAAACAAACCATATATCACCCCACACCACATTTTAACCACATATATCCACCCTAAAAGAACAACCACACATCAAAACACATCAAAGAACATTTTAAAGATTTAACAAAGGGAATATTATCACATTTCACTTTATTTTAGGGATCTTATTACACAAGATATAAATCCAAGGGAAACCATTTCATTATCCAAATATAAGTTATTAGAAAATTTCCATTTTGGGGTGATATCATAAAAAAATTTCATAAGGCTTCCATATCACAACATTAACAGTGCAAGAAAAGGCTCCCAACAACCACGATTTTTAGTGGGGAATTCAACATATGCAAACACAACATTATAAACATATTAATGTTGTAAAAGCGTGATAATAATTATCCTTAGCACCTTAAATTTCAATTATCTAATTATTTATCTTTAATTAAGCTAGTGTAACCATCCCCCATAGATAAAAAAGATAAATACTCTTCTACATGATGCAAAAAAGTGAGAAATAAGGGATTACCTACTTCAAAGAATCTTTGAAAACTTTGAGAGCACCATAGGTCAAATGAAAAACAACCACAAACCAATATCATATGAAAACCCATGGATAAACATACACCATATTAAGGGTTATAGAAAAAATATCCCAACTCACAACCCAAACCAAAACTACACCACCGTAGTGGATATCCAAAGAAAAATAGAAGGAAAACCATGAGAAAAAGAGGAGAACTCACCACATATTTCAAATGGGAATCCACCATTAAAAATGTATCTAAGTTATAGGAATAGGGATATAAGATCTCCTTGGGGAACCTAGGTTTCCTCCAAAGCGATATAGAGGTGGATATGTCCGAATGAAAAAGAATGATCAACCCTTTACAACCTGGATCCAAAATATTTCTCATCATGTAGCCCATTAATGAAGTAAATTATTATATTTAAAACTTTATTAAAATTCACATAAATTCGGCCTTTATTTAATTTTACATCATGACTTATGTTCATTACATGAATCCATTTCACATGTTCCCCCTCAGCCACATACAATCTGTGAAACTGGTCGACTACACATGATGTGAGCCACCAATTCATTTTTTGTATCCCTTTAATGATGTGAATTACCCACTACATATTTTTTTATACCTCCAAACACCATAGAACCTCCTCAATGATCCTTATAAACACCTCCAACATCCAAAATAGACAATTTAATGGGATGAGAAAGCACAAGATGTTACATAAATTTTTCTAATTTTGTGAATGAAATTTGGAAAAATGGATTACATATTTGGAATAAGAATAATTAATATTAGATAATAATATCAACTTAATTTTTGATCAAAATGAATAGTAAAAACAATAAAAATTAATTACCATGGTTAAGGTTAAAATAGGTCCATCAGGTGTTAAACAAAAAATAAAAGGGAAAAAATGACCTATAAACTTTCCCAAATCATATTTCTGGACATATTTTGACCTTATCTCATATAAATTTATATAATTATCCATTTTTTAGCCTTGTTTAATGTTTAAAACATGGTTACACATTTTTATTTTAAAAAATTCGAAGTGCGTCCTATCCTCCACTTATAAAAGGGTACACCCTCTCCACTCCCCTACACACTTAGAAAACCATTTGGTTCATCCAATACCTACCCAAATACATTATTTACTTCCTCATAACATTAAATATTTATTATTTTTATTATTAAACCCTCATTATAAGTATTTAGGTGTAAAACTAAAGGAGTTCTCTGAAGAAGAGGTATAATCCTTAACTATGCGTTTTCATTTTGTTTATTCCTCTAACTCCTTCAAATATTCTTCAAACATGATGATATAATAACATAAATATCTCCCATATATTGATATTTTATTATTTTAATGGAGTTACCAAAATATATATCCTCTTCCATCAAGTGGGTAATGAATCCATCGGTCATGTGTATGACGAACCACTACCTCATGAACCGATGTAATATATTTTCCATCACCATCTATCATAGATGGAGATAATGATAAATGTAATGTTTATATATGATATTAATGATATTATTATAATTATTAATTTATAATATAAAATCTAAATTTTTTACCTTCCAATCTATTTGAAAATGATAATGTTACTTGTGCGTACATGTGGACTACCGCATCTATGAAGCGATGTGATATGTTTTTTCATTATATTTTGACATATATGTTAATAAGGATAGATTAAATGAAAATATATAATATATATTAAATAATAATGAATATGTAAAGGGTAATTAATATTTACTTTTATTTTGTTCCATCCATCAAGAAAATGGAAACAACGTTCATGTATACATATGACCTATCATCTTCATGAACGGTGTAATTCATTTTCCCATCTAAAACTTTTATGGATGAATCTAAAAACATATATCATGTATATATATTATATTTATATCATGGTTAAAATTATCTATATGATTAAAACATGATAAAAGTAAAATTAATAGAAATACCAAACCAAAACATATAAGAAAGAAAAAGCATTTATCACTCGAAATAGTGATTTTAACAAAGAATTATTAATAAATGGGTGACAATATGTCATAAGTAAATAATATTTTGTATGATACACGAGTATGGCTCAAAAATAGTTTTATAATAAACATATATTTATTATAAACATGGTTACAACATGTATGAATGATGTTGAGACTTAAGGTAAGGAATTTTTGTCGCACTTTTATTTTCACAGGACACATGCCATATTCACAACTTGTTTATTTTGTGTGGTGTATATACTGATAATGAATATATTTTATGATACTTATCATGATAATTATTTGGATTTATATATCTATTAAGTTTATTTATTTCATGGGGATTATGATTTAAAATTTATTTAAGTGGTCAAGGTTTTATGTTATAATCTCATTGCTTATATGAAGGGTATGATTCTCAAATGTTATTCTCATATTCCAATACCCTTATGCTCATGTTATATTGATATCTACCATGTTTAAACTTAATGGTTACCTAAGATCACCATTTATTATGTTTCCATTACCCTGTTTATGAAGAAAGGAATTATATATGATATATATAATAAGTTTTCTAGTATTGAAGAACTTAGAGGGATATGATATAGTTCACTTATAAACAATTTTTTAATGTATCCAAGTTTCCAAAGGCACTATACCTAAGAAAATAGAATGGATAATTATGTTATGTAATTAATATTAATTTATTTAGATGTGATATCCATGTATAAAAAGTATGGGTCACTGTAGTAACCCAACATACAAACCCTATCAGCGAGTATGATGTGTCAAGCAATATTATTTCACCCTTGGTCTCCACACACTTCATTGCTTAAAAAAATGTCCCATATTTGGTAATCCCACATAGAAGTTCCAATCCATTTGGAGGATTCTTGATAAGTGGATGTGTGATATACCACCTCTATGGTTCTATCATAGTGCCACTCAACACTAGGACTTCTAACTTCTTCTCAAGAACTGACCTGTACTTTAGCTTTATACTTGTATTCCTCATATACCATCCCTCTCTTATATTATAGCCTTGTCAAAATTTAAGGCCACTTTTTTCCCAATCACATATATTTATTCTTATTTTTTTTATTTTTTCTCTAAAATAAATCAAATTCATACAAAAAAAATCAAAAAATAAAAATAAAAATAAGGCATGAATAACTCGTTTTCTAAAAAAAACCAATGAAAAAATATATTTATTATGGAGATATCGACACCACTATTTTATATTTCACTTTAATCTTATAAAATAATGAATATTTTTCAAACTATGTTGGTATTATTGAGGAATTTTTTTTGTTTTGATCCCAATTATCCATGGACCTACCATATTTATAACCTTATTTTTATGCCCATAATATCCATAAAATACCATTATAGGTTAGAACATTATAATAAAAATCATCCTTTCAACCATAATTTTTTAGTAATTGAATTATTTTTATATTGAGATTCATGAGGGAGATTTGTGATACATGAAAGTTCCCAAATATAATTCAATGTAATAGAATATGTAAAGTTTCTATTATTATTTAATGATTATTTTTTATATGTGAGGATTCCATTGAAAAGTGGGGAGGTGATTCAAAGTTGATTTACATTATGATTATATAATTCCTATATTATTTTAGAAGAATTTAAATATTGGTTTGTATCTTGAACATATTGATGAACACTCATACTCAATATATTATCTCATTACAATTATTTCAATTAATTTCATGATAAGACCAAATAGGGGAAGTTTTTTTGGTGTGAGATTTGTTCTGTATGCAATTTACATTGGAAAAAATTAAAAAAGTAGAGAAAAAGAGGTAGAAAATTATGTCATTATTCTTGAATACGAATGTTTAGAATAATTGAGAGAAGTGGAGGTTTATGGGACCTAATTTTTCTTAATGTGAGAGTGAGGTTTATTTTTTCATGGGATTAAATATAATATCATGTATTGTGCTTAAATAATTCAAACCCCCTTTTTCCATATTTAGTTTTTAATGATTACATTATGAAAAACCCACCTTCATTATTAGAACCATTTGAACTTTATTAGATAGTATTCATGACTATTGTGATTTTATAATTATTAAGTGGTGATTGAGATATTTTATAAGCTTATAGATATAATGTGTTGACTTGAGATTAAGCACAAATTAAATTTTTTATTGATCTTGTGCAAAACAGTGGGATTTTGTGAAATTAAATTTTTTCAAATAAATTTGAACCTTTCTATATCTTGTGTGACACAAAAAACTAATTTTTTATTGTGTTACAAGTAACAATGATTTTATCTTGCATTACACACAACATTATGTTTAAAATAAACATGAAATACTATTAAAATATTATTATATGATAGTTATCACCTATCCATTGGAATGATGGGTATGATTAGAATTAAATAAATTATGAAAATATATGGTTTAAAAATGTATATATAATGAATTATTTGGTGACCAATTAGTTAGAAATGAGAATAATTTTTTTTAAATAAAGGAAATCATTTTATAAAAACTATTTTTTTGACATAAATGTATTTTACCTCAAAAAATTAAGATTAAATTTTGGTGAATAATTTTAATGAAATTTATATATTATATATTCAATAAATTTTTTTAACATTCATCTGATGTGTTTTCTAGACAAGAGACGAGAATAAATCCATTTTTTTAAACTGTAATTTCTAAAAAAATAATTCTATCAACTTTGGCGCACTTATTTTAAAATTAGTTTTCACCAATTTTAGAAAATTTATTTGAAAAAATAAATTAAAATATTTAAATTTTAATACCAAAATTATCTTAGGATATTTTTTTTTGTGTTTTTATAAAAAGTTTAATTTTTGGATTAGTAGTGAAAATATTGAATGTTAATTAAAAGATGCCTTTTGGTTTAATTTATTTATAAATTTAAATTATTTTAAATTTGTTTTAAATTAAAAGTATTTCAAATATAAATCCATTAATTCAATTTAGGTAATTGTAATAAATTTCATATTGAAGATAGTTATATCAACATTGTAAATTTTTGAACTTTTTCTCTTTAAAAGCCATTTTTCTCATCACATCCATGAGATTTATTTTAAATTAAATTTTGAAAATTATGTGATTTTAATTTAGAAAAATGTATTCCATATTTAAAATAATAATTATTTATATTATCTAATAATTTCATATTAATTTTTACCATAATGAATAGTGAATGAAGTAAAAATTAATTACCGTATTTGAGGTAAAAATGAGTTTAATGGGGGGTAAAATTGAAAAGATATGGGTAAAAGTGACCAATAAACTTGTTTGAAAAATATTATCAAGAAATATTTAGACAATTAAACCTACATGGTTATATAATTGTCCATTTTGGTCTCTAGTTACATATTAAAAATATTGGAGCACTCAATTATTTTCAAAAATGGAAAGTGTGTCCTCTTCCCCACTTATAAAAGGCCACCCACTCTCCTTTATTATTCACACCGTAAAACCATTTTGGTTTTTCCAAGACCTAAAAAAATAACTTCCAAATTCCCACCCCTAATCCTATAAGCTTTAGTTTGGACATAAATCCAACCAAGGAAGGCTTTAAGTGAAAACCTAAGTGGATGCCCAAATAAGAGGTAACATTCATCAATGAGAGTTTTTTATTTATTAAAACACACCATTAAATTATTTTTATACCATTATTATATAATAAACTCAATATATTACATATACATATATTTTTTTATGTTAAGTTCATAAAATACAATCATCTCTAATTCCATCAAATGAGTTATAAAATCATTGTTTGTGTGCACGACAGACTATCACCTTACGAACTGATGTCATTTGTTTTTCCATTAACACATCTAAAGGATATCTGTAATTATGGATTTACTATATATATATATATTATATTTATTACATTTTTATTATTATGTAATTATTATATCACACATAACTTTATACTCTACATTTTGTGAGAATATGATAATGTCACTCGTGTGTACAGAGGACTACCATCCTGTGAAGCAATGTGATTCATTCAGGATTTACGTGAAATTTATTAAGGATGGTTTTAATAAAAATATATGATATATATTAAATCATTTTTAATGATAATATATAATTTAAATTTATTTCTTTCAATCTAATAAGAAAATGGATACATCGTTCATGTGTATGTACGACCTACCATCTCCATGATCTGTGCATTTCATTTTCTATCTCTAAATATTATAAATAACTCTAAATAATTATATAATGAATATATATTATATTTATATAATGGTTAATATTACAGATATTATTAAACCATCATCAAATTATGAGGATAAAAAATATTACAAATCAAAACACATATGAAAAACAAAGCACTTGTTACCCAAAATGTAACTTTAACATAGAATTGTTAATAAATGGGTAATAAAAAATTCATAAAAAAATAATATATTGTATGAAATATATAAATATTGTTCTTTAATAGATTTATAATAAACTTATATTTATTATACATGAGGTTTGAACATGTACATTGGAAGTCAAGACTTAAGGTAATGGATTTCCGCCTCACTTTTTACTTTTGTGGGACACATGCCATATTCACCACCTATTTATTTTATTTGGTTAATATATAATTCCCATGAATTTATTTTATTATTATTGTACTTAAAATTATTGGTATTTAAATATTCAATTTAAGATCTATTTTTATGGGGTTTATGGTTCAAATGTTACCAAAGCGTTATGGGATTTTTGTCTCAATTTTCCTTATGTGAGATGTACGTTATGTTATGCACCTATTTTCTTTTATGCGATGTATATAAAACCAATTTAACATGTAATTTCATGAATTTATTTATCATCATGATATTATAATTTCCATTTTATATTATTCCTTATTGGGTATTATGATTCAAAGTTACCAAAGTGGTAATAATTTTATGTTCCAATCTCATCATTTATCATGATTGTTCATAATTATGTTTCTAATAATAAAATATTATGATAAATCTCTTAAGAAACTAATTAATTTTATTCTAAATTATTTTTTAATTATATTTTCAAGTAATAGTATGATTTTTTTCCTTTTTTGTACTTAAGATAATTGAGAAAATGTTTTTATGAAAACTCGACTTTATTTTTCGCTTTAGTCAGAAATTCAATTACATCCAAAACCATGTTTTATAAAATTGTTTTAAAAAATGATTTAATATTATTCTATGATCTTAAAAATAAAATTTTACCCCGAATTTAATTTTTTAAAAAATGATTTTAAAGTAATATTCTTGTTGTTTTATAAATAATTCCCATTAAGATTTTATTGAAAATGTGAAAGGAATATTATTTTTAGTGTGTATGACATGATGTTTTTTCTATTTTCATTACCAATCATTTATTTGATGTTTAATTCTCAGGATTTAAAGGTTATTTTAAAAGAAAAATAATTTTAAAATTTTTTAGTTTTAAAAAGTATTTTTTTTCAATGCAGAAAGGATATTTTAGCAAGAAACGTTTTAAATGATTTTTTATATTCCTTTACAGGTTTTCAATGTTATTTACAAAGAAAAAGATTTTGAAAATGTTTTATGTTTAAAAAAAATTTATTTTCAAAGAAAGTATATTTTTCTTAAAAAGTTTTCCAAGTTATCTTTAAAAATCCTTTTTTCCATCAAAGATGACATCCTTTGATATAATTTATGATTTATTGGAGATATATACCAAGGATACCATTCTTATTCTTTCTATGAATGGTTTATGTTTATGATGAAAATATGTTTATGAAATCCATTTCTCTTACATGGGTTTTACCATGATATAACTTTTATTTAACCCACTTCTTTTCATGGATTATGCTATGATGAAATGAAGAAATGATTATGAAACCTATCTCTTTTCCATAGGTTATGACATGTTGAAATGTTTATGAAACCCTTTTCATTTCATGGGTTATGAAAGGATAAATATTTTATGATTTCATTTCACACATATATATGACTTTCATAATTTAACAATGTTTATGTTATAACCAAGTATGGTTGTTACATTATAACCTAATATTGGTAGGACCTATATCTCTCTCCAAGACATTGGGAAAATATTTATATCTTATGAGGTAGAAAAGACTGGAACGGAGAGTGATCATGGTTTAGTAAGGGAATTTTACCACTATGATGGTCTTAGGATTGGACCTAGAATACTATAATGGTTTAGGTAGTAAAACCACTCCACTATGAGGAAAGGGTTTCCACTGGGGATGGTTGTGTGTCCATCCAAAGAGGTGTATCCTCTTATAAAGTTCCCTTATAAGTTTTGGAAATGAGCCTTGAGTACTAAGGAAATTATTTTCTATGATTATGTTTATGTTATAAGTCTATGTATCATTCTAATGTTTTGATCTCATGGATCATGTTTTTTGGTGATATTATGATTAATGTCTTATGAATTTTAAACATTTATTCTATGACTCAATATTATAATATTTTATATGAAGGGTATGGTTTTAAAATTTTATTCTCATGTAATCATACCATTATATTTATTTTATACTTATGTCCCTCCTTTTTTACCCTTACTAAGTATTTGATCTCACCCTTTCTTATGTTTCCTTCCGCTAGGTTATGAATAAAGGTTTTATATAGGAGTACTAAAGGGGAATATATTTATGGGATACATTGGAGATCTTGCCCGAATTGAAAATATTATGTTCTAAGTTTCTGAAGGCACTAAACTATTATGGTTCTATAGAATATTTTTATTTAATGTAATGAATATTTATATAAAATGATATAATATCCATTTATGAAAATAATGGGTTTCTATAGTTGGTATCAGAGTAAAGGTTTAGTTAACCTTTGAAAAATATGATAATAAAACTTTAGTAAGATACTTAGGGATATCTTTGAGGATATTTATAGGTATGCATCTAAGGATAAGTATAAGAATGAGTCAAAATATATGAAAATGTATTGAAATTTTAGTAAAGGGTATAGAAATCAGTTTCTAAGAAATTACATACTGGTCTGGATACTAGAAGTGGATGTTTCTCATTCACAGAGGTACCTAGGGATAATTATTTTGAAAAGGGTGAATTGATATAGACTTGATCATCACCTGGTGCATGTCAAAACGCATTACTGCACACCTATTTTGACACTTCTAGGGGATATTTCTTAGAAAATCACAAACTCTTTATCAACCATCATGAAGGATTTAAATAGATTATGACTATTAATAACCTAGGATAAACCTAAGGTGTTATAGATTAAAAATAAGGTGTCATGGATTAGACATATTATAAGTGATTTTTTCATGATTATGTAGATTTCCAATATGATTAGTGTTTCTCACACTATGCTTTTTGGTTTTAGTTAATGGTGAAAACTAGAAGGATCTGGGTTAACATCAAATGTGATAGAAAATTTTATGATGATCAACCAAATGGGATAATTACTGGAGTAAAGAATATTATGTTTTTGACTAATCATTTATTATATAACATGATTACCAATGCATGCCTTAACTAACTCTTTGACTCACAAAATAATAGAAGGAAAAAATTCACTAAGAGTTTGGGAAGTGTTCATCATGTAATAAATAAGATTTAGTTTCCTATGCATCAATAATGTGGGAAGAAACACCCTAGTGGATGTCTTCGAGGAACAAGAATATGGTTTGACTATGGAAATGAAGGACAAATAAAGTAACTGTAAAGGAATAATGAAAATTTTAATCAATACAATGGATGAGAATAATGGTATCTCTAATATATCATCTATTTTTGACTGAATTAAACGTGGAAGGTATGGAAATTATACAAATCGATGTCCTAAGGGGAATGTTCGTAAAAAAATCAGAAAGGTTAGATGAGTAATGGTTATATTATTGATGATAAAGAGACTATAAATGATATATGAAAGGAAATAGGTATTAAGGAATGAGATGATGAAGCATAGTTAAATGTTTGAGAAAGAAGTAGGCTTAATAAAGTATTTATGTATTGGTATTCAAATATCATGTTATATGAATCATAGAATATATAATTATTGTTTAATATAAGTTTTTCATTAATAATTTTAAAGAATATGTTGAATTATGATGATGGACTTAAAGAGTGATTCAATGGATAAGTGGTATTTTTATTATGGTAAGGTAAACCTTAATATTTTCCAGATGTTGAGAAAACATTATTTAGTTTGGATAAAGAGGAAATTGATATGGATAAAGTAAATCAGATAGTATTTATGACCTTAGAAATTAAAAAGGGTTTGTTAACAAAGTGTATTATGTTTTCATTGTGTAGTTTACAACATTATTAGATATTAGGAATATATAAAATAATCTATGGTTTTATTCAAGGAATGAGAAAACATGTATGTTTTCATTGAGGTTATATGGTAATTTTGGTTTTAAGAGAATGCACAATGAAGGTGATCACATGTTTGGTATGTGAAAATTAAGAACTATTTCATACTGTTAGGGGGATTAATGATAAGTTAATTTTGGAAATTTAGTGACTTTATTTTTGAACCCTTAGACTTTAATCTTTCATAAGGGTCATAAGGTTAACAATTTATGAAATAGTTTATGTTTAACATTGAATGAGGTTTTAGAGATATATGTATTATTTCACCTTATGAAGATTATGTATATTGAATAACCCATGATAACCATTTTATTATGATAATAACTTAAGATAGATAGAATGAGTTATCATTATATCTATGGATATTATGATATGTTAGTTCTTCCAACATAAAAAATTCACCTTCATTTATAGGAGTATGATATGAAGTGGAAATTGATCAAGGCAAAACCAAAGAGAGATATTGTGATTATGAAATGGAATGAAATCTAGTAAGTGTATCTTCTCATAAAAATTATTCAAAATTTGGAAAAGTAAATTGAAATAAAATAGTGTCCTATTATCAAAAATTTTATGATTTCAATGACCATTTTTATGCCTCTTTGGTATATGGTTTTATGGTCACTAACCTTCTCTGGATCACCCACTTTCTTGTGACTAGTGATCTTTATTACTCTCTATCATTATTTATTCTTTTATTCCATGTTTAAATATTCACTTAACTCCTATGTTTTTCTATGTGGAAACTTATTAATGAGTTAATTTAGGAAAAAATTATGCTTAAAACCTCTTATTTTTAATGGATTTTTATTATTAATTTGTATGATATGAGTTTATATGAAGGAATTTTCAAATGTTAAACCTTTGATGACTGAGACAAATTTCAAGGAAAAATTTCATTTTAAGGGGGGGGGGGGGATGTAAACCTTGAGATTTTTGTGAAATTATTTTTTTTGAAAAAAATTTTATATTTTCAAAATATTTCATTACACACAACACTGATTTTAACTCATATTACAAGTAACACTAAGTTTAGATTTCATTACACGTGACACAAAGTTTAAACAAAACGTTACATACTATTAAAATATTATTATATGATAATTAAAACCCAAATATTATAATTGTGGGTATGAGTAGGACTAACTAAATTATGAAAATTTATGGTTTAAACATATATATATAATTAATTATTTTGTGACTAATTATTTAAAAATGAGAATAAAAATCCTTTATAAAATAAAGGAAATCATTTTCTGAAGAACTATTTTTATGTACATAAATGCGTTTTACCTAAAAAATTAAACGAATTACTTTTTGTAAATTATTTTAGTTAAATTTATATATTATTTATTAAATACATTTTTTTTAAAATTAATCTTATTTTTTTTCTAGAAAATAGATAATAATAAATCCAATATTACACTTAAAATAATATTTTCTAAAAAACAGTTTTGTTTACTTTGTCCCAATTATTTTAAAATTAATTTTTACCAATTTTATAAAATTTATTTTAAAAAATAAAATAAATTTTTTAAATCTTAATATCAAAATTATATTAGTGTGATTTTTTTGTATTTTTAAGAAAAGTTTCATTTTTGATGAATAGTGAAAAATACTGAATTCTAACCGAAAACCGTCTTTTTGTTTAATTTATTTATATAGTTAAATTATATTTTAAATTAGTTTTAAAGTAAAATTAGTTCAATTATACATTATTTAATCTAATTTAGTTCATTGGAATCAATTTCATAATGAATTTTTATATGAAAACTTTGTAAACTTTTGAACTTGTTCTCTTTAAAACCCCTCTTTCTCGTCATGTTTTTGGGATTAATTTTAAATTAAAATTTTCCATTTATGTGATTTAAATTTGGAAAAAATGGATTCCATATATGGAATAAGAATAATTTATATTAAATAATAAGTCCAAATTAATTTTTCACTGAAATGAATAATGGATGTAGAAAAAATTAAATTTTGCAGTTAAGGTAAGAGTGAGTTTACTTGGGGTCAACTAAAATGATAAGTGTAAAAATGACCTATAAACTTATATAAAAATATTTTATGGACATATTTAGACTATTAAAAATATAAGGTTCTATAATTTTTCATTTTGGACCCTTGTGAAATATGAAAAATGTGGGAGCACTCAATTATTTATAAAAATACCAAGTGTGTCCTCTCCCCCACTTATAAAAGGCCACCCCCTCTCCTCTTCTATTCACAACTTCACACCCTTTTGGTTTGGAAATTACCTACCTAAATAGGATCCCAAATTAAATCATCTTATCCTATAATCCTTATTTTGTATATAAATCCAACCAAGTAAGGATTTTAGTCTAAACCTAAGTAGGATACCTGAAAAAGAGGTAACATTTATCAACAAGTGTTTTTGTTTTATTTATTCAAAAAACCCCTTAAATTCTTATTAAAAAATTATTATATAATAAAATAATTATATTAAATATACTTATTTATTTTTATGTTAAGTTAATGGTATAAACCATTTCTACTTCCATCAAATGGTTATGAAATCATCATTCATGTGTATGGCAGATTACCGCCTCGGGAACCGATGTTATTTGTTTTTCCATGACCACCTCTCAAGGATGGTTGTAATTATGGATTTATTATTTTTATATTATATTTATGATTTTATTTTGAATCTTGAATTATTATATCACACATAACTTCATGCTCTTCATTTTGTGAGAATACGATAATGTTTCTCATGTGCACAAAGGACTGCCGCCTTGCATAGCGATGCGATTCATTCAGAATTTACATGGAAAGTATTAATGATAGTTTTAATAAAAATATGTGATATATAAGACATAAAAATTATTGTGTAATTATAATATATTATTTATGTTTCTTTATTTCAATCCAATAACAAAATAGATACAACATTCATGTGTACAAATAACCTACTGTTTCCATGAACGATGAATTTCATTTTCTATATCTAAATATTATGAATTACTATAAATAAATATATTATGAATATAAATTATAAATACATAATGGTTAAAATTATGGATATTATTAAACCATTATCAAATTATGAGGTCCAAAAAATATAATAAATCAAAACAAATATGAAAAACAAAGCATTTATTACCCGTAACAAAACTTTAACAAAGAATTGTTAATAAACAGGTAATAAAAGGTAATAAGAAAATAATATATTTTATGAAATATATAAATATATTTATATCATATATTTATAATAAAATTATATTTATTATATAGGAGTTTTTAACATGTACAACAGAATTCAATACTTAAGGTAAGAAATTTCCCTCTCACTTTTTACTTCTATGAGACACATGCCATATTCACTACCTATTTATTTTATAAAATGTATATATACTTCTCTTGAATTTATTTTATGAAACTTATAATTAAAATTATTGGTATTTATATATCCAATTTATCATCTCTTTATCATGGGGTTTACTACTCAAAAGTTACCAAAACAGTAAGAGATGTTTATCTCAATTTTCCTTCTTTGAGATGTATATTATGTTATGAACCTATATTATTTCATGAGGTGTATATAAAAACACTTTAACATTTAATATTATAAATCTATTTATCATCATGATATTTTAATTTCCCATTTTTTGTTATTCTGTATTGGGGATTATGATTCAAAGTTACCAATGTGGTAATGATTTTTTTCTATAATCTCATCGTTTATCAGGATTATTTATGATCATGTTTCTAATGATAGTATCGTATGATAAATCTCTAAATAAACCCATTAATTTTATTCCCCTTTTTATTTTCATTATATTTTCATGTAATAGTATTATTTTCCCCCTCTTTGGTACTTAAGATATTTGAGAAAATGTTTTTATGAAAACCTGAATTTATTTTTATCTTCGGTCAGAATTCCATTTTCATCCCAAACCATGTTTTAATTTTTTTTATTTTTTTTATTATTCTGCTCTGATTTTTAAAATAAGTTTTTAACCATGTTTGACTTTTTAATTTTTTTAAAAGGAATATTCATGTTGTTTCTAAACAATTTCCGTTTGGATTTTATCGAAAATGTGTAAAGAGTCTTCATTTTTATGTGTACGACATCAAATAAATTTTCTAACATCACGAACAATAATTTATTTGAATATTAATTCATAATTTTTCAAGTTTATTTTCAACAAAAAATATTTTTAAAATTTTTTATTTTTAAAAACAATTTTTTTTTCAAAGCGGAACAAATATTTTTTTCAAGAAATATTAAAATGACTTTTTTATATTGATTTAAAAATTTTCTTTTTATTTTCAAATAAAATGATTTTGAATATGATTTATGTTTTAAAAAAAGTGATTTTCCAAGAAAGGTTATTTTTCTTATTAAATGTTTTAAGTGATATTTAAAAATCCTTCTCCATCTAAGATGAAATCCTTTGGTATAATTTATGCTTTTCTAGGGATATGAAAAAAATATACCATTCTTATTATTTATCTAAATGGTTTATGTTTATAATGAAAAGAATTTTATGAAACCCATTTCCCATCCATGGGTTATAAAGTGATATAAATTTTATGAAACTCACTTCTTTTCATGGGTTATGCAATTATGAAATGATGAAATGATTATGAAACCTACCAATTTTCCATAGGTTATGATATGATGAAATTTTTATGAAACCATTTTCATTTTATGGGTTATGATATAATGAATGTTTTCTAATCTTTTGACACACATATGTATTATTTTCATTATGTGACGGCGTTTACATCATAACCATAGATGATGGTTACTTTATACCCAAGGACAATGGTTATATTATAACCAAAGATATGTGGGACCTATATCTCCATCTAATAGATTGGGTAATGATTTATATATTATGAGATAAAAAAGACTGTAATGGAGAGTGAATAGGGATAAGTAAGGTACATTGTCCACTATGATGGTCTTGGGAGTGAAACTTGAATGCTATGCTGGTTTAGTGAGTAAACCCATTACACTATAAGGAAAGGGATTCCACTAGGGATAGTGTTTCCCACCTAGGAGGTATATCCACCCATATAGATCCCTTATAAGTTTTGAAAATGAGCCTTGAATAATAAGTAAATTGTTTTATATACTTATGTGCATGTCACAATTCTATGTCTTATGCTAATATTAGGCTCTCATAGCTCACATTATTTGATTATATTATGAATCATGTCTTATAAATTGCTAATATTTATTCCATGACTCAGGATTATGATCTTTAATATATAGGGTATGGTTTTCAAATGTTATTCTCATATTCTAATACCATTATTTTCATGTTATGCTTACATACCTCATTTTTATACCCTTACTGATCATATGAGCACAACCTTTCTTATGTTTCATTTCTCTAGGTCATGAAGAAAGTTTTTAAATAGGTGTACTAAAGAGGAATATATTTATGGTAAATATAGAATATTTTTCATGAATTAAAAATATTGTGTTCCAAGTTTCCAAAGTCACTAAACTATTATGGTCCTCTAGAATGTGTTTATAAAATGTAATGAATATTCATCTAAAAATAAATAATATCAATGTATGAAAATCATGGGTTTCTATAATTTGTATCAGAGGAAATGTTTAGCTAACATTCGAAAACTAGGATAAGAAAACATTTGTGAGATCCATAGGGATATATTTAAGGATATATCTAGGGATGTCTATAAGGATAATTCTAAGGATGAGTCAAATTATAGGAAAATGTCTTGTAATTTTGGTAAAGGATAGAGAAAGTGGCTTCTAAGAAATTACATATTTATCTACATAGTATAAGTGGATGGGGATCTATCATAGACCTAGGGGTAATAACTTTGAAAATGTTTAATTGAGATAGACTCAATCATCACCTCATGCATGACAATGAGCCTTATTGCACACCTAGTTTGACACTACTGAGGGATATGCTTTGGAAATTAAAAAACTCTTTATGAACCATCATGATGGATTTAAATAGATGATGACTATTAATGACCCATGATAAACCTAAGGTATCATAGATTACAAATAAGGTGTAATGATTTAGAAATCTAATAAGTAATTGTTTTCCTAATTATGTGGATTTCCACTATGATTAGTGCTAATCAAACTATGGTTTTTGGTTCTATTCAATAGAGAAAATTAGAAAGAATTGGGTTAACATTAAATGCGATGAATAATTTTCTAATGAGCATCCAAATGGAATGATGACTGAAAATAAGGATATTGTGATTATGCCTAATTAGTTTTCACGGAACATGATTAGAAATGTGTACCTTGACCAACTATTTGACTCACCAAAGAAGAAAAGAAAATGTTTACTAAGAGTTTGGGCAGTGTAAACCATGGAAGAAAGAAGAATCAGTTTTCTATGTGTCAAGAATGTGGGAAGAAACACCCAAGTGGATGTATTATTGGAATAGAAATATGGTTTGACTATAAAAATAAAGGACACAAATCAAGTAACTACAAAGGGGAAATGAAAAGTTTTATTAATGAAATGGATGAGAATAATGTCTTCCCTAACATATCATTGACTATTGAATGATTTAAATATTTAAAGTATGGGAATTATGAAAATAAATGTCATAATGGGAAAGCTCATGAAGAAAACCAGAAAGGTTGTATGAGTAATGGTTATATTGTTAATTATGAAGAGACTAAAAATTACATATGAAAGGAAATATGTATTAAGGAATGAGATGATGAAGCATTATTAATGGTTTGATAAGGAAGTTGGGTGAATGAATTATTTATGTATTTTAATTAAAATATTATGTTATATGAATCATGAAATATATAAGTATTATTCTGTATAAGTTTTTCAGTAAGGATTTGAAAGAATATGTTGAATGATGCTGATGGACTAGAAGAGTGATTCAATGTCTAGGTGATATTTTAATTATGGAAAGGTAACCCTTAATATGATCCTAATGTTGAGAAAATGGTGTTTAGTTTGGAAAAACATGAAATTGATATGTATAAAGCAAATCAGATAGTATTGATGACCTTATAATTGATAATAGTTTTGTTAAAAAGTAGTTTATGTTTTCATTGATGGAGTTTAAACCATTATTGGATCTATGGAATATATTCAATAATCTATTGTTTTATTCATGGAATGATAAGGAATGCATGTTTTAATTGAGATTATAAGGTAATTTTGGTTTTAAGAGAATGCATGATGAAGGTCTTCACATGTTTTTTATGTGACGATTAAGAACTATTTCATACTATTTGGGGGATTAATGATGAGTTCATTTTGGAAATTTAGTAACCTTATTTATAAAGTTTTGGATTTTAATCCTCCAGAAGGTTCATAAGGTTAATGATTTATAAAATGTTTTTGTTGAAATTTAAATTAGTTTTTAGAGATTAATGTATTATTTCACCCTATGAAGATTTATGAATATTGGATAACCTATGAAAACTATTTTGTTGTGTTGATAAATAAATATATATAGAATGAATTATCATTATATCTGCGGATCTTATGATCTATTAGTGCTTCAAGCATAAAAATTCACCTTCATTTCTAGGATTATGAGATGAAGTGGAAGTTGATCATGGAACAACCAAAGGGAGATATTGTTCTTATGAAATGAAATGGAATGGAATTTAGTAAGTGTATCTTATCATGAAAATTATTCAAAAATTTGGAAAAGGAACATGAAATAAAATGGCATCCTGTTATCAACATTTTTTATGATAACAATGAGCATTTTCAGTCCTCTATAATCTATGGTTTTATGGTCACTAACCTTCTCTGGATCATCCACTTTCTTGTGACTGGTTATCTTTATCACTCTCTCTAATTATTTAATTTTTTTCCATGTTCAAATATTCACTTACCACCTATGTTCATCTATGTGGAAACTTATCAATGAGTTAATTTAGGTAAAATTTATGTTTCCAATATTCAATTTTAAGGTAATTTTTTTTTATTAATTTGTATTATGTGGGATTCTATGAATGAATTTTCAAATGTTAAACCTTTTAGGATGGAGGAAAATTTCAAGGGTGAAATTTATTTTAAAGGGGGAGGGGGGAGGATGTAACACCCAGATATTTTTGTGAAATTATTATTATTTTAGATAGATTTGATATTTTATATATCTTATGTGGCATGAAACACTGATTTTGTATTTTTTTACAAGTAACATCGAGTTTAGCTTATGTTACATGAGACCCATAATTTAAACGAAACTTTACATAAAATTGAAATATTATTATTTTATGATAGTTATAACCTAGTAACTGGATTGATGGGTATGAGTAGGATTAAATAAATTATGAAAATATGTGTTTTAAAAATGTATATATAATGAATTATTTTATGACTAATTAGTTAAATATGAGAATAAAAAACATTTTGAAAATAAAGGAAATCATTTTATGAAAAACTATTTTTATGTACATAAATGAATTTTACCTCAAAAAATTTAAAAAATTAATTTTTTAGATTGATTTTTTTTAAATCTATATATATATATATTAAATAAAATGTTTAAAATTCATTCTATGTGTTTTCTAGGCAAGAGATAAGAATAAATCCAATTTTACACTCAAGACAGTATTTTATAGAAAAAAAGCTTTATCACCTTTGGAACACTTATTTTAAAATTAGTTTTTATCAACTTTATAAAATTTATTTTAAAAAATAAAATTAATTTTGGAAATAATAATATCAAAATTATTTTAGGGTAAATTTTTTCCATTTTATGAAAATTTCATTTTTTAATGAATAGTGAAAAATATTGAATTATAACTAAAAAATGACTTTTTTTTATTTTATTTATAAAGTTAAATTATATTTTTAATTTGTTTTAAAGTAAAGTTAGTTTAATTATGCATCAATTAATCCAATTTAGTTCATTGTAATCAATTTTATATTGAATTTAGATATAAAAACTGTGTAAACTTTTGAACTTGTTCTCTTTAAAAACCCATTTTCTCGTCACATCTGCGGGATTACTTTTAAATTAAAATTTTCTACTTATCTAATTTGAATTTGAAAAAATTGATTCAATATTTAGAATAATAACAATTTATATTATATAATAAGGTTAACTTTATTTTTTACCATAATTAATAGTGGATTCATTAAAAATTAATTACCGCGGTTAAGGTAAAAATGGGTTTACTCGGGGGTTAAACTAAAAATATAAGGATAAAAATGGACTATAATCTAGTATAAAAAATATTTTATGTACATATTTATACCATTACATATCTAAGGTTGTATAATGTTTAATTTTGGACCCTTTTGACATATGAAAAACATGGGAGCACTCAATTCTTTTCAAAAATACAAAGTGCATCCTCTCCCCCACTTATAAAAGGCCACCCCTCTCTTATCTTATTCACACCTTAAAACCCTTTAGTTTTGGCTAATACCTACCCAAATAACTTGAAAAAATCCATACTATCGTCCTAGAATCCTTATTTTGGATTTAAATCCAACCAAGGAAGGATTTTAGGGAAAACCTAAGGAGGATACCCGAAGAAGAGACAACATTCATCAATGATCATTTTTGTTTTATTTCTTCCTAAAATACATTAAATTATTATAATACCATTATTATATTATAAAATAAGTATATTAAATATACTTATATATTTTTAGGTTAAGGTAATTATCTAAAACCATCTCCAATTCCATCAAATGGGTTAAAAATTATCATTCATGTGTATGGCGGATTACCGCCTCGCGAATCGACGTCATTCATTTTTCCATGACCACATCTCAAGGATATATTTAATGATGGATTTATTATTTTTTATTATATTTTTTATTTTATTATTATTATGGAATTATTATACCACCAATACCTTTATAATATCTATTTTATGGGAGTACAATAATGTCTCTCTTGTGTACGTCGGACTACCGCCTCACTAAGCGATGTGATCTATTCACGCTTTACATGGAAATTATTAAGGATGAGTTTAATAAAAATATGTGATATAAATGAAATTAAAATTATTCTTGAAAGAAAATATATCATTTAACCTTTTTATTTCTATCTAGAAATAAAATAGAAACAACATTTATGATTACATACGACATATCATCTCAATGAACAATGTATTTAATTTACTATCTATAAATATTAAGAATTAAAATAAATTAATTTATATTTAATATATATTATATTTATATCATGGTTAAAATTATGTAAATGATGAAACCATGATCAAAGGAAGGGGTCCAAAATTATAACAAATCAAAACATATACAAAAAATAAAGCGGTTATTTCCCAAAACGTAACTTTATAATTGAATTATAAATAAATGGTTAATAAAAGGTCATAATAAAATAATACATGGTATGAAATATATAATTATTATTATATAATATATGTATAATAAACTTATATTTAATATAAAAGTTGTTTGAATGTGTACGACATAAGTCAAGGCTTAATGTAATAGATTTTCGTCTCACTTTTTACTTATGTGAGACACATTCCATATTCACCACCTATTTATTTTATGTGGTGTATATATAATTCAAATGAATTTATTTTATGATTTTCCTCTTAACATTATTGTTATTTACAAATCCACTTGATGATATCTCTTTTATGGGGTTTAAGGTTCAAAATTTACTAAAGCGGTAAGGAATTTTTATCTCAATTTTCCTTAATTGAGATGTATGTTATGTTATGAACCTATATTATTTCATGAGGTATATATAAATACCATTAAAAATTTGATTCTATAACACCCTGGGATTTTAAAATAACACCATTTTCAATAGCGTATACAACATGCAACACTGGGCCTAAACAAACCCCAAAATATTATTATATGACTGTTATAACCTTGTCATTAAATTGGTGGGGATAAATAGTATTAACCAAATTATAAAATATATATGTATAGTACTTAATTAGTACAAAGTTATTAATTAATTATTTTTAAATAAGAACTTTATTTTTAGTAAAGTAATTTTATTCTTCAAAAATATGTTTTGTTCAAAAATGGGTTTTAATTCTTTTTATGAGAATATAATAATTAATTTCTAGAAATTTTAGAAAATATATTTAACAAATGAATTTCAATTTTTTGATTCAACTTGTAAAAATTATCTTAGGATGAATTTTTGATAATTTTCTGTAAAGTTTGAATTTTTAATAAATAGTGAAAAATACTGATTTTTATTGAAATATGTATTTTATTTTGAAGAATTTACAAATAAAAACACTATTTTGGATTAGTTTTAATTTTTTTTGTTTCATTTTAGTATAATTTTGGCATTAGAAGTGAATTTTATACTTTAATTTAGTTAAAAAACATGTTATACTTAAAATAGTTTTTTTTGAAATTTTTTTCCTTGCATTTTTACAGTTTAATTTTAAATTAAATTATGATTTTTTATTGAATTTTGAAAAATGAATTCCATATTTAGAATCAAGAATTTAATATTTAGTAAAAATAGACTTTAATTTTTGGTCAATATGAATAGTAACATTGTTAATTTTTGTTACCACAATAATGGGTAAATCAAGTAATTGAGGGTAAAAATAATATGGTACGATCTATAAATGAATAGTGTCAAAATTTACATTAATTATAATTTTTCAAAATAATAATTTATTAAATTATTTAAAATTAATAAAAATATTATATTTATCTATATTAATTGGTTATAGTTTAAAAAACCATACACGTTCCACTTATGAGTCATTTTTACATTTATAGTAACATTATTAACACTTTATGATTAAAATAGCGATTATCATGGTTATGGTCAAAAATAACTTACTAATGGGTTAATCAAAATGATAAGGTTTAAAATGACACCAATAATTGTCTAAATTCTATTTTTTTATGATATTAAAAACCTATCATATATTTTAATCGAATAAATTTCCATTTGGAGGCACTTTTAATGATAAATTAATTTATTATAATTTAATCTTTGGAGAAATTCCAAAAGTACCCCTCATCTCAATTATATAAAGAGGACCCCTCCCTCACTTATTCATGCCACTTTGATCTTTATATCTCAAAAAAATTTGAAAATTTCTCTTCCCAACATCCTTATACAATTCATTAAGTTTCCGTTCTTTCAAAAAGACCAACCATAGATACCTTAAGAAGAGATCTAATGGAAGTCTTCCAAAGAAGAGGTAATTATTTTTACCAACTCATTCAAGTTCATTTGTTATTATAGTACCTCTTCATGTGTTGTTTCTATCATTAATTAATAAATAAAGTACCATAAAGTACCATAAATATATTAATATTTTATTATTATTATGTTAAAACCATATTCCATTTATTTTCAATCCTATGAAAAGAGAAATCATCCCTCATGCATATGTATGACTTACCCTCTCCACATAGAGAAGTAATTAATTTTTCATCACCATTTTAGTTGTATGGTTATAAAAATGGAAATATTAAAAATATATGACATGATAATTATTAAAAAAAAAATAATTATTCTTTACCATTCTTTTATTCCATCATTTGAATAAAATGAAAACAACATGCATGTATACATATGGCCTACCGTCTCTATGAACGATTTAATTCATTTTTCTATCTCTATATCTATGGATAAATATAAATATAAATATATTTAAGATATATTATATTTAAAACATATATAATATTTTTGAGATGATGTAAATATAATAAAATAATAATACCATAACTATCAAATCAAAACATACATGAAAAACAAAGCAGTTAACACCCAAAACAAGGATTTTAACAATGAATTGATAAAAATGGGTGACAAAATATTGTAAGTAAATAATATATGGTATTATATATATTATTATTATTCTAAAATTTACATATATAATATATATATATATATATATATAGATTTTATAATAGTTTTGAACACATATAAAAGAAGTTGAACCTGAGGTAAGAATTTATTTCACAATCTCATTATTATTTCGGATTGTTTGTGTTTAAGTCTCCAACGGTGAATATTTCTCTTCTATATCCATGTTTTAAAATATTATTTTAAAAAATGTTTTTAATGTTATCTTATTAATTTTTAAATAAATTTTTACTCATATTTGACTTTTTACAGAACGGTTGGAAATAGATCTTTTTTTCTTTTTCCAAATGAGGTACTTTATGACTTTTCTAAAAAAATACAAAAGGTGTTTTTTTAACTTATACTACATGAGAGAATTTTTACACCATAATTAAACCTAAATGATTTGAATATTAATTTAAAAATTTATAATTTTATTTTCAATGAAAATTTTCTCTTTTATAATTGCACACCATTTTAAAAATAAGTGATTTTCAAAGTGAAAAGGGTATTTTCCTCAAGAAATTTTCATTAATATAATTTAAAGTATTTTCATATATGTTAAAATCATTTATTGAATCATATAATTCATATATTTTTATCTCTTATGATACTACCTACCATATTTTGTAGAATGGGTTATGGTCAGTTTGACTCGGGATGCACTATTTTGATACCATTCACCACATTACTCTGAATGGTTTATAATTATGTTTATTGATTGGAAAAATTATTACATTTTAATATTCTAGTTTCAATAAGAATTTTTATGTTGACTATTTGTTACCCCTTTCATATGATGACTTAATTGGAATTAGTAAGTGATGGACATGACCCCCTATAGACCCTCGATGCATCTGCAGGTATCATGATACAAAATAGTTTGGTTATTGGTTGAGGATTTACATGTTTATGTATAATATCTTGGATGAAGCTGTGATGGTATGTTTATGATGTAAAAAATTACGAATTTCATCATTATAATATTATTTATTTATTTCCATGTGATTATTTGATTAGTTATGATATCCATGGACATGTTTTAGCACATATTATTATGGAATTATTTGATTTACATTTATTCCTTTCATATTATGTTCAAGTTTTTGTTTAATGGCATGTGTTTCAGTTATTTACCTTGATATATTGTTTATGATTATTTATTCATGATAGCTTCCACTATATATATACCCTTATAGAGTATCTGATCTCACCTCTTTATTATGTTTTATTTTTTCTCAGGATTCCAATAAATTTATTTTGATTGATATGAAAGGTTAGTCTATAAGAATAATTATGTTCTTAAAGTATTTATTAAGTTGTATTTTATATTTTAAAATTTAATTTAATATTCAAGCATGTATATAGTTTTCAATAACTACTAAACTATTCAGTCATTTAGGTATGATTTCATATATATTATACCAATATAATAAAGTAACCACTGAATCTGGGCTACTAGGGTTAAGGTATTTACAATTGGTATTAAAGAAATTTTAGTAGAAACCTTAGGAACTAGATTTAGAAAAACATTGATTTGAGGATGAAATCTTATGACATAATTTTGAAATATTCCCAAAGTAACAAAGCTTATGATTTAGAGATTAGTTTATTAAATTTAAATTTATGTTAAGTGTTTCACTAGTTATGATATTATAAATTATAATGTTGTGATCTAATCTAGTGTATGCCATTATTTTTGATAAATTCTGCCTAGAGTAAGTAATGGAAACTGTATTAATAAATGTAATACAATGAATATATATGATCAATTCCTTGGAGGTATAAAGACAATATTTTAAATAGAATTAATCTCCAAAACATTTTCATCATATGAGGATTTAATATCTTGTGCTATCAAGATAAAGAAATAAATTTCCATGTCCTATGGTTCTAAAGGAAAGTAAGTGTAGAAGAGGATGAAAGAGAAAGAAATGGAAAAGGGGAAGAAAAGAAAGAAGGAATTTTATACATGTGATAATTGTGGAAAGAAGTACCCATGTACTTTCTTGAAGGAAAGGGGAGTTTTATACAAGTTTGGAGAGAAATGTCACCGAGATCATGATTTCAAGGGAACGAAAAAAGTTTTTAATGTGAAATCTTTCAACTATAAGGAGATGGGGAAATACAAAAATTAATTCCCCAAGATTCAAGGTAATATACCTCAAAAGAAGCTAATGGATAAATGTCAAGTTTATGATATTGTTATAGTAAAAGTAAAATGATTATTGTTCTTATGTATATGGATCCAAAGAATATGTTGTAAAAGTATTTTATTAAAGAAATTATCTTTATAAGAATCATGAAATGTATAAGGATTGTACTGTAGTACCATTTTATAAAGTATTTGAGAGAATATATTGAATGGACAAGAAAAGTGATTCAGTGAAAAGTTGAACCTCTTAGAAAACACATGATTAAGGTAAGATAACACTTAACATGTTCTTGATGTTGAGATAATGATATAAGTATAAACTGATGATTGATATTGATAAACTAAATTGGATAGTACTGACTACCTTGGAACTGATTAATAATTTATTATCAAAGTGGTTTATGCTATCATTGATGGAGTTAACATATTTTTTGTTATTTAAGGAATATATCCACAATTTTTTGTTTTTTTAAGGAATAAGGAATCATGAATGTTTTTATTAAGGTTTTATAGTAATTCAAGTTATTATCATGTTTTTGAGAAATATTTGATCCAAGTATTTAAATGTGACATTATGAGTTTCTTTATGTTGTCTTGGGATAAATATTTGATCAAATTTTTGGATTTTGAATATTTTCAGATATATTTTGTATGATTCTTAAGTATAACTACTTAGGGAAAGGATTAAGTTGAACTTTGAATATTATTTTTGAGGTTAAAGTAAGATTTATCATATTGGATAACCTGTGATAAACATATTGGTTTAACTAGATATTTAGAGGCTGATGAAATGAATTATGGATCTTATGATTTGTTAAAATCACTTTAGTTATAAAAATTCATCTTGAATATCCATCTCCTGGTGTAAGAAATGACATGTCGATAGACATAAGCATAGAAAAAGGATGGGATTATGTTTATAAAATGGAATCAAATCAAGTAAGTTTTTTTATAGAGTGATTTTTATAGATAGTAAATTAATTTCTCAAACCTAGGAAAATGAGTTTGGAACAAAAAAATTTATCCATTTACTTTTCTTACTGAGAAATCAATAACCTTTTAACCCATAAAATATTTACGGTTTTATGATCGTTAAATTTCTTATGATAATGTTTTTTATCACTCTTCGTTAGTTTTTGATAGTTATATTTCTCTTCTATGTCCATATTTTCACTTCCCACTAATGTTATCCTATTTAGAAACCTATTTTTTTGTGGGCTTTGAATTTCTCTTTCTCTCATTTTAAGTGAAAGTTTTATTAACCCTTTTTAGGATGTGGGATTTATAAAAAGATATTTTCAAATGTAAATACCATGAATGCTAATCAAATTTTCAAATAGAGAGGATGAAATTTATTATAGGAGGGGATAATGTAACACTTAGATATTTTAAAATAACATTATGTTCAACAATGCACACAATATGCAACCTTGAGCTTAAACGAACCGCAAAATATTACTATATGGCTATTATAACCTAGTTGTTAAATTAGAGATGATAAATAGTAATAAAAAAATTATGATATATATAAGGCCTACTAATTATAAATTTATTCATTAATTATTTGTAAATAATCACTATATTTTTAGTAAAGTAATTTTATTCTTTAAAAATATGTTTTCTTCAAAAATGAAGTTTCTTGATTTTTATGAGAATATTATAATTAATTTATTAAGATTCTAGAAAATTTATTTGAAAAAATTAATTTCATTTTTTTTGATTCAGCATGTCAAAATTAACTTAGGATGATTTTTTGGAAATTATCTTAAATTTTTGAATTTTTAATGAATAATGAAAAATAACGATTTTCATTTAAAACTTTATTTTCATTTAAAGAATATAGAAACTAAAACAATATTTTGGATTAGTTTTAAAATTTAATTTGTTAATTTTAATATATTTTTTGTATTTTAAATTATTTTTATACATTAATTTTGTATGAAAACATTCTATACTTAAAAGGTTATTTTTTAGAAAAACTATTTTTCACTGCATTTTTTCGGTTTAATTTTAAATTAAAATTTGAATTTTTTTTGTATTGAGTTTTCAATAATAGATTTAATATTTTGAATTAGGAAATAAAAATTTAGTAAATATACCCCTTTTATTTTTGGTGAATATGAATAGAAACCTTGTTAATTTTTGTTACCATGGTAAAGGGTAAATCAGGTAATTAATGGTAAATATAATATGGTAAGGACTATAAAATGACTCTAACACTTGGTAAAATTTTATTGGATGATTAATTTTAATCCATAATTATTTAAGGTTCAAATATATTCCATTTTGTTTCCATTTTTATGTGATTATGATATTTTTAATATTTTATTTTAAGAAGAGTCAAAGATGTCACAGTCATATTTTTAATAACTATAACATTTTTAATAAGGGGTTATCTAGAAGATATTTTCAACTATAAATTTTATTATGAAATATAAATTTTTTTTATTTATTATGGAGATTTATTTTTATTTTTTAGTGAAGAAATAATTACCTTAAATTCTTATACAACACTGATGTAGTAATTATTCAATTATTAGAAAAATCCAATAAATGTTATTAAAAATATTAAAATAAATATAATTTGAGATAATTAATGTTATCAACTAATTTTATAGATGAAATTAAAATTTAAGGGATGTAATAAAATATATTTTTTCATTATAAGTGTTATATTGATATTGTTAAGTTCAAAGTAATGAATAGTTCTAAAAATTAACATTATGAATATTTTATTGTAAATAATATTTTATTAAATGATTTAAAAATCATAAAAAACTTAATTTCGGCCTAATGATTGGTATATGGTTAATTAATTCTAATATAGTCTATTTATGGGTTTTTGTTTCATTTTATAGTAACATTATTGACCATTATATAGTAGAAAAGTTTAATAGTACGATAATTGTCAAAAGAGTTAACGAGAGGTTAAAACAAAATGATAAGGGTATAAACATGAAATAAACATGTCCAAAAATTATTAGATGGATATTATTATACCATTATTATCTTAGGATATAATTTTTTATGTTTAGTCCAAAATTTTTCATGAAAATAAATTATATATTATTTAAATCAAAGATAGTTATAAAATATCACTCTCTTTGTATTTAATATATTTTATGTGTCCAGTGAGGGATAAAATAAGGGTATAAAAAATAAATGTCTACTTTGATATTAATTAAATTATTTTCATTATATATATATTTTATTTTTTATAAATTTTATAATTACTTTAAATTCTTGTGCAATACTAATACAATATTTATTTAATTAATAGAAAAATAAAATAATGTATTTTAGAAATATTAATTTTGACATAATTTGAACGATTTAATGTGTGAAAAGAGTTTTATAGATCTCTATGACATATTATAGAGGTATTAAATTATTATATTAGAATTAACCCTATGTATTGATGTATTTGAAGTCAAATTAAATGAATAGTGTGAAAATTGACATTTATTATAATTTATCAATATAATATTTTATTAAATTATTTAACATTCATAAAAATATTAACATCATACATGATAATTTTTGACATTTTATAAAATTATAAAATTTTCATTTATGTGTCATTTTTTACATTTATATTATCATTTTTAACCCTTTATGATTAAAATAATGATTACCCTAGTTAAGGTTAAAAATAACTAACCAAGGGGTTTATCAAAATAATAAGGTTTAAAATGAAACAAAAACATGTCTAAAATTTTTTGGTTGATTTTATTAAAACCCTATCCTATATGATTTTTGAATAACTTTCCATTTGGAAGAATTTTTAATGATAAATTAATTTATTATAATTTTATCTTTTGAAAAATTCTTAAAGTGACCGTCACCTCAATTATAAAAAGGCCACCTCCTACCCCACTTATTCACAACACATTGATAATTCTATATTGACCAAAAAACTGACCATTTCTTTTAAAAACATCATTATACAATTTATGGTGGTCTTGGTCTTTCAAAAATACCAACCTTATACCCCTTAATAAGAGATCTAAAGGAAGTCCGTTGAAGAAGTGGTAATTATTTTTACCAACTCATTCATGTTCATTTATTCTTGTACTTCCTCTTCATGTGTTTTTACATCCTAAAGTAATCAATAAAATATAATAAATATAATAATATTTTATTATGATTATGGTAAACCCATATTCCATTTCATTTCCATTTGATGAAAATCAAAAACATCACTCGTTTGTACGTACGACTTGCTGTCTCATATAACAGAGTAATTCGTTTTTCTTCATGACTTTACTTGGATGGTTATAAACATATAAATAATGGAAATATATGATATATATGGAATAATAATTATTTTTAAAGGTTAATTATTATTTATCATTCTTTCATTCCAACTATCGAATAAAATGAAAACATTGTTCATGCGTACGTATGACCTACCATCTCCATGAATGGTGTAATTCGTTTTTCTATATCTATCTCTATGGATGGATATAAATATTAATATATTTAATATATATGATATTTAAACCATAAATAATATTATAGATATTGTTTAACTATGATAAAATTATAAGGACCATAACTACTGAATCAAAACATACATGAAAAATAAAGGAGTTACCACATGAAAAAGTGATTTTAACAACAAATTGATAAAAAATGAGTGATAAAATATTATAAGTAAATAAAATATGGTAAGATATATATAATTATGGTTATATAATATATATAATAAATATTTATTTATTATATATGATGTTTGAACACATACATATGAAGTCTAACCTGTGGTAAGTGTTTATTTCACAATCTCATCATTACTTGGGATTTCTTATATTTTAGTATCCATTAGGGAATTTTTTTCTTTCATATCCATGTTTTATAAAAATATTTTTAGATATGTTTTTAAAATTATTCTATTAATATTTAAATCAATTTTACCCATTTTTTACTTATTACAAAATGGTTTGAAAGCAATATTTTTTTCATTTTCAAAATAAGGCACTTTTTGACTTTACTAACAAAAACTACTGAATGAATATTTTTTAACTTATATGGAATGAGTATATTTTACCACCATCCTGAAAAATAAATTATTTGAATATTAATTTATAAGTTTAAATTTTTATTTTCAAATAATTTTTTTTCTTTTATAAATGCTCAACATTTTAAAAATGAGTGATTTTCAAAGTGAAAAGGGTATTTTATTCAAGAAAATTTGAATGGTATTGTTTAAATTATTTTAATCTATATCAAAATAATTTGTTAGATATTATGATTCATTGAGGTTGTTCTCTTATGATACCATATAATATATTTTATTGAATGGTTTATGATCAATTTGACTGGGGATGTACTATTTTGATACCATTCACCATATTACTCTAGATGGTTTACTATTATGTTTATTGATAGAGAAAATTGTTAACATTTCATATGATAGTTTCAACAAGAATTTTTATATTGACTATGTCTAACCCCTTTAATATAAGGAATGAATTAGACTTATTCAGTGATGGGCTAGGCCCACAATATCCCCTCGATGCATTTGTATCATGGATGAGGAATTACCTATTTATTTATGATGTCTTGTAAAATAACTTGATAGTATTTTTATGACACCTCACATTTTGAATTACCATATTATGAGATTATTTATTGATTTTAAATTTATTATTTTATTAGTTATGATATTCATGGATAAATTTTATCTCATGTTATTAGGTTATTATTTGATTTAAATTTATTCCTTCTATATTATGCTCAAGTTTTTGTTTAATGGATTTTGTTTTAGTTATTTACCTTTCCATATTATTTATGTTTATTTATTCATGATATATTCTTATGTATTCATACCTTTACTAAGAATCTAAGATCACCCATTTATTATGTTTTATTTTTTCCCAAGATACCAAAAAGTTTATTATGATCGATATATAGGGTTAAGATAGGGGAATAATGGTGTTCTCAAAGGATTTACTATGTTGTATTTTATATTTTAAATTTTAATTTAAGATTCAAATATGTATCTAGTTTTCCAAAACTACTAAAATCTTCAGTCCTTTGGGGTAAAATTCCTTGTATAATTTTCCAATGTAATAAAGTAACATCGAATCTTGGATACTAGGGTCAGGGTCTTTACAAATTTCATGAATTTATTTATCCTTATGATATTTTAAGTTCCATTATTTGTTATTCCTTCATGGGTCTTATGATTCAAATTTTACAAAGTGGTAATGATTATATTTTAAAATCTCATCATTTATCAGGATTATTTATGATTATGTTTTTGAAGATAAAATCTTATGATACATATCTCAATAAAATTATGAATTTTATAATCCTATGTTTATTCATGATAATTTCAAGTAATAATACCATTTTCACTCTTTGTCACTTAAGATAATTGAGAAAATGTTTTTATGAAAACCTGAATTTATTTTTTTCTACAGTTGTAAATCCATTTTCTTCAAAAAATATGTTTTCTAAAATTGTTTTAAAAAATATTTTATTATTATCCTATAATATTTAAAAGAAAATTTTACCCATTTTTTAATTTGTACAATTTTTTTTGAAAGTAATATTTATTTCATTTTCCAAATAATTTCTATATATATTTTACCAAAAATATGAAAGGAATGTTCATTTTAACGTGTATAACATGAAAATAATTTTCCACCATCATGACCAATCATTGATTTTAATATTCCTTTATAATTTTTAAATATTATTTTAAAAGAAAATATTTTTAAAATGTTTTAGTTTTAAATAGTATTTTTTTCATAGTGGAAATGATATTGTCCTCAAGAAATGTTTTAAATGATTTATTTAGCTTCCTTTAAAAGTGTTCAATATTATTTTCATAGAATTTTTTTGAAAATGTTTTATGCTTTAAAAAAATGATTTTAAAATAAAGGTTATTTTCCTCAAGAAATGTTCTAAGTGATCTTTTAAAATCCTTATCCTTTTATGATGAAATAATTTGATATAATTTATGATTTATTGGGGATATAAAGAAAGGATACCATTATTATTATTCTCTAAATGGTTTATGTTTATGATGAAAAGATGTTTATGAAACCCATTTCTCTTCCTTGGGTTATAAAATGATAGAAATATAATGAAACCCTATCCTTTTCACAGGTTATGATATGATGAAATGATGAAATTATTATGAAACTAATATCTTTTCCACAGGTTATGATATGATGAAATGTTTATAAATCCCTTTTCGTTTCATGGGTTATAATATGATGAATGTTTTATAATCTTTTTGCACACATATGTATGATTTTCACCATGTGATGGTGGTTAAATTATAACTAAGGATGGTGATTACCTTATAACCAAGGAAAATAGTTATGTTATAACTAAATATCGGTTGGACTTATATCTCCCTATAATCCATTGGGAAAATATTTATATCTCATGAGATATATAGGACTAGAATGAGGAGTTAACTTGTTTCATTAAGGGTCATTGTATGCTATGATGGTCTTTGGAGTGAAACTTGACTACTACGATGGTTTTGGGAGTGAACCCATTCAACTATGAGGAAAGTTATTACACTGGGGATGGTGGTGTGTCCCACCAAATAGGTTTAGATTCCTATAGAGTGACATTATAACTTTTGTAAATGTGCCTTGACTACTAGGAAAATGATTTTCTCTGCTTATATGTATGTAATAAGTCCATGTCTTCTACCAATGTTATGCTCTCATGGCTCATTTTATTTGATTATCTTTTGATTCACATCTTATAAACTAACAATATTTATTCCATGACATAGGATTATGTTCTTTGATATGCAGGGTATGGTTTTCAAATGTTGTGATCATGTTATAATACACTTATATTCATGCTATGCCTATATACCTCCTTTATTTACCCTTACTGAGCATTTGAGCACAACCTTTCTTATGTTTCCTTTCCCTAGGTTATGAAGAATGGTTCTAAGTAGGATTAATAAAGTGGAGGATATTTTTGTAATACATTTAAGATCTTTCATGAATTAAGAATATTGTGCTCTAAGTTTCCAGAGGCACTAAACTATATTAGTATTTAATAGTGTGTTTGTATAAAGTAATGAATATTTATTTAAAAATACATAATATCCATGTATGAAAATCTTGGGTCACTATATCTTGAGTACTGAATAAAAAATTTCTAGGGATTTCAATAAAAAAATGAGCATGGTTTTCTAAGGAAAAGTTGAAAAATGATGTTGAAAAAAATAAATTAGAGTTTTAATTCAATGAAAAAGTATTATTGAACACATAGTAAGATTAATAATGTTTAAATTTTATGTTATTCAATTAAATATTTGTTTTATTGGAATTTTGGGCTATTTTACACTTGTTTAAGGGTTGTATTTCCTTTGAAATATTTATCGAGATGTTTTTATTAAGGAAAAACAAGAGATTAAGTGTGGGGTAATTTGATATCTAATTTTTCATATGTATTTTAATTATGTTTTCATGGAAAAATAATGTTGATTGTTTATGTTTTTTACTGAATCTTTTGAGTTGGAAAAATGGATTTAAATTGGATCATTTTGGAAGAAAAGAGAAAAGTGGAAGCTAAACAAGATGTAGATTTGGGAAAAAACTTATATGGATATATTGATGAATGGATACAAGGAGATTCACAATTAAGTCAACTCTATTTTAGGAGATAATTACAAGGGGACTAGATTTATAATATTAATGCATGTGGTGTATTGGATATGAATAATGAGGTATAGGTTTATGAAGTTTTCATTAGATTAAAGAGAACCGAATCAAGTTTGTATTGAACTAAATGAGTGGGATCTTGGATCATATCATAATAGATAGAAGTAATGAATCATTTCATAAGAATAATGCATAAATTTAAGGAATTGTGTCAGATTAAGTTGGTGGTAAGGTAATGTGGATATTGGAATAGATGTTGAGATATTGATTAAGGAAAATAGGGATTGGGGAATTATACATGTCATGGTGGATCTAAACTATTTTTCACAAGGATATTAAAATATATTCATGTGGAGATCCATGATGAGAGAGTTTATATATTAGGAGACCTTCCTAGTGAGTTAAAAAGGTATTCCAGGGATCATAATTGGGACTAAGACAACTATGGAACTCAAGGTGCTATGACATAGACTATGCCATGTTGATCTCCCTCAAGATATTTTTGAGGATTAAGTTTTGAATTCAATGATGGAGGATAAATTTTTAATGAATATCATATCTCATAGAAACTCAATATTTTGATTCACCATGTGGATAACTGGTCCACTATGACCATTTTGATGGCTATTTCAGAGCATAGATAAAGAAGTCTGACCATTTTTAAAAGTCATGTATAAAGAAATCACATGATCTTTTGAATTGAAACTCTGCTACAAACATTTTAAGAGCCTTTATTCCATGGTGAATGTTGGTGTGTAATATGTAGTTTAATTTTATGGAAATTTTTCACTTGGTCTAAATTTTATTAGTCTATTCAAGTTCATTTATTCTTTTTCCAATTCCAAAACTTTACTTTTTTATGTTTCAACCATTAATTCAAGTAATACATTTGTTTTTTAATTTTTATTTTCTTTTGTATCATTCATTAATTCCTTAACTTTCTTCTTAATATGGTTTATCCATGTGTGGTGGAGTTCTTCTCTACCATGCATAGATGATTCAATTAAGGGGCAAGCAATTAAGAGTAGAAGGATTTCATGAAAATTATTTACTAATTTTTTTCCTTAAAAATCATATTTTATTAGGAATCATATTGAAACATAAAATAATAATATTCATTCAAATGTATTTGACCAAGAAATTTGTGAAGAGAGGAACTCCAAGGTGATTAAGAAAATTATGCTATTATAAGTTGCTTGGATTTTTATATTGATCTACATATCATTCTTAATGCACTTAGGTTATTACACTTCTCTGATCAATAATTTTTTATTAACCTATGTAGAATCGATGAAATTTTTCATAATGAGTTGATAATTATATAATTATTTTTGAACAAATGGAATTAACTAATTCATGAGTGATAAAGGTAATATTATTTGAGAATATATTTTAAAATTGGTCTTATTCCCTTGTTTTACTAAATTTCTTTTAATCCTAGTGAATTCATGTTTTAATTTTGTTTGATACACCATTTTTGATAATAAAAAAATTGTGTTAACAACTAGCGTACACAATCTCTTGGGGATCACATGTATTCCTCATGGGATCATCCCCATACTCACATTACTCTACACTTTAGTATCAAATTAGGGGAGATTTTATATGAGTTTTAGGGAGATGATGACAATTATGTATGTTTGAGTGAAGGTAAAAATTTGGTGGTATATCTTTAATGTGAAGTATTTTTCACTAGGTAACTGGTGGTTGTGTACCAGATTCTCATCTTTTTTTTTGATTTTTGTGGTAAACCACAAATTCCATCGAGCACTCAGTGTAATGGTACCATGTATAAGGTGGACTATACAGTAGTGGTATAACCCCTTAGATAAACAATTATTATATGGTAGGACAATGATTAGTTTTTTAAAAATTTAATTTAACTATAATTTTAATTAAAAAACAAAAATTACCCCATCATCTGCTCAGACTAAACCCCTAACCGACCTTTGTCCTCTTCTTTTCCCTCTTTTTATTTCATCTCTCAATGGCTTATCTCTCACATGATTAGTGATCCATTTGTGATAGTGGAATCCTACATGTGAGGATAATGTAATCCCTATGGTTCACCTTTTTTTATTTCATACATTTAATAGGCGTACAAGTAGAAATCTCTAAATTGGTCCCTTTTGTATGATTTCTTGATTTTTTGTGAACAAGTGTGAATCAACTGATGATATTGGATGAGTTAACTCTGAAAAGATTGAGGTAGTTGGTAATTTATATATTAATAAGTATATTTTATGTTTTATTTTCATTTTTTCATACATTTATAGTTGTTTGGGTTAGAGAGACCTTAGTGGGGACAAAAAGAGAGTGGAATTGTGAAATTATTTAATGGAATACTCTTAAGATTATAAGAGGCTTTTTTTGTCATATTTAGTGATTTTAGGATCTATGGGTGATTTTATATCCTTGGGGTTCTAAAAATAGTTATGTGTGTTGTATTATAAATTTAACACCCCATAAATTTAGTTTAAAAGAATAATAAGCTCGATAGATTTCTTAACATGCAACACCGAGATTTAAGTGAATGTGATATACTATAATATATATATTATTATTTAAGTGTGAACCTTATAACCTATACATTAAATTTATAGGTATGAATATGAGTTATATCATCATTAAATATATTTTCCATGTCAATATATATTTATTGATTAATTCTTAGTAAATAAGCACTCAATTTTTAGTGAAATCATTTGATGCATCAAAAATATATTTTATTCAAAAATATTTTTTATTCATTTTTGTGGATAGAAATTAACACTAGTTTTAGTAAATTATATAAATTTTATTTTATAAAATTTAATTAATTTTTTAAATCATCATATCAAAATTTTTTTAGGGTGAAATTTTGGGATTTTTCTGAAATGATTGATTTTTTCAATGAATAGTGAAAAATACCAATTTTTTAAATACTATAATTTCCTTTTATTAAATTCAGTAATTTAAAAATTCCATTATATTTTATATTTATATAAATATTATCCATTTGATTTATAATAATCTAATTATTTTCATTTTAATCCTAAATATTCACGATTTTGATATAATTTTATTTTTATACTTAAAAACACACTTTTCTAAAAACTATTTTCATTGAATTTATGAATTTATATTAAAATTGATTTCTAACACTTATAGATCTTAAATATTTAAAAACGTATACCATCATTGGAATCATGAGGTTCTAATTTGGTAAATAGGTCCCTTTTATTTTTGGTTATTATGAATAGTAACTGTGGTAAATATTTGTCACATATATAAGGGTAAAATGGGTAAAACATGGTTAAAACTATGAGATAAGGTCTCAAAATCAACCCAAAACATGAAATTATTTCATTTTACGGGATAAATTATAAACTATTCATCAAAAATTATAATATATTTCATTTTGGTTTTATTTTTTGGTGATAATATCATTTATATTATTTAAAGTAAATAAAATTCCAAAATATCACTCTCATGACTTTAATATCTCTATTTTTTTACATAAGGATAAAAAGAGGATATGTTTAGTTTTAAATTTATATTTTAAATATTAATTAATTTTTTTATGATTCTATTTTATTTTTAAATTTTAGTGATGAAGTAATTTCTTTAAATTCTTATATAACACCAACACATTACTCGTGTAAGCTATAGAAAAACCATGTAAATGATTTTAAAAACTCTAAAAGTGATATTTTTGGGTGATTTATAGTTTACCATGAAATTTATAGAATAATAAAACATATTAGAGATGTTTTTAAGGTTTATATTCAAATTAAATTTCTATATTTATGTTATTAAAGTCAAATTAAATGAATAATTTTAAAAATGATATTAATGATATTTTATGAAAAAAATGATATTTTATTAAATTATTTTAAAATCATAAAAAATATTTCAAGATTACAAGTAGGATGTTTAGTGGTCTAAAATTTAATCACCTTTCAATTTATGTGTTATTATTTATCTTATTTGTAAAATTATAACCCTTTAAGATTAATTTTTTTTAAATCGTTTACGGTAAAAACTACTTTACTAGGGATTAATATAAAAAGATATTGGTTAAAATGAACTAAAAACTTTATTAAACCTAATTTTTGTTTTATTTTGACCTTAAACATATAAACTTTTAATATTATTTGCTTTGGATCCATTTTTTCAAGAAAGTTACTTAATAATATTATAATAATTTGAAAAATTAAAAGTGTGCCACTCACCATAATTATAAATGGGCACCTCATCTACTCACTTATTCACACCTATTAAGAAATTTATATCAATTAACCCATGAAAAAATCTCTCCCCAAAATCATTATCCACATTTTATAGGTTCTATTATTCCTAAGAGAACAATCTAATAGTCCCTAATAATGGATCTAAATGAAGAATACCGAAGAGGATGTAATCATCTTTAATGACTCTTTCAAGTTTATTTCTTATTCTACTTCTTATAAATATATTGTATCCATTATAAAATAATAAATCTAGTATCATAAATATAATTAGATGCTATTATTATGGGAAAATAATTTTCCACATCTTTCCCACCACATGGGAAGTGAAAACATCACTCATGCATACGTACAACTTACTATCTCATGAGTATATATGATATTTATGAAATAATTATGGTCTTATAAATGTAAGATATAACTTACCTTCTTCCCTTATGTCATTTATAAAATAATAATAGTGATTGTTCATACATACAGACTACCACCACTATGAAGCGATGTAATTCAATTTTTGAAAAGTGAAAGGTGAATTATTATTTAACTTTCTTTCACTCCATCCATCAAGAAGTGAAAACAAAATTCTTGTGTACATATGGCCTACCATCTCTATGAAATATGTAATTCATTTTTTATCTCCACCTTTCATGAATGATTATAAATATGTATATAATGAATATATATGATATTTATATCATGATTATAATTATTGATATGGTGGATACATGATCAAAGTAAAAAGATTGGAACTACTGAACAAAACTTCCATTAAAAATGAAATAGTTAACACCCAAAAATAATGATTTTAAAGAAATTATTAATAAAAGGGTGCTGATATATTACAATCATATCATATAGGATATTATAAGTATGAACAAAATTATGATATATAAGTATAATAAATTTAAATTTATTTTATAGGAGGTTAAAAACCCTTATGAATCTAGTGAGACCTATGTTGAGGGGTTTCTTAACTCAATTTCTATTCATTGAGTTATACTTTCACTTCACTGACCATGTTATACCATGATTATGTGTAAAATGGCCCATGATTATATTATTATGCAATTCCAATTTTTTTGTGTGGATTTAAATTTTTCACACATAATCATTTCATGGATTAATTCTCACTTAAATGATAGAATCTTTATAAGACATTTCATCTCAATTTCCACTCCATTGAAACATGTTTGGAATTATGAACCTATTTTCTTTTATAAGGTGTATATATTTACCCTTTTATGTATTTAACATGAATCTATATTTATTCATGGTGATTAAAGTTTCAATTTATGTTTAATATTTCAAGGGGTTATAATTTAAAAGTTACTAACGAGTTAAAAATTTACTTTGCAATCTCATTTTTTTGGTGTTGATCATATTCCATTGAAAGAATATTATAATTTATCTTTAATAAGATTCATATATTTTCTTATACTTGATATATTGGATTAGTTTTCATATTTCTACTAACTTTTCCTCTGTACATTACTTTAATAAAAAAATAAATGTCTAAAATAAAATCTGATCTTATTTCTATTTTGATCGAGTATATTTTTTTTCTATGCCCATATTTTTTAATTTTTTTTACCAAATTCATTTTTATTTACTAAAATTATTTTTTAGGAACATTTTATGTCATACTTTAATTTTTATAAGGTTTTAAAGGAATTATTCTAATGTTTTTTGAAAGGTTCATTTTCAAGTTTCTTTATAAAATGTCAAAAGGGATTTTTCTTTTTAACGTATATGGTTTTAACATAATTTACCATTACCATAGCCATTTTATGATATTTAGAATATTCTAAAAGTTTTAAATGATTTTACAAAGAGGATTTTTCAATTAAAATTTATTTTAAATGTTTCACTTTTATTTTCTTTTATCCTTCAAAAGTCTCGATTTTACTACAAAATATACTTTTTTGATGCATTAATCATCATATCACATATGTTGATTAATTTTAGGTCCATTAAAATTATCTCAAAACATTCAATTTATTGTGATAATTTTTCATCATACATATTCATATTCTTTTCATCATAGATATTCTTATTACCTAAACCATATACCATTTATATATACAGTGTTTTACTACTTGATTGACTAGAAAAAACATGATATTATATATTCTATACTCAATAAAAATATTTATTGATTATTTATATTGTTTACTAATTAAATTAATCAATAAATATATGAGTAATTAATTAGACTTAGTAAGTTATGAAATGAGATCATTATAGACCCTCGATATAGTGGTAGTTCTCACGAGAAAGACTATTTTGGGTATTTGGAATACAACATGCCCGTTTATGTATGTTTTCTTGGAACAAGGCATTGATAGTAAGATTATGATGTCAGAAATTATGAATTCCATCATTATAAATTTAGTTTTTTTCATATGATTCTTCTAATAATTATGATATCCATGGAGAAGTTTCAAGTGCATGTGATTATTCATGTGAAATTATTCCATCATCATTTATTCCTACCATATTATTCTTCATGCTCATGTTACTGATTAAATGGAAGTTTTTTTAGTTATTTAATCTTCCATATTGGTTAATCCTTATTTAATCATTATATCTTCCACTTTATGTAACCCTTACTAAACATTTGAGCTCACCTTTATTTTGTTTCGTTTCTCTACAATATAAATAAGGGATTTTTGAATGAGTCCAAGGATGTAGAATATTTAATTTCACTATGATTTTTATATTTTATTACCAATTTAAAATGGAAATCATGTATGTATCTATTTCATCATGAATACTAAACTATTCAGTCCTTTGGGACGTGATTAATTGTATCCTATTCCAATTTAGTGAAATAACCACCAGCTCTGGGCTATTAGAGTCAGGTTGTTATACTGAATTGGTATTTTGGATTGAAATAAATAACAAGGGGCTTAAGATGGGTTCTTATAGATTGGATAGAGGGTTCTGAAATGGGTTAGATTTTAGGTGGTTATTTTGATGAGTAATTCACCATGTGTTTTTTCTAGAAATGAATAAAACTTTGTTAAATGGGTTTGGAATTTCCCTAAAATAGAGGTTTTGGGGAATTATGTATAGTTTTGATTTGAAATAACCATAAAAGGCTTGGTGTATCCTAATGAGGTGGTTGGCTGAGGATTCTTCCTTCCTAGGTGTTCCATTAGAAAGTATGAAAGGGTATTATATGAATTGAGTCTTGATGACTCTTTGAAAGCCAAATGAGGGATATCTATGCTTGTTCATTGATATATACATATCATGTGTTTTTGTATGCATGATGAGTGTTTTACCTTAGGGTATGTTTAAATTTTTGGGGTGGTGACAAGTTCACCTTCAATCTCGGAGAAAGTTTTGGTTCTAAAAAAGGCCTATATGAATTATAATCACTAAAAAGGTGATTTTTCTTAGGCTAATTACATATAAAGGGGATCTATGATAGGTAATTTAAATCCTAGTGAGTTATTATATCTTTTACAATGATTTATCTGATCAGTTTATCTTGTTATGACTTATGAGTTGGGATAGAATGATAATTATTTCCTTTGGGAATATGCTTTATTAATATATTGTGGTTTTATAGTAGACTATTTTAGGTATTACTTAGTCGAGTGACGTGATTCAGGATTGGAAATCAATTTTTTACTAGATATTAGAAAATAGGTATATCAATGGATCATAAAAGTAACATGAACAATAAGTCATGATATAGAATGACAATCATAACATAGGAAATGTGGAAACAACAAAAAACAGTGCATCATAAACATTAGTCAAGGATAAACCCTATAAGATATCATGGTCGAAAAATTACCATAAAGGAAATAGGTAAAAACCCTATCCCAACATAAAGTATCATGATACTAACCATTAACCAAAGCATTGTATCACTACATAATCCTGGGAGCACCCGTCACTTTCATTTCATTCTCATGCTTAAGTGTGCCACATAGAACAATCAACCCAAATTCATTCATAATAATAATTTATTACATGATAAAGGGGTTTGGGATACATACATATAATTCCCCAATAAAATAATTATATATGTATAAAGGTTAATACCCATGATATAAATTGATCTTGGTATTCACTACACAATTATTTTGGAATGGAAAATCGCAGTGCAATTTCAACAGCATAAAGATGTCACATAAAAATTCATAAAACGGTTTGGTAAGAGTGAAAGGGTTATATAAAAATTTATACATGAAATGGATAGTAATATGGACATGTAAGTATATGTACCAATAAAATAATTGGAAATAGAAGGTATAACATAATAAAGAAACTTGAAGAAAGAGGAGAAAGGAAAGAACCCTTACTTGAATATGTGACTCCAAAGGATTGAGAGAGGATTATTGAGATCATAAGGGAACCTTGGGAGAACTATATAGTGTGTAGGTAAGAATATGGATGCACTAAAAGGAGTTTTAGTGAAGATAAATGGGATCTTGGGTGGTTTTATATAGATAGTGAGGGAGATTTCTTTATTATTTAGGTTCTGGAATCTACATAATAAAATATCCAAAAACCAAAAACCATACCATGGTTTTGGACCATGGTTTTTACCAAATGAGAGTGGTTCAAATTAATTAAAAAGTCCAAGATCCAAACTTATTAAAATATTACCATTGGTGATGTGGAGGTGAGTCACACCCTTAAAGACATTATTTTAAAATCTTAAAAAAATTTATAAGTCTTGAAGGAATCATAATGGATTTAAAAAATAAATAAAATAAACTTAAAATCACATTATTTTAAATTTAAAACATATATTTGTTTATGGATACCATTTATATTACTTATTACATCACTTTTGGGTCATTGTGATGTCATAAAACACAAAGTATATTTATACGGTATTCAATTTTTATAAATTTTTTTGGCTATCTTAGAAAATTATGAAAAAATAACCATTGGATAATTTTTATCTCCCTCAGAATCTTTGATAAATGGGATTCATAGGGTATGGTCCTGCTCGTTGAGGACATCAATTACTTTTTTGGTGTTAGAAGGATTTTTTTAAAACCCTATATTTATACTAGTCATGTGATCACTGTTCAACGTCTATATTATCAATGGTTAAGATACATAATGGTAATTTAAATCTAATTGGATATAATAAAAAAATAAGTGCATATGTTTTCTATAACTATAAGACAATTAGTTAAATCAAAAAGGGGAATTTTATTCATAACAGTTCAGGTCATTAAAATCTTCCACCATTTAGAAAATTCACCCTTGAAATTTTCTTTTTCCAAACTAAAATAGACGAGGGTAAATTTTCTGCATCACCTCCTCAAATTTCCATGTTGCTTAATCAAACTTGTGGTTTTTCCATAATAATTTGACAAGGGGAATTTTCTTATTTCATATAACTTTTTCACTATGATCTAAGATCTTCACCGTCTTCTCTTAATAGAAAAGATGATTCTACAATGGAACCACCTTTGGATTGAGTACATATGAGGGGTCTAGTATGTACTTTCTCAAGAGGGATACATGGAATACATTATATACTTGAGATAAGTTTGGTGGAAGTGATATTCGATAGGCCACTACACTGATGTGATCAAGGATCTCAAAAGGGACAATGTACCTTGGACACAACTTTACCTTCTTCCCAAATCTCATCACTTTATTCCATGGATATATATAGGGGAATACCATTCCTTCAATATCAAACTTTAGGTCTCATACAATATTGTTAGCATAGCTCTTCTATTAACTCTGAGTATCCTTGATGTGCTATTGAATGGTCTTAACCTTCTCTAGCTCATATTAATCTATTTCTGTGTGAATATATATTTAAGACTCTTGTGATTATTATATATCTCACACTTCTACCCATAGAGATAATGTCACTAGATTTCCAATGGAAAGATTGTATCTTCCAACTACAGATCATGATTTGTGTAGTTATATTTATGAACTTTCATCTACATTTAAGCATAGGATATGAATTTTTCATTTTTATTAACACATAACCCAATCCATTCATTGAAGCATCACTAAACCCTATGAAAAGTTCTCTACTTATAGGTAGTGTGAGAATATGGGAAGTGAAAATATTCCTTTTCAACTCTTTGAATATATATTTACATTCATCATTCCTAGAAAACTCAACTCATTTCTGAGTTAGCTTGGTTAGAGGGTTTGAAAGTCGTGATAATTTTCCCACAAATCAGTGATAATACCCAGCTAATCCAAGGAAACTATGAATATCTATCATAGATTTTTCCCTCATCCATCCTTCAATTGCTTATGTATTTGAAGGGTCCCATAAAGGAATCAACTAAACACCCTTTTCTAACATGACTTATCATGGTATTAACCATTACCCAATTCATTGGAGCACTATATAATTCCAGGCGCACTTGTCACTTTCATTTCATTGTCATGATTTTGTGCACCACATATATCAATAAAAATGGATTCATTAATCATCATAATTTGTTACAAGATAAAGGATTATGGAATAAATAAATTTAAGTCCCTAATAAAAGAATTATATGTGTATAAAGGTGAATACCTATGATAGAAAATAGGCATGGTATTCACTACACAATTATGTTGGAATGGAAAATCACGGTGCAATTTCAACTGCGTAACAACTTAATATAAAAATTCATAAAATGGGTTTATGAGAGTGAAAGTGGTATCTAATCATTTATACATGAAATGGATAGTAATATGGAAATGGAATTTTTTTTCAAAATATAAGGAATTGGAAATAGAATGCGTAACATAATAAAGAAACTTAAAGAAAGAGGAGAAAGGAAAGAACCCTTACTCGAATGTGTGAAATTTCAAGGATTGGGAGAGGTTTATTGAGAGTTTGGGGGAACAGAAAGAAATATGAGGGTATGTAGAAAATGATTCCCTCAGGAGATTTACTCTCAGGAGTGCCCTAGGGTTTCTCCTCCTGCGCGGACTACAGGTGGGGATGACACAGAGTCTCAGCAAGGTAGCTTCATCACACTGTTGTTGAATTTGGAGGTCCGGGGTTATTCACTGGTGATAAATCTATCTGATCATTGCAAGGCCAAGGTAGAATTTTCTCTGGGTTCTGGTTTCAGTGGCTTCAGGCATCATTTTGTTAGGAACTCCTTTGGCTCCACCTTTCCATTCTGCGTTGCTATCTGACCAGTTTCGATCTGACTCGAGAAGCCTCCTCCTGATGGATTCATGGGTCTAATGACGATTTTGTACTAAATAACTCCTTGGCCACTCAACTTTCTCTAACCTCTAGTGCCTATGCACATATCCTAGTTGTATGTGGTGCAAAGGTAACTTTATAGTTTTTCTTATTTGTGGTTTAGTGTTTGAAGGGATTTAAGGTTCTTCTGGTTGGAGTGATTTCATTTTTTGGTGGCTTCCATCCTCAGATTAGGCGTGATGTCATCATTTGGAGGAACTAACTTATCTTATCCCTACCCTGACCCTAAGGCCATCTTCATCTCTCCGATTTGGAGCTGGAGCGGTAGTTCCTCAAGGGTTTTGGGAGGTGGGATCTAGTGGTGGTTGTTTCTTCTCACGTGACATGTTTCTCTTGGATTTGGAGTTGATTTGTGTGTTTCTTCTTTGGCGGTGGTTTTGTATGAAGTTGGTTCAGTGATGTTTTAATCTTCAAAATCTAGTACAGTTTTGTTCTAGCTTACCTCATCGATGGAATGGTGTTCAAACACGGATGTTGATGGTGGGGTTAAGCTGGCGATGTCACCACTGGTTCCTCATGATGCCTTTGTCTGCTGTTGGGAATCAACTAATCCTTTGATGATGGAATGATGTTTGGTGTTTCGAGTAAAGTGGAGTGGATTAAATTTCTCGACAACGATGACGATAGTGGACGCTGGTGGAGCACACTGGATACCTAGTTTGTTTCATATAGATGGGATGTTTCGTTAGTTGTGGGTCTCAAGGTAGGGAGGTGACTTGTTTATTCGTATTGGATGTTGTTGTCTTTCTTTTTTAATTTTTTGGATTTGTGGAAGGGGAAGTGGTGGTAGGGTCAGTGGAAGTAGATTTTAAATTTTGAATTTGATTTTGTATGTTGTTTTTTGATTGTCTAAGTTGGATAGACTAGATCACATGGATCAAACCCCAAGAAGGTTTTAGATTAGGCAGTTCATCTTTGCAGAGCTTTTCGAATTTGGATGTTTGGGAGGGTATGGCGTCAGCCATCAGATCTGGTCTATGCTTTGATACAAGACACTTGCTAACCAAACAATCATGCAATGGTGGATAGATTTATCATGATCACATGCTGGGGAGGGGAAACTCCATTTTTTCAGTCTGGTTTTACTCTCTAAGACCTTTGGGTCATGTTATGGTTTTTTTATGAAGTCTATTTGTGTTTCCCCCTTCTTCCCTTAAAAGGGGGTATTATTATAATAAAAAATATTGTAGGCCCTTAGGCCATTGTATGGATGGGGGAACCTTGGGATAACTCTAGAGTGTGGAGAAAATAATATGGACATTATCCAAAGAGTTTTAGTGAAGATAAATGGGATCTTGGGTGTGCTTATATAGAAAGTTAGAGTGATTTCTTTATTATTTAGGTTTTGGATTCTACATAATAAAATATCAAAAAAAACATACCATGGTTTTGGCCCATTATTTATACCAAATTAGATTCTTTTAAATTATTTTATAAGTCTAAGAGCCGAAATTATTAAAATATTAGCATTGGTGATATGGAGGTGAGTCACACCCTTAAAGAAATCATTTTAAAATCCAAAAATATATTATAAGTCTTGGAAGTCTCATAATGGATTTACAAAATAAATCAAATAAACTTAAAATCACATTATTTTAAAGTTAAAACAAATATGTGGTCATGGATCCCATTTATATTACTTATTACATCACTTTTGGGTCATTGTGATGTCACAAAACAGAAAGTATATTTATACGGTATTTAATTTTTACCCAAAAATTTGACTGTCTCAGAAAATTATGAAAAATTAACCATAAGATAATTTTGAAATCTTGATTCCAAAAATAATCTTAATTTTTTCCAAATAACCCTCTAAATACTTGAATTTTCACTTTTAAAATAAAAATTTTCATTTATTGAAAATTATGGGTTTTTTTGGACAATAATAATTTTCGAACCATAATAAAAATTTCATTTGACATCATAAAAATTATATGATCATTTATATTTGATAAATATTATTTAATAATAATATTACTTTAAAATATTATTTATTTCAAAAAAATAAATTAATTTGTAAATTCATTAATTGAATTTGAATATTAACAAAAAATACAATTAGTGCTTTAAAAATCATTTACAAAATAACAATAGTAGGATTAAAATATATTCATTATTTTATACAAAATAATTTACATATTCCTATTTCTAGGGTCTGGATACATATCCCTTTAATACACCACAATATTCCCTAAGAGTAAGGTGCATGATGGTGGGGATTTTATGGGTCTGTTCGTTGAACATGGTTTGAGCCATGATCTCGATGAGCTTGAACCTCTCTTGCAAACGGTTTCAATCATGATGAAGTTATTGGATCTCATTTTTATCTTTGTTAAGGTAAAAGGATATAAATTCTATCTCCCTTGGAAGCTTTGATAAATGTTCTTTATAAGGTATGATCATACTGGTTGAGGCCATCACTTCCTTTGTCTGTGTCAAAAAGATATGTTGAAACCCTATTTTTTTTACTAGTCATGTGATCACTATTCAACCTATCAATGGTAAATATACTTAATGGTCATTTAAATATAATTGGATATAATAAAAAAAATAAGTTCATGTGTTTTATATAAATATAAGATATTTAATTAAATAAAAAAGATGAATTTTATTCGTAGAAATTAGGGTTGTTATAAAGTACTCCCAAGTTCTAACCTATCTATAGTTTTCTTGAGTTATTTTGAAGGATTTTTCAATGAATTTTGGGTACACTTCTATTCAGGAATATATAGTGGAGTTTAAGAAGTCATCAATGCATTTTAGTTGTTTGATTTGTAGTCATTAACATATAGAGACAGTTTGTGTACAAGAGCTGCATCCTTTTAGTTTATATATAGAGTTTATTGGTGGTTTCATTTTATTTTACTAGGAATATATGAGGGTAATTACTCCCATATGCATGGAAGATGGATTTAGTGCTATTCAACAACCCATGGCCTATTTAAGGTAGGTTTCAGGCTACACAATTGTCTTCATTGCCGACCCAGGTGGGTTTCTAGTGGGGGTGAGTCATGAAAAAGTGGTATAAAAAAATTTAGTTGAGAGATAGAATGGATTTTTTATGTTCATTACTGATGATGATTTCATGGTTTTGGTAGGTAAATGGTGTAATTTAAATTAATTAATCATGAATGTTGGGGACTATATAGAATATATATATTTAGGGGCCCTAGTGAATGATGCTAGATTCCTAATGTTATGAAGACCAGCTAGGATCCTGGTATTATGGCCCCCTATGATCCTATGCAAGGATAATAAAATCCAACTAAGTATGATTAGGTAAAAAATTCATTGACTATATGGTTGAAAATTTAGGAAAGGTGCATGAATTATCATCATAGGGTGTATTCAAGTTAAAAATTTGATTTTTGATTATGTTTACTTTGTTTATTTATGTTAACATATACTGATAAGATGCAGTATTTATAATTATGTTTCATATATTATGAAATAATGACTCATTATAGTTTATAAATTATTTCTTATAAATCATGAAATAATATGATACTTAACTATTCTTTTCATAATTCTATGTTATGTTTTATAATTTAATGTTTAATGCATGTTAATTAACAAACCTGTAACAACATGTGAGTAATTATAAGTTTTATTTTAAATTAATACCATAGTATGATAATGTGATTTTATTGACAATGAATCATTTATAAAATATTTTATTTTCTATGTATAACTTTCTAGAGGCTTATTGATTAAGTATTCATTTAGTGAATAAATTTTGATTGAGTTAAAATATTATTTTGAGGAAATGACTTTACAACATGTTATCAATTATAAAATTTATTAATAATAAATTCCATTTTGTATGTTAATATAAAATCATAGTTAATTTTTTTTTGGAATTAAATGAAATTTATAAGTGTAAGATTATTTTTCATATACAACATTTTGTAGTTATAAATTCTTATTCCTTAACATGTGCGACTCAATGAAATATTTTTCGATATTCCTATTACATGTTATACTCAAAGGGAATTAATGGTTCATGATTTAAATTTTTATGTAATGTGATATATATGAATTGGTTATTATAGAATAATGTATAGGATTGATAAATTCAATAAAAAAATATTATAAAGTAATGTTATGTAACACACCATGATTTTAGTATGTATTTAATTATAAATAAATCTAATGTATACGATAAGTTCAATAATAAACTAAATTTAATAATTACATATTATTATATAAAATTAAATATATTAAAATATAGTTAAATGAAAAATTTATATCAAAATAAATTATTTTGTGATAAAATTAAAGGTTCTAAATCACTTTGGAAAATACCATTAATTCTAAAGAAACTGGTTTTATGAATTTTAAATTTCTGTTAAATATATTATTTTTTAATGATATAAATAAAATAAAATTAAAGTATTTATTAGTAAAATAAATTAAAAACATCAAAAAAATAATTAAACAACAACTAGGAATTATAATTTAATTATTCATAGCTAAATAAATTTTTTTTTGAAAACATTATTTCTATTATATATTATATATTTTTATTTAAAGATTAAAATTATCATATCTTGAGTATGAATATAAATTAAAGGATTTTTTTATATATTTAACAAATTTATAATTGTAAAATGATTTTTTACTTGGTAATGAATAAGAATTAATTCAGTTTTAGGCTTAAAGATACATTTTTCTAAAAAAATGTTTTTATCTGTTATATACACTTATATTAAAATTAATTTTTTTCAAATTTGTAAATTTTATTTGATAAAATGGTTTCTATATTTATAAAAAACATGTTAATTATATTTAGTAATCATAATTTCATTTTTTATCTTAAAAATATGTTACTAAGGTAAGGGTTATTCACCATAGTAAAGGTTAAAATGAGGTAAAAGGGGTAAATTATAGGATAAAGTCACAAAATGTCACAAAAATATATCTAAATTTGTGTATGAGGGATTTATTAACCTCCACTTATCTTATACTCACTAATTTTCAAATTTTTATCCACTTTCCTTGAATATTACAGTGCTTTTATATTGAAAAATGAGTATTGACAAAAATGACACCCCTTCTTATATATATAACGTCACCTCCTCTACCCACCCTAAAACAAAAATTTATAAATTTTATATTTAATTATTTCCTAAATTCTCACTCTAACAATCCTTTATCAATTTTGGGGACCTCTGGTCACAAGAAGAAGTCCCTAATCCCTCATTTTGAAGAAGCTCTTTAATAGGAGATTTAAGTCTTCTGTGTAAGTGTTATCTTCTCCTTAATCATTATTCTATATATTGTTCATCAAAATGTTATAGAATATGATATATTAAATTAATAAAATATTTTTAAAACCATTAATATTCTATAAAATCTATATTATTACTATAAAATAATACATTCTTACTCATTCAATCGTTATAATATTTTCCTATTTTGGTTAGTTTTGCCATCTACATGAATGATTTTGTAATGTTTAAATCACAAATGGATACAAAAACTTATATAATGTTTATATTATGTAATAATGATTAATTTAATATGTTTTAAATTATTTTTTTTATGTCAATATATATAATTATATTCATTAATAAAATTAATTATTTTAATCGAATTTAAATTCTGGAAAAACTATTTTTAAGTGTTTTATAAAAAATGTTACTATAAGCTCCATGAAATAACCATAGAAATACAAACATCTATAAAATATATATATTAAATAATAATGAAAATTATAGAGGTGATTAACCATTGAATAAGGTTTAAGGACTTGAATCACCAGACCGAAGAATGCATAAAAAACAAAATAGTTAACACAAAAATATTAATTTTAATAGTAAAAAATTAATGAATGGGTAATGAGGAGTGATAAATGAATCATATGAAGTTAAATAACTATGAATAGGGTTCTAATTCATATTAATAATAAGCTTAAGTTTATTATATATAAATTTAGATTGCATCTGACCAAGTGTAATTCTGAAGTAAGGGGATTCTTAACTCAATTTACTTTCATTGAGTTCATTACTTTCTTCATTGACTATGTTATTATAATATTATATTCATTATAACCTCTGATTTTTTTATATTTTAACTTATTTTATTTATACATATATTTATTTTAAATAATCTTTTCTTTGATTGATTCTTACCTCTAATGTCACAATATTAATAAGGGTTTCTTTTCTAATCTCACTTTGAATTCAATATTGTTTATGAATAAATTACTATTAAAGGAAATTGTATATTATTTATCTCTAAAAACCCATCTATTTTCTTCATATTTGGTTATATTTATGTTTTTTTTTCTTATTATCATTTTAATTCCATTTTTTTTGTAATTAAACCAAAAGGATCCCCGTAAGTGGGATCCACCATATCTCTTCTTTTTTAGTCAATAATATTTGTCCTCCATGTCCATATTATTTATATTTTTTTTAATGAATATTATTATATTTAAATAAATTATTTATTAATGTAATTTTCTATTAACTTTAATTTTTTTTAAAATTATGAAAGAATATTTTTAATGTTTTCTACTTGGGTCATTTTCTATTGAAATTGATTATCTTTACAAAACTGTGAAAATAATCTTCTTTTTTACACTTTAGTCATGAAAACATTATCAATATATTATAAAATTTCTTCTTAATAAAGATTTATTTATATTTTTTCATTGTTTTATAAAATATATTCTTATTCCTTATGTTAAAAAACATTTACTTTTAAATAAATGTAATAAAAATGAAATGGATAATTTTTAAATTAACTTTTTATTGTTTTTATTATGTTTTTTTAATATATGTAATAACCATTTAATGTTTCTTATTCTCCCCTATGGATATTCTCTTTTGTTACCATAAAAATTATTTCTCTATAATGAAAATTATAATTTATTTAGTATATATTTATGAAACTCATTCCATTCCCATATATCAGTTAAAATATGATATGATCATGATTTATTTCAAGTTATTATGCCACACATATGAATGGTTTATCATTATGTGATGGGAGGGTCTAATATAGACCTATAATGAATTGGATAAAGTTTTATATCTCTTATGATTAGTATGGGACATGGGTGGTTAGAAAACTACATAATTTTATGAGATATGGATGGTCATCCCAAGTAAATTATATTATGGGTGGGGGATTAACCTAGTGTATTATGATATCAAAGCCTTCATAGTTAGCCTTAAAATATATTATGATTTCCATACTTAGGTTTATTACCCAATTCTATGCCATAAGTTTTTGTTATAAAATGTACCTATGTTTTATTTCCATGGATCTTGGTTATTGACTCATGTTTCCAAACTCTTGTGACTCATGAATTATATTATACTAAAAGTATTATTCCATGAGTATTGATTTATGATCCAATTTTTACTAGGTGTGATATCCATATGTTATTAACAAACAACATGATTATTTTATCATACCCATATTCACATCTTATGCTAGCTTATAATTTTTGATTAACATCTATTGTGTTCACCCCTTACTGAGCATCTAATCTCACCCTTTCTTCTGATTCCATTTCCCTCAGTTATGCATAAGGATATTAAGTATGATTTTTATAGAAGGGTATTATCTATGAAGAATATTTTTGGGATATGTTGACTAATTTTAGACAAATAATTTTGTTTTGTGTCTAATATCTAAATACATTAAACCTATAGATTTTGGGGTGTGATTTATTATGGTATGTAAGTAATATTAATATAAATTGATGTATTATTTTTTGTATGATATGCTTTATTAGTCTCATTTTGTATCATAATAGGTTTTAGTTATTTTTTAGGGGTTAGGTTATGAATGATAAGAGGATGGAACCCAAAAAAAACCTATGTTGAGGCAAAGGTGATATAAGATGAACCTAAGATGTCATAGGTTGAAATAAAGATGTCATAATTTAGGATATATCAGGATTGTTTTTCCTTATCATATGATTTTTTACATTGATTATTTCTTCATACCCTTGCTATCCATTTTGACTTTAGTAAGGGATGAAAGATAAAATCATGAGATTAGGATAGTGATAGGTACACAAAATATTGAAAAAATATTATTGATCTTAGTTATATGAATTTTATAAAATATAAAAAAGTCTATTGAATTATTTATTCATATCACCAATGGATAAATATTGAATTATTGTTAAAAATCAAAATGGTTTTATGATTTTATCTCATTTATAAAAATATTCTCTGACTGGGGTTTGTGGGAATGTGCTTCCTGAAAATCTTATTATTATTCCTTTTGTAAAATTTGATATTATTTTAGGCATGTATTGGCTATATCTATATAGATACCATATTAATTTTTGGGATATGAAAATCATAATTCATATCCTAAACCAACCTATGATCATCAATTGATACAATGATGACTACAAAACTCTTTATAGAAGTTACTACTCTTATATGGGTCATCTTTTCTAACCATGAGGTATTTATGTATCAAATTCTTGAGGAGAAACTCAATAATAAATATATTCCTATTGTTTAATAGGTTTATTTATAAAAGAGTTTCTTGGTCTTCCCCCATATCATAAGGTTGGGTTTTTAATGGAACTAATACGCAATTCTATGCCTATATTAAATAATCCTTATAAAATGGACCTGATTGAGTTGAAGGAATTGGAAATAAACTATAAGAGCTAGTTTAGAAGGGATGATTCAGAGAGAAAAGAAATGATATTGGGAGAATAAATTGGTTTCTCATGTTTGGAGAGATAATTTTAAAGGGAGAGAAATGATAATGGGATATATGGAGAGAAATAGATCTCTATCCTGATATTGTTTTTAAATCACCCCAAAATTGGGATGATTTAGAAAGAAATGATGGTGGAGGGTTGTTATTATTTTAAAATTCCAATTTTATCCCTATTTTCTATATATATCACTAAATAATTTCTTTTCTTTTCTTTTAAAAATATTCACTAAACAAGATGGAGAGAAATAAAAATCATTTATTTCCTTTTACTAATTTATTGATCAAAATGCAAGGAGAGAAATTGTAATCATTTCATTTTATTTCATTTCTTTTATAAAATATCAAATAATTTCTTTTCTTTTACTAAAATCTCACCAAAAACAGTGTAAGATAATTTGGATAAGGGTTTTATACACCCAAGTACTTCAATATAGGTTGTTCTAATTGTTTTTATTAATATTATGGATGGATCAACACATATCCACATTTATTATCATAAATTTAACAAGATCAAAATCAAGAGAAAGTATCCTCTACCTCAAATTGATGACTTGTTCGATCAATTATGAGGAATGCAATACTAATGAAATATTGAAATTTGATATTTATATCATCAATTAAGGGTTAAAAGAGAGGATATATCCATGAAATCATTTCATACATGATATGGACACTATGGATTAATAGTTGTTCCATTTACATATACAAATACACATAATATATTCATGGATATGATGAATTTAAATGTGAAAAATAGGAAAAGTTCCCATGAAAAAATGGGTTTAGGGTGGGTTTGAGGTGGGCCATACTTCTTAAAAAATTAACATATTAAAAACTATCTTTAAAGGACCTTCCATATGGGTATCCAACCCATGCAGGTATATCCATGTGGATACAGACAGACCCATATGTATTTTTATTTTATCTTGTTAAAAAAATCATCACTCATATAGAGAATGACTTTATGGGTTATGATGATGAATCCAATGAAACCTACATGAAAAAAATACAAACCATTAACTCCTCCCCTCCTATCCTATTTACAATGTATTCCTTAGTCTCCCTCTATCCACCACACCTCCTCCTTAAAATTTCATCTAATTACCCAAAATAATGCTCATCCTCTTCCATCACCCACCGCCTACTCTCCAGATCTGAAGAATACACCTCAGTCACCCCACCATTGCTCAACTACCTACCTCCCTCTATAATGAATATAGATCCATGATTAACTATCTATCACATCCCTCCCTACCTCTAGATCTGATATAGCCCCCAATATCCTCTCTATTATTGTCTACCTCCCTCTATCCAAACTTGTCATATCCTACTTGTCTCGCCATCACTTTCTTGCCTCTCTTAGAACTGATGCACTAATTGTATCCCTCTCATCCTCTATACCAAATAAACCCATCATCTTTATTTCCCTCTCCCTCTAGAATCATCATCTACCATTGTGTCACAATTATCTCTTAATCATCCAGTCAAGCCAACTACCCCCACTGTGACGTCTCTTATGTTTTTATTTCAATTTTAAATGATCAATTATTTTGTTTTTTATTATTTTAAATATATCATTTAAATTTATAAAATTATCACTATACTTATTTTTTTTATAACTTATCTATATGTATTATATTTATTAAATTATAACATTTATAAAATGCAGATTTCCCGTAGGCCTATTTGCATTTTCCTTGTGGAGGAACAAGATTTATAAATTTACCTATTTAAGATGAAGTCTTTTGTGGGTTAAGTTTGTATGGACTTAAGCCCATGTGATCTTGAACCTCCCCACCCAAACTTCCCATTTCTTATCTCTAGATGAATTGCATCTTTTGAGGTTTCCTTAATCGATTTATGGTAGTCTTTATAGATGATATACTTATATGTTACTAGATTAAGGAAGAGCATGAAGATCATTTTAGGATTGTTCTACAGACCTAAAGAAAGGAGAAATTGTATGCCAAAAATTAGAGAATTTTAATTCTGGATAAAGAAAGTATAATTTTTAGGTTATGTAATAACAAGATAGGGTATATATATATAGATCCTTTAAAGACAAAGGTAATCAAGGAATGGCCTATACCAACCACTATGATCAAGATCCATAGTTTTCTTGGATTATATAGATACTATCAAAACTTTGTGAGTAATTTATCATGATTATCAAATCCACTAACTAAGTTAACTCTGAATGGAGTAAAGTTCCTTTTGATAAATTAATGTAAAGAAAATTTTAAAGATCTTATGATATGGTTGGTCACTGCACCTATACTCACACAATTTTGTAGTAGAGAAGGGTTTGTGATATAAATTGGTGATCAAATAAGGGACTGGGATGTGTCTTCATTCAAAATGACTTTGTGGTAGCATATGACTCACATCAAATAATTTTTCATGAGGAAAATTAACCAACACTTCACTTGGAGTTATAAATAGTTTTATTTTAATTATAGATATGGAAGCACTATCTATATGATGAAAAGTGTAATATATGTAATGAAAAATATATATTAAAGTATATATTCACATAGAAGGGGTTGAAAATTCACTAAAGTAGATAATTGGAGTTGATTAAGGATTATGTATAATCAATATATTACCACCTTGTAAAGGAGAAAAATATGGATGATTCTATGAGTAGGAAGGATCAAGCTATAAAATCCATGACGAGGATTGAAAGAGACCCAATGATCAAGTATTTTCAAAGGATGGACCTTGAGATCATAAGGTAAGGGTAGAAATCCTATCAGTCATGACCCAACCTTCCCTGGGCCATAAACCTAGTTATCTAACCACATGGGTCTCCGGTAATACCTTGGTTGCCTTCCCAATAGACCACAAACTATTACTCATTGGGGTATCCTATCAGACTAATGACTGTCCCCAAAATCCAACATATGTTCTTTTAGTGTGTTTTTTCATCACTCACACATACCCTAGGAAACTTCCAAGAAGTTCACCCATCAAGATCACTACTATAGGATAAGCATGCTTAACTATAAAGTTCTAACCAGGTAGGCTCTTGAAAATAAAGGTGAACCTTATTGAAATATAGAGTAACATTTATCCTTTTATGTCTCACTTTTTTAGGGGTGTTAATACCTCATTGTGGACCCCAAGACTCAAACCCAAGTAGTGCCTCTACACTTTCAGATGGGTATTGGTTTTGATACTATTTTTCATGAACCAACCTGAGTCAAACCCAAACCAATCACCCGAGATGGACCACAATAAGGACTCAGAGGAATTCACGATCATCTTGGGATATAAACTAGTACCAAGAATCATGAATACTCAATTGATAATAATTTATCTTGTAACACCCTGACCCCAGAATCCTAGAGCAATGCATTTCTTTATTACATCAGAATGATTATAAGGAAAACCAATAATTTTAGTAGTCTTAATGAAACTAGATACATACAAGTAACTCATATTACACTGGGAAAGGTATAAAAATACAATACATAACAAAAACTAAGAAACTACATCCATGAGAACTCAATAAATGGTCTCCTCTTCATAACCTGTTAAAGGTAAACAAAAGAAATGGGTGAGCTCAAATGATCAGTAAGGGTTATTAATAGTGGAAGCATGAATAAAAAATAATTGAATTATAATAAAATTTTCATAATCAATATGGAAAGGTGAATAAGTGAAAAACACAATCCATTAATAAACTGAGAATGAAACTACATCCATAGATTCTGTCATATTGAAAACCGCATGGATAGTAATAAATAAAAATGAATAAAGAGATATTCTTATTAATTGGATGTTAGTATTTGGCACATTATACCACTATAATTTCAAAATAGTTTAAGTCTATGGGTAGAAACCCATCTGATTTTTTAGAAACAAACTCGAAGGGTTTGTCGCCAAATAGTTTGTCTCATGAGACCCGTCGAAGCATCAAGGAGCTATAGTGGGCCCCACCCATCACTGAAATTCCAAATAATTATTTATACATAGATTTAATACAAGTAAAATATTCCTTCTAAATATCCATATAGAGTAGAGAATACAGATTCATCAATATTTCCAAAGTTAAAACAACATTCCAAATAAACACTGTATGTGAAATGGTATACAACTTAAGGAAATGATCATATCCAGGCTACAATAAAATGGATATTTACCAAAATTATAATTTCAATTGAAAAATGATCTAAAATTGGAAGTATATATACCACATAAGAAATATGAGGTGCACAATACCAAGTAGGTCTCAGTGAAATGGAAGTTGAGACAAAGTCCCTTACCACATTGTAATTAATTGAATCGTTTGACCAAAAATAAATAATAACAAAATGAATCATATAATATCATGAATATAAAGGTAATAATGATATTATATATCAAATGATAGTACACATATACCATATACAGGAAATAAGTGGTGAATAATGTAAATCTCATGAAATTAAAAGTGAGATGAGAAACCCCTTACCTTATGCCCGAATGTGTTCTTCGATTGATCTTAATAACCTGAATAACCAAATTTATCCTCATTAATTAATAATTAAAGAACCTAATATATATGAAATTTATTTATTATAACCTTATTAGGTTCATTCATTGCCTTTTTATGGGTTTAATAGGTTCAATTTTATTGTTTTGGAAGCATTTTCTTCCTTGGTGTTTATGATTGGTTTACTTGTATTCATCAATGGAAGTTTGTTTGAAATGTGGTTAAACATACAGAATTGTTAATATATATTATTAGTGAAATTATAGAGATATAAATTATCTTATAATTATTTTGGGTTACATACCATGAGGATGACTTATTTTTAAAAGATAATGTTAATCGCTTGGATTAACTTAGCAGTTTTGTGCATAATGAACTTTTTTTGTATCATTATTTTATATTATGAGTGTGTAAGGATTAAAAAACATTAAATAAGATGAAATAAATATATTATGATCTGGTTAAACCGTAAAAATAGTTTCATGATCATAATTAAAGATGGTAATAAAAATTAAGAACCCATCATTCTTGAATGTGATAAATTAACACATATCGCACAATGTTTTCATTTTTAGTATAAGAGGAGGGGAAAAGAGATGATGATAAAATATTGCGTTAGAATAATAAAATTATATTTAATTTAAGGTACTATAATTATCATAAAATTTGGATTATGGTAGATGAGGAAATAAAAAGAAAATAAAGGAACTTTAAATAAAAGAAAAGTTGAGAAATCCCTCACAAAAATTCGGCAGCCAAATGACATCACTTAAAAATTCAAAAAATATTTTGATTAGAGAAAATGGGTCTCTCATAATTATAACATAATATGTATAGAAAGTGGGATATTTAATGAAATATCCCAACATAATCCAATTGAAAATAGAAGATAATAACATAATAGGAAATCTTTAAAAAGAGAAGGGTGGTAGATTCCCTTACCCTATAGAGTAACTCCTAAAACATGAAGGTTGGGACCTTGGGGGATTGAGAACACCTTGGTAGAACTCCTAGGGAGGTAAAAATACCATATATTCGAGGATAATGAGTTTTTAATGAAATAAAAAAAAGGAATGAGTGGGTATTTATAATAAATGTGAGGGAGTTTTTTATTAATTTCAAAGGACACCTCATTAGTGGTTTTTGTAAAACCATGGCCCTTCCCATGGTATTTTCTCATGGTATTAGACACTTGGGACAACTCATGTCATATATTACTATACATAAGTCGACCAGAATTTTATATTAATTATTATATCATTATCATGTCATTAAACATACTGAAAACTCAAAACTGTATTTTTTACTATTCATGAAACATTCAAGTATTTCAGAAAAATACAAAAAATTCACCCCAAGAAATTTTCAATGGGTAGAATTAAAAAATGAACTCCATTTTTTGAAAATAAATTTCTAAATATTATTAATTTAATTTTTAAATAAAATCATAATTTATTCAAAAATAATAATTTTAAATCTATAACTCATTTTTAACACCATGAAAAATTAATCAACATCTCATTACATTATAACCTTAAGAAAATAAAATAATAATATTATTTACTATTCATAAGGGTAATATTACTATTCATATTACTATTCATAAGAGTATTTTACTATTCATTAGAAAAAACAAGTTGGTTCTATCAGACTCCAAATAACTTACTGATCACAACCATAGATGATCGTTTTTGGAAATTCAAAACACAGATGTGAAAAATTTAACTTTAATGGATAGGTTATAACTTTATCCTATAAATAACCAAGTGTTGTTTCATAGAGACTCAGTGCTTCATGAAATATAAGCTATCTAATGAATAAAAAGTATTTAAGAGAAACATAACATAAAATGTTCAAAGTGTTATATTCTTCCCTTATTCAGAAATTTCATCCTTGAAAATTTTCATGTATATTTCTCCCTAAAAAGATGTGGGTGGTTCTTCTTCATAACATCCTCAGGTTCCCAAATTTCTTCCTCTATTTTATGGTTTATCTAAAGAACCTCTACTAGACGAGTTGTCTGATTTATCAATACCTGCTTCCTTGTGTCAAGAATCTTGATAAGCTCTTCACAATATGAAAAATCAAGTTCAAGATCCATTTCTTCATAGGTGAGTACAAGTATTGGGTCTGGCATGTATTTCTTTAACAATGAAATGTGGAACACATTATGAAATTTGTAGATACTTTGTGACATCGCTAAATGGTAATCTAAAACTCCGATCCTTTCTAGAATTTCAAATGGTTTGATGTACCTAGGGGTCAGCTTCCCTTTGTTATCAAACCTTTAGACACCCTTCACTAGAGATAATTTTAGAAAGACATGATCTCTTACCTGAAATTTCAAATCATTTCTACGATTGTTAGCATAAATCTTTTTCCTAATTTGGGATGCTTTAATATGTGGCTGGAATTTCATTACCTTTGCCGTAGTCTCTTCGAAAAGTTCTCGGCCAATAAGTTTCCTCTCGCCAACTTTATCCCAACAAGTTGGTGCTCAACACCTCTTACCATATAATGCTTCATGTGGCACCATTTGAATTCTATAATGGAAACTATTATTGTTGGAAAATTCCACCAAAGTCAAGTATTGATACCACATACCTTGAAAGTCAAGAGAGCATGATCTCAACATGTCCTCTAGTGTTTGAATAGTCCTTTCAGACTATCTGTCTATTTGGGGGTGATAAGAAGTACTCATATAAAGTTTAGTATCCAAAGTCTTCTAGAGAATTTTCCAGAATTTTGATGTAAACCAGGGATCTTGATCAGACACAATCTATATAGGTGCACCATTAAGTCTTACAACTTCATTAATATAAAGTCTTTCTTGATTCTCAAGTGGTAAATCCTCTCTAATAGCATGGAAATGTGCTGATTTTGTGAGATGATCAACAATTATCCATATTGCATCCTTCCTTCTTAGTGTCCTCAGTAGTCCTGTGAAAAAATCCATCATAATGTCATCCCACTTCCACATAGGAATAGGTAGAAGTTTAATGGCCCCTATAGGATGTCATCTCTTAGCCTTCAATTATTGAAAAACCAGACACCATGACACATAGTCGACAATTTCTCACTTCATGTTATCCCACCAAAAATGTTCCTTCAAATATCTATACATCTTAGTGATACCAGGGTGTATAGAGAAATTTGAGCTATGAGCATCATCAAATAGTTACCTTTTTAGCTCAGGTACTGATGGAACACATAACCTCTTCCCAAATTTTAGAACTCCATCCACATACACAAATTCTTCCAATCTTCCATCCTCAACAACTTTAATTTTCTTTTGTAGATTCTCATCATCAGATTGAGAGTTTTTTATCTTCTCTAGTAAAGATGGTTTAGAAATCATTTGAAAGAGGAAAGAAGTTTCCCCTTCTATAACAATTACCATATCCATCTTTAGTAGATCCATGAATATAGGATCTCTCTCAATCGTCATGTGGGTTAGAAGTCCATGATCTTTCCGACTTAATGCATCCACCACCTTATTTTCCTTTCCTGGGTGGCACTACGGGAAAAACTGTTATTTGCGACGAGTTATTTGCGACGGGAATAAATCCTGTCACAAATAGTCCGTCGAAGAGGTTATTTGTGATGAGCTGATTTTCCCATCGAAAATAATTGGTTATTTGCGATGAGAAGAGGCTCCCCATCGCAAAAAATTACGCGCGGATTGGCGCAGTTTGCGTGCCAAACCGCCCAAAAGGGTATTTGCGACGGGTAGGCACCGCCTGTCGCAAATACCGGGAGACGGTAATAACTAGTTGTGACGGGGGATCCCCCGTCACAACTAGTTCGACCCCCGGAGGGTATTTCCGATGAGACCCGTCACAAATACTTGGTGGCGATAAAAGGCTATTTGCCACAAGATGTTGTCCCGTCGCAAATAGTGACCCATCGCAAATAACTATTTAACCGAAAATTGTAATTAATGCGGCCGAAGGTATTTGAAATAGGATCCCCATTGCAAATAGTTTCATCGCAACTAATCTAACCTATATATACCCCCATCTGCTTTTTATTCTATCCTCCTGAATTCCTTCTTCCTCTGCTTCTCTAAACTCTAATTTTAGCGTGAAATTTTTTGAGAGTTGGTTTTTTTACGAAGAAGTTGTGAAGCCACCTACAATTATAAGAGATCAAGTTTCAAGGTATTTATGTTTTATTTAATTTAGTATTTATTTCATTTATTTATATTAATTTTAATTATTTTTTATTAGTTGTAATTAAGTTAGATTTAAATTGTTTTGTCATCAGTATTTATTTGTAATAATAAAATTAAAGTATTAGTACCAATTCTCAGTAATTAGTAATAATTAATAATTATTAATGATAATTAGTAATGTATATAAATAATTAGCAGTAATTAGTAATTAGTAGTTGTATTTTGAAGTAATTAATAGTAATTAACACTAATTAGTAATAACTAGAAATAAATAGTAATAAATAGAAAAAAAGTAATAAATATTTACAATTAGTAATAAATAATATTAATTAGTAATAATTAGTAATAAATACTAATAATTAGTAATAAATACTAATAATTAGTAATAAATACTAATAATTAGTAATAAATACTAATAATTAGTAATAAATACTAATAAATACTAATAAATACTAATAAATAGTAATAAATACTAATAAATGATAATAAATACAAATAAATACAAATAAATAGTAATAAATAGTAATAAATTGTAATAAATAGTAGTAAATTGAAATATATAGTAATAAATAGTATTAGATAGTAATAATTAGTTATAATTAGTAATGAATATTAATAATTACTAATAAATAGTAATAAATAGTAATAAATACTAATAAATAGTAATAAATAGTAACAAATAGTAATAAATAGTAATAAATAGTAATAATTAGTAATAATTAGTAATAATTAGTAATAATTAATAATACTTAGTAATAGTTAGTAATATTTAGTAATAATTAGTAATAATTAGTAATAATTAGTAATAAATTGTAATAAATTGTAATAAATTGCAATAAATAGTAATAAATAGTAATAAATAGTAATAAATAGTAATAAATAGTAATAAATAGTAATAAATAGTAATAAATAGTAATAATTGGCAATAATTAGTAATAATTAGTAATAAATAGTAATAATTAGTAATAATTATTAATAAATAGTAATAAATAGTAATAAATATTAATAAATAGTAATAAATATTAATAAATATTAATAAATAGTAATAAATAGTAATAAATAGTAATAAATATTAATAAATTGTAATAAATAGTAATAAATTGTAATAAATAGTAATAAGTAGTAATAAATAGTAATAAATAGTAATAATTAGTAATAAATAGTAATAATTAGTAATAAATAGTAATAAATAGTAATAAATAGTAATAATTAGTAATAAATACTAATAAATAGTACTAAATACTAATAAATAGTAATGAACACTAATAAATGCTAATAAATAGTAGTAAATTGTAATAATTAGTAGTAAATAGTAGTAAATAGTATTAAATAGCAGTAATTAGTAATAGTTAGTAATAATTCGTAATAATTAGTAATAATTAGTAATAATTAGTAATAATTAGTATGGTACTGCTGTGATGTTGGTATCCAACTCAAGAGGAGCTCATGGAGAGGCATCATCTTTTGGCTCACAGTATTAGGAGCAGTTCCGATCTCAAACTGAGCTTATAGATAGTTTATAGAAGCATCAGGAAGAGATGCAACAGCAACACGAGGAGGACATGCATCGATGGTAGTAGTAGCAACATGAGCTGATGGAGTACATGCGCTGTCTGACTCGTAGTTTGGGGATGAAGTTTCCTCCACTATCTCCTCCAGCTCCTCCAGCTCCTCCAAAAGACTATCCCCCAATGATATTTTTATTTTATTAAAAACATTTGAATTTAACATTTATTGTAATAAGATCTATTTACAGGTTTTGTCTTTTATATTGGTGTATATATTGTATATATTTTTTTAATATTTTTTTATTTTACTAATAGTAATAATAATAATAATATTTTATGATTTTTTATATATTTTTTTGAATATTGAGAATTTTAATATTTTTTATTTTTTTATATTAATTTAATAATATTAATATTATTTTTTCATTAATCATAATTTTATTATTTTTTATTAATTATTTGAAAATATTGAGAATTTTAATATTTTTTATTTTTTTTATTTTTTTAATAATATTGATATTATTTTTCATTAATCATAATTATGTTATTTTTTTATTTTATTAAGTATTTGCGACGGGGTACCGTCGCAAATATATTATATATATATATATATATATATATTAAAACTTATTTATGGAAGGTTACATTACTATCGTAACAGATTCTTGTATATATAATGTATTTAATCAGAGATCTATTTATGACGGGACTGTTTCCAATTTCAAGTAGTATTTTTTGCGACGGGCGCATCATAAAAAATACTAGTTGGTCGCCATTTTCTGCAATGGACTATTTTCATTGGGACCCCATCGCAAAAGTGTTTTTGCAATGGGATCCCGTCACAAATAGACCGTCACAAATAGCCAAAATTCCAGTAAGGTGGTAGTGTATTGAACAATCATAATATTTGAGTAACTCAAGCCATCTCTTTTTCCTTATGTTGATTTTTTATGTGTAAAAATGTATTTCAAAGTCTTAAGATCTATATATATCTCACATGTTTCACCGTAGATATAATGTCTCTATATTTTCAGAACAAATATTATGGATGCTAACCCAATATCATGAGTTGGGTAATTTTTTTCACGAGTCTTCAACTGCCTTGATGCATAAGTAATAACTTTATCATTTTGCATAAGGACACAAACTAGTCCATTCTTTGATGCATCAATGTATATCACAAATCTATCATTTCCAGATGGAAGAGTCAAAATTAGAGCCTTGAACAATCTTATTTTCAATTCTTCAAAGAATTTTGTACATTCTTTTGTCCGTACAAACTTAACCCCTTTACGTGTGATCATGGTTAGCGGGTTATCCAGTTAGGAGAAATTCTAAATGAAATGCCGATATTAACCTACTAAACCAATAAAACTACATAACTCAGTTAGGTTTATTGAAATGGGACATTCTTGGATTTCCTTTGCATTTACAGGATCAACTAAGATTCCATACTTAGAGACAATATGGTCAAGAAAAGAAAATGATTGAATCCAAAATTTACACTTTCTAAACATCCCATATAATTCATTTCTTCTATGATTTTTCAGAATAATCCACAAGTGATTATCACGGTCATCATAGATTTTGCAGTATATCAGGATATCATTGATAAATACCACAAAAGTCATCAAGATATTCCTTGAAAACTTTTTTCATTATATCCTTGAAAACAGAGGGTGAATTAATTAGTCCAAAAGTCATTACTACAAACTAATAATTCCCATACCTGGTTTGAAATGATGTTTTTGGAATATCTTCCTTCCTCACACATAACCGATGATATATAGATCAAAGGTCAATCTTTGAAAAATATTAAGCTCTATGAATTTGATCAAATAAATCATCAATGCATGGCAGAAGATACTTATTATTTATTGTAATAACATTGATTTCCCTATAATCACTACATAAAATCATGGATCCATCATTCTTCTTGACAAAGAGGACATGGGATCCCCATAGAGAAACACTAGGTTGAATAAATAATTTATCACTCAATTCCTCTAGTTTTTTATTTAGCTACACTAATTCCACAGTGGACATTATATAGGGAGTATTTGATATAGGTCTTTCACTAGGAATTAAATCAATAGAGAACTCAACTTCCCGCTCTCAAGGATGTCCAGGTAAATCCTATAGAAATACATCAATGTATTATTTCAGAATAGGTATGTATTCAATTTGAAGATTTATTTCCTCACCCATAGATATTGTGTTCTCTTCCTCTATAAGAATTTCATTCAGTAGAGCTACTGGGTGTGGATCTAGATAAGAATCATATGGTGAGGTTTCTTCTCTAAAGATAAGGGATTCTATACCATTCTAAAAAATTGTTACTTTCTTCTTATTTCAATAGATCTTTGCATAATAATTTGTTATCAAATTCATACCAATAATTATACCAAATTCAATTATTGGTATGATGATAAGGTTATCAACTAAATCACATTTATGTGTAATTATGGGAAATTATAAACACATCTTTGTTGCAATGATACATCCACTAGAAGTTTTGACTAACAAATCCTTTATTAAATTAAATTAGACATATCTAATTTTCATGTAAAACTGAGAATATATAAAGGAATGAGATGATCTAGAATCAAATAAAGAGGTGACTAAGTTTTAGGAAATAATTAAAGTACCTGCCACCACATCATTAGAAACTTCATCCTCCACAGTTGTAATTGCATAAGCTTTCCCTTGATCTCATTGGCTTTTCTAAGGCATATTTCCTTGGTGCTTAGGACACTCATTTTCATAGTGTCTCATCTCTATATAATTGTAGCAATGAACATTATTGACTTTTCTCTTCCCCTTATATTCACGAGATCAATGACCATTTTCTCCACACATATAGAAAAATACCATGACTTGAAATCATTTCCAAGGATGATTTTTTCACTATTCTCGCATAATGGAAATTTCTTCATTTCATTCTATCTTCTTTGGTGCTTAAACTTTTCCATGGTTATCATAATAATGCTTCTTATCTTGGTTTCCCTTAAACAAGTTTGATCTATAAAATTCATTTTCTATTTTGATGGCACTTAATAAAATTTCATCGTATGATAAAAATGATTGAGAAGAAAGTTATCTTCGAAGACTTGGCTTAAGACCATCAAATAAATGATCAATCTTGTATTCCGAGTCACATATGTAATCTATGGTATATCTGGATAGTCTTGTGAAGGTATCCTCATACTCTGAAACACTATCTTATTCCCTTTTCTTTAAGATAAGGAATTTACTCTTCATTTCGGTTCATTTATCACGAGGGAAATATTCGTCGAAGAATATTTCCTTAAAATTAATTTATTCCATATCTTCAATTTCTTCATCCTTTGTGGTATTCTGGATCAAGGACCATAATTTTTCAGTGCCACCCTTGAGAGAATATACTTTTGACACTACATTTTCATTTTCATTACATATTAATTCCATGAATATATTTTCATGGGAATTGATCCACTACTCACTTACCACTGGATTAGTAGTCCCATTAAAATATGAGGGATTATACCACATGAAACAATCAAACAAAGGTGTAGGATGGTTATTTTTCACATCCTGAGTAAGTTTTCCAAATATATTCATGATCTAATCTACTCCAATATTGACTGTGTTGACTTGATTAGCAGGGAAATACCTACTTTTTCCACAAGTATTGATTCCCCTTCTTACATTAGGTTCCATTTCTAAATAATTGAATTCACTAGATTAGGTTATGAATCATAATTTATAATCTCAAACAGAAAATTACTTAGCATAAATTAAAATTCTATGCATAGATAATCTCATAAACATGGTTTCTATGAGGGAAAATTTACATTCAAATTCTTCATAATGGATCGTAAAGAAAATGTGAATTATCCTAAGAATATCCCCTACGAGTTTCAACCAGGTGCGTAGTAAGGCCCGTTGTCATATACCAGGATGCCCTGACTTAAGCCCGAAACTCCTTGTCAGAGTTTTCACTCCTAGGTACATCTATGCCAGAACCACGTCCACTTGTAGTATCTAGATAGGGATGTATTTGCTAGAAAGATCTACATAGTCTATTACTTACCAAAATAACAGGATGTTATTGTATGTTTATCCTCAAAGACTATATTAGGGGTCTGTTCCCTAATAAAAGTTTTCTAAATCTAGTTTTTGAGTTTGCTACTAAACTTCCTCTAAAATCAACTATAATGTCCCCAACCCAGAATCCTGGAGCTGATGCATTAATTTATTACATTGGAATGATTATAAGGAATAAAATCCCGAAGAATTGATTAGTTTATTAGTCTTAAAGAAACTAGATACATACATGCAAATCATATTACATTGGGAAAGGTAACAAAATACAATACATAAAAAAAACTAGTAAAATGCATCCACGAGAACTCAATAAATGGTCTGCTCTTCATAATCTATAAAAGGTAAACAAAAGAAAGGGGTGATCTCAAATGTTCAGTAAGGGTTACAAATAGAGGAATCATGAATAAATAATAATTGAATCATTATCAAATTGTCATAGTCAATATGGCATGCTGAATAAATGGAAAACACATGCCATTAATAAACTGAGAACGAAACTGCATCCTAAGATTTTGTCACAGTGAAAACCCCATGGATAGTAATAAATTAAAAAGAATAAATAGATATGATTATTAATTGAACGTCATTTATCTATCATGTGATACCAATATACCATCAAAACAGTTTAAGTCTATGGGTATAAACCCGTCTGATTTTTTGGAAATAAACTCAAAGAGTTTGTCACCAACTAGTTCATCTCATGAGACCCATCGATTCATCGAGGGGATATAGAGGGACCCACACATCACTGAAAGTTGAAATCATTATTTATTCATAGATTTAATACAATTACAATATGACTTATCAATATCTGTATAGAGTAGAGAATACAGATTCATCAATATTTCCATAGTTAAAACAACATTCCAAATAAACACCGTATGTAAAATGGTATACAACTTAAGGAAATAATCATATCCATACTAAAAGAAAAAGGATATTTACCAAAATTATAATTTCAAATGAAAAATCATCTCAAATGGGTAGTAGATACACCACATAATAAATATTAGGTGAACAATACCAAGTAGGTCTCAATGAAATGGAAGTTGAGATAAAGTCCCTTACCACATTGTAATCAATTTAATCGTATGACCAAAAATCAATAATCACCTAATGAATCACATAATAACATGAATGTAAAAGGAATAATGATATTATATATGAAATGGTAGTACAAATATACCACATACAATAAATAAGTGGTGAACAATGAAAATCTCACGAAATTAAGTGAGATGATAAACCCCTTACCTTATGTCCGAATGTGTTCTTCGATTGATCTTAATAACCTAAATAACCAAATACATCATCATTAATTAATAATTTCATAACCTCCTCTACATGTAATTTATTTATTATAACCTTATTTGGTTTATTAATTTCCTTTTTTATGGGTTTAAGAGGTTTAATTTTATTGTTTTGGAAGCATTTTCTTCCTTGGTTTTCATGATTATTTTATCTATATTCATGAATAGAAGTTCGTTTGAAATGTGGTTAAACATAAAGAATTATTAATATATATTATTAGTGAAATTAAATAGATATAAATGATCTTATAATTATTTTGTGTTACATACCATGAGGATGGCTTGTTTGATAGAAGATAATGATAAACGCTTGGATTAACTTGGTGGTTTTGTGCATAATGAACTTGTTTTGTATCATTATTTTATATTATGAGTGTGTAATGATTCTATAATATTAAATAAGATGACATACACATATTATGATTTGGTTCAACTATAAAAATTGTTTCATGACCAGAATTGAATATTGTAATAAAAATTGAGAACCTGTTGTCCTTTAATGTTATACATTAATACATCTCGGACGATGTTTTTATTTTTAGTATAAGTGGAGGGTGAAAAAGATGATGATGAAATATTCCACTAGAATAATAAAATTATAGTTCTCATAGGGTACTATAATTATCATAACATTTGGATGAGAGGATATGAGGAAAGAAAAAGAAAAGAAAGGAACTCAAAATAAAAGAAAAGTTGAGAAATCCCTCCCAAAAGTTCGACCGCCTAACGATGTCAATTAAAAATTCATAAAATATTTTGATGAAAGAAAATGGATATATCATAATTCTTACATAATATGAATATAAAGAGGTATATGAAATGAAATATCCCAATATAATCCAATGGAAAATAAAAGAGAATAACATAAAATTAAATCATTAAAAAGAGAAGGGTGGTAGATTCCCTTACCTTATAGAGTAACACCTAAAACATGAATGTTGGGACCTTGGGGATTAAGGTGTAAGAAACCAGATCTTCATTATAGGTATGTCTTTAATTTTTGGTTGTTTTTGTGAAAAAGAGGAGTTTTTTGGAAATTTTAGGAGTACACACCGTGTACTTATAAGTATACATCGTGTACACAGTTGTCGCTGGTGACCGTGTACTGGTCGTGTAATGGACGAGTACATGGCCATGTGGGGTGACCTGGTGGTTTCCTAAAGAGAGGCCCGATAAAGGTGAGTACACATCATGTACCATTGAATAAAACGTTGTGTACTTTCTTTTTATTTCATTAAATGGACCGAGGTCGCGTCTAACTGGCAGAACAAACTTCTTCTTCATCTGTATCGTCTAGGAGTGAACAAGACCATTGATTCTTCTCAGAGCCCCCAAATCACCATCCATTCTCAGAATCAAACTCCATCAGTTGCATTATAATTTCATTGATGTGTTCTTCCTTCTTCTAGAACTTCATCTCTTGATTTATCCTCTTTCATGAGATATAACCAGTTAAAAGTTTTTAGAATTTTTATAGATCTATGATATTCTAGGGTGATTCAATGCCCGAGGTTCACTTATATCATCCGTACAATTCCGAGGTAGGTGGTTTGTGCCTTTTCATAGTTAGTATTTGAGTTATATGTGAAAAAGTTCCCAATAACCTTGTTCAGGTTATTGCGTGTTTATGGTTTTTAGCCATGTTATTGTCTGCTATTACTTGTGTGCTTGAGTAGAGGTTTTATGACTGTAAACAGGGTTATTTATCTTACTATGGATGTGTTGCCCATTGTTCTAGATTTTTCTGTTAGGATTCTTAGTTTTCCATGCTTAGTATTGTTAGTATGAAGTGAATTTTATCTGACATGCTGTGAGATATTATAGACTATTTAGACAATTAGTTCTTGAGTCCTAATTGGCTTCTGTATATTGTTTTTGCATGATTGTTTACAAAGGGATGTGGGAACCTGGTGTAGTAGACCATAGGGAGAATGGATTCTGAGGGCTTCTCCAGAGTGTCTGTTTACTTTACATTGTGAGAACATAGGGGCGATGGACATAAGTGCTCCCTCAGAGTGTCTGTAGTTCCTCGTTATGAGACCATAGTGGGAATTGGACATTGAGTTCTTCCCAAGAGTGTCTATAGTTACTGATACAAGACCAAATGGGGAATTGACAATGATTTCTTACTTAGAGAGTCTTTTATAAAGCTGAACCAGAGGGGTTAGACTGTGAGTAATTCCCAGAGGGTTTCTTGTGTTGTTTGGTTGAACCAGAGAGGTTAGGCTGTGATTACTTCCCCAAGGGTTACCTATTTGTGATTTTCTTCTTACTTGATATATGAAATTTAATGCATTTGAACTGTAGGATTGTTTACTTTTGAGTACTTCCTTACCTACTGCTTATTTTTTCTTATTGCCTACCATGCATATTCACTGAATATTAGGAAAATATATTTGGGTGGTTTCCTACTGGGATTAGTCTCACACCCTGTTTGGGTCATGCTTTTGGTCCCAAACAGATTATATTGTTGTAGGTATAGATAAGGTCAAACACACTTCTACATCAAGTACTTGATTACTGTGGAGCTGGGGAGCATGGGACCAAGCTAAGGATTGCGATGCTGTTGGAGTTTATTTTCATTCTTTTTTACTTTGGTTTAGTACTATATTCCAGCATTGTGACTTGTTTGGATTATTTCCAATACATATGTATCATGCATAATTTATATATGTGTGCTCCAGTTGTATATTACTTTTGTTGTTTACTTATTGCATATTTTACTACTTCCGCTATTGTTATATGTTTATTTCTACTCCATTACTCTTCCAATGAGGGCATATTTTCTCTACTATCACACCCAAGGCCCTCACTATTATTCGGCAGCCTTTGGCATTTGGGGAAATTCACTTGAGGCCATGTGACCAACTAGGTATGGGGCACTTATGGGCGGCTCCCAGAATTGGGATGTTACAAAGTGGTATCATAGGAATTATTTTCTTCTTGACTTACTATTTGGAGCCTATATCCAGGGATATGAAGGAATAGGTACATGGTAATAAGATGTGCTCAGGAGTAGCTAACCCATGTACCTGGAAAATCAAATTTACCTCATATATTGTGATTTTTTCCTCTAGTTTTTCAATTATTATAGTTGATTTGATTTAACCATTGGGTGATTCACATGTTTTGTGCTATTATCATTGATATTTTTGAGGTTCTATTTCTGTTGTGACTTGATGAGATGAGGGTATTTCATCTCATGCATCATATAGGAACTTTCTAGAGATCACATTTCATGCATTCTTGTCATGACATTTAGGGTGCATTACTGATTGCATGTTGTTGTGATAGATGTTGTTCTAGATATGAATTCTGTTGTGATAGATGCCTTGATAGAATACCTGCTTTTTGATAGTGTATTAAATTGTGTAAGGTTTCATTTGAATGAACACCAAAATTTTGTTCTTGATGTGTTATAGGCCCTCAAGGATCATAATTTGGTGGATCATTATGCTGTTATTCTTGTATATGACACGTGTAAGATGATATGATTTGATTCGTGGGGATTATGGGCCCTCACGGATCGGAATTTGGAACTTTAATGTTCATTTCAATGTTTTTATGGATTCCAAAGTAGTTTCTGAGGCTTAATATCCTGAAAAACCAAGAATACATGACATGTAATGATAAATAAACTCCATGGACCCTTTTATTCAGGAAGAAACTATTTTTCTTAAGTACATGCTATGTACTTTATGTACACGCTGTGTAGTCTCAAACCGTGTCATTGGATATGTGGGAAGAGACAAGGGGTTGAGAAATATTTGGTGGAACACACCATATACCAGATGTACATGTCGATGTTTTAGACCATGTGTTCAGCCATGTGACAAACGACACGGGTGGATGATGGGTAGTTAGTACACGCCGTGTCTGGCACAAACACGCCATGTATATTTATCCGTGTAACTGGATATGTGACTAACAACACTGTTTGGTGAAGTTTTCCTAGTACAAGCCGTGTCTGGCACAAACATTCCGTGTAGATTCCACCATGTAACCGACCATGTGACTAACAACACGGGGTGGTGGAATGCTTCTATTACACGCCGTTTCTGGAAGAAACATACCGTGTAGTCTTGTTCTAGAAGAACCATGTGGCCTAGCCATGTAAGGGAACTCAGGCAGGGAAAACAAATCAAGTACACACTGTGTCTTGGGAGAACACACCATGTGTATGGGGTGTTACACAACCAGTTTTGGCAGAAGTACATGCCCATGTGAATGTTTAAAGGAACACACTGTGCAAGGGTTATACACGTTGTGTATCCATGTTTTGAAAAACTTGAATGTTTTCCTTTTCTTATTCCTTTCTTGAACTTCTAGGATTCGGTCCTTGATAATCTTGATCTAAGGTGTACGCTTGATCTTGCAGAGTCATGCCACCGAGACATCCTCTGGTTGTGCTCCAGTTACAAGGAACTGACCAGACACCAGACTTGGTAGATCAGGAACTGCCTGCAGATCCTCGAGTCTTAACCGTCTTGAAACCATCCTTTATCCTGGATAAAGGTTTCGATGCACAGTTATAAGAGGGATTCATGAGGTTCATGAAAACCTTCCAAGGAGTACCACATCCTGCCTTGTCAATGGAAGAATTGACAGAGGTTTTCCAGCTACAGCATCCTCCCACCTTCACAGGGGAAGTAGTACCTCAGGCTGTAGAGTTATGGTCAGAATCCATGCTTTCTATCTTTGATCATCTGGAGACTCCTACAGAGAGGAGGGTGAATCTCTCTACATATATGCTTTGGGACTCCATCAAGAGATGGTGGGATGTGATCTCACAGGCGGGATGTCAATAGGTTATGGAGTGGGATAAGTACCAGTATGCCTTCTATGACTACTTCTACCTAGAGACTTTGAGGGATGATCGATCCCAAGAGTTCATGAGTCTGGAGCAGGGTACTCTTTCAATTATGGAGTATTCTTATCACTTCATAGAGTTGCAACAATTCACACCCATCCTAGGAGGTTATGAGTTATTTCTGGTGAGAAAGTTTGAGGATGGTCTTAGGTACAACATCCAATCTCAGGTGAACATCTTCAGGTTGATTTCCATCACCTCTATAGTTAACTAGGCATTGATCACAAATCACAATCTTAGGGATTATAGATCTAGGAGCCAGGGCGGTTTGGCATCTGAAGTTGGTAACCCTCAGACTGACAGTAGGAAGCACTGTAGGGAGTCTACATGCAGGGATCCGAGGAAGAGGGATACTTATTCTGGTATCTAGGTGGTGTGATAACAGTTCAAAAAGAGTGGGAATACGAGGCCACATTTCCTGAGAGACCTAGTGGAGTGCTGATCTTGCAGCAAGATGGGCCATCTTCAGCATTTCTGTCAGATATTTTCACTGGAAGCTGGTGACAAGGGTTTATCTAGGAACCCGCATTCAGGAGCAGCATCACCAGTTTCTCATTAGTCTGGGAACTTGAGTTCTTCCAGCCATTCAGGATGAGATGGAGGTCATGACCGTGGTATCCAGTTGGTATGATTTCAGTGAAAAGAGGGTAGATCAGCTCAGGGTGGTCGGGTAGGGTCACAAGGCTGCGGTACAAGACATGATTTTGTAGTAGAGCAGACCCAAGAGGAGCAGGATCCCAGACCCTCTACAGTTCAAGGTACGATCCTAGTTGCCTTAGTTTTAGATTCTACACTTTTCGATACATGGGCTTCCCAAAGTTTCATATCTATTGCTATTGTGGAGAGCCTTAGGCTATGTATCTTTTCTTCTTCTAATATCTTGATGCTGGACACTCCGTTGGGGACAAGAACGACTAGTGTACGATAGTGCAAGGATTTCCCTCCAGAGTTTGGTGGGTGTCACTTCTTATGGGACCTCTATATCTTAGATATGATGGGCTATGATGTCATTCTCAGAATGGACTGGTTAGTTCCCTTTTAGGATTTTTTCGATTTCTATTGCTGTAGGCTGAGTTTTATGTCACCATAGAGTGATATGTTTCTGTATAAGGGTGAGTGGGATGTCCAGGTGAGAAAAGTGGGACCCGAACATCATGGGTTGGAAGGAGTTATAACCCAAATTTCTACTCTATATTTGGACTAATAGGGGAATTCACAGATGGAATTTCCTCTAGTGGTGCATCGTTTTAGAGATGTCTTTCCAGAGGAATTTTCAGGTTTTCCTCCAGAGTATGAGGTAGATCTTTCTATTGAGCTCATTTCAGGAGTGGCACCAGTGTCCCTTACTCCTTATAGGATGGCTACACCAGAGTTACAAGAGCTCAAGAAGCAGTTGTAGGAGTTGTAGGTAAAGGGTTACATGTGACCGAATACTTCTCCTTGGGGCTTTCCTATCCTGTTTACGAAGAAGGAAGATGATACCCTCACACTTTGTGTGGATACCAGAAGTTGAACCGGTTGATAGTCAAGAACCGATATTCTTGCTGAGGATTGATGATCTCTTTGATCGGATTTGAGAAGCCTGGGTGTTCTCAAAGATTTATGTGAGGTATAATTATCATCAGTTTCATGTTAGACCATATGATATACCACTTACAAACTTTCAGAGTAGGTATGGTCTATAAGAGTATGTGGTTATGCTATTCGGTCTCACAAACACACCTGCAGTTTTCAGGGCACTGATGAACCGAGTTTTCCATCCATACTTGGATTCTTTCATGGATATTTTCATGGATGATATCTTGGTGTACTCTCACACTTGACATGACTATTCCACACATCTTGAGATCGTTTTAAGTAAAATGATAGAGAATCATTTATATTCTAAGATCTTAAAATTCCACTTTTGGATGGAACAAGTCCACTTCTTGGGTCTTGTTATCTCAGAGATAAGAGTATGATTACACCCAGAGAAAGTGAAATCAGTAGTTTCCTAGGAGAACCCATAGAACATATTTGATTTACGAAGTTTTCTAGGGTATTATATATACTAAAAGCGTTTTATAAGAGACTTTGCATGCATAGTAGCACCACTGATGGTCCTGAAAAAAAAGGGTGTGAAGTTCTTGTGGTTCGATTCTTGTGATTCAGCCTTTCAGGAGATGAAAGGGAGGTTGACTTCAGCACTGGTACTAGTATTTCTAAATCCATGGAAGAGCTATACAGTTTACTATGATGCATCAGGTATCAGGCTCAGAGTTGTGCTTATGCAGGGAGAAGGAGTTGTTACGTATGAGTCTCGACATTTGAGGCCACATGAGAGGAATTACCTGACGCACAATCTTGATTGAGCTGGAGTTGTTCATTATTTACACAGTTGGATACATTATATGTTGGGAGAGAATTTTGTGGTTTTCAATGACCATAAAAGTCTCAAGTACATCTTTACTCAGCACGATTTAAATTTGAGACAACGATGGTGGGTTGAGTACCTTTAGTCCTTTGACTTTGATCTTGCCTACATGCCTAGGAAAGGCAACGTAGTAGCTGATGCATTGAGCAGGAGGACTCAAATACATGTAGTTCAGGAGGCTAGTAGTGAGTGGTAACTTATGGTTTTGTTCTCTAAGATGAATTTGGAGGTGCATAAAAGACACGGGAAGACATTTCTTTCTTCTGTAGTTGTTATATCTACTCTACTTGATCGAGTGCGAATGAGGTAGCTATTAGATACAGAAGGCCTAGTCATACGAAAAAGTGTGTCAAGAGAGGACCCTATTCCGGGATGAACCATAAGTGAGGATGAGATCTTTCATTTTCAGGGGCACATATGGGTGTCAGAAGACATAAATGAGGAAATGATGCATAACTTTAATTCCTCAATTTAAGAAGTTCATGCTGGTATCACCAAGATGTATTGAGATCTTCACCGTTAGTATTGGTGAATAGGTATGAAGAGAGATGTTGCTGGTTTTTTCCTGAGGCGTTCAACCTATCAGCAGGTGAAGGCAGAGCATCAACGACTAGAAGGGATTTTGCAGCGGTTACCCATTCCTGAGTGGAAGTGGAATGATGTCACGATGGACTTCGTGATAGGTTTATCAAGGTTGCCTTGACGGAATGATATAGTTTGGGTTGTCATTTAAATAATCATGAAGGTTGATCACTTCTTTCCGATCAAGGAGAACTTCAGTGTTGATGATTTGGAAAGGATGTACATCCATGAGATTGTGTGTTTACATGGAGTTCTGAACTCCATTGTTTCAGATAGGGATGCATGTTTTACTTATTAGGTCTGGCAGGGACTAGAGGGGGCTTTGGGTACATAGGTACTTCTGAGTATAGCTTACCATTCCTAGATAGATGGCCAATCCAAGCGTATGATATAGGTTCTGGAGGACATGCTTCAAGCATGAGTCCTAGATTTTGGAGGTTCTTGGGAGAAGCACATACCTCTAGTAGATTTTTCCTATAATAATAGTTTTCAAGAAACTATTCAAATGGAACCTTATGAGGCTTTTTACAGTAGGCCATGTCGATCACCCTTATGTTGGCTGGAGGCAGGAGAGGAAACTATGCTGGGACCTTGTCTTGTCCAGGAGACCACAAAGAAGGTGGAGTTGATTCAGAAGAGGATGATTACTTCAGAGTCATGACAAAAGTATTATGCTGATTGATGGAGATGACCTATGCAGTTCGAGGTCAGAGATAAGGTTTTTCTACATGTCTCACCAAGGTTGGGACACAGGAGGATTAGGAGAGAGGGAAAGCTTTCACCGAGATATGTTGGACCATTTGAGGTTTTGGAGAGAGTTAGGCTGGTTACCTATTGGCTACAGTTACCTCAGAGGTACTAGGCTATGCACAACATTTTCCACATTTCTCAGTTACAACGTTACTTCTCAGACCCATCTCATGTTTTCAACCCGAGGAGGTTGATTTGGAGGCGGATTCATCATTTGAGGAGCATCCTATCTGGATTGTTGATCATAGTTAAAAGGTTCTTTGTGGTTGGTATGTTCCTCTAGTAGGAGTGCTATGGAAGCACAGACAAGTATATGATGAGACTTGGGAGAAGGAGGCTGATGTATGATCGCAGTGGCCAGAGCTATTCGAGGTTTCTTCTTCTACACCTCCTTGCTAGGGAAATTTGGGGATGAATTTCTTTAAGGGGGGAAGTTTGTAAAAACTTGGATATTCTTTTCAGTTATGTATTTATTTTCTGGTTGTTTTAGATAAAAACACGAGTTTATGAAAATTTCAAGAGTACACATTTTGTACTTATAAGTACATGCCGTGTACCCAGTTACCACAGGTAACTATGTACTGGCCATGTAATAGCCGAGTACATGGATGTGTGGGGTGACATAGAGGCCATCTAAAGCGGGTCCCGGTAAAGGCAAGTACACACCATGTACCTATGAAGAACCCACTGTGTACTTTATTTTTATTTCATTAAACAGACTGGGGTCATGTCTAATCGGCAGAACACACTTCTTCTTTGTCCGTCTCATATAGGAGTGAACGAGACCGCTGATTCTTCTCTGAGCCCCCAACTCGCCATCTGTTCTCTAAATAGAACTCCTTCAGTTGTGTTGGAATCTCATCAGTGAGTTCTTCCTTCATATAGAACCTCATTTCTTAATTTCTCCTCTTTCATGAGATATACTCAGTTGAAACTTTTTAGTGTTTTTGTAGATCTATGAAGTTATAGGGTTATTCAAGGCCCAAGGTTCATGTATATCATCTTTACAATGCCGATGTAGGTGTCTTGTGCCTTTGCATAGTTATTCTTTGAGTTATATGTGCAAAAGTGCCCAATACCCTTGTTTGGGGTATTACGTGTTTATGGTTTTTAGCCCTGTTATTGTATGCTATGACTTGTGTGCTTGAGTAGAGGTTTTATGACTGTAAATAGGGTTATTTACCTTACTATGGATGTGTTTCCTATGTTTTCTTGATATTGAACATTTATTCTAGCTTTTCCTGTTAGGCTGCATAGTTTTCCATGCCTAGTATTGTTAGGATGGAGTGAATTTTATCTGATAGGCTGTGAGATATTGTAGAATCTTTAGCCAAGTAGTTCCTGAGGCTTAATTGGCTGCCACATATTGTTTGTGCATAATTGTTTACACAGGGCTATGATAACCTGATGTAGTAGACCATAGGGAGAATGGACACTGAGGGTTTCTCCAGAGTGTTTGTTTACTTTAAATTGCAAGACCATAGGGGGGATGGACGTAAGTGCTCCCTCAGAGTGTCGATAGTTCCTCGTTATGAGACCACAAGGTGAATTAGACATTGAGTGATTCCCCATAGTGCCTATAGTTACTGATTCGAGACCATAGGTGGAATTAATGGTGAGTGCTTCCTTAGAGAGTCTTTACTAAAGCTGAACTAGAAGGGTTAGAATGTGAGTACTTCCTATAGGGTTTATTTTGTTGTTTGGTTAAACCAGAGGGGTTAGGCTATGAGTACTTCTCATAGGGTTACTTGTTTGTGATTTTTTTCTTACTGGATATGTGAAATTTAATGCACTTGAACTGTAGGATTGTTTACTTTAGATTACTTCCTTACCTACTACTTATTTTTGCTTATTGCCTACCATATATATTCATTGACTGTTAGGCACAGATCTTTGGGTGGTTGCCTATTTAGAATAGTCTCACACCCTATTTGGGTCATTATTTTGGGCCCAAACTGATTATATTGTTTCATGTATAAATAAGGGCAAGCACCCTTCTACTTCAAGTATTTGATTGTTGTGGATCTGGGGAGCATAGGACTAAGATGAGGCTAGTGATGCTATTAGAGTTTATTTTCTTTCTTTTTTACTTTTGTTTAGTACTGTATTCCATCATTTTGACTTGTTTGGTTTCTTTCCTAGACATATGTATCATGGATCATTTGTATATGTGTGTTCCAGTTGTTTATTACTTCTGCTATTTACTTATTGCATGTTTTATTGTTTCTGCTATTGTTATCTGTTTATTTCTGCTGCGTTACTCTACCAATGAGATCATTGTTTCCCCACTATCACACCCAAGGCTCTCATTTCTAGTTGGTAACCTATGGAATTTGGGGAAATGTGCTTGAGGCCATGTGACCAACCGGGTATGGGGCACCTCTAGGCGGATCCTGGAACTGGGACGTTACATGAGGACACCTTGGGAGGACTCCTAGGGAGGTAGAACTACCATATATTTGAGGATAATAAGTTTTGAATGAAATAAAACTAAGGAATGAGTGGGTATTTATAGTAAATGTGAGGGAGTTTATTATTAATTTCAAAGGACAGCTCATTAGCGGTTTTTACAAAACCATGGGATTGCCCATGGTATTTGCCCTTAGTATTAGCCACTTGGGACACCTTGTGTTTTATTTTACTATAAAAAAGTTGAACAACATTTTATATTAATTATGACATCATTATGATGTCATTAAACATACTGAAAACTCAAAACTGTATTTTTACTATTCAGGAAAATTCAAGTATTTTAGAAAAATCCAAAAAATTAACCCTAAACATTTTTTAATGCGTAGAATTAAAAAATGAATTTCATTTTTTGAAAATAATTTTCTAAATATTAATAATTTATTTTTTTAAATAATATCATAATTTATTTAAAAATAACAATTTTAAATCTATAACTAATTTTTTAACACCTTGAAAAATTAATCAATATCTCATTACCTTATAACCTTAAGAAAATAAAATAATAATATTATTTACTATTCATAAGGGCCATATTACTATTAATAAGAGTATGTTACTATTCATTAGAAAAAACAAGCTGGTAATATCAGACTCCAAATAACATATTAATCACAACTGTAGATGACCGTTTTTTGAAATTCAAAACACAGATGTGGAAAATATAAGTTTAATGGCTAGTTTATGAATTTATCCTATAAATAACCAAGTGTTGTTTCAAAGATACTTAGTGCTTCATGAAATATAGGCTATTTAATTAATATAAAGTATTTGAGAGAAACATATCATAAAATGTTCAGGGTGTTATATATCTTGTATAAGAGAAATAGATAAAAAAAGGAATGAATAGAAATAGAAAATAAATAAAAATGGAAATTACCTCTATGTGACCTCATGGGTCACTTCCAACCAAAGAACAACATTATATCCATGAGTGATCCAGAACTGAGAAAAACCTGAGGCTGAAAAATGATAAAGGAATAAGAAGTGAGCATTGATATGATCAATATGTATTCCAAGGATAAAAAATTCCCTATTCCTTAACATTAAATTTAAAACCATTTCTTGATAGTTTTAAAATAAGATATATAAAAATAAGGTTTTCCATTTTTTCAAAAAATAGGCAACAAGCTTCCATTTTTAGGAAATACCATTTTCCATTACATTTAAAAAATAGTTTCCAAAGCATTAAAACTAATTTGTGTAAATACCTTTAAAATATAATCAGTTTTTGAATAGAAATCTTAATACATAATGAAATCAAGGGTGTCACTTGATAAAAATACTATAAAAAAGTTGAAAGTATCTTACGTATAAACCGATGTCATGGGATCTTGGGTGTTGGTCAAGATATCCTAGAAAAAATCAATAATAAATCTCAAAAAATAAATCTCTATTAGAACCAGATATCACCAAACACTTCTCTAACACTCGGTGACACCCTCACTGGTTAGACCTAGTGGCACATCCCATGGGCAGTTAGGTTATCTGCTCAGGGCCACTAGCTAGATATCACCAAACACTTCTTTAATAATATTATTTGTTTTTATCTATTTATTATTTTGTATTTATTCTCAACTTATTTATTATTAATATTTATTATTGTTTAATATTATTTATTTATTTAGTTATTCATTTTTTATTATCATTTTAATTTATTATTTAATGTTTATTATTTATAATTTATTAATTATTAATTATTAATTATATTTTTTTATTTTTTATTTATATATTTCGTATCTATTTATTATGTATTATTTACCTTTTTTTAACTATTTTTTAATATTTAGTATTTGATGTTTATTATTATTTAGTAATATTAGTATTTATGTTTACATATTTATATGTATTTTTGTGTATATATATATAAGTATATTATATTTGGTTTACTCACCACATTTAGATCTTGATAGAGTGCTAAAGTCATTATAGAATAAGCAAGAGGTAAGTGGTTCAAGTCTCACCCGATGCATAAATATGCTGAATTCATGCATGACATACATGAAAAATCCATGTATAGTAGGATAAATAAATAATAAAAAATAAAAAATAAAAAATAAATAATAAAAAATAAATAAATAAACAATAAACAATAAATATGAAAATTTACACTAGTAGAAAAATACCCTATACCAATGGTTTGAAACCGTTGGTATAGGCCTCAAAACTATTGGTATATCTTATACAAATGGTTTGGAGAACCGTGGAAAAGTAAGCCGTGGGGATAGGCCTATACCAATGGTTTTCCCAAAACCGTTGGTATAGCCCTATACCAATAGTTTTCAAAACCGTTGTTATAAGTAATATGAAAAATCTATACCCATGGTTCCATAAAACTGTTGGTATATGTATTTTAAAAAAGAAGCATTCAGTTGGTTTTGATCCCAGTACCTGTAGTTTACAAACCACCACTAAAAATTTCATGGTGGTTTTCATAACCACTAACAAATCATTTTTTGAAACTTTTTTAAAAGAACCATGAAAATTTTCCCAATAAATCTTTTTGCAATGGTTTTAAAAAACTGCCATTAAAACAAAAAAACCACCGCAAAATTTTATTTTTCCTATAGTGAACCCAACGTGCCCTATCAATACTGGAAGACCTCACTTGTGTCTTCCTTAAAAATGAAAAAAATGAATTACCCGAGGCTTCATATCCTTTAATCTTTTAACATCCCAAGTTTTATGAAAGAAACACTATGTTCAATATCTTACATGATACGCTACATCGAGTATAAATGAAGAACTAAATATTATTATTTAAATGTTACCATTATAACCTTGATGTTGGAATATTAGGAATTAAAATTATTAACTTAATTATGAAAATATGGTTTACACATGTTTATATAATGATTCATTGGCTACCAATTTTTTTAGAAATAGAAATAAAACCAATTGAATATAAAGGATGTGTTTTTATGAAAACCTATTTAAATGAGAATAATTGTGTTTATAAACTAATATCACTCCTTTTTTATTATATTAATGAAATATAAACTCAATGTGATGTTTAAAATTCATATTATATGTTTTCTAGACAAGATATAATAACAAAATCAATTTTAAGCATAAAAGAAGTATTTTTCAAAAAAGGAATTTTTACCACATTTTGATGGAGAAACCATTTTGAATCTAGTTTTTGAAACTTTTATAAGTTCCATTTGACAAAATAAACTTCTTATTTGGAAGCGGGACATCAAAATTTACTTTGGTTGAAATTTTGTTATTTTTCTGATAAAATTCATATTTTAGTGAATAGTGAAAAATAATGCATTTTAATTCAAAGATATATTTTTGTCTAATTTTTTATATAGTTATATTTCCCTTTTAATTGGCTTTAAAGTTTAATTGGAATAATTTTTTTTATCAATTAATCCAATTTGAATTAAAATGCAGTATTTTTCACTATTCATTAAAATATGAATTTTATCAGAAAAATACCAAAATTTCAACCAAAGTAAATTTTGATGTCCCGCTTCCAAATAAGAAGTATATTTTGTCAAATGGAACTTATAAGTGGGCCCCTTTTATTTTTGTACATGATGAATAGTAACTTTAGTGATTATTTTTATTTACCACAGTTAAATTGTAAATTAGGTAAATAAGTGTAAAAATAATATTAAAATAATATAAAACTACACTAACACTTATATGGATCCTATTTTATTTGATATGGATGAATAATACAACCCTTTGGATTAAAAGTTGGCCTTCTAAAGCAACATGGGTGTGATTACAACACTTATAACTTTTAATTTAATGTAAAGGAAAATATGTTATAAACATATATATTCTTACTAATTTTTTTAATATGGGTTTATATAAGTGATATATCTAACTATAAATTGTAATTATAAATATAAAAATATTTCTGACATCATGGTATTTTATTTATAAATTTTATAGATTAAAAAATTAAATTTAATTATGACAGAATGATGATGTAGTGACTGCTTTATTAATGAAGGAATAAAATAAATGATATTATAAATATTAAAATAAATATTATTTTACATAATTTACATCAACCAAGATTTTTATAGGTGAATATGAAATTTTATAAGACTATTAAATGGTTTGGTTTGAAGTTATATCTCTGTTTAGATTTTATTTAAATTCAATAACATGAATAGTTTAAAAATTGATATAATTGGTGTTTTATAAAAATCGTAATTTATTAAATTATTTAAAAATCCTAAAAATATTTTCAAATAAAAAGGAAACTATAATAAGTCCTAAAAGTTCATTAAGTTTCCAATTATGTTAAATTGACCCCATATAAGTAAAATTAATAGCCTCTTAATAATTAAAATGTTGTTACCACAATTAAAATTAAAAGTGAATAATTAAGGGTAAACTGAAAACATAAGGTTTAAAATAAAATACATAAATATCTAAAAATTATATGATAATAGGATTTAGAACTATCCTCATTATATTATACATATCTCAATTATTATCCATTTAATTAAAAAATTAATTTATATTAATTTTACAATTTAAGAGTTTCGAAGGGTGCCCATTCCCTCTCTAATAAAAAGGCAACCTCTCTTCTCTAATACTAACACTTCAAGAACCCTTTGGTTTGGACAATACCAGACTAAAACACTTTCTGTAATTCCTACCCTCATCATAGAAGCCTCTCTCAGGGTAGAAAACCTCCCAAGGAATCCTTTTGGTATAAACCAAAAGAACTTACCCGATTAAGAGGTAACACCTTCTCTCATGCCTTTTTGTTTCATTTGCATTATCCACTCCCTAAAATTTTCTTATTCTATGATTATATAACACAAAAATTATCCCAAATATACAAGTATATTTTTATGCTGAGGTTTTTATCTACACTAACACAAACCTCCATTTAATGGGCAACAAACATAGTGTTTTTGTGTACGACGAACTACAACATCATGAAATGATGATTTTTCAATTTTCTACTACCAACTCTCATGGTGGTCATTATAATTGAAAATATGATTTCATATTATACATATTATATTTATATTATCTATATTATTCTGTAATTTTTATTTAGAACATACCTTTATGCTTTCCAAGTTTTGTAAATACGATAATTTCGTTTGAGAAATTTTGGACTACTGCCCCCTCAAAACGATATGACTCGTTCCTGATATACATGGAATGTATAAAGGATGGTTTCATTAAAACTATGAGACATATGTTACATTAATATAATACTAGAATTATAATATACATTTATATCATTTAATTATTATTCTTTTAGTATTACAAAGAAATGAATGTATCATTAACTTGTACGTAGGACCTACCGTCTCCCTGAACGGTCCATTTAATTTATTATCTCAAAATATTATAGATTATTATAAATACATATATAATAGATATATATTATATTTAAATAATTAATACTATTCTAGTGATGATGTAATTTTGACCACATGTATAATTCACATCAAAAGAAGTTTATTTTTTACTCAAGTACCGAATATCGACCAAACTTCTAATATAAACTTAAATAGTTATATAATTTTTATAACATGGGAATAAGTGATATAAAAGGAATAATAAACTTGAAAAAGTTTCTAAAGAAATTATAAATTAATCTAATTTTATTATTCATAAAAATAAAGAATGTACGAGATAAGTCAGGCTCAAGGTAAGGGAAATCTTAACTCAACCTCCATTCATTGAGTTAAATATCCATGTCATTCGTTTTGTTTTTCCAAGAATACGTGTGAATGACCTATGATTTTTTGACACTGAATATACACTTATATTGGGTTTTTTTATATTTTTTCACACATATTTATGTCATTTATGTATCCTTAATCTAATGATACGATCTTTGTAAGGGACTTCGTCTCAATCTCCTTTTATTCAGATATATCTTGATATTGTGCACCTTTATTATCCATTAAGGTGTATATAAGACCCTTTTGACATGTTATATCATGAATTATAATATTCTAATGATATTTAAAGTTTTTTTAATGTTATTATTTAATTAATTTTATCTAAGTGTTTCTCAAGTGGTAAGGGACTCTAACTAAAACATCATTTTAAATATTTTGAATATTTATTATTATAAATATTTATCTTTAATTTACATGTTTTAAAAATGGTTTTATGAATTTCTTTATATGGATTTTTTTTTAAAAATGTTTATTATAGAATTTATATTAAATTTTTAATGAGGTATGCTACACTTTGATTCAATAATCACTTTTATAAATGCTTTAAATTGTTTTCTGAAAATGGATTGTTCTTAACATATGCGGTGATAATGAATTTCCTACCTCCATAACCATTATTTGGTATTTTCATTACTCTAAAAATCCAAAATGTTTTTAAAAGAAAAATAAATCCCTTTTTCCCATTTTTGGCTATTTTGGTTTTGAAAATGGGTTTTAAAGTGGATTGACTATTTCAATATATTGAAATGATTTATTGTGATTGTATATTAAATTTTATGAGTGAAATGTTGATAATTGAAGTATTTTATGTGTTATGATTATATAATGGTGGTTAGAAATTTGAAGGGTGGTTATGCGATAAACCAAAGAAGGGTGGTTACATGATAAACCAAATATGGTTGGTTTCGTGATAAACTAAGGACAATTGTTACATTATAACCTACAATGCATCAGGTATAGAAGTCAACTGTATGGCTATTCCATTTAGTGATATGGGTGGAAGTCGACCATATGGTTATTCCATTTAAGTATGATTATTTCTCAAGTTACCTTTATATGTTATATATTTCTTTCTATGTGTTTTATGGTATTTTTTTGGTTACAAAAAAGGGTAAGCAATAAGATTATATTCAGTGAAGGGTATTTACTACTTCTTAAAGGTGAAAAGTATTACCTTATGATAAAGTATTTATGGTTTACAAGTTTTCACAAGATTAATAGTTTTACTTCTTTATGTGTCCCTCACTGAGCTTTTTTATGCTCATCTCATGTTTTAAAATATGTTTCATAGGATTTAAAGAATACTAGATATAAGGATGAGATCAATGAAAAGTTATGATCAAACATGAAAAGAAACCATGTTTCATTTTAATAGTTTTGTTTCTTGGAAGAAATGGATATTGTTGGAAGTTTCCACATTATATTTATATTGTTTTGTTATGTATGAGTTATGGACTAATTCTCTAAAACTATAAACCTTAAAAGATCCTCAATGTGAATGTAACTCAAGTTATTGACTTACATCAATATTAAATAAAGTTTATGGCTGGGGCCTTATAGTTGGTATTAGAGGATGGTTTAAATAATTTTAGAGATTAGAATTTTTTCTTAAGAGTTAGGGATATAACCATGGGTTTATAATTTTATGTTGGATCATAAGTTAAATGTCTTAGAAACCTCTTTTGATGCTTTATGATCTGAAATATTATGGTGACTAATGGTATTTTTGAAGACATTCACCTTTGAAGAAATTATGGGTTATTATATTTTGATATGAAGAATGTAATGTATGAAATAACCTTTAAGGTTAAAACATGTTTATGGTTATTTTTGAGGTATTTATAATGTTTTTGTAATATTATTTGAATTATATAGTTTTTGAGAAAGGGAAACAAGTAGACCATGTGAAAACCCATCATGTTTGGCAAGGCCGTGGGAATCTAACCCACAACTGAAGGGAGATAAGGGTGAATTGCCTACCACTGGACTACATGAATTCCTTGGTTAGTAAAAATTTTTCTTTTTATTTAAACAAGTTTATGGAATAAGCTAAAGTTTATTTTCGGAACTTATGATTTATCAAATGGATATCCTTGGTATTGTAAAATGATATGGGGATTGAGTGATACATGTTATTTTGCAATACATTATATATTTTGGGAACCCTATATGTCTATGGAAAATAGAATACTATGGGATTTTATTTGAAGAGTAATGGTTGAATCTTATTTTGGATGAATCTATGTTTTTATAGAGGACTTATGATGATTAAAGTTATTTATGGAAGCGATTAACCTATCTTGGAGAAAATGTGATTAGTTTAATTACTTTTTGGTATTATCTATTAAGAGTGTTTGATAATATTTGGATATAAATTTTAAAATTTATCTTGTAATACTATGTTGTCAAATCCTTTTAATTTTTTGCGTTTCAATCTTAGTTTGGATTATTTTAATGAATTTTAAGGAAAATTATTTAGTAAATGGTCTTTATTGAACTTTGTATATTACTGTCTAATTTTGGATATTAACAGTTGTTTTTCATCATATAATAGTTTATTATTTTGGGGGAATTATATTATTTTATCTGATACTTTTTGGTTTTGGTAGATATTTCAATACAATATGAATAGATAGTTAATATTTTGTAGATTATGTGATTATCTAGGAGTTTATTATAGTGCTTTAGGTGTGACCAAGTCATCTTGAATACTCATCATTTGGAGAAAGGATGAGTTTGTGGTAGAAAATTTTTAAAGGATGAAACTCTACTTGACGGGTAATTATGTTTCATTATGTTCCTAGTCAAGCTGATAAATAAATTCCTCAACATTATGAAAAGTATCTTAAAACAAAAATGTTTTCAATTTACTTTTCCTACTATGAAACCAAAGACTGTTTAACCTATCACAAGTTTGTGGTTTTTTTATTGTTAACTTTATCCTAATCATGTTTCCTGTCACTCTCCATTTGAACGTGACTGTAAAGACTAGGAAATTTCAAGGAAATTTTTTTCTTAAATACTTTGGAATTTTTACGAGTATGTGGGTTTTAACGGCACTTGATTCCGAGGCCCAGTGTGATCGGAATAAATTTCCAAAGTTTAGCTCGGGTAAAATCAGTAAACGAATGAGCGGGTTTTTCTATATTTTGAACCAGTGCTCAAAATTGAAATCCAAGGGCACCGATGGACTCGCAACACCAGTAATTGCTTAAGGGGGCCTTTACCGTATTTGCGTTTTAAGCAGGATGAGAATTATTATTTGAGGATTTAGTTTAAAATAAATAAAATTGTTGAACAATTTTATTTTAATAACCTTGGAAGTTAAACCCTCCCTTGGGAAGTTGTTGGTGGGTCCCACAAACACCCAACTTCCCATGTGTGGTTATATGAGAGGTGGGGCCCACACAGGCCCCGACCTTTCATCTCCCATAACCCTTTTTAAACTCCACAAAAATCTCATAAACCCCCCTTTAAACTCACTTGTTTAATGTTGACAACTCTCCCATATTTATGAGACCTCTCACCTCCTCCCCTCCCTCACTTAATTAAATTTCCAACACATTAATTTAATGAATTCAGCCACACCAATTATTTAATGAAGTGTTTTGAATTTGAATTTTAAATTGAATGTGATAATAAAAAAATAGGAGAAGCCTATTATTTTATTTTGGGAGGGCTTTCGTTGTGCCATGGAGAAATTGGGAGAGCTCTGGAGATTTTGAAGAACACTAGCCCTATGAAGAAGAACAACGTCTCCTTCGACGAAGAATTCCGGTTCCACGAATAACGAAAATGCACCTTCCTTTCTCTTCTCCGTGACAAGTGAGGTGACTCCGCTTCCTCCTCGTACGCACTTCGACGACATCTATGAATCCTCACCTCACGACGCCGTCTTCCGCGACGCCCGACGTACGACATCAATTATCGAGGTACGGGTTAAAGTTCAATTTTAATGGATTATAATTGTGCCTCAGTTCATTGTTGTATAATCTGGTTTGTCCGACATTTTTCTATCACTTAATGTGGAGGGTGCTAGCCGAAAAAACATGGCCCGACGACCCTCCCTTTGATCCTATTTGTTGTTGGAATTGGCGATCGGAGGCGGAACACGGAAGGGGCCAACGGTGCAAGGGCCGCCGTCGCTCACGCTAAGAAAAGCCTCGGACAAGCGAGCCACGGTGGAGGAAGCACGACGCCATTGCACCGTGTCGGGGATGCAGAGCCGCGACGAGCATAGGCTGCGACGGAGGGACCAGGAGCCGTCACACTGACTGTGCAAGGAAAACCGCATCCCGCTTTGTGGGCCACATCGGCCGAAGGACCGGCAGGCCAATCAGCCGGCCGGGCAGAGTAAGGCCGTGGTGCCAGGAGGGAGCCGCGCTGGAGAACTGGCGGCCCACCCATGCGGGCCGATTGCGCCAGAAGGCTGGCCGACCTAGAAGGCCGGTTTGGGAGGGTGGTGCCATAAGGCACTGCCAGTTTGGACAGCCAGGAGGCCGCGCCCCCCTCGGTCCGCTCAGCTGGCTGGCCGAGCCAGCCGGGCCGCGCCCGGCTGGGCCGCGCTAGGCTAGGCCGTGCCCTGCTGGGCCGGGCCGCGCCACTTCGGGTCGGGCCGCGCCCCTCAATCCAGGCCTTGCGACTCACCGGGCCAGTCCGACCCCTTTTCCAGGTCGGACTCGCCAAAACCGAGTCGACCCAACTCGTCAGCCCATCGGGCCTAACAGACCGGGCCCTTTTTCACTTAAACGTGAATTTCATAAAGACCGTGCGTCTGATCGACTCGCCGTCAATGGCACAAGGACCCTAATGAAGATATAGTACTTTTGTGTTACTCTAAGTGAGTTTTGGGAAACTTTGGTAAATGGCTGGGTTTGGAACGAGCATATTTCTAACATGGCCCCTTGAACGAAAAAGCCAATATCTCTCAGACCGACCGTCCAATTGACGCGCCGTCTATCATGTTAAGTTCCTTTTTATGAGATGGAGCTTTGACATATATCAACTCTGGACACCATGAAAATTGATGTATCACCCCCTTTACTCGAGGAGCGGACCCTCCCGGAATCGAGTACGTTGTGTGCAGGAACCCTAGAGATGGCTGCGACTGTGACGACTACTATGCTGGGATCCTGTGAGTTTGATGATGAAGATGACTGTACTTGGATCCTACGTGGGTTTTTCCGTGAGGACGAATGTACTTGGATCCTCTGTGGGTTCAACAGGGATGATGACTATACTTGGATCCTATGTGGGTTCGACAACGATGGTTACTGTACTTGGATCCTATTTGGGTTCAACAGCGATGACTTCTGTACTTGGATCCTACATGGTTTCGGTAGAGGAGATGATTCAGAGGCTACATTTAATCATCTCCACCCCCTTTGAAAGTAGTATACCTGTGTGAGCTGAATCTTGACTTTCAATCATTATCTTTGGTTTGATTGACTTCTTTCTTATGTGGACTGGATTATGCTTTGGCTTGGAAGATGGATCCCTACTGAGATTGATGACTTAGGTATATGTATGTGCATATACCTAATTAGAGTTGGTTGATACTTCGTGTTTGTATCTTTCCTTTTTGATTTATCCTTTGTGGATTCTAGGAGACCTTCGGGGGTCTCGGGGTCCCTACTGAGTATCGTTATACTCACCCCTGCACGGGCATTACTCGCACTACGTTGTGTTGGTTTCAGATGACGGACAACACTGATCGTGGTTGAGGCTTGAGGAACTGGATAGTATCTGGAGGTGAACCATAGGGTGGGACATACATGGAGTGGACAGACGGACCTGAGGTACCGACGAGACTATCTATACCCACCCTTCAGGTGGGATTTCTGGAGGACGACTCAGTGGTTGCTTCTTTACTTTATAGCTTTTGTACTTTCTTTCTCATTTGTACTATACTTTCAGTTGGGTTTGTATACTGGCCCATTTACTTTCCAGCACTTACTTTTGTACTTAGTTTTACTTAGTGCTTACTTCACTTGCTTACTCTAATGTGTTTGTTTACTTATATAAAGGAAATGCCTTCCCTTTTTATTGGGATTTATGCCTTTGGTTCTAGTCGCCGCACTTGGCCTATGGAAGGCAGACATGGGGTAGTCACGACACGGGCCCTGAGGACGGGTCATAACAAATTGGTATTAGAGGAGTCAGTTCTACCGCAGAACTCAGGACTCTGATAATTTCTTCTCTATGATGAAATAATGTTAAGAGTATTGAGTGTGGTTATCAGTCCAGGGAGTCCAGTGTTGGTGCGGTGGCCGACATATCCATACAACAGGACCCTGACTTCTGATTTCTGACTCAGTGCATAAAAACATTGATTACATGTGTGTTTTAAAAGTTTTCTTTGTGATTAATTTGTGTTAGCTCACCAGGTATACTTTACTAACCGTGGCACACATATTTCTTTTCAGGATAGCCCCACGAAGGCAACCAGATAGGGTTCCTAGTTACGTGCGGAATGGAAGCCCACAGAGCGATGAGGCTTCGGTGTAGGGCCCCATCATAGCAGAGGCACCAGCGGTACCATTACCCACTGAGCCACCGATGCCACCATCCCCAGCAGCAGAGAGTGAACACTGCCTGAGTGCATTTCATGAGTTTCAATGACAGAGGCCGCCCAGGTTCCATGGAGATACGGACCCTCAGGCAGCCAAGGATAGGTTGGAGGCTATCGTTAGAGTCTTGAAATTGGTAGGGACACCGACAAACGTTATGGTGATCCTTGCTGCGTGTCTCCTACATGCAATAGCTGGTAGATAGTAGAGCCTAATGATCGAGGTGCACGACAAGGCATCTCTACTTTGAACAGACTTTGAGAGCCTCTTCCGCTCGGAGTTTATTCCAACCACCCTCCATGCGGTGCACATCCAGGAGTTACTATAGCTGCGACAGGGCAACATGACAGTGGGATAGTACTCGATGAGATTTAATGACCTCTCACGCTACTCCACGTACATGGTACGAGACCCATTCTTCCGGGCCCAGACCTTTGAGCAGGGACTGAGGCATGAGATCAGGGCTTCGATGATCTCCCTCAGCATTCTGACGCAGGCATGAGTACTGGAGCGAGACCTTCTTGTGAAGAGATTTCTTGCTGAGCTGACACCAGCAGTGAGACCCACCGCAGGGCAACATGTAGAGGAGTCTTCTAAAGCTGGTAGTAGATAGATGTTGCAGAGGTCCAAGTGGACCATGCCATCAGGTGGGAAACCTCAGGATACTCGTTCGTATGTGTGGGGAACACACAGCAGAGCTAGCCATACGTGGGGAAGATAGTGCTATGCATGAAGCGGGTAGGGCCACATGGATCGTAACTGCCCGACCTTCCATGTAGAGGAGCAGCAGACAGTAGAGGTACCTCCTAGGAAGAGGCATAGGTTCGACTGTCACAGTCCGCTGGGGGCAGGCAGAGGAGCTAGCCGAGCAGCAGGTGGTGGACGACGCTTCGAGGCTCTACCACCACCACCACTAGGAGGACCACCCCGACCACAGGGAGCAGGTAGACAGGGGTAGGCTCAGCTCCAGCCAGTCGAGGCCGACGACCACTGTGCACCTGAGATGATTCGAGGTACTATATGTGTCTACTTTACCCTTGCTGTATTTATTATAGACACAAGAGCGAGTCATTATTTTATTGCTGCTGCCCTTGTTAGGAGCTTGGAGATTCTGATGGAGTCGTTGGATTGATCCTTATGGCTAGAGACTCTTACAGGAGTAGAATTGATGATTACGCACTGGTGTCGGCAGTGTGAGCTTACTCTAGGAGGTGAGAGATTCGGCTGGGATCTTCTTATAGAGGTGTCGAGGCTTTACTACATCATCTTGTGTATGGACTGGATATCTACAATCCATGCCCAAATCGACTGTATTAGGTGCAAAGTGTGGTGTGTCCACATAGATGGGAGTAGGTTCACCTTCACTGGTGAGAAGGGATCCTTTGCAGCACAGGATGGAATTACGCAGAGAAGAGGGCAGCCAATCACACATCAGTTGGATAGTCTCATCCTAGGAGCGGTTGATGTGTAGAGTCTGAGTTTTACTGTTATGGTGGATCAGTATGCGGACGTTTTCCCTGACGACATTCCAGGACTACCTCCTCGCAGAGAGGTAGATTTCTACATTGACCTGTACCCCGGGACAGCACCGATATCCACTACAGCATATCGGATGGATCCCACCGAGCTTCGTGAGCTGCAGGTACAGCTGGAGGACTTACAAGGAAAGGGATTCATCCGACCCAGTGTTTCACCCTGGGCTTCTCCGATTTTATGCGCCAAGAAGTTGGATGGGAGATTACGACTATGTGTCGACTTCTGTCGCCTGAATCAGGTGACTGTGAAGAACAAGTATCCACTTCTGAGGATTGATGAACTCTTTGATCAACTCAAGGGAGCATCATGGTTCTCAAAGATAGACCTCAGGTCAGGCTATCATCAGCTCAGAGTTCAAGAAGAGGATGTGCAGAAGATGGCCTTCTGGTGTCGGTATGACCACTATGAGTTCTTGGATATGACTTTCGACGTAACTAACGAACCGGAAGTGTTCATGAGTCTCATGAACAGGATCTTCTAGCCTTACCTCGATCGTTTTGTCGTTTTCTTCATCGAAGACATACTGATTTACTCGAATACTGAGGAGGAGCACGCCTACCACTTACGGGTTGTACTGGACACACTCCGAGAGCACCAACTTTATGGTAAGCTCTCAAAGTGACAGTTTTGGATTCAAGAGGTTCACTTCTTGGGGAACGTCATCTCAGAGGTGGTATTTGTTGTGGATCCTGCGATGATCAAGGCGATACTTGCTTGGGAGCCACCCAGGAGCGTGAAGGAGGTGCAGAGTTTCCTAGGTCTGGCTAGGTACTATCGGAGATTTGTGCTAGACATCTCCAGAGTTGTAGCACCACTTTCAACTTTGACGAAGAAGGGGAAACCCTTTGTGTGGTCAGATAGATGTCAGAAGAGCTTTCAGGAGATGAAACAGAGATTGACCAGTGCACCCATCTTGAGGGTACCAGAGGAGGGCGTAAGGTACATAGTTTACTACAATGCATCAGGGACTAGACTCGGGTGTGTCCTGATGCATGAGAGAGCAGTGATCACTTATGGTTCATGGTAGTTGAGGCAGCACGAGAAGAACTATGCTACCCATGACCTAGAGTTAGAAGTAGTGGGCTTCTCCCTGAAGATGTGGTGACACTATCTGATGGGCGAGCACTTTACAGTCTATTCTGACCACCAGAGTCTCAGGTACATTTTCTCACAGAAGGAACTGAACCTGAGATAGCGAAGATGGCTCGAGTTCTTCCAAGACTATGTATTTGTGATAGTCTATACTCCTGGGAAGGGGAATGTAGTTGCTGATGCTCTCAGCAGGAGATCGGGCATTCATCTACTTGGAGAGGCGACAAAGCAGTTAGACACTTTGTAGATATCATTCATGGATATAGATGTGGCAGACTTTCTACAGTCCCTCACAGTCACTCCTTCACTACTTCAGTGGGTCAGAGAGGAACAATGTGGGGATGTTGACTGTGAGATGCAACATGCTCAGATTTCCACAGGGCATGCGCCTGATGGATTTTCTGAAGGAGGAGAGCACGTCATCCTATTCAGGGGACGTACCATGGTACCAGTTGAACTACAGGAGGAAGTGACGAGGGAGTTTCACACTTCCCCTCTTGCGGTACATCTAGGAGTGGCAAAGATGTACTAGGACCTCAGACGACAGCACTGGTGGCTGGGTATGAAGAAGGCTATAGCAGAGTTCGTTTCACGATGCCTCAATTACCAGTAAGTGAAGGTAGAGAACCAGGTACCAGCAAGTTTGGTACAACCCTTAGAGGTTCTGTAGTGGAAGTGGGATGAGATATCCATGGATTTTGTGATGGGGCTTCCATGTACTTCCAGAGGACACAACTCCATCTGGGTGATCGTAGACCGACTCACCAAGTCGGTCCACTTCCTACCAATCAGAGAGCGGGGTTCAGTGGAGATCTTGGGATGCCTCTACGTTCAGGATATCGTACGACTTCATGGTGTGCCATCGTCTATCGTCTCCGATCAAGATGCTCGCTTTACTTCTCGGCTTTGGAAGTGGTTGCAGGAGGCATTTGGGATGCAGCTACACCTAAGCACCACATTTCATCCTCAGACGGATGGACAAATGGAGAGGACCATTCAGACACTCAAGGACATGCACCGTGAATGTGTCCTTGACTTTGGTCGCAGCTAGGAGGATCACCTACCCTTGGTGGAGTTTGTGTACAACAACAGATACCACTCCACCATAGGGATGGAAACTTACGAGGCACTGTACGACCAACCTTGCAGATCACCTCTATGCTGGATTGACCCTGGGGAGTCAGCACTCGTAGGACCATAGATGGTTCAGGCTACGACAGAGAAGGTTCAAATCATCCAGGAGAGGATGAGGACTACACAGAGCAGATAGAAGTCCTATGTTGATAGGAGACAGAGACCACTGGAGTTTGAGGATGAATAACATGTTTTATTATGGGTCTCACCTCTACGTGGATTATAGAGATTTATCTAGGGTTTCAAGTTATCTCCGTGCTTCATCGGACCATTCTAGGTCCTCAGTAGGGTAGGCGAGGTGGCTTACCGCCTGGCCCTTCAACCTCAGTTGCACCGGGTGCATGACGTCTTCCACGTATCTTAGATGAGGAGATACATGCACGACCCAACCCATATCATTGATCATGGGGAGATGGACATCGATGACGGGGAGACATTTACGGAGGTCCCAGTGGAGATCGAGGATCGACAGGAGTGGGTCCTACGTGGATGGTCGATTCCTCTGGTGCACATTCGTTGGTAGCACGGGAACCTCCAGGAGAGCACATGGGAGCAGGAGGCTTAGATGCATGCTCAGTACCCTCATTTGTTTTCATAGTTTATGTTTTAGCTTTATGGGGATGTAAATCCCTGAGGTGGAAGTAATATAAAGACTTGGAAATTTCAAGGAAATTTTTTTCTTAAATACTTTGGAATTTTTACGAGTATGTGGCTTCTGACGGAACTTGATTCCGAGGAACGCTGTGCCCAGAATCAATTTCAGAAGTTTAGCTTAGGTACGATCAGTAAAAGAACGAGCGGGTTTTTCAATCTTTTGAACCGGTGGTCAGAATTGAAATCCGAGGGCACCGATGAACTCACAACACCGGTAATTGCTCAAGGGGACCTTTACCGCAGTTTCATTTTAAGCGAGTTGAGAATTATTATTTGGGGATTTAGTTTAAAATAAATAAAATTGTTGAACAATTTTATTTTAATAACCATGGAAGTTAAACCCTCCCATGGGAAGTTTTTAGTGGGGACCACAACCACCCAACTTCCCATGTGTGGTTATTTGAGAGGTGGGGCCCACATGAGCCACAACCCTTCATCTCCCATAACCCTCTTAAAACTCCCCATAACTCACATAAAACCCCCCATTAAACTCCCATGTTTAATGTTGACAACTCTCCCATATTTATGAGACCTCTCACCTCCTCCTCTCCCTCTCTTAATTAAATTTCCAAAACATTAATTTAATGAATTAAACCACACCAATTAATTAATTAAGTGTTTTGAATTTGAATTTTAAATTGAATGGGATAATAAAATAATAGGAGAAGCCTATTATTTTATTTTTGGAGGGATTTCTTTGTGCTAAGGAGAAATTGGGAGAGATCTGGAGATTTTGAAGAACACCGAACCTCCGACGAAGAACGAAGTCTCCTTAGACGAAGAACGTTGGTTCCATGAAGAATGAAAACACACCTTCCTTTCTCTTCTCTGCGACAACTAAGGTGATGACACTTCCTCCTTGGACGCACTCCGATGATGTCTATGAATCCTCACCTCATGACGCCATCTTCCTCGACGCCCAACGTACGATATCAATTATCAAGGTAGGGGTTAAGTTCAATTTTAATGGATTAAAATTGTGCCTTGGTTCATTGTTGTATAATATTGTTTGTCCGAACTTTTACTATTTCTTAATGCGGAGGGTACGAGCGAAATAAAAACGGCCTGAAAACCCTCTGTTTGATCCTATTTATTGTTGGAATTGGCGATCGAAGGTGGAACACGGAAGAGGCCGGTGGCGCAAGGGCCGACGTCGCTCATGCTAAGAAAAGCCACATCCAAGAGAGCCACCGAAGAGGAAGCATGGTGCCGTCCTGCCGTGCCGGGGATGCGGAGCCGCACCTAGCGTAGGCCGTGGCGGAGGGAGCCGGCGCCGTCGTGCATGATCAGTAGCGGAAACCACAGCCCGCTTTGCGGGCCGCTTTGGGGGAAGGACCGGCCGGACAGAGCAAGGCCGCGACACCAGGACGACGCCGCACTGGAGAACCCGCGGCCCGCCCATGCGGGCCGCTTGTGCCAAAATGCCGGGTGGACTCGCCGACCGGTTTGGGAGGTTGACGCCATAAGGCGCCGCCGGTTCAGAAAGCCGGGGGGCCGCGCCCAGCCGGTCCGCATTGGGCTAGGCCGAGCCGGGCTGTGCTGGGCTGGGTCGCGCCCTGCCGGGCCGTGCCGCACCTCACCGGGCTGGGCTGCGCCCCTCTGGGCCGGGCCACGCCACTTCGGGCCGGGCCCAGCCACTTTGGGTAGGGCCGCGCCCATTGTTCTAGGCCGTGTGACTCACCGGGGGGGTCCGACCCCTTTGCCGGGTCGGACCCCCAAAACCGAGTCGACCCGACCCGTCAGCCCTTCGGGCCTGACAGACCAGGCCTTTTTTCACTTAAATGTGAATTTCGTAAAGACCGCACATCTGATCAACACGCCCTCTACGGCACAAAGACACTCATGACGAGATGGTACTTTTGTGCTACTCTAAGTGAGTTTTGGGAAAATTTGGTAAATGGCCGTGTTTGGAATGAGTATATTTCCAACCGGGCACCTGGAACAAAAAAGCCAATATCTCTTAGACCGGGCGTCTGATTGACGCGCCGTCTGTCGCGTTAAGTTCCTTTTGACGAGATGTAACTTCAGGATACATCAACTTTGGACATAGGGATAGTTGATGTATCTCCCCTTTACTTGAGGAGTGGACCCTCCTGAAATCGAGTACACTGTGTGTGGGAACCCTAGAGCTGGCTGCGAATGTGAAGACTACTGTGCTGGGATCCTCCGTGGGTTCGATAATGAAGACGACTGTACTTGGATCCTACATGGGTTAAGCAGTGAGGAAAACTATACTTGGATACTCCGTGGGTTCGACAGTGATGACGAATCTACTTGGATCCTACCTGGGTTCGGCAGCAATGGTTACTGTACTTGGATCATATATGGGTTCGGAAGCGATGACTTCTATACTTGGATCCTACGTGGGTTCGGCAGAGGAGATGATTCAGAGGCTACATCTAATAATCTCCAACCCCCTTAGAAAGTAGTATACCTGTGTGAGCTGAGTCTTGTCTTTCAATCATTATCTTTGGTATGATCGACTTCTTTCCTGTGTGGACTGCATTGTGCTTGGGCTCGGAAGATGGAGCCATACTGAGATTGATAACTTAGGTATATGTACGGGCATATACCTAAGTAGAGTTAGTTGATACTTCGTGTTTGTATCTTTCCTTTGTGATTTATCCTTTTTGGATTTTGGGAGACCTTTGGGGGTCTCGGGGTCCCTACTGAGTATCATTATACTCACCCCTACATGGGCATTGCCCGCACTACGTTGTGTAGGTTGTAGACGATGGACAACACTGATCGTGGTTGAGGCTTGAAAATATGGACAGTATACGGAGTTGAACCACCAGGTGGGACGTACACAGAGCGGAAGGATGGAATCGAGGTACTGATGAGATTATCTATACCCACCCTTCAGGTGGGATTTCCGGAGGATGACTCGGTGGTTGCTGCTTTACTTTACAACTATTGTATTTTCTTTCTCAGTTGTACTGTACTTTCAGTTGGGTTTGTATATTGGCCCATTTACTTTCTAGAACTTACTTTTGTACTCAGTTTTACTTAGTGCTTACTTCACTTGCGTACTCTATTGTGTTTGTTTACTTATATAAAGGCAATGCCATCCCTTTTTATCGCGATTTACGCCTTTGGTGCTCGTCTCCAGCCCCTGGCCTATGGAAGGCGGGCTTGGGGTAGTCACGACACGGGCCCCGAGGACGGGTCGTGAGAGCGACACTTATTTTTTTTTCCATATCTATGTTTTTTACATGGAATCCTAGTATGTGTAATCTTGGGTGACCTTTTTTACATATCTTTCTTTATTTTAAAGTGGTAGTTTTATTAACCCTTTTTCTAATGTGGGACTCCAATAAAGGTATTTTGAAAATTCATACCCTATTTATTGACCCCAAATTAAAATTTTGAGGAAAAAATTTATTAAGTGGGGGGGGGGATGTAACATACCAAGTTTTAAGAAAGAAACACTATGTTCAATAGCGTACATGATATGTTACATCTAGCTTAAAAGAACAACTAATTATTATTTTTTAAATGTTTCTGTTATAACCTACCATTGCAATGGTAAGGATGAATAATATTATCTGAATTAGGGAAATATGGTTTACACATATTTATATAATGAATCATTGGATACCAAATTTAGTATAAATGGAAATAAAACCAGTTGAATATAAAGGATGTGTTTTTATGAAACCCTATTTAAATGAGAGTAATTGTGTTTATAAAATCATATTACTATTTTTGGATCATATTAATGAAATATAAACTCAATTTTATGTTTAAAATTTATATTATATGTTTTCTAGACAATATATAAGAACAAAATAAATTTTAAGCATAAAAGAAGTATTTTTCAGAAATGGCATTTTTACCGCCTTTTGATGGAGAACCCATTTTAAATCTAGCTTTTAAAATTTTTATAAGTTATATGTGACAAAAGAAGATAATTATTTTGAATAGGGAAAAAAAATTTAATTTGGTTAAAATCTTGGTATTTTTCTAATAAAATTCATATTTTTAATGAATAGTGAAAAATATGGCAATTTAATTCAAAACTGCCTTTTCATCTATTTTTTTTAATATAGTTATATTGTTATTTTAATTTGTTATAAAGTTTAATTGGATTAATATTTTATAATTTAATCTATTTTTTTTCTTTTTAGTCAATTTCACATTGAAATTTGATATAAACACATGTCAATCTTTTGGTGGTTTTCACTTTTAAAAAATCTGTTTTCTCATTTTGGAAAGAAGAATTAATTTTAAATTAATTACTAAAATTTCTATGTTTTGAATTTAAAAAAATTGATCCCATATTTGGAATCATATGGTCAAAATTATGTTAATAGTTCCTTTTTATCTTTTTAAATGATGAATAATAACTTTAGTAGTTATTTTTATTTACCACGATTAAAAGGTAAATCAGGTAAATAAGGGTAAAATTAATATTATAATAATATAAAACTACCATAAAACTTATAATATTCCTATTGGATGAGATATTTATGACCAATTAAACCCTTGGGATGAAAATTTGTCCTTTTGAAGCCACTCGGGTGTGATTATGACACTTTTATTTTTTAATTTACAGTAAAGAAAAATATGTTATAAACATATATCTTCTTACTAAAACAATGTTAATATGGGTTTATATAAGTGATATCTTTAACTAAAAATATTAATTAGAAATATAAAAATATTTCTTACATCATGGTATTTTATTTATAAATTTTAGACATAAAAAAATTAAATTTAATTATGATACTATGATGACACAATGATGATGCAGTGATAGCTTTATTTTTAAAGGAATTAAATACATGATATTCTAAATATTAAAATAAATATTATTTTACATAATTTATATCATACAATATTTTAATAGATTAATTTGTCATTTTATAAGACTATTTAATGGTTTAGTTTGATGTTTTATCTATATTTATATTTTATTTAAATTCAATAACACGAATAGTGTAAAAATTGTCATAATTGATGTTTTATAAAAATAGTAATTTATTAAATAATTTAAAAATAATAAAATTATTTTATTACAAAAAAGTGACTATGATAAGATCTAAAATTTTATTAAGTGTCCAAATATATGAAATTGACCCCATATAATTAAAATTAATAGCCTCTTAATAATTAAAATGTTATCACCACAATTAAAATTAAAAGTAAATAATTAAGTGTAAACAGAAAGGATAAGGTTTAAAATAAAATAAATACATGTTTAATAATTATTGGATCAGTTAATTTATAACTATACTGATATTATATTCTACATATTTCAGTTCAGATCCATTTTAGTTAAAAAATTAATTTATATTAATTTAATAATTTAAAAGTTTCCAAGGGTGCCCCTTCCCTCACCTATAAAAAGGCACCCTATCTTATATTATAATCACACATTAAAAACAATTTGGTTTTGACAAGACCAAACCAAAACTATTCATAGAATCCCTCCCCTCATTATAGAACCCTATCTTATGGTAGAAAGCCTCCCAAGAAAGCCTTTTGGTATAAACCAAAAGAAGTTACCCGATTAAGAGTTAACTCATTCTCTCATGTTTTTTAGTTAATTTGAATTATTCACTCCCTAAAATTTTATTATTATATTATTACATAAAAAAGTATCCTAAATATACTAGGATGTTTTTATGTAGAGGTTTCAATCTACACTTACACACACATCCATTTAATGGGTAACAAACATACTGTTTCTGTGTACGATGAACTACTGCCTCATGAAATGATGATTGTTCAATTTTCCCATACCACATCTCATGGTGGTCATTATAATGGAAAATATTTTTAAATACAATATATATTAAATTTATATTGTATCTAGGCTTCTGTAATTTTTATTTAGAACATATCTTTATGCTTTCCATGTTTTGTAAATATGATAATTTTATTTGAGGAAGTTTGGACTACCGCCCCCTCAAAGTGATATGTCTCGTTCCCGATATATGTGGAATGTATAAAGGATTGTTTTATTAAGCATATGATACATATGTTACATTAATATAATACTGTTATTATAATATACATTTATATCATTTTTTAATTAATCTTTTAATATGAAAAATAAATAAAAGTAGCTTTAATGCATACGTATGACCTACCGTCTCCATGAATGGTCCATTTAATTTATTATCTATAAATATTATGAATTATTCAAAATACATATATAATAGATATATATGATATTTAAATATTGAATACTAATCTGCAGATGATGTAATTTTTTCCACATGGACAATTTATATCAAAACACGTTCATTTTGACTCAAGTACTCAATATCGACAAAAATTACGATATGAACTTAAATAGTTATGTAATTTTTATAATATGGTAATAAGTAATATAAAAGGAAAATTAAAATTTTAAAAGGGTTCCAAGAAAGTATAAATTAAACTTTGTTTATTATTCATGAAAATAAATAATGTACAAGACAAGTCAGAGTCAAGGTAAGGGGAATCTTAACTCAATCTTCATTCATTGAGTTAAATATCTATGTCATTGGTTTTGTTTTCACAAGAATATATGTGAATGACCTGTGTTTTTTTTACACAGAATATCCACTTATATTTGGTGTTTTTATATTTTTCACACATATTTATGTCATTTATTTATCCTTAATCAAATGATACGATCTTTGTAAGGGACTTCATCTCAATCTCCTTTCATTGAGAAATATCTTGATATTGTGCGCCTTTATTATCCATTAATGTGTATATAAGACCGTTTTGACATGTTATATCATGGATTAATATATTATTATGATATTTAATGATTTTTTTAATGTTATTATTTAATAATTTTTATTCAAGTGTTTCCCAAGTGGTAAGGGACTCTTTAAATAAAACACCATTTTAAATATTTTAAAGATATATTATTATAAATATTTCTCATTAATGTCTAGGTTTTAAAAATGGTTTTATGGATTTATTTATATAGACATAAATGTTTGAAGATTTTAATTCTAGAATTTATTTTAATTGTTTTAAAGAGGTATATGACACTTTGATTCAATAATCACTTTTATAAATGCTTTAAACTATTTTTTGAAAATAGATTGTTTTTTTAACATATGCAGTGATAATGAATTCTACACCTCCATGACCATTATTGGGTATTTTTCTTCCTCTATAACAAAAAATTTTTTTAAAAGAAAAAAAAATCCATTATTTCCTTTTTGGGTTTTTTTAATTGAAAATGGTTTTGAAAGTGGATTGACTATTTCAATATATTGAAACGATTTATGATGATTTCAAATGAAATTTTATGAGTAAAATGTTGATAATTGCAATATTTTATGTGTTATGATTATATAATGTTACTGAGACATTTTATGGGTGGTTATGTGATAAACCAAAGATGGGTGGTTACATGATAAACAAAATAAGGGTGGTTTTGTAATAAACCAAGAATAGGTGGTTACGTTATAACCTCCATTGAATTAGGTATGGAAGTCGGCCGTTTGGGTATTCTATTTAGTGATGTGTGTGGAAGTCGACCATATTGTTATTCCATTTTAGTATGATTATGTTACAATTTACATTTATGTGTTATATATTTTTTTCTATGGGTTTTATGGTAGTATTTTGGTTAAAAAAAGGGTAAGAAATAATCTTATATTCATTTAAGGGTATTTACTACTTCTTAAAGGTGAAAAGTATTACTTTATGATAAAGAATTCATGGTTTACATGTTTTCAAAAGGTTAATAGTTTTCCTTATTTATGTATCCATAAATGAGCTTCTTTATGATCATCCCATATTTTTAAATGTTTTTCATAGGATTAAAAGAAGACTAGATCCACAGATGAGATCAAGAAAAATTTATGATTAAACATGAAAAGAAACCTTGTTTTATTTTAATAATTTTTTATAGAAGAAATGGATACCATTGGAAGTGTCCGCATTGTATTTATATTGTTTTTTTATTTTTTATTTATGGACTAATTCTCAAAAACTCTAAACCTTAGAAGATACTCGATGTGAATGCAAGTAAAATTATTGACTTATCTCAAGATTAAGTAATGTTTAAGGCTGGGGCCTTATAGTGGGTATCAGAGGATGGTTTAGACTACTTTAGAGATTAAGATTTTTTCTTTAGAGTTATGGATATAATCAAGGGTCTATAATTTTATGTTGGATCATAAGTTCAATGTCTTATAAACCCTTTTTTAAGATTTATTATCTGAAATATTAAGGTTACTAATGGTATTTTTTAAGGCATTCACCTTTGAAGAAATTATGGGTTATTAGTTTTTGGGATGAAAAGTGGGAGGTATGAAATAAACATTGATGTTAAAACATGTTATGGTTATTTTTGAGGTATTTATAATATTTTTGGAATATTATATGAATTATATAGTTTTAGAAAAGAGAAAAGATGCAAACCATTTGGCAACCCGTCGTGTTCAGTAAGGCTGTGGGAATCGGACCCACAACCGAAGGGAGAGAAGGGTGAATTTCCTAACACTGGCCTATATGAAGTCCTTGGATTTTAAGAATATTTATTTTTATTTAAAAAAGTTTATGGAATTAGTTGAAGTTGATTTTGGGAACTTACATTTTATCAAATGGATATCCTTGTCATTGGGAAATGATATAGGGATTGAGTGATACAAGTTATTTTGGAAGACATTTGTTGTTTTAGGAATCCTATATGTATATGGAAAATATAATACTATGGGACTTTATTTGAAGAGTAATGGTTCAATTTTATTTTCGAAGAATCTATGTTTTTATAGAGGACTTATGAAGATTATGGTTATTTATGGAAGTGATTAACCTATCTTGGAGAAAATGTGATTAGGTCAATTACTTTTTAGTATGTGGCATTAAGAGTGTTTGATGATATTTTTAGATAAATGTTAAAATTTAAATTGGAAGAATATGTTATCAAATAATTCTAATTTTTTGGGTTTTAATATTAGTTTGATTTATTTTTATGAATTTTAAGGAAAATTATTTAAAAAATGTTCTTTGGTGAACTTTGGAATTTACTTTCGAATTTTGGAGATTAAAAATAGTTTTTCTTCATATAATATTTTATTCTTATGGGGGAATTATCTAATTTTATCCTATAATTTTTTGTTTTGGTTAATATTTCAATATAATATAAATATATAGTTAATATTTTTTGGATTATGTGATTATATAAGAGGTGATTCTAGTCCTTCAAGTGTGACCAAGTCATCTTGAATAATCATAATTTGGAGAAAAGATGAGTTTATGGTTGAAATTTATTAAAGGAAGAGACTCTACTTAAAAAGTAAATATGTTTCATTATGTTTTTACTAAATCTCATAAATAAATTCCCCGACTTTATGAAAATTACCTTAAAATAAAAACATTTTAAGTTTAATTTTCCTACTATGAAATCCAAGACCATTTAACCCATCACAATTTTGTGGTTTTTTGATTGTTAACTTTCTTCTGACAATGTTTTCTATCATTCACCATCAGAACGTGAAAATTATTATATTCTTCTATATCCATGTTTTCCAACATTGAATCCTAGTATGTGTTATCTTAGGTGGCCTTTCTACTTATCTTTCTTTCTTTTAAAGTGGTAGTTTAATTAACCCTTTTTCTGATGTGGGACTACAGTAAAGGTATTTTGAAAAGTCATACCCTAGTTACTGATCCCAAATTCAAATTGTGAGGACATAATTTATTAATGGGGTATGTAACATCCCATGTTTTAAGAAAGAAACACTATGTTCAATAGCATACATGATACACTACATTAAGACTAAAGGAATAACTAAATATTATTATTTAAATGTTACCGTTATAAACTTTCCATTGGAATGGTAGGAATGAAAATTATTAACTAAATTTTGAAAATATGGTTTACACATGTTTATATAATGATTCATTGGATACAAAATTTATTTGAAATGGAAATAAAAACCAATTGAATATAAAGGATGTGTTTTTATGAAAACATATTTAAATGATAATAATTGTGTTTATAAAAACATATCACTCTTTTTGTGTTATATTAAGGAAATATAAACTCAATGTGATGTTTAAAATTCATTTTATATGTTTTATAGACAATATATAAGAATAAAATCAATTTTAAGAATAAAAGATATATTTTTCAAAAAAGGCATTTTTACCGAGTTTGGATGGAGAACCCATTTTAAATCTAGTTTTTGAAACTTTTATAAGTTCTATTTGACAAAATAAAATTTTAATTAGGAATAGGGAATTTTTTTTACTTTGGTTGAAATATTGGTATTTTTCTGAAAAAATTCATATTTAAATGAATAGTAAAAATACTGCATTTTAATTCAAAACTGCCTTTTTTTCTAATTTTTTAATATAGTTAGATTGTAATTTAAATTGGTTTTAAAGTGTAATAGGATTAAATTTTTATTATTTAACATTGAAATTTGATATAAAAACGTGTCAATCTTTTGTTGATTTTTTACTTTTAAAAAACCAGTTTTATCATTTTAGAAACGAGAATTAATTTTAAATTAATTACTACAATTTCTAGGTTTTGAATTAAAAAAAAATAGATTCCTTATTTGGAATCATAAGGTCCAAATTATTTAAATACTTCCTTTTTATTTTTTTAAATGATGAATAATAACTTTAGTAATTTTTTTATTTACCGTGATTAAAGGGTAAATCAGGTAAATAAGGGTAAAAATAATATTACAACAATATTAAACAACCCTAAAACTTATACTAATCTTATTGGATGAGATATTTTCGACGAAAAAAACTCTTGGGATGAAAATTTGGGCTTTAGAGGACACTTGGGTGTGATTATGACACTTATAACTTTTAATTTAAAGGAAATGAAAATATGTTATAAAAATATATCTTCTTACTAAAAAATTTTTAATGTGGTTTTATATAAGTGATATTTTAGACTATAAATTTTAATTATAAATATAAAAATATTTCTTACATCATGGTATTTTATTTAAAATTTTTAGACCTTAGAAAATCAAATTTAATTATGACACAATTATGAAGCAGTGATAGCTTTATTAATGAAGGAATCAAATAAATGATATTATAAATATTAAAATAAAAATTATTTTAGATAATTAAGGTTATCAACGATTTTTCTAGGTTAATAGGACATTTTATAAGACTATTTAATGGTTTGGTTCGAAGTTATACCTTTTTTTATATTTTATTTAAAATCAATAACATGAATAGAGTAAAAATTGAAAAAATTGATGTTTTTTGAAAATAGTAATTTATTAAATTATTTAACAATACTAAAAGTATTTTAAAATCACAAAGTAACTATGATAAGTTCCAAAAGCTAATTAAGTGTCCAATTATAGGAAATTTACCCCATATAAGTAAAATAAATGGCCTCTTAATAATTAATTTTTTTACCACAATTAAAATTAAAAGAGAATAATTCTTGTTAAACTGAAAAGATAAGGTTTAAAATAATATAAATACACATTTAAAAATTATTGGATCATATTATTTATAAATATAATCATATTATATTCTATATATCTCAATTTTGATTCATTTTAATTATAAAACTAATTTATATTAATTTAATAATTTAATAGTTTCCAAGGGTTCCCCTTCCATCTCCTATAAAAAGGTACCATCTCTTCTCTAATACTCACACTTCAATAATCCTTTATTTCAGCCAAGACCAGCCCAAAAATATTCTTAGAATAAATCCACTCATCTTATAATCCTTTCTTATTGTAGAACTCATCTCAAGGAATCCTTTTGGAATAAACGAAAAGAAGTTACCCATTTAAGAGGTAACACCTTATCTCATGTTTTTTAGTTTCCTTTACATTGTACAATCCCTAAAATTTTCTTATTAAATTATTACATACCAAAAACAGTATCCTAAATACACCTGGATATTATTATTATGTATTTTATATCTACAATTTCACACACCTCCATTTAATGGGTAATGGACATATTGTTTCTGTGTACGGAAAACTACCGCCTCACATAATGACGATTGTTCAATTTTCCCATACCACCTCTCATGGTGGAAATTATAATGGAAACTATTTTTAAATAGGATATATATTATTTTTATACTATCTCTAGGATTCTGTAATTTTTATTTAGAACACACCTTTATGCTTTCCATGTTTTGTAAATATGATAATTTTGTTTGATGAAATTTGGACTACCGCCCCTCAAAGCGATATGACTCATTCCCACTATTCATGGAATGTATAAAGGATGGTATTATTAAACCAGTGATACATATGTTACATTAATATAATTCTGGTATTATAATATACATTTATATCATTTAATTACTATTCTTTTAATATGAAAAAGAAATTTAAGTAGCATTCATACGTACGTATGACCTACCATCTCCATGAATGATACATTTCATTTATTATATCCAAATATTAGGGATTATTATAAATACATATATAATGGATATATATTACATTTAAATAATGAATACTATTTTGGAGATAATTCACTTTTGACCACATTGACAATTTACACCCAAAAAAGTTCATTTTTGACTCAAGTATTGAATATCTACAAAAAATCTGATATGAAATTAAATAGTTATGTTATTTTTATAACATGATAATAAGTGATATAAAAGGAATAATAAAATTGAAAAAGGTTATAAAGAAAGTAGAAATTAACCTAAGTTTATTAATTAGGAAAATAAAGAATGTTCAAGATAAGTCAGTCTCAAGGTAAGGGCAATCTTAACTCAATCTCTATTCATTGAGTTAAATATCCATGTCATTGGTTTTGTTTTTCCAAGAATAGGTGTGAATGACCTATGATTTTTTTACAATGAATATAAACTTATATTGGGCATTTCTTTATATTTTTCACACATATTTATGTCATTTATTTATCCTTAATCTAATGATACTATCTTTATAAAGGACTTCACCTCAATATCCTTTAATTGAGACATATCTTGATATTGTGCACCTTTATTATCCATTGAGTTGTGTATAACACCCTTTTGAAATTTTATATCATGAATTAAAATATTCTCATGATATTTAATTTTTTTTAATGTTATTCTTTAATGATTTTTATTCAAGTTTTTCTCAAGTGGGAAGGGACTCTTTAACTAAAACATCATCTTAAATGTTTTAAATATTTATTCTTATAAATCTTTCTCATTAATTTACTTGTTTTATAAATGGTTTTATGGATTTATTTATATGGACATAAAGGTTTGAAAATGTTAATTCTATAAATTATTTTAAATGTTTCAAAGAGGTATGGGACCCTTTGATTTAATAATCACTTTTATAAATGCATTATTTTTTTGGAAATAAATTGTTTTTTAACATATGTAGTGACAATGAATTCTCTACCTCCAGGACCATTATTTGGAATTTGGATTCCTCTACAATCCAAAATTCTTTTAAAAGAAAAATAAATCCCTTATTCCCTTTTTTGGGTATTTTGTTATTGAAAATGGTTATGAAAGTGGATTGACTATTTCAATATATTGATATGATTTATTGTGATTGAAAATGAAATTTTATGAGTGAAGTATGAATAATTACAAAATTTTATGTGTTAAAATAATATAATGTTACCTGGAAATTTAAAGGGTGGTTATGTGATAAACCAAATATGGGTGGTTTTGTGATAAACCAAAGATGTGTGATTCCGTTATAAACTAAGGACGAGTGGTTATGTTATAACCTCCTATGCATTGGGTATGGAAGTCGGCCATATGGCTATTCAATTTAGTGATATGTGTGGAAGTAGACAATATGGTTATTCCATTAAGTATGATTATGTCCTATGTTACCTTTATATGTTATATATTGTTTTCTATGGGTTTTATGGCAGTCTTTTGGTTACAAAAAGGGTAAGTACTAATCTTATATTCAGTGAATGGTATTTACTACTTAAAGGTGAAAAGTATTAATTTATGATAAAGTATTCATGGTTTACATGTTTTCACAAGACTAATAGTTTTTCTTCTTTATATATCCATCATTGAGATTTTTTATGCTCATCCTAAGTTTTGAAATGTATTTCATAGGATCAAAATAAGACTATACCCAATTTTGGGATCAAGGAAAATTTATGAATAAACATGAAAATAAACTGTGTTTCATTTAAATAGTTATTGTTTATAGAAGAAATGGATACTTTTGGAAGTGTCCACATTGCATTTATATTGTTTTGTTATGTATGAGTTATGACCTTATTATCTAAAACACTAAATCTCAAAAGATCCTCTATGTGAATTTAAGTTAAATTATTGACTTATCTCAAGTTTAAGTAATGTTTACGGTGGATGCCTTATATTTGGTATCAGAGAATTGTTTAGAAAAATTTAGAGATTAGGATTTTTTCTTAAGAGTTAGGGATATCATCATGGGTTTATAATTTTAAGTTTGATCATGATTTCAATGTCTTAGAAACCCATTTTGAGTCATTATGATCTGAAATATTAAAGAGACTAATGGTATTTTTAGAGACATTCAACTTTGAAGAAATTATGGGTTATTAGTTTTTGGGATGAGAAATGTGAGTTATGAAATAAATTTTGAGGTTAAAACATGATATGTTAATTTTTAAGGTATTTATAATATTTTTGTAATATTATATGAATTATATAGTATTTGAAAAAGGACAACACCCCGATAGTGTGACAACCCGTCATGTCCAACAAGGCCGTGAGAATCGAACCCACAACCGAAGGGAGACAAGGGTGAATTTCCTACAACTAGCCTACATGAAGTACTTGGTTATTAATAATTTATATTTTTAGTTAAACATGTTTATGGAATAATATGATGTTTATTTTGGGAACTTATTTTTTATCAAATGGATATCCTTGGTATTAGAAAATGATATAGGGATTGAGTGATACATGTTATTTTGGAAGACATTATATATTTTGGGAACCCTATATGCTTATGAAAAATACAATACTATGTGATTTTATTTGATGAGTAATATTTAAATTTTATTTTAGAATAATCTATTTTTTTGTATAGGACTTATTGCGACTCGAGTTATTTATGGAAGTGATTAACCTATCTTGGAGAAAATGTGATTAGGGTAATTGCTTTTTTTATGAGACATTAAGAGTGTTTGATGTTAATTAGAGATAAATGTTATAATTTATCTTGGAAGATTATATTATCAAATCCTTCAATTTTTTTTTGGGTTTCAATCTTATTTTGGATTATTTGAAGAATTTTAAGGCAACTTATTTATCAAATAATCTTTGTTTCTCTTTGGATACTACTATTGAATTTTGGAGATTAAAAGTTGTTTTTATTCATACAATGGTTTATTATTTTTGGGAAATTATCTTATTTTATCCTATAATTTTTGGTTTTGGTTAATATTTCAATAATTTATGAATATATAGTTAATCTTTTGTGGATTATGTGATTCCCAAGTAGTTGATTCTAGTGCTTTAGGTGTGACCAAGTCATCTTGAATACTCATCGTTTGGAGAAAAGATGAGTGTTTGGTTGAAATTAATTAAAGTATGAAACTATAATTGACAAGTATGTAAGTTTACTTATGTTATTAGTCAATATCGTAAATAAATTCCTCAACTTTATTAAAAGTATCTTAAAACAAAAAATGTTTTCCATTTATTTTTCCTACTGCGAAATCAAAAAAACATTTAACCCATCCCAATTTTGTGGTTTTGGATTGTTAACTTTCTCATGATCATGTTTTATATCACTCTCCATCAAATATTGAAAATTATTTTTTATTCCATATCCATTTTTTACTATATGGAATCCTAGTGTGTGTAATCTCGGGTGAACTTTGTACCTATCTTTATTTCTTTTAAAGTGGTAGTTTTATTAACCCTTTTTTAATGTGGGACTAAAATAAAGGTATTTTTAAAATTTATACCCTAGTTACAAACCCCAAATTAAAATTTTGAGGAAATAATTTATTAATGGGGTTGGGGGGGAGGATGTAACATCCTGAGTTTTAAGAAAGAAACACTATGCTCAATAACATACATGATACACTACATCGAGCTTAAACAAAAAACTAAATATTATTATTTAAATATTACCATTATAACATAGCTGTTGGAATAGAGGGAATGAACATTATTAACTTAATTATGAAAATTTGGTTTACACATGTATATATAATGATTCATTGGCTACCAAATTTATTATAAATTGAAATAAAAACCAATTTTTTTATAAAGGATGCGTTTTTTTGTAAACCTATTTAAATGAGAATAATTGTGTTTATAAAATCATATCACTATTTTTGTATTATATTAATGAAATATAAACTCAATGTGATGTTTAAAATTTATATTATATGTTTTATAGACAATATATAATAACAAAATCAATTTTAAGCATAAAATAAGTGTCTTTCAAAAAAGGCATTTTTACCGCCTTTTGATGGAGAACCCATTTTGAATCTTGTTTTTGAAACTTTTATTAGTTATATTTGACAAAATAAACTTCTTATTTGGAATTAATACATCAAAATTAACTTTGGTTGAAATTTTGGTATTTTTCTTACAAAATTCATATTTTAATGAATAGTGAAAATTACTACATTTTAATTCAAAACTGCCATTTTTCTAATTTTTTTATATAATTAGATTACCCTTATAATTTGTTTTAAAGTTTAATTAGATTAAGTTTTTATTATTTAATCCAATTCTAATTTTTTAGGTAATTTCACATTGAAATTTGATATAAACACATGTTAATCTTTTGATGGTTTTTAATTTTAAAAAACTAGTTTTCTCATTTTGGAAATGAGGATTAATTTTAAATTAATTACTAAAACTTATATATTTTTAATTTGAAAAAATTGATTCCATATTTGGAATAATAAGGTCCAAATTATGAAAATAGGTCCCTTTTTTTACATGATTAATAATAACTTTATTAATTATCTTTATTTACCATGATTAAAGTGTAAATCAGGTAAATCAGGGTAAAAATAATATTATAATAATATAAAACTACCATAACACCAATAATAATCCTATTTTATGAGATATTTCTGACCAATAAAACATTGGGGATAAAAATTTGTCTATTAGAAGAAACTTTGGAGTGATTATGACACCTATAACTTTTAATTTAAAGGAAAATATGTTATAAACATATATCTTATTACTAAAAAAATTTTAATATGGCTTTATATAAGTTTTATCTTTGAATATAAAATTAATTAGAAATATAAAACGAATTAATAAATAATTTTATTTTATTTATAATATTTATACATTAAATAATTAAATTTTATTATGACACAATCCTGATGTTGTGATTGGTTTATTAATGAAAGAATCAAATAAATGATATTATAAATATTAAAATAAATATTATTTGAAATAATTTATTACATAAATTATTTTTATAGGTGAATATGACATGTTTTAGGACTATTAAATGTGTTTTTTCAAAGTTATCTCTTTGTTTAGATTTTATTTAAATTCAATAAAATTAATAGTATAAAAATTGAAATAATTGATGTTTTTATAAAAATAGTAAATTATTAAATTATTTTAAAATCATAATAATTTTTTAAAATTATAAAGTGACTATTATATATTATAAGAGTTCATTATGTTTTCAATTATGAGATATTGACCCCATATAAGTAAAATTATTAGCCTCTTAATAATTAAAATTTTGTTACCACAATTAAAATTAAAAGAGAATAATTAAGGGTAAACTGAAAAATATGGTTTAAAACAAAATAAATACATGTAAAAAATTATTATATTAGATAATTTATAAATATACTCATATTATCTTATAAATATCTTAATTTTGATCCATTAGAATTAAAAAATTACTTTATATGAATTTAACAATTTAAGAGTTTTCAAGTGTTCCCCTTCCCTCTCATATAAAAAGGTACCCTCTATTCTCTAATACTCACACTTCAAGAACCATTTGGTTCATAAAATTACTAGAAAAAACACTTCATAGAATCACTAGCCTCATCCTAGAATCCACCCTTATGGTATAAAGCCTCCCAAGGAAGCCTTTTTGTATAATAAAAAAGAAGTTACCTGATTAAGAGGTAACACCTTCTCTCATGATTTGTAGTTTCATTTCCATTATCCACTCACTAAAATCTTATTATTATATGATTACATAAAAATAATATTATCCTAAATATGCTAAGATTTTTTATTCTATGGTTTTTATCTACACTTACACACACCTCTGTTTAAGGGGTAACGAACATACTGTTTTTGTGTATGACGAACTAGTATCTCACAAAACGATGACTGTTCAATTTTACCATACCACCTCTCATGGTGGCCATTATAATAGAAACTATTTTTACGTATGATATATATTATATTTATATTTTCTCTTTTCTTTTTAAATTTTTATTTATAATATTTCTTTATTATTTCCATGTTGTGTAAATACGATAATTTTGTTTGACTAAGTGTGGACCACCGCCCCTCAAAGCGATATGACCCGTTCCTGCTATACATTGAACGTATAAAGGATGTTTTCATAAAACCTATGATACATATATGAAATTAAAATAATAATGGTATTATAATATACATTTAAATCATTTAATTATTATTCTTTTAACATGATAAAGAAATGAAAGTAGCGTTCATGCATACGTACGACCTACCACCTCCATGGATGGTGCATTTCATTAATTATATCCAAATAATATAGATTATTCTAAATAAATATATACTGGATATATATGAAATTTAAATCACGAATAATTTTCTTGAGATGATTTAATTTTGACCACATAGACAATTTACATCAAAACAAGTTCATTTTTGACTCAAGTACCAAATACAATTTATGTTATGAACTTAAATAGTTATGTACTTTTTATAACATGGTCATAAGTGATATAAAACTAATAATAAAATTTAGAAAGGTTCTTAATAAAATATAAATTAACCTAATATTGTTATATAGGAAAATAAAGTACGTACAAGACAATTCAGACTCAAGGTAAGGGAAATATTAACTCAATCTCCATTTATTGAGTTAAATATCCATGTTATTGGTTTGGTTTTTACAAGAATATGTGTGAATGACCTATGATTGTTTTACACTAAATATAAACTTATATTGAGTGTTTTAATTATTTTAACAAACATTTATTTTATTGATTTATCCTTAATCTAATGATACGATCTTGGTAAGAAACTTCATCTCAATCTACTTTCACTGAGGCATATCATGATATTATGAACCTTTATTATCCATTAAGGTGTATATATGAACCTTTATAAATGTTATTTCATGAATTACTATATTCTCATGATATTTAATGTTTTTATAATGTTAGCCTATAATTATTTTTATTTAAGTGTTTCTTAAGTGACAAGGGACTATTTAACTAAAACATACTTTTAAATGTTTTAATGATTTATTCTTCTAAATATTTCTAATTAATTTCCAGGTTTTCAAAATGTTTTTATGGATTTATTTTTATGGGCATAATTATTTTAAAATTTTCATTCTATAATTTATTTTAATGTTACAAATTGTTATGTGACACTTTGATACAAAAATCACTTTTATAAATGATTTAAATTGGTTTTGAAAATGGATTGTTTTTAATAACGTATATGGTGACAATGAATTATCCTCTACCATGAACATTACTTAGTATTTGTATTCCTTTACAATATTTTTTTTAAAAATAAAAATAAATCACTTATTCTCTATTTTGGGTATTTTGGTATTGAAAATGGTTTTGAAAGTGGATTTACTATTTCAATATTTTTAAATGATTTATTGTGATTGAAAATTAAATTTTATGAGTGAAATGTTGATAATTGAAATATTTTATGTGTTTTGATTATATAATTGTACTTGTATATTTGACAGGTGGTTGCATGATAAACCAAAGATGGGTGGAAACATGATGAACCAAAGATGGGAGGTTCTGTGATAAACCAAGGATGGGTGGTTATGTTATAACCTCCAATGCATTGGGTATGGAAGTCAGCTGTATGGATATTACATTTAGAGATATGTGTGGAATTATACCATATGGTTATTCCATTTAAGTATGATTATATCCCAAGTTACCTTTTATATTTTATATATTGATTTCTATGGGTTTTATGGAAATATTTAAGTTACAAAAGGGTAAACAATGAACTTATATTCAGTGAAGGGTATTTACTACTTATTAAAGGTGAAAATTATTACTTTATGATAAAGTATTCATGGTTTACATGTTTTTACAAGACTAATAGTTTTACTTCTTTATATATCCCTTACTAATATTTTTTATTCTCATCCCATGTTTTGAAATGTTTTTATTGGATTAAAAAAAGACTAGAGTCAAGGATGGGATCATGGAAAAGTTATGATTAAACTTGAAAGTAAACCACATTTCATTTTAAAAGTTTTTATTTTATGGAGTAAATGGATATTTTTGGAAGTTTCCACATTATATTTCTATTGGTTTATTATATATGAGTTATGGTGTAATTATCTATAACTCTAAATCATAAAAGATCCTAGATGTGAATGTAAGTCAAATTATTGACTTATTTCATGATGAAGTAATGTTTAAGGTTGGGGACTTATAAATCCAAAAACCTATAAAAAAACTAGAAAAATAAATTATTAATATTCTTTAGATCACTGATAGATACTCTGCTTCACATCACCAATCAGGTCCTCATAGACATTCTCCTCTAAATTATTACACAATCTCAGTTTAATCAACCATTTTGGTACTTCATTGAGGCATTTCCATAAGCACCTAGTGGTTACTTCAATTGAAACTTGTGAATAAAATTATGGGGATAAACAAGGCCCTATCTTTTCCTCTAATCAAACATTGGTAAATGTTAAAATACACTAGTGATCAAAATCATTGGTCTCATTAGTGCCACTCAAATTCCATCTTCAAATCATATTTTCCAAAACTCCAATCCAGTTTGGGATTGTATTTAGTCGATATTAGTGTCACTATCTTCTACATCTCAGATTCAATCCCTATTTAGTTCCCATTTATCAGTGTCCACAGACCTCAATTTTGTCTTATAATTTTTAAATAGTCCCACTTTAATCTCTATCGAATGTCATCTATGAATCTTTATGAACATTCCACAGCTAGACAAATCTTCTTTTTCATTTGATATTGCCATATATCCTTCATTTGGATATAATGGTTTTATATTTAACTAGTCAAGTTGATTCACCTATATTTGAGCATTGGTTGTAGTCTTTATTTGAATGAGAATGTCATAGATCAATATTCAATATTATTTAGAGCCAACCAAAATCATCTATAACTGAGCTCATTCAATCATTATCCCTCAACTCAAACCATTCATTGACTTTGATTTTCTAACCTCAACATCTCAGATTTAGTTATGGTTAACCTTTCAAGATTCTTTTTAAATTAGTAAAATTTCATTCATAGTCAACTGCATCCCCTGACACACAAATCAGATAGATGAAACCTCATGATAGGTTGGTCTGCACATACAGTTGGAAAATCAATTGTAACAGCCTCACAATCACTCATCCATGGTAGGTTGAATGGATATCTCATGATAGCATGAAAATGAATTTTTTTACAGTGTCTTGAATTGTTATGTTGAGGTTTGGTCTTTCATTAACTTAGAATGCAGGGTTGGCATGGAATGATCACTTAATAGCTTCACATAAGCTTATCTATAGGAGCTTGTCAAAATGAGTTGAACAGAGTTGGTTTCCTTACACCCTTCAAAAATTAATAGAATTTTATTTTTATGAAATTAATCAATTCTAAAAATTAAAGTACAAAAGAAAAAAAACCATGAAATTTAAGAAAAATAAATAAAAAGTGAATGATTCCAGTAATATATGTTTTAAATAAAATCATGGTATTTGAAATACTAATTTTGAGAAACCAAAACCAAAATCATCATTAATGTGAAATATCAAATAATTTCATCAAAATAAATAGATTAATTAGTTACTAAAAATAGATAAAGTTAGAAAAAATACCTTCTACTCATTAATCACAAAACACATTGAATAATATTAAAATTATAAATAAATTAATATTACATCATAATTAATCCATCATTCAATAATTCTTCATTTTAAGCTCATTTTAAGTATTCAGAACCCATTTAATTAATAAAAACCACTACTGGAAAACAAACCTATACCAACGGTTTGGAACCATTGGTATAGGCCTCCAAACCGTTGGTATAGCCTATACCAACGGTTTGGAGAACCGTGGCGAAGTAAGCCGTTGGGATAGGTCTATACCAACGGTTTTGGGAAAACCGTTGGTATAGACCTATCCCAACAGTTTTGAAAACCGTTGGCATAGGTAATATGAAAATATATTCCAACGGTTATAAAACCGTTGGTATATGTATTTCAAAAAAAATACATTCGGTGTGATTTGATCCCTGAACCCTTCGTTTATAATAGAACCACTTAACCACTACCCTAATATGACTTTTTTAAACATAATTTCATAAATATATATATGTATTATAATAATTATTTAAAATTTAGATTTATATAATGTTCTCAGGCAATAGACCTAGGAAAAAATCGAAGAACCTATCCCAACGGTTCGCAAAACCGTTGGGATAGGTGCATATTTTTTTTCTGGGTGTATGCTGGATTTTGGGATGCCCTTTCCCAACGGTTCTCCAAAACCGTTGGGAAAGGGGTGTTTTGAGCTCCCTTTCCCAACGGTTTGGGGGAACCGTTGGGAAAGACCCACCCCTTTCCCAACGGTTCTCCAAAACCGTTGGGAAAGGGGTGTTTTGAGCTACCATTGGGAAAGACCCACCCCTTTCCCAACGGTTCTCCAAAACCGTTGGGAAAGGGGTGTTTTGAGCTCCCTTTCCCAACGGTTTGGGGGAACCGTTGGGAAAGACCCACCCCTTTCCCAACGGTTCTCCAAAACCGTTGGTAAAGGGGTGTTTTGAGCTCCCTTTCCCAACGGTTTGGGAGAACCTTTGGGAAAGGGTTCCTATACCAACGGTTTTTACAAACCGTTGGTATAGAAGTGTTGGGAAAGATACGATTTCCAGTAGTGAACAAATTTGAAAAATGTATCAAAATATAATCACTATGGATTATTAAAGGATTATGGTTATGAAGTTAGGTTTGAGGTGTAGAGTAGATATTAGTAAATTAATAGAGTTTTTAATGTATGGTGGATTGTGTGGTTGAAAGGTAATGTCATAGTTACACCATAGTTATCATATTTATGTGGTGGTGTATAATAAATGAATAAATAATTAGAATACATTTACTAAATTATTTATGGGTAATATTAGAGTTTAACATGGGGATTTTGATAATACTTATAAGTGATATATTATATGTTGTGATGTTTAACATGATTTGATGTCATTAGTATATTAGTTAATGTATGATGTTGTCTATTTATGATTACTTTTGATGGTGTATTTAATAATATTATTGTTTGTGGTCATCAATTTGATATAATTACTATTTTTTCTTTTTTATCTACTTTTATTATACTAATCATGAAAGTTGTAATGGATTTTAGTAATGTGTATACTTGCATGACCTATTATGGATTATGGTATAGTGAATCTGTACACAAGTTGAAATGGATCTAGGTTATTTCATGTATCATACTTGTACTATGAAATGGATTATGAATGTTAAATTAATTTATATACTTTCATTTGATTTAATGACTTATAGTGTAGTGTGTATATATATATATATTCCAGATTAATGGATCAATAATTCGACATGTGAACCTATTTATGGGTTGTTGTGGCTCTAAGTAATAACATTTAAACATTTCCTAAATGCGTGATGGCTTGAAGTTATGTTATGTATATAGGCTATGAATAATCTCAGTTATAGGATGACTCGATGTGATAATTATGAGGTAATGTATGTGGTTATTTGATGGTTGTTGTGATGTGGCTATAACTTTGGTGGTAGTTTTGATGTGGTTGTTCCTATAGTGTTGGGGTGGTAGTTGTTCTATGATGGATGTGATAAAGTGGCGATGATAATATGATCATGTTGAAAATGTGGTTGATCAGTTATGATGATGATATGAATCTGAGTGTTCTCTTTTTTTCTATATGGTTATGGGAAACCAGATTCCCTATTGTTTCCTTATATAAATTATACCGATGACATGATTAATCATTTATGATGTTTAGCAGTGTGGTGATTTGTTTCTAGACCTTACTTTATTCTTATTATTATAAAAACCTGATATCAACCTCATTTATTATTTATAACAATTTATAGATTTTATATGATAATTATAGGTGAAAAATATAATGTTAATGGTTATATGGATTTGTGACTATATATTTACTCTCTAATTAACTTACATGCTTAATACCTATCTTTATTAACTCTCTCATTGGTTTAGTTGATCTCAATCATGTCTATCAAGATATATTTATTCCACACAGATATTTAATTTCTTTTGAATATGATTATAATTATTACTTTAAATCCCTCACCCTCCATAGTATTTTTGAGTTGTTTCGAATGATTATTTGATGGAGATTAGGGAAGCTACTATTTTGGTAGATGGAGTGGAGTCTTGGTGGCTTTCCAAAAATTTCCCTTGTTTTTTTGTATTTATTGATATATTGAAATGGTTTTGGTATGTGAATTGTATCAATTTAGTTTATATATGGGTTCAATTGTTTTTTATTTTCATGGTAATATATTAGGGTAATCCCTCCCATATGTGTGAAAGATAAACTCAGTTATAGTCATAAAACTATGGTCTATTAGATGTGGGATTTGGGGGTCACACTTGTCTTCATTGCTAACTTGAGTGGGGTTCCAGTTGGGGTGGGTCATGATATACACTTTATTTTTAGTAATTTCTAAAAAATGGTATAATTTCTATTAAAATTATCATTATGTGGAGAAAAACCATTTACATTGGTAATATCATTTTGAAAATAAATAAAATAAAGTATATTATATAAATAAGATGTGTAATTTTTGAGTTATAAGTAGTGAGAATCTATAATACTTAACATTGTTATTAACCATTATATAATCATTGTTTTATATTTAATATCATATACAATCCTTTTTTATTTTCTATAAAACCACTTTATAGGGTTACTGTGGGAACACTTACGATCCCAAAATAAAAAATCAAAGAAATACATAAAAATTACAAAATAGGTGTAAGAAAACTTTAGGCCACACCTAACATTATGGTTTACCATTTTCCAAAAAAATTCCTAACAATGATCCAACATGGTTAACAAGGTGGTTATCCTCATGATACCACCCATGATTCACATACCTCAGGATAACATGAGCATGCCATCAAAGGAGGCTATATTTTATCACTCATAGAGGACCTTCCATTTTATATTAGTGGCATTGAAACTTTATTATAGACCAAAATAGAAATATAGACCATTACATGTAAAACAAGTACCAAAGAACCACTACAATAGGGACATAGAGATTCTAGTAGGTAAGATTTAGACCACTTGAAGAAAAATCATCAATCATAAGACAAATACCATATAAATTAAGCATAATACCTAGTATATTTCACTTTCACCATAGAAGGATTCCAACTTGAGAAAACATGATACCTTTATAGGGGAAGAATACTCAAGAAAATATTGAAAACAACTACCCTAGGAGTAAATATATAAGAAGAACATAAGAATAACATGAGAGACACTGATTCAGGAGAAAAAAAATACACTATATCCATCCTAGGAAAATTCCAAGTGGATCACAATACAACCACTAACTGCAAATAAAAAATCCAAAACACCCTGAGAAAAAAGATAATTGAAAAATAGAATAATGAAAAATGATATCCCAAATGACCTAAGATTAACAACACCTTAAGGATTGATAACATCCTCCAAACTATGTAACCACACACCTCTTTTACCTATGTATGATACTTATAATGAGCCATATATATAGGGAACCATAATGTAGCACCTTGATCGAAGATCCACTTATGGTTCCCTGAGATGATTTTCCACTAGGCCTAAAGTGTGCCTCCCTGTACGCCAGAAGATACTGACTAGAAGAGTGGTTCTAATAGAGGTTCAGTTGTGAGACTATACCATATGGATCAAAAATAATTATAGTAGATTATATAATAAATAAATGAAGTGGAATTTAATAAAAAATTATCATAAATAATAAATGAACAAGTGATAGTGCATGAACATGCTCTGATGTAAATACAGATAGGTATTCATGGTACATGGAAAGTTTAAAAAAATAAGTAAATAAATAAAAAATTCGATATCTATCTCTAATATAATAATGAAAATATTCTCTTTTATTTTCTCCCATACTTCATAATAGCCTATAAGTATAACAATAAACAAGCATAAATGATGACCCTGGACGTGAAAACATGAGGTCTGTTTAGGTAACAAATGGTAGCCCAAACTGGGTGCGATATATTCTTAGTAGGCCACCATCAATGTAGTCTAATGTGTATCCAGTCCATGAATATAAATTAAAATAGTGTATAGGTCTATCAATAAGAAAATTACAATAAATAATAACACATCAGACTCAAGTTCCTCAAAGAATCCTGGCTGACCATACATGTTTTCTCCTAAACTAGAATGTCTCTTCACAGCTGCCACCATGTATATATATGCATATATCAGAGAATCATTTTCATAGATATACATGCATCAATAATGACCAAAGGATTAATACAAAGGAATCCACATCAGAGCATCACATATCATATAAGGGGTTTCATTCCTAGGGTCATTGTGAATGTGAATCATAATATAAGGGACACCATACCTAGGGAAGCCATGCATGGGTATCATAATGTAAGGTATTCCTTTCCTGAGTATCATAATGTAAGGGATTCCATACCCAAGTATCATAATGTAAGGGACACCATTCCTGAGTATCATAATGTAAGGGACACCATGACCAAGGATTCCATACCCATTTATAGTTCAAGGAAATACTTTTTATTACTTATATTATAAATTCCAATGAGGGGTAAGTGATATGGTATTAACATTCACTCTTCATTTAATCCAATTACACAATTTTATTAGTTCAGTATTAAGGAAAAAGTACTTGTACATAAATATTCCATATTAAAATAAATTATAAATGATAAATAAGTCCATGAAAGTAAACTTTCAATATATCATAGAGTGTTCTCATTAAAATTTCCTTTTTATTAGATAAAGTAATACACCTTAAAGGAGGTTATATTAAAAAATAGAGGCATGATCATCATATCATCTTAAGTAAGTATAATTTTTCTTCCCTAAAGGATAGCAGTCACACCTAAAAATGTGATTTGATACGTGGATAGAGATGTATAAATAGGTGCATCAACAAAACACCCTGAAACATGGTTTAAATAAATAAGTAATCATTGATTCTATAGGAATAAGTTTTTTAAATAATGTTATATGGTGGTTTATGTTGAGTTTTTCAACCTCAAACCATGTAAAAGGGCATCATAGCACATATAATTGAGTTCTAAGTAATTAATTTAAGGAGTTTCATAATTTAGGAGCAATGTATAGAAAATTAAAACATGAAACAATATAAAAATACTATATAAAAAATCAAACTTTGAGGGAAAATAATATAGATAATTTACCTCATGATTAGTAATATCCACTCATCCAATATCAGGATTTTATTCGAGCCATAATAGGAGAAATCAGAATATTAGATAAACACATTGAAAATAGGGTGAATTAGATTTCACTGATTTAGTATTCTATATGATCAGATAAATGAAGAAAATAATCAAGAGGAATAAAAAAAGAACTAATACTCTTCCAAAGCACTCAGAAGTACTTTATTCAGACCAATATTGAGGGAGAAACCACATTTGGAAGTTGAAGAGGAGGTGGTGTATGTGGGGGAGGCTGCTAGCTGAATGAAAGAAGGAAATAGGGTAAAACCCATTTAAGGGTGGAGGGACAAAATGATCATTATACCATTCAAATTAAGTTCGTTGTTAGGCCACATGGTTTGGTTAACCATGAAAAAAATTTGTAGCTCTCACTATCCAAGAGCTACACCCCACATGATTGGGCACCGCGATCAAAAAAACATTGCGTCAACATTTCCCTTGGAACTATCCAACTCCACACCCCACATGAGCTAGGCACACAATTAGAAAAACAATGAAAAATAAATTAAATTAACCCCTATAATAAACTATAAAGATCCCTCATGGTCATTTGATTCACCTTTAATGAGTTAAAAAAATATGTGATACCACTTACAATGCCAAATAGTTTCTTCTCAGAGGACACATAGTTTAAAAAATATATAGAAAATGAGTGTTTTAGTTCCTAATGATCCTGAAAATCATATGAACTCTAAATACACTTATTGATCCTTAAAACCCATCTAAAAAACACTTTCAAGTGTTCCAAGTCTTGGAATTATGTTTTGAGGTTAAATTTAAGTCTAGGACCATCCACAAAATGAAAATTTCAATTTCTCTCTAGAATTCAAGCGGTAAAAAAACAAGGGATCTTATGGTCTCCCCACCTTAAAAATAATGATCCTAGAGAATTATTATGGAAATAAATAAAACTTCACCCAACCTAATTGGTTTTTGAAGTTTCATTCAAACAGTTGTGTTTCATTTCAAAATTACCTAGTCACCTCCAAAAATCTCTTAAAAAACATGGTACTTAAGCTACTAAAACTCAAGCCACTGCTCAAACTATCATTAAAAGACCATGAAGGTCATTACCTATGTCTATATTACAAGAGACATGATAAAATAATTGTCTCTTACATAATCATAAATATGTAAATACTCACTATAGGTTTTATTTTAAATGAAAAAATCCAAGTCATGTTACTCTCACCACTGTAATTTCTTACTGAAACACGTCCGTAGAATTCAAGAGATGCTCTGGGCATGTTTATCAAATTAAATGTGAGGTTACTACCCTTGGTCCTTAATTTGATCAAAATGGACAAACTATAATAATCCAAACTCAACTAGTTATGCTATATTTTTATTGAAATCCACAGCTGAATCTTTAAGTTTCACCCATCCCATCTCAAAAACATTCCAAATGTGATTTCCTCACTAGCTTCAACCAATGGCATACTGAGTTCTAATCAACCTTTTTGAAAAACACTCAGCTTAAACTAAAAAAGAGTTAATAGAACCAATTTTATAGCCTTACCCATAGGCATACCAATAATATTTCTATTAGTTTCATTGAATTCTATACCCAACTTTCGATGATTTATTCTTGGTGAACCATATCCCTATGAGATTATCATCATGTTCTATCACCTTTAGTGACACTAGTTTGATCAAGTATCCATGGATCATCATAAGGTACTATAGAATTAATTTACACATCTAGATTTCAATAAAAAACATAATCAATTTGTACCTAGAATTTATCAAGGATTCCATCCATACCTTTCTTCATCTATAAATTGGCATATGAGTAAAAAAATGACCATCACATAACCGGTCTCAAGGTCCCATGACCTTTCTCTCTTGAGGTTCACCCCTAGTGACTGATGCCCCTCCCCCCACCTTAGAAGCTTACTTTTCATTACATGAATGAATAGAAATATACTCACCAAAACCCATAACATATCCTCATTAGATATGAAAATGGGAATGGCTATGATCCCACTCATCTTGAGTATTAACGTAAATCTCAACCATCAACCATTCTGATATTCATAGAACAGTTACTCTGGTGAAAGATGAACATGAATTATATTTAGGTTCATAAAAATATAATGGAAAATGGTGTAATATGAACTATTTAGATTATCTTAAAATTACCTTGAGCTCATATCCCAGGGAGACCTTTCATATTCCATAAGATCTATTTAAATAGGTAGCTTGGTGTATAAGTGACAATCTCTCAGTGTACATAAGGAGAAGTCCAGATAAGTGGAATGATCACCTATTAATCAGTATAACACTAAGATTTTATCTATAGTCATGTAAATATCCCTTAGATCCGTGATTACATTTAAAAAAGTATAGGTCTACCAATTTCAATTCCAGAAACCAAATTTCCTAACCATTCATGTCCAATAACATTCTAGATCAGCCCTTATCCAATGAACTTCATTTAAATATCCCATAAGCTCTAGGTAACTATTCCCACAAGCATAAAATTATAAACCATCAATCCATAAACCTATCTCAGTCACTCACTGACATCCAAATATAAAAAGTTTCTATGTGCAATGGCACAAGATGATTTATCATTCACATCAGGTTTACTATCCCATTCCACCTGGTTCAAAATCCTAACTCACTACTTCAAGATTCAATAGCGAACCATGTCAAACTAACCATAATAAATTCTATGTAAATATTTTAATATGTTTGGATTTCCCTTTTGAAACCTCTTAGAAATTTGTAATCATACATGGTCCATGATTTTTCAAATAAACACCCACCTCATGATGTCATTTATGAAATGAAAACATCAATAGCACAAGCACCGTTCAACTGGTCTAGGCACTCGAATAGTCCTACCATCATTACCAGTTTTGATAAACAAGCACTCGAGGTGTTTTTAAAAATAAATTCCATCACCATGACTAAATAAAAAGTCTCGAAAACCTATCATAAATTAGTCTAGAAAAGAGTGTAAAACAACCTTCACCGCAAAAAGAAAAATATAGTCCCATGGAAACTTCTTCTGCAGGTTGTCCTTAATCGAACCACGTCATTAGACTTCTAGGGTTTGAGTCAAAATTGAGGGTCCCTAGGACTCTTTCCTAGGCCTAAGGCCTCTCACACAAGAATCACATCCCATTCAGGGTGGTTTATTACACACCATCTAACGTTCATGAAAACCCAATTTAAAAATGGATAAACTAAAACCGGTAAGAAAGAATTGATCTCCAAGGGTATGAATATATCATAATTGGAATAATGGGATCACATTCCAAAATTAGGATGAATGACTCAGATCATCATTGATAATTAGAGTAGTGGAGGGCTTATTATAAGAGTACAATACTAACATAAAGAATAAAAGGAATGACACTTAGTGGTATACAAATATGGTAACACCCCCTTAAGGCTTAACTTACCAGAAAAACACCCGTCTACCCAGGGTATCTTTTCATTATTTAAGATTCCTTCCCAAATCAACCAAATCAAATGGAAAACACCTAAACTTCTTAGAAAATCCACTCAAAAGTATAACGATCACCTTACTCCAGGGTAAATACCGCCATGACTAGTCCCTAGGCTTAGGATAAGGCATACAATTATAAGATAGAGTAATGTAAAAGAGTTTTTAGTACTTTCTGCCTATTATTTAGGTTCAAAAAACATCTGGGTAGAAGTAAACCGAGACCAATGGGAAACACTCATGTTCCCACTCAAAGAAATTCTAAAGCAAACCCTTACACATGGGTTAATTATATAAAAACTAATATAGGGTTTAATTTTAATGAATTTAAACTAATTTATTTCAACATTTAAATATCTAAAATATAAGGTATTTCAAGTTCCCATAAAAAAACTATATTAAGAAATTTATTTATCTTATATCACACAACATTTTTTGGAAAATTATGTCATAATTACCTCATTAATCATTTATTTAATTCAATATTTTTACAGAACTGGATTGGTTAAAGAAAATATCAATTTCAAGCTACATAGGAAAAAAATATTTATCTGAAAGTGTCATTTTAATTAGTTGAAATTTCATAATAATAAATCTAAAAAGAAGGAAACATTTATTTTATTAATTATGGGAACTGGTCAAGTAAGATGCGATCATTCATTTATATGTAACACTATATATGTGGCTGTGAACACTTTAAATGACCATTATATTTTCAAAAACATACCTCCATGGGGTTAGTAACACCCCAAGATTTCATAGTACGTTATTTCTTCAAAGTAATTCAATAACTTGCACTACACGCAACAACGAGTTCAAGCACACCACGACTTACCAAGCTAGCCATTCAAAAGCAGTTATGAATAGAATTAACTGAATTTTGAACTATATATAATCCTTATAATTTTAGAATTAATATTATGAGTTTCTTAGACATAATTTAAAACAAATACATTTTTTCAGATAAAAGAAGTATTTTTCAAAAAATGAAATTTTACTGCCTTTTAATGGAAAACCCCTTTTAAATACAATATTTGAAACTTGTATATATTCAATTTGACAAAATAAACTTCTTCTTTAGAATTGGGAAATTATAATTTAGTTTCAATAATTTTTTGGTGCTTTTCTGATAACTTTCATATTTGGGTGAATAGTGAAAAATACTATATTTTAAATAAAAACAACTTTTTTAATAAAAATAATTTATAGTGTTAAATTATATATTTTAATAGTTTGTAAGTATAAATAGATTATATTTTTACCATTTAATCCATTACTGTCCATTGTAGGTAATTTTACTATGAAATTGGACATAAACAAGTGTCAATATTTTGATAGTTATTATTTCTTAAAAATACACCTTTTGGTTTTGACAACGAGAATTAATTTTAAATTAATAAAATAAAATTATATGTTTTTAATTTGGTAAAATAGACATCATTTTTGGATTTGGAATATCTAAATTATCCTAGGTTAAATTTTTTGTATTTTTTTGAAAAATTTCAATTTTTGATGAATAGTGAAAAACAATGAGTTATTGTGTAAAATAGAATTTTTATTTAAACAATTATTTATTTTATTTAAATTTATTTTAGGTCAAAAAAGATAAATAATACCTATATAAATTCAATTTAATTCATTAGAGTCAGTTTATAATAATTTTAGATATATAAAAATTTTATCGAACTTTTTACCGTCTTTTACCCACCTCTTAGGAGTATTTGAAAATTTACATAAAACATAATTTTACCGCTTCTGTGAGTTAAATTTTGAAAATCCGAGAGACACGGTTAATATGAAAGAGTAAAATATGGTTCAATAAGATAAAAATAATTTTTAGTGAATAGTAACTTTTTACTTTTATTTACTACCGTTAAAAGTAAATAGTGTAATTAAGTGTAAAAATGATATTATTATTACCCTAAAACATGTACTAATTCTATTGGATAAGTGTAATTCGACCAAAAACAACCTTATGAATAAAATATGACCCTTTAGGTCCACTTAGATTAGATTAAGACATTTATTATTATTTTATTTAAAGAAGAGTTAAAAGAGTTAAAATCAAAGTTTAATAACTAAACCATTTTTAATATAGGGTTACACATAAGATAAATTAGACTATAAATATTCATTAGAAAGATAAAATTATTTCATACATAATGGTATTTTATTTATAATTTTTATAGATTAAATAATTAAATTTATTAATTACACAATGATGATGTAGTAATTACCTTATTAATGAAAGAATCAAATAAATGGTATTATAAATATTAAAATAAATATAATTTCAATGTTTTTATGACATACACGAATTTTATAGGTTAATATGACATGTTATTATTTATTAAATTTATTTTTTTAAAGTAATCATTCAGTTATTATTTTATCAAAAAACAAATACCAAAGAATGTCAAAATTGGCATAAAATAGTTTCTAAAACAAATATTATATTATTAATTGATATAATAGTCCTAAAAATCTAAGGTTCAGAAAAAAGACTTATATAATAATATATATGACATTAATGAACCAATTAGGGTTATATTGGCATTTTATAGTAAGTTTATTAATCATATAATATAAAAATACAAAGAGACATGGTAAATGTCAAACTATTTAACTAAGAGTTAAATCTAAAAGTTAAGGTTAATATGGTAACCTAAACCTGTATAAAATCTATTGGTTGAGTTTTTTTCGACCCATCCCAACATTATATTTTAAATAATTCATTTTTGAGAAATTTTAAATCAAAAATTAATTTATTATAAAATAATATTTTAAGTTTTTCCTAAGGTACCCCTCACCCCTCTTAAAAAAGGCACTTCCCCTTCTCTCAAATTCACACCTCCAAAGCCATTTGGCTCGGCCAAACCCTGCCCAAATATCCTCTCAACTTACCTCAATTCATCCTAGAGGCCTTACTTTAGTTATAAATCCATCTTAACGAGCCATTTTGATCAAATCAAAAGGAAGAACCCGAAGAAGAGGTAATAATTTCACCACCCTCTTTCAAGTTATTTTCTTCTTCCACTTCTTATTTATTTGTTTTTTCCATTATAAAATAATAACTATAGTATATTATATATAATGTGATGTTATTATAAATATGGCACAACTATATTAATTATTCTATCCATCTTATGAATGATAATGTCACTATGCGTGCGTACGTACGGCTTACCGTCTCCACGCCAAGGTGTAATTTGTTATTCAACACTATGTTATTTGGATGGATATAATGATGAGTAATATGTATATAAATAATGAAAATAACATTATTAAGGCTCTATAAAATTAATATACCATCCAATTCGACATTTTTAAGGAAATGATATTGTTGCTCGTGCGTACGTACGGATTACCGTCTCCACGACGTGATGAGATTCATTTCCACGTTCACCATTCATCGACAATTATAAAAATATATATTACTAATAATTATGTAATATATGACATAATAATTCTACTGGATATATATATATATATATGTACTTACATATATCTTATTCACTTAGTTCCGTTCAATACGACATGAAAACGGAAACAACGTTTATGCGTATGTATGGACTACCGTCTCCATAAACGATGTTTTTCATTTCATATATATATATCTATTATACACATTTATATTCTAAATATATATGATATATAAATGATTTTTTATATTCTAGATATATTTAAATCATTGTCTAAGTATACAATCAAGAGTAACATGTTAAAACACGTACGATAAAGAAAGCAATTATTACCCAAAATGTTAATTTAACATGAAAATTATTATTACATGGGTAGTATAAAGTCATAAATGAATCATGTATGATATCATAAATATTAATATGGTTATGATAATTTAATAACATACTATTATCTTCATAGAGGAGGTTAAACATACCCTCGACTAAAGGAAGGTGCAAGGTAAGGATTATTTCCTTAATCTCATTATTATCCGAGATTGTTCATGTGTAAGTATTTTTTGGGAAATACTTATCATATATACCCATATTTCATAAAAATGTTTCCAAAAGGTATCTTTTAAGGTTTTATGGGAGGGTATATTTAACTAGATCATCATGTTAAATGTTTTAAAGATTTATCTTTCTAAACCCTTTTAATTAATATCCATATTTTCTAAATGATTTTAAGGATTTATTTATGTGGACATGAATGTTTTGAAATGATAACTCTTTTCAAAATTTTCAAAGTGGTATGGGACACTTTTATTCAAAAATTTATTTTAAATGACTTCCTTTAAAAATTGTGAGACTTACAAATGATTTCATGAAAAAGGGGTATTTCTCTTAAAGAGTTTTATGAATCATTTTCATCTATGTCAACATCCTTTGACGGATTTTAAACTTGTTTGATGTTGATTTATTATGATAGAAATATTCCATATTGTATCGAAGGTTTTGTGATATGTTTGACAGTGGATGTGTTATTTTTATACCATTCATGGTTTGTGGATAAAGTATTGACATTTCGTATGCTAGTTTTAATACGAATGTTTATGTAATTTTTCAGCCTTTTCATATGAGCAATGTATTGGACATAGTAAGTGATGGGTGGAGCCCGCTACAGCTCCTCAATGCATTAGTAGGTCTCATGAGACAATTAGACATGGAATTGGCCGATGACTTTCCCAATTTGATATATGGTTTTGGCCGAGGCCTTGACAAAATGTTTCAGAATGTTTGACATTATACATTCCCTCATTATGAAAATAACATTGATGGTTCATGTGGTTATTCTACTAGTAGAATACCCATGACTATGTTTTATTATGGAGTTATTTACTCCACTCATATTTCTTCCATAAAGTGGTCATGTTTATTATTTAGAAAGGCATGTGTTTTCAATTATTCACCATGCATATTGTTTATGTTATCTTCGGCTAAATTATTTACCCTTACTAAGCATCTCAGCTCACCCCTTTATTATGTTTTATTTTCCCATGATCTCAAGAAGTATTTTATTTTTGAGATACAGGGTTAAGATAAGGGAACAATTTCATTCTCAAAGGATTATTTTTTTGTTGTATGTTAGAAAGTGTAATGTAACGTTCTTGTATGTAATATATTTTCCAAAATTGCTAAACTGATTGGTCTTTCGAGCCTTGATTCCTTGTAATCATTCCAATGTATTAAAATAACACACCTACTCTGGGAATCTAGGGTCAGGGCGTTATAGGGTTTAAGTACTAAGAACATAAAAAAGTAAAAGAGACCTATGAGGGTCCAATCATGATAATCTAGGTTTAATTAAATGAAACCCATACTAATTTATATTATTTAAATTTCAAACACCCTTAATGGGTTTATCCCATAAACAACATTCCAAGACCGACCAACTTGGGTCATGTTCAATTTATCTCATAAGTAACATGGCCTAACTAACCTATTGGGGTCTAGTTATGAATTTAAGGATTTCATCATTTAATCATCATTCCCGAATAATATAGGTACGATCCCCTTGAGTCACAATTTAACCTTTATTTTAAAGAATTCATTTTCTGTATGAATTCCCATTTCAGTATTTACATATATATATGCATCCCAGTTTTGTTAGATGAATTACCATTTCCATATTATAATGGTACTTTAATTTTTAAGTTACATTTGTAATTCACATAACCACAACTAGGTTTTTTATTTTTCATCTAAAAAATTTCAAATTCATGTATAATTTTTTGGTTACATGGGTTCCTTTCCAAATTTATAATGGCCCATACACTCTATAATTGTTAGTTTTACCCATTTAATCACAACCATAAATGTTTCAGCCCATGAAAACAATGGACCATGGCTTAGACACATCATAATTGTCTAAATAAGTTGCCACCATCAATCTATACAGGAAAAAACTATTTAGGTTTATGTAGACACATTAATAACCAATTTTTTTTCACAATATAAAAAAGCATGTTATTACATGAAAAAAGAAATTATAGGAATATAAGTAGGAAATTAAAAAATCTTGTTTACTATTAAGAATTATAAATAATCACCAAGTAATATTAAAAAGATAAACATTATGATCAAATAGGAAAGGAACATCTATCATGTATCAGGAAATCGATCAATGCAAACTACATGTCATGGCATGTAAATATCTATATGCCTAGAATGATGCATGTAATAAAAATTACTTTCCATATATGGCTAAGGGTAAATTTAATAAATCGTAAATCAATAAATATTTGATGTAAAAGAATAAACTAGGTTGAAATAATAACCAAATGTAATATAGAAAAACATGAACAATAATCCAATCCATGTCAAATTCTTCTTTCCTTCATGCATGGGTTAGCTAAACCCAGACATGAGCTATGTACCAAATATATACACATCCCTATTCTCCTGTATAAAATACAAAAATAATAATACAAAATTAAAATAAACCCTCTAATACCATTTATAGTACCTCACCCATGATCCACTTATGGTGCCCCAAGCAGGTTTTCCAATAGTCCCCAAGCATGCCTCCCCACACATCAATGGATAATGACTAACAACAAGGGCCTAATGGAGATATAGTGAGGATAATATACACTCTAGATTGTAAATAAATATCATTGAATATATAATAAATAAAGGTAGAACAATATAATAATAATTTATCCCAGATAACCAATGAACAAGCGATGATGCATGAACATGATTTGACACAAATATAGGAAGATATACAGAGTACATGGAAAGTATGAAAAAATAAGTAAATAAATAAAATAACCAGTAGCTATATCCAATAGAATAACCAACATAGTCTTGGTACTATATTCCCATACTATATCATGGCCTATAAGGATAATAGAAAGAAAGCACAAACCATGAACCTGGACCTGCAAACATGATGTCCGTTGGGTACCAAACGGAGGCCAGAACAAGGTGTGAGATATATTAAGTAGGCCACAACCAATAGTGTATAATGAATAAACATTTTGTGAATATAATGAAAATTAGTGTGCATGTATAAGTATAAAATAATAATAATAAATAATAACATATCAAACTCTGGTTCCTCGATGACACCTAACCGACCATACCTACTTCAGCCGAAGTTGGAATATCTTTGAAAACTAGCCATCATGTATATATATGAATATGTTATATAATAATTTTCACATATATACATGAATTGGAATGGACCTAAGGTTTAATACCAAGGAATCCACAATAGAGGATCACATATAAGATATGGGAGGTCATGCCCAAGGTCACCATGCACGTGAATCATAATATAAGGGAATTCATGCCCAGGGACGCCATGGCCAAGTATCATAATGTAAGGCACACCATACCCGAGTACCATAATGTAATAGATGTTAATCCTAAGTATCATAATGTAAGGGATTCTATGACTGAGTATCATAATTTAAGTGATTCCATGACCATGGACTCCATTCCCATTTATAGTTGAAGAAAATACTTTTTATCACTTTGATTATAAATGCCAAGGAGGGGTACGTAAGATGGTCTTACCTTTCATTATTCATATAATCCAATTACACAATTTGATTAGTTTATTAATAATAAAAAATTACATGAACATGAGTATTCCATGTTATAATTTATTTATAAATGATAAAGAAGGCCATAATCACAATCATGACATATATCACCGAGTTTTCTACTTAAAAAGACCTTTTTTATTAGATAAATCAAAATACCTTAAAGGCATTTTTATTATAAAATAGAGGTGTGGAAGTCATATCATCTATTTAGGTCAATTTAATATTTTTTTCTAGAAAGGATCGACATTACACATAAGAAGGTTATTTCATACATCAATAGAGTAGTATAAACACATGGATCAATAACACACCCAAAGGGGTCATTTAGACAAATAATTAATCATTGATTCTAAGGGAAGAATTTATAGAACTCACTTAACATAGTGGTTTGGGTTGATAATTTCAATGACCAAACATGTACAAGGGTGTCATATCACATCTAAACAAGGAATTGGTAATTAATTTAAGTAATTTCATAATTTAGGATAAACTCATAGAAAAGTATGGTATGTGACACTAGAAAAATACTTTATAAAAAATGAAAATTTGATGGGAAATCATATAGACCAATTAACTTAATCTTAGGACAGTCGAATCATCCAATATCATGTATTGATTCAAGATTAAAAATTTGAAATAAAATTATTTGATAAATACCTTGTAAATAGAGAAAATGAGGCTGTATAGATTTAACCTTCTATATGGAAAGATAAAAAAATAAAAAAAGAAAGAGGGATTGAAGAATAATCGATATACTTCCAAGACACCTAGTGGTTCTTGATTCAGACCAAGATTAAGGGAGAAACAACCATGGAAATTAGAGGAGGAGGTGCATGCGAGAGAGGATTCTGGATGAACAGAAAGGGAAAATGGGTTAAAACCCACTTAAGGGAGGTGAGGGAAAACAATCATTTTACCTCTTTAAATGAGGCACATAGTTATTACATAAATTTTCTCTAACCATTTCCCAAATGTGTAGCTATCACTATCTATGGGCTACATCCCTCATGGATTAGACACATGGTCAAATAAACCAAGTGCAAAATATTCCCTTGGCATTATCCCAGTCCACACCCCACATTAGCTAGGGGAATGGTTTAAAAAACTATGTATAGGATGAACAATTAACCTATGAAATAAACTACAAATATCTAACATAGTCATGTTCAAAAACTTTTATGGGTTCAAAAACTGTGAGATACCCCTTACAGGAAAGTATAGTTTCTCTTGAGGTTATATGTGGTTTAAAAAAACTATGAACCCTCTCTTTTCTCCAAACAAGTAAGAGTTTAGAGGCCCAATGCGCCAAAAACACATCTAAACTACTAATAAACTTTTTAGGACTTTAAAACCATCTAGAAATATTAAAATTTTACAACTCTCAGAATTATATACCAACAATTAATTTAATGTTTGGCCCATCCACCAAATGAAAAGTTCAATTAATTTTAAGAATTATAATGGATCAAAATTACGATATCTTATTCAAAATTTCATGTTAATTTCTTAGGCTTAGAATACCCCACAAACAAAACCAATGGAAAACACTAATGGGGATACCCTGGGTGGTTGAAATTAGAAACACCACTCCGTTCTAGAATCTAGAAAGACCATGACCAGAGAAGAACTAACACTAATGAAAAAAAAATATAAAATCCAATAACCTATGAGGATATAAGAGATGAAATATGGAAGAATAATAACCCCATTTTAGATATGATAAAAGAGTATACAGTAAAAAATATTAGAGATAAAAATACCAACACCTCCTAGGGAAACTGAAAGAAAATTGTACACTATAAGATGGAAGGAGAAACATGATGGGATTAAATGTAGACCAATAATAAAACTCAAATACACGAAAATAAAGGAATCATAATCAAAGTAGACTTAATGTTGAGTATGGGATTTGGAGGAGAATCCCTATATCTCAAGGGGAGTGATACTCTTTGAGAGAAGGGGGAGGCTAAAAGAATTTGGTTTCATACAATATTTATTGCATAACAATTTAGGGTGACCATTATATAATCGTTGGATGTAGTAGTTATATAACTATATAGGTAATAATTAGAATATTGAATTATTTTAATTATGTGATAAGTAATTAAGGGATAAATTACAATAATATTGTAAATAATGAGTATTATAATTAATATTCAATTAATAAATATTTTATGAGTTGTTTTGGAATGAAAGTAATTAAAAATTTTATTAAATTATAAATAATTGTTTTATTACATATTACTGAAAAAGAATTTTAATATTTAATATTGGAAAGTAAAAATATGTAAATAAGAAATATATATAAATATAAATATTTCCAATAATGAATGAAATGAGATATGAAATAATAATCACCCTGGTACTTATGCTGTGTGTAAATGATAAAAATATTGATCCAAATGTTTGCGCAATACAAGAAGTGAAAAAATGATGATATAAATGATTTTTTCATATTTAAAATAATAAATTTATAAGTATTTTAATGGATTTAAAGGATATTAATGATTATATAAGTGATTATGTAAATTTTATACTTTAATTCTAAAATGTACTAATATTTTGAAACTTGAATTATTAGATTTTCTATAAAGATCATATAAATAGGTGGTTTACCCTACTTTATCAAAAGACAAATTATATGAATGAATCACTATTACTCTTAATTATTGTATACTTCACATTTTTTTTTCTTTTTATTCCCAATATTTTTTTAAAAAATTTCTCATCTTAATGAATTAATCAAAGAAGGAATTTTTTGTAGATCGATAGGAGTATGAGCAACATTTTCTTTCAATAAAAATATTTGATTTATTTTTATTTTCCAAAAAGGAAAATTGTTATTATTTTAACAATTATTTCTAGAAATATTGTTTAAAACTTACACTTTCAATTATAAAATTTAAACCATGAAAATAATAATTTTACAGACCATAAATTTTTATTATGTTTCATATTTTTTTTATCTTTAAATTTTTCAATTAATTCATTATTTTGATAGAAAAACTAATGGGAAGAAAATTAAACTTGTGTATTGGGTGATAACATTTATATACCTTTATATGAAGTCCACATGTTTTGAAAAATATATTCTATGATAGATATTAATTCATATAAGTGTATATAATTAAGGGTTGATTGAATCTCCAAAAAATAAAATTAATTAATTATTTTGTTTTATTTTTTTAACTGATTGAATTACCATGGGTGTATATCACTAATCATAAAGTAATACTATATTTTTATAAGAATATTTATATTTCTACATTGGATAATTTAAATAATGAGTTATATACTTGTATACATGCTTGAGAGTATAAATTTAAAATTAAAAAAATTAACTCATGAATAAATAACTCGTTGATGCTGAAATTATAAAAATAAGAAACCTAAATATTATGAATATAGAAATTTTATGTTCATGAATATATATATCTATCTATATATATAAGTTATTTGGGGGTATAATTAAAATGAAATACATGAACTCCTAACACATACATGGATGGTCAGTCAGGTTATAGCTCCCATGGGGTAACCTACCCATCAAAGCCCTTTTTATTTTTTATTATACAATGGTCTGTTGGTTAAAAAGAACCTTAACCACCCAAATTCCCATAAAAAATGTGGGTTTATTAGTGAAATAAATCTTCTCATTCTCTAGTGGTCATCACCGCCTGTTTATTACTCCACCGACACCAGAATCCCTAAATCCTAATCCACCATGATTTCTTGATAAGCATTGACACTAATCATCACTCCTGATATTGAAAGGAGGCCACTAATTTTATTTGATTATATGAACCATAATTACATTAGTCACTAAGGGTTATCTTCTCCTGTAGCACTTTCCTCATTCAGAGAGCAATATCAAGCTGGTGTCGAATAATTCCATCCACAATCACAACCCAATTTAATTAGGAGAGATTAATTGATGTGGATGGGTTTTGAATCTCAACATGCTAGATTCATTTGGTATTGTATTACAACATATTTAACACCCCATATATATTCATGAAAATATAACATACCATATGAAACCTCAAACCTTCCATGAATGGAATTACTATGAAATTTGGTTCTATAATGGAAGAATTAGGAACTTCCATGAAAATGCAATATCAACAACCTTGAATAACATTGTCATAAAACATTAAATTAAAAAAAATAAATTTTTATATAATTTAAAATAATTATGTGATTGATTATTAATTATTAATAAAATTATTTAATATTATAAAAAAGTTTGATATACTAAAATATATTTTCATATAGGAATAGTGTAGAAAAAATATCATAGTAGTAAGAGATTTTCTATTCATTTTATCATAAATTATATAATCTTTCTCCTTATGTTTCTATAAAATATCACTCTAATATAGTTAAATAATATTATTCCTCATCATCATATTATACTAATATATTTTGTCAATATTATGAAATTCTCATTTTTTATTGTCTATGGGGAATTAATTAACCCATTAAATTCATTTTCCTTCCTTTGGGTTATAAATTATTGATTTATATTTATTTATTATGGTGTGATATGAAATATTCTATGAATTCTATTATGTTATTTTTTTTCATTTTATATGTTTATTATTGGTATAAAAACTATATATTTCTCAAATTAATTGTGTATATAAATTTTTATTTAGTGAAGTTATGTTGGGATTGCACGAGCAAACTTTCTCATTATGGTGAGAAGTTATTACAGAAGATATAAATATATAAACATGATGTTTAGACATGTTATCAGGATTATTATTCTATTTCCATGATTTTATATATGCTCACTTATGATCCCTATGTATTGAATTTGTATCCACATATCATTGATTTATATTATCTTATGTTCAATGTCCATTTTACCCCTTACTATTCCATATATTTTCACTCAAATTTCTTCTATACAATAATCCTATAGATTATAATTTATTAGTATAAATAAGAGGGGAAAGATCAATATAATTAATTTTACAATTGAATAATAAAATGAATATTTTATAATATTTTATGTGGATGTATTGAATATCAAGTAGGTTTAAACTATGTGTATTTTGGTGTCTATTTGTTTTTAAATTTATATATCTTATAATCCCATAAAACAATAATCATAGAATTTTTTTGAGTAAATGGTGTAGTGTTTTTATAAAAACATGTAATTATGTATTTTTTTTGTGTTGTTATTACTGTTATTAGAGAAATATTTATATAATTCTAGGGGCTAAGATATCTGTTAGTAATTTTTTTTAAAAAATTTAATAAGTGTTTTATGATTAATTTAACATGGCTTGGTATTTTGTAGTTATTATCAAATATTAACAATTTGTTAAATTATTAATCCATTTTATCTATTTTTTTCTATTTTAGAATGTATTGTTATAAAAAAATATGGTAAATTATTTACAACTAAGAGTAAGGGAAAAGGAATAAAACACTTTTCCACATTAACAATCTGAAATGGTTATAGTTGGATATAAGTAGTTTATGGTAGTAATAGATTAACTAACATTATCTATAAATTGTGACAATAATATAAGGGAATGATGAATCTCTCTATAATGGATTATGTTAATTACTTATCACTTCATGAAGAAAATTATTTAACTAATGTAACACTTTAGTGATGTTTATTTAAAGATTATTCTATTGAAAAATATTTTTTAAAGGTGACTTGAATTATAATATAGAAAAAATTTATGGAGATAGAGTGAAAGTTTAAGGATTTAATTTTTTACTTTTGATTTTTTATAAGGTTGGTAAGGTTCACAAAATTTTTTATCATAAATCTTGAATGGTAAAAACAATATATATTATATAGGCATGAAAAAAGTTTATAAAGGTCATTGGGAACTCATTTATTTGTGATTTAAGATAATATTATTCAATTTGATGAGAGGGTTGAGATATTTTTTTTAAACTTTGATGGACCTTGTAATATTAAGGTAAAGAAGTTACCAATATAGAAAATAATGGGATACCTTGTTGAAAGTAAAACCAATGGACAATGAATTAAATTTCCCCATTCCATAAATATAGAACAATGAATTTTGGAGAGTTATTTTTAAAGAAACATAAATTTTTTAAGTGAATAAATTTTGATAATTTGATATACCTGGGTGAAATATTTGGTTCATTGCAAAGGGGGGGGGGACCAATTATTAAAAACTTTTCCCCAATAACCCAATTATCTCATTATCTTCTAGGGAAAAGGTTCCTACACTAAACATATTGAATCATGGTTTATAATAAATAAATAAAACAAACTCACACACCCTAGGTTTTTACAAGGTTCACTATTTTTTTATATCTGTCTTTTCCTTGGTCATTGTTGTTTTCTATCCCATATCTCACATTCTCTATTCTATCATCGATAATGAATGTGATATATAAGGGTATTACCTTGGACCCATTATAAGATATCTCATGAAAATTGGTGTTCCTAGATATGTTACATACTAAAAGTTTTAAAACAATGATAAAAATGATTAAAAATGAAAAATGTAAATATGATATACTTCATACCATTATATAAGCCTTTTATCCACCATAAAAATGTGCACTTATTCTATAAAAAATAATCCATTTGTTCTCCAGAAAAATGTATATAAGATTTAGTTGGGAAGATATCATTTTCTATAATTCAATCTTTATCTTTATATAAATATAAATAAATCATTATGACACATCCTTAACCATGACATGGATTTTGTTAGTTAGTTATAGATTAAAAAACCATGGTTAAATCTATAATACTTCACAAAATATAGAATTCATTTACTTTTGAAAAGTCATAGATTTGACTATAAACATGACTTGGTTTACTCTATACCATGACATGGTTTCTCGTAAAAAATTATATGAGCTAATTCTAGAATAAAAATTTGAAAAACATCATCATTTCATTGACGAATCATAGTATAGTTGATAAAATAATGATTGTTTATAGTATTATTCAATTAGAGTAGCTTTTTCAATTTATGTATTAAACTACATTTATATTCCATGATATTTTAGATTAAAAATGACATAGTATTCAACACCAACAAATGGTTTTATTACTCATGAATACCACTGTAATCTACCTTTTATCTTCAATAAAATTAACTATAACTATGATCATTTTCTTAGAATTCATAACAAGTTATTTTTATTGGGAGGTAACCACAACATTAAAGTTTCTCATGATATGATTTTACATTTATTTAAATTTATTCATTAATTTTCAACATATTAGATTCCAATTAAAATTAATGAAATCCATGAGAATGTTGAATGTAATTAAAACATGCAAAACTTTTTATAAACCAATAATCATCAACTTAAGAAATTAGTCTATATTATACTCCCAATGTAAGTGCTATTTAAATACCACATTACCAAATATATTAATGACTATGATAAAAATTTATAACTTAATATAAATAACAATATTACATTTAAAAGTATCATTATTTATCAAGGTCCATTCAAAATTCTGCAGGGATCTTCAATCTCCCCGTTTTTATTTATTAGAACATGATAACAAATAAAATTCGAAATTATATAAAAATTGAAACACAAACTAAAAATTATTTTATTATGTTTTCATAATCTTATTTTGGGTTTTTACCACACAATTATCCCCCATCATGGTAAGAATTTAATTCACCACCATTATCTTACCCCCTTAAGTAAGGAAGATGCAAATTCTTTACTCAAATTTTTTCAACTATGAATTCCTTCCCTTTGAATAGGAAAAATTCCAGACCTTATCCATATTTATCAAAAAATACAACCGAATAAAATAAAGAAAATATATAAACCATAATCATAAATATTTTGGGGGTTGAATCACTCACAACAACACTCAAAAGTGCTAAAAATAAATTTTCAATGTCTTTTTCAAGATATCAGCAACATGTTCATTTATTGAAATCACCTGACTCCACCTTATTATGGATAAAATTATATTTTATGTCAATATGTTTCATCTATATGTGTTTAAATACAGTTTCTAATAATTTTATCATACTTTGATTAACACACTAAATAACTAATGTATATACAAATTTCACTCTCATATCCTCAAGCTATGATTTTATTCATACCATTTGAATTGATTCTTATGATGAACCAACAAACTCAAAATTATATGGTGATAAGATTAACCAAATTTTATTCTTGGAGTGCCAAGAAAAATGTCTTATTGTAGAAAAAGGTCCCCACAGAATTTTATTTTCAATTTTTAACACCACTTGACTAATATACTTTTATAAAACCATATAGTTAAATATATTTACATCTACCAAATACCATGAAATAATAAATAGTTCCTTTGAAATACAATAATATATATTTTACTATTATAAATTATGATTCTTCTGGGTTTATTTGGATCTGATTATATAAATTAAAATTATAACAAATGACTAGTATTGACATTGTCTAGTATAATAAGATTCAATACAACCTTATAATCTCTTTTTGATCCAAACCCTTTCCATAATCATCCTTATAAAATATATTCCCAAATAATATGGTAGAATATACCACCTTTTAATAATTCATTCATAACCACATAAAAAACTCACATGCATAGTTTTATTGGGATAAAAATATACAATAAAATGTTTGCATCACTTGAAAAACAAAGGAAAATATCATTATTATAATCATCAATATTTCAATGTTTTTTTATTTAATTATTAAAGACAATATAATTTTCATATATTTTTCAAAAAAAATAAGATCATCAATATTCAATATCAGGATATGTGAATTAGTTTTATTTATATTGGGTTAAAGATTAATATTCAGTTTAACTATATTAAATTTTATTCTCTTTAAAAAAAATTCTTTCATTAGATACCATATTGAAGGAACTTGTTTTAATCTCATAAATAAATTTATTTAGATTTCAAACTAAACTTCAATCACCATTAAAAATAAATCCTTCAATTGTTTAATATATTCCTCCTTATCAATATCTATATAAAAAAATGTATACTTTATATATATTTGGAAAATGTGGACATTTCCTTGAATATAAATTAAAATAATGATTGATATAATTTTTATCCTTTAAATGGAGAAAAATTATAATCAAAACCCATACCCTTAATATGATAATATTCTTTACAAAATAGATGGGATTTATTATATTATTCTTCACTGTTATCTTTATGTTTATTTCTAAAAACCCATTTTTTACATTTCACATTCTTCTCCTAAATACATGAGACTAACCAATTGTTCCATTATTCTCTATTTAATTTAATTATTATTTCATAGATGAAATATAATTATTATTTTATAAATACTCTTCAATATTTTTTTGGTTCAACATTATAGAGTAATCTTATGGGAGTGGAAATATTCAAATTCATTTGATTTTAAATTATATAGCTACCATCTCTAAACATATTTATAGGTTCCAAATTTCTTCCATTTCAGGAAAACATGAATCCAATTTATTCCATGAATTATTCATCATAATATATTTTAGAATTAACTTGTGTATTATTTAAATATATTTTATCAATTCATACATTACCCTTCGGATTTGTGTTTTATCTGTGAATCTAATTAATAAATTATTTGAACTACAATGATGTTTATTGAGTAAAATGTTCTTTCAACTTAATAAAATCATTTAATTAAACTATATTCTTCATATTAATGTTATAAAATATATAACTTCTCTTATTGGGTTTATAATTAATTAAAATTACATTAGTGGATCATTAATAAAACATTAAAAAATTATTTCCATTTATTTTGATAAATTAAGGGTGGTTGAAAACTCTCAAACTATTCAAGTATGAATTATTTTAAAAGTTTAAGAGTATGGAATTAATATAATTTGTTTTATAAAATAATTATTGTGGCTTTTGAAAAGATATTTTGGTCATAATGGACTAGTTTAGACACACCTCAGGGGGGGGGGGGGGGTAGATCAGGTATTTTCAACTTTTACCATATTAAAATTTCTTCTTTAAATCCCACCCCCTATTTGGTATTTTAACCCCTATTATCTATTTGGATATAGATATATCATTTTAACTTCTACCAAAAAATCCAAAACCACATGTAGCACAAAATATAAACAAAATTTTAGCATATAATATTTTCATAAGGTTCAAATCCAAGATGGGAGACCCACTCTTTGCCGTGTATAAATCCTAACGAGACACATATTCTCTACTATTGATATTATTATCAAATAAAAGTTGGTTGTCCAAGTATTTTCCTAAAACAAGGTTCACCATATTACATAAGTGATGTAACAATATTACATAGGAAATATTTGAAAATATCATTCATGTGGAATCCATTGATCCTACAAGTTATTTATACTGACATTGCACTAATTCTTAGCATTCCCCCCTTTTCAAACTAGATCACTAAGTCTATCCAGGGATGTAACTACATCCAAAAGATATAATATGATTCCTAAATATTATAGTGTATTTAACCACCATAATGCCCTCAATAACTAAGCTATAACATGACCTATGAAAACTATATGCGAGCTTCTAATTTTTTTAGTGTTTTCTTACTCAACTCATTTTATATAGCACTGATAATTATAGAAGAGTATAGCTGAATAAATTTAATTACTCCTTTAATTTTCAATAATTGAGAAAGGAATTAATATAGGAAATATCCCTTCCATCTATAAAAAATGACTATTAATTAACCATTTTGGTCCCCTACATTTATACATGAAATTATAAAAATGACCCCCATATAAAAATTATTTTCCGGATTTTTTAAATTTAGTTGGAAAAAATTCACTTCATCTTTTTATTATAATTATCTCATTGATATATATGTATTCTTCTTTAATGTTAAGTAAGTCCAGGTTATTATTCTCAAAATACATTCATAATAAAAAAATATCCCATTGTAGTATGAAAATCACATAGTAACTCAACCTACAGTATGGTGCTCTAGCTCATGACATGAGAGCTACTAAGAAAACTATACAGATTATAGCTGAATATGCACACAATAACATGTTTCTTAGATTAATCTCATATTAACAAGACTTACTAAAAATTAAAATTGTATTTCAAAAGTAATTTTGAGGAAAAAGTGGGAAAACATACCATTTCAAGAGCCATTAAACGTAGTAGGAAATAAAAAAATCATTAAAAATAAGTCTCAAATTATTAGAATCACTAAACTTGTATAACCCCTAATGAAGGGTATGTACCTTAATTTACAATTAACTTGCAACTAGGTCTTCAAAATGGTTGGCCAACTTACCCCCATGTTTTTATATATTCCTTTGTAATGATATTCCTTTCGTTGAAGATGTATGCTACAATTATATCTTGTTTGTTGATACAAGCCCTTTAGTCCTCATTAGTATTGACTCATAATTATCTTTCTATGATTATTAACACCTCCTACATTGAAACCTTAAGATGGATTAAATCTATATTCATTTCTTTATTAGAATGAATAATAATATCTAGGTGTTTTCCTTTCACCTTTTCTTTTCCTTCTTCATTTGACCCTTTTATATTTCCATTCGTACCACACTTCCATTTTTTCTTAAGTTTATTGATCTTGGAATTTTTATTTCCATATTTTAGGGCCAAACACTTCTTTATTTTATAATATTGTTCCAATGATCCAATTTCCACCCCCTTTGTTCTACTAGATGATCTTGTTTCCATCAGCTCTGGAAGCGGTGAATAATCGTTTAACATTTTTTTCTTTCCATTAACAACAACGAATCCCCCCACATCTCAATTCCCCTTCCATCCATTTTTTAATTTTACTATAAATTACTCTAACACATGTTCCATACAAACTTTATGTACTATATATCTCTCCAACATCATTAACCTCTAAAAGAAAACCTATGGTTTTATTTGTTGAAGGAAAGTGCATATCGAACACAGCCTGAGTCTCTTGTTCCTGAACTGGACGTGGAGACATTGCCTTATCATAGCCCCTGTGATCATGCCCTAGAAATTCCTCATCCATACCTTAAAATATGTTGCTCAGATTTCTATAAAAATGACTCTATGTTGGAATATTCCTACTTACTGGACTCTCTTAACCCCCTGTAAAATAACTTGGAAGGTGTTCTTCTGGCCCTTATAGCCCAACCAGTCTCCTTCGATAACTGCCTAGATAAAATCCTTATTAGTGGGTCTAATTTCACTATTATTAGTCACCTCATGAGGTAAGGAAAGTGGTATATGAAAACCAGGTTCTATAGGGACATTTCCATGCACCACCTCAGCTCCTCCTAAGCCAGACATGTCTTGAACAATTGGACTAAGGTTGGACAAATATTGTCTTAGACGATTGAATATATCCATCACCTTTGGATTGTAAATATATTTTCTTGCCTCACACTAATCAAGTACCTCTTGTGACCCAACCTGGGTCATTATGGGGGCCTCAGTGACCTTCCTCTCGACCTCCAGACTCAAAAAAGGGACATGCTCATGCCGAACCCTACAGTGTCGATGACATGTATAATGATGACGTCCCAATTATTTTCAAGATGAGAAATAATGGGTCTATGACTCAAATACCACATATTAATTATATTAGAATTCATCAATGACTGAAATCCACACCCATTCTACTAGAGGCCTTAAAACATCAACCATAATATAAAGTCTGGGGAAATTCAGTGGAAAACAACATTTGTATAACTATCAACACATAGAAAGAAACCAACCATGTTGTCAAGAATATAAGGAATTGATAGATTTAGGAAAGGTAAATGTAGTTATGGAAACCTTTCCCACCCCACCATAGAAGGAACATCACGATTCATGTGAAACTCATAGGTCCATCAGAATATGTAAAAGTATCACTCATTGAGAGATCGAGGAGCTCTTGACCAGGAAAGATTAAAATCTTCCTCCAAAGATAAGATTATTACCATATCCTAATTGTCAAGAATACTGACCATCACCCATTCCTATAGACCCCTAGAGAAGAAGATGAACCTTTAAAATACATAGATCAAAGGCCGTTGTTTCTTAAATTGAGCCACCAATATTATATTAAGAAGGTCTAAAGACTCTGAAAACTCATTGGGTGAAAGCGCCAGTAGATGTGAGACATTAAAGGGAATTTTAATCTCAGGGCTAATCAAAATCATTGGGAAAGGGGAAAAATAATTAGGGTTAGAGAATAAGAGTAAGGGTTAAATCCTATAGCTAGGAGACAATAGAGGAAGGTTTCTCCCCCACTCTGGTGGGGAGGGAGGGGTCAGAGCCTCAACCATCACTAAAAAAGGAAATTGTTGAGAAAAGATAAAGAGATCATAAATCCATCTATAAACTAATGATTTCTCTTCCTATGATTTAATAAAAAATTCATTTGTAATATTTAATTACTTGAAGTTAAACACATAAATCAATTTATTTACATTTGAATTATTCTTTAAAGCTCACAAAGGTCCATTTTTTCATCAAGAATATCATACAGTAGATCCTTAATTATACTTAGACATAAATTATGGTTATAAATAACATCAGGATATTTTCAACTTGAATGAGTAACTCAATAATCTTCAAATTTTATTTTATTTATAATAATTAAATCCCAGAAACTTCATTTTTAGAATTGAAAAGGCCAATCAATATTTTTATTTATTTGATCTTATCTATCTCAAATTTAAGATCAGTATTTCATAAATTATTTAGCTTTAATCGCAATTTTTTACTGATGTTTTAATTCATAAAGACCCTCTATTACAACATCCCAAATAATATATTTCCTAGAAAATAAATTTGGGAAACTTTACATTTTCATTATGAAAATTTCAAAAAAAAAAATTAAGTGAAAATATATTATAAGCTACCTATGAGTATCTTCTAAGGTTCTTGAAAAACTTTTATGCCTAGAAAATATATTATAACCACTTTAAAATGCCTTATGCATAGCTAAATATCTTACAGGCTTAAAAAAGTCATATGTGGATAGAAAATGTATTATGTGGATAAAAAAATATCTAATGTTAAGACCAAATATCTAATATATAGAGTAAAATTTACACATGGGAAAAAAGTCTTAATACCAAGACTTATCTAATTTTCTATCTCATCTTAGAATTTTGGATTAATTTAAATTAATTGAAAATTAATTCTACAGCTATCTCCAACCTTCTCAAACACTTTAAATCAACTTCAAATGACATAAAATGACTTTGGTAATTACTAGAGTAATTCCAAAGTTCTAAAACTCAAACCCAATGTCTATTCCAATATTTAAATACTAAATTAATGCATTTAAAATAGATTAACACTACCTCAATATTCCATATTTTATATCAACATTTATAAATCCTCATCCAAGGGATTTAAACGATAATTTTAAAAACCTCTAAGCTAAGTAACACATGAATTGATTCATAATAAGTCATCTAGAATTATTTAATAGTTTGAACTTATTTAATTAAATCTATAAATGTTTTCAAGCTCCATGTTTATAATCCATATTATTTCTTCATTTTTAAAAATATTTAGATTTTAATTATCCAAACTCTTCTGATTTTCTTTGGTATGTTTACCAATAATAAAATCATTTGATTTATTTTTGGTGGATTCTCATTCCATCACCCATCAATTTACCTTTTTATAATTACATTTTCAAGCTTCATAGAATCAAATATTATTATAAAAAAAAATAAAACTTCAATCCAATAACACTTAAATCTCCCATTTTGAATTTATTTTTAAATTATAAATTTACCCCAAAATTAATGTAATACTCTTCCATATAATTTAAAATAAATTAATAGGATATAAATTTGTTCTATTCCTTATTGAAATTATAGGGAAAATTAAAATTATCCTCTCCCCTTTGTTGGTATCATTAATTTCAAGGGAAGTATTTCTCTTCCCAAGGTAACATATTCTCCCATTTTGTGTTCATACACTTTCCAAGTTCCCTATTAATTACATGAGATAAGTATGAAAAATCATTAAATTAGAAATGATCCATCAACTAATGAAATATAAATCTATGTGGTATAAACCATTATAAAAAAGTGTGACTAATTAAAGCAAAAAATCCAGTTTAAACTATCCAATGTGTAATACCAGTTAAGAATTTAAGTTTTTGGAGTATGTTCACATAAATTTTCAATAATTTTTATGAACCTAGACTACACTTGAACACATATAAAAAAAAATCATGTGAAAGTATATTTATTCCCAAATTTGGTTACATAATCACTTTCCCATGAAAAATAATATTAACTATGTGTCAGAACCATGAATGGGAGAAATGAAATCATAACTAATCTTCATCTTTTGTAGGGGTTCAAAAAAATTATAGATTTTACATTAATTAATAAACATAATGATATTTAATACTTTTGATAGTTACCCTCATGGGATGCTCTATATACATCCCTATAGTTTATTAAATTTTAATTTTCACCATGATGCTTCAATTTCATTACCTATATAAGTATCACAACCATTAATAATTTCTCCTTCTTAAACCTTAACCATTAACTCCCTCTTCTCATATTTCACAAACACCATAATATATGAATATCATGGTTCAATATCAATATTTAAATTTCATTAACAAGGTATATACTTTTCCACCAACCAAGAAACTTCTTTATTTTATAAAAAATAATTTCATATAATCTTCAAGCATGTTTCCCCCTTGACTTTACATACATGTGAATCTCTATGTAGAATGAAATTATTCTTGATTTCAACTTTTTATATAGTTTGAATCACATTTTCCACTTTGGAATGTATAACAATTTATTTATTTTCATTTTTCTCCAAACATTTGTCCTCTTCAAACTATGAAATCAATATTTTCAAACAATTATTTCTCATATCCTCATCCATCTTCTATTTTATAGAGTCTTTATTTGTTGCATCCTTCTAGATACTTGAAGTAATTGGTTCATTCTAATTATCTTTTAAGGGTTATTGTTTTTGTAAAAACTATCATGCATTTTTTGGAATGATGTCCTGCCACTTTGAACCTTCCTCACACATCTTACTTATAGTTTTAATTTCCCTTTTTCAGAACCCTTTAAAACTCATCAATATGAGTTTCAACCACCATCTCAAACCTACCATCCCTTTCATGGATTGACAAATTCTTAGTTTATATCTTCCTTATTTGGAAGTTAATATTTAGGAAAATGTTTTCAAAATATTTATATTGAATTTATTTACATATTATAATAATCTATTAATTATTGGTATGAAATCATTTTTATCTTTCATTTATAAATTATCAGGAGTACTTTGTTTAGTAGATTTCTTATTTTGATTCTATCATAAAAAAGACCTGTTTCTTTTCTATTTTTTCACCTTATATTGTTTAATTATATTATTATGAATATAATAATTATGTTGGGATATTACATACTGACACTATTCATGACAATGGCCATAAATGTTTCAAAAATCACAGAACATCTTCGAGTTGAAAAATGTTTTTATTGAAAAATTATTCGTTTTTGATGTGATATTATATAAAAAATTATTTTTTTTATTTGAGAAATGATCCAATTGTTCTAGGGATTCTATGGTTTTATATCGTAAATTTTAATTCTATAAATAAATATATTTATTCTTAAACATATGATAATATTGAAATCTCCCAATTAATTTACCACTTTTTTTTAATATACAACCTTTCCAAATTTAGCGGCTTTATATTTTGTGGGGAAACCCCATTATTTTAGTAGTGTTATAGGGAGAGATTTTCCTTTTGTATGCATATAATCACCCTTTAGGATTTAGTGAATTTACTTTAATATTTATCCTTCCAAATTTTTATATATTATGACTTTTTAGAAACTTTTCAAAAAAATTGATTTAGTGAAAACAGCTGTATTTGAACAATATGATACATTTTTTATTATGAGATGGTAATGGAGTTTTCTTGATATGATTCCAAAATATTATTAATTTAACTTTTATTATGATTATAATATATACTCATATGTGGCATTTTTGTAGTATAACATATTTTCTCTGCTTTTTGAGAAGTTCTAGTGTTTACCTCTTCTAGATTTTTCAGTTTGATTTCCAGCCCAAGGAACATTAAACAAAGGATATTATTATTAGAATATAATGATATCAATATATCTTTACACTTTTTTTAAAAAAATAAACATGATTATGTTTTATCTCATTTTACACTAAAAACTTTTTGTTAATCTCTTTCTACCTTTTTACCTAGATTTCTAATTGAGAAGTTCTTACATCTACTAAATTTTTTTAGAGTTTTCCAAATGAATGGATCACTTAATTAATAACTTTCCCAAATTATTTTCCTTATGAAAAAATATTTTCAATTATTCCCCATCCATAAACAATATTTCATTTCAATGTGAGACATATTCTTCTTTTTCTTTTACAATATTTATGAGAGTGCTACACTTTTGTAGCTTCTTGACCAATGTTTCTAACATGGAATCAACTTCTTACTCTAGTTTTGAATTTTCATCATGTATTCCATTTATGAATATAAATTTATAATACAATAGTTAAATAAAGTTATTATTCATATAATCCTTAACCTCAAGATATTGGAATTTAGTAAATTCAATGAAACCGTTCTCACTTATTGAAATTGAATCATTATAGGAATAATAACCAATAGATTAAACTGATAAAAACTTACCATTATGATGACCTTAATCTAGGGGTAAACCCTCTTTTAACTTTGAACATATTCTCAGACACCTTTTTACCTTTTTTGTTGCTATTTTTTGGGTCTTTATATATACCTAAAATTCCACACTAATAAGGATGGAATTTTTTTTATTTTGAGGCTATTCTTCAAACACTTCAAATATACACTTCATTTATTTCAATAGAAAAAATTAGGAAATAAAATTTCAAGTTAAATAAGATAGTCCATTTGATTTGATATCAATTATAACAAAATAATTAAGATCCAATTAGATGGAACCTTTTCTTAGAAACCTACTTCTGATCCCAGTGGAGGTTATTAGAGACACCATAGGGCTGGGGAATGAATCAACTATTATCAAATTTTACCAATTTCCTATTGAATCTTTAAATAAACTTTTCTAACATTGGAATTTGAAACCATATTATCTGTTAAGATATAGAAATATACTTTTATTTTCATCCAAATATTACACAACCAAATGAAATAAAGAATGTTAAAAGGAGATCACCACACAACATTTTTACAAGGTTTAACCCTAGAGTGGGAAACCTACCCCTTTCCATGTTCCAATCATATTAAGACAGATATTCTATAATATTTATCATATTATAAAATAAAAGTGGGTTATCTAGGGATTATCCTAAAACTAGGTTCTCTATATTACACATGTGAGGTCACCATATTACACAAGTGAACTATACTATTCCCACCAGTTCTTTATATTGGAATTGTAATAGTTCTCAACACTTCCCCCTTCTTTATGTAGATCAACTAGTCTCTATTGGGAAGTCACTTCATCCAAAAAAATTAATCCAATTCCTCAATATTAGAGTGTATTTTATATCCTTAGGGCCTTCAAGAAATAAGAATACAACTCTTCAACTAAAAACTATACACAACTTCATTGATATTATACAAATATACTTGTTGGCTTCTCACTACTAAATCTTGAAGAACACATCCCAGAGAATCGTTCTTACCATGTTTACTGATGTTCCTTTGGATCGTGAGAATCATTGGGGGGGGGGTGGCTTAATTATTATTTAACATTATCAATTTAAAATTCTCTATAATTAACCCCTCTATCTTATTTGAGTTTTTTATGCTTATCAATTATTGATAATAATCTAAAAAATAAAGTAATTATATGAAAGTAAGGAAAAGAATTCCATATTTACAAGGTTAACATTCAGTGTGTGAAATTATATCTTTTCCATGTTGAATTCAATTTGTAAAAACCCAATATTTTAATATATAAATATTATATAATTTTAGATTAATATTCAATACATAATATTTTTATCCTTGGAAGAACAATAAATGATTATTGTCTTTGAAAAAATGGATATATAACAAAATAATTTAGAAAAGGTGTACATAATCTCCCACTTAGATCTTAATAACTAGCACCCTTTTTAAACACAAAATACTTATAATTTATATTCAAAACATAAGGAATAGAAAGCATAACAATGGGTGGGCTTAAATATTCAGTTTGGGAAAACAAGGAAGATATAAATGATCACATACGAATAACAAGATCATATGGATATAAGAACCTGAGATTTTAAATTGAACACCATAAACTATATATCATATATCATATTATTGTGTTACGGAATAAATCTTGGTATGTTATAAGAAATGAATCATAAATGAATCAAATAACATAATCTATGAGAACATAACATTGGCATATGAATGTGGTGAAAACATAATTTTATAACATTGTGAAATTGGTTAAATATAAATAGGTTATATCTCTAAATTAAGGACATGAAATTATGCCCTCTCATAAATTTATGGACATTAAATGTAACAACCCAAGATTTTGTGATTTTTTTAGAATAATTTATACTTTTTGATATTTTGTATTTCACACAATAATGAAAATAGTTATTATATATATATTAAAGAACTATGTTTGGTTTTCATTATACGCAACACCAATTTATCAAGAACTATATGAAACATATGGTTTAACATGTTATATATGGATCAATGAGGTTAGCATATATGACATGAAAGATTGAATTTTCTTGATGGTTTACGTAACACCCAAGACAGAGTGTTACCAAACTATAATATATTATTAAAAATATTATTATTTAATATAATAATATATAACCCAGCAATTAAATTAGAGTTTATGAATATTATTAAATATTTAAATATATTTTTTACCTAAATATAATATAAATTCATAAGTTACCAATTAATTTGAATTGAATATGAATACTGATAGAATATAAAGGAAAATATTAAAAATTTTATGGTCACAAAGCTATTTTAACCTATTAAATGAAATTAATTACAATTAGTGAGTGATAATAATGTAATAATAATGTAATATATTCAATAAAATATTTTTTATATTCATCTAATAGGTTTGATAAACATAAGATAAGAACAACCAAAATGTTATGCTTAAAAATGCATATTTTTATTATGGTATTTTCACCACCCTTTAATAGAGAACCAATATTAAATCCAATTTTTGTAACTTTTATAGATTTTTTATATAAAAATAAACTACATCTTTGAAAGTGGAACATAATAATTATGTAAGGTTAATTTTTTTCATTTTTCTATGAAGTTTCATTTTTTAATGAATAGTGAAAAATAATGAATTTTAGTTCAAAAATAATTTTTCATCTAATTTGTCTATAAGGTTAAATTTTATTATAATTTGGTTTATAATTTTAATTAGATCATATTTTTATCATTTAATCCATTATTGGTCATTGAAATCAATTTCACTTTGAAATTGGGTATAAAAAATAGCAAATGTTTGAACGTTTTTACTTTAAAAACCCGTAGGGTTGTCCCATTAAGAGGATTAATTTTAAATGATTTTTTGCCACTAATGTGATTAGAATTTAAAAAAATAGATTCAATTTTTATAATCCAAATAATTTATAATTTCTAATATGTTCAACTCAGTTTTTGACCAAAAATATTAGTGACAATGATTAAAATTAATTACAATGGTTAAAAGAAATTAGTTTAATAAAGTACTAAACTGTAAATTTAAGACCCAAAACGACCTATAAACTTGTAAAAAAAATTTTATGGAAAATATTTGTCCATGAAACTTCTATTATTTTGTTTTTTGGTTATTTTTTACTTTTTTATGTAAAAACTCGGGTACACCTAACTTGTTTTAAAAATGCCATGTTTTCCTTTTTTCCCTTCCCTATTAAAAGGACACCAAATCTCCCTCTTCTTGAAACATTTTAAACCACTTAGGTTTGGAAAATATCTTCACAATAAACTTCTCAATATCCTACCCTTCCTACTTGATGAATCTCATTTAGGCATAAAGTAATCCACGCAAGCCTTTTGGCACAAACCAAAAGGAGTAACCCGATTAAGAGGTAACATCTTCTCTCAAGATCCTTTATTTTATTTTATTTATCCACCCCACTATCATTATCACATGCTTGTAAAATAAAAACAATATCCTAAATAAACTAAGATTTTTTTATTCTAATGGTTATAACTACACTTACACACACATTCATATAATGGGTAACAAACATACTGTTTATGTGTACGACGAACTACTGCCTCACTAAACAATGATTGTTCAATTTGCTTTTACTGCATCTCATGGTGGAAATTATAATAGAAAATATATTTATATATGTAATATATAATATTTATTATGAATTTAATCTTATTTATTCCTAGTATAACACATTCCTTTTTTAATTTCTATTTAGTGTAAATATGATAATTTTGTTTGCGGAAGTGCAGACTACCGCCCCCTAAAAAACGATGCGATTCTTCTACACACTACATAAAATGTATTAATTATGGGTTTAGTAAACTTATATGATATACATGATATAATAAATCAGATTTAATAATTATATATATATATATATAATTATATGTAATTTTTTTTCTTTCATTCAATACGACCATAAAAATGAAAACAACGTCCATACATACCTACAACTTATCTTCTCCATGAATAATGAATTACATTTCATACTTATATATTATATAATTTATTATTATAAAAATATAATGAATATAAATTATATTTATATCATTTTATATATTATTGAAATCGTGATATAGGTATAAAGGTCAAAGATATAACAAATTAAGACTCATGCGAAGAACAAAGAGAATATTACCCGAAGTGAAACCTTAACATTGGATTGTAAACAGGTTGGTAATATAAGGTCATAATAAAACAATATATTTTATTAGACATAATAATATTATTCTGTAAAATATGTAAAATAAACTTAAATTTATTATACATAATGGTTTTATGAGTATAAAGAGATTCAAGACACAAGGTAAGGGGATTTCAGCTCACTTTTTTATTTCTGTGAGATAATTTCTTTATTCACCACCCATTCCTTTTGTGTGGTGTGTATAATTTCCATGGATATATTAAATGAATATTATAATTAAATTTATGGGTATTTAAATATCCATTATATGATATTTATTTTATGGGGTTTATGTTTTAAAAGTTACCAAATCTGTAATATAATTTTGTCTCAATTTCCCTTAATTGAGACTCATGTTTTGTTATGCACCTAAATTATTTTTTGATCTTTATACAATTATATTTTACATGTTATATCATGAATATAATTATTTTCATGATTTTTTTAAGATTCATGTAATTTCCTTTTCTTACATGGAGAGTATGATTCCAAGTTACTAAGAGATAATTGTTTATTGAAAGAATCTGATTGTTTTTCAAGATTATTTATGATTATGCTTCAACTGATGGAATCTCAAGATACATATCTCAAGAAAACACATGAATTATATTCTACTATGGTTTTCCATGATATATTAATGTATTTGTACAATTTTGATAATCTTTTGTACTTAGTATAACTAATAAAATGTTTTAATGAAAATGATACTTTGTTTCTCTTTTTGGTTGGAAATCCGTGTTTTTGAAAACCGTGATATCTAAAAATATTTTAATTTTTTTTTTAATTTTATCATATCAGGTTAAAGGAAATTTTTACCCATGTTTTAAATTATATGGTCAGAGAAGGAATCTTCTTTTTATTTTCCAATGAAGGCACTTTTTGGAACATTAAATTAAAAAAAGGAATGTTCGACATGTACAGACTTACCATTGTTGAGAAGATAATTTCCTGGAAGATTATTTTGTATATTTACAAATTTAATTAATAGGTGAATTTTTTTCTTAATATTTTACTCATTTATTGTTTTTTAAATAGGTTTCAATGAAAAATGTTTTTTTTCAAATCTTTTTTTAAAATATGTTAAATCTATTTTCAAAGAAAAAGGTTTTCAAGAATGTGTTATGCTTAAAAAATGTTTTAAATTTTATTAATAATTATTTATATGTTTTAAAATAAAAAGTTTTCTAAAACGATTTAAATGATTTATTTATAATTTTTCAAGTTTATTTTCAAAGAAACGGTTTTCAAAATGTTTTATGTTTTAAAAAGTTATTTTCAAAGAAGAAATGATATTTTCCTCAAGAAGTGTTTTTGAAAGATATTTCCAAATTATTTCCCTTATAAGATTAAATGCATTGGTATTACTCATGAATTTCTAGTGGAATGATTCAATTCTCCCATTCATATTATTTCTATGAATGGAAATTGTTTTAATGGAATGATGTTTATGAAACCCATTTCTCTTTCACGGGTTATATACTTTTTAAACCCACTTATTTTCATGGGTTATTATTATGAGACCTAAATCTTTTACATAGGTAATTATATGATTAAATGTTTATGATGCCTATCTCATTTCCGGGTTTATGATAATATTATTGTTTATAATCATGTGGGGCTTGTATATATGATTTTCTTATGTCTTGGGTTGGATATATATCTCCCTCCAATACATTGGTTAATTATAGATGACTCATGAGTATATATATTATGTGTGGAACTGATTTCATGTTCATAATTTTATTCATGAAATTGATTACATGTTCACAATTTTATCTATAGACATTATTGCATGTCCACAAGTTTATGTGTGAACCTGATTACATGTTCAAAATATTATGAGTGAACCTTATTATGTCTTCAAAATGTTATGCATGGACCTAGTTTCATGTCCATAAGTTTATGTGTGTACCTTATTACATGTTCATAATATGACATGGGAACCTAATTACATGTTCAAAATGTTATGCATGGATCTGGTTTCATGTCCATAAGGTTATGTGTGAACGTGATTACATGTTCACAATGTTATGCACATACATGGTTTTATGTTCTGAAGGTTATTCATGAACCTGATTACACATTCACAATACAATACATGGAACTGGTAGCATGTCCATAAGTTGATGTAGGGGTCTGATTTTACGTCCTTAACTTAATGAGTGAACCCTTTCTACTTATACATGTTCACATCATTATAAACCAATCTTCATGCCATAAAATCCATATATTATTCCTATGTTATTCTTTCATAAATTATGCTCTTAATTATCTTATGATCTATGTATTATTAACATCAAATATTTATTATGATCTATAATATGTAGGTTATGATCTTAAAATGTTATTATCTAGTTCCATACCCTTTTATTTATGTTATACTTATGCATTTCCTTTATTTACCCTTATTGGGCATCTGAGCTCACTCATTTTTTATGTTCTCTTTCCCCAGATTATAAAAAAAGGATTTAGGAAGAAGTACTAAAGGTGGAGATCTTTAAGGGAGATTTTTAAGATCTTTTATCAGGATAGAATATTTTCTTTCCATATTTCCAAAGACACTAAACTATTACAGCCCTCAGGCATGTATTTTTGTAATGTACTAAATATTTATCTAAAATGACGTAATATATATGTATACTAAGCCCGGGTCTCTATAGTTGGTATAAAAGTAAAGTTTTATTTAACATTTGGAAACTAGGATGAGAATGTTTTATTGAGATCCCTATGTATATTTGTATGGATATGTCTAGGGATGTATCTAAGGATAAGTCTAAGGACAAGGAAAAGTTTTGTAAAATGTTTTGGAATTTTGGTAAAGGATAGAGTGAGTGGTTTCCAAGAAATAGAATTTTATCTGGATACTACAAGTGGATGTAAATCAAGAAAATATGTAGCTAGGTGTAACAACTCCGATAAAATGTATCTGGCTTGACTCAGGGTAATCTAGTACACAAAAACGAGCCTTGCTACACACCTAGTTTGAAACTTATGGGGAATGTGCTTTGGGAATTCACACACTCTTTATAAACCACCATGAAGTATTTAAAGAGTGTATAAATTTGAATAAAATTGGATAAACCTAAGGTTTCATAGAATAAAGAAGCAGGATTCATGATTTAGGCACCCTATAAGTAATTTTCAGGATTATGTGGTATCCTAATATGATAAATGTTTTTCACACTATACTTTATAGGTTTAGTCAATAGAGATAACTAGAAGGAACATGGTTAATATTTATTGTTTTCAATGTGTAATGTATGGGAATTATGTGAATCTATTTCCCATGTTGAAATCTCATAAAGAGAATAAAGAAGGTGGTACGATTATTTGTTATACATCTAATAATAAAGAGTCTTAAAACAACATGTGAAAGGTATGTGATGTTCTTCCGGTATTGTTTACATTAAACATAAGAATCATGATTATATTGGGGTTGAGGAACCTTAAGATACGATTCATTGTTCATATTCAAGGAAATTTATATTAAGGAATAAAGTTGATTAAGCATGAGTAATGTTTTAAGAATAGTGTTGGATGAATAAAGTAATTATGTTTTGGAATTTAGAGATTATGCTATATGAATAATGAAATATATAAGTATTTTTAGTATAAGTTTTCATTAAGGATTTAAAAGGACATGATGAATGGTGATGAAGACATAGAAAAATTGTTTCCTAAAAAGGTGATATATTGATTAAGAGAATGTAACCCTTAATTAATGCCTGACATTATGATAATGATGTTTGGATAATGATATACAGGATATGAATAAGTAAATTGGATAATAGGGATTTCCCTAGAATTGATTATTGGAAAAGTGGTCTATATCATCAAGGATGAAGTTTACAACAATTTCAGATTTATGGAATATATCCAATGTACTTTGTAATAAGCTAACATTCTTGTTTTCTATAATGAATTGTGGTAATTCTGGTTATTACCCTGTTTTAAGAGAATATAGGATGAAGGTATTCTCATGTTTGGAATGTGACAACCAAGAGTTTCTTTTTGATATATAGGATATCAATGTTAATATTATTTCATGATTTTCTTTCTAAAATTTTGGATTTTCATCATTCAGAAGGGTTATAAGTTTAACCATTTGTGGTATTTTTAAGTTAAGATGACGTTTTTGAGATTAAAGTATTAACTTATAACATGGGGATTTATGAATATTGGATAAAATGATTTAAAAAATTTGTGTAGATGGTAATTGAAGAGATATGGGATGAATTATCATAGATCTCAGGATATGTTAGTGCTTTAGGAATGAAAAGTTCACCTTTCTTTTGGAGAAAAAGGTAAAGGGTAAGTTGGTCAAGATATGAACAATGGGTGATATTGTACTTATGAAAGGAAATGAATTCAAGTAAGTATAACTTCTCATGAAAGTTCTTTAAAATTTGGGAAAATATCTTGAAAACAAAAAGGTTATCCTTGTACCTTCTTTTTTGATGAATCAAATGGTCCCTTAGATAATCACAGATTTATGGATTTTTGATTGTTAACTTTCTCCTAACTAAGTTCTCTACCACCCTTCTCCATAACTTGATAGTTTTATTTCTCCCCATGTCCATGTTTTCACTTTACACCTATGTTCTCCCATATGGAAACCCTGCTATGTGTTACTTTAGGTAACTATTATGGTTCCAACTTTCTTTTCCTTGAAGGAAGTTTTAGTGTTCATTATTACAATTTGGGTTTCAATGAAAGGAAATTTCAAGTATTAAACCATCAATAACCCAAAAAAAATTTTAGGGATAAATTCATTTTAAGAGGGGTAGACTGTAACAACTTAATATTTTGTTATTTTTTTGAATTAAATTAATCTTTTTTATATTTTTCATTACACACAACACTAAAAATAGTTATTTTATATATATTAAAGTAATAATTTTGGATTGAATTATACACAATCCCAAGTTATAATGAACTACATGAAACACACGGTTTACCATGCTCTACATGGAACAACAAGGTTATCATATATTGCATGGAAAATTGACTTTCCTTGATGTCTTGCAATCACACAAGATTGAGTGTTACCAAATTATAATATATTATAAGAATTATTATTATTTAATAAAATAAGGTATAACCTATCCATTAAATTATATTTTATGAATAGTATATAAATAATTTAAAAATATGTTTTACACAAATATAATATGAATTCATAGGTTACCAATTAATTTTAAATGAATATGAAAACTGATCTAATATAAAAGAAAAATATTAATATTTTATGGTCCATAAAGCTATTTTACACTATTAAATTAAACTAATTTACATTAATGAGTTATAATAATGTAATATATATGTTATATATTCAATAAAATATTTTTTATATTCATTCAATTATTTTTATAAACATTACATAAGAACAAACCCAATTTTATGCTTAAAACACATATTTTTATTAAGGTATTTTTACCACCTTTCAATCGAGAACCACTTTTAAATCCATTTTTGGAACTTTTATAGATTTAATATGTCAAAAAAAATCAACTTTTAAATAGGAACATAAGAAATAGTTTATGGTTAATGTTTTATATTTTTCTATGAAGTTTCTATTTTAATGAATAGTGAAAATACTGAAATTTAGTTCAAAACAGATTTTTCATATAAATTATTTATAAGGATAAATTAAATTTTCATTTTTTTTAAAAGTTTAATTAGATAATATTTTTATCAATTAAACCAATATATGTCATTGTAATCAATTTCACTACTAAATTGGGTATAAAAACATAGAAATTGTTTGGACGTTTTTACTCTAAAAAACCCGCATTGTCTTTCAATCATCGGGATTTATTTTAAATTATTTTTTTACACATATGTGATTATAATGTGGAAAAATGCTTTTATTATTTGGAATAATAATAATTTATAATATCTAATATTGTCAAATTATTTTTCGTAAAAAATATTTGTGAAAGTGATTAAAAGTAATTACTACAGTTAAGAGAAAAATTAGGTTAATAAAGTAACAAACCATAAATTTAAGACCAAAAAAATGACCAATAATATAAGGCCCTAGCCTTAAACATTAAAAAATATTGAATTAAGTTAATAATTCACATTTAGAATCTTTTCAGGTGTATATTTTTAGAGAATTAGGCCATAAAAATTACATTACATCTCAAATATTACAAAGTAGACACTTCTACTAAGTATCCATTTTTTTCATAAATTAAAAACTATTAAAAGAAAACAAGAATTATGTTCTTGATATAAATCTTATTGAATTATTCCTTTATATTACCCTTCCTTATACCCTGTAAAAACATTTCAAAAAAATGGGATGAGCATAAAAACATAGTAATGGTTATAAAATAAGGAAAGATAAAATTAGTCCATCTATAAATACAATCAATGAAATCATACTTTTCAATCATAAAACATAATCTATTTAATATACCTCATGATATAATAAGATTTATGAATAACACATATAAATCATAAATCATTAATGTTACTTTTGGAACCCATAACATACATACATTGTAGCTTTCACAGCTACAAAGGGAGCTACATTTGGAATACCCATCATAGTATATTCCCCAAATCTATTAGGAGAAACATTAACGTTTAGCTTCATCACGTTACCCAATGCATTGGAGAGCTATCTTAGGCTCACCATCCTAGGTTTATCATGAAACCACTTGTATACGTAAAAAATTCTCAAGAACCATAAAATATTTCAAACACATAAAATAAGCATAAAGGAAAGATAAAATTTCCACATTACATTCACAAGATATCAGTTCAAGATATTGACATAATCAATTCATTTAAAACATTTAAAAAGAACAGTTTTGAATCAATGTATCCCATACCAATTTGAAACTTTTTAAAAGAATTAACACTTTCAAAATCTCATTTCCATATAAATAAATCCTTACAATCATTTCTAAAACATAGACACAAAAGAGAAGGATTTAGAAGATTAAATCTTTAAAACATTTAAAATGATGTTTTAGTTAAAGAATCTTTTACCACATGAGAAACTCTTGAATAAAAATCATCAAATAATAACCACAAATAAAACTATTAATATCATTAGAATATTTAAATTCATGATATAAGATGTCAAAATTGTTGTACATACACCTTATCAGATAATAAAGGTTCACACTATCAAGATATGACTCAATGAAAGGAGATTGAAATGTAGTCCCTTACAAAGATTGTACCATTAGATTAAAGATAAATCAATGAAATAATTTTGTGAAAAAATATAAATAAACCGAACATAAGTGGATATTAAGTGTAAAATAATAATAGGCCATTCATACATATTCATAGAACAACATAATCAAGAAGTATAAGTTTAACCCAATGAATGGAAATTCAGTTAAGAAGTTTCCTTACAAAAAATCGTCAGCCTAACAACGTCACTTAAAAATTTTGAAAATTAGTTGATGATAGAGAAAAGGGTCTATCATCACATGGACATAAAATGTACAGAAATAACTATATACAATAATATATCCCAAAATTTGAAAATTGAAATTTGTAATACATAAAATAAGTATTTGACTAAAAGAGAATGTAGAAAGCTTCCCCTACAAAGATGATTTTTTAAATAAAATAGATTGATTATGTGTATTCAATATGAGTACACATAAGTAATGTATATAAACATTATAATAAAGAAAAATTTATATAATCATATCATGACAGAATAAAAAAGTAGAATATTAAACCAAATAATGTAAATTGAGTTAATAAGCTCCCTTACCTCAAGTCTGACTTGTCTTGTATATTCCTTGTTATTATTGAATAATAAACTTATATTAATTTATAATTTATTAAGAACCATTTTAAAGTTTATTATTCCATTTATATCACTTATTACCTTACTATAACAATTAGTTAATTATTTGAGTTCATATCAGACATTTTTTCGATGTTCAGAACTTGAGTCAAAAATGAAGTTGTTAGAATTACAAATTGTCAATGTGGTAAAAATTAAATTATCTCAAAAAATATATTCATGATTTAGATATCATATATATCATATATATCCACCATATATGTGTATTTATAGTTGTACATAACATTTAGAGATAATAAATGAAATGCTCTGTTCATGGAGACGGTAAGCCGTACGTACGTATGAACGCTACTTTCATTTCTATTTCATATTTAATGGAATGAAAACATAATGATACATAGGTATATTTTAATTCTAGTATAATATAATATATAATTTAATCAACACCATCCTTTATACTTTCCATGTATGGCATAAACGAGTCATATCACATTGAGGGTGTGGTAGTCTGCACTTCCTCAAATGAAATTATCATATTTACCCATTATGGAAACCATAAACATATGCTATAAATGAAAAATAAAGAAGAATAGATACAATATAAATAATATATATATCACATATAAATATAGTTCCATCATAATGGCCACCATGAGAGGTGGTAGGAAATATTTGAACAATCATCGTTTCGTGAGGCATTAGTTCACCGTCTATAGAAATAATATGTTCATATCCATTAGATGGAGGTGTGTGGAAGTGTAGTTAGAATACTTCTCATAAAAACATCTTAGTATTTTTAGGATACTTGTTTTGTTATGTAATTAAAAATTAAGAGAATAGAATATCGATTGAAGAACTAGAATAAAAGGAAATAACTTGAGAGAAGACATCACCTTTAAAACGGGTAATGTAAAGACCCGTAAAACTCGAGGGAAATTTTTTCTTATTTTTCTTTGGGATTTTACAAGAACGTAGTTTCTAACGACACCTGATTCTGAGGCCCGGTGAGCCCATAATAATTTTTTGAAGTTTAGCTAGGGTACGTTCAGTGAACGAACGAGTGAGACTTCCTAACTTTTGAACCGGTTCTTAGAATTGAAATCCGAGGGCACCAATGAAACTACAGTGCTAGTAATTGCTTAGGAACACCTTTTCCAGAGTTGTGTTTTCTCGGGCGTGGTTATTAAAATTTTGGGTTAAGTAAAAGAATAAAATAAAATGGTGCAACCAATTTTATTTTATTTAAAGTAGTTTAACCTAAGCTTAGTGGTTGGAGTGGGACCCAATATATCCTACTCCACTAGGTAGGATATTTGTGGGGTGGGGCCCACACGATCCCCACCTATTCAACTTCCTCAAACCCCCTCTTTTAATTAGGTAATGCACCCGCACCCCCCATTAATTGAAAAGTCAGCTCATTAATTAATTAACTTATTCAAAGTAATTATTTCTTGAATTCAATTTGAATTTCAAATTTTAAGTTGGCTTGTGTGTTAATTAAATAAGACAAGGTATTATTTCATTAAGTTTTTGTTTGGTTGAGGGAGAGGATTTTGGGAGAGGATTTTCTCTATCTCTAGAAGAACATCTTATTCCTCGTCAAAGAACGCGAATAACACCGAGCCTTCGACGAAGAACTCTGTCACCACAAAGGGGAGTTCGTCATACCATCTTCTTCCCTCTCCGTAGCCGATGAGAGACGCCATCCTCAGAGATCGAAGACACGATGCCGACGATTCTCTTCTCCGTGACGCCGACGATCCTCCTTCCGCGATGCTTACAGAGTCTCCTTCCGCGACGTCCCTTTCCGTGACAAACCTCACTCGACAACAACGCTTGAGGTAGGGGATTATTTTGTTTCTATTCATGAATAATTTTATCTCTGATCATCGTCTCTAATTGATCTGCCTGTTATCGCAATAACGGGTGGAGGTCGGACCGCACGAACACGACCGACCCTCCTCCCCCCTTGAATGATTGAATTGTTTGCAGCACGAGCAAGGAAGTGTGGTGCCGTTGTACCATGCGGAAATAATAAGGAATGGGTGGAGAAGCGCGGTGCCGTCGTGCCGCACTAAAGAACCTCGAAGAGGCCGCGGCAGGATCGAGGCCGCGGTGGAGGAGCATGGCGCCATCGTGTCGCGCCGGTCGGACCAAGGCAATGGCGGAGCAGGAAGCGGCGGCTGGCTTCTGGTCGCCGGCGCCAGAGCAGGAGGGCAGGACCCCGGCAGTCCCGCGACAGCAGCAACCGGCCGGCCAGACTGGGCTGGATGACTTCCAAGAAGTCGGGGGTCGTAACCCCCGGTTGGTCGAAGGAGCGGCCCCCCACATGGGGGCCGTGGTTTCACAAACAGGGGGGCAGCGAGCCCCCACTTCTGCTCATCCGCTTCAGCCGAGCTACTTGGCCACACTGGCCAGGCCGAGCATGCTAGGTTGAGCCACACCCAGGGTAGGCCGAGCCACGCCCAGGCCGGGCCGGGCCGCGCCGGCTGGGCCGGGCCGGGTCGGACCGGGCCCGAACCCCTACTTCCGGACCTCTTTCGGTCTTTTGCCCATAACATGGGATACAAACCTCCGATCGATGCATCGTTAGCTGCGATGCAATCCTTGGATCAAGGCGGTCATTTTGATATACTACAATCAAGGTTTCGAAGAAATTTGGGTTCATCCATGTTTGTTCGAACACGAAACCAACCGGGCCCTCATAGCGGAAACACTTATAACTAGAGCTCTGGATGTCCGATTGACGTTCCATCGACTTTGATGGATTAATATTAGTGATAAGGACCTTTTGGATTACTCCTCTTGAGGTTTGGATGTAGTTGGAGTGCAGTCGGGTTGGATTTGACTTAAAAACCAACCGGGCCCCTGGAACGAAAAAGCTAATAACACTCAGACCGGGCATACGATTGACGCGTCATCTGTCACGTTGAGTTCCTTTTGACAATACAGAACTTTGGGATACATCAACTCCGGACTTCGTGTCAGTTGATGTATCAGCCCTCGACTCGTGGAGTGGACCCTTTTGAAACGAGCTTGCTGTGTGCGGGAACCCTAGAGCTGGCTGCGACTACGACGGCGATGATGACTATACAGAAACCCTCCGTGGGTTCGACAGCGACGACTACAGCACTCAGCGATCCTGTGTGGATCAGTGCCTACAGATCCTGTGTGGGTCAGCGCTCAGCGGTTCTGTGTGGGCCAGCGCATACCGATCCTATGTGGGTCCGATCCTGTGTGGGTCATTGCGGGGGTTAGTACCTATCGATCCTACGTGGGTCCGACGGCTTAGATGAATCAGTGGCTACATCTGATCATCTCTATCATCCTATGAATAAATATAACTATGTGAGCTGAGTCTTGACTTTCAATCATTATATTCAATATTATTTTCTTGCTTTCCTATGTGGATTGTGTTGTGATATCCTGTGTGGACGTGATCGAACTTGGGATCAAATGCTGGAGCTGAACTTAAATTGATGACTTAGGTATATGTATGGGAATATACCTAAGTAGTGTTGGTTGTTACTTCATGATTGCATATTTATTTTGTGGATTATCCTTTGTGAATTCTTGGATAGCTTCGGGGGTCTCGGGGTCCCTACTGAGTAGCTTATACTCACCCCTGCATGGGCTATGCCCGCACTACGTTGTGTTGGTTGCAGACGACGGACAATGCTGATCATGGTTGAGGCTTGCGGAGCAGGTCGGGACCTAGAGGTGGACCACTGGGCGGGACGTACTCAGAGAGGACGACTGGACCCGAGGAGCTGAGGAGGCTATCTGTACCCACCCTTCAGGTGGGACTTCCAGTGGAAAACTCAACGTTGAGGCTTTACTTTTCAGTTGCTGTATTTTCCTTTTTCAGTTGTACTTTACTTTCAGTTTGGGTTTGTATTATGGCCCACTTACTTTTCCACACTTACCTTTGTACCCAGTTTTACTTAGTGTTTAATTCTTCTTGCTTACTCTGTGTGTTTGTTTACTTTATAAAGGCAATGCCTTCCCATTTTATCAGGAATTACGCCTTGGTGCTAGTCGCCAGCCCCTGGCCCATGGAAGGTGGGATTGAGCTAGTCACGACACAGGCCCCGAGGACAGGTCGTGATAAATTGGTATCAGAGGAGTTCGGTTCTACCGCATAACTAAGGCTCTGATCTTTTTATATGTGAAGAAATAGTGTTAAGAGTATTGAGTGTGGTTATTAGTCCAGGGAGACCAGTGTTGGTGTGGCGGCCGACGTATCCGTACACCAGGACCCTGACTTCTGATTTCCGACTTAGTGTACGAAAACATTCATTGCATGTGTGTTTCAAGATTACTTTGTGATTACTTTGTGTCAGCTCACCAGGTATACTGTATTGATCGTGGTGCACCTATCTCTTTTCAGGATGGCCCCACGATGGTAGCTAGCTAGGGTTCTGAGTTTTGTACGTGACGACAGCCCACCGAGCGACGAGGCCTCGGTGCAAGGCCCTATTACTGTGGAGGCACCGGCGGTACCACTACCCGCCGAGCCACCGATGCTACCAGCCCCAGCCACTGAGAGTGCACGTCGCCTTGGTGCACTGCACGAGTTTCAGCGTCAAAGACCGCCCAGGTTCCACGGGGAGACGGACCCTCAGGCAGCCAAATATTGGCTGGAGGAATTTGTACGAGTTTTCCGATTGGTAGGGACACCAGCAGACCTCATGGTGATCCTTGCAGTGAGTCTCCTGCATGCGGAAGCAGGAAGATGGTGGAGCTTGAATCTCTAGGTGCATGATGAGGCATCTATCCTCTAGAAAGACTTTGAGATCCTCTTTCGCTCGGAGTTCCTTCCAGCCACCCTCCATGCGGTGCGCATCCAGGAGCTACTACAGCTGCGACATGGCAGCTTGTCGGTCGCCCAGTACTCGGAGAGATTTACTGATCTCTCACGCTATTTGACGGACATGGTACAGGACCCATTCTTCTGGGCCCGGACCTTCGAGTAGGTATTGAGGCATGAGATCAGGGCATCACTGATCTCCCTCAGAATTCCGACGTAGGCAGGGGTAATGGAGCGAGACCTTCTCATTGAGAGATTTCTTGCTGAGCCTACACCAGTAGTGAGATCTACCGCAGGGCGGCATGTAGCAGACTCTTCTGCAGAAGGCATTCGATGGATGACACATGGGTCCAGGAGGGATAGACCCTCAGGTGAACGACCTCAGGACACTGGCTCAGAGGTGCGGGTCATGCAGCACAAAGCCAGTCTTTCGAGAGGCAGACAATGCTATGCATGCGGCGGGCAGCGCCACATGGCTCGTGACTGCCCGACCTGCCGTGTTGAGGAGCAGCAGACGGTTGAGGGACCACCCAGGAAGAGGCAGAGGGTCGACCGTGGCGGTCCACAAGGATCATGTGGACGAGGCAGAGGAGATGGCTGAGCAAAAGGTGGTGGGAGACGCATTGAGGCTCTACCAGCACCACCACCAGGAGGTCCACCCCGACCATAGGGATCTGGCGGGCAGAGACATGCATAACTTCAGGCAGCGGAGGCCTACAACCACGGTGCGCCCGAGGTGATTCGAGGTACCATCTGTGTCTATTCCACTCTTACTGCAGTTTTTATAGAAACAGGAGGAAGTCATTCTTTCATTGCCGCTTCCCTTGTTTGGAGCTCGGAGATTCCGACGGAGCCGTTGGCTCGATCCTTACGACTAGATATTCCTACGGGAGCAGACTAGACGATTACGCACTTGTGCCGGTAGTGTGAGATTACTGTAGGAGGTGAGAGCTTCAGCTGGGATCTTCTTATAGCGGCGTCGAGGACATACGGCGTCATCTTGGGCATGGATTGGTTATCTACAGTCCATGCTCAGATTGACTTCATAGGCGCAAAGTGCGATGTGTTCGCACCGACGGGAGCAGGTTCACCTTCACCGGTGAGAAGGGAACCTTTGCAGCACAGGATGGACTCACATAGAGGAGAGGAAAACCCATCACTCATCAGTTGTCTAGCCTCATCCTAGGAGCAGTTGACGTGTGGAGTCTGAGCTTACCTGCAATGGTGGATCAGTATGCGGACATTTTTCACGATGACATTCCAGGACTACCTCCTCGCAGAGAGGTAGAATTTTATATTGACCTGTACCCCGAGATAGCCCCGATATCCACCCTAGCATATCAGATTCCTCTCACCCAGCTTCGAGAGATATGAGTAAAGATGGAGGACTTGCAGGGCAAGGGATTCATCCGAACCAGTGTGTCACCCTGGGCTTCCCCGATATTGTTCGCCAAGAAGGCGGACGGGAGGTTGCGACTTTGTGTCGACTATCTTCGCCTAAACCAGGTGACCGTGAGGAACTAGTATCCGCTACCGATGATTGACGACCTCTTAGATCAGCTCAAGGGAGCACAATGGTTCTCAAAGATAGACCTTAGGTTAGGCTATCATCAGCTCAGAGTTCGGGACGAGGACGTGCAGAAGACGACCTTCAGATATCGGTATGGCCATTATGAGTTCTTGGTTATGCCATTCGGCGTAACCAATGCTCCAGAAGTGTTAATGGGCCTCATGAACAGGATCTTTCAGCCTTACCTCCATCGATTTGTCGTAGTCTTCATCGAAGAAATATTGATATACTCGACGACTGAGGAGGAGCACGCCTACCACTTGCGGGTTGTACTAGACACACTCCAAGAGCACCAGCTTTATGGTAATCTCTCAAAGTTTCAGTTCTGGATACATGAGGTCTACTTCTTGGGACACGTCATCTCAGAGGAAGGAGTTGTGGTGGATCTTGCAAAGATCAAGGCAGTGCTAGCTTGGGAGCCACCCAAGAGCGTGACGGAGGTGCGGAGTTTCTTGGGGATAGCTGGGTACTACCGGAGGTCTGTGCCAGACTTCTCCAGAGTTGCGGCACCACTCTCAGCTTTGACGAAGAATGGGAAACCCTTCGTGTGGTCAGATAGATGTCAGCAGAGCTTCCAGGAGATGAGATAGAGATTGACCAGCGCACCTATCTTGAGGCTACCAGAGGAGGGAGTAGGGTACGTAGTCTACTGCGATGCATCAGGGACCAGACTTGGTTGTGTCCTGATGTAGGAGAGGGTAGTGATCACCTATAGATCACGTCAGTTGAGGCAACATGAGTAGAACTACACTACCCATGACCTGGAGTTAGCAGCAGTGGTCTTCGCTCTGAAGATGTGGCGACACTATCTGATGGGCGAGCATTTTACAGTCTACTCTGACCACTAGAGTCTCAAGTACATCTTCTCCTAGAAGGACCTGAATCTGAGATAGCAGTGATGGCTCGAGTTCCTCCCGGAATATGACTTTGAGATAGTCTATACTCCTGGAAAGGGGAATGTAGTAGACGATGCTCTCTGTAGGAGGACGGGCATTCATCTACATGGGGAGACGACAGAGCTGCTAGCCGCTTTGCAGATATCCTTCATGGATAGAGATGGAGAAACCTTTCTGTAGTCACTCACAGTCACTCCTCCACTTCTACAGCGGGTCAGAGAGGCACAACGTGGGGACGTTGACTGTGACACGCGGCGTGCAAAGATATCCTTAGGACATGCACCTGATGGATTCCTTGTGGGAGGAGAGAACGAAATCCTTTTCAGAGGACGGACCATGGTACCGGTTTCATTACAGGAGGAGGTTATGAGATAGTTTCACACTTCCCCTTTAGCGGTACATCCATGAGTGGCGAAGATGTACCAGGATCTCAGGCGACAACACTGGTGTTCAGGTATGAAGAAGGGTGTAGCAGTGTTCATTTCACAATGCCTCACCTGCCAGCAGGTGAAGGTGGAGCATCAGGTACCAGCAGGCTTGGTATATCCCTTGGAGGTCCCGGAGTGGAAGTGGGATGGGATATCTATGGATTTCATGACTGGACATCCATGCACTTCCAGAGGCCACGACTCCATTTGGGTGATAGTCGACCAACTCACCAAGTCAGCCCACTTATTACCCATTAGAGAGCAGGGCTCAGTAGAGAGCTTGGGACGTCTCTACGTTCAGAGGATTGTATGGCTTCATGGTGTGCCATCATCTATCGTCTCCGATCGAGATGCTCGCTTTACTTCCCGGCTTTGGTAGGGGTTGCAGGAGGTTTTTGGGATGCAGCTACGTCTGGGCACTGCCTTTCACCCTCAGACGGATGGTCAGATGGAGAAGTCCATGCAGACTCTCAAGGACACGCTCCGTGCATGTGTCCTCGACTTTGGTCACAGCTAGGAGGATCACCTACCCTTGGTGGAGTTCGCATACAACAATAGCTACCACTCCACCATCGGGATGGCACCATACGAGGCGTTGTACGACCGACCTTGCAGATCACCGCTGTGCTGGACAGACCCTGGGGAGTCAGCACTTGTGGGACCGAAGATGGTCGAGGCCACGACAGAGAAGGTCCAGGTCATCCAGGAGCGGATGAGGACAGCTCAGAGCTGACAGAAGTCTTATGCTGACAGGAGACGGAGGCCACTAGAGTTCGAGGATGGCGACCACGTCTTCTTGTGGGTCTCACTTCAACGTGGATTACGGAGATTTGGCCGAGGAGGCATGTTGTCTCCACGCTTCATCAGACCATTCCAGGTCCTCAGCAGGACTGGCGAGGTGGGTTATCGCCTATATCTACCACCTCAGTTGCACCGGGTGCACGGCGTCTTTCACGTATCTCAGCTAAGGAGATACGTGCATGACCCGACGCATATCATCGACCATGGGGAGCTAGACATTGATGATGGGGAGACTTTTTTGGAGGTCCTGGTGGAGATCGAGGATCGACAGGAGAAGGTCCTACGTGAACGATCGATTCTTCTAGTGCGCATCAAGTGGCATCACGAGAACCTCTAGGAGAGCACTTGGGAGCGGGAGGCTCATATGCGTGCACAATACCCACATTTTTTCCGTAGTTATGATGTATCTTTACAGGGACGTAAAGCCCTGAGGTGGGAGTAATTTAAAGACCCATAAAATTCGAGGGAAATTTTTTCTTATTTTTCTTTGGGATTTTACAAGAACACAGTTTCTGACGGCACCTAATTATGAGGCCCGGTGAGGCCAAAATAATTTTTTGAAGTTTAGCTCGGGTACGTTCAGTGAACGAACGAGCGAGATTTCCTAACTTTGGAACCGGTGATCAGAATCGAAATCCGAGGGCACCGATAAAACCGCAGCACCGATAATTTCTTAGGAACACCTTTTCTAGAGTTGAGTTTGCTCGGGTGTGGTTATTAAAATTTTGGGTTAAGTAAAATAATAAAATAAAATGGTGCAACCAATTTTATTTTATTTAAAGTAGTTTAACCTAAGCTTTGTGGTTGGAGTGGGACCCACTATATCCTACTCCACTAGGTAGGATATTTGTGGGGTGGGGCCCACACGAGCCCCACCTATTCAACTTCCTCAAACCCCCTCTTTTAATTAGGTAACGCACCCGCACCCCCCATTAATTGAAAAGTCAACTCATTAATTGATTAACTTATTCAAAGTAATTAATTCTTGAATCAAATTTGAATTTCAAATTTTAAGTTGGCTTGTGTGTTAATTAAATAAGACAAGGTCTTATTTCATTAATTTGTTTTTTGGTTGAGGGAGAGGATTTTGGCAGAGGATTTGCTCTAACTCTTGAAGAACATCTTCTTCCTCATCGAAGAACGCGAAGAACACCGAGCCTTCGATGAAGAACTCCGTCACCGCAAAGGGGAGTTCGTCGTACCATCTTCTTCCCTCTCCACAGCTAGTGAGAGACGCCATACTCGGAGATCGACGACGCGACGCCGATGATTCTATTCTCTGTGACGCCAACGATCCTCCTTCCGCGACACTTACGGAGTCTCCTTCTACGACGTACCTTTCCGTGACAAACCTCACTGGACGACAACGCTTGAGGTAGGGGATTATTTTGTTTCTGTTCATGAATAATTTTATCTCCGATCATCATCTCTAATTGATCCGCCTATTATTGCAATAATGGGAGGAGGTCGGACTGCACGAACATGGCTGACCCTCCTCCCCCCCTTGATTGATTGAATTGTTTGCGGCACAAGCAAGGCAGCGCGGTGCTGTTGCACCGCATGGAAATAATAAGGAATGGGCGGAGAAGCGCGGCGCCGTCGCACCACGCCGTTAAATAAGAACAAAGCTGAGGTGCCGTCGAACCGCGCCGAAGAACATCAAAGAGTCCGTAGCCGGAGCAGGGCCGCGACGGAGGAGCGCAGTGCCGTCGCGCGGTGCCGTCGCGCGGTGCCGGTCAGACCAAGGCCGCGGCTTTTGGCCACGACGGAGCAGGAAGCGGCGGCCGACTTCCGGCCGCTGGTGCCGAAGTAGGAGGGAGGGACCCTAGCTGTCCCGCAGCAGCAGAAACGGGCCGGCCGGACCGGGATAGTCGGCTTCCAAGAATCTGGGGATCGTAACCCCCGGCTGGCCGAAGGAGCGGCCCCCCACATCGGGGCCGCAGTTTCAGAAACAGGGGGGTAGTGAGTCCCCCCCCTTCCGCTCGGCCGTTTTGGCTGAGCCGCCTGGCCACGCTGGCCAGGCCGAGCACGCCAGGCCGGGCCGGGCCACGCCCTAATGGGCCAGACCTGGACCCGGGTTGGGTCGACCCAGTTCGGGCCGACCCATGGGGTATCGGGCTGGGTCGGACCGAGCCTGAACTCCCTACTTCCGGACCTCTTTTGGTCTTTTTCCCATAATTTGGGTTGAGGACCTCTGATCGACACACCGTCAGCTACGATGCAATCCTTGGATCGATACGGTCGTTTCGGTATACTACAGTCAAGGTTTTGAAGAACTTTGGGTTTGTCCGGGTTGGTTTGAACACAAAACCAACCGGGCCCTCAGAGCGGAAACACTTATAACTTGAGCTCCGGACGTCCGATTGACATGCCGTCGACTTTGATGGATTCCTCTTAGTGAGAGGAACCTTTTGGCTTACTCCGATTGAGGTTTGGAAATATTTGGAGTTCAGTCAGGTTGGTTTTGATTTAAAAACCAACCAGGCCCCCGGAACGAAAAAGCCAATAACACTCAGACCGAGCAACCGATTGACCCGCTGTCTGTCACGTTGAGTTCCTTTTGATGATACGGAACTTTGGGATACATCAACTCTGGACTTCATGTCAGTTAATGTATCAGTCCTCAACTTGTGGAGCGGACCCTCCTGAAACGAGCTTGCTGTGTGCGGGAACCCTACAGCTGGCTGTGACTACGACGATGATGACGACTGTACATTAACCCTCCGTGGGTTCGACAGTGATGACTACAACACTCAGCGATCCTATAGGATCAGTGCCTACCGATCCTGTGTAGGTTAGCGCTCAGCGGTCCTGTGTGGGCCAGCGCATACCGATCCTGTGTGGGTCTGATCCTGTGTGGGTCATTGCGGGGGTTAGTACCTATCAATCCTGTGTGGGTCAATTCAGAGGTTAGTACCTATCGATCCTACGTGGGTCCAACAGCTTAGATGAATCAGTGGCTACATCTGATCATCTCTATCGTACTATGAAGAAATATACCTGTGTGAGCTGAGTCTTAACTTTTAATCATTATCTTCGATATGATTGTCTTACTTTCCTATGTGGATTGTGTTGTGCTATCCTGTGTGGATGTGATCGAACTTGGGCTCAGATGCTGGAGCCGAACTGAAATTGATGACTTAGGTATATGTATGGGAATATACCTAAGTAGTGTTGGTTGTTACTTCGTGATTATATCTTTATTTGGTGGATGATCCTTTGTGGATTCTAGGAGACCTTCGGGGGTCTCGGGGTCCCTATTGGGTAGCTTATACTCACCCCTGCACAGGCTATGCCCGCACTACATTGTGTTGGTTGCAGATGACGGACATCACTGATCGTGGTTGAGGCTTGCAGAGCAGGTCGGTACCTGGAGGTGGACCACTGGGCGGGACGTACTCGGAGCAGACGGCTAGACCCGAGGAGCTGAGGAGGATATCTGTACCCACCCTTTAGGTGGGACTTCCAGTGGATGGATCGATGTTGCGGCTTTACTTTTCAGTTGTTGTCTTTTCCTTTTTCAGTTGTACTTTACTTTCAGTTTGGGTTTGTATTCTGGCCCACTTACTTTTCCGCACTTACCTTTTTACCCAGTTTTACTTAGTGTTTACTTCTTCTTGATTACTCTGTGTGTTTGTTTACTTTATAAAGGCAATGCATTCCCATTTAATCGGGAATTACTCCTTGGTGCTAGTCGCCAACCCCTGGCCTATGGAAGGCGGGCTTGGGGTAGTCATGGCACGGGCCCCGAGGACGGGTCGTGACATGTAACTTCTTTTGATTTGAGCCTAAGGGATCTCTTTAATTGCCTTATTCCTAGGGAAAGGCTTCTAGGAGTAATATAGGGGTATTGGGAGATTATTTGAATAGAGTTTGGATTATCCAAGTGGGCTTGAGAGGTGTGAGTAAGGGTTAGAGGTGGTGTCCTTTTATAAGAGGGAGGAGTGGAACTTTAGGAATGTTTGAAAGTATTATTTTATTATTAAGATAATTTTAGTTTTGAAAAGGTCCAAAAATCATTAAATTATAAGTTAAGATGAGGATTTTTAGAAATCAGTTTAAAAAATAGGTTTTTGACAAGCCAATGTCACAAAATTAACCTTATCTTTTAGCTTTAACCCTTAGTAAACTAATTTAAATTTTACCATGTCTTCTTGTATATTCATACTATATGGTTAATATGTTTACTATAAAATGAGAAGATTCCCAAAATGGATAATTAATGACATTTTAAAGATCATATATGTAATTTGGTATAATATTATATTTTCAGGACAATTTTATCATTTAATAAAATATTAATTTATTTTAAAACTAATTTATGTCAATTTCTGTAATATTCATATCATGAATTTTTAAAAATCCATAAGAACTTGATCAATTTAAAAAAAACTCCATTAATTAAAATATAAAAACTCATAATAATCCATAAAATTCATGTTTGACATTAAAAGTTTGAAACTAAATTTATTTTAATATTTATAATCTCATTTATTTAAAACATTCATTAATGAGGTAATCAATACATCACCGTTGTGTCATAATTAATTTTATTTATTTGATGTCTAAAAATTATAAATAAAATACCATGATATATGAAATATTTTTATATTTCAAATTACTTTTTATAGTCGAAAATATCACTTATATAACCCCATATGAAAATTGTTTTACTGAAAGATATATGTTTATGTTACATTTTCCTTAACATTAAATTAAAATTTATAAAGTGTCATTTTCACTTACAAGTGGCTCCATGGTGTCCCAAAATTGACCCAATGATTTCCATGGTAAAAAATGTATCATTTAATAGTGTTAGGACACATGTTAGGGAAATTCAATATTATTATAATATTAATTTTTTACCCTTATTTACCATATTTACCATTAACCATAGTAAATAAAATATTTACTGAAGTTACTATTCATAATGTCCAAATATAAAAGTTACATATTTACAAAAATTATACCTACTTATTTAAAATATGTAATCCATTTTTATAAATACAAAACAAAGAAGTTACAGAAATTATTTTGAAATTAATTCCCATTTTCAAAACCAAAAATCGTGTTTTTAAGAAATAATAACTATCAAATGATTGACATTTGTTTATGTCCAATATCAAAGTGAAATTACTTAAAATGAAGAAGATTGGATTAAATTATAAAAATAAAATCCGATTATACTTTAAAAACAATTAAAAGGATAATCTACGTATATAAATAAATTAGATTAAAAAGCAGTTTGGAATTGAAATGCATTATTTTTCACTATTCATTAAAAAAGTGAACTTTATCATAAAAATACCAAAAATTTACCCAAAGTAAATTTTGATGATGTTCTTCTAAATAAGAATTTTATTTGGTCAAATGAAATATATAAAAGTGAAAAAACTATATTTAAAAATGATTTTCCATTAAAATTTGGAAAATCAACCTTTTAATGAATATTAGAGTATTTCATGATTAAAATTGGATTCATTCTCATTTTATGCCTCTAAATTTATTGGTTAAATGTAAGGACATTTAACAAAAATGTGTAATCATAATTTATTTAGTTATTTTCATTCTTATAAATACAACAGTTATGCGTTAACTAATATTTAAAATAATAATATTATTATTTTATTTTTTGGTATATCTAAAAGTTGTGTGAAACGTAAGATTTAAAATAAAAATGTTTTTTCCTGTTGAGTACGCTGTTAGAAAAAGTGTCATCTTTAAATTAAAATTAATATTAAATTCAAAAATATTAATGAATATGAAAATGTCATATTCTTTATTTACTTGAGATGTTACATCCTTCCCCCTTTTTGGAATTGTGTCCTCGCAATTTTAAAATTGGGCTCCAAAACTTCATTAAAAGTCCCACATCAAAAAATGAATCAATAAAACTATCACTTTAAAAGAATGAAAGAGAAGTACAAAGGTCACCCAAGATAACACATACTAGGATTCCCTGAAAACATGGATATAGAGGAGAAACTAAGTGTCAAGTTCTGATGAAGCATGATAGAAAACATGATTAAGAGAAAGTTAACCACCATAAAACAACAAACATGTAATATGTTAAACGGTATTTGATTCCCCAGAAGGAAAAGTAAACAAACAACTATTTTTTGGTTTTGGTTCCCTTTGATAAAATTGGATAATATATTTATGATATTGACTAAGTACATAAGGAAATATAGTTACTTTTCAAGTAGAGTTTCATCCTTTAATAAGTTTCTACCAAAAAATCATCTTTTCTCCAAACGATGAGTATTCAAGATGACTAGGTCACACCTAAAGTTCTAGAATAAACTTTTATAGAATAAAATAATACATAAAAGATGAACTATATATTTCCCGTACCCTTAGACATTAACCAAAACAAAAATGTTTAGTACAAGATCAGATAATCCCCAAAAAGGATAATCCTTTATAGAATGAAATAACCCTCTTAATCTACAAAATTAAAAAAACAATACCCAATGTTTAACAAAGACCATTGAATACACAATTTTCCTTAAAATTGTTTAAAATAATCCAAACTATATTTGAAACTCAAAATTTTGAAGGATTTTATCACATAGTTTTCCATAAAAATCTTAACATTTATCTCCACATAACATAGGCTACTCTTAAATTCTCATACTAAAAAGTAATTAACCTAATAAAATATTCTCTATGATAGGTTAATCATTTCCATAAATAACCCAATTATCTATATGTACACAATAAAAACATAAATTCTTCCAAAATAAATTTCCACAATTAATCCTCAATTGAAATACCAAAGTATTCTATTTTAGTAAAGCATATAGTGTTCCCAAAAGAGAAAACGTCTTCCAAAATAACCTTTATCACATAATCACCAAATCATTTTCTTATACTAAGGATATCAATTTGATAAAACATAAGATCCTAAATAAAATTATTCTTGATCAATAAAATAATTTCACTAAAATGAATAAGTCATACTAACCAGGGGCTTCATGCAGGCCAGTGGTAGGCGATGCACCCTTGTCGCCCTTCGGTTGTGGGTTTGATTCCTACGACCTTACTGAACGTGACGTGTTGTCACCCATCTTGTGTGTTGCCTTTTTTTTATAAAACTAAAAAATAACCCTAACATGATTTAATCTCAATGGTTGTATTATACCTCTCATTTTCATCCAAACTCATAATGAACTCAATATCTTAATTCAGGTAGTCTTATATATATATTTACAAATTTTTTTATCTCCACAAAATAACACTATTCCCAAAGAAATAACATCGTACCTTGATCATGGTGTCCACCTGGTTTCATCATAATCTTGTTCACATAGATATATTTTCCATGAATTTCAATAATGATTTAGATATCCATCAAAATGATTTGTTTCCTTTATCCAAATACTCCTCGTACAACATGGGTCTTATGGGTGTTCACTGAAAAATAGTTTCGGAAAATAATCTTGTATGACATATAATTTCAAAAAATTTGATAAAACTTGATTTCTATAAAATATTCAGACCAAGTTTGAGTTGAAACATTAAATCAATGGTCCTTTTAAAATACCATAAGTATGTGCTGAGAGACAAAAATTTAAAATCACAAATAAATAGGCCGCACCAGGGTCTCCTTCTTCATCATCTTTTTTAAAGTCATAATATGCTTCAAAATATTGTGATAAGGTAAAATATTGGAAAATTACTTGATAATATTTAAATTTCTTGAAAATATGAGAATAATAAGAAAATAGGATTTGATTAAAGAGTAGACATAGAGACTAACCATTTTCCTTGACAAAATTTAACTTTCTTGAAAATGTTTCTGAATATTCTGGATATGACTTTGAAATAATTATTGTAATCAATTAATCTGGAAGAGATAGGAATTTTGTTTGAGATCCTCATACTTCCATTTGTAACATAATTCCATTGATCTGAAAAATTTATAAAATAAGGATTTAACTTAAAGAGTAGACATAGAGACTAACCATTTTTCTAACAAAAAATCATAATCTCTAAAGTTATATAAACTGACCTATGATACCAACTGTAATGTACCACCCGTAAACATTACATAACATTGAATTAAGTTAATAATTAACATTGATGATCTTTTCAAGTTTAGAGATTTAGAGAATTAGGTCATAACTATTACATTACATCTCAAATATTACAAAGTAGACACTTCTACTCAATGGCGATTTTTTTCATAAAATAAAATCTCTTAAAAGAAAACAATAATTATTTTATTGATATAAATCTTTTTGAATTATTGTTTTTTCTTACCCTTCCTTATACCATTTAAAAAAAATTCAAAAGCTTGGGATGAGCATCAAACTCAGTAAAGGTTATAAAATATGGAAATAAAAAATTAGTCCATCAATACATACAATCAATGAAATAATAATTTTCATTCATAAAACATAATCCCTTTAACATACCTCATGAAATCATAAGATTTATGAATAACACATAGAAATCAAAAATCATAAAGGTAACTTGTCGAATCCCTAACATATTTACATTGTATGTATCACAACTACATAGGGAGTTATGTTCAGAATACCCATCATAGTATATCCCCTAAATCTCTCAGGAGAAACATAAATGTTTTCTTCTTTCATGTTACCCAATTATTTAGAGAGCTATCTCGGGCTCACCCAACCTAGGTTTATCATGGATCCACCTGTATATGTAAAAAATACCCAAGAACCATAACATATTCATTACACATAAAACAAGCATAAAGGAAAGATAACATTTCCACATTGTATTCGTAAGATATGAGTTCAAGATATTGACAAAATCAATTCATTTAAAACATTCAAAAAGAAGTGTTTTGAATCAAAGTGTCCCATACCACTTTGAAATTTTTGAAAGTAATTTACACTTTAAAAAAATAATATACATATAAATAAATCCTTAAAATCGTTTCCAAATCATGGACATGAATGATAAGGATTTAGAACATTAAATCTTTAAAACATTTAAAATGATGTTTTAGTTAGAGAATCCTTTACCACTTGAGAAACTATTTAATAAAAATAATTAATGAATTACAACAAGAAAAAAATATAAATATCATTAAAATATATAAATTCATTATATAAGATGTCAAAATGGTTGTATATACACCTTATAGGATAATAAAGGTGCACAATATCAAGATATGCCTAAATGAAAGGAGATTGAGACATAGTCCCTTACAAAGACTGTACCATTAGATTAAGGATAAATCAATGAAATAATTATGTGTGAAAATTATAAATACACCCAATATAAGTTTATATTAAGTGTAAAACAATCAGAGGTCATTCAACTATATTTATTTCATGACATAATCCTAAAGTAGAAGTTTAACCCAAATAATGGAAATTGGGTTAAGAAGTTCCCTTACAAAAAATCAGCAGCCTTATGACGTCACTTAGAAATTTAGAAAATGAGTTGATGAGAGGGAAAAGGGTCTATCATCACATGGACATAAAATTTTCAGAAATAAGGATATAAAAGAACATATTCCAACATTTTAAAATTGAAATTTAAAATACATAAAATATTTCTTTGACTAAAAGAGAATGGTTAAAGGTTCTCTTAAAAAGATCATTTTGTAAATAAAATAGATTTATTATGTGTATTGAATATAAGTTCACATAATTAATGTATATACACATGAAAAGACCTCAAAATTTACACAATTATATCATTAGATAATCAAAAAGTAAAAGATTAACCCAAAGAAGGGAAATTGGGTTAAGAAACTCCCTTACCTCAAGTCCGACTTGTCTTGTATGATCATTGTTCTTACTGAATAATAAACATAAGTTAATTTATAATTTATTAAGAAGATTTTTAAAGTTTATTATTAATTTTATATCACTTATTATATTTCTATAAAAATTAGTTAATTATTTGAGTTCATATCAGACATTTTGTCGATTGTTTGGAACTTATGTCAAAAATGAGCTTGTTATAATTCCAAATTGTCCATGTGGTAAAAGATCCATTATATCTAGAATTATTTTCAAGATTTATATATCATATATATCATATATATAGTATATATTGTATATATGTGTATTTATAGTAGTAAATAACATTTGGAGATAAGAAATGAAATGCACCATTCATGGAGACGGTAATCCGTATGAACACATAAACACTACTTTCATTTTTATTTCATATTTAATGGAATGAAAACCTAATGATACATAGGTATATTATAATTCTACTATAATATAATATATAATTTCATTTACTCCATCCTTTATACTTTCCACGTATGGAATGAACGAGTCATCTCATTTTGAGGGGGCGCTAGTCTGCAGTTCCACAAATGATATTATCGTATTTACCCATAATGGAAACCATAATGGTATGTTATAAATGAAAAATACAGAAGTATAGAGACAATATAATTATAATATATATCACATATAAATATATTCCCATCATAATTCCCACCATGAGAGGCGATAGGAGGTATTTGAACAATCATCGTTTCGTGAGGCTCTAGTTCATCGTCCATAGAAACAGTATGTTCGTATCCATTAGATAGAGGTGTATAGAAGTGTAGTTAGAATAATTATCATAAATAAATCATAGTATATTTTGGATACTTGTTTTTTATGTAATAAAAAAAATATAATAGGGAGTGAAGGAGTAGAATAAAAGGAAATAACTTGAGAGAAGACTTTTCCTTTAAATCGGGTAACTTCTTTTGATTTGAGCCTAAGGGCTCTCTTGAATTGAATTTTTCCTAGGGAAAGGCTTATAGAAGGAATATATAGATCTTGGGAGATTATTTTGACAGGGTTTGGATTATCCAAGGGGTATTGATAGTTGTGAGTAAGGGTTAGAGGTGGTGTCCTATAATAAGATGGAGGAGTGGAACTTTAAGAAAGATTGAAAGTATTATTTTATTATTAACATAATTTCAGTTTTAAAAAGGCCCACAACTCATTAAATTATAAGATAAGGTTAGGATTGTTCTAAATCAATTCAAAAAATAGACTTTAGGCAAGTATATGTCACAAAATTAACCTTATATTTTAGATTTAACCCTTAGTTAACAAATTTCACTTTTACCACGTCTTCTTGTATATTCATACTATATGATTAATATTTTTTTTGAAGGTTGGGGCCGAAGCCTCATTTTTATTATTGAAACAAAGAAAAGAACTCTTTAACTAGGTAGAGGGAGACCCATTACATAGCCCGAAGGCCCAGTGGGCATTTAGCCCATTACATAGCCCGTAGGCCCAATTTTTTGGCCCAAAGCCCATTCTGTGAATAGTACTGCTACAGTACCCACTCTGCTACAGTACCCACCGCCGCTACAGTGCCTCTGCCACCGCTACAGTACCCCTGCCTCTGTTGCAATAGTATCTCGGCTACTACAGTAGCGTTATAGTGCTGCTACAGTACCTGCGCCCAATGGGTTTTGAACCCCCATTTTCCATGTAGAATTTTGGGTTTTTTACCACTAAGCCAAACCCCAACTACTATTATATGATTAATATATTTACTATAAAATTCTAAACAATAATAAAATGGACCATTAATGAAAAGTTTAACATCATATATGTTATTTGGAAAAATATTTGATTTTTAGGACTATTTTATCATTTAATAAAATGTTAATTGATTTAAAAACTCATTTTTGTCAATTTTTATACTATTCATATCATGAATTTTTAAAAATCCATAAAAACATGATCGATTAAAAAAAACTTCATTAATTAAAATATAACAAGTCATAGTAATCTATAAAACTCGTGGATGTCATAAAAAATTTCAAAATAATTTTTTTAATATTTATAATCTCATTTATTTAAAACATTCATTAATGAGGAAATCTATACGTCACCAATGTGTCATAGATAATTTTTTTATTTGATTCTAAAAATTATAAATAAAATACCATGATATATTAAATATTTTTATCTTTCTAATTACTAATTAAATTCTAAAATATCACTTATATAACCCTATATAATTTTTTTTACTAAAACATATATGTTTATGTTACATTTTCCTTAACTTTAAATTGAAATTTATAGTGTCATTTTCACTTACAAGTGGATCAATGGGGTTCCCAAATCGACCCAAGGATACCCATGGTATGAAATATATCATCCAATTGGGTTAAGACATGTGTTAGGGTAATTTAATATTATTATAATATTATTTCTTTGCCCGTATTTACTAGATTTACCCTTTAACCATGGTAAATAAAATATTTACTGAAGTTTCTATTCATAATGTCCAAAAATAAAAGTTACCTATTTAAAAAATTTATACTGAATTATTTCAAATACAGAATCAATTTTTCCATGTTCAAAATACAGAAGTTGTGGAAGTTAATTTAAAATTAATTCCCATTGTCAAAACCAAAAAGCGTGTTTTTAAGAAATAATAACTATCAAAAGATTGACATTTTTTTATGTCTAATTTCAAAGTGAAATTACTTCCAATGAAAATAATTGGATTAAATGATAAAAATATAATCCAATTATACTTTAAAACCAATTAAAATGAAAATCTAACTATATAAATAAATTATATTAGAAATCAATTTTGAATAAAAATGCAGTATTTTTCACTATTCATTAAAAAAAATGAACTTTATCAGAAAAATACCAAAAATTTACCCAAAGTAAATATTTATGTATTGATTCTAAAGAAAAATTTTATTTTGTCAAATGAAACATATAAAAGTGACTAAAACTATATTTAAAAATATTTCTCCATCAAAAGGCGGTAAATCGATCTTTTAAACAATATTAGAGTATTTCATGCTTAAAATTGGATTCATTCTCATTTTATACCTCTAAATTTATTGGATAAATGTAAAGACATTTAAAAAACCTGTGTAATCATAATGTATTTAGTTATGTTCATTCCTAGAAATACAATGACTATGCGTTAACTAACATTTAAAATAATAATATTATTATATAATTTTTCTGTATATCTCAAAGTTGTGTGCAACGTAAGATTTCAAAGAAACTTGTTGTTTCATGTTGAGTATAATGTCAGAAAAAGTGTCATATTTAATGTAAACTTAATATTTAATTCACAAATATTAATAAATATAAAAATTTTATATACTTTATTTACCTAGGATGTTACAAATACACATGTAAAAAAGAAATTGTATGGCCATTATTCAGCCATTAACCGTAAATTATTGAGTTTAGTTGGTTTGGTGTGAATTTTTTTAGGTAAAAACGTGGGTACACCTAATTTGAATTCAATAATTCAAAGTGTGTCCTTTCCCTTCCCTATAAAAGGCCACCACGTCTCCTCTTTATTCATACCTCTAAAACCAATTAGGCTTAGAAAATCTCTTCCCAATACACTTACCAACATTCATCACACCCTCCTTGAATCCTCTATTTGGGGAAAAAGCTATCCAAGGAAGAATTTTGACACAAACAAAAAGTAGTTACCCGATTAAGAGGTAATGTCTTCTCTCAAGTTCCTTTCTTTTATTTTATTTACCTACACTCTACACTATATTTATTACAGGATTTTATAATGAAAAATGTATACTAAATAAACTATTATGTTTTTATTCTAAGGTTTCTACCTAAAATTTCATACATATCCATCTAATGGGCAATAAACATACTGCTCATGTGTACAGAGAACTACCGCCTCACTAAATGACAATTGTTCAATTTTATTTTACGGCCTCTCATGGTGGACATTATAATAGAAAATATGTTTATATATTTCATATATTATATTTTTTATGTATTCATTATTATGTATTCATTTTCAATTACTTACCTTTTTTACATTCCATTTGATGTAAATGCGATAATTTTATTTAAGGAAGTGTGGACTATCAGCCTCTCAAAGTGATGTGATTCGTTCACACACTACAAGGAATGTGATAAGGATGGGATTATTGAACTCATATGATATATATAATATAATAATTATACTTTAATAATCATATATATACATATATTGATACTTATATGTCATTTTTCTTTCTTTCTTTCAATATGACAATAAAAAAAAAATAAAGTTCATGCGTACGTACGACTTTCTGTTTCCATGAACAATGTATTCCATTTACTACTTATATATTATATATATTATTTTAATAAACATATAATTAATATAAATTATATTTATATCATTATGTAAATTCTTGAAATCATGATATAAGTATGAGGTCCAAAGATATAAAAAATTAAGACTCATGCGAAGAACAAAATGAATATTACCCGAAGTGAAACTTTAACATAATATTGTGAACAAGAGGGTAATATAAGTTCATAATAAAACCATAAATGGTATTATAAATAATAATAATATTATATAAAATACGTATAATAAACATAAATTTATTATATAGGAAGGTGGTACGAGTATGAAGAGAGTCAATACATAAGGTAAGGGGATTTCATGTCACTTTTTATTTGCATGAGATACATGATTTATTCACCACACATTACTTTTATATGGTGTGTATAATGAACATGGATTTATTAAATTATTATTACAATTAAATTTATGGGTATTTAAAAATATAATCTATTATATTTATTTCATGAGGTTTAAGTTTGAAAAGTTACTAAATCGGAAAAATAATTTCATCCCAATTTTCCTTCTTTGAGACTCAAGTTTTGTTATGCACCTAAATTATTTTTTGAGGTGTATATACTTACATTTTTTAGGTTAACCATGAATATACTTATTTTAATGAATTTTTTAAGCTTCATTTAATTTTATTTTCTTACATGGAGAGTATGTTCTCGGGTTACCAAGTGATAAGAAATTATTGAAACAATCTCATCGTTTTTCAATATTGTTTATGATTATGCTGAAATTGATGACATATAATGAACCATCTCTCAAAAACACATGAATTATATTATCCTATTGTTTTACATGATATATTAATATATTATAACCATTTCCCACTATTTTTTACTTAGTACAACTAATAAAATGTTTTAATGATAATCCTACTATATTTCTACTTTCGGTAAGAAATCTATGTTATTTAAAAACCATGATTTCTAAAAATGATTTAAAAAATATTTTAATTGTATCATATGATGTTAAAGGAAATATTTAACCATTTTTTAGCTTCTATGCTCTTAGAAGTTATATTATTGTTATTTTTCTATCAAGAAACCTTTTGGAACTTTTAAGGTAAATAAAGGAATGTTCAGCATGTACAGACTTTCTGTTGTTGCAACAGTCATTTCCTTAAATATTAATTTGTATGTTTATAAGTTTAACTTAAAGGAAATTTGTTTTCTTAATATTCTAGTCATTTATTTTTTTAAATGATTTTTTATGATAAATTTTTTCAAAAACATTTTTTTCTAGATTCTATTAAAATATTTCAAAAATATTTTCAAAGACAAAGGTTTTCAAAAATGTATTATGTTTAAGAAATGTTTTAGAAATTTTATATCAATATTTGTATGTTTTAAAAGAAAAAGGTTTCCATAATTATTTAAAATCTTTATTTATAAGTTTTGAAGTTTATTTTCAAGGAAATGGTTTTCAAAATGATTTATTTTTTAAAACGTAATTTTTCCAACAAGAAAGAATATTTTCCTCAAGAAGTATTTTTAAAAGATCTTTCCAAATTATTTTCCATATAAGATGACATTTTTTGGTATTACTCATGCCTTTATATGTTAATGATCCAATTCATCCATTCATATTCTTCATATTAATGGTTAATGTTTTGATTTCATGATGTTTATGAAACCAATTTCTCTTTCATGAGTTATATGATTTTGAAACCCGCTTCATTTCATGGGTGGTGATTATAAGACCAAACTATTTTCCATATGTAATGACATGATTAAATGTTCAGGATACCTATCTCATTTCATGGGTTACAATATGATTATTTTTTATAATCATGTGGAACTCATATGTATGATTTTATTATGTATTGGGTTGGATATATATATATATACATCCAATACATTGGCTAATGATGGATGAATCATGAGTATATATGTTATGTGTAAACCTGATTTCATGTTTAAAATGCTATGTGTAACCTTGGTTACATGTTCACAATGTTTTGAATTTACCTGTTTGCAATCCCATAAGTTAATGCGTGAACCTAATTATATGTTCACAATGTTATAAGTGAACCTTATTACATGTTCACAATGTTATGCATGGACCTGGTATCATGTCTATAAGTTTATGCATGAACTTGATTGCATGTTCACAATGTTATTAAAGAACCTTATTACATGTTAAAAATGTTATTAATGGAACTAATTTCATGTTCATAAAGTTATGCATGAACCTAATTACATGTTCACAATGTTATCCATAGACCTAGTTTCATGTCAATAAAGTTATGTGTGGACCTAATTACACATTCAAAATTTTATTCATGGACTTAGTTGCATTTCTATAAGCTGTTGTGGTGGCCTGATTTTTGGTCCTTAAATTAATGAGTGAACCTATTTCTTCTTATACATGTTCACAACATTATAAAATAATGTGCATTCCATAAATTCCATGTCTTATTCCGATGTTATGCTTTCCTAAATTATTATCTTAATTATCTTATAATACATATCTTATGAATTTCTAGACTTTATTATAATATCTAATATGTATGGTATGATCTTCAAATGTTATGATTAGGTTCCATACCATTCTGTTCATGTTATGCTTATGAATTTCAATTATTTACCCTTATTGAACATCTAAGATCATCCCTCTATTATGTTTCCTTTCCCCAAGTTACAAATAAAGGTTTTAGGAATAAGTACTAAAGGTGGATATATTTATGGGATATTTTTAAGATCTTTCACCAGGATGAAAGATTTTGTTTCCACGTTTACAAAGACAGCAAACTACTACGGTCCTCATGAATGTATTTTTGTAATATTCTGACTATTAATTTAAAACTATTTAATATATATTTATGTTAATCCTTGGTCTCTATATGAAACCAATCCCACACATAAGCTTATGGTCATGAAACTAGGTCCACAGATAAACTCATGGAAATTAAAGGTTAATCTGTGTATAAAATTATGAACATGAAAATGGGTTCTGGCATAACATAATTAACTCATTTTTAATCTATCTATACCCAATGCATTGGAGGGAAATATAATTCCATGACTACTCATCACATAATTAAAATAATACACATGTCTACAATAAGATGATAAAATATTCATCATATCCTAATCCATGAAAAGGAAATGGGCTCCATAAAAATTTAATTAGAACATAACCCATGGAAAAGAAATGGGGTTCATTGACATCTTTTCACTTCATCATAGCATAACTCATGGAAAAGAAATGAGTTTTATAAATATATTATCATTATAATCATAAACCATCTAGAGAAATAATAATGATGCTATAATTTGATCATATCCCTATTAAAACATAATTAACATCAAAGGATTACAACATATATGGAAAATTCCTTCAAAATATCACTTAGAATATTTTTCAAGGAAAATTCCCTTTTCTTTGTAAAATTACTTATTTAAGAACTAATTTTTTTCAAATATTTAGGAAAAAATTTTATTTTAAAATAAACTTGAATTTGTTTATAAGATTTAAATAATTGAGTTTTTACGACATTGGAAATTTTTTTATTTTCATATAAGTTAAAAGAAAACATTCTTTTCACACTTGTAAATAATTAAAAAGTACCTAATTCAAAAAATAACAAGATTGATTATTTAATTTTTTTTAAAATAGTATCATGGGTAAAATGAATTTAAAATTTCATAAGATAATATTAAAAACATTCTTGAGAACATTTTTAGAAAAAAAGGATATTTCAAAAAATGGAATTTATACTTAATAGAGAAATAAAGTCAGTTTTCCTTAAAAATATTATTTTGGTATCTTGATTACTTAAAGGGAATAAAATGAAAAGATAAATTTTAATTTATATAATAAATCAATTAAAATAAAATTAACAAGTTTATTGATCAGTATACCATATGATTTTATAATCATAACCTAATTATAAATAATCTTGATAAATAATGAGATTGTAACATAAAAACTATATCACTTTGGTAACTTTTGAATCATAAGCCCCATGAAAGAATAATATAAAATTAAACTTCAAATATAATTAAAATGAGTATATTAATGATATATCAGGTCAAAATAGATATATAAGCACTTCGTAAAATAATATTGGTATATATCATAACATATTTCACAAATAAGACAATTTGAAAAGATAAACCCTTACTATAAGTCCCATATTTCTTTGTCTCCATTCAAAACTCATTTAAAATAAATATTGATTTAATATACATGTATTAAATAAAATATAATGGCCCATAATTTACATACATAGATATTACTTCAAAATTGAATAATATTCATCAAAAAACATAACAAAACCATTCTAGGATCGTATAGGTTTAGTGTATTTAGAAATTGGGGAACATAAACGACTGGTTCATAAGACATCTACATTTTCTTCTGCTTATTTTATCATAAGTGGTCGAAATTTTGTAATATATTAATTAATACCCATATTCATAACCTAGGGAAAAGAAAAATAGTAAAGGGTGAGATTAGATGCTCAGAATGGGTAAACAATGAAGATATCAGTCATATCATAATCATAAGACATAAGAACATAACATTTTAAAATCTTATCCTACACATGAAAGATCATGATATCATGTCATGTGTAAAATCATAAAAGTTCATAAAGAATAAATGAACATATTCCCAATAGTAATAATATAAGACAAGGAATTTCTGAAATACACATAAGAATAGAAAATAATTTCATAATAGTCAAGGTTTTTTTCCAAGACCATCATAGTGGACAAAGTCCAACATTGAACCGAATTCACTCCTAATTCTAGCCCTGTATTACTGAACCAAGATCATTTCCCATTGCATTTTAGTCTATATCATGAGATATAAATCTTTATCCAATTCATTTGAGTGAGATATAGGTCCCACCCGTATCATAATGTAATCATTGTTACATGTTCGACAAAAAAATAAATCATTTATCATAACATAACCCAAATTATAAAATGAGTTTCTTAAACATCATTCCATCATGAAATAATCCATCTCAAAAAATAGATTTCATAAAAAAATTAAATCATAAAAAAGTAAAATCATAGGTATAATTGGGATAATTTAATTAAAATGTAAACCTGTTAACTAATTCCATCTTAGATGGAAAATAAATTTTATTGAACACTTTAAAGTTAATTTTTGAGGAAAATATAATTTTTTCTACAAAAATGTTTTATTTTAACAAAATGAAACAAAATTTTAAAAGAAAAGAATTTATTTTAAAATAACCTTGAAATATCGTAATGGAATATTAATGGAAATAAGACATTATGAAAAATATAAAAATCCATTTATTCCTTATAATTTAAAAGAAAGCATTCTTCTTATACCTTTTTAGATAAGTCAAAAAGTACCTTGTTTCAAAAATGAAAAAAGATTCATTTCATGCTTCTTAATAAAAATTTCCCAATGCTTAAATTTTACTTATAAAAATTTTATAAAACTAGAAATAATATTTGGTAATACATATTTAGGAAACATGGATAGGGATGATAAATATACCCAAGTAAATACTTACGTATAACAATCTCAGTAATAATAAGATTGAAAACTTATCCCCTACCTAAGGTTTGATATCCTTAGTATGTATCCAAACCTCCTATATAATGATTTAAATAATTTAATTGATTTATTCTATAATAATATTCATTTTTATATTATAATATATTATCTTATTTTAATCCATTTGTTAATAACATTATTACTTGTTATTCAGGTATTAACGACTTTATTTTATAATTCATGTTTTATTGAATAAGTTATAGTTATCCATTTTAGGTCATCATTATACCATTTTAAAATGGTATTAACATAATATATTTAATATTTATTCATTATATACATTTATATTACCATTAAGAAATGGATATCATGTATAATTAATCGTATCACATCATGGAGATGATAACCCGTACGTATGCACGAGTGACAATATCATTCCCATAATTGTGAAATGGTATGTAAATTGATGGTATATATTTTATTTAATAATACATATAATTTTATAAGAATAATTTATAGTAATTGTTTCCATCATTTCACCCATCGATGTAAGGTGGTGGTGAAATAGAGTTGACACCATAGTGTGGAGATGGTAAGTCGTACGTACACACGCGTAGTGATTTCATTTTTCGTAGGATGGATAGAAGGTGGAAAATGATTGTTACATAATCAAAATAACATCTATAAATATAATTTATACAATATTTATTACTTTATAAAGTAATCAACTCATGAAGTGGATTTAGAAGAAGAAAGAAGTTTGAAAGAATCAGTAGTGGAGATTACCTCTTCTTCGATGTGCTCCCTCTAGATTTCCTCTAAAAGCACTATAGTTGGTATTTGGAGAAGAACATAACCTCTAGAATATTACTAGGGAATTTTGGATTGAAAATGGTAGGTTATAGACAAGATTTAAGGCTAAATGAGTTCTTAAGAAATGAGGGAGGAGGTTCCCTTTTATAATTGAGGCGAGGGGCACTTTTGGAATCTCCAAAAATATTAATTTATATTAAAACACATCAAAAAACCTCAAAAATGTCATATTTTATATGTTAATATGAGATAAGGATGTAAAAAAATAAACTTTAAAAAAATTTTCTATCAATTTAAACCTTATCATTTTAAATAACACTTAGTTATTCTATTTAATTTTTAACTAAAGTAACAAATATTTCAATATTGAAAGGGTGAAATATTTACTTATTTGATGTCAATTAGACTATAAATAAATAATTTAAAGCATTTTAGACCATATAATAATTATTCTATATTTTGAAAAATGTTTTATGATTTTTTATATAATTTAATAATACATTATTTTGATAAAAGAACAATAGTGTCAATTTTGACACTATTCAAATCATTGATTTTTTAAAATATGAATATAATAATTTAAATCCAAAAAAATGAATTTTATAATATTAATAAGAGGTCAAGGAAATTTATAAAATTATTTGGATATATGAATTATCCCAAATTTTATTTATTTTAATATTTTTAATAACATTTATATGTTATCTCTATTAAGAAAATAATTACCACATATATATTGTGTAATTATTTAATATAAATATTTATTGCATAAAAATTAAAAATAAAATACTATGAAGAATATAAGTCCTATATATTTCATAAAAACACTTATATTAGAATATATATTATAAAAATTCCCATATTAAAAAATTTATATTTATTAAAACATGAATGTGACAACTTTAACATCACTTTAAATAAAATATTATAAGTTTCATAATAATTAAAATATAGATCCAAATGGTCCATAAATCTAATATTAAATGATTATGGTCGATATATACTTTCAAAATAAGATTTTTTCATGTGTTTGGGTATTTTAATGGTTATTATCATTTTAATAAAAATTATTTTATTGATTTCTCATCAATTAAATAATTTCCGCATCATCAATGTATAAGCCTTTAAAGAAATTATTTATTTTCAAAAAAACTAAAAATAATTTACAATGATAAATAAAACATTTTATCTTTAAAATGATTATTTATAGTTTAATTTATCTTTCATAAAACCATATATTAAAAATGATATAGATTTTAAATTTTGAGTAAGGCACATTTAACGTTTCCGTAAATAAAATATATTAAATGTGCTTATATTATCCAAGTGGGTCCAAAGGAAAAAATATCGACCAAAGTGTGATTTAGGTCAAAACACATTAATCTCATTATATTAAGTCATTTTTAGGCTAATTTTATAATAATATTTTCATCTTTAATTACCTTATTTACCTTTTTATCATCATAAATAAAAATATACAAAAGTGACTATTTATACAGCCCAAAAAATAAAAGTACCCTATTTACATAATTTGGACCCAATGATTCAAAATATAGAATAATTTTTTCAAAATTAAAAACATATAAATTTTAGGTATTAATTGATAATTAATCACATTTTTAGAATGAGAAATTATGTGTTAAAAGTTAAAACATCGAAAAAAATTGAAATGCTTTTACATATGAATTTAATGTAAAATTAATGATAATTACCTACATTACATTAAATTATAAAAATAAATTCTATTATAATTTAATTTTATTTAATAATATATTTTAATTATATTAATTATTTCCATGAAAATATTTTATTTCTATTAAAATTTAGTATTTTTTACTATTTATCAAAACTAGAATGATATCTGAAAAATATAAAAAATTCATCCAAAGTAAATTTTTATATCCTTATTCTAAAGAAGAAGTTTATTTTTTCATATAAAATTTTTTAATGTGTCAAAATTTAAATTTTAAATGGATTCTCTCTTAAAATCTGATAAAATTTCCCCTTCTGAAAAGTATAGGTTTTATATAAAAAATTAGGATTATTCATACTCTATGACTAAAATATCAATTGAATGAATAAAAAAAATATTTTATTAAATATATAACCTAAATATTTCATTAATTTTATTTATTAATTTTCATTCATTTTATTTATTAATATAAATAAATATATATTTCCTTTACATTTATTAGGTATATATTTTTCATAAATAATTGGTAGCCTAATAATTAACCATACATTTTCATAAGTTAGTTATATTTATTCCTTCTAACATAACTACTAGGTTATAGTGGTTATTTTATTATAATGGTGTCTTGGGGTTTATTTAAACTCATGATTGCGTGAAATGAATTATATTGAATAGTTAAAATTATTTAAAGAATGTATTTCATAAAAAAATCAAGGTGTTATATTCTACCCCCCTTAAATTGAATTTCACAGTAGAAATTCATCACTTGGATATAAATAAATGAGGGTACCTCTGCCTCATCACATCCTCATGTTCCCATATAGATTCCTCAAATTGGTGGTTCTACCATAAAACTTTAAATATATGAGTGATTTTGTTTCATAGAACTTTTTCACTACAATATATAATCCTTATCGGCTGTTCTTCATGAGAAAGATCTGGTTCCAGTTGTAAAACTTATGAGTTTAGTATATGTGAAGGTTTAGGTATGTACATTCTCAAGAGATATACATGGAACACATCATGAACATGAGGGAGATTTGGTGGAATTACCAATATATAAGCTATATTCTTAACATGATCAAAAAATTTAAAAGGACCGATATACCTAGGGCTCAGCTTGAACTTCTTTCCAAATATCATTACTCTATTATAGGGAGAAATTTATAGGAACGCATTTTCACCCACTTCAAATACTATATATTTTCATCGATTGTTAGCATAACTTTTTTTTCTGACTCTAAGTGGTTCTTATGTGTTGTTGAATATATCTGACCTTCTCTTCCATTTTATCATCAAGATCAGGTCCTTATAGATTTATTTCCCCAACTTCATCCCAAAATTTTTGAGTTCTACACTTATTTATATATTGGTATTTATAAGGAGCCATCTGAATACTGGACTAAAAGATACTATTGTACGAAAATGACACCAAAGGTAAGTGTTGATCCCAACCACCATTGAAATATATATAGAATGCTCTCAACATGTCTTCTAGAGTTTTAATTGCACTCTATATAAGGATATGACCTTTAAACATTACTTAATATTGAATATTTGTCAAGAAAATACATTATTAAACATTTGGGATATTTTTGGATTTATATTTTTAGGTAATTAGGATATAAAACATACATAACATCTCATTATCATACATGTGGATACAAGTAAAACAATATCGAATTTTTTCAAAATATAAAACTTTTCAAATAAAACATAATATCTTTGAAAATTCTTCACGACATATAAATTTCTTTCCTTCTTTCTCTTAAACATATTTATAACCTATGAAAAAATTTAAAAACTTAGTATGTTCGCCCAAAGTGTTGTAAGGGATATAAGAAAAGAAATCATTAGTCAAGTGATAACATAAAGCCAATAAAACACATTTTACGAAAAATCATTAACATGCATAGAAAAATCATGAAGGTTCCTTGGGAAATATTTACCATATCACTCTTAAATTCACCCTGACACATAGAATAAAATTTTGTTCAACTTCCATCTTTAGAGTACCCAATGCGTTGGAGAGCTATAATGGGGATCACCTGTAAAATCTTGAGCTATAATGGGCACAACCCAAAATATCTTGAGATATAATGGGGATAAACCATAATATATTGTGCTATAATAGACTCAAAAAAAACATAAATAATGTGCAAGGAACATATAATTAAACAACACTTCATAACACATTTACACCCTTGAGAAAAACACACTCACATTTCAAAATACCTTTTTTTTGTAAAAATCACTCTTAGAGCATAAAAACTGCACACAAAAATTAAGAATGATTATTATTAAAAAATAACTATAAAACACAAAATGGAAACACTATATCATTAAAAATCATGAAATAATAAGATAACACTTATGACCTAAAAAAAGAACAATCTCTCTGGATTTCATAAAGAAGACATCCAAAATGATTTTAAGAGGAATGTCCATTACAAATACCATAAGATTTAATAGAGAATTGATTAAATGAGGGGAATACATATATATACTATAAATACACATAATAAAACCTAATATAACCAAATTAAATTTCAAAAATCCTCTTATCATGATAAAAAAACATTGAAGTTGAAAGTTAACCCAAATAATGTAAAATGGGTTTATAATTCACTTACGAAATTTTGATGTGGTAACGAGTGTACATGAGAGGAATTAATGATAGAGAAACGGGTCTCACATCATTAATACATAATAAAAAAGTATGGGGGAGGTGTGAAAATATACCCCATCCTTATGAATTAAAAAAAGTAAAAGAGCACAACATAGAGGTGATTCTTGAATAAAAGCGAGAAAGAGAGGATCCCTTACCTCGGGTTAAACTTCCTTCAAATGTGTTTAAACCTCCAATATGAAGGTTAAAATAGTGTTATTAATATTTTATAGAGACATATTCATGTTTATAACACCCTTTATGATCATTTTATATCATCATTTCATGCATTAATTAATAATATTTTGTTAATTCCATTGTTTTTGGGTGCATTCTTCACATGGTTTCCATGATCAGTTCATGATGGATATTCATGTGGATTGGTAGTGAAACTCTAGAATTAGAATGGAATGGTATTTAAATATATCTAGAACAAAAAATTATACCATTTATCATTTTTAATTATTACATGAGAATGATTCATAAGTTAAAACATTATTGATATTTGTTTAGGTCATTTTGTCAATTCTTCGATCATAATGAACTCATTTTGTTTTATAAATTAATTACATGTTTAAAAAATTATTATAGAATATTATATAAGATGTGATACATAAATTATAGTTTGGTAAAACCAAAAAAATGTTCTCATTACCATTCTTGGAGGAAGTAAAATAAATTTAAATCACATCATCCATGATGTCGGTAAATCGACACATCACATACAATGTTTTAATTTCTAGAATAAGTGGGAGAGGAGAGAAAGTATAATGGTAAATATTCCATAAACATGATCGAATATAGAATATATATGAAACTGGATCATTCATTCCACTTGGATATGGGGAGGTGAGGAAAGAAGAATAATAGAAAAGAAAACAAAAAGAAAAGAAAGAAAACAAAAGGGGATGTTTACCTCTTGATTTATTCTCTATGAGATCCTACTTAAGGCCCTTTGTTTTGGCCTTTTGGTGAGACTAGAAGGTCTTGGACTTGGGGAAGGGTCTTTAGAGGAGTATTATTCAGAACTTAGGGAAGGATTAAGGCATTAGAGGTGTGGGAGGAAGAGGCACTAGTAGAAAAATACCCTATACCAATGGTTTGAAACCATTGTTATAGGCCTCCAAACCGTTAGTATATCCTATACCAATGGTTTAGAGAACTATGGCCATGTAAGTTGTGGGGATAGGTCTATACCAACAGTTTTCCCAAAACCGTTGGTATAGACCTATACCAACAGTTTTCAAAACAATTGGTATAAGTAATATGAAAAATCTATACCAACGGTTCCATAAAACCATTGGTATATTTATTTCAAAAAAGAAGCATTCAGTGGTTTTTGATCCCAGTAGCTTTAGTTTATGATTGAATGACCTAAACACTAACCTAACTTGACTTTTGTGAACATAATTTTATAAATATATATATGTATTATCCTAAATATTTTAAATTTTGATTTATTTATTGATCTTTTTAAGGAGATTCAATAAAAAATACATGTAACTATACCAACGGTTCTCAAAACCATTGGTATAGACCTATACCAATGGTTTTGAGAACCGTTGGTATAGATTATTTGATTTTGGGACCTATACTGATGGTTTTAGACAAACCATTGGTATAAGGGGAACCTATTCCAATGGTTTGGGGGAAACCGTTGGTATAGGGTCTCTATTATGGACCTATACCAATTGTTTGGATAAAACTATTGGCATATGTCCATATAAGTGACCTATACCAACAGGTTGTCCAAAACCATTGTTATATGTCCAATCTAGTGAACTATACCAATAGTTTTGGCCAAACTATTGGTATAGGTCCATATAAGTGAACTATACCAATAGTTTTCCCAAAACCGTTGGTATAGATCTTATTTCCAGTAGTGAGGGGGAAATGGGTGGTATTTATAGTGGAGGAGAGGAGGAGTTTCCCCTTATTTTAAACATTAGTTTAATATTATTGCCCAAGACTATAAATAGCCTTATTTTATTTGAAAAAATAGTAAATAGATCATGTGAGTTTGAACCAAGTGTGATTACATCATCCATGATGTAAAAGATAGAGTATTTAACTGATAATTTATATATACGGTATTATACCGTATTTCACTATTCATAAAAATTCAAGTATTTTAGAAAAATACCAAAAATTCACCCTAAACATTTTTCAACATGTAGAATTAAAAAATGGACTATATTTTTTAAAATTAATTTTCTAAATATGATTACTTTAATTTTTAAATAAAATAACATTTTCTTCCAAAAATAACAATTTTAAACCATTTATTTACTTACTCCAAGATATGGGTATATCGTGACTTCAATTAAATATTATATTTGTACTATCATAGGTGAGGTTACCATTCATAAGGGTATTTTACTATTCATTAGGGTAACATTTCTATTCATAAGGGTTTTTTACTATTCACCAAAAAATTAAGTTGGTCTTATCAGACTCTAAATAACTCACTGATCGCAACTGTGTATGTCTGTTTTTCGAAAATCAAAATGTAGAAGGAACAAAATTATTTTTAAAGGCTAGTTATAAGTATCTACATAAAACAATGTTTCATGCATTTCAATTTTTTTTAAAACCTTGGGATGTTACACTCTAAAACTAAATGACTATCTGAGGATGATAATAAGTGCTGAAACTTAACTCTATATCCAGATCCTACTAAAGACATCACCAGAACACTAAGGTAAAACTCAAATCCCAAATAGATATAATGGAAAGTGGTACTACATTCCATCTTACCACTTAATTTATATCTATCAAGGTAATCTGATCAAGATAGAAATAATCTCTAATATCAATGAAGTATTCCAACATTGTATGGTGATCATCTATAACCAAGATAGAATTAAGTTCTTTAGATGTTTTGGGAAGTCTGATGATAAATTCCATAATTATGTTTTCCCATTTCCATTATAGTATAGGTAATGGTTGTAAAATACCCTTAAACATACATATATCATCATTAACTTTCTTACAACCAAGAACTGAGAGTCATATTCAGCAACATCTCTTTTCATGCCATTCCACCAGAAATACTCTTCAGGTCCCTATATGTATTTTTTCTTCCAGGATGAATTGATAATGAAGAACTATGAACCTCATAAAATAGTTCCTTCTCTAATTATGGAATGGTAACAATACAAAATTGATTCCTAAACATTATTATTCCATCATAATCAAGGTTGAATTCAGGAACATTTCTCACTTTGATATGTAGCTCTACATCTTCCTTCTATGCCTCCATAATATTCACTTTTATAGATAGTTAAAAATTCATTTGAGAAATATAATATTTCCCCTATTACTTTAAAATTTCAAGATCCATCCTTAAAAAATCCATAAGTATTGGATCTTTGTTTATCCTCATAATTGATAGGGTAGCATGGTTCTTTCGACTCAAAGCATCAACCACCTTGTTCGATTTCCCATGGTGGTAATTTATTGAGAAGTAAATATCTTCAATCAAATTAAACCATCTTCTTTGTCACATATTCAACACCTTTTGTGTAAAAATATTAATTAAAATTTTATGATCTATAAAAATAAAACACCTTTCACCATAATTATAATGCCTCCAAATCTTTAATTCAAATATTACCATAGAAAACTCCAAATCACGAGTTGGGTAAATTTTCTAGGGGATTTTTAATTGTAGCAAGGAATAAGATATCACCCTATAATTTTGCATGAGAAAAAATCTCTTCCCTTTCTTGGATTCATCACTATTTATCACAATCCTTTCCCCACCACAAGGTAGTGTGAGCACAGGTGCAATGGCTAGCTTTATTTTAACTCATTGGAAATATCTTCACATTGCACTATCCACACGAAATTAACTCCTTTACGAATAAACTTGGTAAGTGGATTAGTTATTTGTGAAAAATAATTCACAATACATTGATAATATCCATCCAAACCAAGAAAAATTTAGATGTCAATTACCATTATTAGTCTTGGAATACTTTTGATAACTTATATTTTTTCTGGATCCATATATATCCCCTCTCTTGAGATTATGTGACCAAAAAATGAAACTTTATGTAGCCAAAATTCACACATGGTAAATTTTTCACAAATCTTATCCTTTATTAGTGTTTTTAGTATAATTCTCAAGTGAACTTCATGCTCTTCCTTTCTCTTCATTTAAAACAAAAAATAAACTATAAAGATTACAAAAAATTGATCAATATAGTCTCTAAATGCTATATTCATTAGATGCATGAAGATAGTGTGGGAATTACTAAGACCAAAAGACATCACTATAAATTCCTAGTGTCCATACACTATATAGAATGTCGTATTTGGTATATCCTCTTCTTTACCCCTAATTGATGATATATTGAATGAAGATAAATTATGGAAAATTATTGAGCTCCATGTAGGTGGTTGATTAAATCATCAATGCGGGGAAGATGATATTTGTTCTTGATATTGATCTTGTTAAGTTCTTGCTAATCAATTAAAAGTCTCATTGATCCATATTTCTATATAACAAACAAAATGAGTTTACCCCATGGTGATGTAATAGGGCATATGAACCAATTTTAAAGATTCTATTAGAGTTTATTATTCAATTCCTATAACTCATTTGGGTCCATTCTATATGGTGTCTTGGAATTCGGCATATCACCCAGTATGAGTTCTATTGAAAACTCAACTTCACAATTTAGTGGTAAACCTAATAATTTTTCTGGAAAGACAACATCAAAATCCCATACAATAAGGTTATTATAAATGGTGAGTATTTCCCAACAATTTGAGATATATAACCTTAATTTATAGAAACCAAGACCCATAATATGGAAGAAATTTCCAATGGAAGGTCATATTAATCCTTGCAGTGATAGATGATCATAGATTGATCTGGAATATAAAATATGACTTCCCTTCTATGGAAATTGATATGATCTCTATATAGATAAAGCTAATCCATGCCAAGAATTACATAAAAGTACACTAAAGGAAGGATTAAAATATTTTCAAGAAGTACCATCCCACAAACTTCAATTGGAGAAGAATTATAAACTTTTGATGTGATTGTAGTGCCCTTAAGAGTTTTCATAACTAAATCAACATCTAATTGTTAAGGTAACATATAAATAGCCTTATAATATTCATCCTAAATAAAAGATTTGGAGGATATAAAATCAAATAAAACATTTTCTACTTTAGAGTGGATGGTAAATATACCTTTCACCACTTTATTATCATACTCCACATCTCCGATAGTGATCACATGTGATTTTACTTTGCCTTTGGCCCTAAGAGTTTTCCGAAATCAATCATCATCGATAACTCTTGGATTAGGGAATTTGGTTTCATAATGACCCATTTACTTATAATTTAAGCATTTAACTGTGGGATGTTCATTCTGTGTATCCTATTATAAATTCCCACCATTAGAAATTTTTTCCCATCACTTTAGTAATCAACTGCCTGATGACCCTCTCTTCCACACGTAAAATAATTTCTTGTCCCTTTAAGACAATTTACTCCATGTTTCATTACACACTATGATCATAAGGTAAACTAGTTTTATTTCCAGTGTGGTTTTTATATTTTTACTTGAATTCCATTTTTCTATTCTTATCAAACTCATAAGACTAATGGGTTACACCAATATCGATCTCAACCTTGAGAGCACATAAAATTATTTCCTCATTGTTATTGAAGTCCCTAATGGATAATTCCATTTAGAGGATTGGTTTTGATCCACTAAATAAATGATTAATTTTACTCTTAAGTTTGATAATAATTCTATAATCATACATTACAAGTCTTGTAAAAGTTTCTTCATAGGCACTAACAGATTCGTCATCCTTTTGATTAATCTCAAGGAACTCCTCTATATTTGTTCGAAGAATAAAAGGAAAATACCTATCAAAAAATAAGTTCTTGAACTCATCCCATTCTATAGAGTCAATTTCATCTATTTACCTTGTATTTTTGTTTATATTCCACCATTGATCAACTACACCTTTCAAAAAATAAACTACCACGATGAATTTATCATGTTATGAACATTGGAGAACTGAAAAAATCTTTTCAGTGGTATAGATCCATTTTTCATCCACTAGTGGATTAGAATACCCACTGAAAGAATGTGGACACTTCCTCATGAAGGAATCAACAAAGTTTTGTTCCCTACTTTTATAGTTTTGAAGTCTTACATTATTCATAGATTAAAAATGTTATGTGATCATTTCAAACAAACTTTGCAGTCCAGCTCCCATAAAATTTATTTTCATAGGAGGAAAATTCTTTCATTTCCCTTTACATTCTGCATTAACACCATTCCTTTGAGTTCCATCCATTTACTAAAGCTAAGAAGAATAGTGTGAGAAACACTAATGATAATTGGAAAATAACATAATCAATAATAAAATTTCAATTTAAGAAAATTTAGGTTTTATCTTAAGTTATTCATGATCATTTCTAAAACACTTGGATTGTAACATATACTTTGAAATATCCTTAGGGTTCTTAATAAGGGTTTCTCATTCTAGTTTCCAAAGGTTAACTATAACTTTTCTCTAATAAAAACTATAATGAACCATAATTTACTTACATAGATATTAAATAAAAATTGAATAATATTCATTAAAAAACACAAAAAAACCATCTTAGGACCGTATATGTTTATTTTATTTTAAATTTGGGAAACATAAACAACTGGTTCATAATAAATCAACATTATCTCCCACTTATTTCTTCATTATTAGACCCGTTTTTGGAATATCTTACTTAATACATTTCTTCAAAAATTGGGAAAAAGAAACATAATAAAGGGTGAACTCAGAAACTCATTAAGGGTAAAAAAGGGGATATCTGTTATATCATAATCATAATACATAAGAACATATAATTTGAAAATCACATCCTTCATATGAAGTATCATGATATCATGCCATTGGATAAATCATAAAAGATCATAAAAAATCAATGAACATATTCCCAATTGTCATGACATAAGACATAGAATTTGTGACATACACATTACCATAGAGAATTATTTCATATTAGTTAAGGCTCATTAGTAAGACAATCATAGTAGACAAATACCATTACTAAACCAATTTTACTCCTTATTCCAGCCCTGTATTACTAAACCAAGATCATTTCCCATTACACTCATGTATAACTCAAGAGATATAAATATATACCAAATTAATTTGAGAGAGATATAGGTCTCACCCATCTCATAATGAAATCATTATTACATGGTCCACAAAAACATAAATCATTCATCATAACATAACCTAAAGAATAAAACGGGTTTCTTTAACATCATTCCATCATAACATAATCAATGTAAAACAAATGGATTTCAAAAATAGAATTCCATCATAAACACAATAAAATAATAGGAATAATAGGGATATTATTATTGAAATGTAACCTTATTAAATAATTCCATCTTACATGGAAAATAATTTTTATAGAACAATTGAAATTAATTTTTGAGGAAAATAACCTTTCTTTTTCAAAAACATTTTCTTTTTCTAAAAATTCCATGAAATTTTATAAGAAATGGATTTACCTGAAAATAACCTTGAAATATAGTAAAATAATATTCATGGAAATAAGAAATAATAGAAAATATAAAAATATATTCATGTTGTATAAGTTTAAAGAAAAAATTTATCTCATACTTTTTTCAAATAAGTGAAAAAGTACATCGTATTGAAAATGAAAAAATATTCCTATCATACCGTTTAAGAAAAATTCCCCAAGGGTGAAATTGAATTTAAAAAACTGTATAAAAATAGAAATAATATTTTGGAATACATATTTTGGAAGCATAGACATGGATGATAAATATACCCCAATAAATACTTACATATAAACAATCTCGGGTAATAATCAAATTGTGAAATTATCACTTACCTTAGGTTTGATATCCTTTATATGTATTTGAACCTAATGTATAATAATTTAAATAATTTTATTGGATAATTCCTTAATCATAGTAATTTTTAAGATATAATATATGATCATATTATCACATGTTTGTTAATAACATTATTACTCATTATTTGGGTATTAACTGCTTCATTTTCTTATGCATATTTTGTTGTATAAGTTATAGTTCTCCTTATTTTGTCATATTTATATCATCAAAAAATGACATTAACACAATATATATCATTTTTATTCATTATATAAATTTATATAATCATTCCTTAATTGATATCATGTTGAATGAATCACATTGCACTGTGGGGATGTTGGGTTGTACGTACACACGAACTATGATATCATTCCCATAATTGTGAAATTGTATGGAATTGGATGACATATTTTTTTCCAGAACACATATAATTTTATAATGATAATTTATAGTTATTATTTACATAATTATATCCATCCATTTAATATGGTGGTGAAAAACAGATTACACCACGGTGTGGAGAGGGTAAGCCGTACGTACGCACACGTAGTGATTTCATTTTTTGTAAGATGGAAAAAAGGTGGAATATCATTGTTACATAATCATAATTAAATCTTAGTATATAATTGATACTTTATTTATTAATTTATAATGTAAAAAACTGATGAAGAGTAAGTATAATAAGAAATAAATCTAGAAGAATCAGTAGATGAGATTACCTCTTCTTCGACGTGCTCCCTCTACATATCTTCTTAAAGATCTAGAGTTGGTCTTTGGAGAAGACCAAAACCACTAAAATTCTACTAGGGAAGTTGATAATGAAAAATAGTAGGGGATAAAAAATATTTATGTCTTAATTATTGGTGAAAAAATAAAAGAGGAGGTTCACTTTTATAATTGATGTGATGGGAACTTTTGGAATCTACAAAAATATTAATTTATATAAAAATAAAAACAAACCCAAAGACAAATTTTTTTTCCTAATTTCGAAGATAAGATTATATAAGATTATAATATATTTAAGAAAAAAAATTTAGACACATTTTTCAATCAATTTAAACCTTAAAAGTTTAATTAACACTTAGTTATTCTATTTAATTTTTGGATAAGGGAACAAATATTTCAATATAAAAATGTTGAAACATTTACTTATTTGATGTAAATTAGACCCTAAGTAAATAATTTAGAACAATTTTGACTATATAATTATTATTATATAATTTTAAAAATGTTTTATGAATTTTTCAAATAATTTAATATTATATTATTTGAATAAACAAATAATATTGTCAATTTTGACACTATCAATCCATTGATTTTCAAAAATATAAAGATTATAAGTTAACTTCAAACAATTTTTTTCTCATATTACTAAGTGGTAAAGGTGATATTAAGAATTTTTGTATATATTAATTATCCAAAATTATATTTATTTTTATTATTTTTAAAAACATTTATTTTTTATCTTCATTCAGAAAATACTGACTACATCAGTGTTGTGTAATTATTTCATATACTTATTTGTGGAATAAAAATTGTAAAAATACTATAAAGAATATAAGTCCAATAGATTTCGTAAAAATACTTGTAGTAAAATATATCTTCTGGAAAGTCTACATAAAAATTTTGTATTTATTAAATCATGAATTTGAAAACTTTAACATCACTTTTAATAAAATATTATAATTATCATAATCCTTCCCATATAGTTTCAAATGGCCCATAACTCGAAAATTGGATGATTATGGTTGATATATAAAAGATAACTATGATTTGGTCACGTTTTGGGGTCTTTTAAGGGTTATTATCATTTAAAAAAAATATTTTATTGATTTCACATCAATTAAATTAATTATGAATCATTAATGTGTAAGACTTTAAGGAAATTATTTATTTCCTAAAAAATTAAAAAAAATTATAATTATAAAGAAAAAATTCTAGCTTTAAAATGTTTTTTATAGTCTAATTTATCTTCTGTATAACCTTGAATTAAAAATGATTTAGTTATTAAAATTTGAGTAATACATACTTAACATTTCTTTAAATAAAATATATTAAATGTCCTAATCTCTTCTAAGTTTCTCCAAAGCACAAAATTCCATCCCATGGGAGATTTAGGTTAAAAAAAACTAATTCAATTATATTAGTACAATTGTTAGGGTAATTTTATAATATTAATTTTACCTTTAATTACTCGATTACCTTTTTAGAATGACAATTTTTTTTATTAAATTTACTATTCATATGCCAAAAAAATTAAAGAAACCTATTTAAATAATTTAGACCCACTGATTAATAATATGTAATATATTTTTAAAAACTAAAAATACAGAAATTGCAGTAATTAATTTAAAATAAATTTCGTTGTCGGAAGGAGAAAATGAGTTTTAAAACATAAAACATTACAAAAGATTGAAATGTTTTTGCATATGAATCTAATGTAAAATTAATCCCAATGAAATAAATTAAATTAATTGATAATAATATATTCTATTTAGACATGAAAACCATTGAATAGTATAATTTAACCATATAAATTATTTCGACGAAAAAAGTTTTTTTCTATTAAAATTTAGTACATTTTTATTATTCATTAAAACATGAATGTTATCAGAAATTTATCAAATATTCATCCAAAGTAAATTTTTATATCCTACATATAAATATAAAGTTTATGTTTTCATATAAAAATTATTAATATTTCAAAATTTCAATTTAAAATGGGTTCACCATTAAAAGAAGATATAATTACCCCTTGTGAAAAATAAAGATTTTTATACATAAAATAGGGTTTATTCATAATCTATCACTAAAATATATATTGTATGAATATAAAAAATATTTTATTAAATATATAATATATATAATTCATTAATTTCATTTACTAATTGTAATTCACCTCATTTATTAATACAAAAATAAAAATATTTTCTTTACATTTATTTGGTATATATTTTTTATAAATAACTTCTAGCCAAAAAATTCACCATAAATTTTCATAAGTTTGTTATATTTATTTCCTCTAACATAATGGTTAGTTTATAATGGCCATTTTATAATAATGGAATTTTAGTTTCCATTTAAACTCACGATTGCTTGCAATAGTAGTTATTAAAGAATTAATATTATTTAAATAAAATATTTCATAAAAATATTTGAGTGTAACCTATAAATACTTATATATATATATACATCATACCATATATGATTTTTATATCATATTATCACCCATTTATTAACAATTCATTAATAAAGTCATTATTTTAGGTGATAACTGCTTGTTTTTCATGTATGTTTTGGTTGAACAACCTTGGTCTGTATAGATTGATTATAGTTACATTATCCACATAATATTAACCATGATATTAATATCATATATATTAGTTAATTATATATATATATATATGTTCATACATAATATTAAAATATATAAAACTGAATTATACCGTTCATGGAGACGTTAGGCCTCATGTATACATGAAAGTTTTGTCCATTTTCTGTTGGATGGAATGAAATAAAGGTAAATAATAATTAAAATTTATATAATTATAATAATATCATAAATAACATATATTTTTATTAAATACATCATTATAACATTCCATGTAATGTGGTGACAAAAATCAAATTACACAGCTATGTGGAGATAGTTAAACATATGTACATACGAGCGATGTTTTCACTTTCCGTATGATGAAAAGAAGGTGAATAATGGTTTTTACATCATAACAATAATAATTTAATATATTATATATATTTAATTCATTATTTTATAATGGATACCATGGATTTATAATATATTTAATAATAAATTGAATTGAAAATGCCCGGTTTAGTGTTATAAAACTTTATTGAGAACCTTATTTGGATTACACATTATGTTCAGAAGGGATGCTCTTTTGTAAATTAAAAAAAATATAGGATGTGGTGAAAAAATATAGTAACATATTATTATAGCGTATATATGATCTATAAGGATCATAAGGTTTGACTATGAGAGGAGAAAAGGTTCTCTTTTATATGTTAGGGGAGAGGCATTAATAGAATTACAAAGAAGATTAACATATAATTGGGACATTATCAAGATAAAAGATTAAAAATGGTCATTGATTCAAGGTGAAATAGATTAAGGTATACATATCATCAAAAACAGAAATTTTGATAGGGTTTGGTGTCATTTTAAACCTTATTTTGTTTGATTAACCCCTTTGTTAACTATTTTTAACCTTAACCATGCTAATAACTTTCTGAATATCAAAGGGTTATAATTTTATTTATAAGTCAAAAAATGGATCATAAATGGTGAAGGGATGGAATTTTAGATCACATATTTTCTACCATGTCCACTTTCATGATATTTTTAATTTTTAAATATTTTAAGAGAATATTATTTTATAAAATATCATTATTGTCATTTTTGAAACTATTCATTTAATTTAAAATTAAAGATAGAAATAAAAACATGAAATTAGAATATAATCCTTTAAAAAATGAATAATATTTTGTATTTACATAAAATAATTCATTTAATGAAATAATTTTCTTAAAATTAATTACTTTTAATATTTTTGAAATCAATTATTTTATTTTTCTATTAATTGAATAAATATTGTGTCGGTATTGCATATGTATTAAGTATTTATTAAATCACTAGAAATAGAAATAAATTTATATGATGAATAAATTTCATTTATATTTCAAATAAAAATTTATAACTCTAAATATCCCATTTTTATACTTAGGTAAAAATTTTAGAGATATTATTGTCATGAGAGTGACATTTTGTATTTATTATTTTCTTAAATTTATATAAAGGTCCTATTCAAAGGAATATAAAACCATATATATATATATATTTGAGAATTGGCTGGAAATTTCAAAACTAAAATCATAAAATATGATAAATTAAAGTGTCATATAAATTTTAAAGTATTGTAACAAAGTTTTAATCCTATTCTACCCATTTTACCCTTACTAGGGTGATAAAAAGTTATAATAGTTATTATTTATATTGTCCTAAAATATAAGGGTCTTATTATATCAATTTGAACATACTAATTCAAAATAATTAATCAATTTCTTAATATTTAATATCTATTAGATTTAAAAATTACATTTTATATAAATGTGAGAAACACAATGAAAACTAGTTTTCAGAAAAATGTGTTTTAAGCTGAAAAATAAACTTATATGAAAATCTTGAATATTTATGATAAAAATAGAATAAATTAGATTATTATAAATAAAATAGATCACATTAAACTTTAATATTAAATCAAAAATATAATTGGACTTTTAAATTACTTGATTTAATTAAAATAAATGGTAGTATTTTAAAAATCAATAATTTTCACTATTCATTAAAAAATCAATTATTTTATAAAAATCCCAAAATATCATATTACGTTAATTTTTGTATGGTGATTTAAAAAATTATGTTCATTTTATAAAATAAAATTTCTAACACTATCATAAATTAATTATAATTTCCAAATACAAAATGAAAAAATTGTTTTTGAAGAAAATTCATTTTGAGGCATAAAATGACTTAAATAAAAATTGTGTGCATTTTACCTAAGAATTAAGAAATAAATTTTTATCAAGTAATAAAATTATAAATTTATTTCATAATACTTTTATATTCACAGCCTATAATTAAATGAGTAGGTTATAATCATATTTTTATGAAATATCACAATTTTCTTAAAGTTAACTGTTTCATGTTAAGGAAGCTATCGAGCTTATTATTATTTTATCTAAATTATTGGGTGTTATATTCTCATATCCTTAAATAAATTATACCCTATAAATTTTCTCTTTGTATTCAATAATATAATATTTGAACATATATTTATTAAAAACCCACATTGTACTGGGGGATAACAAAACTTATTTTGAAAAGGGGAAGTGGGAAACATACAAGCTATCTAAATTAATACATAATTTGGTTCCCAGATATTGAAAAAGTTGATGGGAAGTTAAATTATATACATGGAGGAAAAAAAGTAAAACCCATGTAATAATATATAGTGATAGAGAACATGATCATCAGAAAGTGAAAGACCACAAATGCATAAATTTTTGATGGGTGAAAATACCATAGAGTCCTCAAAAAATAAGGTAAAAGTATAAAATTTTATTTCACGATCATTTTTATAAAGTTAATGTATAATATTAACATCAAGATAAGTAACACAATAAAATATACCTACTTGACTTATTTTTATATCATAACAACTATTTCATCCTTTGGTTGTTCTTCAATCAATTTCCAATTCATTTCTTACTCCCAGAAATGAATATCCAAGATGAATTTTTCATACATGAAGAAATAAAATTAACTTTTAACCTATAATAATATCCATAAAAGAATAAAAAATCATTCCTATTGCATCTATATATTTACTAAAACCTAAATTATTATCATAATTTATACAATCCGATATTTCATACTTTAACCTCAAACAATAATATTCAATGTTCAACTTCAAACATTCCATAAATAGTCAACCATAACACCCTTCCAAAATATATCTGAAAAAAATTCATAATCTAAAAAATATATATAAATAAGGTTACTAAATTCCCAAAATCAACATAACATTAATCCACTAAACAATATAAATTATCTCTAAATTTCACATACAAACTATGTGAATAAATAGATCATATATTCACCTAAAACATGAAAATAAACTAAATTACTACAAAATCTCAATGAAATAATGCATGATTCCAATAATTAACTATCTCCTCATCATATATTATCAAATATCTTTTAAAAATTCTAAAAATATTTTAAATCCATAAATGATAACATAGAATACTTTTTCATTAAATGAGTAATTGGTTCTATGGACACCAGGACCATTCAAAAAATTCTTAAAAATCTTTAATTAAAAACTACTATTGAACAATGATAAAATATTTATTGATTATTTTGACCTGAATAACAATGATAAAAATACTTATACAACATAATTCTAAAATTCCAATACATAAAACTTCAATAATTCCACTTCCTTTATAAACCATTAACTAAGATTCATCATCTTATTTATCAATACCATGTTCTTTTCATATGTCATTCGTAGTCTCTTAATCATAAATATAGAAAATATTACTTTTATATCCATACTTATACTATTTTGATAATTTCACTTAGGACATAAATTTTCATAATGTCCATATTTTATACATTTAAAGAATTCAACTGTTGATGATAACTTAAGGAAAACATTATTCTCATTCACTTCATTAAGAAAAAATATAATTTTTTCCTTAACAAATTATTTTTCTATGGTCTTTATTTTCCCTACCCAAACATATTCCCTTTTGTTTGAGACATTTCCCTGGGTTCTTATTCCATCATAGTTGATATGTAGAAAATTGAATTTTATTTTCACCATGGTCTTTATGAAACTCTAATTTTATCTTAATAGGTGTGTCAAGAATCTCACCCAAGTTGAGGTTATTAATCATTTAATGGGATAGATAATTTTTTTTAATAACATGTTTTAGTATTCTAGATCCTATTTAATTTGGTTTATCATATGGATAATCATTCCATTGTCTATCAAATTCAGTGTTATGATGAATCATTTGATGCTTGACTTCTTTTTTTGTAGGGTTCTCACTTCCCCCTAAAAGTGTTTGAAAATTAAAAAGTTAATTTGGATGAATACTTTTGGTTATGGACCTTGAATAAAACCCAAAAGGCATTATGTTAGAAATAATAATCATAGTGGTAAACAAAATAGTCATGAAGAATCAATTATAAGATACATAAATCATGACTAATTTTCAATATATGACACCAGAGGTTTTACCTAGGTTATCCATGATCATAATCTATTGGAATTCTCTAGGATGTTTTATGAAGAAAATATGAATTATCATAATGAAATCCCCCAATAGTGCCAAACCAGGTTCACAGTAAGGTAACTCTCACCATGCACAAGAATGATAGATGAGATATAATCAAAAAAATATTTTATTTTTTATTATCCCAAGTTGAAACTATTCCCAAAACCATTTCCACATGTAGTATCTAGATATGGATTTTTTTCTAGGAAAATAACACTTCTTTATTTACCATAACATAGGTCATTAAACTATACATTATATTATCTTTAGAGTCTTCACAAATATATTCTCATCCTGGTTTTTAAATCTTCACTAAATATTTCTCTGATAGTAACTACAAAAACCCATGATTAATATAATAAAAATATTCCATAATTTTAGATGAATATTCATAATATAACATTATTATCCATACAAAAACCATACAATTCAAGTCTCTCTAGAAACATGGATATATAAACAACTATTTTGTAAAATATTTACATCATCTACCACTTTGTTCTTTATAACTAGAACCCTTATGAGACACATCATACTTAAAAATTTTCTTCATAACCTGGGGAATGTAAAACATATTCAAGGGTGAGTATGAATTATTTGAAAGAGTAAATGAGGGAGATATCAAAGATCACATAATCATAACAAGAGAATAAGGGTAGGAGAACATGGGTTTAAAATTTGAAATCCATACCTTATATATCGTAGATCATAATCTTGTGTCAACGAATAAATCTTATCAGTTAATAATAAATAAATCATAATGAAATAAAAGAAAATGATATATGAGTGAATAACAATAGAATAATAATTTACAAAAAAATATAATCTTATAAAATTCTAACATTTATAAATAGAAACATTTTCACTCATTAAATTGAAGATATGAAATCAGGCCCTCACCTAAACTTATAAACATAAAACTATGTCCATAACTAAACTTATGAAAATTGAACTTGGTCTATGTATAAATTTATGAACATGAAATCCTTTTCTATAAATTAAATTGGAAACATGAAAATAGATTCACACATAACAACATTAACTCCTGAGTTTTCCATCTTTTCCCATTGCATTGAAGGGACATATAATTTTGGGGACACCCATCACATAATGAAAATCATAAATATATTGGTCAAAAGGTCATAATTTTTTTTAATATCTTAACTCATGAAAAGAAAATGGGGTTCAAAAAAATTTCATCATGTTATAACCCATGGAAAATAAATTTGTTTCATAAACATCATATCATTTTATTATTTCATAACCCATGGAAAATAAGCAGTATTCATAAAACTATTTTCATCATAATCCAAAATCATATAGAGAAAGATTAAGTATGGTATAATTGTATCATATACCCATAAGAACTTAAGAAACCTCAATGGTTGTCATGATATATGAAAAGTGCCTCTAAAATATCCGTTGGAAAATTTCTTGAGGGAAATGCCCTTTTCTCTTTAAAAACTCTTACTTAAAATATAGAAAATTATAATTTTTTTTGGTATTTTTAAAAAGGACATTGAAAAATTAAAAAGGAAGCTAAAAATCATTGGGCACTCATGATAGTATGAATTTCCTTTCATGTGTATAAGTTAAAAGAAATAATTCCTTTCACCCTTTTATAAAAAATACAAAACTACCTTATTTGAAAAATGATAAGAAGGTCCCTTTTAAACCATTTTAAAAACAATACATTATGGATACAAAATAATTTTAAAAAATCATAATTTAATATTAACAAAATTATTGAAAACATTTTTAGAAATCATTGATATGGAAGAAAAGGATTTTCTACTAAAGAGATGAATTAATTCAGTTTTCCTTAAAAATAATATTTCTGGATCTTGAGTACTTAAAGAAAGGAAAATGAAAGGATATCATGTAATTTACATAAATAACATGATTATAATAAAATTAATGTGTTCATAGAGAGGTAAACTATAGTATTTCATCATTGGAAAATAATCTTAAACAATACTAATAAACCATGAGATTGTAACATAAAAAAATTCCTATATTTGTAACTTTTGAATCATAGTCCACAAGAAAAATAACTTTTAATTAAACATTAAATATTAAGAAAATAAGTATATTAATGATAGATCATTTTAAAAGGTATATATAAACATAAAATAAAATAATATAGGTGCATATCATAACATATGTCCCAAAGAAGACAATTTTGAGAGGATAAGCCTTTACCTCATGTCCTGTATTACTTTGTACATGTTTTAAAATCATTAATAATATATATATATATATATATTATAAACTTATTAAATAACCATAATTATATATATATCATACCATATATTATTTTATTATAACATATTATCACCTGTATATTAATAATTCTTTATTAAATTACTATTTTGGGTGATAACTGCTTCTTTTTTATGCATGTTTTAGTTCAGTAGTCTTGGTCTTTATAATTTGATCATGGTTCAATTATATCTATAATTTTAAACATTATATTAATATCATATATATTCATTATATATATATATATATATATATATTTATATTTAGAGTCATCTATAAAATGTATAAATATAAAAATGAATTACACTATTTATGGAGATTATAGGCTGTATGTAGGCATGAAAGTTGTTTCCATTTTTTAATGGGTGGAAAAAGGTAAATAATAATTAAAATTTCAAGAATAATATTAATATAATAAATAATATATTTATATATATATACACAAAATCTATAATTATAATCATCCATGTAAAGTGGAAACAAAAAATGAATTACACTGCTTTGTGGGGACAGTAAGCTGTATTTACACATAGGTGATGTTTTCTCTTTCTATATGATAGAAATAAGGTGAATAATGGTTGTTACATCATCATAATAAAAATTCATTATATTGAATATACTAAATTTATTATTTTATAATAGATTCCATGAATTTAGAATAGGTTTAAAAAGATATAAAATTGAAAATACTTCATTAAGAGTTATATCTCTTCATTGATAACCCTGTTATGGATTAAACCTTAAGCCTCAAAGGGATGGTATTTTGGGAATAAAAAAATATGTGAGATGAGATTGAGGAATATAGGGAGGTATAAATTTAGGGTAATTTTATGCATAAGTCTCAAAATGATTGAGTAAGAGAGGAGAAGAGGTTCCCTTTTATAAGAGAGTGGATGGGCACTCTTGGAATTGCCAAAAAGATTAAAATATTATTGAGTCATTCTAAATAAAAAAGATTCAAAATGGAAATAAATTTGATGAAAACGAGTATAAGGTATAAATATCATATAAAAATGAAATTTCTATCTGTTTTTATCACATTTTAAACGTTATCTTTTTAATTAACACCTTTTTCAACCATTTTTAAAATTTATCATGATAACAACTTTTTCAATATTAAATGGTTATAATATTACATATAAGGTGAAAATTGGCTCATAAATTTACTAGGGTTTAAATTTTAGATCATATATTATAAAAGTGTCAAATTTCAATATTTTATGGTTTTTATAAAAAGATATAAAATATTATTTTTTTTAAAATATCTTTAATGTCATTTTTGACACTATTAACTTAATTTTAATTTAAAGACATAAAGAAAAATATAGAATTTAAATATAATACTTTAAATCAACCTTAATAAGTAATATCAATCTAAAACATTTGTGGAAAAAATTAATTCACTCAAACCATATTAATTTTAATATTTTTATAATCATTTATTTTATTTTTAAATTAATTGAATAAATACTATGTCAGTGTTCTTTAATAATTTAATGTAATTATTAAATAAAAAAATATAAATAAATTACTATAATAAAAAATTAATTTATATTTTAAATAAACATTTATTACTAAACTTACACTCTTTTTACCCTTATTTAAAAATTTCAGAGATATTAAAGTCTATAGCGTGACATTTTGTATTTATTATTTATTTAAATTCATATAAAGGTCATAATCAACAAAATATGGCACTAAGTTTCTATATAATGGAATATTTGATGAAAATTAATTAAATAAAATTATCCAATATGATAAAAGTATATTTTTAGAGAAATTTTAAATCCTTATCCCCAAGTTTTAACAATATTTTACTCATTTTACCCTTATCTGTGCGACAAAAAATTTACTATAGTTAATATTCATATTGATAAAAAATAAAAGGGACAAATTTACCAAATGTCAACCTAATAATTAAAAAAGGGTATTAATTTTTTTAATATTAAATATCTAAAATTTGAAGAATTCAATTTTAATTTAGTTGCGTAAAACGAAATGAAAAATAGATTTTAGAAAAAAGTGTTTTTAAGAATAAGAACTACATTTTTTCAAAATAATTAATATTAATAATTAAAATATAATAAGTTTTATTAATCTAAAAAAATCGATCACATTTCACTTTAAGATTTAATTCAAAATATAATGGGACTTTTAAATTCTTTTATTTAAAAAAAATGAAATGATTGTATTTGAAAAATTAGAATTTTTCATCAGTCACTAAAAAATAAATCATTTTAGAAAAATCAATTTTTTTACCTTAATATAATTTTGATATGATGATTTTAATTTTTTAATTTTAAAAAATAAAATTTCTAGAAGACTCTGAAATTAATTATAATTTCCACACACAAACTGTAACAAAAGCTTTTCGTAAAGAAAATCATATTGAAGCATAAGATGACGTCAAACCAAATTGTGTGATTATTTACTAAGCAATAATAAATACATTAGTATTGAGTAAGGACATTATAAATTTATTTCATAATGTGTTTACTGATATTCATACCCACCAATTCAATTGCTAGGTTATTATAATATTTTTATAATATATCACAATTTTCTTAAAGCTTGTTGTTGTGTATCAAGAAAGCTGTCAATCTTACTATTATTTCATCTAATTTTTTGGGGTGTTACATATATGTTCATGGAAATTCACTATTAATAATAGGTGAATAAAAATTGAGAAAACTCTTGTTAGACTCCTTCTATATTTTTATAATAATTATTACACTTAATCCCATCACCTAAAAATGTTTTTCTTATGTTTCCAAGCCCATAAATTATTGAAATTATTGCTGCACATTGCACAAAAATTTCATCCTAAATTCCTTCAACCATTTTTATCTATCTTGTAAGTGTCTGTTGGGTGTGCCTACCTTCACCTGTTATTCACTTTTTGGTGAACCACAATGAAACTGTGCATATTTTATAATGTACATTTTATCTAATGAACAAAACCACTATGCCTCATAGTCTTCTCAAAACCTAAGTCTGATATACTATATATTATTTCTATGATTGAATTATTGGTTTGATTCCATAGTATTGAAACTTGGGTTGGTATCTTAGATCTGAATATTTGTCTTATTACACCAACTAGTTTCTCACTTCTTCACCCAATTATGTTAGAAACTCAAACTACTCAAAATATAAATATGTAATATTTTTATACTTTTGAATAGTGTTTGTGTGATTTCTCCTAAACACATTTTTATATGTTCAATAAAATTAGAAAAGTTGGGAACCCAATTTAATTTTCCCACTCATATTAAATTCACTATATGCTTATCAAGCATTCCAAAGTCTTCAAGAATATTATAGAATCTTTATGAAAACTTAGTGTCTCTAACCATTTTTGAACATCATTAACCACACTATTAATGAACTCCTCAATTATTCCTTATCTCAATAAGATAACAAAAATTTATCACCCTGTTTATAATTTTCAATATATTGGACTTTTTAAAGTTATGTAAAACTTCATGAAAACTCCTTTTGGTGGTAGTTCATAAATGAATTCTTTGGAAACTCATTCATCCATTTCTAATTTGTCTTCTTACTATCCAATCCTTCTCAAATTAATTGTTGTAATGTTTTTTCCTAGTGATTTATAATGGAACTAACCTTTTACATATTTTATTAGATGATTTTAATCATAATTATCCAATAGTTACAATCCAAGTATCTTAAATTCTAGTCTCCTTGAAGGATTAGTTACATAAATAATCAGCATGAAACCAAAATAAAAATATCTTTTTTTAATATCCATAAAGATCTCATTGTAATGTCTTTGAATTTACATATAATTTTTTTTGAATTATATGGAATTATATGGAGACCACACGCTCTAACGGCACGTGATTCTGATGCTCGGTGAGCGCAAGACATAATTTTGAACTTTTTTTAAGGTACGTTCAGTAAATGTGGGACTGGGTTTTTCTAACATTTGAACCAGTGCTCGAATTGAAAATCCAAGGGTACCGTTGAACTCAAAATGCTAATATTTACCTAGAAAAGAAATAACTTTTCCTAGAAAGAGCCGAACAGAAAAGTTAATTTTTAGACTTTTTGGGAAATATAATAAAATAACTTAAAAAGATATTTTATTTCTTTTCTCACTAATGAGTGATGACACAATGAAACTGAGGAGTGGTGAAGAGGTAGCGACGAGCCACATTAATAGATATCATTAATGGATCATTAACACACAACTTAATGATACTTTAATGACGGGTAACAATGGAAGTGTTTCATAAATGAAGCAGTGTAACAACGCGATGTCACAACATAACAGAAATGATGTGATGTGTTTTGTTTTTAATAGTTTGACATGTTGGTGGAATGAGAATTAAAATATGAGGATTATCTGGAAAAAACTTCGACAGATTTCCTCCCCAATGAAGAACGACGAATGTCAGTGGGAAGTCATCAAATTTGATGTACTTAAAAGAATGACGAACTACATCAACCTTTTTTACCCTCAAGTATAAATCGATGCAGAAAAAAATATCAATAAGGTAGGGGTTGATTTATTTTGAAGTTCTTCCCCATTTTTATTCAAAATTACAAAAGTGGATCAACCAACGAACATGTTGATCCTCAAACCATGCCTTCTTGTGGTAGTTTGACGTTTCTTTTGTGTTTTCACAATATAAGATTAAGTTGTTACTTGATATGTTTGAACATCTTCCCCGAACCTCTCCCATGTTGTAAAATCCTAACGCAGAAGGTGTGGGATGACATGAACAAGGATCAAGCCCCTCCGCCGTGTGTGTTATTCATGGACAAGAATATGAATCAATGGAAAGGTGGGTTTGAGACCTTTGTAGTGAAGAGAACATTCCCTGGAGGCCATAGTCATATGTAGCATGAAGAACGGACCCCCAGAGTGTGTTCGGTGGTCCGTTGAAGATTCTGCCAATACACCGGCATAGATGGTGGTGGCACGTGGTAGCACCGGCTGCCTACCGGACGGTGGGACAACAGGCTGCTAGCTGGGTGAAGCGGTATGCCCTGGCGGCTTGCTGAGGTAGTAAATTCCACGACCGGTGCGTGACGTGGAACTGGAGACCCACAACGGTAGCCTGGAACCGCATTGATGGGTCAAACTAGTAGACTGAGTTCGCAAGTGACGTGGCAGGGGTGGCCATGTCCAAGACACCCTAATTATCTGGAATCCATGGTCAGTTGACCGTGATATGATAGATTCCCCACAGACAAACCACGAGTTATGTGGGGAGATGTACATGGAAACCAAACACGTCCCAGCCTAGTGCACGCCACCAGACTACTTCCAATGGGCCGGGCTATAGCTAACAGGTTGTGCCCTTAGCCAGAAGGCTGGAACTGTGCCGAAAAACCATACCTATGCCCTTCAGGCCGGGCCGGACGAGATCGTGTCACTGAGCGACCCGACGGGCTGGACCCCCCCAGCCAAACTAGGCTGGACCCAGCGATGCCCATTGGGGATGGCCCACTGGATAGGCCTCACCGGACCTACCCTAATCCGAACCAGGTCAGGATGGGCCAGTCGAATTAAACAAGGGTATGTGGGACCCCCGGGTCAGGTTGGTCTGTTCAGTCCGATAGGGTCAGACTGGGCCTAGAGGCAACTGACCCCTAATTTCTAAAATGCTAATATATTACTGACTGAGTGTTAGTTCGATGCGTCATCTATTAATATAGAACCCTTACGGAGAGACTATGATTTAGGTTATTCTATGTGGGACTTCATGGTGATTGAGGTACAACCGATGGATCGAGCATTAGCCGTGTGGATCCATTGTGGCTCGGAAGATGACCAACAACCATGTGGATGGTTATTAGCCTGAAAAATGAGTAGGATCCATGTGGATCCTCATTGTCCTGATAGGTGAGCAGTATCCATGTAGATCCTTAGTGGCCTGACAGACAAGCAGTAGCTGTGTATATCCTTAGTGGCCCAACAGATGATCATGGATTCATCAGGGATGGGTCCATCAATAGTACAAAAGGTTCATCACTATAGATGATGAACCTTATTTATATGCTTTAGATTGTACCTGATGTTAGATTTCCTTACTTTGGGGATTTTATTTTTGGTTTCTTTGGGGTATTTCTTCTTAGTGTACTGTGGTCCCCTATTAAGTATTGTGTTACTCACTGCTGCACAAGATTCTCCCACACGTGTTGCGTCTTGTGCATATGACATAGATAGAGGACTTGGTGGAATAGGAGCAAGCATGGACTAGTAGGATCGATCATACATGATGTAATACTTAGGATATAGTAGCTACACTACTCTTACCATCAGGTGGGGTTTCCAATAGATGGCTACCCGAGTCACTTTTTACTTTTCCTTTTTTAGTTCTTTTTATTATGTTTGTATTCTGGCCCACTAGTTTTCTATTGTACTTGTAATCAACACATATTTCAATATAATGGTTTTCATCTTTCAGTTTTTGGGATATGGTTGGGTGTGTACGTACATACAAGTACTTAAGAAAATGTCTCACACTTCCAGGTTGATGCCTTTGGTGCTAGTCTCAAACCCATGGCCTTTGGGAAGCGGGCTTGGGGCATGTCACGACACGGGCCCTGGGGGATGGGTTGTGAAAAAGTGGAATCATAAGTGATCGATTCTACCTAATATAACGAGAGTCTGTTGTTTTTGTTTTGGGGAAACAGTTTTAAATGTTGCGAGTCAAAATTTCAGATTTGGGGAATCTAGTGTTGGTGTGGTGGCTGACGTATCAACAAACCAGGACCTCAAATTCTACTTTTCAGCTCAATGTATAAAACAACTAGTTGAAAAAGTTTCTCATTTTGTTATTTTGTATAAGAGTCATGTCACCAAGGATAATCTCTTGGTCCTGGCCCATCTTGATCTATTTTTGGATGCCTCCACGAGGACAAATAGCTAGGATTCTAATACATGGTCATGTGAAAAAACTGCCTAGTGAAGAGGCATCCGTTTAGGGACCAATTCTCAAGATGGTCCCACCAGGTAGTGCACTAGTGCTACCACCACCCATTGGTTAACATCTACTAGAGGCGGTACCGATCGAGGATTTTTGAAAACTCAATGCCTTTCATTAGTTTCAAAGACATAAACCTCCCAGGTTTCGGGGAGATATTGATCCTCAGGTCATTGAGGATTTTTGGAGGTGGTGACATTGGTCTTCCACTTAGTGAGGACACCTCTTGACTAGATAACAATATTAGATATGATCCTTCTTCAGGTCTCAATAAGGGGATGTTGGAGTCTGAATATTTAGAATCATGATGATGCGAACCTCACCTAGACAGACTTCTAGTGGATTTTTTGGGAGGCATTCTTCCCCACGACTTTGTGCCCAGTGCGCATTCAAGAGCTGCTTCACCTTTAGATGGGTATCATGACGGTAGCTGAGTACTTAGTGAGGTTCACCAAGCTTTCCCTATACTCTACAGACATGGTTTGAGACCCTTTCTTTAGGGCTAGATCCTTTGAGCAATGACTTAGGTGGAAGATTAGGGCATTGGTGGTGTCTCTCAACATCCACAAACAAGATGGAGTGTTGGAGTGAGCTCTACTAGTAGAGAGCTTCCTCTCCGAGTAGGCATTGATAGTGGGTGCCACCACCGAGAAACAGCCAGCCAAGCCATCTATGGAAGGTAGTCAATAGAAGGCACATCAATCCAATAGTGATAGATCATCTAGTAGACAACCCCAAGACTCAGTATTGGTTGTGAAAGGGTTCCAGGATAGTGGGAGACAGTAGATGAGCAGGGTGTGCTACTCATGCAGTGGGTAGGGACACATGGCTCATGACTTCTGGACCCACCATAAAAATGATCAGCATATGGTCCAGGGACTTCTAAGACTGTGGCAGAGGTTTGAGCAAGTAGGGTCATAGGGCGGCAGAAATGGTAGGGGAGTAGGCCGAGTTGTTGGTGGGGGGGAAATAGTTCGAGGTACTACTTCCACCACCTCCAGGTGGTCCACCACAACCTCAAGGAGTAAGAAGAAAGGGGTGAGATCAACTTAATGGAACAGAGGCTTATGACCATGAAAATCTAGAGATGATTTGTGGTATGATTAGTGTCTTAACCACCCTAGCTGCAGTAACTATAGACACAAGTTCTAGTCACTCATTCCATTCCACGACTATTGTTCGGAGCTCATAGATTCTGGTGGAGCCATTGGATCGATCCTTATGGATAGAGACTCCCACAGGAAGGGATTCAACGATTACACAGTAGTTCTGGTAGTGTGAGCTAACTATAGGAGGCTAGAGATTCAGATAGGATCTCCTAGTAGCAGCATTGAGGACTTACGACATAATCCTAGGTATGGAATGGTTATCTATAGTCTATGATCAGATTGACTATTTTAGGTGCAAAGTACAGTGTGTCTGTGAGGATGGGACTAGGTTTTCCTTCACCAGTGAGAAGGAAACCCCTGCAGAATAGAAAGGAATTTCTTGGAGGGGGGAGCAGCTGATCAATCACCTGTTGGCTAGCCTCACCCTCAGTGTAGTGGATGATAGGAGTTTAATATTTCCTGTAGTGGTGGATGAGTACGAGTATGTTTTTTATGAGAATATTCTTGAAATACCTCCCCGTACAGAGGTAGACTTTTTCATCAAACTATACCCCAGGACTGTACTGATATCCACACTGGCATATCGGATGGCTCCCATAGAGATTCATGAGCTAAGAGTACAACTAGAGGGATTGAAAGAGAAGGGGTTCATAAGGCCCAATGTTTCCCCATGGGAAGCCCCGATGTTGTTTTACAAGAAGAACGACGGGAGTTTAAGGTTCTACTTGGACTTTAGGTACCTGAACTAAGTGACCATTAAGAACAAGTATCCACCGTTAAAGATTTATGACTTCTTCGATTAGCTTAAGGGAGAAAGGTGGTTATCGAATATTGGCCTCAGATCATACAATCATCTACTTCAGGTTTGGGATGAAGACGTACCAAAGACATCTTTTAGATTCCAGTAATGCCACTACGAGTTCTTGGTGATTCCCTTCGGCATGACCAATTCCCTAGAAATGTTAATGGGACTTGTGAATAAGATCTTCTAGCCTTATTGTGATAATTTTGTGGCAGTATAAATTAATGACATCTTGGTGTACTCAGCATCGGAGGAGGAGTACTCTACACACATGCAGATAGTCCTGGATACACTGCGAGAGCACCAGATTTATGGTAAGCACTGGAAGTTCCAATTATGGATTAGGGAGGTGCACTTTCTAGGACACATCATCTTGGAGGCTAGAGTTACAATGGATCTAGAAGTGAAAGAGGTCATGCTTTCTTTGGAGCCACCCCAGAGAGTGACCGAGGTGTGGAGCATCTTAGGGTTGGCTGGTTACTATCATAGGTTCATGAACAACTTTTCCAGATTGGAAGAACCCTTATCATCTTTGACACGAAAGGGATAGAACTTCATGTGGATGAAGAGATTCCATCAGAATTTCCAAGAGATGAGGTAGATAATGATGAGTTCTCCAATATTGGGACTTCCAGAGGAGCGAATTGAGTATGTACTTTTCTATGATGCATCAAGGACCATTATAATTTGTGTCCTAATGAAGAAGTGAGTGGAGATCTCCTACAGCTAATGGCTACTAAGGAAACATGGGCAGAACTACCCGACCCATGAACTAAAGGTAGCATTAGTGGTCTTTTCCTTGAAGATGTGTAATCACTTCATGATGGAAAAAGAATTTATAGTTTACTCTGACCACAAGAGTCTCAGGTATATCTTATACCAAAAGAACCTGAACTTGATACAACGAAGATGGCTAGAGTTCCTCCAGGACTATGACTTTGATATAGTCTATACTCCTAATAAGGAGAATATGGTAGCATACATGCTTCGTAGGAGGACCAATTTGTAGCTGCTGAGTGAGGTGACATAACATCTAGCCATGATGCAGATATCATTCATGGATGATTATGGAGAAGCTTACCTTCAGTTTATGACTATTAATCCCCCACTCTTACAGCGATTTAGGGAGGCACAACTGGTGGATGTTGACTGCAAGGCCGAACGTTCTCAGTTATCCTTAGGACATTCCCTTGATGGAATTTTGATAGGTGGGGAGCACATTATCCTTTTAGAGGGAATACCATAGTTCCTATGGTGTTGGGGGAGGAGGTGTTGAGGGAGTTCGATATATCCCCTTTGGATATACACTCTAGAGTAGAGAAGATGCACTAGGACCTATGATGTCAGTACTAGTGGCCAGGAATGAAGAAAGCAGTGGCTGAGTTTGTCTCATGATGCCTCACTTGTTAGAAAGTGAAGGCCGAGATTTAGGTTATAGCAGGCTTGGATCAACCACTTGAGGTAACATAGTGGAAATGGGATGGTATCTTAGTGGAAATCATGAAGTATTTACCATTAATATCCAGATTCCATGATTATATCTGAGTGATCATTGATCGAATTACCAAGTTGGATAACTTCTTACCCATCCAAGAACAGGTACCGATAAAGGGCTTGGGATGCCTCTAAAACCATGAGATAGTGCGGCTTCATGAGGTGCCTTCGACGATCGTATTATATCATGATACACACTTTACATCCTGATTGTGTAATGTATTACAGGAGGTGTTTGGCATTTAGCTGCACTTGAGCAAAAATTTTCATTCCCAGATGGATGGTCAGACTGAGCAGACCAAACAAAACTTGGAGGACATGCTTTGTTCTTATGTCCTAGATTTTTTCATAGTTGGGAGGACCACCTACCATTAGTGTAGTTTTCAAACAAAAAAATCTATCACTCCACCATTGTCATGACACCGTTCAAGGCCTTGTACTGGCAGCCTTGTAGATAACCCCTATGCTGAAAAAACCCTAGGGAGTCGTCACTCATGGGTCCAGAGTTGGTACGGGCTACCACCACGAAGGTTAAGATCATCCATGAGTGTATGTTGATCTCATAGAGCAGGGAGAAGTCTCATGTTGTCAGGAGATGGAGACCCTTGGAGTTCAAGGGGGGAGATGATGTTTTCCTTAGGGCCTCGCCCTAATGGGGATTGTAGAGATTTGGTCTGGGCAATAAGTTATCATAGGGGTTCATCAAACCTTTCCAGATTCACATTAGAGTTGGTGAGGTGGTGTAACTCCAAGCTCTTCCCCCATAGATACATCGAGTTCTTGATTTTTTCACGTGTCGCAGCTGAGGAGGTACATGCATGATCCATTGTACATCATCGACTAGGGAGAGCTGTACATTGAATATGGTTCCACATTTGTGGATTTCCCAGTGTAGATAGAGGATCAATAAGAGTGAGTCCTTTATAGATTGTCGATTCCTCAGGTGCGCGTTAAGTTGTATCACATGAACCTCTAGGAGAGCACATTGGAGTGGGAGGCTTAGATTCGGTCCTAGTCCCCCCATTTTTTTGATCATCCCTTATTTTGGGATTTCAGGGACTTAAAACACTATGGTGGGGAGAATGTAATGTCCCATAATTTCCATGTATTTTTTAAATTATATGGAAATATTTCAAAACCAAATGATCTGACGGAACGTGATTCCACGGCCCGGTGAGCCCAGAACAGAATTTTGAACTTTTTTTAAGGTATGTTTAGTAATCGTGCGAGCAGGTTTTTCTAACTTTTGAACCTATGATTGGATTGAAAATAAGAGGGAATAATTGAACTTAGAATGACGAGATTTTACTAGAGAGGACTTAACTTTGTCCATAATGGTCCGAACAGAAAACTTTATTTTTTGCCTTTTCGAGAAAAATAATAATATAAAATAAAAAGTTATTTTATTTATTTTCTCACTGATGAGTGAAGACATGACAAAACTGCAGTGCAACGATGAGGCAGCGATGAGACAAATTTATAGAGCTCATGAATGGCTCGTTAACACGAAGCGTAAAAATTATTTAAGGACTTGTAACAATGAGGCTGTTTCATTTATGAAATAGTTTAACAACATGACGTCATTGCATAATAGAAATGCTGTGAAATGTTTTATTTTTAAAAGATTGATGCATTGGTGGAATGAGGATTAAACTGTGAGGATTCTTTAACGAATGTTTGACATATTTCCTCCCCAATGGAGAATGAAGAATATCAGTGGGAATTCATCCACATCGACGTAATTCGAAGAATAATGAACATCATAGACCATGTAGACCCTCTAGGATGAAACACTGTGGAAATGAAATTCAATGAAGTAGGGGTTGTTTTATTTTGAAGTTCGTCTCCATTCTTATTCTAAGTTACAAACGCAGATCAAGCCACGGACAGGTTGATCCATGGACCATGCGTTCTTGGGGGAGGGTGATGTTTATTTTGGGTTTTCACTATCTGAGATTAATTTATTAATTGGTATGTTTGAATATCTTCCCTAAACATCCCCCATGTTTCAAAATCCAAACACAGAGGGTTCGGGCCGAAACGATGAAGGCCCAAGCCCATCCACCATGTCTGTTCTTCATGTCCAAGCATCCAAATTGAAGACAAGGTGGGTTTGAGACATTTACAATGAAGAGGAAATTCCCCGGAGGCCGTAGAAACAGGTATAACAAAGAATGGATCACCTGAGCACATCTGGTGGTTTTCCAAAGATTCTGTCCACACTGGCGGCACGCGGCGGTGTGCCAAGGCTATGAAAGCCATGACTGATGTGGGCAACAGTGTTGGAGACTCATGGCGCCATCTTGGCATCGTGTTGAAGAGTCAAACACATAGACTAATTCCAAGGGTGACATGGAGGGGGTGGCCATGTCCAGGCTACTCGGGCGATCTAGCAGCTACAATCGCTCAATCACAACAAGATAGAAGCCCCACAGACAAACTACAGGGCAGGTGGGGATTCGGACACGACAACCGACTACGACTTGACCTGGGGAACATCATCGGCCTACTAATAGCAGAATGGGATCCTGATGGAGTGTGACACCCCAAGCCAGTGGTCCAGGCCAGACCTTCACCTATCGGGCCAGACCCGTGCCCTTCGGGAGGGGACGGAAAATACTGAGTCACCGGGTGACCCGACAGGCTAGATCCTTAGCCCAACTAGGTTGGGCCCAGCGAGTCCCATTAGGCCTGGCTGGACTGTACCTACCTTTACCTAAAATAGGTCAGGTCAGGCCAATATAATTAAACTTGGGTATGTGGGACCATAGAGCTGGGTTGGTCAGGTTGGTACGGCTGTGTTGGACCGGGCCCATACCCAACCGACCCATGATTACTAAAACACTTATATCTTATAGACCCAGTGTCCATCTGATGAACCTTCTATTATGTTGGAAACCTTATGATGAGATCTTCCTCTGGGTTATTCTATGTGGGACATCATGGAGGTTAAGGTATGACTGATGGCTCAAAAAGCAGCCGTGTGGATCCTTAGTGGCCCGACAGACGAGTATAAACCATGTGGATCCTTACTGGCCTGGAAGACAAGTAAGAGACATGTGGATCCTTAGTTTCCTGTTAGTACACCAGTAGTCATGTTGATCCTTAGTGGCCCTATAGATGATAAATATCCGTGTGGATCCTTAGTGTCTTGAAAAACAAGCAACGATTCATCAGGGATGAGGACCTTAATAGTAAAAAATGTTCATCACTATAGCTGATGAACATTATTCCTATTCATTAGATTGAACCTTTTGTTTTCTATCCTTACTTTGTGGATTTTCTTTTTGGTTGCATTGTGGTATTTCTACTTAGTGGACTGGGGTCCCCTACTAAGTACTGTATTACTCACCCCTGCACGGGCTTCGCCTACACGTGTTGTGTCTTGTATAGGCGAGAGACATTTCGATGAAGGACTTAGTGGACTAGGAGCAGGTGGGGCCTAGTACGATTAGTCAGACTGAATGTACTATGTTGGATTCTAATAGCTACACTACTCTTTCCATCATGTGGGGTTTTCAATAGATGGATACCCAAGTCCCTTTGTACTTTTCTATTTTCAGTTCTTTTTTTGGGTTTTTATTCTAGTCCACTTGTTTTCATTCGTAATTGTACTCAGAACTTGATTTAGTATACTTGTTTTCCCATTTTAATTTTTGAGATGTGGTTGGGTGTGTGTGTGTGAGTATAGGTACTTAGAAAAATTCCTCCCACTTGTAGGTTGATGTTATCAGTGCTAATCGCCAACCCCTGGCCTTTGGGATGTGGGTTTGGGGTATGTCACGACACGTGCCCCAGGGGACAAGTTGTGGCACTCATAACTTCTACTGAGCTCTTACATATTCATAAAATAACCTGGGGAATACATGAATAAAGGTATGATAAAAAAATACCAATAAGGGAATAATCATATAAATAAATCATAGCACATCAGTAATAAGTAAAAACATAATGAAATAAAAAGGCATGGAACATGAATAAACATATGGAAGAATAACATACAGAACATGGGATCATTTAATCATGGAATCATAAAAATTTGGAAACAACATACAATATTAAATAATAATGATCCAATTCCAACCTCAAAGAACATTGCACATAAAGGAGCATGAGTCAAGTCTAAATACAAAAGCTATTGCACAAAAAGGAGCATGAGTTAAGGCTAACCCCCAAGACCATTGCAAATGAAATCTCCTGACACTAAACATTACCCAATGAATTGGAGAGATATCTGGGAACCCCCATCATAATATGTTTTGGAATATGTGTTCCACATAAATTATCAACCTTTAACATAATGTTTACGCATGGGAAAATATGGGTATCATAATAATGTTATAGAGAATAACAAATGGGTGTTCCGCAGAAGTGTCCATGAAGGAATGGATTTAAATCATACATGGAAATTAATTAGGGAAAATAAGCACAAATCATGATAAGTGATTTAAAAAAATAGTGATTTTTTTAGAGAGTGTTTAATAAACATTATAAATGAATCATTTTTGTGCGGTTTTAGGAAAATATTAACAAAAATCAAATATTGAAAATGAAAAATATTTTATATAAAATCAAAAATGAACCAAGAAATATTTTCATATAAAATGATTTATTTTAAAATTAAAATGGGGGATTAAAATATATTCAATATGATACTTGAAATTGGGTAATAAATTTGGATGTTTCCTTTATTTAGGATTTCTTATCCAGTGGGGTAGGGAGGAAACTTTACAAAACATGTATTTCCCATTAAAATAAAGATAAAATGATTTGGATACATGAGTTTAGAATATATAAATAGAATTTATATTAATTATGTAAAAATAAAGGAGAATTTCATTGGGGGTAAATAGAGAGAAAGTGTAACCTAAATGAAAAATAGAGGTTTGGAAAAAATACCTTACCTTATTTTTGAAATTGTTCTGCACTTGAACTTAATTTCTTTGATAATAAAATTAAATCCATTAATTAATGAATTAAGAACCATTTATATATTTATCTGATTTATTATAAATTTATGAAGTACATTAATGACCTTTTTGATGACTTATAGATACAATTTCATCGTTCAAGAGTGTTCGTTTCCTTGTTTTCCATGATCAGTTCACTTGTATACATGTATGAAAGATCATGTAAAATGAAAATAGTTTTCCAAAATTGAAATTATATGTTATTAATAAATTTAAATAATATTAAATGGTCTTCTATATCTTTTTTTCTATATGTGAGGATTATTAATTAGATAAAATTTCAATGATATCCTTTTAGATTATTTTGGTGTTTTTTCGATCGTCATGAACTAATTTTGTTTTATTAATTAATTTTATGTGTATATACTAGTTAAAAAACATTAAATAGTCCATAATACATATATTATAATTTATATTAACCATAGAAATGGTTTTATAACCATTTTTAAGGTGTTTATGGTTATTTAAAGCTCACCGTCCTTGAATACGATAAATAAACACATCATAGGTGATGTTTTCATTTTTTTATAACAAAAGGGGAGGGGAAAAGAAATGATGATGATTTATTACATTAACATGATAAAATTATATTATATATAAGATACTTGATTTATCATTCCACTTGGATAATGGGAGGTGAGGAGGAAATAATAAAATAAAATAAATTTAAATAGAATTAAAAGAAAAAGAAAGAGTTTTTTACCTCTTGAATTATTCTCGTTGAGAACCACCTTAGTGGAATTGGGTTTAGGTTTTTGATGAGACCAAAGTCTCATGGACATGGAGAAGATTCTTGGTAAGATTATTGGGTATAATTTGGATAGGTTTTGAGGCTTTTGAGGTCTGTGGATAAGATTTTGTGAGGGGTGGTATTTATAGTGGAGGAGAGGGGTGTTTTTTATTTTTTTAATTTGTTTATTATTTTGGCTCAAGACTATGAATAGTATTGATTATTGTTACTAAATAAATTAAATAGTACATTTTAATTAGAAATAATGGTTCTTATATCATCCATACATCAACCATGACTCAATAATTTATGTATTTTACTTATACTGTAAATTACCATATTTCACTATTCACCAAAAAATCCACTACTTTAGAAAAATATCAAAAATTCACCATCAACATTTTTTACATGTATAATTAAAAAATGGTCTCAATGGTATGAAAATAATCTTATAAATATATTAAATTTAATTTTCAATTAAAATTTTAATTTATTTGAAAAATACAAATTTTAATATTATAACTGATTTTATAAAATTTTGAAAAATTAATTAAGGTCTCATATAATTATCTTATAATAATAAGACAAAAAAATATTAATATGAATATATTTTATAAAAATAAATTTTATTTTAATTCATTATATTAATTATAAAATTTTAAGTAAACATTTATTTTTTACAAAAATACTAATACTTAAGTTTTCATTTTTTAAAAACTTATTTACTTATTACTTGACATAAATATATCATATTTTCATTTATAATATTCCAAAATTTTATTTATAATTTCATAGGTGAGATTACTATTATATTGGATGGGTTACCATTCATAAGGTCCATATTAATAATACAAAGGTCAAGTTAATATTCCATCGGTTTAGGTTCCTTAATTTTTGAAAATTATTCTTATTTTATTCATTATTAATTTATAATGATAGTACTGTTCTATCTATCTGATTTTTTGTTATTTACACTATATTTCATAATTATAGAAAGAAAAGTTCATTGATATAATTCTAGTTCATTACATTCTTCACCCTTATGAAATTTGACGCTTGAAATTTCATTTTACAAACTAAGAAGAAAACATGTTAGAATAATTATCCTTCAATTCATCCTATAGTTCCCATTTTTCCTCTTCGTACGTATGGTTCATCTATAGTAATTTTACCTAGTGAGTGTTCTTGTTGTGTATAACTTTATCTCTATGATCTAAGATCTTCACTGGCTACTCCTCATAAGATAGTTAATTTTCCAAGTGTACCAAATTTGAATTCAGTACATGAGTGGGATCCGATATGTACTTCCTCAAGAGGTATACATAGAATACATCATATACTTGAGAAATGATCAGTGGAAGTTATAGTAGGTATACCATAGATCCAACATGATCAAGAATCATGATGGGCCTAATGTACCTAGTACACAACTTTCATTTATTCCCAAATCTCATGATCATATTCCATGGAGATATGCAGAGGAATACCATGTATCCAACCATAAAATATATGTACCGTCAATGACTGTCTGTGTAAATATTATTTCATCTTTGGGATTGCTTGATGTTCAGTTGAATGGTTTTCATATTTTCTTACATTTCTTCAACCATTTCATGTCCTCACTTCTAATGTTGACCATCTTCATCTTAGCATGTCGGTGTTCTGCATCTTTTCCCATAAAGGACATTATATGGATCAATTTGTATGATCCAATGGAAAATTTTATTGTAAAAGAACTTGAATAGATGTATATGTTACTTTCCTCCACATTTGATGTCTATAGAACATGCTATCAACATGTCTTATAGTGTCTAAATAATCCACTCATACTGGACATTATTTTGAGGATGATAAAACATATAGAAGTTCAGATCAGTTTCTAGAGAATATTGGATACTTTTCTATAACATGGTGGTAAATATATGATCTCGATCATGTACAATTGGTAGTGGTACTCCATGTAGCCTTACCACTTATCTGATGTATATTCATGATACTTGATCTAGTGATAAGTCCTCTAAAATTGTGATAAAGTTATATGTCTTTGTAAGATAATCCACAATAACCCATATATCATAATTTCTTATGGGTGTATTCAGAAGTATAGTGAAAAATTCCGTGGTGATGTTTTCCTATTTAAATGTTGGTATGGGTAATGGTTGCATCACCCCCTTATAATTTTTCCTTTCTTCCTTCACTTGTTGAAATACAAAGCACTTATATGTATATTCAGTGATATCCTTTTTATTTTTCCCACCAATAGTGGTCTTGGAGATCTCTCTATATATTTTTTCTCCCTCAGTGAATAGATAAGGTTGAGCTAGGTGAATCATTCAGAAGATCTTTTTTATATATGTATTTGATGGTACACATAGTCATCATCCAAATATCATGACTCCTTCCTCGTCCATTTTGAACTCTTAGGATTTCCCATTACTAATAGCTTCCACCTTTTTCTAAACTTCCACATCAATTATTTGAGCATCCTTTATTATCACAATAAGGGATGGTTAAGAAATGATTTTATAAAGGATTGATGAATTTCATTCCTTAATGATTCCAATTTCCATCTTTTGTAGGTCTAAGAAGATTTGATCCTTATCAATTCATATCATTGATAAAAATGCATGATCCTTTCTACTTAGAGAATCCACCACCATATTTTCTTAACCAGGATGGTAGTGGATTGGGCAGTCAGAATCTTTGATGAGATCTAACCATATTCACTGGTTCATATCAAGATTATTATATAAGAATATATATTTCAGGAACCTTTGATCAATATATATCTCACACTTCTCCCCATATATATAATGCTACCATATTTTCAACTACCTTAAGGCGTAGGCTGTCGCTTCATCATTTTTCATTAGAACACAACCTAATCCCTTCTTTAAAGCATCATTGTACACCACAAAGAGTTCCCACTTATCATTAATGTGGGCACTGATATAGTGATAATCCCATTTTCGACATGTTATCACAATCTTCACATTCACTAGCCTAGAAAAACTTTACTTCCTTTCGAATTAGTTTGGTTATTTTTTTTTGATAATCATAAGAAATTATTTACAAATCATCGGTAATACCCAGATAGACCAAGTAAACTATAAATCTATGTTATTGATGTTTTCCTAGGCCACTTTTCAATTTTCTTTTCTTGGTAGGGTCCACATATATTTCTTTACTTATGATAACATACCCCAAAAATAATACTTCCTCCATCTAGAACTCATATTTACTATAACATTCATAATGTTTTTCCATTCTCAAATTCATCAACACAATATTTAAATGCTCCTCCTTTCTCTAGGAGTATATCAGAATTCCATCAATAAATACTACCACAAATTTTTCAAGGTAATATCTAAAGGATATATTCATTAAATCCATGAGAATTTATAGATAATTATTGATTACAAAAGGAATCACTTTGAAATAATAGTGTCAATAACTAATTATAATTTCAGTCTTGGGAATATCTTCTTTACTCACCTTTAATTGTGGATATCCCGACCAAATTTCCACCTTTAAGAAATACTTGGACCCCATTGTTGATAGACCACGTCAAATATCTATGGTAGGGAATACTTTTTGTGTATCATATTTTGTTTAGCTTATTATAATCACGACATAGATTTATTGATCCATCATTATTTTTTATGAAGAGGACTGGAAGACCCCATGGTGAAGCACTCAGTCGTATAAAACCCTTGTCTAGATTTTTTTGTAACTAGTTCTTCATTTATTCTAAATAAACAGTTTCAATTATATATGGTTTCATTGATATAAAAATATATCTAAGAATAAGATTAGTTGGGAACTCAAGTTCTTGGCTATGAGGATGAAAAATAAACTCTTCAGGGAACACATCAGTGTAACCACTCACAATGTGCATGTCTTTGAGTATGTTCATATTGTTTGTCTCTGTCATTTGAGATAGATATTATTACTCATAATAAAATAAAATGAACAATTGATACAATGATTCATATAGAGTTTACTCTAACTCCTAACACTTTTAATGAGTTATAGGATTCCTCAAGTTGTGAAGAGTGATATCCCTTTCCCAACAGTTGATGTTGTATTTGTATAAAGGTAACCAATCCATGACCAATATAGCACCAAAATCTAGAAAATGAAGTAAGAAAAGATATGTTAGGAGGTTTAGTCCAAAAACATTAATTGAGGAGGAGTTATATACATTGGATGTAATAATTTTACCATTTTCTATTCTCATATATAAATCAACCTTCATATTTTAAGGTGGTGTTTGAATAGTTCTACTAAACATGTAAGATATGAAAGAATGCGTAGAACCAAAATCAAATAGTGTGTTCACTATTATTGATTGAATAACCAGTATAGCTGTCACTGCTTCATTTTCGGGCTCCACCTTAGTAGTAGTGATATCATATTCGCTTCCTTTGTACCTAGGAGGTTTCTATTGATTATTTCCTCCAATAACTCTTGGCATAGGGAAATGGTTCACATAATGATCATGTTCTTTGAAGTTAAAATACAGAACTATATGAATAGTTTTGATTTGAACCATCAATTATTCTTCCACAGTAGTGGAATTATTAATATCCCTTCAATAGTTATTATGAAGATGCCTTATTCTTCAATATTTGAAGCATTTTCGGGTTCAATTTAGATAGTTACCAGGATGATTCTTCCCACAATTTTGGCATGTGGGATGTTGGGTTTTCTTTCCATTATAGGATTTACCTATTGATAATCCCATATTAAACTCCATTTTCAAATATTTATCTTTTGGAACATGTGACCACTAAGTTTCTCTGATCTCTATTTCAACCTTAAGGTCACATCTTAAAATCTATCTTAGCTATCAAAGCCTTGAATCACCAATTATTTTCATAGACATGGACTTAATCCACTAAAGAAGCAATCCAACTTGGTTTATGTGTTCACAAAAAAGCCAAAGGTATATCGTGAATGTCTTGTGAATTTTTATTCATAATTCCTAATAGACTCTCCTTCCTTACACTTTAGTTTGAGGAACTCTCTTTCTATCTTAAGGTAGAGATTTCAGGGAAAAAATTTATTGAAAACTATTTTCTTGAAATATTCCTATTATATGGAATCAATTTCCTCCTTGGACTTTGTGTTCTTGATTAGTATCCACCGTTGATCAGTTTTCACCTCAAAATAGTAGACTACTAGAACAACATTCCCTTCTTCTGATCACTAGAGGATAGATAATATCTTCTTAATAGAGTTAATCCATTATTCCATGATGAGGGGAACAGAATATCCACTAAAGATGGGAGGCATTTATTTAATGAATGATTCTACCACAACATGATATATCTAAGGATAATTAGGGTGTTCCACATGATTCATGTTATTATTCAGAAATTGATCTAGCTGAGAAATTAATATCATAAGGTTTTGAGCTCTCATTCCCATCATAATTGGAATTTCATTAGGGAAAACATCACATTAACTATCACATTTATTTTTGGCATGAGTTATACTATTTATAGCTTTTAACGAATATAAATAAAGTAAAATTACTAGGGATTGAGAACTTATATAATAATAATTTACAAAGGAAACTCTAAATATAAAAATTATAAAACGGTAAATGGAAATTATATCCTGTCTTGTGATTCAATAAGGTTCAATCTAGGTTATCCATAGTGTAAGAATTATCCCTAGGGTTCTTACTAAAGTACCCTAGTCCTAATATCTGTGAATAACTAGACCATTCTCTGATATTAACTATAATGGACCTATCCTTTTACACATATTTATACATGATTTTAAAAATAATTAACCAATAGTTACAATCCAGGGATTGTAAATTCTATTATCTTTAGAAGATTAGGTGCCCAATTAAACAACTTGAAACCAAAATAAAAAATTATTTTCTAATCTCCATAAAGAGATCCTAACATACATTGATCTCTTACATCTATATAGGAGAAAATAGGGAATACATGAATAAAAGGATGAGCTAAAAAGTCCTATAAGGGAATAAACATATGAATAAAGCATAGAACATGGGTTAGAAGACATAAAATGACGACATAAAAAGGAATGGAATGTAAATAAACATATGGAATCATAAGATATAAAACATGGGACCATTTAACAATGGAATAATTGGAATGTGGAAACAATATAAAACATGAAATAAACATGATTAAAGGCTAACCTATAAGTCCATTGTATATGAAGGATCATGAGTCAAGGAAAACCACCAAGACCATTACGCAGGAAGGATAATGAGTCAAGGATAATGACCAAGACCATTACACATGGTGTCATGACCCGTCCTCAGGGCCCATGCCGTGACTACCCCAAGCCCGCATTCCATAGGCTAGGGGCTGGCGACTAGCACCAAGGCGTAAATCCTGGTAAAAGGGAAGGCATTGCCTTTTTAAAGTAAACAAACACCACAGAGCAAGAAAGCAGTAGAAGTAATCACTAAGTAAAAACTGAGTACAATAGTAAGTTCAGAAAAGTAAGTGGGCCAGTATACAAACCCAAACTGAAAGTAAAGTACAACTGGAAAGAGAAAACAACAACTGAAAAGTAAATCCGCAGCGTCGAGCCGTCCACTGGAAGTCCCACCTGAAGTGTGGGTATAGATGGCCTCCACAGCTCCTAGGGTCCTGCCGTCCACTCCGAGTATGTCCTGCCCAGTGGTCCACCTCCAGGTACCGTCCTACTAAGCAAGCCTCAACCATGATCAGCGTTGTCCGTCGTCTGCAACCAACACAACGTAGTGCGGGCATAGCCTATGCAGGGGTGAGTATAAGCTACTCAGTAGGGACCCCGAGACCCCCGAAGGTCTCCTAGAATCCACAAAGGATAAACCACAAAGGAAAGATACAATCACGAAGTAATATTCAACACTGCTTAGGTATATTCCCATACATATACCTAAGTCATCAATTCTCGTTCAGCTCCAACATCCGAGCCCAAGTACAACCCAGTCCACACAGGAAAGAAAAACGTAAATCCACACAGGATAGCTCAACACAATCCACATAGAAAAGCAAAACATGATTCAACTCACACAGGTATACTTATTCGTATGACGATAGAGATGATCAGATATAGCCACTGATTCATCTAAGTCGTCAGACCCACAAAGGATCGATAGGTACTAACCCCCGTAATGACCCCAAAAGGATCTGACCCACACAATATCGATAGGTAACTAACCCGCGCAATGACCCACAAAGGATCTGACCCACACAGGATCGATAGGTAACTAACCCCCGCAAAGACCCACATAGGATCTGTGGGCGTTGTCCCAAATAGGACCACTGAGCGCTGACCCACACAGGATCAGACTCACACAGGATCGGTAGCACTAATCCACACAGTATCGCTGAGTATTGAAGTCATCGTCGTCGAATCCACTGAGGATCTCTGCACATTCGTCGTCGTAGTCGCAGCCAGCTCTAGGTTTCTCACACACAACAAGCTTGTTCGGGAGGGTCCGCTCCACGAGCCGAGAGGCTGATACAACAAATGACACAAAGTCTAGAGTTGATGTATCCAAAAGTTCCGTATCGTCAACAGGAACTCAACGTCGCAGACGGCACGCCAATCGGACGCCCGGTCTAAGAGTTATTGCTTTTTTGTTCCAGGGGCCCGGTTGGTTTTTAAGAAAAAACCAACCCGACCATTCTCCAACTGCGTACAAACCTCAAGCGGAGTAAGACAAAAGATCCGTCTCACTTAGAGGAATCCATCAAAGTTGACAGCATGTCAATCGGACGTCCGGAGCTTAAGTTATGAGCGTTTTCGCTCCGAGGGCCCGGTTGGTTTTGTGTACGAACCAACCCGGCCGAACCCAAAGTATTCTGAAACCTTGGGTGTAATATACTGAAACGATCTTCTCGATCCAAGGATCACATTGCCACTGACGGTGCGTCGATCAGAGGATCGAAGCTCAAGTTATGAGAAAAAGACCGAAAAGGTCCGAAAACGGGGGGTCTAGGCCCGGACCGACCTAGCCCAACCCCCCTGGGTTGGCCCGAACCGGGTTGACCTGACCCGGGTCTGGGTCCGAACCAACCGGTGTGGCCCGGCCCAGCCTGGGTGCGACCCGGCCCGGCCGGCGCGGGCGCGGCCTGGTCGTCAGGAGGGTCGGCTCGGCCGGTTACGGCCGAGCAGAGCGGGGGGCGTGCTGCCCCCATGTGATGGAGCCGCGGCCCCGCGTGGGGCCGCCCTTGCCAGCGGACGCAGCTGGCTGCCACGTCCCATCCTTCGCCGGTCCCGCATGGTCACAGGACGGCCGGCCCGCCGCCGCAGCTTTAGCCGCGACGGTCCTCCACGGCGGCGCGCCGGGCGCGGCCGCCTTCCGCCGCCGGCGCCGTCATGCCGGCGTGGCGTGCCGGCGGGTTGCTCCGCGGACCACCGGATGAGTTCCGGTGGTCGGAAATTCACGCTGTCTTCGCCAAAGTCCCTCCTGGGGTCTGTCCTTCACTGCGAGGACCTCACATCGCCCGTGTGGCTTGTTTTGTCGATGTCCACCGTTACGCACACCAAGAACGAAAGGGGAGGTGGGTTCGGACTTGTTCATTGGTCCGCACCCACCGCGTTTTCCGTTTAAAAATTTCACAACAAAAGTTTAATCACACACCGTGGGTATAAATCACAAAGATTTAAATGAATCAAATCCCTACCTCATCGCAGTCGTCGAACGTGAGTTCTTCATGGAATTGACCATCGCGGAAGAAGAGGATTGTCGTGTCGCAGAAGGGGCGTCGCATTGTCGCAGTACACGGCGTCGCATAGACGATCTCCGAGGGTTAAAAAAACACACATATTTAATTGCACCATTTAAACCCATGCTGAGGATAAAATCCACAAAGGAAATTAAAAGATCTGTAATCCCCTAACTCAATCGGTTGATGATAGAAGATTGTCATGGGGAAGGATCGTCACCAAAGGAGGATCATCGGCATCGTGGTACACAGCGTCGCATCGTTGATCTCTGAGGGTTCGGCGTTCTTCGCGTTCTTCGCCTTCCTCGCGTTCTTCGCGTTCCTCGCGTTCTTCGCGTTCCTCGTGTTCTTCGCGTTCCTCGCGTTCTTCGCGTTCTTCGCATTCTTCGCGAAGGAGGATGATGAACTTAGAGTTTCTCCAAATCCTCTCAACAATCCACCCACATGTGTTGGTATTATTTTATTCTTATACCAACAAATGAAAAACAAAGTTAAGAAACAAACCATTAATTCGGTGAATTAATGGTAATGACTTAACTGCCCAATTAATAGGGGTGTTAAGAATTTAAGAAAACACACCAGTTGACTTTATTTAAAATAGGTTTTCACGGGTGCGTTACTTAGAGGAAAAGAAATGGTGGGGCTCATGAGGGCCCCACCTCACAAATATCCTACCAAGTGGGTAGGATATTTTGGGTTCCACACTATCCGCTTAACTTAGCTTAAGTGTCTTCAAGTGGCTTAAAGTGAAATAAAATAAAGTTGTCGCACCACTTTATTTTATTTCTTAATTTAACCCAAAAATTAAAAACAACACCCGAGCAAACGCAAATCCGGAAAAAGTGTTTATAAGAAAATACCGTCGCTGCGATTCCATCGGTGCCCTAGGAATTCGATTCCGAGCACCGGTTCAAAAGTTATAAAAACCCGCTCGTTCGTTCCCTGCACGTACCCGAGCCAAACTTCGGAATGTGATTCCGGCCACCCCGGGCCTCGGAATCAGGTGCCGTTAGAAACTACGTTCTTGTAAAATTCCAAAGAAAATTAAGAAAAAAAGTTCCTTGAATTTTACAGGTCTTTACATCACTCCCACCTTAGGTATTTACGTCCCCATAAAGATACATCATAAACTAGGGAAACAAATGTGGGTATTGAGCACGCATCTGAGCCTCCCGCTCCCAAGTGGTCTCCTGGAGGTTCCCGTGTTGCCATCTGATGCATACCAGAGGAATAGACCATCCACGTAGGACCCACTCCTATCGATCCTCGATCTCCACCAGGACCTCTGAAAAAGTCACCCCATCATCAACGTCCAACTCCCCTTGGTCAATGATATGTGTCGGGTCGTGCACGTATCTCCTCAGCTGAGATACGTGGAAGACGTCGTGCACCCGGTGCAACTGAGGTGGTAGAGCCAGGTGATAGGCCACCTTGCCAATCCTGCTGAGGACCTGTAAGGGTCCTATGAAGCGTGGAGACAACTTTCCACCTCGGCCAAATCTCCATAATCCACGTCGAGGTGAGACACGCAAGAAGACGTGGTCTCCATCCTCGAACTCTAGTGGCCTCCGCCTCCTGTCAGCATAAGACTTTTTCCAGCTCTGAGCTGTCCTCATCTGCTCCTGGATGACCTGGACCTTCTCTGTCGTGGCCTGGACCAACTCCAGTCCCACAAGTGCTGACTCCCCAGGGTATGTCCAGCACAAAGGAGATCTGCAAGGTCGGTCGTACAACGCCTCGTATGGTGCCATCCTGATGGTGGAGTGGTAGATGTTGTTATACGCAAACTCCACAAAGGGTAGGTGGTCCTCCCAGCTACGACCAAAGTTGAGGAAAAATGCGCGGAGCATGTCCTCGAGAGTCTGAATGATCCTCTTCATCTGACCATCCATCTGAGGGTGAAAGGTGGTTCTCAGACGTAGCTGCGTCCTGAACGCCTCCTACAACCCCTTCCAAAGCCAGGAAGTGAAGTGAGTATCTCGACCAGAGATGATAGATGATGGCACACCGTGAAGCCGTAAAATCTCATGAACTTAGAGACGTACCAAGCTCTCCATCGATCCCTACTCTCTGATGGGTAAGAAGTGAGCCGACTTGGTGAGTTGGTCGACAATCACCCAAATGGAGTCGTGACCTCTGGAAGTGCATGGATGTCTAATCACGAAGTCCATAGATATGCCATCCCACTTACACTCCGGGACCTCCAAGGGCTGTACCAAGCTTGCTGGTACCTGATGCTCTACTTTCACCTGCTGGCAGGTGAGGCATCGAGAAATGAACTCTGCAACATCCTTCTTCATGCCCAGCCACCAGTGCTGTCGTCTGAGATCCTGGTACATCTTCGCCACTCCAGGATGTACCGCCAATGGAGAAGTGTGAAACTCTCTTAGCACCTCATCCCGTAAAGATCCTCTGAAAAGGACGTTGTGCTCTGATCCAAAGGAGAAACCATCAAGTGCGTGTCTTGAGGATATCTGCGCACGTCGCGTCTCACAGTCAACATCCCCATGCTGTGCCTCTCTGACCCGCTGCAGTAGTGGAGGGGTGACTGTGAGAGACTGAAGGAAGGCTCCTCCATCTCTATCCACGAAGGATATCTGCAAAGTGGCTAGCTGCTCTGTCGCCTACTCAAGTAGCTGAATGCCCATCCTCCTGCTGAGAGCATCGGCTACCACGTTCCCCTTCCCAGGAGTATAGACTATATCAAAGTCATAGTCCTGGAGGAACTCGATCCATCACCGCTATCTCAGGTTCAGGTCCTTCTGAGAGAAGATGTACCTGAGACTCTGATGGTCAGAAAAGACTGTAAAATGCTCACCCATCAGGTAGTGTCGCCATGTCTTCAGAGCGAAGACCACTGCTGCTAACTCCAGGTCATGGGTAGCATAGTTATGCTCATGCGGCCTCAACTGATGTGATCCATAGGAGATCACTGCCCGCTCCTACATCAGGATGCATCCGAGTCCGGTCCCTGATGTATTGCAGTAGACTACATACCCTACTCCCTCCTCCAGCAACCTCAAGATAGGGGTGCTGGTCAATCTCTGTCTCAGCTCCTGGAAGCTCTGCTGACAACTGTCTGACCACACAAAGGGTTTCCACTTCTTCTTCAAAGCTGAGAGTGGTGCCGCAACTCTGGAGAAGTTTGGCACAAATCTCCGATAGTATCCAGCTAGTCCCAAGAAACTCCACACCTCAGTCATTCTCCTGGGTGGCTCCCAAGCTAGCACTGCCACAATCTTTGCAGGATCCACTGCAACTCCCGACTCAGAGATGACGTGCCCCAAGAAGTGGACCTCGCATATCCAGAACTGACACTTTGAGAGCTTTCCATAAAGTTGGTGCTCTCAGAGTGTGTCTAGGACAACCCGTAAGTGGTAGGCGTGCTCCTCCTCAGTCGTCGAGTATATCAAAATGTCGTCAATGAAGACCAAGAAAAATTGATCGAGGTATGGCTGAAAGATCCTATTCATGAGGCTCATGAACACTGCTGGAGCGTTGGTTACGCCGAAAGGCATAACCAAGAACTCATAGTGGCCATACTGACATTTGAAGGCCGTCTTCTACACGTCCTCATCCCGAACTCTGAGCTGCTGATAGCCCAACCTGAGGTCTATCTTTGAGAATCACCGTGCTCCCTTGAGCTGATCGAAGAGGTCATCAATCCTCGGTAGCAGATACTTGTTCCTTACTATCACCTGGTTCAGGCGACCATAGTCGACACAAATTCACAAACTCCCATCCGCCTTCTTGGTGAACAATATCGGGGAAGCCCAGGGTGAAACACTGGGTCGGATGAAACAATTGCCCTACAAGTCCTCCAACTGTACCCGTAGCTCTCGAAGCTCATCGGGGGCCATCCGATACGCTGGAGTTGATATCGGGGTTGTACCAGGGTATAGGTCAATATAAAAGTCTACCTCTCTGCGAGGAGGTAGTCCTGGAACGTCATCGGGAAAGATGTCCACATACTGATCCACCACTGCAGGAAAACTTGGACTCCGCACGTCAACTGATCCTAGTATGAGGCTAGCCAACTGATGAGTGATGGGCTATCCTCTCCTCTGCGGAAGTCTATCCTATGATGTGAAGGCTCCCTTCTCGCCGGTGAAGGTGAACCTGCTCCCGTCGGTGCGTACACGTCGCACCTTGCGCCTAATATAGTCGATCTGAGCATGGAATGTAGATAACCAATCCATGCACAAGATGACGTCGTAAGGCCTCGACGCCGCTACAAGAATATCCCAGCCGAAGCTCTCGCCCCCTAGAGTAAGCTCACACTGCCGGCACCAGTGCTTAATCACCGAGTCTACTCTAGTAGGAGTCTGTAGCCGTAAGGATCGTACCAACGGATCTGTCAGAATCTCCGAGCTCCGAACAAGGGCAGCGACTATGAAAGAGTGACTCACTCCTGTGTCTATAAGAACTGCAGCAAGGGTGGAATAGACACAGATAGTACCTAGAATCATCTCGGGCACGCCGTGGTCGTAGGCCTCCACTGCCTGGAGCTGTGCCTGTCTCTGCCCGCTAGCTCCCTGTGGCCGGGGTGGTCCTCCTGGTGGTGGTGGTGGTAGAGCCTCAAAGCGTCGCCCACCACCTGAAGTTCGACCAGCTCCTCTACCTTGTACGCCTTCTCCCTGAAGACCACCACGATCGACCCTCTGCCTCTTCCTGGGTGGCCCCTCAACCGTCTGCTACTCCTCGGCATGGTGGGTCGGGCAGTCACGAGCCATGTGGCCCTGCCCGCCGCATGTGTAGCACTGCCTGCCTCTCGAAAGACTGGCTCCGCGCTGTGTGCCCCGCACTGCTGAGCCAGTGTCCTGAGGTCGTCTTCCTAAGGGTCTGGTCTGCCTGAACCCATGAGTCATCCATCGACTGCCTGCTGCAGAAGACTCTGCTACGTGCCGCCCCACGGTAAGTCTCGCTGCTGATGAAGGCTCAACAAGAAAGCTCTCGATCAAAAGGGCTCGCTCCAGTACTCCTGCCTGAGTCGGAATGTTGAGGGAGATCAGCGATGCCCTGATCTAATGTCTCAATCCTTGCTCAAAGGTTCAGGCCCAGAATAATGGGTCCTGTACCATGTCTGTCAAGTAGCGCGAGAGATCGGTAAATCTTGCCGAGTACTGGGCGACCGTCAAGATGCCCTGCCGCAGCTGATGAAGCTCCTGGATGCGCACCGCACGGAGGGTGGTCGGGATAAACTCTAAGCGGAAGAGGCTCTCAAAGTCTTTCCAGTGAAGAGATGCCTCATCATGTACCTGGAGAATCAAGCTCCACCATCGGCCCGCTGCCACGTCGAGTAGGCTCGCTGTGAGGATCACCATGAGGTCTGCTGGTGTCCTCACTAACCGGAAAGCTCGTACCACTGCCTCCAGCCAGTCCTCGGCGGCCTGAGGGTCCGTCTCCCTACGGAACCTGGGCGGTAGCTGGCGCTGAAACTCGTGCAGTGCACTAAGGCGACGTGCATCGTCAGCGGCTGGGGCTGGAAGAATCGGTGGCTCGGAAGGTAAAGGTACCGCCGGTGCCTCAGCTGTCAAAGGGCCCTGTACTGAGGCCTCATCGCTCGGTGGGCTGTCGTCACACTCAACTCTCGGAACCCTAGCTGGCTGCCATCGTGGGGCCATCCTTAAAAGAAACAGGTGTGCCACGGTCAAACAATATACCTAGTGAGCTGACACAAAGCAATCACACATAAAACTTGAAACACACATGCAATCAATGTTTTCGTGCATTAAGTCGGAAATCAGAATTCAGGGTCCCGGTGTACGGATACATCAGCCGCTGCACCAACACTGGACTCCCTGGGCTGATAACCACACCCAATACGCTGAACACTATTGCTTCACATAGAAAAAGATCAGAGTCCCAAGTTCTGTGGTAGAACTGAACTCCTCTGATACCAATTTGTCACGACCCGTCCTCGGGGCCCGTTCCGTGAAAAACCCAAGCCCGCCTTCCATAGACCAGGGGCTGGCGACTAGCACCAAGGCGTAAATCCCAGTAAAAGGGAAGACATTTCCTTTTTAAAGTAAACAAACACCACAGAGCAAGAAAGCAGTAGAAGTAATCACTAAGTAAAAACTGAGTACAACAGTAAGTGCGGAAAAGTAAGTGGGCCAGTATACAAACCCAAACTGAAAGTAAAGTACAACTGGAAAGAGAAAACAACAACTGAAAAGTAAAGCCGCAGCGTCGAGCCATCCACTGGAAGTCCCACCTGAAGGGTGGGTACAGATGGCCTCCACAGCTCCTAGGGTCCTGCCGTCCACTCCGAGTATGTCCTGCCCAGTGGTCCACCTCCAAGTACCGTCCTGCTAAGCAAGCCTCAACCATGATCAGCGTTGTCCGTCGTCTGCAACCAACACAATGTAGTTCGGGCATAGCCCATGCAGGGGTGAGTATAAGCTACTCAGTAGGGACCCCGAGACCCCCGATGGTCTCCCAGAATCCACAAAGGATAAACCACAAAGGAAAGATACAATCACGAAGTAATATTCGACACTGCTTAGGTATATGCCCATACATATACCTAAGTCATCAATTCTCGTTAGGATCCAACATCCGAGCACAAGTACAACCCAGTCCACACAGGAAAGAAAAACGTAAATCCACACAGGTTTGCTCAACACAATCCACATAGGAAAGCAAAACAGGATTCAGCTCATACAGGTATACTTTTTCGTATGACGATAGAGATGATCAGATATAGCCACTGATTCATCTAAGTCGGCGGACCCACAAAGGATCGATAGGTACTAACCCCCGCAATGACCCACAAAGGATCTGACCCACACAGGATCGATAGGTAACTAACCCCCGCAATGACCCACAAAGGATCTGACCCACACAGGATCGATAGGTAACTAACCCCCGCAAAGACCCACACAGGATCTGTAGGCACTGGCCCACACAGGACCGCTGAGGGCTGACCCACATAGGATCAGACCCACACAGGATCGGTAGCACTGATCCACACAGGATCGCTGAGTGCTGAAGTCGTCGCCGTCGAATCCACTGAGGATCTCTGCACAGTCATCGTCGTAGTCGCAACCAGCTCTAGGGTTCACGCACACAACAAGCTCATTTGGGAGGGTCCGATCCACGAGCCGAGAGGCTGAGACACCAACTGACACAAAGTCCATAGTTGATGTATCCAAAAGTTCCGTATCGTCAACAGGAACTCAACGTCGCAGACGGCGCGTCAATCGGACGCCCGGTCTGAGAGTTATTGGCTTTTTCGTTCCAGGGGCCCGGTTGGTTTTTAAGGAAAAACCAACCTGAACATTCTCCAAATGCGTCCAAACCTCGAGCAGAGTAAGACAAAAGATCCGTCTCACTTAGAGGAATCCATCAAAGTCGACGGCACGTCAATCAGACGCCCGAAACTTAATTTATGAGCGTTTCCGCTCCGAGGGCCCGGTTGGTTTCGTGTACGAACCAACCCGGCCGAACCCAATGTATTCCTAAACCTTGAGTGAAATATACCAAAAAGACCGTCTCGATCCAAGGATCACATCGCCGCTGATGGTGCATCTATCGGAGGCCCGTAGCTCAAGTTATGAGCAAAAGACTGAAAAGGTCCGAAAACGGGGGGTCTGGGCCCGGACCGACCTGGCCCAGCCCCCCTGGGTCGACCCGACCCGGGTCCGGGTCCGACCCCACGTGGGGCCACCCTTTCCAGCGAACGTGGCTGGATGCCGCGTATCATCCTTCGATGGTCCCGCGTAGTCGTGGGACGGCCGGCCCGCCGGCGCCGCCGTGCCGGCATGGCGCGCCAGTGGGTTGCTCCGCGGACCACCAGATGAGTTCTGGTTGTCGGAAATTCATGTCGTCTTCGCCAAATGCCCTTACGGGGTCCGTCCTTCACTGCGAGGACCTCACATCGCCCGTGCGGCTTGTTTTGTTGACATCCGCCATTTCACACACCAAGAACGAAAGGGGCGGTGGGTTCAGACTTGTTCATTGGTCTGCACCCACCGCGTTAGCGGTTTAAAAATTTCACAACAAAAGTTTAATCACACTCCGTGGGTATAAATCACCAATATTTAAATGAATCAAACCCCTACCTCATCGTAGTCGCCGAACGTGAGTTCTTCACGGAATTGATCATCGTGGAAGAAGAGGATCGTCGCATCGCGGAAGGGGCGTCGCGTCGTCACGGTACACGACATTGCATAAACGATCTCCGAGGGTTAAAGAAAACATACAGATTTAATTTCACCATTTAAACCCATGCTGAGGATAAATTCCACAAAGGAAATTAAAAGATCTGTAATCCCCTACCTCAGTCGGTTGATGATCGAAGATTGTCGCGGGGAAGGATCATCGCGGAAGGAGGATCATCGGCGTCGCGGTACACGACGTCGCATCGTCAATCTCCGAGGGTTCGGCGTTCTTCACGTTCTTTGCGTTCTTCGCATTCTTCACGAAGGAGGATGAATAACTTAGAGTTTCTCCAAATCCTCTCAAGAAGCCACCCACATGTGTTGGTCTTATTTTATTCTTATGCCAACAAATGAAAAAAAAGTGAAGAAACGAACCATTAATTCGGTGAATTAATGGTAACGACTTAACTGCCCAATTAATATGGGCATTAAGAATTTAAGAAAACGCTCCGGTTGACTTTATTTAAAAGAGGTTTTCACGGGTGCGTTACTTAGAGGAAAAGAAATGATGGGGCTTGTGTAGGAACCACCTCACAAATATCCTACCAAGTGGGTAGGATATTTTGGGTTCCACCCTATTCGCTTAACTTAGCTTAAGTGGCTTTAAGTGGACTAAAGTGAAATAAAATAAAGTTTTCGCACCACTTTATTTTATTTCTTAATTTAACCCAAAAATTAAAAACCACACCTGAGCAAACGCAACTCCGAAAAAGGAGTTTCTAAGCAAATATCAGCGCTACGATTCCATCGGTGCCCTCAAAATTCGATTCCGAGCACTGGTTCAAAAGTTAGAAAAACCCGCTCATTCGTTCACTGAATGTACCAAAGCCAAACTTCAGAAAATGATTCCGGGCACACCGGGCCTTGGAATCAGGTTCCATCAGAAACTGCATTCTTGTATAATTCCAAAGAAAATTAAAAAAAAATTTCCTTTAATTTTATGGGTCTTTACACATGGTGTCTCAAGAGACTAAAAAATAACCAATTCATTGGAGTGATATTTTGGTACACCCATCATAAAATGTCCATGAATATGTGTTTCATATGAAGAATAAAACATAAACATAAGAGTTCCCCATGGAACGTAATGGGTATCATAATCATGTCATAGAGTATAACAAATGGGAGTATCAAAAAAGTGTCCATGAAAGAATGTATTTAAATCATAAATGAAAATTAATAAGGGTAAATAGGCATATATAACGATAATTGATGTCAAACTATTGTGAAACATGTAAAAATAGTGTTTAAGAATCATTAGAAATGATACATTTTATTACGGATTAAAGAAAATATTAAAGATCATTTAAAGTTGAAACGACACAATATTTTATATTAAATAAAAAATTAACCAATATAGACATTCATAAAAAATTATTTATTTTATAAGAATAAAAGGGACTTAAAACAAATTCTGGATGGTACTTGAAAATGGGTAAGAAATTTTGATGTTCTCTTTATCTGGGCTTGCTTTTCCTGAGGGATTAGGAAGGGAACATTATAAAACATGTATTTCCCAATAAAATAAGGATGAAATGAACTAGATAAATGATTTTAAAATATATAAAAATAATTTATAACAAGTATGTATTAATAAATAATTTTTACATTGGGGTTAAGAGAGAGAAATCACAACTCAAAGGAATAATGGGTGTTCAGAAAGAATCCATTACCATATGTATAACAGTGTTCTGTACTTGAACTCAATGTCTTAGATTATAAAATTAAACCCATTAGTTAATTAGTTCATAATATTTTATACATTTATTTTATTTATTATAATTTTATTACATTCATTCATGGACTTTTTAATGTGTTGTAATATACAATATCATGATTCAGGAGTGGTTATTTACTTGGCTTCATGATCGGTTAACTTTTATAAATGTATGGAAGATCATGTAAAATGAAATAGTTTTCTAGAATTGAGATTATATGTTATTAATGAAATAAAAAAGTATTAAATGGTCTTATATTTTATTTTTTACATATTTGAGGATGATTCATTAGATAAAATGTTAATGATAACCATTTAGATTATTTTATCATTATTTTGATCTTCATAAACTAGTTTTTTATTAATTAACATTATTTATATATACTGGTTATAGATCATTAAATAAGAAATAATAAATATATTATAAGTTGGTTTAACCATAAAAATGGTTTTATAACTATTATTTAAGGTTTTAATGGAAATTCAAACTCATCATCCTTGAATGCGTTAAATCAACACATCACAGATGATGAATTCATTTTTTAGAACATAAGTGGAGAGGAAAGTAAATGGTGATGGATTATTCCATTAAAATAATAATATTACTATATGTATAAGTGACTAGAGTTATCATGCCACTTGGATAATTGGATATGATTATAGAATAATAAAATAAAATAAAATGAAAATAAATTAAAATAAAATGAAAGAGGTATTTACCTCTTGAAATCTTATCCCTGAGAACGTTTTTAGGGGAATTGGGTTTGGTATTTTGTTGAGAAAAATAGATCTAGAGCATGGGGGAGAGAATTTTAAAGATTATTGGGTAGAATTTGGACAAACATCAAGGATTTTGAGGTTTAAGGAGAAGAGGTGGTGATGGGTGGTGCTTATAGTGGATGAGAGGGATGTTTTTTGATTATTTTTTTCATTTGTTTTAATTTTGGCTCAATAATATGAATAGTGTTAATTATTGTGACTAAATATAGTAAATATTTCATGTTAGTTCGATCCAAAGGTTCTAAAATCATCCATACATCATCCACGACTCAATAATTCATATATTTAGATTATACAATAAATTACCACATTTCACTATTCACAAAATTCAAATATTTTATAAAAATACCAAATATTAACCCTAAACATTTTTAAATATATATAATTTAAAAAAGGACTCAATTTTATGAATTTTTTTTCTAAATATGAGAAATTTAATTTTTATTTAAAATCATTATTTATTTGAAAAATACGAATTTTAAAATTATAAATCATTTTATAACATATTGAATAATTAATTAAGATCTCATAAAATTATATTACAATAATAGTAAAACAAAATATAAATTCATGAATATATTTTATGGAAATAACTTTTTTATGTCATCATATTAATAATAAAATTGTAAATAAATATTCATGTTTCAAAAATAATCAATTTATCATTTTTAAAACATTTGGTTACCTATTTCATGACATAAATATATTATATTTTCATTTATAATATGCCTAAATTTTATTTATACTTTACTAGGTGTGGTAACTATTATATTAGATGGGTTAGTATTCAAAAGGGTTGTATTACTATTCCAAGGCCAGGTTACTATTCCATTGGTTTGGGTTCCTTAATTTCTAAAAAGCCTCTTCTTTAATTAATTCTTCATCTATAATGTTTTTACTGTGTTCTCTTTTATGTGATTTAAACTATATGAAATAATTATAAGAAGGTAAATTTCAATGATATACTTCTAAGTCATTTCATGGATCTTTCCTAAAATCAAACTGCATACATTTTTTTGGATTGTAAAATGTAGTCTTGTTCAACTTCTCATAATCTTCTCTCCGATAACATCGATAATGTTTTTCTGATATTCATCCTTCTGATGGATGTTCATATGATGGAATAAATCCAATGGTTTTCTTTCAAAAATTAATTCTATGATTTTGGTTCATCAAAATTCATATAGCCTGTAAAAAAAACTTTTACCCCTAAATGATCATACAAAATTTGTGTTCAGAAACATCAGCTATCTATATCTATTTCACACAGACATTGATGTGATTTAACATTGTTAAAACTTATAATACCTTTTGTGATATATGAATTTATTCATATGATTATAACGTCTACTTTATTCTCTCTCCATATGTTACTTATTTTCCATTTGGAATTATTATAGTTTTAAAAAGTTTTTAATAACTCATCAATATCAACTTCATACAAATATTCATTGGGTAACAACGCAAACTCTTCCTCTGGTGAAATTGTGCTTCTTCTTAAAAATATTAATTTGGAACATCAACCATGTTCCATAAAATGTCTTTTTTTTTGTTTCTTCAGAGACTGAACATCAGTTAACTTTACACAATTGGAATGCTACACTTATGCTGGGAACTATATGATTTACCCTTAAACAAGATTCTTTATCTTTTATGTAGTCTTCAAAACATATCTTGTACCCATACATAGTTGATGAAAAAACTTTATGAAATATCTATCTAATAAAAATAATCCTAGTCCATCCATTAGTTAAGCTTGGGCTTGGTATGACAACTCATATTATGACTTCCCCCTTATACTTCATACTACTATATCAATATCCACTTTTATCTGTTTAGAAATATAAATATAATGATCTGTTTTTGGTAATGTTTATTTGACAAAAAATTTGAACATCTACCCTCATTAGAAACTTCTTCATCCAATAACCTTCCATTCCATAATCTATGATTGATGTCTGTGATCTCCCCATTTGAAAAAAATCAGTTACCACGATATTTTCCACTATTTAGGAAACAATTACGAATGTCTTATATTTTTTTGACTATGTAAGAATGTTTCTTAACAGGTTAATAAAACATTATAACCTCATTCAACAACTCTTTCTCACCTTTTTAAAAAAAACATCGATAAAAATGCATGTTTACAAAATTAAAAAAATTGATAAAAAAATAACCCAAATTATTTTCAATACCCCCTTTGTATTTTTTGTCTTCGTTTTCTAAAAAAAATTCAACCTCAAAAATTTCACAACTTATTTTAAAAAAACATTTCTGAACTTTTTTTAACTTTTCTCAACTTTTATCAAACCAGAACCTTTCTCCTAGAGAATATCCTAACAACAAACTACTAAATAATTTAATATTTTTGAATGTGTTAAAACAAAATCCTCTTAAATTTTATCTTCTACTCAATTTTCCCTATCTTCCCCTTTTCTGAAAAACCATAACTTTAGATTCATAACAGAAAGAGTTATACTTCTTCTTACAAAGATGTAAATAATATCACTTTTGAAAACATAATCCAAAGCCTGATGGGGGACTTCATTAATTACGTTAGGAAGTAATTGGTAGAGTATTAACATATAGTTTTAACATCCATTAAATAAATTCATCCCTTTGAATTAATTTATTTAAAACACCATCCATTTGATATTTTGTTGAAATATACTCTAGTATAACATCTCCACCAACAAAATTCTCTTTTATAAAGTGAAACATGATATAAATTTGATTTGATATTGAATTACTTATGAGGTTTTTAGAAATAAAAATGGAACTTTTATTATCAAATATAATATTAAATGGTTTTTATAACACTTCAATATTTTGAGAAATATGTTTATTTAATTACTTTAATATTCTATATTTCACTCAACACTAAATATAGCTTGTGATATATGAAATCACTAATATTAGATATCATTTCATGCAATAAAAATTTAACATTTAACTTCTTAAAATAGTAATATTATATTGAGGTACGTGAAATATAATGTTTTCCTTGTGTTCCAGGTAATGCCTAGTTCCTTTGATAACTTGTGTTACACGCAAGGATGAGTTTTACTGAACTAAAATATACTGTTAATAATATTTTTGAAATATTATTATAGTTATTACCAAGATTTTGGAAAGGAATTTATGAATATTATTAAATAAATTATAAAAATATTATTCATACATGTACATAAAATTAATCCTTTAGTTATAAATTAGTTATAAATGAAAGTAAGAACTATAAGAAAATAAAAAATTCATTATCTAAGAAAACTTTTTTTCTATATGAAAACAAAATTTTATCTCATCAAATTAAACAAACAAATTTTAAGGAATGTTATTAATTTTTTTTATATACTATATATTCAATTAGATTTTTTACACTCAAAAAATAGATTTAATAGATATATGTTATGAATAAATCCAATTTTATGAATAAAAAGTTGTATTTTTCTAAAAGGTCCTTTTATCACCATTTAATGGGGTACCTATTTAGTATGTAAATTTTGACACTTTTATAATTTTTATTTGAAAAAATAAACTTCAATTTTGAAATCGTAATATCAAAATTTAATTTGGGTGAATATTTGGAATTTTTTTGAGAAGTTTCATTTTTTGATGAATAGTGAAAACAAGGAATTTTAGTTGAAAACAACTTTTTCATCTAATTTATTTATATAGTTAAATTATATTTTAAATTATTTTCAAAGTATATTTCGATCTATTATAAATATATTGATACAATTTAGTTCATTTTAATAAATTTCACATTTAAAATGGATATAAACACAATTCAAACTTTTGAACATATTCACTTTAAAACCCCATTATTTCATCCCGTTTATGGGATTATTTTTAAATTAATTTATGACACTTATGTGTTTTTAATTTGAAAAAATGTATTAAATATTTTTATTAATCATAATTTATAATATTTAATACATTCAACATAGTTTTTAACAACAAAATATTATTGAAGATAATTAAAATCAATTATAGTGATTAAGGTAAAACAAGTTTACTTAGTGGTTAAACTTTATCTTAAGGGGCCAAATAACCTAGAAAATTGTAAAAAATTCTTTTTATAAATATAATTCGACAATATTATTCATTTTAATAAAACTTTACCATTATTTTATTCACATGATGTAATGGATACCTCTTAATAGTGTTTACCCTTTTTTGTTTACAAGAATGCCCTTCTTTATCCACTATAAAATGGGCCCTCACGCCCTCACATAATCACACCTATAAATCCCTTTATATCATAAAAAATCTACCAAAATATGCTCCAAAATTCCCTAAATTAATATCAGAAGCCTCCTATTTGTAATAAATACAAGCAAGTATGCCCTCTGGTGAAAACCAGAAGGAGTTACCCAAAGAAGAGGTAACGTCCTTCAACATGCACTTTTGTTTTATTTCTTTCTATAATACCTCAATTTTTATTATTAGATAATTATATTATAACATAAGTATCCTAAATATACTAATATAATTTAATTATAAGGTTAATATATACACTCATATAAACTTTAATCAAATGGGATACACAATCATCGTTTGGGTATACGACGGAGTACCGCTTCATGGGCTGATGTCTTTCATTCTTCCATTTCCACCTTTCAAGGTTGGTAATAGTGATGGAATTTCTATTTTTATATTATATATATGATATATATGATATTTATGATGTATTTATACTTCTATAATTAAAATATAACATACACCTTTATGATTTCCATTTTGTGGGAATATGATAACTTTGTTTGTGGACGTGCAGACTACCGCCTCCTCAAAGTGATGTGATTAGTTAGCGCATTACGTAGTCTGTATTAATGATGATCTTAATAAAAATATGTTTTATATTTTAAATAATAATTATACTATAATTATAATTTATTTAATTATTATATACCTTATTTCATTTAATACACCATGAAAATGGAAACAATGTTCATGCATACATACATCTTACTGTCTCCATGAAATGTGTATTTCATTTCCTATTTCAATAATTTAAAGATTATTATAAATAAATATATAATGAATTTATATTATATTTATATAATTTTTTTATTCTAGAAATAATTAAATCAAAATTTATGTAACCGGATCAAGAATAACGAGTGAAAACATATAAGAAAAGTAAAGCAGTTATTACCTGAAACATAACTTTAACATGAAATTTTTGATAAATGGGTAATATCAAGTAATTATAAAATAATATATGGTATAGTATATAAGAACATCATAATTTGGTTGATTTATAATAAAATTATACTTTTTATACTATATTTATCAATGTGTATGAAGAAAGTCAAGACTTAAGGTAAGGGTTTTCTAGCCTCACTTTTATTTATGTGAGACTTATTCCATATTCACCACTCGTTTCTTTTGTGTGATGTATATACAATGCATGAATCTAAAGTATTATTTTTATCCTTACATTTATATTTATCAAAATATCTATTTTTATTATCAATCTTTAATGGGGTTTATGGTTTTAAAGTTACCAAATCAGTATTGTAAATTTTTTCTCAATTTTCCTACTTTGAGACACATGTTATGTTATTCATAGATATTCTTTAACTAATTATATATAATTTAATTTGACACGTTATATCATGAATGTAATTTTTTTATGATATTTTAAGATTTATTTAATAGTGTTAATTAATAGGGATTAAGATTTAGAGTTACTAATGTGTTATGAGTTTATTGCTACAATCTCATCATTATCAGGATTGTTTATGATTATACTTCCATTGATGAAATTGTATGATCCATATCCAGAGAAATATCATGAATTTTCATATCCTATGGTTATTAATAATATCATCATGTAATGTTACCATTTTTCTACTCTTTGGTACTTAATATTATTAAGAAAATGATTTAAAGAAAGTGAGACCATATTTGTCTCTTCGTTTAGAAATATGTTTTATTTAAAAATGATATTTTCTTAAAATATTTTAAAAAAATGTCTTTATATTATCCTATGATTCTTGAATTAAATTTTTAACCATTTTTTAACTTTTTACAAAAAAGGTTTCAGAAGTAATATTATTTTCATTTTCTGATCAATGTACTTTTATAATATTTTTAAGATAGAAAAGGAATGTTCACCATTTATGGACTTAAATGCCATCATGAATAACATTTCCTTGAAGATTCCTTTTCATATTTATAGGGTTATTTTTAATTATTATTTTTTTCCTAATATTTTGGAAATTAAATTTTTTAAATTGGTTTCAAACATAGTGGTTTTTAAATTTATTTTCAAACATCAATTATATGTTTTCAAAGTGTTTCTGATGAAAAATGTGTTCAAAAGGTTTTCAATATTTAATTATATGTTTTTGAAGTTTTTTCAAAGAAAAATTATTTCGAAATGTTGTCATGGTTTCTTTATAATTTTTTTAAGTGTTTTAAAATAAAAAGGTTTTCAATTTTTTTCATGATTTCTTTATACGTTTCTAAATTAAAAAAAATGATTTCAAAAAGTTTTTAGGATTATTTTATATGTTTAAAGGTCATTTTAAAATATTTTTTCCCAAATTTTTTATGTCTTAAAAATATTTTTTAAAAGAATAATGTATATTTTTCTAATGAAATGTTTTAAATGATATTTAAAGCTTAATTTATATGTTTTCAAAGTGGTTCTAAATGAAAAAGATTTTGAAAATGTTTCATGTTTTTTAAAAGTTATTTTCAATGAAGGATTATTTTACTTAAGAAATGATGCAAGTGATCTTTCAAAATCCATCTCCATCTAATATTTATTTCTTTAACATAGTTTATGATTTACTAGGGATATGATCTAATGATTCCATTTTTATTCCTTGTTTTAGTAGTTTATGTTTAAGATGAAAAGTTTTTTATGAAACCCCTTTCCCTTAAATGGGTTATATCATTCTAAAATGATTATGAAACCTTATTCCTTTCATGGGTTATTCTATGATGAAGTGATTATGAAACCTATCTATTTTTCACAAGTTATTATATGATAAAATGTTTATGATACATATTTAATCCCATGAGTTATGATATGATGTTTATGAAATCCATATTTTTTGGTGGGTCATGATATAATGAATGTTTTATTATGTCGTGGAACATATATGTTTGAATTCAATATGTGATAGGTGGGACCTATATATCCCTATGATTAACTGGGTAAGGATTTATATCTCATAAGATATACATGGATGGAATTGGGAGTGAACTCGGTTCAATAAAGGACTTTGTCGGCTAAGATAGTATTGGGAGTGAACCTTGACTACTAAGATGGTATTGGGAATGAAATGTGACTACTAAGATAGTATTCGGAGTGAGCCTTGACTACTATGATGGTTTGGGGAGTGAAATAATTAAACTATAAGGAAAGGGATTCTATTGGGGATGGTGGGGTGTCTCGCCCAACAGGCGTATCCCCTATAATTTCCCAAGGTAGGTTTTGGAAAATATCCAAGACTTATAGGGAATGATTTTATATGATTATATATATGCCAAAAATTCGATGTTTAATTTCTATTTTATGATGTTATGGATTACAATATTGATCCCCTTATGATTCATGTCTTATAAAATGATAATATTTATTCCATGACCCATGTATATGATCTTTGATATGTATGGGATGATCTTATAATATTATTATCTTGTTCTTGTACCCTTATTCTCATGTTACATATACAGAACTCCTTTATTTATCCTTAATGAGAATCTTATTTCACAATTTTTTATGTTTCCTTATCTATAGGTTATGATGAATGGTTTTATACAGAAGTAATAGATGGGAATATACTTTTAGGCAACATAGAATTTCTTTAACCCAGTTAGAATAACGAGTTATAGCTTTCCATAGACACTAAAATATTCAATTCCCCAGGCTTATATGTTTGTAATGTGATGAATATTCATATAATATGGTGTTATATCCATGTATGTTAAGCCTAAGTCATTATTGTTTGTATCAAAGGAAAGGTTTATTCAACATTTGGAAACTATGATTCTAAAACATTAGTTATATCCCTATGGATGTTTCTAATGATATGTTTCAGAATTTCTCTATGGATAAGCCTAAATAGTCATAAATTTTAAAGGATGTGTCATAATTTAGACATTCAATAAGTTATTTTTTCTGATTATGTGGTTTCTACTATAATAAGTGATTCTCACACTATTATTTATAGTTTTATTCAATTGAGGGAACCAAAAGGAAATGGGTTAACATTGAATATGTTGAATTTTTTTGATGAGAAATAAAATGGGAAGACCACTATAGTAAAGGATTATTTTATCATGCCAATTTAGTTTTCACAGAACATGATTAATTATGTGTACCTTAAAAAACTCTCAAAATCACCAAATAAGAGAAGGAAGGATTTTGATGAGATTTCAGGTAATGGAAACCATGGAGGAAAGATGATTCAGTTTATTTTGTGTAGAGAATGTGGAAATAAGAACCCATGTGAATATATTAAAGGAATAGGAAGATGTATTGATTGTGGAAAATAAAGATGCAATGTAAGTAACTATAAAGGAAAATGTTTAGTTAACATAATGAATTATAATAATGCATTACCTAAGAAATAATCGATGATTGATTTCTTTAAATGTGTAATGAATGAGAATTATGCAAATTGATGTCCTATGTGGAAAGATCTCAAAGAGAATCAACAAGGTGGTATAAGTAGTGGTTATATTACTAATGATGATGAGACTACAGGTGGAATCTGAATGAAAATAGGTAATAAGTAGTAGGATGAAGTATAATTGTTAAAGTATTAAGGATGAAGTGGAATAATGTAAGTATTTATGAATTTGGACTCAAAAATTATGAATTTCTGAAATATATAAGGATTTTTAGATTATTTTTTATAAAGTATTTACAAGAATATTTTGGATTTTTTCAATAGTCAAGAAAAGTGATTTAATGTCATGGTAATATTCATGTGAAAGATATGATTAATGGAAATATAACCCTAAACACCTTACTAATGTTAAGATAATGATGTTAGATAAAGTAAATTGGATAGTAATGATTACCTTGGAACTGATTAATGATTTATCGAAAATGTGTTTTATGTTGTCATGGATAGAATTTACATCATTTTTTGGATTTAAAGAATATATACAATAATATTTATAATAAAGAGATATAAATGTTTTGAATAACAATATATTCTAATTCAGGTTATTACCATGTTTTAAAAGAATACACGATGAAGATATTCACATGTTTAGTATATAAAAAATAATAGATACTTTTTGATATATGGGGGATCAATGCTATATTTTTGTTGAGAAATTTGATGACATTATTTCTATTGTTTTGGAGATTAATATTTAAGTAGTTTTTTTTAAGGATAACCATTTATAGAATAGTTTTTGTTAAACTTAAGAAAAATATTTAGATATTAAATTATTATATCACTATATGAGGATTTATGCATATTGGAAAACTTGTTCTAACATTTTTGTTGTGATAAATATAGATAGAATGGCCTATCATTCTATTTTTGTATCTCAGGATCTACTAATGCATTAAGAATGAAAAATTTACCTTTATTTTTTAGAATAAGTGATAAAGTGGAAATTTATATTGGAACAACAAAGGGAGAGGTTGTGCTGAAACCATGTAAGTATATATTGTCTAGAAAATTATTGAAATTTAGGAGAAATGGTCTTGAAAAAAATATTGTCCCATCATCATCATTTTTGATGATATTAATGACCTTTTTTCAAGCCTCTATGGGCTATATACTTGTGATTATAAACTTTCTCCTAACCATGTTCTCTATCACTTTCCATCAGAAATTAATAGTTATATTTCTCTTCCATTTCCATATTTTCATTTTTCAACTATGTTATCCGATGAGTAAACCTAGTTATGAGTTACTTTGGGTAACCCTTATGTTTCTAACTTTCCCTTTTTAAAGGAAGTTTTAGTATTCATTTTTATGATGTGTATTTCTATGAATGTAACTTTAAAAGAATAATCATTTAATAACCTATTTTTTGGGGGATAAATTCATTTACATGTGGTTAGAATGTAACATAGTGAGATTTTGAGAAATATTTTTTCTAATTAATTTAATATTCATCATTTCATGTAACACTGATTATAACCTGTGTCTTATGAAAGCACTATATTTTGATTACATTTCACGTAACACTATGTTAAGCATGAAATAAATGAAACACTAAGATTAGCTTGCGGTACATACAATACTATGTTTTTATTGTGTTACTCCCAATGATGAGTTTATTTTATATCCTGCATTACATGAAAAGTTAAGTATTAATGAACTAAAAAATACTATTACTAATATTATTAAAGTATTATTATAATTACCACCATGCTATTGGAATGGAAATTATGAATAATTTTAACTAAATTATGAAAATATAATTCACACACATATATAAAATGAATCCTTTCATTATCAATTATTTTTATTTTAAAGTAACAACCATCTTAAAATAAAGAAATTCCTTTTCTTAGAAAATTATTTTTCTATGTACGAAAACAATTTACACTAAATAATATAAAAAAACAAATTTATATGAATGTTTTTAATAAAATTTAAATATTATATATTCAATCAATATTTTTATACTCATCCTTTAGATTTTATAGGTATAATATAATAATAAATCCAAGTTTATAAAAAAATATGTGTTTTTCTAAAAGGTAATTTTACCGCCTTTTAATGGAGACCCTATTCTAATTATAATTTTGAAACTTAATAATTTTTATTTTTTAAAAAAACCCCATATTTGAATTATGAATATAAAAATTTACATTGGGTTATTTTTTGATATTTTCTCGAGAAGTTTCATTTTTTAATGAATAGTTAAAAACACTAAATTTTAATGAAAACTAATTTTTTATATTATATATTTATATAGTTAAATTATATTCTAAATTATATTTAAATTATATTTAGATCAATTATACATAGATTTATATAATTTGGGTAATTGGAATCAATTTCACATTGAAATTTAATATAACTAAAATTCAAACTTTGTAACATTTTCACTTTAAAAACCCATTGTTTCATCCCATATATGAGATTATTTTTAAATTTATTTGTGCTACATATGTGATTGGAATTTGGAAAAATGGATTCCATATTTTTATTAATTATAATTTATTATTTATAATTAGTTCAACTCTGTTTTTATCAAAATATATTAGTGAAAGTAATTAAAATCATTTATAGCAATTTAGGTAAAAACGAGAATAATTAGTGACTAAAATTTAAATTAAGGGGCCATATAAAATATAAAAATATGATTTTTTATGGACATATTTATAATATATACTAACTTATATTTAAAATTAACAATCATTTTATGCATATTATGTAAGGGATACCTCTTAATAGTGTTTAACTTTTTATATTTATAGGAATGCCACTCCTCCTCCTCTATAAGAAGGACACTCAATCCAATAACTTTTTTAAAACTTTAAATCCATTTGTATCATCCAAAAACTGTATAAATAATCTCCCCAATTCTATACCTTCTTCTTAGTGTACCCCCTTTCAGTATAAATCCAACCAAGGAAGCGCTTTGGTGCAAACCAAAAGGATTTTCCCAAAGAAGATGTTAGATCCTTCAACAACCAATTTTATTTTATTTAATTCTCCACCAACTAAATTTTTATTATTTGATTCTTATATAATAATTTAAATATCCAAAATATAATGACATGTTTTTTTGATAATGTTACAATTTATATTCACACACACTTCTATCAAATGGTATGTGCAATCCTCGTTCGTGTGTTTGGAAGACTACCACCTCATGAACCGATGTAATTTGTTATTCCATTGTCACCTTTAATGGTTAAGAATAATGATGTAATTTATGTTTTTATATGATATATATGATATTTATGATGACTTTATGCTTCTATAATTATTATATGACACATACCTGTATTCTTTCCATTTTGTGGGAATATGATAACTTCGTTTGTGGATGTGGGGGCCATCGCTTACTCAAAGTGATGTGATTCATCCATGATTAGCATGAAATGTATTAAGGATGTGTTTAATAAACATATGTGTTATATATGAAATATTAATTCTACTAGATTTATAATATATATATATATATATATATATATATATTATACACGTTATTTCTTTCAATATTGCATGAAAATGGAAACAATGTTCATGCATACACACGACATATCATCTCTATAAATAGTGTATTTAATTTCTTATTTATATCATTTATTTATTTATATAAATACATATATAATGAATTTATATTTTATTTATATCATATTTTACATTCTAGAAATAATTAAATCACAATTTATGTACTAGGATCAAGAATAACAAGTCAAAACATATACAAAAAACAAAGTCGTTATTACCCAAACCGTAACTTTAATAAGAAAATTTTAATAAACGGGTAATATAAATTTATAATAAAATAATTTATCAAATTTTATATAAGAAAATTGTTCCTTGATATATTTCAAATAAAATTATACTAATTATATAGTAGTATTGAATGTTTATGAATTAATACATGACTAAAGGTAAGGGTTTTCTATTCTTAGTTTTATTTTTATGAGACTTATTCGATATTCACCACTTGTTTAATTTATGTGGTGTATATACTGAACAAGAATATAATATATTAATATTACCCTAAAATTTATGGGTATTTTTGTATCATTTTTATCATCTATCTTTCATGGGGTTTATGGTTATAAAGTTTTATAATCGGCAATGTAAATTCTATCTCAATTTGTCTTCTTTGAGACACATGTTATGTTATGCACCTATATTATTTCATGAAGTGTATATAGTACCATTTTACATTTTATATCATGAATCAACTTATTTTAATGATATGTTAAAATTTATGTAATTCTATTCTTTCATGTGCATTGGGATTCAAATTTACCAAAGTGGTAAGAGTTTAGTGCTATAATCTCATCATTATCAGGATTGTTTTTTATTACTCTTCAACTGATGAAATCATATGATACATCTATCAAGAAATATCAAGATTTTTTTTAAATTTTCCTATTCATGATATCATCATGTAACATTACCATTTTCCAACTCTTTGGTACTTAATATGATTCAAATATATTTTTTAATAAAATCTGACCTTATATCTCTCTTTGGTTGAAAATCTATTTTATTAAAAAACAATGTTTTATAAAAAAGTTTTCATAAATGTTTTACTATCCTTATATGATTTTTAAAATTAATTTTTATCCAGTTTTTACCCTTTTGAATTTTTTTTAAATGTAATCTTCTTTTTATTTTCTGATCAAGGTAATTTTCTATATATTTTTACGGTGAAAAAGAAATGTTCGAAATGTATGGACTTACTCTCCATTATGGAAATAATTTCCCTGAATATTTATTTGTATATTTATATGGTTATTTTTAAGGAATGTTTTTCAAAATATTCTAGGAATTTAATTTTTTAATGTTGGTTTAAAAGAAAAACATTTTCAAAAATGTTTTCAAGATTTAATTATATTTTTTCAAAGTGTTTTCAACAAAAAAATATTTAAAAATGTATTCATTATTTGTTTGTAAAATTTTAAAGTGTTTTCAAGGAAAAAAGGTTCCAAATTGTTTTTAATATTTTTTATAAGTTTTCAAAGTATTTTTAAGGAAAATTGTTTTTAAAATGTTCTTAGGAATTATTTATAAGTTTACAAAGTATTTTAAAATAAAAATGTTTTCATAACATTTTGAATATTTTTTATAACATTCCATGGTTATTTTAAAAGAAAATGTTTTTACAAAATGTATTATGTTATAATTTTTTTTCATAGTGGTTAGGATATTTTACCCAAGAAATGTTTTAAATTATTTTGAAAGAATTCGTTATAATATTTTCAAAGTTGTTTTCAAAGAAAATGATTTTGGAACTATTCTATGTTTTTTAAAAGTGATTTTCAAAGAAGTATTATTTTCCTTAAGAAATTATTGATGTGATATTTAAAAATCCTTCCCAATATAATATTTAATCCATTGATATATTTTATTCTATAGTATGGCTATAACCCAATGAAGTCATTCTTATTCCTTCTTTGAATGGTTTATGTTTAAGTTGAAAAGTTTTTTATAAAACTCCTTACCCATACATGGGATATATCATGATAAAATACTTATGAATCCCACTTCATTTCATTAGTAATTATATTGTGAAATGATTCTTAAAACTATATATTTTCCACAAGTTATGATATGTCAAAATGTTTATGATACCCATCTCATTTCATGGTTTATGATGTGATGTTAATGAAACCCATGTTTTTTATCAGTCAGGATATGATGAATGTTTTATTATATTATGTAACACATATGTATGATTTAATTATGTGACTAGTGGGACCTATATCTCCCTCCAATTCATTGAATAAATATTTATATCTCATGAGATTGAAATAGATAGAATGGGGAGTGAACTCAATTCAGTAAAGGACATTGTCTGTTAAGATGGTCTTGGGAGTAAAACCTGACTACTAAGATGGTCTTGGAAGTGAACCTTTAATAATAATATTGTCTTGGGAGTCAAACATGACTAATAAGATGGTATTAGGATTGAACATGATTATTTGGATGGTTTTGGGAGTTAATCCATTCCACTATAAGAAAAGGTTTGTATCTGGGTATGGTAGTGTGTCCCGCCCAATAGTTGTTACCCCCATGAAGTGCCCGAGAAGGTTTTAGAAACTATTTTTTACTTATAGGGAGTGATTTTATATTTGTACATATAGGAAACAAAATTATTGTTTTATTCCTATGTTATGTTCTTATGGACTATGATCTTGATTCCCTAATGATTCATGTATTATAATCTACCATTATTTATACCGTTACTCAGGTATATGATTCTTAATATGTAGTGTATGATCTTAAAATGTTATTCTCAAGTTATCATACCCTTGTAATAATGTTATGAATAAATATATCCTTTATTCATCCTTTCTGATAATTTTATCTAACTATTTCTTATGTTTTCTTTTTCCCAATTGATGAAGAATGATTTTAAGTAGATGTACTAGAGGGGAATATCTTTATGGGAAACATTAAATATCTTTCACCAAGTTAGAAGACCATATCCAGGTTTCCAAAGGCACTAAAATATTAAGGACCTTAGTTATTTACTTTTTTAATGTGATGAATATTTATCTAAAATGATTTAATATCAATGTATGTTAAACATGGGTTTCTATAGTTTTCTAACACTCATTATCAAAAATTCCAGCAGAAATTCTATTCAAATATTTTTTATACAAGCATGGGTAGTGATGAGATATTTTAATTCCATTATACTCAAAATAAATCAACTGGTTTCGTACTATGAAACCTCAGAAAAAATTCTCCCAAGAGATATGTTCCGCCTCATTTTGAATTTATATCATTGAAATCACAAACCCAATCAACATTAGTGTATCCAAGAAAGTCCATCCCAAAAATTATTTTATACAACTAGTTATAAGAATATGTCCTCTAACATATATGAGAAATATGTTTTAATACCAATAATGTGGTTATTTTTTTTCGCACCGATATAATGAATAAAATGTACCATCATATACATTTTTTGGAATTGAAGTTGTAAGATAGATAAATATTCCAATCAACTATAGAAAGTCTTTATGTTTTACACCTTTCATATAAACATTTTTACTTATCTTCATGATAAAAAAATTATGAGTAGAAAATTATTTTTAATCTATCATTCCATGATTTTTAAGTAAGCCCCTAACATATTTTATAATGAAAAAATGATATATCTTTCCTTCAGTTGAACATGTACGACCAAAAATAAAGTTACTCCTCTAAGCATTGACATTTCAAAGGGTTCTTTTATCTGTTCAATAAAACTTTCACAAGTTTTAAGTCGGTCACTTTTGAAAATTATAGTTTCAGTGAAAAAATTATAATCAGGGTACCTGTGATCATTTATTTAACATAAAAGTTTATATAATGCTTTCCTATAGAAAATTTCAACTAATTCAGAAAACTTTCATGTTTAGAGTAACTTGCTCACGGGGCATGTTTCAACACAAATAAGGATTTATTTAATTTTGAAACCATGGTTACTTATATATCAAGTATGAAAATAATTTTGTGATATATATAAAATTATTCTTTAATTTCTATATTCAAGAAAGATGACTTAATATCCATATGATAAAATTTTTAGGAACAATGTGAAACCACTTCTAGGAAAATTATTATAGTTTTAGGTCTTGTAACGAGGGAAATATTTTGTTCAATATCAAAACCTTCCACTACTGAGTATCCTTTGAAAATGAGTTGATCTTTAGTTCTCAAAATTTTTAGGATTTCATTCAGCTTGTTTTTGAACAAACTATTTATTCCTATAACATTATTTTATATTTGTCTTGGAAGAAGTTCCTAGGTTTCATTTTTCTTAATATAATCTAATTTCTCATTCCTATCATATTCAAATTATTTATGTTCAAATTACTCATAAATTAATTTCGATTCAACCTGTGAGATAAGTGATGTATTATTCTCTAACATTGAATTTCATCTGGTCTGAATTAGATAATTTTGATTTCCAACGATGTTTTCATATTTACCCTATTTCTATAGGGTATAAAATTTGAGATATTTTTTTACTATCTAACTTTCTTCAACACACAATTCGTTTGAATCATTGTGTACATGTTTTAGCTCACATTCATCTTCAATATTACTATTCCCATTTTAATTATTCAATTTATCTCTTATATAATTCTCAATTTTTTATAAGGATATTAGAATTTTGACAACATTCACATCATAATAATTGATCAAAATTTTTAAATATTTATTTTTAAATTTTTAAATTTTTCTATTGGATGAATATTCAATGATAATTCCATCCTCATTTTTTAGAAAACTTCCAAGATTTAGATTTTTTATTTTTATTAATAAAGGACCCCAAAAACCATGAAATACTTCAATGACAGTTTATTCTTATACCACATATCATAGTAATTATTGTTTAATTGAAGCCCAAAAAATATCTATTTCGTATAGGAACAATAACACCAACAGCTTCTCTATAATAACCCTGACTCTAGTAACCCATAGTTGGTGGAAACTTTTTTACATTGGCATATAAACAAGGGGTAAAATACCAAAGGACTAAACAATTTAGTTGTCTTAAAGAACCAGATGAATACATGGTACCCATTTTACATTGGGAATATAATATTAAACATAACTAAAGAAAATGCTCAGAATCCTTGATACTCATTCAAAGAATTCATCTTCATATCACAGGGAAAGGAAACAAAATAAGAATATGCTCAAATGATCAGTAAGGGTTACGTACAATGGATGATATCATGGGTAGATTTGGAATAATCAATATAGAAAATTTGAAAACTAAAAATACATGCAATTTAATGAATAAATAGAGCATAAATCAATATGGTAATGAAATTAACTAAAAACACATGCCATTTAATAAATAACGTGACTAGGAAATGAAACAGTAAATAATATCAGTGAAATAATATCATGGATAATAATAAATAAATTCTCACTAATTTAAATTATTACTGTTGGACTTCATGATCTCATGAATCATGATATCTATAATATCAAGACCTTGTACCAAGATAGTTTAAAACTATGGGTAAAGACTCATTCAATTTGGTTAAATGATCTAGACCATGAGGCCTAATGAAGAATTGATGGGCTATATAATTCTAGGAACAACCATCATCACATGTATAAATAATTACTATTAAATTAAATTATTGATTTAAATCATGATCAATGTGCCTTATCATTAAATATATGTATTGAGTAAAGAAAAAAAATGTAACATGTTTTTCCTACTCAATCAAATAACTTTCAATGTAAGACACTATATATAGAAATGATATATGGTTTAAGAAATAAGCATATACATGATAAATAATATGGATATTTAATGAAAATTTAATGTCCAATGATTCCATGAAAGTGAATATTTTAAGAAAAAATTAACAACCAAAAAATAAATGAATGATAATATAGATTTTGAGATAAATTCATGTATTTTGGAAGAATAAAGGGAATAGAAGTGAAATATTAAAATAACCATTTATAAAATAGTTTTCTTTACAAAACTATTCAAAAAGTGTTGAATAATATAAATTTATAAAATGGTTATGATTATGGAGAATTCCCTTATTGTTGTATATATAAAATTACATACTTTTGAATTTTTGTAATGAAATTAGAAAGTAACCCTTTCATAAAATAACATAAATATTCCTTTCAATTTTTTTTAAAATTAACTGATAACATGAAATTTCCTTCACAGTTAACATGACTAAAAAAAGGATGTTTGTAAAACAGTTTGGAGAAATATGTACATGGAAGAAAAATATATCCAACTAAAAGATTCATAAAATTACTTTTACATTTAAAAATTTATTTGATTGAATAAAGTAAAAAAATAATAAAAGTAAGAATAAAATATGGAAACTCCTTAAATATCCAGTGGATAAAAACAATTATTGGTTATTATTAAGGATAAATGAAAATATTCCTTCAATGGAGATAAAATAAATCCTAAAAGATAGTGATATTTTAAAATAGATTCTCACCTCCTTGGTAACATTTAGATTATAACCCCTTGAAAAAATAAAAAATAATTCAAGAATTAAATATAATTAATAAATATGTATTCATGTAAAAAATATAAAAGGGTCAGTATATGAACCACATAACATTGAATAGGTTAATAATAAAAAATAAGTCTCAATGGAAGGAAAATTGAGATGAAATCCATTACCTCACCAGTAACTTTAGTTAAACATTATTTCACAAAATATATAATGGTTATAAAACTTTTATTTATTTATACAGTAACTATAATCATATTTATAATATCATTTATTATGCTCTTATAATATATTACCCCATATTTGTTCATAATATTTTTCCATCACAACTGTTTTAGGTGTTAACTGCTTCATTTTCCCTGGAATATTTTGTTACAAAAGATCCATTTATTCTAAATATTATATATATACATCATATTTATAATTATATTAATGTTATAAATATAATAATTTTTCATTATATACCATTTTATAATCATTCTAGAATTTTTTACATGAGAAATAAATTTCATCACTTTTACGTTTGGTCATATGTATGCATGAGTGATGATATTTTTCCCTTAATGGGTGAATGGGTAAGGGAGTGGTTGATATATTAATTTTATAAAACTAATATTATGTCATATTTATCATATATATTAATTTTTATTATTATTATGTCTATCCATGTGAGTCGGTGATGGAAAAAAAGTGTATCGATTCGCAAGGCGGTAGTCTGCTGTACACATGAGTGATAGATTTGTTTCGCATTTAATAGCATCTGATATTGATAAATATTATGAAATCAATATAATAAAATATATATATATTTTATACAATGATTTTAATATATTTTAATTATTAATACATAATTAATGGTGATAAATGAAGAAGTAAAATAGAAAGAGTTAGGTGAAGATGATTACCTTCGCTTAGAGAATCCTCCTTTGGATCTCTAATTAAGGACCCTATGATTGGTGTTTTGGGAAGGAAAAAACCTATAGAATGTGAATAAGGTTTTTGGGGAGATATTGTTTCATTATTTTTCAAGATCTATGTATTAAGAGGTGTGGATATGTGAGGGAAGGAGGTTCCTTTTTATATGTGGGGGAGGGGACCTTCTTGGAAATTACATGAAAATTTCCCAAAGGAATACAAAATGATAAAGTTATGCCCAAAAAAAATTATTCTAAATGTAATGTGTGTTATGATAATTTCTAAAGATGATCAAATAATATGATTTTTACAAGTTCAATTTGAAAACACACCCCTATCTTTTGGTTTAACCCATAGTAAACCCGTTTTAACCATAACTGTTGTAATTACATTTTATTATTTTTACAATTCGGTATGAAAAAATATTAAAGTGAATTTATTACCAAATATTAATTATTTAAATTAAAAATATGTAACCCATTTTATCATATTCAATTCATATAAGTGGTGGAATTAAATTTAATAATAATCTTGAAAATAATGTCGAAAAATAATTTATCAAGAAATATTTTTTTTTCAAGTGTAATATGATCTTATATTAACTATATTACTTGTAAAAATAATTAAATATATTTAAATTAATAATTTTAGTTACATAATACATAAATAAAATTTAAATAATTTATCATTAATATTATTTTAATTAATTAAAATGGATAGACATTATGCCTTAATTTTTTTTTTTGAAAAATAGCCCTTTTTGGATCCAAATGTTCTTATCTTTATTTATATCAATTTTATTGTAAATAAATATTTATTTCCACATATTATAATAAAATATTATAACTAAAAATTGAAATAGTTAAATACTATATTTTCAATTATTCATAAAATCTTATTTCTAAGTAAAATTTAAATAACTAATTCTATGCTTATTTTGAGAAAGTTCAAAATTGATATTCATCCTATAAAATTAGAAATTTTCTTCCAAGAAGTATTAAAATGTGAATTATATTCTAGTTTTATTAAAAAATTTCACTTATTACAACTAAAACTCATATGTTATAGTCTTCCATCCTTGAAAATTTTCATCCTTAATATTTTAATGGATATTAACTACCGAAAAAATTAGGCTAGTTCTTCTTCATAACATCCTATGGTTCCCATGATTCATCCTACATTTTATGATTTCTAGAAATTAAATTTACTGGTAGAGTCATCTTATTTCTCAATACTTTATATCTATTATCAAGAATATGGATGTTCTCTTTATAGTAAGGTAGATCAGGTTCAAATACTATTTCATTAAAGTTGAGAACATGTATTGGGAATGCCATATACATCCTTAATAATGATATATGGACAGATCATGTACCTTAGAGATGATTGGTGTCATTTAAAATTTGTAATCCATAACTCCAATTCTTCCATAATTTCAAAAGTCCCAAAGTACCTAAAGATCAGTTTCCTTTTCTTACAGAACCTGTTTACACCCTTCCATAGAGATAATTTCAAGAAAATGGGATCTCCCACTTGAAATTAAGAATCATTATAGTACGTATTAGAATAACTATTTGTCATAATTTGAGATAATTTTTTATTATTTTTAATATTATTTTCCTTTTTTGTTGTCTCTTTAAAAATATCTAGGCCTACAGGTTTCCTTTCAAAACATTCACTCCAATAAGTTGGTGTACGAAATCAATATCCATATAATGCTTAATACGAAACCTTTTGAAAACATGAATGGAATCTATAATTATATAAAACCATTATAAAGGTAAATACTAATCCCATATAAATATAAATAAAAGTTAGTTCAACCACAACATGTCCTCTAGTGTTTGAATATTTACTTTAGACAATCCTCCAGTTTGAGGATAGTAGGTAGTGTTCAAATGAAACTTATTATCAAGATACTTCTAAAGAAACTTCGATAATTTCAATGTAAATATAGGATCATGATCATTAAAAATTTAAATATGTGTAAAATTAATTCTTATAAATTCATTAATATAGATCCTTGTGAGGTGATCATGTGGTGAATCTTCTCTTATAGTGAGGAAATGTGTATATTTAGTGAGAAAATCGCAAATAACCCACATTGTATCATTATTTATATGAGTATTTGGTAGTCCCAAAAAAATTACATAGTTATGTAATAAAATTTATATATATGTTTATATATAGGTTTCATGAATCTTGTAGGATGTTGCCTCTCAGCCTTCATTTTTTGAAAAAACTATAATATTGATACATAATTAGTAATTTCCTGCTTCAATTTATCCTACAAAAAATGACCCCTAAAAACCCTATACATATGGGTTTTATGAGGGATTATTGAGAAATTAAATCTATGAGAATCATACAACAATTCCTTTTTTAAATTAGGTATATATGGAACATATATTCTCTTTCCAAACTTAATAATTCGACCTTTACAGATGAGGTTTTCATTTTCCCCATCATCCATGATATTATTTTTCTTCTGAAAATGATCATCATTAGATTGGGAAGATTTTATATTTTCCAATAATTATGGATTCAAAATATTTTAAAAGGGAGTTATGTATCCCCTTCCTTAATAATTCAAAGATTCATATTTACTAGATCTATGGACATATGACCCCATCAATCCTCATTTCAGTGAGAAATCCATGATCTTTCATGGATAATACATCTGATACCATATTTTCATTCCTTAAGTAGTAGTTTATTGGGAAATTATAATCCTTGAGTAGCCTAAGACATTGAATATTACTCATATAGAGATATTTTTCTAAATAGATTTATTTTAGGATCTTATGGTCAATTAATATTTCACATCTTTCATAATAGAGATAATGTATCCATATCTTCAAAGAAAATATTACGGCATCCAACTCAAGATCATGGGTTGGATCAATTTTTCAATTATTCATTAGCTTAATTGATGGATATGCAATAAATTTATGATTTTTTATAAGGAAAAAACCACATACCTTATTTTAAACATCACTATATATCACAAACCCATCACTTCCTGATGGTAGAGTCAAAATTGGAGCATTGAAGAATATCCTCTTTAATTCTTAAAAAAATTATTCTCATTGCTTTGTATATATGTATTTCAACCCTTACTGTGTATATTTGGTTAAAGGGTTATCCAAATGGGTTATTTTTTGAGTGAATCACTGATAGTATCCTTCCATACTAATCAAACTATGTTCCTCTATTACATTCATTGATGTAGACCATTCTATGACTGCCTTTTTCTTTACTGGATCGACTGAAATTCTATCATTAGAGACAATATAGATAAGAAAATAAACATCCTAAATCCAAAATTCACACTTGATAAATTTCCCATACAACTATTTTATTATAAGGGTCTCTAGAATGGTCGATAAGTGATTTTTATGGTGCTCATAGCTCTTATAACACACCAATATATCCCAAATGAATACCCACCAAAAGTATAAATATATTCCTTGAATACTCTATTCATTTGATCCATAAAAATTGATAATCCATTAGTAAATCCAAATGAAATTACTATAAAATTGTAATGTCTATACATTTTTTAGAATGATTTCTTTGGAATTTATTACTTCATTCCTCACAATTGATGACTCCAATAATGGATTTGTATCTTTAAAAATATTGTGCTTCATGAAGAAAATTGAATAATTCATCAAAGAAAGGAATATGATACAAGTTTTTTTAGAGAAGTAACATTAGTTTAACTATAATCAATGCATAGACCCATGGATCCATATTTCTATCTAATAAAGAGAATATGGGATCCCCAAGGTTAAACACTAGGGTGTATTAATCTCTTATAATACCAATACTCTAATTATTTATTCAATTATACTTACTCCACAATGGAAATTATACACATAGTATTTGATATAGGTCTTTCATTAAGAATAAATTAATGTAAAAATCGACTTCAATCTATGGTGGATGTCTAAGAAATTTCAAAGGAAATACATAAATGTATTTCTTTACAGTATGTAAATCCTCAATTGGAATATTAACTTTTCCATCTATATACTGTGTTTTCTATTCATCCTTAAAAATATCATTCAGAAGAGCTACTTGGGTGGATCTGGACATGACTTTGATGATCAAGTCTCTTCTCCAAAGATAGGGAATTTTATTTCTTTTTCATGATTCATAATTTCCATCATCATGAAATATTTTTTTTTCACTATATTTTGAAAACCAGTCCATACCAAATATTATGTCATATTAAATGATATGTATGATTATAAAGTTAGAAAATCGAGTATATTTTTATGTTATAATGGGAAATTACTGACACATCGTTATCACGGTAATATTTTGACTATGAGTTACAACTAAAAACTTATTTCATAAGGTGTTACCGAAATGTCTATTTTTTGTAGAAATAATGGATGATATAAAAGAGTGTGAATATTTAGAAAAAAAAATAAATCATTGTATAAATTTTTGGCTAGGATCAATGTACCAACCACCACATAATTGGGAACTTCCACCCCATATATAATGATTGCATAATTTTGGCCTTCTCCTCTTGAACTATTCTGCGATATGTTACCTTGATGCTTGTGGCTTTGGTTCGAATAATTACTGATTTCTCTATAGTTAAATTAATACACATCATTGATTTTCTTCTACCCCTTGCATTTATTATTAATATAACCCTTATCATTTCACTTGTAACAAACTCCCATGCCATTATAACATTTTCAAAAATATTTCTTCCAATATTTTTCACATGATGGTAGTTGATTCATAATATTATTATTATTTGATGCTTTCCCATTTTCATAGTGTTCAATGACGCACAAAAAATTCATGCATATTTTTAAATATCTTTTAATGGTTCTAAGAGGATTTAAAGTGAAAATTAACTTAGAAGTAATTGTTCTATTAAATTATATGAAATTATTACTGTAAAATGGAAATGGATTTAAATGTGGGGTTTTAGGATTAATTTTTTAAGAGTAAATTTCATGATTGGATAAATATTTTGGTTAAGTATCGTGAAATATTTTTTTGTGGTTATTTTTTTGTCACTTGTTTACTAAAAAATTAGGGCCAGACCCAAGATATCCCTCAAAAAAATATCACCACATATCCGATACTAATATGGATAGCTGTCTATGCCACCTAGGGATATCTAGTTCGAGCTAGCATGAACTTGAGGGATGAAATCCTGTGTAGAAGTGGTTCATGGTAAATCAATCATGTGGGGAGAATTATGGACCCAAAGGCTCACACGACTAAGCAGGGAAGCTCAACCATTTATATATGTGTGTGGGTGTGTGTTTGGGATCCCACCCCTATATAGTATTTTGGGAATCATATAATAAACTTTGTCTTAGAAAATATTTCTTCATGAATGTAAATCCCCACACCTTAGAATCCCAGAACTGGTGCTAAAACATGTTGTATAATTTTTTTATAAAATAAACTGAATAACTACACAATACAGTAAACAATAGAGGAACTTTACTAGTATAAGATTTGGATAATTAGATAAGAATATTACATTTTAACAAAAAAATTCAAAATTAAATTAAAAAAAAATCTTCATTTCACTACCTCCACATAAAAAAATACAACACTGATAAATCTACTAAACCTATAAAAACTGAATTTAAAACATAGGGTGAGCATTTAAAATTTCCAATAAGGGGTTTTAAAATAATTATTAAATTCTTCTAAATCATTTCCTTTAAATAAACATACATTCATAAAAATAGATTCTCACAACATCTCTATACTAAATAATAATTTATAAAACCATCATTTCACAAAATAATTATAATTGAAAAGTTCATTGGGATTTCTCAATAGAACATTATAATTTTTGGTGGGTCATTTATGATACTTGGTTGGCCATAATAAAAATCATAAGTCCACTAGTCATAAATTATATGAAACAATGTCCCCTTAAGACTAATGGGTTCCCTCCCCATAACATCACCTAACATACTAGTGCCAATTTTTGAAAACAATTTCAATGGAACCGCCTTCCTCAATCCTATCCAAAAACATTTCAAATATATATATATATATATAAATAATTTTATTTTATTTAAAAGAAAATAACCTTTCTTATCATAGGTTATCAACATATTATTGAGAGTTTCTAAAATAATTTTTAGGATAATCCCGTTCTTGAAATAATTATCTTTATTTTAAATCCATAAATAAAATGGATAATGAAATAAATACATGATTGATCTAAAAATTCATAGAATGTCATTTATAATCTAAATTATGGCTATAAATAATTATTCATGACTTGTCAAGGGGTTTAGATACAACTTCACACATAAAATAATATATTTTTTAAGAATAATAAAAAATGATAATAAATATCATTTATAAAAAAAAGTTACACATAAAATGAAAACCATAAAATGATAGAATGAGAACAATTTCAAGAATTTGTATATAGAATTGAAAATTAATGATTAATCCCTTTTATTACTTGAAATAATTTTTTCGATCAAAATGTTTATGTAGATTGATCAATTATAATAGGGGGTAAATTTTATGTTGAAAAACATTTGTTTTTATACTTAATAAAATCTATGTTCAACAAAGTTAAACAATATTAATTCAAAAACCCTATTCAATTATAAATAAATAAACTAGCTTTATTAGGTTCTGATAATATGGATCCAATAAAGAAACATAAAAAAGTTTTCTTAAGGAAATATTTAACTTTAAAGCATATTGAATATAATATATCAATGTTCGTACAAGTATAAGAAAGTGTATGAAATTTACAGTTTCTAAATTTTAAAAAATTTAGTGGAAATAAAACTGGAAAAAAAAGTAAACAATTATAAGAAATATTTTAATCAAAATAGACATGTATCTAACAACCTTGGATAAAGGTCCCTTAATTTATAATTTCAAGAAATTCTTTCTTACCCCCACAAGGGTAAGCCCTTGATACAAATATTGATATCTTTCTTTCTATCCTCACAAGCCCTTGATTAAGCGGGTAATCAAGAGCTCTATATTCCTATTCTTAGAAGCCCTCGATTGATAAAAAAATGATCAGATTCACACTATTCAGGTTTAACATGATGTTTTGATCTTGAAAAATTTGTTTATAGAATTCACACATGGAAGATTTAAGTAGATATATCAAAGAGTATCACTTCATTCCATAGGTAAATAGTTAAAAATATTTCACCGATCTAGTTCAAATGGCTAGATATTTAAAGAAAACATCTGCAATTGCCGACTTTTCCTCTAATAGTCATATTTTTATTAGAATTTAAGAGGGACCTACACATGGTACTCAAGTAATCGTTAAGTTAAAATATATTAGATGACATCATTTAAAATAACTAACTATAAGAAACATTATTATTCTTAAGAAACATTAGCACATTTAGTATCTGATAAAATGGAACATTACATTAATTAAATTTGAAAACTATAAGAAAAAAATTTAATCAGATTCTTAAGATAGTGAGATTCATAGAAAATAATATTGACAATCATATTCTAATAAAATAGATTATCAGATTCTAATTTTTTTTGTGAAAATCGGAGTTTGAGTTTTGAGAGAATAATAGCCTTATTTTTGAGATAATTAGAGTCTAATTTTAGAGATAATCAGATCCTGATTTCAAAGAGAATTAGAGTCTCATTTTTAAGAGAATCAAATTCTCAATTCAAGAGAAATTAGATTCTGAATTCCTACTAAATGGGAGTCACAATTATATAGAAATTGGATTCTAAATTCTAGAGAAATTTGATTCTCCATTCTAGAGAAATTAGATTCTGAATTCTAGGGAAATCAGATTCTCAATTCTAGAGAAACCAGATTCTGAATTCTAGGGAAATATGTGTCTAAGGAAGTGTAAGGTTCTGATTTAGATAAGGATCCAATTTATTTACTTAAGAAAAAGTTTATTAGGTTAATTTAGGAAATAAATTAAGTAAGACATTTAAATCCATAGTTAAAGTCAAAAACATTATTCGACAAAGAGAATTTCTTTAAGAGAAAGTTTCACATAGAAAGAAAACATTCCTTAAGAAAATATGTTTGTGATTTCCAAAACATAAAGGAATGGAAAATTATTAAGGAGTCTTATTGAGTAAAAAATCTCCCCCTTTTTCTAAAGCATGAATAACTTTTCATAAAATAATGTGATCGACTGAGGTAACCATTTTTGATCTTTAAAATAAATACTTATCTCCCTTTTTGTTTATGACTAATGGTGAATACGCTGAACTCCCCCCTTAGGTTATGAAATCCCTAAGGATTACATTTTTTATTTCTCTGAGAAATAACTCCCTGATACCTAATAATTTTTTTATGTAATATCCCCTTTCTTATACATTCTCTTTCTTTAACTTAAGATTATTTTTGAAAATTATTCTCCCCCCTTGTGAGATTTTCAAAAAATAATGACCGAAAATAAAAAAACTATACCTAGAAAGGTTAGGAAACATACAAGATGAAACAATTCAAAGAAACACTTTCATTAATTCATCAAAAAGGTTCACTACAATAGAAGATCAGATTTGAAAATAAAATTATTCATCCTTATTTTTCTCCTTTGGAAGCAAGTTTTTCAAAGTGGCCTTCAACTTCTTCAATTCATTGTGATCATATTCAAAATTATTGATAAAATCTTCTTGATCCTATGTTTTCCTTCCATAATATTTGATTATTTATTCCTATTACATGAACATTTCACCTTAATACTTGATCAAATATCATTGGTCTTTAAGTTTTTCAGCTATCTCTTCCTTGATCTCACTTTCTCTTTTTAGATTAAGAGAAACAAAATTCAGTTTCCCATTTAGATATTTATCTTTTTTTTGGAATATAGATTGATCTGATTTCAATTTCTCTAAAAAATAGTTGAGAAATTCTTCATCCTATCATCAGATTTATCAAAAGAATCATTTAATATGTCAGTGAAATCATTAAAAATATTAAGATCATATATAACTGACTTCAACCAATTTGTGATTTCTTTTCAAGATCTTCCATAAGAATAATAACTGATTTATAAAATCTTGAATTCAACTTCGATTTTGATGAAAATTTCCATAAGAATGTTTTTTGAATCTATCTTAAGATTAACTATTTATTGAAGAATTTGACATCTGGAATCAATGCTGGGAAAGAAAGGGATGATGTACACAAGCTTCTTCAAGGACTAAACCATGAAATAATGTCTAAATGAAGAGAAAGTCTCCAAAAAAGATTCTTTTATCGGTGAGGCTACTACATTTTTCTCATCTGCTTTCCACTTAGATGTTATAAAAACATCCTTCTATGTTTTGGATATAATATATTTCTTAGGTGTGTCAATAAAAAATTCCTTTTCTTTCTCTTTATTAGATATTTTCTTCATAATATTCTGAGTATCATGCTCTCCATAAGAAACTTGGATTATTCTATCATCATCATAAACTTATTTATTAGACTTGTCATCAAAATGTTGAAGAATATCATTATTACTACGTTCATCATCTGAAGGAACTTTATTGACCTAATCCTCAACATCATCATCTTTCTGAATAGATTATCCTTCTAAAATTATCTTTGTGGAGTCAGGTTGGGAAGCTTTTAATGACATCTCTTATGAAGGGATCTCCTTCTCTTCATATTATTGTATTATTCTTATCAAATCATCTTATTTACCCATTCTCTTCTTATTCTTCTTACTAGATTTATTCATATTCTACTATTGGTTTTAGAACTCAAATATACTTCTTTCTCTTATTTGGTACTGGAGTCTCGGTTGGCACTAGTGCTGGAGGAATCCTCGATTCTTACAAGAAATATTCTGTTACATGAAATTGTTTAGATAGCTTCTCAATATCTCTTAACAAAGATTGGACAATATCTACTTCTATTATTTTCTTCTTCAACTTCTTTTATTTAGCTTTCTTCTCAAGATCTTTACCTACTTCAATTTTTTAGGTCATAGCCTCGGTATGATCTATCCCAAAAAAAGCACCAGATTCATTTTTTTCATCTCTCTCCATTTGGCTAAAACATCATCAAAAAAGTTTTTTTCTTCTTGGAATTGGGTAGAGCAGATGGTGGTTTAGCAGAAGATTCTTGTTCATATGGTTCCGGCTCTTTAACTTTTCTCTTCTTAGGAGTTGTCTTGGTGCTTTCCCTAACTTCTCATTTCTTAGTGGAAACTTGGTCATCCTTATCAGGAAGATCAATGAAATATCCTAAATTGTCACTGAAACTGATCTTTATCATTCTCAAGGTATCATCACTTAACAATATTATCATGAAGTTTTTGGGATTTTTCATGCACGTGATTTTGAAGGAGTCTAGGAAAAAGAAAATGATCTTAGATAATATCGTAGGGTACATCATGATTTGATATTTTATGGTTCCATTATTAATTATTTTGATGGTTAAAAGAATAGAATTAATGGGGTTTATCGTTATTACATTCCCCAAGAAGTCCATCATAAGTATAACACATATCTTTAAAGTGTCCTTGTCTCCCTTCCTAGGAATCCAAAATCCTTGAATGAAAGGGGAAACTACTCTATGGTTTGTCTAAAGATGTGCTATATTGGGAGTCCTCACCCCCTTATTCCCAAGGCACTCAATAAACTTGACTTTCTGAAAAGAACCTTCCTCATTAGGAAACTTGTGGGAGTAAAATATCTCCTCTGCTTTGTAAGGAATATCCATGATACATGCAACCTTCTTGTAAGACAGAAAGTAAATTTTTCCATAACTCTTAAAGGAAAACATTTCTTTTCTACCATGTCCATAAATCTAAACGGTATCATAAAACTCTGTAACTAAGTCAATGTACACTAGATTCTGATTATTTTCTTTTTCTATACAGAGGCTTTCCCAACTATTCATCTTTATGACCATTGAAATCAAGGTATTATACTTAGAAAATGATTTTTGGTCCACCAACCTTTCTCTAAATATTTTCCATTCTTTGATTTTCTTGTTGGATTCCATTAGAGTCTACGAGGAGATACCAAGAGACATTTAAAGTTTAAGAAAAATGGAAAAACTAAATGACAAACTTGAAGGGAGGCAGAGCTTTGGCAAAAAAACACTAAGAAAACCGATGTGGGACACAAAGAAGGGGTCTCTTTATATATGCTTCACAGTGATGGTTTATCTTATTGGGTCAATCCAATAGTTGAGATTTACTTGATATGATATGAATTTTGTTATCAATGCTAGAAAAACATTTATAGGCTCCAATCTTTTGAGGTCTTAAGGACAAAAATTGGATCTATGGAAAGAGAATCTGATTAGGTTTTCTTAAAACAATATTGGAATACTAAAAAACACAAATGAAATTATGATGATATAGGTAAGGGAAACGTACCTTATGGATTTATCAGTGATATTTCCCAATATTTATATGGTTCCTATTATAAAAATTAGGTTCTGAAAATTTATATAAGGGAAAGAAAACAATTTAGGTTCTAAAAACAATTTAGGTTCGGAATTATTTTTTGTAAAGGGAAAGAATAAACATACATACTCCACCTATAAAAAGAATTATCTTAATGGTAAGAGATTGATTTCCAAAAAAATTTAATATGGATGATTAACTTATGGTTATAATTCCTAAATTTTGTTTAATGTATTCAATTCTATCAGTGGGTAATGATTTTGTAAATATTTCAGCATGTTGATCAGGCATTCTAATAAATTAAAGTATGATATCTACTTTAAGTGTGTGATTCCAAAGTAAGTGATTTCTAATATCCATGTTCTTTTCATGAGAGTGGTGTGAAAGGTTTTTGGTTAAGGTAATGGAACTGTTATTATCACACATTATCTATGATTCGGTGAAACTAATTCCATAGTCTGTGAGTATGAGTTGCATCCACAACACTTGAGCAAAACAACTTCCAACTGCTACATATCCAGATTCAGTAGTGGAATGTGCTACTGAGTGTTGTTTATTTCATGACCAAGAAACTAAGGAATATCCTAAAAAATGACAAATTCAGTATTTAAATTTTCTATACATTCTACATCCACCAAATTCAGCATATGAAAATCTTTTTAAAACAAAATAATTTCGAGAAGAATAGAAAAGTACTAAATCTTTGGTTCCCTTTAAATAGTGAAAAATTCATTTCACTACTTTTAAATGTGATTGTTTTAGATTATATTGATATATTTCACATAAGCATACTGAAAACATTAAGTATGGATGACTATATGTTAAGTATAATATAATTCCTATCAATCCTCTAAAAGATGTTTGATCTACTAGTTTTCAAGCTTCATCTAGATCAAGAGTGTTTGAGGTACCGACTATAGTACTTATACTTTTATTGTTTTCATATCCATACATCTTAATAAGATCATTAATATTCTTATATTGAGATATAATAGTTCCTTCTAGTTATTGAGAAATATGAAAACCCTGAAATAATGTTAACTCACCCATTATACTCATTTCAAAATCTTATTTCATAAGATTAACAAATGAATTAGTTAAGGTTTGAAGAGTCAATCTGAATATATTTTCATCAACATAAATTCAAAAAATAAAAACATTTTTCTTATATTTCTTTATAAAAAGGGTCAGATCAACATTTCCCTTAACATAATTAATTTGTAACAAAAATATTGTAAGTCTATCATACGAGGCTCTAGAGGCTTGTTTAAGTTCATATAAAGCTTTGGTAAATTTTTAAACATTTTTAAGATGTTTGGTGTCTTCAAAACCCATTGGTTGTTCAACATAAATTTCCTCTTGAACATATTGGTTAAGGAGAGCACACTTCACATCCATTTGAATAAGTCTTAATTTGGAAAATGCAACAAAGGCTAGAAGAATAAGAATAGATTCAAGTCTAGCTACTAGAGAATAGGTTTATTCATAGTCTATTACTACTTGTTGATTATTCACTTTCGAAACTACTCTTTATTTATTTTTTACAATGATTCAATTTTCATCACATTTGTTTCTGGAGACCCACTTTTCTCCAATTATATAAGATTATTTAGGTATTTAAACCAATGACCTAACTTAATTTCTTTTGAATTCATTTAGTTCATTCTGTATATATTTAATACAATCATTATCACCCAAATCATCATCAGTAATTTTAGGTTCTAATTGGAAAAGAAAGGACAGATTCTATACTTTATTCCATATATAACTTGTAGTCCTTATAGGTTGATTTACATCACCAATGACACTATCACTGGGATGATTCTTTAGAAACAATTGATTTGGGGTTTGTAAAACCTGTTCATCAACATAAGGTAAAAAATATTATGGGGTAAATACTTTTGGAACATTTTTTTGATTATTTTTCTAATTAGAAAAATCTTCCATCAAGGGTTGATAATCAATTTTTGAAAACACATCTAAATATGTTGGTTGTTTTTGATTAAAAATGAAGGGATAAGTTTCATAAAATTTAATATGTATTGTTTCTTCAAAAGTAAAATAATTTTTTCAAAGACTATATAAGCCTAAGAAGTAGTGTAATTGATTAGGAAAATTCCTTCATCAGATTTGTGTGTGAATTTTTATAAATTATCTTTTGTATTCAAGATGAATACTTTGTATACAAATACTTTGAAGTAAGAAACTTTAGGTTTTCAACCAGTCCATAACTCATAAGGTGTTTTATTAAGAGATGATCTGATTAAAACCTGATTTATAGTATAATAAGAAGGACTAGCAGCTTCATCCCAAAAATTTTTAGCAATATATTATTCACTAAACATAGTTCTTGTTATCTGTTTAAGAATACAATTTCTTATTTCAACAAAAAAAATTTGTCGATGAGTTCTTGGAGCTGAGAAGTTATGAGTAATGACTTTCTTACTAAAAAAGGTTTCCAACTAAGAATTTTAAAATTATCTCCCTTGATCACTAGGAATAGTTATCAATGGAAGGTTTTTCTTATTTTTAACTTATGCTGAAAATGTTTTAAAATAAGAGAAGGCTTCAGATTTCTTTTCTAGAAAATAGACCTATGAAAATCTAGTGTAATCATCATCTAAAAAAATATATAGTATTTTCTTCCAATACTTACAGTGTGTGTCAGACCGAAAAGAACAATATGCACTATATATAATGCATCAGAAGTTGAGACTTCACTAATTGATTTAAGTCATTATTTAAGTTTCTTTCTATATTGACAAGGATCATATACTTTTGAAGATTCAAATATAAGATCTGATAGATCCTTAACAAGTATTTTCTTTGAGAGTTGGCATTGGTTCTTTATGTTACAGTTTCCTACTCTTCTATTTCATAACTAGGATTGATCTTCCATTTCAGTAAGGAAAGGTAAGTCTTGACTCCTAAGATCTTCTTTGTTAAGTTTATAAAAATTCTCATGCCTATGGGAAGAGATAATAAACACTTCCTTGGAATTTTGTACTTAGAATTTATCATTCCTAAAGATCACAAGGTAAACTTATTAACTTATACTTATAAGGCTGTGCTTAATAACTTTAACAAATAAACAATTCGATATTAATTCTTTTCTAAGAAGACCAATATTACATACACCAACAATTTACCCTTGAGAAATATCTCTGAAAGCTACTTTTCTACCTTTCATTTTAATAAAATTTCAATGAAGTTTTTGTTACCAATCATATTCAAGGAACATACGCTATCCATGTATCGTGTATTTTTTTTGGAACATCCTTTTTTATGAATATAAAATTGTTATAATGCTTGTAATCCAAACATTCTTGGATATGGAAATATTATAAAATAAAATCATCGATATCCATATTTTCATAGAAAAACATTCTTTATGAAAACCTAAGTATTGGGTTTTATTCAAAGAACTATTTTTATCTTAATATCCACTACATTGACACTTATTGAAAAAAAATCACTTTAGGGTAAGAAATAGTTGTGACTAAAAAATGGGTTTGAATGAGAATAACCAAATATAGAACTATTCCTTAGATGATTAAGTTGTGAATATATTTTATCAAAAACTTCCTTTCCATGAGTAATGTTTGATAAAAGGTTATTTAAAAAAAACATTTAATATTTTAGTCTGATGACTAAATTCTTATCCTCAAATTCATTATTCATAGAACATGAGATCGTCTCTAAAACATTTTTCTAGGAAATAACTTTTTCAAGATCCTTAGAAAGGTTATCATTTTCAGAATTTACTTAAGGTTTTTGGAAACATTTTCAAAATCGAGGGTTTTTTATTAAGATATTTTGAATGATCGGATACATCTTCAGTTAAAAAATAGATTCTATATTTTTACTTATCAAGTTTCTTATTGATTTTAATATTTTTATTCTCAAGTTACTTGTAAAACCTAGATAGTTCTTCAAAAGAAGGTTAATTATTATCTTCTGATGAGGATGATTTTCCTTCCAATGATTCATAATATTCATTATTAGGATAATTAGAACTTAAAGAAATATTGGTTAAAGATTCAGTAGTGTTTACTGTAGCCGTGAGACATTTATTTTCTGTAGGAATTCTAGTTATAAGACCAATATTCTTCTTCCTAGAAGATTAAATGTCTTAAGATTCATCAAAAGAGTCACCAACACTATCACTCCAAGTGTCATTATATTTTAGTACATTCTTAGACTTAGACTATTAGTACTTCATCTTATTTCTTTAAGAATTTCTGTCTTTTTTTTCTTTCCATTTGAGCATAGGACAGTCTGGTCTGATATGACCTGCCTTCGGGTATTTATAACAAGTTATTTCTAAATCTTTCTTATCCTTTCTGCCTTTCTTATTGAATCTGTATTGGAAATATTTCTTTCCCATAATATTTTTCATTCTTCAAGGTAGATTTGTAATTTCAGTCTCAAAATGATCACTATCACTTGATTCAGATATAACAGTAGCTTTCTGAGATTTTGATCTAGTAACACATTCTGGAGTCTTGGCTTTCATAAGATTTAATTTAGTAGTGAAATAAACACTTCCATTACCATTTGTTTCCATGTTGATCTCTTCATATCTCTTTATTCTAGTTTCATGTGGTAGAATAGTCCCAAATGACTCATAAAGAGTGATGTTTGAAACATTTCTATTCTTATCAATCACTTTTCTTTTGGATTCCCACTCATTAGGCATAATATCTATCATATTATCCACAAGAAAATCATCATCAAGTCCTCCATTACCAATATACGGAAGGCTATTGACAATAGTCAAGAAACTTTGTTGAACTATTCATACAGTTTCTCTATACGGTAACATAAAACCATGGTATTTATCTATATGCATTGTTCTTCTTATTTTGATAACCTTGGATGTGCCAAAATTTGTAACTTATAATTTCATCTAGATACTATTAGCAGCTTCACATGATGAAATATGGCTGTAGATGTTCCCTATAATGGAACATAATAAATATTTTTTTCCTGGAAATTAAGCTAATACTATTGTTTTTCATGATTGGAAAATTTCTAATTTCCTTGGATCTAATCATGTAGTCTCTAGTTAGCATAAAAAAGTTATCCACACTAGTGTTGATAATAAAAGTCTTCATCCTTCCTCTCTAGTAGTCATCATCATTTCTATCAAAGACTATGGGTCTGGTCAGATTTAAGTTGTCTATTTATCAATTTTCCATTCTTATCATTCTATAAGAAAATACAAAATATCTTTTCCACAAAACAAGTTATTAGAAATTGTCTTTAAAAATGTGTTTTAAGGAAAATCATAAATAAAAACTTGAATAAGTAAAGTTAAGTAATAAAATTTTATCATGAAAACTTATATGCAAGTATAAGTATTTCAGAGACCTACTCTGATACAAATTATTGGATCAGAATGTACATGTAGATTGAAAAATTACAAGAGGGGGGTGAATTGTAAGTTTTAAAACTTTTGTTTTTATCTTTAAGAAAATCTATTTCTAACAATGTTAAAAAATATTTATTCCCAAACCATATTCAGTTATTAATGAAGAAACTAACTTTTCATAGGATCTGATAATATGGATCCGGTAAACAAACATAAAAAAGTTTACTTAAATAATTATTCTACCATAGAGCATATAGAATCTAATATATCAAAGTTTCTAAAAGTATAAAAAATTGTAATAAAATTACTATTTATAACTTAAAAAAATATAAGAAATAAAACTTGTAATAGTAACACGTAAACATGTATAAGAAATCTTTTATCCCAAACAGATGGGTATCCAACAACCTTGGATAATGGTCCCTTGAAATATACATTAAAGAAAGTTTGTCTTACCCAAAATAGGTAAAGACATTGATATGAAGATCTGTATCTATCTTGCTATCCCTGCAATCCCTCAATTAATCTAGTAATCAAAACATATTTCTTCCTATCCTAAGAATCCCTCAATTGATAACAATAATAATCAGATTCGCACTAGGAAGGTTGAAAAAGATGTTCTCATCTTGAACAAGTTCACAATATTTTCACAAGGAATATTTGAGGAGAGATCTCGCAAAGTATCACATTATTCTAGAGATCAACAGCTAAAACTCTAGCACTGAAATCTTTCAAATGGATGTGTATTTATAAGAAGAATCTCCAACGGTTGACTTTTCCTAAAAAATCATATTTTTACTTGAATTTCATGGGGACCTCTACACATGGAACTCAGGAAAGGGTTAAGTTATAATATATTGGATGACATCATTTTATATATCTAACTATGAAAAACAATACAATGGTTAAGAAACATTATCACATTTAGGATATGATAAAATAGAATGTGATATTAGGGAAATATGAAAACTATAATAAAATCATTTAATCAGATTCTTAAGATAGTGAGATTCGAAGTCTAAAAATATTGACAATTGGATTCTAATGAAACAGTTAATCAGATTCCAATTTTTGTGGAAATTGGAGTACGATATCTTAGAGAATCAGAGTCTGATTTTTGGGAGAATTGAAGTCTAATTTCTAAGAGAATCGTAGTTTGAAATATGGGAGAACTTGAGTCTTGATTATAGAGAAATTAGAATCAAAATTCTAGAAAAATAATATTCTCAAATATAGAGATATCAGATTCTGAATTCCAGATAAATCAGACCCTCATTTCTAGAGAAATTATATTCATAATTCAAGAGAAATCAGATTCTGAATTCTAGAGAAATCAGATTCTGAATTCTAGAGAAATTAGATTATAAGTAACTGTAATGTTCTTAGTTATATAAGGATCCAATTTTTTTACTTAAGAAAAATATGGCTATTTTTATTTAGTAAAAACATTACGTAAGACATTGAAAACCATAGGTAATGTCAAAAACATTCTTAGAAAAATAAAATTTTCTTTTAGAGAAAGTTTCTTCGAGAAATAAAACTTTCCTTAAGAAAATGTGTTTGTGATTTCCAAATCATAATGGAAAAAATAATTATTAAGGAAAATTATTGACTAAAAAAAATTGATATACATTTATATATATAGATATATATAAATCATTATACCTAAAATGAATAAATAAAAATATAATCAAACCCTTTGATAAAAAATTTCCCCTTTCAAAACATACACTTTAAAATAAAAACCCATATCTTATAAATTCCGAAAAAAATAAAATTTTATAGATAGATATCAATACACACACATATATATACATGTATATATATATGTATATCTTTATAAAAATATAATTGGATTAAAAAAAATTAAACTCTTATAAACTATAATATTTAGAAATAAATATTTAAACCAGAACACTTATCTTATATTTTCTGGAAATATTAAGTTACATAGATTGATATCAATTAATATATACATATATACATATGAATATCTTTGTAAAAATATATATCTTGATAAAAAATAATTAAACCCTTACAAACCATAGGTTTTAGAAATAAACATTTAAATCAAAACCATTTTCTTATATTTTATGAAAATAAATAATCATATATATATATATGTATACTTATATATACACATATATATGTAATATACACATACACAGATATAAATATATATTTAAATATTTTTCAAAACAAAAATAATTCGATGTAATAAAATGAACAATCACACACCTTTATAAAATTTAGAAGAAAATATAATTATTTAAATTACAAAAAAATAAACCTTACATGGTAGATGAACCAAAGTGTGGAGGAAAAATTCTTTAACCAAAGGGTTGGTTTGGTTAGGGACTTCTGACCATGAAGGAGGGGTCTCTTGAGTCTCTTATAATCATTAAAATTCATAGGATCTTTATTCTTTCAAGAGAAGGTGGGTATTTCTTTATTATAATATTTTTTTAAACAAAATAAAGACCCACAAATAATCCTTTTTTAATTTTTATATTTTTTCCGATAAAGTCAAACCAATGTATGTGTAAATGAAGAAAATGTTTTGATTTATCCTATGAGTCTCAGTTTCCATGGTCCTTTATTTTTCCAGTTGATGAAAAAGACCCTACCGTGATTTGTGTCCACTGTGTTAGTCGAAGAATGTCACAGTGGAGCTGGATTTCAATCAGTGGTGAGGTAGGGGTTGACGTCGATGTTGTGGTCATCCTACGACATAACTAAAATGGTGTATGGTTATGCGATATGTTAACAATGTCAACCTAGGTGGGAGACAATGGTGCTAATGGGTGGGAAATATACATGCGAATCAATTTTCAGGTGAAGGAGATGATCGTCGATGATGTTCTTCCACTGATGAAGTGGCGATTTCAAGGTGAAGGTCATTGGAAGAATATGAGTCTTTATTTTCATTTTAGTTTTTTTTTATTTTTTATTATTTTAATTCAATTTTTAAAGGTTTTCTCACTAACTTTTCACTTTTTTCTTTTTTATGATTCGTGCTTCACCATTATCACTTTTGGGTATATGTGTCATGGATATTTTGATTTAGAATTATTATTTTTGAAACATGGAAAAAATGTTTCTTTTTATTTTTAAAAAATAAATCATTTAATAATAAAATTATAAAATAATACATATAATAAAATAATAAATTTATATCTATAAACATTTAATCACATTTTGATATATATATAACAAATAATTATATATATTTATAAAACATATAATATTTTTCTACATTTTTTTATTATTTAAATTTTTTTATATTATATATATATTTATAATTTCAATAATATCGTAATTCTTAATATTTATATTTTATAAAACATATTACTATAATATGAATATTTAAATTTTTTTATTTCAAATCACCATAAAATGTTAAAAATATTAATTAAAATATTGTCACTTAAAAAAACATTTAGCGTTTTAATATTACAACTTATAATTACTGAAAATAATAATACATTTAATGTACTCAAATTATGATAAAATAATTAAAATAATATTTCTATCATCATAAAATAAATACTTTGATTAGAGATAAAATTAAATACATTTATTCTAAATATTTTTTTAAATAACATTGTGATAAAATAATTTTTTTTAATTAAATACTTTTATAATTATTTTTTTGAAAATAGTAAAATACATTTTCCAAATTCAAATAATCTTTTACAAAAGATAATAATATAAAATAGTATTTGTTTTAGAACATTAATTTAAAATTAATGTGAAATATAATTATTTATTATTATTATTATGAATTAAAACACTTAATTTAAATTATTTTTTTCATAACTTAATGTATTATTAAACAAATTACTAGGTTGTTAGACTAAATCTATGTTTAGATGTGGGATTCTAGATATGAGGATTATTGTTCAGAATTTTTGTATATCACGTGCCTTGTAATTGGACACATAGGAACCGCCTTCTCCTCTGTCCTCCACTACTCTACACTCATTGTCTTCCACTGCTCCTCGCCAGAATATGCCCTCAAAGTTGCCACTAAAACTCTGGATTGACCTCACCTCCCCTTCCAACACCTACCACCACCACTGATCACCTTATGAACCTCATCCAACCACCACAATACCATCATGATCTTCATCTAGCCAATGTGAAGGCAAGATGATGGAGGAGCTTGGAGGAGCTCGACAACCACCACTTACCATTAGTTCCAACTTCCACAACCACTGTCACATCATTTTTTATTCATGCTAAAACGATGATCATTCTAAGCCACATCCCACATGGAACTAGTCCTTGTTTTAATGATTTAACACCCAAAAAGTATGTGTGTATTTTTGTTCAAAATAGTGGTATTTGGAGGATTTAAAATAGAAATATTTGGAAGGATCTTTCTTGACCAAGGATGATAAAGACTCTACTCATACCTCTTACTATAAAATAAGGGCCCTCCACTTTGAATATAGAGTCCGTATAACATATAGAAGGGGCCTAATTCTGGATGAATCCATGCTAAGTTTCTTCTTTGTTTTATTTTTTTCTTTTAATTTTGTTTTATCTTTATTTTAAATTTAATTACAATTTAATTTTCTTTAATAAAATCCATTCATTTTCTTCTTCAAGTGTTCCACCCATTTTACTCTTCTTATTCTTATTCAAATTCTATATATTTTATATTTATTTTATATTATTATACATTATTATTTTTATTATTATAATATAATTTATATATTTCTCATTTTTTTAATTTTATAATATCATGTCTTCTTCTTCTTCTATTATTTTTTATTATTCTATCTCTCGCTCTCTTCCATATCTTTTGATTATATTTTATTTTTATTCATCATCCTTTATTTATTTCCAATAAAGTGATCTCTTACTCTTGATAATGTGCTGATTACCCAAGGCTTGGCCAGAGGCAGGTCAAGGTGTTTTTTAATTATTTATTAAAGTTTATTTCATGTTTGTGGTATATATGAGTGGCATGCATGGGTGTCACAAATGTCCCCCATGATCTGTAACTCATATCCATTTATATTCTTTTATTTAATATATTTCTCATATATTCATTAGTTATCTCTTCATATGATGGGGTTGAGTCAATAAATGGGTGAAACAACATTCAATTGAGCTGGGTCCTAGAATATGTTACACCCTCGACCATGGTGTTCGATCAACATTGATTACAGATGGAGTTAAAATGTATATTTCCTAAGTAACTCAATATCGACAATTTTTAAATAAAATATTGTAAATCATCATGAGATTTCATGATTAGATTATCAAAATGAATTCAATCTAATAATTGATAACAATAGGGGAACCCAAAAACCCAACTAAGGACCATGTGATTTCTTCTTAACTAATATTTTTTAGCCTTTTATGCTAGTTTAGTCTAAACTTTCATATTATATTTCATATTATTATCATAAAAATTAAAAAGAAATTAAAATTCATCATTTTTTCTTAAAATAATTAAAACACCGAAAAATATTAATTTAGGTGAATTAGAATAAGAATAAATGAGTTAACAAATATGAATCTCCTCATGTGAGATGACCCTAGGTATCCATTATGCTTCACTAGGAAAAACATTTTCTTTTTCCACACCATATGAATGGTGTGTATAAAATATAGTACCATTTTCTAGGATCCAATCAGTAGTTTATTTTAGTTTTCAATTTTAATTTTAGATAGTTTTTTTTCATTTTATATAAAACCTTAAAAAACATAATGATGTTTTAAAATGATTATTATTCTACATGGAATGAGTACTTGTAGGTGAAAGAAACAGTAAATTAATTATCCTAGTCTATAGAAGATAGTGTTTCTATATTTTCTAGACTGATGAGGGGATCCCAAAGTTAAATAATCATAGATGATAATTTCAAGGACCTCATTATGGAGCTTAAAAAGACCCTTAAAAAACTAGTGTTTAAACGATTGGCCGGAGAGTTAACTAAATTATGGGATTTCTTCCTGGAATTTTATCAAGAAATGGAAAAGAGATCAGTAGAGCCATCCTTCTTTTCTCTAAATACTTTGGAAGAGGTTCCCCCTGAAAAAATATAGGAACAAGGGGTCAAAAAATCAAATTTGATATTCAGTATATTTAAGAGATGGTGAAAGATATAGAAGGAAAACAGATTTAATAACTGATAAATTCTATGTATCCCTTAAGAAACATGAATATGAAATAGAATTAGAAGATGAACCTCTGGTATTTCCTGATTCTTCTAAGGATATACAAGAAGATGAGGGAACTATTAATGACTATTCATACACCGACCATCTAAAGAACCAAATCCTAGATGACCATGATGAGTTTAAGTGGATTCATGATGAGGAAGATTTTCATGGTAAGATACTTGTGGGAGATCAACAAGATATAAATGATTTCTATAATGAGTATAAGGTAAAAATTTATCTACCTTGTCCCTAAAATGAATAATAGCTATAACATTTTCATATTGTTCTAGCCATGGTGAAAGACACTGCCCAAGTGGTGGAATTTTATGAAAAGATGGAGGAGCCCAATTACCTTCCTCCATATTCCACTATCCGACTCTATTAATAACTAATAATTGAATAAAATATTAAATCTAAACCAACTAAGGGATTTTATATCATCTCAAACTATATTTAATTTGATTTCATTAAATTTTACTTTTCTATTAATTCTCACTTATTTTATTTCTTAGATTCAAATAATATTTTCTATGGCCTAGAGGAAGATGACAAAAAAACACATGCACCTATTGAGGAACACATGGGGCTACCTAAATTTGATGAACATACATTTGAGGAAACCCAATAGTAAGTCTAAGTATATGATCCTAAGGAAATTATGATATAGGATTCTCATAATAAAATGGAGAATTTTTATTTACATTCTTCGTTTTTAAATTATGTAAAATTAAAAATACATTCTAACCCTAATTCTGAAATTAAAATTCATGGAGACCACATTAATATAGCACTAGAAAATGGGGAAGAAGTTTCATAAGTAGCAACCATAAAGGAGGATAATTTATACCTTACCATACCCCTTCCATGCAATATATACTTAATTGTGAAGGGGATGATCTGATATAATCTATCCCTAGATTATTGCTCTATGGAGGTTGTAAAAATTTAGGGAAATCTTGGGGGATGATATCAAGATATAAACATCATTTATCTTTATTTGAATTTTGATTTCAATTTAATTTTTAGGATTATACTAGAATAAATCCCACCTGTCTTACCTTTTTTATCTTAAATTACATGATACTTATTCTTAATGAATTTATTTACTTTTTTAGGACCATGTTGGAACATGGGAACCCAAAATAGTAATTTTTAAGTAAAAAGACTAAAGAATCCTAGGAAAGGGTGTTCAATTTTAATTTTTTTATTTTAAACTCACTAAATTTTTGTTTGATTTTTTTTGAGATTAAAATTGGAAATTTCATTCCCCTAATTGAATTTATTCTTTACTTGACTTATCTAGAAGACATGATTTTATTTGAAATCCTATAATTCCATGGTTTGGATTTTAATTTTAATAATATTGAATGACCAAAATGGACAATTGGATGATTAAATTGAAGCATGGATAATAAAATGAGGACTCCTAATTTGAGTAAATTAGTTTATTCAGGTAAATGAAAATTTCCAAACATTTTTCATGCTTTGAGTTTCTGAAATTCTTGTGAATTTATTTTTTATTATTATTCATACATTGAGTGATTTTATATAATCATATGTTACATTCTCAAGAGAATTTATTGGTCATGTACTTATAATTTTATTCTTGAGAGTATTTCTTGAGTTATCTTGGGGAATTCCACCTGCTAGAACTTTCATTTAGACTTTTCAAAGCTATTACTATTCAAAAACACAATTAAAATGACTGAGTAAACTTTTTAAAATCACTTATACTTAAATTAACACCGTTATATAAATCCATGTTTATATCATAGAGATGATTAATTTTCTTGTTATGAATGATCCCTGCTTCAATCTATTTTTAACTATTCCAAACCTACTTGTAGTATTTTCACGTTATCTTAAATATGATGTGTGGGGGTGAATAGTGTCTTGAAGAATGGGGTGGAATGAATTTTAATGAAAAATTGTGGAGGTAACTATTTGGGTTATTAGAATGTTTTTTTGATTTATACATTTTACTTTCACCTTTTCCCTTCTTTAAAAAAAATGAAAAAAAGGAATGAGTTGTGAATTATAAGAATAACAAATCACCATTAATAGAACTATAAATTTTTATCATATGTTGTTAGGTTGGGTATGTAAGGTTTATTTTATTCATAAATTTTGAAATAAAAAAAATGAAAAATTTCATTGATTAATAAAAAAGGGATTAAAAGTAGTGAAAATTTCAAGAAGGGGATGAGATAATTCATTATGATTTATTTTGATCATGACCTTTACTTTGAGTTCTGGAGGAAGTGAGAGTTATTAAAATTTGAATTGGAGAATTTCATTGAGCTTTTACTTTTTATATCATGCACTTTACTCTAGAGATTAACCTCCTCTTTAAGCTTTAATTTTCAGTTTTTACCAACCATAATCCTCAAAGTCATTTGAAACTTTAATGAAATCCCTCATGAATTTTTCGGAATTGTTTCCTTTACATAGTGTAGAATATAACTCCTTTACAAGATTATGGATAAGGACCATGTTCTCAAGATATGAGTATAACTATACTTGAATTAATATCATGAGTGATGAGTGAAATGATTCAAAATAGATGTAGATTATTATTTGGAATAATTTAAAAAATAATTAAGGGAATATAATGAATGAGAAGAGAAGTTCCATCATATTTAATATGTAAAAAGAAAAATACTTGACTTTATTTCTTATTGAAAAATTTATAAATTGAATTGATATTTTATTTGGATTTCTAAAAATTTCATTTGACATAGATATTTGTTTTTATTATTTATAATTTTTAATATTAGTTACATTTATGCCATATACATTCCTTGTTGAGATTATATTCTTAAGGAAAATCATTGTTTTAGTGTGGGGGTATTTGACTCACATAAATTTAATTCATATGTTAAAGAGTATTCAATGGGTTTATAAGAATTTACAATGAAAATTCCCTTGAAAGAAATTGTTTTAATATATTATTGTAAATTATTAATAAAAAAAGGAAATGGATTCAGAGGTTCTTTTTAATGCTTAATTTATATCAAGTACAAATTTCATGAGTGAATGAATGTATTTGGTTACATATCTTGAAATACTTTATCAGTGTTTATTTATTTATTCTGGTGTTCACAAAAAAATTAGAGCTAGACCCAATCAAGCCCTCAAACAAAGGAAACTCCCCTCATACCCAATCCAAAGAGGGTAGGTGTACAAGAAATCATGAAAGCGATAGATCAATCTAGCATAAATGTTAAACAACATTCAAGAGTACATACAGCCTACCATCTCCATGTATAGTGTAATTCATTATTATATCTCTAATTTTATAGATGAATAAAAATATTGATATAATTAATATATAATCTATTTATATAACGATTAATTTTTTGAGATTATAGAACCATGATCAATGCATAAGGACCAAAACTATGGAACAAAAAATTATATGAAAAACAAAATAGTTATCACCAAGAACAATGATTTTAATAAATAATTGATAATAAATAGGTGATATAGGGTTATAACTAAATAATATATTGTATGATATATATGATTATTGTAATGTAATATATGTATAATATATATAAATGTATTTATTATATAGGATGTTCGATCAAGTATGAAGGAAGTTGGACCAAAGGTAAGAGATTTTCTTCTCAAATGGTCTCCTTTGGCTCATAATTTATGTCAGGCGCCTATATTATTTTATGAGGTATACATAAAACAAATTTAAAATTTTATATCTTGAATTTATTTATTTTAATGATATTTAATGTTTCATTTATTGTTATTATATCATGGGGATTAGGATATAAAAGTTACCAAAGCGGTAAGGAATTTTTGTTAGAATATAAATTTTTATTAGGAATTTATTATTATTGTTGTGATGTTGAAATTTATTGATATAAATCTAAATAATATTATTCATTTTATTATCCTTGGGTTTTTTATTGAGAATAATCATTTTCCTTTCATTTTCCTCAATTTTATTACTCATAAGTCTGAGAAATCATTTTAAGGAAAAAGGCAATATTTTTGTTTTTGGTATGGAATACTTCTCTTACATGTCCATGTTTTCTAAAAATAAATTCTATTTTTTGAAATTCTCCTATTATAGTTTAAATTCATTTTTAACCATTTTATTATCTTTAATATTTTTTTAAAAAATAATCTTCTTATTGTTTTTAACATGGTACTTTTGTGGAATTTTTTAAAATAATGTGAAAGAAATGTTCTCTTTTAACATAAAAAACATCAATGGAATTTACCATCATCATTATTGATCAATGGTTTAAAGATTAATTTAATTTGTTCCAAAGTTATTTATAAAGAAAATAATTTCCATAATAGTTTGGAAATTTTTATATTTTAAATAATTAATTTAAAAATGGAATGATCATGTTCCTAAATAATGTTTTTAATTATATTTTTTTGTATTTATATAAAATAATGAAACAACCTTTTATGTTTCTTATGTTTAAATAGGAATATGATCCAGTTCTACCATGATGACTCTTAATCTGGATGATTTTTTATTTTGATGAAGAGATGTGTATGAAAAACATTTATGTTTCATTAGTTATGATATGAAGGGTTGATGAAATGTTTATGAAGCCCCATTTATTTTCATAGATTATTATATGATTATATGATTAATGATCTCCTGAAACACATATGTATTGTTTTCATTATGTTATGGGTAGGACCAAAATTATATAACCCTCCAATATATTAGGTAAAGCTCTATATTTCATGAGATAAATATGAGAAACAAGTCGATGTGCTTGATCTTCTTTGGGATGTAGGTGGTGATGCCTATTCCATTGTGATATGGGAAACATGTAGGGATTATTGATCCACTGTGATTTTATGGTCACATTAGTTAACCTTCACATATGAAATGGTTTATATACTTACACTGGTACCAAACATATATGTCATGAGCTTATGGTTTGTGATTGAATTATGATGATTTCTTAGTCTCATGATTTCTATATATTGAAATAATAAATCATTATTCCATAAATCATGTTTACTATCTTTGATAGATTTTGTATAAACATTGTATGTTATAGTCATGATCTCAAACCCTTATTCTTTTCTTATTATTGCATATGATAATTGATTAATATGTCCCTTTTTTACCCTTACTAAGAACTTGATATCACCCATTCTTATATTTCATTTCCCTATGTTATGAAGAAATAAGTAAGTTTTGCCTTTGAATAGTACAAAATGAAAAGATATTTGTTAGTGATATTGAATATATTTCATGAAATAAGAAGATTGTGAATCTAGTATCCAATTACACTAATCCCTTATGGACCTCAGGTATGTATTTGTGAAATGTATTTAATATTCACCTATTGAAACATAATATTTATATATTAAATTTCATGGTCGCTATAGTAAAGGACCATTCACCGGTTTCCAATATGGAAAGGTCGAGAACTCAATGTATACTTAGAGGAAAGCATCATATATTTGATTCTATTATGGATCTTTAGGTCACTTGTATAGGATTATACAAGTTTTTAACACTCTTCACAGTGGAATGGGATCTTCCAAACCAAGAGAATCTACCACATCATCATATTCCTATAGAATAATGGTGTTCCAACCATAGTAATCGTGAATGAAGCAACTTCATGTAGTGGATTAGTATCTTTTGGGAACTTATGAGGTCCCTATGATAGTGAGAAGTACTGTTACTATATCTCCCTCTTTAGTGACTATATTATTTAATGCTCGTGCCACTCATTCCTTTGTATGAACCTGCACCACGTAATAGTTGATTATTCTTTCATAGCTATACCTTATGTAATATAAATTGGAATTCATCTCAACACAAAGAGATATAAGGGTCTATGATATCCCTATTGAGCATTATATTTATTGAAAATAGAGATCTTATAATATTTTTTGATTCTTATTATGAATAAATTGCTCATAATTCTCATGATATACTGATTGGTTATTCATAAAACACATATTTACTGTTATCTTTGATGGGAAACTTTACTTATCCTGATGGGGAGTGCTGTGTTTTTTAGGGAGAGTGGGACCTGAGGTCGAGTTGAGTCAAAACACCTCTTTTGGAGTAGGGTAGGATGAAATCCATGAATGATTTTGAAATGGAGTTAAAAAATTCATATGGATAACTTTCCCCAGTAGTGGAGGAACATTAATATATTTTCCATGAAAATTTTCAAACATATCACCAAATAGGGAGGTGGAGTATGTTTATTGACTTGGGGGGTAGGTAATCTATTTATATCTATACCTTTCTACCATATAACACCATTTTAACAAAAGGGGTGAAATTATTAATTTGGATGACGTTGTGTCTAAAGGATTCATTTGACATGGCATGTTTCCTTGAGAAACACTAGTTCTTCTCCTTTATAAGGAAAATGAAACCCTTATCTTATATATTTATTACATGAATCTCAATTGGGTTATAATAAAGAACAACTATCTAGTTCCCCAAATCGACGATTTTTTGATCATTTGAAAGGGGTGAAGTTGTTCTATAATATTGATCATCATTATAGTTTCCACCAGATTAGGATCAAGGTGTCTCATATCTTCAAAACCAATTTCAAGGGTAGGTATAACCACTATGAGTATTTTATTATTTTATTTGGTCTGACCAATTCTTATACTGTGTTTACAATGTTTATGAACATGATCTTCCACCAATACCTCTATTTTTTCATTGTGGTGTTTGTGGATGACCTCTTTTTTTTTTTAAAATATGGATAACCATGAAATTCTTCTAAGAGAGGTTCTAGACATATTAAGGAATCGCCATATTTATTCCATGTTATCAAAGTTCAAATTTTGGATTTAAGGGGTGAAGTTCTTGAGCAATGTGGTAAAGGAACATGGTATCCTAGTTAATCCTAAAAGATAAAAGATATCACATCTTGGTAAAAACCATTCAATTAATTTTATATTTAGAGCTTCTTGATCTTGGACGTTTATTACCGATGGTTTATAAAAAATTTTTCCATGTTGGATTCTCCTTTTATTAATCTTAATTAGAAGGGAGGGAAGTTTATATTCCCTTAAAGTGTTAAGCTTCCATCGATGATTTAAATCCATGTTTTACTTCTATCTCAGTGATGCCACTTCATGTGGATGGGTAAGTCTATGTGGTCTTTTTTGATTCTTCAGTTATGGGTTGGGGAAATTTTCTCATTTAGGGTGATCATGTGGTGGATTATGGTTGATTTCAACATTGACCTTATGAGAATAACTATCCAAAACATGAACTTATACCCATAATTAAGATTCATGATAATAATAGTTAGAGTCACTACCTTTTTTAAGAAATGTTTACCATTTACTCTGATCATACATGTTTGATTTTAATTTCTCACAATAATATTTGAATCTACCTCAATGGTGATGGGAAGAGTACCTATTGTATTTTAATATTTACATTTCCTAGAACCATGGAATGGTAATTTTTTTCTCATTCTATTTGTATGAAACTACCATCCTTGTTAATGAAGGAATCATTAGAGGAGTGAAATCTAATTGATCTATTTTCTCGATTGCATTTGAGAGTTTGGGAGGATCATTTTGAAGTTATTTTTGTTAGTGATATTCTACAAAAAATTCACCACCTTTCAGCATAGGGTCCATTTGATGATGCCTTCCACACAACATACATTGATCATGCATGATGTCAGTCTCTTTAAGAGCACCACTTCACCGTGGTGATCCACATTGTTTAATGGTGATCGATTCTTATAAATAACCACACCAAAATTACTTTATTTCACCAAGGGGCCTACTAGATTTCCTAAGCTTCACGTGTTCCTCCTTGTGAATCCCTTATCAGGGTCTTGTGATATTATTTCCATGTTATGTGGTTTTGAAAACAATTTCAATTATTTGAAACCTTTTAGGTTAATGTGTTTTAAATTGGATTTCAAATAAATTTCTAAATATTCAGTTGGGTTATGATAAATTTATTTTTAAATGGAATGGGGGTGTTATAAAAGGATTTTGATAGTAATTGATTGTTTATTTTTCGAAAAAAGTGTTCTTTAATTTTAATTATGACTATTTGTAGGTTTTTTATAAAAATGAAATGTATGATATATTTTATTATTTAAAATGTGTTGGTCAAATAGATTTTAATAAAATAAATTTAATTTTGTTTTTTTGAATGAATAACATGATTTTATGATAAAAAACCCATTTAGGTTGTTTGTTAGAATGAAAGGCATGATTTGAAAACTGAATTGGGGATGAATAAAAATATGATTGAAATGATTTTTTAATTATTGTTAGCCCCCTGGAATTTTTTTTATTTACCTTGAAGTTCATGTAATACTATGTATTTTATTTGTAAGAACACACAATAGATATGTATTCGCTATTATTCTAATTGTATTAATGATAAAATAACAACTAAACTACTTGTGGGAGATTAATCCTTATGAATATTCTTTTTTTCATCATTAGGGGTGTTCCTTGTGAACATTAGAAGACATACTTAACTAAGATGTGTGAGAATCTTTAATTATCCAACACCCAGGTCTCTTAACCATATTATTATGATTATAAATTAATTTTTATGTCTTATGGTATAAATGTTTTACGAATTTCATTTTTTGTGGAACCAATTAGTCATTCTCTATTTTGAAAAATTCTTTGTTCATGTATTTTTGTAACACCCCAGGTAAATAAAGAATATGAAATTTTCATATTTATCCATATTTTTGAATAAAATATTAATATGACTTTAAAGGGGACGCTATGCTCGATGGCGTACCCAACACGCAACAACGAGTTTCTTGGGAATCTTACGTTGCACTCTAATAATAAAATAATATTATTTTAAATGGTAGTTAACACGTAGCCGTTGTATTGGCGGGAATTGATAGAAATAACTAAAAGATGATTATATATGTTTTTACATTTATCTAATAAAAGATAAAGGCATAAAATACGGAAAGAATTCAATTTTTGGCATATGTGCCCTAGTTTTCACTAAAGGTTCACTTATCGCCTTTTGATGGAGAACCGTCAATAAATATAGTTTTGTTCACTCTTATACATCCTTTTGGACCAAATAAAACTCTTCTTAATAATTGGGACATCAAAATTTAATTTGTGTAAATTTTTGGTATCTTTCTAATAAAGTTTATTTTTTAATGAATAGTATAAAATGTTGTATTTTAATTCAAAACCACTTTTTAATCTAATTTATTTAAATGATTCGATTATCTTTTGAATTGGTTTTAAAGTGAAATTATAATATATTTTTACCATTAAATCCAATAGTGGGCGTTGGAATTAATTTCACTTTGAAATCAAACTTAAACTAGTCTCAATCTTTTGATACTTATTGTTTCATAAAAACACGCTATTTGCTCTGACAACGGGGATTAATTATTAAATTAATGAATGTGACTTATATGATTTGAATTTTGTAAAATAGACTTCATTTTTGAATTCGGAATATCAAATATAGCTTAGGGTGAATTTTTGGGATTTTTCTGAAAAACTTCAATTTTTGATGAATAGTGAAACCACTAAGTGATACTTATAAAAACTAATTTTTCCGTTTAAATGAAATTTTGCCATCCTCATGTTTTGAATTTCAAAAATCCGACATAGAAGGTTGTAATTAAGAAGTAAAATGTGGTTCAATGGAACAAAAATAATTTTTTGGTGAATAGTAACTTATTAAGTTTTTAATCGCGATTAGAGGTAATTAGTGTAGTTTAAGGTAAAAATAAAGTTTTAATAATATGAAATGAACTTGAAACATTTCCTAACCTCATTGGATGTGTCATCGACGACCAAGACAACCCATGGGTCAACTTGGGTACCCCATGAAGCCACTTTGGTTGGAAATGACATTAATATATTTTTATTTAAAGTTAAAGTAAAAATGAGACAAACATGAAATGTTTTACTAAAACAATTTTTACATGGGGTTATACAAATCATATTTTTGACTATAAATATTCATTGGAAAGATAAAACGATTTCCTACATCATAGTATTTTTTTTATAATTTTTATACATTAAATAAATAAATTATTTATGACATCATGATGATGTAGTGATGACCTCATTTTTTAACGATTTAAATAAAATGGAAAGATAATGTAATATCTAAGACTTAAACATGTCCAAAATATATTGGATGAGTGTATTTAGAAACTTTATCACCTTATCCTTGAAACAAATCAATTTGGGACCTCTTAAGTCCGAATACCATTTTAAAATAAAGTGACTTTTCTTTACCTTCTAAGAGTGCCCCTCCTCTCCTCTTATAAAAGGCACCCACCTCTACCTCCTTACCCACACTCCCAAAGCATTTGGCTCGGCCAAACCCTTCCCATTTTGTCTCTACACATCCCTGTATTACTACTTAAAGCCTCACTTTGGGCAGAAGTCTTCCCAAGGAAGCCTTTGAGCTCAAACTAAGGGGAGTTACCCGATTTTAAGGTAATGTCTTCTTTTGAGTCCTTTTGTTTTATTTTGCTTCTCCAACCCCATAAACTCTTTTTATTCATTTCTTTTGTAACAAATCCAGTATTATAAATATACCAGGATGTCTTTATAAGAAGGATTCGAGCTACTATTTCACACACCTACATCTAATGGTTAAAGAACATACTGTTTCTGTGGATGACGAATTTCGGCCTCCCGAAATGATGATTGTTCACCATTCTTTTAACACCTTCAAACGTTGCCATTAAGATGCAAATATATTTATATATGATATATAATATGTTTATGATTTCCTTAAGATTATGTATTTTTAATTTTGGGCATACCTTTATGGTTTCCATTATGGGTAAACGGTATATCTTCATTTAAGGAAGTGCAGACTACCGCCCCCTCAAAGTGATTTGATTCGTTAATACCATATGTGGTACGTATAAAGGATATATTTAATGGTATTATATATGATACCATACTGGAATTAAAATACTATTATGTATCATTATGTTTTAATTCCATTAAATATGAAATAGAAATGGAAGTAGTGTTCATGCGTACATACGGCTTACCATCTCCATGAATGGTACATTTCATTTCTTATCTCAAAATGTTATGTAATAATATAAGTACATATATAAAATGGATATATATGTAATATATTACATCAAAATTATGGATATAATTCTGGAATTATAACATATATATATCTCTCTCATTTTGTTTTAATTCCATTAATTTGACAAAAAATGAAAGTAGCGTTCATGCGTACGTATGGCCTACCGTCTCCATAAATGGTGCTTTTTGTTTTTTATCTCCAAATGATAAGGAATAGTATGAAATGAATATTTACTGGATATATATGATATTTTAATCATTAATACTATTCTGGAAATTATTTACTTATAACTACATGGGCAATCTTTTTTCAAACAAGTTCATTTTTGACTCATGTACCAAACATCGGCAAAAACGTCAGATATGAACTAACAATATTAAACAATTATTATAACATTATAATATGTGATATGAACTGAATAATAATCTCTAAAGGAGGTAATTAGGCAATTATTAAATGAAAAAGTTTATTATTCCGGAATATAAAGAAACGAACAAGACAAGTTGGACTTGAGGTAAGGGATGTTACTCCTCTCTTTCTTTTTAAGTACACTCTTTTATGTCATTCCCTATAAAGCTCATCTTTCTTGTGATTGGGATGTTTTTTTATATTTATCTTACTGAAATTTTTATGTTCATATGATGAGAGACCCTATTCTCTCTCATCAATCCATTTTGGAAGTTTTGAGTGGCGCCGTTAGGCTGGCGAATTTTCGTAAGAGATCTAACCTCTCTCTTTCTCTTTAAGTACTCTCCTTTATGTCACTTATTTTAAGCTCCTCTTTGTTATGTTGAGGGATGTTCTTTTATATTCCTCTTTCTATAAACTTTAAGTTAATATGATGAGATACCCTATTTGATCTCATCATTCCATTTTTGTAAAGTTTTATGTAGAGCCGTTAGGCTGTCGAGTTTTCGTAAAGGATTTTTCATCTCACTTTTATTCCCGTGAGATTTATGATACATTTGCCACAATTTCTTTTGAGTGGTGTATGTACTGCCCATTATTATCCTCTTTTTGTAATATACTTTCGTTTATGAGTATTTACGTCAATGATTTATTGTCCTTATTTCATGGGGTGTACGTTTTGAAAGATACCCAAGTCGGTAAGAGAACCTTTCACCCTCCTCTTTTTTAAAAGACTTCTTTTGTTGGGTCTTTTAATTTACATATTGTTATGTTGGGATATGTACTCATATATCCTTATTTATTTAAATTTTATGTCCAAGTGATGAGATACACTTTTTATCTCTAATCAACTCATTTTTATGTGACGCCGTTAGGCTGTCAAGGGAACTTCTTAACCCAATTTCGATTTCTTTGGGTTCAACATGTAATTATTGAATATGTCATCCTTTGAATATGTGTGAATGAACTTTAATTATTTTACACTTAATATCCACTTATATTTGGTGTATTGGTTTGTCACACATAATTATGTAATTGATTTATCCTTAAACCAAGGATACCGTCTTTGTATGGGACTTCGTCTCAATCTCCTTTCATTGAGGCATATTTTGTTTTATACACAACCTTATTTTATATGGTGTATAAACCCCTTTTACTTTTACGTTTATCCAAAAGGAATATTTTTTATACGAAGCATTTTACTAAACGACAAAAGGGAATTTTTTCATCGTACGTATGCGGCGACAATGACTTCTCCGCCGCCGTGACCATTATTTGAGTTTCGGCTTCCTCTACAAGCCATACCTTCTTTTTAAAAGAAAAATAAATATCATGTTTTACTTTTATTTTATTTTTGTATTGAAAATGGTTTTCATAATGTTTTTATATCATTATGTTGTATTGATATCATGTGATTGAAAGGGGGAAATGTTATGTTTCCTTTATGCATGTTTTATGTGATACGATTATGTTGAGGTTCTTGGGCATTATTATGAAGATGGGTGGTTCCGTGATAGACTAAGGGCGGGTGAGCCCGATATAGCTCTCCAATGCATTGGGTAATGTAAAGGAGTGAAACGTTAAGGTTTATCCGAATAGATTTAGGGAATATACTGTGATGGGTATTCCAAACGTAACCAAGAGGGTTACTCCCTACGTAAGAATGTTATGAATGCCTCAAGTTACCTTTATGTCTTATGTTTTCTATGATTTATTCATGGTTTGATGAGGTATGTTAAAGTGCCTATGTTTTATGGGTAAAGTATGATTTCATTCTTATGTATATATGAACTCATGTTTCCTTTCCATATTTTTTATAACCCTTACTGAGCTTTTTATGCTCATCGCAAGTTTTTGAAATGTTTTTCACAGGTAAAGGGAAAGGTACATGATGTGATGATAGTGTCAAGGATGTGTCGAGAAATAATCCATGTTTTTATTTTCAATATGTTTCCGTTGATGGGAAGAATGAATACTGTCTTTTATGTAACCACTTTCTTTAAATGTGGAATGTAATGCAGGTTTCATGTTCTAATTCTCTAAAACTCTAAACCTAAAAAGATCCTCAATGTGTAATCTTGTAATAACTCAAGATTAAGTAAGATTTAAGGCTGGGGCCTTATAGCTGGTATCAGAGGTCGGTTTAGATAACATTAGAGGTTATGGTATTCTTTAAGCATAAGTGGCATTACCATAATGGTTAGGATTTCAGAAATAATCCTAGTTTTAGATAAAGTGAATGAGTAAGTATATCTTAGTGTTTATCTTCCTCATTAGTACATGATGGTTTTTTTGATATACTCACACTGACCATTTTGGTTTTAGTAAATGGCTAGATCTAGTAGGCACCAAAGTAACAGTGGATGTGAAGGAAACTGTGACAGTTTTTTGAGAAAGCAACTGAATGATATGGGAGCTGCAATGATAACTCTTGTGATTATCCTAAACCAACTATCTGGAGTCATGATTGACCACCTAAACCTTGGTGATTTCTCTAAGGCATTATATATGCAAGAAAAAAATCCCTACAGAAGTACATGTAATAATCATAAAGGTAAGTGTGTTCAAAAACCTATGTGTCAAAGATGTGGAAAGAAATACCTAGGAAAATGTTTCAAAGGGATAGAAATATGCTATATATGTGGAAATGAAGTTCATAAAGCAAGAACCTTCCATGGAAAAAGGAAGCATCCAGTTGACTCGAGCAAAGGGAAAGAAGTTCTTTCTGAGGTATCAATTGAATGTTTTAAATGTGGTGTTCATGGTCATTATGAAAACACATGTCCTATGAAGAAGTATCGTGAATGGGGTCACCATGAGCGTACAAATGTTCGTTTACCAATACCTAATGCCATTCCGATTGAGGAGGAAGAACCTGAAAATGACCAATAAAAGGTATGAATTATTTCATGACTATTGTTTACGTATTTTGGAATCATAGGATATGATTAATGATTTTGTTTGTAGGAAAGAGGTATTTTGGAATAAGTTGGAAAGGAATGGTTAATGGATCATGAAGATTGTTGAATGAGTAAGATGTTAACATATAAGGGCTTCAAGAGTTATGGTGAAATTATTAAGAGTATTAAGTCTCTTTTGATGATGTGGTTACATTAGAAGACTTTTTATATTATGTGTAACCCTGATGTTTAATATAGGTAAATTTTATTCAAGGAATAGTTATCTTTTCTTTTGTGGACATAGTTATGAAGAACCATTTGGGTTTATATGATCCTTACTTTTGAAGTAATTATGGGTTACTATATGTTATGATTGAAGTAAAAGGCATGAGATAAAATTGAGGTTAAATTATGTTATGGTTATTTTTGATGATTTTATCCTTTTTTGGGTAATGATTTGAGAATTATATAGTTTTGGAAAAATGACAAAACGCAGACTGTGTGACTACCCCTCGCGTCAGACAAAGCTGTGGGAATCAAACCCACAACCAAATTGTGACTGGTATTTATCGCCTACCACTGGACTACGTGAATTCCCTGGTTAGTTTGACTGATTGTTTTTTTAGTTATATGATTTTATGAATTAAGAGTAAGTTGATTTTGGTTTATTTATGAAAATGATTAACCTATCATGGAGGATATGTGATTAGGTTAATTACTTTTCAATACGAGACTTTAGGAGCAACTGATGTTGTTTGGAGATAAATGTCACGATTTAACTTGGAAGACTACGTGACTAAATCCTTCAAATATTTGGGTTTCAATCTTATATTGGTTTACTTTGTAGAATTTTATGCACAAATTGGTTATCGAATGGTCCTCGTTGAACTTTGGGTTTTGTTGGACAAATTTTGAGATTAAGAATAGATTTTCTTTTTATAAAGGGTTATCCTTTTTGGATTATCTGACCTTGTACTAACCTTTCTGGTTTTGGTTTTGGTTAATGCCTAAAGACATGGGATGTATATAGTTCTCTTTTGAGGATTATGTGATTCTCTAGAAGTTGATTATAGTACTCTTAATGCGAACAAGTCTCCCTAAATACTCGTCTTTTGGAAAAAAATATGAGTTTGATTAAGGAATCAAGTAAAAGTTGGAAGTCAACATGACAAGTAAGTATCTTTCCTTATGTTTTATTTAAGATCAAAAATAAATTCCTCAATAAAAAGTAACTTAAAGCAAAAATGTTGTCTATTAAAGTTTCCTACTGGGGATCCCAACACCGTTTTACCCAGATCAAGTTTGTGATTTTCTTATTGTTAACTTTCTCCTAAACATGTTTTCTATCACTCTCCATCAGAACATGACCCTATGTGTTCTCCTCCATGTCCATATTTTTCTACATGGAATCCTAGTATGGGTTAACTCGGGTGACCTTTGTACTTATCTTTCATTATTTTAATGTGATTGTTTTACCGACTCTTGTTCCGATGTGGGAATTTCAAGGAAGTTTCCAAGATCAATTTTAAAAATTGCGAGGACGCAATTCCCAAAAGTGGGGAAGGATGTAACACCCCAGGTAAATAAAGACTATGAAATTTTCATATTTATCCATATTTGTGAATGAAATATTAATATGACTTTAAAGGGGATGCTATGCTCGATGGCGTACCCAACACACAACAACGAGTTTCTTGGGAATCTTACATTGCACTCTAATAATAAAATAATATTATTTTAAATGGTAGTTAACATGTAGCCGTTGTATTGGTGGGAATAGATATAAATAACTAAAATATGATTATATATGTTTTTAAATGTTTTTACATTTATCCAATAAAAGATAAAGGCATAAAATACGGAAAGAATTCAATTTTTGGCGTATATGCCCTAGTTTTCACTAAAGGTTCACTAATCACCTTTTGATGGAGAACCGTCATTAAATATAGTTTTGTTCACTCTTATACATCCTTTTGGACCATATAAAACTCTTCTTAGGAATTGGGACATCAGAATTTACTTTGTGTAAATTTTTGGTATCTTTCTGATAAAGTTCATTTTTTTAATGAATAGTGTAAAATGTTGTATTTTAATTCAAAACCTCTTTTTAATCTAATTTATTTACCTGATTATATTATCTTTTGAATTGGTTTTAAAGTGAAATTAGAATATATTTTTACCATTAAATCCAATAGTGGATGATGGAATTAATTTCACTTTGAAATCAGACTTAAACTAGTCTCAATCTTTTGATACTTATTGTTTCATAAAAACACGCAATTTCCTCTGACAACGGGGATTAATTATTAAATTAATGAATGTGACTTATATGATTTTAATTTTTTAAAATAGACTTAATTTTTGAATTCGGAATATCAAATATAGATTAGGGTGAATTTTTGGGATTTTTCTGAAAAACTTCAATTTTTGATGAATAGTGAAACCACTAAGTGGTACTTATAAAAACTGATTTTTCCGTTTAAATGAGATTTTTCCATCTTTGTGTTTTGAATTTCAAAGATCTGACATACATGGTTCTCATTAAGAAGTAAAATGTGGTTCAATGGGATAAAAATAATTTTTTGGTGAATAGTAACTTATTAAGTTTCTGATCGCGATTAGAGGTAATTAGTGTAGTTTAAGGTAAAAATAATGTTTTAATAATATGAAATGAACTTGAAACATGTCCTAACCTCATTGTATGTGTCATGGCCGACCAAGACAACCCATGGGTCAACTTGGGGACCCCATGAAGCCACTTTGGTTGGAAAATGACATTAATATATTTTTATTTAAAGTTAAAGTAAAAATGAGACAAACATGAAATGTTTTATTAAAAAACTTTTTACATGGGGTTATACAAATCATATTTTTGACTATAAATATTAATAGGAAAGCTAAAAAGATTTCCTACATCATAGTATTTTTTTATAATTTTTAGACATTAAATAAATTAAATTATTTATGACATCATGATGATGCAGTGATGACCTCATTATTTAACGATTTAAATAAAATGGAATGATAATGTAATATCTAAGACATAAACATGTCCAAAACCTATTGGATGAGTGTATTTCAAACCCTTATCACCTTATCCTCGAAACACATCAATGTGGGACCTCTTAAGTCCGAATACCGTTTTAAAATAAAGTGACTTCTCTTTACCTTCCAAGAGTTCCCCTCCTCTCCTCTTATAAAAGGCCCCCACCTCTACCTCCTTACCCACACTCCCAAAGCCTTTGGCTTGGCCAAACCCGACCCAGTTTGTCTCTCCACATCCCTCTCTTACTCCTTGAAGCATCACTTTGGGCAGAAGTCTTCCCAAGGAAGCCTTTGAGCTCAAACTAAGGGGAGTTACCCGATTTTAAGGTAATGTCTTCTTTTGAGTCCTTTTGTTTTATTTTGCTTCTCCAACCCCCTAAAATATTTTTATTCATTTATTTTGTAACAAATACAGTATCATAAATATACTAGGATGTTGTTATAATAAGTATTCGAGCTACACTTTCATACACCTACATATAATGGTTAAAGAACATACTATTTCCGTGGATGGCGAATTTCGGCCTCTCGAAATGATGATTGTTCAACATTCTTTTAACACCTTAAAAGGTGGACATTAAGATGACAATATATTTATATATGATATATAATATGTTTATTATTTCCTTAAGCTTCTGTATTTTTCATTTTTGGCATACCTTTATGGTTTCCATTATGGGTAAACACGATATCTTCATTTAAGGAAGTGCGGACTACCGCCCCCTCAAAGTGATTTGATTCATTAATACCATATGTGGTACATATAAAGGATATATTTAATGATATTATATATGATACCATAATGGAATTAAAATACTATTATGTATCATTTTGTTTTAATTCCATTAAATATGAAATAGAAATGGAAGTAGCATTCATGCGTACGTACGACTTTCCGTCTCCATGAACGGTACATTTCATTTCTTATCTCAAAATGTTATATAATACTATAAGTACATATATATAATGGATATATATGTAATAGATTACATAAAAATTATGGATATCATTCTGGAATTATAAAATATATATATCTCTCTAATTTTGTTTTAATTCCATTAATATGACAAAAAATGAAAGTAGCGTTCATGCGTACGCACGACCTACCGTTTCCATGAAAGGTGCTTTTCGTTTTTTATCTCCAAATGATAAGGAATAGTATGAAATGAATATTTACTGGATATATATGATATTTTAATCATTAATACTATTCTAGAAATTATTTACTTATAACTACATGGGCAATCTTTTTTCAAACAAGTTCAATTTTGACTCATGTACCAAACATCGACAAAAACGTCTGGTATGAACTAACAATATAAAACAATTATTATAACATTATAATATGTGATATGAACTGAATAATAATATCTAAAGGAGGTACTTAGGCAATTATTAATTTACCAAAGTTTATTATTCAGGAACATAAAGAAACGAACAAGACAAGTTGGACTTGAGGTAAGGGATCTTACTCCTCTCTTTCTTTTTAAGTACACTCTTTTATGTCATTCCCTCTAAAGATCATCTTTATTGTGATTGGGATGTTCTTTTATATTACTCTTACTGTAATTTTTATGTTCATATGTTAAGAGACCCTATTCTCTCTCATCAATCCATTTTGGAAGTTTTGAGTGGCGCCGTTAGGCTGCCGAATTTTCGTAAGAGATCTAACCTCTCTCTTTCTATTTAAGTACTCTCCTTTATGTCAAATCTTTTAAGCTACTCTTTGTTATGTTGAGGGATGTTCTTTTATATTCCTATTTCGATAAACTTTAAGTTAATATGATGATATACCCTATTTGATCTCATCAATCCATTTTTGAAAAGTTTTATGTAGCGCCGTTAGGCTGCCGAGTTTTCGTAAGAGATTTTTCATCTCACTTTTATTCCCATGATATTTATGCTACATTTTCCACAATTTCTTTTTAGTGGTGTATGTAATGACCATTATTATCCTCTTTGTGTAATATAATTTCATTTATGAGTATTTACATCAATGATTTATTGTCCTTCTTTCATGGGGTGTACGTTTTGAAAGATACCCAAGTCGGTAAGGGAACCTTTCACCCTCCTCTTTTTTAAAATACTTCTTTTATTGGGTCTTTTAATTTACATATTGTTATGTTGGGATATGTTCTAATATATCCTTATTGATGTAAATTTTATGTCCAAGTGATGAGATACACTTTTTATCTCTCATCAACTCATTTTTATGTGACGCCGTTAGGCTGTCAAGGGAACTTCTTAACCCAATTTCGATTTCTTTGGGTTCAACATGTAGTTATTGAATATGTAATCCTTTGAATATGTGTGAATGACCTTTGATTATTTTACACTTAATATCCACTTATATTTGGTGTATTCGTTTGTCACACATAATTATGTAATTGATTTATCCTTAAACCAAGGATACCGTCTTTGTATGGGACTTCGTCTCAATCTCCTTTCATTGAGGCATATTTTGTTTTATACACAACCTTCTTTTATACGGTGTATAAACCCCTTTGAATTTTACGTTTATCCAAAAGGAATATTTTTTATACGAAGCGTTTTACTAAATTATAAAAGGGAATGTTTTTGTCGTACGTATGCGGCGACAACGACTTTTCCGCCGCCATGACCATTATTTGAGTTTCGGCTTCCTCTACAAGCCATACCTTCTTTTTAAAAGAAAAATAAATATCATGTTTTAATTTTATTTTATTTAGGTATTGAAAATGGTTTTCATAAAGTTTTTATATCAATATGTTGTATTGATATCTTGTGATTGAAAGGTGGAAATGTTATGTTTCCTTTATGCATGTTTTATGTGATACGATTATGTTGAGGTTCTTGGGAATTATTATGTAGACGGGTGGTTCCATGATAAACTAAGGGCGAGTGAGCCCGATATAGCTCTCTAATGCATTGGGTAATGCGAAGGAGTGAAACGTTAAGGTTTCTCCGAAGAGATTTAGGGAATATACTGTGATGGGTATTCCAAACGTAACCAAGAGGGTTACTCCCTACGTAAGAATGTTATGAATGCCTCAAGTTACCTTTATGTCTTATGTTTTCTATGATTTATTCATGGTTTTATGAGGTATGTTAAAGTGCCTATGTTTTATGGGTAAAGTATGATTTCATTCTTATGTATATATGAACTCATGTTTCCTTTCCATATTTTTTATAACCCTCACTGAGCTTTTTATGCTCATCCCAAGTATTTGAAATGTTTTTCACAGGTCAAGGGAAAGGTACATGATGTGATGATAGTGTCAAGGATGTGTCGAGAAAGAATCCATGTTTTTATTTTCAATATGTTTCCGTTGATGGGAAGAATGAATACAGTCTTTTATGTAACCACTTTGTTTAAATGTGGAATGTAATGCAAGTTTCATGTTCCAATTCTCTAAAACTCTAAACCTGAAAAGATCCTCAATGTGTAATCTTGTAATAACTCAAGATTAAGTAAGGTTTAAGGCTGTGGCCTTATAGTTGGTATCAGAGGTCGGTTTAGATAACTTTAGAGGTTAGGGTATTCTTTAAGCATAATTGGCATTACCATAATGGTTAGGATTTCAGAAAGAGTCCTAGTTTTAGATAAAGTGATTGAGTAAGTATATCTTAGTGTTTATCTTCCTCATTAGTACATGATGGTTTTTTTTGATATACTCACAGTGACCTTTTTGGTTTTAGTAAATGGCTGGATCTAGCAGGCACCAAAGTAACAGTGGATGTGAAGTAAACTGTGACCGTTTTTTGAGCAAGAAACTGAATGATATGGGAGCTGCAATGAGAAATCTTGTGATTATCCTCAGCCAACTATCTGGAGTCATGATTGACCACCTAAACCTTGGTGATTTCTCTAAGGCAATATATATGCAAGAAACAAATCCCTACGGAAGTACAGGTAATAATCATAAAGGTATGTGTGTTCAAAAACCTATGTGTCAAAGATGTGGAAAGAAACACCTAGGAAAATGTTTCAAAGGGACAGAAATATGCTATAGATGTGGAAATGAAGGTCAAAAAGCAAGAACCTGCCATGGAAAAAGGAAGCATCCAGTTGACTCGAGGAAAGGGAAAGAAGTTCTTTCTGAGGGATCAATTGAATGTTTTAAATGTGGTGTGCATGGTCATTATGCAAACACATGTCTTATGAAGAAGTTTCTTTAATGGGGTCACCAAGAGCGTACAAATGTTTGTTTACCAACACCTAATTCCATTCCGATTGAGGTTGAAGAAACTGAAAATGACCAATCAAAGATATGTATTATTTCATGACTATTGTTTTCCTATTTTGGAATCTTAGGATATGATTCATGATTTTGTTTGTAGGAAAGTGGTGTTTCAAAATAAGTTGGAAAGGAATGGTTAATGGATCATGAAGAATGTTGAATGAGTAAGATGTCAACATATAAGGGCTTCAAGAGTTATGGTGAAATTCTTAAGAGTATTAAGTCTCTTTTGATGATGGGGTTACATTAGAAGACTTTTTATATTATGTATAACCCTGATGTTTAATATAGGTAAATTTTATTCAAGGAATAGTTATCTTTTCTTTTGTGGACATAGTTATGAAGAACCATTTGGGTTTATATGATCCTTACTTTTGAGGTAATTATGGGTTACTATATGTTATGATTGAAGTGAAAGGAATGAGATAAAATTGAGGTTAAATTATGTTATGGTTATTTTTGATGATTTTAACCCTTTTTGGGGAATGATTTGAGAATTATATAGTTTTGGAAAAAGGACAACACATAGACCATGTGACTACCCGTCGCGTCGGACAAAGCTGCGGGAATCGAACCCACAACCAAATTGTGACTGGTATTTATCACCTACCACTGGACTACGTGAAGTCCCTGGTTAGTCTGACTGATTCTTTTTTTAGTTATATGATTTTATGAATTAAGAGTAAGTTGATTTTGGGTGATTCTCTAGAAGTTGATTATAGTACTCTTAATGCGAACAAGTCTCTCTAAATACTCGTCTTTTGGAAAAAAATATGAGTTTGATTAAGGAATCAAGTAAAAGTTGGAAATCAACATGACAAGTAATTATGTTTCCTTATGTTTTATTTAAGCTCAAAAATAAATTCCTCAATAAAAAGTAACTTAAAGCAAAAATGTTGTCTATTAACGTTTCCTACTGGGGAACCCAACACCGTTTAACCCATCACAAGTTTGTGATTTTCTTATTGTTAACTTTCTCCTAAACATGTTTTCTATCACTCTCCATCAGAACATGACCCTATGTTTTCTCCTCCATGTCCATATTTTTCTACATGGAATCCTAGTATGGGTTAACTCGAGTGACCTTTGTACTTATCTTTCTTTATTTTAAAGTGATTGTTTTACCGACTCTTGTTCCGATGTGGGAATTTCAAGGATGTTTCCTAGCTCAATTTTAAAAATTGCGAGGACGCAATTCCCTAAAGGGGGGAAGGATGTAACACCCCAAGTAAATAAAGAATATGAAATTTTCATATTTATCCATATTTGTGAATAAAATATTAATATGACTTTAAAGGGGACGCTATGCTTGATGGCGTACCCAACACGCAACAACGAGTTTCTTGGGAATCTTACGTTGCACTCTAATAATAAAATAATATTATATTAAATGGTAGTTAACATGTAGCCGTTGTATTGGCGGGAATAGATAGAAATAACTAAAATATGATTATATATGTTTTTAAATGTTTTTACATTTATCCAATAAAAGATAAAGTCATAAAATACGGAAAGAATTCAATTTATGGCGTATATGCCCTAGTTTTCACTAAAGGTTCACTTATCGCCTTTTGATGGAGAACCATCATTAAATATAGTTTTGTTCACTCTTATACATCCTTTTGGACCAAATAAAACTCTTCTTAAGAATTGGGACATCAAAATTTACTTTGTGTAAATTTTTGGTATCTTTCTGATAAAGATCATTTTTTAATGAATAGTGTAAAATGTTGTATTTTAATTCAAAACCTCTTTTTAGTCTAATTTATTTACCTGATTAGATTATATTTTGAATTGGTTTTAAAGTTAAATTAGAATATATTTTTACCATTAAATCCAATAGTGGATGTTGGAATTAATTTCACTTTGAAATCAGACTTAAACTAGTCTCAATCTTTTGATACTTATTGTTTCATAAAAACACGCTATTTGCTCTGACAACGGGGATTAATTATTAAATTAATGAATGTGACTTATATGATTTAAATTTTGTAAAAAATACTTCATTTTTGAATTTGGAATATCAAATATAGCTTAGGGTGAATTTTTGGGATTTTTCTGAAAAACTTCAATTTTTGATGAATAGTGAAACCACTAAGTGGTACTTATAAAAACTGATTTTTCTGTTTAAATGAAATTTTACCATCTTTGTGTTTTGAATTTAAAAAATCCGACATACATGGTTGTCATTAAGAAGTAAAATTTGGTTCAATGGGATAAAAATAATTTTTTTGGTGAATAGTAACTTATTATGTTTTTAATCGCGATTAGAGGTAATTAGTGTAGTTTAAGGTAAAAATAATGTTTTAATAATATGAAATGAACTTGACACATGTCATAACCTCATTGGATGTGTCATGACCGACCAAGACAACCCATGGGTCAACTTGGGGACCCCATGAAGCCACTTTGGTGGGAAAATGACATTAATATATTTTTATTTAAAGTTAAAGTAAAAATGAGACAAAAATGAAATGTTTTACTAAAACAATTTTTACATGGGGTTATAAAAATCCGATTTTTGACTATAAATATGAATTAGAAAGATACAAATATTTCCTACATCATAGTAGTTTTTTTATAAGTTTTAGATATTAAATAAATTAAATTATTTATGACATCATGATGATGCAGTGATGACCTCATTATTTAACGATTTAAATAAAATGGAATGATAATGTAATATCTAAGACGTACACATGTCCAAAACCTATTGGATGAGTGTATTTCAAACCCTTATCACCTTATCCTAGAAAAACATCAATTTGGGACCTCTTAAGTCCGAATACCATTTTAAAATAAAGTGACTTTTCTTTACCATCCAAGAGTGCCCCTCGTCTCCTCTTATAAAAGCCCCCCCACCTCTACCTCCTTACCCACACTCCCAAAGCCTTTGGCTCGGCCAACCCCTGCCCATTTTGTCTCTCCACATCCCTATATTACTTCTTGAAGACTCACTTTGGGCATAAGTCTTCCCTAGGAAGCCTTTGAGCTCAAACTAAGGGGAGTTACCCGATTTTAAGGTAATGTCTTCTTTTGAGTCCTTTTGTTTTATTTTGCTTCTCCAACCCCCTAAACTCTTTTTATTCATTTCTTTTGTAACAAATAAAGTATCATCAATATACTATGATGTTGTTATAAGAATGATTCTAGCTACACTTTCACACACCAACATCTAATGGTTAAATAACATACTGTTTCCGTGGATGGAGAATTTCGGCCTCCCGAAATGATGATTGTTCGACATTCTTTTAACACCTTAAAAGGTGGACATTAAGATGACACTATATTTATATATGATATATAATATGTTTATTATTTAATTAATCTTCTGTATTTTTCATTTTGGGCATACCTTTATGGTTTCCATTATGGGTAAACGCGATATCTTCATTTAAGGAAGTGCGGACTACCGCCCCCTCAAAGTGATTTGATTCGTTAATACCATATGTGGTACGTATAAAGGATATATTTAATGATATTATATATGATACCATACTGGAATTAAAATAATATTATGTATCATTATGTTTTAATTCCATTAAATATGAAATAGAAATGGAAGTAGCGTTCATGCGTACGTACGGCTTACCGTCTCCATGAACGATACATTTCATTTCTTATCTCAAAATGTTATTTAATACTATAAGTACATATATATAATGGATATATATGTAATATATTACATCAAAATTATGGATATAATTATGTAATTATAACATATATATATCTCTCTCATTTTGTTTTAATTTGATTAATATGAAAAAAAATGAAAGTAGCGTTCATGCGTACGTACGGTCTACCGTCTCAATGAACGGTGCTTTTCATTTTTTATCTCCAAATGATAATGAATAGTATGAAATTAATATTTACTGGATATATATGATATTTTAATCATTAATAATATTCTGGAAATTATTTACTTATAACTACATGGGCAATCTTTTTTCAAACAAGTTCATTTTTGACTCATGTACCAAACATCGGTAAAAACGTCTGATATGAACTAACAATATTAAACAATTATTATAACATTATAATATGTGATATGAAATGAATAATAATCTCTAAAGTAGGTACTTAGGCAATTATTAATTGACCAAGGTTTATTATTCAGTAATATAAAGAAACGAACAAGACAAGTTGGACTTGAGGTAAGGGATCTTACTCCTCTCTTTCTTTTTAAGTACACTCTTTTATGTCATTCCTTCTAAAGCTAATTTTTCTTGTGATTGGGATGTTTTTTTATATTAATATTACTGAAATTTTTATGTTCATATGATGAGAGACCCTATTCTCTCTCATCAATCCATTTTGGAATTTTTGAGTGGCGCCATTAGGATGCCGAATTTTCGTAAGAGATCTAACCTCTCTCTTTCTCTTTAAGTACTCTCCTTTATGTCACTTCTTTTAAGATCCTATTTGTTATGTTGAGGGATGTTATTTTATATTCCTCTTTCTATAAACATTAAGTTAATATGATGAGATACCCTATTTGATCTCATCAATCCATTTTTGTAAAGTTTTATGTAGCGCTGTTAGGCTGCCGAGTTTTCGTAAGGGATTTTTCATCTCACTTTTATTCCCGTGAGATTTATGCTAAATTTTCCACAATTGCTTTTGAGTGGTGTATGTACTACCCATTATTATCCTCTTTGTGTAATATAATTTCGTTTATGAGTATTTACATCAATGATTTATTGTCCTTCTTTCATGGGGTGTACGTTTTGAAAGATACCCAAGTCGGTAAGGGAACCTTTCACCCTCCTCTTTTTTAAAAGACTTATTTTGTAGGGTCTTTTAATTTACTTATTTTTATGTTGGGATATGTTCTCATATATCCTTATTGATGTAAATTTCATTTCCAATTGATGAGATACACTTTTTATCTCTCATCAACTCATTTTGATGTGACGCCGTTAGGCTGTCAAGGGAAATTCTTAACACAATTTTGATTTCTTTGGGTTCAACATGTAGTTATTGATTATGTCATCCTTTGAATATGTGTGAATGAACTTTGATTATTTTACACTTAATATCCACTTATATTTGGTGTATTCGTTTGTCACACATAATTATGTAATTGATTTATCCTTAAACCAAGGATACCGTCTTTGTATGGGACTTCGTCTCAATCTCCTTTCATTGAGGCATATTTTGTTTTATACACAACATTATTTTATATGGTGTATAAACACCTTTGACTTTTACATTTATCCAAAAAAAATATTTTTTATATGAAGCGTTTTACTAAACGAAAAACGGAATGTTTTCGTCATACGTATGCGGCGACAACGACTTCTCCGCCGCCGTGACCATTATTTGAGTTTCAGCTTCCTCTACAAGACATACCTTCTTTTTAAAAGAAAAATAAATATCATTTTCTACTTTTATTTTATTTTGGTATTGAAAATGGTTTTCATAATGTTTTTATATCAATATGTTGTATTGATATCTTTTGATTGAAAGGTGGAAATGTTATGTTTACTTTATGCATGTTTTATGTGATACGATTATGTTGAGGTTCTTGGGAATTATTATGAAGATGGGTGGTTCTGTGATAAACTAATGGTGGGTGAGCCCGATATAGCTCTCCAATGCATTGGGTAACGTGAAGGAGTGAAACATTAAGGTTTCTCCGAAGAGATTTAGGGAATATATTGTGATGGGTATTCCGAACGTAACCATGAGGGTTACTCCCTACGTAAGAATGTTATGAATGCCTGAAGTTACCTTTATGTCTTATGTTTTCTATGATTTATTCATGGTTTGATGAGGTATGTTAAAGTGCCTATGTTTTATGGGTAAAGAATGATTTCATTCTTATGTATATATGAACTCATGTTTCCTTTATATATTTTTTATAACCCTTACTAAGCTTTTTATGCTCATCCCAAGTTTTTGAAATGTTTTTCACAGGTCAAGGGAAAGGTACATGATGTGATGATAGTGTCAAGGATGTGTCGAGAAAGAATCCATGTTTTTATTTTCAATATGTTTCCGTTGATTGGAAGAATAAATACTATCTTTTATGTAACCACTTTGTTTAAATGTGGAATGTAATGCAGGTTTCATGTTCCAATTCTCTAAAACTCTAAACCTGAAAAGATCCTCAATGTGTAATCTTGTAATAACTCAAGATTGAGTAAGGTTTAAGGCTGGGGCCTTATAGTTGGTATCAGAGGTCGGTTTACATAACTTTAGAGGTTAGGGTATTCATTAAGCATAAGTGGCATTACCATAATGGTTAGGATTTCAGAAAGAGTCCTAGTTTTATATAAAATGAATGAGTAAGTATATCTTAGTGTTTATCTTCCTCATTAGTACATGATGGTTTTTTTTGATATACTCACACTGACCTTTTTGTTTTTAGTAAAAGGCTGGATCTAGCAGGCACCAAAGTAACAGTGGATGTGAAGGAAACTGTGACAGTTCTTTGAGCAAACAAATGAATGATATGGGAGCTGCAATGAGAACTCTTGTGATTATCCTCAACCAACTATCTGGAGTCATGATTGACCACCTAAACCTTTGTGATTTCTCTAAGGCATTATATATGCAAGAAACAAATCCCTACAGAAGTATAGGTAATAATCATAAAGGTAAGTGTGTTAAAAAACCTATGTGTCAAAGATGTGGAAAGAAACACCTAGGAAAATGTTTCAAAGGGACAGAAATATGCTATAGATGTGGAAATGAAGGTCAAAAATCAAGAACCTGCCATGGAAAAAGGAAGCATCTAGTTGACTCGAGGAAAGGGAAAGAAGTTCTTTCTGAGGGATCAATTGAATGTTTTAAATGTGGTGTGCATGGTCATTATGCAAACACATGTCCTATGAAGAAGTTTCGTGAATGGGGTCACCAAGAGCGTACAAATTTACGTTTACCAATACCTAATGCCATTTTGATTGAGGATGAAGAAACTGAAAATGACCAATCAAAGGTATGCATTATTTCATGACTATTGTTTTCCTATTTTGGATTCTTAGGATATGATTCATGATTTTGTTTGTAGGAAAGAGGTATTTCGGAATAAGTTGGAAAGGAATGGTTAATGGATCATGAAGAATGTTGAATGAGTAAGATGTCAACATTAAGGGCTTCAAGACTTATGGTGAAATTATTAACAGTATTAAGTCTCTTTTGATGATGCGGTTACATTAGAAGACTTTTTATATTATGTGTAACCCTGATGTTTAATATAGGAAAATTTTATTCAAGGAATAGTTATCTTTTCTTTTGTGGACATAGTTATGAAGAACCATTTGGGTTTATATGATCCTTAATTTTGAGGTAATTATGGGTTACTATATGTTATGATTGAAGTGAAAGGCATGAGATAAAATTGAGGTTAAATTATGTTATGGTTATTTTTGATGATTTTATACCTTTTTAGGGAATGATTTGCGAATTATATAGTTTTGGAAAAAGGACAACACGCAGACCGTGTGACTACCCGTCGCGTCGGACAAAGCTGTGGGAATCAAACCCACAACCAAATTGCGACTGGTATTTATCGCCTAACACTGGACTACGTGAAGTCCCTGGTTAGTTTGACTGATTCTTTTTTAGTTATATGATTTTATGAATTAAGAGTAAGTTGATTTTGGGTTATTTATGAAAATGATTAACCTATCATGGAGGATATGTGATTAGGTTAATTACTTTTCAATACGAGACTTTAGGAGCAACTGATGTTGTTTGGAGATAAATGTTATGATTTAACATGGAAGACTACGTGACTAAATCCTTCAAATATTTGGGTTTCAATATTATATTGGTTTACTTTGAAGAATTTTATGGACAAATTGGTTATTGAATGGTCCTCGTTGAACTTTGGGTTTTGTTGGACAAATTTTGAGATTAAGAATATATTTTCTTTTTATAAAGGGTTATCCTTTTTGGATTATCTGACCTTGTACTAACCTTTCTGGTTTTTGTTTTGGTTAAAGCCTAAAGACATGGGATGTATATAGTTCTCTTTTGTGGATTAGGTGATTCTATAGAAGTTGATTATAGTACTCTTAATGCGAACAAGTCTCTCTAAATACTCGTCTTTTGGAAAAAAATATGAGTTTGATTAAGGAATCAAGTAAAAGTTGGAAGTCAACATGAAAAGTAAGTATGTTTCCTTATGTTTTATTTAAGATCAAAAATAAATTCCTCAATAAAAAGTAACTCAAAGCAAAAATGTTGTGTATTAACGTTTCCTACTGGGGAACCCGACACCGTTTAACCCATCACAAGTTTGTGATTTTCTTATTGTTAACTTTCTCCTAAACATGTTTTCTATCACTCTCTATCAGAACATGAACCTATGTTTTCTCCTCCATGTCCATATTTTTCTACATGGAATCCTAGTATGGGTTAACTCGGGTGACCTTTGTACTTATCTTTCTTTATTTTAAAGTGATTGTTTTACCGACTCTTGTTCCGATGTGGGAATTTAAAGGATGTTTCCAAGCTCAATTTTAAAAATTGCGAGGACGCAATTCCAAAAAGGGGGAAGGATGTAACACCCCAGGTAAATAAAGAATATGACATTTTCATATTTATCCATATTTGTGAATAAAATATTAATATGACTTTAAAGGGGACTCTATGCTCGATGGCGTACCCAACACGCAACAACGAGTTTCTTGGGTATCTTACGTTGCACTCTAATAATAAAATAATATTATTTTAAATGGTAGTTAACATGTAGCCATTGTGTTGGCGGGAATGGATAGAAATAACTAAAATATGATTATATATGTTTTTAAAAGATTTTACATTTATCCAATAAAAGATAAAGGCATAAAATACGGAAAGAATTCAATTTTTGGCGTATATGCCCTAGTTTTCACTAAAGGTTCACTTATCGCCTTTTGATGGAGAACCGTCATTAAATATAGTTTTGTTCACTCTTATACATCCTTTTGGACCAAATAAAACTCTTCTTAAGAATTGGGGCCTCAAAATTTACTTTGTGTAAATTTTTGGTATCTTTCTGATAAAGTTCATTTTTTAATGAATAGTGTAAAATGTTGTATTTTAATTCAAAACCTATTTTTAATATAATTTATTTACATGATTCGATTATCTTTTGAATTGGTTTTAAAGTGAAATTAGAATATATTTTTACCATTAAATCCAATAGTGGATGTTGGAATTAATTTCACTTTGAAATCAGACTTAAACTAGTATCAATCTTTTGATACTTATTGTTTCATAAAAACACGCTATTTGCTCTGACAACGGGGATTAATTATTAAATTAATGAATGTGACTTAGATGATTTGAATTTTGTAAAAAAAACTTCATTTTTGAATTCGGAATATCAAATATATCTTAGGGTGAATTTTTGGGATTTTTCTGAAAAACTTCAATTTTTGATGAATAGTGAAACCACTAAGTGGTACTTATAAAAACTGATTTTTCCATTTAAATGAAATTTTTCCATCTTTGTGTTTTGAATTTAAAAAATCTGACATACAAGGTTTTCATTATGAAGTAAAATGTGGTTCAATGGGATAAAAATAATTTTTTTTGTGAATAGTAACTTATTAAGTTTTTAATCGCGATTAGAGGTAATTAGTGTAGTTTAAGGTAAAAATAATGTTTTAATAATATGAGATGAACTTGACACATGTACTAACCTCATTTTATGTGTCATGGCCGACCAAGACAACCCATGGGTCAACTTGGGGACCCCATGAAGCCACTTTGGTTGGAAAATGACATTAATATATTTTTATTTAAAGTTAAAGTAAAAATGAGACAAACATGAAATGTTTTACTAAAACAATTTTTACATGGGGTTATAAAAATCATATTTTTGACTATAAATATTCATTGGAAATATAAAAAGATTTCCTACATCATAGTAGTTTTTTTATAATTTTTAGACATTAAATAAAGAAAATTATTTATGACATCATGATGATGCAGTGATGACCTCATTATTTAACGATTTAAATAAAATGGAAAGATAATTTAATATCCAAGACTTAAACATGTCAAAAACCTATTGGATGAGTGTATTTCTAACCCTTATCACCTTATCCTAGAAAAAAGTAAATGTGGGACCTCTTAAGTCCGAATACCATTTTAAAATAAAGTGACTTTTCTTTACCTTCCAAGAGTGCCCCTCCTCTCCTCTTATAAAAGACCCCCACCTCTACCTCCTTACCCACACTCCCAAAGCCTTTGGCTCAGACAACCCCTACCCATTTTGTCTCTCCACATCTATCTCTTACTCATTGAAGCCTCACTTTGGGCAGAAGTCTTCCCAAGGAAGCCTTTGATCTCAAACTAAGGGGAGTTACCCGATTTTAAGGTAATGTCTTCTTTTGAGTCCTTTTGTTTTATTTTGCTTCTCCAACCCCCTAAACTCTTTTTATTCATATCTTTTCTAACAAATCCAGTATCAATAATATACTAGGATGTTGTTATAAGAGTGTTTAGAGCTACACTTTCACACACCTACATCTAATGGTTAAAGCACATACTATTTCCGTGGATGGCGAATTTCGGCCTCCCGAAACGATGATTGTTCAACATTATTTTAACACCTTCAAAGGTGGACATTAAGATGAAGCTATATTTATATATGATATATAATATGTTTATGATTTACTTAAGCTTCTGTATTTTTCATTTTTGGTATACCTTTATGGTTTCCATTATGGGTAAACACGATATCTTCATTTAAGGAAGTGCGGACTACCGCCCCCTCAAAGTGATTTGATTCGTTAATACCATATGTGGTACGCATAAAGGATATATTTAATGATATTATATATGATATCATACTGGAACTAAAATACTATTATGTATCATTATGTTTTAATTCCATTAAATATGAAATAGAAATGGAAGTAGCGTTCATGCGTACGTACGACTTACCGTCTCCATGAACGGTACATTTCATTTCTTATCTCGAAATGTTATGTAATACTATAAGTACATATATATAATGTATATATATGTAATATATTACATAAAAATTATTGATATAATTCTGGAATTATAACATATATATATCTCTCTCATTTTGTTTTAATTCCATTAATATGACAAAAAATGAAAGTAGCGTTCATGCGTACGTACGACCTACTGTCTCCATGAACGGTGCTTTTCATTTTTTATCTCCAAATGATAAGGAATAGTATGAAATGAATATTTAATGGATATATATGATATTTTAATCATTAATAATATTTTGGAAATTATTTACTTATAACTACATGGGAAATCTTTTTTCAAACAAGTTCATTTTTGACTCATGTACCAAACATCGGCAAAAACGTCTGATATGAACTAACAATATTAAACAATTATTATAACATTATAATATGTGATATGAACTGAATAATAGTCTCTAAAGGAGGTACTTAGGCAATTATTAATTGACCAAAGTTTATTATCCAGGAATATAAAGAAACAAACGTGACAAGTTGGACTTGAGGTAAGGGATCTTACTCCTCTCTTTCTTTTTAAGTACACTCTTTTATGTCATTCCCTCTAAAGCTCATCTTTCTTGTTATTGGGATGTTCTTTTATATTACTCTTACTATAAATTTTATGTTCATATGATGAGAGACACTATTCTCTCTCGTCAATCCATTTTTCAAGTTTTGAGTGGCACCGTTAGGCTGCCGAATTTTCGTAAGAGATCTAACCTTTCTTTTTCTCTTTAAGTACTCTCCTTTATGTCCCTTCTTTTAAGCTCCTCTTTGTTATGTTGGGGGATGTTATTTTATATTCCTCTTTCTATAAACTTTAATTTAATATGATGAGATACCCTATTTGATCTCATCAATCCATTTTTGTAAAGTTTTATGTAGCGCCGTTAGGCTGCCGAGTTTTCGTATGGGATTTTTCATCTCACTTTTATTCCCGTGAGATTTATGCTACATTTGCCACAATTTCTTTTGAGTGGTGTATGTACTGCCCATTATTATACTCTTTATGTAATATACTTTCATTTATGAGTATTTACACCAATGATTTATTGTCCTTCTTTCATGGGGTGTACGTTTTGAAAGGTACCCAAGTCGGTAAGGGAACCTTTCACCCTCCTCTTTTTTAAAAGACCTCTTTTGTTGGGTCTTTTAATTTACATATTGTTATGTTGGGATATGTTCTAATATATCCTTATTGATGTAAATTTTATGTCCAAGTGATGAGATACACTTTTTATCTCTCATCAACTCATTTTGATGTGACGTCGTTAGGCTGTCAAGGGAACTTCTTAACCCAATTTCGATTTCTTTGGGTTCAACATGTAGTTATTGAATATGTAATCCTTTGAATATGTGTGAATGACCTTTGATTATTTTACACTTAATATCCACTTATATATGGTGTATTCATTTGTCACACATAATTATGTAATTGATTTATCTTTAAACCTAGGATACCGTCTTTGTATGTGACTTCATCTCAATCTCCTTTCATTGAGGCATATTTTATTTTATACACAACCTTCTTTTATATGGTGTATAAACCCCTTTGACTTTTACATTTATCCAAAAGGAATCTTTTTTATACGAATCGTTTTACTAAACGACAAAAGGGAATGTTTTTGTCGTATGTATGCGGCGACAACGACTTCTCTGCCGCCGTGACCATTATTTGAGTTTCGGCTTCCTCTACAAGCCATACCTTCTTTTTAAAAGAAAAATAAATATCATGTTTTACTTTTATTTTATTTTGGTATTGAAAATGGTTTTAATAATGTTTTTATATCAATATGTTGTATTGATATCTTGTGATTGAAAGGTGGAAATGTTATGTTTCCTTTATGCATGTTTTATGTGATACGATTATGTTGTGGTTCTTGGGAATTATTATGAAGACGGGTGGTTCCGTGATAAACTAAGGGCGGGTGAGCCCGATATAGCTCTCCAATGCATTGGGTAATGCGAAGGAGTGAAACGTTAAGGTTTCTCCGAAGAGATTTAGGGAATATACTGTGATGGGTTTTCCAAATGTAACTAAGAGGGTTACTCCCTACGTAAGAATGTTATGAATGCCTAAAGTTACCTTTATGTCTTATGTTTTCTATGATTTATTCATGGTTTGATGAGGTATGTTAATGTGCCTATGTTTTATGGGTAAAGTATGATTTCATTCTTATTTATATATGAACTCATGTTTCCTTTCCATATTTTTTATAACCCTTACTGAGATTTTTATGCTCATCCCAAGTTTTTGAAATGTTTTTCACAGGTCAAGGGAAAGGTACATGATGTGATGATAGTGTCAAGGATGTTTCGAGAAAGAATCCATGTTTTTATTTTCAATATGTTTCCGTTGATGGGAAGAATGAATACTGTCTTTTATGTAACCACTTTGTTTAAATGTGGAATGTAATGCAAGTTTCATTTTCTAATTCTCGAAAACTCTAAACCTGAAAAGATCCTCAATGTGTAATCCTGTAATAACTCAAGATTAAGTAAGGTTTAAGGCTGGGGCCTTATAATGTTTAACAAAGATTCATGATTATTACTTCTGTAACGGTTATACATAATCTATAGAGTTCATTCAAAATGTTTCTTTGTGGACATTTTGATATGAATAGTGAAAAATATTTCCTTACTATGTTTTTTTATATTAATAAAAAATGGTTTATCTACTATAGATTTCTTGTGAAATGATTAGAGGAATCCTATTGAGATTTTGATCACATCCTAATTTTGGAGTCATGAATTTGTAGATTTCTTCATTCTAGGTATAGCTAAATGGAAGACACAAATTAGAGGAGGAGGGTGAACCTGACATACAAGACCTTCGATTGTTGGCTACAGATGATGGAGTTTATTATCCCCCATTTGTGTCGGGTTGTCTTGTATTCATTAAAACTTGTATTAGAGTGTTGTCGACCATTTTACTCATGTGAATTAATTTTCATACAGACTATTATATTTTTCATTTATGAATTTATTTTATTTTACTTGTAATTATTATGAAAAAATAATTTCCTATTTTCTTTTATTGATGTTATGGTGCGGTTTAGTAACCCATTAGATTAGGGAACACCCTTTTAGTTATGTTAGAATCAACTCAGGTACCATTCAGGTAGGTAATATGGGATGGATGGTGGATAATTCGATATTTATTGAGATTCATTATCCTATTTGATGTCAGTATACAGTTTGGGATTGGAATATCTGGACTCTAGTTGTATGTTACGAGTGAGTTCATAGCTAGATATAACTGTAACAATCCTTAGGTTACCATGGGTTGTTTGGGAAAGAATCATTAAGGAAAATAAAAGTTTTAATTCTTAAATTTAATTATACTTTGATTATATTTTTATATAACCCCATTGATTCCATCTTGATAGAGTTTATGATATCATGTCTCCTAATTGATATTTTCCTTGATGATGTGTTGTACCGTGCACCCAATAATATGTTTGAAAAGACTTCAGGATAAAGCTTCTAGTGAAATATAATAATCCAAGCCTCTAGTTGACCAAAACATTGTAGAGGTTGTTTTGCATGCGGTCCATGATTTTGAAATGATATAAGCACATATTCCAGATCAATCTGTATTGGTTTCACCCCATATGAGAAATAACATATATTATTACTAGGAGTTTCTTCATCCCAAACCTCCATATATCTTGGTACCTTAAAATACACACTAGGTTTATTATTGGTTAAATAAATTTTAGAATATATTAGGGTTCTTGGAGATTCATGATTTTGTTAAGTGGAAATGTGATGCTTTCATTCTTGAAAGGCCAAGAATAATGTGTTGGGACTCAATAGTTGAAATGGGGAATAATGTGGGAATAGAGTGGAAAGAATTCATAACTCCTTTTATTGAGCAATTCTTTTTTTGATAGTGTTTCCTAAATAGATGGTGTCACTTAAACATTATAAAGGTAATCAAACTATAACATAATATTCCAATCACATTGAAGATATTGTTTACTTATCACCTATGGTGGTATCGAATGTGAATACGAATTCATTGAGGTTTAAGATTGGTCTTTATCTAGATAATGAATATTAGGTTAGTTTTCTAAAACTCACCTAATATGATAATGTTCTAGATAGAGTTTCTATGGTGTAGATTGATTTGAGTGGGAAATTAGGGATGAAAGGTAATCATAGTGGTAGTTTTGGTGGATTCCTTAAAGGGACGATTAAGTGATATTGGTTTTGTGGCAGAATCCATAACGGCGGACCTTAGCAGCAACCCTCCACTAAATCATCTACAATATTTAGTAAAGAAACTTCTACCTGCTTCTAATATGGTAAGGTGGGGAATGAAAAGTATGTTTTCTCAAATGAACCAAATAACGACAACTCTTATGCATTCTTATGACATTTTCAGATATTTTTTAATGTTTTTACCACTCTACATAGTGGTACAAGACTATCCATTTTAAGATGATCTAAAATGATGTCTGATGATTCATGAAAAAATTAGTTCCCACCATAAGCATTATGAATAAATCATATTCCCATAGTATATCGGTCTATGATGGAAGTTGATATGAGTTATATAGTCAAAATAGGTACTATTTCAATTGATTCATCATTAGTGACTACTTTATTTGATACTGGTGCCTCTCATTCTTTCATATATACTCATGTAATGTAATTTTTAATGCTTATGAGGGAGATTTCACCATATATTCTAGATAATTTTAAACCCATCAAGATTAATAATGGGTATGGTGTCTAATTCCCTTCTTATACTTTCACTTTTTAAGAAGTTAAGCTTTCTTGGGTTTTTTTGTTTTGTTTCAGTATATGAAACCTTTTCTTATCATTTTTAGGATGGATTGGATGATCGCCCATAATTATCATATTGATAATTATTATTGATAGGTTTTATTAACTAGCACTGATGGTGTGAACCATGGATTTTAGGGAGAATAAGAATCATGGTTGAGTTGAACCAGAGCACCTCTTTCAAATTTGGGTAAGATGTCAAATGCGTTTTCCTTTGATTAGTAACAGAAAACATTAGACGGTGAAATTAATTCCGTAGTTTTTGGGTTTCATACTATTTCTCCACAAAAATTATTTTGTTTTAACATGGTGAGGGAGGTACACATTTCCAATTACATGTAAATAGGTACCCACCCTATCTCTGTTCCCTATTAGATTATGGAACCATTAGAACTGAAGGAGTTGAAAACTCAGCAGGATGATCTATTAACCAAATGAGTTACCCAACCCAGTGTTTCACATGGTATAAACCCCTACTTATTTCTAATACATCCCATGGGACCCTTTTCTTTTGTATTGACTATTTAAAGATCAATCAATATACAATCAAGAATAAGATTATATTTCCTCATATTGATTATTTTTTAACCAGTTGAACATGGTGAAGTTTTTCTCCATGAATGATCTTCTATATGGTTATCAAAAGTTTAGGATTAATGATTATGAAATTACCAAGACTACATTAAATAGTAGTTATGACCATTACAAATACCTTGATATGATTTTTTGTCTAACCAATGGTCCTATAGTGTTCATGTAATTAATGAACCATATCTTCCATGAGTATCAAGACTATTTTTTTTGGTATTTATTTAATAAATATTTATTTACTCTTATATTTATAAGGATCATGTTATTAATCTGAGATAAGTATTGAATATCCTAAGTAACTAAAAATGTTATTTGAATATTTTTAAATGGAACTTCAGTATACGAGATATAAATATTTTGGGATATGTGGTTTTCAAACATGGTGTCTTAGTAGATCCAGAGAAGGTGAAAGTTATTATGGCATGGTAGGAACCATGAAATGTATTTAAGGTTGAGTGATTCTTGGGATTGGTCAGATATTATCATTGTTTTGTGATATATTTCTCTACATTGGATTCTATGATGACTTCTCTTAATTAGAAAGAAGTAAATTTCATTTGGGATTTGAAATGTATGGTTTAGTTTGATGAGTTGAAGTCTCAGTTGACTTCATCTCCCAGTTGGAATTTTTTAGAAGCTAGTCTGAGATATTGGGCCTTTTGTGATTAATAAATTTCATGTTTGGGCTACATTCTTATATAGGGTGGTTATTTGTTATCAAATAGTTCTCTTCAGACTCAACATCCTAAAATGACCTATCCCACACATGATCTTAAACTCGATTCCGTAATGCATGCTTTAGAAATTTAGTGGCACTACCTTATTAATAAAATGATTACTTACTCAGATCATAAAACAGTGAGTTATATATTCTCCCAAAAATATTTAAAACGTCATTAGAGATGTTGGGTGGATTACCTACAATATTTTGATTACAAAATTACCTACACTTTGTGATGAGGATTGTCATTTTTTATTCTTTTACTAGGAAACTTACATCTTAGGCTATGAATGTATCTTATGAGGAGTGTAAATTGATGCACTACTTTGAAAATATTCATCTAGGAGACCAGGAGGATGGTATGAAGATTACATTGAAATGTGTTCTTTTTATATCAAAATTAAATGATATGATTCTTCATGAAAATTAACACAATTACGAGTTCATGGAAATTAGAGATTATTTATATGGTGGGGAGAGTATTGGTGAGTGGTCTCTATCATTAGAGGGTATCATATGATTTTGGAACTGGTTCAACATACCTATTCCTTTGAGGAAGGCTATGATGGGAGATTATTATAAATCCTAGTGGGTGGAACAACATAGAACCTGAATGATATTTTGTGATATGATGTGGGTTTTCTGGTGGCCATTTATGAAATTAGAAATTTCTAATTTTCTTTCTCATTATTATACATGTCAGTAGGTTAATTCTAAGCATTAGAATCCTTTAGTTTTTCTTCAAATTCTTTTAATGCCGACTTGGAAGTGGGACGATGTATTTATGGACTATATGGTTGGATTTACACATACACATCAAAAAATAAATATTGATTGTGATTGATTGAATAAACAAATTGGATAAATTTATTATAATTCATGATACTGCCAGAGTTGAGGAGTTAATAAATTTGAATGTATAGGATATATTTAAATTGAAAGGAGTTCCATTTTTAATCATTGTTTTATAGATATCACTAGTTCAAATATATCTTTTGAAGGGGAATATAGGAGTCAATGTGATCCCAAGTGAAGTTGATCAAGCATACCACCCTAAAATGGATGACCAAATGTTACCATATATTCAAAATCATGGGGAAAATCTATGGGAATATGTCCTTGACTTTTAATGAGATGGGATATCCATATGGGGTTATTTGAGTATCCAAATAATAAAAACTACTAATCATTCATCAAGATGGTACCTTTTGAGAAATTGTTTTGACTACCATGAAAATTATTTACTTTTTTGGTCTAAGGTAGGTGAAACATCCCTGATGGGACTTAGTTTGATCCCAGAGAGAAAGTATAAGATTAAATTGGTCTCTCAAATAATGATAATGACAAAGAGCCATTAGAAATCCTTTTATGACCTTCATAGATTCTGTTTTGAGATTGGTATTAGTGACCTAGTGGTTCTGAGAGTTTTGCCATGGTTAGGTCACTGATAGATCATGAATTAGGGAATGTTGGTACCTAGAAATGTGGGATCATTTGTGGTTTTTTATCATATTGGTAAGGTGTATTACCATTTTTATTTTCTAGCACAGATGAGACCTATTCAAAATGCATGCCATGTATTAAAACTAAAAAAGAACCTATTTGACCAATGCCATGTCTTATTATTAGAGAATCTAGAAGTGGAAAAATATTTTTCCTTGACCAAGAAACCAATTCATATTTTTGATTCTTAGAAAAGGATTGTATGTGGAAAATAAATAACCTTGATTTGGGTATTATGGAAATATGTTTCTTAATCACATGAGACTTGGGGTCATGAGGAATTGATGAGAGAGTAGTTTCCTCATCTCTTGGACATGGAGTCTTCTTAACATTCCTTTTAGGGGTAGAAAGGTTTTATAGTGGGTATAATTGTAACATATTGAATGTAAATTTAAGGTATTTTATTTAGTTCTTGATGTTTTCCCTTATTCTACACCTATTTTTGAGTTGACATATTTTTGGGTAAAGGATAACATTCCTAGAAAATATTTTATAAGATTAAATGAATTTTTTGGGAACATTCTTTCAAAATAAGTGGTACCAAAAAACAAAAATCATGACTATGCTGCAGAGCAGTTGGTTACACCACGGATGTAGTGGTTGTGTTGTAGTTGTACTATAGTGATTGAAGATATTCCTTTGATGGAATGGTTTCATTATAGTGAACCATACAATGGATATTACACTATATCCTTCATCGTGGACAATTATTTGGGAAGGGCTACACCATGGTGTCTTAGGCCATGCCATAGAGATGTAATTCACATTGGTTTTTAACATAAAAAATTATTTGTTATTCAAGAGTTAAAAACATTAATGAATTATTTTGGTTTTGATTTGGGGATCCATTTCTAGTTTTAATTCATGTAATTTGTTTTAGAATTTATGGTGGATCATAAATAGGAATCAAACCCCAATAAATATTGATCTCCATATTCACTTGAATTGGTTAAAAAACTAAGAAGAACTTCTATAGAGATAACTCAATTCCATAGTTCTTATTCTTCCCTATAGAGTTCTGGGTTTTAGTGTGGTTCTACACCACAATATCCCTATTTTAATTATAGGGGTCATGTTATGGTTCTTTCCATGCCAAAACTATTAATCATACACTGTGGTAGTCTCTTCCAGAGCACCACTATTCTATGGTGTTCCACCTTGCACTATAGTGGTTGATTCCTTACATAAACACATTGTAGTGCCTTTCTCACACTATAGAAGCTTCCATATTTCTAGATGGTTCACCTCTTTCTCCTTGATAAACACTAATTAGGGTTTTTAATACTATTATCCTGATAGGTAGTTTTTAATGACATTCCTTTTACTCTAAACCTTTTATGATTATGTATTTTAAATTTGTTTGGAATAAATTTTTATATCTGGAGTTGGGATTTGATAAATTTTTCTTAAAATGACATGGTCTGTGATAAAAAGTTCTTGATAGTGATTTATTATCTATTTTTAGAAAATGTGTGCTTAAATTATTTTTTTAAGAAAGGGTTTTGATGGAAATGAAAGACATGTGATATTTTATGATTTCAAATGCGATGGATTGATGTATATTTATAAAAACCATTTGATGTTGGTTTTTGGAAATAATTACATGATTCTATGATAAAAAGATATTTAGGATGTTTTTTGAAATTAAAGGCATGTTTTGAAACTTGAATTTAGGTAAAATGAAATTATTATTGAAATGATTTTTGAATGAATTATTTACACTTTGAAATTGATTTATTTACCTAGAAGCACATGGGAGAACATGTATATAAATGTGAAGAACACATTCTAGGTACATATTTTTTATAGTTAACAATGGATTGGTGATGGAGACAAAACTAAACTATATAAAGAAATAGAGATTAGTACTTATGTATCTTCTCCTTTTCATCCTTAGGGATGTTCATTATTCTATTTGGAAGCATCAATTGGCCAAGATGTGTGGGAAAACATAATTATCCAACCGCTCTATCACATAAAAATGGAACAATGCTTAGAAAGAAAATTAATTCTTTATGATATAAATGTTATACTCATGTTAGTTTTGATGGAAATTCTAATTTATTATATATTTTGATAATTTTTAATTCATGAATATTTAACACTGATTCTTGATTATGATTTCTTGAAATATTGTACGTATTTTCTATAATTCATTGAAAATGTTTCATTAAGTAAAATTTGATATGAACCATGAAAAGTTTTCCATTCCATGTTTTATTTAAAGTAAACACAAATGATTTATCTAATAGGGATTTACTATGAAATTATTAGTGAAATCCTTCTAGTATTGTAATTCACACCCTACCATTACTTTTTAGAATTTATAGATTTCCTTATGCTAGGTATAAGTAATAGGAACAAACAAATTATAGATGGAGGTTGTACTAGACTTATGGGACCTTTGGGAGTAGGAAACATATAATGGACTTTGTGGTCTACTAGTTGTAATGGGGTATATTTCCATTTTTGTGGCTTGTATTAGGGTGTTGTGGACATCTTTACTCCATAGAGTGCTTGTCATACCAATTATTTTATTGTTACACTATTCAGTACTTTTATTTGACTTGTAATTATTGTGGATAAATAATTCCATCTTTACCATTTTTGACACCATGGTGCTTTTCACCAGCATATGGGGATCAGGAATTCCTTCACTTCATGTTAGGATCATCTGATCTACAATTTAGCTGGGTTGTCTAGGTTGTTTTGTTATAGGACACATTTCATCATAATGAGCCTTATGTGACATTGGGTGGTTAGAAAAAAGTGGCTTTAAGGAGTTTTTTTATTTGATTTTATAATTTTCCAAAACATTGAACTATGGTTTTTGATTCGAATTAGAATTATAAATTAATATAATTAATGATCCAATGTCTCTTAACTAATGTTTCCTTGTTATATGTTGATGTTATGTAATACCATAACCCATAGAAGATGTTTGAATAGAATTCATAAGGGATCTATTCATGAACCTCCATAAGAGAACCCTCTAATTGTCCCAAACCTTGTTGAGGTAGTAGTTCACATGATCAAGGTTTGGGCCATTTGACTGCAGATGATTCCATTCTAGAACCAGAGTTGGTACATTGGAGGGATGATAATATGGATCATGCCTAAGATTTTATTTTGAAAAAATGATTATTTTTCAATTGAAAAAATGATCATTTTGAGGCATAGTATTGGTTGGAAAATATAGAATCAATCTTTGTATTATAAGAGATTCATAATTCTATTAAGGTTAAATTTGTCATCTTCATGATTCATGACCATTGAATTAGGTAGTGGAATATAATAAATTTGAAAATGAAAAATTAGGGAATAGATTATAAATACTTTAAGAAACTTTTTATTGAGATATTTAATCCATAATTAATGGTACTGTCTAATTATTTGGAGTTTATAAACCGTCATCAATGTGATCAGTTAGACACTCAGTATGCCAATATTTTTTTTTTTCAGAACTTGCTCAATTTTTACATGAGGTGTTTCTAAATTAGAATCTAAAGTCCTGGAGGTTTATGGGGGGGTTTTAAATTAGATATCAAGTATCAGGTCCTTATGATGAAGTTTACCTCATATAATGATTTTCTAGATAGGGCTATTATGATGGATATAGACATGGTTGATAAGTCAATATTGATGGGTGTTCCTATTACTCCAAATGGATGATTTATTGATTCCATTAAATCTAAAATGAAGTGGAATGAATCACATTGTGGAAATTATGTTAGTGTTTCATGATAAAATAATTTCTCCAAACCATCTGTAATATCTAGTAAATGTGACATCCCATTATTTTATGACATATTTCTTTTTAAATAAATTTAATTACTTCAATATCTTTTGATACATGAAACCCTGAGTCAAAATGAAGCAGAATAAAATATACTGTTATAACCTATGCATTAAACTAGTGGCTATTGTATGGTTAAAATGGGTATAAAATAAAATCATTGGTTATTAATTTATTATAGATGAAAATAAAATCATTGTAAAGTATAAAAAATTATAAAAAACTTTTTTTTCATGTGTTGTGTTTTTATATTAATAAATTTAATTAATCACTATTGATGAATGATTTTAATGAAATTTATCTATTATATATATTAAATCAATTTTTTTACAATCCATGTAATATTTTTCTATTCATGGTATTATAATAAATCTCATTTTATTCTTAAAAAGGTATTTTTCTAAAAATAAATTTGTTGTATTTTACATGCTTATATTAAAATCAATTTTTCTACTTTCAGATAATTTATTTGAAAAACTAACATAATTTTTTAAATAAAAATGTCAATATTGACTTTATTTTTTAATTTTGTGAAAATGATTAATTTTTTTATGAATAGTGAAAGATACTTTTTTTTATTAAAAATTGTATTTTTGTTTAAAGAACTGAGAAATTTCCTTTTAAGAAATGGTTTTAAAATTAATATTAGTTCAATTATATTATTAATAAACCAATTTATTAATTATTATAAATTTTATATTTTATATGGATATAAATTTTTTTACATCTAATAAAATCTTTTCTTTAGAAAACTGATTTTTCATTGTGATTGTGGGTTTAACTATAAATTAAATTCTATAAAATCTTTGAATTAAATATAATAAAATTGATTAAATATATGTAATTTGAGTAATTAGTGTTAGTTAATAATTCAAAATTAATTTTTGGTCATAATGAACACTAAAAACAGAAAACATCTTTAATACAGTTAAGGTAAAAAAGGTTTATGGGGGGGGGGGGAGGGGGTTAACCAAAACATATATCTGTTAAAAACACATAAAAAATGTCTAATTTTTATTTTATGTCCATATTTAAACCGTATATTATCAGATGTTTTTTAATGTTTAATTTTGGATCCATTTGGTGTGAATAAGATATTAAATTATTTTATTATTTTAAAATTTTCAAGTGCTCCCTCTCCCCCACTTATAAAAGGACACCCAATATTATATCCTCTCCACAATTAATCAGACTTTTGGTTTAGTCAAGAACTTTCCAATCCCATTACTTAAACCCATACCCAGGACCTATAGTCCCTGGTTTGATCAAAAATCCATCTTATAAATGATTTAGGTGTATAACCGAAGTCCTTGTCTAAAAAAGAGGTACATTTCTAAACTGTACATTTTCAATTTATTTCTTCTTCTACATAAGTAAAATATTATTAAACCCCTAAGAAATAAGAAAAAAATTATGTTAAATATAATTATATGTTATTATGTTAATCTAATAACCTATTTCCATCTACCCTTATATCAAATTGGAAACAAAACCGACGATTGTTTGTACGACAGTCTATCGCCTCATGAACTAATATAATTCCTTTTCCATCAGTGCCTCTAACATATAGATATACTGATGGATTTCAGGTATATATATTTCTTTTTTATTTGTCATGGATGGTAATAAGGATATATTTAATTAATATATATGATATATATGATTTAAAAATTATTTTTTAAAAGATAATTATTATTTACATTTCATTCATTTAATTTGTAAAAAAAATTGAAACAACATTCAAGCGTACATACAGCCTACCATCTCCATGTATTGTGTAATTCATTATTATATCTCTGATTTTATAGATGAATAAAAATATTGATATAATTAATATATAATCTATTTATATAATGATTAATTTTTTTTGAGATTATAGAACCATGATCAATGCACAAGGACCAAAACTATGGAAAAAAAATTATATGAAAAAAAATAGTTATCACAAAGAACAATGATTTTAATAAACAATTGATAATAAATAGGTGATATAAGGTTATAACTAAATAATATATTGTATGATATATATGATTATAGTAATATAATATATGTATAATATATATATATATATATATGTATTTATTATATAGGATGTTCGATCAAGTATAAAGGAAGTTGGACCTGAGGTAAGGGATTTTCTTCTCAAATGGTCTCCTTTGGCCCATAAGTTATGTCAGCCACCTATATTATTTTATGAGGTGTATATAAAAAAAATTTAATATTTTATATCTTGAATTTATTTATTTTAATGATATTATATGTTTCACTTATTGTTATTATATCATGGGGATGAGGATATAAAAGTTACCAAAGCGGTAAGGAATTTTTGTTAGAATAAAAATTTTTATTGGGATTTTATTATTATTATTATTATGTTTAAATTTATTGATATAAATCTAAATAATATTATTCATTTTATTATCCTTGGGTTTTTTATTGAGAATACTCATTTTCATTTCATTTTCCTCAATTTCTGAGAGAACATTTCAAGGAAAAGAACAATATTTTTGTTTTTGGTATGGAATACTTCTCTTACATGTCCATGTTTTCTAAAAAAAATTTAAATTTTTTAAAATTCTCCTATTATTGTTTAAATTAATTTTTAACCTTTTTATTATCTTTAATATTTTTTTTAAAAATAATCTTCTTATTGTTTTTAACATGGTACTTTTGTGGAATTTTTTAAAATAATGTGAAAGAAATGTTCTCTTTTAACATAAACAACATGAATGTAATTTACCATCACCATGATTGATCAATGGTTTAATGATTCATTTAAAGTTTTACAAAGTTATTTATAAAGAAAATAATTTCCATAACAGTTTGGAAATTTTTATATTTTAAAGAATTAATTTAAAAATGGAATGTTTATGTTCCTAAATAATGTTTTTAATGATATTTTTTTGGTATTTATATAAAATAATGAAACAACCTTTTATTTTTCTTATGTTTAAATAGGAATATGATCCAGTTCTACCATGATGACTCTTAATCTGTATGATTTTTTATGTTTATGAAGATATGTGTATGAAACACATTTATTTTTCATTAGTTATGCTATGAAGGATTGATGAAATGTTTATGAAGCCCGATTTATTTTCATATATTATTATATGATTATATGATTAATGATATCCTAAAACACATATGTATTGTTTTCATTATGTTATAGGTAGGACCAAAATTATATAACCCTCCAATATATTGGGTAAAGCTCTATATTTCATGAGATAAATATGAGAAACAAGTCAATGTGCTTGATCTTCTTTGGGATGTAGGTGGTGATGCATCATCCATTGTGATATGGGAAATATATAGGGATTATTGATCCACCGTGATTTTATGGTCACATTAGTAAACCTTCAAATATGAAATGGTTTATATACTTACATTGGTACCAAACATATATGTCATGAGCTTATGGTTTATGATTGAATTATGATGATTTCTCAGTCTCATGATTTATATATATTGAAATAATAAATCTTTATTCCATAAATCATGTTTACTATCTTTGATAGATTTTGTATAAACATTATATGTTATAGTCATGATCTCAAACCCTTATTCTTTTCTTATTATTTCATATCATAATTGATTAATATGTCCCTTTTTTACCCTTACTAAGAACCTGATATCACCCATTCTTATATTTCATTTCCCTATGTTATGAAGAAATAAGTAAGTTTGGCCATTGAATAGTACAAAATAAAAAGATATTTGTTAGTGATATTGAATATATTTCATGAAATAAGAAGATTGTGAATCTAGTATCCAATTACACTAATCCCTTATGGACCTTAGGTATGTATTTGTGAAATGTATTTAATATTCATATATTGAAACATAATATTTATATATTAAATGTCATGGTCGCTATAGTAAAGGACCATTAACTGGTTTCCAATATGGAAAGGTCAAGAACGCAATGTATACTTACAGGAAAGCATCATATATTTGTTTCTATTATGGATCTTTAGGTCTCTTGTATAGGATTATACAAGTTTTTAACACTATTCATAGTGGCATGGGATCATCCAAACTAGGAGAATCTACCACATCTTCATATTCCTATAGAATAATGGTGTTCCAACCATAGTAATCATGAATGAAGAAACTTCATGTAGTGTATTAGTATCTTTTTGGAACTTATGAGGTCCCAATGATAGTGAGAAGTACTGTTACTATAGCTCCCTCTTTAGTGACTGTATTATTTAATATTGGTGCCACTCATTCCTTTATATGAACCTGCACCATGTAATTGTTGATTATTCCTTCATAGCTATGCCTTATTTGATATAAATTGAAATTCCTCTCAACAAAAAGAGATATAAGGGTCTACGATATCCTTATTGAGCGTTATATTTATTGAAAATAGAGATCTTATAATATTTTTTGATTCTTATTATGAATAAATTGGTCATAATTCTCATGATATACTGGATGGTTACTCATAAAACACATATTTACTGTTATCTTTGATGGGAAACTTTACTTATCCTTATGGGGAGTGATGTGTTTTTTAGGGAGAGTGGGACATGAGGTCGAGTTGAGTCAAAACTCCTCTTCTTGAGTAGGGTAGGATGAAATCCATGAATGATTTTGAAATGGAGTTAAAAAATTCACATGGATAACTTTCCCCAGTAGTGGAGGAACTTTAATATATTTTCCATGAAAATTTTCTAACATATCACCAAATAGGGAGGTGGAGTTTGTTTATTGACGTGGGGGGTAGGTAATCTATTGATATAAATCCCTTTCTACCATATAACACCATTTTAAAAAAGGGGTGAAATTATTAATTTGGATGACGTTGTGTCTAAAGGCTTCATTTTACTTGGCATGTTTCCTTGGGAAACACTAGTTCTTCTACTTAAGAAGGAAAATGGAACCCTTATCTTATATATTTATTACATGAATCTCAATTGGGTTATAATGAATAACAATTATCTAGTTCCCCAAAATGACGATTTTTTGATCATTTGAAAGGGGTGAAGTTGTTCTATAATATTGATCATCATTCTAGTTTCCACCATATTAGGATCAAGGTGTCTCATATCTCCAAAACCACTTTCAAGGGTAGGTATAACCACTATGAGTATTTAGTTATTTTATTTGGTCTGACAAATTCATATATTGTGTTTACGATTTTTATGAACATGATCTTCCACCAATACCTCTATTTTTTCATTGTGGTGTTTGTGGCAGACCTCTTTTTTTCGAAAAATATGGATGACCATGAAATTCTTCTAAGAGAGTTTCTATACATATTAAGGAATCACCATATTTATTCCAAGTTATCAAAGTTCAAATTTTGGATTTAAGAGGTGAAGTTCTTGGGGAATTTTGTAAAGGAACATGGTATCCTAGTTAATCCTAAAAGATAAAAGATATCATATCTTGGTAAATACCATATAATTAATTTTATATTTAGAGCTTCTTGATCTTGGAAGTTTATTACCGATGGTTTATAAAAAATTTCTCCATGTTGGATTCTCTTTTTATTACTCTTACTTAGAAGAGAGTGAAGTTCATATTCAATTAATGTTTTAGGCTTCCATAGATGATTTAAATCCATGTTTACTTCTATCTCTGTGATGCCACTTCATGTGGCTAGGTAAGTCTATGTGGTCTTTTTTAATGCTTTAGTTATGGGTTGGGGAAATTTTATCATGTAGGGTGATCATGTGGTGGATTATGGTTGATTTCAGCATTTACATTATGAGAATAACTATCCAAAACATGAACTTATACCCATAATTGATAATAATAGTTAGAGGCACTACCTTTTTTAAGAAATGTTTACCATTTACTCTGATCATACATGTTTGATTTTAATTTCTCACAAAAATATTTGAATCTACCTCAATGGTGATGGGAGGAGTACCTATTGTATTTTAATATTTAAATTTCCTAGAACCATGGAAAGGTAATTGTTTTTCTCATTCAATGTGTATGAAACTTCCATCCTTATTAATGAAGGAATCATTAGAGGAGTGAAATCTAATTGATCTATTTTCTCGATTGCATTTGAGAGTTTGGGAGGATTATTTTGAAGGTATTTTGGTAAGTGTTAAATTAATATTCTCTCTTTTTGAGATGATACTATATGATTAGTATTTTGATGATGAGTTCCATGGTATGAAGGATTATTTATATGGTTGGGAGACCATCGGTGAATGGTTAATATGTTTAGAGGGTATCATTTTCATCAGAAACCACTATTTAATTATGTCACTTGCAAAGAAGGATTTGATGAGAGTTTTTCATCAATCCTAGTGTGAAGTTCAATGAGACCCAATGAATATGTTCTAAAATATTATACATTGATTCTAGTGTCTAGGTATGAAATTGGAAATTTCATATTGTTTCCCACTAATATACTTGTAAAAAAATCAAGCTGAGCATTAAAAGCCTTATGGTTTTGTATAACCACTTTTTATATTAACTAGTATGTGAGATGATATATTGATGACATTTTTTTGGGTATACACAAAATTATCAAGGATGAAATTTAATTGGGCGGTTATATATTGGTTGACCAAATTATCTCTCTTTATTCCTATTCATTATATGAACAAATTTAAGGACATAAGAAATCTATATGTGTAGAAGATCACCAATTTATATGGTGTTAAATATTCTATTATTTCCAATATGAATTCCAAGTTCACATATCATTTTTAGTGATCCCCTGGAGTATATGAGATCCCATTTAATGTTGAGAAAAATGTATGATCCTTAGACACATGGTCTGATGGAATGGGCTATACAGATTCTAGAGGTCATGCTTCAATTTTTCATAATTGACTTTTTAGGAGCATGGGATTTTCATTTGGGGCTTGTTGGGTTTTCATAAAATAATTCTTACTATTAATCCATTAAAATTGAAAACTTTGAGGCCTTGTATGGACATCTGAGTAAATATCAATTTTGTTGGTTGGAGATTCGTGAAGCTTCACATATAGTACCTTGTTTGTTCTAGGAAATGAAGATGAAAATCTAGATGATTTGTTAGATTTTTTAGATTACTCAAATTAGATATAAATATTATGTGGATATTCATAAATATCCTTCAGAGCTATTGGATTGAGACTAAGGGTTTTAGAGAGTCTCACCTTATTTGGGGAAGTAACTATTTGGGAAAAAGGGGATGTTGGCACTGAGATACATGTGATAGTTTTACATCATCAAGTGGGTTGGGAAGGTGTATATCCATTTTTATTTTACACATCATATAACTTAGATCCCAAAAAAGTTACAAGGGTAACAACTGAAGATGTATGTTTTAATATCTTCCCATGTTTTAAATTGGGAGGATGTTGATGTGGAACCTAATATTACCATGAATGATCTACCAATTTAACTTATTGGTTTTATGATGAATGCTATCTTTGGTAAGCCGATACCTTTGGGATAGATACTATGTCACCATGGTTCCAACTCTTATGAGATGTGGGAGTGTGTGGTGTTTATGGAAAAGAAGTGGTTCTTTTTCTAATTGTGGACCTGTCTTCTTGAAATTCCTTTTAGGAGAATAATACATTTATTATGGGGAGAATTTAAGTATCATAACACCTAATTTCAGGTACAAGAATCCTTTTTTCATGACCATATTTTGTTTTGATATTTTCACTGATCACTTTATGTGACTTTTGGAGTTTTTAGAAGTTTTTGAGCCCATTCACAATTGGTGCACAATCATAGAAATTCATGCAGGTTTTTTTAGAAAATAATGAACCACATATTGGAATTAAAAAGTAGGGAGTATGGTAAGGAATAAAGTTAGTGTATAACATGTGGGATTCTATTCAAACTATGAGACTTAAGTTAAATTGGTTTTTCATGGTTGGATTTTTTTTCAAATAATGTGACGAAATAGTGTGAAACATTCAGTATTCTAGAATACTGTGCATGGTTGGAACATTGTTTGAAAAAATATGTGACCAGAACATGTGATTTGATTATAATTAAAATGACTTTTTAGACCTGAAACACATCTTTTTTCTATCATTATTTTTCCAATGTAATATGATCTAGACTAAAAAGAATCCTCTTGTAAATTATAGAGATTCTTGGCCTCTTAGTGATCAATTTTGGTGGATCATTGAGTGTTTGATATATATTTTTGATGGTATGTTTTTGTTTCTTGATGTTCTTCATTGATCTTATAGATACCCTCTTACTTCGTCAAATAGAACCTTAGATCATGGATGATGATTCTATATCTATGTTTTGTGAAGTTATATTTTTTTTATTTCTTATATACCCATTAGGGAATTGATATTTGTAACACATATCTTTATTGGTCATTTTGAGTTCTTTAGGAATTGTCAAGGTACGTGTTCTCTATCTTTCTTGATGTTATATAATTGAATAATTGTATATTATTATTTTGGAATTTTATTTTTTTGGGTATTTTCATGGTTCATTCTATCCATTCATGTCTTCACTAGAGGATCCCTTATTGGGTGTTTGACAAGACCTGGATTGAGGAAGGTGGTTTTTAATACAATTCCTATTAATTTAGACAATTGTTGTTTTCTTGAATTTAATTTCTTTTATAATTGGTTTTTGAAGGATGAATATAATTCCTTGATAGATGTTTTTTAAAAGGAATGGGTATGATGAAATTATTTTATTATAGAATTTGAAATTAAATAATGATTTCTAGAAAATGGATTTGAAATGAATAAATGGTTCGATGAAATAATCCATTAAAAATTTCATAAGAAAATATGGAAATAAATTATTTATGTTTTGAAATGGAATGATTTTTTTTGAAACAAAATTTTTTTAATTAAAATAATTTTTTTATTATAATGAATTCGAATGTTTTAAAAATTATACTTGGAGAAGATTTGAAATGATTGACTGAAATGGTTTGAAATTGAATGAAATGAATGATATCCCCTTCTATATTTGATTTAATTAAAGTACATTGGATCCTAATAAGTTAGGTGGGTGGCATTTGATATGAATACTAGTAATTTATTATCTTTAACTATTCATGAATTGATGATGACAATGATACTAAACTTTATGAGGGTAGGAATTTCACTCATTAGTGTGGACTCATATTCCCCCTCGGCCTAAGATCTAGGGATACAAACACACCTGGATTCATATTTCACTGAGAAAGTGTGGAAACATGATCATTGAGATAACTATACCTAGGCCCGGTAACAATGGTTCTATTATGGAAAATGATTGAAAATTAATTATACATGATAGTGATTATGATATGATTTATTCATGCACATTTGATCAAAATGATTATTCATGCCTAAATTATTCCATCCACTTATTTTTTTTGAAAAGAATGATTTACTATGAATTGGAAAAATATTTCACTACCATGTTTTATTCAAAATTAAGAATATTTGGTTTATTTGATATGGGATGCTTATTGAATGATTAGTGGGATCCTATTGGGGTAGTGTTTCCCACAAACTAATTTTTTATATGGGAATTTATAAACCTTTGTTTTATGGTCTAGGAAAAAGGAAATAAATTCTTGGTGGGGTAGTGTGAGTTCTTGATTAGCAGGACCTAATGAGTTAGTTATGGTATATCGAGTATATAATCCACCTGTTATGAGGAGATCCTATGATCATGTCATTGTTGGTTTATGTGATTCTATGTGTCATTGTTCCTTTTTCAGATATGTACTTGTCTACATTGGGGAGTTTTTCTCTTGATGACTATTTGTAATACTTAATATTTATGGATTGTTATCCACTTTTTTGATTTTTTTGTTATTTTTATGGTGAATTTATAATGACCTGATCTTTTATGAATAAAATTCCATTTCTCTTAAAGTATTATAGAAAACACATGCAATATTTTTTATTCTTTTTATTATTCATGGGTTTAAATTAACATTAGGTATCATTACCATTGATAATATATCCATTGAATAGTGATCATATGACTGATATAAATATATGGTTTTTAAAAAAGAATCCTTTTGATATAGAAAATAGAGAGGATGGCCTCATCAAGTAGACTTGGGTCATACGAAGCTCATTTTTTAGAGCTTGTAGAGAAGGTATAATCACTAGGCTTCGCTCTTAACCAAGCCCAAGATGAGCTTCAAGGTGTTAAGCTTGAACGAAATCACCTGCGGGAGAAGTTCAAGTTAATAGAGCTTACCACCAAAGTGATGTTATCCGATCCACCCAAAGAGTGTTTCACCCTCACACACCTTACCCTTAAGTATTACCTATATTTTATAAGGGGTTATGTAATAAGGTTTTATTTACTTATTGTGTAATCCATTTTTATAAATAAAAGTCTTATTCCATTAATTCCATTATGAAAATAGTCTCTATTAAAAAGCAAGGAATTTGATCAAGTGTCTTTTAAGGTAAAAAATATTAATTTTTAGAAATATATACAATATATTAAACTATGGGTTTTAGTAATAATATTATAAAAAAAATGTTACAAATGATGATTATCTCAGTTTGTTATCTATAAATGATTAGGTAAGTAGTTTTATAAGAGTTATATTTTCTATATGATAAAACGAAAAAGGTATTTTTAAAAAATTTATATTAAGGAATTAATGAATTTTTAAATTAATAAATATTTTATTAAAATATTATTATAAAATTAATTGTAGGAATAATAACTTAGTATATAATTTTTATAATATCAAATGTAATATTTATTAATGTTTCAAAACTGCTTCTGTCAAAACCTGTGAATTTTCAATGAATGCCAGTTTCCATTTTAAAAGGGAAAATTCACATATTTAGGAAATAATATATATAATATGAATATTATTTTTGGAATGAGGACATCAAAATTATCTAACAGTGAATTCTTCATATTTTTCTGAGACAGTTGATTTTTAGGGTAAAAATTAATTACAGTATAATTAAAATATATGTTTTACTACATCATAATGACCAAAAAATGATTTTATTAATACTATAATTGGTATTATAGGCCCAGTATATGTTTTTACATTAAAATAATTTGAATTTATATTTTTTTACTTATTTTATAAAGCCATAGTGAATCCTCTAAATTTTTTAATATATTTTATTATTTTAAATTCATTTCTTAAATAATGTAACTCAAATCCTCATAAGAAAGGATAATATTTTAATATGTTTGGAAATTATCCTTATCAAATAATTTTTTCTACTCCCCTTTGGAAGAAACCATGGTACAAAACCACACGAAGGTTTGTGGTTTTGAATATTTAATTATATAGATTCTAAAACAATGTTTGTGGAATATTAAAGAATTCCCCTCTCATTTCCTGTATAATCCCACCAAGATCCCACTTATCTTAACTCAAAATACATGGAACACATATCTAATCTTCTCTCCTCTCTCTATAATCCTCTTAAGGAACCCCAAGTTCTCAATAATACCCTCTTGAATCTCTTGAAGTCACACACTCACGTAAGGGATTCCTTCCTTTCTCATTTTTATCCAAGTTTCTATATGTTCTAATACACTTTTACCATAAATTAAAAATGTTAGGGTATGATTTAAATCCTCAAACCTACTACCATAATTATTTTTTAATGATTATATAACACATTATCTCTAATTAATACCTTCCGTGTACACCCATTACCATGCCGAAATTCTGTAAGAGATTTCCCAGTTCTTATTTCCATTCATGTATTTCTCCCATATTATGCTTCTAAATTCCATTTCATATGTTTGGATATTATGTTTTGAGATCCCCATATTGTATATTTCATGAATAAATTATGAGGGACCCCATTTTCTATCATCAACCCAACTTATGAATTTCTATATGATGACATTATGCTGTCGAAATTGCACCGCCATTTTCCAAGCCAAAATCATCATGTAGTGAATACTATACCCATTTATCTATCAAGGGTATTCAACTTTATGAACATATAATAATTTAATGGTACTTAAATTTATGTATTACACATTACTTAATCATGTAATAACTTATTATGTGTAATTATTCCATGTTATATGATCCATGTGGCACCCTTTTGCATGAAAATAAATGTTTATGAAGGGTGAGCCCTGATAGCGCTCCAATACATTAGGTAATGTTTAGTATCATGATAATCCATGTGCATTGAGGGTTTAATAATACTAATACGTGCGTAATTAGGGTTAATTCATGTTAATTCATGTGAAATTAGGGGTTACTCATGTTAATTCATGTGCAATGAGCCTTGGCTCATACTAATATCATGTTGTATATCGTTGCCATATTTCCATGTTCTAATAATCATGATATATCATGACTTTATTTTCATGTTTCTCTTATGATCCATTTATATTATTATTTCCAAACATGTATTTTATTCTTCATTTAATGCCTTGTTTACACTCTTACTGGGCTTTATAGCTCAACCCATTCTTATGTAAGTCCTTAGGTTATCCCATGCAGTGCCAAGTATGAAGGAATGAGTTGGTCATGTCAAAGAAGTTTGAAGTTAAGTTGTTATATTTAATGTTTTATGTTTTTATGTAATGTTCCTAATTTTCCAATACACTAGATCTATCGATCCTTATAGTTGTGTTACGTATAGGTTTATTTAATAAATCATGTTTAAGAGTGTAATAAAGAGTAGGGTTGTTATAGTTGGTATTAGAGGATATGATTAGTTGTTTTTAGGATTAGGGTGATAAAAATATATTGAAAGCCTTATGGATACGAATGAGTATAAGAAAATAATCACTAAATATTTATGAGTATAGAGTATGTGGTTTACCAATAAATTACATCCCTTTCTGGATACAAACAAGTAGAGGCGTACCTAGGACATATGTATCTAGGGGTAAAACCTGAAAACACCACTTTGAGCTAGACTTGAATGGGAAAAAGTTCACAACAATGGGCCCTGCTTCACCTTTGGATTGACACTCCCGGGGGATATTCATTGCTAAATTCATAATATTAGAATGAACCATTATTAAGGGAATAAAAAAAATCCCCCTAAGAATATATGTTGGGAAGTAGATTAGGGAGAACTTATATTGAAGAATATAAATTCATAAGTTAAAGAAATAAATGTAATTTATAAGTTATCCCTTTTTTTCATTGTATTATTATTTATGTGATTAATAAACTAACCCCTACCTTTACTTTTATTCTATCTAATGGCTGGTAATAGGAGGACTGGAGCTAACAGTTGATGTGAAGATCAATGAGATGACTATTTTAATGAGATGCCCAATCCGATAAAAGAAGGAATTACAATATTTATCACAATACTCTCTCAGTTAACTCATGTTTTGAATAGAAACATGATTCAGGTGGAACATCCAACCCTCCCCCCTAGAATGAAAAATATGAAATGAAGAGCTTAATGAGACAAAGGCCTCCTACTTTCAATGGATCATTTGATCCCTCAATCGCCAAAAAATTGATCAAACCAATTGAGAAGAAATTATTTATCCTTTAATTTTATGAAAAAGAGAGGGTTCTTCTAGTTTCTTATCATATAGAGGGTGAAGCTGCTCAATGGTGGACATTGATAAAAAACATTAATCATGAGGAAGAGATTGAGGCATTGTAATGAAAGTATTTCCAAAAAAATGTTTTTCGATAAATATTTTCCTCTCACCCTCTGACTTAAGATGGAAAGGTAATTACTTTCTCTTAGGCCAAAAGACAATGAATCCATCAGTGCGTACAAGAAAAAAATTATAAGGCTTGCATGATATGCCTTCAGTTTTTTCATTACCCCATAATGCCAGGTTTGTTGCTTCTTTGGTGGTCTAAAACCTAGTCTATGAAAATCCTTACCGATCCATGACTTTGATAGCTATGAGGAAATTGTCTGATGTGCCCCAAATTCAAAATAGAGATTAGAGAATATCAGGGTTATCTTGGGGATATGTAGCAGAAAGTGGAATTTAATCATGGTGGTCCTATGGATAAATCAAATGGTTCTAAGAAATTACAACACCACACATTGCAAAGGTGTAGAAAGAAGAACTGCATAAATTTCTTGAATGGATGAGGAAATTCTTTGGGTGTGGAAGAGAAGGAAACATGGCCATTAACTATTGACAATAAAAACCCACTAATGTGATAAGAGAAATAAATGCTCTATTTGACCATTAACACATTGTTTATTGCTACAAATGAAAAGAACCAGGGAACTTTGTGAACCAGTTCCCTAAGCCAAGGGTTTTTGAAGGTGGCCAACAACCCCCAAGGCCACAAGGGTGATCCTTTTTCATCACTACTACTAAAGTGCTCCCAAACATAAAATGGTGATACTTACACTAGTTATTCATTCATGTATTTCAAACGTACTTTTTGATTCTGGTTTACACATTATTTTATATCTTGAAAGTTTAGTAGAACTAACCAAACACTTCCACAAATCATGAAAGTAGAGATTTCAGTGAGAATGGAAAATAGGGAGATTATTAAATCCCAGGAATATAACTCCTCCCCTATCACAATTTTTGGATTGAACTTCCCATAAAACCACAACATACTCCCTCTGGAGGAATTTGATAAAATTATTAGCATGGATTGACTTTCCCTATATAGAGCCAACATAAATTTCCATGAGGGGGAAATCACTCTCCATATAGTTAATCAACCACCGATTCTGTACAAGTGAAAGGAGGAGGATGAATCTTCTTTAGCACCATCATCTCAAGAATGGATATTACTTCCCTATGAGAACGTATATATGTCTTATATGATTGAGTATATGGAAGGAACCATCATCGAAGACATGACTATTGCAAGGGTATTTGCTGATGTGTTTCATGAGAATTGTCTAGTCTTCCTCCTAGAAGAGATGTTGAATTCTCAATTGATCTCATACCTGGAGCATTGAAAATCTCCATGACTCCATATAGAATGGCTATTTTAGATCTTGAGGATCTAAAGAAACAACTACGGGAGAATCTAGATAAAGGGTTTATACACCCAAGTGCTTCACCATGGGGTGTAGTAGTCTTTTTAATCAAGAAGAAGTATGGGTCAATTCATCTTTTCATTGATTATTGTGAGCTCATCAGAATCATGATAAAGGAAAATAATCCTTTTCCCCAAATTTATGACTTGTTCGATCAGCTATGTGAAGTACACTACTTCTCTAAGGTGGATATGTAGTCGTGATATTACCATGTAAGGGTAAAGAAAGAGGATATCCCCAAGACTTATTTTCGTACAAGGTTTGGGCACTATGAATTCATAGTAATTCCTTTCAGACTCACTAATTCTCTAGAAATCTTCATGAAAATGATGAATAGAGTCTTTATAGATTACATAAAAATATTTGTTCTATTCTTTATAGATGATATTATAATATACTCCAAAACCAAGGATGTGCATGAGGAGTATCTATGCATTGTACTGGAGACCTTGCAAAAGGAGATGTTCAATGAAAAGTACAAAAAGTGTGGGTTCTAGTTTAATGAAGTCTCATTGTTGAAGAATATTCTCACGAGGAATGAGATGTCTATGGATCCCTCCAAGACCAGTGAAATTTATGGATGGCCAAGGCCATCATTTGTGATGGATATCCATAGCTTCGTTGGGTTAACTAAATATTATCGCTAATTTGTGAGAAATTTATCACCCTTGTAAAAGCCACTTACCAAGATAACATAAAAGGGAGTCAAGTTTTCTTGGAATGATGAAAGCAATGAGAGATTAAAGGAGTTGAAAAGGATGCTTATCACTATGTCCATGCTCACACTGCACATAAGTATAGAAAGTTTCGTGGTATTTAGTGATGGTATGAAGAAGGGCCTGGGCTATGTGTTGATGTAAAATGAAAATGCCTTTGCCTATACTTCCAGTAAATTCAATGTCCATGAGTAAAAATATCCATCACCTGATATAGAGTTGGTTGGAGTAATATTTGATTTGAAAAGTCGGCGATAACACCTCTTTGCGGGAGAAGTGTGAAATATATACAGATCACAAAAGCCTCAAGTATATATTCATATAGAAAGAGCTTAATATGTTCCAAAAAGATGGTTAATGCTAATCAAATACTATGACTAATCTATCCATTACCACCTAGGGGAAGCGAACAAGGTGGCATATGCTATGAGTAAAAAGGACCCAACGATTATATCATTTATTATAATTGAAAAGGATCCAATCTTCTTATATTTGATGAATATGGACATGGAAATCATAAAGAAGGGAACATCATCAATCCTTTCACAAATGATTATTGAACATTCACTTTTAGAAGGATTAAAGGATGCTCAAAAGGATGATGTGAGAATTTAGAAGAAAGTGGAAACTATTAGAAAAGGTAAATCCTCAGAGTTCAATGTTAATGAAGAAGGAATCGTGAGACTTGGGTCAAGACTATGTGTTCCATCAAATCCAATGATAAACAAAAAACTTTTGGATGATTCACATAGTTTGAATTTCTCCGTTCACCAAGGAAAAATAAATATTTATCAAGATCTCTGAGAGAATTATTGTTGGGATAACATGAAGAAGAATATTCCTGAGTATACATCAAAGTGCCTAGTATGTTAGAAAGTGAAGACTAAGAGGGAGAAGTCTAAGGGGATGATGTAACCATAACCCATACCAATATTAAAATGGGAGAACATCACCATGGACTCTGTTACCAGACTTCCAAATACATCTAAAGGAAACAATGATATCTGGTTTTTTGAGGATTGTCTTACAAAGACTGCACACTTCATTACAATTTGAGAGTATTTCTTAATGGATGAAATCACACAGATATACATTAAAGAAGTGATAAGGTTGCATGGAGTACCACTATCGATTGTATCTGATTGAGATTCAAGATTCAGCTCAATGTTTTGGAAGATCATCCAACATGCACTGAATACTGAGTTGAACTTCAGTACATCATATCATCATCAAAATGATGGCTAATCTGAGTAGACTATCCAAAAACTTGAGGACATGTTGAGAGCATTCTAAATGGGCTTAAAGGAAGGTGGGATGAACATCTCCCTTTGGTTGAGTTCTCTTACAACAACAATTTCTACTCAAGCATCTTAATGGTTCCTTAAGAAGCCCTTTATTGGAAGAGGTGCAGAACACTAGTTTGTTGAGATGATACTAGGAGTGAAAAATACTAGGTCCAAAAATGGTCGAATAAATGGTGTAGAAGGTTAAGACCATCCAATAGTACATTAAAGCTGCTCCGAGTCAACAAAATAACTATGTTGAAAATCATCGATGAGACTTAGAGATTGATGTTGGAGACATTGTATCCCTCTGTATATCATAGCAGAAGAGTTTTACGATATTTTGGAACAAGGGAAAGCTTAGTTCAAGGTACAACAAACATTTTTAGATCCTTGATCCCATTGGAGAAATGGACTATCGACTAGAACTACAATTGAACCTATCTCAAGTACATGATTTATTCCATGTATAACTATGGAGGAAATACATACCTGACCCATCACATGTACTCAATCCAGTGGTTTAACCATTGGGGAATGACCTCTCCTGTGATGAGAAGCCAGTGAAGATGATAGATCATAGAGAAAAAGTTATATGAAATAAGATGATGTCCCTCATCAAGGTATTATGGTGGAATAACATGTTTGAAGAAGCAACATGGGAACCAGAGGAAGTAATGAGACAAAGTTACCTTCATCTTTTTTAGTGTGGGAAAAGAAAAATTTGTGGGTAAAATTTCTTAAGGAGGGATTGTTTTAATGACCCGATCTTTTGTGAATAAAATTAACTTTCTTTTAATGTATTTTAGAAAACACATGCACTCCTATTTATTCTTTTTATTATTCTTGGTTTTAAATGATTGTTAAGTATCATTATCATTGATAATATAGTTGTTGAATTGTGATCACATGACTGATATAAATATAAGGTTTTTAAAAAATAATCCTTTCGACACAGACAAAGGATAGGATGGCCTCATCAAATAGACATGGTCCATACAAAGCTCATTTTTAGAGGTCGGAAAGGAGGTACCTTCACTAGGATTCACTCTTGACCAAGGCCAAGTTGAGCATAAACATGTTAAGCTTGAACAGAATTGCCTACTGGAGAAGTTCAAGTTAATAAATATTACTACCTAGGAGATGTTATCCGAGACTCCCCAAGAGTCGGTCACCATCACACACCTTAACGTTAGTTCTTACATGGGTGTTATAATGGGTTATTTAATAATGTATTAGTTAATTATTGTGTAATCCCCTTTTAAAAATAAAATTCTCATTCCATCAATTCCATTATGAAAATAGTCTTTCTTAAAATGTGATGAATTTGAAAAATTGTCTTTCTGTATAAAAATTGTACTTTTGATAAATATATAAATTATATTAAACTATGATTTTTATTAATAATATTATAAAAATAGTTATTATAAATTATGATTCTATCAGTTCCTTTTCTGTAAATTATTAGTAATCAGTTTGATAAGAGTTATATTTTTTATATGATAAAATAGAAAATGTATTTTTAAATAATTTTTTTACTAAATTAATTAAATTTTAAAATAAATAATATTTTTAAAAAATATTTTTATCTAATTAATTTTATTAATAATAAATTCTTATATAATTTTTAGGAAGTCACTTGTCATTTTTATTAATGGTGGAAAATTGTTTCTGTCAAAACATGTGAATTTTCAATAAATGTCGATTTTCATTTTAAAATTCAAAATTCATTTATTTTTTAATTTATTTAGATAAAATGAATATTATTTTTGTAATAAATAATTCTAAATTATCCAATGGTTATTTTTCATAATTTTTAGAGATAGTTGAATTTTGTGGGTAAAAATTAAACACCATATAAATAAAATATGTGTTTTATGATATCATAATGACCCCAAAATAATGTAATAAATACTCTAATGGTTAATATAGGCCCAATATAAGTTTTCACATTAAAATATTGTGATTTTAGATTTGTTTTAATTATTTTATAAATCCTTAGTGGACTCTCCAAAATGTATAATATATTTTATGATTTTAAATTCATTTCTTTAATAATGTGACTCACCTCCACATAAGCAAGGATAGTATTTTACTATTTTTGGACATTGGACTTATAATATAATTTTTTTCACTCATCTATTTAAAAAACCATAGGAAAAAACCATGGGAAGATTTTTGGTTTTGAATATTCAATTATATAGATTCCAAAATCTAAATTTGCAGAATATTAAGGAATTCCCCTCTCATTTCCTATATAAACCCTCCCAAGCTCCCACTTCTCTTCACTAAAAATACTTTTATCACGTCTCTCATTTTTCCCCGTCTCCCTATAATCCTCCCAAGGCACCCTAGGCTCTCAAGAATCCCCTCTTCAATCTCATGAAGTCGCATGCTCATGTAAGGGATTCCTTCCTTTCTTATTTTTATCCAAGTTTATTTATATTGTAATACCATTTTAATTTCAATTAAAAATGTTGGGGTATTATTTCAATACTCCCCCATACTTCCAGAAATAGGTTTTAATGATGAGATACCACATTTTCTCTCAGTAATTCCTTTCGTGTACACCTATTACCATGCCGAAATTCTGTAAGGGATTTTTCTCTTCTTATTTCTGTTCAAGTGTTTCTCCCATATTATGAATCTAAATTACATTTAATATGTTGGGATATTATGTTACATGATCTCATTACTCTCTATTTCATTTATAAATGATGAGGGAACCCGTTCTCTCTCATTAACATAACTTATGAATTTCCATATGATGACGTTATGCTGCTGAAATTGCACCGCGGTTTTCAAAGCCAAAATTATTTTGTGGTGAATACCATACCAAGTTTTCTATCAAGGGTATTTACCTTTATGTAAATATTATTATTTAATGGTACTTACATGTTTGTATTTCGCATTCCTCAATCGTGGAATAACTTATACTGTTGAATGATTCCATGTTATTTGATCCATGTGAAACACTTATGCATGAAATGAAACTTGTGTGAAGGGTGCACCCTGATAGCACACCAATGTATTAAGTAATGTTTAGTATCATTATACACCATGTGAAATGAGGATTTACTAATCTTAATACAGGTTAAATGAGGGTTTAATCATACTAATTCATGTGCAATGAGGGGTTACTCATGATAATCCATGTGCAATGAGCCTTGACTCATGATAATATCATGTTGTATGTTATTTCCACATTTCCATGTTATGATAATTATTCTATATAATTAATTTATGTTAATGATTATATTATTATTTATTGATATTATTATTTCATAACATGTATTTTATACTTCATGTTATGCGTTGTTTACTCCCTTACCAGGCTTTATAGATCACCCCTTTCTTATGTATGTCCTTAGGTTATCCTATACAGTGTTAAGTACGAATAAATGAGTTGGTCATGTCAAATAATTTTCAAATAAAGATGTTTTATTTCATGTTTTAAGTTGGTATGTAATGTTTTCAATTTACCAAGACACTAGACCTCTTGATCCTCAGAGTTGTCTTAAGTAAAATTTTATGTAATAAATCATGTTTACGTGTGTAATAAAGAGCATGGTTGTTATAGAAATTATTCCTTGTTGTTGTGTCCCTAATTCAATAACACTTGTTTCCAGCCCATAGTGATCGGGAACAATGGATACTAGGTCTTTTCCTTATGAGACCTTTAAATATTTTTATACATATTTTTAGAGCCAAGCACTGAGATGTTCTGCAATTCTAAGGCCCATTATGACATAAATTTATTTTATAAAAATATTAAATATATTTTATATTTTATGCCCACAGTTTCTCAAATAAAAAGGAATATATCTTAAATGAATTATTGTATCATAAATATATGATCATGGTTGAGTCCAGAGCATGATGTTTACCATTGGCGTGACCTAAAATAGGTTACCATGGAGCATTCTGATAACTCAATCATTGGCAGTACATTCAGTGGATAAAATATCTAATTAATAAATAAATAAATAAATTAGTCCTAAAATAAATGTGTACAAATACATCACTATGAATAATCCTCCAAGGTTAGCCACATAAATCCTGGGAGGATTTATGAGCATCTTTCCCTCATTTCATTTCTGAATCCCATCAGATGACGAAGGAATTATGCATTATAGTATATTATGAAATAAAAAATACCAAGAAGTGTTTTAATCATTGGAAAGAGCTTTCTTTGATGATTAATAATCTAATATCTAGGTATGACACATGAATTTTTTCTTTACACCCTTTTTTATTAAACTGATTAAGTATATTAATCCCCTTGATTCATCTGTGCCAATTATGACCTATGCATGAACATATGTATTGAAATTTTAATTTATTTATTATGGTTTTATAATATAGATATCCCAATTCTTGATCATTATCTATGAAGTATTGGATAATGATTTTTAAACCTATGTACTTTTCACTTTATCCCTCAATTGGTTCGTGTTCTTCATTGGATGGACCCCGATGATCCAGGTTAGATTTTTCCGGGTGGAACTAAGCACAATGAAACCCCTAGAATCTTGAAGAAATAATGTGTGAAGGATAGATCAACAAATCAAGGATAAATTATGGATTTTTTAGGACATGTATGAGATTTTTGACATTTAGATATAGAAAATGGGATGAGTGAAACCACCAAGGTGTGCACAGTGTGACAGGTGAGTACAGATTCACAAAAAAATCAAACTTGATTTGATTTCTAGCCATTAGACGGATATAATCCTTTGGAAAGAGTTAGGTCCACTAATATCAGGTCGAGATAGGATCATAATTTAATGTGAGAGGTTTAATTCAAGTCATGAAATGGGGATATGGGAAACTATGAATACCCCAACTATATGTCGTATATCATGATGAATACACACTGTGTATCCCCTTGGCAGTGGCCATTAGGGTTTTTGGTTTTCATAAGGATGGAATGGTGTGTATCCATCCAAAAAACCATGTTCCATGTCCCTGTGAGAATAAGCCATGTGGAATAGTACACAGGAAGGACCCCATGTGGGAGTACATATTTAGGCACATGGTTGTGTACCAAAGTACACAGACACATGGTTGATACATGGACATGTCCAAGTACATGTTAATGACCTCGAGTGGAATGGGAAAACAATGTATATCCGCCACAAACGGTGTACCTATATATGAAGGGTGATCTATGAAACTCTAGTGACACAACCAAGTGATGGAGTGGGGCCACATGCCATGTCGGTCCCCTCACACATTGTGTACCCCTTGGTTCCTTTTGATGAAACTTAATTCTTCCATATCTTCATCATTTGAACATGGATTTTGGAAAGTGAGTATCATGTCCTATGTTTTTGTTTACATAGAATAATTATTTCAAACAGTTGCGACTTTTGGGATATGATATGAAATGTTCTGGGCACAACACTTATTAGGGAAATGCCTGATAATGATAGGGATTACGCGATATCACTATATTATACTTAGTGGAAACCTACATTAGGTTGGGTGTGGGTACTCTAAAATTACATATGGAGTGGAACAACCCTATAAGATTGGGTACAAGTCCTCAATGACCAATGTGTAACCCCCTGTCATGCTAGGGAGTGGGTCCTCCACCTTTTGAGTGGAACTCCCCATCTTATTAGGTGAGATTCCTCTACATACCAAGTGGAAATCCCTATCAGATAGGGCTTGAGTCCTCATAACACCATAGTGGAACCCCCATCATCTTGGATGCATGTCCTCTACGGATACTTATAGAGTGGAACTCCCATCATCTTGGTTGTAGGTCCTCTACCGATACATAGAGAGTGGGACACCATGGTGAAATAGGAAAAAAGTCCCTTATGGGTACTTATAGAGTGGAACCCCCATGATGCAACAGGGAGAGGGTCCACTACATGGGTTTTGTGCCACCTTGCCCATGTAACACAGTGGTGAGGCATGGTCCATTGCATGGTTACTTTTTATAATTATGAGAGTTGTTGGGAATTGTTGATGGACTTCTTGAACTATTGTAATATATTTTACTAGGTTGAGTTGTGAGACAGAGATCCCCTTAAATTATCATTTTGGATTATTTTGACCAAGTATATATATTTACATCTATATCCATACCTTTGTATTTTGTTAGTCTCCTTCCATGGGTCATAAAGACTTGTGGGGGTTTGCTACATGATTTCTGTGTTTTGATCCTCATGGTTGGTTGAGTTTTTCATCAATTATCAGTGTTAATGAATAAACGTGTAGTTCATTTACACACCATGTTGAGCCCCATGTGATTGATCGAGGCTAATATTTATCCTAATATGGGTTGACCTACATCTGGTTTATTATCTATTATCACTATTTTAATTTTTTTATATCTTACTTCACCCACTTCAGCTTTTGGGACTCGTACTGGGTATATATATACTCACCCCTACAGGGGTGTTGCAAAAATGTTTTGGGTCCTATAAAGATGACGAACACGTCGGTAATGACTTCGTAGGATCATAGGGATAACTGGTACTTTGGACAGTGTACTGTGGTCGTAGCTTGGATATCAGAAGTTGGGATCTCTCAACATTTTACATTCAAGTTTTTTTAAGATGGGGCATATTTCTGGTTGAACGTGTATTTTCCCCTTTACTTTTCAATTTACACTGTTGTACTCATGTACACCGTTGAGTCTTTTAATTCTTGGTTTAATTTAAAGATCTTATATATCTTCACTATTATTCATCTGAACTTATTTATTAAGATTTTCAAGTGTGTGCATGCAGATATATTTGGAAAAGGTCTCCCATTAAGGATATGTCATTTGGTGCTTGAAAACACCCCATGATTTATGGGGGTGGGCTTGGGGTAGTTATGACTCAATCCATGGTTAGGGTTGAGTTGTGACATATTTTTATTAGTGAATTTCATTCATTAGGTTGTTTTTTTGGAGTTTTCATCTTATGTGTTTTTTGTTGGGATTAGGGAAACAATGTCAAAGTGTCTCAAGTATGACTCTTAGTTCGGTGAATCCAAGGATGGTATGGGTAGCTGACGTATCCATTTACCAGCACCATGATTATTTTCTTGTGAAATCAGAATATTGATACATTATTTTCATAGATGAATTGTATATAGTTCATATAGGATTGACTCTTTCACTGTAATTCTTTAGTTAGATGCCCATTATTGTTATATATACATATAATATCATCAAACTGTGGTATGTCTTGATTAAATTTCAGGATGCCTATATGATGATGTCCAGCTAGGATAATAGTTATAGATCATGATGACGATATGATGAGTGATGAGGCCTTTATTTAGGGTCCACTTCACAAGCTTCTTCCTCCATGTGGGCAGGAAGCAGGACCACAACTTTTAGAGTAACATATAATACTAGTTGAGCATGCTGAGGATATGTGAAAGATTAGTGCACTCTATGAGTTCCAGCACCAGATTCCATTGAGATTCCATGATGAGCTATATCCATAAGTAGTATAGAATTGGATAGAGTCAATGGTCTCTGTCTTTAAGCTTATTTTGACCCTGATAGATCTGGGGGTTGCACTTGAAACTATCCATTTACATGGAGTAGCTGAGTGCTAGTGGAGTATTGTTACGTAGATACATTTTGAGTCAACACTTGTAATTCCCTGACCTCAATTTACTAGAGATCATGCATTAGTTTATTACATTGGAATGATTTCAAGGAATCACTTCTTGAAGGACAGATTAGTTTAGTATCCTTGTAAATACTAGATACAAACATATGTTTTACATTACATATTGAAATGAAAAAAAACATATTATCCCCTTTGAAAACTCTCTTAAACCTAATTCTATCCCTAAAGGACAATCAAAATATACTTTTTCTCATCCAATGGAAAAATAAAACATAAGAAATGGGTGAGCTCAGATTCTCAATAAGGATAAACAATATAGCGGAAGCTATAACCAATAATCCCAAACTTTTAAGGCACAATATAAAACTAAAACACATGACTTTTAAACAAAATATTCAACATAATATGGAAAGAATAAGTCAAATAATTCCATTTAAACATTCAAATGGATATTATACATATAGAATAATCAAATGTTGTAACTAAGCTTATATATATGGAATAAATAATATGGGACATCTTAAACACACCGTCAATGCTTCAGCCAAGACACAATACATAATTGGGTAATAAATTAGCCAAAACCCAAACATAATTGTCTCATTAGACATACCAATGTGTCCAGAGGCTATAACAGGCCCCGCCTGAGACTTACAATGTCCAATGAATTCCTCTTATGAAAGGCGTAAAACATAACCAACATAAACATTCCTATTAAAACAATCATATAAAATGTCAATACTTAAACTATAATCTATGAATGATATCAAAATAGCACATCCACAGTCAAACATATCATAAAAACTTCAATACAATATACAATATTGTATCATAATATATTAACCTTAATTGAGCATAAAATCTAAGAAAGTATGTTAACATAAATGAATGTGATCTAAAAAAATCATGAAAACACATTTAGAAATATCCTTTTTTTTTACTTTGAACTCATTTTAAAGCCTACGTAATTATAAAAGAAAACATTACCTTTGAAAATATCCTTTTAATCATGTAAGATAATCTTGAAAATGTTAAAGCGTCAAAACAGTATAAAATATCCACTCGCTTCCTATAAGTTAGAAAAACTTTCTTTCCTTAATTTTTCAAAAAGGTCATGTAGTACCTCATTTGGAAAACAACATAAAGATTCCATTCAAAAAGTTTTATAAATATTAAAACATGGGTATAAATTATTTTCAAAAAAATTCTAGGGATATAAATATTATTTTTAAATACATTTATAAGAAACATGGATATAGATGATAAGTATGACGTGGTAGATACTTACATATAAAAAACTCGGATAATAATGAGCTTGCGAAATTAACCATTACCTTATACCTTCCTTTTGAAGAGGGTGTGTTAAACTCCTGTATAATAGTTAAAGTTAGTTAATAAATTATACCAGGACCATATACATATATATTATATTAAATTAATGTGGAATAAAAACTTTCACTATGGCGTGCAGAAGGTAAGTGGTACGTACGCACAAATGGTGATAATATTATTGGTAGGATGGATAAAATGACGAATATAGTTATACCATGATTATAATAACATATAATTATATGGATGATATTTTATTTATTACTTGGGACTAAAAACAACATAGAAATAGGAAGTAGAATAAGAAAATAACATTGAAAGAAGGGATAAAACAATTACCTCTTATGCATGTGTCTCCATTACATTTTCACTAAAGGACACCTTAAGTTGGTTTTATGCACAAAGGGTTGCCTCTAAGATTAAGTGAGATAAGTTGGGAGGAGATTTGGGAAGGGTTTTGCCAATCCAAATGGCTTTGGTAGGGTTAAAAAAATAGAAGGAGAAGTTCTCTTTTATAGGAGAGCCGAGGGGAACTTTTGGAATGTCTTGAAATATTAATTTATTATTTATTTATTTTCGGTTTATAAAGGATAAAAAGTTAATTAATTAGAGTTTAATATAAGTAGGCATCTAAATACTCTAAACCAATTTCTTTTAATAAAGTTTATGTAATGAATTTGACCATATCCGTTGGCTTTAACCCTTAGTTAAACATAATAAATTTTACCATGCCTTCTTGTATTTTCATAATATACGGTCATTATAGTAACTATAAAATAAAATGGAGCCATAATTGGATAATAAATTAAATTCTTAACATTATATAAGTCATTTGGAATATTCTTGTATTTTTAAAACTATTATATCATTTAATAAAATAGTATTTTTTTTAAAACTCATTAATGTTAATTTTGACACTGTTTAGTAATTGATTTTTATTAAAGTCATAAAAAATTTATTACTTATAAAAGATGAATAAAATAAAATATAATATATAATAATAATCCATAAAATTCTTGGATTTCATAAAAACATTAAAATTACATTTATTTTAATATTTATAATATCATTTACTTTATTCCTTTATTAATAAGGAAAAGTCTGTATCAATATTGTGTAAAAAATAAATCTAATTATTTAATGTCTAAAAATTAAAAATAAAAGACCATGATGTATTAAACCTTTTTATCTTTCCAAGTAATATTTATAGTGTAATATATCATTTATATAAACCAAATTAATTTTTTTTTACTTAAGATGTACATGTTTGTGTCATATTTCCCTTTTCATTAAATGAATTATTATAAAATGTCATTTCCACACCCAAGTGACTCCCAAATGCCAAACGTCTGGCCTAAGGATGATCATGGTCGTACATATCTCATAAAATTTTATTTGGACACGTTTCTGGGAAGTTATATATTATTATAATATTATTTTGTACCCTTATTTACCTTATTTACCATTTAACCATGGTAAATAATAATAATTACTAAAGTTACAGTTTATAATTTCCAAAAATAAAATATACCTATTTAATCAATTTTAAACTTTTGATTTTAAATGTGGAATCCAATTTTCCAAATTCAAAAAATAAAATTCACAATAATTAATTTAAAATTAATTTCAATTGAAAAATCTGAAAGCGGGGTTTTAGGTAGTAATAAATATCAAATGATTGACATGTGTTGAAATTCAATTTAAATGTTAAATTACTTAAAATAACCTAAATTAATTGAAATGATAAAAAATAATCTAATTATACCTTAAAACCACTCAAATTTATAATTTTACACTATAAATTTTTTAAATTAAAAAGTGTGTTTCAATTAAATTTTTGAATTTTTCATTATTCATTAAAATATGAAAGTTAACAGAAAAGTACCAAAAATTCACCCTAAGATAATTTTTATATTATGAATTCAAAAATGAAGTCAATTTTGAAAAATAATGTTTATAAAATCTCAAAATGTGGTTAATACTATTCAGAACCATTTTTTAACAGCTAGTTTTATAGGTTATGGTGTGAATAATCTCAGTATTGTGTACAATACATGCTATTGAATTATTTAAAAAATGAAGCATAATGTGAAAGTTTGGGGTTTTAAATTATTCCCTATAAATAATTTCACCTTGAAATTTCTAGAATATCACTACATAAAAAGATTATGGTGGTTCTTCATCATAAGTTCTTCATATTCCCATGTAACATCTTTTATCCTATGGTTTCTCCAAAGAACTTTTACCAGATGAGTTGTTTGATTCAAAAAATTATTCTCTGGTTTCATTAATATTTATAGGATCTTAAAAATAAGACATATCAGGGTCCAGTTCTTTTTTTTCATAGGTGATTACATGCGTTGGGTCTAGAATGTGTTTCCTTAACAGTGATATATGGAACACATCATGAACTTTAGAGAGACTTGTTGGCATAACCAAACGGTATGCTATATCTCCAATTTGTTCTAGAATTTCAAAATGTCTAATGTACCTGTGACTTAATTTACCCTTTTTATTGAATCATATAACATTCTTCCATATAGGTACCTTCAAAAAAATGTGATCTCGTACATGAAAGTACAAATACTTCTTTTAGTTAGCAGTATAACTCTTTTTCCTACTTCGAGATGTTTTGATATGGGTTTGTATAATATTCACCTTCTTCGTTGTTTCTTTAATATGTTCTGAACCAATAAGTTTTTTTCACCAACCTCATCCCAACAAGTTGGTGCATGAAATCTATTTCCATATAATGCTTCATATGGTGCCATCTGAATACATGAATGGAAGCTATTGTTATAGTAAAATTATACAAGTGGTAAATATGATTTCACATACCTTGAATGTTAAGCAAGAAATATCTCAACATGTCTCTTAATGTTTGAATTTTCCATTTGGATTTTCCATCAGTTTGAGGGTGGTATGCAGTTCTCAAATGATTTTCAATATCTAGGAATTTCTGAAAACATTTCTAGAATTTTGATATGAAACATGGATAATAATCAGAAACTATTGATTGGGGTACACCATGAAGTTTTACAACTTTATTAATATATTGAATTTCCAAATGTTCAAGTGGAAATTCTTATCTTATAGCAATAAAATGTGTCGATTTGGTAAGACCGTCAACAATGACCTATATCGCATCATTTATTCTAGGAGTCTTTGGTAGTCCAATGATAAATTCCATCATAATATCATCCCATTTCCACAAAGATATAGGAAGAGTTTTCATGAATCCTCGAGGATATTGTCTTCTAGCCTTCACCTATTGAAAAACCAAACATTTTGATACATAATCATAAATCTCCCTCATCATGTTATCTCCCCAAAAATGTTTCTTCAAATATATATGCATATTAGTACTACTGGGGTGTATAGAAAAATTGGATTTATGAGAAACATACAATAACTCCCTTTTTAGCTTAGTTATAGTAGGAACACAACACCACTTCCAAAATTTTAAAATTCTATCTACAAATACAATATTAATCAATCTCTTATCATTAAGAGAATTAATTTTCTTCTTCAATTCTTCATCATCATATTGAGAGATTTTTATCCTTTTTAGTAAAGATAGTTTGGAAACCATTTGAAAAAGTAGTGAAGTTTCATATTCCAAGATAATACCCATATCTATATTTACTAGACCCACAAACATTGGATCATTTTCCACACTCATTTTGTTTAGAACTCCATGGTCCTTTCTGATCAAAACATCTGCTAGCTTATTTTACTTCCTAGGGTGGTAGTGTATTGGGCAATCATAATCCTTGAGTAGCTCAAGCCATATCCGTTGTCTCATGTTGAGTTATTTCTGTGAGAAAATATATTTCAAACTGTTTTGATTAGAATATATCTCACATCTTTCACCGTATAGATAGGGTATCCATATTTTCAGGGAAAATATTACTACAGGTAAGTCAAGACCATGAGTTGTATAGTTTTGTTTATGAATTTTTAATTTCCTTGATGCATATGAAATAACCCCATCATTCTGCATAAGGACATAACCAAGTCATTTCTTCGATGCATCACTATAAATTAGAAACCCAACACTTTTAGATAGTAAAGTCAAAATAAGAGAATTGAATAATATTCTCATAAATTCGTCAAAACATTACGAAAACCCTTTTTTCGAAATGAATTTAACCCATTTATGTGAATGTTTTGTAAAGAGGTTAGACAATCATGAGAAATTATAGTTGAAATACCGATAGTAACCTGCTAAACCAATAAAACAGCATACCTCAGTTATATTCATCGGTTATGGATATTGTTGGACTACCTTTGCTTTGAAGGATCAACTAAGATTTCATACTTTGTGACAATATGACCATGAAAATAAATTTCATAGAGCCAAAATTCACACTTTCTAAACTTCCCATACAGATCATTTATTCTATGATTATTCTGAATAATATGCAAGTGATTCTCACAGTCTTCGTAGCTATTGGAGTATTCACAGATATCATTAATAAAAACTATGAAAAAAACATAAAGATATTCCTTGAACACTATGTTCATTAGATCCCTGAAAACAAAGGATGCATTAGTCAATCCAAACAGAATTACTGTAAATTCATAATGACTTTACCACATTAGGAAAATTTTCTTTAGAATATCACCCTTATTTACACACAATTGATGATATCTAGAACAAATTTCAATCTTAGAAAAATATTTATCTCCATGGATTTGGTCAAATTAATCAACAATGCGAGGAAGGGGAAACTTGTTCTTTATTTTAATAGTATTGATCTCTCTATATTCAATGAAAAAACTCATTGAACCATCTTTATTATTAACAAAAGGAATTGGGGATCCCCATGGAGAAACACTAGGGAGAATAAATACCTTATTACTCAACTCCTCACTACTGGAATTCTTCTTAATTTCAATGGAATATTTGCGACGGGATCCCGTCACAAATAGCCCGTTGCAGAAAACGTTGTCGCAAATACAATTATTTGTGATGGGCCCATGGCAAAAAACATTATTTGCGAGAGGAATGTTTCCCGTTGCAAATAAACATATGATTATTTGTATTATATATACATAAATGTTTTTTGCGACGGTCCCGTCGTAACAAATTATTTGCGACGGGCTTACTAACCCGCCACAAATATTTTTTAAAAGTATTTAGTTAGGCTATTTGTGATGGGGTCCCATCGCAAAAGGTCCCGTCGCAAATAATAAATTAATTTTTTAAAAAATAAAATTTAATAATATTACGATTGATGAAAAAATAATAATATTATTATTAAAATAATAAAAAAATAAAAAATATTAAAATTCTCAATATTGACAAAAAAATATAAAAAAATAAAAAAAATAAAAATTAAATTATGTAATATTTGCACCAATATGAAAGATAGAAAATATAAATAATCCATATTACAGTTTTAATTCAAATGTTTGTAACATAAAAAAATCCGTGGGGGGTCGTCTGGAGGAGGTGGAGGAGCTGAAGGAGCTGGTGGAGGAAACTCAATCCCTAAACTATGAGTCAAGCAGCGCATGTACTCTATATGCTCCTGATGCTACTGCTGCCATCGACGGCTCTGCTCCTCATAATGATACTCCTGCTTCTACTGCCACCGACACATCTCTTCTTGCTGCTTCTTAAATGTCTCTATATACTCAGCCTGAGCTCGCAACTGCTCCTGATACTATGAAGCAGAAGATGATGCCTCTCCATGATCTCCTCTCGAGCTGGACGCCGACATCACAGTAGTACCATAATAAGTACCAGGAGTCAAATGAGAGGCAATTCCAACTACTCTTCCCTTCTCAAAGCCATACTGAGTCGCCTGCATCCATGCCGCCTCATCGAAATGGTGAACACTGGTCTGCTCAGCCATCTCCTCCTGACCCTCAGCCTGTGTCTGAGAGGTTGCAGCCTCATCTGACTCCTTCAATTACAATTTAAAATTAAAATTTTAAAAATATTATATGTAGTTAATTGTTAAATTGAAAAAATAATACTAACCAAAATATGACACTGGCGATGACCTCTAATATCTCCAGTGGCTGGATCACTATACATCCTCTGATAAATGTCGAACTCCGTAATATCGGGATGCTCGACTGCCTACAGAAATATAAAATAAACTGTTTATATTTATAGTCATATAAAATATTTTTAAAATATATTTACCAAATGCTCTTTATGCAAACTGAATGTACAACTACCTGCTCGATGCGTCACCTCCAGTCTCCCCCGGTTCTGTCGTTCTACTGAAGATCTCCTATAAAATCCACCACCCAACCAGTGTAAACATAATCCATCTCAAACATGAGATGAAATGTACTATGGTCAGTGGGCTCTACAAGACTCATCAAATTCTATCACCCCTGCTTTCTTAATGGCTGTCCTTCTCAAATTGTGCAAAAACTGACAGAAACGGTCATGCATAGAAACCTGCCATGCCGTTTGGAAAGCGTCGTGCATGCTACAATCGATAGGATGCCATAAAACCTACATATAATTTATAATATCAAGTTGTTAATAAAATAAATTTCAAAATAAATATTATTTATTTACGTACCAGCCAATGATGGAACATGTTACGTCGTACATCAATGGGAATCTGTTCCCATGTGATCCATGGGTGAGAAAAATAATTGTGCAATATAGAAATCCCCTGTCCAATAGCTACATTCTGAAAACTGTGAAAATAAATTAATCAAAAAATTAATATATATATAAATAAATTAATGAAATCTAACTAAAATATACAGGTTACCATACCTCTATGTGTGGGGATTGAAACCAAGATATGGACGTCACTCGGGGATAGGGTTAGGAATCATCAGTTGCGCAAGACCGCGCCCCCTCTGCGTACCTCCTAAACCACCAGTATGCTGAGGGTCAGCTGATCCCACATCTTCATCATCCAAAGGTAGCTCAACCTCCTGAAACTCACGAATTAAATAATCGTCCATCTGAAACACAAAATGATTGTTGTTAGCAGATAATTGAAAATAACTATTATATATAGATATATATTAGTTATGATTATAACCATCATTTAATTATTTCAATGTGCATCTTCATCCTCTTCTCTATAGCTGTCAATGTCAATGTCTTCATCTTCCTCCTCAGCATCATCAATATCCATATGAGTTTCAGTTTCATCATCTCTTGTCATTTCAAATTCATTTGTAACATCATTAACATCTTCATCATCATAGATCCTTAATTGTGGGGTGTCATCGTTGATATTCACGTCTCTTTGTGAATCAGATGGATTTTGATTAGTCTCTTGAAAAATTTCAATTCCTTCCACTTCAGCAAAACCAAATTCAGTTTGAGTAAACTGATTTTCCTGAGATTTCATTTTTATTATGCTCCACCAATCGCTCAAGTCTCTTGAAGTAGTACATTACTTTTCATAATAAATTTGATGTTCCTTTTGAGCTAGTAAAAATTGCTAATTTAATGTAAGAAGCCTTTTATATTTAATATCGGTGATTCCATGAGTCAGATGAACATGCAAATATCTTTCAGTATCCAACCACCAACATTTAAACAGTGTTATGTAATTCTATCCTAGATAACAGAACTCAATAATTTCATCCAAAATTCCATAAAAGTCAACTTCAGTTTCTCTTTGATGTGATCCTCTCAAGAAAATTCCACTGTTCATTATTTTTTTTATTCCCCGTATAGAAGTGTATGAAATTGAAAACCATTCACCACATATGCATTATAACATTTAAACATTTTGGATGGTGGGTTACTCAATATACACAATCGTTTTTCAATTTTATCAGCATATTGAGACACCTGAAATTTTTTAAAACAATTAACAATATAATAAATAATAAACGAAATTGATATTAAACCACCAATAATTTATATTACTAGTTTTTGAAACCAGTGAGAAATTTTGTTTGTCTGTGTTCTTCAAGGGTAGCTTGTGTAATTTGTGAAAGTTGTTTATTGATATGATTATCAAATGACCTACAAATAAAATAAGTTTAAATACTGTAAAAAAATTATAGAATAAGTGATAGAAGTACTTACAGGACAAATGATGTCATTTCTTCACAGTTTAGCAGAACATATGTATGAGCTCTGTGATGTTCATCATCTGAAATCCATCATTCATGAACTCCACTGAAACCAAGATTTGGTTGATTTAAAAATGTTAATTGATTGTCCATTTGGTCATTAACATTCCCTTTGTTTCTCCCCATGCGATTCTATTTTGAGGGATATCGAGATTCAAAATAATGAGAGCAGAAGAAAGCAATTTCCTCTTGAAAATAATCTTCAGCAATTGAGCCTCCAACAAATGATTTTTTACGTATTTTTTTCTTTGATTGATGCATGCATCTCTCAAATTGGTACATCCATCAAAATTGTACTGGACCTCCACATTTGGATTTATCTGGAAAATGTAATATCAGATGTTCCATTGAGTCAAAGAAAGATGGCGGAAATATTTTTTCCTGTTTACATATAATTACAGCAACATCTTCTTCCAGTTTGCTTAGCGCATTGTAGTTTGTTGTTACTACACAAATGTCTCGATAAAAATATGATATGTCTGTTATCGAATCTCAAATCATAGAATTCAACAAACCTCTAAATCCAATCGGCATAAGTCTTTTCATTATAATATGAAAATCATGACTTTTTAATCCAGTAATATAACCATTCTTAACTTATCTGCCCAAATTGGAAGCATATCCATCTGGAAGTCTCAAATCTGCAATCCACTGACAAAATAATAAGAGGCTCTCTTTGGAAAGTGTATAATCTACTTTTGGCTTCATTAACCTCTGTGATCTGACATTTTCAAATAATTCATGTTCTGGTCGCCTACAAATTTGGGCAAGATCTAATCATGCCATTACTGTATCTTTGGTCTTACCTGGTGTATCCAAAATTATATGAAATAAATTATCAAAACAATTCTTCTCAATATGCATAAAATCCAACATGTGGCGTAATATCAAATCAGACCAATATAGAAGATCCCAAAAAATGCTTCGTTTTAACCAGTTATGTTCTTTCCCAAAGCCATGAATTTTTTGTTGGTTTACTGTTGGTCCAAATGTGATGGAGGGTAATGAAAATACAACTTATTTTAACTCTGTACCCGAGATTATCTTTGGAGGTTCATCTCTTTCAATTATACCTTTTCTGAAATGAGATTTGTTCCTCCGAAAAGGATGATCGGTTGGAAGAAATATATAGTGACAATCAAAATAAAAAGGTTTTTTCCATTGACCAGCATAAAGGCTTTGTTTTCTTTCATATAGTAAGGATATGATTTCAGACCATGTGTACTCCAACTAGATAACATGCCATATACCAAAAAGTCACTGATCGTCCACATCAATGTAGCTTTTAAATTTAAATTTTGTTTCACAGCAGCATCATATGTATTAACACCATCACTCCACAATGAATTTAACTCATCAATCAATGGTTTCAAATAAACATCAATATTCTTTTTCTGATGTCCTAAGATTAATAGAGTCAAAAATATATAAGGCTCCTTCATCAACATCCTTGGAGGCAAATTGTACAGAGTTATAAAGACATGCCGACATGAATACTGACTACCATAAGAACCAAACAAAAAAAAACTGTCAGTAGAAAGACCCAATCATACGTTTCAGGATTCTATAGAAAAAGACTGATGTAGATAGTCAAAATGTTTCCATGAATCACCATCAGATGGATGATTCAAGCTTTTATTAGTTGAAATCTTGGTTTTGTGCCATGACATCATTGACGCTGTGTTCTGAGACATAAATAAATGCTGCAACCTGGATGTAAGGGGGAAATATCTCAACTGTTTTACTAGAATCGATCTAGAATTCCCTGGTTGAGCTTCTTTATACCTCTATTGTCCACATATGGGACAAATATCCAATGACTCATTTTCACTAGAATATAAGATGAAATCATTTGGACATGCATGAATCTTCTGATAACTGAGGCCCAAATTATGAATCAGCCTCTTGCTCTCATATTAATTTGTAGGCAACACATTTCCTTCAGGTAACATTGTTTTAACTGAAGAAAATATATGATCAAAACAGTTGTTTGACATTACATTATCTGATTTAATAAACATAAATTTTGTAACCGCTTCTAATTTTCTTATCTTGCAACCAGGATATAATGCATCCTTAGCAGGCCCCAACAACTCATAATATTCAGATGGTTCCAACTCAGGAGTTAAATTAATATCATCGTGAGTTTCTATTTTCTGTATAGATAAACCTGCAACATCATGTACTAAATTTTGAAATCGTGATGGATCTGGAATCAAGTTATTAGAATCATATCTGGAACTGCGTTCACTGTGTTGATACGAAAAAACATAATCTGGTTGAAAACCAAACCGCAAGAGATGTCCCCCAACTTTATCAAATGTGTCAAAAAAATTCAGAGCACATTTTTTACAAGAAAACATAATTGTTCCTTATGAAATATATTCTAGTTTTGATGATGGAAATTCTAAGAAAGCTTCAACACCCTCAATATACATAGGATTTAAACTAGAACGATTTGGATTTCTGCGCTGATTTATCCAAGTTCGATCATCTAATAATGACTGATGTCGACTTCCTTTTTCCATATTTTTCTACATATATTGTAAATTCATCACTGTTTTTAAATAGTTTGAAATTTTAAAAACACTATCTGAAAAATAAGATAAATAATTACAACTACTTAATAATTACCATTAATTAAGGGAGACAAAATTTCAAGTGGATTGACAACTACTCTTTTGTCTGAGAGCTTATTTAATTGTATCTTTCTTATACTTATTATTACTAATTTAGCAATACCTAACAATACTTAGAAAAAGGAAAACTAGTTGAATAATTAAAGGAAATTCGGTACTCATCGTTGTGGAGATGATTACAAATTCTCCCTTCATTATCCAAGCAGATTTCATTTCCTAATTATTCTTAGTTATTTCTAATTATTCCTAATTATTTCTAATTATTCCTAATTATTGCTAATTATTCCTAATTATTCATAAATATTCCTAATTATTGCTAATTATTCCTAATTATTCCTAATTATTTCTAGTTATTCCTAATTATTTCTAATTATTGCCAATTATTCCTTATTATTTCTAATTATTCCCAATTATTTCTAATTATTTCTAATTATTTCTAATCATTCTTAATTATTGCTAATTATTCCTAATTATTTCTAATTATTGCTAATTATTCGTAATTATTCCTAATTATTGCTAATTATTCCTAATTATTGCTAATTATTGCTAATTATTCCTAATTATTCCGAATTATTCCGAATTATTGCTAATTATTCCTAATTATTGCTAATTATTCCAAATTATTGCTAATTATTCATAATTATTCATAATTATTCTTAATTATTCTTAATTATTCCTAAGTATTCCTAATTATTGCTAATTATTTCCAATTATTGGTAGTTATTCCTAATTATTCCTAATTATTTATAATTATTCCTAATTATTCTTAATTATTCCTAATTATTGCTAATTATTGCTAATTATTCCTAATTATTCCTAATTATTCCTAATTATTCATAATTATTCCTAATTATTCCTAATTATTCCTAATTATTCCTAATTATTCCTAATTATTCCTAATTATTCCTAATTCTTCCTAATTGTACCTAATTGTTGCTAATTGTTGTTAATTATTGCTAATTATTGATAATTATTTCTAATTATTGCTAATTGTTCCTAATTATTGCTAATTATTCCTAATTATTGCTAATTAGTCCTAATTATTGCTAATTATTGCGAATTATTGCTAATTATTTCTAATTATTGCTAATTATTGTTAATTATTGCTAATTATTACTAATTATTCCTAATTAATGCTAATTATTGCTAATTATTGCTAATTATTAATAATTATTCCAAAATATTACTAATTATTACTAATTATTACTAATTATTACTAATTATATCTAATTATTACTAATTAAATCTAATTATTCTAATTATTAATAATTATATCTAAATATTACTAATTATATATAATTATTACTAATTATATCTAATTATATCTAATTATATCTAATTATTACTAATTATATCTAATTATTACTAATTATATCTAATTATTACTAATTATATCTAATTATTACTAATTATATCTAATTATTACTAATTATATCTAATTATTACTAATTATAACTTTTTATTGCTAATTATAACTTTTTATTGCTAATTATATCTAATTATTACTAATTGTGTCTAATTATTACTAATTATATCTAATTATTACTAATTATATCTAATAATTACTAATTATATCTAATTATTATTAATTGTAACTTTTTATTGCTAATTATATCTATATATTTTTAATTATATCTAATTATTATTAATTATAACTAATTATTTATAATTTTTACTGATAATATCAATTAATTAGTAAAACTAAATATAATTAAAAATCAATTGAAATCTAATTAAATTAGAACTCATAAACAACAATTAAAATTAACATAAAAAAATATAATAAATATAAAAAAATATATAAATACCTAAACTTTGATATTATGAAGATATTGACGCCCTCCGATTGCTCTTAAATAAAAAAACATCAACTAAGAGAAAATTTCCCTTTGAAACTGAAGAATGAAGAGAAAGAGAGAGCAAGATCGGAATGATCTGAAAAAAACGGATGGGGGTATATATGGGATAGATTAGTTGCGACGAGATTATTTGCGATGGGAAGCCCGTCACAAATGGTGGTATTTGCGAGGGGTCCCATCGCAATTACCCTCGCCTGTATTAATTACAGTCGGCGATTAAAAGTTTATTAGCGACGGGTCCCACCGCAAATAGTTCTTGTCGACAGTCTTTTAGCGACGGGACGACATCCCATCATAAAAAGTTATTAACCGCCGCTCGGTATTTGCAACGGGCCTCGTCGCAAATAACCCTGCCCGGTTTGGCGCGCAAGCCGCGCGATTACTTTTTGCGATGGGAGACACCACCCCATCGCAAATAGTTTTCGCATGGTTTGGCGCGTAATCCGCACCATACTATTTGCGACGGGAGACGAAACCCCGTCGCAAATATTTAGTTATTTGCGATAGGAACTTCTCCCCATCGCAAATAGCTTCCTGGACTTGGTATTTGCGATTAGATTTATTCTCGTCGCAAATAGCCCGTCACAAATAATGATTTTTCCCATAGTGCCTCTATTTGTTTCATCAGATATACTAATTCCACAATGGCCATTTTGTAATGAGTTTTTTGATATTGGCCTTGCATCTTGGATTAAATCAATAGAAATATGAACTTCACGCTTTGGGGGTGTCTAGGTAAATATTTGAGAAAATCATCAATATAATTATTTATAATTGGTACATCCTTAATTTTAATGTTTGTTTCCTCATTCCTAGATGTTATTTCCTCTTCCTCACCAATAATATCATTCAGTAAGGCCAGTAGGGGTGGGTTTTGTTAAGAGTCTCGTGGTGAGGTTTCTAGTCTAAAGATAATGGATTCTATATCTTCCTCTGAAATAGAAACTTCTTTCTTTTTTGCAACATTGTTTTGCATCATATTTTGACGTAAAATCCATAACAAGGATTATATTGGCTTCCACCATAGTTATGATGATAAATTCAGCTGATAATGAACATTTATATACCATAATGGGAACTGCCTCAAATAGTTTTGTTGCAATAAGGCTACCTATAGGGGTTTTGACTAAAAACTCCCCTATTAATGTGAATTGGAAATAACTAATTTATAAGGAAAAATAGAAATATATAAAGGAATGTGATGATCAAAAATAAATTATTATTTCCTATATTTTAGGAGATGACAATAGTACATTCAACCACGTCATTAGGAACTTCAACCTCAATAGTTGTGATCGCATAAGCCAGGACTTTATCCCTTGGCCTTTTCTGGGTTAGGTTTCATTGATGCTCAGGAGATTCATGTGCATAGTGTATCATCTCCCTACAATTGAAGCACTACACATTACCTGCTTCTTTCTTTCTTTTGCAATCATGAGCATGTTGACCTTTTTCTCCACACTTATAACATGCTCCTTTCCATAATAAACATGTTACGGGATGTTTTTTTCCACATTTATTGTAGGATGGAAAATCCAAATTTCCCTTCTTCCCCTTTACTTTGTTTCCATTCTCATAATTCTCAACAACCATATTCTTCTCCTGCTTCCCTTTAAATTCATAAGACTTATAGAATTCTTTCTCTATCATGATGACACATTCAACTATATCTTCATAGGATTAGAATGTTTGGGAGACCAGTACCCTTATAAGGAATGGTTTTAATCCATCAAAGAACCAATCAATCTTACTTATTGGGTTGTATATGTAATTTTCATCATATCATGCTAACTTACTAAAGTTAGCCTCATAGTTTGTAACATTCTCATCCTGCTTTTTCCTGATACTTGGAAATTTACTTTCCATATCATCTCATTGATCACAACAAAAGTATATTTCTAGGAAAAGTTCTTTAAACTCCCTCTATTCCATATTTTCTACTTCTTCATCCTTCATTCAGTTTTGAATTAATAACCACCATTGAGCTGCATCTCATAATAGATGGAAAACTTCTATGATAAATTTTTCCTTTCATTACTCCATAAAGAAAGAAATATTTTCCCTAATCAACTTACCAATTCCTTAGCTAAAAATGGATTTTTATTCCCATTGAAAGATGGAGGTTGTTGTCTCATGAATCAGTTTACCATTGATCCTCCTCATTGTGGACCTGGGTACTCCATATGGGTAAGGTTTTTATTCATAACTTGAGTCAGTTGTCCCTGTACAGTTATAATCTATTCAACACCTATTAAATCACCAGCTATTCTATATTTATCTTACATAGGAGAGAAATCCCAATGTGGATTACGTGTGTTGATACAATTTCCATTCCTTCCGCTAGGCATCATTTCTAAATAATTACATACATAAGATTAGGTTATGAATCATAAATCATAATTCAAAACTAATAAAATACATAACATAAATTGAAAAATTTATGCATATCTAAACAATAATCATAAGAATGGTTTCATTGAGAAAATAGTTAATCATAAATCCCACATAATGTTTTGTAAATAAAATTTGAATTATCCTAAGCATATCCCCCAAGAGTGTTAAACTAGGTGGATAGTAAGCCAGTTGTCGTGTACCATGTTTCCTCGAGTCATGCTCATAACACCTTGTTAGAGTTTTCACCCCTAGATACATCTTTTCCAAAACCATGCCCCCTTTTAATATCCAGAAAGGGATGTATTTTCTTGGAATACCCACATAATCTCTATACTACCAAAATTATAGGATGTTTTTTTATACTTATCCTAAAAGTCTATATTTGGGAAATGTTCCCTAATCAAGGTTGTTTTCTAAATCTAGTTTCCATGGTTTGTACTAAACTTCCATCGATACAAATTATAACGCCCTAACCCCAATTTCTCAGATATTGAGAATTAGTTTATTACAGTTACATGATTATAAGGAATCATGCCTTGAAGGACTGATCAGTTTAGTAGCCTTATAAATACTAGATACAAAGATAAGTTCCATATAACATATTGAAATGAAATACAACATATTATCCCCTTTGAAAACATTCATAAACCTTAAATTATCCTTGCAGGTCAATCATAATATAGTTCTTAGCATCTTGGATAAAAATGAATCAAAAGAAAGGGGTGACCTCAGATGCTTAGTAAGGATAAAAAATATAATGGAATCTATCATAAATAAGAACAAAATTTTAAATAAAGTTATAAAAATAAAACATAAGACTTTTAAACATAATATTCAGAATAATATGGAAAGAATAAGTCAAATAATTCCATTTAAACCGTCTCATGAATATTATACTTGTGGAATAATCATATGTTGTAACTAACCATATAAAGAGGGAATACATATTGTAAGACATCTTAAACACACCATCAAGGCTTCGGCCAAGACACTATACATAATTGGATAAGACATTAGACAAAAACCAAACATAATTATCTCATGAGACCTACCGATGCATCAAGGGGCTATAGTAGGCCCCACCCAATACTTACAATGTCCAATGTATTCTTATTATGAAAGGGGTAAAACATAACCAACATAAACATTAATATTAAAACTAGCATATGAAATGTAAATACATAAAAAATAAGTTATGGATAATTTAAATATAGGACATCCAGATTCAAAAATATCATAAAAACTTCAATACAATATGTAATATTGTATCATAATATATTAACCTTAATTAAGAATAAAATCTAACAAATTCCATTTACCTATATTAAAGTGATCTAAAAAAATCATTAAAACTCTTTTAGAAATATTATTTTTTTAAATTGAAATCATTTGGAAGCCTGCATAATTATAAAAGAAGAAATTTCTTTTGAAAATAACCCTGTAATCTGGTAAGGTAAGATTATAAATTTTAAGTCATCATAACAGAAGAAAATAGCTGCTCGCTCAATATAAGTAAAAATACAATCTTCTCTTAATTTGTTGAAAATGTCATATATTACCTCGTTTGGAAAATGAAATAATGATTTCTTTCAAAATATTTTATAAAAATCTAAACATGGGTATAAATTAATTTCAACAATAGTATGGGAATATAAATATTTTTTTGAAATACAGTCATAAAAGATTTATGTGGATGATATGTATGTCCTAGTAAATACTTAAGTATAAACAATATTGGGTAATAATGATATTGTGAAATTAACCCTTAACTTGTACTTTTATTTAGGAGAGGGTGTGTTAAACTCTTCTATAATGGTTAATGTTTTATAATAAATTATAGCATGAACTTATACATTTTTATGATATCATATATGATCCACTTATCACATTTTGTTAATAATATTTTAGTATTATCATTATTTCAGGTGTTAACTACTTTGTTTTACTATGCATGTTTTGTTAAGTAAGTCATGCTTCTTATGCATAGGATCTATTCTATTCAAATATATAATGATATTAAGTTCATAAATATTATATTTACTTATCATATTATTTTTATAATCATTATTTAAGGGTTAATGTGCAGAATGAATCTCATCGCATTGTTCAGATGGTAGGTCCTACGTACTCACAGGAGATGATATCATTCACTTAATGGTTCAACGATATAGAACAAGATTGTATATAAATTATAAAGAATAATAATTATGTAATATTAATTATTTATTTCTATCATACACATCATTATACCCATCAAAATAATGTAATGTGGAATAACAAATTACACAATGACATGGAGGTGGTAAGTTGTGCGTAGACACATGGTGATATTATTATTAGTTGGATGGATAAAATGATGAAAATAGTTGTCCCATGATTATAATAACAAACTAGTATATGTATGATACTATATTTATTACTTTGGTGTGGAAACAATATATAAAGAGGAAGTAGAAGAAGAAACGGACTTTGAAAGAAGAGATAAAACGATCACCTCTTCTTTGGGTGTCTCCTTTTGATTTTCATAAAAGGACTCCTTATGAAATATTTATAACTAAATTGTGGCCTATAAGATTAATTGAGGGAATTTGGGAGGATATTTGGGTAGTTTTTGGCCGAGAAAAAGAGGTTGGGAGGTGTGAATAAAAGAGAAGAAGAAGTTCCCTTTTATATGAGAGGTGATGGGGCACGTTTGGAATGCCATGAAATATTAATTTATTATAAATTTATTTTCCGTTTTCAAAGGCTCTAAAGTGATTTATTTCTAGAACAAGATGCGTATGGATCAAAATAATATCAATAAATTTGTTTTAGACAAGTTTATGTCACAAATTTAACCTTATCTTTTGGATTTTACCCTTAGTTAAAAACATTAACTCTTACCATGTCTTATTGTATTTTCATAATATATGGTTACTATAGTTACTATAAAATGCCAAAAGAACTTAAATTAGGTAATTAATGAAAATTTTAACATTATATAAGTCGTTTTTTCAAATCATAGATTTTTAGGACCATTATATAATTTAATAGAATAATATTTGTTTTAAAAACCCATTTATGTCAGTTTTGACACTATTTAGTAATTTATTTTTGTTAAAGTCATAAAAAATTAATTACATATAACTAAAGGAATTAAATAAAATATAACATGTCATAATAATTTATAAAATTATTTTATGGAATAAAAACATCCAAATAACATTTATTTTAATATCTTTAATATCATTTTTGATTCCTTCATTAATGCGAAAAACACTACATCATTATTGTGTCATAAATAAATTTTATTATTTAATGTCTAAAAATTACCAATAAAATACTATTATGTAGAAAATATTTTTATATTTACAATGAATATTTATATTTGAATATATAATTTATATAAAAAAAATTAATATTTTTTAGTTAATAGATACATGTTTATGTTATATTTCCCTTTACTTTAAATTAAATGTTATAAAATGTCATTTTCACACCCAAGTGGCTCCCAAATTCAAAAAGTTCTACCTAAGGATGATAATGGTCAGGAAACTATCATAAAATGGGATTAGGACTCGTTTTTTAGTAGTTTTATTTTATTATAATATTATTTTTTCCCCTATTTACCTAATTTACCCTTTGACCATGGAAAATAAAAATAATTACTGAAGTAACTATTCATAATTTCAAAAAATAAAAGGTTCTTATTTAAAAAATTTGGAAAATATGGTTTTAATATGGAATACATTTTTCCAATTTTAAAACACAAAATTGGTATAAATTAATTTAACATTAATTTTTGTTGTCAAAACTAGAAAGCGAGTTTTTAAGAAGTAAAAACTGTCAAAAGATTGAAGTGTGTTTATGCTCAATTTAAATGTAAAATTAATTCCAATGACCAAAATTATATTAAATGATAAAAATATTATCTAATTATACTTTTAAAACACTCTAATATATAATTTAACACTAAATTATTTCGATTTAAAATTTTTTTTCAATTAAAATTTAATATTTTTCATTATTCATTAGAATATGAAAGTTATCAGAAAAGTACAAAAAAATCAACCTAAGATAATTTTGATATTATGAATTCAAAAATGAAGTTCATTTTTTAAAAAAATGTTTATAAAATTTCAAAATGTAGTTAATAATTTTCATAACTATTTTTTAAACAGCTGGTTTGATAGGTGGTGGTGTGATCGAACTCAACGTTACGTACAACACGTACTATTAGATTATTTAAAAAGTAATCATACCATAAAATCATGGGGAATTACAACACTACCATTGACCAAAATCTATAAGATATTATATGAGGAGTATGAACCATAATACTTGTGCTCGGTTCATTTTCGAAAGATTATAGAGTTGTTTTATGGAGGGATGACAATGGTTGAGTACGCAGCGAGGTTCATAGACCTTACACGGTACACCATATACATGATCTGGGATGTCTATGTCTAAGAATTTAGTTTTGAGTAGGGACTCTATAGATATACCCATGCTAACATGGTTCCCTTCTACATCAACACATATTCTGGGGTGTTGTAGTGGGCACTAATGATAGAGAACTTACTATCAGAGGGACTCCTGTTATCGAGAGCTGAAAATGTGTGTTAGAGGGTCGAGTCATCCACAACAGCTAGAAGGATCCATAACATGAGATATCAAAGTAGGATTCCACCCCATTATCAAAATCAAGAGCATGATCAGGGGAATCACAAAGGGATAGGGAATCCTTGATAGGGTTAGTGTTATTCTTATTACAGGTGAGGTCCCATAGTGCGAGATTTCCCAACTTGACGTGCTAAGGGGAACATGTAGATTGTTGACCAACCACTGTAGCATAGGGAACACCCATTTCGGGGATCTACTAGGTGAGGGTAGGGTAGTACCCAAGTAGTGGAAGCTATAATATTTTGTGGATATATGGGAGGTGGAATATGCAATTAATTCCTTACACCACCACCACTCGGCTACCCACACCAGGCTTAGAGAGCTTCCAGCTGGGGTCATGGGTAGCTGCAGGCTTTGAAGGCCTATGTCCCCACGACACATGAGATGATTAGAGGTATGATCTATGTTTATTATACTATTTATTCAATATTTATATACATATGTACCTATAATTACTTCATATTTATACTTCTAGTGTGATTGCTAGAGCTCCCAATTGATGTGCTTTCCCAACATCTTTTTCTTGAGGTTGATACATGGAAATATTCTTATATATATTTTATCTTCTAGTAGTGAGAGATATAATTTAGTGGAGAGGGGTTCACATGGGACTTTTTCATCTTCATGATAGAACCCTATGAGATCATCATGGGTATGGATTGTCTTTCCAGGGTCCAAGAACAGATTGAATATCACTAAAGATGAGTCAGATACCTTTCCACTAATGGGATGTGATTCAAATTTATGGGTGAGAGAGAATATGTGGTAGGATGAGTGGAAAGTATGAGTAGGTTGATACATCCCATTACCCATCAATTGGTGATTATATCCCTTAGTGTAGGAATATCTTCAAACATTTGTATTCCTTCAGTTGTGGAGGATTATATGTTTGTCTTCCCCAATGATGTTATGGGACTACCTTTGAAGAAGGAGATGTGGTTTTGTATCATCTTAAATCTATGGACCACTTTGATATCTTTTTCAAAATATCATATGGCCTCTATTGAACTTTGAGATATGTGGTTTTAGTTAGAGGAACTTGGAGATAATGGTTTCATCAGACACAATGTGTCCCCCCCCAGGGAGCTCTATTTTTTGTTAAAAAGGTGGATGTGAGCTTGTCATATTTCATGGATTAATCACCATATAAAATAGAATATAATAAAAAATAAGTAACACCTTGTTAATGATTGATGACATCTTGAACCAGTTATGATGTACATGATTCTTCTTGATGATCTATCTCAGGTACAATAACAACCGATTGAGGGTTCATGAGGTTGATATTCCAAAGATGTCATTTTGATGCCACTAAGGAAACTTTGAGTTATTAGTGGTGCACTTTTGTGAGAAAAATTATCCCAATGTTATGGATTTTATGAACTATGTATTCAATCTATACATGGACTAGTTTATGGTCACCTTCATCAACTACATACTTATCTACTCTGCATTAATGGAGGGATGTGTAGATCACCTGTGGTTAGTTCTATATTTTCTTTTAGATCACTAGATTTATAGAGAGCTCTCAAGTATCCAGTTCTATATTCATTTGGTTAACTTTATGGGGCATGTGATTTTTGAGCATGGATTAGTTTTTGACAAAATGAATATCTATTTAGTTCTTTCATGGGAGCCACCCAAAACCGTGTGAAAGGTGCAAATCTTTCTTGGTTTGTTGGGGTACTACAAATGTTTATGGAAGACTTCCCTAAGATTTAAGCCCGAATTTGACTTCCTTGATGAAGAAAGGGCAGTCATTTCTCTAGGATGAGAAATATAATAGGTAATTATATGATTTTAGGATGATATTAATGAGTGATCCTATTTTGATACCATTGGAGGAGGGTGTGGAATACATAGTGTATTATGATGCCTCAGGATATGGGCCAGACTATGTGTTAATGCAGTGACAAGTAGTTATCAATTACGGGTCGAGTTAGTTGAAACCCCATGAGAAGAACTACGTGACTAAGGAATTATAATTTTCAGTGATAGTATTCTCCCTTAGGATGTGGATGCATAATCTTTTGGGATAGGAATTCATGGTTTAATCAGACCATCAGAGTCATAAGTATGTCTTCACGTAGAGAGACTTGAACCTGAGATAACAATGATGGTTATAGTTCCTGAAGGAGGATAAATTCGAGATATTTTATAATCTAGGGAAGGAAAATGTGTTAATAGATTCCCTTAGTTGGAAGTCACCATCTCACTTGGTGCAGGAGGCCTCTAAGAAGTTTTCCTCTCTATAATAGACCCTGGTGGAGGAGGAGGGTATAACCTTTATTCCGTCGATGGTGTTGAATCATCTACTTCTTGATCATATGATAGAGTCCTAGCTAGTATACATTGACTATGAGGTCTTACATGACCATATATCCATAGGGGATTCACCATATGAATATTATAAAGGAGGTAATCATGTCATCTTTTTTTAGGAACAGATGGTGGTTCTAGTCATGATGTAGGAGGAAGTGATGAGAGAGTTCCACACTTCTCCCCTAGCTATAAATATCAGTGTGGGGAAGATGTACAAAGAACATAAACAATAGTTTTTGTGGTTTGGAAAGAGATTTAGTGAAGCTAAGTTCATCTCTTGGTGCCTCACCTGTCAGTTGGTGATGGCTAACTACTAGGTTTCAGAAGGTTTTTTACAGCCCTAGGAGATCAAAGAGTGGAAGTGAGATGGAAAATCCAATGAATTTTTTATAGTTATTCCATGAATAGTGAAGGGATATGATTCCATATGGGTGATTATTGACTAATTCATGATGTCAACACACTTCCTTGCTATCAGGGAGAAGAGTTTAGAGGAGATTTTGGGGCAGTTGTATGTATGGGATATCATTCGCCTTCATGGGGTACCCACAATGATTGTCTCTGACTGTCACATGAGGTTTACATCATGATTGTCGAGAGGATTTCATGGGGAATTTAGGAACCATATGAGGATGAGTACAACGTTTCACCCCATGAAGATGAATAGGCCCAGCACACTATCCATGGGATGGAGGATATGTCGAGGGCTTCCATGTTAGACTTTGGTTGGTGTTAGGAGAATCCCCTTATCATGGTAGAGTTTGTGTACAAAAACATATACCACTCTACCATTAACATGACACATTTTGAGGCCCCATATATGAGACCTTATGGGTCACCCTTGTATTCGACATAGATTTGAGAAAAATCTATTTTTGGTCCCAAATTGAAATTATATGTTATAAATGAATTTAAATAATATTAAATGGTTTTCTATATTTTTTTTCTAGATGCGAGGACTATTCATTAGATAAAATGTCAATGATACCCTTTTAGATTATTTTTGGGTTTTTTCGATCATCCTGAACTAATTTTGATTTATTAATTAATATTATGTGTATATACTAGTTACAAAACATTAAATAAGACATAATAAATATATTATAATCTATTTTAACCAAAAAAATGGTCTTATAACCATCCTTTAATGAGTTAATGGAAATTTAAAACTCATCATCCTTGAATGCGATAAAAAAAACATCATAGATGATGTTTTCATTTTTTTATAACAAAATGGGAGGGGAAAATAAATGATCATGGTTTATTACATTAACATAATAAAATTATAGTATATATTAGATAATCGAGTTGTCATTCCAATTGGATAAGGGGAGGCGAGGAGGTAATAATAAAATAAAATAAATTTAAATAGAATTAAAATAAAAGGAAAGAGGTTTTTACCTCTTGAATTCTTCTCCTTGAGAACCTCATTAGTGGAATTGGGTTTAGATTTTTTATGAGACCAAAGGCTCATGGAAATGCGAAAGATACTTGGTAAGAGTATTGGGTATAATTTTGATAGGTTTAAAGGCTATTGAGATGTGAGGAAAAGAGTTTGTGAGGGGTGGTATTTATAATGGAGGAGAGGGGTGTTTTTTTATTAATTTGTTTATTATTTTGGATCAAGAATATGAATAGTATAGATTATTGTTAATAAATACTGTAGATATTACATGTTAATGTGAACCAATGGTTCTTACATAATCTATACATCAACCATGACTCAATAATTTATGTATTTAGCTTATACAGTAAATTACTGTATTTCACTATTCACAAAAAATCAACTATTTTTGAAAAATCTAAAAAATTCACCCGAACCATTTTTTATGTGTATAATTAAAAAATGGAATTAATTTTAGGAAAATAATTTTATAAATATAATAAATTTAATTTTCAATTAAAATACTAATTTATTTGAAAAATCCCAATTATAATATTATAAATGATTTTTTAACATTTTGAAAAATTAATTATGGTCTCATATAATTATCTTATAACAATATAAAAAAAAATATTAATATGAATCTATATTATAAAAAAAATTATTTTAATTCATTATATTAATTTTAAAATTTGAAATAAAAACTTATGTGTCACAAAAATACTAATACTTAATTTTTCATTTTTAAAAAAATTATTTGCTTATTTCTCGAAATAAATATATCATATTTTCATTTATAAGATTCAAAAATTTAATTTATACTTTCATAGGTGAGCTTACTATTCTATTGGATGGGTTACCATTCTTAAGTTCTATATTAACATTCTAAAGGGCAAGTTGCTATTCAATTGGTTTTGGTTCATTAATTTTTGAAAAATCCAATTATTTTAGTCATTATTCATTTATAATGTTGTTATTATTATCTCTATTTTATTTTATGTTATTTACACCATATTACATAATTATTGGAAGAAAATATCATTGATATAATTCTAGGTCATTACATTCTTCACCTTCTTGAAATTTCACCCTCGAATTTTCATTTTACAAACTAATCAGAAAAATGGTAAGAATAATTATCCTTTAATTCATCCTACAATTCCCATGTTTCCTCTTTGTATTTATTGTTCCTCCATAGTAATTTGACCTGGTGAGTGGGTATGATCGAGATCTTCTCTACAAGGACTACCAAATGCAACCGTAGCTCCTAGAGATCATTTGTGGCCAATACTATTCAATAGAATATATTAGAGAGGTCCATGGATGAATGTTGATACAAAACAACATCTCCTCCATGGTGGTATTCCCAAAATTTCCTCGATGTAGACGTTCATATAAACCATCACAACTAATGTAATACATATTGTAGAAGGACCTACAACACTAATATATATTCTCTCCAAATTATGGGTGATGGATGAAGCATCCTTCTTGTAGAACGTGCTCGTCCCTCCATGAGGCATGTCTCCCATAATGGTGATTCTCATCCTATTAGTGTGAAGTCATATGACTCACCTACAATTATAGTCAATATGTACTCATAAAATGGACAACCAATCCAAACCATATATTACATAACAGGTTTCCATCGTGACAAACAAAAGGTCCCATGTGAACCTCTCTCTTCAAAGAGATAGCTCATACTACAGACATATAAAAGATAGAGTTAAATTGTTCCCTATAGTAATCTCAAGAGGAATATGTTCAGATAGTTCCTCCACTGAGATCTCTAGATCTTGAACTTGGAGTATATAAATTAATTAATTAATATAACCCAATACTAGTAACATTTTGTAATCATTCAAGAACACATATATCACACCACAGATCATCATGTGCATTGTGGGGTCATAAACCTCAACATCCTCCAGCCATTTTCATCCTTGACCACCTGCTCCCTAAACCGGATGTGGGCATCCTAGTGGTGTTAGTGGAAGTATCTCATAACATCCCCTCCCTACCAATAGAACCTCGTATTATTCAACCAGCTTAGCCTCCTTGAGGACCAACCTTTCCTCACCTCAGATATCCCTAAACGCAGTACTTCATTTATCTTGGTGTTCTATTAGAAATATGCACATTATCCTCTGTGCATATAGTCGGGATTTAATTCTCTATGTGACCAAACAGTTCATAATCAAAGAACAACCCCTATATGGTTTTCTCTATCCTTCTTCTACACAACCACACATCTATGTCTGATCGTGATAAGATCTCCTACACTAAGATCCTACCGACTGGCACCTTCTAATTGCTACATAAAACTAAGATCTACAACACACTCTAACAACTACTTCTACCTAGTGTAACTGTGATTTAACACTCTCTTTCAATATAGGATGATCTGGAACCACATTATAGGTGGGAATGAACAAGGGAACTACACTGGAATGAGTCTCTTTTTAGAGTCACTACTAAAGATATTGTGCTCTAATTTTTATATACTGAATCTTATCAAGGGAGTATTGTGTAAGGTCTTCAAACCTCACAACATACTCAAGATATTGTGATCTAATTTAACAACTCCTTCTACCTTGTGTACCTATGATTTAACACTCTATTTCAATATATAATGATCTGGCACCACATTATAGGGGGGAATGAACAAGGGTACTACACTTGAATGGGTCTCTTTTTAGAGTCACTACTAAAGATATTGTGATCTAATTTATATATACTGAATCTTATCAAGGGAGTATTGTGTAAGGTCTTCAAACCTCACAACATACTCATACCATTCATCTACCCCTCCTACAGCTCTAGAATATCCTAAATTAAATTTAATCATGAAATATGAGGGGTAGTACTCATTATGGAACAGATACTAGAAGTTGGGTCATGAGAATTTTGTCTCATCATGCATCTGGGTAATAAGACCCCAGCAGTGCACAACTTCTCCATGGAATTGCTCAGTTTACAACACAACCACCTGATTCATTGATGTATTTTTGAGTCTGATGACATAGACCATTGACTCTAGCCAATCATCTGCCACCAATGGATCTAGTAAACTATGGAACCATAACAGCCTCTGGAACTGATACTCATGGGGTGTTCTAACCTTGTGCACATCCTAAACTATCTCTACTAGGATGGTCTACTTCTTAAAAGGTGGAGTTTCTACAACCTACCCTCATTGAGGATGAAGCTCATGGTATGGGGCATGAATTGAGGCCTCTTCGCTCATTGGATTGTCATCATGATCCAAAAAAGTTATCTTGATCGATATTCATTGTGGAGGAATCCAACAATTTTAATGAAGATGTACCCTGGGAAATGGGAATACACACACACACACATATATATATATATTAATAATGGAGAGTAGAATATAGAATGAAAGTCAAAGAATCAATCCAATATGATGAAAGTACCATTGATCCATGCAACCATTTTCTTAGTATACTAATTCAATGAGTACTGGTAGTCAAGGTCCTGGTGGATGGATATGTCGATCCCTAGTACCATCACTGGATTTCTTGGATTGAGAGCCACACTCGAGACACTTTGACACTATTTCACTAATCCCTACAAAATAATTGCCCTGGGAAAACTCTATGAAATGTGTTAAGTAATGAACTAAAATAATACCAATCAATAATTACCTGACCCTAAACAGTGCTCAAGATGTAAATACCCCAAGCCCGCCTCCATATGGAAGGGTTTGGTGAGAAGTGCTAAAAAGAATAACCTAAATGAGAGGTCGTTTCCTAAATTACTTGTATATATACACCAAACCATCACAATGAAGCAGTGGAGAGGAATAGTGATAATATAATTCAATAGCTAGAATTTAAGCTGAGCATGAATAACTACTAGGTTGTACCAGAGTACGACCATTTAAACTGAAAATAGGGAAATAATACATGCCCACCCATAAATATATCCCATCATGAGAATAACTAGAAATTAAAATGCTTCTGGAGCCCATATCTTGATCTCCATGATACAACCACCATATTAAATCCACATCAAACAACTTCCCAAAGCTCATATGAATTCATCATCAACCTATCCATTATCTGCATAGGACATAACATGTTTGGGAATGTGCATTGCACATGTGAGTACAAAAATAACCAGTTGAAAAATCTGAATCATAAGGGTGGAGAATCTAGAGATAAAATATGAATTGAAAGATAGTAGATTTTAAAAAGGATAGAGATCAAGCATATGAATGATAAAGAGTAACATCATCAAATAATAAGAGCCTCAACATGCTGTGTAGATGTACTACACAATGATTATTTTCAACACATTGTAAGAGAGTGTACTCATCCTACGATGAGTATTTAAACATGAATAGAACATGGAATACCCTACAAATCTTTACAACCAATAGAATGGGATTATCTAAATTCAATGGTATGGATATAGATGTGTGTGTATATATATTATTAGTAAATGAATCTTTAATGATAGAGTTATGGGATATACATCTCATAGCCCATCCTAGGAAAAGAGTCTCCAATAGTTCTACATGTCCAACATTGATTCCCAGCATATCGCATGTCTACCCAATAGAAACCATCCATGTCATCCATGCCTCTTCACTATTGCATATATTTGAAGGGTTAAAATCTCTAGGTAGAGGACCCTTTCCCTAGTACAATAAGAGGTTTCCTCTAAGTGGATATATAGAGGACTCATACCATATTCTGATGGGATGTATCCAATTTAATAATAAATTATGTCTCATGCCTAGCCTAGTGGGAGGTTTTACACTGATGGTAAAGGATCCATGCCCATCCCAGTTGGAGGGTTCCACTTGAGATGTCAATAGAGGATCTATACCATATTCAAAAATTATGGTTCTACTCTAATGGTTAGAGAATCATTCCTAAAACAACTAGATTCTTCCACTAAAAGAGTTTGTGGATGATCCATGTACAACCTGACTAGAGGGTTCCACTCTAGTCATCATGGACCCATGCCCTACTCAGCTAGTGGGTTCCACTCTGAATGCCTCTAGTGATCCTGGGTTGTCACTTCCTTTGTCAGGCATCACCTAAATAAGAATCATCCCTAAAAATCTAACATTTTACATAAAAAGAAATAAAATAGGGAGCTATCATGTTATACCTGAAAAAACACTCTGGATATGATACTCATGGTCCAAAATATATTCCAAAAGGAAGGATATATGACTGATTGGTGTTTCCTTTATAGGAACCAAGGGGAAAATAGAGTGTGGGGATCCACAAAGATTTTGGTTCCACTCCATCACGTGAACATTTCCATGGTGTTACACAAATTACCAATTATGTAGGGATACATATACTGAAAGGGTTCTACATGGGTTTCCCATGCCACACAGGGTCCCGCCCAAGCTATTGGCCATGTCTGTGTACTCAATTCATGTCTGTGTAGATTAAAGCATGGAATTCTTGGCCATTAATGTTCTCATGTACTCTTAGTGAAAGCACGAAGTCTACCAATAAAATATCACATAGTATTTGGTGGCCCCACATGGTGTGTGATACATATAAATAACTGAAAACCTATCCATGACAACCAAGGAATGGCACACTGTGTGTTCTTTGAACTACACAGTGTGTAGTTGAGAATTTTATAAAATATAAAATATGTTATCTATACACCAGATTTTGTCATATTCCTTTTATTTTGGATTCTACTCTACTCGATATTAGTGGACCTATATCTAGATGGAATATTACATCCATCCAGTGGCTGTAAAAAATCCTAATGCTTTGTACACACCCTCTTTCACTGTTCAAGATCGGGTCTTTCAGTCATTGTGTATTTGATTTTTGATCATCAAAATGATCACCCAAAACAGATAATCATCCAAAAATATATCCCTAATTTTTTATTTATCCCTCGCATGTAATTCTTCAATTAATCTGGCAGTCCGTTCAGGCTTAGTACCACCCAAAAATGTCAAACCAGCACCGCAGGGGAACACCAGTGAAGAATGTGAAGGAATTGTGGGAGGAAGGAATTATAACAGAGGTTCATAGATAGATACCAAGAATTTTTGGACATTAAACAAGAATGGAAATATCTTGGGTTAAAACAATTTCATAAATAATTAAACTATTACATATGTGAATGCTACGGTTCATCAATTGGTACAAATCATAAATAGGATGATTCTGCTTTGTCAATTTCAGGAAAACAATTGAAATACATGAATTGATGAGTCATACATAGATATTCGCTCGTCAATCATAAGATAATGTTCCCACCAACGATTTAAGGAAGTCATTGTCATTGTTATAGCTACATGTTTCCAAATACAGACATTCGTTGTCATCGGAAGTTGATTCTCCAACATAATGGGAGGAGGAGGATTCAATCAAATGTCTCAGGTTTACAAGGCTAACCATGGGAAAATATAAATAGAGTTATTATTAAAGAGTATGATTAGGTTTAAATAATAAATAAATTTATTTAATTTAATTATTTATCTCATGAAGATACCACCAATGTGAGAGATATACAAATATCTCACATCGACTTATTTTTGGTTGCACCTAGGGTAAACTTCATGTTCCGGGCTCAATTATGGATTCAATTTTCCAATATTATATTCCATTACATATTTATCACATTTTATATAATAAAATAGATGCTTGTAATTAATAATATGGTTAATATTTTTATAAATATAATTCCAAGCACACCGAGTCTCGGAATCGCAGGTGGTCTTAGCTCTTGGATATGGTAATATATTTAGAATTATTTATCAGTATTTCAAGTAAAAACTAGGAATCTATAAAAAATTCACTCAATTGTTTATATTACATGAAATGTTTAGTAATCCATGATTTCATAGTATGTTATCTCACTAAAATAATTCAATATCTTGTGGTAAACGCAACACCGAGTTCGAGCGCACCACAACTTACCACATTAACAGTTCAAAAAATGGTTATGAACAGTATTAACTAAATTTTGAATCTTAAAAACACTATATAATTTTAACATCCATATAATATGTTTCTTAGACCTAATATAAGAGGAAATTGATTTTTCAGATAAAATAAGTATTTTTCAAAAAATGAAATTTTACGGCCTTTTAATGGAGAACCCTTTTTAAAACCAATATTTTACACTTTTATGTATTCAATTTAATGAAATTTAATTCTTATTTAGAATCAAGACATAAAAATTTAATTTGGAAAATTTTTTGGTACTTTTCTGCTAATTTTCATATTTTGACGAATAGTGAAAAATAATATGTTTTAATTGAAAACAACGTTTTTAATCGAAATAATTTATAGTGTTAAATTATGAATTTTATAGGTTTTTAAGTATAATTAGATTATATTTTTATCATTTAATGCAATGTAGGTAATCATAATTAATTTCACATTTAAATTTGACATAACCACTTGTCAATCTTTTGTTAGTTTTTACTTTTTAAAAACCAGCCTTTTGGTTTTGACAACAAGAATTAATTTTAAATTAATAAATTAAACTTATATGTTTTTAATTTTAAAAAATAGACTTAATTTTTGAATTTGTAATAACAAAATTATCTTACGGTAAATTTTTGGTTTTTTTCTGAAAACATTCTATTTTTGATGAATAGTGAAAAACACTACGTTATTATATAAAATAGATTTTTAATTTAAATAATTAGTTATTTTATTTTAATTTATTTTAGGTAAAAATATAAACATAATATATATATATGTTCAATGTAATTCATTGGATTCATTTTATAATATTTTTATATATATATAATTTTATTGAACATTTTACCGTCTTTTACCCACCTTCTAGGAGCATTTGCAAATTTATATAAAACTTAATTTTACTACTTCTGTGAGTTGAATTTCAAAAATCCAAGAGGAACAGTTAATATTAGTATGTAAAATGTGGTTCAATAAGATTAAAATAATTTTGGTGAATAGTAACTTTTGACTTTTATTTACCATGGTTATAAGTAAATAGGGCAACTAAGGGTACAAATGATATCATAATTACCCTAACACATGTCCTAATTCTATTGGATAAGTATAATTCGACCAAAAACAATCATAGGAATAAAATATGATCCTATGTGGTCCACTTGAATTAGATTAGGACATTTATTATTATTTTATTTAAGGAAGAATTAAAAGAGTTAAATTCAATGTTTAATAACTAAACCATTTTTAATATACGGTTATACATAATATAAATTTGACTATAAATATTCTTTAGAAAGCTAAAAATATTTCCTACGTAATTATATTTTATTTATAATTTTTAGACATTAAATAATTTAATTTATTTATGACACAATAATGATCAGTAATTACCTTAATAATGAAATATTAAAATAATTGATATTATAAATATCCAAATAAATGAAATTTCATAATTTTGAAGAATTAAACTAATTTTCAAGGTTAATATTACTTTTTAGGATTTAACATAATAATTTAGTTATAATAAATAAAGTTTTTAGTACTTTAAAAAAATGGTTTATTAAATAATGTCAAAATTGACATAATTGAGTTTTTGAAACTAATACTATATTATTGGTTGACATAATATTTCAAAAAATATAAGGTTAGGCCAAAGGGCCTTAATAATAATATATACATCATTAATTAACCTATTGGGGTTCTCTTGGAAGTTTATAGTAAGTTTATTAACCATATAATATAAAAATACAAAGAGACATGGTAATTGTCAAACTATTTAACTAAGAGTTAAATAAAAATGATAAGGTTAATTTGATGAACTAAACCTATCTAAAACCTATTGGTTGAGAGGTTTTAGACCCATACTAACCTTATCCTTAATATAATTCATTTTGGAGACATTATAAACCGAAAATGATATTATTATATAATAATATTTCAAGCTTTTCCTAAAAGTGGCCCTCGCCTCTCTTATAAAAGGGAACTTCACCGTCTCTTACATTCACACTTCCAAAGACTTTTGGTTCTGCCAAACCCTTTCCAAATATCCTCCCAACTTTCTCCCTTAATCCTAGAGGAATTCCTTTGGTCATAAAGCCAACCTAATGATCCCTTTTGATCAAATCAAGAGGAAGAACCCAAAGAAGAGGTAAATATTTCATCACCTCTTTCAAGTTCATTTCTTCTTCCACTTCCTATTTCTTTGTTGTTTCCATTATAAAATAAAAACTCCAGTATCTTATATATACTATGATTTTATTATAAAAATGGTACAACCATATTTATTATTCTATCCATCCTCTAAATAACAAAGTCACCATACATCCGTACGTACGGCTTACCGTCTCCACGTCGTGGTGTAGTTTGTTATTCAAACACTTCATTATTTTAATGGATATAATAATGAGTATAACTTATGTAAATAATAGTTATAACATTTTAATGATTATTAATATATGATATAACATCCAATTACATACGATTTGACCATCAATATAATGATATTGTCGCTCGTGCGTACGTACAAATTACAGTCTCCACGATGCGATAAGATTCATTTCCACGTTCACCATTCAATGATGATTATAAAAATATTTATCATTAACATGTATGTAATATATGACATAATAGTGATACTGGATATATATATATATATGTACTTACATATATCTCATTCAATTAGTTCCCTTCAATACGATATAAAAACGAAAATAATGTTTACGCGTACGTACAACCTACCGTCTCCATAAATGGTGTTTTCCAGTTAATATATATGTCTATTATACATATTTTTATTCTAAATATATATTATTTTTTATATTATTTATGTATTTATATTATGATCTAAGTGATACAATCTAGAGTAACAAGTTAAAACATGTATGATAAAGAAAGCAATTATTAGCTGAAATGTCAATTTAACATGGAAATTATTATTAAATGGGTAGTATAAAGTCATAAATGAATCATGTATTATATCATAAAAATTAATATGGTTTTGTTATAATTTAATAACATACTATGGTATTTATAAAAGAGGGTGAATGTATGATTGACTAAAGAAAATTACAGTGTAAGGGTTAATTTCCCAATCTCTTTATTATCTGAGGTTGTTTTTACCTAAGTATCTACTGGGACATATTTATTAACCATTTCCATGTTTCATAAAAGAGTTTTCAATGGGATTATTTTAAGGGTATTTTTACTAAAACATCATTTTAAATGTTTTGATGATTTATTCTTCTAAACCATTCTCATTAATGTCTATGTTTTCAAAATGGTTTTAAGGATTTATTTTTATGGACATGAATGTTTTAAAATGTTAATTCCTTTAAAAAGTTTCAATTTTCCATGGGACACTTTTATTCAAAACTATCTTTTAAATGAATTACTTTATAAATTGTGTGACTTTTAAATGCATTTATGAAAAATGGATATTTCTCTCAAATATTTTTACAAATCATTTTCATTTATATCAACATCCCTTTATTGATTTTAAACTTATTTGAAGTTGATTTATAATGATACAAATCTTCCACATTTTATTGAAGGTTTTGTGATATGTTTGATTGTGGATGTGTTATATTTATAGAATTCATGGTTTTTGGATAATGTATTGACATTTATTATGCTAGTGTTAATAAGAATGTTTATGTTATGTGTAAACCGTTCCATATGAGGAATGCATTAGACTTAGTAAGTGACGAGTGGAGTCTGCTATTGCTTATCGATGTGTCAGTAGGTCTCATGAGACAAACTAGTGTCTTGGAACAAGGCCTTGACACAATATTATTTATAGTCATGGAAAAAGGCCTTGAATATGTGGTTATGAAGTCTGTCATTATGCATTCCATCATTAAAAAAGTGGCTATTGATATGCATGTGATTATTCGACTAGTAGAATATCCATTTGAATAAGTAAATGGAATTATTTGATTTTAACTTGGCCATATTATGCTGATGTTTAAGTTTAAAAGGATTTTTTTACTCTAATAAATTTCCTTAAATGTTTATGCTTATTTATGAAGGTTTCTGCTATATTGTTATCCTTACTGATCATCTGAGCTCACCCATTTCTATGTTTTATTTTTCCCAGGCTGTGAAGATGTATTTTATGATTAATAAGTAGGGTTAAGCTAAGGGATTAATGTAATTATAAAAGGATAATTTATGTTGTGTTTTATTTTCTAATGTGTAATGTAATTTTCATGTGTCTAATCTAATTTCTAAGACTGCTAAATTTATTGGTCTTTCGGGACTTGATTCCTTGTAATCTTGTCAATGTATTAAAATAATGCACAGAATTCCATAACTAGGGTCGAGGCATCACAGTTGGAATCAGAGGAAGTTAAGCAGTATCCTTGGAAACTATATTTAAAAAAACTTTGATTAGAGAACACTAACCTAAGATAGACTTTGAGGAATATTATAAATGAACTTCCTAGAAATTGGTACTGTAGATATTTTGTGAGTTTTCCAAGCAATGCATCTCTGTTTGGATACGAGCAGGTAGAGGCAGCTCTGGCACATATATACCTAGGTGTAAAACCTAAAAATACCGCTTTGAGATAGGCTTGAATGAGAACTGGTGCATGACAGTGGGCCTTGCTGCACTCTTGGTTACAACACTCCCAGGGGATATGTTTAGGATAATTCTTGTTTTCATTACAAATGACTATGAAGGGTTTAAGATTATATACCTTCTCAAAGATTTTTTTTTATGATTATGGATTATATCCATGAACTATTAAATTTATGTTAACATATTTACAAGTTTAGAATTATGCATTGTGATTCATAAACTAACCTAGTGTATGCCATTGTTTAGAAATGGTGCCAAGTAGATGGAATGATACCTCCAACAATACGAATGATCCAAAGACTAAGAAATATCAAATCTTTCATGGTGTTAAGACAACATTCAGAAAGGAAATAGTATCCCACGTATTGTCATCATATGAAAAATAGTATCATGTGTTAATAAGATAATTAAATAATTCTCATAGTCCTATGACTTTGAAGGGAAGCCAGAGAAGAAAAGGATGGTAGGAAGAACTATAGATAAAGGAAATAATGGAAAGAAAGATTTTCCTATATGTGATAATTGAGGAAAGAATCACCTTGGTAAATGATTAAAGGAAATGGGGAGTTTGTTATAAGTGTGGAGAAAAAGGACACCAAGTACGTGATTTCAAGGGTACGAAAAAGGATTCAAATGTACAATGATTCATATGCAAGGAGTTGGGACACTATGCGAATCAATTTCCAAATCATTATAGTATACCCCAATTGCTTCTATTTGATAATAATCAAGTTATGATACTACTGAACATAAAGAGGAATGATTAAGAGTTCTTATGTTGTCATTAAAGTATTTTTCCATTATAGTATTGTATTAATTATGTATATGTTATTAGAATTATAGAGTATATAAGGATTTTACTGCAGTACTATTTTATTATGAACTTGAGATTAGTGGAAACAAAAAAAGTGACTCAAGGGAAAGTTAAAATTCTTAGAAAATACATGGTTGAAGGAAAGACAAAACATTAATATGGTCTTGATATTGAGGTATTGATTTTGGAATAAGAGATGATAGATTTGGATAAATTATATTGGATATTATTGATATCCTTGGAACCGATTAATCGTTTGTTTATTCCACCACTGTTGGAGTTTAAAACACTTTTGGATATAAGGAGTATATCCAGTATTCTATAAGGAATAAGGGAGAATGAATGTAATCAATATGGTTATTTTATAATTCTGAGTGTTACCATGTTTTAAAAGAATAAATGATAAAGGTATTCATAGGTTATTACGTGGCAAAAATGATCTTCATTGTGGTTACCTTCCTTATAAATTTTGGACTATGGGTTTGGATCGAAGTATTTTGGATAAGTATAATGGTTAGAATCGATTAAGTTTGACATTGGATACTATTGTTAAGGTTAAATCATTTCTTGAGAATTTTTTTGGATTATCATAAAAAGGACAAATAGGAGGTCAGACGATAACCTGTTGCGTCCGGTAAGGCCACAAGAATTGAACCCGCAACGGAAGGGTGTCAGGGTACATCACCTACTACTAGACTACGTGATGTCCTAGTTTGTATAATGTAGTTTTTTTTATATATTCTGACATATCAATTATAAATTCATTATTTTTGGAAACCTATACGATTAGGATAAATAGAGTACTTTGGAATTCTATTATCTTTTGAAGTGAAAGAAGAGTTTGTGGTAGGAATTAGTTGAAGGATGAAACTGTACATGTCAAGTATGTATATATATATATATCCACTTATTCTATGAATAAATTAATTCTTAAACTTTAGGTAAGAGATATTAGAACAAAAAATTTGTTACCCAAATACACTATGTTTTGTTGAACCGATGATATTTTACATCATCAAAGATTGATTGCTTTGAGGCCATAAATTTTACACTTGTTTGTGATTGATGACCTCAAAAACTCCATATAAATATTTATATTTTTCCTCTAATTATGAATCCTTAATTAACACCAATGTTATCTTAATCGAGATCATAATTTTCTGGTTAATTTTTTATTTCCCTTTCCCTCTTAATAAGAATAAATTTTATTTACCCAATTTCTGATGTGGGTTTTCCACAAAGGTAATTTTCTATTTTTAACCATTTATTTTTTATGAAAATTTTCAAATTTTGAGGGAGCAATTTATTGAAGGAGGGAAGAATGTAACACCCCAATATTTCATAGTACGTTATCTCATTAAAGTAATTCAATTGCTTGCGCTACACGCAACACCGAGTTCGAGCGCAACTCTACTTACCACACTAACTGTTCAAATAGCAGTTATAAAAAGTATTAACTGAATTTTTAATCTTATATACTATATATAATTTTTAAAATCCATATTATATGTTTTTAAAGATAATATATGAAAAAATTCATTTTTTCAGATAAAATAAGTATTTTACAAAAAATGCAATTTTACCACCTTTTAATGGAGAACCCTTTTTAAAACCAATATTTAACACTTTTATATATTCAATTTAAGGAAATTAAATTCTTCTTTATAATATTTACATAAAAATTTTGTTTGGATATATTTTTGGTACTTTTTGGATAATTTTCATATTTTGACGAATAGTGAAAAATACTATGGTTTAATTGAAAACAACTTTTTTAATTGAAATAATTTTTAGCATTAAATTATGCATTAGAAATATTTTGAATTATAATTAGAATATATTTTTATCATTTAATTCAATTTAGGTAATGATAAGTAATTTCATATTTAAATTTGACATAAACACTTGTCAATCATTTGATAGTTTTTACTTTTTAAAAACCCGCTTTTTGGTTTTGAAAACAAGAATTAATTTTAAATTAATAAATGAATATTCTATGTTTTGAATTTGGTAAAATAGACTTAATTTTTTAATTCAGAATATAAAAATTAGCTTAGGGTAAAGTTTTGGTATTTTTTTTTGAAAAAATTCAATTTTTGATGAATAGTGAAAAAACTACATTATTAATATAAAACCAATTCTTATTTAAATAATTAGTTATTTTATTTTAATTTATTTTGTGTCAAAATAGATAAATAATACATATATATGTTCAACATAATTAACTGGATTTATTTTATATTAATTATATATATATATATATTTATCAAACATTTTACCGTCTTTTACCCATCTTCTGGGTGCATTTGCAAATTTGTATAAAACATAATTTTACTGCTTCTGTGAGTTAAATTTCAAAAAACCAAGAAACACAGTTAATATCTGAAAGTAATATGTAGTTCAATAAGATAAAAATAATTTTTGGTGAATAGTAACTTCTGACTTTTATTTACCATGATTAAAAGTAAATAGGGTAATTAAGGGTAAAAATGATATCATAATTACCCTAACACATGTCCTAATTCTATAGGATAAGTATAATTATATCCAAAACAACCTTAGGAGTAAAATATGATCCGCTTTGGTCCACTTAGATTAGATTAAAACATTTATTATTATTTTATTTAAAGAAGAGTTAAAAGAGTTAAATTCAATGTTTAATAACTAAAACATTTTTAATATAGGGATATGCATAATATAAATTAGACTATAAATATTAACTATAAATATAAAAATATTTTCTATATAATTATATTTTATTTATAATTTTTCAACATTACATAATTTAATCTATTTATTACATAATGATGATGCAGTAATTACCTAAATAATGAAATATTAAGATAATTGATATTATAAATATCCAAATAAATTTAATTAGAGGCTTTTGATTAATTCCAATAATTTTATAGGATAATATTAAATGTTAGTATTCAACGTATTCATTTATTTTAAATTAATAAAGTTGTTAGGACTTTAACAAAAATCATTTTTTTAAATAATGACAAAATTGATATAATTGAGTTTTTAAAACAAATACTATATTATTGGTTGATATAATATTCATAAAACTATAAGGATTACCAAAATGGCCTTAATAATATTATATATTTCATTGATGAACCTATTGAGGTTTTCTTTTAGTTTAATGTAAATTTATTAACCATATAATATAAAAATACTAAGAGACATGGAACATGTCAAACTATTTAACTAAGAGTTAAGTCTAAAAGATAAGTTTAATATGATGTCCTAAACCTATCTAAAACCTATTGGTTGAGAGTTTTTTGACCCATTCCAACATTATCCTTTAAATAATTATTTTTTAACCATTATAAACCGAAAATGATTTTATTATAAAATAGTATTTCAAGATTTTCCTAAAGTGACCCTCACCTCTCTTATAAAAGAGAACTTCCCATTCTCATAATTTAACACCTCCAAAGCCCTTTGGCTCATCCAAACCCTGCAAATATATCCTCTCAAATTTCTTCCCTTCATCCTAGAGTACTTACTTTTGTTAGAAAGCTAACCTATGGAGCCCTTTTGATCAAATCAAAAGGAAGAACCCGAAGAAGAGGTAAATATTTCATCACCTCTTTCAAGTTCTTTTCTTCTTCCACTTCTTATTTCTTTGTTGGTTCTATTATAAAATAATAACTCTAGTATATTATATATATAATGATGTTATTATAAAAATGGTACAAACATATTCATTATTCTATCTGTCCTCTAAATGACAAAGTCACTATACGTGCGTACGTACGACTTACTGTGTCCATATCGTGGTGTAGTTTGTTATTCAAACAGTTAATTATTTGGATGGATATAATAATGGGTATAACTGATGTAAATAATAAATATAAAATGTTAATTATTCTGTATATATGATATACCATCCAATTACAAGTTATTTCACCTTCAATATAATGCAATTGTCCCTCGTGCGTACGTACGGATTACCGTCTCCACGACACGATGAGATTCATTTCCACGTTCATCATTCAATGATGATTATAAAAATATATATCATTAATAAGTGTGTAATATATGAAATTATAATGATAATGGATATATATATATATATGTACTTACATATATCTTATTCATTTAGTTCCCTTCAATATGATATGAAAACAGAAACAACGTTTACGCGTATGTAGAGCCTACCATCTCCATAAACAATGTCTTAAATTTAATATATATGTCTATTACACATATTTTTATTCTAAATATATATGATGTTTTATATTTTGGAAGTATTTATATCATGAAATAAGTGATACAATCAAGAGTGACATGTTAAAACACTTACGATAAAGAAAGGGACTATTACCTGAAATGTTAATTTAACATTGAAATTATTATTAAATGGGTAGTATAAAGTCATAAATGAATCATGTATGATATTATAAATATTATTATAGTTTAGGTATTATTTAATAACGTACTAAGGTCTTTATATAGGAGGTTAAACATACCCTTGACTAAAGAAAAGTACATGGTGAGGTTTAATTTCACAATCTCTTTATTATCTGAGCTTGTTTTTATGTAAGTATCTTCTGAGACATATTTATTAACCATGTCCATGTTTCATAAAAGAGTTTTCAAAGGGATCATTTTAAGTGAATTTTTACTAAAACATCATTTTAAATTTTTTAATGATTTATTCTTCTAAACCTTTCTCATTAATGTCCATGTTTTCAAAATGGTTTTAAGGATTTATTTATATGGACATGAATGTTTTAAAATATTAATTCCTTTCAAAAGTTTCAAATTGGTATGGGACACTTTGATTCATAAATATATTTTAAAAGACTTCCTTTATAAATTTTATGTCTTTTAAATGCTTTTATGAAAAAGGGGTATTTATCTCAATGATTTTTACAAATCATTTTTATCTATATCAACATACCTTGATGGATTTTAAACATGTTTGAAGTTGATTTATTTTGATACAAATATTCCATATTGTATTGAAGGTTTTGTGATATGTTTGACTGTGGATGTGTTATTTTTATACCATTCATGGTTTATGGATAAAGTATTGACATTTTGTATGCTAGAGTTAATACGAATGTTTTTGTTATGTTAAAACCTTTTCATGTGAGGAATGCATTGGACATAGTAAGTGATAGGTGGATCCCGCTATAACTCCTCGATACATCGGTCGGTCTCATGAGACTAAATAGTATCTTGGCACAAGGTCTTGACAAAATCTTATTTTTAGTCTTGGCATAAGGACTTGAGAATGTGGTTATAAAGTCTGGAATTCTGTATTCCATCATTATGAAAGTGGATATTGATATTACATGTGATTATTCGACATGTATAATATCCATGCGAATAAGTAAATGGAATTATTTGATTTTATCTTTTCTATATTATACTGATGTTTAAGTTTAAAATTATTTTTTAGTCTAGTACATTGCCTTAAATGTTTGTGCCTATTTATGAAAGTTTCCACTATATTTTTATCCTTACTGAGCATCTGAGCTCACCCCTTTCTATGTTTTATTTTTCTAAGGATGTGAATAAGTATTTTATAATTGATAAACAGGGTTAAGAAAAGGGATTACTGGCATTCCAAAAGGATCATTTATGTTGTTTTTTATTTTCTAATGTGAAATGTAATGTTCATCTATGTAATCTATTTTCCAAGACTGCTAAACTGATCGGTCATTCGGAACTTGATTCCTTGTAATCATGCCAATGTATTAAAATAACGCACCGACTCCCATAACTAGGTTCTGGGCATTACAAAATTTCGGTTTTATCTTGTGTTACATCAATCAACTAGTTTCTTAGATATCACGTGTTATATGCAAGACCATGTTTTACAATACAAAAAGATACAATTAATATTAATATTATTTAATATAATATAATTTCCTGTCCATTTAAATGGAGGTTATGACATGGAATATATATCTTATTAAAATAAATAGTTTTTACATTTTTATGAGTTACCTATTTATTAGTAATAAAATAAAAATCATTTAATTGAAATAAAATTCTCTCTGAAAAATTCATTTGTCTAAATGGCGATATATTTGTTCTTTTAAAAGAAATTTAAAATTAATATTTATCAAATTTAGAAAATTTATTTTACAATATATAAATTATTTTTTGGTATCATAAAATCAATATTACATTATTTTTAAGTTTTCATATATTTCCGAATAGTTTCATTTTCTGATGAATAGTGAAAACTACTAAATTTTATTTGACAACTTCTTTTTCATTTAAATTAATTATAAATTAAAATTATATTTTAAATTGGTTTTAATGTATAATAATTAGTTTTATGAATATATTGATCAAATTTAGATCATTTTTATCATTTTCATAAGGCATATTGATATAAAACATTGAAAATTTTTGAAAATTTTCTCATTAAAAATCAGCTTTCTCATCATGGATGAGATTAATTTTAAATTAAAAATTTCCACTTACATGGATTGAATTATGAATAATAGATTACATATATATAGTAATCATAATTTATTATATCTAATATGTTGAAAATAATACTTAATCAAAATGAAAATGGAAAACATTTAAATTAATTATTGTGCTTAAGGCAAAAATGGATTTATTTGGGGTTTAACAATAAATATAAGAGTAAAAAGTGACCTATAAAAATGATAAATTCCCATTCTATAGATATTGTTCCACCTTATATCTTCTAGGATATATAACATGCCATTTTTGTGGTTTTTGTAATGATAAAAACTTAGTTATGATTTATTATTTTTTTAAAAAAGTATGTTACTCACCTCACTTATAAAAGGAAAACCCCTCTACCATTTTATTCACTAATTTTATACCCTTTGGATTATAAAATACCTACATAAATCACTCCACAAATTCTCTCCCATTATCCTTGTGGAATTATTTTGTGAATAAATCTAACTATTGAAACCCATTATTTCGAGATATTCAATTTTTCATCAAAGACTTCAGAAGTGTGAATTCTATGATAGAATGAAAACCAAATTGGAATTACGTAAAAAACTATTACATCATTCAAACATTTTGTCCTAGGATTGAATGTATAAAAAATAAAAATTTTTCCCTTAGTGTTCCTATAACAACCCTTCTCTTTATTTCATAATTATAAATGATTTATTAAATAAAATTATACTTAATAACACTTGGAATATAGAGATGCCAAGTTTATTTAAGAAATTTGGCACGTTACATAATATCATATACATGAAAAAAAGCATATTTATTAAAAATTTCTGTATCATGATAAAAAAAATTCCTTTGTAATTAACACTGCATGTGATAACCAGAGGACATAAATAAGAAATGGGTGATCTATAATGCCCTATAATATAATAAACATGTAATAACATGATGAGAACAAACATGTTAGACAATACGAATATCAATGGATCTTAATAAGGAATAAGAATAATAAGTTGTGATATATCATGATAATAATAACATCGGAAATGTGGTAATAACTTAAAACACTGCATCATAAACATAGGTTGAGGAAAAACTGTTAAAGACATCAGGATGGAAAAAATTCCCTTAAAGGAATCAGGTAAACCTAATTTCCCTACATGACATATCATGACACTAACCATTACTAAATGAATTCGAGTACTATATAATATTGTTCTCACCCATCACATTAATTTCATTCTCATGATTGTGTTTTCCATATTAATTAATCAACATGGATTCACTTACCATAATAATTTATTCCATAATCAACGATTGTGGAATACATATAAATTAGTTCCCAACAAAAGAAATATATGAGTATAAATGTGAACAACCAGTTGTGGTTTTCTCCTGTTGGTACTCATAGGCCAAGTTCCATTCTAATCCACACCCAAACCTTTACTTTATTCCCATTAGGTAATTTTTGGTGTGCTTATTTATGTACCTTTGATAGGTGGGATGCTATCATTTCATAGATTCATTGGATGTATCCATAGGACCTCCAAAATTAAACTCCAATTTCCCCTTCATAACCCCATAATACCCTTAGAATTTTCTAATCTCTATTTTGAATTTTAGGGCACATCAGATAATTACATCAAAGTTTTCAAATTCATGGATCTCTAGGTCTTTTGGTATACAATGTTTTTGAACACCAAAGAAGTGATCAACCTTGAATTAATGGGTAACAACAAAATCAGAGGTATATCATGTATGTTTTGTGGTGTTTTACTCATATTCCCCAACAGATTCATCTCCTTTTTTCCATAGTTCATAGAAACCCCTTTCTATTTTAATATATAGAGTGTGGTAAAAATATTTATCAAAAAACATTTTTGTAAAATTATTCCACTCTATTGTTTAGATCTACTCCTTAGGATTCTTATTCTTGATCAATTTCCACCACTAATATACTAATACCTACCTATGATAAATAGATAGAAGAACCTTATCATGTTTCTATATTTGACAGATTGAGAAGATCTTCTCAGTGGATTTGATCCATTTTTCTGTGATTAAGGGGTCATATGATCCATTGAATATAGGTGGTATTTAAAGCATGGAGATATTGATAATGGATTGTTCCTAATTAGTGGGGTTTTTGTGATCCACATGATCGATGTTTCTATTCATATCATGAGTTATCTGATTGATCATTGTGAAAATGTTTGTCATTCCTACTCTCATCGGGTTGGGAATCTCATTGGGGAAGTCATCACATTTCCCATCAAATTTATCATTTACCCAAATTATACTATTTCAATACATTGATTAAAATAAATGTAAAATTAGGGAATAATATTTTTAAATATTAATCACATAAAGGGATATCCAATGGAAATAAGTTGATAGCTTATAAGTTAAATTTATTTCCTCAATATATGAATTTCAATGATATAATCTATTTTATTAATTATCTTTTCCATAAAAAATATTCATATGGGAATTTTTTGTCCTATTAATTATGGTTCGTAATGATCTTCAGAATTTACCAAAAAAATCCCCTAGATGTTTCAATCTATAGTAAGGCCAGTTTTTTGTACCCGATTAATCTAAGTTAGGCCCAAAATTTCCTGTTAGAGTTGTAACCCATTGGTACATATTTTTCATTACCATGTCCACTTATAGTATTAAATAGGGATGTATTTTATTAATAAACCACTTACAATATACTATCCAAAATTTAGTTATGTTTTCATATGCATATTATTACCTATAATTATTTTACTACAGTTTTCTAATCATAATCCTAGAAAAAACTAACACAATCCTTTGACACCAACTATAACAACCCTTTTCTTTATTTCATATTTAAATATGATTTATTACATAAAATTAAAATTAATACAACTCTAAAGATCATGAGGTCTAGTGAATTTTTGAAGTTAGGTAAATTAAATAACAACATAAAACAATAAATGAAACATATTTTTTGGGAACATATTTAAGAATAGGAAAATGTTCCTTCGTACATAACACTACATGTGATTACCTAAGGAAATAAATAAGAATGAGGTGATCTATAAGTCCCTTTAAGGGAATAAACAAGGGAAAAAATGAAGATAACAATACATGTTATTCAATATGCATACGAATGGATCATAAAAATGGAAGAAGAATAATACGACATGATATAGCATGATAATCATAACATGGTAAATGTGGAAGCAGCTTAAAAAACTACATCAAAAACATAGTTCAAGGTTAAACCTACCAAGAAATCAAGATGAAAATGTTCAATAAAGCAATCAGGTAAACCACATATCTAAAAATGATGTATCATGATACTAACCATCACCCAATTCATTAGTGATCTAAATAATTCTGGGTGCACTAGTCACTTTCATTTCATTCTCCTCCTTAAGTGTTCCTCATAGATCAATCAACATGGATTAATTCGTAATCATAATATATTACATAATCAAGGAGAATTGAATACATGAATGTATGTCATATATATATATATGTTTATAAATATGAATACCCATGATAGAAAATGGTCATGGTATTCACTACACAAGTTTTTTGAATGGAAAACCATGGTGCTATTTTAGCAGCAAAACGACGTCACAAAAAAAATCATAAAATGGGTTGATGAGAGATAATGCGGTATATCAAAATATATACATGAAAAATATTGTAACATGGAACTATAAATTCATATCCAAAAATTTTTAATTGGAATTATAAGGCGTAACATAACAAATAATCTAGAAAAAGAGGAGAAAGGAATGAACCCTTACAGAATTTTGGCAAGGTAATTGGTGTATATAAATTTTCTTGGGTGGGATTAATGGGTGTGAATGGGACACTAATAATTTATACATAAAATGTATATTAAGTGAATATGGAGAAACATATCCCAAAATTATATTGTAATTAAAATTCATATCACAAAACAGGTTCTTGAATAAAAAGGAGAGAGGATGACCCTGTACAAAATTTTGGCTTGGTAACGGCTTAGTTAAGGGTCAAAATGATGGGGTATAGATGATCTATCATTCGTATAAAACCAATATTATAGTAAGGTAATGATTATAATTTAATTTAAATATAAAAAATATAAATTTAAAAAACTGATTTCTAATAATGCTCTTGGATTGAATGTAGGAGGGGAAAGTGAGGATCCCTTATGGAATATCAGCACAGAAAAGGGTGTACACACGAGATCATAGGATGGATAAATGATATTAAGATGGGTTTTAATAATTTATTAATCACATATAATTTAAGGGGGTATGGAAGAACATATCCCAACATAATAAAATTGAAATTAACAAACATATCCTAAAATGGGTGCTTGATTAAAGAGGTGAGTGCAAGATCCCGCACATAAGTGTGTGACTCAAAAGGTTTGTAATTGGATTCTTGAAAGCATTGGGGAACCTTATAAAGAGTCTAGGGAGTGGAGGTATGAGTTTGGACGTGATCCAAGGAGATTTATTGAATAGAAATGGTAGATTTTCTAGGATTATATAGGAAAGGAGGGGTATCTCTTTATTATTTAGGCTTTGGACTCTACATTATAAGATATCCAAAAACCCAAACCAACCCATGGTTTTTCTCTTGGATTCTAAAAAATGGGACTGGATTACATTATTTTATAATTCTAAGGGAGTATATTATTAAAATATTACCCTTGGTGATGTGGAGTTGAGTCACACTATAAATGAAATAAACTTAAATCACATTATTTTAATGGTAAAAATATTTTTGTCCATGTATCATATTTATATTACTTATTACATCAATTTTGGGTCCTTTGTTATAAAACACAAGGTATATTTATAAAGTATTTAATTTTTACTTGTAAATTCGATTGTCTCATAAAATTATGAAAAATTAACTGTTGGATAATTTTGAATTCCTAATTACCAAAATAATATTCATTTTAACTAAATAATATTCTAAATATGTGATCTTTAACATATAATATAATTTTTTTAAATGATGGGATCTTGACAATAACATTTTTTGAACTCTTATAAAAAATTAAACTTGAATTCATAAAAATTATATGATCATTTATATTTGATAAACATTATTTAATAATACTATTTTATTATAATATTATTTATTTTAAAAAAATACATTAATTCAGGAAAAATATATTCCTTAATTGAATATTAATATTATCCAAAAATACTAGTTGGGTTTTATTGAGTAAGAATAAAAATCATTTATAATTTAACAATAATATGAGGAAATGTTATTCATTATTTTATACCAAATAATGTATACATTCCTAATTCTAGTTCCTTGATACATATCCCTTTAATACACCAGAATACACCATAAGGGTAATGTTCATGATGGTTGGGATTTTAGGGGGTTGTTCCACGAACATGGATTGGGTCATGATCTCAATGAGCTTGAACTTATCTCGTAAAGTGTTTCCCTCATGCTTAAGTTATTGGATCTTTTCTTGGTTATGGTCAATGGAAAAGTCTAGAAATTCCATCTCCCTCAGAAGCATTGTTTAATGGGCTTCATAAGTTAGGATCATAATATATCAAACCATCACTACCATTTTCTTTGTCAATTGTATTTTTTAAAACCCTATATTTATACCAGTCATGTGTTCACTATTAAAAACTATATTATTAACAGTAATGATACTAAAAATTCATGTAAATCCAATTGGGTATAATAAATAAAAATATGTTCATTTGTTTTTATAAACATAACAAATTTAATTAAGTAAAAAAATGTGAATTCCATTCATAATAGTTCAAGTCGTTATAGTGAACATTTTACCTTGAATCATATTATATGTATTTGATAATTTCCTTTTTCCAAAAAGAAATATGGGCTAGCCAGCACTAACTGACTATGAAATCTTGACCTAGAATCATAAAATAGTCACCTAAATAATACCTAGGGATCCATCCTAGCTAGAGGGAATCAGAGGTTCACGATACAAAAAAATCACCTACCCAATAGTGGTAGAGACACACCATTAGGAGATGTCATAGTGGTGGATTGTACTGACATGAGGTGGTTCCAACTGAGATAAAGAGAAGACCCAATTCCTCACTTCAGGGGACTTTTGGTTATTCCATTACTTATAAAGTGAAGGGAGGACACATTGGGTTTCCCATGTGAGATATAATTCACATGAAACTTTTCAATTGAATAGAACGTGACATACATAACATGAACTGTCTGATCTATACAATCACGACCAACCATTGAAATCCTACTCAACTCAATTTGAAAAATTTGATGTCTCATGATGATTATTAAATATATTCCAATCCAAATAGAGTGAAACAATTTCATACTTCTTCTATTTCCATCAATTACCACACTCTTGTTTCTCTAGTTTCAAATAATGATGTAGTATGATGTTTCTTGTATGAGCACTCGACGACCACCATGTCGTCCTTCTCCACTAAACAAGGTGAAGAAAAATGAATTATGCTTAATGTCTCAAATACATAATCATGTCTAAACCATGAAACAACCCATCAAAAGAATTGAAATGGATTATTCTATTATGTAAATGAAATGATGAACCATCACCGGGGCATTCAACATTTTATAAGGTTCATGTTGATGATCAATCGTGTCATCGCATGACTAATGTACACTCTCAAATAAATCTGATCCCAAAACTCTGAAAAATACTTTACAGCTGTCTCTAAAAATCATGTGATCAGAGTGGTTATGATCTTATGAAGCGGCACTAACACTACATGGATCATATAATATTTATGAATGCATGAACCTTCAGTATTTTTTCATGATTTATGATGGACTAATTATTTATTATCAAGAGGAAGCCCACTAATCATATGAGGACCCTAGAAAGATCTTGTGAAGGTCCAACGACTATCCTGAGTGACATCATGAAACACCAACTTGTAATTTATGGATGATAATACCATGAAGTACGCACTACCTCAGTAGATACATGTTCTAGGCCCAACATGAAAATAAGCATCATCCTCATCCTTACACTACCTATTTAACCCCACCCCCCCTTTCAAAACAAAATTCACAAGTTTTGGATGGAGGGAGAGTAGAAGAGAATCAGAGGAGTCTACTAACACCTACGAAGATCATCACCAAGTAATCAATTACTTTTTTCATGAGAACCTGACATGAGATGCCACAAAAAATATCCATCACGTGATCATTATAAGATCACAGGATCGAATGACAAGATAATATCATGTGAGTCCCCTATGAAATATAATCTCTACTCATCCATTAAACCCCTTATCTCACTCACTTGATCCCCCACAAGTCCAAACATCATGCTACATGATCCTAGGCATAATAGAACCTTGTGTAAAGCGATAGGGTAAGTTCATAGACATAAGTCACATTCATACTAGTGTTTATCAGAATACACTACATGAAATTTTTCTTGAGATACTACAATCATTCCATCTTATGATACTCAAAAGTATCATTGGAAACAATATCATCTAAATTAAATGCCCCGAGGGTCCCAGGTCATGAAAAGAAGTCATTGTGAATTTCAATCCCATGAAATTAGGCCGATAATTCATGGTAGAGGTCACTTAATAAGTAAATTGAAATAATATGTAGCCCCATTTCATGTTTTCAAAGTCCCTTTTGTGATCCCTTGGAGATCATGTGGTCGCATGGTGATAATAAGAAAACTTTCATGCAGCGTTTCTATGAAGCCCATATAAATAGATCCGTATCATGTTGAGTTAAGAAGAAACACCCTTAGTATGTTGGTACTCCTTTTCTTCACCTATTGGTTTAGACTCGAGGTCATGTGCCCCTATAGTCCATGCATTCCTTCTCACCATGAAATGTGTACATGATATAAATGATATATTTTCCATGCACATGATAAAAGAAACTCCTCAATAAATCTCATTGAGGTCATTAAAATCTTGTGAACAAGGAGATGTCATGTGATTCCATCACACAGGCACCCCCTTTCCATGCATGGGGACATGTGGCCATGCACCCTTTATTTCCATGAAAACCCTAAGACAAGTTCCATCATCATGAGGAATTATCCATGCACTATTCCAGGACAAGCCATTTCCCATATGGCTGAAGCTGGAACTTTTGGAAATGCCACATGAAATTCATGGACAAACAAGTGATGATGAAGATGTTCGTTAGACCCCTCTGTATAACATTCTTATGATCATGTGTTAGAAATAATCATCAGTAGTCTAATGATTTCCTTAGTTTACCATGTATAGGTCATGTTGGTGACCTAATAATTCGTGGATAGTTTAGGTTGATCTCATGAATGGATATTTACATATTGAAATTGACAAGTGATTTGTTTTAGACAAGACAATATTATCTCATGACATCATATAAACATGTCTTAATTATCATGTAATTTCCAATTCGCATGTCAACATTTTCATGCAAAAGGATGAGGGAAGAATAGGTAAAGAATCATAGATATATCTTATTTGATTTCATGAAGCACCTTTTACATGCTAGAATTATCATGTGGAATCTCCTTGACATGTCACTATAGTATTGTGATATACCAAGGACAATTCACGTTGATAAAGAATGAGCATGTAGACATGTATAATTTGATTATGTTGATTAAATTGGAAAAGTCCTCTTTTATTATGTGAATTCATCCATGATAATTTAATTGACCATACGACACATCTTGAAAATTTGAGGAAAACATAAATGAATCTTATTTTTATGTCATACTGACACCGAAAATATGTCAGGTAGAAAATAATGACATTCCCAATAAGAAAAACCAAGTCATTTTAGGGATATCCCCTTGGATATCTCCACATCATCTTGTAGGACCACTCAAAAAATTGTTTGGTGGACTTTGACAAAGAACATTTTCCTGAATATGACTTTTAAGAAGGAAGTTTCTTTAAAAGGAAAGGTCTTATGCACTAATGTCACCTTGTTAGAATCATGTTCCGAGATGAACCTTGCATTGTCACTATTTCTCTTTATCATTTCAAAGATGTAGAATAATTATGACAAAGGCCATCTGTCCTTATATAATCCCCTGGTATTATTAAATCTTTAAATATCACCATAAATTCTCTGAGCGTGATTACCCACCTTTGTTCATCCGCAGGTTAAGGGGTAACTGAACTATGAGAAATCTGATTCATTATATTACCAGGTTATATAATACACCTTATTAAGGGACAAACTGCAATTGGAATCCACTTCATTGAATATCCCCCTTGTCTTCGACATTCTGACCATTAAGACCCCATATTTACCAAGAAATTATCATTCTACCACATCCATAAACAGATTTAGAAGTTAACAAAACTAAAAGAACTCTGATTTATAACCAAACTGGATGCGTAATATTCCATTATAAGGCCTTAGCTCTAATATGAATCCATGTTGGTGAAAGTCCCCCAATAACTCAAATATTCCACGATCATGGGTCTAATTTCCTACATAATATTCTCATCCACCATCATCGATCATTGGATTATAATTAGAGTTCATACATGGGAATAATTTTTTGTGTAATACCTCATTATTCCATCATGTCTTACAAACCCATAAATGAGTTCAGAATAAACCAACCTATGATAACTCTTAATCCTGCTATGATCTGGATGTGCAGGGTATTATATTAATTAATGGGCTCCATACCATATCCTCTATGATATGAGAAATAATACTTTTTTCAGGGGAAACATTAATTTTTAATCCTTGTATGGATGTTCCCTCAAGAAATGTGTTTGTTATTATACTATATCTTGTTTCTCAAACTGAATTTGACTCACGTGGGCATAGAAGATATCAATTATTATAAAAATAGAATGAGGAAAATTACATAGTGTTGGATCATTAATGGGGTGTAATTATTATTTAATACCATCCTCGTTAAATGAGCCATACACTCGATGAGGAAATCCATGGGAGCCTATTCTACATAGAACCTTCCAAAGGCCTCTATTTTCTTATCACTCATGATGTAGACACCCATATAATAACTATTTAGATTATGATTCATATCTTAGTATGAAAACTAGTATGCCTCCTCAAGACCTGATTCCTATATTCATATCCTTATTATATGATGTCGAACAGGAAAAATCAGTTCATTCACATGACCTTAAACTATATCAGTCAAACTACATGGGTTTGGATTCCAGTTATAAACATGATATATGGGATGCCTTATATAAGTTAAATCCCACCTCCAAGACACTAACTATCTCTCTAGATGAAAATAAAATTATGCATTCTATAAAATCATCATATATTAAATAATATTAAATAAATAAATGACAGATATAGAAATCATGATATATAAGAAGTTGTTCTTATCATCGCATGGTCTTAATCACAGTATTGGAAAATGGGTAACATGTCTTGTTTCAGGGCCTTGGAAGGATTTCATGAAGTTATATAATATGTAAAAGAGAGTATAGAATTAGGTTATACATCTCACCCCCATTTGGGTATAATGAATCAAAACTACCATCATATAAACCAATTTTTCTTCCTAATCATTATTGGGTCTAAAACATAGAAGGACCACCTTCCTTTGGAATGTAGGTCTATAAAAATTAATGGATATGGTAACTGTTGGGAGTTTCTATAGAAGACTAAACCAATGGAAAATGCAATATGAGTAACATATTAATGAATTAAACCCCCATATTCAAACCATCGGTCAAACCCAAAAATATATTTTTAGAAGAAACACCAACCTAAGAAGACCTTAGTAAAATCCTAAGGAGCATACCCCCAAAGGGGAAATGTTATTTAACAAGCTTCATTGTTTTATTTATTTCTCTATCTCCTTAAATTATAAATAAACCATGATGACATAATACTGTAAGTGTCTTCTATATATTATGATTTTTTTGTTTTATTTCATGACTGAAAAACATCTCCCCTCCAATCATAGGGGTTATAAAACCATCATTCATGTGTATAGTGGACTACTGCTTCATGATTTGTTATCATTCATTCTTCTATTACAACCGTTAACCATTAGTTGTGATGAAGGATATAAAGTATTTTAATGTTATTTATAATATAATTTAGCTCAATAGTATTTATATCATATATATGTTTTATCTTCCATTCTATATGAGATATGATAATGTTTCTCATGTGTACGACAAACTACCACCTCACGAAGCAACGTGATTAAGCTTTCACCAAATCTTCACATGGAAGGTGATAAGGTTAAATTTAATGTTTATTTGGATATAAATGAAAAAATATGACATTGGTGACATATTTTTCATTCCATGAATATAATATATCATTTTATTTCTTATCTTTTCACTCACATAAATACGGTTACATCATTTGTGTACAAATGGAATACCACATTCACAAAGTGAAGTGAATCTATTATAATCACCACTCCACATTGATGATAACTAAATGTATATAATATGACATATATATATATTATATTATTATCATTATGAAATTATAATATATTATATAAATTATTTCAATAATGATCATTGAAAAATGGAAATGTCACTCAAGCATAGGTAACGCCTACCATCTTAATGACGGTAACATACTTCATTTTCACTAACCAACATTCATGATGTTTTAAAAGAAAAATTAAATTTAAAATTTGATAATTATGAAATTATTATCATTATGAAGATGATTAAATGATATAATATGTACAAGAACAATATTTTAATGACAAAACATGCATAAGAAAACCTGGAAATTAACACCATAAATAATGAAAATAATGAATGATTATAAATTAATGGGTGAAAAAACATTATAAAAGGATCATATACATTATTTTAAATATTATTATTATTATTTTATATGTTAATCAAATGTTTAGAATCATTTTATATTATCTTAAAAAAATGTTCAATGAAAAGGAAGCATGAGGTAAACGATTTTCTTAACTCAATTTCAATTTAGTGTGTTAAACTTTTACTTCATTCATTATGTAATTCAATAATTACTTGTTTAATTAAGTTTGATAATTTTATATTAAAACTTATGATTGTTTTATGTGTATTTAAATTTCAAAAAAACAAAAAATTCATTGATTAATCCTCACTTCAATGATATGATCTTTGTAAGGGATTCTGTTTAAATTTATATTCTGTTTAAATTTATTTGTTATTATACTTAAAGTAACTTTTATGTGGTGTATATTCAACACATTTGAATTGTTATATAATTATTCATTCATAATTATTAATATTTTATATTTCAAATTTAATAATTTAATCCAATGGGACTGACTTGAAAATTACGAAGTGGTAATTTTTTTTGTAAAATATCACTTTTATTTGGGATTGTTAAAATTTCCTTTGAAAAATTACTTTCCATTAATAATTTATCTTTGGAAACTGAATTTATATTAAAAATTCATTTTTTTCAATGATGGGTATGGTAATTTAATAAACCATATATTATTATTACATATAGTGATTACTTTTAATGTTATTTATTTATTGGGAAATATTGAATAATTAGTCTTTTTTACAAAATACAAAAAAATTTATGACAAAGAAATTTTTATATGAATTAAATTAATTATTTGATATATGAGGAATTATTTTTACATGAATACTTGTGTGGTAACATTATATATAACCCCTATATGTTTTTGTAGTGTCTTGAGAAAAATTCTATTGGCCAAAACCTATAAGTTTGTACCCTATAGTTTTAAATTGTCCTATGAAATATCAAGATAGCTTAGATATAATTGACTTAATTATATCAGTACATACCTAGTAGTCTTAAAAATTATAGAAGATATATATTTAAATAATATATTTTCATGTTCTTAATTCATGATGTCAAATAATTACACATTTACTTTATTGAGAATTTAGTTATCATATTATCCGTGATATTTTCTCCTTGATATTCTCTCTAGAAGTATTTCCTTTTAAATTAATTGATTAAATTGAATGTTGGTTTAGTTATAGACATTTCATTATTTGTTATTCGTTATTTAGATATGTTTATCCTAATAATTATTTAATTTAACTAGTGTTTTTTATTTAACATTCCAGGTAGATTATGATTAATGATTCATTAAAGCTTCCATTGTACATGACCCCTACTAAGAATCTGAGCCCACCCTTATTTTGTTTCCTTTCTGAGGAATCCAAAAAGATTACTATGAATGATTTGAGTTTATACTCTATATCAGATAATAATATTATTGAAAAAAATGTTTTGTAATTTCTGTATTCAATTGTAATACAAGAGTCATGTATATATCTAGTCTACCAATACTACTAAAATATTCAGTCCTTCAGGGTGTGATTCAACGAATCTGATAAAAAAATAATAAATAATACATTATCTTCATGACACATGGATTATTTTCAATACAATCACCATCAAATATTGGAAATCAAAATACATAGTATAAAGATGGTTCTTGAATAAAGATGATTGTGAAAGAATCTCATACCTTGAGAGGGAGATTCTAAATTCTTGGTTGGAGCTCTTTGAGAGAATGGGGATATCTTTTGAGGGGGATAAAGAGGGAGGGGAAGATTAATTTTTTTTCTCCAAGGGTTTTATTTGGAGAGGAATTGGATGATGGATGGGTTTATAGAGAAACTTTAATGGGAAATCTTTATTAATTTCAAAACATAGGTTTTGGACTCTATATAATAAATTAATCCAAAAAAATTATATCATCATTTTACCCAAGGTTCTTACCAAAGATGATTGTATTCCATTTTTTATAAGTCCAATAACTGATGAAATTAAAATAATGCAATTGGTTATCTAGAAATTAGTAATGTTTATAAAGAATTCATTTTAAAGCACTAAAACAAAATATAGGGTTTGGAGGAATCATTAAGGGATTAAAAAATTACAAAAATAAAAATAAAACACATTTTTAAATGGGTTAAAATAATATTGGTCATAGATACTCTATATTATATTTATTAATTCAAATATGGTAATTTGTATTGTCATATTACAAACTCTATATTTACCACCATGTTTAATTTTATCCCAAAAATTCTACTACCTCAGAAAATTATGAAAAATTAATTATTGGACAATATCAAGGTGATGATCTCAAAATTAATATTTATTACATCAATATAATTTTACAAATATCAGAATTTACAATTTTAAATAAAAAATAACTAACTATTAATAAATACTATTTCTTTACAATAAATATTTTGACCCTTTTAAATTATATTACCACTTACTTTTAATAAATATTATTTATTAATACTATTTTATTTAAATATAATTTACATAAAAATTCATAAATTCAACATATATGTGTCCGGATAGAAATTATATATTTCTGAGAAGAAAAATCTCATTTCATCTTATCAAAAAATATTTTTTATCAATATTTTAATTTAATAATTAAAAAATCAATAGTAAAAAGTATACAACTAGTCATTTTTTGAAAATAAATTTAAATTCATACTCTATGGCTCAAAATACATAATCGATTAAAACACCATCATATTCCCTAAGAGTAGGGTCTGTGAAGATGATATTTTCTTAGGATGGTTTAGAAAACATAGTTTGTGTCTTGATCTTCAAGATATTGAACTTCTCTTATAAGAAGTTTCCCACAAGCTTTAGTCATTGAATCTCAACATGGGCTTGGTAGGGAAACTCCCAGTGATTACATATCAACCATAATATCTAGTAAATGGTTTTTATAGGGTATGATTATACAGGTTGAGGTCCTCAATTAATTTTTCTTTGTCAATAGTGGTTTTCATTACTCTGAATATAAACTAATCATATCATCATTATATGATATATATATTATTAATAATTATGATTATTAATGTTATTTTAAATATGAGATTATATAAATTTACAATATAGAAAAATTAGTGTATGTATTTTCTAAAACTAAATTATATGATAAGGAATTAATTCATTATGGAAATGGAGTTTAATTTATAAATGTTTGGGTCATTACGAGGCCTTTGACCATATTTAACCTACTGATTAATGAAGAGCTGAAGAAAGATGTAGATCTTCAAAAGGAGGTTGAAAATTTTCTTGAGTTTAATATTGATCATGATGGTATGTTAATTATAAGGGACCATATTTTTTTCATAAAATATTTGAAGAAGGAATTTTTTGGGAAGCTCATAGTTTATAATTCTCTATTCATCATAGAAGAAAAATGACTTATATATATTTTAATGGGTATTTATATGGGGATTTCGTGATAATATATATCATAGAGTTTTTTTCTAGATTCCTCATGTGACTGTAAGATAAGGATGATAGAAAAAAGTATACTGGGATTTTACATCCATTTCCTAGACCAAATTGAAAACAGGAAAACAACACCATGTTTTTTTTCATCGGACTCCCCAAAATGACCTTAGGGAATATTTCTAAATGAGTTCTAGTCAATCAATTTAAAAATTCAGAAAACATCATCATGATAAAAGAATATTTATCTGTAGATCAAATTTCATGGATATTCATTAAATTAGTTGTCATATTACATATAATACCACTTTCAACAATATCAGATCAAGGTTTGAGGTTTACCTCAGAGTTGTGGAGAATTCATCAAAATGATCTTGATATAGAGTTTCATTTCAAAACAACATATCATACATAGAAATATATTCATTCTAAGGAGATATATCAATCCTTAATGACACGATGAGTCATTATTATATGGTTTTCAAATGTGTTGGGGATCAACAAATTCTTTTTGTTAAGTTTATCTATGTAAATAGTTCTAACATGAGTATTCATATAGATCCTTATGAAGCCCTATATAGAAATAAGTCTATAGCCCCAAAATTTTAGACATGATTTAGAAACAGAAGGAAATTGGAACCTGGAATAGCTGATTAAATGGTAGATATATTTATAATAATTCCAAAACATAAAAGGGAGGCACAAACATGACTAAAAATTTATGTTGATAATCACTAGCATGATTTGGAATTTGATGTTGGGGAATGGTGTTTATAAGAATTTATCCATAGAAAAGGTTAAGACACTTTTGAAGAATGGTAAACCAATACATTGTTATATTGATCCCTTTTAAACACTTGATCATTTCAAGATAGTGACCTCTATGTTGTCTCTTATAATAAACCTCTTTAATTTATAGGAGGTGTCTAATTTATCCCTCCCAAGTATGTTTATGCCTGACCCTTTACATGTGATGATGTAAGAGGAAATATAATTAGAGCATGATATTTCATATGAAGAACAATCATTTGTAGATTCTATATCATACAGATAAATATAAATGAAAAAATTCTACCCACCATATCAATGTTTTTTTAGTGAAACCAGTAGTTTGAGAAAGATATTTGTGAACATAAGTATATGATGATAAAAAATCATCCTTAGTTTTTTACAAAATTTATATAATTTTGACATATAATTTAATTTTATTGGGGGTATAATGTTACACCCTATGTTTTTATGAAATTTTTTTATCCTCAAATAAATGAAATTTCATTGACATCCAATGTTACAAGCATCATCGAGTTTTAACAATACATTAAAAAAACTAATATTAATATGTAAACATGGTAGTTATTTCCTATACATTAAAGTTTTTTCTATTTATAGAAAAAAAGACTTGAAATTTTATATTTAATGGATTTATATAAACAAAATATATTTTCCAAAAATTACAAAACATTTGATAAAAACATTATAATTTTCAATAATATTATTTTATCAACAAAATATTTATTTATTTTCTATCAAATAATGCATATAAATTTTTACACATTTATAAAATGATTTTGAGAAAATAAAATTAAAATTTTAATTCAATATATATATATAATTATCTCTGTGTAAATTTTTTGTATTTTTTTGAAAAGATTATTTTTTCAAGGAATTGTGAAAAATACAATTTTTTAAAGAAAACTTGATTTTCATTTAAAATATTATTTGGTAATTTTTTTAAAATATGTATAAAATTAAAATTATAAAAAAATTAATTTATTTAACAAATTAATTTCATTTGAATCATTTTATATTTAATTTTGATATAATTTCTTTCTAATATTTCATCATTTTCTCTTTAGTAAACATCTTTCTTGTCACAACTATGGGTTTTTTTTAAAATTAGTTTTTTGCACATATATGAATAGAATTAGGAAAAATGGATTTTATATTTAGAAATAGAATAATTTATATTATCTTATAAGGTCAACATATTTTTTTTGACTATAATGAATAATAAAAATAATAAAAATTATTTACCACAATTCCCCGATAATAGGTTCACTAGTTGTTAATTTGAGAAGATAAGGATTAAAAATGACGCAAAACTTTTCTGAAACTGATTTTATAGAAATATTTTGACCATAAATCTTATTGTATTACTAGTGGTGAGTTTTTTAGTCTTGTTTCATTAGAAACAAATGGGTATATATTATTCTTATAAAAATTAGATGTGTGTCACTCACCCCAATTACAGAAATCCACCCTTTCTCCTATCCACTTCAGACTTCCAAAACCATTTATTTCATAAATACCTACCCATATATCTTTCCTACAACACTGCTCTCATCATACAACCCTTAATTGTATTATAAATTTATCCTAAGAAGGTTCTTGGTGAAAACCCATAGAGGTTATCCAAATAATATGTTGTTTGAACATGTATAAAAGTAATTGAGATTTCTGGTTATAAATAAATGTATTACGTATACTTTAATTAGTAAAGTTTATTTTATGAAGAACATTTTGGAAGATAATTTATTTCACCTAAGAAACAATGTTTTATGTTTCCATGATTTTAAATGCACTGTAACATCAATGAAATGTTGTAATATCTATTTATGAAAACAATGTGTTGTTATATTAGGTAATCCCATTATATATATATAATTTTTCGGTAAAATTGGTTGGTTTTACTGATTGTGTATCTCTAAAGAGATTAGAGTAATATAGGATTATTTTTATTCCCATTATAACTGTATGGGATATTACAATGTCTAAATACAATGGTTACTCTATGTATAATGGGTATGGTTATTCCATTTCCAATAGTTAGGGTTATTACATAATTAATATTTTTATAAAAATGACACCTCTAGTTACCTACATGATTTATCTATTCATACTAAGGGTTTTATGGAAATATTATGATTTGACAAGGTAAACTTATGTATAAGCTACTTCATAAGGTAAAAAATTATAACATTGTCAAAATTTTATTATGATTTTTCATGGATTCAAATAAAACATTATGATTTTTATTTTCCATTTTATGTTTCTTATGAAATATTTAATGAAATTATTTCAGAAAACGAAAATTATTTATTTTGATAAAAAAAATGATTATTTGAGCACAAAATTGATTGTAAAGAAGGAAATTTTTCATAATTATTCATGTAATAAAGGTTTATTTCAATATTTTTATGTCCACAACTGATGATTTTTAATCATTCTACTTTTAAAACTATTATTCACATTGTCTAGTGATGGGTTTGGGAATGGAAGTTTTCAAGGTGAATGTCATGAATATTTTTCATTAAAAAATCATGTTATATTTTAAAATATTTAAATTGTGAAAAAATTGGATAGTATTTATAAGATTTTTCTTCTAAAATATGGTATTATTATGTAAGAGTTAGGACCTAAATACCTAAAACATTAAACCTAAAATATATTTTCGAAAGTAAGAAATTTAATTCCTGTTTAAAGTCACTAGAACATGAACAGGTAATGTCAGTTTCCTTAAATTTTGATTTAGAGTAGGGTTTTACTATCTTTATAGTATATGATGTCATTAGGGAAAAATTAATACTACTATATAACCAAAATGGTTAATATGTAATGGAGAATCATGGTTATTTTTGGAAAAATTGAAAGAGTTTGAGATAACACAAATAAGGATATCGTAGTTTCTATGCTCCTAATTGGATTTTATGTTATTATTTTATTGGTATTCTCACACTAATCATTTTAGTTTTACTAAATTAATGGATCCTCTAGGAAAAAATGTAATGATGAATGTGAATTAAAAAGTGTTGTTTTTAGGAATGAGAAACTGAACATAATGTGGGGAATAATGAGTACTCTTAAGGTTATTATTAACCACCTATATGGATTTATTATTACCAACAAGAACCTTGGTGTTATTCCTAATAATTGAAATATGAGATAATTTCTTTAACTTTGATTTTTATCTGATAATTATCATAATGGAAAATATATTCAATGATTTATGTGTCAATAATGTAGAAAGGGGAACCCAAGAAAATGTGTCTATAGAACATAAATATACTTTTTATATGGTAATAATGGTCATAATGAAATAATAATTCAAGGAAAAAGGAATCATTCAATTTATTTCATGTAGGGGAAATAATTTCTTCTCAGGTTATCAATTGATTGTAATAAATGTGTATAGAATGGATATTATCCATATCAATTTTATAGGGGGAAAACACATGAATGAGATCGATAATATTATGAAAATATCTATATATAAATTTCGAATGTCATTATATTTTATGATGAGGAATAATTAAAAGAAATATTAATGGTATGTATTATTTCTTTCTTATTTTTTTACATTGGTTAATCTTAGGACTTGATTCATGTTTTTTCTCTAAAAGAAGTATTAATGAATAAGATTGGAATGAATTGTTAATTGATTATAAATAAAAATTAATTATTAATATTTCGATATATATGGGATCAAGATTTATTTTAAATCTAGGGATTATCATATGTTTAAAATAATTCATACGCATTTGATGATGGAAGTACTTTTGGAGACATTTACTGATTATTCATAAAGGTTTGGTGTATATTTAACCATTGTGTATATCATGTGAAAAAAAAACTTGTGGTTGAATTATAATTTCAGTTTTTTAAAGTTTAAAGTCGTAGATAACTATAATTTTTATATAATCATTTATTCTGTCGTAATTGTGTGTTATTTCATTTTTTGGGATACAAAATAAAATGTATGAGGTAACATTTGTGCTGCAATTATACATGTAATTATTAATATATTATTGTTATTTTTTATTATTTTTGCAACATGTATGGGTATTTTATATGAATTATATTATTATATTTTTAGAAATATGATAGACAATAGTGCAAGAGATAATCTGTTGTACTAGATAAGGTCGTGAGGCTCAAACCCCCAACTAAAGGGCCACAAGGGTGCACCAACTACAACTATCCTATGTAATGTCCCTATACGTGTGACATATTTTTCATTAAAAAAACTATCAAGTAAATAAAATTTATTTTAATATTTTAAATATATGTTTTATAGTATAGATAAAAATGATATTAAAAGTGATTTGGTGATTATATGAATAATCCTATTTCAGAAATGTTTTACAATTTTGGGAACCTTATATGATTACGGTGAGGAAAATATTATAAGATTATATTTGATGAATAAATAATATATTATCATTTTTGAGAATATATTATATTAATTTTTCATTATATTGATACTGGTTATGATTATCCTATCCATATTTATATATGATTAGGGAATATACTTTTTTAAATGAGACAATAAGATCGATTGGTGTTATTTGTGGATAAATATAAAATTATTCATGGAAGGATATGTGATGACATCCTTATTATTTTTGGGTTTCAATATTACTCTAGAGTAAATTGATGAATTTTAAGGATAGTTACTTATTGGACGATCTATGGTGAACTTTGGGTATTAATATAGGATTTTTGAAATTAAAGCAGTTTTTCTTCATATGAATATTTATTACTATTTGGAATTATCTTAACTTATCCTAACCCTTTTGGTTTCAAATAATGTCTAAATATATAGGGAATAGTTTGTTAATCATTTTTTGATGTGGTCCATTAGAATGTTATTATCCAATATGAGGTAGGAAAATCTAATAATGAATACTCATCGATTGGATTTGAATGCTAAATTTGTGGGGGAATTTGATTAAAATATTAGAACTTTCATGACATGTATATATATTTCGATATATAGTAATTATAGGAATTAAATTAATTCCTCAATTTTGTGAAATTATTTATAAATAAAATCATTATGAGATTTATTTTCATACCATGAAATCACTTTTCTTTTAACCTGTCATGGATTTATTGTTTAGTGATGGTTAAAATTATCTTTGCCATGTTCTCTATCACTCTCTATCAGTCCTTGAGAGTTATTGTTTAAATAATTACCTATTTTATCACTTCCCACTAATTTTAATATACTTTTAAGCATACTAATTTTTATTATAGAAATCCTATATAATTCCATATCTCTCATTTCAGGAAGAATTTTTATTAACCCTTATTATGATGTGGGTTTTCTACAAAGGTATTTTGAAAAGTAAAACCATGGTTAATGAAACTGATTAAAAATCTCAAGGACTCTATTTAATAAATGGTTAGAATGTAATTTACAAAAATTAAAAAAATTACGTTCGATGGCATCCAAGATATGTAACATATTGCAAAAACGAACAACGAATTATAATAATTTAAATGTAAATATCATAACTAATCCATTAAATTGGTTCAAATATAACAAGTTATAATCATAATGAAATATATAATTGTACTATGAATTTATAGTATATTAATTAACGCATCATAAATAGGAAATCTAATTTTAGAAAAGTCATACTATTCTAAAAATATATATTTTTGTAAAAAATGTGTTTTTTTTGAAATAATATTATAAATAATTTTTTGATATTTTATAAATTTTATTGGAAAAAATAAATCCTATTTTTAAATCATCAAGCCAAAATTATATGAGGATTTTTTTTATAATTTTCTTAAAATAATTATTTTTCAAAAAACAGTAAAAATAATATATTTTTTCAAAAAATTTATTTTATTTTTCAGTATTTCAAAAGTCAAATTTTATTTTCTATTACTTTTAAAATTTAATTATTTAATATTTATTTTCAATAATACAATTATTATTTAAAAAATATATTTTTTTATGTGAATTTAGTGTAAAAATATTTTATATTTAAAACGAACAATTTTCAAAAAAAACTTCATTTTTCATAGTGTTTTTCTTGTTTGATTTTAAATTAAATTTTCAAAATTTAATGTCTCGAATTTTGAAAAATAAACTCAACAACTTGTATAATATTCTGATTTTTTAATAGTTCCAATTTAAGTATTTTCAAAATATATTGTATTTTTTGTAATTTTGTTTACCTCAATTAATGGAAAATTGGCTAATTAAGGGTTAAAAATGAAATGGAAAATAGAATAAAATACACCCAAAATTAGTTTAAATTTTATTAGATTAGTCAATTTCATTATTAAACATCTATGATTTATTTATATAACAATTTTTATCTATATAAATATGATTTTGACCATTATAATATTTTATATAAAGAAAAATCTAAAATGTTAAACTCTTATTTTGAATAACTAAAATATATTTTAAATTGGGATACCTATAGGATATAATTTTTTATAATTATTCATTTGAAATAAATATTATTGATATTAGTGATTATATTTAATGTTTAATTTTTAGGAATAACTAATTTATTAAAATTCATACTCAACATTGATGCGGGAATTATTCAATAAATACGATAATAAAATAAATGATATTAAGAATATTATAAGTATTATAATTTGAGATAATAAATATGATAAATGGTTTTTAAAAATAACATGAAACTTTTGTGAGGTATTAAAATAATTTATCTTGGATGTTTAATAGTTTTCATGATGTTATTAAAGTTTAATTAATGAATACCTCAACAAATTAAAATTATTTCACTTATATAATAAATAATAATTTATTGAATTATTTAAAATTCATAAGAATTATAGATTCATCCATTAAATTATTAAATGGTCAATAATATCTACCATGGTATCTTTACGGTCTGTTTTCCATTAATAGTAACTATATTTAACCTCAATGAGTAGAAATCCTTGTTATAAGGGAAAGTGTGAAAGGTGTTAATGAATGGTTAAAATAAAATAGAAGATTAAAAACATTACCAAAACATTAAAAAAATTATTCTGTTATAATATTTTGAACCTTCCACATCCTTTGTTATAAATTTATCATTTTGAAACAATTTTAATTGAAAATTAATTTTTATTAATTTAATATTTTGAGAATGGTAATGTGTTTCTCTCCCCTCATATAAAATGTCATATCCTCTTCACTTTACTTCACACAAAAATGAACCATTTTGATCATAATATAACTACAAAAATACATTCCTAGAGTCTATAACTATTTCCACAAGTCCTTTTTCCAAAATAACATCCGTATACGGATTATGGTCTTAATCAAATCAGACTTTCTGTAGAAGTGGAATAGTTTTAACATCATGTCTTAGTTTAATTTCTTCTTACACCTACATAAAATATTCTTCAATAATGATAAAATTATAATACCAATATCTTCCATATACATAGATATTATTATGTTAATTTCATGACCAATATCCATCCCATATTCCATCAAATGGTATGTGAAACTATCATTCGGGTGTACAATAGTCTACATACACACAAACCGATGTAATTAATTTTACATCACTATATTTCATGAATTAATTATAGTTATAGATTTAATATATATATATATATATATTATTTTTATCAAATATTTATCATTTTTGAAATACAATATAAAACATGTTTTCTTACATTAACACACACTAAAAAATGATAACATCATTCATGCGTTTGTGTTGATTACCACCTATACAAAGAGTTGTGATTCATGTTTCATTACCAAATCACATAGATGATATATATAAGTACAATTAAATAAAAAATATAGCATTAAGGATTTTATGATCATTAGGAAATATAAAATCATATATACCATACTTCCAAAATGATCGTTCAAAATGGAACTATTACTCATTTGTGTGTATGCCCTACCATCTCTATGATTGTAACATAATTCATTTTCTATATCCACCTATAATGATTATTTTAAATTATAATTGATGATTAAAAATGATTAATATTTCATGATTTTTATTTTTGAGATTATGAAATAATAACCACTTTTCCACAATCTACTTACCAACGTCATTTTGGACAAACATTTCGAATATCATTAAAAAATTCAATGTGAACATAATTGATTAAATCATTGTATATAACATATTAATATCTAAAATACAAAAAATAAACATAGAAAATGTCATTAAGTATAAAAACAATCAACATATGTTTACTATTTAGGATGATAAATTACAAATATGATCTGTCAGACTCAAGGTAAGGTATTTTCTTTTAAAAATAATCCTTTAATATTTCCCTTAAAAAATATTTTTCTTCCATATCCATATTTGGAAAATTATATTATTGATTTAATTATATTTATAAAAGTAAAAAATATAAATGGCACATTATCTTTCATTTGGACTTTATTAAATGATTTATAAAATTATTCTCTTATGAAATGTTTTACAAAAATGTTTTAACATACTTTTCAAAAAGGAACAAAGGAGTAATCACTTTTTTTGATTTTCAGTAAAAAAATAATTTATCAACACATTAATAATTATTTTATTTTTGGAACCTATTGTAATTATTTTTTAATATCATTAAACTATAATCCTCATTCCATAAGCTTTGGTTATTATATAAAACATTTTAACAATGTATTTGATATTTTTGTATCTATAAATGTTTTCTTATATGTAAAAATAATGTTTTACATTTTATGTTTTAATTAATCATGTTATGGTTCATCAGAAAAATTTATGATGATCGTTGGATAAATTATAATACATGGTAGGTTGAGTATGTTATTGCTCTTAAATTCATTATGTAATAGGATTTTGTGAACTAATTTTGATTAACATATGATATTATACAATAATATTGTGAAGGTTATTCTAATCATAACCATTATTGTTATTTTAAACTAAAACTATAATGGTTTCTCTAAATAAAACCATGGTGGTTATTCCATGTGTAACCGTGGGGGTTCCACAATAACTAATATTGATATGAAAATGATTCCTCAAGGTACATATATGATTTCTCTATGACAAATCTATGTTTTTATGTAAGTGTTAGGATTTTAGAATGTAAAGTAAAGTATATTCAACTTTGTAAGGTTGAAAATTATAACTATATGATTAATTTATTATGAGTTTTCCATGATTTTAATTAAACCGTTATGACTTATATTTTTTTCCTTTAATATTTAGTTTGAATGTTTTTAGGAAAATATTCGATAATAGATGTTTCATTATTCTGTATTTTTTATTTTTTATATTAAAGACAATATATATTTTTGAAAATGAAAATTTTTATTATTAATCATAGAAAAATGGTTTATTTCATTCTTTTTATGCACATTACTGACATTTTTCTGATCATCCAAGGGTTTAACTTTTTTTAAAATTGTTTAAAGATCGGTAAGGGAAAGTAAGAACTAAAGATCAATGTTTTAAAAATTTATCATGAAAACTAATCATGTTCTATTTTAAATTTTTTTCATTGTTACAAATTGGGTACACATTGGAAGTGGACTCTTTTAAATATATGGTTGTTTAATCTAAGGGTTTTGACCTATTTCATTAAAAATTATAACCTAATTTTTTTTGTTGAATGCATGAATTTTAAATCTAATTTATAGAAAAAAAATATGAAATATATATGGTGGAGTCCTTAAATGGGAATTATCAAATTCAACACCCTAATCTAATGACTAACAAAAATTATGACCATCAGCACCTCCAAAACCAGAAGTAAAATGGAATGCCTATAACAACACTACACCATAAGTAGATACTAATAATTATGGTATGTGTATCCTTCAATACAGAGTTATAGATGTCTTGTGGTAATTTGATTATGTGAAATCAAGTATATCAATGTCTTTTTCTAGGATCATTTTGGAACCACCCCCAATAATTTTATGGTCAAATAAATATATCAAGTTATATTCTAAAAATATAATATTAATATTATATATATATATGTATGTGTTTGTCTTTGTTATGTATAACTATTAATAATTATATTCTTAAAATTTGATATGATGCTTATATAAAATTAAAATTAATATATTAATATCATAGTTTTAGTAAAATTATATTTTAGAATATCAAAAATTATTTATAATTATTATTGATAAATAATATTTAGTATAAAATTATTATTTCATTTTTCCAAGAACCATTTTGTCAATTATTGAATATTATTTCCAAATAGATAATGTTGAACACCATTAGAATATTATATATGAAATAACATGTTTCAAAATCTTATGTTACATATTTCCATAAAAAAATATTAAAAAAATAATTTTATAAAACATATTTCTTAATAAAATATTTTTTTATAAATTTTTTATATAATTTAAATCAAAAATTTATAAAATGTTTAAATTTTAATTAGATTAATGTAGATACTTTTTTGGAAAAATTATTTCTAAATTATTTTAGCATGAATTTTGTTTCCAATATATAATTTATTTTTAGATGAATAGTGAATTGTAACATCCCATGTTTAAAAAAAATAAATACTATATTCAATAACGCACTGAATACAACACATCGAGCATAACTATAAAACTGAATATTACTATTTAAATGTCACCATTAATACCTATCCATAAAATTATTTATAATGATATAGATTTCATAAATTATGAAAATATTTTATTAATTATTTGTTTAACAATTAATTATAAATGAAAATAAAGCCCTTTTTAAATTAAAAAGAATTTTGTTTTGAATTCTTATTTTAATTAGAACATATGTGATCTATAAAAATAAAATTTAAAATCACTCTTGTCAGATTAAGTTAGTGAAATATATATATATATATTCAATATAATATTTAAAACTCAACTTATCTATTTTTTATATATAATATAGGAACAAATACAAGTTTACATATAAAAGAAATATTTCTCAAAAATAGTGGCATTACAACATTTTGATGGGGTACTTGTTTTAAATATATTTTTTAAAAAAATTAAATAAAATTGAAAAAAATAATTAATCTTTGAAATTATAGTAACAAAATTTACGTTGGATGAATTTTTGATATTTTTCTAATAAGTTTCTTTTTTTGACGAATATTAAAAAATACAGAACCTAAATTTTGATCAAATATATTAATTTTGTTAATTGACATATTTAGGGTAGATTTAAATTATTTTTATATAACTTTTTATCAATTATTAAATTTTTTTCTTTGGTATAAATTTCACATTGAATTTGGATTTAAAAAAATTTCAATATTTTTGAGGTTTTTACTTTAAAAACATGTTTTATTAATTCGTCAATGGGAATAATTTCTAAAAAAACCTGAAATTTAGGTGAATATAATAATGAAAAATGGATTAAAAATTTTTAATTATAAGGTCCAAATTAATTAAATAGGACCCTTACATTTTTGGACTTTATGAATAGTAACTCTTGTTATATTTTTTATTTCAACGGTTAAGGGTAATTTTGGTAATTAAAGGTAAAAATAATATTATATCTAATATAAAATTAAACTAATACATGACATAATTTGATTGGATATGTTTTTTGCGATGAAAATTATACTTGGGAGGAAGTTATAACCTTTGGAATTGAGTTGGATTATAGTATGATTTTTATTATATTATAATAATGGAACAGTCAATTTTGGAACACTATAGTTTTTAACAAGTAAAATATTTTTAATATGAGGTTGTATAAGAGATATGTTCGATAATAAATATTATTTCGAAATATAAAATTTTTATCTACATCATGGTGGTTTATTTATTATTTTTTGTGATAAAATACATACCTTAAATAATGACATAATGATGATGTTGTAATTGTGTCATTAACAGAAGAATCAATCAAATGACATTGAAAATTTTATGATAAATATAATATTATAAAATTAATGTCATCCAATAATTTTATGGGATACTATGACATTTTAATTATTTTTTTAATGACCTGGTTCGAAGATATCTTATTTTTATGATATTTATAAAATGTCAGCTGTTGTATAGTGGGAAAATTTACATTATTGACATTATAAAATAAACAATATTTTATTAGATGATATAAAATTTATAAAAATATAAATTTAAACCACTGAATGGTATGAGTCTCTAAATTTCATCAATGACTCATTAATTAATAATTTCTCTTTTTGGAGGCATTTATTTTTATGTAATTATGTGTTACTACTTTTGGGATGTAAAACTAGAGATATGAGATAAAATTTGAGGTTATAAGATGTTATGGTTATTTATTATGTCTTTATTGTATATTGGTAATGTTATAATAATTATATAGTTTTATAAAAATTAAAACCTTTAGGATTCGTGACAAACTATTACCTCCAGTAAGTCTATAGGAATCAAATTCTCTACCAAAGGTATATAATGAAGGATGTCTTTCCACTGGCCTATGAAATATACCAATTATCATGACTTATAATTTTTAGTTAAATGAGTTTACAGATTAATAAAAAATTTATCTTGGGAAAAAATTACATAATAGATTACCTTAGGATTTGGAAATGATTTTGTGATTATGTGATTAATATTATTTCTAAAGGTGTTCACTATTTTGGCATTCAAATATGATCAGTGTGAATAGAATACTATGAGATTTTATTTGAGAATTAACAGTTGAATTTTATTTTGGAAGGAAATATGAATTTATTTTGGACTTATTATGACTCATGTTATATTTGGAAATAGTTAGCATATCCTAGAGATTATGTGATTTAGGAAAATAAATTTCTAGTTGGAGGCATTAAAATAGATTGATGTTTTTTGAGATAAATGTTTAAAAAATTCATGGGATACTATAATAACAAATAATTTTATGTTTTGGTTTTGAATCTTAGTTTTTATTTTTTAAAAGAGTATTAAGAATAGTTATTTATTGAATGGTAAATGTTGAACATTGGTTATTGTAATTGAATTTTGGATAATGACATAGTTTTTCTTCATATATGATTTTTTCTTTTTGGAATATTGTTTTATATTAAAAGAAACTTTTGGTTTTGGTTAATTTCTAATGAATGTATAAATATATAATTAATCTTTTTTGGATTATGTGAGTCTCAACATGTTGATTTTGGTGCATTAAGCATGAAAAAATCTTCTTGAATACTCATAGTTTCAGAAAAAAGATGAGTATATGGTGAAAAAATTATTAAATTATGAAAGTATACTTGTCAAGTAAGTTTATTTTCTTATGTTCTTAGTAAATCTAGTAAAATAATTTCACAACTCTATAAAAAGGATATTAAATTAAAAATGATATACATATACTTTTATTATAATGAAATCAGTGAACATTAAACCAATAAAAGATTTATGGTTTTGCGATTATTAAAATTTCCAGGACTATGTTCTATATCACTCTACAAGAGAACATGATAGGTATTTTTTCTTTCTTTTATAGGTTTTCCTATAGTTAACTCTAGTATATGTTATTCCATGTGTCTTTTGTATTTATCAAAATTTATTTTAATGTGGATGTTTTTAAAATATTTTTTCCGATGTGGGATTTCAATAAAGGTATTTTGAAAATTCTAACATTAGTTGTTGAGCACAAATTCATAATTTTGAGGTCTCTATTTCCAATAGGGGGAGAATTTAAGAACATGATATTTTTTTAAAAGAAATTATTTTTTGGAGAGCATACATGATATGGCACATCGAGCTTCATAGAGAAACTGAATATTATAATTTAAATATTTCCATTATAACCTATACATAATAATTCAGATAATTAATAGTATTAACATAATTATTAAAATATTTTAATAATTATTTGGAGACCAATTAATTTAAACTGAAAATTAAACCATTTTTAAAATAAAATGAATTGTTTTTTGGAATAATTATTTAATTGTTCACATGTTTGTTTGATACCAATATATTATAAAATCACTCTTGTTGGATTAAATTAATGATATATATATATATATTATATATAATATTAAAATTCAACTAAAGTGTTTTTAAACATATTATAACAACAATTTCAATTTTACATATAAAAGAAGTATTTCTCAAAAATGAAAATTCTACCGCCTTTTGATGGTCAATTGTTTTATATCCATTTTTTGATAATTTCACAAAATATATTTGAAAAAAAATATTATTTTACATTGGTGTATAAAAATTTACATTGGATTAATTATTGATAGTCTTCCAACAAGTTTTATCATTCGATGAATAGTTAAAAATACTATATTTTAATTGAAAAGTACATTATCATAAAGTTTATTTATAGGGTTAAATAATATAGTTAAATGGTTTTAAAGTGTTATTAGATCAATTTTTTTAAATTAATACAATTTAGGAAATTTTAATCAAACTTACATTAAATTTGGATATAAAAACATTTCAATCTTTTAGATGTTTGTACTTTAAAAACAAATTTTCTCAATCTGTCAACGTGATTATTTTTAATTTAATCACTAAAATTCATGTACATAAAATTTTAAATATTGATTTTATATTTTTAATCATAGTATCCAAATATATTTAATAGGTCCATATTATTTTAGGGACATTATGAATAGTTAAATTATTAAAACTTTTTATTACGATGGTTAAGGGTAAATTAGGTAATTAAATGTAAAAAATATTATAAATAATATAAAATTCCCCTATCACTTATTATAAATTATTTGTATGAGTTTTTATTGACTATAATACTCCTTTTAATGAATTTATAACCTTTGTAATCCATGTGGATGATAGTACGAAATTTATAAGATTATATTCAAGGAAAAGTCAATTTTCTCACACTCTAGTTTTTTAAATATAAAATATTTTTAATACGGGTTATATAAGTAATATGTTTTACTATAAATATTATTTAGAAATATAAATTTTTTTTCTAGATCATGTTAATTTATTCATAATTTTTAGAAATAAAATTATTTCCTTAAATAGTGACATAATTATGATGTTGTAATTGGTTATTTAATTAATGAATCAAATAAATGATATTAAAAATATTAAGCTATATATAATTGGAAATAATTAATTTTATACTGGAATTTTATGGAATAATTTGACATATTATTTATGTGACACAATATTTTTTTCAAGGATATCATTTTTTGTTATTTTTTAAAAGTCATCAGATGAATAGTGTCCAAATTGACAATATTGATTTTTTAAAATAAAATATATTTTGTTAAATGATATAATTTTTTTTAAAATATCAATTTAAGAAAAAAAATATTTGGATAAGTATAAAAAGTTGGTTTATGAATCATTAATTTTTTAATTATCAGTTAATAGTAATTATAATAACTCTAAAAATTCAAATTACATGATATCACAGTATGAATTAAAAAGGTAAAATATTTGTTACAGATAAAATATAGTGATTAAAAAGATTCAAAACATATATTATTTTTGTTGGATGAATTTTTTTCTTACATAAATCACCCTATATTATAAATTATTATGTTTTAATCAATTTAGATTATAAAATTAATTTATATTAATTTAGTATTTTAATGATTTCCAAGAGTGTTTCTCCCCACTCATTTAAAAGGGCACAAATTCTAACCATTTCATCACACTAAAATAGCTATTTGGATATGAAATTACATTTCCAAATAAATTTCTATAATCCCTCCCCAAATTATAGAGGCCTTATTTTAGGCATAACACCCTCTTTAGAGGTGCTAAAGTGTTAATCAACGGAGATCATTTGAAGAATACGTATCATTTTTAATTAAGTGTTTCTATTGGATTTCCTCTTCCAGATAATTAAAATCATCTTCATACATGATAAAATAATAACACCAATATCCTCAATATACATATATGGTATTATGTTAATATCATTACCTATATCCATCTACAAGTTCATCAAATAGGAAATGAATTATTCGTTCATGTATATAGTGGACTACAGCCTTACGAACCAATATAAATCATTTTCTATAACTATATCTCATATCTAGTTATAGTTATGGAATTAATTTTTATATATGATATGAATTTCATATTATTATTATGCAAGAATAATCTGTCAATTACATTCTTTCCTTTCCACGCACATAAAAATTGATAATGTCGTTTGGTTGTATGTGTATACTATCACCTCCATGACATGACATGATTCATATTTCATCAACACATCACACAGATGATATATATATATATATATTCATATGTAAACAATTAATATTATATTAATGATATTATTATCACTCTACAATGAAAAAATACTACTTACCTTCTTTTCATAATGATCATTAAAAAATGGGAATGTTACTCATGCATATGTAGAGCCTACCATCTCCATGATTATAACATTGTTCATAATTCATAACCATACACATTTTTTAGTAAATAGTTTTATTGATGTATACATGTGATTATAATGTCATGAATATTATTCTTTATATGATGGACTCTTGACTATTTTGACTGTTTGATATCTTACTAAAGCCATTTTGGAATCATGTACTGAATGTCATCAAAATGATGGACATGAAAATATGTAATTAAGTATTATTTATAACATGATAATAAAATATATATAAAAGGAATAATAAACACAAAAAATATTGTCAATAAATAAATTAATTAACCTATGTTTATTATTTAGAAAGATAAGTATTGAATGTGACAAGTCAGACCCACGGTAAGGGACTCCATATCAATAACTTTTCATTGAGTCATATCTTGATGTCATACCCCAATCTTATTTTATGAGGTGTATATATAGAAATGATTACATATCAAACCATGAATTAATTTTTTCTCAAGTTATTTATTGTATTGTAATATTTTATTCTTTTATGGGGTTTATTATTTAAATATTCAAAGTTGAATGGGACACCTAAATTGTTTAAATATGTAGTTATTAGATTTTTTTATAAATGTAAATATTCCATATATTATTTATATTTCCATCTATATGTATATAAAAGGATCATAAAGGATATTTTATGTCTAATTTTATTTTCATTCAAACTTTTTGAAGTAGTAACTTTTTTATATTTTTTCTATGAATGTTTGAATTCTTTTACAATGAAAAAGAAATGTTCTTTTTAACGTATATGGGGACAAAAATATCCTACCGTCATGGAAATTATATAATATTTGTCTTCCTCTAAAAGTATTCAAGTTTTTAAAATAAAAATAACCCCCTATTTTACTTTTCTAGGTATTTTGTTAATAATTTTGTATAAAAAAATGGATTGATTATTTTTAAAATAGGAAATATTTTAATATGACTTAAAATAAAATTTTAATTTTGACATATTGAAAATTGAAAGCATTTATATTTTATTATTATTTAATAGTACATGGAAATTTTATTGGTGGTAAAATGATAATCCATGGATTGGTTGATTTGTGATAAACCATGGATGGGTGGTTACACTATAACCTATAATGCATTAGATATGGATATTGGTTGTATGGATATTCCATTTTTAATAGGGACATGCATGCAAGTCGACTATGTGGTTATTTCATTTTTGTATAACACTATCCAAAAATTTATAATTATCTTTTATATTATTTCTTATGTGTTTTCATGAAAATAATTTTATTTTCAAAAAGTAATATAATGATATTTTTGAAATAATTATTCATTTTTCATGGTAAAAAATGTATGTTTATTAGGAAAGATTTTATGGGTTTTTAGTAGACTAATATTATCCTTTATTGCATGTTCCTTAAATTAATTTGTGCTCATCCAATTTTCAGAAAAAAAATCATAGGGTTAAAGGAAGAGTATGGACATGTTTGAGGTCACGAAGAATATTTTGAAAATCTATTATGAAAACAAAGCATGTTTTATTTAAATTGTCTTCCTTGGTGAAAAAAGTGGATACTGAATATAAGATCCCACATGTAATGAAAGAGTATAATTGGTAAGAGTAACCCTAATTCCCTAAACCTTTTAACATAAAAGGTTATTAGTAAAATAAAGTTATTTATAGTCTTAAAATAATTTGAATATGTAATGTATAAGGCAAGGTCATTAAATGAAAATTGCACATTACAATAATATTTCATCTTTTATGACATCATTATACAATAATTCCTTGAAAATTTTTCATACCCTTTTTAATGTAAAAAATATGATTTATAAAGACAAACATAGTAAAAAAATACTATTTTGATATATAAAATCCATGCGTTGTATTACAAAAAATTATTTTAATGTTTTATCAAAAACATTTTTTATTTTTTTCAATTAATAAAATTTTAACATAGTGTAATTAGGTTTTAAATATATATTATTTTTAATAAAATATTATGTCAATAATAAAAAACATATAAATTTACAAGGATTCAATAACTGTCACAACCCCCTCAAACCAACGTTATTCCAATTAGGGGAGAGTGATAATAACCCTAGAATCTCAACTCTTGTTGGCCTCGATTTGGTGATTACCATTGAGGGTATAAAAATATCATATTATTGGATCCATACCCCTCAATAAATTAATAATGATCAACAAATAGGAAGAAAATAGAAAAATAACTAAAAATGACTATATAATATTAAACCAAAAACCATCCCATAATGAATGAATACTGTAAAAATGACATAAATAAGAATCTACAAAGAAAATACAAAAAAGAACGATATGTAGAAATTAATCGATAAAAACTCCAACCTAGCTTGTAATTTCAATCTTGGTGCCCATAATCCTCTTGGAAACCTAAAAATTAGTTTTTATAAGTAGGGTGGGAATAAAATGTCTACTCACTGATGACATAATCGAGGCCTCAAGTACACATGTGATAAGAAAATACTATTACACTAGTTATGTTTTTAATTCAACATGAACTTATACATTTCATCTAATTAAACCCATCCCCACCATGGATCTCTCACCAAATCAAGAAGAAAATATAATAATATAGCATTATTAGAATAAAAATCAAGGATCCATAATTTCACTTCCTCCCTAATTTTCCACTCTCACACCTCAATGTTTAATGTACAGTACTCCCATCACTTCAAAACATGCCACATCACATCCCATCCCACCCATAGACACTTAGTCCTCACATCACATCTCATAACCTCACATACCTACCTTAAACACCTAGGAAATTCATTACATCACTCCACATCACATCCCCTCTACAGATACGTAGTTCAAACATCACGTCACATAGAAACCCAATCCAGAGCATTATTGTATCAGGAATGTGAATAAAATAATCCTTGTGCCCTCCTCCTACAATTAATGTCACCCAAAATATATCTTATATCATAAAATAATTTCCCACCAATAGACAAATGTTCCAAAAAATTATATCCCATATAAGGACACATGAGACACCACGCTATATCACAGTAATATCACATCACACCTAAATAAAATGGGGCCATCACCTAGAACAATAATAATTTTCATGCCATCATATCCCATGAAAATAATCTCACCTGGATGAGAGAGCATGAATCATTGGGTAATTATCCATCCATCATCATAAATAAGATGTGGGAAAAAACCCCTCAACCACAATCCACCATTCTCATTTCATTAGGTAATTATCCATCCATCCATCATCATCTACCACCTCTAAATTCAGGACACCACACAAGCCACAATACACCTTTCTCATTTCAATGAAATTCCTATATCCTCCCAAAAAGAAAATCCATGAAATCCATCACTTCACCTCCAAGAAAATCACTTCCAATCAAACCATATCCTCAACAACCCAAAGGTTCATATAAAAAAACAATCACCTCATCACCCCAAAAGTACTGCCAAAATGAACCATCCACTATCCTCTCAAAATGGAAATCCAAGAAAACCATCAAATCACCACCCCAAAAGCTTTTCCAAACAAACATAAAATCCCCACGCATTGCATCAGAACAAAACATCACAACCACATAATAATTTCCACACATTACTACACATCAGAGACCATTATTCAGATTTGACAAATGTATAAATATCCAATGTCACTTTAATTTATGGTCATTGTAACACAATCAACAAATCCATGGTAAAAAATTTCATATGATAAATATAATTGGTTATCCAATTTATATTTTTCGGTGATAGAACAAAAACATTCCATAATGACTCTATATCACAACAACTAATGTGTAGGAATGGTCTCCTAAAAACCATTATTTTTAGCAGGTAATTCAACCCGTACTAATGTAACATCACAATAATGTCAATGTAATAAAATAATGACAATCATTGTCCTTATGATTAAATTTTAACTAACTGATTAATTATCTCAATAAAGTTGTTAAATACCTTCACCCATAGATTTTAAAGGGTAAATTCCTTCCAGATGATACCAAAAGGTGAAAAATGGGGTATTTATATCCTCAAAGATACTACGACAAGTCATTTCACACCATTGGGGGAATAATAAATTCCCAAAAACCATAAATTTAAAAAAACAATAGATCAACATACAACATATCAAGGATCTATGAGAAAAAACCAACACACACCCCAAAGAAAAAATTCACCACCATAGTGACTCAAAAATTAATATCAAAATAGAAACAAGGGGATAAATTAGAGAAGTCACAAAGGAACACCAATTAACAACCATTGGAACCTATTTAATCAATGTCGGAGGACAAGGGAGGGAAGATCTACTAAACGATCCTTAGGTTTCTCCAAAAGAGTATATAATGGGATATGTATTAGTGAATATAAATTGGTTTAAGAAGTTTAAAAATAGGTAATATCATACTTTTTTAAATCATTTATTCCATTCATGACAAGAAATACATAGGTTTCACAAATATTATAATGTCTATAGAAATTTATGTCTCCTTGAGCTTTATTTAATTAAAATCAGTGAATTACTTTCATGATGTAAATTAGTTTAATGGACAACCCCTTATTTATACATAGGCCATGAATCTATCAAGCAATTGAAAATGAGAAACACATATTCAAGCCTTCTAAACCCTTAATAATGTGAATATACTAATGATTATTTGATGCACCTCCAACAACTGTAGAACCTCAACAAACATCCACTAAAATACCTACAACACCCAAGACCAACAAAGTTACATGAATGTAAATAACATTCTATTATAATGCCATTTACAATTTTATTCTAATAAAATTTTTTTAACAATACACATTTCATGAAAACATATTTTTACACCTCACACACACTAAGAATAAAATTATTTTCTCATACAAATAAATAAATCATAAATTGGATTTAATATTTATATCATTTATTTTAAAATTACATAATATGGATTATTTTATTTTTAGGAATTGGAAATTAATTAATTTCGTAAAAATTAGTTAACTTAGTAAAAAAATATTAAAACAAAAAAATATAAAAATAAGTGACATAAAAACTTGTTTATAACTTGTTTGTAAAAGTATAATTGAGGATTTTTTAGCATACCCCTCTCAATAGTCTATTATTATCAACATTTTATTCACACTCCATTGGAAAAATGTGATTTATTTATATTAAATATTTATTTATGTCCAAAGTTACGTTATATTAAATTATAAATTTAACCACCACCCAATGACATATAACCATTCCAAAACCCCATAGGATCGACCGAATCACTAATTTAGTCACTTCTCAATCATCTCCCCAATTCATATATGATTTTAACATTAAAAATTCAAATAGATGTTACATTAATGTGGTGACCAATAGATAAAATCCAAAGAAATATGTAATATTTTCCACCACACCTTCAGTATCATTTTATACTACTACCACCCCAAACATATTCAATTGATGAGAGTATGATAACACTTTTATAATTAAAATTATTCTATTTTTTAATATTAATTTATCATCAATTTTATACCTTCCTCTAAAATCAATGAGAAAAATGAACAGAATATCATTCATCAATGCGGACTACCTCCTCCATGAACTAAGTGTTAAATTTTACATCACCACCATACAATGATGTTATAGAAAGGATAATTAAAATGATAATATGATGTTTATGAAATTATATTTATTCTAAAATTATAATATTTTTTATTTTCCACCTTCCATCTATTTTGAAAAAAATCATAGTTTTGTCTTTGGGTATATGAGGACCACTACTTCCTTGTTATATTGTTTCCAATTCATTTTCCATAAAAATGACATGGTGGGAATAAAATTTTTATATAATTTATAATAAGATTATTTAATAAACTATTAAAATCCTATAATGACATTATTATACATCAAATAATTTATATTAAAAATTAATTATTAAAAATTAGTTATTAAAAAAATTCCATACAAAATAAAAAATTAAAGTACCTTTTATAGAAAAATTAATTTATGGAATACCTATATACCTGGATATATTATTTTATTATGGGTTAATAAATAAAATTATTATATAAAATTATTGATATTATGAAACTATTTTACAAAACTTTGACCTTTATCAAAATTCTAGAAATGTTTTTATGAAATTGACCAATGAAAATCATGTAACCAACATAATATGATATGATATAATAAATTTGTGACACATGTTGATAAAAAGAAATTATTAAATGGTAATATAAGGATATGGTTCTTATAAATTTTTTTAATAATCAAAATTCAATTATTACGGATTTTAAGATAATGTGTATAGAGATTGCAGTTAGGAGGTAAGGGTTTCTATCTCAATCACACTTCATTAAGGCATGATTTTATAGTATCCACCAATAATAATTTTTATTGTGTAACTACTACTCATTTTATTTTTAATTTCCTAAATAATTTTTGAGTATGGAAAATAATATCCTATTATTAATCATCATTACTATGTGATATTATTAATTCCTTCCGTAGATTATAATGTCCTTTCAAAAATAAATTTTATTTCTAAAGTTAAATGTTTATCATTGAGTTTCATTGTTCATCTCATATGGTATACACTATTTATATCAAGGGATATCACATTTGATTAATATATTTTTTATTTATGAGTTTTAATTCTTCTTAAAAATATAAATGTGTTAAGAATAATTATCTTCGTCTTAAATGATGGATTCCATTCCTCTTCTACAACTCCCCTTGACACAAATTTCTTCCCTTTCAATTAGAATCATAATTATGTTTATCCTCATGTGAAATTAATATTTACCTCCAAATATTTTTAGTATAATGTTTATTTATATTTTTTATTATCTCTGATTTCAACAAAAGTTTTTTGAAACATAAAAAATGGATCTCACATGCCATGCTCATTACATGCCAGTTACACATTTTCATCATTTTTCTCAATTTCATAAAATAGTCATTTCATTTAATGGTTCATTTATTGGTTATATTTTCATTAAATATGTACATATTCAAATATTAATTTCATTTATGGGATATACTTGTATCTAGAACCCATTGAAATTCCCAATTTTTAGTAAAAACAGTTCAAATAAACATTCCAATTTCTCATCTCATATTGAGAATCACAACAAAACATGATTAAAAACAATTAATGGAATCTAAAAATATTCATTATTTTCTGGGGAAACCTATATTAATTTTTTTTGGTTATATGAAAAACAATAAGGCCTTTCCTTCTTCGAAAATATTTTTTACTTATTTCATAAAGATTTACTTATATTGTATTTTCCTATTTTTATTTCTTCTAAATCCTTCACTAGAAGTATCAATATTGTAACTCAAATATCATAACCTCTGTTTAAATATCATATAAGAATATAAAATGATATAATTCCATATTTATTTGGAATCCTTATGATTTAGCCTTCATGAATCCCATGAACCAGAATCATGAAAACCAACATCCATCTCATGGGTTTGCTCATGTATTAGATTTGTGTGTGTTATTTTCCACTTCTAGAATATACGTGTTTGATTTTAATTTATGTGATTGGTGGGTTCATAATAATATAATTCAACAATACATTAATTAAATATTTATATCTTATTAGATTTTATGTAAGGGATTTGGATGTTAACATAATCCACCACAAGATTTTTTCCTAATATAATGATCATTTTAGGAGTGACCAGTGAATTATATTTATGATATCTTATTATCTACTTTTTCTAAATTCTTAAGATATTATGACAACACTTCACTATGTCATAACTCTATGACTATTATCATCCTATTTAAGATATCATGTTATGCCTCATGACTCTGATGTTAGGATTTATTCCCATGTTTTTTTCCATAATAATATTTTTAATTCACTGTTTTAAAAATGTATTATCCCTCATATATCATGTGTTGGTTTAGAAGATCTGTTGGATTTGGAAGAAAAATATTGAGTTTTAATATATATATATATATATTTATGCGCATTTGTTGTTTTTATGTTTATGATGACTTATTTATATATAATGTCCTCAAAATACACTATACCTCTATATCCTAAGCCCAAATGTATTGGAAACTTATGTTTGTATTTATGAAAAAATATGTGTTTAACTGTTGGGTCATTATAAATTGTCACAAACCCCATATCATCTAAAACTATGACTATAATAGGAATATGTGTATCCCCAAAAGGATTCTTTCTAAGACTCTACAACGAAAACCTTTTCTCATCTGATGGACATCCTACCGAATGGGATTAAATAATCCCACACATATGAAAATTCTCTAAAAATGGTTCATCAAAATGGTTGTCCTCAGTAGTAGTGCTTGAATACCTACCATTAATGATGATTATAGATGTTTTCCATTGGATATATAGAAATATATTTAGTAAGAAAGTTCTATTAAAATACTATTAAATGATACCAAAATAGATATAAGGTTTTATACTCCTTAGGATCTAAGATAGATTCTTTTCAATTTCATTCTAAAAATGAACTAACACTAGTGTAGATAAAACCTATCATAAGAGTAACTTGTTCCTTATATTAAAAACACTTCAAAAATTCCCCAAGAGTCCTCCATATGAATCTCACTATAATAAATTTTCTTGCACTATTTAAAATAACCAATTTGGGTTTCAATAACTCATTTAATAATTTACTAATTATGGAACACAGAACATACTCGAACTCTAAAGTAATCCTTCATCAGTTCATGTGAAATTATGTATAAAAATCCACCAAAATCATAAGTGGGTGGTAATAAATAATCTAAGGATCATGATCATCCATCTTTAGACTCCAAGATATGCCCTAAAAAAATTAAACTTATTGAAAACTAGAACCTCCTAAGAGGGATTCATCTTCTTCTAATGTTTAAGTGTTTTTGTGGGGTTAGAAATCCTATATAGTTTCACTAGAAATTATATAATGAGTGTTACACTTCTATAAAGTGGTATCAATATAGGATGTACATCAAAATATTTAGCATAAGAATATGTGGAGAACCAATACAACATTAAGAATGTGTGATATGTTCTTCTTACCTTTGGAGAAAAAATCCCTTCTGATATGTAACTTGAGAACACATGAAATTATTGAATCATTAAATTGACATTGCAACCATGATCCTTTTTTTACATAAGAAAAATCTTTTGGGTATTCAAGTCAACCAAAGGTGTGAAATGTCTTATTCCACATGCATGAGTCTATAGATAAACTGTTGTTCTTTGATTGATCTCACCATCTGTGGATGTTACCAAACAAACCACGGCCAGAAGTATGGTTCAACTAGAATTTTAGTCTCCTGAACATATGGATAATGATTAATATCTCATGATTGTGTCACATTGTATAACTGGTTCATGATAATATATCTCAAATTGTACCAAATCACACCCTTATTAACACCAGGACATTATCATCTCTTGTGAATGACATACAAGAGAATTGACTTGCATAAAACTATGCTTGATTGAAACTAATATAAGGTTGTAATTGTGAGAGTTGTTAAATGGATGGACCATATCTAATTATTCTCAAACAATCAAGTCCATAATTATACTAATATATGGTAGTTAATAGGACATACACAAAGGATATTTCTTATCTCACAACTATCACTAGAATGGAGTTCTTTCTATTAAAAAACTCTAAATACCTTCATATGAAAGTCTATCTTGATCCCATCGTTAGAGTCCATGTCAAAAAATGAATAAAAAATTAATAATGATTGGTAAGGGGACTCTAGAATTAGAAATTTAGTATAAACATAGAACACTAGCTTGAAAAAAAAAATCTTTTTGAGTCCTTAACTAAAATTCTATTCTCATAAAATTCAACCATTACACATGTTTAGTGAACAACATTCATGATCAACATGCCTTATTATATACTCATTCATTATAATGTTTTTTATGGAGATCATAACTTCATGTATAAAATTCCATCATGAAAAATGTATTGAACTCTATAAATGGTAATTATGTCCCTCAATGAGTTTGGGGAAATCATTATCCACTATTGGATCATTTTTCCCTATAGAGAGATCAATGCATAAATCATCCTTATTTTAGTGAATTTATTAAATAGATAGAAATGTTTGTCCCACACTCTATCCAATCCCATATCACCCATGTATCATTCATTTCTCACAACCCATTGGTCCTATTTTATTAAATTACATATAACACATTCATCCAACAATTAATCACATCGAATTCATAAATAAAAAACATCCCCAAACAAAACGATATGTAGTAAGAATAATGGGTAGAGATCGTACCTCTGATGATAAGGGTATAAGTCCCTCACTTGAATGTAAAAAAACAATCATTTATCACTAATCAAGGATGTGAGTTCCAATTATGGGAATGACCACATTATGACACTACCTATAAAAATGATTTTTATATCTATGTGTATCATTCATTCATTTGTAGGTCAAACCCATGATGAGAAATTCATATCTAAATGAGATGACAATTGAAGGATGTGAAATATCATATCTCTTTATTACATTATGCATTTCCTAACAAACTTATAAAATGTAATGATGTCGTATAACTCAATGATAAATAACCATTTATTAGAGTCCTTATAAAAGGATATGTAATATACCTCAACTAAATTGTTCTCCCTATTATAATAAGATAACCCATGATACCCTGAAAATAATTTCCTTAAATTATAAAACCACTCATAAAATAAATTTTAACACTATACTCTATCCCATGGGCTCTACTTCCCTAATCCCACTCCCACATGACCCAACACACTGGGGCCCCACCTCATCCTATATTAAGGTAAGTGTTCCACCAAATCCCACATCCAATAGGCATAAATATGGTATAATCCATGTATTAATATCACACATCATACCATAAATGATCCTAAATTGACCAATAACAAACATATCTCCCATTCATAAGATAATTAGAAATATCAATATGATATTTTTAAAGTAAACTGAACTATATAAAATACATTCATGAGACATAATTTAAAGTTTTGTTTCCACATTTTAAACTACTATATGAAGGTTTCATTAGACAAGTCTCTTAAACTAATATAAAAAATTCACTAGACTGAACCTTATCAAAAATACACTCCAAGAATAATCCCTATCCATAGTGGTCACTACCACCATCTTAAACCCCCATGATCTAGCTAGTTTCTACAAGGATATTCAGTCTACCCCTTTGAGTATTCCACTCTATATATACCAATACCAATACCATTTTTGAATGAAGAATCATCTACACTCAAACAACTTGTGTGATCTCAAAGATCATATAGGGGTGAGTATAAACATACCCATAAGAATAAGCCAAACCCATAATGAAACGTAAAGAAAGAATGTTAAATCATGGAAATCAATATAGGAAATAAAGATTTATTTTTAGAAATAAGATTATATTATATAATCCATATATACAGTTCAACTTGAATGAATAAAGGTATACAAAATATCAATCCATCTCAAATCTAATCCATTATCATTTACTTATCATGAGTAAATATGGATACTTAGAGAACCAAAATGACTATTATATCAAAATTGGATAGCCCATATCTACGATTCATATCAAAGAAAACCCATGGGTGAACCTAATGAGTCATATGAAATGGTGAAACTTGACCTCGTAAGAAATTATAACTTCTAGACCACAAATAAATATATAAAGGGGAAAATACATATCATTAAATAATGCACCATTAGAGGAAGTTCCAAACTTATTTATCCACTAATATAATGAAAAAATACCATGAAATAAAATGAAAAAAACTAGTAAATCTATGTAACATCACTTGAGCTATATTGGGGGACTAGTTCTTTCCTAGAGAATGAGGGTCAACCATGGTGATACCAATCCTAGTGGAGGCTCATGTGCCTTAACTGGTCTCTTAGGTTGAGAGTTAATAAGTCTAAATATAGAAGATACCATTCAATAATTATGTAGGGTGAATTAAAACCATATCATATATTTAAATAGAGGATTTTCACCCTGATTTTGTGGGGGAATAATGACCTTATCTATAATTAATGGTAGTACCCATGTCATCATAAAGTCACATTTCGTGGGGGTTTCAACTCCAAGAACACTCAGGATACAATATGAAATCTCAATCATTGTCTATATGAATCTATGAAGAATACCTTTGAAGTATAACCTCATGTATTACCCACGATACGAAATAGAATATCACAATCATGATATATAAGAAAAAACACAATGGATGTACTACCTATATGGAGGAATAATGGATTCTTGAATGGAGTTAAAAAATAATCTAAGGAAAAATTAATTATAAGGTATATATTACTATTATGCAATGGGTAACCTAAAAATAGAATCTAGGGTCTGTACATTCCATTATATGGAATGTAAAGACTAATTATATGGAATGTAGTGCAATAAACATTGAATGTGATTCTAAAGGGGGACTCAATGTGTACCTCTAGTATAAGGGTTCCCATCGTCTTCATGTATATGGTGTTTTCATTGGTGGAACATAAAGTGTTACACCTGCTGATGAACATAGCATGTACCTCATCATCAATAGGTTATGTAGTCCTCATTACAGGGAATTTATCATCAGACACATGTTGTGTTGTCTTTGATAGCACCATTGGTATGTACTTCCACAGTATAAATTTCATGTATTCTATATATGTCATATATAAAAATTATACACCAACTGGTTGGGAATGTATTAGGTCTCCATAATATTTTCTAATACACTATAATTATAGTATATATTTTATTTTAAAAAACTAATCTGTTTGATTGTGTACACCACACAGAACGCAAAGATTAAATTTGACAATTCTTACTAATCAATTGGGTTGGTGAGTATGCATTGAAATTAAAAAATTAAAAAATATACATAATTTAAATTTTACATAACAAAAAATAATGAATTGAATAATTATTTTTTAAACGTTTCTTATTTTTTAAATAAGTAGAAATTAAAAATAAATACCTTTGTACTTTAAAAAAACATTTCATTTAAAAATGGATTTGAGGATATTTATATGAGATAATTAGAATTAATTTTTTCTAAATTTATAAATTTTACCTGAGAATATAAAAATCATTTTTGAATTCATCATGTTAGAAATATCTAATGGTTATTTTTTTGAAATTTTCCTAAAACATTCATTTTGTGTAAAAGTGTGAAAAATAAATATTTTGGTGAAAAATATTATTTCATTTAATAAAATAATTTGAAATTAATTTACATTGTTTAAATATATTTTATTTTAAAGGAACATAATATCCAATTAAATAAAACTAATCTAAATATATTTATAGTATTATACATTATATTCTTTTTCAGTATAGGTTTATTTTTAAGTTTATTTTTCAGTATAGGTTTATTTTAAAGGAACATAATATCCAATTAAATAAAACTAATCTAAATATATTTATAGTATTATACAATATATTATTTTTCAGTATAGGTTTATTTTTAAGTTTAAAAACAAATCTCTCAAGTAACTATTTTTGATATGTTTTTTAACATATATTAAAACAAATATAGTCCAATTATAAGAGTTTAATATTGAATTATGTATTTCAAATTTTTAATAAAGTGGTTAAAATTTCCAAAATACTACCATTTCATTTTTAGTCAAAATTAAAAGTAATCCTTGTAGATGTTTGTCACCACTATAATTTGTATAACATGTTAATTAATGTTAAAAATGTGTGATAAGTTATCCAAATAAATTTAATAACATTATTTTATTGGAAATGAATTATTTTACCATAATAATCATAATATTTAAATTATGGAATTTTAGTGCCACTTTTTTTTATTATGACCATTATATTATTTTCTGTTAAGATAATTTTCATAATATCACTCTATTTTTTAATATCACTAGTATATTTACATAGGTATAAATAAATATATATGAACCATTACATTTTTTTAATGAATATGAATAAATTATATTTATGGTATTAATTTATTTTAAATTTTTAGAGAATGTATAATTTCCATGAAATCTTTTGTAGTTCCAAAATAGTGCTTGTGCATGTAGTTGAAAAATCTAATAAATGATTCAAAAAATATTAAAATTTAAAAAAAAAATGAAAAAAATGGTTGACACATGCCTATCACAGGGTGTGGAAAAAAATTATTTACTTTGTTAAAATATAATATAGTGGTTAACCAAGGTTGTCTCTAGAGAGGAGCGCACAACAATCATGTTTGTCACTTTGTTTTTTAATTTTTTTTGGTTTTGAAAATAATGAAACAAAAATAATGAAAGCAATAATGTATAAAATTTAAAACAAATTGATAAATAATGTGATTAAAAATAGTGATAAGTATTGGATGATCAGGTAGGGGTTGGATTTCCAATTGCAATGTTATCATAGTACTTATTTATTCATTCCTCTTTTATTAAATTGATTAAAATGAGATTTCAAAATCACTTCCTCTCACTTCTTCTTTTAATGAGGTTGGGGAGATTAAACCTTACTTATATCTTAGTTTGGTATAATCTCTATCCTTTTGTGAAATAGTTGTATAGAATATTCTCATTTAATTTAGGAAATTATCAATCAGGTCTTTTTTATCCCAAACAATATTGAATATTGAGTACAAATCTCTCACCTACTGACGATCGCCAAGTACTTCACCACTATTTCCTGATCTATTCCATACTATATAGAACATAACATTGTGTGTGGTATAATTATAATTTTACAAATCAATAATAAAAACAGAATATAAAATCATATACAATCACCCAATATAATAGAATTTGTTATTACAATTGAAACCTACTTCATAATAGAGAAATCATTTTATAACAATAAGTACATGAAATTAAAAATTAAAAAATGGAAAACCTAAACATCCCCAATCACTCATAAGATTTACCCCACCATGGTAAGGGTAATTGAGGAGAAGGGGGAAGAATATTACATTACAAAAATAAAAGAAATAAATGAGGGAAAATAATAATATGAACATTTTCTCATGAATCTATCCACCCGAAGTTCAGCTTCAGTTCGTCCACCCTCCCTTCGAATCAGGCCGAGGTACCTTATTATAGGAGGTGAGGAATGGCATTGGCCATCTGCCCATGAAGTTTGGAATCATTTTGACATTGTGGAATGATTTATGGCCTAATTATTAGACATGACTTTCTATGGCCGCCAATCAGTATTCCACCAACCATAATTTGACCGGTTTAAGGGAGGACTTATTCAACTCAATTGTAATGTACCAGAATTTCCATGTAATTTTTTTATTTAAATGGGGATTTTACGGGACTGTCAAATCTAAAAGCGCACGATTCTGAGGCCCAGAGTGCCCACAATGATCCGCCAAAGTTTTTGTTAAGCTTAAGTTAACGTGCCTAAGCATTTTTCCTAAAAACGTTGAATAACTCTTAAATGGTAACTCAGATCAGAAAATGAGGGCACTGTTGTGCTCAAGATGGCGGGTTTACCCTTGGCATTACTTATGATTAGTCAGCGCGAGTCCCTTGTGAGAAAACCCAAAAATGGCATAATTGTAAATAAAATAATTAAATAAATTATTTTATTCTTAAAATGCTTATAAATCACAAATGGTAACTCAAATTAAAAATATGAGACCACCGCTGAACTCATGAGCATATGATTTATTTAACCAGATACTAACTTTGGCTGGCGTGGGCCACCAGAGAAAGTGAGTTTTTGGCCGAAAATTAAATAATTAAGTGACAATTATTTTATTTTAATGTTCATAACTTCTAAACTGTAATTCAGATTAAAAATCTAAGAGTACTATTAGGTTCTTTGGGGAAGGTTTCACCTAGGAAGTTCCTAACCATGACTGGCACAAGTCAAGGGTGACTGATAATAATTTTTCAAACTTTTTTTCTAGTACGTTTCATAAACGCGCAAGCGACATTTTGTAACTTTTGAAGAGGTGCTCAGAGATGAAATCTGAGGGCACCGTTGAACTCACAGCACCATCATTTCACTTAAGAAAACTTTCACCTCGACGGCAGTTGGTCGAGAATAAAAGATAGTTTTTGGATTTTTATAAAAAAAAATAAAATAAAGTGTACAACAGTTTATTTTATTTTAAGATTCCATGTGATTGATTGTTGGTTAAAACCTCCACTTGGGAGTTGGAGGTGGGACCGCCACACCCTAACCTCCAATGAGAGGTTATGGTGGTGGGGCCCACCCGAACATAACCTCCCATGAGAGTTTATGACATGGGGACCACCCGAGATCAAAACCACTCAACTCCCTAAATTAATTTCATGTGTCAAGGTAAAAAATAAATGCTTTCAATTTAATTTTATGTGTCAAAAAAAATTAAATTCTATCAATTAATTTTCTGTGTCAACATAAAATTAAATCCTGTCATTTATTTTTTTGATGCAGGTTTTATGGGGGAAGCCTCTTGGAATCCTCCCAATAATTAAGCCAACACACCTCTAAAATTATGCCAATGCTATTTAATTCGCATGACCCCCTTTTTTAAATTAAGTAACTGCATCGTTGGAATTTAGGAAGGTTCCTAATAAATGAACAGTTATAAATTCCATGATGGTTACGTACATCTCCCCCTCTCCTATAGATAGGGAGCATGGGAGGAGGATTTGGGACGGCTTCACCAAGAGATGAAACACTGATAAAGTGACACGACTCCCAACACTTGGAGTATTACACCTTCTCCAACGAAGAATGAAGAACGTGAAACTTCTTCAACTTCTTCCTCAGACACCTTCCGATGTGGAGTGTCTTCAACGAGCTAAAACAACTCAGGTTAGAAAGTGCTTGGAAGACGCGACAAACGATGATCCTCTACGTCTTCTCCCACGACTCCGTCAACGAACAACATCCACCTTTTTGTGCCAACATCAACCAACTATGAGAAAGGTAGGGGTTTACTTCTGACTTAGTATGATCTTTACCTATGTTCTTCATTTCTTTCCAAAATGAAGAAAAAGGAATTGTTGTGATTCATACTTATGAACCAATTGCTATCACCTCTAAACGCAGAGGGTGCGGGCCAAACTAACATGCCCCGAATCCCTCCACCAATCTTTTGTGATGTCTCTACGGAAAGGATATGAGGCAATGACAACGAAGGAAGCAACAACGAAGGATGCTCTACCTGTGGCCTCTACGAATCACACTGCTCCCCCCACGGTGCATTGAAGATTCCAACCAAACACCGTCGACCCGTGCGGCGCCCTGTCGACACACCCGCAGCCTCCCAGCGCCCTTCCCGCTGCGCGACCCACCTACCTACGGCCTCCCGGTGCCCTGCCCGGTGCGCGGACCACCTACCTGCAGCCTTCCGACGCCCTTGTGGCCTCCCGGCGCCCTTGAGGCCTGCCGGAGCCCTGTCGGTGCCCCTGCATCCTTCCGGTGCCCTGTCAGTGCCCCCGCGGCCTGCCCAGCGCCCCCGCACCCTACCCGGCCCCTACCGCGCCCTGCCCGGTCCACCCGCGGCTTTCCCACACTCCGCACGACCTGTCGTTGGTCTTTTGACCAGCCCAACCTATTAGGCCGAGTCACCCAAGCCACACACCTCGCAGTGCTTATCGAACCGGCCCTGGCCTTTGGACCGAGTCGCCTACATGGCGACCTCCGGACTGAATCGCCCTCGTAGTCCGCTGGGTCGGGCCCAGCGGACCGGACCATAACATAGCTGGCTGACCCGCCCAACGGGATGGGTCAGACCCAGTGAGTCTGACCGGGTTGACCCAAACGGGGTGAGCCCAGACTCGTTTGGGCCGAGACGGTCCAACCAGGTCGGACCGGACCGAGGCCCACTACCGACCCCTGTACTATCTTTTGACCATATCATTGGAACCGGGTGTCCATTTGACGAACCGTCCGCAGTGCCGGTATTATTAGAGTGAATCCGTCCCTTTGAAAATACCCCACTAGAGTTCTATGTATAGTTGAGATACAGTCAGGTTGGATTGTACACAAATCCAAAAATTCCCCCAGGACTAAAAGGCTAATAACTAATAGACCGGGCATCCGATTGACGCGTCGTCTGTTGCGTTGAGACCCCTATGACGTGGCATACCATTTAGATATTTTTATGTGGGACTTCGTGATAGTTGGAGTATCGAACAGTAGATTTTTGAGAAGATATTCCAGAGACAAGCAGACAATTGTGCAGAAACCAAGTAGTTGGCTGTGACTTTATGACTGCTGAATGATTTGAATCAGAGTGATTTGAATAGCCCAGTGGGGGAGTGCCTTTGTGTGAGCGCGACATACCTAGGGTGGGGATCACCTATGTGTGAGTTCAGTAGACCCACAGTACTCGACGAGTAGAGTACCTCATCAGGCTACTAGGGGAGTGCCTCTTTGTGAGCGCAGAAGACCCACGATGGGGAGTGACTCTGTGTGAGTGCAGCAGATCCACAGTACTAAATAGGATGAGTAACTTAGCAGTCCAAGTTTGTGGGAAGCACCTCTGCATGAGGGGACAGTCCCAATGTACTCGATAGAGGAGGAGTTCTCTAGTAGCCAAAGGATCATATTAATCAAAATCCTAGTTTGAGTAGAGGGAATGACTTTTATGTTTTCCTCATGATTGAGTTGTGTTACTAGATTACTTAGGTATATGTATGGGAATATACCTAAGTAATGGTTATCCGTTGATTTCATAATTTGTGGTGTATCCTTGTTGTATTTTATGATACCTTGAGGGTCTGTAGGTCCCTACTGAGTATCGTTATACTCACCACTGCACGGGTTATGCCCGTACCTTGTTGTGTTGGTTGCAGATGACGGACAGCGCTGACTTAGGCAGAGAGTAGCCGGACAGGACGGTACCTGGAGGTGGACCACTCGGTGTGACGATGCACGAAGGAGACAGGTAGACATGAGTGCTGAGAGGAACATCTAAACCTACCCTTAAGGTAGGAACCCCGCAGGACGACCTAGTAGCTGCTTTAATTTTCTTCAGTTGTACATGCTTTCAGTTGTACATGTACTTTCCTGTTGGGCTTGTATTGTCGGTCCCTTTTACTTTCCCTCACTTATTTTGTATATAGTTTTACTTAGTGTTTTTCTTATAGATCTTTTCTCTAATATATTTTTTACAGTTATAAAGGAAATTCCTTCCCAGTTTAAGGATTTACGCATTGGGTGCTAGTTGCCAACCCCTGTCCTATGGAAGGAGGGATTGGGGTAGTCACGGTACAGTCCCCTGGGGACGGGTCGTAAAAAATTGGTATCATAGGAGACGACTCTACCACAGAACTTAGGACTCTGATAATTATTTTCTGTGAAGCAAAAGGGTTATGGATAATGAGTGTGGTTCTCAGTTCATGGATTCCACTATTGGTGTGGTGGCCGACATATCCATACACCTAGACCTTGACTATTGATATCTGACCCAGTGAATGAAAAAACTGATTGCATATGTGTTTTCAAAAGTTTTCTTTAAGTCATCTCAACCAGGTCATCTCACCAGGTATAACTTTTGACTGTGTCACATCTGTTCAGGATGCCTCCCCATAAACAGCCAGTTAGAGTTCGGGGAGAGTACACGATGATGACCACCGAGTGACGATGCTCCGATGCAGGGCCCTCTTTCTAAGTTGGCACCTTTGGTTGGTGTACCAGCAGCACCACCACCCATTGAGCAGCAAATGACACCAGCCACACTGGCGGATGATGCATGCTGACTGATCTCATTGCACGAGTTTTAGTTGCAGAGGCCTCTGAAGTTATGAGGTGAGACAGATTCCCACACAGCTAAGGGTTGGATGAAGGCGATTGCTAGGGTTTTTTTCCATGTTGAGACACCAGTAGAGCAGAAGGTGATCTTAGATACTAGTCTTTTTCAATGAGTGACAATGAGGATGGTCTGGTTAGTGATGAGGCCTTAGTACATGGACCATTACCCGAGATAGTACCTCTGGGTAGTTTGTCAGTTATATCACTGCTTGTTGGTCAGTAGTTGAAAACATAGGTACTGGTAGAGGAAACTTTTAGGCATAGTGCCTTAAATGCGTTTTAGCATCATATACCCCTCAGGTTCCAAGGGAAGCCCGACTCATAGGAAGTCGAGGAATAGCTTGAGGAGGTGGCTGAGAGTTCCCTTGAACTTCTACAGCTTTGGTTGGATGACGTGTCAGTAGTTGAGTATTCATTGAGGCATACTGATCATTCCTGGTACTCTATGAATACAGTACAATCACTACTTCAAGGCTCAAACTTTAGAGTGAGTTTTTATTAAAGGACATATGAGCTAGCACAATTCCTCTACGCATTCCTACTTATGTTAGGATGATAGAGATAACCTTTATGGTTGAATGTTATTTTGTCAAGCAGATACAACCAGTGAATGTTAGCAGTGGGAAAGCAGGAAACCGGCACTAGTCTTACAGGATTGAGAGTGTAAAAACGTTTCAGAAAGAGGAAGTGTTAAGGATAGATGAATCTGCAGGGCAGCAGATGAAGAAGCAGAGCTAGGAGAGCATCATGAAGTGGCGTACATTTGGACATGTTACAACCACCCCCTTATGGGGAACCCGCCAGGATCAGGGAGCTTGAGGACATGGGAAGAGAGTAGTTGCATGCGGTCAAGGAGTGCGACCCAAAGGCTCTAAGAATGATTTGATGTATGGACTATGACTACTAATAGCTTTCGTAACAATAGACATAGATACCAATCATTCCTTCCTTCCACGAATCTGTCCAAGACCTAGAGTTTCCGATTAAACCGTTGACTTGACCCTCACGTCTGGAGATCCCTTTGGTTGGAGACTCGATAATCAAACTTATGCCGACAGTCTGATCTAACCCTTGAGTTGAGAGTTTCGGTTGGAACCTATTGGTGGCAGTGTCGACTCCTTACGGCGTTAGTTTGGGTTTGGACTTGACATCCATAGTTCACACTCAGATTGACTGTATTAGGTAAAGAGGTTGTGGTTTATCTACAAAGTTAGGTAGGGGTTTTCCTTGTTTGGTCAAAAGGAATCCCAGGAAGGATAGGTTAAACTCATTCAAAGGAAGGTGAAATCGATCAATCTTGAGTCGACCAACCTTAACCTCATGGTAGCAGGAGTTTTGAATTTTCAAATCCGAAAAAGAATGACATAACATGGGGATTTCTTTTCAAAAGATGTTTCCAGGATTACCCCCCAAAGGGGGAGGGATGTCTGCTTTGGCTATATACTACCGGAGGTTAGTTCCAGACCTCTCTAGAGTTGCATCACCACTATCAGCCTTGAAAAATAAGGGGAAACCCTTCGTGTGGTCGAAGAGATACCAGTAGAGCTTTCAAGAGCTGAGGTAGAGGCTGACTAGTGCCCCCATATTGAGGATTTCAGAGGAAGGTATAGGGTACGTAGTTTACTGTGACACATTAGGGTCTGGACACGGGTGTGTCCTGATGCAGGAGCGAGCAGTGATCGCATATGGTTCTCAGAAGCTGAGAAATCCTGAGCAGAACTATGCTACCCAAGACCAGGAGTTAGCAGTAGTGGACATTGCCATGAAGATGTGGCGACACTATCTTATGGGAGCACATTTTACCATGTATTATGATCACAAGAGTCTCATGTATATATTCTCTCAGAAGGTCCTAAACCTGAGACAATGATGTTGGTTTGAGTTCCTCTAGGACTATGATTTCAAGATATTCTATACTACTAGAGAGGGGAAGGTTGTAGCAGATGCACTGAGCATGAGATCTGGTATACAACTGATAGGAAAGGCATCAGAGCATCTTGATTTTTTTATAGATATCCTTTGTGGAAAGAGATGTATCATCCATTCTACAATCTCTTATAGTCACTCACCCACTTATTCAGCGTTTTAGGGAGACACAAGTTGGAGACGATGATTGTGAGACGCGAGATGATCAGATATCCACAGGGCAGGCACCTGATGGATTTTCTAAAGGTGAGGAGGATGTCATCCTCTTTAGTGGACATACCTTGGTACCAGTGGAACTTTAGGAGGAAGTGTTGAGGGAGTTACACACATCCCCTCTAGCGGTACATCCAAGAGTGGATAAGATGTTCCATGACCTTCATCGAAAACACTAGTGGCCAGGTATGAAGATGGTGATAGTAGAGTTTGTCTCTCGATGCCTCACTTGTCAGCATGTGAAGGAGGAGCACCGTGTACCAGTAGGCTTGGTACAACCTTTAGAAGTCCCAGAGTGGAAGTGGGATGGTATATCCATGGAATTCATGATGGGTCTTCCACGTACATCCAGGGGTCATGACTCTATTTGGGTGATCGTCGACCGACTCACCAAGTCGGCCCACTTCCTACCGATTAGAGAGCAGGGTTCATTAGAGAGCTTGGGATGCCTCTATGTGTAGGAGATTGTGCATTTACATGGAGTAACCCCTTCTATTATCTCCAACCGTGACACATGTTTTACTTACCGGCTATGGAAGGGGATGTAGGAGGCTTTTGGGACACAACTTCACTTGAGCACTGCCTTCCATCCTCAAACAGATGGTCAGACTGAGCAGACCATTCAGACCCCCCGAGGACATTCTACATGCCTGTGTCCTCAACTTTGGTCGCAGCTGGGAGGCTCACTTGCCTTTGGTGGAGTTTACCTATAACAAGAACTATCACTCCACTATCGGGATGAAACCATTTTAGGCCTTGTATGGTCGACCTTGGAGATAACCACTGTGCTAGACAGAGCCAGGGGAGTCAGCGCTAGTGGGACCAGAGATGGTACGGGATACCATAGAGAAGGTACAAATCATCTAGGAGTGGATGAAGACTGCACAGAGCAGACAAAATTCATATACTGACAGGAGACGAAGTCCTATGGAGTTTGAGGATGGAAACCATGTCTTTCTATGAGTCTCACCTCAACGAGGTCTACGAAGATTTTTCTGAGGTGGAAATTTATATCTGAGATTCATCGGACCTTTACAGGACCTCAGTAGAGTAGGCGAGGTGGCCTATCGCCTAGCTCTTCCACCTTAGTTGCACCGGGTGCACAATGTCTTCCACATATATCAGCTGAGGAGATACGTGCATGAACCTTCCCACATTATCGACCATAGAGAGTTAGACATCGTTGATGGGGTGACCTTCATGGAGGATCCAGTGGAGATTGAGGATCGACAGGAGTGGGTCCTTCATGGATGGTCAATACGTCTGGTGCACATTCCTTAGAAGCACATAAACCTCCAGGAGACCACATGAGAGTGGGAGGCTCAAATGCGTGCTCTGTACCCCCACGTGTTCCCTTAGTTGTGAGTTGTTGTTTACAAGGATGTAGAGCACTGAGGTGGGGAAAATATAATGACCCAGAATTTCCATGTAATTTTTTTATTTAAATAGGTATTTTACGAGTATACGAAATCTGAGGGTGCACGATTCCAAGGCCCAGAGTGCCTGCAATGATCCGTCGAAGTTTTTGTTAAGATTAAGTTAATGAGAATAAGCAATTTTCCTGAAAAATTTGAATAACTCTTAAATGGTAACTCAGATCAGATATCTGAGGGCACCGTTGCGCTCAGGATGGTGGGTTTACCCTTGGTGCGGCTTAAGATTCATCGGCGCGGGCCTCTTGTGAGAAAACCCAAAAATGGCATAATTGTAAATAAAATAATAAAATAAATTATTTTATTTTTCAAATGCTTATAACTCACAAACGGTAACTCAGATTAAAAATATGACACCATCACTGAACTTGTGAGTGTATTCTTTATTTAAGTAGAAACTAACTTTGGCCGGTGCGGGCCACCATAGAAAGTTAGTTTTTGGCCACAAATAAAATAATTAAGTGACAATTATTTTATTGTAAAGTTAATAACATCTAAATGGTAACTCAGATTAAAAATACAAGAGTTCCATTGGGTTCGTTGGGGTGTTTTTCACCTTGGAAGAGCCTAGCCTCAACCGGCACGAGCCAAGGGTGACTAATAATAATTTTACGAACATTTTTTCAGGTACGTTCAGTAAACATGCGAGCGGAGTTTTGTATCTTTGGATGCGATGCTCAGAATTGAAATCTGAGGACACTGTTGAACTCGCAGTTCCAGTATTCTCTTAAGAAGACTTTCACCTCAACTTCAGTTAGTCAAGAATAAAAGTTAGTTTTTTTCTTTTTATAAAAAAATAATAAAATAATGTTTACAACACTTTATTTTATTTTAAGATACCATGTGAGTGATTGTTGGTTAAAACCTCCACTTGGGAGTTGGATGTGGGACCGCCACACCCTAACCACTAATGAGAGGTTATGGTGGTGGGGCCCGCCCAAACATAACCTCCCGCAAGAGGTTACGACATGGGGACCACCTGAGATCAAAACCACTCAACTCCCTCAATTAATTTCATGTGTCAACGTAAAAATTAAATTATTTCAATTTAATTTTTTGTGTCAACAAAAATTAAATTCTATCAATTAATTTTATGCATCAACATAAAATTAAATCCTATCATTTATTTTTTTGATGCAGGCTCTATGGGGGAAGCCTCTTGGAATCCTCCCAATAATTAAGCCAACACACCTCTTAAATTGCGCCAACGTTATTTAATTCGCTTGACCCCATTTCTTAAATTATGTAACCACATCGTTGGAATTTATGAAGGTTCCTAATAAATGAAACTTCATAAATTCCATGATGGTTACATGCCTCTACCCCTCTCCTATATATAGGGAGCTTGGGAGGAATATTTGGGATGACTTCACCAAGCGACGAAATGCTGTCAAAGTAAAGCGACGCCCAACACATGGAGGATTACACCTTTTCCAACAAAGACTGAAGAATGTTGACCATCTTCGACTTCTTTCTTGGACACTTACCGACGTGGAGCGTCATCAATGAGCTGATGCAACTTGGGTTCGGAAGTTCTTGGCGGACACGATGAACGAAAATCCTCTACGTGTTCTTCCGTGACTCTGTCAACGAATGATGACTCCTTTTTGTACCGACGTCAATCAACTATGAGAAAGGTAGGGGTTTACTTTTGACTAAGTATGATCTATACCTATATTCTTCCTTTCTCTAAAAAATAAAGAATGAGGAATTGTTGTGCTTCATATTTACGAACCAATTGCTATCACCTCTAAACACGGAGCGTGCGGGCCAAACTAATATGGCCCGACTCCCTCCACCGATCATTTGTGATGTCTCTATGGCAAGGAGATGAGGCGACAATGAAGATGGCGGGAACGACGTAGTCCATGATACCTGTGGCCTCCGTGAATCACACCGCTCCCTTGCAGCGCTCCAGCAAAACACCGCCGACCCGAGCGGTGCCCTACTAGCGTACCTGCGGCCTCCCGACGTGGGGCCCACCTACATGTGGCCTCCCAGCACCCTGCTTGGCCCACGGCCTGCCTTTCCGTTTCCTCCCTTCATCCTGCCCAACGCGCGGCCTGCCTGCGGCCCCCGAACCTAGCCTGGCACCCTGCAGACGACCCCGCGGCCTGCCGGCACCCCCGAAGCCTGCCCAGCGCCCTACCAACGCCCCACGGCCTTCCCAGCCCCTACCGCACCCTACCTGGAACTCCCACGGCCTATCCATACTCTGCGCGGCTTGCATCTGGTCTCCTAACTGACTTGACCTCTCAGGTCACGTCACCTGAGCCGCGCCCCTCGCGGCACTAGACGAACTAGCCCCAACCTTCGGGCCGAGCCACCTACGTGGCGACCTTTGGACCAAACCACCGTCGTAGTCTGCTAGGTCGGGCCCAGCGGACATGGCCATAACTTAGCGGGCTGTCCCACTCAATGGGCTAGGTCAGACCCAGTGAGTCTGACCCGGTCGACCAAGACAGGGTCAGCCCATACTGGTTTGGGGCCGAGATGGTCTTACCGGGTCGGACTGGACCCGGGCCCACTACCGACCCCTGTACTTTCTTTTGGCCATATCTTTGGCACCAGACGTCCATTTAATGAACCGTCAGCGGCACCGGTATTCTTGGAGTGAATCAGTCCCTTTGACACTACCCCACTAGAGTTCGGGGTATAGTTGAGATACAGTCAGGTTGGATTGTACATGAATCCAATCAGGCCCCCGGGACTAAAAGGCTATTAACTTATAGACCAGGCATCCGAATGACGTGCTGTCTTTTGCATTGAGACCCCTATGATGTGGCTGACCATTGAGGTACTTCTACGTGGGACTTCATGACAGTTGGAGTATCGACCAATAGCTTGGGGATCAGATCTTCCAGAGACAAGCATGCATTTGTATGGGAACCTATTAGATGGCTGAGAGTTGACGACTGCTGACCAATTCTACTCAGAGTGATTCAACTGGCCTAGTGGGGAGTGACTCTATGTGAGAGCGACAGACCCATGGTGGGGAGTTCCTCTATGTGAGTGCGGCAGACTCATGGTACTCGACATGTATTGTACCTCAGCAGGCTACCAGGGAGCTCCTCTGTGTGAGCGCAACACACCCACGGTGGAGAGAGCCTCTGTGTGAGTGCAGAAGATCCACAATACTCAATAGGAGGAGTACCTCAGTAGTCCAATTTAGTGGGAAGTTCCTCTGTGTGACCCGACATGCCCACTGTACTTGATAGATGAGGAGTTCTCCCACAGCTGAAGGTTCAGATTAAAAAAAATCGTGGTTTGAGCTAAGTCAATGACTTTTGTGTTTTCCTCATGATTGAGATGAGTTACTAGATAACTTAGGTATATGTATGAGCATATACCTAATTAATGGTTATCCCTTGATTTCATACTTTTTGGTTTATTCTTGTTGTATTTTCTGAGACCTTGAGGGTGTCAGGGTCCCTATTGAGTATCATTATACTCACCCCTTCACGGGATATGCCTGCACCTCGTTGTGTTGGTTATAGATGACAAACATCACTGACTCAGGCAGAGAGTAGCAAGACTGGAAGGTACTCAGAGTTGGACCACTCGGTGTGATGGTACACAATGGAGACAGACGGACGATAGTGCTGAGGAGGACATCTGTACCTACCCATTAGGTAGGAACCCCAGAGGACGACCCAGTAGGGGCTTCACTTATCTTCAGTTGTACATGCTTTCAGTTGTACTTGTACTTTCCTGTTGGGGTTGTATTTCAAGACCCTTTTACATTCCAGCACTTCTTTTGTATACGGTTTTACTTAGTGTTTTCTTCCAGTTATGTTCTATGATGTGTTTTATTACAGTTATAAAGGCAATGTCTTTCCGGTTTAGGGATTTACGCCATGGGTGCTAGTCACCAACCCCTGGCCTATGGAAGGAGGGCTTGGGGTAGTCACTATACGGGCCCCAGGGGATGGGTCGTGACATCAGTTCTCCATGAAATTTAATTTGAAGTGTCCTTGTTAAGTTGGATTTCTGACCCTGCTATAATCACTCCATTTGGTGGTTGGTATCACAAGATATTGATCATTTAATGATGTAATGTCGATTTTTCCAGCCAGAATATGTGTTCATATTGAACGATTTGTTTTGGATAGTTGGAGTTCGAATTGGATTTGGGTTCTAATGAATTATATGTATCCAACAAATTATTTCATCCTAAAAAAGGAATCATATTAATTGGATAAATATTTTAGGAGTTATGCTCAAAATACAGAGACAACATAAAACTGTTAAATGTCCATAATTTACAAATTTTCACATTTAAGCTCAAAACACACCAAAAAATATAAAATGATGCAAATAAGATCGAATTGATTAATGGGAAGGTATTAAATCATTTAAAAACATATGTATAAATATTAAAATATGATCGCTTTCAATTCCACCAAACTTATCCCTTAGACTTCTGGACATGTAAACATTGATATTAAATCAAAGAAAATTTAAAACACATAACCATGAGATCAAACAATTTAACACCAAGAAAAAAAAGACATTATTTTTCATGAACAACTATTATTCCATGTTCTAAATTCAGTTCATTAAATATATTTTCTCTTTATTTATTCTCCTAAGCATACAAAACGCTTACCTAACATGCATTTTTTTCTCATCACACAAATATCAATTTTCAACAACGTATTTCTCATCCAATACTAATTAAAGGGTCGCCATAGAATTCATAAATTACTACATCTCTACCCAATATATTCCAAGGACATATGTTTATCATGATAACTTTTCAAGGTTATTCAATGGCTTCAGGATGGTAGGATTTAGATGTGACAAATTCTGAGGCTGAATAAGGAGGGCTTTGATCTTTTTGAAGAAAAATTTCATTATTCTAAATTTTACTTAAATATAGTCTCCTACTCACTCCCCTTAGCAGAAAATATGCTCTATCAACATGAAAAATTAGTTAAATTTCACACCATTCATAATTTCTGAAAAAAATGTATCAGTCATTTCAAACATGATTTTTTTGGATGCTCGAGATAGGAACAACTTTCTTTCTCCATTGGAAGCTTCAGAAAGGCACAACTGCACTTATCATGAAAGCTACAGAAAAGGAACAACTTTCAACGTAATTATTTATTTTAGTTGCAAGAACATCTCTTCAATATTTGATTTTCCACCCAAAGTATCTCCAAATGAGGTATTAAACACAATTCACCCCCCCCCCACACTTATGTTCAACATGATTATGTAATTTTACTTAAATAGAAGGTTGGATAGGGAAAATTGTCTTGTAATGTGGCTAAACTAACAGGTTGTTCATGTTTTCTATGGGCTACAAGGATTAAATGTACCAGGTGGGACGTTGTAAAAAAGTTTATTTTGAAAAGGTGGCTTTAATACCAAAGAAATGCATCAATCATTTAAAACACATGTACCTCAAACCCTCATGTTTTGATGGAAATAAATAAAATATGGTTAAATTAAGCATGATATGGTTCTCTCAAGAAGTGAGGTGAATGAAAAGAGTATGAAAAATAGGTTTTTGAGCCCCACATGAAGGTGATTTAACATATAATAATAGTGAATTGTGTCATGGGATAAAAAATCATAGTACTTTTCATGAAATTTACAAATATTTGAACTTTAAAAAAAGTCATTTTCAGCATTCATTTAATCTCTGTTTCATGGGATAAATTGTTTCACAGATTAAAATGGGTTTAAAAAATGACGATGATATTTATTTTAGCGGAGAAGTTTCAAAAACCCACAAAAATTTAAAATACACACACTTTTTTAGGAAAAATAGAAAAAACAGTTGAGAATACTAAACTATAAAGACTCCCTCCACCAAACATAAATAATGCAGTCTCCACAATGCATTTATATTGATTTAACTTGTAATTACAGTTTGAATTGAATCACAACAATCAAGAAAGAGATAAGGAGAGGTACAACATGACTTATTGGTAGTGCAATGATAAGTTAAGCTTCTAATTTTTAGTCATATAAAAACCAACAAACAAAGGTAGATAATAAAAAAATAATAAATTTATTAGTAAACAAAATAGAAATAGAATGAGAATAGAAGGATAGATCTTGCTTTAATCCCCCAAGGGGGCCTTGGGTTTTGACTGCCTCTAGATTGGCAGTTTCAGTGGTTAACCCCAATCCTATGGTGGGTGAAGTTTCTTTGATATGAACCACAAGAACTTATTACTTCCATAATGAACATCTTCTTTTTTGATGGGGACTCTATGGATATTGTACACCAAATCCACCCCTATGAAAATGACATTAAACTTTCATGTTGGGGGTAAGACAAATAATGAGTCGTCCTCTTTATTGGTTTCCAATTTCACAACTTCTTCTTCATTCTCCATCGGTTACTCAATATATGCTATATAAAAAGAATAATAAATGAGAGAATTAGAAAGTAATTCAATTTGAATAATAATAAAACATGATGAATCAATATCAAACTATTCCCTTTCAAAGTAATCATACTGTGTCTATTTCCCCCCAATAAATTCCACTTGGATCTCATCTTGATCTTCTTCTAATAAATGATCAACATGTTTGGGGAGCTCTAGGTGTTCCTATTCATGTTTATCTTCTTCTTTTTCCTCATCCATCAATGCAATACAATTGTGGGCCAAATATGAAAATTAATAACAAGGGAAGGTAATTCTCAATTTAGATTTAATAAAATCAGAATGAAAATATTCTACGAAAATATTATCTCCCTGAGTTAGTTCAACTTCAATTTTTTCTTTAATTAGAGGTGCCTCTTGTAGTTTAATTTCACAAGATAGAGGTAGGTAGTTAGGATCCTCCATCTTTTCTTCAAATTCCACCGCTTTGGTGGTGTCTTCCTTCAATTGTTCTGAATCTTATAATTTGTAAGAAATATATGGATTTATTTCTTTACACTAATTCCAGAATCCATCTAGATCTTTTTGATTTCCCACATGTTTCTTAGTAATTAATTCTTTCTTTTTTTCCTCGGGTTCATTCATAGGTTCTGGTTTTTCCATCAATGAAAAGACATATTCAAATGAACGTTCTACATTGTTATCTAGTTTTTCTCTATCATTTATATGTTCTTTCATCTAAACTATATGATAATAAGCCTCATCTAAATTTTCTAAATTTGGGTTGTTTTTATAGGAGGTAAAGAAATAATCATTTGAAAACATCATGGAAAAAAATATTTTTTTACGTTTTTTTGAAAAATTTTAAATATTAATAATTAGATTATGACACTTCCACCCCAGCAAAGACAACATGTTTTGAAACATACCTATCATGGGGTGTGGTAAAAACAATTATTTACTAAGATAAAATATGATATAGTGGTTTACCTAGGTTGTCTCCAGAGAGGAGAACACAATAATCATGTACTTCACTTTGTTTTTTAATTTGTTTGGTTTTGAAAAAAATGAATCAAAAATAAAGAATGAAATAACATATAATATTTAAAACAAATTGAAAAAATGTGATGCAAAATAGTGATAAGTATTGGGTGATCAGGTTGGGTTTGGTTTTCCAATTAAAATGTTATCATTGTTCTTATTTTTTTCATTCTTCTTTTATTAAATCTATTAAAATGATATTTCACAATCGCTTCCTCTCACTTCTTTGTTTAATGATGTTGGGGAGATTAAACCTTACTAATATCTTAGTTTTTTTAATATCCATTCTTTGGTGAAAGAGTTGTAGATAATAATCTCAATTAATTTAGGCAATTCCCGATCGGGTCTTAATTATCCCAAACAATCATGAATATGGAGTACAAATCTCACACGTACTGACGATCGCCAAGTACTTCATCACTATGTTCTGATCTATTATATCGTATATAGACCATAAACTAGTGTGGGATATAATTTTAATTAAACAAATCAATAATAACAAAATAATATAAAATCAAACACAATCACATAAGATAATATAAGTTGTTATTACAATTGAAACCAACTTCATAATAGATAAAACATTTTATAACATTAAGTGCATCAACTCAAACATTAAAAAACAGAAAACCTAACCATCACCAATCACTCATAAGATTTACCTTACCGTGGTAAGGGTAATTGTGGAGAATGGGGATGAGTATTACATTACAAAACTAAAAGAATGAAAAGAGGGAAAATAAGAACATGAACATTTTTTCGAGAATCTGTCCACTAGAAGTTCAGCTTTGGTTCATCCACCCTTCCTTTGAATATTGTAACAACCTGAGATTTTATGAAAAATATTCTTTTTAATTTTATTAATGTCTTGTGTTGTACGCTACACCAAAAGGAGCTTTCACAACACACATCCTAGACTTGCCTTGCATTACACTCAATTGCGACCTTCCTCGATAGCGTGTGTAGTACGCAATACTGAGTTTCACTAAACAACAATATGCTATTAAAATATTATTAAAAATAGCCGTTATGAATAGTAATAACCACTTTTTGAAATTTTTTAAATTTTATTTTTCAAAATGGACTTTATTTTTGGATTTGGAGTATCGAATTTAGCCTAAGGTGAAATTTTGGTACTTTTCAGATAACTTTCATATTCTGATGAACAGTGAAAATTACTAAATTTTAATTAAAAACAACTTTTTTAATAGAAATAACTAATAGTGATAAATTATTAATTTTAGTGGTTTTAAAGTATATTTAGAATATATTTTTACAATTCAATACAATGTTGGTCATTGGATGTAATTTCACATTTACACCAGACATAAACAAGTGTTAATCTTTTGATAGTTATTATCTCTTAAAAACACGCTATTTGTTGTGACAACGGAAATTAATTATAAAATTAATTAATTCAACTTATATTTTGGGAATTTTGTAAAATAGAAATCATTTTTGAATTCGGAATATGAAATATACCTTAGGATGAAATTTTGGCATTGTTCTGAAAAACATCAATTTTTGATGAATAGTGAAACTACTAAGTGGTAGTTAAAATTAATTTTTTCATAAATCTTAATTTTACCGCTTCTGTGAATGGAATTTCAAAAATCCAAGAGACACGGTTGATGTCAGTAAGTAAAATGTGGTTCAATGAGATGAAAATAATTTTTGTTGAATAGTAACTTTTTACTTTTATTTACCACGGTTAAAAGTAAATAGGGTAATTAAGTGTAAAAATGATATTAATATTACCCTAATACATATCCTAATACTATTGGACAAGTGTATCGCGACCAAAAAACAACCTTAAGTGTAAAATATTATCATTTAGGCCCACTTGGATTAGATTAGGACATTTTTTATTATTTAATTCAAAGAAGAGTTAAAAGAGTTAAAATCAAAGTTTATTTACTAAAAAAATTTAATATAGGGTTATACATAATATAATTTCGACTATAAATATTAATTAGAAAGATAAAAATATTTCATACATAATGGTATTTTATTTGTAATTTTTATACATTAAATAATTTAATTTATTTATGACACAACGATGATGCAGTAATTACCTTTTTAAGAAAATATTAACATAATTGATGTTATAAATGCCCAAATAAATGTAATTTGAGACTTTTTATGACTTACACTACTTTTCTAGGTCAATATGACATGTTATTGTTGATGTAAGTAACTTGGTTCGAACTTATCATTCTTTTAGAAATTTTATAAAAATCATGTACCAAATAGTGTCAAAATTGACATAAATTAGTTTTTAAAACAAATATTGTATTATTAATTGTTATTTAATTCCTAAAAATCTAAAGTTCGGCCAAATGACTTATATAAGGATATATATATTAATAATAAACAAATTGGGGTTCGTTTGGCTTGATATAGTAATTTTATTAACCATATAGTGTAAAAAAACAAAAAGAAACGGTAAAAGTTAAATTATTTAACTTAGAGTTAAATCTAATTGATAATGTTAAAATAATAACCTAAACTTGTATAAATCATATTGGATGAGAGGATTCCGACCCATACCCACTTTATCGTCGAAATAAGACCATTTAGAACCATTATATACCGAATTGGACCTTAATATAAAATAATATTTTGAGATTTTCCTAAGATGCCACTCTCCTCCCATATAAAAGGTCACCTCCTCCCTCTCCTCCTCACACCAATTTGAGCATTCAAGCTCGGCCAACCCCTGCCAAAATCTCTTCTACACTTCCCTAGTATCATCCTAGAGGTCCTGGTCTTCTTCAAAGACCATCCTTAGTTGTTTTAGTGGAGGTTAAGTGAAAGCGCATCAAAAAGAGGTAATATCCATTACCGATCTTTTTCAATTTCTTTCTTCTTCAACTTCTTCTTATTTAGTTGTTTCATGATAAAGTAATAAAATCAGTATTTATTATATACTGATATGTTATTATAAATATGAAACAACTCTAATTAACCTTCTATCCATCCTATGGAAAAAGGAAATCACAGCGCGTGCGTACGTACGGAATACCGTCTCCACGCCGTCGTGTAATCTATTTTCCGCCACCACCTTAATTGGATGGGTATAATGGTGTGATGAGTGAATATATATGATTATTATAAAGTGATATTGATATTGAGATAGAATACATACACTTCAACACAATTCCACGACCATGGGAACGATATCATCGCTCGTGCGTATGTACGGACTACCATCTCCACGACGTGATGAGATTCATTCTCAATGATTAACCATTCATGAATGATTATAAAGTATATATAATAAGTAATAATTAAATATATGACATAATAATGATACTGGATTTATGTATATTTATATGTATCTCATATACTTAATTCCATTCAATTCAATAAGGAAACGAAAACAGCGATCATGCGTACGTACGGACTACCGTCTCCATGAACGGTGTATTTCATTCCATTTATCGATATATTATATATATATATATATTCTGAATATATATTATATATAAATCATTTTTTACATTCTGGATATAAGTAATCATGATCCAAGTAATCATATTAATAATTAAAAGTTAAAAACACGAACGACAAATGAGACGATTTTACCCATAACGCTAATTTAACATGAATTTATAAAAGAACGGGTAATATAAAGTCATAAGTGGACCATATATGATATAATAACAATGAATATGATTCTGTAATAAGTCAATAACATGATTTAAATCATTAAACAGGAGGTTCGGACACTTACAAAGCAAGTCGGACCTAAGGTAAGGGAAATATCACAATCTCATTTTTATCCGAGATTGTTTATACTTTGGAATTTACTGGGGTGTATTTTATCATCCACATCCATGTTTACTCAATATGTAATATTATTTCCATCCACCTACAATTTTTTAAATCCAATTTTACCCTTCGGTGTGTTTTTAGTAAAGGATAGGAAATGAATCTTTGGTCGTTTTTCGTACGAGGTACTTTTTAACTTTTCCGACAAAAGTACAAGAATGTTTTTTTAACTTATACAGCATGAATGGATTTTTAAAACATTATTTTCAAGAAGCTTACTTTACATGTTTTCAAGTTTATTTTTAATCAACTTCTTTTAGTTTATAATTGTACGACATGTTAAGAAAGGAAAAGTGTTTTTGAAGCAGAAAGGATATTTTCCTCAAGAATGGAGTTCAATTGTTTTATCAAAATTATTTTCCATCTAAGATAATAAAGGGTTCTGTTTTTATCCCTATTGATTTGATTATGTTATGATGGAATTATATTTTTATGAATTCCTTTATCTTATATGAATTGTTTTATGATGTCACAATGTTTAATATTCCCATTTTTATTACATGGGTTATGCTATGATGTATGGTTTTCTAATTTTGTGGCACACATAAGAATGGTATAATTATGAGATGGGTGGGACCTATATCTCCCTCCAATGCATTGGGTAAAGATTTTATATCTCATGAGATAGACATGGCTGGAATGGTAGGTTATACCGGTTCAGTGAAACAGGACTGAAACGAGGGTGACTCGGTTCAGAAAGGGACATTGTCCACTAAGATAGTCTTGGCAATGAGTCTTGACTAACAAGAAATGATTCTCTATGATTATGTGTGTATGCCACAAAGTTTCATGTTTTAAGTTATGATTATTGTGATTACATTTCACTGCCATGATTTATCCCATGTTATGATATTATGAGCTCTTTTGCAGGTTAAGATTTCCAAAAGCTATATTATTATGTATATGATGTGATTGATATTTCTTTTGTTTACCCTTACTGAGCATTTGAGCTCACCCTTTTATGTTTTATTTTCCCCAGGATATAAAGAAAGATTTTAGGTAAAAAAAGGGAAGATCTTTATGGGAGATATTGAAGATCTTTCACCACGATTAGAAGATTATGTTCCGAGTTTCCAAAGACACTAAACTATTACGATCCATGTGTGTGTGTTTTTTGTTATGTACTAAGTATTCCGCAAATGTAATTTAATGTCCATGTAAGTCAAGCTTCAGGTCTCTACAGTTGGTATCAGAGGAAAGGTTTAGTCAACCTTTGGAAACTAGGATGCGAAAATGTTAGTGAGATCCCTAGAGATATTTCTAAGGTATGTCTAGGGATGTCCCTAAGGATAAGTATACGTATAGGTTATAGTACTAGAATTACGCTAAACATCATAGAATTAAACCTAAGATGTTAGATATTGAAGGTACTCCCCCTTTATTATGTTGTTTTCCCTAGCATGATTTTTGCCTCTCACACTATTCTTTTTGGGTTTTAGACGATGGCTGGAACCCGAAGGAACCGTGTTGATCAATGCAATGGAAAATGCAATGATTGTCCTCCTGAACAAACAAATGTTATGGGAGATGGAGTGAAAAATCATATTGCTATACTTACACAAGCTATGAATCATTCTGTACTTCCAAATGAGCAGAGAAGGGAACAATATTCTATTGAGTCCTTCGTGAGGCAACATCCACCTTCTTTCAGTGGGTCTTCTGATCCACTTGTTGCTGAACAATGGATCAGTACCACTGAAAAGATATTTTCAGTTCTTCAATGTTCTGAACAAGATAAAGTCATCTTAGCCGTATATCGTTTGGAAGGTGAAGCTGATCAATGGTGGAATCTTATCAAGAATACGAGGCAAAGAGATGAAATTGAGTCAATGGAATGGGATGAGTTCAAGAACTTATTTTTCAATAAGTACTTTCCTCGTATTCTTCAAACAAAGATGGAGAAGGAGTTTCTTGAACTAAAGCAAAAGGATGATGAATCTGTTGGTATATAGGAAGGGAATTTTACAAGGCTTGCAAGGTATGCATCTGGATTTATCATCCAACCTGAAAGTAAAGTTGATCGATTTTTCAGTGGCTTAAAACCAAGTCTTCGAAGGGCATTAGCTATAAGAGACTTCAGTAGCTATGAATAAATTGTGCGTTGTGCTATCAAGGTAGAAATGGAAGTTGGTGTTACATATCCATCTCATGGTTTTGACAAGAAACTAAAGATGGAGTTCAAGGAGAAATCTCATAATAATGGTGAAAAGAAGATGAATGTTTCCTTATGCGCAAAGTGTGGAAAGAATCATGGTGGAGATTGTCTTAAAGGGACTAGAAAATGTTTTAAGTGTGGAAAAGAAGGTCATCGAGCAGCTGAGTGTCGAAGTAATGGAAAAAGGGATTCTAATGATGTGAATAAAGAAAACACTGCAGAGAACGCACCACCAACACTTCAATGCTTCAAGTTCAAGGAAATGGGGAATTATGCTAATAAATGCCCTAATCCAAGGGTTAGTGATTATCAACATTAGCAACCACTGAAGGAAAAGGACAAAGGGAAGTCACATGCCATCACTATTGGCGATGTTGAATATGACAATGATGTGGTGGAAAGATTAAGTGTTTATGTAATGGGATTCCAAAATAATGTGGTATCATAAAGTATTGGAATATTTATGTGTTGCTCTAATATGGTATTCAAAGTGATTGAGATATTTTTTGGAAATAAGATGATATGAGCATAATGAAGGGAAAACGAGAAAATGAAATGTTTAACAGTATTCATGAGCTCATGATTGATATAAGGACTAAGTGATATCATGGTATGAGTATATAGAATTTTGAGGATATTGGTATGTGGAAGGTGTTAACTTTTAACTGCATTCATGTTTTCACTATGGTATTCAAGAGAATACATGATTAAGGACTTTGAATGTTTGGAATGTGACCAACAAAACATATCTTATGATATATGGGGATCAACGATGGTATTAAATCTCTGGTGATCATTTTCACTATGTTATGAGAGTGGACTGCAGTATTATGGATAAGCCTAAAGATTGGAATGGATAATATTGGACATAAGTTAGTATTGTTAGTTTTTCGATGGGATGTTATAGTAATATAGTTTTTGAAAAAGGACAACCTGCAGGATGGGTGACAGCCCATCGCGTCGGACAAAGCTGTGGGAATCGAACCCACAACCGAAGTGCGACTGGCCTTTATCGCCTACCACTGGCCTATAGGAAGTCCCTATTTAGTAGAAACTAGTTTTATTATATTAAGCAGTATGATATATGAAGTATAACGTCCATTTTAGGAACCATATATGATTAATATCACTATAGAATGACTTATGTATATTTAATAACTTTTGTTAACCTTTTTTTTGAGACAAATGGAATGACCCGTCATTCTATCACATGATCTTCTAACACTTCACGAATAACAAATTCAACTTCATTTATTTCAGAGATGAAGTGGAAATTGTTCAAGGCACGAACAACAGTGAGATTGTACCAAAATAAAGTAAGTATTTATTCTAATTCAAATTCTTCAACTTTAGGGAAACGATCTTGAAAACCAAAAATGTTGTCCTAGTGATCTTATATCTGATGAATCAGATGGTACCTTAGATCGTCACAAATTTATGGCTTTGTGATTGCTGGATTTTCCATAGCCATGTTCACTACCACTCTCCATCAGAACATGATGGTTAGATTTCTCTTCCATATCCATATTTTCACCTATGTGGAAACCCAGTGATTAGTTTATTTGGGTAACCGTTAAGTTTCATACTTTAGTTTTTAAAGATTGGTTTTAGTATTTCTTTTTACAATGTGGGTTTCTATCAAAGAAACTTTTGAATACTAAACCATTTATAACCCCGACGAATTTCGAGGGCGAAATTCATTTTAAGGGGGGTAGAATGTAACAGCCCAAGATTTTATGAAAAATATTATTTTTAAGTTTATTAATGTCTTGTCTTGTACGCTACACCAAAAGGAGCTTTCACAACACACATCCTTGACTTTACTTGCATTACACGCAATCACGACCTTCCTCGATAGCATGTGTAGTACGCAATACTGAGTTTCACTAAACAATGATATGCTATTAAAATATTATTAAAAATAGCCGTTATGAATAGTAATAACCACTTTTTTAAATTTTGTAAATTTTATTTTTTAAAATGGACTTTATTTTTGGATTCGGAGTATCGAAATTAGCCTAAGGTGAAATTTTGGTACTTTTCAGATAACTTTCATATCTTGATGAATAGTGAAAATTACTAAATTTTAATTAAAAACAACTTTTTTAATCGAAATAATTAATAGTGATAAATTATTAATTTGAGTGGTTTTAAAGTATATTTAGAATATATTTTTACAATTCAATACAATGTTGGTCATTGGATGTAATTTCACATTTACACCAGACATAAACAAGTGTTAATCTTTTGATAGTTATTATCTCTTAAAAGCACGCTATTTGTTGTGACAGTGGAAATTAACTATAAAATTAATTAATTCAACATATATTTTGGGAATTTTTTAAAATAGAAACCATTTTTGAATTCGGAATATGAAATATAGCTTAGGATGAAATTTTGGCATTGTTCTGAAAAACATCAATTTTTGATAAATAGTGAAACTACTAAGTGGTAGTTAAAATTAATTTTTTCATAAATCTTAATTTTACCGCTTCTGTGAATAGAATTTAAAAAATCCAAGAGACACGGTTGATGTCAGTAAGTAAAATGTGGTTCAATGAGGTGAAAATAATTTTTGGTGAATAGTAACTTTTTACTTTTATTTACCACGGTTAAAAGTAAATAGGGTAATTAAGGGTAAAAATGATATTAATATTACCCTAACACACGTCCTAATCCTATTGGACAAGTTTATCTCGACCAAAAACAACCTTAAGTGTAAAATATTATCATTTAGGCCCACTTGGATTAGATTAGGACATTTATTATTATTTAATTCAAAGAAGAGTTAAAAGAGTTAAAATAAAAGTTTATTTACTAAACCATTTTTAATATATGGTTATACATAATATAATTTCGACTATAAATATTACTTAGAAAGCTAAAAAGCTTTCCTACATAATGTTATTTTATTTGTAATTTTTATACTTTAAATAATTTAATTTATTTATGACACAACGATGATGCAGTAATTACCTTTTTAAGAAAATATTAACATAATTGATGTTATAAATGCCCAAATAAATGTAATTTGAGACTTTTTATGACTTAAACTAATTTTATAGGTTAATATGACATGTTATTGTTGATTTAAGTAACTTGGTTCGAACTTATCATTCTGTTAGAAATTTCATAAACATCATGTACCAAATAGTGTCAAAATTGACATAAATTAGTTTTTAAAACAAATATTATATTATTAATTGTTATTTATTTCCTAAAAATCTATGTTTCGGCCAAATGACTTAGATAAGGATATATATATTAATAATAAACAACTTGGGGTTCCTTTGGCTTGATATAGTAAGTTTATTAACCATATAGTGTAAGAAAACAAAAAGACACGGTAAAAGTTAAATTATTTAACTTAGAGTTAAATCTAATTGATAAGGTTAAAAATATTACCTAAACATGTCTAAATACTATTGGATGAGAGGATTTACACCCATCCCCACTTTATCGTCAAAATAAGACCATTTGGAACCATTATAATCCGAATTGGACCTTAATATAAAATAATATTTCGAGATTTTCCTAAGATGCCCCTCTCCTCCCTTATAAAAGGGCACCTCCTCCCTCTCCTCCTCACACCAATTTGAGCATTCAAGCTCGGCCAAACCCTGCCAAAATCTCTTCTCCACTTCCCTAGTATCATCCTAGAGGTCCTGGTCTTATTCAAAGACAATCCTTAGTTCTTTAAGTGGAGGTTAAGTGAAAGCGCGTCAAAAAGAGGTAATATACATTACCGATCTTTTTCAATTTCTTTCTTCTTAAACTTATTCTTCTTTAGTTGTTTCATGATAAAGTAATAACATAAGTATTTTTTATATACTGATATGTTATTATAAATATGAAAAAACTCTAATTAACCTTCTATCCATCCTATCGAAAAAGTAAATCACTGCGCGTGCGTACGTACGGAATACCGTCTCCACGCCGTGGTGTAATCTATTTTCCGCCACCACCTTAATTGGATGGGTATAATGGTGTAATGAGTGACTATATATGATTATTATAAAGTGATATTGATACTGAAATAGTATACATACACATCAACACAATTCCACGACCATGGGAATGATATTATCGCTCGTGCGTACGTACGGACTACCGTCTCCACGACGTGATGAGATTCATTCTCAATGATTAACCATTAATGAATGATTATAAAGTATATATAATAAGTAATAATGAAATATATGACATAATAATGATACTTTATTTATGTATATTTATATGTATGTCATCTACTTAATTCCATTCAATTCAATAAGGAAACGAAAACAGCGTTCATGCGTATGTACGGACTACCGTCTCCATGAACGGTGTATTTCATTCCATTTATCGATATTATATATATATATATATATTATGAATATATATTATATATAAATCATGTTTTACATTCTGGATATAAGTAATCATGATCCAAGTAATCATATTAATAATTTCAAGTTAAAAACACGAACGAAAAATGAGACGATTTTACCAAAAACGCTACTTTAACATGAATTTACAAAAGAAAGGGTAATATAAAGTCATAAGTGGACCATATATGATATAATAACAATGAATATGATTCTGGAATAAGTCAATAACATGATTTAAATCATTATACAGGAGGTTTGGACACTTACAAAGCAAGTCGGACCTAAGGTAAGGGAAATATCACAATATCATTTTTATCCGAGATTGTTTATACTTTGGAATTTATTGGGGTGTATTTTATCATCCACATACATGTTTCCTCAATATTTAATATTATTTCCATCCACCTACAATTTTTTAAATCCAATTTTACCCTTCGGTGTGTTTTTAGTAAAGGATATGAAAGGAATCTTTTGTCGTTTTTCGTACGAGTTACTTTTTAACTTTTCTGACAAAAGTACAAGAATGTTTTTTAACTTATACGCCATGAATGGATTTTTAAAACATTATTTCCAAGAATATTCATTTACAATTTTTCAAGTTTATTTTTAATCAACTTCTTTTACTTTATAATTGTACGACATGTTAAGAAAGGAAAAGTGTTTTTGAAGCAGAAAGGATATTTTCCTCAAGAATGGAGTTCAATTGTTTTATCAAAATTATTTTCCATCTAAGATAATAAAGGGTTCTGTTTTTATACCTATTGATTTGATTATGTTATGATGGAATTATATTTTTGTGAATTCATTTATCTTATATGAATTGTTTTATGATGTCACGATGTTTAAGATTCCCATTTTTATTACATGGGTTATGCTATGATGTATGGTTTTCTGATTTTGTGGCACACATCAGAATGGTATAATTATGAGATGGGTGGGACCTATATCTCTCTCCAATTCATTGGGTAAAGATTTTATATCTCATGAGATCGACATGGCTAGAATGGTAGGTTATACTAGTTCAGTGAAATAGGACTGAAACGAGGGTGACTCGGTTCAAAAAGGGACATTGTCCACTACGATAGTCTTGGCAATGAGTCTTGACTAACAAGAAATGATTCTCTATGATTATGTGTGTATGCCACAGAGTTTCATGTTTTATGTTATGATTATTGTGATTACATTTCACTGCCATCATTTATCCCATGTTATGATATTATGATCTATTTTGCAGGTTAAGATTTCCAAAAGCTATATTATTATGTATATTATGTGATTGATATTTCTTTTGTTTACCCTTACTGAGAATTTGAGCTCACCCTTTTATGTTTTCTTTTCCCCAGGATATAAAGAAAGGTTTTAGGTAAAAAAAAGGGAAGATCTTTATGGGAGATATTGAAGATTTTTCACCACGATTAGAAGATTACGTTCCGAGTTTCCAAAGACACTAAACTATTACGATCCTTGTGTGTGTGTTTTTTGTTATGTACTAAGTATTCCGCAAATGTAATTTAATGTCCATGTAAGTCAAGCTTTGGGTCTCTACAAATATAACCGAGGTCCCTTTTTATATGAGGTGAGAAATGGAGTTGGACATCAACCCATGAAGTTTTAAATCATTTTGAGCCATGTGGAATGGTTTATGGAAGAATTATTAGACATGACTTTTCCCGGACGCCAATCACTATTCCACAAACCATACCTTGATCGTTTTAAGGGTGGATTTAATAAACTCAGTTCTCCATGAAATTTAATTTGAAGAGTCCTCGACAAGTTGGATTTCTGAACCAGAAGGAATAACCCCATTTGGTGGTCTGTATCCCTAGAAATTGACCATTTAATGAAGTTATGTCTACTCTGCCATCCAGAATAAGTGTTCATATTGAGCGATTTGTTTTGGATTTTTGGAGTTCTAATTGGATTTGGGTAATGAAGAATTATATGTATCCTAAAAATTATTTCATCCTAAAAAAAGAAATAATATGAATTGTATAAAAATTGTAGGAGTTATGCTCGAAATATAGAGACAACATAAAACAATTAAATGTCCAGAATTAACCAATTTTCACATTTAAGCTCAAAACACGCCAAAAAATATAAAATGATGTCAATAAGATAAAATTTATTAATGGTAAGGGATTAATTAATTTAAAAACATTTGTATAAATATGAAAATATGAGCTCTGTCAATGGTTAAAGATTAATTAAATGTTAAATTATAATTTTTGAGAGAAATTTAAGGAGTTTATATTATAATTCCATTTTTTATTGATTTTTTTAAATTCATGATATTCGAATAGACAAAAATATGACATTAAATTGTGTTAAATGTTTAATGAATAATTCTAATTGATTTAATTTTTTTAAAAATAAACTACTTACTTGGGTTGTAGGGAATACTTCATGGATATCATTCTTGGTTCACTTTTTTCCACTCCACTTTTTTTAATCACATTCATGACACATAATGAGTGAAATATATGTCAAAACAGTTACAAATAATCAAGGATTGTAATCTGTTTATACCAAAATATATAGAATAAAATGAAATATAAACTTCTCTAATATTGATAAGTTGACTATGTTTTGATCTTGTACACATTATATTGCATGATAAGTTAGTTTGGTGTGATTTTTAACAAGTTAGACATATATTATATATTATTATTTATAATATTTAAATGTTTACTACCCACCTCACTTTTCAAAGAGAACGCCCTCACAACTTTTATTCCCAATAATTGAGCAATTTATTTCAGAAAATATATTGAAAAATAAATTCATATATTTCTTTAATAGATCAAATAAATTTTTTCCCTACAACCATCTTATGATGGAATACAATGTAAGCCAATGTTGGATTAAAAATAAGTGGTATAACATTAATCAATTTCTTTAAATTTAATTATTTTTATTCCAAATTAAATTATATCCTAAACAATGTTATATAATAAGATATTTATATCACATATAAATAATTTTTATTATTTTTAATGAATAACCATTTTTATCACTTTTACCTACCTACGTATAACAAAAACATCACTCATGTGTATGTGTGACCAACCGTCTCTATCTAGTAGTGTAATTTGTTTTTCATATCATCCTTAATTGGTAGGTTATAAATATAGAATCAATAAATATAACTTATATTTAGGACCTAATTAATATTACAAAAATATAATATATCATATACTATATTAACATTATATTCATTTAATGTGATAACATTGCATGTGCGTATGTGTGAACTAACACCTTAAGGAAGTGATGTGATTCACATTTCTATTAAAAAACATGTAAGATTATAAAATATTTTTTAACAAATAAAAATTATATAATAAAATTATATTAACAAAATTATATTAATAAATTTATTAAAATAATGATGATTATGAGACCATTTCATTATTTCTTAAACCATTGTTAATATACAGATGGAATTCTGGTGAAATTTACCAAACAACATAAAGTTATGGATTTAAGAAATGATTATTCAATGACTTTATTTAAAATTATTATAAATATAATATATAATATGGATTATAGATGGTAAATTTTCTTGATAAATTACTCAAATAAATTTAATTCATATTATAATTTCATTAAAAATGTAGCACCCCAAGATTTCATAGTGCGTTATTTCTTTAAAATAATTCAATAACTTGCACTACACGCAACACCGAGTTCAAGTGCACCATGACTTACCAAACTAGCCATTCAAAGGAGGTTATGAATAATATTAATTGAATTTTGAACATTATATAATCCTTATAATCTTAGAATCCATATTATGAGTTTCTTAGACCTAATGTAAGAACAAATTCATTTTCAGTATTGCACTTTTACAAACCTTTAATAGTGAACCCTTTTTAAATCCAATATTTTAAACTTTTATATATTCAATTTGACTAAATAAATTTACTTTTTAGAATGGGGACATCAAAAACATACAATGAAACATCCCAAGATTCCACGGTACGTTTCCCTTTTAATAATGCAATGATGTGCATTGTACGCAACTTCGAGATTCTAACACACCACAACCAATCAAACTAGCCGTTATGAATAGTAATACCTACTTTTTGAAATTTTATAAATTTTATCTTTCGAAATGGACATCATTTTTAGATTCATAATATCAAAATTATCTTAGGGTGAAATTTTGGTACATTTCGGATAACTTTCATATTTTGATTAATAGTGAAAATTACTAAATTTTAATTAAAAACAACTTTTTAAATCAAAATAATTAATAGTGATAAATAATGAATTTGAGTGGTTTTAAAGTATATTTAGAATATATTTTTACCATTTAATACAATTTTTGTCATTGGAAATAATTTCACAATTAAACCGAACATAAACAAGTATCAATCTTTTGATAGTTATTATATCTTAAAAACATGCTTTTTGTTTTGACAGCGGGAATTAATTTTAAATTAATTTCTGCCACTTCTGTATTTTGAATTTGGAAAAATGGATTCCATATTTGGAATCAGGATGTTAAAATTTTATAAATAGTTAAATTTTATTTTTATAAATTTTGAATAATTACTTCGGTAAATATTTTATTTACCATGGTTAAAGGGTGAATCCGGTAAATAAGGGTTAAAAAATAATATTATAATAATAACAAATTACCCTAAAACGTGTCCTAAACTTATCGGTTGATACATGTCCGACCATGAGCATCTTTGGGTCGATTTTGGGACCCCATGGAGGCACTTGTAAGTGATAGGGACACTTTATTTTAATTAAGTTAAAATGAATACAAAAATGACACAAGCATATATATCTTTTAGCAAAACAATTTTTACATAGGGTTATATATGTTGGATTTTAGACTATAAATATTAATTAGAAATCTAAAAATATTTCCTACATAATGGTATTTTATTTATAATTTTTCGACATTATATAATATACTTTATTTATGACACAATGGTGATGCAATAATTACCATAATAGTAACAAATTAAAATGATTGATATTGTAGATACCCAAATAAATATAATTTGAGACTTTTTATGAATTACACTAATTTTCTAGGATAATATGACATGTTAGGAATGATTTAATTAACTGTTTTCGAAGTAATAATTCTGATATAAGTTTTAGAAAAATCAATTATTGAATAGTGTCAAAATTGACATAAAAGAGTTTTTAAAACAAATAGTATATTATTAATTGATATTAAATTCCTAAAAATCTAAGGATCGACCAAGAGACTTATATCATGATAGTTGTATTATTAATGGACCACTTGGGGGTCTCTTGGATGTATATAGTAAGTTTATTAACCATATAATATAAAAATACAAAGAGACATTGTGAAAGTGAAGCTAATTAACTAAGTGTTAATACTTAAAGATAAGGTTAGTATAATGACACAAACCTGTCTAAATTATATTTGTTGAGTGGTGTTAGACCGATACCCACCTTAAAATTTAAATAATCCACTTTGGAGCCATTAGAAACCGAATATAAATTTATTATAAAATAATATTTCTAGCTTTTCCAAAGGTGCCCCTCACCCCTCTTATAAAAGGGAACTCTCCCTTCTCATTAACTCACACATTCAAAGCCTTTTGGTTCGGACAACCTCTGTCCAAATACTCTTTAAACTTTCTTAACATCATCCTAGAGTCCTTACTTTAGTCATAAAGCCAAAATAAGTAGCCCTTTTGATCAAATCAAAAGGAAGAACCCGAAGAAGAGGTAATGATTTCACCACCCTTTTTCACGTTCCTTTCTTCTTCCACTTATTCTTTCTTTGTTATTACCATTCTAAAATAATAACTCCAGTAAATTATATATACTGTGATGTTATTATAAATATGGTACAATAATATTCAATATTCTATCCATCCTTTGAATAACATGTCACCAAACGTGCGTACGTACGGCTTACCGTCTCCACGTCATGGTGTAATTGTTATTCAATAAATTATTATTTGGATGGGTATAATAATGATGTGTAATTCATGATAAATTAAACATGATAATGATTCTGTACATATGATATAACATCAAATTATATATTATTTTAATATCAAAAGAATGATATTGTCGCTCGTGCGTACGTACGGACTGCCGTCTCCACGAACACGATGAGATTCATTCTCCATTATATCCATTCAAGTATAATTCTCATTTGATGATCAATAATAGTATATAAGGACTTGATATCATTCTGGATATGATTAAGATACAACATATCCATGAAAAACATGGCTTACGTAACAAAACATATAAAAGAAAACGAGTAAGTTAACACCCGAAACAACGATAATACTAAGATATTATTATTAAATCAATGTTAAAAGATAATATATGATATCATATAAATGTATATGATTCTTGTATAATTTAATAACAATTATTTCACCATTATAAAGGAGGCTAATCTACCCCCAACCAAGGAAAAGTACAAGGTAAGGTTTTATTTCGCAATCTCTTCATTATCCGAGGTTGTTTATACGTAATAATCTACTGGGATTTCTTTATCATCCGCATCCACGTGTCTTCAAAATGTATTTCAAAATATTTTTACTATTTAAAAAGAATATGGTTTAAAGTCATTTATACCCTTTTTTTACTTTTTATAAGAGGTTTATAAATAAATCTTTCCATCGTTTTCCAAACCAGGTGCTTTTAACATTTTCGACAAAATTAAGGTAAGAATGTTTTTTAACTTATATGGTGGGTGTGGGTATTCTCCGCCATTATAAAATCATTGAAGATTCCCTTACAAGATTATAAGAATATTTTCAAAGTAAATGTTTTATTTTATAATTATGTGACATTAAATGATTTTAAAATGAATATTTTAATAATTTGTGAAAGGTACTCTTTATCAAGATCATAATTTTAAATGTTTTAAAGATTTATCTTTCTAAATATTTTTAATTAATGTCCATGTTTTCAAAATGATTTTAAGGATTTAGTTATATGGACATGAATTTTTTCAAATGATATTTCTTTTCAAAAGTTTCAAAGTGGTATGAGACACTTTGATTAAAAATCACTTTTAAATTACTTCCTTAATAAATGTGCGACTTTTCAATGATTTCAAGAAAAGAGATATTTCTCTCAAATAGTTTTGATTTCATCTATGTCAACATCCTTTGATGGATTTTAAGCTTATTTGAAGTTGATTTATTATGATACAAAACTTTTGCATTGTATTTAAAGTTTTGTGATATGTTTTACTATGGATGTTTTACATTTATACCATTCATGGTTTATGGAGAAAGTATTGACATTTTGTATGCTAGTTTTAATACGAATGTTTATGTTATGTTTAAACCTTTTCAAATGGGAATGCATTGGACTTAGTAAGTGATGGGTGGATCCTGCTATAGCTCCTCGATGCATCAGTAGGTCTCATGAGACAAACTAGTGTCTTGGCACAAGGCCTTGACAAAATCTTATTTGTAGTCTTGGCACGAGGCCTTGGATATGTAGTTATGATAGACTGGCATTATGCATTCCATCATTATGAAAGTGGTTATTGATATTGCATGTGATTATTCGATTAGTAGAATATCCATGTGAATAAGTATATGGAATTATTTAATTTTATTTTTGCCATACTATGTTGAAGTTTAAGTTTAAAAGGCTTTTGTTTTAGTTATACATTGCCTTAAATTTTTATGCTTATTTATGAAAGTTTCTGCTGTATTACTTACCCTTACGGAGTGTTTGACCTCACCCCTTTCTATGTTTTATTTTTCCCAGGATTCCAAGAACTATATCTTGATTGATATGCAAGGTTAAGAAAAAAGAATAATGGCATTAATAAAGGATTATTTATGTTGTTTTGTATGTTATGAAGTGTAATGTAACATTCATGTATGTAATCTATTTTCCAAGACTGCTAAACTGATCAGTCCTTTGGGACTTGATTCTTCGTAATCATGCCAATGTATTAAAATAATGCACCGACTCTGGGTCACTGGGGTCAGGGTGTTATTGTTGGTATCAGAGGAAGTTTAGTAAAAACCTTGGAAACTAGATTTAGATAAACTCTGATTAGAGCACATAGCCCTAAGATAGACTTTGAGGATTAGTATAGAATAACTTCATAGAATTTTGGTATTGTAGAGATTTTGTGAGTTTTCTGAGCAATACATCCATGTCTGGATATGAGCAGGTAGAGGCGGCTCTGGCACATATGTACCTAGGGGTAAAACCTAAAAACACTGCTTTGAGCTAGACTCGAACGGAAACTGGTGCACGACAACAGGCCTTGCTGCACTCTTGGTTACGACACTCCCGGGGGATATGATTAGGATAATTCTCATTTTATTTACAAACCATTATGAAGGGCTAATGATTATATACTTACTCAAGGAAAACATTTTTTATGATTATGGATTATATCCATAAACTGTTCAATTTGCATTAGGAATTATTTATTGAAATTCATAAACTGAACTAGTTTATGAAATTGTATAGAAATGGCACCCAGTAGAAGGAATGTGAACTCCAGTAATACGTATGATCCAAAGAGTAAGAAGGATCATATCTTTCATGGTATTAAGACATAATTTAGAAGGGAAATAGTCTCCCACGTATTATCCTCATATAAAGAAATAGTATCATGTGTGGATAAGATAACTAAAGTGTTTACTGAGTCCTATGGATTTTAAGGGAAGCAAGAGAAGAAAAGGATGGAAGAGAGAAAGATGGATAAAGGGAAGAGGGAAAAGAAGTATTTCCCCATATGTGATAACTGTGGGAAGAAACACCCTGGAGCTTTCCTGAAAGAAATGAGAGTTTGTTATAAGTGTGGAGGAAAAAGGCACAATGTACGTGACTGCAAGGGTAATAAAATGGTTTCAAATGTACAATGGTTCATTTGCATGGAGTTTGGATACTACGCGAACCTATGTCCCAGTCATCAGACTATGCTACAAATGATTCTATTGGATAATAATCAAGTTATGATACTACCACAGATGAAGAGGAATGATTAGAGTTCTTATGTTGATTATGTCATTTGAGTGTTGTATAAATAATGTAATTGTTATAATAATTATGGAGTATATAAGGATTGTTCTGCAATACTATTTCATTAAGCACTTGAGATTGTGTGAAAAAAAGAAAAGTGACTCAATAGCAGGATATATTTTTGAAAAATATATGGTTGAGAGAATGATAAACCATAATATAGTTCTGATACTGAGTTATTGATTTTAGAATGATACATGATTGATTTGGATAAATTACATTGGATATTCTTGACTACCTTGAAACTGATTAATGATTTTTATATTGCATCATTGTTGTGGTTTACAACATTTTTGGATTGAAGGAGTATATCCATTATTATTTAAGGAATAATGGATCATGAATGTAATCAATAAGGTTTTATGGTAATTCAGGATGTTGCAGTGTTTTAAAAGAATACATGATGAAGGTGTTCACATGTTATTATGCAGCAAAAAGGATCTTCATTTTTAGACTAAAGAATTTTGGATAGTTCTAGTTTGGATTATTTTTGGATTTCTATAAAAGGACAACCCGGAGGTTGGTCGGCAACCCGTCGCATCCGGCAAGGCCGTGAGACTTGAACCCACAACCGAAGGGTGACAAATGTGTATCACCTACCACTGGCCCACGTAATGTCTGAGATTAAATAATGTAGTTTTTTTAAAAGATCTGGTAAATGAATTATAAATTCTTTTTTTTGGAACCCTATACGAATAGGATAAATAAAATATTTTTTTACGTTATATTATCTATTAGAGTGAAAGATGAGTTTGTGGTAGAAATTAGTTAAAGGATGGAACTCTACTTGTCAAGAATATATTTTTCTTCTACTCTTATTCTACGAAGAAATTAATTCTTATACTTTATTTAAGGAATATTAAAACCTAAAATGTGTTATCCTAATACCCTATGTTTTGTTGAACCGTTGGTATTTCAAATCAACATAGATTGATGAATTTAAGGACCTCAATTTTACACTTATTTTTGATTGATGACCTCAATCACTACCTATAAATATTTACATTTTTCTTCCAATTATATGTCTCTAATTTCCACCAATGTTCTCCTAATCGAAATCATAATTTGGTGGTGACCCTTTCATTTCCCTTTTCCTCATATTAAGACTAAATTTTATTAACCCAATTTCCGATGTGGGTTTTCCCACAAAGATATTTTCTATTTTAAACATTTTATTTTCGAAGAATAGTTTCAAATTGCGAGGACACAATTTATTGAAGGAGGGGAGAATGTAACACCCCAAGATTTCATAGTGCGTTATTTCTTTAAAATAATTCAATAACTTGCACTACACGCAACACCGAGTTCAATCACACCATGACTTACCAAACTAGCCGTTAAAAGGAGGTTATGAATAATATTTACTGAATTTTGAACATTATATAATTCTTATAATTTTAGAATCCATATTATGAGTTTCTTAGACATAATGTATGAACAAATTCATTTTCAGTATTTCACTTTTACAAACTTTTAATAGTGAACCTTTTTTAAATACAATATTTTAATCTTTTATATATTCAATTTGACTAAATAAATTTACTTTTTAGAATGGGGACATAAAAAAGTTACAATGAAACATACCAAGCTTCCACGGTATGTTTCCCTTTGAATAATGCAATGGCGTGCATTGTACGCAACTTTGAGATTCTAACACACCATAACCAATCAAACTAGCCATTATGAATAGTAATACCTAAATTTTAAAATTTTATATATTTTATCTTTCTAAATGGACATTATTTTTGGATTCATAACATTGAAATTAGATTAGGGTGAAATTTTGGTACTTTTTAGATAACTTTCATATTTTGATGAATAGTGAAAATTACTAAATTTTAATTAAAAACAAATTTTTTAATCGAAATAATTAATAGTGATAAATTATGAATTTTAGTGGTTTTAAAGTATATTTAGAATATATTTTTACCATTTAATACAATTTTGATCATTGGACATAATTTCACAATTAAACCAACAAGTATCAATCTTTTGATAGTTATTATATCTTAAAAACACGTTTTTGTTTTGACAGCGGGAAATAATTTTAAATTAATTTCCTCCACTTTTGTGTTTTGAATTTGGAAAAATGTATTACATATTTGGAATAAGGATGTTAAAATTGTGTAAATAGGTATCTTTTATGTTTAGACATTTTGAATAATTACTTCGGTAAATATTTTATTTACCCTGGTTAAAGGGTAAATCCGGTAAATAAGGGTTAAAAAATAATATTATAATAATACAAAATTACCATAAAACGTGTCCTAACCTTATTTTTTGATACATTTACGACCATGGGGATCTTGGGGTCTATTTTGGGACCCCATAGAGCCACTTCTAAGTGATAGGGACACTTTATTTTAATTCAGTTAAAATGAATACAAAAATGACACAAGCATATATCTTTTAGAAAAATAATTTTTACATAGGGTTATATATGTTGGATTTTAGACTATAAATATTAATTAGAAATATAAATAGATTTCCTATATAATGGTATTTTATTTATATTTTTTAGACATTAAATAATTTACTTTATTTATGACAGAATGGTGATGCAATAATTACCATAATAATAAACAATTAAAATGATTGACATTGTAGATACCCAAATAAATATAATTTGAGACTTTTTATAAATTAAAATAAATTTATAGGTTAATATGACATGTTAGGAATGATTTAATTAAATTTTTTTGATGTAATAATTCCGATATGAGTTTTAAAAAAATCAATTATTGAATACTGTCAAAATTGACATAAAAGAGTTTTTAAAACAAATAGTATATTATTAATTGATATTAAATTCCTAAAAATCTAAGGATTGGACAAGAGACTTATATCATTATATTTGTATCATTAATGGACCTCTTTGGGGTCTCTTGGATGTATATAGTAAGTTTATTAACCATATAATATAAAAATACAAAGAGACATTGTGAAAGTGAAACTAATTAACTAAGAGTTAATACTTAAAGATAAGGTTAGTATAATGACCCAAACCTGTATAAATTATATTGGTTGAGTGGTTTTAGACCTATACCCACCTTAAAATTTAAATAATACACTTTGGATCCATTAGAAACCGAATATGAATTTATTATAAAATAATATTTCTAGCTTTTCCAAAGGTGCCCCTCACCCCTCTTATAAAAGGGCACTCTCCCTTCTCATTAACTCACACCTTCAAAGCCTTTTGGTTCGGCCAAAATCTGCCCAAATACTCTCTCAACTTCCCTCACATCATCCTAGAGTCCTTCTATTAGTCGGAAAGCCATCTTAAGGAGCCCTTTTGGTCAAATCCAAAGGAAGAACCTGAAGAAGAGGTAATGATTTCACCAACCTTTTTCAAGTTCCTTTCTTCTTCCACTTCTTATTTATTTGTTATTACCATTATAAAATAATAACTCCAGTATCTTATATATACTGTGATGTTATTATAAATATGGTACAATCATATTCAGTATTCTATCCATCCTTTGAATAACATGTCACCATATGTGCGTATGTACGGCTTACCGTCTCCAGGTCATGGTGTAATTGTTATTCAATAAATTATTATTTGGATGGGTATAATAATGATGTGTAATTCATGATAAATTTAACATGATAATGATTCTGTATATATGATATACCATCCAATTTTATATTATTTTAATATCAAAAGAATGATATTGTCGCTCGTGCGTACGTACGGACTACCGTCTCCACGAACGCGATGAGATTCATTCTCCATCATATCCATTCAAGTATAATTCTCATTTGATGATTAATAATAGAATCAAAGGACTTGATATCATTCTGGATTTGATTAAGATATAACCTATCCATGACAAACATGGCTTATGTAACAAAAAATATAAAAGAAAACGCGTAAGTTAACACCCGAAACAACGATAATACTAAGATATTATTTACAAATCAATGTTAAAGGATCATATATGATGTCATATAAATGTATATGATTCTTGTATAATTTAATAAAAATTATTTCACCATTATAAAATAGGTTAATCTACCCCCAACCAAGGAAAAGTATAAGGTAAGGGTTTATTTTGCAATCTCTTCATTATTTGTGGTTGTTTATACGTAAAAATCTACTGGGATTTCTTTATCATCCACATCCATGTTTCTTCAAAATGTATTTCAAAACATTTTTACTATTTTCAAAGAATATGGTTTAAAGTCATTTATACTCTTGTTTGAATTTTTATAAGAGGTTTATAAAGAAATATTTCTGTCGTTTTCCAAACAAGGTGCTTTTAACCTTTTCGACAAAATTAAGGTAAGAATGTTTTTTTAACTTATACGGCGGGTGCGTCTATTATCTGCCGTTATAAAATCGTTGAAGCTTCCTTTACAAGTTTATAAGAATATTTTCAAAGTAAATGTTTTATTTTATAATTATGTGACTTTAAATTATTTCAAAATGAATATTTTAATAATCTGTGAAAGGTACTCTTTATCAAGATCATAATTTTAAATGTTTTAAAGATTTATATTTCTAAATATTTTTAAATAATGTCCATGTTTTCAAAATGATTTTAAGGATTTATTTACAAGGACATGAATGTTTTGAAATGATATTTCTTTTCAAAAGTTTCAAAGTGGTATGGGACACTTTGATTCAAAAATCTCCTTTAAATTATTTCCTTTATAAATGTGTGACTTTTCAATGATTTCGAGAAAAGAGATATTTCTCTCAAATTGTTTTTATTTCATCTATGTCAACATCCTTTGATGGATTTTAAGCTTATTTTAAGTTGATTTATTATGATACAAAAATTATTTATTGTATTGAAGGTTTTGTGATATGTTTTACTATGGATGTGTTATTTTTATACCATTCATGGTTTATGGAGAAAGTATTGACATTTCGTATGATAGTTTTAATACGAATGTTTATGTTATGTTTAAACCTTTTCATATGGGAATGCATTGGACTTAGTAAGTGATGGGTGGAGCCCGCTATAGCTCTTCGATGCACCGGAAGGTCTCATGAGACAAACTAGTGTCTTGGCACAAGGCCTTGACAAAATCTTATATGTAGTCTTCGCACGAGGCCTTAGCTATGTGGTTATGATAGTCTAGAATTATGCATTCCATCATTATGAAAGTGGTTATTGATATTGAATGTGATTATTCGATTAGTTGAATATCCATGTGAATATATAAATGGAATTATTTCATTTTATTTTTTCCATACTATGTTGAAGTTTAAGTTTAAAAGGATTTTGTTTTAGTTATACATTTTCTTAAATGTTTATGCTTATTTATGAAAGTTTCTGCTGTATTGATTACCCTTACAGAGCGTTTGAGCTCACCCCTTTCTATGATTTATTTTTCCCAGGATTCCAAGAACTATATTGTGATTGATATACAGGGTTAAGACAAGGGAATAATGGAATTCATAAAGGATTATTTATGTTGTTTTGTATGTTATGAAGTGTAATGTAAAATTCGTGTATGTAATCTATTTTCCAAGACTAATAAACTGATCGGTCCTTTGGGACTTGATTCTTTGTAATCATTCCAATGTATTAAAATAATGCACCGAATCTGGGTCACTAGGGTCGGGGTGTTAAAAAAAATATATAATTAAGAGGAGACTAATGGTAGTGGGATTTAGTAACAAACTATTTTTTCATTTTTTATGATAGATTTTCATGGAAAAATTGTAAAATCTCAGTCCCATAAATCCCATGTATTTTCATCTCATAATATTATTTTTGGTATTTACATTTGTTCCATTTCTTTAATTTTTAGAATAATATCCAATAAGTGAGTTACAGGCATGTGACATTTTTTTTAAAAAAAATTTATTTTAAATATTTATGTGTAACTGTTTTTCATCTAAAAAGGGTCTTTTAAATGATTCCATATAATTATAATATATAATATAATTATTGTTTGGGTTTATTTTACTCCACATTTTACATTCATTATAACATTTTAAATTTTATTTTCTTGGTGTTTTCCAAACACAATACTTTTAAAATTTTTAAAAAAAGTTTGAAATGAATCATTATTTTTATAGTTACCACCCAAATGAAATTTCCCACCATTATAAAAATTATATATATTAAAAAATAATTGAAAATAAACCCTATTTATTTTCAAATAAATTAATTTTATAAATATTATTTTAATTTTTAATTAAAATTCTATCAAAAGAAATGGGTATTATTTTCTTAATTTATTTTTTTTTAAATTTACATATAACATTATAATTATTAAAGGTTACAAGAATATTTATTTATGTTTATAAATTATATTTTATTTTCTATTTTTGAATGGATTTGATTTATTATAAAAACTTAAATTATGATGAATTGATGGTATTTTTTCAACCATTAATAATTCTCGGTATTGTGGTCCTTAACAATATCATTATTTCACTCTGTATAACTATCCATTTTAACATTGGATATTATTATATCCATAATCAAAATATTTTATGTATCAAGGAGTAATATGTAATTATTTCACCTTATTTAATGATTTAATTAAAGTATACCATTTCTATATAAGGTATAAGTTAATAGAATCTTGGAAAAAATGTTATTTCACGGACTTAGGAAATATTCCATATTCATGATTCAATAGGGATAAATGTTTATCTATATATCATTTTTAGAATTAATTTTAATCATCCTTAAATAAATGAGGAATTCATAGGATACAAAAGTAATAGGTGGGGAATTGTTATATATATTTCCTCAATGCATCTAAAGGTGTCATGAGATAAAACCGATAGACACATATGTTGGGTAATTGGTTTATACCTACCGATACAATGAATGTTTGTTGGATATGCCCATGGTGGAAGGAATCATTATATCATAGCAGAGGACATGATGTGAAATCATGAATTACTAAGTTATTCATTTCTATTATTAAGAATTTAGTTTCCATCATTCATGTGATGGATATGCTTATATTTACCACGGATAACCATTTAACTCAAGTTGTTGATTGAATAGTATATGTTTATGATAATTTAATATGCCATATTGTTAATTATTTATTTACACATGATAGATTACACTATATATAAACCATATTTTCATTTTATCACATCCATTATTTGACTTTTTTTCCAGATGGTATGATTCTTAAATATTTTAATGAATTTTATAGATGAAAGAATGTTCTCCATTCTATTTTTTTAAATTACAATGTAATAATAGTGCCGTGAGTATATCTATTTTTATATAAATTATATATTTATTGATAATTTTCATTGAGGTACCTTATATCTGGTAACAATTTAGCAAGTGATCATTGGATCTAGGATACAAGAGTTGGGTCTTTTAGTGTATGTATCATTGAAATTTTAGTATGAAACATGTGATTTTCTTATATTAACATAGATAAAATGGGAAATATGATTATTTCATATAATATTATTAATTTTAAAAATATTAGTGATTATTATTCCATGGATCTATGTTCATTATGATATTTATCTAACTAACAGTGTAATATTGTTTGGGAATGGAACTGATAGAAAAGATGGTAATTCAAAACCATTTTTAATGAAAATATTACCTTCCTAGTAATTCCATTACAATGTGTGTTGGAGTAGAGCCAATATTTTACATATTCTAGAAACTAACTCAGGTTATGAATAATATCCTTTCCCTTATGGAGTAACTAAATATAAAGGAATATGTAGTGTATGATCTTATGATTGGGTCGAACCAATTATCCTGAGTTATGATGAAAATTATAAACCTAACTAAACATTATAATATACAAAATAAGGGAAAATATAGTTTATCAGAAGTTTTGCTTATAATTAAAATAGAAATAAAATGATTCAACCTCCTATATGTTATGAATATTAGAATAATCACTTTATTGTATGAATAAATGTAATGGTATTTAGTTAAATGTGTGGATCAATAGTCCATCATACTCATAATTGGAAAGGAAGGAAATAATGTTTCTATGTTCATGTATTTAATAGTATAGATAAGTGGAATTATGAAAACCAATTCCCCATGCATCAAGGATAAGCCTAATATTTTTTTGTAGTATTTGTTGATGATATCCTGAAATAATCTAAGGATAATAAATAATATTAGAATTAATTAATAATCATTTTTTAAAAATTAAGATAAAAATGACTTATATGTCAAATTTAGGTAGAGTGAAGGTTGATTTTATGATTTTTCTATTCTTCTAAATATTTTATCCATGGATATAATAAATATTTATCTTTCAAGTAAAAATGTAATCATTGAATATACCTCATTGATGAATGTAAAATTCAACAATTCGATTTTGGGTTAATTATGGCTCAATTAGAGAATATGTAATTATTATATAGTGGTATTTATCAATTATATTTTGAAATGATGATTAATATAAAAAATTCATAGATTGTTCTAATAATATTCATTTTTATTGAAAATTAATAAAATGTGAATTTTGGAATCATATGTTAAATGATATCAATCCCCATAAACAGTGATCTTTTAGGAAAATGCGATATTTTTGGACATATTTATTAAGAAAATCATTTAAGATCCTTTAAAGTATTATCTAATATGACAAGGTGATACTTGGTGATGTTTACTCAATTTTTCACATTTTATTTGGGAATATGTAATTAGAGTAAAAATAAATATTTGAGTGGTAATGATTTTTAGGGATAAAAATGAGATTATTTTGGAAAAAAATGTGATAAAAAACTATGATTTTTTATGTGTAAAATTAATTATGAATATTTGAGGAGTTTAATATTGATAATTATATACTATTATTATTTTGGAGATTAATTTTTTGAAGGTTTTTTCATATTGGATATCATTTTATTTTGTGTAAACAATTTTTATTTTCATTAGAGAAATATATTTTAATAAATTTATTGATATAATAGTCGAGTAAACATTTATCTATGTTCATCAGGAAATAAAAATTCATCATGATCATTATGGTTCTCATCGAACGATAAAATCATGCTTATAGAATGGTAAAAAATAAACTATGTAACCTTTATCATGTTTTTCTGTCCTAATGGATGATGAAGTATCAATATCAGGTAAATTGATGTTAAATCAATTGAGTCTTATGTGTAACATAACACTCAACTACCAAAGTTAATTTTAAAAAATCATTTTAAAGTATGATTCTTATAGAGACACATAGATAATGAATTTCCTTCTTAGAACATAAAAATTATATTTCAGGATAAAATCAATATTAAATATCATTAACATGATGAGATATAATTAGTTCATAAAATAAGCATTAAAATTATGAGGATGAAATTTAAATAAAGAGAGTATATTGAAATTTTATGATATTTTATTCTAAAAATTCAATTTGATGATCAATATGTTTGATATCATACACCACCGGAACCAAAAAGTTTAAATATGAATTTTAGAACCAAGTCTTTAGTATATCAGGTTAAAATATTAATAACTACATTATTAAATATATGTATGGGATATTTAGATAAATACATATAATGAATTATATCAATAATTTAAACATTCATCTAATTGTTATAACTTTTAAAATTAGAAGAATAAATTCATTTTCTAATTCAGAACTACTTTTCTTCTAAAAATAGTTTTTAGGTGTTTTATAATTGGGTAATTAGACATAATATGTTATAATTTTAGAAATTGTATTTCAAGAAAATAACATCTATTTTGAAATCAGCATCTTAAAATTATCTTATATTGAATTTTTTAAATTTTTATGAATTTTTTTTGTTGAATAGTGAAATTCCCAAATTTGGGAAAACCTTCCATTTATTATCATTAAACAATGTATTTTAAAATCTAAATGAATTTATGGATTTTTTATAGAGTAAAATTTTGACTAATTTCTATAAAAATAATGCAATTTATTTTATATAAATCAACATTACATCTAATTTTAGTATAAGATCATTTTTACGATTTCAAATTCATTTTTCTAGAAAATGTTTTCAATAAATTTATCATACATATATTAAAATCAATTTTTGGAAATTATTGGAATTGAATTTGAAAATATATATTTAATATGTATGTATATTCTATTTTTTCATAGTTAATAGTATAAATAGAAAATTTCATCACCACAGTAATGATTAAACAGTTTAATTATGGTTAAAACTATTCGATAAGGTGTTACAATCAACCCAACACATGAATTTATTTCATTAGATGAGATTAAATTTACCATAACCATCCTAAAATCTAAAATTTAACACATTGGTTCCACATTCCTATTATTATGTCCTTTATATAATTATATGATAATTAAAACTGAAAAATGGAAATATGTTTCTTTTAATATATATAATAAGATTTCAAAGGGGTAATAATAATAAAATAGATTAGATTAGAAATTTAATAATTTAATTTCCCCTATAAGTATATAAATGTTTCATTTTTAGAAAATATCACACTACATGATATAACAGTTTTTTTACAATTGGATAAAAAATAGAAAATTTGATAATAATAATTGGAAAATTTGGATATGCTCGATCCCCCATAATAATCTTAGTCATGCACAACATTATGGAACTAAAGTATATTAATAATTAAATATGACTTTTTAAAACTAGATTATATATAACATTGGGATGAAATAGATTTTAGGGAATAATGTTTGAAATATATGGTTTTTCTAAAAAATAGGGAACCCATCTGACCTTTATAATTCTGACTGTTTGAATAGTAATATGCCTATTGAAAAAGTAATTTGTCTATTATGAATAGTAACCATACCATTTGAATAGTAGTTTAATATATTTAAATGTAGATAATATTTACATATCTTATAATATTATAATATTATATATTTATATCATGATACAAGTAAATAAATGTTTACAAAAATAAAAATAAGTATTTTTATTAAAATAATACATATATGTTTTATATCCAATTTCATAAACAAAATAATGAATTATGAAATTGATAATCTTCATAAAATGGGTTTATAAATTAATATTAAATTATATTATAATTATTATATAGTTTTAGGAGAATATAATTAACTTTCAAAAGGGTTAGAAAAATGATCATAATATATAAATTGAAAATTTTTAGATATATGCCAATATTATTTAAAATTTTAATTTTACATAATTAGAAATTGAATCTCATAAAATAAATTCGGTTTTATGTTAAAATATATAAACAATATATTATGGTTATTTTATTTATTTTTCATAAAATGTTGAATTTTTTCGAATAGTAAAATATGGTAAAATTAGGCATTTGACATTATAAGATAAATATACGAATTTTTGAGTCATAGATGATGTAATAACAAACTAAATTCAACTCACATAAACCATTTAATATATTTAGTCCAAATAATCAACACTATTGTAGTCTTATTCCAAATTAACAAACTAATGATTATAATAGTCAAAAATGCCTCCCCATCTTCTTATAAATACAACCCTTCACGAACCCTTCCACTCATAACTGTTTTTTCTTGGAGTTGAAAAAAAAATTCCCTTACCAAACCTCCTTCCCACATCCTCATGCTATAGGTACCAACAAATGGTCATTTCATGGTGCAATAATGTGCATCCAAAGAGGATATAACCATGAAAAGATGTTTGATTCTCTATTAATCACTTTCAATATTTTCCTTCTTCAACCACAACAATTTGATCCACATCCACATAAAAATAGTGTGATCAGTATACAAAATTTATAGAGATGTTATTATTATGGTGGAATATCTATCTTATACCCTCTATTTATCATTTCTAAAATGAAAATGATGTTTATAGTATGGTTGGTTCGACACCTTGATGAAAAAAATTCTTCATTTTTCTCCACCACCTCTAAGGTTGTTTATAAATTATTATTATGGTAAAATATAATGCCAATAATTATATAAATACATATTTAACGTTTTTTTATTGAACATATAGAGCTAACATTATATTAAATGAATCTAGTTTGGGATGTTTGGTAAAACCGAATAAATAAAGTAAATATATAAAATTTGTGTTTTTACTATTCAAATTATCACAATGTTGTGACAAAACATGATAATAATTTATATAATAATAATACTATTTACTTTCACTCATAGAGGTGTATTCCCATTTTATAAGAACATCAATAATTATCCACTAGTGACCAGACCATGGAACCATAAAAACAATGCCCTAGGAACAACAAAAGGGAACATTATACCTCATAAAAGTATTTATAAATTATTATAATAAAATTAGATTAAATAAAGTATAGATGGAATATAATCTATATTATGTAATTAATTATCTTAATTTGTTTAAATAGGTGTTTAAGTTCATGTGTATAATTATTTTGGATCCCATGTTATGGATCCCCATTGAACCACAACTTTTTTGTATGTTATGAAACTTTTCATTGAAACTCACCTTATAAATCTCTATGATATTATGGAATTCATTTAAATTTTATATATATGTATCTATCATAAAAAATATCATAATCTCCATTAATTTTATTACTAAATTCATGAATTATGTTTAGTCCTAAATTTCATTTTTTTTAAAATCAATACCAGTTAAAGGAAACATTTATATCATTTAATCCTTTTATGTAATTTGAATTTAAAGGATTTATTTCCATTCATGATTTTACTAAATAATGGAATATTTTTTTAAATCATTCTGGTTTAATTCTTCTATTCAAATTAAATTACACATTTTATTTTTCTCTAAAATACTTTAACTAATTTCTTAAAACACCATTTTGAATGTTCATTACTCAAATAAATTTTCTACCCATTTTTATAATGTTCTTTTAAAATAACACCTTATTTTGAGAAATATGTTAATGTATTGAGATGTAAACATAAAAAATATTTAATTCCTTATTATCATTGGAATCCATATAAAAACTCCAATGTTTATGTTATGAGGAATTATATTTCATCCCTTTTCATTTCGTCTGTAATTCTAATATTTATGCCTTATGGTTGACTACTATTTGTGGGACACATAACCATGTAAATGTTCAGATGGGTTCACCCATATAAAACTCCAATTAATTGTGTAATGTTTTTGAACCATATGAATTTAAATATTGAATTATGGAGTAAACATAGTCCTTTATTGGTCTCTATAAATCATTTGATATTGTCTTCATAGAATAGTTTGACTTATCCTTATATCAAGTTTCATCCTGCATTCTACTGTTTCCATAATATTTTAATCCATGTTGATTTTCTTGTATATTATAATGATTATTATTGATCAATTCATTTTATGATATCATGTTATTACTTATGGGACATAAATTATTCTTCATTACCATGTTTTTTTCGACTTATCGAGCATTATAACAAATTCATTTATTTTATATACTCTATAGTTTATCAAATGTGGTTTTACGATCTCAGACAGATTTAGTTTTACATTATGGACAATAAAATAATTATATTTTGTTTCAATTTCATTTTGATGTATCATGGATCCATTCATCTAATAACATTATGCATCTTGATCTTTGGGTTTTGTTTATTAGGTATTTATGGTAAAAATAATATAAAAATATGAGTAAAAGTCTTCGGTTACTGTATTTGTTATCTCAGAGAGGTCAAGTTATTTTTTGGGACTATGAATAGAATTCTTTAGTAATAAAGATAAGGATAATTATATGTATATGAAACCTTCTTGAAATTTTAGTGAGGTATACTTCAAGTGGATTCTATTTAATTACATCCTTTTTTTAAATATACAAGTGGACATTTCTCTAGAATAGTTGTACCTAGGGTAAATAATCAGGAAACTTTTACACTGGTTATTAACTTAATCATCGCTCAGTACCTGTTAAAGAGGACTTGAAGTATAACTTCTTTAAAACTCATATGGTTGTGCTTTAAAAAAATTCTAAACTCATTATAAACCATTACAAAGTAATATAATTTATTGTTATGTTACAAAATATAATAGGAAAAATTTCCATGGTCAATCATTGTTAAAACCTAGAGACTCATCTGTTCCAATTTACAATTAATTTTTACATCATTCTCTAAATTTTCAAAGTTTCCCTTCTAGGTAATTTTCATTTTTAATATTATAATCACATTTTTATATAATTAATGGCTGAAAGTAAGAGTAACCATGCCAAAAACCAACATTGTAATAAATGTTATGATTTTCCTAATGAGATACCAACCCTTAAAAGAGTAGGAACTAAGAAAATTATTATTGTACTAGCTACATTGTCTCATTTTATGAATAATAACATGAATCCTCTGAAATTAACTTCCTATCATAATAAATATAATATTGTGATTTTGTCCTTTTTGTAAGAAAGGAATCATAACTTTGGTAAATCCTATGATCACCTCATTATAGAAAAGTATATTAAATTCATTGAGAAGATATTATCTTTCCTCTTATTATAATCATAAGATAAAATCATACTGGTTGTTTTTCATCTAGAAAGCGAGGCCGACTAGTGATGGACACTAATAAATAATAAAAATTCCAATAAGGAAATTTTTACCTTTGAATAGAAAGGATTCAAGAAATTATTTTTTAAGAAATATTTTCCATTAACTCTATTTCATAAAATATCTATGGGGTTTAATATACAAAACCTAATGGAAGATGTGCTTATTGGGTCACATGATGTGAACATCACATATCTTCCATAGTACACTTATAACTTTTTCATCAATATCAAAAGTATGGTTTTCCAAATATTTAGTGGATTAAATATAAGTATAAAAAACTTTTTGGTGAATAGATACATTGAGTAATAATAGGAAATTTTCTATTTTTTAATAACGGTCTTGATGCAGATTGGACACTGTATGTTGTCTCGTGGTCATGGAGATAAAAAGTAAAAAATTATTTTTTTCTTCAATGGTAAAGGGAAAATTTTCATGGAGGAGTATAATATAATACATCACGAGTGTCTAAAATGTGGGATGAACAATCTTGTAAATTGTATCAAGGGAATCTATATATGTTTCAAGTGTGGAATGGAGGGGAATTATGCTAATTAATGATGAATAGAGATGAATAAATATCCTATAACCATGGAATAAAATATGGTTCATATAAACACTCATACAATGATGTAGTGTTTAAAATTAAAGGATACTGGGAATTGTTTGATCCAATACCTTATGACTGGGGTAGCAAGAGATAATAAATGACAACATCCTCCAATGTAAACAGATTAATCATGATAGTTTTCTACCACCACGTATGTGATGGATCCAGAAAATTATGTGGTAACATTTTGGCATGTTATTCATTCATGAATATAGAATATAATATTATATTCTAAATTTATTCATTATGATTTATCATTTATTATTAGTATAACTATTCAAAAATTTACTCAAAAACATTAGGGTTGATCTATTTGTGAGAACATAAAACAGATAAATGGTATCATCCCAAGTTTTTAACTCATCACATATCAATGTCTATGGGATGTAACTTAAATAAAATCATGAATTATTTATTTTATTAGAGTTAAATTCTCTTTTAGGCACATATTGGGTGTTCTTATATTACTCCAACATCAATTACCTAGAGAAGAAGACAAATATTCAAATCTTACATCATCATCTAATTCTTTACAACTGTAAGGAGAAGGTTTAATCACACTAGATTAATCTTCATAAGAATGGATATTATTTACTTATTATAAATAATATATAGCTCAAATGATTATGACCAAGAAAATAATCATGCTAAAAATACCCATTGTGATGGACTATAATTATTTATTCCCTGAAGAGTTCCCTTGACTTCTTCATGACTGATAGGTTGATTTATTATTTGTTATTATGCTAAGATCTATACCCATATACAAGAATCCAAATAGAATTTCCATTATTACATTTAAATAAATGATTATTTAGTTAAAAGAGAATCGCAAAAAGGGTTTTATATCAATTATTGCATTACCATGGGGTGTGTTAGTCCACTTTATCAGGGATAAGGATAGGTTAATGCACCTATGAATTTATTATCAGAAAATAAAAAATCATGATAAAGACAATGTATCCCCTACTATAGATAGATTACTTATTCGATCAACTATGTTTTCCACAGTATTTCACTAGTTGTACCTTCGATCAAGATTTCTATAATTAATCATTGAGAAGGAAGATATTACCAAAATAATCTGTTGAATTTTTTATATACACTATGATTTCATTTTTATTCCTTTTAGACTACCTAATTTTGTAACAATTTTTATGGAATTAATTAATAGAATTAGTATAGAACACATTAACAAATTTTTTGTTGCCTTTATATATGATATTCTTCTATTATCAACAATAATAATGGAGGATGAGGGAAATTTGAATATTGTGCTGAAGAAAATTTTAATGAAGAATCTATATGAAAAGTATAGTAAATTAGCGTTTTTTGGAAGAGTAATTATCGTTATTGGTTCATATTATCTCTATCAAAGGAATATCTATATACCATTCTATGAAAAAGGAGATTGAGGAGGGGCTCATACCAATATCTATAATAGAGATAAATAGTCTTCTTTAACTATCTGGGTATTACTGAAGTTTATGGGAAATCATATCATGATTGAAAAACCATCCGAATATGATAATTAAAAAGGTAGTCATTTTTATTTATATTTATAAATCGGAAGAGAAAATCAATAAATTGAAACTGTGGTTTATAACTACACCAGTCCTCATGATATCCTCATGTGGGGAACATTTCATGATATATACATATTCTTCAAATACGGTGTTGTTTTGTGTACTCATATAGAATGATAAGGTGATAGACTACACCACAAGATAGTTTAATATAAATGAAGACAACTTTTCAATGATTGGACTTTAGCTGGCTATATTGTTATTTAGGTTAAAAATATTGAAGCATTAACTCTATGGAGAGATGTGTGGGATATATATGGAGTATATGAGGCTCGAATATATATTTACCCCTAATGATATTAATATACACCTATGAAGATGGTGTGATTTGATAAAGGACTATGATTTCTCAATACTCAACCATCCTAGTAAAACAAATAAGGTTGAAGATTATCTAAGTAGAAAGGATCTGACAACCTTATTAGTGTTGAGAATTGAGAAGAATCTGATCTTATAATAAATTCAATGGATTGAAATGAGTATCATAAGGGAATGAAAATCATCATTACTTTCACAAATAAATGCTTAATCGTCCATTTTTATGGATTTAATGGAATCCTATTAAGATTATGTGAGCATGAAGAATATGTTGGAAGCTATAAGAAATAACAAATCCATAGAGTTCAAAATTGAGGATTGAGATGTGTGATTTGGTCCCCGAATATGTGTATCCTAAAATAATGTGATAAATAAGGATATATTGACTGATTTGTATTTTTAGGCCTTATTTATCCATCCATGTAGCATGAACATGTATATGGATCTCTATGAGCACTATTTATGGGACAATATGTTGATTGAGATCACTATATGTACATCTATGTTCTTGTATAATCCCAGGTAAATAAAGAATAAGATATTTTCATATTTATTAATATTTTTGAATTAAATATTAATTTTACTTTAAAAGGGTTTTTATGTTCGATAACGTACTTGTAACATCCCAGGTAAATAAATAATATTACCTTCTAATGTTTATCAATATTTTTGAATAAAATATTAATACTACTTTAAAGGGAATTTTATGCTCGATGGCGTACCCAATACGTAACAACGAGTTTCTTTGAAATCTTACGTTGCACACTACTAATATAATAATATTATAATAGTTAACGTCTAGCCTTTGTAATGGAGGGAATGAATAGAAATAACTACAAAATGATTAAATATGTTTTTTAAATATTTTGACATTTATCCAATAAATTTTAGAGGCTCAAAATCCAAATTAATCAAATTTTAAGAATAAATACTCTAATATTTTTAAAAGATTATTTTACCACCTTTTGATGGAAAACATTTTTTAAATATTACTTCGGAAACTTTTATAATCTATATTTGTCAAAATAAACTTATTCTTTATTATTGGGATATTTAAATTTACTTTGGTTAAATTTTTGGGTATGTTTCTCACAATGTTCATTTTTTAATGAATAGTGAAAAATATTGCATTTTACATCAAAACTGCTTTTTCATCTAATTTAAATATATGGATAGATTATCTTTTTAATTTTTTTAAAGTTTAATTAGAATATATTTTTAAAATTTAGTTCAATTGTGGTCATTATAATTAATTTCACTTTGAAAATGGACATAAACAAGTGCCAAAATTTTCATAGATATTGCTTCCAAAAAAACCCGTTATTTGTTTTGACAGCAGGAATTAACTATATGATTTATTAATAAAAAATCTATGTTTTGAATTTGGTAAAATGGAAATAATTTATGAATTTGAAATATAAAATATATCATAGGGTTATTTTTTGGTATTTTTCTGATAATGCTTTTTTTAATGAATAGTGAAAATACAGTTTTTAATTCGAAACTGCCTTTTCATCCAATTTATTTATATATTTATATTGTCGTTTTAATTTCTTTTAATGTATAATTAAATTATGTTTTTATAACTTAATACAATTTTTTTCATTGGAAGTAATTTCACTTTTCAATTGGATGTAAAAACACGTCAATCTTTTGATAAATTTTACTTCTTAAAAACATGTCTTCTGTTTTGACAACGAGATTTACTTTTAAATTAATTTATACAATTTATGTGTTTTGAATTTGATGAAATGGATTCAATATTTGAAATCATAAGGTCCAAATTATGTAATTAAGACTCTTTTGTTTTTGGACATTATGAATAGTAATGACGGTAATTATCTTTAATTGTCGTGGTTAATTAGTAATCGGGTAATTAAGGGTAAGAAACTAATATCATAAAAATATAAAATGACCCCAACATGTGTCCTAATGCTATTGGAGGTGTCATGGCCGACAATAGGATGCCTTGTGAAAACCATGGGACCCCATGGAATCACTTTATTGTGATAGTGACCTTTTATCATATTTTTTTAAAGAAAGGAAAATGTAACCAATGTATGTAACACCTAAGTAAAATAATTTTAATTTTGTCTACATAAATGATATATTAGACTGTAAATAGTAATTTTAAATCTAAAAAGAGTTCCTACATCATGAAATTTTTTTTATAATTTTTAGACATTAAATAAATTATTTTATTTATAACACCGTGATGATGCAGTGATTACCTCATAAATGAACGTTTTAAATAAAATGATACGATAGGGTGAAATATAAGTCTTAAACTTGTCTAAAACCTATTTTATGGGTGGATTTCGAAACCGTATCACCTTAGCCTTGGAATATATCCTTTTTGGACCTTTAAAATCCGAAAATCATTTTATAATAAAGTAATATTTTATAACATTCCAAGAGTGCCCCTCCTCTTCTCGCATAAAAGGTCATCACCTCTACCTCTTTACCCACACATCTCAAGCCTTTGTCTTGGCCAAACCCTGACCATTTAATCTATCCACATACCTATATTCATCATTGAAGCCTCACCTTTGGCAGAATGCTCTTCAAGAAACCCTTTTGGTTCAAACCAAGAGGAGTTACCCGATTTAAAGGTAATGTCTTCAATTGTGTTCTTTTGTTTTATTTTGCTTCACCAAGCCTCTAAACTCTTTTTATTCCTTTATTTTGTAACAACACCAGTATCTTCAATATACTATTATGTTGTTATGTGATGGATTCAAACTACACTTACACACACCTTTGTCTAATGGTTAAAGAACATACTGTTTCTGTGGATGGTGAATTACTGCCTCACGAAACGATGATTGTCCAATATTCTCTTAACACCTTTCATGGGGGCCATTATTATGTCTCTGTATTTTATATATGATATAAATGGTATTTATTGTTTCCATATGATTCTATATTTTATATTTAAAACATACTTTTATGCTTTTCATGTTGCGAAAATGCGATAATTTCATACGAGGAAGTGTGGACTACCGCCCCTCAAGTGATGTGACTCGTTCATGCAATAAATGGAATGTATAAAGAATGAAATTAATGAACTTATGTGACATATAAAACATATATATTATACTGGAATTATAATATATATATCTCTCAATTATTTTGAATTCCATTAATATGTCAAAGAAATGAAAGGAGCGTTCATGCGTACGTACGACCTACCGTCTCCATGAATGGTGAATTTCATTCATTGTTATCTCCAAATGTAATGGAATAGTATAAAATGAATATTTACTGGATATATATGTTATTTAAATCATTAATACTATTATGAAGATGATTTACTTATAACTACATGGACAATCATTTTCAAACAAGTTCATTTTTTACTCATGTACCAAACATCGACAAGAACGTCTGATATGAACTCACATTATTAACCAATTATTATAACATTATAATATGTGATATTAAATGAATAATAATATTTAAAGGATGACCTTAAGCAATTATAAATTGACCAAAGTTTATTATTTAAGAATATAAAGAAATGAACAAGACAAGTCGGACTTGAGGTAAGGGATCCTACCTCTCTCTTTATTTTTAAGTACTCTTTTTATGTAACTTACTTTAAGATCCTCTTTCTTATGTTAGGGGATGTTATTTTATATTCCTATTTATGTAAATTTTATGTTAATATAATGAGATACCCTATTTTATATCATCAATCCATTTTTGGATGTTTTATGTGGCGTCGTTAGGCTGCCGAATTTTCATAAGGGGATTTTCATCTCACTTTTTATTCCCGTGAGATTCATGCTACATTGGACACTATTTCCTTTTGTGTGGTGTATGTACTGCCCATTATTTAACTATTTGTATAATATAGTCTCATTTATGGGTAGTTACATCTTCATTTTATGACCCTTCTTTCATGGGGTGTACGTTTTGAAAGTTGCCCAAATCGGTAAGGGAACCTTTCACACTCCTCTTTTAAAAAGACTTATTTTGTTATCTCTTTTAATTTACATATTTTTATGTTGGGATATGTTCTTCTATATACTTATTGATGTAAATTTTATTTCCAAGTGATGAGATACCATTTTCTCTCTCATCAACTAATTTTATGAATTTTAAAGTGACGATGTTAGGCTGTCGAATTTTACCAAGGGAACTTTTTAACCCAATTTTTATTTCTTTGGGTTCAACATGTAGTAATTGAATATGTCATCCTTAGAATATGTGTGAATGACCTATGATTGTTTTACACTTAATATCCACTTATATTGGGTGTATTTATATTTATCACAGATAATTTTGAGATTGATATATCATTAATTTAAGGATACCTTCTTTATAAGGGATTTCATCTCATTTTACATTGAGACTTCATTGTTGTTATTCACCAATTAACTCTTATATGGTGTATATATTGTCCTTTGGAATATTATATCATGAATCCATTTATTCTCATGATATAATAAAGTTCTGATTAAATGGTATTCCTCAATTATTTTTTTCAATTGTCTCTCATTTTTTTAAAAACCCTTTAACTAAAATATCGTTTTAAATGTTTTAATGATTTATTCTTATAAATTTTTCTCATTAATACCCTGGTTTTCAAAATGGTATTAAGGGTTTATTTATATGGATATTAATGGTTTAAAATATTAAAATAATCAAAGTGGTATGGGAAACTTTGATTCAAAAATCTCTTTATTAAATGTTTTAAATGGTTTTGAAAATGGTTTTTAGAATGGATTCATTGTTTCAATATCTTAAAATGTTATATTGTAATTTCAATTTGGGAATGTTATGTTTCCTTTATGCATGTTTTGTGTCATACGATTATGTTATGGTTCTTGGGCATTGTTTATGAAGACGGGTGGTTTCGTGATAAACTAAGGGTGGGTGAGCCCGATATAGCTCTCTAATGCATTTGGTAACACGAAGGTGTTAAAGTTTAAGGTTTCTATGAAGATATTTAGGGGATATACTATGATGGGTATTAAAAACATAACCATGAGGGTTACTCCCTACGTAAGAATGTTATAAATTCTTCATGTTACCTTTATTCCTTATGATTTCTATTGAGTTATGCATAAATCTTATGATTTCATGAGTTATGTTAAATTGATTATGTTTTATGAGTAAAGTATGATTTCATTGATTCTTATGTATACATGGATTGATGTTTTCTTTCCGTATTGTTATAACCCTTACTGAGATTTTTATGCTCATCCCAAGTTTTTGAAATGATTTCACAGGACTTAATGTTGAATAGGGTCAAGGATGGGATCAAGTAAATGTCAGGATGTCTAAAACAAGGAACTAGACATGACTCTTTTGTTCAAGAGTTTTTATTTTGTGGAAAAAATGGCAACTGAGTAGATTTGTCTACTTTGTAATCTTCGGGATGTAATAGCTATGTCATAATTCTCTAAAACTCTAAACCTGAAAAGATCCTCAATGTGAATTATCAATTTAATTCAAAATTAAGTAAGGTTTAAGGCTGGGTCCTTATAGTTGGTATCAAAGGTCGGTTTAGATAACTTTAGAGGTTAGAGTGTTGTTTAAGAAAAAGTGACAAGTTATGTATAACCACAATGGTTAGAATATTAGATGGAGTCATTGGTTTTTTGAAATATAGAACGAGTTTGAGATAACTTGGATAAGTATATCTTTGTGTTTATCTTTCTCTTTATTATATGTTTATTTTACTAATATACTCAGACTGACCTTTTTGGTTTTAGTAAATGGCTGGATCTAGTAGGCACCAAAGTGACAACGGATTTGAAGAAAACTATGACGATTTTATGAAAGAACAACTGAATGATATGGGAGCTGTAATGCGAACTCTTGTGGTTACCCTCAAACAACTATCTGGAGTCACGATTGACCACCCAAACCTTAGTGATTTTTATAAGGCATCGTATATGCGAGAAAAAAATCCCTAAGGAAGTTTAGGTAACAATCATAAAGGTAAGTATGTTCAAAAACCTATGTGTCAAAGATGTGGAAAGAAACACATAGGAAAATGTTTCAATGGGACAGAAAGATGTTATAGATGTGTAAATGAAGGTCATAAAGCAAGAACCTGCTATCAAAAAAGGAAGCATCTAGTTGAATCTAGGAAAGGGAAATAAGTTATTTATGAAGGATCAGTTGAATGTTTTAAATGTGGTGTGCATGGTCATTATGCAAACACATTTCCTACGAAGAAGTTTCGAGAATGGGGTCACCAAGATCATACAAATATTCATTTACCAATACCTAATTCCATTCCGATTGAGGTTGAATAAACTGACAATGACCAATGAAAGGTATGGATTTTTTCTTAACACATGTTTTCCTATTATTGGAATCTTAGGATATGATTCATGATTCTGTTTGTAGGAAATAAGTATTTTAGAATAAGTTGAAAAGGAATGCTTAATGGATCATGAAGAATGTTTAATGAGTAAGAAGTCAACATATAAGGGATTCAAGAGTTATGTTAGATTTTAGGATGGTGAAATTCTTAGTTGTATTAAGTATATTTTGATGATGGGATTACATTAGAATAATTTTTATAGTATATATAACCCTGATGTTTGATATAAAAAAATTTTATTCAAGGAATAATTATCCTTTCTTTTGTGGATATAGTTATAAAGAACCATTTTGGTTTATATGATCCTTGAATTTGAGGCAATTACTGGTTAATACATTTTGGGTTGCAAAACATAAGTTATTAGATATCCTTTGTTGTTAAAATATGTTATGGTCATTTTTGAAGATTTTACCTCTTTTTGGGAGATTTTTGAAGAATTATATAGTTTTGGAAAAAGGAAAATACACAGACCATGTGACAACCCGTCGCGTCGGATGAAGCTGCGGGAATCGAACCCACAACCAAAGTGCAACTGGTATTTATCGCCTACCACTGGAATACGTGAAGTCCCTGGTTTGTTTGAATGATTATTTTTAGTTAGATGATTTTATGAATTAAGAGTATGTTGATTTTGGGTTATCAATGGAAATTATTAGCCTATCATGGAGGATATGTGATTAGGTTAATTACTTTTCAGTATGAGACTGTAAGAGTAACTGATGTTATTTTGGAGAAAAATGATAAGATTTATCTTAGGAGACTATGTGATTAAATCATTCAGAGATTTGGGTTTCAATCTTAGTTTGGTTTAAATTGAAGAATTTTATGTATAGATGTTTATTGAATGGTATTTGTTGATCTTTGGGTTTTTTTTGAAATTTTTTGGAGATTAGGAGTAGTTTTTCTTTTTGTAAAAAAAATATATATCCTTTTTGGGTATTATCTGATCTCGTAATAAACTTTTTGGTTTGGTTTTGGTTGAGATCTAAATACATGTCAAATATATAGTTCTATTGTTTGGATTAGGTGATTCTCAAGAAGTTCATTATAGTACTCTTAATGCAAACAAGTCTTCCTAAATACTCATCTTTTGGAGAAAATATGAGTTTCATTAAGGAATCTAGTAATGGTTGAAAGTCTACATGAAAAGTAAGTATGTTTCATTATGATTTAGTTAAGCTCAAAAATAAATTCCTCAATGAATAGTAACTTGAAAGAAAATTGTTTTATGTTATCTTTTCCTACTGGGGAATCAAATACCGTCTAACCCATCACAAGTTTGTGATTTTCTTGTGGTTAACTTTCTCCTAGACATGTTTACTATCACTCTCCATCAGAACATGACCCATTTTTTCTCCTCCATATCCATATTTTCATACTTTGAATCATAGTATGGGTTAACTCGGGTGACCTTTGTACTTATCTCCCTTTCTTTTAAAGTGATAGTTTTACTGACTCTTGTTTCTATGTGGGACTTTCAATGAAGTTTCCAAGCCCAATTTTGAAATTGCGAGGACAAAATTTCCAAAAGGGGGGAAGGATGTAACATCCTAGTTAAATAAATAATATTACATTCTAATGTTTATCAATATTTGTGAATAAAATGTTAATACTACATTAAAGGGAATGCTATGCTCGATGGCGTACCCAATACGCAACAACGAGTTTATTTGAAATCTTACGTTACACACTAATAATATAATAATATTATAATAAATAACGCCTTGCCGTTGTAATGGAGGGAATGAACATAAATAACTACAAAATGATTACATATGTTTGTTAAATATTTTTACATTTATCCAATAAATGTTAGAGGCTTAAAATCCAAATGAATCCAATTTTAAGAATAAATACTCTCATATTTTTAAAAGATTGTTTTACCGCCTTTTGATGGCGAACCTTTTTTAAATATTACTTTTGAAAATTTTATAAGATCTATTTGTAAAAATAAACTTATTCTTTATGATTGGGATATTGAAATTTACTTTGGTTAATTTTTTGGTATGTTTCTGACAATGTTCATTTTTTTAATGAATAGTGAAAAATATTGCATTTTACATCAAAACTGCCTTTTCATATAATTTAAATATATGGTTAGATTATCTTTTTAATTGGTTTTAAAGTTTAATTATAATGTATTTTTACAATTTAATTCAATGGTGGTCATTATAATTAATTTCACTTTGAAAATGGACATAAACAATTGCCAAACTTTTCATAGATATTGCTTCCAAAAAACCCGCTATTTATTTTGACAGCGGGAATTAACTATATGATTTATTAATGAAACTTCAATGTTTTTAATTTTGTAAAATGGACATCATTTCTGAATTTGAAATATCAAATATAGCTTAGGGTTAATATTTGGTATTTTTCTGATAATTTTTTTTAATGAATAGTGAAAAAATACAGTTTTTAATTCAAAATTGCCTTTTCATCCAATTTATTTGTATATTTAGATTGTCATTTTAATTGTTTTTAAAGTATAATTGAATTATGTTTTTATCATTAAATTCAATTTTGTTCATCTGGAGTAATTTCACTTTTCAATTGGATGTAAAAACAAGTCAATATTTTGATAAATTTTACTTCTTAAAAACTCGTCTTTTGTTTTGACAAAGATATTTACTTTTAAATTAATTACTAAAATTTATGTGTTTTGAATTTGATAAATTGATTCTATATTTGGAATCATAAGGTCCAAATTATGTAATTAATATTCTTTTGTTTTTTGACATTATGAATAGTAACGACGGTAATTATCTTTAATTATCGTGTTTAATTAGTAATCAGGTAATTAAGGGTAAGAAAATAATATCATAAAAATATAAAATGACCCCAAAATGTGTCCTAATTCTATTTGTGGTGTCATGGAGGACCATGGTATTCCTTATTCCAACCTTGGGACCCCATGTAATCACTTTAGTGTGATAGTGACCTTTTATCATATTTTTTTTAAAGAAAGGAAAACGTAACCAATGTATGTAACACCTAAGTAAAATAATTTTAATATTGTCTACATAAAAGATATATTAGATAATAAATAGTAATTGGAAAGATAAATATATTTCCTACATCATTATATTTTTTTATAATTTTTATACATTAAATAAATAATTTTATTTATGACACCGTGATGATGCAGTGATTACCTCATAAATGAACCATTTAAATAAAATGAGAAGATAGGGCGAAATATAAGTCTTATAATTTTCAAAAACCTATTTTATGGGTGGATTTCGAAACATTATCACCTTATCCTCGAAATATATCCTTTTGGGACCATTAAAATCCGAAAAGCATTTTACAATAAAGTAATACTTTATAACTTTCCAAGAGTGCCCATCCTCTTCTCTTAAAAAAGGCCCTCACCTCTACTTCCTTACCCACACCTCTCAAGCCTTTGTCTCGGAAAAAACCTACCCATTTCATCTCTAAAAATCCCTATATTCATCATTTAAGCCTTACCCTTGGAATAATTCACTTCAAGAAACCATTTTTGTTCAAACCAAGAGGGGTTTCCCGATGTAAAGGTAATGTCTTCACTTGTGTTCTTTTGTTTTATTTTTCTTATCCAAACCCCTAAAATCTTTTTATTCCTTTATTTTGTAAAAAAACCAGTATATTCAATATACTAGGATACTGTTATGTGACGTATTTGAGCTAAACTTACACACACCTCCGTCTAATGGTTAAAGAACATACTGTTTCTGTGGATGGTGAATTACTGCCTCACGAAACAGTGATTGTCCATTATTCTCTTAACACATTTCATGGTGGCCATTACGATGTCACTGTATTTTATATATGATATATATGTTATTTATGTTTTCCATATGCTTCTGTATTTTATATTTAAAACATTATCTTATGCTTTACATGTTGTGCAAATGCGATAATTTCATACGAGGAAGTGTGGACTACCGCCCCTCAAGTGATGTGACTCGTTCATGAAATACATGGAATGTATAAAGAATGAAATTAATGAACTTATGTTACCTATAAAACATATTTATTATTCTGGAATTATAATATATATGTCTCTCAATTATTTTTAATTCCATTAATATGTCAAATAAATGAAAGGAGCGTTCATGCGTATGTACGGCCTATCGTCTCCATGAACGGTGCATTTCATTTATTTTTATCTCTAAATGTTATCGAATAGTATAAAATGAATATTTACTTGATATATATGATATTTAAATCACTAATACTATTATTGAGATGATTTACTTATAACTACATGGACAATCATTTTCAAACAAGTTCATTTTTGACTCATGTACCAAACATCAACAAGAACGTCTGATATGAACTCACATTATTAACCAATTATTATAACATTATAATATTTGATATGAACTGAATAATAATATTTAAAGGAGGACCTTAAGAAGTTATAAATTGACAAATGTTTATTATTTAGTAATATAAAGAAACGAACAAGACATGTCGAACTTGAGGTAAGGGATCCTACCTCTCTCTTTATTTTTAAGTACTCTTTTTATGTAACTTACTTTAAGCTCCTATTTATTATTTTGGGGGATTTTCTTTTATATTCATCTTTCTGTAAAATTTATTTTAATATGATGAGATACCATATTTGATCTCATCAATCCATTTTTGGAATTTTTATGTGGCGTCGTTACGCTGCCGAATTTTCATAAGGGGATTTTCATCTCACTTTTTATTCCCATGAGATTCATGCTACATTGGCCACTATTTCCTTTTGTGTGGTGTATGTACTGACCATTATTTTAATATTTGTATAATATAATATCATTTATGGGTATTTACATCTTCATTGTATGACCCTTCTTTCATGGGGTGTACGTTTCGAAAGTTGCCCAAATCGGTAAGGGAACCTTTCACACTCCTCTTTTAAAAAGACTTATTTTGTTATGTCTTTTAATTTACATCTTTTTATGCTGGGATATGTTCTTCTATATCCTTAATGATGTAAATTTTATGTCCATGTGATGAGATACCATTTTATATCTCATCAACTAATTTTATGAATTTTAAAGTGACGTCGTTAGGCTGTCGAATTTTACCAAGGGAACTTTTTAACCCAATTTTGATTTCATTGGGTTCAACATGTAGTTATTGAATATGTCATCCATTGAATATGTGTGAATTAACTTTTATTGTTTTAAACATAATATCCACTTATATTAGGTGTATTTATATTTTTCACGCATAATTTTGAGATTGATTTATCCTTAATTTATGGATACCTTCTTTATAAGGGATTTCATCTCATTATTCATTGAGACTTTATTTTTGTTATGCACCAATACACTCTTATATGGTGTATATACTATCCTTTGGAATATTATATCATGAATCCATTTATTCTCATGATATTATAATGTTCTTATTAAATGGTATTCCTCAATTATTGTTTTTAAGTGTCTCTCATTTTTTTAAAAACCCTTTAACTAAAATATCGTTTTAAATGTTTTAATGATTTATTATTATAAATATTTGTCATTAATATCCATGTTTTCAAAATGGTTTTAAGGATTTATTTATATGGATATTAATGGTTTAAAATGTTAAAATCATCAAAGTGGTATGGGACACTTTGATTCAAAAATCTCTTTATGAAATGTTTTAAATGGTTTTGAAAATGGTTTTTAGAATGGATTCATTATTTCAATATCTTAAAATGTTATATTGTTAGTGCAATGTGGGAATGTTATGTTTTCTTTATGCATGTTTTCTTTCATACGATTATGTTATGGTTCTTGGGAATTGTTTATAAAGACGGGTGGTTTCGTGATAAACTAAGGGTGGGTGAGCCCGATATAGCTCTCCAATTAATTGGGTAACGCAAAGGAGTAAAACGTTAAGGTTTTTTCGAAGAGATTTAGGGAATATACTGTGATGGGTATTCCAAACGTAACCATGAGGGTTACTCCCTATGTAAGAATGTTATAAATGCTTCAAGTTACATTTATTACTTATAATTTCTACTGAGTTATGCATAAATCTTATGATTTCCTGAGGTATGTTAAATTGCTTATGTTTTATGAGTAAAGTATGATTTCATTGATTCTTATGTATACATGGACTGATGTTTTCTTTCCGTACTGTTATAACCCTTACTAAGATTTTTATACTCATCCCAAGTTTTTGAAATGTTTTCACAAGACATAAAGTTGAATAGGGTCTAGGATGGGATCAAGGAAATGTTAGGCTATCTAAAACAAGGAACTAGACAAGACTCTTTTGTTCAAGAGTTTTTATTTTGTAGAAAAAATGGCAACTGAGTAGATTTGTCTACGTGGTAATCTTTGAGATGTAATAGCTATGTCATAATTCTATAAAACTCTAAACCTGAAAATATTCCCAATGTGAATTATTCAATTTAATTAAAAATTAAGTAATGTTTAAGGCCGGGTCCTTGTAGTACTCGATACAAAACAACGGGTTTCTTTGAAATCTTACGTTGCACACTAATAATATAATATTATTATTTTAAATGGTAGTTAACTCCTAGCCGCTGTATTGGTGGTAATGAGAAACAATAACTACAATATGGTTATACATGTTTGTTAAATGTATTTACATTTATCAAATAAAAGTTAGAGGCTTAAAATGTGAATGAATCTAATTTTAAGCATAATTTACATTAAAAGGGCGATTTACCGCCTTATAATGGAAAAACTCTTTAAATATAGTTTTTTCACTCTAATACATTATAATTGACCAAATAAAATCCTTTTTAAGAATGGGGAAAACAAAATTTACTTTGTGTAATTTTTTGGAATTTTTCTAATAAAGTTCATTTTTAATGAATAGTGAAAAATATTTTATTTTAATTCAAAACTGTGTTTTAATCTAATTTATTTATATGGTTGGATTATCTTTTTAATTGTTTTTAAACTGTAATTAGAATAAATATTTACCATTTAATCCAATTTTGGTCATTATAATTTATTTCACTTTGAAAGTGCACGTAAACAAGTGTCAATCTTTTGATAGTTATTGTGTCTTAAAAACACACCATTTGTTTTAACAATGGGAATTAATTTTAAAATTTATTAATGCCACTTTTATGTTTAGAATTGGGAAAAATAAACATTATTTTTTAATTTGTATTATCAAATAAATCTCAGGTTTAATTTTTGGTAATTTTATGAAAATCATCAATTTTTGATGAATAGTGAAACCGCTTAGTAGTTGTTAAAAAACTGAATTTTTCATTTAAATGAAATTTTACCACTTCTGTGAATTTAATTTCAAAAACATCACATAAATGGTAGTTATTAGTAAGTAAAATGTGATTCAATAAGATGAAAATAATTTTTGGTGAATAGTAACTTTTGACTTTTATTTACCGCGGTTAGAGTTAAATAGGGTAATTCAAGGTAAAAAGAATATTATAAAAATTCAAAATTACCTTAACACTTGTCCTAACCTTATTGGATGAGTAATGGACGACCATGGGCATCCTTGAGTCTATTTTGGGACCCCATGTAGCCACTTATGAGTGATAATGACACTTTAGATTAATTAATTTAATGTAAAGGAAAAAATGACATAAAAACAATCTTTTAGAAAATTAATTTTTATATAGTGTTATATAAGTAATAATTTCGACTATAAATATTATTTAGAAATCTAAAAATATTTTCTACATCATGGTATTTTTTTATAATTTTTAGACATCTAATAAATAAAATTATTTATGACACAATAATGATGCAATATTTACCTCATTAATAAATGATTTAAATAAATAAGATTATAATGATTAAAATATTATCCAAAACCTATTAAATTACTATTGGATTGTTTTATATCTACCATTAGTCATATTGTCTTCAATTCTAATTATTTTTGGACCTTTAGAAACTGAATATCACTTTATTATAATATAATATTTTCACACTTTCCTAAAGAGCTCCTCCTCTCTCTTATAAAAGGAGACCATTTCTATCCAATTAATCACACCTCTCAAGCCTTTTGGATCATCCATAATCTACCCAGTTAATCTTCTTACATCCCTCTCTTCCACTTAGAATCCTTACCTTAGGTCCAAGTGACTTCAAAAAACCATTTTGGTTCAAACCAATGGAAGTTACCGAAATTTAAGGTAATGGTTTCTCTTAACTTCTTTTCTGTTATTTTACTTATCCAACCCCTAAACTCATTTTATTACTTTATTTTATAACACAAACAGTATCCTCAATATACTAGTACATTTTTATGATATGTATTTGAAGTACACTTACACACACCTCTATCTAATGGGTGAAAAACATACTGTTTCTATGGATAGAAAACTAACACCTCACGAAACGATGATTCTTTGATTATCTCCTACGGAATCTCATGGTGGCCATTAAGATGAAACTATATTTATATATGATATATATTATGTATATGTTTTCTGTATGCTTTTATATTTTTCATTTATATCATACCTTTATGGTTTCCATTATATGAAAACACGATAATTTCCTTTGAGGATGTGCGGACTACTGCCCCCTCAAAGTGATATGACTCGTTAATGCCTTATATGGGATGTATAAAGGATAGAGTTAATGATATTATATATGATATTATTATGAAATTATAATATACCTATGTATCATTATGTTTGAAGTCCATTAAAATATGAAATGGAAATGAAAGTAGCATTCTTGCGTACGTACGACTTACCATCTCCATGAACAGAGAATTTCATTTCTTAACTCCAAATGTTATGTACTATTATAAATAAATGTATATACTGGATATATATGATATATATGATATCTAAATCATGAATATCATTCTGGCTAAAATGGACTATTGACCACATGGAAAACTTGTAAATTTAAGATGTTCATTTTTGACTCAAGTACCAAATATCGACAAAACGACCATTATTTACTTGAATGGTTAAATAATGTTTATAACATGGTAATAAGTGATATAAAAGGAATAATAAACTTGAAAAAGGTTCTTAAGAAAGTATAAATTAACTTTAGTTTAATATTCAAGAGATTAAAGAACAATCAAGTCAAGTCGGATACGAGGTAAGGGACTTCCTCTCAATCTCCTTTCATTGAGTCATATTTCAATAATATATATACCTTCTTCTTTTACACGGTGTATAAGTAAAAGACTTTTAATTTTACTTTAATTCAAAGGGAATCATTTCCAACAAGCATTTTACTAAACGACAAATGGAATGTTTTTAACGTTTGCGGCGACAATGACCACTCCGCCGCCATAATCGTTATTTGGATTTCTCTATAAGACTTAATGTTTTCTAAAATAAAAAGGAATTACCTTATTATATTTTTGGGTGTTTTGGTATTTAAAATAGTTTTTGAAATGGACTGATTATTTCAATATCTTGAAATTATTTCTTGTGATTTCAAATTAAATGTTATTAGAGGAATGTTTATATTTGCAATATTTTATGTGTAATGATTTTATAATGGTACTTGGAAATTTGAAGAGTAGTTATGTGATAAATTAAATGATGGGTGGTGCTGTGATAAACCAGGATGGGTGGTTACATTATAACCTCCGATGCATTGGGTATGGAAGTTGGCTGTATGGATATTTCATGTAGTGATATGTGTGTAAGTCGATAGTATGATTATTCTATTTATGTATGTTTTTCTCCGAAGTTACCATTATATGTTATGTGTTCTTTATATAGGTTTTATGGTAATTTTTTGGTTACAAAACGGTAAGTAGTGATCTTTTATTTAGTGAAGAGTATTTACTACTTCATAAAGGTGAAAATTATTACTTATTTTAAAGTATTCATGGTTTACATCTTGTATTGAAAACCTAACAGTTTTCCTTCTTTGTGTATCCCTTACTGAGCTTTTTATGCTCATCCATAGTTTTTGAAATGTTTTTCATGGGACTAGAATAATATTAGGGTCAAGGATGAGATCAAGGAAAAGTCATGATATCTTAAATATGGAACTAGACATGAATCTTTTTTTCAGGATTTTTTTGTGTGAAAAATATGCAAACTAAGTAGATGTTTCTACATTGTAATTTTTTAAAAGAAATGTAATAGTTATGAACTAGTTCTCTAAAAATCTAAACCTGAAAATATCCTCAATGTGAATTATTCATTTAATTCAATATTATGTAATTTTTTAAGTCCAGGTCCTTATAGTTGGTATCAGAGGTCGGTTTAGAAAACTTTAGGAGTTAGGGTATTGTTAAATTAATGTCCCTAAATTAATTTATGTTAATATTGAAATGCGATAGTATTTACATATTACCATGTTGCTTCACCTAAGATAATTCTGTGTTCAAAATGGTTTTCCATAGAGGAATCATGGAATATATGTTGTGATGACATCAGGAGGAATACAACCATCCAAATCAGTAACCTTAGATGGTTGGAATCGGAATTGAACAGTTTGTTGTAGTGATGGCACAATTGACTCAAGCTATAAATGCCGGTGATATCTATGCACGAGATCAGCCAGATCAACCGCAGATGAACATGTCAGTAGTAGAGCATTTCATGAGACAACATCCCCCCTCATTCAGAGGATCATCTGACCCAATGATATCAGAAGGGTAGATTAAAGCACTGGAAAAGATTCTCAATGTCTTGGGATGTTCAGAACATCAATAGGTTAGTCTAGCTATTTACCATTTTAAAGGTGAAGCTGATTAGTGGTGGTCGATGGTGAAAAATATCAGGGATATTAAGGACAATGATGCTATCAATTGGGATGAATTAAAAGGTATATTTCTTGAGAAATATTTTCCCAAGGTGGTTCATCTTAGAATGGAAAAACAATTCCTGGAATTGAGGTAGGAGGATGAATTAGTGGCTTCTTATAAAGCAAAATTCACTCGACTAGAAAGGTATGCACCAAATTTCATCGAAGATATTGATAGTAAGATAAATCGATTTTACTCAGGACTGAAGCCGTGATATCAAAGATCATTAGCCTCTTGTGAGTTCAAAATTTATGAAAAACTTTTTTGATGTCAGGAGAGGATGGAAATGGAGTTTGTCGATGATTAGGTGTTTGTTGAAAAATAATAGAATAAGTGGTCCAGTTGGTAGGAAATGGGAAGGAATTCATCAAAGAATCCTGGAGGTATGAAAATTGAATATACAAATTCAGAGAAGTGTGGTAAAAAGAATCCTGGATAATGTCTATCAACATCTGGAAAATGCTTCTGGTGTGGTTTGTATGGTCATATTGCTTGTAACTATAAAAAATATGATCAAGAAAGCAATGAAAAGCCATCGGTAAGATGTTTTAAGTGTAATAAAATGGGTCATTATGAAAATGAGTGTCCAGCAAAGAACTCAACTAAGGGAAAGCGTCCAGAATACTAGTAGAAAGGGGTGGTGAAATCCTTTGCAACTACTTCAGCAGATGTTGGGCCATCAAAAGAAGTAGTATCAGGTACACTGTTTCTTTATTCAGATTATGCCAATGTGTTGTTTGATTCAGGGTCTACACACTCTTTTATTTCTGAGAAGTTTTATATTAAACTGGGTATTCCATATCAAGATATTAATACAGAACTTACAGTAAAAACACCTAGAAGAAATGTTGAGAAAAAAAGAAAACATAAGAACATTCCTATCCTTGTGTGCGGAAAGAATCCTCCTCCAAACCTTATTGTTTTTCTTTTAGTAGAGTTTGATGTTATTTTTGGGCATAGATTGGATATATGTTTATGAGGCAAATATTTACTGTATAACTAAAGAGGTTTCTATTCAGAAAGATTTACAGTTTGTGTACAAGAATTAACCCTTGATTTTGATAACATATCAGGAAGCTTAGAAACTAGTAAAATATGGAAACGAATGTTACCCTGCACATATTGTTGAAAATAATGGAATGGTTTAGATTAATGGTGTTCCTATGGTGAATGAGTACCTTGATGTTTTTCATGATGAATTTCCTCGTATAATACATGATTGATAAGTTGAATTTACTGTTTACTTAGTTCCCGATGTTAAGCTAATTTCAAAACCCCCTTATCGAATGGCTCAAATTGAACTTTTAGAGTTAAAGAAGCAATTGAAGGAGTTATTAAGTAAAGGTTTCATTCAACCTAGAACATCACCATGGGGTTCTTCTGTCTTGTTTTTTAAAAAAATGGTTCAATGATACTTTGCATTGATTATAAATCATTGAATAACATCACTATTAAGAACATGTATCCTTTGCCTCATATCGATGATTTGTTTCATTAGCTCTAGGGAGGTCAGTATTTTTCGAAGATTGACTTGAGATCGGTGTACCATCATTTGAATGTAAAGGAAGAAAACATTCTGAAGATCGCGTTTTGTACTAGATATGGCCATTATGAATTTTTAGTTATGCCTTTTGGATTAACCAATGAACTTGCTGTATTAATGGAACTTATGAAGAGAATTTTCTTTGAGTTCTTGGATAAGTTTGTGGTTGTGTTCATTGATGATATTTTGGTTTATTCTAAAATTAAAGAGGAGAATGAAATTCATTTAAGAGTTGTCTTGAAAACCTTAAAAGAAAATAAATTGTTTGGGATATTCAGCAAGTGTGAGTTTTGGTTATAACAAATTTATTTCCTTGGTCGCATTATTTCAAAAAATTGCATAAATGTTGATCCTATTAAAACAAAGGTTGTTGAAGAATTACCAATACCCACAAATATAACTGAGATTTGTAGTTTTCTTGGTTTGGCATGTTATTACTAGAGGTTTGTTGATAGGTTTTCACAGTTATCTAGTATAATGACTACGTTAACTCGAAAAGGTGTTAGGTTTATTTGGATAAAATAATGTGATGAATGTTTTTAGGAATTGAAAAGAAGATTGGTGAATGCTCTATTTTCAGTACTGCCTTCCAGAAATGGTGAGTTTGTTATTTACAGTGATGCTTCATTGAAAGGACTTGGATGTGTACTTATGCAGAATGATTAGATAATTTCTTATGCTTCACATCATTTGAAACCACATGAGTTAAATTACCCTACACTTGATTTGGAATTAGCTGCTGTTGTTTTTTCTTTAAAAATTTAGAGGCATCATTTTTATGGAGAAAAATGTGAAATATATACTGACAACAAAATTTTAAAGTAAATATTCACTCATAAATAATTAAACATGAGATAGAGGAGATGGATGGAATTAATCAATGTTTATAATTGCACGATCCATTACCATTTGGGAAAAGAAAATAATGTGGCTGATGCTTTAAGTCAAAAAAGTAATGCTTCGTTAACCATGCTATATTTGGAACAAGATCCTTTGGTTTTTGATTTGATGAAATTTGGAATAGAAGTTGTTGGTGTAGGAAATTCTTCTATTTTTTTTCAGCTATCAGCAAAATCATATCTATCAGACAGAATAAAGAAAGCGTAGAAAGAAGACAATGAGATGAAAAAAGGTAGAGTTGGTTCAGATGGGTAAGTTTCCCGATTTAAATATTGATAATGATTTTGTTTTGAGGTTTGGTAAGAGATTATATGTGACTTGTGATTCCCAGTTGAAGAATGAGTTGTTATGTGAAGCTCCTAGTTCTTCATTTTCAGTTCTTCCTCATAGTACTAAGATGTACAGAGATCTTCGGGAGTATTACTGGTGGGATGGAATGAAAAGAGATATTACTGATTTTACTGTGAAGTGTTTGACTTGTCAGTAAGAAAAAGTAGAGAGGTAGTTACCAAAATGGATTATTCAGTGTTTACCCGAGCCCGAGTGGAAATGGGAAAATATATCCGTAGATATTGTTGTGGGATTACCGAAGACATATCGAGGTAATAATGTAATCTGGATTATAGTTGATCGATTGACTAAATCTACTCATTTCCTTCCTATTCAAGATACTTTTTCTCTAGATCAACTTGCTCAGTTGTATGTTAAATAGATAGTCAGGTTTCATGGTGTTCCCTTCTACATTGTATTTGACCGTGATCCCAGGTTTACTTCTAACTTTTGGAAATGCCTTTAGAAGTCGTTGGGTACTGAATTAAATTTTAGTACAACATTTCATCCTCAATCATATGGACATTCAGAACGAACAATTCATACCTTGGAGGATATGCTACGTGCATGTTCACTAGATTACCATGGAATTTGGGACCAACATATTTGTTTGGTTGAATTTTCTTATAATAATAGTTTTCATTCCAGTATACAGATGACTCTATTTTAGGCATTATATGGAAAGCGTTGTCAAACCCCAGCTTTTGGGGATGAAGTAGGTGAAGGAAGATGACGGTACCATAATTGGTAGATGAGATGGAAAAAAACATCAGTTGATTCAGAAGCACATGAGAACAGCTCAGAGCAGACATAAACGTTTTGCGGATAACCAGAGGAAAGATATTTCTCTTAAGTTAGGTGATCATGTCTTTCTCAAGGTTTCTCCATGGAAAAGTGTGATCCATTTTGGTATGATGGAAAAGTTGAGTCTGAGGTTCTTTGACCATATGAAATCCTGGAGAAAGTTGGATCAGTTGCATACAGAGTGGCTTTACCTCCAATTTTTTCCTAGGTACACAATTTTTTTTCGTGTTTTGATGTTTTGAAAGTATATGCCAGATCCATCTCATGTTTTGAGTCCAGAGGTAGTTCAGTTGAAAGAGAATCTCTCTTATGAAGAACAATCAGTCCATATTCTTGACCAAAGAGAGATAGTGTTGCGGAATAAGGTAATTCACCAGGTAAAGGTTTTTTGGAAAAACCATACAGTTGAAGAGTCAACATGGGAATATGAAAATTCTATGATGGGTAAATACCCCCACTTATTTTGATAAGTGAATAAAAATTGGGAGGACACAATTTACAAAAGGGGGAAGGATGTAACATCCCAGGTAAATGATGAATAAGAGATTATTATATTTGTTAATATTTGTTAATTAAATAATAATTTTACTTTAATAGTGTTTCTCTGTTCGATAGTGTACCCGATACACAAGAACGAGTTTCATTGAAATCTTACATTTCACACCAATAATATAATTTTATTATTTTAAATGGTAGTAAACTCATAGCTATTGTATTGGAGGGAATGATCAAAACTAACTACAATATGGTTATAAATGTTTGTTAAATGTATTTATATTTATCCAATAAAATTTAGAGGCTTAAAATGTGAATGAATCTAATTTTAAGCATAATTTACATTAAAAGGTTGATTTACGACCTTTTAATGGAGAACCCTATTTAATTAATTTTAGGTCACTCTAATACATTCTATTTGACCAGATAAAATCCTTCTTTATAATGGGGACACCAGAATTTACCTTTTCAAAATTTTTGTAATTTTTCCGATAAAGATCATTTTTAATGAAAAGTGAAAAATATTGTATTTTAATTCAAAACTGTGTTTTAATATAATTTATTTATATGGTTATATTAACTTTTTAATTGGTTTTAAAGTGTAATTAGAATATATTTTTACCATTTAATTCAATGTTGGTCATTGGAATTTATTTCACTTTTAAAGTGGACGTAAACAAGTGTCAATCTTTTGATAGTTATTTTTTCTTAAAAACATGATATATGCTTTAACATCGGGAATTAATTTTAAAATTAATTAATTCCACTCTTATGTTTCTAATTTGAAAAAATAAATATCATTTTTGAATTAGGAATAAAAAAAATATTAGGCTGAATTTTACGTATTTTTTTGAAAAACTTCAATTTTTGATGAATAGTGAAACCACATAGTAGTAGTTAAAAAAATTGACTTTTTCATTTAAATGAAATTTTACCACTTCTGTGAATTAAATTTCGAAAATCCAGAATACATGGTTGTTATTAGTATGTAAAATTTTGTTCGATAAGATGAATTTTGTTTGTTAAAATGTAACTTTTGACTTTTATTTACTGCGGTTAAAGGTAAATAGGGTAATTCAAGGTAAACAGAATATTATAATAATTCAAAATTAACTTAACACTTTTCCTAACCTTATTTTATGTGTAATGTCTGACCGTGGTCATCCTTTTCTCAATTTTGGGACCTAATGGAGCCACTTATGAACGAAAACGACACTTTAGATTAATTAATTTAATATAAAGGCAATCATGACTTAAACAAAACTCTTTTAGTAAATTAATTTTTATATGGTGTAATATAAGAAATCATTTTGACTATAAATATTATTCAGAAAGATAGAAATATTTACTATATCAAGGTATTTGTTTTATAATTTTTAGACATTGAATAAATTAAATTATTTATGACATGATAATGATGCAATATTTACCTCATTAATAAATGATTTAAATAAATAAGATTATAATGATTAAAATATTATCCAAAACATATCCAATTCTTATTGGATGATTTTATTTGGCCCATGAGTCATCTGATATTTGATTCTAACGATTTTTGGACCTTTAGAAACCAAATATCACTTTATTATAAAATAATATTTTTACACTTTCCTAAAGAGCCCCTCCTCTCCCTTATAAAAGGAGACCAATTCTAACCAATTAATCACACCTCTCAAGAATTTTTGCTCATCCAACCTCTGCCCAATTAATCTCCCTACATCTATATTTTCCACCTTGAATCCTTTCCTTAAGAAGAAGGCACTTCAACAAACCATTTTGTTTCGGACCAAAAGAAGTTACCCAAATTAATGGTAATGGTTTCTCTTAACTTCTTTTATGTTATTTTACCTCTCCAACCCCTAAACTCTTTTTATTAATTTATTTTATAAAAAAATAGTATACTAAATATACTAGGATGTTTTTATGATTATTATTTGAACTACACATAAACACACCTCCATCAAATGGGTGAAGAACATATTGTTTCTGTGGATGGAAAACTAACGCCTCGCGAAATGATGATTGTTCGATTATATCCTACAGCCTCTCATGGTGGCCATTAAGAAGAAACTATATTTATATATGATATATATTATATTTATGTTTTCTTTATGCTTATGTATTTTTCATTTATAGTATACCTTTATGGTTTCCATTATGTGTAAACACGATAATTTCATTTGAGGAAGTACGGACTACTGCCCCCTCAAAGTGATATGACTCATTAATGCCATATGTGGGATGTATAAAGGATGGAGTTAATGATATTATATATGATATTATACTGGAATTATAATATGCCTATGTATCATTATGTTTTAATTCTATTAAAATAAGAAATTGAAATGAAAGTAGCGTTCATGTGTACGTACGACTTAACATCTCCATGAATGGTGCATTTTATTTCTTACCTCCAAATGTTATGTACTATTATAAACACTTGTGTATATTGAATATATATGATATATATGATATCTAAATCATGAATATCATTCTGTATATAATGGAATATTGACCACATGGACGACATATAAATATAAGGTGTTCATTTTTTACTCAAGTACCAAATATCGACAAAACGACCATTATTTACTTGAATGATTACATAATGTTTATAACATGGTAATAAGTTATATAAAAGGAATAATAAAAGAAATTAACATTAGTTTATTATTTTGAAGATTAAATAACGATCGAGTCAATTTAGAAATGAGGTAAGGGACTTCGTCTCAATCTCTTTTCATTGAGGCATATTTCGATAATATATATACCTTCCTCTTTAACACTATGTATAAGTAAACCCCTTTAACTTTTACTTTCATTCAAAGGGAATATTTTTCCATAAGTGTTTTACTAATGGAAAAATGGAATTTTTTTAACATTTGCGGTGGCAATGACCTCTTCGCCACCGTAATCGTTATTTGTCTTCCTCTATAAGCCTTAATGTTTTCTAAAATGAAAAGGAAATTATTCATTTTTTGGGTGTTTTGGTATTGAAAATGGTTTCTGAAATGGATTTATTATTTCAATATCTTGGAATTATTTCTTCTGATTGCAAATTAAATGTTATTAGTGAAATATTTATATTTGCAATGTTTTATGTGTTTTTATTTTATTATGGAACTTGGACATTTGACGGGTGGTCACATGATAATCCAAATGATGGGCGGTGCCGTGATAAACTAGGATGGGTTGTTACGTTATAACCTCCAATACATTGGGTATGGAATTCAATCGTATGGCTATTATATTTCGTGATATGTGTGGAAGTCAGCCGTATGGTTATTCTATTTATGTATGTTTATGTCCCAATTTACCTTTATATGTTATGTGTACTTTATTTGGGTTTTATGGTAATATTTTGGTTACAAAAAGGCAAGTAGTGATCTTTTATTCAGTGTAGAGTATTTACTTCTTCATAAAGGTGAAATGTATTACTTATGTTAAAGTATTCATGGTTTACTTGTTGTTTTGAAAAACTAACAGTTTTCCTTCTTTTTTATCCCTTACTGATCTTTTTATGCTCATCATTATTTTTTGAAATGTTTTTCAAATGACATAATAAAGATTTGGGTCAAGGATGGGATCAAGGAAAAGTCATGCTATCTTAAACATGTAACTATACATGAATCATTTTTTCAAGAGTTTTTGTTTTGTGAAAAAATGGAAACTAAGTAGAAGTTTCTAATTTGTAATTTTTGAAAAGAAATTTCATATTTATAACCTAATTCTATAAAACTATATACCTAAAAAGATCCTCAATGTGAATTTATCATTTAATTCAGTATTATGTAATGCTTTAAGGATGGGTCCTTATAGTTCCTATATGTTAGCAGGTGAAGGATGAATAGAAAAAGTCCAAGGGAATGATGTTACCATTACCCATATCTAAATGGAAATGGGAAAACATCAGCATTGATATTTTCACTAGAATTATATAGACATTATAAGAAAATAATGATATATGGGTTGTGTTGTATCATCATACAATGACATCTCATTCTATTGAAATTTTAGAGGACTTATCACTCGATAAAATTCCAAGTATATACATCTAATTTGTTTTGAGGCTATAAGAAACACCCGAATCGGTTGTATCTAACCAATATATGATATTACATATATGATTTTTTAAATTTCCCAAAAATTCTCTTAACATTGAAGTAAACCTCGGTATATATTTTCTCCCCCAATCTAATTTCCAATATGAGAAAACTATCTACAAACATGAATACATGTTTAGAGAATGATCTGTGGAATTCAATGGAGTATTGGATCTTCTTCTTCTCCTAGTAATGTTCTATAAAATAATAGTTTCCCCCCAAGAATCCAAATGGATCCATATGAACCGCATTATGGGAATATTTGTAGAAAGCCTACGTTTTGGGATAATTTAAATGAATAAAAACTACTCAAACATTAAATTGTTAAGGGAATGTTATAGTAGAGCAAGACCATTCAAAAGCATGTCCTCGAAGATAAAATTTGAAAAATATGTATGATTTCGATTTTTGACGAGACCTAATGTTTGAGGTTGGAGATAATGTGTTCCCCCACCTATATTCAAGGAATAATGTCATGATATTTAATAAAAAGGAAATATAAGTCTCGTTTACATCATCCCCTCTGATTTTATTGATCATATCAATGTGGTGGAATATCTTATAGTACTCCCACTAACCCATTATAAACTACATGATTTATTAAACATATTCTTTTTATTGAAGTACATACCAGATCCTTCAAATGTACTATATTTTTATGTGGTTGACTAGAAAATAATCATATTTACTAGGATCATCGAGTGATGATCTTGAACCATAGAGACAATTTTTTATACAAAAAAACAACTCACATAATAAACACACAATAGTAAATAAAAAACAACAATGAGGAACCATGGGAAACATAGTAATAAAAGAAGAAAAATTCCACCCATATTTTTTCACCAAAGTATGTGAAATGAAATTTAATGTGAGTATTTTTTAAGAGGGGGAGAATGTAATGTTTCATAATTTTATCAATGGAATTTACATTCCAAATATATAAATGTGAAATATATAGAAATACATATATGCCATAAGATATAACTGAAAAATGTTTATTACAATAATATGTTTATTATATTTTGAGAATAACAATGGATATAAGAATTGAATTTTTTAAATCAGTGAAAAATTAAAAATAAGTTAAAAATAATTAGAATATTTAGATATGCTCAATAAGAAAAAATAATATCACTCACAGACCACAAAATATAAGTTAAAAAGAATATTAGTAATGAAATATAAAATTTTAAAATTAAAATACATAAAACAGTTAGTTAGAATATAAGTGAATAAAGAGTTAATTAAATATGATGTATTTATAATATCTTGGGAACCCATATGAAATTTAATCATTTGATCATCATAATAATAATTTTATATTTATAATAGAAATATAATAATTAGAATATAAATCTCAATATTAGTAATAGTCACATGACAATAATAATATTAATATCATCTATGGAAATTTAAAATAATATTTAGTAATATTATGAAATGATAATTTCACATATCTATATCAGGATAGAAGTAAAAAAATTTATTCAAAATAAAAAAATAAGTGTTCTTATTATTTTAAAACATATTTATTTTATTATTGTTTTTATAAAAAAATATAGTTTTTAAGATATTTGTTTTTATAAAATGGGATTATAAAATCATAATTTGGTTATAAAATGGGATTATAAATGGATTTTTTTAAATATATAATCTTTTAAAAGATATGGTATTTATAATAAAGTATTATTATATTCGAAAAATAAAATTGATCATATTTAAAATATAATTTTCATAAAAATTATTTTTTAGGAATTTACAGTTGAAATTTTGGTGTATATGGAAGTATGGTAAAATATGGTATTTTACATTATAAGAAAAATATATGAATTAGTGGGTCAAGGTTTATTTAATAACTGAATATTTATATCTAATATGAAAATATTTCTCAATATTTTCATAAGAATTATCACTATTGGTGTATTCGGGCAAAAATACTAAACTAAGGATTCAAATACTCAAAAAGTCCTCTCCCCACTGTTTTTAAATGAAACCACTCACCACCCCTTATTCCCAAATCTTATAATAGTTAGAGATTTATATATTTCTACCATAATCCCTTCCCAATACTCTTCCCCACATCCTAATTCTACTTTTCACACCAATAGTCTATTTGAGGGAGCCTTAAGGGGTAGCCTAAATGGAGATAATGAAAGGAAGAGTTATGATTCTAGAATAATCTATTTCAATTGTATTCTTCTTCTAGCACCCCCATATGATCCTCATATTCCTAATCATATTAATATAATTATCATTAATATAATGATATTTTATTATTTTTATAAAATATCATTAGTATACACACTAATCCTTAGTTCTTATAATTAAATAATTGTTTAATATATTGTTAGTTTAATTCCTCCATGAACAATGCACTTTTTTTAACCACCACCTCAATGGATGGTCATAAAAACATTATTATGGATTAATATGTTGAAAATAAATATATAATAAATTTTTTAACATTATATAATGAATTTATAGGTACAATATTAAATAAACAAATAGTTTATAATGGTTGTTAAAACTTCCAAAATGAACTAACAGTATAACGTTAACATCTTTACTAAATAAATCATCCCTATTTTGGAAAAAATCATATTTTTTACAATTTAATTCTCTATATGGATATGAATAAAATTACATTTAACTTATATATTTTTAGTCTCATTTGAAAATAACATCAATAACTGAACACAAGCGATCCATCCTTGGAATCACAAAACAAATTCCCTCGAAACTACAAAATTTAACTTTATATATCATTGAGATTTTTATAAATGAACATAAAAAATTATAGTAAATAAAATATATACATAAAATGTTTTGAATTATGTTACTAATAAAGTTCACTTGATTATCCATGAGTTTATGTAAATGTGAAGAATGATTCTAGAACCTATGGTAAGAGATCTCTTCAAATCACCCTTTTTTATTAGGTTATGAATCTTCTCTATCAAACTCACATTCTCTATCTAATTGATATTATGGAATGACTCTAAATTATTTTCATAAGTCACTTTCATATAATCCTATCATACTATTCCTTCAATTTATGGGGAAATACATTCCTTATGTTCATTTTTAATATTCCTTATTTAAATTCAAACATGATTTAGGGGAACATTTCAATCCCTTAATATTTTATGTAACACGTATTCAATTTCTTTATTATATTTAATTATCTAAATAAATAAATAAATGTTTTAGGTATAACCATTCTTGTTATAAATTAGTTTTTAATATAAATTCTATAATTACTTTTTCTCTAAAAGTATATAACTGATTCCATAAATCATTGTTTTGAAATTAAATTTCTATAACAAATTATCCTCCCCTTAATATGATATATTTATAAAAAAACACCATATTTGTATGTCATATAATTATATACTCAGATATGAATGTCCATTTTTGGAACTTTTAATAATCCACAAGATATGATGGGATTTTCGAGAGAGTGATCCACTATATTGTGTAATTTTTTTTCCTTTCCTACATTATATATGGGGTTATGGAGTAATCCAATTCTTTCATTGAACCTATCCACCATGTGATGTGGTCTTGGATGTTATCCTTGTCTAAGATGTGGTAAAGATCTCTTTTTCGCATTAATATGTTTCGATGTTACTATGATTCCTTGTACATTTTTTTATGACTCTAGATGATTATTATTGTGCCTTTTATTTTATGATATCATGTTATGCCTTCTAACTCATATGCTAGAAATCATTACTTTGTTTATTCCCTTACTAGGATTTATTTCTCACCCATTCATTTTATGTACTCACAGGTTATCCTATATAGTATTATGACATAAATGAAAATTTTGGAGCTCATTATGTATAGTATGACAATATTTGTGTTGTAGTTTCATTTTAGGATTTATGAATATAGTTTTCTAAGACACTAGGCCTGATTATTATTGAGATTTTTTATGTGGTGTTTATATTAAAAATCATTTTACAATATATCTAAAATTCTTAGGTTACTATATAAATAATTTTTTTCAAATGTTTATTTTGATGATGACTTGATTATTTTTATTATATATTATTTCTAAAATTTTAGATATTGTATAATTTAGTTGAAATCTTATGCAATGTGGACAAAACACATTCATAGGCCATAAAAAAATAAATTAAATTAAAATCATTAAGAGTTATATCATTTGAATGAATCACTATTAAACATGAATTTCAAGATAATTATAATTTATAACTTATGGTTAAATAGATTATATTTTAATCCATTATTATCTTGATTCCTTTAAATTCAACTTTTATGAATAATCCTGAAATTTTCATTGTGTGGTATTAAATGTTAAAAAACATTAAAATCATTTTAATATTAACAAAATCCTATATTGACTAAGATAACTAAACCGTGGATCATTATTTATAATAGTTATGGTTAAACATGATTAATAAGGGGTCAAAAAAAGATAATGTTTAAAAAGATAACTAAACTTTTATTGAAATAGTTATTTTTATACTGTGTCTATGTACACATTATAATAGAAAATTAGGTACTTTTTATCCATTTTAAATGAGTTATTCACATATTATATGTCAATATTTAATGTATTTACATGTTTTTCACCCACCTGTCTTATTAAAGGGAACCTGCACTCCACACGTTTTAAAACTAATTCCACATATCTCCACCATGTCTGAAAAAAAATAACCTCATATATTCCATCACTAAATCCTTGAGATTATTATATTTCCATAATAAAATCCTAACAAGGATTATAGTGTATTCCAAATGGGGTGACCAAAGATGATGTATAACAGTTAATGTGGTTATTTTATTTTATTTATTATTATTAAATCTACAATTATATCATAAACATGAATGTATGATAAGATAAATATCATCCATAAACTAAAATTTAATTATGATACTGGTGAAACCCTTATTCGTCTCTTCTTCCATTTGACATAAAATGAAAACATCACCTTTTGATATGTATGACCTTCCATCTCCATGTAGCTGTGTAAATGATTTTTCACCATCTCTTTACATGGATGGTTAAAAATTTGAAATTAATGAATATAAATAATATTTATTACCTAATTTTAATTATTTATAAATAATATATTGTTTTCCTTTATACACATCCTTCAATCAGAAAATGATGACATTGCTCGTGCGTATATGTGAACTAAGACCTCCATGATTTGATTTGGTTTGTTTTTCTATTTCCACCATAAATGGTTGATTTTAAAATATTATATTATCAAAAGAAAATTTATCCATAACTTATTTAAAATTTCAGATATGATTATAAAATATTACTACACTATTATCTATAGAAAATATAACAAAGTAATTTTCGATAAATTGACCGAACAACTTTATGTAGTGGGTAAAAGAAATAAAAATTCAATGAATTGACATAAAATTTGTATAAAAGGTCCTTAAAAATATATAATACATGAAATGGTTATTAAAATGGTATTCAATAATTTTAAATTCATAATTCAAATGGATCAATATTGTAAGACTATGAAGAGACCAAAGGTAAGGTAGTTTTTATATAATATCAATTTTTTTTTTTGATTTTTTATCTTTATATTTACTTTTGGAGAATTTATATTATACAAATATCATAAAACTGGTTTATTTTCTTCTCATAAATTTATTTATTTTATTTATATATTTATTATTCATTTATTCACTTGATGGATCAACAGTCGACAAGTGAGTTACATGTATGGTTTTTCATTAATTGTTTTTTACTTCCAACATCATTACTTACAAGTATATGTTCTTTTATATGTTCCAAATACTATTATTATTCATACTCTATTTTCTATTTTATTTCTAAATATAAATTAATTTTAATATGATTTAATGAAAACACTTTTTTTTGACTTTTTTAAATGACATACTTTTGGACTTTTTAGGAAAAGTTAAAAAGGAGTCTATATTTTAATGTTTACTACTTTAAAAAAATTTCTTACCATTATAACTATAATTAATATTCATTATTCATTTGAAATTTTCCATAGTAATTTTAAATGATAATATTTTTCTATGTATTCTATATTTTTTAAAAAATTATTATAAAAAAGTATGGTCTATTATTTTTATAATGAAATGAAAATTTTTTTAATGTAATTTTTAACATCATTCTTAAAAAATCTTACAGAAATTTAATTTTAAATTACATTGTTATAAATTTTTTATTTTTAATGAGATTATTTGATTTACTATATAATAAATCTTTTTGTATGAATTTTTAGTCTTATTTGATCCTTTAATGATTCAAGATTTTCAAGACATTAAAATCTACATCATCAAATCCCCCCCCACTCTCCTTCATTTCATTAGACATTATTTTATCCACCATTTATAAACATTATTACAATGGATTTAAATATAATCATTTCCATCAACTTGATTTTTTATCTATTGTATACCAATTTTATATATTCTATCAATTAGGAGAATTTAATTTTTAATTTTCTTTCATTAACTCGATAAATATGTCATGTTTTTTATTCAATATAGAAAATATTTATTTATAATAATTCTTAAAAAAAGTATTAATCACACAATATATGAGGATTACATGGAACATTGAAGTGATGGGTGGGGATCAGTTTTATATATAACCCTAATGCATCAATAGGTCTTATGAGATAAAACATGTGACCACAATTGCTGGGTAATTGATGTATACCAACCCATAAAATGAATGTGTCTTAGATTGGGAGTTTATGGGAGGATTCATGATATCTTTTTCAATACCATTATGTTAATATAATTAACATATATATTTATTCATTTTATTTATTAACAATTATGTTTTGATTATCTATCTGATTTCAACATTGATATTGGCCATGGATGTACATTGAACTCGTGTTATTGATTAAATTAAATGTGTTTTGATTATCCCATCTACCATATTGATTATTCTTTTTTTACACATGATAGATTCCACTATTTTTCACCCTTACTAAGCATTTGAGATCAACTTATTTTTCTATTCTTCAGGATATAAAGAAGAAATAATTGAATGAAACTCAAGGTTCCATGAATGATTTTCAGGATTTTTCTTAATTTCTGATGTAATATTCTATTCATGTACGTACCTATTGTTAAAAAATTAGTTAAAATTAACCAACTAGTTTGGTATTAATCCTTTTATCCTTTACTAATGATAAATATATGAATTGGTTGTTGGTTACTAGAGTGGTAAAAAATACATCTTCATTGCAATTTATTTGATATTTTTAATTATCTTGAACCCTATATCTACAATTTGGACCCCATGTGTATGTTCATTCAAACTAAATGATGTATAATATGCTCATCTTCTAGAATTTTTATATATGACATTATATCTCTCAATATACACAATGGATAAATTATAAACATAGAATTATTCCATCTAATATTATCCAAGACCATTGAGGGTCCTTCCTGACACCAAATCCACCTTCATTCTCCACCTCCCTTGGAAAAAACTTAGTCTTTTCAATAAACCATTGAAGTCTTACCTAGAATGGTCCCCTCACAACTTCCACTCATTTATTATCCTTATCACTACTGCAAAATTTTCCATAACTATTCTAATATCCCCAATGTTGTAATATGGATACATGTAATGTCTAGTGGAGATCATCCATTACACAAAGAGTAAAAAATGACAAATTATAGCTAATGAGAATGTCAAAATAACTGATAATCCATACACAAAAAATAAGGACATGCATGACAAGGATTTATCAACAATTTTTTTAGAACACATTGAGTATCAAAGAGAATCACCATGGAAAATATTTTCCTGGATAAGTTCAATGGTTAATAGGAATATTTATATAAAATTGTTACACTAAAAAATAAACTTCTCCACAATATTATAATGAAAAATAAGATTCAAAAAAGGAAAATACAAAAAATATTTATTATGAAAATCAAGTCATAAAGTAAAAAATAACAATACCTACATCATGGGAAAATTATTTTTTCTTTAATCCATTACCACTACTATATTATTCACTCACCATCATCATTACATATATGGCCTTGTTCTACTGATTTGATGTCATTTCCACCAAAAACCACTGTCACCCTACACTGCCTCTATCTATTGACTTTTCCTTAAGGATACACCCTGTAAGATAGTTTAATAGAAAATATGAATTTATAATTTTTATGTTTCACAAAACACATAAATTAATCCATTTAATTAATTTATTTATTCATATAAATAGGAAAATTAAAAAACATATAAACCCAAACCCATATCATATAATAGGTCCCCTTAGTTATACACAATTTTTTAGACCCATTCATGGAAAATGTTCCCCCATCTGATTCCCTTTCAGAAGATATATTCAATTCCTCGTCAAATCATACATATAGTATAAAGATAATATAATATTGTTTTAATATGATATTATAAGGGATATATAAATCTTGAAACGTCACGATATCTCAACACCACATTTTAAAAATATTCTTAAAATTATTCCAATAGTATAGATAAAAAACTTATATTTGTTCAATTAACCAATTTTGAGCATCACCCTAAATTAAGGCTAGTCCATGATACCATGAAAATAAAATATTGTATTTTACAAAACTATGTTTCATTTTTAATAATGGGATTTATATATTTTACTACTCTCAAGAACATAAATAATTATGATGTTATAGGATTATCTATAACTATTACCATGGAACACACCTATTAAATAATTTTGATGTAAAATATATATATATATAAATAGGATATTATGTGGATGGGGAAAATATATGAATATAATAGTGGGTGATTAGATCATGTATCCCATCTATAGACATATTTGATACTTCAACTCTTATTCATTGTTTTCAAGATGATATGTATTATTTAATAAATTTTTCCAATCCCTAAATATAAAATCCACAATTGTATTATAGAAAGCTACATATTTATAACAACATTCCATATAGGTATTAAAATTATTCCATATGTAAATTGTGAATGGAATGTTAATAATAAAGTAAATTATATCAATTTCACTTCTGTATAGCATACCCTAAGATGGGCCTCATCCACAAAGATGATAATAATAATATGGACCTGTCTTTTTGGATTCCAAAATATACATTAGAGATAGGTGAATTATTGAATGTTCTTGCTAGGATAAGAACATAATTGTTATATGGAAAATAAGTAATTATTAATAAGGGTTTCTCTTCAAAGTTTGTAGTCTATGTCAAAGAATTCTATATTAATTTTTGACAAGATACACCTTCACAATTTTCCACCATTAGGTCCTTGAAATTTTCTATATCAGAAATCATAAATTTTCAACAACTACAATGGTTTATGAGTTGGTTATATTTCCAATAAATGTTAAAAACCATAATTTAAACCTAATACAAAATGTAATTTGTGTGAATAAATTTGTAATAGGGTATAAAATATTTAATAACCAACATACATCACCCGATGTGCCTAATCATATACTTACCAAGTCGCGATTATTATCAAAAATACCCATTTTGAACTTGTGTAAGGATGTTATTTCCGATATTCATGAATAATAATAGTGATTCCAAAATTTATATCACGTATATCATAATATTACTAATATACTAATGTATAGTCAATAATATCAGTAATCAGTCCCCTTGTGACTAATTCAGCATACACATATCTGAATCAAGGGTATAAATATATCTCAATTTTGTATTAATATATTCATGTGTTTTAATATTGGGTTTTGTTGAATACTTATTGATTGAATATTATACTAATTATTGATATTTATTTTTTATATATTCTTATGTAAGGATTGAAAATTGGTACAATATAAATGAAATCACCACTTCCTGTCATGCCACATAGTGTTGCTGCATGATAATCTAAATATGTTGAGTTTGAGAATTAATATTGGCAATAAACAGACCAGGAAACCCATTGAATTAATTTTTTAAATGATTTTAGATGATCACATGATGATTAGGAGGATCCAAACTAAAGTAATTGAGAAAAAATATGCTTCTCAAATTTGAAATTGACATTACACATTGTGAAAACATTACACAACTTGAAAACCTCATAAATATTCCATTCCATGAAAAATTTGGCCCAAATAATTATGTGTAATATAAAAATTACATGTATTGAAACGATTTAATAGAGTTCAATCCATGATACATTAATCCCCACACATTACACTCATGTAGACATTACATGACTTGAAAATCATGGACAGACTAGTTAAACAATGTTTTCATACATATCATTCAATGAGTGTTATATCTTTTCACTCAAACATCTTTGAAATGTGATCTTTGTTTTGTGGAAATTGGTGGATGAAACTATATATTATATGAAAGGTTTAATTCTAAGATATGGGATTTATTGGAGGTGTAGGGATTCGATTACTAGGTGTCTACTGGTATTGTTCCAACCTTTATTTCATTCTTCATAGATAAGTTTTTGTTTTGATACCTTATATTCTTCATTTCAATATAATGTTAGATGACCTATAGTATAATTACAATCTATGTTCTTTATTACCTTTTTTATTGTTTCTTTTAAATTCTATTTATAATGGGTATGGTGTTATACATCATCAATTACCACCAGATGAAGATTGGATAAGCCCTATATGGGAATGGAGAATCATGTAAAATGGTTTTGAACCAAATTATCATTATTTTCTTTACTTGTATGATTTTCTTATTTAATATTATCATGTTTTTAATTTTTTTTTTATTCAACATTGTTTCATGGTGAAAATTCTTTTAATAATGAACAAGAACCATCATTATAAAGAAAATGTGTTCATGACCATTGAAGAGAATTATTTTTCTACATTTGGAAATATGATATTAATATGATTTTTCTATTCATATCTAGAATACCATGATGAAATGAAATTATAGGGTAAATTTATTAGGATTTATCATTTTATCATATCATTAGAATTGAATGGTTTCACAAATATTTAATATTATTATTCTTTCAATAAAAGTCAAATTAATTTATTTAGTATAACCACTCTATAAACTGGTTCCCCTCTCTTATTAATTTTATTGGAATTTATTTATATTGTTTTTATCATTTAATTAGTTAAATAAAATAAATATGGAATCGTAGAGACCTAACAATTGGTCAAATATCTGCATATATGTTCACCACTAACTATGGTATCATCCTCATACTTCTGATTTGCTATACCTTTGAGGTTAATGCAGTTTGGTGACAAATAGATTTCTAATTTGACTCTACTGAATGATTTTAGGACATCCTATGGATGCACCATATAATATATTTTATTGATCATTATCAGCTCTGTTCTAACATAAAAAGTACATGAATTGGTATCTACATATAATTTTATAATCTTATTTACATGTACAATAAATAGTGAGATAACATACACCTATCTAGAACATGACAAGTACTACAAACAAAAGGTCACTATAAGCACCAAACACTTGGAAAATTCCCCCAAAATAGTGTCCTTTATATAGTCATATATATACATTAGTTTTGTTATATGGATAAAATGAATAATAAAATAAAGGTCAAATAAACAATAAAGATAATATAAAAATGACCATAAAAAATAACAGTTTGGTACCCAAAAAAATCCATTCATTTCATGTCATATTATACCCAACTATGAACTCATAAACCCTAGGAATGACTCACATCACTCATGAATTGTCCATTTTAAATAAATAGACATGTAGCTTCAAATTATCCATTCAAAATTTAGATAAAACAATAACATATCACTTAGATCTAAATATATCTTACCACTCAGGACAATGTGTAACACATAATCACCATAGGCCACGTTTGGCTTCCCATTATATTACCCATTCCTAGAACACCATCACTAGATCCTCAGTCAAATATATCCACCACTTAGGGCCAACTAAAATATGTTACCAATCTTATCAAGTGTGAAAAAACTCCATAAATTCTAAAAAATAAGTTTCGATCATCCAATATAAATTTAATAGTTATCACTTATTGTGCCATCCATATACAGAACCTCTATGAATATCACTATAAGATTAAATATAATATATTTTAATTCCTTTAAAACCAAATTTTTTTGATAACTTGTGGAACATGCCACGCCAAGACAAAATGAACAACAAAATAATATATAACCATTAAAATGTAGTTATAGAATTGATGTATAAAAATAAATGTAAAAAATTTACAATATATATATATATATATATATCATTTTCAATTCTAGGCCATCGATAAGTTAAATTAGTGTTTCTAAATAACTAGTAAAACTGATATATTCATTAAAATATAACATATCTAAAGTATAATTTTTATGTGTTAAAAAAATTTACACTATAGATAAAATTTATTTTAAGTATAAAGAATATATTAACACCAATTTAATTAATAATAGATAATATTTAATATTAATATTTTTAATGATAATGTTATTTTCCGTTAAAAATATTTTACATTATTTTTTATTTAAATGTTAAAATCTCAAATCAATTAATTTTAATTTGATAAAATAAAATCATTTTTTCATCATTTAAATTTTATCTGAAGAATTTTTTATTGAATTTCTCTAAAATGTTTTATTTTTTGTGATTAATGATAAATTAATTTTTACCAAAAATGTAATTCTTATGTTTTTATAATTAAAAAACAAAGGAAAATATGATTATAATATAACTTCAGGGATAAAATGTGTATTTATGTTTTAATAATATTAATTTTTTGATTCTATATTAAATTTATATAACCATAGTTTAACGTTTTTTATCATAGGTATTAGTTTTCTATAAAATTAACTGTTTTGGGTCTATTCATCAAATTAAATATTATTTTGGTAAAATTCTATTAGGTAATTCTATCAAATCTATATAATTTTTTAAATAATCTAATTTTTATCACAAAAACCAATGGAATTGATAATTGTATCCTATATATAAATTTTATTATAAGAAATACAGTTTTTTTTAAATTAGTTTTTACACATTACATACACTAATGATAAAATTGATTTTTCATACACAAAAAAAATTTATTCGGTAAACTTGATTACATATTTTGAAAAAGCACGTACAAATTGTTTAAAATTTTTCTTTTTATTTTTAGTCATTAATGATAATTTATCTATATAAAAACTAATTATCACAGTAAAATAAAAAATGGTAAATGAGGAACTACTAAGAGTAAAGTATATAATTACATAATTAATTTTTTCCAAAAAATTAATGAGTGCAGGATTTAGGAAAATATCTCACCCCAATCAAATTTTTATGTATCTGGATTCACATGGCATGTGAAACATGTTCTCTATTTACATTGACTTAAAATATTTACAAAACTTCCATTATCACTATATATAAATTGGTCCTCTCACCACCACTTTAATACCACTAAATTTTTTTGTTTCCTTTTGAAAATAAACCCTTATTCCAATCCATATAATCTAATTATCCCTACAATGTTTCTAGTTAAAATATATTATCCTATGAACTCCCTTTCCAAGAAATCCTCCAATGGAAATACCAAATCCTCAATATAGGTACTAATTTTCCCTAATTGATTTTCATTCTTCATCACTTTTTTGAATCAATTTTTCTCATTACTATAAACATTATTATTTTTATTTTTATACTAGATGATATTATGCAATGTGAATAACTATTAACCACCTTTCCCCTTTTCCCTAAAAAAATCAACATTTGAGACTGTGTTCTGTCTACCGCCTCAACAATGTTTCATGTTTTTTACCAAACCCACCATACATAGCCACTCAAAATATTAAATATAATAAATGAATATAATATTAATAATATATTTTATATTTTGAAAAGATAAAAGATATTATAAAATTTTCCCATTCAATAGAAAAAAAATCATAATTATAAAACTATAAATAATTATACCACATCAATTCTGGTAAGTTTAATGATATAGGAATGATGATATATACAAGAGAAATGTAAAAAAACAACACTATAATGAAACTAGTTCAAAATGATCATAATTACTCACACACAATATCAAAAATAGACAATAAATAAATAATATACACGTAGAGAATAAATATAAATGATATTTAAAATAATTATATATTAAAATTTCTAAAATGTGTTTTTTTAGATAGATATTTTTTCTACGTGATGGTAGAGTGAATTATTACTACGAAGGAATCAAGGTAACTCAAATTTCATCACTTGAGTCAATAAATTATAGAAACTACCTTATTACATGATTTATTTTTTCTACCAAATTAATTTTTCACATCCACATTAAAATATATAATCATAGTCCCCTAATTATTAATGATACTAAATGTTTCATTTGAATTAATATTCATCAAGGGGTTATTATTTGAATCTTTTATAATGTTGTAAGGGTATCTTTGTCTCATTTCAAATTCCAAGAAACATGTTTGATATTTCACACCATATTTTAATTTATAATGTGTATCCACTACAATATTTCATTAATGTATAATGAATATATTTCAATTTATTATAATTAAATTTATGATATCAATATCATGAACATTTTATTCTTACATTAATATTACTATATGCTTTGTTTCTTCTCAATTTTGGTTCCCTGTAATATAATTTGTATTCAAAAAATTTATCTATTTTTTGATTTGTATATTTTTTCTAGGATTACCTTCTAAATACCCTCACACTATTTTATTTAATGGGATTAAACCAAATGAAATATTTCACTCTGTTTTCCTTTCCAAATCATCCTCTATTTCAGTAAAAAAATCGTTTAATGCCTATCATATATGACCACATTATTTATTCATCCATTAATTGAAGGTTATTCATTTTGATTCTAGAAAATTTTTCTACTGGGGAAAATAATGACTTAGCCCTTTTAACATCACTTTTTTCCCTGTATGTCTTTTTATGATATTTTTGATTGAGACTTTGTGGTCATGACTTGTTCGAAGATGGGGATAATTTTTAGGGAAAGTGAATTAAACTCAATATATGTATTCTTGATGGAATTAACTGAATTTAGGTATAAATGGATCAATTTTTACCAGGATTTCTAGGTAGGGTGAGAAGCCTTTAGGGGGTTCTGATTGTTTTTAAAAAGAAAGTGGGATGAAAACCCAATTATAGAACATATAAATTCCATCTAAATTGATTAAAAATCATTTAATATTCATAAAATTTAATTAATAATCAGAGGTGATGTGTTTTTCATAATATCCTATTAAAAATAACTACATGATTTGTAAATATATTACACACAAGGTAATTCCCCGACCTGTAGTTTTAATGTATACTATATGGTTAAATTTTATTACTAACTCTCTGGCAGCTTCCCTCTCTCAAACCTATAGATCCATCTAGAAATTTTGGATCATCTTTCTTAATTTAAAAATTACCGATAATACATTTAATTCTAGGTAATTTGTTATGGTTCATTTATACCTTCTCTCCAATGGTTCTCCATAGGTTGTGGTGTAATATTTTGAATATGTGAGTTGTTGGTTTTAATATTCATCAGTTTTGATATAGGATCATTTTGTAATCATCTACACAGACTTCCTCAGGGGAATTTACCATTATAAGAATTTTATGGTCATCATTTAATGGTAAGGGGTCTAAACCATAACCCTAAGGTTTGAAAATTTTAATGTATATGCAATATTTCAAATTACACTAACAATGTGAAGATTAATTAATTAAATGATAAATTCGTTTACTCCTTTTAGTCCCTTTGGGTCGATTTTTTGTTATTGACCTGTATATTTTCTACTGTTTGGGTAAGAAAAACATCGATTATAAATGAAAATTTTAATGTATTATGGTTTTTTTAAAATGATATGGGTTTTGAGTGATTTCATGATAGAGTTTTCCCTTGATTTTTCTTGATTATTGATAGTAATGAAAAGATTATTAGTTATGAAAAATTATTATATGAAATGGTTCATTGAAATATAAATGGTAATTTTCCTAGTTAACCTTATTTAATTTGATATTTTAAAAACTTTATTGAATGAATCGTATGGTGAATAAATCTGATGTTATTATATATTGGGCTTGGTCCTCATAAATTCTTAAGTGCATAAAAATCGGGCTTCTCCCTGATAAAGATTGAAATGGTTATATAGTATGATATTCCTAGTGACACGTGATAAAATTCATATATATAGGTCATGACACCAATAAATGTTCAAATCCTTATATATCGGGATCAACCTTGATGGAATGATGAATTCCTTAAATAAAGGGTTTTCAAAAGACTTTTATGATTATTACCTTGGTTATAAGGATATGTTTTACAATGGTAATATGGTTATGTTATCATGGTAGTGATACTTGCTCCATGATATTCTAGAATGGTGTCGAGGAAAGTTATTTTTTAAAATGGTCATATGGTTATGTTGTCATGGTTGTGAAATTTTTTAGATATATCCTAGTACGGTGCCAGAGCAGGTCAATGTTGTGTTAATTTAATTTCTTAATTAATAAATACAACAATCTATTTTATTATGGAGTACACAGTTTATGAGAATTCTAATGTTTAGACATGTTGGTTTCTACCTACTATATTCTAATCACAGCCTATTCAATCCATTTTTTGGTACCCGATCTGATTAATTGGATATATTATTGCACAAGGGAAAAGGACCATGTTGTTGATTTGTTTCTTGCTTTATGGGATGGACTTTGGAGGTGGGACATACATGGGGATTGGTAATGTGTAACTTTTAGTGTTTATTATGTTTTATAGTATTTTATTTTTATTATATCTTTTATTAAATTTAGTTATATTCTGTCACATCAATATATTACACCTTTATTTTTTATTAGATTATTCTAAAGGATTTTATTGATGGTATTTCATTGTAATATGTTGTTTCCATTATTTCCACACAATAATATTTATTTATTATGATATTAGATTATTATAGGGTGTCGTAACTTTGTAAATAGGGTGTTTTGTCTCCCCACTAAACATATCTCACCCCCACTAATAGTTGGAATCATCTAGCATATGAGGAGTCATTCTTGAGGTCTATTTGCTAAACGATTTCATCCATGGGAGAGAGTGTCATGTCGGTGCACAAAACAAAGTAGTATCTTAGGAAACCATGTCTATTTTTTTCCTTTAATATTTTGGAAAGGTGGGAGGGAGTCTAGGATGTGTTGTGACTTGGTAATGATATTTTTCATGGGAGTATATAACCCATGTACAAGAGAAAATTTAAGTTCCTATGGGTGGATTGTTGTTCATGTTGTTTATTGTTATAGTTGATTTTACTTCACCCTGAGTAATTCGCAAGTTATGTGGTGTTATCATGTTTTGATATTATTGTTTCATGATATGCATACTTGTGTCCCGGTATGTCATGATAATTTTATGCATGACTCATTATAGGCTCAAAGGGATATATATTTACATGCATTGTTCGTGATAGGGACAAATTTATTTTCATGTGATATATACTAAACTATTGAACAATGATATATGATATCTATTATATCGTAAAAATGAAATAAATTAATAGTTATGTCATGCTAAAACACTTCTAATCCTTGTTTATAGAGACTGGGAGTAATTGTCTCTTCGTTGTTTTCACATAGAGGTTGACCTTTTTTCCAAATTTATAAAGAGTGTGTTTTTTATAGAGAAAATAAATCCTCGTCGTCTCTGATTTGAGAATCATGATTGTGGAAATTTATTGAGTATAATTTTCCTTGAATTATTTTTGGATATTGTTTAGATTATTTTTGAGATATGGCTTTGTGACATCCTATGATTCCATGGCTAGGGGTTCTTGGGATATATGTATTAAATATATTAATCATATTAGATAGTAAATGCACATAGGTTTCTTAAAAAAGTGTTATAAATTATAAATGGTGTTTTTATTACAAATATCAGGTCACCGTTGAGTGAAAAACAAGTGTTTTACCCAAGTCATGACATAACAATTATTTTAATTTTTCTGAAACATTGAACAAAATATATATATGTATTATATTATGTTAAAATTAAATTATTATTTGTATAACCCTGGAGGTCTTAGAGAGCTATTGGTGAGAGCATTGGAGGATCTACCTTAGAAGAATGAAAACCAGATTGTATATCAGATATCCGTTGGCAATGAGATTCCGAGATCTTTTTAATAACAATGAAGCATGCTCATTCTTCATCATCAATTGATCCATATCATGTTATTATATTTTTTGATGTGTTTTAATTTTCCCATTTTTGTTTCTATGTTGAAAAAGAATCAATTGACTAACAAAATGATTCGTGGTTCTTTCATTGTATAAGATGGGATTATTCATGAGATTTATTTAGAGAATTTATTTGTGATAAATTTTTATCTCTTCATTATTCATAATATTGAAAATGAATTGAGGACAATATGAACATCAACTGAGGTTCTTTTATAATGATTATTCTTGGGATTTTCTCCCTCAATTCATCATTCATCGTGGGAATTCATTTTTTTGACATGTGGTTTGACATACACCGATAAACCGATCATTGCACACCTATTTCCTAGAACAATGATTATATTTTATAGATCTAGGATCGGCATGTCATAAAGGTGTTGTAATGATGGGAGCAGTTACAGATCTAAGAATGTTGATACCCAGTTTATGTGTTCTTTGGTGTACAATGAAGAACCCCATTCATAATTCTTTCCATATGAAATTGAAGGGTCTGATAATGTCAGTCAATAATGGAATGTCTCTTTGGGACATGATTGATGATTTTATGGTGATAGGAATGCCCAGAGTAGTGAGTAGAGGACAGCCCAGAAATAGGTGTACCTGATCTAAAAATATACAGAAATAATTGATACGAGGTGTGTGACTCATAACTACATTGTGTGTGGGCCCCTCTCCATAGTTTCTAGGGTGTTCAGAGGAATATATATATCACACAACATGTGACCTTTTCAAACGGTTTGTGGTCTCCTTTGGTGATATTGACGCGTACCTTAGTGTGTACACAAACCCGAGCTGATAGTACATGGAAATGAGCACACTATTTACTCCTACATAAACACAGCTAGGATAATATGTACATGGTTAAAGGTAGGTACTGGTACATGGGTGTGAGTACATGGGTAATAGCACACTGTGTACTTCTACATGGGCATGTACATTGGCCGTTTCCACAGGTAGGATCCAGGTTTTATGGGTTATGATGTATACACATAACACATGCTATATACTCATGATGTTTGCTTGGATACCTTTCCCTCTATATCATAGACAAGTATTTTTAGGGTGTATTCCTCATACCCTTTCTCTGAGGGTTGCTATGGAATTGCCTCCTACACATAAGACAATGACCACTTCAGTATGACCTATTGGATAGATTTTTTGGAATACTTCCTTGAGTCCCGACATGAGATCCTCTATTCATCTTCATTCCCTTTATAGAGTTCTTGGAATGTTCATGAACAATAGTACATTGTTTCGATCCTCTACTGAGTATTATAATTTGTATTAAGTTTTAGTTATACACCATGACCTTTGGTGTGATCAACATCTATGTATTGTATCGTGTCAGATGAAATTAGTGTTATCATGCTTGTGGAGTCTGTTTTAATGGATGAGGGATATGTGGAACCTTCGATCTCATATCCAAGTCTAGCATTATGATTATGAAATATAGTTAGACCATGTGTCTTTGTTGAGTATATCTAGATATTCTTGTTATATATATTATAGACATACACATTTGTAGAGTTTATTGTTTTTTATTTTTTGTATAAATTGTTGTTTATGGGTGTCCTGCATGGTATTGTTATACTCACACATGCACAGTCTCTGCCTACACATGTCACGTCTTTGGTTGATGATAAAAATTTCGACAGAGTCCTAGATGAACCTAGAATATATGGTTATTAGTGTGGCCAAACAGACCTACATTTGTTTTTATAGTATCATGAAAGTTGTCTATGTCATTAATTTTGGGATGTTCTTTTTTTCAGACACTTCATGGTGTGATTGTATTTTTCCCAATTTATATTCAATTACATCCCTTCATACTATAGTTCTGGGATTTAGTTTTATGCATTCCTGGTTGTTTAGTGGTTTTTACATTTTAGCATTGTATGGGATTAGATATGTGTGTTTGTTTACAAATACTTATGCTAAGGCCTCACATGTTAGTGATATTCTTACTAGGCTCAAGTTACCCACCCCCAAACATACTGAATTCATTCTTGGAGAGTCATGACATGGGCCCCTTTAAGAACTGGTCATGACAGAGTGGTATCAAAGGAGTCAGTTATACCTTAGGATTGGAGTTTGTGAGATTGGTTTGGGTAAACAGTGTTATGTTTTTCATGTACGACTATCAATATAGGGACCCTAGTATTGGTTTGGTGGCCAACATATCCATAAACCATGACACTGATCACCTATTATTCAACTTGGTAAATGAGAAAATTACTTTCTGAAAAAAATGGTACATGCAATATATAATAATGGGCTTTGGTTTCCCCTTACTTCTTAGATTAACTCTCCAAAATTACTCCAAGACCAATGTAAATCTTGTTTACTTTGAGGATGCATATTCAACATATTCTAGATAGGATATAGTGTCAGGATCCTGAGGAAAATCCCCTCAGTGATGAGGGTTTGATATTGGGACCAGTTCCAGAGATGTTACATCCAGGCGGTAAACTTGGTATACCACAACCTATAGAGAAGCATATGGTGCCCACATTACTAATGGATGAGGTGTTCATGATAAGGAAATGTCATGAGATTCAGTAAAATAGACCCCTAAATTTCCAACATGAGCCAATCCCACAAGCAACTAAGGACTGGTTTGAGGCAGTGATGTGAGTTTTCAGTCTGGACAATCCACCATTAGATCTGATGATGGTCCTAGCAGTGAGCCTTGTTCATGTCTTATCTGGATACTTATGGGGTTTAGTGACCCAATCGCACAATGAGGAAACTCTAGCATATTAAGAGTATGAGAGCATTATAATATAGTTGTTCTCTATATCTATGCTAAGTGATGTACGTATACAAGAGCTTCTGTAGCTCTGGTAGAGAAGAACGATTGTATTTGAGTATTCATCAAAGATTACCAACCTCTCTCGATACTCGATGGATATGGTTCCAGACTAGTTATTTTAGAATCATTCCATCAAGTAAGGAATTTTTAGATACATTCAATCCATTATTATACCTCAATGAATTCCAAATTATTTTGGGGTGCTAGAGTGAGAATTAGTGGTTGAGAGTTTCTTGGATGAGTACTCAAAACCAATGGTTGTCGGTAGTGGGAAAGTAAGAGATGAGAACTTAGTAGTTGGGAGTTGATGTCATTCTCAAGGACCGTGACATGAGAGACATTTTAGGAGGAGGTATTAGGATAGAAGGTCATCTGTTCAAGGATGGATGATTGTTCCAGTCATCCCCAGGAGAGGTGGTGCTACTCTTGTGACGGTGGGGGTACATTTTTCTAGAGATTGTCTCACCTACCATACATTTGACTGGGAGACCATATATAGTACAAAGAGGCATTGTAAATGGTAGGAGTATATAGGTTCATATGGTAAATTACATCAAAAATGAGCTTGGATAGTATAAGGAGGTGGAAAATTCTTCGAATTATTACTACCACCACCCACAGGTAATCCATTCTAGGATCAGGGAGCAGGGGGGATAGTGGAGGGGTAGTTGCTGGTAGTTTAGGTTTATGACCTAGAGTATCTGGGAATTATTTTAATTATGATATTTTTTCTTTCTACCATATATACAGTTTTTATAGGAATTGTTGCATGTCATTCCATTCATTCCACATCTATAGTTCGAGACATAGAGATTCTAGTTGAGCCCTTAGTTCATTGTTTGCACACATAAACTCCTACTAGAGATGAATTAGTGATCAAATGATTTCTAAAAAAGTGTTCCCTAACTCTTAGAGGTGATATTTTCTATTTGGATCTCTTTGTAGAAAAAATGAACCCTTATTTCATCATCTGAGGTATAGATTGATGATCTGTTGTTCATAACCATATGGACTATTTTAGGTGGAGGATGTGGTGTGTCTGCAATGACGGATCTAGTTTTTTATTTTTTGGTGGTAAGGAAACCAAGGAACCATAGGTTTGAATCATGAATAAGTGGGTGATTATGAATACACATCATTTATCTAGCATGATTCATGGTGTAGTAGATGTTATGTGTTTCCAGTTTCCATTAGTGGTGTCGGAGTTGGAGGACGTCTTTCCCAAATATGTTCGAGGCTTACCTCCCCATAAAGAGATAAACTTATTCATTGATCTAAACTATGGGAAGCAAGCAATATCTATGTTAGAATATCAGATCGTTCCTACTGAGCTTTGTGAGCTGAGGGTGATGTTGGGAGACTTTTAGAGGAAGGGATCTATTAAACACTATGTTTCATCGAGGGTAGCTCCAGTTTTGTTCTCTAAGAATGAGTATGGGATCTGGAGGCTGTGTGTGGACAACTAGAAATTGAACTAGGTGAATATGAAGAAAAAGTATCTATTTCCAATGAATGATGTCTTTTTTTATCATTAAATATGGGAATAATTTTTCTCTAAGGGTGACCTTAGTTCTAGTTATCATTAGTTGTAAGTACAGGTTGATGATATAAAAAAGTCAGCTTTAAGATTTCTCTATTGTCACTAGGAGTACATGGTGATGCTAATATACATCACAAACACCATTGAAGTTGTCCTTTGACTCCTTAACTGGATCATTAATTCCTTTTAAGAATGGTTCATGGAAGTCTTCATTGAATATATCCTTGTCAAATCGGTTCTTGATAAGGAGAACTTGAGACACTTGAGGATGGTTTTTGACATTCTCTGAGAGAACCAAGTTATGGTATGCTTTTAGACAATCATTTAATGAATCATGATGTCCATTTATAGGGACATTTTATCTTAGAAAATTGAGTGGTACTAGGCTTGTCCATGGTCGAGGCAGTGTTACCTCAGGTACTTTCCAAGAGAATGAGTGAGGTGTGAAGCTTCCATGGGTTTTAAGGCTATTATTAGATATTCACACCTAATTTCCACAAGATATCAGCACTTTTGATAGGTTTTACACAATATGGGAAACCATTCATGTTGATAGAGAGGTACCCAACATATTTTAAAGAGTTTAGGATTGAATTAATGATCACTCCCATCTTGATATTTCCAAAGGAGTTTGTCGCGTATGTAGTGTTCTATGATGGATCAAGAACTGGGATTTCATTTGTTATGATGAAGAGCTATGAGGTGATTGTCAATGGTTCATGTTAGTTTATACTACATGACTAGAATTAAATAACCCATTATCTTGAATTAGATTTGGTATTCCTTGCACAGAATATGTGGTGACACTACCTGATGGGTGAACAATATCTCATTTATTCCAATTACTAGAGTCTCAAGAATATTTTATCTTAGAAGGATCATAACCTGATATTGTGGTAATTGCTATAGTTCCTCCAAGATTATAACATAATAATTATCTATTTTTATAGATAAGGGAACAAGGTAACATATTATCTTAGTATGAGAACTTGTTCATAGTTGTTAAATGAGGCATTGGTGAACTTTTCCCCATTGTAGTTATCCATTATGGATGGAGATAGAGTCACATAACTCCAATAGATGGTTGTTACCCCTCAACTATTATAGTAATTTAGAGAGTCAAAACTTAGGGATGTCAACTATGAGACCCTACATACTCAAATATCAACTAGACATTCTCTGGAAAGGTTTTTTAATGATGGGGATCATGTCATTCTTTTCAGAGGATTCATGATGGTAACAGCTTTTTTATGGGAGGAGGTTTCGAGAGAGAGATATATATATTTTTTCATAGTGATTCCATATGTAGAATATATATATATATATACCAGGACCTCCAATATCATTTCTTGTGTCTAGGGATGATGTAGGGATTTTCATATTTTGACTCCTAATGCCTTACTTGTCAACAAGTGAAGGCTGGTCACCAAGTTCCAATTGATTTAGTTTAATCCTTTTAGGTTCTAGAACGAAAGTGGAATGGAATATATAAGGAATTAGTGATTGTATTAAAATTTATTTTCATGGGACATGATGCCATTTGGTTATCATAGACCTACTCACAATTATGGCCCACTTCTTATACATTCTGGAGAAAATTTCAGTAGATATCTCGGGATGCCACTATGTGCAATACATAGTTTGTGTTCGTACATTTTCCTCAAAGATGATTTTAAAATGCAATTATAAATTAATATCTCATTTATGTATGGGATTTTAGGGGGATTTCAGGAAAATGTTATGCTTTAGTATAACATTTCTCTCCCACATTAATAGTTAGATTGGGATGATCAATTTGTTTCTCACAGACATTCTACGGGTTTTCAAGTTGGACTTTTGACGTATTTGTGTGGATCACCTACCATTGGTGTATTTTACATACAATAAAATCTATCATTCCATCATTGGTATTGAACCATTCGAGGACTTGTACGGGTGCCATTGTATAACACTTGTTTTTTGGGATGACCAAGGAGAGTCCGCAATAATGGGCCTAGGGTTGGTGTGAGCTACTATAGAGAAGGTGTAGATCATACAAGGGTGGAATAAGACTCCACAAGTTCTCCGTTACTATTATTTGGATAGATGGTGGAGGGATTTGTATTTCAAATAGGGAGGCCATGCTTTCCTATGGGTTTCACCTCGATGTGGATTATAGAGATTTCATCATAGAAACATGTTATCTATGAAATTCATTGGCCCTTTATAGAAACTGTGTAGAGTTGGTGTGGTGGAATACCACACAGCTTTGCCACTGCAGTTAGATCGGTTCTAGGACTTCTTCCATGTGTCTCATTTGAGGAGTTACATGCATGACCGATCACACGTTATTGACTGGGGAAACCATGAAATTGAGGATATATCTACATTTCCTGAGTACCTGGTAGAGATTTAGGATTATAAAGATAGGATCCTTTTTGGGTGAGTGATTACTTTATTGCATTCCAGGATAAAGCATGAGAATCTCCTCAATAGCACATAGGATAGAGAGGATCAGGTTCATATTCAGTATCAACATCTCTTTGGGTGGACACTTATTTTGTCTTTTCACAGACATATATCCAAAGGTTAGTGGGAATGTAATGAATAAATTTTTCTATGTATCATTTTTGGATATTGTATGAATTATATTAGAGACTAGGGGATGATATGGAATGTGATTCTCTGGCTTAAGGTTCCCGAAATAAATTATTGAAATATATCAAATATATTTAAAAATATGTGGGAGTAGTTTTTTAAAAAGAGTAATCACATCTAAATAAGGGCATACATCATAAATCTAAGGGAACAATTGAGTTAAAAATGTATTTTTCACCCTAGAGGAGGCATACAATTTTTCATCATGGGGAATTTGTGTAATAAGTCTATGCAGGAGTGAAATGAATATAATAATTAAATAAAATATTTTATTTCAATTTCATTTACAGAGTAACTAAATTGTTTTTTAGTAGAATTTTATGGTGAAATTATAGGGTTATCCATGTAAAAATTGAGCCTTTAGATAGCCATTAGAGAGATCATTGGAGGATCTATCTCAAGAGAATAAGAACCAGATCACAGATCCATGATTATTGGGTAATGGAATTCCAAGATCTCATTAATGATAATGACACTGGCTTGTTCTTCATCAATGATTGTTCCCGATCAAGGTATGATGTTTTTTAATTTCGGTTTCCTTCACCAATAGAGTTTCTATAATGAACATGAATCAATTAAACAACTGATTGAATTGTGGACCAGTCATTTTGTAGGATGGAATTATTTTGGTGATTTATTTGGAAAATTTATTTTTAAGAAATTTTTATCACTTCATTTTTCATTATAACGGTAATGAATCTAGGGCATCATGAACATCGACCATGGTTAGTTCCTTGTGAATATTATTTTTATTTTATCCCCTAAATATTTTTTCATCATTGGTGTTCATGGTTTTGCGATGGTTTGATAACATAGGGAAAACACTATTTTGAAACCGTTTCATGGTGGAATGATTGGATATTTTATATCTTGGAGTGACATGATATAATGATGGTGCAATGATTGGAGCAGTATTGGATTGAATGATGTAGATGTAACATTAAATTTTTACTCATCGCGCAATAAAGAACTCCATTTGAGGTGTTTTCTAAATTAAATCGAAGGGCCATATTATATCAATTGATAATTTCAACACTCATTATGAAAATATTCACAATTTCATGGTGAGAAGAATGACTATAATGGTGGATAGAGGGGTCTCAAGTGACACAAAAACCATATCTAAGAATCTGAAAAATTCATAGATATATGGTGTGTTATTCATAGATAAACTATGTTTGGGCCCTCTCAGTAGTGTCTATATTTTCAAGAGGAAGATAAGTATCACACAACATGTGACCTCATCACATGGTTTGTGGTCCACTCTGGTAAGCCCAGTGTGTACCTCGAAGTGTACACATACATTGGATTGGAGTACACGACCTTAGTTACACCCTGAACTCTTACCCAAACATGGCCAGGCTTGTTTGTACCCATACTAATTCATGTACTTGTACATAGGAGGAAGTACATGGTTAGAAACACACCTTTTACTTCTACACTGACATGAACATATACACTAATATGACATGTTTACAGGGGTCGGAAAAAAGATCATTCAGACATGATGTGTACCCCTACAACATAACATGTACTCCCTTGATATTTTCTTGGAGTATTTTTTCTCTAAATCTTTGAAATGTTTCATTAGGGTGTGTTTCCCATATCTATTCCCTGATATTTGGCATGGAGTCATCTCCAATACATTGTATAGTGATCCCTTCAGTTGCACTTCTTTGATATAGTTGTTGGAATAATTTTGGGTGGATTAGAGTGAGATCCATTATTCATATTTATTTCCCTTGGTAGTGTTCATGGTATCATTGTTACCAATACTACTAGTGCGCTAACCCCCTATTTAACATGTTAATCCATATTGAGTTTTTTGGTATACCCCATTGGCCTTGGGTGTGATCCCCACATTTGTATTGTATCTTTTCTAATTTCATCAATGTTATTAAACTCAAGGGGTGTGTTCTCCAATACTATTTCTATATGAAACCATCATGCTGCAATCCTAGGATAGCATTATGGGTGTGAATTACCTTTATACATTGTGTCATTGTTTAGTATATAAGGATATTCATATTATATGTGTTAAAAACATATAAATTTTTAGAGTTGATGTTCTTCCATTTTTGTATGCTTTATGGTTTTGGGGTGTCCTAATGGGTTTTTTTATACTCAACCACACATGAGATTTTCCCACATGTGTCACGTCTTGTGAAAAAGATCATCCTTTTGACAATGTCCTAAATGGACCAGTACAAGATGGTTCATTGTGAGACTCAATAGAAAGATGGTGTTTCTGTGTTATCTTTATAGGAGTCCCTATCTTTTCAGGTTGGAATTTATTTTATACACTTTGTGGTGGTATTTAATTTTTTCTTATTTATTTTACTTTACTTCATCACGTACTTTGGTTGTGGGATTTAGATATATGTATGTATAGTTGTTTAGTTTATTTTACATTTTAGTGTATTATGGGTTTAAATATGTGTTCATGTGTATAGGTATATAGGATAAGGCCTAACATTTTAGATACATGCCTAATAGATGCTACTCATTCGCCCGTAACATTTTGGAGGTGGGATTGGGGAGTCATGTAACATGCCTTTTTTATGGGTCATGATAGGAAACCAGCATGCTCTAAAAACATTTTAACCAGATATTCATATAGAGCCTGAGAATCAAAAAGATCTTTAGTTTCATGGAAACTTATTGAGTGTCATTAGAACCATGGAAAGAGAGACTATTCAAATAGTTCCTTTGATGCCTGAGCTGACTACATGGTTCCATCTATTTTATCCTCTTATATTTTCAGGGTATAAAGGCACTCAAAAATCATAGTTCTAGATTGATTCCATCCAGATGAAATTTTAGAATCTTGAGACACCTATAGATTTCAGGTAGAATCATGCTTCAAATATGCTTCATGGACCAGCCAGGCATTGGGGGGACATTTCGGGTTAGGTATAAAGGAATGAAGAGTTTTTTGGAAGGAATTTGAGACTAATTTTTTAATTATTTTCTATCCCAATTTATTGAGGGACGATAAGTCTCGAGTGTTCATGCACCAGAAACCGGAGGGCGTGTTATTGTTGGAACATGCTAAAGGTTTCACGAACCTACAATGAATTTCCCCATATTTGGAAGCTGATGATTTCTTGAGGGAATTAATTACTTAGGATGATCATTTCTGTGAGATAATATCATTGGTAAGTGGGGGTTTTCTATGTAGTTTAGAAGATGTGATGAGTTAGGAACTAATCATGGAAGGGAATCTAAGAGAGGCCCCAAGAAGCGGACATGAAATTTCTGTCAAGAAAACTGTGAACACTTATTCAAGTATAATGAATCATTGTAATGCTATTATTTAAGAAGGAAATTTTGATCAGAGAATTCAAGGTGACATGCCACTATCTCAAGATCATGTTCCATTCTAGTGTTATTCGTGTGTAATGATGGGCCAAATGTCGCCCCAATGTCCATACCCAATAATGCAATGTATGTTTGGATGACATATGGGACACCTAAAGATGTTTTTTGGACATAAAATAGTAGATAAGTGGTAGGGGAATTGGACATGCACCTAATACATAGAACTAATCGTCTACTTCATAGCAGATAGGTAACTGGAGTTCTACAGGATGTTCTTGTCCTGAAATGGGATTTGGTACCCCAATGTAGAAATGGTTGAACCAGGTAGAGTGTATATCTCAGAGGATTCAAGTTGGAGACCAAGGTATATTGGATGGTGTGATGCATTTCATGAAGACTACTCTGACTATAGTGGTTTCAAGACCATAGACTATAAGATATAAGATTCATGCATCATCAACCCCTTCTTGTGTTTTGTTATATAAGACATCATCACATTCCTTTTAATTTTATCTTTATCTAAATGTTTTGGGATAGGATTTGGAAATCATGGATGGGGTTTTGACCCTCAAAACACCATTGGGAGTGCGGTTTGTGAATTTCAAATGTTACATGGAATGTTCTTTAGTGATTGGTGGTTACCATTTCATTTGGGAACTATTCATGTTGAAAATGGAAGTCTTTGATTTGATTCGTTTATGGATTAATGAGTTCTATATCAAGACAATATAAATTGTTGTTAGAGGTGAGATACCTATTTATATCCTAATTTAGGAATCTTTTCTCACTAAGGTGAGTGAGATCTTTAGGGAGGTCGGGTAGGACGAATTCTGTACAGAATGGATTTTCTCATGGAATAAATAGAAAGCAATATTCTATATTATGGGGGGATACAACAATATTCATTACCACTATTGGTAGAAAATTTTCTTAATTTAATTTCAAATGTGTTCTATGTATTATCACATGAGCGATTGATTGATTTCATGATCAATTTGGTGTTGGGAGCAAATCCAGTATCTATCCCACCTTGTAGAATATAACCAATAAAAAAAACCAAGAGTTGAAAGTCTTGTTGGAAAATTTGTAATAGAATAGTTTCATACATCATATTAAATATTCTAGGTTTTATCAATTTTTTATTTACAAGAAGTCTGATGGTACATTTCCCTTTTTTGTGTATTATCAGATATTTAACCTAGTGAAGATGAAGAATTGGTATCCCCTTCCATGCAATAGAAATCTTTTTTATTATCTAAGAGGTTACAAGATCATCTAAAAAAATTATTTGATATTGGTATACCATAATATGAGGAAGAGACTAAAAAAACCTCAAACTAATTTTTTTAGAAGTTATAGCTTGTATGAGTTTATTGTGTTTCAGTTTGGATTGACCAATGAACTAGAAATATTCATGGCCTTGATGAATAGGATATTTCAACTTTTTCTGCATCTTTTTTTGTTATTTTTTAAAATTATATATTAGTGTAGTCATGATAACTATAAAATCATTCCCAACAACGTTACATATTCCAAAGTACATTGAGAGAGCCCCAACTTTAAACTAAGCTAACTGAAAGTAGTTTTTTGATTGATAAAGTTCACTTCCTAGGTCAGTTCATCTTATTGGTAGGACTGGCAGTGGAGGTAGAGAAATTTTTACTCTCATAATAATTGGATCAGCCCAAAAATGTATTCAAAATTCAGAGATATTTTCAATCAAAGGTTATTATCAGTTCTTTATCAAAGACCTTTCCCGTTTGGCCGCACCGATGTTATGGATGACCATGAAATGGGTGAATTTTTATCCATCAGATGCTTGTGGGAGATATTTTAATGGGATTAAATGTAGGATTAACTTATCACCAATCCTCTATTTAATTTTATAGAGTAAATAATATACAATTTATTATTATGCATCTGGATTTGTACTTCGAGAAGTTCTAATATAGGATGATCTTGTGGTTTCTTATGGATCTGGAAAGGTGAGACCTCATTAGTGTAATTATCCTATACATGAATTAGAGTTAGTGTCAGTGGTAAATGACCATACATGATGGAATAATTATCCCATAGTTGAATTGTTTTTGTTATACACGGACCACAAGTTCCTTAGGAACACCTTTTATTTGGGAGATTTTGTCCTTCAGCAGAGGAGGTGGGTCGAGTATCAATAGTCATTCGACATCGAATTCACTAATAATCCATGAAAGGGATTTTGTTTCCAATTCATTAAGCCAAAATTTGTTTAAGGAAGATGTAATTGTGACTTATAATGATTGGTTGGTATAATACCTCATTATAGAATGACATCTATATATTTATGAGTCTTAGGGATGATTAGCTATGACTTGAACATCTTTTATACCTGTTATTTTAGGCCTGATTAAGACTGAGAAGTTATATAATATGGGGCCTTAAATATAAGAGAAAATATATATGGTGGGGATGAAACATTAGGTTGGAATCTTGGTTTTGGAAGTTCTCTTCTTTTATATGGATGATTATGGTTTCCTATAGGCTTGCGTGAGGAGATGGTGACATAGTTCCAGGCTTCGTGATTAGCGGTGAATCTTGGTACGATAGAGATGTTTCATGATCACTATAGAAAGTACTGGTGGTCATGAATGAAGAATGAAATATTAGGCTTTGTTTCCAGATGTCTCACTTTTCATTAGATGAAATCTGAGCATTACATTCCTTCTAGGATATAGAAGCCTTTTCCTATTCCTATGTGGAAAAGGGATGTTGTCACTATAGATTTTATAATAGGACTACCTAGGAAAACACCTACCAATGATGTGTATGGGTGATTTTGGATTGACTAAAAATGGTAGCCCACTTGTTACCAATTTTAGAGACCATTAAATTAGATTATCTGTGTATTATTTATGTTCATGAGATAGTTCACCTTCACAATGTTATGAGGTTTATCATTTTTTATAGATAAAATTATTTCACTAAATTTTTTAGAAAAGGTATTTAGATAGATCTGGTATCATAGTTAATTATAAGTATTTCCTATCATCCTCAGACTCACCATTAATCTGAGATGATTATTCATTATCTGGATGATATATTACAACCCAACGCATTGGATTTATGTAGTTATTGGGAGAATTATAATGCACTCACGAAGTTTTCATATAATAAAAACGTCCAAGAATCTATCCAAAGATAAACCTTAAATTAATTGTATTACATGACATTAAATTCTCATCTTATCTAGTTGGAGGCTTGTGAGTAATTTCTTATTAGGCCTCATCCCATGAAAAGATGTCAGAGCTTATTCAGTTGATCAGACAGTTCTTTGTAAACATGCATAGTAGGAAGAAATATTTTGATGACCATCGAATATTACGTATGGAGTTTGAGGTCGGTTGTCATGTTTTACATCTAGTGCCTTCATATTTGGGGTAGATATGTATCTGGAAAGGGGTAATTCTAGCACTTATGTTTTTAGGTCATTTTAGATAGTAGATATGGTCATTCCAGTGGCATACCCCTTCCATAGCACTACAGATCCCTGCATGATGTGTTCAATGTTCCATAGATTTAGATATTTTATCTAGACTAATCTCATGTGATAATCATAGAAGATGTAAATATTATGGTTGATGTGTCCTTTGAGGATCATCCTATATGTTCTTCAGACCATATTCGTATGTATTTCTAGGGTAGGGAGATTCATTTGATTCAAGTTCATTGCAACCATGGGAATGTTTTAGAGGAAATATGGGAGATAGAATCTGATATGAGACCATAATGGATAGATTTTTTTACTAGGACCCCATAATGATTCTTTTAGTAGATCGAGGATGGGATCTTATATGGCGGGGAGGTTGTAAGATCCCTTCTTTTTTCACGTACATCCCTTTTTGATATTTTCATTTGTGATTTGGTGGGCGTGTATTTTTCGTTGATGGAGATCCTTTGCTGGGAGAAATGAATTAATGTCCCAAGATTTATGGCTGTTTGAATTAATGGAGTTTGGGTATAAATGGATCAACTGCTATGTGGTGTTTTTTGTATGTTGAGAAATATTTATTGGGTTTGGGTTGTTTTTATAAATAAAATGGTCCTAAAACCGATTTAAGATCATTTAACAACATGTAAATGGATAAAATATCATTTAATGTTCATTAAATTTTAATACTCAGCTGAGGTAATGTATTTTTGGTGTATCTCATTAATAATTATTACACAATGTGTAACTGTATTACATGAACTATAATTCCTCAACCTATAGTTTTAAATTATTACATGTGTTGGAATTTTATTTCTAACTCACCTACTACTTCCCTCTCTTGACCTTAGGGAACCTTCTAGGATTTTTTTGAATAATCTTTATCGATTTCATACATCACTATAATGCATCTAATCCTAGGTAAGTGGGTTTGGTTCATTTTACCCTTCTCTCCCTTAATTCTCTAGATGTTGGGGTGTAATCATCTAAACATGTGCATTTTTGGTTTTAATCTTGATTTATTTGGATCTAGGACACATCATCTTATCATCCGCACATTTCTCCTCATGGTAATCTTCAATTAGAAGCATTATTTGATCACCACTTAATGGTAGGATATACCAACCATACACTTATGGTTTGATAATTGTCATGTATATGAAATATTTCAAATTTCTCCAATACATGTGAACATCAATTTATTTAATGATTAGTTGGATTATTATGCTGAGTCATTTAGGATCTTATTGGTTTTTATCCACGATTTTATCTACTATTTATGTGAGAAAGCATTCGATTATAATGTAAATGGTTATTGTTATAAAGTGTGTTTAGAATGAAAGGGGTTTTGGGTAATTTATTGACAGAGTTTCACCATGGGTTGGCTTGTTTATTGTGCTAAATAGAATGATTATTGGTTGTCATGAATTAATATATGAAATCTATAATATAAATATAAATGGTAATTTTCATAATTAAACATTTTTAATGTTATATTTTAATATCCTTATTTTATGAAATTTATTGTGAGAAATGTTGAAATGATTATATAGCAATCTTTTCTCAAATAAATGCTGAAATAATTATATACGAGGCATGGAATTAAGAAATGATAAAATGCTTATGTTACGAGCTATACCAAATGAATCATGATGAAAATTTTATATATAGGGCTTGGTCCTGATAAATGTTAAAATAATTATATACTAATATCAGACCTGATTAAATTTTGTAATGCTTATATAGGGGTTTTCACCCAAACTTGTTTTATTTTTACCTTTGATACATGGTTATTTTTCTACATAATTATATGGTTATGTGGGCATTATAGTGAAGCAAACAAATAGATAATTCAGCATGGAAATGAGGTAGGTATTGTTTTACCATGGTTATATCATAATGTTTTCATGGTTATGAGATATGATCAATGATATCCTAGCAAGGTGCTGAATCATATTAATGTGGTATTAATTTAATTTCTAAATTAATTAATACACCTATTATTGTATTATTACATACACTGGTAATCATACTAGTTATGTTTATACAAGGTGGTGTTTACCTACTCAGTTATACTCGCACACTATTTAGGTATCCATAAGATACCTGAGCATATTACTTTGATGGAGGATTGGATAAGGGTGATGGACCATGATTTTTATTGCTTTCTTACTGGATGGGCTGGAGTTTGGAGATGGGATTGACATGGGGTTCGAGACTTGGGTATTTTTCATCTTTATTAAATTTTTTAGTCTTTTATCGGTATCATTTTGTTCTAGACAAGTAGTCACATTCAACCATGTAATTACATTATTCATCTATCATTTATTGGATTATTATGTTGGATTTTATTAATGGTATTATTTTTTGTATTGTATATATTATTTACGCACTCTAATATATATTTATTATGTTATTTGACTATTCCTCTATGTTTTAACACTCTAAAAGGGGGTATAGTCTCCCCAATAAACATATCACACCCCTACTGCTAGTAGTCAACCTTTGACATATAGGGAGGTCCACTTAAGGTCTTGTAACTAACCTTTTTTGGCCATGTGAGAGAGTACCAAATCAGAGGACATCAAAAAACTATAACAATTAATATATATAGAGAAAACTTTATGGAATATTGTGTATAAATCTATTCCATTTTTTTATTTTAGGGATATTGAAATTTTTTATACTGGTTATTTCACTATAGATGTTTTTTGATTACAAATACATGTTGATTATGTATTATTTCACCATCCTCCATAATTATATAGATGGATTTTCACCAATATATTCCATTTATTCCTTATGTTATTATCCCTATATGGGTGATTATTAATTCCTGATGAAATTTGATTATAAATTTTATTGATATCTATATCATTCATTAGATGAATGTGTTGAACTTAATAAAGTGATGGGTAGGGCCATATATTATATATATCTATGATGAATAGATCAGTCTCATGAGAAAAAAAAATGAATGGTTATTTTAGATAATGAATAAACTGGAAAAAATATTTAATAATCATAGGGCCTTGACGGTAAGATAATATTCCAAAGATCAATATTTCTTAATATAGGGATTGTAATAAGTTATTTTAAATTATTAATTTCATCACTAAGGAACCAATTATTGTGAACCATGCATTTATTTATTGATATGTAAACCTTGGATATATAATAATTAAATTTTACTTTGATTATGGAATTATATAAAGAATTTATTAATTAAATATAATTTATAATCATCTTATTTTCTCATATGATACTTGGTTGTTATAACCTATGTTTACACTTATTGAGAATTTTATCTCGCCAATTCTTATGTTTCCATTTCCCCATGCAATGATGAAATGTATTATACTCGGTATGTATAACAAAATATCCTATTTGGAGATGTTTTTTTTAATTTTTTTAATACTTATTAAATATTATTTAGGTCCATAGATAGATCAAAAAAATTCCCATTGATGAGATATACATGGACTTGTTAGTTAAATGTCCATAAAAAAATAAATAAAACTCTTAACATAAATCTTCCCTAAATTTTATGTGACACAATAATTGTTTACAATATTATAATTATTCTTTGTCAAAAGTGGGTCTCTATAGTTACTTTCATAATCAAATAGAAAATAAGGTGTCTTTCCACACCTGATTCAATGAGTATAATTCTAGGGAATCGTCATTGATATTAACATTTGGTTTAGAAGGCATTAGACATTATGATATCATCGGTAGAGGATAATTTATGTGTTCTAAATTCCATAATGGGTTGATAAGTTAAGGTGAATATTGGATTCAAAGGTATAGATAAACTAATAGTTTTGACGAGGTAATCATAAATATTTTAGGGATTATGATAAGGGAAAATTAATGGAAAAAATAGGGATAAGACTATGGGATAAGTCTATATATAAGGTAATAAAATGATTTTTTGGTAAAGTTCAAATTGTATGGTTATCTAGGAAATTATTTTCATGTATACATACTGAAAAGTGGATGTTGTTTTGGTATGTATTCACATAGGGTTAATCACCATGAAAAATGTAAGTTGAGTATCACCTCAATCGTCAATAAAATGTATTACGAGTGGTCCTCAGACAATATACCATCCTAGAAACTCTTAGGGGATAAGATTTTGTTAATAAAACTCTAATTTCATTCTATTTTGAAGAATATATTATTTTATTGAATTTGGATATGTAATATGATAGGAAAAAACCAAAATAATAATATATTACAATGATAGTGTTTTTTTGGAAAAAAAATATATTACAAAAATCTCAAAGAGTAAGGAATAATGAGGTCTAAGTTTTTTATTTAGTTACCGCAAAAAATATATATTAGGGTGTTCATCACCCATTTTTTTCCTAATTTTGGTATTATTAATGGTTATTCCTACAAGAAACCAAGTTGAAAATGTATCAACTAGATAATATAAATATTTTCCCAATTAGAAACCTAACAAGATAATAAATTGATTGAGAAAGTATTTGATTATGAAAAAATGGTTATAAAAAATTATAAATTAAAATGTGAACATAGTTGAACCTCCAATAAAACCAAATTACTTACAGGTGGTGCCTCATGGATGTTATGGTGATAATTATAATTAAGGAAATAAGATTAAATTTCCTATATTTCATTATTGTGTGAAGAAACAAATTGAGGATAGGTGGAAAGTAATTTGAATTCCATATAATGTGAATATTAATTACATAAATCTCTTGTGTGAAAGGGAAAGAGATAAGATTTTAAAATATGATTCATCAATTCTAGGTGAATTGGGAACTATGAGAATCAATCCACTAATCAATTTGACAATAGAGGAAAATATTCACCCAGAACTACCTAGACTCTAGGAATAAGGATGTGCCTATGTATACATATATTGAAGTGGATAGTGAATCATCACTCTATATTTTCTAATTAATTTTTACATGTAATCTCTCACTAACTATTGGATATTGAGTTATAAATAAAAAAATTTGATATGATTTTTATAAATATATTCTCTATGTAATGTGGGAGTTTATTTCTTATAGATCTAATTTTTCTCTTAATTTTATGTTTTATGATGAATGGATTATATACTTTTTTAAAAGAGTTTATATAAAATTTTACATTGGAAAATTACATTACATGTCCTAAATGAAACCATGATCATCAATCTATATTGACAACAAACACCATATGAAAATTTATTTTTTCATACAGGTTATGATACCCAATTATGAGTTTATTAGTATCTAGAACAGTAGTTTTATATCTCATTAAAAATTAATTTTCAAATATTTTCTAACTTGGAGATATAATTAATTTTTTCTTCAAATAGGAAATGAATTAAAAAATTTGAGGATTCATTTTATTTTTGGGGAGACGTAATACTGCAATAATAATGAGTATATATTTTATTTTAATTATAAAAGAATGTATTGAAATGATTCTTACAAACATAACACTGAACAAAATGAACCGTGGAACAATATTAAATTATTAAAGTACTTCTATGGAATCAGTAGCAAAAAATAGATATAAAAATATAAAATATATCAATAACTAATTATAAAGGAAATAATTAACACTATGGCATTGATAAATTAAATTATTGTAACTAAATAATTAATAAGCTTTATTTATACTCTAAAATGTAAATTTTTTAAAAAATTATATTTTATGTGTTTTAAGAAAATTAATATCTAACCAATAAAATATTTTGATATGATTAATATATTAACATAACATGATTATTAATTCATAGTAAATAAAAATAAAAATATTTTATATTAATAAAAATATTTTCCTATAAAAATAGTTTTCCTCATATTTTTTGAACTTAATTAAAACCGAAATTCATAAATTTTAGATTTTTAATTTATAAAAAATAGAATTTTTATTTTAATCATGTTAATATTAGATTCCAATAACTATTTTTTATTTTTCTAAAATATTTTTTTAGTCGAGTAGAGGAAAATAACATTTTTACCAAGATTGTAACATTATGAATTTATCCTTATATAAGAAATATCTAGAAGTTCATAAAAAATTATAATTGATAAAATATGTATTTAATAATTAACTCTATACATTTTTAAATAAAATTATGAATATATTAAAAAAAATTTTAAAAAGTTTTTCAATTATATAATTTCTTAAAATAAAGAAACTAATTTGGAATTTTCTATTAATTAATCACCATTTTAGTAAAATTGTGTTTTTGGATTTATATGGAAGAAATATAAAATTTATTTCACTTATATTAATCACAATTGTATCATTATCACCAATGATATTGATAAATTTATCCTACACATAAATTTAAAATATAAACATTCACTTTCTATAAAAATAACTTTTTTTACAAGTTACATGTGCTAATATTATATTTGATTTTTCTATAACATATAGATTTTATCTAATAAAATATATATTATTTTTTTAACAATTTTAAAAAAATATTTAATAAAGGCCATTCATTTTTTAGGCATTATAATAAAATTACATAGGGAAATAGTATATACCCCAGAAAAACAAAAAATAGAAAAATTGTAAATTAATTTAGTATAGGACTTAAAAAAAATGTTTAAAATTTTAATAAATAGGATGGATGAAGGATTTACAACCTTATATAACCCCCCAAGAAACTATTAACCATTATTCTATTATCATTTCATGAGAAATATATGATGTCATTTATTTAAAGAAGAAATATTTCAAAATTCCATTCTCAATACTTATAAAAGGTCACTCGCTCCAACCGTTCAATACCACTCTAAAAATTTGATCCAATTTTGAATCTATAAACTTATTAATTCACTTATAATATTATTTCTCACTATTAATCAACCAGATAAATGGTATTATCCTAATATCTCCCTTTTTAGGGATCCCTCCAAGGGAAATCCCATGTTCTTGACATAAGTAATAATTTTCCCGCATTTTCTTTCTTTTTAATATTATTTTTCATAATAGATTTTCAAAATTATGAAATTTTAATGTTAGTATTTTTTATACAATATTTTATTTGGCTATGGTAAAAACAATTAACCACAAAAAAACAACATTCCTGACTATGTACATACTATCACCTCCATGAATCATCATGTTTCGTTTTTCATTAGCACATTACATGGCTGATCACAATGAGGAATTTATTTTATAATAATTGTGTTTAAAAAAAATTATATTTTTAAATGATTAATCATATTATATATATGGTTCTATTAATAACTAAATCATTAACCATACATACATGAATAATACTTTCGTTATAAAATAATTGATTTTTATTTTTATTCTCATGATAGACTTTAATAGATTCTAATGAGAATAGGTTTAATGGTTACATATGATGACTATGAAATTATTAAGATTTTTTAATAAATATTTAATAATATTTTTGTCAATATGGGAAATATAAAACTATAGTAAATTCAACCATCTAAAAGAGCATTTAAATAGAAAAAAATGATTCCATTGTAGAATGTAGTAACATTTTATAGGTTATATTTTTCTTATAATTAGTAAAAATTATGGTATATAACACTTATAAATCTTAAATATGATCAATATTCATCTGGTATAATGATAAGACAATTGAATCACATCATAATCACACATTAATTATGGTGTGTTCTTATCTTGGTGGGCTTAACCTGAACATAAAAAATTTATGTTATGGATAAATATAGATATTTAATTTCTAGTAATAATTGACATAAATATGTTAAAATTTTATTTTATTTTATTTATTTAGTGGTAACAGTAATGTTAATCACAATAGTTAAGATTCCAATGTCCATTTTTGTAGAATAAGAAAAACGCTTTCATCATAGATTTAATATTTAAGGATCGTAACTAAAAATCCCATAGAATGAAATTATAAAAATATAAATAATTACAAAACATAAAATTCAGTTCATTTTATTATCTAAGAAAATGAAATTTTTTAGAATAAATTAGAACAACATCGTTTTTATAAAAACAGTTTAAGAAGATCGAGATTATTAACACCCAATATCAAAAATAGATAAGAACTGACTAATATAAATATATATAATAATTAAAAATGATGTTTAAAAATGGTTATAGATTTTAATAATGTACTAAAATTGGTGATTAAGGTATCCATTTTGTATTATAGGAGGTTATATTTATTTTTTCTATGATGGAATTAAGGAAATGATTTGGGTTAAATCATGTTTCTTCTATTGTGTTACAAAAAATATGGCACCATTATTTTCCAACATTTATTTGTTATACATAATTTTTAAATGGTATTTTATTTTTCATCTTCCATTTTTTCTGAAATTCTTACTTTGGACCTCAATATCAAATGATTCTTACATAAATGATTATATTTTTTGTATGGGGTTTCTTTTCTAAAATTTAATTTTAAGAGACAATTCTATACTATACACATGTTTTTACATGGAATGGTATATCTAAATACCCTTTAACATTTTGTTTCTATATCCTCTAATTATTAATTATATTTTATTTTTAATATGAAATAATTTCCTTCAATTTATTTTAAATGAAAATTTTCTAATGAGTAAGGGTTTCACTATCTTATTTTCAATTTCACGTGACATGATTAATATTGAAAAATATGTTTTTATAGTTAATTAGTTTCCATATTATATGAAATTATAATCAATATGTATGATTTATTTATATCTAAATTTCATGTTAGCCCACTCATATTATTTTAATCCTTATATGACCATTACCATAAGTGATTTTTTATCTCAATTTTTCATCATTGAGGTTTAATTCATATTCAAAAATTATTTCCCTTTTATGGTATCTATATTGGACATGGATTTCCATATAAATCATATTTTCCAATTTTATTTCTGGGGATCAAAATCCCAAAAATATCTCCCTGACTTTCTCTGACAAAATCATCATATGTTATAGGAACATTTTTTCTTTCAATTCATTTCCAATGAGAGCATTGTTTATTTAATTCATTTGATTGAAGGGAATTCACATATATTAAATAAGTTGAATTATATGTGAAATTATTGACATTATTTGAGATATATGAATGTTTAAAAATACCAAAAAGGGAAGGTTTGGGAAAATGGTTGATATGAGGGTGTGAAGTGCGGTTTTTTAACATGATAACATGGTATGGCTACTCAAACCCAGTAGTGGTAAAAAAATTAAATGTTTCTCAGACCATGGAATTAGGAAATAACCTCGAAAATAACAATAATAAATATAAATTACCTAATATAAGTACCATATGGTAACATTTTATCAACTCATAAAACCTCAATGTTTCATATCTTATCATGTTCAATATAGTGATAGATTTGATCGTAAACATGCATAAACATACCACTATAAAGAAATACTCTATAATAAAAATAGAACTTGGTAATGTGAAAACACAATTATGGTTAATAACCAATAAATTACATTTCTAATTATTATTTAGGCTAATAGTTTATGAAATCATTTTAATTTTAACAATTTTATTTAATATTTCATCCTAAAAGAAAATTTTATTATTCTAATGAAATTCTTGTCCTTGTATTAGATGGGTTTTTAATACAAAAATTAATAAATGTTATAATTTAAATTTGAAAAAATGTACATCATTTTTGAATATGTAATTTTAAAATTCTCTTTGTATGAGTTTATATGATTAATCACAAATAGATTATTTTTGGGTGAATAGTATAAAATAATGATTTTTGAAATATTTTCAATTTTATCTTTGAATAATGTAATTAAAAGGATTAGTTATATTTTTGATTTCTTTTAAATTTGAATAAATATTTTTTTCAACATGATATAAATAAGTTAATGGGAATAAATATTATACATTATTTTTGTTTAGACACATTATTATTGTTAAAAAACCTTTATTCAAAAAACAGATTTTCCCTATATTCAATAGAGTTATGTTAAAATTATTTTTCAACACCTCAAGAATTGGAATATTTTAAAATATATTTCAAAATATTAAATAATATGTTAAAGTTTTGTGATGATTCCAATTAATGTTTTTCATAAATATAAATTACCTTGGAAAAAAATATCACATCATTATATGGTCAAACAGGTTAATTAGGCATAAAACTATGAGATAAGTTTAAAAAATACTATCATAAAACATATTTAATGATTTTATTTCAACCAATATCACTTTTTATTCTAATTTGAATTTATTTAGTCCCCCTTGACAATGAAAATGAAATTTATATTAATTAAATGTTAAGAATATTTATAAAAGTGCTACCCTCTTCAACCATAGAATGACTTATCCCCTCATCATCACTCTACAGATATTGAGAACATTATATAGACCATGATCATAATAAATCCATTAATAACACTGTCCCCCACAAAATATATTTCATGGCCTCACTAAAAGACCATCCTAATAAGGTATAAGGTGAAATCCTAATGAGGTTATCAAAAGAATATGTATAACTCTTAATAGAGTTATTTCATGTATATTTATTCTTCCATAAAATTCAAAAAATATATAATCATATAGTTATAATGACCTAAATTTCTTTACAGCACAAAAATGTTTTTATGTTGATGGTATAATCCTTTCCCTTCTTCTATCCATCCAATAATGAAAATGAAAATATCTATCATGTGTATGTGTGGATTATTGCCTCTGTGATCATCGTTTTTTTTTTTTCATCGTTACCTTTCAAGGATAGAAACATTATATGAATAAATATTATATTAATTATATAATTATTATTCTTGTAATTTAAAACATTATTCACCTATCTTCCAATAAGTTAAAATAAAAACATTCCTTGTTCGTATATGCAGACTTCCACCTCCATGAGTGACATATTTCGTCTTTCACCACCACCTCACACAGTAAGCTAATATTATGGATTTAATAAAAATATCTGATAATTGTGACATATTTATGAATATGGAGAGATATATTATCATACACTATAATTATCTCCCATACTTTGAAAACTGGAAATGTCATTCGTGTGTGCATTTGGACTAACGCCTTAATGAAATGAAATAAATCACTTTTCCTAATCAAATGACATGGTTGTTTATAAATTTATTTCTAATGTTTAAATATGGTTTTTAAGGAATTATTAATATTATGGAGATTATGTACAACTAATTCATTTTATAATACTGAACCTAAAAAATTCTTTTTTAGATTATGAATTGAACATCCTCAAAACATCTGACATTAAATTAAATGAATAATTAACAAGATGATAATAAATGAAATAATTCAAATAATACCAAAATAATGAAAATTAAAGAGTTTCATAATAATGATAATAATTGATATAATTTTATTATTATAGATCACAAACTTTGTATGTGGTGAGTCAAGACTCTAGTTAATGGGTATTTTTCATTTAACCTTTTCTTAAAATGTTTTAATGTTTTCCCATACAAATACCTCTATCACACATTAATTTTCTTTTAAATATTCAAAATATTCTCCCCTTTATACTAAAATGATTTATTATTTCCACTTCAACTATCATTAATTTTCATTGATATGGTTTTAAATAATGAATTTTTAAAATTTTTCCCTTGTGGGTTCTTTTTAAGGTTTTAAAAAAGTGTGAAAGGAATCTTTTTTAAAAAAATTTTTATACTTGAACATATTTTACCCTTATAATATATATTATTAGTTAGGAATATTTTATTTAAATATTTCATTGTTTTCTAACAGTATCTTATTAAGATTATTTGAATAATTTTTCCTTTTTGAGTGGATTCAAATGGAAAATGTTATTTCTATATATTTTTATATAATAAATTAATATAATTTTTTATATATGCTAAAATGAATATAATTTTGGTTTTTATTATATAAATTCATGATTATATATTTTTTATTAATGTTATTATTATTTTTCACACTTTAAGATGATAGTTGTTTTTGATATAACCCTCAAATGCAATGGGTAGTGATTTTTTATCTAGGTAATATATGTGGAAATTAATAATCTAGTTTATTTCATTTACAAGTGTTATTTTTGGGAAAAAAATGGTTGTGTCTCAAGATTAAACCATGATGTTATATAATATTTTATTGGAATTTTATAGAAATTAATTGATTTCAAAAAGTTAAAAAATAAAAATATGATTTAATAGAATTTTATGACCCTTTTTGTGGTGAATTGATTGTTTATCAAGGAATTTTTTTTCATAGGTCGTCATCTTTTAATTGGAACCATAATTATTTTTTATTTTTCATTATTTTTCCTTAGGAAGTGTTTCTTGAAAAACATTGGTCATTTATGTTGATTTTTAGAGTATGTAAATGATTATTTCAACATATGGTATGTTACATAAAAATTAAAACAGTTTTATGGGGTTTCAAGATTATCAAATTGAATAATGAGTTCATTTTCTTCTCATAACCAATAATGATATTTTTTTGTCATACATATTTTTAAATTTTTATCACAAGGCATAATAATGAATATGTATTTTAGAAATTTCTACCATTCTTGCATAATTATTATTCATAAACGAAGTGAACTTTTCTTCAATTAAACATGTGTATAAATTTAAGGACATAGTTTTATTAGAAAAAAAGGGAACATTGAGGTGGTGTCCCATAATATATTTTATGGGTTTTTATAATTCTATAAAAACTAAATCCTAATAGTTCATGAGGATACAATAATGTTAAAACATTTCTGTTAAACTCATAATTATGGGTTGTGTTAAGGTATGAGATATTATAGTTGGTATCAAAGAGAGGTTTGGATAACATTTGAGATTAGGATACCATTTTGAAATGAAATTAGGGGGTTGTTATCCTATTTATTATATTATCCAAATAAAATAATGGAGGGATTAAAATTGTCTTAATCTAATAATGGTTTGTTTTAGAATGTATTTATAGAAGAAATAGGTTGAATGAGGTAAAAATGTTGAAAGAGTATAATATCCTTCAAAATCAATATCCTGGAATGGTTGGAATTAGAATATATTAACTTAATTCTATGTTAACTCAAATAACTTAGGATATAAATAAAGAAAACCATAATAGTGAGATATTAAATTCTCTATAAAGGAAAAAATATATTATGGATCTATTTTATAGCCTTGCATGATTTTTTTATGTTTTATAAACATAGACTCAGAAATTGTTTTGAATGATGGATATATTTTTGGTTATCCCCATGTTTCTGTTCAATTTATTGATAGAGGAAAAAATAATGTGTGCATTGAGCTTGGATTGAAGGAAAAATTAGTATATCATGAATAAAACCATTCAAAAAAACAATTGGATTAGTTCATGGGATGATATATTACGGTACAGAGTCAATGGAACCAATTTTATGGGAATTTAAATAATAATTAGATGCGAAGTAAAAATCATGAAATCTATAAACATAAAGTATTACACAAAATTTTCATTTCTACAAAGGACCAACCTAATATAATGTCTCAATGTATGGGAGTTCGCATTAGTGATGTGTGGAAATGTACAAAAATAATTTACGTTAGAGAGATCTCATATTTGAAAGCTATATATATATAGGAAAATTCAGTAAAGTAGTGAAATGCATATAAAATTTTTCTTACATAATGGAATTATGCTATGTGATAAATTCACAAAAGTAAATTTTGGATTACATTAAAGAATATATAAATATAAAGTTTCATGAAATAATTTTTTTAACATGATAATTTCACCTATTTATTCCATCATCTATGGGTTTTCACGTATTCATTTTTGGATTTGGTGATCCATTTAACCAACTAGTCCAACATAGGGGAATTTTATATCAATGTAAGTGATTTTATCAATGATTTTCTAAATACATAATATAACTATGAAATAACATAACGCATTTAAAGATCTCTTTGAAATTGGTTTAATATCATTTGACTTTAAATAAGACACATTATTGAATATAGGAATGAATAAGGAGGTTATGGGTGATATAAAAAAAGTTAAATGAAATAATCTTCATGTTACAATGGATAGTTTCATGCCATAGATAATGGGTTATATAAGAAAATCATCAACATTATACGAAACATGGGGATATTATTTTTTATTAAAGATGTAATGTTGGAAATATGAATGATATGATAGATCATTGATATGGAAGACCTAGATATTTTCCATAAAATATATTAATAAAAAAGGGAAGTGGTGATGTGGAAGTCACAACAGCCAAGACCAGAATGTATTTTTAATAAATGTTTTTCTACCACGTGGAATATTTTGGATTTATAAAAATATGGGTAGGAACCATTTTTAATTGTACATTATTTCTTATCAATTCCCATTTAATGTAGATAAAAAAGTACTTTACATAGAAATATTTTTTAGTAGGACAACGAAGAGAAAATTTTATCTATATAATTTCTTCAACATAGAATAACAGAAGATAGAAGAAAATACTTTGATCATTTTTTGATAATCTAAGTGGAGATCAGAACATTGGGCTCAATGAGTATTGATTGTCATGATAGAAGGATGGAGTGGATGATTTTAAACATGCTATGTGTTAGTATAAAATATTATTTCATGCCAAATAAGAAGAGAACTAAAAGATTTTTGAGTAAATCCATTCTTTAAGGGAGATATATTTTCTTCTATAATGAATTTAGAAAAATGAATCCATGATTTAATTTATAATGAGGATGATTTTTTTCAAATGGAAGATCATAATAGGGTTTTAAGGATAAATAGTGGGGTTCGAAAATATAACTACATTTAATGAGGATGAAATGATGTAGGTCAAACATAGTCCTACATGTCTATCAAATGCATGGAAGATCCTTCCCTAGAGTAGTGAGTAAAAGATGAATAATGATATGTGATCTTGTGGCTCCTACCCTTGAGTAGTGAGATAAGGAAGTGGCAGAGATTAACAAGCCATGGAAAACATTTAGTTTACCCAAATCATTGAAAGGTACATACCCATGAGTAGAAATTATAGAAAACCAAACATATAATGGTATACATCCCATGAGTGGAGTGACCACGTCCTTATATCCAAATAAAGTAAGGATCCTCATTGTTAATTAACAAATCGAAATAATGTCAATAGAATGCTCTATAGAGCATACAGGTGTATATATACCATGAGAAAATATTATTTCCAGTAATGGATTGAATATATATATATATATTTAAAAATGAATTCTATGAGGTTTATTGTCAATAGATTAGTTTATCATTGTTCCTATACAAATGGGAATAATATTGTTATATAGGAATCAGTAATGAGGCTAACAAATTTTAGAATTGGGAGCACGCTGATTTCCCCCCTCTATGGGCAGCTAAAGAGGACACAAAAATTAGTATATGAGGAGACAATGAATTACAAATATAAATGTTACATATTATTATAGGAATATTCCTTAATAATAATTATAAATCATACATGACCCAAAATGGATTAGTTTCATTGGAATAATTGATACATAAAAAACTGATGTATAAGAGATCTACATCATCACCCATTATATTCATCAAAACTAGAACCCTTATTAGATATATAAAACATCAAAATATTATTCATATCCTAGGGAAAATGAATCATAAGAAATAAGGATCTCATATAATCAGTAAGTGTAGACAAGGGGTATATCAATCAATGATCTTATTTAACCATATTGTGAATATAATGGTATGATAAAATTAACTTATGATATGAAATTTATATCCAACAATACATATATTATAATCCTGGGTAAAGATATAATTATTTGTAATTCATCTCACATAAATAATAAAGGGGTAAAAAACAATGAACCATAAGAGAATTACATTATAATATGATCTTATCATAACTGAGTGGATAAAATTGTTTCACAATAACAATCATAGAAATATTATTTCAAGGCTAACCATTAGGAAATTAATCACATGTTAGTGTTGGGCCTATCACCAGTGTACCGAATTTGTAAATTTCAAAACCATTTTTGTACCCTTAGTGGAATTGGGCTAACCACTAGCGTACCCTCTTTTGGTCTCGATAAAAATTCTTTTGTACCCCTTGAGCTCATACAATGTTAGTATTTACCATATTAATAGGTGTTTTACAACATAACTTCCCATAATATAATCATAATGAATTTATATGTGTTATGAATTTGGATTTCTAATGTAATATTTTGGAATATTTCTAGGAATATTTCTGAATCCATATGCTCATTATCGTGATAATCTAGGGACCAAAGAGACATAGTACCTTGATAAAAAATATTAAATATTTTATCACAAAGAAACTATTTTTAGTATATGTGGAATAACCCTCAATCGGTGTCTCACATTGGAAATATGGGATAACAATTGAGTTCATAACATGGATTTTACTGTAAGTATGAAATGATTCTTTTTTTCATTGGGTGTTTTGTTAAGGGTGCATTGGTGGGTGTGTTGGTTATATTTTCTTAATAAAATTAACCAATACCCAAATATTATCATACAAATAACAGGATAGGGGAGGTGTTTCCACTTCAATGATAGATGAATCATGTAGGAACCATGGAGGGGAGGCTCTGCCAATCATCATTCTTGGGGGCGGTCACTCCAAGATCAGGGTGCAACAGCTTCAGTTCATGGATCTCCGCCCAATGCTTTGAAATTTCTCCACAATGTAGGTGTATTTGTGTGGTTTAAATCATGTTACAATTTTAAGTGTTTTAATTGTTATAGATCCCTCTTATGACAGTTAGTGATCCCATTGGAGTGGTTCTATGGAATTTGATGTAAAGCGGTGAGTTTCAGGGGGCTTGGAGGGGGTTCCCATTAAGAATAAGAATCTCTCAGAACATAGTGTTGGAGAACATTCCATGTATTTTTTCTATTCAGGGAAAACTAATTTTGGTAACTACACACTATATATTTGGGGTACACTCTATGTAGTCATCCAAGGTTATGTGGATGAGGGACATGGATAGTGATGTTGTGTCGAGGGACATGGTTATTTGTATCTAAATGGATAGGCACTTAGACAAGGGGTTTCGTACATGGACACATGATGAGAATATGATCATGACGCTATATATCCAAGACATTCCATATTCTGAGTTTACACACTATGTGCAGTGACACATCCATTCAACTATTTATGAGAAAAGAAATGATGAGGAAATCATATGGGATTACACGCAGTGTGACATGGGTACATGCCTTTCTGTCTCATTTTACATGTTGAGTACCGAGAGGTTTCATGGACGAGTTTTAGCTTTGAGAGACATTTCATATACTATAGGTACATTCCATGTACTCCCCTTGGATTTTTATCCCATATGTATCTCTATCTCCATGACCAAATTTGAGGCACACCAGAATCCGATCCTGAGTATTTATACATGTTGCAAGTGATATTGGCAATGTTTTTGATGTGTGGGATTCCCCACAAGATGAAGTTAGTAGGTCAATCCTGTTAGCGATGTATAGACAAGTATATACTGAGTGAGATCCCCTTTTCTATCCATGTGAGTGTGTAATGTGGAATTATATCCTCATCATAGGAATGGGTTCCCCTATATAGGATTATCTGGGATAGAGTATTTGTATCCCTTTGAGTGGTCAGGTCAGGATCCTCAATCATATCATTTTCCCAAGATTGGGTTCATGGTATTATAATTACCATCATACACAAGAAAAATGATCCTCTATCTAGTAGGATAAGTTTGTAGGGTTTGTGTAATCATCATACATATGATCCCCTACATAGCTTGCAGTACCAATAGGATTTGTGGAATCATGGTACATATGAAAATCTTATTTATGGGTGGTTTCTGTGGGGTTCCTGGTATTGTCAACTATATGATCCCCTAAAAGGTAATTGCATACATATTTTTGTTTATGGTATCTCATAATGGTCCAATGTATGATACCCTATCTACATATCATTAATTTTGACTTGGTATAGTTTTTGGTCTCCCCTAGAAGTCCCTGGTGTGATCCCCTATCTGAGTGGTATGATCTCTATAGTTTTAGATTGGGTTTGTGGTGTCCCCCAGTGATCATGGGTGTGATCCCCTGGTTGTGTGACGAAATATTTGATGTTTCGAGAAGATTATGAGTAGAGTCTCATATAAGATGTGTGTGATACCCTATCTATTTATCATGATCCACTGTGTGATAGTGTGACATTATTTATGGTGAGACACAATAATTATGTTACCTCGGTTGCATTCCAATTGAGATGGGAGTACATAAAATCATTATTACAATACCTGATGGAGTGTGATATCTCAAATGAATACCAATGGGAATGGAGGAGATATTCTACCTGGATTTCCCCCACTTGATCTTATTCCATATAATATGTAAGGGTTTGTTGAGTGATTTATCACATACCTGTATGAACATTCATCCTCGAGTAGAATCCTATGGCTAGTTGTGAGGTTGAGACCTCCAGAGACATTGATTCTAATATTATAATATCTAGTTTATTCTGGTATTCCTCTCCATGATGTCACATATCTTCAATTTCATACCATGTATGATGGTCTAAAAAATCATGTTTATCTGAGGAGTCATCGAGATGGAGTTTTATATTCTCTCTTGCTTGGGTTCCCTCTATCATGGTGTTGAGCAGACAATTTCCCTTCAGTTACTTTTTTTTATTCATGGTTTTTTGGGGTCATATTCAATATTATTTTACACACCACTACATGGGATCCTCTCACACGTGTTGTGTATTGTGTGGATTATAGGCCATTCTACGGATTCTATAGAGGACCAGGAGAAGTAAAATCATAATTTGCAAGATAAAATGATGTTTTTACTAGTTCTTGATCAAGGTGTGTTCTGGTGGTGTGATTTGAAATCATTTCCCTACATTTGTGTTGGTTTGATTCTGCTGATTTTTTTATGGGCTAGTATTTTTCCATTTTTTCATGACTTCAGTACTGTTTCATAATATTATTGTGGGAAATATGTATGAAATATTTTTTTATTCTATTATTATTATATTTTCATTATTACATGGAGATGTGTGTGTGTGTGTACATGTCCCATAGGACAAGTCCTTCCACGATTATGATATGCCTACTTAATATTGGATGCCAACCGCTGGCCTTTTGTAGACAAGTGTGGGGTAGTTGTGGCTCAGGTCCAAGTGGGATGGGTCATTACAGAGTGGTATCATAGGATTTTGTTCTACCTTATGACCAGATTCTATGATATTTTTTTGGGATTTATAGAAATGGTGTTAAATTTAATTCATTTTTTATTTTCGATGAGGGACTCATGTGTTGGTGTGTAAATTCATGTGTCATTTCACCATTACTCTGATAACCACCTTGTTTACTTGGTAAATGTAGAAACTAGATGCGAGGTATTTTTATAATGAATCATACAACATTGGGTTGTTGGTTCCATGTCTCTCTTGGGTCACCTCCCGAGATATAATCTTTGATAATGGTGTGTCAAGATTTTTTTTCAAGATTCCTCCATGATGAAATAATAATAGGGATCCATGGTGGTATTATAATGATGGGCCATTGGGTGATGAGGCATAGGCGTAGGGAACTATGCAAGGTGAGTTACCTCTAGGTTACTCATAGGTCGAGCTACCTCCCTTTGTGTAATAGGTTTTTCCTGCAGCTCTCACCGAGGATGCACATAGGCTGAGTTCACTATATAATTTCAAGAGATGATGTAATATAAGGTATCAAGGTAATATTAACCCCCATGTAGTTAATTAATGGCTTGAGGAAGTAACACATGTTTTTACCATGTTAATTCACCTCCCAATCAGATGGTGGTAAAATATGTGAGTATTCTATGGGGCTTATCCTGCCAATGGTAGAGTCTTGTGATGAAAAACAATGATGAGATGACACTCACAAGGATAGGGACTGAATGGATCATATACAAATATTATAATCTAGATATATCTAGATTGATTAATATTGAGGATCTTTTATAGATTTAGCATGATCACTTGATCATTCAAGAGTATTAAATGAGGTTAATGTACCTTTCATGATTCTATCTGTATATGGTTCAACCTCAATTTTTTATAGGAAGAAACATTGAGTAGTTATTATGCATAGATATCCTAGATGAAGTAATATCACTTCCCATTCCCACTTATGTGGGAGTTCATGAATGGGCCTTGGTAGTGTAGACAATTCTAGTTGATCAAACTTCAGATATTTTTTGGGCATAGTTGATCTAAGTCCATGGAAATCGGTAGCTGATGGATTGATAAGGGATCCATCCATGTGATATACTTTAGTAGATAATCCTCAAATAGTGGGGTTTGCAGCTTATGGCTCCAATGCTGAATCTAGTCCCTTATATGATGTGATGTGGTTTTCTTGTGACAGATAGGGACATCTCACGTGATATATTATGAACTATTGTGCGGCTAATAGGGACATGGTCAATGGACCACCCTAATATATAAAGAATCAAGGGAATAGAGTTTCACATGATGGAGGATGTGGTGGAGGGGTGGGGAGAGTAGTCGGAGGTGGAATATGGTTTGAAATGCTTCGACCAGCACCCTAGGTGGTCCACACTATTCCCAAGAAGCTAGAGGATGGGGTAGGAGAGCTACAGGTTTTAGAAAGATATGAAAAAAAGGCTCTTAGTTTTATTTTAGGTGCACTCTATTTTCATTTTATGTTTATTGTAGTATTGTTCAAAACTATTGTGAGGTACTCTATTATATTCACTTCATTATCGAAGCTTATCTAGGGTTTCACAAGGCATTGATAGAGCCCCTTAATGGTGATATTTGATGTAGCTTCATACTAACAAGGAAGAGGGGTTCTTCCCCCACCTATATATGTTCTTATAAAATGATATAAAACTGGGTGGGAGAGTCAGTTCCACCCAATGGTGATAGTTTCAAGGTGTGGTAGATTATTTCCTTTGACATGTGTGTTTGGGGTAGGGTTGCATGTTGTAGGTGTCATTGAATGCCCAATAAAATCCAATCGACACATCAATCTTGAAACATAGGTTGGTGGCTCATATAGAGAGGATTAGTGACTACACACTACTATCAATAATTTATCATGAATCTTGAGGGGAGAGATCCTTACTTAGAATCATTATATAGTATGAGGGAGATCCTATGATGATCTTCCTTAATATGGATTTGTTTCCTACCATACAAGCTAAAATAGTATCCAATGGTGGGTGTATCGATGTTTCCTGTTGGAGGGAAAAAGAATTCCCCAATTGAGAAGTGATCTCAGGCTATGTAGGATGATCTCATTTGTTGGGAGGATCATATGAATTTTATCAGATGTCTAGTATGACACTTACTGTAGTAGGTCTATGATATTAATGTTTTTAAATGTTATAATGGAGTTGATGAAAACTACCCAAGGATGTGTGTGGTTTTCCTACCCACTGAGAGTTATGATCTTTATTGACTGGAATGCAAGGACAATCCCTATAATTGAATCTTCGTAGTGCTTGACTACCATGGAGATTCATGAGTTTCGGACCACTTGGAGGTGTTTACATGGAGGGCATGGTAAGATGAAATTTATATTTTTGGGAAACCATTTGTTGTTTGTTAGTACACTCATGTTCTAGGAATCAATGTTGGATGCAATATTCTTGATGATGGCATGCCATATCTAATTGATTTTTGTTACCCCCAATGTTTTTTCAGTGACGTAGGGAGGTATAACAAAGATATTCAATTATTGATGTCTCACATGACTAGATATCCAGTAGACATGTTCATGATGGGTTTCTTAAATATGGGGAGTCATCCACCTTCGGAGGAGTGATGATGAGGCCAATCATGATCCATGAGGATGTGATGAGGAGGTTTCTATCACTCACTAGTACAACTAGGAGAGGAATGGTTATTCAATATAAAGAGAACTATTTAGGTGCTAAGGAATATGACTCATGTGTGGTGCAGTTGTCAGTCCACCATCAATGTAATTGAATTTGAAGATAAATTCGAGGGACCCTTAATTTCACCATCATATTGGTTCATGCTAGTGGGGGGAATCATTTCTAGTAACATAGGTGGTTCTAGTAATGGTTATTAAGGGTGTATTTCATTGAAGGTTGTATGAGGAAAACCGTGTTATGCTAGTATCTATGTCGGGTTAGTGAGGTGGTGTGCCTCAATACTTTATAACCCTATTGGGACTGGGAGATTACTGTTTTAAACAAGTCACATATTATGAGATATTTTAATGATTCATTTCATTGCTTCAAACTGGTTTTAGTTGAATTTTGGACATGGTGTGGATTTTTGTATTCCCATGATTGTGTTTACTGACAGCATGGGAACCCTAAGGTGAGCTCAATAGTGTTGGAGATCCATATTAGGGCCTAGATTTCCCCCATATTCAAAGTATTTCACTTTTTAGGATTAAAATAATGAAGTTGGGGAGAGTGTATCAAAACTATGGTTTTCAAGTAAGACTTCTCAATATTTTTATGACTATTTTTGGAACCAAACACTGATTTGGTGTGGGATTATAGGGCTTAGAGAGCATTGGTGTGGTGATATTAAAAATAAATTTTTTTTATCATGTGTTGGTAGGTTTTTAGTGAAACTGTAAAAAATCCTTAAAAAATTCATATATTATAAATCTTATATCGCTGTTCTATTTAGAACTTGATGTTTACCCTAAACGTGATGTAGTTTTTTACATCTGGTGCTCAGTTGAGGGCTTGTTGGACAATTTGATTGTGATATTTCATTATGAAAAAAACATAATATCCTCCCTGCAAAATTTTATCACATGAAGCTTTGGAGAGTGGAGGAATTTCCCAATGTGTGATGGTTAAACTAAGGTTGAAAAATGGGGATGATGCAGCACCAATTATCAATCATAATGGGGGTTGATCTCAGATCATAGTTTAGTGGATTTGGAGCATGTATATTCACCTGAATCATCATAGTTTCACCATGATTTTGGAATATTTATGAGCTTTACATCATAATCCCCTTTTATGCATTGTTTTCAGGTTTTAGAGCCCTATTACACCAACTAGATTACCCCTGGGAGTAGATCTATGGATTTCGATGGAAATAAATGTGGTTTAAGTGGATTTGTGGAGATTCACTTTAGAAACATCTGATCTCATGGAATGTAGTGTATGATCACACAACATATATACATTCAGTTTGAGGAAGATGAGTTTTGGGAACTATAAGACATGTACTATAGGTGTACTCCGTGTAGTGAGCCAAGGTAATGTAGATGAAGGATGTGACCAAGGATTCCATTATGAGGTAAATTTCTATGTAGAATTACATTTATAGGTATATAAACATGGGGTTCTATACATGGGAAGGGGCTGGGAACATTTCCAGGTATCCAGATGGAGAAGACAAGCCATGAACCATGGGTATAAGTTGTTTGGGAAGAAATGGACAGTAGTCCATGCATGGGTGAGGATATAACTAGGAAATGAGACTGGTTCACACACCTTATAAAATGGGTACATTTCATGTAGTTTACTTTTACACATCAAGTTCAAAGATGGGACATGGATAGGTTGCCTACTTGGAAAAAGTGTTTTGTATTGTTGGAAGATGATGTGTGTTCCCCTTGGAGTTTTCCCCTTATTGATCTCCATCATCATGAATTAAATAGAGGACCATGAGTATCCCATAGTAAGTAGTATTATATATTGTATGTGATGGTGCCAGGGTTTTGATGTATGCAATATTCTCTGAGGTGAGGTTAACGGTTTGATACTCTTACAAATATAAGGACCAATATCGGTTGAGTAAGTTCCCTTGTTCTATCCTTATATGGGCACAGTTTGACATTACAAACTTACCTTAGGATTTTTATACCATCCAAAGGATGAGCCCATATAGGGTTAGTGTATCCCTCCAGGAGGATAGGTTGAGATGATCTATTGAATAGTTTTCCTTAGATGGTCTTCATGGTATCATTGTGACCATCATATACAGGGTGGAAATACACTATCTAGCATGATAACTCATTATGGTTTTTGGAATCGTTGGACTTACGATACCCTATTTTAGGGTGGTTCTATGAGGGTTTTTTGGAATCATTGGACATATGATACCATACATAGTGGTTGGTTTCGATAAGGATTTATTTATAGTTGGATATATGATCTCCTACTTAGCGGTTGGATCTTGAATTGGGTTTGTGGTGTCCTACAGTGGTCCTCAGTGAGATCCCCTATATAGGAGATGACATCTTCAGTGTTTACAATATGTTTTGTGGAGTATCCTGACTAGGATGTGTGTGCTCCCCAGTCTGGGCATCGAGATCTGTAGTGTGAAAACATGAAATTCTATGAGGCAAGACCTAATAATAATGCTCTCGTAGCTAAATGCCACCTATGATGGTTGGCACGTACCATTAGTTTTGAGGAACCCAATAGAGTTTCATCTCTCAAATGAGTTCCATATGTGATGGAGAAGCTATTTCTAATGGAGTGATACCTCTTAGATGAGCAACATCTGAGATGGCGAGGGTCATGTGTGAGTTCTTCTAGATGAGTGTGACCTTCGTTCCATTAGTAGTTTCATGGGGATAATAGTGAAGTTGGGACATCAAGAGACTTGGAGACATAGAATTGTATATCTAACTTATTATAGTATTCCATTTATTTATTTCTCATATTTGGATTGATATACCATGTGGATTGATCTGGATGTAGTTTCTTATTCTCACTCATTTGGATTCCTTCTAGAATGGGGTTGAGAGGACTACTTCCATTCAATTTTACCATTTTATTTTGGGTTATTAGGGAGCTAACTAGTTACTATTATACTCACCCATTCACGTGATCTTCCCAAAAATGTCTTGTCTTGTGCCAACAACATTCCTTTTAATGGATTCCTAGGTGGAATCCGAGAAGGTGGAGAAAATTGATGATGATATACCAAGGTTTCTACTAGTTCTTGAATGAGGTGTGTTATAGTGGATTGATTTGATATTGGTCCCCTCCATATAAGTAGGATAGACACTTTTTAGTTTTATTTGCATCAATTTTTCTATTTTTTCATGCTTTCAGTACTCTTTTCATACGCTGATTGTTGGATATATGTATGCATATATTTTTTATTCCATGTTTATTAACTCTGTACTATTTCATAGAGATGTATACAGGTGCATAAATACCGGAACCATAGTATATGGAATTCCATGTGTATGATATTCCTACTTAGTGATGGTTTCCAACCCCTAGTCTATTAGAGATGAGCTTGGGTAGTTTTGGATCAGAACCTATTGGGTTGGTTCATAACAATATGAGTTCCACCAGACAATGAAATCATTTATCACTTCATCATATCTAAATTCATATAAAACAATACAAGTTTGATCACTATTTCATTATCATAATTATAGCGAACCTGACAGCTCATACAAGGATATTACATCTTTTCACATGAATATTTGTTACATTACACAAAAAAATTCCCATGGATTGTAAGAGATTACTATCTTGGGAAAAATGGAACCCGATATTATAATCTGATAAAAGATCTTCAAAATCACTAATAAATATCATCCCATTTAGTAATATTCAGTAATATAACATACTTAAAACATTTCTACATAACATAGGGAATGGGAACATGAGAAATGTTCAGATCAAATTATCAATAACGGTAAAAAATGAATATACATAAGCATGACATGAGCATAAGGGTGTGATAACATGATCATAACATTGGAAAACCATACCCTACGTATCAAAGATCATAAATTTTAATTATGGAAAAAATATTTGAATATTCATAAGATATGAATTATACAGAAATAAAATAACATGAGTCATGAGTGAATAACATTGGTATATAGAATCGATTTTTGGAATACACAGAATAATAAAAAAATCTTATGTCCTGGAAACCTACCAAGACATTCTTAACATGTTAGGATTGGGATAACCACCCACATACCTGATTCACTCATGGGATGACCAACTGTGTATCCTTATTTTGGTCATGGAAAGGCCAAATTTCTACCATCATCATTGGCCTTGGTCTGACCACCCATGTAGCATCATCTTTGGTCTTGGTTTATTCACCAGTTTACCCTCACCTTTTGGCTTGATCTTATTACCCATGTACCCATTGAGCTCATAGAAAATTTTTCATTACCCAATTTATTAGACAGAGATATAGACCCCATTCATCAAAAAGTAATCATATATATATATATATGTGGGCCACAAGATCATAAATATTAATCATATCAAAACCTATGAAATGAAATCGGTATTATAAACTTTTCATCAAATCAAGACTTGTGGAAAAGAGAAACATTTCATAATAATTTCATCATAACATAACTTAGGAAATGAATTGGGTTTCATTAGCATTTTATCATGGTATAACTCATAGAAGGGAAAAGGTTTTCAAAAAAAATTCTTATTATACATAAACCATTACATTATAGAATAATAATAGTCTTCTTGAATTATATCCCATCCAAATGATTAACTATATAAAATGATGACATTTTATATGGAGAAGGATTTAGAAATATCACTAAGAAGATTTCATAAGGGAAATAACATTTCCTTGAAATTAAAATTCCTAAAAAGTTTTCAAATTCATTTTCATTGAAAATATATATATATAAAATTATTTGAAAATTCATTTAAAAAATTTCTTGAGTAAAATGTACTTTAACATATGATCTTTTTTTCATTTAATTTATTTAAATAATATCTTTGAAAATAACCTTGAAAAGTATTAATGAATTGAAAACTATTTCAAAAACATTTTAAAACGTCAAAGATTTTCAAAATAATTTTACATGAAAATGAGAAAAATTATCAATAAAAATATTTTAAAATAATCTTTAGAATTTTTTTTGAATAAAACATATTACTAATAGAAGAGAAAAATATGTTTGGATTTTAATAAATTCTATTTCTTGATTATCATAATACCAAATATTAGATAAATTGTACCAATACTTGATCATATAAATAGTATAATATAATTAATGGTAATTTTTTAGATATATATAATCATATTATTTGTTTGGATGGATAATAATAAATAATTTGACAAATGAAGATACTGTAATTCAAAATTATTTCCACTCTTGTATCCTTCAATTATATACCCCATTGAGGAAGAAAATGAAATTAAAATTAAAATATCATGAAGATATATAAATAAATTATAATTCAATTAAAATTGGATTAATTTACCCACCATTAAATCATGAAGGATCATATCATAATATATTTTTCAAAGAAGGGAAATTTACTTAAAAATATACTACCGATTCAGTAACTTTTGAACTGTAAACCACCAGAAATAAAGATACTAAAATTGATATGTAAATAGAAATAAATTTTATAATAATAATCACAAAAAATATTCAAGGTAATTATATATAACACATATATTAATGAGGTTGTGAATATAGCATGAGTCTCACAAAAGTAAAAAACTGAGATGAAAAAATTGTTACCTTATGTATTGATTTCTATTGTTATCATTAAAAAAACATATATAATAAATATATATTTGTAGTATATATATTAAACAACTGTATTCATATAAATCATATCATAAATGGTTTTATTATGACCATTTATTACCTTTTTATTAACAATTCCTTGTTAATGTTACACTTTAGGTAATAACCATTTTATTTTTAGTATAAGTTTTAATTTGATATATTTTTGGTCCTCTTACATTAATCATGGTTCCGTAATATCCAAAATGATATTAATTACATAAATATAATTCATATTCAGTTTATATGTATTTATTTTAGTCAATAATATGTTGTGATAGGAAATTAAATACACTATTCATAGAGATGATATGTCATACTTAATCTTGAACATTTTTTCCATGATAGTATCATATTCAAATAACTAAAAGTAGACGATATATATATAAATATATATTTTCAATAATGTATAATTTTTAATTATTCTATAAAAATTATTTCATTTAAACCCATCCATAATTAATTCATTGTAATCCATGAATGAATCACATCACATCACAAGTCGGCAGTCCCTTGTACACATGAATTGCATTAATGTATTCCCAATAAATAAAAAACATAAATTTAGGTGATATATTATTATTTGCGATGAATAATAAAATCATAAATATTCTAAATATCCTATATAAATATTATTTTCGTCATCATTACCAACCATGAAATGTGGTAATTGAAAAAAACAACATTGGTTCATGAGACGGTAGTACTCCGTACACACAAATGATGATTTCATAACCCAATTGGTGGAATTGTGTCTGTTTTTAGGTTATAACATTTACATAATAAAATCTCAATTTATTTATGACACTAAGGTTATTATATAATCATTAAATTAAAATAATTTTCAGGGTATGAGAAATAAATAAAAAAATGTTTGTTGATTAACGTTTTCTATTCTTTGTGTATTTTCTTTTGTATTGCACCAAAACAATTACATGTTTATATCTATTCCTAAATTAATGAATAAAATATAATAAAATGTATGTTGGGAAATTTTTTGGGTAGATCTTTGCCAATCCAAAATGAATGATAGGCGTGAAAAAGATGGAAAGAGACCTACCTTTATATTGGAGGAGTGAAATAATTGTAAATACTAAATAGTACTCACAATTGGGTGATATCCCTTACCTCATGTGGCTCCAAAATTGAATTATATTTCACTTAACTATTTATTTGGTTGGGAAATAGCTCCAAAACACAAAAGAAATGAAATTTTGTAATTTTATTCATTAACATCTAGGTCTCCATACATTTGAATGTAATATGAATTAAATTAAAATTTTAAAATAATAAACATAAAAAAAATAAATTTTGTTTTCATAAAATATAATCCTAAATAAATTTATTTTTTTCCTATGATTTTGGGATAATTTTATGAGAGCTCGGTTAGTTTTGGAATGTTTTATAAAATCAGTTTTAAATTTAAATATGTATTTTTCACATAAATAATAATTTTATTTTAAAAGTAAACTTTACATATTTATAAAATTATCATGATAAAATTGAGTTCATTTTTTTAAATCTACATGTCAAAAGATTGTTATTATGAATTTTTGGGACTTTTCCAAAATACATGAATTTTTAGTGGACAATAAAATATGACATTTAACGATTAATTATAAATATATGATTTATTGATTAATAGTTTATTTATAGATAATTTGTGAAAATATGGCTCTAAAATAAACAAAATTATTACTATTTATGTCCACAATAATCAACACTATTGATTTTCTTGAGAAAATAAAATCAAATAAGTAATAAGATATTCAAACATCACCCCTCTCCTCTACTTTAAAAGCCACCCTCACCCCCCTCTGAGCATTGAAGCTTCTAAATTGTTTTCCCAAATAATATTACCTATCCACTCCCCATATTTATGATATCTTAGTCTTTACAAAATACCAAAATTCATTCGTTAAGGAGGTTTCCAAGGGGTATATTTCAAGAGGTAAACCCTCATCATTTTTCATTGAATTTCACTTCATTTTTTTATTCTATAATTACATAATCTATAAAAATGATCTTGATAAAACCATTATAATTTATATACTATAATAATATCATGTTAATGAAAGAACCAACACCATTCTACTTACCCTTTATTTTATTTAAAAAACTGAAATCATCATTTGGGAAGTGCTGGTATACAACCTTCATAGACGATGAAGTTTTGTTCATAAATTTATCCTTCAAGTATATTCATTAAAAAATTATATTTGATGAAACATAATTTAAAATGAATATTACAACTTGTTTTTTTATATAACATATTTACCCAACACCAAGTGATAATACAAAATGCGTTCGTTATGGTCAATTTACACTGCAATAATCTAAATGAGTATCCCTAAATGTATTATCTAATGATTCATCCTCATTATATAGAAAAAAATGATATATATATATATATAACCATTTAAAATTATTTATTCTCATTAAAAACATCCAATTACAATTATGGAGAATTATACTATTTTTTAATGAACTTCATTACATATAATCATGTGAACAGATCATGAAATCAAGGAAACAAACACTATGGAATGAAAAAATTCAATAATATAACATATAAATATGTGAATAAATGAACATAATAAAACTATCATAAATAAAATATATATATGTGGTTATTAATTAGATAATTAATGGATTTAATTTGATTATATTGGATGTTATGTTCAAGTGAATAACAAGTTAATACATAAGGTAAGGGTTTTCTATCGGACCTCCATTTTCTTTTGGGTTACTCTTATTCTCTACATTAATCAATTAAATTATTTATTATAATTTTTCAATCCTAATGAATTATGTGTTAATGTTCTATATATGTTTACCAAACATAATCTTCCTTCCTTTTAAGGGGATTTACATGTTTTAAAAGGATCTTCCAAAAATTCTCCATGATAAACAAGTTGGTTTCAATAGAACTACTTTAATAATTACCTATTTTTAAAGAAACTATATAATATTTCATAGCCCCCATTATTTTCCTAAACCCACTATTTTTATTATAAAAAACTAGATTATTTAAATTCTAGTTTTCTGAAATTATTTTCCCAAAACAAATCTTCTTTTAAAATATAAAGACTATTTATCTGAAAAATTACTTGATTATTTTATATTAGTTTTTTCATATATTTCAACACCCTTTTATTATTATGTTTTATTGGAATTAATTTTATATTATATAATATACCATATTATATTGAATGGTTTATGACTTGTTTGACTATAAATGTGCTATCTTGATACCATTCACCACATTACACTGAATGGTTAGTGTTTAGGTTTAATGATTGGCTAACGTTAATTAAATTTCATGTGTTAGATTCATTATGAATGTATATATTGTTTATGTTAATCCTTGTTCTTATTAAGAATTTATTGGACACATGATTTTATGGGGCACCACTATTCCCCTGTGATACATCAGTAGGTCTCATGAAACAAACTAGAATGGGGTTTGTAACGCCCCGACCCTAGTTACCCAGAGTCGGTGTATTATTACATAACATAGGAATGATAACAAAAGATCAAGTCTCAAAAGACTGATTAGTTTAGTAGCCTTGGAATGACTATATACGTTCATAAAGTTTACATTACATCATAAACTGAAAAGTACTACAACAACATCTTGTCTTCATATCCCCTCATACTATCTTTTTAGGTTATTCATAAATTACTTCTTCACATCCTAGGAAAAATAAAACTTTTAAAGGGGTGAGCTCAGATGCTCAGTAAGGATAAAAATATAGCAGAAACTTTCATAAATAAGCAGAAACATTTAAGGCAATGTATAACTAAAACAAAAGCCTTTTAAACTTGAACTTCATCATAATATGGAAAAGATAAAATGTAATAATTCTATTTAAATATTCACATGGATATTCTACTAGTCGAATAATAAAATTAAATATCAATAACCACTTTCATAATGATGGAATGCCTAATTCCATACTATCATAACCACATAGCCAAGTCCTTGTGCCAAGACTACAAATAAGATTTTTTCAAGGCCTTATGCCAAGACACTAGTTTGTCTCATGAGACCTACCGATGCATCGAGGATCTATAGTGGGCTCCACCCATCACTTATTATGTTCAATGCATTCCTCATATGAATAGATTTAAACATAACATAAACATTCGTATTAAAACTAGCATACGAAATGTCAATAATTTATCCATAAACCATGAATGGTATAAAAATAACACATCCACAGTCAAACATATAAAAAAACCTTCAATATAATATGGAAGTTTTTTATCATAATAAATCACATTCAAATAATCTTAAAATCCATCAAAGGATGTTGACATAGATGAAATCAAAAATATTTGAGAGAAATATAACTTTTTTTTAAATAATTTAAAATTCACATAATTATAAAATAAAACATTTACATTGAAATTATTCTTATAAGCTTGTAAGGGAAGAATCGATGATTTTATAACTGCAAAAAATATCCACACCCTCCGTATAAGTTAAAAAACACATTCTTACCTTAATTCTATCGAAAAGGTTAAAAAAGACCTTGTTTGAAAAAAGACAGAAAGATACCTTTATAAAATTATTATAAAAAGACAACAAGGGTATAAATGACTTTAACCCATTTTCTGTAAAATAGTAATAATGATATGAAATAAATTTTTAATAAACATGGATGTGGATGATAAAGAGGTCCCAGTAGATAATTACGTATAAACAACCTCAGATAATGAAGAGATTGTGAAATAAACCATTAACTTGTACTTTTACTTAGTAGATGGTATTTTAACCTACTGTATAATAGTTAAAACATTTTTATTAAATTATACAAGAACCATTTACATAATTATGATATCAGGTTTGATCATCTAATAATTCTTTGTTAATAATATTTTAGTATTATTGTCATTTCAGGTGTTAACTTACTCGTTTTCTTTTATATGTTTTGTTACATAAGTTGTGTTTATTATGGATAGGTAGTATCGTATTCATATCCAGAATGATTTAAATTCTTAAACTTAACATTTAATCATCAAATGAGAATTAGTCTTGAATGGATACGATGGGGAATGAATCTCATCGCGTTCGTGGAGACGGTAGTCCGTACGTACGCACGAGCAACAATATCATTCTTTTGATATTAAAATAACATATAATTTGATGTTATATCCTATATACAGAATCATTATAATGTTATATTGATTATTTACATGAATTAAACATCATTATTATACCCATCCAAACAATAACATATTGAATAACAATTACCCAACGACGTGGAGACGGTAAGTCGTATGTACACACGTATTGTGATAAGTCATTCAAAGGATGGATAGAATATTGAATATGGTTGTACCATATTTATAATAACATCAAAGTATATAGAAGATACTAGAGTTATTATTTTATAATGTAAATAACAAAGAAAGAAGAAGTTGAAGAAGAAAGGAACTTGAAAGAGGGTGGTGAAAACATTACCTCTTCTTCGAGTTCTTCCTTTTGATTTGATCAAAAGGGCTCCTTAGGATGGATTTCTGACTAAAGGAATGCCTCTAGGATGAAGTTAGGATATTTGATAGGGTATTTGGGAAGTTTTTGGCCGAGCCCAAAGGCTTTTAAGGTGTGACATTGAGAGAAGGGGTAGTACCCTTTTATAAGAGGGGTGAGGGGCACCTTTGGAAAAGCTAGAAATATTATTTTATAATAAAATCATATTCAGTTTATAGTGGCTCCAAAGTGGTTTATTTAAATTTTAAGGTGGGTATAGGTCTAAAACCACTCAAACAATCGGTTTTAGATAGGTTTGGGTCACTTTATTAACCTTATCTTTTAGTTTTAACTCTTAGTTAATTAGTTTGACAGTTACCATGTCTCTTTGTATTTTTATATTATGTAGTCAATAACCATACTATAAACTTCCAAGAGACCCCCAAGTGGTCCATTAATAATACAAATATCATTATATAAGTCTCTTGTCCAAACATTAGATTTTTAGGAATAAAATATAAATTAATAATATAATATTTTTTTTAAAAACTGTTTTATGTCAAATTTGGAACTATTGGGTATTTTGTTTTTGATAATTTTATAACAGCATTATTACTTTGAAATTTTTTTTATAACCAATATTAATATGTCATATTAATCGTGAAACTTAGTTTAATTCATAAAAAGTCTCAAATTACATTTATTTTGATATTTATAATAACAATTATTTTAATATTTCATTGATTAGGTAATTACTGCATCACCATTGTGTAATAAATAAATTAAATTATTTAATATCCAAAATTTATAAATAAAATACCATTATATATGAAATAATTTTATATTTATAATTCATATTTATAATCTAATTTATCTTATGTATAGATCTATATTAAAAATGTTTTAGTAATTAAAAATTGATTTTAACTCTTTTAACTCTTCTTTGAATTAAATAATAATAAATATCCAAATCTAATCCAAGTGGACCTAAATGATAATAATTTATTCCTAAGGTTTTTTTTGGTTGAGATAAACTTGTCCAATAGAATTATGACATGTGTTAGGGTAATATTAATATCATTTTTACCCTTAATTTGCTTATTTACTTTTAACCGTGGTAAATAAAAGTAAAAAGTTACTATTCACAAAAAAATTATTTTTGTCTTACTGAACCAGATTTTACTCCTTAATATTAACCGTCTCTCTCAGATTTTTGAAATTCCACTCACATAAGCAGTAAAATTATGTTTTATGTGAATTTCCAAATTCTCCTAGAAGGTGGGTAAAAGAGGGTGAAAATTTCCACAAAATTTTTATATATCTAAAATGATTCTAAACTAAATCCAATGAATTACATTGAAAAAAATATAGGTATTATGTATCAATTTTGACCTTAATTAAATTTAAATAAAATAAATAATTATTTAAATAAAAATTTGGTTTTAAACCATGACTCGGTGTTTTTCACTATTCATCAAAAATTGAAAGTTTTCAGAAAAATACCAAAATTTCTCCCTAGGATAATTTCGATATTCCGAATCCAAAAATGAAGTCCATTTTGAATGATAAATTTATAAAATTTCAAAAAGTGGGTATTACTATTCATAACGGTTAGTTTGATTGGTTGTGGTTTGTGTTAGAACTCAAAGTTGGGTACAACACACGCTACTGTATTATTCAAAGAGAAGTTTACCATGGAAGCTTGGGCTGTTACAGGTTTCAAACCATTATTTATGGTTTCTTGGTCGAGGCCTTGACCATATGATTATGATGTCTGAAATTATGAATTCCCTCATTCTGAAACAAGAGATTGATAGTCCATGTGATTATTCGACTACTAAAACATCCATTGTTATGTTCTATGGAATTATTTCATATGTTTTTATTCCTTCCATATTATTTTGAGGATTATTTTTAAGGGCATGTTTTTTTAGTTATTCATCATGCCTATTGTTCGTGTTTTTGATTACTTGCTCTGTATTATTTACCCTTACTGGGCATTAGAGCTCAACCATTTCTTCTATTTTATATTTACCCAGGATGAAAAGATGTGTATTAGAAATGGCTTATGGGGATAATCTAGGATTTATGGGTGTTACTAGAGGATCTGCAATATTGAATTTCATTTTGTGTTGTAATGTTGAATTTATATATTTATCTTGTTTTCCAAAACTTTTAAACTATATGGTCTTATAGGATACACCGATCATGTATTCATTCCAATTTAATAAAATAATTTACTGGATCTAGGAAACTAGGGTTGTGGTGTAACAATTAGCATCAGAGGATGTTTAGTATAAAACATGGAAATCATATATAACAAATTTAGATTGGGGGATGAATCCATAAGGTAGAATTGGAAGATAAGTATACAAGAAAACCCAGGAATTTTTTAAAGGAAGAGGTTATATAGATCTTATTATCAATATATCCCAATATTAATACTATAAGTGGAAGTGGTTCCAGAACAGATATACTTAGGTGTAACAAATCTGACAAGGTGTTCTAAGGCTGATTCGGGGTAACTTGGTACGCAAAAATGCACCTAACTGTGCACCAAGATTGACACTCCTAGTGGATATTTTTAGGATAATTCCCATTTTCATTACCATCCATTATGAAGGATTTAAATGTAACTTTTTCTTAATTGAATCCATATTTATTATTATTACATTATCTATTCTTTTGATTACAATTTATGTTAACTATTTCTCTAGTTGAGATTATAAATTATGATTCATAATCTAATATATTGTATGGGATTATTTAGAATTATCTCATAGTGAAATGAATATAAACTGCTTTAATGCATGTATCCCATGCAGAAATTTCCCTCTTATTCAGGATAATGATGTTGTCGCTGGTACAGATCAACTTATAACAATACTGGGACAACTCACTCAGGTTATGAACAATATCCTTAACCATATGGTGCATCCAAATCCCCAACCTAGACCAGCGATGTTAGACAACTTTATGTGATAACAACCACTATCCTTTAATGGGACTAAAAACCAATTCTTAGTAGAAAAGTGGATAAGTTACTTAGAAAATTTATTTTTCACTTTAGAAAATAATGAAACGGAGAAGGTTTTCATTGTAGTTTATCAACTTTTGGGATATTATGATCACGTGTGGTTGTTGATTTAAAACACAAAAGAGGAGGAAATTATCAAAAATATATAATGAAGGTATTTTAATAAAATATTATCAGAGAAATACCTTCTTCATTAGTAACAAGTGGATATCGAAATTTAGTGTCTGAATTTGGGGGAAAAAGAGGATGATAATGTTAAAAAGTTCAATGAACCCCCCCCCCAAGGTGTACCCATTTGAGGACAAAAATGTGAGAAGGGTGATAGTGACCCTCGAGTCCTGCCTCCATTAGTCCCTGGGATGGCGACTAGCACCGAGGGTATAGTAAACACACAAATTGGAGGCATTACCCCTAAGAGAACACTAGTGAAAGAGATAAATAAGAAAGACACCAACAAACTCCAAGGAGGATGACAATATAAAAAAAATCCCAAGTAAAAATATGTAATGTCGTGAAAAAATACTAGAAATAAAAGGGGAAAAACTGCAAATACCCAAAAGAAATTAAAAAACAGCAGCAACCACGATTCCATAACAACTCCAGCAACCCCCAAACTAGTAGAAACCAGCCTGATCTTCAACCTACTCCAGGTGACATGAAAAATAGTTTATATATACATATAGTGAGTATAAAAATATACCTAGTTGGACCCTCCTCAGAGCCTCTCGTGAAAAATAAAATAATCATGATCTATCACAGTGAACAACAAGTGAAACAAACTCATCACCTAAATAGGTATAATAAGTGCCCAACCCCACCATGGATACTCTCACCAAGTATCTCATATAATAGTATATAATATAATAAATTATATCAAGGGTACCCCACTACTAATTCCCCATAGGTTTTCCGCTTTTCCCTAACGTCACACGTCCTAAGCATCTCTCTCCAAAAACGCTTACCCGTAGACACTTGGGGGAAGAACCACAACATGCACCTCATGCCCCAAAACTACCACGTACATGTAAGAAATGTAACCAAGTTTTTTCTAGGAGCCACCATAGCCCGCATAATGTGTATCATATGTTGGTCATTATACCTCGAGCCACTATAGCCCATACACCCAGTAAGGATCCTCAAGCCATCACAGCCTATACACATTACACTTATAGTAGTCCATAGGAAACTATTTCTAGAATATTTGTGTGTGAATAACCACAAGCCATTACATCCCTTGACACACATATATGGGGAAAACTAACAACTATTCCCACCAGCATGAGTAACTACCAAGAGAAGAGAGCGGGGCCAAAGGGGGTAGTCAGCCATCCATTCTCCCACTATAATGTTAGTGAAAACACCCCCCAAGGGCTCAGAATCCCTGGGGTGTCAGACTCCCTAACTGACGGGGTACAATATCGTATATAAACACAAAATGTAAAGAATATACTCTATCTCACAACCACACTATGTTAATAACCAAGTCTTAGACTCAACTACAACTAACATCTCTCAGACTCCTGGCTTCCACTTCTAAGACTAGGTATCCTATAAGTACACAACCATTTAAAGAGCTTGATTTCATTCCTTCATTGCCTTTTTATCAGTTTCACATTACGTTCATTAATTATATAAACACTAATTAACTATTAAGAATTTCGACATTATATTTCATTAGCATCACACCCAAAGTCCACTATTCCTCTAAATTGAGACCTTAGCATTGCATCTCGGCAAGATCTAACCCCATATGTTAACATCATTTATTCAATCATTTATTAAAAAAATTATTAATTTCCCATATTCCAAGTCATTTTAAAAAACTTTCTAATCTACTAAACATAAGGGGGCATAACGCAGTTAGTAGATTAAGGACTCGTAGAGTCTTTTCAGCCAATAGAAAGAGCGTAGACCCATCCTCTATTAAGAATCTAAACACATAAAGAACTTATAATACCCCATGCATCTTAACCCCTTTTTGAAGGAGGGTAAGAAAACCAGATTCCTTGAGACGTGGGGAATGTAAGGAAGATAAACAACCAACAAGAAACAACAAGAATCCAAACATTCACATTCAACTCGTTTCATCATCTCTGGTGTCCTCCATGACACCCACATGCATAAAATAATGCATCTATCCACTCTAGGTGTCAACTGATACCACAACAAATAGTCCTCCCAGTCCCCACATATCACATCTTCCATCCAGGCTCACATCACAACAAAATCATCATGAAAACAAACATCATATCAACTGGGCTCTTAACCCTTAAGAAACCAAGAGGGTAACTCAGAACCCTATGAGGTATTAACAAGTCTAAAAAATCCAGTCATTTAATCCATCTGTAATTAACTAATTTATAATTTAATGGTTCCAACTATGAGAAACATAAAAAGTAAGCTATCACAAAATAATTAATCACCCTTGCTGTATCAATTTGATTGAAATCAAATTACAACAAGAAGAACAAGATTCATTTACATGCATCATTATCATTGAATCTTAATTTTCAATTAATCCCAATTTACGTTATTTACCAATTTTCATTAAGAACTAAAATCAAAATAAATAAACCATAAATATGACACTATCTAGAAAAACACGAGGCTATAACATATGATCGATATCAATTTATTTATCCAGATCAAATATTTATTATTCAAATTCAATTATGATTCATTGGGATAAAATATTCTAAATTTACATTTGCACATAAAATAAAAGAGAATAAATGAATCCCCTAACTCAAAAGGTTTTCGATTCTCTTTGAAATGACTAACAAAACAGATCACCATCACCTATCTTACAAGATTTCATCCACCCGACGATGCAGAGACACCACAAGACTGACCAACACCAAAGAAACGTCCATTAGGAACATGTAGATAGAATTCCCTAAAAAGGGAAGGATATATAGAAGGATATGAACCCAAAATAATGATGATTGATCATACCTTATATCGAAGATTGATTGATTCTTCTTGGTAGCACAAAAAGCAAAGGGTGCACGTGCAATAAGAAGAAACTTCAAGGGGAACCAATCCTTAGAGGAATGTTTGATCATAAAAAGTATACAACAAGGAATGATAGGTTTGAGCATTTCATACCAAAGAACAAAGAAGAAGAATAAGGGAGGAAGATATCTCGTCCCTTATAAGATTTAACAGAGTAGCGGTTTAAGATACACTGTATTTTCCATTAAAATATGAATGCACTAAACTACGCAGTTTGACTATGTAAAATCATCTTGAGCCTTAGGAAACATTAATATACAAGTTATGGGATATGATTCAACCTTAAATCACTTAAATCAAGTACTTAAATACATTTAACGTCAAAGGAATGATCAAAGAGGCGAAACTGTAGGAAGCTGGAATCACTACTCATGAACTAGAAATTTGGAAGAGGAAAAAAAGGCTATTATTGGAACCTCCTTGTTTTGGAAACACTATTTATGAATTTGAAATTTAGAAATGGAAATATCAGCTACTGTTGGAACCTCACTGTTCTGGAAACACTATTCATGAACTCAAAATTTGGAAAAGGAAATAGGGGCTACTATTAGATGGATGTTGTTCTAGAGACAATGTTCTCGGAATGTCTCACCAATGGGAAACATTGTTCACATCGGTCCACCGTTGGAACTGTTCACACCGGTCTACTATTGGAACAGTTCCCAAGGGTCTACTGTTGGAACTGTACACATCATTCTACCATTATAACAATTCATATCGGTCTACTGTTGTAACTGTTCACATTGGTCTACCATTAAAACTCTTCACATTGGTCTACCATTGACACTTTTGACATTGGTCTACCATTCGAACAATTCAGATCAGTATACCATTTGATCTATTCACATCGGTCTACCATTGGGACTATTCACATTGGTCTACCATCTGTACAATTCACGCCATTCTACCATTGGCATTGTTCACATCGGTCTACCATTGGAACAGTTCACATCGGTCTACCGTTGGAAGTGTTCAAATAAGTCTACCATTCGAACTGTTCACATCGATCTACCATTGGCACCGTTCACATCGGTCTACCATTGGCATTTTTAACTTTGTTATAATATTGGCATTGTTCACATTGGTCTACCATTGGCACTGTTAACATCGGTCTACCATTGGAACTTTTCACATTGGTCTACCATTGGCACTATTCACATTAGTCTACCACTAGCACTGTTCACATTGGTCTGCTATTGGAACTGTTCACATCAGTCTTCCATTGGAACTGTTCACATCAGTCTACCATTGGTACTATTCACATCAGTATACTGTTGGCATTGTTCACATCATTTTACCATTGGCATTGTTCACGTCGATTTACCGTTGGAACAGTTCACATTGGTCTACGGTTGAAGATGTTCATATCAGTCTACCGTTGGAATAGTTCACAGATTTGGAAATTTGGAATAGTATTGTGGATAAATCACCATGACCTCCTAAAACACCTCAAACACTATATTTTCGCAGAGGAATATACCAGAGAGATCTGGGCCATTACATCATATACCTTTCAAAACATTCTCATCCTCGATAATTCAAAACCCACCTAAAGGTAAACATAAACGGGGTTCAAACAACCAACCATCAAGATACCTAGAAAAGAGTGAAAAACACAAGAAGGAACCAAAGAAACCCATATCATAAACACAAAAGTTCTACAACAATATAGAGAAAATATATTTTTTATATATTATTTATTTTTTATTATTTTACATGAAAATAGTTAAACATCAAACAAAACAGGGTACATAGCATGTATCTGTAACTCATGTTCCTAGGTTCTCTCCTCCATGACACTGTGTCTCCACAAGACACGAACGAAGTGGATAAAATTCATATGAAACACCATCTTTTTGCAGTCTTGGATATCCATAGGCCGCACCTCAAAGGTCACATCACCATGAATATCGATCCCTCCACAATCGATGATGTGAGAGTAATCATAAAGATAAATATGGAGTTGTGACATAAGAAAAACTTCGTGTATTTGGCTCATCTGCAAGGGAAGTACAACTCGATATGACACGACTCCAACTTGAGCCAACACATCAAAATGCCCAACAAAGAGGGGAGAAAGCTTACTCCAATGACCAAACCTTTGATGCCCACTACAAGGAGTCACCTTCAGAAACATGTGATCCCCAACATCAAACAACAAAGGTCTCCTCCTTTGATTGGAATATGATTTATGATGATCCTGCACTCTCTTCATTCTCTCACAAATCACCTAAACCATATCTATTGTATTCCACACTAGTTCCGGTCTGAGAATTGTTGACTCTCCAACCCTAGTCCAACACATCGGAGAATGAAAAGGCGTCTATACAATGATTAAAATGACACCATACCAATGGTGGAGTGAAAACTATTATTGTAAGAAAACTCAACCCAGGGTAAGTGCATCATCCACAAACCTCCAAAATCCAAGACACAAGAGCATAACATGTCTTCAAGATTCTAGATATTCCACACTGTCTAACTGTCTATATGCGGATGAAATGTAGTGCTAAGGAATAGCTAATAACCAAAATCAAGCTAGATACCTCTCCACACCCTAAAGGTAAATCAAAGATCTCAATCGGAAATGATAATCCTTGGGACTCTGTGGAGTCTCACCACCTCCTCCAGATACTACCTCGACAAAACATTCACTGAGCTTGACTCCTTGTTCGCTATTAATTGGGATAATTTTTTGAATGATCCATTACCACCCAAACAGTGTCATGTATTCCCTGAGCTTGAGGTAAACCTATAACAAATTCCATTTACATGTCCTCCCAATTCCACTAAGAAATATCTAATGAATGTAGCAAACCACTAGGGACACAGTGCTCAACCTTGACCTTCTTGCAGACCAAACATCAAGACACGGAATCTGCAACTGCATGATTCAATCCAGGCCACCAAAACTAACTCCTGAAGGATTGGTAAATCATTGTCATTCCAGGATTCACTGCTAAATGAGAACTATAGAACTCTCTGGGAACCATCTCATGCATCTCCATAGGAGAAAACAACCTTCCTTGATACAACACATGGTGTTGTTCATCCTCAGACCAACCATCATGGGAATCACCACAAACAACTCGGTCACTCCTGACCTCCACCTCTACATCCCCCAACTAGGCCAATTCCACCTGCAGCACTAGAGATGACTGCACCATCATCTAAAAAATAAAACATCTACCCCAACCTATACCATACCGAGATGTAATGCCGAAAGTTCTTCCATAACTCTCCATGAATCCCCAGATTCACACAAAACATCAATAGGTGACTTCCTACTCAGTGAATTAGCTATAACATTCCCCTCTCTAGGTGTATGTGATATTTCAAAGTTTTATTCCTGTAAGAATTACATCCACCAACAATGTCACAAGTTTAACTCATGCTGGGAGAAAACATACCTCAAGCTCTTATGATAGGTGAAAACCAGAAAGTGCTTTCTAATGAGGAATTATTTCCAAAACATCAGAGAGAATACCACAGCTTCCAACTCAAGATCATGGGTGGCATAGTTATGTTCATGGGGACACAACTACTGAAACCCATAGGAAACAACTGATCTATACTGCATCATAACATAGCCTAACACTAGAGGGGAAACATCGCAAAAACAATAAAACTGAACTCCCTCTACTGGAAGAAAAGGAACTAGATCACTTAAAATCTTCTCATATAGATACTCGAAAGATGCCTGACACTGACCAGTCAACATGAATTCTTATTCCTTTATGGTCAATGATTTTAAAGCAGTCACGACCTTAGAAAATCATCTATGAACCTCCTGTTATATCCTACAAGACCAAGGAAACATCACACCTCTGAAACTATCTTGGGGGATGCCCAAGACACATATACTTCTATTATTGATGGATTCACAACTACTCCCTGATGAGATACAACATTCCCCAAGAATGTTCTTCATGAGCCCAAAACTCTCACTTTGACAACTTCCCAAATCTCTGATGTTGATGAAGAACTCCCATAACTGCGTGTAGATTCTCAGCATGCCCCTCCATAGATGTCGAGTACACATGGATGTCATCAATGAAAAATACTACAAAATGATTCATGGACTCAAGAAAACCACGTTCATTAATCCCATGAATATAGCTGGAGAATTCGTCACACCGAACGACATTACAATGAACTCATAATGCCCCTGATGACAACAGAAAGTAGTCTTCATGATATTCTCATCTTTCACACCCATATGATGATATCCTGACTGCAATTCACTCATTGAGAATGAACATTCACCCTTTAGTTGATCAAATAAATTATCAATCGATGGAATATGATAGCAATTCTTCATTGTCACTTTGTTTAAGCAATGATAATCAATACACAACAGTAAACTGTCATCATCCTTCTCCACAAACAAACCCGGTGCACCCCACAGTGACACACTGGCTTAACAAAACCACACTATTATAGAACATAAAGATATATACTTAGATCTCATAACTCATAAGGGGACATCCAATATGGATAAATAGAGATATGAGATTCTCCTGGTTGAAGCTTGATCCCAATCTCAATATCTCATGGAGGGGGTAATGTTATAACCTCTTCTGGAAAGACATCAGGGAACTATTCTATGACCCTAGGAAACTTCAACTGCTGAACCTATGAATAACTCACCATTAGATTTTCCATCATGGATGATAAGGATGGAACACACCTCAGACCCATCTGAGTGTATCGTTCACCAACAAATACTACTGGATCCCCATCTGCATCGAAGAACACCACCTGCCACAGGAAGTAATCCACGATATCTTGTACTGAATACAACCAATCCTTGATTAGGATGACATCATATGATTATATCTGTAAACAAAGGAAATATCCCATGGAGTGGTGCTGCCCCATCACTATCTCACAGTCTCTACATACTTCAAAAAAGTCATCTTGACCTCAAATTAGCGTAGTCAACACCAACGGATCTAGAAGCCTCTCTACCTCAAGTCACAAAGCATGGAAAAGTATAAGTGATATAAAGGAATATGTCACTCATAAATCAAAAAATCCATAAACCAATTTAGAAAACAAGAAAAGGGTACCTTGAAATATTTCTTTCTCACCTAGAGCTAGGAATGCTAAATCATAAAGATGACCATGACCTCCTTAACGGCCTCTATAACACTAATGAAGAACACCACCATAGTTTTGTTCTGCTCTATAAGGATGGGGAGCGTCATAGCGCTATCCACTACTTTCCCCATCTACCCTATGCTAATCCAAAGGTGGCGCAACTTGCTACTACTACCTCTGCTAGAACTACCTCAATGGAGGAACCTGGAGCAGATCACCTGGTGCCCGATGACTTCTCTGAATGTTTGGTCACTCTCGCTATGGATGACCTCAACCACCACAAGAAAAACAACCACCTTATCCCTTGGCATAGTCCTAAGAGCTGAAAACCCTGGAGAAACGAGATGCTGAGAGCTTGGACCTACCCCCTGCTGAACAGAAACTCTTCCGCCCTAAAAACCGGGAGCCCCAGAACATAGCTCTACTTCATGAGGAATCATGATGACTTCCCTATCATGCTAATATGGTTCTGTCCAATGTCCTCTCAACAAACTATTCCCTTTCCATCACCTCAATATATTTCATCATAAAAAATGGGGTGACCTGGAATTGAATCCTTCGATGCAAAGCCTCCTCGAAATGCCTTTCTCTGACCTCCTCATTGGGAAACTAGTCCAATGCATATCGTAAAAGGTTCCATTAATGGATTCCAATCTCTCACACATTGGAGATCCCTAATCAAATGGTAAGATCCTCCTAGCGAACAGGCTCCTTCTCGATCAAATAATGAAACTCGACTCTAAACATGTCATGGAACTCCTCCCATAAGATCGTTGATTCCTCATGACCCCCAAGGAACAAGAACCACCACTGCCTCGCTGCTCCATACAACATCGTCACAACCAAGGATACATAATGCTCCTTCGGAGCACAAATAGAACTGAAGCCTATCTTGATCTCCTCCAACCAGTCTTCTGTGACTTCAACTGAAATGGAACCCTCATACTTCTTCCTTCTGTGGTGCGGAAACTCTCAGAGTTTCCTCCTACTAGTATCATTCTCCTCGATCTCTACCCAATGGCGATCATCTAGAATATGCTGCTAGACATCTTTTATGCGATCCTGACGAGGACGTCGACCTAGAGTCATACCTATAAAATAAAAAACTATTAGACCTTCTAAACATGGAATATGGATGAATAAAAATTAATTAATTATTATTTTTATATTCATTTTAGGTAAACCTATCCCAATTTCTACCCATTAAAACTAAGACACAAAGAAAAATCATGCATGATCATTTCCCAAGTCTCTACCCTGAAACTAGTATCCCCATGTTTAGTAGCCATTGTAAACACAATGGTTTATTCATGAGATCATAGGGGACCCTAAAAGCCTATGTCTCCGCCGATCTCTAGTGTTGACATCACTTTCTAAACATGAATAACACTATTTTCCTTCCAACCCATGAAATATCACCTATGCCTAACACCCAACTCTATCCTATCCCTCAACTAGAGCTTTGATACCACTTTTTCATGACCACGTCCCCACAAAGTGTATCCCACCTAGGCCGATAATGTGAGAAGGGAGATAGTGACCCCCTGAGTCCTACTTCTAATAGGCCTCGTGTTGGTGACTAGCATCGAGGGTATAGTAAACACCCAAACGGGAGGCATTACCCTCTAAGACAATAATTGTGAAAGAGAGAGATAAGACATACACCAACCAAATCTATGGAGGAAAACAATATAAATGAAATCCCAAGTACTCATATGTAATTTAATGCAAAAGAACTACAACTGAAATGGAAAAAAATAAAATACACAATAGAAAGTAAAAAACAGCACCAAACACAAATCCCAAACTCCTCCAACATGCCCAAGCTAGTAGAAACTAGTTTGATCTCCAAACTGCTCTAAGTGGCCTAGAAAACATTATATATATGCATAAGTTGAGTATGACAGTATACTCAGTAGGATCCTCCCTTGGAGACTCTTGTACAAAAGTAAAAAAATCATGCTAAAGCACAATGAACAACAAGTGAAACTAACTCATCACCTAGACATGTATATTAAGTTCCCAGCCTTACCATGGCTACTCCCACCAAGTATCTCATAAAAGAGTATATAATATAATAAATAATATCAAGGGTACCCCGCTACTAATTCCCCAATGGTTTGATGTTATTACCCAACATCGCACATCCTAAGAATCTCTCTCTAGAAAGGCATACCTGCAGACACCTTTGTGAAGCACCACAACATGCACCTCATGCAAAAAAACTACAATGTCCACATAAACAAAGTAACCAAGTAGTTTTTGGGAGCCACCATATCTTACATAATGTGTATCATACATCGGAAATTATACCTCAAGCCCTTACAACCCATACACCGAGTAAGGGTCATCAATCCATCAAAACCTATACATGTTACACCAATAGTATTCCATAGGAAAATATATCCAAAATATATGTGTGTGAGTAAACACAATACATTATAGCCCTCTACACACATATATAGGGAAAACTAACCGATGTGCCTACTAGCACGAGTAACTACCAATAGAAAAGATTGGGGATGAAGGGGGTAGTAAGCCATCCATCCCCCACCAGAATGTTGGAGAAAACACCACCCCTAGGATCAGAATCCACAGGGTGTCAATTTACCTAACTGATGGGGTGGAGTAGTGTATAGAAACACAAAAGGTATAGAATATACTATAGATCACAACCACAATATGTGCATAACCTAGTATTGGACTCAACTACAGCTAACGTCTCACGGACTCCCAACTGCCACTTCTATGACTAGGTATCCATTAAGCACACAACCATTTAAAGAGCATGATTACATTCCTTCATTCCCATTTTATTAGTTTCAATTTATGTTCATTAATTATTTAAATAATAATCAACTATTTACAATTTCCAAATTATATTTCATTGGTATCACACCCAAATTCTATTGTTCCTTTAAATTGAGACCTTAGTATTGCGTCCAAGAAAACACTAACCCGATGGGATGAAATTATTTATTCAATCATTCATTAATAATATTTTTACATTCCCATATTCCTAGGAATTCTAGAAAAAACATTCTAGAAAGCTAAACACTAGGGGGCTCAACTAGGTGAGTTGAAGAACTTCCCATCAATTATTTTACGCCTATAGAAAGAGTGGAAACTCTTCCTACCTTAGGAAGATATTCATAGAAAGCATGTGGCATACCCTGCACATCTTTTCCCCTTTTGGAAGGAGTGTACGCAAACTGGATGTCTTGAGCAGTGGGGAAATCAAGGAAGATAATCAACCAACCAGAAATATTAAGCATCCAAACATTCACATCCAACATTTTCAATCGTCTCTGGTGTCATCCTCGACACCCACATGCATAAACTAATGCATCTCGACACTCTAGGCATCAATTTCTGCCTAAAAAAATAGACCTCTATGCCCCAACATATCAAAATTGCCTCCTGGACCACATCATAACACAAGCAGTAGGAAGACTAACATCATATCAACTATGCTCTTTTCCATTTAGTAAGAAAGAGGGTAACTCGGAACCCTATGAGTCATTATCTTGTATCAAACAACAAGTCATTTAATCCATCTGGAATTAACTGATTTATTATTTATAGCTTCCAACTACGGGAAACCTAAACAATAATCTATCACAAAATAATTAATCATGATTACTGTTTCAGTTGATTAACATCAAATTTCAACATGAAGAACCATATTAATTTATCGCCCTCTTTATCTTTGAGACATAATTTCTATTTAATCATGTTTTATGTTCTTTAAAAATTTCTATCAAGACTGAGAATCTAAAAAAAGAAAGAATAAATATAACACTATCTAGAAAGAAAAAGGCAATAATATACAATCAATATAAATTTATTTATCTGGTTAAAATATTAATTATGTCAATTCTATTATGATCTAGTGAGCTAAAACAAGAAAACTCTAAATTTTCACCTAAAATAATAGAGAAGAAATGAATCCCCTACCTCAAATGGTTTCTGATACTCTTTGAACAGACTAACAAAACATATCACGATCACCTCTCTTGGAGGACTGCATCAACCCGAGGATGAAGAGACACCACCACACTGGACAAAACCCAGGAAGATTCCATTAGGAACATAGATATAACATTACATGAAAATAAGAAGTTGAACTCAAAATAATGAAGATAGATCATACCTTATATCGATGATTGACCGATAGTGCTTAGTTTCACCCAAAACAGAGGGTGCAATTTCTACAAGAAGAAACTTTAAGAGGAACCAATCCAAGGTGGAAAGTTTTATCGCACAACTCCTATGGGAAGGAATGAAAGGTTTGAGGGTTTCAAATGGGAGAAGAAGGAGGAATAACATGGGATAAAGATACCTTATCTCATTAGAAGATTTAACGTAGATGCGGTTTAAGATACACTATATTTTCTATCAAAAGTGGATCATAATAAACTATGTGGTTTCACCATGTAATAGAATCTCGAGCCTTAGGAAAAATTAATATAGGAGTTATGGGATTTTATTCAGAAATAAATACATTAAAACAAGACTGTAAATGCATTTTATGTCAAAGGGAATGTCAAAGGAGAAAAACTGTAGGAAGCTGGAAACATAGTTCATGAACTATAAAATTGGCAGAGGCAAAAAAGGTTGATGTAGGAACGTCACCATTCTGGAAACACTGTTCATGAACATGAAATTTGGAGAAGGAAATAGAGGTGACTATTGGAACCTCACTGTTCTCGAAACACTGTTCATGAACTCAAAATTTGGAAAAGGAAGTAGAGGAAGCTATTTGAATGCTGCTATTATGGAAACACTATTCATTGATTGTCTCACCAACGAGAATCACTGTTCACATCAGTCTAACATTGGATCTGTTCACATCAGTCCACCATTGGAAGTGATCACATGGCTCTACTATTAGAACTATTCACATTGGTCTACCGTTGAAACTGTTCACATTGGTATACTGTTGGATCGGTTCCCATTGGTCTACTGTTGGAGCTGTTCACATCGGTCTATCGTTGGATCTGTTCGCATCTGTCTACTGTTGGAACTGTTCACATCAGTCTAGCATTGGAACTATTCACATCGGTCTACTGTTGGAATTGTTCACATCGGGCTACCATTGTCACTATTCACATTGGTCTACCATTGTTAGTGTTCACATCAGTCTACATTTGGAACTCTTCACATCAGTCTACCGTTGGCACTGTTCACATCAGTCTACCTTTGGAACTGTTCCCATTAGTCTACCATTGGAACTGTTCCCATCGGTTAACTATTGGCACTTTTCACTTCGGCCTACCATTGGAACTCTTCACATCAGTCTATCGTTGTCACTGTTCACATAGGTCTACATTTGGAATAGTTCACATCATTCTACCATTGGCACTGTTCCCAACAGTGTTCCATTGGCACTGTTCACCTCAGTCTACCATTGGCACTGTTTAAGTAGATCTACTATTGGAAATGTTCACATCGGTGTACCTTGGGAACTGTTCATATCGGTATAGAGTTGGCACTACTCACATCAGTCTATCATTGTAACTGTTCACATCGGTCTACCATTAGCACTGTTCACATCGGTCAACTGTTGGCACTGTTCACATATACTTACCATTGGAACAGTTCACATTGGTCTACCATGGAACTGTTCACATCGGTCTACTGTTGGCACTATTCACATTGGTCTACCATTGGAACTTTTCACATCGGTCTACTGTTGGAACTATTCACAAAGCTTGAAATTTGGAATAGTGTTGGGGTAAGTCACCTTTACCTCCCAAAACACCTAAAACACTCAATTTCCACAGAATAATGAACTAGAGAGGTCTGGGCCATTACAAAAATTATGAATCTAACATTTCTGGAATAGAAAGGAATTTGACTTATTACATTGATAATCTTAGGGGCATGATTGATCAATTAATTGATGGTTTAAAACCATTCTTCTGAAGGGCACTAGTCTCTCAATGGTTCTCATCATATGAATATATAGTCTCATATGATATCAAGATAAAAAGTGAATTCTCTATGTATTTTGAAATTAATGGAATAAAAGTAGAGAATTGGGATTTTGAACACTCATGAAAAGGAAATAAGAAAAAGAGGATGAAGGAAGGAATTGATTTTACATTTTGTAATAATTGTGGGAAAACACCCTTATACTTTCCTAAAGGGTATTGGTGCTTTTTATATGTGTAGAGGAAGAGAAAACCAATCTGGTGACTGTAATGGAATGAAAGAATCCTCCAATGTTCAATTCTACTATTACAATGATATAGGACATTATGAAAATGATTTTTAGAATCATTGTGTAAATATTACCTAGTGAAGTCCTAGAGAGAATGTCCAAGATCTTGTGATCACAACTGTTGAGGTTGAAATTCCTAATGAGGTGTTGGGAGATAATTTAATAATTTAATCAAACATAACCATTTATTTATTTGATCCAGGTTCATCTCAGATTTTTAGATCTCTCCATTTTTATAATAAAATTAGACATTTCCAATTTGATTTAATAAAGGAGTTGATAGTTAAAACACCTTGATTAAATATCATTGCAACAACGATGTGTCAATTAGTTCCCTTTCTCGCATACAAATGTCTTTAGTTTCTACCCTTATCATCATACCTATGATTGAATTTTATATAATTCTTGGTTTGAATTCAATTTAGACCTATTATGTCACTGGATTACCAAAAAATCCAAAGAAGAATGATGCAATATGGTTGATTATTGATCGACATACCGAATCTGCACACTTCCTCACTCTAATGGTGGATTTTCCACCAGATCACATTACGCAGATCTATATTAATTATGTTGTGATACTTCATTGAGAACCTCTCCCAATTTTTTCTGATTGTGATCCACGATTTACATCAAAATATTGAAAAAACTCTTCAGAAAGATTTGGATATTGATCTTTGGTTGATTACTACATAACACCCTCAAACTGAAGGGAAATAAAAAAGGACAATTGAAGCATTAAAAGACATGTTGAGTTCATGATAACATGTTTTTCAATGTATGTGGGATCATTATTTACATTTGGTGTAGATTTCCTACAATAATTGATTCCATTCACGTATAAAAATGGATCTATATGAGGTATTGTATGGAAAGATATGTCGTACACCCACACGTTGGGATGATTTTGGTGAATGAAATCTTATGGGATCAGATCTTGTGGTGGAAACAAAAAAATAGTTGATCATTATTCAAACCCATATCAAAACAGCTCAAAGTATGAAAAATAGATATGCAGATAATTGATGGTAGGATTTATAATTTCAATATAGAGACCTCATTTTCTATAAAATATCAACATAGAAGGCTGTTATTAGATTTGGAAGGAAATGGAAACTGAGCCCTTGGTACATTGGTCCTTTTCAAATTCTAGATAGAATTACGGTTATGGCTTATCATTTGGAAATGTCGCCTAGACTTTCAAAGGTACGCAATATCTTCCATGTCTCATTGTTGAGAAAGTACATGCCAGACCCAACACACGTACTGACTTCTGAATTTAATAAATTATATCCTATCTTGTCTTACTGTGAATATCCTATCTGGATTCTGGACACTAAAGATTAGGTGTTGTGGAATTAGAAGGGTCAGTTGGTATAGGTACCTAGGGAAATTATAAAATTGAAGAGGTTGTGTGGGAGCCTTAGGATCTTATGATAATGAACTAACCAAATCTTTTTATGATGTAAGATTCTGGAAATTTTGAGGATAAAGTTTTGTGGGGGGAATAATGTATCACCCAAAAGGATTAGAAAAAATAAATATAGAATTCATGAAACAATGAATCATTGTGAAACAAATACTTTCTTATTATACAATATACTTATAACCTAGTCTTTAGAAATAATTTTTCTACTTTTTTATTTTGAATTCTAAAAAATGGACATACATAGTTGAGATCAGTAAGATATTTAGAGGCACATTAGCCTCATCCAAGTTGGCAAGGACTCTCCATGTGAATCCATGAGTCCTAGGTTCAAATCTGAGTAGAGGAATATTTGAGGGGTTACAGTAGTAGGCACTGTCACATGTACTATAGCAGGTAATATAGCTAATACAATATCATGTAAAATAGGAGCTATTGTTTGGTATTCTTGTAGCCAGAACTACTAAACTTTGAGCCACCAATTTGGACCTGGAGTCCTTAAGGCCTTTGGGCCACCCAAGGCCTTTGGGCCAACTAAGACTTTCGGTCCACCTCAAGTCCTTCGAGCCACCTCATTCAGATCATACAATTCAGATGCAACAAGAATGACCAAAGAAACTACCTCTAGATGAGGACTCAAAGTAGGAAGTTTCACCAAAATAAAGTTATATAGATATGGAAGAATGAGAGGGTATGTAAATTTCCATTAGTTCTAGGCATGTGCACCTTTGCACAGGTATTTCAATAAGAACATGCAATGCGAAGTTGGGAATCATAATTAATGATCTAGATGTTGGGGAGAGGCATTTCTATGTACTAATTTCATTGATGAATTCCTCTAAGGGCTTCGAGTCATGTAATACACTTGTTCTATAGGCCATGTAAAAGTTCCACTCATCCCTTGAAAATGGGATTTTAAAAAATAAATAAATAAGGCATTCAGGCCATTCGGGCTAAAATATTTAGAGTCTAATAAAATCAACTGAATTTTTTGTGAATTGTATCTTAACCCTTTGAAATAGTAATATACTTTTATGGATAGTAATATTAGTTTCATTAAGAGTAACCTCACCCATGTAAGTAGAAATAAAATTTAGTCACCATATAAATAAGAGTGAATATTTTAAAAATTAATAATTATGTGTTGATATTTTTTGGAGTAATAAATATTGACTTATAATTTTAAATTAATGTATTTATTTAAAATAAAATTAATTTTTCATTAAATTTATTCCAAAATAATTATTTTTTTCTTATGAATTTTTAGATAATTTTAATGGAACTCATTTAATTATGGAAAGTATTATAAAATAAATTTAAATTTAAATATTTCTTTTTCATGTAAATAATGATTTTTTAAAAAATTTAAATTTCAGATATTTAAAAAATTGTTTTGATAAATCAGAGACTATTTTTTTTATTCTAAACATCAAAAAATGATTATTGAGAATTTTTTTGATTTTTCTAAAATACATGAATTTTTATTGATTAGTAGAATACAATAATTCATGAAAAAATGTTAAATAAATTATTAATTGATTCATAGGTTTTTTATGGAAACTGTAAGCACACATGGTTCAAAATCACATGAAATTATTACACTTTTTTCATAATAATCAAAACTATTTCTTTTCTTGAGAAATTAAAGTAAATAATGAATAAGATATTCAAAAAATCACCCCTCTCTCCTACACTATAAAAACCATCCCTCACCCCCTCTTCTCCTTACTCCTCGAAACTGTGTAGTTTCTCAATTTTTTTCACAAATACTCTTCCCAAGACTCTCCCGACATATAGGAGATCTTAGTCTTTCGAAAATACCGAAATCCCTATCTCTTAGGAGGTTCTCAAAGAGTATATTTCAAGAGGTAAACCCTCTTCCTTTTTCATTTAATTTCACATCATTTTATTTTCTTTTATTATTCAATCCTCACCTTCTCTGTCCAAATGATCCTGATAACTCTAGTATCATTTATATAATGGATTTATATCAGGATATTTAACAAAACCTCATAATTATCCTCAATCCATCTTTTTTATTTTAAAAACAAAATCATCATATGGGAAGTGTGGATATCCACCCTTCATGGACGATGATGTTTCGTTCTTCAATTTACCCTTAAAGTCTTTTCATTAATACATTTTAATGGTTGAAAAAGATATTAAAACGAATGATAGAAATTTTTTTATGTTATGTATGTAACATATTTACATAATAAAAAATAATGATACAAAATGAGTTCTTTAAGATCAATAATCAGCTTTATAATCTAAATGATTATCCTTAAATTTTTTATCTAATTACTAATCCTAATAATATATAACCTAATGATATATATATAAACATTTAAACATTTCTATTCTCATCAAAAAATAAATTCCAATTCTATCTAGTTATACCAATTTTATATGAACTCCATTACTTATAATCACGTGAATTGATCATCAAATCAAGGAAACGAACACTCTGTAAAGATGGAATTCAATCATATAACTTATCAATATGGAAATAACTGAACATAATATAACTAAAATGCATAAAATATATGTAGATATGGTTATTAATTATTAAATTAGGGGATTTTATTTTATTATCCATGAATTTATGGTCAACTGTAGAATACATTCATACATAAGGTAAGGGTTTTCTACCAGAACCTACATTTTTCTTCAGGTTACTCATATTCTCTACATACTTAAATAAAACTATAAAGTATTATTATGTAATCCACATTAATTCTCTGTGAATGATCTATATATTTGTGCTAAATATAATTCTCCTTTCTTTTAGGGAGAGTAACATGTTTTAAAAGGATCTTTCAAAAAAATTTAATAAATAAGCTAATTTCATTTTATTATCTATTTTCAAATAAAAAATATAATCTATTTTTATACAGAATTATTTTTCTAAAATCACTAATTTTATTATTAAAAACAACATTAATTCAACTATGGTTTTAGGAAAAAATCCGGAAATAACTCTTCTTTTCAAATTAAACGATTGTTTATCTGCAGAATTACTCAATGATTTTATATGAGTATTTTCGTCTATTTCATTACTCTTGTTAATTCTTATGTATAATTGAGATTAATAGTTTAGGATATCATATACCATATTTTATTGAATTTATTATGATTAGTTTTACTATGGTTGTGGTATCTTGATACCATTCACCATATTACATCGAATGGTTAGTGTTTATGTTTAATGATTGGGGGAAGGTAAATTATATTTCGTATGTTAGTTTCAATAATAATGTATATATTGTTTATATTTTCCCCATTCATATGAGGATTAAATTTGGACTTAATACAGGATGAGTGGTGCCCTCTATATCCCCTTGAGGCATTGGTTGGTCTAATGAGACAAACTAGATTGGGTTTTTTACCAATTATGTATACTGTCTCCGCCGAGGCCGTTACAATATGATTATGATGTCCAGAATTATACATTCCCTCATTATAAAACTATTGATTGATAGTACATGTGATTACTCAACTACTATAATATCTATGGTTATTTTTAGGACATTATTTAATCAATTTTTATTACTTACTTATTATGTCGAGTTTGTTTTTAATAGAATGTGTTTTTAATTGTTCATAATGACTATTGTTTATGTTTATGATACCATTATTTGTATTATTTACCCTTAAAAAGAATCTAAGATCACCAAATTATTATGTTTTATATTTCCCTAGGATGAAAACAAGTGTATTCTGAATAACATACATGGATAATCTATGAGTTATGGGAGTTTCTAATGGATCTCATGTATTGAATTTCATTTCATGTTGTAGTATTGAACTTATGTATGTATCTTGTTTTCAAAATCTACTAAACTACTTGGTCTATATGGATACTTTTTTTTATAATCATTCCAATTTAATAGAATGAATCACCATCTCTAATCACCTTGGTTTGGGGCCTTACAAGTTATTTTAAGTCATTATATAAAATTTCATTTATTATATAATAATATTAACCTCAATTTAGACATTATTTAATTAATATGAATGTAAAAAATTCCAATAATATGATTTAATTTGAATATATTGCTTTAAAATATTTATAACAAGACATATTATTCTAAAACTATTATTGATGAAAATAATAAATTAAATTTAATTAACTTTTAGTATTATTACTATCATTTATTTTAGTTAATTATTATCTATATAATTCCTAAAATTGTTTTTCTTATGAATTTAGAGTAATTATTAAATTTCTATCAAATTAAAATAAATTATCATGATATAAAAATTCATTTACCTTTAAATATATTATTTGTAATCAAATCTATGATGTATTTTCTCTATCTTAAATCTTCATAAATTTTAGCAGTAATGAATGTTCCATTTTTTGTCTTTTTTATTACTTAACTTATTATATAGGTCACATTAATGGAATATTATAAAAAAAACCCATAACCATAGACACCAAGGTGTTATGTATCAAAATATTTCCATAAAATGGGTTTTGAAAAATTTGGTAGGTCATTTTAAACTTCATATTTTAATTTTAACAAATAAGTAAACTATTTTTTACATTAATCACTATAATTATTTTTAATAGTATTCACCAATAATTATGGAAAATTTAATATTTCATTATAATAAATTATAAATTATCCTAATTAAAAACACAAAATCGATTTTTTCAAATAAAATTCAAATAATTGGATTAATTTATTTTAAAATTAATCTCATAGATTTTATGAGAATCCCTGTTTTCAAAATGAAACCATTCCAAAGGTTACAATGTTTTTATATAATAATTAAATATTAAAATGATTCCAATTACATAAATTGGATTAATAGATATATTATTGAACTATTATGGCTTTAAAAACAACTCAAAATATATTTTATCCTTATAAGTAATATAAAATAAAAGGAAGGTTACAATTAAAATTCGGTATTTTTGCCTATTCATCAAAAAATAAAACATTTCCTAAAAATACTAAAAAATCACACTAAGTTAAATTTGATATTATTATTTCAAAAAATATATTTATTTAGAATTAAATTCTATAAAAATTTTAGGAATTAATTTTAAATTTTTTCCCCAAACACAATTAAACTAGCTTTAAGAAAAGAGATTATTTTTTTAGAAAACATTTTTTTTATTTTAAATGATTTATATTTTTTTATATTGAATTGATAAACAAAAAACATGTGAGAACTATACAAATGAATAATATGTTTAATCATATTCATTCCCTCTATTCCAAAGGTTAGGAAATAACTATAATATTAAATAATAATATCAATAGTATATTTCATTTTTGTAAACTCGGTCTTGTGTGTAACAGAATCCCTTGAAGGAACATGGTATTGTTTGTAACACAAGGAAAACAAAGTGTTGCGTTTACCACATGATAATTTAAGGGTTTTGTTAGAATAATATTAAAATTTTGTGGTGAATACATCATGATTAACATAGTTTAGCATGAAATTCAAACCATCAATGAAATTTAATTTATTTGAAATTTTTTATTCACAAAGACTTAGTGTGTTACATTATACCCCCCTTAAAATTAATTTCTCCTTGGAAATTAATCTGGTTCATCAATGTATTAATACTTAAAATTTCATGTTATAGAATCCCACATCTTAAAAATTAATAATAAAATATCCTTTAAAAGGTGAATGTTGGAAACATAATAGTTCCAGAACGTAACTGATAAATATGCTTCCACAAAGGTGATCATAAGAGAAAGGTAAATATGTGGACATGTAAGAAAAGAAAAAACAATTAAAGAGAGGGGTTGAGTACATTGATCAAAATTGATTGATTTATTAATTTAAATATCGGGGCCTCAAAACCAAAAATTTGTGATGATCGAAAAAAACATTGGTTCATCATAAATTAAGGTACTATGATAACATTTTGTTTCAATACCATAATCATATTGATGAGGAATTATTTTACACTATAATAATATAAATTAATATAATTTCTTGATATGTACCTATTATATAATCATAATTTCCTCCTTTTCTTATGGTTTTATAAGTTTCTAATTCATCCCTAATTCTACAAAATCAATACACCTGAATGGATTTTTTTGTGACTGAAGGACAAAAATTTACATTTAAAAATCATAAGAACCATAAATGAGTGAAAAGTATTTTTTCCTATCTCTAACTAATTTCCATATTCAATATGGCTATCACATGTCATCTAAAATGTATATATCATCATATAGTGAAGTAATACAATAATATATAAAACCTCATCAAAATTTAAAATTAAAAATTCCATAAATGGTTAGCTTTATTACCATTTGAAAAGATTAAAAAAAAAGAGAAATAATGTGAATAGATTCCTAAAAAACAACATAACATTAATCCCCCATATATATTTAGTAATATCTTTATTTTTACATACCAAACATGTTAATTCCATTAACATTTATCCTTTTAATGGATGTTTATAAACTGAATTACCAGAAAACTTAAATAAAACAAACATGATTCTTTATTAATTATATAGAATATTAATTATTTGATATATAACATAAATCTAAAAATGTTCTAAACTTTATAAATTATAGCTTAAACAACTTTGTTAGAAAATCATTTATCAATTATGAAGAAATAAATACTATCAAAATTACTTTATCCCTATTAATCAACTCTTTATCGATACTAACCATCATTTTCCCATCCTTAAGAAGATGATAAGAGCTATATTCCCTTTTTTTTAAAAGTCTCCATTCTATTAAATTTCATTTCCAATCCATCAGCATCATTCAACATATTAATTCAAATCCTTAACAGAAAATATAAATTGAACAATCCTTGTATATTTCAGAATTTATAAATTAGGAATCCAAATATATATATTTATTGATCCTTTTTACTCAATGAGGTTCATAGAATATTCCTTTCCTTGTTCTAGAAGTAAATTCTTCTGTCATGTCATTGAGTTGGGTAATTCTCATGTTCTCCATATATAACTAATTGAACTCCTTATTAAATTTCCACCGTATGGCCCCATTCTCAACATAGTTAACATTATCCCCTCTATTTTTCATATTAATTATGGTTTTACATCCCACCATCATGATAACTATGAATCCAAGTATTCTTTCCACAATTTACACTAGAACATGAAATTTCATAAAATTCAATCGTCCTCTTAATTTATGTGTCATGAAGCTCAGTGGTGTTAAAATTGTTAATTATATATTGTGATATAAAATTTGGAATAATCAAAATATATTTCCTTCGAGTCATCTTCCAATTTTGTTACTCATAGTCACTGAATTGTGCTTAAGATTCATATTCAACAAGATTCCTTTTAGTTATAGCCATTGACAAAACCTAAAACCTAGTTTGAGGAACACTAATCATTGTCAAAAACAAAATAAAAATGCAAATCACTTAATTGATGTCTAATTTATAACACCACTATTTAAATATATAAAATATTAGGTTCATCAAAGGTTATTCATATTAATAATATATTTTAACATTTCATGATGGTTTATAAAGAGTTTTTAATGTTCATAGAATATCCCTCAAAAGTGTCCAACTAGGTGTGGAGTAAGGCCCGTTTTTGTGCACCACTTCTAGATCAAGTCTACCATAATATGGAATTTCCGTGGTTGTTACCCCTAGGTACCTATATGCCAGAACTACATCCACTTATTGTATCCAGATAGGGATGTGTTTCTAGGAAACCACACGCTCTGTTATTATCAAAATTTCGGTAGATTTTCCAATAATTTAACACATCCTTGGACTTTTCTTTAGATAAATACCTAGACATATCCTTAGAAATATTTCAAGGTATCTCATGTAATTTTTCTCATCCTATTTTCAAATGTTTTACTAAAAATATCCTTTTATAATGACAATATATACAATGGATTCTTAGACATTGATATTTCAACATTAGAGAATAATATTCATTACATTACGTACACACATGTCTGATGACTATAAAAGTTTTGTTCCTTTGAAATCATATAACATAATATTATAATCTGTTGAACGATATTCAACATCTCTTATAAATATCTTTCTCTTTATAAATCTACAAAAAAACTACAAAAAACCATTCTTCATAATCGTGGGAAAAGTGACATTAGAAAGGTTGAGATCAAATTCTCATCAAGGGTAATAAAGGAAGATACATAAGTACAAAAAGTTCATAGGGGTATGGGAACATGAGAATGACATTATAAAACTATAATATTCATTTCAAAGAACATAATCTTGATTCATTTTATAAATATGAACTGTTTATAATACAATAATCATAATTAAATAAATGAAAAAGAGTCCTGATATCATAAAATTTTAATGAGACATAGATTTCTGACATACACACAATAATATAAAATCATATGTCAAGGATACCCAATAATACATTCTATCCTGTTAGGCCTAGGCTGACCACCTATGTACCTACTTCGGGCTTGGGCTAACCACCCTTGTACCCTCCTTTATGGGCATGGGATGACCACCTATATACCCTCATATTTTGTCTTTGGTTGACAACCCATGTACCAAAATCCTTAGGATTTATGTAATCACATGTGTACCCTGATATTTAGGATTGTTCTAATAACCCATGTACCCTCTGCTCTCATAGAACATTTCTTATTAGCCAATACGTTGGTGGGAGATATAAGTTCCACCCTTCACATAATAATCTTACATATGTGAGGAAAAATATCATAAACATTTATAAAATCATAACCCATTAAAATAATTGTATATCATAAAAATTTCATCATATCATAACTTTTTTAGAAGATATAAGATTCATACTCATTTCCTCGTAGCAAACCCCAGGAAAAGAAGTCGGTTTCATAAGTGTTTTATCATGGTATAACCCATGGAATAGAAAAAAAATTCATAAAAAATTTAATCATAAACATAAATAATTAATTAAAAGAATAATATTTATTCCACTGGATCAAATACCATATAAATCATTAACTTGATCTAATGATGTCATGTTATATGGAGATGGATTTTCAAAGATCACATGGATCATTTCTTAAGGGAAATAACAATTAATTTAAAAGAAATCTTATAAAACATTTTCAAAATGATTATAGATTACAATAACAATGGAAACATATAATTAGACCATTTAAAATTAATTTAAACATTTCTTGAAGAAAATAGCTTTTTTAATTTGAATATTATTTATAAAACAAAAAACCATTTAATTTTTTTTTTTTAAAATAACCTTTAAAAAAATATAAATGAAGATTTGAAAAAGATTTTAAAAAAGTTTTAAAATCTAAAAAAATTTAAAAAACCATTTCCATGAAAATTATTATAAAATATCATAGAATTTTTTTAATTTTTTTATAGAAATTATGGTTTTTCAATAAAATATTTTTCTGACTGAAGAGATAAGTAAAGTCTAATTTTCATAAAAACACTTTCATAATTATATTCAGTACCAAAGAGTGAGAAAAATGGAACCATTGATTTAATATGTCATGAATATATATAGGATAACATATTTCCTTAGAATTAATGATATACGTTTCCTAAATATTTATCATTGGAAGTAGAATAATAAAAAATCCAGGAAAACAATGATATTGTCACATTAAATTATTACCACATTGGTATCCTTGAATTGTAAGCCCCATGAATGAATAAAAAATTGGGAAATATAATATAATTTTCTTAGATAAGTTCATGATAATTCATTTCAAAAATGGATTAATTTACACCTTGTAAAATAATATATATTTACATAAGTAACATAAATCTCATAGAAGGAAAATTGATACAAACATCCTTTACTAATTTGGTAACACAGGAACTATAAACCCCTTGAAATTGAGATTATAAAATAGATAAGTAAATAGAAATAACATTTTGTAGATGAATAATAAAATAATTTTTTGGGATTTATACACACCATAAAGAATGAATAGGTGGTGAATATAACATGTGTCTAACAAAAGTAAACATTCAGACGTAAATCACATACATTATGTTTTGACATCAATTGTACTCATTCGAACATAATTTATAATAAATATATGTTTATTATACATATATTAAGGAAACATATTAATATATATCATATCATATATGAATTTATTATGATGATTTACTACTAGTTTATTAATAATTCCATGTTGAATTTATGTTTTGGGTAATAACCACTTTGTTTATCATATATGATTTAATTTGATATAATTAATTTAATCTTAATTTGATTACAGTTACATAAACGAAAAAAATAATAAATTGATATAAGTATCATATATATTCAGTAAATATTTATTTAGATTTATCAATAAAATTAATGATCTGAAATGAAATACATTGTTCATGGATATGGTAGGTTATACATATGTAGGAACAAGGTTTCTATTTTCATGTTCTGTTGAATGAAATAATCATAAATGATATATATATATATATATATCTATTCATTAAATTTTCATTTTAATGTAATATATATCACATATTACTATTAAATTGATCCTTAATATATTCCCTGAAAATATTGAACGAATAATATCACTTCGTGAGATGATAGTCCGTCATACACACGAACGATGTTATCAAACTCTCTCAAAATCAAAAAGCATTAGTGTTTGTGTAAAAAAATGAAGCTATAAGCCTAGTAAGATCATAAATATAATTAATATAATATTGAAATTTTATTTTCATCATTATTCTTATCCATGAAAGAAGTTAATGTGAATGTTAAGGATATCATTCCACAAGGCGGAAATCCTACTCACTTATGAACAATTGTATCATAACCTATCACAGCTCATCCCCCGGGGCCTGTGCTGCGACTACCCCAAGCCCGCATTCCATAGGTCAGGGGTTGCGGACTAGCACCGAAAAGGCAAATCCTTGAAACCAGAAGGCAATGCCTTTAAACCTGTACAGACACACAATCCATGAACACAACAAGTTGCAACCGTGAAGTAAAATTGCAGTAGAAAAAGTTTGTATTGAATGTAAAGGGCCCAGAATACAAGACCAACTAAAATATAAAACTACAATAGAAAATAGAAATATCTCCTGATATCATCCATAAATGATCATACCTAAAGGGTAGGAAGAGCTCGTCTCCACAGCTCTCTATGTCAACCATCCACAATATCTACCGTTAGGTCCAAGCTCCTCGAGTCTTAGTCAAGGCTGCTAGTCATTTTCACAAGAAAAAATAAGGTGATGGAAAATTCCATGCAGGGGTGAGTATAAAAATACCTAGTAGGGACCCCGAGACCCCCAAAGGCGTCTCCTAATTACACAAAGGAAGATCCCAAATCATCATTTCATTCAGAAATCACAATGAAAAAGACTATTCTCAAACCAGATATAACTTATGTACAGAAGTATATATGATTAGTCGTAAGGCTACATCATCTTATTCTGTTAAGTGGTACTACTGCTGATCCACAAAGGATCTATAGTTATTAACCCCCATTGAACCACAAAGGATCCGACCCAACTAGGATTGATAGGTACTAACCCCTGCTGACCCACATAAGATCTTACCCTCCCTAGATCAATATGTACTTACCCCGGCTGACCTAGAAAGGATATGACCCACACATGATTGGTATGCACAAACCCGCACATGATCGTTGAGCATGGACCCACAAAGGATCTGACCCACACACGATCAGTGCTGATGCACACAGGGTCACTAGGTGCTGATCCAAAAAGGATTTCTTGGTGCTGATCCACATAGGATTTCTAGGGGCTGATCCACACAGGATCATTAGGTGCTGATTCACAAAGAATCACTAGCTGCTGACCCCCACAGGATCACTATTCCTTCCTCACGTCTCAGCCAGCCGTTGTATGACAACCCTTCTTTTTGTTACAACTTAAACATGATTTATTGCAGAAAAATTCACTTGATACAACAAAGAAGATCGAATGGTTTAGTGTCTTTGGGGCTTAGTATCATTACATAAAAACATAAAACATGAAATACAACATCTTTATTGAAAACTTCCTTTACATGACCACTACATTCCTTCGTACTTAGCATTGCATGGGATAACCTGAGGACATGCATAAGAAAAGGGTGAGCTATAAAGCCCAGTAAGGGAGTACACATGGAATAAACTGATGAGTACAATACATGTTAGACAATAGGCATATCAATAGAGCATAAAATAAACATGAACATAAAGGCATGATAAATCATGATAATCATAACATGGAAATGTGGCAACAACACTTAACATGGATTTAGCATGATCCAATGCTCATTGCACATAAAGCATGAGTAAACCGTCATTTCACATGAAGCACGAGTAAACCCTCATTTCACTTGAATTTTCATGATTCAACACTCATTTCACATGACGTATCATGATACTATACTTTACCCAATGCATTGGAGCACTATAAGGGTGCACCCTTCATAAACATTTCATTTCCTGCATAAGTGTGCCACATGGATCATAAAACATGGATTCATACAACACAATCATTTATTCCAAGATAAAGGAATGTGGAATTCATACATGAAACTATAAAATCAATATGTAAATGTGAATAAAGGTGAATACCCTTGATGGAGAAATGGGCATGGTATTCACTACACAATAACATTGGCTTAGAAAATCGGTGCGATTTCGGCAGCATAACGGCGTGACATAAGAATTAATAAAAATGGTTGATGAGATAGAAAGGGGTTTCTCATCATATTTATATGTAATGGACAGTAAGGAGGTCATATAGATACATGTCCCAATAATTTAAATGTAATTTATATTCATGATACAAAAGTATTACTTTAATGTAAAAGAAGAGAGAGAAGTTCCTTTCGGAATTTCGGCATAGTAACGGGTGTACATGGGAGGCATTTAATGAGATAGAAAGGGGTCTCCCATCATTCAAAAAATAAGAGGTAAGTATGGGGGAGGTGCGAAACCATACCCCAACATTCATAATTTAAATTAAAAGTGAAATACAACTTAATGAAAATTGACAAAAATGAGAAAGGAAGAAAAAACCCTTACTTGGAAGTGTGGTTCCAAAGGCTAGAGAGAGGCTTGTGAGAGGGTTCTTGGGAGCTTGGGGCACCTTGGGAGGATTCTAGAGAGAGTAGGGAAGAGGTTGGACGAACTCTAAGAGATTTTAGTGAGGAGGAATTGGGAGCTTGGGTGGGTTTATATAGGAAAGGTGTGGGAATTCTTTATTATTTAGGTTTGGGTCCCCTTACATTAAATTAATCCAAACCACAAACCATCCCATGGTTTTTGCCCATGGTTTTTGGAAAAGGGAATAGGAAAAAAATATTTTATAAGGCCCAAATACGAACTTCTTAAAATAATAAGGTTGCTTATGTGGAGGTGAGTCACACTCCCATGGAAATTAATTTAAAAAGGCAAAGTGTTGAATATGTCTTGAGGGGTCCATTAATGTTTTAAAATGTAAGTCAAACAAACCCAAAATCACATTATTTTAATGATAAAACATGTATTTTCCCAACATAAGGATTATGGTATTTTATTACATCACCATTGGGTCACTATGATGTCATAAAACACATTATATATTTAAACGGTATTTAATTTTTACCCAAAAATTTGACTGTCTCAGAAAATTATGAAAAATTCACCGTTGGATAATTTCGACATCCTGATTGGAGAAATGACATTTATTTTATCTAAATAATTTTCTAAATATGCGAATTTTCACTTTTAAAATAAAAACCGGCATTTATCGAAAATTCACGGGTTTTGACAGCAATGGATTTCAAACCTTAATATAACATTTTAATTGCATTCATAAAATTATAAGATCATTTATATTTAATAAAAAATTAATATAATAATAATATTATTGTTTTATTAAAATATTATTTAATTCAAAAATCCCTTAATTTAATAAAATAGATTTCTTAATTAAATAATAACTGAAAACACCATTTGTACTTTAAAAATTATTTACAATGTATCAAAAATGACCAGAAATTATAATCATTATTATATACAAAAATAATATACATGAACATAGTACTACTTATTTGTTACATAACCCCTTAAAATAGCCGCATAAGACCTAAGGGTAAGGTGTGCGATGGTGACAGACTCTTGGGGCAGCTCAGATAACATCGCTCGAGTGTAATCTCTATCAACTTCCAATTTTCCCATAAACGGTCACATTAGAGCTTGACATAATGAAGCTCATCTTGTGCTTGGTCAAGGGCGAAGCCCAAGGATGCCACCTCTTTTCTGAGCTCCGACAAATGGGCTTCGTATGGGGAAATTCTACTGGATGAGGCCATCGCTTCATTTGTCTGAGTAAAATTGGGTTCGTTAAAGCCTTATATTTATACTAATCATGTGATCACTATTAAACGGCTATATTAACAACGGTCAAAATTCTTAACATAAAACCAAAGAAGTTGACATCTTATAAAAACATTTTTCATAAAGAGACATTTAACTGGATCAAGAGGGATTTTCCATTAATGAAACTTTGGGTCGTTACACGTTGGACTCTCGTACATAGTAAACTTAATATTGGGAAGAGCTGCTCCATATGCCACCATTCAATCTTATCCAGACATGAATTCTCATTAAGAAGTAACCAAATTTTCTGTCATGACATAAGGGTTCCAACACAGCAGAAAATGCGTCAAACAGATGCTCGGTCTAAGAGTTATATGAATTTTAGTGTCGAGGGATCTGTTGGATTCAAGTATGATCCAACCTGGCTATACTCCAATATTCTCCAAAAATAGTTGGATTTTCTCAAAATTACCGACTCGTTTTAAGGAATCCAGCTCTGCAGATGGTTCGTCAAAAATACATCTGGTTTGCGAGATATTTCCTTTTAAGGGTATTTGAGCTGAAATGGGTCTGGGTCTGGTTCGAGTCGACCAGACCTAGGTCTAGGTCCATCCTAGGTCCAACCTAGCCCTACCCGAACCATATGGTCTGTCCTGACTGGGCTAAACTAAGGACCAGCCCAGCCCACTTCATCTGGGTGTGGTTCTTCATTCGGGTGACCAACGCGGAGGGTGTCGCTCCCCCTTCCCAAATGGCATAAAAGCTCTTCAGATTGTATGTAACTAGCGACACCACATAGATCTTCCTCAGCAGGAAGCGGGACCCATAGTGTGTGGGTCCTCTTTACTACGACTTCAATGTCGCGGCCACCTCCTGCGGTGTGCAACAGCGCGCTACTCCCCATTGACTCGGTTGGCTGAGAGTCATCCACCCTTCGGTCCACCACTGTGTCATGCGGTACCGCCCCCTTCCATGGATAGAGAGATCTAGCCCCCACCTTCACCCACCATGTCTACTCTTCTTCTACGGGGCTCTAGTGACGTTCTGCAGCACTGTTTCCACTCTCTTCTGCACCTAAAAGCCTCCCGGGATTCCATCGTTGCTGTGTGACCCTCCAATTGGCCTTACCGTCAATTTTATAATTCTCCCGCGAAGAATGAAATGATAAAACAAGAGTTTGAGGGTCTAGGCCTTTTTTGTTTGGCATGTTCCCTCCACGTTAACATCATAACAAGCATGAATCAAATAAAAACAACACATATATATTTATTTAGCCTCATTAAAATATCTCTAAACAAACACCCCCAAATTCAAGAACGAGGAAAATAAATTATAATTTATTGAATTTACTAACAACCTCTACATCATAAATGGAGGAGACGTCGAGTTTGTGGAGGGAGAAGAGTCCTCACTTGATGAATTTTCCACCATTCGTCGATCCCAGATTGTTGTCGCCCAAGATTTCGTCCTCCTTCGGTGGCAGTTAATGGAGTACTTCTCCAGAGGTTCCTCATTTGATGAATCCTTGTAACAAACCCCAACCCAGTATCTATTTAAATAGAGCGGGAGGGTGTGTAACACGTTGAAAAAATTAACGAGGTTCATTAATGTGTTTTTAATTAAAGAACCTAAAAATTCCCAATGGTGTTGTTACACAACTGAATTGTCAATACATTAAATTGCTTGACAACCCATCGCTCCAAACACTGGCACTCAAGAGGAGGGAGTATAATAAAAGAACAATTTTGGTGTTTTTATTATTTCATTAAAAGTCGCAAAAAACTAAGTTTTTCACCCAACCTACTACAATTGATGTTAATCCTCCTTTAAGTTAATCCAGGCACTATAGATTCAATTGTGCTCTTAGATTTTTAATCTTAACACCGGTTCAAAAGATAGGAAATTCCACCCCTTGCATTTACTGAATGTACGTTAAAAAAAGTTAAAAATCTATTCTGTGAAAACTTGAACATGGAATCAAGCACCGTCAATTTTCACAGACTTCTAATAATCCCAAATAATTTAAAAAAATTATGGAATTTTTGGGTATTTACATTCTTCCAGCATTAGGGATTTCTGTCTTCAAAAGCTACAACAAAACTATAGGAATAACTGCGGGGTACTAAGAACATATATGAGCCCCCTGCTCCTCGGTGCTCTTATGGAGGATCTTGTGTTGCTAAAGAACTCACACTATATAAATTGACCACCCACAAAGGACCCACTCCTATTGATCCTCTAACTCCACCGGGAACTCTTCAAATATTTCCCCATCATCGATTTCCAGCTCACCCCAGTCGATAATGTTTGACTGATCATGCATGTAACTCCTCAGCTATGACACATGGAAGAAATTATGGACCTTGGGTATTTTTTTGGGGGAGATCTAGATGTTATGCAACCACACATACTCTGCTAAGGATCTGGGAAGGTCCGATAAACCTCAAAGATAGCTTGCCTCCCTGTACAAACCACTACAATCCTCATCAGCGTTAGACTTGTAGGAAGACATGGTCTCCTTCCTCGAACTCCAAGGGTCCCTGTATCCTATCACCATATGACCTATACATGATATGTGAAGTCTTCATCCACTCCTGGATGATCTGAAACTTCTCCATGGTAGCCTGTACCAACTCTGGACCCATAAGTGCTGACTCCCCGGGGTCTATCCAGCATAGAGGTGATCTATAATGTCGCCCATACATGGCCTCAAATGGAGCCATGTAGATGGTGGAAAATAAACAATTTTTGTATGAAAACTCCACTACTGGCAGGTGGTCCTCCCAACTGCAGCCAAAATCGAGGACAAAAGCACGAAGCATATCCTCAAGTGTATATATGGTCTGCTCCGTCTGACCATTTGTATGAGGGTGAAAGGAGGTACTCAAGCGCAGTTGAGTCCTAAAAGGCTCCTAAAATTCCTTGAAAAAATAGGATGTAAAATTTTTATCATGATCTGATAAAATCATCAATGGAACCCTGTGAATTCATACAATATCCTCTACGTAGAGGCATCCCAAGCTCTCTACTGATCCCTACTCTCGGATGGGTAGGAATTAGGCCTACATGGTGAGTCGGTCAATGATCACCCATATGGAATTTTGGCCCTATGACTTATATGGTATCCCTATCTTTAATTCCATGGAGATATCATCCAACTTCCACTCTGGTACCTTAAGTGGATAAGCTAAGCCTACTGGTACATGATTCTCGGCCTTCACTTGGGAAAAAGTGGAACATCATGAGACAAACACTCCCACTTATTTCTTCTTCCCTAGCCACGAGTACTGATGTTAGAAGTCCTAATACATATTCGCCACTCCCGGATGTACTTCCAAAGGGGATGTTTGGAACTCTCTCAACACCTCCTCTCATAGTGTCACATGTACTATGGTACGTCCTCTATAAAGAGTGATGTTCTCTGCACCTTCAAAAAATCCATCAGGATCCTGTCCTAAAGACATCTGAGCACGTCAGGCCTCATAGTCTATGTCCCCAAGCTGTGCCTCCCTAACACTCTAAAGGAATTGGGGAGTAATTTTCATAGACTAGAGGAAAAATCCTCCATCACTATCCACAGAAGATAACTACAATGTGACTATCAGCTCTGCCGCCTCACTCAGAATCTGTAGACCAGACCTCCTACTGAGTGTGTTTGCTACTATGTTCCCCTACCCATGAGTGTAGACAATCCGAAAGTCATATTCCTGGAGGAACTCCATCCATCGCCACTATCCTAGGTTCAGGTCCTTATGTGAGAAGATATACCTAAGACTCCTGTGATCATAGTAGACTATAAAATCTTCTTCCATCAAATAGTCCTAATATATCTTCAGCGCAAAGACCACTGCTGCTAATTCCAATTCATGTGTAGAATAGTTATTCTTGTGCTTTCTCAACTTTTGTGAGCCGTAGGTGATCACCGCTCACTACTACATCTAGAGAAAACCTGGTATAGTCCTTGATCTGTCTTAGGAAACTACAAACCCAACACCCTCTTCTTATTTACTCATGATGGGGGCACTCGTCATTCTCTGCTTTAGCCCCTGAAAACTTTACTAGCATCTCACCATCCACATAAAGGGTTCTCTCTTATTTGTCAAAGCTTACAAGGGTTCTACAACTCTAGAAAAGTCGATTATTAATCCCTGATAGTACCCAACCAATCCCTAGAAACTCTTCACCTTGGTCACACTCCTTGGTGGCTCCCAAGAAAGCACTACCTCAATCCCCTCCAGATCCACAACAACTCCATCCTCCAAGATAACGTTCCCCAGGAAGTGTACTTACCATATATAGAACAAGAAATTCGAGATATTTCAATAAATATGGTTCTCTCAAAGTGTATGCAGAACTATCTATAGGTGTGTGGGATGATTCTCCTCTGACACTAAGTATATCAAGATATCGTCAATGAAGACTACCAAGAAATGATTGTGGTAAGTCTAGAAGATCCTATTCATAAGTCCCATGAACATTGTTGGAGCATTGGTCACACCAAAGGGCATCTCCAGGAACTGGTAATGACAATACCAATATCTGAAGTCTGTCTTCAGTACTTCCATGTCCAGTACCCTGAGCTAATGATAGCCTAGTCGGTGGTCAATCTTTGAAAACCATTGAGCTCCCTTTATCTATTTGAAGAGATCATCAATCCTTGGGAGTTGGTACTTGTTCTTCATGGTCACCTGGTTCAGGCATTGATAGAGCACACAAAGCCTCAAACTCCCATCTACTTTATTGGTGGACAAAAGAGGGGATGCCCATGGGGAGACACTGGGCATTTTTAACCCCTTCCTCTGCAAGTCCTTCAACTGTACTCGCAACTCACGAAGCTCTGCGGGATCTATCCGATATGCTGGTGTAGATATTGGTGTCTTCCTAGGGTAAAAGTCAATGTAAAAGTACACCCCTCTATGATGATATAGTCATGGAACATCATTAGGAAAAGAATCAGCTTATTGGTCCACCACTACAGGGAAACTCAGACTATTCATGTCAACAACTCCAAGGGTATGGCTAGCCAACTACTGTTTGATCAGCTGCACCCTCCTTCGAGTAAGTCCATCTTGTGCTACAAAGGTTCCCTTATCACTGGTGAAGGAAAACATAGTCACATCCTCGTGGTCACACTACACTTTGTGCCTAAAACATTAAATCTGGTCATGGACTGTGGATATCTAGTTTATACCCAAATGATGCATATGGCCTCGTCACTACTACTAGAAGATCCCAGCCAAATCTCTCACCTACTAGATTGATCTCACACTATCTTCACCAGTATGTAATCATCGAATATTCTTCCATAGGAGTCTTTAAATGTAAGTATTGAGCCAACGTCTCCATCAGAATCTCCGACCTCTAAAAGATTGTCGTGGAAATAAATGAGTGACCAAAACCCGTGTCTATTTAAACTGTTGCTATGGTGGAATAGACATAGTTCATACCTATAATCATTTCTAGATCACTGCGGTCATAGGCCTCTACCTCCTGAAGCTGAGTTCACCCCAATACACCTACTCCTTGTGGTTGGGTGGTGGTGGTAGAACCTCAAACCATCTTCCACCACCTGCTGCATGGCCTACTCATCTGCCAGGTCTTCTGCCTTGTGGACCTCCTCGCTCGAATCTCTGACTCTGACTCAGTGGTACCTTGACCATCTACTAATCGTCGGTATAGCAGTTCAGATAGTTGTGAGCCATGTGGCCCTGCCCACTGCACGTGAATCACAGTCTTCTCCTCTGCTGTCCTGCTCGACTTTTTGAACTCCGCACTTCGAACCCTACATTCTAGGGTCCTCCCCCGGATGTTCTGGTTCTCTCGGACCTATATGTTATCTATGTACTGCATGTTGCTAATGAATCAAATACCTGTCATCCAATGGTGGATCTTACCATCGGTGCCTACTTAGATAAGAAGCTCTCCAATAATAATGCTTTCTCGAGCACTCCATATAACATCGAGATATTCAGGGATATCATCGACTATAAAAACCTTGATTTTTATTGTAACATCCCAAGTAAGTAATGAATAATATATATTTTTACCTATGTCTATTAATGATTAAGATTGTGTTATAGAGGCTTAAAATGAAAGTAAATACAATCTTATTCATGGAATACACTAATATTCTTAAAAGATTGTTTTACTGCCTTTTGATGGCAAACCATTTTTGAATCTATATTTTGACAATTTTATAAAATATGTTTGTCAAAATAAACTTATTCTTTATGATTGGGACATCAAAATTTACCTTGTGTGAATTTTTGGTATTTTTCTCACAATGTTAATTTTTTAATGAATAGTGAAAAATACTGCATTTTACATCAAAACTACTTTTTAATCTAATTTATTTATATGATTAGATTATGTTTTGAATTGGTTTTTGAAGTGAAATTAGAATATATTTTTACCATTTTATCCAATGGTGGTCATTGGTGTCACGACCCGCCCTCGGGGTCCGAGCCGTGACTACCCCAAGCCCGCCTTCCATAGGCCAGGGGCTGGCGACTAGCACCAAGGCGTAAATCCCGGTAAAAAGGGAAGGCATTGCCTTTGAAAAGTAAACACACACCACAGAGTAAACAAGCGGAAGTAAACACTAAACAAGCAGAGTACAACTGAAAGTGCGGAAAAGTAAATGGGCCAGAATACAAACCCAAACTGAAAGTAAAGTACAACTCAAAAAGGGGAAAAACAGCAACTGAAAAGTAAAAGCCGCTACTCCGAGCTGTCCACTGGAAACCCCACCTGAAGGGTGGGTACAGATAGCTCCTCTGCTCCACGGGTCCCACCGTCCGCTCCGTGCTCGTCCCGCCCAGTGGTCCACCTCCGGGTACCGTCCCGCTCCGCAAGCCTCAGCTAAGGTCAACGCTGTCCGTCGTCTGCAACCAACACAACGTAGTGCGGGCGAAGCCCGTGCAGGGGTGAGTATAAGCTACTCAGTAGGGACCCCGAGACCCCTGAAGGTCTCTCAAAATCCACAAAGGATAAACCACGAAGCAAAGTACAATCACGAAGTAACAACCAACACTGCTTAGGTATATGCCCATACATATACCTAAGTCATCAATTCAAATACGCTCCAACCTCTGAGCCCAAGTATAACTCAGTCCACGTAGGAAAGTATACATATTCCACAAGGGAAAGCAAAATATAATCCACTCAGGATTTCACAACACAATCCACACAGGAAAGCAACAGGATTCAGCTCACACAGGTATACTTTTTCAAGGACGATAAAGATGATCACTGATCCATCTAAGTCGTCGGACCCACGAAGGATCGATAGGTAACTAACCCCCGCAAAGACCCACACAGGATCGGGCTCACACAGAACCTGTAGGCGCTGGCTCACACAGAACCGCTGAGCGCAAGGACCCACACAGGATCGGGCTCACACAGAACCTGTAGCACTGATCCACGTAGGATCGCTGAGTGCTGTAGTCGTCGTCGTCGAATCCACACAGGATCTCTGTACTGTCGTTGTCGAATCCACACAGGATCTCTGTACTGTCGTCGTCGAATCCACACAGGATCTCTGTACTGTCGTCGTCGCAGTCACAGTAGCAGTCGTAGCAGTAGAACAGTCGCAGCCAGCACTAGGGTTCCCGCACACAGCAAGCTCGTACGGAGGGTCCGCTCCACGAGCCGAGAGGCTGATACATCAACTGTCACGAAGACCAGAGTTGATGTATCCAAAAGTTCCGTATTGTCAACAGGAACTCAACGCAACAGACGGCGCGTCGATCGGACGCCCGGTCTGAGAGTTATTGGCATTTTCGTCTCCAGGGCCCGGTTGGTTTTTAAGGCAAAACCAACCCGACCGTACTCCACCTGCGTCCAAACCTCGGGCGGAGTATGCCAAAAGATCCGTCTCACTAAGAGGAACACTACGCGACTGACGGCACGTCAATCGGACGTCCGTAGCTCAAGATATGAGCGTTTCCGCTGCGAAGGCCCGGTTGGTTTCGTGAACGAACCAACCCGGCCGAACTCAAAGTAACCCGAAACCTTGAGTGCGATATACCGAAACGACCGTCTCGATCCAAGGATCGCGTTTCCGCAGACGGTTCGTCATTCGGAGGTCCGAGGCTCAAGTTATGAGCCAAGAACCGAATCTGATCCGAAAAGGGGGGTCCGGGTCCGGGCCGACCCGGCCCGACCCCCCCCCCCCCCTCTGGACGGCGCGGCGGCGGCGGACGGCGGCGGCGGGCGGCGGCGGACGGCGGCGGCGGGCGGCGGCGCGGCGGCGGGCCGCGTGGCGGCGGCGGCGGGCCGCGTGGCGGCGGCGGCGGGCCGCGTGGCGGCGGCGGCGGGCCGCGCGGCGGCGGCGGGAGGCACGCGGGGCTAAGCCCCGCGTTTCACAAGGCGGCACGGCTATAAGCCGTGCCTTTGCAAAATAAACGGCCCCCGCGAGTGGGGGCCGGCTGGATAAAAACCGGGGGGGCTTTGCCCCCCCCCTCCTTTAAAAGAACCGCCCCCCTCATTAAGAGGGGGGTTTGGAGAACCGGCCGGGGGTTTAATCCCCCGGTTTTATGACATCCGGCCGGCCCGCTGGCCGGCCGGTTTTTACCAACGGGACCGGAAATTCCGGTCCCGCCCTCGACTTCCGACGCCGGCGGCCCGGCCGCCGGTCTTTCCTTCCGCCGCGGCCCGGAACCGGCCGCGGTCTTCTCATCCCGCCGCGGCCCGGAACCGGCCGCGGTCTTCTCGTCCCGCCGCGGCCCGGAACCGGCCGCGGTGTTCGTCGTCCGGCGCGGTGCGACGACACCGCGCCCCATTCGCCGTGCCATGAATCCTTCCAACGCGGCGCGACGGCGTCGCGTTCTTGAAGACTCTCCTCGGCGTAGCGCGACGTCGTTGCGTAAATTAAACGCACGGTAAACCGCGTGGTGCGACGGCACCACGCCACTTTACTTCCATCGAAAGAATTAAACAAGAACGTTGGAGGGGGGTTTCGGCCGTGTTCGTGCGGTCCGGCCCCCCTCGCGTTAATAATAATAACGCAACTTAAGAAAATCATGCCACACGTTAATCTTGTTAAAAGCACGATCAAGAATAAACTGAGGAATCCAAAAGAAATTCGACAACCCCTACCTCTGGTTTGAGATTCAAAGAGTCTTCTACGTTCCGCGGAAGACGGCGTCGCGGAAGTCGGGCGTCGCGGAAGTCGGGCGTCGCGGTCGTCGTTCGTCAAATCCGTTGACGAAGAGTTACGTCCGATGCGACACGTTGTTGGCGGATCTTCGTTTGCCGACGAAGAAGGCCCGAGGAGGATGCGGCGTTCCCTCTTGTTGACACCGAGGACGAAGAAGAGAGGCGTCGTTCTTCGTCGGAGTTTGAGCGTTCTTCGTCAAGATGAACGTTCTTCGTCAAGATGAAGAAGATGGAGGAGGAGCTCTCAAATGAAATCCACACAAGTTGGCTAACAAAATAAAATAAGGTCTCTCCTTATTTTATTTACCAAGCCTAGGAATTCAAAACTTCAAAATTCAAACATAACACTTAATTAATTAACATGTCATGTGTAATTAATTTGATGTTAAGTTTACAAACAATTAAGAGGGAGAGAGGGGAGTTTAAGGGGGAAGTTGAGAGGTTTAGGTTCGTGTGGGTCCCACCACACTTAATCCTCTCAAAGTAGGTTAAGTGGGTGTGGGTCCCACCCCCAACTCCTTTTGAGAGGAGTTAACCTACAAAAGTGAAATAAAAAGAATCCACATTTTTTTATTCAACATTTTATAATTCTCCCAAAAACTAACTTTCGTTCCGCAACAAACGCAACTCCCGAAAGGGTCTCTTTAAGCGAATATCGGCGCTGCGAGTTCATCGGTGCCCTCGGATTTCAATTCCGAGCACCGGATCAAAAGTTAGGAATTCCCGCTCCTTCGTTCACTGAACGTACCCGAGCCCAAACTTCGGAAATTAATTCCGGGCACTCCGGGCCTCGAAATCAGGTGCCGTCTGAAACCGCGCTCTTGTAAAATTCTAAAGAAAATTAAGAAAAAATTTTCCTTGAATTTTACGGGTCTTTACATTACTCCCACCTCAGGGCTTTACGTCCCCGTAAAGCTACATCAAAAACTAGGGAAACAAAAGAGGGTACTGAGCACGCATCTGAGCCTCCCGCTCCCATGTGCTCTCCTGGAGATTCCCGTGCCGCCATCTGTTGCGTACAAGAGGAATCGATCGTCCATGTAGGACCTGCTCCTGTCGATCCTCTATCTCCACAGGGACCTCCGTAAAAGTCGCCCCATCGTCAAGGATGTGCGTCGGGTCGTGCACGTATCTCCTCAGCTGAGACACGTGGAAGACGTCGTGCACCCGGTGCAACTGAGGTGGTAGAGCCAGGCGATAAGCAACCTCACCAATCCTGCTGAGAAACTGAAAGGGTCCGATGAATCGCGGAGATAACTTGCCGCCTCGACCAAATCTCCGAATACCACGTCGAGATGAGACCCGCAAGAAGACGTGGTCATCATCCTCGAACTCCAGTGGCCTCCGCCTCCTGCCAGCGTATGACTTCTGCCGGCTCTGAGCTGTCCTCATCCGTTCCTGGATGACCTGGACCTTCTCTGTCGTGGCCTGGACCATCTCCGGTCCCATCAGAGCTGCAAGATTTCTCTTTTTCCGAAAAGAGAAATCTGGTCTCATCCCCTGGATGAACCACATTCTTTGCCTAAAACAGTCAATCCTAACATGGATGATACTAATCCATACTAAGGATGACGTCGTAAGGCCTCGACGCTACTACTAAGAGATTCAACCGTTACTCTCGCCTCCAAGGGTTGAGTCACACTGTCGGCATCAGTGTGTGGTAACTGGGTCTCCTCCAGTAGATGTCTCACAAGTGAGGGTCAAGTCAACAGCCAAAACTGGAACCTCTTAGTAACATTACGATAGAAGACAGGAACGAAAACATCACAAGGTATGCGTCTTTTATTATTGCAGCTCGTAATACAAGACGCTACACAAAAGCAACAAGGAACCAGAAGTACAAAGGATGTATCCACTAGTTCTGCTCCTGTCCATCGGCTCCTAGGGCTCCATGATCGAAGGCCTCGGCTGCCTGAAGCTGAGCTCTTCCCTGCGGTCGGGGTGGACCTCCTGGTGGTGGTGGTGGTAGAGCCTCAAAGCGTCGGCCACCACCAGCTGCTCGTCCAGCTCCTCTGCCTCGTCCGCCTCCTCCCTGCAGACCGCCACGGTCGAACCTCTGCCTCTGCCTAGGTGGTTCCTCAACCGTCTGTTGCTCCTCCGCATGGCGGGTCGGGCAGTCACGAGCCATGTGGCCTCGCCCGCCGCATGCATAGCACTGTCTTCCACTCGAAAGACTGGCTCCGCGTTGTGTGCCCTGCACTGCTGAGCCAGTGCCCTAAGGTCTGGTCTGTCTGGACCCCTGAGTCATTCGCCGACTGCCAGCTGCAGATGACTCTGCCACGTGCCGTCCTGCGGTGGGTGTCTGTGCTGGTGTAGACTCAGCAAGGAAGCTCTCGATCAGAAGAGCCCGCTCCAGTACTCCTGTCTGAGTCGGTATGCTGAGGGAGATCAGCGATGCCCTGATCTCGTGTCTCAAACCCTGCTCGAAGGTCCGGGCCCGGAAGAATGGGTCTCGTACCATGTCGGTCGAGTAGCGCGAGAGATCGGTAAATCTCGCCGAGTACTGGGCGACCGTCATGCTGCCCTGCCGCAGCTGTAGAAGCTCCTGGATACGCACCGCACGAAGGGTGGCTGGGACGAACTCCGAGCGGAAGATGCTCTCAAAGTCCGTCCAAAGAAGAGATGCCTCATCGTGCACCTGGAGCATCAAGCTCCACCATCGTCCTGCTGCTGCGTGTAGTAGGCTCGCAGCGAGGATCACCATGAGGTCTGCTGGTGTCCTCACTAGCCTAAACACTCGAACCACTGCCTCCAGCCAGTCCTCTGCTGCCTGGGGATCCGTCTCCCCGCGAAACCTGGGCGGTCGCTGGCGCTAAAACTCATGCAGTGCGCTGAGGCGACGTGCATCGTCAGCGGCTGCTGCTGGAAGCATCGGGGGATTGGCGGGTAAAGCTACTGCCGGTGCCACTGCTGACAAAGGGCCCTGCACCGAAGCCTCGTCGCTCGGTGTGCTGTCGTCTCGCTCGACTCTCGGAACCCTAGCTGGCTGCCGTCGTGGGGCCATCCTGAAAAGGAAACAGGTGCGCCACGGTTAGAACAGTATACCTGGTGAGCTGGCACAAGTAATCACAAGGAAAACTTGAGACTTTCATAAAGCAGATCAGTATACCCGGTGAGCTGACACAAGTAATCACAAAGAAAACTTGAAACACACACGCAATCAATGTTTTCGTGCATTAAGTCGGAAATCAGAAGTCAGGGTCCTGGTGTACGGATACGTCGGCCGCCGCACCAACACTGGACTCCCTGGACTGATAACCACACTCAATACGCAAAACATTATTGCTTCACATAGAAAAGATCAGAGTTCGCGGTAGAACCGAACTCCTCTGATACCAATTTGTCACGACCCGCCCTCGGGGTCCGAGCCGTGACTACCCCAAGCCCGCCTTCCATAGGCCAGGGGCTGGCGACTAGCACCAAGGCGTAAATCCCGGTAAAAAGGGAAGGCATTGCCTTTGAAAAGTAAACACACACCACAGAGTAAACAAGCGGAAGTAAACACTAAACAAGCAGAGTACAACTGAAAGTGCGGAAAAGTAAATGGGCCAGAATACAAACCCAAACTGAAAGTAAAGTACAACTCAAAAAGGGGAAAAACAGCAACTGAAAAGTAAAAGCCGCTACTCCGAGCTGTCCACTGGAAACCCCACCTGAAGGGTGGGTACAGATAGCTCCTCTGCTCCACGGGTCCCACCGTCCGCTCCGTGCTCGTCCCGCCCAGTGGTCCACCTCCGGGTACCGTCCCGCTCCGCAAGCCTCAGCTAAGGTCAACGCTGTCCGTCGTCTGCAACCAACACAACGTAGTGCGGGCGAAGCCCGTGCAGGGGTGAGTATAAGCTACTCAGTAGGGACCCCGAGACCCCTGAAGGTCTCTCAAAATCCACAAAGGATAAACCACGAAGCAAAGTACAATCACGAAGTAACAACCAACACTGCTTAGGTATATGCCCATACATATACCTAAGTCATCAATTCAAATACGATCCAACCTCCGAGCCCAAGTATAACTCAGTCCACGCAGGAAAGTATACGTATTCCACAAGGGAAAGCAAAATATAATCCACTCAGGATTTCACAACACAATCCACACAGGAAAGCAACAGGATTCAGCTCACACAGGTATACTTCTTCAAGGACGATAAAGATGATCACTGATCCATCTAAGTCGTCGGACCCACGAAGGATCGATAGGTAACTAACCCCCGCAAAGACCCACACAGGATCGGGCTCACACAGAACCTGTAGGCGCTGGCTCACACAGAACCGCTGAGCGCAAGGACCCACACAGGATCGGGCTCACACAGAACCTGTAGCACTGATCCACGTAGGATCGCTGAGTGCTGTAGTCGTCGTCGTCGAATCCACACAGGATCTCTGTACTGTCGTTGTCGAATCCACACAGGATCTCTGTACTGTCGTCGTCGAATCCACACAGGATCTCTGTACTGTCGTCGTCGCAGTCACAGTAGCAGTCGTAGCAGTAGAACAGTCGCAGCCAGCACTAGGGTTCCCGCACACAGCAAGCTCGTACGGAGGGTCCGCTCCACGAGCCGAGAGGCTGATACATCAACTGTCACGAAGACCAGAGTTGATGTATCCAAAAGTTCCGTATTGTCAACAGGAACTCAACGCAACAGACGGCGCGTCGATCGGACGCCCGGTCTGAGAGTTATTGGCATTTTCGTCTCCGGGGCCCGGTTGGTTTTTAAGGCAAAACCAACCCGACCGTACTCCACCTGCGTCCAAACCTCGGGCGGAGTATGCCAAAAGATCCGTCTCACTAAGAGGAACACTACGCAACTGACGGCACGTCAATCGGACGTCCGTAGCTCAAGATATGAGCGTTTCCGCTGCGAAGGCCCGGTTGGTTTCGTGAACGAACCAACCCGGCCGAACTCAAAGTAACCCGAAACCTTGAGTGCGATATACCGAAACGACCGTCTCGATCCAAGGATCGCGTTTCCGCAGACGGTTCATCATTCGGAGGTCCGAGGCTCAAGTTATGAGCCAAGAACCGAATCTGATCCGAAACGGGGGGTCCGGGTCCGGGCCGACCCGGCCCGACCCCCCCCCCTCTGGACGGCGCGGCGGCCGGCGGCGGCGGACGGCGGCGGCGGGCGGCGGCGCGGCGGCGGGCCGCGTGGCGGCGGCGGCGGGCCGCGTGGCGGCGGCGGACCGCGCGGCGGCGGCGGCGGGCCGCGTGGCGGCGGCGGGCCGCGTGGCGGCGGCGGGCCGCGCGGCGGCGGCGGGAGGCACGCGGGGCTAAGCCCCGCGTTTCACAAGGCGGCACGGCTATAAGCCGTGCCTTTGCAAAATAAACGGCCCCCGCAAGTGGGGGCCGGCTGGATAAAAACCGGGGGGGCTTTGCCCCCCCCCCTCCTTTAAAAGAACCGCCCCCCTCATTAAGAGGGGGGTTTGGAGAACCGGCCGGGGGTTTAATCCCCCGGTTTTATGACATCCGGCCGGCCCGCTGGCCGGCCGGTTTTTACCAACGGGACCGGAAATTCCGGTCCCGCCCTCGACTTCCGACGCCAGCGGCCCGGCCGCCGGTCTTTCCTTCCGCCGCGGCCCGGAACCGGCCGCGGTCTTCTCGTCCCGCCGCGGCCCGGAACCAGCCGCGGTCTTCTCGTCCCGCCGCGGCCCGGAACCGGCTGCGGTGTTCGTCGTCCGGCGCGGTGCGACGGCACCGCGCCCCATTCGCCGTGCCATGAATCCTTCCAACGCGGCGCGACGGCGTCGCGTTCTTGAAGACTCTCCTCGGCGTAGCGCGACGTCGTTGCGTAAATTAAACGCACGGTAAACCGCGTGGTGCGACGGCACCACGCCACTTTACTTCCATCGAAAGAATTAAACAAGAACGTTGGAGGGGGGTTTCGGCCGTGTTCGTGCGGTCCGACCCCCCTCGCGTTAATAATAATAACGCAACTTAAGAAAATCATGCCACACGTTATTCTTGTTAAAAGCACGATCAAGAATAAACTGAGGAATCCAAAAGAAATTCGACAACCCCTACCTCTGGTTTGAGATTCAAAGAGTCTTCTACGTTCCGCGGAAGACGGCGTCGCGGAAGTCGGGCGTCGCGGAAGTCGGGCGTCGCGGTCGTCGTTCGTCAAATCCGTTGACGAAGAGTTACGTCCGATGCGACACGTTGTTGGCGGATCTTCGTTTGCCGACGAAGAAGGCCCGAGGAGGATGCGGCGTTCCCTCTTGTTGACACCGAGGACGAAGAAGAGAGGCGTCGTTCTTCGTCGGAGTTTGAGCGTTCTTCGTCAAGATGAACGTTCTTCGTCAAGATGAAGAAGATGGAGGAGGAGCTCTCAAATGAAATCCACACAAGTTGGCTAACAAAATAAAATAAGGTCTCTCCTTATTTTATTTACCAAGCCTAGGAATTCAAAACTTCAAAATTCAAACATAACACTTAATTAATTAACATGTCATGTGTAATTAATTTGATGTTAAGTTTACAAACAATTAAGAGGGAGAGAGGGGAGTTTAAGGGGGAAGTTGAGAGGTTTAGGTTCGTGTGGGTCCCACCACACTTAATCCTCTCAAAGTAGGTTAAGTGGGTGTGGGTCCCACCCCCAACTCCTTTTGAGAGGAGTTAACCTACAAAAGTGAAATAAAAAGAATCCACATTTTTTTATTCAACATTTTATAATTCTCCCAAAAACTAACTTTCGTTCCGCAACAAACGCAACTCCCGAAAGGGTCTCTTTAAGCGAATATCGGCGCTGCGAGTTCATCGGTGCCCTCGGATTTCAATTCCGAGCACCGGATCAAAAGTTAGGAATTCCCGCTCCTTCGTTCACTGAACGTACCCGAGCCCAAACTTCAGAAATTAATTCCGGGCACTCCGGGCCTCGGAATCAGGTGCCGTCTGAAACCGCGCTCTTGTAAAATTCTAAAGAAAATTAAGAAAAAATTTTCCTTGAATTTTACGGGTCTTTACAATTGGAATCAATTTCACTTTGAAATTAGACTTAAACTGGTGTCAATCTTTTGATACTTATTGTTTTGTAAAAACACGCTATTTGCTCTGGCAGCGGGAATTAATTATTAAATTAATTAATGTGACCTATATGTTTTGAATTTTGTAAAATAGACTTCATTTTTGAATTCGGAATATCAAATATAGCTTAGGGTGAATTTTTGGTAATTTTCTGAAAAACTTCAATTTTTGATGAATAGTGAAACCACTAAGTGGTAATCAAGCAAACTGATTTTTCAGTTAAATGAAAGTTTACCACTAATGTGTATTGAATTTTGAAAATCCAACATACATGGTTGTCATTAAGAAGTAAAATATGGTTCAATGAGATTATAATAATTTTTGGTGAATAGTAACTTATTAAGTTCTTAATCGCGATTAGTGATAATTAGTGTAGTTTAAGGTATAAATAATGCTTTAATAAACTGAAATGACCTAGACACATGTCCCAAACTCATTGGTTGTGTCATGGCCGACCATGACATTCCATGGGTCAACTTGGGGACCCCATGGATCCACTTTTGTTGGGAAATTACATAAATTACTTTTTATTAAATGTTAAAGTAAAAATGACACAAACAAGAGATGTTTTACGAAAACAATTGTTAAATGGGGTTATACAAGTCAAAATTTTGATTATAAATAGTCATTGGAAAGCTAAAAAGATTTACTATATCATAGGATTTTTTTTATAATTTTTGGACATTAAATAAATTAAATTATTTATGACATAATAATGATGCAGCGATGACATCATTATTTGACGATTTAAATAAAATGGAAAGACAATGTAAAATCTATGAACTAAACATGGCCAAAACCAATTGTATGAGTGGATTTCAAACCCGTATCACCTTATCCACGAATTATATCAATGTGGGACCTTTTAAAACCGAAACACATTTTCAAATAAAGTAATGTTTCCTTACATTCCAAAAGTACCCCTCCTCTCCTCTTATAAAAGGCCCCCACCTCTACCTCATTTCACACACTCTTCAAGCCTTTGGCTCGGCCAAACCCTGCACATTTACTCTCTACACATCCCTCTACTCATCCTAGAGGATTCCCGTTGGGCAGAATCCTTTCAAAGGAATCCTTTAGGCTCAACTCAAAAGGAGTTACACTTTTAAAGGTAATCCATTCTCTCATGTTCATTTGTTTTATTTTGCTTCTCCAACCCCCTAAACTCTTTTTGTTTACTTATTTTGTAACAACACCAGTATATTAAATATACAAGGATGTTGTTATAATATTTATTTGAGCTACACTCTCACACAACTACATCAAATGGTTAAAGAACATACGGTTTCCGTGGATGGCGAAATTCTGCCTCCCGAAACGATGATTGTTCAACACTCATTTAACACCTTCAAAGGTGGCCATTATGATGTCACTATTTTTATATATGATATATAATATGTTTATGTTTTCCTTAAGCTTCTGTTTTTTTTTCATTTTTGGCTTACCTTTATGGTTTCCATGATGGGTAAACACGATATCTTCATTTTAGGAAGTGCGGACTACCGCCCCCTGAAAGTGATTTGATTCGTTAATACCATATGTGGGATGTGTATAGGATAAAGTTAATGATATTATATATGTTATTATACTGGAATTATAATATACTCTTATATCATTATGATTCCATTCCAGAAAATATGAAATAGAAATGGAAGTAGCGTTCATGCGTACGTACGGCTTACCGTCTCCATGAACGGTGCATTTCATTTCTTACCTCTAAATGATTATGTAATATTATAAATGCATGTATGTACTGGATATATATGACATATATGATATCTAAATCATGAATACCATTCTGGATATAATGAACCTTTGACCAAATTGACAACATGTAAGTGTAAGAAGCCTATTTTTGACTTAAGAACCAAATACCGACAAAATGAACATTATTAACTTAACTGATTACATGATGTTCATAACATGGTATAAAACGAATAATGAACGTGAAAAAGATTCATAATCAAGTATAGATTAACTCAAGTTTATTATTTAGGAGATTAAAGAACGGTCGGGTCAAGTCGGATACGAGGTATGGGACTTCGTCTCAATCTCCTTTCATTGAGGCATATTTTATTTTATACACAACTTTATTTTATACGGTGTATAAACCCCTTTGAATTTTACGTTTATTCAAAAGGAATATTTTTTATACGAAGCATTTACTAAATGAAAAAATGGAATGTTTTTTTCGTACGTATGCGGCGACAACGACTTCTCCGCCGTCGTGACCGTTATTTGAGTTTCGGCTTCCTCTAAAAGCCATACTTTTTTTTAAAACGAAAAATAAATACCATGTTTTACTTTGGTATTGAAAATGGTTTTCATAATGTTTTTATTATATCAATGTGTTGTATTGATATCTCGTGATTGAAATGTGGAAATGTTATGTTTCCTTTATGCATGTTTTATGTGATATGATTATGTTATGGTTCTTGGGAATTATTATGAAGACGGGTGGTTCAGTGATAAACTAAGGGCGGGTGAGCCTGTTATAGCTCTCCAATGCATTGGGTAACGCGAAGGAGTGAAACGTTAACGTTTCTCCGAAGAGATTTTAGGGACTATACTGTGATGGGTATTCCAAACGTAACCAAGAGGGTTACTCCCTACGTAAGAATGTTATGAATGCCTCAAGTTACCTTTATGTATTATGATTTCTATGATTTATTCATGATTTTATGAGGTATGTTAAAGTGCCTATGTTTTATGGGTAAAGTATGATTTCATTCTTATGTATATATGAACTCATGTTTCCTTTCCATGTTTTTTATATAACCATACTGAGTTTTTATGCTCATCCCAATTTTTTGAAATGTTTTTCACAGGTCAAGGGAAAGGTACATGATAGGATGATAGAGGCAAGGATGTGTCAAGGAATAATCCATGTTTAATTTTAAATGTGTTTCCATTAATGGGAATGAAGAATACTATCTTTATGTAACCACTTTGTTTATATGTGGAATGTAATGCAAGTTTTATGATCTAATTCTCTAAAACTCTAAACCCGAAAAGATCCTCAATGTGTAATCTTGTAATAACTCAATATTAAGTAAGGTTTAAGGCTGGGGCCTTATAGTTGGTATCAGAGGTCGGTTTAGATAACTTTAGGAGTTATAATTCTATTAAATGATTATCCAAAAATATTTTTTTGAAATGATATAGCATTTAATGATTACCATGTTTCTTCATCTAAGACATGTTTGTTCAGAATGGTTTTCCGCAGAGGAAACAGGGAAGCAGTGCTAGGAAGGCATACAGAAGGAAATAACCTTCCGAATCAGCATCCAGAAATGGTCGGAATTGGAACTGAACAGTTTGTTGCAGTAATGGCGCAGTTGACTCAAGCGATAAATGGCGGTGGTATCCATGCACGAGATCAGCCAGATCAACCGCAGAGGAACATGTCAGTGGTGGAACATTTCATGAGGCAACATCCACCATCATTCAGAGGATCATCTGACCCTGTGCTAGCTGAAGGGTGGATTAAAGCACTGGAGAATATTTTTGATGTCATGGGGTGTTCAGACAATCAAAAGGTTAGTCTTGCTATTTACCGTTTGGAAGGTGAAGCAGATCAGTGGTGGTCTATGGTTAAAAATATCAGGGATTCCGATGAGATTGATTCTCTTGACTGGGATGAATTCAAAGGTATGTTTCTTGAAAAGTATTTTCCTAAGGCTGTTCGACTTAGGATGGAAAAGCAATTCTTGGGATTGAGGCAAGAGGAAGACTCAGTGGCTGCCTATGAAGAAAGGTTCACTCATTTGGCAAGGTATGCTCCAAATTTTATTCGAGACCTTGATAGTAAAATCAATCGTTTTTAATCAGGATTAAATCCAAAGTATCGAAGGGAATTAGCTTCTCGTGAGTTTAAAAGTTATGAAAAGCTTGTTCGATGTGCTGAGAAGGTGGAAATGGAGTTTGCCGATGACCAAGTTTTCTATAACAACCAGAAGAAGAAGAGACCGAGGTGGCAGGAGAAAGGTACGAATTCTTCAAAAAAGTCTGATGGTAAGAAAACTAAGTTTCCAGTTTGTGATAAATGTAGCAAAAGGCATGCTGGGGAATGTCTTCTGAATTCTGGGAAGTGCTACCGATGTGGTAAGATGGGACATAAGGCTCGTGATTGCACTGAAAAGGATCAAGGTGAAGGTAAGAACAAATTTGATTTGCAGTTAGTGAAATGTTATAAGTGCAATGAGATGGGTCACTATGCAAACGAGTGTCCGACAAGGATCTTGAGTGATGGGAAGCAGTTAGACTACAAGCAGAAAGGGGTGGTGAAATCCTTTGCAACTACTTCAGCAGATGTCGGGCCATCAAATGAAGTTGTATCAGGTACTTTGTTTGTTTTTTCAGATTATGCCAGTGTGTTGTTTGATTCGGGGTCTACACATTCTTTCATCTCTGAAACCTTTTCTAGTAAAATGGGAATACCATCTCAAGAAATGACTCCTGAACTTTTGGTAAAAACACATGGGGGAAGTGTCGAGGCAAAAAGAATTTATAAGAATCTTCCTATCCTTATCTGTGGAAAGAACCTACTTGCAAACCTTATTGTTCTACCTCTAGTAGAGTTTGATGTTATCCTGGGTATGGATTGGCTCTCTATCTACCATGCTAAGATTGACTGTAGAGCTAAAGAAGTTTCTTTTCAGAAAGACTTTCAGTTTGTTTACAAGAATGAACCCTTAATTTTGATAACATATCAAGAGGCCGAGAAACTTTTAAAAGATGGAAATGAATGTTACCTTGCACACGTCGTTGAAAATAAAGTAACTATTCAGATTAATGATGTGCCAGTGGTAAATGAGTATCCTGATGTTTTTCCTGATGAGTTGCCTGGAATAATACCAGATCGGGAAGTTGAGTTTACTGTTGACTTAGTTCCTGATGCTAAGCCAATTTCAAAACCCCTTATTGAATGGCACAAATTGAACTTTTAGAGTTGAAGGAGCAATTGCAAGATTTATTAGAGAAAGGTTTCATTAGACCTAGCACATCACCATGGGGTGCTCCTGTTTTATTTGTTAAAAAGAAAGATGGTTCTATGAGACTTTGCATTGATTATAAAGCCTTGAATAATACCACTATTAAGAACAAATATCCTTTGCCTCATATCGATGATTTGTTTGATCAGCTCCAGGGAGCTCAGTTTGACTTGAGATCGAGGTACCATCAGCTAAAGGTAAAAGAGGCAGATATTCCGAAGACCACGTTCCGTACGAGATATGGCCATTATGAATATGTAGTAATGCCTTTTGGGCTAACCAATGCACCTGCTGTATTCATGGACTTAATGAATAGAATTTTCCATGAGTTCTTGGATAAGTTTGTGGTGGTTTTCATTGATGATATTTTGGTGTTTTCTAAAAGTAAAGAGGAGCATGAAAAACATTTAAGGGTTATCTTACAAACCTTAAAAGAAAAGAAACTGTATGGGAAATTCAGCAAGTGTGAGTTTTGGTTGCAACAAATTTCTTTCCTTGGTCACATTGTTTCTAAAGATGGAATAACTGTTGATCCTGCAAAAACAAAAGTTGTGGAAGAATGGCCAAGACCCACAAATGTAACCGAGATTCGTAGCTTCCTTAGTTTGGTGGCCTATTACCAAAGGTTTGTTAGAAATTTTTCACGGTTATCTAGTCCAATGACTAAGCTAACTCGGAAGGGTGTTAAGTTTATCTGGACAAAAGAATGTGATGATTGTTTTCAGGAATTGAAAAGAAGATTGGTGAATGCTCCAGTTTTGGCACTACCTTCCAGGAATGGTGAGTTTGTTATATACAGTGATGTTTCATTGAAAGGACTTGGTTGCGTCCTAATGCAGAATGATCAGGTAATTGCTTATGCTTCACGACAGTTGAAAACTCATGAGGTAAATTACCCTACACATGATTTGGAATTAGCTGCTGTTGTTTTTACTTTAAAAATTTGGAGGCATCATTTGTATGGAGTAAATTGTGAAATATATACCGATCAAAAAAGTTTAAAGTATATATTCACTCAGAAAGAGCTAAACATGAGATAAAGGAGATGGCTGGAATTAATCAAGGATTATGATTGTACAATTCATTACCATCTGGGAAAAGCAAATAAAGTGGCTGATGCTTTGAGTCGAAAAAGTAATGCTTCATTAACAATGTTGCGTTTGGAACATGATCCTTTGGTTAACGATTTGATAAACTTTGGCATAGAAGTTGTTGGTGTAGGAAGTCCTTCTGTTTTGTTTCAGGTATCAGTGAGATCATCTCTATCAGATAGAATCAAGCAAGCATAGAAGCAAGATAGTGAGTTGCAGAAAAAGGTAGAGCTGGTTCAGAAAGGTAAGTTGCCTGAATTCAACATTGATAATGATTGTGTTTTGAGATTTGGGAAGAGATTGTGTGTGCCTTGTGATTCAAAGTTGAAGAGAGAGTTGTTATGTGAAGCTCATAGTTCTCCGTTTTCAGTTCATCCGGGCAGTATTAAGATGTATAGAGATCTTCGGGAGTATTACTGGTGGGATGGAATGAAAAGGGACATTGCTGATTTTACTGTGAAGTGTTTGACTTGTCAGCAGGTTAAAGCAGAGCGGCAGTTACCAAAAGGGATGCTTCAGCCTTTACCAGTGCCAGAGTGGAAATGGGAGAATATATCCATGGACTTTGTTGTTGGATTACCGAAGACATCTCGAGGTAATACTGCAATCTGGGTTATTGTTGATCGCTTGACCAAATCTGCTCATTTCCTTGCTATACGAGATACTTTCTCTCTTGATCAACTTTCCAGTTTGTATCTTAAAGAGATAGTCAGGTTACATGGAGTTCCTCTCTCCATTGTATCGGATCGTGATCCCAGGTTTACTTCTAATTTTTGGAAAGGCCTTCAGAAGTCGTTGGGTACTAAATTAAATTTTAGTACAGCTTTTCATCCTCAATCAGATGGGCAGTCAGAACGAAAAATTCAGAAATTGGAGGATATGCTACGATCTTGTTCTATGGATTATCAGGGAAGTTGGGACCAACACCTTTATTTGGTTGAGTTTTCATATAATAACAGTTTCCATTCCAGTATACAGATGGCACCATTTCAGGCATTATATGGGAAGCGGTGTCGAACTCCAGCTTTCTGGGATGAAGTGGGTGAAAGAAACTTGATGGGCCCAGAATTGGTAGAAGAGATGGCAGAAAAAGTTCAGCTGATTCAGAAACACATGAGAACAGCTCAGAGCAGGCAGAAGAGTTATGCGGATAACCAGAGGAAGGATCTATCTTTCGAGGTAGGTGATCATGTTTTTCTCAAGGTTTCTCCTTGGAAAAGTGTGATGAGATCTGGTAAGAAAGGAAAGTTGAGTCCAAGGTTCATTGGACCATACGAAATTCTAGAAAGAGTTGGATCAGTTGCATACCAAGTGGCTTTACCTCCAAGTTTATCTCAGGTACACAATGTTTTTCACGTTTCGATGTTGAGAAAGTATATGCCAGATCCATCTCATGTTTTGAGTCCAGAGGTAGTTCAGCTGGAAGAGAACCTATCTTATGAGGAACAACCGGTCCAGATTCTTGACCACAGGGAGCAAGTGTTACGGAATAAGGTGATTCACCAGGTAAAGGTTTTGTAGAAAAACCACATGATTGAAGAGGCAACATGGGAATCTGAAAATGCAATGAGGGATAAGTACCCCCATTTATTTGATAAGTAAATAAATTGCGGGGACACAATTTTCTAAAGGGGGGAAGGATGTAACATCCCAAGAAAGTAATGAATAATAGATATTTTTACCTACGTCTATTAATGATTAAGATAGTGTTATAGAGGCTTAAAAAGAAAGTAAATACAATCTTATTCATGGAATACACAAATATTCTTAAAAGATTGTTTTACTGCCTTTTGATGGAAAACCATTTTTGAATCTATCTTTTGACAATTTTATAAAATATGTTTTTCAAAATAAACTTATTCTTTATGATTGGGACATCAAAATTTACCTTGTGTGAATTTTTGGTATTTTTCTGACAATGTTCATTTTTTAATGAATAGTGAAAAATACTGCATTTTACATCAAAACTACTTTTTAATATAATTTATTTATATGATTAGATTATGTTTTGAATTGGTTTTGAAGTGAAATTAGAATATATTTTTACCATTTTATCCAATGGTGGTCATTGGAATCAATTTCACTTTGAAATTAGACTTAAACTGGTGTCAATCTTTTGATACTTATTGTTTTGTAAAAACACGCTATTTGCTCTGGCAGTGGGAATTAATTATTAAATTAATTAATGTGACCTATATGTTTTGAATTTTGTAAAATAGAATTCATTTTTGAATTTGGAATACCAAATATAGCTTAGGGAGAATTTTTGGTAATTTTCTGAAAAACTTCAATTTTTGATGAATAGTGAAACCACTAAGTGGTAATCAAGCAAACTGATTTTTCAGTTAAATGAAATTTTACCACTAATGTGTATTGAATTTTGAAAATCCGACATACATGGTTGTCATTAAGAAGTAAAATGTGGTTCAATGAGATTATAATAATTTTTGGTGAATAGTAACTTATTAAGTTCTTAATCGCGATTAGTGATAATTAGTGTAGTTTAAGGTATAAATAATGCTTTAATAAAATGAAATGACCTAGACACATGTCCCAACCTCATTGGTTGTGTCATGGCAGACCATGAAATGCCATGGGTAAACATGGGGACCCCATGGATCCACTTTTGTTGGGAAATGACATACATTACTTTTTATTAAATGTTAAAGTAAAAATGACACAAACAAGAGATGTTTTACGAAAACAATTGTTAAGTGGGGTTATAAAAGTCCACATTTTGATTATAAATAGTCATTGGAAAGCTAAAAAGATTTCCTATATCATAGTATTTTTTTTATAATTTTTGTACATTAAATAAATTAAATTATGTATGACATAATAATGATGCAGCGATGACATCATTATTTGACGATTTAAATAAAATGGAAAGACAATGTAAAATCTATGAACTACACATGGCCAAAACCAATTGGATGAGTGGATTTATAACCCTTATCACCATATAAACGAATTAAATCAATGTGGGACCTTTTAAAACCGAAACACATTTTCAAATAAAGTAATGTTTCATTACTTTCCAAAAGTACCCCTCCTCTCCTCTTATAAAAGGCCCCCAACTCTACCTCATTTCACACACTCTTAAAGCCTTTGGCTCGGCCAACCCCTGCCCATTTACTCTCTCCACATACCTCTCCTCATCCTAGAGGATTCCCTTTGGGCATAATCCTTTCAAAGGAAGCCTTTAGGCTCAACTCAAAAGGAGTTACACTTTTAAAGGTAATTCATTCTCTCATGTTCTTTTGTTTTATTTTGCTTCTCCAACCCCCTAAACTCTTTTTGTTTACTTATTTTGTAAAAAAACCAGTATATTAAATATACAAGGATGTTGTTATAATATTTATTTGAGCTACACTCTCACCCAACTACATCAAATGGTTAAAGAACATACAGTTTCCGTGGAGGGTGAAATTCCGCCTCCCGAAACGATGATTGTTCAACACTCATTTAACACCTTCAAAGGTGGCCATTATGATGTCACTATTTTTATATATGATATATAATATGTTTATGTTTTCCTTAATCTTCTGTTTTTTTTCATTTTTGGCATACCTTTATGGTTTCCATTACGGGTAAACACGATATCTTCATTTTAGGAAGTGCGGACTACCACCCCCTATAGTGATTTGATTCGTTAATACCATATGTGGGATGTGTAAAGGATAAAGTTAATGATATTATATATGTTATTATACTGGAATTATAATATACTCTTATATCATTATGATTCCATTCCAGAAAATATGAAATAGAAATGGAAGTAGCGTTCATGCGTACGTACGGCTTACCGTCTCCATGAACGGTGCATTTCATTTCTTACCTCTAAATGATTATGTAATATTATAAATGCATGTATGTACTGGATATATATGACATATATGATATATAAATCATGAATACCATTCTGGATATAATGAACCTTTGACCAAATTAACAACATGTAAGTGTAAGAAGCCGATTTTTGACTTAAGAACCAAATACTGACAAAATGAACATTATTAACTTAACTGATTACATGATGTTCATAACATGGTATAAAAGGAATAATGAACTTGAAAAAGATTCATAAGCAAGTAGAGATTAACTCAAGTTTATTATTCTGGAGATTAAAGAACGGTCGGGTCAAGTCGGATACGAGGTATGGGACTTCGTCTCAATCTCCTTTCATTGAGGCATATTTTATTTTATACACAACTTTCTTTTATATGGTGTATAAACCCCTTTGACTTTTACATTTATTCAAAAGGAATATTTTTTAAACGAAGCGTTTACTAAACGACAAAATGGAATGTTTTTGTCGTACGTATGCGGCGACAACGACTTCTCCACCGTCGTGACCGTTATTTGAGTTTCGGCTTCCTCTACAAGCCATACTTTTTTTTAAAACAAAAAATAAATACCATGTTTTACTTTGGTATTGAAAATGTTTTTCATAATGTTTTTATTATATCAATGTGTTGTATTGATATCTCGTGATTGAAATGTGGAAATGTTATGTTTCCTTTATGCATGTTTTATGTGATATGATTATGTTATGGTTCTTGGGCATTATTATGAAGACGGGTGGTTCCGTGATAAACTAAGGGCGGGTGAGCCCATTATAGCTCTCCAATGCATTGGGTAACGCGAAGGAGTGAAACGTTAACGTTTCTCCGAAGAGATTTTAGGGAATATACTGTGATGGGTATTCCAAACGTAACCAAGAGGGTTACTCCCTACGTAAGAATGTTATGAATGCCTCAAGTTACCTTTATGTCTTATGATTTCTATGATTTATTCATGATTTTATGAGGTATGTTAAAGTGCCTATGTATTATGGGTAAAGTATGATTTCATTATTATGTATATATGAACTCATGTTTCATTTCCATGTTTTTTTATATAACCATACTGAGTTTTTATGCTCATCCCAAGTTTTTGAAATGTTTTTCACAGGTCAAGGGAAAGGTACATGATAGGATGATAGAGGCAAGGATGTGTCAAGGAATAATCCATGTTTAATTTTAAATGTGTTTCCATTAATGGGAATGAAGAATACTATCTTTATGTAACCACTTTGTTTATATGTGGAATGTAATGCAAGTTTTATGATCTAATTCTCTAAAACTCTAAACTCGAAAAGATCCTCAATGTGTAGTCTTGTAATAACTCAAGATTAAGTAAGGTTTAAGGCTGGGGCCTTATATTTATTACACTCTTAAATATGATTTATTGCAAAAAATTTACTTGATACAAAATAGAAGATCGAGAGGTCTAGTTTAATTGGGTCTGAGGAAAATTACATAACAAATTAGTACATAAAACACACAACATCTCCATTGATGACTTCCTTTACATGACCAATACATTCTCTCGTACTTATCATTACACGGGATAACCTGAGGAAATGGATAAGAAAAGGATGAGCTATAAAGCCCAGTAAGGGAGTAAACAAGGCCTAACATGAAAAATACAATACATGTTAGGAAACAGGCATATCAATGGATCATAAAAGAACATGAACATAAAGGCACGATATATCATTATTATCATAACATGGAAATGTGGAAACAACACTTAACATGGAATTAGCAAGAGCCAAGGATCATTGCATATAGAGAATGAGTAAAACCTCATTGAACATGAATTATCTTGAGTAAATCCTCATTGAACTGAAATTTGAATTCATAAATCATCATTTAACTTGATTTATCTTGACACTAATCTATACCCAGTTCCTTAGAGCGCTATCAGGGCGCACCCTTCTTAAACATTTCATTTCATGCCTATGTGGGCCACATTGATCATACAACATGGAATCCTTCAACATTATATTTTATTACAAGATAATATAATAATGAATAATTACATTAAACACTATATACAATAAGTAAATGTGCATAATGGTGAGTACCCTTGATAGAGAAATGGGCATAGTATTCACTACACAATGATGTAGGCTTGGAAAGTAACGGTGTTATTTCAGTAGAATAATGATGTGACATAATACCTCATAAAAAAGGATGATGAGAGAGAAAAATTTTTCTCCTCACATGTAAATATAAATGGAATTTAAGGGGTTCATATACACACAACTCACAACATAAGTAATGGAGGTTTGATTCATAGAACAAAAGAATTTCTTGAATGTAAATAAGGATAGAGAAATACCTTACGGAATTTCAGCATGGTTAAGGGTGTACATGGGAGGAATTAATGAGAGATAAAGTGGTCTATCATCATTAAAAAATAAAGAGGGAAGTATGGGAGTGGTAAAAAATCATACCCCCACATTTTTAATTGAAAATAAATGGGAATAACAACTTAATGAAAATTGGACAAAAATGAGAAAGGAAGAAATCCCTTACATGGAAGTGTAATTCAAAAGGCTTGGGAGGGGCTTGAGAGAGGCTTCATGGGATCCATGGAAGACATTGGTGGATTCTAGAGAGAGGAGGGAAGAATTTTTATGAACTCCAAAGGCTTTGAGTGAAGAGGAAGTGGGAGCTTCGGTGGGTTTATATGGGAAAGGAGGGGGAACACTTTGTTATTTAGGTTTGGGACACCACACATTAAAAAAATAAAAAACACAAACCAGCCCATGATTTTTTAAAAATGGGAGTTTAAAAAACATTATATAAGTAAAATGGATGAAATTCCTAAAATAATAGGGTTGCTTATGTGGAGGTGAGTCACACACTCAAGGATATAAATTTAAAAAGCTAAAATGTTTTGTAAGCCTTGGAGGGTCCCATAAAGCTTTGTAAAATAAATAAAACAAACCTAAAATCACATTATATTAATGGTAAAACATATATTGGGAGAAAATAATGTTTATAATATTTTATTACATCACTATTGGGTCTTTATGGTGTCATAAAACACATTATATATTTAAATGGTATTTAATTTTTACCCAAAAATTCAATAGTCTCAGAAAATTATAAAAAATTAACCATTGAATAATTTTAACATCCTGATTCCAAATATAATATTTATTTTATCTAAATAATTTTCTAAACATGTTAATTTTTATATTTAAAATAAAAACCGACATTTATAAAAAATTCATGGGTTTTGACAAAAACGGCTTTCAAACCTTAATAAATATTACAATTGTATTCATAAATTTTATATGTGAATTTATACTTAATAAAAATTAATTTATTAATAATATTATTTTATATAAATATTATTTAATTCAAGAATCCATTAATTAATGAAAATATATTTCATAGTGGAATATTAAATCAAAATACAGTTTGTACTTTAAAAACTATTAACAAAGTAACAATAATAAAATGAATATATATTCTTTATTATATATGAAAATAATGCACATAATAATAGTGATAAGGTCTTGTTACATTAACCCTTATAACAACTTCATAAGACCTTAGGGTAAGGTTCACAATAGTGACATACTCTTGGGTGGCTCGGATAACATCGCTCAGGTGGTAATCTCTATCAACTTCCACTTCTCTCATCGGCAGTTTCGTTCTAGATTAACATGTTGAATATTAGTGTGGGCTTGGTCAATAGTGAAGCCCAACGACACCAACTCCGTTTAAAGCTCCGTAAAAATGGGCTTCATATGAGGAAAGTCTACAAGATGAGGCCATCACTTCCTTTATTAGAGTAAATTGGATTTGTTGAAGCCCAATATTTATACTAATCATGGGATCAGTGTTCAATAACTATCTTGGCAATGGTTTCAATTTTTAATTTTATTTTAAAAATAAAAAACCATAAAACCAAAGAAGTGCATATTTTATATAATGATTTTACATAATAAGAAATTTAATCAGTTCAATTTAAATTTTCAGTACTGAATTTTGGGTCGTTGCAATCTTCCCACATTAAGAAATTTCACCATCAAAAGTTATTTTTCCGACAATAAAACATATGTGGGTAACTATGCTTCATCACTTCCTCCATTTCCCACATCGCTTCTCCAAACTTGTGGTTTCTTCACAACATCTTGACGAGGGGAATTTTCTTATTTAGTAGAAATTTTTCTCTACGATCTAAGATCTTCATTGGTTTCTCATTGTATGAAATATAATACTCTAACTATACTACCTCTGAATACAGTACATGTGAAGGGTCTGGTATGTACTACCTTAATATGGATATATGAAAGACATCATGTACTTTGGCCATGGTGGGTGGATGTGCTAGTTGATAGGCCATATCCCTGACATGATCAAGAATCATGAAGGGTCTAATGTACCTAGGACATAAATTCAGCTTATTTCCAAAACTAATGACCTTATTCCATGAAGATATGCATAGAAATAACTTGTCTCTAACTTTGAATTCAAGGTCTCATCAATGGTTGTCTGCATAACTCTTATGTCGACTTTGGACTACCTGGATATGAATCTGAATGGTTTTCACCTTCTAGACCATTTTTTGGACTATTTCAGGTCATAGAAAATTATGCTCACCAAAATCATCAAAACAAGCCGGTGTTCTTCAACTTTTCCCATAAAGGTATTCGTATGGTTCCATTTCGAATCTTGAGTGGAAACTATTATTTTAGGAGAACTCAATGATAGGAAGATTTTGATCCCATCCTCTTTTAAAGTTTATTGAGCTTGATCTCAACATGTCCTTATGTGTTTGGATAGTCCACTCAAATTGGCCATCGGTTTGAGGATGATAAGGTGTATTGAAGTTTTGCTTAGTATCCAGAGCATGTTGAAGACTCTTCCAAAACAGAGAGTTAAATCATGGATCTCGATCAGATTCAACAGATAATGGTACTCCATGAAGCCTAACCATTTCTCTGATATATATCCATGCCAGTTGATCCAATGATAAATCCTCCCTAACAGAAATGATGTGTGAAGACTTTGTATGATGATCCAAAACAACCCAGATATCATTGTTTCTTTTGGATGTCTTTGGAAGTCCAGTGGTAAATTCCATGGTGATGTTCTCCCATTTCCATGATGGTATGGGTAATGGTTTCATCATCCCATTAGACTTCTGCCTATCATCCTTCACTTGCGGACACATTAGGCACATTGATGTATACTTTTCAATCTCTTTCTTCATGTTATCTCATCAATAATTCTCTCAGATATCTCAATACATCATTGTGTTTCTTGGGTGAATATAGAAATTTTAACAATGTGCATCGTCCAAGAGTTCCTTCTTCAGATATGGACTTGATGGAACACATATCCTTTTCCTAAATCTCACAATTCCTTGTTCATTAACATTGAACTCCAAGGATTTCCTTTTTCTGATGGCTTCCAATTTCTTCTGAATTCCCACATCATCCTTTTGAGCATCCTTCAAGTTTTCTAAAAGTGATGGTTGAGAAATAATTTACGAAAGGATTGATGATGTTCCCTTCCTAATGATTCCCATGTCCATATACATAAAATCTAAGAAGGTTTGATCCCTATAAATTCTCATCAATGAACGGATTGTTGGATCATTTCAACTTAGAGAAGTCGACACCTTGTTCTCTTTCCTAGGGTGGTAATAAATTGAGCAGTCATAATCTTTGATCATCTCTAACCATCTTCTTTGGCTCATATTCAACTCTTTTTGTGTGAATATATACTTGATGATTTTCTAATCCATGTATATTTCACACTTCTTTCAAAAGTGGTAATTCTGAAATTTTTTTAAAGAGAAGATCACTACAACCAACTCCAAATTATGTGTTGGATAATTTTTCTCAGGAACATTCAATTACCTTGAGGCATTGGAAATGACTTTATCATTCTACATCAACACACAACCTAGAACCTTCTTCGAAGAATCACTGAATACAACAAAAATTTCTCCACCGGTGGGTAATGTGAGCATGGGATTAGTGATAAGCCTCATTTTCATCTCGTTGAAGCTCTCTTTGCATTCATCAATCCAAGAAAACTTTTCTCCCTTCCGAGTTATCTTGGTAAGAGGGTAGGAAAAGCGTGAGAAATTTCTCACAAATCAATGATAATATCCAGCTAACCCTAAGAAGCAACAGATATCCGTTACAGATGTTGGCCTTGACCATCCATCAATAGCAGTTGGCTTGGAGGGATCCACAGATATCACATTGCTTATGATGATATTACCCAAGAATGAGACCTCCTTCAACCATAAATAACACTTAATGTACTTTTCATATAGCTTCTCCTTCTGCAAGGTCTCTAGTATAGTTCATAGATGTCCTCATGATCCTCCTCTGTTTTGGAATATATTAGAATATCATCTATAAATACTAACAAATTTTTTTCGAGGTAATCTCTAAAGACTCTATACATCATATCCATAATGATTATTGGAGAATTATTGAGTCAAAAAGTCATTTCTATGAATTGATAGTTCCCATATCTTGTACGAAAAGCATTATTGGGGATATCTTCCTTGATTACCCTTGACTGATAATATCCCGAGTGCAAGTCCACCTAAGAGAAGTATTGTGCTCCACGCAGCTAATCAAACAATTAAACAATTCATGGAAGAGGATACTTGTTCTTAATCGTGATATTGTTAATCTCGCTATAATCGATGCAAAGCCACATTGACCCATCCTTCTTCTTGACTAAGAGGACTGGTGCACCCCATGGTGAAGCACTTGTCATATAAAACTCTTTATCCATATTATACTGTAGTAGTTTCTTCAGAACATCAAGCTCCACAATAGAAATTCTATATGGAGTCGTGGATATTGGAAACGCCCCAGGTATAAGGTCAATTGAGAATTCAAATTCTCTTATAGGTGGAAGATGATGAAATTCCTCTGTAAACACTTTAGTGAATTCCCTCACAATAGGCATTTATTTAAGGAAGGTTTCTTCCTTAGACTCAGGCATCTGATCCAGATACACATGCTCATTGGGTAGTAATAAAAACACTTGAGATGATGGTTCTAAAGAAGATTCTTCTTCCTCTATGCACTTGCATTGAATCGGGGGGTTGATTCTTCATTTGGAGTTTGATTTACCTCACATGAAAATTTATGTTTCCTCTATATAGGGAAATCCAATACATGTAAAGAATCACATCTAATTCCACTAGAGGAAGTATGATGAGGTTATCTGGGAAGTTAAATCCATAAATTATGAATGGGGAGGAGTTATATTCATCGGATGAAATGATAGCCCCATTTGCTGTATTCACTAACATCTTCACTTCCATGATTTGTGATGGTGTTTGGATTGTTTAACTAAACATTTGGGATATAAATGAATTGTTAGAACCAGAATCCAAAAGTACGTTCACTATTCTTGAATGAATATCTATTGTACATGTCACCACTTCATTGTCGGGGTTCAATTAGGTGGTACTAATGGAAAAATCTCACCCTTGCTGCCTTGGTGGTTATTGGGTGCCTCCGAAAACCCTTGGATTAGGGAACTGATTTTCAAGGTTCCCTGGTTCTTTATAGTTGAAGCAATGAACAATGTGTTGTGGTTCGAATATAGAGTTCATCTCCTCTGTTGTATCCATAAGATTTTCTTCTTTACATTTAACATCTAGGTTCTCTTCTCTTCCACACCTAATGTATTTCCTCGTCCCATTTAGGAATTTTCGAGGTGCTTCTTTCCACACCATTGGCTAGTGGGGTGATATATTTTTTTAGATTTGCTGTATTTATCCATAAGATCACTAGAATTAAAGTCCACCTTATGATTTTTATCCACATGATACCACTAAGATTCTATGATATCCATTTTGAATTTGAGGGCACATCAAAAAATTTCCTCACAGCTGTCGAAGTCACAGATCGCCAGGGCCTTCCGTTGGCTAGGTTTCATCCCAACAAAGAAGTAGTCAACCTTCTATTCTGGGGTAATGACAAATTTGGAGGTGTATTGTGAAATCCTTGTGAGTTTTTTCACATATGCACTGATGGATTCGTCACCTTGTTTCTTAATGGTAAGGATGACCATTTCCATCTTATGATGGAGGGTGCAAGGAAAATATTTATTGGAAACAATATTCCAGAAATCCTACTATTCCAATGCCACAATCTCCTCCACAGGCTTCATATTTTTTATCAATGTCCACCATTGATTGGCTTCACCCTCCATACAATAATATGCTATACAAAACTTCTCTTTTTCAGAACATTAACTAAGAGAGAAGATATTTTAAATTGAGTTGATCCATTATTCGGAAATTGAGAGATCAGATAACCCATTAAAAGTAGGAGGCCTTTGTCTGAAGAAGCTCTCAATAGGGAGTTGTTATTTCTTGGGGGGGTGTTGAACGTTTCTCATGACACATATTTCTATTCAAATATTCAGTTAACTAATTGAGTATCGGGATACAATTCACAACTCCCAATCCCATTGGATTTGGTATCTCATTAGAACAGTCATCAAATTGATCTTCACATCATTTGTTAGCCTGACTCTTCCTATTACCAGCCATTGGATGGAATAAAAGGAGAGTTAGGGGAAACGCATAAAAGGTAATACAATGACCAAACGAATTACTAATAAATAAATTTTACTTCCTTAACTTATGAATCTATAAGCTTCGATATATGTTATCCACAATTTACTTCCTATCATATATTCTTAGGGGAAATTTTTTTAATTCCCTTAATATTTGTTCCTACTAAGCTTGTGAATTTACCAAACCGTACCCCTTGGGAGTTTAGTAACCAAGAGTGCAGAATTACCCATTGTCGTGAACTAGGATACCCCGAATCAAGCCCGAAACTCTTTGTCGGAGTTTTCACTTCTAGGTACATATGTGTCAGAGCCGCCTCTACCTAGCCGTATCCAGACATGGATGTATTTTCCTGGTGAACCACATACTCAATACTCACCAAAATTTTGGGATATTTTTATTATACTTAGTCTTATCCCTAAAGAATTAACTAGGTTTTTCTAATATTAAACCCAAAAATAACTAAACCTATCCTCTGATACCAACTATAACAACCCTTCTTTTTATTACACACATAATCCTGATTTATTACATAAAATACACTTGATACAAAATAAAAGATCGAAAGGTCTAGTGTCTTTGGGGCTTAGGAACATTACATAACAACATACAACATAAAACACAAAAAATCTTTATTGAATACTTCCTTTACATAACCACTACATTCCCTCGTACAAGGATTTGAATGGGATAACTGGGGGACACACATAAGAAAAGGGTCAGCTATAAATCATAGTAAGGGAGTAAAGAAGGAATAAAACGAATTATGAAATACATGTTAGGCAGTATGCATATAAATTGATCATAAAAGAAAATGGAAATAAATTCCTGATATAACATGATTATCATAACATCGAAATGTGGAAACAACACTTAACAAGGAATTTGAATGAGCCAAGGCTCATTGCATATAGAGAATGAGTAAAACCTAATTTAACATGAATTAGCATGAGTAAATCCTCATTTCACATGAATTATCATGAGTAAATTATCATTGAGCTTGACATATCATGATACTAATCTTTACCCAATGCATTGGAGCACTATCAGGGTGCACCCTTCTTAAACATTTCATTTAATGCATAAGTGCGCCACATGGATCATACAATAAGGAATCATTCAAAATCATAATTTATTCCATGATAAATGAATGTGGAATACATACATGAAAATATTTAAATAATTTCTGAATGTTCATAAAGGTGAATACCCTTGATAGAGATATGGGCATGGTATTCACTACACAATGATGTTGTCTTGGAAAATGGCAGTGCAATTTCAGCTGCATAACGGTGTGACATAAGACCTCATAAAAAAGGTTGATGAGAGAGAAGAGGATGTGTCATCATATGTACATGAAATGAAAAGTAATGGGGTTATATAGATACATTTCCCAATATATGTAATGGAGTTTGGATTCATTTTACAAAAAATTGCTAAAATGTAAATGAGGAGAGAGAAATTCCTTACAAAATTTCGGCAAGGTAATGGGTGTACATGGGAAGCATTAATGAGAGAGAATGGGGTCTCTAATCATTAAAAAATAAATAGGGATGTATGTGGGAGGTGAAAAATCATACCCCATCATTTTTAATTGAAAATTAATGGGCATATCAACTTAAAGAAAATTAGAGAAAAATGTGAAAGGAAGAAATCCCTTACGTGGAAGTGTGATCCAAATGGCTTCGGAGGGGCTTCAGAAAGGATTAATCGATTATTGGATCCATTGGGGGGATTATAGAGATGGGAGGGTAGAATTTGGATGAAATCCCAAGGATTTGAGTGAAGAGGAAGTGTGAGCATGGGTGGGTTAATATAGGAAAGGAGTGGTAATTCTTTTTTATTTAGGTTTGCAACACAACACATTAAACTAACCCAAACCACAAACTAGCCCAGGGTTTTGGACAATCATTTTTAAAAAATTGTAGTGGAAAATAATATTATAATAGTTCAATGTATTAACAACTTAAAATAACAGTGTTTCTTATGTGGAGGTGAGTCACACTCTCAAGGAAATAAATTTAAAATGCTAAAATGTTTGATAAGCCTTGGAGGGTCCACTAACGAATTGTAAAATAAATCAAAAAAACCTAAAATGTCATTATTTTAATGGTAAAAATTATATTGGATGAAATTAATGTTAATATTATTTTATTACATTAATATTGGGTCTTTATGATGTCATAAATCATATTATATATTTAAGAAGTATTTAATTTTGACAGAAAAATTCAACCGTCTTAGAAAATTATGAAAAATTAACTATTAGATACTTTCAATATCTTAATTCCAAAATTAATATTAATTTTATTTAAAGAATTATCTAAATATGTGAATTTTTACATTTAATATAAAAACCTAGATTGATCCAAAATTCATGGGTTTTGACAAAAACGACTTTCAAACGTTAATAAATATTACTATTGTATTCATAAAAATTATATGATCATTTATACATAATAAATAGTAATTTAATAATAATATTTTATTAAAATAATATTTAATTAAAAATTCATTAATTTATCAACATATTTTTCATAGTTGAATATTAACTGAAAATAATAGTTGTTCTTTAAAAACAATTAACAAAGTTACAATAATAAAATGAATGTATATTCATTATTATATACAAAAATAATTTACATAATCGTAGTTATAAGGCCTAGTTATAGAACCCCTTATAACACCCACATAATACCTTTGGGTAAGATGCGCTATTGTGACAAACTCTTGGGGTGGCTCAGATAACATCGCTCAGTTGGTAATATTTATCAACTTTCTCTTCTCTCATAGGCGGGTTTGTTCAAGCTTAAGATGTTATAGCATAGCTTGGGCTAGGTCAATAGAAAAGCCCAATGATGCCACCTCCTTTCTAATATCTGAAAAAGGGGCTTCATACGGGGCAAGTCTACTGGATGAGGTCATCGCTTCCTTTATCTGAGTAAATTATCTTTGTTGAAGCCATATATTTATATTAATCATGTGATCACTGTTAAATGGGAATATTATCAATGGTCACAATTCATAATGGTATTTAAAAAATCCAAAAACATAAAACCAAATAATTGTATATTTTATATAACCATTTTATATAATAATACTTTAATCAGATAAAGAGGAATTTTCATTAATGAATTTTTGAGTGGTTACATTGACGCTCTAATATCTCACTGGAGAGCCTGGTCAAAGGTCTGATCCCTGAAGAATGGGACTCGTATCATGTCAGTGGAGTAGCATGAGAGGTTAGTGAATCTCTTCGAGTACAGGGCCACTGATAGGCTTCCCTGTTGTAACTACCGAAGCTCCTAGATACACACTGAGTGTAAAGTCGCTAGTAAAAACTATTCCCTAAAGATGGTATCAAAGTCCAATCAGGAATGTGTCACCTCCACATGTGTCTGGAGAAATAGACTCCACCATCTCCCTGTATTTACCTGAAATTTTCTAGCTACAAGTATCACCATCTAATATGATGGTGTCTAAACTCAGAGAAAAACCCATGTCATAGCTTCTAGGCAGTCCTCATCTACCTGGGGATCTGTCTCACCTCCAAAACTCAAAGGCCTCTCTCCCTAGAACTCGTGAAACTTGCTAAGTCAGTGTGCACAGTATGCCAGTGGGGTTGGTGGAAGCTGCTAACCTCTGAGTGGTGGTGGTGCTGGTACACCACCCGAAGGTGCCAACATAGTAAGAGGGCCTCACACCTAAGCCTCGAGGCTTTGTAGTCCATCATCGTGTACTCTCTCTAGAATCTTGGCTGGTTGTCCATGCAGTGGCATCATGAAATTAAACAGGTGTGCCACGATCAAAAAGTTATACCTGGTGAGATAATTCAAAATATATCAAAAGTAAAACATTTACAGAACAAACGCGGTCAGTGTTTTCATGCACTAAGTCAGAAATCAGAATTCAAGGTCCTGTTGTATTCATATATCAGCCACTACACCAACACTGGACTCCCAAAACTGAAAACCACACTCGAAACACATAACACTATTCCTATGTAGGAACGATCTGAGTCTTATTTCTCTTGTTTAACTGAATCCTCTGATACCACATTGTCATAAACATTCCCCCAGGGCTCGTGTCGTGACTACCCCAAACCCGCCTTCCATAGGCCAGGGGTTGGAGAATCTCCCAAGAAAGGTGTTTCAACAAAATTGGAAAGCATTTACATTAAACCTGTACAAACACACAGTCTAATATCCCAACAAGATGCAACCATAAAGTAATACTGCTATTGCAAAAGTGTTTACTGAATGTAAAGGGGCTAGAATACAAGCACAAATTAATGATACAACTACAAAAGAAAATATAAATAGCTCCTGAGATCATCCACCAAGGATCTTACCTAAAGTGTAGGAAAAACATGTCTCCACATATCTCTACGTCAACCATCACTAATTTCCATTTTCAGGTCCTAGCTCCCCATGTCTCAGTAAAGGCTACCCATCGTCTGCATATGACACAATAAGGTACGGGCAAAGCCCATGCATGGGTGACTACAAAAATACCCTGTAGAGACCCTAAGACCCCAGAAGGTCTCTTATTATTCCATAAAATAAGATAAAAAAGAATGATCTCAATCAAAATGCACAAAGAAAAATAATCAACTCAAGCCAAGTATAACTTAGGTACAAAAGTACCGATGATTAGTCATAAGGCTAGATCATCATATTTTGTCAAGTGACACTGCTACTAACCAACACAGGATCGATATGTACTAACCCCCACTAACCCACACAGGATCCGACCCACCAAGGATTAATAGGTACTAACCCCCACTGACCCACATAAGATCTGACCCACCTAAAATTGATAGGTACTAACCCATGCTAACCCATACAGGATCTGACCCACATAGGATCGGTATGCGCTGACCCACATGAGGTCGCTGAGTACTGACCCACACAAGATATGACCAACACCGGATTGGTGCTGACCCATATAGGATCACTAGGTAATGATCCATACAGGATATCTAGATTCTTATCCACATAGGATATCTAGTTTCTGATCTCCATAGGATCCCTAGGAGCTGATCCACATAGGATCACTATTCATTTTTCACATCTCAGCCTGCATCTAGATTCTTTTACATAGTATGATAAATTCTAGAACTATCCTATCCTCAATATGTGTGTCATTCTTCAACTGGAACTGACTCTCAAAAATAATTATCCCAATGATCCTTCATGTCATAATTGTTCAAATTCTACAGATGGTACGTCAATCGGACGCCCGGTCTGAGAGTTATTGTCATTTTAGTGTCGAGGGCAAGGTTGGATTTGACTACGATCCAACCCAAAAATACTAAAATTTTTCCAAAACTGATTTGGATTATCTCAAAAGGAAATAATCATTCCAAGGATTCTAGTGCCATAGACAATTTTTCAAACAGACGTCTGGTTTGTGAGATATGGCTTTTTTAAGCCAATATGGGCCAAAATTGGTCTGGGGTTGGTCCGACCCAACCTGCACCGAACAGAGTGGACCCATCCTGGTATGGGTCCGACCTAGCTATACCCGAACTGGCTAGGCCAGCCCATGGGGGATGGACCACAGGTTCGGCCTGACCCGCTTCGGCTGGGCACAACCCGTCGGGCGGCCCTGATTGAAGGCTGGCGTGGTCCGCCAGTCGGATGACGTGCAGTTAGGGGGTCACACCCCCATCCCAAACAGCATAAAAGTCATTCAGATTTTATGAAACCGGCAGTGCCACCAGAATCTTCCTCGACTAGTAGTGTGACACGAGGGGCGTGGGTCCCCTTTCTCATGGCTTCAAAGTCGTGACCACCCCAAATAGTGCGCGACGACATGCCGCTCATCGCCAATCCAACCAGTCAAGATTTGGCTGCTATTTGGTCTATTTGTGGCACCATGCGGTGCCAATCCCTTAAATATCTAGTGAGCATAGGTTTCCACCTTCTCCTTCCCCCATCTTCATGTCGGCGCTTCTTCCGTGGGGCTCCGGTGGTGCTCCAGAGCTCTATTTCCACTCCCATCTATGCCTACGGGCCTCCCGGGATACCGTCATCGCTGTGTGACCCTCTGATTTGAGTTTCCATAAAATTTTTAATTCTCCTATTAAGAACGCAATGATTAAACAAGATGCGTATGGTATGGTCCATGATCATTTGGTCTACACCCTCCACGTTATTATAATAACAAGTGGGTATCAAATAAAAACAACACAAAGATATTGATTAATCGCCGTTCAAATCTCCCCAAAAAAACCCTAAATTCAAGAACTGGAAGAAGAAGTTATAGTTTCATGAATTTAATAACAAAACCTACCTTGTAAATGGAGCTGACATCATGGTCATGGAGGGAGAATATTCTTCATTTGATGAAGCCATCAGCATTCGCCGATCCTAGATTATTTCCGCCCAAACATCTGTCTTCTGTCGGTGGAAGTTACTGTAGTAATTTTCCAGATATTCCTTGCATGATGATGCCATGTCAAAATCCCCAATCCAAACTATATTTAAATAGAGGGGGAGATGATTAATGCATCGAAATAATTAATTTGGTTCATTAATGATTTTTTAATTAATAAACCTCTTAATTCTTAATGGTATGGTTATGAAACTGAAGAGTCAAGCCATTAAATGTATTGAAAACCCAATGGTCCCACCACCACCGCTCAAGAGAAGGATAGATAATAAAATAATTTTTTTTTATATTATTATTTCTTTAAACATAACAAAAAAACAGGCTTTTTCACCCAACCTACTACGGTTGATGTTAAGCCTCCCTTAAGGGAATCTTTGCGATGCAGATTCAATAGTGCCCTTTGATTTTTAATCCGAGCACCGATTCAAAAGATAGAAAATTCTAATATGGAATTTAATGAATATACCTCAAATAAGTTTATAAATTAATTCTAGTCACATCAGACCTCAGAATCAAGCACCTTCAATTTTCGTAGACTTGTAATAACCCTAAATAATTTTAAAAAATATATATAGAATTTTTGAGTCTTCGTATAAGCCATTTGATGGATGTGTATGTTGTTTTAGGTCATAACCTTAACATAGAAATATATCATAATATTTATGATATTAAGGTTATTATATACGAATTATATAATAATAAATTTATGTATTTTTAGGAATAAATAAAACAAAAACATTTGTTGACCAATGTTATCTCTTCTTCGGGTTTCTCCATTTTGATTACAGCAAAGCAATTCCTTGGTTGGATTTTTGGCCATTTTAATACTTCTAGGATAAAGGGAGATAATTTATAAACTATATTTTTATAATCTTGGTCGATCAAAATTCCTTTAGAGGTGTGGAGAATAGGGAGGGTGAGTTCTCTTTTATATTTATTGTGGAGTGGCATCCTTGTAAATACTCAAAACTACTAACTTTTAGGAGGTCTCTATTACTGAATGTGGCTCAAAAATTTAATTATAATAAGGTTTAGGGTTTATTTTATCTATAAACACTTCCACTACACTAAAAAATAAATGCACTTTTATAGTTTTATTCATTAAATTCTAAATCTCCCTATTTTTACCATTTTGGTTTTTATTAAAGAAATTAATTTTATAAACTATGTAATTTATCCATTATAAATAAATTAATTTGTGTCATATTAGAAAATTTATACAACCTAATTCTAAAATATAATATCTAATTTATCAAATAAAAATCAATTAGGTGTTGTAAACTAATTTTAGTTCAATGCATGTAACTCCCAAAATAATAGCTTTAAATCTAACAACACAAACAATGTTTTTACTATTTATGGGTAAATGTATTCATTATGAAAGATATATTGGTCCATTTATGGACCAAATATTATATTTATTAACATTTTTTATCACTTGTAATAGTAATCGATTTTATGTAATTTTGAATCATTTAATAAAAAATCAATTATTATAAAATAACATTAGTGTCAATTTTAAAATTAATTATTTAATTTTATTTAAAAAACTGTAAAATAATGGAATTTTAATATATTAAGATGTCATCTATGTGTCATGATATATTAATATACAAATTTAGTTTAAGAAAAATAATTCATTCAATTTAATTCACATTTATTATTTTGAGTATCATTTATTTTAGTTAATTATTAACTAAATAATTTGTGCGTTGGTGTTTCATAAGAATTTATATGAATTATTTAATCATAAAAAAAATAAAAACAAGATAACATGATAAAAATAATAATTTTCCTTTCAAAATAATATTTATAACTGAAAATTTTATGTTTTATCCAAATTTTAAAGAATTATAAATTGTAAAGGAAAATAAGATTCTTCTTTGTCATTTTCTTTAATAAACATATTATATTGGTAATTATCACTAAATAGTACCACAATGAATCATAAAAATAGATCTTGGGATATTAATGGTATAAATATTTCCATCCAATGGGTGTTGGTCAAGTAATTAGTTATTTTTACACCTCATGTTCCATGTTTAACAACAATGTAAACTAGTTTTCACATTATTCACTGTAATTAATTTTAACAATTTTCTCTAATCATTTTTGTCAGAAATTTTGTTATAATTTTTATAAATTATAAATTATTGTTATTAAAATTATTTATTCCTTTTTATCTTTAATTCATATAATTATTATAATTTAATTTAAAATTAATCATGTACACATGATGAGAAATCGGTTTATCAAAGTGAAACTGTTTAGAAGTTTACAGTTTTTTATATAAAAATTAAATATTAAAATGGTTCCACTGAACTATATTGGATTTATAGATTCATAATTGAACTGTTGTGGCTTTAAAAAAATTAAAAATATAGTTGGACAATAAAAATTATTTAAGAGAAAAATAAATTCTCAATTAAAATTCAACATTTTTCACTATTTATCAAAAAATGAAATATCTCCTAAAATAAAAAAAATTACCTTATTATATTTTTATATAATGATTTCTTAAATTATGTTTATTTTTTGAAAAAAATTAAAAGTGGTAAATTTTAATTTTTAATTATGTTCCCCATGAAAGATTAAACTGTCTATTAAAGAAGATTATATTTTTTAGAAATAATTATTTTTCTTTTAAATGATTCTTATTTTATTTATAATCAATATAAAACTAATAAAAAAGTTAAAATATAAATATTCTTATGTTAGTTAATACAATTCATTCATTACATTCTAATGGTTAGGTGATAAATATCATATTAGATAATAATATTAATAGTATATTATAGTTTTGTAAAACATAATCATGTATGTAACATAAGCTATCAAAGGAACTTGGTATTGTGTGTAACACAATTAAACATAGTTTTTTTTGCAGAACATGCTAATATAATTTTTGTGTGTACCACAATCTTAACTTAGTGATGTATATAAACAATGATTAGCCTTGTGTAAACTCAGGGTGTTATATTAAGAATAATGGATGAATAAATATGGAAATATTGGATCATGTCCCCATTAAATCATAAAAACCATATATGTATTTTTTATAGATTAAAACACAACAAAAAATTTAGTGGTACATTTATTGAAGATAATACATTTTTCATTTTTAAATAAATTCTTTAATATCTAAAAATTTTCAAAATATTAATGAAACATTTTTCACTAAAAATATCCTTGGAATATTTTAATGGAATCACCAAAGAAGATATTATTTATGGAAGTAGGAAAAACAATTCATGAGATGTAAGTAAAAAAAATCACATCACATTGTTGTTTGATTTCAAAATGTACCGCATTTGGGAAATGAAAATAAGATTCATTGTGAACACTTTTAAAAAAATTAAAAAATGTTAAAATGAATTTATAACATCATTATGTTATTTTTTAAACATTCTTTAACAGTTTTTATAATAAATATTGTTATGGTAAAAAAATATTTCTTTCTGAAGAGTGAAATAAAATATATTTTATTAAAAAAAATCATTCTATATCATGATTAAATGATGTAACTAAAATGTTATAAAATAATGTCATATAAATAGATATATTAAATGAAAATTTATAAAACTTAGAATAGATTGATTAGTTTTTTGCATTAATGGGTATTTAATGATAACATTCCCTATAAAAAATTAAATAGAAACATCATGCCCTTAACCAAATTATGACATTCATCATAAGTGATAAAACCTCATGAATATGGAATTAAAATTTATTATATTTGTGTAATAGATCCATAATAATACCTATAATACCATATATTTTCCAATTATAATATGTCACAACCATTTATTAATAATTATTTTTTGAAATTGTTGTTTTTAGGTGTTAAATGTTTAATTCTTGATATATATTTCGGTTTGGTGGGTTTTAACCATAAAAATGATCATGGCTGAATCATCTACATAATCTTAAACATGTCATGGTTATACTATTTAATCATTATATAAGTTTTTTTATTAATTAATATAAATATTTGATGAAAAATTAATTACATCACTTCTTAAAGATGGTATTTTGTATGTAGGCACAAGTGAAGCATTCCACTTTTCTATAGATGGAATGAAAGAAATATAAATAAAAATTCATATTTTAAGAATAATTATTATATCATAAATATCATATATATATATATTTTCCACAATAATAACCATCCATGAATAATGGTTGTGGAAAATGAATCATATTTCTATGTGGAGATAGTAGTCCACACGTATTCATGAGTAATACATTCATTTAAAATTTGGTGGATAAGAGTGTGAGAAATTATTTTAAATTTATCATAATGAAATATTAGTATATTTATTTTACTTTATTAATAATATTATTATGGATACTATAATATTATAGTAGGAGGAAGATGTAATAAAATATCAAAATCTTGATTAGGATTTATAACTTATAATTGAGAGACCTCGTTTTCCTCACACCTTAATCCTTAATAGATCGGTATAATGAGAAGATAAAAAGAAACAAGATTACATGAATGAATAATGGAAGGCTTTGGATTAGTAAATTGATGATATAGAAGGCCCAAATTTGTTTTAATAAAGGAGGATAAGAGGTTTCCTTTTATAAGTGAGGTGATCGACACAGATTGAATGTCTTATGATATTCAAATAATATAAGGTCACAGTCATGTTGAAGTGGCTTCAAAATGCCATGAATTAAAATTTAGTATAAAAAATGTTTGAGATATCTTAAAACAATAAAAATTATACATTTTTATATATAATTACTACCCTTATGTCTTAGTTTATCACACTGCAATAAACCCTTTTTATCCTTAACCGTGGTAACCAATAATTTATATTTTTATAATACATAATATCAAAAAATTAATTTTCCCATATTAAATTATACTAATTATTTTTATAAAAAATAAATAATTTATTTTATGATATTCAATTTTTATTAGTGGAAGAATTGGATTTTAAATCATGGCATAAAATTAAATTAGAACGTGTTTTAGAAAAATGAATTTTTATTCATAAAAATAAATTTACTTACATTACATGACCTGTAGAAACCATGGAATAAAAGTAAAATATTTTATTGGGTATATAATATATTCACATATCAAAAATATTATCTATAAATATTAATTTAATTTTCTATTAAACTACATTGTGCGCATAAAATAATTTTTAGAAACATGAGTTTTTAAGGCCATAAATGAACATTTACCAAAAACTAGAATAATCTTAAGAAAAATGTAATTATTTAGAATATATATAATCAAAGGAGACATTATTAACAAATTGTTTTATTAAAAAAAATGTGAATTTTATATTAATTTATATAAATAAATTAAATGATTTTTTAAAAAAAATCACATTTTTTCCACTATTCACTAAAAAATACATCATTTTAGAGAAATAAAAATAATTCATCATATCCTAATATTAACATGAAGTTTTAAAAAATTAATTTCATTACCGTAAATAAAATATTATAACATATTATATATTAAATTATATTTTTGGATAAAAATTCAATAGAAATCATTTAAAAAACATATTTTGGAATCATAAAATGAATTCAGTAAAAAATGAAGAATAATTTGTTATTAATTAATCAATAGATTTTCATTAATTAAAACATAGATGATTATTTTTCATTATGTTGATACTACTACTCATACCTTCCAATATATATGATAGTTTATTATATTCACATTTATATATTAATTTTAAAGTCTATCGTGGCTCTCTAAATTCTTGGTGCAGCGTGTTATGAATGACACTGATCATAGTTTCACCTTTAATAAAATTTTCATATTGATATGTTCTTACCCCCCCAATAAATAAATTTCACCCTTTATGTTTTTATCTATTTTATTAATTGATTAATATTTAAAAATACATTTTTTTAAAACCAACATCATAACAAGGAATAATAAAACATCATTTACAATGTGAAATTGTGGAACATAAAGGTTACCTAAAATAACACATAATTAGATTCCCATATATCGAAAAATTAATGAGAATTTGAAATATTATTTTCGACTAGAAAGATAATGTCAAAATAATAATACAAAGTGATAAAGAACATGGTCAAGATAATTTTAATGATCAAAAAATAATTAATATTTTAGGGGTGAAATTGTAACATCCCAAAATTCTAAAATAAAAACATTTTATTTGATAGTTTATGAGATACACAACACCAAGGTTAAAAATCTAATGACATGTATTTCTTTAAATTTAAACAATTTAATAACTTGTGGAACATGAAACCCCAATTAGGGGGGTGTTAATAGTACTAAATAAATTATAAAAATTATGGTTATCTATTGATTATAAAGAAAATAACAATCATTTCATATAATTTTTTTTAAAAAAAACATTATTTTTTCAAAACGATAGTTTAAAAATTCATTTCACGCCTAATTTAAAATTAACTTTTAAATTTTTTAGAAAATTTATTTAAAAAATATAATTCCATTCTAAAATCGTCATATCAAAATTATCTTATTGTATATTCTTCTTATTTTTCTGAAATACTTATTTTTTTGTGAATAATGAATAATACTAATTTTTATGAAAATATGCTTTTTGATTAAATAGAGTTAAAAGATATATTATATTTTAGTTATTTTAATGTAAAATAATTTCAATTATATTATCATATAAATAATTTAGGACTTTGAAATAAATCTTATAATGATTTTTTAAATAAAAACACTCTATATATATGATAATTTTCTCTTTGGAAACTTACTTTTTCATAGCCTCTATAAGTATAATTTTAAATTTAATTATTATAATTCTATAAATAGAATTTGAAAAAAATATATTTCATATTTATAATTAGTATAATATTTTTATTTAATATGTGCTACGAAATTTTATACAAAAATGAATATTGAAAAAAATTAAATTTAATTACCATGATTATGGTAAAATTGAGTTATCGAAGGGTCAAACTAAAAAGATCAGAGTTAAATGACCTAATGAATGTATAAAATATATTTTGTAGAAATATTTATACCATATAATGTATAATTATATATAATTATTCATTTTGGAACCTTGTGAAAGGTGGAAATGTGGGTACACATTTTTCTTTCCAAAAATTACCAATGTGCCGCTATCATCACTTATAAAAGGCCACTCACTATCATATCTTATTCCCACCATAAAACAATTTTTGTTCTAAAACAAGATAACCAAATAACTTCCAAAAATACATTCCATCATCCTATATTAATTATTTAGTCATTATAAAATTCTATTAATACTTATGTATAATCATAAAGTGGTGGTTCATGAATAGATTAAATTCCTTACTATGTGTGTTTCTTTTATATCTTATTTCCCACCAAAAAATACTAGTCAATTTTTATTGTATAAAAAACAATTATAAACCATAATATTAGGTATGTTATATTATTTTCATGACTTATATCAATTTCCTCTTCCCTCAAATTGGAAACGAGAATGTTTCACTTGTGTGTGGAAGACTACAGCCATGTGATCCCATATGACACGTTTTCCATCAACAAATCTCACAGTTTTGTATGAAAATGAATATAAACTATATATATATATATGATGTTCATAAAATTATTATACCTACTGAGACATTATATCTTTAATACATTTTTTACATTCCATTCTGTAGTGGATATGATAACGTCAACAATGTCTACAGTAGACAACTACCTCGTGAAGCAATGCGATTCAATTTTACCTAATGGTTTAGATGGAAGTCAATTAGAATAATATTAATGTATATATTTTATATAAATTATGTAATTATTATATTAATAACATATTTATTTCTAAAAAATAAAATACATCATTTTTTCTTATCATTTCCCTCACTCAAATATGATAATGCAGTTTGTGTACGTGTGGACAACCACCTTCACGAAGTTATATAATTATCATTTTATAACAAAACCACATGGATGAAATATATATGTATATTTAGAGAAATAATATGGTATTTATAATATTAATATCATTCATTAATTATTGAATATTACTTTATTATTTCCAATAATGACTGTCATAAATAAGAAACATTAGCCATTCGTATGTACGTCCTACCGTATCCATGATCATGAAATACTTAATTTTTCAAAACCATTATTTAATATTGGTCATAAATGTTTATTTTATGTATAAATATGATAATCATGTTATATTTATTATTTTTTAGTTTATGTAACTATATAATATTAACAATAACTAGAACATTCGTGACATAAAAGGATCGAGAAAACAATGTAATTAACATATGTAATAATTAAACTAATGAAATATTACTAAAAAATGGGTGATAAGATGTTATAAAAGGATAATATATAAAATTATAACTACTAATATGGTTTGTTAAAAATTCATTAAGGAATTTAAAATAATAAAAAATTAGGTTAAAATATTTTTTCCATAATGTTTAAGGTATATTCTCCCTTTCACATGTGATATCAGAAAAAATAATTATTCTTTGTATTTTTTATTTTAATATGAATTTTTTCATTTAAGGGAATTTGAATTCAAAATTAACACATGGGAATGAATTTCTTAACTCAATTTCTTTTTTATTGGGATATATTTCTTCTTCATTACTTTTCATATTTAATGATTATGTGTGTATTCAATTTCAAATTCATTCTATTTTATATTCACTTGTGTTACACATATTTAAATATGATTTATATAATTGATTCATTAGTTAATACTCACATCAAATTTAAGATAATTTCAAGGTTCTATTTATAATATCATGGTGATTGGGGTTATTTATACCTGAGTTTCCTTTTAAGGAAGTTATTTTATCACTGTTAAAAAAAACCCTTTCATTTTATTCTCCTTTGGTTATTAATTAATTTTTTTTTGAAATAATACCAATTTTCTACTCATCAATTATGAAATTTATTAACAATATGTTTTAAAATAATACAACTTCATTTATCTCTTCATTTGAAAAAATATTTTCTTCCAAAACCACGTCTTCTAAGAATATTTTAAATAACGTTTTTATCACATTCCCCATAATTAATTAAATAAATTATTGGACATATTTATTTTTTAAAAGAAAATAAAAAGGAATTTTTATTCCTTTTTTAAAACATGTCCCATTTTGAATTTTCTAAAAAAGTATAAGTAATATTTGTTTTAACATGTACAACATGAATGGAATTTCCATCCGTCACAAACATTAAATGTTTAAAAGAATATTTTATAATATTAATAGTTCATTTTCAATATATTTTGAGAGAAGTTATTTTTAAGGTGGTTTTCAATGTTAAAAAGATATTTCCTCAAAAAAAATTCAATTTTAATTTTATGGCATTTCAATTCATTAATGAAAAAACAAATTATTTTATTTATACACCACTAGGTATATGTTGTAATGATACCATATTTATTCCTTATAATGTTTGTTTCTAATTGTTTTAACCAATGAGTGTATCAATATTTAGTTTCATGTTTCATTTTTGCAGTCAATAACTATACATTGAGATATTAAGTTTCTTATGATCATAGAAAATTAAATTTCCAAAAAAATATCCTTATTATTTACCCTGGATATGTTTGTATCTAAAAATGTATATCATTTTTACAAACGTTTTTCAAAATTGAATTTATTTGATTGTCCAAGGAAGTATTTATAAATCTATAGTCATAACTCAGTGCATATATTTGATTCTATGTAACAATGTTTACAAATTAAATTTAATAATCTTTTTGTGTGGAATACAATGGACATTTAGTGATGTGTGGTGATTGGAATTATATTTCCTCTCAATGAATCACATTTATAATGAGTCGACTCAGTAATATATAATTAAACAGGTTTCTACCTATATTTTTAAATAATATTTTGAATGGACTTCATGGTTGAAGTATCATGTTCTTTAGAACATCATGTCGAATAATTAAGCATTTCCATAATTTTTAATTTAATTATTATTATCCATGATATCTTAACAACAATATTTTCTCTTGATGTATTTCATTATTAGTTATTTATTTAACTGAATGTGTTTTCAGTTATTTATCATGCCTTATTTATTATAACTTATCTAATTTTTATAGTCATGTTATTGATTAAATTTATTGTGTATTTAGTTATTTTCCATGCCATAATTATTATTATCTATGATATTTTTGAATTATAATTATTTCTAAATTAACATCCTTATTATTTTATTGATTTTATGGAATATGTGTTCAGTTATTTACCATTCCATACTGAATATGCATATTTATTCATGATATATTATGATATACCAAATTAATAATGAGAATTAGATATCACCCTTATTTTTTTGTTCCCATGTATCCATGAAGGGTACAATTAATTATATTCAAGGATTAGATAGAGGAAATAATGATATTATCAAAAAAGGTAATATTTATGTAAAAATGTAATGCATGACTCAAGTGTATATCCAATTTAAGAATACTATTAAACTATTTTGTCCTTCAGGATGTGTTTACCTATATCTTATGCCAATTATAATATTGAAAATCGATATTGGATAATATGTTTTAGTTTTTTATTGTTTGTTTCATAGTAATTTTAATAGAAATCATGGGAATTATATTTAGGGAAAAAATAATTATATATTATAACCCACAGACATAATTTTGGGATAAACATAAATGAACAGCCAATTTTTTTTGGAAAGGAAGATATTATGTGAGTTTTCCAAGCAGTAAATCCCTATATAAATACTAAATGTGGACATAGTTCTATAATTATTTTACTTATTCTTAATAAATCATTAAATGGATGATTAAGGTTGATATGGTTGTCACCTATTTCATAATTGTGGGCCTTACTTCACTCCTTGTTTGACACTCTAGGGTGATATGTCTAGGATTATTCACATTTTCATTAAAAACCATTATTAATGATTTAAAGAGATAATAAAAATGAAATACAAAGATTAAATCTATGAATTATTTGACTAAATAAAATTCATGACTTAAAAATCTTATAAATAGTTTTGGGGTTTCCCAATAATATTATAATTTCGCACACTATTATTTTTATTTTTTGTCAATGGCTGGCACACAAAGTAATCATGTTAAGATTTAATATGAATGAAAATTTGATGACACTATAAAACAAAATGGGATGATGAAAAGTGGTAAAAGATATATTAATTATGTGTAATCTATTATCCTGAAATATGATTAAAAACAGATACCATAACTAACTATAGGACTCTAAAAAATAATGTAAGGATGGATTTTTTAAGAGATCGAGTGATGGAGGACATGAATGAAAGAAGGCCTGATTTCCATCATTTGAGAAATATGGGAAGAGACACCCAGGAATGTTTATATAAGGAATGTAGAAATGATTTATGTGTTGAAATTAAGGGAATACATAAAATAATAGTCGAGTAAAACTGAATTGTATGATGGATTAAAATAAATTCCATCCCAGGGTTCTATTTATTTTTTGTTTTCATAATTTCTGGGAACCTTGAAATTGTCATTGTCTATACCAACTTTTAATGGTTAAATATAAGAACATGGAATTAACTATGTTGAAATAAAAATGTTAAAGTATTTATTGGGATTAAAAAATTATATTATATAATTGTTTTTTACCAATATAATTTTGTTAATTAAAATCATGAAACTTTTAGGGATATTTTTTAAATTTTAGAAGAATATCTTTCCTTGTTAACATAAAATTTATGGATACCATCATGGGTTTATGTGTTTATGTTTGATCATAAGTGTAATGTACTAGACACTCATTATTTACAAAATTTGTATGAAAATAAGGCAATTTTTTGGAAAACATTATCTAGAATATAACCTAATGGATTAGTGTATGAAATATTGTTTTTACTGATGAATTCCCTCAAATTCCGGGGGAATAAATTCAATGTTTTTCCTAATCATTACTATTTATATTATCATATATATATATATAGGTAAATATTGTTTATTACACTTTTTAAATGTTATTGAAAATAAATTAATATTGATTTAGAAAAAGAAAAACCCTTTTTCATCCGGTAATTCCACGAAAAATAAACCCATAACTGATGGGAGATAAGAGTTTAATACCTAAAATTAGCCTACTTGATGATCTGGTTAATATTTCATTGTTTTTTACATTTATAATTTTATGAAAAAATATTAATGATGAAATAATGATGTTACTATTAAGGATTATATATTAAGGAATTATATTGAATAAATTTGTTAAATCATTTTAGTTTTGAATAATTAATAGAGATAGATGGAATGGATGGTCACCGTTTTATGGTTATTATAAAGTGTTAAATGTGAATTTTATTACATTAGAAAAAAATTACTTTTGGGGTATTCATTTCATATAGTTAATGAGGAATTGAAAATTGATCGAAGAATAACCAAATGAAGAATTTATAGTTACGAAATAAAGTATCATACATATATATTTCTTTATATTATTAGATACTAAAATGTTTTCAAAATATTAAGAAAAATTCTTCTTGAAACAAAAATGATATACTATTATCTTTATATTTGATGAGTCTAATTCACTTTTAAATTATCAAAGATTTATGGTTTTATAGTCCTTACCATTTCATTGAACATTTACTTTATTACGATCAATGATATTCATCATTCTATATTTGTATTTACTATTTTTATTCCTTTTCAATAGCTTTATATGTAAAAAAATTCTCCTAATTTGAATCATATTTATGTGTTACTCCATATGAACTTTTTGATTTCATTTATCTATTAATAATATGATATTTTATTAATCATTTTTAAGATATGGGTCTTCTAAATAGGAATTTTAAACTATAAAACCCATAATTTCTGAGTGCAAGATCAAATTATGAGGAATCAATTAATTTATGTTCGTAAGAATGTAACTAAAATAAATTATAAAAGAAAAAAATTATATTTGATAGTATATGTGACATATAACACCAAGTTTATAAAACCCATGAAATATATTTCATTAAATTTTTTCACTTTGATGGCATGCAGAACATGGAACCCTGAGTATAATGGAAACCTAATATAGAATACCAGTATAACCTAACAATTAAATTATCGGGCAATAATATTATTAAATAAATTATGAAAATTTTGTTTATTTATTGATTATAAATATAATAATAACTATTTAAAATAAAAACATATGCTTTATTAAATGATGTATTTTTTCTAAAGACATTTTAATTATGATTTAATAACATAATATAAAATTTATATTTTGAAAATTATAGAAAATATATTCTATAAAATAAAGAAAGAAATAATAATATTAAAATTATCTTATTGTTTTTTATTTGAATTTTTATAAAAATTTTCATTTTCTGATGAAGAATGGGAAATACATATTTTTATTCTGAACTTCATTTTCATCTAAAAAATATTTATGGTTAAATTATATCTAATTTTTCATAAAGGTAATATTAATTAAATAATATTAGAATTTTTGTAATTGATTTCATTGAAATCAATTTTATACTGAATTTTGATATTAAAAACATCAATATTAATGATAATTTTATCATTGTAAATCGACTTTTTAATTATGTCTACGGGTTTTATATTTAATTTAATTCTATCATTACATTGAATTTATTTTCAAAAATGGATTAAATATATTGAATTTTCACAACATATATTATCTAATATTTTAAAAATAATTTTTACCTAAATGGATAGTGGAAATAGTAAAGATTAATTACAGTTTTCAAGGAAAAAATGGGTTTACCATGTGGTAATTTAATGATATAAGTTTCAATATGTCCTTGCAACGTGTATAAATTCAATTGGATATACCTATTTAGAAATTATTATTTATCAGTCAATATAATACTCCATTTTAACCCTTATGGAATGTCAAAAATGTGGGTGCACCTTTTTCTTTTAAAAAATACAAGTGTGTCACTTACCTCACTTATAAAAGTCCACCCAATCTCCTCTATTATTCACAATATAAAACACTTTTGGTTTATCCAATACCTTAAAAAATAACTTCCCAACTTAATTAAACACATAATATAAATTGTTTTCTCTTAAATCCATTGTAGGAATATATTATGTATAATCCTAAGGAGGTGGTTTGAGTGGTGTTAAAATTTATAACTATGCATGTTTGTTTTATTAATTCTTCCACCTCAATTAATTTTTTTTCATTCGTTGTTATATTATAACACAATTTCCTCACATATAACAATTTTTTATTATTTTATGGCCTTTTATATTATCCATCACTTCTTTCATTAAATTTGAAATGGAAAAATCACTCGTTTGAACGGCAAAATACCACCACACGAACCAATGTGACACATTATCCATCGAAACCTGTCACGGTTAGGAATGATGAATAATATAAATTATATATATGATATTTATAAAATAATGATATATTTTAATTAAATATATCTTACCTAACTTTTTATTTTATATTTTGTAGGGGATACAATGACATCACTCGTATGTATGGCGGACTACCACCTCAAGAACCAATGTGGTTCTTTTTTCCTAATACTTTACATGGTAGATAATAATGGAAAATTAAATGAATATATTTGATATGAATTAAATAATTACTATATTAAAGACATATTTATCAGTCTAAAATGGTAATATATCATTTTATTTGTCACTATTTTCACTCAAAAAAAGATGATGACACCGTGCATGTACGTTTGGACTACTGCCTTCATGAAGCGATGTGACTGTCTATTCATCACCACAAATAATGGATGTTATATATAATTATATTGAAATAAATAATATTTTATTTATGATATTATCATCATTCTATAATGACTAAATATTATGTACCTTTTTTCCATAATGATCCTTGAAAAATGAAAACATTTCTCATGGGTACATAAGACTTACCATCTACATGATCGTAGCATACATCATTTCCCAAAAAAAATATTTCATTATTGATATGGAAATTATAGTTATTGTATAAATATATCATTTTTTCATAAATATTATTGTAATAATTGTGTACTTATAAAAAATTAAAAACAACTAGAATATTTATGAAAAATCATGAATGAGAAAACAAGATAATTAACACCCCATAAAATGGAAATAATGATTGATTATTAATAAATGGTTGAAATGATGATATAAAATGATCGTATATTATGTTATAAATATTATAGTAGTTTCATTATATTTTAATAATTATTTTTAAACCAATATAATAATGGTAAATGTATATTTATCAAAAATAAAGAAAGATAAAATGGACATTGTCTCAATTTCCCTTCAATGAGGCATGTTGAAATGTTATGCACCTAATTTATTTTATATAGGGTGTATAAATCTTTTGTTACATGTAATATCAAAAATAATTCATTATTAATGGTATTCTAATATTCATATTCAATTATCTCATTTTATGGTATTTTACCTGAAAATTAATAAGTGGTAATGAATCTCATAACATAATTTCTTTTCTTTAGGTTATATGACTTCATCATTGTCTTTGATATTCTATGATTATGTGTGTACTAAAATTTCAATAATTTTTTTTTGTAAATCCACTTGTTTTATTTGTATTTTCATTTTATATACATATTCAATTCACTAGTTAATTCACAATTTAACGTTATGATATTTTTGATTGTGTATTTCATAATCTCATTTGAATCACTATTTTTATTACTTAAATTACAATTAAAAGAAATTATTTGATAATTTTTTAATAAACCCTTTAATTTTATTATTCTATGGTTATTCATGATATTTTTTAGTCAATATTACCACTTTCATATATTTTGTACATAAAATGACTCATAAAATATTTTTATAAAATCCATCATTATATATCTCTTCTGTCAAAAAACGTTTTTCATCAGAATTCATGTTTTCTAAAAATATTTTAAAAAATGGCTTTAACCATTTTCCAAGTGATTTATTAAATAATTTTTTTACACATTTTTACTTTTTTAAAGAAATTAATGGGTTCTTCATGTCTTTTTAAGAATAAGGATTGTTTGAATTTAATCAAAAAAGTGAAACGAATCTTTTTTTGACATGTACGGCATGAATGAAATTTCTAACCATCTTGAAAAGTCTACATTCTAAATTCTATTTTTTATGTTTGAATATTTATTTTCAATGTATAATAATTTTAAAAAAATCATCTTTTATTTTTAAAATTATTTAAAAATTTAAAAATTATATTTTCATCAAGAAGGTGTTTAGTAATATTTTTATGGTATTTCTATTCATTAATGAAAAAATAAAATTATTTTACATATACTGTATTGAGGATATGTTTTATTGATTCCAGTATAATCATTTATATTGTTGTTTTATGATCATTTTGAAAAAGTATTGTATCAATATACTTATTTTATTTTTAGTACTCTGTAATGTTCCCTTGAAATTGCATGTGATCATTCGACCATATATTTTCACTAAATTCCTATATTATTTATCATATATGTTTTTATTTATTAAACTATATATAATTTTTAAATAATGTTTTTACATTGAATGCAATTTGATTATCTGGGTAAATATTGATAAATTTGAGAAATTTACTCAATAATGATATTTGATAATAAGGAACGTTTTTCCTGAACTCAACCAATTGTTTGAAATTTTTGAAATAATTTTGATATCAGGTAACATGTGGGGATCAAAATTATATATTCCCTACATTCATTGGAAGTCTCATGAGGTTAAATAATAAGATAACATTAAATGTCTTTCTACCTATAGTTTTTGTCAATATTTTGATAGGACTTTTCCGTAGAGGTATCTTGTTCCTAAGAACATGACATCAACTAATTTAGAATTTCTATCATTAAGAATTTTTTTATTATTATCCATGATATATTTTCAATGATATTATCTCTAGATATATTTCATTCCCTATTATTGAGTAAATCGGATGGGTTTTTTATTTACCTTCCCATATTTATCATGGATTATCTAGATATGATAGTCACATTATTGATTAAATAGAATGTGTTTAAAATTATCTACCTTTACATATTCATTATCATATAATATATTTTAACATTGATATTCTCTCTTGGTTAATTTTCTTCTCAGTTTATTGATTGCGTAGAATGTAGTTTCAATTATTTATCTTTCTATATTAATTATTTTTACTAATTCAGGTTAGATTCCCTTATACATAACCCTTACAGAGTAGTTGATCTCATCCTTATCTGGATTAATTTACCAAGAACCCATAAGTTTAATATGAATTATTTTCATAGATAATATCTAAGTATTAATTATTTTTGAATAAAATTATATTTCAGTTTTTATATTCAATTATAATTTAATTTATAAGTAACTATCTGGTTTTCCAAAATTACTAAACTATTTGATCATCGAGATGTGATTCCTTGTATCTTATTCCATTATAATAATGTAAATATTGTCTATGGGTTACTGGGGTTGGGGTAATTATAGAAAATAAAAGTCAATTATTCCTAAATAACTATTAATGTTTAGCATTTTCATTTTCAATGTCCTATTTACATGATTTAATAAATATTTTACCATGGTATATGAAAAAATTAACAAAATTTAAACCTTTTGTTTTATGTTTTAATTAGTTTCAAACTCTATCCAATATTCCAATGGTGAATGAATATTTATAATTTTTCATTCTCGAAACAATATAATATTCTTATGACATATCATAGGATATATAAAATAATGAAAATAATTTCTTTATATCAGCATTACATTACCAAAAAAAATGGTTTCTTCAAGATAATATAAATAATATGAATTAATTATAATTTGAAAGGTTAATTAAATATATTCCAATATTATAACCCAATGATCTACACACATCATTCCAAAAAGTAAATAAATATGAAAAATTCTCAAATATTACTTAAACAGTATTCAAACCATATAAATATTGAAATAGATCACAATATATCTAAATGCGACATAACATTAATCCTGAAACAACAAAAAGTAGCTCTTAATTTCACATAATAAACACATGAATACCATGATCAAATTTTCACCTCAAAAAAATAATATTAACTTGATTCACCAGAAAACCTCAATGAAAAATTATATACTTATCTAAAATGTGTTAATTAATCATCATAAAATAAAATCGTATACTATTAAATATATTCCAGAAATCCAAAATCTCAATAATATTAATTAGAGATAATATAAAACAATTTATCATTAAATAAAAAATTTAAAATCATGTTCACAAAAAATATCCAATTTAAATTATTAAAAAAACTATTTACCCAAACTAAACATTATTATTTCAACATTAGTAACATGTTATTGTTTATCTACCACTCAATAACGTTTCCTATAAAAATAAAACCATACTACTAAATCAATTTTCCTTTTTATTAGTACCATTAAATATATTCATGAAAATACTTAATAAAAAACTATGGTAGAGAAATAAAAATATTCCTAATTATTCTTATTACCTAAATATCATTGATAAAAAAAATTAGAAACATAATTCCTAAATCCCAATAAAAAAACACTTCCATCATTTCACTTCAATTATTAGAATAACATAAGCCTTTAATATGTCAATGAGTTATCCCTCGCATTAAAAAATTGAATCTGAAAATTCCTAAGTTCCTAATTAATAAAAAATTAAAAAAATACATTGTACCTTAGGATAAACATTAAATCCCTCTATTTAACTCTTAATTATTCCTCTGTAATTAATTTCTCAATTTCAATCATTTCCACACATAAAACACATTTATATTACATTAAGAAACTTCCATGGGTGTTTCCTCCCACCTTGATTAGATTTAATAAGTTGAATCATATTTCCTCTTATGTCACCATGAACAACCAATTTTATCTAATTTGGATCATTCATAAAATCCTCTATATTTATGTTATTAATCAAATATCATGATATATGGTTAAGAATAACCACAATATTTCACATTACACATCCTATAAGATTTAGTTTTTTAGGGGGTAGATAATTGTATTGCCTTCAAAATTCATTATTTACATGGTTCCTTTAGGTTATATCTCTTGACTAAAACCAATTATATCAGTATCATAAACAATAATAATAATTAGATATCATAAAATCATGAAAATAATTTATATGATGTCAAAATCACAAATCTGTATTTTTAATCCATGAATGTAACATCTCTCACCATTTCTATTATCTTGGGAAGAGGTTGTGGGTATTACTAACCATAGGTAACATCTCGATGATAATAAAGGCTGGAAAAAAATGAAAAAGGCCTCAAGAAAATTTGGTTGATGATTTTGGCTTTGAAAGATAGATATCAAAACCATAGAAAAATATCCACTAAAACCTCTACATAATAAATGAGCATAAGAAACCCATATTAAAAAATAAGGAAGAAAATAATCATATTAGATTACAAGAAGAAACATAGTGATTTGAAAAATGAGTAAAAAGATATGAAAAATAAAAGACACCAAATAAGTAAAACCAAAAACTCAAATGATTCTCCAAGCCCCATATAAACAAGACATGACCACTGTATCAAGAAGTATCACTAGAAAACTGAGATACCTTGCCTTTACCTTTTTCGTAATAAATGAAATATGAAAACACACTATAGTTCCCGTGATTGTGTGAGTCTAAACATAGTTGTAATTCACCCATTTCATCCCAACTTATTCCAGAATGAAAAATCATTTAAGTAAATTTATATAATATGGTTTAAAACAATTTAAAATAGTTTAAATTAAATAAAAAAATCCATGAAAATAAATTAAACAAATATTTAAGACCTTTCTAAATTTCATTTGTTATACCCATTACATGATTCTATAAATCCATACATCGACCTATCCACACATATATATGTGCGACTAGGTATAATAATTCCATAATCATGATTTATCTCTCATCAATCTATCATGTCATGAAAATGTAACCAATAATTGATTCCCTGATGGAAAATTACCCTTCCACATGGACACATATAATGAAAATTAATTCACACCAACCATGAATACGAAAAATAAATTTCAATCCAATTCACATAAAACCTTTCATTATTTAAAAAATTTCAACCACCATATCACATGTATAAAATCAAAACTATAATTTTAAAATTTCTATATTAAAATTAGAATAAAAGGGGATTTTCTATAAAACCAATAAATTTTCACAATTTCTCAAATCAATAACTAAAGAGGTTTCCAATATGAGTGAAATAAGGATATGACAATCATTTTGAGAAAAAAAAAATTATTTCACTGATAACTTCTAGTTATAATCAGTTGGTGTCGAGAGGGAGTCCACCTACCTCACAATCCATTATAAAAGTGATGAATGACATAATGATTCTATAGATATGACCTTGAACCACATTTCCTTCCCCAAACCAACCATAAAACTCCATAATTATCATAATGGAACCGGGATCTATCCCTACATTATTAGATAAAATGTTCCGAGAAAGACTAGCAAAACAGATATGAGAAGAAAGAACAAGAACATAGATATATAGATGAATATGTATATCTAATGGGGTTTGAATAGCTTAAAAAATTCTCCCAATTCATAGGGAATTACCTCTCATTACTTGGAATGAAAAGGAATTTTAGTTATGATTGAATAAGGGGAAAACATAGGCTTAAAGGGATGAAATAGAATTAGATCCATTAATTTTATAAGGAAAAATATATGTTTTATGGTTAGGTCACAGTGTTTCGAAGACCATGCGCTAACCATGAATATTCCACTACCTACGAAAAACCCTCACATAGATGGATTTCATGGTTAGAATAATCATTCACCAGTTGTGATGTTCCCCATTTCCCAGACATGCACTATTTTCCCTATACAACCTCATGATTAGGAAAACAAATCCCCAAACATACACCTACCAAGTACCCACGACCATTCCTTGCAAGGTTTTCTATAGATTCTTCATGGTATCTAATAAATATATAAAAACCATTATCCTTTTAAAAAGCCTCCAAAACATTCCAAAACTCCTCTGAACCACATGAATAATAAACTGACCATTATTTATTATTAAATTACATAAATAAGATTTACGGTACCTGAAACTAGGGGTGTTACATTATCCTCACAAATGGTTGTTCCGTCCCTAGAATATAGAAGTCCAAAGTTGTCGTAGAATATCTTGAACCATTATTTTATCATTTTCATTTCATGCATCCATTGTTTCTTCCTGAATATGACCATGTTTCCATTATAACCACACTAAACTAATTATATTCACTTGCAAGACATTATCTTTTCATTCCAAAATCTATATCTACCTATGAAACAACATAGCATCTAATTATATGTCAACCAGATACCATCAAATAACATGGGAAATATCAGGTGTTACTCTATAGTTAGGATACTAAGACACATTTTTCACCAAAATAAACCTCGATATATGTAGTATTCTGAGATTTTATGAAATATTTCTATTTAAATTAATTTATATTTTTAAATATAATTTTTTATATTCAATTGTTAGTTTTTCATTCATTGAATTCCACAATGATTTTCTTTGATCGCATTCCTTACACATGACACCAAACATCATCAAAAATAGAAATAATATTATTTCAAATATGACCATTAAAACCTAAATGTAAATATTATTAACTATTATATGAAATATACATATACATTTCCCGTTAAATATAATTTTTTTTAAATTTCTTAGTAAATAATCATTAAAGTTTTTCTAAAAAAATTATACATATTGAAATATGTTTTCCTGAAAAATGTTATAATTAATTTTTAGAACTATTAGAAAATTAATATAATAATGTGACCATAACATTATTAATCATCATATAGAAATTAATTTATGTTTAAATCTTTAAATATTTCAATGTGTAGTAATAATTAACAATTTCTATAAATCTTTCTTATATTTCAAAAAAATTAATTAATTTATAGTCTTATTTTTGATTTAATTTTAAATATTTATTATTTACTAATATTTAATTCACTTAATTACCTTTGAATCATATTTATACTGGATTTTATTATAAGTTTATTTTTTTTGTTTTATAAGTGGATTTTTATTAAAACTATTTTAAACTATTAAATATTTCTCTATTTAAATTAATTATAATAATACACAACGATTAATTTTTAAAAATAAATGTATAAATTATATTGAAATAAAAATTAATTAATATTCATACTACTATTATTTTTATATGTATTGTTATTATAAAATCATCTTCTACATAAAAATTTACACTTCTGGAAAACCCGATATTTTATAGCTTATATGGGTTATGTTTTAAATTTAATTTTATAATATTTTACAAACATTAATTAATGAAATAAACAAATTTTTTTAAGAATAACATAAAATTATCTATGGGTTAATGTTTTCTGGATTTTTTTTAAAATATTATTTTTTTGATTAATACTGAAATATAATGAATATTTATTGAGAACAACATTTTCATTTACATTATTTATAAATTATATTATATTTTAAATTAGATTAAAATAAAAATTAGTTTAATTTTATGTCTATTAATCCAATATAGGTCATTTTAATTACTTTAATATTTCAATATGATATAAAAACATTTTCATATTTTGAACATTTTATCTTGGAAAACCCATTTTTTATCTCATCAATGTGGTTAATTTTAAATTAAAAATTTCCAATTTTATGAATTGAATATGGATAAATTAATTATATATTTGTAATTATAATAATTTAAATTTCATAATATGTAAAACATAATTTTTTCAAAATAATAATATTGAAAATTGTAAAAACTAATTATAGTGCAATGTGTAAAAATAGGATTACTATGCATTAAACTAAAAAGATAATGGTTAAAATGACCTAAAAACATGTTAAGAATCAATTTTATGGTCATATATAGACCATATAATTTCTAATCTTCTATGATACTCTTTTTTACCCTTTATTAATGATAAAAATTCTTGTACACATTTTTTATTTACAAAAATGACATGGGTGCCACTCACCTCAAAAATTAATGGTCATCCCATCTCCTCTCTTATAAATAACTTTATCGCATTTGGTTTTGAAATTCCCTAACAAGTTGACATAACAAAATCTCTAATATATTTATTTAATCCTTGTTTTGAGTATATATCCAACATAGAATGATTTTGGTGGAAACAAACGTAGGTTACCTGAAGAAGATGTAATGTTCTTTAATAGGGGTTTTTATTTTATTTCATTCTCCACCTCCTTAAATTGATATCAAATAATTATGTTATAAAAATAGTAATATAATAGTTATAATTATATATCTATTTGTTAATTTAATTATGTACAACCATCTCAACTTCCATCAAATTAGTTATGACATCATCATTCCTGTGTATGGTGGATTATCACCTCAAGAACCAAAGTTATCCATTTTTCTATTACCACCTATTACAGTTTGGAATCATGATGGATATAATTTTAATATATGTTATTTATTACATAATTATTCCTATTTAGTCATTAAATTTGTATAAATTTTTAATTTCTATTCTATTGGGAATACGATAATGTAGTTCCTGAGTACAGTGGACTGCCGCATTGCGAAATGATGTGATTTTTTATCACTAACACTTTACAAGGATGATAATAAGGATAATGTTAATAAATATATATCATATAAATAAAATAATTATGATATTAATAAAACATTTATCATTATAATAAAATAATATATCATTTTATTTATTACATTTTCACCCAGTAAAATATGATAACATCTTTAGTGTATGGGTGGGCTATGGCCTTCCTGAAGCAATGTGACTATATCTTTTCTCCACCACAACACATCTATTATAAGCATAATTATTTTAAAATAAATAATATGTTATTTATTATATTATTTAAATTTTTCAATATGATATATTACTTACCTCTTTTCCATAATTATCATTGAAAGATGGAAACATTACCCATGCATAAGTATGACCTACCATCACAATAATCAAAACATACTTCATTTCATAAAAACTCCCATCATGATTGGTTATGATAGTATATTTTATGTATAAATATTATAATAATTAGATGGGTAGTATTATATTTATTAGGGAACCATGATCAATTTAATTGGATAAAAATAACAAATCAATTCATATATGAAAAACAAAGTGGTTATTACCCAAATTATGAATTTTAGTTACAATAATTAAGAAATAGGGTAATAAATGGACATCAGAAAATAATATATGATATATATATCAGTGTGTGTGTGTATAATTATGGTTCTTTAATGTATTTAAAATAAAATAATTTTTATTATAGTGGTTTTAATGAGTGTGAAATACATTTAGACTTATAGTTAGGGATTTTTAGTCTCTTTTTTATTTCTAAGAGACATAAACAGATTTAGTACATATTGATTTTTGTGTGTACATAAATCCCCTAAAAATGATATATTATTAATATAATTATTTTCTTGTTATTTTATGTTTCATTCTATGTTATACACTATTGTGACTTACGATTGAAAATATACCCTACTAGGAAGGGAGTTTTGTCTCACCTTTATGTTTTGTGAAACATATGTCATATTAACCACTTATTTATTATATATATTGTATATATCACCAATGAATTAGTTTTGAGATTATTATAATTAATATTTTGGGGACATTAAAATCTATTTTACTATCTCACTATCATGGGGTTTACAGATAAAAAGTTATCAAACAAGTAAAATATTTTTTTTATATAAATTTCACTTCTTTGATACATACAGTTATATTATGCACAAATATTCTCTTAAAAGGTGTATATAAATCCCCTTTGACACATAATAACATTAACTTATTCCACCTCATGGTATTTTATGTTTATTTTAATTATTTTCTTTCATTGGTTTTATGTTTCAATGTCAACGAAGTGGTAAAGGATTTATGTTACAATCCGATCATTTATTGGGGTTATTTAAGACTATGTTTCTTATGCTCAAATATTAGGATCCATATCTTAAAAACTCTATAGATTTATTCATGTATTTTTATTCCATGAGAATAAATATACCCCCTTTATTTTTCATTCTTCATATACTCAGGATCTCAAAATAATTTTTTTTAAATCATCTTTTTGGTGAATAAACACCATTTTATTCAAAAAACATTTCTTCTAAAATTTCTTTTGTAAATGTTTTTAAAATTTATAAATTGATTTATTAAATTAATTTTACCAATGTTTTATTTTTGACAAAAAATAAATGTATTATTCATGTTATTTTTCAAAAAACGACCATTCTCCTTTTACCAAAAATATGAAAGGATTCCTATTTAACATGCATGACAGGAATAATATTTCCCACTATTATAATTGATCAATGATTTCAAGATTACCTAAATTTTTTCCATGTTAATTTAAAATAAAATTATTTCCTTCATTTTTGAAATATGTTTTTACTTAAATATTGATTTCAATGTAAAAAATGTGTTTTAAAAAGTTATAGGTTACAAAAAGTATTTTTCAATTATGAAAGTCTATTTTCCTAAAGAAATGTTTTAAAATATTTTTAATGATTCCTTTATATTTTGTAAATGTTTATTTTTTAGGAAATATATTTTCAAAATATTTTACAATTATTAGATAAAAAAATACAATTTCAATGAAAAGTTTTTTTCAACAACCAATATTCTATGTAATTATTCATTCAAAATAATTATATATCTAAGATTACATCCTTAAAGGTTACTTATTATTTAAATAATATAGGATCCATGGATATCAATATTATACATATACTAAATGGTTTACTTTTATTATGAAATTATTTTTATTAAACCTATTTCTTTTCCCAGAACTCATACAATGATAAAATTATTTTAAAACATACTTTCTTTTCCATTGGTTATGATACGATGAAATGTCAAAACGATTATGAATCCTTTCTCTTCTCCATAGAATATCATTTGATGAAATTACTATAAAATCCATTTCACTTCATGGTTTATTATATATTGAATGTTTTATGATCTTTTAGTAGACAGACATATCATATTCATTATTTTACTGGTGGGACCTATATCACTCAACAGTGAATTGAGTAAAGATATATGCCGCATGAGAAAAAAAATAAGAGGAATGGGGAGTAAACCTAGTTTAGTAAGGGGATTTTTTTTAATATTATTATCTTGGGATTGAAACATGACTACTCTTATTATTTAGGGAGAAAACCCATTTAACAATTACTTCCTTGGGAATGATACTTGACTGATAGAGAAATGATTTTAAATTATTATATTTATAAATAATACTATGTATTATATAGGAGTTATTATTTTATGGATCATTTTCATTGATAACCTTATGATTAATGTCTTATGTACTACTAATCATTATGAGGTGACTAAAGATCATGATCATTGATATGAATTGAATGGTTTTCAAATATTAGGCTCAAGTTCTCAGATAATTATAAGCATGTATTTCTTACATATCTCTCATGTTTTTGCTTAATGATCTTCTGAGCTCACCCTTTCAAACATGTCCATTACCAAAGTTATAAATAATGGTTTTTAAGTAGGGTTACTAAAGGGCAAGATATTTTTGGGATACATTGAATATATTTAATCAACTAATTAGTTGATTATCCATGTTTTAATAGGAACTAAATCGTTATGGTCATTAAAAATTTCTTCATGTAATGTAATGAATATTAATATAGATATGTGTTCTATTAATTTATGAGAATCTTGTGTTTCTATAGTTAGTATTATAGGAAAGGTTTAGTTAACAATTGGAAAATAGGATTATAAAACATTTCTAAGACCCCAATGTATATTTCTAAGGATTTGACTATAGATTTCCTTATAGATGAGTCGAAGTTTAGGAAAATGTCATGAAATTTTGTTAATGGAAATAGAAAGTGGATTCCATGTAATTAAATCATTTTGAAGACTATACTAGTGTATTTTAATATATAACATAGGTACATGGTGGTAATAACTCTTAGAAGGTTGCATTATGCTTGAATTGATCGTCACCTAGTGCACAAAAAATGACCTTGATGCACACATCATTTTTTAGTCATGGGAGATATGATTTAGAAATTCACAATCTTTTTCTTAACCAACATGAATGAATTAAAATGATGATGACATAGAATGAAATATGATAAACCAAGTGTTTAGTTTATTAAAAATGAGGGTGTCATGATTTATATTTCCTATAAGTTATTTTAATTATGTTTTGGTTTCCCATTAATATTATAATTGATCACACAATGATTTTTCATTTTATTCAATGGAGGGGAACTGAAGGAATTAGGTCAACAAAGAATGTGATGGAATTTTTTTTGATTAGTACACAAATGGGATGATAACTATGTTGATGGATATTTTGATTTTTACTAATTGGTTATCCCAATATATTATTAACAATATGTAATTTAACCAACTTTCAGACTCACCAGAGAAGATAAGGATATAGTTATCTTATTTTATGGATAATGTAAACCCTGAATGAAAGAAGATTCAGTTTCCTATATTTCATAAATGTAGGATGATGTGTAACTCCCTAACCCTTTAATTTTGGAGACTGTTCATTATTACATTACATTTGCGTTATTATAAGGAATAAAATCCCAAAGTAGGATTCGGTTTAGCTGTCATAGAAATCCCAATTACATACAATATACCCATAATACATTATAAAATTAGAAATAAAATGATGATATATATAAAAATAAAACAAACTATATCCTTGAAAGCTTAATAAATATTCTCTTCTTCACAACATGGGGAATGAAACATAATAAGGTTAAGCTCAAATGATTAGTAAGGGTATATACAACGAAAGAAATAATGATTCAACCTATATGGAAAGGTAAATAATTGAACAAAAATTCCATTTATACAACAAGATAAGTCATAAACAATATGTCAACATAATAAACTGAAACACACTAAATCAATAAATAAACTAAAAATGAAATAAATCCATAGATATATTGATGCAAAATCTCATGGATAACTAATAACTGATTCTAAATGAGGGAAATTATTATTTTTATTTAGATGTATTGTTTCCTTGGTATATGAAACAAGTACCATCAATACCTTTCACAAGATGGTTTAGATATAGGGTAAAACCCAATGAAGGCATCTATACAAATATTTTTTTCTTATGAGACTATTGATGTATTGAGGGGATTTCATTCACCGGTCCCCAACCCGTATGGTTTTCCTTAAAAGGTCCCCATCCCATGTCTACAAGTCCAAATAATTCCTAACATTGAATGATAAAATAAATAATATTCCTTAACAAATATCCATATTGAATAAATAATATATATTTATCAATAATTTTTTATATGAGGATAAATAATAGCAAGGGTTTTGGGCATTAAATCATTCTTGATGAAAAACAATATTTTAACATTCCAATGTGTCACATACCACATTGAAAACATTAAATGATACTTCCACATTAATTAAATCAAACATATAACATCCTAATAGTAATTAGATTCATTATGAATCCTCTAAAAGGGGAATATATACACAAAATAAATTTAAATAAATATCATAACCAAAATTATCTCTCAATGCGAAGTAAATTGAGACAAAATCTATTACCTTAAGCATCATTTTGTTTTTTTGGTATTTAGACTCATGTATAGTGGTTTAAAATTTGTTACATAATAATAAAAATACTATCATAATGTTTATAATATAATATATTAAAAACTTAAAATATTGTATTACCCATTTGTTAACAATCTTCCATTATTTGACTATATTGGGTGTTAATTTCCTGGTTTGTCGAGTATATTTTAATTTTTTAATTTTTATTCTTATAAAATATATCATGGTTCAATAATATGAATAATTTAAACCATGATTAAATTATCTTATATATTATGTACATATGTATTTATAATGGTTCATAATATTTGTTTATTAGAGATGATGTGCATCGTCTATAGAGACGATAGGTCATATGTACACATGAACGCTACATTCATTTTATTATTGTATTAAAAAAATTAAAAATAAATGATAAATATGTATATTATAATTTCATTATCATATTAATATTATAAATTTTATATTGGTGTATTAAAAATATCCTTTACGCATTCCATGTATGGAATGAATGAATCATATCGCTTTGAGGGGGTGTCAGTCCACACTTCCTCAAACATAATTATTGTATTTACAAACTTGGATAGAATAAAAGTATGTGATAAATATAAAATTAAAGAATCAAGAGATATCAAAAATATCATATAGATCATATATAAATAGTCTTTCCATCATAATTTCCATCATGAGAGGCGGTAGGGGAAAATTGTACAATTATCTTTTCGGCAGGCAGTAGTTCGCTGTTGACAAAAAGATTATGTTCATTACCCATTAGATGGAGGTGTGTATAAGTGTCCATCTAACCCTTATCAAAAAAATCTTAGTATTTTTGGGATTTTTATTTTTTATATAATAATAGAATAAAAATAATATAGTGAGTGGATAATGGAAATGAAAATTAGAAATCATGATAGAAGGTTTTACCTCTTAGTTGGGTAACCTATTTCAGCTAGTACAAAAAGAATCATTGAATTGATTTTTTCACAAGAGTAGGATTAGAGGTAGATGTGTGGAAGGTTTATAGATTATTTTGATAGAGTTTTAATGAGAAAATATGGCTTGAGATGTGTGAGTAAGGAGTAGAGTGCTTTCATTTTATAGTGTAGAGGGTGTGACACTTTTGTAAATAGCTAAAGGTATTCACTACTGGGGGGTCAATATTACCTAAAGAACCTTTAAAATGGACAAATAATGGAGTAAAGGAATGTAATGGATGATAAAAACCTCAACCACTCAATAATATTTTCATTTCAACTATTGGGTTTCTTAACTTCAAATATTCCCCAATTATATGATTTTGGATTTTATTAAAGCGTCCAATTTTATAATCTAATTAATTTAACCATTAAGATTAAATAAAATTTATATTTATTAGAACATATAGATATAATTAAATTTTAATATTATATAAAATTTATAAAATAAAATTATCATGTTTTTTGTAAATTTATTTTACAACAAACGAACGTAATGCGCCGAAACACTGCTTGAATGCAAACCATGTAGAAAATGTTTTTAACATATATGGGACGATATGATAATTATAAAATAATAATTGGTCCATTAATAAAAAATATTTAATATTTATTAACACTTACATATTACTTGGAATAATATAATTTTTTTTAATTTTAAATCATTTAATAAGATTCATTTATTGTAAAATAACAATAATGTTAATTTTGACATTATTTATTTAATGTTAATTTTAAAATATAAATATTATATTGTAATTAAAATATATTAGATTTAAATGTGTATAACATGATATATTAAAATAAAATAATAAATAAATAGAATAATTCAATCAATAAAATTCACTTTTAATATTTATAGTATCATTTATTTTAGTTATTTTTTAAGTAAATAAGCACTACATTGGTGTTTCTTAATCTCATTAAGTAATTAATCTATCCCCTAAAATTATTGATAATTTATTACCATAAAAATAACACATATATATTTCAAAAGGATATAAATAACAAAAAATATTATGTTTTTTACATATCTCAATGTTTATAAATGTTAATGTTATGGAAAGTTCCCATTTTTTTCCCTTACTTACCCTTTTATATGGGGAAATTTCAAGTAATAATATCAAAATAATCTATATATTTGAAAAACAACGTCGTTAAATGGTCATATTATTGGAATAAAATGGCTTCTGGGAAACTTTACAGGTCCTTTTGTTCCTTAATATTCAGGTTTTGTCCCTTTTTAAGCTTAATCACTATAATTAATTCTAATTACATTCACTAATATTTTTTGGTCAATAATTTATTTGATTTTATTAGACCAAAAATATAATACTCATTTCATCTTTTGATGTTGGATTTTAAAAATTAAAATTACAGAAGTGGTAAAATTAGTATTAATGCTAATCTCCCAGACGGGGTGAAATAACTGGTTTTTAAAGTAGAAAAAAATTTAAATGTATGTTAGGTTTTTATATTCAATTACAAAGTAAAATTCATTCTAATGAATACAATTGTATAAATAGATGTATTATTGAACTATTTCTACTCTAAAAAAATATAAAATATAATTCCTTATTAATATTTCTTTAAACTAAAAGGCATTTTTTTACTAAATTGAAGTAATTTTCAATATTCATCAAAAAACGAATTTTCTAAAATAAAATCCCAAAAAATCACTTTAATATAATTTAGACATTATGAATTCAAAAATTTTATTTATTATCAAATATACAATTAATATTAGTTTCAAAATTTAGTTTTAAAATAGGCTCTCCATTAATTCACTGAAAAACACAGTCTTGTATGTAACGCAAGTTAATTTAGTTTCGTATGTAGCGTAAGATTGAAAATGTGTATAAAGAATGAAAATAACTAAAATTATATTTATTCTAAAAGGAAAATAATTTAATTTTACAGGGTTTCACATTCTACACAAATTAATTAAATTTCAACCTTGCAATATAAAATTGAACTCAGTAATCGATAAATTAAAAATAAACTATTTTGGAATGAAACACATACTAAAAAGAGATAATATCACATATTATTAATAAGAGATAAATGATAGTAAAATAACCCAATATCTAGATTCTCTAGTTGGATAAAATTAGTTTTAAATGAAAATATGGAAATGGAAGAAAAGTTTAACCATCAAGTTCTGATGGAGAGTTTTAGAGAACATGGTTAGATGAATGTTAACAATTAGAAGGCCATAAATGAACGATAAACTAAGAGGCCATTTGTTTCGTCAGAAATGAATGTACTAAGACAAAATTTTGGATTCAAGATCATTTATTTCAATAGTTAATTAATTGATTTACTCTATATGAATATACGAAAATATTGGTTTCAATAAACATAATCTTCTCATTTGATTACACCTTGAACTATTTCTACTTCATCTCTTAGAACATGATTCTATAAATAGTGATGTAATACATTACCATCTTAAATATCATCTAATGATAATTTTAACCCATTTTATTAATGGTTATCTTTTATAATATTTTATGATCCAATCACTTCTGAATGAAAGTCACTGAACTTCCAAAGTGGACTTATCGATAGCCTTTAATAAACATTAAACAGCTTTTAATTTTCACATTCAAAACATGTGAATATCTTCATCATGTATCATTTTAAAATATCCTAATAACTCTTATTACAGTAAAAACTTATTGGAAACATGCATTCTTCATTATTACATTTGTAAGACACGTGTTATATGTCATATGCCATAAATAAAAAATTGTTGTAAACTCCATCAATGATAGCATAAACCGCTTGTCGAAAAGTATTTAATCAGTTCCATGGTAGTCAATACTTTTCCAATAAATAATTTATTCTTTATTATTTTGAAATCAAAAATATATTAAAGTTTTTATTTCCCATAATCATATCTATTTTGAAATTTTTTTTATTTCTACTGAATATCATTTCATAGTACCATTCAACAAATAATCTAAAATCCTTAAAGAAAATTTACTATAGTACAATCCTCATATATTCCATCTTTCTTATAAAAAGTATATTACTGATAAAATACTCAGATAAAATAATTCTTGAAAATTTATATTAATAATTTCTCTTCATTTGTGTAAGTATCATTACTTAATCACTATTCAATACCATTTTTTCGGGTAAATTCCATTGATGCTTGGGGCATTGATTCGGATAGTGTCCTATCTTATTGTAGTTGAAGCATTGTACATGGGAAACCTTTTTCATATGCTTGAAAAAAATGATATTGGTTTCCATTTACTCGAAACTTATAAGAAACCCTCATTCCCTTCAAGCATGTACTGGAGTGTTTCTTTCCTCAATTATCAAATGTCATAAAATCCTTCTTTCACTTCGAAATGATGGATTAAGTCCATGAATGATATGATCCTTCTAACTATTTGTGTCATGTTAACTGGTGTTTTTCTCATTTCTTCTTCTAGGCACCATTACTAAAAAATTTCCATATTCTAGATTAGGTTATACAATTTTTAACTTCTAATAACTCTACACATGGTATAACACATAACATTAATCTATTCATCATAAATTTTACAACAATAAACCTTGGCTACTCTGGGGAAGTCATTAAATCTAAATCCTTCATAATAGTAGGTAAATAAAATTTTTATTATCCTCATCATATCCATTGGTAGTGTCAAAATAGTTGTCCAGTAAGGCCAATTTTCATGTATGAGGATACCCTGAGTCAGGCCCGGAACACCTTGTAAGAGTTGTTACTTATAGGTACATTTGTTCTAGAACCATGTCTATCTGTAGTATCTAGATAAGGATATATTTCTAGGAAAATAACACATAATATTTACTCTTACAAAATTATAGGATGGTTTTCTACACTTATCCTCAATGTCTATCTTAGCGTTTTCACCCTAATATATGTTTTTTAAATCTAGTTTCCAATGTTGTTTCTAAACATTCTCTGATGCCACCTGTAATGCCCCGACCGCAGAATCCGTTATCCATTGCATTATTAACTTACATTGGCATTATTAAAAGGAATATAATCCCAAAGGACCGTTCAGTTTAGTAGTCTTGGAAAGCCATATTATATTAATGATACCCATAATACTTTGGTAAATATGAAATACAGAAATGATACATATAAAATGATAATAAACTTAATCAATGAATTCATAATCAAAATTATCTTATTTATAACATGGTGAATGATTCATAATAAGTTAGAGATCAAAATCTCAGTAAAGGTAAATACAATGGAAGAAATAATGAATCAATCTATATGGAAAGGTAAATAACTGAATAAACTTACCATTCATACAAATAGATAAGGCATAAACAATATGTAAAGGTAATAAAATTAAACACATTCCATTAATATATATATTTAAAATGAAATAAAACTATATATATATGGACACAAAATCTCATAGATAAATAATAACATAGTCAAAATGAGGGAAATTCTTAATTATTTGACGTCATATTTCTTCGGTACATGGAACCAGTATTGTCAATACCTTTCACAATACAGTTTTTGTATAGGGTAGAAACTAAACTAATGTGGTTAGCTAACTATTTCATTTAATGAGACCACTGATTCATCAAGGGGATTTCATTCACAGGCCCCCATCCCATAGGGATTTTATAATATATTCCCCAACCAGTGTCTACCAATCTAAATAATTCCTCATGCTGAATAATCAAATAAATATTTTACCTTACCAAATATCTATATTGGAAAAATAATATGTATTTATCAATAATACCTTAGAGGAGGATAATTAATAACAAGGGTTGTGGACATTAAATCATTCTTGAGGAAAAATAATATTTAATCATTTCAATGTGTCCCATACCACATTAGATGAAAAGACCCGCAAATTTCAAGGAAATTTTTTTCTTAATTTTCTTTGGAATTTTACAAGAGCGCAGCTTCAGACGGCACCTGATTCCGAGGCCCGGTGTGCCCGGAATCAATTTCCGAAGTTTGGCTCGGGTACGTTCAGTGAACGGACGAGCGGGTTTTTCTATCTTTTGAACCGGTGCCCGGAATCGAATTCTGAGGGCACCGATGAAATCGCAGCGCCGGTATTTGCTTAGAAACGCCTCTTCCGGAGTTGCGTTTGCTCAGACGTGGTTTTTTAAATTTTGGGGCTTTAAGACAGAAATAAAATAAAATTTGTGCAACAACTTTATTTTATTTCACTTAAGCTGCTTGGAAGTCACTTGGAAGCCACTTGAACTGAGTTAAAGTGGATAGGGTGCTATCCGGAAATATCCTACCCTCTTGGTAGGATATTTGTGAGGCAGGGCCCGCACGAGCCCCGCCGTTTCTTTCGCTAAGTAACGCACCCGCGAAAACCCGTCAAAGTAACTGAAAAGTCAACCAGCGCGTTTTCTTTAATTTCTTAACAGACCATTTAATTGGGCGGTTTATTTCGTGAATTAAATGGGTGGTTTCATTCGTTGAATTATTTCAACGAATTTAATGGGTCGTTACTTATGCGTTTTGCGTTTGTTGGCAAAATAATAAAATAGACAAACTTGTCTATTTTGGAGGATCCTCCTGTTGTGCGAGATCCTCTAAACCTCCACTCTCCCCGCGAAGAACGCGAAGAACGCGAAGAACGCGAAGAACGCGAAGAACGCGAAGAACGCCGGAACCGGAATTCGACGACGCACGATCCGCGACGTCAACAAACTTTTCCGCGAACTTCTCCTTCTTCTTCTACGGCGCCTCTTCTTCCGCGGCGGACCTACGATCAGCGGTTAAAGGTGAGAATCGAATCTTCTAATTCTCCCCTTTTTATAATTCGATATCAACGGATTTAAATTAATTAAATCCGTTTGATCTTGATCCGGAGATCGTCGGCGCGACGTTTTTTCCACGGTCCGACGAACGTCTCCTCCGCAACGACGCGACGATACCCTCCTTCCGCGACGAGCGATTTCGCGACGACCTCACGTCCGACGACGACAAGGTAAGGGATGTTGGAATATTTTATTCCCCGTGTTTATTCTTTTAAAATAAAGAACCTGATCTCCGAACAATTTTAATTTAATTAAAATTGTTGTTGATTATTTTCTTTTCCTCCCGTTGTTTATGACTAACGCGGAGGGTGCGGATCTAACGAACAAGACCCAGCAACCCTCCGCCGATCTTTTGTTGTGCGGATTTGGCAGACGACGACAAACCGTGTGGCAAGGGCGATCCGTTGATCCCGCAGTGAAGATCGGCCCCCCAGGAGGAGGAACGGCGCAGACGGGAGGCAAAACGGGCCACCGGAGCAACTCCGGCGGCCCGCGGAAGGCGGCGGCGGCGCCCGGCGCGCCGCCGTGGAGGAGATCCGCCGCGGCTGAAGCCGCGGTGGCGGCGGCCGGTTCTGCGGCCGCGCGGAACCGGGGAGGGACGCGGCGGCCCGGCCGCGTCTGCGTGACAGGCGGCCCCCCGCGGGGCCGCGTTCCACCTAAGCCGCGGGTCAAACCCGCGGCGCCCCTTCGGCCGCTCGGCCGAAGCCGAGCCGGCCGGTCCGGTCGGCCGGGCCGCGCCCAGGCTGGACCGGACCCGGTTCGGGTCGACCCGGTTCGGCCGACCCAGGGGTGGTTCGGGCCGGGTCGCCCCGGGCCCAGAACCCCCGTTTTCGGGCCTTCTTCGGTCTTTTGCCCATATCTTGGGCCTGGGACCTCCAATTGAAGAACCGTCCGCGGCTACGCGATCCTTGGATCGATACGGTCGTTTCAGTATATTATACTCAAGGTTTCGGAAGACTTTGGGTTCGGCCGGGTTGGTTCGTACACGAAACCAACCGGGCCCTCGGAGCGGAAACGCTCATAACTTGAGCTACGGACGTCCGATCGACGTACCATCAGCTGCGGTAGTTTCCTCTAAGTGAGACGGAACTTTTGGCATACACCGCCCGAGGATCGGATACAGGCGGAGTACGGTCGGGTTGGTTTTGCCCTAAAAACCAACCGGGCCCCTGGGACGAAAATGCCAATAACTCTCAGACCGAGCGTCCGATTGACGCGCCGTCTGTTGCGTTGAGATCCGGTTGTCGATACGGAACTTTTGGATACATCAACTTCGGACTACGTGTCAATTGATGTATCAGCCTCTCGGCTCGTGGAGCGGACCCTCCTAAACGAGCTTGCTGTGTGCGGGAACCCTAGCGCTGGCTGTGAATTCGACGACAGAGCAGAGATCCTCCGTGGACTGCGACGACGGCAGAGCAGAGATCCTCAGTGGACTGCGACGACGGCAGAGCAGAGATCCTTCGTGGACTGCGGCGACGACTGTGCAGAGATCCTCAGTGGACTGCGTCGACTACTGCACTCAGCGATCCTATGTGGATCAGTGCTACAGGTTCTGTGTGAGCCCGATCCTATGTGGGTCCTTACTACCGGTTCTGTGTGAGCCACTGCCTACAGGTTCTGTGTGAGCCCGATCCTGTGTGGGTCTTTTGCGGGGGTTAGTACCTATCGATCCTTCGTGGGTCCGACGACTTAGATGGATCAGTGATCATCTTTGACGTCATCTGAAAAAGTATACCTGGTTGAGCTGAATCTTATGTTACTCTCCTTTGTGGTTTGTGTTGAACTATCCTTTGTGGATTTACTGTTTACTCTCCTTGTGGATTTGAGTCTTGCTTTCCTGCGTGGATTGAGTTGTTCTTGAGCTCGTGAGCAGAGCTAGAATTGGGGACTTGGTTATATGTATGGGCATATACCTAAGTCGAGTCAGATGTTACTTCGTGATTGCATCTTTGTTTTGTGCTATATCCTTTGTGGATTTCGGGAGACCTTCGGGGGTCTCGGGGTCCTTATTGAGTAGCTTATACTCACCCCTGAACGGGCTATGCCCGCACCTTGTTGTGTTGGATGCAGACAACGGACAGCGCTGATCTCGGTTGGGGCGTGGAGCAGGACGGTACCTGGAGGTGGACCACTGGGCGGGACGTGCTCGGAGCGGACGTGGGACCCGAGGAGCCTGGAGGCTATCTGTACCCACCCTTCAGGTGGGATTGCCAGTGGACGACACGAGGTCGCCGTCTTTTCTTCAGTTGCTGTTCTTTTCCTTTCAGTTGTACTTTCAGTTGGGCTTGTATTCCGGCCCCCTTTACTTTTCTACACTTGTAGTTACTTTCCGCTTGCTGACTCTGTGGTGGTTGTTACTTATAAAGGCAATGCCTTCCCTGTTTACCGGGATTTTACGCCTTGGTGCTAGTCACCAGCCCCTGGCCTATGGAAGGCGGGCTTGGGGTAGTCACAGCACGGGCCCCGAGGTCGGGTCGTGAAAAATTGGTATCAGAGGCTGGTCGGTTCTACCGCAGACTCTGATCGTCTTTTCTTTCTATATGAAGCAATAGTGTTTAGTGTATTGAGTGTGGTTATCAGTTCAGGGAGCCCAGTGTTGGTGCGGCGGCCGACGTATCCGTACACCAGGACCCTGACTCCTGATTTCCGACTTAATGCATGAAAACATTGATTGCGTGTGTGTTTCAAGTTTTCTTCGTGATTACTTGTGTCAGCTCACCGGGTATACTGATCTGCTTTATGAAAGTCTCAGGTTTTCCTTGTGATTACTTGTGCCAGCTCACCAGGTATACTGTTCTGACTGTGGTGCTCTTGTTCTCCTTTTCAGGATGGCCCCGCGACGATAGCCAGCTAGGGTTCCGAGTGTAGGGCGCGACGGCAGCCCACCGAGCGACGAGGCCTCGGTGCAGGGCCCTTTGCGAGCAGTGGAACCGACGGTAGCTTTACCCGTCGAGCAACCGATGCTACCAGTACCAGACGCTGACGATGCACGTCGCCTCAGGGCACTGCATGAGTTTCAGAGCCAGCGACCACCCAGGTTTCGCTGTGAGGCGGACCCCCAGGCCGCCGAGGACTGGCTAGAGGCGGTGGTACGGATCTTTAGGCTAGTGAGGACACCAGCGGATCTCATGGTGATTCTCGCGGCGAGCCTCCTGCAGGCGGCGGCAGGACGATGGTGGAGCTTGATGCTCTAGGTTCACGATGAGGCATCCTTTCTCTGGACGGACTTCGAGAGCCTCTTCCGCTCTGAGTTCGTCCCGACCACCCTCCGAGCGGTGCGCATCCAGGAGCTTCTCCAGCTGCGCCAGGGCAGCATGACGGTCGCTCAGTACGCGGCGAGGTTCACTGACCTATCTCGCTACTCGACCGACATGGTACGGGACCCCTTCTTCCGGGCCCGGACCTTCGAGCAGGGCTTGCGGCAGGAGATTCGGGCGTCGCTGATCTCCCTCAGCATTCCGACCCAGGCGGGAGTGCTGGAGCGAGCCCTCCTGATCGAGAGCTTCGTGACAGAGCCTTCTTCAGCGGCGAGACCTAGCGCAGGGCGGCAGGTAGCTGAGTCTTCGGCAGCAGGTAGCTGACGGATGACTCTCGGGTCCAGGCAGACCAGACCCCCACGCAGACAGCCTCAGGACACCGGCTCAGCAGTGCGGGGCACACAGCGGAGTGCCAGCCTTCCGAGAGGCAGGCTGTGCTACTCCTGCGGCGGGCAGGGTCACATGGCTCGTGACTGCCCGACTCGCCGATCAGAGGAGCAGCAGACGGTGGAGGGGCCACCCAGGCAGAGGCAGAGGGTCGACCGTGGCGGTCCGCAGGGAGGAGGCGGACGAGGCAGAGGAGCTGGCCGAGCAGCGGGTGGTGGGCGACACTTCCAGGCTCTACCCCCACCACCACCAGGAGGGCCACCTCGACCACAGGGAGCTGGCGGGCAGGGACAGGCCCAGCTCCAGGCAGTGGAGGCCTACGACCCCGACATGCCAGAGATGATTCGAGGTACGATCTGTGTCTATTCCACCCTTGCTGCAGTACTTATAGACACAGGAGCGAGTCACTCTTTCATAGCCTCTGCCCTTGTTCGGAGCTCGGAGATTCCGACTGAGCCGTTGGCTCGATCCTTACGGCTAGAGACTCCTACGGGAGCGGACTCGACGATTACGCACTGGTGCCGGCAGTGTGAGATTACTCTAGGAGGCGAGAGCTTCGGCTGGGATCTCCTTGTAGCGGCGTCGAGGCCTTACGACGTCATCTTGGGCATGGATTGGCTATCCACGGTTCATGCCCAGATCGACTGTTTTAGGCGCAAGGTGCGATGTGTTCGCACCGACGGGAGCAGGTTTACCTTCACCGGCGAGAAGGGAACCTTTGCAGCACAGGATGGACTTCCGCGGAGGAGAGTGCAGCCCATCTCTCATCAGTTGGCTAGCCTCATCCTAGGAGCAGTGGACGTGCAGAGTCCAGCTTTTCCTGCAGTGGTGGACCAGTACGTGGACGTCTTTCCTGACGACGTTCCAGGGTTACCTCCTCGTAGAGAGGTAGACTTTTACATCGACTTGTACCCCGGGACAGCCCCGATATCTACTCCAGCATATCGGATGGCCCCCGCCGAGCTTCGGGAGCTGCGGGTACAGTTGGAGGACTTGCAGAGCAAGGGGTTTATCCGACCCAGTGTTTCACCCTGGGCTTCCCCGATTTTGTTCGCCAAGAAGGCGGACGGGAGCTTGCGACTGTGTGTCGACTATCGTCGCCTGAACCAGGTGACAGTGAGGAAAAAGTATCCGCTACCACGGATTGATGACCTCTTCGATCAGCTCAAGGGAGCGCGGTGGTTCTCGAAGATAGACCTCCGGTCAGGCTATCATCATCTCAGAGTTCGAGACGAGGACGTGCAGAAGACGGCCTTCAGGTGTCGGTATGGCCATTATGAGTTCTTGGTTATGCCGTTCGGCGTAACCAATGCTCCAGCAGTGTTCATGAGCCTCATGAACAGGATCTTCCAGCCATACCTCGACCGATTTGTCGTGGTCTTCATTGACGACATTTTGGTATACTCGACGACTGAGGAGGAGCATGCCTACCACCTGCGAGTTGTGCTAGACACGCTCCGAGAGCACCAGCTTTATGGCAAGCTCTCAAAGTGCCAGTTCTGGTTACGTGAGGTCCACTTCTTGGGGCACGTCATCTCTGAGGCGGGAGTTGCAGTGGATCCCGCGAAGATCGAGGCAGTGCTAGCTTGGGAGCCACCCAGGAGCGTGACGGAGGTGCGGAGCTTCTTGGGCCTAGCCGGATACTATCGGAGATTCGTGCCAGACTTCTCCAGAGTTGCGGCACCACTCTCAGCATTGACGAAGAAGGGGAAACCCTTCGTGTGGTCAGACAGATGTCAGCAGAGCTTCCAGGAGCTGAGGCAGAGGTTGACCAGCGCACCTATCTTGAGGTTGCCTGAGGAGGGAGTTGGTTACGTAGTTTACTGCGATGTATCAGGGACTGGACTCGGATGCGTCCTGATGCAGGAGCGGGCCGTGATCGCCTACGGATCACGTCAGTTGAGGCCGCATGAGCAGAACTACGCCACTCATGACCTGGAGTTAGCAGCAGTGGTCTTCGCTCTGAAGACTTGGAGACACTATCTGATGGGAGAGCGCTTCAGAGTCTTTTCTGACCACCAGAGCCTCAGGTATATCTTCTCTCAGAAGGACCTGAACCTGAGACAGCGGAGATGGCTTGAGTTCCTCCAGGACTATGACTTTGAGATAGTCTATACTCCTGGGAAGGGGAACGTGGTAGCCGATGCCCTCAGCAGGAGGACGGGCATTCAGCTACTTGAGGAGGCGACGGAGCAGCTAGCCTCCTTACAGATATCCTTCGTGGATAGAGATGGAGCATCCTTTCTTCAGTCTCTCACAGTCTCTCCTCCACTTCTACAGCGGGTCAGAGAGGCTCAGCGTGGGGACGCTGACTGTGAGACCCGACGTGCACTGATATCCTCAGGTCAGGCGCCTGATGGTTTCTCCCTTGGAGCAGAGCACGACATCCTTTTCAGAGGACGTACATTCGTACCAGTCGCTTTACGAGAGGAGGTGCTGAGAGAGTTTCACACTTCTCCCTTGGCGGTGCATCCCGGAGTGGCGAAATGTACCAGGATCTCAGACGACAGCACTGGTGGCCGGGCATGAAGAAAGCTGTGGCAGAGTTCGTTTCACGATGCCTCACCTGCCAGCAAGTGAAGGCAGAGCATCAGGTACCAGCAGGCTTGGTACAGCCCTTGGAGGTCCCGGAGTGGAAGTGGGATGTCATATCTATGGACTTCGTGACTGGACTTCCACGCACTTCCAGAGGTCACGACTCCATTTGGGTGATTGTCGACCGACTCACCAAGTCGGCACACTTCTTACCCATCAGAGAGCAGGGCTCAGTGGAGAGCTTGGGACGTCATTACGTCCAGGAGATCGTACGGCTTCACGGTGTGCCATCGTCTATCGTCTCCGATCGAGATGCTCGTTTCACATCCCGGCATTGGAAGGGGTTGCAGGAGGCGTTTGGGACGCGGCTCCATCTGAGCACAGCCTTCCACCCTCAGACGGATGGTCAGACGGAGAGGACCATACAGACACTCGAGGACATGCTCCGTGCATGTGTTCTCGACTTTGGTCGCAGCTGGGAGGACCACCTACCCTTGGTGGAGTTCGCGTACAACAACAGCTACCACTCCACCATCGGGATGGCACCATACGAGGCGTTGTACGGCAGACCCTGCAGATCACCGTTGTGCTGGACAGACCCTGGGGAGTCAGCACTCGTGGGACCAGAGATGGTCCGAGCCACGAAAGAGAAGGTCCAGATCATCCAGGAGAGGATGAGGACAGCTCAGAGCCAGCAGAAGTCGTATGCCGAAAGGAGGCGGAGGCCACTAGAGTTCGAGGATGGCGACCACGTCTTTTTGCGTGTCTCACCTCGACGTGGTTTACGGAGATTTGGCCGAGGAGGCAAGTTGTCTCCACGCTTCATCGGGCCTTTCCAGGTCCTCAGAAGGATAAGAGAGGTGGCTTATCGCCTGGCTCTACCACCTCAGTTGCACCGGGTGCACGACGTCTTCCACGTGTCTCAGCTGAGGAGATACGTGCACGACCCGACGCACATCATCGACTTTGGGGAGCTGGATGTGGACGATGGGGAGACTTTTGAGGAGGTCCCAGTGGAGATCGAGGATCGACAGGAGCGGGTCCTACGTGGGTGGTCGATTCCTCTTGTGCGCGTCAGATGGCAGCACGGGAACCTCCAGGAGAGCACTTGGGAGCGGGAGGCTCAGATGCGTGCTCAGTACCCCCTTTTGTTCCAGTAGTTTTTGATGTATCTTTACGGGGACGTAAAGCCCTGAGGTGGGAGTAATGTAAAGACCCGCAAATTTCAAGGAAATTTTTTTCTTAATTTTCTTTGGAATTTTACAAGAGTGCAGCTTCAGACGGCACCTGATTCCGAGGCCCGGTGTGCCCGGAATTAATTTCCGAAGTTTGGCTCGGGTACGTTCAGTGAACGGACGAGCGGGTTTTTCTATCTTTTGAACCGGTTCCCGGAATCGAATTCTGAGGGCACCGATGAAATCGCAGCGCCGGTATTTGCTTAGAAACGCCTCTTCCGGAGTTGCGTTTGCTCAGACGTGGTTTTTTAAATTTTGGGGCTTTAAGACAGAAATAAAATAAAATTTGTGCGACAACTTTATTTTATTTCACTTAAGCTGTTTGGAAGTCACTTGGAAGCCACTTGAACTGAGTTAAAGCGGATAGGGTGTTATCCGGAAATATCCTACCCTCTTGGTAGGATATTTGTGAGGCAGGGCCCGCACGAGCCCCGCCGTTTCTTTCGCTAAGTAACGCACCCGCGAAAACCCGTCAAAGTAACTGAAAAGTCAACCGGCACGTTTTCTTTAATTTCTTAACAGACCATTTAATTGGGCGGTTTATTTCATGAATTAAATGGGCTGTTTCATTCGTTTAATTAATTCAACGAATTTAATGGGTCGTTACTTACGCGTTTTGCGTTTGTTGGCAAAATAATAAAATAGACAAACTTGTCTATTTTGGAGGATCCTCCTGTTGTGCGAGATCCTCTAAACCTCCACTCTCCCCGCGAAGAACGCGAAGAACGCGAAGAACGCGAAGAACGCCGGAACCGGAATTCGACGACGCACGATCCGCGACGTCAACAAACTTTTCCGCGACCTTCTCCTTCTTCTTCTACGGCGCCTCTTCTTCCGCGGCGGACCTACGATCAGCGGTTAAAGGTGAGAATCGAATCTTCTAATTCTCCCCTTTTTATAATTCGATATCAACGGATTTAAATTAATTAAATCCGTTTGATCTTGATCCAGAGATCGTCGGCACGACGTTTTTCCCGCGGTGCGACGAACGTCTCCTCCGCAACGACGCGACGATCCCCTCCTTCCGCGACGAGCGATTCCGCGACGACCTCACGTCCGACGACGACAAGGTAAGGGATGTTGGAATATTTTATTCCCCTTGTTTATTCTTTTAAAATAAAGAACCTGATCTCCGAACAATTTTAATTTAATTAAAATTGTTGTTGATTATTTTCTTTTCCTCCCGTTGTTTATGACTAACGCGGAGGGTGCGGATCTAACGAACAAGACCCGGCAACCCTCCGCCGATCTTTTGTTGTGCGGATTTGGCGGACGACGACGAACCGTGCGGCAAGGGCGATCCGTTGATCCCGCAGTGAAGATCGGCCCCCGGGAGGAGCAACGGCGCAGACGGGAGGCAAAACGGGCCACCAGAGCAACTCCGGCGGCCCGCAGAAGGCGGCGGCGCCCGGCGCGCCGCCGTGGAGGAGATCCGCCGCGGCTGAAGCCGCGGCGGCGGCGGCCGGTTCCGCGGCCGCGCGGAACCGGGGAGGGACGCGGCGGCCCGGCCGCGTCCGCGTGACAGGCGGCCCCCCGCGGGGCCGCGTTCCACCTAAGCCGCGGGTCAAACCCGCGGCGCCCCTTCGGCCGCTCGGCCGAAGCCGAGCCGGCCGGTCCGGTCGGCCAAGCCGCGCCCAGGCCGGACCGGACCCGGCCTTGCCGGGTCGGGCCGGGTCGGGCCGACCCCGGGGTGGTTCGGGCCGGGTCGCCCCGGGCCCAGAACCCCCGTTTTCGGGCCTTCTTCGGTCTTTTGCCCATATCTTGGGCCTGAGACCTCCGATTGATGAACCGTCAGCGGCTACGCGATCCTTGGATCGATTCGGTCGTTTCAGTATATTATACTCAAGGTTTCGGAAGACTTTGGGTTCGGCCGGGTTGGTTCGTACACGAAACCAACCGGGCCCTCGGAGCGGAAACGCTCATAACTTGAGCTACGGACGTCCGATCGATGTACCGTCAGCTGTGGTAGTTTCCTCTAAGTGAGACGGAACTTTTGGCATACTCCGCCCGAGGATCGGATACAGGCAGAGTACGGTCGGGTTGGTTTTGCCCTAAAAACCAACCGGGCCCCTGGGACGAAAATGCCAATAACTCTCAGACCGGGCGTCCGATTGACGCGCCGTCTGTTGCGTTGAGATCCTGTTGTCGATACGGAACTTTTGGATACATCAACTTCGGACTACGTGTCAGTTGATGTATCAGCCTCTCGGCTTGTGGAGCGGACCCTCCTAAACGAGCTCGCTGTGTGCGGGAACCCTAGCGCTGGCTGTGACTTCGACGACAGTGCAGAGATCCTCCGTGGACTGCGACGACGGCAGAGCAGAGATCCTCAGTGGACTGCGACGACGGCAGAGCAGAGATCCTTCGTGGACTGCGGCGACGACTGTGCAGAGATCCTCAGTGGACTGCGTCGACTATTGCACTCAACGATCCTACGTGGATCAGTGCTACAGGTTCTGTGTGAGCCCGATCCTATGTGGGTCCTTACTACTGGTTCTGTGTGAGCCACTGCCTACAGGTTCTGTGTGAGCCCGATCCTGTGTGGGTCTTTTGCGGGGGTTAGTACCTATCGATCCTTTGTGGGTCCGACGACTTAGATGGATCAGTGATCATCTTTGACGTCATCTGAAAAAGTATACCTGGTTGAGCTGAATCTTATGTTACTCTCCTTTGTGGTTTGTGTTGAACTATCCTTTGTCGATTTACTGTTTACTCTCCTTGTGGATTTGAGTCTTGCTTTCCTGCGTGGATTGAGTTGTTCTTGAGCTCGTGAGCAGAGCTAGAATTGGGGACTTGGGTATATGTATGGGAATATACCTAAGTCGAGTCAGATGTTACTTCGTGATTGCATCTTTCTTTTGTGCTATATCCTTTGTGGATTTCGGGAGACCTTCGGGGGTCTCGGGGTCCTTACTGAGTAGCTTATACTCACCCCTGCACGAGCTATGCCCGCACCTTGTTGTGTTGGATGCAGACGACGGACAGCGCTGATCTCGGTTGGGGCGTGGAGCAGGATGGTACCTGGAGGTGGACCACTGGGCGGGACGTGCTCGGAGCGGACGTGGGACCCGAGGAGCCTGGAGGCTATCTGTACCCACCCTTCAGGTGGGATTGCCAGTGGACGACACGAGGCCGCCGTCTTTTCTTCAGTTGCTGTTCTTTTCCTTTCAGTTGTACTTTCAGTTGGGCTTGTATTCCAGCCCCCTTTACTTTTCTGCACTTGTAGTTACTTTCCGCTTGCTGACTCTGTGGTGGTTGTTACTTATAAAGGCAATGCCTTCCCTGTTTACCGGGATTTTACGCCTTGGTGCTAGTCGCCAACCCCTGGCCTATGGAAGGCGGGCTTGGGGTAGTCACGGCACGGGCCCCGAGGTCGGGTCGTGACATTAGAACCATTAAATCATAACTCCACATAAATTCAATGAAACTTATAACAACATGTGGGTAATGATTTTCATGATAAAACATGTTAAAAGGAAATATATAAACCAAAAAAAGTGAATTGGTACATAACCAAAATTAAGTCTCAATGGAAAGTAAATTAACAGGAAATCCCTTTCTTTAACCTTCCTTTTGTTGTGTGGTAATTAGATTCATCTATAGTGGTTAACTTTTTTTAATTAATAATAACATAAACATACTCATGTTTATAATATCATATATTATCTACTTAAAATATTTTATTACCTATTTGTTAACAATATTCAATTATTTAGACTATTTAGGGTGTTAATTTCCTAGTTTGTTGAGTATATTTTAACTTTTTTCTTGGTTCTATTAAATTATATGATGGTTTAACAATATCATGAATTCAAAAGAGGAATAATGTTTCTTATATATTCAGTAAATATGTATTTTTAATGGTCCATAATATTTGGATATTAGGGTGTTAATTGCCTAGATTGTTGAGTATATTTTAACTTTTTTTTGGTTCTATTAAATTATATGATGGTTTAATAATATCATGAATTCAAAAGAGGAATAATGTTTCTTATATATTCAATAAATATGTATTTGTAATGGTCCATAATATTTGGATATTATAAATGAAGTGCACCATTCATGGAGACGGTAGCCTGTACGTACGCATGAATGCTACATTCATTTCATTGTTGTATTAAAATAATAAAAACTAAATGATACAAATTTATATTATAATTAAAGTATCACATCTACATTATATATCTTATATAGGTTTATTAAAAGCATCCAGTATACGTTCCATGTATGGCATGAACGAATCATATCACTTTGAGGGGGTGGTAGTCCACACATCCTCAAACGACATTATTATATTTACACAATGTGGATAGCATAAAGATATTTTCTAAATAAAATTAAAGAATCATGAGAAATAATAAATAACATATATATCATATATAAATATATTCTTCATCATAGTGGCCAAAATGAGTGTTTGTAGAGGAAAATTGAATAATCATCGTTTCGTGAGGCAGTAGTTCGTTGTACATAGAAATTGTATATTCGTTGCCCATTAGATGGATGTGTGTGTAAGGATTGGTCTAAAACACATAAAAAAGAAATACTAGTAAATTTTTTATATAGTTTTCTTTTTTAATAATATAATAAGAATAATTCAAGGAGTGGATAATGAAAATGAAATTAAAAAGCATGAGAGGAGCTATTACCTCTTAATCAGGTAACCTCTTTTGGTTTCTACAAAAATCATGCTTTAATTGAATTAATATCAAGGGTAGGATTATAAGTCTTGGGAATTACTATTGGTATAATATTTTTAAATATGTTTTATCTACCAATGTGTCTTTTGAGGTGTGATGAATTAGTATAGTGCTTGTGTTTTTATAGTGGAGGAGGAGTGGCACTTTTGTAAATACCAAAAGGTATTCACTATTTGGGGATCAATATTACCAAAAGTGACTCCAAAATGGTAAAATAATTTCTTAATAGAGAATAATGGTCAATAAAAACTTCATCCACCCTACAATATGTTCATTTTAATAATTTTGTTCCTTAACATCTAAGATTCCCTAATTTTATGATTTTGGTTTTTATTAGAGCATCTAGTTTTCTAATCTAATTTATTTATCCATTAAGACTAAATTAAAGTGAGATTTAAAATAAAATATATATTAAAATTATTATTAATGTTATATCTTATTTATTAAAATAACTTTCTATGCATTTTGAAATTAATTTTATAAAAGGTGCATGTGATGCGCTAAAACACAGCTTGAACCTGGACCATGTTGACAAAGTATTTATAGTATATGGGAAAATAAGTTAAATAGAAAATATTAATTGGTCCATTAATATAACATATTTATTATATATTAACACATAAAAATATATTGGATGAATATAGTATTTTTATAAATTTTAAATTATTTAATAAGATTCATTTTTTTTAAAATAAAAATAATATCAATTTTGACATTATTTAATTAATGTTAATTTTAAAATATAATTATTATATTGGATTTAAAATATATTATGTTTAAATATGTTTAAAATGATATATTAATATAAAATATAAGGACAATAATTACCTCAATTAACTTCACTATTAATATTTATCATATAATTTATTTTAGTTAATTATTATCTAAATAATCACTACATTGGCATTTCTTAATAATTTTATGTACCTAAACCATATTTTAAAATTATTGACAATTTATTTGGATAAAAATAACCCATATATATTTCAAAAGGATATCTATAACCAAAAATATGATGTTTCAAACATATCTCAATGTTTTATAAATGATAAAGGAAATGAAATTTCCATTATTTGTATTTTTCCTTACTTAACCTTTTATATTGGGAACTTCCATGTAATTATATTACAATAACTGATATATTTCGAACCACATTGGGAAATGTTAAAATTATTTTCTTCAAAAGGATTTTTGAAAAGCTTCCTGGTCAGTTTTTCCTTAATATAAAGGTTTATTCTTTTATTAAGCTTAATCATACCTCAAACTCCGTAATTAATTTTAATCATATTCACTAATAATTTTGGTCAAAAAATTAATTTGATCTTATTAGACCACAATTATAACAATAATTACATATGAGTATTTTTTATTATCAAGATTAAAATCCCAAAATTATGGAAATTATGATTAATGTTAATCTTGTAGACATGGTGAAATAACGTGTTTATAAAGTAGAAAAACGTTTAAAGGTTTGTTAAGTTCTAATATTAAATTTCAAAGTAAAATTGATTCTAATGAATATAATTGTATAAATATATATATAATTTTTATAATTTGACTCTAAAATATCTAAAATATAATTCCTCATTAATTATTATTTAAAATAAAAGTATTTTTTAACTAAATTGTAGTAATTTTAAAAATTCATAAAAAAATAATGTTTCTCAATAAATACCAAAACATCACCTTAAGATAATATTGAAATTATTAATTCCAAAATTATGTTTAATTTTTAGAATAAAATTCATATAAGTTTCAACATTTAGTTTTAAAATAGGTTCGCATTAAAAGGCGATAAAACTTGGTCTTCTGTGTAATGCAAGTTAATTCAGTGTTGTATGTAGCGTAAGATTAACATTATGTATAAATCATGCGAATAAAAAATTATATTTATTCTAAAAGCAAAATATTGTGAAGTCTTCGGGTGTCACAAGAAGCTACTAAGTTAATTTTTTAGAGGATTAAGAAGATGTTTTGAGTGTAAAAAGGAAGGACATAAATAAATAACTGAAGATGAAATTTGAAAAGTTTGTTTTATGTACTTGATGATAATTTTTGTATCCCTAAGGTATAATTAACTGTTGAATGTATTAAATATGTAATATATGTACATTACTAAAATTTATGTACTAAGGGGAAATCTCGTGAAGTGAATTGTAAATTTTGTACATGTAATGGATTTTATGTTGATGAATAAGATTCTATGAATGAAATATGAAGTTAATGAAGTATTAATGAATAATATGATAAATCCAAAATGTTGATTTTAGATGGAATTGGATTGAATGAATTATTTATGTATTGTAATTCAATATTTTTTAATTATATAAGGTTTTTTGTATATGTTTTTTTAAGTGTTTGGATGAATTTATTGAGTGATGTTAATGAAATAGAAAAGTCATTTAATGGTAATGTTATATTCATAGAAAACATATGATTAAGGATAAGATATCCCTTAGTATGTTAATTATGTTGTGATAATTATTTTTAGATAAATAGATAATTTATTTGGATAATATTAATTGGATAATTCTGACTTCATTGGAACTAATTAATTATTTTTTTGAAAAAGTGGATAATTTTATCATTGAAGTATCTTAAAACATTATAGTATTGAAATAATTTATTCAATAATATGTGGTTTTATTCATGATATTAGGAATTATGTATGTTTTCATTAAGGTTTTATGTAAATAATAGTTATTCCCATATTTTGAGAAAAATATATATCTAGGGTATTCACATATTTAAAATATGACAATTAAGAGCTAATTTTTTATAATTTAGGGGTTAATGTTAAGAATATTTTGACAAATATGGTGACCTTATTTATGAATTTAAATTATAGAAATTTTTGAATATAAAATTTTAATGTAATGGTGTATGTTGATCTTTGGATAAGGCTTTTGAGAATAATGTATTATTTTTACCATGTGAAGATTTATACATAACATATTTAAAACATTTTTTTCTGATGCTAATTACCGATAGACATAAATAATTATTATTATATTTATGGATATTATGATCTGTTAGTGCTTAAAAAATAAAAATTCACTATTATTTAAGTTATTAAGATATAAATTGTAAATTGGTCTAGTCACAACCAAAGTGTGATATTTTATTTATGAAGTGAAACGAAATGAAGTAATTATATCCTCCTTTAAAAATTATTCGACTCTTTGTAATAAATCATAAAATAATATTCTGTCATGTTATCATCATTTTCATATATATCATTTACCTTTATCACACCTCTTTACTTTATGCTTTCATGGTTTTTAAGCTTCTATAGGTCACCAACTTTTGTTTGATCAATGATCTCTATCACTCTCTATAATTATTTACTCTTCCCTTACATTTCCAATTCCTCACTTCCCACTTATTTTATCCTATGTCAAAAAATGTCACGATTTACTATATTTAACCTTTACATTTACAAATTTTCCCTTTTAAGGAATGTTTTTTATTCATTTTAATGAAGCAGGTTCCTATGAATTAATTTTCAAATGATTAAACTTTGATAACAAAGAAAAATTTCATGGGAGAAATTAATTTTTCTATTGGAAGAATGTAACATTTTGAAATTTTATGAAATACATTTTCATTCAAATTAATTTTACTTCTTAAATATATTTCTTTATATGCAACACCATGCTTATATTTCATAACACAGAACAATGATTTTCTTCGATAGCATTCATGAACGTCACACCGAACTTCAGAAAGCCATAAAATAATGTTATTTTGAATATTACCATTATAACTAACATAATACATAAAAGGGTATGAAAAATATTAAATAATTTTTGAAATATAAATATAAAATTTCAACTCAATTGGAAATTATTTATAAAATCGTAGTAAATAAAAACACATTTTTTGGTAAAGTAATTATATTCATCGAAAATAAGATTTCTTCAAAAATGATTTTTATTTATTTTGACGATAAAATATTGTAACTCATTTATAGTTAAAGAATTTATTCGGTAAAGTGAAATTAATTTTTTGAATCAACATATTTTAAATAATTTAGGGTGAATTTCTTGGATTTTTTGAAAAATATTGAATTTTCAGAGAATGGTGAAAATAATAATTTTTATAAAACAATAATTTATTTTCAATAAATTAAGTTATTTAAATGACCAATTATGTTTTAATTAACATACGTTTTATTTATTTATATTTAATCATCTTAATTACTTTTAAATTTAAATTATTTTTTATTTTAGTATATTTTTATTTTTGGGTTGTAACATTGGGTTTTTCGAAAAATGGTTTTGATGTGCATAATTTTTCTAAATTTTAATTAAATAAAATAATCCCAAATTATTAATATTATAGATTAAATTAATATATTATATATCAATAAGTTTTAATGTGTTTTCATTCATTTATAATAGATATACATATAGTTTATATAAAATGATTTTGTTCTTAAAAACATATACTTTGTGAAAGACCGCTTTTTCTTCACTCTTTGATTTTTTATATATAATTATTTCCAATTTAATAAAATTTATTTGAAAAAATAAAATTTATTTTTTAATTCATCATTTAAATATTATATTTGGGTTAATTTTTTCTATTTTTCGGAAAAAATATTTTCTTTTGATGAATAATGAAAAATACTGAATTTTTATTAAAAAATGCCTATTTTTAAAAATATTTATAAAGTAAAAATATATTTTATATTGTTTTTAAAGAAATATTATTTCACTTATATATATAAATAATGTTTTTTTCATTGGAATAAATCTAATAATAATGTAGGATATAAAAACATTGTAAGATTTTGACCGTTTTCTCTTTGAAAACAATCTTCCTCATCTCCTCTATGGGATTAATTTATTTTAAAAAATTTCGCTTTTACAAATTTAATTTGAAAAAAATTAATTCCAAAATGGAATCATGCTAACTAATATTGTATAATATGTAAAAATAAAATATTTTACCAAAATTATAAATGAAATTTTTAAATATTATTTTTCAAACATAAGGTAAAAATGGGTTGACTGGGGGTTAATAAAACAATATATGGATTTAAATTTCCATAAAACGTGAATAATTAATAATTAATGGAAATATATAACCCTATAAGGTAATATTATTAATAATAATATATTTTGGTTCATTGTTTCCAATTAGAAACATGTGTACACTATTCTATTTTCAAAATATTACATGTATTTTTCTCACCCAACTTATAAAAGGCCAACACCTGTCCCCTATTCTTTACACCATAAATCGATTTTTTCAAAATATAATTTCATAAAACACATCCCAATATCATTTATATAATAATATAATCCTTAATTTTCTCATATATCTAACATAGGATTTCTTTCGGTGCAAACCCAATGAGGTTACATGAAGAAGAGGTACTGTTCTTCAACGACTGTTTTTGTTTTATTTATTCCTACAGCTCCATAAATTATTATTAAACCTTTATTATATGATTAAATATTTATATTAAAAATAATTTTATATGTTTATGTTGTTTTCATGACCTATAACCATCTAAAAATCAAAAAAATTGGTTACTAAATTGTTGTTTGTGTGTACATAGGACTGTCGGCTTGTAAACCGATGTCATTCATTTTCCCATTACTACCTCTCATGATTGGATAAAAATATGGATATAAAGTTTATATATGATATATATAAAATAATTATACATATTTACTCACTAAATAATATAAATTTTTTAAATTTTCCATTCAATGGGGGGATACCATAATTTTGTTTGTGTGTATTGCAGACTACTGGCTCACGAAGAGATGTGATTCATTTTCACAAATGCATTACATGGAAGATAATAAGGATTAATTTTTTAAAACCAATATTATATACATAAATTATTATGATATTAATGACATTTTTTTCATTCTTAAAAAGTGAATATATCATTTTCTTTCTTACCTTTTCTCCAGGTGAAAGATGATACCGGCGTTCGTGTAAGTGTCGACAACCGCCTTCACGATGCGATATAACTCCCTCTTTTCATCACCACACAACAAGGATGATATTTATAAGTGTATTTTAATAAATAATATCTTTATATATATATTATTATAATTATTTAAATAAAATATTTTACATACCCCTTTCTAAAATGATCGTTAAAAAATTGAAATGTTACTCATGCATACATACGAAAAACTGCCTCCTTTATCGTAACGTACTTTTTTATCAAAAAAATTATTAATTATTTTTCATAAAAGTATAATTAATGTATAAATATGATAATTATTTCATTATAAGTACTATGGATATGATGGAACCACGATCAATGTAACAGGACCAATACTAACAAATCAAGGAATATACGAAAAATCAAGCGGTTATTACCCGAAACATGACATTAACATGGAATTGTTAATAAATGGGTAATAAAAGGACCTTATTAAATCATAAATGGTATTTTATATAATTATGGTCATATAATATATGTATTATAATATATATATATATATATATATATTATAAGATGTTAGAATGACTGCGATGGATGTCAACACTTATGATAATGGATTTCTAGTTCATCTTTCATTTGTATGATAAATATGCACATTATCCACTAGTTTTTCTTTTTTGATTTATATAATTCCCCTTTGACATTATATATCATGAATATTATTCATTTAATGATATTTTATGTTTCATTTTATGTTATACTTTTTTGGGTATTGTGATTCAATATATACCCAAGCACCACGAGATTTTCGTCTCACTTTTTACTTCAATGAGACACATGCCATATTAACAGCCTCTTTATTTTATGCGTTTTATATAATTCCAATGAATGGGTTTTTGGATAAACAAATAAAATTACGGCTATTTTCATATCATATTTATTATCTCTCTTTCATGATGTTAATATTTCAAAATTTACCGAAGTGGTAAGGTATTTTGATCTCAATTTTCCTTCTTTAAGATATATGGTTTTTTATGACCATATATTAATTTTTGAGAGGTATATACATCACCTTTGGTAAGTAATATCAAGACATTATTTGTAATCATGGTATTTTATGTTGTTTTAATTACATTACTTCATTAATCTTACATTTCAACGTTACCAATAGTCGTAATGATTTTATGTCACAATCTCATCATTTATCGGGATTGATTGCAACTATACTTCTGATGATCAATAAATATGATCCATCTCTCAAGTGACTAATAAATTTTAATATATTATTAATTATTTAATGAGAACAATTTCCCCCCTTAATTTTCCCCACACCATGTACTCAAGAGTTAAAACACATTTATGTGAAATCATTTTTTAAGTCAAAAACACATTTTCCTCAAAAACCATGTTTTCAAAAAATGTTATAATTTTTTCTAAAAAAAAATTAAATGTTATTTTTACCCTTGATGGAATTTTTACCATGTTATTTGAATATAATATTTTTATCATTTTCCAAATAGTGATATTGTAAGTTTTTTAAATATGAAATGAAACATTCTTTTCAACATGCATGGAGTGATAATTATTTTCCATTGTCGTGACTATTTAATTATTTGAATCCATCAATACAGGTTTTCAAATTTATTTTGGAAATACAATTTTTACATAATATTTAGATTTTTGTTATTTTAAATAAATAATTTTATAGTAAAAAGGAATTTGAAATATATTTATATTTTAAACCCTATTTTTCAATGATAAAAGGATATCTTTCATGAGAAATTATTAATTCTTTTTAATGATTCCATTATATGTTATCAATGTTTATTTTCCAAGAAAACTATTTCCAATTTTTTTTTATTTTTTTTTAAAAAGTAATATTCAATGATAGGTATTGTCATCAAAAAGTCATCCATGTAATTTTTCATTAAAAATAATTATCTATAAAAGATGATATCCTTTGATGTTACTTACGATTTATTTTGGATACGATCCATGTATACTATAATTATTATTTATTTTATTGATTTATGTTTATTATGGAATGATGATTAAGAAAAAAAATTATTTTCCCACGGGTTATACCAAGATATAATTATTTTGAAAACCACATATTTTTTTCACGGGTTATTATATAAGGAAATGATGAAATTAATATAAAACATGTCTCTTTTTCAGAGGTTATGATATAAAGAAATATTTATGAAAACTATTTCATTTCATGTATTCTGATATTATTAATGATTTATGATCTTAAAGCATTCATACATATGATTTTCATTATATAATGGGTGTGAATATATCTCCCTCAAATAATTTTGGTAAATATTCATTTATCATTAGATAGATAAGACTGGATTGGAGAGTGAACACAGTTTAGTAATTGCCATTGTTCTTCATGATGGACTTTGGGATGAACATTGGAAATTATTATGGCTTGAGGAATGGACCCACTCCACTATCGTAGCCGTGGAATTGGGACTTGACAGATATATACATGATTCAATATACCTATGTTTATGCCAAAAATACTATTTCATATACAAATATTATGCTCCCATGGATCAATTTCCTCAATTCTCTTATGATTAATTTTTTATGAAATGTGAATATTTAATCCATGACACAATATTATTATATTTTATATGTATGGTATGGTTTTCAAAATATGAACTCATGTTCTCAGGCTCTTATTCTTAAGTTGTGCTTACATATCTATCTTTTTTGACTGTACTCAACTACTGTGCTTTCCCTTTCTTTTGTTTCCTATCCCAAGGTTATGAAGAAAATATTTTAAGAATGATAACTAATTGACAATATATTTATGCGATACATTGAAGATATTTCATGAATTATATAGTTTGTGTCCGAAGATTCCAAAGACATTAAACTATTATGGTCCCCAAGCTTGTGTTCATGTAATATATTGAATATTCATCTAAAAAGATGTAATATTCATATATGATAACCCATGGTTGCAATAATAATAAAGGCAACTGATATTTCACCAAATAAACTCACTTTAATATATAAAAGTGTCTTCTCATCAATTAAATAAATTTCCATTATTACCAAAATAAACATGCCCAAGCCTTTGAGGGATACTCAGGAAGACATGATTACTCACCTTGAACAATAAAAATAACCATCAATGATCCCCGTATGATTTATGATAACTATACTCCATCTCCAATCTCATTCAGATTAATTGAATCTTCTCTACTATCTCTTACACACTGTTAGGTCCATCTAGTTAAGTATCACCTATTTCCTCCCATCAAATTGAAAAACGATAAGGATTCATATACAATGCTTCAAAATGATCCATGTGTATCGATTCCCCATAAATAACATTTTATGAGAGATATATTAATTATATGTGCTCCTACCATGAGCCAAAAAATCCATTACCCAAGCACTAACCATGTCCTCCTACATTTGAACTGGCCTTTCAGATTTTCCATTTGATTGATGATGATACACTATTCTCATAGTAATTTAATTCCCAAGGTATATCTCTAAGGATTTTTAAAAACAAGATATAATCCTGGGGCCTCTATCTAATACAACCAACATTGGAATGTCATTCATCTTTATAACATAAAATATATATATATATATATTGTATTATTATCTACCATATGAGATTTACAAATAGGGAATAAATGATACAACTTCATGAGTTGATCCATAATTACCCATATGGAATCATGTTTACTAAACATCATTGGTAATCCTTTCACAATATCTATGGTTATCTACTCCCTCTTCTATATGGGAATATGTAAATACCGCACCATGCCTACCAGTCTTTTTTTCTCTTCCCTAACCTACTGGAATGTGAGGCATCTCGAAACATACTTTTCCACTTCCATTTTCATTCCAACCCACTAAAACTATTATCTATCACTCTGTATATTTTTTTTAATTCCTAGATAAAGAGTCCTTTTTGAAGTGTTAAGAATTAATAATTTATTCTGGATGAACCAACAGTAACATGATTCAATCTATAAACTGAAAAACCAAAATCACATCTATATTATATCCATAAATAGTATCCTCACCACTGATTATTTCCCTAATGGTAACATATTTAAGATCATATATCTATGTTTTTTCACATGATAAAAAAATTAGTAAAAAAAACTGGGAAGAAAGCCGCAACATTAACCTAGTTGGTATAAGACCGGTGCATGTCTATTATATCCAACATCTATTTCCACTGTTTCAATGATTATTTATAAAATTTATTTAATGTGTTCCTACTTAATTCATCCCCCACAAATTTTCATTTAACCATTGTATACATGAAGTGGATGTCGAACATTTGAAGGAATTTGACCCATTTTATTTTCTGTATATTCAATTATCTTTGTGGTAAAATGTATTTGAAGAACTTATTGTTTGTAAACACTATGAATTTCTCAATGAAAATATAATTACTCTAAGTATTCAAATAATTGAATATAATAAAGAATTATAAATCATGTGCTAGGTAGTTCTTCTCATGAGACCATAATGGTTGTGAACCATAAAAAACAACTAGATCTCCTTACTTGAAAACAAATCCCAACCCCAATCCAGATGACTCACAAAAGACTACACAGCCCCATCGAAACTATGGAAATGATAGAATGGGTGTCGATGTATTCCTAACCTTAAACACTTGAATGATTTTATTACATTTTTTCATTTCATGAATAATGAATGTATATCCTCATGAAAGCATCCATCGGTGATTCCAGACATGAAATTCTACATAAAAAAATGGCCATAGTAACCCACAAAGATGGGGAAACTACATATATCAAAGACACTATTTGGTGGTTTCCAAGAGATAATTTATTCTATCATTTATGGATCTATTGAAATGAATATTTCAAAGATGAAATATAAAAATACACATAGCTATTTTATCCAGATATAACACTCTGATAACTTTTTATACAGATGATGGTTCTATAATATAAAAAACACTATATCCATGTGATTTTCATGAACTAACATTGTCTTAGAATACAACTTTGTATCATACTAAAAAACACTAGAAAGGAATCCAAATACCCTTGAAATATATCGTTCATCAATTACATAATGATGGATAGTGCATTCACAATATCAAAAGGGATAATAAAAAACTCAATGGTCATATCTAGTTATAAAATTTGTATTTCAATTATCCACCTTCTAAACTCACTTTTGGTGATTTCCAAAATGTATGTAAATTTTAGAGAAGCCCACAGATTCCCTAAATCTATAAAAAAATAATATTAATTCTAATAGGAGGATACTAATTTTTTATTAACACATGGTAAATTATCTAATAATATACTCAAACCCTAGGAGTTTTATTCACCTTATTCCTAGTAAAATTAATGTTTTCCATGGAGATGTACTCTATCGGATGAACCCTTTTAATTTTAAATTTTCAAACTAATACCTCAATTTCCTCAACTATATTGTTCTATCCAATAATACCAAATTGAAATTTTATTAGTCCCCTATAGAAGATCAATTGTAATCTATACTTATCATTTGGGTGTAAACCATGATAAATTGTTAGAAAAAAATCAAGAAAAAGGTCATCTATAGTCAGAAAATCTATATTTACATTCTCATTTCATTCTAAAAAATATAGTACTAACTAGAAAGAGATAGTTCCATCCACCAATACCAAGTTTCCTTCTCCACTTGTATCCACTACCCAATCTTCTTTAATGAGATTTATAACATCCTTCGAAAATTTAAAATGGACCCGCCATTCAGAAAAAAAAATAATCTCTTCAAAGTTCATCATCCATTCCTTTCAAATAATTAGTCAAGGAATTCAACCTCTTCCATTAGGAAATTTCATACCAACTCCATCTCATTGATTTTTAATGATCATTTTCCACATTTCAAATCTCAACACTATTGTTTTCTTAATGGTGTTTTGAGATTCCAAATGGAAGGCGTTGTATCAACATGTAGACCTATCAAATCAGTTATACGAGAAGAAATAATTGATTGGGATGCACTAGTATCAAAAAATCATACATATGTGTATAATTCAAAAGATTTATACCTCTCAATGTCAATGGTTTTGATTGGTCATCCATTATCACATTCTAAGCTCCATACATTGTCATACTTGGTGCATTATAATATTTGTTACCATATTGAGATTTCATATATTGAGAAGTGATGGTGTTCCTAGAATCTCAATGTCATACATTGTTCTATAGAAGAGATATATTCTTCCACACATGTCACATCAAATAATATGCTACTTGAGAAGTATTAGATGTGTCTCTAAAACCCGACCCTAGATCACTATGAAAATAGTGCTCAAGATGTCCAATATGGTTGCAATTGTGAAATGTTCTATGTTTTTCATATAATAACTCATTATATTCTCAAAATAACAAAAATGTAATCTTCTATTTTTACTCTTTGGTTGAGGTGCAAAGGTGGACAATTATGTGGTTTGATTCTAGGATATATCACCCCCTTGAGAATAGGAGTCCCTTTATTTATTGATTCTAGTATTAAACATCCCACAAATTTTTATAGTAATAAACATTCTTTCTCTAACCACATTTTCTAAGATGTCTCTTTCTACAAACATCACTCTATTGACCAAATATGTATAATATTTAATCTAGTGGATTAAAATATTTGAACAAATTTATAGTTTCAACCTTGACTCAAGAAATTATTACATCAAGGATTCACTTGCGTCATCATCTAGTTCAAATCAAACTAGATTAATAAAATTTCCATAAACTTTTTTATAGAGAGATTTTCTTACTTCAAGATCAATAAGTATAGTGTTCTAGAAATCCTATACAGATGAACATATAATTGTTTTTTGAAAATTTATTAATAATCATCCCCTTTCATACCTTCATCCAATTTTGGCTGAACTTCTAAATCCCACCCCTAGCCTGCCAGATTCACTAGCTTATAAGATAATAACTGAACATTCAACCCTATAGGTGTCCCATGGGAATCAAATTTTCTATCCATCCAATTCAAACATTCTACGACGTTTTTTAGTTCACAATTACCCAGAATGGTGGGAAAATGTTATAATGGCCTGGACCTCTTTGATCCTTTGCGTTGTGAAAATGTGGTGTTTGAGGTGTTCCAGGAGGTGAAGCTGACTTATCCCCAACAATTTTCAAAATTTCTAATTCTGTGAACAGTTCTATCATTGAACAGTTCTATTGGAAACCACTAACAGTAACCTCTCATACCTTTTCCAAATTTCCAATTATGTGAACAGTTCCATCAGTGAATAGTTCTATCGGTAACCTTTTACAGTAACCTCTCTTTACTTTTCCAAATTTCTAATTCTATGAAGAGTTCCCTCAGTGAATAATTCTATCAGTAACCTCTAATGGTAACCTCTCTTTCCTTTGACAAATTTTCAATTCTGTGAGCAGTTCCATTGATGAACAGTGTTCTAACGGGGAGGTTCGTGAATAGTGTTCTAATGGTGAGGTTTATGAATAGTGTTCTATTGATGAGGATCATGAACATTGTTCTATTAGTGAGGTTCATGAAAAGTGTCTATCGGTGAGGTTCATGAACATTGTTCTAATAGTGAGGTTCATGAATAGTGTTCTAACTGTGAGGTTCATGAACAGTGTTTTAGTGGTGAGGTTCATGAACTGTGTTGTATAGGTGAGTTTCTAACGGTGAGGTTCATGAACAGTGTTTTAACGGTTAGGTTCATGAATAGTGTTCTAATGGTGAGGTTCATGAATAGTGTTCTATCAGTGAGGTTCTAATGATGAGGTTCGTGAACAGTGTTCTAATGGTGAGTTTCATGAACAATGTTCTATCGGTGAGGTTCATGAACAATGTTCTAACGGTGAGGTTCGTGAATAGTGTTATAATGGTGAGGTTCATGAACAGTGTTCTATTAGTGAGGTTCTAACAATGAGGTTCATGAACAATGTTCTAATGGTGAGATTCATGAACAATGTTCTATCGGTGAGGTTCATGAACAGTGTTCTAACGGCGAGGTTTATGAATAGTGCTTCCAACTTCCTACAGTTTCACCCCTTTAGCATTTTCCTTTGACGTGAAATGCATTTAAAGCCTCATTTTAAGGACTCTAAGGCCAATTCAGAGTCCACAACTCCTATATTAATTATTCCTATGCCTCAGGATGCTTTTACATGGTCAAACCGCATGGTTTAATGTGATCCTATTTTAATGGGAAATTAAGCATTTCTTAAACCGTCTCCCATTTAAATCTTCTAAAGGGAAGGGATATCTTCCTCCCTATTTATTTCTCCTTATTCTCATGTTTGAGATGCCCGAACATCCCATTCCTTCTCAAAGTAGTTTCACAGTCAAACATTCCTCCTCAGATTGGTTTATCTAGGTTTTGATGCAACCAAGCAGTATCGTTCTATCTCAGATAAAAGGTACATGTTATCTTAGTTCTTTTTGGGTTCATCTTCTCATGTTTATCCTTTCCATATTATAGCATGAAATATCCATACTTCTAATAGAGTTTTCTTGGGTCTTTGTTGGTGTTTTCATACCATGGAATCCTCGGGTGGATGCAGTTTTCACAAGAGGAGGATCATGATCTATTGTGTAGATAAAGAACATCAAGAACTGTTTGAGGTAGGGGATTCGTTGCTTCTCTCTTATTTTATGTGTAACTCTATCGTCAGAATGTTTTCTCCCACTGTATGACAATGGAATTGACATAATAAATATTTGAACCAGATAAATAAATTGATATCAATTGTATGCTATATCCCCTTGTGTTTCTAGATAGTATGATATCTATGCTTACTTTTATTAGATATTTGTTCATTATGGAAATCAGTAAAGAACATAAACTGGGATTAATTGATAATTGTTTGGATAATGATAAAGGGGCATGTAAATAAATCAGGTTCTTGTTGTAATTTGATGTTAGTCAAATTGGCTCAGTAATCATGTTTAATTATTTGTAATAGCTTACTGATTAGGTTTCCCGAATTTGGAACCTACGAATAGTAAATCTATTAATTGTAGATGAATTAAAGAACTTATTGTTTGATAATTCCTTAAAGGGTTCTGAGTTACCCTCTTGATTTTTAAAAGGCCAAGAGCCAAATTGATGTAATGTTTATTTTCCTACTGCTTGTGCAGTGATGTCATCCTAGATGGCCGTTGTGATATGTGGGGGCATGGAGGCTTTTTGTTGTGTCAGAAGGTAATGCCTAGAGTGGAAAGATGCATCTGTTTATGCATGAGGGTGTTTGGGAGGACACTGGGGATGATGGATTGGGATGGATGTGATTGTTGGATACATGCAGATTCTTATCGGTTGATTATCTGATTTACTTTTCCCCACTATTCAAGGCATATGGTCTTACTTACCCTTCTTCCCAAAGAGGAAAAGACACATGGGGTATGCCACATGATTTCCGTGTTTAGCTTCGTAAGGGAGGATGGATCTATTCTCTTTCTATAAGTGGAAAAGACTCGACAGGTAGTACATCTACTCATCGTGTTGAGCCCCCATTGTGTTTAGTATCATAGATTATTTTTCTAGAATGCCTACAAATATGAGAAGGTAATTTTGTAATGAATAAATGAATAATTGGTGTTAGCCCATGGGGTTGGAGTTGCTGGAACATAATGATGAGGTTTTAATTTTGAAGGAACATTGGACTTTGGGTGGGATGCTAATGAAATTTAATGTGTAATTGTTCATGGTTATTTAATATTTAAAGAATTAATTAATGTAATGTGGAACTGATAAAAAGGGAATAATGTAATCTTATAATGATCTTTAAATGGTTGTGTGCTTATATGATACCTAGTCATAGAAGTAGCATCTTGGAGTCTGAGAGACGTATGATGCAGTTGTGTCTATGACTAGGTTATGCCCATAGTTTGGTTGTGAGATATAGTATATCCTACAATTTTTGTGTTTCTATACGCTACTACACCCTATCTTTAAGGGAAACTGATACCCCGGTGATTCTGAGCCCTGGGGGGGTGTTTTCCCCAACATTCCCATGGGAGGATGGATGGCTGACTACCCCATTTGGCCTCGTACTCTTCTCTTGGTAGTTACTTGTGCTGGCAGGCACATTGGTTATTTTTTCCCATATATGTGTGTAGAGGGATGTAATGGCTTTTGTTTATTAACACACATATATTCTGGATATAGTTTTTCTATGGAATACTATTGGTGTAATGTGTATAGGCTATGACGGATTGATGATCCTTACTAAGTTTATGGGCTGTACTGGCTTGAGGAATAATACACGATGTGTGATATACATTATGCGAGCTGTGGTGGATCCTGGAAACTACTTGGTTACTTTGGTTTGTGGACATGGTGGTTTTGTTTCACGAGGTGCATATTGTGGTGCTTTTCCCAGGTGTCTGTGAGAAAGCCTTTTTTGGAGATAGATGCTTAGGATGTACAACGTTAGGGCCAAATGAAAAAATAGTGGGGAAGTATTATCTAGGTACCCTTGATAGTATTTATTATATGATATATTCTTCTATGCGTTACTTGGTGAGAGTAGCCATAGTTTGGATGGGAACTTAGTATACCTTTTTAGGTGATGAGTTAGTTTCACTTATTGTTCACTATGCTTTAGTATGATTTCTTTATATTTGCATGAGACACTTTAGGGAGGATCCTACTGATTATACTATTATACTCACCCTATGTATATAAAAAAAAATTTAGGTCACTTGGAGCAGGTTGGAGATCAGGCTAGTTACTACTATCTTGGGGATACAGGAGCTATTCGGGCTTGTGGTTGCTGCTATTTTACTTTCTTTTGGGAAATTTCATTTTTCCCCTCCCAGTTGTAGTACATTTTCATGACATTACATATGTTAACTTGGGTTTTATTTTATATTTTTGTTCTGAGTGGTCATTGTTTGGGGTCTATCGTATCTCTCTCTTCTTCATGTGTTCTCTTAGAGGGTAATGCCTCCCATTTGTGTGTTTACTATACCCTCGGTGCCAGTCGCTAACCCGAGGCCTACTGGCGGCATGAGTCTAGGTTCATTATCTCCCTTCTCAAAATTTTCGGCCCCGGAGGGGTACACTTTGTGGGGAGGGGGTCGTGGGAGAGTGGTATCAGAGGTCAGGTTGAGGAATTGGATGGAGATTGGTGTTAGGCACAAGAAAGGTTTCATGGGTTGGTAGGGAAACAATGTAATTCATTTTTATCATGTGAATTAAACACAGAAGACGGGCTGAGACATAGGCGTTTAGGGCCCCCTATGATATGATATATGGACCATTATATTTACAATGGCTACTAAACAAGGTGACATTATTTGCAGGGTAGATAACTAGGAAAGGATCATGCAACCTTCCTATTTGTGATTGTGTTTGAATGGGTAGACCATGGGATAGGTTAATCTAAAATCAATGAAAGAAAAAAATTAATTAATTAATGTTGATTCTTCCATATTCTAGGTTTAGGAACTCTAACAGTTTGTTATTTTAAAAGTATGGATCCAGGTCGATGTGCTCATCAGGTTTGGAAGAAAATGTCCAGCATGTTATCCCAGCAGATCACTGTAGGGTAGAGTTTGACGATGATGACATTTGGAGGAAGACACTTTGAGAGTTTCAGCATGAGTGTCGGTTGAAGTATGAGGGTACCATTTCAGATGCAGTCAGGAAAGACTCTTTAGAGGAGGTCAAGATCAGATTCATCTCGATCCATGCTCATATGGAGAACTGGGTGTCCTTCGTTGTGAGGGTAGATGGGGCTGGCAGAGGACAGCCCCATGATTCTCCCTATCCTCATAGAGCATAGCGCAGCCATGATGGTGGTCTACATTAGGGTCAGAGAGGTTTTGGAGTAGGTCATGGTCATCTTCATGCTCTAGCATTGCCAGCTCCAGGTGATCCAGATGTCGTTCGAGGTACCCATTTCTTTTTTTCCCTACCTTGGTGTATGCCTTGTTTGATTCAATAGTGACACACTCCTTTATATCACTTACCCTTTTCCATGCTTTGGGACATAAGGTAGAGAGGCTTCCAGTGCCCTTGGCATTGACTGCGCCAGTTGGAGGTCGAGCTGACTTCTTTGAAGTATGTAGAGACTATGAGCTACTGTTGGGGAAACACTGCTCTTGGGGAGATTTCCTATGTTTACGAATACAACTATATGATTTCATCCATGGCATGGATTGGTTGTTTCGGTGAAGACTATCATTAATTTCTTTAGGAAGAAGTTCGTTTTCATTGGTGCGGATGGAGATCCAGTGGTGTTTTTTAGTGAGAGAGATCCTCAGATGGGTCATAGGCGCATTCCATCCTTATCAACCATGATGATTGAGATGATGTTGAATTAATCAGAGGTTCAAGAGTTGGCGTTTCCTATGGTCATAGAGGAGTACCCTGATGTCTTTCCAGAAGAGGTTGTAGCATTACCCCCTAGACGAGAGATCGAGTTTGGGATTGAGCTACATCCAGGAGCATCTCCTATCTCTATGTCTCCATATAGGATGGCCCCTTTTGAGTTACGAGAGCTATGTATACAACTTGATGGTCTGTTACAGTGCAGTTTTGTTCAGCCAAGTGTGTCACCGTGGGGTGCACCAGTTTTGTTTATGAAGAAGGTTGACAGTAGTTTGTGGTTGTGTGTTGATTATCATCTCTTAAACAAAGTGATAATAATGAATCATTATCCTCTTCCACAGATTGATGATTTATTCGATCAACTGAAGGGTCCAAGTTGGTTCTCAAATATTGACTTGAGGTGAGGATTTCATCAGATGCATGTGAAGGATGAGGATATCCTGAATACTTTTTTCCCATGTCATCATGGGCATTTTGAGTTCGTTGTAATGTCGTTTCATGAGACGAATGCTCTAGCTATATTCAAGGGATTGATGAATTTTGTGTTCCGTGAGTTCCAGGAAAACATCATGGTAGTTTTCATCGATGACATCCTTGTGTACTCAACATTTGGGGAGGATCATGAAGAGCATCTACAAGCCATTTTGGGAGTTCTTCATCAACATTATCTTTTTGGGAGGTTGTCGAAGTGTGAGTTTGGGCTCAAGAAGTCTGTTTCTTGGGGAATGTTGCATCCTAAAAGAGAGTAGTTGTGGATCTATCGAAGATAGAATAAGTTGTGTGTTGGGAAGCCCAAAAGACAGTGTCATAGATATGAAGATTCCTTGGTCTCACAGGCTACTACAGGTGGTTCGTAGACAATTTATCATGAGTTGCGACTACTCTGACAGCTTTGACCAAGATGGATCAGACATTCATATGGACTGATTATTTTTAGGAAACTTTCAAGTATTTAAAGGAGAAGTTTGTAAGTTCTTCAATTCTTTGTCTTCCAGCTGATGTAGTTTAGTTTGATGTTTTCTACGATGCTTCACATATTGGGTTATGCTATGTTCTCATGCAGCAGAGTTCAGTTGTTTCTTATGGGTCATGGCAGTTGCATCCCCATGAAGATAACTATTCCACCCATGATCTTGAGTTGTCAGCCGTGGTGTTTTCTATGATGTTGTGGAGACATTACCTAATTGGTGGGTGCTTTGTGGTTTTCACCAATCTTAAGAGTTTTTTGTATTTTTTCTCCCAGCGTGACTTGAACTTATGACATCATTGGTGGATGTAGTTCTTACTGGAATACGACTTCAAAATATCGTATACACCTGGAAAAGGGAATGTTATAGCTGATGCGCTGAGCCAAAAGTCGCCTAGTGATACTGTGAGTGAATGCGGTGATTTCTGAAGAGTAATGGAAGAACTGTCCACATTACATCTTGATATGGGAGATGTTGGGGGTAGAGGTTGTCATTTTCAGATAACGGTACAGTCATCCCTAATGCAGAAGGTGGAAGAGTACCAGTTGGGGGATCTAGAGGTGTTGGTCTTGAGAGTCCGAGTTTTTTGTGGTGAGGCCCTTGATGGTTGGATTGAGGATGAAAAAAACCAAGTATTGTATCATGGGAAGGATTTTTGTTCCCTTTACGATGTGTGAGATGGTTCTCAAAGATTTTTGTTGTTCTCATTTTGCGGTGCATCCAGGCGTGAAAAAGATGGACCAAGCCTTGAGGAGTCAGTTTTGGTGGCCTAGACTGAAGTGTGCAGTTGCAGAGTTTGTGTCTCGATGTTTGGTCTGCTTGAAGGTGAAGGTCGAACACCCTATCCCTAGTGGTCTACTCCATCCATTAGAGATGCCTTAGTGGAAGTGAGAGGACATCTCAATGGACATTGTTACTGGATTACCTCGAGCTCCGGTAGGACATGAAACTATTTGGGTGGTAGTGGATCGTTTATCAAAATCGGCCCATGTCATAGCGATCAAGGAGTTGAGCTTAGTGGATGTTTTGTCAAGGAAGTATCTATAAGAGGTGGTGAGACTTAATGGAGTCCCAAGGAAGATCACTTCTGATCGAGATCCTCATTTTACGTCGAGTTTTTGGAGGGGTCTCCAACATGCATTCAGTTCTCAACTATGCCTTAGCACTGCTTTTCATCCTCAAACGAATGGTCAGACAGAGTGAAATATCCAGACTCTAGAATACATGTTACTCTCTTGTGTTCTTGATTTTGGAGGTTCATGGATGAGGCACTTACCCTTGGAGGAGTTTTCTTACAATAATATTTTTCACTCCCCCGTCGGTATGGCACCGTTTGAAGCCTTGTATTGTCAGCCTTGCCGTTATCTGTTGTGATGGACTGGGGGTGGAGAGTTATGAATTCTCATACTAGAACTAGTGAAGAATACAACAGAGATGGTTCAAGTGATTCGTGAGAGGATGGAGACAGTGAAAGATTTTCAGAAATCATATGTTTATCAAAGAAGTAGAACCTTAGGGTTTAATATAGAGGATCATGTGTTTCTGAAGGTGAGTCCCCATCGTGGGAAGCAAATGTTTGGTCATGAGAGTAAGCTTTCTCCCCAGTTTGTTGGGCCTTTTGAGGTGTTATCTCGTGTTAGAGCTGTGGCGTATCAAGTAACACTTCCCCCATAGATGAGTTAGATACATGATGTTTTCCATATATCACAACTCCATCATTATCATCATGATGAATCTCACATCATCAATTGGGGAGAGATTGATGTTGATGATGATGCGACCATTGAGGAGAGACCTGTGAAGATCCAAGACCGCAAGGAGAAGGTGGTGTGCAGGAGTTATATTCCCTTGGTTCGTGTCTTGTGGCGACATGGTGGTATGGAGGAGAGTACCTAGGAATGTGGGTCACATATACATGCTCAGTACCCAATGTTTTATGATGTTTAACTCTTTTCATGTAACGATGTCCCCTTTGTGGTTAGACCTTTCATGTTTTATTTTGGAATTTCTTTTGTTTATTTTGGGGCTATCTCTCTTTTGAGAGTTATCTCAGTGGGTGGTTTTTCAGACCCCGTTTCTTTTTCATTAGGTGGGGTTTTAATTCTCGAGTACGAGAATGTTTTGAGAGGTATCCTATCTAATTCCCCGAACCTCTTTGGTCCATTACATTGTGAAAATGTGGTGTTTGAGGTGTTCTGGGAGGTCAAGGTGAGTTATCCCCAACACATTTCCAAATTGCCAATTATGTGAACAGTTCTGTCAGTGAAAAGGTCTATCGGTAACCTCTAAAAGTAACCTCTCTTTCCTTCTCCAAATTTCAATTTCTGTGAATAGTTCCATCAGTGAAAAGTTCTATCGGTAACCCCTAATGGTATCCTCTCTTTCCTTTTCCAAATTTCCCATTCTGTGAATAGTTTCATTAGTGAACAGTTCTATCAGTAACCTCTAATGTTATCCTCTCTTTCTAATGACAAATTTCCAATTCTGTGAACAAATCAATCGGTGAACAGTGTTCTAACGGTGATTTTCTTGAATAGTGTTCTAATGGTGAGGTTCATGAATAGTTTTCTATTGGTGAGGTTCATGAACAATGTTTTATAGGTGAGGTTCACGAACAACGTTCTATCTGTGAGGTTCTAACAGCGAGGTTCATGAAGAGTTTTCTAATGGTGAGGCTCATGAACAGTGTTCTATCAGTGAGGTTCATGAACAGTGTTCTATCGGTGAGGTTCTAATGGTCAGTTTCATGAACAGTGTTCTAACTGTGAGGTTCGTGAACCATGTTATAATGGTGAGGTTCCTAAACAGTGTTCTATCGACGAGGTTCATGAACAATGTTCTATTGATGAGCTTCTAATGGTAAGGTTCATGAATAGTGTTATAACGGTGAGGTTCATAAAAAATGTTCTAATAGTGAGTTTCATGAATAGTGTTCTATCAGTGAGGTTCATGAATAATGTTATATTGGTGAGGTTCTAATGGAGAGGTTCATGAACAGTGTTCTAACGGTGAGTTTCATGAACAGTGTTTCCATCTTCCAACAGTTTCACCCCTTTAGCATTTTACTTTAACATAAAATGCATTTAATGCCTCATTTTAAGGACTCAAAGGTCGACTCAAAGGCCATAACTTCTATATTAATTATTCCTATGGGTCGGGAAGTTTTTACACGGTCAAACCACATGGTTTAATGTGATCCTCTTTTAATGTGAATTTAAGTGTATCTTAAACCATCGCCTTGTTAAATCTTCTAAAGGGAATGGATATCATCCTCCCTATTTCTTTCTCCTTGTTCTTGGTTGTGAGAAGCTCGAACATACCATTCCTTCTTATAGTAGCTTCATAGTCAAACTTTCCTCCTCTCATTGGTTCCGCTCTTTTTTGATGCAACCAAGCAGTATTGATCAATCTTAGATATAAGGTATGTATTATCGTCATTATTTTAGGGTTTATATTCTCCTATTTATCCTTTCCATATTATGGCATGAAATATCCATACATCTAATAGAGTTTTCTTGGGTTTTGTTTGGTGCGGTCATACCATGGAATCCTCATGTGGAAGTAGTTTTTGCGAGAGGAGGATCGTAACCCGTTGTGTGGATAATTAATGTCAAGAACTGGTTGAGGTAGGGGATTCATTTCTTCTCTCATATTTTATGTGAAATTGTATCGTTAGCATGTTTTATCCCACTAGATGGAAATGGAATTGACATAATAAATATTCCAACTGGATAAATAAATTGATATCGATTGTATGTTATTGACCCTTGTTTTTCTAGATAGTGTGATATCTATGATTTCTTTGATTAGCTCTTCGTTAATGATGGAAATTGGTAAAGAATGTAAATTGGGATTAATTGATAATTATTTAGATAAAGATAAAGAGGCGTGTAAATGAATCTGGTTCTTGTTGTAATTTGATGTTAATAAAATTGGCACAGTAAGCATGATTAATTATTTGTGATAGCATATAAATTGGGTTTCCTGAATTTGGAATCTACAAATAAAAAATCTATTAATTCAAGATGGATTAAAGAACTAATGATTTGATAATTCCTTAAAGGGTTCTAAGTTGCCCTCTTTATTGTTAATGTTCCAAGAGCCCAATTGAGGTGATGTTTGTTTTCTTGCTTCTTATCCTGTGATGTGATCCTGGATGGATGTTGTGATATGTGGGGGCATGGATTCTTTTGGTTGTGGTATCAGATGACTCCTAGAGTGGCAAGATGCATCGGTTTATGCATGTGGGTGTTGGGGAGGACACCCGGGATGATGGAATGGGATGGATGTGATTGTTGGATGCTTTCTAATACTTATTGGTGGATTATTTTCTTTACTCTTTCCCCACTGTTCAAGGAACATTGTCTTACTTACCCTTCTTCCAAAAGAGGTGAAGATGAGTGGGGTATGCCACTTTCATTCCGTGTGTAGCTTTTTAATGGAGGAAGGGTCTATGCTCTTGCTATAAGAGGCAAAGACTCAACATATTGTACATCTACTAACCGTATTGATCCTCCTTGTGTTTAGTAGCATATATTGTTTTTCTAGAATTCCTGGGAATATGAGAATGTAATTCTGTAATTAATAATTGAATAAATTGTGTTAACCCATGGGTTTGGAGTTGCTGGAACATAATGATGAGGTGGTAATTTTGAAGGAACAGTGGACTTTGGGTGTGATGGATGAGCCCGTAAGGGGCGAAGCTTCGCGAGGTTTTCTCTCCCGTCGCCGCCTCCTGGTTTCGCCCTGATCTGGCCCCGTCGGCGCCCCCTTTGCTTGTTGTACATGGCGGGGGTTCTCTTGTCTCGGTCGTCTCTCACGGTGTGCTTGATTCAGCCTTTCATGGCGGTGCATTCGTCCAGAGACCGAGTCCCAGTTTCCGCGGGTGAGGGAACCATTCGGTATCGTCTGCAAGCAATAGGTGGTCGGGCGCGGTCTTCACGGGTCTCCTGGTTGGTGGCGATGGATTTTGGTTCTAGATCTAGGTTTTTGGTGGCTTTGAGCTGCTGTTTTGGAGGTGAATCGGCTGGTTGCGTTCCGCCGTTGAGGCTACTATGGAGGCAGGGACGTTCTCCTGTTTTCCTGTTCAGTTTGAATTTCTGTGTGTTTTGTTGTTTTATCGCGAAGGTTCTGCGATCTTTTCTGTTCCGCGAGATGGGGGTGAAGGATTTAGGCCTCTTCTCTGTTATCGCGATGATTCGGGTGATGTTGCTGGTGCTCTGGTGTCGGGTTGTTTTCCCGAAGGTGATTTCTTTGACTGCGGCGAAGCTCGCCAGTGTAGGCGATGACGGTGGCTGGTGGAGACGTCGGCGGTCGCCGGTGAACGACGGTGGTCGGTCTGGCGTGACCTGCCGGCGACATGATGGGGCGTGTTTCGAGGCGTCTGCGCGGAGTCTGACACGTGATGATGGATCGTGGCACGAGGCGGGTCATGTGGCTCGTGGCTCGAGGCGACTGCGCGCGTTGAATCCTGTTTATGTTTGAATTTTGAATTTACGGGTCCCGGCAACCCTTACAAACCGGCTATCATCGGGAACCGGATAACCCTCAAACCGGCTTTTAAAAATCCAAAAAAAGTGATTTGCAGCAGTGGACTTTGGGTGTGATGCTAATTAAAATTAATGTGGAATTATTCATGGTTAATTAATGTTTAAAGAATTAATTAACAAAAAGTGGAACTGATAAAATGGGAATGAAGTAATCTAATAAATATCTTTAAATGGTTGTGTTCTTATAGGATACGAAGTCTTAGAAGTAGTAGCCCAGAGTCTGAGAGATGTTAGCTGCAGTTGTGTCTATGACTAGGTTTTTCCCATGATTTGGTTGTGAGATATAGTATATCATGTACATTTTGTGTTTCTATACACTAATCCACCCTGTTAGTAAGGGAAACTGACACCCCAGGGAGTTTAAGCCATGGGGGTTTTTCCCAACATTCCGGTGGGAGGATGGATGGATGCCTACCCCCTTTGGCCCCAATCACTTCTCATGGAAGATACTTATGCTGGTAGTAAAATTGGTTAGTTTTGTCCATATACGTTTGTAGAGGGATGTAATGGCTTGTGGTTATTCACACACATATATTCTGCATATATTTTTCTATGGACTACTATAGGTGTAACATGTTTATGCTGTGATGGCTTGAGGATCCTTACTCAGTGTTAGGGCTGTAATGGCTTGAGGTATAATACTCGACGTATGATACACATTATGCGAGTTTTGGTGGCTCCCAGAAACTACCTGGTTACATTGGTGTGTGGACATGGTGTTTTTGTTGCACGAGGTGCATATTTTGGTGCTTTTCAAAGGTGTATGTAGGAAAGACTTTTTGGAGAGAGATTATTTGGACGTACGACATTGGGGAAAAGAAGAAAAATAATGGGAAGTAGTAGCAGGGTACCCTTGATATTATTTATTATATGATATATTCTTATATGCGTTACTTGGTGAGAGTATCCATGGTGAGGCTGGGAACTTAGTATACCTGTTTAGGTGAAGAGTTAGATTCACTTGTTTTTCACTATGCATTAGCATGATTTCTTTACTTTTGTATGAGAGGATTCGGGTAGGATCCAATTGATTATACATTTATACTCACCCTATGTATATATAAACTATTTTTCAGGTCACTTGGAGCAGGTTGGAGATTAGACTGGTCACTATGATCTTGTGGTTGCAGGAGCTGTTCGGGCTTGGGGTTGCTGCTGTTTTATGTTCTTTTGGGTACTTGTAGTTTCCCCTTCTAGTTGTAGTAATTTTTCATGAAATTACATATGTTCACTTGGGTTTGCTTGTATATTTTAGTTCTGAGTTGGAGTTGGTTGGTTTCTATCTTATCTCTCTTTTCCGCATGTGTTCTCTTAGAGGGTAATGCCTCCCATTTGTGTGTTTACTATACCCTCACTACTAGTCGCCAAGCCGGGGCCTACTGGAGGCGGGACTCGGGGGTCATTATCTCCATTCACACATTGCCGGCCTAAGAGGGGTACACTTTGTGGGGAGGGGGTCATGATAGATGTACTTCTAGAACTAAACTGAATAATCCAGTTGTCTTGGTTAATAATTTTTTTCCATCTATCCATGACATAAAAATCCTAGACAATACATTGGCCCAACAATTTGTTCGCCTATAGATTAGGTGAAACCACAATCTTAGTATCCTCTTCTAATTGGTTTTATGGAAACTAATAAATACCATTTTCTATAACCAGAAGAAACACTATTTAGTTTCAATCCTAGAAAACAAAAGGCATAGAAATATCAAATTACAAATAAGTTGCACATATATTTTTTCCACAAATAATTTTTTTAATAATTTTTAAAATAACACCAATAATACTTTTAAAATCCCATTTTTTAAAAATTTTCAACAATTTTCAAAAAAAACATTCAAACATACCATTTCTAAAAATTATTAACTCGATAATGAACAATTCATTCAACTGAGAATTAATTCTATCAAATTTTTCACCAAATTATCATCATCTAAAGCCATGAGGTTGAGGTGAAAACTCACCAAAAAGTGTCTAAAAATAATCATCAACCTGAACAACCAAGTAACACGAATCTCAACATATATTTTCTAGCTAGAAATTTTTATTTTACAAATTTCATGTTCTTACATGACCGCTCTTTAATACCATCCTAAGATAGAGAAGAACATATCGAGACTGATGTTATTTCTAACTCCAGGACGAAACACAACTAATACCCAAGGATCAAACAAACAGATACAAATTGTAACATCCTCCCCCTCTCCCATTGGCATGGGAAGAGGTGATGGGTGTTACGGGTTTTAGGTGACATCCATAAGGCCCCAAAGTCTGTATATAAATTCCATGGGTGTCAAGATCATTTGTGGTGTGATTTTCTCTTTGATATATAAACATCCAAACTACAAGACAAAATCCAATCAATCCACTATATAATGCATGAGTAACAAAATAGAAAACATAAAATAACCAATAAAACTACCATATTATAGTACAAGAAGAAACCAACTAACAGAAAAAAAAGGAATCATAAGAAAAAAACCCAAAGAAACAACAGACATCATACTAGAAATTCCTAACCTACTCCAAGATATAACTGGACAAGATACACACACTATATTGGATAGTTCACTAAATAATTGAGATATATTAACTTTATGTATGTCTCAATAGATGAAATATAAAAGTACCCAACATTTCCCAAGAAGTAGGTGAGTCTAAAATCATTAAGAATCTCTCCAATTACTTCCAAACTCACACTACATGGAAAAAACTTGTTATCACATTTATATAAAATAGTTTGAAATAATTTAAAAACTTTTACATCAAAGACAAAACAATTTTACATGGATTAAAATAAAACCTATCTTATAACCTTTATAAACATCATTTTGAATACCCATTCCTTGATTCCACACAACCACACATCCACAAAATCATGCCCAATTGAAATTTTCATAATCATGAAAATTCACCAATCGATCAACAATGTCTTCATAATTTAAGCAATACTAGGTTCCCCAAGGAATTATGTGTAATGCCTTGACCCCAGTTACCCAGAGTCAGTGCACTATTTTAATACATTGAAATGATTACAAGGAATCAAGTCCTGAAAGACTGGTCATTTTAGCAGTCTTGGAAAATAGATTACATACATGAACATAACATTACATGTTAGAAAATGAAACACAACATAAATTATCCTTCAATAATTCCATTAATACCCCATATTAACCCTTCTTATCAAACATAATACAATCTTGGAATCCTGAGAAAATAATAAAAAAATAATGGGGTGATCTCAAACGCCCAGTAAGGGTAAGTAATACAATAGAAGATGACATAAACATTAGGCATGATGAATAATTTAAAACACATGCCTTTACAAATAGTAAACATTAACACTTTATGGATGGATTATGAGATGAGTAAAAAATGCCATTATAAAACATTGTCATGGCTATTCTACTAGTCGAATAACCACATGAACCATAAATAATATTTTCATAATAAGGGAATGTATAATGTAGGACATTTTGAAACATTTGTTCAATTCCTCGGCCAAGACGTCTAAAAATGATTAAGGCCTCAGCCAAAACCATATATCAAAATTTGGAAAATCCATGGAAAATTCCATGTCTGATTGTCTCATGAGACCTACCAATGCACCGAGGAGTTATAACGGGCTCCACCAATCACATACAAAGTCCAATACATTCCTCATATGAAAAGGTTAAACAAAAATTAAACATTATTATTAAAAATAGCATAAAAGTTTTCAATATTTTAACCCTAAACCATGAATGGTAAAAAATAACACATCCCCAAAAAAAATATCACTAAAAATTCCATAAAATATATAATATTTGTATTATAATAAATCAACCTCGATCAAGAATAATATTTCGTAAAGGATGTTGACATTGTTGAAAATGATCAATAAAAATCATTGAGAGAAATATCCCTTTTTAATGAAATCATTTAAAAGTTGCATAATTTATAAAGGATGTCATTTAAAATATATTTTTGAATCAAAGTGTCTCATACCACATTGAAACTTTAGAAAGGAATAAACATTTTAAAACATTTATGTCCCTATAAATAAATCCTTAAACCCATTTTGAAAACATTTACATTAATGGGAATGGTTTAGAATAATGAACATTTAAAACATTTAAAATTATGTTTTAGTAAAAATTACATTAAAAATAATCCCTTTGAAAACTATTTTATGAAACTTGGACGTGAATAATAAATATGTCCCAGTAGATACTTACATAAAAACAACCTCGAATAATAAAGAGATTGTGAAATTAACCCTTACCTTGAACTTTTACTTGGTCGAGGGTAGGTTAACCTCCTATATAATTGTGAAATTATAGTTATTAATTTATAAAATAACCATATACAATAACATGATATCATAAGGGATCTTCTAATATTGATTCTTTAATGATATTTCAGTAGTATCATCATTTTCAGGTGTTAACTGATTTATTTTCCTTTATATGATTTGTTATGCAAGTCATGTTTATTATGGATAGGATGTATCTTATTTATATCCTGAATGATATAAAGTTTTACACATTATTTTTAATCATTAAATTGAAATTATTCTTGAATGTTTATGATGGGGAATGACATCTCATCGCGTCATGGAGATGGTAAGCGGTACGTACACACGAGCGAAGATATCATTATATTGATGATAAAATTGTATGTAATTGGATAGTATATCATATATATAGATTCATTAACATGTTAATTTTCTTATTTACAATAGTTATACTCATTATTATACACATACTAATAATGAAGTGCTTGAATAACAAATTACACTATGACAAGGAGACGGTAAGCCATATGTACGCACGTATGGTGACTTTGTCATTTATAGGATGGATAGAATAGCGAATATGGTTATAACATATTTATAATAACATCAAAGTATGTATAAGGTACTTGATTTATTATTTTTTTATGGAAACTAAAAAGAAATAGGAAGTGGAAGAAAAACAAAACATGAAAGAGGGTGGTGAAATTATTACCTCTTCTTTGGGTGTTTCCTTTTGAGTTGATCAAAAGGGCTCTATAGGTTGGATTAATGATCAATGTTATTCCCCTAGGATGAAGTGAGGGAAGTTGGGAAGATATTTGGGCTGGATTTGGCCGAGCCAAATGGGTTTGTAGGTGTGATATTGAGAGATAAGGATGTGCCCTTTTATAAGAGGGGTGAGGATCACTTCAGGTTAATATTAATTTATTATAAAATAATATCAGTTTATAATGGCTCGAAATGAATTTATTTATATCCTTAGGTGGTTTTGGGTCGAAATACTCTCAACCAATAGGTTTTAGACAAGTTTTGGTTACCATTTAAACCTTATCTTTTAGATTTAACACTTAGTTAAATAGTTTGGCTTTTAATTTGTCTTCTATTATTCTTACACTATATGGTTAATAAGAATAATATAAACTTCAAAGAGAACCTCAATTGGTTAATTAATTCCATATATAATATTATTTTAGCCCTTTTTCTGAACCTTATATTTTTAGGAATATTATGTCAATCAATAATATAGTATTTGTTTTAAATATTAATTATGTCAATTATGATACTATTTGATATTTTGTTTTTGTGAAAGTCAGAAAAACCTTATCACTTAGAAAAAAAATTATATAATAAACCCTAGCATATAATATTAACCTATAAAAATTGTGTAATTCATGATAAGTCTCAATTTAATTTTTTTTGGATATTTATAATATCAATTGTTTTGATATTTCATTAATAAAGTAATTACGACATCATCATTGTGTCATAAATAAATTAAATTATATAATGTATAAAAATTATAAATAAAATACCATTTTGTAGGAAATAATTTTATCTTTATAATTAATATTTATAGGCGAATTTTTCTTATGTATAACCCTATATTAAAAATTGTTTAGTTAATAAACTTTTAATTTAACACTTTTAACTCTTCTTTAAATAAATAATAAAAAATGTCCTAATCGAATCTATGTGAACCTAAGGGATAATATTTCATTCCTAATGTTTTTTTGGGTCTAATTAAACATATTAAATAGAATTAGGGCATGTGTTAAGGTAATTAAAATATCATTTTTAGCCTTAATTACCCTATTTACTTTTAACTGTGGTAAATAAAAGTAAAATGTAACTATTCACCGAAAATTATATTCAACTTATTGATCCAAAGTTTACTTACTGATGTTAACTGTGTCTCTCATATTTTTGAAATTCAACTCTTAGAAGTATTAAAATTATGTTTTATGCAAATTTTAAAATGCTCCTAGAAGGTGGGTAAAAACGTTAAAAAGTTAAATAAATATTTTATACAACTAATTTTAGTATAAAATGACTTCAATGAATTAAATTGAACTTATACAGGTATTATATATCTATTTTGACTTGAAATATATTTAAATAAAATAAATAATAACGTAGTGTTTTTCACTATTCATAAAAAATTGAATGTTTTCAGAAAAATACAAAAAATTCCCCCCAATCTCATTTTTTTATTATTAATTCAAAATTAAATCCTATTTTACCAAATTAAAATTATATAAGTTTCATATATTAATTTAAAATTAATCCCTGTTGTCAAAACCAAAAAGTGGGTTTTTAAAAAGAAAAAACATTCAAAAGATTGACATGTGTTTATGTCAAAATTAAATGTGAAATTACTTATAATGACATAAATTGTATTTAATGATAAAAATATAATCTAATTATACTTCCCAACCATTAAAATTTATAATTTATCACTATAAATTATTGTGATTAAAAAAGTTGTTTTCAATTAAAATTTAGTATTTTTCACTATTCACCCAAATATGAAAGTTATCAAAAAAACACCAAAAAAATTTCCGAACTAGATTTTTATGTCCCTATTAAAAATAAGAAGTTTATTTTGTCAAATTGAATATATAAAAGTGTCAAATATTGAATTTAAAAACTGTTCACCATTAAAAGGTGGTAAAATTCTGTTTCATAAAAAATACTTCCTTTATCTGAAAAAAATGAATTTATTCTTATATTATGTCTAAGAAACATGAAATATGGAGGTATAAATTTATATGGAATATATATAATTCAAAATTAAAATAATACTATACATAACTACTCTTGAACTGCAAGTTTGGTAACTCATGGTGCACTCGAACTCCGTGTTGTGTGTAGTGCATGTTATTGAATTACTTTGATGAAATGGTGTACTTTGAAATATGGGGGTGTTACAATATGTCCTTTCTATAGGGTCATGTTTAATGAAAATTATCTCACACTAACCATGTATTCCAAAAATAAATTCAAATAAATTTCACAAAAATCAATTTTTTCTTTCAAACATTTCAATAGCCACTTTATATGTACCAAATAAAACCCATACATTTACAATTTCAATTTTTAAAATATCATCAATGAAGATTTTCCAGAAAACCATAAAATTTACAAAACATCTTTCAACCACCACTAATTGGGTTTTCAAAAAGAAACAAACATGGTTGTCAAAATAATTTCAATAGAAACATTTATTTCAATTATTACTTCAAGTTTTTGAAATTTGTTATCGAGAGAGATTCCACTGACCTCACAAATTGTTCTAAGAACAAATAAAAACACTATGATTCCCTAGATACAATATGAAACAACCATTAATTCCCTTAAACCGAGCATAAAACAAAAAAACTCATAAAAGAATAAGTATATTTCCATATATGATTAGAAATATGGTTTTGGGAATGGGAAGGAGAATAGATCTTGGATGAACGACCAAGAATGGAGACTTATCGAAAAATATGTATCTCAAAGGGGCATTTAATTCCCAAAAAAAGTCTCATATGAAAAATAAAATTTCCTATAAATCCTTAGGAAGAAAAGGGGTAGAGTTATCTAAGAATTACATGAGAAATATTTATTACTGGTATTATATATAATTAGATCCACTAATTTCATAGATTCAACTATATGTCGCATAGTTATGGCTCATGGTTTGGTAGATTGGGATAAAATTGTGCATATTCTACTACCTAAGGAAACCCTTAAAATAGTTGGATAAATTTTCCAAATGAACCTACAATGTTTTCCCCTCTTTCTGGACATTTACACTTTTCCTTATAAAATTTTATGGTTTTTTCTAACTTTGTGCCTCCATAGTGCCCAAAATATTCCCTTAAACAGTTCTCTATAGGTGATGTAAAGTTTTTGACTAACCATGATTAAACCATACACCAACATAAAATATTCTAAAACATTCCAAATCTTTTTGAACATCCTAAAAAATAACCCGATAATTATATATACTTAACACACATATATAATGGGTTAACTACCTAAAAACAAGGATTTTGTAATGACACATTTGGTATAACCTTGGATATACATGGTCATTACTTATTGAAATCATTTTTAGTGGCTCATAATTAATATGTGAATTAATCCAATAACATACCCCAAGATTATCTATATAAGTGTACAGTGTTAAGACAACTCGTCATTCACCATTGATGATAAAGTTAATACCAAATCCACCCCATTTAGATCTATTTCACATAAGTGTATCTTTTCCACAATCGCATCCACATGTTATTGTCTAGATAGGAATCTATTTTGTCTGAATAGAAAACACCATTCATACCCATAACATAGGATTCTCTCTTATACATAAGATTGTCCTTATGAGTTTTCCTTAATTTTTTCATCAATGATTCTGAGAAAATCACTCCTTTCTCTAATACCAAATGTGGTGACCCAAGCATTATATAAAAAAATATAACATCTTCTTATATGAATATTCAATACAAATAATTATGATCTATTCGAGAACCATAATTATTTGGTTTCATTCTTTTAATGGATACAAAGTCTACTAGTAAAAGAAATATCTACATCATCAATGATTAAGTTCTTCACAACTATCTCCCTTCATTGAAATATACTACTTAAAAACATTCCAAGACATGGGGAAATGGAATCACAAGAAAGAGTAAGATCAAATTCTTAGTAAATATAAAAAATGTAATATATCAATGAGGTATCATATATAATCATATTAGTAGATTATGAGTATGATAATATGGTCTTAACATTTAAAATCCATACCCAACAATTTATAATTCATAATCATGAGTTGTGTAATAAATCATGGATGTTCATCTAACATTAATAATATAGGTAATAAAGAACATGATCCATGAGAGCATAACATTAGCATATGATCATGTCATTAATGAGTGTAATAAACTATGACATAATCCTACTCATATAAATCTTATATCAAGGATACCCACCAATATATTGATTACATCATAATCATGAGCTAATGATTCATATACCTACATTGGTCTTAGGATAAACTCATATATACCTTTCTTTAGCATTTAATTAACCAATTGTATACCATCTTTGAAGCTTGGGATAACAACAAGGGTACCTTTATTCATATTAAATATTAATAGTTATCCAATTAATTAGAGTGATATAACGAATCCACCCATCACATAATCATAATCCATTCAAATCAATTCCATATGATCAATAAATAATTAATCACATCATAAAAGCTTAACCTAAGAATGAGAAATTCTGTTTCATAAAAATTTAATCATTAAAAACATAAACCTTATTGAGAAAGAATAAATATTGTAAAATTGGATAATGTCCTCAGTAATGAATAATAAACATAAGATGGTGTTTCTATATATGGAAATACCCTAAAAGGTTATTGGAACATTTCTTGAGGAAAATAAGATTTATATTTTGAAATCACATGTTAGAAATAAAATATTTCAAAACTATTAAAGAAATAATTTCCATTAAAAAAATCCATTGAAAATTGTAATGGATGAATAAAAATATAAAATTCATAACTGTGGGAAAACTGGTCAATTGGTGTATATTAAAAAAGAAATTCCCTAAAATATTTCAATAAAAAATCATATTTATAACATTCAAAAAAAAATACATGATTCATTTTAAAAAAAATTGAATAAATTATAAAATTACTAAAAATGAATTTATAAAATTTTTATAGAATGGTAAAAACCTTCAAGAAACCATTTTAATTAAATAATTTATGTGGAATAAAAAAAATCTCCACTGAAGAGAGAAATTAAGTTGTTTTTCCATAAAAACATTATATGAATCTCCTCCATACTTAAATTGAGTAAAATGAAGTTAAAACATGTAATATATAGCAATAAAAATTATTATAATAAAATAAATAATATTTGGGTGGTATAGAGATTAATTTCATTATCATATATTTAAGCATTAACTATTTATATAAAAAATGAGATTGTGATGTAAAATAATTCCCCCATCTATGTATTTATAAATAAGCACTATATCCTCAAATAAATTAAATTAAAATTATATTATAATTATAAAATAGAACCATATTCATATTTTTATAATCATATATGGTCTACTTATGACATTTAAACATCTATTTGTTAATAATTATTTATTAAAACCACTATTTTTTATGTGAACTCTTTCATTATTCATGTATGTTTTGGTTCAAAATTGTGGTCCTTTAAATTTTATCATAGTTAATTAATATCACTATATTAAAATTTTCATAAATATAATATTTAATCATTATATTCAATTTTAAAACTGTTTATACTATGTTTTAATGGAAAAATAATTACATAACTCTGTATAGATGGTAGTCTATATGTTCACACGAGTGATGTTTTTAACTTTTTGATGGATGGAATGAAAGCAAGTTAATTTTAATTAATCTTTTCTAAAGAATTATTATATTTTAAATATCATATATATATACACACACACACACATATTTAATCCATCATAATAACCATCCATGGAAGATGATGGTGGAAAAGGAAACATTTCACTATGTGGATGTTGTAGTCCATATTTACGCACGAGAGACACATCAATTTCTCATTTGATGAACAATAGGAAAATTGGTTATTAAATTATCAATATTACTTATCAGCATATAAATCGTTCTAGATTAATCATTTTTTATGGATAATATATTTTTACAGAATGTGGAAGAAGAAATAAAATTGAAACAGATTGGTTATGATTTATATCTATTCATTGATTGATCTCCTCTGTCTTACACCTTAAGCCTTGAAAAATTGGTATTAGAATAATACCTGAATATATAGGATAAATGAATTGAATCTTGGAAGGTTTCTTATTATGTAATGGATGATATATAAGGCTTATATTTTGGGAGTAATTATTGAGAAGAGATCTCCTTTTATATGTGTGGGGGGACACAACTAGAATTCCATAATAGATTTCAATAATATAAAATCACTTTCATGTAAAAATGGATAAAAATGAACATGAAAAAATTTATTTGAAAATATTTGTTTGAAATACTATCAAAAAATAATTATAAGTAATTTTAGGGGTAATTTTTACACTTCTCTCTCTATTTTACCCCAAGTAATCCTTTTTTAACCTAAATTGTGGAAACAAAATATTCTTATTTTTATTATTCACTTTGAAAACGATTAATATAAAAAAATTACACTATATTAATTTGGATGACTAATAATATATAATATATGTTTCTAGATTACATTTATATAAATGGAAAATTACAATTTTAAACAAGAATGTAATATGAAAAAAACCCGTTTTAGGGAATTTAATTTTTAAGCATAAAAGTAACTTTACAACATTTACATTAGTTGAAAACCCAATATAATGAATTTTGAAATATTTTATTTAATATTTAATAAAACAAATAGTTAAAATTTTAATAAATATATAATAAATTAATTTATTATGATAAAAATTCATTGTTAGTGTAAAAATAGTTTCAGAAAAATATGTTTCTAAACTCGAAAATTAACTTATAAAAAAATAAATTATAATTATAATTATATTTTATTTTATTATATTATTATTAAATAAATAGTAATTATTTTATGTGATGATATATTTCATTGCAAAATTGAATTTTTAAGTTACTTGATTTATGTAAATGGTGGGATAGTTTCATGAAAATTGGTATTTCTCCTCTATTAAATGAAAAATAAATCTTTTGAAAAGATTCAAGAAAATTATCCCAAACCTAATATTTACATACTGATTTAAAAAAGGATATTTATTTTCACAAAAAATTTAAGAAAATGGTATAAATTATTTGTAATCATTACTAAAGAAATGCAATAAAAACTTATTTTGAAAAAAAAAATATTTTTCAAGGAGAAAATGACTTTAGTAAAAATTGACTACTTATTTTTTATATATTAATAAATATAATTTAATTATTTGAGATCTTTGTGTATATTTTTCAAAAAAAAATTAATCTTTATATATTCCAATATAATTTATATGTTAAAGTTATCAAATTTAAATAACAATTTTATAGTATATCATGGTTCTATTAATGTTTGGTGGTGCATATTAACATAGAAATTGAGAATAATACTACTTTAAACAATCTTTCCAAGGTATTATATTCTCCTACAATTAATAAAATTGATTTCTATCATTTTTTATCTCTATTATGAGGTGTTATATATTTTGATATACCATTGCGGAAATCCCTTATCAGAAAGAGGGAAAATAAAACGTCATTTTATAGGGGGAAGTTGGAAACATAATGGTTACACTAAATAATACATAATCATATTACCAAATTTGAATAAAATTAGAGTTATGTGAAAATATGGTCATATAGTAGAAGTATAATTTCCAAATTGTAATATGGGGTGTCATTGACATGGAAATGAGATAATTAATGACCAAAAAATCATATATTAGTGAGGGGTGAAAATGAACATCATTTCTTCATAAATGACTATAAAACTGAGAAAATTATTTTTAATACCCATTTTCATAGGGATAATGAATTATTTTACCATGTAATTTTAGAAAATGAATATAATTTCATCCATCGATCGTGGGTTTCCATTTGTTTCCACCTCTATCCCATGTTCTAATGATGAATGTACAATATGAATTTTTCATCCCTGAAACACTAAAATACACATATAATGGTTTGTAGAATTTACAAAAAAATTCCATTTATTCCTCATATCACTATAAAATTAGTAAAAAAAATATTTAGTACATTATAAGAAAAAAATATTAATTAAATATCATTTTAAAGGATCTTTATAATGATTTTAATATTCATGCCCAATGATCTGCCAAATTTTTTCTAAAATTGATTAATTTGATAATTCCTTAATGCAACTATAACAAGTATTCAACATAGAAAAATTTATACCATTGAGTAGCCCAATTCACAAAAAATAGACCCTATAAGAGGATCATAGAAACATGAGTAACAACCACCAGATGTAGAGCTAATTGGATTGGAAATATAAGAGGGTATGGAAGCCGCCATTGGGATTAGGCACCGTGTAGCTTTGTATGGGGCAATGCTAGCCGATTGAAATGCAAGGTGGGGAGATAGGTGATCAATGATGCAGAAAGATGGGGAGGGGAAGTTCAAGTGGGCTGGGCCTACAGGTCATGTATTGGGCATGGTATCCCTCTAGGCCTTCGCGTCATGTATTGCGGGGTTGTCGGGCCTTATGCCTTGGGCCTATAGGTCATGTACGGGCTCCCCGTCAACCCTTAAAAGGGGGGATTATCCATAATAAAATATAAAAAGAAGGCCTTCGGGCCATTCGAGAAAATATGTGAATAAATTAAATTTATATTATCTTAAAACAAAATGATAACTAAAATAATAATAAAACCACAATGAAAAAATATATTCTGCCAAACTTTATCAAAATCCATTTTCCTCAAATGAAATCATAGATTAATAATTTATTTAGTAACTAAAAAAATGTTATAAACTTTATCAAAGATTACAAAAATATATTATTCATTTAAATAATAAATAATTTCGAGGTCCCCGATACTTCCCAATTCACGTTATCAATATTAATCAAATCATTATTAAAATAAATTTTATTGTATCCATATCGTGCACATGTTAATGGCTATCTACCCCTATAGTAATGTGTTTTCCAAAAATATCATCTAATAACTAAATCACTCTTTTAGGTAATCGGTAGTATTAAAACTATTATGGGAAGTTTTTAATTCAAAACTATTATAAAATATTCCTTAAATGTTTCATGATTATTATAACAAGAGTATCATTAATAAAATAGTTCTAAAAATTAATTATCAAATCGTAATATATAATTATTTCATTCATTCCACTTCAATTATTGACATATAATAGGTCGTTCCATTGTCCTGATGATAGACATGTGACTGAGGCACTAACTATGAAAATTCCCAAGATCCCTAAACATAATAAATTGTTCTATAAATGGTACCTTATGATGTATATTATTTACCTCAATTGAACTCTTCATTATTAAAAATAAATTAATTTCTCTTTGTATTTATTTGTCCACTTAAATAGTCTTTCCATTCCTTTAAGAAACTTCCATACATGATTATTCTTATCATATTAAAATGTAAGAAACTGAATTTTCAATCCTCAATGATATTCATGAAAATAAATTTTTCTCTTAATTGGTTTATTCACAAACCCATCTATGTTTTGGTTTTTAATCATATATTTAGATAGATGGGTACGAATAATAATAATATTTTATATTCCATCTCCCACAAAATTTTCTTTATTTGGAGGTAAATAATTCCATTATCAATCACATTCTTATTTTACATTTTTTCTTGTATTTTAATACATTGACTAGAGCCATAATCATAGTATTCACAATAATAATCATAGTGGTACATCAAATAATAATTAAAATCATTTATAATTTGTTTAAATAATGAAACCTTCTTTAAAATCTGGAACCTTATGTTTAACGATGATCACCCATGTTTAGTATCTATTCAAATACAACAAACTATGCTTATTAACACAATGATATCCCCCGAGGGTGTCTTGGATGCATGTAGTCTTAGGCCCACTCATCATACACTCGTGAGAATCACATTAGTACCAAATCCACCCAATTCAGTTTTGTTACCCATAGGTGCATCTTTTCAATTACTGTACCCACTTGTTAATATTTATAAAGAGTTGTTTTTTCTAGGAAACCAGACTCATTTAGTTACTATACCTTATATTTTCTCATATATAAAGGCTTATCTGAGGGGCTATCACTAAATGTTTCTCATACTAGTTTCTTAATATAACTAAATCGTTATCTCATACTAATTGAGTTTACCCAATCATCACATCGATAAATATTATAACTTATTACATTATGATTCATTAGATTTCATTATGAATAATGAAATATTTGTAAAGGTTTAGGATCATTAGAAACCAGGAATCATAAAAAATTGGTACATAAATTATCTAAATTATGTCCCCTTATCATAATTAAAATTCATACTCTTATTATACATTTCATACATGAAAAATATCTCTATGTCATAGGGAAAATAACATATAAGAACGGGTGAGATCAAATTCCCAGTAAGGATAAACAATAGAGACATCAATAAATGATCATATATAAGTGTATAATAAATATAATGGTTTGCGGACATGAGCTTAAATAATGAAATTCATATTTCAAAATTCAAAGATCATAATCATGGGCAATGTAATCAATCCTTTTAGTTTATAAGAGATAAATTATAAAGTATTCAATGAACATGAGAAATGAAAGCATAAAACTGTTATAAAATCCTATGAAAAATAGTGGTGCATAAATTGTGGTATTATCATGATCATAAAATTATTATCTCATGTCTACCCAAAAAATAAATTTATCACATCTTAGGCTTATTATAACCACTTGTGTCCTATCTTTAGGTTATATATAACCTCCAATGTACCCTATTCAGGCTGGGTCTAACCGCATGTGTACCCTTTTTTATGGTTGTGATGGCATCTTGTATACAATTTGAGCTCATAAGGTGTTAAAATTTACAAAAAATATTAGAGATATATAATGGAACCTTCCATAAAATAATCATAATCTATTCATATGTATGCCTCATAATTAGAAAAAAATTTATCACTTCATCATAACATATCCCATGGACAAGAAAATGGGTTTCATCAACATTTTTTCATTATAATCCTAAACCATCCATAGAGAGAATAAAAATTGTAAAATTAGACCATGTACCTAGTAAATTTTAATAAATATAAATAAATGATTAAAATACCTTTAGAAGATCACTAGAAAACATCTTGAGGAAATTATACTTTTTATTTTGAAATCAGCAACATAAAATATGAAAATTAGAAACAAAAAATATTATGGAAATTTTTTTTAAAGATCATTAGAAATGCTTTTAGAAATCCAAAATGAATTTTAAATTCATTAAAAATTTGAAAAATAATTCATTAATGATACGTCAAAACAAAAATTTCATTCAATTTTTCTCTAAAAAGTAAAAAAGAACCACTTTGGAAAATGAATATAATATTTCATTTAATAAATTTCATATAATGTCTAAAATGAGTATAAATGAATTTATAAAATCATTCAGGAATGTTACAATAATTATTTAAATGGGTTTATATAATATATTGATGTAGTATAAATCCATTCCCAACTGAAGAGAGAGTTAAAGTCAGCTATCCTTAAAAACATTTGTTCGGTATCTTGAGAACATAAGGAGATAAAATGAAATGAAATGATGTAATATCCAAAAATAAATATATAATATGAAAAGAAATATTATTTTGGAATGATATATCATGTAATATTATCATTTAAACTCTAATCATAAACATTCCCGTTAAAAATGAGTTTGTATGGTAAAACACATGCCTCATGTCTTACATTGTGAGCACTCTAGCTTCCTATATTAAAAATTAAAATTTATTATATAAATATTATAGAAACTTATTCATCCCTATAATACTATATATGGTTCTCTTATAACATTAAATAACCTATTTATTAAGAATTTCTATTAAATTAGTTGTTTTGGGTGTTTACTGAATCATTTATCATATATGTTTCTATTTGAAAATTATGGTTCTTCTACATTGAAAATTATTACATAATATCCAAAATATTAATAATTTAATAAGTACAATATTAAATTATTATATATACTTTTATTACCATTAATATGATATGTTGGTGAAAAATAAATTATATCACTTTGTGGACATGGTAGTCTGTATCAAAACAAAAGTGATTTATTCCACTTCTTGATGGATGAAAATAAACATGATAAATAATAATTCACCTATAAAGAATCATTATTATTTCATTAAAACCATATATATACACACACATATTAAATATATCATAATAACAAACCATGAAATATGGTGATAGGAAATGAATCATATCATTATGTATAGGTTATAATACAGACAAATGCATGAGTGACATGATTAATTCATAGTTTATAGAGAATATGATGGAAATGGTTGTGAAATAATCATATAAAATTCTAAGTATATCTGTTATATTATATAAATCATGTTTCTATTGATATAACTAGTCGAAAAAGGTGTATATAAGATCATGTGTTTTACGTGATGGTAATTTCATACGGATATTGTATTTTCAACTATTGTATGGGTCAAATATTTATCATATATTTGAAATGGTATTTTGATGATTGAAATTCCAAAAAAAGTATAGTTTTTAGTTTTGGAATGTGTCTCAAATGTGTTTCAAAGGCTCTGTGATCATATCGAGGGTTTGGGACATGAAGTCAATGTTTAAGGAAAGTGTATTCTAATATTCATGGTTAGTAATAACCATTAGGCCTAACCTAGTGGACCTGTTTTTATAAACACAAGGTCTTGTAAGGTAACACCCCCAATAATTTAGAAAGCAAAAAATATTTTTTATAGAATATATGACACACAACATGATGCCTCAACAAACAATGAAATATTATTATTTAAATATTACAGTTAGAACCATTCCATTTAATTAGATTCTATAAATATGATTTACCACCATTTTATAAATATATAAAGTACCTACCCAACATACTTTTATTGATTAGTTGGAAATCAATTTTTACCAAAGTAATTGTTTTCTTAAAAAACATGTTTTCTTCAAAAATGATTTTTTGTTTCTTTCTGTAAGAAAATATTATATTAATTTCCAGAACCATTAGCAATTTTGTTTAACAAAAATAACACCAATTTTTAAATTATCATATCAACATTATCTTAGGGAGAATATTTGGTTTTTTTCTAAAAAGAATAAATTTCTAGTGAGTAGTGAAAAATATTATTTTTTGACAACGTTATTCTTGTTTCCTGAATTTAAAAAGATAAATTTTATTTTAAAATGGGTTAAAAGTATAATTATTTATATTATATAAATAATAATCTTATTAATTTCATTGTAATATATTTTATTGATGAATAATGTTTAAAATATCTTTTTATTTAAAAATCATTTTTCTTAATTTTGCGTCTTCCAATGTAATATTAAATTAAATTATAAAAAATCTCTATTGTGAATCTGGAAAAATAGATTTGATATTTGGATTCATAGTGTCCATATTTAATTAAACAATTATTTTTTCTCATTATTAATAGTAACCATATTAAATTATATTCAATATGGTAACATTTAAATGGGTAATTAGGGTCATATAATAATATGATGTGGACTAAAAATTGCACTAAAACTTGAATTTATTCTATTTGATGAGTTTAGTTCATCAAATTCCATCTATTTTTTAGAAATATTGAATCATAGTACCATAGTTTTTTTATTTTGGCCTTTATATTATTTTATGTGATGAATATTAAAAAATTTCATTCTCTTAGTTTTACTGTCTCTAAAATATTCACATTGGGGTAGAAAGAGCCTATATTGGTTTATAAAAGTGATTTATGAAATATACATTTCTCATATTTCATTGAAATTTATTTAAATATTTTAGGGATGAAATAATTAACTTAAATTCGTTTGCATTGCTGCATAGTAATTATTCAAATAACAAAAAAAATAAAATAAATAATTTTCAAAAAATTATAATTAATATAGTTTAAATAAATATTTTATTAAAAAATATTTTTAAATAAACATAACATTTTAGTGATATATGAATTTATTATAATCAAATTACATTTATTTTATGTTTTTTTCATATACAATTTAATTAAATATTGTTAAAAATGATATTAATGATATTTTATATCAAATAATATTTAATTAAATTATTTAAAAGTGATAAATATAATTAAAAGGTATAATTAGGAATATAAAAGCTATAAAATTTCACTATGTTGAAATTTATACACCAATTCTATCCTTATAAGTTATATTATAACCCCTAGATATTAAAAATGCCATTACCACTATTAAGGTTTAAAAACAATTACCAATGTCTAAATCATAAATATATGGTTTCAAATAAAATAAAAACTGATAAAAAATTTAATTGATGATTATAAAAGAAGCATATAATTATTATCATTTAATAAATTTAATTTTTTAACCATTTCATTAGAGATAGACTCATATTATAATATAATATTTCTTGTATTTCAAAAAGTGAAAAAATTATATCTTAGAGTAAAAATTATTTTTTAAATGATTTGAAATCTATAATATTAATATCATCAACCAAAGGATTGGGATAAGTTTTAGAATGTCATCGATTGTCTTTTTTTGGTATAGTTTTCCTTTTATAGTAACAATCATGACCCTTCAAGAGTAAAAAAACATTATTATCGTGGTAATTGTCAAAAAGGGTTAATATTGGTTAAAACAAAGATATAGGGTAAAACCTATTATAATATTTCCAAGATTAAATTATTTGATTTTATTTAGGAAATTCATTATAATATAGAATAACATTTTTATTTTGGTTCATTTTGAACATGAAATTTAATATCAATTATTTTAATACTTTATGAAATTTCAGGAATACCCCTCCCCTCATTATTAAAGGGTACCCTTTCCTCTTCTCTATAGACTTAATGAACCATTTTTATAGGCCAATACATGGAGAAATTACTTCCAAACAACCATTACCATTTTATTTTGGTATTATTTGGGGAGTAATTCAATCTTTATTGGAGTTACATTTTCAAGCAATAGAGGTTATCCCAATAAGAGGTATATCTTTTGACCTACTATTTTAGTTTAATTTTTTATTATACCTAGGTAAAATATTGGTAATCCATGTTGAAATAAAAAAAATATTTTTTAGGTACTAATATGTTTTTATGTTATTTTAATAACCTATATCCATCTCCTCATCTATCAAATGGAAAATGAAACTGTTGTTCATTGGTAAAGGGGAGTATCACCTCACAAACTAATGTAATTATTTTTCCATAAATACCTCTAAAAAATTGTTGTAATGAAATATTTAATATATTAACATAATTTTAATTAAATATTTTTCAATATTTCATTTTAATATATCAAATATTTTTTTTACCATTTAAATCATTGAAAAATTGTAATGTCATTTATGCATACGTGTGGGCTACCACCTTCATGAAGTGATGTGATTCCTTTTTCATCACCCTATCAAATGGATGGCATATATAAGTTTATTTAAAAATATAAAATTATATTTTGAGATATAATTATATGTCTAGAAATATTAAATATTACTTATCATCTTATTATAATGGTGGTTTTAAATTGTAAAGGTTACCCATGTGTATATATAGCCTAACATCTCGATGATTATAATGTAGTTAATTTCTAAAAAATATACATCATTATAGATCTAAAAATGGCAATTTATGAATATAAAGGACAAATATTTCATTATTATTATTTTCTATTTGATAGAATAATGACCATGTGACTATAATTGACATACAGATGTCATTTTAGACATTTGAGCAGAATGTCCTCAGGATCACTGAAATTAATTTAATTGATTAATTAATTGAATATATCATGGTAATAAAAAAAATAAAATGAAAAATATTCATGAAAAATATCCATGATAATATAAAAATTTTACATAATTTTATTATTCATAATGATAATGAATGTGTGTGACGAGTCGAACTTGAGTTATGTGGGTTTATAACTCAATTTTCTTTCATTGGGTTAAATTACTTCTTTATTTATTGTATTATGGTAATATTATTTGTGAAATTACCAAGTTATTATTTATTTTTAGTTGAAAAAATTATTTTTATTGATTTTAATTTCATACATATAATCATTCTAATGATTAATTATCAATTCGATGATATGATATTTATAAAGGATTTTGTCTCAGTTTTCCTTCTTTGGGGCATATTTTATTATTATTCATCAAATTTTATTTTTATGGTGAATGTACTATACCTTCTGCATGCTACATCATGATTCTCATTATATTAATTATATTTAATTTTTATTTTGAAGATATTGATTCATTGATCTTAATATTTAAGTTTAAAAAAGTGGTAAGAGTTTTTTTAAAGTCACGTTAATATTATTTGTTTCCTTATGTTTATGTATATACTATGGTGATTTTATTTCCATCATAAACACAATATATTTTCCCCAAATCTGTTTATTCATGAAAATTATATGTTTCCCTTTGTTTTTCCTCTCACAAATACTGAAGTGACCAAAGGAATATTTTTATGTAAAACCAAATTTTTTCAACTCGATCAAGAATATTTACCTTTCATGTCAATTTTTTATTTAAAATATGTTCATGAATTATTTTAATATTATATAATTATTTATTTCTGTTATTTTTCCTATGATTTAATTTTGAATATTTTTTAAATTAATCTCTCATTTATTTTCGCAATGAGTTACTTTTGGAAATTTTACCAAAAATGTGAGAGGAATAATTCTATTAATATAATCAAAATAAACATAAATTATTTCCTTCATGGACACATAATTATTTTAAGATTCAATTACATGATTCAATGATTGTATTTATGGATAATTTATTTAGGAAATTTCAATAAATTTTATTTTTAAGTGAAATGTGTATTTTTGAAAAGAATGTTTTCGATGATATTATTATCATATTTATTTTTAGAAATGTCAATAAATAATTATTTTACTTATGTTATCCAAGGTATATCTTGAAATGTTACTTTAATTTTTATTTACTCTAATGGTTTATGATAATATTGATTCAAAAAATTATTAACATTTCATATTATAGTTTTTTAATATAAATGGTTAGGTTTATTATATGTTGAAATGTTATCCCACATTTAATATGATGAATGTATTGGATGTAATTTTTCATAGGAAGGGTGGATTATTTCCCCTAGATGCACTTATAGATATCATGATACAACTATTTTGGTTATTTTGAATAGGCATTACCCATGCATGCATTATTTTTTGGTATGCGACCCTAATGGGAAGTTTACAATATCTGACATTATGCATTCCATAATTATAAAATCTATTGTTGATATTGATGTTATTATTTAATTAGTTATGTTATCCTTTAACATGTTTCAATACTATGTGATTATCTAAATGGAATTATTTTCCTATATTCAATTCCTTCCATATTATTCATTTTTCATATGTTATTAATTAAATAGAATGTTTTTTATATATTTACCATTCCATTTATACTATGCCTAATTTAATTAGGAATAATTCCATTTAATTTGAAACTTACTAAGAATATGAGGTAACCCATTATTTTTCCCTTTCCTATGAAAGTGAAGTAGGATTCGGTGAAATATATCAAGTAGGAAATAATATTTTCTTGAACTATGTTTTTATATTTCCAATGTAATATTTGAATCATATATGTATCTAGTATACCATGCCTACTAAACAATTCTTTCATTTTGGATGTGATTACTTGAATCATATTTTATTTTAATTACATAAACACTAGCTTAGAACTATTAGGTTTATGGTTTTTTAGATACACCATGTGGGAAACATAAGGAAACCACATGGGTGTCTATAATAAATTCATGACATGGATCATCATTAGACCTGAGTCTAGTATACCATGCGTTGTAACCATTTTTTTGGATGGTTTTGAGATATTTTCATCCAAATTCTTGTTTCATGGCATGTAAAACCATGATACTATATCATGGATCCCATTAAAAGGGGAGAAATAACTTTATTTTCTTTACGAGCTTTAATTGGGAGATAGAATCTTGTCTTCCACACTCTCTGACACATGACCCAAAAACAACTCATATCCTTACCTTTTTCTAACCCCCACAAGTTATTATTGGTGGATATTATATTCATTTTTATATATTTTAAGGTAATCCATATCCATTTTTGAACCCCATTATTCTTGTCTACTTCTTCCTCTAATTTCTAGTTTCCTAGGGTCATGTTTTTTATTACTGATTCCATCATATCTTACTAGAATCAGATACTGGGGATGGATATTTTTCTATACATATGAACAATGTTTACCTAGATTCTGTCTATACATTTCTATGAATTTTTTCCACTTAATTTTGAATTCATGGATAAGTTATGATGCTTTGAAACATTAAATAAATTGTTTGAATGGTCTTTATCACACCGTTTAAAAGTATTTATTCCCATTTAATTGTTGAGTATGCATCAAGTGTTATTGGGGAGAATTTTATTATTGTTTTTGTGTGATGTGATCTGCCACTGAGTTTTTTCCCTATATTAATTTTTGAGTAGTTTCACTTATTTATATTTTTTTAGATTAATTAATTTATTATAATGTTATTATTTTTAATTAATTTTAGGTAAATTGATTGTTAGAGATAATACAATATGTCCTGGAGGACCATGGATGGTCCTTGGAAACCACTGCCATCCCAAAAAAATTAAATTGAAATATTATTATAATGTAATCTATTTTTTATACCTACAATGTGGTATAAATTAAATTTTTTAATAATATGTGTATTCTTAGGCTCACCCATTTGGTATATGCCTCCTATTCAAATTATTATAATTTATTATTTGATAAATTAAATTGTATAATTGAAGGATGTATACTAAGGTCTCTAATAACTATTGTGAACTGGCCAGACTTTTACCCTTGAATCACCAAGTGGCCTCAGACCCATTATGAGGTGAGGATGTACATAGTAAGACATTTATTCCATTATAAAGGCCTAGGTAGACATACCCCATATATAGAAGGAGTGGGATGAGTTGTTAAGTTGTCTTAGAGTGACCATAGAGACTAATATTTGGTCATTACCCATCTTTTGAAAGATTTGGTAGTGGAAAGATCATCTGTATAAGGAAATTTCATGGTACCATATTCATGATTCAATCGAAAGTGAAATCATGGTGCATTGGTTGTTGTCCCAAAACTATGACTCTGACTGAGAAATCCATAATGGATTCCTCTTCCATGTACTAACTGAGGGGACACCATTGGGTGTTTGTATCATTATCTGACCCTAATATTCTAAATTATGGATTTTTGTATTGGATTTTCTCTAATATATTTCTATTATATATTCATTACCTATTATTTTTGATCTACCAATGATTACTAGATGTACATCCTGGAATTCATCATATATTCCTAATGTGATTTCATTATATAGTGAGGATTCTAGAGGTACTTCATGGGATCAGCCTCATGGGACATTGTTTCTTGAATTATACTACTACTAGATGTCCCATTTTTCACTAGGATTCCTATCTGGTCAGGGATTACATAGGAAGGTGTTGAGTTCATCTACGAACACCTTTTTTTGGTGTCATCTAATCAATGTGTTACTCGACGAGATCTACATAATGAAAATCGTTATAGATAGGTAAATTTCCTACAAGAGTGGATTTTTGATGAGATCCCATATTATTTATTTTTATATCCTCAATTAATTACAAGAATAAACCCTACGGTAAGTTTGAAAAACTTTTAGAGCATTTTCCAGACATGTATGGGGATGGGCTATTGAGATAGTTATTGAATGGATACCAAATATAATATTAGACCAGGTGAGTATTCCTTGTATGTCTCCTAAGGTTCGTCCCCATTTGGGTTTATCTAAAATTTAATTCCATGATTTCCATTGAACTAGGACATAGGAATCCTTCACTGGATAAGATTTCACCTATCTTGAGTGGTATGACATCAATCCAAATGTCGTATTTATAGGAATTATAGTTGATACCTTGAATACTTCATTAAGTTTATTGGATGTGAGTGCCGGTGATCCTAGTGCTATTACTTGTATATCCCTTTGGTGATCTTTCTATATTAGAGACATTTCTAGAACTTTTAAAAGTAGGTATGGTCAATTAGGATCACATACTCAAGAATTTATAGTACTACACATAACTATTGTGGTAGAGAATATAGATCAATGCCTCATTAAAAAAGATGTAAATTTAATTTGGATCACTATCCCATGGATTGAATTTGGATTTATTTTATCAATTTATTTCTTATTATGTATCATCTAGGCTGAGAACATTGCATGGGCACACACATGTGAAAGAAGACCTTGATATGATTTTAAATATTTAGTCATTTTCATCATTTTATTATTATTTTTATTATTATTTGTCTCCTGATGAATTACTTTCATATACACTTGCTGCAATTTCTAGTATGGGACCTTAGTGTTGCATCCCAACCATGTTTTTTACTCACACCCTGCTTTGGATGTGTATCACGCTGAGGTTTTATGAGATATATTTTTTTTGTTGTATGCTACACCAAGATTAACTTTCGCTATAATTTATATGGTCAGATTATATTTTTAATTGTTATTCAAGTTTAGTTAGAATATATTTTTACCATTTAATCCAATTTTGTTCATTGGAATTAATTTCGCTTTGAAATTGGACATAAACAAGTGTCGATCTTTTGATAGTTATTGTTTCTTAAAAACACACTATTTGTTTTGATAACGAGAATTAATTTTTAAAATTAATTAATGCCAATTCTATGTTTTGAATTTGAAAAAATAGACATCATTTTTGATTTCTGAATATCAAATATAGCTTAGGCTGAATTTTTGGTATTTTTTGGAAAAACTTCAAATTTTTATGAATAGTGAAACCACTTAGTAGTAGTTAAAAAAACTGACTCTTTCATTTAAATAAAATTTTACCACTTCTGTGAATATAATTCCAAAAATACGACATACATGGTTGTTATCAAGATGTAAAATGTGGTTCAATAATATGAAAATAATTTTTGGTTAATAGAAACTTTTGACTTTTATTTACCGCGGTTAAAGGTAAATAGGGTAATTAAAGGTTAATAAATATTATAATAATTACAAATTACCTTAACACCTGTCCAAACCTTATTGGTTGAGTCATTTACTACCATGGGCATCCTTGGGTCGATTTTGGGACCCCATTAAGTCACATGGTAGTGATAATGACAATTTGTATTAATTAATTTTATGTAAAGACAAAATTGACATTAACAAAAATCATTTAGTAATTAATTTTTATAAGGGGTTATATAAATTATCGTTTCGACTATAAATATTTATTGTAAAGATAAAACTATTTCCTACATTATGGTATTTTTTTATAATTTTGAGACATCAAATAAATTAAATTATTAATGACATAATAATGATGCAGTATTTACGTCACTGATAAATGATTTAAATAAATAAGATTTTAATGACTAAAATATTATCCAAAACATGTCCAATTAGGATTGGATGATTTTATTTCGACCATTAGTCATCTTATCTTCATCTTTAATGATTTTTGGACCTTTTTAAATTGAAGATAAGTTTATAATAAAATAATATTTTCACATTTTCCAAAAGAGCCCCTCCCCCCTTATAAAAGGATACCATTTATATCCAATTCCTCACACATATAAAGCAATTTGGATGGTCCAAAATATGCCCAATTAAGCTCCCTACATCCCTATACTCCCCCTATTAGCCTTAACTTGGGCAGAAGGCACTTCAAGAAGTCCTTTTGGTTCAAACCAAAGGAAGTTACCCAAATCAAAGGTAATGTTTTCTCTTAAATTGTTTTCTTTTATTCTACTTCTCCAACCCCTAAACTCTTTTTAATCCTTACTTTTGTAACAAAACCAGTATCCTCAATATACTAGGATTTGTTTATGAAAAGGAATATAACTACACTTACAAACACCTCCACTTAATGGATGAAGAACATAAGGTTTCTGTGGATGGGAAACTAACGCATCACAAAACCATGATTATTCGATTTTCTCCTACTGCCTCTCATGGTGGCCATTATGATGGAACTGTATTTATATACGAAATATATTATGTTTAATATCTCCTTATTATTATTTACTTCCCAATTATATCAAGCCTTTATGGTTTCCATAGTGGGTAAATATGATAATCTCATTTGAGGAAGTGCGGACTACCGCCCCCTCAAAGTGGTGTGATTCATTAATGCATTATATGGGATGTATAAAGGATTGATTTAATAATATTATATATGATATTATAATGGAATTATAATATAACTATGTTTCATTATGTTTTAACTATTTTAAAATAAGAAATAGAAATGAATGTAGTGTTCATGCGTACGTACGGCTTACCCTCTCCATGAACGGTGCATTTCATTTTTTACCTTCATATGTTATGTACTATTATAAATACATGTATACACTGGATATATATGATATTTATGATATATAAATCATGAATATCATTATTTATATAATTAATCTTTGACCACATGAACAACATCTAATTATAAGAAGTCCATTTTTGACCCAAGTACAAAATATCGACAAAATGAACATTATTAACATAAATGGTTACATACTATTTATTACATGGTAATAATTGATATAAAATTAATAATAAACTTGAAAAAGGTTCTTAATAAAGTATAAATCAACTTTGGTTTATTATTCAAGAGATTAAATAATGATTGATTCAAGTCGGACACGAGGTAAGGGAACTTCTTAACCCGATTTCCGTTCATTGGGTTGATCTTCTCTTTCTTGTTTATGTCATTCTTTGATTATGTGAGAAATGAATTTTTATATATTATCATGTATTTATACATTATTTATGTGACATTATATTTAATACACATAATTGATCTATTTTATTTAAAAAAATATCATTGTAAGTGATAATTTTTCAATCTCATTTTTATCTGAGATTACTTATACGTAAGTATTTACTAGGGTTATATTTTTCAACCAAATCCATAAAATGTTTTTCATAAAGTGTTTAATATTCTTACATGTATGTTTAAAGTCATGTTTACCCTTATTTGACTTTTAATTTGTGTTATGGTTGGAATCTTTCTTTTTTTACCATACATGGAACTTTTTGACTTTTCTGTTAAAGTACGATGAGAATGTTTTTTAACTTATACAGCATGAATGGATTTTTACGGTTTCATAACACCTTATTTTAATGAATCTTACTCTAGAAGATTTAATGACTATTTTCAATTAAATCCTTTTATTTTAAAACATCATGTCATTTTGTAAAAAGAAAATGATTTTAAAGAAGAATGGATATTTTCTTCAAGAATTCAATTCAAGTGTTTTATCAAAACCATTTTCCATATAAGATTGCATTATTTCATATGTGTATGTTTCAAGAATAATTCCTCTATGATTTACTTGGTTTCAATTTTCTTATGATGAAATGATATCCATTTTTTTATATGGATTATGTTATGATGGGATGATGTTTATGAAACCCATTTTATTCTTTGGGCAATGATGAATGATTTATGTTCATGTTGTGGAACATGTAAGAATGATTTCATTATGAGATGGGTGGGACCTATATCTCCCTCCAATGAATTGGGTAATGATTTATATCTCATTATTTAGACATGGATGGAATGACAATTTAATATGGTTCAGTGATACAACCCTGGAATGAGGAGTGAACTCGGTTCAGTAAGGGACTTTGTCCATAAGATGGTCTTGGAAGAAATGCCTTGGATACTAAGGAAATCATATCATGTGAGTAATGTTTTTCCACAATTACATGTTTTATTTCCAAGATATTTTATCATGATTGATGTTCAATTATGATCTATGCCTTACGTACTACCATATTTTATGTCATTGGTCAAGATTTTGATGTTTAAACATTATGTTCATGTTTTTAATGATCAAATGTGTATGGTTTGTTTTATTATATCCATGATTACCCATACTGAGCATTTGAGATCACCCTTTATATGTTTTCTTTTCCCCAGGATATAAAGAAATGTTTTAGGTAAGATAAAAAAGGAAGATCTTTATGGGAGATGTTGAAGATCTTTCAGAATGATTTGAAGATTATGTTCCGAGTTTCCAAAGACACTAAACTATTAAGATCCTTTGGTGTCTGTTTTTGTTATGTATTCCACAAATGTAATGTAATGTCCATGTATGTCAATATTGGGTCTCTAGAGTTGGTATCAGAGGAAAGGTTTAATTAACCTTTGGAAACTAGGATGCGAAAAATTTAGTGAGATCCATAGAGATATTTCTAAGGTATGTATAGGGATGTCTGTAAGGTTAAGTATATGTATAGGTTATAGTACTAGAATTACTGTAACAATCTTAGAATTAACCCTAAGATTTTATATATTTAAGGTACTCCACCTTTATTATTTTGTTTTCCCTTGCATGATTTTTTCCTCTCACACTATTCTTTTTGGGTTTTAGATGATAGCTGGAACCTGAAGGAACCGTGTTGATCAATGTAATGGACAATGCAATGATTGTCCTCCTAAACAAACAAATGTTATGGGAGATGGAGTTCAGAATCTTATTTCTATACTTACACAAGATATGAATCATTCTGGACTTCCAAATGAGGATAGTAGGGAACAATATTCTATTGAGTCCTTCATGAGGCCACATCCACCATCTTTCATTGGGTCATCTGATCCACTTATTGCTGAACAATGGATCAGTACCATTGAAAAGATATTTTCTATACATTGTTGTTTGAAACATGAAAAAATCATTCTGGCTATTTACCATTTTGAACGTGAAGAAGATCAATGGTGGACTCTAATTAAGAATACGAGGCCCCGAGATGAAATTGAATCTATGGAATGGGATGAATTAAAGAACTTATTTTTCAATAAGTACTTCCCACGTATTCTTCGAACAAAGATGGAAAATGATTTCCTTGAGATTAAAAAAAGGATGATAAATCTGTTGGTATATACGAAGCGAATTTTACAAGGCTTTCAAGGTATGCATCTAGATTTATCATCAACCTAAAAGTAAATTTGATCGATTCTTCAGTGGCTTAAAACCAAGTCTTTGAAGGGCATTAGCGATAAGAGACGTCAGTAGCTATGAAGAAATTGTGTGTTGTGCTATCAAGGTAGAACTGGAAGTTGGTGTTACAAATCCATATCAAGGTTTTGAAAAGAAACTAAAGATGTATTTCAAGGAGAAATCTCAGAATAATGGTGAAAAGAAGCTGAATGTTTCTTTATACTCAATGTTTGGAAAGAAGCATGGTGGAGATTGTCTCAAAGGGGAAAGAAAATGTTTTAATTGTGGAAAAAAAGGTCATCGAGCAGCTGAGTGTCGATGTAATGGATAAAGGGTTGCTAATGACGTGAATAAAGAAAATACCGTAGAGAACACACCACCAACAATTCAATTCTTCAAGTGTAAGGAAATGGGACATTATCCTAATCAATGACCTAATCCAAGTGTTAATGATGATCAATGTGAGAAACCTCTAAAGGAAAAGGATAAAGGGAAGTCACATGCAATCATTATTTGTGATGTTGAGTATGACAATGATGTTGTGTAATGATTAAGTGTTAATGTAATATGATTTCAAAATAGTATCACGGAATCTCATTTATGGTATCATGGAATTTTGGAATACCAATGTATTGGTTTTCAAAAATTATATGGTACCGGTAACCATGAAAAGTGATTGAAATATTTTTGGAAAGTAGATGATATGCGCATAATGAAGGGATAAGGAGAAAATAATATAATTGATAGTATTAATGAGCTCATGGATGATATAAAGACAAAGTGATATCATGGTTTGAGTATATAGAAATTTAGGGATTTTGGTATGTGGAAATAGTTACCTTTTGACATCATTCAAGTTTTCAATATGGGTCTATGGTAATTCATGATGCAAGAGAATACAAGATTAAGGTATTCGCATGTTTGGAATGTGACCAACAAGATATATCTTGTGATATATGAGGGATAAATGATGGTATTCACGTGCTTGTTATGTGACCTTTCTAGTAATCGTTTTCTTTATACTATGAGATTGAACCTATGTATTTTGGATAAGTCTAATGATTGGAATAGATTATTTTGGACATCAGATAGTATTGTTTAAGGTTAGAAATTATTACGATATTATTTATGTATTGTTATAATAGTTTATTTTTAGAAAAAAAACAACCCGTAGGATGGGCGACAACCTGTCGCATCGGACAAGGATGCGGGAATCGAACCCACAACCGAAGTGCGACATGCCTTTATCACCTACTACTGTCCTACAAGAATTCCCTGGTTAATATAAATTAGTTTTAATTTATTAAATGGTATAAGTCCATTTTAGGAACCATATATGATTAATCTCACTATAGATTGATTTATGTATATTTAATAACATTTTCTAACATTTGTTTGAGACAGATAGAATGACCTATCATTCTATCGCATGATATACTAACACTTCATGAATGATAAATTCAACTTCATTTCTTTAAGAGATTAAGTGGAAATTGTTCAAGGAACGACCAATGGTGAGAATGTACCAAAATCAAGTAAGTATTTCTTTTAATTCAAAAAAAATATTCTTCAACATTTGGGAAATGATATTGAAAAAAAAAGTTTTTCTAGTGACCTTATATCTTATTAATCAGATGGTACCTTATATTATCACAAATTTATGGCTTTATGATTGTTGGATTTTTCATATCCATGTCCTCTACCACTCTTCATCAGAATTTGATGGTTATATTTCTCTTCCATATCCATATTTTCACCTATTTTATCTTATGTGGGAACCCAAGTGATCAGTTACTTTGGGTATCAGTTTTGTTTCTAAAATTTATTTTTAAAAGTAAGTTTTAGTTTTTCTTTTTATGATATGGGTTTCTATGAAAGAAACTCTCAAGTAATAAACCATTTATAACCCCGATGAATTTTGAGAACAAAATTCATTTTAAGGGGGGTAGAATGTAATACCCTGAGGTTTTATGAGATATATTATTTTTTGCTGTTTTACGCTACACCAAGATTACCTTGCACTATTCGCAACACCCTATTAGCTTGTAGTATACGCAACACTATTCTTGGATCATGTTACACACAATTTCAAGTTCATTTGATAGTAGTTATTCTACACAACATTGAGTGTATCTATATATATATTTTCAATGTATAAATGAAATATGGTTGGATTCTATTATACAAAACAATTAAGGAGTCTTGCACAACATGCAACCCAGACTTGGGTTGCATTACACACAATCACGAACTTCCTCGATAGCGTGTGTTGTATGCAATACCAGGTTCCAAAAAATGACAATATATGGTTATAAAATTATTATGAACTAGCCGTTAAGAATAGTATCAACTAAATTTTGATTTTTATAATATTTATTCTTCATCTTACACGTTCTCTAGAACATGGTATGAGAACAAACTAAAATTTTCATGTAAAATAAGTATTTTTCAAAAAATTGATGTTTTGCCTCCTTTTGATGGCGCACCCACATTAAATATAGTTTTTTGAAATTTTTATAAGTTCAAATTGAGAACATAAAATTATTATTTGGAATCAGGATATAAAAATTTACTTAGGATAAAACATTAATATTATTCGGATAACTTTCATATTTTAATGAATAGTAAAAAACACGCAATATTTTAATTAAAAACAACATTTTTCACCGCAATATTTTATACGGTTAGATTATCTTTTTAATTGGTTTTAAAGTGTAATTAGAATATATTTTTACTATTTAATCCAATGTTGGTAATTGGAATTAATTTCACTTTCAAATTGGACATAAACAAGTGTCGATCTTTTGATAGTTATTGTTTTTTAAAGACACGCTATTTGTTTTGATAATGGGAATTAATTTTTAAAATTAATTAATTCCACTTCTATGTTTTGGATTTGAAAAAATAGAAATCATTTTTTAATTCATAACATCAAATATATCTTAGGCTGAATTTTGGGTATTTTTTTGAAAAACATCAATTTTTGATGAATAGTGAAACCACTTAGTGGTAGTTAAAAAAACCAACTCTTTCATTTAAATGAAATTTTACTACTTCTGTGAATTGAATTTTAAAAAACTGACATACATGGTTGTTATCAAGATGTAAAATGTGGTTCAATAAGATGAAAATATTTTTTGGTGAATAGTAATTTTTGACTTTTATTTACCACGATTAAAGATAAATAGGATAATTCAAAGTTCAAAAACTTATAATTATTCAAAATTACCTTAACACTTGTCTAAACCTTATTGGTTGAGTCACTTACGACCATGGGTATCATTGGGTCAATTTTGGGACCCCATTGAGTCACTTGGTAGTGATAATGACAATTTGGATTAATTAATTTAATGTAAAGACAAAATTGACATTAATAAATATCTTTTAGTAATTAATTTTTATAAGGGGTTATATAAATTATATTTTAGAATATAAATATTCATTGAAAATATAAAAATATTTCCTACATGATGGTATTTGTTTTATAATTTTTATACATCAGATAAATTAAATTGTTAATGACACAATAATGATGCAGTATTTACCTCATTAATATATGATTTAAATAAATAAGATTATAATGATTAAAATAATATACAAAACATGTCCAATTATAATTGGATGATTTTATTCATAAAATGAGTCATCTTATATTTATCTTTAACAATTTTTGGACCTTTTTAAACCGAAGATAAGTTTATAATAAAATAATATTTTTACACTTTCCAAAAGAGCCCCTCCTCTCCCTTATAAAAGAAGACCATTTCTATCCAATTCCTCAAAACTCTCAAGCCATTTGGATCATCCAAACTCTGAAAAATTAAGCTCCCTACATCTCTATCCTACCCTTAGAAGCCTTACCTTAGGCAGAAGGCACTTCAAGAAGTCCTTTTGGTTTAATCCAAAGGAAGTTACCCAAATTAAAGGTAATGGTTTCTCTTAAATTGTTTTCATTTGTTCTGCTTATACAACCCCTAAAATCTTTTTAATCCTTTATTTTGTAACAACACTAGTATCCAAAATATACTAGGCTGTTTTTATGACATGGATTCGAACTACACTTACACACACCTCCATCTATGGATGAAGAACATAATATTTCTGTAGATGTAAAACTTACACCTCACGAAACGATGATTGTTCGATTTTCTCTTACCACCTATCATGGGGGCCATTATGATGGAACTATATTTATATATGATACATATTATGTTTATTACTTTCTTATTCTTCTTTAATTCCCATTTATATAAAGTCCTTATGATTTCCACAGTGGGTAAATACGATAATCTAATTTGAGGAAGTGCGGACTACCGTCCCCTCAAAGTGATGTGATTCGTTAATGCCTTATGTGGGATGTATAAAGTATGTAATTATTGATATTATATATGATATAATAATGTAATTATAATATACCTATGTATCATTATGTTTTAATTCCATTAAAATAATAAATAGGAATGAATGCAGCGTTCATGTGTGCGTACATCTTACCGTCTCCATGAACGGTGCATTTCATTTATTACTTCCATATGTTATGTACTTTTATAAATACATTTATATTATGGATATATATTATATATATGATATATAAATCATGAATATCATTCTTTATAAAATGATCCTTTGACCAGATGAACAACATGTAATTATAAGTAGTCCATTTTTTGCTCAAGAACCAAATATCGACAAAACAAACGTTATTAACTTAAATGGTTACATAATGTTTATAACATGGTAATAAGTGATATTAAAGGAATAATAAAATTGAAAAAGGTTCTTAAGAAATTATAGATTAACTTTGGTTTATTATTTAGGATATTAAATAATGATCGAGTCAAGTCGGACATGAGGTAAGGAAACTTCTTAACCCAATTTTCATTCTTTGGGTCGATCTTATCTTTCTTGTTTATGTCGTTATTTGATTATGTGAGAAATGAATTTTTATATCTTATCATGTATTTATACTTTCTTTATGTGTCCTTAGATTGAATACACATAAGTGTTCTATTTTATTTACAAAAAAATCTTTCTAAGGGATAATTTGCAATATCATTTTTATCTGATATTGCTTATACATAAGTATTTACTGGGGTTATATTTTTCATCCATGTCCATAAAATGTTTTTCACAAAGTGTTTAATATTATTCCTGGTATTTCTAAAGTCAGGTTTACCCTTACTTGAATTTTAATTTGTGTTATGGATGGAATCTTTCTTTTGTTTACTATATGTGGCACTTTTTGACTTTTCGAAATATGAGGAGAGTTTTTTTAACTTATATGGGATGAACAGATTTTTAAGGTTTTATAACACCTTATTTTCATGAAGCTTAATCTACAAGATTTCATGACTATTTTCAACAAAATACTTTTCTTTTAAAATTGAATGGCATTTTTGAAAAAGAAAATGATTTTGAAAAAGAGAGGATATATTCCTCAAGAAATCAATTTCAAGTGTTTAATCAAAACCATTTTCCATATAAGATGGAATTATTTAATATTTGTATGTTTCAAGTATAATGTCTCTATGATTTCCATGGTTTCACTTTTCTTATGATGAAATGATATCCATTTTTCATATGGATTATGTTATGATGGGATGATGTTTATGAAACCCATTTTATTCTTTGGGTAATGATGAATGATTTATGTTCATATTGTGGCACGCGTAAGAATGAATTCATTATGATATTGGTGGGAACTATATCACCCTCTAATGAATTGGGTAAATATTTATCTCTCATCAGATTGACATGGCTGGAATGGAAACCTAATACGGTACAGTGATACAGGATCGAAATGAGGAGTTAACTCGGTTCAGTAAGGGAATTTTTCCACTATGATGGTCTTGGAAGAAATGCCTTGGCTAATTAAGAAATCATATCATGTGCTTAATGTTTTATCCACAATTAAAAGTTTTATTTACAAGCTATTTTATCATTATTGATGTTCCATTATGATCTATACCTTACGTACTTCCATGTTTTATGTCATTGCTCAAAATTTTGATATTTATACATTATGTACATGTTTTTTTATGTTCAAATGTGTATGGTTTGTTTTATTTTTTCCATGCATACCCATACTAAGAATTTGGGCTCAACCTTTATATGTTTTCTTTTCCCCAGGATATAAACAAAGGTTTTAGGTAAGAAAATAAAGGAAGATATTTATAGGAGATGTTGAAAATCTTTCACCATGATTGGAAGATTATGTTCTGAGTTTCCAAAGACACTAAACTATTATGATCCTTTGGTGTATGTTTTTGTTATGTATTCCACAAAAGTAATGTAATGTCCATGTATTTCATTATTGGGTCTCTACAGGATTCCATTGCATTAGGATAACCCAGCTGTTATTCACTTGATTGTAATGATAGGAAAAATGAAGGATTGGTAGTAAACGAGCATTATGGCTTAGATATGTTTGTGGATATTAGAATTTTGTATGGATCAATGTGTGTACTGGAGACTAATACCAATATTTAAATTTATTTTTATTACATCTATTTATGTGATCAGACAAGTGAGTGATAAGTGTTTTATGTTTTATGTGTTTGTTTAGGCATTACTATATTTAATTCATTATTATAGTCTGTTTATAAATATTTCTTCCCTCCCAAATTGCATACTATTATCCTTGATATAAGGTTATTTATGATTTTTATTTGTCTAATATGATGGCATAGTATCTTCACATACACACAAAAGGCCACTGCTACTATGCAATAGCCTCTATCATATAGGGAGGTGTTCTTAAGGCATTATGACTAATCTTTTTATCTACTTTTGTATAGAGTGACCCAAGAAAGGATGCGAAATTTTTTAATAAAATATATTATATTTTCATATATTTACTATTTTGGGATAAATTAAATAGGATTTTTAGGAATGTATTGGTGCACGATATTGATAGAAAACTATTCTGTTGTGTATATGTATTTGGGTAAGAATTCTAGGATTCCATAGATATGTTATTATTGTTCATGGTTTGTGATGTTAAAACAGAATATTATTTTCGACATGAGTGATGTAAATGTGTTGTAGATTTAATGATTTATTTTGTATCTATGGCTATCCTCCCATTAAAGAGGGACCATTGATTGATTTTAAATATTTTATAGTAGAGGTAATAGAAATTTATTCGTGCATCATTTTTCACACATAGGTTCCCCATTATATTGGCTAGCTAGTGTGTGATTTATATGGTATACTGAGGAAAAATCATCAAATTTTCAACAAAAATCAATACAATGTTTTACCATATATATTATTTGTGAAATTCTACTCATTTTTACTGAAATATAAATATAAATATATATATATCCATCATATGGAAGTTTACGTGGACATACGATGAGATGTTTGATGCTAAGGATGATGACTCAATCCTCATGAACAAGAGAAACGATGAAATTAGTGTTAGATTTGAAATTTTATTTTTAATACAATAAAATTTTTAATTTTATATATATTTTTAAATATTATGGATTCATCACATTTAATTAAATATAAATTGTCTATAACATTACAATTATTTATTATTCACATGTACTAAATTATTTAATATTTAATGGCCCTTTATTAATCATTTCTTTAAATAATTTAAATTTTCATAAAATATTTATTAATTTCTATGTTAATAAATTTTTTTATTCATGGATTAGTTAAAAAAATAGGCAACTACTGAAATCCCATATCGGTTAGTGGTCAACTATATAGGGGACCATTTGTCATCCCAAAAGGAGATCAGCCCACATGGACCAACCATAGTGGTTTATGGGCCATGCATATTCCCACTAGAATGCAATAGTTGTTGGTCATAGTAACCAAAGGTGTCGAATGGGATAAGTAAGCATGCTGGGATGAATCTTGTATGTGTGTGTTGATGTTTAAGGGGTGTTTATCCCCCATTGTAAGCTCAAAGAGGTAGTGGGAGTTGTTTATTATTATAGAGGTGGATCTCCCAACCGCATTACCGATGTGGGAAAACATAGTGTGCAACACAGTTTAAAAAACCTATCGGCAGGTGGTAAGTATACATTCCTTGAGGAAGTAAGTCGCCATAAAATAAATCATCTAGACATACCTACCATAGAGGCAGTTTCCAGCTATATTTGAGATTCAGAGTGTACTAACCATGGCTAGCTACTATGATAGAAGCTTAACAATTGTGAAGGTGATCATAAGATTCTACCTTAATATATGTTATTTATATCCAACCATTAAATATAACATACCATAATTATTTCCTACTAACTGTATGTTTTTTAAAGTGATAGATCGTTCATTGTCTGCATAACGACAATGAGGTATATGCCATGTATAATGACCATGAGATTCACAATCAACATACCATTTGTGGGGCATACATCTCACACTATGAAACACTTTTCTGATTTCTATAAATATTATACTTTTATGGAAATATATTTGAGTTTCATTTTTTATAAAATGTTTTACTACAACATTGATTTTATTTTTTATCTATTTAACTGGTTTATAAAATAATTACATATCATAAGACCTTTTTTAATAAATTTTTAAATATAAATTATTATGTAGAACTTATAAAAATAATAAAGTTATATTAATCATTTTATGATCATTTTTATTTAAAATTTTAATTATTTATTTATTAAAAAAAGTGAGTGAAATTTTAATTTTTTTAATCCTATTAAATACTAAAATTTAATTTGACAATTAAATTTGAAATGTTTTGAGATAGTTTCTTCCAGTAATAGAATCATCTGAGATCTCATTATCAGTGAGGACCGCCTTCTCAAATTATAGGTACTAGTAATAAATTATTTTCTTGGTATTTTCTAAAGTTTGGCATGATGTCATTAAACCACTTGATGTTCTAAGAAAATCATTGAAGTTAATGAAGACCCATATATCTATTAGAGATATCATCAATGGATAAAATTATATATAGTTCAATTCAATGGGACTTTAGACAGAGTGGTGTTAAATAGTTATTTCACATTTCATATGATCATGTAACTTTAATGGAATCTATTCCATTACTATGACCATATAAGATCGTCAATGTTAAATTTTTATCCATTGAAGTGATCAAATATCCCCAATCCTCATCATCTTCATACTAAAATCATTTTCTATGTTTTATTTTTATTCTTTTTTCTTTATATTATTCTTTTATTTATCTTTTTGTAATATGTTCATGTATAGTTTATTCTTCTCCAATTAAAAATAAGGTCTTGTTTATTTTTAATATTCCACCACCAAATAAGATGCATGGGTTCTATGTCCCGATGAAATTTCGGGTCGCAGACTAGGTTCCATGATCTGGTAAAATCCTTGATTATGCCTCTAGTTATTTTTAAAAAAAAGAGTCTATAACAGTTTCTCACACCACTAAATGTTATATCATAGTGGGTATTAATATTCATGTGGATTAGAGAAGGTGGAGGATTTGACTAGTATTTTGGTAATCATAAACACTATAAATATCTATGTTCTTTATTTTAATATTTCTTAATTTCATATATTGAACATGGGTATCACTGAAAAACAATTTATTAATAAATATATGATTTTTTTAGTCTAATTTTTTGAAAAGATTATTCACCCCCTCTATTCTTAATTTACATTATATACTATTCAATAATTGTAATCATGGGAGGATATTGCTTAAAATATATTTATAGTCTCTAATTGTTTCCATTGTTTATTTTTAAATCTATGCTAACCTGATATCCTAGACATGACAGTCTACAGAATGAATGAAAATTTTCTTTAAATAAGGTAGGTGTTAATGAAAATGATGGATTGGTTGAATAAAAAACTAGCATTCTTCAGGGTTAGTGACTTGGATATTGATAAGACAGAATGGAACCCTGAATAAAAAATTTGAGAGTGGATCATTGAAATATAATGGATAAGAAAAATGAGTTATCAAATTATGATTCAAAGACACTTATAGGTAATTATAAGGTAACATAATATTCAAATTGTAAAGGAAATAACTATTTTTTTATTTTATATAACTATATGTGTTTGTACCCTTGTATCATATTGTAAGATATCTCACGATATATGGAAAATAAATCTAGTAAATCAATATGGGACTAGAAAGATCAATATAATGATATAGTAGTACACTGAGTATAATACCAGTACTAAAAGAGGGAGATAGAGAATTAGTAAACCAAATGTTCCATTAGTTTTCATGTATTAGAAAAGGTATGATTCTAATGGGATAATTTTTTAACAATACATTTCATGTTAAAAGACTTATAAGATCTCTTCCAATGATATGGAATGAAAGTAAAATATTCATATATGAAATTAATAATTTTAATTATTATTCCAACAATGAACTAATAGGCTATATTCTATAGCATGATTTATAGTTAAAAAACATTTTTTGTGGAGGCCACTAGGATAAACTGTATTGATTTTAAGTCTAATATTAGTGAAATTTTTAAATATTATTCTTATGAGTTCATGTAAAATGAAAAATAGATTCCTTTAATTAGAAATATCTATTTAATGCTCTTAAAAAATGGTGGTAAGAGTATGTCTAAATAGATGATCAAAAAGGATTACAAGAAATTTAATTTTAATAATAATGATGATAATGTTTAAACATTAACCTATTATGACTATAAGAAGAATGATCATAGTTTGAAATAATTCCAAAAACTCAAACATGCAATAAAAGATAATGATAAATGTATAAAAGTAAAACAACTAAATGTTTGTAGGTTGGGAATTCTCAAACAATTCAGACTGTAGCAGTTATTCTATAAGTGTATAATAGACGATGAAACTTTTTCTAATGGGTATACAATGTGAGGTAACTGATTAAATTTTAACTCATTTAATTAATCATTCTAATATAGATTATAATTATTTATCAGAAATTGATTTTGATATGTATTCTTCTTATGATTCTAATAATTACAATTTTAAACATCTATATAATGAAAATTATGAATTTTGAACTGATAGAGTGAGGATAAATAAAATATATACAGACATAAAAATTAAAAATATGAATTTGATTAAATTTAATGAGTAAAAACTATTGGAATGTGATAATATGAATATCTATGTTTCATATAATTATAAATATAAAGGTAATTATTATCCTATCTTGATAAAACCAAAAGTGGAAAACTAAAAGTGAAAACCCTTCTTATTAGGAAAAATAAATATCTGAAAAAATAATCTAATTTAGTTCGTGATTATTTAACTAAAGATGATAATTATATTATAAAATTAATAAATAATATTAGAAATTAACAAAAAAAAATTATGGATTTAATGTGAAGTCTTAAAAATAATTATTAACTATTGAAAAGGATTATAGGAATTTAATAAATTAATTTGTCAATATTAAATGGAATTTTTATGCATTGGTTCAATACAAAAAATAACATGATAAAATGATTTAATTGATAAATTTAAATACCAATAATAAAGGTTTTTTATAATAATAATTTATCTCTAATATTATATATTATTAACATTGTTATAGGTTCAAATGAAATTATTTTTAGTATAACTGATTTTAAATATAGTAAGAAAGATAATTATTTCCAAAAAATGTTTACTAATAATTACATAAATATTTGGTAATATAAAAAACTCATTGATAAAGGTTTATTTTCAATACAAAAAACTAAGAAATAATTTTAATCTATTGGGGTTTAAAAATTTTCTACTTCTAATCCAATTGTACACAAGATTGAATGGGTACCAAAATAGTATATTTGATTGTTTAATTTTATGAAATATTCTTTATATGAATCCAAAACACATGGTATATAGATATTTGAAATTACAAGGAAATTCATGGTATTTTTATTTTTTTTATATCATGTAAATCGTGTTATGTTGTTCTTGTCACATTTAAAGATATCTCTAGTGAGATTATTAAAGGCATTGGTGAATTGGATTTTTCTAAAACATTTATTATTTCAAAATTATTATATTTTAGTGGTTTAAAACACAATTTAATATATATATCACATGTTTTTGATGATGTATTGAATGTTATTTCTCAAAATGTTAAATGTATAGTTCTAAAAAATAAATCAACTATAATTTATCAAAATAGAAAAGAGAATGTTTATACTATTAATTATAGTGATCTAACCAAACAAAAAGTTATGTTCCTAGATACTGTATAATTAGATAAGATTTTGTGGCATGGGATGATTGGGCCTAAAAATTTTATATAGGTACATGAGCTATAAAAGAATGAATAGATTCTCCAATTTTCGAAATTATATAAAATTAATTACATTATGATGGATTCTTATCTAAAGGGTAAGCATCATAAACAATTGTTTACATGTGTAAATGATATTAGTAATGATTGTTTCAAATAACTATAAGGCCCTAGCCTTAAACCTTACTTAATATTGAGTTATTTCAAGATTACACATTGAGGATCTTTTCAGTTTTAGAGTTTTAGAGAATTAGATCATAAAACTTACATTACATTTTACATTTAAACAAAGTGGTTACATAAAATATAGTATTAATTTTTTTCCCATCAATGGAAACATATTTAAAATAAAACATGGATTCTTTCTTGACACTTCCTTGACACTATCATCATATCATGTACCTTTCCCTTGACCTGTGAAAAACATTTCAAAAAAAAACTTGGGATGAGCATAAAAAGCTCAGTAAGGGTTATAAAAATATGGAATGGATACATGAGTTCATATATACATAAGAATGAAATCATACTTTACCCATAAAACATAGTCACTTTAACATACCTCATCAAATCATGAATAAATCATAGAAATCATAAAACATAAAAGGTAACTTGAGGCATTCATAACATTCTTACGTAGGGAGTAACCTTCTTGGTTACATTAGGAATACCAACCACAATATATTCCCTAAATCATTTCGGAGAAACCTTAACGTTTCACTCCTTCGCGTTACCCAATGCATTGGAGAGATATATTGGGCTCACCCGCCCTTAGATTATCACGGAACCACCCGTTTTCATAACAATGCCCAAGAACCCTAACATAAACGTATCACATAAAACATGCATAAAGGAAACATAACATTTCCACATTTCAATAACAATATAACATTTTAGTATATTGAAATAATGAATCCATTCAAAAAGAAACCATTTCTAAAACCATTTAAAACATTTAATAAAGAGATTTTTAAATCAAAGTGTCCCATACCACCTTGAAGATTTTAAAATTTTAAACCATTAATATCCATATAAATAAATCCTTAAAAACATTTTTAAATCATGGATATTAATAAGAACAAATAATTAAAACATTTAAAGCGATATTTTGGTTAAAGGTGTTTTACCAAAATTAGAGACACTTGAATACAATAATTGAGGAATAACATTTAGTCAGAACTTTATAATATCATGAGAATAAATGGATTCTTGATATAATATTCCAAAGGCCTGTATATACACCATATAAGAGTGAATTGGTGCATAACAACAATGAAGTCTCAATAGAAATGTCAAATGTGATGAAATCCTTTATAAAGAAGGTATCCTTAAATTAAGGATAAATCATTCAAAATTATGTGTGACAAATATAAATACACCCAATATAAGTGGATATTAATTGTAAAACAATAAAAGGTCATTCACACATATTCAAAGGATGACATATTCAATAACTACATGTTGAACCCAAAGAAATTGAAATTGGGTTAAAAAGTTCCCTTGGTAAAATTCGACAGCCTAACGACATCACTTAAAAATTTAGAAAATGAGTTGATGAGAGATAAAAAGGGAATCTCATCACTTGGACATAAAATTTACATTAATAAGGATATAAAATTACATATCCCAACAAAATAGTATGTTAATTAAAAGATATAACAAAAGTAGTCTTTTAAAAAGTGGAGGGTGAAAGGTCCTCTTACCGAGTTGGGTAACTTTTGAAACGTACACCCCATGGAAGAAGGGTCACACAATGAAGATGTGAATACCCATAAATGAAATTATCCTACAAAAAGTGTATAATAATGGGAATTACATACACCACTCAATGTAAATTGTGGCAAATGTAGCATAAATCTCACGGGAATAAAAGTGAGATGAAAAATCCCTTACGAAAACTCAGCAGCATAACATCGCCACTTAAAACTTCCAAAATGAATTGATGAGAGAGAATAGGGTATCTCATCATATGAACATAAAAATTAATGTAAGATTAATATAAAATAATATCCCAATAAAAAGAAAGATGGGCTTTAAAAAGAATGACATAAAAGAGTGATCTTTAAAAGAAAGAGAGGAGTCAGATCCCTTACCTCAAGTCCAACTTGTCTTGTTCGTTTCATTATATTCCTAAATAATAAACTTCGGTCAATTTATAATTTCTTAAGGACCTCCTATAAATATTATTATTCAGTTCATATCACATATTTTAATGTTATAATAATTGGTTAATAATATGAGTTCATATCAGACGTTTTTGTCGATGTTTGGTACATGAGTCAAAAATTGAACTTGTTGGAAAATAATTTTCCATGTAGTTTTAGGTACATCATATCCAGAATAGTATTGATGTTTTAAATATCTTATATATCCATTATATATTCATTTTATACTATTACATATCATTTGGAGATAAAAATTAAAAGCATCGTTCATGGAGACAGTAGGTCGTACGTACGCTTGAACGCAACTTTCATTTTTTGTCATATTAATGGAATTAAAATAAAATGAGAGATATATATATATATATGTTATAATTCCAGAATGATATCCATAATTTAGATGTAATATATTACATATATATATCCATTATATATATGTACTTATAATAGTACATAACATTTTGAGATAAGAAATGAAATGTACCGTTCATGGAGACGGTAAGTCGTACGTACGCATGAACGCTACTTCCATTTTTATTTCATATTTAATGGAATTAAAACATAATGATACATAATAGTATTTTAATTCCATTATGGTATCATATATAATATCATTAAATATATCCTTTATACGTACCACAGATGGTATTAACGAATCAAATCACTTTGAGGGGGTGGTAGTCCGTACATCCTTATATGAAGATATCGCGTTTACCCATAATGGAAACCATAAAGGTATGCCATAAATGAAAAATACATAATCTTAAGTAAAACATAAACATATTATATATCATATATAAATATAGTGTCATCTTAATGGCCACCTTTGAAGGTGTTATAAGAATGTTGAACAATCATCGTTTCGTGAGGCAGAAATTCGCCATCCACAGAAACAGTATGTTCTTTAACCATTAGATGTAGGTGTGTGTAAGTGAATATCAAATACTTCATATAAAAATATCCTATTATATTTAATATACTTTATTTGTTACAAAATAAATGAATAAAAAGAGTTTATGGGGTTGGAGAAGCAAAATAAAACAAAAGGACACAAGTGAAGACATTACCTTAAAATCGGGTAACTCCCTTTGGTTTGAGCTCAAAGGCTTCCTTGGGAATACTTCTGCACAAAGTGAGGATTCAAGGAGTTAGAGATGGATGTGGAGAGGCAAAATGAGTAGGGTTTGGTCGATCCAAAGGCTTTGGATGTGTGGGTAAGGAGGTAGAGTTGGGAGCCTTTTATAAGAGGAGAGGAGGGGCACTCTTGGAAAGTAAGGAAATGTTACATTATTTTAGAATGAGTTTCGGATTTTAATGGTCCAAAATTGATTTTTTTCTAGGATAAGGAGAAAAGGGTTGGAAATAAACCCATCAAATAGGTTTTGGACATGTTTAGGTATTATATTTTACATTATCATTCCATTTTATTTAAATCGTTAAATAATGAGGTCATCGCTGCATCATCATGATGTCATAAATAATTTAATTTATTTAATGTCTAAAATTTATAAAACAAATATTATTATGTAGGAAATCTTTTTATCTTTCTATTTATTATTTATAGTCAAAAATCTGACTTGTATAACCCCATCTAAAAATTGTTTTAGTAAAACATTTCATGTTTGTGTCATTTTTATTTTAACATTAAATAAAAAGATATTTATGTCATTTTCCAACCAAAGTGGCTCCATGGGGTCCCCAACATGACCCATGGATTGTATTGGTCGTCCATGACACATCCAATGAGGGTTGTACATGTGTCTAGGTCATTTAATTTTATTAAAACATTATTCTTACCTTAAAGTACACTAATTACCTCTAATCACGATTAAAAACTTAATAAGTTACTATTCACCAACAAATTATTTTAATCCAATTGAACCACAATTTACTTATTAATGAAAACCAAGTATGTCTTATTTTTTAAATTCAAAACACAAAGATGGAAAATTTTCATTTAAACGGAAAAATCGGTTTTTATAAGTACCACTTAGTGGTTTCACTATTCATCAAAAATTGAAGTTTTTCAGAAAACTACCAAATATTCACCCTAAGCTATATTTGATATTCCAAATTCAAAAATGATTTCTATTTTAAAAAATTCTAAACATACAAGTTGCATTAATTAATTTAATAATTAATTCCTGTAGTCAAAACAAATAGCGTGTTTTTATGAAACAAAATGTATCAAAAGATTGACACTAGTTTAAGACCGATTTCAAAGTGAAATTAATTCCAACGACCACTATTGGATTAAATGGTAAAAATATATTTTAATTTCAATTTAAAACCAATTCAAAATATAATCTAATCATGTAAATAAATTATATTAAAAGAGGTTTTGAATTAAAATACAACATTTTTCACTATTCATTAAAAATTGAACTTTTTCGGAAAAATACTAAAAATTTACACAAAGTAAATTTTGATGTCCTGATTCTAAAGAAGAATTTTATTTTGTCAAATATAACTCATAAAATTGTCAAAAAGTGGATTTAAAAAAGGTTCGCCATCAAAAGGCGGTTAGTCGACTTTTTAATGAATATTAGAATGTTTACGCTTAAAATTGGATTCATTTGCATTTTTAATCCTCTAACATTTATTTAAAGAGTAAAAATATTTGACAAACATATATAATCATTTTGTAGTTAGTTTTGTTCATTCCCTCCATTACAACGGCTAGGCGTTAACTACTATTTAAAATAATATTATTTTATTATTAGAGTGCAACGCAAGATTCCCAAGAAACTCATTGTTGCATATTGGGTACGCCATCGTGCATAGATTCCCCTTTAAAGTAATATTAATATTTTATTCACAAATATGGATAAATATGAAAATGTAATATTCTTTATTTACCTGGGGTGTTACATCCTTCCCCCCTTTTGGGAATTTTGTCCTCGCAATTTTAAAATTGAGCTTGGAAACATCCTTGAATGTCCCATATCAGAACAAGAGTCGGTAAAACAATCACTTTAAAATAAAGAAAGATAAGTACAGAGGTCACCTGAGTTAACCCAAACTAGGATTCCATGTATGAAAACATGGACATGGAGGAGAAAACATCAGGTCATGTTCTGATGGAGAGTGATAGAAAACATGTTTAGGAGAAAGTTAACCACAAGAAAGTCACAAACTTGTGATGGGTTAAACGGTATTTGATTCCCCAGTAGGAAAATTTAATAGAAAACATTTTTTTAAGTTACTTTTTATTGAGGAATTTATTCATAAGGAAACATAATCACGTATCATGTTGACTTTCAACTTTTATTCGATTCCTTACACAAACTCATATTTTCTCCAAAAGACGAGCATTTAGGAAGACTTGTTCACTATAATCAACTTCTAGAGAATCACCTAATCCACAAAAGAGAACTATATACTTACCATGTCTTTAGACTTTAACCAAAACCAAAACCAAAAAGGTTAGTACAAGATTAGATAATCCAGAAAAGGATAACCCTTCATAAAAAGAAAATCTATTCTTAATCTCCAAAATTTGTCCATCAAAACCCAAAGTTAAATGAGGACCATTCGATAAAAAAAATTTCTATAAAATTCTTCAAAGTAAACCAAACTAAGATTTAAACCCAAATATTTGAAGGATTTAATCACAAAGTCTTCCAAGGTACAAATTAACTTTTATCTCCAAATAACATCAGATGCACTTAAATTCTCATATTGAAAAGTAATTAACCAAATCACATATCCTCCATTATAGGTTAATCATTTCCATAGATAACCAAAAATAAACTTACTCTTAATTCATAAAATCATTTAACTAAAAAGAATCAGTCAAACTAACCAGGGACTTCACATAGTCCAGTGGTAGGCGATAAATACCAGTCGCACTTTGGTTGTGGGTTCGATTCCCGCAGTTTTGTCTGGAGCGATGGGTTGTCACATGGTCTGCGTGTTTTCCTTTTTCCAAAACTATATAATTCTTAAAACATTCCCCAAAATGAGAAAAAATGATCATAACATATTTTAACCTCAAGTTTATCTCATGCCTTTCATTCTCCTTCATAACATATAATAACCCATAATTACCTCAAAATTTAGGTTCATATAAACTCTAATGGTTACCTTTATAATTATTACCTGAACTTCCATATCGATTGGTCATCTCGTACATGATGCATTACAAATCATACCAAGGTTCAAGTGGTTTATCATGACTCATTGATAGTTGGTTTAGAACAACCACGATTTTCCTCATTGAATACCCCATTTCATCCAGTCTCTTAATCCGAGAACCACCATAGTTTCCTTCAAACCTGTTGTCTCTTTGGTGCCTGCTAGATCCATCCATTCACTAAAAACAGAAATGTCAGTGTGAGTATATCAACAAAACCATTATGTACAAATGAGTAAAGTAAACACTAAGATATACTTACTCATTCACTATATCTAAAACTAGGACTCTTTCTGAAATCCTAACCATTATGGTACTGTCACTTATGCTTAGAGAATACCATAACCTCTAAAGTTATCTAAACTGACCTTTGATACCAACTATAAGGCCCCAGCCTTAAACCTTACTTATTCTTGAGTTATTACAAGATTACACATTTAGGATCTTTTTAGGTTTAGGGTTTTAGAGAATTGGATCATAAAACTTACATTACATTCCACATTTAAACAAAGTGGTTACATAAAAGATAGTATTCATTTTTTTCCCATCAATGGAAACATATTTAAAATAAAACATGGATTCTTTCTTGACACTTCCTTGACACTATCATCATATCATGTAACTTTCCCTTGACCTGTGAAAATCATTTCAAAAAAAACTTGGGATGAGCATAAAAAGCTTAGTAAGGTTTATAAAAATATGGAAAGGAAACAAGAGTTTATATATACATAAGAATGAAATCATACTTTACCCATAAAACATATTCACTTTGACATACCTCATCAAATCATGAATAAATCATAGAAATCATAAGACATAAAAGGTAAATTGAGGCATTCATAACATTCTTACGTAGGGAGTAACCCTCTTCGTTAAGTTTGGAATACCCACCACAGTATATTCCCTAAATCTCTTCGGAGAAACCTTAACGTTTCACTCCTTCGCGTAACCCAATGCATTGGAGAGCTATATCGGGCTCACCCGCCCATAGTTTATCATGGAACCACCCGTTTTCATAACAATGCCCAAGAACCATAACATAAACGTATCACATAAACCATGCATAAAGGAAACATAACATTTCCACATTTCAATCACAATATAACATGTTAGTATATTGAAATAATGAATCCATTCAAAAAGAAACCATTTCCAAAACCATTTAAAACATTTAATAAAGAGATTTTTTAATCAAAGTGTCCCATACCACCTTGAAGCTTTTAAAATTTTAAACCATTAATATCCATATAAATAAATACTTAAAACCATTGTGAAAACATGGATATTAATAATAACAAATAATTAAAACATTTAAAGAGATATTTTGGTTAAAGGGGTTTTACCAAAAATAGAGACACTTGAATACAATAATTGAGGAATAACATTTAGTCAGAACTTTATAATATCATGAGAATAAATGGATTCATGATATAATATTCCAAAGGACAGTATATACACCATATAATAGTGAATTGGTGGATAAATACAATGAAGTCTCAATAGAAATGTCAAATGTGATGAAATCCCTTATAAAGAAAGTATCCTTAAATTAAGGATAAATCAATCAAAATTATGTGTGACAAATATAAATACACCCAATATAAGTGGATATTAATTTTAAAACAATAAATGTTCATTCACACATATTCAAAGGATGACATATTCAATAACTACATGTTGAACCCAAAGAAATCAAAATTGGGTTAAAAAGTTCCCCTGGTAAAATTTGACAGCCTAACGATATCACTTCAAAATTCAGAAAATGAGTTGATGAGAGATAAAAAGGGGATCTCATAACTTGGACATAAAATTTACATCAATAAGTATATAAAAGAAGATATCCTAATGTAATAGTATGTGAATTAAAAGACATAACAAAAGAAGTCTTTTAAAAAATGGAGGGTGAAAGGTCCCCTTACCGAGTTGGGTAACTTTTGAAACGTACACCCCATGGAAGAAGGGTCATACAATGAAGATGTGAATACCCATAAATGAAATTATACTACACAAAGTGTATAATAATGGTCATTACATACAGCAATCAAAGGAAATTGTGGCAAATGTCGCATAAATCTCACGGGAATAAAAGTGAGATGAAAAATCCCTTACGAAAACTCGGCAGCCTAACACCACCACTTAAAACATCCAAAATGGATTGATGAGAGAGAATAGGTCCTCTCATCATATGAACATAAATATTACAGTAAGATTAATATAAAATAATATCCCAATAACATGAAAGATGAGCTTTAAAAGGAATGACATAAAAGAGTGTACTTTAAAAGAAAGAGAGGAGTCAGATCCCTTACCTCAAGTCCAACTTGTCTTGTTCGTTTCTTTATATTCCAAAATAATAAACTTTGGTCAATTTATAATTTCTTAAGGAAATCCTATAAATATTATTATTCAGTTCATATCACATATTTTAATGTTATAATAATTGGTTAATAATATGAGTTCATATCAGACATTTTTGTCGATGTTTGGTACATGAGTCAAAAATTGAACTTGTTGGAAAATAATTTTCCATGTAGTTATAGGTACATCATATCCAGAATATTATTGATGTTTTAAATATCATATATATCCAGTATATATTCATTTTATACTATTCCATAGCATTTGGAGATAAAAATTAAAAGTACTGTTCATGGAGACAGTAGGTCGTACGTACGCATGAACGCTACTTCCATTTTTTGTCATATTAATGAAATTAAAACAAAATGAGATATATATATATATATATGTTATAATTCCAGAATGATATCAATAATTTAGATGTAATATTTTAAATATATATCCATTATATATGTGTACTTATAGTAGTACATAACGTTTTGAGATAAGAAATGAAATGTACCATTCATGGAGACGGTAAGCCGTACGTACGCATGAACGCTACTTCCATTTCTATTTCATATATAATGGAATTAAAACATAATGATAAATAATAGAATTTTAATTCCAGTATGGTATCATTTATAATATCATTAAATATATCCTTTATACATACCACATATGGTATTAACGAATCAAATCACTTTGGGGGGGCAGTAGTCTGCACTTCCTTAAATGAAGATATCGCATTTTCCCATAATGGAAACCATAAAGGTATTCCATAAATGAAAAATACATAATCTTAAGTAAAACATAAACATATTATATATCATATATAAATATAGTGTCATATTAATGGCCACCTTTGAAGGTGTTAGAAGAATGTTGAACAATCATCGTTTCGTGAGGCAGAAATCCGCCATCCACAGAAACAGTATGTTCTTTAACCATTAGATGTAGGTGTGTGTAAGTGTATCTCGAAAAATTCTTATAAAAACATCCTAGTATATTTAAGATACTGAATTTTTTCCAAAATAAATTAATAAAAAGAGTTTAGGGGGTTGGAGAAGCAAAATAAAACAAAAGGACACAAGTGAAGACATTACCTTAAAATCGGGTAACTCCCTTTGGTTTGAGCTCAAAGGCTTCCTTGGGTAGAATTCTGCCCAAAGTGAGGCTTCAAGGTGTTAGATAGGGATTTGGAGAGGCAAAAGGAGCAGGGTTTGGTCAAGACAAAGGCTTTGGATGTGTGGGTAAGGAGGTAGAGGTGGGGGCCTTTTATAAGTGGAGAGGAGGGGCACTCTTGGAATGTAAGGAAATGTTACTTTATTTTAGAATGAGTTTCGGATTTTAATGGTCCCACATTGATGTGTTTGGAGGATAAGGTGATACGGGTTCTAAATACACCCATCCAATAGGTTTTGGACATGTTTAGGTCTTATATTTTACATTATCTTTCTATTTTATTTAAATCGTTAAATAATGAGGTTATCGCTGCATCATCATGATGTCATAAATAATTTAATTTATTTAATGTATAAAAATTATAAAAAAACTACTATGATATAGGAAATATTTTTATATTTCCATTTATTATTTATAGTAAAAAATATGACATGTATAACCCCATCTAAAAATTGTTTTAGTAAAACATCTCATGTTTGTGTCATTTTTACTTTAACATTAAATAAAAAGATATTTATGTCATTTTCCAACCAAAGTGGCTCCATGGGGTCCCCAAGTTGACCCATGGATTGTATTGGTCGGCCATGACACATCCAATGAGGGAAGGACATGTTTCTAGGTCATTTAATTTTATTAAAACCTTATTCTTACCTTAAACTACACTAATTACCTCTAATCGCGATTAAAAACATAATAAGTTACTATTCACAAAAAATTATTTTAATCCCATTGAACCACATTTTACTTATTAATGACAACCATGTATGTCGGATTTTTGAAATTCAAAACACAGAGATGGAAAATTTTCATTTAAACGGAAAAATCGGTTTTTATAAGTATCACTTAGTGGTTTCACTATTCATCAAAAATTGAAGTTTTTCAGAAAATTACCAAAAGTTCACCCTAAGCTATATTTGATATTCCAAATTAAAAAATTATGTCTATTTTAAAAAATTCAAAACATATAAGTTGCATTAATTAATTTAATAATTAATTCCCGCTGTCAAAACAAATAGCGTGTTTTTATGAAACAAAATGTATCAAAAGATTGACACTAGTTTAAGTCCGATTTCAAAGTGAAATTAATTCCAAAGGCCACTATTGGATTAAATGGTAAAAATATATTCTAATTTCACTTTAAAACCAATTCAAAAGATAATCTAATCATATAAATAAATTAGATTAAAATAGGTTTTGAATTAAAATACAACATTTTTCACTATTCATTAAAAATTGAACTTTTTCGGAAAAATACCAAAAATTTACACAAAGTAAATTTTGATGTCCTGATTCGAAAGAATAATTTTATTTTTTCCAATATAACACATAAAATTGTCAAAAATTGGATTTAAAATAGGTTCTCCATCAAAAGGCGGTTAATCGACCTTTTAATGAATATTAGAATGTTTACGCTTAAAATTGGATTCATTCGTATTTTTAATCCTCTAACAATTATTTAAAGAGTAAAAATATTTTACAAAAATATATAATAATTTTGTAGTTAGATCTGTTCATTCCCGCCATTACAACGGTTAGGCGTTAACTATCATTTAAAATAATATTATTTTATTATTAGAGTGCAACGCAAGATTCCCAAGAAACTCATTGTTGCGTATTGGGTACGCCATCGTGCATAACATCCCCTTTAAAGTAAAATTAATATTTTATTCAAAAATATGGATAAGTATGAAAATGTCATATTATTTATTTACCTGGGGTGTTACATCCTTCCCCCCTTTTTTGAATTGTGTCCTCGCAATTTTAAAATTGAGCATGGAAACATCCTTGAAAGTCCCATATCGGAACAAGAGTCGGTAAAAAAATCACTTTAAAATAAAGAAAGATAAGTATATAGGTCACCCAAGTTAAACCATACTAGGATTCCGTGTAGGAAAACATGGACATGGAAGAGAAAACATAGGGTCATGTTCTGATTGAGAGTGATAGAAAACTTGTTTAGGAGAAAGTTAACCACAAGAAAATCACAAACTTGTGATGGGTTAAACGGTATTCGATTCCCCAGTAGGAAAACTTAATAGACAACATTTTTGTTTTAAGTTACTTTTTATTGAGGAATTTATTAATATGGAAACATAATCACTTATCATGTTGACTTTCAAATTTTATTATATTCCTTACACAAACTCATATTCTATACAAAAGACGAGCATTTAGGATGATTTGTTCACTATAATCAACTTCTAGAGAATCACCTAATACACAAAAGAGAACTATATACTTCCCATGTCTTTAGACTTTAACCAAAACCAAAACCTAAAAGGTTAGTACAAGATCAGATAATCCAGAAAAGGATTACCCTTCATAAAAAGAAAATCTATTCTTAATCTCCAAAATTTGTAATAAACCCAAAGTTCAACAAGGACCATTCGATAAAAAATTTGTCCATAAAATTATTCAAAGTAAACCAAACTAAGATTGAAACCCAAATATTTGAAGGATTTAATCACAAAGTCTTCCAAGGTAGAAATTAATTTTTATCTCCAAATAACATCTGTTGCTCTTAAATTCTCATATTGAAAAGTAATTAACCAAATCACATATCCTCCATGATAGGTAAATCATTTCCATATATAACCCAAAATCAACATACTCTTAATTCATAAAATCATTTAACTAAAAAGAATCAGTCAAAATAACCAGGGACTTCACGTAGTCTAGTGGTAGATGATAAATACCGGTCTCACTTTGGTTGTGGGTTCGATTCCCGCAGCTTTGTCTGGTGCGACGGGTTGTCACACGGTCTGCGTGTTGTCCTTTTTCCAAAACTATATAATTCTTAAAACATTCCCCAAAACGAGAAAAAATGATCATAACATATTTAAACCTCAAGTTTATCTCATGCCTTTCATTATCCTTCATAACATATAATAACCCATAATTACCTCAAAATTAAGGTTCATATAAACTCTAATGGTTACCTTTATAATTATTACCTGAACTTCCACATCGATTGGTCATCTCGTACATGATGAATTACAGATCATACCAAGGTTCAAGTGGTTGATCATGACTCCTTGATAGTTGGTTTAGAACAACCACGAGTTTCCTCATTGAATGCCCCATTTCATCTCGTATCTTAATCAGAGAACCACCACAGTTTCCTTCAAACATGTTGTCTCTTTGGTGCCTGCTAGATCCATCCATTCAATAAAAATAGAAATATCAGTGTGAGTACATCAACAAAACCATCATGTACTAATGAGGAAGGTAAACAGTAAGATATACTTACTCGTTCACTTTATCTAAAACTAGGACTCTTTCTGAAATCCTAACCATTATGGTACTATCACTTATACTTAGAGAATACCTTAACCTCTAAAGTTATCTAAACCGACCTTTGATTCCAACTATAAGGCCCCAGCCTTAAACCTTACTTAATATTGAGTTATTACAAGATTACACATTGAGGATCTTTTCAGGTTTAGAGTTTTAGAGAATTAGATCACAAAACTTACATTACATTCCACATTTAAACAAAGTGGTTACATAAAATATAGTATTCATTTTTTTCCCATCAAAAGAAACATATTTAAAATAAAAAAGGGATTCTTTCTTGACACTTCCTTGACACTATCATCATATCATGTACCTTTCCCTTGACCTGTGAAAAAAATTTCAAAAAAAACGTTGGATGAGCATAAAAAGCTCAGTAAGGGTTATAAAAATATGGAAAGGAAACATGAGTTCATGTATACATAAGAATTAAATCATAATTTACCCATAAAACATTGGCACTTTAACATACCTCATCACATCATGAATAAATCATAGAAATCATAAGAAATAAAAGGTAACTTGAGGCATTCATAACATTCTTACGTAGGGAGTAACCCTCTTGGTTATGTTTGGAATACCCACCATAGTATATTCCCTAAATCTATTCGGAGAAACCTTAACATTTCACTCCTACGCGTTACCCAATGCATTAGAGAGCTATATCGGGCTCACCCGCCCATAGTTTATCACAGAACCACCCGTTTTCATAACAATTCCCAAGAACCATAACATAAACGTATCACATAAAACATGCATAAAGGAAACATAACATTTACACATTTCAATCACAATATAACATTTTAGTGTATTGAAATAATGAATCCATTCAAAAACAAACCATTTCCAAAACCATTTAAAACATTTAATATAGAGATTTTTGAATCAAAGTGTCCCATACCACCTTGAAGATTTTAAAATTTTAAACCATTAATATCCATATAAACAAATCCTTAAAATCATTTTGAAAACATGGATGTTAATAAGAACAAATAATTAAAACATTTAAAGCGATATTTTGGTTAAAGGGGCTTTACCAAAATTAGAGACACTTGAATACCATAATTGAGGAATAACATTTAGTCAGAACTTTATAATATCATGAGAATAAATGGATTCATGATATAATATTCCAGAGGACAGTATATACACCATATAAGAGTGAATTGGTGAATAACAACAATGAAGTCTCAATAGAAATGTCAAATGTGATGAAATCTCTTATAAAGAAGGTATCCATAAATTAAGGATAAAGCAATCAAAATTATGTGTGACAAATATATATACAACAAATATAAGTGGATATTAAGTGTAAAAAAATAAAATTTCATTCACACATATTCAAAGGATGACATATTATATAACTACATGTTGAACCCAAAGAAATCGTAATTGGGTTAAAAAGTTCCCTTGGTAAAATTCGACAGCCTAACGGCATCACTTCAAAATTCAGAAAATGAGTTGATGAGAGATAAAAAAGGGCATCTCATCAATTGGACATAAAATTTACATCAATAAGGATATAAAAGAACATATCCCAACATAATATTATGTGAATTAAAAGGCATAACAAAATAAGTCTTTTAAAAAGTGGAGGGTTAAAGGTCCCCTTACCGAGTTGGGTAACTTTGGAAACGTACACCCCATGGAAGAAGGGTCATACAATGAAGATGTGAATACCAATAAATGAAATTATACTACAAAAAGTGTATAATAATGGGCAGTACATACACCACTCAAAGGAAATTGTGGTAAATGTAGCATAAATCTCACGAGAATAAAAGTGAGATGAAAAATCCCTTACGAAAACTCGGCAGCCTAACAACGCCACATAAAACATCCAAAATGGATTGATGAGAGAGAATAGGGTCTCTCATCATATGAACATAAAAATTACAGTAAGATTAATATAAAATAATATCCCAATAACAAGAATGATGAGCTCTAAAAGGAATGACATAAAAGATAGTACTTTAAAAGAAAGAGAGGAGTCTGATCCCTTACCTCAAGTCCAACTTGTCTTGTTCGCTTCTCTATATTCCTGAATAATAAACTTTGGTCAATTTATAATTTCTTAAGGAACTCCTATAAATAATATCATTCTGTTCATATCACATATTTTAATGTTATAATAATTGGTTAATAATATGAGTTCATATCAGACGTTTTTGTCGATGTTTGGTACATGAGTCAAAAATTGAACTCATTGGAAAATAATTTTCCATGTAGTTATAGGTACATCATATCCAGAATAGTATTTATGTTTTAAATATCATATATATCCAGTATATATTCATTTTATACTATTCCATAGCATTTGGAGATAAAAATTAAAAGCACCGTTCATGGAGACAGTAGGTCGTACGTACGCATGAACGCTACTTTCATTCTTTGTCATATTAATGGAATTAAAACAAAATGAGATATATATATATATGTTATAATTACATAATTATATCCATAATTTAGATGTAATATATTACATATATATACATTATATATATGTACTTATAATAGTACATAACATTTTTAGATAAGAAATGAAATGTACCGTTCATGGAGATGGTAAGTCGTACGTACGCATTAACGCTACTTCCATTTCTATTTCATATTTAATGGAATTAAAACATAATGATACCTAATATTATTTTAATTCCAGTATGTTATCATATATAATATCATTAAATATATCATTTATACATACCAAATATGGTATTAACGAATCAAATCCCTTTGAGGGGGCGGTAGTCCGCACTTCCTTAAATGAAGATATCACGTTTACCCATAATAAAACCCATAAAGTTATGTCATAAATGAAAAATACATAATATTAAGTAAAACATAAACATATTATATATCATATATAAATATATTTTCATCTTAATGGCCACCTTTGAAGGTGTTATAAGAATGTTGAACAATCATCGTTTCGTGTGGAAGAAATTCTCCATCCACAGAAACAGTATGTTCTTTAACCATTAGATGTAGGTGTGTGTAAGTGTATCTCAAATCGTTCTTATAAAAACATCCTAGTATATTTAATATACTGTATTTGTTACAAAATAAATGATTAAAAATAGTTTAGGGGTTTGGAGAAGCAAAATAAAACAAAAGGACACAAGTGAATACATTACCATAAAATCGGGTAACTCCCTTTGGTTTGAGCTCAAAGGCTTCCATGGGAAGACTTCTGCACAAATTTAGGCTTTAAGGAGTTAGATAGGGATGTGTAGAGGCAACATGAGCAGGGTTTTCCTAAGCCAAAGGCTTTGTATGTGTGGGTAAGGAGGTAGAGGTGGGGGCATTTTATAAGAGGAGAGGAGGACCACTCTTTGAAAGTAAAAAAATGTTACTTTATTTTAGAATGAGTTTCAGATTTTAATGGTCCCACAATGATTTGTTTCGATTGTAAGGTGATAAGGGTTATAAATACACCCATACAATAGGTTTTGTACATGTTTAGGTCTTATATTTTACTTTATCTTTCTATTTTATTTAAATCGTTAAATAATGAGGTCATCACTGCATCATCATAATGTCATAAATAATGTAATTTATATAATGTCTAAAAATTATAGAAAAATTACTATGATGTAGGAAATCTTTTTATATTTCCATTTATTATTTATAGTCAAAAATATGACTTGTATAACCCAATGTAAAAATTCTTTTTGTAAAACATCTCATGTTTGTGTCATTTTTACTTTAACATTAAATAAAAAGATATTTATGTCATTTTCCAACCAAAGTGGCTCCATGGGGTCCCCAAGTTGACCCATGGATTTTATTGGTCGGACATGACACATCCAATGAGGTTAGGACATGTTTCTAGGTCATTTCATTTTATTAAAACATCATTCTTTCCTTAAACTACACTAATTACCTCTAATCGCGATTAAAAACTTATTAAGTTACTATTCACCAAAAAATTATTTTAATCCCATTGAACCAAATTTTACATCTTAATTAAAACCATGTATGTTGGATTTTTGAAATTCGAAACACAAAGATGGCAAAATTTCACTTAAACGGAAAAATCGGTTTTTATAAGTACCACTTATTGGTTTCACAATTCATCAAAAATTGAAGTTTTTCAGAAAATTACCAAAAGTTCACCCTAAGAAATATTTGATATTCCGAATTCAAAAATGATTTCAATTTCACAAAATTAAAAACATATAAGTTTCATTAATTAATTTAATAATTAATTCCCGCTGTCAAAACAAATAGCGTGTTTTTATGAAACAACATGTATCAAAAGATTGACATTAGTTTAAGTCCGATTTCAAAGTGAAATTAAATCCAATGACCACTATTAGATTAAATGGTAAAAATATATTCTAATTTCACTTTAAAACAAATTAATAAGATAATCTAATCATATAAATAAATTAGATTAAAAGATTTTTTTTATTAAAATACAACATTTTTTTCTATTCATTAAAAATTGAACTTTTTCGGAAAAATACCAAAAATTTACACAAAGTAAATTTTGATGTCCTGATTCTAAAGAAGAATTTTATTTTGTCAAATATAACACATAAAATTGTCAAAAAGTGGATTTAAAATAGGTTCACCATCAAAAGGCGGTTAATCGACCTTTTAATGAATATTAGAATGTTTACGCTTAAAATTGGATTCATTCGCATTTTTAATCCTCTAACATTTATTTAAAGAGTAAAAATATTTGACAAACATATATAATCATTTTGTAGTTAGTTCTGTTCATTCCCTCCAATACAATGTCTAGGCATTAACTACCATTTAAAATAATATTATTTTATTATTAGAGTGCAACACAAGATTCCCAAGAAACTCACTATTGTGTATTGGGTACGCCATCGTGCATAGCGTCCCCTTTAATGTAATATTAATATTTTATTCACAAATATGGATAAATATGAAAATTTAATATTCTTTATTTACCCGGGGTGTTACAATAACTATTACTTATTGACTTTTATAGAACTTTAAAACATGTTATTTTTTTGGTAAGAAATTTGAATTTCTAAGTTTGGATGATTTTAGTATATTTATTTTGATTTATTTTTTTAGATAAAAAAACATTAACTAAATTCTATGATTTCTGAAAATCTATTCAAAACATCAAGAATATGAAAATCATATCTATAATGAATGATTGATGTAATTAAATTATTAATTTAGAATTTGATAAATTTTGTTGAGAGAATGGATAATAAATTATTTTCCATCTCCGAGGACACAACAATAGATGGGTGTGGCTGAAATAAAAATATAAATATTCATGAATTGGAAAGATCAATGCATTTGGAAATTAATGATCCATGATAATTCTCGACAGAATATATAAAAAAATTATTAGTTTTTAAATAAATATTGTATTAGAATGATTTCAATAAAGTCCCTTTTTGAAAATTTTTAATGTTTTAAGACGAAATATGGATATTTTTTGGTGTTTGGTCACAAATTCATTCTATTAAATACAAAACATAGTGTTAATTAATTTAATTGTAAATGTGATGAGAGAATAGTTTTTGTAAAATTCAATACTTGAAAATCATGTAGAGTATTCCATAAGATAACTTTAGTCTTTGACCAATTTTTAGATGTTATGTTTATTAAAAAAATTTATAATAATAAAATTTCCAATTTAGAAAAATGATTATGATCATTTTATGGAATTTAATTATAGGGAAGATAATTACCAAGATAATAAAAATTCATTGGTTTAGGGTGACTATATCTCTTCTCAAACTGATCCAATAGGGATGAAGACTCTTAAATATATTCTTTTTGAAAATGTAATAGGCAGTGTAGAATCTAGTATAAAAACCCAAAAATATGTTTTACATTACTCTAAGAACTCTTCTTTTGTTATTTATTTTATTTCTTCCAACATTGAAAATCCATTATTTAATTCAAGTTAAATTAATATCAAGCATGATGAATTAAATCAATTGAAAATGCATAAATTTTGTAATTTGGTGGATTTTACAAAAGATAATTCTATAATATGCACTTAATAGACATTTGATAATAATATTATTGAATATGGAAAATTGATTAAAAATAAATAAAGACTATTGTCTCAAGATTATTATTATGAATAGGGAATTAACATTTAATAATCTTTTTCTCTTATTTTTAGGATTGAAGACATTAGAAATTTATTATATTTTTTTTATATTCACAATTAAAATTATTTCAAATGGATGTAATGAAGGTCTTGTTAAAATGGAATAATGCTTTAAGATGTTAATGTTAATCAACCCCTTGGATTTGAAAATGTTAAATTCAATATTCATGTTTTTAAACATAAAAAGGTTTTTTAAGTTCATAAGCATAATCCTCAGTCTTGGTATGAATGAATAACTCATTTTTTTTAAACCACATTATTTTATTAGTTAATTCTTATCAATCCATGTTTATAAAGAATTTAAAAATAAATATACAAATTTTAAATATTTATTTTGATGATATAATATTTTTTTCAACAAATTAATCATTGTGTAATGATTTTTATAAACTATTGGTTTGTTCATTTTACAATTCCATAATGGGAGAATTAAAATATTTCCATGGTTTACAAATTAATAAATTAAAATATGGTTTCTCATAAATCAATATATGTCTTCTAAAGAAAATATGAAATGTTTTAGCTTTGATTCATGTATGATTATTAAAAACCAATGAGTACTAATTCTAAATAACAGTTGGATGAATCTTGAAATATAGTTAAATTTAATCATTATAGAGGGATGATTATCTATTTATTTTATCTATATACATCTAGGATTGGCATGATATTCTGAGTGTTTTATATGATATATTTTAATACAATATTAAATATTGTCATCTTAAATCTTCTAAGAGGGTAATTAGATAAATTAATTTAACTTTAAGCACTAAATTATTTAATTAAAATTAGAACTATTTTTATTTATTAACATGCTCGTATTCTAACATTTGAGGTTGTATTCTTGACCGAAAATCATAATAGGTATGTTTTATTTTCATGGAAAAAATTTAATTTCATGGAGTTTTAAGAAAAAACTATTTATACAATTATCCATAACTGAGTATGAATATGTAAATGATGAAATAAATTATTATCAAATCATAAGGAATAAAAACACTATATCAATTTAATAAATTTTTGATAATGATCCGTTTTTTGTGTGAAAATTATATTGCAATTTCAATTTATAAAAACAATATATAACACTATAGAACAAAAACTAGATGGTGGATTTCATTTTATGAGGGATAATGTATGTAATCATGAAAGAACATTGAATTTTTCTAAGATGGCAATTTATTTTTATAAATATTTTAGTAAACCTTTTGATTCTATAAAATTTGAGAAAATGATATTTGAAGTGGGGATGTTAGAATATTAATATTACTAAATATGATAATATATTATTGTTTTAAATCTAGCTACGGTCCTATGTTTTATATACATATGTACGAAAATTAACAATCATCATTTAAAAAATATTTCTCAGTTGTTAGTTTTAAGAATAAAATATTGTTTATAAAGAATCATGCTTTCAATATTTAATTTAATTTAATTTTTTTATAAATTTAAAAAAGGATGATAATGTTTCTAAAAAAATAATATTTTTTGTGATTTAGAAAATGGGGGATGTTGTTATAGATTGAATCTTTGTTTAAATAATTTAACTACTTTATTTTCATAATTATTGACATAAATTTTTAATTCAAGAATTTTAAGTAAATTTCCAAATTTTAGAATATAATAATGATTATTTATTTAAAATAATTACATTATTTAATATTTAATGATTAATTATAAATAATGTAATTATATAATTAAAATGTACTTACATTATTTATTTTTTTTACTTTGTTTTTTAATCCTCACATAGTTAAAAAAAATGAACTATGAAAATCCCGCATGGGCCAGCCCGCAAAAACATAGGGGACTATTGGTAGACCTTATGGGAGAGAATTCAGCATTGACATGCCACAATTGTTGGTGGTCTATGTATGTTCCCACTAGATTGGATTAATGGTTGGGCATTGTGTATATAGGAGGAAGATGGGCCAAAAGGCCCATTGGGCCAAAGCCTGTGTGTGTGTGTATATTGATGTGTAAGGGATGATGATCACCTATAGAAAGCTCAAATTGGTACTGTGGGTACTTAACTATTAGAGTTTTGGATATCCCAATCATGGTTTTGATGTGGTAAAATTGATTTCACTACATTATTTATCCATCCTATCATTTGGTAGTAAATATATAGGTTGTTAGGTGGTATATCACCTTACAGTGAATCCTCTTGGCATACCTACTATAAAGAAAGAGTCTAGAATATCGTGAGACATAGAGTAAACATACCCTAGCTAGTTACCATGTGAGTAGATTACCTATCATGAAGGTGACCGTGAGATTCCATGTTATCATATGACATGTACATCCTACCATGAAATAGAAATTAATAGAAATTATGGTATGTATTTTCTATAGAACATATGTTTTTAATGTGACCATATTTCCACCATTTTCATATTGACTGAGAGGTGCATGGTCTGTATACTTACTATGACATTCATGATACTGATACCAACAATGAGTATTTTTCCTTACACTATTCTACAATTTTACTATTTTCTAGAAAAATTATATTTTTTATGACACTCTATTTTAGTTACATTTTTTATAAAATGTTTTACTCCAATATTATTTAAATTTATTTAACAATTTTCTTGATTTATAACATAATTATATATCATAATTACCTTTTATATAAATTTAAAATTATAAATTATTGTGGAAATTATTCTGAAAATAACAATTTTGATATTATTAATGTTATGCACTATTTTCTATAAGATTTGAATAACTATTTTACTAAATGATTATGAGAGAAACTTTATTTGTTTTATTTATATGAAATATTATAATTTAAATTAATTTCAATATTATAATTTTTTTAATAATTTTATTCAAGACAAAAAATGTGTGATCTATTTAATAATGAGACACACATTTTCAATTTATAGGTAACCATTGTATTTTATTTTTTTTATTCGCTAAAAAGTGTGTTTTAGTAATTGGATCACATGAGGATTTTTGGATATAATAGAAGTTAATGAAGATGGATTAATCAATTAGAGATATCATGATGATATAAAAAAACTATAGAAATATATATTCAAAAGGATTTGTGATATAATTATGTTACACAATTTTTCATTGTCTCATACTATCAAGAAATATCAGTGACTTATTTTCCATTTCATTGTTCACAGAAAAGCATTAACATTCAAATTATTTCCTTCTAAGCGAATAATGATCATGTAATGTCCTAGTTTTTTCCATGTAAAATAATGGAATATTTCTAAGAATATTTTTGAATATAGGCCATAGAAACCAAAACTTATCTTATATGGAAATTGCATCATTTTATAATAATATTCAAAACATAGATAAATTATATTTCCAATGTCTATAATAGTTTTGTGTAATTAGAAACATAAAAGGAAATAATCTAACACCATGAAATATCTTCCACATCTCCCATAAATTTATTACCCATTATTATTACCAATTGAAAACGTTATTTCTAACCAATATAAATGAAACATAAGAAAAGATTATCCCATATGCTTAATAAAGAAGATATGTAACCATCCCATTAGAATAAGGGTGTGAGAAAATGATAATCTCATTTAATGATCATACCCTTTATATCCAATATCATATACATGAACCATGGGATAAAAATTGGTAGTTCATATGAAAATAATGAAATCCTAGCATAATGATAAGACATGGAATTTTTCAATACACATAAACATATATTATTATATCCATAGTAGTCAAAGATTATTTACAATGCCAAATTAGTATAATGGTTTCACTCAGCAAACCATCTTAGTAGTCAAGGATCACAGCCAATACCTTTATTGTGGTAAAAGGCCTTTACTGAACCAGGCTCACTCATCGTTCCAGCCCTAAATTACAAAACCTGGTTCATATCCTATTCCAGCCCTATATTACTAAATCAGGTTCACATCCTATTCTATCCCTACTTTACTGATCCTATTTCACACCTCATTCCTGCCCTGTATTAAAAAACCGATTTCAATCCTTTTTTTTATAACGACCCAAACCTTCATTAACGGAAATTCCTATTGATCTAATAAAATGTCTTATTATGGTTATATAATATTAGAAATTCATTGGTTTTATGTTTCTGGATTTTAAAATACCGATATGAATTGTGACAGTTACTAATATAGTTGTTGAACAGTGATCACATGATTAGTATAAATATAGGGCTTTAACAAGTCAAATTTACTCAGTCAAAGGAAGTGATGGCCTCATCTAATAGACTTTCCCCATGCGAAGCCCATTTTTAGGATATTGTAAAGGAGGTGTCTTCATTAGGGTTCTCTCTTGACCAATCCTAGGCTGAGCTTGAAAACATTAAGCATGAACGGAACCGACTACAGGAGAAGTAGAAGTTTATAGAGATTACCGCCTGAGAAATGTTATCTGAGCCACCCCAAGAGTCAGTCACCATCACACACCTTACTATTTGGTCTTATGTGATTATTATAATGGGTTATGCAACAAGACCCTATAACTATTACAATGTGCATTATTTTTTTATAAAGAATGTGAATTTATTTTATTATTGTTTCTTTGTAAATAGTTTTTAATGCCCAAATAGTATTTTTAGTTAATCTTCAAATAATAAATATATTTTGATGAATTAATTGAATTTTAAATTAAATAATATTTAAATAAAATATTATTATTATTATTAAATTAATTTTTATTAAATATAAATTATCATATAATTTTATGAATGAAATTGTAATTTTTATTAAGGTTTGAAAGCAGTATTTGTCAAAACCCATGAATTTTCGATAAATATCAGTTTTTAATTTAAAAGTAAATAAAACTACATATTTAGAAAATTATTTAGATAAAATAAATATTATTTTTTGAATCAGGATATCAAAATTATCCAATGGTGAATTTTTTATTATTTTCTAAGACAGTCGAAATTTTGGGTAAAAATTTAATACCGTTTAAATATATAATGTGTTTCATGACATCATAATGACCCAATAGTGATGTAATAAAATACTATAAAAATTATGTTCGGACAATATATACTTTACCAATAGAAAATGTGATTTTGGGTTTGTTTGACTAATTTTACAAAGATTTAGTGGACCCTTGAAAGCTTACAAAACATTTTGTTTTTTTAAATTGTTTTCCTTGATAGTGTGACTCACCTCCACATATGTAACCCTATTATATTAAGAAGTTCGGCCATTGGCTTTATAAAATATTTTTTTCCACTCCACTTTGGAAAAAACCAAGGGCAAAAGGCATGGGATTGTTTGTGGTTTTGATTAGTTTAATGTGAGGTGTCCCAAACCTAAATAATAAAGAATTCCCTCTCCTTTCCTTTATAAACCCATTCATGCTCCCACTTCCTCTTCACTAAAAGCCTTTGGAGTTCGACCAACCCCTCGACTCCTCTATTTAGAATCCTCCCATGGTGCCCCAAGCACCCAATAAGCCTCTCTCAAGCCTCTCCCAAGCATTAGGTATCACACTTCTAAGGGATTTTTTCCTTTTTCATTTTGTCCAATTTTCATTAAGTTGTTATGCCCTTTTGTTTTCAATTAAAAATGTTGGGGTATGATTTTCCCCTCCCATATACTACCCTATTTATTTTTGGATGATGTGATACCCCTTTATCTCTCATTAATTCTGCCCATGTAAACCCGTTACCATGCCAAAATTTTGTGAGGGATTTCTCTATCCTCTTTTACATCCAAGTAATTATTTTGTATTTTAAATATAAATTCCATTACATTTGTTGGGACATGTATCTATATGAACTCCTTAAATTCCATTTCATTTACATATGATGAGACGCCCTTTTCTCTCACATCAACCATTTTCAGGAATCCTTATGTCACATCGTTATGCTGCCAAAATTGAACTGCGTTTTTTCAAGCCAATATCACTATGGAGTGAATACCATGTCCATGTCTCTATAAAGGGTATTATCCTTTACGAAAATATACATAATTAATGGTACTTTCATGTATTTATTCCACATTCTTTAATCATGTAATAACTTATTATGTTGATTGACTCCATTTATATGATCCATGCGGCACACTTATGCTTGAAATGAAATGTTTATGAAGGATGCGCCCTGATAGCGCTCCAATGCATTGGGTAATGTATAATATCATGATACTTCATGTAAAATGGGTGGTTACTCATTATAATTCACATGAAATGAGGTTCTACTCATGCTTCACGTGCAATAAGGGTTTACTCACGCTTCGTGTGCAATAAGCCTTGGCTCATGCTAATTCCATGTTAAGTCTTGTTGCCATATTTCCATGTTATGATTATCATGCTTTATCGTGCCATTATGTTCATGTTTCTCTTATGCTCCATTGATATACCTATTTTATAACATTTTTGTTATTCCACATGTTATTCCATGTTTATTCCCTTACTGGGCTTTATCGCTCAATCTTTTCTTATGCATGTCCTCAGGTTATCCCATGCAATGCTAAGTACGAGGAAACATAGTGGTCATGTAAAGGAAGATTTCAATAAAAAAAATTATATTTCAGGTTTTAAGTTGTTATTTAGGGATCCTAATCCCAAAATACACTCTACCTATCTATCTTTTATGTTGTAAAAAGTGATGTTTATGTAATAAATAATTTTTTAGTGTGTAATAAAGAGCATGGTTGTAATAATTCCAGCATTGTATTACTAAACAGAGTTTACTACTCATTCAAAATTTGTATTCCTTAATGGATTCCACTCCTCATTCTATATCTATAATACTTAACCAAGATCACTCCATGTTCCAGCCATATTTTACTCAATATTTATTATTATTTAACTAATTAATTTGAGGGAGATATAGGTTCCACTTTCACATATTGAAATCATAGCTATTTGTTATATAAGATAATAAAAATATATCATATCATAAGTGTGTAAATTAAAAGGGTATCATAAAAATTTCATCATGTCTTAACCTGTGGAAAATATATAGGTCTTATTATAATTTCACTGTATCATATCCCAAGAAAATAAGTGGTTTGCATAATCAAATAATCCATGGAATGTAAATGGGTTTCATAGACATCATGCCAATGAATCATAATCCATTCAGAGAAATAACTTGAAAGGTACACTTAGATTATATACCCAGTAAAATATAAACTATATCAAAGAGGATCATATTATATGAGGAATTATTTTGAAAGATCATTTAGAGAATTTATTAAGGAAATAAATAATTCCTTTAAAATCAATTTTTAAACCATAAAACATTTTTAAAACCCTTTTATTTAAAAAAATCGAAAACTTATAATTTAAGCATTAAAAGACATTTAAAACATTTCTGGAGGAAAATATACTTTCTTCTTTGAATTTTTTTTAAAACAAAAACCATTTTCAAAAGGCATAAAAATATATTTTAAAACATGTAAATCAAACATTGAAATCATTGTAATCGTTTTATTTGAAAATTATCTGAAAATATCATTTGTAAAAATGTATAAAGTCAGGGATTTTGAAAAAAAATAGATTTTTGACTAAAGAGATAAATAAAGTAATATTTTCTTAAAAACACTTTCTTAATATCATAAGTTCCCATGAGTGAAAAAATAGTACCAATACATGAAGTTATCATGAAAAAATATAAGGGATGAAAATAAGGACTACTCTTGAGAGATCGAGCATAATATTTCATTAATGCAATAATAATCATAAACAATCCTGTTAAACAATGATATTGCAACAATAAACTCTTACTGCATGGGTAACATTAAAGAAAAATACCTATGTAAGAGTAAATTTTAATAAATCTTAAAATTTCATGAAAATAAGGATTTTAATTTTATAACATTTCAAATGATAGTATATTCACCTCGTAAAATAATAAAGTGAATAGAAAAATGTGTGTCCTAAAGAAGACAAACAAACAAAAATTCTTTACTGATTTGGTAACTTTTGAACCGTAAAACCCCGTGAAATAGAGATCATAAAATGGATATATAAATAACTCAAATTTTAAGGATAATAATAATTAAATATATTCATGGGAATTAAATACACCATAAAAAGAAAATGTGTGTTGAATAATGAATAAGTATCGATGAAATACAAGTGACACTAGAAATCCCCTAACTACTGGAGTATCTTTCGAATAATAAGATCTATGAAATAATAACATAAATTGAAACATATAATGTCATTAAATAATTGAAATTAATTATAAAAAATTTCATACGGTAGTATATACACCACAAAATAATAATTAGTGGTGAATATAGAATATATCTCAGAGAAATAAAAGTGAGATTAGAAAACACTTAACTTAAGTTTGGACATTCCTTTAACAAGTAAAAACTTCATATATAATAAATATATGTTTATTATACATCTAAAAAAGAATAATATTATTAAATATAATACCATATATGGTTTTATTATCAATTTATATTAACCATTAATTTACAATTTCAGGATAAAGTATCATTTTGGGTAATAACTGCTTTGTTTTTCTTATATGTTTTGACTTTTTTACTCTTTATCATATTACTTAGATCATGATTAATTATTTACGTAATTTAAAAAATAATATAAAAATTATATATATTCATTATGTATTATATTTATGATAATCCATAATGTATATAAATATGAAATGAAAACCACCTTTCTTGGAGATAGTAGGTCGTATGTATGCTTAAACGTTGTTTTTGTTTTTCTATCAAATTTTTAAAGAACAAAATGTTATATATATATATATATTATGTAGTTTATAATAATTTCATCACATATATAACATATTTTTATTAAAATAATTCTTAATATATTCCATGTAATGCATGAACGAATCACATCGCTTTGACGAGGTGGTAGTCCACAGATTAACAAGTAAAGTTATTATATTCCCAAAAAATGGAAGTAATGATGGTATTTTTTATATAATAATTCATTAATAATAGTTACATAAAATATATATATATATATATTATATAAAAAATAGTAATTACATATTTATTTCCAACCCTGAGTGGTGGTAATGGAAGAACAAATGACATAGGTTTACAAGGTAGTAGTCCTCCATTCACACTGACGATGATTGTGTATCCCATTTTATGGAAGTCTGTAATGTTTTAGGTCTAACCCATATCATAAAATCATAGAAGTATATTTTGGATACTGATTTTATTATTTATTCTTAATGTAATAATAATTTAATGGGTGGAGAAAGAAATAATACAAATGATCTCATTGAAGAACATTACTTCCTTTTCTATTAACTCCTTTTGGTTTATAACAAAATGCTTACTTGGTTAGATTTCATCCTAATGTAAGGATTATTGGATTTGGTTAGTTATTTAGTGTGGAAATTTTTATAGTCTATGTCTATAAAAAAGTGATTGAGTGACGTGGAGAAGTTAGGGGGTTCAGTGCCCTTTTTTATGTGGGGGAAAGGACACAACATGTATTTTGGAAAAGAATGGTGTTGTCCCCATGCTTTAACAAACAAAAAGGATTTCAAAAAACCAAAAATTGGTTAAAAATATTTTTATTGTTTAAATTTGGATAGAAAATTTGTTTTGGACAATTTTACATTCATATTTATAACATATATTCTATGTTTAGTCACTATATAAACTCATTTTTAACTTAAACACAGTAATTAATTTTAATTATGTTCACTAATATTTTATATAAAAAACAATTTTAAAATTAATAGGAATTATAAATTAGGAATATTATAAACATTTATTCCATTTTTAAAATTTCAAACAAATAATTTTAAGAAATTAAAATAAAATTAATACCACATATATGACAGGACAACAAGTTTTCATAGTGGAAATATACAAAAGATTGAAATTTTTTAATATTCAATTTCAATGTGAAATTGATTATAGTGACCTAAATTGGATTAATATATGTATAAATTATCTAAATATACATTAATACTAATTTAAAATATAATTTTACTATAAAATTAATTAAAATAAAATGTCAGTGTCAATTCAAATTTATTGTTTTCACTATTCAACATAAAATGAATCTTCTCAAGAAAAACCACCAAAAATTCAAAAAAAGTTATATTATGATTTGAAAAAATTATTTTATTTTTTAAAATAAATATTATGAATGTGTCAATAAATAGTTTAAAAATAATTACTACAATAAAAGGTATCCAAACTACCCTTCAAAAATTATAGATTTTTATTCCAAAAAATTGGATTTGTTCTTATATTATGCCAGTAAATCTTATTTCATAAATGTAAAAACATTTTTCTGAATATAAAATATATAAATTTTATTATGATCTCTCACTAATAGTTATTAATTTAATTTAATAAGTCAAAATTACTTTTAGAACATAAAAATTCATTTTCATAAAAACACACCATTTATATTTAATTGGTGTTTATTTTCATTTCTAATTAATTAATATGAAAATAAATAATTGTATAAAATTTTTTAAACCATATTTTTATAAATTTTTTAATATCATTCATATATTAAATTCTAAAGTATAGGTGATAACTAGTGTATTATTTTAATAATATTTTTAATATTATATTATAGTTCGTTAAAACACAGTCTTCTATGTATTGAAAGTTATTGATGGGGCTTGGAATTGTTTCAAACACATGCCAAACATAGTGTTGTATATACGAAATGCTTATCCGAATGATTCATGTTGTGAAATATTAACCTGGTGTTTCGTATAATCCAATCCAAACATAGTTTATTCATATAACAAAAGCTATATTCAGTTTTGTGTGAAATGAAAAATATTGAAAATAATAAATTAATTTGAAAAAATATTTCATAAAATAGAATGGTGTTAATTTCAATCCCAGTTAAAATGAATTTTTCCTAAAAAATTTTACTATTTCATTAATGGTTTAATAATTTAAATATCTTTTCATTGAAACTGAAATCAAAAAAATAATACTAAAACATCCTTTAAAAATAATATTTGGAATCATAAAACGTACCCAAAGTAACACATAACTATGTTACCATATAGGATAACATATATGGAAAGATATAAAAAAGAATAAATAATTATGGATAGTGATAAATATCCCAAATAATAAGAATGTCGGTGATCAATATAATTTTAAAAATAACAAAAAAGAAAACCAAAGATGCATGAAAGAGGACCCCAATATCATAAAAATTTTGGCAATTGGAAAAATACTATTTCAAGATAATTTTCCCTAAAATTGAATAATTTTCATTATAAATTGAACTTACATGATTTAATTCCATTTCATAATAAAAAAATCACCCTTAGGGTTTTCCTTGAATAATTTTAAAATCTTCTCTTACTCTAATAAATGGAGTTGGATTAGTTAGTATATAATTATTAATAGATCATAGCATCCACAAATAGGATGATAATTCATTTCATCATTCCTTATTTATTATCATAAAAATACTAATCCAAGATCATTGTGTAGTGAATACCATACCCATGTCTCTATTAAGGGTATTCACCTTTATCGACATATACATATTGAATGGTACTTTCATGTATTTATTTCACATTACTTAATCGTGGAATAACTTATTATGTTGATTGATTCCATGTTATATGATCCATGTGGCACACTTATGCATGAAATTAAATGTTTAATAAGGGTGCTCCCTGATAGCACTCCAATGCATTGGGTAAAGTATAGTATCATGATATGTCATGTGTAATGGGTGCTGACTCATGCTAATTCAATTAAAATGTGTTTTTACTTATGCTTCATGTGCAATGTGGTTTTACTCATTCTCTATGTGCAATGAGCCTTGGAACATGATAATTCCATGTTAAGTGTTATTGCCACATTTCTATGTTATGATTATCATGCTTTATCATGCATTTATTTTCATGTTTCTCCAGTTCTCAATTGATATTACTATTGTCTAACATTTATTTTATTATTCGATTTATTCCATGTTTATTCCCTTAATGGGCTTTATAGCTCACTCTTTTCTTATGTGTGTCCTTAGATTATCCCATGCAATGCTAAGCATGAGGGAATCTAGTGGTCATATAAAAGAAGTTATCAATAAATGTGTCATATTTCATGTTTTAAGTTATTATGTAATGATCCTAATCCCCAAAGACACTATAACTCTCTATCGTCTATATGGTAACAAGTGAATTTTATGTAATAAATCATGTTTTAGTGTGTAATGAAGTGCAGGGTTGTTATAGTTGGTATCAGAGGATTGGTTTTTTTTTGGGATTAGGATTAGAAATCCCTAGTGAAGACATAGAGAGAAGATTAAGTATAATAAAAACATCCCTATGTATTGGTGAGTATTGAGTAAGTGGTCTATCAAGAAAATACATCCATGTTTGGACATGAGCAGGTAGAGGCGGAACTGGCACAAATTTATCATAAGGGTAAAACCCTGAAACACTACTTTAAGATAGAATCGAATGGGAACTGGTGCACGAAAATGGGACTTGTTGCACTATGGGTTATGAAAATCTCAGGGGATATTCTTTGGTTAATTCATAAGATTAGTATGAACCCTAATTAAGGGAATTAAAAAAATTCACCTAAGAATATATATTAGAAATTAGATCATGTATATCATAGATTGAAACCTATGGATTCATAAGTTACGGAAATAAAAGTTATTTATAGGTCATTATTTTTTACCTTGGATTACCCTTTATGTGTTACCCCTAAATTTTCTTTTATTTCATCCAATGGCTGGTAATATGAGGAATCAGGATAACAATTGATGTGAAGATCAATGTGATGACTGTGCTAATGAGATGCCCAATCCGATGGGAGTAGTAATTGCAAACTTTTTCACGCTTCTCTTTGAGTTAACTCAGTCTTTGAAGAGAAATATGGGTCAAGAGTAAATTTGACCCCCCCCCCCTTAAGAAAGAATAAGTCGCTATCGAGTGATTCATTAGACAAATTCCTCCTAATTTTAATGGATCATTGGATCTCTCAATTTATGAAAAATGGATCAAATCCATTGAAAAGATCATCTCAATCATTCAATGATCCAAAAAAGAGAAGTTTATTCTATCTTCTTATCATTTGGATGGTGAAGTCAGTCAATGGTGGAGATTGATCAAAAATACCAAGCCTGAGGAGGATATTGAGGTGTTGAAATGGAAGTATTTCCAGTAGATGGTTTTTGATAAATATTTTCCACACACCCTCCAGCTTATGATGGAAAGGGACTTTCTTTCCCTCAAGAAAAAATATGACGAATTTGTCAGAGCATATGACGAATCTGTTAGAGCATATGAGGAAAACATCACAAGGCTTACATAATACACCTCCAACATTGTCGTTACCCCATAATGCAAGTTTGAATGCTTCTTTGGTGGGTTGAAAACAAGCCTAAGTAAATCACTGGTGATCCGTTACATTGACAGCTATGAAGAAATTGCCCGATGTTCTCTCAAGGTCAAAATGGAGATCAGATAATCTCAGGGGTATCATTGGGATAAGGAGTGTAATTTGGACTTCAATGCTGGAGGTCTGATAGATAAATCCAATGGTGATAAGAATATCCAGCACCCCACATGCCAAATATGTGGAAAGAAGAATCCCAGAAATTGCTTGAAGGGGACAAGGAAATGTTTTAGTTATAGAAGAGAAGGGTACCTAGTTGTTAAATGCTGACAAGAAAAACAAACGACTACAATAGAGGTGAGGAACACTACGTTAAAACCTCAACACATTGTTCATTTCTACAACTACAAAGAACCTGGGCATCTTGTCAATCAGTTCCCTAATCCATGGGTTTTCGGAGGAAACTAACAACTTCCAAGGGAGTAAGGGAAATCTTTTACCATCACTACTATTGAAGTGAACCATAACAATGAAGTGGTGATATGTATGTTAGTTATTCATTCATGAATAGTGAACTTACTTTTTGATTTTGGTTCTAATAATTCTTTTATATCCCAAACGTTTAGTAGAACAATCCTAGCTCCACCACAAATCATGGAAGTAAAGATGTAAGTGAGTACAATAAATTGGGTCAATCATTGCATCCCATGAATATAACTCCTCCCATGTCATAATATGTGGATAAAATTTCTTAGTGAACCTCATCATACTCCCTTTGGTGGAATTTTATGCAATTATTTCCATGGATTGAAATTCCTTATATAGATCCAACATAAATTGTCGTGAGAGGGAAATCACTCTCCATGTGTAGAATCGACACCTAATACTATACGAGTGCAAGGAGTAAGATGAATCTTCTTTAGCTCCATCATCTCAAGAATGGATATTACTGCCCTATGAGCATGCGTATCTGGCTCAAATGATTGAGTCTATGGAGGCAACCATCCTTGAAGACATGCCTATTTTGATGGAATTCACTGATGTTTTTTTCAAGGAATTTTTTTTTCTTCCTCCTAGAAGAAATGTTGAATTCTCCATTTAACTTATACCAAGGACGTTTCCAATATCCAAGACATCATATAGAATGGCTGTTGTGGAGCTTGAGGAGTTGCAAAAAACAACAACAGGAGAATCTGGATAAAGGGTTTGTACACCCAAGTGCTTCACCATGGGGTGCACCAGTCCTCTTCGTCCAGAAGAAATATGGGTCAATGCGCCATTGCCTCAATTTTCATGAGCATAACTAAATAATGATAAAGAAAAACTATCCTCCCCCACAATTCGATGAATTGTTTGATCAACTACATGGAGAACAATACTTCCCCATGGTGGATTTTTGGTCAGGATATTATCAAGTAAGGACGAAGTAGAAAGATATCCCCAAGACTGCTTTTTGTACAAGATACAGGCACTATGAATTCATAATAATTCCTTTTGGACTCACTAATGCTCATAAAATCTTCATGGAATTTATGAATAGAGTCTTTATTTATTGCCTCACAAAAAATTCATAGTCTTTATAGATGATATTTTGATATACTCCAAAACCAAGGAAAATCATGAGGAGCATCTAAGAACTATACTAGAGACCTTGTGGAAGTTGAATCTCTATGAAAAGTACAGAAAGTGTGAGTTTTGGTTGAAGGAGGTCTCATTCTTGGGTCATATCATCACTAGAAATGGGATATCTGTGGATCCCTCCAAAATAGATACAATTTAGGGTTGGTAAAGGGTGATATTTGTAACGGATATCCATAGCTTCTCGGGGTTAGTTGGATATTATCAACGATTTGTGAGAAATTTATAATGATTTTTCAATCCTCTTACCTAGCTAACTCGGAAGGGAGTAATGTTTTCTTGGAGTGATGAATGTGAAGAAAGATTCAAGAAGTTGAAAAGGATGCTTGTCATTTCACCCATGCACACATTACCCACAAGTGGAAAACATTTTGTGGTATTCAGTGATGCTTAGAAGAAGGGCATGGGATGTTTATTGATGAAAAATGACCAAGTCATTACCTATGATTCAAAGAAATTGAAAGTTCATTAGCATAATTATCCAACACATGTTCTAGAGATGGCTGCGATGATCTTCGCTTTAATAATATGGTGGCATTATCTCTTTGGGGAGAAGTGTGAAATATATAAGGAACCCAAAATCCTAATGTATATATTCACACAGAAAGAGTTGAACATGCACCAACGAAGTTAGTTAGATCTAATCGATGTCTGTGACTGATCAATCCATTACCCCCATGGGAAAGCGAATAATGTGGAGGATGCTCTTGGTAGAAAGTACCTGATGATTATATCATTGATGAGAATTTAGAAGGAATCAATATTCTTAGATTTGATGATTATGGACATGGGAATCAGAAATAAGGGAACGTCATCAATACTTTAACAAAATATTGCACAATCGTCTCTTTTGGAAAAGTTAAAGGATGATCAAAAGGATTATGTGGGAATTCAGAAGAAAGTGGAAGCTATCAGAAGAGGTAAATCCACAGAGTTTAATGTTAATGAAGAAGAAGCTATGAGATTTGGTAATAGACTACGTGTTCCATAAATTTTAGAGGTGAAGAAGGATCTTTTGGATGATGCACATAGTTCAAATTTCCCTATTAACCCAGGAATCACAAAGATGTATCAAGATATCTGAGAGCGTTATTGGTGGGATAATATAATGAAGGAGATCACTGAGTATATATCAAAGTTCCTAGTGTGTCATCATGTGAAGGTAGAGAGGAATAAGTCTAAGAGATGTTGCAACCATTTCTCATACCAGCTTAGAAATGCGAGAACATCACCATGGACTTTGTCACTGAAATTCCATATAAATCAAAAGGCAACAATGCAATTTGGTTGTCGTGGATCGGCTAAAAAAGTCTATCAACTTTATTGAAATTTGGGTGGATTTCTCATTGGATCAACTGGCACAGATATATATCAGGGAATTATAAAGGCTGCATGGAGTACCACCCACTATTATATCCGATCGAGATCCAATATTCAACTCTATGTTTTGGAAGAGTCTTCAACATGCTCTAGATAATTAACTGAACTTCAGTACGACCTATCATCTTCAAATGGATGGCCAATCTGAGCGAACTATTATGACACTAGAAGATATGTTAAGATCATGTTAAATGGTATTTAAAAGAGGTTGGGATCAACATCTTCCTCTGGTTGAATTCTCCTACAATAACAGTTTCCACTTGAGCATCTGAATGGAACTTTATGAAGCCCTCTAGTGGAAGAGGTGACGAACAACGACATGTTGGGATGAATTCAGTGAGAATAATCTACTAGGACCAGAAATTGCCAAATAAATAGTGGATAAGGTGAAAACCATTCAGCAGAAAATCAAGGTAACCAAGAGTCGAAAAAAATGTGATGCAGATAATTGTTGATGAGACCTTGAGTTAATGTTGGAGAAATGGTATTTCTATGCACATATCTAGGGAATAAGGTAATGAGGTTTATAAAAAAAGGGAAGTCAAGTCCTTGGTACATTGGTCCCTTTGAGATTCGTGATCATATTGGGGATGTGGCATATCGACTAGTACTTCCACCTACCATGGAAAAATTACATGATGCCTTTCACGTATCCCTCTTATGGAAGTATATACCAGACCCTTCATATGTACTCTATTTAGAGGTAGTACATCTAGAAGATGATCCTTCTTACATAGAGAATACAATGAAGATCGTAGATCGTAGAGAAAAAGATCTACGAAATATGAAAATTCCCCTTGTCAAGGTGTTTTGGTGAAACCCCATATTTGAAGAAGCGACATGGGAATTGGAGGAAATGATGAAGCAGAGTTACCCACATCTATTTTAGTGTGGGAAAAAGGAAATTTCGAGGGTGAAATTTCTTATGGGGGAAGATTTTAACGACCCAAGAATTCAATAATGGAAATTCCTCTTGATCTAATTAAATTTCTTATTATGGTTATATAAAATGTGAACATCATTGGTTTTATGTTTTTGTATTTTAAAATAACATTATGAATTGTGACCATTGTAAATATAGCCATTGAATAGTGATCACATGATTTGTATAAATATAGGGCTTTAACAAATCCGATTTACTTAGACAAAGGAAGTGATGGCCTCATCTAGAAGACTTGTCCCACACGAAGACCATTTTATCAGAGCTCAGAAATGAGGCAGCATCATTGGGCTTCTCTCTTGACCAATCCCAATCCGAGTTTGAAAATGTTAAACTTGAGCAGAACCAACTACGAGAGAAGTGGAAGTTAATATAGATTACCACCGGAGAAATGTCATCTGAGCCACCCAAAGAGTCCATCACCATCGCACACATTACTCTTCCGTATTATGTCTTTGTTATATGGGGTTATGTAACAAGACCCTAGCACTATGACTATGTACATTATTTTTTTATAAATAATGTGCATTCATTTTATTATTGTTACATTGTAAATAATTTTTATAGCACAAATTGTATTTTTTGTTAATATTAAACTAAAAAAACTATTTTTATGAATTAATGTATTTTTAAAATATATAATATTTTAATAAAATAATAATATTATTATTCAATTTATTTTTATTAAATATAAATGATCATATAATTTTATGTATGCAATTGTAATTTTTATTAAGGTTTGAATGTTGTTTTTTTTTCAAAACACATGAATTTTATATAAATATCAGTTTTTATTTTAAAAGTAATAAAATCACATATTTAGAAAATTATTTAGATAAAATTAATATTATATTTGGAATCAGGATGTCAAAATTATGAAACAGTGAATTTTTCCTATATTTTCCAAGACAGTTGAATTTTTGGGTAAAAATTAAATACCATGAAAATATATAATGTGTTTTATGACATCATAATTACCAAATAGGGATGTAATAAAACACTATAAACATTATTTATGGCCAATATATGTTTTATCATTAAAATAATGTGATTTCGGGTTTGTTTTATTTATTTTACAAAGCTTTAGTGAACTCTTTAAGGCTTATAAAACATTTTTCTTTTTAAATTGTTTTCCTTGAGAGTGTGACTCACCTCTAGATAAGAGACCCTATTATTTTAAGAAGTTCATGCATTGAAAATATAAAATATTGATTTATAATTACCTTTGGAAAAAACCATGGGATAAAACCATGGGCTAGTTGGTGGTTTTGATTAGTTTAATGTGAGGTGTCCCAAACCTAAATAATAAAGAGTTCCCTCTCCTTTCCTATATAAACCCACCAAAGCTCCCACCTACTCTTTACTCAAAGCCTTTGGAGTTATACCAACCCCTTAATTCATCTATCTATAATCCTCCCAAGTAGCCCCAATTTCCCATGAAGGCTCTATCAAGCCTCTTTTAAGCTTTTATGTTCTCACTTACAAGTAAGGGCTTTCTTCCATTCTCATTTTTATCATATTTTTTTAAGTTCTTATGCCATTTTGTTTTCAATTAAAAATGTTGGGGTATGATTTTAGACCTCCCCAATTCTGCACTATTTTTTTAGGATGATGGGAGACCCCTTTCTCTCTCATTAATGCTACGCATGTACACCCGTTACCATGCCAAAATTCTTTGAGGGATTTCTCTCTCCTCTTTTACATCCAAGTAATTATTTTGTATTATGCATATAAATTACATTTCATGTGTTGGGACACGTATCTATATGACCTTCTTACTATCCATTTCATGTAAATATGATGAGATACCCTTTTATCACTCATCAACAATTTTAATGAATCCCTATGTCGCGTCGTTATGCTGCCAAAATTGCACCATGTTTTTCCAGGACAAGATCATTGTGTAGTGAATACCATACCCATATCTCTATCAATGATATTCACCTTTCTGCACATATACATATTGAATATTACTTTAATGTATTTATTCCACATTTCTTAATCATGCAATAACTTATTATGTTGATTGATTCCATGTTATATGATCCATGTGGCACACTTATTCATGAAATGAAATGTTTAAGATGGGTGTGGCCGGATAGCGCTCCAATGCATTGGGTAAAGTATAGCATCATTATACATCATGTGAAATGGTTGTTAACTCATTCTAATTCAAGTGAAATGATGCTTTACTCATGCATCAGGTGCAATGAGGGTTTACTCATGCTCCATGTGTAATAAGCCTTGGCTCATGCTAACTCCATGTTAAGTGTTGTTGCCCCATTTCTGAGTTATGATTATAATTCTTTGTTATGCCTTTATGTTCATGTTTCTATTGTGATCCATTGATATGACTATTTTCTAAAATGTATTTTATTCCTCATGTTATTCAATGTTTATTCCCTTACTAGGCTTTATAGCTCAACTTTTACTTATGCATGTCCTCAGGTTATCCCATGCAATGCTAAGTACAAGGGATTGTAGTAGTCATGTAAAGGAAATTTTCAATAAAAATGTTTCATTTCATGTTTTAAGTTGTTATTTCATGATCATAAGCCCAAAATACACTAGACCTCTCAATATTCTATGTTGTAACAAGTGATGTTTATGTAATAAATCATGTTCTGTGTGTGTAATAAAGAGCAGGGTTGTTATAATTCCTACCATGTACTACTGAATAAAGTTTACTACTCATTCAAACTATGTATTTCTTAATGGATTCCACTCCTTATTATTGATCTATAGAACTTTAAAAAGATCACACCATGTTCCGGCAAAGTTATAATCAATATTTATTATTATTTAACCAATGAATTTGATGGAGATATAGGTTCCACTATCCCATAATGAAATCACACCTATTTGTTCTTTAAGATCATAAAAATATATCTTATCATAAATGAGTAAATTAAATGGGTATCATAAAAATTTCTTCATATCTTAACCTATGGAAAATAGATAGGTTTTATTATAATTTCATCGTATCATATCCCAAGAAAATAAGTGGGTTGCATAATCATATTACCCATGGAATGCAAATGAGTTTCATAGATATCATGAAAATGAAACATAATCCATTCATAGAAATAATTTGAATGGTTCCCTTAGATTATATCCCCAGTAAAACATAAACTATATCAAAGAAGATCATATTATATGATAATGGATTTTGAAAGATCATTTAGAGAATTTCTTATGGAAATAGACCATTCCTTTAAAATAACTTTTGAAAACATAAAAAATATTTAAATACCTTTTCATTAAAAAATTTAAAACATATAAATCAATCATTAAATATAATTTAAAAACATTCTAGAGGAAAATATCCATTCTTCTTTGAAAACAATTTTTAAAACATAAACCATTTTCAAAAAAACCTCAAAAAATATTTTAAACAAGTAAATTAAACATTGAAATTATTGATTTTTTTTTAAATTATCTTAAAAAACCATTTGTAAAAATTTATAAAGACATGGATTTTGAAAAAAAACTGATTTCTGTCTAAAGAGATAAATAAGGTAATATTTTCATAAAAACACTTTCTTAAGTATCATAAGTTACCAAGAGTGAAAAAATAGTACCAATACAAGAATTTATCATGAAAAAATATAAGGGAAGAAAATAATGATTACTCAGGTGAGATCGATCATAATATGTCATTAATGCAATAATAAGCATAAACAATCCTGATAAACAATCAGATTATAGCAATAAACTCTTACTATATGGGTAACATTGAAGAAAAATATTTATGTAAGAATAAAATTTAATAAATCATAAAATTTCAGGAAAATAAGGATTTTCAATTGATAACATTTCAAATGATATTTTATTCACCTCGTAAAATAATAAAGGTGCATAGGAAAACATGTGTCCTAAAGAAGGCAAACAAAGAAAAAATTTCTTTACTGATTTGGTATCTTTTGAACCGTAAAACACCATGAAATAGAGATCATAAAATGGATATATAAATAACACAAAATTTAATTATAATAATAATGTAATATATTCATGGGAATTAATTACACCATAAAAAGAAAATGTGTGTTGAATAAGGAATAAGTATCGAAGAAATACAAGTGACACTAAAAATCCCCTAACTACTCGAGTAACTTTTGAATCATAAGTTCCAAGAAAAAATAACATCAATTTAAACTTTTAATATCATTAAATAATTGAAATTAATTATAAAACATTTAATAGGGTAGTATATACACCACAAAACAAGAATAATTGGTGAATATAGAATATATCTCACAAAAATAAAAGTGAGATTAGAAAACCCTAAACTTAAGTTTGGACAATCCTTTAACAAGTAAAAACTTCATGTATAATAAATATAAGTTTATCATATATATATAAAAAAATAATATTATTAAATAAAATACCATATATGGTTTTATTATGAATATATATTTACCTTATATTTACAATTTCATGATATAGTAACATTTTGGGTAATAACAGCTTTTTTTTCTTATATTTTTTGACTTTTTTATTCATTATCTAATTACTTAGATCCAGACTAATTATTTACATAATTTAAAACATCATATAAATATCTTATATATTCATTATATATGATATTTATAATAATCCATAAAGGATATAAATATGAAATGAAAAACATCGTTCTTAGAGATAGTTGGTCGTATGCACGTGTAAACATTGTTTCCATTTTTCTGTCAAATTTTTAAAGAAATAAATATGAATGATACATATATATATAATATTTATATTATTAAAATTTCATCAAATATATAACATATTTTTATTAAAATCATCTTTATTATATTCCATGTAATGCATGAATGAATCACATCACTTTGACGAGGCGGTAGTCTACACATTAACATGTAAAATTATTAAATTTCTACAAAATAGAAGTCATGAAGGTATGTGTTATATAATAATTACTTAATCATGGTGACATATATATATATATATATATCATATAAAAAATAGTAATTCAATCTTTATTTGCAACCCTGAGTGGTGGTAATGGAAGAACAAATGACATAGGTTCATAAGGCAGTAGTCCTCCATTCACATTGATGATGATTATGTATCCCATTTTATGAATGTGTGTAAAGTTTTAGGTAAAAACCTTATCATAAAACCATAGAAGCATATTTTGGATACTGTTATTATTATTTTTTCTTAATATAATAATAATTTCATGGGTGGAGAAAGAAATAAAACAAAAGTTTTCATTGAAGAACATTGCTGCCTTTTCTGGTAACTCATTTTTGTATATTCCAGAATGCTTACTCGGTTATATTTCATCATAATTTTAGGATTATAGGATGTGTTTAGTTATTTAGGGAGGATATTTTTATAGGCTATGTCTATAAAAAAGGTGTTGATTGGTGTGAGGAAGTTAGGGGGTTGAGTGCCCTTTTATATGTGGGGGAAAGGAAACTACTAGTATTTTGGAAAAGAATGGTGTTGTCCCCACGTTTTAACAAACCCAAAGGCTTTAAAAAAAATTTGGTTAAAAATGGTTTTATTATTGAAATATGGATATAAAATTTGTTTTGGACAATTTTAATATCATCTTTACAATGTATATTCTATGTTTAGTCACTAAGTAAACTCGTGTTTAAGTTAAACACAGTAATTAACATTAGTTATGTTCACTAATATTTTATAAATAAAATATTAAAATTAATAGGAATTATAAATTCTGGTTATTATAAACATTTATTACATTTTTAAAATTTAAAACAAATAAGTGGAAGAAATTAAAATAAAATTAATACCATATACATGACAGGACAATGGGTTTTAAAAGTGGAAATATTCAAAAGATTTAAAATTTTTAATATTCAATTTCAATGTGAAATTGATTCCAGTGACTTAAATTTGATTAATATATGTATGAATGATCTATATATACATTTAAAGTAATTTAAAATAAAGTTTTACTATAAAATGAATTAAAATAAAATGTTGGTTTCAATTGAAATTTACTATTCTCACTATTCAACAAAAAATAAATCTTCTCATGAAAACCCACCAAACATTCAAAAAAATTATATTATGATTCGAAAAAAATATTTTATTTTTCAAAATAAATGTTATAAATGTGTCAATAATTAGTTTCAAAATAATTACTCCATTAAAAGGAAACCAAACTACCCTTTAAAAATTATAGCTTTTTATTCCTAAATATTGGATTTGTTCTTATTTTATGCCTGTAAAACTTATTTCATAAATGTAATTTTTTTTTAATTTATAAGATATAAATTTTATTATGATCTATCACTAATATTTATTAATTTAATTTAATATTTTAAAATTAATTTCAGAGCATAAAAATTCTTTTTCATAAAAACACATCATTTATATTGAATTGGTCTTTACTTCCATTTCTAATTACATAATATCAAAAGAATTAATTTTATAATATTTTTTAAACCATGATTTTATAAATTAGTTAATATTATTCATATATTAAATTCTAATGTATAGGTGATAACTAAAGTATTATTTTAATAAAATTTTAAATATTATATTATAGTTCAGTAAAACTCAGTCTTCCATGTACTGAAAGTTATCGATGAGGCTTGGTATTGTGACTAACACATTCTAAACATAGTGTTTTATGTACTAAATGATAATCTGAAAGATTCTTGTAGAGAAGTATTAACTGGGTGTTCCATATAATGAAATCCAAACATAATTTATTCATATTACAAAATCTATATTCAGTTTTGTGTGAAATGAAAAATATTGAAAATATTAAATTAGTTTGAAAAAATATTTCAAAAAAATATCATGGTAGTACATTATAGACCCCTTAAAATGAACTTTCCCCTAAAAATTTAACTATTTCATCAATGGTTTTATAATTTAAATCTCCTTTCATAGAAACTGAAATCATAAAAATGAATAAAAAACATCCTTTAAAAATAAAATTTGGAATCATAAAACATACCCAAAGTAACACATAACTATGTTTCCATATAAGATAACATATATGGAAACAAATAAAAAAGAATAAATAATTATTTATAGTGATAAATATCCAAAAATCACAAGAATGTGGGTGATCTATTGAATTTTAAAAATGAAAAAAAAATTAAAACCAAAGTGTCATTAAAGAGGCCACTAATATCAAAAAAATAGAATAATAAGAAAAAAATTATTTCAAGACCCTTTACCCTAAAATTGAATAATTTTCATAAGAAATTTAACTTACATGATTTTATTCTGTTTCATAATAAGAATCTCACCCTCGGGGTTTTCCTTGACTAATTTACACTTCTCCTCTTGCTCTAATAAATGGATGTGGATTTGTTATGATAGAATTATTAATATATCATGGAATCCATAAATAGGATGATAATTTATTTCATCATTTTGTATTTATTATCATAAAAATACTTATAACAAGTCATACAATGTGAAAAAAATCATCAATGGTGAGATAATAGTTTAATCTCTAAAACCTCATCCAATGTGTGACCTAAACCATTACTAAAATTATTAACCTTATAACCCTTTTGAAAGATGAAAATTCAAAACATTAGAAAGAAAGTAACTAAATTTCTCAAAATTAGATTAACCATGTCCCCCCATGTATCATAAAGTATCTATTTTTTATTAGATACAAAACATGAGATTTACTTTATCATTTTTTATCTAGAAACATAGTAATAATAACATGAATTACCAAATAAACTTATTGAAAACATTCATGATTTCATGTTCAAAATATTGTTGGATATATTCATTAAATCCTAAAAACATAGTAAACATTATCCATGATAACATAGAAAACTTTTTCAAAAAATCAATAATTAGCTCTAGGGAAATCTGTAATGAACTGGGTTTACATCCCATTCCATCACTATATTAATAAACTGGGTTCACTCCTTATACTTTCCCTATATTAATAAATGGAGTTTACTCCCCGTTCAAGGCATGTATTTCTGAACCATGATAACTTCTCATTCTGTACATGTATTACAAAATCGAGTTCGCACCTCGTTCTATCCCTAGAAAGATGAACCGAGCTCACTCCTCATTTTGGCCATATTTTATTCATGTCATATAAAAACATACCCAATTAATTAGAGGCAGATATAGGTCCCACCCATTATATAATTAAATCATATATAAGTGTTTTAAAAGATCATAAACATTAATTATATCATAATCAATGAAATTAAATAGGTATCATAAACATTTCATCATATCTTAACCTATCTAAAATAGACATGTTTTATAATCATTTCACCATATCATATCCTGTGAAAATTAGTAGGTTACATAATCAAATTAATTTTTTAAGAGAAAATAGTATCATAAAAATAAATTTAAAAAAATATAAACCATTCATAACAAATAATATGAATGGTACCCTTGGAAACTATCTCCAGTAAAACATAAACTAAATTAAAGGAGGACATCTTAGATGGGGAATGATTTTGAAAATCAATTAGAATAATTATTTATAAAACCAAGATATCTTTGAAAACCACATTATAAAAAATAAAACATTTTCAAAACACTTTTCCTTGAAAATTATTTTGAAAACATATAAATTATGAACAAATAATCTTTTAAAACATTTACAGTGGAAAATATTCTTCCCTCTTTAGAAAACTCTCCTTTAAACAAAAACAATTTTGAAAACAAAATTCTTTAAAAATAGATTTGAAAACATATAAAGAAAGCATTGAAATCATTAAAATATTTTTCTTTGAAAATGATCATAAAATATCATTTGAATACATTTTAAAAAATTATGGTTTTTGAATAAAATATATTTTTGATCAAATAGATAAATAATGTTAGATTATCTTAAAAACACTTTATTAATTATTTTAAGCATCAAAGAGTGGAAATTGATACCAAATCATAAATATATCATGAACAACTAGAGGATTTTAAAATCATGATAATTCATGAAAGATGGATCATACGATTTCATTAATGATAGAATAATCATTTATAATATAGATAAACAATGAGATTATAACAACAAACCCTTACAACTTTGGTAACATTGAATCAAAAGACCCATAGAGTAATAACATTAATTGAAGAATAAAAAATAATTTAAAGTAATATATTCATGTTATAAAATTTCTTATGGATGTACATACACTCTGTAAAAGAATACATGTTCATAATAAGACATTTATTCCAAAGAAGGAAAACTTAGACAAATTTACCATATCGATTTGGTAACTATTTAACTGTAAAGCACCATCAAATAGAGATCATAAAAATTATTTTTAAATAACGATAAATTTAAGGATAAGAATAATATAATGCATTATTTTCCATTATATACACCACATAGAAGAAAGAATTTGTAAATAAGGCATAAGTCTCAGAGAAATAAACATCAGACTAGAAATCCCCTTACTACTTGGTTAACTTTTGAATCAAAAGATCAATTAAATAATGAAATAAATCGAAACGTGTAATATCATAAAAAAGGAAAATAATTCTATAAAATTTTATAGTTCGGTACATATACAACAAAATAATAATAATTAGTGAATATAACATATGTCTGACAAAAATAAAAGTGATACAAGAAAATTTTTAACATAAGTCTTGAATTTCTTATTAGAAGTAAAGAAATCATATATGACAAATATATGTTTATTATAAATCTACCATAGAACCATATTGATATATATCATACTACATACGATTTTATTATTACATTATATTTCATATTTATTAATAATTTCATGTTAATGTTACATTTTGGGAAATAACTTATTTTTTTATTATATGATTATACATTTTATACATTGTACTCTTACTTAGATAATGATTAATTTTTTCTAGAATATAAAACACGATACAAATATAATATATATTGAGCATAAAATTATTTATAATAATCTATACTATATAGAATTATGAAATCTAATACATCATTCATGGAGACATTAGGTTGTTTGTATGCATGAACATTGCTTCCATTTTTTTGTTGTATTTTTAAAGAAATAAAAGTAAATTATATATATACATATATATTATATTTACATTATAGTACTTATTTTATATATATATCACATATCTGTATTAAACAAATCCTTAATCCACTCCATATGAATCATTAATGAATCACATCGCTTTGAGAAGGTGGTAGTCCATATATCAACAAATGAAGTTTTCTTGTCCTTGGAAAATTGAAATCATGAAAGTGTGTGTTATATAATATTTAAGTAAAAATAAATACGTCATATATATCATAAATATTTAAATAAAATAGTAATTCCTTCATTATTACCAACCATGAGAGGAGGTATTGGAAGGTTGAAAGACAACGATTTTTGTAGCAGTTGCCCACCGTACACATGAATGATGATTATGTATCACATTTTATGGATTTCTATAAAGGTGTAGGTAATACACTTAGAATAACAATATATATTATATTGTGGATACTATGAAAATTATATGAACTGTATATGAGAATAATGGAATGGGTGTGGAATGAAATAAAACAAAAGTTCTCTTTGAATAACCTAATCCCTTTTTCTGGTTACTCATTTTTTATTATACTGAAATCTTTCATTAGTTTCATTTCATCCCAAAATTAAATATTCAAGGATGATGGGTGAAATTTTTTATGATATTTTGATATTTTTTTTCAATTAAAATGTAATTTTATGTTCGAATAAGTTGGGAGGGTTGAGTTCCATTTTATAAATAGGGGAAAGGAAACACTGAACATTTTGGAAATGAATTTTGTGATCTTGAGGTTTTTACCAACAAAGTGGCTTAAATAATACAAAAACATTGATCCATGAAGGGTTATGTTTGAACTATATCATGAAAATGGATGTTTTACCAGTTTAGGGTCATTTTTACACCTTATATTTGACTGAGTGACCTTATTTCTCTTTAAATACATAGTTATGTTGAAATATCATGGTTGTTTGTAAAACCCCCAAAGAGGTCTAGAATATCATTGTAGGAGAGTACTCATAGTGGAAGACATTATATTGAGGATAATTTCACAATTGGAGTTCATTTATCTCACTAATGATGGAATTGAAGGGTTATTCTTCATCAAAAATTGATAAAAAACATTAGGTAGGATGTTCCTTTGTGGATTTATCTCTATTTATTATCCCATGATTAATGTGAACAAATCGAAAAACAGAATGATTCACAGATTGGTCATTATTGTGGGAATGAGTTAAATTCTGTAATGCATAGATGATTATTGTTTTATTTTTTCATTGACTCATTTACCTCTTCATTATTATTCCTATAACAATGGATCATGGATGAAATGAACGAAGGCCAAGGTTACTTCATCGTGTTTATGTTTTATTATTCTCTCTCCCTGTTCTATGTGTTTTCATCATTGGAATTTTTATTTGGAAAATGATTCGACAAATAACTAGTGAACAATCACTGTAAATTATATATTTGGTACAATGGATAGTAATTGTGGGTTAGGGATGGAGATTTGATGATATGATTGTGAAATATGGCTACAATATTGGATCTACAGATGAATCTAATGTGTGCCTCTCAGTTTGAGCAGATATTACTGACAAGGCACGACAAAGGTCAATTTCTTAGAAATAGTTATGGTCGAAATAGATAGATTCTAGATATCGGCATCAAGGAGGTTTATTCAACCTCATATCTATGACATACACCATGATTTTGGTAGAAGTCATCAATTGTGGGGTAGTGGATGAAGATAAGGTTATTATTTCACATGTTTTATAAAAAACCTGACTACACAACATGTATTCTTATGAACATATGTCATGTAGTCCCTTTTGTGTGGAGCTAGGCATTCAGCATGGGGAAAATTATCAACTATTGTGTGACAAGTTTCACAATCTATGTATACCAAGGAAGATGGATCATTATGTATAGGTAATGCATTCCCATGTGGATGGGTAGAGTTGCATGCCCTGTGAGACATTCCATACATCATGTACAACCTAAAAGATTATTCTGTGTGTTCAAGGAGTACAAACCTAGGAGATTTTTTGTTCTTACATTTTATATATGGGGATCCACTTGGTGTGTAATTGGAAAAGTACATGCCCACAGGCCGTATTAATCATGCTTGCAGCCTAGACAACTACATGATGTGTACCTTTGGTACACACTGTGTATTATAGAAAAATACCTTATGTATGAGTGTGAGACACATGATTTTCCTAGTTATTTAGATATTTTTTACCCATTGGGACAAGAAATGTTCTAAATTAAATATTTTTTGGATTCATATTCTCCTTATCTCTACTTTATTGAGATCTTGTGTGAACTTCCCAAGATCAGTATCTGTTGAGTGTGTTCCCTTAAAACAAAACCTAGAGTGTTTTCATGGAACCATGTCTCACAACTAGTATGGTGACCCTTTATATGGGACTTCCTGTATAGAGTTATTGTAATCCTTTTGTGAGGCCCAAATTTTGATCCTCTATCATCATCTTTCCCTAGGCGGAGTTCATTGTATCATCATGACCAACACTACAAGAGCATTAATTCTTTACTTAGTGGGTTATTTCTTATTGATTTGTTAGTATATCCTATTTACTTGGGTGTGATCCTCATGTTTGTATCATTCTCTTCAAACATCCATCATATAATTATTATCATGAGACCCAATGAGTAGTAAATTCCATATGGATGTTATTAGTAGTGGATGACTCAAGGAGTGTGTTCTGCCAGAATAATTCTATATGGAACCTTGGAAAAATAATCCTAGATTGGATTTTTGTTTGGTACTTTAACTTGATTCTATATTTCATTATTTAGTATATTTAGATATTATTGTTGTATGTGATGTAAACAAATTCATGTGGAAAGATGACAATTACTCTTGATGAGTTATGGTTGTTTATTCTGGGGTGTCCAATAGAAAATTATTATACTCACCCCTGCATGGTATCTACCCACTCATGTTTTTTATTATAGAGATGAAATTCCATTTTCATAGTCCTTGGTGGACTTGGATTCGGTGGAGAGAGATTCAGGTTGAAAGTCCTAGGTGTATAATATTGTCTCATTTGATAGAAGTCCCCTCATTCTAAACATATCAAAATTTAAATTCATATTTTGGTTGGTCTTGTATTTAGACCATTTTTGAATTATGGTAATTTAAATTTTACACTATTTGTGGTATTATATATGTATTCATTCATCATTATAATTTTTTTTACATTTCATCATATTATGGGTTTGGGATTTGTGCATGTGTATAGTAATTTTTTCTAATACCTCCCATGTGTGTGTGTTATGCCTTCATAGCTCCAGTCGTGATCCCCCTGACCTATTGGATGTGGGATTTAGGTTGTTGTTTATTAGGCCTCATTGAGTTTGGTCATGATAGAATGGTATCTGAGCCAGTATAAAGCCTTAAGTGTTATGAAAATTCCTGGGTTTATGATTGGTGTTTGGAGTTTATTTTTTCTACCAGTAAGGTAATATTTAAGAATTAGGGTGACAATTTTAATGTTTTTAGAAATTTTATCATATGAGAGGGTGTTTAGTGTTGGTTTAGTGACTGAAGTATCCATTCACTATAAACATGATAAACTTTTTGTTACTCTTTATGTGTAGATACTAGTTGTAGGGTGAATTTTTTTAAATTAATCATACAGGAATGGGTTGTGGCTCCATTTCCTTCTTGATTCAGCTACCCAGATATACTCATTGACCATGATGCAACATGAAAATTTTAAATATTCTTCTATGATGATAGAAATATATTATTGTGATATATATTCATGACGAAGACCATATTATTTATGAGTTTTGTGTTTATAGAACCTCTCATGAGGTGTTTAATCTTGGTGGGAACAATGTAGTGCTATCATCTTTGGAGAAATGAATGGATCCTATTGTAGATCTAGAAGACGGTAGTCCATGTGTTGAGAAATTGATTACTCTCTAAGGATAATGTGATGTATTATATTTTATTATCACATTATTGAGTTATATAAATGAATATCACTAAGGTTCCATTAAGTGACAGACCCTCAGGTGGTAGAGGTTTTACATGAGGCATTGGTTATAGATTATGGCTTGTTTGGATCCCAACTTATTGCATGGTTTAACTTGTGACTCATGTTCTCTATGTAATATCAGTTATCTCAAGAGGTACTGATAGATGAAATACCTATACTGAGTTTTAATCTCTAATTATAATGTTACCGATTTCGTAGTTTACATGGTAGTTTATACCTCCTTCTTAGGTGGTGGATGACTAGAAAAAGAATGTGGTGGGAATGTCTAGCATGGAAAAGACCCCTACCTGATGGTGTTCCAGATAGTGAGACTTCTCCTGGTTAACATGGCATATCATTAGAGGCTTGTTTTGCTTATGAATTTCTTTGTCTTATGTGTTTGAGGTTTATGATGTACAAAGTTATCATATTAATCCCTAATTGTGGTGAAATGGTGAGATAAAGATGGGATGACTTTCAAGAAGTGGGAACTCATAGAGGCTTGAAGTGTGGTTGGATATATTACATGTGTATTCACTATCCCATTTTTATTTTTCATACAATTTCATGAGCCACTTATCCTTGGGAATATCTTTTTTAAACCGAGTAATACTAGTGGATCCCTTTTTCTCTACCCTTGTTTTGGAGTCTTGGGTAGAGAGGATCTAGGATTTCAAACTCTTTCTGAAAGTTTGAACTAACTCTAGGAAGAGATGTAGAGCCACATATTGAATCTCTTTTTAGTTTTAGGGAGACCCTATGATGTTTTCCTTAGTATCGATTGGTTTTCTAGAATCTGTGCTCAAATGTTTCTACCAGTGGCAGTAGCGATACTTCTGATTTCTTGGGAAATAGTTTTCCCCCATGACAAGTAGTGATCCAAATAAGAGTGAAGGAGCTCATGTTTAGGGTGTTTTCATTGACTTCCTATTACCATGTTGTGTACATATTTGGAGTTGTATATTCTATAAGCTTTCTTTTCCTATGATGTGGAGGAGTATGATGGAATCCTTCTTCAAGAAGTTCATGATTTACCTAAGCATCAATAGTTTGATTTCTTCTTGGAATTTACCCAGGGATGCTGAGATATCTATGCTAGAATATCAGATGAACTAATGTACCTATGAGAGCTGGAGGTATTGTTGTAGGAGTCTTCATAGAAATGTCTTCATAAGACCGAGGGTGTTTTCCTGGGAATCATAGTGTTGTTTTACCAAGAGGTGTGTGTGTGCTTGAGGTTGGATTCAGATTGTTGTCACATGGATCAAGAGACACAATAGAAGGTATCAAGTCTTATGAATAGATTATTTCATCACCATATGAGTGTAAGAGATGTAGATCTTAGAGTTTGACATTGTGACGAGTTATCACTACCTCCAAGTTTGAGAGGATGATGTCCAAGGGTGGATTCTTAGAGTATATGTGGTTGCTTTGAGTCCTTAGGGATACCTCCATTTTCATGTTAAACACTGCATTAGAGATCACTAGACATACGTTCCAAATCCTTAAGATTTCATGGTTTATTTCATAGAATTATTTAGTTATGGTACTCTCATTTCCTCAGCAACATAGTTGTATCATGTGAGACACATGAGGATGCTAATACACATGCTCTTGGAATGCTAGTAGAATAGAAGGTCTCATGGAGTTAGTTCTCAAAACATGACTTCTCAAACATGGGAGATATAGTGGATGTTGTAGTGGTTGATGTGGGGTGATCTTGAGATCCACATAGGGTGTGGATGTGGTAGAAGATTCTCACAATAAGGTTTTCCCAAATGCTTATGTCAAGTGAGGTGATGGAGTGGTTGGCCCCTTTTGTAGTAGACGCCATCTCGATGGGGATGGTGAAATATACCACCAGTAAATAGTTTTCACTCCTTAATTTATTAAGATATTTGGGTATTCCTTGAATTGGAATAATGAACCGAATAACTTTCATGATCGGGTATCCACTAGGTATATTCCTGATTGAATTCTATGATGGGGAGAATCAAGTAATTATTTTTCTAGGGATGGATAGTCATTCTGGTCATGAGGTGAGAATATATTCTAAGGTGTTTTTCATTTAATAATAATACATCAATTTGTGCTGAGGATGTACTGAGATATATTCGCATCGGTTGGGCAGCCAAGGGAGCTTCAATGAGTTTACAACTTAAAACTCTTATTGTTTCATCTATTTATGGGTGATGACATATAGATATTTTAAATAGTTAGGACCATTGTGTATGCAGTAGGTAGTCCCAATTCATGGTAGTTCTCTTAAAGATAGTTATTGACTGTAATTCTTAATTCACATCATGATCTTGTAGAGGACGTGGGAAGCATTTAGGGAATTCGTTGTAGTTAAACACAAATTTTTACCATAACCTTCTAGAAAAGTAAATACAAATTGTTTAGGTTAAGGAAACATAGTTTCAGGTTTTCATGTTGGTTTTGGGCCATAGTTTTGAGTATCATCTATCATTGGTTGGGTTTTCAATATCACGAGGATTGCCAATCCACCACTATAGTATCACCTTTTTGAGACCATGTAGGAGAGACCTTGTAGGACAATGTTATGCTGGTGGGAGCCACATGGTAATTGTTATTGTGTTATATTTCTATGTCTTCTGATGGTAGTAAATATTGTAGTTCATCCTAGGGTGGATTATGACATCCCAAAAAACATCCGGAATCCTTAGTGGACTGATGATGGAGGCCTTGGGAGTTCTATAGCTATTGAGTATTTTCTAGGGTGGTTGGATATCTCTATGAATCTTTTCCCATTTCTTCTCCTATTGTTGTGTCATGTTAACAAGGTGGTGTAACACATAACTCTATCACCATAGTAGTATTTGTTGTTTGGTGTTATCCATATTCTACAACTAAGGATGAATGTTCACACCTTCTTGTGCGGTACCAACCTAGGTGAGCTTGGTCATTTGGGTGGAGTTTCCCTTTGCAATTACTCATTAGCATTTGGAAGCAATAGGATAATGAACTTTCATTGGAGTGTTTTTTCCTAAGTTTTTTTGTTTTTTGATGGAATAGGTAACCATTCAGAGCGATCATGAGAGTAGAAGACCCATTTGATACATTAGTATCCCAACATTTTTCACAGTTGTATTTTTTGGGAAAAAATCCTTGAATAATGGAATGATTTTATATAATAATTTTTTATCTGTAAGACTTTCTAATATTTATATTAATATTTATAGAGCCACGTGTTGAGACCAAATGATATTCCAAGGATCGGTGTCTCAAAAACAAATTTTTGAAATAATTTAAATATATTGAGTTCCATGCAAATGAAATTTTAATAAAATTTATAATAACACTTAATTGGAGTCATAGATCATAAATATTATGGGATCTTTGTGTCCAAAACATATGTTTTTTTCTCAGGTACGAAATGAAATTTCTCTGCATGAGGCATCTGTGAAAAAGTTGTTATGGGTGAAGAATTAATAATTTTTTTTAATTAAATGATTTAATTTATTTTATTTGATGTAGTGACTATATTTATATTAAAATAAATAGTTATAATGTAATATTATGGTTGTATATAGAAAAAAACAAAGGATATCTAGAAGATCCTTTTAGGACATCGTTCTTGGGTCATCACATTGAATCAATAATCATTGTGTAATCGAAGTTTGTGAATCTCACTAATGATGGAAAGTTATGACCATTCTTTTTCATTGATCAACCCAAACTCTAGAAAACATTCTATTTTGTGTATTCATCCCCACTTTCTTATTCCATGATGAACATGAATCAATCAGCTGAAATTTTGATTCATGAATTCGTCAATTTTTACTTTATTGGTTAAATTGTTGTATTTGGTATCGATTAAATTTTTATTTGTTCATCGATTTATATACCTCTTCATTTTTATTTCCTATAAAAATGGATTTAATATGAAATTAAAAAATGATGATTTTTGTTTCTCAAAATTATGTTTTATTCTTTTCTCTCTGCATTCTACATGCATTCATCTCTGGAATTTATATGTTTCCTTTGATTCAACGAATACCTGGTGAACAATCATTGTGCATTCGATATTTGGTGAAACATATTGTTACCACATGTCAAGGATGGAGTTTTTATGATACTATTGTCGGATAAATATACAAATGAGGATCTATTGATAGATCATAGGTGTTCTTCTTGATCTGAGTGTATGTTACTAACAAGCCGCAATAATAGTCGATTATTAAGCGGTAATTATGGGTTGAACAACATAATTTTATCCATCGGCAATGATGAGGTTATTTAAAACTCATAATTGTGATATATTCCCTGATTTAGGGAGAAATTGGAAGTTATTGGTTTCTGGATGAGGAAAGTTAAACATTCCATGCGTTTTATGAAAAACGCTGACTACACGACATGTATTCCTATAAACACACGTTGGGTAGTCCCTTATGTGCGGTTCCAGGGTTTCAGTGGGAGAAAATTATCACAAACTGTGTGGCCTATTTCACATGTCTTATAGACCTAGGTATACGGCTCAACATGTACATGGATTACACAACTAGGTGGCCAGGTAGAGTTGTACACCGTTTGGGACATGACAGACAGTGTATACCCTAGAAGACATCTTAGCATGTATAGGGAGTACATAGCTATGATTTCGTGTGGTCCAATATTCCCAATATTGAAATCAACATGTTGTGTACTTACGAAATTAAATGTGAACAATCATGATTCGTTTCATGTTCCATCACAGACATCTACATACTATGTATCTCAAGGAAACACCATGTATTAAGGAAAAGTACCTTCCATGTGAGCACAAGACATGGGCAGTTTCATGGTTTGTGATACATGTCATGTAACTCTAGTGACATTCAATGTACTATATTGATGACAGTTTGTGTTCCTCTTTCTCATATTCTTAGATTCATTGAGATATTTTGTTAGCTTCCCTGCACTAGTATCAATTAACTAGGTTCCCTTGATCCATTTCCTTGAGGGTTAACATTGAATCATTTCCTACAAATATTATAGTGATCCCTTTAGTGGTACTTCTTGGATATAGTTATTGGAATCCTTTCATGAGTCCCGAAGTGATATCTAATATCATCATCTTTCCCTATGTGATGTTCTTAGTATCATTGTGACCAATACCATATAAGCATTGATCCTATACATGGAGGGTAATTATAGATTTATGGGTATACCCCATGGCCTTCGGTGTGATTTAAATTTATGTATTGTTCTCTTTATACTAATATTTTATACATCTTATGGTGATACGTGATGAGTAGTACATCTCGAATGGATGCCATTAGTGATATATAACTCATAGAGTGTGTTCTCTTGGGTGAGTAAGATATGGATCCATTGAGTATGAATCATATTCTAGCTTTACAGTTGTGATTTTATATTGAGAATACATCTCATTTTTTGAGTACATATATATATATATATATATATATTCGATCAGACTGTAACTCTTGATTCGTTTCACTTGGTTATTTTGTTGTGTCCTACTAGGTATTTTTATACATACTCTTGTAAGGGATATTCCAACATCTGGTGTCTATTGTGTAGAAGAAGAACCTTTTGTAGAGTCCTTTGTAGACTAAGTGCATGTTGATCTAGTTTAGGAAAGGTATACCTATGTGTATATTATTGTTTCTTTTGAGAGGATACCCCACCTTCTACATATGATATACTGTACGTTCCAATTTAGGTTTGTCATATATTGGGATTCCTTTTTTAGTAATTTACATTGTACTCAGGTTATGGGATTGTAGATTTTCTCAATCATTTTTTCAATTTTTTAACATTTCATAATTTTATGGGCGTAGATATGTGCTTCTATGTATAGGAACATTATGCTAATTCCTCCCATGTTTCTCTGATGTGCCTTCTTTGTGCTAGTCAACATCACCATTCCTATTATAGGTAGGATTAGGGTAGTTTCATCTTGTACCCCATTGGGTGGGGTCAGGAAAATCATAAGACCTCATCATCTTCATATTCAGATCACTATACTAGGTTTTATTTTTTTACTTCATATTATTATTCTTTATTAATATTTTTAAACCTATTAATTCCTGGTTTATGATTTTCCAATGAAATGTAGGACTTTTATTTATTCCGTCACCTAAAAGGAATTCTAGTTGCAACTCCTGATAAAAATTCAGGTCATAAACTAAGTCGATGGTCACTATTAATGTTTTTGTTGTTGCTCCGAGTATTTGTAAAATTCATAGTCTCTAACAATTTCTCACACCTCAAAAATGTAATTCTTAGTGGGTACCAATCTTATTTTGGAATAGGGAAGGTTCATTAGTGGAAAAGAATCATAATGATCCAAACCACTATAAATATCTATGTTCATTTTTTCATTTCCTGTATATTTAATATCTTGAACATAGATCTTTGTAATGAATATCTATATAATAAAACTCAATTTATTTTTGTCATTATGTTTTGTAAATGACTATTCACCCACTCTAGACCTAATTTCTATCTCTTATGATCTTACAACTAGTAGGGTTACAGGGTCCATGGTGCCAAATTTTTGGATCCCACAATGGAAATTGTTACTTGTGATTGGTTATTTAACATGCCAGGGACAATATCTAAATTTTCATCATGCATATATTCCAATTATGTTCTATATAACTGATTTGTCCGCGTGTTATATGAAACATATCATTATAATGATGTTGTGTGTGTATTATTGGCCCTTATTGGTCAATTTTTGTAGCTAATGTATTTTCAATTAACCCTATTTGGGTGTACCCATATTATAGTTAGTTAAATCATGATTCAAAACAACTTACCAATAATTTTCACATCTATATTGCCGTAATATTTTATTTAACTGAGCTTCATTTATGGTGATCTAGTGGGGTCGCTTTTGAAAATCTTGTTAGGTACCTAAACATTAACAGTTTACTAAAACCTCAAGTGGATGTTACCATTTACAAATTCGTATAGAGTATCAATTCATTATCTTAATTTTAATTAACATCATGGCCCTTAATGGTATTTTCCTCTCTGAGGATGCTTAGAGTGGATCATGTCCTTGAATTTATAGTCTTTTCCAGTGAATCCTTAAATGTATATGAAATTAGTTTTATCTCTTACTCATAGTTATCAATTTCATTCAATTAAATTGGATTATAGTTAAAACATTAATGGTTTTTCCACTATAACATGTTTTAAAAAAAATATATAATTGAAACCCTTTTGATGGGTCTTAACTCTAATTGGTCAATGATCTCCTTACATGCCTACCATTTTTCCTCTTTTGGAAAGAGATTATATCATGTTAAATATTGTTTAATACTCAATGCAATAACATTCTTTCCCATAATTTGTTAATAAATTTGGTAATTTTTCTTTTCTAAGTGATCTTTGGGGGATATGTGGTCGAAACTTGTGACATGTTATTAGCCTTAATTAGTGGGTCTTGGTCGGAGACTTAGAAGGCCATATATTTTACTCAAACTCCAAGGATTCGTTATAGGGCTTGATCAAGGGAAGCATGTGATAGGGCTTGCACTAGGTCTATAGATTCCAATTGTGGTTGTGATCTTGGTTTTATGATCACATATAGATAGATACATATGATCTTATTATATTTTAATGGTATGGTCATAGTGATGCCTTTGGTTTCTAATAAAGCACCTTGGGTTCTTAGGTATAGACACTAGATTTGATGGGAAGGAGTTTATGGGAGAAAATCCTTATTTTCTTGTGGTTATCCAATTTAAAACAATGTCTAATAAAGTGTATAAAATCATGAAAGGAAGGACATAGAGTGGTAGCTAAGCATATGTTTGATTTTGATATGATTTAGACTGAATATTCATGGAAATTTTACTAAAATGATGTAATTAAGTGAGTATTCATTGGTGAATCATAGAATAAGTAAGTTTACTACATTTAAAGAGGAGTCACATGGGATATCATATTGTATTAAAGTGATAAAGAATATATTATTCCAATATATCTCTGTTTTCTGTGTTTTTTATGATTCCAAAAATCACAAATTTTATTCTAATAAGTTTATCACATGTGTTTTAGATTATATTTATCTTATTTTGTGTTTCCAATATTTTACCTTACAATATGTAGATATTATATTGTATGAAATATTAATAACATCTTTAGATTCACATAATCAGAAAGGTCCATGGAAAATTGTATCTTAGGATGAATGATTGATTCAGTCAAGTCTGATTTCTTACTCTGAGTAAAAATTTGAAAGGAATTTATCCTCCAAAAAGAATAATCATATCCTAATGAAGATAAATAAAAATAAATTTTACATCATATTAAAACAATATATTACAAATAAAAATTATGCTACGCATTGGTGAAGTCATATTATCTTACGAGGATGAGTTTTTTATCATGCAAAAGTTATCTTATGATGGAAATTGATCTCAGTCGATATATTTTGAGGATATTGTATTAAAATTGGCATGACTAATTTTCTAATATCTTGATATGTCACTTCATGTCTTTATAGAACATCAGAAAGTGATTATCCATTTAAGAGAATATCAGTATCCACAATAAATACCATGAATAGAACTATCTGATGATCAATAAGATCTCTATCATTGCTATTGCAAAAGGAATTCTACATTTGGAAAGTTTAGATACATATACTTAATAAAATTCATGGTCAATATCACTGTACAAGATCACTCGACCATTATATGTATTTTTTCGTAAGTAAAAATGAGATATAAAAGGATCAATAAATTAATATAACATGTGTATAGGAAGAATGACAATTGATTGCATGTTGAACATCATAAGACACGGAATCCCTATACACAGAAGAAAATAAATTATTAGTGTTGCACTTATTAGTTTAATCAATTGCACCAAATATAATCCCTAACTACACTTTGAATTATATCACTCTATCAATATTAATCTTCTTCTACTATTAGTTTCTACATGAAACTATGCACTGCAATCATTTCACACAAATTTTTTATTTATTTCAACATTTATGTACATTTTGTAATAGTGTGGTTAAGACTATGGATAGGTATTGTAAAGGGAGATCCATATTGAAATCTCTTGTACCTTTTTATTAAGTGATAACTTCTTGTACTAACTTAGGTTCCCCCAATAAATGGACTCCTACAGTGAAAATCAGGAAGAAAATTGATCAGAGTATTGGTGAAGTGGAATATGGGATTTCTTTTTCCCAAAACACTATAAATATTTGTTTTCAATTTACTTTCCTCGTGTTTTTATATTTTCTTTTAATATATTATGATGGAAATAATTAAACTTTTATACTTTGATTAGTGTGGGAAAATTTTCAGCACAATTTTTATGAACCCAATTCACCCCCCACCTCTTGAGTTATTCATTTAGTCATTATCTACCACAAAAACTAGTATCAGTGAAACAGACTTTATAGTTAAACCTGTAAAAGGTCAAAGTCCAAATATCTATTTTCAAAAGGTTTATATGGTTGGTAATACAAATGGTATGTCAATGGTTATATCTTCATACTTTAATGGTGAAATAGTTGTTACTAAAAATCTCTAATGATAATTTATTTGAAATATTTTTTTTTGAAAGTTTATCTCAAATATGTTGACACCTATGAAATTAATAAATACCTATACTGGAACATGGGATGTGGGAGAATTACAAAATCATAATATGAACTCCAAATCTATAAACTCTATCATATGTGTGTTAGAAAAAAATGAGTTCAACCTAATCTACCAATTTCAAAAACAACATGAAATATGGACTACTATAGTTGTTTCATATGATGGAACTGATAATGTAAGTGCTCTTAGATATGATAGAGCTTAGCTTAAGTTTTTCAAATTCTAAATGGATGAAAGAGTGAGAATTACACAACTAAATGGAAGACTCATTTATATAATTAACAAAATTTATTCCATTGGATCCCCTATAACTTAGCCTAAACAGGCATTGAATGTTCTCAGAGTATCACCACCTAAGTAGAGTGTAATCGAAGCCACCATCAAAAAATCTACAGAAGTCAATAACCTCAAAAATATATCTCATTGGAACTATCATTATGTATAAATCTAAAATAAAAATGGAAGTGAAGAGCCTATGTTAATCAATATAGAAAATATTTCCTTGAAGGTATCTTCTTCTAAAGAAAAAAATTGAAAAAGTGTACAAATATATAAATCATCTAATGACAACCATTTCTCAAGAAAATATGAATTAAATGATGAGATCTCCTAATTTACACTAATACTAAAAAATTTCTATAACATGAGGTGGAGTTTTCGAAGATCCATCAATAAACAGTTATAGCATGGTGATAACTCTAAAGAGTTGAGATTTTATGATTTCAAAATGTTAAGACACTTCAATAATGACTGTCAAAAAATAAAAGATGACAAGAAAACCAAAAATAAAAACATCAATAACACTAGATATAATAAATACAATAATGCTATGAAAGAAAACTATAGTGCTTCTGAATATTCTATTAAATTCACATCATAATAATCAAAATTTTAGTTTTAATATCAAATGGAAAAAAAAATCTTTTAAGGAACAGTCATATGTGGTACACTGTAATAATTATTCTTAGAATGAACCTGCATCAGAAAATAAAAAATTTTCATATATAGAATTAAGTGTTTGTGGTTCCATATTTGAAATAAAGTATAAAATTCTAACGAATAAAAATAATTCAATTTTAAATTTCTTATTATAATATTATTATTGAATAAGAAATTATGAAAAATAATATTTTATAATTAAAAATTCAGTTCGAAAAATCAACTATCTCGATTGCTAAACATGTCAAATCAATTGAAAACCTATAGAAGGAGGTTCAAAATTTCAACTATTTATCAACAGTACTTATAAAAGTAGAATATTATTTAAACAAAATTAGTTGTGAAAATAAACTTAGAAAATTAAATTTTAGAATTTTAATCCAAGGTTAAATGGCTAAAATGCATAGAATAACTTTTTTTCCTTGCTCCAAAAAAAAAAACTTCCTAAATTTACTATTTTTTCTTTATGGTGAAATCAGACATTTACCAATTTTTTGGATTTAAACAATTATTGTCTTTATTGAAATAAAATTGTTTTTTATTCAAATGATTTTTTGAAAAATCAGACAATTTTTTCTAAAAAAATCAAATATATATGCCTAGATCCCATATAGCCATCCGTTTTGGTCCCAAAAGATTTTGGGTACCAAATAATTTTATTGTTTGATTTGTCATTATAGGGAATTATTTGTATGAACAGAAATACAAAATGGTTTAAGGAGAGTGGTTAATCAATGAATATTATTTAGGATTACTCTAATTTCCATTCTCTTTCCCAAATAATAGAGGATATGTCACCTTTGGTGTCAATATAAAATGAAATATAGTTGAAATTAGAACATTTTGAAATCCTCAGTCTATTTTCATTAAAATGAAATTTATGTTGAAAGATAAACAAGAATGCTGATAACTATCTGTCAAATTTTTGATGGGTGATATTCTATTTATTTTTTTAACAATGTCTTCTTTGTTTTTAATGAAAATTGATTCATGTTTAAATCACCCAAAATAAAAAAATTCTTACACATTACAACATCATTCTTTGTGTAGACAGAATTTATACTATTTAAATGATGAAATTGATGAATTATGGAATTCACATATAATTCATTTAAATTAAAATATTATTTTCATGATAATATTATCTAAAATGATTTTGGATTACTATTTTCCTGATCTAAACATGGACCAAAATAATATGTGTGATTAATTCCAAATGGGAAAGCAACACAAGTCAAATTTCAATCCAATTAAATAAGTTTCTACATCTAAACCTCATGAGATAATCAATATATATTTTTTAGTACCTAATTGACCTTAAAGTCATTGTATTAAATCAAACAATTATGTATTAGTTGATGATTTATCATGGCTTAGACATGTTTACCTTTTAAAACTCAAAAGTGAAGTATGTTCTAATTTTATAAATTTAAGTAAACTTGTTCAAAATGAAAAATGTGTCAAAAACATTTATTTGAAAAGAGATCATGGAGGTGAATTTGAGAATCATAAATTTAATTATTATTTCTTTAATCAATTAATTATACATAAAATCCATTCCCCCAAGACGCCTAAAAAACAGTGTTGTTTTAAGGAGTAATTGGCCTTTTCAATATATTTATAGGACCATGTTATGAAAATATAATAGTAAAACACATTTATAGATAGAGGATATTAAAAAACTAATTTATATCATTAATTTATTACTAATAAGACCTATTTTAAAATAAAATAATCTTTGATTTGTGGAATGGAAGAAAACTCATGGTAGGATACTTCAATGTATTTGGATGTTAGTTTTAAATATTAAACACCAAGGATAATGATGTAGAGTTTTATCCAATGGATAATGAAGGTACCTTCCAATGTTATTATAATAATTACAAATAGTATTGAGCTTTCAATAAAAGTTCAAGGATTGCTGAAGATTTATTTCTTGTGAAATTTAATTGAAGTGATCCTTTTAGTCATGAAATGAATCATATTAATGATAAAAATTAATCAACCAAAAATATATGACTTGAATCTATCTTTAATGGAAAAATGGATTATGATTTGGAAAATGATTATTTTAATCCAAATCCAATAAGGGTAGACACTGGGGAACCAAAATGTGTGTTTCTGTGAACAGCTAGAAACCTTAAAGGCCATATTTTAGAAATAGTTATAAGAAACCTATATGAATGAATATTAACTAGAATAAATGTAGGATTTTTCTGTAAAATTATATTATTTTTCATCCCAATTAGAGTCTAAATCTTTAGAAGATGAATTATTAGATGAAAGTTATCTCTCATCTATTCTAGAAGAATTAACTACATTCAAATGAAAAAAATTTATGGGAACAAGTGGAAGGACCCCAAAACTATCCTATAATTGGAAAAATGGGATTTTATGAAAAAACAGGGTGATCCTAGTGTAATAAATAGAAAAAAGGACTGACTAGTTTCAAATGGATATAACAAAGAAGATGGAATAGATTATAAAGAAACCTTTTCTCTTGAAGCTAGATTATAGTCTATTAGAATCCTTCAAGAATTTTCATCATATTTTTATTTTAAATTTTAACATATAGATGTTAAATCATCCTTTTAAAATGTTTTTTTAAATGGAGGATATTTACATAGAACAAACTCCAGGTATGGAAGATGCTCGTTTTCATAATTCTGGGTTTAAACCTACTAAATCATGATATAGACTTAAACAATATCCAATAAAATGGTATGAAAGACTAGGTTATACTCTTTTATCAAGTGATTTTACTATAGGAATTTAATATTCTACATTATTTATGAATAAACTCTTTCTCAAATATTTTTGTAGCAAAAATATATCTAGATAATGTTATTTTCAGAACAAAAAATAAAAATTGTGTAATAAATTTTCAAAACATCTAGATAAATAATTACAAATGAGCATGACGAGAGAAACAAACAATACTATATGATTTCAAGAATATAGAGAAGATTTGTGGAACATTTTATATCAAATAAAATAAATACTCGACTTACATAAGAAGTTTGTGCTTGAAAACATTAGGAATTACTAAACTCCTATGATTTATAATATGAAAGTTGACTCAGATGAAAATGTAAAACTAGTTGACAAAAATTTGTATAGAGGAATCATTGGATGTTTGTTGTATCTTACTAAAATTATTCCAGACATTATGTTTTTAGTATGTATTTATGAAATATTTCAATCTAATCCAAAATAATCCCATTGTAATTCTGAAAATATTTAAGATATCTAAAAGAGATTGTATATCATTCTCTTATTTCTCTAAAATAAGTTATTTTAAATTAATTTCATAAAAATATACTAATTTTTTGGGATGTACATGAGATAGGAAAATCACCTCCGTAAAATTCCATATTCTTGGTAATTACTAGGTGTCTTGTTCAAGTAAGAAACAACACTCTATAACACTATAAACTACATGATTTAAATATATAGTCATGGGATGTTGTTGTTCTCAATCGTTGTGGATGAAACACATCACAAACTATTATGGATTTAATTTTAATTGTGTTTTAAATAGATGTGATAACACAACTACTATCAACATCACCAATAATCCTATATATTATTCAATAATCAATTCAAGACATCGTTTCTTGAGAGATCATGTGCTGAAAAATGATATCCATTTCGAATTCATTTGAACATGAAATTATTATCAGACACTTTTACTAAAAAATTTCCTCAAAAAAATTATATTTTTTTAATTATGAATTATGAATGTTTTATTTTATGAAATAATATTTTGTATTACATTTCTCGTATTTAATGTAAATGTGTTTTTTCCCTAATTTAAATTTATCTATGTGCCACAATTTTTAGTACAAGTCATATCTAATAGGCCATGACACATAAATTTAGTAATAATTTTCATGCACATCACTATGTTACCCCTTGATCACCGTGAATAAAAAAATATTGTGTATCAACTCTACAAAATAAATGACTTTAAAACCATTTAAACCCTCTTTCTCCTTGCTCGAAACTTTTGTAACCCTAGCATTTTAGACACTTAAATCTTATAAACCATCTGGAAATGGTGAGAAAAAAAATATTTAATGGTTACTCATTTAGAATAATGAAACATCAAAGGATATAAAGAAATTTTTATGTTTAAGGGACACTAGTTTCCAATGTATGGATAAAATGGACATGTTGCTGAAGAAATTCTAAAACCATCAGGGATGGGATTTTGTTTTTTATGATTCTTTAACCATGCATGTCTTCTAGAAATAATTATGTCAGATTAATGACTCTTCCATTTTCATTTCAATGATGATGAATACATAGTAACTATAGTTGTTAACCATAAAAATTATCCATTAACCTCATGTATGTTTGCTAAAGTCATGAGAGCTTCACAATATGTTTAGTTGTTCTTCCGCACCCCTATGTCTATTATAGAGGGAGTATATCCTATAGAAATTATGAATTCATTGATAAGAATGGAATTTTAAGATAAGAAGAAAGTCATGAATCTTGATCCTAAATGAAAATTGTTTGCCAAATTCATCTAATCAGGAATCACTCAATGAAATGGTTTGTTCAAAAAGATTATTTTTCAATATATTAAAAATATTTATTTGTTTATATTGGAGAAGAAAAAAATATGGAGCAATATATTCTGTGATATATGTTTCAAGCCCAAAAAAGACACTAAAATTTTATACTATTGGATAAATCTTAACTCTCATGTTTCAGTGTACTAGTATTGATTTGGATGATAAAAATGAAAATCCTTTTCTTGGGTTCGCAATCTTATATTATAGTGTTTTAATGAAAAGTTGTTTTCATTGGGACTTGTCTATTATAATTTTGACTCCCTTTTCCTCAATGGTTGGAATAGACACTTCTTTGACTCAGGGGGGAGCTTTCATGTTTTCAGGAGATACTAGTGATAATATAAGAATCATCTCATCACAGTAATGATATTAATGAAATCCAAGAGGATGAATAAGTAATTACACTGAGGAGAAGAGTTTGGATTGATATTAAATTATACCATCAATATATCCTCCGAGAGAGCACCACTCATATTTTTTATTTGGTACCTACTCGAATTCAAAAATAATGGACAACCCCATTTACCACTCAAATGTTTTTCATTGGTCAAAACAATACTTTTTTCGAAATACCAAAAGTGTCCCCAAACAGTATTATGCCTCACTCTCATGAGCTAGATATAATTTCTGAAAGAACAATAAGAAGGACATAATCTAAATAATCCCATGATGAGAACTATGTAACTAGAATTTTTTTAAACCAATCACTTCAGTATGAAATCATTGAGGTTCAATAAGAAAAGAATACCAATATTCGTCAGGAAGTAGGAAATGAAGAAGCACTGAATGCTGCTAAAAGTATTTCAGAAAGATCTTAACAGTGCAATTCAAAGTTATTTTCTATGTTTGAAACTCTAAAATCTCAAATCATTGAATCAAATTGAGAAGTAAGAGTTTTTTGTGATCATATGTCCTCAAAAGTTGATATTTAGTAAATACGCTTATTGGTTCAATATGTTTTACAGAAGTTTTCAAAAAAAACTCTACATTAGAAATAAATATAGTTAAGAAGTTAATTTGAAAATAATGTAGTTTTCATAGACTATCTAATAAATTAATTTAATAGGTAATGGGAAAAAGAAAATATATTCTCCTAATGCTACACAGAGGCTGGTCAGGGTCGTCTCACTTAAGGAGCTTTCTCAATCATTGAACTACTTATTCTATCTCACCTAATCTACTTATTTCATGTTATTTTTTTATTTAATCTATTAATTTAATTTAATTTAAAAGTTAAATTAAATTATAAAACTTATAATAACATGAAATGAAATAATTATATTAGTAAATAAATATCTTGGCCTTTTTGGTTTGGTTTGTGGGTTCTATTATTTTTTAATTAGTGTTTAAATTATTATGGATAACTCAATTATGAGATCTCATTCATGAATTATAATTATTTGATTTAGTGGTGTGAAATATTTAATTCCATTATCAAAATCAATTCGACATCATCCTATAATCAATTTTAATGGAACACATCAATCGAGAGTGTGACATCTTCTAAGATCTGGCTTCATTGTATGGAATTTCATCTACTGAATGGCACAACTTCATCGTATGAACAGTTTTTAAATTGTATAAAAGAGTAAAAAGATTTACTAAATTAAAAGATATTAATATTAGATCATTGTTTTAATTGGAGATCACCACACCCATGCACATCACTCTTTCTCATCACAAATATAAAAAATATATGAATATAAGTATAGAATAAATGAAATTGCCACATACCTCCCTCGGGCCAAAAAATAGTTATACACTACATTATTAATGGTATGAGGTCATAGTGTAATGGGAAAGAAATTGTGAATGATATTTGGGTTTGAAGAGAAATAGATATGGAAAAATAAAGAGAAACACTTTAACTTTAAATGATGCATGTGTTACATGAGAAAATAAATCAAAAGTAAAAAAGAAAAAGAAGAAAAAATCATAAAGCATTGTTTTCATCCACAATTACCCCTTTAATATATATTCCATTAAATTAAACATTTTCCTCCTATTAATATTCATGTAAGTTTCCTTGCGGTGTCATAACTGACCATTAATGACTTATGTGTCATAATGGGTCCTCAATAGTTAAAATTTTAGTTATTGAATCTGTCTTTAAATTTTTTTTTATTATGGTACTCCCATAATATGGTAGTATTAGGGATATGTATCTTTATTAATGTAGTTTTATCATGTATTGAGCATTAAAACTCAAAATTTTAAATTCATTGGCCATCAGATGAATGATTTGTGGAATAAATACGGATATTGACTTTTTCTGGAATAGAATTCCAAAAATCCTCATCCAATGTATAACATCCAATTTCCATATTAATGAGTAAAAATATCCATAAGATTCATTTTTAAGGGTTTATATGCGTCCTCTATGACATACAATTGGAATCACTACAGTTGTAGGTGTGTATCTCGACTTATGCTTCTGTTACGGAGGTGGGGTCCACATTGTCTTCCTGAACAATTATCCAACATGATAGATTTTTTTGGGAGGAATTTTTTAGAATAATCCTTAGATACTATATAAAAATATGGATAATATATATCAAATAATCATAAAAAACAATTACTAAAACTGGATTAAAATTTTTATTGTTATTCCCAAAATACACTTCTAAAATAAATCTACCAAAATTCCAGAATTATATGATTTTTAAATTTCATCTCAAACACACCATTAATAAAAAAAATTATAAATAATCTCAAATTTATAAATTTGGAGGCTTTAAAAAAATTAAATACATATAAAATATGAGTAAAATATTTTCTCTATCACTATAAATACAATAACTCTAGTTTTTGTTTCTCTTTAGTGTGAAGTTGTTACGGGAGTGATGTGTGAGAACATTCAGATAACTGTAGTTGATGAAGATAGAAGGATATTGCTTTTACCAAATAATGTTTTTTAATCTATTTATAGATCAAAAAATTAAACCAGTTTCATTCTCAATAAAAATCTTCAAGAAGCCTAAGGAAAATCTATTCATGTATAGAAGTTTGTATGTTTCATGATCACATTTCTATGAATTTTGGCCAGATCATTTTCAAATAACTATGGAGAACTAGAAAATTAATTCTAAGACCAATATGAAGTTGTGGTAAATAGTCTCAAAACATCCATATTAGATGATGATTGTGATGATGATGAGGCTAATTCATTTATAGACTCCTCGGATAGAAATTATCTCTCAAAGGGAAAAATGAATCTATTTCAATGGTTGGTATAAAAGAATGTCATATCAATGTTTTGAAAAGTATGATATCAATGTTTTAAAAGAAGGAATAGTTATAGAAAAATTTTGGTAATTTTTCACAACACATATGGAATGGTTTTACACGTATTGTATATTATTTCATGAATGATATGGTTAAAAGGATTGATTCATGTGATGATGCACTCTTTACAATTCATATAAGATGGATTCTTGGACTGTGGATTATTGATTATCACCTATCCACATTTCAACACCATAAATAATTATTTTATCCTTATGAGGTTCATCCATGTGAATAAATAATAATTTATATTAAAGAAACCTTTTCCTTACCCAAACCATAATCTAAATTAGCCTTCACCCATCTAGGTAACTTCAATTTGGGGAGGAAAAAACAAGATGCTCTCGACCTCAGGTCCACAACAATCTATTTTTCTCAATAAAATCAGGTTGGTCCTAGAGGATCCCTACTAGCATTGGGTGTTTCTGTTTCCATGACAACTTTCTCCCATCTTCTTAGATCTTTTTTACCTCATGACTAACCCATATCCTTCAAAAAGAATCTTGAAAAAAGTCATTTTCAATAATGAAATTGATACACTCCCTTTCATGTTTGGAAAATGGTTTCCCATTGGTTGGGAATTATTAAAAAAATATGAATTATTACAATTTAATGGAATTAAAAACACTTTCATCTGGTAACATTACCATCCTTTTTTGAAGGATCATCCTGATTTACCTTATGGTTTTTCTTTAATAATCTTATTTCCTTACTTCTTTTAATGATCTTTATTAAATTTTTACTTCTTCTATGCTTCTATATTTTTTAGTAGATATTAAATAATATTTTTTTACGATTTATATTCAATCTAATTCTCTACAATTATCTTATGTAGTACTATTTCATTATTTTATTATGAATTCTATTTACTATCAAATTGTGTTTGTTATTAGTAGAGTTAAATAATTTTTGTTGTTTGTGGGAAATATAAACTTTCATCCTTATTGTGCATCTTTTTTATGTCACAAAAGGGGGGGGGGGTAAACAAAATAAAAAAATTAATTCTATATTACAAAATTATTGGAATGTAAAAAAATATATATTATTTCAAAAGTGGGAGAAGGTATATAAATTTTCTGAATTCAGAAAGGGCGAGAAGGAAGGGAAAATAATTTTTTGAAGAAAATAAAAATTTAATATCTTCCTTACGATGAATCTGAAACTTAATGTTATAAAAAAATTCCATATCATAGGTTTTTATCATAAAACTGGGGTATATTTTGGTGAAGAATATATTAGAACATTATATCTTCATTGTTTGGGTTTTAATTAATCAAAATTTATTACATTTATTGTAACAAGTTTATCTGAAGAGTTTCATTTTTTATTTTTCTTATGTTTCATTTCAAACAAAATCACCTTTTAATATGAAATTATTTTATATTACATGATATGAAACATCTTCAGCTACTCAAAATTAAAAATTTCCAAACAGGAAATTATATTATAAAGAATGATTTATTCCCTCAATTCAGATCTCTTAGTCAAAGTAAAAAAAATTTAATGGACTTTATGCTCTAAAAATTATATCTTTAGATAGATGAAGTTGTAGAAGGGTAAATTTTTTATTACAGTAATACAATATATTTTTATGGAAAATTATCTTATGTGTTGGAGATGTTAGATTATCTTTAGAGGATGAGTTTTTTTATCTTATGAAATTTATCATATGATGAATAATGATCTTAGTTAATATCATATAAGGATATTTTATTATAGAACATCATGATTATGTTTCTAATATCTTGATTGGTCACTTCATGCCATTAGATGACATTAGAAGAAGAATATCAATTTATAGAAATATCAGTATACACATGACATACCATGAATCTAATAATCTGAAGATCAAGAAGATCTCTATCTTTGCTGCTAAAAAAGAAATTCTATAAATAAATATCCTGATTTCATATCCTTAACAACATTTATTTTCATGATCACTACAAAATATCACTAGAATGTTAGATTTATCTTGTAGTTAATTTCAAATGAGATATAAAAGGATCAGCAAGAAACTATAACATGTGGAGATAAATAATGGGAAATTATTTCTTGTTTAACATCACAAGATATTAAATCCCTATACATAGAAGAAAAAAATTATATATGGAGGGATTGTTATTTATATTAGTCATTGGAAAGATTATCTTGATATAAAAATTGAATTCCATCATTTCCTCAGGATGAATTTTTATCTGTTATCAGTTGCTTCTTGCAACTGTTTTCTAAAAACATTTCACTCAATTTTATTTATAATTTTTATAAATTTTTCCCTTAGTGTAAGATTGTAGTTAAGGATATGGATAGGTATTGTTATGGTAGGACCATATTGAAAAATCATGGACCATTTTATTAATTGAAAGATGCTTGTACTCAGCTAATATCCCCAGATAAAATGAATGCTAGAGAGAAATTCACCAAGCTCTTATAGAAAAGAATTTATGGAGTGGACTATGGGGTTTCTGTTCCATGAACAAAAAAAAATCTATGTGTTCAATCTAGTTTCCACCATTTTTGTATATTTCCACATTATATATTCTAAAAAAAATAATTTAACTTTCATACTTCAAAGAGGGTGGTCTCATATTCAATATACTTTGTATGAAATCAATTAACCCCCTCACCCTCTTGAGTTATTCAGTCATTCATTATATTAAAAAAATAGTTAAGACTAATATGTCACGTATCACAGTCATGTTGACTATGTTTATGGATAACTCAAGGGAAAATATGTAGGGTAATGATTTGGGTGGTATGAGATTTTACACCCATTATGTAGGGTATGAAAGGAATAATATGTTCTATTTTTATATGGTATAGTTTGAAACAAAAATTATTGAGTGGATATGTGTGAGATAAAGATAGATGTTTTCAATATAAATCAATGGGAATGGTTACATAGGAGTTCTAATGAAATGATAATTGTCCCTTTGTAATAGATGATTTGTTTATAATAGATCAGGTGTGGTGGTAGAATAGATCTTGTTTAATCTTGTTTAGGTTTTAATAGGATGGTGATCAAGTATTGATAGGAGTGACACACTTTTGGTAATGAAACATATTAAGGTTGTTCTCAATGAGTGGTATCAGGTTATCCATGTGGTGGGGAGTTCATCAATGTCCATTTCAAGGTGGTGACCCTTTTTGTGAGGTAACACATGGATAAATCCTTGGGAACCATTCCTAGGAAGTATGAATTGTAATGGGATACATTTACATGAGCACTTAGTAATGAGGGGTTTCTTAGACATGTAAGTAATTATGTTCAAAACAGATAGGGTAGGGGATGTGGTGATCGTAAACTTTTGTTGTTGGGTAAATGATAGGGATGATCTTATGGTGGGGAGTGGGAGGTTGATTGATGGTGTGTAACCCCACTATGAGCTGTGTTGTGTTGGGATTAAAACAATAGTTGAAAAGTAATTATATTTTTGGTTCCATATCACAAAATTGGAAATTTACAAGGAATGATTCAACCATAAAATTTCACTGGAAGAATATTATGTTCTTTAGAGAATGTGCTCAGAATAATTCTGGATTTTTCCTTAAGCTAATGGAATCATAATCAAGTTTTGGTATAGTGTCAACTACTTAAGTTAAGAAATTATTAAAATTGTATTATAAAGGAGGATAAACTTGTGTTCTCTTGAATAGTATAATGGAATATTTGGGGAACTTCTTTGCGAACACTGATAGGATAAGACAAGTACAATCTAAAAGTATCTCTGAGATTTTCAAGGAAATGTTTTTAGTTCCAAGATGATCCTGGTTTATTAGAATTGTTCCATTAAGATCTAATTAAGGATTTAGATTGGTTTATAAATGTTTTATAGGGTGTAACAAGTTGATGGTCATGTCATAAAATAATTTGAACTCAAGGGGAAGTATATGAATGAGATTTTGATGGAAAAAGTATTATGGATCAAAATTGACTCTTGTAATCCAGAACCTATAGTGGGGAGATCCATAGGATTGTTTATAGATCATGTGATTATTTTAACATAGTTCTACATAGATTGGTATATGTATTTTTCTTTTCTATTTTGATAATTTTTATGAGTATTGGCTTAGGTTAAGCCTCATATCTCTAAAAAGGAACTTGGAAGAACATTGTGCATTATGAAAATAAAAATGTTTAGTTGAATGGATTTCCTAATACAATTAGGTTATTTGTCCACAATTATGTCCCCCATTACTTCTTGAGGACAAGAAGCTTTAAGGTGGGGAGGTTGGAGGATCCGGTTTTTTATGAGTTTCATATTTTAGAAGGATTTTTTATTTTCAACTATTTGATGGCTCAAATATTGAAGGAAGATTATGGATGGAATTATGATGGTTGGAATGACTCAATGTGATTTTTTATATGGTTAATAAGGCATGGGAGGTGGTTTGGAGATTTTGGGAGTGTAATTAATGTTTGGGAAAAAAATTCAACATTCAGGAAAATATATCTGATGGTGTATGGTTAGTGCATGGATTGTGCTAATAGTGTTTTTAAATTTTGTACAGGCATATGGGTTGTGAAATAAAACTACAGTATATGGGGAAACCATTCTAGTGTTTTTGGTAAATTTAAAAAATATCACATTTATTTTTCATCCTCTATTAAACCATACACTATAACCATGCAAGGTAGATGGGTTAGAGGTTTTTCCAACTTCTCAGTTGGTTAATAGTTTAGAAAACCATGTATATAAATAGTGAAGACCTTTAAAAAGGGTGAAATTAAATTTTCACCCATATAGAAGTTAAGAGTGAAACCACCTCTTTTCTTCCATCGTCTCTCACATGTAACCCAAGAATCCCCCTCCTATCATTCCCTTCTTTAATTACCCTCGGGAGGGACTTCTTTGTGCCCCTTAAAGTAATTTATGGAATTTTTTGGAAATAATTTGACTCAATTGGCCTTAATTGTTATTTCCAATCCCTCTTATAATATTTATTTAACCTTGGTTAGGTTATGATTTCTAATTCTAATGGTGCTTTCTAGAATCAGATTCTACTGATGGAAAATTTTCCCTACATAGAAATATTGTGACATAGGAGGTCAAATGAACTTGTTGTCATGTTATTTCATTAAGGGATAAAACCATATTGAATTTATAAATATTTAATTCCTAAATTAAATATTTTTTGTGTTATTTTTATTTCTTTTCATAGTTATTTTTCTAGATTCACAATTAATGATGTGTCATCCGTTGTTAGCAATCATTTGTTTATAGTTTCGGTGTGACATGATCAGTCAGGGATGTTTTGAGATTTACGCCATTGTGATTTTTTTCTTTATTATAATAATTATTTCATTAATTAGTTAATTGTAATGAAATTATAATAAATATAATTATGGATTTTCTATTATAAAATAGGACCTCATATGTCTTAGATGAGCTTGGATGTTCCTTGGATACTACAACCGGACAATTGAAAATAAATGGAAATACTCTTATGAGGTAGGTGGTCTATCATACCTTCCATATAGTATCTATGCATGATTATGGTAGTATGTTTATTATAAGTCTCAACACATAGGGATATGTCTCATGTTTTAATTATTCTATGGGATTTCATAATTAATTGAATAGCATAGTTGATGGATAAATATGAATGATATAAAATTGGGTTCCCTAGAAACAACATATATATTAAAAAAATTACTATTTCATTTATATAGTATAATATATACATTTGTTATCTTACCTCAATAGCATCGATACATCAATTTCAGCTATCCTTATCGTAATTTCTTTCATTTATATGTTGTATCAAAAGGTTATGACAATTCCAAGACTATACTGAGAACCTAGAGATACCATGAATGTAATCTTAATGTTATTTCATATGTTTCAGATATTTTATATTGAAAGGACACATATGATGTACAACCATAAGGTGTTGGGGGTCATAATAATTGAGACGTTTTATCATATTGTTCTCAATTGGTTATCTTGAATGGGGTAGATCATAAGAATATGCCCTCCAATAGGAACACCACTTGTTTCATGTTTCATTGGTTGTTCCAAATCTACAGTTATGTATATTGGTCTCCTTAATTGATTTTGTTCTCAATGTGCTCAATTTGATCACATAAAATTATGTAAAGAAAAAACCACGAAACTGATGTTTTGTAGGTATCATGTGTTGGGTGTGTCATTGGTGGTATGGTATTGGTTGAATGATCACAAAAGAATCTGTCACTTCCAAGAGAAGGAAGTGAAATCTTAGGCCCATTTGATTACTATGATGAAGAATAATAATGAAGGTATGTTCATATTGTTTATTAATTCTTTCACTAAATCAATGACCACGATACAATAAGGTAATTCTATCCAATTAGGTCAAAATTTAATAGAGAAATAACAAATAATGATATAATTTTTTCATCATATTTTTTGAGATATCTCCAGTGAAAGAGTTTCTTTACACTAGGTGTGTTCATAGGATGATCATCACACATAACATCATATTCATGAGCCTCCCATATTTTGATGAATGGGATTAAAGGATTTGGTTTCCCCACCATGGTGTTTGAGATTTTTTGAAGAATTATCAATAACCAATGAATAAATATATTCAATATTGTATAGTATATAATAATTGGGTTGAATTTATTTATTAAATTTATTCTCACGGTTTTAAGTGAACACATGGGGAAAATATTATTTGAATGAATGTTATTTTAATATTAATGGTTAGTTTAATATTTTGGAAATTATGAGTTGATTTAAAGAATTTGGTTTATTATGTTATATATATATTATATATTAAAATTAGGTGATAAAATATATATTATGTTTATAAAATAGTTATTTAATCATAATGATTAATTATAGCTTATTTAGTGTACATTGAATACACAGGGGTTGGGGAACCCTATTCAGGTATTTTAACCCCCTTTTATAAGAAGAGTTGAAGAACATTTCTAAATACTATTCATTCATTTGGAAATTGTAGTTTCACTCACCTCATAAATCCTAAAGAGATTATGTTTTATTCTGAAACATTAATCAAAGAATCCCTTTACAGATCAAATGGATGAGATTGAGGTGATCAGCATGCTGTCAATAGAAACATCAGAACTCAACACTGTAAAAAATTATTTAATGACGAACATACAAAAAAATTCTTGAAATATTTTTGGTTGATCTAGTGGATTTAAATAAAAAATCTTTTATGAAATGACCTTTAATGATGATCTATTTCCAAGTTTTATTTTATCCAAATGATTTATTTATTCTATTTTGATTTGTGTGGTTTATTAATTCACATGAGATCTTAAAACCTCTACTGAGGAATGGATCACCATAGATAAAGATGTTTCACCTTTACAGTGATGAAAAATATAAAATCCTCTACCCACTATCTTTTATAATTCCTTTATGTACCATCAATTTGTTTTAGTGATCATTTGAATTTTCTGGCTCAATAAAAATTCATGTTTCATTAAATTATGTAAAGGGACTCCATTTTGTCCCAAATGTTTTGATAGTGCTTCAATCCAATCACAGATTTCTATGTTATGGCCATCTGATAAAATTACTACATATTATTTTTTTGAAGGGTATTAAAAAAATTGAAACATATATTTTTATATGTGTCAAATTTTATCGAATTCCATTTTTTTCTGGTGGACACTCTTATGAAACACCATTTTAGGCCTTGTACTACCCAAATTATGATGGTCGATACTATTATGGATGTGGGTTCAATTAATGGTAGTTCATATTTTATATTTTTATATTTTTTCAAACATCTTACATATCATAGTTAACAGCCCTGAACCCACACTCCCAGATCTGATGCTAAAAACATTATATTTACATTCCTAGTGTGATACCGATAAATGCGACCCATGTTTTTTCCATCAAAAAAATGAAAACCAAATAAATTATTAGATCACTTACATACCAAAGTTCCTTTTTAATTTATATTTTTATTGAGTTTGGAAATAATCGTATATAAAAAATACTCAAGAATTAAAGATAGTGTTTTTTGAACTACACATAGCTTTTTATATTCTATATTATGTCATTTTCATCATCCATATAAAATAATTCTAAACATAATTAATTTAGATGCATTTTTGAATTCCTGGGGAAAATAAAAAATAACAATTATGATATCAAATTCTTAGTAATAGTAAACATAAGCATTAATAATTTATTGTTAACAGTGAGAAAATTATGATCTTAAGGGTATAGTGATATAATAAAAATGAATTAGTATAAATAAGAGAGATGATACCCATCAATACATGTATCATTAATAATAACACATGGGATAAAGAATTAATAAGGCCAAGAGTGTTTTGAATCACTAATCATAAACCATGTAACATCTACCTTGATAAAATGATTCATTAAAACCCCATATCAAGAATAAAAAAATATCTCAATATCTCTGGGTCATTATCTTCATAAGACAATTTATACTAGTGTTAGAAATGACTGAAGACCAGTTATATAAATAGGATAAACCCAATAATGACTCTCACATCTATAATTCAACGACAAGAAACATTTCCCAATGCATCAGAGTGCTATCCTGGTGCACCGATCAGATAACAAATATTGGGCTCACCTAATACTATTTGGGAGTACCCATAATATATATTGAATTGGGCTCACTTGTGATATATAATGGGGATCATCTTTATTATAATATATATCATGATCACCCACCTATCATCAATAATGATCAAGTACCATTCATGAATAGAATATTTATAATACTTCACTTTTAAATAAAATCTATAATCAATGTTCTATCATAGCTTGATTTGCACATGGAAAAGAAACGGGATTCTGGAAACACTACTTGAAACAATCAAAATCTATCTAGAGAAAGAATGAAGATGGAATCAATACAAAATATTCCTAGTGGATCATACCTTTCATCAAGTTATTTTGATATTGATGAATGTAGATGCCATTAAAATATCACTAAATACATTCTGGATAAAAATAAAATTTTTACATAGAAAATAACTTTTAAAAACAAAAAATTCACCAAAATAATTGGAAAAAAAATTTCATTGAAAATAAACTTTTAAAATTTTAAAGTACTCAATATTTAAAATAATTTAAATAGTGGTGAGAAAATAAGTTCTTGATTTAAATGTTATAAATAAATATTCTTCATTATCATTTTGTATAGGGAGTAAAAAGTGGCCCAATTGGAAAATTTTAAAAAAATTACTTTTCAATACATTTTAAATGATGGTTATACATAATGTAAAATATATTTTAGAAATATTTTATTCTAAAAAAATAACACTGTTTTAAAAAAATTTAGAATACACGGATATGAAAGAGAAATATTCATGATATAATAGAAGACATAAGATAAGTATCACTTACATATGAACTTCTTGATGTTTCATTAATAAATAAAGGAGGAAATTTAAATTAATCATATAAACCACATTCACAATTATAAGATATTAAAATAGATTTGGTTCATGAAAATAAGTGATTATGATTTCCTACAAAGGATCCTTTAACATAAACAATCCTGAAAATAATGGATATTATAACATAAAGCCTTTACCGCATTGGGGACTTTTCAACCATAATACCCGTGAAATAATAACATAAAATATAACATTTAATTTCATGAAAATTATTTATTAATGGTATAACATGTCAAATGGGTATTATATATAACTCATAAAAGAATAAAGGTTCATACCATTAAATATATGTACTGATGAAATTGAATTTTAGATGAATAACCCTTAGAAAGATCATATCATTGAATTGAGAGTTAATAAAGGGATAAATTATTCATAATATATGTAAATGAAAACTAAAAATTTGGAAATAAAATATAATAAAATAATTCTTCATTTAAAAAATAATTATATCATATCAAATACAATTAATAAGTAATCTTAATGAAAGGAAATTGAGTTATGAAACTAGTTACAACTTAATAACATTTATGTCAGATCCACTTGGATAAAATAATTCAAATTAAAATTTAAAATTCCATGAAGAATAAAGGAATAATGAAATAAAATGTTAACTATTAATTATATACACACAACAATATATATATATATATATATTTCCAATATGGCATATGTCTCACAGAAATGAAAGTAAGATGACAAAACCCAAATTTGAGTCTAGAATTTCCATATACGTCCATCAACTCATGTATACTAAACTAACATCAGTTATTTGATTTATTAAGAAAATTATACCTGTTTAATAAATTATACTTATATAATTTATTTTATTTATTAAAATTAGATATTTAAATACATAATCATTTATATATGTATCATGTGTTATGAGGATTTTTGGTAGATTGTTTCAAAATTGATTTTGTGTGTTAAAAGTGGTCAAAGTGGTAACTATAACATCATATATATATATTAATAATCATGAAATAATTATAATTTCTATAAAAAAATTATACTTCTAAAACAAATAGTGAAATATGTTAATGGAGAATGATCTAATTTATAACCATGTTGATGGTTGGTTGTATGTATGCATGAGTAACGCTTCCATTTTTCGATGATCATTATGGACAAAAGTTAAGTATTATTTTATTAATTAATAATTATTAAAATATCATAAAAATATATAATTTCTTTTAATATACTTATATACACCATCAATGTGATGTAGTGATGAAAACAATAATCACATCACTTCATGGAGGAAGTAGTCTGCATGTACGCACACATACCATTATAATTTTTTAGTCAGTGGAAAGTGAAACAATATTATGATATATTAATATTTTATAATGATAATAATGTCATTTATGTTTTTATTATTTCATATATGTCACATATATTAATTAACATTCTCCTTTTTACCACCCCTAAAAAGATTTATTGAAGAACAAATTGCAATTCTTCGTGAGGCAGTACTCAGTTATACACACGAGAAATGGTATCATATCCTCATGGAATTGAATGTAATATGGTATATAGGATATTATATTTATAGGAGTTTTATTATGTTAAAAATATCATGTATATATATATACCTTTAAAACATCATTCTAACAATTTATGAAATACAATAATGAAAAAAAATCTGTTCATGAGGCAGTAGTCTACTATAAACCTGAATTATTATTTCACTTCCCATTTGATGGAAGATGGGATATATTTAGTAAATTAAATTATCATAATATAATATCATTACATGTGATATAATGGTGTAATTATGTCAGTATAATTGATGACTATTTTAAAGAGGTGGATGAAGAAATAAAATAAAAACACTCGGTTGATCATGATACTTGTTTTTTGGAAACCCTCCATAAGTTCAAACTAAAATACTTCATATGATAGATTTGTTATTAATCTAGTATATCATATTTGTGAGGAGAGAATTAATGTATGTATGTGGGAATTTATATGCTGAATAAAATTGGTTTGAAGGTGGGAAGTAGACAGGATATGGGGTGGCCTTTTATTAGTGACCTGAGTGGTATACTTATAATTTTTTTAAAAGAAATATGATGCCCACATATTTCACAAGAAATAAGGCTTCAAAATAGATAATCTTATACAATTATACATTATATGTTATAAATATGTCTATCCAATATATTTTAGACATTTTTTATGAAATTTTAACCCTTATCATTTTTCTAAACCCTCATGTATAACTTTTTCTAACTTAACTATGGTAAAATATTTTTACAGTTTTCCCTATTAATTATAAAAAATATATGTTTACCTTATTATATAATATATTTTTTAAATTTTAAATATTTAATAAATTTTAAAAAATATAATCCATAGAAGTGGAAGAATTATGTTTAAAAGTTTACCCACATACATAATGAAAAAGTGATTTTTCAAGAAGGCTATTTTTCAAGAAAAATATGTTTTTCTATTAACCTTATGACATGTAACAACTATAAGAATATAAATTAATATATATATATATAGTATTTAAATTTCATTAAAAACATTAATCATTTGTAATTATTTTGATCAGTTAAAATTGAGAGATATTATGTGTTTTAAAACTGTTAAAAACCCTTTTTTAAACCCATAAATAAACATATACTAATATCCCATATAAAGATTACTAAAATATAATAAATTGAGATAGATATAAATAAAAAAAATTATATTACATTAAATCATATTTATAACAAAATAGGACATTATAATTTTGTAACTTAATAAAAAAATGAAAATTTTAAAAAATCTTGATTTTCACTATTCATTGACAAATCAATATTTTCTAAAAAATAACAAAATTTCAGGAAATGTTAATTTTGATATTATAATTTCAAAAATTAATGTAATAATATGAAATAAATTTGAAAATTTTCTTGAAATTTATTATAATTATTTCTTACAAAAATAATTAAAAACATTTTTTTTAAAACATATTTTTGATGAATACAATTAGTTTTCTAAAAAGTGATTTATTATTTAATAATAATTTATAAATAAATATATATTTAGTATGATACTTATATATATATATATATATTTAATAATATTATGTAATATAATGCATACCCCCCCCCCAAATTTAGCAATTAGGTTATAACACTCAAAATTAAAATTATATTTTTTCATGGTTTATTTTATATTAGTATTCAGTGTCTTTTATGCTATCTATAATTTCCTGTTTTTTAAAAATATATTGGCAATACATTATTTCCCATTCATTAATAAATTCAATCCTTATAATTTAAAATTATCATAGTAATAAATGTAAATTTTAAAATATCTATATTGGAAAGACACATCATAAAAGGGGATAACAAAACATGATCTTCATAAAAGAGAAAAGAAAGTATAAATATTATCTGAAATAATACATACTATGTTTTTAAATTTTAGAACATTATTGTGAAGTGAATATTTAGATATGGAAGAAATTTTTTCTGTCTAAATAATGATGGAGAGTGATATAGATCATTGATCATAAGAAAATGATTGATCATTAAAAATTCCATATAAAAAAACCATAAACCAAAGAGGTGTAAAAAAGGACATTGTTTTATAAAAATGAATGAAATTAGAAATATTTTTCTTTTTTATTATCCATTTATAATAGTTGAGGAATTTCGTACCATATTTACTGATAACATAAAGAAATATACTTATTTTATATTTTCAATTTTATAATTTAACAAATTTCCACCATAATCACATTTTCTTCTCAAAACAGTGAGTATTAATGTTGAATTTTTCATACCAAAATAAAAAAAATAAACATATAACGAATCAAAAAACCACATAAATGGGAAATAAATCTATTACACCTATCATTAAACTTTTCCAAAAACCAAAATGGTTATAATAGAGTTATTTAATTCCTAAAATGAATAAACCATCATATGATGAAATAATAAATTAATCTCCAAAATTCAATGTTAATATCAAATGATCAAACTAAATATTTCCATGCATAAATAACCCTATATAAAAAACCACCATAACCTAAAAATTTGATATTTTTTTAACATAAAATTCTATTTAATGCATTAAATATTATGTGCCGAAAAATATAGTGATCTTCTTGTGGTATGACATTAATCACTTAGTCATCAAATATCTTTTCAACATTATAGTTATCAAAATTAAAAAATAAATGTTTCCATAACTACCTCAACATCTAATAATATATAAATAAAAATGTTTATCAACTCATTAAAACATTTTTATTAAAAATTTAATGTCATATATATTGTTAAACTAAAATGTTATGTATACTTCAACCAAATAAAACATATTCTAAATAACATTTATTATTTTAAGATATCATCGAATAAAACCTCTAGACGGATGTATAATACATTGAACATATGATAAATTTTAATCACATTATTTCATTATTGTATCCATATATCTTAAGATAACATATCATTAAAATGTAAGGAATGTGGCTCCAGTTAAATAGAGACAACTTCTACTTTATTATGTTAGTGCTAGATACAGGTAATAACATCTAAAAGGATTGGATAGAATATTAGTGTTGGTAAAATAGAAACATATGTGAATCTAATTTGACATTTGAAAACATGAAATAAAACATTGTGAAGGTAAAAGATTCTATATCCATGAACTCATTTAAATATTCCTTTTTAATATATTGGAGAATGGAATGAAAACAAGGGTAAGATCAACTTCCCAATAAGGGTTACTTATAGTAAAAGATATCACGAATCAATAAGTAATAATAAATATTTAAATATAAAAACAAAACATAAATTCCCTTAAATCATAAATTTATCTATCATTATTAGAAAATTTAGGATTAAAATTGAAAGGAAAATAACTGAACACATATGCCATTAAATAAAAAAACTAAGAAAGAAAAGAATCTAAAGATAATATCAATGAGAAATGATCATTAATTATAACAATAAATGAATTATAAATGAATTAAATTATAAATTATTAGAAGTTAACAACTCATTCATCATTATAACTCTATTGTTAAGACCTTCCAAAAGCCAGTTTAAAACTAAGGGTAAATCCCCAATTAATTTGGTCAACTTATTTGACTTTGGATAATTATCAATGCATTGAGGGGAAATTTAATTATGCTCCCTACTCATCAGTTTTTGTAAAATAATTACACATATATAGAATAATAAATTTAAATCATCAATAATATTCCATATCAACAAATATTAGTATTGAGTAAATAATATGGATTCATCAAAATTTCCCTAGTTAATCTAACAACATTCAAAGTAAAAACTCATTTTTAAAAGTTGTATAAGGATTAGGAAATAATAATATACATTAAAAATAATATGGATAATAAAATTATTGGATATTATGAAGTATAAAAGATAATATTCCTTCAATGATAGTAAATGAAATCCCAAAAGAAAGTGTGGTTTTAAAATATATTCTTACCTCTTTGGTAACATTTAAATTGCTTCCCCTTGAAATAAGAAATATAAATTCAAAAATTAACCATCATGAATAAATATCAATAAATTTTATATTCATTAAATGTTGATCATATATATAACTTAATATTAAATGGTTTTATATTAACAAAAATGTCTTAATGAAATTGAAATTGAGATGAAAACCCTTACCTCAAGCTTTCCATTAGTTGAATGTTCTTTAAACATTGGTATAATGGTTTTAAGAAATTTATTACCTTATTTCATAACTAATTAATAATTATAATATAATATATGATCCAATTATAATATTTTATCACTTGTTTGTTAAAAATATTTCATTATTTACATTGTTTCATGAATTAGTTGCCTAGTATTTTTCATGCATCTTTTATCATTGTTGTTATTGTGATTTTACATAGGATATAAATACACAATGTACCGAATAATAATAATGTAATAATTATAATAACTACTCATTAGGTAAAATATTATATGTGTTATTTAATGTTTTTCATGGAAAATGAATCACATTGCATCATGGATATTTTAGTCCATATGTACACACGAGTGACAATATCATTAAACTAATGAGGGAAAGGGTAAGAATGTTGATGGTATGTTAATATTAAATAAAAAATTTCATATTATATTTATAACATATATTCATTAAATTTATCCTTATTAACATTCCATGTAATAAGTAAGTGTGAAATGAATCATGTCACTACTTGAGGGGGTACTCCGCAGTACCCATGAGCGACGTTGTTATATTTTAAACAGATTGGAATCTTTTAAAGTATACCTAGTTTTATAATTAAACAAGTAAAATTTTATCATAAGTACGATATATATATATATATAATTTAATTACATTATTATACCCAACAGTAATAGGTTTTCCGGGAAAAAGAGTTACATCGATTCACAAGGCAGTAGGTCACCGCATAAATGATCGATGATTTAGATTCCAATTTCATTGAAGAGAAGATGGAATTATATTATAAACTTTACATAATATAATCTATAAATATGGTATATACTTGGTTTTTTATCTTATAATGATTTAATAGTACTTGAAATAGTAGGAAGAAGAAATAAAATATAAATTGTTGTTCAAAAACGTTACCTCTTCTTCGGACGAACTCTTTAGGTTTTCATCAAAATAATTCCTATGATGTCTTTTTTATGAATAAAATTAATCTTGTTTTTTTATGGAATTATATAATGAATTATGGTAGTATTTGGATTAGATAAATTGATTTGGATGTGTGAATGGTGAAGGATATGGGTGGGCCTTTTATAAGTTTAAGGACACACATAGAGGTTTTGAAATCAAATAATTGCACCCACATTTTTCACATGACAAAAGGCTCCAATATAGACCCTTATAGATCCTGGGATGAGATAAGTTCATAATATTTCCAACCAATAAAATTTGGAAAATTTTAATGTCATTTGTATCCCTTATCTTCTTAACTTAATCTATAGTAAACCCAATTTCACCAAAACCATGGAAATTAATTTCTTAATGTTTTCAATATTACTATTGGTCAAAAAATATGATGAAATTTTTAGATAATATTAATTATAATTATTAAAATTATTGATTTAATTATATATAATTCAACTCATTGTAGTTCAAGAATTTAATTTTTAATTTATACTATAGATGTTACAAAAAAATGTTTTCTAAAGAAAAAACATTCAAAGGTTTAAAAATTTTGTATGGAAAACTCAATATTAATATTATTAAAATGACCTAAATTATATTAAATATGTTTTAATTGAACTAATATTACTTTTTAAAAAATATTAAATCAAAATTTAACTATTTAATTATGTAATTGAAAATTTAGTTTCTATAGAAACAAGTATTTTCACAATTCATCAAAAAAATAATCATTGCAAAAAAATTGGAAAAATTCACCCTAAGATAATTTTTAACTGAGGATTTATAAAATGATGTTATTTTTTCCAAATTTATATTATAAAGGTGGTAAAATTTAATTTAATTTTTTTACTCAATTCATGAAGAAATAAACTTTTATGAAAATAATTTTTTTCTGAAAAAATTTCCTTTCTATTAAAATGTGATTTATTTTATTTATAATAAATAGATATCCATCGGATTTATATTATAAATTTGTAAAAAAAATAGTTTCAACAATATGGATTGTATTATTCATACCCCACAATTTAATGTCTAGGTTATAACATTATACTATATTACAATTCATTTAGACTTGAGGTTGTGTGTTCCTTAATATTGCGAAACAATTGAATTTATTTAAATATAAATATACCATAAAGTATAACTATGTTACATTATCATCTATATTTGTTTCTCTATTATATATTCCATTAAACCTAATTTAATTCTTTTAAAATCATGGGGTTTCACATTCTCCCTAGTATCAATAAATTGTATCCTGACAATTTGATCTTCTTCTCAAAATACTTGTGTTTGACATTTGGAAATTTCTTTTATGAAAATAAAAATCATAAAAATGGTTAATATAACTTATTCAAAGGATATGGTATAGAAAATATGAAGTCATATAGAATAAAACATAAATAGTTTTCCATTTTGGAGAGCATTAGTATAATTTGGAAATATATACTTGGAAAAAAGCGTAAATAATTATGGATAGTGATAGAGATCATTGATCATAAGAAAGTGAATGATAAAGATAAAATAAATTAACAAAAAACAATACATAAATTATAAGTTAAATTTCTATTTTAATATTTGTATATGAAGTTAATATGATAAATTTTATCCAAAAACCTTTTTCTCTGTAGTTAAGGGTTTCTTTTAATACCAAGATAGAGGGAACAAGAAATTACACTTACTTGATATCTTTAATGTAAAATTTCAAATATTTTTGTGACTATATCAACATAAAAAACATTTATTAATCTATGAGATGAATATCCAATATGAAATTTTTTATTCCTGAATGAGTAAAAATAACATTTTACTGATCGTAAGATCTATAAAAGAATCACAATTCATTCCTCAAATCTATAGATATATTCTAAGAATAAAATTTTTAGCATAAATTATTTAATTGTAAATTAAGTTATAAAACCTAAACAATAACCCCTAAGATATACTAAATCCATTTAGTAAATAGTTATCCATAATACTTATCCAAAATATATCTGACCAAATTGAATATATTAAAATTTAGTAGGAAGGTCACTAAATTTTTGAATCAATGTAACATTATATTATAAAAATAACATAATTTATCTCTTAATGTGACATACCAAATATGTAAATACATTGATCACAATAAAACTAAAATAAAAACACATATTCATATAAATAAATAACTTCTATATTGATGAATAAACTCTATATATAAAAAAATGTAGTAAACTAAATCAATGGTAACATAAACTATTAAATATCTCACTAATTAAAATTTCACCATTGTTATGACATAAACAGCGCATTATCATTATTATATCATGATAGAGAACATATTAAGGGTTACCTTTCATCAATATTTTAATTTCCACAAAGACCAAAATTCCACTGAATCACTTTTCTGAGAATCATTTAACACATCCTTTCAAATTCATAATGAAATACTTCAAAACTAAAATATTTATATGATTAATGATTCTTAAAACAAATATATAATTAATAAACCACTTTTATGATATATTTCTTTTAATATAAATACATAAACATATAAATAATTCCCCTTACATTGTACAACATTAAACAATGATTATCATCATATTCTATAACACTTCTTTCGTTTCATATTTCATTCATAGTCACTTTATAGTCAATAGAAAAATAATTACTCATACAACTGTTCTGGCCCTTTTCTTATGATTTTCCCCTAGAACATCAATTTTCATAATTATTATAAATTCCATATCTAAAACGTTCATCGGTTTATAATAACTTTGGGAGAATAATATTATCATCCATTATGTTAAATAAACATTTCATTTTCCCTCTATAATAGATTTCAATGTTCCCGTATTCTCTACACATAATACATCATTTCATTCCTCTAATACATTCACATTAGTTATTCTTCTAGCATTATATACATATAGGAAACTTAATCTTACTTACTATATGGTTTATGCCTCTCATGATTTATGGGAACTCTGTCTTATTCTCTGTTATGTCTGGGAATTAGTTATGGTGCAAGTTCATAACCATATATCATGATAAATGATTAGGAATAATAATAATATCATTAATTCATGTAATTGTCTCATTTATTTTCTCATAAACACATTGTTATGACATTCAATGTTATCCTAGTTCCTTCTAGTTCAAGCCATGACTAAAACCAAAAATCATGGTGTGAGGAAAACTAATCATAGTGGTAAATATCATAATAATTAAGAATAATTTATATAATTTCTAAATCATGAAACTTTATTTTCAATATATGAAACCTTTGGTTTAAACAAGGCCATTCATGTTTATCATCTATTCAAAGCCTTCATGATGGTTCATAATGAAAATGAGTATTAACCCTATAATATCCTTGGGAGAGTCGAACAAGATGCATAGTAAGGTCTATTTTCATGTACTAGGTAATTATCATGTCAATATTGAAATGCCTTTATTTATTTATTACAATTAGGTACATCTATGATATAACCACTTCCACATGTAGTATCCAGATAAATATTTATTTATCAGAAACACCACATAATCCATTCCTTAACAAAACCTTATGATGTCCTTATATAATTATCCTTCACGTCTATCTTAGTTTTATGTCCTCTAGTATATTAATATATTAATATATTTCCAAATTATTCTACTAAACCATCTCTAAATCTAATTGTAAAGACTGTGAAACTATTAACTTGGAGTCAATGTATAATTTATTACATTGGTGATAGATATAAGAGATATCATCCCAAATGACCAAATATTTTATAAGTCTTGGTATAGTAGATAAATACTTTAGTAATAATTTAAATTTTTAAAAAATTAATAAACAGTGAAATTAAAAAGTATGCATCCTTTAAATCATTTAAAGATTCCTCCTTCATATCATGTGGAATGAAAATAATTAGGGTGAGCTTAAATTATTTGTAAGGGTTAATTGCAGAAGAATATATCATGATTAAAAAAGTAATAATAAATATGGAAATCTCAATAACTAAGAAAATTCCATTTATTCAATTATTTAACTATCATGATTATATAGTGCATAAAAAATGGAAAGGTAAAAAACATAACACACATTCAATTTAGTCAATAAATTGGGAATGACATGAATCAAAAAATAAGATCAATGTGAAAATATCATGTATAATAATAATAAATGAATTTTAAATGATTAAAATAATTAATTATTTGAAATCATGATCTCAAGAATAATGATACCTCTACTAAAAATACCATTCACAAGACAGTTTAAAACTAATGGTGAAAACTCATTTAATTTTGATAACTAACTTTTCTCATGAGATATATTAGTGTATCAAGGGGTTATATAATTATAGGACCCCCAAATAAATTCATGTAAAATGAATTCATCTTATATTAAATTATCTATTTAATTCATTAATAATATTCCTTATCAAAAAATATCCTTAATGAGTAATGAATACCAATTTATCAACATTTCCCAAGTTAATGAAAATACCTTTAAATTAAAATAAACAAGTAAAAATTAAATACAAAATAGTAAATAATCATATATATGGTAAAATTTCTATTTATTATAAATTTAATTGGGATTATTATGGATAAATGATAAAATAGATTCAACAGAGTAACACAAATCTCAAAAATAAAGTGAGATAGTAAAATAGATTATTATCTCTTTAGTAAAATTTAAATTGTATACCCTTGAAAGAATAAACATAAATTTAAACATTGATTAACATTAATGTATAGTTATTCAACAAAGATACATCAATGTAATTATAAATACACCAAATAAATGTGAATAAGTGACTATTATCAAAAATTTCTCAATACAATGGAATTTGAGATGAAATATATAACACGCTGAGATTTTGTGAGATATATATTTTTAATTTATTTGATGTATTATGTTTTATGCTACATTGATATTATATTTCATTATATGAAACATTTCATTAGATTTCGGTAAATGAAACACTAAACTTGGATTGTGTTACATAAAATTTCATGTTCTTTTAACAGAATTAATTTCATGTAAGACCGAGTATTAGTAAAAAAATAAATATTATAACTTAGTCATTATAATGGAAGGTGTGGACAATATAAACATCCTTCTAAAAAATGTAAATGAAATTAATGGCGTCTATAAAATAATAAAAATGTCTTTTTAAGGATTTAATCTAATTTTTAAAATTCAACTTAAACATTTTCTAGAAATGATATATGAAAAAATTCAGTTTTTCAAATAAAAGAAGTATTTTTCCAAAATACAGTATTTCCTCCATTCGATGAAGCACCTATTTTAAATATATTTTTGAAAGATTTATATATTATATTTAAAAATGTATAATTCTTCTTTGGGATTGTGATATAGAAATTTTCTTTGGATTAAGTTTTTGATATTTTTCTGAAAAGATATAAATTTTGATGCATAGTAAAATTATACTAAATTTTTATTGAAAAAAAAACATTTTTACATCCATATAATTTATTTAATTATATTATATTATTTAATGGATATAAAGTATAAATAGAATATATTTTTATCATTCAATATAATTTAAGTCATTAGAATTAATTTTAAATTGAAGTCAGATGTAAAAACATTTCATAATTTCGCTATGTTTTAACTTTTAAAAAATATTTCTCTCTTCCTGAAAATGGGATTAATTTAAAATTTGTTACTAAAACATCTATGTTTTGAATTTTGAAAAATGGATTCCATATTTGGAATAAGTACACCCAAATTATGTAAATAGATTTTTTGGGGAATTATAAATAGTATCTTTGGTAATTTTTATTAACACTTTAAAAGTGTCAACAATTAATTTAGAGTATGAATAATATTATAAAATTACCATAAAAATTGTCTTAATATCATTTTATGAGTTTTTTTTAACCTAAGAAATCTTTGGGTAGAAATGGTGTCCTTTGGAAGCCACTTGAATGAGATTCAGTCATTTAATTTATTTTATTTAAATAAAAGATAAATATGTCTTGCTCAAATATTAATTAGTAAACCATTTTTTATATATGTTTATATAGAAAATAAATTATATTATAAATACATATATGAAATTTGAAATTATTATTTATCATGGTAATTTATTTTTAATTTTTATAAAATATATAGTTACCTTAAAGACCAATACTTTGATGGTGTAATAATTAATTAATTGATGAGAAATAAATAAAACAATTATTATTAAAATAATAATAACATTAAAAGGACTCAAAAACATTCCCAATTCATGTTTTTAGAGTATATATTGACAATAATCATCCAAGGGTCGAGTTATTGATCATTAGGATCCATATAGAAGAGATTCTAACACTTATATTATTTTATTTAAAGTGATGTTAATGTTTTCACAGTCATAATCTAATAAGTATGGAATTTTTAATGTTACATTTTATATAATATAAATTCAAAAAAAGTATTCATATAAAATATAGTATATTTATCTTCATCATATTATTTTATTTTTAATTTTTACCCAAAAAATATGTATATTAAATATTTATAGAAAACATATGTAATAATTATTTTATTAATGGAAATATCATGTTAATGTTATTAAAAATATTTAAACATATATAATTATAGCTAATTAAAATACCCAATGATTTTTATAGATTATCTAGACCCCATAGAGATATAAAAAAAGATTTATTTCAATGATAACATAGTATATTTATATTTTTTTAAATCCATGAATTGAATTGTTTCAAAATTGACAGTATTGTTGTTTTGTAAAAACAAAGTTTTATTAAATTATATAAAAATAATAAAAACATTTTTAAATAATATATAATGATTATGATATTGTCTAAAATTATATAGGTACTTATTTATCGTCTAATTGACATCAAATAACCTTATAATTGTCCCTTTTATGTTGAGATATTTGTTATCTTAATTAAAATTAAATAGAACAACTGAGTGTTAATTAAAATGATTATATTTTTATTGACATAAACACTTTTATAAACATTATTTGTTGATGAGATTATAATTATATATAATCTAAAATTCTAAATTGGTAAATTTTTTAGATTTTTGAGATTGGTTTTATTATATTATAAATTAATATTTTTTAGGTTTCAAAAAGTTCCCCTCACCTCAATTATAAAAGAGAACCTCCTCCCTCACTTATTCACTTAAATTTAAGCCTTAAATCTCAGTAATACCATGATATGTTCCCTTCACAACATCCCTAGTTACATATTATAGGTTCATTTCTCCTTAAAAAACAAACACAATTGCTCCAAGATGATATTTCAAGAAAGCGTGTTGTAGAAGAGGAAATCTCCTCTTCCAATTATTTTAAACTTCTATCTTTTTATACATCCTCTTGCTGAGTTTTTTTATTTTAAAGTAATAAGTCAGTTATGAATTACATATTGGGATGTAATTATAGTTATTAAACTTCCATATTCCACCTTCTATCCATCCTACAAAAAATGAAATCACCATGTGTGCGTACATACGACTTACCATCTCCATGATGTGTTGTAATCTGTTTTTCACCACCGCTTGACATTGAAGGGTGTAATGATGGAAATAATGACTATGTATTATTATTATAACAATTTATTTATTCTATAATAATATATATACCATCCACTTTGATACTGTTTCATAATTAAAGGAATGATACCATCACTCGTGTGTGCGTACGACATACAATCTCCACGATGTAATGTGATTCATTATACATGATGTCCATTGAACCATATTTATATAAATGAATGGAATTAATAAATATGATATATATTATAATAATATCATTCTATAAATGATATAACTATTACCTATGAACTGCAAAATGAACTTTTCTGAAAAAACATGCATAAGAACATAAAGAATTTAATACCAGAATCACGAGTAATAATGATTTATTATTACAAAAAAGAAGATAATATGATCATATATGATATCATAAAAATTAATTTGTTTCAATAATAATTCAATAACATTATTTAAATCATTATATAGGAGGTTCAGATACATACAATAGATAACGGACCTATGGTTAGTGACAATTTTGCAATCTCATTATTATCCAAGATTGTTTATATGTAAGTATTTACTGGGGTATATTTATAATACACACCCAGGTTTCATAAGTATATAATATTATTTCTATTATTATACTATTTTTTAAATTCAATTTTACCCATTGGTTAATTTTTAATAAATATTATGGAAGGAATCTTTTTTTCATTTTTTATACAAGGTACTTGTTGACTTTTTCGGAAATAGTACAAGAAGAATGATTTTTTAACTCATATGGATTGAAGGGTTTTTTTACATCTTCATCATACCTTATTTCCATGAATATTACTCTACATGATTTCATGTTTATTTTCAACTATATTCATTTCTTTTTAAATCATGCCACATTATGTGAAAAGAAAAAAAAATTGAAAAAGAAAGGATGTTTTCCACAATAATTAAGTGCAAGTGTTCTATTAAAGTTATTTTCCATCTAAGATAACACTCATTAAATACGGTATGTTTATATCCCTATTATTACTATGATATAATTTTATTAATTATTAAATGATATTTTATATGGATTTTCTTATGATGTAATGATGTTTAGGAAACCCATTTTATTTCCTAGTTTATGCTGTGAGAAATGAATTATGTTTTTGTGGAACATGTAAGAATGATTTCATTAGGATATGGGTGGGACCTATATCTCCCTAAAATTAATTGGTTAAATATTTATACATCAAGATATTGACATAGATGAAATTTAATGTAAATCGGATTCCATAATTCAGGGATGAAATGTCAAGTAAATCTAGTTCAATATTACAGGTCTAGAATGAGGAGTGAAATGAGTTCAGTAATGGACTATGTCCGCTATAATAGTCTTGTCTATAGGACTTGGAAAATATGGAAATTATTTTCTATGATAATTACTTTTCCACAAGTTTATGTTTTATTTCAGGGCTATGTTTAATTTTCCTTTAGGATTTATTCCTTACATATATCCAAGTTAGATTTTATAACTTAATATTTTGATATTCAAAATATATGTTCATGTTTTTACCTTATTATGTTTTTTGTTTTGTTTAATTTTACCCATGTTTACCCTTACCTAACACTTTAACTCACCCTTTTTATGATTTATTTTCCCAAGGATATAAAGATAGGTTTTAAGTAGGAAAACTAATAGGGGGATCTTTTTGGGAGATGTTGAAGATCTTTCACCGAGCTATAAGAATTTTTTCGAAGTTTCCAAATACACTAAACTAAAATAGTATTTGGGAATTTATTTTAATTCCAAAAAATAAATATAATTTCCATGTACATCAAGCTTGGGTCATTAGAGTTGGTATCATAGTGAAATTTTAGTTAATCTTTGGAAACTAGGATGTAAATACTTTAGTGAGATCACTAATGATATTTCTGTGGATACATCTAGGGGTGTACCTAAAGATAAGTCTAATTATAGGTTACTATCCTAGAATTCCAATAATGATCATGAATAATCGATGACTAACCCTATGATTTTAGGGATTGAAATTACTCCTCCTTGATTATGTTGCTTTCCTAGTATGATTTTTTCCTCTCATACTAATATTTCTTTCATTTTAGAAAACAGCTAGAAATATGAGGATTCATGTTAATGTAGAATATGATGGACAATGGAATAATATTCCTCATTCTCATACAAATGGGATGGGAGTTGGAAGGAAAAACATAGTTGTTATGCCTAATCAGAAATCTAATAATAAAATCAATAATCTCAACTTTTGTTAGTTTCCTGATCCACCTAAAAAATAAAGATGGAGTTATATGGTGATCACAGAGGAAATGAATTTCAATTTTCCCCATGTAAATCATGTGTGAATATGAATCAAAGAAAATATTTCAAAGTAACTAGAATATGCTTTGGGTGTGTAAAATAGGGACACAAAGCTAGTAATTTCAATGTAAAATGTTCAGTTAACACAATGGAAATAAATGGTTTTTATAATATAACATTTACTATTAAATGATTTAAATGTGGAATGTATGGGAATTATAAAAATTGATTCCCTAATAGAAAATATCATGAAGAGAATCAATATGGTCATATGTGTAGTATTTGTGTTGGCGACGATTAAGTTAATACAAATGCTATAAGAGATGAAACATGTGTTAAGGAATAAATGATAAAGGTCAATAAATGATTTAATAAGATAATGTAATGATTTTATGTTTATCAAGAATAATTTTGCACAAGTAATTTTATGCTACTATGGAATAAAGAAACATCTATGGATTGTTATAATATTCTTTTTCCATAACTATTTGAAGTTATATATTGAAGGGTAATGGTAACCATGAAATGTTATTCAAATATTTTTGGAAAACACATGATTTGTTCATAATGATGGGTTAAAGAGATAATGATGAGTAAGATAGTATTAATGACCGTGTGAGTATTGTAAGAATAAAGTGATGTCCTAGTTTGAGTATATAGAATTTTTGAGATTTTGGAAAGAGTTAATTTTTTATAACATTCATGTTTTAACTACGGTTCTATGGTAATTCAATTTATTACCATGTTTCAAGAGAATACAATATAAAGGGATTCACATGTTTGGATTGTTACAACCAAGAAGTTACCTATGATATATGGTAGATATACACTAATCTTATTTAGTTCAACTCTTTATAAAGTTTTAGATTTTCAATTTTTAGAAGGATAGAAATGATATCCATTTATGGATAATATAAGCTAAACGCGGATTGATATTTTTATATTAATGTATTATCTCATTATAGGAGGATATGTGAATATTTGATAACTTGTGTTATCATTTTTGAAGACACCGATGGAATGACCTATTGTTCTATTTATAGGTCTCATGATCTGCTGACACTTCATGACGGGAAATGTTAACATCATTTCATTGAATAAGAGATGATGTAGAAATTTTTTAAGGCAGAGACAATGGTGAGATTATACCAAATTAAAGTAAGTATTTATTATCATATGAAATAACTCAACATTAGGAAAAGGATTTTGAAACCAAAAATGTTACCCTGGTACCTTCATATCCTAAGAATCTGATGGTCCCTTAAATCATCAATGATTTGTGGCTTCCGGGTAGTTAAATTTATCCAAAACATGTTCTCTATCACTCTCCATCAGAAGTTGATGGTTATATTTTTCTCCCATATCCATGTTTTCACTTACCACCTATGTTATCCTATGTGGAAACCCAGGGATAAGTTACTTTGGGTAACTGTAATGTTTTTAATGTTCCTTTTTAAAATGTAGTTGTGGTATTCCTTTTTATTATATGGATTACTATGAAAGAAACATTCATGTAGTAAACCTTTTTTAACCCCGACAAATTTTGACGGTGAAATTAATTTTATTGGGTATATAATGTAATACCCTGAGATTTTATGATATAGATTCCTTATAATTTCTTTGATCTCTTGAGTTGTACGCTACACCAAGATTGACATGCGCTATACTGAACACCGTATTAGCTTGCAGACTACGTACACTATTCTTAGGTTGTATTACACACTATATCAAGTTCTTTTTATATAATTAATTTCACACAATACCAAGTATAATTTGGAAAATAAATATTATAACTCAGTCATTATAATGGTGGGTATGAATAGAAATAACATCCTTCTAAAAAAATTTAAATGAAAATAAGTGAGTATATAAAATAATAAAATCACCATTTATGCATTAAATATAATGTTTAAAATTCATCTAATATGATTCCTAGACATAATATAAGAAAAAATTCAATTTTTCAGATAAATGAAGTATTTATAAAAAATACTGTATTTTTGCCTTTTGGTGGAGCACCCATTATAAATCCAGTTTTTCAAAGATTTATAACAAATATTTTAAAAAATAAATTTATTATTTGGAAGTGGGATATGAATATTTTCTTATGCTGAATTTTTTATATTTTTTAGATAAGTTTTAAATTTTTATGAATAGTAAAATTATAATAGATTTTCATCGAAAAATTTTTTTTCCTCAAAATAATTTATGTAATTAAATTATATTAATGAATGGTTATAATGTATAAATAAAATATATATTTATCATTCAATATAATTTATTTCATTAGAATTAATTTTTCATTGAATTCATATGTAAAAACATTTCAACCTTTTGCAATGTTTTAACTTTTAAAAAACTCGTTCTCTCTTTCTAACAATAGGAATAATTTTAAATTAACTACTACAACATCTATGTTTTGAATTTTGAAAAATATATTACTAATTTGGAATCAAAATTCCCAAATATATAAAAAGATTTATTTTATTTTAGGGCATTATGAATAGTCACTTCCGTAATTTTTATTCATACGGTAAAAGGGTAAAATGGGTAATTAAGCGTAAGAATACTATTATAAAATTACTAAAAAAAATTTATTAATATAATTTAATGAGTTTTTTCTACCTAAATCATCCTTGAATCAAAAAAATTTCCTTTGGAAGCCACTTATATGATATTAGTACATTTAAGTTATTTTTTATAATGAAAAGCTAAATATCGCCAACACAAATTTTAATAACTAAACCATTTTTATATAAAAATATATAGAAGATAAATTATATTATAAACACTTATTTTAAATATAAAATGTCTTAATTTATCATGGAAATTTATTTTAAGTTTTTAAAATATATATAGTCACCATAAAAACTTATAGTTTGAGGGTGTGAAAATTAATTAATTGATGAGAAATAAATTAAAATTTATTATTAAAATTATAATAACCATGAAAATACCTAAAAACATTCAAAATTATTATTTTTAGAGTATATATCCACCATTATAATCCATGGGTCTAGTTCTTGACCAATTCGATGCATATGGAAGAGATTGTGACACTTATATTGTTTTTTTAAAGTGATGTTCCAGTTGTCACATTCATAATTTATTAAGTATTATATTTTTAATGTTGAATTTTCATGAATATAAATTATAATAATAGTATTCATATGATATATAGTATATTTATATTCTTTATAGTATTTATGTTAATATTTTTACCCAATGAATAAGTATATTAAATGATAACACAATACTGAGGTAGTAATTATTTTATTAATGGAAATATCAAATTAATGTTAATAAAAAAATTAAAATAAATATAATTTTATATAATTAATATGTAAAATGATTTTTCTAGATGACCTATACTCCATAGAGATATAATAAATTAATTGTTTCAGTGATAAAATTTTATATTGATATTTTTAAAAACCCATGAATTGAATAGTTTCAAAATTGACACTATTCTTTTTTAGTCCAAACAATGTATCAACAAATTTTTTAAAGGTCATAATTTTTTTTTAAAAATAGAATAATTATTATACGGTCTAATATTATTTAAGTAACTTATTTATGGTATAATTGACATAAAATTAATAAATATTAAAATCTTATAATGCTTAAATATTTTTAATCATTGTTATAATTAAATAGAATAACTAAGTGTTAATTAAAATGATAATATTTAATTTTAGATAAAAACCTACCTAAACATTTTGTTGATTATATTAAATCACTATATCATATGATAATTTAAATTGGAACATTATTTAGTTTTTTAGTGGGGTTTTATTTTATAATAAATTAATATTTTTGAGGTTTCCAAAAGTACCCCTCGACTCAATTATAAAAAGGCACCTCCTCCCTCACTTATTCTAATCAATTTGAGCCTTCATGCTCACCATACTTTTCATTTTCCCTGTATAGACTTAAAAAGTTTGATTATAGGGGCCCTGGTCTTCTTTAAATACCAAATCTTGTGTTCTAAGAGGATATTTAAAGAAAGCACGTTGAAGAAGAGGTAATCTCCTCTATCGAACCTTTCGAACTTCTTTCTTCTACTAATTCTTCTTCATGAGTTGTTTAATTATAAATTAATAACTCTATTATCACTTATATACTGATTTTTTATTATAATTTTTAAACATCAATATTCTACCTTCTATCCATCCTACAAAAAATGAAATCAACATTTGTGTGTACGTACGACTTACCATCTCCATGTTGTGGTGTAATCTGTTTTTCAGCACCAATTTACTTGTAAGGGTACAATGATGTAAATAATAACTAAATTTTATTATTATAACAATTTATTTATTCTGAATCAATGTATATTTAATCCACTTTGATACCATTTCATAATTAAAGGAATGATATCATCAGTGATGTGTATGTACGGCCTACCATCTCCACGATGCGATGTGATTCATTCTACATGATCTTCATTAAACTTTCATTGTATAAATGAATAAAATAAATAAATATGAATTATATTATAAAAATATAACTATATAAATGATATAACTATATCCTAATAAGTGGAACATGAACTAGTCTGACAAAACATCTATAAGAACATAAAGTAGTCAATAATCGAATCACAAGTAATAATGAAATATTATTACTAAAAGGATGATAGTATGATCATATATGAAATCATAAAAAGTAAAATTGTTTTGGAATAATGAAATGAAATTATTCAAATAATTATATAGTATGTTTCGATACATACAATGGATAGTGGACCTAAGGTAGTGGATAATTTGATAATCTCATTATTATTCGAGATTGTTTATACATAAGTATTTGCTGGAGTACATTTATCTTCAATGTCCATGTGTCCTAAATATATAATATTATTTCTCTTATAATAATATTTTTAAATTCAATTTTACATATTGGAGAATTTTTATTAAATGATATTGATGGAATATTTCATTTGTTTTCCACACAAGGTACTTTTTGAGATTTCCGACAATAGTATAAAAAGAATTTTTTTAAACAGATATGGAGTGAACATATTTTAACATCTTAGAAAAGTATAATTTCCATGAATCATATTCTACATGATTTAAAGTTTATTTTCAAATAAATTCATTCCTTTTAAAAGTGCACAACATTTTGAGAAATGAAAATGTTATTGAAGAAGAAATTATATTTTCCTCAATAATTTAGTTCAAGTGTTTTATCAAAATTATTTTCTATATAAGATGATGCTCTTTAAAAAGTGTTCTGTTTCTATCCTTATTACTATTATATTATTATTTTTATTATGTAATTATATTTTATATGGATTATGTTATTATTTAATGTTGTATAAGAAACCCATTTTATTTTTTGGGTTATGCTATGATGAATGATTTTATGTTTCTGTGGAACATGTAAGTATTATTTAATTATGAGATGGGTATGATCTATATCTTGATAATATTCATTGGGTGATTATTTATATCTCATGATATAAATATGGATGAAATGACATGTAAATATAGTTGAGAAATATATGGCTGAAACAACATGTAATTCTAGTTCTGTAATATAAGGCTGGAACAAGGGGTGAACTCGATTCATAAATGGACTTTTTAGGCTATGATGCTCTTGGATATGATCTTGGAAAATATGGAAATGATTTTCTATTATTATGTGTTCTCCACAGGTTTATGTTTTATTCCAATTCAATGTTTAATGTTCCTTTATAATTTATGCCTTACATACTGCAATGTTTTATTATATTACACAATATTTTGATATTCAAAATATAATTTCAGGTTTTTAGATACTTAGGTTTATGTTTTGTTTTATGTTCTATATATTTACCCTAAATGATAATTTGAGCTCACCCCTTTTATGTTTTCTTTTCCACATAATATAAAGAATGGTTTTAGGTAGGAAAAATAATGGGGAAGATTTCTAACCAAGTTAGAAAAAAGTGTTCTGATTTTCAAAATATATTAGACTAATACGGTGTTTGGGCATCTATTTTTATTCTACAGAAGAAATATAATTTACATGTACGTCATGATTGGGTCGTTAGATTTTGTATCAGAGTGAAGGTTTAGTTAACCTTTGGATACTATGATACGAAAACATTAGTGAGATCCCTAGAGATATTTATAAGGATACGTATAGTGATGTCGCTAAGGATAAGTCTAACTATATGTTACTATCCTTGAATAATGGTAGTGATCATGAATAACATAGGACCAACCATAAGATTTTAGAGATTTAAATTACTCAACCTTGATTATTTTTCTTTCTTAGTATGATTTTTTCCTCTCACACTAATCTTTTTGGGTATTAGAAAATGGTTGGAAATAATAGGATTCATGTTAAGGGGGAATAATATGGACAATAGAATGATATTCCACTTAAGAAACCAAATGAAATGGATGTTGTTAAAAGAAAAATTGTTATTATTCCAAATCATAAATCTCATTATATGATCAATAATGACAACTTTGATGAGTTTCCCGACCAACCTAATAAGAGGAATATGGAGTTTCATGGTGATCATAAAAGAAATAATGTTCAATTTTCCTTATATAAATCATGTGGGAAGAGGGATCAATGAGTATGTTTCAATGGAACTAGAATATGCATTCTGTGTTGAAAAGAAGGAAACAAATCATGTAATTACAAAGGAAAATGATTAGTTAACATGGTGGGAAAGGATAATGGTATTTCAATGACATTAAAGACGGTTAATTATTTCAAATGTGAAATGTATTGACATTATAAAAAATTATTCCCTAAGGTAAAATCTCATGATGATAATCAGCATGGTTATATGTGTATTATTTCTGTTGCGGATGATGAAGAGTCTACAAATGATATATGAGATGAAAGAAGTGTTATGGAATAAAATGATGAAGCTCAGTCAATGGATTAAGAATATAGTTGTATGATTGCTTTTTTATCGAGAATAATGTTGTATAATTAATTCTATGGTACTATGGAATAAAAAAACATATAAGGATTGATACATTATTATTTTTCATTAAGTATTTGAATGTATATGTTGAGATGTACTGGTAACCATTAAAATTTATTTAGATATTTTTGTAAAACACATGACATGTGATTAATGATGGGTTAAGGAGATAATGAGATGGTTTGAATGTATTTATGAACCCATGACTGATATAAGGAGAAATTGATTTCATATTTTGAGTATATGAAATATTTGGGATTTTTGGTAAGAGTTAATTTTTTAGAGCATGAATGTTTTCACTATGGTTCTATGGTAATTTGTGTGATTAAAATGTTTCAAGAGAATACATGATTAAGGTAGTCACATGTTTTGGGATGTGAAATCCAAGAAGTTCCCTATGAGATTTGTTATATAATTTATGAGATGGTTTAGTTCACCTATTTTTAATGATTTATATTTTTATATTTTGGAAGGATTTTAATGTTATCTATTTATGGATAGTATAAGTTATACTCTGGTTGATTTTTCTTATAATAAAATATTAGATCACTATAGTTGGACTTATGAATATTTGATAACATGTGCTTACATATTTGTTTAGATATAAGGAATGACTAATCATTCTATTTATAGATCTCATAATTTCCTAACACTTCTAGAATGACACATTCAACTTCATTTTGTTGAATAAAAGATGAAGTGGAAAGTGTTCATGGGATGAAAAATGGTGAGATTGTACCAAAATGAAGTTTTTGTTTCTTCTCATGCAAAATTATTCAACTTTCGGAAATGAATCCTGAAACCAAAATATGATATCCTAGTACCTTATCATCTGATGAATCAGATGGTCCATTAAATTATCAAAGATTTATGGCTTTCTGGTTGTTAACTTTCTCCAAAACTTGTTATTTATCACTCTCCATCAGAACTTCATAGTTATATTTTACTTCTACATCCATGTTTTCATTTCACACCTATGATCACCTATGTGTAAACCCATTTATGAGTTACATTGGGTAACCATTATGTTTCTAACTTTCCTTTTCAAAATGATGTTTTAGTATTCTTTTTTATGATATGGGTTTTTGTGAATAAAACTTTAAAGTAGTATACATTTTATAACCTTGATGATTTTTAGGGGAAAAATTCATTTTAAGGGAGGACCGGTGTATCACCCCGAGATTTTATGTGATAGATTCTTTTTAATTTCTTTGATTTCTTGTGTTGTACACTATACCAAGATTAGATTGTGTTATATGCAACACCTAATTAGATTTCACTATGAAGTAAACTATGTCTCGCTTGTGTTACACACAATTTCTTGTTCGTTTTATATAAATAATTTTATACAAGCCCAAGTATAAGTGAAAAAATAAATATTATAACCTTGTCATTATAATGGCAGACATGAACATTATTAACATCCTTCTAAAAACTATTTAAATGAAAATTAGTGAGTGTATAAAATAATAAAATCACTCTTTATAGATTTAGTATAATGTTTAAAACCCATCTTTTATGTTTTCAATATATGATATAAGAACAAATTCATTTTTTTGGATAAAAGAAGAATTTTTAAAAAATGCAGTATTGTCTCCTTTTGTTGGTGCACCCATTTTAAATATAGTTTTGAAACTTTTATATATTCTATTTTACTAAAAAAATTATTCTTTTTAATGTTGGATTTAAATTTATCTTTGGATGAATTTTTTATATTTTTCTCATAAGTTTTAAATTTTGATGAATAGTAAATTTATACTAAATTTTAATTGAAAACAACTTTTTTCAAAAAATATTTTATCTGATGAAATTTGATTATTGAATGGTTTTAATGTATAAATATAATATATTTTTATCATTCAATATATTTTCTTTCATTATCGTTAATTTTACATTGAATTCATATGTAAAAACATTTCAATCTTCTGCAATGTTTTAACTTTTAAAAAACTTTTTCTCTTTTTCTGACAATGGGAATAATTTTAAATTAATTTCTTCAAATTATATGTTTTGAATTTTGAAAAATGGATTCCATTTTCCAAATTAGCATGAGGGAATTATGTAAATATATTTATTTTCATTTTGGGCATTATGAATAGTAACTTCGGTAATTTTTATTAATATGGTAAAAGGGTAAACGGGTAATTAATGGTAAGAATACTATTGTAAAATTATATTAAGATATTTCATAATACCATTGGATGAGTGAGTATAGACCTAAATGATACTTGGGTCAAAATTGTGTCCTTAATAAGAGACTTGGATGAGATTAGGACATTTAATTTATTTTATTTAAAGAAAAGCAACATATGTCTCACTCAAAGTTAAATTACTAAATCAGTTTTATATAATTTAATACATAGGATAAATTCGTTTATAAATAATTATTTGAAATATAAAATGTTTTTATTCATCATGGTAATTTATTTGAAATTTTTAGGTAATATATAATTACCTTAAAGACTTATACATTGATGGTGTACAAATTAATTAATTTATGTGAAATCAATAAAAAAATTATTATTAAAATGATAATAATCATATAAAAACACAAAAACATTCCCAATTCTTATTGGTCAAGTATATCTCGACCATAGCCATTCAAGGGTTGAGTTATTGACCATTTTGATCCATATGGAAGAGATTGTGACACTAATATTATTTTATTTAAAGTGATGTTTATGTTGTCACATTCATAATTAATATGTATAAAAAAATTTATCTTAAATTTTATAGATGATAAATTCAACTAAATGGTTTAATGTGAAATCTAGTATATTTACATTCTTCATTGGATTTTATTTTTAATTTTTACAAAATAAATATGTATATTAAATAAGTACACAATACTAATGTAATGATTATTTAATTAAAGGAAATATCAAATTAATGTTAATAAAAATATTAAAATAAATATAATTTTAGCTAATAAATATGTGAAATGATTTTTATCAATTAATAGACCCCATATTTATATAATAAAATAATTTTTCAGATGATAACATCTTATCTTAATAGTTTTAAAAATCTATGAATTGAATAGTTTCAAAATTGACACTATTGTTATTTAGTCAAAACAATGTTTTCTTAAATTATTTAAAAATCATAAAAGATTTAAAAAAATATATAATAATTATAATATAGTATAAAATTATCTAAGGTACTTATTTACAGAATATTTTACATCAAATAATTTAATATTGTACCCTTTTATTATTTAAATATTTGTTATCTTAATTAAAATTAATTACAATAACTAAATGTTAATTAAAATGATAATGTTTAAATTGACATAGACACTTGTCTAAACATTATTTTCTTATACAATTATATCCCAATATCATTGATACATTGAAATTGGGCAATTTGTTATATTTTTTAGTGGTGTATGATTTTATTATAAGTTAATATTTTCGAGTTTTACAAAAGTGTCTCTCACATCAATTATAAAAGGGCACTACCTCCCTCACTTGTTGACACACATTGGAGTCTTAAATATCATCCATACCATTACCTTTTCCCTATAAAATTTCCTAATTATATTCTAGAGGTTATTTTCTTTTTCAAAGACCAACTCTAGTTTTCTAAGAGGAGATTTAGAGAAAGCACGTCAAAGAAGAGGTAATCTCCTCTACCGGTTCTTTCAAACTTATGTCTTCTTCTACTTCTGCTTAATGAGTTGTTTCATTATAAATTAACAACAACAATATCACTTATATTCTGAGATGTTATTATAATTATTAAACAACTGTTAGGTCCACTAGCTTAGATACCCTGAGAGGTGGGGTGAATCAGGTTATGACATAATAAAACAACTACCCCTATTGATCTTGTCTCGCTGTTAAGTAAGATTATCTTCTCTCTATTACCTGCAGCAAAGTATAAACAGAAACTAAAGCATGCATATAACATAAAAATTATTACTTGGTTCACCCTCACTGGGATACATCCATGGAGCATACACCGACGTTGTTCTGATGTACCAAATCTACTAAAAGCACACGGTTGTTTACAATGTTCGGGATAAATCACTTCTATTCCTAGGCTCACTGCCTTTACAGTGATTAGGGTCATCTCACTACATTCCCAAGGGTCACACAGTATTTCTCTCTCTCTATGGCTCACTACTAGTGAAGAGGATCACCTTCTTCCTCTTTCTTTGCTCACTGCTCTAGAAAGAATCCACTCACATTTTACTGACCTGCAGGTCTCTTCATTATCACTAATGAATACCTCCTATACTTTATGTAGATGCTCTGTTGAAGTAAAACATTCACCCATAGATGAATCTCACTTTGCACTGAAGGTATCAGGAAATCTTCCACCTTTCACACATACATAAAATGATTATCGTTATTCAACCAAACCTGGTGCCCTTCTCCAAGCCGGCGTGCAAGTCTCGGCGCGCAAGTTAAAACTAGTGCACAATTTCACCTCAACCACTTGTGTGACCCTAGCTTCTGCAACTCCAAACTTGCGCGACTCACGCCCTTTTATGCCCAAACCAATTTTGGTGTGCAACCATAAACTATCGTACTTCTTCAAAACCTGGCACACAGCTATCATGAAACCACTTGCGCGACGGCCACTTCTTCAACTCAAAATTTGGGCGACTTCCTTCCTTCCTTCCTTCCTTTCGCGCATAACTTCTACTTGCGCGACCACACCACTACTTGCACTACCCCCACACCTGTGCGACAGGAGCTTGGATTTTCTCTAAGTGTTGAACACTTCACCGAATGAGTAGGGGTTAACCTCTATTTATAGGCATTTTAACACTATGTGCGACGGCGCACACGTCTCCGCTCATCGAGCAAGTCTCGGTGCTTAAGTCTCTACCGCACAAGTCACTTGTGATACTAACCCTAAAACATGGGTGCCCGTTTTTCCTTTTCCATATATTTATGTTCTGATTTTGAAAAACATATGGCGTGCAAGTTTCTCTCCTTCAAAACAACGATGCACAAGTCCCTTTGCCAAAACTAAATTTCTCCATTTGCCAATTTTCAGGCCTAAAAATTTGTCAAACACTGCAAAAAGGTGCCACCTTATATCTAATCTTCTTTTACTACCTCCATATCATCCATTCCTTTGTTGATGTTCTTGAATCAAACATGAATCATTAACCAAAACCCTTGAAGTTGACATGCCACCATGAAATCCCCTTTATCAAAAAATTTTTCTATCATGGTTTGATTTTTCAACAAACAAAGTCACCTCAAAAATTCTTTAATGATACCTTGAGGTATATTTGCCCAACAACAACCATATTCCACCTTCTATCAATTCTATGAAAAAATGAAATCACTATGTGTGTGTAGGTATGACTTACCATCTCCACACTGTGGTGTATTCTGTTTTCACAACTAATTGGCCTAAGAGGATATAATGATGGACACAATAAAAATATATGATTATTATAAAAAATTATTTATTCTGGAAAAATATATATACCATCCACTTCAATACTACTTCATATGTAAAAGAATGATACCATCGCTCGGGCGTACGTATGACCTACCGTCTCTATGATACGATGTGATTCATTCAAAATCATATTTATAAAAGAATAATTATATATGTAAATGTAATGAATAAATATTAAATATATTATACTAATATAATCCTTTAAATGAAATAACTATAACCTAATAATTGCAACCTCAATTTTTTGGACAAAACATGCATAAGAAAATAATGTATTTGATAACCGAATTACAAGTAATAATGAAATATTATTACCGAAAGGTTGATAATATGATCATATATGATATCATATAAATGTATATGATAAGGTAATAAGTAAATAACATTATCTAAATCATTATATATGTGTTTTGGATACTTACAACGAATAACAGACCTAAGGTAAGGTATAATTTCACAATCACATTGTTATTCGAGTTTGTTTATACGTAAGTATTTATTGGGGTATATTTATCACCTAAGTCTATCTTTCCTAAATATATAATATTATTTATATTATTCTAAAAAATTGTAAATCCAATTTTACCCATTGATTAATTTTTATTAAACAGTATGGAAGTAATATTTCTTTTGTTTTCCATATGAGTTACTTTTTGACTTTTCCGAAAAGATTACGAGAATAATGAATTTTTTACTTATACAACATGAAATTTTTTTTACATATTCATAACACCATATTTCCATAGATCTTCCTCTATATGATAACAATTTTATTTTCAAATAAATTCTTTTCTGTTAAAATTTCATGACATTTTGATAAAAGTAGACGTTTTTTCCAAAAAAGTATATTTTCTTCACAAATTATGTTCAATTGATTTACCTAAATTATTTTCTATCTAAGATAATGATCTTTAAATATAATTGTGTTTCCATCCATATTATTACTATGATATGATAATTTTAATGATGGAATGATATTATATATCGATTATTTTATGATGGAATGATGTTTAAGAAACCCATTTTAGTTATTGTGTTATGCTATGATGAATGATTTATGTTTTTGTGGAATATATATGAATGATATATTTATGATAAGGGTTAGACCCATAACTCACTCAAATGAATTGGATAAATATTTATATCTCTTTGGATTGATATGGCTAAAACGGAAAGCAAATACAGTTTAGTATTACAGGGCTGAAACAGAAAGAAAATCTTGATCATGATTACATGGATGGAACGAGGAGTGAACTCAAATCAATAATGAAATTTTTCCTCTATGATTGTCTTGGATATGAGAATTTATGAATATGGAAATTGGTTTTTTATTTTTATTTGTTTTATATGAGTTTATGTTTTATTCCAATGTTATGTTTAATGTTCCTTTATGATTTATGTCTTACGTATAGCCAATTTTTATTTTATGACTCAAGTTTTGGAATTTTAAAATATATGTTCATGTTTTTAAATTATTATGTTTTTGTTTTGTTTTATGTTATCCATTTTCACCCTTACCGAGCATTTCATCTCACCTTTTTTTGTTTTCTTTTCCCTAGTATATAAAGAAATGTTTTAGGTAGGAAAACTAATGGGGAAGATATTTATGGGAGATATTGAAGATATTTCACCAAGATAGAAGAATGTGTTCTGAGTTTCCAAATAAAAAAAACTAATATTGTTATTAGGAGTATATTTTTATTCTATTAAATATATTTATTCTCCATGTACGTCAAACTTGGGAAATTAGAATCTCCATTCCCTAACGATTTCCATTAGTTGATCATTATTTATCCTCCTATATAATAGTTTTAAAAATGTTATTGATTTCTAACAGAACCCTATTCAAATTTATGATATAATATATGATCATCTTAAAACTTATTTTCACTGGATTGTTAATAATATTTCATTATTTTCATTATTTTGTGTGTTAATTACTTTGTTTTTTCACATGTGTTTTATCTGGACTGTTTTGGTTCATGTATATAATATATAAAAACAACATATATAGAATTATCATATTGTTATAAATATCATATTTACTCATTTGATAATTATTATAAAAATTCTTGGATATTGGTTGTGGGAGGTCAGTCTCATTGCTTCGTGGAGATGGTAGGTTGTATATACACACGAATGATAATATCATTCTATTAACAAATTAAAGTGTAAAAAATTGTATATAATGATAATTTTATATAATAAATATAATTTATTATATATAAAATATATTCAATAAATATATCCTTATTAACTTATAATTAATATATAAGTAAAAAATGAACCACATCACTTTGTGAGGCAGTAGTTCTCTATACACATGAGCAACATTGTCGTATTTTGAACTAAAGGAAATGTTAGAAGGTATATGTGATATTATTATTATTATAAAAATAGAATTACTTAATAAATATTATATATTTAAATTAAATAAATATTCATATACATATATGGTAGGAGTTGATAGAAAATTATATTAATTAGTTCGTGAGGTAGTAGTCCTCTATACACACGATCGACATTTTCTTTTCCCATTTAAAGAAATGTAAGATGGATATAGGTGATTCAATTAAAATTATAACATCTCAGTATATGGGATATACCATTTTTGTTATATTATCAAGAATTAATATGATTTAGATTAGGTGGGAGAATAAATAAATAAATAAAACTCTTTTTATAACGTTTCCACTTCTTTTAAAAACATCTTTAGGTTTTCCAAAAAAACCTTAATACGTTGGATTTCTTACTAAATATTATTTGCTAAGATGTTTAGAGGTACATAATAAAGTAATTATATTTGGTAATGGATGAACCCAAAGGATTTTAATATGAAATTAGTGGAGGAATTTTGTTCCCTTTTATAAGTGGGGTAGAGGACACACATGGAATTTTTGGAAACAAATGAATTACACCCGCATTTTTTACATCACAAAGGGATCCAAATATGCCCAATATTGTACATTTTATGATATAATGTCTAAATATGGCCCAAGAAACGTAATTTTACATGTTTTAGGACATTTTTTATAATTATTATCTTAGTTTAACCCCTAGATAAACCCATTTTATCTGTAACTGTGGTAATAATTTGTTTTCCTACTTTCACTTTCCATTATGGTCCAAAAATAAGTTTAAAATATTAAATAATATAAATTATTATGATTATATATATGGATATTATTTTATCAAATTACACTTATAGAAGAGGTAGAAATTAATATAAAATTAAACCTACATACGATATGAAAAATGGTTTCCTAAATTAAAAAATTCCAAAGTTTAAAAAGTTTTTATTTTTGAATTCTTCATGAAATTGATTAAAAATACCCAAATTTGATTATTAATAATTTAATTTAACTAATTTTACCATTAAATATATTTTCAATTAAAATTGAAATTTTAAATTCAGTAAAAGAAATGTTGGTTTCTAATAAAAACAATTATTTTTCCCTATTCAACGAAAAATTAAACAGTTTGGAGAATTGTCAAAAACTAACTCTAAGAAAACTTTGAAATTATTATTTAAAAATGAGTTATTTTTTTAAAATATATTTAATAAGAAATATGAAAATAAATTTTCAAATATGTGCAGAAAACATGAAGAAACAATATTTTCTATAAATACAGTTTTTCATAAAATCTCTCTTTTTCTTTCAATTTTTTTTATTTTTTTTATAATCAATATAATACAAATAGATTTATTTTATATATTTCTAATCCATAAAATTTTCATAATTTAGTTTTTAATATTAATACCATCCAATTTAATGGATAGGTTATAAAGGTATACTATACTAAAATTCATTTTGGCTCAGGGATTCATATTATACAAGCTATTAAAGATAGATAATTTATTTTGAAAAATATATTGTAATGTCTGAAGGAGTTAAATTCTCATCAAGGAAAGGTATTCTGTATCATATATGCTATAAAACCCAATTTTCTTTTTTTAAATTCATTATGTGTTAAAAACATTTCAATATCCAATGTCATTTAAACCCTACTCTGATACCAACTATAACTACCTTAAACCCTCACACCTAGACCTATTGCTAAAAAAATATCTTTACATTTATGGATTCAAACTAATAAATGTGACCCATTTTTTCCATAATGTACTTATAATAACAAAAGGAAATATTGGACCACTTACATACCCAAGGAACTATTAGTTTTGGAATTTTTTGGAATGGGGAAAAACTTATATAAAAATACGACTAACTTCATGGGATTATTTTTTCCACTATACCAAGATTTTTATAATCAAAATTCGGTCATCATTATTGTCTATATGAAAAACTTCTAGAAATAATTCATTTAATTTATTTCTTAACAACATAAGGAAAAATGAAACATATGATATTTGATCTCAATTTCTCAATAAGAGTAAACATAATCATTAACAACTGAATTTCATTAGTGGGATAAAGATGAGAGTAATGTTTTGATGATCTATTCACAATTTATGAGTGAAACATAGTAGAAATAATACTCATTAATGCATGGATCATTAATCATAAAACAAAGAATAAATATTTAACAATGGAAAATTCAATGCAATCACTTATATTGATCCTTGTAATGTAAATCCTTGTCAAAATATTCATTAAAAACCCATATCAATTATAAAGAAACATGTTTTTATATTTGAAATAATATCTACCTAAACTATTATAATTCTTTTTTAGAAATAAATGGATCCAATTAAAATATATAGGATAAACCCTCTACTAAATCTCTCTTTTCCTATAAATCAAGGAACATTCACCAATTTTTTGAATCACAGTCTTGGTTCACTCATTATATAAGTTATATAGGGCTCACATAACACTATTTGGGGGTACCCATTATATAAGCTATATCGATCACACCCATGAGTTATAATGGGTCTCAACACTTTTTATAAGATGTATCAGTCTCACATGTTCATCATCAAAAATTTCCAGGTACTATTCCAGAATAAAACATTTAGAAGCATTCATTTTTCAATCATAACAATAATCAAAGATCGTTCATAGCTTGATTAAACCATGGAAGTTAAATGGGTTCCATAAAAAAAATTTGAAAAAATTATAATCCATATATGGAAGAATGTGGAGAGAATAAATACATTAAATCCCCATTAGATATTATGTAACATCCACTGTTTTTTAAGTTAATTAATGGAAATTCCATTAAAATGACATTAAAAATACTCCTGAGAAAATGAACTTTTCTTTTTGAGAATCACATTTATAATTTCATAAAATATTTTCAAATTTATTTTATTTAAAAATAAACTAGGAATATTTTAATGGAAAATTTAAAGAAAATAATATTCATGAGGGTGAAAAATTTTATTAATGAGGTAAATTTTAAAAAACAAGTATTTTTAAATATTTTTTTTAGTGGAGTTTAAAGTTACCCATTTAGAAAATTTAAATAAATTTTATTTTTTAACCATTTAATAGAATGAAAATGATCATTAAAAATTTACCTAGTAATATTTTTTAAAAAAATAACATTTTTTGTAACATTTTTTAAGAAAATTATATGAAATTGAATGATTATTGATCTAAAATATGATACAATATCAGTATCACTTACAAATAAATTTCATAATATTTATTTAAACCATAAAAGAGGAAATTATAATTAAACATATAAATAAAAATCATAATAATATTATAATAAATGATATGTGGTTCAATAAAATAAGGTCATATGATTTCAACTAAATGAAATGTGAATAAAAAAATATTGAAAAGAAAGATGATTTGAATATAAATCATTTTTCACTTTGGTAACATTTCAATTGTAATCCATGTGAAATAATAGCATAAAATGAAACATTTTATATCGTGAAATTTAGGAGACTCATGATATAATAGGTCAAATGAACAGTATATACACTGTAAAATATAAATAATTTGGGAATATGACATATATCTCACAGAAATATAAGTGATATGGGAAACCCTTAGCTCGAGTCCAGTTATTCCATGTGTTTCTATTAAGTATTGTATAATAAAATTATATTAAATTTTTGATTTTTTAATTAACTTTTCACGGTTTTATAACTTACACATAAATAATTTATTATATTTATTTTAACTACTTATTTTAATACATAATTAGCTATGTTTATGTTAGTTTTTTTAGGATGTTCAGTTCAGTGATTCAAAACGACTTCGATGTGTTGACCATTTTCAAAGTGGTCATCATTCCAACATATTTTGAATAATAATCAGGAGATAACTATAACTATAATTTATTATTTATTATCTAACAAAAAATCATATAATATAGTTATGATGAATTATCTATGTTACAGTCATGGGGGTAAAAGGTTGTACATACACATGAGTGACATTTCCTTTTTCCTATGCACAATATAGAAAAAAAGTATTTATTATTTTATATCTCTAGAAATATCATAATATCATAAATACCTTATAATTTATTTAAATATAAATATATATTTCATCAATGTGTTATATTTATGAAAAAATTATCACATCGCATCGTGGATGTGGTAGTCTACATGTACGCACGAATGACATTATAATTTTTCAGTGAGTGGAAAGGTAAAAAATAAAATGATATATATTATTTTTATAATGATAAATTTTCGTGAATATTATAATTATTCAATATATAACATATATATTCATTAATTATATCCCTTTTACGTCCATAGAAAGTGATAGAGAAAAGTGAATCACAACACTTCATGAGGCAGTAGTCCACCGTACTCATGAGTGATAGTATCATATCCCCATAGAAAGGAAAGTAAAAAAAATTATGTGATATTAAAATTCCAAGAGTATAATTATGTTTAAAATACCATATATAAAATTTATAGAGACAATTATAACAATATGTGAGAGTCAACGATGAAAAATAATTAACATCGGTTCGTGAGGTTATACATTTTCGTACACATTAATGATTATTTGATTTCCCATGTGATGGAAGAGGATATGGTTTTAGGTTGTGAAATTGAAATAAAGCATATTATTATATGATATATAATTATTTTATTATATCAGAATTATTTATGAACAATTTGAGGATGATGAAGAATAAAGAAAATAAAAATGCTTGGTTAAGCATGATATATCTTCTAAGGACAACCTCCATAGGATAGAACCAATAACCTTAGTAAGATGGATTTATGACAAATATAGGGTAGTTAAGTCCAAGTTATGCATGTATGGAATGTTTTTTGATAGATATTTTCCATTAAAAATGGTTTTTGTGTGGTGAATTATAGAGGATAGTGGGTGTACTTTTATAAGTGAGGTGATTGACACACTTGATATTTTTGAAAATAAAAAATGATAAAATATATTACATTCCAAAAGGATAAAAAATGAACCATTATTGATACATATAAATTATAAGATCACAATATGAACATAAAAAATTATATACATGTTTTTCAGTCATTTGAAGCCTTATCTTTTCAAATTAACCGCTAGAAAATCTATTTTTACCTTATCCATGATAAAAGATATTTACTATAATCATTATTAAATATGAAAAAAATTATTTTTTAATTATTATATAATGATCAATATTATGATTCCAAATATTAAATAAGTTTTATATAATTAAATTCCTATATTTATCTTAGTTTGATATAAAATTAATGCCAGATAGTGGATGAAAAAATAGTTTTTCAAGAAGTTAATTTTTCAAAACAAATAAGTTTCTAAATTAACTCTCTGACTAGTAGAAACTATTTTTTAAAGGTTGGGGTCGAAGCCTCATTTATTATTTAAAGCAAATAAATGACTAGTACAAAATATTATATAAATTAAAATTAAAATTTAAAACCTATAATCTATAAAAAAATTAAATAATTCCTTAATATGAATTATATTAATTAATTAATTAAAATGGATAGAATTTATATATTTTGAAATATGTTTTTGAAAGAAAAACTTAATTCTTAACCCAAAACTAAACTTATTATAAAATCAAATATAAATATAATTCAAATTTAATTATAGGGATTAAATATAAATAATTAATAATTATGTTAATTGAAATACTATTCACAAAAATATGGGTCTTTTAAATTACTTAATTTAATGAAAAGAAATAATAGTTTTAAAAAACAAGTATTTTCAATAATTACCGAAATATCTATATTTTCTAAAAAATTTGAAAATTTCCCACTCTGTTTATTTTGATATAATGACTCTCAAAAATAAAAAACTTTTTATAAATTTTATTTTCAAACATTTCTATAAATTCTCTATACTAGTTTCTCAAAAAAAATTAGAAAAGAAAATATTCATTATGAATAAATTTACATAACTAAAAACCAATTATTTAATTACTAATATTTGATCAAAAGGTGAATATTTTTACTGTAATTAATTTTTATTTGTATCATTAATTATTTTATACTATTTATACCCACAAATTTAATGGCTAGTTTATAATTTTTATATCTAAAAAAATATTATTGTATGGTTATTTTATTCTCGGTGTTGCGTGTATTGTACACTATCAATATTAGATTCATTTTCTAAAATCATTGTGTTTTACACTTTTTCATTGAAAAAATTGGTTTTGAAAATAAAAATGGCAGGCCTCCCACATTGTGTGGGACTAAAAAACAAAATATCATAAAAATGGGGAGAAAACAAAATATTTGGGGGGCATGTGATGACTTTCAATAGGGATATGATCTTAATATTAAAAATTAACAAGTTCAAGGAATTGGGTACTGTGACTGATTAATAACTAAAAATATCAATTCTTTTAAAAATGTGGAGGGCTTCTAAAGGATGTCATTCACATGAACCTCCCTTTATTGCCACAGTCATCCGATGTGATTATCACTATCTCAGCTAACCTCATCAGTACCAACCTATACTAGAATCCTCATTTTAATGTAATTTCCAATGTTGTCTACCCCTTGTCACTAAACCACCTCCTCCACTGGACACCTAGTGAGATCTCATCCTGTCCTGCATGCACCATCTCAGCCCCATATTACACCCAGTCCCGACTTTTGGGGATTACCCAAGTTTCTCAATTATCACTCCAACCTAAAATTCTACCTCGTTTGACCCTTAAATAGACTTCCCCTTTCATGCTAATGAATGAGATCCCCTCTAAAAGAGAACTAAACTTTCCACATTCCCACTAAATTTTTAGAGGTGTGCATGAACTCCCCCTGCCCTTGTCTGGTGTGACATACGCCCAATCAGAGTTCCCATCCACTTCTCATGGGTCCTGAATGACCCGACCAACAACAACACTGGATTGGGTGTGTCTTCCCATCCCATAATTAGATTGGGTGTGAATTTATAGCCCATCACCGTTCTACATAGGGTCTTTCAATCACATAATAGTCTTTCTTGGGGTGTCCCAAACCCGCAATGGCCCTACACAGGTTTTCAAGGCCTAAAGAAAACAATTAAATATCCAAAAAAAATTATTACTTTTTTGGAATTAGAGGAATAATAATTTTAATATTATGAAAAAAGAAATTGATTTTTATTTTATATATTTAATTAAATTTATTAATTTATGTTTTTGAAAAATAAAATTAATTTATGGACCAAATGATATTAAATTATATGAATTTGAATAGATTATTTAATTAATTAATTACCCTTCAACAAAAAAATTCCATTTCAATTTTTATCTATATTTTTTTTCTCATTAACGCTTCCTGAAAAATGGATTAATTTATATTTTTATGGGTTATTTTTATTTAAATATTTATTATCACTCTATGAGATTTTTTTAATATTTAGTTACTTTTTATTGATGGCATGTGTATCATAATTATTTATTTAATATGAATAATGTATTGTAGATCTATTATCATTGAATCTATATATTTTTTCCCTAAGAACCCATCACCTCCATGTGTGTGATTTCTAACTATTTGTAATGATGATGTAAGATGTTGGGAATTTCAAGATGACGTAGTATCGTAGACAATATTTGAAAACATTGGACTCAGAGTGATATACATCACGAGTCATGACCAGATACACATATGATAACCCTTGGTTATGGTTAATCCTTTGAGTCTAAATGGATCATCAAACATTAGATACTCTAGATCATTTGGTTAATTTATTTTCTTTATGGATTATTTATTATATTATGGGTTTTCTTGTCTATAGGGAACACATAAAATAAAAAATAGAAAAATGGATAAAGATGTGATTAATTTATTATATTAATTATTATTCAATTTTGATAACTAAAACATAGTATGAACATAATTAACAGAAAATGATCACATTTTTCAAAAATTTGAATATCCAATCAAATAAATATCAAGTTTTTAATGAATTTTATCCATTAAATTTGAACAAACCCAAGTTTATTGGGATGTATTTATCCAATATTGAGTGTCCTCGGACAAAAATGTAGTTCTTATGAGAGTGATGGGATGAATTAACTAAAGCTAGTATAAATGAGAAATAAAAATATATATTTCCCCCAACATAAAGGAAAATCATCGAGAAAATAAAAGTTAAGATTCTTGGAAGCTGGGACTACATACAATAATTCAAGGAACCACAATTCAATGTGGTTGACTAGGATAGTGGCTACCATGAATCTTTCTGAGTAATAGTGTAGCCCAATCTTGTAGATTCGGTGGTGGGGGGTTCAAGGATCCTTTATACTAGAATACTCAGCCAAATACATATTCTGAATCTAGTTGTGGATAATATAAGGGTTTGATAAAAAATTTGGTTACATTTAATTATTTTATTGATTATTCAAAAATATCTAAATCTCTAATCAAGATAAATTACTTATTAGTAATTTTCTGTTATAGATAAAAATGGAAATCATCAACACCACTGTAACATTATCACTATGATCTATTCTGGATAAAGATAATATCTTGACCAGCCATTACATCCCAGAGTTGTACAGGTTCATGCACATAGTAATTTTCCAAAAGAAGATATCTTATGTGCTGGATTCATCACATCCAGCTGATCCCCATAAGGGGGATAGAAAGGAGGATAATGACATGCATGAAATTAATGTAGATCAGTCACTCTACGTAAAGTGTATCATGATGTCATCTCTTCCTAGTAAAGGATGAAAATTCCAACAAGATGTTAACTCATCTCCAATAGTTATATAATGTGGGAGATATATGTGAAAGGTGTGATATCTAAAATTTACTATATAAGTGAAGTCTAGTACAATGAATCAATAATGACCCAATTTACTCAAGATGAACTGGTATATATAGAGGCTTGTTTCCCTTGGGTTCAAACTACCCTATGAAATAGTTATATATATCATTATTTCCCCTTTAACTCCATGACTTTTGAAATTTAATTTTAATTAAGATATGAATAACATGAAAAAATCACTCCCATATCATATGGATTTAGTTCACCATGTTTATAAGGATATAAAGAACACCAATACTTCAATGTGTATGGTTAACAAGGGAATTAAGTTAAAGTATATGGGGTCAAAGGAAATGTCTGAGATAATGAACCATATACACCATCCTTCCAAGAGATAAAAGATATGGTGGGAGGGAAATTAGAAGGATGTTTTTTGCCTTTCATGTGTCAAAAAAGGTCATTGGAAGAAGAATTTTGGAGATAGGAAAAATAATCAAGGTGACACTTCTAATTCAAGTTTTTATTTCCTTGAATGCAATATGACTTTATCTAAAATATGTGTATTGGATATAGCATGTGGCTCATATATTTGTATTCATATATTGGAACCAAGTAGACTCTAAAATATTGCATAGGGATAGGGGGATATCCAACACACAAATGGCTCACGACTAATAGCCTTGGCATGGGAGATTATCACCAGAATCTTCCCTGTAGTTTGGTTCTTGTTTTGAATAATTATTATAATGTTTATTCGATTACTAGAAACATATTCATAGTTTCCTACTTGAAAACTATTTGATTTTATTTCATGTTTATAATTTAATTTTTTCCCTTTTTTAATGAAATCTTATGTTATAGTATGGTGTATCTGAAGAATGGATTTAATACAATTTAACTCAAAACTCATGTAATGATAATCAATGAGAAAACCACCAAAAATTACACTTATAACACCCACCTAGGGAACATTAGGTATAGTCATGTAAAAAAGAATTATTTATATAAATTACATCATGCAGTGTATTTGGAATCAATTGAGTTAAATCCCATAGATGTATGTCATGCTGGTTTACAAGAGAAATGACCAAATCACTTTTTTCAGAGAAAGGAGTAAGAGAAAATAAATTACTAAAATTATTTCATACTAATGTATGTTTTGATTTTAATAGAGTAAAGGAATGGGATTTCATACTTCATTAATTTTATTGATGACTACATAATGTATGGTTATATCTAACTATTGTATTATATGTTATATTCCTTTCACAAGTTAAAGGAATAAAAGAATGAATTAGAACACCAACATGCTAAGACGATTAAAGAAATCTACTTAGACTAAGTTGGAGAGTATCATATAAAATATTTCATTGATCTCTTAATGGGTTGTGTGATAGTATCCTATCTCACTCCTCCTTATACACATCATTATAATAGTGTTGGTGGAAGGAAGAATTATAACATATTTGATATTTTCATGTCAATGATGGCTTAGGTGTATCTTATATTATACATTAGGGGATATGCATTGTAGATAGTGGCATATACCATTAACTGAGTACCAAATAAAATTAAATAATGGATTCCATAGTTTTTTTATTGTGGAAAGAAACCCAATTGACCAAAAATATATATATAGTGATATTATACCTTTTTAAATACTAAACCTATGGAAAAATTATCATCCAAAATATAGATGTGAATCTTTATATGTTATATGAATGAAAGAAAATGATATTAACAATATAACCATACTGATAGAAGAGTGAATGTGGCAATAAATTCTATATTTCAAGAAATGTGACACATTTTCAATGGAAATATTTGGATAAATATTGATATGAAAGGAAGCTGCTAAATAGAAATATTATATACATTCTTAGGTGGATTCCATGTAAAAAATTAATTTTTTATTTTGTTAGATCATATAACTAATGTATAACCCAATGGTTTCTAATGGGTATTCCATAAAAAATTGGAAATTTTTGGTAATCTTAATTCCTATAATGTATTATTGGTAATGGAGTGTTTTTGGAAACATCCAGGAATAGACTATAAAAAACCTTCTCACTAGTAGCAATGATAATGTACATAAGAATATTACTAGAAACAATAGCTATAAAGACCTGTAAATTTCAATGGAATTTTTTTCATAAATTCTTTGGGATTTTACGGGTACTCAGTTTCTGAAGGAACCTGATTCCGAAGCCTGGTGTTCCCGGAATCAATTTCAAAATTTTAGCTCGGGTACGTTCAGTGAACGAACGAGCGGGTTTTTCTATCATTTGAACCAGTGCTCGTAATTGAAATCTAAGGGCACCAATGGAACCGCAGTGCTGGTAATTTCTTAAGAGTACCTTTACCGAAGGTGCGTTTTCTTGGGAGGAGTTTTAAAAAAAATGTGGATTAAATGAAAATTAAAATAAAATTGTGTTACAATTTTATTTCTTTATTCTAAGTGGTTATATCCAAGGTGTGGGAGTTGGTTTGGGACCCACTAGTTACTAAATACCCTTGAGAGGATAAAGGTGAGGTGGGGCCCACACTATCCCCAACTCTTCACATTCCCTAACTCCCTAACTCCCCCTTTATTTGAGTAACTCCCCTCTCTCCCTCTTTAAGGCTTTCTAACTTAACACATAATTAATTAGAGAACTCATGTTTAATTAATTAAGTGATTTGGTTTTGAATTTTTTAATTTGAAATGCATGATATGTTTTAATAAAATAAGAGGAGTCTTATTTTATTTTGGGGTTGGCTGGTTGTGTTGAGGATTGGATGAGAGAGCTCTAGTTCCTTTGGAAGAACTTCATTATTCCGCGAAGAACGTCACACTTCGACGAAGAACGTCATCACCACAAGGAGAGATGATGTGCCATTCCTTCGTCTCGTCGTAGCTAGTGTGAGACGTCATCCTCTCCTTGGATGCACACCAACGCCGTCTTCGAAACCATACCCCACGGTGCCATCTTCTGCATTGCCAGCAAACGACATCGTTAAATCGAGGTAGGGGTTATCCTCGATCAAGTTTAATTTAACGTTTTTTTTTGATTAATTTGGCCGCTTGTTATCATCATAATGGGGGAATATCAGACCGAACAAACACAGCTGATCCTCCACCTCCTTTTCCTATTGATCCTCATTGAACATTACGACAAAGGTGGCGTGGTCCCGTTGCACCGCGCGGGAACGAAGAGGACCATGGCGGGAGCAGGCCGTGGTGGTGGTGCACGGTGCCATCGTGCTGTGCCGGTGAGGCCGAAGTAACCACGACCGGAGTGGGCCACGGCGGTGATGCACATTGCTGTCGCACCACACCGGAAAAATAAAGGTAGGTTGCGGCTTGATTTGGCTGCGGCGGAGGGATGCGGCGCCGTCACGCTGCGCCGGTCGAGGAAGAGCTGCGGCCATAGGCCGTGACGGTCCAGCAGGGGCTGTCGGACAACCGAGCGTCGGCACTCCAAGAGGCAGGAACTCCAAGGGTCTCGTAGCGCCTCAACCGTTTGGCTATAATGTTCGGCCATTTTCCAAAAAAAAACGGGGGGTTGAAACCCCCGACCAGCACCTAGGGCGGACCCCATAGGGTCCGCCGTTTCAGAGACAAGGGGGCGGCGCCCCACTTCGCACCCCGATCAGCCGCGAGCCAAGCCGCGGCCAGCTTCCAAGCTAGTCCACAGGCTGCACCCAGCTGGGATGGACCCGGACCCAGGTCGGGTCGCCCGGTTCAGGCCGACCCATGGGGTATTGGGTCGGGTCGGGCCGGGCCCAAACCCCATATTTTCAGACCAGGTTCGTTTAAACGAACATATCTTGGGTTACAGACCTCCGATCGACGCACCGTCAGTTGAGTTGGGATCCTTTAAATGAGATGGTCATTTTGGTATATTAAACTCAAGGTTTCGGAAAACTTTGGGTATGGGCGGATAGGTTCATACACGAAACCAACCGGGCCCTCGGAGTAGAAACACTCATAACTTAAGGACCGGATGTCCGATTGGCGTGACGTCAATTACGTTGAATTCCTCTTAGTGAGATGGTTCTTTTGGATTACTCCACTCAAGGCTTGGATGTAGATGGTGTACGGTCGGGTTTTTTTTAGCTTAAAAACCAACCGGGCCCCTGGGACGGAAAAGCAAATATCTCTCATACCGGGCATCCGATTGATGTGTCGTCTGTCGCGTTGAGTTCCTATATACGAGTCGGAACTTGGTGATATGTCAACTCTGGACTTCGTGATAGTTGATGTATCGACCCTCTTGGCTCGTGGAGAGTACCCTCTTAGAATCGAGCATGCTGTGTGCGGGAACCCTAGAGCTGGCTGCAACCGCAATGACGATGACCACTGTACTTGGATCCTATGTGGGTTCGGCAGCATGGACGACTGTACATGGATCCTACATGGGTTCGCAATGAGGACTAATGTACTTGGATCCTCTGTGGGTTTGGCTGTGATTATGACTGTACTTGGATCCTACGTGTGTTTGACAGCGATGGTTACTGTACATAGATCCTACATGGGTTCGGCAGCGACGACTTCTATACTTGGATCCTACATGGGTTCGGTAGAGAGGATGATTTAGATATTACATCTAATCATCTCCAACCATTTTCGTGAGTAGTATACCTGTGTGAGCTGAGTCTTGACTTCCATTCAATACCATCTATATGATTGACTTGCATTTCTGTGTATACTGGGCTGTGCTTTCCTGTGTGGACTGGGTTGTACTTGGGCTCGTGAGTTGGAGTCGAACTGGATTTGATGACTTAGGTATATGAATGGGAATATACCTAATAAGGGTTGGTTTATACTTCGTGTTTGTATCTTTCCTTTGTGTATAATCCTTTGTGGATTCTAGGAGTCCTTAGGGGGTCTCGGGGTCCCTACTGAGTATCGTATACTCACCCCTGCACGGGCTATGCCCGCACTACATTGGGTTGGTTGCAGACGACGGACAACGTTGAGCGTGGTTGAGGCTTGTAGACCAGAACAGTATCTGGAGGAGGACTATCAGGCAGGACGTACACAGAGCAGACGACCGGACCCGAGGAGCTGAGGAGACTATATGTACCCACCCTTCAGTTGGGATAGACGGGGGACGACTCGGTGGTTTTCGATTTACATTACTACTATTTTACTCTATTTTCAATTTTACTATACCTTCAGATAGGTTTGTATTCTGGCCCATTTACTTTTCAGCACTTACTATTGTACTCAGTTTACTTAGTGTTTACTTCATCTTGCATACTCTGTTGTGTTGTTTACTTGTATAAAGGAAATGCCTTCCCTTTTTATCGGGATTTATGCCTTTGGTGCTAGTCTCCAGCCCCTGGCCTATGGAAGGCGGGCTTGGGGTAGTCACGGCATGGGCCCCGAGGATGGGTCATGAAAAATTGGTATCAGAGGAGTCAGTTCTACTGCAGAACTTAGGACTCTAATAATTTCTTCTTTGTGAAGCAATAATGTTTAGAGTATTGAGTGTGGTTATCTGTCCAGGGAGTCTAGTATTAGTACGGCGGCCGACGTATCTGTACACCAATACCCTGACTTTTGATTTTCGACTCAGTGCATGAAAACATTGATTGCATGTGTGTTTCAAAAGTTTTCTTTGCGATTACTTTGTGTCAGCTCACCAGGTATACTATATTAACCGTGGCACACCTATTTATTTTCAGGATGGCCCCACGATGGCAGCCAGATAGGGTTCCGAGCTTTGTGCGAGATGGCAGCCCACCGAGCAACGAGGCCTCGGTGTAGGGCCCTATTACAGCGTAGGCACCAGCGGTACCTCTACCCGCAGAGCCACCGATGCCACCAGGCCCAGTAGCTGAGAGTGCACGTCGCCTGAGTGCACTGCACGAGTTTCAGCGTCAGAGGCCGCCTAGGTTCCACGGGGAGACAGACCCTCAGGCAGCCAAGGATTGGCTGGAGGCTATTATTCGAGTCTTCAGATTGGTAGGGACACCAACAGACCTCATGGTGATCCTTGGGGTGAGTCTCCTGCATGCGACAGTAGGTAGATAGTGGATCATGATGCTTCATGTGCACGACAAGGCATCTATTCTTTGGAAATACTTCTAAAGCCTCTTCCGCTCAGAGATCATTCCAGCCAAACTCCGTGTGGTGCGCATTCAGGAGTTAAAACAGCTGCGGCAGGGCAGCATGATGGTACCCCAGAACTCGGCGAGATTTACCAACCTCTCGCGCTACTCCACGGACATGGTACGGGACCTATTCTTCTGGTCCCAGACCTTTGATCAGGAACTGAGGCATGAGATCAGGGTTTCTATGATCTCCCTCAGCATTTCGACGTAGGTAGGAGTACTGGAGAGAGCCCTTCTTGTGGAGAGATTTCTTGTTGATCCTACACCAGTAGAGAGACATACCGCAGGGCGACACGTAGCGGAGTCATCTGCAAACGGCAATAGAAAGACGCCACAGAGGTCCAAGCGTACTATACCATTAGGTGGGTGACCTCAAGATACTAGTTCGTTGGTGCATGGAACATGCAGCAGAGCCAGTCATACAAGAGGGATACAGTGCTATGCATGCGGCAGGCAAGGCCACATGGCTCGTGACTACCCAACTCGCCATGCCGAGGAGCAATAGACGGTTGAGGGACCACCCAGGCAGAGGTAGAGGTACGACCATGGTGGTCCGTAGGGAGCAAGAGGACGAGGTAGAGGAGCTGGCTGAGCATCATATGGTGGACGAAACTTTGGGGCTCTTCCACCACCACCACTAGGAGGTCCACCTCGACCACAGGGAGCTGGGGAATAGAGGCAGGCTCAGCTTCTGGCAGTGGAGGCCTATGACCACGGTGCACCTGAGAAGATTCAAGGTACTATATGTGTCTAGTCCACCCTTTATGTAGTTCTTATAGACACATGAGCGAGTCATTATTTCATTTTTGTTGCCCTTGTTCGGAGCTCGGAGATTCCGACGGAGCCGTTGGCTCGATCCTTACGCCTAGAGACTCTTACGGGAGCAAAATCGATGATTACGAACTGGTGCCGATAGTTTGAGATTACTCTAGGAGCCGAGAGCTTTGACTGTGATCTTCTTGTAGTGGCGTCGAGGCCTTACGACATCATCTTGCAAAGATAATTAGAGCCTTTTACTTTTATTTCTATTTCATTTATTTACCTGTATTTTTTTCTCATCCTAGTGGGTGGTCAATGTTATATGTATGATGTGGATATTTTGGTCATACTACATTCCATTCAATATTTTAGCCTATTTATAATCCTTTTTTCAAGACTCTTAATATATGTTTTTATATATGATATCAAGTTATTTATTTAGTTGGTTACTCTAATATAGAAGCATAGTCTACTGGTGGACACACCCTAGGCCCTTGTTGTTAACTGGAAACCTCTAATGTAGTGGGAGGAATTCTTGAGTCCTTATATAAAATTATAATGATAACTATTACTGTAAGGATCCAAAATGGGATGTGATAGAGTAATAATAATGAAAATTTAATGAGTTTGGTTAAGTGTTAAACCTCTTCTTTTTTATACATCTTTGGATTTCACTATAATCCATGATTGATTAATCTTGAGAGAGGTGAAATATCACTAAGTAGAAGACAAATAATTTAATATTGTTATATGAAAAGGAATAAATTATCTATAAGACTCAAATTTAGTTAATAATAGAGGATACAAGGTTCCCTTTTATAAGTGAGGGGAGGGACACACGTGTAATATCGTAAAAGACATCAATATTATAAGCTTAAATTTATGTGGAATTTGGTAAAATAGACATGAATTCAAAGGTAGGATAATATAATGGTGATATAAAATAACCCAATAATAATTATAGAATTTTATCTGGTATTACAACCCTTACCTATTAGTTTATACCACCAAAACTAATAAATATATTTTAACATTAATCATGGTAAAAAAAATATTGTTTTTATTATTCATTAACAACTAAAATTAAGCTAACCATATTAAATTAAATTAAATATTATGATTCAAAATATTGGATAAATTTTACAAGAATAAATAACTTTAAGTGGAGGAATATAATTTTCAAAAATAATGAACTGTTTAATGAAAACCCATTTTAGAGAAAATGCATTTCTAATCATAAAAAAAAATTTACTGTGATTCCATGCCTTATAAAAACTATAAAATTAATGTTAAAATATTTTATTAAATATATAATCTATAATTTCATAGAATCTATTTATTAATATATATTAATTTAATTCCATAAGAGAAAAACTAGTTGTTCCCAAAAAAATTGGTTTTAGAAAACATTACTTTTGACCACAACAAATGGACATATAATAAAGTCAAGTATAATGATATATATTATTTAATTAATTTTATGATTTCTAATTTAAGGAGAATCATTATAATTTATGATAAAATTAGAATCAAAATGGGGCTTTTAAATTACTTTATTTATTGAAATGGAATGATTGTTTTACAAATATTGTTATTCTTCTACTATTCACTGAAAAATAATAATTTTTAGAAAAATATCATAAATTCACCTTAATATAACATTGAGACAATGATATCTAAAATTATATTAATTCCCTAAAATAGAAATTCTAAATTTAGTATATATTAATTACAATATAAATGCACAAAACAAAAAGAAATTATTTTTGAAGATAAAATATTTTTTAAGAATAAAAAGGCTTTAATGAAAATTGTGTATTTATTTTCAATAAATAATCAACAAATTTTCATTATTTAAAAAATATTGAGTAATATTTCATAATTTTTTTATTACTATTCACTAATGGAATGTTTTTTCTATTTTATAATGGTCTCAAATATTCACTATTTTTTAGTATGATATATTTCCCATAAATTTTAATGTTTTGTGTTAAGAAAGATTTAGATCATAGATTTCCTTTAAACTAGATTTTTTATGTGTTTTAGTATGAAAGGGGAAGGTTATATATATTTTTCAACATTACAAGATGTTCATGATGTTTTAAAACAAATAAATATTTTGACAAAGACACTATCTTCTAGTAGTCATAAATTTCAAGTTTGGGAAAAAAATTCTATTCTATATGTAAGATACTTTTGGAGACCGTTGATATTTTCTACTATAAGTGATTTTGTTAGTTGATATTGAGTCTTATTTAAGACATATCAAAAGAATCATTAAATTTTTTCCTCTTTAATGAAGTCATTAATAGCATTAACAGAAGAATATGGGTACAAATATAATAATTACTAAAAATTTGATAATGTATGTTGATGTTGTTAGAATATTTTATTTATAAAAAAACAAAACAAAATTAATTTATTTTAAAAGGAAATAGAAATAAATATAAGTGGAAGTCTCCCAAGAAATTTTTTGTAACAATGAAAAATCCAGTACCCTAAATATAATGGCTTTTTTGTTATAATTTTACAAATTTATAGGATCCAAAAGTTTAACATCCATCAGAAAACAAGATAAATAATATAGTTTTAAAATATATTAAAAACGAGAATAACTTATATGAAAATATGAAAAAATTATGATTCTCCCTCTAAAAATTTTATATTTAGTTTTACTATTCTTATTTTCCTATAGAAAAGTTAAAAAATTATAAAGGGGAGAGCATAGATTCTCATTAATGGAGTATGGTACAATAGAATAAATTATAAATAATACATTATAACATGAATAAATAAATTGATATATTCCATATAAAATGAAATTGAAATAATAAAAAATACCTAGCCAACATAACTAAAAATAAAGTATTTCATAATAATAACTGATTGTATATAGTTTTTCCAACACATCATACAAAAATTTTAATGATTCTCTCATCACCCAATCTTAATTGTCTCATGAGACATACTAGTGTAATGAGGGGATATATAACTCTTGGACCCAACCATCATGTAATTTTCAAATGAATTCACTTATACTAAAGATACTTATTTGTCTTTTTGTTTTATTTTTTGTGAAAGTGTGTATCAATTTGAATTTTATAAGAGTTATCGCTTAAAAGTAGATATTTATTATTATCAAGCTTAATAATTATTGGAATGATGTTCCTAATAATTTTTTCCCATTGGATCAAGATTCATGGAATTTTTGGAATCTATGAAGGAGATATATCAATGGGAAGTTTAAAATTTGTATCAATTTTTCTTATGGAGTGATTATTCATAGAGAATTTGTATGTAATTATATAATGAATTCGGTTTCATTCTTGAACAATTTTCTATTTTACTCTAACAATTGATGAATTGGTTACCATTGATTAAAGAACATGTGATAATGTGCTATACATTATCCACCACATAAAAAGTTTCTTATGATGTGGATTTAAGGAGAAAAAATATAATGATGAAATTTATTCACATAAGGAAAAATGATGCATTTTTTTAAGTCTATGAAAACATTTGTTTTCATGAAAAAGGATTTTACAGCCATGAAAAAGGAGAAAATGAAAATAATTTTTACATTATGGTATTTAAAGGCCATGATGAAAGATTGGAATAGGTTTTTATTTCCAATAGTGGAAATTTTGTAGAATGATATAACTTGGATTTAAATTCAATGCATAGAATTTACTATGAGATTGAATTGGCATTATAAAAAAAATAAGTCAACCAATGCCACTCATGTGAATGACATAAGAGGTAAATTCCTAAAACATGTGTGAAATAGCCAAAAATGGAAATCCATGGTGGTATTATAGGGATATAATTATTCCATAGAAGAGTACATGGGGGCATATTTGTGGTGCCCCAATATGGGTTGAAAAAGCGTTGGAAGAGTCTTCATGGGTTGATGCCTATGGCGGTTCATGAGAAGAGCATAATACCCAATTATTCCATTATAATGGTATGTGTTTTGTTATATAGTATCCCATGCACAAGAAAAAATCAATTTGGTTTATATTTTCACAGTCTATTAATCATGAATTTATAAAAGGCGTAGAAAATCAGAGCCCTCTAATTTTTTTATCATAGCCACTCAATCTATGTTATTATCTTATTAAACCGTTCGATGAGTATTAGTGTAATATGAAACCAGTTTTGAATTATTGTGATTTAAGCCATCCATGGTTCCATTTCAAAATAATGATTCATTCTTGACCTCCTCCACACCATGCATGATGATTCATCTTTCATTCATGCGATCATTTTATGAATATAATGGGGAGAAGATAAAAATTAGTTAAATTTTAGTCTTCCCATCAAAAAGTGTGTTATAAGCATAATACTACACAAAGATATTTGTGAATTCTAGTGTATGTGGTGTTTTCTCAAATTATATATTATAGATATAATATTAATGAATGTTGTGAATATCAATGTCATCAGTATATAAAACAGTAATCCCATATAGATAGTAAAATCATTCAGGCCAATCTATGTTTTCTAGATGCAAAATTTTTATGATGACAGAACTAAATAGAAGATATACTAAAGGAGAATCTCATTTATTGATAGTGATCCATTGAGAATGAAAATGGTTGTTGAACCCTATATTGTCATATTTTTTTCATTTTAAAAAATAGAGCATCTGTAGATCCTTCGTTCATCCTTCAAAATAAATAAGAGGTACCACAAGACACTATGTTTTTTAAAGAATAATATTTATCATCCATTTGGACCCATGAATAGATTTTTCCAAAACCTATTTATGTGTATAATAACTATGAATTTCAGGTTTGAAGGAGACCCATGAGCCTTATTTTGATTCACAGAATAAAACATGATATATCATGAATCTTTTTAACATCTCATGAAGGGATTTGACAACCTACACACATACAGTTGAGAAACGATAACACAAGTGGAACATGACCCATCTTTATATCCCTACAAAATGAAAGAGATACTAGTTAACATTGATATTAAATAATTTTCAGATATTAATAATAATAAATAGTGTGTTTCCAAAAATAAAAAGGGAATATCCATGTGTACTATTTCATATGGAGAAACATGAGAAATAAAGAAGTACAAACATCCAAAATAAAATGTTTAAAATTTGATAAATCTTATGTTTCACCAAGAATACATAAGTTTGGTTGACATATTCTATGAAAGATACACAGTTTACATAAATTTTACAGGGTTTTGATTCGATGAATATCACCATTATTCAATAAAGAAACTTTGAGGAACGTTTATTATAATTCAATATCTCATACATTCTTTCAAAGATCAAAGTTAGAAGAATAATTATTCATTCATCATGTATACTCTAATTATCATTTGTGTTCAAGAGTAAATTCTTGATTACCAGTCCATAGTTTAATTAATATTATTCTAACTGTAACGCCCCGACCCTACTTACCCAGAGTCGGTGCATTATTACATAACATTTTCATGATCACAAATGATCAAGCCTCGAAAGACTGATTAGTTTAGTAGCCTTGGAATCACTAGATACATTCATAAAGTTTTCATTACATAATAAAGTGAAAAATCTTACAACAACATCTAGTCTTCATATCCCCTCATACTATCCAAGCAGGTCATTCATAAATTACTTCTTCACATCATGGGGAAATAAATCATTGAAAGGGGTGAGCTCAGATGCTCAGTAAGGATAACAATATAGTGGAAAATTTCATAAATAAGCATAAACATTTAAGTCAATGTATAAATAAAACAAACACCTTTTAAACTTGAACTTCAGCATAATATGGCAAAGATAAAATGAAATAATTCCATTTGATTATTCACATGGATATTATACAAGTCGAATAATCACATGAAATATTAATAACCACTTTCATAATGATGGAATGCATAATTCCAGACTATCATAACCACATATCCAAGGCATTGTTCCAAGACTAAAAATAAGATTTTGTGAAGTCCTTGTGCCAAAACACTAGTTTGTCTCATGAGACCTTCCAATGCATCGAGGAGCTATAGCGGGATCCACCCATCACTTATTAAGTCCAATGCATTCCTCATTTGAATAGCTTTAATCATAACATAAACATTCGTATTAAAACTAGCATAAAAAATGTCAATACTTTATCCCTAAACCATGAATGGTATAAAAATAACACATCCACAGTAAAACATATCACAAAACCTTTAATATAATATGGATGTTTAGTATAATAATAAATCACATTCAAAAAAGCTTAAAATCCATCAAAGGATGTTGACATAGGTGAAATAAAAACTATTTGAGAGAAATATCCCTTTTTTAAATCATATAAAAGTCACATAATTAGAAAATAAAAAAATTTATTTGAAAATATTCTTATAATCTTGTAAGGGAAGCGTCGACGATTTTCTAATGGTGCTAAATAGCCGCACCCGCCGTATTAGTTAAAAAATACATTCTTAACTTAATTCTATCAAAATGGTTGAAAATGACCTTGTTTGGAAAATGACAGAAATATTCCTTTATAAAAATATTATAAAAAGTAAAAATGGGTATAAGTTACTTTAACCCATGTTCTATAAAATCGTAAGAATGATTTGAAATAAATTTTTATGAAACATGGATGTGGATGATAAAGAGGTCCTAGTAGATAATTACGTATAAACAACCTCGAATAATGAAAAGATTCTGAAATAAACCCATATCTTGTACTTTTCCTTAGTAAATGGTATGTTAAAATATTATATAATAGTTAAAAAATTGTTATTAAATTATATAATAACCATATACATAATTATGATATCATATATGATCTTCTAATAATGCTTTGTTAATAATATTTTAGTATTATTATCGTTTCGGGTGTTAACTTACTCGTTTTCTTTTATATGATTTGTTACATAAGTCGTGTTTTTATGGATAGTTTGTATCTTATTCATTTCATGAAAAATATAAAGTTCTTAAAAATTACTTTTAATCCTCAAATGAGAATTAGTCTTGAATGGATACGATGGGCAATGAATCTCATCGCGTTCGTGGAGACGGTAGTCCGTATGTACGCACGAGCGACAATATCATTCTTTTGATATTAAAATAATATATAATTGGATGGTATATCATATATACAGAATAATTATCGTGTTATATTTATTATTTACATGAATTAAACATCATTATTATACCCATCCAAATAATAATATATTGAATAATAATTACACCACGACGTGGAGACGGTAAGTCATACGTACGCACATATGTTGACATGTCATTCAAAGGATGGATAGAATACAAAATATCATTGTACCATATTTATAATAAAATAAAAATATAGAGAAGATACTAGAGTTATTATTTTATAATGGAAATAACAAAGGAAGAGGAAGTTCAAGAAGAATGGAACTTGAAAGAGGGTGGTGAAAACATTACCTCTTCTTCGAGTTCTTCCTTTTGATTTGATCAAAAGGGCTCCATAGGTTGGGTTTCTGACTAAAGTAAGGCCTCTAGGATTAAGGGAGGATATTTGAGAGGGTATTTGGGAAGATTTTGGCTGATCCCAAAGGCTTTTAAGGTGTGGAATTGAGAGAAAGAGGAGTTTCGTTTTATAAGAGGGGTGAGGGGCACCTTTGGAAAAGCTAGAAATATTATTTTATAATAAATTCATATTAGGTTTATAATGGCTCCAAAGAGGATTATTTAAAGGTTAAGGTGGGGATAGGTCTAAAACCACTCAAATAATAGGTTTTAGATAGGTTTGGGTCACTTTATTAACCTTATCTTTTAGTTTTAACTCTTAGTTAATTAGTTTGACACTTACCATGTCTCTTTGTATTTTTATATTATATAGTCAATAAACATACTATAAACATACAATAGATCCCAAAGTGATCCATTAATGATACACCTATCATTATATAAGCCTCCTATCCGATCCTTAGATTTTTAGGAATATAATATAAATTAATAATATAATATTTGTTTTAAAAACACTTTTACGTCAATTTTGGAACTATTGGGTATTTTGTTTTTGATAATTTCATAAGAGCATTATTACTTAGAAAAAAAATTATATCACCAGTATTAATATTTCATATTAACCTATAAAATTAGATGAATTCACAAAATGTCTCAACTTACATTTATTTTGATATTTATAATATCAATTATTTTAATATTTCATTAATTAGGTAATTACTGCATCACCATTGTGTAATAAATATATTAAATTATTTAAGGTCTAAAAATTATAAATAAAATACAGTTATGTAGGAAAGCTTTTTAGATTTATAATAAATATTTATAATCTAATTTATCTTATGTATAAGCCTATATTGAAAATGTTTTTGTAATTAAACTTTGATTTTAACTCTTTTGACTCTTCTTTGAATTAAATAATAATAAATATCCAAATCTAATCCAAGTGGTCCTAAATGATAATATTTTATTCCTAAAGTTGTTTTTGGTCGAGATACACTTGTCCAATAGAGTTAGGACATGTCTTAGTGTAATATTAATATCATTTGTACCCTTAATTACCCTATTTACTTTTAACTGTGGTAAATAAAAGTAAAAAGATACTATTCACCAAAAATTAATTTTATCTTGTTGAACCACATTTAACTCCTTGATATTAACCATGTCTCTAGTATTTTCTAAATTCCACTCATAGAAGCGGTAAAATTATGTTTTATGTGAATTTCCAAATTCTCCTAGGAGGTCCGTAATAAACGGTGAAAAGTTCCATAAAATTTTTATATATCTAAAATGATTCTAAACTAACTCTAATGAATTACATTGAACTTATATAGGTATTATGTATAAATTTTGACCTTAATTAAAATAAAATAAAATAAATAATTATTTAAATAAAAATTCGGTTTTAAACCATGACTCCGTGTTTTTCACTATTCATCAAAAATTGAAAGTTTTCAGAAAAATACCAAAATTTCTCCCTATGCTAATTTCGATATTCTGAATCAAAAAATGAAGTCCTTTTTGAAAGATAAAATTTATAAAATTTCAAAAGGTGGGTATTACTATTCATAACGGCTAGTTTGATTTGTTGTGGTGTGTGTTAGAACTCAAAGTTGTGTAAAACACACGCTACTGTATTATTCGAAGAGAAGCGTACCGTCGAATCTTAGGGTGTTACATTCTACCCTCCTTCGAATAATTTTTTCCTAGAAATTTCTAGAATACGACTGCATGAAAAGACTTGGGTGGTTCTTCATTATATGTTCCTTAGGTTCCCACGTTGCTTCTTCCATCTTATGGTTTCTCCACAAAACTTTTACCAGACGAGTCATCCGGTTTCTCATTAATTATTCTCTCGTATCAAGAATCCTGATAGGATCTTTGCAATAAGACAGAATGGGTTCCAGTTATAATTCCTCATAGGTGAGTACATGCGTTGGGTCAAGCATGTATTTTCTCAATAGTGATACGTGGAACACCTCGTGAACTTTGGAGAGACTTGGCGGCATTGCCAATCGGTAAGCTACAACCCCAATTAGTTCTATAATTTTGAAAGGTATGATATACCTGGGACTCAGTTTACCTTTCTTACCGAATCGTATAACTCCTTTCCATGGAGATACCTTCAATAAAACATGATCTCCTGCCTGAAATGCCAAATCCTTCCTTCGATTATTGGCATAGCTCTTTTTCCTACTTTGAGCTGCTTTGATGTTGTTTTGGATTACCTTCACATTTTCCATAATTTCCTCCACCAGTTCAGGGCCTACGAGTTTTATTTCACCAACGTCATCCAAACAGGTTAGTGTGCAGCATCTCTTTCCATACAATGCTTCATATGGTGCCATCTAAATACTTGAATGGAAGCTATTATTATAGGAAAATTCCACCAGAGGTAAAAATTGATCCCACATACCCTGAAAGTCAATTGACTATGATCTCAACATGTCTTCTAAGGTTTGAATAGTCCGTTCTAATTGTCTATCTATTTCAGGGTGGTATGTGTTGGGTCGTAGAGGATGGCAAGAGGGGGGTGAATTGCCTTTTCAAAAATAATTAACAATTTAAAACAATTATCAATGCAGCAGAAATAAAAAAGGCAAGACACAATTTGATAACGAAGTTCGGCTTAATTCCCAATCCTACGTCTCCGCTCCCAACAAGAACCGTTGAGAGATTAATACGTCAGCATTCTTTTTAATGGTTGTAGCAAAAAACCCACTAGCCGTTTTAAGGTAGGCTAGAACACCTTCGTACAGCTTGCTTTTTTATTATGGTTGTAGCAAGAAACCCAATTGAAAGAAAGAATGGAAATGAGAGGTTTGTTTTAATCCAAACCCAATGAAGAAATAAACAAAAATAATACAAACACATGGAAGCCTTGAGCACCAAAAGTGTGAGAGCAGCTGATGGAGAGGGAGCTCAAGCTTCAAGGATGGCAATGGATCACAAGAGGCCTTGGAGATTTGTCTTTAGAGCGTCAAGACATCAAAATATAATTCGGTTGTGTTACCAGAATCCATGGTTTCTTATTTATAGGAGAAATACCCATAAACACTTCAATATGGCCGTTGGAGGTCTTCCGGAGCCGTTGGGGGGTCAAAAGTACAAGTCTGGTCAAAGCCCAACGGCTAGTTTGACTGGGCACACTGGCTGGCCGGTGGTGTCTCACCAGCTGGCTGGTGGTCCACCGGCTGGCCGGTGCTGAGCTCCCAGCTGGCCGGTGGTCCAGACAGAGCAGGCTTTCTGTCTGGGTTCCACCGGCTAGCCGGTGGTCATCCACCGGTTGGCCGGTGGACTCAGAGAGTCCACTATCAGCCTTCTTGGGCCAACTCCTGGGCAACCTTTTTCCTAGCATCAAAACACTTGAAAACAAGTTAGAACACGATGAGAGTGATTGTGATCATTAAAATCCCAGAGAGAGGGGTACAACAGTAGGAAGTGATCAAATGAAGTTCATTATCCAAGGCCTTAGGAAGAATCTTCCAAAATCTTGAAGTAAAATGAGGATCATAATCTGAAACAATTGATAGTGGTATTCCTTGATGTCTCACAACATCATTAATATATAGTCTTCCTAAAGGTTCCAATGGTAGATCTTCTCTTATAGCACGAAAATGTACTAACTTGGTAAGACGATCAACAATAACCCATATTGAATCGTTCGTTCTAGGAGTCTTTATTAACCCCATGACAAGTCCATCATAATATTTTCCCATTTCCACTCCGGTATAGGATGAGGTTGCAGACTCCTCATGGTTGTTGCCTTCCAGATTTCACTTATTGACAAACCATACATCTTGACACAAAATCAGCAGTCTCCCTCTTCATGTTGTCCCACCAAAAATGTCCCTTCAAATATCAATACATTTTGGTGCTACCAGGGTGTATAGTGAAATTGGAACATTGATCATCATTTAACAATTCTCTTTTCAGATCTGGTATATCGAGAACACAAAGTCTCTTCCGAAATTTTAAAATTCACTCTTCATACATAAAGTCTTTCAATCTCCCATCATTCACAGCTTTAATCTTCTTTTGAAATTCTTCATCATCGGTCTAATAACTCTTAATCCTTTCTAGTAAAGATGGTTTTGAAACCATTTGAAAATGCATTGATGTTTCACCTTCCATGGTTATTCCCATGCTATCTTTACTAGATCCATGAAAATTGGATCCCTTTCAATTCTCATATTGATCAAAACTCCATGATCATTTCTGTGTAAAGCATCTTCCACCTTTTTTTCCTTCCCTAGGTGGTATTGTATCATGCAATCATAGTACTTGAGTAATTAAAGCCATCTCCTTTTCCTCATGTTGCATTCTTTTTGTGAGAAAATATACTTCAAACTCTTGTGATCAGTATAAATCTCACATTTTTCACCATAGAGGTAGTGTCTCCATATATTCAAAGAAAAGATCACAGCTGCTAACTCGAGATCATGAGTGGGATAGTTTTGCTCATCAATTTTCAACTGTCGTGATGCATAGGAAATAACCCTATCATTATGCATAAGGACATAACCAATTCCTTTCTTCGATGCATCATTATAAATAACGAACCCATCATTCCCCGATAGTAGCATCAATATAGGAGCATTGACTAATCTTCTTTTCAGTTCCTCAAAAAATTCCTCACACTCTTTTTTCCAAACAAATTTAACCCCTTTACGTGTGAGCTTTGTTAATGGGTTATCCAACCGGGGAAAATTATGGACAAAACATCGATAATAACATGCTAAACCAATAAAACTGCGTTCCTTAGTTGTACTCATCGGTGCAGGCCATTCGTGGATTTCCTTGGTCTTAGAAGGATCAACAAAGATTCCATCTTTAGAGACAATATGGCCAAGAAAAGAAATCTCATGAATCCAGAATTCACACTTTCTAAACTTCCCATATAATTCATGTCTTCTCAGAGTCTTCAGGATAATGCACAAGTGATTTTCATGATCGTCGTAGATTTTGGAGTATACCAAGATATCATCAATAAATACCACCACAAATTCATTGAGATATTCTTTGAAATCTATATTCATTAGATCTATGAATAAAGAGGGTAAATTAGTCAATCCAAAAGGGCATTACTGTAAAATTGTAATGCCCGTACTTGGTTCGAAATGTTGTCTTCAGAATGTCTTCCTTCTTCACACACAACTGATGATATCCATATCGAATGTCAATATTTGAAAAGTATTGATTTCCATGAAGTTGGTCAAATAAATCTTCAATGTGAGGTAGGGGATACTTGTTCTTTGTTGTTATAGCATTGATCTCCCTGTAGTCGATACATAACCTCATAGATCCATCTTTTTTTAACAAAAAGAACAGGGGCTCCCCATGGTGAACCACTAGGGCGAATAAATACCTTATTACTCAATTCCTCTACTTGTTTATTTAGTTCAAATAATTCCACAGTGTCAATTCTATAAGGGGTCTTCAATATAGGCCTTGATCTAGGAATTAAATCAATGGAAAACTCAACTTCTTGTTCTGGAGGATGTCCAGGTAAATCTTCTGGAAACACATCTACATATTCGTTCACAATAGGTACATCCTATATTTGAACATTACTTTCCTTACCCACAGTCATTTCATTTTTTTCCTCCCCAATAATTGAATTTAGTTGAGCTACTCGGGGTGGATCTAGGTAAGAATTGGGTGGTGATGATTCCTCTCTAAAGATAAGGTGTTTATTTTCATCATCATCAAAAATAGTAACCTCCGTTTTCTTACAATAAATTTTTTCATCATGGTCTGAAATAATATCCATACTGAGGATTATATCAAATTCCATCATAGGTATGACGATGAGCGCATCTTATAAAGATCATTTATTTTCTCTAATGGGTAATGATTCTCAAAAATTTGTTGCAATGATACTTCCCTTGGGAGTTTTAACTGACAAATCCATTGTTAAATAAAATTGGAAATATCTAATTTTTCTTATCAAACTGGGAAGATATGAAACAATGTGATGATCTAGAATCAAATAATGTATTTTCTAAATTTTAGGAAACCATTAAATTACCTGCCACCACGTCTTTCAGAGCTTCTACCTCAGCAGCAGTGATAGAATAATCTTGGCCTTGAACCCTTGGCCTTTTCTGAGGTAAGTTCCTCTGACTCTTAAGACATTCATTTTCATAATGTCCCATCTCCCTGCAATTGTAGAATTAGACATCAGTAGCTTCCTTCTTCCCCTTGAAATCATGAGCATGGTGGCCTTTTTCACCACACTTGTAACGGTCTCTCATTCCTTTTAAGAAAATACCAGGGTGTTTCTTCCCACATTTATAGCAGTATGGATATTCAAATTTTCCCTTCTTCCCCTTATTTCCATTCCCATAGTGATCAGAAAATCTCTTCATCTGCTACTTTGCTTTAAATTCATATGACTTAGAGAATTCCTTTTCTGTCTTGATATCACATGAAACAATATATTCGTACAGCGAGAATGTTTTTGAGACTAATGCTCGATGGAGAAATGGTTTTAACCCATCAAATAAATGATCAATATTACCTCTTGGGTTATGTATATAATCTCTAGCATACCTTGATAACCTTGTAATGATAGCCTCATACTTTGTGACATTCTCATCCTCCTTTTTTCTCAGACTCAGAAATTGTCTTTCTATAACTTCTTGATGGTCATGAGGAAAGTATTTTTCTACGAAATGTTCTTTGAACTCCCTCCATTCCATATTTGATACTTCATAATCTTCCTTTGTGTTTTTTTATCAATGACCACCATTTATCAGCATCTCCAGTGAGGGGATAAACTGTCATGATAACTTTTTCCCTTTCACTACTCCCCAAAACCTGAAATATTTTTTCTAGGGAATTTATCCATTAGTCAGCTACTAAGGGATTTGTACTCCCATTGAACGTTGGCAGTTTTTGGCTTATGAAAATATCTAGCATTGATCCTCCACGCTGTGGATCAGGGTGCTCCATACGGGTAAGGTTATTATTCATAACCTGAGTGAGTTTTCCAAGTACAGTGATTAGCTGATCCGCACTAGTTGCATCACCAGCTCCACTATAATTATCTTGAGTTGGAGGGTAATACCTAAATGGAGTGCATGCATTGATATGGTTTCCATTTCTTCCACTAGGCCCATTTCTAAACAATGTAATAAACTGGATCAGTTTATGAATCAAAATACATAATTCCATACATGTAAAACACTTAACATAAATTGAACTATTAATGGATATAATCCATAATCATAAAAAAAATTCATTGAAGAATTATATACTCATAAACCCTTCATAATGATTTGTAAAGAAAATGATAATTATCCTAAGCATATCCCTTGGGAGTGTCGTAACCAAGAGTGCAGCAAGGCCCGTTGTCATGCACCAGTACCCATTTGATTCTAACTCAAAGCGGTGTCTTTGGGTTTTACCCCTAGGTACATCTGTGCCAGAGCCACCTCTACCTGCTCATATCCAGATAGGGATGTATTTCTTGGAAAACTCACAAAATCTCTACAATACCAAAATTCTAGGATGTTCTTCTATACTAATCCTCAAAGTCTATCTTCGGGCTATGTGCTCTAATTAGATTTTATCTAAATCTAGCTTCCGTGGTTTTTACTAAACTTCCTCTGATACCAACTGTAACGCCTCGACCCTAGATACCCAGAATCGGTGTGTTATTACATAACATTGGAATGATCACAATAGATCAAGTCTCAAACTACCTATTAGTTTAGTGTCCTTGGAATCACTAGATACATTCATAAATTTTACTTTACATCATAAAGTGAAAACTACTACAACAAGATCTTGTCTTCATATCCCCTCATACTATCCCTTCAGGTCATTCATAAATTACTTATTCATATCCTGGAAAAAATAAAACATTGAAATGGGTGAGCTCAGATGCTCAGTAAGGATAACAATATAGCAGAAACTTTCATAAATAAGCATAAACAATTAAGGCAATGTATAACTAAAACAAAATCCTTTTAAACTTGAACTTCAACATAATATGGAAAAGATAAAATGAAATAATTCCATTTACTTATTCACATGGATATTCTACTAGTCGAGTAATCACATGAAATATCAATAACCACTTTCATAATGATGGAATGCATAATGCCAGATAATCATAACCACATTGCCAAGGCCTTGTGCCAAGACTACAAATAAGATTTTGTCAATGCCTTGTTCCAAGACACTAGTTTGTCTCATGAGACCTACTGATGCATCAAGGAGCTATAGTGGGCTCCACCCGTCACTTATTAAGTCCAATTCATTCTTCATATGAACATGTTTAAACATAACATAAACATTCGTATTACAAATAGCATAAGAAATATCAATAATTTATACATAAACCATGAATGGTATAAAAATAACACATACATAGTGAAACATATCACAAAACCTTCAATATAATATGGAAGTTTTGTATCATAATAAATCACATTCAAATAAAGGATGTTGATATAGATGAAATCAAAACTATTTGAGAGAAATATCTCTTTTTTTAACTCATTTAAAAGATAAATAATTATAAAATAAAACATTTACTTTGAAAATATTCTTATAATCTTTTAAGGGAATCTTCGACGATTTTATAATGGTTGAAAATAGCAGCACCCACAGTATAAGTTAAAAAATATATTCTTACCTTAATTCTATCGAAAAGGTTAAAAAGGACCATGTTTCAAAAACGACAAAAAGATTCCTTTATAAATTTCTCATAAAAAGTAAAAAAGGGTATAAATTACTTTAACCCATGGTCTTTAAAATATTTAGAATGATTTGAAATAAATTTTTAAGAAACATGGATGTGGATGATAAAGAGGACCCAGTATATAATGACGTATAAACAACCTCAGATAATGAAGAGATTGTGAAATAAACCCTTACCTTGTAATTTTCCTTTGTTGATGGTATGTTAAAATCCTGGATAATAGTTAAAACATTGTTATTAAATTATATAAGAACCATATACATAATTTTGATATCATATATGATCTTCTAATAATGCATTGTTAATAATATTTTAGTATTATCGTCATTTCGGGTGTAAACTTACTTGTTTTCTTTTATATGTTTTGTTACATAAGTCGTGTTTATTATGGATAGTTTTTATGTTATTCATATCTAGAATGATATAATGTTCTTAAATATTAATTTTAATCATCAAATGAGAATTAGTCTTGAATGGATACGATGGGGAATGAATCTCATCACGTTCGTGGAGACGGTAGTCCGTACGTACGCAAGAGCGACAATATCATTCTTTTGAGATTAAAATAATATATAATTGGATGTTATATCATATATACAGAATCATTATCATGTTATATTTATTATTTACATAAATTACACGTCATTATTATACCCATCCAAATAATAATATATTGAATAACAATTACACCACGACGTGTAGACGGTAAGCCGTACGTACGCACGTATGGTGACATGTCATTCAAAGGATGGATAGAATACTGAATATGGTTGTACCATATTTATAATAACATTGCAGTATATATAAGATACTGTAGTTATTATTTTAGAATGTAAATAACAAAGAAAGAAGAAGTTGAAGAAGAAAGGAACTTGAAAGAGGGTGGTGAAAACATTACCTCTTCTTCGAGTTCTTCCTTTTGATTTGATCAAAATGGCTCCTTAGGATGGCTTTATGACTAAAGGAAGGCCTCTAAGATAAAGGGAGGATATTTTAGAGGGTATTTGGGTAGATTTTGGCCGATCCCAAAGGCTTTGAAGGTGTGAAAATGAGAGAAGGAGGAGTGCCCTTTTATAAGAGGGCTGAGGGGAACCTTTTGAAAAGCTAGAAATATTATTTTATAAAAAATTAATATTCAGTTTCTAATGGCTCCAAAATGGATTATTTAAAGGTTAATGTGGGTATAGGTCGAAAATAACTCAACCAATTGGTTTTAGACAGGTTTGGGTCACTTTATTAACCTTATCTTTTAGTTTTAACTCTTATTTAATTAGTTTGACACTTACCAAGTCTCTTTGTATTTTTGAATTATATATTCAATAAACATACTATAAAATTCCAAGCGACCCCCAGGTGGTCCATTAATTATACACATATAATTATATAAGTTTCTTGGTCAAACCATAGATTTTTAGGAATAGAATATAAATTAATAATATAATATTTGTTTTAAAAACTCTATTTTGTCAATTTTGGAAGTATTGGGTATTTTGTTTTTGATAATTTTATAACAGCGTTATTACGTCGAAAAAAATTTATATAACCAATATTAATATGTCATATTAACCGAGAAAATTAGTGTAATTCATAAAAAGTCTCAAATTACATTTATTTTGATATTTATAATATCAATTATTTTCATATTTCATTAATTAGGTAATTACTGCATCACCATTGTGTCATAAATAAATTAAATTATTTAATGTCTAAAAATTATAAATAAAATACCATTATGTATGAAATCTGTTTATATTTCTAATTAATATTTATAATCTAATTTATCTTATGTATAACCCTGTATTAAAAATGATTTAGTAATTAAACTTTGATTTTAACTCTTTTAACTCTTCTTTGAATTAAATAGTAATAAAAATCCTAATCTAAGACAAGTGGACCTAAATGATAATATTTTATTCCTAAGGTTGTTTTTGGTCGAGATATACTTGTCCAATAGAATTAGGACATGTGTTAGGGAAATATTAATATCATTTTTACCCTTAATTACCATATTTACTTTTAATCGTGGTAAATAAAAGTAAAAAGTTACTATTCACCAAAAAATATTTTTATCTTATTGAACCACATTTTACTTCTTGATATTAACTATGTCTATCATATTTTCTAAATTCCACTCATAGAAGTGGTAAAATTAAGTTTTATGTGAATTTCCAAATTCTCCTAGGTGGTGGGTAAAAGACGGTGAAAAGTTCCATAAAATTTTTACATATCTAAAATGATTATAAACTAACTCCAATGAATAAAATTGAACTTATATAGGTATTATGTATCCATTTTGATCATAATTAAATTTAAATAAAATAAATACTTTTTTTAATAAAAATTCGATCTTAAACCATGACTCAGTGTTTTTCACTATTCATCAAAAATTGATTGTTTTCAGAAAAATACCAAAAGTTCTCCCTAGGCTAATGTTGATATTCCAAATCCAAAAATGAAGTAAATTTTGAAAGATAAAATTTATAAAATTTCATAAAGTGGGTATTACTATTCATAACGGCTAGTTTCATTGGTTGTGGTGTGTGTTAGAACTCGAAGTTGCGTACAACACACGCTACTTTATTATTCAAAGAGAAGCGTACCGTGGAACCGTGGTGTGTTACACTAACTAATGAAAAAGAATATAAATCCCTTATTATCACTATATAATTTGTGACATACCTTTGATTTTTAAATCTAATATAGCCTATTGATTGTTTTATATTATAGGAATCCATTTTCTTATTCTTTATACAGTAAGTGAAATAGAATAATTGGTCTTCACTGAAGAAGCCTTTTTCTATACTTCTTATCACATCAAAAAGATTAGGATGACATCATTTGATTTTTCTAGGTTGAATAACATGGATTTTACCTTTTGGTTTTAGATAAATGAGTACAATTTCCTCAACCATATTATTATTTTATTGATAATAATTTATTTCTTTTTCTTTATGTAGGATGATAACCTCGTACATTGAGGATGTAGTCATCCTAATTAAAGGTGAACCTTATAAAATTACTGTTAAGTCTTTTTGGTTTACTATTATTTGTGAATTCAATATAATTACAGGTGGATACATAAAAAGATACATTCACTATATAAAACAAATAGCCATAACAAAGAGATAAGAGTTTAATGTTGTAAAAATCCTCTTACACTATTTCATCCCATCCTCTATGTGTGGAAATCCCTAATGTTATATCTACAATTAAAATAGGAGCCAATGTTTCATACCTCTGATTGGATTCTTATTTGAATATTTTTGATTATATGATATATCACTTATATATTGATAATAGAGTGAAATAATGGAGAATTTTTATCTACTATTTGTTATAACATTATCTCAGATAATAATTTTTGGAATAGAGGTATGAATGAATTAATAAATATTAAGAAATCATCCCCTTTCTATGAATATGATGTTGAATCAGTTCCCCAATGAATTATTTCATAGAAAGAAAATCCATTCATGTGAGTTTAATATCTTTTGTATCAATATAATAGAAAATATATGGAAAACAATTCTACTTAAAATGTTAGTGAAGAGGTATTACATATTTTTTTGTAAATTTCCAATAGATTAACCATGAAAAATTTGTGAATATCAATCTTGAGACAATGACAACTTCATAGTTTTGAGGGAGACCATGAAAGAAGAAATCATTCATCAAGAAGTAGAATTTTTGAAAAGAGAGAGTGAATTGGAATAAAGGGTGATGGTATGTGTATATCCCACCAAAGAATGTAAACTCAAAAATGATATGACCAAGAAGCTTGATTATGTTCACTCCATAGTTAGGGAGAATTTTTTTATGAAATACTGAATAATGATACAATCATTCAAAAGAATGAAGAAAAGTCTAATGAATTTGAAGAAAATTATAAGAACATCATTATTGTGAATAATTCTCAACATGATCTCTACAAAAATAATATCAAGGATATTAATACAATAATATAAGGGAAGGAAAAATTGCATCATAAATAAGCTGTAATGGTGTATGAAAAATGTGAAGAAAAAAATTTCTTATTAGAGGATGATAAATTCATCCTAAAAAATATATGTCCTGAACATGTATTCAAATGAGAAATGTCTGAAAATGTTCCTGAGGAGTATTCACAACAAGATAAAAGTTAATCTGTTACTACATGTTCTACAACCAAAAAATCATATGAGGATTATTGTCCAAAAATAACTATATCTAGAGAAAATAATATATTCAATTAATCTATTTTTTAATATAATTTTTTCCCAAAAATCGTGGTACAATTCACCTATGATAATAATGTTTGTGATATTTCTTGATATATGGTTAGTGGAGGATCAAATTCAAACAATTCTCAAAAGTGGAGGAAGAAAGGTGATGAATTCCATACCTCTAAATCTATAGTGAAGAAAAATATTCATAGATGGAACTATTAACCTAATGTATCTTAGAAGAAGAATAGAACTGATAAAATAACTAACTTGATAATTTATATAGAATATTTTTTCAAATAAGAGATCAAGATTTATTTTTTAACATAGTTTCTATGAAAGATTCAGACATAGTGTGTTTGAGAAATGGTTTCATGTATCAATGTATAATAATAAAAGGAATAGTACATCAAGGGGGAGTAAATAAAATAAGAATAAAAGGTCATAGATAAATGGAAATATTCAGACTCTTACAGACATATTTTAAAGATACATGAATATCTATGGAATTTCCAATGTTAGTGGTCACAGTAAAGAGGAATAAATGTATAACAATTCAAGAATTCCACTAAAAATGAAATAAAATTACCATAGAATATAAATAATATAGATAAATCTACCTTGGTAATGAATAAGAATAAAAACATTATATGGATTATTCCCATGATTATTATAATGAAGAAAAGAAAGTAAAAATTTGTTGAATATCAAAAAAAGAATGGTTCATAAAACAATCCCACGAGTTGAAAATTATTTCTACACTAAATATAATATGATGATTATTTTATGGAATAAGATGCTACACCATGGATGATTAAAATAAGTCCAAAAATATTACAATGAATGATAGTATATATATGAAATAATGTGGGATACTAGTCAAATGAAAAATAAAAGAATAGGAGTGGAAAATATGAAACCTAAGAATCCAAGGGTTTTAACTAGAATCCATTGCATATTCCAAATTAAATACATCAAAGTATCCCAATTATTATAGATATAGCAAGGAATATGTAGGTATAGTTGGAGAAATTATATTCTATAGATAAGTAGAAAACTTAAAATGAAGACATAAAATTTCATGAGTGGTTATTAACAATTTATATCCATAAAATCTCAAAAGTACAATATAGAAGGACTAAAATGGATGGAAATATCAAAGGTTATTGTTTTAAATTAACCTTATCTCAATATGATATATGAAATATGAATAAAGAGTAACTAAGTGACTAATGTTCCTTAATGGCCTTTCTGAAAATTTATATTCTACAAAAATTTGATTAAAAAACTGACTACATGCTTCTCAAAGAATCCTTGAAATCAATAAATGTTAGCATAACGAGTTCACCCTCACATGGAGTAGAAAATGAAGGAATTTTATGGTTGAGAAAAAATTATTAGCCTATTTATTCTCAGTAAAATTTAAATAATATCCACATTATTGTCATATACTTTTTTCTTGTTCATTATTTGTATGTAATTGACAGTGATTTGTATACTCGGGAGGATAACTGGGTTGAAAATTATATGTCTTTATCTTCTTGAAAAAATATTCATTCCAAACTCTGTTGATGTGGCCATCATGGTTTGATCTATTTGTTAATATATTGAACACTATATATTGCAAATGATTAGAGATCAACCATGATAATGATGATCAAGCTTTTATAGGTGGTCAATAAATTGGAATTACCACCCTATATGTGATCACTATGATTAATATTCACATAAATTATCTTTCATATGAAAAATTAATGATAAGATCCATCTTGATGAAGTTAATATGTAGATCATTACATATTGGAGAGTATCCAAGGATTATCCAAGATCCATATATATCATGAAAAATATTATATATATAAAAGGGAAATTTTTAGAAATTCATTTGTAAGAAAACTATTCTTAATCTCCCTTCCAAAATTCAAAAAAAAAGATATGTTTTTAAGCAGGAGATTTTGAATAAATCAATGAAACTAAAAATAGGAATCTTATATATATTACAAGAATAAATTTTTGAACATAAAATTCCATGTATACTTTAATTATTTTAAATTGTGTGTTGAGATGAGTGAATGAATTTTAATTTTAAATTTTCATTAGAATATCTTTAAAGAAAGTGGTATCAAACAATTTCCACACATATTGTATCAATTGGTATCATATAATTAAAATCAATCAGGAGATAACATAAAAGTATCTAAATAATTAATAGTCATTTTATATTTGTTGGTCTCATATTCTAAATTAGAATTGATAGAATTAATGTATAAATTAGAGCTTATTATTTTTTATACCCAGATATCCCATGTATATGTAGATTATAATAATTGATAGAATATTTCATAAGAAATTAATGATACCATCATCTCTCAGGTACATTTTATTTTTTATAAATAAATGGGATAAAAGTAATTAAAATTTTTAAGGAGAAATGAGGAGATAAAAAATTATTTTCAATTGGATAATCATATTAAATTAAAATTATATATTTTTATTAAAAAAATGAAAAGGGGATAGAGAAGATCATAATTTTTTTTCTGTGGTATTTTTTTCATTGAGTGTGGTAATATATCTTGAAGAAGAGTAAAAGCTTGTAAAAAGATATTTGAATTACCTAAGAAAATTAATGATCAAATTTTGAGTATTACATCAAGAAGAATGGATGTTATTGACGATTTGAAGGAAACTAATCCATGATAAGTTCATAGGTTATATCAATGTTTTTGACATAGTGGTTATATTGTAAGTATTTTTATGGATTCATTTGATTTCATTGGATTTCAGGCTAGAAAAATTGTCCATTTAACTGTGAGTATTGAAAAACTAGTCCTCATTGATTGAAGAACATGTGATAATGTGCTTCACATTGTTTAAGAAATAACATGTTTCTTAATGTTAAATATTTAATAAGTTATAATATAATGAAAATATTTATATGTGTAATTAGAAGTGAATGATTTTTTGAAGGCCCTAAAAATAGTAATTTTCATGATGAAATTTTGAAATCCATTCAAAAAGGTAAAAATGAAAATTTTTATTTTCATTAGGGAATTGGAAGGCCATGATGATATAAAATAATATGTTTTTATTTTTCTAGAGAAATTTTTTAAGAAGAATCTTACTTTTTTGGAAAATATACAATTAGTATTTACTAAGTGGTTGAATATAATTTAGGAAAAAAATTGGCCAACTAAAGCCACTCACATGGGATAGATCAAATAGATATTGGAGTTATCTATCAACCACATTGGAACCTGACTAAGAATGGGTAAAAAGGGAATAATCAACAGACAAACATAGTACCTGGGAAGAGCATATTGGAGGAGAGTGGTGGTGCCAACTTGTGAGTTTCCACAGCAGTGGAGGAGTTGGGATGGTTCAGTGCCAGTGGTGGTTCAAACACATACCTTGGAACTTTCTTATATAAAGATACCAATACAAATTTTATTACATAGTGTCATATGTAAAAGTGAAAATTTTATGTGGGATATATAAGAAAGAATTATTTCTCATGAATTTTAAAAATTATGATATAATCTGATCGGTCTGATCAATTTTATCATGGAAGTTAGAAAAAATATGTTATTATATTCATCCTTTCAATGTGGATTGATTACATCCAACATTAGAGTCAAATTATCATGATTTTAACCATCCCCTAGTGATCATACTAAAGGAATAAAATGTTCTTGATTTCCTTACCACCATTCTGCAACATCATCATCATTCATGAATTCCATCATTTAGAGAATATAATCCATACAAGATAAAAATGAATAAATAATCATTCATTATATTAAATAATAATGTTTTTAGCCTATGAATTCATTTGATTATAGTGTGACTATTGATTTTATACAGATGGTTTTTTCCCACAAAATATGAAGTATATATTTTATAAGAATGGAATCCATGAATATTCATAACCTCAGTAGATAAAAATGAAATCCATGGTTATATTAAAATCATTTGTGACTAATATTTTTATCGAACATGAAATTTTAATCTAAAATAGAATAAATATAGGATCTACTAAAATAGAACATGTCTATAAATGGAGATGTTTTGAAGATGAGAGAAGTTTCAAAAACATATTTTGATCACTTGTTTTTTAATGAAAATTTTGAGAATATAGAGGGCCTTCATACATCCTTCTATGAAAAGAAGAGGTAACACATGAAAATATTTCTTTCAAAGAAAAATATCTTTGATCCATTATTATATGTTGTGTGGTTCCACATAAAACCTATTTTCATGAAGAAGAACTAAATTTCTGCTATATAAAATTGATCCTATGATCATTACTAGGATTTTGAAAAATAAAATATTTATATCTCTTGATTATTTTTAAGCACTCCTGAATTTATTTGATATCTCATTAACATATTTTTGTATGAAGACAAAAATGGTTAAGAAGATCTATGTACATAAACATAAGTGTAGAAAGAGATTCTAGTAAAAATTATATTGAACAATATGAAACAAAATAATAATAATAATAAGTATCTATGCTCTCCAAAAAAGGGAAGATCCACGTACATTATTTCATATGAAGAAACATGAGAAGATAAGAAGTGAAGAATTCAAAAAGAAGATGCTGAACATTTGAGCCTTTGTGTGTTTCCATAATAAGTCAACTTTGGGGTTGATATACTCCATGTAAGATATAAATTATAGATGTAATATATGTGGTATTGATTATAGGCATGTCACCAAGATATCATTACAAAAATTTGGGTAACTGACTAATAATTGAATATCTCATACTACCTATTGATAATCAATTTTAGAAAAGTAATTTTATTCTGAAACTGTATCTACTAAATATCAATTTGGGTCAGTGAATAAATTATAGATTATCATTCCTAAATTTTGTTCATATTATTCTGACTGAAGAAGATGAAGTGGCATCTCTCAAAACTTTTGAATAATTTGTATCATACCATTTATTGCTAAATATAATAAAACCTATTGATTTTTTTATATTCAAGGTAGCAATATGATTTATGAATATAGATGTTGTGAATCAAAATAATTAGAGTCTACTGGGGAAGTATTGTTCTACACTAATGATCAGATCAATATGATCTTGAAAATGTCCGGTATTTTGTAATATATTGAATATATTTCATTGTACCTAGTTGGTTCCAAAAAGGAAAGTTCAAATTCATCTACTTTTTTATCTTTTCATGATAATACAATATAATTTTATTTCATGTGGGGTAATAACAACTGTATCCTGAGGATGTATTCATCTACACTTGAGGAGAACCTTTTATAAATCATGGTGTTATTTGTTCTTTACTATTATATGTGAATTCTTATTAATTACAGTTTAATAAATAAATATACTCATTTACTAAATAAGTGGTAGAGGTATAAGAAATGTTTAAAATTTTAATAAGGTAAAAAATAATTCTACACATATTCACCCACTTGCTCTCATTGTTGTCTTACCTAAAGTGATATTAATGCATATATCAAATTATTACACAGATTAATGTTCAAGGAAATAAAAACATAGATACATAGCACAATTTATCAATTAAAACCATTGTATAATATTTTAATATATATAATAAATACTTATATACTATGAAATTATTTTCTCTTAATCCAAGATTCAATGAAGATATATGAATTGTACATTGTATGACACCAATGATATGATAGATAAATCTCATATAGTGGTTGTTATGTAACATATAGATCGTAGAGTCATGTCCCCTGATAGTGTAAATTGAGTTATGCATCAATTCCCCTTTTCATTCACAAGATGATGATCTAATAAAATCACAGTGTTCAGTTTACAAGAATATTACCATCATGTAAAATTATGCTAGAGACACAACGTAGTTTTGTATTCATATAAGGATTTTGTTTTTTGGAAAACTAAAAAACACAATGAATTACCAAAATTTTATGATTTTTTATGGTTATGGAATAGTTTGATCATTCTAAAAACTTTGAAATGGGGTATAATAAGAGGGAGTATGTAAACAATCATTCGTAATAATTCAATTTTACTTTAGTTTTTTTCTTATAAAATATTATTTTTTCCATATTTTAATTTTTTTGGATTATAAAATATTATATCTATATTTTTCATTTAGAGAATCAATGATGGATCCACATTTTGAGGGGAAATAAGTGTTCATGACTAGAATGTTGATGTCGATCCAACTGGATGTGTTCCACCAAATAAATTTTGTCATAATTTTTTTTACTATTATTTCATTCAACTATAATTTTGAAATATATTATATTCCATTATTTTCATCTTTTTATCCAACTAGAGGAATAATTGACTCGAAATTTATCATGGTCAAAACTACATGGGAAGTCAGTTCCTCCATATTCAATGAATCGTCCATGAAAGGAATTTTTTTAATAATGATTCAATCATGACTCATAAAAAGCATAATGTAATATGGTGAAATATTTATTATGGATATGAAAGATATAGGTAAGAATTTCCATATAATACCTCATTCTAATACTCTTCAATTAAGATAAACCAAGATGCATGGACACATAGTATATTGATTCTGGATTGTTTTCCAGAAACAATAATTTTCTATAATGATTCTACCATAACAACTTCCATACCTAGGCAAATAAGATGAAATTTTAAATTAGATATGAAAAAATCGAGGAAAAACATTTCTAAAGCCATGTTATCTTTATAAACATAATTAATTATTGAAAATTTTATAATCATTCATAGGATAGAATTGAATTAAATTCTTAATTAATGGATTAGAATTAATTTTATTAATGTAATACACATATATTCTTAATAAATTACTTATTTTCAAATAAAATATAAAATATAAAATTATATTAAAAATAATACAGTTTTATGAGTAAATGTAAGATTATTTATTGATTGAAAAAACAATAAAATATATTTAAAAGGAATCAGTTGTTACATTCTCTCTCCACCACCCACATCAATTAAATTTAATCCTAAAAATTTTAATTTATGAGATTCATTTACTTACTAATTATGAATAAATATAACATATATATCTCATTAGTTTTGATTAATTTGGTTTTTAATATATAAAAGTTATAAAAATAATTTCAGTCGAAAATATAATAATTTTCTAATGGATATTTTTTTAGAAAAATTATATGCTAATTCATAAATCCAATACACAAAAAAACATAAAAGGTTTATGGAAATCAAATAATATATCACATGGTTCCTCTAAGATCTATATTACTCTAATTATCAGAATTGCATTAATTAATAATTACAAAAAATCTCAAAATAACATTGTTAATTATTAAATTATCCTTAATATAAAAATCAAAAAATATGTCTCAACTTTTATTTCTCATCACATTATAAAGAAATGAATAAATTTAAAGGGTCTTGACCCATTGTTAAGATACTAAGTGATTTTTTATTCCACTGATGGATGTAAGTTATTTTCACATCATGGGTTCTATTATGAATGAATCCTATCATGGATTAATAGTTTGTTCCATGTGAGAAAGTTTATTAGCTATAACCTAGGTAACTCGATTAATATAGTCATAGTCTACTCTGATACAAAAATAGTCTCATTTACTTAATATTTAGTGGAATAAATACATTGATTTGGAGTATTGACATAGTTGTGCCTAATATTATTCACCATTTTTAGACAATGTTATATACTCAATTAGTTCATAAACAACACTTGGATTTTCATTTATAAAAATATTTATAGAATATCCTAAGGGTATATCCCATGGTTCATGCTTTATAACTATTTTCTTATAAATAATGTTCCTAATGTTTCAATTAAACTATCTTTTGATACCAATTGTAACAACCCCAAATCTAGTACCCGAGAGATGGTAACCATTTAAAAATCTAAAAATATGGAGGATCCAATAGTTTAAAATCCGCATGAAAACTAATTACATAACATAGTTTTACATTAAGTGGTAAAAATAAGAATACATCATCTCAAAACATGAAAAGGAATGTATTATCCTTATTAACCTTTGATCATATATATTATACTTATTGGTTTCAATTGAAAAATTAAAAGGATATAATGGGGTAACCTTAAAGGATTAGTAAGGGGAAGTGTATAGTTTAAGGAATTATAAATAATAACTTATCACATGAATTAATAAATTGAGTTATACCATAACAAATGAAATTGAGAGAATAAATAAATCCATGGACAATACAAAAATAAAAAAATCGAGATAAAAAGAAATGATCATATATTGATTAGAATGTATATTATCAAACATCATAAATATATCACCAGGACCATGTGCTAATAAATTTTATATAATAAGTAAGGACTCTCCCATTTACTGTTCATTATTGTCTCATGAGAAATACCAGTGCGTTGAGGGGCTATATAATTTTAGGGCTTACTGGTCACATAAAAATCCAAATTATTACATCATATATAAAATGGTTAAATAGATTAATGTTCATGGAAGGAACAATGTAGATACTTATCACAATTTCTTAATGGGGAATATCATACAATATTTTCCCATATAATGGAAATAATTTTGCGATATGGAATAAATTTCCCACAATCCAAGAATCAATAATGATATTTGAATTTAACATAGTTGGAGTCCAATTTAAATACAAGTCAATCCTATATAATGGTATATAAGTAGAATATATATCATCCATGTATATCACTCATGAGTATCAGACCAGGTATGTAGCAATTCTCATCTTCAAGAACTAGGTGACAATCGAGTCAAGGTCAAATTTTTCCATTTAGGGTTATTACTCATGGGTAAAACTATTTGAGATCCCCAACCATATGTAGCACCAGACATGGATACCTTTTCTTGAAAACCACACATACATTATGTCACCAAAATTTTAGTATTTTTTTGGGGGATATATGATAGTTCGATAAATATATGACTTATAAAAGTCTACAATGAGAGGGGTTATGTAATCACTCATTTTCAATAATTCAAATGGATGGTAATGACATGGAATTGAAGGGATTTAGATATAATAAAAGGACATTTAAAATAAAATAAAATATAATAATTTCAATTTAATATTGAAGGGGGTACTGGGAAAAATTTTACCTCTCTTGATCTTCTTAGCGAGAGATGAACCTTTCGACCAACAAAAGATCGTCAAATTTGAGGAGGGATAAATTGAATAATATCATTAGGTGATATATAATGAGATAACATAAAATTGGATGTGGGAGAATAAGAAAAATTGTGATCGGAATTAAAACATGAGAAGGTTGGTGTTAAGGGTTTAAATAATGATTACTTTTCCATTAATGCCAAATAATTTTTGGTGACATTAATTACAACATTTTTCTTACAATTAATGATTTCAAGGATGTTAAGGATCAAAAAATACGTCAATCACCCATTTAAATTTATGCTATTTTTTTAAATACTTAATGTTTATGTAAAATTATTAATAAATATTAAAACCTGATCATATCATTATTAAATCATAAGATTTATTCCATTTAATGAAAACTATATTTTCATTTTTTACCCCAAAAATAATCCTTTTCATAAATATTAAAAAAAATCATCCAATATTAATTTTTATGTGCCCAGTCCATAAATGATATATATATTTTGAAACTAATTTTCTATATATTATTCTTTATCAATTTAATTTAAAATCCTTATTTGTTGAAAATTAATAATTTTTATGACATTATGTGTTTTCTAAGAGTTAGAAAAAATACGTAGGGTTTAATTAATTTATACAATCATATAAAAGTTTTTTATTTTAGAATGTATATTTTATTATAATATATTACTAAAAATAAAAAAATATTATTATTTTAAATTAGATTTCTTTTCTGGGACATTCTTACATATATATATTAAATTAATATTTTTAAAAATATAATATAAATATTTGTGTTGGTTTGTTTTAACATTTTTCCAATTTCATATAAATATATAATTATACATATATATAAATATTAGTTATATATATATATACAAAAAAGTACTTAAATATATATTTATTAAATACCCTTTTATAACTGATTATTTAATAAACATATTCTAAAATTTTATAATCTCCCAACTTGTGTTCTCTGGTATTATTTTATCATAATTTTTATTTAGTACATGAATGTTAAAATTGACTAGAAACTATATTTTTCCCCTTTCAATTTAGCATTATTTTTTTCATCTAAAATATTTTTTCAATTATGTTTTAAGTTTTATTTGGGTTATACAATAATATATCTATAAAAATAATTTAGATAACAAAATATAGATGTGTATTTTGATGGCCGATAAGTTCCCATAAAGTCAATGCTAATTTGGATCTAAATTAATGGGTCCCATAGAAGAAATTTGGTCATAATTTTTTGGAATATTCTTGAATTAGAATAAACTTTTTAAAAATGTTATATAATATTTTTTGGATCATTTATTATAACAATAGGAACAAATTATTTGAAGATTATCATGGTCAAATATGTGTATCAATTCAATGCCTCCATATTCAATTAATATGCATATCTAGAAATATTTTCATCAATGATTCAACCATTACTCCTATTACACAGCATGTATGAGAATGAAATTTTTATTTTGGCCAGAAAACTCATAGTTTATAATTTACAAAAAAATCACATTAAATATTCATTTATTAAGGTTTTATAAAATTTATTGATATTTGGTATATTTTATCTTAACCTTCTGTCTATACAGAATTATTTTCAGAAGTGATTTGGAAATAAATTATTCAATAAATAGCCAAATTAGATGATATTTTGAGAGAGAAATGATAATTCATGGGAGAAAAAATTTCCTAGAGAAAACATTTCTAGATTTAACAAATGAATTTTCCAAAAAGAAATAATCATTAAAATGATAGAATTAATGAAAATAATATATTAATGGATAAGAATTAATTTCATTAATGTATTAATAATATATCTTTAATAAATTAATTAGTCTCTAATAAAATAAATACCAAATACAATATAAACTTTTAACATAAATAATATAGTTTTATGTGTAAAATTTACATTATTTCATGAATGAAATGCATTAAAATTTATTTTAATTACTTAGGTTTTCACAATAAACTATTCAACTAATAGAACATCTAATAAATTTTTTTCAACATATAATTTCAAATATAGAATAGATAAGGAATTTTTACCAAATATTTCAAAAAATCTCTTGGAGATAAAAATAGGATGTGTATCTGTTCATGTGGAAACAGATACATGTTATCTATCTAGAAATTTTTTATGTAGCCACCAAGAAGATATGTGTAAATGAGTAATTTTTCATGAAGTGGAAATATATATTATATGGTTTAGAGATGGAAAAATTATAAAAGGATTTGAAGTGTCCTTGAACACTGACACCAAGAATATGTTGGAAAATATAAAATGTTAGAGTGATTTTATTAAAGATGTGATCTAATAAATCAGGATGAAAATGGAAAAAATTGATTTGAAAGAGAACATTATTTCCTTCAACACTAAACATTAAGAAAGAAGGTATTCCTATATTATATATGAGGACATATTTAAGAATTTAGATTCCAAAAAAACAATATTACGATGGAATTAAGGAACATGAAGAGAGAATTAACACCTCAAATGAAATGATGAAGAACCCCCAAAAGGTTGTCTAAACATATATTGCCTGATATAATGAAGATTATAAATGTAGATATAAAAATGGAATTCTAGGATAAAAATATAGAAATAAATCATATCTATAAACTTTATATAAAATAATATATCATAGAATATTTGGAAGAATATTGTTCCAAAATATGGTAGATATAAATAGATACTTTTTAAAAATATTGGGGAATTACATGGGAATGTGCATTGATTCCCAAAGACCCAAATATGTGAGGAAATATACTAAAAAACATCACAACTGAGTGGTGTTTCACTCTAGGTATGATTAAATTCGTAAATGTACTTTTCTATAACCATATGAATATAGAAATAAATTGAATTATAATTAGAAACAAGTAATACTTTAGGAAATCCTTTATACCTGATACATATATGGATGGGGAATATTTAGAAAAGAAAGATGTTGTGATGGAAAACTGCTTCAAGTATTTATGAGAATAAACTAATGCACAAAAATGGGGTTAATCAGACACTTTAGTCAGTGTACTCACAATATACCTCTCAAAAAGAGAGAAGAAATGTATTAAGGAAGAATGAAGCTTCTACCACTATGAAAACAAGTAGAATTATTTTCCAATTGACAAGGAAAACTGATGGAATATTTTAGGACCAGGAAACAATGGTAGAAAAGTGTATAAGTGTGATTTCTCTCACATTTAAGATAAATCCTTATCTATGGATAGAAATTATCTCAATATAAGATTATCTAGAAGAAACATAATTCAATTAGGTCATGTAATTTATCTTTTTAAAATTGAAAATGGGAGAAGGAAATCTAGAAAAAAGAGGGTTGGTTCATCAATTCTAGTCCCATTCATTTGGTTGATAAAATATAACTTACCAATTTTCACATGATTTAAATAATTTTTAATTATTTATGAAGTATTTTAGTACTATTGGCTTAATAAGATACCTGAGGTCCATGTTCTAGAGAAGAACATGTTTTGGAGAAGAAATCTAGATTGTTCCAAACCTAAATAGTTCATAAAAAAAGTGAAATCCAATATTATTTTCAGGAAATTAGTGTTATCAATCCTAAATAATAAATTATGGTTGAACCATTATCATATGTATGTATCAAGCATCAAGTTATAACTGATCATATAAACATGGATGTTTACTACTAATGTTAAATGTCAATTCTGGAAATAAAAAAATTGCTCACTAGAATACAAAAATTCTATTGTAAAAAGAGCTTTAAATGGGGTAAATTTGGTATTAAAGCCATATTTTAAATTAAAAATATAATTATGTTCAATGTGAGTAATTTATAGTGGTATTAGGTCATGAAATTGGAGTTATAAGTCCACTAAAGTGAAAAGGATTGAATTGGAAACAAAATCATCATCATTCCTATTTTTATAGATCATATTTTATTACATTTGGTAATAGTTTTTTATGAGTACGTGATACCCAATTTAACAAAATAGAGATTCATTCCCTGATAAAAAGAATAAAAAAATTTGAAAAAAATAAATATTTGGTGTCAAGATCTAAAGTAGAAATTTGGGGGGATATTGAATATGGTCTTTAATTGATGTTTAGCCTCATTTTCCCAAGGATGCGGCCTGAAAGGGATAAATTTGTGGCATTTCAGACACTAAATGTGTTCAAAACATATGTACTAATTGTTTTGAGTGAAACATTTTTGGATATTAGTGGGTTTTTTGTCTAAACCTGAAAAAATGGATATTATAATTTTAACAGATTCAATGGTAACATGGAAAATACTGTTGTTGTTTACAATAACACATGATTTCTACACAGAGCCCAGGCTTGGTACGATTAGATTATTTTTTTGATATAAAATGTGCTAATTGCTAAATTCACTCACTAATTTTATTAAGATAGTATATCTGAATAAGAAATGGAAATTTCTATAATTGGGTTGTCCAACCAGAAATCTAATAAACATTTTGGACATAGCCAAAGTATTTAGTGGATCATAGAGGGGGGTTTTCAAATTTGAAGATGCCTCCTTAACTTTGTTGAGGGTAAATAATCCCACAAGTATCCCCTATTGGATAATGGTGTATTTATTCTTTATTTTAAATTCTTCCCACAAAATATAGTAGTGGAAAAGGTTTTGTAATCATATCTAACAAATGTGGAGATCAACCTATTATTATCTAAAGGAAGAAAATACTACCCCATTCAATGGGGGGTATTGACATAAAAATGGAGAACCATCTATTGAAGGGGGAGTATATCTGAGGTCATCCTAATGAAGAGAAAAATAAAGGATAAAATCAGTTTGGGGTCTATTTGTATTTTGTTGAAAAAGGGGATGATGATGTACTATAGTGAGTATTTTCAAAAAATTACAAATAGAGATATTGTTGTACAACTATTAGTGAATTTTATATTTATTGAAACGCTATATGGACTCAACAAAAGTTGTTTTTTTAGATGATAGGGAGACTCTTATCCACCCCATGTGTTTGTTGGATTTGTGACAAAGATGTTAGAAGGATGTATTATTAAATCCCCAAATGAGTGAAAATTTTTATATGATGTATACATCCATTTGGAATCACTTAGATATGTTAATGGGATGATCCTTGGAGGAATTAAGTTAAAGTAAAAATCACTGGACACATTTAAAATTAAATCTTGAAGAGTAGTGTAAATCTATAAATATGAGTATGTTCTCACATATGGGATTTCCCATCTACATGATTTCAATAAAGGGAAAAATAAGATAATTTCACAATGTGATTATGTTCACATATGTGATCTCCTGTGATGTATGGAAATTTTAAAAAATGAGTGAGTTCACATATCCAAAAACAATTAGCATAGGTTAAATTATTAAAGGAAAAATCTATGTGTACAAATCTATTAACATCCGGATATTATACATCTTAGGTAATTCACATCATAAAATTATAGTTGGAATTGGTGAATCTATATATACGGTTTGAAGAAAAAAAATTATATAGAGTTTAAGTTATTGGATGAATGGGACACCAAGTATTGGTAATCACATATTAATTTTCGGATATAGTTTTCAATGTAAACAAATAGGCCAATGTAATGTAATTTTACAATGATGTAGGGAATTTTCTCTGTGTTTTTTAGAGATAAAGAAAAAATATGAAAAAATATCATAAGATGTAGGTGTTATTAAAAAGTGTTCAAAACACCATATAATATCAAATGGGATAAGAAATACAATCCAAGAATGAATTAGGAATTTGTGAATTAGATCTAGTTAGTTAAATGATATATTATTCATGCTACAGTTGTGGGATTCACCATAAATATGAATGGATCCATCCGTGAAGTGTCATGCCTTCATAAAACACAAGGATATTATTATTTTTAATTAAATATGGGGTTTTAAAAGTTGTATATCATTAGATATGATGGATATGAATGATTGGGTGGTCTTACATGCAAGAGAACACTTAATAAGGTAAGTGGTGATGTGGATGATATGAAAACTAAGACTTGGGTATATTTTTAATACATGTTTCACCAATCAGGTGAAATCAGATAAAGTTATTGAAATAATGGGAGTTCTAATATGGTTTTTGGATAAAAGATTTCTTGATTTCCCTTTTAGTAAAATTGAAAATAACTACATGATGAAAACATATGTAGTATGAATAATGAAATTAAAGACATATAAACAGATATTCTCTAATAAATATAGAAAAATAAAAGAGGGAAGAGAAACCTATGAGTATTTTTTGATACATTCATGAGAAGAGAAGAAGATGAAGTTGTACAAGTATTCATTAACACTCCCGAAGGAACCAAAATAAGATTTTGATAATAATGTCTCTTTGAATAATGTGTTATTATACTTAAAAATAGAAGGTAACCTATACATTTCATGAATATACTCATTCATAGATAGGGATGGAGTTTTTGTCTCCAACTATGAAAATAAGGAACTCTATATTTATGATTTAATGGGGAATATGTTTTTTGAAGGAAAGTTCCCAGCCGGTTTTTGATAGAGCACGAGTGGAGTTCAACGAGGAATATATATATACTAATGATGAAGTCCATGAATATGATGTTGGTTCAAGATAAGAATGCACATATATAATCTATGTTGATTTTATTTCCCAGATGTAGTGAGAAATGGAATAATAAAGAAAGGTGAGCACAATGATCTTACCATATAATAGGGATCGAAAGAGGAGTAATAAGTTATTGATCCTTAAGATATAGTGAGTCGACACTAAAAATTGTAAGGTAGTGAGACTTGTTCGATAATGAGACAACCTATAACTTTTAAAGGTAGTGAACCTAGGCATAGAATTACAATAACCATGTAATCACTAGATGTAATGAGCCTAGTGTCCAATTTGTGCATTGGAAAAATGTCAATAACTTTCTCCTTCAAGTAGAGTATCCCGGTGTGGGTGAACTAAGTAAAATATTTTTTCCCCTACATGAATTTCATCCCCATATTCATATGTAATTTTAATTTGGTTGAGGTTCGATTGATTATTTCCATGCAGTTACCATACACATCATAACAAGATTCATAAATCTGAACCAGTAAAGAGGATATAATTCTTTTAAGCTAGCTACAACCTAATTCATCCACCCTTACCCCACCCCACCCACACCCCCACTCATAGTGCCTAAAGGGGACCTAAAAAGATTATTTTATGAGAAATAACCCTTAAAAATTGGTGAAAACTCATATATAAAGGTAGCTAATTGTTGCACTATTATAAATCTAGTTAATATATTTGAGGTTTTAGAATACTCAATCCATCAGAAGGTAACCCATATTACTTACCATTTTTAAGGTGAAGTTGATCCATCATAGTCTTTGAATGATAAAAAAAATAAGATAAGATTAATTATATGGTATAAATTATGTTTAAGGAAATATTCCTTGAATTTTTTTTGAATAATATTATGGACAAAGGTTGGAAAAAAAATTGATGGAATTAATGTGAATGGGGGTACTCTATTGTTACCTATGAATGTAATTTTACTATATTATCATGTTATGCACAAAATTTTCTTTTTGACCGTAATAATAAAACATTTTGATTTTATTAAATATTAATTCAATGATTTCAAAGGGATTTGGTCACTCATGATATTGGATTTTATGAAGAGATTTTATAATGTACTAAGAAATATAAGATTGTTTTTTAGACATTTATAACAACAAAGATATGTCGTGGTCCGGTTGGAAATAAATGGGGAATAATTTTTTAATTGAATATGATGTTATAAAGAATAAATTTCCTTCTTGTTATAACCTTGTAAAGAAACATTATTGAACAATCTATGAAATCATGAAATTGTTTTGGATATGTTATATTGGGACTTATTCTATATGATAGAAAAGAAAATAAAAATGGTAATGGTAAGACCAATGATGATAAGAAGGAATTGAGTTGGTTTGTTTTTAATGACTTGGAATATTAGGTAAATATGAATTCAAATAATAGTATGATTTATGTAAAATATAAATACCATAAGTATAAGGACATGGAAAATTCAATTATTAATATATTGAAAAATTCTAGTCTATCGAATGGTGTGGTTAATGGTTTATTACATATCTACTCTGATTATACCAATTCTTTATTTTATTTAGTATTTAAATATTATTTTATTTCATGAAGATTTTATTGAAAATTGGAATCATCATCTTAAGATATAGAGAAATATTTTGATAAAAACTCATAGTGGATGTATTAATGCACCTACGAATAATATGAATGTTTCTATTATTGAATGTGTAATTATTTTTTAACAAATCAGGGTTCCAATCACATATATGAGTTTTATATTATTTTGGTTATGGATTATTAATCAATTTATCAATCTAATATTGATTATAGACCTATAGAAGAAATATTCATTTTTTTGTGTGATTTGTTATTTTTATATAAGAATGGGCCCAAATATTTGATAAAATATCCAGAAGATGGGAAATAGATTAATTATGGAATTCAAATTTATCTTGATCATGTTTTTGAAAGGAATTAAATTTTTTAGTTTATTTTTTTCAATAGAAAATGGATATATTGATATTTTTCTTGTTTATTTTATCTCTATTATTCTTGATCATGAGGTTAAATTTAGTGTTGAATTTGTTCTAAAATCCTAGAAATTTTTAAAAACTAATTACTAAATTGACCATATAGAGATGTTAATGTTGAAAAAATAAATTAAAATAGTTTCCTGATAATTATTTCATTTGTCTAAGAAAATAACTTTACCATGCACCAAATTTTTTATTAAAAATATGGAATGTTATATGAGTCTCTTTATTTATTATAGTGAACATAATAAAAAGACATTTGGGAACATGTATCATTTTCATAATTTTGATTAAATTTTTGAATACCTATAGTGAGATATCTATTTTTCAAATATTTACATTAGGTTTAGATATCATCATCTGAAATTAAAGGAATAGGACATTCCTTGGATGTATTTTCATACTATGTATAAATTAATTGAGGATGTACATATTCTCATTGGGTTAAAAAATACACAAAATATATTTATAGATACTATTAATAGAGTATTACATGTGTATTTAGTTTAATTTATTTGTTCTATTTTTTGATTATATATTTTTGATATTCTAAATGTTATGTGGATAACGACAAACATTAAAATGGGTTTTTTTTTAAACCATAAATGAAAAGACATTGTATTGTAAATTTAGAAAATGTAATATTTTTTGGATAATATTTCTTTATTTTGGAACAATATAACTAAATATGGAACAATAGTTGATCCTAATAAAACTAATGTTGTGGGAAAATGGCCAGGACCTACTAATTTCATGGAAATTTGACATTTTCTTTGATTTTCATGTCATTAAAAATGATTTGTTAAAACAATTTATCATGTTGTAGAACCACTAACTAGGTTAACTCAAAATAAAGTTAAAAGAATTTTAAAAATTATTTTTATGTATTTTTAAATAAAAAATATGGTATCCCACATTTTATTACATAACTTTTCATTACATTTTACAAACATGGGATCTTTAAAGTCTAGTGTCTTGAAAATTAAGTACATAAAACATGAAAACATAAAACATTATTCTAATCCACTTTTAGGGATTCATCATAAGTTCCTCGAAATTAAAATTATAGCACCTCATAACCTAGAGACGTATATCAAAGGAAAGGGTGAGCAGAAGGCCTAGTAAGGAAAGTAAGGGAATAAGTTTACTTATAAAATCAATAAGAACTTGATAAAAAACATCAAGACATGTGAAAAACAAGTATAGGAATATTATAATGAAAATAACATGAAACATAAAATTAATATGTTCTTAAAACATTTAATTTATACATAAATGAACATATCACCAATGTTCATCCCCAAGGTGTCATAAAAATTTCTATGGTCATTCACCATGGTATCATGAAACTTGTCATCTATAGAGATTAAATTCATTACTCAATGTAATGGAGAGATATCAAGGTGAACCCTAAATATGTGTTAATATTCATGTGATCCACATATATCATAATAAAACATTTCATAAATAACCCATAGAGAGTAAAATTAAGGGTTTTCACTTCAAAATCGTGACATTTTAAAAGTTCTTAGAAACATGATTCTTATGTCTTTTATAACCCTTGGAAAAGAAAAGAGGGTTTAATGTATGTATATTACTATATCAAATAGATAAATTTTATTTCTGGATGAATACCCCTATAAACAAAAATATATTTGGGTATTTAGATAAATAAAACAAGAGAATTTCTTGAGAAAAAATAAGGAGATATTTTGAGACAAAATTTCGGCAGCATAAGGTCTATATAACATGGTTTTGGAAAACAATAAAAATAGATGGGGAAAGGGTATCCAATAAAAAAATAATCATTTATAGTAGTGGTATAGAATAAAAATAAATTATATCATGGTGTGGAATGACACACCACATGAAAAGGAAACTTGAAAGAAAAGAGAAAATGTGATTTCTTTTATAAACAACTCAAAAGCTTAATGACGTCGCTTATAATTCAAAAAAATATGTTGATGAGAGCGGAAAGGGTCTCTCATCAATTGGAAATGAAATGAATTTTAATGAATATATTTAAGAACATACCCCACATAATTAAATGAAAACTAGAAGACATAACATAAAAGAAGTCATGACATAAAAGAGGAGGGTGAAAGGTTCCCTTACCCTGAAGAGTAACATTGAAAGCTTGAAGGTTGGGATCTTAGGGTGATTGAGAGCACCTTGGGATGAATCCTTGGGAGCTAAAAATACTAGAAATTTGTTGAGGAGGATTTTTGAATGAAATGAATAAAGGAATGGCTTAGTATTTATAGAGAAAGAGATGTAATATTTAATTAATTTCCAAGGGACACCTTATCGGTGGTATTTTCCAAACCATGGGCTTTCCCATAATATTGTCCACTTGGGACACCTCATAAAATATCTTAATATTTAAATTTCTTCCAGATTTATTACATCATTATTACATCATCAATGTTTTCATTAAACACCCGAAACTCAAAACTGTATTTTTACTATTCACCGAAAATTCTACTATTTTAGAAAAATCCCATAAATTTACCCTAAACTAAAATCGATGCCCTAAATTCAAAAATGAACTCCATTTTATGATAATAATTTTTTTTGTATTTTTAATTTAATTTTTAAATAAAATCATTATTTAATCCATATAAACAACTTAAAATCAATAACATGTTTGGTAACACCTTAAAATTTTAATTAATGTCCCAAAAATTATTGTATAACCAAAAGACAATAAAGTAAAATAATTATTACATTTAATGAAAATACATTTCCATTTTAAACTGTTAAATTAATTATAAATTTTTAAAAAAGTACTTATGACATACAAAATTACCCAAACTTATACTATGAACATTTTCACTTTTAAGAGGTCTACCTGATATTTTAACATTCATGGGTGAAGTTTCTATTTTTTGGCCAGTTTACTATTCATTACTATTCATAAGGGTATACTACTAATGAGACTTTACTATTCACCAGAAATTATGTTGATATTTTTAGACTCTAAATTTAATACTGGTCACAATTATAGAAGACCATTTAATGAAAACCATTTCACATTATTAATTCTTTAAAGATTACATAAATATTTTAAAATACCCTTTTCCAAAATCATCAATAATATTCATCCTATATTTATCCATACATTTTAAAATCACAAATTTTACCATAATTAGAAATAACAATTTCATTTATACCATGGGATTACAAAAAGTATCTAAGGCCTCATTACATAGCCGGTTATAACAACTATATAGGACCTAAGTGTAAGGTGTGCTATGGTGGTATAATCATGGGGAAACTCAGACAACATTGCCCGAGTGGTGAATTATATTAATGTGAACTTCTCCCTTAGACGATTTAGTTCAAGCTTCACATGTTGAATCTTAGTTTGTGCTTGGTCGAGAGCAAATCCTAGAGATGCTACCTCCTTCCCAAGCTCTGACAGATGGGATTCGTATGGCCCAAGTCTACAGAATGAGGCCATCGACCCTTCTTTTAGTGTCAACCAACATCACTTTTATTTATAAATAATAATTGTAATGTAAAGAGTTTAGTTTCCTAGGGTCATATTGACCAATGGTCATATAACAGTCCAAACCCAATGGTCTCATTTAATTATACTCACTTCATTAATTAAATTATATAGTTTTATGAACTATAACATGAAATAACTCACAAATTTGGGAAACAAATATGATTCAAAAGTTTGAGTCATTACATTCTCCCCCCATTAAGAAATTTCATCCCCGAAATTTTAACTCATACCCAAAGAAGAGAAAAGGTGTGGGTAATTCAGCCTTAGAGACTCCTATAGTTCCCATGTGGCTTCTTCGCATTTGTGGTTCCTCCATAACACCTTAACAAGTTGGGTAGTCTTGTTGCATAGAACCTTGTCTCTATGATCCAAGATCACCACTGACTACTCATCATAAGAGAGTTCATGTTCCAATTGTACCACATCTAGATTTATTACATGTGAAGGGTTAGATATGCACTTCCACAAAAGGGATATGTGGAAGACATCCTGAACATGTGCTAGATTTTGAGGAAGTGCAAGCCGATAGGCCACTATTCCTACGCGATCAAGGATTTCTTAGGGGCCAATATAATTAGGGATGAGCTTCGCTTTCTTCCCAAACCTCAGGACTCTCTTCCAAGGTGAAATTAAAAGAAATAATTTGTCGCCAACATCAAATTCCAAGTCCCTTTCACTACTAGAAATACAGGTATTTGCGACGGGATCCCGTCGCAAATGGCCTTTTGCGACGGGGCCCCGTCTCAAATGACCAGTTGCGGAAAACGGTGTCGCAACTAAATTATTTTGCGATGGGACCGTCGCAAATAAATTTTTTTGCAACGGAAAATGGGACCGTCTGAAATAGATTTCTAGTTTTTTTAAAAAACATTTTGACGGGCCCGTCGCAACAAAGTATTTGTGACGGGCCCTTTTCCTGTCGCAAATAGTCTCTTCGAAGAGTTATTTGCGACGGGTCCCATCGTAAATAATAATAAAAAAAATTAAAAAAATTAAAAAAAATTAAAAAATTATTTATTAATATTTAAATATATTAATCTATTTATATTGATATAAATATAATATTTATTTTATAAATATGTTTTTGAAAGGATCTATGGATATATAATATTAATTTATAAGATATTTAATAAAAGAGGATTATAAAATAAATTAAAAAATATTTTTAGATAGTAATTATGTAATTTTTATCCATTAATAGTCATTTAATAACTTTGTGAATATTAAAAAATTAATCAAAGATCCAAAATAAGTTGAAAATGAAACCCAAACTTCAAACGTCCATAACTTTTGATCCAGGACTCCGCATGAGCTCTACAGCATATCAAATCGAAGCCTACGACGAGCTCTATAGCTATTTTGGTAGGGAAAACCCGTCCAATGTTTTTTTCAAGCCTAAAAAGGCCCAGAAGACCTCCAAAACTGAGTTTTTAGTCTGGGTACCCCTGTTTTTTACCATTCAAACAGCTATAACATCTGATCTCGATTTCTGATAAACCTGTACCATATATCATATCGAATATCGTTTCATGTTCTTCGATTTGACTAATTGTAAAGCTGAAACAGACTCCTGGATTAGAAGTTATGGTCATTTTAACATTAAAGTGGCTATAACATCCGATCCGGATGTTCGTTTGGCCTATACCACATATCATATTGAATATCATTTCATGTTCTTCGATTTTACTGGTTGTGGAGTCGAAACAGACTTACGGATTATAAGTTATAGCCATTTTAACATTCTCGATGGATTTTCACCCCCTCATTTCTATGTATTCATTCATAACTATAAATATGTGTGTGTGTGTGTGTGTGTGTGTATTGTATATATGTATGTATGTACTTATTTATTTATTTATAAATACACATAAAAAACATATTTTATAAATTTATTTAAATATAAGCTTATAAATATATATTAATATACAAATAAATATACGAATAAAAATTTATAAATACATATATATATATAAATAGATATAAATATATATTAATATACAAATTAATATAACTATATATATATATATATAGATCATTAAATGTATAAAAAATGAAATGTCTTAGTTGTAAAGGTTAATGCGCGCATGGGGGAGGTTTATTAATAATTATTAGTAATTATTAGTAATTATTAGTAATTATTCGTATTTTTTCTTATTTTTCATAATTGTTCCTAATTATTTCCTAGATATTCTTAATTATTCTAAATTATTACTAATTATTACTAATTATTACTATTTATTACTATTTATTACTATTTATTCCTAATTATTAGTATTTATTACTAATTATTTGTATTTATTCTTAATTATGACTATCTATTAATAATTATTCATAATTATGACTAATTATTATTAATTATTCATATTTATTATTAATTATTTCTAATTATCATTAATTATTCCTAATTACCATTAACTATGAACAATGGATAATAATAATTTAAATTTATTAAGTAACAAAACAATCTAAACATAATTAAATTACAACTAATTAAGAATAATTAAAACTAATAAAAAATTGAAAATAAATATTAAATTAAAATGAACATAAATACCTTTAAAATTGTTCTGAGGTTGATCTCTGATAGTTGTTGAAGACTTCAATATCAACTCTGGAAATAAAAATTAAACTTAAGATACTGTGAACTCTAAAAATAGAGTTTTGAGAGAAGTAGAAGATAGGGTTTGAGAATGAATGAAAAAAATGGATGGGGGTATTTATAGGTTAGCTTATTTGCGACGGGACTATTTGCGACGGGATACCCATCGCAAATAGCATTATTTTCGATGGTACTGGTTGCAAATACTTTAGCCCGCATTTATCACGGTCAACGGTTAAATAGTTATTTGCGACCGGTCCCGTCACAAATCATAACCTGCCGACATACTGTTTGCGATGGGGGTATATTCCCGTCGCAAATATTTTTTACCACCGCCGGTTATTTGCGATGGGTGGTAACCACCCATCGCAAATAACTTTCCCGCGATTTGGCACGCATAGCACACCTAACCTTTTACGACGGGTGAGCTTTCCCCATCACAAAAACCCCTTTTACCCATAGTGTTTTATGGTTGTTAGTAAATCTCTTTTTCTGACTATGAGAAGCCTTAATGTGTTGTTGTATGGAATATAATTTTTCTTTCATTAGTTGCACAAGATCAGGCCCAAAAATCTTTCTATCACCATCTTCATTCCAACAAGTAGGAGTTCTACACCACTTACCAAATAGAGCTTTATAGGGTTTCATTTGAATTCTCAATTGGAATCATTTATTTCAAGAGAACTAAAATAAAAGGATATTTTGATCTCATTTACCTTCAAATTCCATTAAGCATGTTCTCAGCATATCCATCAGTGTTTGAAGAGTCCTTTCAGATTGGCCATCAGTTTGGGGGTGATAGCTTGCACTGGTATTCAATTCAGTGCTCAGAGCATGTTGAATACTTCTCCAGATTTTTGATGTGAACCTTGGATCTTGATTAGATACGATTGAAAGTGAAACTCCATGCAGCCTTACCACTTCCTTCACGTAAATCATGGAAATTTGATCAAGAGATAAATCAACCCGAATTGAGATAAAATCGGTAATCTTGGTGAGATGGCCCACAATAACCCATATCACATTGTTTCCTTTGGATGTTCTCAGGAGACCAATGATTAAGTCCATAGTTATATTGTCCCTCTTCCATTCTGGTATGGGTAGTGGTTGCAATACCCCTTTAGAAAGTTTTCGCTCTGCCTTCACATTCTGACATTCTAGGAACCTTGAAGTGTAATCAGGAATATTCCTTTTAATATTATCCCACCAATAATGATCATGAAGGTTCCTATACATTTTTATGCTTCCACGATGTATAGATAAAGTTGATCTATAAGCTTCATCCATTAGATCCTTCTTTATTTCCGAAATAGATGGAACACATAGTCTTGTATGAAATTTTAGTACACCATCTTGATCAGTATTGAACTTAGGAAACTTCTCATCCTTCATAGATTCAAACTTCTTCTATAACAAAGGATCTTCTTTGTATAATTTCTAGATCTTCTCTAGTAATGATGGTTGAGAAATCATTTGGGTTAGGGTTGATGATGTCCCTTCCCTTATAATTCCCATGTCCAGCTTTACTAGATCATTGATCAAAGGATATCTTTGAATCCTCATCATGTAAAGAACAACTAGGTCTTTCCTACTTAATGCATTGGTGAAATTGTTTTCTCTTCAAGGATGGTAATGAATTGAACAATAATAGCCTTTGAGAAGTTCCAACCATCTCCTATGTCTCATGTTAAATTCATTTTTTTGTGAAAATATACTTCAAACATTCATGTTCTATTTATATATCACATTTTCCCCATAAATATAGTGACTCAATATCTTCATAGCAAAAACAGCCGCAGCTAGCTCCAGATCATGCATTGGATATTTCTTCTCATGATTCGTCAACAATTTAGATTCATAAGCAATGAAATTTTCATTTTTCATGAGGACACCCAAACCCTTTGAGAGATGCATCTCTAAAAATAGTTAATCCTTATCCTCTTGATGGTAGTGTTAACACGATTGCAGTAACAAATCTCTTCTTCATCTCTTGGAAACTTTCCTCACACTCCTCTTTCCAGATGAACTTGATACCTTTTCAAGTAAACTTGATTAATGGATTATAATGTCAGGAAAAGTTCTTCATAAACCTCTTATAATATCCAACATAACCAAGGAAACTACGAATCTAAGTTATTGTTGTTGGGTGAGGCCACTCCTCTACATATTTGGTCTTTTTAGGGTCAATTGTGATTCCTTCATTGGTTACAATGTGCCCCAAGAAAAGAAACTTTTTGCAACCATAATTCACATTTTTTGAACATTCCAAAAAATATTTTCCTTCCATATAGTTTACATAATTCCCCTTAGATATTTCTCATGATCCTCACAACTTTTAGAATATATATTAATATCATCAATAAAAACTACCACAATGTTATCATGGTAGTCCTTAAAGACTCTATTCATCAAATCAATAAAAATAGTAGGTGTATTATTCAGTCCGTAGGTCATAACAACAAACTCATAATGCCCATGTCTTGATCAAAAGATAGTTTTCAGAATATCTTTTTTCATTACCCTCAATTAATGATAACCAGATAAAATATCAATCTTAGAAAATAATTGAGCCCTGTGAAGTTGGTCAAATAATTAATAAATTCCTGGAAGAGGTTATTTTTCCTTCAATCTGATCTCGTTCAGTTCTCTATAATCAATTCATAGCCACATCAATCCATCCTTCTTCCTCACAAAGAGAATCAGTGCTCCCCAAGGAGACACACTCAGTTGGATACACCCCTTCTCTATTAGATCTTGGAGTTGTTTTTTTAATTCTTCTAGATCCACATTTTCCATCCTATGGGGTGTCTTAGATATCGGATGAGACCCAGTCACGAGTTCAATGGAGAACTCTACCTTTTTTTCTGGGGGAGGTCTTGGTAACTCCTCACGAAATACGTCAACATGTTCTTGGACCATTGGGACATTTTCTATCCTCAAACTCTCATTTCCTTATTCTTCTTCATAGTTAAACTCCATAATGAATGATATAGGAGGTTTTTCTAAAAAAATATCTAGTTGAGATATCTCTCCTTGGAAGATAACTGTAGGTCTTCCATTCAAGACTACTGAGATTTCCTTGCTTCTACATTTGATCGTAGCATTATACTTTGAGTGCCAGTCCATCCCTAGTATAATGTTCAATTCCAAAGTAGTAATGACCACTATATTTGTGATAAGATTGTTCTCACTAAATTAAATAATTGAGTTTATAAACACTAATGATGCTTGGATAATCCCACCAAGATTCTTGACTAATAACCCTACTTTTAGAAAATTGGGGGTTGATTCTAAATTCTTTGAAAACGTGGAGGAAATAATGGAATGCGTAGAACTTGAATAAAAAAAAGTACTTGAAAACGTTTATAGAACAACATGGGTACATGAAACCAAATTATTTGGCGCTTCAACATCTATCGTAGTGATTGCAAAAGCACGAACATGCTACCTTGTCTTATGTTGAGGCTGATTGTGATTCCCCTCCACTGCCCTCAGACTTTGACAGTGATTGGAAATTTTCCCAAGTTATCCACTCTTATATCATTGGGCATCAGGTAGTTCATACACCATCTTCCCTTTTTCGTTAGTGTTGGGAAGTTGTCGCCCCACCTCACTATGAAAATTTTGTACGATATGGCCATCTCTTCCACACTTGTAGTATTTCCCGCTCCCGAGTAGGCAGTTCCCTGAATGCTTCATCACACATTTATTACATGTGGGATGTTTCACTTGCTTGCCTCATCTTCCCTGATCAAATATTTTCCCTAAGCATTTCTCCATCGATCTTTTCTTGTAATTTTATTTATGTGACTGTTGTGTCTCACCAAACTCCAGTTCGACATTCATCGCACTTCACACGATCTCCTCATAGCTCTAATAATCTCGATTGGCTATATTTTTCTGCATATGTGGTCTCATTCCACCAAAGAATCTCTCAATATTAAAAATTTGGATCCATGAAAAAGTAATAGGTGTAACGTGAAAGCCTAGTGAAGTTTATCTCGTAGCTTCCCACAGGTTCCCTCTCCTTCAAATTCAACTCGAGAAACTCCTTCTCTATTCATGTTCTCAATGATTGAGGGAAATATTTGTTGAAGAATATCCCTCTGAACTCTTCCCACTCAATAGCTTCAACTTCCACTCTTGGACTTTGGTTTTTAATCAGTTCCCACCACTTATTAGCTTCTCCATCTAAGGGATAGATAGCCAGGGTGACCTTCTCTTTCTCTGAACAGTGAACCACAGAAAAGATTTTCTCAATAGAGTTGATCCATTATTCAGCAATCAATGGGTCGGTAGATCCACTAAAGGTTGGTGGATGTTGACACATAAAGGACTCCATATAAATTTGTTCCCTTCATGGTGAGATCATTCTCTCAGCTTGCTTCATGTTATTTCCCATAACTTGAGTCAATTGGTTTATCATTCGCATGAAAGTTTCCATTCTGGCTTCCATTAGAGGGATTTCAGCGCATGGTCCATTACTGTCACCATTTTCATAGTTCCTCCTATTTCCCAAAATTTTCTAAAATAATAAAACCACACTGAGAAACTTATTTGATTTACTAATCATTTAACCATAAAGGATTTTATGTCTTAAAACATCATGCTTTAAACAATTTCATTTCCCTAAAAATGATTCATAATTATTCATAAAAATCTTATGATTAACCAATCATATCCCTGGGGAGTGTTGTAACCAATAGTGCAGAAAGGCCTGTTCTCATGCATCAGGATACCCTAGGTCAAGCCTGAAACTCCTTGTGGGAGTTTACACTCCTAGGTACATATGTGCCAGAGCTTCCTCTACCTGCTCGTATCTAGACATGGATGCATTTTATTGATAAACCACTTACTCAATACTCACAAAAATACCTGGAAGTATTTCAATATTTAAACTATTCAATAGGGTTCTTCCTAATGTCTTTGTATCCTAATTTCCATATATAACTAAACAATCCTTTGATACCAACTATGGAATCCCACCTTTTATTACATATCTTTTCATTACATGTTACAAATAGAGGATCATTAAAGTCTAGTGTCCAGGCTTTTAGGAACATAAAACAAGAAAACATAAAACATTCTTTTAATAAAATTTTAGGGATTCATCATAAGTTCTTCCTAAGTACAATTATTTCATCTCAAAACCTAGAGACATATATCAAAAAAAGGGGGAGCATAAGGCTCAGTAAGGAAAGCAAGGGAATCATTTTACTTGTAAAATCAATAAGAACATGATAAAAAACACAAATACATGGGAAAAAGAAGTATAGATATATCATAATGAAAAGAAAATGAACCATAACATGAATATGTGGCTACAAAATTTAGTTTCTACATTCATGAACATATCATCAAGGTTCATCCCCATGGTGTCATAAAAATTACCAATGTTATTCACCAATGTATCGTGAAACCTGTCATCTCTAGAGATTAAATTCTTTACCCGAGGCATTAGAGAACTATAAATGTGAACCATTAATTTTTCTTTATATTTATTTGACCCACATAGATTATATTCAAATTTTTTATAAATAACCAATAGAGAGTAAAAGTAATGGGTTTCACTTCAAAATCATGAAATTTTAAAAAGTTCTTTGAAACATGATCGTTATGTCTTTTATAACCCTTGGAAAAGGAAATAGGGTTTCTTGTATTTTGATTCAAGAATAAAATAGATTAATTTTATGTATTTATGAATACCTCTATAAATGAAAAGATATTTGGGTAATCAGATAAATAAAACTAGAGACTTTCTTGAGAAAAAGAGAGATATATTTTGAGACAAAATTTCTGCAGCAAAACGACTATATAACATGGATTTAGAAAACAATAAAAAGAGAGGGTAAAGGGGTCTCCCATTAAGAATGAATCATTTATAGGGGAGTTACAGAATAAAAATAAATAATATCATGCTGTTGAATGACACACCAAATGAAAAGTAAACTTGAAAGAAAAGAGAAAATGTGATTTCTTTTAGGAAAATTCGGCAGCATAACATCATAGATTTTAATTCAGAAAAATAAGTTGCTTAGAGTAAAAAGGTTATCTCATAAATTGGAAATTGAATGTATAGTAATAATTATATAGAATAACACAACCCCACAAAATAAAATGGAAACTAGAAAACAAAACATACAGGAATTCAGGACTTAAAAGAGGAGGCTGAAAGCTTCCCTTACATTGAAGAGTAACTTCGAAATCATGAAGGTAGGGACCTTGGGGGGACTTAGGGAACCTTGTGAGGAATCATTGGGATGTAAAAAGACTTGAAATTCGTTGAGGAGGATTTTGGAATCAAATTAATGAGGGAATGTCTTTGAATTTATAGGGAAAGAGAGGGAATATTTAATTAATTTTCAAGGTACACCTCATCAGTGGTATTTGTAAAATCGAGGGATTTCCCATGGTATTTTCCCATGGTATCATCCAATTGGGACACCTCATAACATATAATATTATTCAAAAGTCTAAAATATTTATTACATCGTGATTACATCATCAATGATGTCATTAAACACCCAAAACTCAAAAATGTATTTTTACTATTCACCAAAAATTCAATTGTTTCAGAAAAATCCAAAAAAATACCCTATTCTAATATCAATGCTCTGAATTCAAAAATGAACTCCATTTTACAAAAATAATTTTTTAAATTTTTTAAATTTAATTTTTAAATAAAATCTGTATTTATTCTAAATAATCAAATTTAATTATATAACTTGTTTTGTAACACCATAAAATTTTAATCAAGGTCCCAAAAATTATCGTATAACCATAAGAAAATAAAGTAACAATTTATGATTTCATTTTTTTGAAAATAAATTTCAAATTTAAATAAATAAATAAATTATAAAATTGTAAATAAAGTTTTTATGACATACGAAAATATCAAAACTTATACTATGATCATTTTTTCACTTTTAAGATGTATACCTTATATTTATACATTCATTGGTGGAGTTTCTATTTTTTTGGTTTATTTAGCATTCATTACTATTAATTACTATTCATAAAGGTATATTTCTATTCATACTTTAATATTCATCAAAAATTAATTTGATATTTTTAGACTCTAAAATTATTACTGGACACAATTGTAGAAGACCATTGTCTGAAAATCATTTCACACTATTAATTATTTAAATTTTACATAAATATTTTAAAATACACTTTTCTAAAATCATCAATAATATTCATCCTATATTTATTTGGAAATTTTAAAATCACAAATTTTACCATAATAAGAAATAACAATTTCATTTATACCAAGAGATTATGTAATAACCAGCATTTTGAACCAGGTTAAGAAGTGGGGGAAATTGAACTTTTTCAATTACTGAACTGGTCGAATTTAAGATCAGGATTCAAAATGAGGTTCCGAAGGATTAAACCCTTTTTTTGTACATGGCCGAATGCCCGTTAAGTTTCTCGGGTGGCCCGAGGGGTTTCGGAAGTGTCAGACCCTTGTTTTTAATGTGTTGTAGAGGGCGCACGGTTGGCGCATGGTTGGTGCACAGTTTGGAAAACCATGCAGCCCAAACCGTGTGGACATATTAAAGGAGGTAGTGGCGTGCACACGGGCTGCGCACGGTTTCCCCAAACCGTGCGCCTAGCCCGTACGAGAGATCTCTTGGAGGCAGAAGACTCCACATGGTTTGCGCACTGTTTGGAAAACTGTGCGGGTCAAACCGTGTGCTTGGGTGTGTTTTAGGTTTTTGATTAAAATTAAAATAAAAAGAAAATTAGATAAATAAAAACCTAAAAACTAAAATACTCTCCCTCCATTTCTCTCGGCAGACCCGCGACACCCCCAAGGAGGGCTCTCCCCTGCCGCGACGCACAAAGCCATGGAACTCCCTCTTCCATTCATTTTTCTTCTCCGATTTCTGGAGGTTTCTTGTATGAATCGTCGCGGTAAGTCCTCTCCTATCCTCTCCTCTCATTCTTGGATGATTTTAAGCCTCCCCTTTTCCCTAATCTAATTTTTCCAATCCCGCCATGGTTATGGTTTTGTTTAATTTGTTTTTGTTCTTGTTTCTCTTGTTAATAATGGATGTGGAAGGTCCCCCGGGACCTCGTGTGTGCGCGGTTGATGTCCGTCGCCGAAGAAGAGGCGGGTTGTGGTGATTTCGAACTACCGGTTTGATTCTTAGGTAAGGTTTTTACCTGTTCTTGGTGTTCGGAGCTTCTAAATTATCACATTAGTTGGTCTAAAGGGTCCTGGTATGTGTTTCTTAGTGCATTGGACCATTGGAGTTGGTTTTTCTTTTCCAGAGCTTAGGCAGCTCGCCTACGTAGGCATATGTACATATTTATATGTACATGGGTTCCCCCAATATGTTTATATTCATCCATGGAATCGAATAGACATGTACGGGGCTATTTGTCCCCATTTCATATATAAAAAGTGCATGCGCAGTTGAGCGGAGACAGGCCTATGTGTATAAGCATATTTGTAAGGATCCTCTTGTGCACGCTCATGGACATGTGAAGTGTGTGCATAGAGGTTAGGTGTCTTTATACGTATGTGAAATCACATATGCCTTGTGGGGGAGTGGTAGCGGTAGCTTTAGTTAGAAAGCGCCATGATCCAGAGTGGACGGAGGGATCCACCTTGAGGTAGGGTCCCTCTCCTTGCCCTTTTATTTAAAGTGAAGTAATAAAAAGTTATTTATGCAAGTTAGTCTTGGATAAGTGATTCTGTGAAAATAGTGTGAATTTCAAGAATAATATAAAATGGTTGCTTGGTCATTAAAATAATTATTTAATAATAAAACACCTCGATCAGAGGTGCGCTGTATTCAAGATAAAAGAAGTAGATTCTTATGCTTTCCTGCTGGATTCTTATTATTATTTGGTGATAATTGACGCTGTCATATTTACTTTTAATTGTACTAAATGGTTAAATCATAACATTTTTAATCTTTTGATGAATTGGTTAAACTTGAATGAAATGGATTAGGGTGGTAAGACCATGCCTTAGGATGATGGAATAAGAACAGCTTATGTTAATGGAATGGGTCTAGTGAGTGGGACTTACCTAGGAGTAGTCCTTAGCACCTCTTAATGCTTTATAAATCCTTATATGTCTTGAAATGAAAATGAAAGGTATAAAGAATGAATTGGGGGTTAGCCAATTTCGTATGTGAGTAGGTTGTCTCATGTACCTTATATCAATATGATGAATATGACAAACGATGTGATTATGTGATAGTGTGAGATGGAAATACAATGTTTTGTTTATATGAATGTTATAAGAAGTGTATTCCTTATAACCCATGCTAATTAAATGATTAAGATTCTGGCAAGGAGTAGACTGTGAGAGCTCCCCTTTGACACGACTTCAGGCTGGGGGCAGACCGTGAGAGCTCCCCTAATTAAATGATACAGCTTCGGGCCAGGGGTAGACCGTGAGAGGTCCCCTTTGACATGACTTCGGGATAGGGGCAGACTGTGAGAGCTCCCCTAATAAAATTATACAGCTTCGAGCTAGGGGGTAGAACGTGATATCTCCCCTTTGACACGGCTTCGAGCCGGGGATAGACCGTGAGGGCTTCCCCAAGGTTGGGATAGGAGTAGGATCGAGAGCGCTGCTCCTGGGTTAATGACTTCTATGAGTTCCACCCCGGTCCTACCCAACATATTATATATATATATATATATGTGTGTGTGTGTATTCCTTGAATTATTATTAATACTTCGGACTAGGGATAGATCGTGAGAACTTCCCCAAGGTTGGGCCAGAGGTATGATTGAGAGCACTGCCTCTGGGTTAAGGACGTCCGTGAGTTCTGTCCCGGTCCTACCCAATATAGTATATAAATATATATGGTGACATGATCGGTTTACTTTACCAGCAATGAACTGAAGCTAGTATAGCCGCCAGGTTTCCTCTGGGTATACCGAGACGGGTGTTGTTGTTCTTTATTGTTTGGTTTATCGAACCCTGTTATACATGCTTACAGGTTTAGTTATTATTACACAGTCTAGATTGGGTTATACAACGGTGGTGCCGACCTACTGAGATTTATATCTCACACCCTACTCGGGCCACCATTGCACTGGGGTACCTGAGTTGACCTTCTTTCTTGTAGGACCTAGGTCGTGCGCTGTGATGTTTGTACCTGAGGAGTTAGGAGTAAAGGACCAAGCGAGAGCTTAGGATGCTTAGGAGATCGCCCGTCGGGCTTTTCTATTGTTTCTTCATTTCATTAGTATTGTATTGAAAGCATGTTGTATTGTTTACTACATTCCATATCTGTACCATCATCCTTGTATTGGGATAATTGGCATTATCCACCTTTTATATAAATGATCACTAGTTGTCTTCCGCTGTTGTTGTTCAGTGTTTATCTATTCCTGCTTCGGCTATTGAATCTTATTTACTCTGATAACAATACTGTGCAACTCTGATAAGAGGGTATAGTCTCCCCACTATCACCTCTTGAGACCCTCGATGCTTGTCGGCAGCATCTGGCGTACGAGGATACGCGCTTGAGGCCATGTGACCCACTGTTCCGGCCACTAGATCGATGGTTAGCCGGGACGAGACATTACAAAGTGGTATCAGAGGAGTTTTCTCTTCTGATTTGTTTTTATGTTTGGCGACATTAGACATGGATGTGAAGGAATTGGAATTTTTTAATGATCCATGTCTGGGATTGGCCACCCTGTGCATAGGGAAAAGCTAAATTTCCTTGAATGCAATTGTTATTTTAATGATTTTGATTATTATGGTTGATTTGATTTCACCGTTGGGTGACACACATGTTTTCTGATGATACTGTTGATGAAATCTTGGGTTCTATTTTGGTTGCAACCTGATGAGACGAGGGTATGCCACCTCATGAATAATATAGGAAAATTGTTATAAATCTCATTACATGCCATCTAGGATGCATTAGTAATGACTTCTATTGTGATAGGTGTCATGGTAGTTATTCCATGCTTCTGTGACATAGCATGTTCTGTGTTACTACTTACGACAATATGCTATTTTTGATTAAGATGAAATTGGTTTCTTTTCTAAATTAAGTGATTGTGATTATGAACGAAGCCAATTTTCAGTTGTGAGGTGTATGAGCGCCTTATAGTTGGGAAATGGTAACCCGTGTAATCGGATTTCCGAAAAAGGGATGCTAAAGTTTTAATTGTAAAATGGAATTCATTTTGATTAAAGGCAGCCAAATTCCAAACTATAAAGCGTATGTCGCTTTACAGATTGTTGGGTGGTCACCCGTATGACTGGATGATTTCTTTGAGCATGTTTATTTCTGAAATGTGTTTTTTTGTCTGATGGGAGCAAATTTTCAGCCCATGGAGTGTATGGTTGCTTCATGAGTTGGGGACTGGAAACCCATAATGAATGTGATGACAGCGTGATTTGTGAAATGCTTATGTGTGTAAAGGATGTTTGGTTATGAATTGGTGTGTTTTGTCCTTTTGGGACCCTAGTAGGTCACCTTAATGGTTTAAAAAGGAATTTATTAAGATAAATTTCCTAGAAAAGATGGAATGTCTGATAAATTTTTAATGGTTAAAAGGAAGTTTGTTGAAACTTGCATGTTTTTCTTTTACTTGTATGTTAAAAATCAAGTTACAAGTGATTTTTGGTTTTGAAAGGTTACTAGAAGTTTTGATTTGAATCTTTTAAAGTGATTAAAAGAAAGAACGTGATTAAAAATAAAGGGTTTGGAAAAAGGAACCTATAGTGGTGTCCTCTATTGAGACCCTGTGTGTGGGTAGGTTAAGTCTTTCTTGTGAGTGCCTTGGAATGAAACATTACGCATTTCCGTAGGTTCTTTTCTTTTTGCAATGACGTTAAATGTTAGGCTTTGAGCCGATGAATTTTGTTGGGCATGACAAAGTGCTAGGGTCGACGCTTGTTTTTCGTGAGGGGCTAGCTCGTGGTAGGTAGCGCCCATAGAGCTTATGTGCTTGGCTTGTTAGGTGAGCTTTCTGAAGTTTTATACTCTTCGGGTACCATTGTATCGTGTAGGACTTCCATTTCTAATGACAACCTTGTTCAGATGGGTGGTCATGCTTCTTTTGATCTTGTTAATGGATTGAGAATAGGTTAATTCTCTGTATCAATTGGTTGGACATGCCTCGGGCATGGTCGGTCTCCTTGTTGGTCGTTTGACCCATTATTTTTGTGCAGTAATGGATGAATTGACATGTCAGCATTCAAGAGAATGGTCATATGGGGAAATACATCATTTGGCTATATCTATTGCATTGTTTTGTATGGTCTTGGGTCATCTCTGTGGTAGAGTGACCTGAGAATTTGAGAATCAAGTTGTCCCAATGCTCGAGATGATTTTTGGAAGACTCTGGTGGTTGACACGCCGATCTTGTTTCTTTGGTTTTCTTGTACATTTGAAATGGTGATCGTGGGTTGGAGGAGCAATGCACATCCTGTTTCGGTGCGGATGTGCGCCGGGTTTCTGTTCCGACGCTGTTCTGCCAGGACGCGTTCGCGCGTGCGCCCGTCGACCCGAGGGGATGGGCGCGCGGCTTGTGGCCCCGCAGTCCCGCTTTCCAAAGGCGGGCGGCATCCGTCCCTTATTCAGGGGTGTCTGCTCCTTGATCGAAACCGGGATGATGGGATGTCGGCTCCTCCTTCCGTGGACGTCTCCGCGGAACTCGTCGCCTAATACGGGTCTCCCTCATAGATTTAAGAATTTTCGTGAATCTCGTTCCCGGCGCCATATCTTCATGGACACCGGTTAATTACGCTGCTTCCGCCCGGACGCTCCAAGGAGTCTGGTCGGGGCAGCAACCTGCGGTGAGGAGACCAGGTAGCTCTGGGTGTTGGGGGCGTGTCTTAACACTGCGACTCTACATGTCTGCCTTCCGTCCCTAATAGGGCTTCTCGAAGGCATGATGGCCTGAGGCATCCCGCGCTGGGTGCAGGGAACTGTGTCACCTGAGGTTTTCCTCATCTTCCCATGTTTAACATGGGGTATGCCACGAGTTTAACATCCAGCGGGGACGGCATCGGACTGATCAACATGAGGGGTGGATCAGATGATAGAACCCCTTACGGGGAACCTCTGACGCTGGGGGCAGCACATGGGCGGCTTCCCGGGTGAAGTGGAGTGGAATGAAATGGCATGACCCCACCGGGATGTGGCGGCCCGGGTAAGGATCAGGATGGATGATGGAGTGAAGAGCTTGGACCCCGTAAGGGCTTCCTACGTACCGCGCGTTAGCGCGGATCAAAGTCAGTGTAGTTCGGATATACAGTTTAACATCATGCTGGACGTTGGCAAGCCGACTCACGAAGAGGTCGAGGCTGCCGGGCGGAGGATTGAACCGAACCACCTCGCACAGAGGGGGATGGAACGGTCGGGTGGATCACAGTTTCACGTCATGCTGGACGCTGAAAGGAGAAATAGAAAAAGGCAGTGGGGAGGCACAATGGAGATACACACGTGCAGTCTCCCACAGAGGCGGATTCATAGGTGAATCGACGCAAGTGTGAACCCGGGAGGGGTCCACTGATGGACGAACCGACGTGAATACGACCGGGACGACCAAGTGGTGGGCTTGAACCTCGGAGAGGCTTCCTACGTACCCTGTTTAGGAGACAGGGATCAAAGTCCACGTAGTTCGTTCTGTCTGTAATACTCTACCCCCGTGGGCGAAGGCCACCCCAATCCCGACATCCCTGCAGAGACGAGCGGGTGGGGGCCACATCCAAACCGGGAGGGGGACCCTGCGTGCGAGGCACGGGATCGGGCGATGCGGACGGTTTAACGTCTTGCCGGACGAAGTACATTTTAACGTCATGTGTTGACGACGAAGCGGACGGTTTAACGTCTTGCCGGACGAAGTACAGTTTAACGTCATGTGTTGAGGACGAAGCGGACGGTTTAACGTCTTGCCGGACGAAGTACAATTTAACGTCGTGTGTTGAGGACGAAGATGCTTGGCAGTTTAACATCTTGCAGCGCGGACGTGGTACAATTTAACGTCATGTTGGATGAAACACTTGGCAGTTTAACGTCATGCAGCACGGACGAGGTACAGTTTAACGTCATGTTGGACGAATGCTAAACAGTTTAACGTCTTGTAGCTCGGACGTATGTGATACCGCCGATGGGTTCGTGTCACTTCGCGCGAGCCTGGAGGGCCGCACGGGAAGACAACGCACGGCGCGGGCACCCGGGATGAAGATTATCGGGCGCCACGCAGGCGGGTACCCTCAGGGGGTCAAAGGGGGCGACCCCGGCGGATTGCGCGCAACAGAGAAGCATGGCGCGCAATACCGCGGGTCGGCGCGCAAATGGGTAGGCTGGCGCGCAATTGGGACAGCGCTTTGCGCGCGGAAGATGGAGATTGCGCGCACCGGGCTTCGGATAGCGCGCGGGGGCAACGGCTCATTCTTTAACAAATGGCCTCTTAGTAAGGGGGGGTGCGCGCAATCGGGTTGGATTGCGCGCACCCAGGGGCAATTGCGCGCAAGAGGATTCTTTTGCGTGCAAGGGCCTTTGGGTGAAGAGTTGTTTCAAAGGAAAGGAGCCAAAGGGATTGCGCGCGAAGGCGAACCCCAAGGCTTTATTGTGCGAAAGAAAGGAGGTTACCTGAAGATCGACATTGTGCGCGGAGTGGGTTGGATTGCGCGAACGAGCGACTCTTCAAATTCTGGCCACCTTCAAAACGTCGGGGGTTGCCTTATATTTATAGGCAACCCCGGGCGCAGAATCGGGTTCGCGGGCGCTCAATTTCCTTCGCGGGCACGGAATCGGGCCCGCGCGCAAGGAAATCGCGCGGGCCACGGGTGCGCAAAATTGCGCGCCGGCCCAGCTCATTGCGCGCATCCCGGGAGGTTTGCGCGCGACATTCCAACTTTGCGCGCGGGTCTCCAAAATTCCGCGCAAGGCCTCCGGGCCCTCGGAAACGTGCTTCTGACTCCAAATATGACCTCACTTTCTGCATCCGGAGCTTCGTTTGGGAATAACGGACTTTTCCGGCGTCTACAAAAGCCCCCCCCCCCCCTCGGAATCTGATCGGCGAGAGGTCGCAACGATCGGGTTCCGAGGGAGACGCCGGAATGCCGAAGTCCTGGGTGGCGCGGGACTTAGCGATCCCTGAGGCTGGGCCCGAGTCGAGATGCCCGGGCGTTCCTACGTACTCCATCAGGCTGGAGATCAAGCCACACATAGTTCTGAAAGTGCAGTTTTAACGTCATGCGGGACATAGAACCCCGTTTGGGGAGATCTTAGTTTAAGGTCGTAGAGCTTGGACCATAAGAACCTCAAAGCACACCACATCGTAGTCCCATCCCCTGGATATGCAAAGATGCACTGAGGGATAGTGTCAAGAGTGTCGAGGTTTCGCCTGGCCAGAATGGGAGGTGGAAAATGTAATGTGAATCATGCGGCCATTCACTCAAGGACTGGGGGCACCGGCGTAACGATATGGGAGTACTGCCGACCGTGGCGGAAAAGTAGCACCCATATCACACTGACCGTTGATGGAATGAGGCAGAAAAGGAGCATCAACCGCTCAAGCGCAGGATTCATATCGATTTGCTGCCCAAGGCCCTTGGGGGCACCAGCCCGAGTCGGTGGGAGAGCACTGAGGCATTGTGTCCAGACCGCTCACGGGGGCTCCACCCAGGGCGTAGGCGATGGGTCCGAATGAAAGGGAGCACGAAGCCTGAAAAGTGGAAGGAACCTGACCAAGCTGAACCTGACCCTCCTGGCATTAAACCATAGTATTCTTGACACCGATGGACCACTGCAAGGGGTCGAGGGACACGCCTTGAGGGTGACCTGAAGGCGGCGGATTCCCCGGAGAAGGGGGAATCTCTAAGAGGTGGGGGGCTGGACCCGAAGTTTCAAACATCCGGGCATTCCTACGTATCCCATAAGGATGAGAATCAAGACACACGTAGTTCTTGAAGCGCGGCGCAACACAATCGGGCACCAGCGCGGGGAAGGGTGTGGGTCTGGCCCTCGCACACAGAAGAAGCGGTATTTGATATTTCTTGTTTGTCCTTAAAGGTGGATGGTTTTTCTTTGTGCAGCGACATGCCTGTGATTAAGAAATCCCTGGTGTCGCCACAATAATCAAGCCATCAAAGGCATTGATAAATGGCGTGGTTATTAACCAGCGCCCAACGTGAGTGTCCCCTGAGGGGAACATCACGATGCAGTGCCGTTTCTCGTCGGGCGGCCAAGACGATCACAGTTTACGGTCGTGTGGTAAGACCAGACAACACAGTTTAAGGTTGTGTGGTTCGGACCATGGAGGAATCCGCTTATCGCGATACGGCGGACCCAGCGGAGGTGGGAACATACCCCCGCCCTGTGGTCACGCACAATTCCAGGAGAAGGATCCTGAGATAGGGGCCTGCGTATGTCCATCACCCGAGGGGCAGAGATGCTAGCCGCCATCTATACTGGGCCCAGAACGCGATTGTTCGGGCGACTCCTTCCTCCTTATGGGGACGAGGGTCCAGCTACACATGGCCCTTAGGGAGGACATCAGCATATATCCTTGGTGCTCAGACCGTGGGAGCCTCGAAAGACACCATTACCCTGGTTGGCCTGCCTAACATGTAGAGGTGCACTGAAGGTCAGTATGAAGAGGGTGTCGAGATTCCACTACAACGCACAAAGGCGGAGTGTGATGAGGACTGCGCAACCAATGTTCAGAGCCTGCAAGAGACGACATAGCGATCAAGGATGTTGCTGACCATATTCGCAACACAACATCTGATCGCGTCAGCCTAGGATGGGGCAAGCAAACGAGCATCAACTGCTCAAGCGCAGGATTCATATCGATTTGCGGCCCAGGACTCGCCGGTAAATCGACCCGGAGCGGTAGGAGAGCACTGAGGCATCGTACCCAAACCGCTAACGAGGATCCCTTTGAGTGAAGGCTCGAACAAGAGGAAGCGCGAGGCCTGACAAGCAACACAGGACTTGTCGGGATTGAATCTGACACTACGGGTCATAGACCGAAGTACCCAAAACATGTTGACAGATCACCAGAAAGGGTCGGAGGACTCACCCTGAGAGCAAAAAAAAGACGGCAGATCCCCGTAATCAACCAAGAGACGGGGCTGGACCTGAAACACAAGCGTCCAGGCGGTCCTACGTATCCCATAAGGATGGGAATCAAGATGTACGTAGTTCTTGAGAGGCAGTTTAACGTCATGCAGGACAAAAAGAGAAAAGGGGGGAGCGGAAGGCATCCCCAAACGTGGGGGGCGTACAGCGTGGCGAGCAAACCGACGTGAATGAGGGAATAGCCCCGCGTTCACACCATACGCTGCATACCCAGAGGCAACTGGGCCAAGGGCCCGAGATGGGATGGAAATTCCCGAAGGATGGGGCTGGGCCTGAAACATGAATGTTCAGGCGGTCCTACGTATCCCATAAGGATGAGAATCAAACCACACATAGTTCTTGAGGGGCAGTTTAACCTCATGCGGGACGAATGCTGAACAGTTTAACGTCTTGTAGCTCGGACGTGGTACAGTTTAACGTCATGTTGGACGAAACACTTGGCAGTTTAACGTCTTGCAGCGCGGATGATATGCTAGGCAGTTTAATGTCGTGCAGCTTGGACGTGGTACAGTTTAACGTCATGTTGGACGAAACACTTGGCAGTTTAACGTCTTGAAGCGCGGACGATATGCTAGGAAGTTTAACGTCGTGCAGCTTGGACGTGGTACAATTTAACGTCATGTTGGACGAAACACTTGGCAGTTTAACGTCTTGCAGCACGGACGATATGCTAGGCAGTTTAACGTCGTGCATCTTGGACGTGGTACAGTTTAACGTCATGTTGGACGAAACACTTGGAATTTTAACGTCTTGCAGCGCGGACGAGGTGCACTCAGGAAAAGTACTGCTTGAGGAACCTAGCGTTGGTGGGAGGAGTGACACGCTCACCATCCATAGTTCCTAGGGAGTACGCGCCATTGGGATAGACCCTGTGGACAACAAAAGGTCCCTCCCACTTGGGCTCCAACTTGGGCGGCTTCCTTCCGGGGATCATTGGCGCTCTTAGGGCCAGTACTAGGTCACCCTGCAGGAAGGAGCGGAGGCGAACCTTCTTATTGAAATCTCGAGCCATTCTGCTTTGATGCCTCTCCAAGTTGTGCAAAGCGCGAAGTCTATTCTCATCCAGTGCTTCCAACTCGACTAGACGGGCTTCAGCAGCGCTGTCCGGCGCTTGCTGGTCGTAGACCGCAGTGCGCAAGGACGGTAACTGGATCTCGATGGGCAGGACGGCCTCAGCTCCATACACCAGGGAATAAGGGGTCATCTGGGTGGAATTGCGAGTCGTCGTCCGATAAGCCCAGAGGGCGTTGGGGATCTTGTCTGGCCAACTCTTCTTGTTCTGACCAACCATATTTTGCAGAATGTTAGAGAGGGTCTTGTTAAACGCCTCAATATGTCCATTCACCTGCGCATGATAGCGAGATGTATGGTTCGAGCGAATGTTATACTTGGCGTACAACTTCTTTAACTCAGCTGCTCGGAAATTGGCTCCGTTATCCGTGAGGATAGCGTGAGGAACTCCAAATCGATAAATGATGTTGGAAGTCACGAAGTCAGCGACCGAACAGGATTTGACCTCTCTGAGCGGAATCGCCTCTGCCCATTTGGAGAAGAAGTCCGTGGCGGTCAGAATGAACCGGCACTGGCGAGCCGTCGCTGGTGGGTAAGGTCCCACAACGTCCAGACCCCAGACTGCAAAGGGCCAAGAATACCTGGTGGTATGGAGAGGCTCCGGCGGCTGATGCACAAAGTTCGCATGAACCTGGCACGCATGGCACCTCCTGGCATACTCGATGCAGTCATGGATCATGGAGGGCCAGAAGTATCCCAACCTCCGAATCTGGTGGGACAGCTTCGGCCCAGTCTGATGGGCACCACATGAACCAGCATGAACCTCTTGCATGACTCGTGGGATCTCAACTCCTTGAAGGCAATGAAGGAGAACACCATCAAATCCGCGTTTATAGAGGATCTGCTCCAGGCCGGGACTGCTCTGGAGGACAAACTGCGATGCGCGACGTCGAACTCGCTCGCGCTCGGCCCGATCCGACGGGAGAATGCCATGTTGGAGGTACTCAACCAAAGGCGTCCTCCAATCAGGGGCTGGTTCTACTGCCATATCTGGGGTACTCGGGGCTCCGGGCACAGGGGAAACCGTGGTGAGATTACTTACCGACGGGCCGTGATCTCCTTCCGGGATAACGGGAGCGATGAGCCTGCGGTGCGTCACGCGGATGATCAGGTTGTCCTGTTCAGGCTCTGCGAGTGACGCTGCAAGGCTGGCCAAAGCATCTTCTCGACCATTCTGCGACCGGGGAATATGGACAATTTCTGGCCGAGAAGGAAACTGGGCCATCAGGAGGAGGGTGCACTCCAGCAATGGCACAAGTTCCGGCTTCCTGACAACATAGTCGCCATTGATCTTCTTAACGACCATCTCGGAGTCCCCTTTCACACACAGATGGGGCACGTCGATCTCGAGAGCCAACTCGAGGCCAGTGATGAGGGCATGGTATTCCGCCTCATTGTTGGTACAGCCCTCTGACAACAGGAAAGAGTATGGCAGCACGGCTTGCTTCGGGGTAATGAAGACGATACCAAAGACCACTCTATTGAGCTTAGGATTATCGAGTCTTCTACCGGTGGGGCTCCGGGAGGCACCGTCAAAGTGCATCTGCCAGCATGGATCGGCACGATCGACTGAGAGAATGGCCTCATCAGGAAAGCCTAGATCCAGCGGCTGATCCGCGGAGGTCGGGTGAGCAGCCAGAAAGTCTGCCAATGCTTTCCCATTGATGGCCTTCTGAGACACATACCTGATGTCGAACTGCTGGAGAATCATAGCCCACCACGCTAGACGGCCAGTCAACATAGTCCGGCTCAGGATATACTTCAACGGGTCTACCCGAGAAACCAACTATACCTCATGGTGCTGCAAGTAGTGCCGTAATTTCTGTACGGCGAATACGAGCGCCAGGCAGCTCTTCTCGATGGGGGAATACCTAACTTCCACATCGAGGAGCATGCGACTGAGGTAATAGTGGCTATTCTCTGTTCCCTCGTTGTTCTTCTGGGCGAGAAGGGCACCAAGGGACCGTTCCAGGGCGGTCACATAAAGGACCAGCGGCTTCCCGGCTACAGGCGGCATCAGAACCGGAGGTTGAAGCAGGTACTGCTTGATTTCCTCGAAAGCGGTCTGACACTCTTTATCCCATACATAGGTTGCACCTTTCTTCATGAGCCGAGAAAAGGGATTACACTTGCCGGCCAGATTCGCGATGAATCGGCGTATATAGGCTAAGTGGCCTTGGAACCCTTGCAGTTCCCGGATGTTACCTGGGGAAGGCATCTGGCTAATCGCCCCGATCTTCTCTGGGTCGATCTCAATACCCCGATATCTTACCACAAATCCAAGGATCTTTCCGGAGGTGACCCTGAAGGCACACTTCAACGGGTTCATCTTCAGGCAGCGAGACCGGAGGAAGCCGAACACTTTCTCATGATCTTTGAGATGGTCCTGACGCTGGAGCGATTTGACCACCAAGTCGTCGACGTAGCATTCCACCAGTGTGCCGAGGATTGGCTTGAATATGCGGTGCATCTCCCGTTGATAGGTGGCACCTGCATTCTTCAGGCCGAAGGGCATGTCCCGGTAACAAAAGATACCTTGGGGGGCCCTGAAGGCAGTGAACTCCTCATCCTCAGGGGCCATCCGGATTTGGTTGTATCCGGAGTATCCATCCATGAAGAAGAGGGCTTGGAACCCTGCCGTGGCGTCAATCAACAGCTCTGTCACTGGAAGGGGAAAATCATCCTTCGGACAGTGGCGGTTGAGATCGCGGAAGTCGATGTAGACTCTGATCTGCCCGTTCTTCTTCCTGACCGGCACAATGTTGGCCAGCCATCTGGGGTACTGAACTTCCCTCACGAAGTTGGCTTTGATAAGCTTGTCAACTTCGGCCTCAACCATGGCACCGTGGGATGGGTGCATCTTCCTGGGAGGCTGCTTGAACCCGCGATGGTTCGCCGGGAGACCAAGGTGGTGGACGACTACCTGAGGATCTAGCCCCGGCATCTCGTCATAGCCCCAAGCGAACACATCACGGTGCTGCCTGAGGAAGTCCACGTACTGCTGCCGCTCTTCAGAGGGCATGGCGGCACTGACCAATGTGGGTCTTGGATCTTCCTCGCTTCCAAGGTTCACCTATACTTACTCATCGACCGTGGCGGAGACGCCCTCCTCAAAGGCTGGGGGTGCATCTTCCACGTCCTCTCCACTCGGGGAGGGATCGTCCACGGGAGAGACTGCGTTGGAAACTGCATTGGGGCTACCAGATCCTGTTGGGCCGCTGGTGCTAGCATGGGCGGTCGCGGTCATCTCATCAGGAGACTCACAGGTCGTCGAGACCATGGCTACGTCCAACCGATGGACCGGGAGGACGTAAGCGTCATCCAAACTTTCCCAGGGATCACTTGCAACAGCGACAGGCTCAACCTCACCTGCCAGGATCTGCTTATCCTTGCTCTTGTAATAGTCCGCGTCTAGATAGCGGGCTTCACATGAGGCAAAAGGAGAGGCATCTCCCTGAAGCACGCCTACTCGACCGTTAAGGGAGTATTTCAGGCATTGGTGGTATGATGAGGGAACCGCCGCATGAAGGTGGAGCCATGGCCTGCCCATCAATGCGTTATACGCAGTGTCCTGAGAGACCACCATGAATTCGGTGCTGGCAACCAGGTCACCGAACTTGGTCTTCAAACGTATCTTGCCGACCAGAGTTTGCTCGGTGCGGTCGTACCCCTGGATCCTGAGGTCGGAGGGAATCAAGTCATCCTCAGACAACCCCAATCTCCGGAGCGTCCGAGTGGGAATCAGGTTAATCCCAGACCCCGTGTCGACAAGACAGCGCCGGACTTCAAGGCCATTGAACTGGCCAGTAACATACAGCGGACGAATGTGCCCCTGTATAGGAGGGTCTTCATCCTTACCAGAGAACGAGATAACTGCCTGACATTCGGCGTCCTCGATCGTTTCGGCGTGAAAGGCCTCTGCAGCCGCGACCTCCGTATCAAACTAGAGGGGGCTCTTCAGGGCTTCAGCGAGTGCCTCACGCATCTCAGGTGACATGCGCAGAGCCTCAAGGATGGAGAGCCTCGATGGGATGTCGGCCAAGTGCTTCAGGACATCATACTTCTTTGCCAAGCGCGAGCCCCTGGTTGCAGGAGGTTGCTCTGCGGTTGGAGGCATGACGGGCCTTGTCCGTTGGACCGGCGGCTGACTGGTACTTGGCGCATCTCGCTGTTCATCGGTTGACGCCCGGGAAGTAGTCACCATACTGGGGTCAGGAGGCCGGGATGGACTCGTGGCAGGGCGGAGCTGATCGCGACGCGGCTGAGGCGGTTCTGCCTGGTCCCACACCACAAACAGTGGCAGAGGCGAATCCGTCATCTCCGGATGGGGGGGCTGCACAGGTTGAGCTCGGTTTTGAGCCTGCTGCCTAGTCTCAGTGGCATGCACGTCCTGGCTGGAGGTACCAACTTCTGTGCCCCGGCGACTCCTGTTGTTGCGGTTCCTCCGACGGTGGCGATGACCGGGGACACTAGGGAGGTCCACCTGGCGTTCTTCAACGTCGGGAACTGAAAAGGGATTTACCAGCTCGACGGTATTAACCGAAGCGTACCCAACACTGTCATTGGATGAGTCATCCATCACTGGACGGATCCGAGGAGGGATCCCCATCTCTGGGGGCATGAAATCGCCGAGAGTGCAGGATAGTGGCGGAACTGGCGGGGCGCGCTCTTCCTTCTTACGCCGCCGCCGTTTGCTCTTCTCGGAAGAGGCAGGCTGGGACGATGATGCCGAAGCAGCACCCGCAGATTCTGGGGGCTCAGGCTGATTCAAGCGCGCAAGGATGATTCCATGGGCGCGAATGATCGTCTTGCGGACCATCTAGTTACTATACTTCTGGGATCCGCGGTCGGAGACCAGCTGCCATTCGTCCTCATTGCCACTATCGTCATCTGATCCCACGAAAACGCCCGCCACTTGTGCTGGAGCTGGGCCCAACCTGATTACATTGTTGTTAATCTGGTCTTGGAGCCAGTCCTTAAACACATAGCACCGCTGGATGGTGTTCCCCAGGGCCCGATGGTAAGGGCAGTAGCGGGGGTTATCCGTGAGATGTGCCTCCTCTGGCCTCCAACACTCAGGCAGTCGCACAATCCTCTGCTCCAGGGCGCTCCGGAAATAACCGGGGACCTGATCCTCGTGAAATGAGTAAGTCAGGTATCGCGGGCCCCTGGGAGCGTGGTCTTGACGAGGGGTTGGAGGGGCCTGCCGAGGAGGTGGACCCTGATTATCTCGCCTGGGTTGTGGTGGTACATTACGCGGAGGGGCCGGCCGGTTCTGGGGCTGCCGCTGCTGGGCCGGGAACTTAGCCCGTGGAGGCGGATTCCTGTGAGGCTGTGGAGCTGGCCTCGCCGGCAGCAGCTCCAACGGCCTGGGGGCCTCTATCTGGGCAACAGCAGCGGGCTCAGACCTGCTGACTCTCCTTGCAGGAATCATAGGAGGCAGCGGGTGTCCCTGACTAGCCTGTTGCAGGGCTTCCTCAAGACGTTGAGCTTTGTCTGAGAAGTCCCTGAACCCTCCGGGGTAATTCTGAGTGATCAAGGAAGGGACCAGCTCGGTCTTGACGTTCCCGACGCACATTGTCAGCAACTTCTCCTGAGTCAATGGCATGTCAAGGGAATACGTGAGACCCTTCCATCGGGCGACGAAATCCGCGACTCGCTCATCAGGCCTCTGCTTTCACTTGAAGAGGTCTGCGATACTCGTCTTCCGGGTCGTGGAACTGAACTGGTAGAGGAATTGTCTACGAAGATCCTCCCAGCTAGTTATCGACCCGACGGGGAGCTGGCTGTACCAGACAAATGCTGGCCCTTCCAGTGTTTGGACAAAGCAGCGAAGCTTAGCGTCCTGTTGCTGCGCCGGAGTTCCCAACATAGGCCCGCACCTCGAGTTGAAATGGGCCAAATGCTGTGGCGGATCTCCAGTCCCGTTGAAGGGGGCGAAAGTGGGATTCCCGAATCCCGGAGGCGCCGGCATGTCATCCACCCATGCTGGGTATGGCTTGCCCTCCGGTGGGATTGCCACTTGCCGAGTCTCCAAGGCTTCCAAGCGGGCGATGAGTGTCTCCATCGGATCGTCCGGAAATGGGTTCCAGTACTGGCGAGGATCTCTAACCACGAGCGCATTGCACGGCCCTTCAATCGGGTCGTCGAACTCGGCAGCTCGTGGGACGGCGGGCGGAGCGGCCCTTGGGGCAGCGGGAGGAATCCGAGCGGGGTCTCTCAGGTATTCATGCTTCTCGGGAGGGTGTGGTGAAACATACCGCGCCCTCTTGCCACAGGCAATGGCCTCTCCCCTGTCGGCGAACATGGCGTAATCACGGTTGCCCGGGAGAGTCTCGTCGAGGAGCGGTTGTTCCTGTCCCTGCTGTCCTGGCCTAGGATCACCGTAGTCAGGCCGCTGCTCTGCAGCGCGCTCGGCGAGGAGCTGCTCAACTAGCTTCTTCTGCTCGGTGAGCTGTTGACGTAGCGTGACCTTCTCAGGATCCTCATCCGCTCTCTGCATGGAGGCAGATGGGTCGGCGAGCTTTATAGCTCCGCCGTGCTCTTTACCTTTGCTGACGTTTCGGCTCAATGTCAGTGCTTCAGTGGGCGTGGGGAGACCCAGGAGGTTCCTCTGGTGATGAGTAACTCTCACCGATGGATCTAACAACGGCTTGTCTTCGGGGGGAGAGCCCCCGTCGAGAAGTTCCAAGCCGTTCCCCTCTCCCGACAGGTCAGCCATATTGACCGTTTCCGTCCCTGGGGATGTACCCTCAGGGACACCCAGTGAATTGGGCTGTCGGAGAATCGCACTGAAGCGTAGGGCAGCGTACTGCCCCCACCCACAGATATACACGTGGGGGTGGCTCCCTCGATAACCTTGCGGAGTACTTGAAAACACTCAACGCATCGTTGTTGGAGGGCCTCGTGGTGCCCAAATGACCTGGGGTGCCGAACCGCGGGGAGCGTGGCCAGGTCGATCTGACGGCACTGCTCACCAATATCTTCCAGGTGTACCTGACTACCGGGATATGGCATTTGTAGGCGGTGAAGACGGGAGTGAGTCTCCCGGAGAGTTCGGCAGAAGCATTCGAACTCATCCGGAGTGAGCGATTCAGGTGCATCAAAGTCCGGTCCTGCGACTGGCCAAAACTTCTCAGGGAAGTGGCCCTCTGCAAGGACGGTCCAGAAGCTCCATGACCCAAACTCGGGACCTAGGTCTCCTTGGTCCTTTTCAACGACTGGGAATGGAAAGGGAACCGGCAGTGGTGCCGAGGCGGACTGCCGGGCTGACGGGCTGGCCGGCGGTGAATACGGCGAGCAGGCCGATTGGCCTCCATATCCCGGGCCGCCCTCTGAGGGTGGAGGTTCCCCAGCTACCACATCATGATAGGACGGGCCGGGGAGCGAACATCCTGCCGTAGCGTCGGTGCTCGCCGAAGGTGCACTAGATCGTGGTTCGACCGTCGGTCCCCAGAAAAAGTCTCTGGCTTCTCCGATCGAGGCAGAAGGTGCTTCCGAAGGGGCCGGTACCAACCGCAAGCTTGATCCTTGGGGGTCTACCAGGCCCTCACTACTCCGGATATACCTTCGGAGAGAAGCGGGGATCGTATCGATCTCGCTCTCGGGAAGTACGATGCTGACGTGCCGCATTCCTACCCCTGCCCCTAGCTGGCGGGATCGGGGGGAGGGATCCATCGCCGAATCATACTCCGCCTCTGTATCAGAGAAACGAACCGGTCGGATCTCTGTCCGGAATTCCATAACATTCTTCCCTCGACGTCGACGCCTCGCCTTCCTGCCCCTGGGTGGTTCTTCGGGGCGTGGCTGATCTCTGTCCTGGCGTCCTCCGGCCGCACCGGTGTTGGGGCCAAGAGGACTAGAAACTACGGTGCGAGGAGCCCCGGGACAGATATCAAAGGGGACGCGGGGATAGATGATTCCGGGCAGGCCTCCGGGCCGGGATCGGAAGGTGGGATGACCCATTCCTCTTGGATCGGCCACACGGAGTAGACCCTGCTGGTGAATAGCGCTACCGCGAGGTGGTCCGTGGTGGCTATTGCCTGTACCAACAACCGGGAGAGTCAACCCAACCTGCCTTTGGGGCGGTCGGGGCCTCGATCCAGGTCGGGCATATAAGTGCCCCTGCTCAGGATGCGTAGGGGCCTGGTGACTGGAGCCAGCAGTGGCTTGAGCCAACGCGGCCACTGTTGCTAGGGCCCCAAGGTGGGAATCCTCTTCCGCTCGTGCTCGACGTTGGCGTCGGGACAGACGAGTCGGGATCAGCGGCGCAGGCAGGTGGAGAGCCCGTTCTTCGACATGAGAGGCCTGGCGGCGGTGACGCCGTGGCCTGAGAGGAGCCCTTATCACAAATCCCTGGAGCGAATCTCGGATAGGGTGGTCCCAGACTTCCTCCACCTCATCCGCATAGGGGAAGGATCTGTTGGAGCGTTCCGGGGATAAACTCCCGAAGCGGTTGGACGTCGAGGTAGGCAGCGGTGCCTCCCTGCGCGGCACTCGGGGGCGGCGTTGGTGGCGAGGTGCAGCTTCCTCGAGATCTAGGTGAGCCATGTCCCTGGTGGGGATGACTCCCTCTTCCTCATATCTCCGCACCAAGTTGTTGATCACCCTTCTCTGGATGACCTCCGAGGGGGAGAGAGGGCGTGGTTGCCCCGCAGTCGCGGCTACTGGGACGGCTGTGGAACGGGCGGGACCGCGCGGAGTAGCCGCGTCGGTGTTTCCCCTACACCTGCGCCAGTGGGCGGGTGGCGATCAGGCACTGGATTGGGCGACCTGATTCCTGAAAGCAGGGAGAAAAACCCATTAACACTGACAGGAAAAGGAATCGACAACCAACCATTAGTGCCACGACGCCTTCCGTGGGGGGAACCCAGGCCATCGACGTCGTGAGACGGAGTGCCCGATTTCCCTTCCCTAGCCCCTGGCGGGTTCCGTGCCCCGGTGTTGAATGCTCGGTCGAGCAGCATGATGGACTTCCAACACCTCTGAAAGCCATCGGTCTTCGTATTGAGGAGAAGAGATTCACGTCGGGTTCACCATTTTTCTGTTTCAGTGCGGATGTGCGCCGGGTTTCTATTCCGACGCTGTTCCGCCAGGACGCGTTCGCGCGTGCGCCCGTCGACCCGAGGGGATGGGCGCGCAGCTTGTGGCCCCGCAGTACCGCTTTCCAAAGGCGGGTGGCATCTGTCCCTTATTCAGGGGCGTCTGCTCCTTGATCGAAACTGGGATGATGGGATGTCAGCTCCTCCTTCCGTGGACGTCTCCGCGGAACTCGTCGCCTAATCCGGGTCTCCCTCATAGATTTAAGAATGTTCGTGAATCTCGTTCCCGGCGCCATATCTTCATGGACACCGGTTAATTACGCTGCTTCCGCCCGGACGCTCCAAGGAGTCTGGTCGGGGCAGCAACCTGCGGTGAGGAGACCGGGTAGCTCTGGGTGTTGGGGGCGTGTCTTAACACTGCGGCTCTGCATGTCTACCTTCCGTCCCTAATAGGGCTTCTCGAAGGCATGATGGCCTGAGGCATCCCGCGCTGGGTGCGGGGAACTATGTCACCTGAGGTTTTCCTCAGCTTCCCATGTTTAACACGGGGTATGCCGCGAGTTTAACGTCCAGCAGGGACGACATCGGACTGATCAACACGAGGGGTGGATCAGATGACAGAACCCCTTACGGGGAACCTCCGACGCTGGGGCCAGCACATGGGCGGCTTCCCGGGTGAAGTGGAGTGGAATGAAATGGCATGACCCCACCAGGATGTGGCGGCCCGGGTAAGGATCAGGATGGATGATGGAGTGAAGAGCTTGGACCCCGTAAGGGCTTCCTACGTACCGCGCGTTAGCGCGGATCAAAGTCAGCGTAGTTCGGATATACAGTTTAACGTCATGCTGGACGTTGGCAAGCCAACTCACGAAGAGGTCGAGGCTGCCGGGCGGAGGATTGAACCGAACCACCTCGCACAGAGGGGGATGGAACGGCCGGGTGGATCACAGTTTCACGTCATGCTAGACGCTGAAAGGAGAAATAGAAAAAGGCAGTGGGGAGGCACAATGGAGATACACACGTGCAGTCTCCCACAGAGGCGGATTCATAGGTGAATCGACGCAAGTGTGAACCCGGGAGGGGTCCACTGATGGACGAACCGACGTGAATACGACCGGGACGACCAAGTGGTGGGCTTGAACCTCGGAGAGGCTTCCTACGTACCCTGTTTAGGAGACAGGGATCAAAGTCCACGTAGTTCGTTCTGTCTGTAATACTCTACCCCCGTGGGCGAAGGCCACCCCAATCCCGACATCCCTGTAGAGACAAGCGGGTGGGGGCCACATCCAAACCGGGAGGCGGACCCTGCGTGCGAGGCATGGGATCGGGCGATGCGGATGGTTTAACGTCTTGCCGGACGAAGTACAGTTTAACGTCATGTGTTGAGGACGAAGCGGACGGTTTAACGTCTTGCCAGACGAAGTACAGTTTAACGTCATGTGTTGAGGACGAAGCGGACGGCTTAACGTCTTGCCGGACGAAGTACAGTTTAACGTCGTGTGTTGAGGACGAAGATGCTTGGAAGTTTAATGTCTTGCAGCGTGGACGTGGTACAGTTTAACGTCATGTTGGACGAAACACTTGACAGTTTAACGTCTTGCAGCGCAGACGAGGTATAGTTTAACGTCATGTTGGACGAATGCTGAACAGTTTAACGTCTTGTAGCTCGGACGTATGTGATACCGCCGATGGGTTCGTGTCACTTCGCGCGAGCCTGGAGGGCCGCACGGGAAGACAACGCACGGCGCGGGCACCCGGGATGAAGATTATCGGGCGCCACGTAGGCGGGTACCCTCATGGGGTCAAAGGGGGCGACTCCGGCGGATTGCGCGCAACAGAGAAGTATGGCGCGCAATACCGCTGGTCGGCGTGCAAATGGGCAGGCTGGCGCACAATTGGGCCAGCGCTTTGCATGCGGAAGATGGAGATTGCGCGCACCGGGCTTCGGATAGCGCGCGGGGGCAACGGCTCATTCTTTAACGAATGGCCTCTTAGTAAGGGGGTGCGCGCAATCGGGTTGGATTGCGCGCACCCGTGGGCAATTGCGCTCAAGAGGCTTCTTTTGCGCGCGAAGGCCTTTGGGTGAAGAGTTGTTTCAAAGGAAAGGAGTCAAAGGGATTGCACGCGAGGGCGAACCCCAAGGCTTTATTGCGCGAAAGAAAGGAGGTTACCTGAAGATCGACATTGCGCGCGGAGTGGGTTGGATTGCGCGAACGAGTGACTCTTTGAATTCCGGCCACCTTCAAAACGTCGGGGGTCGCCTTATATTTATAGGCAACCCCGGGCGCGGAATCGGGTTCGCGGGCGCGCAATTTCCTTCGCGGGCGCGGAATCGGGCCCGGTGCGCAAGGAAATCGCGCGGGCCACGGGCGCGCAAATTTGCACGCCGGCCCAGCGCATTGCGCGCATCCCGGGAGGTTTGCGCGCGGCATTACAACTTTGCGCGGGGGTCTCCAAAATTCCGTGCAAGGCCTCTGGGCCCTCGGAAATGTGCTTCTGACTCCAAATATGACCTCGCTTTCCGCATCCGGAGCTTCGTTTGGGAACAACGGACATTTCCGTCGTCTACACATCCGTTCAATTAATTATGAACAAGTTTGCTTATGAGCAGCTTGTATTTCTCCTTTCGATGAAACCGACCCTTCTATGGTGGAAAGTGTTGTGCCAGTTGAGTAATGTGTGTTCTTCTAGGTAGAAGGAACATGTCAAGAAGGACCATATGGGAATGGTCGGTTTTGTTTGAATGCCTTTGTGGCTTGTAGGTGTCGTTATACGTCGATACTTGATTGGTAGCACGACTTTGATCTGGTTTCCGGTGTATACAACCCCTTTTTAAGAAAAATCGTTGGTCGTGGAGGGCTTCGATGGTAAATCGTGTACGATAACCTAATTCCTTTTGTGGGAAAAAGTAATTGTGTTCGGTTTAGAACTCTTGATGCATCGGCAGGTGAAGATGAGTTTCTTATTTAGAGTCAACTAGGGGTGGTTTGACCGATCTCCTTTCCTGTTTTTGGGTATAAATAACTGGAATCCGTTTTCAATCCTCTTAGTGTACTCTGTTATGTGACGAACATGTCCCTATCTTGTTTCTGTCATGGATGCACTAAGAGAGATTCGGTCTTACTCCGCACTAATGTTTAAAGGCTGCTGAGCTCATTGGGTTGTTATCCTTCTATGTTTCATGCGGGATGTGTGGTTTCTATCGTAGTTTTATCTTAGAAATTTCATCGGGAGTCAGGTATGAGCATCGGTGAACATTCTCGTGGTAAGTGTGAGATTCCCTAGGAGAAGGCATCGTTGTTCAGCTTATAAAACACCGTCTGTCTAAGTCGTGCGTCTTCTTGAATTCGTCAAAGTGATAGTGTTATATTTCCATATAAAAATGGTGAATTTATTATTTATAGTGATGCTACATTGAAGGGTATTTTTTTTGTTTTGATGTAAGATTATATGGTTATCAAATTTTCATCACCCCAATTATAACCACATGATCACAATTATTTGAAATATCACTATTAGCTTTTATTGGATGATTTTACGTTAAAAATTCATGAAAAAAACCTTGAGGGTATAAATATTAATTGTATATGGGTCAAAATAAAATTAAGTATATATTCACTTAGAAATAAATGTACATGACACAAATAATGTGGTTGAAACTAATAAAATTTAATGATTTCATGATTCACTATCATCAACATAATGATAAAATATTATATAATGCATTGATTTAAAAGCATTTTGTATCATTAACTATGCACTGTTTGGGACATAATACTATGGTTAATGAATTAAAAAAATTGAAATGAAAATTGTTTATTTCAAAACTTATTATCTCTTTCCATTGCCATATGTATTGTAATCATAGTTAGAGAGGGTTAAGAAGGCTCTGGAAGATGTTCATGATGTGAAAGAAATAATATAATTTGGTAATAAAGGTAACTTTCCTAATGTTAATGTTGACATGGAAGTTATTATAATATTTTGAATGATGTTATTTTTTTGGATTATAATTAAAAAACAAATTCCTAATTGAGCCTCACATATCTCCATATTATCATCATCTTGGTTACATGAAGATGTATAGAGACCCAAGGGAATATAATTAGTTGGAATAAATAACATGAAATAATGATTATATACATTAAATATAAATGATAAATAATGTAGGGATGCATCCTACATTACTAGTTATTCAATATAAATTGCATAATATACCCATTGATTTTGAGGTATTATTTCCAGTGATATCTCAAATTAATAATACGATATGGATTATTATTGATTATTTAATTAAATATAATTATTTTATTCCTATTTGAATTAATATTTATTTGGATTGTCACTTATGAAATTATCATAAAGAGGTAGTCATGTTACATAGTGTTCCATTTTCATGTATAGGACCATGATTCTAGGTTTATATAATATTATTATAGAGTCCATCAGAAGTCGATGGTTATTAAATTGAGCTTTAATATAGATTTTTATCCAATTTCTAATGGAAAATTTAAGAGGGAAATTCAAAAAATGTAATATATGATTTAGGATTTCCCATTATCTTATCAAGGAATCTAGAATCAACATCATTCATAGGTAGAGTTTTATAATAACAATTATGTCCATTATAATATATAGTTGGAACCACTTGTGAATTATCTAGAAAAATATTTTAAAAACTTGTTTATTTGGACTATGTTTGGGAAGGAATGTTGTTAGGACCAGAATTTGTATAAGAGATTTCTGATAAAATATTGATGATTTAACACTATAGGTGAGTAGCTTAGAGGTATAAGAAATGTTTTTTAGATGACTAGAATAAATATCTTCAGTTTGATGTTGGATTCCATATTTTTAATAAAATACCTCCTTTGAATAGTATTATATGTTTTTTTAATAAAGGATAATTAAATAAGAAATTTTTCATTCTATGGGATGTGCTATTAAATGTTGGATGATTTTCTTATTAACTAGCCATACCTTCATGTTTGTCCCATGTACAAGATGTGTTTCATGTTTTATGGTTGACAGTGTTTGTACCAGGTACATAACATGTTTTGATCCATGAAGTAGTTTAGTTAGAAGAGAATTATTATTATGAGGACAATTATAATTTCATTTTATATTTTGGATAAGAGGTACAAATGAATAAGGTTAATAACCATGTCATTGTTTTGTGGAAGAACCTTATGATTGATGATGAAATTTTAAAATCTGAAATGGATATAATTGGAAAATATCAGCACTAGTTTATCTAATAAATAAAATTGCGAGGATGAAATTTCTTTAATGGTGTAAGATTGTGAAAGCCCAGTTAATTAAAATAATAACTCAAATTAATGAAACTTTAGATTTTAAGGGAAGATTTTACAAACTCATTTTCTTTATACAAATTTAAAATAAATTTTTAATCGAAAAGAAAAAAGTTTAATTCTAAATATATAATTTTTCATGTTTGTAATGGTTTTATTTAAAGGAAATTTCTAATATTTTAATTTTAAAAAAATAAATTCATTTTTAAATTCTTAATGTCGAAAGAAATTTTCGCACATTTTATGAATTTTTCTAAAATACTTGATTTCAGGTTGAATAATGAAAATATTAATTTTATAAATTCTGTCATTCCATTTCTTTATATCAATAAATTAAATTCTTAGATTTAGACATGGATTATATTTAATGTAATTTAAGTCTCTTTTGTTTAAAAGTGATTAAATTAATTCCATGGTAAGCAATTTTATACATGATTTTAGTGTAAATAAGTTGTATGCTTAAAAGGAAATTTTCTAAAAACACGGTTTTTTCATTGTTTTTTTCAAAATTATATTAAAATTTATGTTTACCACATACATAAAATAAATATAGTAAAATGAATTTTATTTTTTAATCATGTTTTTTGTATTTTTTAATTAGATAAATTTTATATTAGGTTATAAAAATAATTTACCTCAGTAAAAGTTATCACCATGTAAAGGTTAAAATGGTTTAATTAGGGTTAAAATTATGTGAAAATGTCACAAAATATTATTTTAGATCTTATATGATAAGATTATTTTTACTCATATCACAACATATTCTAATGAATTTTTCTTAGTTCAACTTTTCCTTCAAATATAATTTATATTATTTAAAAGTAACGAATATTTAAAAAAGTGCCAACCTAGTCACCAATAAAAGAACATCTACTCTCTTCAATTTTATACAAACATTATGCACTTTATATGAACAATTATATACCCAAATACCTCCCCAAATATACTTAACACAACCAATATTTATTGTTCTCACTAAAATATTGTCCCTATAAGGCATACGATGCAAGGCAAAGGAGGTTTTCCAAATAAGAGGTATAACTCTAAACTAAGTTATTTCATGATTATATCATCTTCTACATCCTTAAGGTAATCTATAATCATAATGATATAATTAAATTGTTGTCTTTAAAATTCTAAATTATTATTATTTTTATGTTACTATCAAGTCAAGAAGGTTTCTTTATGACTTCTCCATTCTATTATGTATTGAAAATCACAAACACTCTATCTCAAGGAAAATTTTATTTCCCATAATATTTATATTATTAAGGAAAATTTTCCTTCCCAAGGAAATGTTCTCATTACCTTTGTTTTCATTATTCTTGTTTTCTTATCTCTTATTCTATCTCATTTTATTCCTAAATTGTAAAAATTGGTTTCATATCTAAAACCTTGTAATCTAATAAATACTTTGATATAGAGTATTCTGTTTTCAGGTTCTGAATTCAGACATTGAATTCCTCTAAATTCGGACTCTAAATTTCTCTAAATTCAAATTCCAAATTCCTCTGAATTCTGATTTTGAATTCCTCATAATTTAGGTTCCAAATTTGTCTGAATTTAGATTCTCAATTCCTCATAATTGAGGTTCTGAATTACTCAGAATTCAGGTTCTGAATTCCTCATAATTCAGGTTCTAAATTCCATAGAATTCAAACTCCGAATTATCTGAATTTATACTCTAAATTCATTTTTATTCCGACTCCATAATCTTTAGAATTCAGGTTCTCAATTACTTGAAGAAAATAATCCCAATATCCATGTAATATAGACTCTATATTTTTATTTCCTTAGACTCTGAACAATATTTTTCCTGAGTCTCCGAAAAATGGATTTGGTTGAGAAACCATATTTTTCTTACGCTTGATTTAGTTTGGAAACGATGTTGTGCAATCTATTTCTAATTAACAGTAGTTGGAGTGACATGTGTACTGGTCCCTCTGAGATTCAAGAAAAATATGAATGTATGAGGTGGGAGACGACTTTTGGAGAAGTGCCTATAAATAAGATCTCATTTGAATGAGCTCATTACCAATCTATTAATATAGATTTACATGTTATTGAAGTGATTTCTAGATAGAAACTATCATGATTTGTGCGTAATTAACATCTTGTTTAGATTACTTCGTGAGACTCCGATTATGGCTATGTACAATCGAGGACTTCCGAGGATAAGAAGATACAGGTGCCGACTACCTTAAAGTTCAAGGACATCCTTGATAAGGAAGACAGAGGTGCTGACTACCTTGATGTTTGAGTGCTTGTAGGGATATCAAGATAGACTCTGATATTCCAATCGAGGGCTTACCCTGGTGTGGGTAAGATAGAATTTCTTGAAAGTATAAATAAAGAGACCATTATCCAAGGTTGTTGGATACCCTACTCTTTGGGTTAAAAGAATTCATACATGTTACATGTAGTGATTCAAGTTTATTTTTTGTTGTATTTTGATTAATGAGGAATGTATAACTATCTTATACTTTCTTGAACTTGTATACTCTAATTAGTAATATTCTATATGCTTTAATGTAGAATCTTTTTCCTTGTAAACTTTTCTTATGTTTCATTTTTGGAACAATATTTCTAGAACCTAGAAAGTTTGTAGAACTAATAGGTCTTGTGAATTTTCCTTTCTTAATGTTGTTAAGAATAGAAAGTTTTAAACCAACTTTAAAGGTTACAAAAAAAATTTAAAGTATAAAATCCCCCCCCCTCTTGTAAATTTAGCATCTACATTAATTATTTATATCCTACAATTGGTATCAGAGGGGTCTCTAAAATACTTATATTCACATATAAGTTTTTCTTGCTCAGTTTTCATTGTTTATAATTTACATGATTATGATTTGTATCCTGTTTACAAACATTTACTATTAACAAGTTTTTATGGAAAGATATTTTCTTTTATATGGAAGGAATGAATTTTGGTTCGTTTGACAATTGAAATCCTAATAAATGACCTATATTTGATGATAGTGATTATGAATATTAGAGAGATCATATAAATACTTTTGATATTAATACTGGAGTGGACAAATTTGATATGATTACTGGAGTTTACAAATTTCATGATAAGGAAGTATGAACTTTTACTAATCAAGAAAATTCTGAATATCAACAAAACTACAAGGTATGCAATACATTGTTGTGTTCCATGTCCAATAATATATATAGTCATATTTCTTCTTTTGAAGCTATAAATTGTATTTGGAAGAAATCGGAGGTAACTCATTTTGGTACATCCAAGGTTATAGAAACTAGAAGAGCTATGTTTAGAGCAGAATATCATGGATTTCTATTTCCCTATAGAGAACCAGTGTGCAATTTACAACAAAGGTTTATGAATATTGTTAACAGTTTACAATCCATGGGTGAGAATGTTTTTGACGATGAGGCACTTGGGGACAAGATTATAGATATCATGCTTAATGAGTGGGAATCAAAGAGAACAACTATTGATGATAATAAGAAAGTATCTCTAATTACTCCTAAGGGGATTTTTGGAACTCTTCTACAACATGAGACAAGAATGAAAAGAGATATTGATCTGAATAACAAGAAGAATGGAAATAGAAGTATATCCTTTACTATTACAAAAGCGAAGACTCCTGAAAGGGTTACAAGATCCAATTCGAATAAATTCACTATTTTATCTAAATCAAGGGAAAGTGAACGTCTTGAGAATGAGCTAGCTAATCTTGCTCGAAGGATGAATAAGATAGTTGGGAAGAAATACTTTTAGTATAGATTTAACAAGAAAGAAAGATAAGACAAGAAATACCTTGAATTCACTAGTTATGAATGAAAAATATCATGGCATATATGGCCATATTTTTCTATGTATAAGAGAATGGATAGAAAGGAAAATCATTTTGAGAGGAATATAAATAATTAATACAAAGCTAAAGCTATGAATGTTTTGAAAGGTAATGACACCTGAAGTGCCAATGGTGGAGACTCTTCTAATGAATCCTCAGAGTATGAATCTTTTGGTCAGAAGAATATTGGTTTAATTTCCAAGTTACCCATTGAAAATAATTTTCAAATGGACAAGGTAAAAAATGATGAATCTGTGACCATTATATCCTTGAATTCTAATTATAGTGATAATAAATATTATTAATCTCCAGATAAATAATCTTCTTCTGATGAAGATAATACTTTACCTACTTATGAAGAAGTGTCTACGTTTTCTAAGCTTTTTGAGAATGAAAATTATAAAGTCAAGAAAAATATTGATAAGGAAAAATCCATAATTTCAATTCATACTAAACAGGTATCATATCTTTCTGAAGATCTTGATAAAAAAAATTTATTTTAAAAGTATTTAAAAAAACCCTTAGGAAGTTAATTCTAAGAAGGATAAACTTTCTAAGGATCTAGAAAAAGTAATTTCTAAGAAAAATATTTTAGGGACTAACTCTAGTACTAAAACTAATGTTTTTTAGGATAAAAACATAGATATTAAACTAAAATTAGAGATATTTTCCTTAAGGAAGTGTTTGTCATGATTTACCTTAGGTAAGGAAAACTTTGATAAAATGTATTCCCAAATTCAACCTCTAAGGTATAATTCGAGATTTAGTTATACACCTTCAAAACTAGTTTTTAATAATAATTATTTTGTTCCTCAAGGTTCTTCTTTATTCACAATGAGTCAGTGTGTTGGGAATTGGGAAAAAAATGTTCCTTAAAAAACTCAATATTTAGGTTCCCATATATCTTATCATTCTATGAGAATGTGGATTCCAAAAATATTACTTTATGAAGTTTCTTGATCCAAGAATGTTTTAGTTCTGAAATTCTAACACTTTTATTTTTAAGAAATATAGATAGTACCAACAACAATACATGGTACATGGATTGTGGCTGTTCCCATCACATGAATGGTTAAAAAACCTCTTTGAAAATATTATCAAGAAGAAAGGAGAAATGTATCTTTTTAGAGATAATGGTGAGGGAGAAATTATTGGAATATGTAACATTGTTCTCCTTGGAAAATCTTTTATTTCAAATGTTTTATTTGTTAAGGGTCTTAAGCACAACCTTATTAGTATAAATCAGTTATGTGATGAAGGTTACCTTGTTAATTTTAGGAATGAAAATTTTTTAGTACAAAATTACAAGGAAGAGTTTATTCTTTCTTCCCGTAGGCAAGTGAATGTATACACACTAAACATAGAAGACTTTATGATCCAAGACCTACCTTGTCTTAGTGCAAATGAATATCATTCTTTGTTATGTCATAGAGGGTTATGAAACTGTAACCTTAGGAACCTATGAAAAATCACTAAGAAAAGACTAGTTAAGGATCTATCAGAGCTTAGATTTTATTCTTCAAAAGTTTATGATCCTTTTGAATATATCAAGAAACATTAATCATGTTTTAAATCAGTCGGTGAAGTCTCAACTACTGATACACTACTATTGATGCATATGGATATTTTTGGTCCAACACTAACTAGAAGCATTGGGGGAAAATATTATGTATTTGTCTTAGTTTATTATTACACTAGATTTAAATGGATATATTTTCTAGAAAAGAAATCTAAAACTTTTTCTTATTTCAAAATTTTTAGAGCCCATGTTAAAAATAATAAAAATCTTCCTTTGATAACTATTCATAGTGATCATGGTGGGAAATTTCAAAATTCTGATTTAAAAACTTTTTGTAGTATAAAAGGCATTACTCATAACATCTCAGAACCAAGAACTCCTCAACAAAATGGTGTTTTTCAATGAAGAAATTGAGTTCGTCAAGAGATAACTAGAACTATGTTGAGTGAATATCCAATAGCCAAATATTTTTGGGCTGAAGCAGTAAGTACTACTTGTTATACAATAAATCTAGTTTTGATTATACATTTTATTAACAAAACCCCTTATGAGTTGTGGAATGGTAGAAAACCAAGACATTCAAACTTCAATGTATTTGGTTGAGAAGTATTAATTCTAAATACTATAGTTAATTTACATAAATTCTCACCCAAATCTGATGAAATAATTTTGTTAGGATACTTCACAACTTCTAAGGATTATAGAGTTTTCAATAAAAATACTTGAACTGTGGAAGAAATAGTACATGTTAAATTTGATGAAACTGATCCTTTTGTTTTTAAACGACCTCAACCTACATATTTGGATGTGTTTTCAAAAACTGATTATCAACCCTTCATTGAAGATCCTTCTGATAAGGAAAATGTCCATGAAAATTTTCCTAAAGTATTTACTCTTGAATAATTTTTACCATATGTTGATGAACTGGTTTTACAAAATCCAAATTAGTTGTTTCTCAAAAATCGTCCCAGTGATAGTATCATCAGTGATGTAAATCAACCTATAAAACCTTGAAGTTCCTTAATAAATTTAGTCGAAAATCATGCCTTCCTTTCTTAGTTAGAACCAAAAATCACTGATGAAGCTTTAGGTGATGATGAATGGATAAAAGCTATGCAAGATGAGCTAAATGAATTCGAAAGGAATAAAGTCTGGACCTTGGTCAAAAGACATAAGGAAACATCTATTATTGGAGTGAAATTTGTCATCAGAAATAAGTGTGATGAAAAGTTAATCATAGTAAGAAATAAATCTATAATAGTTGTTAAAGTCTATAATCAACAAGAAGTAATAGACTATGAAGAAACATGTGCACCATTAGATATACTTGAATCTATTCATACCTTACTTTCCTTTGTAGAATTACTTAACATCCAAAATTTTCAAATGGATGTTAAATATGATTTCTTTAATGGTTATGTTGAAGAGGATGTTTCTGATAAACAAACTCTTGGTTTTGAGGATACAAAACATCTTGAACATGTTTTCAAACTTACTAAAGCTTTATATGGACTTAAACAATCCCCTAGATCTTGGTATGATAGAATTACATGATTTTTGTTACAAAACAATTATGTTAAAGGAAATGATGATCCAACCATTTTTATAAATAAATATAAGAAAAATGTTTTTATTGTTCAAATTTATGTTTATGGAAATATATTTGGTTCAACTAAGGAATCATTAACTAATTCATTTGTGAATCTAATGAAATATGAGTTTGAAATGACTATGATGGGTGAGTTAACATTTTTCCTTAGTTTCGAAATTTCTCAAAAACCAGATCTAATTTATATATCTCAACATAATTATATTAATGATCTTCTTAAAAATTATAGATATGAAAACACTAAGACTATAAGTACTCCCACTGGTATTTCAATCTCACTTGATCTTGATGAAGCTAGGAAACCAGTAGATCAAACATATTTTAGAGGTATGAGAGGATTTCTACTTTACTTGACATGTAGTCATCCAAACATAATGTTTTCAATATGCTTATGTGAAAGATATCAATCCAATCCTAAGGAATCTCATTTAAAGATAGTGAAAATGATTTTTCGCTACTTAAAGGGAACCATGGATTTAGGACTATTTTATAATTCTGGAAATGATTTTGTTTTAAATTTTTTTCAGATGCTGACTTTGGTGGATATAAAATAGATAGGAAAATTACATCTGGAACATGTTATTTCTTAGGATATTCATTAGTTTCAGGGTCATGAAAAAAGCCACACTCCGTAGCACTTTCCACTGGTGAAGCAGAATATATAGCAGTTGGAAGTTTTTGTGGTCATGTTTTGTGGATGCAACATACACTCACATACTATGGTATGAGTTTTACCAAAACAAAAATAATGTGTGATAATACTAGTGCCGTTTTCTTAAGTAAAAATGTTTCACATCACTCTCATGAAAAACACATAGACATTAGGCATCAATTTCATAGGTATCGCACACAAAAAGAAGATATCATTCTTTAATTTATCAAAACAAAAGACCAACTTACTGACATTTTCAAAAAATCATTACCTCTGATAGATTTGAATATATTAAACAGATGTTAGTAATGATAACCATAAGGTAATATTCTATATTAACGTCTTTTTAAAACTTATCTCCTCATAGTAAGAAACTCTTTTTCATAGGGGGAGTACATTTTATTTCATAATAAAAATTTTTCTTAGGCAAAATTTTTCATAATCAAAATTTTTCATAATCAATGGTTTTTCGTAATCAAAATTTTTCGTAGCCAAGAAGAATTTTCCTCATAAAGAATAATTTTCCAAGCAATCCAGAAGGTATGTTTTCTTTCATAAATTTTCGTAATCATCTTCTATGTATGTTGGTGTTTTTTTTCTTATTTAAGAAACGTTTTAGAATTCACTTTTTTTCAATTTGAATGTTTATATTAAAAAAATCAAAAGATCAGAACCTATAAAAATCATTCTTCAGTTATCATGCCAACCGTCAGATTTGATCAGAAGTTTTTCAACAGTTAGATCAACCATGGATGTTGAATTTTCATCTCAATAGCCTATATAAAGCCCTTCTAATGGTTGTCCCACATCATTTTTTCAGGATTTTGTGTGCTGATGCTCTGTCTATGTACTTAAGGACATTATGAATCTTCAAATGTTTCCTTAGTTTTGAATGTCTACTGAATCCTCTCCTCAGAAAGTAATGTCATCTCTTAACTAAATCTTGAATTGGTGGATATACAAAGAAAATTTGGCCGGTCTGAAGTTTTATGATAAGTATGACTATGTTATATCTAATAATGTCAAGCTGAATGGATGGTAGAGTGTATGTGCATCAAAACCAAGAGCATAGGATCTGGTCTATCTAGACTTATTGATTGGGTTCTATGAGATAACGTGTTTCTCTAAAAAAGAAGGCAGAGAAAAGTTATCTTTTAAGTGTTATGGTAAGACCTACTCTCTTTCTTACAGCAAGGAAGCTAGTATTTTTGGAATTCTTTATGAAGGAGAAGCAAAGTTTTGTACTCAAAAGTTACCCAATATATCTAGACATTTTGATAAGGAAAAGGCTATAGAGTGTCTTGGCTTGAAAGGAGTGAATACTCTGAATATTTTTCATCTATCTACATACTTACGGATTCTTGAGTAGTGGGTTGAAGGATTTATAATTCTAAGGAAAGGGGATAAGGATACTCTGAAGAAGATTGATATCTATATATTGGACTTCTTAGTGAACCTCATAAAGATAAATCTAGTCAAGTTTATCATGGTTACGATTAAGAATATCATTAATGGATATCTAAAGTCTCATATTATCATGTATCCATAAATTATTTCAAAGTTTATTTTTCATTCCCTTCAGTCATTAAAAATTCCTTGCAGTTCCAAGATGAGAAATTACAAAGTGATATTGTTGAGTGATGATACTCTAAGAATAATGAAAATTGGTTTTTCTAATCAATCTAGAGAATTTTATGATCTATCTAAAGAAGAATTAGAAGCTTTTTCAATGAAGTTGGAAGTGGATAGAATCTCTAAGATAGGTGGATGGAAGATAAAGGATAAGATACCTAAAGATAAAAATAAAAACCCCTATGGCCAAGGAAACTTAGTCAACGCCTCTAAATCCAAAGATGCAAAAAGTGTACCCTGATTAAGTAATGGAAAAGTGGAGAGAAGATAATAAAAACTGGAAAGAAGGGGAGCCTAAGTTTGCCTTGGACCCTTGTGAGGAATAATTCTTAAATATAAAGGTTGTTTAAGAGCTTGAGAAGAAACAGAAAGAGAAGAAGAAAGGGAAGAAGTTATCTAAAGATGGGATTATACAATCACTTTTCAATGATGATGAGAAAGAAAATGAACAAATTCCAGTAGTGGAATAGTTTTTGATAGTATCACTTCTTGAGACTCTGTGAAAGAACTTAGTGATTCCAGAATCGCATTAATATGAAGAAAATTCTCAGGATGAAGAAGATGAAATATAAGAAGAAGAAGAAGAAGAAGGGAATGACACTGATGATATCCGAAAGCAATTTGAATATTACCATGATAAAGAAATCCTCTCTATAAAATTATCGATCTGGACTTCCCAAGACAAATCCTCAAAACATGCTACACCGGGGAATAAATAGAAGGAACATAAAGAAGTGGATAAGCCAATTGATGATGAAAGTAGTAATCAGGACTTCATTCATCCAGATGATCAAGTGGCTGATGCAGAGAAAGAGTATGTTGAGGAAGATAAAATTGTTCAGTTATCTAATAGCGAGCATGAATCTCCCAAAGAAGAAGACATCATTCCGAGATCTGAAAAGGGAAAGCAGGTGATAGTAGATACACCTAGTAAATATGTGGTGTAGAAGAAAGATGTTGTTGCTTCATCAAGGTGAAAATTTTAATACATAGAAAAATAATCCTCACTGACCAAACACTCGGATTCCAAATCATCTTCCCTTGGATATGATTTTGTTGTTCAGACATTGAAAAGGATGGTTGGTACTATTCCCTTATTCCCAAGCATAGACTCAAGATTCCTGATGCTTAAGCACGAAATAAATCAGAAGTAAGATTCATTTTCCATGGTTATGGAAAAATGTGTCGCACTAGAGGTAGATTTCAAAACCTTCCTCATTGGTTATGAAGCTCATAAGAGATCTTTCAAGAATATTACAAGATGGTCAAAGAATAAAATGAAGAAATGAGAATCTTTAATGAATTTCATGATAATGTCAAGGATGCATTTTACATCGATGATATGAAGATCAAGGACATTTCAAATAGATTTGAGGAAATGTTAATCTTAAAACAGACTACTCGAAAGTAGGAAGATAAGTATCTGAATGGAAACCTTAACTATGTGGACATTAATTGGAAGAGGGATATGGAACTCAGAATTGAGATTGAATAGAAGATTTTTAAGCAAGAATCAATGTTGAAAGCTCAAGAAAAACATCTTAAGTTGTTGGAAGAAAAATTAAAGTCTTATATAAGGAAACTAAAGATTAAGATCAGTTGCTTAAGCATGTAGAAGAAGATCACAAGGATCTTAAGAAGCTGAAAACCATAGTGATGAAGTTGAAACCAAAGGATAAGGAAGGATAATTTCATTCCATTTTTATCTTCTGTTTTATTTTTTTCCTTGTACAAATTATTTCAAAATTAATGTAATTTTGGTTGTTCTCTATATATTTTTCTTGTGGTTATTTAGTACTAATGTTTCAGGTACCATTCATTTTTCCATTCCATTTATTTCTTTTTTAAGATCACAATGTGGGGAAAGGAATGATAAAAAGAATAAAAAGTAAAGAAGATATTTCCCCAAGTAAGGGGGAGTTTATATAGGGGAAAGATCTTATCAGTGAATTTTTTCAAATGCATGAAAATGAAAAATCTCATTCAAAAAATAAAGAATATGATCCTTAGTGATTTTAAATCCAAAGGGGTAGTTAGTCGTATTCACTATGCTCCATAAGTAAAGGGAGATATGTTTTTATTTTCAAGTCCATAATAATTATATGTCCTAGTATTCTTTTTAGTAAGGATGTTTGTGTTTTACAAAAGGGGGAGATTGTTGAGTCAATAAGGATTCCTTATGAATTTTCTATTCATTTATGTTTTGAAAATCAAAGACACTCTATCTCAAGGAAAATTTTATTTCCCATAAGATTTATCTTATTAAGGAAAATTTTCCTTCCCAAGGAAATTATTTCCTTACCGTTGATTTCATTGTTCATTTTTTAGTGTCTATTAATCTAACTCATTTTATTTCTAAAGTGTAAAAATTTGTTTCATATCTAAAACCTTAGAATCCTATAAATACTTAGATATAGAGTATTTTGTTTTCAGGTTCTGAATTCCGACTAAGAATTCATCAGAATTCAGACTCAAATTCCTCTAAATTCAGATTCCTAATTCCTCTAAATTCAGGTTCTTAATTCCTTTGAATTCAGGTTCTGAATTCTTCTGAATTCAGATTCCAAATTCCTCGTAATTCGGGTTCTAAATTCCTTAGAATTCAGGTTCCAAATTTCTCCGAATTCAGGTTCTGAATTCCTCAGAATTCATGTTCGGAATTCCTTAGAATTCTAACCCAGAATTCTCTGAATTCAGACTCCGAACTCATTGCAATTCAGACTCCAAAATCAATAGAATTTAGGTTCAAAATTTCTTGAAAAATAGAATCCTAATATCAAAGTAATATATACTCTGAATGTTAATTTCCTTAGACTCTGAAAAATTTATTTGGTTGAACAACCATATTTTTCTTACCCTTGTTTTAGTTATGAAACAATGTCGTGCAATCTATTTAAAATTTACCATTATTTGAGTGACATGTGTACATGTACCTCTAAAATTCGACGAAAAATATAACCATTGGAGGAGGGAGCCAACCATTAGATAAGTTCTTATAAATAGGATCTCATTTGAACAATCTCATTACTAATCCACCAATCTAGAGATTACATGTTATTGAAGTGATTTCTAGAGAGTCTGACTCTCATGATTTTTGTGTAATGAAAATCTTATTCAGATTTCTTCGTGCCACTCCAATTGTTGTTTTTTACAATATAGGACTTCCAGAGATAGGAAGACAGATGTGCCAACTACATTAAAGTTCAAGTACTTCCTTGATAAGGAAGATAGAGGTGCTGAATACCTTGAAGTTCGAGGGCTTATAGAGATAGAAAGACAGACTCTGATATTCCAATCAAGGGATTACCCTGGTGTGGGTAAGAAAAAAATTCTTGAAAGTATAAATCAAGGGACCTTAATCTAGGTTTGTTGGATACCATACTCTTTTGGTTAAAAGATTTCATTCTTGTTACTTGTATTGTTTCATTTTAATTTTTCACTGCATTTTGATTAATAAGCAAAGTAAAACTGTCTTATATATTTTTATACTTTTATACTCTAATTTGTAAGATTATATATGATTTAAGTTAGAATATTTTTCCTTGTAACCTTTTCTTAAGTTCATTTTTTGGAACCATATTTCTAGAACCTAGCAAGTATGTAGAACAAAAATGTCTTGTGAATTTACCTTGTTTAACTTTGTTAAATATAGAAAGTTTTATACCAACTTAAAAGGTTATAAAGGAATTTTAAAAGTTTTCATTTCACCCCCCCCCCCTCTTGTATATTCGGGATCTATATTAATTATTTCAATCTTACATTGAAAACCCTTTTCTATCTCATAACTAACAAATAGAAAAATGAAAAGGTTGCCCGTGCGTACATGCAGACTACCCACTCCATGATCGACAAGTTTTTATTTTCATCAACAAAATTTATGGACGGCTAAATATAATGTAATATATGATTAAATATGATATTTAGGATATAATTATGATTTTTTTTATAATATAAACCACTATCCACCTCTCTTCCATCAAATAGAAAATGAAAATATCCCTCATGTGTATGTGTGTACTACTACCTCCCTCGATGGGTTTTTCTTTTCATCACCACCTCATATGGTCAATAATTATGACATATTTTAATAATATATATGATATTAATTAAATAATTGTAATAATATAAATATAAATTATCATAGTTTTTTCCCTCCGAATTGGAAAATGGAAGTGGTGTCTGTGTTTACGTGCAGAATACTACCTCCATGAAATGAAATATTTCATTTTTAATGATCACCATAAATGGATAGTAATAGAATTATATATAATTTATAAATATGATAATAATGATATTTTAAATAATCTAGATATTATTGAACTATAAATAATTTTACCATGGTTAACCTACCAATTTCGGTTTGGGATTATGTACCAAATATCCTAAAAACATGTGATTAGAACATAAAAGAATTATAACAAACCAAAACAAGGTAGAAATGAATTAAAACGAAAAATAATACCTGAAAATGGGTATTTAAAAAACAATTATTATATTTTAATTATTTATGTGTATAAAGTATATACCTTCTGATTCAAGACTCGAGTAAAGGTATATTTTTTGTTAAAATATTTTCTACTAGTATTGATTTTTTTCCTTTAGAATCCTTCTCTACCATATATGTGTTATTTTTAATGTTTCATTTATTTTATTCCTTATAATAAAAAAAATTATTAAATCTATTTAAATAAAATTTATTAGTTTTAAAAATTTATTCTTACATATTTTTCATATGTGTAATTTTTGACATTTTACAAAAGTGTGAGAAAAAAATTCTTCATAATCATATCTCTGCATGAGTAGAATTTCCTGCTATCATTTATGTTCTTAATTATAATGATTCCATTAAATATTTTCAAGTTTTATTAAATAATATCCTAATCCCATTTTTTTAAATCATTACTATTTATGAGTATCAAAAGGAAAAAAGGATAATTCTCAACATTCTTATGTAATAAATGAAGGTGAATTTTCATATGAGTTCAAATAAATATTTTATGACTTTTTATAATGTAAATGAACTATTATATGTTTTTAATTCTTGTTATGGTGTACAATAATTATTCATAATGGTGATTGGTCAATTATAACACTCTAACGCATTGGTTAATAAATTTTTCTCTGTGTAATATACGTTGGTGTTAACCAGGAAGGTTATCATATTGTTAAGAGTTGACATAAGAGTGATATAAAGATGATTTACAAAGATGACTTCAGGATTTGTTTTGTATTATTTATATGGTTTTTTATAGAAATGTTATGATTTTATAATATAAGAAAATGAAATTATGATTTGTGGAATTGTAATAGACTATTTTATGTGTGAATGTTTGTTTTCTATGAATTTTTTTATCAAGTATCATATTTTCTTTGAAATTTCAACGAATATGGTTTTCCCATTATGTATATTTGTGAAAAAAATTATGAAAAAAATTTATTAGTTAATTTTATTTCATGATTAGGTTAATTGTTATTTAATCTCAAGGATTATTAAGTATGAGGGAAACTTTTTATAGGAATTCAAGATTTTCACATTGATTATTGGGTTTCATTCATTTTTATATCCCTTATTTAGATTTTTGTGCTCATCCCATGTTTTAAATTATTTTTTTATTACAGAAGAGTTGGTAATATAGAATGGTATAACATTCTAATGTGAAGATTTTTCTTAAATGAAGTGAATGTGTCTTGAATGAAATATTATTCTAAAATTAAGAACCATTTTTTTGGAAATAATGAGATCTATGTGGAATTTTTTCCAAATGTATGAAATAGTTTATATAATTCTCTAAAACTATAACTATAAATGATCATGTGAATGTATCAATGTGAAATATGTGCTATTAAACTCATAATTAAGGGTTATTTGGATGTAAATGTTATTAGTAAAGTTAATTAAACCACCACTGAAAAAAATAATCCACTAGTCAAAACTTTTCACTATATCGAATATATCAATGAAATAGTCCCAAACACTTATAACTAAATCCCAATATCATCTGCATATACATCAATATATAAATACAATGATTGATCTTATCAATCCACTTTGGACACACCATTGACTTTCCATACACGCCATCAATGATTCAATGATGTGACTTATATTCATTTTATGAAAAAATATCATATCCCTAGTAATGTTATATAATCAACTAAAAACACCAATTGAAATAATATTATATGGTTTCATAAAATTACAATACAAACATGAAAAACAAAATTTATCAATATGTCAAAAAATTCACCCACTATTTCCACCTAAATCGCAAACTAACTCTATATGCTTTCCACTAACCATGAAACACTCCACATAACCCCATCCATATATTTTTTGTTATCCCCAACTCTAAAGTGTGATTCCTTAAACCCCCCTTCACTACTACAAAAACGGCCTATATCAGTGATCAAAACGGGCTTTAACAACACTAAAAAAGTGTTGTAAAGCTCAGCGCTGATATAGAGGGGTCCCTTTTATCAATGCTTTGAAAACCACTGATAATGTTTAAAAAAATAAATAATAAATAAATAATGTGGGGAGTGCTTTTATCAATTCTTGAAACCCCCTTTATCAGTGCTAGAAGGCCTCCCACGCGCTGCCCTTCCCGCGCATCCTCATATGCGCGCACTCCCTTCGCTTCCACCCGAACTCGAACCTGTTACCTCCCCCCTTTCGCGGTTGCACCTTTACCACTAAGCCATTTTGTTTTGTTCTCTATTTAATGATATATCTATATATATAGTTATATTTATTCATATATTGATATAGATTCAAATTAATATAAATATATTTATTCATATATTAGTATATATATATTAATTTGTATATTAATATATTTATATATATATATAGTTATAATTTTGTATACGTATATTTATTTGTATATTAATATATACTTATAAGATTAGTTTTAAATACATTTATGAAAAAAAATTTCTTTTATGTGTGTTTGTAAATAAATAAATAAATAAATACATACATAGATATATACAACAAACAGACACACACAGGCACACACACACACAGACACATATAGATTTATGAATAAATACATATATATGTGTATTTGAAAAACCATAGAATGTTAAAACATCCATAACTTATAAGATTAGTTTTAAATACATTTATGAGAAAATATGTTTTTGATGTGTGCTTATAAGTAAATAAATGAATACATACATATATACATATATACAACACACAGACACACACATAGACAGACACACACACACAGACAAAAATATATTTACGAATAAATACATATATATGTGTATTTGAAAAGCCCTTGAATGATTAAATGACCATAACTTATAATCTATACTCCCTTTTAAATGCCAAAACCCGGAAAATCGAAGAAAATGAAACAATATTCGATATTATATGTGGTACAGGCCTAATAGACATCCGGATCAGAAGTTATACTTCTTTGAATGTTAACAAATCGGGGTATCCAGACTAAAAACTCAGTTTTGGAAACCTTCTGTGCCATTTTTGGGCATGAAAAATGTGACGGAGGATTCTCTTATGTAACTCCCCAACCCCAGTTACCCAGATCCGGTGCATTATTACATAACATTAGCATGATCACAAAAGATAAAGTCTCGAAAGACCGATTAGTTTAGTAGCCTTGGAAACACTAGATATATTCATAATGTTTACATTATATCAATAAGTGAAAAACTACAACAACATATTGTATTCATATCCCCTCATACTATCCCTGCAGGTCATTCATAAAATAATTCTTCACATCCTGGGAAAAATAAAACATTGAAAGGGGTGAGCTCAGATGCTCAGTAAGGATAACAATATAGCGTAAACTTTCATAACTAAACATAAAAATTTAAGGAAATTTATAACTATAACAAAATACTTTTAAACATGAATTTAAGCATAATATGGAAAGGATAAAATGAAATAATGTCATTTACTTATTCACATGGATATTTTACTAGTCGAATAATCACATGAAAATATTAATAACCACATTCATAATGACGGAATGCATAATGCCAGACTATCAAAACCACGTAGCCAAGGCCTCGTGCCAAGACTACAAATAAGATTTTTTCAAGGCCTCATTCCAAGACACTAGTTGGTCTCATGAGACCTACCGATGCATCGAGGAGCTATATCAGGCTCCACCCCTCACTTACTAAGTCCAATGCATTCCTCATATGAAAATTTTATAACATAAACATTCGTATTAAAACTACAATATGAAATGTCAATACTTTAACCACAAACCATAAATGGTATAAAAATAACACATCCACCGTCAAACATAACTAATTCAATACAATATGGAAGATTTTATTATGTCAGATTAATCACAATTGAGAATAATTATGGATATTGACATCGATTAAAATAATCATCAAACTATTGAGAGAAATATCCCCCTTTTTCTTGAAGGCATTTAAAAGTCACATTATTTGTCAAGAAGAAATTTAAAAATATATTTTTGAATCAAAGTGTCACATACCACTTTGAAACTTTTAAAATGAATTTTGATTTGAAAACATTAATGTACATATAAATAAATCCTTAAAACCATTTTTAAATCATGGACATTAATGAGAATGATTTAGAGTAATAAATCTTTATAACATTTTAAAATGATATTTTAGTTAGAGTTCCTAACCAAAAGAGAGACACATGAATACAAATAATTGAGATAACAAAAACCTTGTAATATCATGAGAATAAAGTAATTAAAGATATACTATGTAAAAGTACATTATATACACCATATAAAAGTGATTTGGTGTATAACAACAACTATGTCTCAATGGAATGTAAATTGAGGTGAATTCTCTTATAAAGACCATATCCTTATGTTAAGGATAAATAAACGACATAATTATGTTTGATAAATATAAACACACTCAATATTATTAGATATTTAGTTTAAATCAATCAGATTACATTCACACATATTCTTGTAAAACCAACACCAATGAATTGGATATTTAGCTCAAAAAATGCAGATTGAGTTAAAATTACTCTTATCAATTTCAAATCGATGACATGGGAATTTATCAATGGAGTTATTATGTGTATAAAAAGTATATCTATGGAAAGGGGAGTGTAAATTATGACATTATCAAATAAATAGTGATTCCACACATATTCTTGGAGTAAAATAATCAATGAAGTATGCCTAAAGCAGAATGAGTGCAAATTGAAATTTCAATTTCCCTTATAGATTAGGTAACATATGAAAAATAAACCCCTAAAATAAGGATAATACAATGATGATGTAAATAACCATAAATTGAAGTATATTACACAATTAATACAATCATGGGTAGTACACATACACCACATGAAATAAATAAGTGGTGAACGATGGAATTCTCACGAAATTAAGAGTGAGATAAGAAACCCCTTACTTTGTACTTTTTCTTGGTCTACGATAGGTTAACCTAATTTATAATGGTGAAATAATTGTTATTGAATTATAAAAGAATCATTTACATTAATATGATGTCATATATGTTCTTTTAACATTGATTTGTTAATAACATCTTAGTATTATCATCATTTCAGGTGTTAGCTTACTCTTTTTCCTTTATATTATTTGTTACGTAAGACATGTTTGTTATGTATAGGTTTTATATTATTCATATACAGAATGATATAAATTCCTTAAACATTATTTTTAATCATTAAATGAGAATTAGACTCAAATGGATATGATGGTGAATGAGTCTCATCGCGTTCGTGGAGACGGTAGTCCGTACGTACGCATGAGCGACAATATCATTCATTTGATATTAAAATAATATATAATTGTATGATATATCATATATACATAATCATTATCATGTTATATTTATTATTTAAATGAATTATACATCATTATTATACCCATCTAAATAATAATATATTGAATAACAATTACACCACAACGTGGAGACGGTAGGCTGTACGTACGCACGTATGGTGACATGTCATTCAAGGGATGGATAGAATAATGAATTTGTTTGTTAAATATTTATAATAACATCAAATTATATTGAATATACTCGAGTTATTATTTTAGAATAGAAATAACAAAGAAAGAAGAAGTTGAAGAAGAAAGGAACATGAAAGAGGGTGGTGAAAACATTACCTCTTCTTCGGGTTCTTCCTTTTGATTTGATCAAAAGGGCTCCTTAGGTTGGATTTATGATCAAACTAAGGCCTCTATGTTGAATTGAGGGAAGTTGGGAGGATATTTGGGCACAGGTTGGCCGAGCCAAATGGCTTTTAAGGTGTGAATTGATGAGAAGGAGGAGTTCCCTTTTATAAGAGAGGTGAGGGGCTCCATTGGAAAAGCTAGAAATATTATTTTATAATAAATCCATATTCGGTTTCTAATGGCCCCAAAGTATATTATTTAAATTTTAAGGTTTTATATGTCGAAAATAACTCATATAATATTTTTTAGATAGGTTTGGGTCACATTATTAACCTTATATTTTAGTTTTAACTCTTAGTTAATTAGTTTTACATTTACCATGTCTCTTTGTATTTTTATATTTTATGGTTAATAAACATACTATAAACTTCCAAGAAACTAAAAAGTGGTTCATTAATGACACACATATCATGATACAAGTTATTTGGAAAAAACGTAGATTTTTATGAATAGAATATGAATTAATAATATAATATTTTTTAAAAAACTCTTTTATGTCAATTTTTACACTATTTAGAATTTGATTTTTGTAAAATTCATAATAGCATGATTAATTAGAAAAAAGTTAATTAAATCAATAATAACATGTCATATTATCCTATAAAATTAGTTTAATTCATAAAATTCTCATATTACATTTATTTGGATATTTAAAATATCAATTATTTTAATATTTATTTAATTTGGTAGTTACTGCATCACCATTGTGTCATACATAAACTAAATTATTTAAGGTCTAAAAATTATAAATAAAATACCATTATGTAGGAAATATTATTAGCTTTCAAATTAATATTTACAATAGAATTTATCTTCTATATAACCCTATATTAAAAATGTTTTAGTAATTAAACTTTGATTTTAACTCTTTTAACTCTTATTTGAATTAAATAATAATAAATGTCCTAATCTAATCCAAGTGGACCTAAATGATAATATTTTATTCCTAAGGTTGTTTTTTGTTGAGATAAACTTGACCAATAGAATTAGGACATGTGTTAGGGTAATATCAATACCATTTTTACCCTTAATTACCTTATTTACTTTTAACCATGGTAAATAAACGTAAAAAGTTATTATTCACCAAAAATTATATTTATCTTATTGAAACAAATTTTACTCCTTGATATTAACCATGTCTCTCATATTTTCAAAATTCCACTCCCAGAAGCGGTAAAATTAAACTTTATGTAAATTTCCAAATTCTCCTAGGGGGTGGGTAAAAGATGGTGAACAGTTCAATAAATTTTTTTTATATCAAACATTATTCTAAACTAACTTCAACGAATTACATTTAACATATATATTAATTATTTTTTCATTTTGACATTAATTAAATTTAAATAAAATAAATAATTATTTTAATATAAATTTTGTTTTAAACTATACCTCAGTATTTTTCACTATTCATCAAAATTGATATTCTCCAGAAAAATAAAAAAAATTAGGCCTAAGATATATTTGATATTATGAATTCAAAAATGATGTCTATTTTACCAAATTCAAAACATATAAGTTTCATTAATTAATTTAAAAATTAATTCCCTTTGTCAAAACAAATAGCGTGTTTTTAAGAGATAATAACTATCAAAAGATTGACACTTGTTTATGTCTGGTTTAAATGTGAAATTACGTCCAATGACAAACATTGTTTTAAATGGTAAAAATATATTCTAAATATACTTTAAAACCACTCAAATTCAAAATTTATCACTATTAATTATTTTGATTAAAAAAGTTGTTTTTAATTAAAATTTAGTAACTTTCACTATTCATCAAAATATGAAAGTTATCCAAAAAGTACCAAAATCTCACCCTAATCTAATTTTGATATTAAAAATCCAAAAATGAAGTCCATTTTGAAAGATAAAATTTATAAAATTTCAAAAATTAGGTATTACTATTCATAACGGCTAGTTTGATTGGTTGTGGCGTGTTAGAATCTCGAAGTTGCATACAATGCAAGCCATTGCATTATTCAAAGGGAAATGTACCGTGGAAGCTTGGGGTGTTACATTCTCCCCTCCTTCAATAAATTGTGTTCTCAAAACTTTTTTAAAATTGGGCTTGATAATATAATGGAAAGTCCCACATCGGAAAAAGAGTTAATAAAACTATCACTTTAAAAGAAAGAAAGAGAGGTATAAAGGTCACCCAATATAACCCATACTAGGATTCCATATAGGAAAACATGGATATGGATCATAAAATAAGTGTCATGTTCTGACGGAGAGGGATAGAAAATATGATCAGGATAAAGTTAACAATAAGAAAACTACAAACTTGTGTTTGGACAAACAGTCATTAGTCTCCCAGTAGGAAAAGTAAACGGACAACATTTTTTTCTTTAAGTTACATTACATAAGGATGAGGAATTAATTTATGATATTGACTAATAACATAAAGAGATATACTTAATTTTTAAGTAGAGTTTCATTCTTTAATAAATTTTTACCACTAACTCATTTTTTTGAACAATGAGTATTCAAGAAGACTTGGTCACACTAGAAGAGCTTGAATAAACATCTATAGAATAACATGATCCACGTAGTATAAACTATATATTTACCTTCTCTTTAGAGATTAATCAAAACCAAAATGGTTAGTATAATATCTGATGATCCCCCAAATAGATATTCCATTAGAGAAAAAAGCACTAATCTTAATTTCTAAAATTAAACCAACAATACCCCAAAGATAAATAAATAAAATTCAATAATCAATTGTCCTTAAAATCCTTAAATATAATCCAAAATAATATTTAAACCCAAAACTTATAAGAATGTAGTCTTCCACATTAAATTGTATCTCCAAATAACATCAACTACTCTTAAAGTCAAATACTTAAAAGCAATTAACCCAATCACATATTCTTTATTATAGGTTAATCATTTCCATAAATAACCCAAATCACTATAAATCCGCCATAAAAACATAGATAAAAATCCACCATTACTCCTCAAATGAAATCCCATAGTATTGTATTTTCCTTGGGCATATAGTGTTCCCAACAAAATTAACATCTTCCAAAATAACATTTATCACATAATCACCAAATCATTTTCCTATACTAAGGGTATTAATTTTATAAGACATAAGATCCCAAATCAACTTATTATTGATCAATAAAATAATTTAAGTAAAATAATAGTCACACTAACCAGGGACTTCACGTAGTCCAGTTATAGGCGATAAATCCCAATCGCACGTTGGTTGTGGGTTCAATTCCCACAGCTTTGTCCGATGCGACGGGTTGTCACATGGTCTGCGTGTTGTCCTTTTTCAAAAACTATATTTTATAACATTACCAAAATGATATAAATTTCTCAAAATAACCATAACATAATTTTACCACAAATTTCATCTCATACCTTAAATTTTCATCCCAAATTATAATAACTTATAATTTCCTTAAACCCAATGATCATATAAAACCAAATGGTTATTTATAACTATATCCACAAGTGAAAAGATAATTCTTCCTCAAATATCATTCTCACATGGAAAACTGCAGGGCTACAAATACAAGAGAAAATTATTCTAAAGTAAACCCCTCAACAAGGAGCACTAATACTTTTTAAACATTTCTCCAACCATTTATTTCCACACAACTTCTTCTTTGACCAAGAAAATATACTATAGAATAGGGCATTCACTCGGGTAATGGCCAAGTCCCCTATATTTATGGAAAATGACTGTAAATGGATTCTTGGGACCATTTTTATCTTCTTCCATAGTACGATTCATTTTTCTTCAGCAATTATTCACATTATGTCCTTCCTTCCCACACCTAAAGCATTTATTTGTCCCATTGAGACACTTTCATGGGTGTCTCCTTCCACATTTCCTGCATGATGGAAATTGAGGATTCCTTTCGCTATGGTATCCACTGCTGGAGCTCTTATAATTCATCACCTTTCTCTTCTCTATTGAGTCCGGTAATTGGTTAATATATATATTGTTGATCATATTTTTCGAAAATTGATTTGGCATGAAGAAGATATATTTTACGCCTATCAACATTCCATTTTTTTGCTCATTTCCACCACTGTTCCCACCCTGTACATCATTCTCAATGTCACTATGACTTCCTGGGAATCCAACCATTGACTAAAACCAGAAAGCATTGTGTGAGTAACAGTAGTCATAAAATCATTTAGAGAATAACATGTCACCATATTCTCAATTTGAAACAAATTAGATTTAACCAATGTCATTTACTCTCATCTTATATATAATACTTCAAACCAATTTGTAATGAAAATGTAAATTATCCTATGCATATCCCCCGGGAGTGTCATAACCAAGAGTGAATCAAGGTCCATTTTCGTGCACCAGTTCCCATTCAAGTCTAGCTCAAAGTAGTGTTTTCGGGTTTTACCCCTAGGTACATCTGTGCCAGAGCCACCTCTACCTGCTTGTATCCAGACAGGGATGTATTTCTCGGAAAACTCACAAAATCTCTACAATACCAAAATTCTAGGAAGTTCTTATATACTAATCATCAATGTCTATCTTAGGGCTATGTTCTCCGATCAGAGTTTATCTAAATCTAGCTCCCAAGGTTTGTACTAAACTTCCTCTGATACCAACTATAATGCCCCAACCTCAGTTACCCAGAGTCGGTGCATTATTACATAACATTGGCATGATCACAAAATATCATGTCTCGAAAGACTGATTAGTTTAGTATCCTTAGAAACACTAGATATATTTATAAAGTTTACAGTACATCAATAAATGAAAATATACAATGACATATTGTATTCATATCCCCTCATACTATCCCTGCAGATCATTCATAAAATACTTCTTCACATCCTGGGAAAAATAAAACATTGAAAGGGGTGAGCTCAGATGCTCAGTAAGGATAACAATATAGCGGAAACTTTCATAACTAAACATAAAAATTTAAGGCAATGTATAACTAAAAAAAGAATTTTTAACTTGAACTTCAGCATAATATGGCAAGGATAAAATGAAATAATGCAATTTACTTATTCACATAGATATTCTACTAGTCGAATAATCACATGAAAATATTAGTAACCACTTTCATAATGACAGAATGCATAATGCCATCATATCATAACCACGTAGCCAAGGCCTCGTTCCAAGACTACAAATAAGATTTTGTCAAGCCCTTGTGCCAAGACACTAGTTGGTCTCATGAGACCTACTGATACATCGAGGAGATATAGCTGGCTCCACTCTTCACTTACAAAGTCTAATGCATTCCTCATATGAAAAGTTTATAACATAAACATTCATATTAAAACTATCATATGAAATGTCAATACATTAACCACAAACCATGAATGGTAGAAAAATAACACATCCACATTCAAACATAAGTCATTCAATAAAATATGGAAGATTTTATTGTGTCATATTAACCCCAATCGAGAATAATGAAGGATATTGACAACGATTAAAATAATCATCAAACTATTGAGAGAAATAACCCCTTTTTCCTTGAAAACATTTAAAAGTCACACTATTTGTCAAGAAGGTATTTAAAAATTTATTTTTGAATCAAAGTGTACCATACCTCTTTGAAAATTTTAAAAATAATTTTGATTTGAAAACATTATTGTCCATATAAATAAATCCTTAAAACCATTTTTAAAACATGTACATTAATGAGAATGATTTTGAGTAATAAATCTTTAAAACATTTTAAAATGATATTTTAGTTAGAGCTCCTAACCAAAATAGATACACTTAAATAAAAATAATTGATATAATAAAAACCTTGTAATATCATGAGAATAAAGGGATTCATTATATACTATGTCAAAGTACATTATATACGCCATATAAAATTGATTTGGTGTATAACAACAAAGAAGTCTCAATGGAATGTAAATTGAGATAAATTCTCTTATAAAGACCATATCCTTAGGTTAAGGATAAATCAAGGACATAATTATTTGTGACAAATATAAATACACTCAATATGATTGAATATTTAGTGTAAATAAATCAGATGACATTCACACATATTCTTGTAAAAACAACACCAATGAATTGGATATTTGAATCAAAAAATGGAGATTGAGTTAACATTACTCTTATCAAGTTCAAATGGATGACTTGGGAATTTATAAATGGAGTGATGTTGTGTATAAAAATTATATCCATAGAAAGGGGAGTTGAAATTATGACATAATAAAATGAATAGTGATTCCACACATAATCTTGGAGTTAAATAATCAATGAAGTATGCCTAAAGCCGAATGAGTGAAAATTGAAATTTCAAATTCCCTTATCGATTAGGTAACTTACGAAACATACACCCATGAAATAAGGATAATAAAATGATGATGTAAATACCCATAAATTAAATTATATTACTCAATGAATACAATCATGGGAAGTACACATATACCACATGCAATAAATAAGTGGCGAACAATTGAATTCTCAGGAAATTAAGAGTGAGATAAGAAACCCCTTACTTTGTAAATTTTTCTTGGTCGGCGGTAGGTTAAGCTCATTTATAATGGTTAAATATTTGTTATTGAATTATACAATAATAATTTACATTAATATTATATCATATATGATCTTTTAACATTGATTTGTGAATAATATCTTAGTATTATCGTCATTTTGGTTGATAACTTACTCGTTTTCCTTTATATTCTTTCTTAAGTAAGATGTGTTTGTTATAGATAGGTTGTATATTATTTATATAAAGAATTATATCAATTCATTAAACATTATTCTTAATCATTAATTGATAATTAGACTCAAATGTATATGACGGGGAATGAGTCTCATCCTGTTCGTGGATACGGTAGTCCGTACGTACGTACGAAAGACAATATCGTTCTTTTGATATTAAAATAATATATAATAGGATGTTATATCATATATAAAGAATAATTATTATTTTATATTTATTATTTACATGAATTATACAACATTATTATACCCATCTATATAATAATATATCGAATAACAATTACTCCACAACGTGGAGACGATATGTCGTACGTACGCACGTATGGTGACATGTCATTAAAGGGATGGATAGAATAATGAATTTGTTTGTTACATATTTATAATAAAATAACATTATATATAATATACTAGAGTTATTATATTAGAATATAAATAACAAAGAAAGAATAAGTTGAAGAAGAAAGGAACTTGAAAGAGGGTGGTGAAAACATTACCTCTTCTTCGGGTTCTTCCTTTTGATTTGATCAAAAGGGATCCTTAGGTTGGATTTCTGATAAAACTAAGGACTCTAGGTTGAAGTGATCGAAGTTGGGAGGCTATTTGGGCAGATTTTCGCCGAGCCAAATGGCTTTGAAGGTGTGAATTAATGAGAAGGGGGAGTGCCCTTTTATAAGAGGGGTGAGGGGCTCCTTTGGAATAGCTAGAAATATTATTTTATAATAAATCCATATTCGGTTTATAATGGATCCAAAACAGATTATTTAAAGGTTATGGTGGGGATAGGTTGAAAAAAACTCAACCAATAGATTTTAGACAGGTTTGGATCACATTATTAACCTTATCTTTTAGTTTTAACTCTTAGTTAATTAGTTTTACATATACCATGTCTCTTTGTATTTTTATATTATATGGTTAATAAACACATGATAAACTTCTAATAAACCCCAAAGTGGTTCATTAATGATACACCTATCATGATAAAAGTTCTTTGGGCGAACCTTAGATTTTTAGGAATAGAATATGAATTAATAATATAATTGTTTTTAAAAAACTCTTCAATGTCAATTTTGACACTATTTGGAATTTGATTTTTGTGAAAATCATAACAGCATGATTACATCGAAAAAGTAAATTAAATCAATAATAACATGTCATATTATCCTAGAAAATTAGTTTAATTCATAAAAGTCTCAAATTAAATTTATTTGGATATTTAAAATATCAATTATTTTAATATTTCATTAATTTGGTAATTACTGCATCACCATTGTGTCATACATAAATTAAATTCTTTAAGGTCTAAACATTATAAATAAAATACCATTATTTAGGAAATATTTTTATATTTTTAATGAATATTTAAAATCAATTTTAACTTATGTATAACCCTATATTAAAAATGTTTTAGTAATTAAACTTTGATTTTAACTCTTTTAACTCTTCTTCGAATTAAATAATAATAAATGTCCTAATCTAATCCAAGTGGACCTAAATGATAAAATTTTATTCCTAAGGAAGTTTTTGGTCGAGATACACTTTTCCTATAGAATTAGGACATTTGTTAGAGAAATATTAATATCATTTTTACCCTTAATTACCCTATTTACTTTTAACAGTGGTAAATAAAAGTAAAAAGTTATTATTCAACAAAAATTATTTTTATCTTATTGAACCACATTTTACTCCTTGATATTAACCGAGTCTCTCGGATTATCGAAATTCCACTCACAAAAGAGGTAAAATTAAATTTTATGTAATTTTCCAGATTCTCCTAGGGGGTGGGTAAAAGACGGTGAAAAGTTCAATAACATTTTTATATATCTAAAATTATTCTAAACTAACTTTAATGAATTAAATTTAACTTATATAGGTATTATGTATCTATTTTTAGCTTACTTAAATTTAAATAAAATAAATAATTATTTAAATAAAAATTTGGTTTTAAACTATAACTCAGTATTTTTCACTATTCATCAAAAATTGAAAGTTTTTAGAAAAATACCAAAAATTAGGCCCAAGATATATTTGATATTATGAATTCAAATAATGATGTCTATTTTACCAAATTAAAAACATATAAATTACATTAATTAATTTAAAAATTAATTCCCATTGTCAAATCCAATAGCGTGTTTTTAAGAGATAATAACTATCAAAAGATTGACACTTGTTTATGTCTGGTTTAAATGTGAAATTATGCCCAATGGCCAACATTGTATTAAATGGTAAAAATATATTCTAAATATACATTAAAACCACTCAAATTCATAATTTATTACTATTAATTATTTCAATTAAAAAAGGTTTTTTTATTAAACTTTAGTGATTTTCACTATTCATCAAAATATAAAAGTTATCCAAAAAGTACCAAAATTTCACCCTAAGGTAATTTCGATATTACGAATCCAAAAATGAAGTCCATTTTGAATGATATAATTTATAAAATTTTAAAAAGTAGGTATTACTATTCATAATGGCTAGTTTGATTGGTTGTGGTGCGTTAGAATCTCGAAGTTGCGTGCAATGCAATCCATTGCATTATTCAAAGGGAAATGTACCATGGAAGCTTGGGGTGTTACATATTGGGTCACTACCATGTAAATCTCATCACAGGATTCGATTTGATATGCTGTATAGCTCAAACGGACACCCGGATCAAAAGTTATGGCTGTTTGAAGTTTGAGTTGCGTTTTCAACATATTTTGGATCTTTTTTAATTTTTTTATTTTTTTAGTCTTTAAATTGTTATTAAATGACTATTACTCCATAACAATTAGAAAATTATTAATTAAAATATATTTTTTAAATTTTTTTGTAATCCATTTTGACTAAATTTATTATATATTAAATGTAATAGTCTATTTATATGTATCTATAACATATTTAAAAAAATATATTGTATTAATATCAAAATAAATATACTTATATAAAAAAATATTATTTTTCATGATTTTCTTTTAAACTTAACATTTATCAGCACTCGGGAAAAGTGCTGATAAATCCCCCCATTATCAGCGCTACTAAAAGAAGCGCCGATAAAGGGGTCCCCTTTATTAGCACTTTTTTTAGCGTTGATAAAAGTGTAGCGCATCCCTTGCCCATTTTTGTAGTAGTTCTTGTTAAAAGTAAAAAAACCAATTTTCATTCCTAAGATATATCAATGAAAACAAACTGATAAATAAGATATAATATTCACAAGAGAAAATAAAACATTTCATACAACATCAATAAAAAAATAATCAATCCAAAAGTACAAATTATCCCATATTCTAGAAGGCACTCACACACAGAAAAAGATACTTTACATTACCTTAAATGCCACACTCCGTACACACTTTCCACAATTCATCTAAAATACTAAAAAATTATTTATAACACATTACAAATATTTATTTTTAATAAAATTAGTAAAATTTAATATTGAATAACACATAATAAGGGGTATGAGATGTAAATTACCTCAATTTTTATATTATAGAAAAAAACATCATTTCACAGAAAGGATCTTTACTTATTCTACTATTTATCAAAACATAAATATAAATCCCCCTACATGACTAATATATTTCCATATATATATAAAAACCTAAATGGTTAGATATTTTGAAAGATAAGAGATGAAAATGTATATAGAACTAGAGTATTATTTACATTAATTAAATTGTTTCACCAATCAATGAAGGAAGAATATTATTTTCAGGTGTGATGAAAACTCTAACTCCCACCAAAATCACCCAAAAACTCATACTATCACAAAGGACATGAAATGGGGGAGGGAAGCGATTTATTTGAGATAAAAAACATTTTGAGGGTTTTTTAAAATAATCCTGGTCACTATGTATTATCTTCATGAATATTTAGGATTCTTCATTCTTCTCTACCTCAAACGAAAAATGTTCCCTCCTTTAGCGTAGTCTCTAAGGCTTCATAGGAAAGAACATTTTACACTACCAATTTTTTTATCTCAACTTTCATCCAAATATACCCCAAAACCTTATTAACTTTTAAAAAACCATATTATAAGTATCTATTTGACCATTCCATCTTCAGTCACACTAAAAAAATTATTTTATAACATTCCCAAATACTTTTTGCTTCTAATCATTTTATAGCCAAACAATTATACCTAAATAAAAAAATGACAAATAACTTACCAAAAAACCATCTCTTATACCCAAATATGAATTATTAAATTAATGACACCATTGAATTATATTTTTATATAACTAAACAAGAATGTTATTATTTGATACAAAAAATATATCCTCATTAATATTATAAATATTACCAAAAAATTACCAAAATATCATCATGGGTATTTGGTCAAGTATCCTATCGAGTACTCAATTCCCCACCAAACACCATTACTAGTACATTGGATTGATATTGGATATCTAGTATCTTTTTAATATTTATTGGAATCTCACTAGGTACCTGGACCTTCCCTTGAGTACTCAATGTTGTATGGTACATAATTAGAGAAACACTACACCTCTCTTCACTCATAAACATCATAATTTTCTTTTAGATTCTATAAACTAAAATTAAATCATCCATTATTTAATTTTAATGTGCTAAAAATTAACTATAATTTGAAATTAAAAAATGGGGTTATTAAAAACTTCCCAATATTGTATTTCTAACCATTGAAATGATTTATTAAGCATCCTCATTAAACATATCTTCCCACAAGGATCTCATTTTTACCTCTTTACCCCATGAATCCTATAGGATATTATTCTTCCACTACAATGTCACTAAATAAACTATATTCCATGAAACATATTTACTCCTTATATGAATACTAAATATCATACATTCTATAAATAGTTCATTGACTTCCAACCCAAAATAAATGATGTTTATTAAAATAGAAGGGTACTACTCATTTCTCTTAACTGAAACACATAGAATATATTGTCAATTTATGTGTATCTTGGATAAATCACCAATAAGTATTCAATTTTACCAAATATTTTTATAATATCAAACAATCCTATGAACTATGACATTGTCATACCATGTCCCCTCATATATCGATGGCCTAATCATAGAGACAATTGATAAAAAACTTAATCACTCCTAGTAAAATCCAGAGGTAATTATTTTCATATTGTATAAGACTATTACATACTATGAGTGGTAACCAACCACATCTAGCATAGTATTTCATGATTTTAATTATTTTATATGAGACTATATCCAACAACCATGGATACTCCCCCAACATATCTAAAGAGGGTGGAACCGGAAAACATTCTACAAAAACCCACAAAAGGTTTCCTTCAAATCAATTCATAACAACTATTATAATATTTGAATACTACAAATAGTCGATAATACATATGGGTATCATTAAAATTTAAAAATAATTCTTATAAAATACCATAAAGAAAATAAAAATTTAACCATATATTTATTAATGTGAGGATAAAACACTATACTTTGATTTACTGATGTACTCAATACATGTCAAAAAAACTAATAGATATAGAAATTAAATTATGTTTCAAAAACTAAGAACAATTCACATAGAAAATAATGTAGTTAAAACACATTATGTATATATAACCTATAAATTTAATCAATTTACCTTGTATCTATGAATGATATAATATTTGAAATGAAACTCAGTCTATCCATAATGATATATATTATGTCTCTACTAAAGGAAAGACTCATAATCCATATCACAAAGTATATCATGACCTTATCCAATTATCATATCAAAATGAGAAGTGTTTTTAAAATACCAATGATCCAATAGTACTCTTCCTTCACTCACTGATCTTTGCAGAACCATGAAACATATCCCATTATATCTTTCTACTTTTTGGACAAAAAAACTAGTGTCATATGTCATCAAATATCACTCTCTATTTTTTTATTCCCCATACATGTCATAAAAATACATCATTGGATCCTCTGACATACTCATTGAGACAACAACTACTTTATCAATGAAAAATATTTCATTATCCACTTCCCTAAATCGTATAATCTTCTCCTTGGGATATATTTTCTCTCTTGTCTCCTAGTAGTTTTTTCCCAAATCCTACATCTGATTAACCCAATCCATTTATGAATAATAAAACCATAAAAGATAAAAATTATTATCCAATATTACACCGTTATCTCTTATCATTTATCTTTTAAAGAAAAAATATTCACTCCTTTCTATTAATATATGCTATATGCACATTTATTTTCTAACTGATCATGTCTATAATAGTTTAAAACTTAATATGAATATAAATTATTATTAAAATAAAGTAATATGGTTCATTTATCAATATATTGTCCTTGGGATTTATGGTACCCTTAGATAATATTAATTATTTGATTTTGAGGCCTATATATACTTTAAATATCTTAATAAAAAGATAGTGGAACTAAAACATGATTGGGTGAACTAAAACTACTAAATATAGTTATTATGTTGAGTTGTTTATCTCAAAAATCCTCAACTACCACAAACCATATAGGATGACCCAATCATCCTACATCATAACCCAATAAGGATAATTTTGTATTAATCAAAATACATAATATAACTCTTACCCAGATTTTGTTATATATGTATTATAATAGAAATAACAATCCCTCTTAACATATAAATTTCCATTTCATAACAGTCAGTTGACATAAATTTTTATTAAATCTTAGTTATAGTCATAAATAGTATTTCAATTTTTTATAAATATCATATAAGGATATGATAATAAATTGACAATATATGGAGGATCCTAGTATCAGTTTTTTTAGGTTTTACCCCCAAAATTCCATTGTATTAATGTTATTTGGGTATAAATTTGATTTATACTTTCATATAATATTCCATAAGAATAAAATATCAAATATATATAAATGAAACAACAAGTTTTTGGTATAATTTCATTGATCCCATAGTGTCCCTATCATAATATCTATTTTTTTATCCACCGGAGTATGAAAATATAAATAGATATTTTTTAATAATAAAATCATGATGAAACCTTTGTATAGAAGGAAAATATATATCATTAAGGATATAGATACATCTATTATCTTCGTCAGAACAAACTACATAACCAAAAACACATATAATGCATACCAAATTCTAAATATAATCTATTGAATGTTTTCATATCCTAAATAGAGCTAATCATATCTTAATAATATACTAATCTTAGAGTACCATAGAGTTGTCCTCATAAAATAACATTTATCCCAATAAAAAAATTATAAAATTGTTCTTAATTTTAAATTAATTCAACCTCTATAAATCAACAAAAATCTTCACACTAATTAAACCCCAGTTGAAAAATAAATTTAAAGAAATTCGTCATGAATTTCATAGGTGATAAAAAAATAATTATAGACCCTAAATTGGGGAATTTATTTCCCTAAAAATTGTTGATTCCATATGAAATGATAATTTAGATCTTGAATATGCACCTAACACAAATTATATCATAAAATGAACCTCACTCTCAGATACTATTACTAATAAATTGTTAGTAATGATATAGTTAGTGACGTTAAATCCTATAACCTGAAATAGGTGTCCACATTTTTTTATTGGAATAATATACAAGTAATATCATCTCAAATAAATGTATAGTTATGTATTAATTGTAAAATATATATGTACATGATTGTGATATTAAATTTTAATATACAAATCAAGATATAATTTTTTGAATATAATTATTCTCTCTAGAATATCACAACATATCAATCATATTACACTTACTGGATTCATATAAATTAAAATAAAATAAATGTGAGATTAAATGATTATTAATAGTTACGTAGAGTGAAATATATAATGAATCAATAATCATAGTCAATATAGTATAGTAACTAATTGAACACACTTTCCATTTAATAAATAACATTACTATTACGAATAGAAAAGGAAAAATTATTATGGAATGGAAAATAATTGAAAAGATATGAAATTTTCTAAATAGACTAACTATCATGAATATATAAGGAATAATAATTAGATCAAGGTAAGTAAATGAACACACATTTCATTTAATAAGTTACATGACTATCATTAATAGGTAAGGCATAATCAATATTGACAGGTAAATATCTGAAAAAACATTGCATTTAACAAATAAATAAATAAGAATGAAATTAATTATGAGATAATATCATTTTAAAAATATTAAGGATTATAATAACTAAATTATTCAATAATCAGATGGATAATTATAATATTTCATTATATCAAGCATCATGAATCCTTTATATACAATACCTTATACAATACATTTTAAAACTATTGGTAAAAACCCATTTATTGATGGCTTACTAATATTCATCATGGTAAAACCAATGTATCAAGGGGATGTATAATTCTTATCCCCACCTATCACTCCATGCCCAAATAATTCTTTATAAATAGAATAATCGATTTAAGTCATGAATATTGTGCCTTATCATCAAATATTTTTATTGAGTAAAGAATATAGATTTATTAATATTTCCCTAGATAAACAAAAAACATTAAATGTAGAACACAAAATGTAAAAAAGATATGTATTTTATGAAATAAAAACATCTATGATAAATTATATGTATGTTTATGGGAAATTTAATCACCATTTATCACAGGAATGTTAATATTTCAAGGGAATGTTGATGACTACAAAAATAAATGAAGAAAGGTAATGTCAATAATTTACTTGTTCAAAATGATCCCGAACTATCCCTAGAATGAATAAAGATGGTATTAATAAACCATATACCCAGTGGAGTATATGTAATATAATGGTTTTTTTTCATTTTTGGATAGAAATACCATAAATATGTCATTAAAAACATTCCTGTGGAAAATTTCCATTTAAAATTTTAAGATTATATTAAAACAAATAGTTTAAAAAATATATAAAAAATAAATTTTATTGAAAATAAACTTTAAACATATAAAGGAAGATTTAAAACATTTATTTTTCATGATAGAATAATTTTATGAATACATTTTACATGTTAAAACAAATATTAATTTAACGGTTTCGGTAAAATAAAAACATGAATTGTTTGGAAAATGACATGAAGATTACATTCAAAAACATTCTAAATATTATAAAATGGGTAATTAATTAATTTATAAATCTTTTTTAGAATGTTAATAATATTTTTTAAAAAATTTTTTGAAAATAATAATTTTGATGAAAATTCTTTTAGACAGAGAACAGAAATAAAATCGAATTTTATTACAAAAATTATAAAAAAAATTTATGTATCAATGATTAAATAAATGGTACTGTTAAATGAAAAATTAAGTAATAACTAGATTAGAATAACATTAGATGTGTTTATTATCTAGTGATAAATTAATTTCCTTCAATGTAAATACATTTATGAACAATCCTCTTTAAAATAAGATTATGAAATAAACCCTTAAAAGGATCTGAAAATTGAAGTGAGAATTAGTCAGCAAATTAATTAGGTGTATAAAATTTAAATCCACCTAAAAAATAGAAATAATACATAATATAGTCCAATATATTTATAAACATAATCATTTAATGTCAAAGATAGCAAATAATTTTTATAACCCAAGGAAAAGAAATTGGGTTATGAGATTATTTACCAGATGTTAAGTTTTAAGTCAATTCCCCTTGGATGAAATATTTCAAACTAGAACATAAAATACCAAGAAATATTTATAAATAATGATATTTCATGTTGAAGGGGGATTTTTTTCACTCTATTAGTGAAATTAGGTGTATAAAATTTCAATATGCCTTAATGAAGTAAAATTGTGATGAAGTACCTGACCTCACACTTCCTTTTAGTCTAACAATATTTGACCTCATGAATAATGGTTAAAATAATATTATTAATTTATACCAAAAACATATTCATATTTATAATATCATATATGATGACTTCATAAAATCTTATCACTAGTTTGTGAATAATATTTCATTATTACTATTGTTTGGAGAGATAACTGCCTTTTTTCTCAAACATGTTTTAATATGAAAGTCTTGGTTCATGATAATCCACTATATATACTAAAGCTGGTTATTCCTCTGTGTATGTGTCATCTCCACACTGCTACATGTCACCTATTTTACCAATCCCATTACCAATAAACCCTCCACTACTCAATAGAATACCCACAATACCCATTGCAAATCAATGTCGTTCAAAGAATTACCATGACCCACCTCACATTCGTGCTCACCTTTAGGCTCAATAATTTCCTCTCCATGTCCTAGGGTTTCCAATGAAAATCGATTCCTCCTCCCTACCGATGTCGGGTTCCTTCCTCTAGAACTAGGTTTCATACCTCGGCTGTTGGCTCTGTCTACCTCCTAAACTATACTCAGCACTTCATGCATCTCTACCTCCACCAACACGGGCTCCGCCATCGCATGCTCTGCCTCCTCAAGCTTCGACTACTAGAAATCTGGCTTCGATACCTGCTCCAATTCTACAGTGGCGACATTGAATCGTAATGGATTTAAATACCCTTCAAAAATATACTGTTGTCATCGAATCAGGTTACATTACTAAACTTAGGTGTTGGTGTATATAAATCGGAGGGCGAGGAAATCTACATCCAAGAACGGCTGGGCTCGGTAACCCATTTTTTGTTTTCTAAATTTTCATCTGATTTAATCTTCATGATAGGTTTTGGTTTGGACATCATTATCAAGGGTTTTCTTAATATATGGCTTCTACTCCTTCGTGACCTCCTCCCATGAATCCTTTGTCGTCAACTACCTTCACCTCTTTTCTTTACCTCTATAATTCATACTGCTCTACTCCTTCTTCTCAACTTACGAGTTTCCTTGCCTTCTCCTTTGGTCCCTGTGCCGCAAGACCATCATGTTTTTTTATACCATCAACTGTCGTCGAGGACTCTCGTCAACCTTTTCGTGAACCCCATATACATTCTTCAGAGATCATATAGATCTAGATTTATGAAACAGGTATTTTCTCCTAATATTATGGAAATAATTGACCTTAATTTTGCTTTGCATATCTCGCCGACTGGTCGACATTTTCCCAAAATGGATATTCAAACCATTAAATAGAGATCTTGCATACTGTAATATTTTTTTGATAAAATATCTGTAAAATTTTACTCTATTTCAATGTTTCACATTTCACTCTATTCATACTAAAATTTACATACTGATATATAATACATTTTCAGTCACAACTCAGAAAATAGGGATCCACGATGTTCAGTCTTCCACCAATATTATACGACTATGAGTCTTTAGAGACCCTACAGATCCAAAGGTAGAAAAAGGCATGTTATTCTCAATTTTTGGAAATTTTTTCCATTATGTCCAAGATTTATTAATTTTGGTTGAATATTAATTTCGGTTGAATATTAATTTCGGTTGAATATTAATTTTGGTTGAATATTACACTGTGTAATTATTTTTTTGGCCAATGTTACTTCATTTATATTTTTTACCAAGGATGTTGTAGAATTCCACAAATTTATCTAATTGTCATGCAATGTATGTTTTTTCCCTATTTTCATCCTCTGATTTTCAATATCTAGGATATGTATTTCCGGATTCCAAATCTGTTTTCAAACATGGTGCATGATTTTTTTTCATCCATAGAGTTATAGACACCATCTGACAGGAATAAAGAGCCTATTAGAACTTAGTTTAGATATTTAAGATACCAAACATTTCTGGGAAAAGGTGATATGTTGTGGAAAATAAATATTTTGCTAATGAATATTAAATTGGTAGTGATGGAAGTGAAATTGATGAAGATGACGAAGATGAGAAGCATGGAGGATATCAGAACTCGGTTATTCATGTTACCTTTTGTTTTGATCAATTCAAATTTTCATTATTTATATTTCATTATAAAATATATCATTATCATGTCATCGTTTCCTTGTCTCAATTTTTATCTATCTCTTTATTTCTTCTATGTGTATTAACATTTTCGCAAGGTTACACATGAAGAATGTGTCAACAGTATATGTTCATGACTCAAAAATCCCCATATATGCACATATTAGGCTGACACTGGACATGTGTATGTTAGTCTTAGTAAATTATATAATTTTAACAGCCTTTCATATCCTGCAGCTTCTTTTTTTCTCTAGGGTATGAAACAATGAGGTATGTCTCTCCTTGTGCATTGCATTAAATTGTCTAAGTTATAGATTATAATGAATGGGAAAACCATGAAAATGAAAATAAACCCAGTTTACTTTGGTTTAGTGACTTATAGAACACTGTTTTTATGAGGGTTTTCTGGGACCTTACACTATTGCCTTTTAATTACTGGTTGTTCAAATATAAGAGAATTTTTTGTTTTCTATTCATTTGAATAATTCCAATATAACTTTTGATATGTGATTATTTTATTTCAACTACAACAATTACCTTCAAATTCATGTAACTATATTCTATACTTAGTTGGCCAGATGCATGGTGTTGGGATAACTATGGTTTGGTGGTACTGGGGTTCAATGCGTCTTTTGGTGCTAGGTCTTCTCTTGAGGTAACATACCATGTCAAAAAATTTATTTGAGATAACAGTTTAGTGCACATACATTAATATGAAAATGAAACATATTTAATTTCTTAAAGATTTCTAAAACATAACTAATTCCAGAAATTTTATGTGCAACTGTTTCCTAGTACGTCATACATAGATATTTCAAGGTATGCAGAATGGCAGTATGGCAGGGGGTGCTGGGGGAAAATTTTGGGTAGGGGGGAGGGGAGTGGAGGATGAGGCCAGGGGGGCTGCTGGGGGAAGAGGTTGGGTAGGGGGGTGAGGAGGGGAGGGTAGGGGAGGGGACGAGAGGAGAGGGGAGGGGAAGGGGGTTTTATTATGTGATCCTGCCCATCCTATGTGCTACTTTGAATGTTCTTTTCATTCATGTCCATTTATATATTATGATGTATATACTTATACTGTGTGCTTCATATCTATTTTCTGGTGATGTTTCTCAGACTTTAACTTCACCCCTTTTGGTGATAATGATCAGATACTATGTCTGACTTTACTACAATGTTAATCAATTCCTGCACAACTGCATTCTAAACAATATCTCATATTATATGAAAACATTATTTTCAATGTCATTGTATTAGTTTACCTTTTAAGGGAAAAACATACAGAAAAAAGCTAAATTCTAAGAGCAGCAGCCCATATTTTTTTATTAAATTGATCAGTTTTTCTTCAGGATAGAATTTTCATGATTTCACATAACATGAATGGTAAATTTCTGGATGATTCTACGAAGGAAAATTTTTTTCCCGGGTTTTTGGAGAGGCAATGTCACTTCATGACTCATGGTCCTTCCATACATAGCTATAAATTTTTCAGTGTTACAAAATCACAAGGCAATTATGGCTCACTCATCCACAGGTGTGTTCTTTTTATATGATAGTCACATAAATATGCGTTCTTGTAATATATTTCACTCAAATTTCTATGAAAGAGTATTCACTATCACCACTTTCATTGTATCTCACAAGAGTTTTATTGAAAATGTAATCTTATATTGAATATTCTATCTTAAATATACAGACTTATATTTTTCTATATAAGATTATTTAAAATGAAAGATTATTGAATATGCAGTCTTATGTTCGTTTGTTATTATATTGAATATATAGGATTATATTTCAATATTCAGGCTTATTGAATATACAGACTTAGGTTTTCTACTCCCAAAAATCTTTGAAGCTTAGCTTATTCCTATTTAAAAGTGGAAAAACCTCTTATTGTTATCTAATATTTAACTATTTATAATGCATTTGGTATGAGCTGTTAGATTATCACTGATATCAGGCTCCCTCTGGATGTTTCAGATTTGCTGTGTATTGAAGAATAGGTTGAGAGAGCATGTTCAATGTCAGTTTCTTGGACCCTATAAATTATAATACTAGAATGAATCTCCTTTTTTTGTCTGTTATGTGATGTTAATTCATATCTAGTGCTGTGTTTTTTTATTTTTAAATGATTATTTATACATTTGAATTAATTTTTTCATTAATATCATTGATATCTCCATCTTGAACACTTAGCATAAAAATGTTAAGTCCTCTCAAGGGACTTCAAATAGTGGCACACGATTTCATACTTCATCCTTGAATATGTCAGATACTCAGGTATTACAATTTCCTTATATACTGGCTAGAAATTATTTTACCAGTCTTATGTTTGGTTTTACATTCTTTAAAAAATGTAACAATTTGAATTTTATTCTCTACATATAGCATTCCATGTCTCAATATAACTTAATGACCACTTGGTTTTCAGTATTCTCAATGTTTCTAACTTCTATTTTATAAAATAAATTACTATTATTACAGTTAATTCTATAATTATAGTCGCTGAATACCTTTCAATGTCATTTATCTTGCAATTCTATCCTTATTCATGTAAATAGTTTGTCTAACAATTTCTATAAATTTTTTCATACAACCTGTATCTTTTATAACAATTTTGGTTATTATCACCTACATCTATTTTAACGGTTTCTCAAAATTTTATCACCTGCATCTATTTTCATGTATACCTATTAGAAAACTTTCTCTAGATTGTGTCACATTCATCTATTATTTTATAACCTGAATCTACTATAATTGTTTCTCAAAATTTTATTTTAACACCTACATCTATTACAATATTTGTACTTTTTTAAATGATACTCCTACATCATCAATTATCTGAATAAAACTTCTGACATGGATTTTAATTTGTTTTTATCTCTTTGAATCACTGACCGTTGGGGGTAGGATTCAACCTAGAAAAAGAAACATATATTTTTATGCATTTATATTTCCTTTGAATTGTTCATCTGTAAACAATTCATTATCCCTGTAGGTCTTCACCATTAACTTAAAACATTTCCACATGATTTGCTACTTCTACCTAAGATATATCATCTACTCGGGTATGTACAGTTCTTCAAATCTATAACATTATACTATTAACTATATGAAATGTTATTCTTTGACTTCAACTGCAACAATTACCTACAAATTCTTGTAACTATATTCTCTACTTAGTTGGGCAGATTCATGGTGGAAGGATAGCTATGGTTTGGTGGTACTAGGGTTCAACACATCTTTTGGTGGGGGGTCTTCTCTTACAGTAACATACCATGTCAATGAAATTATTTCAGATAATATTTCAGTGAACATACATTAATATGACAATGAAACATATTTAATTTCTTAAATATTGATGAAACATAGCTGATTCCATGGGTTGGGCAGCTTGTAGGGGAAGGAAGGGGAGGGGAGGGTGATGGTAGGGGGGAGGGGGCTGCTGGGGGAAAAAGGTTGGGCAGGGGGAGGGGAGGGGGAGGGATAGGGGCTGTGTAGGATTGATGGGAGGGGAGGGGAGGGGAGGGGAGGGGAGGGGATGGGAGGGGATGGGCATGTTGGAGGGGACGGCAGGGGAGAGGAGGATGATGGCAGGGGGAGGGCGGTGCTGGGGGAAGAGGTGTGACTGTCTATTCTTATTACAAGAGTATGAATAAATAAAATGTGTTTTGACAAACATGCCTTCTGACAGCACCCTTGATGGGGTAAACAAACATGCCACCAAGGATGAAAAATGGTATGTTTTTTGTTATAATCTGTTTTCAGGCAAGAAATGATGGTTCTAAAAAAGGAACAGAGGCCTATAGTTGTTCTAAGGAACCCTAGATATCCTTATACTAGATAAAAAACCAGTTTTTGGATCTGTAACATCTTAGAATAGTAGAAACTGTTGAATATGAAACTTTCAATGCTCAATTTATTAACTTCTGTTCCAAATATTCAGTATTTCTATTACATATATGTCTTCATTATGTACTTGATGATGGTCCTGGTGGAGGGAGAGACACATACTGTTGTTCATAGGCACCCTGTATTTCTGTATGCTTGATACACAATCCAGTTTTGGGCTCTACAACATCTTATTACAATAGAAACTGCTAAATATGTAAATTTATATACTCATTTTCTAAACTTCTGTTTCCAGATTTCATAATTTCTATAACATTTATTTCATCAATATGTAATTGATATATAAGGATGGTCATTATGTTATATGTCTAACAAGTGTGTTGTATTCCGGGTTTACATAATTGCAGTTGATCTATGGTTAGAGTGGAGATTCTGTGATTTTTCTGGTATTGTAATTTTATATCTGTATCCTTTTCTATGTTATAAGAAATATTTTTCTATGAGTTCATTGTGTTTAAACTTTTAACATATAGGAAATTAGGAGCGGTCTAAAAGTTTTAGTTATTGGGATCCCCAACAACATCGATAAAGATATTCTGGTACCCTATTACATCATGTTTTATTGTTTCTTATTACATCAACTTTATTCATTTTCAATCCATTTCATATATAATTTATGTTACATGTTATTATTTTTCTCTTCTTTTCATAATTATCAATCAGTGAAACTATTTTTTTAAGATATTTTAGGTTTGAAACATGAACACTGGTCATGGGTTTTGGGATGATGTCACTCTAGAACAACTATCACATTTCCTATCATGGGGGATTTCTCTATCCTCTACATATTCCTAGAATGGGGTTGGTTGATGCAGCATTTCGGTGACTTTTGTGATTTTTTCTAGAAAAATTTTGTGTTTTTTAATCACATTTTGTTTGTTACATTATGATTTCTATCTCAATAAATGAATTCATATTGTTCCTTCTTTTCCATTATATGTACCACTCATTTTTTGTTTTAAATATTTCCTATTTTAATATGATTTATTATGTTTCAAAATTGGTATTCTATTATTGTTAATATGAATTTTTTTATAGTGTCATGCAAATGCATGGGCGTAGTACTGGTATTATATAATTAAATCATCTCTATAGTGATATTAATATTTTTTATTAACATTTTTTCTTCAGTTAAAATAGTATAATAATTATTGAAATTTCAACATGGAGATTGGATCACATCGCTTCATAGAGACAGTAGGCCATATATACACACAAGCGACAATATCATTTCATTAACTTGTGAAATAGTATGGAATTTGGTTATATATTAATTTTAAATAATCATTACCATATCATATATAGAATATATATTTATCAAATGTATCCTTATTAAATTTCATGTAAATCATACGTGAAAAATTAATCAAATCACTTCGCGAGGTGATAGTCTATCGTACACATGCGCAATGTTATGGCATTTTAAACAGAATTTAATGTAAGAAGTAATATGTGATATAATACATCCAAAATAATAATAATATCATAAATAAAATATAATTTTTTTAATTAATCATTATATCTATCCTTGAAATTTTGTGACGGAAAATTAATTACATTAGTTCACGTGGTGGTAGTTCGTTGTACAAAAGATTGATGGTATTGTTTCATAGTGTATGGATTATGAGAGTTTTAATGGTAATAAAATTTACCTAATAAAATATATTTTAATGGAATATAATTATTTATTTTTATAATAATTTTTTATTAATATTTTAAGGATGTGGAAGAAGAATCAATATAAAAATTCCCTTGTTAGTACTTTACCTCTTCTTCAGAAAACTTCTTTAGGTTTGCACAAAAAGACTTATTATTATGGATTTTTTATCAATAAAAAGAATATAGGATGATTTTAGGTGAGGTAGGAAGTTATTTTCATAGGTATTGGCTAAAATAAATTTTATAAGTGAGAGAGATGACACGGAATGAATTTTTGAAAAGAATTTATTACACTAGTGATTTTATCCTGGAGAAAGCCTCTAAAATGTGACTTTATGATCCCTTAGAGATGATAATTTCTAAATATTTCCATAAAATAGTTTTTGGGCATGTTTTTTGGTCATTTTACCATGTATCTTTTTAATTGAACAGCTATAGAAGTCAATGTTTACCATTACCGTGATAATTGATTTTTACTTCTTTTAATATTCATAATCATTAAAAATTAAGATGAACTAATTATATAATATAAATTATTCTTATTATAAATATGGAATCCATTTTTTCAAATTTAATTCACATATTTTGTTGAATCCTATTTAAAATTATACCAGCAGATGTCATGAAAATAAGGGATTGAAAAACAAAATACCCATAGGTATAGAACGTTTCAATATCATAATTAAATATAAAATTCATTAAAATGAAAAAAAAATTAATTATATGATTATATAATTGATATAATATTAATTTAAACCCAATTTATAATTTAATTTTATCTTTTAAATTATATAAATGAAAGGGTAGTTCTCAAAAAAATCATTATTTTTCACTATTCATCGAAAAAAGAAATATTTCCAAAAAAACCCCAAAATTCACACAAAGATAATATTTATATTATTATTTAAAAAAATTGACTTTATAAAATAATTTTTAGAAAAATTTTAATTTTTTTATATTATCTGCCCAAATCATGCCTAAACCGTGTTTTAGAAAAATATAGTTTTCAAAAAAATCTTGTAAATAATTATTATTCTATTTATAATCTAAAGATAACATTAATTTTATGATATTATTTTTTACTATTAATACCTATAAATTTAATGTCCAGTTAAAAATAGTATATTTTATTATGGTTTATTTATACTTCTGGTTGTATTTTTTGTAAGCTATAGAAGAGATCATATTTAATTAAGACAAATATATCATGAGATCTCGGGGTGTTACAATATTTTTTAAGAACGATGTTTTTTTTCATATATACTTTCGAACTGGATTGTATTCTTTTAAAATATCAGGGTGTAACAATACATTGTAGCTAATCAATTTTAATACAACAAATTTCTTTACAGCATCCTAATCGACCATAAAATAACATTTTTTTCTACGATGTTATTTTGATAAGAATTTGATGGTCAAGCATGAAATAATCTACTAGAATGTCTCATTTAAATAATATACTGTAAACTATAATTGAGACATCACCGTTATGATATTATTCATATTAAATTTTCTCTTATTATCAATTATTGTTTTATACTCTACTAAAAATTGTTATCTTGAACCCATACCATGGTCTTACACCCTAGGTTCATTATTTTAATAAAGATTAATCCCATATTATTAAGCATGACTATATAATCCTTATTCCAGACTATTTCATTATTAGATGGATAATAAAAAGATACTAATTTAGAAAAATCCTCAATTCTATGATTTAGATTATTGAGTATCTATTAAGCCTAACCCACCTCTAAACTTTGATAAATAGCTATAATACAACTAAAACTAACAATTTTTTCTATAAGTGAAAAACTTTTTTATATCCATATCAAAAAATTTCACAATATTCCTTATATAAACTCAAAAATAAAATCTTGGTGGGTTTATTTAGAAATGTGGAATAAATAAACACCTTAACGTAGATCACTTTCCTTATGCTCCCATTATGAGTTCCCTCAAATATTTTATTTTAGAAACGATAGGATCCTTTAATAAATATCTAAATGTTTCCAAATACCATGGTAATATTCTCTCAACAATTTTACTCTCCTTTATGAGATCCTTGTTCACCACCTTCAAAGGATTCATCAAATTAAATAATCTTACCTGACCTCATAATACAGGAATCAAATGAAATATTCTGTTTTGGGCCTTAGGACCCCATCTCAACCTAGTTTCAAAGAAAAATAACGTATCTATATGAAGTATATGGAGTACTCCATTGTATAAATCTCTCCAAACTTGAGTTTCATAAACACTTAATCTCAATTTACCGTTAACATCATAAGTGAGAACTAATAAAAGAAGAAGACATTAAATTTAACTCAGGATGGATCCTTATGTATATTTTCTAAAATAAGGACATTAATTCAATTCATTGTTAGATCACATACATTATATGTTTCTTGACTCACCCTCCACTCTTGAGGTGTCAAAATATAATATAAAATGTTTTGTGTCCCCTCCATTCAATCCCTTATCCCATAAATCCTATTGTCACCCAATAATATGGATGGATACTACATCTGAAACCATCTAATAAGATAATACATAAATACTCCCCCTTTAGATACCTCACTTAAAATATTAGATCACTTATTTGAAGTCATTTATGTGAATAAAATTAATTACATTGAAATTTTTCACCACAAATAGAGAATTCTCAACCGATCCTTTCTAACACTATATCAGTTTCTTTTATTGTAGAATATCACAAAAATTTAGAACATAATTTACTCAAGAATATTTCACCATAATTATTTATATAAATATATATTTTAAATAGTAAATTATATTCATTAAAATAAATATGTACTAGAAAAATGATAACATGTAGTTATTAATTTCATAACCATTTTCACTAATGTAAATCATATTGTAGTGAAGGTTCCAATGTCAATTTTTTCTATTGTAGTTCATTAATTATATGATAATACATTTTGATAATATTTTCATCCAATGAAATATTTCATGATTGATTGAAACATTGTTAGATTTATTTTTGTTGATTTTAATAAAATTATAAATAATTTTTATTGAGTTAATAATTTTATAATTGTTGAAAAAATATAGAAACAAATTATAAAATGGTTCAAATGTTTATCATTATTTTAAATTTTTTACATTATTAAATAAATAATAAATTGAGTGTTTATGAAACAGTTTACCTTAAAATTATTCTAAATTAATATCCTTGATGACTATAAAATGAGTTTGAAACCATGATATGGATAAAAACTAAATATAAATTTTAATTAAGTCACCATTCTCATTATATATATTCTTTTTACACCAAGGTTCTAGAAATGAAAGAATAATGAGATAATTATACTTAATCATTTTATAATTCCTATAACTCATAGACTATCTTAAGAGGAAATTTTGTTGACCAGTTTAAAGAGATATTCATCAATATTGTAAAAAATATCATTAAATAATCAAATTGATAGCAATGTTTTATGTTCTTCATTTATATTTAAAATATTTTAGATGAATGGTTGAATGAAATGGTAAAAGGTATTTTGTAGAAAAACAAACACTATGTTTAGAAAACTTTTATTCCCATTAAAAATTAATAAAAGTATCAAAGTGAATCTCATATTATTTTAGATGAAGTGTGAATATATAAATAATATAAAAATCAATTTTCATAGAATCATATGAAGGTATATAAAAAATGTCATCATTTATGAAAATTCTTCAATCCATTCCATGGTTGATGAATAATGTTAGCATTTATATCGAACATATATAATTATTTCATGGGTGTTATTAAAATTTACCAGATAAAATAATTATGGAACACAAATCAATAATGAAAATTATTTTTACATTTTTTTATTTAAAAAAATGTCATGGTTTATAAGGGAATATTATCTATATATGAAAACAATATATTTTTTCTAGGAAATAATATTAGGGTGTAAAAGTATGAATTATTTGTTATCCTCCCAAAATAATTTCTTTATAATAATAATAGAATTGTATATTTGAAAAAGGATTAAATATGAGGAGAACCACGTTATAGCTAATAGAAAATAATAGTGTGGTTTTATGAATTTCTCTTAATTTTATTAAACTTTCTCATAAATAATCACCAATTTGGGGTCATAAGTATTTATAGAAAACTCTATAGGGGTTATATATTATAAAAAAATAAAATTATTGGATGTAATCTATATTTAAATCCATTTATTATGTTATGAAATATTAATAATTGATAATATGATTTTTTTCATATTAAATTCATTTTTATATATTAAATTATTCCAGAAATAAAAATGTTTTAGTTGATATGATAAAATATTTAAATATGTATAAAATATATGCAATTAATATAATGAGAAATTTTTTAAAAAATTAATATTATGTATTTATATATTAAGTAATAAACATAGTTCTTATTTTTGAAATAATCATATATTTTAATATAAAGGGTATCATATGAATTCCATGTAAATGTTAAAATACAAAGGTATTATATTTTTTATATAAATATAAATGTTTTTTTATATGTTATCAAATATCCATAAATGTATGTCTACATTATAAATTTTTTATAATTATGAATGAAATTTACTTAAATATATACCTCGTGTATAAATTTATGAAATTATTAGTTATTTAACCATTTCAAATTTTCTTGTTATTTATAAATATAACATGTTTATTATATGAACAGATATAGTATTTAGTGTGTGTGTTTGAGGTATTTTTTTACTACTTTACTTGGAACAAGTTTATAGGAATGAAGGACCTTGTATTTTTTATCAATAATTCCCCATTATTTCATTCCATAAATCCCACATGAAGAAGTTGGTTACTTATTGACCTTATGAAGGCATGAATGTCTATGTCATGTGCCCAACATGTCATCGAATCTATTGATATCCCATTAATCATCAGTTCAACCCTTGACACCAACCTCTACATTGCCCACATAACAACCCTCTATGTACAACAATAACTAACAATGTTTTCACATCGCAAATCTTAAACTAATAATTCATGATCCTTAACATCTAATATTAACCATCACTGATGTTAAATTCCAAATAAAGGTATAATGAATCTAGAATATTGTGGAAAGTGGGATTTGAACCCCATTAAATTGATGAAGTACAACAGATATTAACAAAATAGTTAGTCCCATGAAAACATGATTTAGTTTAAATTATATAATATAATTATTATAAATGAAATACCAATTATATAAAGAATTATTTTCTAGGTCAGACATAATATTTATTTATGTTAAACCAATACATTAATTTTTCGGTCGTAATCAATATAGTTGTTTTTTATAATAATATATTTTGGTATGTGTTAGATTTATTTTTGAATAATGGTCACTCGTGATTATTAATCTATGGATATTGGGATATTGGGTACTACATGTGACTAATTTGGGATCTTAGTAATTGTCTACAAAATTTGGTGCTAACTACCTGTCACACTATAATTTTTATTTTATTCTTTTCAGTTTAATATGATTCTAAAACATTATAAAAAATGATTAATTCACATTATACATGAAATTAATTTATATAAAAACATATTTTAATTATATATTTTTAGTATATGACAAAAATAATTTTTTTGATGTATTTGGTATTAAAATGTTTATAACATTTTAATTGGACAGAACAGGATAAAAAACAAAATTGTTAGAATCGTTCATATATAAAGGGTATAAGTAAGAAAATATTGTGAGATACATTAAATGATTTAAAATACTAATTTTGATATTCCTTTCAATGTAAATACATTATAATACCTCAATTATATAATTAAATAAGTTCACAATAAAGTTGGCTTCCCATGGATTATCATGTGTAAAGCATGATGGATGTGGCAAGTTGTAAATGTTAAATAACCATGTCCTGATGTGATTTTTTTTCTACAATTTGTTTTGAAACCAAATAATGTTAGATATCACAGGAATATAGTGGGGAAAATCCATATTTTGGATTTGGTAAAGTAGTAGTCACCTCAAATATCTAAGATTCAAACAAGATATGATTGGTATGATCATCTACGTAAAAAAATTCAATAGAAGAAGCACTAAATCTTTTCCAATGGATAATTAAAATAGGATCATGTATCACTATTATATATATATATATATTACATAATTTATAAATGGTTTATCATTTTAATTTGATTATTTTGAATAAAATTCTTTTTAAATAATTGTAAAATATTGTATCCTTTCAATAGAATCTCTTATTTTAATTAAAATAAAATCATCTCCAAACTTTATTTGAGATAAATTATAGAAATAAAAATATATTACAATTATAAAGACATTAAAATATTTTATAACTGATATGAAAGGTGTTATTTTCTAGATAATACACTTATTAATTAGTCTATTGGTGAATCTTTTCAATAAAAAGTTACAAATGATAAAAAATTATAATAAGGATTAATTTAATGTATCTATTTTTATTATTTTATCTATAGAACATATGTTATAAAGAATGTTTAAAATAGTTATGAATTCAAAATACTAGACCATCTTAAGACCATATATCAAAAAAAGAATGCAATGAGAGACATAGGGTTTCAAATAAATTATTTATATCAGAAATAAATAAATTAACATTAGACTATATTCATTTAATCAATATTATTAGATTTTTTTAAAGACCAATATATTTTGAGGTATTCTTGAGAACTTATTTTTAGAATTTCACTAAATTATAAATGTTATTTTCAGTCAATTTTTACCAATTTAAATAGTTATATGTAGACCCTTGGTTGAGAACCTGGGCCCTAGTCCTAAAGTATAACATCAAGGGTCATCAAATACATGGTTCTAGGCATTTAGATACCCAATTCAAATACATTGGGTAGTTAGTTGAAAATAAAAAGGATATGATCCCTTAAATTTCCACAAGTTGGTCATTAGATATATACTAGTGTGTTGGTAAGGCACCTAGTACCCATGAAAAGTTTAAAAAGTACCATATAGTGTTATTTATATTATTCCAGAATTAAATTTTATAATATCCTATTTAAAAAAATTATTACCTTTATCTACATCATTCATGTAAATATAAACTAGTAACCCTCCTTGACCTCCCTTAATGCCATAGTGAGCTCCTCAGAGTTTTTTAAAGGTAAAATTAGTCCTCATTAGAGGATTTTGTCATATTTAGGTAAGTCTAATACCATGAATGGTTCTAAAATGTTTTTCTCTCATTATAACTTCTTTACACATCTCAAATCCATAAGATAGAGGGTCAATACTAGGTTATTTGATCTGTATGGATTGAACTTCAATTATTTGTTCACCATAAATAATATTGATACCCACGAATCAAGGTAGGAAATCATTGACATTATATTAGAACTATAAAAATATATGTGTTCTACCTCTTTATATGAGTCACATGGGTGTAAATTATGAATATACTTGGGCGATAACATATCAAGATAAGATTGAGAAGATATGGATTACATTCAAAGACATGTAGAGATGTTTCCATTAGGTAATATTTTAATTATATTGTAAATTGGTATTATTAATGATAGGTTTACCACTTTTTATGATGGGTTTAAAAAAGGGTTCTTTAGCATTCAAAAGGTAGTATAGGGTGTTACCCTTATTTTACATTCTTGGGTAGTGTCACATTTAATTTAGGGGAAATGATGATTAGGATATCCTTTATTTGGATAAAAATGAGACAAGCTTTAATATGGGTGGATTTATAGGATATACACTTGGTATATGAGAATTGTGATATATAAATGTGATATTCCATGGGTTGGTGAACCTTATGAGATATTTTTTTCATAATAATTTCATCACATAAATATTTTTATGATACAAAAGTATTGAAGTTTTTTAATGGTTAGGAATTGAGTTTCATATCATATTATAGTTTGTTTATCATTAATATTTTATATTCTTCAGAGGATATGTGTGTTCAGAATCTCCTCATGATTCAGATGAACTTCCCAATATGACTTATGGAAGGAAATAAATAAGTGGCTCATGTTTTTCCATGGAATATTTTTTACAGGAATATGGAAATTTTCTGTCCTTGATCACTATTAAGATACATAGTTTAATTCATTCATATATATTCAAATAAGTTTCCACTTAATTTATTCCCATATTCAATATTTTCCTATATATTGGTTAATGTTAACATATCTTAATTATTCAAATTCCAACCTCGTGCTTCAGTTTTAGGTTTTTAGCTATAATTTATATGATATATATTTTTATTCGATGGTAATGGGATGAATTTTCCAACTATTATTATCCATATAAATTAATGTTTTGGTCTATGGAATATTTTTTAGAGAATAATGATCAAAGTCAATTGAATGTTTATTTTTCATACTAATTATTTTATACATGTGGGAACATATACTATTAAATTTATGTTAAGGTATCATTGGTGGTTTCCAACATGTTTTTATACTCAAAATATAAGTACCCAGCCTTAAAAAATTACATAATCTTGAATTAAATGAATAATTCAAATTGAAGATATTTTCATGTTTATAATTTTAGAGAATTAGGCCATAAATATTACATATCAACTTGAAAATTACATGTAGACACTAATACACAATATCAATTTTTTTCTTAAAATAAAAACTCTTAAAAAGATACTTGTCTATTTCCATGTTTTATACAACATTACTTTTCCTTGATCCCATCCTTGACCCTATTCATCTTTAAGTCCTATGGAAAACATTTCAAAAACATATAATGGGCATAAAAAAGCTCACTGAGGATTATAAAATAAGGAAAGGAAATATTATCCCATCAATAAATAAAAATCAATGAAACCATTCTTTCAATCATAACATACCTCGTGAAATCATAAGATTTATGAATAACACACAAAAGTCATAAGTCATAAAGGTAACATGTGGCATTCATATCATACTTACATTTTAGTAATTACAGCAACATAGGGAGTTACGTTAGAATACCTGTCACATTATATTCCCTAAATCACTTAGGAGTAACATCAATTTTTACCTTTGTCGTGTTACCCAATTCGTTGGAGAGCTATCTTGGGCTCACCCACCCCAGGTTTATCATGGAACCACCTGTATATGAGAATATTCCCAAGAACCATAACATATTCACAACAAATAAAACAAGCATAAATGAATGATAACATTTCCACATTCCAATCAAAATATATCATATCAAGTTATTGAAATGAACAATGCTTTATCAAACCATTTTCAAAACCATTTAAAACATTTAAAAAATATATTTTTTAATCAAAGTGTCCCATACCACTTTGAAACTTTTAAATAAATCATCATTATAAAACATTAATGTCTATATAAATAAACCCTAAAACCCATTTTTAAAACATGGACATTAATGGGAAATATTTTTAAGAATTAATCTTTAAAACATTTAAAATGATATTTTAGTTAAAGAGTTCCTAAACAAATTAGGGATGCTTGAATAAAAATAATTGGGGAATAACATTAATCAATGATTATAATATCATGATATTAATAATATTCATGATATAATATTTCAAAGGGTAGTATATACACCATATAAAAGTGAATTTTTATATAACAACAAATAAGTCTCAATGGAATGTAAATTGAGACAATGTCCCTTACAAAGATCATATCCTTAGATTAAGGACAAATCAATGACATAATTATGTGTGAAAATTAATAATACACCCAATATAATTGGATATTAAGTGTAATTCAATCAGAGGTAATTCACACATATTCATAGAATGACATAATTTAGAAGTAAAAGTTTAACCCAAAGAATTGAAATTGGGTTAAGAAGTTCTCTTACAGAAATTCGACAGCCTAACGATGTCACTTTAAAATTAATAAAATGATTTAATGAGGTAAAAATTGGTTTATCATCACTTGGACACAATGTTTATAGAAATAAAGATATATAATAACATGTCCCTATATAAGAAAGTGGAAATATAAAAGACATAACATAATTGTAGTCTTTTAAATGAAGAGGTTGAAATATTCCCTCACAGATTTGGTAACTTGTGAAACATACACCACATGAAAGAAGGGCCATAATATGAAGATTTAAATACCCATAAATAGAATTATATTACACATTGAATACAATCATGGGTAGTACATACACCCCACAAAAGTAAATATTGGAAAATATTGCATGAATCTCATGGGAATAAAAAAGTGAGATGAAAACCTCTTACCATATTGTAATCAATCGAGTCGTATGAACAAAATTTAAAAACCCAAAAATGAATAAAAAAATAACATGAATATAAAGTGAATAATGATAATACATATCAAATTTAAGTACAAAATATACCACATGCAATAAATAAGTGTGGAATAATGTAAATCTCACGGAATTAAAAGTGAGATAAAAACCCCTTACCTCGTGTTCGACATGGTCCGTTCATTATTTAATCCCCATAATAATAAGATAAAGTTAATTTAAAATTTCTTAAGAACCATTTTCATGTTTATTATTCTTTTTATATAACTTATTACCATTTTATAAACATTATACAATCATTTATGTTAATAATGGCCGTTTTTTCTATATTTGGTACTTGAGTCAAAAATGAACTTCTTATAATTACAAGTTGTTCATGTGGTCAAAAGTCCATTATCTCAAGAATTATATTCATGATTTAGATATCATATATATCTTATATATCCAGAATATTTATTTATTTATAATATTACATAACATTTAAAGATAAGAAATTAAATGCACTGTTCATGGAGACGGTAAGTCGTACGTACGCATGAACGCTACTTTCATTTCTATTTAATATTTAATGGAATGAAAACATAATTATACATATGTATATTATAATTAAATTGTAATATCATATGATATATATGTTACCTAATTTTATTAACTCCGTCCTTTATACATTCCATGTATGTCATGAACGAATTATATCACCTTGAGGGGGAGGTAGTCTGCACTTCCTCAAATGAAATTATCTTATATACGCATATTGGAAATAATAAAGGTATATTTGTAAATAAAAATTACTGAAGCATAAAAAAACATAAACATAATATATATCATATATAAATAGAGTTCCATCATAATGGCCATCATGAGAGGTGGTATGAGATGATAGAACAATCATCATTTCGTGAGGCAGTAGTTCGTTTTCCATATAAATAGTATGTTCTTTACCAATTATATGGAGGTGTGTTTATTTTTTTTTAGAATCCTTCTCATTACAACAACATAGTATATTGAGGATAATGTTTTTGTTATAAAATAAAGGAATAAAATAATTTATGGGGTTGGAGAAGTAACATAAAACAAAATAACTTAAGAGAAGACGTTACCTTTAAATCAGGTATCTCTGTTTGGTTTAAACCAAATGGTTTACTTGAATCGCCTTATGCCTAGGGGAAGGATTCCAAGAAGAGTATAGGTATGTTGTGAGCTTAATTTGGAAGATTCTGGATGATCCAAGGGGCTTGAGAAGTGTGAGGAATGGGTTAGAAGTGAGGGATTTTTATTCGGGGGAGGAGGGACTCTTTAGGAAAGCTTGTAAATATTATTTTATTATATTATGATTTTTGTTTTATAAAGGTCCAAAACTCATTAAAGATAAATTTAAGATGGATCATGTCAGAAATAAAATTGTACAAGAATAATTGGATAGTTTTTGTATATTTTTATAATATTTAAAATCTTATATAGTTAAATCATTCATTAATGAGGTAAACATTGCATCATAATTCTCTCATAAATAATTTAATTTATTTGATGTATAAAAATTATAAAAAAATAAGATAATGTGGGAAATATTTTTATCTTTCAAATTAATATTTAATGTCGAATAGAAAACATATATAAACCCATGTAAAAATTTATTTACTAGAAGATATATGTTTAAGTCATTTTTTTCTTCACTTTAAATTAATTAATATAAAGTCTCATTATCACTCCCATGTGGCTCCTTGGGGTCCAAAAATCAACCAAAGGATTCCCATGGTCGGTAATGTATCAAAATATTGGATTAGTACACATGATGGGGTAATTTTATATAATTATAATAATATTTTTTTATCCTTATTTACTAGATTTACCCTTTAATCATGGTAAATAAAATTATTACTGAAAAAATATTCATATTTTATAAAATTAAAAGTTACCAATTTACAGAATTTAGAACTCCTGATTCCAAATATGGAATCCATTTATACAAATTAAAAACACAAAAGTGTTAGAAATTAATTTAAAATTAATTCACACTGTTAAAACAAAAATTGTGTTTTTAAAAAATAATAACTATCAAAAGACTGACACTTATTTATGTCCAATTTTAAAGTTAAATTACTTCCAATGACAGAAATTGAATTAAATGGTAAGAAAATAATATAATTAAACATTAAAACCAATAAAAAAAATATAATTTATCCATATAAATATATTATATTAAATGGAAATTTTGAATAAAAATATAATATTTTTCACTATTCTTTAAATATAGAATTTTATCAGAAAATTACCAAAAAATTACCCAAATTAAATTTTGATGTCCCAATTATAAAGAATAATTTTATTTTGTAAAATAGAACATATATAAGTGACCAAAACTATATTTAAATAGGGTTCTCCAACTAAATATGGTAAATCAGCCTTTTGATGAATATTAGAGTATTTATGCTTAAAATCGGATTCTTTATTATTTAAGCCTCTAAAATTTATTGGGTAAATGTAAAAATATTTAATAAATATATTTTAATAAAAATATGGTTACTGTTTTTCATTCCTTCTAATACAACGGCTATGGGTTAACTACAATTTAAAATAATAATATTATATTAATATTTTTCAAAATAACTCAATGTTGTGTGCACCGTAACGTGTCAATGAAACCTATTGTTGCGTATTAGTTATGCCATAGAACATAGCATACAATTTAAGGTAAAATTAATATTTAATTCAAAAAAATTAGTAAATATAAAAAATGTTATATTTTTTATTTACCTAGGATGTTACATCCTTCCCCCCTTTTGGGAATTGTGTCCTCGTAATTTTAAAATTGGGCTTGGAAACATAATTTTAAGTTCCACATCGGAAAAAGTGTCAATAAAACTATAACTTTAAAAGAAATAAATAGAAATAAAAATGTCACTTAAGATAACCCATACTAGGATTCCAAGAAAACATAAATATGGAGGAGAAAACAAACCATCATTTTTTGATGGAGAGTGATAGAAAACATGATTAGTAGAATGTAAACCACCAAAAAATCACAAAATTTTGATGGGTTAAATGGTATTTGATTCTCATGTATGAAAAGTTAAAAGAAAACCTTTTTGTTTTAAGTTACTTTTCATAATGTTTATAAATTTATTTATGAGATTAACTAAAAACAAAAGGAAACATGCTTACTTGTCATGTAGACTTTCATCTTTTAATAAAATTCTACCACAAACACATCTTTTCTCCAAATTGTAAGTATTCAAGATGGCATGGTCACACCTGAATTTCTAGAATAAACATCCAGAGTATCACAAAATCTACAAAAGATGAACTATATATTTACCATATATCTATACATCAACCAAATCCAAAATTGGTTAGTACAAGATCAGATAATCCTCAAAAGGATAATCCTTTATAAAAATAAATACAACTCTTAATCTCCAAAATTCCACAAAATAACCCAAAGTTTAAGAAAGACCATAAAATATACAATTTTACTTAGAATTATTCAAAATAATCTAAGATATGACTGAAACCCAACACTCATAAGGATTTAATCACATAGTCTTCTATAGTAAATCTTAACATTTATCTCCAAAAACATCGACTACTATTAAAGTCTCATACTGAAGTGTAATTAACCCAATAACATATTCTCTATGATAGGTTAATCATTTCCATAAATAACCCAAATCACTATATGTCCTTAATAAAAACATATATTCTTCCAAAATAAAATTCCACCTTCACTCATCAAAAGAAAATATAATTATTCCTTGGATAAAATTTTCATATATCAAACTTCAGGGTTACACATACTATAAAAAGTCTTCCAAAATATCCTTTATTACATAATCACCAAATCATTTTCCAATACTAATGATTTCCATTTGATAAAACATAAGATCCCAAATAAACTTATTCTTGATCCACCAAATCATTTAACTAAGAATAATTAGTCATACTAACCAGGGACTTCATGTAGTCCAGTGGTAGGTGATAAATCCCAATCACACTTTGGATGTGGGTTTGATTCCTGCAGCTTTGTCTGATGCAATGGGTTGTAACATGGTCTGGTGGTTGTTATTTTTCAAAAAATATACAAGTTCATAACAACTCAAAAAAGAGAAAAATTCCTCAAAAATAACTATAACATATTTTATCCTTAAAGGTTATCTAATACATTTCATTTTGCACCCCCAAAATGTAATAACCATTTATCACCTCTAAAATAACTATAATACTTTATAATATTCTAACCATTATGGTTATGTAACTTATTCTTATATAACACCCTAACCTATAAAGTTATCTAAACCGGTCTCTGATACCAACTATACGGACCTAGCCTAAAAAAATTTCATAATCTTAAATTAAATGAATAATTCACATTGAGGATATATTCATGTTTAGAGTTTTAAAGAATTAGGACATAACTATTACAAATCAACTTGAAAATTACATTTAGACACTACTACTTAGTATCCATTTTTTCATAAAAAAAACTCTTAAAATGAAACATGTGTAGTTCCAAGTTTTAGACAGCATGACTTTTCCTTGATCCAATCATTGACCCTATTCATCTTTAAATCATGTGGAATATAATTCAAAAACTTAATATGGGAATAAAAATCTTAGTACGGGTTATAAAATAAATAAAGGAAACATTAAGCCATTAATAAATACAAATCAATGAAACCATACTTTTCAATCATAACATACCTCATGAAATCATAAGATTTATAAATAACACACAGAAATCATAAATCATAATGGTAACTTATGGAATCCATATCATACTTATATTTTATCTATCACAACTACATTGTAAGTTAAGTTGGAATACCCATCACAATATATTCCCTAAATCTCTTAGGAGAAACATTAACATTTACCTCTGTCACGTTACCCAATTCATTGGAGAGCTTTCTTGGGCTCACCCACCCTAGGTTTGTCATGGAACCACCCGTATACGTAAACAATTCCCAAGAACCATAACATATTCATAAAACAAGAATAAAATAATGATAAAATTTCCATATTCCAATAACAATATATCATATCAAGATATTGAAATAAAAAATGCTTTATCAAACCATTTTTAAAACCATTTAAAACATTTAATGAACAGATTTTTTACTCAAAGTGTCCCATAGTACATTGAAAATTTTATATGAATCATCATTTGAAAACATTAATGTCTATATAAATAAATCCTAAAAACCATTTTGAAATCATAGACATTAATGAGAAATATTTAATAGAATAAATCTTTAAAACATTTAAAATGATATTTTAGTTAAATAGTTCCTAACCAAATGAGAGACTCTTGAATAAAAATAATTGAGGAATAACATTAATAAAATATTATAATATCATTGAATAAGGTGATTCATGATATAATATGTCAAATTGTAGTATATACACCATATAAAATTGAATTGGTGTATAACAACAAATAAGTAAGAATGGAATATAAATTGAGACAAAGTCCCTTGAAAATATCATATCCTAAGATTAAGGAAACATCAATGACATAATTATGTGTGAAAAATAATAATACACCCAATATAAGTGGATATTATTTGTAATAAAATCATAGGTCATTAACACATATTCATAGCATGACATAATCAAGAAGTATAAGTTTAACCCAAAGAATTTAAATTGGGTTATGAAGTTCTCTTACAGAATTTCGACAGCCTAACGACGTCACTTTAAAATTATGAAAATTTGTTGATGAGGGAAAAAAGATTCTATCATCACTTGGACACAAAATTTATAGAAATAAGGATATGGAATAACATATCCCAACATAATAAATTGGTAATTTAAAATAAATCACATAAATGAAGTCTTTTAAAACGAGGAGGGTCAATGATTCCCATGCTAATTTGGTAACTTATGAAACATACACCACATAAAAGAAGGATCATACAGTGAAGATGTAAATGCCCATAAATTGAATTATATTACATACTAAATTCAACATCGGCATTATATACACTACAAAAAATGAAATAGTGTCAAATATAGCATGAATCTCATGGGAATAAAAAAGTTAGATGAAGACCCCTTTCCACATTTTTATCAATCGAGTCGTATGAAAAACATTTAATAACCAACAAATAAATCACATAATTCCATGAATATAAATATAATCATGATAATATATATCTAATTTCAGTACACAATACACCATATGCAATAAATAAGTTGTGACCAATGGAAATCTCACGGAATTAAAAGTGATATAAGAAACCCCTTAACTCGTGTCTGACTTGACCTGTTCCTTCTTTAATCACCTAAATAATAATCTAAAGTTAATTTCTACTTACTTAAAAACTTTTTTAAAGTTCATTATTCCTTTTATATCACTTATTACCATTTTATAAGAATTATACATTCATTTATGTTAATAAAGGTCATTTTTTTGATATTTGGTACTCGAGTCAAAAATGATCTTCTTATAATTACAAGTTATTCATGTGGTCAGAAGTCCATTATCACCATAATTATATTAATTATTTAGATATAATATATATATTATATATCCAGTATATGTAATAATTTATAATATTAAATAATATTTGGACATAATAAATGAAACACACCATTCATGGAGACAAAAAGTCGTACGTATGCATGAACGCTACATTCATTTCAACTTCATATTTAATGGAATGAAAACATAATGATACATAAGTATATTATAATAATATTATAATATCATGTGATATATATATATGTTACATAATTTCATTAACTCCATCCTTTATACATTCTGTGTAAGTCATGATCGAATTATATCACCTTGAGGGGGCGGTAGTCCACATGTCCTCAAATTAAATTATCATATTTACTCATATTGGAAAGCATAAAGGTATGTGGGTAAATAAATATTATAGAAGCATTGAGAAAGAATAAAAATAATAAAAATAATATATAAATACATTTCCTTCATAATGTCCATCATGAGAGGTGGTAGGAGAATATTGAACAATCATCGTTTCGTGAGGCAGTAGTTCGTTGTCCACCGAAAAAATATGTTCTTTACCTATTAGATGGAGGTGTGTGTAAGTGTATTTAAAATAATTCTCATAAAATACCTATCATATTTAGTATACTGGTGTAGTTATAATATAAATTAATAAAATATGTTTATGGGGTTGGAGAAGTAAAATAAAACAAAATAACTTAAGAGAATATGTTACCTTTGAATCAGGTATCTCTCTTTAGTTTGAACAAAACGGTTTACTTGAATTGCCTTATTCCAAAGGGAAGTCTATTAAGAGGAGTAGAGGGATGTAGGGAGATTAATTGAGAAGAGTTTAGAAAAGAAAAGAGGCTTTAGAAGTGTGAGTAATTGGTTAGAAGTGGGGGATTGTATATGGGGGAGGAGGGGATCTTTAGGAAAGCTTAAAATATTATTTAATTATATAATAATTTTAGGTTTTGAAAGGTCCAAAACTAATTAAAGTAGAATATAATATGACTCATGTTCTAAATAAAAACATCCAATAAGAATCGGACTGTATTTGGATATTTTTATAATCATTATAATCTTATTTATTTAAATCATTCATTAATAAGGTGAACACTGCATCATTATTGTGTCATAAATAATTATATTTATTTGATGTCTAAAAATTATAAAAAAATAACATGATGTAGGAAATATTTTTATCATTAAAATTAATATTTATTTTCTAATAAATAACTTATATAACCCCAAGTAAATATTTATTTACTAGAAGACATATGTTTAAGTCATTTTTGTCTTTACATTATATTAATTAATATAAAGTGTAATTATCACTCTGAAGTAGCTCCATGGGGTCCCCAAATTGACCCAAGGATGCTCATGGTCAGAAATGTATCAAAACATAGGATTAAAATACAATATAGGTTAATTTTATATTTTTATAATAATATTTTGTTTCCCTTATTTACCATATTTACCCTTTAACCGTGGTAAATAAAATTTTTACTGAAATAAATATTCATATTGTCTAAAATCCAGAGATAAAAATTTACAAAATTTATACCTCCTGATTCCAAATATGGAATCCATATTTACAAATTTAAAACATATAAGTAGATGAAATTAATTTAAAATTAATTCCAACTATCAAAACAAAAAGCATGTTTTTAAAAAATAATAACTATCAAAATATTTACACTTATTATTATTCAATTTCAAAGTGAAATTTCTTCCAATTACTAACATTGGATTAAATGGTAAAATAATAATATAATTCCACTTTAAAACCAATTAAATAGATAATATAACCTTATAAATATATTAGATTAAAAGGCAATTATGAATTAAAATATTCTATTTTTTACTATTCATTAAAAAATGAATTTTATTAGAAAAATACCAAAAAATTTCCCAAAGTAACCTTTGAGGTCTCAATTATAAATTTGAATTTTATTTTGTAAAATAGAATATATAAAAGTGACCAAAACTAGATTTAAAGAGGTTTCACCATCAAAACGTGGTAAATCAACCTTTAAATGAATATTAGAGTATTTATGCTTAAAATCAGATTCCTTCTTATTTTAAGCCTCTAAATTTTATTGGATAAATTTAGAAAATTTAAGAAACATATATAATCATAATATGGTTAGTATTGATCATTCTCGCCAATACAACGACTATGCATTAACTACCATTTAAAATAATAATATTATATTAATATTTTTCAGTATAACTCAACGTTGTGTGAAACATAAGTTTTCAATAAAACTTGTTGTTGTGTATCATGTATTTCATCAAACATAGCATCCCCTTTAAGGTAAAATTAATATATAATTCATAAAAATTAAAAAATATAAAAAAGTTATTTTATTTATTTACCTGGGATGTTACAAAAAACATATAGGAAAACATTGGAGTAAATGTATACTTCACTAATAGGGATCCATGGAAGCAGAAATCCCCTATGTTAGGTTTATAAGGATAGTGAACTGGGAATATATATATATATATAGAGGTTTTTCCTAGACAAGTTTTTTTTTAATTTTTATCAGTTCCTCTAATTTTATTTTAATACTTTTTACGTCCCATATATATTATAAATCTCCTGAGGGGATCACTCATTTGAATGAGATGTATGGAATTTGTAGGTCCATTATTTTATTACATGTGTTATTATTTCTATGGTTTGAATAAAAATATAATATTAAATTTTTACTTGTAGTTTTAATTTATTTTTATAATATTATATTGATATCTATATTGATACTAAGGTAATTGTATAATAAATATATGGTATTGGACCTCACCACCAGTCTACAACCCACATAATATAAGAAATCACGCCTGAGGCCATATGTCAAACTATATTGGGTCAGGAAATATGGGATTGCGCAATAAAAAAATTTAATCAAATCCATATTATTTTCATGAAATGTCATTTTTGTGATTGGTAAATATTATATTTCATGGTAAAAATAATGGTTTAAAAATATTCTTATGTTTGGAAAGGGATTTATGATGGACAACCAATTTACCAGAGTATGGGGTTTGATGTTATTGTTATTTCAAGAATATAGTTTCTTGTATTTTTCCTTATGGGATTTTTTTTCATTTATCCATTTTCAGTTAGCCAAAAGTGATAAGATAGTGTTAGTAAAATAATCATATTTTCAATGTATATTCACATAGAATGTATTTTATTTTCAATGATTAAAAAATTGTATTTAGAAAGTGTGTTCTAATTGGTTCGATTCTATTAATTAATTATGTTATGTTTTATTAAATAATTTTTTATTATCATGATATTTGATGAAAACCCATAATGACTAATTTTTCAATGATTTCTGGATTGATATACTATGATATATGAATAGACATATGTTATGTGATTTTAATATTTGGTGAATTAATCGGTAATACTTTATTAATGTGTAGTATTTTTGAGTGGTGAAGTATTTAATGGAACTTGGTTCCTCAGTATATGGATTTAATTAATAAAAATGTATAGTAGTTACGTATGTTTATGCTTGAATTTATTACATATTATCATTTAAATTACATAGTTATTTATTTTAATATGTGATTTTACATTTCAAAAAATTTACCCATGATAATATAACATAGATAATTAGAGGTTTAGGGGTGATAATTCTCCTAAAAATGGGGATACTCATTTAATACTTTTAGTTAACCATGAGAGAGGGGTAGATCATACTCCTGAGGATGTTTTGTTCATCCATGCTACTGAACCCCTTGAGGAAGTGATGTTTTATATAATGTTAGTTAGAGGACTAAGTATACATTTTTATGGGTCAACCATAATGTCAATTACAAAATACTTTTTTACAATATCCTTTAAACTTCTTAAATCATAGAAGACCCATCAGATGTTAAGGAATATATTGTTATGATTTAAAGAATACTCAAGTATTTGTAATAACTAAGGGATAAAATGGTACAATATTCAATATTCATGTTTCATGGTCTTATCCAAATATGTTTCAATGTAATAAAATTGTCCTAGTTGCATGAATACATTACAGGGGAGGCCTTTAAAAACATATTATTTATGAGGCTTTCAAAATAAAACATAAAGCTAACTAGGCATAAGTGATTACAGAGCTCAATTAGGTACTAATATTAGTGATACACTATACTATATAGTTTTAAAATATTATTTCAATTATATAATTGTTAAAATGAAATGAATCCTAGAATTCTCAAAATTTAGAGATAATCATGAATCAAAATATCAGGAAGTAAGTGAGGATATTTTATTCTACTTTATATTAGGAGGTAATTGAAGAATATGTCATTACTGAAAAGTTCATAGGTAGAGAAATTATGTTTCCTCTTTTCAGTGGTATGATTATAAATCCCCACATCCATAAGGGTTTTGAAATTTGGGAGGAATTTATATATTTTCTAAGTTAAGTTATATTTATATGAATTTGGAATCAAAGTTAAATTTTAGAAGTTTAAATTATTTAGGAAGTTGTTTTTAGACATGGAATGAGGATTGAGATATGTCTAGGGTGTTTAAGTAAAACTAAGGAGTATTGGGTATGAATTAAAAATCTTGAATAGACTTTTTCATAGACACACGGTTTGGGAGAAATGGTTTAGGTAAAACCTTATAATGACTGTTACATAAGGGAATTTTTAGTTCATTTTGTTCATGCATGGTTAGTTTTCATGGTTTATGCAATGTTAACGGATAACCATATATACCCAAGGATGACATGTGTTGCGAGTTCTGGCATAAGTTTAATGACACATAGTAAGTACATAGTTGTAGAACAAACTAGTGAAATGTTTTAGGGAAATAAAATATTATGTTTTAGTTATTTCATGTTTTGTAATCTATGTGTCCAAACCATGTGTTATAGATTTAGAAGATAGAGCCAATTCTTTGTTAGTGGGAAGTTTGGCAGACTCTAAACCCTACGAACTTCTATATTTATTTAATAAAGGTATTTTAATTATTTTCCCCCTTTAATTTGTTCTTATCTCACTTATTTTCCTTCTCCCCCACACACCATGGACCAGATGAGGCCCACCTATACACTTTATTTAGTTCCTCAAGATTTATCGATGATTTATAAGTTGTTTGTTTTTGTTTTATGTGATTTTTACCTCCCATCATACATTAATTCTTCCTCATCCCTTTATCACAAATTATTATTGTATTCAATTTGGGGTTTTATGATTATTCCATTTTGGAAATGTATAATGAACCTGTTATGATAAGGGTTTCAATTGTCTTGCATAAGTTATCTTTTTAATGATTTTTTCAGGTTATTTCGTTGATTTTTCATAATTTTACATCACGCAGTGGATTTTTCAAAATATTTTATTTATATTAAATTAATTTATTCATTATTTTAGTGATGTGAGATTGGGATTATTCTTGGGTTGGTTTGGGGGTATACCGGGAGTGGTTTTCAACACATTGCACAATGATTTGGTGAGTATAAGTTTCCTGGTGCATTTTGGGCAATTGTCCTTAATTATTTTAAATTAAATTAAAATATTAGTTATTAATTATTCAATTAATTAATAAATTAATAAATATTTTATATTATTTATTTATTTTTTGGAATTATTTAAATTCACTAGATTTTCATATGAAATGAGGAAATGTTGGGTAGGAGATTTCCGATTATGGATTAATAAGAAATTGATTTATAAGAGGAATGTAGTCCTTTATAAAAACCTCAATTGTATTATGATCAATTGATATTTTATGTAGTCTGTTTCCACTCCCCTAAGGTAGGTTGAACATAAAATTAAATGAATTTTTTTATAATTAAATGAATGATTTTTTTAATTACCCTGAGATCAATAAAGTGGAATGGATATTATAGTCCCTTCGAAATTGGATTAATTCATTGACTGCCAATGGATAAGTCTTTAACTATTACCATGACATAGATAATTAGACCCTCATTTTTGTAAACTAAATGGAATTATGTGTGTTAATTTTATCCACCTTTTGAGTAGTTTCCTTGTAGATATTCGAGTATAAGGATGAGTTGAGTTAAAGTGATTGGCTCTCATAGGACATAAGAAACCTGGAGTTAGACTTATAGCTAATTGACTTAAGAGGTGTGATAATGGAACCCACATGGGGTTCCAATGATTCATGGGAATTAATGACCTTGGTAGGTTCCTCATGATAGATTACCTGGATTGGGTGAGTATGGAAATGTGTAGGGATGATTTTGGGTGTCACCCTTGAACCCAAATCAGTTGTATAACATTTTCATAACTATAAAGACTTATGTTCTGAACATAAGAGGGAAACCATGATTCTGAACGGTGGGTTAGGTGTTGAGAAACCATTTTTTCGATTTATTTTGATATTACTGTAGGGACATATATTCATTAATACATGAAAAGTAATTCCAAGATAACTACCAAGTATGCAGTCATGGTACCTTTAACAATTATTGTGTATTCCTTCATGTGCCCCCATTAATTCTCCAATGATTCCTTTTAATATTGAGAATTCCGTAGGTAATCCTCTTGGACAAAGCTGATTTGTCAATGTTGAATTCTGAGAATTTTGGTATTTGAGATTATCATATAGATAAGAGGCCTATTATTCCTAAGGTCCCTAGGATGCCTCAGATTCCTATGGTCACAAGGATGCCTAGGATTCTGAGGATCCAATCACTATTTTTATATTGTTTTCAATGTTTAGGATATCTAGTATATGTACTTGAGACAACTGAAATTTTATAGATTCCTAAGACACTAAGGATCTTGATTGTGACCAAAATATGATGATTAAATTCTCTAGGGAACCCAAGAATCTAGTTTTTAGAGCATGATATGATGTAATTCCTATATTTCCCCTAGGATTTGGCTGATTATATTGATATTTTATTGATTTGTAGAGTAATTCCTAGGATTTGGTGATTTAAATAGTAGATCAATGTATCTGGGGTCTCATGATAGGATTTTTATACCCCTGAGGTTATTTATTATTCTCATAGACATTATGGAATTAGTTAAAGAAATTATTGTCCGGTAATGGGAGTAACCTTAGAATCCAATAAATGCTTGTAATATTTATTTATAATTCTAATTTTTATTACTTAATTATTATATTTATTATATTTCATTCACATCAAATTAATTTAATAGTTATGTATGTGAAAATGATTATGATGTATACTGAGTTGTACTCATACACTTTTCGGTTAGCCATGTCACTTTTGTACTTGAGCATGCCTCTCACTTTTTCTCTGGTTCAAGTTATTAATAGGTGTGATGATTTCGTTATTAATCTATAATATCTTGAGGGTTGTTGGGAAATTTATGAGGTGGTACTTGGGGTATGATGAAAAATCCTCTTGTGATTTTTATTTATTTTATTTAACTTTTATATATGATCAGATAAGTGGGTGATCAGTGTTTTTATTCTCTATTAAATTATGATAAAGCATGTTTCTATTATTTTTTCCTATATATTTTTTTATTATATGGATGAAACGTTTATATTTATGATATTATTTCTACTCTAATATTAAGGTGTATTATCCCCATGATCACACCCTAGAACCCTGCTATTAGTTGGTAGACATCAGTATAACACCCCGGTTTTTTAGAATATATTTAACTTTAAGAAATAAAATTTAATGATATATTTTAAATCATAGAACCCTAAAAATATTTTAATAATTTATATAAATTATAAAAAGAATCACATTTTATTGTATTTAAATTATATATAATTTTTTAAAATTATTTCACCTTCACAAAAAACTAATTTGATCCTATAAGACAGTTTTGAATTATTTTTTTACGGTCATTTATTGTTTCATATATTATTATTTTTATTATAATGAAAAAATATTCTTTTCATATATAAAAAATTAATTAATTGGTTAATAATTATTTAGAAATGAAAATAAAAGAATTTGAATATAAAATGGGATGTATTTCTGAAAAACAGATTTTATCCATTCAATGTGTTTTTTTATAATAAATTAAATTAATCACTATAGATGAATTAATTTAATTAAATTTTTAGATAATACATTCACTAAATTATTTTAGAATTTATATAATGGTTTTTATTATAAAAATATTTAAATTCAATTCAATTTTATTCTTAAAAATTTATTTTTCTAAAAATGATTTTTGATACATTATGAGAAACTATTTTGAGATCTATTTATGTCTCTAATAATAATTGAACATCATAAAATGGTATTAAATTTTGGAATCTACAAGTCCAAATTTGGTAAAAAGTTTATTTTTTTGGGTTATTATTATAAATAACTATATTAAAACACTGTAAACATGGTAAGAGTTAAAAGGATTAATGGGAGTTAAACTTATAGATAAGGATTAATATATATATATATATATTATTTATAAATGTTATTGGTATAAGTGATTTAGACCCATTGTTATCATATATTCAAATTTGGGTTTCCTTTATTCCACTAGAACTTAAATATGTGTTTTTATATATTAATTTTTGTGTATTTACAATACTTTCACCCACATCTCTTATTGATGGGAACCATCTCCCTTAAAAATTTCAAAAACATTTAACCCTCTTGTTCATCATTAAACTTACCAAATATATTATTAACTTCTATCCACACAACCTAGAGTTTTTTCCACTAAGAATAAAACCAAAATAATTACGGTGTAAGGAAAAGAAGGTTTTCTATAGAAGGATGGATAATGAATGTGTGTGACAAAATTTAAGACCTGAATTAAGGGTTCATGTTTCAATATGATTTTATATCTTTTTTTTATATTTGAATCCCCTTTTATGAAATTATATTTTATTTATCTCCAAAAACCATTTTATTTTCATTTAATCTAGTTATTTCTTGTTTTTACATTTTTTTCATTTCATTCTCCTCTATTTTTACCATAAATGATCAACAAAATATTTTAAATAAAATCCGGCCTTATTTTCTATTTGGTTGGTGAAATTGTACTTACATGTACACATTTATTAAAATATTTTTAAGAATATTATTTTAAATTATCTATTAATATTTTAATATCATTTTCAAATATATTTTACAATTTTTCAAAGAATTGAAAAAGATTTTTTTACAATGTTTTATTGAATAGTTTATTTATGAATTTTTTTAAAAAGTTTAAAAGTAATTATTTTTATAATGCTTATCAAATTAATGTATTTTCCCACCCACATTAAAAAAAATTATTTAAAGTTATTTTAACAGTTTTAGTTTTATTTTAAATGAATAAATATTCATATTCTAGGTATCTATATTTAAATTTTTATCGAATGAAAATATATTTTTTCTCATGCTTTCATATAAGTATTGAGTGTTAATTTAATCTTATTTTTTATATGTCGTCATACATTGATATATTAATTAATGGTTGTATTTTTTTTTTGATACAATCTATTCTCTTTATCTAGATATCTTATGATGAATATTTTTTATGGAAGAATTCATGAAACTCATTTCATTCCCACTGGTTAATTACACTATTAAGAAATAGTGAATGTTTTTTATCTTCTGTAAAACATATATGTTATTTTAATTATGTGATCAGTGGAAGCATATTTATATAACACTACAATAAATTTGTTAATAATTTATATCTCATATTATAATATCAAATGTTATGGGGAGTTGACCAATTCAACTACTAAAAACTAGTTATGGAGTGAACCCAATTCATTAAGGGAAATTTTTAACTATGTGGTAATGGTTTGGGAATTGATCCTTGAATAATGAAATTACATTACATAATTATTATTGTTCTAATATTTTTATGACATTTTTTTATTCTTATGATATACTCTCATGGATCAATATTTATTAATTATGATTTATCACTATTATGGCTCATATATATTGAAATTCATATCCTTTATGCTATGAATAGTGATTTATAATCTATAAATTATTAGGTTTTAAATTAATAAGTTATTATCATTCTCTATTAACTTTATTCTAATGTATTCTCTCATAATATATTTTATTGATATCTCTCATGTTTACCCTTGCTCAGAATCTGAGCTCACCCCTTTTGTTTCCATTTCCCTAGGTTATGAAGAATGGTTCTAGGTAGAATTTTTCAAATAATGAAGCTTTTAAAAAAGAATATTATAGGATATTTTAAATATATTTCATGAAAAAATATCATAATGTATGTTTAATTTATGGGAAATAAATCTTTATAGTTTATGGTTAATAACTATTGATAAATATATTATGTTTTCATCTTAAATAATGAAATGTGTGTGTGTGTGTCTATGTTTCTCTAGACCCTTTATTTTTTATTTAATTAGGTTATTTTTATTTTTTGATATTTTATTATCAAAAATATGTGAATTGAACAAAAAATAATAATTAACTATAATTTATATACTATGAAATTAAATTTTTTAGGGGTTAATTACAAGGTTCCCAAATTTTAGAGATCTTGGGAATGATTTTTTTGATTATACAACTTCTCCATCTAATTATTTAATCATGATGGAAACAATGTGATATTTAGTTTTAGATAATTGTTGGAACCATGAAGAATCATGTTAACAATGAATTTCCAAAAAAATATATGATTTTCCTCATGAGAAACCAAATGAAATGGGAGATGGTTTGTGAAATAATGCAGTTATGATCACAAAACTCTCTCTACCAATGAATTAGAATGTGCGTAAAATTATAAAGGTAAGTAACAATGAACCATTGAGTGTTTCTTGAGGCAACATACATCTTATATTAGTGGGTACTTGGATCCACAAGTAGTTGAGAATTGGATCTCTACCACTGAAATGATATCCATCATTTTATATTACTTTTAGAATGAATATGTTTTCTTTTATAGTGTCTCATTTATAAGTAAAAATAGATCAATGGTGATATAATATTAAAATTACAAGGCAATGAAATTAAATTGATTACATAGAATGGGTTTATTTCAATATGTTATATTTAAGGAATTACATTTCACAAACTCTTCACACATAAATAGAAAAAGGAATTACTTAAGATTAAGTAGTAGTATGATGAATCTAGTTGTAAATTTGAGGAAAATTTTATACGACTTTTGAGGTACACTTCTATATTTTTCATTTACCAATAAAGTCAAATTGATTATTTTTTATTGTTATAAAACCATATATTTGAAAGATTTTAGACTAGGTGAAATTAGTGTCATTGAATAAATTATTACATGTACTATAAAGGTAGAAATAAAGAGTATAGATTCCAATAATTATCATTAATAAGATAATAATATAATGATGTAGTATCAAGTAAATTCATATAATAAAACAACAGGAAAAATGAAAATGAATCTTCCTTTTTACTAGAACTACAGAAAAATAAAATGGGAAATTCTTTACATGTGAATATTAAATTTTTAATGTTTTGCAAGGAAGCCTATTAATAAATTGAATTATTGATTGATTAAATATAATAGAAAATGAAAATAATGGGGAGATATTTCATCTAACTAAACCACCCCCAATAAAATGTTACAACTATATAGAGTATGGGAATTTTTCATGACATTTCATGAAACTATGATTTAGTGATGAGAATAAGAGTCAAAATAATATATTAATACAATTGATAAAGCAAAATATTTTGTGATCCCAATCACTAAAGTGGTTAATGAGAAGGACATGGTAAAAATCACACTTATTATTCACTCTAGAACTACAAATTTCTTATTTGATGCTAGTTCTAACAACTCTTTTATATCTAAAGAATTTGATAAGGGTATCACATCACCACTTCAATGATTAGATATATAATTATCATTAAAAACTCCTAATGGTGAAATTATTTCAACTTTTTTATATCTCCTCTTCAATAACATATTTTGGGAATATACTTCCTTAAAATCTTTTCATTCACCCTCTAATGAAATTTGATGTTTTTTTTAGGATGGACTAGATTTATTTTTATATATCCCATATAAATTTATGATGAAGGGAATTTACATTTCTTATTCTGGATCAAACTATGATTTTCTATCAATATGAGGAAGAATATAAACATCCACTTGAATAAAAAATCCATCATATTTTTTATTTTATGTAATCATGATATGTATTTAACTCAAATTATTAGGGATAAATTAAATATTGAAAATATTCATATTATTCCAGAATATGTTGATGTGTTTCTTAAAGGGTATCCAATATTTCAAATGAATCAAAAAAATTATTTCACAAAATAAATCATGCTTATTGTCATTCCCATTTCAAATACTCTTTTTAAGATGTTTAATGCCCCTAATTTTAGGATCCATTATTGTTGTTATTGTTTTTTCTATAATTAAAAAGAATGTTTTTTGATAGTTCCAATGGATTGAAAAAATATTAGAAATTGTTCCCTAAAAGATAAGAACCAAACTTATTGCACCTTTTTCATTTATAATTTGTAAATTAATCAAAAAACCTAAACCTATGTACAACTTGACATGGATTATTTCTATTAAAAGTGCATAAATCAAGAGGGAATAATAGATAAAGAAGTATAAAATCATAAAAACTAGAAAATAATCTATACAATCATCAAACATGAGGATCACCAATATCCAAATAAAACATATAATGAGAAAGAGAACCATGAATTGGGGAATCATTATGAAAAAAAAATCAATAATGTTATATAAGAATGGTTCCATGCGTAGTGATGGTGGAATAAATGAATGATTTAGTAAGTTTATATATAGGAATGAAATATGGATTTTATAAATATGTTCATTAAAAATAATATCGTTACAAATATGGTTATTTCAAATTTAGTCCTTTAGAATATGGTCAGTAGTCATATATCAAATATGTATAGAAAATACGTGTATTATTAAGTAGTGAATTTATAATAATAGAACTCATAATGAAATTAAAGTATGATATGAAGGTATTATAAATATATATGTGTGTGTGTGTGAAATATGTATCAATATTAACTATATCATTATTAAAATATGATAATATGTATCTATAAAATTTTAATATCACTAGGGTAGTAAAATTAAATTTTGAATTATAAATAATTAATCTTTAAATTAATTTTTTAAGTGTATTTATTATAAATTAATATTTTATTTCTAAAATAAACATTTTTTGAGTATATTATTTTGTACTTTGATATATTAAATTTATCACCATTGAATTAAAAATTGATAAGAAATTATATTATGAACACATAATTATTAAAATCATTATTTTTTCAAATATATATATATATATATATTCATTTAATCCTATTTTAAAAGATTAATTTATAAATATTATAGATTTTTTTTTTACAAAATTGACATCATTTTATAATTCCTCATGAAAAACTATCTTGAGGTAAATTTTTTATATTCTTCAAATGTTATTGGTTTATAGGAGAATATTGAAAAATAAATTTTTTTCTAATAATAGTATCAATTTTAAGAATGTATTATACCATAATGATATGAATTTTTTTAAACCCTCATTATAAAGTTAATTTAGTTATTTTAATATACTATATATAAAACCCATGCTTAGTATTTTAAAAAAATTAGGTAATGTTTAAAGGAAAATAAATCATCTATTTCATTTAACAAAATTATCACACTATGGAATGATGTTTTTTAAATATTCTAATGTTAATTAAATATTAGTTTAATAATAATAAACATTTATATTTCAATGTAATATATATCATTTATAATTTTATCCTAAACATAAAACATATTCTTAGAAATACACTTATTATAAAAATTGGGTTTTCCCATTACATACGCTAATATAAACAAAAATTTTCCTTACTTATAGAATTTTTTTGATAAATTTATTTGATATGATGAATTAGTGGTTTAAAATTATATAATATAGCTCGTATTATTTTTATAATTAAGTAAAAATAGTTACATTAGTAAAAACCCAAAAATCAATAATTGAAACTCAAATAGAAAATGACATCAAAACATGTCTAAAACATTTTTGAGAAATTATGTTTTAGACATTATCGACCATATCCATTCCATAGATATATTATTTTCAAATTTTTATTCACAATACATGTGATACATGATATCTCTTTTAATTAAATTGTTATGTGTTCTATAATTACACTTATCAGTAATTATAAAAGGAACTTCCTCTCCCCCACCTCTACACACATACAATGACTATTAGGATCAATAAAAACTCTGAACTACACTCTCCAAAACCCTCTAAACATTTCCTTGAATATTTTATCATTCCAAAACACCAAGATAATGTTTCTTAAGGTGGTTACCAAAGAAGAACATCAAGATAAAGTGGTAATATCTTCCACTGCATCATCCAAATTGTTTTCTACTTCTACAACCAAAAACCTCTTCTATACATGAGAGTATAACAACATGATTATTAATAAGATTTTATTATGTTATTATAAAAATGGATCCTATATTTTATATATTCCTATAAAATCATTTAAAATAATGAAAACTTCCTCATCTATGTATGTGGATTACCATATCAATGAATGATGTGATCAATTTTCCATCACTGTTTTTCATGGTTAATTTAAAAGGGTTATATTCTAATACAATATTACATTTATAAAATGTTAATAATTCTTAAATTATCAGTTATTATATTTTATACCTTCCTTATTTTCTAAAAAAATGTGGGTGTCATCTGTGCGTACATGCGAACTACCGTCCTTACATTATGATGTTTATATTTAATTTCCAATACCAAAAAACATGGGTTGAATAAAACCTATAGTTAATGATTAAAAATTTAATTTGAAAATTATTTTAAATTATGGAATTTTAGTATTATTCATTCTATAAAGGATATTAATAATAAACGTTTTCAAAAAATTTAACTACTAAAAAGGTCATAAGAACATACCTTTTAAAATTTTTTCCATTCAAGGAATAACTATTAACCTATATAAATTATGTTCTAGTGATACAATAAATTAAAAAATAATATAAAATTATGGATATTGTTAAACCATTTTACACCACATTAACCTTGGTCAAAATAATATGAATGTTTCCATGAAATTTATAGAAGAACTATAAGTAACTGACATAAACGAAAACTATGAAACAAATTGGAGATATATGATAATAAATAAACCATATTAAAATAAATATATATATGGAGAATGTTCTTAGGAATGTTTTTATTAAACATAGTATGATAATTTATATTGTTAATTTAATGTGTAGATCACTTTCTAACATAATGTATGATATCTTATATACCTCCATCAGGACTTTCCTATTACAGATTCTCTTTCCTTTTTTCCATGTTAGGAAATTTTCATCTCCCTTACTTGATCTATTATTGTATATATATCAAATTAATATATAATTAGTTAAAAATACTTTTCATTCCATGGTTTTTATATTATTTAGTTCCTCTTGAAATTCACAGTTTTATGTATACCTATTGTAAGGTGACATTCATGTTTCATGTTTCATGTCAATCATCACTACAAAAAATGGGGTCAAGATTCCATCCAACCAGACCCCCAACCCAACACATGGCCTAGCCCAAAGGGAATTTTCAATTCCCACAAACTGGAAACTAGTTCCAAGGCAGCAATAATCACATTTTAGAATGATTTTTACCATGAGGATCAACCCTGAAAAATCATTAAAAGTGGAAGATCACATCAATATAATGGCCATAATCCAAAACATAACTACTGTGAGTTAAACATTTTAAATTTTTAACCAAATAACAAAACACCAAAATTAGAAGGGAAACTAACTATACCACCATGACTATATGAGGAAAGAGGGTCCAGACCCCATGCCATCTCTACCAATACCTGCCAAAAGGGGGACCACTAGAAACCAAATCAACTACCACCACCATGGAAAACCTTATCTTTACTGGGGTCAAACATAATAATATCAATATAAATTAGAAGGGTTATGTATGGTGTGATAAAAAATTTCTAGTATGATACATTCAAAAGGGATTCCATTTAAATATATTTTAAGACAAATTAACAGGGTAATTTTTAATGAAAATAATGATTCAATTTTCAAATAAAAAATTCAATGTAATTATAGGAAAATTAAACTAGAAAATAAGTTGAAAAGAAAGAATAATATGGGAACCATGGAAAATACCTAATATACTAGGATTATTGGGGTCCTAGGATCCTACCTGAATGGCCCGAATGCCTTATTTTTTATTTTATTATGGATAATCCCCCTTTTGAGGGTTTAAGGGGAACCCGTACAAGACCCGTAGGCCCAAGGCACAAGGCCCGATAAACCCGCAATACATGACTCGAAGGTCCAAAGGCATACCATGCCCAACACATGCCCTGTAGGCACAGCCCACTTAAACTACCCCTCCCTAGCTTTCTACGCCATTGAACTCCAATATCCCCACCTTGCATTACTGATCGGCTAGCATTTCCCCGTACAAAGATTCATGGTGCCTAGTCCCGATGGCGGCTACCATACCCTCTCATTCTTCCAATCCGGTTAGCTCTTCATCTAGTGGTTGCTACTCTTGTTTCTTTGATCCTCTTCTGGGGCCTGTTCTATGTGAACTGTGCTACTCTATAGTATACGGTACCTGAAGGCCCTATGGCATGAAGGCCTTTAATGACCCGAAGGCCTTGGAGACTCATAGGACAAAACCGGTGGCCCAAAGGCCCAAATCGGGTGAATAGTTCCAGCTGATAAAATACAGAACATTAACTGCTATAGTGACTACTACATTACTACTACAGTGACTGCTACATTACTGCTACAGTACCCCCAGATATTCGCCTCCACCTGGTTATGAACCGGGGTCTCTTGGATTCCCAGAAAGAGCCCTTACCAGTCGGGTACAGGCTCGTTGTCGGGTCCTAGGATCCTCATATTGACCATAATAAAACAATATCTTGGATACAACTGTCCTGCACAACAATAAATCCCAATCACATGTATGTTTAGATAGAGTATCCATGTAATCCTATTAGGGGGATCGGTCCTTGGACATACAGATGGGAATAATGTACTATATATTCTACCCACTTAGATACCGTTGAATACGTTGAGGTGAATTTCATTTCCTATATCACAGAAACCACCTAATACACAATTTCATTTCAATCAATTGAAACACATAGCCCAAACAACCATTTTCAATAGGAAAAATGTTTTTAAATTTATATGAATAGAAAAAACCTTTGAAAAACATGATCCATACAACCCACGTGATTTATAAAAATCCATTTAAAACCAATGAAATTACACTAAAATCAACTAACTATTTCATATCATGGAACCATCAACCTCTTACTTGATATCTACCCAAAATTAGGTTGAAACCACCAAAAATACCATGGAGAGAATCTATAAAGTAATAAAGCTCACCATAACCAACAATATATAACCCAAAGAAACAATATATAACCCAAATTAGGTCAAAATATCCACTTAATAAATGAGAACATAAGAGATAAGGGTAAAGAGACTTATATGAAGGGATAAAAGGGAAAACTTAGAGACTTCATGATGATTCCACACCAAAATAATCCAAGGATTAAAGCCCAAGGGAAAAAGGATAAAGGGGGAGGTCTACCTAGGGATGGGTAGTATGAATGGGGTGAGTTAGGGGTGATTTAGGATTATAAACAAATAAGGGATAAGGGAATTTAAACTTTTTGGAAAATCTGGTAGGCTGCAAGGTTTTCCAAACTATTCACCAACAATTCTGTACCTCAGTCCAAGATGAAAACCAGATTCAAGGTTTTCCTAGAGTGGTGTATGCAGGTTCGCCTAACTATTCACCTCAGATGAGGCCACTATCATTGGTGCACATTTATCCCTTTAGGGAAACATTCTCGTTCTCTTTGTCATGAAACCTAGAGAATTCTATTATTCATGGAAAATGGTTTCAAGAATTCTAGTGCACGACTTCAAATAACAATGAAATAACCATTAACCACATCTTATCTATCCCTAATACTTAAATTTTTACCAAAAAACCTTATAAAGATTAGAGTAAAAGATAATACTGAAAATAAAAGATAGAATAACTCAAAATGAAACCACATGTTGGAAAATTATCCCCACCATGAAAAATTTTCACCCTCATGAAGTTAAAATGAATTCTGATCATAGAAAAGAGTGGATATTCCTCCTATACCCAGTAAAGTCACTCACAAGTACCATTATCATCATTATAATGCTTCCAAATAATCTAAATCAATGGTATGGACTTTCTCTAAATCATTTTATCTTGAAAATCAACAATCCACATAGGCCACTCAAAAAAATCAGCATACAAATCTAATTCTTTCTAGTTCATCACATGAGACAGGTGCATGTTGTCACTATTCAATTACAGGACATGGATCATGTCATGGATAATTTTTAACTAAGATGGAAAATCTAACTAGTAATCTACCTTACTAACTCACTCAGTAATCAAAAAAGGACTAACATAATTTGTAATCATATTCACCTACATACCCAGATAATCGGGACATAGACAAAGGGCCACCATTAAAAATACTTGATCACCCAGGGAGAATTCCATGGCTTTGCATCACTGATTAGAATAAGAATTAATTCAACTTTTCTCTCTCAGTAAATAGTACTTGATAAACTGGAATTTATGGGAAATATCCTTCATAAGTCTTGGTCCCAACTAAGAATTATCACACACTTCTATCCAACACAAAGGTGACTGATGTGTCCTACCATATATTTCCTCAATATGACACATTTTTATTGAGTATTGGAAACTATTATTATATTAAATCTCCACCAATCCTAAATGGTTGTCACTTGAGCCTCTAAAATCCAACATGCATTCTCAAATAATGTCTTCAATGATTCAGTTATCCCACTCCATTTTACCATCCATTTGAAGATAGAACACCTTACAAAGTCTGACATGTGACCCCAATGGTTTCTAAAGGAATTTCCATAACCAAGGGGTAAAGTGGGATGTCCTTGTCTGAAAAATATTGGTGATGCCACAACACAAAGCCTCACTACCTCTGGAATATATAAATCAACCATCTCATTCACCTTCTTCAAATCATGGATTGGAATGAAGTGGGTTGATTTGTTTAAACGACCAATAATGACCAAAATCATGCTCCTTCCCAAGGGTGTATGAGGTAGGACAATGAGCAAACACATGGTGAACTCATCCCACTTTTAGGTAGGTATGGGTAGTTTCTGAAGCAGACCTAAGGGCATGTGGTGCTTGACTTTAACCTGCTGACATGTATAGAATCTAGATATGAATTCAGCTATATGTAGTCAAATACGTGGCCACTAGAACCAGAAATGCATGTTAGAAATCATTTTGGGGGTCCTAATATGAACAACCCACTAAGATAGGTGGTTATCTTGAATCACTACCTTCCACAAATACAATGTCACCATGAATCCAAACTTGAAAAAGAGAATTCCCTCAAAAGGCAATGAAAACACATTTGGAACCTCAACACCATTTAAAAACAACATAGAACACTATCATTTCTCATCAACAATATTTTATTCTTGAATCAGTTCCAAAAGGTAATCCACTATATGAACACTGTCCATGAATTTGCCTCTAATATACTATATGGCTAACAAGATCATTTGATAAAATAACTCCATAAAAATCCACTCACTATTGGACTCTTTCACCATTTTCACCAACATTTTCTTAGTTAGGGCATCTATTTCCCAAATCCACTTACCCGAGTTATGGAAGATATCAAAATCAAACCCCAAATCTTACTCAACCCATCAAAACTACCTCAGATTCAAGTCCTTATTAGAGAAAAGTCAATATAAACTCTTGTGATCTGATTATACTGCAAACTTATTCCCAAATCGATAGTGATTTCATGTTTTCATTTCATGTATCACTACTTCCAATTTTGGGTTATGGTTTGGGTAATTGTTCTCATGGGGTTAGAGTTGGTCAGATTTGTACACCACCACATAACAATCCGGCATCAACACACACCCAAGACCCATACATGAAGCATCATAATAGACAATGTATCTCTTTATATATTCTAGTATGTTAAATATACGGTAGTGGTCAAATGTCACTTATTCTCCAGAAAGGATTCCTGAAACTCTAGGCTCAATTTGTACCTCACCCCTTTCTTGGTAATTGTAGTCATTGGTGATAAAATATAATTGAAATACAGAAAAAATTACTTATAAAACCCTTCTAGGACCAAAAGGATTGAAATATCAATGAAATTCATTGGGATCTCCTAGTACATCACCACTCTGATCTTTTTGGGGTCCACTAAAACCCCACATTCTGAGATCATTTGTCCAATAAACATTATCTCCCTGATCTAGAAGGTGAATTTAGAAATATTAGCATAAATATAGTGATCTCTAAGAGTTACAAACATGATAATGATGTGAGGACCATACTCCTCTTCTATACTAGAATAGAAAAGGAAGTTTTCTACAAACATCATGACAAATGTGTTAAGGTACTTATGGAACACCCAATTAATTTGAGCCATAATGACCACTGGAGAATTTTTTAATCCAAATGGAATAAAGAAATACTCAATGTGGACATACCTACATTGTAAATATGTATCAGGAACATCCTTTCTCTGACCATGACCTAATGATACCCGCAATTCAGGTCAATCTATGAGAAAAACATTCCCCCATTGAGTATATCAAATAAGTCATCGATGATGGGAACTGGTACATATACTTGATTGTTACCAAATTTAACTTCTAGTTATCAATTTATAATTGAATAGATTCATCATCCTTTTTATAAAATATCATTCGGACATCCCAAGTTGCAATTATTGGCAGAAATAATACATTGGATTCTAAATCATTAGGTTATATCCTTATTTCCCTCAACTTGGTGGGTGTGATAAGATATGAGGGAAAATATATCAACTATTATCCCACTTCCAAATAAATGGAAAACTCCACATACCTCTATGGAGAAAAATAATAAGAAATAATTTGGGAAATGATCCACCCTAGGATGTAATTCATCCTTATAACCTCGATCATCGTCCTCCAACATGAATGATGAGATCTGAACATCAAGATTTTTCGACTCTAGAAGTGGATGTCTCGCTCACCTAGATAGAGGATCCTAATCAATATAAAAGACTAGGGCAATCCTATATGGTTCAATAAATATGTCTCGCTCATGATTATAATTATTATGTTCCTTAAAACTCACAATCAAATCCATATCGAGTATCATGTCAAAGAGGTCCATTTTGAGTACCAAGAAATCACATTCCAGCTTGACCCCTGACACAGTGAGAGCACATGATAGACACCTAAAACCCTATTATCTTATTTTTCTATGTGGTTTCACTAAATCCATGGAATATGTCATAATCTTGGTTGGAAAATTCCACAATCACACCAGACATGTTAAAATAATTTATTTTTATGCACCTGTATCAAACAAAACCACTGTTATTGATGATAAAATATAAATTGTTCATTGGTTTGTCGCAAGTCCAACATCCGATTTTTATGGTTCCTGATTCATAGCCTAATAGTGTTTTGTATCATCTTATTCCTAACAGATGTTACTAACTAGAGGTTCAGCCTTCATCTAACTATGCCCATAATAAGATCCTAGCTTTTCAACATGCCTGACAAACAGAGAAACCATATCCATTATTGCATTAGACTGAACATGAAATTCCATGTGGTCTAAGGAACACACACCACTCTATTTCAGTGAACCACTCCTTCATAACCTTTTCATGTTTCCCAATAACCCACACTTATTTTGGGGTCTATGTTTTATAAGAAACACTTCCTGTATGTTCCTCAACCTTCTACACTAGTGTCATAAAACTAACCAACCACTAATGTTATCAAATAAAGGAGTTTGGGATGGGTGGCATGAGATACCACCTTCCCACTTCTTTGGATCGTCCTTCTTCTTGTTCATTTTAGACAAACCACTGCCTCCTTCGCATGATACTAAAACTCCCCCCAAAAAAAGATTACTATTTTGATCAATCTTCACCATCATTCATCGATCCACTATCTCATTATATGTCTTTATCTTGAACTGGAAGACATAGGATCGAATGTCCATCTTCCATCCCATTTTAAAATAATGATCCTTTAACTACTCACTATAAATCACATAGAGTGAAAAATAGGCCATCTATTCAAAATGGTTGGCATATTCCAACACAGCACAATCCCTCTGAAGGAGATCCAAAAACTCTTATGTCTTGGAAGGGTCCAAGTTCTCAGGGAAACACTACTCAATAAATAAAACATTGAATTCTTTCTAGCCCATATTCTCAAGCTTTCGGGCCTAGACCACTAAGTCCCACCACCTGAAACTTGTCCCTTCCAACATAAATGAAGCACACATTCCTTTTATCACCTTAAGGGTATCAATAAAACCAAAATCCTCTCATAATTTTTAATCAAATCCCATAGTTCCTAATGGTCCATTACATACTAGAAGGATGTAGATTTATTCTTTATGAACTCTTAAGACTTTTCCCTTTCTAGAACCATTTTAGAATCCTTATCATGATCAAGACCAGAGACCACTCCATAATTCAATGTCTGGATAGCCCAAACCACCACCTCCATGAATATCTGATAAACTGATAAGGTAAAAATCCATATGGATTCTACCTGTAGTTATATAGAAGTATCTAAAGAGTCATGATGCTATAAAAAATGAAGAATATAATGCAACCTTAATTTATAGAAAATTCACAACAACAAAAATTATAAGAAATTTATAATTTTGAAAAAAACCCAACAAGCATAATAACAAGTCAATCCACTCCAAATCCACTTAGTGACCTTATATAGTTAGCATTCTTTGTAGAGACCGATCCCTAGGTAGCCCAAATCTGGTTTCTTCTACTAAATACATTGGCATGATTATAAGGAATCAACCCTGAAGGACCGATCAGATTAGTAGTCTTGGTAAACTAGATACATAAATGATAATTGTATTATAAATGGATAAACTAATTACAACATTTTCTTCTTCTAAACAAATAAATAGCTTAGGGATAACACTAATACATCTATTATATTCTTGCATTTCTTTCATAGTCATATTATTTGATTCCTAGGGAGAGATACATATAAGGGTGAGCTCAAATTCTTAGTAAGGGAAAAATATAGTAGAAGAAATAATGAATTAATGTGAATATACAATATAGAAAAGTAAATAACTGAACACACATGCCATGTAAATAACTAGGTAAGGACAAATAAATATGGAAAGGTATGAAACTAAAACACATTTCATTAATCAATGAACTGAAATGAATTGTATCCATAGATATATGGACACAAAATATCAAGCATGAATAGTAACTAAAACTAATATGAGTGTAATTCTATCTCAATGGAAATCATGTCTAAGGAATATTAGGACCTATTACTGTAAATATCTATCCTCAGGATAGTTTAAAACTATGGATCTATCTTTCGTTGAATTAGCGCAACTAGTTTGTCTCATGAGAACCTATAGATTTATCATGGAGATATATAATGTTCATACTCCACCCTTCACTGAATTTCCAAAAAATTCAACATATCGAATAACCAAAATAAATAATATTATTTATAAAATACCCATATTAGATGAGAAATACGGATTTATCAAATAACTGTCAATGTAAACACTGTATGAAAAATGGTATATGATTTTGGAATTACTAATATCCATTAAATTATAATGTGGATATTCAAGGAAATTTCCAATGAAAATTGATTACAATAAAATGATTGTTTCAAGGTAAATTAGCAATCACAAAAGGAAGAAAGATTAAGAATATTTGAGGAGAATAATCTTCAAATATTCCAAAGTGCCCCATACCACATTAAAATATTTAAATCCTAATCTCTATAAATGTAAGTAATTAAATTAATCTTATAATATCATGAGAATAATGAGATTAATGGTATAATTTATAAAAATGGGTAGTTGGTATGGAACATAAAATAATTAAGTAGTGAATATGACTTTAATCTCACATATTTAAAAAGTGAAATGAAAATACTTACCAATGTAGTAACAAATTGATTGGAAAATCCAATGGTAATATTATTTAAATATAAAATTTAAATTCCATGAATATAATATAATTCATGATATTATATGTCAATGTGGTATTAATTACACCATATATATCAAATTACTTGTACAATAATTAAGTATGCCTCACGTAATGAAAATGAGACAAGAATCCATTACCTTGTGTTTCCATTTGGGTGATCATCCTTTAACTTCCTGTATAATAAACTTATGTTAATTTAATACTTACTTTGTAACCTTTTTCATGTTTATAATTAAATTTCTTTAACTTATTACCATATTATGTACAACAAATTAAACAATTAAGTTTATGTCCGGTGTATTTGAACAAATTCGGTTTATGTGTCAAAAAAACAATTAATGGTCAACTATGGTCCAAGGGGTGATTATATAACTTCTAAAGAATAATAAAAATGAAATAATTATCATATTTTTATATTAATTAAACTTTTTAAATAAATCACTAAATATGGTTATGAAAAATTAATCAATGTTACAATCATGGAGACGGTAGGTTGTATATACGCCTGAGTAACATTACCATTTTTAAATGATAATTGTGGAAAGTAGGTAAGTAAAAAAAATATTAAACAAATCATAATTAAATAATAAAAAAAATATTATTTAATTACATATACTTTTATATATTATTTTTTTGGTGTAAAAGGAATCACATCATGTCGAGAAGGTGGTAGTCCATACATTCATAAACGACATTTTCTTTTTTAAAGTGTGTGAAGGGGTAATAAAGAAATGATATATATATACATAGATTTTAATATATCATGAATATAATATACTTTTTGTATGTCTCATATTTTTAAATATAACCATCATTTATACATTCAATGTATAGTGTGAACTAATCACATCTCTTTGAGGGGGCGGTTGTCCACACTTACTCAAATGATATTATTCTATTAACATAAAATGTAAAATACTAAATTTAGGTATTATAAATGGTTTAAAGATGTATAAATACATAATAAATATCATATATAACATATAAAAACAAATTTAACATCATAATGGCCACCATGATTGGTTGTACTGGAAAAATGAAGAATCATCATTTCGTGAGGCAGTAGTTCGTCGTCCACAAAAACTTTATATTTGTTACCTATTAAATGGTGGTGTGTGTAATTTTAGGTTAAAATACCATAATAAAAACATCCTTTTATATTTATTATACTGGATTGGTTATGCAGAAACATAATAAGGATATCTTTGGAGTTGGGGAATAGAAATTAAACTATAGAGATTGAGAAAATACATTACCTTTTAATCGGGTAAGTTCTTTTACTTTGAACCAAAAGAATTTATTGGAAGGGTTTATTCCCAAATGGATTCTTATATTTAAATGATAGTAATTATGGGAGACTCTTTGGGAAGGTCTTTTCCAAACCTAATATGTTTTAGAGGTTTGAGGAATGGGTAGTGTTGGTGGCCTTTTATAGGGAATGAAATGGACTCACTTGATATTCTTGGAAAGAAGTTTGGTGTACTCATGTTTTTACCTAAAAAAAGTCATTAAAAACCACCCAAACACATTAATTGAAGGTTAATTACTGATATATTTTAATCCAATTCTTTTTTGAAAAGTGGATAGGTCATTTGGTCCCTTATACTTAGGGTTTTAGTCCATTTTTAACCCTAATTACACCTAAATCACTCTAATTAATTTTAATCACTTCCACTAATATTTTTTGTAAAAAATTAAGTTGATATAATTAGACCAAAAATATTATCTTTATTAAAAAAATTTATGTATTATTTTCAAAATTCAAATAAAAAAAGTGGTAAATTTTGGATTAACGCTAATCTCACATCCAAATGGATTATCTAGTTTTAGTAGCAAAATATCCAAAATATTGTTATGTTTTTATATTAAATTTACACTATATATTGAATATAATGAACTAAATTAAATTAATAGATGTATAATTTATCCAATTTTACTTTAAAACAAATTTATAATATATTTTAACATTAATAATTATTTAAGAAAAAGTACAGTTTTTCACTAAAATGCATTATTTTTAACTATTCAATAAAAATTTAATTTTCTTGGAAAAATCAAAAAAATAATCCTTAGATAATTTTGAAATTATGAATTAAAAAATCAATTCCATTTTATCCTATTAAATTCTTAAAAGTTTCAAAATTAATATTTAAAATAGTATCGCCATTAAAAGGATGTAAAATGCCTTAATAAAAATATAGGTTTTTATGTGAAATATTGGGTTTTCTATTATCTTTTGATTACCAAAAATAATGGATGAATATAAATAAAATTACTACATAGATTATATAAAATATATATTAAATTTAAATAATTAACTAATTGTAATTAATTTTATTTTTTATGGTAAAACAACTTTGTGATCATAAAAATAGTTTTCTATAAAAATATGTTTTTAATATTCAAATGGTTCTTATATTCATTTATAATTTATTTGTAACCAATTATAAATTTTTCAAAACCATATATTTTTATAATTTAGGTAATAATATTCCTAAAAAATATTTTATCTTAAATAATAATGTTTTAATTATAAATTCTATCTCGGTATGACTCGGTATTGTGTATAGTGAAAGCCTTCAAAGAAGGTCACATTTTCATGTAACACAAGCTATAGAGGCATGTCATTGTTGCGTATAAAGTATGCTAACCTTGTGTCACATGACATTAAAGCTAACTTGGTGTTTCATTCATTAAAATATATATAATATATTTTAAATAGTAAATATATTATAAATTATATGGATATTATATTACATTACACGCTTGTTGTCAGGTGTCATAGACACTATCGAATACAAGTATCTTTCCTTAGTTTTTTTAGGGAGTCACATTCTCTCCACCTTATTTAAATTGAATCCTTTTAATTTAAAATCCATAATGGTGATATATTTTTTGATACATTCTATGTTCGATGTCAAACATCAATATAATGGTTCATAAGTAATCTTCTATAAAAAAGTGGATTGAAAGTACAAAGGTCACATGGAATACCATGTAACTAGGTCTCTAAGTATGAGAACATCAGTATCATGTATATATACATAATTGAAGGAAAAATGTAAATATATATAATTATGGAATGAGGTCATCAATCAAAAACATGTGAATGATAAATGTAAAGTTGAGGGCCTCAAAGCCATAATTCTTTTATGATTTAAAAGGCCCTCGGTTCTACAGAAATTTAGGAATTAGGAAATCATTTTATTCCAAATACATTTTACTAATGTCAGTTAATTCTTTTTCTAACCATGAATATAAATAAATATTCTTACATGATAGGATTCAGTATCATATGAACAATCCTAACATTTGGTTGTACTTCTATGAAATTATAATTCATCCCTTTTCCCCAAAAAATTAATTACCAACAATTAATTATTTCATGATGGAAGCACTAAAAGAAACATTTAAAGGATCGTAAGGCCTTTAAAAGAGTGAAAAAGCTTTCTCCATTCCTTTAAATATCTCTCAAAATAAATATTGTTAATAGATTAGTTTCTAATCCTCAAAAGTGGTACTACTAGTTCAACATTAATATTTATTTGTTAAATTGTTTAACTAAAAACAATGAAAATTTAACCAGGAAATTACATAGGTCAGTTGTTGGTGGGAAACTCTTCTTGTCCTTCAACCATGGGTTCAATACCCACAGCCTTTCCATATTTGATTGGTTGTCATCTATCTTATAGTTTGTCATTTTCTAAAACCATATTAATATAATATTCATAATATATATGATGGAAATACTTGAAATTAGGTTAATCACAAAAAATAATTTTAACTAATGTTTTAAATACTACCTCATTACATAAATACCTCATCAATTTTATTTCCACATAGTTCCTTCCTTTGTCTAGGGTTTATCTATAATATCCTTAGTTGGATTTCAAAATCCTGACACCTTATCTTCAATCTAAAACTCCATTGGTTTAACATAGGTTACTTATTTTGTATTGAAATCTATAACGCCTCGACCCCAGTTACCCATAGTTGGTGCATTATTACATAACATTGGTAAGATCACAAAAGATCAAGACTAGAAATACCGATTAGTTTAGTAGCCTTGTAAACAGTAGATACATTAATAAGTCTTACATTACATCATAAAGTGAAAAAATACAACAAGATAGTCTCCATAGTCCACAATCATATCCCCTCAGACTATCCCTGCAGGTCATTCATAAAATACTTCTTCACATCCTGGGAAAAATAAAACATAGAAAGGGGTGAGCTCAGATGCTCATTAAGGATAACAATATAGCAAATACTTTCATAACTAATAATAAAAATTTAAGGCAATGTATAACTAAAACAAAAGCCTTTTAACCTTTAAATTCAACATAATATAGAAAAAATAAAATTAAATAATTCCATTCACCTATTCACATGGATATTCTACAAGTCGAATAATCACATGAAATATCAATAACCACTTTCATAATGATGGAATGCATAATGCGAGACTATCATAACCACATAGTCAAGGCCTTGTGCCAACACTACAAATAATATTTTGTCAAGGCCTTGTTCCAAGATAGTAGTTTGTCTCATGAGACCTACTAATGCATCGACGAGCTATAGTGGGCTCCACCTGTCACTTAATAAGTCAAATGCATTCCTTATATGAACAGGTTTAAACATAACAATAAAAATTTGTATTAAAACTAGCATAAAAAATGTCGATACTTTCTCCATACACCATGAATGGTATAAAAATAACACATCCATAGTAAAATATATCACCAAACATTCAATACAATATAGATGTTTTTTGTTATAATAAATCAGCTTCAAATAAGCTAAAAATCCATCAAAGGATTATGACATAGATGAAATCAAAACTATTTGAGAGAAATATCTCTCTTTTTGAAATAATTTAAAAGTCACATAATTATAAAAGAAAAAATTTACTTTGAAAATATTCTTATAAGCTTGAAAGGGAAGCTTCGACGATTTTATAAAGGAGTATAATTGCCACACCTGCTATATAAGTTAAAAAAGGCATTCTTACCTTAATTTTGTCGAAAAGGTTAAAAAGGACCTTGTTTGGAAAATGATGGAAATATTACATTATAAACATATTATAAAAAGTCAGCAAGGGTATAAATGACTTTAACCCATAGTATATAAAATAGTAATAATGTTTTGAAATACATTTTTAAGAAACATGGATGTGGATGATAAAGAGGTGCCAGTAAATACTTACGTAAAAACAACCTTGGATAATAAAGAGATTGTGGAATTAACCCTTAACTTGTACTTTTCCTTGGTTGAGGGTAGGTTAACCTCCTATATAATGGTGAAATAATTGTTATTATATTATACTAGAATCATATACATTAATATGATATCATATATGATATTTTAACATTGTTTTTTTAATAATATCTTAGTATTATTGTCGTTTTGGGTGTTAACAGATTCATTTTACTTTATATTCTTTGTTAGGTGAGTCATATTTGTTATGGATGTGATGTATCATATTCATATCCAAAATGATATCAAGTCTATAAAAATTATTTTTAATCATCTAATGAAAATTATTTTTGAATGGATAAGATGGGGAATGAATCTCATCGCGTTTGTGGAGACGGTAATCCGTACGTACGCAAGAGTGACAATATCATTCTTTTGATATTAAAATAATATATAATTGGATGGTATATCATATATAAAGAATCATTATAATTTTATATTTATTATTTACATGAATTACACATCATTATTATACCCATCCAAATAATAATGTATAGAATAACAATTACACCACAACGTGGAGACGGTAATCCATACATACGCACGTATGGAGACATGTCATTCAAAGGATGGATAGAATAATGAATATGGATGTACCATATTTATAATAAAATCACATTATATAGATGATACTGAAGTTATTATTTTATAATGTAAATAACAAAGAAATAAGAAGTGGAAGAAGAAAAGAACACGAAAGAGGGTGGTGAAATTATTACCTCTTCTCCAGGTTCTTCCTTTTGATTTGATCAAAAAGCTCATTAAGTTGTATTTATGACCAAATTAGGGACTCTAGGATGAATTGATGGATGTTTAGAGGATATTTGGGCATGTTTTGGCCGAGCCAAAAGGCTTTGATGGTGTTAATTAGAGAGAAGGGGAGTTGCATTTTCTAAGAGGGGTGAGGGGAACCTTAGGAAAAGATAGAAATATTATTTTTATAATAAAATAATTGTCAGTTTCTAATGTCTCCAAAATGTATTATTTAAATTTTAAGGTGGGTATGGGTAGAAAACCACCAAACAAAGAGGTTTTCGACAGTTTTGGGTCACTCTATTAACCTTAACTTTTAGATTTAACTCTTAGTTAAATAGTTTGACATTTACCATGTCTCTTTGTATTTTTATATTATATGGTTAATAAACTTACTATATATTTCTAATCTAACCCCAAGTGGTTCATTAATGATACAAATATAATTATATAAGTCCTTCTGCCAAACCTTAGATTTTTAGGAATATATTATCAATTAATAATATAAAATTTGTTTTAAAAACTCTTTTATGTCAATTTTGACACTATTTGGTATTTTGTTTTTGATAAATTCATAACAGCATTATTAATTCAAAAGAAATTCATCTAACTAACCCTATTATATCATATTAACCTTGAAAATTATTTTAATTCATAAAAAGTCTCAAATTACATTTATTTGTATTTTTATAATATCTATTATTTTAATATTTCATTAATTAAGTAATTAATGCATCACCATTGTGTCATAAATAAATTAAATTATTTAATGTCTAAAAATTATAAATAAAATACCATTATGTATGAAATAGTTTTATCTTTCTAATGAATAATTATAATCGAATTTATCTTATGTATAACCCTATATTATAAAATTTTTAGTTACTAAACATCGATTTTAACTCTTTTAACTCTTCTTCGAATTAAACAATAATAAATGTTCTAATCCAATCCAAGTGGACCAAAGATGTTCATATATTAATTTTAAGGTTTTTTTGGACTAATTAGACTTAACCAATAGAATTCAGACATGTGTTAGGGTAATAATAATATCATTTTTACCTTTAATTACCCTATTTACTTTTAACCGTGGTAAATAAAAGTAAAAACTTACTATTCACCATAAATTTTTTTATCTTCTTGAACAAAATTTTACTTCTTGATATTAACTGTGTCTCTCAGATTTTCGAATTTTCACTCAGAGAAGCGGTAAAATTATGTTTTATGTGAATTTGCAAATTCTCCTAGGAGATGGGTAAAAGACGGGGAAAAGTTCAAAAACAATTATATATCCAAAATTTTTATAAACTGACTCCATTGAATTACAATGAACTTATATAGGTATTATGTATCTATTTTGACCTAAAATAAAATTAATAAAATAAATAATTATTTAAATAAAAATTCAGTTTTAAACTATAACTCAGTGTTTTTCACTATTCATCAAAAATTGAAAGTTTTTAGAAAAATACCGAAAATTCACCCTAAGATAATTTCTATATTCCAAATTCAAGAATGAAGTCTATTATAAAAAATTCCAAACATAGAATTTTCATTTATTAATTTAAAATTAATTCCCGTTTTCAGAACCAAAAGACGTATTTTTAATAAATAATTACTATCAAAAGTTTGACATCTGTTTATGTTCAGTTTCAAAGTGAAAGTAATTACAATGACTAGAATTGGATTAAATGGTAAAAATATAATCTATTTATACTTCCAAACCATTAAAATGTATAATTTAACTCTATAAATTATTTTGATTAAAAAATTTGTTTTTAATTAAAATTTGGTATTTTTCACTATTCACCAAAATATGAAAATTATCAGAAAAATGCAAAAAAGTTATCAAAACTAAATTTTTATCTTCCGATACTGAAGAAGAAGTTTATTTTGTCAAATTGAATATATAAAAGTGTCAAATATTGTATTTAAAAATTGTTCTCTCTCAAATGGTGGTAAATTACATTATCTTGGGTTGTTACATTCTTCCCTCCTTCAATAAATTACATCCTCGCAATTTGAAATTTTTCTTCAAAAATAAAACGATGAAAATAGAAAATACCTTTGCAGGGAAAACCCACATCATAAATTTGGTTAATAAAATTTATTCTTCATAATAGGAAAAGGGGAATGAAAAAGTCACCACTAAATTATGATCTCGATTAGGAGAACATTGGTGGAAATTAGAGACACATAATTGGAGGAAATACGTAAATATTTATAGGGAGTTATTGAGGTGATCAGTCACAAACAATTTTATAATTGACGGCCTCAAAGCCATCAATCTATGATGATTTAAAATATCATTTGTTCAACAAAACGTAAGGTATTAGGATAAAACATTTTTAGTTTTAAGATCTCTTACCTAAAGTTTAATAATTAATTTATTCATAGAATAAGAGAATAAATATATATATATATATATATATATATACTTGACAAGTAGAGTTCCATACTTTAACAAATTTCTAATGTAAACTCATCTTTCACTCTAAAAGATAATATAACTAAAAATTATTTTATTTATCCTATTCATTTAGGGTTCTAAAAAATGAATTTATAATTCATCTACCAGACCCTTTAAAAACTACATTATTCAATCCAGGACATCATGGGGGTCAGTGATAGGTGATACACCCCTGTCTCCCTTCGGTTGCGGGTTCAAGTCTCACAGCCTTGCCGAACGCGATGGGTTGCCGCCCGGCCTCTGGTTTTTACTTTTTATGGCAATCCAAAAATAATCTCAAACTAGAATTATCCAAAATACTTCTTTCCAAACTCACAGTCCCAAATTTATAAGGAAGGTAAGCACAATGAAGATCCTTTTTTCCATGTAATAACATGTGAACACCTTTATCGTGTATTCTTTTAAAACACTGAAACATCCTGAATTACCATAAATCCATATTGATTACATTAATGTTCCCTTATTCCTTATAGAATACAGGATATACTCTTTTTATACAAAATTTTTGTAAACTCCAACAGTGACGGAATATACAAATCATCAATCAGTTTCAAGGTAGTCAAGAATATCCAATATAATTTATCCAAATCAAACATGTATTGTTCAAGAATCACTACCTCAGTATCAGAACAATATTATGGTTTATCTTTCTCTCAACCATATATTTTCCAAAATATAACATACTATTGAGTCACTTTTCTTGATTCCACACAATATCAAGTCCTTAATGAAATAGTACTACAATACAATCCTTATATACTTCATAATTATTATAACCAGTACATCGTTGATACAACACTCAAATGGCATAATTATTTAATAACAAAATAAGAACTCTAATCATTCCACCTCATCTATTGTAGTATCATAACTTGATTATTATCCAATAGCATCATTTGGGGTATACTCTGATGATTTGGACATTTGTTCTCGCAGTGTCCCAACTCCTTTCAGATGCAGCGTTGTACATTTGAAACCTTTTTCTTACCCTTGAAGTCATGTACTTGGTGTCCTTTTTCTCCATACTTATAATAAACTCTCATTCCCTTCAGGCAAGTTCTAGGGTGTTTCTTCCCATAGTAATCACATATGGGAAAATTCTTCTTTTCCCTATTCCCTTTATCCATCTTTCTCTCTTCCATCCTTTTCTTCTCTTACTTCCCTTCAAAGCCACGGGACTCAAAGAATTCTTTACTTATCTTATTAACACATGATACTATTTCTTCATATGTTGAGAATACATGGGAGACTATTTGTCTTATAAATGTTGGATTAATACCATGAATGATATGATCCTTCTTACTCTTTGGATCATACATATTTCTGGAGTTCATATTCCTTCTACCAGGCGCCATTTCTATACAATGGCATACACTAGATTAGTTTATGAATCGCAATAAAAAATACAAACTTTTAAAACACATAATATAAATTGAACATTTTATGGATATAATCCATAATCATAAAAAAAAATTCGTTGAGGAAGTATATACTCATAAACCCTTCATAATGGTTTGTAAAGAAAATGAAAATTATCCTAAGCATATCAACAGGGAGTGTCATAACCAAGAGTGCATCAAGGCCCATTGTCATGCACCAGTTCCCGTTCGAGTATGGCTCAAATTGGTGTTTTCGGGTTTTACCCCTAGGTACATCTGTTCCAGATCCGCCTCTACCTGATCGTATCCAGACAGGGATGTATTGCTTGAAAAACGCAAAAAATCTCTACAATACCAAAATTCTAGGAAGTTCTTCTTTACTAATCCTCAATTTCCATCTTAGATCTATGTGATCTAATCAGAGTTTATCTAAATCTAGCTTCCATGGTTTTTACTAAACTTCCTCTGATACCAACTATAACACCCCGACCCTAGTTACCAAGAGTTGGTGCATTATTACATAACATTTGCATGATCACAAAAGATCATGTCTTGAAAGACCGATTAGTTTAGTATCCTTTGAAACACTAGATACATTTATAAGTCTTACATTACATCATAAAGTGAAAAACTACAACAACATAGTCTCCATAGTCCACACTCATATCCCCTCAGACTATCCCTACAGGTCATTCATAAAATAATTCTTCACATCCTGCGAAAAATAAAACATAGAAAGGGGTGAGATCATATGCTCAGTAAGGATAACAATATAGTGGAAACTTTCATAAATAAGCATAAATATTTTAGGCAATGTATAAATAAAACAAAAGTCTTTTAAAATTGAAATTATTCATAATAAGGAAATAATAAAATGAAATAATTCCATTTACTTATTCACATGGATATTCTACTAGTCGAATAATCACATGCAATATCAATAACCACTATCATAATGATGGAATGAAAAATTTCATAATATCATATCCATATAGTCAAGGCATTGTGTCAAGACTACAAATAAGATTTTGTCAAGGCCTTGTTCCAAGACATTAGTTTGTCTCATGAAACCTATAGATGCATCGAGGAGCTATAGTGGGCTCCAACCATAACATACTAAGTCCAATGCATTCCTCATATGAACAGGTTTAAAAATAACATAAACATTCGTATTAAAACTAGCATACGAAATATCAATACTTTCTCCATAAACCATGAATGGTATAAAAATATCACATCAATAGTCAAACATATCACAAAACCTTCAATACAATATGGAAGTTTTTTATCATAATAAATCAACTTCAAATAAGCTTAAAATCCCTCAATTGATGATGACATAGATGAAATCAACACTATTTGAGAGAAATATCTCTTTTTTTGAAATCATTTAAAAGTCACATAATTATAAAATAAAACATTTAATTTGAAAATGTTCTTATAATATTTTAAGGGAAGATTTGGTGATTTTATAACGGTGGAGAATATTCGCACCCGCCGTATAAGTTAAAAAAGAAATTCTTACCTTTATTCTGTCGAAAAGGATAAAAAGGACCTTGTTTGGAAAACGACGGAAAGATTCCTTTATAAAAATATTATAAAAAAAACAATGGTATAAATTAATTTAAACCATAGTCTATAAAATAGTAAGATTGTTTTGAAATACATTTTTATGAAACATGGATGTGGATGATAAAGAGGTCCCAGTAGATACTTACGTAAAAACAACCTCAGATAATAAAGAGATTGTGGAATTAACCCTTACCTTGTACTTTTACGTGGTCGAGGGTAGGTTAACCTCCTGTATAATGGTGAGATAATTGGTATTATTTTATACAAGAATCATATACATTAAAATGATATCATATATCAACTTTTAACATTTTTTGTTAATAATATATTATTATTATCGTTTTTTCAGGTGTTAACGTATTTGTTTTCTTTTATACTATTTGTTATTTGAGTCATATTTGTTATGTATGGGATGTATATTGTTTATATAAAAAATTATATCATGTCTTTAAGCATTATTTTTAATAATCTAATGAAAATTAGTCTTGAATGGATACGATGGGGAATGAATCTCATCGTGTTCGTGGAGACAGTAATCCGTACGTACGCACGAGCAAAAATATATTTCTTTTGATATTAAAATAATATATAATTGGATGATATATCCTATATAAAGAATAATTATAATGTTATATTTATTATTTACATGAATTACACATCATTATTATACCCATCCAATTAATAATGTATTGAATAACAATTACACCACGATGTGGAGACAATAATCCGTACGTACGCACGTATGGTGACATTTCATTCAAAGGATGGATAGAATAATGAATATATCTATACCATAATTATAATAACATCATAGTATATAGAAGATACTAGATTTATTATTTTATAATGGAAATAACAAATAAATAAGAAGTGGAAGAAGAAAATAACTTGAAAGAGGGTGGTGAAATTATTACCTCTTCTTCGGTTTCTTCCTTTTGATTTGATCAAAAGGGAATTTTAATTTGGATTTCTGGCCAAAGTAGGGCCTCTAGGATTAATTGAGGGAAGTTGAGAAGATATTTTGTAAGGGTTTGTCCTAGCCAAAAGGCTTTGATTGTGTGAATAAGAGAGAAGGGGGAGTTCCCTTTTATAAGAGGGGTGAGGGGCACCTTAGGAAAAGCTAGAAATATTATTTTATAATAAAATAATTGTCGGTTTCTAATGTATCCAAAATGTATTATTTAAAGGATAAGGTGGGTATGGGTCTAAAACCACCCAACCAATAGGTTTTAGACAGGTTTGGGTCACTATATTAACCTTAAATTTTAGATTTCACTCTTAGTTAAATAGTTTGACATTTACCATGTCTCTTTGTATTTTTATATTATATGGTTAATAAATATTTGATATACTTCCAAGAAAACCTCACGTGGTTCATTAATGATGCACTTATCATTTTATAAGTCCTTTCGTCGAAACATAGTTTTTTAGGAATATAATATCAATTAATAATTTAATATTTGTTTTAAAAACTCTTTTATGTCAATTTTGAAACTATTTGGTATTTTGTTTTTTCTAAATACATAAAAGCATTATTACTTCAAACAAAATTTATCTAACCAACCCAAATATATTATATTAACCAAAAAAATTTGTTTAATTCCTAAAAAGTCTCAAATTACATTTATTTGGATATTTATAATATCAATTATTTTAATATTTCATTAATTAGGTAATTACAGCTTCACCATTCTCTCATAAATAAATTAAATTATTTAATGTCTAAAAATTATATATAAAATACCATTATGTATGACATTATTTTATATTTCTAATGAATATTTATAATATAATTTATATTATGTATAACCATATATTAAAAATTTTTTAGTTATTAAACTTTGATTTTAACTCTTTTAACTCTACTTTGAATTAAATAATAATAAATGTCCTAATCTAATCCAAGTAGACCAAAGAGGTTCATATATTATTCATAAGGTTGTTTTTTTGTCGAACTATACTTAACCAATAGAATTAGGACATGTGTTAGGGTAATAATAATATCATTTTCACCCTTAATTACCCTATTTACTTTTAACCATGGTAAATAAAAGTAAAAAGTTATTTTTCACCAAATATTATTTTTGTCTTATTGAACCTCATTTTACTCCTTGATATCCACTGTGTCTCTCGGATTTTCAAAATTCCACTCATAGAAGTGGTAAAATAACGTTTTATGTGAATTTTCAAATTCTCATAAGAGATGGGTAAAAGACGGTAAAAGTTAAATAAAATTTTTATATATCCAATATTTTTATAAACTGACTCCAATAAATTACATTGAACTTATATATGTATCATGTATATATTTTGACCTAGAATAAATTTAAATAAAATAAATAATTATTTAAATAAAATTTCGGTTTTAAACTATAACTTAGTGTTTTTTACTATTCATCAAAAATTGAAAGTTTTCAGAAAAATACAGAAAATTCACCCTAAGCTAATTTTGATATTCCGAATTCAAAAATGAAGTCTATTTTACTAAATTAAAAATATATAAGTTGCATTTATTAATTTAAAATTAATTCCCATTGTCCAAACCAAAAGGTGTATTTTTAAGAAATAATAACTATCAAGAGATTGACACTTGTTTATGTCCAATTTCAAAGTGAAATCACTTAAAATGACCAGAATTGGATTAAATGATAAAAATATAATCTATTTATACTTACAAACCATTAAAATTTATAATTTAACACTATAAATTATTTCGATTAAAAAAGTTGTTTTTAATTAAAATTTAGTATTTTTTACTATTCACAAAAATATGAAAGTTATCAGAAAAATACCAAAAAATTATCAAAACTAAATTTTTATATCCCGATTCGAAAGAAGAAGTTTATTTTGTCAATTTGAATATATTAAAGTGTCAAATATTGTATTTAAAAATTATTCTCCTTCAAAAGGCGGTAAAATTGCATTTTCTGAAAAATACTTCCTTTATCTAAAAAATTGAATCTGTTCTTACATTATGTCTAAGAAACTCCTAATATGGATTATAAAATTATAAGGATTATATAATGTTAAAAATTCAGTTAATACTATTCATAACTGCTTTTGAACGGCTAGTTTGGTAAGTTGTGGTGCGCTTGAACTCGGTGTTGTGTGTAGTGCAATTTATTGAATTACTTTGAAAAATAATGTACTATGAAATATTGGGGTGTTACAAAATCATTCATAATTGTTTGTAAAGAAAAATTGGATTATCCTATACATATACCCAGGGAGTATCAAACCAGCTGTGTAGTAAGGCTCGTTGATGTGTACCAGGTTACCCTAGGTCAAGCCTGGAACACCATATCAGAGTTTTTACTCCTAGGTACATCTTTTCCAGAACCATATCCACTTGTAGTATCCAGCTAGAGATGTATCACTAAGAAGACCCACATAATATATACTTTATCAAAATTATAGGGATTTCATCTATAAATAATTCAATTATACCTTAGTGTTATGTTCTCTAATCTAGGTTTTCCTAAATCTAGTCCCTACTGTTTCTACTAGAGTTCCTTTTATACCAAATGTAGCGACCCAACCCCATATATCCTAGATCGAGTGTCTGATACTAAATATATATGAATGATTACAGGGAATCAAGGCCTAAAGGAATGATTATTTTACTAGTCTTGGTAATCCATATAAAAAATAGGATAATTGTATTACAAATGGATACACTAATTATAACATTTTTTTCTAAATAAATAAACAATATGGGGATAAATATAATCCATCTAGTATATTCCTGAATTTATTTCATAGTATGCTTCTTGGATTCCTAGTTAAAGAAACATAATAAGGGTGAGCTCAAATTATCAGTATGGGAAAGATATAGAAGAATAAATAATGAATCATTGTGAATAGCCAATACGAAAAAGAAAATGACTGAAACAAATTACCATTTAATAAATATATAAGGAAAAATAAATATAGAAATGTATGAAAATAAAACACATGCCTTTAATAAGTGAACTTAAATGAAATGAATCCATAGATATGTCAACCCAAAATCTCATCAATGAATAATAATTGAAACTAATATGAGTGTAATTCTTTCTTAATGGACGTCATGTCTAAGTCACATGGGGTCCTATTACTGTCAAGATTTATCCTCCTGATAGTTTAAAACTATAGATTGACCCCCCTTTTAATTTGAGCAACTATTTTGTATCATGAGAACATATCATTGAATTGGGGAGCTATATAATGTTCAGTCTCCACCCGTCACTTCATGTAAAAATAATTTCACATATTGAATAACCAAAATAAATAATATGCCATATCAAATACCCGTATTGGATGGGAAATACGAATTTATCAAGTAAATATAAAATTAAAAACCTTATGAAAAGTAGTCTATTGTTTTGGAAATACTAATATCAATTAAATGGGAATTTTGACATTCAAGTAAATTTCTAGTAACAATTGATTACAATAAAGTGATTTTTTCAAGGGAAATTTACAATCACAAAAGGAAGTGAGATTTAAAATATTTGAGGAGAATAATATTTAAATATAACAAAGTGTCTCATACAACTTTGAAACATTTAAATACTAATCCCCAGAAAGGTAAGACATTAAATGAATTGCATATGTTTTTTTATGTCTCATATTATTAATTATAACCATCATTTATACATTACATGTATCGTGTGAACGAATCATGCCCCTTTGAGGGGGAAGTAGTCCGCACTTCCTTAAATGATGTTATCATATTAATGTAAAATGGAAATTAGTAGATGTATATATTATAAAAGGTTTAAATAAGCATAAAGAAATAATAAATATTATATATAATATATATCAACAATGTTTACATCATAATTTCCATCATGAGAGGTGATAATGGATGAATAAACCATCATCATTTCGAGAGGCAATAGTTCACCGTCTAGAGAAACATTTTGTTTGTTACCCATTAGATGGAGCTGTGTGTATTTTTAGGTTATAATATCAGTATAAAAACATCCTAGTATATTGATGATACTGGTTTTGTTATATAATAATAGAATAATGAGATTTTATGGGTTAGAGAATGAAAATAAAACTAGAGAGATTGAGAAAAGACATTACCTTTTAATCGTGCAACTTCTTTTGGTTTGAACCAAAAGGCTTTGTTGGAATGATTTATTCCCAGAGGTCTTCATGTAGGATGGGGATAGGAATGATCGTAGACTATTTGGGTAGTGATTTTATTAACTTAAAAGGTTTTAGATGTTTGATTAAGGGAAAGAGTTGGTGGAATTTTATTGGGAAGGAAAAGGACTCACTTGGTATTCTTTAAAATAATTTAGGTGTACACATGTTATTACCTAAACAATGTCATTAAACAACACCCAAACTAATGAATGGAAGGTTCATGGCCGAGATATTTCCATCCAAACAGTTTTGTTCATGTTTATTGGTCATTTGGGAACTTAAACATAGGGTCTTAGTCAATTTTTAAGCCTAATTACACATTATTCACTATAATTAATTTTAATCACTTTCATTAATAATTTTTTTCCAAAATTAACATGAAATTATTAGAAAAAAAATATTAACTTTATTATAAAAAATTTAGGTATGATTTTGAAAATTAAAATCATATAAGTGGAAAAAATAGTTTTAATGTTAATCTCGCTTACAGACGGATGAACTAGTTTTAGTAGCAAAATGTTCAACAGATTGTTATGTTTTTATATTCAATTAAAAATTTATATTGATTATAATGAACTAAACTATAATAATATATTTATAATTGATCAAATTTGACTTTAAAAAAATTATAATATAATTTTACTTTAATAATTATTTAAACAAAAAGGTAGTTTTTAACAAAAACACAATATTTTTCACTATTCACTAAAAAATGATGTTTCTCAAAAAAATCAGAAAAATTCATCCTAAGATAATTTTGAAAATATAAATTAAAAAATTAATTTTATTTTATCATATTCAATTCTTTATAGTGTCAAAATTAAGATTTAAAATATTTTCTTCATTAAAACGTGGTAAAAATGCCTTAATAAAAATATAACTAGTTTTATTAACCAATGATTTAGTTGTATAAACTATATATTTTCATAAGTTAGTTAATACTATTTATAACGGCTAGTTTATATTAAATAATAATGTTTTAATTATATATTTTTTCTCAATAATACTTGGTATTGCGTATACCGCAAGCCAGAGAATAAGGCCAATTTTTCATGTAACCCAATCTATATAAGAAGGTTGTTGTTGCGTATGATGTACACTAACCCAGTTTCACATGCATTGAAATCTAACTCAGTGTTTCATTCCTTGAAATATAGTGAATGTTTTTAAATAGTAAGAATATTATAAAGTATATGAATATTATATTACATTGTGTTCTTGTTGTCACATGCCATGCATGCTATCGAATACAATGTTCTTACTTTAGTTTTTTTGGGTGTCACATCATTTACATCCAACATGGATGATAATTTGAAGAAATTTCCAAATATCCCATGGTTACTTAAAGACTTCCATGTGGTTTTTTTCTAGATACCACACTCGTAACTAGAAACCAAAGCCGAGATATTACTAGCTATGGTCTATCTAAACTCTCATAAATAACATGACACCAAAAAGTTAAATACTTGCTCTGATTCTATTTTAAAAAAAACTGTGTTGGGCTACCATTCGACCAAACCTAGACCACGTCAATTCCAGAAGAGAATTCCTGATCCCCATAGGCTACCAATTAATTCTTTGGCATGAATAATGACATTTAGAAACAATTTCTCCCATAATAATCAACCATGAATAACCCTCAATAATAGAACATCACACAAAAACAATGGCTATAATAAAAACATAATTAATATGAGTCAAACATTTAACATTTTTAACCAAAAATAGTAATACTAGAATGGGGGATAAACAACTATAAGGGCATGACTCCAAATTTTCAGAGGTTCAAAACCCCCATTCCACCTCTACCAACAATTGCAAAAAGATGGCCCACTAGTAATCAGATCTTCGAGCACCACCATGGGAAACCATACCTTTAACGGGGTCAAACATAACTAGATCTACATACAACTTATGAAATATTTGGGTGTTGGAGAAAATTCCTTATAGGATACCACCAAAAGTGATATGGAATCCTCCCTTTTTTATTACAGACCTTTTCATTACATTTTACAAATAAATGATATTTTAATGTTTAGTTTCTTGGAATTTAGGTACATAATACCTGAAAACCTAAAAAATATTCCAGAAAACATAAAGGGAATATTAATTGGTTCATTCTAAGTACTTTTACTGGAACTCATAAAATGTGGACATGCATCAAAGGAAAGGGTGAACATAATTACCATTAAGGGAATAAGTACGGTAAATAGTTTACATTTGATCTTGAGGAATATCAATAAGAACACAAGGAATATCATTATGGTTTGATAAAGAGAAAATGCGGAATATCTTAATAAAAATACAATTAATAATAACATTTAAATTTGGCTACAACATCCAAATGATAAATTCATAATCATATCACTAAGTTTTTTCACCGAGGTGTCATTAAAATTACTATGGTTATTCACCAAGGTATCATAAAACATGTCATCTAATGAAATTAAATTATTTTCCCACTGAATTAGATCACATTGAAGAAGAACCATAAATATATCTTAATTTATTTTGATCTAGATAGATCATAGTCAACATATTTCATAAATAACCTATGGAGAATATAAGAAAATGGGTTCATATAGAAATCTTGGTATTTCAAAAGTGCTAAAAAACCTGATCATTTTTTCATTTTCATCCCATGTAAAAGGAATTTAGTTTTCATGTATGATAAACCAGAAACAAATAAATAATTTTTTCATATAATTAAATATCCTTCGAAAAAGGATAGGTTTGGGTATTCATGAAAAATAAAATATAAATGAATTTCTTGAGGGGAAAATTTAAATTCTGAGAAGTAAATACAGCAGCATAAATGGTATAAAACATGTTTTTAGAAATGGTAATATAAAAGGAAACAAGGGTATACCACTAATAAAATAATATTATTATAGTACAAGTGTAAATTAAATTGGAATAAATAACTTATTTTATAAATTGGAAGACATTCTAATAAACCGAGATTTTATAAGATATATTCATTTTAATTTCTTTCATATCTTCTATTGTATGCTACACCAAGATTATCTTGCACTATATGCAACACCGTATTAGCTTGCAGTATACACAACACTATTCTTAGATTGTGTTACACACAATTTCAAGTTTGTTTGATAATAGTCATTCTACGCAACATCGAGTATATATATATATATATATTGAATGTATTAATGAAAAAAATGGTTGAATTCTGTTATAAAGAAATAAAAAATGAGGCTTGCACTATACGCAACCCTCGGCTTGCATTACACGCAATCGCGACCTTCTTCGATAGCGTGTGTTGTACGTAATACTGGGTTTTACTAAACAACGATATGTTATTATAATATTATTATGAACTAGCCGTTATGAATAGTATTAACTATATTTTGAATTTTATAAAATTATTATTCATCTTACACATTTTCTAGAGCATGGTATAAGAACAAAATAAATTTATCAGGTAAAATAGGTATTTTTAAAAAAATGCAGTTTTTCTGCCTTTTGATGATGCACCCACTTTAAATCTAGTTTTTGACATGTTTATAAGTTCAATTTTACAAAATAAAATTATTATTTGGAATCAGGATATAAAATTTTACCTTGGATAAATTTTTCATATTATTCAGACAACTTTCATATTTTAATGAATAGTAAAAACACGCTATATTTTAATTAAAAACAGCTTTTTTCATCATAATAACTTATGTGGTTAAATTATAATATAGAATGGTTTTAAAGTATAAATAGAATACATTTTTAAAATTTAATATAATGTATGTCATTAGAATTAATTTTACCTCGAATTCATAGGTTAAATCAATTCAATCTTTTGCAATGTTTTAAAGAAAAACTTGTTTTCTTTCGACAACGGGATTAATTTTAATTTAATTTCTGCAAATTTTGTGTATTGAATTTGGAAAAATGGATTCCATATTTGGAATCAGTGGGTCAAAATTATGTTAATAAGCTACTTTTTATTTTTGGGAATTATGAATAGTAACTATGGTAAATTTTATTTACCATAGTTAAAGGTAAATCAGGTAATTAAGGGTAAATATAATATTATAAAATTAACCTAAAAAATTCCAAAATTATATTGGATGGCTAAAAGTATACTCATATCACCTAAGGGTCTAATTATATTCATTTTAAGAACTTTTTACCATGAAAATAATTTAATTATTATTAAAACCAAAGAAAGTGACAACATGTCACTCTCTTAAATATTATAAGTATAATAATTTTAATTTAGCGATAAATATCATAAAACTTCGAACATGAATAGTCTCCAGAAAACTAATAAAATTATCTACATCATGATAATTTATTGAGAATTTTTAGGGATTAAATAATTGTCATTAATGGTGATACATTAATGATGCATAAATTATTTATTAAGTGAAAAATCAGTAATATTGTTTTTATTAAAATAATAATACCCATTAAAAGGCCCACAAACCTGACCAAAACTTATTCTTAGTGTATATCGACACCTTAATCATCCAATTACCTAATATATAACCGTTTGGAGCCTTATAAAAGTGATTATGAAACTTATATTATTTTATTTTAAATGATACCAAAGTTGTCACCTTCATAATTTAATAAATATAACAATTTAACTATTACGATTTTAAGATGATAAATTCTAGTAAAATTATTATTGTGAAATTTAATAGATTTATATTCATCATAGGATTTTATTTTTAATTTTTATGAAAAAAATAAGTATATTAAATAATTATACAAAAATGTTGTAGTAATTATTTTATTAAGAGATAAACCAGATAAATAGTTTAAAAATAATAAAATAAATATTATATGAGCTATTTAATTTGATCCACTAATTTTATAGATACATATGACATTTTATGAATCTATTAAAGCTTTTAGTTCAAACATATCTTCGGTTTATATTTTATTTAAATTCAAATAAATGAATAGTGTCAAAATTGACACTATTGTTATTTTATAAAAATAACATATTATAAAATTGTTTAATAATCACAAAAATATTTAAAAATTATAAATTTAAATTTATATGGTCTATAATGTTATAAAGTAACCAATTATGGAAAATTCACAACAAATAAGTAATTATTTGTTATAATTTAAAATTTAGAATTTTATTACCACAAATAAACTTAAATAGATTAAATAAGGATAAATCAAAATGATAAGGTTTAAAATAAAATCAAAACATGTATAAATTTGATTTTTTGATGAGATTAAAACCCTATCTCATCTAATATTCTAATATGACTCATTTTTGGAGGTTTTTAAGTGGGGTTAGATTTATTATAAATTAATATTTTTAAGAATTCCAAAGGTGCCCCTCTCCTCCCTTATAAAAGGGAACCTCCTCCCTCTCTTCCTCACACCATTTTGAGCCTTCAACCTCGGCCAAACCCTGCCCATTTCACTTCTACACTTCCATATAAACATCCTATAGGTTCTGGTCTTCTTTAAAGACCATTTTTAGTACCCTAAGAGGAGGTTTCAAAAAGGCGTGTTGAAAGAAGAGGTAATATCCGTTACCGATTCATTCAACTTTATTTCTTCTTCTACATCTTCTTCTTTAGTTGTTTCATTATGAAGTAATAACATCAGTATAACTCATATACTGATATGTTATTATAAGTATGAAACAACCCTATTTCACCATCTATCCATCCTACGGAAGATGAAATCACCGCATGTGCGTACGTACGGAATACCGTCTCCACGTCGTGGTGTAATCTATTTTCCACCATCACCTTACTTGGATCAGTATAATGGTGTAAATAATGACTATATATGATTATTTTAAAGTGATATTTATTCTGAAATAGTATACATACACTCCAATACAATTCCACTATCACGGGAATGATATCATCGTTTGTGCGTACGTACGGACTACCGTCTCAACGAACGCGCTGAGATTCATTTTCCATGATTAACCATTCAAGAATGATTATAAATTATATATAATGAATAATAATGAAATATATGGCATAATAATGCTACTGGATTTATGAATATATATATATATATGTATGTCATCTATTTAATTTCATTCAACTCAATAAGGAAACGAAAACAGTGTTCATGCGTACGTACGACCTACCGTCTCCATGAACGGTGTATTTCTTTCCATTTATAGATCCATTATATATATGTATATTCTGAATATATATTACATATAAATTATGTTTTATATTCTGGAATTAAGTAATCATGATCTAAGTAATCATATGAATAATTACAAGTCAAAACACGGACGACAAATAAAACGATTTTACCCAAAACACTCTTTAACATGGAATTTACAAAAGAACGGGTAATATAAAGTCATAAGTAAACCATATATGATATCATAACAATGAATATGATTCTTTAATAAGTCAATTACATTATTTAAATCATTATACAGGAGGTTTGGATACGTACGAAGCATATCGGACATAAGGTAAGGGATAATTTTGCAAATCTCATTTTTATCCGAGATTGCTTATTCATAAGTAATTACTGGGGTTATTTCTATCATCCATGTACATGTTTTATAAAAGTGTTTTTATGTATGTTAAAAGTCCTTTTTACCCATTTTTTACTTTTACTACATGGTATGTAAGGAATCATTCTTTTGATTACGTTACGAGGTAATTTTTGACTTTTCTGACAGAAGTACGAGAAGAATTTTTTTTAACGTATACGAAATGAAAGGATTTTTACGGTCTTATAAAGCCTTATTTTCATGAAGCTTCCTCCAAAATATTTCATTACTATTTTTAACAAAATTATTTTATTTTAAAATTGCATGACATTTTGTGAAAAGAAAATGATTTTGAAGAAAAAAGGATATTTTCTTCAATAATTCATTTCAAGTGTTTTATCAAAACCATTTTCATCTAAGATGAAATTATTTCACATGTGTATGTTTCAAGTATCATGTATCTATGATTTACATGGTTTCAATTTTCTAATGATGAAATTATATCCAAATTTTTTGTACGGATTACGTTATGATGGAATGATGTTTATGAAACGCATATTATTCTTGGGTTATGATGAATGATTTATGTTTATATTGTGGCACAAGTAGGAATGATTTCATTATGAGATGGGTGGGACCTATATCTCCCTCCAATTCATTGGGTAAAGATTTTATATCTCATGAGATAGACATGGCTGGAACGGTATGTTAATCTGGTTCAGTGTTACAGGACTGAAACGAGGAGTGAACTCGATTCAGAAAGGGACTTTGTCCACTAAGATGGTCTTGGCAGTAATTCCTTGGCTACTATGGAAATCATTACATGTGATTAATGGATGCCACAATTACATGTTTTATTCCCATGCTATGTTATCATTATTTATGTTCCATTATGATCTATTCCTTATGTACTTCCATGTTTTAAGTCGTTGCTCAAGATTTTGATGTTTAAACATTATGTTCATGTTTTTAGGTTCAAATTTGTATGGTATGTTTTATTTTATCCATTATTAACCTTACTGAGCATTTGAGATCACCCTTTTTTTGTTTTATTTTCCCCCAGGATTTAAAGAAAGGTTTTAGGTAAGGAAACAAAAACTGGACGATCTTTATGGGAGATGTTGAAGATCTTTCACCACGATTAGAAGATTACGATCCAAGTTTCCAAAGACACTAAACTATTATGGTCCTTGTGTGTCTGTTTTTGTTATGTATTATGTATTCCGCAAAATCAATGTAATATCTATGTATGTCAAGCTTCAAGTCTCTATAGTTGGTATCAGAGGAAAGGTTTAGTCAACCTTTGGAAACTAGGATGTGAAAACATTAGTGAGATCCCTAGAGATATTTCTAAGGTATGTCTAGGGATGTCCCTAAGGATAATTAAACGTATAGGATATAGTCCTAGAACTAAGGTAATGATATTATAATTTAACCTAAGATGTTAGATACTGAGGTTACTCCCCCTTTACTATGTTGTTTTTCCTAGCATGATTTTTGCCTCTCACAGAATTCTTTTTGTGTTTTAGTAAATGGAGGGAACCAGAAGGAATTCTGTTAACATTGAATCCAATGGGAAAATTGGTTACTATGAGAAACAAAATTGTGTAATTCCTAGAGAGAAAGATATTGTGATTATGCTGAATCAGTCATCGTGATACATGATTTATAAGGTGAAATTTAGTGGTATGCCTAATCCATCAAATAAGAGGAAGATAGACTTTTATGCATGTTCGCATGTTGAGGAGCATAAAGAAAGGAAGATTAAGATTTATAAAGAAGGTAAGAAGAACCTTGAGTAATACCTCAAATGGAGGGACCGATGTTATCTATGTGGAGAAAAGGGTCATAGAGTGACAAACTGTTATGGAGTTCAATGTCTTAATTGTGGATAACATGGGCATTACCCAACTCAATGCCCTGACCTAAAAAGTTACTTCTAAATCAAGGAAGGACATATTCCAAGACAATCATTGAAGAGGATGTATTTATGTTTTTATGTATTGGTATTCAAGAATAATGTTGTTGAGGTACTTTTATGGTGTATTAGAATATTTTTGTATTAGTCTATTGTGGTTTTCAATAATTTTATGGTACTGGTAACTATGAAAAGTGATTCAAATATTTTGGAAAGCAGATGATATGCACATAATGAAGGGATAAGAAGATAATGAGATGTTTGATTGTATTCATGAGCTCATGATTGATATAAGGACTAAGTGATATCATGGTTTGAGTATATAGAATTTTGAGTATTTTGGTATGTGGAACGAGTTAACTTTTGACAGCACTCATGTTTTCACTAAGATTCAATGGGTATTCATTTTTTTAAGAGAATACATGATTAAGGCCTTATAATGTTCGGAATGTGACCAACAAGACATATCTCATGATATATGGGGATCAATGATGGTATTAACATGCTAGTTATATGAACTCTTTGGTAATCGTTTTCACTATTATATGAGATTAAAAAACAGTATTTTGGATAAGCCTAAAGATTGGAATGGATTATGCTGGACATAAGTTATTATTGTTTAAGTTTAAAAAAATTTCGATATCATTTTTGGGATATTATAGTAATGTAGTTTTAGAAAAAGGACAACCTGCAGGATGGGCGACAACCCATCGCGTCGGACAAGGCTGTGGGAATCGAACCCACAACCAAAGTGCGACTGGCATTTATCGCCTACCACTAGCCTACAAGAAGTCCTTGGTTGGTAGAAACTAGTTTTATTTTATTAAACGGTATGATATATAAAGTATAAGTTCATTTTTGGAACCATATACGATTAATCTAACCATAAGATGGATTTATAACTTTTGCTAACCTTTGGTTTGAAACAGATTGAATGACCCATCATTCTATCACATGATCTGCTAACACTTCATGAAAAACAAATTCAACTTCATTTCTTTAAGAGATGAAGTGGACATTGTTCAAGGCACGAACAACGGTGAGATTGTACAAAAATAAAGTAAGTATTTCTTTTGATTCAAAATTTTTTCAACATTAGAGAAATGATCCTGAAAACCAAAAATATTGTCCTAGTGCTCTTATATCCGATGAATCAGATGGTACCTTAGATTATCACAAATCTATGGCTTTTTTATTGTTAGCTATTTTATAGCCATGTTCTCTACCACTCTCCATCAGAACTTGATGGTTAGATTTCTCTTCCATATCTATATTTTCACCTATGTTCTCCTACGTGGAAACCCAGTGATGAGTTAATTTGGGTAACCGTTACGTTTCATACTTTAGTTTTTAAAGTTACGTTTTGGTATTCCTTTTTACGATGTGGGTTTCAATTAATGAAACATTCAAGTAGAAAACCATTTATAACCCCGAATAATTTTGAGGGCGAAATTCATTTTAAGGGGGATAGAAATGTAATAACCCGAGATTTTATAAGATATATTCATTTTAATTTCTTTCATCTATTCTATTGTACGCTACACCCAGATTATCTTGTGCTATACTCAACATCGTATTAGCTTTCAGTATACACAACTCTATTCTTAGATTGTGTTACACACAATTTCAAGTTTGTTTGATAATAGTCATTCTACGCAACATCGAGTATATATATATATATATTGAATGTATAAATGAAAAAAATGGTTGAATTCTGTTTTAAAGAAACAACAAAGGAGTCTTGCACTATACGCAACCCTGACTTGGCTTGCATTACACGCAATTGCGACCTTCTTCGATATCATGTGTTGTACGCAATACCGGGTTTTACTAAACAACGATATGTTATTATAATATTATTATGAACTAGATGTTATGAATAGTATTAACTATATTTTGAATTTTATAACATTATTATTCATCTTACACATTTTCTAGAGCATGGTCTAAGAACAAAATTAATTGTTCGGGTAAAATAGGTATTTTTAAAAAAATGCAGTTTTGTCGCCTTTTGATGGCGCACCCACTTTAAATATAGTTTTTGACATGTTTATAAGTTCAATTTTACAAAATAAAATTATTATTTGGAATCAGGATATAAAATTTTACCTTGGATAAATTTTTCATATTATTCTGACAACTTTCATATTTTAATGAATAGTAAAAACACGCTATATTTTAATTAAAAACAACTTTTTTCATCATAATAACTTATGTGGTTAAATTATAACATTGAATGGTTTTAAAGTATAAATAGAATATATTTTTACAATTTAATATAATGTATGTCATTATCATTTATTTTACCTTGAATTCGTAGGTTAAATCAATTAAATCTTTTGCAATGTTTTAAAGAAAAACCCATTTTCTTTCGAAAAAAGGATTAATTTTAATTTAATTTATGTAACTTTTGTGTATTGAATTTGGAAAAATGGATTCCATATTTGGAATCAGTGGGTCCAAATTATGTTAATAAGCTACTTTTTATTTTTGGGACTTATGAATAGTAACTACGGTAAATTTTATTTACCATAGTTAAAGGTAAATCAGGTAATTAAGGGTAAATATAATATTATAAAATTACCCTAACACATGCCAAAATTCTATTGGATGGATAAAAGTATACCCATATCACCTAAGGGTCATATTAGATTCATTTTATGGAATTTTGACCATGAAAATAATTTAATTATTATTAAAACCAAAGAAAGTGACAACATGTCACTATTAAATCTTATAAGTATAATAATTTTAATTTAGCGATAAACATCATAAAACTTCGAACATGAATAGTCTCCAGAAATATAATACAATTATCTACATCATGATAATTTATTGAGAATTTTTATGGATTAAATAATTGTCCTTAATGGTGATACATTAATGATGTAGAAATTATATATTAAGTGAAAAATCAGTAATATAGTTTTTATTAAAATAACAATACCCATTAAAAGGCCCACAAACCTGACCAAAACTTATTGGTAGTGTATATATACACCTTAATCATCCAATTATCTAATATATAACCGTTTTGAGCCTTATAAAAGTGATTATGACACTTATATTATTTTATTTTAAATGATGCCAAAGTTGTCACCTTTATAATTTAATAAATATAACAATTTAACAATTATGATTTTGAGATTATAAATTAGAGTAAAAGTATTATTGTGAAATTTAATAGATTTATATTCATCATAGGATTTTATTTTTAGTTTTTATGAAACAAATAAGTATATTAAATAATTATACAAAAATGTTGTAGTAATTATTTTATTAAGAGATAAACCAGATAAATGGTTTTAAAAATAATAAAATAAATATTATATGAACTATTTAATGTGATCCACTAATTTTATAGATACATATGCCCTTTTATGAATATATTAAAGCTTTTAGTTCGAACATATCTTCTGTATATATATTATTTAAATTCAAATAAATGAATAGTGTCAAAATTGACACTATTGTTATTTTATAAAAATAACATATTATAAAATTGTTTAAAAATCACAAAAATATTTAAAAAATTTAAATTTAAATTTATATGGTCTATAATGTCATAAACTAACCAATTATGGAAAATTCAAAACAAATAAGTAATTATTTGTTATAATTTAGAATTTAGAATTTTATTACCACAAATAAACTTAAATAGATTAAATAAGGATAAATCAAAATGATAAGGTTTAAAATAAGATCAAAACATGTATAAATTTGATTGGATGATGATATTAAAACCATATCAAATCTAATATTTTAATATGAGTCATTTTTGGATGTTTTTAAGTGGGGTTATATTTATTATAAATTAATATTTTTAAGAATTCCAAAGGTGCCCCTCTCCTCCCTTATAAAAGGGCACCTCCTCCCTCTCTTCCTCGCACCATTTTGAGCCTTCAAGCTCGTCCAACCCCTGACCATTTCACTTCTACACTTCCCTAGAAACATCCTAGAGGTTCTGGTCTTCTTCAAAGACCAATCTTAGTACCCAAAGAGGAGGTTTCAAAAAGGTGTGTCGAAAGAAGGTGTAATATCCATTACCGATTCTTTCAACTTTATTTCTTCTTCTACATCTTCTTCTTTAGTTGTTTCATTATAAAGTAATAACATCAGTATCACTAATATACTTATATGTTATTATATGAATGAAACTACCCTATTTCACCATATATCCATCCTACGGAAAACGAAATCACCGCGTGTGTGTACGTAAGGAATATCGTCTCCACGCCGTGGTGTAATCTATTTTCCACCATCACCTTACTTGGATGGGTATAATGGTGTAAATAATGACTATATATGATTATTTTAAAGTGATATGGATTCTGAAATAGTATACATACACTCCAATACAATTCCACTATCACAGGAATGATATAATCGCTCATGCGTACGTACGGACTACCGTCTCCACGAACGCGATGAGATTAATTTTCCATGATTAACCATTCAAAAATGATTATAAAGTATATATAATGAATAATAATTAAATATATGTAATAATAATTATAATGGATTTATGACTATATATATATATTTATGTCATCTATTTAATTTCATTTAACTCAATAAGGAAACGAAAACAGCGTTCATGCGTACGTACGGCCTACCGTCTCCATGAACGGTGTATTTCTTTCCATTTATCGATCAATTATATAAATGTATATTCTGAATATATATTATATATAAATTATGTTTTATATTTTGGAATTAAGTAATCATTATCTAAGTAATCATATGAATAATTACAAGTCAAAACACAGACGACAAATAAAACGATTTTACCGAAAACACTCTTTAACATGGAATTTACAAAAGAACGGGTAATATAAAGTCATAAGTAAACCATATATGATATCATAACAATGAATATGATTCTATAATAATTCAATGACATTATTTAAATCATTATATAGGAGGTTCGGATACGTACGAAGCATATCGGACCTAAGGTAAGGGATAATTTTGCAAATCTCATTTTTATCTGAGATTGCTTATTCGTAAGTAATTATTGGGTCTGTTTCTATCATCCATGTCCATGTTTTATAAAAGGGTTTTCATGTATGTTAAAAGTCATTTTTACCCATTTTTTACTTTTACTACATGGTATGTAAGGAATATTTCTTTTGATTACGTTACGAAGTACTTTTTGACTTTTCTGACAAAAGTACGAGAAGAATGTTTTTTTATCATATACGACATGAAAGGATTTTTACGATCTTATAAAGCCTTATTGTCATGAAGCTTACTACAAAATATTTCATGACTATTTTCAAAAAAATTATTTTATTTTAAAATTTCATGACATTTTGTGAAAAGAAAATGATCTTGAAGAAAAAAGGATATTTTCCTCAAGAATCCATTTCAAGTGTTTTATCAAAACAATTTTCATCTAAGATGACATTATTTCACATGTTTATGTTTCAAGTATCATGTCTCTATGATTTAAATGGTTTCAATTTTCTAATGATGAAATTATATCCAAATTGTTTGTACGGATTACGTTATGATGGAATGATGTTTATGAAACCCATTTTATTCTTGGGTTATGGTGAATGATTTATGTTCATATTGTGGTACAAATAAGAATGATTTCATTATGAGATGGGTGGGACCTATATCTCCCTCTAATGCATTGGGTAAAGATTTTATATCTCATGATATAGACATGGCTGGAATGGTAAGTTAATCTGGTTCAGTGTTATAGGAATTAAACAAAGAGTGAACTCGATTCAGAAAGGGACTTTGTCCACTAAGATGGTCTTGGCAGAAATGCCTTGGATACTATGGAAGTCATTACATGTGATTAAAGTATTCCAAAATTACATGTTTTATTCCCATGCTTTGTTATCATTATTTATGTTCCATTATGATCTATGCCTTATGTACTTCCATGTTTTAAGTCGTTGCTCAAGATTTTGACGTTTAAACATTATGTTCGTGTTTTTAGGTTCAAATGTGTATGGTATGTTTTATTTTATCCATTATTACCCTTAATGAGCATTTGAGCTCACCCTTTTTATGTTTTATTTTCCCCCAGGATTAAAATAAAGGTTTTAGGTAAGGAAACAAAAAGTGGAAGATCTTTATGGGAGATGTTGAAGATCTTTCATCACGATTAGAAGATTACGATCCAAGTTTCCAAAGACACTAAAATATTATAGTCTTTGTGTGTCTGTTTTTGTTATGTATTATATATTCTGCAAAATTAATGTAATATCTATGTACGTCAAGCTTCGGGTCTCTACAGACATAACACGTAAAGAGGGAACTTGGATGGAAAATAGAAGTCGATATTTCCCTTACCATGAAGAGTTCTTCCTAAAACTTTTTGATTGGTTTTTTGGGGTGTTGTGGAAACCTTATGAGGAATATTTCTAATGTAAAAATATTATATATTAGTGGCGGATGGATTTGGAGTGAAGTTAAATGGAGTAATGGGTGGTTATTTATAGAAAATGTTAGGGATTTGTTTATTAATTTCCAAATATAGGCTTTAAAAACCTAGGTTGTAGAAAAAGAAAAACAATGGGTTTTCCCTTGTTATTTTACCATTGTTTTGGAAACATGGATAATATTTTATGTTATTTTAATCTAAAAGATTCTATAATAATTTCATATTACCTCTTTTTTCATAGAGAATTATTTTTCCACAAAAATAATGTTTTTAATGTCAATGTTTCTATTTTGACTTTGGAAAGTAAATTATATGTCTGTAAACTGATTAAAATATATTAAAACACTTAATATTAATAAAATAACCTCTTTTAGGTCATGTATTGTGGTTAATTATTTATTTTATAATTATGAAATAATTATTAAGTCATTAAACATACTGAAAACCTCAAACAGAATTTTTTCTATTGATGAACAAATAAAGTATTTCCTAAAATTATAATAAAGTCACCTAACCTAATTTTAGTGAGATAATTTCAAAAATTAGATTTATTTTATTAGAATAATTTTGTAATTTTTCTAATTATAACTTTTAAATATAAAAATTCTTTTTTATTAAAACTAATAGTTGATTAAAAATGTATAGTAAAATTTCTCATAGTTGAAAAAAATATCATTAATATTTAAATAAGAGTAATTTTATCAAAATATTTCCTTAAAATAAATATTATTCAAAAAAATATAAGTTTATTAAAAATATTTATATATTTTTTGGAAAGTATAATTTTTTTCTGAAATTTCAATTTATCAAATTCCATCTCAATTTTATTAAGAAGAACAATTCTTAAAATAGAATTGAAGGAATAAAAATTTTATTAATACAATTGAATTACACTTTAAGTAAATAGTACCTTGAAATATAACCCCTTATAACACCGACATAAGGACTAAGGGTAAGGTGTACAATTGTGATAGATTTAGTGGGCAGCTCCTCCAACATTTCCTAAGTGGGAATTTCCATTAACTTGAATTTATATCATAAGGGATTTCGTTCTACCTAAACTTATTGAATCTCATCTTGGGCATGGTCAAGGGTGACCCTATAAATTCTACCTCCCTCTCAAGATCCTAAAAAATTTCTTCATATGGCATGAATCTATTGGTTGATTCCATCAACTCTTCTTTCTGTATCAATTATCCTCTATCAAATTTTAATTATAAAGATTAATTATATTGTTAAAATTATTATCAAGAGTATAGTTTCATACGGTCATATTTACTAATAGTAATAATTGACTAATGGACATATAAAGATTGAATTTACATTATAAAATTTCCCCGTATATTTAATTCATTATTAAATATATATGGTTTTGTTGTGTATGGTACAATACAACACATATTTTTTATAGAAACAAATACCATTTAAAAGGTTCGGGTCGTCACATTCTTCCCCCTTAAGAAATGTCATCCTGGAAATTTCAACTTTTTCTCTTTGTTAGGAAAAGGTGTGGGTTTTTATACCTCATTGTATCCTCTAGTTTCCACATAACATATTAATATTTATTGATCCTCCACAAAACATTGATTAGGTGGGTTGTCATGTTGCATTGAAACTTTTCTATATAGTCTAAGATCTCTACTGGTTGCACCTCATAAGAGAGGTCATGATCTAATTCTACCACCTCCAGATTTAGTAAATGTGAAGGGTAAGGTATGTACTTCTTCAAGAGAGATATGTGGAATACATCATTAACTTGAGATAGATTTGGTAGAAGTGAAAGTTGATCATCAACTACTCCTACACGATCAAGGATTTAATAGGGTCCAATATACTTGGGGATAAGTTTCCCTTTCTTCCCAAATTTCATGACTCTATTCCAATGTGATATTCAAAGGTACGCTTTTTACCCAACAAAAAACTCAAAGTCCATTATATGGTTGTCAGCATGGCTCTTCTACTAACTATAATTATCCTTTATGTGTTGTTGGATGGCATGAACATTTTTTGTAATCTCATATGTAAGATTAGTCCCATGCAACTTTCTATCACAAAATCTATCCCAACATGTCGAATTTATACATCACTTCCCTTATAAATCATCACAGGGTGACATTTTAATACTTGAATTGAATCTATTGTTATATTAGAACTCAATTAATGGTAGATGTTGATCTCATCCATCTTTAAATTCCATTGATCATATTCATAGAATTTTCTTGAGTGATTGAATTGTCCTTTCATATTTTCTATCACTTTGGTGTGGTTGGATATACTAATATTCAATTTCATACTCAAAAAATATTGAATAGTCCTCCGTAATTTTAATGTGAACCTTGTACCATGATCATAAATGATAAAAAGTGTCACTCCATACAACCTCACCAGTTAAATTATGTAAATCATTTAATGTTTTCCAAGTGACATATATTTATGAATAACAATGAAATAATAATTCTTAGTGAGACAATCCTTTATAACCCATGTCGTATTGTATCCTTTGGTGTTCTCGAGAGACTGGTGACAACATCCATAGTGATATTGTCCAACATTTATGTTGGTATGGGAAGTGGTTATAATACCCCTTTAGGAATTTCTATCTCTACCTTCATTTGTTGAAACAACAGGCACCTTGTAGTGTAGTCTGAAATCTCCCTTTTTTATGATATCCCACCAATAATGATCATGAAGTTTCATATACATTTTATCGATTCCAATATTTAAAGAGAATATTGACCAATGAACTTTATCGATCATCTCCTACTTTATTTCTATAATAGAAGGAACACATAGACTTGTAAAAAAATTTAGAACACCTTCTTGGTCAATATTAAACTAAAAAAACTTCTCATTCTTTATATCCTATATCTCCTTTTTTTAATAGGTGATCTACCCTTTGATATTTATTGATCTTCTGTTGTAATAATGGTTAAAAATTATTTGGGAGACGGTTGATTATATCCATTCCCTTACGATTATGAAGTCCTTTTTGTATGACTTTCATAAAAGGATCTCCTTGATTCCTCATCATATCTAGCACAACAGGGAATGTTCTACCAAATACAAATGTGAATTTGTTTTCCCTTCCATGATGGTAATGAATTGAAAATTCCTATTCTTTTTGAAGTTACAATCATCTCCTTTGTCTCATTTCAATTCATTTTGCATCAAAATATACTTCAAACATTGGTGATCTATGTATATATCACACTTATTCCAATAAATATATTACCTCTATATCATCAGATAAAAATAATCGAAACAAGATCTAGGTTATGTGTATGATAATTCTTCCCAAGAGGCTTTTAACTATCGAGATATATAAGCAATCTCCTTTTCATTTTTCATGAGTATACACCCAATACCTTTCATTGATGCATTACTAATAATAATAAATTCTTCTCTAATAGTGGGTATAGTAAATATGGGTTAAGTAACTGTCTTATTCTTTGGCTCTTGGAAGCTCTATTCACACTTCTTTTTTCCACATGAACTTAACCTCTTTTCGAGTTAAATTGGTTAGTGGATTATAAATTCATGAATTTCTTCCACAAAACTCATATAATATCTTTCTAAAACAAGGAATTAAAAAACTCAACTACTATTGTAGGATAAGTACACTCCTATACAACCTTTTTCATGGTAGGATAAACTGATATTCCTTCATTGGTTACAATATCCCCCAAGAAAAAAACCTATTGTAACCAAAATTCACATTTTCTTAACATTCCAAATATCCTCTCCCTCTTTAACATTTTAAATATAACCCATAGATGATCATCATTATAATCTGAAATCTTGGAATATATAAGAATAAAATAAATAAAAACTACCTCAAATTTATCAAGGAATTCATTAAAGACTATATTCAACAAATCCATAAATATAATGGGATCATTAATAAAGATGAAGGGCATAAAAATATCATAATGATCATATCTTGATTAGAAGGTGTTATTTTTAATATCTTCATTCATTTCCCTCAGTTGATGATAAAAATAACAAAGATAAATCTTGGAGAATAATTGATCCCCACAAAGTTGGTCAAATAAATCCAAAATCATTGGGATAGGGTACTTGTTCTCCCCTATGATCCAATTAAGTTATATATTGTAACATCCCCAAATGATACAGGGTTAAATGACTAAATTATATGACTCATGTAAACAAGGTGCACCTTCCTTTTTGGGAGCCTGTCAAATTATAACTCCACAGTTAAGCATGTTTTTCTTGGAGTAGTGATAAGGATGGGTGACCTTCTGAGAAGTTTCTTAGGATGTGTGTGAGTGAGGACAAAGCACACTGGAAAGGACAAGTGTTGTCCTGTGGGGACTTTCATTAGTCAAATGACCCGTTCAGGAATGTGGGTGGACCCTAGGGTGGGCCCCACGTGTCTACAGGGCAACTCGTGGTACCTGGTGGGCCAGGACCCGACGGCCATGTTATGGCGGGATGTTTATGCTGTCATCAGGACCAAGTTGTGATATTTGGTATCAGAGGTGGTACCCAGCCTTAAGTGCAGTGAACTACCTGGGTTGAGATGTAGGGCCCACAATGGGGGCGTTGTTCTCTAAAGGGGGGGTGATTGTAACATCCCCAAATGATATAGGGTTAAATGACTAAATGATATGACTCATGTCAACAAGGTGCACCTTCCTTTTCGAGAGCCTATCAAATTAGAACTCCACAGTAAAGCATGTTTTTCTATGAGTAGTGATCAGGATGGGTGACCTTCTGGGATGTTTCTCAGGGTGTGTGTGAGTGAGGACAAAGCACACTGGAAAGACAAGATGGGTGACCTTCTGTGATGTTTCTCATGGTGTGTGTGAGTGAGGACAAAGCACACTGGAAAAGACAAGTGTTGTCCTGTGGGGACTTTCATTAGTCAGATGACATGTTCAGGCATGTGGGTGGACCCTAGGGTGGGCCCCACGTGTCTGTGGGGCAACTGGTGGTACCTGGTGGGCCAGGACCCAACGGCCATGTTAAGGCAGGGTGTTTGTGCTGTCATCAGGACCCAGTTGTGACATATATAATCATTGAACATATGCATTGATTAATCATTCTTCTTCAAAAAGAGAACAAGTGTTACCCTCTAAGACACACTTGGTTAGATAAATTCCTTCTCAAAAATATCTTGATGTTGTTTATTTAATTCCTACATCTCAAAATTTTTCATTCTATACGTGGTGTTTGATAACAGCTTGGATCTATAAAAAATATCATTGGAGAACTCTACCTATCATTCTTTGGGAGGTCCAGGAAACTCTTTAGAAAATAAATCAATATATTCCTAAACAATGGGAACATTTTGTATTCATATACTTTAATTTCCTTCTTCATCATCACTGATCATCTCTATAAAGAAGGCTAAGGGATGTGCCTTTAGAAAAATATCAGGTTGCGATATCTCTCCTTTTGAAAAAACTATAGGTTTTCCATTAAATAATACGTAGATTTCATTTCTTCAATAGTTAATCTTTTTATTTTACATTGAGATCTAGTCCGCCCCTAGTATAGTTTTTAATTCTAACATAGGAAAAATACTAGATTTGTGATGATATTGTTCTCTCCCAAGTGAATTCTATAGTTTCTATACACTTTTTAATCTTGGATAATCCCTCATAGAGTCTTGAATAATAATTTTTCTAGTATTTCAGGGATTGATTCTATATTTTTTTCAATCATGGAGGAAACAAAATAACTTGTAGAACCAAAATAAAACAAAGTACTTACTAGCTCTAAGAGAGCAATTAGAGTACCTGCTACCACATCACATAGACCTTTAACTTTATTTTTCTTGATAATAAACTCCCGACCATGCTCTCTTGGCCTATGATGAGGTTGATGGTGGTTCCCCACCATTATCATCTGATTTAAATAGTGATTTGAAAAGTTCCAAAGCTGTATAAACATAAATCATTGGACATAATTTTTTCCCTACACCATCTTTCATTTGTCATTAGTGTTAAGAAGTTGAGGCTTCACCTCACTACGAAAATTCTGATCTATTTGGTCATCTCTTCCAAACATGTAACATTTTCCACTCTTGACAAAGAGTTTCCTTGAATTCTTCCTTCCACATTTGTTCCATGTGGGAAGATTCACTTTCTTTCCTCCTCTTCCATGAACAAAGTTCCTCCCTAATCATGGATCTATTGATCTCTTCTTTTCATTAAATATATGGGACCACTATGTATCTCTAAACTCTAGTTCAACCTTCATAGTACTCTTCACAATATCCTCATTGATTTCAAATTTTTAATTATCAAGATTCATCCATTGATGAGGTCTTTGTCCATTGAATAATCTATCAACCTTTACATTAGGATTCATCGCAAAACATGAGGTGTAATGATAAAGTCTTGTAAATATCATCTCCAAAAATCTTACAAATCCATTTACCTTGTTCTACAAATCTAGAAATTCTTTCTACATTTTCATTTTCAATGAATAGAGAAAATAATTATTGAAAAAGGATCCCTTAAACTCATCCAACCCCATAGTAACAATCTTCTATCTTGGATTTGTGTTTCTAATTATTTTCCACCACCGATCAGATTCTCCCTATAAGTAATACATACCTAGTTTGACTTTCTCTGGTTCTAAAAAATAGATTACAAAAAGGATATTTTTTATAGAGCTTATCTATTCTTTATAAATCTATTGGTCAAAATATCCACTAAATGAAGGTCTTTTTTGACTCATAAAGGACTCAAGAGAACATTTTCCCCATTGAGATTAATCTAGTATCTCATCTGGATTCAATTTATTTTTCATAACTCAAGTTATTTGATTCATCATTATCATAATGTTTAAAATTTCAACATCCATGATAGGACTATCAGTGTATGATCTGTTCCACTCATCATTTTAGTGGATCCTCTTATTTCCCACCATTTTCTAAAAGAAGAAAACCTTAGTGAGAAATGTGTTTCTTTTAATAATCTTATAATTCTAAAAAAAATTATGTCTTAAAACATCATTCTTAAAAAAATTATTAATTAACAAAAATTTCATTTTCTATATATATTTCACAATGGTTCATAAAAATCTTGTGAGAGCTAATCATGTCCCTTGGGAGTGTCAAAACAGGATTGTAGAAAGGTCCAATATTGTGAACCAGTTACCACTCAAGTCTAGATAATGGTGTTTTTTTTGAGTGTTACCTATAGATATGTTTTTTCCAGAGCCACGTCCACTATTTCATATCAAAATAAGGATTTAATTTCTCAAAAACCACTTACTTAATACTTCACCAAAATACCCAGACATTTTACTATATTTAAACATTTCTATAGGGTTCTTAATAAAGTTTAAAATCCAAATTTCAACGAATAACTAAACCTCCCTTTGATACCAACTATGTAAACCCTCCATTTTTATTACATCTTTTTTCATTGCAGTGTACAAATAGGGGATCTTTTGATGTTTAGCTTATTAGAAATAAGTTGCATAATAAATGAAAAAAATAAAACATTCTTATAAAAAATTGAAATTATTATACAATGGTTCATCCTATGTAATTTTCATACATCTCATAATCTAGAAATATACATTAATGGAAAGGCTAAGCATAAGGCCCAGTAAATGAATAAGCAATGAAAACACATTACATGTGATCTTATGGAATTTTAATAAGAATAGGAGGACTGTCATTATGGTATGAGAAAAATAAAATTTGGCATATCATAATAAAATATATGAATTGTAACTTGGAAATGTGGATAATAACTTTTAATAGGTGATTCATAATCATATCACTACATGTTTTCACTAAGGTTTCATAAATATTAGCGAGGTTATTCACCAAGGTATCATAAAACATGTCATCTCTTGAGATTAAATTCTTTACCCAATGCATTGGAGTGATATAGAGGATCACCCTTAATATATATTAATTTCATGTGATCCACATAGATAATAATCAAACATTTCATAAATAACCCATGGAGAAAAAAATCTTCTAAAGGGACTAAATAAAGTGGAAAAATAATCATAGTTTGTAAGTTTCGAGATATACCACATAAAGAGGGAACATTAATGGAAATGAGAAGTTGATATTTCCCTTACCTTGAAGATTTGTTCCTAAAAATTGAGGATTGGGATTTAGGGGGATTGACGACACCTTAATATGGATACATGGGAGGTAAAACTACCATATATTCATGTAAGATGGATTGGTATAGAATTTAAATCGATAAATGGGTCAGTATTTATAGCAAAAGTGGGGGATTTTATTATTAATTTCCAAATATAGGCCTTGCAAACCTAGATTGTGGAAAATGAAACACCATGGGCTTTCTGATTATATTTTCCCACGTTTTTGGAAACATGGATCATATTTTAGGTTATTTTAATCCACAATAGTCGATCATCATTTTATATTTCTTCTTTTTTTATGGAAAAGTAATGTTACAGCAATAATATTGTTTTTAATGATAAAGTTTCCATTTTGGACATTGGAATGTAAATTATAGGTTTGGAAACTGATTAAAATCTTTTAAAATAGATTAAATTAATAAAATAACATATTTTTTTGTCATTTATTATGGTTAATTAGTTATTACATCATTATGGAATAACAATTAAGTCATTAAAAAAAATAAAAACTCAAATTGAATTTTTACTATTGATGAAAAAATAAAGTATTATAGAAAATCGTCATAAATAAAAACTAACCTAATTTTTTCATGTTTATTTTAAAAAATAAATATATTTAATCAGAATAATTCTCTAAATATGAGAAATATAAATTTTAAATATAAAATTCTTTATTTATTAAAAATATTAGCGAATTGATAATGCATACAAAAATTTCCTAAACATGAAAAAAAAAATATTCTATAATTTATATTTAAATAATATTTTTTTATTATAAAATTTAATTAAAAAATGTATGGTTAATAATATCTTAATTTATTATAAATTTTTATATATTTTCTGAAAGGTACTATTTTTCTCCAAAAAATCAATTTATCAAATTTCATCTTAATTTTATTATGAAAAACTATTCCTAAAACGAAATTGATGGAACAAAAAATTTATTTATATAATGGAATTTAACTTTATGTAACTAGGGCCTTGGCACATAATCCCTTATAACACCCAAATATGACCTAATAGTAAGGTGTACAATGGTGATATATTCATGGGGAGGCTTGGTTAACATCGCATGAGTGGTAATTTTGGGTAAAATTAATTTCTCTTGTAGGTGATTTCATTTTAGCTGCATTCATTGAAGATCGAATTGGGATTGGTCAAGAGTGAACCCCGGTGATGCTATCACCCTCCCAAGCTCTAATAAAAGGGATTCAAATGACATGACTCTACTAGTTTAGTCTATTGACTCTTCTATCTATATCAATTATCTTTTGTCAAATTTTACTTATAAACACAAATTATAACGTTAAAATTATTATCAATAGTATAGTTACTAATGATAATTTTGACCAATGGTCATAATTGACCAATGTTCATAACTAACCAATGGTCCTATAATGGTTGAATCTATATGGTCACATTCCCCTTAAAATTTATTCCATTATCAATGATATTTGGTTTTGTTGTGTAGGGTACAATACCACACACATTTTCTCATGAAGAAAATATCATATACAAAATTCAAGTCATCATAAGTGATTCCACATAATTACACTTTATGAAAAATTAACATGATCATTTTTTAAAACAAAGGAATAGTGTAATTTTTAAATAAAACATTCTTTGAAATAAGAAGAAAAGTAAATGGGATAATAAGTTGAATAGTAAGGATAACATAAGAATCGTAAGAAATCCATAATGTAATAGGGTTTGTGGGGTCCTAGGATCCATGTACTCTCATAGATCAAACCATTTCTTAAGTTAAATGGTCCTACTCAAGCCACCCCCCACATAACATGTATGTTTAGTTAGTGTAGTCATGTAATCCTATTAGGGATACAGGGCCTCAACCCTACCAACACGCCTAACATGATAGACCAAGTCATCCCACCTAGACACCTAGGATTACCTTGTTCTCAATTTCTTTCACTATTTCACATGAAACACCCCTTACACAGTCTCATTTCTATCAATTTAATCATATATGCCGAACAACCATTTTCAATTGGAAAAACATTATTAAATCTGTATGAACACTAAAACCCTTTAAAAAAAGACTCAAACCACCCACATTACTTGTAAAACCCATATAAAAATCACAGAAAACATACTTATATCATACAACATTGTCAAATTATGGAACCACCTACATTTTTCTTGATATCTTCACAAAAATATGTGGAAACCACTAACCACACCAAAGATACACCCTATAATGACAAAAACACACCATAATCAATAATATCTGGCCCAAATTAATAATATTGAACCCACATTTGTCCAACATATTCTATAAAACAATGCTAACATATGAGATAAAAATAAAGAGACCAAGAAGAATTAAAAAATAGGAAAGGATGGCTTACATGGAGCATTCTTTAAGATTCCACAAAAAAATCAACAATGGATTGAAGAACAAGGGAGTGAGGGTGAAGTGGGAGTTGTAACTAGGGTTAGGGAGTCCGAATGGGGTGAGATAACGGTGGTTTTGGGTGAAATTCAAGGATATAAAAATTTTAATTTCTTGTTTTTTTTAAATATGATAGGCCATATGGTCTGGCCCACAGTTTTCCAAACTATGTGCCAACGGTGCAACACCTCTGTCCAAGAGGAAACCCGACCACATATATTTTCAGGAGAGGGAGGATTCCCATGACTGTAGTTGTGAACTTCAGATAGGGAAACATTCATAGGCACATGGTTATCCCTGATGCCTCACACACTTGTGTAATAGGTCATGCGGCATAGACAATGTCATTGTCTATGGTGTACGGTTTCCACTGGGGTACCAGATGGTTTCTTCATACCAAGGTCCAATTGTGCACCACCTTCTTTCCTAGCTAAAAACCTCCGTTTTTTTTAAACACCCAAGAAATCCAAGATATAAATATAAGACCAAAAATAAAAGATATAATACCTCAAAATGAAACCACATCTGTGACAATCACCAACAGTGAATTTTTTTAGACTGTGAATAGATTATAAAACCCTAGTTATTTTATATATATAAATCTCATTTTAACTATTTATTTATGGAAAATAAAAATGTATTCAATTAATAATATCCTTTAATTATATCATAAATCTTTATTCATGTGGTGTGTTTTTATTATGTCTTCTCCAAGACCCTTCTCATGAAATACCAATATTTAAATTAATGATCAATACCTATGTTCAAATCTCAAATATAAAAATCCAATTTATTTTATTCCTTAATATATTGCTAAATCATATGATTTATCCTTTGATGATTCCATGAAGATGAATTACTAGACACACATCCTTCTCATGATTTTATTATTTCTTAATATTTATATATGGTTTATTTTCTTCATATAGCTCACAAATGTCTAATTTTCAGTTATGTGATGTGTAGTATTTGATTTATATATCCCTATGAAGCATTAGTTAAGGCTTTATATCTCATGATATGTTATATATCAGTTTTTTGAGTGAACCTAATCAACCCTTGTTCATTGTCCACTACATGATGATGGTCTTTGGAGTGATCCTTGGAATATATTTTTTATATCATTTTTTATGATGTTGGCATATGGTTATGATAATATCACATCATTAAATTACTAAAATTAACCATAAATATGATCATCGTATTTATGATATCATTTTATCCATTATGACCCTTATGTCATGATATATTTTTAGTTTTATTTCATTATTTGGATATCTAGATCACTCTTTTTCCTTATGTGTTTCCCTAGGATATCTAATGAGGTTTTTGATGATATTTTTGATTTTGGAGCACTATGTGGAGCTTTAAATAAGGAATATGTTTTTATTTATATGATGATTTGTTTTTATGTCTAATCTTTTAAAGACACAAGTACTCTAGATCATTCAAGTTATATATGTAGGAAACCATTGTTCAGAATTATGGAACAATATATTTTTGTGGATTGAGTCTTTTTATTTGGTATCAATGTAAGGTATTAGCATTTTTTTACAATCGGATGATAGAACCTTAGAGAAAAACCTTGGGATAAGTGTTTTCCACAATCTAAAGTATATTCTATGGTCTTAAAATGCATAAAAATTTTGAGTAAATGGGTTTCCTTGAAATTTATTCCTCTTATGGATACTGGAAATTGGGTGCAGCTACGGAACATTTACATCTAGGGGTAATCACCCAAAAAAAATATTTTTTCTAACTTTAATATGAACATCACTCTAATACAAAATAACAGGTATAAACACCGCACACCAAGATTGACACTAAGAGTGGATATTATTTAGTTAATCATGTGCTCTATAATAACCTCTATTAAGGAATTGATTTCCTAGTATGTTTTAAGGAATAATCATAGATATATAATATATCCCAACATAATGTCACCAAGGATAATCTAATATTCATATATGTTTAACTAAAGGAATTATGGGAAAACCTGATTATGTAAAAGTTTAAAATGAATTAAGGTTTATTGAATTTTATGTTATGGATTATGATAATCCCACTATAATGATACATTTTTCCCGTCATATTAACCCTTTTAGTTTTAGTGATTTATATAACCATAAGGAAGTAATTTAACATTTTATGAGGGACGATATGATTATTACCTAAATAATTATCCCATTAAAATGGTAGATGAACTAATAAATCTAGTGATTATCCCAAACAAACTATTGTGAGACATCATTAATAATGTAAGAACATTTGAAATTATGACTACAGTAAAGAAGATAATGATCGAGTCTCATGAATGTTATAATAAAGAAGATGATGAAGGAATTAAAACTCAACTAATTTCCTGTAAAAAAATGGAATTAGGAACCATTTTCATTTCCATGATCAGACTAGAGGATGATTTATTTAATGAAGAGTGGTAAATCGAGCATCATACTACTATAGGAAAATGACAAGTTTGGTCAACAATATTTATAAAAATAGAGATGATCCTAAGGATCCATTAATAATTAATTTTATTGTTTTTGTGACCACGGTCATTATCCATGTAAATACCATAATCCACTAATTATTCAAGATTAAGATAATAAAAATCACCAAGACCAAGAGGATAATGGAATTACTATACAATAACTATTCCAAATATGAATCATGATATATAAGGTATGCATACCCTACAATCTAGATGTTTAGATGTCTCTTTCGAATTTCATTCTAGGATATATAGTATATATTGTATGTTTTTAAAAATTATTAAATCACCACCTTAATGATTTTATTATCTAATAAATATAATAGTTGTATAATTATTGTATTCCTTGTTGAGGATTATATAAATGTTCCTTGTGGAAATCTTTTTATCCATACTTTAGATAAATTTGATGTGATTTTATTAATTTATTGGTTCCCTCCACTTTGAGGAAAAATAATTTATATTAAGGAAAACACATTTATTATTAACCTATGATATTATTTCAGTGGATGTTGAAAAAAACATGCTCTAGAGAAAAATAATGTAATGTGGGTCTTGATACAAAATAATGATAGACTCTTGGCTTGAATAGTATGAGAAAAACTCAATATTAGGGATAATACTATTATACGAAAGTTAATATGTTTCTCTTGTTTGTAAGACCTATACCCCTGTAGAAATTATATCTAGTGTTATCTCTATAATTTATATTCAATTTTACTTTTTTAATTTGTATCTAATAATTAAAATGGTGTGACTTCAATTTATTTATAGGGTAATATACAATGTATTGGGTTTTAATTACCATTATTATTGTTTTTTTTGTTTTTTTTTGTTTTTTATGTTTTTAATTTTAAAGAATGTTCCAATATTATTTAAAAAGGATTAAACTTTATTAAAAAAATTATCCTACAAGATATGAACAAAAAGAAATACAATATATTAATTCATAAGTGGAACATTACAGTAAAGTCATTTAAAACTAAGTTCTACAAACTATGGATTGGTACACACCATAGATGATGTACATCTAATAGTAATGAATAAATCAATAGTGTATAGAGGAAAAATAAAGATACAATATTCAGTAATAGGAAATATCCTAGATCATATTAATCCTTTAGTATCACTAATATCAAAAAAAATACCTATAATAAGTAAGATCACAGTAAAAGGAGAAAGTGTTATGCAAAATCTATAGTATGAAATACAAACTGTGCCTTGAAAATCCATAGTGAAATGAATTAATGAATTAGTATGTCTATATATAGGATTAAAATTTGTTCATTATAAATATGATCATTGAAAATATTGTTATTAAAAATATGGTGATCTCAAATTTCATCATTGTTTATATATCCAATAGGTTTACTAAATTCATATATTTTTAAGTAAAATATTTTAAATAATATAACCAAACATGAAATAAAAATATGATATTAAATTCTTAAATATATAAATAACTTTATGTGTTACATATAATTGTTACTATTATTAATATTAAATTATGTCATTATATATATATATATATAATAATTATTTTAATATCAATGTAGTAGTAAAATATGATTTTAGAATATAAATAATATTTTTAATGGAATTTCTTAAACTGTATTTAGTATAAATGAAATATTTCAATTTTCATAGAACTATTTTGATAAGTATTCTATATTTTATCATAATATATTAACATTAACACCATTTATATAATACATATTAACTAACATATTAATATCTTTTAAATCGTAAATTCATATGAAACTACATTAAGAAAACATAATGTTTTAAAAAGTGTTTTTTCAATGATTTTTTTCTTTGTAAAATGGATTTTAAAAAGATGAATTTAAAAATCATAGTTTATAGTTTTAAGAAAATGAACATAATTTTTCAATTCATATGGAAAAAATTATCTAGTCATGGATGTTTTATATTTTTCTAAAATATTTTAGTTTAATTAGAATATTGAAAGAAATTTTTTTTACTAATACTACTACTTTTTGATATTATAATACAATAATTCCATGAAATATATTGAAAAATTTTTATAATAAAAAAATTAAAAGATAAATTAAATATTTTAAAGTACTATATATAAAATAAGTGCTTATCATTTTTAAAAATATTGATAATATTTCAATGAAAACTAGTTTTTCATTTGTTTTATTTATTAAAATTTTCACATGGTGTATTGAGGGATTTAATTTATTTTAATTTTTATAAGTAAAACATTAATAATAATCAAAAAACTAATTTAACTAGAATCAATAACCTTGTTGATTTTATCCTAAATATAATACAAAAAAATCAAAATAAACTTTTTAAAAAATGGGTTTTCCATGTTATATGTTCATGTGGTAAAATTAATATTTCTTGCCCAATAAAATTGTATTTGATAAATAAGATTTACTATTTATAATAAGTGGGTTGAAATAATCTAATAAGTAATATTTTATTATTAAGAATTATTAATAAAATTTTTAGTAAAAAACTAGTTACCTAGGTGAAACCCAAAAATGGTTAAAGTGAAAATCTACGATTAAATGACCTAAAAACATGTTTAAAAAAATAATTTTTTTTTGAGTATTTAATGAACTTAAACGTTGTGAAAACTGTTATTTTATAATTTCTCTTTACATGACATGTTAATCAGGTGATTTCTTTTCGTTAAAAAGTTATATGTTTCATAAATTCCATTTTGTTCAATTATAAAAGGAACCACAACCCCACCACCTCTCCAAACTTCCAAATCCCCTTAGGATCAACCAAACCTCTACCATAGTCTCATCAAAACCCTCTCCCAATTTAATATAATATTTTATAATTCCAAGATACCTTTCTAAGTTTCTTATATATGGTGACAAAGGGGAACACCAAAAGTGAGAGGCAAAATTTTCCACCGAACATTATTAATTTTTTTCAACTTTGACCACCAAAAACCTCCTCCAGACATGATATTACGATAAAAAATATTTATTAATATTATAATATACTTTTATAATATTTTAAATCCATTTTATACCTTCCTCCAAAATAATTGAGAAATATGAAAATTTCGATATGTTTGTGTGCAAACTACCACCACCAATATCGACATGTTCAATTTTCCATTGCCACATTTCACCAATGTTTAAAAAATATTTTATAATAATATAGTATAATATTTATATTATTTTAATTATTTTTAAATTATATGTTTTTAATTTTATACCTTCCCCTATTTTGTGAAAATGATAATGTCATCCATGTGTATGTGCATACAACCTCCTCCACATGATGATGTTTCTCTTTTGTTTTCCATAAATACTAACATGGGTGGAGTAAAACATATTGGTAATGTAAATAAAGATTATTTAAAAAATCATTGACATTTTTATGATAATAATACAACCTATATAATTTATATAAAAAATAAAATGCTATAATAAATTTAACTAAAAAATTCATGTCAATGTGCTATTTCACATTTTATTCCATTAATGGAAATCCAATTCACCAATATAAATTATATTATAATTGAATAATAATGTAAATATTAATCTATATTTTTTGAGATTCTGAAGCTAATTTAAAAAATATTTTACTTTAGTCAATATACCATAAATGTTTCTATGAAACTAACTAAAGAACTTCATGCAACTCACATAAGCTAAAATAATGTAATAAATTGTTAAACCAAAATGATAAAATTAAATTATGAAAATAAATATAAATGGAAAATTTTATTCAAAACAAAATTTATAAAAATTTATTTTAAAATTCAGTATGTTATGTTCAAATGAAGAATGATTTCTGACATGAGGTAAGGTGTCTTCTGTAGTTCCTTCATCAATTTCTGGTTGCACAATTTACATTCTTTCTCACTCTGTTATAAAATATTCAACTCATTTACAAATTATATTTTTTGTATATATGTCCATTAAATATAAAAATATTAAAATATCCTTTTCATTTTTGTGTTATACATTTATTTAGTTCCCCTCAAAAGTCTAACTATTTAGTAAACCCTGGTTAAGGGGACTTCCCTATTTTTGTCTCATTTTGAGAACCACCAAAAAAATTTCTTTATAAACCATTGATAGAATCTAAAAACACTAATTTTTTATTTTATAACCCTATAGATTCTTTTATGGTTTTATGTAAACCAATAATATTTTCCATTCTATAAAATATCCTTTACTTCACCCAAGTGAAGAATTTTTATTCTCTATTCTCCTAGATCCTTATCATGAATTCAATATATTGTAACTCAATGTTCAAGAATTATGTATCAGTTTCAAATATGAACATCCAGATGAATTAATTCCTACATATCTTTGTAATCCTTATGATTGATCCTTTTCTTATATATTTAATTGGAATTATGTGACCCACTTCTATCTCATGGGTTTGATCATTCTTAATATTAATTTATGGTGTATCTTCCTCTTGTGGTTTGTATATATATGATTTTTGTTTATATGATGGGTTCTATTATAATTATATATCCCAAAAATTCATTAATTAAATCTTTTAATATTATAGGATGTTATGTAAGGTATTCAAGAGTGAATATAATCAACTATTGGACTCTTTCTGCATTATGATCAGGGTCTTGGGAGTAACACTTGACTTATGTGTATGATATCATTTTTATAATTTTTCCACATGACTATGATATTTTTAAATCATTTATTTAGTCCATCTCTTCATTCCTATGGTTATCTTCCTTTTGATATCATGGTATTCCTCTTGATTATTATTTTATTCCTTTATTTTCATTTCTATTCCAATAATAGGCATTCTATCTCAAAATTTTCCTTATGTATTTTCACCATGATATCCTATTTATTTTTATTAATTATATTGGAGTTAAGATCACTATGAAGTGTTTGAAATAATTATTATGATTTTCTGTTTAATATGATTTATTTTTATGTCTAATCTTCAAATACACTAGACCTTAAGATCACTAAAATGTATTTTTTGTAAAATTATGTAAAGAATTGTGAAGTAATATGTGTCAATGTCATGGGTGACTATAGAATAAACTTGATTTAGTAATAGGAATTGATGAATAACCTCAAGTATAACCCTAATAGTGGATTTATATATCCAATTTTCTCATATTGATGTCCACATTTTTAATTTTTTAAGAAGAAATATTTGTCAATGTGTAATTTCATTGATTATTAGGAACATGAAAATATCACTATCAAGTTAAAATATCCTTTACACCATATTTATTTTTTGATCAACTATACATATATTAATATTATTCAAATATTAACCTTCGATCTAGATATCCTTAGTTGAGGGTCAAAAGGATGAAATTTACATGAATGACTCCATTATATGGTTTGAACACTATGAATTTAAAGTGATTCATTTTGACTTACCAATTATCATGCTATCTTTATGAAACTAATTAATTTGGTATAAATAATTACATGATAATATTTTGGAATTCTTTATCAATGAAATTATTATATATTCTAAGAGAAAGTGAGAGCAAAAAGATCATTTGAAGAATTTTTTAAGACCTTTAGAAAAAATATGATTTATTCAAAATTTATCAAGTGTCAATTATTAAAATATAAATTGTAATTATTATGTCACTTAATTATAGAATACTATATATTGGTGGATCACTGAATAATCGAATTTATTTAATAATATCTCAAACTAACCATGGTGACCAAAATGAATAATTTCTTTGGGTTAACTAGAAACTACTAATGCATTGTGGGAAATTTATCAGGGATATCAAATCTATTAACCATGTTGGTGTAGAAAAGATATCGGTTTGTTTTGGCTGATTAGTATGAATAAAATTAAAAAGATCTTAAGAGGAAGTGGTTTTGTGCACCTATTATTACACTACCTTATTATTAGATGGATTTTTGATCTATAGTGATGTATTAAAGAATAGATTGGGATTTGTTATCATAATGAATGACATTGTATTAGCTTATTCCTTATGATAATTGATGGTTCTTGAGAAAAAGTTTGGACTCATGATCTAGAAGTGTTAAATTTTCACTAATGATATAAAGGAAATATATTTAAGATGAATTTTGTGACATATATACCGATCATAAAATATTGAAGTATATATTCACATAGAAAGTATCAAATATACATTAGAGGATATAATTTGAACAGATAAGAGATATTTATTTCTCAAAACATTAAAAACCTGGAATTCTGAAATGGTGGTTGATTCATTTAGTATAAAGTAAAAATCTATTTTGTCCAATATGAGGACTAAAATAGATCCAATAATTATTGATTTACAAAGGATTTAAATTAAATCATATGGAAATGATAAATATTGTATCATTATTAGATGAATTATAGCCCCTAAATTAATGTGAAGACGAAATAGGGACTTAAGGATGATCTAAAAATATAAAAGAACATACAGATTATTCTTTAGATCTACCTTTACTATAAGGGAATGATCAGATTCAAGAACAAGGTATGTGCCCTGTAAAAACAAGAGTGGAAGAAGGTGATGTTGGATGAATATATTAGTACATAATTTTCTAATCCTGGTAGATGTCTAAAGTGTTATAGAGATATTAATTAGAATTTATAGTGGTAAAACATGTATAGATATATTGAAGAACCCCATGGATTTGTAAATGAGTTTCAGAATGCTTGAAGATTTCATGGTTCATGGTGAGTGTGGGTTGTTGTGTTTTTTTACAACCATTTTTATGGTGTTGATTACTTCTAATGGTGATTCATCTAGTTTTTATGGATTTATATATCAAGTACGAATGTAAAATGATACTAGAATGTGTTTTTGAGAAGGGATAGTGGTATGATGAAGTGGTTCTATTTTATTTTGAGTGAATATTTTTTTCACATAGCTAAATTGATTCACACAGATAACTGAATGGTGCATAAAATTTTGGAATTAATGTTATAAATTATATAATGTTGATGAATTGGGAATTCAAAAAAATTTATATGGAATATTTATGATTTTGGAATTCACATAGATGATTTTGTGATATAGATGATTGAGTAAATCACATAGCCAATTTATATTTTGTGGAATATACAGATTGATTTTTCTAATGAATCCTAAATTTAAGTTTTCTAAGGAGGAATTATTATGATGTTTCTTGTATGATTTTGAATTCTTCCATAATCAAGGGATTAAATTTTTAATCAATTATTCTAGCATGTTGTACCATGTTTAAATTTTGGAATCTAACTATAGTTATGGAGATTAAGGGTAATTATGAATAATATTTCTATATTTTAAAAGATTTTATGTGTGAGAGAAGTGTTGTTCAGTTGTTGAAAAAATTATTAATGTGTTTTTATACTGGTTTATAAGAGGAAGAAGAAGTGGACTATGATGTAGAGGATGATTATTAAGCTATCAACATCAATTGAGTTTTATGACTTTAGGTGATTTTACTTAAGTCTTAGAATATTTATAATGTTTAATACATTTTGTTTAATTTGGGAAACTCATTGTTGAATATTATGGGGGCTCATAAAAGTTTATTTAATTTTATGCAACCAAATTAACCTAGTATATTTGGTGATCTTCTTCATCTTGTAATCATCATTTTTACAATAGTGTGAATATATAAGGTTGGTTGTGACTCATAAAATGTGTGGTGTGATGTATATTTAATTTTTTTAAATGGAATTCAGCTTGTTTTATAGTTTATATAATTTGTGGTTATGGGGATATCTAGACATGGAAAGAAGAAGCACTTCTCACTATATCTATACCTTATACAAATTTTGTGTTCCTATCACATTAATTTTATGCATTACCTCATGATTTTGTTTTATTTATATGTTTATTATATAGTAATATAATATTAAAAAGATGTTTATTTATGTTAAAAAAATTATAAGGACTATATTCCATTAATTAACCCTCACTAATCATTATAGGAAATTGATCTTGTCAGGGGCTTCAAGTAGTATGAGATCCAGGTAACCTCTGTTAGTTCCATGAAATTATATTTTGATATATGGATAATATCAATTTATATAATAGTAAGGTTTTACTAACATTTGAAGGAAAATTTTCATATATATAAGAATAAAATGTTACCATATCATTTATAACTAAATCTAGAAGTTTATGATACATCCACAATGGGATTTCCACCATTCAAAAATGAAGTTCAAATGATTTTTTATGACTTCAGGAAAATGAAATTAGATTGGAAAATAGAAAATTATATTCTCATATTATTTTTAGAGAATCTAATAACTAATTTAATGTCACTACAAACATAAAAATAAATTATGAACAATTTGTAGAGTAGTTATAAAAGAAATTTTAAATTCATATAGAAAATATATTGATCTACAAGAGAATATTTTAAGACATTAAAATGGTATAATATTAATGTGTTAATGATTTATTTACTTGGGTAAATTAATTTTTGAGTAATATTCGAGGTTTTAGTGAGAATCTTGATGTTTCCAAAATTTTTATGATGTTGATGAAAAATTCTATAGATATATTTGATCCCTAAATATCAGATCTGGATGATAGAGAATATATTTATATTTAATAGTTCTAAAATATTATACTTCCTTATAAAATGAATAATATTATAGCAAACCAATGATGTGGATTTTGAAACCATGAGGAATAGAGAAATTTATAATGATAAATATTTTTCTGAGTCTTGTGATTCAATGAATGTTGAAGAATATCAAAGAGTTGTTGTATTCATTTCTAAAAGATTTCAGAAGGGAAAAATAAAAACAAAGGTACATTCTCAAGTAGATTTAATAAATTAAATATACTTATAAACTATGACATTAATTTTTCATATATGAAAGTATAATATTAAAAATATAATAATGATAAAATCACTCTAGGGGGGAGGTGGGAGGAAATTTTATAAAAGATTCAAAGGAGGGGAAAAGTAAGAAGCGATTTCAAAAAACCAAAATTTGAAATTTTATGATCTAGGAATAAGAAACTAATATTATCTCATTAAGTGATTTTTATTAAGAGACACATGAAAAATTAATATTTTATATATCTCATGTTCAAAACACCATTGATTCATCTAGTTGTGATGAAGATAATTTAGAAACAAAATATTATGAATACATATTTAAATATGAAATTTATTCATATATATATATATAATCATCACCATGAAAGATAACAAGATTTTTGGAAAAATATAATTAAAAACTAATTTATAAAAAAAGTGAGAAACCTAAAAGTAATAGATCTCTTATATAATAAAATAAAAAACTCAGAATATAAGTTGTGGAATATAATAAAATCCTTAAATATCATGAATAAAAAACTCTAAAATCGATAAATAATTATCAATGAAATAATAAAAAAAATTAATATGGGAATAATCTCACAAATATCACTAAAAATATTAAAGTAATCATTGAACTCAAGTTATAATCATCTAAATATGCTAAAAAATTATATTTAAGCCCTCAACTGAAAAGTATGTTTCTAAAACTTTTAAAAATAACAATATAGAATTAAATATTAATTATAGTCAAATATGGACCATGAAAATTTGAGATAATTTTAATGAAAGATTACATAATGAATGAATAATATTTAATTAATCACTTATTCCTAATAAAATATGAAATTAGACTCAAACACTTCCCTTGAAGTCAAATTCATGATAAAAAAATTTTGGATACAAATCTATTTTTTCATGAGAATTTAGATCTCAATATAATTTATAGTTCTATATAATGATAAAAACCTAAATTATATGTGTGGAGTTATAAATGGACTTTACCATGTATAAGGAAAGGATCTAAGGGTAGCTCATCCAATGAGATGAAGGATGATTATAAACGAAAGAATATATATATACTTACAGGATACAAGTTAACAATACAAAATAGAATTTATTCTCTCGAGGAGTAACTTGGAAGGTGTGATCAGAAGGAAGATATTGTACAAAAAAAATCATGGAAGGCCTACACGGTTAGTTCTGTTTCAATGATAAAGGGAAATTTGTTCAATTTTATAGTGAAGAAAATTTACACTTTGAATAATTTTATTTTAAACCAAGAACGAATAAAATGCCATGGATATTTGATAGTGGGTGTTCCTATAACATTAATGGTTATTTCATGATTCTAGATAACATTGTGAAACATGGAGTGGTTGTAATAACATTTAGTAATAAATCATCCTTGTAAATAAATGTTATTTACATGGTTCAAATTGAGAATGATAATAAAAAATTAGGTGATATTCTTTATACTGAATAGATAAAATTCAACTTTTTGAATGTTATACATATTTTTCATAATAGATATGAGGTAATATTCAAGAAAAATAAATTCATAGTTAAAAACAAAAGTGATGAAAAAAATTTCTCCCAATGAAGTAGAAAGAAAGAAATTTTTTCTTGATTGGTGATACTTCTAATATATAATACTAGAAAATGAAATATGAGAAAATTGTAAGAAATAAAATAAATTGAAATCATGGCCAAAGAATCATAAAAATGATTTTAAAAGATGTTGTTTTAAGAGATTTATCCACGATAATAGGATACCATGATGAAATATATAGAACCTGTTAGAAGAGAAATACAACTAAAAAACCCAAAAGAAGGTTGATATTACTTAGATAAGACCATTGCAATTCATCCAAGCTTATCTGTGTGGCTCTATAAAATAGAATTTTTCCCATGTTGGTCTTTATTTAATTTCTTTCATATACTATATCACTCATATAACTAATTTACTTCTCATAAAGAACATATCTGAAGCTGTTAGGATGTTTAGAATGTACAAAAGGAAGGTTTAAAATGGACATGGTTTATATATCATAAAACTAATATCCAGTAATGGGAAACAATAAGCGAGTTGTGAATTTTAATCTTATCGTAGAAAACATGAAATCACACATAAGTTTATCTCATTATATACACCATAATAGAATGGTTTTTCTAATGGGAATAATATGAGAATTGTGGAAATGTTTAGAACAATATTGGATGAGTATAATGTTTCGTAGTTATTCTAGAGAGAATAAGTGTACCTTATGGTGAATAATAAAAATATATTTCTTTTGAACCCTGAGAGACATGTTATATAATATGATATTTGGTACCAATAGAATCATATAGTGATATATTTCAATGTCTTTGGATGTTATTATTATATTAATGTCAAACAAAATAGGCTGGAAGGATTTGAGGAAAGGTCTGAAAATGGATTCTTTTGGGTACTTATCTTATGGGAATGGACTGATATATTTCTATATGGTATTTTTTAAAAAAATGTGTTAACATTGGAGTATTGATGAAAATATGGAAAAAAAGTTAGTAGATTCAAGAATTAATTGAGTATATTATAGAAAAATATGAGAGTATATCTAATGAAATGAGTGAAAATGTTTCTGAAATCATACCAGAACCTATTTATTCTAATTAAAATTGTTCCAGTATTGATTAATGAGTTTCTAGTGGTGAAAAAAATAGTTCTATAGGTTAAATAGACATGTATAAAACGTATAATATCATTGGGAAACTGAATGCACCAATTCAGACCAGAAGGATGCTAAGAGTGGAGAAATAAATAACTCTTGTGTCATAGGTTATGCCTCGAGTAGTATTTCAGGATACTGAACATGATGAAAGGGTGAAATATATAAATGAATAAATCAATAAAATTGAGATTAACTCTATATGGAGACATGTTCCTTGACTAAGAACTAAAATTTTGATTGGTACAAAATGGGTTATTCATAAACCAAAGGAATGAGAAATGAGAATTTACATGAAAGATGGCTAAAATAATTTTAAAAGGATATTCTCAAATTAAAGGAAGAAAATTAAAGTGACATTTTATCATATTTCTAGACTTGATATAATATTATTATTCAAGGTAGTGACATGTCATATTTATTACAAGTTATAGAAAACATATGTACAATATGCTTTTCAAAATGGTAACCATGATGAAAAATTTATTAATGAATAAATGGGAGGATTAATTATTAACAAGTATGGATGAATTAAAAATATATTTAATAAATAATTTTATGTCTTGAAATAATCTATAATGGCATGGTGTTATAAACATGATGATTGTTTTAGAAAAATGTGTTTTTCCCAGGTCATTATTGATGGAAAGATATACTTGAAGTATTTCTTCTACACATTGATGGTGATTGTATATGTTTATGAAATAAATTTTTCCATTAATAAATTTTTTATATAGGAATTTAAGATAAATAAATAGAGGATATTTGAGATGTATCTTCTAGGATAGCTAAACTACAATTTATTTTTAAAAGTTGAATAGAACTCATATTACTTATTTATTTCACAAGAAAAGTATGATAAATAACTATTGAAAATGTTTGGATTATAAGATTATAAATAGGTTTCTAATAATATATTAGTTGTAAAAATTTTGTGAAAATATTAACAATGAAAAAAAATTGATCATAAGATATTTATAATTATGATTGGTAGCCTTTGGTAGCACACAGTGTCAAGAGTTAACGAAGCCTAGGTTGTAACTTTGTGTGCAAGGTATCAAAGTGAACCAAAAGAGTCACCCATGCTTGAAATTAATATAATTTTGAGGTATATAAGATTCATATATAATTATGGTTTTCTCTAAAAATGTAGTTTAGATCAGGAATTTCTTGATACCACTAATTCAAATTAGGTAGGTGATAATACAAATAATAAAACTATATTTTGTGGGGTGTTCTTTATTGGGGATGGTTTTGATTACTATTTTAAATATAAGAAGAGTTCAGTGACCTTGAATAGTCATTAATCCCATTATTTTGAATCTAATAATATAGTTATATAGGCTTTATGTGCAATGGTTCACCTAGTAGATTTGTGGGTTGACGTTAAAAAACAGTTGATGATTTTTTGGGATAATCAGGGTTCTAATGATTAAAAAATGAAGTTCACTAATATTTTTCTAATCATATTTACATTAGATATCAGTTTATAAACTAAATAGTGGATTTATTTGAAATACAAAATTTACTAATTGTCATAAAGGAGAAACCTTCTAATATATTTTCAAATGTTATGTCATGGGAGAGGTTTCTGTAGTTATGGATGAAATTACATGTTCAGCCTTCAGCAAACAAATGTGTGTTTGTTACTTATCCCCAAATGGATATTTAGAATATGTTTTTAAAGGGGTAGATAAGTATTTGAACAATGGGGAGTGCATGTAAATGAATAATAATAATTTTTAGAAGAAGATTCATTTGAGTCATGTGGCCAAAACATGCTTCTCGTTGAGGGATAGCAATCTCTCAAAAATACCACATTATATTTTAAAATTTCATCAAGATACATATATTTGAGATTGGACTTTATTTTATGATTAATTTGTTATGGAATGATATTTCTGGGGGTTTTAATTTGTTTTATACAAATCCTAATGGGTAAACTAAATAACCTCAGTGATTTGTGACCTTGTTTGAGAGTTCTTGAATTTCTCATGTTTCATGGTGTGTTTTAGTTGTTGTATTTTTTGATGACCATTGATGATGTGACCATTAGTTTTGATAGTTCCTGATATAATTTTTATGGCTTTATATATCATTTAATAATGGTTTATGACTTTAAAAAGTTTTTTTATAAGGCATAGAGGTTAGATAAATTTTTATTATTTGAGTTTTATTGAATACAAGATTTATCTAGCCAAATTAATTCATATAGCTAATTTGTGTGATATATGTTATTTTGCTATACAAAATGTTAATTGTGTTACATAACATATTTTAAAATTCATGCAGCTTATTATGAGATTTATCCAATTTGGGAATTCATGTAATTAATTGTTCAACATAGATAATATTGGAATTCACATAGTTTTCTATATGATGTAGCTAATTTTTAAATTCACATAGCTGATTTTGAGATATATTTGACTTGGAAAATCATGTATCCTATTTTTTTCAATATAAATATATTGAATATGCACAAGATTCTGGAATTCTAATATTACGGAGGGGAAATTATTATAAATATTTTATGAAGGTTTTGAATGCTTATGAAAACATATGATTAGGTTTATAAACCATGATTCTAGAATATTGGGCCACAATTTAGTTACAATTTATTATTTACATTATAGAGATCCCGGGGTAATTATGATGGTTTTTTTTATTCATTTTAATAGATACTATGATTGAGAGGAGTAAATTTAAGTCATGGAATAATGATTCTTGATTTTTTCTACTAAATGAGAATAGGAATAATAAGTGGAGTCTTAAGATGAGTTTGAATATTCAATGGTCCAAATATATATAATCTCGTGACTTTAGTGATTTTATTTTTGTCCAATAATATTTTTTCATCTCAATAGTTTTATACACTCTGGGGAATTTTTATTTCATATTATTGAGGCTTATGGATGTGGATATTACTTTTTTTATCTTGAATCAATATGTTTTATTTGGTGGTCATATTTATCTTGCAATCCTCTTTAATATTGCATTTTGAAACTATGATATTTTGTGTGACTCCCAACATGTCTGTTGTAGTGCCAAAAAAAATCTTGTTAGTGGACATCACTTCGGTTTACTGTAAAGTGAAGCTATTTTTATTGTGATAACCTTAAAATTAAAGTAGTATAATTATGCACTTTATCCAATCCATTTAAAATTGTGTGTTCCTATCTATTTGATTTTATTCATGGACTTGTGTGGATGAGTTTTTTATTCATTGAGTGCATCATAATCTAACAAGCCAAAAAAAGTTTATTTATAGAGAAAATAGAATTTAAAAACTATCTTTCAATTAATCTACCCACCCCACCCCAATTTTTAGAGGAAACTAATCATTTTGAGAAATTCTGATATTCCAAAGTACATATCTTAATGATTGGTATTCCAATAAATTATGGTTGAGTGGTATATGTTTAATTGGATGTTAAAAAAATACACAAACTTATATGGTAATTGGAGAAAATCACCAATTATTTCTTTATGGGAATACCCAAGATAACTAAATTTTAAAATATTAATATGGTTGTAGTCGATCCCCTTATGAAATTTCCACATTTAATTTCTGTTAAATATGATTTCTCCCTTGATCAATGTTCCAGGATATGCATTCGGAAGTTAGTAATTATTCATGGAGTACCACTCTCAATGGTATCTAGTTGAAATCCATGATTTTCCTTGATGTTCTAGATAAGTAGTACTCAAAAAGTATATATCAATTTGTTCATTATCACTACATATCATTCTCACAAATATTGTTATTCATAGAGGACTATTCGAACCAAGGAATATATGTCAAGGGAATTATATATGGATTTAAAAGGGGTTTGGTGTCAACACCTCGTTCTAGTTTAACTTTATTACAACAATAAATTTCAAATAAGAATTAAAATGGTTCCTTACGAATCCCTCTATGGAATTATGTTTTGGAGTATAACATAAAAAGATGAAGTTGGGGAATAAAATATATTAGGACCTGAGCTAGCTACGAAGATAGAAAAAAAAGCCTAGAGCCATTCAGTAACACATCATGGAATCTTAGATCTGATAGAAATGTTATAATTACATTCATGGGTGTAATCTATAATTTCGACTTAGCGATATGTCATTCATTCAAATATCTCCTTAGAATAATCTTATGAGAATTAGAATGAAGGTAAAGTTAATCCTTGAATATATTGGTCCCTATGAGATTCATGATCACATAGAGATGGTATCTTCTCACTTGGTACTTCCTCTAAACCTCCATTAAGTTCATGATGCATTCAATGTATCTCATTTGGGAAATTAAATTAAATATCCTTCATAGGTATATAAAAATTCAATCATACCATAATAGAATGATCATTCATATGTTTAAAACGCGATAGAAATCAGGGATCATAGTGATAAAGTTCTATAGAACAAGACTTCTCACCTGGTTAAGGTTATCTATAGGAATAAGTAATTCAATGAAGAAATGTGGGAAACCAAGGATGTTATTAGGAAGATTTATCCTAAGTTTTTGGTTTCAAAGTGGAATAATTTCTTGGGAAAAAATCTTATAGGATGTTATAATGTAACATACAGAGAATTTAGAATATATTCCTATTTAAAATATAACTTTGTTAGATATCTTATGATGTACACAACACTAAAATTATGTGAATAATTATAATACATAATAAAATGAAAACATTATATAGTATTTTAATGATATATAATTATAAAAAATAATTTTTAGTTCATATAAAAAATACAATCAATCCTAAAAATTGATTTGAAATATTTTTTTAAGAGGAATTGTTCTTCCATAAATTATTTATTTAAAAATTAATTTTGACTCTTAAGAATATGGAAATTTATTGTTTAAAAAAGTATTAAATGAAAAAATTATTTATAAATGGGATCGAATTGATAATAAAAACAATTTTGGGGAATTGTTTTTTAGGAATAACTAATTTTATGTGGATAATATGTTTTTATCCAAATAAATAAAACTAATATTAATTAGTGACTGAATTTTATGAAATATGTCAAGAATATATTCATTAAAATATTTTAACATTCATCTAATTTTTTTTACTTGGTAGTTAATTGGATGAAATTTATTTTTATGCTCAACATGTTTATTTTCAACCCTAGTTTTTTATTTCATTTTGCATGCATATTTTGTAATCAATTTTTTCCCTTATAGATATTAAATTTATTAAAAATATCAATACTTAAAATCATTAGGTTCAAATTTGTTAAACATGTAAGCTTATTTTTTCATTATGATTAATAACGATTGTAAAAATTTATTACCATTGTAATGGATAAAATGTTTGACATGGTGGGGCATTAAAATTATATATATGGCATAGAATATTTATAAGACATGGTAATTATAATTAGATGTAAGGATTTAAAACCACCCATATAACATCATATAATTTTTTTCCCTTGGTTCCATGTGAAATTTAATATAACTTCATTATATTATAATGTTTTATGTTTTTATAATAGTACTACCAACCTCACTTGTCAAAGACAACCCAAAAGTTTCATATATTCACAATCTTTGATCACTCTAGTTCTAACAATACCTATCCCAATATCTCTTGAAAATCCCTCCCAACATCATAGAGCTTATAGTATTCCCCAATTACCAATAAAATATGGATTAAGGTTTATCAAAATGAGGATTCACAATGAAGAGAATCTTGATAATATGTAAAATGAATGTTAGGAACTGAGATGAGGGTTTTTGTTTCAATCATATTTTAAATTGTGATTTATCAATATTGAATATTCATTGGGGGAATTATATTCCATTTATTACTTATACACTATATATTTTATCCTCCTCTGGTTATTTCTGGTGTTTTGTATTTTTCTTTCATTCACCTCACTTTGATGCATAAAAATGTTTTGGAAACGTTTTTAAGATATATTATCCTTATTCCCTCTTTGGGTAGAAAACATAATCTTCCCTATACATGTACATTAAAATGTTTTGAAAATGTTATTTTCTAAGATCTCATGATTTTTTTTTCATTTTCAAATATCTTTGAATTTTTTTTATAAGATTAAAAATGATTTTTTTGAAAACTTTTAATCATTTCATTTTTTAATTATTACAAAAAAATGTGAAAAAAAATATTTTAATGACATTTTCTAATTAAATGGAATTTCCTTCCATTATGATTGTTCTATAATTTTACGTTTAATTTATATTTTTCAATGGTTATTTTCAAATAAAATATTTTTCCCAATATTATTGGAGATTCTATTTAAAATTTATTCGTTATGAAATTATATTTTTATCTTGTTTTAAAATAAGTGCTTTAGTGATAATTTGAATGTATTTGTCATCTATATTTCACACATATATATCATTTTCATTATGTGAATGGTGGTCCTAGGATTATATGGACCATAAATGCACTGTGTCATGATTGATATCCCATGAGATAACAAGAAAGAGAATTGGAGTTGAATTCATTCCAATAATGAAAATATGCTGAGGAGTAAACCAAATCCATTATGGGAAATTATCCACTATGTGATGATAGTTTTATAAGTGATCCTTGTCTAATGAAATTATTTAGTATTAATATGATTTTTCTAAAAATTCATATGACATGTTCTTCTTTTTATGATATGCATTGTTTTCCCATGATTGGATAATAAATGTTCTTCACTCTTATGACTCGTGTCACTTCAAATAATAATGTTCTTTCCTGTCACATTAGATTTAGGATCTACATGTGCTTGGGTAAGATCATTATTTTTTATGATCCAGCTCTAATACATTTGTTATTATATTTTTTTAAAATATTATCATTGATTTATGTCTCCCATGATTACCCTTACTAACTCTCTGATCTTACCCATTCTTATGCTTCTATTTCCCTGGGTTATGAAGAAATGGTCAAAGTAAAATATGTCTAATAATTATAATTTGAGATAAAATATTTATTAAGAGATGTTGAATATCATTAATGAAATAATTTTTTTATGTATTTATTATTCAAATACAATAAACCATTAATATTCTAGGGCATGAATTATTGTGTAATATATTATTATTTTTATCTAAATTGATGAAATATGTTTGTATGTTTTGATTCGTTCACCTAATATATCATATGGGGAGGTTCCTTGAAGGTTCATTCGCTCTTCAATCTGGTAAATGTAGAGTTAGTAAGGGTGGGGACATGATAAATTCGTATCAAAACATTTTTTGTCTTTCTATTTGGGATATAGTAGATAACTGTTCTAGGAATTTGTTGAAGCCTATGATAGATATCATGCAGGTGCATCCTAAACACCATTTTTGGTTGAAAATTATAGTTATCAGGGGAAAGATATTTCTATTATTTATTTTTGATGTTATGAATATATGATTTCACCCCGCATGACACACTTGGATTTTGAGGTTGATGATTTTTTATGGATATGGATTTTTTCAATACTATCAAGATTAGTCTCATGGACCATATTTGGAACATAGGATTAAAATTCATTGCCTTCGGTGCTCTAAAATGGTTTTTTAGTTTTATTACTTAAGTGTAGTGTAGTTTTTTACCAAATTCATTCTCTAAGGATGAAGTAAATGAACCAAAATATTAATGGTATTTGTCAAATAAAATAAAAGAATAATGATACTAAAAAGGAAGGGTTGTTTTGTTCTATGTATATAAAAAAGGAAATAGTATATTGGAAGAATATTTTTTTGGATTTTTTAAATTTATAAGATAAAGTAAAATGATAATATTTTTCTAAAAAAAAATAAATGGAATTATCATTATAGGTATAAATATTTACTTACTAAATAATCATTTTCATTCAAATTAAAATTAATTTATGTAAGAACTCGGTTATTATATTTTAGGTATGGGTCTCCTCTTTTCCCTTTTCGTAAAGTGTTTTTGATAAAACAAGTAAAATGGGGAAAAATTCCAAAAAACTTGTGACTACACGTCGTGCACATTTCCACACGCTGTGTACTTTGGCCGTGTGGGATGGGTACACTGGGCGTGTAGGCCAATCGACAGTAAAGGGTGTAAAAACTTACTACATGCTGTGTAAGGGTATTTACATGCTGTGTATTCAGTCGGCAGGTGAATAGTAAGGTGGTGGAGGGAATACACGTCGTGTACTCATGTCGACAAGTGAATAGTGTCGTGGTGGAAAGAAGCCCCCAGAGGAACAGTTATAAAATGATAAGTACACGCCATGTACTTTAGAGTACAGACCATGTAGTTTGTTTTTTGTTCACTTAAAATAGATACTAGACTCCTCATTCAGCATAGGAGGCTTTGGGATCATTTTGGAGCTGGCAGAGGAGGCTGGAGATTCTGAGATCTCCCGACCGCACACTAGGAATCTGAATTCTTCTCTGACCGTATCGATTGAACCATGTGGGTGTGTTCTTCCCTCTCCTTGTGTGTTTCTTACAAATTATTTTTTGAGGGAGAGTTATTTAAGTTTGAATGGGAATTCTATTATCCTAGATCTACGCCATTATTGGATGATTCGAGAGGTGACATTCACGTATACTGATCAGAGACGATCGAGGTAGGTGGTCTGGTGTTTTAATTCCATCTGTTGTGTGTTTTTTTACCACTATGATATGCTCTCATGTTGGGGGTGTCATATGGTTGAGGCCTTGTGTAATTAAATTCCTATAATTGCATAGGTAGTTTAATGAATAGGTATAACTGTTGTTTTGGATCACTGCTTGGATCTAGGACCACCTTGGGGGTGCGTTCATCTATTTAGCCGTTTGGCCAGGATATGGAAGGGTATTCCATGATTATAATGTGTTTTGAATTTCCTTGAGAGTAATTGTATATAAATTGTTTGTTTATGCTTTGGGCTTGGCCTGGTTACTTGCGCCTGAGGGCGGTGTTCTTTTTAGACTGAGGGCATTGTTTGTTTAACTTGAGGGAAAGGTACTACTTAGCCTGAGGGAAATGTTCTATTTCGCCTAAGGGTAACACTTATTATGCTTGAGGGCAGTGACTTCTGTGCCTGAGGTCAATATCTCATACACCTTAGGGTAATATTCGGTAGCCTGAGGGCAAGCCTGAGGGCGTGGTTATATTATATTTTCCTGAGGGCAAGGTTCTTATTGGCCTAAGGTCTTGGTTCTGATGAGCACAGAATATTATTTAATTGAATGGCTAAATGAATATTAAAATGGAAATTTAACTGGTAAATTTAGTTAATTTTGAGTACTTATTAGTTTATTGAATTTACTACTGCACACCGGTGTTGCACATTTTCACTGACAGTTGGGAACAGTCCATTGGTGGGTGCCTACTGGGATTTATTTCTCACACCCTGTTTGGGTAATGTATTCAGCCCAAACAGACTATGTTGCTGCAGGTGTCGACAAGGGAAAGTGTCCCTATATAGGTACATGATTGTATCCGAGGAGTAGTTGAGTATGGGACCGAGCTCTGGCTTGTGATGCTACTACGTTTTGTTTACTCTGCTTTGTCTTTTTGGTTGTACCTTATACATGAGTTTTATTATATTTTATTACAATGTATCTTATTTTGGATACATTCATAGAAGTATTTATGTGATACATCTTTATATATATGAATGGTGGTTCCCTTTTACTTCAGTTGCCTATTTCTGCTGTATACAGTCTACTACTTACGTTTTTGCATGTTATTTATCTTTTACACTACGCTACACTTTGAAAAATGGCGTCATAGTTTCCCCACTATCAGACATGGGCCCTCGCTGCTAGTCTGCGGACTTTTGCGTTTGGGGAAATGCGCTTGAGGTCATGTGACCAACCGATTTTGGGGAACTCGTCAAGTGGCACCCAGATCCGGGACATTACAAAGTGGTATCAAAGGGAATTCTTTTCTTTGACTTACTGTTTGGATCCTCTAGTCTGGGATAGGACGGAAATGGTAGTTTGTAATAAGTTGTTCCTGGGATTAGCTAACACATGTACAGGGAAAATCTAGTCTACCTCGGTTATTTCAATTTTTTTGATTTTTCAATTTTATAGTTGATTTAATTTCCATCGTTGGGTGACACACTTGTGGTGTGATGTTTATATGTTATACTTGGGTTCTATTTTGTTGCAACCCAATGAGATGAGGGTATTCCATCTCATGAATCATTTAGGAACATGCTAGAAATCACATTTCATGCATTCTTTCAATGCCATGTAGGTGCATTTGAAATTGCATGATGTTGTTATAGTTTTTGTACTAGAAAAGCATGATGTTTTGATAGCTGCTTTGATTAATACCTATTATTTGATAGGGTATTTTTTTGTGAGGCTAATAAGATGAACTCCAAAATTTGGTTTTTGGGGAGTATGGACCCTCATTGACTAGAATTTTGTGGATCATTGACGGTTTATTTTGTTATAACACGCATAAAATTCCAAACTTTGATTCTCGTGAAGCATGGGCCCTCACAGATCGGAATTTGGCACTAAGGTGTTGTCTTCAGTGTTTCTGGGTTCCAGAGTAGTTTATAAGGCTTGCTGTCTGGAAAAAACCAAAATACATGTCGTGTAGTTTTGACTACACACAATGTATTCTTATATTAGAGAGGAAGAGAAAAAGTTATGAGTACACGCTGTGTACCCTATGTACACTCTGTGTAGTAGAATCCCGTTTCATAGGTCGTGTGGGAAGAGACACAAGATGGGGAAGTTCTAGAGGGAATATAAATTGTAGTTATTTCACAGGCCATGATTTGTGGACCCTGTGTCTGCCTGTGTAACTAACAACAAGGACAGAGGAAATATTTTCTTGTACCCATCGTGTCAATGAGGAATACGTCGTGTGGTGTGACCTAGGGACCTAGCCATGTAGCTAACAAACATGTGTCAGTTTTACCTCTTCTTGAACACATCGTGTACCTGTGGGACACGTTGTGTAGTCCTTACTAGAGAAAGACCGTGTGGACATGGCCATGTGGCTGGGAAGACGGAGTTGTGTACACACCGTGTGTGGCTGTAACACACCATGTAGTGTTAGCTGAGTGGTTAGTTGTGTCACTAACAACACAGGAATTTGGAAATTAAGTCGTGCATGTCGTTTCTATCCGGGATAGACCGTGTAGTTTTGTTTAAAGGAGAGTTGTGTGGCAAAGCCGTGTAGAGGGACTTGGGCAGGGAGGAAAATTTAAGTACACTCCATGTAGTTAAGAGACACGTCATGTGTTTGGGGTGTTACATGGCCAGTTTAAGCTAGAGTACACCCCCATGAGGATGGAATGTAAGAACACTCCATGTAGTATTTATACACGTTGTGTAGTCAAGTTTTATAAATCTTGAATGCTTTATTTCTCATGTTCCCTTCTTGGTCTCCTAGTTTGCAGTATTTGATAATCTTGATTTAAAGCGTGTGTTTGACCTTGTAGAGTCATGCCCTTCAGACGACCTCAAGTTGTTCGCCAAGAGAGCGGCAACAATTATACTCCAGATATGGTGGGCCATGGGCTACCAATGGATCCTCCTAGAGATCCAAATGCGACGCCAACCATTATACCAGACACAAGTGCGGAGGCACAGTTCCGTGAAGGATTCATGCGGTTTATGCAGACCATCCAGGGAGCACCGCAGGATGCCACATCTATGGAAAAGCTTACTCGTATCCTACAACAGCATCATCCACCTATGTTTTTAGGGGATGGCAGACCATAGGATGTGGAGTCATGGCTAGATTTGATGCAAACGATATTTGATCATCTTGAGACGCCTCCAGGGAGGAGGGTCAATCTCATGACTTATATGCTGTGTGATTCTTCCAGAGGTGGTGGGATGTTACCACCTAGTTTGAGCATCACCAAGACATGGCATGAGAGGATTTTTAGATAGCCTTCTATGAATTTTTCTTTCTGAAGACGTTGCACGCAGATCGAGCTCAAGAGTTCATGAATATGCAATAGGGAACCATTTCAGTGATTGATTATTCTTCTCTCCTTTCCGAGCTTCATCATTTTGCACCCGTTCTTGTGGGTGATGAGGCCTTGAGAGCTAACCGCTTTGAGTATGGTCTTCAGTGTGACATCTGAGTGCTGGTGAATGTTTTCAGGTTTCCTACCATGCACGCTATTTTGAACCAGGTACTGATTACTAAGAGGAACTTGCGGGAAGCTAGTGGTGCAGGCCAGGGCAGTTCAACACTAGTTTCTGGTACTATTCCTATCGGTAAGAGGAAGAAACAGATGGATTTATCTAATAGTGGTAGTACTAGCTAGAGGAATTCTTCGGGTGTCCCAGTGATGTGCTACTAGTGTGGTAGAGAGGGCCACAAGAGACCTCAATGTTCACGTGACCTAGTGGAGTGTCGAGCTTGCTGCAAGATGGGTCATCTACAACGATTTTGTAGGGAGTTTCCACCAGTGGCTAGTGAGAGGGGTTCTGTGCAGACTTCTCATGCGGGAGCAGTTCCAGCAACTTCTTACCAGTCAGTAAATTGGGATATGTCAGGGTGTGCAGACCAAGATGGTTTTCATGGCCATGGTAGCCAGACACCAGGATCTCAGAGGTAGCAAGGCGGGACAGCTCAGGGTAGCCAGGCTGTGTCACAGGGCCGCGACACTGGGAAGGCATATGCAGTGCAACAGACCCAATAGGAGTAGGATCTCAGACCTTCTACTGTCAGAGGTACTACTCTAGTTCCTTCTGTTTTATCTTCTGTTCTTTTTTATACTGGTGCTACACACAGTTTTATATTTGTGGCCATTGTGGAGAGCCTTGGGCTCTGTTTTACTTATTCTTATTATATCATAATTTTATACACTCTGTTGGGGACTAGAATGGCTAGTCTGCATTGGTGCAGAAAGTTCCCCCTTAAGGTTGGTGGATTCCACTTTCAATGGGACCTCTATGTCTTAGAGATGACATCTTATGATGTCATTCTCAGGATGGACTGTTTGGTTCCCATTCAATCCTTTATAGATTTCTATCATCGTAGGGTGAGTTTCACGTCACCGGAGGATGGAGAGTTTCTATACAAGGGCGAATGGAATGTCCAGGCGAGCCGAGATGGACCCGAGCATTGTGGGCGAGGTGGTGTGACAGCCCAGATTGCGAGCTTATACTTGGATGATTGAGGAACCTTTCAAAAATATTTCCTTCCAGTGGTTGATCATTTCAGGAATGTCTTTCTCGGATGACTTTTCAGGTCTTCCTTCAGAGAAAGAGGTGGATTTTTCCATTGAATTTGTTTTAGCAGCATCACTGGTGTCCATTCCCCCTTATAGGATGGCTACATCTGAGTTGCAAGAGCTCAAGAGGCAGTTAGAGGAGTTATAGGAAAAGGGTTTCATATGACCCAGTACTTCTCCCTTAGGTTCTCCGGTCCTCTTTGTGAAGAAGGAAGACAGTACCCTCAAACTCTGTGTGGACTATTAGAAGCTGAACCAGTTGCCGGTTAAGAACTAATTTCCCCTACTGGGGATAGATGATATTTTTGATCAACTTCGTGGAGAATGAGTGTTCTTGAATATTTACTTGAGATCCGGATATCATCAGTTATGTGTTAGACCATCAGTAATACCGCTTACAACTTTTTGGAGCAGATATGGTCTATACGACTACTTGATTATGCCATTCAGACTCACGAATGCACCAGCAATTTTCATGGCTCTGATGAATCGTGTGTTCCACCCTCATCTAGATTATTCCATGGTAGTCTTCATGGATGACATCTTAGTGTACTCTCACACTTGAAACGTCCATGCCACCCATATTGAGATCATTTTGAGTACACTAAGTGAGCATCAAATATATGCTAAGCTCTCAATGTTCCGCATTTGGATGGACCAGATACACTTCCTGGGTCATATTATCTCAGAGGTAGGAGTCGCAGTAGACCTAGAGAAGGTGAGAGAAGTAGTTTCCTAGAAGAAACCTAAGAATGTGTTTAAGATACGGAGTTTCTTGGGGATGGCCGGTTACAACATGCGTTTTATACCAGACTTCTCCCGCTTAGGAGCTCCATTGACAGGTTTGACTAAGAAGGGTGGAAGTTCCTTTGGTCAGAAGCTTGTGCGACATCCTTTCAAAAGCTGAAAGGAAGGTTGAAATCATAATCAGTCCTGATACTTCCAAAGCAAGGGAATATCTATACAGTTTACTGTGATGCATCAGGTATTGGGCTGGGAGCAGTGTTGATGCGGGTCAATTGAGTTGTTGTATATGGGTCTTGGCAGTTATGGACCCATGAGAAGAATTACCTGATGCATGACCTCAAGTTGGCTGTAGTTGTTCATGTGTTGCGCTGTTGGAGACTTTATCTCTTGGGAGAGCATTTTGTGGTTTTCACTGACTACAAAATTCTCAAGTACATCTTTACTCAGTGTGTCCTGAATCTGAGACAGCCAAGGTGGGTCGAATACCTTCACTCCTTTGATTTTAAGATTGCCTATACACTTGGTAAGGGTAATGTAGTTGCTGATGCACTGAGCAGGAAGACTCAGATTCAGGCAGTTCATGAGGCCAGTGGTGAGTGGAAGCTTATGGCTTTGTTCTATGAGACACATTTAGAGGTGCACGATAGTCTGGGTAAAACCTATATTTCTTCCTTAGCTGTGACTTCTACCCTCCTAAAAAGAGTGAGGATGAGACTGATATCAGAATTAGAAGGCCTAGTTCTACGGGAGTCGGTGGCAAGTGAGGACCCTCCTCCTGGATGGATGATAGGAGATGATGAGGTACTTTGTTTCCATGGATGAGTACGGGTTCTAGGGGATATACATGAGGAGATGATGTGGGAGTTTCATGATTCATCTTGGGAAGATCATTCTGGAGTCACCATGATGTACCATGACTTGAGACGTCAGTATTGGTGGCCACATATAAAGAGAGAGGTAGCTGGTTTTGTTATTAGATGTTCCACCTGTCAGCAGGTGAAGGCAGAGCATCAGAGACCAACTAGACTATTACATCAGTTTCCCATTCCATAGTGGAAATGGGATGATGTTGCGATGTATTTCGTGACCGGTTTACCAATGTCACCTCGATGCAATGATGTCATCTGGGTTGTTGTGGACAGACTCACGAAGGTGGCTCACTTTTTTCTGATCAAGGAGACCTTTGGTGTTGAAATGCTCGGGAAGTTGTATACCCAAGAGGTAGTATGCCCTCACGGGGTCCCTCGTTCTATCATTTCAGATAGGGATTCCCGTTTTACATCTCGTTTCTGGCAGAGTTTTTAGATGGCATAGGGTACACGGGTGCTTCTGAGCACATCTTACCACCCACAAACCGATGGCCAGTTAGAGTGTACTATTCAGGTGTTTGAGGACGTGCTATGTGCATGTGTCTGAGATTTTGGGGGCTCTTGGGAGAAGCACATACCCCTAGTTGAGTTTTCCTACAATAACAGTTTTCATACAACTATTCAGATGGAACCTTACGAGGCTTTTTGTGGTAGGCCATACTGATCACCCTTGTGCTGGTCAGAGGCAGGTGAGGCAGCTTTTCTGGGACCATGCCTTGTTTCAGAGACTTAAGAGTAGGTCTAGTTGATTTATAAGTAGATGGCTACTGCACAGCCTCATCAGAAATCTTATGTTGATCGCCACAGATAACCCTTGGAGTTTGTGGTCAGGGATTTGGTTTTCATGCGTGTTTCACCAAGGTTGGGACACAGGCGGATCAGAAGATAGGGTAAACATTCACCGAGGTATGTGGGGCCATTTGGGATTCTAGAGAGAGTTGGTTTGGTTGCCTATCAGTTATAGTTACCACAGAGATATCAGGCCTTGCACACCGTCTTCCATGTATCTCAGCTGTGCTGTTATCATTCAGACCTGTCTCACGTCTTTCAACCCAAAAAGGTGGAGCTTCATATCAATGCATCTTTTGAGGAGCATCCAATTTGTATCGTAGATAGGTGCGCGAAGGTTCTCTGAGGCCAGTCAGTTCCTCTCATACGGGTGCTATGGCAGCATGGACGAATGCAAGATAAAACCTAGGAGCGGGAGACCGACGTGCGTACTCAGTTTCCATAGTTATTCTAAGCATTGTCTTTTCTACCCTTGGAAGGTAAATTCAAGGATTAATTTCTTTAAGGAGAGAAGTTTGTAATAATCCGGATCTTATTTTTTAGGTACAGGTCTCTTCTGTTCCCTTTTCCTTAATTTTTTTGGAGAAAATAAGGAAAATGGGGAAAATCCCAAAAAAAAATTGCGACCACACGCCGTGTACTTTTCTATAGGTCGTGTACTTTGGCCGTGTGGGACGGGTACACATGGTGTGTAGGCCTGTCTGCAGTAAAGGGTGTAAAAACTAACTAAACTCATTGTATGGGTATTTACACTTCGCGTCTTCAATCGGTAGGTGAATAGTAAGGCAGTGGAGGTAGCTGCCAGCAGAGCGACAGTACACACCATGTAATCGGGAATACACGTCGTGTACTCATGTCGAAAAGTGAACAGTGTCGTGGTGGAAAGAAGCCTCCAGAGGAATAGTTAAAAAAATGATAAGTACATGTCGTGTAGTTTTTTGTCTCTTAAAAAGGATAGTAGCCTCCCCATTTGGAAGATGAGGCTTTGGGATCATTCTGGTGCTGGGAGAGGAGGCCGGAGCTTTAGAGATCTCCCAACCGCACACTAAGAATCTAAATTCTTCTCTGACAATTTCGATTGAACCGTGCGGGTGAGTTCTTCTATCTCCTTGTTTTTTTCTTACCCATTCTTTGCCGAGGGAGAGTTATTTAAATTTTAATGGGAATTATATTATCCCAGATCTATGTTGTTCTGGGACGATTTGGGAGGTGACATTCACGTATACCGATCAGAGATGATCAAGGTAGGTGGTCTGGTGTTTTAATTATAACTGTTGTGTGTTTTGTCTACCATTGTGATATGTGCCCATGTTGGGGGTGCCATATGGGTGAGGCCTTGTGTAATTAAATACCTATAATTGCATAGGTATTTTAATGAATAGGTATAACTGTTGTTTGGGATCACTGCTTGGATCCAGGACCACCCTGGGGGTGCGTTCCTCTATTTAGTCCTTTGGCTAGGATACCCGAGGGTATGCCATGATTATATATTGTATTGATTTTCCTTGAGAGTAATTGTATATAAATTGTGTGTTTATGATTTGGGCTTGACCCGGTTACTTGCGCTTGAGGGCAGTTTTCTTTTTATCTTGAGGTTATTGTTTGTTTAGACTGAGGGAAAGTTACTGCTTAGCCTGAGGGAAATGTTCTATTTCTCACATGAGGGAAACACTTCTTATGCCTGAGGGTAGTGAATTCTATTCTTGAGGGAAATATCTTGTATGCCTAAGGGCAGTGAATTCTATGCCTAAGGGAAATATCTTGTACACTTGTGGGTAATATTCGATAGCATGAGGACAAGCCTAAGGGCGTGGTTATATTATATTAGCCTGAGGGAAAGGTTCTGATTGGCCTGCGGGCTTGGTTCTGAGGAGCATAGAATATTATTAAATTGAATTGTTAAATGAATATTAAAATGTAAATTTATCTGGTAAGGTTAGTTTCTTTTGAGTACTGCTTAGTTTATTGCATTTACTACTGCACACTACTGTTTCACATTTTCACTGATAGTTGGGCATGGGCCTTGGGTGGGTTCCTACTAGGATTTATTTCTCACACGCTGTTTGGGTCATTTCTTCAGCCCAAACAGACTATATTATTGCATGTGTCAATAGGGGAAAGGGTCCTTATACAGGTACATGATTGTAGTAGAGGATTAGGAGAGCATGGGACCGAGCTCTAGCTTGCGATGCTACTGTGTTTTGTTTACTCTACTTTGTTTTTTCGGTTGTACCATGTACTTGAGTTGTATTGTATTGTATTACAGTTTATCCTGTTCTGGATGCTTTCATAGAAGTAGTGACGTGCTGAATCTTTATATATATGAATGGTGGTTGTCTTTTACTTCAGTTACCTATTTCATTTGTATACTATCTACTACTTCTGCTATTGCATGTTATTTATATTTTCCATTGTGCTATACTTTGACAAATGAGGGCATTGTTTCCCCACAATCAGACCTAGGCCCTCGCTACTGGTTAGTATCCTCTGGCATTTGGGGAAATTCACTTGAGGACATGTGACCAACCTGTTTCAGGGCACCCATCTAGTGGCACCCAGATCCGAGACGTTACAATTTAATTAAGGTTCCCAAATTTTCAAACCCTCAAATCCTATTAGAGTTTAATTTACCCACAAATGATAAATGAATTAAATCCTAATCTAACTCTAGAACGTGAAATCATAGAACTCTTCATTGATTGTCATTCCAAAGATAGATAATAGTTAATTTTTAATTAGTACTAATATATACATTCAAAATTATAGTAAACCGATTTTAGGGGTTATATTTTAACTTTAATAATAGTCACTCATTCTTTGGTATGAAGGATTTAATTCACACTCTTATGGTTCATGCATGCGTATAATCACATGTAAAATAATCTTCTCTAGGGATTATATTTTTAAATTAAAAACTCAATACCTATATCATGTCAATATGAATTATATTAATATCCTTGATTCAAAAAAAATAAGAATTTTAGTATTTGATCAATTAATAAGAATGAATATTCTTTCTTGGGGAGTAGTAACTATAGAAAAGAATTTCATATACAATAGTATAGAAAGAGTAAAAACCAATCACATTTATGCTCTTTAGTTCCAACCCAATGAATTTAATAAAATAATTTAATAATTTAATAAAAATAATAAATAAAAAACAAATTGTAATTTTTTAATGTAACAAAAAATAAAAAAAGATTAAGAAGAAGAAGGCATCGTATAATAGTTCTATGCTTAAAGATATGTCCCTATTTAAAATAATTTATAAATGGATTGAAAAAAAATTCTAAATACACCCAATATTGTAATACATGTCCAAAATATTCGAAATCTGAAAAATACACATTTATATATTGGAGGGAAGGATAAGGTTAAAAGTGGTTATAAGTGTTAAATAAAAAAATTGACCACGTGATTTATTCCAAATTTAAAAAACTTGTTGACCTCCAAAAAAATGAATCAACTATCCTTTAAGAAATTTTATTTTGTTTGAAATTAATAATATATATACTATCCTAATTTGAGTCCAATATAAGTGTTGCTAAAGAAGTGATGACCGAAACGGTGAAGTGGATTTCAAGTTAATTATTCCATACCAAATTTTTTTCACCAGCCACTTTATAAAATAAGATGTATGATCCAAAAATTGTGGTTGAAATGAAATTTCTATCCAATTGATGAAAAAAATCACGAGTCTTCATGTCCGATTTACCCACATTAAAATCATTATGTACCAAATAAAATATTGAACATTAAAGGGTTAAAATATAATTCCATATAATATTTTCAAAATTCATGATCTAATCCTATAATATCCATAAATAACAAAAATAGAAAAATGTGGGGAAAATATATCATTTATTATCAATAAAATATTCAGTAAATTTTTTTTTATGAACTCCCCAAACATATACTTTTACCCTCAGGGGAAAATTCATTTGTTATTTATTCCTAAAACTTTTGGTAAGATATGAATGGTAACATTTAATAATTCATGATAGAAATATTATAATATAAGGAATCAAATCAGGAATTCAATATCAATAAATTTTAAATTATTGTCACATAAATTGTATAAAAAATATATTTTTATTTATAAAACTAATCAAAGTGATAAAATTTTTGATTCCACTCTGCTAACATTTCTCCATGATTTTGTGTGTCAAAAATTCAAACCTTATCAATCCATCCCATATTTAATATCTCCATGTCATGTAAAACTTTCTTATTACCTCATTCTATTCCACTAAAACTGATTTTCATCCTTCATAGTCAATTTTCATATCCCAGTCAATTATAAATTCCTAAAAGTCAAACCTTAGTCTCCCAACTTATATATACCCATAATATGTACATTTTTTCACTCCCCACTATATTATAATTATCTAATGTTAATTTTTATGGATTTTATTTTTGTGGGGTGCAAAAAAATTTACAAATCAGGTATACATGCATAGGTCAATTTGGTATAATAATGAAATTGATTGAAAGGAAAATGAATATATTAAAAAACATAGTAATAAGTTGAATAAAATAGCTCCACTTGATTATTACATCAATTTAATTGGATAAAGTTTGTAAGTAAAGGTTGTGTATGAGGTTTTTTGGAGAAATTAGATTACATAATTTATGAGAAACAAATATCAAAATAAATAGTATAAAAATATTAACGCTTTTATAATAATACAACTGATCATATAACCTAAAATTCTATTTAAAAACATTAATGAATTAATATTTATCATTCTTATCATGTCGTTGATGATATTGGAAATAAATAAACATGAATTCTCTCTGAGTTCGACATAAAAATTAGCATGTTATGTGATTCTTATTTTTATTCTTTTTTTGTTTTTTTTATTTTTTTAATAACACAATTCACACAAATAAAAAGTATTAAAGAATATTCATAAAATTATATTCCCTTTCCCACATTTAAAATGATACATTGTAATAAATGTGACCCTATGTAATGATATACTAACAAGAAATTTAAATTTCAAAATTTGAAAAATAAAATAAAAATGAGAGGGTTACAAACTGACAGATGCCCTCAAGTGATAATAGGGTCATGAGTGTGATTTCATTAATTCCTTATATGGGAATTCCTTGAAATTATTACATAATCCACTACCAATTAAATATAAATATCTTTATTGTGGCATCTTGTGTTAGCTTCACTATAAAATAAGGAATGAAAATAGATAAAACATATTATCCTTACTATCTAAAATTAAACTTATTGGGAATCAACATTAGTTTTAAATAGTAAAGATGAAATTTTCCCACTCATGAAACTCCCTCTTTAAGATAATCATATAATTTTTATATTTTTAGTTATATTTTCAAATCATTGATTTCTCTTATGACTTTAGTATTAACTCCATGATCTCTCATAATTTAAACTTCTTTTGATATCCTATGTAGGTTAAATCCATGTTTCATTTCATTATTTCCCAAAATTTTCAATGTTCGACATATATGTGGAGAGTTAATAGCTTCCCATAGATAATATGATTAGGGGAAATCTAATTTGAGTCTTGTATGATGTCATATAATACCAAATAAAATTATCCAACATCTTACTCCAATCATTTCTTTTCATTTTCATAGTTCTCTATAATATCTTCTATAACTATCAATTTAAAACATTAGGATAGCCATTTTATTGTGGGAATAAAGGATTCTATATTATGTGTGTCATCCAATACTTATAAAGGTGGGAATCCAAATTCTTTATTTAGAAATGTGACCCTTGGTCACTGATGATCACTATAGGTATCCCAATACTTTAAAAAAAATATTATCCCTGAACAAATCATCTAAAACATGAGAAGAATAAGTCTGGCTAGCATTCACCTCCTCCTATTTACTAAAATAGCCAACCAAAACCATAATATAAAATAAACCAAATGAGATTAGAAAATTTAACATAAAATAAACAGTCTACACATAAAAAAATATCACAATATATTATGGGTTTTTTATTAATCTCATATCTATATGAAATGTTCCATTTATGTTAGAAATGTTACTGTGACTTATGAAACACATGTACATCATGGAATAAGCTAGGAAAATATGATATAGAGTTCAAAAAATTTCAAGATATCCTTTTTCTACAAATTTTTTACAAAAATAAATTATATAAGTGAAATGAACAATTCATTCAAACTTATTATCAATAACACACATCTTAATAACATGGTCACAACACATGCACCAAAGGATCATCAAAAACATAATACCTAGACTCACACTTAAATTTTTCAACATGAAGTTACTTTAGATTAATTAGTTTTTCATTAGTGAAATTATAGTTTAATAAATATTTATATAAACATGAATAACTAAGAGTGTATAATGATTCTCATCCAGTAATTTAATCATAATTGGTACCTAGTCCATTGCATCGTCCACTAGAGTGTTAGTAATTCTACTCTTATGGAATATGACTATGTTTTATAATCCCCCTTTTTCCTCTATCTCAATGTTTAACTCTTGAGGTAAGACCATCCAATGGATATGTTTGGGATTTTCATCTAGCTTATCCAAGTTATACCTCATTGATACATGGTCTGAAAAAACAATTACATTAAGGCCAATAAATTAGAGTGGAATTTATCATAATAATTTATTAAATAAAGAAACAGATTATCCATTATTTTTTTGGTATTTTGGTTTGAGTATAATTTGTTCAATAATTGGGTTATTACATATGGATACCACTCTACCCTCTATGATAAGGCCACTTAAATTGTTATCTTAGAAGCGTCACACATAAGCTCTAATCAAATCTCCCATTAGGGGGGTCGTATGATCATTGGAGTGAATAGATTTCTATTCTAACCATAAAATGATATCCTGTATGAATCATTAAAATTGATGTCAGTATATTTTTTATGAGATCAAGATAATGGTAGACCAATATTATATTTGATGAAATGATGATAAAAAATTGAATGATAAAGAAATGATCAAAAATCATGGACATAAAACTAATGGAAAAATAGCCTATACCAACAGTTTGGTAAGCTTTTGGGTGATCTAGTGTGGGGATAGACCTATCCCAATGGTTTGAAATCCATTGGGATAGGTAAATCTAAAAACAAGATTCATCAGAGGTTTGAACTCACAACCTACACATTATATATCAAAGAAATTACCAATATCCTACAGTTACCTTTGTGAATATATTTGGATATATATATATATATATATATATATATATGTAATTCATATATTGATTAATTTGATGATATTCCATAAATGAATTCATAAAAAATAAGGGTGTTTATCCTAATGATTTTGAGAACTGTTGGGATAGGAACCCTTGAAAAAAATGTCTATCCCAATGTTTTTTTAAAACCATTCGGATAGCCTTACCATATCCAAAAAATTTCCCAAAACCATTGGGATATGATTTCTCAAATTGGTATGTCGCAATGGTTTTGGAATTCAGTTGGGATAGCCATACACTTTCCCAATGGTTTTATAAAACTGTTGGGAAATGTGTTCTCAAACTGGTCTATACCAACGGTTTTAAAAAACTATTAGGATATCCATAACCTTTACTAAGGGTTTTCCAAAACTATTGGTAAAAGTTGTGTTAATGTGGTCTATCTCAATTGTTTTGAAAAACTGTTGGGAAAGAGGACCTATACCAATGGTTTTTACAAACTGTTGGTATAGGTGTGTTGGTATAGGTAGGATTTCTAGTATTGTAAGTAATATATGGAAGGAATAAATAATGTATAACATAGATAAATCAACCAAAATCAAATTCTACTACACCAACTGACCAAGGAAAATTCTCTTTACTTCTATAAAATTGAATTTTTCACAATTTATAAACTAATTTTACTCAATATATCTAATGGGGTTATTTCTCCATTTTGGATATCTACCTTGTTTATCCCCATCCTCCAAAATAATCATATGCATGAAGATAGAGTGCCTAATACATAGTGTGTCTGTTAAGGTACACCAAATATCTCTAATATTCTAAATTAGTTGATTTAAAATATTTTTTTAGTGTTTAAAAAGGATATTATTATAATAAATTAGCAGGATTTTTTTATCATTCAATAAGTATGAAAATTTTAAATTTTGGTTCAATGGCATGTGGTCTAGTTTTAGTGGGTGTTGTATTGAAGGAATTTTCATGATAACTACAATTTGGGTACAATGTATATCATCCCTATATATGAATAATGAATAAAATCCCTCTAAAAATGAACAGATATGTTATAATAAAGAAATATAGTTTTATAATAAAAATAAAAGTCCATAATAGAATCAGAACTGAGAGTGGTATGACTATAAGAAGTAGGTGTTGAATTTTTTTGAGACCTAAATCTAGACCCCATACCCAAAATATATTTATGAGTAGAATGGATCATATTTAAAAATTATTTAAAAACATTTTTTGGAAAATAATTTGTAGATATATTAGAATGGGGTATAATGGGAGTAGTATGGTCTTATAAGGGACACTTTATGGAGCCCAAAATATAAAATATTAAAATATTATCCCTTGAATCCTTATAAAGTGTAGCCTTATGAAAATTTATTATTTTTGTGTCATTTTTTCAAAATTTCCTTCAAATATTTATTGTATATTGAGAAATTACATGATCATACTCCATATTCCAAACATATAAATCAATGGGAAAGATAATATATCTCAGTCGCACAAGAACATACACAAGTACTCCTACTGGGTTTTTCATGGCCCTATTTTCTAATTTCACCACCACCATAATTTTCTTCAACCCACTAACTTGATTAGAAGATAAAATGGAGTGATCCATGAAATTAATGGAGGAACCTAAATCATATAAAGATTAAGATAAATGTAAATCAATTATATTACATGGTATGGTGAGAGTCCTTAGGTCCTTTCACATTATAATAATTTCTAGGGTGGGTGTGATTAGTGAAAATATATTCATCTAAAGGTTGATATACTAATTTCACTTTATCTATAATATATTTTGGTGTAGTTCATTCAAGAACATTACATAGTGTATATTTTTTAATAATTAATCTAGTTGAGGGAAGTATATCACAACAAACTTAAATGTATTCAAAATATCATTTCGTATCACCCCTTAATACAAATTCAGGGATCGAAAAAAAAATATTTTCAAATGAAATGGGTTTATATATAAAATCATAAATCCTTTTATTACATTTGTCTTAGTCATTTGGATTCTCATCTATAGTTATTGAATGAGGATTCTCTATAACCTAATAGAACTTTAGTAGACAAAATATAAAAAAATTCTTTGATATTTTATTCCAACTTATTAGTGTGATGGATATAATATTTCCCCTTTTATTTAGAATAGGTTGGGAAGGTGTATTTTCTTAACATCTCATGGATGGTGGTGGAAATATGTCACATTTTTACCTTCAACTCCAACAAATCATACATTGACTCTCTAACTCATTATAATAATTGAAAAAATGATTTAAAATGTCATCAATGTTACAATATTACTTTTGATATGAATTCCTATGTTTTTCTTAAAAAAACTATTGTTAGGATTGCAATCTATTTTGGTTATGTTGAAATCCTTGATGGTAAAGTAGATGCAGTTGGATGATTTATTGAAATTGGATCCCTTTTTATCATCTTGAATGAAACATTAACTCTCAAAAATATTTCAATCCTTGGTTATATATTATTGTGAAGGAATCATACATATTTAGAGGGGGGCTTGTTATTATTATTGTAGAAATGGTCTCATATAGAATTAGCAACACAAACCTTTTTCTCTTGTAATTATGGGAATCCATTTATATGGTGGTCTATTTAAGGAACAATTCTACCAACCCACACATGAGTGTGTTGTGATGTCTTTCAAGACATGGAATCCATACTACCATATTGGTCAATTCAACCAACATAATATCAATTCACTGTTTTTCAAGATAAGGACTTATCTAATGTACCCCATATAGATAGTGTACTTCAATCACTGAATTGATGATAGTTTTTATACATATTTTTTATTTTTTGACACCTACTTGGTTACGTTATATTTTTTTTTAAAGAGTTAAGAACTCAAAAAATTATGATTTTTTAGAAAATATTGGATATTTTTAGATACACATGATTTTTTTTGCATTTTTTGGAAATGTGGTCAAGGTGGTGCTGGGAAATTTGTTGATAGATAGAGAATGGATGATATTTATGATAGTTTTTTGAAAAATAATCATGGGGGACAAAGGGTTGTATTGGATCCTAGAAGGAGGATAATGTGATCATATATATGAAACTGGCTACGTGTATCCAACAAAATGTTCATGTAATTATCCATAAAGGATATATTCCACGAGAATGTGATTTGTAATAATGTCTAAAAGTTATTCATTATGAGAATAATTTTAAAAAATTTACCTATGTACCCACATATGTGATTTCCAACATATGAGACATTGGCAGAGAAGAACATATGAAAAATTGTCTTTGTTGAGGTCTTGCATAATAGGATTCAGGTAAGGAAAGTAAATTCAATAAACTCATTTTCCCAACATAACTAAATATGACTATATGAGGGAGTTAATATACCCAAATCTAGAACTGTAAGTGATTTGTATCCACATATTTGAATTTTTCTATGTAAGGGAATTTTGAGACCCATATAAGTTATTTCAGAAATGCAATCGAATTTTCCTACACATGGGTATTCATATAGGTAAATTTATGTGAAATTTTATAATTACATGGTGGAATAGGGTATTTTCTCTGTGTTTTTTTAGGAATGTTAACCAATAGTGAATAACATTAGGTGATATCGAAGTTATTCAAGAATTATTTTAGCATCATAAAAATTCAAAATGGAGATATCATATAAAATGATAATAAAGAAAGAATTTTTGGGTGATTTGTAGTGAAATATTCTGGTTGTGATAGAGATTTTCATAATAAAATGATGGATTCAACAACCACCAAGAATGTAAGATCATAGATCATGGAATATTGAGATTTTCTACACAATATCTCAATAATAAAGGGAGATAGGGATGTGGAGGTGTTTTCAAAAAACTATAGGGACCCTGACCCTAGTACCTCAAAGATGGTGTCTGCTTTATTGTTTTGGAATAAAAAATAAGTAACCACGTCCATAAGTACTGAATAGTTTAGTAGTATTAGTAAACTATATACATACCTGATTCCCATATTACATTTGAAAACAAATATTACAACATTATTTTTATCAAGAATAATGTTATTCCATCTAGCATATCCTTGCATATCAATCACTGTAAACATTATTGATTTGTAGGAAAGAAAACAAAATCATGGTGAAGAAAAATTCTTAGTAAGGGTTAATAATAGTAGAAGCTATCATGAACCAATAAATAATAATCAATCTTTCAAGGTAAATAACTGAACACACATCCCATCTAATCAATAACTTCGAAATCATAATTAGATAAGGCTTTGGAAATATGCAAGGTAAATAACTAAAAACATAATTCATTTAATAAATAATATAATAATGAAATGAATCTAGAAATAATATCATTACAAAAAACTATGGATTATAAAATAATTCATAATCAATATGTAAAGGTAAATAACTGAAAAAACATGAAATTTTATTAGTAAACATATAATGAAAGGAATCCAAATATAATATCATTGTGAAAATATTATTTTTAATAATAATTTTATTATTAATGAATGAATTTACTACTTATTGTATTTCATGATCTTAAGTATCATGATACCTCTACCATCAATACCGTTCACAAGACAGTTTAAAACTATAGGTAGAAAACTATTTATTGTTATCTTGTTGAATCACCTCATTTTACTATCAATGAATCAAGGGGATATACAATTTTAGGCCTCACCCATCATTTAATTTCCAAACTAATCCTCATATATTGAATAATAAATTTAATTCTTGAACAATCACTGTTATCATCAAATATCCATATTATGTAAAGAATAAGTATTTATAAATTTTTCCCATATAAGAAAATAACAATCAATATACAACATTTTTTGTTTAAATGAAATATGTTTTAAAAAATAAACACATCTATGATAATTAATATGGATATTTACGGAAAATTATTTTTCATGGGAATTTCAATATTTCAAGGGAAATTTAATTACTACAAAAAATAAATCTAGTAAGTGAATGTCAATACATTTCTTGGTAAAAATGATCAAAAAACATCCATAGAATTAATTTTTATGGTATCAAAACTACATATCCCTAGTGGAGTATAAGAAAAATAAAGTGTTTTTGTCATTAATAAATAGGAATACCATAAAAAGACCATTAAAATTTATTAAGGAAAATATATTGTAATATCACGGTTTTTTTAAGGTATGGATCCTTTTATTTTTAGTCTAGTTCCCAAATTTTATTATTTTATGAGTACATTGTGGGGTCCCATAGGAAACCAGGGTGTTCGAGGCTTGTATAGAGCCTGGAGCCATAGATTTTGGAGAAGGAATATTGGATTCATGTTTATTGGAAACCATAAAGACTAGTGTGCACAATTTGAGTAAATTGTGTGGGTTTTTTAGTGTATAATAAAGGGGAATATGGTTTTTCCAAATCATGTGACTATATCAAAATTCCCATGCATGTGTTTTAGTATTTTTAATAGAAGAAAAATAAATCTTCAGTGCATGTTTGGTCTACAAATATACAATGACTATTTAAGGGGTCTTGAGAAAATGATGGTGTCATCAACCAACCTGGGTCAACCCCAAACTAGTCACTCAAGATAATTTTTAACAAGGACCGAGAGGCATTCCTGATCCCCCTAGGCTAGAAAATTGTTTTGAGGCATCAACATAGAAATTGAGTGAACAATTTCACCCAATAATAAATAAATGAAACAGTAGAAATAAACAGAGCATCATGATATATAATAATATTCAAACTAAATATCTTTTGTTCAAAATTTGAAAATGAAACAAATTGGGTAACAAAATCTAAACTGATCCTAATGGAAAAAAATTCTCCATGTGATCCTGAAGGTCACTCTCCATTTCCAAAACCAACCATCGATTATAGTGATCAAAACCAATATTAAACATGTACCAAGAGATAAAAAAAGAACGAACTATTGGCGTGGGTATTAAAGCTCTGTGGGTGTGCCCAAAAAAATCTACTCCCAATACACTTCATTTAAATAAAAGAAAAACGACTTTATGTTTGAGATACAATATATAAAAGTAATATTTTCCACACTTTTACACTTTAAAACAAAACATCGTCTATAGCTCTTTTTTTCCATTCCAAATCAAATTTTTTTCTGAAGAAATCAACATTGACATATTCAATGGGAAATGTGATGCCTTTATTTGAAAATAAGAACAACAAAGTATATAATAGTTCCAAAACCATTTTTTCCATAAATCATTGAATGCCATCCCTTGATATTCTAAATAAATACACCTCACATGATACCACCACAATAATCACATAATAATGGAAATGGAAATAAAGAGATAAGATTAAGAAACCAACATTTAATCTCAATCATCAATTATATACAACTAAGTGGGAAGGGACATGGGAAATCCTATGATCTTAGGGGAATAATTAGAATATACTGTACATCGGAACAGATATCAAAGGTATACCTCACCCGATGAAATCCAATTTTCCAACATACTCGATCACACCTTATCTTTTCCTACTTAGGGAATCTATCACATAATTATAAAACAAAATAAACCAATTACTTTTTATAGGCCACTAAAAAGAGTGTAATACTAACTAGTGCATCCACTTTCAATTGAAAATCAACTAGCTTTGCAAGTATCCCATGTTCAGAGTATAGAGGGGGTGATCCAATCGATGTCAACCAGGAATCCAATCACATGTAAAAATATCATATATAAATAATTCTCACAATAGGAATCACCCTGAGCCACCCTAAGGGTCAATCTCTTGCCTAAAAACATATAGATATCAAAGCATTCCACTCCAAGGATCTCTTATCTTGATCAAAGTAAATGTATCATGCGGCTTCCATAGTGACGACATCCCACCCATTCAACATAAATCGATCATGAGGATTCCATAGTGAGGACATCCCAACTATTCAATATAAACAAAGAAATATAGTTATCCAAGGTGAGTTTTCACAACTATACTTTTTACCAATTTCTTAAATTTCCAAACGTCCCTCAATCACCATTCACAAACCATCATTTCTCAAAGAACCAAATCCACCTTTCTAAAAAGGTGAAAAAAACATTTTCCATTTCACAACCATTTTAGAAAAAATCTATTAAGGAACACATGCCACATTTGAAAACCAAATACACTTTCATAGAAATGCCAAATGGACCACACCCCATCATCACATGCTAATCCATTTTCCAAACGATGAAACATCCACTGCTTTCAAATCCAAACCATTTAGAAAACCAATTTAAGAAAACCAAAATATCTTTACAAATTCCAAAAATTCATTTACAAGACAATCCATACTTTAAATATCATAAATAACTCACAAAAACCAACTAGTCATTTTTTTTAAACACTTGGTATGAAACATTTAAAAAACTATGATATTTATCACAAAACAAGGAATAAATCACCACTTTTCACACTACAAATTATTCTAAAGTTCATGCATCACTAATTAATATATAATTATGGTGTGAAAAGAAGTAAAACAATTATTATTAAATAGAAAGTCAAGTGAAAAGGGAACCCTACCTCCAATCCATTGAGCTTTAACACTGCCAAACCAAAACCACTTTACAAAGGTTCCATGAGGCTAGAACAATAAATTGTAACCCTAAGTAGACAATCCCACCAATATAAACCTATGGAAACATGAAACCAAGGTCCATAAGAACAAGGAAGAAGAATAACTAAAGATAAAATGGATGAAGGGGGGAAGATTCATGGAGAGAAATGGAGGATTCCCCTATGGGATTCATGAACCAGGAGAGGATAAAATGGGTCATTTTGGAGTTAAAACCCCAAGAGGGTGGAAGATTCATTTCATATTTTTAATGACTTGGTCATAATGCAAGGTTTGGAAGCATGGTTTACCAAACTGTGCACCAACCATGTTCCCCCCATATCACAAAAAGGTAAAATACATAGTGTATCCCATGGTAGGGTAACCCATGTGCCAACCGTTAGAAATGTTTTTTCCAAAATATAGAGCCTATATGCATGCTTTCCACACATTTTGAAAAACTGTGTATAAGCCTTGTGATAATCCTCAAACACCAAACCTAAGAAACGGAGTATCTTGGGAATGGGTGTGTGGTTTCCCCTAACCATGCACCAACTATGTTCCACCTACATCTAAACTCAAAATCCCCACTTTTCACCAAAAACTCATGGAGGAACTAATGATTAAACATGGGTCCATAGACTGAACAAAGGATCACCTAAAAATTTAAAACCTATCACACCCAAAACAAGAGTGAAAATACAAAATCTAAAAGTTTAACTAGAACTATGGATGAAAATAAAAATTCATCTGTGCATATTCTAAACATCATTACACTTTCTATCCCTAAAAAGGTACAACATTTTCTAGATGATCGATCAAGGACAAAGGATTTACACAACCACATGGTCCATATAATCTAATCATTACCCCTCAACCACAACTAAAAAAACACATAACTCTTTCCTTAAATGAACCAATGATCCCAAACCACTTCCCAATAAATGAAATGAAAAATTGAGCTACAACTTATATAACCTTTGTTCAAACAAGACTGTTGGGCACATTCCAGAAGCCCATTTTTTACTCAAAGGAAAGACCCGGAACCGAATACTCTAAATGAAACTACGCATTTCCAAGCCAATATATGAAAATAATATGGATTAAGAAAATAGGGATATTGAATGGACTCCCCGCCATTTTAAATGAACTAGCACCAATTTCAAAAAAGAACCCCAATGATACCTGTAGTGGGTCCCCCTACTATTAAGAACCAAACGACTTAAAAAATCGAAAACTCCCACACCAACCAAACAACCCCCCTGCCCACCACAAGGAGGAAAACCATATAAACTTAAAATCTGAAACAAATGATGAACCAAACCATGATTCATCATCTTCAGATGAGAACAAACTAAAACAAAAACTAAATTACAAAGGCAAACTGCACAAGGAAAACCAATAAGAGGTATGCATCTAAGAAGGAACCAAAACTATAATTTCAAGAAAATGAGACTAACATTCCTACCCAAAAACATATAAAAACTTTCAAATTATAAGGATTTAAATTAAGAAATTAGGCCTCAATTCCCTTTCTAAAAAAAGGGGACCTTTCACGAGGAATATTTTACCAAAGATAAACATAAATTTTCCCCATTCTGGCATAAGGTAAAAAATATAGACTGTAGAATCCCAGGAAACCCTAAGAGGGGAGTGGTGAATTAGGGTGTTAACATTTTCTTTTAATGTGATGGATATTGTTCCCATTTTGGTAGGAACTCATTAAACATGTATGATGGATATGATCAACAATAAAACTTTCACATGCAAAGAGATAACACAACACTTTTACATGGTTCACCACTAATGTCTATTTTCAAGGATAATATGACAATAGTTTGTCAGTTATACCAAAATCCACTAATCTTTACTATATTTTGAATAAAAAACTTTAGTCACAGTCACTTTATTCTAGGAAGACCGCCTTTACAAGAATTTAGTGATAGCTCATTGTGTCCCACAGAACAATTCCATAAACTCCCCCTAGCTCACTGCCTTGGGAGAAGTCTTACTCAGTTTATCTACGTGAAGGTATCTTCTAAATTATTTCGTTGAAGTTTGTGTCTCTATCCAGCATGATACAATGCTTTCTTTGAAATCCTAAATTGATGCATTTGAAAGAACTATTCAAACAAACCAGATATCAAAATCTTGTTAGAAGCTTAACACTACACTTGCATGCAACACCTAATCTTTCATGAAAGATGTGGGATTTTTTACACAAGATGAATTTCACGCAACCCCTATTTTCTGAAAAACCCTTAGCTTTTGTGAAACAACACTAAAGGGTTCACTTGGCCTTTTTAAACTAAAGTAATAACTTGCATGAAAGATTAACTCTTTGAAATTATTTCATGTGATAATATTTCATGTGGAGGAGAAACATGATCTTTTTGGAAAATATATTATGTCTTGCATGTGGGTAGCCTCCTATTTATAGGCCTCGATGACCCTAAGTGCAATTTTTCAATGCGTTTTTGTCATTGTGCATAATATTCTTTCCAAGCCTGAAAACCCCTTTTGATGTTTCATTGGGAATGTAAGATTCTTCCGCACAACCTTGTATTTCACGCACATTAAAATCATGCACGCACATTTTTCCTTTTCCATATTTTGATGAACTGGTCTCAAAACATTCCTTGCGTGAAAGTTTCTAAACCACCTTAAATCTTGCGCACAACTCCCTTTGACTGGGAAATTATTCCACCATCAATAGTTTTTTTTCTTGAATTCTATGATTACTTTCATTGGAAACTTATTAATCTTCCAATGAGGATTCATAATAAACAAAAACCATACTCTCCTTACAACAAAGAATGGACCTAGTTCCAACAATATCTACCTTTGGTTTTGTTTCCAATCTATAGATAAATTCAATAGAGCACCATCTACTATCAAAACCTGATACACAATAGTCAACATATCCAATACTCTAAGTGTATGTGAGAAATTCTATGTTTATAAAACAATAGGGGAGGCTTGAATTGGGATCCTGTGTTTTTTAATGCTTCAAGATGTCCAATATATTCTCTTACTATGTCAAAGAAGCAGTACTTTCCCTAAATGGTTTCCTCCTAACAATGAATTTTGATCGTGATATAGAATCCAATCTCCTATAACCATAAAAACATTTCAGAATTCTTCTTTGTACCATTGAATTTATTCCTTCTCCCCCATTGGAAATAATCCCAAAGAATTATATTTATAAATTTTAGATATCATAAATAACTCACCCTAGATCATATCTCCCCCATAATCCTACATCACTTCTACAAAGAGATTAAAAATTGTTAATATAATTGGGGAGAGGGGAACCCTCATAACCTCATCATGTACTGGGAGGTGGTTGAACCCTAAGATTCAACGTATGCTTCTCAAACACCTGTGCTGATAATGGATTGGTCAGTATGCCGACCACTAGATCATCAGTTCCAACATGATCGATTTAAATCATTCCTTGTTCATACTTTTATTTTATAAAGTGATATATGATTTCAATGTGTTTTGTATGATAACACTAGACATGATTCTTCATACGATCAATTGTGATATTGTTATCATAGTGATTCACCACCAGATATTTCACTTCATCTTTTATACTTTCAAGGGTTGTTGATAGTACATTTAGTACTTCTTCTAGACAGTCAATTTTATCCTCAAGCTGATCAACAAATTTGGATAATTCTTCCACAACTTCTATCCACTTTTTTCATCTGTTTCTTTGATGCTCAATATTACCAAGAGCTTCCTTAAGTTGTAACATTAGATCAGCATCAGCACTCATCTTATGATATCTAGCTTTAGCTTTTGATGGTTTTGACTTCTCCACGGTATCAATCTTATATGATTGGTTTCCAGATTTAATCTTTGTTTCTTCTTCCTCAAATAATTAATTATCATCATCTTCTTCTTCATAGACAAACCTATTTTTTTGTAATTTCTTTCTTGATTTTAATTTTCTTTTTTAAGAAAACCTTTTATAAGGCTTCTATGAGCTTTCAGTTTCACCTTCATCAACATCAAACTTCCTTGAGCACTGATAAGAAATTTTCCCAACTCTACCACAACAAAAACATGCCAAGGGTAGCTTTCCTTCAAAACTACCTTTCCCTATTTTTAACTTCTAAGATAAGATGGAAAGTAATTCATCTTCCTCGTTATCTAGATTAACACTATCTCATGAAATATAAAGTTTTTTCATGTCTTTGAACACCATTTATTTTCTGACATATGTCATCACATCATCTGGCTTGACTCTCATTTCATAGGAGACAAGACTACATAGTAGATCATACAGATAATGCTTAGACAAGTTCCTTTCATCAAGGGATGAAAATGTAGGATTGTAGAGAGGTCGAATCCTTCTCAAAATATTTTTCATGATGTAGATGCCTTTGATCTTTTCACTAAGCCGTCTAATATCTCTTACAATATCAGTAATTCAGTTGAAGAAGAATTTTTCATTTTCATTAGGATGCATCTTTAGATCATAAAATCGGTTGTGGAAAACTTGGAGTTTTGCCTCCTTTACTTTACTATCTCCTTCATAAATATTTTTATGCTTTTCTTATGCATACTTTGCTGAAGTACAGTGCATGAACTTTAGATAGATCTGATTATAAGGTGTTGTAGTGAGAGAATTTTGTGCTTTGGTATCTGCATCATGCATCTTCTTGTTTGTATCAATCATAGGCAGCCCTGTTGGATTAGTGACTTGTATTACTTATGCTGTATAAAAAAGGACTTCCATTCCAAGATATCTTTCATGAGATATCATCATATTATTCCATATACGAATGTTTCTTCCATCAAAGATGGGTACTCCCCTAACATTCACTATATTCTCCATGGTAAAAAAGAAGGACATATTTAAAACCAGCAACATGTACTCTCTAATAGCACTTGTAGAACCACGGGACACCCTAAGAGGGGATGAGTGAATTAGGGTGTGAAATGTTTCTTTTAATTTCATGGATATTGTTCCCACATTGGTAGGAACCCATTAAACCTATATGATGAATATGACCAATCACTAAACATTCACATGAAAAGAGACGACACATCACTTTTACTTGGTTCACCACTAAAGAATACATCCAATTAGCATACACCGATAGTGTTTTGGTCATACAAAAATCAATTAATCTTCACTAGTTATGAAATACAAAATTTTGGTCAGATTCACTCTGTTCCAAGGACACTACCTTTATAAGAATTTAGGGATAGCTCATTGTGTCCCTCAGAACAATTTTTTCAACTCCCCCTAGATCACTACCTTGGGAGAAGTATTACATAGTTTATCAACTATAAGGTCTCTACAAGAAAAATAAATTGAATTCATTGCCTTTATCCAGCACAAGACAATGATTTCATTGAAATCCTAAATCGATGCACTTTAAAGCACTGATCAATCAATCTATATATCAAAATCATGTTAGAAGCTTGACACTAAACTTGCATGCAACACCTAATCTTGCACACAGAATTTAGTTTTTTTGCACAAGATGATGTTTATGCAACCCATATTTTTCATAAAACCCTTATTTAACACTCCAAGCTTCCATGTTATATTTCCCTTTGAATACTGCAATAGCTTGCGTTGTACGCAACTTGGAGTTTTAACGCACCACGACCAATCAAACTAGCCGTTATGAATAGTAATACCTACTTTTTGAAATTTTATAAATTTTTTTTTCAAAATGGACTTCACTTTTAGATTCTCAATATCAAAATTATCTTAGGGTGCATTTTTGGTATTTTTCTGAAAGCTTTCAATTTTTTGATGAATAGTGAAAAACAGTGTGTTATTGTTTAAAACGAAATTTTTATATAAATAATTAGTTATTTTATTTAAATTTATATTATATTAAAATAGATACATAATACCTATATATGTTAAATTTAATTTATTGGATTCATTTTATAATAATATTATATATATATATATATATATAATTTTATTGAACTTTTTACCGTCTTTTACCCGCCTTTTAGGCGCATTTGCAAATTTGCATAAAACCTAATTTTACTGCTTTTGTGAATTGAATTTAAAAAATCAGAAAGACACAATTGAAATTATTAAGTAAAATTTGGTTCAATAAGATGAAAATAATTTTTTGTAAATAGTAACTTTTGACTTTTATTTACCACGGTTAATAGTAAATAAGGTAATTAAAGGTAAAAATGATATTATAATTACCCAAAAACATGTCCTAATTATATTGGATAAGTTTATTTCAACCAAAATAAACCATAGAAATAAAATAGGATCATATTGATCCACTTGGATTAGATTATGACATTTTTTATTATTTTATTTAAAGAAGAATTAAAAGTGTTAAATTCAAAGTTTAATAATTAAACAATTTTTAATATAGGGTAATACATAATATAAATTCGACTATAAATATTCATTAGAAATATAAAAATATTTTATCCATAATGGTATTTTATTTATAATTTTTATACATTAAATAATTAAATGTATTTATGATACAATGATGATGCAGTAATTACCTTATTAATGAAAGATTAAAATAATTGATATTATAAATATCCAAATAAATGTAAATTGAGAATTATGATGAATTAAACTAATTTTATAGGTTAATATTACATGGTAGGGTTTATTAAATAAATTTTTTCGAAGTGATAAAGTTGTTATAACTTTCACAAAAACAATATACCAAATAGTGTCAAAATTGCCATAAATGAGTTTTTAAAACAAATACTATATTATTAATTGATATAATCTTCCTAAAAATATAAGGTTCATAAAAAGGACTTATATATGGTTATATATATTAATAATGAACCAATTATGGTTTCCCTAGCTTTTTATAGTATGTTTATTAACCATTTATTATAATAATACAATAATACATGGTAAAAGTTAAACTATTTAACTGAAAGTTAAATCTAAAAGACAAGGTTAATATAGTGATCTAATACTATCTAAAACCTATTGGTTTAGAGTTTTTCGACCCATCCACACCTTATCCTAGAAATAAATAATTTTTGAGCCATTATAAACCTAATATTATTGTATAATAAAACAATATTTCAAGCTTTCCCTTAAGTAACTCTCTCCTCTCTTATAAAATGGTACTTCCCCTTCTCTCAAAATCACACCTCCAAGGCCATTTTTATCGGCCAAAACATGCTCAAATATCCTCCCAACTACCCCCAAATCTACCTAGATTCCTTATATTGATCATAAAGCGAACCTAAGGACCCTTTTTTATCAACTCAAAAGGAAACACCTAAAGAAGAGGAAACAATTTCACCACCTCTTTCAAAGTTCTTTTCTTCTTCCACTTCCTCTATCTTTGTTGTTTCCATACCAAAATAATAAATATAGTACATTATACAAACTATGATATTATTGTAAATATGTTACAACCATATTCATTATTATATCCATCCTATGGATGAAAAGTCATCATACGTGCGTTCGTACGGCTTACCGTCTCCACATCATGGTGTAGTTTGTTATTCAAACACTTCATTATTTGGACAGGTATAATAATGAGTATAATTGATGTAAATAATAAATAAAACATGTTAAGTATTATTTATATATTATATAACATCATATTACATATTATTTCACTATAAATAAAATGATATTTTTGCTCATGCCTACGTACAGATTACCGTCTCCATGAACACGATGAAATTCATTCCCCATCATAAAAATTCTAAAATAATTCTCATTTTATGATTTAAAAAAAATTAGAAATTAATATCATTATTAATAGGAATAAAATACTTCCTTTCCATAACAAACATGGCTTATGTAACCAATCATATAAAGGAAAATGAATCAGTCAACACCCAAAATGATGATACTTCTGAAATATTATTAACAAAGAAATATTATAAGATCATATATGATATCATATTTATGTATGTGGATATTTTATAATTTAATAACAATTATAAACTCTTATACATGAGGTTAACGTACCCTCAATAATGTAAAAGTACAAGGTAAGGGTTAATTCTATAATCTCTTCATTATATGAGGTTGTTTATATGTGAGTATTTACTAAGACCTCTTTTTCATCCACATCCATGTTTCTTAAAAATTTATTTCAAAACAATATGACTATTTCATAGACTATGGGTTAAAGTCATTTATACTCTTGTTTGAATTTTTATGATATGTTTATAAAGCAATCATTCCTTCATTTCCCAAATAAGGTATTTTATGACCTTTTCGACAAAATTAAGGAAAGAATGTTTTTTAACATATATGGTGGGTGTGTCTATTTTCTTCCATTATAACACCTTCTAAGATTCCCTTACAATATTATAAGAATATTTTCAAAATAAACATTTTTTTAAAAAATTACAGGACTTTTAAATGATTTAAAAATAGAAAGAGATATTTCTCTCAAATACTTTTGATTTCATCTATGTCAACATCCATTGTAGGATTTTATGCTTGTTTGAAGTTGATTTATTATGATACCAACATCCATATTGTATTGAATGAGTTATGTTTGACTATGGATGTTCTATTTTTATACCATTCATGGTTAGTTGTTAGAATATTAACATTTAATATTCGTGTTTTAATACAAATTATTAGATTCTATTTCAACTCTTTTATATAAGGAATGCATTGGACATAGTAATTGATGGGTGGATCCTGCTATTTCTCTTCGATGCATCAGTAGGTCTCATGATCCAAACAACTGTCTTGGAATAAGGCCTTGGAAAAATATAATTTTTAGTCTTGAAATGAGTCCTTGACTATGTGATTATGATGTTCGGCATTATGAATTTCTTCATTATGAAATTAGATATTGATATTGCATGTGATTATTCAACTAGTAGAATATCCATGTGAATAAGTAAATGGAATTATTTGATTTATATTTTCCATATTATAATGAATTTTATGTTTAAAATCCTTTTGTTTTAGTCCTATAAATTTCCTTAAATGTTTATGCTTATTTATAAATGTTTCAGCTATATTATTATCCTTACTGAGAACCTAAGCTCACCCCTTTCTATGTTTTATTTTTTCTAGGATGAGAAGAAGTATATTATGACTACCCTACAGGGATATTCTAAGGTAGATGAATGTGTTAAAAGGATACACAATGTTTTTATTTTTAATTTCATAATGTAATTTAAAACTTATGTTTCTATATAGTACTTCCAAGTCTAATAAACTAGTCGGTATTTTAGGATTTGATCCCTTGTGATCATGATAATGTTATGTAATAATACACCGACTCTAGGAAACTAGTGTCTGGGAGTTATAGTTGGTGTCAGAGGATGTTTAGCACAAACCATGGAAGCTAAATTTAGAAAAACTATGATTAGAGAACATTACCCTAAGATAGACTTTGAGGATTAGTATAGAAAAAGTTCCATGAATTTTGGTAATGTAGATATTTTGTGTATTTTTCAAGAAATAAATCCCTATCTAGATACGATCAGGTAGAGACCGATCTCTCATAGATGTACCTAGGAGTAAAAACTCTGATAAGAATTTTCGGGCTTGACCTGGGGTATCCTGGTACATGACAACGGGCCTTCCTGCACTCTTTTTTATAACACTCTCAGGGGATATGCTTAGGTTAATTCACATTTTCTTTAAAACCCATTATGAAAGATCTATGGGTATATAACTCTTTAAAGAAAACATTTTTATGATTATGGATTATATCCATAAACTATTAAATTTATGTTAAGTATTTTACAAGTTTAGAATTATGTATTGTGATTCATAAACTAATCTAGTGTATTCCATTGTTTAGAAATGGATCCTAATGGAAGGAATGGGAACTGTATCAACGAACATAATCCATGTAGGCACTTCCCTCTTACTCAAGATAATTATAGTGGAACAAGTGATTCAACTGGTTTTGAACAACTTATAACAATATAGGTACATCTCACTTAGGTTATGAATAATAACCTTACTCATATGGAGCACCCTGATCCCCAACGTGGAGGATCAATGATAGACCGCATCATGAGGAAACTGCCACCAACATTCAATGGGACTACAAATACATTTGTAGTTGACTAATAGATAAGTTCTTTAAGGAAAATATTTCATGCTTTGGGGTGTGGTGAAAGGTAAAATGTTTTCATGGTAGCTTATCGTCTCATGGTAGATGCAGATCAATGGTGGTCATTAATTCAAAAAGCATGAGTTTGAATAAGTATAAAATTTGGAATGTATGGAGTTTAAAGAGCTTTTCATAGAAAAATACATTCCTCATGACCATCGAGCGGATATTGAAAGACAATTTCTGAGTGTGAGGAAAAAGGAGGATGAGACAATTGAAAAGTATGATGATAACTTTACAAGGTTAGCAAGGCATGAAGAAGATTATATACGTAAACCATGGAGTAAGATTGATAAATTCTTTGATGGGTTAAAACCATTTCTCTGTTGGGAATTAATCTCATAATCCCTCTAATCGTACAAAGATATTGTCTCATGTGCTATCAAAACATAAAATGAATTCTCTAAGTCTTACGACTTTAAAGAAAAGTTGGAGAATTAGAGATCTGTTGAACACTCTTGAAATGGAAATAAAGGGAAGAAGAGAAAAGTTGAATTTCCATCCTACAATAAATGTGGGAAGAAATGTCCTGGTACTTTATTGAAGAGAATGGGAGTTTGTTACAGGTGTGGTGAAAAATGGATCCAAGCCGCGATTGAAAGGGAATGAAAGAGGTTGTGAATATTGAAGGATATAATTGTATAGAAATGGGGAATTATGAAAATAAATGTCCTAAGAGTGAAGAAATCTTACCGTAAAAAGGACAAGGGAGCAAGGACAAGCTTATGCATTCACTATTGCTGAGGTTGAAGCTTCAAAAGATGTGGTGGAAGGTAATTTAATGGTTTCCTCAAGTTCATCCAATTATTTATTTGATTCTATATCATTGTATTATTTCATATCATCCCAGTTTTCTACCAAAATTAGATATTTCCAATTTGATTTATCAAGGGAGTTTTCAGTCAAAACTCCCAAGGAAAGTATCATTGCAACAATGTTTTATGAATCAGTTACCATTAGGGAATATAGATTTTCTTTATCTACTGATCTCATCATCATACCCATGATTAAATTTTATATTATCCTCAGTATGGATTGGAATTTGAATCATGTTGTGAAAATTTATTGTAATAAGAAAGAGGTTACAATTTTTGATGATGATAAAGAGTACCTTATCTTTAGAGAAAAAACATCACCATCAGATTGTTATCTAGATCTACCCCAAGTAGCTCATCTAAATTCAATTATTGGGGAGGATGAGAATGAAATAACTATGGGTGAAAAAAATTATGTTCTAATAGATGACATACCTATTGTACAAGAATATGTTGCTGTGTTTCAGGAGGATTTACTTGGACATCCTCCAGAATTAGAAATTGTGTTTTCCATTAATTTAATTCCTGGTTTGAGGCCCATATCAAAGACCCCTTATTGAATTTCCAATGTGGAATTAGTGGAACTAGAGAAAAAACTAGAGGAATTGAGTGATAAAGGATTTATTCTCCCTAGTGTTTCTCCATGGGGATACCCTATTCTTTTTTCTAAGAAGAAAGATGGATCTATGTGGTTGTGCATTGACTACATGGAGTTCAATGCTATAATAATAAGGAATATGTATCCCCTAACTCTCATTGATGATTTATTTGACCAAATTCATGGATCTAAATATTTTTCAAACATTGACCTTCGATCTGGATATCATCAGTTGTCTGTGAAGAAGTAAAAAATTCCGAAAATAGAATTTTGAACCAAGTACAGGCATTACGAGTTTACAGTAATGCCTTTTGGAGTAACTAATGCACCCTTTGTATTCATGGATCTAATGAATAGAGTTTTCAAGGAATATGTTGATTATTTTGTAGTGGTATTTAATGATGATATCTTGTTATACTCGAAAAGCTACTAAGTTAAAAAAATCACTTTTGTACTATTCTAAAAACCTTAAAAGAAATGAATTATATGGTATGTTTAGAAAGTGTGAATTCTAGCTTCAGGAAATTTCTTTACTTGGCCATATTGTCTCTATGGATGGAATCTATGTCGATACTTCAAAGACCAAGGAAATCCAAGAATGGGTAGCACTGATGAGTATAACTGAGGTATGCAGTTTTATTGGTTTATCAGGTTTTTATCAGAATTTCATCCAAAATTTTGCCTAATTGGAAAACCCATTAACCAAGCTCACAAGTAAAGGTGTTAAATTTTTAGGTACAAAAGAGTGTGAAGAATGTTTTGAAGAACTTAATATAATATTATCCAATGATCCTATATTTAATATACCATTGGGGAATTATGGGTTTGTTATTTACAGTGATGTATCAAAGAATGGACTTGGTTGTGTCCTTATAAAAAATGATAGGGTTATTGCCTATGCATCGTGATAAGTAAAAATTCATGAACAAAACCATCCCACTCGTGATCTTGAGTTAGCAGCTGTAATCTTTTATTTAAATATATGGAGACACTATCTCTATGGTGAAATGTGTGATATATATACCAATCACAAGAGTTTGAGGAATATTTTCTCAAAGAATGAACTCAACATAAGGAAAAGATGATGGATTGAACAACTCAAGGATTATTCTTTCACTATACACTACCACCCAGGGAAGGCAAATAAGGTGACATATTCTTTGAGAAGAAAGGATCATGGAGTTTTGAACAAGACGAGAGTTTAAAGGGATCCTATGTTCAGGGATCTTGTAAAGATGGATATGGGAATAATCATAGAAGGTGAAACATCAATACCTTTTCAAATGTTTTCCAAACCATCATTTCTATAAAGGATAAAAAGTTCTCAGAATGATGATGAGGAGTTTAAAAAGAAAATTAAAGCTGTGAATGATGGAAAACGGATTGACTTCATATATGATGATTGAATTTTGAAATTTGGGAAGAGATTTTGGGTTCATGATATACCTGATCTAAAAAAGGAATTGTTAGATGATGCTCATGTCATGACCCGTCCTCGGGGCCCGTGCCGTGACTACCCCAAGCCCGCCTTCCATAGGCCAGGGGCTGGCGACTAGCACCAAAGGTGTAAATCCCGATAACTGGGAAGGCATTGACTTTATAAAAGAAAACAAGCACCACAGAGTAAGCGAGCAGAAAAAAGTAAACACTAAGTACAAGAGAAGTGCTGAAAAGTAAATGGGCCAGAATACAAACCCAAAAGAAAGTACAACTACAACTGAACAAGTACAACAGAAAAGATAACAGCTGGAAGGACGGAAGCGGCTCCTGGGTCGTCCTCCTCGGATCCTACCTAAAGGGTAGGTACAGATGGCGCAGCTCCTGGTCGTCCACCATGGATCCTACCTGAAGGGTAGGTACAGATATCCTCCTCCACGCTCTCGCCTGTCAACCTCCTCTGTGTGTCGTCTCGTCGTGTAGTCCACCTCTGGGTACTGACTCGTCGTGTAGTATACCTCCAGATAATGACTCGTCGTGTAGTCCACCTCTGGGTACCGTCCAGTCCTCGAACACTCGGCCTCCGTCAGCACTACCCATCATCTGCAACCAACACAACGAGATGCGGGCATAGCCCGTGCAGGGGTGAGTATAACGATACTCAGTAGGGACCCCGAGACACTCAATGTCTCACTAAATCCAACAAGGATAACAACAAAGAAGATCTCAACAGATAACCTCTACTTAGGTATATGCCCATACATATACCTAAGTTATCAAGTAACCCATCTCAATCATGAGAAACACAAAGATTATGAAATCACTGGATAACCACTACCCATGTATATGCCCATACATATACCTAAGTTATCAAGTGACCCATCTCAATCAAGAGGTAAACACAAAGGTCATTGACTCATCTCAAACCAAGATTTTCATTATCGAAACTGTAACTACTGAAGAGCTCCGTCTCTGGAGTGTACAGTGGTCCTTTCACGAATCCGAGGTGTTTCTCACTAACCTAAGACTGCTGAGGTACTCCTCCTGTCAAGTACCGTGGGTCTGCGGACAACTATCGGGTGCTCCATCCACGGTGGGTCTGTCGGCAAATACCGGGCGGTCCCCCTAATAGCCTACAGAGGTACTCCTCCTGTCGAGTGTCGCGGGTCTGCGGCCAACTACCGGGCGCTCCGTCTGCCGTGGGTATGTCGCCAAATATCAGGCTCTCCGTCCACTGGGCTAGTCGACTCACTCCAAGTCGAGTCGGTCAAGAAGTCGTCAGGTCTCAGTCGGCTACACGGTCTCCATACTACGTACGCTCGTCTCCGGGAGGGTCCGCTCCACGAGCTACAGGTCGATACTCCAAGTATCACAATGTCCCACGAAGAAGTATTTCAAAGGACCGCCTCGTCATAGGGGTCTCAACGCAACAGACGGCGCGTCAATCGGACGCCCGGTCTGTGAGTTATTAGCCTTTTCGTCCCAGGGGCCTGGTTGGTTTCATGTGCGAACCAATCCGGCCGTAACTCAACTATACCCTGAACACTCATAGGTTATACTCATAGGGATCATTTCTCAATGTGATCACCAACGCCATTGACGATTCGTCAAACGGACGTCTGGTCTGAATGATACCAGCTTTTCCGTCCCAGGGGCCCGGTTGGATTTCGGGTACAATCCTACTCGGCCACTATCCAACTGCATCCAAAACTCGGGCGAAGTATTCCAAAAGTTCCATCTCATCAACAGGAAAACAACAAGACAGACGATGCGTCAATCGGACGCCCGGTCTGTGAGTTATTGGCTTTTTCGTTCCAGGGGCCCGATTGGTTTCGTGAGTGAACCAACCCGACCGCACTCCGACGGCATCCAAACCTCGAGCGGAGTAAGCCAAAAGATCCTTCTCACTTAGAGGAATCCATCAAAGTCGATGGCACGTCAATCGGACGTCCGGAGCTCAAGATATAAGTGTTTCCGCTCCGAGGGCCCGGTTGGTTTCGTATCCGAACCAACCCGGCCGAACCCAAAGTAATCCAAAACCTTGAGTGTGATATACCGAAACGACTGTCTCGATCCAAGGATCGTGTTGCCACTAACGTAGAGTCGTTTGGAGGCTCGTAGCTCAAGTTACGGGCATTTGACCAAAAGTGGTCCGAAAACGGGGGGTCTGGTCCCGGACCGACCCGGGTCGACCCGACCCGGCTGGGCCCGGCCCAGCCCGACCGGGCTGCCGTGGCCGAGCGGTTGTCGCGGAGTGGCGGGGGTGCGCGCGGCCGCCCCCACTTTGCCGCTGATTGACACCGGCGGAAACCGCCGCCGGCAACTTCCGGCGGCGCGCCGCCGCCGCCGCCTTCCGCGGACCACTGGACGCGCTTCAGTGGTCGGTTTCTCTTGCCGTCTTCGCCTATGGTCCTCCCAGGACCCGATCTTCACTAAGAAGGCCTCAAAACTACCTTGCAGCCTCGTTTATCATCGTCCGTCAATCCGCACGTCAAAAACGAAACTCGCCGTCTTCGTGGTTCTTCGCCGCGTCGCGCTGGCACCGCGCCCCTTCGTCGTGGCCCGACTCCGACCACGGGTGTCTTTGGGTTCCTTCGACGTGGCACGATGACATCGCATTCATAGGCTTCTTTCCACGGTGCGGCGCGATGGCGTCGCGTAATACTTGCCGTGTGATTTCCACGTGGTGCGACGACACCACGCCATTCCGTTCCATCCACAAAGAATCAAACATGAACATAGGAGGGGGGTCCGGCCGTGTTTGTGTGGTCCGGCCCCCCTCTCGTTAAATGATAACATCTAGTTGAATATCCACGATGATCGATAAACTAGATTCATGAACGGAAATAATTAAATAAATTAATCCCCTACCTCGGTTTCAAGAACGGTGTTCGTCAACGAGCCGCGGAAGACGAGCGTCGCGGAGAATGAACATCGACGTCATGAAGCGAGGATTCGAAGTCATTGACAGAGATTTCATCGTGGAAAACTGTCACAGAAACGGCTTCGTGGAAGAACCGTTGTAGAAAGAGACGTCGTGTCGCGGGTCGATGTCGCGGAGAAAGAACGTCGATTCCGTTGTCGCCGAGGTGCGTTCGAAGGGAAGACATCGTTGGAAGAAGACATCGCGTTCTTCGGCGGAGGTGTTCTTCATGTTCTTCGCGTTCTTTGCGAAGGAGGATGAAGACACAAAGAATTCTGTCAAAGTCCTCCCAACATGTAATCCTCAAGATGTGGCGTTGGTCTTATTTTATTACTACGACAACGGATTTCAAACCGGTTAAAAAAACGAATAAAGAGATAAGTAACGACCCATTAATTCGTAGAATTAATTCAACGAAATAAACTGCCCAATTAATTCAACGAATAAAACCGCCCAATTAATTGGTGTGTTAAGAAATTAAGAAAATGCGTCAGTTGACTTTCATAATGACGGGTTTTCGTGGGTGCGTTACTTAGAGGAAAAGAAACGGTGGGGCTCGTGCGGGTCCCACCTCACAAATATCCTACCAAGAGGGTAGGATATTTTTGGATAGCACCATATCCGCAACAACTCAGTTTAAGCTGCTTTAAGTGGCTTCAAGTGGCTTCCAAGCGGCTTAAGTGAAATAAAATAAAGTTTGTCATACAATTATTTTATTTCTTAACCTTAAGCCCGAAAATTATAAACCACCCCCGAGAAAACGCAACTCCGGAAGTGGCGTTTCTAAGCAAAAACCGGCGATGTGATTCCATCGGTTCCCTCGTAATTTTATTCCGAGCACCGGTTCAAAAGTTAGAAAAACCAGCTTGTTCGTTCACTGAACGTACCCGAGCCAAACTTCGGAAATTGATTCCGGGAACACCGGGCCTCGGAATCAGGCGCCGTCAGAAACTGCATTCTTGTAAAATTCCAAAGAAAATTAAGAAAAAAATTTCCTTGGAATTTACGGGTCTTTACATTACTCCCACCACAGGGCTTTACGTCCCCGTAAAGCTTCACCACAAACTTAGGGATACAAAGGCGGTACTGAGCACGCATCTGAGCCTTCCGCTCCCATGTGCTCACCTGGAGGTTCCCGTGCTGCCAAAGAAAGTGTACCAGAGGAATCGATCATCCCCGTAGGATCCGCTCCTGTCGATCCTTGATCCTCACTAGAACCTCCATGGAAGTAACCCCATCTCCATTGTCCTGCTCCTCATGGTCGATGATATGCGAAGGGTCGAGCATGTATCTCCTCAGTTGAGATACCTGGAAAACATCGTGCACCTAGTGAAACTAAGGTGGATGGGTCAAACGGTAAACCACCTCGCCTACCCAGCTGAGGACCTAGAAAGGTCTGTTGATCCTCGGAGATAACTTTCCTCCCTGGCCACATCTCCATAAACCTCGTCAAGGTGAGACCCGTAAGAAGACGTGGTCGTCATCCTCGAACTCCAGAGGTCTTTAATTTCTGTTAGAACTGAAACTCAAAAGACTGCTGCCATGAGGGTATGGTTGACTGACTCAAGAGTGATCAGTCGCACCCTCCTGTGAAAGAGTTTATCCCGTGCTACCTGGGGTTTGCTTTTCACCGACCAAGGAAAACTCATCCCAACGTTTGCCTAAAACCGTCAATTTGAGTATGAAATCCAAGTTTCTGGAAAAAAGATCCTCTCGAATGGGGGGCCCACAGGGTCTATTTATAGGCAGGAGAAGACCCCGGGCGGTTATCACTTAGGTCACTCAAGTCACTTCTCAAAGCTTCTGGAACACTTATAAGGTAATTTCTTACCTAGAACGGAAGATCTAAATAGAGGGTGTAAGGCCTAAGTGTTGAAACTCATTAACACTTTCACGGCTAAGTGGTCAGCCCTTAAGGGAAGTGGTCACACTTGCGCGCCGCCTTACTCCTTCGATAGAACTTGCGTGTCCCTTTTTTGGAAGAACCTCAAGAGGATTCTAAAGGCTTTAATGAAGAGTCGCTCAAGTATTTCAATGCTGGTTGAATATCGCGCAAGTACCCACCATGTCACGCAGGTATACCTGCGCGACCAATACTTGCGTGCCCCCGCAATACTTGTGCGCCTTCCAAGACTTGCACGCCCCTTCCTTTTTGGGTTCCTTTCTTGCCCATTTCACCCCTCTTAAGCCATTACACCTTTCCTTTTCAAGATTCAGTCTTCAAGACACTCTTTAAATCCATTTATGGCATGATTTCTTGATTTGACTTCCTTATCTGAAAGGAATTCTGTGGAATATCTCTTAAAACCTAGTGATTTAAATATCTTTATGTCACTAAATATGGAGAGTTCATTCACTCAACCTCATCCTTTAAGATGAGAGAATCCTTAACCTGGGTCTCCTTTTAAGGAATAATCCCCAGTCATATGTCCTCCAAACTTGGGCGTCCTCCTCAGGAATAAGCCCCAAATTCTTAAAATTCCCAAATCTGGGCATCCTCCTCTAGAGTAAGCCCCAACCCTGAATCCTCAACCTGGGTCTCCTTTTCAGGAATAATCCCCAGTTATAAGTCCTTTAATTTGGGCATCTTCCTCAAGAGTAATCCCCAAACCCTAATCCAAAACATAGGCCTCCTTTTTTAGGAATAAGTCCCAGTCATAATCCCTTAACCTGGGTCTCCTTTTCAGGAATAAGTCCCAGTCATAATTTTGGGAATCCTTTTCAGAAGTAAGCCCCAAGTCCCCTATCCTGGGCCTCCTTTTTAGGAATCAATCCCAGTCATAAATTTTGGGCTTCCTTTTCAGGAGTAAGCCCCAAGTCCCTTAATTTCTCTTTAACCAGTCCTAATTTAAGTTTGATCTGGGATTCCTTCTCAGGAGTAAAACCCAGTTATCAATCCTCTCCTAATTTGGGTTTCCTTTTCAGGAATAAGTCCCAAGTTAGAGTATTCAAATCTCCATGAAGCACATATACCTTTATGGACCCTGTTCTTGGATTTTCTCCCTAAAGTAAATCCTAACCTTCATTTATCTGGGAAGTCATACATACATAAGCCCCAAACCATTTCTTAGGATTATATTTTTCATGGCCCAATTGTCTATTTTATTACCAATACCTGTTGTTTCTCACACCGACCATGACTCACGTGATCTTAGAGAGTAAAATTAATTATCACATCCTTCTTTGAGCCATCAATCATAAACATTATACTCCCTTGTTCGAACTACGTGGGTTCTGATTCCTTTTCCAAAACAAAGGATATGTAGGTAGCCCATCTACAGATTCGATCCCAACTCTGAAATAATTCATGTCCTAATGAATTAAAATAAACTTCAAGTGCCCCACTGAGTGGATTTAAACCCATCATGTTCATCGCCCCTGGCCTTTGGAAGGTGGGCTTGCGGTAGTCACGGCACGGGCCCGGAGGACGGGTCATGACAAATTGGTATCAAAGGCATAAATCCCGATAACTGGAAGGCATTGCCTTTATAAAATAAAACAAGCACCACAGAGTAAGCGAGCGGAAAAAAGTAAACACTATGTACAAGAGAAGTGCTGAAAAGTAAATGGCCCAGAATACAAACCCAAAAGAAAGTACAACTACAACTGAAGAAGTACAACAGAAAAGATAACAGCTGGAAGGATAGAAGCGGCTCCTGGGTCGTCCTCCTCAGATCCTACCTGATGGGTAGGTACAGATGGCGCAGCTCCTGGTTGTCCACCACGGATCCTACCTGAAGGGTAGGTACAGATAGCCTCCTCCACGCTCCCGCCCGTCAACCTCCTCTGTGTGTCGTCTCATCGTGTAGTCCACCTCCGGGTACTGACTCGTCGTGTAGTCCACCTCCATGTACCGTCCAGTCCTCGAACACTCAGCCTCCGTCAGCACTACCCGTCATCTGCAACCAACACAACGAGGTGCGGGCATAGCCCGTGCAGGGGTGAGTATAATGATACTTAGTAGGGACCCCGAGACCCTCAAGGTCTCACTAAATCCAACAAGGATAACAACAAAGAAGATCTCAACAGATAACCTCTACTTAGGTATATGCCCATACATATACCTAAGTTATCAGGTAACCCATCTCAATCATGAGAAACACAAGGATTATGAAATCAACGGATTACCACTACCCAGGTATATGCTCATACATATACCTAAGTTATCAAGTGACCCATCTCAATCAAGAGGTAAACACAAAGGTCATTGACTCAGCTCAAACCAGGATTTTCATTATCGAAACTGTAACTACTGAAGAGCTCCGTATCTGGAGTGTACAGTGGTCCTTTCACGACTCCGAGGTACTGCTCACTAACCTAAAACTGCTGAGGTACTCCTCCTGTCGAGTACCGCGGGTCTGCGGCCAACTACCAGGCGCTCCGTCTACTGTGGGTCTGTCGCCAAATACCGGGCGCTCCCCCTAATAGCCTACAGAGGTACTCCTCTTGTCGAGTGTCGCGGGTCTGCGGCCAAGTACGGGCGCTCCGTCCATCGTGGGTCTGTCACCAAATACTAGGTGCTCCGTCCACTGGGCTAGTCGACTCACTCCAAGTCGAGTCGGTCAAGCAGTCATCAGGTCTCAGCCGGCTACACGGTCTCTGTACTCCGTACGATCGTCTCCAGGAGGGTCCTCTCCACGAGCTACAGGTCGATACTCCAAGTATCACAAAGTCCCACAAAGAAGTATCTCAAAGGACCGCCTCGTCATAGGGGTCTCAATGCAACAGACAGCGCGTCAATCGGATGCCCGGTCTGTGAATTATTAGCCTTTTCGTCCCAGGGGCCCGGTTGGTTTCATGTGCGAACCAATCCGTCCATAACTCAACTATACCCTGAACACTCATAGGGTATACTCATAGGGACCGTTTCTCAACGTGATCACCAACGCCGCTGACGGTTCATCAAACAGACGTCTGGTCTGAATGATATTAGTTTTTCTGTCCCAGGGGCCCGGTTGGATTTTGGGTACAATCCTACCCAGCCACTATCCAACTGCATCCAAAACTCAAGTGAAGTATGCCAAAAGTTCCGTCTCATCAAGAGGAAAACAACAAGAAAGACGGCGCGTCAATCGGACGCCCGGTCTGTGAGTTATTGGCTTTTTCGTTCCAGGGGCCCGGTTGGTTTCGTGAGCGAACCAACCCGACCGCACTCCGAAAGCATCCAAACCTCGAGCGGAGTAAGCCAAAAGATCCATCTCACTTAGAGGAATCCATCAAACTCGACGGCACGTCAATCGGACGTCCGGAGCTCAGGATATAAGCGTTTCCGCTCCGGGGGCCCGGTTGGTTTTCTATCTGAACCAACCCGGCCGGACCAAAAGTAATCTGAAACCTTGAGTGTGATATACCGAAACGACCGTCTCGATCCAAGGATCGTGTTTCCGCTGACGAAGATTCGTTTGGAGGCCCGTAGATCATGTTATGGGCATTTGACAGAAAGTGGTCCGAAAACGGGGGGTTTGGGCCCGGACCTACCCGGCCCGACCCCCCCTGGGTCGGCCCGAACCGGGTCGACCCGACCCGGGTCCAACCCGGCTGGGCCTGGCCCGGCCCGGCCCGACCGGCCGGCCATGGCCAAGCGGTTGTCGCGGAGCGGTGGGGGTGCGCGCGGCCGCCCCCACTTTGCCGCTGATTGACACCGGCGGCAACCGTCGCCGGCAACTTCCGGCGGCGCGCTGCCACCGCCTTCTGAGGACCACCGGACGTGCTCCGGTGGTCCGTTTCTCTTGCCGTCTTCGCCTATGGTCCTCCCGGGACCCGATCTTCACTGTGAAGGCCTCAAAACTACCTTGTGGCCTCGTTTGTCATCGCCCGTCAATCCGCACATCAGAAACGAAACGCGCCATCTTCATGGTTCTTCGGCGCGTCGCGCTGGCACCGCGCCCCTTCGCTGTGGCCCGACTCCGACCACGGGTGTCTTCGGGTTCCTTCGACGTGGCGTGACAGCGTCACATTCATAGACTTCTTTCCACGGCGCGGCGCGATGGCGTCGCGTAATACTTGCCATGTGATTTCCGCGTGGTGCGACGGCACCACGCCATTCCGTTCCATCCACAAAGAATCAAACATGAACATAGGAGGGGGGTTCGGCCGTGTTTGTGCGGTCCGACCCCCCTCTCATTAAATGATAACATCTAGTCGAATATCCACGATGATCGATAAACTAGAATCATGAACGGAAATAATTAAATAAATTAATCCCCTACCTCGGTTTCAAGAACGGTGTTCGTCAACGAGCCATGGAAGACGAGCGTCGTGGAGAATGAACGTCGATGTCGCGAAGTGAGGATTCGAAGTCGTTGACGGAGATTTCGTCGCAGAAAACCATTGTGGATACGGCGTCATGGAAGAACCATTGCGGAAAGAGACATCGCGTCGCGGGTGGATGTCGCGGAGAATGAACATCGATTCCGTTGTCGTCGAACTGCGTTCGAAGGGAAGACATCGTTGGAAGAAGACGTCACGTTCTTCGGCAGAGGTGTTCTTCGCGTTCTTCGCGAAGGAGGATGAAGGCACAAAGAATTCTGTCAAATGCCTCCCAACGTGTAATCCTCAAGATGTGGCGTTGGTCTTATTTTATTACTACGCCAACGGATTTCAAACCGGTTAAGAAACGAATAAAGAGATAAGTAACGACCCATTAATTCGTAGAATTAATTCAACGAAATAAACCGCCCAATTAATTCAACGAAGAAAACCGCCCAATTAATTGGTGCGTTAAGAAATTAAGAAAACGCGTCAGTTGACTTTCATAATGACAGGTTTTCGCGGGTGCGTTATTTAGCGGAAAAGAAACGGTGGGGCTCATCCGGGTCCCACCTCACAAATATCCTACCAAGAGGGTAGGATATTTTTGGATAGCACCCTATCCGCAACAACTCAGCTTAAGCTGCTTTAAGTGGCTTCAAGTGGCTTCCAAGCGGCTTAAGTGAAATAAAATAAATTTTGTCGTACAATTATTTTATTTCTTAACCTTAAGCCTGAAAATTAAAAACCACACCCGAGCAAATGCGACTCCGGAAGAGGTGTTTCTAAGCAAAAATTGGTGTTGCGATTCCATCAGTGCCCTCAGAATTCGATTCTGACCACCGGTTCAAAAGTTAGAAAAAACCCGCTCGTTCGTTCACTAAACGTACCCGAGCCAAACTTCGGAAATTGATTCCGGGCACACCGGGCCTCAGAATCAGGCGCCGTCATAAACTGCGTTCTTGTAAAATTCCAAAGAAAATTAAGAAAAAAATTCCCTTGGAATTTAGCGGTATTTATAGCTCAATACTCCAATTTTTTCTCTACACCCTGGTAGCACTAAGATGTATAGATATTTGAAGGATCATTTTTGGTGGGACAACATGAAGATAGAGATTGGTGATTATGTGTCAAGATGTATGGTTTTTCAACATGTTAAGGCTGTAATACAATATCATTGAGGATTTATGCAACCCTTTCCCATACTTGAGTGGAAATGGGATGATAATATGATGGACTTTTTCATTGGGCTACGAAAGACTCCTAGAAGGAATGATGCAATATGGTCCATTGTTGATTGTCTTACCAAGTCATCACATTTTCTTACTATTAGAGAAGATTTACCACTTTAATGTCTAGAAAGAATATATATTAATGAATTTGTAAGAATTAATGAAGTACCCCTATCGATTGTTTCTAATTGTGATCCCTGTTTTACATCAAGATTCTGGAAAATTCTTCAGAAGGCCTTAGATACTGAACTTCGTTTGAGCACTGCCTACCACTCTCAAACTGATGGAAAATCAGAATCGACTATTCAAACCTTATAAGACATGTTGAGATCTTTCTCACTTGACTTTCAAGGTAAGTGGGATCAATATTTACCTTTGATATAATTTTCCTATAACAATAGCTTCCATTCAAGTATACAGATGGAACCATATGAAGCATTATATAGAAAGAGATGTCACACACCAACTTGTTGGGATGGGGTTGGTGAAATAAAACTCTTAGGCCCAGTACTTGTTGAGGAAACAATGGAAAAGGTAAAGATTATCCAAACCCACATCAAAGAAGCTCAAAGTAAAAAAAAGTGCTATGATGATAACCGAAGGAAGGATTTGGAATTTCAAGTTGGAGGTCATGTTTTCTTAAAGATATCTTCATGGAAGGGTGTTATAAGTTTCAGTAAGAAGGGTAAATTAAGTCCCAGGTACATCAGACCTTTTTAAATTCAAGAACGAATTATAGTTGTAACTTATCATTTGGAAATTCTTCCAAGTCTCTCCAAAGTTCATGATGTGTACCACGTATCACAATTAAGAAAATAAATACCTAATCCAACACATGTAATCCCCAATGAGGAAATAGAACTAGAACTCAATCAGTCTTATTGTGAAGATCCTGTCAAGATTCTTGACACCAGAGAACAAGTGCTGAGAAACTGGACAACTCATCTAGCGATAATTCTATGGAGAAACCATAAGATGGAAGAGGCGATGTGGGAACCTGAGGAACTTATGGTGAAGAACCACCTGAATTGTTTTATGTTGTAATATTCTAGAAATTTCAAGGATGAAATTATTTGAAGGAGGGAATAATGTAACACCCCAAGCTTTTATTCTACATTTCCATTTTAATAATGCAATATCTTGTGTTGTATGCAACTTGGAGTTTTAACACATCACAACCAATCAAACTAGTCATTATGAATAGTAATTACAACTTTTTGAATTTTTATTAATTTTAATTTTCAAAATGGACTACTTTTTTGGAATCAGATTATCAAAATTAGCTTAGTGTGAATTTTTGGTATTTTTCGAAAAACATTAAATTTTTTATTAATAATGAAAAACATTGTGTTATTGTTTGAAACCAACTTTTTATTTAAATAATTATTTATTTTGCATAAATTTATATTACATAAAAAAAGAAACATAATACCTATGTATGTGCAATGTAATTAATTGAAGTCATTTTATAATAATATTAAAAATATAAAATTTTGTTGAACTTTTTACCGTCTTTTACCCACCTTATAGGCGCATTTAAAAATTTGCATAAAATGTAATTTTACTACCTCTGTGAATTTAATTTCAAAAATTAGAGAGACACAGATGACCTCAGTATGTAAAATTTGGTTCAATAAGTTGAAAATAAGTTTTTTGAATAGTAACTTTTGACTTTTATTTAGCACTCTTAAAAGTAAATAGGGTAATTGAAGGTAAAAATGATATTATAATTACCCTAAAACATTTCCTAATTCTATTGGATAAGTGTATTTTGACCAAAATCAACTGTATGAATAAAATATGATCCTTTTGGTCCACTTGGATTATATTAGGACATTTATTATTATTATATTTAAAGAAGAGTTAAAAGTGTTAAGTTCAATGTTTAATAACAGAACAATTTTAAATATAGGGTTATACATAAGATAAATTAGACTATAAATATTCATTAGAAATATAAAAATATTTCCAATATAATGGTATTTTATTTATAATTGTTAGACATTAAATAATTAAATTTATTTATGATAAAATGATGATGTAGTAATTAACTTATGAATGAATGATTAAAATAATTGATATTATAAATATCCAAATAAATGTAAATTGAGACTTATGATGAATTAAAATATTTTTTTAGGTTAATATGACATGTTAGGGTTGGTTGAATTTTATTTTGAAGTGGTAAAGTTGTTATGACTTTCACAAAAACAAAATACTAAATAGTGTCAAAATTGATATAAATGAGTTTTTAAAACAAATACTATATTATAAATTGATATAATATTACTAAACATCTAAGGATTGGCCAAAGAACTTAGATAAGGTTATATATATTAATAATTAACCACGTGGAGTTCTCTTGTCTCTTTATGGTACGTTTATTAACTATTTATTATAATAATACAAGAATATATGGTAAAAGATAAACTATTTAACTAAAAGTTAAATCCAATAGATAAGGTTAATATGGTGACCTAAACCTATATAAAACATATTGGTTGAAAGTTTTTTAAGCCATCGCCTCCTTATCCTCAAAATAAATTGTTTTCTAAACATTATAAACCGAATATGATTGTATAATAAAATAATATTTCAATCTTTTCTTAAAGTGACCCTCACCTCTCTTATAAAAGGGTACTTGCCATTCTCTCAAAATCACACTTCCAAATCCATTTGGATCCATCAAAAACAGCTCCAATATCCTCCCAAATACCCTCACTTTTAAATATAGTCCATTCTTGGATCAGAAATCCATTCTAAGGAGCCCTTTTGATCAACTCAAATGGAAACACTTGAAGAAGAGGTAATAAATTCACCACCTCTTTCAAAGTACTTTTCTTCTTCCACTTTATCTTTATTTGTTGTTTACATACCAAAAATAAGAACTATATTAACTTATAAATACTTTGATGTTATTATAAATATGGTAAAACTATATTCATTATTCTATCCATCCTATGAATGGCAAGTCACCATATGTGCGTATGTACATCTTACCATCTCCACGTTGTGGTGTAGTTTGTTATTCAAACACTTCATTATTTGGATGGTTATAATAATGAGTATAACAAATGTAAATAAAAAATATAGAATGTTATGTATTCTTTATATATGATATACCATTCAATTATATATTGTTTCACCATCAATATAATGATATTGTCGCTCGTGCGTGCGTACGATTACCGTCTCCACGAATGCAATGAAATTCATTCCACATCATAACCATTTTAGAATAATTTTAATTTTACGGTTATAAATAAAGTTTAATAACTTAATATCATTATGGATATGAATCAAATACATCCTATCCATAACAAACATGGCTTACATAACCATGTATATAAAGAAAAATGAATCAGTTAACACCCGAAACGATGATACTACTCAAATATTATTAACCTATCAATATTAGAAGATCGTATATGAAATCATATTTACGTATGTAGTTCTTGTATAATTTAATAAATATTATTTAAATATTATACAGGAGGTTAACGTACCCACTATCAAGGAAAATTACAAGGTAAGGGTTAATTCTACAATCTCATCATTATCTGAGGTCGTTTATAGGTGAGTATCAACTCGGACCTCTCTATCATCCACATCTGTGTTTCTTAAAAATATATTTCAAAACATTTTTATTATTTACTATACTATGGGTTCAAGTCATTTATACCCTTTTAGGATATTTTATGATATGTTTATAATGAAATATTTCTGTCATTTTCCAAACAAGGTCATTTATGACCTTGTCAACAAAATTAAAGAAAGAATGTTATTTAACTTATACGGAGGGTGTGGATATCTTCTGATGTTTTAACACCTTCTAAGAATCCCTTACAAGATTATAATAATATTTTCATAATAAATTATTTCTTTTAAATTTATATGAATTTTAAATGATTTAAAAATAGAAAGAGATATTTCCCTCAAATTGTTTTGATTTCATCTATGTCAACATCCTTTGTTAAGTTTTACACTTGTTTGAAGTTGATTTATTATGTTACAATCATCCATATTTTATTGAATGAGTTATTTTTGACTTTGTGTGTGTCATTTTTATACCATTCATGATTTGTGGTTAAAATATTAACATTTTGTATGCAAGTTTTAATACGAATGATTATATTATGTTTCAACCCTTTCATATGAGGAATGCATTGGAATTATTAAGTGACGGGTGGATCCCGGTATAGCTCCTTTATGCATCTATAGGCCTCATGAGACAAACTAGTTTCTTGTCACAATGCCTTGAAAAAATATTATTTTCAGTCTTGGGAAGAGGCCTTGAATATGTGGTTATGATGTCCAACATTATGCATTCTATCATTATGAAATTGGCTATTGATATTACATGGGATTATTTAACTAGTAGAATATCTATGTGAATAAGTAAATGGAATTATTTGATTTATCTTTTCCATATTATGTTAATGTTTAAGATTAAAATGCTTGTGTTTTAGTTTTATACATTTCTTTAAATGTTTATACTTATTTATGAAAGTTTATGCTATATTGTTATCCTTAATGAACACATCCTCACACCTTTCTATGTGTTATTTTTCCCATGATGTGAAGAAGTATATTATGACTGAACTGCAAGGATAGTCTAAGAAATATGAATGTGTTAAAAGAAGACATAATATTATTGTTTTTCAGTTCATAATGAAATGTAAAACTTATGTTTGTATCTAATACTTCCAAGGATATTAAATTGATCGGTATTTAGGGATTTGATCCCTTGTTATCATGTCAATATTATGTAATAATTCACCTACTCTCGGTAACTAGGGTCAGGGCATAACACTTATATTTCGTGCAACTACACTAAAGAGTTCCCTTGATCTTTTCAGACTAAAGGAACAAATTGTGTACAAGATTAACTCTCAACAATTCTTTCACATGTAAATCTATCACGCGAAAGAGAAACCAGATCTTGATTAGAAAAATATTAATTATTCCATGGAGGTTACTGCCTATTTATAATCCTCAAAGACCCTACATGCTAGTTTTCAACACATCTTAGTCAGTGTGTATAAGATTCTTTCTAATTGCAGAAATCCCCTTTTGACATCACATTGGGAGTGTAAGATTATTTTGAGCAACCTCATATTTAATTCTCATTAAAATCATGCACACACTTTTTTCCTTTTCTATATTTTTATGCAATGATTCCAAAACATTCTTTGCATGCAAGTTTCTAAACCACTTTCAATCTTGTGCTCAACTTCCTTTGACAAAAACAATTTCTTCCATTTTTATAAGGACCTAGCCTTAAAACATTACATAATATTGAATTAAATAAATAATTCACATTGAGTATCTTTTTAGGTTTAGAGTTTTAGAGAGTTAGGCCATAACTATTTCATTTCAAAATATTACAGAGTAGACACTTCTACATAGTTTTCATTTTTTTCATAAAATAAAAACTCTTAAAAAATAGTCATGTCTAGTTCCATGTTTATGATAGCATGACTTTTCCTTGATCCCATACTTGACCCTATTCCACATTTTGTCCTATGAAAAACATTTCAAAAAATTGGGATGAGCATAAAAAACTCAGTAAGGGATACACAAAGAAGGAATACAGTTAGTTTTTCAAAACAACAATTAAACCATGAATAATTTAACTTAAGTAATACATTTCACCTTTATGAAGTAGTAAATAATCTTTACTGAATAAAACATCATAACTTACCCTTTTGTAACCAAAAGATTACCATAAAACCCATATAAAGAACACATAACATATAAAGGTAACTTGGGACATAAACATACTTAAATGGAATAACCATACGGCCGACTTCCACACATATCACTAAATGGAATAGCCATACGAACAACTTCCATACCTAATGCATTGGAGGTTATAACGTAACCACCCATCCTGGTATTCATGGAACCACCCTTAATTTGGTTTATCATGTAACCACCAGTCAAATGTCCAAGTACCATTATAAAATCATAACACATAAACCAATTATAAAGAAAAGAAAACATTTCCAGATTTCAATCACAATATATCACTTAAATATATTGACAAAACAAATCCAATATAAATACCATTTCAATACCAAAATACATAAAAGAGTATATTCTCTTTATTTTCTTTTAAAACCATTACAGCTTGTTGAGGAAGCCAGAGATCATATAAAACTCGAATCGGTAGAAAAGGTCATTGTCACCACTTACGTTAAAAGAAACAATCATTTTTTTGTTTAGTAAAATGCTTTGTAGAAAAATATTCCCTTTGAAAAGTCAAGGGTGATTATTCAACATGTAAAAGAAAGCCGTGTTTTAAAACAAAATATGCCTCAATGAAAGGATATTGAGAAGAAGTCTCTTACAAAGATCATTTTGAAAATAAAATAAATCAATTATGTGAATTCAATATAATCACAGATAAAGAAAGTATAAATACATAAAAATTCATTTATCACATAATCAAAGAATGACATAAACAAGAAAGAGAAGATCAGCCCATGGAACCAAAATTGGGTTAAGAAGTTCCCTTACCTCGTGTCCGACTTGACCCGTCCATTCTTTAATATCCTGAATAATAAACTAAAGTTAATTTATAATTGATTAATAACCTTTTTCAAGTTTATTATTCCTTTTATATCACTTATTACCATGTTATAAACATTATGTAATCATTTAAGTTAATAATGTTCATTTTGTTGATATTTGGTACATAAGTCAAAAATGAACACTTTATATTTACAAGTTGTCCATGTAGTCAATAGTCCATTATATCCATAATTAAAATCATTATTTATATATCATATATATCATATATATCTAGTATATACATGTATTTATAATAGTACATAACATTTGGAGGTAAGAAATGAAAAGCATCGTTCATGGAGACGGTAAGCCATACGTACGCATAAACGCTACTTTCATTTCTATTTATTATTTTAATGGAATTAAAACATAATTATACATAGGTATATTATAATCCTAGTATAATATCATATATAATACCATTAACCCCATCCTTTATACATCCGACGTAAGGCATTAACGAATCACGTCACTTTGAAGGGGTCGCAGTCTGCACTTCCTCAAATGAGATTATCGTATTTACCAACTATGGAAACCATAAAGACTTGATATAATTTGGAATTACATAAGTATAAGGAAATAATAAACATAATATATATCATATATAAATATAGTTCCATCAAAATGGACACCATGAGAGGCAGTAGGATAAAATCAAACAATCATCGTTTTGTGAGGTGTTAGTTTTCCATGCACAGAAACATTATGTTCTTCATCCATTAGATGGTGGTGTGTGTAAGTGTATTTCCAATAATTCTCATAAACAAATCCTAGTATATTAAGGATACTGTTGTTGTTACAAAAGAAAGGAATAAAAATAATTTAGGGGTTGGAGAAGTAAAATAAAAGAAAACAATTTAAGAGAAACTGTTACCTTTAATTTGGGTAACTCCCTTTGGTTTGAAGCAAAGGACTTCTTGAAGTGACTTCTGCCTAAGGTAAGGCTTTTAAGAGTAGTATAGGGATTTAGGTAGCTTAATTGGGTAGAGTTTGGATGAGAAAAATGTCTTGAGAGGTGTGAGGAATTGGTTATAAGTGGTCTCCTTTTATAAGGGAGAGGAGGGGCTCTTTAGGAAAGTGTGAAAACATTATTTTATTATATAAAGAAATTCAGTTTATAATGGTCCAAATATCATTAAGGTCGAAGATAAGATGACTCATATTCGAAATAAAATCATATAATCATAATTGGACATGTTTTGGATAATATTTTAATCATTATAATCTTATTTATTTAAATCATTTATTAATGAGGTAAATACTGCATCATTATTGTGTCATAAATAATTTAATTTATTTGATGTCTGAAAATTATTAAAAAACCCTTGATGTAGGAAATTGTTTTAGCTTTAAAATTAATATTTATAAACAAAAAGATAATTTATATAACCCCTTATAAAAATTAAGTTACTAAAAGATATTTGCTTTTGTCATTTTTGCCTTTACTTGAAGTTAATTAATCTAAATTGTCATTATCACTTCCAAGTTGCCCAATGGGGTCCCAAAATCGACCAAAATATGACCATGGAGGTTAATGACTCAACATATAAGGTTTTGACAAGTGTAAAGGTAATTTTGAATTATTATAATATTCTTTTTACCTTGAATTACCCTATTTACCATTAATCGCGGTAAATAAAAGTCAAATGTTACTATTCACAAAAATTATTTTCATCTTATTGAACCAAATTTTACTTCTTGATAACAACCATGTATGTCGGATTTTATAAATTAAATTCACAGAAGTGGTAAATTTTCATTTAAATGAAAAAGTCAGTTTTTTTAACTACCCCTAAGTGGTTTCACTATTCATCAAAAATTAAAGTTTTTCAGAAAAATACCAAAAATTCAGCCTAAACTATATTTGATATTCCGAAATCAAAAATGATGTCTATTTTTTCAAATTAAAAACATATAAGTTTTAATAATTAATTTTTAAATTAATTCCCATTTTCAAAACAAATAGCGTGTTTTAAGAAACGATAACTATCAAAAGATTTATACTTGTTGAAGTCCAATTTCAAAGTGAAATTAATTCCAATGACCAAAATTGGATTAAATGTAAAATATATATTTTAATTTTACTTTAAACCCAACTAAAAAGATAATCTATCCATATAAATAAATTTTATTAAAAGTCACTTTTGAATTAAAATACAATATTATTCACTATTCATTAAAAATGAACTTTATCAGAAAAATCCCAAAAAATTCCCAAATTAAAATTTGATGTCTCCATTATAATAAAGGATTTTATTTGGTCAATTAGAACATATAAAAGTGACCAAGACTATATTTAAAGAGGGGTCCCCATTAAAAGTCGATAAATTCACTTTTTAATGTAAATTATTCTTAAAATTAGATTCATTCATATTTTAAGCCTCTAACTTTTTATTGGATAAACGTAAATACATTTAAAAAATATTTATAATCATATTGAAGATTTTTTCGTTCAGTCCCGCCAATACAACAGCTAATAGTTAACTACCATTTAAAATAATAAAATTATATTATTAGTGTGCAACGTAAGATTTCAAAGAAACTTGTTGTTGTGTATCGGGTAAGCTATCGAACATAGTAACCCCATTAAAGTAAAATTAATATTTAATTCACAAATATTAATAAATATGAAATATGTCTTATTCTTCATTTACCTGGGATGTTACATCCTTCCCCCCTTTTGGAATTTGTGTCCTCGCAATTTTTATTCACTTATCAAAATGAGTGGGGGGTATTTATCCCTCATAGAATTTTCAGATTCCCATATTGCCTCTTCAACCATATGGTCTTTTCACAAATCCGTTACCTAGTGAATTACCTTATTCCGCAACACTTGGTTTCTATGGTCAAGAATCTGGACTGGTTGTTCTTCATAAGAGAGATTCTCTTCCAACTGAACTACCTTTGGCCTCAAAACATGAGATGGATCTGGTATATCCTTTGGTTTTCGATTTGATGAACTTTGGAATAGATGTTGTCAATGAATCATTACTTTTTCGACTCAAAGAATCAACCACTTTATTTGTTTTTCCTGGATGGTAATGGATTGTGAAATCATAATCATTGATTAGTTCCAACCATATCCTCTGTCTCATGTACAATTCTTTTTGAGTGAATATATACTTCAACCTTTTGTGATCAATATATATTTCACCCTTCACTCCAAACAAATGATGCCTCTAAATTTTTAAAGAAAAAAACAGCAGCTAATTCCAAATCATGTGTAGGGTAATTTAACTCATGAGGTTTCAACTAACATGAAGAATAAGAAATTACTTGATCATTCTGCATAAAGAAACATCCAAGTCCTTTCAACGAAGCATCACTGTAGAAAATAAACTCACCATTTCTGGATTGTAGTGCCAAAACTGGATCATTCTCCAATCTCCTTTTCAATTCCTGAAAACAATCACCACATTCTTTTGGCCAAATGAACTTAACACCTTTTTTATTTAACTTAGTTATTGGACTAGATAACTGTGAAAAATATTCAACAAAACTATGGTAATAACTTGCCAAACCATGAAAACTACGGATCTCAGTTCTATTTGTGGGTCTTTTCCATTCTTCAACAACTTTTTTTTAGCAGGATCAACAGTTATGCCATTTTTTGAAACAATGTGACCAGGGAAAGAATTTTTTCGTAACCAAAACTCACACTTTCGGAATTTCCCACAATGTTTCTTTTCTTTTAAGGTTTGAAAGAAAACCCTTATATGACTTTAATGTTCCTCCTTACTTTTTGAATAAACCAAAATAACACCAATAAATACAACCACCAAATATCACCTGAATCAAATGAGCCATCACTATAGTAAATTGTTCAATTCTTATTTTGTCTATCTTAGGATGGTGATTTGGAATTTCATTTCCCCCTATATATCTCCCATCACAACTGCCTTGTTTCCTCTATGAAAAAACATTCTCAACACAAAAATACCTTAGGCAAAGTAACATGGTAATCTGTAAATGCTATATGATTTCAATATTAACATAAATTAATTTATGTATATTAATTTAACAATAACCTAACTCAAAAAGTTATCTAAACCGACCTCTGATACCAACTATAAGGACCCAACCTTAAAATATTACATAATGTTGAATTAAATGAATAATTCAGATTGAGGATCTTTTCAGGTTTAGTGTTTTTGAGAGTTAGTCCACAACTATTAAATTTCAAAATATTACAAAGTAGACACTTCTACACAGTTTCCATTTTTTTCATAAAATAAAAACTCATAAAAAAGAGTCATGTCTAGTTCCATGTTTAAGATACCATGACTTTTCCTTGATCCCATCCTTGACCATATTCCACATTATGTCCTGTGAAAAACATTTCAAAAACTTGGGATCAGCATAAAAAGCTCAGTAAGGGATACACAAAGAAGGAAAAAAGTTGGTTTTTGAAAACAACAAATAAACCATGAATACTTTAACATATGTAATACTTTTCACCTTTATGAAGTATTAAATACTCTTCACTAAATAAAATATCATTACTTTCCCTTTTGTAACCAAAATATTACCATAAAACCCATATAAAGAACACATAAAATATAAAGGTAACTTGGGACATAAACATACTTAAATGGAATAACCATACAACCAACTTCCACACATATCACTAAATGTAATAGCCATACGGCCGACTTCCATACCCAATGCATTGGAGGTTATAACATAACCACCCATCCTGGTATTCACAGAACCACCCGTCATTTGGTTCATCACGTAACCACCCATCAAATGTCCAAGTACCATTATAAAATCATAACACATAAAACAATTATAAAGGAAAGAAAAAATTTCTTCATTTTAATCACAATATATCGTTTAAGTATATTTACATAACAAATACATTATCAAAACCATTTCAATACCATAATACAAAAAAGAGTATATGGTATTTATTTTATTTTAAAAACATTATGGCTTGTTGAGGAAGCCAAAGATCAAATAATACTCGCGGCAGTGGAAAATGTCGTTGTCACCACTTACGTTAAAATAAACAATCTTTTTTTTCGTTTATTAACACAATTTGTAGAAAAATATTCCCTTTGAAAATTCAAGGGTGTTTATACACCGTATAAAAGAAAGTCGTGTATTAAAACAAAATATGCCTCAATTAATGGAAATTGAGACAAAGTCCCTTACAAAGATCATTTTGAAAATAAAATAGATCAATTATGTTCATTCTATACAATCACACATAAAGAAAGTATAAATACTTAAAAATTCATTTATCACATAGTCAAAGAACAACATAAACAAGAAAGATAAGATCAACCCAAAGAACGGGAATTGGGTTAAGAGGGTCCCTTACCTCGTGTCCGACATGACCCGTTCGTTCTTTAATATCGTGAATAATAAACTAAAGATAATTTATACTTGCTTAAGAACCTTTTTCAAGTTTATTATTCCTTTTATATCACTTATTACCATGTTATAAACATTATGTAATCATTTAAGTTAATATTGTTCGTTTTGTCGATATTTGGTACTTGAGTAAAAAATGAACACCTTTTATTTATAAGTTGTCCATGTGGTCAATAGTCAATTATATCCAGAATGAAAATAATTATTTAGATATCATATATATCATATATATCCAGTATATACATGTATTTATAATAGTACATAACATTTGGAGGTAAGAAATGAAAAGCATCGTTCATGGAGACAGTAAGCCGTACGTACGCATGAACGCTACTTTCATTTCTATTACTTATTTTAATGGAATTAATACATAATTATAAATAGGTATATTGTAATTTCATTATAATATCATATATAATATCATCAACTCCATCCATTATACATCCCACATAAGGCATTAACGAATCACATTACTTTGAGGGGGTCGTAGTCCGCACTTCCTCAAATGAGATTATCGTATTTACCCACTATGGAAACCATAAAGGATTGATATAATTGGAAAGTACAGAATAATAAAGAAATAATAAACATAATATATATCATATATAAATATATTTACCTCATAATGGCCACCATGAGAGGCGGTAGGACAAAATCGAACAATCATCATTTTGTGAGGCGTTAATTTTCCATCCACAGAAACATTATGTTCATCATCCATTAGATGGAGGTGTGTGTAAGTGTAGTTCTAATACTTCTCATAAAAACATCCTAGTATATTGATGATACTGTTGTTGTTAAAAAATCAATTAATAAAAAGAATTTAGGGTTTGGAGAAGTAAAATAAGAGAAAACAATTTAAGAGAAACCATTACCTTTAATTTGGGTAACTCCCTTTGGTTTGAACCAAAGGACTTCTTAAAGTGCCTGATGCCTAAGGTAAGTCTTCTATGAGGAGGATAGGGATGTAGGGAGCATAATTGGGTGGAGTTTGGATGAGCCAAATGTCTTGATAGGTGTGAGGAATTGGTTATAAGTGGTCTCCTTTTATAAGGGAGAGGAGGGGATTTTTAGGAAAGTTTGAAAACATTATTTTAATATATATATATATATTCAGTTTATAATGGTCCAAAAATCATTAAGGTAAAAGATAAGATGAATAATATTTGAAATAAAATCATCCAATCAGAATTAGACATGTTTTTGATAGTATTTTAATCATTATAATCTTATTTATTTAAATCATATATTAATCAGGTAAATACTGCATCATTATTGTGTCATAAATAATTTAATTTATTTGATGTATGAAAATTATAAAAAAACCATGATGTGAGAAATATTTTTGTCTTTTCAATTAATATTTATAGACAAAGATATAATTTATATAACCCCTTCTAAAAATTATTTTACTAAAAGATATTTGCTTTTGTCATTTTTGCCTTTACTTTAAGTTAATTAATCTAAATTGTCATTATCACTTCCAAGTTGCACAATGGGATCCCAAAATAGATCCAAAGATGCCCATGGTTGTCAATGACTCAACCAATAAGGTTTGGACAAGTTTTATGGTAATTTTGAATTATTATAATATTCTTTTTACCTTGAATTACCCTATTTACCTTTAACCGCGGTAAATAAAAGTCAAAAGTTACTATTCACAAAAATTATTTTCATCTTATTGAACCATATTTTACTTCTTAAGAACAACCATTCATGTAGGATTTTAGAAATTCAATTCACAGGAGTGGTAAATTTTCATTTAAATGAAAAATTTCGGTTTTTTTAACTACCGCTAAGTGGTTTCACTATTTATCAAAAATTGAAGTTTTCCAGAAAAATATCAAAAATTCAGCATAAGATATATTTGATATTCCAAATTCAAAAATGATTTCTATTTTTTAAAATTCAAAACATAGAAGTGGCATTAATTAATTTTAAAATTAATTCCCGTTGTCAAAACAAATAGCGTGTTTTTAAGAAACAATAACTACAAAAAGATTGATACTTGTTTATGTCCAATTTCAAAGTGAAATTAATTACAATGTCCAACATTGGATTAAATGGTAAAAATATATTTTAATTTCACTTTAAAACAAACTAAAAAGATAATCTATACATATAAATAAATTAGATTAAAAAGGCACTTTTGAATTAAAATACAATATTATTCAATATTCATTTAAAAATGAACTTTATCGGAAAAATCCCAAAAAATTACCCAAAGTAAAATTTGATGTCTCCATTATAAAGAAGGATTTTATTTCTTCAATAAGAATATATTAAAATGACCAAATTTATTTTTGAAGAGGTTTCCCCATTAAAAGGCAGTAAATTGGCTTTTTAATGTAAATTATGCTTAAAATTAGATTCATTCATATTTTAAGCCTATAACTTTTAATTTGATAAATGTAAATACATTTAACAAATATGTTTAATCATATTGTAGTTAGTTTCATTCATTACCGCCAATACAACGCCTAGGAGTTATCCACCATTTAAAATAATAATATTATATTATTAGTGTGCAACGTAAGATTTCAAAGAAACATGTTGTTGCGTCTTGGGTAATCTATCGAACATAGCAACCCCTTTAAAGTAAAATTAATATTTAATTCATAGATATTAATAAATATGAAATATGACTTATTCTTCATTTACCTAGGATGTTACAATTTTCCAATGTTTGGACCTAAAAAACTGGCAAACACTAGGAAACGACGCTACCATTAGTATTGTTTTCTTATTGTATTGTACGATCCACTTCCTTTGAAACTTCATAATATTCAAATGATGATTGACAAAAATACACAAACAATACTTCATTTCTAGTACAGAACAACCATGGTTCCCACACAGACTACGTCCCTCACACCCCTAGGATTCTGACTATGAGAAAGATTCACTCGAGGGCATGTGTCTAGAGCCTAAATGTTTAAAGCATCCACTCCTTCAAAATAATAAGATAATAATCCATAATCAGAACTCCATCTAATTTAGAATTTCCAAACATGATTCCATTGAAATAAAATTTCTCATTAAGAATATACACTCATGAAATTTAAAGAAAAATAAATACCACAAAACATCACCAGACACAAAAATTACATCTAAAGAATTATAACAATGAGAGCGACTCTAAACTGGGCCCCAAATAGCAACATAATCCACGAATTGGGATGGGGTATCATTTGAAGTGGCGGTTCTGGATCCATGGTTTTTCCTAGAGAAAAACCAACATACCCACTGAAAGTGACTTAAGAGTTCACATGCAAGAAAGGTATTCAGTGCACTTGGACAAGATGTAATCTTATTATTTGTCTTTCCACACTATTTTCACACCATGGTCCAACAATTATATAAATATGATGACAGATCTAGAGGCCTTTTAATTCCCCTACTAGTAGTAACTGCTTTAGGTTGATTCCACATCTTCTTAATATAGTTCCCTTCAACAATTCTGAAAATGGAGGATGGATGGTTTCCTCAAGCACCCCTGATAAAATAACCTCAACACACACAACTTTCCTCACTACACTATAGAAAGAGTTTAAATAGAACCCATACACCTTCATCTGTAGATCAAGACAAATACCCCTCCCAAAACATTGATCCATCTAGGAATCGAATAAAAACAACTATAGAAGGTATGGATCTCAGTCCAAAAAATGAATAAATAACTCAAACAATGATACATCACCTTGGTAGAGACATCACATCCCCATCCCCATTCTCACCTTCACTACATCAGATAAATACATATAGTTTAATGAGGCCATTAAAGTTTACAATGTAAGATCATACTAAGTCTTTGTTTGAGATATCAATTTTCAGCACTTCCAGGTCAGACCTTCAAGAATAAAGGTAGTGAACTTAACCTTTAACGACTTAGAAAATTTGAGAAGAATGAAATTTATCTATTTTTTCTTCATCCACTCTTCCACTTTGAGAGGATCTACTTGACCATAAAAGAGTGAATTAATTGACTTTATAAAATAAAGAAAAAATTCCTTAGTTTGATTCACTAGAAAGTCCTATAATTGTAAACCATCCATAGTTTCATGTCTAATATCCATTTAATCTTTGTGGTGGGATACACTAGGAATTAATAAATCCAAGAGCTCAATAAAAATCAAATCATCAAAAAGATTTTTCAAACTCAAAACACCACATAAGAAACACTTCCAAATAACAAGGAATCACACCATACAACCCCTAATCATCAAAGCATTACAATTTTTTTCTTAAAATCATTTTTGAAAGAATAAAAACTCAGTGGATTGCACACTCACCTATGGTATTCCATGGGGCCTCAAACATGCACATTATCATTCCATCCCAAGAACTCATCAACTCATTCCAATCTAGACACTCATATACACATGTCATTATCTCTCCACAATACAACACATTTCCATCCATGTGAGCACTCATGGAAATAATAAATCAAAAAAAAAACATTACCACTTTCCAAAATAGAACATTCAACCCACGATTCTAACTTTCCAATTTACATTCACTTCAAAATTCAAAAAACTTTTCAAAATATCGCTAACCAACAAGTAAAAAACCATTTTCAAAATCCATACACAAATCCATTTTACCTTGATCAAAATAAAATTCAATGGATTCCATCAAAAATATAATTCATCCCATTCAAAACATTTTCAATAGCCCAAAAAATCTCATTCAATCAAAAATCATATTATTAAAAACTCATCTCTTCAAATTTAAAAAAATATAAAACACTCATTAAAATAAATTTATGTTTCCCAAATATGAAATTTAAATAAACACCATGTTTTTATTGTAGAAATTCATTATTATTAAACACATCCACTTTTACCCAAATACCATTTTATAAAAAATCTATATTCCAAAGCTTTCAAAAAATGATTCTAAAAACTCATTTTTTATCTTCCAAAAATAAAAACAATAAAATTTAAAATCCATTTTTTACAATTCCAAAATAAGGTCTTTCATGATAATTTTTAGAATTTGGGAAGACATAAAAATATCAAAATGGGAGGCTAAAATCAATGGGTGACTTGGATACATGGTAGGTGGTCATATTCCAATCACACCACCATCACAAATATTCTTCTAAGACCAGGCCACTGACTCTACATAGATTTACCATCTCTATAAGATCATTAAGACCATTATACCCACTCTATTTATTCATTTTCAAAAACAAAACAACCCACATAAACTAGATAACCAAACAAAACATGACTTCCCATGGAAACCAATGGTTCAACATTGAAGGTGTTGGCCAGACACCCCACTCATAACTACACCCCAAGTTTTGACAATCTAACTCTTTCTACCTTTACATCAAAAACAAATCTCTAAAATCTAAGAGCTCTAATGAACCATCCTTCTATGATACCATTTTTTCATGAACTAACCCAAGTTGACCTCAAACCGGTCACCCAATCAAATTCACAATAAGGCCCAAGAGGCATTTTTGATCCTCTCAGTCCAGCAACACGTGTCGTGGAATCAACATAGAAACCGAGGGATCAATTTCCCAAAATAATAAATAAATTAAACAATGGAAATAAATAGATCATCCCAATATATATAAATATTCAAATTGAACATATTTTGTATATAAACTTAAAATAAAACAACCTGAACAAAAAAATCCAAAATGATCCTAAGGAAAAAACATCTCGTTGTGACTTTCAGGGTCACTCTCTGATACCAAAAACAACCATTGCCCACGGTGATCGAAACCAATCAAAAATTTCACTAAGAGATAAAAAATAAGTAACTATAGATGTGAGTAATAAAACTATATAGCAATTCCTGAAATAATCTATTCCCAATACACATCCTTAAAATAATACAAACATCAACTTCAGGTTTGAGATATAATATAAAAAAGTATTATTTTACACACTTTTCCACAATAAAAAAATATTGTCCATTTTTCTTTTTCCATTAAAAATCCATATTCCTTTTACCAGAAACCAATATTAACATTTTTAAGGGGATATATGATGCTTTTATTTCAAAATAAGAACAAGGGAATATACAACATTTCTAAATACATTTTTTCTATAAACCTTTTAATGTCAACCCATCACTTTCCAAATAAATACAACACACATGAGAGAACCAAAATAATCACATAATAGAGGATGTGGAAATAAGAACACAATAATAACCAAAAATAAATGCATCTTAATCATCTCTCATATACAACTAAGTTCCAAGGGACATGGGAAATCCTTAGAGATCATGGGAATAATCTAGAACATACTATACATCTTGACTCATCCTGAAGGAATTTTCCTCTTGATGAAATAAAAATATCCCACATGATCAATGTCACCATATCTGGTCTGACCAACGGGCATTATCCAATATTAATAAAACAAAAAAAATCCCTTACTATGGGCCACTACCAAAGCATAATCCTAACAAGTGCAGTAACCGTTCACTGAAAATCCACTACCTACACAAGGTTACATTTTTAAAGAGTATAGAGGGGTGATCAAAATTATGTTACCTGAGCATAAAATCACAAGAAAAGATATCATATATAGATAATTCACATAATATGAATTAAGCCAAGTCACCCCAAGGATCAATCTCTTCACATACAACTAATAGATCTCAAAGGAGTTTACGATGAGGATATCCCATTCCACTCAATGTAAATGGGTCATGAGGAGTCCAGAGTGAGGATTTATGACCCATTAAACGCAAATGGATCAAAGGGATTCCACATTGAGGCCATAATATCTATTCAATATAAACATAGTAAGAGTATTATCTAGGGAGAGTTTTTACAACAACTGTTTTTACCAATTTCAAAAATTTCAGAACGGGCCACAGGAACCCTTCACAAACCATCATTTCTCAATGAACCAAATCCACCATTCCAAAAAATATAAAACCCAATATTTTCCATTTAAAAAAAATTAAAAAATACCTTAAGTTACTAATGCCACATTTTTAAATTAATTCCACATTCATTAAAAATGTCAAACGGTCCACACAACCACCTCAAATGCCAAACCATTTTTCAAAAAAATAAAACATCCACCGCTTTCAAATCCAAACCATTTAGAAAACAAATTTATGAAACTAAAAATATCTTCTCAAATTCCAAATATTCATTTATAAGCCAAAAAATTCTTCTAATTTCACAAATCACTCAAAAAATCTAAATGAACATTTTTTCAAAAACTTGGTGTGCAACATTTGATAAAACAATTCTATTTATCACAAAATAAAGATTAAATCACCACAAATCAGAACAAAACATTATTCCAATGATTGTGTGTCATGACCAGTTCTGTGGGTCCTATATCGCTACTCCCCAAGCCCACTACCAATAGGCATAGGGTTGGTGACTCGCACCGAGTATGCATGTCACTAACATGGGAGGAATTGCATGTGTACCTTTACACATGCACATATCTCTAATCCCACAAATGATGAAATGTAAAACCATACAACGGAACAAAATACATTAATACCACTAAATCTAACCAATAGAATACAACAGGAAAGAAAAATTTAGAAAATTAAATTGGGCTCGAATATAGTCCCACCAAAAGGAAGAGTCTTATAACTACAAATTCCAACCTATAAGAAAACAAGATTGGTACTTTGAATACTTCTTGAAGCTGTTGGAACACCTCAGAATGTATGACACACACAAGGCTCTATCTTGTCCTGGTCCTCCCTAGACACCGTCTAAAGGTCTCTCGTAATCACAAGACACTATATGAGCTGGAAAATCCCATGTAGCGGTGATTATAACAATACCCAGAAGGACACCCTGAAAACCACAAGAAATAAAAAAAGTAAATGTATTGTCTTCTCTACATGGTATATGTCTACAATACATATAACATAAACATATATAGATATACTTGAACCCTACCCCATAGTCTAGTGGTAAGTATTAATGATCGCAGGACCACTCTAGGGATTCTGTCCAAATATTCCACAAAGAACACATCTGGTAGAACTCACTCCTTAGTCTGATAGACCTGATGATGACCATATAATAAGTATTGTTTATTGGGAACTATAATGAGAGAGAGAGAGATACACTAATAGATCTGAAGAGGAAAAAAATATACTCTTTCCGAGAGAACCAACTCCATGAGTGAGGAGGATCATGATACATAGATGAGGATCACTTCCAAGGCCATGGCATATACCAAGACCCATCCAGATTCACCTACTATGTAGAGGACTAACCTCTGGTAGGATTGGTTGTGTCAATAAACAGACTCTACCTAGGGAACAAGAATGGATATAGGATCCTGCTTTAGGCCTCTCGGAGGGGACTCCTGCTCTATCCATAAAGTCATAATAAAGGGGGTCATACTCTTGTAGGTAGTAAATGACACCACTGACCTTTAGGGGAATTATTAAGGGGAACCAACCCATGAATACTTTCCATGATACCTTTGAAAAGGATATTAAGACATGTATAAGAGATTACATGGTGTGTAGAAGGGGTCACATGCCAGGTCCCTTGACCTCGAGTATAGCCTGTGTGCAATGTCCTATGTCAAAAGAACATGTAATGTAAAAAATTCTTATAAAAAAGGTTCCACCTATTAACATCAATCATGTGGTAGCACACAGTTTCAACCAGTGTCCTCCTACCTGTGTACCAGTACATGGTGTAGCCCTTGTATGTGGTTAGGTTCCGGTTGTGTGGTTGAGTACATGTCGTGTACCCCACCCCATGTCATTGAATCCTCTGAGATACACACTGAGTCTCGGGGAAGGGTCCACATTCCATGTCATATGTTTCACACTCTTTGTGATACTTTAATTCTTCCCAAAATCATAGTCACTGCTCAATGGGGATCACACACCATGAATTCTAAAATACACATTCTGTTCATCAGTATTTTCTTGTTTTTCCATTCTACCTCCGCACACCATGGTTAGTCCTCTAGTGTTTAATGCAATGATATTTTCACATAAAAAATTAATATCCATGGTCATGTCGCATTTGTAACACTGATTTGGTAGGTTGTGGGCCTTCAATTGGCTCCGAAAACCGAATCCGATCATCCATGAAAAGAACGCATAAAGAATGATATCTCTTGAATCATGTCGATTCATCCATCTCCATCACTATCGCACCTCCATTAGGTTGTAATCATGCCTAACCTAGGATTTTAGATCGTTGTGCGGTGAATGGAATGTTCAACGATCCTTCATTTATAAACATTCAAAGAACAAAGAACATGAGATGAGAAAGGGAGAAGTAATCAGATAAAAAACTCTAGGAACAAACGTCAGACATTGTTGGTTATGGCCCTGATCCACTCCCATTAGAAGGATCAATAAAATAGATCAAGAAAAATAATACATCCCCAAATCAAACCTGCAATTAAGCCCTCCCGCAAGAACGATCGAACCGTGGGTCAACCTGTTTGTGGGTTGATCTATGTTTGTTGTAAAATCAAAGAACAAGGAAAGAAAGAATTAAAATCACACACCCAACCTATGAGTTTGGATCTACCATTGATAAAGTATGATTACACTTCCATCATCAATGATATCCTCTAGTCCACTCTCACAATGATCCATGATCTGATCTATCATCGTCGTTCGTTGAGAGGTTTCTCCAAGGGGTATCCTATACAAAGCTTCAAGGGACGTATCAAGGGTTATGAATTCTAACCCTGATATCCTTAAGAGCTAAAAATTAAAAAGAAAAAAATGCATCACTGCATTTCCTTAATGTCAAGTAAAATAAATTCTTAATTTTTTTTTAATTCTTTGAAACGTCCAAAAATCCACTTTCGCAACTGCCCCACACCGGCTGATTCTAGGCATCAACTAAGGTAATGTCAATCCTCCGGATGTAATGGATCCCTCATATTTCTGATCTGATCACACATTTAAAATTTATTCTACTTGTTTAGGAAAACCTCTCCCATGTTCTATTTAAAGTTTAATTTATTTCAAATATTCATTTTGGGAACACTATGTCTCAGAACCTTACATCGTCTCAACTCCTGGTCTCTAATTAATACAATATAATATTTAAAAATAATATAATAAAAATAAAGGACATTACATTATCCCCACCTTGGGGCTTTTCATCCTCAAAATCCAAAACAAAGGGCTATACAAAAAGGTGTGGGTACTGTGCATAGATCTAAGCCTCCTAATCCCATGTGCTCTACTGAAGATTCACGTGCTGCCACTAGACATGCACTATGGGAATTGATCACCCATGAAGGTTCCTCTTTGGATGATCCTTGATCTCCACTGGGTACATAGTAATGTTATCTCATTCATCATTTTCTAGATCCCCCCATTCGATGATGTGCGATGGATCATGAACGTACCTCCTCAGCTATGACATGTGGAGGACATCATGTACCCAGTGCAACTTCAGTGGCACAACTAAGCGATACACCACCTCTCTAACTCTACACAATATCTAAAAAGGGCTGATGAAACTCTGAGATAGCTTGCCCCCCGGTCAAAATCTCCACAACCCTCACCGTGGCGAGTCCCTAAAGAAGGCATGGTCTCCTTCCTCGAACTCCAAAGATCTCTGACAACTGTCATCATAAGACTTATGTCAGCTCTACAAAGTCTTAATCTATACTGGATGATATGTACCTTCTCATTAGTATTTCAGACCAACTCTAGGCCCATGAGTGCTGACTCCCCATGGTCAGTCCAGCAAAGTGGTGACCAATAGGGTCGCTCGTACAAAACTTAAAACAGTTCCATACCAATGGTAGATTGGTAGATATTATTGTAAGAAAAATCCACTAGTGGAAGGTGGTCCTCCAAAATACAAGTAAATTCTAGGATGAAATCCTCTAACATATCCTTTAAGACCTGAATATTCCTCTCTATCTGGCCATCTTTCTAGTGATGAAATGTTTTTCTCAAGCATAACTAAGTTTGAAACTCCTCCTGTAATCCCTTCTACAACCAGAAAGTGAAATAAGCATCATGATCTGAAACTATCATCTATGGGACTCCCTGAAGTTTCACTATATCCTATATGTAATGTTTTCCCATGATCTCTAGTGAGCTCTTCTCTTGGATATCTAGAAAGTGGGATGACTTGGCGTGTCATTCAATGATCACCCAGATGGTATCATGCCCCCAAGACGTACGTGGTAAACCCATCACAAATTAAATCAATATTTCATCCCACTTCCATTCTAGAACCTCAAGGGGGTTAGTGAAACCTGCTGGAAGTGAGTGCTCATCGTTTTACAACTTTCATGTAAGGCATCGAGAAACAAACTATGCCACTGCCTTCTTTATCCCAATCCATCAGAACTAATGTTGGAGGTCCTGGTACATTTTCACCACTCTAGGATATAAAACCAAGGTGGATGTATGAAACTCCCTCAGATAATACACCCACAATGTCGTTTGTACAACTGTGTATCCTCTAAAAATAATTATGTGCTCCCCATCATGTGAATATACATCATAAGCATGCACTGTGGACATCTGAGCACGTAAGGTATTGTAGTCAGAATCCTAAATATGTGCCTCCCTAACTCAATTTAATATTGGAGGGGTGAAAACCATAAACTTTGGGTAAGCTACATCATCTCCATCCATGAATCTTAACTCTAAAAAGTCCAACTGCTCTGATTCCTCAGTCAACATTTGTAAACTAGATCTCCTACTGAGACCATCTTCCACCAAGTTCCCCTTTCCATGAGTATAGATAATATCGATGTAATATTCCTATAGGGACTTCAGACATCACCTCAGTCTCAAGTTTATATCCTTAGGAAAGTGTGAAAACATTATTTTATTATATAAAGAAATTCAGTTTATAATGGTCCAAATATCATTAAGGTCGAAGATAAGATGACTCATATTCGAAATAAAATCATATAATCATAATTGGACATGTTTTGGATAATATTTTAATCATTATAATCTTATTTATTTAAATCATTTATTAATGAGGTAAATACTGCATCATTATTGTGTCATAAATAATTTAATTTATTTGATGTCTGAAAATTATTAAAAAACCCTTGATGTAGGAAATTGTTTTAGCTTTAAAATTAATATTTATAAACAAAAAGATAATTTATATAACCCCTTATAAAAATTAAGTTACTAAAAGATATTTGCTTTTGTCATTTTTGCCTTTACTTGAAGTTAATTAATCTAAATTGTCATTATCACTTCCAAGTTGCCCAATGGGGTCCCAAAATCGACCAAAATATGACCATGGAGGTTAATGACTCAACATATAAGGTTTTGACAAGTGTAAAGGTAATTTTGAATTATTATAATATTCTTTTTACCTTGAATTACCCTATTTACCATTAATCGCGGTAAATAAAAGTCAAATGTTACTATTCACAAAAATTATTTTCATCTTATTGAACCAAATTTTACTTCTTGATAACAACCATGTATGTCGGATTTTATAAATTAAATTCACAGAAGTGGTAAATTTTCATTTAAATGAAAAAGTCAGTTTTTTTAACTACCCCTAAGTGGTTTCACTATTCATCAAAAATTAAAGTTTTTCAGAAAAATACCAAAAATTCAGCCTAAACTATATTTGATATTCTGAAATCAAAAATGATGTCTATTTTTTCAAATTAAAAACATATAAGTTTTAATAATTAATTTTTAAATTAATTCCCATTTTCAAAACAAATAGCGTGTTTTAAGAAACGATAACTATCAAAAGATTTATACTTGTTGAAGTCCAATTTCAAAGTGAAATTAATTCCAATGACCAAAATTGGATTAAATGTAAAATATATATTTTAATTTTACTTTAAACCCAACTAAAAAGATAATCTATCCATATAAATAAATTTTATTAAAAGTCACTTTTGAATTAAAATACAATATTATTCACTATTCATTAAAAATGAACTTTATCAGAAAAATCCCAAAAAATTCCCAAATTAAAATTTGATGTCTCCATTATAATAAAGGATTTTATTTGGTCAATTAGAACATATAAAAGTGACCAAGACTATATTTAAAGAGGGGTCCCCATTAAAAGTCGATAAATTCACTTTTTAATGTAAATTATTCTTAAAATTAGATTCATTCATATTTTAAGCCTCTAACTTTTTATTGGATAAACGTAAATACATTTAAAAAATATTTATAATCATATTGAAGATTTTTTCGTTCAGTCCCGCCAATACAACAGCTAATAGTTAACTACCGTTTAAAATAATAAAATTATATTATTAGTGTGCAACGTAAGATTTCAAAGAAACTTGTTGTTGTGTATCGGGTAAGCTATCGAACATAGTAACCCCATTAAAGTAAAATTAATATTTAATTCACAAATATTAATAAATATGAAATATGTCTTATTCTTCATTTACCTGGGATGTTACATCCTTCCCCCCTTTTGGAATTTGTGTCCTCGCAATTTTTATTCACTTATCAAAATGAGTGGGGGGTATTTATCCCTCATAGAATTTTCAGATTCCCATATTGCCTCTTCAACCATATGGTCTTTTCACAAATCCTTTACCTAGTGAATTACCTTATTCCGCAACACTTGGTTTCTATGGTCAAGAATCTGGACTGGTTGTTCTTCATAAGAGAGATTCTCTTCCAACTGAACTACCTTTGGCCTCAAAACATGAGATGGATCTGGTATATCCTTTGGTTTTCGATTTGATGAACTTTGGAATAGATGTTGTCAATGAATCATTACTTTTTCGACTCAAAGAATCAGCCACTTTATTTGTTTTTCCTGGATGGTAATGGATTGTGAAATCATAATCATTGATTAGTTCCAACCATATCCTCTGTCTCATGTACAATTCTTTTTGAGTGAATATATACTTCAACCTTTTGTGATCAATATATATTTCACCCTTCACTCCAAACAAATGATGCCTCTAAATTTTTAAAGAAAAAAACAGCAGCTAATTCCAAATCATGTGTAGGGTAATTTAACTCATGAGGTTTCAACTAACATGAAGAATAAGAAATTACTTGATCATTCTGCATAAAGAAACATCCAAGTCCTTTCAACGAAGCATCACTGTAGAAAATAAACTCACCATTTCTGGATTGTAGTGCCAAAACTGGATCATTCTCCAATCTCCTTTTCAATTCCTGAAAACAATCACCACATTCTTTTGGCCAAATGAACTTAACACCTTTTTTATTTAACTTAGTTATTGGACTAGATAACTGTGAAAAATATTCAACAAAACTACGGTAATAACCTGCCAAACCATGAAAACTACGGATCTCAGTTCTATTTGTGGGTCTTTTCCATTCTTCAACAACTTTTTTTTTAGCAGGATCAACAGTTATGCCATTTTTTGAAACAATGTGACCAGGGAAAGAATTTTTTCGTAACCAAAACTCACACTTTCGGAATTTCCCACAATGTTTCTTTTCTTTTAAGGTTTGAAAGAAAACCCTTATATGACTTTAATGTTCCTCCTTACTTTTTGAATAAACCAAAATAACACCAATAAATACAACCACCAAATATCACCTGAATCAAATGAGCCATCACTATAGTAAATTGTTCAATTCTTATTTTGTCTATCTTAGGATGGTGATTTGGAATTTCATTTCCCCCTATATATCTCCCATCACAACTGCCTTGTTTCCTCTATGAAAAAACATTCTCAACACAAAAATACCTTAGGCAAAGTAACATGGTAATCTGTAAATGCTATATGATTTCAATATTAACATAAATTAATTTATGTATATTAATTTAACAATAACCTAACTCCAAAAGTTATCTAAACCGACCTCTGATACCAACTATAAGGACCCAACCTTAAAATATTACATAATGTTGAATTAAATGAATAATTCAGATTGAGGATCTTTTCAGGTTTAGTGTTTTTGAGAGTTAGTCCACAACTATTAAATTTCAAAATATTACAAAGTAGACACTTCTACACAGTTTCCATTTTTTTCATAAAATAAAAACTCATAAAAAAGAGTCATGTCTAGTTCCATGTTTAAGATACCATGACTTTTCCTTGATCCCATCCTTGACCATATTCCACATTATGTCCTGTGAAAAACATTTCAAAAACTTGGGATCAGCATAAAAAGCTCAGTAAGGGATACACAAAGAAGGAAAAAAGTTGGTTTTTGAAAACAACAAATAAACCATGAATACTTTAACATATGTAATACTTTTCACCTTTATGAAGTATTAAATACTCTTCACTAAATAAAATATCATTACTTTCCCTTTTGTAACCAAAATATTACCATAAAACCCATATAAAGAACACATAAAATATAAAGGTAACTTGGGACATAAACATACTTAAATGGAATAACCATACAACCAACTTCCACACATATCACTAAATGTAATAGCCATACGGCCGACTTCCATACCCAATGCATTGGAGGTTATAACATAACCACCCATCCTGGTATTCACAGAACCACCCGTCATTTGGTTCATCACGTAACCACCCATCAAATGTCCAAGTACCATTATAAAATCATAACACATAAAACAATTATAAAGGAAAGAAAAAATTTCTTCATTTTAATCACAATATATCGTTTAAGTATATTTACATAACAAATACATTATCAAAACCATTTCAATACCATAATACAAAAAAGAGTATATGGTATTTATTTTATTTTAAAAACATTATGGCTTGTTGAGGAAGCCAAAGATCAAATAATACTCGCGGCAGTGGAAAATGTCGTTGTCACCACTTACGTTAAAATAAACAATCTTTTTTTTCGTTTATTAACACAATTTGTAGAAAAATATTCCCTTTGAAAATTCAAGGGTGTTTATACACCGTATAAAAGAAAGTCGTGTATTAAAACAAAATATGCCTCAATTAATGGAAATTGAGACAAAGTCCCTTACAAAGATCATTTTGAAAATAAAATAGATCAATTATGTTCATTCTATACAATCACACATAAAGAAAGTATAAATACTTAAAAATTCATTTATCACATAGTCAAAGAACAACATAAACAAGAAAGATAAGATCAACCCAAAGAACGGGAATTGGGTTAAGAGGGTCCCTTACCTCGTGTCCGACATGACCCGTTCGTTCTTTAATATCGTGAATAATAAACTAAAGATAATTTATACTTGCTTAAGAACCTTTTTCAAGTTTATTATTCCTTTTATATCACTTATTACCATGTTATAAACATTATGTAATCATTTAAGTTAATATTGTTCGTTTTGTCGATATTTGGTACTTGAGTAAAAAATGAACACCTTTTATTTACAAGTTGTCCATGTGGTCAATAGTCAATTATATCCAGAATGAAAATAATTATTTAGATATCATATATATCATATATATCCAGTATATACATGTATTTATAATAGTACATAACATTTGGAGGTAAGAAATGAAAAGCATCGTTCATGGAGACAGTAAGCCGTACGTACGCATGAACGCTACTTTCATTTCTATTACTTATTTTAATGGAATTAATACATAATTATAAATAGGTATATTGTAATTCCATTATAATATCATATATAATATCATCAACTCCATCCATTATACATCCCACATAAGGCATTAACGAATCACATTACTTTGAGGGGGTCGTAGTCCGCACTTCCTCAAATGAGATTATCGTATTTACCCACTATGGAAACCATAAAGGATTGATATAATTGGAAAGTACAGAATAATAAAGAAATAATAAACATAATATATATCATATATAAATATATTTACCTCATAATGGCCACCATGAGAGGCGGTAGGACAAAATCGAACAATCATCATTTTGTGAGGCGTTAATTTTCCATCCACAGAAACATTATGTTCATCATCCATTAGATGGAGGTGTGTGTAAGTGTAGTTATAATACTTCTCATAAAAACATCCTAGTATATTGATGATACTGTTGTTGTTAAAAAATCAATTAATAAAAAGAATTTAGGGTTTGGAGAAGTAAAATAAGAGAAAACAATTTAAGAGAAACCATTACCTTTAATTTGGGTAACTCCCTTTGGTTTGAACCAAAGGACTTCTTAAAGTGCCTGATGCCTAAGGTAAGTCTTCTATGAGGAGGATAGGGATGTAGGGAGCATAATTGGGTGGAGTTTGGATGATCCAAATGTCTTGATAGGTGTGAGGAATTGGTTATAAGTGGTCTCCTTTTATAAGGGAGAGGAGGGGATTTTTAGGAAAGTTTGAAAACATTATTTTAATATATATATATATATTCAGTTTATAATGGTCCAAAAATCATTAAGGTAAAAGATAAGATGAATAATATTTGAAATAAAATCATCCAATCAGAATTAGACATGTTTTTGATAGTATTTTAATCATTATAATCTTATTTATTTAAATCATATATTAATCAGGTAAATACTGCATCATTATTGTGTCATAAATAATTTAATTTATTTGATGTATGAAAATTATAAAAAAACCATGATGTGAGAAATATTTTTGTCTTTTCAATTAATATTTATAGACAAAGATATAATTTATATAACCCCTTCTAAAAATTATTTTACTAAAAGATATTTGCTTTTGTCATTTTTGCCTTTACTTTAAGTTAATTAATCTAAATTGTCATTATCACTTCCAAGTTGCACAATGGGATCCCAAAATAGATCCAAAGATGCCCATGGTTGTCAATGACTCAACCAATAAGGTTTGGACAAGTTTTATGGTAATTTTGAATTATTATAATATTCTTTTTACCTTGAATTACCCTATTTACCTTTAACCGCGGTAAATAAAAGTCAAAAGTTACTATTCACAAAAATTATTTTCATCTTATTGAACCATATTTTACTTCTTAAGAACAACCATTCATGTAGGATTTTATAAATTCAATTCACAGGAGTGGTAAATTTTCATTTAAATGAAAAATTTCGGTTTTTTTAACTACCGCTAAGTGGTTTCACTATTTATCAAAAATTGAAGTTTTCCAGAAAAATATCAAAAATTCAGCATAAGATATATTTGATATTCCAAATTCAAAAATGATTTCTATTTTTTAAAATTCAAAACATAGAAGTGGCATTAATTAATTTTAAAATTAATTCCCGTTGTCAAAACAAATAGCGTGTTTTTAAGAAACAATAACTACAAAAAGATTGATACTTGTTTATGTCCAATTTCAAAGTGAAATTAATTACAATGTCCAACATTGGATTAAATGGTAAAAATATATTTTAATTTCACTTTAAAACAAACTAAAAAGATAATCTATACATATAAATAAATTAGATTAAAAAGGCACTTTTGAATTAAAATACAATATTATTCAATATTCATTTAAAAATGAACTTTATCGGAAAAATCCCAAAAAATTACCCAAAGTAAAATTTGATGTCTCCATTATAAAGAAGGATTTTATTTCTTCAATAAGAATATATTAAAATGACCAAATTTATTTTTGAAGAGGTTTCCCCATTAAAAGGCAGTAAATTGGCTTTTTAATGTAAATTATGCTTAAAATTAGATTCATTCATATTTTAAGCCTATAACTTTTAATTTGATAAATGTAAATACATTTAACAAATATGTTTAATCATATTGTAGTTAGTTTCATTCATTACCGCCAATACAACGCCTAGGAGTTATCCACCATTTAAAATAATAATATTATATTATTAGTGTGCAACGTAAGATTTCAAAGAAACATGTTGTTGCGTCTTGGGTAATCTATCGAACATAGCAACCCCTTTAAAGTAAAATTAATATTTAATTCATAGATATTAATAAATATGAAATATGACTTATTCTTCATTTACCTAGGATGTTACAATTTTCCAATGTTTGGACCTAAAAAACTGGCAAACACTAGGAAACGACGCTACCATTAGTATTGTTTTCTTATTGTATTGTACGATCCACTTCCTTTGAAACTTCATAATATTCAAATGATGATTGACAAAAATACACAAACAATACTTCATTTCTAGTACAGAACAACCATGGTTCCCACACAGACTACGTCCCTCACACCCCTAGGATTCTGACTATGAGAAAGATTCACTCGAGGGCATGTGTCTAGAGCCTAAATGTTTAAAGCATCCACTCCTTCAAAATAATAAGATAATAATCCATAATCAGAACTCCATCTAATTTAGAATTTCCAAACATGATTCCATTGAAATAAAATTTCTCATTAAGAATATACACTCATGAAATTTAAAGAAAAATAAATACCACAAAACATCACCAGACACAAAAATTACATCTAAAGAATTATAACAATGAGAGCGACTCTAAACTGGGCCCCAAATAGCAACATAATCCACGAATTGGGATGGGGTATCATTTGAAGTGGCGGTTCTGGATCCATGGTTTTTCCTAGAGAAAAACCAACATACCCACTGAAAGTGACTTAAGAGTTCACATGCAAGAAAGGTATTCAGTGCACTTGGACAAGATGTAATCTTATTATTTGTCTTTCCACACTATTTTCACACCATGGTCCAACAATTATATAAATATGATGACAGATCTAGAGGCCTTTTAATTCCCCTACTAGTAGTAACTGCTTTAGGTTGATTCCACATCTTCTTAATATAGTTCCCTTCAACAATTCTGAAAATGGAGGATGGATGGTTTCCTCAAGCACCCCTGATAAAATAACCTCAACACACACAACTTTCCTCACTACACTATAGAAAGAGTTTAAATAGAACCCATACACCTTCATCTGTAGATCAAGACAAATACCCCTCCCAAAACATTGATCCATCTAGGAATCGAATAAAAACAACTATAGAAGGTATGGATCTCAGTCCAAAAAATGAATAAATAACTCAAACAATGATACATCACCTTGGTAGAGACATCACATCCCCATCCCCATTCTCACCTTCACTACATCAGATAAATACATATAGTTTAATGAGGCCATTAAAGTTTACAATGTAAGATCATACTGAGTCTTTGTTTGAGATATCAATTTTCAGCACTTCCAGGTCAGACCTTCAAGAATAAAGGTAGTGAACTTAACCTTTAACGACTTAGAAAATTTGAGAAGAATGAAATTTATCTATTTTTTCTTCATCCACTCTTCCACTTTGAGAGGATCTACTTGACCATAAAAGAGTGAATTAATTGACTTTATAAAATAAAGAAAAAATTCCTTAGTTTGATTCACTAGAAAGTCCTATAATTGTAAACCATCCATAGTTTCATGTCTAATATCCATTTAATCTTTGTGGTGGGATACACTAGGAATTAATAAATCCAAGAGCTCAATAAAAATCAAATCATCAAAAAGATTTTTCAAACTCAAAACACCACATAAGAAACACTTCCAAATAACAAGGAATCACACCATACAACCCCTAATCATCAAAGCATTACAATTTTTTTCTTAAAATCATTTTTGAAAGAATAAAAACTCAGTGGATTGCACACTCACCTATGGTATTCCATGGGGCCTCAAACATGCACATTATCATTCCATCCCAACAACTCATCAACTCATTCCAATCTAGACACTCATATACACATGTCATTATCTCTCCACAATACAACACATTTCCATCCATGTGAGCACTCATGGAAATAATAAATCAAAAAAAAACATTACCACTTTCCAAAATAGAACATTCAACCCACGATTCTAACTTTCCAATTTACATTCACTTCAAAATTCAAAAAACTTTTCAAAATATCGCTAACCAACAAGTAAAAAACCATTTTCAAAATCCATACACAAATCCATTTTACCTTGATCAAAATAAAATTCAATGGATTCCATCAAAAATATAATTCATCCCATTCAAAACATTTTCAATAGCCCAAAAAATCTCATTCAATCAAAAATCATATTATTAAAAACTCATCTCTTCAAATTTAAAAAAATATAAAACACTCATTAAAATAAATTTATGTTTCCCAAATATGAAATTTAAATAAACACCATGTTTTTATTGTAGAAATTCATTATTATTAAACACATCCACTTTTACCCAAATACCATTTTATAAAAAATCTATATTCCAAAGCTTTCAAAAAATGATTCTAAAAACTCATTTTTTATCTTCCAAAAATAAAAACAATAAAATTTAAAATCCATTTTTTACAATTCCAAAATAAGGTCTTTCATGATAATTTTTAGAATTTGGGAAGACATAAAAATATCAAAATGGGAGGCTAAAATCAATGGGTGACTTGGATACATGGTAGGTGGTCATATTCCAATCACACCACCATCACAAATATTCTTCTAAGACCAGGCCACTGACTCTACATAGATTTACCATCTCTATAAGATCATTAAGACCATTATACCCACTCTATTTATTCATTTTCAAAAACAAAACAACCCACATAAACTAGATAACCAAACAAAACATGACTTCCCATGGAAACCAATGGTTCAACATTGAAGGTGTTGGCCAGACACCCCACTCATAACTACACCCCAAGTTTTGACAATCTAACTCTTTCTACCTTTACATCAAAAACAAATCTCTAAAATCTAAGAGCTCTAATGAACCATCCTTCTATGATACCATTTTTTCATGAACTAACCCAAGTTGACCTCAAACCGGTCACCCAATCAAATTCACAATAAGGCCCAAGAGGCATTTTTGATCCTCTCAGTCCAGCAACACGTGTCGTGGAATCAACATAGAAACCGAGGGATCAATTTCCCAAAATAATAAATAAATTAAACAATGGAAATAAATAGATCATCCCAATATATATAAATATTCAAATTGAACATATTTTGTATATAAACTTAAAATAAAACAACCTGAACAAAAAAATCCAAAATGATCCTAAGGAAAAAACATCTCGTTGTGACTTTCAGGGTCACTCTCTGATACCAAAAACAACCATTGCCCACGGTGATCGAAACCAATCAAAAATTTCACTAAGAGATAAAAAATAAGTAACTATAGATGTGAGTAATAAAACTATATAGCAATTCCTGAAATAATCTATTCCCAATACACATCCTTAAAATAATACAAACATCAACTTCAGGTTTGAGATATAATATAAAAAAGTATTATTTTACACACTTTTCCACAATAAAAAAATATTGTCCATTTTTCTTTTTCCATTAAAAATCCATATTCCTTTTACCAGAAACCAATATTAACATTTTTAAGGGGATATATGATGCTTTTATTTCAAAATAAGAACAAGGGAATATACAACATTTCTAAATACATTTTTTCTATAAACCTTTTAATGTCAACCCATCACTTTCCAAATAAATACAACACACATGAGAGAACCAAAATAATCACATAATAGAGGATGTGGAAATAAGAACACAATAATAACCAAAAATAAATGCATCTTAATCATCTCTCATATACAACTAAGTTCCAAGGGACATGGGAAATCCTTAGAGATCATGGGAATAATCTAGAACATACTATACATCTTGACTCATCCTGAAGGAATTTTCCTCTTGATGAAATAAAAATATCCCACATGATCAATGTCACCATATCTGGTCTGACCAACGGGCATTATCCAATATTAATAAAACAAAAAAAATCCCTTACTATGGGCCACTACCAAAGCATAATCCTAACAAGTGCAGTAACCGTTCACTGAAAATCCACTACCTACACAAGGTTACATTTTTAAAGAGTATAGAGGGGTGATCAAAATTATGTTACCTGAGCATAAAATCACAAGAAAAGATATCATATATAGATAATTCACATAATATGAATTAAGCCAAGTCACCCCAAGGATCAATCTCTTCACATACAACTAATAGATCTCAAAGGAGTTTACGATGAGGATATCCCATTCCACTCAATGTAAATGGGTCATGAGGAGTCCAGAGTGAGGATTTATGACCCATTAAACGCAAATGGATCAAAGGGATTCCACATTGAGGCCATAATATCTATTCAATATAAACATAGTAAGAGTATTATCTAGGGAGAGTTTTTACAACAACTGTTTTTACCAATTTCAAAAATTTCAGAACGGGCCACAGGAACCCTTCACAAACCATCATTTCTCAATGAACCAAATCCACCATTCCAAAAAATATAAAACCCAATATTTTCCATTTAAAAAAAATTAAAAAATACCTTAAGTTACTAATGCCACATTTTTAAATTAATTCCACATTCATTAAAAATGTCAAACGGTCCACACAACCACCTCAAATGCCAAACCATTTTTCAAAAAAATAAAACATCCACCGCTTTCAAATCCAAACCATTTAGAAAACAAATTTATGAAACTAAAAATATCTTCTCAAATTCCAAATATTCATTTATAAGCCAAAAAATTCTTCTAATTTCACAAATCACTCAAAAAATCTAAATGAACATTTTTTCAAAAACTTGGTGTGCAACATTTGATAAAACAATTCTATTTATCACAAAATAAAGATTAAATCACCACAAATCAGAACAAAACATTATTCCAATGATTGTGTGTCATGACCAGTTCTGTGGGTCCTATATCGCTACTCCCCAAGCCCACTACCAATAGGCATAGGGTTGGTGACTCGCACCGAGTATGCATGTCACTAACATGGGAGGAATTTCATGTGTACCTTTACACATGCACATATCTCTAATCCCACAAATGATGAAATGTAAAACCATACAACGGAACAAAATACATTAATACCACTAAATCTAACCAATAGAATACAACAGGAAAGAAAAATTTAGAAAATTAAATTGGGCTCGAATATAGTCCCACCAAAAGGAAGAGTCTTATAACTACAAATTCCAACCTATAAGAAAACAAGATTGGTACTTTGAATACTTCTTGAAGCTGTTGGAACACCTCAGAATGTATGACACACACAAGGCTCTATCTTGTCCTGGTCCTCCCTAGACACCGTCTAAAGGTCTCTCGTAATCACAAGACACTATATGAGCTGGAAAATCCCATGTAGCGGTGATTATAACAATACCCAGAAGGACACCCTGAAAACCACAAGAAATAAAAAAAGTAAATGTATTGTCTTCTCTACATGGTATATGTCTACAATACATATAACATAAACATATATAGATATACTTGAACCCTACCCCATAGTCTAGTGGTAAGTATTAATGATCGCAGGACCACTCTAGGGATTCTGTCCAAATATTCCACAAAGAACACATCTGGTAGAACTCACTCCTTAGTCTGATAGACCTGATGATGACCATATAATAAGTATTGTTTATTGGGAACTATAATGAGAGAGAGAGAGATACACTAATAGATCTGAAGAGGAAAAAAATATACTCTTTCCGAGAGAACCAACTCCATGAGTGAGGAGGATCATGATACATAGATGAGGATCACTTCCAAGGCCATGGCATATACCAAGACCCATCCAGATTCACCTACTATGTAGAGGACTAACCTCTGGTAGGATTGGTTGTGTCAATAAACAGACTCTACCTAGGGAACAAGAATGGATATAGGATCCTGCTTTAGGCCTCTCGGAGGGGACTCCTGCTCTATCCATAAAGTCATAATAAAGGGGGTCATACTCTTGTAGGTAGTAAATGACACCACTGACCTTTAGGGGAATTATTAAGGGGAACCAACCCATGAATACTTTCCATGATACCTTTGAAAAGGATATTAAGACATGTATAAGAGATTACATGGTGTGTAGAAGGGGTCACATGCCAGGTCCCTTGACCTCGAGTATAGCCTGTGTGCAATGTCCTATGTCAAAAGAACATGTAATGTAAAAAATTCTTATAAAAAAGGTTCCACCTATTAACATCAATCATGTGGTAGCACACAGTTTCAACCAGTGTCCTCCTACCTGTGTACCAGTACATGGTGTAGCCCTTGTATGTGGTTAGGTTCCGGTTGTGTGGTTGAGTACATGTCGTGTACCCCACCCCATGTCATTGAATCCTCTGAGATACACACTGAGTCTCGGGGAAGGGTCCACATTCCATGTCATATGTTTCACACTCTTTGTGATACTTTAATTCTTCCCAAAATCATAGTCACTGCTCAATGGGGATCACACACCATGAATTCTAAAATACACATTCTGTTCATCAGTATTTTCTTGTTTTTCCATTCTACCTCCGCACACCATGGTTAGTCCTCTAGTGTTTAATGCAATGATATTTTCACATAAAAAATTAATATCCATGGTCATGTCGCATTTGTAACACTGATTTGGTAGGTTGTGGGCCTTCAATTGGCTCCGAAAACCGAATCCGATCATCCATGAAAAGAACGCATAAAGAATGATATCTCTTGAATCATGTCGATTCATCCATCTCCATCACTATCGCACCTCCATTAGGTTGTAATCATGCCTAACCTAGGATTTTAGATCGTTGTGCGGTGAATGGAATGTTCAACGATCCTTCATTTATAAACATTCAAAGAACAAAGAACATGAGATGAGAAAGGGAGAAGTAATCAGATAAAAAACTCTAGGAACAAACGTCAGACATTGTTGGTTATGGCCCTGATCCACTCCCATTAGAAGGATCAATAAAATAGATCAAGAAAAATAATACTTCCCCAAATCAAACCTGCAATTAAGCCCTCCCGCAAGAACGATCGAACCGTGGGTCAACCTGTTTGTGGGTTGATCTATGTTTGTTGTAAAATCAAAGAACAAGGAAAGAAAGAATTAAAATCACACACCCAACCTATGAGTTTGGATCTACCATTGATAAATTATGATTACACTTCCATCATCAATGATATCCTCTAGTCCACTCTCACAATGATCCATGATCTGATCTATCATCGTCGTTCGTTGAGAGGTTTCTCCAAGGGGTATCCTATACAAAGCTTCAAGGGACGTATCAAGGGTTATGAATTCTAACCCTGATATCCTTAAGAGCTAAAAATTAAAAAGAAAAAAATGCATCACTGCATTTCCTTAATGTCAAGTAAAATAAATTCTTAATTTTTTTTTAATTCTTTGAAACGTCCAAAAATCCACTTTCGCAACTGCCCCACACCGGCTGATTCTAGGCATCAACTAAGGTAATGTCAATCCTCCGGATGTAATGGATCCCTCATATTTTTGATCTGATCACACATTTAAAATTTATTCTACTTGTTTAGGAAAACCTCTCCCATGTTCTATTTAAAGTTTAATTTATTTCAAATATTCATTTTGGGAACACTATGTCTCGGAACCTTACATCGTCTCAACTCCTGGTCTCTAATTAATACAATATAATATTTAAAAATAATATAATAAAAATAAAGGACATTACATTATCCCCACCTTGGGGCTTTTCATCCTCAAAATCCAAAACAAAGGGCTATACAAAAAGGTGTGGGTACTGTGCATAGATCTAAGCCTCCTAATCCCATGTGCTCTACTGAAGATTCACGTGCTGCCACTAGACATGCACTATGGGAATTGATCACCCATGAAGGTTCCTCTTTGGATGATCCTTGATCTCCACTGGGTACATAGTAATGTTATCTCATTCATCATTTTCTAGATCCCCCCATTCGATGATGTGCGATGGATCATGAACGTACCTCCTCAGCTATGACATGTGGAGGACATCATGTACCCAGTGCAACTTCAGTGGCACAACTAAGCGATACACCACCTCTCTAACTCTACACAATATCTAAAAAGGGCTGATGAAACTCTGAGATAGCTTGCCCCCCTGTCAAAATCTCCACAACCCTCACCGTGGCGAGTCCCTAAAGAAGGCATGGTCTCCTTCCTCGAACTCCAAAGATCTCTGCCAACTGTCATCATAAGACTTATGTCAGCTCTACAAAGTCTTAATCTATACTGGATGATATGTACCTTCTCATTAGTATTTCAGACCAACTCTAGGCCCATGAGTGCTGACTCCCCATGGTCAGTCCAGCAAAGTGGTGACCAATAGGGTCGCTCGTACAAAACTTAAAACAGTTCCATACCAATGGTAGATTGGTAGATATTATTGTAAGAAAAATCCACTAGTGGAAGGTGGTCCTCCAAAATACAAGTAAATTCTAGGATGAAATCCTCTAACATATCCTTTAAGACCTGAATATTCCTCTCTATCTGGCCATCTTTCTAGTGATGAAATGTTTTTCTCAAGCATAACTAAGTTTGAAACTCCTCCTGTAATCCCTTCTACAACCAGAAAGTGAAATAAGCATCATGATCTGAAACTATCATCTATGGGACTCCCTGAAGTTTCACTATATCCTATATGTAATGTTTTCCCATGATCTCTAGTGAGCTCTTCTCTTGGATATCTAGAAAGTGGGATGACTTGGCGTGTCATTCAATGATCACCCAGATGGTATCATGCCCCCAAGACGTACGTGGTAAACCCATCACAAATTAAATCAATATTTCATCCCACTTCCATTCTAGAACCTCAAGGGGGTTAGTGAAACCTGCTGGAAGTGAGTGCTCATCGTTTTACAACTTTCATGTAAGGCATCGAGAAACAAACTATGCCACTGCCTTCTTTATCCCAATCCATCAGAACTAATGTTGGAGGTCCTGGTACATTTTCACCACTCTAGGATATAAAACCAAGGTGGATGTATGAAACTCCCTCAGATAATACACCCACAATGTCGTTTGTACAACTGTGTATCCTCTAAAAATAATTATGTGCTCCCCATCATGTGAATATACATCATAAGCATGCACTGTGGACATCTGAGCACGTAAGGTATTGTAGTCAGAATCCTAAATATGTGCCTCCCTAACTCAATTTAATATTGGAGGGGTGAAAACCATAAACTTTGGGTAAGCTACATCATCTCCATCCATGAATCTTAACTCTAAAAAGTCCAACTGCTCTGATTCCTCAGTCAACATTTGTAAACTAGATCTCCTACTGAGACCATCTTCCACCAAGTTCCCCTTTCCATGAGTATAGATAATATCGATGTAATATTCCTATAGGGACTTCAGACATCACCTCAGTCTCAAGTTTATATCCTTAGGAAAGTGTGAAAACATTATTTTATTATATAAAGAAATTCAGTTTATAATGGTCCAAATATCATTAAGGTCGAAGATAAGATGACTCATATTCGAAATAAAATCATATAATCATAATTGGACATGTTTTGGATAATATTTTAATCATTATAATCTTATTTATTTAAATCATTTATTAATGAGGTAAATACTGCATCATTATTGTGTCATAAATAATTTAATTTATTTGATGTCTGAAAATTATTAAAAAACCCTTGATGTAGGAAATTGTTTTAGCTTTAAAATTAATATTTATAAACAAAAAGATAATTTATATAACCCCTTATAAAAATTAAGTTACTAAAAGATATTTGCTTTTGTCATTTTTGCCTTTACTTGAAGTTAATTAATCTAAATTGTCATTATCACTTCCAAGTTGCCCAATGGGGTCCCAAAATCGACCAAAATATGACCATGGAGGTTAATGACTCAACATATAAGGTTTTGACAAGTGTAAAGGTAATTTTGAATTATTATAATATTCTTTTTACCTTGAATTACCCTATTTACCATTAATCGCGGTAAATAAAAGTCAAATGTTACTATTCACAAAAATTATTTTCATCTTATTGAACCAAATTTTACTTCTTGATAACAACCATGTATGTCGGATTTTATAAATTAAATTCACAGAAGTGGTAAATTTTCATTTAAATGAAAAAGTCAGTTTTTTTAACTACCCTTAAGTGGTTTCACTATTCATCAAAAATTAAAGTTTTTCATAAAAATACCAAAAATTCAGCCTAAACTATATTTGATATTCCGAAATCAAAAATGATGTCTATTTTTTCAAATTAAAAACATATAAGTTTTAATAATTAATTTTTAAATTAATTCCCATTTTCAAAACAAATAGCGTGTTTTTAAGAAACGATAACTATCAAAAGATTTATACTTGTTGAAGTCCAATTTCAATGTGAAATTAATTCCAATGACCAAAATTGGATTAAATGTAAAATATATATTTTAATTTTACTTTAAACCCAACTAAAAAGATAATCTATTCATATAAATAAATTTTATTAAAAGTCACTTTTGAATTAAAATACAATATTATTCACTATTCATTAAAAATGAACTTTATCAGAAAAATCCCAAAAAATTCCCAAATTAAAATTTGATGTCTCCATTATAATAAAGGATTTTATTTGGTCAATTAGAACATATAAAAGTGACCAAGACTATATTTAAAAAGGGGTCCCCATTAAAAGTCGATAAATTCACTTTTTAATGTAAATTATTCTTAAAATTAGATTCATTCATATTTTAAGCCTCTAACTTTTTATTGGATAAACGTAAATACATTTAAAAAATATTTATAATCATATTGAAGATTTTTTCGTTCAGTCCCGCCAATACAACAGCTAATAGTTAACTACCGTTTAAAATAATAAAATTATATTATTAGTGTGCAACGTAAGATTTCAAAGAAACTTGTTGTTGTGTATCGGGTAAGCTATCGAACATAGTAACCCCTTTAAAGTAAAATTAATATTTAATTCACAAATATTAATAAATATGAAATATGTCTTATTCTTCATTTACCTGGGATGTTACATCCTTCCCCCCTTTTGGAATTTGTGTCCTCGCAATTTTTATTCACTTATCAAAATGAGTGGGGGGTATTTATCCCTCATAGAATTTTCAGATTCCCATATTGCCTCTTCAACCATATGGTCTTTTCACAAATCCTTTACCTAGTGAATTACCTTATTCCGCAACACTTGGTTTCTATGGTCAAGAATCTGGACTGGTTGTTCTTCATAAGAGAGATTCTCTTCCAACTGAACTACCTTTGGCCTCAAAACATGAGATGGATCTGGTATATCCTTTGGTTTTCGATTTGATGAACTTTGGAATAGATGTTGTCAATGAATCATTACTTTTTCGACTCAAAGAATCAGCCACTTTATTTGTTTTTCCTGGATGGTAATGGATTGTGAAATCATAATCATTGATTAGTTGCAACCATATCCTCTGTCTCATGTACAATTCTTTTTGAGTGAATATATACTTCAACCTTTTGTGATCAATATATATTTCACCCTTCACTCCAAACAAATGATGCCTCTAAATTTTTAAAGAAAAAAACAGCAGCTAATTCCAAATCATGTGTAGGGTAATTTAACTCATGAGGTTTCAACTAACATGAAGAATAAGAAATTACTTGATCATTCTGCATAAAGAAACATCCAAGTCCTTTCAACGAAGCATCACTGTAGAAAATAAACTCACCATTTCTGGATTGTAGTGCCAAAACTGGATCATTCTCCAATCTCCTTTTCAATTCCTGAAAACAATCACCACATTCTTTTGGCCAAATGAACTTAACACCTTTTTTATTTAACTTAGTTATTGGACTAGATAACCGTGAAAAATATTCAACAAAACTATGGTAATAACCTGCCAAACCATGAAAACTACGGATCTCAGTTCTATTTGTGGGTCTTTTCCATTCTTCAACAACTTTTTTTTAGCAGGATCAACAGTTATGCCATTTTTTGAAACAATGTGACCAGGGAAAGAATTTTTTCGTAACCAAAACTCACACTTTCGGAATTTCCCACAATGTTTCTTTTCTTTTAAGGTTTGAAAGAAAACCCTTATATGACTTTAATGTTCCTCCTTACTTTTTGAATAAACCAAAATAACACCAATAAATACAACCACCAAATATCACCTGAATCAAATGAGCCATCACTATAGTAAATTGTTCAATTCTTATTTTGTCTATCTTAGGATGGTGATTTGGAATTTCATTTCCCCCTATATATCTCCCATCACAACTGCCTTGTTTCCTCTATGAAAAAACATTCTCAACACAAAAATACCTTAGGCAAAGTAACATGGTAATCTGTAAATGCTATATGATTTAAATATTAACATAAATTAATTTATGTATATTAATTTAACAATAACCTAACTCCAAAAGTTATCTAAACCGACCTCTGATACCAACTATAAGGACCCAACCTTAAAATATTACATAATGTTGAATTAAATGAATAATTCAGATTGAGGATCTTTTCAGGTTTAGTGTTTTTGAGAGTTAGTCCACAACTATTAAATTTCAAAATATTACAAAGTAGACACTTCTACACAGTTTCCATTTTTTTCATAAAATAAAAACTCATAAAAAAGAGTCATGTCTAGTTCCATGTTTAAGATACCATGACTTTTCCTTGATCCCATCCTTGACCATATTCCACATTATGTCCTGTGAAAAATATTTCAAAAACTTGGGATCAGCATAAAAAGCTCAGTAAGGGATACACAAAGAAGGAAAAAAGTTGGTTTTTGAAAACAACAAATAAACCATGAATACTTTAACATATGTAATACTTTTCACCTTTATGAAGTATTAAATACTCTTCACTAAATAAAATATCATTACTTTCCCTTTTGTAACCAAAATATTACCATAAAACCCATATAAAGAACACATAAAATATAAAGGTAACTTGGGACATAAACATACTTAAATGGAATAACCATACAACCAACTTCCACACATATCACTAAATGTAATAGCCATACGGCCGACTTCCATACCCAATGCATTGGAGGTTATAACATAACCACCCATCCTGGTATTCACAGAACCACCCGTCATTTGGTTTATCACGTAACCACCCATCAAATGTCCAAGTACCATTATAAAATCATAACACATAAAACAATTATAAAGGAAAGAAAAAATTTCTTCATTTTAATCACAATATATCGTTTAAGTATATTTACATAACAAATACATTATCAAAACCATTTCAATACCATAATACAAAAAAGAGTATATGGTATTTATTTTATTTTAAAAACATTATGGCTTGTTGAGGAAGCCAAAGATCAAATAATACTCGCGGCAGTGGAAAATGTCGTTGTCACCACTTACGTTAAAATAAACAATCTTTTTTTTCGTTTATTAACACAATTTGTAGAAAAATATTCCCTTTGAAAATTCAAGGGTGTTTATACACCGTATAAAAGAAAGTCGTGTATTAAAACAAAATATGCCTCAATTAATGGAAATTGAGACAAAGTCCCTTACAAAGATCATTTTGAAAATAAAATAGATCAATTATGTTCATTCTATACAATCACACATAAATAAAGTATAAATACTTAAAAATTCATTTATCACATAATCAAAGAACAACATAAACAAGAAAGATAAGATCAACCCAAAGAACGGGAATTGGGTTAAGAGGGTCCCTTACCCCGTGTCCGACATGACCCGTTCGTTCTTTAATATCGTGAATAATAAACTAAAGATAATTTATACTTGCTTAAGAACCTTTTTCAAGTTTATTATTCCTTTTATATCACTTATTACCATGTTATAAACATTATGTAATCATTTAAGTTAATATTGTTCGTTTTGTCGATATTTGGTACTTGAGTAAAAAATGAACACCTTTTATTTACAAGTTGTCCATGTGGTCAATAGTCAATTATATCCAGAATGAAAATAATTATTTAGATATCATATATATAATATATATCCAGTATATACATGTATTTATAATAGTACATAACATTTGGAGGTAAGAAATGAAAAGCATCGTTCATGGAGACAGTAAGCCGTACGTACGCATGAACGCTACTTTCATTTCTATTACTTATTTTAATGGAATTAATACATAATTATAAATAGGTATATTGTAATTCCATTATAATATCATATATAATATCATCAACTCCATCCATTATACATCCCACATAAGGCATTAACGAATCACATTACTTTGAGGGGGTCGTAGTCCGCACTTCCTCAAATGAGATTATCGTATTTACCCACTATGGAAACCATAAAGGATTGATATAATTGGAAAGTACAGAATAATAAAGAAATAATAAACATAATATATATCATATATAAATATATTTACCTCATAATGGCCACCATGAGAGGCGGTAGGACAAAATCGAACAATCATCATTTTGTGAGGCGTTAATTTTCCATCCACAGAAACATTATGTTCATCATCCATTAGATGGAGGTGTGTGTAAGTGTAGTTATAATACTTCTCATAAAAACATCCTAGTATATTGATGATACTGTTGTTGTTAAAAAATCAATTAATAAAAAGAATTTAGGGTTTGGAGAAGTAAAATAAGAGAAAACAATTTAAGAGAAACCATTACCTTTAATTTGGGTAACTCCCTTTGGTTTGAACCAAAGGACTTCTTAAAGTGCCTGATGCCTAAGGTAAGTCTTCTATGAGGAGGATAGGGATGTAGGGAGCATAATTGGGTGGAGTTTGGATGATCCAAATGTCTTGATAGGTGTGAGGAATTGGTTATAAGTGGTCTCCTTTTATAAGGGAGAGGAGGGGATTTTTAGGAAAGTTTGAAAACATTATTTTAATATATATATATATATATTCAGTTTATAATGGTCCAAAAATCATTAAGGTAAAAGATAAGATGAATAATATTTGAAATAAAATCATCCAATCAGAATTAGACATGTTTTTGATAGTATTTTAATCATTATAATCTTATTTATTTAAATCATATATTAATCAGGTAAATACTGCATCATTATTGTGTCATAAATAATTTAATTTATTTGATGTATGAAAATTATAAAAAAACCATGATGTGAGAAATATTTTTGTCTTTTCAATTAATATTTATAGACAAAGATATAATTTATATAACCCCTTCTAAAAATTATTTTACTAAAAGATATTTGCTTTTGTCATTTTTGCCTTTACTTTAAGTTAATTAATCTAAATTGTCATTATCACTTCCAAGTTGCACAATGGGATCCCAAAATAAATCCAAAGATGCCCATGGTTGTCAATGACTCAACCAATAAGGTTTGGACAAGTTTTATGGTAATTTTGAATTATTATAATATTCTTTTTACCTTGAATTACCCTATTTATCTTTAACCGCGGTAAATAAAAGTCAAAAGTTACTATTCACAAAAATTATTTTCATCTTATTGAACCATATTTTACTTCTTAAGAACAACCATTCATGTAGGATTTTATAAATTCAATTCACAGGAGTGGTAAATTTTCATTTAAATGAAAAATTTCGGTTTTTTTAACTACCGCTAAGTGGTTTCACTATTTATCAAAAATTGAAGTTTTCCAGAAAAATATCAAAAATTCAGCATAAGATATATTTGATATTCCAAATTCAAAAATTATTTCTATTTTTTAAAATTCAAAACATAGAAGTGGCATTAATTAATTTTAAAATTAATTCCCGTTGTCAAAACAAATAGCGTGTTTTTAAGAAACAATAACTACAAAAAGATTGATACTTGTTTATGTCCAATTTCAAAGTGAAATTAATTACAATGTCCAACATTGGATTAAATGGTAAAAATATATTTTAATTTCACTTTAAAACAAACTAAAAAGATAATCTATACATATAAATAAATTAGATTAAAAAGGCACTTTTGAATTAAAATACAATATTATTCAATATTCATTTAAAAATGAACTTTATCGGAAAAATCCCAAAAAATTACCCAAAGTAAAATTTGATGTCTCCATTATTAAGAAGGATTTTATTTCTTCAATAAGAATATATTAAAATGACCAAATTTATTTTTGAAGAGGTTTCCCCATTAAAAGGCAGTAAATTGGCTTTTTAATGTAAATTATGCTTAAAATTAGATTCATTCATATTTTAAGCCTATAACTTTTAATTTGATAAATGTAAATACATTTAACAAATATGTTTAATCATATTGTAGTTAGTTTCATTCATTACCGCCAATACAACGCCTAGGAGTTATCCACCATTTAAAATAATAATATTATATTATTAGTGTGCAACGTAAGATTTCAAAGAAACATGTTGTTGCGTCTTGGGTAATCTATCGAACATAGCAACCCCTTTAAAGTAAAATTAATATTTAATTCATAGATATTAATAAATATGAAATATGACTTATTCTTCATTTACCTAGGATGTTACAATTTTCCAATGTTTGGACCTAAAAAACTGGCAAACACTAGGAAACGACGCTACCATTAGTATTGTTTTCTTATTGTATTGTACGATCCACTTCCTTTGAAACTTCATAATATTCAAATGATGATTGACAAAAATACACAAAAAATACTTCATTTCTAGTACAGAACAACCATGGTTCCCACACAGACTACGTCCCTCACACCCCTAGGATTCTGACTATGAGAAAGATTCACTCGAGGGCATGTGTCTAGAGCCTAAATGTTTAAAGCATCCACTCCTTCAAAATAATAAGATAATAATCCATAATCAGAACTCCATCTAATTTAGAATTTCCAAACATGATTCCATTGAAATAAAATTTCTCATTAAGAATATACACTCATGAAATTTAAAGAAAAATAAATACCACAAAACATCACCAGACACAAAAATTACATCTAAAGAATTATAACAATGAGAGCGACTCTAAACTGGGCCCCAAATAGCAACATAATCCACGAATTGGGATGGGGTATCATTTGAAGTGGCGGTTCTGGATCCATGGTTTTTCCTAGAGAAAAACCAACATACCCACTGAAAGTGACTTAAGAGTTCACATGCAAGAAAGGTATTCAGTGCACTTGGACAAGATGTAATCTTATTATTTGTCTTTCCACACTATTTTCACACCATGGTCCAACAATTATATAAATATGATGACAGATCTAGAGGCCTTTTAATTCCCCTACTAGTAGTAACTGCTTTAGGTTGATTCCACATCTTCTTAATATAGTTCCCTTCAACAATTCTGAAAATGGAGGATGGATGGTTTCCTCAAGCACCCCTGATAAAATAACCTCAACACACACAACTTTCCTCACTACACTATAGAAAGAGTTTAAATAGAACCCATACACCTTCATCTGTAGATCAAGACAAATACCCCTCCCAAAACATTGATCCATCTAGGAATCGAATAAAAACAACTATAGAAGGTATGGATCTCAGTCCAAAAAATGAATAAATAACTCAAACAATGATACATCACCTTGGTAGAGACATCACATCCCCATCCCCATTCTCACCTTCACTACATCAGATAAATACATATAGTTTAATGAGGCCATTAAAGTTTACAATGTAAGATCATACTGAGTCTTTGTTTGAGATATCAATTTTCAGCACTTCCAGGTCAGACCTTCAAGAATAAAGGTAGTGAACTTAACCTTTAACGACTTAGAAAATTTGAGAAGAATGAAATTTATCTATTTTTTCTTCATCCACTCTTCCACTTTGAGAGGATCTAATTGACCATAAAAGAGTGAATTAATTGAATTTATAAAATAAAGAAAAAATTCCTTAGTTTGATTCACTAGAAAGTCCTATAATTGTAAACCATCCATAGTTTCATGTCTAATATCCATTTAATCTTTGTGGTGGGATACACTAGGAATTAATAAATCCAAGAGCTCAATAAAAATCAAATCATCAAAAAGATTTTTCAAACTCAAAACACCACATAAGAAACACTTCCAAATAACAAGGAATCACACCATACAACCCCTAATCATCAAAGCATTACAATTTTTTTCTTAAAATCATTTTTGAAAGAATAAAAACTCAGTGGATTGCACACTCACCTATGGTATTCCATGGGGCCTCAAACATGCACATTATCATTCCATCCCAAGAACTCATCAACTCATTCCAATCTAGACACTCATATACACATGTCATTATCTCTCCACAATACAACACATTTCCATCCATGTGAGCACTCATGGAAATAATAAATCAAAAAAAAACATTACCACTTTCCAAAATAGAACATTCAACCCACGATTCTAACTTTCCAATTTACATTCACTTCAAAATTCAAAAAACTTTTCAAAATATCGCTAACCAACAAGTAAAAAACCATTTTCAAAATCCATACACAAATCCATTTTACCTTGATCAAAATAAAATTCAATGGATTCCATCAAAAATATAATTCATCCCATTCAAAACATTTTCAATAGCCCAAAAAATCTCATTCAATCAAAAATCATATTATTAAAAACTCATCTCTTCAAATTTAAAAAAATATAAAACACTCATTAAAATAAATTTATGTTTCCCAAATATGAAATTTAAATAAACACCATGTTTTTATTGTAGAAATCCATTATTATTAAACACATCCACTTTTACCCAAATACCATTTTATAAAAAATCTATATTCCAAAGCTTTCAAAAAATGATTCTAAAAACTCATTTTTTATCTTCCAAAAATAAAAACAATAAAATTTAAAATCCATTTTTTACAATTCCAAAATAAGGTCTTTCATGATAATTTGTAGAATTTGGGAAGACATAAAAATATCAAAATGGGAGGCTAAAATCAATGGGTGACTTGGATACATGGTAGGTGGTCATATTCCAATCACACCACCATCACAAATATTCTTCTAAGACCAGGCCACTGACTCTACATAGATTTACCATCTCTATAAGATCATTAAGACCATTATACCCACTCTATTTATTCATTTTCAAAAACAAAACAACCCACATAAACTAGATAACCAAACAAAACATGACTTCCCATGGAAACCAATGGTTCAACATTGAAGGTGTTGGCCAGACACCCCACTCATAACTACACCCCAAGTTTTGACAATCTAACTCTTTCTACCTTTACATCAAAAACAAATCTCTAAAATCTAAGAGCTCTAATGAACCATCCTTCTATGATACCATTTTTTCATGAACTAACCCAAGTTGACCTCAAACCGGTCACCCAATCAAATTCACAATAAGGCCCAAGAGGCATTTTTGATCCTCTCAGTCCAGCAACACGTGTCGTGGAATCAACATAGAAATCGAGGGATCAATTTCCCAAAATAATAAATAAATTAAACAATGGAAATAAATAGATCATCCCAATATATATAAATATTCAAATTGAACATATTTTGTATATAAACTTAAAATAAAACAACCTGAACAAAAAAATCCAAAATGATCCTAAGGAAAAAACATCTCGTTGTGACTTTCAGGGTCACTCTCTGATACCAAAAACAACCATTGCCCACGGTGATCGAAACCAATCAAAAATTTCACTAAGAGATAAAAAATAAGTAACTATAGATGTGAGTAATAAAACTATATAGCAATTCCTGAAATAATCTATTCCCAATACACATCCTTAAAATAATACAAACATCAACTTCAGGTTTGAGATATAATATAAAAAAGTATTATTTTACACACTTTTCCACAATAAAAAAATATTGTCCATTTTTCTTTTTCCATTAAAAATCCATATTCCTTTTACCAGAAACCAATATTAACATTTTTAAGGGGATATATGATGCTTTTATTTCAAAATAAGAACAAGGGAATATACAACATTTCTAAATACATTTTTTCTATAAACCTTTTAATGTCAACCCATCACTTTCCAAATAAATACAACACACATGAGAGAACCAAAATAATCACATAATAGAGGATGTGGAAATAAGAACACAATAATAACCAAAAATAAATGCATCTTAATCATCTCTCATATACAACTAAGTTCCAAGGGACATGGGAAATCCTTAGAGATCATGGGAATAATCTAGAACATACTATACATCTTGACTCATCCTGAAGGAATTTTCCTCTTGATGAAATAAAAATATCCCACATGATCAATGTCACCATATCTGGTCTGACCAACGGGCATTATCCAATATTAATAAAACAAAAAAAATCCCTTACTATGGGCCACTACCAAAGCATAATCCTAACAAGTGCAGTAACCGTTCACTGAAAATCCACTACCTACACAAGGTTACATTTTTAAAGAGTATAGAGGGGTGATCAAAATTATGTTACCTGAGCATAAAATCACAAGAAAAGATATCATATATAGATAATTCACATAATATGCATTAAGCCAAGTCACCCCAAGGATCAATCTCTTCACATACAACTAATAGATCTCAAAGGAGTTTACGATGAGGATATCCCATTCCACTCAATGTAAATGGGTCATGAGGAGTCCAGAGTGAGGATTTATGACCCATTAAACGCAAATGGATCAAAGGGATTCCACATTGAGGCCATAATATCTATTCAATATAAACATAGTAAGAGTATTATCTAGGGAGAGTTTTTACAACAACTGTTTTTACCAATTTCAAAAATTTCAGAACGGGCCACAGGAACCCTTCACAAACCATCATTTCTCAATGAACCAAATCCACCATTCCAAAAAATATAAAACCCAATATTTTCCATTTAAAAAAAATTAAAAAATACCTTAAGTTACTAATGCCACATTTTTAAATTAATTCCACATTCATTAAAAATGTCAAACGGTCCACACAACCACCTCAAATGCCAAACCATTTTTCAAAAAAATAAAACATCCACCGCTTTCAAATCCAAACCATTTAGAAAACAAATTTATGAAACTAAAAATATCTTCTCAAATTCCAAATATTCATTTATAAGCCAAAAAATTCTTCTAATTTCACAAATCACTCAAAAAATCTAAATGAACATTTTTTCAAAAACTTGGTGTGCAACATTTGATAAAACAATTCTATTTATCACAAAATAAAGATTAAATCACCACAAATCAGAACAAAACATTATTCCAATGATTGTGTGTCATGACCAGTTCTGTGGGTCCTATATCGCTACTCCCCAAGCCCACTACCAATAGGCATAGGGTTGGTGACTCGCACCGAGTATGCATGTCACTAACATGGGAGGAATTGCATGTGTACCTTTACACATGCACATATCTCTAATCCCACAAATGATGAAATGTAAAACCATACAACGGAACAAAATACATTAATACCACTAAATCTAACCAATAGAATACAACAGGAAAGAAAACTTTAGAAAATTAAATTGGGCTCGAATATAGTCCCACCAAAAGGAAGAGTCTTATAACTACAAATTACAACCTATAATAAAACAAGATTGGTACTTTGAATACTTCTTGAAGCTGTTGGAACACCTCAGAATGTATGACACACACAAGGCTCTATCTTGTCCTGGTCCTCCCTAGACACCGTCTAAAGGTCTCTCGTAATCACAAGACACTATATGAGCTGGAAAATCCCATGTAGCGGTGATTATAACAATACCCAGAAGGACACCCTGAAAACCACAAGAAATAAAAAAAGTAAATGTATTGTCTTCTCTACATGGTATATGTCTACAATAAATATAACATAAACATATATAGATATACTTGAACCCTACCCCATAGTCTAGTGGTATGTATTAATGATCGCAGGACCACTCTAGGGATTCTGTCCAAATATTCCACAAAGAACACATCTGGTAGAACTCACTCCTTAGTCTGATAGACCTGATGATGACCATATAATAAGTATTGTTTATTGGGAACTATAATGAGAGAGAGAGAGATACACTAATAGATCTGAAGAGGAAAAAAATATACTCTTTCCGAGAGAACCAACTCCATGAGTGAGGAGGATCATGATACATAGATGAGGATCACTTCCAAGGCCATGGCATATACCAAGACCCATCCAGATTCACCTACTATGTAGAGGACTAACCTCTGGTAGGATTGGTTGTGTCAATAAACAGACTCTACCTAGGGAACAAGAATGGATATAGGATCCTGCTTTAGGCCTCTCGGAGGGGACTCCTGCTCTATCCATAAAGTCATAATAAAGGGGGTCATACTCTTGTAGGTAGTAAATGACACCACTGACCTTTAGGGGAATTATTAAGGGGAACCAACCCATGAATACTTTCCATGATACCTTTGAAAAGGATATCAAGACATGTATAAGAGATTACATGGTGTGTAGAAGGGGTCACATGCCAGGTCCCTTGACCTCGAGTATAGCCTGTGTGCAATGTCCTATGTCAAAAGAACATGTAATGTAAAAAATTCTTATAAAAAAGGTTCCACCTATTAACATCAATCATGTGGTAGCACACAGTTTCAACCAGTGTCCTCCTACCTGTGTACCAGTACATGGTGTAGCCCTTGTATGTGGTTAGGTTCCGGTTGTGTGGTTGAGTACATGTCGTGTACCCCACCCCATGTCATTGAATCCTCTGAGATACACACTGAGTCTCGGGGAAGGGTCCACATTCCATGTCATATGTTTCACACTCTTTGTGATACTTTAATTCTTCCCAAAATCATAGTCACTGCTCAATGGGGATCACACACCATGAATTCTAAAATACACATTCTGTTCATCAGTATTTTCTTGTTTTTCCATTCTACCTCCGCACACCATGGTTAGTCCTCTAGTGTTTAATGCAATGATATTTTCACATAAAAAATTAATATCCATGGTCATGTCGCATTTGTAACACTGATTTGGTAGGTTGTGGGCCTTCAATTGGCTCCGAAAACCGAATCCGATCATCCATGAAAAGAACGCATAAAGAATGATATCTCTTGAATCATGTCGATTCATCCATCTCCATCACTATCGCACCTCCATTAGGTTGTAATCATGCCTAACCTAGGATTTTAGATCGTTGTGCGGTGAATGGAATGTTCAACGATCCTTCATTTATAAACATTCAAAGAACAAAGAACATGAGATGAGAAAGGGAGAAGTAATCAGATAAAAAACTCTAGGAACAAACGTCAGACATTGTTGGTTATGGCCTTGATCCACTCCCATTAGAAGGATCAATAAAATAGATCAAGAAAAATAATACTTCCCCAAATCAAACCTGCAATTAAGCCCTCCCTCAAGAACGATCGAACCGTGGGTCAACCTGTTTGTGGGTTGATCTATGTTTGTTGTAAAATCAAAGAACAAGGAAAGAAAGAATTAAAATCACACACCCAACCTATGAGTTTGGATCTACCATTGATAAAGTATGATTACACTTCCATCATCAATGATATCCTCTAGTCCACTCTCACAATGATCCATGATCTGATCTATCATCGTCGTTCGTTGAGAGGTTTCTCCAAGGGGTATCCTATACAAAGCTTCAAGGGACGTATCAAGGGTTATGAATTCTAACCCTGATATCCTTAAGTGCTAAAAATTAAAAAGAAAAAAATGCATCACTGCATTTCCTTAATGTCAAGTAAAATAAATTCTTAATTTTTTTTTAATTCTTTGAAACGTCCAAAAATCCACTTTCGCAACTGCCCCACACCGGCTGATTCTAGGCATCAACTAAGGTAATGTCAATCCTCCGGATGCAATGGATCCCTCATATTTCTGATCTGATCACACATTTAAAATTTATTCTACTTGTTTAGGAAAACCTCTCCCATGTTCTATTTAAAGTTTAATTTATTTCAAATATTCATTTTGGGAACACTATGTCTCAGAACCTTACATCGTCTCAACTCCTGGTCTCTAATTAATACAATATAATATTTAAAAATAATATAATAAAAATAAAGGACATTACATTATCCCCACCTTGGGGCTTTTCATCCTCAAAATCCAAAACAAAGGGCTATACAAAAAGGTGTGGGTACTGTGCATAGATCTAAGCCTCCTAATCCCATGTGCTCTACTGATGATTCACGTGCTGCCACTAGACATGCACTATGGGAATTGATCACCCATGAAGGTTCCTCTTTGGATGATCCTTGATCTCCACTGGGTACATAGTAATTTTATCTCATTCATCATTTTCTAGATCCCCCCATTCGATGATGTGCGATGGATCATGAACGTACCTCCTCAGCTATGACATGTGGAGGACATCATGTACCCAGTGCAACTTCAGTGGCACAACTAAGCGATACACCACCTCTCTAACTCTACACAATATCTAAAAAGGGCTGATGAAACTCTGAGATAGCTTGCCCCCCGGTCAAAATCTCCACAACCCTCACCGTGGCGAGTCCCTAAAGAAGGCATGGTATCCTTCCTCGAACTCCAAAGATCTCTGCCAACTGTCATCATAAGACTTATGTCAGCTCTACAAAGTCTTAATCTATACTGGATGATATGTACCTTCTCATTAGTATTTCAGACCAACTCTAGGCCCATGAGTGCTGACTCCCCATGGTCAGTCCAGCAAAGTGGTGACCAATAGGGTCGCTCGTACAAAACTTAAAACAGTTCCATACCAATGGTAGATTGGTAGATATTATTGTAAGAAAAATCCACTAGTGGAAGGTGGTCCTCCAAAATACAAGTAAATTCTAGGATGAAATCCTCTAACATATCCTTTAAGACCTGAATATTCCTCTCTATCTGGCCATCTTTCTAGTGATGAAATGTTTTTCTCAAGCATAACTAAGTTTGAAACTCCTCCTGTAATCCCTTCTACAACCAGAAAGTGAAATAAGCATCATGATCTGAAACTATCATCTATGGGACTCCCTGAAGTTTCACTATATCCTATATGTAATGTTTTCCCATGATCTCTAGTGAGCTCTTCTCTTGGATATCTAGAAAGTGGGATGACTTGGCGTGTCATTCAATGATCACCCAGATGGTATCATGCCCTCAAGACGTACGTGGTAAACCCATCACAAATTAAATCAATATTTCATCCCACTTCCATTCTAGAACCTCAAGGGGGTTAGTGAAACCTGCTGGAAGTGAGTGCTCATCGTTTTACAACTTTCATGTAAGGCATCGAGAAACAAACTATGCCACTGCCTTCTTTATCCCAATCCATCAGAACTAATGTTGGAGGTCCTGGTACATTTTCACCACTCTAGGATATAAAACCAAGGTGGATGTATGAAACTCCCTCAGATAATACACCCACAATGTCGTTTGTACAACTGTGTATCCTCTAAAAATAATTATGTGCTCCCCATCATGTGAATATACATCATAAGCATGCACTGTGGACATCTGAGCACGTAAGGTATTGTAGTCAGAATCCTAAATATGTGCCTCGCTAACTCAATTTAATATTGGAGGGGTGAAAACCATAAACTTTGGGTAAGCTACATCATCTCCATCCATGAATCTTAACTCTAAAAAGTCCAACTGCTCTGATTCCTCAGTCAACATTTGTAAACTAGATCTCCTACTGAGACCATCTTCCACCAAGTTCCCCTTTCCATGAGTATAGATAATATCGATGTAATATTCCTATAGGGACTTCAGACATCACCTCAGTCTCAAGGTTATATCCTTATGAGAGAAGATATACTTGACACTCTTGTTATCGGAGTAGATGATAAACCTATCTCCCATCAGGTAGTGTCACCACATCTTCAATGCGAAGACTACCACTGCCAACTCAAGATTGTGGGTCTTGTACTTATGCTCATCTGGCCTCAACTGGAAAAAACCTAAGGCAATAAACTCTTATCTCTACATAAATAAGGAACCAATTCCCGTCCCTGATGCATCACATAACACAACGTACATGACACCCTCCTTCGGAAATCCCAAGATCGGGGTGCTCATCAAACTCTTCCTCAACTACTGAAAATCCTGCTGGCACTTCTCTATCCAAATGAAAGGTTTCCCCTTTCGAGTCAATGCTTTCATTAGTGATAATATCCTAGAGAAATCAAGTGTGAATCTTCGGTAGTATCCTTCTATCCCATGGAAGATCCACACCTATGTGACGCTTCTAGGTGGCTCCCACACTAACACTACATCCTCCTTGGTCAGTTCCACTATGACTCTATCTGTTAAGATAACATATCCCAGAAAGTGGACCTCTTGAGTCCATAACTGGCACTTCGAGAGATTCCCATAAATATAGTTCTCTCTGACTACATCCAGAACCATCTATAGGTGTCTCACGTTCTCCTCATCAGACGCTGTTTACAAAGGATATCCTCAATTAAGACCACTATGAACTGGTCCATGTATGGTAGGAAGATTTGTTTAATGAGTCCGATGAACACTTCCAAGGAGTTTGTCACTCAAAATTGAATCACCAAGTTCTCATACTAACTATAGTGGCATCTGAAATCCATCTTCAGCACATCATTATCTCGAACTCATATCTTGTGATATCTCGATTGAAGTTTGATCTTTGAAAATCATCTTTCCCCTTTAAACTGATTAAAGAGGTCATTAATCCTCAGTAGTGGATACTTTTTCTTCACCGTCATCTGGTTCAGGAACCGATAATCCACACAAAACCTCAAGATCCTATCTTCCTTCTTGGAAAACAAAAATGGGGCCACATAGGGTGAAACTATGGGTCTCATGAACCCCTTCCTCTACAAATCCTATAACTACACACTTAGCTCATGAAGCTCTATGGAAGCCATATGATATGATAGTGTTAATATCAGTGTCATACCGGGGGTGTAATTTGATGTTGAATTCTATCTTATGGTGGAGAGGTAATCTGAAAACATCTTCTGGAAAAACATCCTCATACTCTTCCACTACTTCTGGGAACAAAAATCTCACAACATCTACTGCTCCGAGGGTCAGGATAGCCAACTCAGGAGTGAACAGTTGCACCCTCATACCCATGAGTCCATCTTGTGATTTAGGGGTTTCCTTTTCACCAACAATGTAAAAAAATGTACCTTAACTAATGACAGACCACAACCATTGCCTAAAATAGTCAATCTAGGCATGGACCGAATATATCCAACCCATACTGAGAATGACATCATAAGGCCGCAATGCTGCAACTAAGGGGTTCCAACAAAAACTCTCACCTCCAAGGGTAAGATCATATTTTCTACAAATGTGAAAGATCATCGATTCTCCTCTCGTAGGTGTCTATAAGCATAAGGGTTGAGTCAATAGTTCTACTAGAATCTCAAGGTCATGAACAAGATATGCAGAGAAGGATGAATGACCAGAACCTGTGTCTATAAGTATTGTAGCTAATTTAGAAAATACATAGATTGTACCTCAGATCATCCATGGATTCCCTGAGTCATATTCCTCAAACACATGTAGCTACCACCACCCATGTCCTCTATCTCTCTATGGATGGAGTGGACCTCTAGGGGTGGTGGTGGTGGTAACATGTCAAAACACTGGCCACCTCCTGCAGCTCTCTCTGCTCCTCTTCGATGTTTGTCGCCTGGTAGATCTGCCTACTCCAATCATTGATTATGCCTCAGTGATCCATCCACCGCCTCCCTATCAGCAGCTTGAAGGGTGGGAAAATCTCTCATGAGATTATCTTTGTCGCCGTATGTATAGAGTCGCCTCTCCCTAGGCTGACTGGAACTAGCCTAAGAGAACTGGACTATAGATCCCATGTCTTGGTACCTTCTATGATGTCTCCCACATCATGATCCCTATGTCTGACGTTGTATTTCCTCTACTGAGGTCTCTACACCTATAAACTGGATGTTGACTATGCTTGGATTCTTCTAATTTTCTATGAATCTCATGACCACCAAATCTCACTCGAGTACTCCACAAAAATCGGAAGGCACATAGGTACAACATTGGCTCGAATGTCCTGAATTATACCTCGCTAGAATGTCTGAGCCCTGAAGCACTAATCCCTGACCACATACATCGAGTTCCTAGAGAGGTTGGTAAACCTTGATAAATAGTCATCCGCTGTCAATCTACCATGCTAGAGCTGAAGTATCTCTTATATACGCACTACTTTGAGCATAACCAAAGAAAACTCCTCCTTAAAGTGATGCTCAAACTCCTTCCATGAAAGTTTCACCTCATCATAAGACTCCATGGTCAAACTCCACCATCGCCCTTCCAAACCCTGAATAAGGCTCATCACCAGGATCACCATCTAGTCCAATAGTGTCCTCAATAGGAGTAAAACTCTAGTCATTGCCTCAATCCACTCCTCAAATGCCAGAGAGTTAGGCTTTCCTTGGAACCTTATGGGTCTCTATCTCTAGAACATGTGGAACACGCTCATCTAGTGCTCCTCGTCTGCTGGTATTGTAGCTACTGCATGATGCTCAACTGGTGGTGGTATAACAGGTGAACCACTTTGAAGTAACACCTGGGGAACTGGTCCCTATATAGAAGCCTCATCAAGGAGTGGGTCATCCTCATGATTAAGCTATTGAATCCAAGACGGTATGCATCATGGAGTCATCCGTTAAGAAATCAAGGTGTTCCGTGTTCAATGAGTATAACTAGAGAGTTGAATCAACAAGGACATGGAAACCACAACCCATTTCTATATGATGAAAATACCATTATTGTTTCCCTGTAACAAGTTTTTTCATGTACTGAGTCAAAAAAGAAAGTTATTAGAGTCCTGGTGTATGGATATGTCATCCACCAATACCAACATTGGAGTCCCTGGCCAGAAAGATGAACTTGAAACACATAACATTGTTCCCCCAAACCAATATCACAAACTCTCGGTCATAATATAGAACCAAACTCCTCTGGTACCACTCTTTCATGAGTCATCCTAGTGGGGCCCATACGTTGACTCCCCAGGCCTACCTCCAATAGGTCGGGGGCTGGTGACTAGAACTGAGTAGGCATGTCACTAACATGGGAGTCATTTCTTATGTATATGTATACACGCACACATATACAATCCCAAAAATGCTAAAATGTAAAAACCCACAAAGGAATAAAATGCATGCATACAACTAAACCCAACCAACAGAGCACATCAGGAAAGAAAAGTGCAGTAATGTAAACTAGGCTAGAATACAGGCCAACCAAAAGGAAGAGTCTACCATATACAATTTTAAATCTGTAATAAAAAATACAGGTACTGGGACTGATGCTCGAATCAATAGGAACACCTCAGCCTGTCTGAAACTCACAAGGGTCTGTCTAGTCCCGGTCCACCTAAGACTTCATATAAAGGTCACTCCTCTACAAAAGATATGATAAGTGAGGGAAAATCCCATGTAGGGTTGAGTATAACAATAATCATTAGGACACCTTGAAAACCACAAGAAATACACAAAGTAATGTTACTGTCATCACTACAATGTATATGTATATAGTATATATAATAGGAACATAACCAGATATACATTATCCCAAACCCCTAATCTAGAGGTTAGTCAAAATAATGGCATTCCCATGATGGGGATTCAGTCTGCAAATTCCACGAAGCACTCATTCAAGAGAACTCAATTTTGAGTTTGATAGCCCTGATGACTTCCTTCCACGAGGTTCTGTTCGTCAAGAATTGTCATGGGAGAGAGATACACTAATAGATCTAAATAGAGAAAAAATTACACTCATTCTAGGATAACCTACTCCATGACTGAGGAATATCACAATACACTAATGATGATCACTAATAGGACCTTGGAATATACTATGACTCATCTAGATTAACCTTTTAAGTAGAGTAACTAATTCTAGTAGGATTTTCACATTGATAACCTGACTCTACCTAGGGAACAAGAATGGATAGAGGATCCTGCTTTGGGCCTCTCAGAGGGGACACCCTCCCTATCCAGAAAGTCCTACTGAAGGGGGTCATACTGCTGTTGGTAGGAAACAACACAACTGAACATCAGGGGATTGACTAACAAGAACCAACCCACTATTATTGTCCAAGATACAACATACAAGGAGATCAATCCATGTATAAGAGAGTACATGACATGTATAAGGGGTCACATGTTGTGTCCCTTGACCCCAGGTACTGCCCGTGTGCAATGGCCCGCGTTAGAAGAACATTTCATGTAAAATGGGTTATACATGGAATTTAGAGGGGATTACATGCCATGTCCATCCATATGGGGTTCCACCAATGTACCTCATCCATGTGCTGGTTTACTATGTCAATATGTGTCTGCTTTCCCATGTACTAGTACACGGGGTAGCCTGTATATGTGGTCAAAGTATGGCCATGTCATGGAGTAAAAGTCGTGTACTCCACCCCATGTCCATGTATCCTCCAAGATACACGTTGAGTCCTTGGGAAGGTTCCACACATCATGTGGTAGGTGTCACAAGTTGTGTGATACTTTATTTCTTCCCAAAACCCTAATCGCCAATCAATAGGGTCTGCACACTGTGTATTATAGAATACATGTCATGTTCATCATGATTTTCCAGAACCATTATTCTTTCTCTTCACAACTTTTTCAATCCTCTGGTGTTTGATCTGGTGATTCGTTCCACTCAAAACTGAAGATTTATGGTCACCTCACCCTTGAAACACTGACTGGGTAGGTTTTGGGGCTTCTATCAGCTCCAAAAACTGAATCCAATCATCCGCATGAAGAATTCACAAAGAATGATATCACCTGAAATGCATTGATCCATATATCACCATCATTTTCTCACCTCCACTAGGTCATCATGATGCCAGATCTATGATTTCAGATCATTATGAATTGAATCAAATGTGAAACAATCCTTCGTTCATAAACCCGCGAGGAATGAAGGACACATGGGGAGAAAGGGGGAAGGAATAATATAAAAAACATGAGGAACAATCCTTCACCACTATTTTTTATGGTCTCAATTCTATCCCATTATGAGGATCAGGAAAACATGTCAATACAAATAATAATCAAACCCACAATTAAACCCTCTCGCAAGAACGATCGAACCACAGGTCTACCTATTCATGGGTGGATCCGCATTCTTCATTAAATCAAAGAATAGGAAATGAAAAAAATTAAATCACACGCCCTACCTCTAGGTTTGGATCAATCATTAACAAAGAATGATCATGCTGCTATCGTTAAAGAGATCCTCCATCCTTATGGTGAAAAAATCTATGATCTAATCTATCATCTCTATCCGTTGAGATATTTCTCCAAGGGGTATCCTCTCAAAAGCTATTTGGGGTTTCAATAGGGTTATGAATTATAACACTGGGTCCCTTCCATGCTACTAATTAAAAATAAAAAATGCATCTCTGAATTACCGTAACATCAAATAAAATAAATTCTTAATTTATTTTATAGCTTTAAAATGTCCAAATATTAACTAGCATAGCTGCCCTATGTCGGTCGATGCAAGGCCTATCCTAAAGGAAAGACGTTGGATAAAATGCAACAGTTACCTCAAATTTCTTATTCAAGCAACTGTTTAATATTTAATCCACTTTTGTAGGAAAATGGCTCATGAGTGATATTTAAAGTTTAATTTATTTCATGTATTCATTCTGGGAACACCAGGTCTCATAATTTCACGCCATCTCAACACCTAGTCTGGAATTAATTCTATATAATATTTAAAAATAATACATATAAAATATAGTACATTACATAATGCATGAATATTTAACATATAAGGATGGTTTGAAAAGAAAGAAACCAATTATTCTTAAATAATAAGGAAATTGAAAAGGGAAACCTACCTCAAATCACATGTGCTATGATAATGCCAACCCAAAATCACTTTATAAAGGTTTCAAGAGCCAAGAACAATCAAGAGGAAGCCAAAGAAAAAAACCCAATATAAACCATGGGAATCATTAACCCTAGGTTTAGAAGACAAAGGAAGAATAACAAATCAAGAGAAAATTGAAGGAGGAAGAAGAATAAAATAGTAGGAGATTGCCTTGATGATTCACCCAAAAAACATGAACAAAACCATACATCCACACCATGGGAGATAAGAAGAGGCTTAGAGAACAAGGGTTGAGCCCTATATGGGTCGCATGAACTAGGAGAGGATGAAATGGGGTATTTGTGGTTAAAATATATAGAGTTTTGAAGATTCATTTCACATTTTTAATGACCTAGGAACTGCACAAGGTTTAGTCACACAACTTACCAAACTGTGCACCAATACTGCACCCCTCACTAGACACACAGGGAACCCACACAGTCGGCCTCATGGTTTGTCAAACTGTGCACCAACCATGCTAAATGGTTCTTCTATGTTATAGAGCCTCCCTAAATTCTTATCACACAGTTTTAAAAATTGTGTGCAATTCTTGTGCCAAGCCTCAGACACCAAGCCTAAGCCGCATAGTTTCCTGTGGTGAGGGCACATTATCTCCCCTAACCATGTTCCACCTACTTACATGCTCAAAAACCATGTTTTCAAAAAATAATACTAAAGGAACTAATTAATAAACAAGGGGACAAAAAATGAACAAAGTATCACATAAAAATTTAAAACCCATCACCCCCAGAACTCGAGGTAGAAACCAAGATCTAAAAGATAAATCGAAACAACGGATGAAAATAAAAATCCATGTCTGGTGGATAGGTAGATATTTTTTACAACTATGAAGACAAAGAGTGAGACCTTTTTATAGTTGTGTAAAATTAATATTTAGACCTTGCTTTTTTAAAACACCTAAACCCTATTTCATAACTATTTTCTAGTAAATATATCCTCCTCCTCCTTCCCTTTTGATGCTTTTATTAAGAATAAAGACAAGATTGGGTGTATATTTTCCATCCAAACATAGAATCGTTTTCCATCAGTCTCTTTTGAATTCCACCGGTAAATTATCTATTACACTTGCACCTTTAAAAGTTTCAATTCCTCTCAACAGTGTTATTTTTGTGTATGCTGATATGCACTATTTTGAGGATATTCATCTAATATTTTGATTTCTTATCATACATACCATATCAGAGGATGAGACTGGATGTGTGTTCCTATATATGCATAAGGTAGGTTTTTTATACCTTTTACCTCAACGTCTGGTTATTTATACCTTGTTTTCTATGTGTCATATGATGGACTTTCTGCAGATTGATTCCTAAATTAGTAAACCCTTGAATTAATTTTTAAATTCTCATATTAGAAATTCCATGACACCCTTATACTGGGTTGGAAGATGTTGAACTAAACCCAAACCACACAAGGGGTGAGTTATTCCCTTTTTATATGTATATTTTACACTTGGGGTGAGTTGATTTCTTTATTCCTTTTAGAAATTTAATGTGGTAATTAAGTGGAATGTTGATGGTTGTAAGCACCTTAAATAACCTAATCATTTTCATATGGAAGGAATGAAATGGATAATACCTTAGATTGTATATGATTATGAATGTATTAATGACATGATTAATGAAATAGTTTATAAAATGGTTAATGGATTGGTTATGATGATAATGGATGGTTCATGTTATGGAACCGATGACCCACATGGATGACTTGGACATTTTTGCTAGATGACCAATTAGGATTCCTTGGATATTTGTACTCCTTGGATCTGAGGACCTAATAGGACACCTTGAACATTTCTACTCCTTGTATCCAAAGAAATATTAGGATGCCTTGGAAATTTCTACCCCTTATATCTGATTTACTAAAATTATTTATATATTTCTGCTCCATGGATCTAGTTACTTAGTCTACACAACATACATGGATTCTGTGGACATTTATAGTTCTTGGATCATGGCCTATATAGTTCTAAAATAGGATTACATGGAATATGAAATTGTTGATTCTTAATACACATTATAGTTGGACCTTATCATTTATATTCTTAGTTATAGTGACTCTTGATAGACAATACAATATAACATTTACTTTTTCACATTTATTACTAATATGCATGGACACTACTTCAGCTTATATACATGAACTATATTAATCATAATCATCATTAGTGGTGTTGTAGTGAATATTATCTAACATCCTATTTTTGGATTTCATTTATTATATAGGAAGACTTTATGGATGCAGGTACCGATAGGGGAAGTTCCCACTAGGTGATTCTTGACAGATTGTTTCATGGGAGTAGGGGAGCACATGTAGGGTTATGACTCTTGATGTTATCTGGGGATAGTTTATTTTGGGTATTTTGTTCTTTTTATTCATGTATTATACATCATTTCTTTTTATATGTATTTACTATCATTTTTATATTTCCATGATATACACTCATTTTCTATATTCCATTGCCTTTGGCTCTGATTTTTATTACTATTGTCTAAATGATTTAACTTGTATTTTTTGCTGACATTATGCTTTGTCCATTTTATTCATTTATGTTACCGTAGTTTTACTATGATAATGATGGTATAGTATCCCCACTATACCATCATAGACCCTCGTTGATAGTTGTTAGCCTCTATAATAGGGGTAGGAGACCGTGAGGCCTTGTGACCCACTAGCTTGGGGCACCATTTAGTGGCTCCTGAGTTGTGATTTTATAAAGTGATACCAAAGAAGATTTTTTTATTTTCTTTCATATTTCAATTTGAGATCAGAATAAATGTGACTAGGAAATATATGGGTTTTGGTAATGGGTTGTTCCTAAGAGTTTCTATCCCACATAGAGTGAAAATCCAAATTTCATGGGAATGGAAATTAATGTTCTAATTGTACTTATTATTGTAAATATAACGTAACAATTGGGTGATGCACTTTATGTTTGATGATTCCTATAATTTTGGTTTCTTACCCTTGTCTTGATGAGGTAAAGAGATATTTCTTCATGCACCAATTTAGGCATGTAAGAAAATAACATGCCAAGAATATTCCATGTAATCTAAGATTCATCGCTTGACATCATGACATTATGTTATGTGCCTTCTGTGATATAGTGGTTAACTAAAAACTTTTTATTTTTTAGAGAAATTAAAAAAAATAATTGGTTACTTAATGTTTCTACATAAACCTAATAATGTTTTACTATATATATTGATGCAGACACCTTAATTAGTTAATTAGGGCATGTTAATCCATGGGCCATTTGTCACATGGGCTAGAATGTGTTCATTTCTATGATTAAATGGATGCCAATGTTCAATTTATATTGTTTATGTACTTTAAAAATTGGAAATGGAAATATTTATAATTTTATCATTTAAGAGAAATTTTATGTAAATGAGAATGAATTTAAATGAAATTGAATTATGAAAAGAAAAGGATACCGATAAATGGAGGTTCAAATTACAACTTAAAGAGTGATTTCCTCTATAATTTGATATTAACACTCTAAATACTAGAACCCATAACTTATAGAAGATATCTAAACACTGACCCAACATTATTAGTGGGATGTAGGTAGTATCTATTGAGTTTTTGTGATATATATGTCACCCAGAATTGGATTTTTATCATTACCAAAACATGTTTTAGGCATGTTCATGGAATTTTTAGAAATATTCCACCATGATGGTCTCTAGTTGTGCGCCATGATGGTGGTGACGATCATTCTCTAGAGGTGGTGGCCCCTAGGCCACTCGTAGAATGTCTAGTTGTGTAATATATGGAACCTTCTATTAAACCATTTGTGGGTGATGATGACCTATTTTGAGATGGTTTTGTACACTTCATATTGACTATATAGGGAGCCCCACCATCATCCAAAATTATGTCAGAGTTGATGTGTGTGTTCTAGTAGTAGAATCCTCCCATGTTTTCAAGCGATGGCATACCATAGGCTATAGATTTATGGATATAGGCCTTTTTATTTATCTTCAAGCATCTCGAGACACCCCTTGAGAGGAAATTGAAGCTGGATATGTATATTATTTAGTATTACACTATGATATGGTGGAATGTTATTAATCATATGGATCATCATCGAGATATAGCATGCATGGATTTCTGATAGAGCCATAGAGTTTATGAACTTGGAAATGGGAACCTTATGAATCATGTACTACTATTCCTATTTCAAAGAGCTCTAGTTTTTTGCACATATTATATTATATGATGACTTTTCTAAAGATAGGCAATTTTAGGATGGTCTCAGTTATGAATTTGGATCTTATGTGATTGTTTTTTGGCTTCCTAACATATCTAAAATAGTCTATCAGGTTCTTATTTCTAAACATAACCTAATGGAAGATGGGGTACCCAAGCATGGAATTTAAGATTCTCAACCTAGTGGCATAGTGTTAGGTGGTAAGAGGTGACACTTTGAGGTTTATCATGAGGGAAATACTATCATAATCATGGGATTCAATAGTTTTATCTTCTATCCTTAGTGTGGGATGCAGGGACACATAAGGAGATAGTGTGATAGTGTCCCATTTGAGTGTTGAGAATTCGGTAGGATGGGACATCTAAAGTGGGTTTCCATGATCTTTTTTCCATAATATTGTAATATAGGATCTACACTAACTTTTTGTTTATTAGTAGTGTTATTATCCTCTTGTTGGGTAGGGAGATGGAGTGTGACTGGCCAATCAGTCTGCGGTGGTGGTCAAGGCCATGGGAATCGAACACTAGTAGCATAGAACCAGTAGAGATAACTAGGTAAGGGTATCTAGGCTATATTTTAGGGCCACGAATCCCAACAGATGCATGAAGTGCAATATATACTTGATGAGTATAGTTCCAAACCATCTATAGTGATCGGTACTATTTTAGTAGTTGATTCTTTAGTATATTCTCTTTTTGATATAGTTTTTATCATTCCTTCAAATCTATGCCTGCTATGGAGAGCATATGGATTGATGTTTAGTTTTCTTTTTATTTGATTAAACTCATTACTACCTAAGGAATTTGATTAGAGAGTGTATGCTAGTACAGGGAGTTCCCCATTGATATAGGTGGGTGTCAGTTTGTATGTGATCTCATTGTCATTGAAATGATGAGATTTAATATCACTCATGGGATGGATTGGGTGGTACCATAACATTATTATATTGACTGATACTGATAAAGGGTGACTTTCACATCACTAGAGGGTGGGATTTTTATTCCCAATGATGAATAGGATGTCCAAGATGGACAAGATGGACCTGAGCATTATGGGCTGGGTGGGATGACATCCTAGATTTCTATCTTATATCAGGATTATTAGGTAATGAGTCAGGAATATTTCCATCTTGTAGTAGATCTTTTTAGGGATGTTTTCTCAAATTAATTTTCATGACTACCTCTCTATAGTGAGGTTGATTTTTTTATTGAGAAAGATCTTGGTGTTGCACTAGTATCCATTCCTCCTTACAAGATTTCTATTACAGAGTTTCATGAACTCAATAGGTTGCTAGAGAATTTAAAAGAAATGGGTTCATATGAATTAATACTTTTCTAGAGTTTTCTAGTCATTTTGATTAAGGAGGATGGAACCCTTTGTCTATGTGTGGATTATTAGAAATTAAATCAGATTATGGTTAATAATTAGTATCATATTCTCTGTATAAGTGATCTCTTTTACCAACTCTGAGGAGAAATGGGTTTCTATACTATTGGTCTAAGATTTGGTTATCATTAGGTAAATTTTAGACCATCATATATACCATGTACAACATTCTATATTATATATGTCTTGTATAAGTATTTGCTCATTCAGTTTGGTATCATTAATGAGCTAACAATTTTCATGGAATTGAGGAAATAGGTTTTCCATCCATATCTGGAATCGTTTGTGGTGGTATTTGTTGATGAAATCATGGTGTATTCTCAAACTGTACATGACTATTCCAAACATCTTGAGAACATATTGGATACATTGAGAGAGAATTATCTATATTCTATAATAAAAAATTTACACTTTTTAAGGGATAAAATTCACTTCGTGGGTCATATTATCACATATATAGGAGTATCAATTAACCTAAAGATGGTGAGTGATATAGTTTCATAGTAGAATCCTAAGAAAATCTTTGGTTTATGTAGTTTCTTGAGGTTGTATGGTTATTATAGGTTCTTTATACATGACTTACCACGCATAGTAGCATAGTATATGGTCTTTACTAAGAAGAGTGTGGATTTTATATGGTCAAAATCCTATGAGACATCCATTCAAGAGATGAAGTGGATACTTACATCAGTGCGAGTCCTTATTATTATGGACCCTAGTATATTATATACAATATATTTTAATTAATTAGGTGTTTCTCTGGGATTAGTTTTTATGTAGAATGAATGAGTCATGTCATAAGGTTCCCTTCATTTGAGGTCACATGATAGGAACTACCCAACACACAATATTGAATTAGTCGATGTTGTCGTTGCCTTGTACTATTAGAGGTATTACTTACTAGGAGAGCATTTTTTTGTGTATATGGACCACAAAATCCTTATGCACATCTTTAAACAACATGAATTAAACCTTAGGGAATAAAGTTGGATTGAATACCAGTAGTCTATTGAATTTGAGCATGCCTATATGCATGTAAAGGGAAATGAAATTGCAATTTTTCTAAGTAGTAGGACTCAAAAACATGTGGTTTGGGAGGATAGTAGCAAGTGGTAGCTTGTGGACTTATTTTATGAGATTCACAGAGAGGTTCAATATTTTCATGGCTATAAAGTACTTTAATCCTTATCAAAGAAATATTCACTTATGAATAGAGTGGAGATGAGGAAGTTTTTAGATTTTGAGGGTTTCTCCCAATATTAGAGAATTATAGGTGATGACAAGCCTGTTAGTTAGATAGTTGATGAGGATAGGATATTGCATATCCATGGGCACATATGGGTTACTATATATATCTGAGATTAGTTCATGCAAGATTATGATGCCTCTATGTGGTATTCTTATCCTATTATTACCAATATGTATCGTGACTTATGACATCAATACCAGTGGTATAGGATAAAGAGAGAGATAGATAGATGAGTTTGTTTCTCAGTGTTCCACTTGTCAGTGGGTGAAGGGAGAACACCAGTGACCAAATAGGATTTCACAACCATTACCTATTCCTGAGTAGAAATGATATGACATCACCATAGATTTCATGATAGGATTTTCTATGTCACCTTGAGTCAGTAATATGATATGGGTGATAAAAGATAGGTTGATACAGGTCACTTGTCTCTTACCTATTTGGGAGGATTTATTAGTTTATGATCTTGGGAGGATCCATATTTTTTAGATTATATTCCTCTATGGTGTTCTATGTTCTATCATATCATACATAGATTCTCATTTCACATCACAGCTCTGAAAGGGGTTACCAAGGGAACTCGGTTCAAAGGTACTACTGAGTACGACCTATCTCTTATAGATTTATGGTTAGTCCGAGCATAAAATACATGTTTTGTAGGACATTCATTGATAATGAATCCTTTATTTCAATTTTTCATGGTAGAAACACTTATCTCTAATCATTTTATCTTTTAATAATAGCTTCTAAGAGACTATAAATATGGATCCTTATGATTCCCTATATGGTAGAACATGTCTTCAACCCATATGCTAGATAGATGTAGGAGAGGCAGTACTAATGGGTCCTCATCTCATTTAGAAGAATTTGGAGCATGTTCATCTTATTATAAATTGGATGTCTACAACTCAGTCTAGATAAAAATCATATATCTATTGTCGATGTCGACTAACTAGAGTTAGAGGTGGTGAGTTTGGTTTTTTGGGGAGTTTTTACTATACTAGAGGTATATGGATTCAAAAACAAGGGAAGATTTATCCTCATTACATCAGGGTTTTTTAGATTATATAGGGATTTTAGCCTTTAGCCTATCAGTTGTAGTCACTATAGAGGTACGAGGCCATGCATGATGTCTTCAATGTATCTCAACTTCATCAATTTTATTCTAATCCATCACATGTTATTCAGCCTAATACGGTTGAGTTAGAGTAAGATTTATCTTTTGATTAGAATCTTATTTGTATTATTGATTGAGTTACAATGGTTATTTATGTCTGGTTAGTTAATCTGGTACGGTTTCTATGGTAGGACAACCGTTTACAAGATGAGAGTTGGGAGCGGGAGGCCAACGTACATGCCTAGTGGAAGAAGTTTTTCATAGATGATGTTTTACCACACTTGTAAGGGTAATTTAGAGAAAATTGCATTAAAAGAGGGATACTGAAAGATCGTGGGTTTTTTTGGGGTACAAATCCTTTTATTTTCAATTTGGTTCCTTAATTTTAACCTTTTATGAGTTCCATGTGGGGCCATTAAGGAAAAGAGGGTGTATAGGGCTTGTACGGATCCCAAATCCCAATATTTTGGAGGAATCATATAAGCTTCACTATTATTATAAAATATTCCATCAATTCCATATATTTTGAGTAAACTATGTGCGTGTTTCAGTGAAAATAATAGGGTTTCACAGTTTACCCTAACTATGCGACCGAGGATACATGCCCTTGCGTTTGCAGTAGGATTTCTAACAACGTTAAAACTCATATTCAGTGAAATGTTTTCCTAATTGTACACCATGACAATGACATGGAGTTTATAAGAAAGTTTTGGGTGCATGGTTGTCACACGGTTTTCCCAACCATGCTGAAAAACTATGAAAACCCTTTAATTTTGGTTAAAATTACCATTTTCCCGTACTTCCTTAAAACAGATAACCCCACTTTCTTCACTATTTTCCAGAAGACAGTGCCTCCTCCTTCATTCTTTTTGAATATTATCTCAATCCTAAATCTACGTTTTGGTATATAATCTCTATCCAGTCTATGTATCATTCGTTTTCATCCTCATTGGATATCCACCAATGATTTATCTATTTATCTTCTTCCATTCTTAATATCACTTCCTCTCAAAGGATTTATTTATCTACTGGCTAATATTCACTATTTTGAAGATATTTATTTAATCATCTGATTTCTTCTAATATATACGAAACCATAAGTTGAGAGGGTATGGGTGTTCATATATGGAAATAAGGTATGTGGTCTTTAAATTTTACCTCAATTGCTAGTGTTCTATACCTTGTTTTCATTGTTCCACATGCCTTATATTATTTGGTGTTGATTCCTAGATTATTATACCCTTGAATTAAATTATATATTCTTGTTTAATACATTCCACGGAGCCTTATACAGGGATGGATGTTGTTCACATCAAATAAAACCACCCATAGGGTGAGTTATTCCCTTTGTAGATGTAAATGTCACAATTGGGGTGAGTTGAGTTTTCTATTCATTATGGAAAATGAATGTTGTGATTAAGTTAAATGTTAAAGATTTTAATCACATTAAAGAACATTTTAATTTTTATATCATAGGTATGAAATGGGTAATATCTTATATTACATATCATTATAAATGGATTAATGAAATTATTAATGAAATGGTTTATAAAATGGCGATTGGATTGGATATGTTGATAATAGAGGTTTAATAGTATGGTATTGATAACCCACTTGGATGACTTGGACATTTATACCCCTTGGATCTAGTTTATTTGAATTATTTGGATTCCTTGTATATTTTAACTATTTGATATGGTTTACATAGATTATATGGATTAATTGTACATTTATACTCCTTAAATATGACATCTTGTTAGGATTCCTTGGACATTTCTACTCCTCATATCCGATAACCTATTAGTATGCATTATATATTTCAACTCCTTATATATGGTGACCTAATAGGGTTCCATACACATTTCTAATCAATGGTTTTGATGACCTATTAAGATTCCTAAGAAACTTATACTCCTTGAATCCAACTCTTAAGGATTCATTATATGTTTCTACTCCATGGAACTGTTTACATGGTTTACTCATATTACTTGGATTTCATGAAAATTTATACTCCTTGGGTCCTAGTCAATGTAGTATTGAAACTTTATTATATGGTGTATATTTTAGATGATTCTTACGATGCTTTATTTTTATCCCCTATGATGTATTTTCTTGATTAAAGTATTTCTTTTTTTACATGAATGTATTACTTTTACTTTTCCTCAGTTATTCATGTTATTCATTAATAGTACTTCATCTTATATGCATAGAATTTATTTATTATAGACATAGTTAGTGGTGTTCTATAGAGTATTATATAACACCCTATTTGGGTCATTGTTTGGAACCTTGAATGACTTTTTGGATGTAGGTAGAGATAGGGGGATGCCCTTGCTATTTATTTATTGATTGTTTGTTTCATGGGATAAGGGGATAACATGATCAGGCTATAGCTTCTGATTCTATCTAGAGATTATTTATTTTTGGTATTTTCTTATTTTGATATATATATTTTACTGGATTCCTACTTCAATTTCCTATCTTTTTTATAGCTCCATGAAATACACATCATTTTTTATGTTATATGGCCTTTTGATATGATTATTATTACTATTTTTTGGATTATTAACCTTTTTTGCTGGATGATATTATGCTCTTTATTAATTTGATTAATTTATGTTACTATTGTGTTAATTTGACCATAAGAGTACAGTCTCCCCACTATTCCATCATAGACCCTAACTACAATTTGGTATCCTCTGGTGTATGGGGTGGCATGCTTGAGGACTTGTGACCCACTTCCTCAGGGCACTGTTTAGTGGCTCCTTTGTCTGGATATTACATATCATTTTCATTTAGAAAATAACATATTAAATATATATTTTCTAAAAACACTTTCAAAAAAAATCCTTGAAGATAACCACTTAAAATTATAAATGAATCTTTAAAACATTTATTGGCCCTGGAAGTAATAAATCCAACACAGGATGAGTGTGTTAAAACATTGATTCCTTTCACATTTTTAATAATGGTATTATTTTCAAAACTACTTAAATATTCCATTGAAAACATTATTTACAAAGTAAAAATGCATAAAAATGAATTTAAAAAATCATTTCCAAATGGTTAAAAACACTTTTGAAAACAATTTTAGAAAACTATTTTTTGGAAGAAAATGGATTTTCTACTGAAGACAGAAATTATGGCGGGTTTTATTAAAAATATTTTCTCAGTAGTTTTAAGTACCAAAAGATGGAAAAATTTACTATTAATTTAAAATATAATTAATTACTATAGGGGAAAAAATTAAATCAATTTTTAATAAAATACCAAATAATTTTACTTTAACTAAAATTAAATAATAAACAACCTCGATTATAATGAGGTTGTGAAATAAAACATTATAATGATCATGACATTGAAGTGAGGATTAATCAATGAATTAATTATGTGTATCAAATATAAATAGAAATAATAAAAGTGTAAATATAACATATTATAATAAAGAGTCATTTTACACATAATCTTATAAAATTAAATAAGTTGAAGAACTAATATAACACAATGATAATAAATTGAGTTATGAAGTTCTTACCACGTGGTAACTATTAATTAAAGTAAACATGGATGTAATAATTGAAATTTAAAATAAAAATATCATGTATTATTAATAAATAATGATATTAAATCTTAAATGGGAATTATATACACCATATATAAGAAATTTGTTGTATAATATTACAATATAACTTACTAAAGAGAAATTGAGATAAAGTCCCTTACTCCATGATACCTTTTTGTTGAATGTGATTTAACCTATTTTATAGTGATATTAAATATTTTATTAACTTACTCAAAAACCATATTAGTATTTATAATATCATTAATTATCCATTTATAATATATTATCACCCATTTATTAAAAATCATTAATTATTTTCTTTATTTTCATTATTTCAGGTGTTGATTGCCTCGTTTTTTTATTCATTATTTGTCATGAAGGTTTTGGTTATTTTTTATATTATATAGTTTCATCATCTCAAAAAAATCATGAAATAATTATCATATTTATTCATAAATTATACTTTATGACCATTAATTAAATATTTGTTAGATAAATGAAGTACTTTATGATCACGGAGACGGTAGGTCGTACGTATGCATGGGTAACATTTCCATTTTTCAATGATCATTATGAAAAGGTGGTAAATAATATTTTATCAATAATTAATGATGATAAAATAAAAAATAAAAAATTATTTCTTTAAATAAATTAATATATATCATCCATGTGGTTTTGTGATGAAAATTTAATCGCATTGGTTTGTGAAGGCGGTAGTCCACACGTACACAAATGATGTTATCATCTTTCAAAGAGTAAAAAGACAAGAAATAAAATGATATATTATATTTTAATAATTATAAATATATCATTAATATCATAATTAATCCATTTATAACACATATACTCATTAAATTTATACTTATTACCTTCCATGTAAAGATTTATTGGAAAACCAATCCCATCGCTTCATGAGGTGATAATCCACCATAAATATAAGTTATGCTATCGTGTCCCCTACAGAATGGAAATTAAAAAGTTATATATGATATAATGACTCTATGGGTATAATAATTTTATTAATATAATATATATATATTACATCCATCATTATACCCAACCATGAGATGTGGTAATGGACAGACGAATGGCATCAGTTTGTGAGTCGGTAGTCCGTCGTATACACAAATGACGATTTCAAAACCATTTTGATGGAAGTGGGGATGATTGTAGGTAACCCCTTATCATAAAAAATTTTAATGTATGGAATATAATTATTTTATTATATCATCATGGTAGAATAATAATTGAAGGATGTGGAGGAAGAAATAAATGAAAAATGCATAGTAATGAATTTTAGATCTTCTCAGAAAACCTCTTTCGGATTATAACTAAAGAATTCCTAGAATGTATTCTTGAATAAAATTGATTCTAGGAGGAGTTTATATATGTTAGAAAGTGATTTTGGTAGTTATTTTATGAAAAAACGGTTTTAATGGATGAAGATGATAAGAGATCTGGTGACCTTTTATAAGTGAGGTGAGTGGTACATTTACAGTTTTTCTAAAAGAAAAAAGCTGCACCCACATTTTTCACAAAAAAAATGGAGTATTAAAGAGAATTAGAAATTATTAGAAATTATAAGGTCAAAATATTTCTTTAAAATTTATTTTATACTAGTTTTTATGTAATTTTAAAACTTACCTTCTAATTTTAAACCCTAGTTAAACCTATTTTTACCTTAACCATTATAAATAAGTTTTACAATTTTTACATTTCATTATGGTAAAATAATAAGTTAAAATTTTTATATAATATAAATTATGCTTATTAAAATTATGAAATCTATTTTTCCATATTAAATTATTATAATTAGAAAAAAATAATTTAAAATTAATCTCTTAGATGTGACGAGAAAGTTAGTTTTCAAAGAGAAAATGTTCGAAAATATACAAGGTTTGTATATAAAAAATTCAATATCAAATTGGTTAAAATGACCTAAATTGTAAAAATATCATTATTTAACTAACTTTAATTTAAAATCAATTTAAAATATAATATAAATTTATAAATAATTTAAACGAAAAGTCATGCTTCAATTAAAATTCTCTAGTTTTCACTATTAATTGAAAATTGAAAAATTTTATAAAAAGCCCAAAAAATCATAGTATGATAATTATGAATTTGTAATTTAAAAAAATGAAGTTTATTTCTAAAATATATTTTCTAAAAGTGATAAAAATTAATTTTAAATTATGTGCACAATGAGTGACTAAACTATCTTTTAGAAAAATATTGTTTTTCGAAAACATTTATTTTTCATTTAAATGATTCTTACATTATTTATAATAAATAGATATGAATAATTTTCATAATTTCGTTAGTACTACTAATATCATTTAATTAAACATATTGGTTATAATGGTATACAATATTATGGTTCATTTTGATTTAGGGTTTCATGTTCCAAAAGATATCGAATAGATTAAATTTAATGAAATATATTTCATTGGGTATTTAAACTCAATATTCCATGTTATGAATGAAATAAAATACAATTTTTTTCCTTTAAAATATTAGTGTTTTACATTCTTCCCACCTTAAATAAATTCCATCCTCAAAATTTAGACTTCATCTTAGAAATCAATGGTTTGGAATTTGGAAATACCATATTTGAAAACCTCACATTGTATAAGGGTTAATAAAATATCTTATTAATAAAAGTGAAAGGGAATTAAAAATTTCATATATAATAACACATAAATAGGTTTCTAAGTAGGATAAAATTTGTTTCATTTAAGGATATGGATGTGAAAGAAAAACAAAAATAATTATAGAGAGTGATAGAGGTTCTGGTCATAATAAAGTGAATGATCAATGAAAAGGTTAGGATCAGAAAACCATAAATATGTGATGATTTAATAGACCATCTACATAATTGGATTTGAATGTAATAGGTTAATATTTTTGTTCAATATACTTTTCCAAATGTTATATAATTATTATTTTATCTTTTAATATAAATAAATATACAAACTTGATTTGTTTCAATTTCATATGCATAATTCCATCCTTTTATTATGATTAGACTAATATCCAATTCATCACTTAATCCAAGAAAAGAATATCCAAAAATGATTTTTTATGATTGAAGAACTAATATTCAATTTTAATAGATCATAATATCAATAAAATAGTGACAAGTTTATCCATATATCTCAAACTATTTCCAAAAAAATCTGGTTAGCATACATTTTCCAATATAAATCATTAATCTGTAAACCACAATAGTAATAACACTATTTCATCAATAATATTTATTTTTCAAAATCATTTATCTAATGAAATATTAACAATGATATAACACACGAATGTGTTATGCATTAAACTCTTATCTTCCTTTAATTGTGGTTCAGTCCCAAGGGCATTGTCATACATGATTAGTTGTCACCCGATATGTAGCATGTCCTTTTTCTGGAACTATATTAATATAATTCTAATAACATTAAAAAATATTATGGATACCCTTAAAATAAATTTGATCATTATATAAATATTTTAATATGTTTTTCAATACAATTTCTTTTTACAAAGTCTAATACTCATATTTGTCTATTATTAAAATTTCATTAATGATCATATTAACCCTAATGTTTATTAACACCTTTAAACTTGTTTCTATTAAATGTTAAGGCATTATTACTCAAATAATATTTCCACTAAATCATATACTTTCCCTAAATTTATCTGAAAATATCCGTACACATAGTAGACTCCCATCACCTAAAACCTAAAAAGGGGGTTTTAAGAGTCTTAAATTATGATCAATATTAAACTCATAAATCCATTATGGTATCCCTAACTTTTAAGATAATTATGACCCATATTCTTCTAAAATTTTACACAATCCTTATATGTTTCATTATTTTTTATCCAAAATTTCATTGGTAAAATACTTCTACAAATTTAATTAATTAATATCAATAAAAAAACATCATCCATTTTATTTCTGCATAGGTCTTTCCATTTTCATGGGTTTATCTTTTAGAAGAGGGAATTGTCCCAAAAAATTCCTAGTATCCTCACTTTTAAGAAAATGATTTATAAATGGATCACAAGGATGATATTTATTTCCTTTCATTGTACTCTTCATTTTTTTCCTCAACAATCTATTACTTTATGCCTTTGATTTCCAAAAATAAATCATTTTCCAATTCCATTAATATAATTTCATATTTGTATCCTACCACATTTCTAACATGAATGAAATTGATACTTATTTTCTCCATGAACTCTACCAGTCAAGCTCTGAGCAGACTCCATGCTTATCTAATTTTGTGAGTCAGGGAGTGGGTTAAGGTATATGTTGTTATTAATATTATGGGATAGGTGATTATTCATAATCACAATATCATTCACTTCATTCGTCATCTCATTTTTTTCACATGGTCACCACTATGTACTAGATATTCAATGTTAACATGATTCTTTTGAGATCTAGTTATTGACTAAAAAAGATTATATTGTGACAAAAAATATAATCATGGAAAAACCATATAATCATTTAAAGGATTTATAAATCATGAAATATTATTTTCAGTATAGGACACCTTAGTTTTAACCTAGGTTATACATTGTAATAATTTATTTAAACCCTTCATAGTTTTTTGTAAATAGAATGCTAATTATCCTAAGATTATCCTCGAGGAGTTTCAAACTAGGTGTGTAGTAACACCCATTATTATACACTAGGTGATGATATCATCATTCCTAATGAACCCATTTTGGAGTTATTACCCCTAGGTACATTTGTGCAAGAACCAAATCCACTTATAATATCTATACAGGGATGTATTACTAGGAAAAAACATAACCTATTCTTTAAAAAATAGACTATTCTTCTATACATATCCTAAAAGTATATCATAGGTTTGCGATATCAAATATATGTTTCCTAAATTAGTTCCAAAGGATTCTACTAAACAACCTCAGATAAAAACAATAGTGACCTCAACCCCAGTAGCCCAGATCCAATGTATTAATTATTATATTGGGATAATATATATGGAATCACATCCTAACGGAACAAATAAATTATTATTGTAATGGCCTGGACCTCTCTAGTCCATTACTTTGTGAAAATATGGTGGTTGAGGTGTTCTAGGAGGTCAAGGTGACTTATCCCCAACACTTTTCCAATTTTCCAGTTCGGTGAACAATTCAAACGGTAGACAGTTGTGAACAGAGCAATGGTAACCTTCTGTGAATAGTGCATCAGTGACATTTGGTGAATAGTGTCATTGGTAACCTTCTTTGAATAGTGTCATCGGTAACCTTCTTTAAACAGTTCCATCAGTGAACAGTTCTATCAGTAACCTCTCTTTCCTTCTCCAAATTTCCAATTCTATGAACAATTCCACCAGTGAACAGTTCTATCGGTAACCTCTAATGGTAACCTCTCTTTCCTTCGCCAAATTTTTAATACTATGAATAGTTCCATTGGTGAACAGTTCTATATGTAACCACTAACGTTAACCTCTATTTCCTTTTCCAAATTTCAAGATCATGAACAGTGTTTCTAGAATGTTGATGTCTATCGGTAACCTCTATTTCCTTTTCCAAATTTTGAGTTCATGAACAGTATTTCCCTAACGGTAAGGTCTATCGGTAACCTATATTTCCTTTGCCAAATTTTGAGTTCATGAATAGTATTTCAAGAATGGTGAGGTCTATTGGTAACCCCTATTTCCATTTCCAAATTTTGAGTTTGTGAATAGTGTTTCCAAAATAGTGAGGTCTATCGGTAACCTCTATTTCCTTTGTCAAGTTTCATGTTCATAAACAGTGTTTCCAACTTCCTACAGTATCACCCCTTTAACATTTCCTTTGACATAAAATACATTTAAAGCCTCAATTTAAGGACTTTAAGGCCGATTCAAAGAACATAAATCCTATATTAATTATTCCTAATGTTCGAGATGTTTTTACTTGGTCAAATCTTCTGGTTTAATGTGATCCTCTTTTAATGGGAAATCAAGTGTATCTTAAACTGCTACTCTGTTAAATCTTCTAAAGGGATAGGATATCTTCCTCCCTAATTCTTCCTATTTTTTCTCGACTATGATATGCTAGAACCTTTCATTCTATTCCATCGGAGTTTCATAATCAAACTTTCCTCCTCTGATTGGTTCTTCTCTATTTTGATGCAACCAAGCTATATCGATCAATCTTCAATATAAGGTATGTTTTATCAGCGTTCTTTTGGGGTTCATCTTCTCCTATTTCTCCTTCCCATTTTATTGTATGTAATCTCCATGCTTCTAATGGGGTTTTCTTGGGGTTCAGTTAGTGAAGTTGTACCGTGGCATCCTCGGGAGGATGCAGTTGTCACGAGAGGAGGATCGTGATCTATTGTGTGAATAAAGAACGTCAAGAACTTTTTGAGGTAGGAGATTCATTTCTTCTATCTTATTTTATGTGAAACTATATTGTTAGCATGTTTTATCCCACTAGATCAAAATGGAATAGACCTAATAAATATTTGAACCGGATAAACAAATTTATATAAGTTGAATGTTATTTCCTCTTATTTCATTAGATAGTGTGATATCAATGCTTGATGTGTTTATCATTTCATTCTTAATGAAAATTGGTAAAGAACATAAAGTCATAATTAATTGATAATGGTTTGGCTAAAGATAAAGAGGCATATAAATGAATATGGTTCTTCTTGTTGTAATTTGATGTTAATCAAAATAGCGTAGTAAAAATATTTTTTAGTTATTTTTGATAGCTTAATGTTTAGGTTTCCCAATTTTGGAACCTATGATTAATAAATTGGTTAATCCAAGATTGATTGAAGAATTGGTGTTTGGATAAAAGGTAATTTCCTTGTAGCATTCTGATTTACCCTATTGATTGTTAAAGGGCCAAGATCCAAATTGTTAAGATGTTTGTTTTTCCTATTTCTTGTGTTGTAATGTGAGCCTGGATGGCTGTTGGGATATGTGGGGGCAGGGAGACCTATTTTTTTGTAGAATATGATGCCTATAGTGGTGATATGCATCGTTTTATGCATGTGGGTGTCAGGGAGGATACAAGGGATGATGGAATAGGTTGGATTTGAATGTTTGGATGCTTGGTGTTTCTTATTGGTTGTTTATGTACTTTACTTCTCCCCACTTCTCATGGTAGCGGGTCTTACTTACCCTTCTTCTGAAAGGGGTGAAGATGCGCGGGGTATGCCACGTGCTTTCCAAGTTTAGCTTCTCAAGGGAGAATGGTTATACGCTCTTGTTATAGGTGGAAAAGACTCGATAGGTATTTCATCTACTTGCTGTGTTTATCCCCTTGTGTTTAGTAGAATAGAATGTTTTTCTAGAATTCCTGTGATTATGGGAAAGTAGTGCTATAAATAAATAATTGAATAACTGATGTTAACCCATGGTATTTGGAGCTTTTTGGGGCGCAATGTTGAGGTTTTGATTTGAAGGAAAAATGTACTTTGGGTGTGATGCTAATGAAATTTAATGTGGAATTGTTATTAGTTAATTAATGTTTAAATAATTAATTAATGTAAGTTGAAACTGATAAAAAGAGAATGAAATAATGTATTAAATCTCTTTAAATGGTTGTGATATTATAGGATACCTAGTCTTAGATGTGGCAGCCCGAAGTCTGAGAGATGTTATCTGCATTTTATTCTAAGACTAGGTTATACCCATAGTGTGGTTGTGAGATATAGTATATCCTGTACTTTTTGTGTTTCAATATGCTACTCCACCCTTTCAGTAAGGGAAAATTACACCCTGAGGATTCTGAGCCCTAGGGGGTGTTTTCCCCAACATTCCAGTGGGAGGATGAATGGATGACTACCACCATTGGCCCTGCTCTCTTCTCTTGGTAGATACATGTGATGGTAGGCACACAGGTTAGTTTTTCCCATATATGTGTGTAGAGGGTTGTAATGGCTTGTGGTTATTCACACACATATATTCTGGATATAGTATCATATGGACTACTATAGTTGTGATGTCTATAGGCTATGATGTCTTGAGGATTATTACTCGGTGTATGGGCTGTAATGGCTTGAGGTATAATACCAGATGTATGATACATGTTATTTGTATTATAGTGGCTCCTAGAAACTACCTGGTCACTTTTCTTATGTGGACGTGGTGGTTTTGTGGAACGAGGTGCATGTTGTGGTGCTTCGCCCAGGTGTTTGCGGGTAAGCATTTTTAGAGAGAGATTCTCTAAATGTGTGAAGATGGGGAAAAGTGGAAAACCAATGGGTAATTAGTAGTAGAGTACCCTTTATATTCTTTATTATATGATATATTCTCATATGTGTTACTTAGTGAGAGTAGTCATGTTGAGGCTAGGAACTTAGTATACCTGTTTAAATGACAAGTTAGTTTCACTTGTTGTTCAATGTGATTTACATGCATTCATTAATTTTTTACGAGAGGATACAAGGAGGATCCTAATGAGTATACTGTTATACTCACCCTATGTATATATAAATTATTTTTCAGGTCACTTGGAGCAGGTTGGAGATCAAGCTGGTTTCTACTAGCTTGTAGTTTCAGGAGCTGTTCAGGCTTGTGGTTGCTGCTGTTTTACATCCTTTTTGTGTACTTGCAGTTTTACCCCTTCCAATGGTAGTGGTTTTGCATGAAATTTCATATATGTACTTGGTATTTCTTTCATCGTACTGGTTGAGTTGTAGTTGGATGGTATCTATCTTATCTCTCTCTTCTTCATGTGTTCTCTTAGAGGGTAATGCCTCCCATTTGTGTGTTTACTATACCCTCGGTGCTTGCTTCCAACCTCAGGCCTACTTGAGGTGGGACTCAGGGGTCATTATCTCCCTTCTCACATTTCAAGCCCAGGAGGGTTACACTTTGTGGGGAGGGGTTGTGACAATTATTCTTGTTAAACTACATACATACATGAATCCCATGTTACATTTGTGAACAAAAATCACAACATAATTTTTTTCAAGAATAACATTATTCTTTTTAGCATATCCTAACATATCAATTGTGGTACAATTAAAGTATTTCTATTAATGAAAAAAATAAGGGTGACCTCAAATTCTCAATACATGTTAAGTATAAAATAATCTATCATGAGTAAATAAAGAATGATTAGTATGGAAATTCAAATAACTGTACCCATATTATATTTAATCAATACCTTTTTTACCATAATTAGATAAGTAATAATCAATATGTCATGGTAAATAACTAAAAAAACATTTCATTTATTCTATAAATTGTGAATGAAATACATCCAGATATAATTTTATTTTGAAAATCTCATGGATAATAAGATAATTCAAAATCAATATGGAATGATAAATAATTGAAAACACGTGAAATTTAATCAATTAACTTGGAATTAAATGTATCCATAAATAATATATTTTTTCAAATATCATGGATAATAATAACATAATTCTTAATAAATGAAATTCTTAATTATTAGACATCATGATCTCAGGCATCATGATACCTCTATCATCATGACCTCTCACAAGATGGTTTAAAACTACCTGTAGACACCCATTTAATGTTATCTCACTGATTCTTTTCATGTCACTATCTTTACATTATAGGGATGTGTAATTTTAGCCTCCCCCCCCCATCACTGTATGTCCAAAGCATTCCTTGCATATTGAAAAATCAATTTAATTCATGAACTCTATTCCTTATCATAAAATATCTTTATTGAGTAAACATTATGGATTTATCAATATTTCCCTTGATAAACAAGTAACCATCAGTGTATAAAAATTTATGTTGAACTGATAAATGTTTTAAGTAATAAACATATCCATGATGATTAATATTAATATTTAGGGAAAATTTAATATCCATATGAAGGTGAATTATTAATGGAAACTTAATGGATAAAAAAATAAACCTTCCTCCAATAGCCTGAAGGCCTTCTTTATTCAAAATAATCATAAACCATTCATATAATGAATAAGGATAGTTTCAATAAAACATATCCCAATGGATTATAATTAAAATAAATGGTTGTTATCAATGATGCATAAGAATTCCATAAAAAGGTCATTAAAAATAATTTTTAGGAAAAAATATTTTTCATTTTTCAAATCACTTTTTAAAACTATAATTTCACAAAAAAATGAAAATATTATTCTTTTAAATTAACCATCCTCCAATAGCCTGAAGGCCTTCATTTTTTATTGATTTTGATAATCTACCTTTAAAGGGTGAGGTGGAACCCTTACAAGGCATGTATGTGTAAGTATTACATGTCTTGTAGGCCTTAGAGGAATTCATTTTCCGTAGGCTTCAAACATTACATACAACCCAGACTAGCTACTTAGAACTACTCCTCCCCAGCATCTTCATCATGAAATCAGCTCTCCACCTTCCCATGGTTGTTCGACTAAGCTTTATCATGCATGCACAAGCTTGTCCCAATAGCAGGTGTCATACCCATCTCATTCTTGAAATCTGTTTAGCTTCTGCTATAGTGAAATCTCCTTGCTCCTCCATCCTTCTGAATTTTGTTCCTTGTAGGTTGTCTATTTTGCATCTGCACTTAAGGTGGCTTGAAGGCCATGAGGTGGCCCGATGGCCTTACTGACCCAAATTCCTAGGTTTCCTGAAGACCTTGAAGGACTCGAGGACCAAATCGATGGCCCGATAGCTTTAAAGGACTTGGGGACAAAATTGGTGTCCCGAAGAACCCAACGGGGGATTATTCCCGACTACTAAAGTGCCAAACAGTGCCTGTTACTGTTCATGCTACAGTACCTGCTACAGTTCTGCACAGTTCCTTCTACAGTTATGCATAGTACCCAAAAATTAACCTCAACCTGGATTTGATCCCGGGTCTCCTGGATTCACTTAAGGAGTCCTCACCAACTGGGCTGAGGCTCATGTGCTTTAAATTAACCTTTTAAACTTAGAATGAAATCTTTAAGACAATGAATGGTAATGACAGCAGGAAATTTTTTACATGTCTAGTATGATAAAATAAATATTTGTGTCACATTTTTGGTAAAATCCAAATAATCCTTATTTTGATAATAGCATGAATATTTCTTAAAAAAAATTGTAAAAAAATGGTAAATACTATCTTTATAAATCATTTTTAAATGGATAAAATCTTTTCTAAAGACATTTTTATAAAACATAGATTTGGAAGAAAAAGAATTTCCAACTAACGAGACAAATGAGGTCAGGTTTTATTGAAAACATTTTATTAATCATCTTATGTACTAGATATTAGAAAATGGTACTATTACCAGAAAACATCATGAATAAACATAGGATAATAAAATTAATTGGGTTTATCAGTAAATTGTAAAATAATTTCCCATGGGTAAAATTCAAGGATAAATAATCTTGAAGAGAATGAGATTGTGAAAAAAACACTTACAATGATCATATCATTTAATTGAGTATTGATCAATGAATTTATTAAGCATATAAAATGTAAATCCACATAAACCAAGTTTATATACAAAATAATATAACCAAAATTAATTTCACACATAATATTACCATACCAAATATGATGAATAAGTAATATAACCCAATTCCTCAAACTTGTGATGCTGAAAATGGGTTTATACACTAAGTGGGCAGATATGGTCATGCAATGGATCTCGACCGTTTCCTTCAGAATCTGGGTCAATGGGGAGCTCACTCGAGGATTCGTTCCATCCCACAGTCTGCGCCAGGGAGATCCCATCTCCCCTTTTCTCTTCATCTTGGTGGCTGATGTCTTTTCTAACCTTATTTCAAGGGCTGCATCCGTTAAAACTATTCATGGGGAGAAGTTATGCCACGTAATTCCACCAGTGTCCCACCTTTTTTTCACCGAAGACTGCCTTCTCTTCTCTAGAGCAACAACTAATGAATTTCAGGTGATCAACCAAGCGATCCAACAGTATGAGTGGGCGTCTGGACAGTCAATCAATCACGGAAAATTAGAAATTTCCTTTAGTGCAAGGGTTCCTTGCTCCAAGATAGATGAACTCGGTGTAGCATTTGGCATACATATGGTTGAGAAACACCAAAAGTATCTCGAGATACCCACGATGATTGGCCGGTCCAAAAAAGAAATTTTTTCATCTCTAGTGGACAGGATTGAGAAGAAAATTCAAGGGTGGACCCCAAAAAGAATCTCAAAATCAGGAAAAGAGACCCTCATTAAAGTTGTCATCCAGTCTATCCCAAGCTATTTTATGTCCCTGTTTAAGCTCCCGGTGGCCATCGTCAACCAGATCCATACACGTACTTCCAACTTCTGGTGGAGGAAAATAATGGAAGGAATATACCCCACTGGATGTCCTAGGAGAAACATTGCATCCCCAAGTTGGAGGGAGGGATGGGATTCTAGAATCTTCTTCTCTTCAATGACGCACTGTTGGACAAGCAAGGATGAGACCTTATTAACCATCCAGCACCTCTCTGTGCGCGAGTACTACAAGCTAAGTACTTGTCCCACATGGACTTCCATGTTTCCTCACTTGGCACGCGTCCTAGCTTCCTTTGGAGAAGCATTTTGGGGGCCCGAAAGCTCTTGGAAAAAGGACTGGGATGGAGGATTGGGGATGGCTCATCTGTCAACATCTGGTCTGACCCATTTCTGATCGATACGGATGGTATGCGAGCTACATCCCACGCTCAACTAGGATTTAAAGACGCCATTATCAGAAGCTTTTTTTTTTCCGAACAAGGGACAAGGTGGTTTTTGGATACGATTTTTGAATGGTTTAACGAAAGAGACCAAAGAATTATCATAAGCATCCCCTGGGTCCCTGAAATAGGCCATGACCATCTCTTCTGGAGCAATGACATGTTGGGTGAATACATGGTGAGATCCAGATAGAGACATTCTCTTGGAAACCACCCAGCCGGCCGGAACGAGGGACCATGGAAATCACTTTGGAAGCTCAATGTCCCCCAAAAAATACTCCACTTTTGGTGGAAGGTTTGCACGGGCACCCTCCCTATGATGACCCTTCTCGTTTACCGACATATGTCCAATGCTGCTTTCTGCCCGTTCTTCCAGAATATCCCAGAGACCCCCTTGCATTCCATCATTCATTGCCCAGGAGCTAAGAAAATTTAGAAAAAATGGGACTCGATCCCAGATGCATCACTGGACATGGCTTCTGACCTCCTCACTCTCCTGATGCAATGGTGCTCCTCTCTCTCATCGGCTAATGTAGGTTCACTCTGCACCCTGGCCTAGATCATCTGGGTCTGGCGTAATGATTTTGTTTTCCATCAAATGCATAAACCTCCTGAATTCTGGACAGAACGGGCCACTTCATGGATCGAGGGATGGAATCACAACAATGGACATCAAATGCCTATTTCTCCCCCCTCCTTCACCCCTCATTGGAACCCCCCAATGGAAGGTACTCTTAAGATCAACGTGGATGCGTCTCTCCCCAAAGATGGACTTGTCTCCCTCAATCTCCTAGCCCAAAATCATCTGGGGAAAATCATCGTTGCAATGTACAAATCACATCATGCCTTTTGGGAACCTGTTATTGCTGAGGCTAATGCCATCCTGGCAGGTTTGAAGCTGGCTTTGGAATGTGGGTGGGTTGATATCAGCATTGAATCTGACTGCCTCACTATGATCGATGCCATTAAACACAATGACGATGGACTCCAGTAATTTGGCCTCATCATCAAGATAATTCTCTTGCTCTGCCAATGCTTGTCATTCTGTACCTTCTCCTTTACCAAAAGGGAAGGCAATAATGCGGCCCACTAGTTTGTGACATCAGGCCCCTTAGAGGTCAACCAGCTCTGGCTGGAAAATTTTCCTTCGTGGCTTTGTATATGTACGTCTGTTGATATTCATCATTAATGATATCTATCTTTTCTCAAAAAATGTAATATAACCCAATAAACAAAATTGAGTTATGAATTTCATTACCACTTGGTAATTCTAAGGTCAAATCCCCTTGGATGTAAAAATTAAAATTGAAACTAAAAAATCCATTAAATATTATGGAATAAATATATTACATGTAAAATGGGTCGTATATACACAATAAAAATTAAATAGGTGAAAAACTTTACAATATGCCTCAATAAATAGAATTTGAAATGAAGTCCCTTACCTCATGATTCATTTTGGTTAAATGTGATTTAACCTCCTTTATAGAGGTTTTAAACATGTTATTAACTTATATCTAAACTAATTTAATATTATAATATCATATATTATCCTTTTATAAAATCTTATCACCTTTTTTTAATAATATTCTATTATTTTCATTGTTTTAGGTGTTAATTTCCTTATTTTCACATTTTTGCTTTTCATGAAAGTTAGGGTTATTTAGTTTATTTTATAGTTTCATAATCTCTATAAAAAAATAATTAAATAATTATCACATTTATATATTATTTACAATTTTAATACCATTCATGCATAATGGTATGGATAAATTAAGTACATTATGATCATGGAGACGGTAGGTCGTACGTACACATAAGTAATGTTTCCATTTATGAACGATCATTATTGAAATTTTGTAGGATTTATTTTACAATACATAAATTATAATAATATCATATATACAATATTATTTATTTATATGTATGTATTTATATCATCCATGTGGTGTGGTGATGAAAAGAGAGTCACATCGCTTCCTGAAGGTGGTAGTCCACATGTACACGAATAATGTTATCATATTTCAGTGATTGAAAACGTATGATGGAAAAAGATATATTATATTTTAAAAATAATTATTATTTCATGAATATAATATTTATGAAATTTATATCACATATATTAATTAAATTTACCCATATTACCTTTTATGTAAATCGTTAGTGAAAAATGAATTGCATCACTTCACGAAGTTGTAGTCCCCCATAAAAACAAGTGATGTAATTGTATTTTAGAGACCCAAATCTTGACATACATGTACATTACATTACTTATTCGGAATACTTAATACATGACAAAAACAGACGCCCAAAGACAGTATTAGTTTAGTGTCTTTGGAAACTAAGAACGTAATCTTCTAATCATGGTGAAAGATCTTCAACATCTCCCATAAAGATCTTCCCCTTTTGGTTTTCTTACCAAAAAACTTACTTTATATCCTGGGGAAAAGAAAACATAAAAAGGGTGAGCTCAAATGCTCAGTAAGGGTAAACATAGAAAATATAAAACAATCTATAAACATTTGAATGCAAAAACATTAACATAAAATCTAAACATCAAAATATTGAGCAAAGACATAAATCATGGAAGTACTTAAGGCGTATATCATAAAGGAACATCAATCGTGATAAAATAGAATGGGAATAAAACATGTAATTTTGGAAACTATTAAGAACATTATATGATTTCCATAGTATCCAAGGCATTGCTTCCAGGACCATGTTAGTGGACAAAGTCCCTTTCTGAATCGAGTTCACTCCTCATTCCAGTCATGTATCTCTGAACCCGATTAACTTACCGTTCTGTCCATGTCTATATAATGAGATATAAATATTTACCCAATGCATTGGAGGGAGATATAGGTCCCACCCATCTCATAATTAAATCATTCTTACTTGTGCCACAAAATAAACATAAATCATTCATCATAACCTAAAGAATAAAATTGGTTTCATAAACATCATCCCATAATAACATAATCCAAATAAAACAAATGGATATAATTTCATCATAAGAAAATTGAAACCATGTAAATCATAGAGACATTATACTTGAAACATACACATATAAAATAATTTCATCTTAGATGGAGATTGGTTTTGATAAAACACTTGAAATGAATTCTTGAGGAAAATATCCTTTCTTTTCAAAATAATTTTCTTTTCACAAAATGCAATGTAATTTTAAAAGAAAATGACTTTTGTTGAAAATAATCATGAAATCTTGGAATGAAATATTTGTGAAAATTAGGCGTTATGAAACCGTAAAAATCAGTTTGTGCCGTATAAGTTAAAAAAACATTCTTCTCGTACTTTTTCCAGAAAAGTCAAAAAGTACCTCGTATGGTAATCAAAAGAAATATTCCTCACATGCCATGTAGTAAAAGTAAAAAATGGTTAAAAAAAATACTTTAAACATATATGAAACCATTTTTAGAAAATAGGGACATGGATGATAAATATAACCCCAGTAAATACTTACAAATAAACAATCTCAGATTAAACGAGATTGGAAAAGTTATCTCTTACCTTATGTACAATTTCTTATGTATGAGTCCAAGACACATGTATAGTGGGTTTAAAAAATATTATTAACTTGAAATAGAACCATAATAATATTTATTATATCATATATGATTCACTTACGACTTTATATTTTCTGTTCATTTGTCAATTCCATGTTAAATCAGCGTTTTGGGTAAAATCGTTTCATTTATCATCTGTGTTTTGACTTGTAATTATTAATATGATTACTTAGATCATGATTACTTAATTCCAGAATATAAAAAATGATTTATATATAATATATATTCAGAATATACATATATATAATAGACCAATAAATGGAAATAAATACACCGTTCACGGAGACGGTAGGTCGTACGTACGCATGAACACTGTTTTTCGTTTCCTTATTGAATTGAATGGAATTAAGTAGATGACATACATATATATATATACATAAATATAGTAACATTATTATTTCATATATTTCTGGATTACTTATTATATATACTTTATAATTATTCTTGAATTGTTAACATGGGAAATGAATCTCATCGCGTCGTGGAGACGGTAATCCGTACGTACGCACGAGCGATGATATCGTTCCCATATTTATTGAATGGTATTGGAGTGGATGATATAATATCATAGAATCAGTATTATGTTATAATAATTATATATAGTTATTCTTTACACCATTATACACATCCAAGTAAGGTGGTGGTGGAAAAACAGATTACACCACGGCGTGGAGACGGTATTCCGTACATACGCACGCGCGGTGATTTCATTTTCTGTACGATGGATAGAAGGTGAAATAGGGTTGTTTCATATTTATAATAAAATATCAGTATATAATTAATACTTATGTTATTATTTTATAATTAAAAAACTAAATAAGATGAAGTAGAAGAAGAAAGAAACTTGAAAGAGTCGGTAGAAGAGATTACCTCTTCCTCGACGCACCTCCTTTAAACTTCTTCTTAGGGAACTGGAGTTTGTCTTTTTAGAAGACCAGAACCTCTATGATGTATCTAGAGAGTTTTAGAAGATGAATTTTAAGGGGTTTTCTGAGATTCAAGGCTCAAAAGGGTGTGAAGAGAAGAGGGAAGGGGTGCCCTTTTTATAAGGGAGGAGAGGGGCACCTTCGGAAAAACTCAAAATATTATTTTATAATAAAGTAATATTCGGTTTATAATAGCTCCAAAATGATTTATTTCAAAGATAATGTGGGTATGGGTCGAAATCCTCTCAACCAATTGGTTTTAGACAAGTTTAGGTTAATATTTTGACCTTATCACTTATATTTAACTCAAAGTTACATAATTTAACCTTTACCGTGTCTTCTTGTTTTCTTACACTATATGGTTAATAAACTTATATTAACAAGACAAACGAACCTCAAGTGGTTCATTATTAATATATATAACCTTATCAACATCATTTGTCCTATCCTGGGATTTTTATGAATATAATAATAATTAATAATATAATATTTTTTAAAACGACTATTTTATGTTAATTTTGACACTATTTGGTAATTGATTTTTGTAAAAATCATAAAAACATGATTAGTTCGAAAAAAGTTAATTAAATAAATACTAACATGTCATATTAACCTAGAAAATTATTGTAATTCCTAAAAAGTCTCAAATTTAATTTATTTGTGTATTTATAATATCAATTATGGTAATATTTCATTAATAAGGTAATTACTGCATCACCATTGTGTCATAAATAAATTAACTTATTTAATGTCTAAAAATTATAAATAAAATACCATTAGGTAGAAAATATTTTTATATTTCTAATGAATATTTATAGTCTAATTTATCTTATGTATAACCCTATATTAAAAATGTTTTAGATATTAAACTTTGATTTTATCTATATTAACTCTTTTATAAACAAAATAATAATATATGTACTAATCTAATCCCAGTGGACCTAAAGGGTAATATTTTATTCCTAAGATCCTTTTTGGTCGAATTACACTTATCCAATAGAATTAGGACATGTTTTAGTGTAATAATAATATCATTTTTAACAATAATTACCATATTTACTTTTAACCGTGGTAAATAAAAGTAAAAAGTTACTATTCACCAAAAACATTATCTTATTGAACCAAATTTTACTCCTTGATATTAATTTTGTCTCTCATATTTTCAGAATTCCACTTACAGAAACGATAAAATTATGTTTTATGTAAGTTTGCAAAAAGCTCCTAGGAGGTAGGTAAAAGACGGTGAAAAGTTCAATAATGTTTTTATATATCAAAAATTATTATAAAATGACTCCAATGAATTACATTGAACTTATATAGGTATTATGCATCAATTTTTACCGAAAATAAATTTAAATAAAATAAATAATTATTTAATAAAAATCATTTTTTAAATAGTAACCCAGTGTTTTCACTATTAATCAAAAATTGAAAGTTTTCAGAAAAATACAAAAAATTCACCCTAGGATAATTTCGATATTCCAAATCCAAAAATGGAGTCCATTTAGAAAGATAAAATTTATAAAAATTTAAAAAGTTGGTATTACTATCCATAACAGCTAGTTTATATAACATGTCGTTGTTTAGTGAACCTCGGTATTGCATACAACACACGCTATCATGGAAGGTCGTGATTACGTGTAATTCAAGCCAAGTTGGGGATGCATGTAGTGAAATATCCTTTTGTTGTATCTTAGAACACAAGAAATCAATGAAATTAAAAAGAATATTCTTCATAAAATCTCAGGGTGTTACATTCTACCCCCCTTAAAATGAATTTCGCCCTCAAAATTCGTCGAGGTTATAAATGGTTTACTACTCGAAAGTTTCTTTAATAAAAACCCGCATTGTAAAAAGGAATACCAAAACATAACTTTAAAAACTAAAGTATAAAATGTAACGGTTACCCAAATTAATTAATCATTGGGTTTCTACATAGGAGAACATAGGTGAAAATATGGATATGGAAGAGAAATATAACCATCAAGTTCTGATGGAGAGTGGTAGAGAACATGGCTATGAAAAGTCTAACAATCACAAAGCCATAAATTTGTGATGATCTAAGGTGCCATCTGATTTATCGGGTATGAGGGTACTAGGAAAACGTTTTTAGTTTTCAAGATCATTCCCCTAATGCTTAAGAATTGTTGAATTAAAAGAAATACTTTCTTTATTTTGGTAAAATCTCACCGTTGTTCATGCCTTGTACAATTTCCACTTCATCTCTTAAAAAAATGAAGTTAAATTTGTCATTCGTGAAGTGTTATCTGATCATGCGATAGAATGATAGGTCATTCCATTTGTTTCTACCACAAAAAGTTTAGCACAATTTATTAAATATACATAAGTCCATCTATCTTGAGATTAATCATATATGGTTTCTAAAATGGTATTATAATTCATCTATCACAAATCATAATAAAATTAAACTAGTTTCTACTGACCAGGGACTTCCTGTAGGCCAGTGGTATGCTATAAAGTCCTGTCATACTTCAGTTGGGGGTTTGATTCCCCTATCCTTGTCCAACGTGATGGGTTGTCGCTCGTCCTATGGGTTGTCCTTTTTCTAAAACTATACTATTATAAAATTCTAGAAATAATATCTAAAAACAAGTTATATCCTTAAATAATACTATCTTATGTGCAACATAATCCATTCTAATCTTTAGGCTTATCCAAAATACATCTGTCCAATCTCATAGTATAAAGAAAATGGTTACTTGAAAGGTCACATAAGAAGAGCATTAATAAAATCATTTATCCCCCATTTATCATAAGATATATCTTGTTGGTCACATTCCAAAAATTTGAATGCCTTAATCATGTATTCTTTTGAAACATGAATTACCATAGAATCTTAGTGAAAAAATGAGTGTTGTCAAAAGTTAACTCTTTCCACAAACAAAAAACCCAAAAATTCTATATACTCAAACCATTATATCACTTAGTCCTTATATCAATCATGAGCTCATGAATACTATCAAAAAAATTATTTTATCCTTATACCTTCATTATGCGCATATCATCTGCTTTCCAAAATATTTGAATTACGTTTCATGGTTATCGGTACCATATTCTTATAGAAAAACACCAATACATAGATATTTCAACATACTATAAAAGTACCTCAACAAAATTATTATTGAATTCTAATACACAATCCCTTCAATCCATTCTCTTCAATGATTAGCATGGAATAGGTCATTCCTCAATTTAGAAGTAACTTCTTAGGTCAGGGAATTGAGTTGGGTAATGCCCATGTTCTCCGTAGATAAGACATTGGACTACATAACATTCTGTCACTCTATGACCCTTTTCTCCACATAGATAACATCTTCCCCTCCATTTCATGTATTCCTCAAGGTTCTTATTCCCTTTATTAGAAATCTCAATCTTCGTTTCTCTATGCTCTTCACCATGCGAACATGCATAAAATTCCATCTTCATCTTATTTGATGACTTAGGAATAAAACTAAAGTTCACCTTGTTAATCATATATCGAGATGACTGATTCAGCCTAATCACAATATCTTTCTCTCTAGGCGTTACATAATTTCGTTGATCATAGTCACCAATTTTTCCATTGTAATCAATGTTAACTGAATTCCTTCTCGTTCCCTCCATTGACTAAGACTATAAGTCATAGTGTAAGAAATAGTTAAAATAACGAGGAACCAAATAATCAAAAAAATTCACTTATGGGATGTCTAACTTATCAAATATTATTTAATCCATGACACCTTAGGTTCAACCTAGGTTATTCATGATCTTCAACATAATTCTAGGACTCTAACCTATACGTATACTTAACCTTAGGGACATCCCTAGACATACCTTATAAATATCTCTAGGGATTTCACTAAAGTTTTCGCATCCTAGTTTCCAAAGGTTAACTAAACCTTAGCTCTGATACCAACTGTAGAGACCCAAAGCTTGAAGTACATGGACATTACATTAATTTTGTGGAATACTTAATACATGAAAAAAGACGCCCAAAGACCGTATTAGTTTAGTCTCTATGGACACTCGGAACGTAATCTTATAATCATGGTGAAAGATCTTCAACATCTCCCATAAAGATCTTCCCCTTTCGTTTTTCTCACCTAAAAAGTTTCTTTATATCCTGTGGAAAAAAAAACATAAAAAGGGTGAGCTCAAATGCTCAGTAATGGTAATCATAGATAACAAAAAACAATCCATAAACATTCGAATGCAAAAACATGAACATAAAATCTAAAAATCAAAATATTGAGCAAGGGCATAAATCTGGGAAGTACGTAAGGCGTATATCATAAATTAACATCAATAATGGAAAAATAGAATGGTAATAAAACATGTAATTGTGGAAACAATTAATCACATGATATGATTTCCATAGTAGCCAAGGCATTTCTTCCAAGACCATCTTAGTGGACAAAGTCCCTTTCTGAATCGAGTTCACTCCTCGTTCAAGTCCTGTATCACTGAACCGGATTAACATACCATTACATCCATGTCTATATCATGAGATATAAATCTTTATCCAATTCATTGGAGGGAGATATAGGTCCCACCCATCTCATAATGAAATCATTCTTACTTGTGCCACAAAATAAACATTAATCATTCATCATAACCCAAAGAATAAAATGGGTTTCATAAACATCATCCCATCATAACATAATCCATATAAAACAAATGGATATCATTTCATCATAAGAAATGTAAAACCATGTAAACCATAGAGACATTATACTTGAAACATACACATATGAAATTATGTCATCTTAGATGGAATTTTTTTTTGATAAAACAGTTGAAATGAATTCTTGAGGAAAATATCCTTTCTTTTAAAAATCATTTTCTTTTCACAAAATTCCATGTAATTTTAAAATAAAAGGACTTTTTTTGAAAATAATCATGAAATATTGTAAAGAAATCATTATGAAAAATAGGCGTTATAATACCGTAAAAATCAGTTCGTGCCGTATAAGTAAAAAAACATTCTCCTCGTACTTTTTCCAGAAAAGTTAAAAAGTACCTCATATGGTAATCAAAAGAAAGATTCCTTACATACCATGTAGTAGAAGTAAAAAATGGGTAAAAAAAGACATTAAACATACATGAAACCATTTTTAGAAAATAGGGACATGGATTATAAATATAACCATAGTAAATACTTACGAATAAACAATGTCGGATAAAAATGAGATTGGAAAAGTTATCCCTTACCTTATGTCCAATTTCTTTTTTATGTGTCTGAGACTCCTGTATAGTGGGTTTGAACATATTATTAACTTTTAATAGAACCATAATAATATTTATGATATCATATATGATTCACTTATGACTTTATATTATCTGTTCATTTTTCAATTCCAAGTTAAAGCGGCGTTTTGGGTAAAATGGTTTCATTTATCATCTGTGTTTTGACTTGTAATTATTAATATGATTACATAGATCCTGATTAATTAATTAAATAATATATAACATGATTTATATGTAATATATATTCAGAATATACATATATATAATAGATCAATAAATGGAAAGAAATACACCGTTCATAGAGACAGAAGGTCGTACGTACGCATGAACGATGTTTTCGTTTTCTTATTGAATTGAATGGAATTGAGTAGATGAGAAAACTAAATACAGAAATACAGTAGAATTATTATGTAATATATTTCATGATTACTTATTATATATACTTTATTATTATTCTTTAATTTTTAACATGGAAAATGAATCTCATCGCGTCGTGGAGACGGTAATCCGTACGTACGCACGAGCGATGATATCATTCCCATATTTATTGAATGGTATTGGAGTGGATGATATAATATCATAAAATCAGTATGATGTTATAATAATTATATTTACTTATTCTTTAAACCATTATACCCATCCAAGTAAGGTGGTTGTGGAAAAACTGATTACACCACGGTGTGGAGACAATATTCCGTACGTAGGCATGCATGGTGATTTCATTTTTCGTACAATTTATAGAAGGTGGAATAGGGTTGTTTTATATTTATAATAACATATAAGTATATAATTAATACATATGTTATTACTATATAATGAAACAACTAAAGAATATGAAGTAGAATAAGAAAGAAACTTGAAAGGGTCGGTAGAAGAGACTACCTCTTCCTCGACGCAGCTCATTTAAAATTCTTCATAGGGAACTAGATTTGGTCTTTTGAGAAGACCATAACCTCTATTATTTAACTAGGGAGGTTGAGAAGAGGAATTTTCAGGGGTTGTCCGAGCTTCAAGGCTCAAAAGGGTGTGAAGAGAAGAGGGAAGTGGTGCCCTTTTTATAAGGGAGGAGGGGGGCACCTTTGGAAAAACTCAAAATATTATTTTATAATAAAGTCATATTCGGTTTATGAAAGATAAAAAATTATTTATTTAGACGCTAAAGTTGGTATGGGTTGAACACCTCTCAACCAATAAGTTTTAGACAAGTTTAGGTTACTATTTTAACCTTATCATTTACATTTAACTCTAAGTTACATAATTTAACCTTTACCGTGTCTTCTTGTTTTCTTACACTATATGGTTAATAAAATTACTATAACAAGCCAAAATAACCCCATGTGGTTAATTATGAATATATGTAACCTTATCTAAGTAATTTGGCCTAACCTTAGATTTTTAGTAATATAATAACAATTAATAATATAATATTTTAAAAAAAACTATTTTATGTCAATTTTGACACTATTTTGTAATTGATTTTTGTGAAAATCATAAAAACATTATTAGTTCAAAAAAAGTTACTTAAATAAATAATAACATGTAATATTAACCTAGAAAATTAGTTTAATGCATAAAAAGTCGCAAATTACATTTATTTGTGTATTTATAATATCAATTATGTTAATATTTCATTAATAAGGTAATTACTCCATCACCATTGTGTCATAAATAAATTAACTTATTTAATGTATAAAAATTATAAATAAAATACCATTAGGTAGGAAATATTTTTATCTTTCTAATTAATATTTATAGTCGAATTTATCTTATGTATGACCCTATATTAAAAATGTTTTAGTTATTAAACATTGATTTAACTATTTTAACTCTTTTTTAAATAAAATAATAATAAATGTCCTAATCTAATCCAAGTGGACCTAAAGGGTAATATTTTATTCCTAATATTGTTTTTTTAATTAAAATTATCCAATATAATTTTTATATGTGTTAGGGTAATAATAATATCATTTTTACACTTAATTACCCTATTTACTATTAACTGTGGTAAATAAAAGTAATAAGTTACTATTCACCAAAAATTATTTTTATCTTATTGAACCACATTTTACTCCTTGATATTAACCGGGTCTCTCGGATTTTATAAATTCCACTTACAGAAGCGGTAAAATTAAGTTTTATGTAAGTTTGCAAAAATCTCCTAGGAGGTAGGTAAAAGACGGAGAAAAGTTCAATAAAATTTTTATATATCGAAAATTATTATAAAATGACTCCAATTAATTACATTGAACTTATATAGGTATTATGTATCAATTTTTACCTAAAATAAATTTAAATAAAATAAATATTTATTTAAATAAAAAGTCGATTTTTAAATAGTAACCCAGTGTTTTCATTATTCATCAAAAATTGAAAATTTTCAGAAAAATACCAAAAATTCACCCTAGGATAATTTCAATATTCTGAATCCAAAAATGGAGTCTATTTTTAAGGATAAAATTTATAAAAATTTAAAAAGTGGGTATTACTATTCATAACGGCTAGTTTATATAACATATCGTTGTTTAGTGAAACTCGGTATTGTGTACAACACATGCTATCGTGGAAGGTCATGATTTCTTGTAATTCAAGACATGTCATGGATGTGTGTAGTGAAAGATCCTTTTTGTGTAGCATACAACACAAGACATCAATGAAATTAAAAGGAATATTTTTCATAAAATCTCAGGGTGTTACGTGTGTCACCTAGAGAATGGAAATAAAAAAGGAGTCTATTATATAATGACTCAATAGGTGTAATTATGTTTTAAATATTATATATATATATATATATATATATATTATACCTATCATAACACCCAACCTGATAGGTGGAAATAGAAAAATCAATTACATCTATTTGGGAAGTGGTAGTACATCGTACACATGAATGACAATTTTGGTACCCATTGGATGAAAGTAGGGATGAATTTAGTTCTTTAATTTATCATTAAAAATATATAATGATATTTAAGATACTTATTTAGTTATGTCATCATGTTTTAATAAGAATTTTATGAGTTGGATCAATAAATAAATAAATATTTAATACTTAGAAATTTTACTTCATCTCAGACCACCACTTTAGGATTATACCTAAAGTGTTCCTAGAATGGATTTTTGAAAAAAAACAAAGGCTCATATAATGATTGGATGGAAGTTTTGATGTGATTTTTTTAGTTATTGTTAGAATAAAAATGGTTTGATGGTTTGAAAAAATGAGGAGTGGTGGTGTCCTTTTATGGCTGTGGTGATTGGCACACTGGTAAATTTTGAAAATCACAAGTTCTACCAACACTTGTCACATACCAAAAGTGTCAAAATAGTTTATTCCTAAAACATAAAATTATAAGGTTGAAATATGATAATTTTATATATTTTTGAAAATTTTTTAGGTCATTTGGACACTTATCTTCTTAGTTTAACCCCTTATAAACCCATTTAAACATAACCACATTAAATAATTTTTACTATTTTTCCAATTCATTATGATCTAAAATTAAGATGAAATTATTAGACAATAAAAAAATTTCTCAAAATATTTAATTCATGGTTTCAAATTCCATTAACAAAAGTGGAGAAATCTAACTTAAAATTAATCCCACACACGTGACGAGAAATCCGGTATTCAAAGAGAAAATGGTCAAAATTATACAAGGTTTTTATAACAAACTTATACATAAAAATGATTCCAATTTCCTTAATTGGATTAATTTTCATATAATTGAACTAAATTTACTTGAAAAATAATTTAAAATTTAATTAACATTATAAATAATTTAAAAAAAAGGACTATTTCAATTACAATTAAGTATTTATCACTATTCATTGAAAAATGAAATATTTCCGAAAAATCCCCATAATTCACCCTATTTTATTTTTGATATTAAAATTTCAAGAATTATATTAATTTTATCAAATAAGTTTTCTAAAATTAGTAAAAAAATAAATTAAAATTATGAACCCATAGAGTAACTGAACTGTATTTTAGTTAAATACAGTTTTTCAGGAAACATTTTTTTTATTTTAAAGGATTATTTTTTATTTATAATCAATAGATTAATATAATATTTATAGTTTTTATAGTAAAATTAATACCTTAAAATTTAGCTTCTGTGTTATAATTGTATAATATATTATGTTTTATTTAGACTCTGGGTTTCGTGTTCCGTATGCTATCGAAAAGATTGAATTTAAAAAAAATATTTCTGGTTTGTTTATACTCAGTGTTTAATGTCACAAACACTACCAAAGACAATTTTATTATTTTAAAATATCATGATGTTTTAAAAAATAAATTTTTTATGATTTTGAAGTCACACTTTTTCTATCACATGAAAGTTAGGAATAAATTAATGTGTACGGGTGTTCTAGTATGATGTTGTATATGTGGTTTTATCGAGTTCCAACTTTTACAAAATGAAAATAAATACTCATTAAAATATATTTTATAAACCCATGAATATTGGAGTAAACCTAATGTAATATTTCTTTGGGAATTAGAATATGATGGGTGCATCATGATTGATAAAAATTAAATAATAAGTCAATAAAATATTTGTCCCTCTAATTATTTTGTTGAAGTTGATATTTTGAGACCTTTGATTGAAATGTAAATATTTATTAAATTACATTCTCGTGGTGTTTTATGATTTAATTTTATATAGTCAAAGAAAGAGTAATTGATCAGATAGTTTCATGACACAAAATTGTATAACCTTATTGACTGGATTTATAAATACAAAGGGATTATATTATGAGATTTGTTTTCACTTATGTCCTTTCATAATTGATTATTTCAATTTCTATACATTGGAAAATTTCTAGACAATAATATTGGACTTTATTAAATCCCACTTAATCATATTGATAAAGAGTCAAAGTAGCTCACAAATAAAGTTTTTCCTTGATCTTAGTTAAATTTTATTTGTATTTAACAATAGAATAAATTAATATTCTAAGGACTAAGGAATATTATTTATTCATTTATTTATCAATCATGGAAATTCGGTTAGAATTTATTTTCATGAGTTTAATATTGTATTCGAGAGGAAATATATAAGGATTTATTTATTTTCACAAATATTAAATAAAAATTAATTCACAAGACGGTGAATGTAATATTTATTTATTTATTTTTAATTAAGAGAATAATATTTATTTAAATAATTATTCAAGGATCAACAAATAGTAAGGAGTATGGAAATACCGAGGGAGGTCCATCGATAAAAAATTTATTCATAATACTATGAATAAATATTTATTTATCAATGAGTAGGTTTTGAAAATTCCATAATAAATAAAATCTTTATTATTATTATTATTCCATGGGGTATATTATGAAAATATAATATTATTAAGTGTTCGTGTGTGACTAATTAATATTATAACCCTATACATAGGCTTATTTATACCCTGTTATTTCATTTAGATATGTGATCATTGGACATACTTTTGTAAGACATCATGAGATAATTTTTGAAATGCATTTCACATAATGTTCTTTTCCTCTCCCCATAAGATATTTTAATGTCCACCAATAATATCTCTAAAATTTTATATTAATGAGAATTAACATTTTTATCCTCTCTCTCAAGACTGATAGTCCAAGGGCATGATCATCAAGACCAAATGATCACTCAGTGTGATCGATAAATGAACGATACAAGAATTATAGTCTTCTCTGTGCTAAAACCCATAGACCTGATAGGGATGTTCCTGGATGAAATAGAATGTCTGGATTAGCAATATAGGGATCCACATTGGGTATTCAACATATTATTCCATGAAAATGGTTTATGAGATAATATTCATCTTCGAAAAAACACCTCAACAGTTAAGGTTTTTTTTTGAAATTAATTATAAATTTAACTCAAAAAAGATCCACTCTATTAGTTCCATAATTCTTTAACTGTATTTATTGGATGAATTAAATTAGTCATTATTTTATCAAGTACATCACAATTTATTCATTGAAAATGATAACATCCAAATTGATTCGGCCCCCAATAGCCATTTTTGGTGCATCAGGAACCTTCAAGTGGTATCAGAGCAGTCCTGTTAAATTTTATAATTATTTAATATATTGGTCATTTATAATAATTATTTTTTATTATTTCATTTCTATTATATTTTTTAACCCATTTTAAGGAGATATTATGTTTTTTAAAAATCCTATGTCTAAGAAAAATCTAATAAAAGGTGAAGAATGCTTGAAGATTCCATATATAGGTGTCAGATATCCTATTAGTTTGACTTGATTACATGGAATGTAAGGAATTAAACATTGTGCAGTCTTGATCAACTACACTCATATGTAGCTTCACCAATCACATCATGCTACGTGGGATTGGTTTGAATCACATAATTTATGATATCATTTATATAAGGCAAAGGTGGAACACAATTTCAGAGGTTACACGATGTTTTTCTAATTTACAAACCATGTAACCCCATCATGACATGGTTTTTAGTTGTCTTAAATGGAATTAATTTAATTAAAAATTAATTTAAAATCAATTACATGTTGTGTAAATGGATATAAAGCATGTACCATGGGTCCAGTTGTGATTAAAACCCAAGTACCAGCCTGTATACATTTTGTAACACATTATGATTTATGGATTACCCACCTAGTCCAAGGAATGTTTTGTGGAATTAATAGAGTTTTACATGTCGTTTGGTCAGTATACATACCTTGTGATCCATTATGAATCATGTTGATACATTATTTTACCATGATAATGTCATGTTAGTTAATACACGTGAAGGTAAAATTAATTTGATTCAAACCAAACAACATGGATTGTAAATGATTTACACAATATGTGATATGGTTTTTACAGAAATTTTAATAAAAACTCAAAATAATTAATTCTATATATCAACATTAAATACACACCATTTATATTGTTTTCACACACTTTGTAATTTATAAATACAATTAATAATACATTCTGCATAATTAATGGTGTATCATGTGGTCAAATACTCATCCCACTGACTTTACATCCTCACTCATAGAACTACACAAAATAAATTATGTGAAAATATTAATATGTTGACTCAAACTATAAGTGCTCTTTAAAAAACTAAAAATATATACTATATTTAATATAGAACGGTATATGACTATGTTTCCTCTAGTATAATCTATGTATTTGTCTAATTTTAATTAATTTATTTATTATAGTCGATGGAAATATTATGTATCTCTAAACTACTTAGATTTAATTAAGATAAAAGATTAGTTTATTAATAATACCATTAATAATTATTTCAATATAAATTTATCTTAATTAAGAGATTGATTAGAAATGAATGATTCTATGTGTGATTATGATGTTGTTGTGCGAATATGGCTAATAATGAGATTTAATTGACCAATGTATGTGTTTTTTTATTTAAATTTATTACTTTTTTCATGGATATAACATTATTATTATTAAATTAAATTTTATGGCCTATGATTCATCCCTTCATCATTTAATAGGTAATAATTTCTTGTATATTGTTATTTTATGTAATCCTCGAAAAAAACTCTTTAATTCCCCTAAAATATGCATGATTTGATGATATATGTAAGGTAATGAAATCCCAAAAAAAATTGGTGGTGGATCAAGATAGAGCTAAGGAGAAAACAACCAATGAAGTACATTGACTGTTAGAGGAATCCAGCAACTCAAGCCAAGACTAGCTGATGGATTTATTAGCACTAGGGTCGTTGATTGATTTATCATCCTCTCGATAAATCAATCTTTAGAGAAATCTCATAATAAATTCACTTATATTTATTTCATTTCCTTAGTTGTTTATTTATTTTAATGATAATTATGTCACATTAAATAAATATGTTGATAGAAGATACAATATGAAATAAATAAAATGGATTATGTGTAAGTATTTATCAAGACATGGTTAATTAATTATGTAAAATTAATATAATAGTAAAAAATACTTATGATGGACAAAATTGGTCAAATTTATACATTTATAAATAAAAATCGCTCAAATTAATATTAATTTAGAATTGACACCTTAAATTACATGATTAAGGATACTACCATTGATCTATGTTTTGGTGGGGCCCTCGTTTGAAAACATACTTTTATTTGTGAGTTCTTATGAATTTTTATGGTTAACTATACCATGATAACATCAATAGAATTATCCCCCTGTATAATTGATGTACTTTGGAGGAAATATATTAGGACATCTTATTCGAGAATTCAAGATTATAGAGTCTACTCAATAGATCAAGGAGTACTGTGGTGAAGTGGCTAACAAGACCTCCTACCAAAATAACTTTGATTAATTATCCATACCCTCTCATCAGTTATGATAAGATAAATATAGATCATTTCTAATACAATTTCCATGTCACAAGACATTATGAGTCCAATGGTGAGGGTTATTAGGAATTAAAAAAATATGGGAGACTAGTAAGATAATAGATTTATTGCATCCCACATTTTTTGTTATCATTATAAATGTAATTATAAAAATATACTATTATTTATTGTATAATTAAAATTTAAATCTAAATTACCATGTTATCACTATGATCCATCTTAGACAATGATAACCATCTAACTAGAACCAAATTCCAGGAGAGGTATGGGTTCTTACACATTATACTATTCTAGGAAAGAATATTAGAAGTGATAAAAACCCAAATTTCAGAAGATCAAATTGTGTAGGAGATTGTGGATCATCAAAACTATTACACTATGAGTTTTTAAAAAATAATACTATGTTTGATAGCATATACAATATAAAACACTGAGCCTAAATAAAATATGGTTATTTAAATATGACCGTTATAACCTAGCCATTAAATTGGAAGGTATGAATAGAATTAAATTCTTTATGGAATATATATATATAAAGTTACTACTCCATATAAATTTATTAATAAATTCTTAATAAATAAGCATCAATGTTTTAATAATGAAATTTTATTATTCCAAAAAATAATTGTTCTTCATAAATTATTTTTATTTATTTTTGTGATAAAATATAATAAATAATTTCTAAAAAATTTATAAATTTTATTTTATAAAATGGTCAAATTTTGTGAAATTATTATATCAAAATTTAGTTAAGGTGAATTCTTTTTAATTTTTTGAAATGATTGATTTTCCGGTGAATGGTGAAAATTGCCGATTTTTCAAATACGGTCTTTTGTTTACATTAAATTAGTTAATTTAAAAGTTCCATTATATAATGGATTTTTAATTAAAGTGACATATGAACCATTCTATTTAGAATAATATAATTAATTTCATTTTAATCGTCAATTTTTATGATTTTGGTATATGTTTATTTTTATACATAAAGACACAGTTTTCTTAAGTGAAAAAGGTTTAGCTATTTTAATTAGTTAAAACAAAACATAATAAGGAATGGTTTAAATTAAATTTTGTTATTATATATCTATTTATATTAATTTATATTCATAAAATTATTATTTATAGTCAAAGACTTAAAATAGTATCATCTTTTTCTTGAAAATTGTAGTTTCCTAAAAATTTATTTTTGCTGCGTTTTGTGGATATAACATTAAATAAATTTATGAAACTTATATGAATTGAATTTGATAAAAAATATTACAAATTTTTAATTATAATAATTAATATTAGATAATATGTTCACCTTAATTTTTGCAATAATGAATAGTTAAATAATTAAAAATCGGTTACCCTGGTTAAGGTTAGGACAAGTTTACCGGTGGATTAAACTAAATACATAAGATTTAAAATGACCTATAATTTTTACTAATTTCTATTTTATGGCCATATGTTTACCCAAGATCATCTAATATTCATTAATGGTTAATTTTAGAACCATTTTTTGTGAATAATACATTTATATATTTTATTCTTTTCAAATTCAATGTGTGTACTCTCCCCTACTTATAAAACAATACCCACTCTCCTATCTTATTCAAAATGAAATTAATTTTGGCTCATATAATCCCTACACAAATTCATTACTTAATTCACATTCCACATTCTAGATGCATTTTTCTTATTATACATCTCTCCTAGGAAGACATTTGGTCCAAACCTAAAGAGGTTGTTTGAAGAAGACGTATCATTCTTAACAAAAGATTTGTGTTTTATTTAGACGTTCACCTTATAAAAATATTATTCAATCATGATAATATAATAAAATAATTATCTTCCACATAATGATAATTTTTTATGTTAATGGGTTGATCTACATCCATCTCATCTTTCCTTAAATGGGAAATGAAACCATCGTCCGTGTGTATGGAAGACTATAACATCATGAACCAATGTAATTGGTTTTCCATAATTACCACTCAAGGATGTTTGTGATGATAGATTAAATTTTTATATATGATATTCAATAAATATTTATAATTTTATAAAATCAATATATCATATATTTTCTTACCTTTCCTTTCATAAAAATATGATAATGTCTTCCATGTGCACATGTAGATTACCGCCTCTATGAAGCTGTATGATTTGTTTTTCATTACCACATTACATCGATGATATATATATAAGTGTATTTAAAGAAAAAAATATTGTATTTTGGATATAATTATAACCCTAGAAATATAAAATAGCACTTATATTATTTCCATCATGATCATTGAGAAATGGAAACATTACCCATGCTTATGTGGCATACTGTTTACATAATTGTAACATAGTTCATTTTTCATAACCATATCTCATGTTTGTTTTTAAAAGTATAATTTATGTATAAAAATTATAATTATGTAATTATTATTATTTTATAGATTATTAAATATTAATATCTCTGACCTTATTCAACTTACCATAGCGATTTTGTACATATGAGTTGAAAATCATCAATATGTCTGATATGAGCCTAAATGATAATGTAATTGGATATAAAATGATAATAAATAAAATAATAATGATAATAATAAAATTGATAGATGTTCCTAATAAAGTAAGTAATTAACATAATTTTATTATTTAGGATGATAAATAATGCACATGACGAGTCAAAATCAAGGTATGGGATCTCTATAAACAACCCTTTTCTTTGGGTTATGGCCCATCTATCTCTAAATCACTTTATATTTCTATTTAAAGTTACTAATTTATTATAAATTATATATAAATATATATTTAAATAACATATATACATATCTTAATCTCATTTACTTTTATGGGGTTATACATTCGTTATGATCATTTCACAAATACCTTATTTAGGAAATATCTTTCGATTGTGTTATGAGATAATATTATGAAACACATTTTCATTCAATGGATAATTCATATTTTTATGTCCTATCATTGATTTCATTTTTATGTGAAACATAATCAAGAATATGTTATTATGGGTTTTCTCAGATATCTCTCAAATTCATTTGGTATATCTTTTATCTCATGATACGTTATGTATAGGATTTAGGAAGAAAACATAATCCATTGTGGGATTATGTACACCATGTGATGTTTTCTTGGTAGTTTTCCTTGAAAATTTCTTATGTAATTTTTTGGGTTTCTCCCACATTTCCATTGTTTTTTATATTATGATACCATATTCTTTAGGTTATAGTTCTATTTGGTAACTCATTAGACTCATATTTTATGATATTATGTTATACATATGAATAACATATTATGTTTCCTTATCATGTTTATTCCATTAGTGGGTTTTCTAGATCACCCATTTTTTCTATGTATTCCCCAGGTTTTCCCATGTAGTTTTAGGAGTTCAAATGGATTTAGGATCTCATTATATAGAATTAAATAAATGCCCTTTATTTTCATGTTGATGTTTTGCATACCTAGTCTCCCAAAGACACTACCCATTTTTATCATTATTATATGTTAATGGACATTTATATTTAAAATTATAAAATAATATGGTTAAAATGTATTGGGTCTATATATTTGGTATCAGAGTAACATTCATTTAATTTTGGGTATTACGACTAGAATAATTTATAGAGAACCCTAGGTATAAATCTAAGTATAAGAAAATATTCTTGAATTTTGGTGAATTATATATCAATTGGATTAAAATAAATTAAAAAGATGTCTAAATACTACATGTTCATGTGGAATTTTCATAGTTTTACCTATGGGTAATAATAATAATAAAGGTTAATTGGGAATTTACTCAATCATCACATGGTGCGTGATAAATATTCCTTTCTGCACACTCAGTTTGACACTCCTGGTGGATATACATGGGAAATTAAACAAATCTTTATAAACTATTATGAAGTGCTTGAAAATAATGTTATATTAGAAAAACTAGTATGAGAAATTTCTATGTATAACCATAATTAAAACCTAGAGACTCATAAGTTTAGATATGATTAACATTTATAATTTATTCCATAAAATTTTATAAATATCTCCTTTTTATGTTAATGAATTATCGTCTTGTTAATGGAGTAAAATAAGAGAAATCATGCCAAAAACCAATGTTATAGGCAATTTTCAGATTTCCCCAATGATATGCCAAACCTTATAGGACTAGAAGTAAACTTAATAGAATTACTATATCAACTAGCTCAAGATATGAATCATAAGATGAATCAGGCATAACAGCCTCATTATCCTAAAAAAGACAGAGTTGTATTCAATTATTCTATTAGAAAAATTCCACCTACCTTTAGTGTATCTTATAATCCCCCCTTTGTAGATAAATGGATAAACTCCATTAAGAATATATTCCTTTTCCTCTAATTATCATAAAAAGAGAAATATGGGATGTATGGTTATCACCAGGAGGGGGAAGATAATTAGGGGTGAATGCTACTCAAGAACACGGAGTCCAAAGAGTATATTGATTCTATGGAATTGTAAAACTTCATGAAAATATTTTCCAATAACTATTTTCCCCAAACTCTCTATATTTAAATAGAGAGAGAGTCTATGGACTGAATTAAAAGGAAGTTGAGTCTATCAATTTGTTAGAGGAAAACTTCATATAAATTTCTTAGTAGGCCTTATAATTCATCATTAATTCTAAAATTATGGTGTAGTTATTCATTAATAGTATAAATAATAGTCTATGAAAATATTTGGTGATAGATACATTGATAGTTATGAAGTAATTATTCATTATTAACTTAAGGTCAAGATGGATATTGGAGACTCTCGATGGTCTTCTGGTCCTAGAGATATAAAGTGTAAAATGGAAATTCTGTTAGAAGGGTCAATGGGTAACTGTCAGTTAGGAAAGAAAACCCAACATTCCACTTATCAAAAGCGTTGGATGAATAATCTGAGAACCTTTTTGAAGGGAATTGGAAGATGTTTCAAAATTAGAAAAGATGGTCATTGGTCTGATCAGTGCCGATGGAAATGTAGAATCCCACCGGTTTGAAAGAATAAAATAAGGTTCATATCAACACTAAACCTATGGTGTAGTGTCTCAAGTGTAATAACATAGGAATTATTCAAGACAATTACTTAAGCCAAGGGTTTTTAGATATAATCAACAACAAAAACCTCGAAGGCCTAGAGAGAAAGGAATGACATATTCAACAACTACTACTGGGGTGGAATTGTGAAAATGATGTGGTGAAATGTATGCTTATTATTCATTCAAGAATAGTTATTTTACTTTTTGATTCAGGTTCTACCCATTCATTCATATATTTCATGTTTATTGGAACTATTCAAACTCCACATAAAAACATAGGGGTTGAGCTATCTTTGGGAATTGAAAACAAATAAATGGTTTCATCCCAGGTATATAACTACTCCATAGTCAATATTTGTGGACTGAATTATCCAAAAAATCTCATTTTACTTCCTTTAGTATATTTTGATGTTATTTTGGGAATGAATTGGCTCTCCTTATACATATCCAACATCCATTGTATAGAGATTTAGATCACTCTTCACATCCCAAGTCATCCTCTGATTATGTACAAGTGTAAGGATGAGTATGAATCTCTGTTAGAATATTATATTTAAGTGTGGATATTATTTCCTTATGAAGAATCATATCTTGCCCAAATGTTTGAGACAAAGGTGATAATAATTCTTAAAGGCAAGCCCATTTTTGATGGATTATACTAATTTATTCCCTAAATTTTTGTCTGGTATTCCTCTTGATAAATAGGTTAGTTCTCAATCAAACTTATACAAAGATATCTTCCCATATCATTGAATTGTTATAGAATTTACACTACTGAGTTAAATGAACTAAACAATAGTTATAATATAATATGAAAAAGGCTTGTATACAATTGATTACTTCACCAGGGAGTGCACTGGTCCTCTTTGTCAAGAAGTATGGGTCAGTGCACCTCTTCATTGATTATCGTGAACTTAAAAAAATCATGCTCAGGAACAAGTATCTCCTATCATGGATAGATGAATTGTTAAGTCAACTACATGAGGTCTAGTACCTCCCTGTGGTGGAACTTCGATTGGAACACTACCAATTAAGGGAGACTAATGATGATATTCTCAAAACATCCTTTCAAATAATGTATGGAAACTATGATTTCATAGTCATTTATTTCACACTCACTAATGATCTAATAATCATTATAGAATTCATGAATAGAGTCTTTAGAGATTACCTAGAAAAATTTCTAGTAGTCTTTTTAGATGATAGTAGGATATAATCCAAAATCAAGGATTAGAAATAGGAGTATATTAATTCTATGTTAAAAACTTTGTGAAAGGAAAATCTATATGTAAAGTAAAATAAATGATAATTATAGGTGAATGATGTATAATTCATGGAGAAAATTTTCACCAGAAAAGGGATATTTTTTGACCCATCTATGAAAAAGGAAATTTAGGAGTGGCTCAAGACAACATATATAAAATAGATTTATTATTTCCTTATACTTTCTAGATGTTACTAATGATTTATGAGAAACTTCTGGTTATTATCAAACCTACTAAACATGATGACTTTCAAGGGTATCAGCTTTTTCTAGACCAGTGAATGTAAAGAGTTCATTAAGGAGTTAAACAAGAGGCTTATCATGGAACTAATCATCATACTTCTCTAAAGTGGGGAACATTTCATTGTATATAGTGATTCCCCAAAGAATGGTTGAGACTGTGTACTAATACAAAATGAAAATGTGATAGATTATGCCTCAAGGTTGTTTAATTTTCATGATAGGAATTATCTAACACATGATATAGAGTTGGCTATAGTAATCTTTATGTTAGGAATATAGAGAAATTTTCTGTATTGGTAAAAATTTGAAATATATATGGATCATAAGAGCCTAAAATTTATATTCACACATAAGGATCTTAATATGCACCATCAGATATGGTTATATATCATCAAGGACTATGATTTCTCAATCCATTACTATCTTAGGAAACAAAAACATGTGGTAGAATCTCTAAGTAGAAAGGATCTGAAATTTTTTGAATGATGATAATTGAGAAGGATACAATCTCCTGAAACATGAAAAGGATAGACATGGGAATCATAAAGGAAGTAACATCATAATTCCTTTTGCAAAGGATTTATTAACCATCCCTTGTAGATAATACAATGGATGTTCAAAGAGATAATATGGAAATTTAAAATAAGGTGGAATCTATAATAAAAAGTAAATCATTGAGGATCAAAATTTATGAAATATTATTTGTAATATTTGGTTCAGAACTACATGTACCATCAAATCATGAGATAAATAAAGAGTTCTTGAATTTTTCACATACCTCAACCATATTAATCCACATATGGAGCACAAAGATGTATCGAGATCTCTAATATGACTATTGGTAGGAAAATACGAAGAAAAAGATCATGGAATGTACATGAAAGGATGTTATATGTAAAAAAGCGAATTATGGAAGGAAAAAAGTCTAAGTGGATAATTAAACAATTACCCATACCTACATGGAAATGGGAAACTATCACCACAGACTTTGTCATTGGTATTCCAAATAAATCAAGAAGAAATTATTCCATATAGGTTTTGGTAGATCATCTTAAAAATATTTCTCACTTAATTGCAATTCTAGATGACTTCTCACTCAATCCAATTATAAGGATATGCATTGGAGAGGTCATGAGGTTGCACGAAACACCACTATCAATTATAAATCATTGTGATTTGAGATATACCTCCAATTTCTAGAAGATTATTTAACTTCCTCTAAATAATGAATTGAAATTCAATACAATTTATCACCCCCAAACATATGCCCTATCTAAGTGACTATTCATATAACAACCCTGCTTTTTATTACACACTTAAACCTGATTTATTACATAAAATATTCACTTGATACAATATAGAAGATCGACAGGTCTAGTGTCTTTAGGGATTTGGACCATTACATAACATCTTAGAACATAAAACACACAACATCTTTATTGAAAACTTTCTTTACATGACCACTACATTCCCTCGTACTTAGAATTGCATGGGATAACCTGAGGACATGCATAAGAAAAGGGTGAGTTATAAATCCCAGTAAGGGAATAAACATGGAATAACATGAGTAATACAATACTTGTTATACAATAGGCATATCAATGGATCAAAAAAGATACATGAACATAAAGTCATGATAAATCATGATAACCATAACAAGGAAATGTGGCAACAACACTTAACATGGAATTAGCATGAGCCAAGGCTCATTGCACATGGAGCATGAGTAAGCCCTCATTGCACATGAAGCATGAGTAAAACATATTTTCACTTGAACTAACATGATTCAACACCCATTTCACATGACATATATGATACTATACTGTACCCAATGCATTGGAGCGCTTTTAGGGCGCACCCTTCTTAAACATTTCATTTCATGCATAAGTGTGCCACATGGATCATATAACATGGAAGAAATAAAAAACATAAGTTATTCCATGATTAATTAATGTGTAATAAATAAATTAAAGTACCATTAAATAGGTATATGTTCATAAAGGTGAATACCCTTGATAGAGACATGGGTATGGTATTCACTACACAATGATCTTGGCTTGGAAAAATGTGGTGCAATTTCGGCAGCATAACGATGTGACATAAGGATTCATGAAAATAGTTGATGATATAGAAAAGGTTGTCTCATCATATGTACATTAAATGGATAGTAAGGGGTAATATGGATACATTTTCAAACAAACTTAATGGAATTTATATGCATAATGCAAAATAATTACTTGGTTGTAATAGAGGAGAGGGAAATCCCTCGTGGAATTTCAGCATGCTAACAGGTGTACATGAGAGGATTTAATGAGAGAGAAAGGGAAATCCAATCATCCCAAAACAAAGAGGACGGTATGGAAGAGGTTTGAAATCATACCCAAACATATTTAATTAAAAACAAAAGGGCATAACAACTTAAAGAAAATTCGTCAAAAAGGAGAAAGGAAGAAATCCCTTACTTGGATGTGTGATCCCAAAGGATTGGGAGAGGCTTGAGAGAGGATTCTTGGGAGATTGGGGCACATTGGGAGGATTCTAGAAGGATGAGCGAAGGGTTTGGTTTAACTCCAAAGGCTTTTAGTGAGGAGGAATTCGGAGCTTGGGTGGGTTTATATAGGAAAGGAGAGGGAATTTTTTATTATTTAGGTTTGGGACACCTCACATTAAACTAATAAATACCACAAACCAGCCCATGGTTTTTTACCATGGTTTTTTCCAAAGGGGAGTGGAATAAAATATTTTATATTTCCAATGGCTAAAAGTATTAAAATAAAATATTTTCCTATGTGGAGGTGAGTCACACTCTCAAGGAAAACAATTTAAAAAGAAAAAATGTTTTATAAGTCTTGGAGGGTCCACAAAAGCATTGTAAAATAAATAAAAAAAATATAAAATCACATTATTTTAATTATAAAACATTTATTGGACGAAAATAATGTTTATATTATTTTATTACCCTACTATTTGGTCATTATGATGCCATAAAACACATTATATATTTAAACGGTATTTAATTTTTACCCAAAAATTCGACTGTCTTGGAAAATTATGAAAAATTCACTATTGGATAATTTTGAAGTCCAAATTCCAAAAATAATATTCATTTTATCTAAATAAATTTATAAATATGTGAATTTTAATTTTAAAATAAAAAACCTATATTTACCGAAAATTAATGGGTTTTGACAAAAACAATTTTCAATCCTTAATAAAAATTACAATTGCATTCATAAAATTATATGATCATTTATATTTAATAAAAATTATTTTAATAATATTATTTTATTAAAATATTTTTTAATTCAAAAATTCAAAAATTCATTAAAATAGATTTCTTAGTTGAATATTAACTAAAAATACTATTTGTGCTCTAAAAACTATTTACAAAGTAACAATAATAAAATGAATGCACAATCTTTGTACAAAAATATTGTACATCGTCATAGTGCTAGGGTATTGTTACATAACCCCTTATAACTCCCGCAGAAGACTGAAAGGTAAGGTGTGCAATGGTGAAAAACTAATGGGGTGGCTCGGATAATATCACTCAGGTAGTAATCTATATTAACTTCCAATTCTCCTATAGTCAGTTCTGCTCAAGCTTACCATGTTCAAGCTCAGATTGGGCTTGGTCAAGAGTGAATCCCAATGATGCCACCTCCTTTACAAGCTCCAATAAATGGGCTTCGTATGGGGAAATTCTACTTTATGAGGCCATCACTTCCTTTTTTGAGTAAATTGGATTTGTTAAAGCCCTATATTTATACTAATCATCTGATCACTGTTCAAAGACTATATTACCCACGGTCACAATTAATAATGGTATTTTAAAATGCAGAAACATAAAACTAATGAAGTTCACATTTTATATAACCATAATAAGACATTTAATTACATCAAGAGGAATTTTCATTAATGAATGTTTGGGTCATTAAAATTCATACACTAGAATACATGTTTAGATCATGCTTGATGGACTTCAAAGGAGGATAGGATCAATATCTTACAATTTTTGAGTTCTCGTACAATAACAGATTTCACTCCAGCATCCAAATGGATCCTTACGAATCCCTTTATGGGAATAGATGTATAACAGTTATGTGTTGGGTTGAAGTTGCTGAACATGGGATTTTGGGACCTAAAATGGTTGAGGAAATTATAGAAAAGGACAAGAATATTCAACAACACATCAGATATTCTCATAGCTAATGGAAAAAAATATTCTGACAATATTTAAAGATAAGTATAGTTTGAGTTTGGGGATAATGTGTTTCTACACATATCTCCATGGAATAGATTCAAGAGATTTGGGAAGATAGTAAAGCTAAGCCCCATGTACATTATCTCCTTTGATATTCTAGATTGAATTGAAGTTGTGACATATCAACTAGCACTCCCACCAACCCTTTCTCAAGTATGTACATATTTCATGTATCCCTCTTGTGAGAGTACATACTAGATCCCTCACATTCACTAAATTTGGAGGTGGTACTGTTGGAAAATTATCTCTCATATGAGGAGAAGCTGTTGAAAATCTTCTACTATAGAGATAATGTTCTACACAATAAGGAAACTCATATTGTAAAATTACTAATGTGTCCTATTAGTGTATACCTTTTCATATATATTATTGAGTATAAAAACATTGTTTCACTAGATACACATAGACTTGTGGTTAAATTCTTTATTTTGGTTTTCTTATAGATCTTCTAGGAGATTCCAGTAAAAGTCACAAATCATTATTGAGAAGAATAAAAATTCAAATATACATAGCATGTACATTATAAACACATGTCAGGTAACCATTCCCAAACACGGTTCGTCCAGACCATGTACACACCCATATATCCAACTAGATCCAACATGTCTTATAATACCAGACAACATTTCATGTAGTCTTTTCCGAAAGTGGTTGGTGTCTGAAATAGACTGTACATTCCATGTGTGGTGGCACAACACGACATGTACCCCACCAACCAGCCAAAACTGCATTAAAAACAAGGGGTAGCATGGTAGGCCACCTACTAAGGGAAGAAAATTTGATTGAACTAAGTACAAGGAATGTAATTTTGGGTACATTATGTATAGTATAAAATTCTATAAATATAGAGGAATCCCTCCATGTTAGAGGTTTCACATCCTGGGGGTGTTACTTCTCTACCAAATGATCTCCCCTAAATCCAAATTTGAGTTTTACTTTAATGTTTTCTTTATATTTTATTGTAATTCCCATTATACCTTCTTCTTCCCTCTCGTATCCATGGTAGGGGTTGAGTTTCTCATGAATCCACACTCTGTGACCATAGTCATAAGAGGGTAATTTTCTGGTGTTGGGGTAGTAATAAGATTATGGGTTTTTTGTTATTTAAATTATGGTGTGTTTATTTTATTATAATTTCTGTTTTATAATACAATTAATGAATTAAACTTCAATTCATTATTAATGTCTAGTCAGGACAAGAATGATACCATTGGAGATAACTAATGCAGTTGAAATAGGTTAAATCATGATCATTGAGTGAACTTGGTTCCACTATTTTAGGGGTAAACAACTTTCATATTTTTTAGGTAATTAATCATTGGACAACGACATTAATGTTATAATCATGTAATTGATTTTCATCATACAAAAAATAGTAATTTATTTTAATCCTCATGGTAAAAAATTTTATTTATGATTTTAATAATAATGAATGATCATTAAAATTATCCTTAATTAAATTGAAACCCTTACATGTTGTTTTTTGATTTTTTATAACTTATTTTGTTTTAATTTAAGTGTCACAAATTTTTTTACCTTTTCATCTATTCCCTTATTTCAATTTTTTTCTGGATAATCGATTCAGAATCAAAATACATGTACTGGTAAATTTCCTCTTTATTTTCCCTATGGGATCGACCCTGACTACTGCTAACTACCTAGTTAGTATGATCATAAGGTAAAAAAATACTTCTTTTTTCCTGCACCTCAAGATGGGAGCGGTCAAATTAGGGTGCCATTTTTAGGGATAATGGAAATCATTAGTGTGAGTCTGAGTTGAGGTTGGTTTACCTAGAGTTTTTGTTTTCCTATTTCTTTATTCTTTTCCTGGGGACCCTCTACCCCATATTCTTTAGATTTTTATTCAACTGGATAATGGTATAATCTACCTTGAGATGATTTTTATCTATATGATCTAGCATTGTTGTACACATACCTAGAAGAATATTATCCATACATGGATGATGGGTTATAATATGAGGAATTCCTCTCAACATTCTACATACCACCTATTCTTTTTTATCTATCAGGAATATCTCTAGGAAACACCAAAAGATTAATATTGATGTTTGAAGACTTTACTACATGCCAGTTGGGCCAAACCAAAATCTTGGGATGACTTGGTACAATGGTTGAGAAAATTTTAGAGATAATCACTAACATAGATACTCTTGTTGTGATTGAGACTGGGTGTTCTATTTCTCTTTCAACTAAGGAGGAATGTTATGATGTGGGCCCCAAATTTCATTCACTTGATATTTCTGAACATGATTTATAAAATTAAATCATTGAATATGGGGACACTTTACATCATGTTAATACAGAATTTGATCAATTATTTCTATTTAACCACCCATTTGATCATTTGCCTATTTCAAAGTATTGCTCCAATTATTTTTAGGTTTTTAGCATGTCCAAGAAGGAACCTCAAGAGGTGGAATAAGTTCATAATAAGACCAGGAAACAAGCCCTCCTTCAACATCTACTGGCCATGGAGTAGTGCTACTGTAAGTTGTTTCCCATACCACCTGAAGAAAAAGAATGCTTGGTACAAGATTAGGGCACCAGACATATGTGGTAGTTCATGAAGTAGAATCCACATACGTTTTTTCATTATATGCAAGTACCCTAACTCAGGTCAAGATGAAATACCTAAAACATAGGTTCTTGTTGGGAGGAAACTCATCCACTCTTCTCTTTCTTATTTTATATTTTTAATAAATACTCTGCATGTACTTCTTCACACATTGTCTAACACTTCATCCTTCTAAACACTATTTCTATAAGAGTTAAATAATGTTACATGTCATGTGTAAATTATTAAATTATTTGTACTACTATTTTTGTCATATATTATGATATAAAATTTTGAATAATTAAATAATAATTAATTTAACTAAAAGTAATGAATTCTGTGTCGATGGAATGGTCACCAGAGTGTATTTGAGATGTTGCTAGTTCAAATCACTCTGCACCTATATTTGGAGTATGATTCATTATTTTTAATCATGAGTTTTAAATAAAATCATGCATAACATTTTCAAAAGTAAATAAAACTATTTCCAAATAAATGATATCTCATGGAGGGGATGAATTGGGTGGTAGGGTCATAGCCCACAGATCAAAAAGACATGGTTTCAAATCATGCTATCCAGTTTAGTTCCATATATTATCACTTATTAAAACCACATAGAATGTATTTCTATAAACTTCATGTGTCTCATATTTTCATAATAATTTAAAACATTTTCAAAATTTAAATCACCAAAGGGTGATGTGGGTAGTTTGGAAGAGTTGTAACCTAGGGTTCAAAAGACATGGGTTCGAACTTGGATAATCTCCCCACACTATCCCAATATTTCAATAATAAACCTCACACATCATTCATCCTTTATTTCATTGTGTAATACTGAATGATGTATCATATATTAATAGAATAATAAAATATTTTTTACTATAACATTTTCTCTAGTGGTTGAGGGTGTGTATTCGAATTGGTCGGTCTACGGTTTGAATCATTCCCTGATCACTGGAATGAAGGTTTTAGTCCCCTATTTAAAATTTAAGAAAACACAATGTGTATTTCTCTGATACGTTATGTGTATAGGTTTATATTAGTTTATATATATTTATTTATTTATTTAAAAATTTAAATAATAATTAATTTTTAGTTTATTATAATAACTATGCATCAAAAAATCATACACAGCATGTGTGAACCCCCACATGCCATGTGGCACACCCTTAAAGGTTGAGGATCCCTAACCAAGTGAACCCCATGTCACGACGCCCCCCCCCCCCCATTTTCACTCCAAAGTCATCACTCGTGTGTTTTCTACCCTCCCTCCCTAAAAATTTACCAATTTTGTTTGGATTAAGCTCATATTCCATCATCATTTTGATCCTTGATCTAGGTATGTACTTCTATGCTCATTGATTTAGTGTTTTACAAGTGTTTGGGTGATTTTGGGATTGGGTGGTGAATTCCGTCGAAGCCCAAAGTACATGGGTTTAAATGAAGAAAACACAACATGTACAATATTTACACAACCACACAATCTATGATGTCAATTTTAAAATTACATGGCGTGTACATTCTGTACATGCTATGTACAGTGCCTATTATCATCCTTAAGGATGAACTCGTGTCCACACAATCACACGACCAACACCCTTGGGTTCCTACACACGGTGTGTACATTCGGAAAATGGAATTTCATGTCTCCTTAAAAGACTCGGTTGTATCACAAGGACTACATGGGTTGGTTATCCATATTCTAACACACACTATGTGTCACTAATTACATGTTGTGTACATTTTTTCTTCCCCATCCCGGTCGAGTCCATGTCTAGGAACACACATGGACAAGTTCCTCATTTACTAGTAAACGACATGTATGCCTTACACACACCATGTAGTAATTTGTCCCACACACATTCCCACTCGGAATGTGTATCAATACTATATGGATTGGAAACCCAGTCACAATATATACTGTGTATTCTGAATCCACACACCATGTACTTTTCTTTTTTAGGTTTCTCACTTTTATTATTTATTTTTCACATTATTTTCTTTTCTTCTCTTTTGTTATTTTCATTTCATATATTCCATACGGAGACATAATGAGTGAGAAGTGGTATATTATTGATAATTATATAGGTCATAATGGGCCTTATTCTCTAGAACATGGACTTTCCACTTCCACCACCACCTTATCCTCATTAGGATCATTAGCCTTCAGCTGTAAAGACATAATTTACACATTTTGCCACGCATTCAGTGCTCCTTTTTACTACTAGATCAGATGATTCTTCGAATACTTCCATCCATGTTATGTACATTGACCCCACCACATAGTTTAATTTCCTTGTACCTCAAAATTCCATTACAACAACATCTACTCTTCCAGATCCCACTGTTAAAAATAGTGCCTCTTCTGAGGCGACACTATGATTATTCCTACACACTTCTTTCCTTATACATATATATATATATTCTTGTAATTAGTGATTTATGTGTATGAATAATTCTTTTTCCATTTCATCGCAAGTCATAGGTACTCCGGAGTGTTATGTGACTCTCATTTAGACTTCTTTCCATCTTTACAAACTCACTGTGAGGGGATTATTATTTTGGTGTTTGTTTTCCATACTTTTATTTGGTGTTACTTATTTTAATATTTCTACTCTCTCTGTCCATGATTTTTTTATTACACATCTTCTTCTCTTCCTTAGTATTTTACTTGGAGGACCATGTGTGGTATTATGTTTGGGGGAGAGACTCTGACTACACTAGTCTTTGCTCGAAAACTGGTCTAGAAGATATCATTAATAGATTATTTTTTTTGAAATGTGGAAATATTTTTATTAATTATAATTATAAATTATAAATACATAAATGAGAATTTTAAAAGATACATTCTTATTTTAATTTGAAATTATTTTAAAGTGATGTCTCATATAGTTTGATTTTCAATTTAAATTCATTGAGTTTTACATTTATTAGACTAGTCATTTTTTTATTCATGTTATGACATGATTGACCCATTATTTTCTTCATTATAAAGAGGTATTTTGAGCCCTTTGAAATATTCATTCTTATAACCCATTTCTTGAGAGCTTCTTGGGATATTCATAACTACTAGAACATGTGGCTTTTTATCTTCAAAATATGATTATTTTGAATCTCATTAAAATGATTGAGTCATTTGATCGAAATTTTAATCCCCTTTAACCTTGTGACATGCCCTACATCTGAACTTCATAAAAACCATAGAAACCATTGACATCCTTGATATGAATCCACATTATAATAATATTTATCCTTCATACCCTAATTCTTCTATAATTTTTCATGATTATTTATTTGAACTTATAAGTGGGTTTTTGGCTATTCATGGTATATTTTGGTGAGAAACCATAAAATTTAGTGTGAGGGAGAGTTCCTCTTTTGTATTTGGGAATAAGGGTTCCAAAACCACTACTAATTATATTCTAAGTGGTCCCTATGAAAAAAACTAAGAAAAAAATACATAAAAAGAGAGGGTAAATTCAATTATTACACATTTTGATGGTTTATGAACCCATATTGGAAAGATAATATCATGGTGATAGTGAATTTTAAGATCTATTTTTGATGATTAATTTTCATCGAGCTTTGTTTTTGAATATCATGATTTATTATTTAAGAATTTAGCCTCCTTATTCAAGCCTTTTAGATTATTTTTCACATCATTACCTACCTACTCGAAGCCTTAGAATCATTTGAACCTTATTGAAATACCTAATTATTTTTATGATTTCATTTATAAGTGGAAAATGAGAATACTTTAAATCCTATGGATAAATTGAATATACTTTATATTAATCATAACTATAATTAAATGATCTTGAGTGAGGAGTGTTACATTTTCTTGTGGGGTAAATCGAAAAGTGGCATGTGTATTTATGAAAAGTTAAAAAATGTAAGTAAAAGAGGATGAAAGTATTTAATTGAATTATAAAAGAGGTATGATTATAATTTCTTTTAATTTGAAATATTCTTTGTGTTTATTAAAATTCTCTATTATGGTTACAAAATTTATAAGTGTAACTAATTAAAAACTTACCTTTTTAGAGTTTATATTATATTAATTTGATGTATATATTTTTATTACTTGAAAGAAAATGACTATGTGTGGGGGAGTCTGATGTTCCTGATTTTGGTAGAAATTTTCATACATATTATTGAGTATAAAAACATTTTTTCACTAGATATATGTTTTTTATGGATAAAATGCTTTATTTTTGGGTTCTTGTTGATCTTTCAGAAGATTCTAATAAAATTCAAAAATTGGGAGTATGTAGAATAAAAATTCAAATATACATGGCACGTACTTTATAAAAAGACATCGTGCAACCATTCCCTAACATGGTTCATTTAGATCGAGTACACACCCATGTAGCTATCCAGATCCAATATGTCATGTACTACCTGATAACACATTGTGTAGTCCCTTCCATAAGTAGTTGGTGGATAAAATAGATTGTACACACTGTGTGTGGTGGCACAACATGTCGTGTACCCCACCAACTAATTGAAACTATATTTAAAATGAATTGGTATCATAGTACGCCACCTACTAATGGATAAAAAGAAGAAAAAAAGATTGACCCGAGTATACTGTGTGCACTTTTGGGTACACGCTGTGTAGTCTCAAATTCTATAAATATAGAGGCATCCCTCCATGTTTGTTGTTGGACATCCATGAAGAGGTGTTTTCACTCTACAAAATTAACTCCCCTGAATCCAAATATGAGTTTTCCTTCACTTTTTTTATTATTATTTAGTGTAATTCCCCTTCTCCCTTATTTTTCCCTCTCATATTCATGGTAGGGGTTGAGTTTCTTCTCCATCCGTACATCATAAAAATGGCCATAATAGGGTAATTTTATTGTGTTGAGGTTGTAATAAGATTATGGGTTTGTTTTTATTTTAAATCTAGTTTATTTATTTTACTATGATTTTTGTTTTAAAATTATTTTAATAAATTAAACTCTACATTCATAGTTAGTGTTGTGTTGGTCCAAGAATGACACTACTGGTGATAACTAAAGGATTTCCAATAGGCCAACCCATGATCATTGGGTGACCTTCTTTCCACTGTTTTATAGGAAAATAAATTTAACATGTATTATGTAATTAATCACCAAGCCATGGGATTAATCTTTTAATAGAGTAATTTATTTTTATCAGACCAAGAAATAGAAATTGATTTGAATCCTCGTGGTAAACAAGTTCGTTTATAATTTTAATACTAATGAATGATCATTAAAATAATCCCTAATTGAATTAAAACCCTAAAACACTATTTTCTGACTATTTTGTAACTTCTTTCATTTTAATATAATTTTTTCATATTATTTCACTTCTTCATTTGTTCCCTTATTTCAATTTTTTGTCTAGATAATCGACAGAGACTCGAACGTCTCATACTAGTAAATTGATTCTTCATTTTCCTCATGGGATTGACCCCAACAACTACTAACTACCTAGTTATTCTGATCATAATGGAACAAACAAGTACTTTTAATTTTCCACACCTCATGATGTGGGTGGTCAAGTACTATGGTAGAAATATACATACAAAGAAGAAAACCATGAATTAGAGGAATCCATAGGGCACAAGTACTCACACCTATTTTCACATTAGTATGTAATATGAAATTTTAAGTGTGAAATTTCTTAAAGGGAGAATAATATAAGCCCATGATTTAAATATATATATATATATATATAACTACATTCGATAGCATATACAACATGAAACACCAAGCTTAAATGAACCAAGATTATTTAGGTATGATAGTTATAACCTAGTTGTTAAATTAGAAGGTATGAATAGTATTAACTAATTTATGAAATATATATAAATTTCCTACTCAATATAAATTTATTTAGAAATTCTTAAGAAATAATCACTCAGTTATTTAATAAATATTTTTTATTTTTCAAAACCAAATATATTTTCTTCAAATGTATTTTTATTAGTTTTTGTGAGAAAATATTATAATTATTTTATGGGACTTATATAAATTATATTTTATAAAATTAAAACATTTGAAATTACTATTTCAAAATTAACATATGGTGAATTTTTTTTATTTTTCTATAATAATTTATTTTGTCAGTGAATAATGAAAATTACTGATTTTTCAAATCCAGTCACTTATTTTTATTAAATAAATTATTTCAAAAGAACCATTCCATTTTTGATTTTGTATTAAGTTAAAATATAAACCATTTTATTTTTAATAATAAAATTAATTTCATTTTAACCATCTATTTTCATGATTTTTGAAGAAGTTTATTTTTATTTATATAAATTTACTTTTATGAAAACTATTTTTAAGTGCATAAAGTTTATCAATTTTTATTATTTAAATTAAATCCAAATAAAGAAATGTTTAAATTAAATTTATGTTTTATATATCTATTTATATTAATTTAAATTCATATAACAATTATCTATAGACATATAGTTAATATAATATCATATATTTCATAAAAATGTATTTTCTTGAAAACACATTTCATCATGTTGTGTGGGTATAAATTAAATTTAAATTGTGTCACTTTTATGAATTTAATTTGATAAAATGGATTCCATATTTGGAATAAAATTAATTAATATTATTTAATAGTTTCGACTTAATTTTTGATCATAATGAATAGTAAAATTAGTAAAATTAGTTACCACAGTTACGGTAAAAATAGGTTTATCGGTGGTTAAACTACTGAGATAATTGTTAAAATGACCTAAAAGATTATCTAATTTATAGTTTATGGCCATATTTCTACTCTATCTCATATAATATTTAGTAATGTCCCATTTTTGTTACCTTTAGTGTGAACAATACATTTTAATATTTTATTCTTTTCAAAAAATCCCAAATGATTCCTCTCCCTCACTTATAAAAGGACACCCTCTCCCATATCCTATGAAAACCTCAAAATCATTTTTTTTCAAATAAATACCCAAATACCTTCCATAAATATTTTATAATGTTCTATTGGAATTTTCTTGAGTATAATCTCCTCCTATAAATAATTTTGCTACTAACTTAAAGAGGTTTCCGAAAGAAGAGGTGTTGTTCTTAACTAAGCCTTTTTGTTTTATTTATTTTACAACTCCTCAAAATCATATTAAGACATTATTTTATAGTAAAATAATTATCTCTCGTATACTGATATTTTAATATGTTAATGTAATAAACTACTTCAATCTCATCTTCCATCAAATTGGAAATGAAACCATCATTCGTTTGTATGGCGGGCTACTGCCTCGCGAACGGATGTAATTCATTTTCCATCATCACCTTTAATGGGTATTTATGATGATGAATTTAATGAATATATATGATAATAATAACATATTTATTATTATTTAATATTAATATATCACATATATTTTAATACCTTTTAATTCCTTAAAATATTATAACATTCATTGTGCACACGCTTGGATTACCACCTCCAAAAAGTGATGTGTTTCATTTTTCATTATTCTATCACATGAATGAAATATATAAGTGTATTTAAAGAAATAATGTAATATGTAATATATAATTATCAATTTGTAAAGATAAAATATAACTTAACTTATTTCTATCATGATCACTGAAAATAGAAACATTGCTCATTTGTACGTACTTCCTACCATCCATATGATTGTAACATAATTCATATTTCATAACCATAATTCATGGTGGGTTAAAAAATTATAATTTATGTATAAAAATGATAATTATTTCACAATTATTATTATGGATATGATGAAATAATAATATCATTGACCTTATTCAACTTACCAATGTGATTTTGGACATATGAGTCGAATATCATCAAAATGTTTGATATGAACCTAGATGATTAAGTAGTTGGATATAACGTGATAATTAATAAAAAAATAGAATAATAAAATTGAAGAATTTTATTAGTCATGTAAATAACTAACATAATTTTACAATTTAGTAAGACAAATAACATACATGATGAGTCAAACTCAATGTAAGGGGTCTCTCTAAACTCTCTTTTTCTTTGGTTTATGATCATTCTCTTCATAACTCACTTTTTCTCTATAATTAATGGTATGTAATGATTTTAAATTCTGTATATATGTCTCTCTCTCTCTCTCATATATATATATATATATATATATCTCTCTCTTTTTCTCTCTTTCTTTTATGGGGTAATGTATACCTTATGATCATTTCTCAAATTCCTTCTTTAAGAAATCTCTTCTAATTATGATATGAGCCAAGATTATGCAACCTATTTTTTCCAGGGGTAATTCTTACATTTATGTCATATAATTGATTTAGTTTTTGTGGAAAACATAATCATGAAAATTTTTTATGTCTTCCCCAAGATAGATCTCTAATTCATTGGGTAAATATTTTGTCTCGTGAAATGTTATATATGGGATTTAGGGAGTAAACCTAATCCATTATGAGACTCTGTCCACCATGTGATATTGTCTTTTAAGTTATCCATACCTTATTCTTATGTCATTTATGTCAATACCACATTTATATGTTTCTATGATCTTATAATACCACACTCATTATGTTGTGATTCCATTTCATTACTCATGGGCCTCCCCTTTTATGATATCATGTCATACCTTTGAATCATAGTTTATGTTTCCTTATCATGTTTATTACCTTACTGGGATTTTTAGATCACTCATTTTTTCAATGTATTCCCTAGGTTATCCCATTATATTTCAGGATCTCAAATGTATTTATGAGCTCAATATGAATAATGAAGTAAAGACGCTTCATTTTTTATATTGATGTTTTACAAACCATGTCTTCTAAAAAACTAGCCCTTTTCAATCCTTGATTCATATTAATGGATATTTATATTAAATATAATGATATAATATGCGTAAAATATAATATTACACTATAATAACCTCTTTTAGAAGCATGTGGATGATGATTTATATGTCCAGCACTTAATTTTATCATCCATGTCAACTAAACTCGAGAAGTGTCCTGATAAGACGAACACATTTGATATTTTATCCAATTTATGTGCATATTACCATGACAAGGAATGATCTGAGAGGTTTGAGATATACAAGGCACTATTTTGATGAAATATTAGAGTAGTTTTACTTGTGTTTCCTCTCATATTCATGATGGACTTCTAAATTTAGTGCCTAAACAACTTGGGTTTTCAGATTCCTAGGGAGTTTTTCATGAATTTCATACTCACCAAATTACTATGGATCTTCTATATTATAATTGTAAATTTTAACATGAATGATATAGAAATGTATACTATAAATAATATCACCCTTATTCACTAGTATGACAAGAATACATAGTGCAAAAGGCCTTTGATTGTTTACTGAATAAAATGGGTAAAGGAAAGTCCATGATTTATAAGACTATCAATTCAAAGGATCATACACACCATCATTAAAATAAAATGAATATTAGATGAGAATATATGGAGAATGAGTTTTTCAACTTCACATGTGATAACAATGTCCCTTGGAAGAAAAATTGTAACCAGATAGAAGAATTCATTATTGATTATGATTTATCTATTTCCACAAATTGGGTTTTTATACAACATGTGAAGCTCACATTTTTATTAAAATATAGGAACCAAGTAGATTCAAAACTATTTCATGAGGTGAGGTGGATATAAGTGAATTCAACGGAGTAAGAATTTCTTTTCAATTTCAAATTACCACCTCCCATTAATGACTGGGATGATTTGGGTTCTTAAATATTTTTATTATGTAGATTATGTTACCAAAAAAAAATATTTATATCTAAAATTTATGTATATGGATTTATTTTAATGTTTTAGAAAATATGTTTCTCATTTTATAAATATTTTTTTATTTTATTGGAAGGTACTTATTAATAACTATATTTATGTGTTGGAATATGAAAATAAAGTAATGGAAATCAATAACGAATCAAATTCAAATAACTCGTATAACACTTTACTATGGCATTGCATACATGGTCAAATAAATGAAAAGTTCATGAACATATTAAACAAATATGAATATTCATATTATTTTTAACTAAAACAATTTATTATACGGCACACATATTTATAAGTTAAAATGAACAGACAACCATTTCTGGGTAAAGGTGTTGTATCGAACTAGAATGGGTCGACCCAACCCATCACCCAATAAAGCGCACCACAAGGCCCAAAGTGTGTTACTTGTCACTAAGGACTAGAAATAAGAACCAATGCATCAAAGATAATTATTTTGGAATGGTTTTACCCTAGAAAATATGGAATTACCATTAATGAATAATATAGCCACACAAACCAATAAATAACTTCAATGGATATAAATATACAATAAAGAAAATTCTTCAATGACTAAAAGTAGATATCATATCATCAATACATCACTAGTCATAAATATCCTTATACATATGATATCCATAATCAAAACTCAAAATATGGAGTAAGACCAAAAGAGTCTAATACATTACATCCCAATGACATAAAATCCCAAAACTATTCAATAAAATCTAAACTCAATGAGACCATGTATCCACCATTCAAAATGGACAAAGATGTTGGAAATTGATATGGGACACCAAAGAGAAAGATTCCCATACCCTTACCTGTTTCCTACGAAAAAATGTTTTCATACACATAAATTCATGTGTAGGTTGTGAGGCATAAAACCTATTAGGATACTATAATGAATCTATGAAAGGAAATTACCCAAAAAAATATTAATTTACGTTTTAAAACTAATTTTCAAAACCAAGTAAAATTTTAAAAAAGGAAAGTTCAATTGAAAAAAAAACATCAGAAATATCTTCAGTTTTTCTCAAAAACAACTGATCTTTTCATAGCGTAATAAACAAGTTTCAAACAAAAAAAACAAAGACACTCAACATAAAAATTCTCAACACTCCCAAACATGTAATAATCATGGGAATAAGTAGAACATAAATATATATATATATATATAACTAAATAATGTAAATAGAATAATGATAAGATATCACAACAATACAAGGCACTAGCATCATGTATGAATCACTTAAAAACCAATTGGGCATAAGTAGTATACTCTACAAGATTTAACAAACAGTTATAGTGTTACTTACTCTTAGAAATGGGGTTTCTAGAAATATAAGTAAGATATAGTAATTCTGGAAACTCTCTCGGTCTTCCAGGGCTTGTCCATAATTATATAGTCACTCTCAGTATACATGAACACATTTTAGAAGATCCCTCGGTATTCCTCCTGAAGGCTCTATTGGTCCTATCAACAACACTTCATAGCTATTCCAAGACATAGGCTAAGGTTTTATTTTTCTATGTCATGCACACACACCCAAGGTATCCCATGTGCTACTCAATACTAAACACTTAACATCAATAAGTTCCAAGTGCATAAGCAATTTAAAATCCAATTTAAAAAACCATTCATGCACATAAAAAGATAAGAAAGAAAACCCATTTAAGACCTCTTTAAAACCTCTTTCAAAACCCCATTTGAAATCATAAAACCACTTTGATCTATTCTATGAATCATGGAGAATGCTTTAAATAAAACTACCTTTAAAAACACACTTCACTGCATTAAATTTCCAAATCATTCAAATATTTATAAGAAACATGGATAAATAATCAATATTAAATGAAATTATTGTCAATTAAATAAATAGAAACCATATAAAATCAATATTTATTGAAAATCCATCGAAAGAAACACTTAAATAGTGAAACTTAACTCAAAACTAAACCAAATATTGTTGGTTCCATCGACAACAAACACATTAGAGTATGAGAGTTCCTCACACACATAATCCATAAAAAATCCCCAATATAAAACCCTAAGTTTTTATAAATATCATGATAGGTCTTCCACCATCCATGAAATTGAAAGAATAATGATAAGCAAGGGGAAATTAAGGAGAAATATTGATTAAATAAAGTTTTCCTTAAAACCAAAAACCAAAGGAAGAAAGAAATCAACCAAAATAGAGGTTGAGGAAGCTCCAAAGTGTGGGGGAGAGTCTACACATGAGTGGGGAGAAAATGAGGTTTAAAACCTTAAAATGTTATAAGATAAAATTAGAAAATTTTATTTGTTAATAACCTGGACACACATCATGATTTGGTCACACTATCAGACAAACCATGTGCTAACTGTGTGAGAGAACCGTAACCCTAAAACATAACCCGCAAAAAAATTAGATCATCACATGGTTATAAAAAACATGCTCAATCCACATAAAACATAATTATCCCCCAAAAATATCTCTTGCATAGTGATCCACATAGTTTCACTAACTGTGTTCTAGGGGTTCTTTTCCAAAAATCCAAATGTCCTTACCCAACCTAATGGGGCCTGAACTAAGAATACACCAACCCCTCCTCTAATAGTTCAAGGGATGGTGACTAGCATCGAGTAGGAATATCATATGCATGGGATGTATTATCCTAATATACACATACACACATACACATCTACAAGCCCATACAATGATAAAATATAAAAAAATGAAACCAATGCATGCATACATATATGATCCCACAATTATTGTACAACTATTAAGTATTTAAAGAAAAAATGGTCCAAATAAAATCCCAACAAAATACTATAGAGAGACTAACCTTCTCCATAAGAAAGGACTAATATTAAATGAAACCACCCTAAAAACACCACATTCTATAAAGCCCAGCTATTCTCCACTATCTCCCTATACTCCTAGGACACTTCCAAATGGTTGGTTGTATATATAAAACACAATATGTTCAGGCAGATCCCGTGTAGCGGTTAGTATAAGAATACCCAGTAGGACACCCCAAAAATAGTAAACAAAACGTGTTAATAATATTCATCCAATAAAAATGCTATAAAAATCAAATCATAAATAATAAACCAATATATAATTAGGAAGGATACCATGACTCCAGGCTATCAAGACAAAACTTTTAGCCATGGGATTCTACTTGAATTAGTGCTTGTTTTGGTAGAATCAACTCCATAAGCCATTCCATAATCAGAGACACTCATACAAGAGGTCATTATCATTGGGCCCCACCCAATAAATCTCCCTGGTCTCTGACGACCTAATAATCATAGAGATAATCATGTCTAGAACCATTGGGGGACACCATTTACCCAATCTTGATCAACCCACTATATAAGAGATCATACTAAAATGATACTATGAACCCTACTAAAAAGGATTATTCGATAGAGGATAAATTCCATTCTCTATGAGGTTACACCAATTCCACAAACCCCACATAGGGTATAAAATGATAGATGATCACAATAAAGGAACACAGAGGGATACCAACAATTCTATATGAGACTCATCCAGTGTAGGGGGGTCACAATCCAGAGATTTGGACCTAATGTCGCATTTTACCCTCAAGGGAATAGCCCAAGGGAAAATAATCAACTGATACTAGTCCATACAAAAGAAATGAAGGGATCCAAACACCCTTAAATGGGGTACACAACATGTATTAGGGGTACATGGAATGACCTACCAACCCATTATATTTCCATGTGGTTCTTCCTCACACAGAATGTGAATATAGGGATTTACAGCTTGTAAGAGATCATAAATGGAATGTAGATATCATTTGACACTCTACCCATGCCTTCTATATGTACCTGTGTACACCAGACTGTGTCTGGGTACTATGGCCATGTCTGTGTACTTCATCATTCCTGTTCCCATGTAACCTATGAGTTACATGTTGAGATTCCTAGAACAGGTCACATGGTGTGTGATAGGGTCACACGGTGTGTGATATTTAACTTTCTATATAAACTCTAGCATCGTGGCTAGGATTTCCCACATGGCATGTAATTTTGGATTACATTCCATGTAACCTAATATTTAAAGATCCTAATGGTCTATTTCTATGTGCCATTCTGGGCATTTCCATCACTGTTTTCCTCATCAAAGATCATAGTTCTAAAGACATAAAACACTCTCATCATTGAATATTGGGTTTACAGGCTTCCAATCCACTTTGGAAGTTCCCCCATGCACCATCAATAATTACAGCATCAAAACTAGGATGAATGGGAATCAATAATCCATTTTGAACCACCTTCGTTCATCCTCTATCATCATCATACCTCTATCGCATCCTCTCTCTTGAACCTCACTTACAATGTTGATCTGTTATACCAAAAAAAAGTTTTGAAACAATTAAATGTTAGGTAATAGTCAAACCACAAGACAAATAATAATGACCATGATGAACATGAAAAGAAACGAAGGAGAAATCCATATTCCTCAAGATGTGAGGAACAAACCTCAACCTTTATTCATTTAGCCTTGATCCATTGTCATAGATTTGGATGAATAAAGATGGGTTTAAACAAAAAACCAAAATATATATTGTAAACAAATCAAAATCCAATGTGAAAATCAATTCCAATTTAGGTAATTGATTCTTGTTAGACATAGGATAAATAACATGACGTAAACATGATGACCTGAACCAAAGGTCACTAAATGGGTGCCTCAAGCTAGTGGACCACATGGCATCAAGCATTCCTCCCCATGCACTAGAGGATTTCGACTAGCAAAAAGGGTTGAGGGTGTGTCTTTGGGGAAACTATTCTCTCATTCAGAGTGTGATAGAGAAGATATAATGATAAGAAATAGAGAAAAATAGTAGAATCCTAATGTGAATAAAAAACAATAAGTAGAAGATAAGCATAAAAATACATCCATTTCCACGACCCGCCCTCGGGGCCCATGTCGTGACTACCCCAAGCCCGCCTTCCATAGGCCAGGTGCTGGAGACTAGCACCAAAGGCGTAAATCCTGATAACTAGGAAGGAATTGCCTTTATAAAAGTAAACAAAACACCATAAAGTACAAGAGGAAGTAAAACACTATGTACAAAGAGAATTGCTGAAAGGTAAATGGGTCAGAATACAAACCCCAAAGAATGTACAACTACAACTGAACAAAGTACAACAGAAAAAGACAACAGCTGGTAGGACGGAAGCGGCTCCTGGGTCATCCTCCTCGAACTCCAGAGGTCTCCAATTCCTGTTAGAACTGGAACTCAAACTACTGCTGCCACGAGGGTAAGGTTGACTGACTAAAGAGTGATCGGTCGCACCCTCCTGTGCAAGAGTTTATCCTGTACTGCATGGGGTTTCCTTTTCACCGACCAAGGAAAACCCATCCCAACGTTTTCCTAAAACTGTCAATTTGAGTATGAACAGTTATTGCCCATTCCATACTTAAACTAACGTCGTAAGGCCTCGACGCTGCCACCAAGAGATTCCAACCGAAACTCTCACCTCGAGGGTCTGACCACACCGTCGGCATAAGTGTGATTATCGAGTCTCCACCCAAGGTATCTCCAGACGTGAGGGTCAAGTCCATGACTTACCGGAAACTCTAGGTCTGGAACAAGATTTTTGAAAGCAAGGAATGATTCATATCGACGTCTGTTACTAAAACAGCTAGTAGTGGACACAGACTGTACCTTGAATCATTTTTAGAGCCATTGGGTCACACTCCTTGACCGCACGCAGCCACACTCTTCCTCCGACCTCCAGCTCCCGGAGCCTGGAGGGGATAACTAAGGCGGGTGGTTGTAGCATGTTAAGATGTACACCACCTCATGCTACTCTCCTAGCTCTGCCTCCACATCTGCTGCTCCACAGACTCCTCTCTCCTTAAGGCTTCCTCTTCTTTAAACATTTAACACGCTTGAGTCTCTAAGACTGGAGTCGGTTTCCTATTTCTTACTGCATTGTATAGTCTTCATCCTCTCCTGGATGATCTGCACCTTCTTTTCCTACGATCTGAAAGAGCTGCTAAAATTTCTCCTTTGCCGAAAAGAGAAACTTGGTCTCATCGCCTGGATGAACCACGCCCATTGCCTAATACAGTCAATCCTGACATGAATGATGCATTCATGCCATGGATGACGTCGTAAGGCCTCGACGCAACTACCAAGAGATCAAACTGTCACTCTTGCCTCCAAGGGTCGAGTCACATTATCGGCATCAGTGTGGGGTCACTGGGTCTCCTCCAGTAGAAATCTCGAAAGTGAGGGTCAATTCAACAGTTTTAACCCGGACCACTCAGTATCAACCAAACAAAAGGATAGGAAAGAAAATAAAGATAAGTGTCTTTTTATTATTCCAGCTCATATTACAAAGACACGAATACAACAGAAAAATGGAACTAGAAGTATAAGGGATGTATCCACTAGTTCCGCTCCTGTCCACCTGCTCCCGGAGCTCTACTTCCTTGTCCACTGCTCGGCTGTTGCTCAAGCACTCGTCGCTGCTTCTGCCTTGGTGGCTCCTCCAAAGCCTGTGGATCAACTGTATGAGGAGTCGGATAGTCACGTACCAGGTGACCCTTCCCGCCGCATGAGTAACACTGTCTGTTTCCGGAACGCCTTGCTCTGACCCCACCCCGGGTGCCCCGCACCACTGGTCCTAAAACCCAAGATCGTCCAACTACTGGTCTGGTCCTCTTGGACCTCTGCATCATCTGTCTACTACCCACAGATGACTCGGCAACTGATCTAAAAACACGTGGCAAAGGCAGAAGCTCCTGTACACGCTTAGGGTGTAGAGCTACTGGAACAAACTCCACCTTGAAGAAGGTCTCGAAGTCTTCCCATGTGAAGGTCATCCCGTCGCAAAACTGGAACAAGTGTCTCCACCACCTGCCTGATGTTGCCTGAAGAAGGCTGGCAACAAAGATCACCATGAATTCTGCAGGCGTCCCTACTAACCTGAAGACTCTCACCACAGCCTCCAGCCAAACCTCAGCCGCCTGCGGGTCTATCTCTCCCCGGAACCTGGGTGGCCTCTGGTGCTGAAACTCGTGCAGCGCACTCAAGTGGCGTGCATCGCCTACTGCTGGGGATGGTGGCATCGATGGCCCAACGTATGGTAGTACCGCTGGTGCCTCCGCTGGTGCCTCAACTGCAGGAGGGCCCTGTACCGAAGCCTCGTCGCTCGGCAGGCTATCAGTATTCACATCCCTCTGGGATGTAGCTGGTCGTCCGAGAAAAGGCATCCTGAAAGAAACAATGTAACACGGTCAAACAATTATACCTGGTGAGCTGACCTGGTTTGAGCAGTTTTAAGGGAAAACCTTTGAAAACACACACGCAATCAGTGTTTTCGTGTAAAAAGTCGGAATTCAGTTGTCAGGGTCCTGGTGTATGGATACGTCGGCCACCCGCACCATCACTAGACTCCATGAACTGAAGACCACACTCGGTACCCTTAACACTATTGCTTCATAGAAAGAAAATATCAGAGTTATAAGTTTTGCGGTAGAACCGACTCCTCTGATACCAATTGTGACAACTGGGCCCCGCTGACAGCATAGACACCCCGCCTTAACAAGGTCGTCGGGTCCTGGCCTACTAGGTACCACCAGTTGCCCCCGCAGACACGTGGGGCCCACCCTAGGGTCCACCCACATGCATGAAGGGGTCATCTGACTAATGATAGTCCCCATAGGCCAACACATGTCCTTTCCAGTGTGTTTTGTCCTCACTCACACACACCCTGGGAAACTTCCCAGAAGGTCACCCATCCGGATCACTACTCCAATCCAAGCACGCTTAACTATGGAGTTCTAATCAGACAGGCTTTCGAAAAGGAAGGTGCACCTTGTTGACATGAGTCATATCATTTAGTCATTTAACCCTTTATCATTTCAGGGTGTTACAATCACCCCTCCTTTAGAGCACAACGTCCTCGTTGTGGGCCCTACATATCAACCCAGGTAGTGCACTGCACTTAAGGCTAGGTTCCTCCTCCTCGGATCCTACCTGAAGGGTAGGTACAGATGGCGAAGCTCCTGGATCATCCACCACAGATCCTACCTGAAGGGTAGGTACAGATAGCCTCCACAACGCTCTCGCCCGTCAACCTCCTCTGAGTGTCGTCTCGCCATGAAGCCTACCTCCTGATACTGACTCGTCGTGTAGTCCACCTCTGGGTACCGTCCAGTCCTCGAACACTCGGCCTCCGTCAGCACTGCCCGTCGTCTGCAACCAACACAACGAGGTGCGGGCATAGCCCGTGCAGGGGTGAGTATAACAATACTCAGTAGGGACCCTGAGACCCTCAATGTCTCACTAAAACCAACAAGGATAACCACAAAGAAGATCTCAACAGATAACCTCTACTTAGGTATATGCCCATACATATACATAAGTTATCAAGTAACTCATCTCAAACATGAGTAAAACACAAAGATTATGAAATCAACGGTTAACCACTACCCAGGTATATGCCCATACATATACCTAAGTTATCAAGTGACCCATATCAATCATAAGGTAAACACAAAGGTCAAAAGTCTCAGCTCAAACCAGGATTTTCATTATCGAAACCGTAACTACTGAAGAGATCCGTCTCTAGAGTGTACAGTGGTCCTGTCATGACTCTGAGGTACTGCTCACTAACCTAAGACTGCTGAGGTACTCCTCCTGTCGAGTACCGCGGGTCAGCCACCCAGACACAGTAGTGCTTCCCGCCGAGGTATGTCACCCAAACACAGAAGTGCACACCTCCAAGTAGCCTGCTGAGGTACTCTTCGGACGAGTACCGCGGGTCTGCACTATCACATAGGTAGTGCTCCGTCCTCCATGGGTCTGCACCTCACAAAGTAGTTCTCCATCCACTGGGTTAGTCGACTCACTCCAAGTTGAGTCGGTCAAGCAGTCGTCAGGTCTCAGTCGGCTACACGATCTCTGTACTCCGCACGCTCGTCTCCAGGAGGGTCCGCTCCACGAGTTACAGGTCGATACTCCAAGTATCTCAAAGTCCCAAGAAGAAGAATCTCAAAGGACCGCCTCGTCATAGGAGTCTCAACGAAACAGACGGCGCGTCAATCGGACGCCCGGTCTGTGAGTTATTAGCCTTTTCGTCCCAGGGGCCCGGTTGGTTTCGTGTGCGAACCAATCCGGCCGTATCTCAACTATACCTCGAACTCTCATAGGGTATACTCATAGGGACCGTTTCTCAATGTGATCCTCATCGCCGCTGACGGTTCGTCAAACGGGCGTCTGGTCTGAAAGATAACAGCTTTTCCGTTCCAAGGGCCCGGTTGGATTTCGGGTACAATCCAACCCGGCCACTATCCAACAGCAACCAAAACTCAGGCGAAGTATGCCAAAAGTTCCGTATCATCAAGAGGAATTCAATGAGACAGATGGCGCGTCAATCGGACCCCCGGTCTGTGAGTTATTGGCTTTTTTCGTTCCAGGGGCCCGGTTGGTTTCGTGAGTGAACCAACCCGGCCGCACTCCGGCGGCATCCAAACCTCGAGCGGAGTAAGCCAAAATATCCGTCTCACTTAGAGGAATCCATCAAAGTCGACGGCACATCAATCGGACATCCGGAGCTCAAGATATAAGTGTTTCCGCTGTGAGGGCCCGATTGGTTTCATGTACGAACCAACCCGGTCAAACTCAAAGTGATCCTAAACCTTGAGTGCGATATACCGAAACGACCGTTTCATTCCAAGGATCACTATGCAACTTACGGTGCATCGATTGGAGGTCTGTATCACAAGTTATGGGCAAAAGACCGAAGACGGTCCGAAAATGGGGGTTTCGGGCCCGAACCGACCCGGCCCGAGACCCCCCGGTCGGCCCGAACCGGACCGACCCGCCCCAGTTCCGGGCGGCCCAGCGCGGCCCGGCCCCGGTTCCGGGCGGCCCGGCGCTGCGCCGCCCCAGTTCCGGGTGGCCCGGCGCGGCCCCGCCCGGCCGGGCGGAGCGGGGCCGGGCTGACCGGGGGGTCTCGGGCCGGGTCGGTCCGGGCCCGAAACCCCCGTTTTCAGACCGTCTTTGGTCTTTTGCCCATAACATGGGATACAGACCTCTGATCGATGCACCGTTAGTTGCATAGAGATTATTGGAACGAAACAGTCGTTTCGGTATATCGCACTCAAGGTTTCGAGTCACTTTGAGTTCAGCCGGGTTGGTTCGTACACGAAACCAACCGGGCCCTCGCAGCGGAAATGCTTATATCTTGATCTCCGGACGTCCGATTGACGTGTCGTCGACTTTGATGGATTCCTCTAAGTGAGAAGGATCTTTTGGCTTACACCGCTCGAGGTTTTGATGTCGTCGGAGTGCGGTCGGGTTGGTTCACTCACGAAACCAACCGAGTCCCTAGAACGAAAAAAGCCAATAACTCACAGACCGGGCGTCCGATTGACGTGCCGTCTATCTCATTGAATTCCTCTTGATGAGATGGAACTTTTGGCATACTTATCCCGAGTTTTGGTTGTTGTTGGGTAGTGGCCGGGATGGATTGTACCTGAAATCCAATTGGGCCCTTGGAACGGAAAAGCTGTTATCTTTCAGACCAGACGTCCGTTTGACGAACCGTCAGCGGCGATGGTGATAACGTTGAGAAAAGGTCCCTATGAGTATACCCTATGAGATTTCGTGGTATATTTGAGATACGGCCGGATTGGTTCGCACACGAAACCAACAGGGCCCCTGGGACGAAAAGGCTAATAACTCACAGACCGGGCGTCTGATTGATGCGTCGTCTGTTGCACTGAGACCCCTATGAAGAGGCGGTCCTTTGAGATACTTCTTCGTGGGACCTTGAGATACTTCGAGTATCAAACTGTAGCTCGTGTAGAGGACCCTCCCGGAGACGAGCGTGCGGAGTACGGAGACCGTGTAGCCGACTGAGACCTGGCGACTGCTTGACCGACTCGACTTGGAGTGAGTCGACTAGACCAGTGGACGGAGCACTAAATTGTGAGGTGCAGACTCATGGTGGACGGAGCACTACCTGTGTGACAGTGCAGACTCACGGTACTCGTCCAGAGAGTACCTCAGCAGGCTACTAGGGGTTGTTCACTACTGTGTTTGGGTGACATACCTCGGCGGGAAGCACTATTGTGTCTGGGTGGCTGACCCGCGGTACTCGACAGGAGGAGTACCTCAGCAGTCTTAGGTTAGTGAGCAATACCTCGGAGTCGTGACAGGACAACTGTACACTCTAGAGACGAATCTCTTCAGCAGTTATGGTTTCGATAATGAAAATCCTACTTTGAGCTGAGACTTTTGACCTTTGTGTTTACCTCATGATTGAGATGGGTCACTTGATAACTTAGGTATATGTATGGGCATATACCTGGGTAGTGGTTATCCGTTGATTTCATAATCTTTGTGTTTTCCTCATGTTTGAGATGAGTTACTTGATAACTTAGTTATATGTATGGGCATATACCTAAGTAGAGGTTATCTGTTGAGATCTTCTTTGTGGTAATCCTTGTTGGTTTTAGTGAGACCTTGAGGGTCTTGGGGTCCCTACTGAGTATCGTTATACTCACCCCTGCACGGGTTATGCCCACACCTCATTGTGTTGGTTGCAGACAACGGGCAGTGCTGACGGAGGCCGAGTGTTCGAGGACTGGACGGTACCCGGAGGTGGACTACACGACGAGTCAGTATCCGGAGGTGGAATTCACAGCGAGACGACACTTGGAGGAGGTTGACGGGCAAGAGCGTTGTGGAGGCTATCTGTACCTACCCTTTAGGTAGGATCCATGGTGTACGATCCAAGAGCTGCACCATCTATACCTACCCTTCAGGTAGGATCCGAGGAGGAGGAACCCAGCCTTAAGTGCGGTGCACTACCTGGGTTGAGATGTAGGGCCCACCACAAGGATGTTGTGCTCTAAAGGAGGGGTGATTGTAACACCCTGAAATGATAAAGGTTTAAATGACTAAATGATATGACTCATGTCAACAAGGTGCACCTTCCTTTTCGGGAGCCTGTCTGATTAGAACTCCACCGTTAAGCGTTCTTGGCTTGGATTAGTGATCAGGATGGGTGACCTTCTGGGAAGTTTCTCAGGGTGTGTGTGAGTGAGGACAAAACACACTGGAAAAAACATGTGTTGGCATGTGGGGACTATCATTAGTTAGATGACCCGTTCAGGCATGTGGGTGGACCCTAGGGTGGGACCCACATGTCTGCTGGGGCAACTGGTGGTACCTAGTAGGCCAGGACCCAATGGCCTTGTTAAGGCGGGGTGTCTATGCTGTCAGTGGGGCCCAGTTGTCACATTCATAATAACCAACTAAAAAGTAGACTTGTATCATATAAAAAATATGACATTGTAATATCTTGTATCTAAAAAAATGAAAAATATATACAAATGGTAGAAGGAAAGACATGTTATAAAAATGAATCCAAAACATCCAAAAACTATCCAAACATCCAAAGCAATACCCAGGTATTTCACTACTAAGATCCATCCTAAAGCAAGAAAGAAATTAAAATGTCCAAGGTGTGATGTATCCCCTTGCCTATTAGTCCAGGACCTGACGACCTTGTTAAGGCGGGGTGTCTATGCTTTTAGCGGGGCCCAGTTGTCAGATTCATAATAACCAACTAAAAAGTAGACTTGTATCATATAAAAAATATGACTTTATAATATCTTATATCTAAAAAAATGGAAAATATTTACAAATGGTAGAAGGAAATACATGTTATAAAAATGAATCCAAAACATCCAAAAACTATCCAAGCTTCCAAAGCAATACCCTGATATTTCTCTACTAATCTCCATTCTAAAGCAAGCAAGAAATTAAGATGTCCAAGGTGGTATGTATCCCCTTGTCCGTACATTAGATCATATAATCTTATCGAGTACCAATGGAATACCAGATAGTGTGTGAGATAAATCATAGTAATCCACTCCCAATTATGTTTATACAATCCAGTGTTTTAATATAAAGTGATAGTGTCCCTTATACCATTTGGGGTTGGCCAACTCATAGTAGTTTCTCATGTAGTCTAAAAGTTAATGGGTCATAGTGGAATCTAAGTGGAATCTCTAAGGTATTATATTATGAATAAATCTAACTAAGTCCAAGGATATATTACAAGGTAAGCATGATCTTAGAGTGACTCGACCCAATAGGGTGAATCCATGGTGCTATGTGTCTAAAGACATCAAACTTGATCCATGGAGTGTATCTGAGGGAACATAATAATCTAAAAATATGAACAGATCCTAAAACATAATGTAGGGAATCCAATAGTAGATAAGGACCAAGTTCCAGGGTGGGAATCTCCCTTGGAAACTGGCTCCTTGAGTTGGAATGGAATCCTATGAGTTCTCAAGTCATTCCTTCTGGAATTTAAGGTAGACTCAATTCTGATCATTCTTATAAAGATAAAAAGGTCCATAAATAATATAATCATTATAATTATTCCATTTATACCATAGATAATCATATTCACTTTAATACTCATGCCTTTTAATAATATAACTGGTTCATTCCATTACCTTTCATTAATTTGACAGGGTATAACAAGGACATGAAACCATTTATTACTTTAATTCCATATTCAATTATCAAGTTCATTCCACTACCTTCATTAATCATGACAAGGTAGGATAAGGAAATTAAAACACAATAAATCAATTATAATTAACTAGTCTAAGTGATATATGTAAATATAAATTCCATTAATCATTTAAAAGGTTCATTATCTAATTGGAATAATTACCTTATAAGGTTCAAGTTATAACATTACTTATTCTTTCCATTTAACAATTAAAGCCACATCTTGGAAAAGAAACTTACCATTTGTAGGTTCAAGTCATAGAACACCAAAATGGTTGCACAGATAGTTATAAAAATGACACTAAATGCATAATAGAAATTTCACCATACTTGGTTTGGGTGAAATAAAAGTTACAACATCCAAAGATGAAGGACATACATATTAAGGGCTCTAAAATATGAGCATACAGATTATAAGAATGGAATATGAATTTAATTTTCAACGCCTAGTGAAACCTATGTTCACACAACAGAAAAAATTTATGAAATGGTGAGAATTTTATAGAAAATTCATAGACCACCTACATTAGACTTTTATCACTCTCCTCTTCTAGTATTGACATTTAGTTTGGCTTATATTTTAGGAAAATGGAAAAATATACAAATGACCTTAAAATAGGGAATGTGAGCCTACATTAAAATAGCATCATCGAGAGAAAGAAAAGTGACTAACTGAGCCTAAGGACTAAAGTAATTGATGAGAGGATACCAATGTGATTATCAAATCTCAAATTGAAATCCAGATTATAAAACAGAATCAAAACCTAGGAATAGGGGATTGGGAGCTCAAAATGTAGGTTAAGATATAATTCTATCTACTTTAATGAATAAATGATGGAAAAGGGTAAGGTCATAATTCATTGAGGTAATTTGGTCATTTTACCAAAAAAAACTAGGGGTCACACAGTTTGGCCACATGATTGGCCAAAATGTGCACCAACCATGTGCACCTTGCTGCCTAAAAAATTAACCCACATAGTTAGGACACATGGTTTGAGAAATAATGCACCAACCATTTTATATATCCATACTAGATATTTTAGACCACCTGAACATGTGTGCATCCTTGGGCGTATGTTTAGGGGAGACCATGCACCCTAATTTTCCCATGAAATTCCTTGAATGATTAGGAGAAACCATGGATTCTTGGTCTCATATTTTCTACTAACCATATTGCCCAGTGGTTTAATCCGCTGGTTGGAGTTCCACGCTCTAAAAAATCCCTATAAACCCCTAAAACATCCATGACATCATTAAGAATCTATAAAAGGTCAGACATTACTAATTAGAATAAAATTTGAAGTATCCATACCTTATATAAATAGAATTCTCTTATAGTCTTCCCTCATAAAGTAACTCATCCCTGAGTTCACCTTCCAAGGGTGGTGAACCACTATTTGAGAATGACTTTTCCCACTGAGCATGTAAGTTGAACTCCCACTCAAAAGTATCTCTTGTACATGGATATGCTACCATAGAAACCATACTAAAAGGATAGACTGGCCTTAGAGATCCTTCATGATCCAGTCAATGATGCATATGGGATACTCCTCAAAATAAGAATCATAATCTAATTAAACATCCTTGTGATCAAAGTATGAGATGGTTAATCTTGGTAATGGTGAAGCTGTGAAACATAGAATACATTGATCATGGAACAGTACCTATGTGGTAGTATAAACTGATAGGATATTGACATGACTGTATTCAAAATCTATAATGGCCTAAATAACAAGGCAACAACTTCTCTTTCCTTTGTATAAATCTATGCCCAAGTCTAGGTGATACCTATAAAAAAACATGATCCCTAACCTCAAACTCTATAGGTCATCGATGGTGATTAGTGTAATATTTCTTTCTATAATATGAAATAAACATACACTTCATAATCAGTTTAACATGATCTAAACTCTCTTGCATTAGATGAGGAAATAGTATTACTTCCTATCCAACCTCTAACCAGTATAGGGGTGAAGAGAACAACCTACCATACAAGGCCACATAAGGAGCCATCTGAATCATCACCTAAAATCTATAATTGTATGAGAACTTGATAATAGGGGTATGCTTGTCCCATGAACTTCCAAAATCAAGGACGCATACCTGATACAAGCCCTCCAAAACAAGTATCATCGGTTCAGACTGGCCATCAATCTAAGGGTGAAAATCCATTCTTAGAAGTACCTATATACCTATATTCTTATATATTCCTTCTAGGATATCAATGTGAAATGTGAATCTCAATCTAAAACGATAGTACATAGGACCCAATGTAGTCATATGATCTCATGGACAGACATTATTACCATATCATCAAATGAGAAAGTCTCCAGGATAGGAAGGGTATGTGCTACATTTTTCAATCAATCCACGACTACCCAAACCATGTCGCTGCCTCAAGGCAACCTGAGTAAATCGACTATAAAATCTATATAAAAATATTTCCATTTCCATTCAAGGATTGGCAATGGTTTTATCAATCCATCATATCAATTGTGCTCTGCCTTCATCTATTGACTGGTAGAACAACTGGTTATGAAACCTGTTATCAGATGTTTCATTTCAGGCCACCAATACTGGTGTCACATATCTCAATACATCATGGATATTCCTAGATGAACTACCCACTTAGATGAGTGATACTCTCACATCAGTTGCTCTCTCATATCTATATGAGCCCATATATGACCACACTTGCATAGTATGTCATCTCCATCAACAAACTAATCCATAGGTGGTTCCTCACCAGAAATACGCTCCCAGAGTACCAAGCCTTCAGGATATGAGCAATTCCTTCCCATTACCCTATCAAGAAGGGAATAGGTAATAGTTTGGGTCATATGAAATTGCCACCTATGACACTCATGAACCTCTATATGTATCTAAAAAATGAGGTCTTTCTATTTCCATTCATCTCTATATTTCTAAGTGGAATGTTCCTAAGTATTCCGACTTAGCACATCCACTACTACATTACCTTTTCCTGGCATTTACAAAAGATCAAATTCAACAGACTGGAGGTTCTTGACACATATTTGTTGTTTGAGATTCAATTACCATTGTGAAAAGATATATCTAAGTCTCTTTTAGTCCATATACACCACAAATTTCTCAACCAAAAGATAGTATTTCCTGAAATAAAAGGAATGGACAAATACTACTATCTCATGGTCATGCATCGGGTAGTAATTCTCATGATTTATCCACTATAAAGACTCGTATATAATGAAAATTTCCTCCTATATCAGCAATATAGCTAGGCTAATGCCTAATGCATCAAATAAAACTATATATAACTCCCCTTCTTAGGGTCAATGGATACACTAGATTCTATGATAATATAACACAATAAGTGGAATTTGTTAATCTATGAGTGGAAACTGTCAAAAATGGAATAAATATAATGCTCTCTCAGTGTATTAAAAATGATATCAATATGTTTAGAATGGTTTCTACAAGTGTGTGAATGCATTAATATGTTCTCCAAAAAGACTATAACAAAGGAATCCTGATAGTGGTGGAAACCCCTATTCACCCAATCCTAGAAAACTGAAGGTGCATTAGTAAAATCAAAAAGCATAATTAGATAATCATATAAATCATATCAACTATAGAATTCCATATGTGGTATATCGAAAGTCCAAAATCACACCATATGGTAGCCCTATCTCAGGTTGATCTTCAAGAATACCATAGAACCTCAGAGCTCATCGAAAAGATCATTTATTCAAGGTAATGGATAATAATAATGAATTGCATGTGGGATCAACAATCGATAATACATTCATAAATTAAGGGTCTCATCCTCCTTATAAAATATTATGGGTGAACCGCAATAAGAAGTACTAGGTTGGATAAAACCTTTAGTCTCTAGATCTCCCAATTTTCTCCTAAGCTATGGGAGCTCATTAGGTGTCATCCTGTATAGAGGAATTGACACTGGAGATACTCCTCGAATGAGCTCAATCATAAACTCTACTCTCTCTCAGATGGTAATCCAGAAAAATATTCTAGAAAAACATTCCCAAAATGATCTAGCACTGGAGGAAAGTCTGTAAGATGTATTCCCTGATCCTCCTTGAAAAGACTAGAAATTGGGGTAGTCACTCTACCTAGCCCGTGATGCCCTATTCTAGATCTACTAGCATGGAAATCCCACTCTCCATTTTATAGATAACTATTTCCCTTTAATGATGTAAATGGCACCAAGAAATGATAGTAGTCCATATAGGCATGGTATAGAACCAACCAATAATTTATGAGGATGGCATCGAAACCTTTCATCTCATGTAAAAAGAGGTCCCACAAGAATGGATAACAACCTACCCCAAGGGGTAGTCCCTACATTGAATTATCTCATCAAACTATACACCCAAAAATGTGTCTAGGGTCATCATACCACAAAAGCACTAAATCTCCAAGATGGTACTTTCCACAACCAATAGAGTTATAAAGAAGTGATAAGCACCTAAATTGAATAAATTTGATACTATATTGAAGGATACTAGAATAGTACCTCATAATATAGATGGTTTGGTACAATGATCCTCGAGTATCAGTTGTAAGGCATGTATCTAGCATGATCCATGACCGTGTGCTATAGTTGGACTACCCTGAGCAGGTCTGCTCTACTTGAATTGATAATCAGAAGTCTCACTACCATGTCCATGACCTCCTCTTTAGCTTGACCTACCATTACTACTCTAACTCTCCACCTAACACGACACAACTGATCCTGCCCCTCAAGGCGGAGGAGGGGAAGATCCTCTTCCAATGGAAGAAATTGTAAATTTTTTACAGTACCTCCAAAGATATCCCATACGGCCTCAAGAACAGTACCCAAGAGGTTATCTATCACACTGAGGCTTTATATTGTTGTGTTGTCCACACTTATGGAATCTAATAGAGAATCCAGTGTGGATATTCGGGACACTACTACACTGACAAGAAACCCCGAGGCTATGCTTCCTACTTTCAAAAGAACCACTACCCTACCTCAGTACTGAACCTATATGCCCAGTAATATTTTATTCTCTTAGGTTTCACTTAGTGAAAAGATCCTAAATAATTACCATAGAAAATGTAGCTAGGTGAAATCAATTCACCTACAAGTATATGTCATACTTGATCCCATCCTCGAAACAACTCGCTCATGACAGATCATCACCAACTAGAAGCGGTGAAAATCATTGTAACTCAGTTAAATGCAATAAATATTTCCTAACAGACATAGAGCCATGTTCCCGTTTCATGAACTCTTGGGATCAGTTAGATATCAGCTTTTAAGATAAAAATTAATCATAAAATCCAATCTAGAAGTCCTCTCATACCATTTCATGTTGTAGAACAGCCTGAGTAATCACATCACACTAGCGTATGGTAGAATCACATACCATGTAGGTGGAAATCTTTACCCTCCTCTTTGAAGAAATATCCAATTGCTCAATGATATAAATAGTGGACACTATCCATGGAAAATATGCTTGTGGAACACCATCCTATGAAACAATGGGAGGATTTTTATATTGGAACTCATCAGTCAGATCATCCATAGTATGTGTCGGTCATGAAGCACCATTCATAAACTGCATCATATATAGAAACCCCTCAAAAAATCAAGAATCATTTCCCCATTCTAGGATAGTATTTGGTGCCTCAAGTGGAACTGTTGGAAGTATCACTGGTGTTTCCGGGCCACCACTAGTGGAGCATTGTCATCGCCACCCTTCCGGTATATGAATGGAGGTATTCATGGGGGAATATCTCTATAAATGCTAATAACACACCAAAAAAAATTTGAGAGTAGATAAAAACACTAGAGGAATAAAGATATAAGAATAAGCTCCCATTTCCCAAGATATTACCCCAACTACCCGCTTAGAATTCCAAGGTAATGGTAAGTGTTCAAATTTTATTTACAAAGGTTCCAGTAAGTGAAGGATTAATTACACATTCACTCTTTATTTACTAGAAATAATATCATTTAATAATTCAAGATTTACATTTTATTATTTTATTTACTTTTACATATAAAACAAGGTTCGATTAACTAGATCATCATTCCCAACTAATAAATTCCCATACACCTAATAACTAAAAGTGACACCCATTTAATTTCTAATTAACCATCGTACATTTAGTCTCAGAATTTAATGGTAAAATACGATCGATTAATTCAGTTAATTATCCCTTTAAAATTCAAAATAGACCATACACATCATAAATTGAAATTGTTAGTCACTTACTCACTACCAAAGATCATAACAATTAACCATAGGTACATAGTTGGCATGGATTGAAACCAACATTTTAATATTTTTTCATCAATATATATAAGAAAATACAATTTAGATTGATGTTGGAACTTTAAATAATCATTCCAAATACCCTATATAATATTTTAGCATCACATTCATATATAAAAACTATGGATGACTAAATAATCATAGGTAACACAAGCAATGTTTGTAGAGAAATGCACCAGTATTGCATGGAATACACATGGAATGTGAATTATAAGCGCCTATAATAATGAATGTAACAATTATACATTCTATACCAGGATAACGTAAATATATATAAATTATATAAAATATCAAAATTCATGTGCTTAACCCAATGATGAAAGGATATCAATTGTAATAAGAGAAATACAGAACAACATTTTCCCATTCCCAAGAAACTTGGTATTTACCCCAAATATAGGTCAATTACACCCAGTCATGGCTTATAACAAAGATATAATGTTTTAGAAATATCCTATCTATATTTCCCAAACAATAAAGAAAATTAAAAGAAAAATGGATATGATACCACATTGTGACATCCCAACCAAGAAGCCACTAAACGGGTTCCCCGGGATAGTGGGCCACATTGCCTCAAGTGCACCTCCACATACGCCAGAGGCTAATAACTAGCAATGGGGCCTAGGGTGTGTACATGGGGAGACTATTCCATCATGTCATAGTGGATCATGGTGGATATAATAATAATAAATGGATAAAAATAGCAGTAACATAATAATGAGTAAAAAAACTAGTTGTGGAAGATAAGCATAAACATCCAACAATAATAACCAACTAAAATGTTATAATTTATCATATATAAAAGATGATGATGTAATTTAATATCTCTAAAAAACTATAAAACATGTATACATGGTAGTATGAAATACATTCTATAAAAAAGAATCAAAATAATCCAAAAAATATCTATGCATCTTGAGCCTTGGCCTAGTTATTTGCTACCAATCCCAATCCTAAAACAAGTAAGCAAGTCAGGCATCCAAGGAAGGATACTTCCCCTTGTCCATACCTATGATCATATAATCTACTCAGGTGCCAATGGAGGCCCAAATAGTTTGTGAGATAAATCAATAGGCCACCTCCAACGAAGTCTATAAAATCCAGTCTGTGGGTATAACTGATAGTGTGTAGGTATATATATAAATGTAATGAAATGCCAATAAATAACTCATACCTTCTTCAGCTTTAACTGGTACTATCTTTAAACATGATATAATTTAATTAATTAATTTAATTTTAGTTTATATAGATAAATCATGTGAAAGAATCAAAATCACTAAAATAGATCATAATAATAATAAAGTAGGATCCAAGGTGAAACCAAGGAATCCTTGACCAAAGGGTTTAGCCAACTCATAGTAGTAACTCATGAGGTATGGTAGTAAATGGGTTTGATTGTAATCCAAGTGGAATCACCCATAGTATTCCACTATGAATAGTTATGACCAAGTCCATGGCTCTCATCCAAGGTAAGCATGGGCTAAGAATGATTGGGCCCAATGGGGTGAATCTATGGCACCATGTTTCCAAAGGAATCAAGATACAGCCAAAAAGTGTATCTGGGGAACCTTATAATCAAGAAATATGAAGGGATATTATGGAATCATTTCAAGAATCCACTAGTATACAATTATCATGTTCCAATTTGGGTATCTCTCTGGGATTCTAGCTCCATGAATCAGAATGTAGTCCTCTGAGTGCATGAGGAATTCCCTCAGGAATTTAAGGCTAGTTCAAGTTTGACCATTCCTATAAAGATAAAAAGGTCCATATACAATATGAACCATATAATAATTTCATTTATATCATATGTAATAATATTCCATGTCATACTCATACCTTTTAATAAGAAAATTGGTTTATTCCATTACCTTTCATTAATGTGAATAGGTATAATAAGGATATGAAACCATTTATTACTTTAATTCCATATTCAATTATTAGGTTCATTCCTTTACCTTTCATTAATCATGACAAGGAGGGATAAGGACATGCAACTATAATAAATCAATTATAATTAACTAGGAAAATTTATATCTATAAATATACTTTCTATTTAACAATTTAATGGTTCATTAATTAATTGGAATACCTCCCTTATAATGTTTAAGTGATAACCATACTTTTGATATCCATTTAAAAATGTAAACATCATTTTTAAAAAGGAACTCACCATTAATAGGTTCAAGTCATATCACACTATAACGGTGGTGAAAATTATCATAACAAGCCAACTAAAGGAATAATAGAAAGAACACCCTACATTAGGTGGACAACATTGATGTTATAATATCCAGTAATAAAGTACATGTATAGAAAGGGATCTATAATAAGAGCATAATAATTATAATCATGGGAAACGAATTTAATTTGAAATGCTCGGTGAAATTGGAATGCACACAATGGAAATATTTTATTAAATGGTGATACATTTAGGTAAAAGTTATAGACCACCTAACTTAGTCATGTAGCACTCTCCTCATCCATTATCAGCATTTATTTTGTCTAAGATTGAATGAAAATAGAAGAACAAATGAATTCCCTAAAAATAGGGAATATGAGCCTACATGAAAATAGCATCTTCGAGATAAAGACAAATTACAAACTAATATTAAGGACTAAAGAACTAACTAAAGGATTATAATGTGGTGATTGGATCTCGAATCAGGGTTTAGATGATGAAATAGGATAAATTCCTAGGAAGAGGGGCTTCTGAGTTCAAAATGGAGGAAAAGATATCCTCCTATATTCTGGAGTTATGAAAGGAGGAAGAGGGGTAATGTTATAAATCATTGAGGAAATTTTGGTCATTTTACCCAAAAACTAGGGGTCACACTTTTTTTCCACATGATTGGCTAAATTGTGTACCATCTGTGTGCACCTAACTACCTTAAAAGATAACCCACGTGGTTATTATTTACAACATGATAAACCGTGGACAAACTTTGATATATGGATCTATAGAATATTTGAAACAACCGACATGAAGTGTGGCCACAGGTGCATGATTAGGGTAGACCATGGGCCCTTATTTTCCGATTGGAAATTCCCCATATGGTTTAGAGAAATCATGTGGGCTGGGTCACAAGGTTTCTACTAAAGGTTTGGCTCAGTGGTTTCATTCACTGATCAAGGTTCCATGCTCCAAAAAAATCTAGGAAACCCCTATAAACTTTTATGATATCATTAGGTATACATAAAAATACCAAGATAAATAATTAGGGAAAATTTTAAAGGATACTTGTCTAATAAAAAAACACAATTATTACAGTAAATCACAAATCAAACATCCTACTAAGAGTTTCTATCAATTTCTAAAAAAGAACTATTATGCATTTATATCTATGGTGAGATCCACAAAACCCATTGTTGCATGATCCTCGATCTGATCTAATCCGACGTCATCTTCCAATGATCCTCTAATAGATACTCTTCAGTGATTCCTCTTAATCCATAGATTATGTGGATAACTCTAGGGTTGAGGAATAACTATGTTTAAATAGGGAAATAATATTACTTTAGAAAATAAAATAAATTAAATCAATTACTTTTCTTATTTTATTAATTTTTTCCCACAAAAAAAAATCAAAAATTATTGATGTCTACAATGGTTGTGTCATGCTTAGGGTAAAACCCATGTTTTGAACTTAATAGATCCCTCATATTTATAATTTGGGACCATATTTGGGAGTTATTTCACTTTTTTAGGAAAATTTTACACGTGTAATATTAATTTATTTAATATATTTCAAAAATTAATTTCAAACACACTAAACCCGAAAATATTATGTTCTCTCTATGCTTGGATCTGAAAAAAAATCCATATAACATCCAAAGGAAATACATAGAAAACAATTAAAGACATTACATTTATAATATTAAACTTTAAGTCCTAGAAACTCCCATAATAAATAAATCTTAAAATAAAATGTACAGGAAAGTGTCACAATTCTCCCAACAATGCTAACTTCTACCCCTAGAAAGTCCACTAGGAACTTTAGAATAAAACATGTTAATCCAAAAATACCTAACCAAAACATACCACTCCCAAATCTCATGGATACTACAAACATGATACTAAATCACATAGACTAATGGGATCATACTACCATAGAGCATCGTATTCTAATAATCCATAAAATGAATAAGTTTATCCACAATTATAGTGTAGGGGTCTATCTACAAATATTCCAACTTTATGACATGAGATGGGTTTTGATGGTGGTTCTTAAACTGGGATACGTGGAAGACATCTTCGATTGATTTCAACCTCAAAACAAATTCTAACTAATAGGGTTCCTTCCCAATATGATATAAAATCTAAAATGGTCAAATATTACAAGTCACTAGCTTCCTTAGATATCCCAAGTTATGATGCCCTATTTAAGCAGATATTTATAGGAATGCCTAATAACCAACCTCAAACACTAGTGGGTGATAAAGACAATAGAAATATGATTTCAAGATTCTCTAAGCTATCACAACTCTCTTTCATATTAATTTCACATTCTCTATAATCTCTTAGATGATACTCAATCCCAATAAAAAAATATCTCCCAAATCATCCCAACATGATGGGGACCGACATGGATTCCCAAATAATTTGTCAAAGGGGTCATCTTGATCAAGTCATGTTAACTATTATTTTATGAAAACTCAACCAATGAAATAGTCCATTCCAATAAACATTGAATTCAATAATCCATGAATAAAGAATATCCTCAAAAGTCTTGGTGGCCCACTCATTATGACCATCCATCTATGGGTGATATGTAGTTCTCAACTTCAACTCATTACCCATGGATTATAGAAGACTCTTTTAAACCCATGAAGTAAAATGGGTGTCCTGGTGAAAAACTATCATTTAAGGAACATGATGAAGCCTAACGATATCACATATACAGGTGATCAAGATCCTCTACCTTCGTCATCTCCCTAATGGGAATAAAGTAGGTTGAATTAGTAAAATGATTTATAATCACCCAAATAGAATATTTACCACTAGGAGAGTGAGGTAGACTAATCACAAAGTCCATGGAGATATCATCTCACTTCCATACTAGGATTGGAATATGATGAAGCAACTCATCTGACCTTTAATACTCTGCTTTGATCCTTTGATAGTAAAAACGTTAGGATAAAAAATCTACAACCAGTTACCTCATCTCAGGCAAAAAAAACCAACTCATTAGGTATAAAATATATTTATATCCCCTAGGTGAACTATCTAACTAGGTTAATGTTCCATGTGCATTACCACTTGACTCAAGGTAAAATTAACAACCAACCACCTCCTTATGAATAGGGTATCATTAGGATACTAAGACTAATCACCTAGAGTGTCCCCACCATTTAGGACTCTACTAATATACTAGCAGTTAAGGTCATGTGTTTTTTAACCATTAAATTCATTAATAAGAGAGGGAATGACCTAAAAACTGGTCTTGGAAAATCACTCTCCATCCTCTAAAATATCCAGGATCATATCAGGAAGAAAACCATTAAAATATACCCATCCAGTGATTCTTTCACTACCTATATCATTAATTTTATACTCAAGGAATCATAAACCATATTTCCCTTCATAGGGGTATAAAATATATCAAAATAAAATGATCAAAGATACTCCACCAAAAATCTTTTCTTATGGTTCATGTCACTCTATGTAAGATATACTTTAGGATCTTATGACCAATTTAAACCATAAACAATTCCTAGAAGAGATAATGGAACCAATTTAAAACACAAGTTTCAGAGATGAAAAACAAGTTTTTGGGTGGGGTAATTCCTCTCATGTAGGTGAAGATGATAAGATCCATATTCCACCACATGATCATCCTAAATTTACACACACCCCAACACCACACCTAAGGTATCATAGTGCACTGCATATTCCTTCTTAGGCTTGGTAATAATAAAAACTATAGATGTTGTTAAAAGAACATGCACATCCTTAGAAGAACATTAGAAATTCTCACCCAATTAAAACTTCACCCATATTAAATTAAATATATCAAGGTAGAAGATATGTATAATATGTCTCAAAAAAAGTACCAAAAATATCCAACCGATCCTAAAAAGCTCCAAATAATGAGACCCTTCTTGGATTGTTTCCAATACATAACCACTTGGATCATCTCAAGATCCATGGAAATCCATTTATAATAAATAACATTGCCAAAAAAAATTACCTTTCATATCCAAAACTAAAATTTGGACATATTTTCATACAGGTGATACTCTTTTAATATTCCCAAAAACAACTCTCATATAGTCTCTATGGTCCTCTTCTATCTTAGAGTACACCATGATGTAATCAAAAAAAATAACTATGAAGGATTAAAAAAATTTATAAAATAACTAGTTCACTAATTCCATAAAGACTTGATGAGAATTTGTAAGTCTATATAACATAATAAGATACTCAAAATGCCCATACCAGATCCTAAAGGTTGTCATAAGAATATCCTTTTTCTTGACCCACAAATAATGGTAACCTAACCTATTGTCTATTTTTATAAACCATCAGGCTCCCTTAAGTTGATCAAGAAGATAATCAATTTTATGATATTGGTATTTATTATCAATGATCACCTAATTCAACTTATGATAGTATATGATGTGTTAGACACTCACATGTCCCTTATTTATAAATAGCATTAGAGACACCCATGGTGACATGATAAGATGAATAAACCCCTTCATTTCAAGGTCCTATAATTAAATATTTAACTCCTTCAGCTCAGTTGGATCCATCCAATATAATGGAAAAGAGATAGGGCTCATCATGATGAGTACATTGATAGTGAAGTCGACCTATCACTAGTGCAAAAAAACCCCAAAAAAATCATCAAGAAAAACCTTGGGGTACTAGTACACAACCTCTATAAGATGAATATTTGAAGCCTAATCCACATCAATAAAGAAAACCCTAGATGGCCTCAATGAAATTAATCCTATATCTTGAAAAAATGGTCTTTCCCTCCTTGACCTCAGATCCCACTAACCTTGGAAGAAGTTATTTCTCACCTCACCAGATATAAACAGGACCCTCTGATGGTAATAGTATTTATTATTATTGAAATGGATCATCCATTTTATATTTATGATGATATCAAAATATTCTAATTCCAACACACGGAACTCCCACACTATTTCCATGTCCGCGATCAAAAAACAACACTCTAATAAATTGAAACATTTCTCCTTATTCCTTTCCAGTGGGATATGTAGATATATCCCAAATGGAATAAACTCTTCTCGTATACCAAAATCATTAAGAAACCTTAAATGTATAAACAAATGGTAAGCACTTAGATAAAATAAGTATAAGTCCATAGAATAAGAACTAAACACCATAAATTTATAGGTGGATATAAATACCTAAAATTTTATGATATATTTATCTCTAAATAAATTGGTTATAAATAAAAATAAAATCATTTCATGGTCAAAAAATATATGTTTTCTGAAAATGAGTTTTTATGCATGCAATCTATTTGTTTATCATAATAAATTAAATTAATCACTATTGATTAATAATTTTAATGAAATTTATATATTATATATTCAATAAAAATTATTCATAGTCATATAATATTACTTACTAAGAATGAAATAATGATAAATCTATTTTTATACATAAAATGCATTTTTATAAAAATGGTTTTTGTCACGTTTTTCACGTATATTTTAAAATTAATTTATGCCACTTATAGAAATTGAATTTTATAAAATGAATTAAATATTTTTAATTATCATACCCAAATTTTTTAATGATTATACTTTCACTTCTGGTCATAATTAATAGTAAATATAGTAACAATTTTTTACCATGGTTTAGGTTAAAACAGGTTTACTGGGGGTTAAAAAACGAAATAAGGCTAAAAATTACACATAAAATTATCTAAATATTATTTGTTGATGATATTTAGACCATTTATTACCTTACCTTATAATTATGGGAAAATTTTTTCCACCTTCATAATAAATTGACTTTATAATATTTAAATATTTAACGTAATTCCATGTGTGTCCCTCCCCTCACTTATAATAGGGAACATACTCTCCTCTATTATTTAGAAAATTTTATCCCTATATCTCCACTAATACCTACACAAAAAAATTACAAAAAAATTTCCCTTAATTCTAGACCTCATGGTATTACCCAAATACCATCCTAATTGGGATTAATGTTTAAGCCAAAGGAGGTCTCTCAAGGAATAGGTAATCATCTTATCTGACCCTTTTAATGTTTATTTATTTTTCTACGTCCTATAAATATATTTTATCCATCCTAAAATAATTAATATACTATTATCAATATACTAATATTTTTTTATTATTATGGTAAAACCATTTTCTGTCTCCATATTTTCCATTGGAAAATGATAACGTCGCTTTTTCATACATGTGCATTACCACATCCACAAAACGATGTGATTTGTTTTTTATTTCCAATTTAAATGGATGTTCATAAGGATATATTTAATGAATATATATGATATTTATGATATAATAATTATTTTATAATGTTATTTTTATTATTCACCTTTATTTTGTTCCATCTATCGAAAAGTGAAAACATCACTTGTGTGTGTATATGGACAGTCATCTCCAAGATGTGATTTAATTATTTTTCTATCACATATTTATATGAATAGTAATAAAAGTGTATATAATGATTATATATGATACTTATTTAATTATTAATATTATGGATATGATTAAACCCTAACCAAGGTGGAATGACTAGAACCATTAAACTGAAACATGCATGGAAAAGGGGCCAATTTTCACTGAATGATCATTTTAATAAAGAAATTGTTAATAAAAATATAACAGGAAATTATAAAATAAGGATAAACAGTAATTTATATTTTAATAAGTTTATTTAATATATTTATATATATATATATATAATAAATATACACTTATTATACCATATATTTGAAATCATATAAAGTAATACGAGACTTAAGATAAGGGTTTATGTTACAATCTTATTTCTATTTAGGACTGTCTATGCTAAATTTATATTGAGTGAATTTATATGGATATTATTTTTAAAACCATGTATATTTTATTAACCTCTGGATATTCAAAAAAACTTAAAATAACATTACCATTTTCCTCTATTTGGTAGTTAAAATTAGCGAGAAATCATTTTTAAGAAAGAAAACCATATTTCCACTTTGGCTGATGAACATTTTCTTCCATGTCTATATTCTTTAAAATGGTTTAAAAATTTTATTTTATATGATCCAATGATTGTTTAAATTAAATTATTACTATATTTGTATTTATTTTCAAATCATTAAAAAGTAATCTTAAAATGTTTTTCAAACTTTTTATTTATTAATTTTTACAAAAAAGTGTGAAAGGAATCTTTGTTTTAATGTCTGCCACACAAACGGATTTTACCATCATCATGAATATTATTTTATTTGAAGGTTACCTTGTATTTTTTCATAGTTATTTTCAAATAAAATATTTTTCTCAATATCCTATTAATGTTTAGTTTTTAAAGATAGCGAAAGAAATGGTATTTTACCTATTATTGAATAAAAGTTCAAATTATATTCTAAAGGTATTTTTCATATTTATCAATATAATTTAAGTATTTTTATGATTCAATAAGGAAATAATCATAAGATACCATACAGTTTCAATATCTTGAAGGATTATGTTGATTTAAGTATGATGTTATGAAACGTATTTCATTCCCATTGGTTAATTATGTTATGAGGAAATCATTATGAAAGTCATTTCTATCCCATGGGGTATGATATGATGAAATGATGGTATTTTTATGAAATCTGTTTATTTTCTATAGGTTTTGATATGATGAATTTATGATTTTTTTATTATATCAATGTAAATATATGTATGGTTTTCATTTTTTGATGGGTGGGACAAAAATATATAGTCTTCCATTTCATTAGATAAGGAATGGTATCTCATGAGACAAAATGAACTCAAATGGGGAATGAACCCAGTTCAGTAAGGGACTCTATCCAATATCATAATATTGGGAGTGAGCCTTGAGTAATGAAATGATTAAATGGGGAGTGAGACCAGTCCACTATTATAGTCTTGGTAATTCTCCCAAACTAAAGAAATGATTTCCTATGCTAATACCTATTTCATATGACTATATTGTAGGCTTATGATATGTTCTCATGGCTCATGATTGATTATTTATGACTCAATAATCTTGTAACTTATATATTTTGTTATGAAGGATATTTATTCCAGGAATCATGATTAAAGATCTTTGAGTGGTTGGGTATTACATTTGTAAGTTACGATCATGTTATCATACAGTTATGATAATCTTATACTCACTTATGATCATTGATTAATATCTCATATTTTTACCCTTACTATGAATAGGAAATCACACTTTCTTATGTTTTATTTCCCCATGTTATAAATAAATGTTTTTATTTGGGTATGTCTAATAAGTTTATTGTGTGGAATAATAATATGGGATTCATTGAAGATCTTTAATGAAATAATATGGTAATGTATCTAGTCTCCAAAGAAACTAAATCTTTATGGATTTGGGGAATGTATTATTATTATGATATGTATTGAATATTCATATAAAGTGTTATAAAATTATATATGAAATGATTGGGTCACCACAGTTAGTATTAGAGATTGGTTTAGTTATTTTATGGAGATTAAGATTAGATATATTTATTTAAAAGCTTAGGGATACGTATAATTAAATGATAACATTTTAAAGATGTGGTAATGTATAGATTTTTAGTTTTCCTTGAAAATAAATCCATTCTCGAATACTAGAAAGAGTATATTTTTGTTCAACATATGCATCTAGGGGTAAAAAATATAAATGGGGAAGATTGTGTATTACCTCGATTGTCACTGGTTCATGATTAGTATGCCTATGGTAGCGCAATTATGTGGACACTCCCAAGGGATATGATTTGGTTAATTTACATTTTCTTTTTGAACCATTATAAAGTATTTAAATAGATAGTGACCATGGATAACATAGGTTAATCCTAATGTGTCATATATTAAAAATAATGTTTCAATATTTAAATATCCTATGAAGTATTTCTTATGATTATAAGATTTCTCACCATGATTAAGGTTTCACAAACTATTAATTTTTTATTTTCCTCAATGGATATAACCAAGTGGAATCGTTTAAAAACTGAATGTGGTGAAAAATTTCAATGATTGTCCTCATAAGGAACCAAATGAAATGGGAGTTGAAATGAAAAAGTTTTTGATTATTCATAACCATATATTTTGATATATGATTAACAAACTCAGCTTTTTTGACTTTCCTAACACATATAATAAGATAAAAATAGTGTTTCATGGTTTTTTTAGCTGATAAATAATATGTAGTAAAGGTGATTCTTCTTCTTACATGTCAAGAATGCGAGAGGAAGAACCCTGGGAAATTCCTCAAAGGAATGGGAAGATGTTTTATGTACAGGAAATAAGGGTATATAGCAAGTAATTTTCACATAAAAACGAAGAGTTCTTTAGAGGGGTATAAAGTAGATTCTAAACTACCATTTATATTTCAATGTACTATGTGTGGGGAACTTTTTAATTATCTGATTCAACGCCCAAATTCAAGGGTTAACATCTAGACCACGAAATGACATGTATTGTGTCAATCATCAAAGTGGATCATGATGGTTATGGAACACTTATCTTCTACTACATATTTGGTGATTTTAGGTTAAAGTTTAGAATAATTTTACCTAATAAAATATTTTTACTCTTACTTTGTTATAATTTTATGTGATTTTTAGTATTAATTATCTCTCTCTTTATAGATCCCTTATAAATTAATAGAATAAGGAAATCATATTTTATATTTTTAATAAACCTATTATTATCTCCTGGTGTGGGAATGAGGATGAAATTCCAATGGAGATTAATTTTTTTATATGGGTATTACTACCTATTAATGAGGGATATTTATCTCAAATGGTTGGAAAGAAACTGAACATTAAAGATATTATTATTGTTTAGGAATATAATAATATTTTTCCTGAATATTTTCCTAGTCTTCCCCTAAATCTTGAAGTTGATTTTTCAATAGAACTCATACCTATTGTTACACCTATTTAAAATACTCCATATAGAATTTCACTAATTGAGATACAGGAATTGAAGAAGAAACACTTGGATAATCTTGATAAGCGATTCATTTTACCTAGTGTTTCTCTATCAGGTGAACCTATTTTTTTAATAATAAAGATTGGTAAATGGGTATTTTCAGTGATTATTAATAATTTAAAAAGATCACTATAAAGAACTTGTATCATATACCCCATATTGGTGAATTTTTTATCAAATCTATATAGAACAATACTTTTCCAAGATTTACCATCATTCGGGATATCATCAATTGAGGGTTAAGAAAGAGGATATACACAAGACAACCTTCTATATAAGGTATGGTCATTTTAAAGTTATAGAGATGTCATTTGGATTTACGGATTCCATTTCAATCTTATTGTATCTAATGAATAGATTCTTTATAGATTACCTTGATCAATATGTGGTAGTCTTTGTAGATGGTATTCTTATATATTCAAAGATAATGTGAGAGCATTAAGTTTATTTAAATATTTTATTCAAGATCCTAAATAATGAGAATATGTATGAAAAATTATATAAGTTTGAAATATAGTTACATAAATTTTCATTCGTAGGTAATATAATCTCTAGTGAGAGTATATCAATGGATCATTCATAGAAGGAAGTTAATGAATAATAGAACTAACTGACCACAATGACTGAGATTTATAGTTTTATTGGGTTGGATAGATATTACTAATTCATTGTGAGATATCTCTCACAAAAATATAATCCAACAACTAGTTTTATATAGAAGGGATGTATGTTCCTTTGGATAGATGAAGGAAAATAAAATTTTATGTAACGGAAGGGAAGGATGGTCAATGCACTTGTTCTCACAAAATCATATAGCAGATAAGAGTTTTTGATTTACAATGATCCATTAAAGAATATATTAGTATATTTCCTAAAGCATAATGATATGGTGATTGATTATTCTTTACATAGATAGTGGATAATCCCAGATTCATTGAGAAGATGCGCCCGTAAGGGTCTCTCTCGCTAGGTTTCCCTCTCGCCGCCACAGGCTCCTCCGCGGCAGAGGGCGCGATGCTCCTTCTCAAACTCGGTTGGATGGTGGAGGTTTCCTGCTACTGGCTTGCGTTTCATGGTTCCTTGCTGGCTGTGGAGATGCACTAAGGACGACGGTGGTTTCAGGTTCAGATCTGCGGGTGTAAGACTGGTCTCCGTCGATGGCATACTCTCCGGAGAACCTTTGGTTCTATTCTATGCAGCTCGCTATCATCATCTGGGGTGTTTCTCAGCGTTTGAGGTCTACGCTCATGCGTCGGTGTTTTGGGGGCTCCGACTCTTCTCAGGTGAGTGAGGGGGCTCTGTTGCGTCTTATGCGGTCGATCTAGTCAGTGGCAGTGGGGTTCCCGTTTTCGGGTTTTTTCTTTTCCCTGTTGGATTTTAGGTTCTTCACTCTGTGTGGCAGTGTGGTTGTTTGGTTTGCGTGGTTTTTTTTTTGTGGTTTTGCGAATGGATGATTTTCTGAGTGATAACGGCGGTGACGACGATGTCAGATTGGTTTTTTCCGGCGACCGGTGGGATATTGGGAAGGTGACGACGGCGGTGACGATGGTGAGGTGCTCTGGTGATGGTGCTCTGGCGACGACGGTGAGGTGCCCCAGTGACGATGACAGTGGTAGTTTCGAGATACTGCTAGTGATGTTGACTGGTTGGTTACTGGATGGGTATTTCGACGCCGACTTGATTTGCGGTGGGTGACGATTTCCATGATCGAGTCTCGAGGTGGCTCTTGGAAATGATGAAGGGGGACACGCGGTCAGGAAAAATGGAAAGCGGTTTCGGTTTTGTGAATTTGAATTTTTTCGTTCTGGTGTTGGCTGGATGTAGAGGCATGGAAAGGTGTGTGGTGATGGCATGTCGATCGAGGACAGCTGGATGGTTTTTTGAGTTTGAAATTTGAAAGTTGTTTTGAAATGTATGGCGCGGGGATGTTTTGTAATGGGTACCGGCAACCCTTAAACCAGTTTTCTTTCTCTTTTTAATAAATGGTCATAGGGTTATCCTCTGACGGCTTTTCTGGTATTCTTTACATAAATTGAAAATTCAGAAGAAAAATTACTTGTCTCATGATTTTGAGCTATAATCAGTTATTTTTTCATTTAAAATATGGAGGAGTTATCTTTATGGTGAAATGTGCAATACAAACACACATAGAGATATATATATATATACTGATCATAAAGGATTTATTTTTATTTTCACATAGAAAGAGTTTAATATGTTCTAAAGGAGATGGTTGGAGTTAATTAAATAATATGACTGCTCAATACATTTCTTCCCTGGGAAGGTGAACAAAGTGGTTGATACTCTAACTTGAAAATATTATGCTAGTGTGTATATACTAAGGATTAAAATTGATCCAATAACTATTAATTTTTATAATATAAATCTTTAAAACATAAGGAAAGTTGACATATATTATATTTCTCAGATAAAAGTTCAACCATCCATCTATATGAGGATTAAGACGATATAAATGGAAGTTTTGGAACTACAAACAATGGTGAGAAATGTTCCTAAGTTCAAACTTAATTGTAATAGAATGATATGTTTTAGGAACCAAGTTTGTGTCATTTCTATACTATATTTTAAGAAGGATATATTGGATAAATCTCATAGATCGTCATTCTATATTCATCCTAGAAGTATGAATATTTAGAGAGATTTTAAAGATTATTTTTTGTGGGACCAAATGAAAATGGATATTGAGGAGTATATATCTCGATGCTTGGTATGTCAGTAAGCTAAAGGCATGAGACCGATATCTAATGGGATGTGACAACCATTACCCATACCAAAATGGAAATGAGAAAATGTCATCTAGAATTTTTTATTTTTCTCCCCAAAACATCTAAATTTCATAATTCTATTTTGGTTGTAGTTCATCACCTTATGAATTTAGAACATTTCATTATAATAAGAACAAATTTTATATTGATCATATTAACATGATATACATTAAATAATTTTTAAGGTTATGAGGATTACCACATTCTATTATATCTGATTGGGATCTAAGGTTGACCGTGAAGTTATGGAGAAATCTTTAGCATGCGTTGAATGTAGGATTGAGATTTAACACTGCATATCATCCTTAGATAGATAGTTATTCTGGTAGATTATTCAAACCCAATAATATATGTTGAAATATTATTATATGGATTTCAAAATTGTTTGGGATCAACACATTCCTTTGTTGTAATTTTCATACAAAAATAGATTTCGCTTGAGCATTCATAAAGATCCTAATAAATCCCTCTATATTTGGAAGTACGAAAACCTCAACTTATTAGGAAAAAATGGACAATGAGATCTATTAAGACCTGATATAGCTAAGTAAATAGTATATAAGGTTAAATACATTAAGCATCACATCAAGGCTACTCAGATTTTATATAGAATTTATGTTGACAATCATTGGTGAAATTTTACCGTTTGAAGTTAATTATAAGGTATTGTTAATAATATATCCTTGGAATAATTTTATGAGATTTGGAAATAAGGTAAATCTAATACCAATATATATTGGTTCCTTCAAAATTATTTATTTTGTTGGTATAGTTTCATATTTCTTGGTGATTCTAATGAATCTCTCTCATGTTCACGATGTGTTCTATATATCGCTCCTAAGGAAGTATATATGTGATCCTTCATATATAATGAACGTAGTGTTCATACTATTTATGAAATATATCTCTCATGAGGAATAACTAATAAAGATTTTAGATTAAATATAAAATTTTTCCAGAACAATACCACTCACTTGGTCAATGTTTTTTGGTGAAACTGTAAATTTGATGAAGCTATATTAGAGCTTGATGATGTGATAAGGTATAAGTACCCTCATTTTTTTGTATTAATGTGATTTAATTTAAAGGGAAAAATTATTATAAAATTATAAAATTTAACATCCCTGTATTTTATGATATATTTCTCTTTAAATAAATTTGATTCCTTCAATAAAATTATTTACTCACAAGGAATAAGCTTCAGAAGGAGGAGGAGCAATGAGAATTCAACATAGAATAAGCTAAATGGATTGCAATAATGAGAGTGTATGGAACCTGCCATCGGGACAAGCTTCTACATGCACGAGAAATCCTAGTCAAACAGCCATGCAAAGGTGGAGAGCTGATTTAATGATGAAGATGCTAGGGAGGAGCAGTTCCAAGTAGTTAGTCTGGGTTGTATGTAATGTTTGAAGCCTATGGGAAATCAATTCCTATAAGGCTTATGGGCCATGTAATTCTTATGCCTACGGGCCTTGTAAGTGTTCTACCTCACCCCTTTAAAGGTGGATTATCAAAAATCAATAAAAAATGAAGGCCTTCGGGCCATTGGAGGACAGTTACCACCTATCCATTATATTGGATGTTATGAATTGGACTAACTAAATTATGAAATATTATTTTTTACACATGTTTAAAATTAATTAATTTGTTATAAATTGGTTAGAAATGAAAATTAAATCATTTTAATGTAAAAAATATATTTTCAGAAAAATAACATTTATGAACACAATATATTTTTTTATATTAATAAATTAAATTAATCACTACTTGTGATTTATTTTTAATGAAATTAATGTATTATATATTAAAAATTTAAAATTCATCTAATGGTTTTTACTATTTATGGAATAAGAGTAAATCTGGTTTTAGGATTAACAATACATTTTTCTAAAAATGGGTTTTATTGTTTTTTGGATAATTATTTTAAAATTAATTTAAGATAATTATAGGAATTGGAATTGATAAAAAGGATTAAATATTCTGAATAATGATTTATGAATATTTTAATGAGACCACATTCATTTTTACTCATGATGAATAGTAAAAGAAGTAAAAAATTGTAACCATGGTTAAGTCTAGAACGGTTGTACTGGTGGTTAAACTAAGAGATTAGGGTAGAAATGCCACTAAAACATGTATAAAACATTTTTGGTAAATATATTTCAACATTATTTTATCCTAAATTTTAATTATGTTGGGTTTCAATTTTTTTAGAAAGTGACTTTATATTATTTTAAATCTTTTGAGTAATTATATGTTTGTCCCTCCCCACACTTATAAAAGGGCACCGTTTATCTACCCTTATTTACACAATTTGAGCCCTATATCATATATAATAACTACCCAAATCCTTCATGTATTCCATAAATTCATTATTGAGCTTCATTTATTAACCTAAAACTATCCTATGAATTCAGAAGGTGTAAGACAAAGGTGGTCTCCCAAAGAATAGGTAATCATATTAACTGACTCTTTTAAAGATTATTTCTTCTTATAATTCCAATAAATATGTTTCATAAATGATAAAATAATGACTCTTGTATCATAAATATACTTATATCTTCTTATTATTATGGTTCATCCATTTTATATCTCTTTCCCATCCATTGGAAAATGATAATTTCGCTTGTGCATATGTGTGGACCACTACCTTCATGAAGCGATGTGATTCATTTTTCATTTCCTATTTTCATGGATAGTCATAAGAATATATTTAATGAATATATATTTTATTTATTATATAATTAATATTATTTAATGGTAAATTTTCATTTACCTTTATTTCCTTCCATCCATAAAAAATTGAAAACCTCGCATGTGTGTAAGTACGGACTACCATCACCACAAAGTGATGTAATTATTATTTTCATTACTTATTTATATGAATGGTAGTAAAAGTTTATATAAAGATTAAATATAATACTTATTTCATGATTCACATTCTATAGATTATGAAACTATGACCAATGGTCAAGTACCAGAACCATCGAACTGAAACATGCATAGAAAACAGATCATTTTTCATAAAATGTTCATTTTAATGAAGAAATTGTTGATAAAAGTATAACTGGAAATAATAAAGGTATGTTACATAGTAATTTGTTTATTAATATAGTTATATAATATATATATATATAATAAATCTATATTTATTACACATGAAATTTTAATGTGTACGATGCAAGATTGGACTTGAGGTAAGAGTTTATGTTACTAACTTATTTTTTTCATGGTTGTTTATGCTAAATTTACATTGAGGGAAATTATATATATCTTATATTTTTAACCCCATATATTTTCTTCTCCCCTGGTTATTCTTATAATTTTCAAGTAATAGTACCATTTTCCTCTCTTTGCTACTTAAAATGATTGAAAATATATTTTAATAAAAATCAACCTTATTTCAACTTTGGTCAATGAACATTTTCTTCCATGTAAATGTCAATTAAAAAAATAAAAAATGTTATTTTATATTATATAATTATTTTTTTATCCCATTTTGACCATATTTTAATTTCTTTTCAAAGGTTTAAAAACTAATTTTTTCAAAAAAATTTGAAGTGGTTATTTATGTATTTTTACCAAATGTGTGAAATGAATTTTTGTTTTTCATTTACCAAATGACAGGATTTTCCCTATATAATGAATATTATTTTTTAAGATTTCTTGTAATTTTTACATTGTTATTTTAAAATAAAATACTTTCCCAGTATTCTAGGTATTTTTTGTTTTCAATGATACAAAAAGAAAAGGGTATTTTCCATATTTTAAAATAAATTTTCAAATGTTATTCTAAAGTTATATTCTATTTTTATAAAAATAAAAGATTTTTATGATTCACTGGGGAAATTTCCCTAATATTCTATCTAATTTCAATATTTAGAAAGATTATTATGATTTAAAAATGATTCAATGAAACCCTTTTCATTCCCACAAGGCAATGATATTATAATGAAATATTTAGGAAACTCATTTATTTTCTATGGGTTATGATATGGTGGAATTATGGAATGCTTATAAAACATGTTTCCTTTCCAAAGGTTGTGATATCATGAATTAGTGAATGTTTTATGATCTTGAGAAACACCTATGTATTTTTTAACTATGTGATGGGTGGTCCAAGAATTATATATTCCTCCAATGAATTTAGTAAATAATGATATATCATAATATAATATAGAGTAGAATGGAGAGTAGACCCTATTTAATAAGAGACCCTGTTCAATATGATTGTCTTGGGAGTGAACCTTGACTAAGAAAATGTTGGGATGGGTAGTGAAACCAATCCACTATGATAGTATTGGTAGTGATCCTTAACTATATAAATGATTTTCTATGATCTTTTGAATGCCAAAAGCTTATGTATTATTTTTTATATATATTATCATGGATAATGATTAATTATTGATGATTCCAAAATCTTATGACTTATGTCTTTTATTATGACAAAGCCTTATTCCATGATTCAAGATTAAAGATCCATGAATTATTGGATATGAATTTCATATGTTATGATCATGTTATAAATACATCTTTCTTATCTTATGATCACTTATTTCCATTGATTTATATATCCTATGTTTACCCTTACTGAGAATCTGATCTCACCCTTTCTTATGTTTCCCTTCCCCAGGTTATGAAGAAAAGTTTTAAGTAGGGTTTTTCTATGAAGTATACTATATGAGAAGAACTTTATGGGATATTTTAGAGATATTTCATGAAATAATATGTTTATATATATAGTATACAAATAAAATATCCCTTTATAGTTATGGGGAATGTATTTTTATGATATTTATTTTGTATCTATATAATGTGATGTAATATTTATACATGAAATTATTGGGTTACCTCCATAGATGGATCAAATTTGGAGTCCTTAGGTGCCATATTTACTACATAGAGGCAACCTGCTATAGGACCTCCCTAAGCCTTTATATCTAGATGAGAATCCCCTCTATAATAAAGATGAGATAACATACCCTTATTAGTATCTGATCGCACCTATAAACCATTAGATAAAGAATTACCAACTACACTATTTTGAAGGGAGGCCTTGAAAAGAAACTAAAGATGGCCCGGACATCCACATTAGTGGAAAATCCTTAGAGCCTATAGGAAATAAAGTTTGGTATTTTCATACTTCCTGTATTGATAGAAAGTCATACACATACACTCAAAAGAAACTACTGATTCTGAACCTAAAGACTATGGATCACACTTAAAACTATTCTAATGAGGTTCATCCAACTCCCTCTTTTAGAAAAAAAAGAACTCTGAAATCAACTAATTGTTGGAGAAAATTCATTGAGACCTATATTCCCTGATAATTATGCATTATACATAGTCTTTTTATCCACCACCTTACCAAAAGTCCTTTAGAAAATGAGAATAAGTTTTTATATGATCTATACATTCAATCCCATCTCAAAATATCTCACCTTGAGATATTCATTACTAATTATCTTAAGATAAAAATAAATATAACTCAGTGAACCAAACAGCATACTCCATAATTGAATGGTGTCCATACTCCGACATCATGAATTTAAAGTCCTTTTCTCCATCATTGTATCAAGATAAAACTGATGATTAAAAAACTTTTTAAATGTTGTCCAAGTGATATCATCATGACACTTTTCTTGCACCGTGTATTCCCATAATTTTTTACTTATTCCTTCTAACATATGAGTGAAAAAATCTATCTTCAATCTCTCATGGGTCATCAGAAAATGGAAAATACACTCGATCCTTATGATACATTCCTCAGTATCACGGGTATCTCTATCACCATAAAATATTGGTGGATTATTCTTCTTGAACTAGTATTTATAGTATCCAATCTCTAACTGACCTATTTATCCATACTGGCCTAAGTACTGAATCTTAAATCTCATTGATCCCACTAAAAGATACTCAAATATAGATATTTTAAATTGGACATACTCTGCAGCTCCCTCTCTATGCATTGAACCAGTCCTTCTACAAGGAATTATCTAAAAAACACCTAGTGAAACTTATTCAATACACGGTTAAATATCAATCAATATCAACAAAACAATAAGAAAATATTATAATAGGTCTCAAAAAACAACATTGACATAAAAACACTTTTGAATGAATTAGGGTTGAAAACACACAAAAAAATTATTTTTTCCTTGCACATTGTTTTGATGCACGATCAGATAAACATGAACCAACCATGTTAAATGGAATTAGAATATGGAACACATGGTGTCATGGGTTATATAAGGTTATTAATACCATGTGCATCTACTTGACACTAATTTTTTACCTAAAAAATAAAAATATCTCAAATAATCGCATTGTCTCTTCCCAAAACCCATGGAAAATGTTGAAAAGTATAAAGTCTCATTAAAAAACCCAAGTCAGCTTCAAATCATAAACACAACTCTAAAAAAATCATAGAAACTCATGGTTTGTCTTAATGGAGAGAAGTACATGAACTCCTCTACACCTACATTTCAAGAACTGATGTTCATATCTCCTATCTACCGCTGACCTCCAAATAACAAGAGGCCTTTGATGACATTTTGTAGAGAACCATCCTAGGTTGACCTGACCTGTCACTTGATCCGTCACACCACAAGGCCCAAAACCCTTTCCAAATCACCATTGGCTAGAAACCAACACCAGGGAATCACATATAACCATCTGGGAATATTTTCTCCCTATAAAAATAGTCATGGCCCATCCATTATTTGTATAACCATTCTATCGAATAAATAAAATCAACATATATAAATATATAATAGAGTAAACACAATATTTACTAAAAGAATAAATCATATCATTAACACATCACTAGACATAAATAGAAAAATATATCTAGTATCCATAGTCAAGACTCAAAATAAATAATAAGAATAAAATAATCTAATACATCATATCCCAATGACACAAAATCCAAAAAATGATGCATAAGAGTTAAACTCCATGAGACCACATCCCCACCATCCTAAAATGACCAAAAATGTTGGAAATCATGAATTTCCATTGAACTAAAAAGTTAAATTTCCCTTAATTATGTGCTAAAAAATAAGGTCTTCATATTCCCAATGGTATATACAGGGTATGAGGCAAAGATCCTAGTAAGATACTACCATGAATCTATGTAATGACTTTACCCATATAGGACATTAAGTCTAGTTTGAAAACTCATTTTCAAAATCAAGTACATTTTTAAAAAGTGAATTTTACTTGAAAACATCCATTTATAAATATATTTTCTTTTTCTCAAAAAACAGACCACATTTTCAAATATTATTAAACAATGTTCAAATAAAGAAACCAATCTACCCGAAATAAACATGATCAATACATCCATACTTTTAATAAACATTGGAATAATAATAACATCAATGTATATATAAATAAATATTTGAAATGGAATTTTCATTAGATATCACAACTAAACAAGGAACTAACATCATGCATAAAGCATATAAAACCAATCGGGCACAAATTGAATGCACTATGGGATCTAACCAATAGGGTCTAGTGTTAAATTTCATAATATATGGTTTTTGTAGCTAGATAAGAAAGATATAAGAAGTTTTGAATCTCTCAAATCCTTCCTTGGTTTTAACCATAATTATTTGGGCACTCTTGATCCATATTTCCATGTTTTGGAATCTCCCTTGGTCATCCTCCAAAATGATCCTTTCAGAACCCTATAAAAAACTCCCTAGCTATTCCAATACATAGGATAAGGTTTTCTTTATCTAATTAATGCATACACATGCACCCAAGGTCTCCAATGTAAACTCAATACCAAACACATAATGTCAACAAGTGTCAATTTCATAAGATATTTAATATTAAATTTCAAAAACCTTTCATTCCCATAATAATTAAAGCATAAATTCTCCTAAAATACCACTTTAAAACCCCTTTCAAAACCCCATTTTTAATAATTAAACCTCTATAACCTATTTTATCAAACACATTGAATTAATTTAATCTAAATCCCTTTTAAAAGTCACATTAATAAATTAAATTTGCAACCCATTTCAAGAATCTCTAGTTGTTAGGACAAACCATCAATAATAATTCAAATTATGGTAAATTTAATAAATAAAAACCTGGGTAAATTAATATTCAAAGTAAATTCAATGGAAAATTTCCATTAAATAGAGAAACCTACCTCAATACTAATCCAAATCTTTTCACCTTCACTGAAAACCACAACATTCAAGTAAGAGAGGTCCTCACACACCTCAGAAATAAATGAACAATGAAAACCCAACATAAATAACCCTAGGTTTGGAAAAATCACAATCTAGGGTTTCCACCTTCCATGAGAATGGAATAACGAGAATAAACAAGGGGAAAGGGGGAATAAATCATGAATAAATTAATCTTACCTTGAAATAAAACACTAAATAAAGAAAGTAATTCAATAAAATAGAGAGGAGAATAAGATGCAAGGAATGGGGGAGAGGATTCATATGAGTGGGAGAGATAAATGAGGGACAATGCCTTAAAATCCATGAGTAAAATAGTAAAAAATAAATTTTTAATGACCCAAACACACCAAATGGTTTGGAAACATGGTCAAAAAAAATTCTCCACCCATGAAAGATCCACTCTCTCCCCAAAACAGAACCCACTCCATTTTTAGAGATCCTTACAAGGTTATACAAACCTTTCTCAACCCATGAAAAACCCCCTATTATCCCACAAACATCCCTCTCACTTGGTCAGATGCGTGGTTTCACTAATGATGCGTAAACTATATGCTAGGGTCAGTTTTCTATGAAACTGAGGCTCTTGACCTCCAACTACTAGAAACAACCATAATAAATAAACAAAGATCTATATAAAATTTTCCAGTGATCTGAAGGGTGTAACATATGGAAAGGCTGCAAATAATCTTGAATTGGTTCACACAGATATATGTGTTCCATTCCCATTCAAATCTAGGGGTGGGTACTCTTACTAAATTACTTTTTATGATTACTTTAGTACAGATGGATATATCTAATTGATGAGGTAAAAGTTATATTATTTTAAGAGATTAAATGAATTCATGAATGTGGTTGAGAACCAGGTTGGTATAAATATAGATACACTCTACTCAGATCTTGGTATATATTATCTTAACCTATACTTTATTGATTACTTATAAGAGTTTTACATATTATCATAACTAATTCCCCCATATACACCCTATTAGAATGGTTTACGGAAAATGAAGAATTACACCTTACTTGATATGGTGTGATCAATAATGACTCATATAAGTATTCCTTTATCCTTTTTGGGATAATAATTATAGAATGTAGTGTGCACACAAAACTATGTTCCAACTAATGTGTAAAATTGTATTACATATTAAATTTTTTGATGAAATAAATCAGTGTTTTCTAACTTATGTGTGTGGGGTATTAAAGTATATATTAAGTGCTCTTTAGTTAATAATCTTACAACCTAATGCAAAAATTGTATCATTATATGATACCCAAATGGAAAAATGGGATATTACCTCTACCACCCCTAAGATAAAGAGTTTATAGTGAAATTATTCACAATATTCCTTGAGAGGTTATAGATCTCCAATGGAGATGGTGAGAGCCTTGTAGACTTTGAAGAAGCTGAGCTGGTTCAAGATGTAAAGCAGTTAGAATTGGAACATATTCTATAAATCCTTATGTATGTTCTACATATATAGACACTATGTAATAGAACAAGGGACGTTTGAGAACTATAATGTTATGGTTTTCTAGTTACTTAGAATAGTGACTTATTATTAATTGAAAATAATGAACCGATTTCCTATAAAAAATCAGCAATTAGCTCCAAAGGGTGGTAAATAGAAAGAGGTTATGAATTATAAAATGTATTCTATATACCAAAACCAAGTCTATATTTCCATGGACCCTTTAGATGATGTAATGATCATTGGATGAAAATGGGTATTCAAGAAAATGTTAGACAAGAATAGACAATTCAATAACTAAAAGGACCAATTTGTTGTTAATGGTCTCAAACAATATCAAGGATTTTACTATAATGATAAATTTTCACCATTTTCAATGCTTAAGTACATTATAATTCTACATTATATAGAAGTACTCCATGATTATGAGATTTTGAAGATGAATTTCAAAACAACATTTCTTAATGGAAACTTTTAGTAATATGTACATATGACATATCCATAATAATTTGTGATCCTTGGTGATGATAATAAGTTATGAAATATTCATAATTCCATTCATGGATTGAAGAAATATTCTGGTCATGAAGAATTTTCTTTGATGAATCTGTAAGATGAATTGATTTTCAAAATAATGAATGTGAGCCTTATGTATACAAGTTTTTTAGTGGGAGTGAAGTGGTTTTATGGTAGTAAATGCTGAAGAAATATTACTTATTAGAAACTCAATACCAATCTTACAATCTATTAAGATATGGTTGAACCAAAGTTCCACTATTAAAGACATAGGTGAAGTATCCTATATTCTTGAGATTAAGATACATGATGAAAAATCTAACAGGATACTTGGGCTAAGTCAAGGTACATATATTGATATGGTACAAAAGAGATTAAGTATAGAATAATCTAAGAGGGGATTATTACCCATGTCACATGGAAATGACCTTTATAGAAAAATCTATCCCCAAACACATGAGGAGAAGAAGGGGATGTGTAGGATTCCTTAAATATTGGTGGTAAAACCTATCATCTATTCCATGTTATGTACTAGGACTTGTGTTACCAATAATATAAACCTAGTTGGAAGATATCAAATTGATCCAGGAGACCTACATTGGATGTAATTCAAGACTATCCTGAAGTACTTGTGGAATACCAAGGATATATTTCTAGTGTGTGGTGGATATAAGGATTTATCCATCTAAGGGTATATATATTATGTCTTCTAGATACACCAATATGATCTAAAATAATATTCCATCTATGTTTTTAACCTCAACAGTGGAGCTTTAATGGGAAGAGATTGAATAAACCTGTGGTTGCTGATTCTATTGAAGAATAAAAGTTTATTTTTGTTTCTAATGTAATACAAGAAGAAATCGGAATTCATAATTTCATCTAAGAGAATGATGTGGTTCCAAGAAATAAATATGTTTTCATGGTATTCTATGAAAATAATGTAATGTTGGAGCTTTCTAAAGAGCCAAGCTGAAATCATCAGATGAAGCATACACTATGGAAGCATCATATCTTTAGGGATTTTTCTTAGACAGGTGATTTCAAAGTGAGAAACGTATCCACATAATAAAATGTGGAATACTTAATGATAAAATCCATATCTCAGTAGAAGAGTGACTATCATGTGAGAGCTAGTAGCCTGGATATTGCTAATAGTTGGCTATAATCAATTTATGAGTTTGATTAAGTTGGTGTCCTAGAACCAATTCCCATTTTACTTGTAATTACCTATAAATATTCAATGATATGAATATAAAATATATTTATTATCATTTAATATTCAATTCATAAGTGTTACATTAATGCGATAATGCTCTAGAGTATCAATTGAATCAATATAGGCCATAGAAGTTACTCGCTATGATGATAACCTTTAGATTCTATAAAAAAAAGTCTCTTAATTTTTTCATATGGTTAGGATAATATTCTATGAAAGGGAACATAGTATGTTGACTATTAGTTCATAGTACTTGTAATTTTATGACACTATTTCTCATGTCGTTTTCACTTAGAAATATCCAAGATGAGAGATTGTGGGTAAGATCCCACCTATAGGAATTCCACATGTTTACATGCCAATGTAATTCCTATATACAGACATTTATAATTATCTATATACATTTATACCATTATAAATTCATTTCATGACTCGTTTACATTGATGTACTAATAATAATAGTGACACGACATGTTTGTAGTAAGGAATGAATGTTGGGTGCATCACGATTGATATTGATTAATGAATAAGTCATGAAAGGATTTTTTTACTTATTTTCTTTAAAAAGGGTGATATATCAATCCCTTTGATTGAAATGTTACTGTATGATAAATTCTAAAGTTATGGTGTTTGAAGAGTTCATTTTAAATAGTGAAATAAAAATTAATCAAGCACATAGGTTAATGAAATGAAGTATTGCAACCTTCTTGGTTTGAGATGTTGAGACAATTGCATTGTGCTACACAGTAAAAATTCATATATGGATTATGTCATTATCTTATTCCATATTTCACTTTGATTAACTTGGCCCATTTATAGATGGTATACATGGACTTTAGGAATTACCGCCAAATTACATGAATAAAGAGACCAAAAGGGTTACACAAAAACTGTATTTTTGATCTCAGCTAAATCCTATTTGAGTTTAATAGTCGAATAAATTAATATTATCAGGACTAAAGAATATTATTTTATATGTTATTTATCGATCATGGATATTCCTTTTTCATTTACTTACTTGAGTTGAATATTTTATTCACAAGGAAATAAATAAGGATTTTTTTTATTTTCATGAATATTAAATAAATATGTATTCACAAGACCATGAATATAATATTTATTTATTTATTTATTATGTGAATAATATTAAGTTAAAAAATTATTTGAGGATCAATAAATATTAATAAGGATATAATTTTTTAGGATGGTTTGGAGATTAAAAAAATTATTTCAAGATCATGATTAAATATTAATTTATCATTGTTATGGTTTTTTGCATGACATAAGAAATAGTAATATTATTATTATTTTGTTGGCATGAAGTAAATTATGGAATTAGAATATTATTATGGGATAGTGTGAAATTAATTAATATTCTAAACATATCCCTAGTATTATCTTTACCCCCACTATGTCATTTATAGATGTGATAACTATACACACCTATGTGAGATATCTTGAGAGAATTTGTTCAATGAATTCATTACATATAGCTTAATTCTCCTGTACTCCAAAGAGATTTTTTTCTCCTCAAATAACATCTCTAGGATTTATCAAGAATGTGAATTGATATTCTTCCTCCTATCTCTCAATAATGAGAGACCAAAGGCATTATCTTCAGTTCCAAAGGATCACCCACCATGATCCATAACCAAATGGAACAAGTATGGTTGGTTTCTATATGTTATCACCTGGAATCCCAATAGTAAAATTATGAGATCAAGGAGTGTGTGTAGATAACCGCTAAATGGGATCTAACTTGGTTCTTCACTACACAATTATGGTATAATAGGAAAATGGTTCAAGATATAAATAGCATCTTCGAATAAAGATATCAAGACTGAAGGTATTTCTTCTTGAATTAAATTAATTATAAATTTAACATGAACAAGATCGTCTCTCTTGGTTCCATCAGTATTTTTCAATATTAATCATATAAATTCATTTATTCATGATTTGATCATGTAAATCATGAATTTCTTATTGAAACCAACAAAACCAATGTTTGGCCGAGCCCCAATAGGCACTTATGTTGAGTCTACAACCTTCAGAGATGGTTGGGGCCTTTATTCTATTAATTTCTGGTTTTCAAGACATCCTAATGTGTGTGTGTGTACTCTCCATTTCATGGGAGTTTTTAACACATTTATACTGTATTATATAGATATTAATAGTATGGTGGTGACCAAGGAGGGCACAGTATTAGTGGAGTGTGAGCTTAGTGGTGCCTGGAGTAGACGGTCATAGATGAAAATCATGTCTAGAGATAATCAGTATGAATACACCCTTCCCTAGTTTCTTTATGTTGTTTTTCCTTGATATTATAGGTCATGAATTTTTCCCCTTTATGTTATGGTTACTCACTTCATACCTCTCTATGGATCATAACATGTCTCATGCATCATTATATGTTCAAGTGGGTTACTTATCTTGTATTTCATTATTGTTATCATGTGTTGATATTATTCGTTATGTATTAGTGAATGAGGAAAAGGAATCCCATATTATATATTACATCGAATCAATTTTAGTCACCAACCCATGGCCTATTGTGGATGGGCTTGATGTGACACACTCGACATACTATCAATCTAGTTAGGTCCATGGTGGGTCGGTTCATGTCATAAAAAACATTATTAATCATTATCAATGGTCAATAAAATTTAAAGATACTTGTATTATTAAGAGTGTCATGATACAAATAATACTTAAACAAGATAAAATTTTTATCAACCATAAATAGAGAGCACACAAGTGTGTGATTTAATAATTAGTAAAAAATTAGTCAAAGTCGATGAAATAGAGTATATATATATATCATGGTGGTAAAATTTCAATAGAAATGATCTTAAAATATATGATGATAAATAAAATGGTTCATTTGTGTTAAATTTTTTTCAAATTATTACTTTAGTCATCTACATGAGTTTTTGAAATTATAATTAACCCTTAATTATAAATATTTAGCATTGTAAAATAGTAATACAATTTCATTTCACCAAGTGAGCACAAATATTTATTAAAATAATCAATGTAAAAAACATGATGTTTTATGAAAATAAAAAATATTAATTGAAATAAATATTACAAAATTATATATAAGAATTATATGGAGATAAGTTGAATTAAATATTATAACATAATAATGAATTGTATTACATAAAAGATAAAATATATTTTTTAATTATAAAATTATTAAATATATTTGTTTTTCTTAAAAATTATTCATCTTCAAAATTATGGATAAAAAAGTACAAGTTTTGGAATTATTTTACAGAAAAAATAAATTTTATAAAAATCCTTGATTTTAGAAAGGATGTCTATTTGAGGTTGATTTTTTATATTTTCTCTCATTGAAATTTTAAACTCATCTGTTTTAGGTTTAATTGAAATTAATTTTTAGATCATGTCACATTTTTTTTCTAATATATTAGAATATGTTTTTAAAATTTTCCCTGTTAATATTTTATCATTTATTGAGAAATTTATGATATAAAATATTTATTTTATAGAAAAACTTGCATGAAAATAATTTTCATTTCAAGAAAAGTAAAAAAAAATAGGAATATTATTTTATACATTATTATAACATATTTTTTTGAGGAGATAATTATTTAATTATAATATATATTGTTGTAAGATTTTATTTTTCATTATTCTAAATCATTGTAGGGATTAGTACTATCGGAAAATTTAAATCTAAACATTTATTGAACATAATTCATGTTGTTTTAATTTTTTTGATAATTTATATTAAAATCCATTTTTTTACTTTAATGATTATTATAAATAAATGTATTTAATTATTATTTAAAATTTTTAGAAATTGTTTTATTATAATTTCATCCCTTTAAAAATTGTAGTAAATGAATTTTAATATATTTTTTAAATGTTAGTGAAATATTTAATTTTAAATTTTTATTATTGTTTTCTAATAAATGATTTAGATGAAACTTATAAGTATTTTAAAGATTTTTCTATGTATGGAAGATTTAACAAATAATTTATCAATGTTTTCTTAAATTAATAATTTATTGTAAAAAAATAAGCTTATAATTATTTTTGACATTATATTGAATTATTACATGAGTTATTGTATGGGTACAATTAATGTTGTGATAGAGATTATTAAGTTCAATTTATTTTTATGTGTCTTGACATTTATTTTTGAATAAAAATATTTAAAAACTATTTTGAAAATAAAAATATTTAAATAATTACTTTTAATATTTGTTTATAATGAAGAACCATGAATTGAATCTTGTTTTCTAAACATCATCCCCTATAGTGGATTTAATTTCTATTAGAGTGTACATTAGATATAATAAACCAATATTATGAAAAACTATATTTGAAATAATTAACATAACTTGACATTGATATATTTTTTATCGATATCTATAAATAAATAGTTCCAAAAGAATATGATGTAAACTAATATCATACATTAATAATGTTACATGCTTTATTATATCAATTAAATCTACTAATTTCTATAAACAATCATGATAAATATCAAACATTTGATCAGTGGTAAAAATTAGAAAAAGTTTTACTCATAAATTGACACTGTATGATATTTTGTTTAATCAAAAAATACAATAAGAACATTAAGTTTGGTAATATGAATTAAATAATAAACAACAATTAAGTGAAGGTAGACACATCATTATCATGTAATATCCTAGGTTACAACATCCTGGTACCCTAGTCAATTTCTCAAAAGGTTCAATGGGAATTCTTGATCCTCGGGGATTGATAACTTGTTCTTGGGCATCAATAATACCACTATTAAGAATGGTTTCACCAAATTATAAATCAAATTATACTAAGGTTTTATCCTGTGAACCCGAAATTACCCTACCATTTATTGGTACGTCATGAAAATTCTAAATAAATAGTCTATAAACAAGCATCATATTAAATGAGGCATAATATAGAGTAAAGTCCCTAATAAGACTATAACACCACATTGGAAGTAAAGAAACATTTTAAAACAAATTAAATACATGAATAATAAAAATCTAAAAATATAAGGGGAATAGGATGGTGAACCGATATGGAGAAATATATAAGGTAAGTATACTAAAAGTCCAAAAACCAATATAACCAAAAATTACTAGTACACATATCTATGTGATGTAAAGGTCATGTCTTACCATGTCCCCTCCACTAACCCTATATAAGATATCACAAATAACAACCACATCTATTCAAAGCCTTGAATTTACCTATGTTATTCAAAATATGGTCTACATACACCCAAAAGTCATATATATGGTATGAGATTAACAAGCTTGGAAAGATCTTATGACGTACTCCATGTGAAACTCAAAAGAAATAAACCATATTCTATTAGTTTGAACCCAAACATATAAAATTAATATTTTAATTTTAAATTAAAATAATAATATTAATTGATCACTTTAAAAAATTATTAATGAAATCTTTAAAAAAAATCCTAAAGTCAGGGATAGGCCATAAGTAACTAAGTTGATCAACCTGGAGTCATCATAAATACATACTTAGAACCATGCCAATTCTACCAGGTAGAGCCTCGTCATGCACTAGTGTGGGCCAATGTTAGGTAGGACTAAAGATGATATCCACCATCAATTTATTACCATATACTAGAGTTCACCATTTTTTGGAAGGAATAGAACAAATATCCACTAATAAGGGTGGTTTCCTAAGCCTAGTGTGTTATATAAAGGTTATGGGGAATAATAGACCCATCCGGTGGAGGACCAATTTTAATTTTTTATATATATAAATGGATAATATCCAAAGAAATTAATTAATTTTACTTGTAATATCTAGAGAGTATATTTTAAATTTAATTTTTAATTCATTTAAATATGTAATTACCTTGTTATTTGTAATCACCTTGGTCAAATTCTATTGTTTCTTAAGCTGTGTTATAGTTGTGATGGAGAGTCCAAACAAGGATTTATCTATATGTATCCACATATTCTCCATGAATCTATAAAGGTAATTCTTAAAACACTTGGTGCTAATATGGAAGAGATAGGTGGTTCACGTTATTCATCATCGATAATAATAATATTTCTTATTCACTATATTATCCTAAGAGGGGGAAATTGATGAATTTTTTATCTAGGTATTATGATAATTCTAGAGAATGTGTTTCCATTATTTTAATACCCCCAAATAAAAAACCCACTGGTAGTTTATACTTTATTACATTGGAATATATTCAAGGATTCTAATCCCAAGGTATTAATTATTTTAATAGTCTTTGAGTACCAGATATATTCATGATACACATTATACATTGAGAATAAAATATATTACAATGGTAACTAGGAGGGGAATAAAGACAACGAAAAGCCTACTCTACTTTAATAGAAATTAACATGGTGACACTTGGACACAAGACCTCACCAAGACCGCATAGAGATTCTACCAACTGAGCTGGACCTTGGGGGCTCATTGAGAATAAAATATAAACATAAAAAAAATAAAACATTATACAACCCTGAAACTAATTCAAATATTTCTTCTTCATAACCTAAGGAAAGAAAAAAAATGTGTGTGGATTCAAATACTCATTAAGGGTTACATACTATAGAATCTATCATGATTAAATAGGGAATAATCAATATGGAAAGGTAGATAACTAAAAACAATAAGTCATTTAATCAATAACTTGAGTATGGAATTAAACCGTGGATAAAATCTATAACAACCTAGATCTTTATTTCATATTTAAACATGATTTATTACATAAACATGAACATAATTAAACTAATAATATCCAGAGGTCTAGTTTATTTTTGGATTAGGAACATTACATAACAACTTAAAACACGAAATACACATCTTTATTGGAAACTTCTTTTACATGACCACAAAATTCCTTCATACATATCAATGTATGGGATAACACAAGGATATACATAAGAAAAGGGTGACCTATAAATCCAAATAAGGGAATAAACAAGGCATAACATGAATAATAAAATCCATTCTAGGAAATAGGCATATAAATGGAGCATAAAAGAAACATGAACATAAAGGCATGATATAGCATGATTATCATAACATGGAAATATGGAAACAACATACAACATAATATTAGCATGAGCCAAGTATCATTTCACATGTATTAGCATGAGTAAACCCTCATTGCACATGAATTATAATGAGTAAACCCTAATTTCACATGGTGTATCCTGATACTTTACATTACCCAATGCATTGGAGCACTATCAAGGCGTACCCTTCATAATCATTTCATTTTCATGTATAAGTGTGCTACATAGATTATACAACATGGATTCATTAAACATCATAATTTATTCCAAAAAAAAGGAATGTGGAATACATACATGTATGTTCTTGATAAATATGTACATGATCAAAATGGATAATACCCTTGATTGAGAAATGGGTATGGTATTCACTACACGATGATTTTGGCAGGGAAAATCATGGTACAATTTTGGAAACATAACGACATCAAATAAAAATTCACAAAATCGGTTGATCAGAGAGAAAGGGGTATCTCATAATTTATTCATGAAATGGAAAGTAATAATATCATTTAACATAATATATGAACAAATTAAATTGAATTTAGATGCATAATATAATGGAAATTCTTGAATGGAAATTAGAAGAGAGAAATATATTTCAGAATTTAGGCATGGTAACAGGTGTATAGAGGAGGGATTAATGAGAGGTAAATGATTATATCATTATTAAAACATAATAAGAGAAGTATAGGGAAGGTTTCAAAACATACCCCATAATTGTTAATTTAAAATAAAATTATTTAACAATATAAGGAAACTTTGACAATAATTGAGAAAAGAAGGAACCCTTACTTGGATGTGTGATCCCAAAGGCTTGGAAGAGGCTTCTTCGGAGCATGGTGGTGCCTTAAAAGGACTATAGGGAGTAGGGGGAACAGGTTGGTAGAACTTAAAAGATCTTTAGTGAACTAAAATGGGTTCATGGGTTGGTTTATATAGGAAAGGTGGGGGAATTATTTATTATTTTGGTTTTGGACACTACGCACTAAAATATTCAAAACCACAAATCATCCCATAGTTTTTACCCATGGTTTCTATCAAAGGGGAGCAGTATAAATTATTTTGTAAGGATAAGGGCCTAATAATTAAAAATAATTCCCTTTCTTATGTGGAGGTGAGTCACACTTTCATAGAAATAATTTTAAATTCATAAAATATTTTACATGTCTTGGAGGATTCACTAAGGCTTTATAAAATAAATCAAATAAACCAGAAATTACAATATTTTAAAGGAAATAAATATATTTTTCCGAATTTACCTTTTATATTATTTTATTATATCACTATTTGGTCATTATTATGTCATAAAGCACATTATATATTTATATGGTATTTAAGATTTACCCAAAAATTTGAATGTCTCAAAAAATTCTGAAAAATTCATCATTGGAAAATTTTGATGTCCTAATTCAAAAAATAATATTAATTTTATATAAATAATTTTCTAAATATGTGAATTTTCACTTTTAAAATAAAAACAAACATTTATTAAAAATTTATGGGTTATGACATAAATAGTTTTCAAACTATAACTAAAATTATAATTGACTTCATAAAAATTATATGATCATTTATATTTAATAAAATTAATTTGATAATAATATTTTATTAAAATATTATTTAATTCAAAAATCTCTTAATTCATCAAAATAGATATCTTAATTGAATTTTAATATTAGTCAAAAATACTATTTATCCTTTAAAATTCATTTACAAAGTAATAATAATAGAGTGGATGTATATATATTATTATATACAAAAAAATGAACATAATCAAAATGTTATGGTCTTGTTGAATATCCCTTTATTGCACCATCATACTCCCTAAGTGTAATGTTTTTAATGGTAGGGCTTTTATGGGGTAGTTCGGTGAACATGGTTTGGTTATGATCTTGATGAGCTTGAACTAATCCTGTAAATAGTTTCGATCATGCTCAAGTTGTTGTATCTCGGCTTGTGCATGGTCTAGGTCAAAGACTAGAAATTCTATCTCCCTAGGAAGCTCTAATAAATGGGCTTCATAGGGTAGGATCCTACTAGTTGAGTTCATCACTTCCTTTTTATGTGATAGAAGGATTTGTTAAAACCCTATATTTATACAATTCATGTGATCACTATTTAAGGGCTATATTATCAATGGTAAGGATTCTTAATCATAATTTAAATCTAATTGGATATAATAAAACAAAAGGAGTGCATGTGTTTTCTATATTAATAAGTCAATTAATTGAAATAATGTGAATTTTATTCATAAATTTTTGGGTCATTACAACCTTCCTCCCTTAATAAATTTATCCCTCAAAATTTCATTTTCACACACTAAAACAGATTAGGGTAACTCTACTTCATCACTTCCTATGGTTCCTATGTTTCTTCTTCAAACTTGTGGTTTAACCATAACACCTTTACAAGGGGCGTCATCTTATTTCGTAGAACTTTTTCTCTATGATATAAGATATTAGTAGGATTCCCCTCATAGGTGAGGTCATTCTCCAATGGTAACACATCTAGATTGAGTACATGTGATGGGTCTGGTATATACTTCATTAAGAGTGATACATGGAATACATCATGGACTTGAGACAGGTTCGGTGGGAGTGCTAGAAGATAAACCAATGCTTCAATGCGGTCAAGGATCTCAAAAGGGATGATGTACCTTGGACTAAGCTTTCCATTATTCCCAAATATCATAGCTCTATTCCATAGAGATATGTAGAGGAATACCAGGTTTCCGAAATCAAACTCTAGTCCTTTTCGATGATTGTCGGCATAGATCATTTGTTGACTCTGGGAAACTTTGATGTGCTGCTGGATGGTCTTAACCTTCCCCATCATTTCTTCAACCGTTTCCAGAAATAGAAGTTTATGTTCCCCAAATTCAACCAAACAAGCCTATATTCTGCACCTCTTCCTATAAAGGGCATCATAAGAAGCCTTTTGGATTCTTGAGTGTAAAATATTATAGTAAAAGAACTCCACCAAATGAATATGTTGGTCCCATCCACCTTTGAAGTCCACTGAGAGACCTCTCAACATGTTATAAAGTGTATGAATAGTACTCTCAGACTTTCCATCAGTTAGAGAGTGATGGGCCATTCTGAAGTTTAAATCAGTGTCAGAGCATATTTGATACTCTTCTAGAACTTATATGTGAATCTTGGATCTCGATCAGATACAATTTATAATGGTACACCATGCATCCTTACCACTTATCTGTTGTATATCCTTTCTAGTTGATCTAGTGAGAAATACTCTCAAATCGCAATGAAGTGTGCATTATTTGTGAGATGATCCACAATTACCCAAATATCATTGTTTCCTTTGGATGTCTTCAGAAGCCCAGTGAAAAGGTCCATAGTGATTTTTTCCCATTTCTATATTGTTATGGGTAATGGTTTCATCATCTCGTTAGACTTCTACCTCTCAGCCTTAACTTGCTAGAATACTAGGCACTTTGATGTATATTCAGTGATATCCTTCATCATGTTATCCCACCAATAGTTCTATTGGAGATCTCGATACATCTTTGTGTTTCCTTGGGGAATGGAGAAATTCGATCTATCTTCAGTGTCCAAAAGTTCTTCTTTTAACTCATGATTTTTTGGAGTATATTGTCTCAATCCAAATCTTATAATTATTTCTTTATAAACATTGAAATCAGAGGATATTCCTTTTCTAATAGTTTACACTTTATTCTAAATTCCCTCATCATCTTTTTTATCATCCTTTAACTATTAAAAAAGATATAGTTTTTCAATAATTTCTGAAAGGTTTGATTATGTTCCATTCTTTATGATTCACATGTCCATATTCATCAAATCTAAGAAGATTGGATCCATTTCAATTCTCATCAATGATAGAATTGTTGGGTCCTCTCTACTTATAGCATCTTCCACCTTATTCTGTTTCCCAGGGTGGTAATGGATTGAGTAGACATAATCCATGATGAGCTCTAACCATATTCATTGGATCATACATAGATATTTCTATGTGAATATATATTTGAGAAATTTTTTGTCCATATATATTTCATACTTCTCCCCAAAGAGATAATGCCGCAAGATTTTCAACCCAAAGATCACAGCTTCCAACTTCAGATCATGCATGGAAAATTTCTTCTCATGAATTTTATACATTCTTGAAGAATATGCAATGAATTTTTCATTATTCAACCATACACAGCCCACGACATACTTCAAATCATCACAGAAGATTGTGAAAATCACCCCACTTGTAGGTACTGTGAGCATAGGGGAAGGGACAAGCCTCTTATTTAATTATATAAATATTTCATCACATCAATAATTCCAATAAAACTTAACTCAATTCTGATTTATCTTGGTAATAGGGTTTTAAAATCATAAGAAAGTTCTAAAAAATCAGTGATAATATCCAGCTACCCCATGAATATATGGATATCTATCACAGATGTCAGCCTCGGTCATCCCTTGATTTCTTTTGTTCTAGAAGTATCCATAGATATACCATTGATTTTGATGATATTCCTGAAGAATGAGACTTCCTTCAACCATCACTCACACTTTTTTTCAAATTCATAGAGCTTCTACTTTCACAAGGTCTCTAGCACAGTTCTTAGATGCTCTTCATGCTCCTCCTTGGTTTTAGAGTATATTGGAATATAATCTATAAAGATTACCACAAATTTTTCTAGGTAATCTATAAAGAATCTATTCATCAGTTACATAATGATTTTTTCAGCATTGGTGATTCTAAAAGTCATTAATATGAATTCATAGTGCATGTATCATGTACGAAAAGAAATCTTGGGGATATCCTCCTTCTTCACCCTAACTTGGTAATATCTCGACTACAGATCCACCTTGGAGAAGTATTGTGCTCCACGTATTTGATCTAACTAGTAGTAAATTTGTGTAAAAGGATACTTTTTATTTATAGTGATTTTTTTGAGCTCACAATAATCAATTAAAAGGAGAATTGACCCATCTTTCTTCTTAATGAAGAGGATTGGTTCACCCCATGGTGAAGCACTTGGGCATATAATCCCTTTATCCAGACTCTCCTATAATTGTTTCTTTATAACCTCAAGCTCCACAACAACCATTATATATTGAATCTTGGATATTGAAAATGCACCAAGTATTTGATCAATCAATAATTCACCATCTCTTTTATGAGGAATACTAGACCATTCCTCAGGAAACACATCAGCGAATTCCCTCACAATAGTCATGTCCTCAAGGATGGTTATTTACTTAGACTCAATAATCTAAGAAAGATACACATTCTCATGGGGCATTAATATCCATGCTTGAGATGATGGTGCAAAAGAATATTCATCCTCCACCTTGCACTTGTATAAAATTGGGGGGGTCAATTCACTATATAAAGAGTGATTTCCCTCTCATGGTAATTTATGTTGACTCTATAGAGGGAAAGAAAATCCATGCCAATAATTGAATCAAATTTCACCATAGGGAGTATGATGATTTTATTCGGAAATTTCAATCCAAATATTGTGATAGGGGAGGAGTTATATACATAGGATGAAATAATTTCCCCATTTTTTGTTTTCACCGACATCCCTACTTCCATGCTTTGTGGTGGTGTTTGGATTATTCTACTAAAATTTCATGATATAAAAGAATTCGTAGAACCAGAATCAAAAGGTATGTTCCCTATTATTGAATGAATAACCAGTGTACCTATCACCACTTTGTTATCAGGATTCAATTTAGTATTAGTTATGGAAAAAAGCTCACCCTTTCTTCCTTTGAGGTTGTTGGATACCTCCAATTACCCTTGTCTTAAAGCACTGGTTCACAAAGTTCCATGGTTCCTTATAGTTGTAGAAATGAACAATGTGATAAGCATTGAACGGATAATTCCTTTCCTCTATCACATTGATGGGTTTCTCCTATTGGAAATTATTTTATTGTTTCCCTTCTCTTCCACACCAAGAGCATTTCCTTGATCCCCTTAGGCAATTTTTGGGGTGCTAAGAAATTACAGAACCCCACTTATCAAAAGTATAGAAATAAGCACCCCAAAAATTCTAATGGGATCATTTTTTGGTTCCCTTAATAATGGTTCATACTAAGCTTATGAGTTCACCAGTTCTCGTTCGAGTCTAGCTCAATGCGGGGTTTTCAGGTTTTACCCCAAGATACATTTGTGCCAGTGCCACCTCTACTTTTTTGTACCTAGATAGGGATATATTTTCCTAATAAAACACTTACTCAATACTCTCCAAAATTTAGGGATTAATTTCTTATACTTAGTCTTATCCCTAAGTCTTTGACTAGATTTTTCTAATCCTAATCCTAACAATAACAAAACATATCCTCTAATACCAACTATAACAACCCATCTCTTTATTTCATATTTAAAATTGATTTATTACATAAAAAATCACTTAATACAACTAATAATACCAAGATGTGTAGTGTATTTGGGGAATTGGAACATTAAATAACAATTTAAAACATTAAATACACATCTTTGTTGAAAACTTATTTTACATGAACACAATATTCCTTCATACTTAGCATTTCATGGTATAACATGAGGATATACATAAGAAAAGGGTGAGCTATAAAGCCCAGTAAGGGAATAAAAAAGGAATAAAATTAATAATACAACACATGATAGTCAATGGGAATATAAATAGAGCATAAGTAAAACAAGAAAATAAAGGCATTATATAGAATTATTATCATAACATGGAAATTTGGAAACAACATAAAACATGATATTAGCATGAGCTAAGGCTCATTGCACATGGATTAGCATGAGTAAACCCTCATTGGACATTAATTATCTTGATCAAAATATAATTTCAAATGAATAATCAGGAGTAAAAACTCATTTAATATGGAATATCATGATACTAAAAATTACCCAATGCATTGGAGTGATATCAGGGTGCACCCTTCATGATCATTTCATTTTAATGTATAATGGGCCACATAGATCATACAACATGGATTAATTAAACATCATAATGTATTCCATGGACATGGAATATAGAATAAAAATATGTAAGTACCCAATCAATAAGTACATGATCATAAAATTCAATACCCATGGTAGGGAAATGGGTATGGTATTCATTACATGATGATTTTGGCATGGAAGATCGTGGTGCAATTTCGGCAGCATAACGATGTTAAATAGAAATTTTTAAAATGTATTGATGAGAGATAAATGGGTATATCATCATTTATTCATGAAATATATAGTAAGGGGATCATGTAACATAATATCCCAACATATTAATTGGAATTTAGATTCATAATATTAAAGAAATTCTTGAATGGAAATAAGAAGAGAGAAATCTCTTATGAAATTTCAGCATGGTAACAGGTGTACACGGGAGGGAAAATGAGATATAAAGGGGTATATCATCATTAAATAATAATAATTTAATTATGGGATAGGTGAGAAAACTTACCACATAATTTTTAATATAAAAAAAGGATGTAACATTATACGGAAACATGGAAAAAAATTGAGAAAAGAGGTAACCCTAACGTGGATGCGTGATACCATAGGATTGGGAGAGGCTTATTGGGAGCTTTAGGGTTCCTTGGGAGGACTCTAGGGAATAAGGGGGAATAGGGTAGTTAAACATTAAAGAGATTTAGTGAATGTAAATGTGTACTTGGGTGGGTTTATATAGGATAGGTGGGGGAGTTCTTTGTTATTTTGGTTTTGGACACTACACACTAAAATACTCCAAACCACAAACCATACTAGGGTTTTTTACCAGGGTTTCTATAAAAGGGGAGTGTTATACATTATTTTATAAGGCTAAGGGCAGAAGAAATTAAAATATTTCCCTTTCTTAAGTAGAGTTGAGTTATACTTTCAATTAAATGATTTCAAAATCATAAAATATTTTATATGTCTTGGTGGATTCACTAAGGATTTATAAAATAAATAAAATAAACAATAAATTTCAATATTTTAAAGGAAAAACATATATTTGTTTGAAGATACCTTTTATAGTATTTTATTACCTCACTATTGGGTCATTATGATGTCGTAAAATGCATTATATATTTATAAGGTATTTCTTTTTTACCTAAAAATTTGACTCTCATAAAATTATAAAAAATTAACCATGGGATAATTTAGATGTCCTCATTCCAAAAATAATATTTATTTTTATCTAAATAATTTTCTAAATATGTGAATTTTCAATTTTAATATAAAAACTGACATTTATTGAAAATTGATGGGTTTTGACAAAAATAGTTTTCAATCCTTAATGAAATTTACATTTGACATCATAAAAATTATATAATAATTTATATTTAATAAAGTAAATTTAATTATGATAATTTATTAAAATATTATTTATTTCAAAAATCATTTAATTCATAAAAATAAATTTTTTAATGGAATTTGAATATTAACCAAAACTATTATCTGTGCTTTAAAATCATTTAAAAAGTAACAATAACATAATGAAAGTATATTCATTATTATATAAAAATGAAAATAATCATAATTATATGGTCTTGTTAAATATATCTTTATTACACCATCATATTTCGTAGGTGTAAGGTGTTCGATGGTGGGGATTTCATGGGGTCATTCGGTGAACATAGTTTGGGCGGTGATCTTGATGAGCTCAAACTTCTCCTGTAAACGGTTTCTCTCATGCTTAAGTTTTTGGATCTCAACTTGGCCTTTGTCTATGGAAAATCCTAGAAGTGATATCTCCCTCATAAGATTTGGTAAATGGGTTTTATAGGGCATGATCCTACTAGTTTAGGCAATCAGTTCTTTTGTCTATGTAAAAAGGATTTGGTAAAACCCTATATTTATACTAGTCATGTGAACACTGTTAAATTTCTATATTATCAACGATAAGGTTACATAATGTCAATTTAAATACAATTGGATATAATAAAACAATATGAGTTCATGTATTTTCTATAACCATAAGACATTTGATTAAAACAAAGGGAATTTAATTCATAAATGTTTGGGTTGTTACACTATCAATGGAACAATATCATGGATAATAATAAATGAATTATAAGTAATGTAAATTCATATTATTAGACTTCATGATCTTAGAAATAATGATATCTCTTCAATAAAGACCTTTTGCTAATAGATTTTAAAATTATGGGAAAGACCCATTCAATTTGGCCAACCAATTTGCCTCATGATACCTGTCAATACATCGAGGGATATATAATTATTTAGTCCCACCCATTAATTTATGTATAATTAATTCCTAATATATTAAATGTTCAATTTAATTCATAAAAAATTTACTTATCAACATATTTCCATATCAATAAAATAATATGGATTATCCATAATTCCCAATTGAATCAAATAACTTTTGGTGTAAACCAGTGTATGTATAAATGGAATAATATTTTGGAAATAAATATATCCATGATACAAATAATATTTATTTTTAAAAAAAATTAATGGTTAATGATCACAATAAATTTAATGTTTATTTGGTTAATCAAGAGATTGGAGAAGGCCATCCAAAAAAATATTTTGCTGTAAAATCGATTCTTTTAAAGAATAGATGAATAATTGAAATGAAACATTAAAAATAAGTTTTAATTAAATATTTTTCTTTTTAAAACCATTGAAAACTTGTCTATAAATCTAAAGGTCATAAAAGTGGAGTGGAAATTAAGAGAAGGGGTTCCCTTTTATAAGATATGTGAGGGGAATTCTTGAAATATCTTAAAGTATTGAATTAATAAAATTATATTTCACAGCCAAATATCTAAATATTGTTATAATTATTATATAGGATTAGGATTATTCAAAATCCACTCATATAAAAAAATTTGGACATGTTTTAGTTGTGTTTTAACTATTATCTTTTAGTTTTAACCCCTTGTTAATCATTTTGATAATTACTGCAATATATAAGTTTTCTACCCTTTAAGGATTAATAATTTTTTTATAAAATGAAAAAAGTACCATAAATTGATTTTGGTTGATTTTTAAGACCATGTCCCATTCGTCTTTGTGAATATAAATTTTTTATTAATTTTTAATCATTTAATAAAATATCATTAATATCAATTTTGGAAGTATTAATTTAATATGAATTTTATAACTAAAATAAAAAATGTAATTATAATAAAATGAATGAAAAACTCACTAATAATTTATATTTATCTAAAAAATTACATAAAAACTCACACAAAAAAATATTATTTTTATAGTTTTCTAAATTATTTTGATTGATTTTTTTACTACTCGCACAAGCTTTGTGTTTGTGTGGCATTATATTTTAAAGAAATTATTTTTCATTAAATATAAAAAATAAATTAACATTATTAAAAAAATATTTTATATTTCAATTAGATTTTTATAACTGATCATTTCTTCATTTTATCCCAATGAAAAGAAAATTATAGATAATAAAACAAAGTGAATGACATTTTTTACTTTTCTTTATATAAATTAATATAAATTGTCCAAATCATGTAAAATGTCAACCAAAGGCTGTATATTTGACTTTGGGATGATTATGTATTATAAATACTCAAAAAATAAAATTAACTCAAGTGTCAGGGTCATTATTTAGTCCTTGTCATATTATTTTTAACCATAATTACTTGATTTACCCCTTTATTGTGGTAAAGAGTTTACTAAAGTTAATAATGTCCAAAAATAAAATGGACATATTTACCAAATTTGAAACTCCAAATTAAAAATATGGAATTCATTTTTCAATATTAAATTCATATAAGTGGAAAAAATAATTTAATATAAATCTATAAAATGAAATGAAAAATAGTTTTTTGAAAAATAAATTCTAACCCCAAAAATTTACTTATACCAAAATCAGGTATAATGATGATTCAAATGAATCTAATTAGATTATATATAATTAAATAATATGTGTGATACTGTGATATCAAATTCAAATCATAATGATAATTTTTATTGAAAATAAAATTAGAGTTTTACAAAAATCGGTATTTTTAACAATTCAATAAAAAATCAATCTTTTACGAAAAAATACCAAAATTTCACTCAATGATAATTTCTATATGGTGATTTAAAAAATGGTATCCTTTTTATGAAATAAATTATCTATAATTTCAATAAATTAATTTTAATTGTTTTCTAATAAAAATTAGTAAAAAAATTGAGGAAAATGTGTTTTTGAAGAATAAAATGGATTTAAAAAAATTGTGTCTTTATTTCCAAAGATTAAATAAATATATTTATATTGATAATGACCTCTATATTTTTTTTATAATGTAGTAAATCCCATTCATACCCACCAATTTAACTACTAGGTTATAACCATCAAATTTAAATAATAATATTTTATACTTCGTTTCAACTCGATGTTGCATGTTGTATATGCTATTAAACATAGTGTTCTTTTAAAATATCAGGATATTACAATTGTGTTGAAACACCAAATAAATAAAAAAAATATAAATGATGATATATACTTATGGTTAAATAATGATAATTGGGCAATGGCCCTTATCTATTATTTAATCAAATTTATTCCCCATGTCAAATAATAATAATAATAATATTATTATTATTATTATTATTATTATTATATCTCAATACATTTAATATATCTAATATAACTCTTTAAACAAATAAATTAATATTTATTTGAATGATTTTAAATAAAATATATAATTTTCAAAGGATCATTAAATTTTGATCTATATCCTCCCATAAAATATTATATTCACTAAACCTATACATAAATATTTATTTTAATATTTATGTGACTAAATAATTATTTATATTAATTTATCCACTAAAATATTAAATAAATATTTATTTATTACATTATGAATAAATAAATATATATGTATTAAACTAACATATTCAATACATGAATATCTTGTGATTGAATTTATATGATCAATATTAAATTAATAAATATTATTCTACTATCCATGACTAAGTATATTCATAATATTAAAATTAATGAAATATTAATGATATTTCATATACACTTAGTTTTAGTCCCTCTATGAATCTTCCTTAATGGAAATAGGTTAACTTACCTAAAGTCCAAGATCAATGCCTAGAGACCAGTCAAGGACCCCGTAAAGAAAGAAGTAATTGTTGAAACTATTGAAATAGACCAATGAATTCTATTGTGTAATATAATCCATTTATCTTCTGATATCTCATCATGTAGGATTAATACTAGTTTCATTACCCTATATTCCCTATTTATCTTTTTTAAATTTTTTTAAATGAACTTCTCTTTAAACAACCATGGCCAGGAATTTCTCCAGATAGTTCTATTTCAATCAAAGGTCTAGAGATATATAATTACATTAATATTTAATGTCAAATCTTTTCTTAACCAATTAAATTAATGATTTATCACTTATTTGAACATAATTTATATTCCCTCACTATAATCATATTTTATAATGGTTTTCATCCATACATCATTGTAAATGATTCACAATACACATTAATAATTATCTCAAGTATAAGGACTAATGAACATGTTCAGAAATATATATATTTATAATAACACGTTAGATATATGGAATCCAAATTGGTGAGTCTATCATCATAAACTCACTTCATTGATATTATCAAGTGTGAAATCCATGATAGGAAGAGTCAATGTCTTAGGATCCTTCATCCCCTGATAGTAAAACAAAACATGTGTATTATGAGATTGATGTATCTGGACCATAAGACTTATTTAAGAATATTTTTAGGAAAATTTATAGGTTCTAATTATGGTGGTGAATTTTTATAACTCTTTTTGGATAAGAATAATATAAAGAAACTATCACATTAATGTTACATGTATGAACAATCATTATTGACAATATATTTATCAATATTATAGAAATTAAAAGTATGAAGTAAATAGGATCTAGGGATACCACTCCAACAAAAAAATTTACACTAGATCCAACTACTAACAAATTTTAACCTTATATATCTCACATGATATTACTTTTTGTAATGATGTATAGATTTAATCAATGGGCCATCCACATTTTTCCTCCATGGATCCTCTACAAACTGCAACTTCAATACTTTGAGTAAAATCTCTCAAGACGTGAAACTTCATAAGTATATTCTTTATATTTTTATGTGACCTGGGATTTTTTATAAAACCATTGTAGTGGTATTATCACAACAAAAAGTAATAAGATCTTTACTGATAGTTATAATACTAATATTCTAGACTATGTTTTATATCCACATAACTTTTTTCTATAGAAAAATCCACAATATGCTTATACCATATTATAGAATCTATAACCAAGGGCCTATTATAACTCTTCCATCTCATAGTTCCTCTTTTGTGTAAAAACACATATCCCATCTATGAATCCATATCGTTATAATTTTTTTAGAAACTAAAATTTATTTATCCCCTAATAACTAGCCCCTCATATTCCCTAAAAATCAGGACCATATCCTCTGTATGTATAAGGTACTTCTTTATAGATTATATAGTAAACCAACATATCTCTTCAGGTTTTTATTTTTATTTTACTACCATTCAAAAGGTATATATATCATTAAGACCATTATGTAATATGATATACATGATTGATCCAATCACTTAATTTTAAGGGTTTATACTCATTCCTTCCCAATCTTCTTATGATTGAGAATAAATTTTCTTATATATATGTATAACATGTGACATTAGAAACATTCCACTTTTGGATTATTTCATCTTGTATCTTCTCAATTAATTTTCAATATATATACCTTGACATAGTTCAAGAATCCAATCATATCGATCTCAATATATCTTGATCCATAGAATGTAGGTTGATTCCCCTATCTATTTCACGGAAAATCATTTATTCAACCATGTCTTAACTAACTATAAGGTTGGTATCTAATTTCTCATCAGTAATATATCATCAATATATATCACTGATAAAATAAAAGCACTCCAACTAAACCTTTTGCATACACAGGGCTCACATTTAGTATTAAAAAAAATCAAAATCTCCCTTGTATTTATTAAAATAAATATTACATGGAATTGATGTTTATTTAACCCATAAATGGATCTATATATCTTGTATACCTTATTAACATCCATTGGTGTGAAACCCCATTCAATTTGTGTCATTTAGAAATATTATATGACAATTCCATTAAAGAAGATAATTTTGACATCCATTTTCCAAATTTCATAATCATACTAAGATTTTATGGAATGAAATTTTATTATATATTTTTTCATAATAACTAGTGATAAGGCTTCATCATAGTCTATTCTATGAAATTTATTGAAATTGTGAGCAACTAATCATTCCTTATAGGTACTAAATTTACCATCAATTTCTGTTTTCTTATTTAATACCCATTCGCACCAAACAAGATATATAAAAACTATAGGATCTACCAAAACACAATGTTTATTTTGGTATGTGTAATCCATTTTATAATTCATCACATCTTTCAATTTTACAACTTCTATGTTGTTTACTGCTTCCTTGTAGGACAAAGATTAATTATTCTCTAATAAAATTGTACCACCTTAATTTATGATAAGAAAAACATATCTCACTTATTATCTAACCTCTCTAGTACTTATACGTAGTACTTATGTCTCTAGAAAAACTTATTCCACTTTGAATTGTGATAATTATTCCAATGCCAAATCTTATGTATCTTGAGCCTTAACTTCATCAAAGTTTAACTTTCTCCCCTTATCTCCATCAGAGATGTGTTCCCTTTCTAAAAACATGTATTACATCCCCGTGATATATTTTATATTCTAGGGATCAAATAAATAGCTCCTTATTGTTTCATTAGGATACCCTATAAATATACACTTTGTTTCATGAGATATAATATTGTTTCTAAATGTAAAGACCTTAGATTTTAATATATGTTTCCTCTATTTAAGTCAAATATGTTTAAAACCTTGATGAAAACATAAAATCAAACTAAAAAATTTTGGTTTTTTTATAACTTCAAAACATAGTTATTGAATTAGTATGTATGCAAAGGAGTAACAAAAATAAAATATATATTAATTTATAAATATATAAAGGTTATTTTATAAAAAATTACTTAATTCATTATTGTTTTTAGGAATCTATATTTTTATACATTATAATCTATATTAACAAAAAATAAGCATATTATTATTAAATTATGATTTTAATAAAATATAATATTGAAAAATTAATTTTAACTAAATTTTTTTATAGAAGTTTAGGATAAGAATAACAAGTTTTTTAAAAAAAGTTATTTTCCTACAAAAACAGTTTCTCGTTGTATTTTATAATTTTAATTAAATGTAAAATTTTAAAATTATGGAAATTTAATTTGAAAAAATAAACGTTATTTTTTTATTTATAATTTAAATACTATTTTACCATGAATGTTTTGGGTTTTTTTATAAAAAACATCGATTTTTAGGTGAATACTGTAAAATTCATTTTTTATAAATAACATGACTTTTTTGACATTATTATTATATAAGTATAAATTTAAAATTAATAAAACTATTTTATAAGACAATATATATACTTTATAAGTGACTTTATGATTTTAAAAAATATTTTTTAATTAAAAAACCCATAAATGACAATTTATTACTTAAGTTATATTTTCCAAGAAAAAATTTTTTAATACATTTTACATTTTTTTAGTTTAAAAATAATTTTAGTCATTTATATAAATTAAGTATAATAAAATTACTTAATTTTTTATATTAATCATCTGAAATTGAACCTAGGATTCATATTTTGTATTTTTCTAAAATAATTGGTATTTAGATAATCAGTGAAAAATAAATTTTTTCCAAAAATGATGACTTTTATTCGCTTATCAATATATAATAGAGACATGGAATTTTAGAAAAACCAATTAAATTATTTAATGAATAATTTTATGAATTTTAATTATATGGTTTCACATTTTTAAAAATATTTTCTAACTTTATAAAACAAATGTAATATTTTAATTCTAATAAAAACTATTTTTGGTATTTTCATTTTATTAAACATTATCTTGGAAAAATTTGGTTTAGATTGAATTTAAATAAACATAAAATTTATTTTTTTATAATAAACTAATTTATATCATGAAAATAAAAAACATTGATTATATTATACCACAATTAAATTTAAATTTTAAAATGTACATTTTCTAAGAAATGATTTTTACGCATTATGTACGCTAATACTAAAATTATTTTCTACAAATATTAAAAATATTATTTTAAAAAATTATTTAAATATTTTAAATTATCATTTTAAAATTATTAAATAATTTCCATTTTAATTTTGACCATTAAAATTAGTTTCTATAAGTGAAAGTTGAGTTAACATAGTATGGGTAAATTAGTGTAAAAGTGGTTCAACATAGAACAAAAGGTTAAAGCATGTGATAAAAAAAAGTTTTATATGGAATTTATAAGTTTGGATCAACCATATCTCTATCCCCAAAACATTATTGGAAATTTTTTATCCTTATAATTTAATAATGAAGTGATATTGTTGGAAAATAAAGGGTTTTTACAAAAGTTCCCTTTTCTTCACATATAAAAGGAAACCACTTCCTCCCTATTTCAAGAACCATTAAAAAGACTCAAATCACCCAAAAATATTCCCTAGTATCTCCTAAACATCTCCCCAGTTTCTTTTAAGAATTTTTCTCACCAAAACACCACGTTTAGGTGTCTTAAAGAGTTACCCCGGGTAGAACATCCATGGAAGATGTAATACTCACAACCCGACTTCTCTATATATTTTTTTCTTATACACCACTAAAATCACCTTTATCCTTGAAGGTATTAGAACACCATAATTATTAATATTATTAAGTGTTATAATAATAATATAATATCCATTTTTTAATTTCCTCCAAAATCATTAAAAAAGAAAAATGTCAACATGTGTGTGTGCGGACTACCGCTTCCATGAACGATGCGTTCCATTTTCCATCACCACATTAAATAGTAGGTTCAAAATGTTCATTTAAATAAGTAATATGATATTTTTCAAATAATTAATCATTTTTAATAAAATCAATGGGTGTTATATTTTTTTCATAAACTATAAATAGTCATAGTAACTTTCACTAACCTAAATGGACTTACCAAGTTACTTTTCTTAATTTGGATCTATTTTTTGGATAACCTTTGAAATGGAAAATATATTTTCCTAATGGGATATTAAAATAAAAAATATAAAAAATTATGGATATCATGAATTTATTTTACCACACCTTTGACCATAGTTAACATACTGAAAGTGTGAGAAAGAAATTAACTAAACAACCCCGAATAACCGACATAAGCGAAAACTAAATTAAAAATAAATTATAAATGGTAATATATTAACCTTAATAAATTAAAGATATATTAATAATATTTATTTTTATATATAAAATGAACTTAATTTAAATATTCTTGAAGGTAAGTGCAACTATATATCACTTTCAAACACGAGGTAAGGGTTTTTCATCTCACTTTTTCTTCATTGTTACATGTTTTAATGTTATGCACAAATTTATTATTTCTATGGTATATATATCTCACAAGAATTTATTTTTCAAATATATATTATTTAAGTAAAGTTATTTATACAATAATTTTATTTTCAATCTTTTAGTGACTTTTTATTCAAAAATTACTAAGGTCGTAAGGGTTTCATATCAAACTTTTCTTATTTGAGACATATTTTCTTTTTTACACATAATTTATTATAAATTTTGTTTATAAATCCAATTAGACATTAAATACCATATATTATACTTATCAATGTTATTTTTACTACAAATTCAATATTCTTCTCTTTAAAGGGGTTTTAAATTGAATTTTTCATAAGTCATAAGTGATCCTTTGAACTACCCTTGATACCTTTTAGTAACACGTTCTCTTTTATTTTCTCCCTTTTATTTTATATTATTCTTATGTATATCAAAATTATTTTATATATATATTCTTTTTAAATATATTCCTAATTTCAATTACCTTTCTTTTTTGTGAATGTACAATTTTATGTTACCTTCGAAATTTTTTCTTTTAAGTAAACCCAATTTTAGGGAACTTTTATATACCTAATTTTATACTAATTTTATCCCCATACAATGTTTTTTATTATCACATATATTTTATAAAATCCACAATTATATTATAAAATCCTTTTTTTTAAATGTATGTTTTGTAAAAGAGAAAAATATGTATTTATATATCCTTTTCTTGTTTCTAAAATCCTCACCTAAGTATCATGTTTTTATTTTTAATACACTATTTTTCTGAATAATTATTATTCAATGGAACTCCATATTTAAATACTTTGTTTTTTTTCTAAAATGAACTTTAAAAATGATTTATTTCCATCATTTATTAAAAATATATTTTATTTAAACCTTTTTAAGTATTAATACAAAATTGTGAAACCCACTTTTTTATTCTAGGTTATATCATACTTATGATTTATGTATGGATTATTTTTCTCTTGTGGAACACATAAGTATTTACATATTATGATGTGATGTGTGGGTCTATTATATCCATCCAATTTATTTGGTAATTTTAAATTCTCATGAGATACCATGTATGTTTCATGGGTGGTTAGCTTATTCACATTATGTTATGATTGAGTTTAGTCTAAGCATGTGGTGATTGTTATAGTTGTTATCCTCTGTTTTGTTGTCTTGGTAGTTGGCCTAGATAAATGCTTATGTTTCCATGATTTATTATGTTTCCAAATATCTTATTATTTCATTATCCTATGATTTAATTTATTTATTTTATGTAACTATACCTATGTTTATTCTATTTATGATATAATATTATGCCTATTGACACTCATTTTCTGATTTATTACCATGTTTATTATATTACTAGGATTTATATATCACCCTTTTCATTATGTATTTTTTCTAGGGAAACATATGCACTTTTAAAAGATATATCACGGTTAGGACAACTATTTGGAGTTTTAAATAAATATTATGTTTTTTTATCTATGATGATTAGTTCATGTACATAATATTACAAAGACACTAGACCTCTCATTCCCTTATTTTTATTTTTTAGAAAACTATGTGAAAATAATAAAGAAATATGTGATTAAGGATTCTTTCACTATATTTGGTGTTAAATTAAGTCTTAGTTATTTTTATAGATTTGGAATACAGAACCCTAATGATATCCCTAGGGAGAAGTATAACATCCTAAAATTTTGGTAATGCATAGATTGTGTGGTTTTCCTTGAAATTTCATCCATATTTAGATACTAGATAGTGGATGTAGGCTCTCGCATAGTTGTACCTAGGGGTGATTAACCTGAAGATGATGTGTTGAATATTAATTCAACCATGACCTAGTGTATGAAAAAGATCCTTAACTGCACACCTAGATAGACACTCTTGGAGGATACGATTTAGTCAATCACATTATCTTTTAGAACCATTATGAAGTATCTATTTCCAATTTACTTTAAGGTATTATATTAATAATTATTATAGAACATAAGTTAATGTTCCCTAGGTAGATCCAATATAGTTATAGGATTAACTGAGGATAACATTGTATAAATTAAAGTCGAATAGGTTGAAATAAATTTCCATTAGATAAGACATCTTAGGATTGATATTTAATATTCATATGCTCTGATTGTTTTGGATATTATGATAAAACATTTTGTTTTAGTATTTGTTTGAAATAAGATCATAGGGGTGAATCTAAAAAATGTTTGTATATTAAAACCACTATGTATTATAACTAAACAAGGGAGGATACTTAAATGGTTGATAATATTAGTATATTATTGTTATGAAAGAAAAGGTGAGTTTCCTAGTCTTACCTAAATTAGTGAGGTTAATACCCTAATAGAAATTAATATTAGATATTTTAATTAGTGGGTGATATTTGTGATGGTATTTTGGTATATTCTAAGATTTATGAGGGTTATGTGAAATATATATGGATTATTCTTCTATATTCTTTCTTTAAAGTTAAGATAACATTTATTAAATAATATTGATAACCTTTAAAAGTGATTTTAAGATAAGGTTATATTTTTAGGTATAACTATTGAATAATATGTGATTGAGGTATAGATAAGTCTCTCCTATAAAAGGTTGATTTATTTTGATAAAATTGAGTAATATAGTTATAATAACCATGGAATTGATTATTGAATTAATTAAAAATTTATACATGAAATTTTTGTGAAGTTTGTCACATTTTTGGAATTGTGATATATATAATGACTTGTGTAAGACTTTATGAAGTTTTGGTTAATACCATTTGTGGATTAAAGATAGGGTTAACTTTTGGATGAATATATGATTTCATTATGGTTTAATGCCTGGGATATTCAAATATTTTTGGTAAGTTATGTTATGGAGAATGAATGATTAGGGTATATACATACTTGCATATATGATTATATAGAAGATTTATGTTGTTTTTGGAAAGATAAATTACATAATATAGCCTTAAGAGAGTAAGGTGTATTTCATATTTAGAGGTTTTATCCCAAATGATGAATATGTTAAGAATACCCTCACTTAATTTCATTAGTTTGGAAGAAATAAAATTGTGATAGTGAGATTTATTTAATGGGGGAGAATATAACGACCCAATATTTTAGTATATATTTTCTTCTAATTAAGTCAAATATGTTTTATATCTTTCTATACATGAAAAATAGAACTAAAACAAGATTTTGATATTTTTTATACTATTCAAAAATAGTCTTTGAATTAATAGTTATGAATAGGAGTAACAAAATTAGAAAAATATTAATTTATATATTTATATATAATGGTCATTTAATATAATTTTACTTAATTCATTATTATGTTTAAGAATATATATTTTTATGCACTATACTTTTTATTAAATAAAACTAAGCATATTATTGTTAAATAAATATTTTAATAAAATATAATATTGATTTAGTAATTCTAACTTTATTAGTTTTTTTGTATAAAGTATGAATAAGATCAACTAATAATTTAAAAAATTTATTTTCTTTTAAAAATAGTTACTCTTTTTATTTTTTGATTTTATTTAGAATTTTAGATAAAATATTATAGAAATTTAATTTGGAAAAATAAAATGAATTTTTTTAATTTATAATATTAATGTTATATTAATATTTATTTTTTGGTTTTTTCTTCAAAAAATATTCACTTTTAGGTGAATAATGTAAAAACCATTTTTATAAATTACATGAATTTAATAACTTTATTAGAATATTATTATGAGTTTAAAATATATGAAAACATTTTATTAGAAAAATCATATACATTATAGGTGACTTTCGTATTTTAAAAGTGTTTTTTAAATTTACAAACCCCTATTTGACATTTTAGAACTTAAGTTGTATTTTTCATATAATTGGTTTTCGTACCTTACATATTTAGTGTTTTAGAAATAATTTTTTTCAATTATATAATTTTAATATAATAAAATGGCTTAAATTTTTGGATTCACCGTGTGAAAATTTAAATAGGGTTAATTTTTATTATTTTTCTAATATAATTGATTTTTAGATGAATAGTGAAAAATGTAGTTTTTTCCAAAATAGTGACTTTTATTACCTTATCAGTATATAAGTGAGACTTATAATTTCATAAAACATTTTAATTTATTTAATAAATAATTTTATATATTTTAATTATATTTTTTAAAAATTTATAAAACCTAAGTTTCAGCTTATAAACCAAAAGTCATATTTTAATTAAAATTAAAAAAATTCATCTTATCATTTAATTAAAAATTATTTTGGTAAAATTTGGTTTTGGATTTATCTTAAAGTCAAATAAAATTTATTTTCTTATAATAATCCAATTTATGTCTTGAAAAACAAAAAAAAATTAATAATATTGTCCCACACTTAATTTTTATGTTTAAAAAGAACTTTTTCTAAGAAATGGTATTTACACATTATGTGTGCTAATACTAAAATTAATTTCTACAAAAAAAAATTATTTTATATAATAATTTACATATTTTAAATATTCATTTTCAAATTAGTAAATAATGTCAATTTTAATTTTTTTCCCCTAAAATTAGAATCCAATGGTGAAATTTGAGTTACTATAGTAGTGGTAAATTAGGGAAAAGAGTTTTAACACGGTGAAAATGGTTAGAAAATATGTACACCTTGTTTTATATTGTATTTTTGAGGTTTTATAGACCTTATCTATTTCCCCACACTATTATTGGAAATTGTTTTCTTTTTTTATTAAAAACTCGAGTGATATTATTGAGAAATAATGAGTTTTTACGAAAGTAACATTTTCCTCACTTATAAAAAAATACCACATCCTCCCCATTTATCCACCAAATATAAAGACTTTTCTCACTCAAAAATATACCCTATTCTTTCCTAAACACCCACTAGTGCAAAAACACTTTTTAGCGTCAGTTTTTTTTTAATTTTTGACATCGTTTATAAACCGACGTCTTTATAGGAAACGTTAAAAATATAGTTTTCGCGTCAGTTCATAGAAACCGACGCGAAAAATAATTCTCTTATGAGTTTCGGCGTCAGTTTTATAGAAAACAGATGCCGAAACTACATTTAAACCTGATTTTCGGCGTCGGTTTTTAGAAAAACCGACACCGAAACTAGAATTACACGGGATTTTCGGCGTCGGTTTTCAGAAAAACCGAAACCGAAACTAGAATTACACGGGATTTTCAGCGTCGATTTTCAAAAAAACCGATGCTGAAACTAGAATTACACGGGAGTTTTGGCGTCGGTTTTTTAAAAAACCGACGCCGTAAATAATTTTTTAAAAAAAAATATTCAGCGTCGGTTTTTAAAATAACCGACGCCGTAAATAATTTTTTTTTTTTATAAAATACATATAATTTCTCCTCCAAAAAAATCAGAACCCTGAAAAAAAAACGGAGTATACAGAAACAATAAAACAGTTTTAACAGAGGCACTTGAGAAAACTCAAAGTAAAGCAAAATTAAAATACACGTACCTACATGGTGCATTTTCTTGATCTAACCATACTTAGTATCAATCGTGGTAAGTTTCCTCCCATAGATATCACCAATTCTGTCAAAACAGTAATGAAACTAAGGAGATGTGCGTGAAAAAATCAATCCAAGATATTACTGCAATGAATAAACATTAAATGAAAATGTGTAATTTATTTGAATCATTCATTTTTTTACAAAGTAAATTACCAAAATGATATGTTACGACCCCTGAAATATACGACATGCTCATTGTTGGTTATTGTTGAAGCATTCATTTGATTATTAGTAGGTTCAAACACCTAATATATCATAATAGTTAGTTTTTTAAACTTATATGTATTATTATTTATAAATATTAGTATATACATACCTCAAATCTTAATCAGACTTAACAAAAAGTCCGCAAAAGTAGATTGAATATGGATCATATTAGATTGGGAATAAGACTGTGAATCCTTGAATACCTACAATAATATTGAATGATATGAAATTAATAAATAGAAGAAAGTGGAAGAAAATATATAAAAAAATTAATACAACTAACCTTTTGAAAATCAGTAGTTTCCCCAGTTGTGATTATCTCGTACATAAATCGTAGAATATAATAACCACATTCAATATGTCCAGTTTGACGATGACACTGCAGTTATAAAACATTTAACTAATAATAAAAACCAATATATAACAAAAATATAAAAACTAATTACCTGTACTTCCAAATATTTGATTTTCGTTGGTTTCTTTTCCTTTGTAAAATGTTTCCATGAACTGCATTTTTTTATATAAGAACTAATAAAACATGTGTAAACAATTAAAATTAAACATAACAAACTTATAAAAATAAAAATAAAACTTACCTATTTAATAATTTGGAAAATGGTTTACGCACTTTTCCTAATAAAGATCAAAACCAATATAAGGTGCATTCATTTGGGAAAAATACGTCTAACATCCAATGCCCCCTATATTACAAAAAGTTCACAATTAATGACATTATAATGATCATGAGTTCAAAATTATGTTGATGTTCTTACTTATCAAGAAATGGAAAAAACCAGCACTGAATCTCTGTTTGTGATAATCTCTCGGATATATATTGAACTCTTTCATCATTCTTCACATGTTTGACTTCCAAGGAAATGTACTCTGGATCTATAAAGCTGTAAATGCCTGTAGTTTCATTTTGTAAAATAATCTTGTATAGATACCTAATTTAAAAGGAAAATATAGTTATTCAATGACATAACAATATTTTATTAAAGAAATAGCAATTCAAACATCAATTTACTTACATGGAAAACAAATGCACCACATTCATCCCGATCTCTTAAAAATTAACTAAATTCATGATATCTTCTTTCAATATTTTCAATTTATAATTTCTTCCACATATATCGGACGTCATCCAAAACTCATAAATAAAATTCAAGGAAGAAGAGGACTCAGATAATCTTTTAAACCCATAAGAAATATCAGAAGTATCTATAGCCGACTGTTTCTGAACATTTTGCTGCATTTGTATAGTTTCTTTTGCTTTCAGATATTCCTATATAAGTTAAATGTCAGAAAACATTATAAGTAATTTGGAATCATTTGTAATTAATATTTAAAAAAACGCATACCTCATGTGAAATATAACGAAGAAGTGCAGTTGGCCAAAGTAAAAAATGGCCCATACATTCCCCAACACTGGTGATCTCCACAGTAGGAAATGGTAGTAGAGCAGTAGGATCTATAATAACAAGTACTGATACTCTAACCTGACCCATCTGCATAGGCTGATGATGTACCGAGTCCCCCAAAAAATACACCTGTCCTAATGCAACAATATGTACATGAGGATCTCCCGCAAACAACTCACAATATAAGGCTTGATCCGATGGAGGAGGTGGAGGCTCAAAGTTAGCAGGTGGGGCAGGGCAGTCAGGGTGAGCAGGCTGAGAAGTCATAAAAATGAAAAGGGTATATTAGTGTTTAAAATTTATAACATAGAAAAATTGATTAAAAATTAAATAAAATAATATACCTCAAAAGGTTGAGCAGACAGAGCAGGGTAAGCAGATGGGGCAGGGTAGTCCGATTGAGTAGGCTGAGAATGTTGAAAAATGAAAGAGTTATATCAGTGTTTATAATTTATAAAATAGAAAAATTGATAACATGTAAATAATATACCTCGGAAGGCTACCCAGACGGTTTTGGGTAAGCATATGAGGCAGGATAGTCCGAGTGAGTAGGCTGAGAATATTGAAAAATGAAAAAGTTATATTAGTGTTTATAATTTATAGAAAAGAAAAATTGTTAACAAGTAAATAATATACCTCGGAAGGATGAGCAGGTTGTGACTGTCTTTCTAAGTGTTCTAATAAAGACTTATGTATTGCTGCTTGAATTTGATCACCCATAGACTGTTTCATATCCTGCAGCTCTTCTTTTAAGGATTCGTTTTTTGGGTCTCTTGGTTGCTTACTCTTACCAAAAACCTTCTGAATAATAACACCCGCCTGATATCCTCTAACACGGCCGGGGTGTTCTGCCTTTCCCAAAGCAGCGGCAAGGATATCCATCCTACCCTCGGGGATAAAAGAGCCCTGTGTCTCTTTCTCCTGAAGTTCATCCTAAAATGAAAAATAAAAAATTTATATTAGTGTTTATAAATTATAAAAAAGGAAAATTGTTAACAAAGAAATAATATTTACTTACAATTATATCAGCCACTTGATGAGCTTCGTCTGTAAGATATTGTTCATTTTTTCTTCTTCTTGCTCATTTCCATTTCTCATGGCAAGTGGGAGGAGATGGAGGACCATACTGGACCTCTTCTGAACCACTACTTGATCGAGCTCTTAATGCTTCAAATTTTTCTTCAATCATTTTCTGCTCCAAATACGAGTACCCTCCACGTGATAAAGTATGAGGGTATACATTTTTCAACTGGATCTCCTGATGAAATCTCCTGGAGGCCTGTTACATAAAAATAAACTACTAAGTAATAAGGAAAATATAGCATAAATTTTAAAATATAAAACAATTACAATACCTGAAATTTCTCTTCCTGACGACTATCAACAAATCGCTTCCATGTTTCTTCATCTATATATGGATACTTAAGACATGGGCTTTCAAACCTTCTCTTTCCAAAAACATAATTTTTCGTCAGTTTGTTTTTAAAATCTCTCCATCGAACCGCCGCTAAAGAAAGATTTCTTTTCCTAATTTCTTTGGTTTCCTCAAAATTTAATGTCATCTGTAATTGAAAAAATTAAATATGTCATTTAAACTGTATAATATTAAAAAAATGAGATAAAATAAATAAATAAAGATATTTTACCGTCACGGCCTCCCAAAGTTGTTGCTTCGCCATACTGTCCACTGACTTCCAATCAAGATATAAAATACTAATCCTGCAACGGCTCTGCATCGCTATATAACTGAAAAACTGAACTGCATTATTATTATCATCAAAACGGATGTGTGCTTTGTTATCATCACGACCAAGTGATAGCTTTGGTAAACATTTAATACCACGTTTACCAACTAGAGAACTTGATTTTTGAGTAGTAACTAGAGAAGTCTCCTCCGCCGAGGACGCATCAGTAGTCCTGCAATTTTTTTTGTAAATTAACAGTTTTATTTCATTAAATAAGTATATTACTGAATATTTAATAATATGTCACAATAGATATACCTCGGTAACTGATCCTCTCTATCTGTATCTTACATTTCTACTAGAAAGTGTAATGAAATTTTGGGTACCTGCATATCATTAGAAAAATGAATAATTAGAAATAAGGAAGTCAAAAATAAATATGTAAAAATAGAGTCATGCATTTGAAGTTTTAAAAATAGACACAAAATATAAATATTTACCAGAAATATTAGGAGACTAATTTAGTGTTTTTCCACATCCCTTCATCAGGATCGGTACGTACTGCATGCACTATGCCTGTCTTATATTCATTGTAATCATCTGAAAATTGCATAATAGATGAATAAGGCTCATATAAATCACTAGCATCATCATAATCATCCTCATCACTCAAATGGTATCTTTTCCCTTTCAAAAAAACTGACCACTGATCATTCGACGGATCAATGACATAAAATACTTGTTTTTCATGTGTCGCCAAGATAAATGGTTCCTCATTGTGATTAAATCTTTTCAAATCAACCAGTTTAAGCCCATATTCATCATGTTTCATGCCACTATTACTATCAACCCAATTACACTTAAAAATAGTGACTCGAAATTTAATATAATCAATTTCCCATTTGTCTTCAATAAATCCAAAATATGACGTTGATGCAGAAATTGGGTTTTTATCTTTGGCACTCGAAAAATGTACTGCTTCAGCGAATACCATCACACCACTATTCTTAACGGTACTCTTGTCATCCAGGTTTTTTGTGTAAAATGTGTAGCCATTGATATCAAAACCAGACCAAGTGATCACATTAATAGATGGTCCCCCTACTAACCACTTTAATGTTTCTGATACAGATATATCTGGGGTGACTTTATCTTTAAACCATGAAACAAATGTCTTCTTATGCTCAATCATCAACCACTTTTCATTTCTTTTCTGATATCGTAACTTTAATTCAGCAATATGTGAGGATATATATGGTTGAACCTCATCTGTGTTGTTAAAAATGTATAAATGTGCTTGCATCACTTCATCACGTGGAATTAACTTTACCTTTAAGCCTCGAACCCCTCTACCTTCTCTATCAACTATCATATGTCGAGATACAGGGAGACCAATATGCTCCACCTCATTCAAATAATCAGTACAGAACTCGATCACCTCTTCTGATACATATTTTTGAACAATAGAGGCCTCTGGTCGATAAGGATTTTTAACATATCCTTTCAAAATTTTCATATATCTTTCAAAAGGATACATCCATCTTAAATAAACAGGCCCACATATTCTTATCTAACGCACCAAATGAATCAATAGATGAACCATTATATCAAAAAATGTTGGTGGGAAATACATTTCTAGTTGACAAAGAATAAGAGTTGCTTCATTCTCCAACACATCTAACAAATTTGGATCAACGACTTTGCTACAAATGGATTTAAAGAAAATACATAACCTGATGATTGTCTTCCTAACAGCTTTCGGTAATATACCACGCACTGCTACTGGTAGAATTTTTTGCATCAACACAAGGCAATCATGTGATTTCATACCTATTAATTTACAATCCTTCAATGACACAAAATTATTCACATTTGAAGAAAAACCGCTGGGTACTTTAATACCATGAATACACTGACAAAAATTCATCTTTTTAATCTTTCTTAATGTGTGACAAGCCGGAGGTAAATATGTTCTGTTTCCTTTCACAGCGGGAGCTAACTCCAAACGTATTCGCATTAATATCAAGTCCAATCTAGCATGTAATCCATCTTTTTTCTTTCCTTTTATGTCTAACAAATTTCCAATCAAACTATCACATATGTTTTTCTCAACATGCATAACATCAATGTTATGTTTTATCTCTAAAAATCACCAATAAGGTAGTTCGAAAAAAATAGATTGCTTCTTCCAGATATGTTTTTGTAAACCATAACTTTTTCTCTTTCCAAATGTCGAATCAATATCTTTCACTCTGTCATAATATTATTCAGCTGACAATGGTTGAGGGGGGAGGTTGTATTCTTGTAAATCGTTAAATGCTTTTTTAAATCTACGATAAGGATGATCAATTCGCAAAAATCTTCGATGTCCCATGTACACTGTCTTTCTTCTATTCTGCAATTGATAATATGAAGTTTGTTCTTCACAAATTGGACATGCTTTATGTCCCTTAACACTATATCCAGATAAGTTTCCATATGCAGGAAAGTCGTTTACAGTGAACATTATCATAGCACGCAAAAGAAAATACTCTTTCTTGTATGCATCGAAAACTGTAACACCTTCCTCCCATAGCAGTTTAAAATCCTCAATCAATGGTGTAAGATACACATCAATATCATTTCCCGGTTGTTTTGGTCCAGAAATCATCAAGCTTATCATAACATATTTTTTCTTCATACATAGATGTGGGGACAAGTTGTAAAGTACCAGCAAAACAGGCCATGAACTATGTTGGCTACTGAAGCTCCGATATGGATTCATTCCATCAGTACACAATCTCATTCAGAGATTTCTAACTTCACTTCCAAAATCATGAAATTTTTTATCAAAACTCTTCCACAGTGGTGAATCGGCAGGGTGACGTAAGTTACCATCAGAAATGCTCTCATCTGAATGCCATCTTAACCTTTTTGCATCATTTGAATTTGCAAATAGACGCTTCAAACGAGGAGTAATTGGAAGGTACCAAATTGCTTTAGCTGGAGTTTTGATTCTGGTACCTAAAAATAAATCAAAATTGAATTATCAGAATTTTTTGAAAAAAATATTGGATGATATCATTGGTAAGTAAAAAAATTGATTTTTCATAACGTTACATGACATCACCTGAAAATGAATCTGAGTTGACTTTCTCATCCATCTTATAGCACGATGTTCCACATGTAGGACAACTTGATAAATGTTCATTTTCTTTCCTATACAGTACACAATCATTGGGGAAAGCATGTATCTTTTTATACCCCAATCCCATTGGGCATAATATTTTTTTCACCTCATAATTGTAATCTGGAAGCCCATTGCCTTCTGGAATAAGCTCTTTTAAAATCTCAAGTAAACTAGAGAAACTTTTATCACTCCACCCATTTTTTGCTTTTAAGTTCACTAATCTCAAAACTGCTGATAACACTGTATATTTACTGCAACCTGGGAATAATGGTTTCTCAGAATCTCCATACAATAGTTCAACAGTTGGTGTTTTTTCGATGGTTTCAACACCTAAATCATGAATTAATTCTTCATTACGATCCTCTGCCTCATTATGAATATCGTCGTCAACATTGGATGTTGAATTTTCAGTTCTTTCACCATGAAAGATCCAACGTGTATAATTAAGGCTAAAACCATAACAAATGAGATGATCCTTGATTTCTCTCGAGTTTAACTTTCTCATATTTACACACTTCACACATGGACAGAAAATCAAATCAATATTTTGATTATGTCGTTTAGCAAATTCCAAAAAATTATCAACTCCTTTTTCATATTCACTAGTAGTTCTTCGTAAATAAATCCAATTATGATCCATTAATACCCGATATCACAATATAATTGATGAATATATTAAAACATATAAACATTTAAATATCTATCAGATAAATTGTAAACAAAAACATATTCCATAAAAACTATTGATAATTAGATAAAAGACATCAGATATGAAACACGTTTACAAATAGAGTAAATAGTTTATTTTCATATTATATACATGTGTGTTAACGACATTCTAAGTTCATAAAAAATTATAAAGTATCAAAATTTAAAAAATAAGATCAAGAAAGAAAATGATATGTCATTTCAATCAATGATGTAGTTTAAAATAAAATAAATTAATGATTGGTTCTTTGATTATTCTGAAGATATTATTGAACATGATAAAGAGTATGTTAATAAAATACTTCTTATATTTGTGAACATAATAAATGAAAGAGTTGAATACAAAGATACCATTCCTCAATATTTAAATTTTGGTGGAAATGGACATTTTTCAGTTGATTTTCCATCGAAGAAAAATGGTGATGCTGGAGACTAGGTGTAAGAAAATGGTGTTCCTATGAAGAAATGGAATAGAGATAAAAAGATTATAATGTGAATGATTTGTTTTATTGAATTAATATAAATAAAATAATAATAAAATAAAAAGATAGAATATATTCACAAATCATTGATTCAGCAACTGAAAATAATAAAAATTTTATGGATCATCTTAAATCATGAATCAAATTTTAGTAATAATGTGGTGGATGGAGAAATCATTCCCAATAATAGGTAAAAATATGAATTTTTTGGATTATTTTTAAAATACACCAATATTATGAAATAAATAATGTTTTTAATGTAGGTGGATGAGAAGAAAAAATGGTGATGATTTATTCAAGACGGAATCTAATTTCATAAAATAACTCAATTTTCCCAAAGTGAGAAATAGATAATAAGACAAAATGTTAAAATATTCTGATAAGAAATCAACTAAAAGTGAAGATGAGACGAACAAATATTATTAAGGGTTTTGTTGGTGATAAATAATATTAAGGAATATAATAGAAGGTTGTAATAAATATATTGAAGTGAAATATAAATAATCACAATTTGAAACGGTGTTGGCTCAAAAAAGAATGCAAGAACTACTCTTGTAATTAAAAAAGTAATTAAATTTATTTTTACACAAAATGTACATTCAAAATTAAATACATGTCATATTTATGATGAGAAAAATCATGAACAATATAATCATAATTTAAATGTATTTGAAGGATATTTGAAAATGGACACTTTTCTATGATAGAGGTAAGAAATGATCAAATTTTACTAAGATAAAATCATACCTACAAATATGGACTAAAACAAGTGTACATCAATCCTTATACACCACATAGTTTTATTATTATCCTATTTTTACTACAACCATACATAACAGAGCTCAAATTTAAAAGCAATGTCGATCTTAGGACTATAAAAACTCATAACACATTTCACTGAACATTAATTCCTACTTAAATAGGGTTTTTGAAAAATAAACAAACAATAGGAGGTGAAATAGGAGATAAAGAGGAAGAACGCATACCATAAATCGTGGAAACGACAAAAAACCTTCAACAATGCCCGTCCAAGATCGCAAATCAAGTTCGATGGTCGTCGGGAGTCTGAAGTGCAGCCGCGGAGCTTGATTTCGACGATCGAACAAAATAAGGGTTTTGGCCAAGATCACAAATCAGGTTCGAAGGTAGTCGGGAGTCTGAAATACCGCAGCGGAGCTTGATTTCGAAGGTCGAACCAAATGAGCGTTTCGGACCCCGAATAATTTTAAAACAATTTTCGCGTCGGTTTTAAAAAAAACCGACACCGAAAATTAAAAAAACATTTCGGCGTCGGATTTTAGCAAAACCGACGCGGAATATATATTTCTTTTTAACTTATGGCGTCGATTTTCAGGAAAACCGATGCCAAAAGTTTTTTTCTTCCGCGTCGGTTTTTGTCAAAACTGACGCCGAATATGTTTTTTTTTCGGTGTCGGTTTTCCGCGTCGGTTTTCCTCAAAACCGACGCCGAAACTAAAAAAAAATTCCGCGTCAGTTTTGAGATTAACCAACGCCGAAAATAAAAAAAAATTGCGTCGGTTTTTTTGAAAACCGACGCGGAAAATCCTTTTTAATTATTTTCTGGGTCAGTTATTATAAAAAGCGACGCGTTATTGGCGTCGGTTTTTTGTAGAACCGACGCCATTAATTCTCCGCACATACTATTCGCGTCGGTTTTTAAAAAACCGACGTTATTACGATGACGCTAAAAATGTATTTCCACTAGTGACCCTCATCATTCATCCTTATCCTTTTTCTTTCCTAAACACCCTTGTTCGGTGGTAGAGGGGATGGGAACTAGGGTTGTGGGATCCCGGAGGCCCAACAGTGGGGTGGATCTTTGTGGCTGCTCAGGTGGTGGCATGTGGTTTAATCTGTGGGGTAGATAGATCATCTTGACTTCGGGATAAGTGAAAGTTTGTCTTGGCATGTGAAGTCTTTGGTGCAGGTAATGACTTCTGTGGCTGACATCACGTGGGGTTTCGGCGTTATTTATTGGGAGGTGATGTGTGACGTCAGGTTGTGAGATAATTTGGGATGCGGATTTTTCTTTAAGGAATAGGGATCCACAGAGCAAGTTTAATGGCATATTTGATGATGTGACATGGTGGGATACGGCTTGTATTCGGGATGTAGGTGGGTCACTACCTTGGATTATGATCTCGGGGGAGCGGGGTGGCTTTGGTTTTGGTGCTTCACAATATGTAAGAGAATGTGTTAGGTTTTGTGGGTTGGGATTTTGGGTCTTTATTTGGGTCATTTGGACTTTGCAGGAAGATTCATGACATGTAGTGTTTTTTTTTGTATTTGTGGGCATACGGGCCATAAGGTGTGTTGTTTGTTTGTCTTTATCTTTTAATAAAACTTTTTGGGGTCATGGATTTGGGTTACCAAATCCATGATCATATGTTATGATAATAGGGTTATTTAATTAAAAATATAAAAATTTTCACATCTTTAATATTCTATAAAAATAATATTGGTCGTTCAATTTCTATTATTAACAAGAAATGGTTGTAGTAACTTTAACCAACTTAAATAGACTTACCAAGGTACTTTCTTTAATTTAGATCTATTTTGGGATATCCATTGAAACTATATAAGTATTTTCATAATGTAATAATAAAGGAAACAAAAATCTAAAATTATATAATTTTTAGTTTATTTTAAAACACCTTCATCCATGGTCATCAAACTAAAAGTGTTAGGATGAAATTAACCAAAAAACCCTAAGTAACTATCATAAGTGAAAACTATATCAAAAATAAGTACCTAAACGTAATATATATAGATTATATAATTAAATAAATATGAATAAGGCTCTTTGTTGTATATCAAATTAACTAAAATTAATTATTCATGAATTTAAGTGAAAGTGCAGAGAACTTTTGGGCAAAAGGTAAGAGTTTTTCATCTCAAATTCTCTTTTTGAGATATTTTTTAATGTTATGCACAAATTTATTATTTATGTTGTTTATATACTACACAAAATTTTATTTTTGGAACAATCTAAGATTTAATTCATAGGATTTATATAACAATATTATTTTCAAGAAAATAATGAATTTTGATTAAAAATTTACTAAAGTCATAAGAGTTTTGTCTCAAAAAAAAATTCTTCGGGACCCTTTTTATTTTATGCACCCAATTTATTCTAAATAGTGTGTATACTATCAATCAGAAATTTAATATCATATATTATACTTATTCCCAATTTTCTTAACTTCAAATATATTATTTCTCTCTGTTAAGGGGTTTTATTAGAAAATTTCTTATGTCGTAGGGGATTATATGAACCACCCTTATTACCTTTTGGTTAGACATTCTTTTTATTTTTATCCCTTATCCTTTATCTTCATCTTAATTATATCATCCATACTCTATATGTATGTTCTATTTATATCTATACCTAGTTTACTTTACCTTTATTTTTTGGGTAAATTTCATTTTTATGTTCCCTTTAAAATTTTCAATTTAAAGTGACCCTAATTTATGAGAATTTCAGTATGATTAATATCATGTCAAGTTTCTCCCCATAATTTTTTTTCTCATCCCATATATTTTCTAAAATATATGATTAGGTTATAAGAAAAAAAATTTATAAAATTATGGTTTTTAAAATAAAATAATATTCCTTTAAATATCCTTTTTTTTATTTAGAAAATATTCTCCTAAGTGGTACATTTTTATTCTAACTATTCTATTTTTCTTATACATTTTTTCTGAAATGTAACTATATGTTTAAAGCCTATGTTTTTTTTCAAAAATGAATGTACAAAATGATTTATTTAATTATATTATTTAAAATATATATATTGTATCATTTGGATATGTTTTTAAACAATATTGTCTAATGCACTTTCTTATTTTGGGTTATATCATGCTTATGATTTATGTATTGATTCTTTTTATCCTATGGAACACATATGCATGTACATATTATGATGTTATGGGTGGGATTATTATAAAAATCCAAGTCATTGGGTAATGATATTGACTCATTAGATACCATGTATGGTGCATCAGTGGTTATCCTAAGAACACTATGTTATAATGGATGTTATCCTAAGAAAACAATGATTATAAATGCTTTTACCCTATGTTATGTTGTCTTGGTGGTTAGCCTTGAAATATGATTATGATGTTATGATTTATGGTATTTACACATATTCTATGATTCCATGATCTTATTATTTAATTTATTTATGCTAGTTTTCCATGCTTATAGTTATTATATTTATGATATCATGGTATACATATTAAAACTCATGTTCTGCTTTATTACTATGTTTATTCTAATACTATACTTTCGAGATCACCCATTTCATTATGTATTTTCCCAAGGGTATAATATTTAGTTTTATATGATCTATAAAAGTTAGGATAACATTTTTATTTTTAAATAATTATGATGTTTTTATGTTTAAGATGATGTATTCATATATATAATCTTCCAAATACACTATACCTCTTAATCCTATATTTTTATTTATTAGAAAAGTATGTTAAAAATTGTAAATAATAAGTGATTAAGGATTGGTTTGATACACTATAATTTCCTAAAAAAATGATTTCATCCCCATACATGTATATATGATAGAACAAATTTCTTCACATACCATAACTCATATAAGGTTATACTTACTAATTTTGAATGAACTTAGTTTAGTGTATGTGTTGTTGAATATAATGCATATACCAAAAAGTATAATCAAACATTTACATAACTCATCAATGAAATATCCATGTATATAATTTTTTAGTTTCTTATTTTATTGACACCATTCCACTATGGTGTATATGGAGGATTTAGTTCAAATATTATCCCAAACTCTATTAGAAAATCATAGAACTCTTGGTTAAGATATTCCCGAACTCTATATGTGTGGTACTTATTTATCATCTTACCAATTTGATTTTATAGTTCTTTATTGTATTATTTAAATTTATTAGAGTAATTTTATGTATTCCTTGTCAAGTATATATTTTTTTGTCTACAAAAATCATCAGTTAAAATAATGAAGTATAGGTATACACATCAATATTCTACTAGAACAGGTCCAAAAAATCATTACAGGATAATTCAAAAAGGTATATAGCTCTCTCACCCTTTCCTCTAAAAGGGACCTTGATCATTATTCCTTATACACAAGAATGACATATATATAAGTTTTTCATCTCAAAATAATTTAAATACCCTTCCTGGTGTAATTTTTTCCAAATGTTTCTAGTTTACATGACCAAGTTAATGATGCCATAATTGGGTAAAATACGAGTTATGTAAACTTCATTCATTATCAGTTTATAGTACTTGATTTTCAAAATATATTATATAAATACCATTATGTATATTTTACACACCATAACATATGTTATATTTAAAAAAGTTAAATTATTTATTTTTGAACATGAAAATAAAACCAATCATATCTAAAAGAGAAATAGAAATGATGTTCTTGGTAACACTAGACATAAAATTATAGTTTTTTAAAACTAAAACCATTCTAATTGGAAACATGAGACGGTCATTGTCTACATCCAGTGCAGTTAATCTCATTCAATTGGTAGCTCAAAGATCAACCTCGCCATTTTTAATCTCATAGAATCTATAAGGTTTCTATTTTTGGATACAAATGTGAGAACCATAAGTATAATCTTATACCTAACATATAGAAATGTAAATATTAATCTCAATATTTAATATACCAAAATATTACCCTTTATTCTTTACTAAGGCATCGTTCTCTATCCATTAGACCTTTTTCCTTAATAGAATCATACAATATCATTCTTCTTATCTTATATCTAGATATTTTGATTCTCTAAATGGTGTTTTGAAAGTGATTTAGGCTTTGAACATACCTTTTAACTTTCTACACCTCCTATACTTTTATTCACTATAAGGGAAGAAGGTTTTTCAAACTTCATGACTTTATCCTCTAGGTGAATTTATTTAAAAATCTCTATGAGTGACTTCTCTATAATTTTCATGTCGAAATTCTTAATCAAATTTGGGAAAATCAAAGGAATTGAGGAGATAATGGGTTCTATAATTAGTTCTTTGGGAATCTTGAATCCCAAAATTTCCAAACACTCAATATATAAAATCATATTTACAACATGAGGTGTAAGTAGAACTCCTACTTCTAAATTGTACATAATTAGTGACTTAGAGATTTCATACTTCAAACTCTTCCTTTATATTGATGAAGATATTTGAGATGATAAAACATGAAGTAAGCATCCATGTATTCATAAAACTTATGAATTTCACTAGTTGTGGATGATAATATGAGGAATTGGTCATAAAATGCATCATCCATGTGTTTCCTGGGGACGCGTTCCTCCTCCTCACTTTCCTCCTCATAGGTCTTAGTATGAATTAAATATTCCAATAAGTAAAACTTCTTTTCTTAATATGGTATAATGAATAAGTTCTTATACCACTCCTGAAATTTTACACTAATGATAAGATTATATTTCTCTAATATTGATCATAGGGAAAGTGATGTAGTAAATTTAATTTCAATCATCTACAATAAATAAAATCATATTTTAGTACTTTATCATGTTTAGTGGTTATAACATGACTTGAAATTTATTTTTTATATTGAAATATTCCCCCTTTTAAGGGCGGAGGGAAAATCCATCAAGACATCAAGACTTAAACAAAATAAAAGAGTCTCCATCCAACTAAACCTTAAGATAAAAATCAGTGCTCGCTACAATATAGAAGCTCCTTCCAGCAAAAATAACCATTAAGACTAGCTTGCATTGTCACATCGCAGAATGGCTAGTTGTCCAATGCCAATGATCATGGGCCTGATACCGATGGCCAAATCTATTCCCTCTCAAACATTCGATTCTGAAAATCTATAAAATAATGAACCATATTTTCCCTAAACCTCATCTGGATAATCTTATTGTAAGAGAATGATTTCAGAATCCTTTGATCCGCAACCCATCAAGACCAAAACATCCATAAAATCATCATTTCCCTCCTTCCAACCAAAATCATAAAACCTTATAATGAAAAATCAAAAAAAACACCATACAAGAGTCTGCTGTTAACTGAGAATCAACTACCGCATCAAATTTATGACAATTTAAAATTCATAAAGAGAGAAAACATGACTCGTGAAGTTGAAGATCCTGAAATCACAAACCACTAATGCAGAAACCAACCATTGCACATAAAAACTAGTAGATACTAAACCAAGATGACTACAAATAATAAGGAAGTAGAAGAAATCACCAAAATGCCGAATGGAACTCTGGCCACCCAGATCCCCTCTCCACCGACCAGTATGTATGTGGAGACCACGATGAAAACTCATTACACAACCTAGAGATAAATTAGAGTCCTCAGGCCGTGGATCTAAAAATAGGTCATAGACCAGCACCGCACCACCAATGGAGACCCTATCTAGTGAGACGGAATCGGGAAATGGGAGGCCAGAAATGGTGCAGGGGTCAAGACCACTAATCCCACGAAGATCCACTGCAAGAGGAGACCGTCAAAACTCATCGAGCGCAAGGAGGGTCGCTACGTTAACCTTGGAAGAAGAAGGTGGTGATGAGGGGTAAACCCTACCAGGATGTGCCCCTTACAGGCTCATCACTCACTAGTTATAACATAATTAATAGTAAAGTCACTTAAATTTTTTTCAAATCACAATAACTCTCACCATTTGATTTAGAATATCTAGTCACCTGGATATTCTAGTGGTAAGGATCCATACATTCCATTAAATAACAAAAAAATGATGCCCTATAAAAATATTCAAAAGTACGTAGGTAACATTTTATTGAAAACTACATTGACTTGTATATCCTTGATCTTTTTAGAAAACTTCTCAATCCTGCAATCTTATACTTGGATTTCCTTAATACATTCCTCTAAATTACACCAATTCTTGTAAATGAAATCAAGCCTTGATGTTAACTTTGTTAATTAAACTCAATACTTTCATTATAATTACTTGATAATTTAATGTACCTTGACATAGTCCATAGAAGAACATTGAGCTATGTTTGTATTCTAACTCAAGCGATGGAATATTTTTTGATGACTTTATGTTAAGTTCAGGTATATGTATACTTATATGTAAATGACCTTTATTCTATACTTCAAATGATTATTAATTTTATATGGACCTTTTATAAATAGTTTTTTCTTGTTTGATAAAATAATATATATATATATAATAAATTTATTTTTATAAGTTCTTTTATTTTATCCCTCATGTACTTATTGATAAGTTTACATGAAAATTTCATAATAAAACAACTATACTCATTAAAATTTATTTTATACATTCTATTTCAGTTTATCTAAAACATGATTTTTAATTATTATATATCATTCTATGATGTATAATAGTCCAAATAAACAATGAATTGTATAGAAAAATAAATAACCATGAACTAAAAAAATAAAATAAAATCATGATGCAATCATCATCTTTTATCAACTGGATGGTTAATCAAGTAGTGATAAACCAACATTGACTCGGTGGGAAATAACTCCTTGAGTATTTGGTTGGATCAAGATAAAAAATTCCCTATTCTCCTATTATTATCCTTGGGTAGATTCATCTTGGATTAGGCCTTGAACTATCTCCTCTAGTGGGTAACTCCTTCTGTTATAAATTTTTACTCATACACAGTTGCAGAGCTATTTTTAGAGATTATGTTGGTCAGTGTCAGGGCTATTTCTACGTCGGATGTGGTCACTCGTCATCACTGGAGGCAGAACTGTTGGGTGTCATCCATGCTGTTGACTTTGCTCTTCAAAGAGGTTGGAGGAAGTTATGGATTGAGAATGACTCAACCACTATCATTCATGCCATCTGGAATGGTAGAATTCATCTGGCCTGGAAGCATACTACTCGTTGGATGAACTTCCTTAACTTGCGTCATGGGATTGATTTTATAGCTACCCATACTTACCGTGAAGCGAATTCTGTTGCTGATGCTCTTTCCAACAAAGGAGTTCACCAGCGTGTGACTTGGATGAACTCCCTACCAGCTGATTTATTTGAGTTTTTTATAGAGATTGTAAAAAAATCCCATATTTCAGACTCTTGTAACTTATTTGTTTTTCAATATATTGTGCTTTGGTATTTTACCAAAGCATTGCCTTTTAAAAAAAATTATCATATTAAACCATGTAATAAGTAATAAAATTAAATAAATAAATATAACACATATATAGGTCATTCATAGATTGTGATTAATCACAACATGTGATGAAAACCACATTTAGTATTACTTGATTTCATTTATATTCATTCTAATTAAGATAAATTTTCATGAATTAATAAATTAATTATTAATATTATATTTTATACAATTACTAGTCCCTAACATATTTTAAGAAAATGATAAATTATTAGTATTTAAATTTAATAAATTTAATAAATTTAATTTCAAATATAAAGTTCGTGAAGTTTAAATGGATTCCAAATTCCATGTACTTACTACAGAAACATAAATATATTATTGAAGATTAATATACCACTTCGATTTTATTTTTTTATCGAATATTACATCACATTTAACTCCACACAGTGTGTCATGACACACTATGTTGTTATGTATGGTCAACCCATATGGTTTTTATGAAATGTATGGACACATAGAACACCATTGATGTACATGGGAGGTACTTTTACAATGTGTGTGTAGTACATATAATGTAACATAAAGTTAAAAATTGTTTAATATTATTAATTATGAAGAATTTAATGATGCAATGTTCTTGACCCGCACGACACATTGAAAATCACTTAGCATGTAATGGATGTGGAATGAAACATGTCACATGGTGTATACATGCTAACTAAATGTCATGTAGTCTATGTATTATCATGTTCTCTGCCAGTGGTTAATACATAATGTGTAATGACATCGCATGTTAACCCATAAAACTCATTGTGAATTACACAAAATGTGTCTCATGTGGTGTTACACAGTGTTTACATGCCAATTAAACACCTTGTAGTCCTTTTCAACTTGTGTGTCATGGTTGTAGTTAATAGGAGATGTGTATTTATGATTTATACTAACGCACATTACACACCATGATTTACACAAAATGTTCTTTGTGTAGTGTAAAATACCTTACACATCATGAAATTTGTTGTTAAACACCATGTAATAGTGTTATGTAGCTAGTGAACTTGATACCTCCCAATGGGATCTTCCAGAATTATTAGCATGTTCTTGGCTCATACTTGGACATAAAAACTTCGATTTATTATTTGTCTCAACTATTGGGCTTAGGAAAATAATTATACATGGAAACTAGGAAGCCAACACTTGAAATATAGAAAATTAAATATAAATAATTATAAATTTTAATTTAACTGTACTAATGAAACTTAATGGTTTGGAGGTGTAGAAAAAGCATTGGGTGGAGACTCGATTTTAATTTTTCATCAATATCAATAGATAATGTCAGCAGAACTAGATGAATGCTCGCCCAAATATCTAAATGGGAACTTGAACATTTAATTTTTAATTAATTTAAATCTATAATTAGCTTATTCTCAGTAATATCCTTGATTGAATTGTGTTTTTGATCTAGTCTCATTATTGTTGTGGTGGGGAGTCCAATAAAATATAACTCTTGACATATCCCTGCATGCTCCACAAATCTGTTAACATTATTATTGAGACTTTGAGTGTTAGTGTGGAAGAGTTAAGTTCTTAAAATCATTCATCATTTATCAAAAAAAATATCTTGTTCTCTCTATATTCTTGAGAGTGAGGAAGGAGTATTTTTTTCTCTAGGACTTGAAATAACTGTAGAGAAATTGTATCTATTGTATCCAAACACCACATAAGGAAAAATGATATAAATGAGAATTTATACTAATAGTTAAATAATAATAATTTCACAAACTCCACTATCTATTATTTAATCTAAGTAACTGCCTATGTCAAATAATAATTTTTTTATTATTATATCCTATGAAATTCCATATATTTAATATCAATTTTAAAATAAATAAAATAAAATTTATTTAAATGATATTAAATAAGAAATATCATTTCAAATGGATCATTAAATTTTTATTAATATCCTTCCATAATATATTTTATTCACAATACTTGAGAAAAAATATTTATTTTAATATTTTTGTAACTAAATAAATATTTATAGTACTCTATCCACTAGAATAATGGATGGATAAATATTTATTTTTTTACCTTGTGAATAAACAAACAAGATATAAAATTCAAATCAAATTTTCCAAAATCAAATATCTTAAGATTAAATTAATATGATTAAATTTACTTGAATAAATATTATTCTACTATCTTGGAATAAATTTAAAATTAATATTGAATTCAATATAATATTAATGTGGTTTTGGATACACTATTGTAACATCCTGACTTTTTGATGAGGTGTTAATCATTTTCATTTTAGTTAAAACCCCTAGTTTTATCCTTATATAAGTGATTTAGATTTTAAGGAATGGTTTGGGAGTGTATGGGTCTTATTTGAATCCCATAGCTTTGGTTTTTGGAGAAATGGGTAGAGGCACATGGTTAGATCATTATTAGTAGTAACTATGTGGATCAACCCTGCAGCACTCTAAAGAGGTGCATGGTTTGAGAAACCATTTGGGGGAGGATGCAAGGCCACACAAACCTTCAATAAAATAAAGGTGTACTTGTCATGGTTAGGTGCATGTTTTCTTTTAACAGTGGTCCAATACTTCATGGTTAGTGACAATTAGGAAGTTAACCCACATTGTTTGGTGCACAGTTTGGAAAATCATACAACCAAGCCATGCGCCCTTTAAAAATTCATGAAAATCCATTTTCCCATTTTCTCCTATTAAATATAATCCTACATGTTTCCTATACTTTCACATGAATTGTCTCTCATAGTCGCATGATCTCTTCATTCTCCATATAATCTAGCCTTTTAGCCTCCTCACTCATTTGATTTCAAAATCCCTTGTCATTCATCAAGTTGGAAGTGTATTGATAAGATCTAAAATCTTCTTGTTTCATTTATTTATTTATCTCATTATATGGAATGATAAATTTTTACAAGATAATATGCCCTATTTTTAGGGTATTCTTATATTTCTCTGATTTATATTTTTCTAGCCTAGATTAGAGGATAGTAACAGATGATAAGAGTATTACCCATGTAAGGTATGTGTTCTATGCCGTTTCCTATAAAGTCGTGATGTTTATACCTCCCATTATAGGTTCCTATGATGGACCCTCCATGTGTTTCATCTTAAATGAGTAATAACTTAAACTAAATGTTCAAAATAATGTTTTTAATGTTATATATCCCCTTTTTACATGATTATAGGTCCTCAACCTCAACTTGAACCACTCGTTGAGGTGGGTTTGTTTAACTGCCTATAACAATGAAATTACTTTGTGTGTGTTGATCTTGCTTCCATTAGTGTAAGTATTATATTAATTTAATTGGGATGTTAAAGGATGAGGAATTATTAGCTTGTGTGATTTATAATATAAATGGAATAAATGAAAATTTTAAATGATATGGATTATCTCTTGTATTGTGAATACTAATGAAAATGGTTAGTAAAGTGGCAGAGACACTATCATGGATCCTATTTTACCACCTATTAGTGAATTGATTAAATAAATGAGTTTTATGAATTAAATTTCTAAAAAATTCATGGAAAATAACATGGATCTTGAACCTTTGTATAAAAGATTTATGATGAATACATTGATATGGCATTGACATCACGGTATAGAACTAATGATACATTATATTGGATTCCTTGAATTATTACCTTAGATCCATCTTCCTTATAATACCTTGGATTTACTCTTTGGGATCCTACAATTTATATACAAATATTTCTATGGATGAGATCCATAGATTTGAAGAGGAATCCTTAGTCAGTATCCTTGGGTCTTAGACCATATAGGTCTATATTACATCGAGTTTACTATGGATGAGCTTTGTGGACTCAAAGTGGATACCTTGGTCAACGACCCTAGTTCCTAGACCTCAAAGGTCTCATACTTGATATATCTTTTGTATTTCAAAGCTAATGATTAATTCTTGTATATAGTTCTTCATTTTATAGAATGTTAGTCACAACATGTACTTGTAGATTGGCTTGTATTTAGCATTTACTACCTTATTCATGTTATACCTGAATATCATTGCAACTTATATACACAGACTGGATTTAATATAAGAATCGTCGGTAGTGGCCTTCTGAGTATAACTCACACACAATTTGTTCTTCCCATTGGAACCCAAGAATACATCATGGATGTAAGTATGTACAAGGGGAAGTAGCCTACTATAGATGCTTGAATTTTGTGCTAGAATGGAATACCAAAGTAGAGTATCAATCTTATGCTTACGATGATATTAGAGATAACTTGGTTATTTTGTTCACTTGGGTATAAGATGTTTTATATGCTTGTTTCTCTATTCCCAATAAATTTCCCTTTTTTATATCACCGTGAAATTATCATAATTTTTGTATATGATATTGGATATAGTTCTTCCATTATTTATGTCAATCTTTCTATTATATTATGATTATTTACTTATTCTGCTACCGTATTATTATATCTATTTTTGTTTCATATCCTTTTATTAGACCACTATGTTTCACTCTAATCATGAGGGTATTTTCTCCCCACCAAATCATCATAGACCCTCAATTCTATTCATTGCCTCTAGTATACAGGGAGGCACACTTAAGGCTAAGTGTCTCTCAAGTTTGGTTACTTATCACTGAACCAGACCCAAAATATCAGAAGTGGCATCAGAGCTTTATTTTCCATTTGTATTAATATTTGGGTTGGTATATAGGAGACTAAGAATGTGATGGAATATTGTAATGAGCCTGTGTCTAGGAGTTTTTAACCAACATACAGGGAAAATCCAAATTTCCTAGGGTGGTAATTTTTATTCAATATAATGCCCATTACAGTTGTATTGATTTCACAATTGGGTGACACACAATATTTTTTTGATTATTGTAATTTTTATGGATTTTATTTTACCCTTGGACCATTAAGGCAAGGATGTATTGACTTAAGAATCATGATAAATACTATATCATTCACATTTCGTGCATATTTCATGATATATTTATTTTAGTGTGTTAATTTCCAAGAATATGTTGTGATGTCTTTGTTACTATTATAAAATTGTGTTAACATTTCATGTAGGAATAGAAATAAGTAATTGGTTATTCAAGTTTTTACATCCATTGAAATGGTGTTTTCATATATTGATTTATTGTGGTGCCTTAATTAACCAATTATTACATGTTTGAGCTATGTAAATGTGGCCATAATAGTTAAAAGTTAGTTAGCATCAATTACATAGATATACATTGTAATTTAAAAATATGGTACATCTATAAATTGGAAAAGGTGATCCATCTAATTGAGATATCATAAATGGAATTGTTACATTCTCATATTGAATGTAAAAAATATTTGGTCATAGTTATATGACACACCATGTGTATCCTATAAAACTTAGGACTTTATAAATTGGGAATGGTACCTCATCTTACAAAACCCTGTCTTGTTGAAATACACAAATGAACTTGATGATTCTATGGAAATTAAATGTTGTGGTTTCCTTCAAATTGGGATTCCAATTTCAACATAAAGTTTGTTTTCCTATATAAATTTCAATTGACACTCTATATACTGCAACCCCTAATGTAAAATAAAGAACTCGCCTTTAACCCAGCCTTAGTAGTGGGCATTTGGGAGTATCTCTTGTGTTCCCTTATAAATTTTTTTTATCACCTGTATCTTGATTTAAGATCAGGAAGAGAGGTTTTGAACTTTTAATTAGAATTATTATACCTATATTATTCTTGTGTTTGTAATATATTATATTATCAAATATTATTCTGATACTTGTTCTAGGCATTGTAGATATATGCCTCCATGATAGCCTCGAGTTGTGCTCCAGGATGTCGGTGAAGACCATACTGCAAATGTGGTGGGTTATGATCAATCAATATTTCCTCTAGTGGTGCCACATAAATTTCCTCCATTTAATCAAGATATGGATGTTGACTCACAGTTTCAAGAGGGTTTTCTATTACTCAAGCAGACTATGCATGTAATACCATGAGTTTTTATGAATTATTATTTTTAAATAAATTAAAATTATTTGATGTCATGTATTGCATGATACACAAAGTTAATCATGATTTATATGAAACACCAATTTATTGTTTCACTACATGCAACACTTAGTTTATATTTTGGTGGAAACAACACTAAGTTTATCTTTTTTAACAAGTTCCTTTGATAGTAAGTGTTACATGCAAGACCATGTTTTATCAAACTACAATATATTATTAATATTATTATTTAATATGATAGTTATCACTTAGCTGTTGAAATGGAGGGAATGGATGGTATTAAATAAAATATTAAAATATATAGTTTTCAAATTTTTATTATTTATATATTGATTATAAATAAAATAAGAATCATTTAAAAAAAGAAATATTTTCTAAAAAATAGTATCTTTTCTAAAAGACAGTTTAATCGTACTTAGGGCACAAAATTTAATATTAAATTATAACACTTTTAGAAAAAAAAATCAGAATATAAAAATTATCTTAGGGTGATTTTTTAAAATTTTTCTGTGAAGTTTCATTTTTTAATGAATAGTGAAAATACTAAATTTTAATAGAAAACTTCTTTTTTTATTAAATAATTTATATTGTTAAACTATATTTTGAATTGGTTTTAAATTAAAAATTGTTCAATTATACATATATTAATATAATTTATTTCATCAAAATCATTTTAATATTTAATTTTTATATAAAAACATTGTAATCTTTGGAACATTTTCACCTTAAAAACTCTTTTTCTTGTCACATCTGCTGGATTAATTTTAAACTAAATCTAGACACTTTTGTGAATTTAAATTTTAAAAATGTATTCAATATTTGAAATCATAATAATTTATAAAGTCTAATAAGTCTAATTTATTTTTTTACCAAAGGTATTAGTGAAAATGGTTTAAACTATTTATAGTGATTAAGGTAAAAATGAGTTTACTTAGTGGTTAAACAAATAATATAAGGTGTAAAATGACCAATCAACTTGTCCAAAACCAATTTTAAGGAAGTATTTCGACACTTACCACCTTAGGATATATTTTTATTAGTTATTAAGATACATAACCATGAGTGTGACCTATATAATATCTTATGTAAAGAAGAAGACAAAAAATGGAACCTTCCTTGACTTTAATATTTATAAATCATTGGTATAGTGAAAAAATATCATATGATTAATTAAAAATATTATTCTAAAAGTTAAATGAGTTTTTTTATCATGATATTTTATTTCAATTTTAGTTTTATTAAATAATTACTCTAAATTCTTTTGAAATTCCAATGCATAAATTATTCAGTTAATAATTATCTAAAATAAATGATACTAAAAAAATTAAAAGTGAACTAAATTTAATAAATTATTTTCTTGCATAAATTTTTTAGATGAATATATAATTTTACATAGTTATGAACTTAATATATTCAAATTAAATTATTTTATTTATTTTTTTAATTCAAAATAAATAAATAATGTCACAATTGACATTAATGTTATTTTATAATAAATGATATTTTATTAAGTGATTTAAAGTTACTAAAAAACATATCTTATACCAAGATATTTATAAATGTTAATAAATATAATATATTTTCCATTAATGGACCAAATTATTTTAATTAATAATATATTAACCCATAAATAGTAAAAACATTATTTGGGAAATTAGGGTTAAAACATTGTTTTTTCACATTTCGTGCGCTTCTATAAAAATTAATTTCCAAAACACATGGGATTATTATTTTATAAATTAGATATAATATTTAACACTAGTGGTTATAAATATTATAATAATTATCACTTTAATTTATTCTTATTGGATAAATTACCAAGGTTAAAAAATTATTTACCGCAGTGAAAACACAAAATGGGAAACAAAATTATGGAAACATTTATGATAAGGAAGAACATTATAAAAATGCATTTCATTTTATGCGGGGGAGGTGTTTATCAAAAAAATAAACCCTACCCTTAGTTATTATTCAATTTTAGAGAAACATGAGGTAATTGAGACCTCTTAATATTGAATACTTTATAGTATTTACAAGAATGTCACTCCTCCTCGACTATAAATGGGCACTCGCTCTCCCCCATTATTCACATCTATAAATCCATTTTTCTTGATAAAGATATACTAAAAGAATTCACTAATTCCTCCATATCATCCTAGAATCCTTCATTTAGGATTAAATTGACCCAAGGAAGGCCTTTAGTGCAAACCAAAAGTAGATACCTGAATAAGAGGCAATAATCATCAAAAACCATTTTTGAATTATTTCTTCCTGAAAACCCTTCCATTATTTTTATATCATTATTAAATAATAATATAAATATATTATATATAATTATATGGTGTTATTTTGAGGTTAAAACATACAACTATTCACAATTCCATCAAATGGGTTATGAAATAATCATACATATGTACGACGGACTACTGACTCGCGAACTGGTGTAGTTCATTTTTCAATTATCACCTCTCAAGGTTAGGAATAATGATGGACACACTATTAATATATAATATTATTTATATTTATTATTTATTTATTTATTTAATTATTATATAACACATAACTTTTTTATTTCCAATTTTTTGGAATACGATAACGTCGTTCGTGTGTACAGTGGACCACTACCTCACGAAGCGATGCAATTCATTCAAGCTTTACATGGAGTATATTAAAGATGAGTTTAATATAAATATTTGATATATATGACATAAAAATTCTACTATAATGATAATATATATATATATATCATTTACTTTTATTTCTTTCAATATGATGATAAAATGGAAACAAGGTTCTTGCGTACGTATGGACTACTGTCTCCATGAATAGTGTATTTCATTTCCTGTCCCAAAATTTTATTGACAACTATAAATAAATATATACTGAATATTTATGATATTTATATCATTTTTATCGTTATTTATATAATGAAATCATTATTAATGTAAGATAACCAAAAATATAAAAAAATCAAAACATTTATGAAAAACAAAGCGGTTATTACCTGAAATGTAACTTTAACATTTAATTTTTAATAAATGGGTAATAAAATGACATAAAAAATAACATATAATATTATATATAGGAATATGGTTCTATGGTATAAATATAATAAACTTATATTTATTATCTAGGATGTTTTAATGAGTACGATGAGAGTCAATACATAAAATAAGGGGACTTCTAGTCTTATTTTTATTTCTAAGAGACTTATTCCATATTAACAATTAATTATATTTTTTTGGAGTATAAATTCCCATATGACATGATATATAAATAATATACATGATTTAATTATAATTAATTTTTAAACTAATTTTATCCTTTAATGGGGATTACGATTTAAGATTTACTTTCAATAGTATGGAATTTCCATTTTATTTTTTACTTTTGTGAGACACATTCTATATTAACCACCTCTTTATTCTATGTGGTGTGTATACTACCCAAGAATGTATTTTTTTATTCTTCTCATAAAATTAATTAGTATTTATATATCCATTTTATTATCTATCTTTCATGAGGTTTATAATTCAAGAGTTACCAAATCGGTAAAGGATTATTTGTCTCAATTTTCCTTATTTGAGACGTATGTTATGATATGCACATATATTCATTCATGAGGTGTATATATAGACACTTTTACATGTAATATCATTAATTTAATTAAACAAATTATATTTTATGTACTATTTTATGTTATTCCTTTATGGTGATTACTATTCAAGGTTAACAAAATTGTAATGATTTTATGTTACAATCTCATCATTTATCGAGATTTTTTATGAGTATGAATCCCATGATAAAATATTATAATATACCTCTCAAAAATTCCCATTAATTTTATCCTCATGTGTTTATTCATTATATCTTCAAGTAATAGTACCATTTTCCCACACATTGATACATAATATAATTAAGAAATTGGTTTTATGAAAATCCGACTATATTTCTCTCTTCAGTTGGAAATGTGTTTTCATTAAAAACCATGTTTTCTAAAAAAAATTTCTAAAAATTTATACTATTCTACTATGATTTTTAAAATATATTTTTAACCATGTTTTTCCTTTTTAATTTTTTTTAAAATGAATCTTCTTGTCATTTTCTAATCATGTCTCTTTTGACTTATACCAACAATGTGAAAGGAATATTTGTTTTTACATATGTCATTATGGAATTTTCCATTTTCATGACCAATACATTCACTAAATCTTTCTTTATAAATTTTAAAGAATATTTTTAGAAGAAAATTTTTTCTTAAATTTTTTTAAAATATTTTAATTTAAATTTCTTTTTAAATAATGTCATTTTGAGAATGTTTTGTGTTTAAAAAGTGTTTTAAATGATTTTAAAATATTATTTTATATATTTTCAAGATTATTTTCAAAGAAAAGGGTTTTCAAAATGTTTTTTGTTTTAAAAAACATCGTTCAAAGTGGAAATTATATTTTCCTCTATAAATGTTTTAAATAAATTTTCAAATCATCCTTTATTAGTTTCTAATTTTATTTTAAAGAAAAGAATTTTTAAAATGTTTGATTCCAAATAAAAGGTTATTTTACTTAAGAAATGTTAAAAATGTATCACTCAAAATCCTTATCCATCTAATATAACATCCTATCATATGTTTTATTTTTTAATATGGATATGATCCAAGGATACCATTCATATCATTTCTTTAAATTTGTTATCTTTTGATGTCATGATGTTTATGAAACTCATTTTTATTCAACGTTCTATATAATGTTAAAATTATTATGAAACCCAGTTATTTTAATGTGTTATACTCTAATTAAATGGTTACGAAACATTTATATTTTCCATAGGTTATGATATAATTAAATGTTTATGATACCCATTTCATTTCATAAGTTATGATATAATTAATGTTTATGATATTGTGGAACACTTATGTTTTATTTCATTGTGTGATGGGTGATAATTTTATCTTACTCCAATTAATTGGGTAATGATAATGTTCTATGATTATATAGGTTACATAGGTCATTATCTCAAGCCTAAAGATGAGGGTACACTGGTGATTATCCCAAGCCCAGAGATGAGGTTATATGGGTAATTAGACCAATGCCCAAAGATTATGGTACACAATTAGTTTGACCAAACCCAAATATGAGGGTGTACAGGTGTTCAACCAATTCCTGAAAATGAGGGGACACTGGTGGTCAGCTGAAGCCCAAAGTAAGTACATGGGTAGTAAACCCAATCCTAACATGTTATAAATGTCTTCTTGGGTTTTCGTGATATAATATTTTCTATGCTTGTGTGTATTCCACAAATTATATGTCTTATTCCTATGTTATACTCTTATGGATTCTTCTCTTGATTCCATTATAATTCATCACTTACGATCTTATAATTTGTATGCTATGACTCAAGATTATGTTCTTCGATATTTAGGGTGTGATATTAAATTTTTTTCCCACGTCCTCATACCCTTATGTTCATTTTAGGTTAATGTGCCTCCATTATTTACCATCACTAAGTATCTGAGCTCGCACTTTATTATGTTTCCTTTACCCATGTTATGAATAAATTATCTAAGTAGGAGTACTAAATGGGAAGATATCTGTGGGAAACATTGAATATTTTTCACTATATTAGAAGATTATGTTCCATGAATCTAAAGACACTAAACTATTATAGTACTCATGTGTGTGTTTATGTAATGTAATGAATATGACTGAAAAATGATTCAATATCCATGCATGTTAACCCTGGGTTGTTATAGTTGGTATCAAGGGAAATGTTTAGTTATGCTTTGGAAATTAGGATGAGAAAACTTTAGTGAGATCCCATTCTATTGATATTTATAGGGATATCTATAAGGATAACTCTAAAGGTGATTCCAAGTATAAAAACAATGTACATGAATTTTGGTAAAGGATAGAGAGAGTGGTTTAAAAGTAATAAATCTATATATGGATACTATAAGTGGATGTGAATCTATAAAATATTTACCTAGGGGTAACAACCCTAAAAACACCATATTAAGCTAGACTCTATTAGAAACTAGTGCATGACAATGGGACTTACTGCACACCTTTTTTGACACTCCTTAGATATATGCTTTATAAATTAATAGACTCTTTATGAACCATCCTAAAGAAATTAAATTGATGATTACTATGAATAACCTATTATGAAACTAAGGTGTCATATATTAAAAGTAAGGTGTTATGATTTAGACATCATATAAGTTATTTCTTTCATGATTATTTGGTTTTCCACTATGATAATTTTTCCCCACACTATGTTTTTGGTTTCAAATAATTAATGTAACCAGAATGAATCATGTTAACATTGAATCTTATGGATAATTTAGTGACTATGAGAAACCAAAAAGGATGATGACTAGAGAAAATGATATTTTTATTATGCATAATTATCCTTATCCTTATCCTTAAAATTAAAATTTTTATTCAAAGGAATATTACAAGATAAGAGCAGGTCAAGGTGGCCTAAAATGATGAATCTGAAGGGTATAACTTCTCACAATGGAATTAAAACCATGAAGAAGTGATCTAGGGGTAGATATATAGATGTATGATCTTTCCATGTAATATATTAAGGCCAAAAAAATGGCCACCTGATTCCTCTACAGCCAAGAGTGGAGCAATATAGTGCACTCACCAATAAGATCCTTGAATTTGTGAATATGATTAACGAACGACCATGACACCTTGATTAGTCCATTAGTAGAGTGAAGAATAATCATTGAATCAGTCTACACATAGGATAGGTAAATGTTGTTGTTGTAGCATAGCTCCAACCCATCCCTCATAGTGCAAGCCTAAGCCATCAAGAAGTTCAATGTCTTGTCTATGGAGAATATGTTCATTTCCCAACTCAATGCCTTCCCCAAGAATTTAATTCTAGAAAATGGAAGGTCTTATTCCATTAAAATCATTGAAGTGGAAGGATTGAAGTATTTATGTATTCTTATTTAAGAATTATGAATTATGAAATATATAATAATTTTTCAGTATATATTTTTCATTGATTATTTGAAAGGACATGTCGAATGATGATGATGAAATGGAAAATTGATTTAGTGGAAAGGTGATATTTTTATCATTTTAAGGTATCACTTAATATTTTTTAGATGTTGAAAAAATATTGTTTAGTTTGGATGAAGAGATAATTGATTTCGATAAAGTGAATTGGATAGTATCGACGACCTCAGAAGTGATAAAGTATTTGTTGAAAAATTGGTTTATGATATCATTATTGGAGTTTACATAATTATTGAATCTATATAATATCTTTAATAATTTGTGTTTTTATTCAATTAATAAGTAAGTATACATTTTTTCATTGAGGTTCAATGGAAATTCGGGTTATTACCATGTTTTTAGAGAATATATGATGAAGATATTCACATTTTGGTTATGTGAAAATCAAGAGATACTTTATGATATATGGGGGATTAATGTTAAGTTTATTAAGAAAATTATAGTCACCTTATTTCTCGTGTTTTTGATTTTAAACTTTTGAAATTGTTATAAGGGTGACCATTTATGGAAAGGTTTAAGTTGAACTTTGGATGATGTTTTGTAGATTATTCAATTAATTCACTATCTAAATATTTATTCATATTGGATAACATGTGATAACCATATTGGTTTTTTAAAATTATTAGAGATATACAAAATGACTTTTTAAGCCTTTATGGAACTGATGATCCATTAAAATTGAATTTTAGTGCTTCAGGCTTAAAAATTCATTTTTATATATTCATTTCTTGGAATGGGAGATGAATTAAAAATTTATTGAAGTATAACCAAAGTATGAAATTATGATTATAAAATAGAATCATATTAGGAAATTATATTTCATTATATTCATAGACAGTAAAATGATTCAACATATTTAGGATAAGGGTCTTGAAATAGAAAAAAATTTCCAAGTACCTTTATCTTTTATATACCAATGATCTTTTTGATCATCATAGATTTATGGTTTTGAGCACCTTAACATTACCTTGATTATTAAATTGTTTGTGATAGATGACCTCAATGAATCTCTATACTTATTTATTCTTTTCTTCTATATCCAAATCTTCACTTCCCACATAAGTTGTCCTATGTGGAAACCTAGTTATGAGTTCCTTTGGAAAAACGTTATGTTCCCAACTTTCAATTTTAATTGGAAGTTTTCTTATTCATTTTTATGATGTGGTTTTATATGACATGAAATTTAAAATATTAAACCTTATATTAAAAAAATTAATTTTGTGGGTGAAATTCATTTTAAGGGGGGTAGATTGTAACACCCTGAGTTTTTATGAAATACTTTTTTTGAGAAATTAAAATTCCTTGATGGATTGTATTTAATGCTAAAATAAGTTAAGATTGATTTATATATAACACAAATTTATGCTTTTGCTACATGTAACACTAATTTTATATTATAATACATGCAACACTAAGTTTAGCTTGTATACTGAGTTCATTTGATAGCTTGCATTACATGCAAGATCGAGTTTTACCGAACTACAATATACTATTAATATTATTATTTAATATGATAGTTATATCCTAGACATTTGAATGGTGGTAATGAAAAGTATTAAATTACATATGAAAATATATAGCTTACACATGTTTATTAGTTATCAATTTATTTGAAATAAATTAAGGAACACTTAAAAGAAAAATAAATGTTTTCTGAAAAACAGTATATTTTCAAAAAGAAGGTTTAATCGTTCTTGGAGAACATAATTTAAAATTAAATTTAACCGCTTTTCCAAAAAAAATAATTTTTGAAACAGAATATCAAAATTATATTTGGGTGAATTTTTAGTATTTTATGAGAAGTTTCATTTTTTGATGAAAAGTGAAAATTATTGAATTTTAATTGAATATTGTATGTTCATTTAACTAATTTATAGTGGTAAAATATATTTTTAATTAGTTTTAAATTAAAAATAATTCAATTATAATTATATTAATCCAATTTTCTCCCTTGTACTCATCTTAATATTGAATTTTGATCTAAAAACATTGTAAACCTCTAACATTTTCACATTAAAAACACGCTTTCTCATCAAGTCGGTGAGATTATTTTTAAATTAAATCCTTCTAAATTTTTTAATTAAATTTGTAAAAATGGAATACATATTTTCAATTGGAATAATTTATAATTTTAAAAATCCTAATTTAATTTTTTACCAATGTGATTAGTGAATATAGTTAAAATTAATTACAGTGATTAAGGTAAAAATGAGTTTACTTAGTGGTTAAAGTTATAATATAAGGTGTAAAATGATCTACAAACTTTTCCAACACCAATTTTACAGATATATTTAGAAATATAACACCTTAGTCTCGATTTATATGATTTAATGGGAAAATATTCCATGAAATAGACCAATATAATAACTTAATTTATGAAAAAGACAAAAAAAAGAACCTTCTTGACATTCAATATTTATAAGGCTTTGGGGTAGGGAAAACCCATCAAATATTTATTTTTAAATATTATTTTTAAATTTAAGTTTATTTTTTATCAAGATAATTTATTTTAATTTTTTTAGATTAAATAATTACTGTAAATTCTGAACAAAACGCCAATACAGAATTTATTTAGTTAATATTTTACTATAATAAATGATACTAAAAATATTAAAAGCGAAGTAAATTGAATAAATTATTCTATTCCATTAAAATTTTATATTAATATATCATGTTACAAAATTATGAACTTAATATATTCAAATTACATTATTATCTTTGTTTATTAAAAGATCAAGCTAAATAAATAATATCACAATTGACATTAATTTTATTTTATAATAAATGATATTTTATTAAATGATTTGAATTTACTAAAAATACCATCTTCTAAAAAGTGGTTTTAAAATATTAATAAAAATAATATATGTTACATTAATGGACCAAACGATATTTTATAATTAACATATTGATCCCTAAATAGTAAAAACTTTATTTGAGTTGTTAGGGTTAATGCAGTGTTTTTGCACATTACGTGCACTTCTATTGAAATTAGTTTCCTACACACTTGGGATTTTTATTTTAAAAATTTGATATCATATTTATAATTATTGTTTAAAAATATTATAATAATTCTCAATTTAATTTATTCTTAATGGGTAAATTACCGAGGTTAGGAAATTACTTACCGTAGTCAAACCCCAAAATGGAAAAAAAATGTAAACTTAGAAGTTAAAGAATAACATTATACAAATGAATTTATTATTATTTTTTGGAGGTTTTTATCAACCAAATAAACCATTACCTCCATTATTATTCAATTTTGGAGCTACATGATGTAAGGGAGACCTCCCAATGGTGAATACTTTAGAGTAATTACAAGAATGCCACTCCTCCTCAACTATAAAAGGGAACTCACTCTCCCTCATTCTTCACATCTATCAAGACATTTAGCTTGAAAAATAACTTCACAAATCAATTATTTACTTCCAAAATCTCATCATAAAATCCTAAATTTGGGTATAAATCCAACCAAGGAATCCCTTTGGCAAAAACCAAAAGGAGATACCTGAAGAAGTGGTAACTATCATCAATGAATGTTTTGGATTTATTTCTTCACCAAACCACTTCAATTATTTTTATATCATGATAATATAATAACCAAATTATCTTCCATATATTGAATTATTTTTGTTAATTTCATGACCTACAACCACACAAACTTCCAAAAAATGGGTTATAAAGGCATCGTTCATGTGTACAGTGGACTACCACCTCGTAAACTAATGTCATTCGTTTTTCCATTACCACCTCTCAAGAAAGGGTATAATAATAGAAGTACTATTTATATATTATATTCATGATACTTATGATGTATTTATGATTATTTAATTATTATAGAACACATAACTTCATGTTTTCTATTTTTGTAAATATGATAATGTCGTTCGTGTGTATGATGGACTAGCACCTCACAAAGCGATGTGATTCGTTAACACTTTACAATGAATTAATTAAGGATTTTTTTTAATAAAAATATGTGATATATATGACATAAAAATTATACTATAATGATAATATATATGTGTGTGTATATATATAATTTACTTTTCTTTCTTTCAATATGACAAGAAAATGGAAATAATGTTCATGTGTATGTACAACATATCGTCTCCATGAATGGTGTATTTAATTTCCTATCACTGTATTTTATGGAATAATATAAATACATATAAAATAAATATATATGATATTTATATCATGTTTTTCATTCAAAATAATATTAAATAATTATTAATTTAAGAGAATAAAAAATATAACAAGCCAAAACATTAATGAAAAACCAAGCAGTTATTACCTAAAACATAACTTAAACATGAAATTGTTAATAAGAAGGTAATAAAAAGTCATAATAAAATCATATATGATATGATATATAGGAATATGTTTTTTTATATAATTATATTTAAAATATATTTATTATTCAGGAATTTTTAATGAGTATGATGAGAGTTAAGATATAAGGTATGGGGATTTATAGTCTCACATTTATTTCTGAGAGACTTATTTCAAATCCACCACTCGTTTCATTTTTCCTATGTATATAATTACCTATGAAATTATATATAATGAATATACCTCATTTTAGGATAACTAATGTTTCCACTAATGTTACTCTTTCACATGGATTATGATTCAAAAGTTACACTAGCAGTAAGGGATTTCCATCTCACTTTTTACATTTGTGAGACACATGTTATATTCACCACCTATTTCTTCTATGTGGTGTATATAATAAACATAAATGTATTTTATGATTACTATCCTGAAATTTATTGTTATGTTCATATCCATTTTAATATCACTCTTTTATGAGGTTTACAGTTCAAAAGTTTCCAAATCAGTAGGATTTTTGTCTCAATTTTTATTCTTAGATATGTTTGTTATGATATATACCTATATTCATTGATGATGGGTATATACATCCCCTTTGACATGTAATATCATGAATTTATCTATCCTGGAACTATTTTATGTTCCATTTTATGTTATTCCTTCATAGGGTTTATGATTCAAGGTTACCAAAGTGGTAATGATTTTATGCTACAATCTCATCGTTTATCAGGATTGTTTATGATTATTCTTCTAGTGATAAAGTCTTATGATCTATATCTCAATAATTCTCATGAATTTTCTCATACTCTATTAATTCTTGATATTTTCAATTAATATTATCATTTTCCCATTCTTTGGTACAAAAAGATCATTAATAAAGTATTTTTATGAAAATCTGACTTTATTTCTTTCTTCGGTCTAAAATCTATATTCATTTAAAAGCATGTTTTCAAAAAATGTTTTCAAAAAATGTTTTAAAAATTTATATAATATTATCCTATGATTTTTTAAATACATTACTACCCATGTTTTTTCATTTTAAAAAAATGGTTTTAAAATGAATCATTTTATCGTTCTTAAGTCAAGGATCTTTTCAATTCTACTAAAAATGTGAAAGGAATCATTTTTTTAAAATATACTTCATGTACAGAGTTATCCACCATCATGACCACTCCATTTATTAAAGAATAATTTATATTTTTTAAATAATATTTTCAAAATAAAACATTTTCTAATATTTTTTTGAAATAAAAATTTTGAATCTGTTTTCAAAGAAAGTAATTTTGAAAATGTTTTATGTTAAAAAAGTGTTTAAAATGATTTTCAAACATCCTTAATAAGTTTTCATGGTAATTTTAAATGAAAAACCTTTTCCAAAGGTTTTATATTTTAAAAATGTTTTTTCAAATATAAAATTATATTTTCTAAAATAAATGTTTTAAATTAATTTTCAAATATTTATTTAAAATTTTCCAATGTTATTTTAAAGAAAATTATTTTGAGAATGTTTTATGAAAGTGATTTTCAAATAATGGTTAATTTCCTTAAGAAATATTCCAATTTTTCTTTCAAAATACTTATCCATATAATATTATATAGTTTCATATAGTTTATGTTTTACTAGATATATGATTCATATTATTTTTCTAAATGGTTTATGTTTTGATGGCATGATGTTTATGAAACTTGTGTCTCTTCCATAGTTTGTACCATGTTAAAATGCGTATGAAATGCACTTCTTTTCATGGTTATGATATGATGAAATAATTACCAAAATTGTCTCTTATAAATATGTTATGATATTATGAAAAGTTTAAAATACCCATTAGATCTTTTGAGTTATGTTATAAGGAATGTTTATGATATTGTGGAACACATATGTATGGCTTCATTATGTGGAGGGTGGGACCAATATCTCCCTCAAATGAATTGGGTAATGATAAATGTTCAATGAGATCAAAGGGTACATGAGTGATTATACCAATCCCAAATATGAGGGTACTTCGGTGATTATCCCAAGCCCAAAGATGAGGGTACATAGGTGGTCATACTAAGCCCAAAGATGAGAGTACACGTGTGGTCATCCCAAGCCCAAAGATGAGGGTATATTGGTGTTCATCCAATTCCCAAAAAGGAGGGTACATGGGTGGTCATTTGAATCCCAAATCATGTTCAAGGGTGGTTATCCCAAGCCTAACATGTTATGAATTTCTTACTAGGTATCCTTGATATAATATTTTATATTCTTCTGTGTATGCCACAGATTCTATTTCTTATTCCTTTGTTATACACTCATGTATTTTTATCTTGATTCTATTATGATTAATGTCTTATAATCTTCCAATATTTATTTCATGACTCAAGATTATGATATTTTATATACAGGGTGTGATCTAGAAATGTTGTTCTCATGTTCTGATACCCTTATGTTCATGTTATGCTTACATATTTCCTTTATTTACACTTACTAAGCATATGATCTCACTATTTCTTATGTTCCCTTTCCTCTAGATATAAACAAAGGTTTTATATATGAGTACTAAATTATAAGATCTTTTTGGGAAACATTGAACATATTTTACTGGATTAGAAGATTTTGCTCCATGTTTTGAAATACACTTAACTATTATAGTCCTCAGGTGTGTGTTTTTTTAATATAATGGATATTCATCAAAAATGATTTAATATAAATTTATGTTATTCTTGGTTCCTTATCATGTATGGATATTTGAAAGTGTCCCCTACTATGGTAGAGTCAACATGATAATTTTAGCAGTATCATCTACCTATGTTTTTGGGGGATGGTGGCCCCCAGGATACTGAGTCAAGGATAAATTCCATGTCATCTATATTTGGACATATAGATAATTCTATTGAAAGGACGGTCAATATTAATGCATAAATTCTTATAGGTTCAACCAATAGATGGTGTTATGTGTTTACCAAGTCTAAATACCATCAAGTTATGGTCATGCAGGATTTCTAGACATCCTTTTTCAATTATTATTTTTGAGACACTGATATGTGACCAAGATAGAGAGTTTATTCACCTGGAGTAGGTAACTATATCTATTATGTATTATTCATAAATTTTCATGTAAATTCATCATTAAATTTATACTCTATTTAGTGATTAATTTTTCCAATCTAGATATTTTGAGGATGGGATTATATACACCATCAGATCTTAGGTGAACGTGTTTTGTTTGACTAGCATCACTAAGATAGTGATCCAAGAACACATCACTAAGTGTAACTTTAGGGAATATAAATGTTTGTGTTCCATTTCCATTTAGTAACTTAGTAGAGAAGTAATTCATCCAGATGAAGGAATCTTCATTTTCAGCATTCATGGTGTGGAGGTAGTAGCCAGAGTGTGCTCTTGGAAATCCATGCATTCTGTTATCAATGTGTTAAGTAGGGTATTATGAGACCGCAGTGAGATAGAGACACATTTTAGTGAATATCATGTGGTATAATGAGAAATATTTATATATTTTTAGTCCTTTCCACCTGTGTTTATTGGTAGGGGATCTTCACCAACTCCATAATTTAGAGCGGGATTAGTAGCTCCACTCCCGGTGGGAAGCTAGAGCACTACCATCCATTCAGGATGAGAAATTGGTCATGGATGAGGGATCTAGAAACCATACTCATAGCCCTAGAAAAGAAGGCCTTCTTAGGGTAGTAAGTTTCTATCTTAAGGCTATGTTACAGGTTAGATATATTTAGTGAAACTGATATGTGAGGAGTACAGTTTCTGTCCATCAATATTTTGAGGTACGATTCTAATAGCCTATACTCTATTATTTGTATTATTTGATAGAGGATATTCTCACCCATTTTTATCTATGTAAATTTTTTATAAATATGGTCTATAGATTTAGTATTTACGTGGGGTGATGATTCTTGATGCTCCATTGGGATTATAGTTAGAAAGTGTATGTTGGTGTTAGGAATTCACCCTTGAGGTATGAGGCTATGGATTTATGTGTAACCTCTTCACCCTAGAGATGATAGGTTCTGAAATCTTCTTGTGGATGTACTATTTGGTTCCATACCATGTGTATATTGAATTTTATCATCATAGGGTTTCATTCATATCACCTGAGGGTGCTAATTATATTCATTAGGGTGAATGAGATATCCAGGTGAGTCAAGCTGGACTTGAGGATCGTGGGTTGCATGGAGTGATAGCCCAAATTATTTTCCTTTATCAAGATGATTAGGGAATGATACATATATATTTCCCTCCAGTATTGGAAATTTTCAGGGATACATTCTCTGATGATTTTTCTATGCTACCTCCTAAGAGAGAGGTAGAGTTTACTATTAAACTACTATCAAGATCAATGCCAGTATCCATTCCTCCTTACATGATGTCTACTACAGAGTTGTAGGAGATCAAGTGGAAACTATATAACTTAGATGATTTGGAGTTTATACGACTTATTAATTTTCCTTGGGGTTCTTCTTTAATTTTTACTAAGAAGTTTAATATGATCCTTAGGTTTTGTTTTGATTACCGAAAATTAAACTAGATTACAGTTAAGAACTGGTGTCATTTTCCTCATATAGACAAACACTTTGATTAGATTTGATGAGTGAGGGTTTTCTAAAAGACTGATTTGAGTTCTATATATCATTAGGTGCATGTTAGACTATTAGATATACCACATACATCATTCCCTAGTAGATATGGCATGTGTGAGTATTTAGTAATGTTTTTCGACCTCATAAAAATTCTGGAAGTTTTCATGGAACTAATGAATCATGTTTTCCCCCTTATATGGATTCATTTATGGTAGTATTCATATTATAAATCTTATTTTATTATCATACTCTACAAGACCATGAAAAAAATCTTGAGACCGTATTTAATACAATGATAGAGTATCATTTGTATACTAATCTCACAAAATACCACTTTTGGATTGATAAATCCTACTTCATGGGTCACATTATCAAAAAAAGGGAGTATCTATAGACCTAAATAAGTTGAGATCTATAGTTTCTTGAGATATTCCAAAGAAATTTATTGAAAAATGAAGTTTCTTGGGGATGGTTGGATATTACAAGTTATTTATATAGGATTTATCACACCTTGAAGCCCCACTCACAAGCATGTCCAAGAAAGGTGTCTAGTTTACAAGGTCTGAAGCATGCGAGGGAGATTTATAGGAGTTAAAAGGAAGACTTGAATCAAAATTGGTCCTAATTTTACTTAAGAATTCAAAAGGCTATATGATTTTTTGTTATGTATTAGGTATTAGGATAGGATCATTCTAATATAGGGAGATTTATTCATGGCATATGGGTCTCATTAGTTGAGACCCTATGAGTGTAATTGACTAAAAATGATATTAATTTAGTAGTTGTGGTTTATTCCTTGCATTTTTTGAGGAATTACATGTTGGGAGAGTGGTTCATTTTGTACACATACCACAAAATACTCAAATATGTTTTCATTCAGTGTTACTTGAATCATAGACAACAAAGGTGGGTTAAATAACTATAGTCGGTTGATTTTTATTTTTATTATACACTTGGTTAAGATAATGTGGTGCCCGATGCTATGAGTAGGAAGTCTCATACACAGGAAATTTAGGATGTCAGTAGTGAGTAGAAGTTGAGGGCCCGATTTTCTTAGATTCATCTTGAGGATCAGAAGTGTCATGGGTGTCATGTACTTGCATCATTATATGTGACCTCTTCAATTTTAAATAGGGTTAAGGTAAGGAAACATTCATATCCTGAGATTTTGGTCCTAAGGGAAAGAATTATAGTTGAGGACCCACCACCGTGTGGGTTGTCGGTGAGAATGAGATCTTGTGCATTCATGGACACATATGGGTTCCTACCAACATGTGAGAGTAGTTAATATGAGAGTATCATTTCGTTACTTGGATAGTACATATTGGTCTTACCAAGATGTATTGTGATTTACTCTGCCATTACCAGTGGTTGGGGATGAAGAAGGATATAGCTGACTTTGTTTCTTGGTGATCCACCTATGAGTAGGTGAAGGTGGAACACTAGCGACCAGTGGGGATTTTATAACCACTATCATTTTAGGAGTGGAAATGGGATAACACCAATATGTATTTCATGTTGGTATTTTCGATGTCCCCTTGAGGTATTAATGTTGTATGGGTTATTCCGGATAGGCTAATGAAGTTCACCCATTTCTTACCTATTTGAGAGACTTTTTCAATGGACAAGTTAGGAAAGGTATATGTATGGGAGATCACATTCCTTCAATAATTTCCACATAATATCACATCAAATAGGGTTGATAATTTTATTTTAGGGTTATATCTGGGGTTTTAGATGGATCTAGGTTCATAGGTACTTCTGAGTACATCTTATCACCCACATACTAATGGATAGTATGAGAATATGATACATGTATTAGAGGAAAAGATCCCAGCATACGTCCTTGATTTTGGAGGTTCTTTAGAGAAACGAAAACTAATTTCATAATTTTATTATAATAAAAACTTTCAATTGAAGATATATATGAATCCATATGATTATCTATACAATAGTTCATGTCATTCACCCCTGTGTTGGTTTGATACGGGAGAGGAAACACTACTAGGACCTCATCTCATTCAAGAGACTTCTAAGAAAGAATAACATATCATGAAATGTATGGATACAACTTAGTACAAGAATAAGTATCATGTTAATAATCATTAATTACCACTAGATTTACAGGTTAGGGACCAAATCTTTTTACATGTTTTCACTAGACTAGGGAACCAAAAGATTCAGAAAAAAAGGGAATCGGGTGCCTAGGTTCATTACACCCTTTGAGATTTGGGATAAATTTAGGACGGTGCTCTATCAGTTGCAGTTTCCTCATAGGTACCAATCCATGAATGATTTCTTCCATGTTTTTGAGCATCACTATTATTATTTATAATTGTATCACATTTTCCATCCTGATGTGGTTGAGTTAGAGGTGGATTCTACTTTCTAAGATTATATGGTGTGTATTTTTTATCATAGAATAAAGGATCTTGATGGAAATTCAGTTACAATGGATTAAGTTATATGGTAGTAAGTCCATGTATAGGATAATATTTTGGATTTGGTGGCTAATTTACAAGATCTATGGATGGAATTATTCCTAAATGATGTTTTACCACCCTTTTAAGGGAAATTGGGGGTGGATTATTTCAAACCGGGGAGGTTGTAATGTAAAAACTTTTTGATGAGGTATTAATCCTTTTAATTTTAGTTTAAACCCCTTTTATGCTTCTAAAACCAATTAAGAGTTTAAGTAAGTGTTTGGGAGTTTCCAAGTCTTGTTCAGAGCTCATAGCTCTGGTTTTTTGGGAAACAAGCATCGGTGCACAGTTGCAACATAGTTAGTAGTAACTATATGAAACAATCATGTGGCCATGTAAATAATTGAATGGTTTGAGAAACTATAAGAGGGAGGACACATTGTCATGATAAACCTACAATAAATTGAAAGTTTAATTAGCATGGTTAGTAACATGGTTTCATTTAACCATTCACTAGGTTTTCATGGTTAGTGACACTTAGGTTGTGATCCCTCATGGTTAGTCACACGATTTGGTAACCTTGAACCATATAAAATGGGTGAAAGTCCATTTTAACCTTAAACCCTTTTAATTTACTTCCTCCATTTATCCTTCCTTTTCACATATAGCTCCCCCCATAGCTGATTAAGCTCTCCCTTCTATATCAAATCTAAGCTTGGAGCCTCCTCCCTCAAACTATTTTAGAATCTCTTTTTGTTTATCACATTGGAAGTGCATCAATAATTTTTTCAATTTTCTTACTTACTTTATTTTTTTATCTCATCATATGGAATGCTAAATCCATGCAAGATAATATGCCTTATTTTCATGGTATTCTTCTATTTAACTTATTTCTCTTGTTCTATCCTAGGTTAGAGGCCGGTAACAGATGAGGGTAGTACTACCCATCTAAGGTAGGTGTTCTATAACTTTTCCATTAATTTCATGATGTTTATACATCATGTCATAGTATCTCACATCATAACCTTCATGAGTTTCATGTTAAATGAGTAATACCTTAAACTAAATGTTACAAATCATGTTTTGATATTATATATCCCCTTTTAATATGGTTGGAGGTCCTCGAACTCAACTGAAACCACCACATAAGGTGGGATTGTTTAGCTACAAATGACTATGTCACCCCTTTGGGTGTGTTGAGCTTTGATCCATGAGTGGAATCCATATAAAAATTTAATTAGGATGTTTAAGGATAAAGACCTCTTTTCTCGTGTGATTTATAAGTGACATGGAATAAATATAAATTTTAAATGTGAGGGGTGATCTCTTAAATTAATAAAATTAAAAGAAATGGATAGTAATGTGGAATGGACAATAACATCACCCCTCTTATCACATGTGATTGAATTGATTAATGAATTTAACATGATGAATTAAATTGTTAAAAAGGTGTATGAATACTAACATGGTTTTTAAACCTTTTTATAATATTTTTATTATGAATACATCGGTATGCACCCAACATTATAGTATAGAACTGATGATACCTTACATTTTATGTCTATAATATAATTAGTTTGTTATGGATGATCTCCATGGACTTAGAGATAAATCCTTGGTCAATGGTTTTGTGTCTTTTCCCTTATAGGTCTGATACTTAATATATCTAACATATGTCATAGTTGATGCTTTATTCTTGTATAAATTTCATTATTTATAGATTTCTAGTCACATAATATACTTGTAGATTGGTTTGTATTACTGTATCATTTATAACCATATTCTTATTATACCTACACCCTCTTAAAGATTATATCTATAGACTAGATTTGTTATATACATCATTGGTGGTGGACCATTATGTATATCTCACACCCTATTTGGGTTGCTGATTGGTACCCAGGAAGACTTCATGGATGCAGGTAAGGACAAGGGGAAGTAGACTACTATGGATCCATGACTTTTTTGATAGCATGATGTGTGGGAGTAGAGGATAGAGCTAATTCTGGTGATTTTATATGGGATAGTTTGGGTCTTTTCTTCAATTTTGTACAGTATGTTCTATATGTATTTTTCTATATTCCCATGAACTTTCCCTTTTTGTATATCACCATGATATGATAATGATTTTTTTATATGATATTGGATATGGTTATTCCATTATTTATACCAGTATATCTATTATATTTGGATGATTTAGTTATTATGTTGTGTTATTATTATATATGTTTCCATTGTCTATCCTTTCATCATATTGTTGTTCTGCACTCTGATCATGAGGGTATATTCTCCCCACTGTATCATCACCTAACCTTATTACTAGTTGGAAACCTCTAGCGTATGGAGATACACATTTGAGGCTAAGTGGATCTTAGGTTTGGTTACTCCCAAGATGTTACACTTAGTATGTGACCCTCTAGGCCCCTTTCTCAATGGAAATAGTTGAACTTGCCAAAATTCCAAGATAAAAAAGTTAGTGACATATCAAGGAACTCATGGAGGAAGATGTTAATTTATAAACTATAACCAAACTCTTATTAGTACTACTATATTATATAATTTATTTATCTATTGATGTCTCATAATGCATGGTGAATACTTATTTCATCGCCAAATTTTTTCATTTAACATTATTTAAATTTCTAAAATTAATTTTTCAATAAACTACCATTTCCATGGATTTTGTCACAATATTTTATTTAAATCAAAGGGATAGGGATATATTCTTCTAGTAATATGTAACGAAAAAAACCTTTCTTGATTTATTAAATTAATTTCATATCACTTTTGGCATTGATAGCATGTGTTACCACATCACGAGCATATGTCATCACTGTTTTCATTCATACATCGAAGTACATGATTTATGATGTGCATTAATAATATTATTATGTTTAAGGAAAAATACACTAATTTGTATCAAGGTATATCTAATGACCCATAAAACTTATGGAATCTCTATTTGTGTGTTTTCACCCATAACCTCACTTCATGAAGATTTCTATGTAAAGATGTCATGAGAAAAAAGTATCAATGTCTTATATATTGTCAAATTGGGTACCCTAGACCCAAATTTAGAAGTAATTTTTAATTATCATATCTTGTATACATAGATTTATGGATAATTAGTTCTTTACATAATATTTTTCAACTTATATGTACACTATTTTTATGTCAAATTCCATGGATTATTTATTTTATAAGAATGTTATAGTAGTTCCCAACAATAGTGGGAACCTCATAATATTATGACAGTAACCATAAGAATTTTTATTATTGTCTAGATAAATCATATTCATAGGGAATATATGATGTTTGGATATCAATTTTTTTGGGTTTATAATCCTTAATAGTTCTTCTCATAATGTTTCCAAATTGTGGTCTCATGTAGTGGAGATCATGGTGATCAGCCTACCAATAGGAATAACCTGTGTTTTGGGTATCATTGAATATTCTTATCTATAAGAATGTGTATTGGTATCTCAAATTAATACCATTATAGATGTTTTTCATTTGATCACATACTTTGATTCATGATGAAAACCATGAATGTTTATTTTAGGGAAAGGTATCTTTCATCGGTTGTTTAATTAGTGGTATGACATTGATGTAACACCCAAACACAGATTCCATTGAACTGGTGCCCCAGATCGGTGCACCACAAAACCTCAGGAACACCTCCCCATACGTTTGATGTTTTTTTACTAGTATTGAGGTCCTATGAGTGTCCCATGGGGAGAAAATTACCACGTTAATAGAGTGTAAAATATAAATGTAAATAAATAAATCAAATAAAACAACTCATATAAGTAAATATATATGAAAGGAACTAAGTTATATCTCATGAAATATAATAATGATGTTACATCTATACAGAAAGAAATACATATAAGTCAAGTCAAGTACAACATCCAAAAAGTAAATAAAAGGGAAAAGTCCAAGAGATGGCATAACCCTAGAAGTATCATTCTCTGGCTCAACTCCTAGATCCCAAGCTCTATCCTAGCTATAAAATCAACCATAAAATCACCAAGGAAACCATAATCAGGTATCCCAAGAGGAATCTATGTGCCTCATATGGGCATTCCCTCCTAGTAATTCCAAAGATAATCCACTAGTCAGGTATGCAGCCAAGGGACCACACTTGAAATTCAGAAGCATGGATTGATTAGAATCCACAATTTACTCTCAACGGATTCCATAACAATAATGATTGATATGAATATTGGGATCTCATCTGGTGAAATTCAATAAGGGTCACTCTCAAGAATCCATGGTCTTAATCTGTGGCATTCAATAAATACAGACATTACCTGAATCCAAGGTGGAACCCCATGGAATTCATAATAATAAATATAATTAGAATCCATATGATTTCTCAAAGAAATACATAGAAATTAAATTCATTAAATCTTAAGTAATTATTCACTCCCAACACCCAATTGAGTCCCTTAGTGGATTCTAACACACATACAAGGAATTCCACACCAATACATTTCATAAGGAATCTAGTGAATCTCTCCAAGGAATTTTAATGTTCACAATCAATTCCAATACTTCCAATAAAGTCATTATTAAAAAATTAAATATAAATAAATTCAACATATCAAGAAAAGATTCACCAATTTCCTCCATTATATAGATAATAAATTTCACCACTTTAATTCACATTCACTATTTAATTAAATTCCAAATTACATTTAAAATTTCCATAGTCAAGAAAACTACAGGAACCTAAGGATTAACCTAGGAAACCCACATTCCAAATTAACTCATTTTTTTAACAAAGAAAGCCCTAGACCACCCAATTAAAACACTTATTCCATGTTATAGGCCTAACCTACTTTTTTAATAGCTTTAATGAAGCTCCACTACAAACTGAAATGCTTTAATAATTCCAAAGGGGTTTTCAAGACATCCATAAGGACACTAAAAATTTAATTTAATTATTAGTTCAATCATCCAATGATATGGTGTGACTATAGAAACAAAAATACAATAAGAAATTAAGAATTAGTGGGAGTATCATATAGACCACCTACCATAACTCTGAAGATACCCACTCATCCAATATTGACCTTTAGTTCAAGACAAAATAGAAGATATCATAAAATTGGAAAAATTCCCACAAAATAATGCATTTTAATCATAACTAAAGGGAATTAAAAAGGAATTAAAGAACATGAATAAAGTGAGAAATCATATTCATAACTATACGTTATCCTTTTACCACCCCAAATAGAAGTATAAACAACCATGAAATAGAGGAGATCTACCATTTCCAAGGAGAGGAGGAGGAATGAACTGATGCTACTAGAAACTAGACAAATGTTGTCTAAAATCATGTTGTGAAGTAAGGGGAAGATGGGATGATATGTCCCTTTTGATACTATTTAGAAAAAGGAAACCTGGACCCACATGCTAGTTGATAGGTCTCACTAGTGAGCTGGTGGACCACCAACTTTCTAGTACTGGGCTCACTAGCCAGTCGGCCATCCTAGGTAGAACCTCAAGCCCCTGGAAGGCCACCGTCTAGCTGATGGTTGTTGAAAGGATAGCTAACAGCACTACATCCTTTGGGTTGTATTTTTTCCACCTCTTAAACCTCTCATATTCTTCCAAGACCCCTCAAATGCCATAGAGTACTTCATTTCATATACAAAATATCTCTTTTGGGGTTATAACCCTTGGAATTCAAATTTGAATGCTAGTAAAAAATTAAAACCCTCCACTAAATGAAAACTAAAAAAATTATAAGAAACCAAATACCCATAAAAATAATAGGTTTTACAATCTACCCATCATAAAATAGATCTTCCTTGAATTTTAATCCCAGGAATTATCATTCCTTGACTCATGAACAAAACATACACATTCCACTGGTTATAGTGATGCCAAAACTATGACATTCAATTTCACTTCTTAAAACCCCATCAGTTCATACACCATAATTCCAATAAATTAATCAACTCAAAAAAATATACCCCACTAATGGTGGCATCCTTAAACTCCAGATTCACAAACATTACTCCTCATGGGATGATTTAATCGGTCTACACCAGACTACTCTCACCTAAAATGTAGTCTCCCTTCCAATACTTTCTACAACTTGAGGCCTCACCTCAACACAGAAATTGGCATATCACCTCAAAACCCTATAGTCTCATAGACCCATTAAAGCAACTATCTTTCCTACCAATTATTACATTCATTATGAACACCTAACCATCATCCCACAACTATTGTTTATCAACATTGAACCACCTAATTCCGTCTAAAGCTAACCAACTAACACTCGTACTTGGTTGTTAGAATAAAACAAAAAACCTTACCCCTAGGGATATTAAACACATCAACCTTTACATTCATTGAAAATTTTGAAAATGATCACCACCCATTTAACTTTTCTAATGAATACTCACAACCATATGACATCCTTATTACTGGGCTACGAGCATGATTCTGAATAATACCCACCACCAACCAAACAAAATAATTCCATACCCTCAGATGCATTAATTACATGATTCATAAAACTGAACCTTGATTTAGGATCTACTAACATATATATGTATTATGAATCCACTTTCTAAGATAAGAAAAACCACATCTGGTTACTCGATCTAGATAGTTCTACAAAATGTTCACGGCCTTGTCCAATACCCCATGTCTCACACATCTCACCTCACTATGGGACTTATCAAAAAATGTTAATTTTACTTGGAATCAGGGTTATATACTCATCCCTATCCATATTATTGAGAATGATACATCTTATGCAGTTTCTGACCTTCCATGTCCATTTAAAAGTGAAACAAACACTAGACATTCATTAGATTATTATTATAAATACTCAATCATAGTTTTCGATGCATCACCTAAGAACCTGATCATTATGACATATACTCAAGAGGAATTACATGAATATCTAAAATTAACACTAAATTATAACCTCAACCTTCATTTAAACTCCACATTTGAGTTTCCAAACACCTGATCTCATCTTCTTTCTATGTTATGAGCATCGATGCCCCACTAATCAGAGTCACCCTAAGGAAACCTCTAAAATGTATTGAAATGAAATGTACACTTAAAATTAATCTGATATCACATAAAAATTTATTTCTAGCTTCCCCCCCCCACCAAACAAAGATCCATATACATATAATCCACCAACCCAATGTCTAGTCAATTTTCACTTATGATGCTTTAACATAAGGTTCAAGATTGTCATGACTTATTTTATGCTCCTAAAAAAGGAGTGTCTTTGTCTTCACAAAAAAAATAAACTCTAAATATTTATGGCCCATTAATAAATATTCACAAAACACAACAACCATACATGAACACTCAACTCAAAATCGAGTTCCATACATGATCCAACAATCACTACTTGTCTTTGACCTAGAATAATTTCATACATGACATCCACTGAAACATTATTTAGTATAAGGGTTGCATCCCCAAATAACCTATGATTCCCTCTCCACCACACAAAATTAATTACACTACCCTTTGAAAAAAAAAACTGTATAGGCATAGACATACATATATGTGTGGTGGTTCAATAGATCCATGCTCACCCAAATCATTTACCCCTGAAGCATCCATTAAGATCAACTAGGATAGATGGTTCTAGAACACCTCAATCCTTCACAACATCAAAAAACCTTAAAGGATACTTCTTGATTATCATATGATCCCTGAGAAACCATTCTTAAAAGTATAAGTAATTAGTTAGTCACCTCACTCTAATAGGAACTTTCCATTCGGAACTGCTTGGATTCCAGGACTCTCCACCAAGAAGTCGTGAACCCATACCCATAATGAAACCACCTTCTTCGCATCACTAGAGATCTTCTGAGAATTAAAATATTTAACCCAGACCTGTATGCATCCTATTTTACCTATATTAATTCAATTGATCCTATACATTTCCCATGCATTCAACTTTAATCATAAGAAAAACAATAGGTGCTCACTTCCAAGCCATCTGGTCACATCACTTAAGTGGAACCACATTCCTTAAACAGGTGGTTTCTATCTTGATTTTTCTACAACTTGGGGATTAATGCTTCCATGGTGACCATTTACAACCATTATCTCACAATCCTTTGATTCATACTCACCGAAACCCACTCACACATCAGGTTAAGAATCTAATCAAGACATAACTCACCCCACGGCCACCAATCACATGGGATACATTCCATCACAGTCTGTTTAACCACACATACCACATACCATAACACATCTAAAAACTACAGGTCCTAGCATCACACTGATCCCAACCTCACAACCTATCCAAGACACCATGAGCACTATAATTCAATTCCCTAGACCCCAAAGACAATGTTACCCACAAGTCTTTATCAAATGCTCCTATGTAATTCCCATGGAATCTCATGCCTAAACTCTAAGCCTTAAATAGATTCCTATGATTCGATTCCAACCCAAATAATTTCACAATGCTTCACTAAACCTAGACCCTCTGATCTATAACCATCATTAAACACAATTTTGAAACTCCACCATAAGATAACTAGTTAAGAATCCGAATGATCCTACCTTACAAAAAAACCATTAAGTTATGGGAACTGGAACACTAATATATTTTCTTTAAAAAAACCCCAAGCCACTAAATGCATCAAGAACACACACTTGATAGAATCTTCCATTCATCAATTCCTTAATATAAATATTCTTCCCAAGATTTATGCATCTGACCAAACATAATAACAAGTTAAACCCACTCATGAGTTTCCCATATAAATCTCTAAGCATCAACTCACTAAGAAAAAAGTTCATCTGTAAGGGTCAACCAATCCTTCCACATAGCCTAGACACCAAAAAAATGTCAATACATACCAATACACACACCATAAAGGTGTCTCAAACGTGGGATATCTTTATATATCCTAACCTTCCCATAAAAGGGTCAACATCTATCACATAATATAACAAAATAGGCACTCTCCCGAGCCTCACATACCACTCAAAGGAACAAAACACTATTCTAAAGGGTTCAACTTTTATCATCACACATAGGGTTCACACTTTAAGTTTCTTATCTAGTATCACATCCCAAGCTCAATTAAATATTATTCCATTCACAAGTTATGTGGGGGGACACCTAATAAGTTTCTTATTGGAATTTTTTTAACTAAAACCATTATTTAATCTGATCGAATTACCATACATAATTTAGGTCAATACCAATTTCTAAATATAATAAACATTAACATTCTTCCATCACATTTCTATTATATAATTTTTAAATAATAATTCTTAGAGGAAAACACCTTTTATGTTGTGATTGGAACCCCATTTTATTAACAACATATAAATTAAAATTTTAAAAGGCCATAATTTATGTGTCACTAAATTTGAAATCAATCCCATGTTTTTATAACTCTGGCACTCTAACTATCCCCATTAACTTTTAAAATCCATTTAACATTATTCCTATAGAACTCACATTTTTAGGTATTTTATTTTTCTTCAATATTCCATGCTTTAACCATTCGTCATTTAATATATATCACAAACCAATTTTATTTATATAGAATTCCATTCACATGTTATAAAGGAAAAGAACTTATAAGTTACTTACTGGCACCTTATTTAACCAAAACCATCACATTAATAACTCATTTACACCTTCCCAAAATTAAAAAGGGTTAATCAATGAGTTGGACAAGTATAAGGCTACTATATATTTATATGTGAACAGAAAAATATAAATGGATGAAAACACTTTAAATAACCAACCCTCCCTATCTTTAAATCTTAATGATGATATATATTTTAGCATATAAAAACCATAGACAATAAATAAACCACCACCACATGAGAATCCCAGGAAATTATTAATCACAAGAAATATATGTATGACATACAGATCCTATGTGACTAGTATGATGAATGAAAACACGCACCTTCTTACTATACCAACTAAAAGTAAAATTTCCGTAAACAAATAGCATCACACCCAAGTGAACCACTTGAAGTAGAAATCAATAAATTTCAAAAATAAAAAGTAGAACAATAATACCCCTCCCTATAAACTCATATTTTCCCCTATACACGGGTTTGAAACTTCTAGGAATGATCTCATTACAAATATCCAAGAACATACTAGTCTCCTCTCTATTATTCCAAAATAGTAATACAAAATAAAAATTAAATCTGATACAAATTTGTAACACCCCAACCCAGATTCCATGGAACCATTTCCCTCGGTCATGTTCTATATAGGCTCAAGTGAGCCTCCATGTATGCCAGTGGATGTCAACTATTGGATACGGTCTCTAAGGTTACCATGGGGAGACTATACCCTCATTACTAGAGTGTACAACATAAAAGTAAACAAATAAATTAGATACAACATCTTAGAAAAATAACTATAGTTGTAGGGAACTAAGTCACATCTCATGAAATATCATAATGATGTAATGTCCATATAGGCTAAAATACATATAAGTCATGTAATTTAAAGTATCCCAAAAGTAAAATAAATACAAGAGACCAAAAGGCAGAATAATATCGGACATCCTGAGCTCTATCCTAGCTCATAAGATCTATCCTAACCATGTAACTAAGCATCAAATAAATCCTCTCCTTGTACCTATAACATGTGACCAAGTAGTATCTTCTTGGGTACCCAATTTTTATGGTAGCCCGAGCATAGTATGAGTAAAACTTATTAAGACACCACCAATGACATCTAATGAAAATCCAATCTATGATCTTATATAATAAAGGTTTTTAATAAATAAGTGAAGAAGTATTAATACCAAGATATAGAAGTAAGTAGAACCATGTCGATCCTCAGGTATAAAGAGGATAACCGTGGTCAACACTACATATTATATCTTTCACTAGTATCTCAGATCATGGTGGATACATCATTTCTCAATCTGGTTTTATGTTTCATTGTCGAGGGAACCATAATCATGTATACTGAGAGGAATCCACATGCCTCTTATGGGAATTCCACCCTAGAAATTCCCAAGATAACACACCGGTCAGGCATGAACTCAAGGGAAACCCCTTGGAATTCAAAATCATTGATCTATTGGAATCCAATCCTTACACCTATGTAATTCTATACCAATAATGATTGATCAAAACTAGGGAGCTTATCTTGTGGAATTCAACAAGGGTTTCCCTCAAGAATCCAGCACTTGAATCCCTAGAATTTAATAAATTAAAACATTACGTGAATCCAAGGGGGAGTAACTCCATGTAATTTTTTATAATGAACCTATGTAGAATCTAGTGGATTTCTCAGGAAATTCCATAGAATTGGACTTCATTGAATCCAAGGAGGTTTTCACTCCTTGTATCCACATGAATCCCTTAATGTAAGCCAAGGATTTTACATGGAACTACACACTAATAAATTTCATAAGGAATCAAAGGAATATCTCTAATTCATTATAATATTCACAATAAATTCCAATACTTCCATAAAATCCATTATTACAAAATTAAAAATAAAACATTTCAATATCTCAAGCCAAGATTCACCCCTTTTGTTTATTCTGTGTATAAATAGTTTTAACACTTTAATAAAAATTCACCATTTAATTAAATTCAAAATTCCATTTTAAATACCTATAGAAAAGATAACTAATAGTTCCTAAGGATCTACCTAGGAATCCCATATTCCAAATTTTCTCATTATTTTACTAAGGGTTTACCTAGACCACCCAATTTAATTACTTTTTCCCAAGGTACAAGAATAACATGAATCCTTAATAGTTTTAACAAATTCCTAACCTATGTAAAAATGATTTACTAAGTTAAAGGGTGTTTTCAAGATATCTATAAGTCCAATAACAATTTAATTTAATTATTTATTTTAGGTTTTGATGAGCCAATGCAGCCATAGAATCCAAAATGAAATACGCCACAAAGATTTTAGCATAAAATCTTTTAGACCACCGACCTTAACCATGAAGAAACCCACTCATATTATATCAAATTTATGTTTGGTACAAAATATAATATATTTAAAACCCATAAAACACCCTAAAATAGGGAATATTATCCTTAACCAATAATAACTCTAAAGATTGTTAATAAATTGATGAAAAGGAGAAGAAAGAGTCTTAGATAGTCCTTAAGCCCTTGATTTCCTCAAAAGAAAAAGTAAATAACCAATAAATGGAGGAGAACCAATATATACAAGGATGGGAGGAGGATGGAACCAATACTAATAAAAAATAGCCAAAGTTAGGTTACGAAGAAAGGAGGTGGGGGTGAAATTACCCATTTTCCACCTTTTGGGAAAAAAGGAAACAAGGACCTACATGCTGGTCGGTGGGTCTCACCAGTGAGTTGGTGGACCATCAGTGAGATACAGAAGAACCTCAATCCCCCTTAATGATACTATCTAGCTAGTGGCCTCTTTAAGTCATGTATGTGGCACTGTATCCCACTGGCTACATTCCTCAGCCACCTCTCAAACTTCTTGTATGCCTCCTAAGCCTCCGGAACCCCCTAGAGAACTTCATTTCATATCCAAAATGGAACTTTTGAGGGGTTCCAACCCTTATAATTTGAATATGAATGTATGTATAAAATCCAACCCCTATATTAAATGAAAACTCAAACTTCCCTAAAAACTAAAGCCTATATGTATAATGGGTTTTATAATTGATCGAATAGTCAAGGCAGGATTTTTTATATCTAAAAAGAAAAAAGATATCTTTAGCCACTTAAATGGGATTTTAGTGCCTAAAATAAATCCATTTTCATAGTAGATGAAAAAAAATTCATCCAATATATTTAAAAAAAATAGAAATAAATCATTAAAGGATAATGACTCAAAGTATTCATCCTGGTTAAAAAGAAATTGTAAGATAAAGATATTTTATTACACTAAATATGTTTATAGGATGATTTCATACATATAACTAATATTTATCTCTTTCAGGGTCTTTCCATGTTTTTAGATACTAATCGTGGTCTATGAATGTGATTTACTACTATTGGGATAAATACCTAAAGAGTTGCATGCAAAGTGTAACCACAAGTTCCACTAATTTAGATGAATTTGAGTTTAGGAAAAGTTGTCCTCAAGTATGTGGCTGGTGAATGTTTGAGTATAAAATATCACAATTGAATTAATTAATAAACTCAATTATTTACTATTCGTGCTTATATTAATTGTGAACGAATTTATTTATCAAGGTATTCACTTATTATTTAAGTATAAAAGTGAATATGAGAAAAATATTATTTTTAAAATGAATGTTACATGTTCAAGGATCGATAAATAATTATAGGAGGAATGGGATCCTCACTTAGATCCTTCAGGATAGGTTATCCAGATATGATAGGAGTTTACTGGGATCACTTTATTCCACTATGGTAATATTTTTATTTCATTTTAATTTATTTTGTTCTTAAATACTTTATATGGCAGTTTGTGGGTGAACCTAGAGACAAGTATACTTCATATGATGTTATGATGCTAATTTGGTAAAATAAAATTAAAATACTAGTCCTGAATGCTTCCTTTTCACTCAGGTTCCTTCAGTTGGTTTTAGAGTTTTTATTCAATTATTTATTCCATGATTTCAATTAAATTCACTAATATTCATGCAAAGGGTTTTTTTAGGTTTCTTCTAAGGCCATCAGTGATATAAAACTTGCAGTATACCATGAAAGAAATGTGGATCAGATGGATTCCTCCTTTTAGGGATCTCAAAATAAATATTTATGGATCATATATGGATAGGGATATTAGGGGAGGTGGGATGGTGATATATGGAAGAGGTTCAATTTTTTTGTTTTAGTGATTTTTATGGTTCGGTTAAATCTATTTGTGTAGAGATAAGAGCCACACATACTGGAATCTATTTATGTGAAAGGTTCAATGTTGTGGTTGAATAAATTGAATCTGATTTTAAAGCTCTAGTTTGGATTATTCAAGGGAAGTCAGACCCTCCTTGGTACTTGTCTTATTATGTTAGGAAGTGAAAATTAGCAATCAACCAGTGCAGTATTGTTGGGCATGTTTGGAGAGAACGGTACTTTGTGGTTGATGGGTTAGCTCATGCTGGAAGGGAAGATGAGGATATCATTATTTACAATATCATGTGATCCTTTTCTAATGAATGAAAACATATTATACAATGTGATTCCCATGGGTTTCATCATTTCAGACCACCGTGATTTTTTGTTTTCTTGACATGTTATATTTTTTGTTGTTGTATGCTTTATATTTATTTCAATAAAAATATAATTTTCATTCGGTCAAAATAATATTAATATGGAAGAGAAATTGTTTTCCACATGAATCATGTGTGTTCAAGGGTAGGGGATTTGATACCACAATAAATATAATATTTTAAAAAATGAAAAATAATAATAATATAATTTCATGGAAGGTTTCATCACTTGTAGCCTGTGAGCCTTCCCCCGTTAACTATGGGAACCCACCAACCACCCATGTGATTCATGAGAAATGATATTTAAAAAAAACTTTTTTGTTTTAGTGTGAGTAATGTTATAGGACACCTTCCCCAACTCACCCCCATGTGACTCAGAAAATTTCCAGGTCAACCTGACCTAGGTTGGGTCCTACCCAACTCAACCCGTAGTGGCCCATATTTTTCTTAAACAAGACTTAACTCAATAATGAGATTTTAGAGTCTAGAGACCTTCCCAGGGGTAAAATGATAATATTAACCAAGAAAAAAACCTTGAAAAGGTTTTTTGATGGTTTCATTGATCTCGGGGTGCGGTGTTTCCCCAAGCTTGGTTTTGGTTAATTTTTAGGGTATTTGAATTTTTAGATATTTTTAACATTTTTTAATTAAATAAATATTTAACCCAGTATAATATGGTAATATTTTAGAAACCATTGTTTTTTTAAACCATTAAAATATTTTAAATAAAATTATTTAGGCTAGCCACTCACCTGTTTTGGAGTTTTAGTGTGGTAGATGCTCAGAAATAATATATTAAAAGTGTGATACTATTTTTAGTCCATGAATGCATTTTCATGATAAATTAAATATATCTAATTAATGGGGAATCATATGGGTATTATAACACTGAAATTGAGTCCTAAATAGTGGGTTTACCCTAAAACCACTATAATTTGGGTTCACATTAGCAGTTTTTTGGGACATACCCCCGGTGTCATGTATTTTAATTAATTATAGAAAACACAAATTTCATCTATTAAAAACTACTATACTATAATTAAAGGTTTATAATCCATAAAAAATATAATTATAGGGGGATAAATTGGGGATCAAGAGAGATCTAATGATCCATGGGATCAAAGAATGGGTTTCCTCATTCGAAATTTCCAATGATGCCTGGTGTGAATGTGATCTTTTCCAATAAATGATCCAAACCTAAGTTTGAGATCAATATATTTAATCTACTCTATTATTCAAGTTGATTTTTAGTTGGATTAAATTTTTAAACCCAATTATTGAATCTTTATTCTCATTTTAAGGATTTATAAGATATAAAAATATATCCATAACATTGTTCTAGATTTGTATGATGAATATTTTTGGATCGATGAAGAACATAGAGGGGATCTGACTCCTCTATGGCCAAAATTGCATCACAGACCACCATTCTCATGAGCCCCCCCCCCAACCAATCTCATGTATACAATGGTGGAGATGGAATTACACAATGGGTAATGACCAGGTGGCACCACAAGCGACTATAGGTATGTTTGGTGTAATAGGGGCCCGCAGCATCGACGTGGGTCATATGGTGTAGTGAAGGTAAATGATGTCCCCATGATGGAATGGAGTATGGTGTGTCATGAGATAGAGATGACCCCATGTGGGTGTGATTCACAGTTGGGGCATGACTTGGTGGCACCCCAAGCGGATATAGGGAAGTTGGGTGTAACAGTGGCCTGTTACATTGACGAGAGTGGTATGGTGTAGTGCAAGTAAATGGTGGCCCCATGAGAGAATTAAGCACAGTGTGGCATGAGACACAAATAAAACCAGGTGGATGTGATGCACAGTGTAGTGTAAGGTGGAGATATCCCTATGAAAGATGGATATATTGATAGAGGGCGGTCGTGTCAACGACCAGTGTTTCAAGGAGGAGTTTTTTTAATATGTTCTCTGAAAAAAAATTAAAAATGTGTAGGTAAATTTTTTTTAAAAATGTACCTTAAAGGAAGCATCACCACTGCCACTTTTGGTTAAGTCCAAAGATGGAATCACTTCTACCTCCTTTACCCTAAAACAAAAAAAAATTAAATATTCTTTTTAAATATTTAAAATTTTAACTTTTTAGTTTTATTTTGTTATTTATATATATTTATATATATATATATTAGCATAATTTATCTCTTATTCAAGTATGTTATTTTTCTAGACTATGAAATATAAGGTAGAAGACCAATATAAATGAAAATTAAAACATCAATTAAGCATATAAGATGTAGTTAAAAATAAAAAAAATATTAAAAATGTTGATAAAAAATAATGTATAAGTTTTCTAATCCACCAACTTGAAACTTAAAAATGTGTCAAGTACATGACTTTGCTATACTATAAAATATAAACTATAAAACCAATATAAATAAAAATTAAAACATGGATTAATCATATAATAACTAGTCTAAAATAAAAATAATTTCATAAAAATATTTGATGAAAAATAATTTATAAGTTTTCTAATCCACCAACTTGAATCTTAAAATTTTTTCAAGTATGTGACTTTTCTATCCTATAAAATATAATCTATAAGACCAATATAAATGAAAATTAACACATGGATTAACCATTAAAAAAATAGTATAAGTTATAATTTTTATTTATATGGGTCTTATAATTTATATTTTATAGGATCTCAAATTCAAGTAGGTGGCTTTGGATCCTCCTTGAAATTTCTTCATTTTGATCTCACTTTCGAGTAACTTTGCTTACATTTCATTTATTTTTATTTCTTTATTTTATTTATGAAACTATTTATTTTCAAAAACTTTTTAGATGTTTATTCTATCGTTTATATTTTGTTTACATTGTTTTTATATTGTATATTTTATAATATTTTTATGTTATCTACATGAAATTTAATAATTATTCATATACTTCAAGTAGTTGACTTTTAAAGATATCAAATATAAATTTTACCAAAAATAATAATGAAAACTAAAACAATCAATAAACATATAAGATGGGATGATAGTAATAATAGTATCTTCATTTCAATAGACATAAAACATATAAATGAACATGTACAATAAATTTTTATATCTATGGAGAGGATATTCCATCCCACATGATGGTCTATGAATAGAACATCATCTTCGAGTTTTATATGGAGTCTGATAACATGGAAAGGGTTGATCCTCAGGCACTAGAACGTCGATTGTTTCATCATCCACCTGTGTGCTAGTGGTAGGAGAAATCAACAGCATGTCGTACTACGCTCCTGATCATTCTCCAACTATGGTGGTAGAAGGACCTACCATCATCGCAGTGGGGAACCAAGCCTGCGATGGAGCTATACACCAAGGGTGTGATGGATTTGGACCCCAAGGATATGATTTATCTAGACCCCAAGGATGATATGGATCTTCACCCCATGATGGAGAGAAATGTGGGTATCCTGTCAAGAAAGATGGATCCCATTCCACTTGAGGCATATCCTCAATCGGCTGAGGCCAGACTACTAAAGGGTCAACCTCTGCCTATGGAATAGGTGAGGCCTCACGTGCAGCACGATGTTGTCTACATCATCTTCATCATAGCTTCTCAGAACCAGCATCTACTGCAGAATATTCCTCCAGGGCAGGAACCTCATCTCTCTGGGTTGGACTCTCAAATATTCTCTTGCAAAGCACACAATAAGATGACATTTTCTCCGGTGCTTTAGTATGGATGGCTGCCTGACTAAATACCCCCTCCTCCTCTTCATCAATCATGCGAACATGATGATATGAGTGAGTTCCCTATAAACATATTCATAATTAATTAGAAAATAGTTCAATAAACAAACTAATGGAAATTTAGTGACTTACAATCTTATGAATCTCTCTATTGTGTTGGGTAAGATACAATGTAGACTTCGTATATACCATGGCTCATATTCAACTTTCTCCGAAACAAATAATCGATTCGTAGGTACACCCTAGATATGAAACTTTGTACGTCTATGCCAGCAGTCGAGAAATCCATCATGTACTCGGTGCCAGTCCTCATCCTACCTCCATGTTAGCTTCACCTCATGAAGCTTCTATGTTTGTCTCAACGGCAATGGAATCAGCTAAGCATAGAAAAATTGGTGCATGATTCTATCAGGCTACTACCACTAAATAATATGGAAGTGAAGGAGGGGAACTATAGCTAAAGCATCCTCAATCCCAAGAGTGCATTATGGTGGAAACTGGTTCCTAATAGTCCTATATGGATGCTATGAAATTTGAAATGACATGTGACCTTTTTCAAAAAATATCCTCACTAAGAACAAAAATTGATGTTGTTATTAAATCTGTTAGACACTAATAGATTGTATATACAAACCTGGTCAGGTAAGAGATAGTCCAACTTGAGTCGATATATGCCCAAATGGTGTCTCAGAACTATGTGGAAACTATTTATTTGACACCACCTATAAAATATAACATCAATAGTGAAAATAATAAGAAATTAAATTCAATAACTATTAGTGGAATTAGAAACTAATAGAAATGAGTGATCATGTCAACGTCTATGTGGAGCATCATGCAGCACCTCTATCATAATTAGCTGACCAGCAATCCCAGGGTGGAATGTGGAGATGCCCTCCCATTCCCACATTTGAAGAAGGATGATGAATCCCCCAAAACAAGTGTGGTTCCTCTGAGATAGCATGCATAATGATCTAAACGTGTATGCCAAGTAGGTTGATCCCTAGTTGTATGAATTATCCTGATCAAAGTCATCTAATATGGGTAGATACATCATATGCACATACATCCCCAAGTGATCAGTACACATAGTCCCTTCAATGAACCGTAGTATATATGCACAGGCATAGTGCATGACAGTCTGCTAATCGGCATCATTAGGAAAATGTGTAATCTACACCTCCAACTAAGGAATAGATATCGATGGTCCATCTATATCCCTATGGTCAAAAAAATTTTGATACCTAACAATCGCTGAGTAAGGTCGGTCTAAGATGCACGAGTGGGTCCAATAACGGCTTCCCTGTGGATAGGAAGACCGAGAATCACTACCGCATCCTGGAGGGTGATAGTCATCTCTCTCTCTTAGGCAGGTGGAATGTGTGTGTCTCTAGTCTCCACCTCTCCATGAGGGTAGAAAACAGCTGATGGTATACAAATGTGAAATCTGATACGGTAATTCCATATAAGCTAGCACAGTTCAAGTATGGTCTAATGGCATGTGAAGACTCCCTATGATGAAAATGGTGTGCTCGATGCACCCTAATCGGTCGATCCTCACCATCTAACACGACCTGAGAAATATATCTATCCTATTGAGTGAGTACTATGGTATCATCTATCTATATACAAACATAGGGAATGAGTTGTAAGTGTCAAATGTAAATATAATGTTATAGTTAGAAAAATTTTATGACTTGTAGAATGCATGACATGCCATGTTTAATCACATTGTTTTATAAAGTTATTTTTACCAAAAGAAAGGGTCATTTCTTCATGTTTTTCAGAGCATATTACGAACATGTTGTTAAGATATGATTTTACCTAAATAAATGGTGTTTTGTAAGATATGGTTTTATATATTTATATATAAAAAATTGTATTTGTTATGTAACTGTTTATTATAAAATGGTGTGCATTGTAATTTATGTATGACTGTCCACATGATGGTATGTTTCATGATTATTTTCTCACATGTACAGGTCATTCTGTAACACTAACTAAACTTCAAGAAAGAATTTGTGGGAAATGAACCACGATGCAGGAGGAACGGTGATGATGTAAACTCATTCCATCACCGTTGTCATTGTCACTATTCCTCCTACATCGTGGTTCATTTCCCACAAATTCTTTCTTGAAGCTCAGTTAGTGTTACAAAATCAGTTTTACTAACCTCTATTGTTGGTTTTGTACTATAACAAGCTCCTTTATCAATTTTTATAACCTCCTCATAGTAGTACACATAGGTAAAACCAAAATCGATACGTCGAAAATGTTTTCTGGTCATGATTCTGATAGTGTAACAAATGTTGATAATATGGTTGATCGTAAAATCTTTATTGTACTAAAATTTTATAACGTCTTCTTGTACCGTAATATATGATACTATTATTTCATTATATAAAAGTTTATTAGAATATCAGTCGCATAATGTTTTGAAACCCAAGGTAATGGGAATATGTTTATGGGATTACAGTGCATCTTGTAGGTTTTAGGTTTTAGAGATTAGGGTTTAAGATATTGGGTTTTGGGTCTAGGTTTTTAGATTTTTTGTAAAGCATAAGGGTTTAGGTTTATGATTTTAGGGTTAGAGTTTAGGTTTTAAGTTTTAGGGTTTATTATTTTGATATTAGGTTATAGAAAATAGGTTTTTTATTTTTAGGGATCATCTTTTAGGTTTTATAGTTTAAGTATTAGGATTTCAGATATACTATTTTGGGTCTAGGTTTTTTGATTTTTTGGTTCAGTTTTACGGTTTGGGTTTATGAATTCAAGGGTAGGGTTTAGGTTTTAAGGTTTATGGTTTATAATTTTGAGATTACGGTATAGGGAAGGTGTTTTTGGGTTTATTGTTCAACTTTTATGTTTTGGGGTTTAGAAAACCAAGGTTAAAAGTAAGAGATAACAACATATAATTTAAAATATGATAATCTCACAATGAAGACAATACAACATTTGTGGTTGAGAGTATAACTCGACCCAAAAATGTTAAGGAATTACTTCTGATTATGACCTTCTTGATGACATATGGTGCATCTCAAAATTTTCCCTTATTCTTGAGGCCAATCCATCTCATTCCCCATCCTGCTAGCCTTTAGTCTCCCGTGGGGATATAACTGATTGATGTCAAGTGTCACTATCAGCTGTCCTTTGGGAATCGAAAAATAAGAAAACTCCCAAATAAGAATCCATGGTGCAACATAACAGTTAGAAATGGTGTCCATGTAGTATAATGGATCAACATATGCTTCCCATGATATGTTCATAGTGTCACATGTTGTGATTTCATGTGTTCATAGAAACCGTAAGGCCTTAAAATTTTCACATTAACATTTCCTCATTTCCATTAATACCACCATTTTTCAACGATGCTATTTTTGATGGGGTCCAAACATACTTGAACTTCAAATCGAGAGTCTTCTCATTGAATAAGGTAGATATGATAACCAACAGATTCTTTAATATTCTTTTCAATCTCTCATTGAAAGTTTCTTTTGTACCTTAGCCCATGTTGTATTCCAACTGATCCTAGTTTTTTGCTATCAACAATGTACTTCATGAAACGATATAATGTCTCTTGAAATAGGGTAGTTATAGGTAACTTTCAAATCCCTTTAAATAATCCATTGATTCACTCCACAATTTTTTGTTCATGTGTATATACCACTTCCTCCCATTATATTCTAATGTCCATTTTTCTTTCATAATCTGCATCATATAATAATAAAATTCTTGATTAACCTTTCGGATTTGTTCAAATATTTCTTCAAAACTATTGTTGATCTGACTCATATTCTACATAGAAGATAAGATATTTCACATAAATTTATTTTATCTTTACATTGAAATAGTATAAAATAATAAAGACAATGCGTACCAAGCCTCGTGATTTCCTTCTTCATCGGTTCATTATGGAATTTTTTATGCATGTTTCAAGCAATGTGTCTAATGAAGAATAGATGATGTGCATTTGGGTATCTCCATATATCAGGATCCGCATTTGTTCCCTCATTAATTACCTGATGTCGATCAGATATCAAACAAACACCTCGAATTTTGGTGAAATGGTGGTTGATACATGCCAAAATCAACTCTGTGATTCGTAGTTTTATTTCTCTACAATGGGAAAGGCAATCCGAAGTGGTGAACATTTTTCATCTTGGGTTGCAGCAATCAAAAATATGCCCTTGAATTATCTATATAAAAATGTTCCATAAATATGAATGAACTGTTTTCTGAAACAAAATGCAGAGATACAGGGGAGGAATGCCCAGAACAACCGATGAAATTTAATAGGAGATGGATCAAGTCGGTTATCTTGATACATATGTTCATTTGTATCAAGATGGAATAAAACATGGTTATGATGCCTCAGTATGGCTAGAAATTATGGAAACACCTGATACGAGTCATCCCAATCACCATAGACCTTCACAATTGCCTTCTGTTTCTCCATCCATGCCTTGTTATAGGAAATATTATAACTGAATGTCGATTGTATCCTCTCTTGCACAAGATCTATCGGAACATCTTGGCATTTCCAAATCATCTCAACGACAATGGATGAAAAAAATTCTACATCCAAAGAGGTATGATCTTGTGTCAGGCTTGGCTAAATGCAAGTATGAGCTGCCTCAATACTCGAGATTCACCAACCACCAAATATAATGTCCAGAATTTCCCTCAAGCAGAATCTACAATCATCCCCATACTTCTCACACCATATGAGAAATTTACTATGGGTTGATTCCTAAACTATATATCTATAGTTCCTCTCAATGTGAAATCTTTTTAGTGTTCTTTTTAATGCATCTTTACTTGGAAAATTCCTTCCAACATATAAGGTTTAGTCCATATCACTAAACCTATCTAGTACAACTCCAGGAAACTCATTTGTGTGTGTGAGAACATTATTTTTGAATTCATGCACATGTTTCATTTCTTCTTACCATGATTAAAATATTGGTGGATGATATATTGTAGGTTGAGGTTTTTGTACAACTAATGCATTTCTCAAAACCTCCTCCCTAACTTCTGTTGGTCCCTCATCATCAGCACTGTTGTCACTATATGTTCCATAATTACGGAACACCTCATTAGAAGTCATATTGACATGTATATCAAGGAGATCATCTATGTTTTCCACTTCTACATCAATTGGAATAGACTCAATTTCATGTGGTGGACTATCTTCAACCACTCTTGTAAGTCTACGTCTTCATACAACTAGAAGTTTTTTTTGTACGGTATAAACATCAACATATAACTCCATCATGGTACCATCTCACCATTAATAAAATAAATTTATTTCTTAGAAACACTGTGCATCAGCAACCAATGGACAAGCTAGATGCCACTATGTTTCCTGGAATTGAAAATATCTATACCTCATAGATTTGATCTCTTGATCGGGTCCCAGATTTAAGGAACCAAAAATTCTATCTTGAAGGTCACATAGGGGTACACAATTTGTTTTACTAACCATTTTTATTGGGTGTGTACTATAAAAATCTCTATGCACAGTTTGAAAAACCTCCATGTAGCAGTACACAGAGGAAAACATGACTCTCTAAGTCAAAAATATTTTTTTGATCAAAATTATGATAGTGTAACAAATATTAACAATGATATTTGAACATATAAAATTTATTAGAATGTAATTTTATGTCACCTTTTTATACCCTAAAATATGATAGTAAGTTTCATTTTATAAAAGTTTATCAGAATATAAGTCACAGAATTTTTGGAAACTTAAGTAAAAAAAAGAGGAAACATAAAATTATTGTATTTATCCTTGATAAAATGATAATTATGACAATATAAAGTGAAATTAAGAAGAAAAAACACATTAAATAACACATTAATTCTTTATAAAATACAAGAAATTCTTTGACATTTTTCAATAGAATGTGGTTTGGATGAGATGAGTCTCACTTCAGATATGCGGTAAAAATTCATCTTATTTTTAATTGGTAGCTAAAGAACATATTCAAAAGATATGTACTTCACTTTTTAACTTTCAAAAGCTTTTGATCTTCTAATTACATGTCTTATATGTCATATTATATGTCATTAGAAGGCCAAAAAAATTTGAAAGTTCAAAGTGAAGTGTGTAACGACCCAAACATTCATTAATGGAAATTCCACTTGATCTAATTAAATGTCTTATTATGGTTATATAAAATGTTAAATTCATTGGTTTTATGTTTCTGTATTTTAAAATACCTTTAAGAATTGTGATTGTTGCTAATATAGCCATTGAAAAGTGATCACATGATTATTACAAATATAGGGCTTTAACAAATCCAATTTACTCAGACAAAGGAAGTGATGGCCTCATCCAGCAGACTTTCCCCATAAGAAGCCTATTTGTCAGACATTGTAAAGAAGGTGGAGTCATTGGGATTTTCTCTTTACCAAGCCCAATCCAAGCTTGAACACGTTAAGCTTGAGCGGATCCGACTACGGGAGAAGTGGATGTTAATAGAGATTACCAACCGAGCAATGTTATCCAAACCACCCCAAGAGTCGATCACAATCACACACCTTACCCTTTAGTCTTATGCGGGTGTTATAAGGGTTTATGTAACAGTACCCTAGAATTATGAAAATTTATATTATTTTTTTATAAATAATGTGCATTCATTTTATTATTATTACTTTGTAAATAGTTTTTAAAGCAGAAATAGTATTTTTAGTAAATATTTAACTAAGAAATATATTTAAATGTATTAATGTATTTTTGAATTAAATAATATTATAGTAAAATATTATTATGATTATTAAATTAATTTTTATTAAAAATAAATGATAATATAATTTTATGAATGCAATTGTAATTTTTATTAAGGTTTGAAAGCAGTTTTTGTCAAAACCCATGAATTTTCGATAAATGTCGATTTTTATTTTAAAAGTAAAAATTCACATATTTATAAAATTATTTATATAAAATAAATATTATTTTTGAAATCAGTACATCGAAATTATCCAACGTTGAATTTTTCATAATTTTCTGAGACAGTTGAATTTTTGGGTAAAAATTAAACACCATTTAAATATATAATGTGTTTTATGACATCATAATGACCCAATAGTGAATTAATACATACAATAAACATTATTTTAGTATAATATATGTTTCACCATTAAAATAATGTTTTTTTGGGTTTGTTTGATTTATTTTACAAAGCTTTAGTGGACCCTTCAAGGATTATAGAACATTTTGTCTTTTTAAGTTGTTTTCCCTGAGAGTGTGACTCACCTCCACATAAGAAACCCTATTATTTTAATAATTTCGTCCATTGGACATATAAAATATTGTTTCCCACTACCCTTTGGAAAAACCCATGGGCAAAAACCATGGTCTGTTTTGTGGTTTTGATTACTTTAATGTGAGGTGTCCCAAACAAAAATAATAAAGAATTATCTCTCCTTTCCTATATAAACCCACCCAATCTCCCACATCCTCTTCACTCAAAGCCTTTGGAGTTCTACCAAACCCTAAACTCCACTCTCTGTAATCCTCCCAAGATACCCAAATCTCCTAATAAGCCTCTCTCAAGCCTCTCCCAATCTATTGGGATCACACTTCCAAGTAAGGGATTTATTCCTTTCTCGTTTTTGTTCAATTTTCTTTAAGTTTTTCTGCCATTTTTTAAATTAAAAATATTGGGGTATGATTTATCACCTCCCCCATACTGACCCCTTTAAGTTTTTATGATGGTATATCCCTTTATCTCTCATTAATTCCTCCCATTTACACCTGTTACCATGCCGAAATTCTGTAAGGGATTTCTTCCTTTCTCATTTTTGTCCAATTTTCATTAAGTTGGTATGCCATTTTGTTTTCAATTAAAAATTTTGGTGTATGATTTCACACCTCACCCATACTTCCCCCTTTATATTTGGATGATGTTATACCCCTTTCTCTCTCATTAATGCCTCTCATGTACACCTGTTACCATGCCGAAATTCTGTGAGGGATTTCTCTCTCCTCTTTTACATCCAAGTAATTCTTCTAAATTATGCATCTAAATTCCATTATGTTTTTTGGTAAATTTATATATATGACCCCATTACTATCCATTTCATGTAAATATGATGAGACACCCCTTTATCTCTCTTCAACTATTTTTTATGAGTTCTTATTTCATGTCGTTATGCTGCCGAAATTGTACTACGATTTTCCAAGACAATGTCATTGTGTAGTGAATACCATGCCCATTTGTCTATCAAGGGTATTCACATTTATTAAAATTTACTTATTTATTATAAAGATTCATTTATTTATTCCATATCCCTTTATCATGGAATAAATTATGATGATTAATTCCATGTTGCATGATTTATGCGGCACACTTATGCATGAAATGAAATGATTAAGAATAGTGCGCCCTGATAGCGCTCCAAAGCAATGGGTAAAGTATAATATCATGATACATAATGTGCAGTGAGTGTTGACTCATGATAATTCAAGTGAAATTAGGTTTTACTCGTGCTTCATGTGCAATGAGGGTTTACTCATGCTCCATGTGCAATGAGCCTTGACTCAAGCTAATTCAATGTTAAATGTTGTTGCTGCATTTCCATGTTATGATTATCATGCTTTATCAAGCCTTTATGTTCATGTTTCTCTTGTGATCCATTGATATTCCTATTTTCTAAAATGTATTGTATACCTCATGTTATTCTATGTTTATTACCTTTACTGGGATTTATATCTCACCCTTTTCTTATGCATGGCCTCAGGTTATCCCATGCAATACTAAGTACGAGGGAATGTAGTGGTCATGTAAAAGAAGTTTTCAATAAAGATGTTGTATTTCATGTTTTACATTTTTATTTATGATCATAACCCTCAAATACACTATACCACTCGATATTCTATGTTGTATCAAGTGAATTTTAAGTAATAAATCAGGTTTAAGTGAGTAATAAAGAGTAGGGTTATTATAGTTGGTATCAGAGGATTGGTTTAGTTATTTTGGGTATTAGTATTAGAAAACCCTAGTGAATACTTAGAGACAAGAACAAGTATAATAAAAACATCCCTAAGTATTGGTGAGTATTGAGTAAGTGTTTTATCAAGAAAATACATCTCTATCTAGATTTGAGCAGGTAGAGGCGGCTTTGGCACAAATGTATCCTAGGAGTAAAACCTGAAAACACCACTTTGAGATAGACTATAATAGGAACTGGTGAGAAAAAATGGGACTTTTTGTACTCTTGGTTATGACACTCCCAGGGGATATTCTTTGGTAAATTCACAAGCTTAGTATAAACCCTTATTAAAAGAATTTAAAAAAATGCCCCTAAGAATATATGTTAGAAATTCGATTATGAATAGAATATATTGAAGCCTATGGATTCATAAGTGAAAGAAATAAAAGTTATTTATAATTCATCAGTTTTGTCCTTGGATTATCCATTATGTGTTACCCCTAAATTTCCTTTCATTCCAGCGAATGGTTGGTAATAGGAGGACTCGGGCTAACAACTAATATGAAGATCAATGTGATGATTGTGCTAATGAGATGCCAAATTCTATGGGAGCAGGAATCACGAACTTTGTCACGCTTCTCTATCAGTTAACTCAATCTTTTAATGGAAATATGGGTCAAGAGGAACGTTCACCCCCCCCCCTAAAAATGACAAGTCACTATCGAGATCTTCATGAGACAAAGGCCTCCAACTTTTAATGGATCATATGATCCCTCAATCACTGAAAAATGTATCAATTCTGTTGAAAAGATCTTCTCCATCCTTCATTTTTCTGAACAAGAGAAGGTTCTTCTAGATTCTTATCGTATGGAGAGTGAATTTGATCAATGGTGGACATTGATCAAAAATACGAAGCCTAAGGAGGAGATCGAGGCATTGGAATGGAAGGATTTCCAGAAGATGTTGATTAAAAAATATTTTTCATACACCCTCTGGCTTAAGATGGAAATGGACATTCTTTCCCTCAAGAAAAAAGATGATGAATCTATCGGAGCGTACGAGGAAAAATTCACAAGGCTTTCATGGTATCCCTTCGGCTTTGTCGTTTCCCTCGAATGCAAGGTTGATCGCTTCTTTGGTTGGATGAAACCAATCCTACGGAAAGCGTTGGCAATCCATGACTTCGATAGCTATGAGTAAATTGTCTGATATTCCCTCAAGGTCTAAATAGAGATCGGAGAATATCAGGGGTATCATGGGGATAAGATGTGTAAGGTGGACTACAATGTTGTCAGTATGATGGATAAATCCAATGGTGCTAAAAAGATCCAGCACCCCACTTTCCAAAGGTGTGGAAAGAAGCACCCTAGAAATTTCCTAAAGGGGGTGAGGAAATGCTTTAGGTGTGGTAGAAAAGGGCACCTAGCTGTTAACTGCTGATAAGAAAAACTTGTGTCTACAATAGAGGAAAGGAATGCTTCGTTCAAACCTCAACACATTGTTCATTTCTACAACTGCAAAAAACCAGGGCATCTTTCAAATAAGTGCCCTAAGCCAAGGATTTTCGGAGGCAATCAACAGCCTCCAAGGTAGCAAGGGAGAGATTTTCCCATCACTACAACCAAAGTGAACCCCGATAATGAAGTGGTGATAGGTACGCTAGTTATTCATTCAAGAATTATGAATGTACTTTTTGATTCAGGTTCTACGCATTCTTTTATATCCCAAAAGTTTAGTATAACAATCCCAGCACCACCACAAATCATGGAAGTAAATATGTCAGTGAGTATAGAAAATAGGGAAATCATTGCATCCCATTAATATAACTCCTCCCCTATCATAATATGTGGATCTAATTTCCTAAAAAACCTCATCATACTCCCTCTGGTAGAATTTTATGCATTTCTTAGCATGGATTGTCTTTCCTTATATAGATCCAAAATAAATTTCCATGAGAGAAAATTCATTCTCCGTGTGGAGAATATACCCCCGATTCTATAAAAGTGCAAGGAGGAAGATGAATCTTCTTTATCTCCATCATCTCAAGCATGGATATTACTGCCCTATGAGCATGCATTTCTAGCTTAGATGATTGAGTCTAAGGAGGAAACCATCCTTGAAGACATGCCTATTGTGAGTTAATTTTCTGAAGTGTTTCTCAAGGAATTTCCTAGTCTTCCTCCAAGAATATATGTTGAATTCTGAATTGATCTTATACCTGGGGTGTTTCCAATATCCAAGACTCCATATAGAATGGTTTTTGTGGAGCTTGAGGAGCTAAAGAAATAACTACAAGATAATTTGTATAAAGGTTTTATACTCCCAAGTGCTTTACCTTGGGGTGCATCAGTCCTCTTCATCAAGAATAAAGATGGGTCAATGCGTCTTTGCATCGATTATTGTGAACTTAACAAAATCACGATAAAGAACAAGTATCCTCTCCCATGAATCGATGACTTGTTCGATCAGCTTCAAAGAGCACAATACTTCTCCAAGGTGGATTTGTGGTTGGGATATTATCAATTAAGGATAAAGAAGGAATATATCCTCATGACTGCTTTTCGTACAAGATACAGGCACTATGAATTCATAGTAATTCCTTTCAGACTCACTAATTCTCAAGCAATATTCATGGACTTGATGAATAGAGTTTTTAGGGATTACCTCGACAAATTTTTGGTGGTCTTTATAGATGATATTATGATATAATACAAAACCAAGGAGGATCATCATGAGCATCTAATAACTATACTAGAGACCTTGTAGAAAGAGAATCTCTATAAAAAGTATAGCAAGTGTGAGTTCTGGTTGAAGTAAGTCTCATTATTAAGACATATCATCTCATGAAATGGGATATTTGTGGATCCCTCCAAAACAGATGCAATTGAGGTATGGTCGACGCCAACATCAGTAACGAATATCTGTAGATTCTTGGGGTTAGCTGGATATTATCAACGATTTGTGAGAAATTTCTCATGATTGTCCAACCCTCTTACCAAGCTAACTTGGAATGGAGTAAAGTTTGGTTAGAGTGATGAATGCGAAGAAAGCTTTAAGGATTTGAAAAGGAGGCTTATCACTGCACCCATGCTCACTTTTCTCAGAAGTGGAGAACTTTTGTGGTATTTAATGATGCTTCAAAGAAGGGCACGGGATGTGTGTTGATGCAAAATGAAAAAGTCATTTCCTATGCTTCAAGGAAATTCAATGTTCATGAGAAGAATTATCCAACACATGATCTGGAGTTGGCTGCGGTGATCTTCACTTTAAAAATTTGGCGGCCTTATCTCTTTGGGGAGAAGTGTGAAATATATACAAACCACAAAAGCCTCAAGTATATATTCACATAGAAAGAGTTGAACATGTGCCAACAAATATGGTTAGATTTGATCGAAGACTATGACTGCAATATCCATTACCACCCTGGGAAAGCGAACAAGGTGGCAGATGCTCTAAGTAAAAAGGACCCAGTGATTCTATCATTTATGAGAATTCAGAAGGATCCAATCTTCTTATATTTGAAGAAGATGGACATGGGAATTATAAAGAACGAAACATAATCAATCCTTTCAAAAATGATTGCTCAACCGTCTCTTTTGGAATGGTGAATGGATGATCAAAATGATGATGTGGGAATTTAGAAGAAATAGAAAGCTATCAGAAAATGGAAATCCTAGGATTTCAAAGTTAATGGAGATGGAATTGTGAGATTTGGGAAAATACTATGTGTCACATCAAGTCTGGAGCTGAAGAATGAACTTTTGGATGATGCACATAGTTTAAATTTCTCTATTCACCCAGGAAACACAAAGATGTATCGAGATCTCTGATATCATTATTGGTGGGATGATATGAAGAAAGAGATCATTGAGTATAAATCAAAGTGCATGGTGTGTCAGCAAGTTAAGGCAAAGAGGCAGAAGTCTAAGGGGATGATGCAACCATTTCCCATACCAGAATGGAAATGGGAGAACATCACCATGGACTTTGTCACTGGTCTTCTGAATACATCCAAAGGCAACAATGCAATCTTGGTTTTTGTGGATCGTCTTACAAAGTCTACACACTTTATTGTAATTTGGGAGGATTTCTCATTGGATCAAGTGTCATAGATATATATCAGGTAAGTGGTAAGGCAGCATGGAGTACCACTATATATTTTATCTAATTGAGATCCAAGATTCACCTATAAGTTTTGTAAGAGTCTTAAACATGCTCTAGATACTGAAATGAACTTCAGTACGGCCTATCATCCTCAAACTGATGTCCAATATGAGTGAACTATTCAGACATTGGAGTATATGTTAAGATCATGTTCTATGGACTTTAAAGGAGGGTGGAACCAACATCTTCCACTGGTTGAATTCTCCAACAATAACAGTTTCCACTCTAGCATTCGAATGGCACCTTATGAATCCCTGTATGGGAAGAGGTGCAGAACACCGACATGTCGGGATGAAGTCGGTGAGTGTAAGCTACTAGGACCAGAAATGGTCGAAGAAATGGTGGAGAAGGTGAAAACCATTCAGTATCATATTAAGGAAGCCCAGAGTCAAAAAAAGAGTTATGTAGATAACCTTCGATGAGACCTTGAGTTTAAAGTTGGATACATGGTATTTCTATTCATATCTCTATGGAATAAATTCATGATTTTTGGAAAGAAATGGATGTTAAGTCCTAGGTACATCGGCCCCATCAAGATTATTGATTGTGTTGGGGTTGTGGCCTATCGACTAGCACTTCCACCTACCATGGACAAAGTACATGATGTATTTCATGTATCCCTTTTAAGGAAGTACATATCATACCCTTCACATGTACTCCCTTCAGAGGTAGTACAGCTAGAGGATGGTCTTTCTTATGTGGAGAAACCAATGAAGATATTAGATCGTAGAGAAAAAGTTCTACAAAATAAGACAATGCCCCTTGTCAAGGTGTTGTGGTGAAAACACATGTCTGAAGAAGCCACATGGGAATCAGAGGGAATGATGAAGCAGAGTTACCCACATCTGTTTTAGTGTGGGAAAAGGAAATTTTAGGGGATGAAATTTCTTAAGGGGGGAAGATTGTAACGACCCAAACTTTAACGAATGAAAATTCCTCTACATCTAATTAAATGTATTATTATGGTTATCTAAAATGTGAACTTCATTGGTTTTATGTTTATAGATTTTAAAATACCATTAAGAATTGTGACCATTGCTATTATAGCCATTGAACAGTTATCACAAGATTAGTATAAATATAGGGCTTTAACAAATCCAATTTACTCTGAAAAAGGAAGTGATGGCCTCATCCAGTAGACCTGCCTCGTATGAAGCCCATTTTTCAAAGCTCGGAAAGGTGATGGCATCATTGGGATTTTCTCTTGTACAATCCCAATCTGATCTTGAACACGTTAAGCTTGAGCGGAACCGACTATGGGAGAAGTGGAAGTTAATGGAGATTACCACCCGAGCGATGTTATCCGAGCCACCCCAAGAGTTTGTCACCATCGCACACCTTACCCTTTGGTCTTGTGCGGGTGTTATAATAGGTTATGTAAAAATACACTAGTATTATTACTATGTACATTATTTTTTGAATAAAAAAATGCACATTCATTTTATTATTGTTACTTTGTAAATAGTTTTTAAAGCACAAATAGTATTTTCAGTTAATATTTAACTAAGAAATCTATTTTGATGAATTAATTAATTTTTGAATTAAATAATATCTAATAAAATATTATTATTATTATTAAATTCTTTTTTATTAAATATAAATGATCATATGATTTTATGATGGCAATTGTAATTTTTGTTAAGGTTTGAATGCAGTTTTTGTCAAAACCCAGGAATTTTCGATAAATGTAGATTTTTATTTTAAAAGTAAAAATTCACATATTTAAAAAATTATTTAGATAAAATGAATATTATTTTTGGAATCTGGATGTAGAAATTATCCAATGGTTAATTTTTCATAATTTTCTGTGACAGTCGAATTTTTGGGTAAAAATTAAATACCGTTTAAATATATAATATGGTTTATGACATCATAATGACCCAATAGTATTGTAATAAAATACTATAAACATTTTTTTGTCCAATATAAGTTTTACCATTAAAATAATTTGATTTTGGGTTTGTTTGATTTATTTTACAAATCTTTAGTGGACCCTTTAAGGCTTATAAAACATTTTGTCTTTTAAATTTATTTTCCTTGAGAGTGTGACTCACCTCCCCATAAGAAACCCTATTATATTAAGAATTTAGACCATTGGACTTATAAAATATATTTTTCCAATTTCCTTTGGCAAAAACCATGGGCAAAAACCATGGGATGGTTTGTGGTTTTTATTAGTTTAATGTGAGGTGTCCCAAACATAAATAATAAAGAATTCTGTCTCCTTTCCTTTATAAACCCACCCAAGATCCCACTTACTCTTCACTAAAAACCTTTGGAGTTCAACCAACCCATGCCATAATCTCTCTAGAATCCTCCCAAGTTTCCCCAGTCTCCCACGAAGCCTCTCCCAAGCCATTGGGATCACACTTCCAAGTAAGTGATTTCTTCTTTTCTCATTTTTGTTCAATTTTCTTTAAGTTGTTATGCCCTTTTGTTTTCAATTACAAATGTTGGGGTATGATTTCACACCTCCCACATACTACCCTATTTATCTTTGTATGATGTTATACCCCTTTATCTCTCATTAATGCCTCCCATGTACACCCGTTACCATGTCAAAATTCTGTAAGGGATTTCTTCCTTTCTCATTTGTTTCCAATTTTCTTTAAGTTGTTATGCCCTTTTTTCTATTAAAAATGTTGGGTTATGATTTCACACCTCCCCCATACTACCCTCTTTATTCTTGGATTATGGGAGACCCCTTTCTATCTCATTAATTCCTCCCATGTACACCTGTTACGATGTCGAAATTCAGTGAGGTATTTCTCTCTCCTCTTTTACATCCAAGTAATTCTTTTGAATTATGAATCTAAATTCCATTATGTTTGTTGTTACATGTATCTATATTACCCCCTTACTATCCATTTATTTTAAATATTATGAGGCTCCCCTTTCTCTCTCATCAACCATTTTTTATGAGTTCTTATTTCACATCGTTATGCTGCCGAAATTGCACTGCGATTTTCCAAGTCGATGTCATTGTGTAGTGAATACCATACCCATTTCTCTATCAAGGGTATTAACCTTTATGAAAAATTACTTATTGATTATAAATATTCATGTATGTATTTCACATTCCTTTATCGTGGAATAAATGATGATGATTGATTCCATGTTGTATGATCCATGTGGCACACTTATGCATGAAATGAAATGTTTAAGAAGGGTGTACCCAGATAACGCTCCAATGCATTGGGTAAAGTATAGTATCATGATACATCATGTGAAATGAGTTTTTACTCATGATAATTCAATTTCAACAAGGTTTTACTCGTGCTTCATGTTCAATGAGGGTTTACTCATGCTCCATGTGTAAAGAGCCTTGGCTCATGATAATTCCATGTCAAGTGTTGTTGCCACATTTCCATGTTATGATTATCATGCTTCATCATGACTTTATTTTCATGTTTCTATTGTTCTCCATTGATATTCCTATTTTCTAATATTTATTATATAACTCATCTTATTCCATGCTTATTCCCTTACTGGGCTTTATAGCTCACCCTTTTCTTATGCATGTCCTCAAGTTATCCCATGCAATGATAAGTACGAGGGAATGTAGTGGTCATGTAAAAGAAGTTTTCAATAAAGATGTTGTATTTAATGTTTTATGTTGTTATTTAATGATCCAAATCCATAAAATACACTGGACCTCTTGATATTCTATGTTGTATCCAGTGAAGTTTATGTAATAAATCATGTTTATGTTTTTAATAAAAGCAGGGTTGTTACAAAGTGCATATCTTTCGAAGATGTTATTAAGATGCCAATTAAAAATAAGCTGGTTTTTACCTTATGTATGAATTGATACTCATCTCATCCAAACCAAATTCTACTGAAAAATGTTAAAGTATTTCTTTAATGTTGTAAAGCATTAATGTGTTATTTAATTTTTTTATTCTTCTTTATTTCACATTAGATGATCATAAGTATCGTTAGCTAATCATTATATTGATTCATTTTTTAATCTTATGTTATTAATGAATTAATATATAATTAATCATTAATAATAATAACTATTATTTCTAAACTATATGATCTTTATGATACTAAAATTTTAAAACATTTTCTTATATCCTAAACTATGATACTAATGTTTCTTATTACAGTTTTTACTAAGTTAATCATTCTTTAATCACTAGTTAATCCTTACTAAGTTAATCATTATTTAATCATTAGTTAATGATTATTCAATCACTATATAATAGAGAAGAACAAAAACATAAAATAACACATGAATGTTTTACAACATACAAGAAATACCAACATTTTTAAACAAAACATGGTTTGGATGATAAGAGCCTAACATCGGAAGTAAGGTAAAACCTAACTAATTTTTATTTGATAGCTTAATAACATCTTTAAAAATTATATACTTAACTTATTAAGTACATATCTTTATATTATGTTATTAAGCTACGAAATAAAAATAAACTAGATTTTACCACACTTCTGAAGTCATGCTCATTTCATCCAAACCAAGTTGATTTGAAAAGTGTCAATGTATTTATTGTTTGTCTTAAAACATTCATGTGTAATTTAATGTGTTTGTTCTTATCCATTTCATTTTATATAATCATAATTGTCATTTTATCAATGATAAGTATTATTAGTTAATCATTACATGTATTTATATTTTAATCCTAAGTTATTTAATAATTAATCTTTAATTAATCATTACTAATAAAAAAATATTATTTAAAAACTATATAATCTTTATAATAATAAAATTTTATAACATATTTTCATATCCTAAACAATGATACTAATGTTTCTTGGTATATTTTTTAACTAATCAATCGTTATTTAATCACTAGTTAATCATTATTAAGTTATTATTTATTTATTTATTATTTAATCATTAAATATATGATATTAATTTGTTAATTATAATTAACTAATCATATGTATTCATTTTTAATACTAAGTTATTCATTATTTAATCTATAATTAATCATTTCTAATACTATGTATTATTTCAAAACTATATATAACTAATTAAACTACTTAATAAATAATATCTTTAAAACTGACTAAAAAGTATTCAATTACTAATAATAAATTTCATTATTTAATGCCTTTTCCATTGTCCATTTAATTCTATATCATCATAATTATCATTTTATCATTGATAAATATACTACTTTGATTTTTCTTTTCGTGGTTATTTTATTAGTTTATAAAGAAAATATGAACCATCTTAAGCATATCCTTGGGGAGTGCCAAACTAGAAGTGCAGCAAGCGTCGTTGTCATGCACTAGTTTCCATTCGAGTCTAGCTCAAAGTGGTGTTTTCGGGTTTTACCCCTAGGTACATATGGGCTAGAGCCATATCCACTTGTTTGTTTCCAAATAGGGATTTGGTTGCTTAGATAACCACATAATATTTATGCTACCAAAATTTTACAATACTTAATCCAAATTTATTCAATAATTAATCTATAATTAATCTATACATAATCATTAATAATTATTATTATTATTCCAAACTATATATAACTAATTAAACAACTTAATAAAAAAATATTTAGTGCTAACTAAACCACTTAAAAATTAAATATTTAGAACTAAAAAGAATTCAATTAAATAAATAGAAAACATTAAATTAAATAAAAAATACATCTTAATGAAACTTCACAAAAAATCGGTCCTTCTTTTGGACCACCGACTCCACCGCATGGAAAATGTGTTTTTTTAGAGAGAGAAGCAGCGGAATGAAGAGAGATGGGGGGAAATGGAAATGAGGAGAATGGGGGTTCCCTTTTATAGGGAGTTGATGGAAACACAAAAGGCGGCACCCACCCCCCCCCCCCCCCACCACCTTTACCATGTCATCAATCCGGGACAAAGGAGGTAGGGTAGAGAAGGTGGTATCGTTGATGTCGCCTTGAACGCATATTTTAAAAAACATAACCTACATTTTTTAAAAAAATCTTAAAACATTTTAAAAAAATCCTACAAGGAGGCATCAATCACATGGACCACCACGGTATTAGGAGGTGGATATCATATAACTTTATGCACTTACACACATGTGGGTTTCATATGTGCACCAAGGGCACATAGACGCACTCCTAATGCACCATGTGGCACACCTAAAGACCTCTATATAGCTTGGTTTCTCACATGCATGGCATTTTCTGTGAATTTTCCCCCATGTGTCAATTTCATGTTAACAAATATACTATATTGAGAATTTTATTCATTTAAATAATAATGGTGTGGTCCTTTTTCTATATGTGGCTATTTTTAGGTGAAATTAAAAGTATTCATGTTTATCTCTGTATGGATGATGATGAGGTTTTGGCATGGAAATCAGAGCATTAATGGGGCTAGTAATCCCTTGGTGGGATGTTTATGTTAGGGGGTACCCTAGAACTCAGATAGGGTTGGTATACCCCATATATTTAGGGAATATTTTCTATATATATAGATTCGATACCCCTATCAAATATCTCATACATGGCATGGGTCCTCCACTTGGGTTGGTTAACCCCCTCGGCCGATACTTATTCTTTGGTGAGGTAAGGGACATCCATAATAAATCTAAATAGGTTATGGGGGTTTCTTGGTTTAGATAGATCGGACTTATGGAGATGCTTGTTGGTTCTCCTAAAGTTGGTTTGTTATAAAGTGAGACTTTCCTCTATGGGTTTTGGGATTGTTGGTAAGGTATTGATGGATAGTAATGTGTGGTAATCCCTTGACTATTGTGCCTTATTTGTAAGTAGAAAGTCTCAATTAATTGATTTGGGTGGTGGTTTGGAATAAATTTTGAGTGGATTAGATACCTTGGGAATTGTGACTCATCAGGAACCCCCTAGTTTACATCGAGATGTGATGTACAACTATGTTATCAACTTCAATATTTGTGGGATTTCTGCTACATTGGGAATCCACAGTTTTTGGGGTGATATGAACTTGAGGATTGGAGTTGAGATGACTATGGATTTTCTGCATACCTATGACTTTTAGTAATAGCTAATGTTTATATTTCTTTTCCTATTATTTCCTCTTAGTTACTTTCTTACAGCAGAGTTCGAGTTTTCTTTTTTCTTGCCTTTACTTTTTGGTTTCAACACATCCTACATAGTATGTTTATACTCACCATTATGTGGTATTTTCTCCCACATGTGTTGTGTTCGTACTGAGGATGCACGGTTCAAAGATGGTCATAGTAAATGTGGAACTAGTGTGTATTGTTCAGAACTAATGTCTTATGATGTTTGGTGGTGCATGATAGATGATAATGGTTTGAAAATATAGTGGTGATTTTTGTAGTTAAAGATTTATCAATGAGTATACATATTGAGGGGGAGTAACCATGATGAGGTGAAGGAGTGGTAAGCTGGGCACAGTAGGAAGTCTTTATACATGGTCAGGTAACTGTTTGTGCCTTTCTTATGCGCATTTGGTTGATTCACGGTTAGTAGACTAACCAAACACATATGTTTCCTATAGAAAAATAAAATAAGATAAATTAGAAAAAAAATCAAAAAAATTATTTAATTAAGGAAACATAAAAAATAAAGAATTGATAAATTTATTGAGAAAAAATTAAATAAATAACACAATTAAATTGGTTAATTACAAAAAAAAATTAATTGAATGAATTATTTTTTTAACAAAAATAATGATTTATAAGAGAAGAAATTATTATTTTGAAAAATATTTAATTAAAATGAATGAATAAATGGATAAAAATAAATTTTTTAAAAATTTATTTTGAAATACACAAAACTAATAATGAATAAATGTATTAAAATAAATAAATACATGAAATAAATTATTTAAACTATTACAATAGAATAAAAATTAAAATAATTATTGAAAAAATAATTGATAAATAATTTATTTATTTAACTAAAAATTTATAAAATAAATAATATAAAAAATCAATTGATAATTTGACATAAAGGTTCAATTTTTATAATTAGACAACATATTATCAACAATTGTAGTTAATTCAATAAAAACACTAATTTGATAATGAAAAACACAATTACACCATCAAAAACTACATTAATTGCTCAAAATAGATGTGGCAAAGTGTATAAACACATACCACATCAAACTCCCCCACAATTAAACACAGGACACATCAAACCATCTCACACATAAATATGTGTTTAACCTCAAATAATTCCTCACTTTTTCTCTTTGTAAAACAAAAAATAATAATTTTTTTATAGTTAACTCAAAATGAAGCATGTTAAGTGATTGATTACAGACGCACAATTTCTAAGGTGGGTTCGTATTTTCAATGAATGCTCATAAATGGTCCTCCCTAAATTCAAATACACACTAGAGGACAAGGGGACTTAGATTTATTCACTATTGAATATGCCACACCTCTTATATGAAGCCACCTACTATCTTACTTCAATTCCAGTTCAAGTTTTTATTCTAAGAGTGATAGTAGATTAGATTTGAGTGGAAATAAAACCTTAACAAGAGGCACATTTAATTTTTAATTTCTTCTAGGTTCAAAAAATCAAAGTTCAATTTTTATCACTTCATTAATACAACTCAAATGATATTCATATAATCTAGTTGTCACCTTCTTCACCGTGATTAAAAATTCCACTCACCTTAATGAACTCATTTTTGATAATTATGCACTTTATTGTTTTTTTTTGAATTTTACCCATCCATGTATATGCAGATCAATGTGAAAAAGAAATTATTTTATATGTATAGAGGGCTTACATAGACACACAGTGCCTAAAGTCTTATATATTCATTGTGGCGTCCCAATTGCCCATTTTACTCTGGTTTCAAAGGACATATATGATTGCCATTTGAGATGGATCCTGAAGGTGATTAATTTTCAAAAGTTGGGTCCCCTAGGATCAAGTTGAAATTTAAAGTTTCCTCTAGTTATGATCATAATTCTACAAATATCTATCTCATCTCACTCACATTCTTAGTTCCTAAATAAAAAATCCATAAAAACAATGTCTAACACCACTTAGCAATCATACACCCAAAAAAATTTTAGAAACAGTGCAACCCGAAACAACCGACAAGTAATTATCCATTAGAAAGGAATGAATTAGGTGCATATTGAAGCCTAAGTACCCTCAGTTTTTGAAATAATTTGAAAATGTTTGATTGTTTTTTTATAAAAAATCATGGTAGATTTTGATGTGTCCAGAATTTAAAGCACATCATAGCATAGAAAGACCCCTTAAAGCATAGCTTAGAACAGAAAGACCCCTATCATGAAAATTTGACATCAAAATTGTTGTTCACATGTAAATTTAATATTATTAACCTACTTACTACCTATAACTAGTAATTTAGTTAGAAAGCTTGAACCACATAGAAGTGCTAAGTTATAAGTAACTAAGAACTAAGCAAAAAAAATTAAAGCAAGATAGCACAAGAAATAGTTGAGGATGTTGATGAATCAGGGATGATAATGAACATTTGTGTGAGTGTGAAAGTGAGTATGAGCTCAGTCAACCAGGAAAGACATAAGATTAAAAAAAACAACTAGAACAACCGATTGATGATGAGGAGGAATTAGTTGGATGATTTTTATAATGATTTTCCCTTGTTCGTGCATTTGAATTTTTAACACTTGGAACTGATTGAAAGAGGCTAACTAGATTTTTCATTTGGTCAACCTGTGATTGAATAGCCCATACAATTTATCAACTTCAAAAATCATTCAATCACTAAGTGGGAATAAATCAGTTATCATTGAGTTCAATTTGTTAATTGAACTTAGTGTTATACTCACTCTTAAGTTTGAATTGCTTCTTAGTTAAATCATAAAATTGAAGCCAATTAGATTTAAGGCTTGATCAATATCAGTGTTCACTGATACTTAATGTTTTGTAAAAAAAATTTAGCCCGTGAGAGAGAGAGAAAATCATCATGTAGAAAAAATGCATGAACAATAAAAAACGGATTAACCAGCTCAGCCTATTCCCCCAATATTGATTAGCCAAAAATCATGATCGCATTAAACATATTAAGATAATTTGAATTAGAATGATCCTTGTAGTAGTAATGAATACTTAAAAGAAAAGAAATAAAAGTCTTCTCTCTTCTAGATAACCTTCTCGATTCCTAGTAGCTCTCAATGTCCGATCTTTGTTCTCTGCTCTTTCCTGTTGTAAGTTGTGTATGGTGGTATGGTATGATGCCACACTCCAGGAGAGTCTATGTGTCTCTTCTTCGAGACACTTATTATTTTTTCCATCTTTGGTCACCAACACATATCGTGTCTCCCAGATGATCCATTTTCCCTCAACCTGGCACATTCTTTGTACATCTTCCTCCTCAATGGTGACCAGAGCACAAGGCCCTTCCAATAGAGTGCTCAACTCCTTAAAGCTTTATGTAATGCAACAATCGGTGATGGTTGGCTCATCTTCAATCAGTTGGATGAGGTAGATCAGTGGTTTTAGGATCTCCTTCCATGGGAGATTTGGGTTATTTATTCCGCGGGGCTCGGCTTTAGGGTTCGTGTTCGGTGGTAGCGAATGCGAGAGTGGTGCGGGCTTTGGTAGGGATTCCAGATCTGCACGGCGTGGATCATCCTTCAAATTTGTGTATTCTAACAGTGGAATCATCGTCTTCGGTGTTCTTTGTGGTGACGTTTCGGCTTGGTTTGTAGTTGGTTCAATAGGCATCGGTGGTCACTAATGGTTCGGTTTCTCTGGTGGCCGGACACGACTTATGCGGTTGGGTGGAGCTCATCGAGATGGTGGTTTTCTTCAACTGTGGTGGCCACCGGTGGTGTGGATCTAGTTGGTACTTCGGTTATTCGGTTGATGGGGGTTGCGGTAAAGAGGGTTACCGTGGGAGACCTCACAGTTGGCTGAGTACCTTCTCAGGCAATTTTAGGCGATAGGCTTTTTTTTTTAATTTTATGGAATAGGGTTTAAATTAATTGGGGAAATGGGGTTGTCCAGCGCCAAATGAAGTGGCGCTGGACAAAAAAGTGATAAAGCGCCACTTGAAGTGGCGCTTTGACCACTTCAGCCCCACACCCCAACCCCATATATATATATATATATATATATATATATATATATATATATATGTAATAATAAACTTATTTATTATTATAAATTTAATTACTAAAATAAATACAATAATTATAATAAATATAATTAAAAAAATAAATACAATAAATACATAATTATATTTTTTATAATAAATATATAATAGCAATAAATATATAAATATAATAAATATTCAATTATAATTAATATTTAATTATAATAAATGTATACTAAAATAAATATATAAATATAATAAATATAAAATTATAATAATTATATAATTATAAATATAACAAATCCATAATTATATATATATATATATCATAAATTTATTTATAATAAATTTATTTATTATTATAAAAATAATTACAAAAATAAATACAATTAAATAAATATAATATAAATTAAATATAATATAATCAAATATAATAAATATAATATAATACATAATAAAATAAATTTATTATAAATAAATTATTATACATTAAAATAAATTTAATATAATGTAATTAAATATAATTAAATATAACATTCACCACTTGAAGTGGCGCTTTGACCGGCCCCACACCACCCCCAACCCCCATATATATATATATATATATAATTTATTATAATAAATTATAAATAGAATATAATTAAATATAATAAATATAATTAATAAAATATAATAAATATAAATATAAATAATTATATAATATAATTATATAAAAAAACAAAATATAATACATACATAATAAATTCTAAACATAATAAATAAAATAAATTATAAAATTAATATATTTATATAATAAATATAATTATTTAATAAATTATAAATATTATTATTATTATATAATTATAAAAAAATAAATATAGATATGGTAATTATATAATATATATAAATAATTACATATTACATTTATTATATTATAATTATATAATAAAAATATTATAATAATTATTATACAATTATTATACATATTTATTATAATAAATGTACAAAATAAATATAGATTTATTATAATGGATAAATAATATTTATTATAAATTTAAATATAAATATACATTTATTATAATTGAATATTATAATATTTATTATAATAAATATACATTTATAATAAATGTATTACAAATATTTATTATACATTTACTATACATTTACTATACATTTATTATAATATTTATTATAATAATATTTAATATACATTTATTATATATTTATTATAATAAATATTATAAATGTATATTTATTATAATAATATTTATTATACATTTATTATAATTTATTGTGCATTTATTATAATATTTATTATAATAGTATTTATTATACAATTATTAGATATTTATTATAATAAATATTATATAATTATAATTTTATATTTATATTTTTTTTATTATTATATAATTATTATAATTTCATATTTATTATATTTACATATTTATTATTATTATATTTTTATCAAAATTACATATTTATTATAATTATTATATTTATAATTATAAGTTTATTATAATTCTATGATTTTAATTATAATAATTATATAATTATAGATCTAATAAATATAATAATTATTAGATTAATAATTTATTATATAATAATTTATAAATACAAAATAAATTAAAATAAATATAACTAATATAATAAATATAGTATATTTATTATATAATTATAAATATAATAAAAAAATACAATATATACATAATTATATTTATATTTGTTATATTTATAATTATATAATTATTATATTTTTATTTATTATGTTTATAATTATCTAATAATTATATTTATAATTATATAATTATTAATTATAATTATTATATATAATAAATATAATAAATAGAATATAATTATATAATTATATAATTATTATATTTATAATTATTTAATTATTATGATTTTAAATATATAATTATCATTGTAATATATATTTATATTTATTATATAATTATTATATTTATATTTATAATTATATAATAATTATTATATTTATAATTTATTATATAAATTTTATTATATTCATAATTTATTACATTTATAATTTATTATATTTGTAATTTATTATATTATATTTATTATATTTTATTATATTATATTTAATTTATTTTATATTTATTTTATTGTATTTATTTTTGTAATTATTTTTATAATAATAAATAAATTTATTATAAATAAATTTATTATATATATATATATATATAATTATGGATTTGTTATATTTATAATTATATAATTATTATAATTTTATATTTATTATATTTATATATTTATTTTATTATACATTTATTATAATTAAATATTTATTATAATTGAATATTTATTATATTTATATATTTATTACTATTATATATTTATCATAATTATTATTTTTATAATTATAAATTTATTATAATTTCTATAATTCTAATTATAATAATTATATAATTATAAATATAATAAATATAGAATTGTAATAAATGTATAATTATAAATACAATAAATATATAATTTTAATAAATATAATATAATTAATGTATGTATTATATTTATATTAAATATAAATAAATTTATTATAATAAATATAATTTATCATAATTATATATTTATTATAAAAAATATAAATATGTATTTATTGTATTTATTTTTTTAATTATATTTATTATAATTATTGTATTTATTTTAGTAATTAAATTTATAATAATAAATAAGTTTATTATATATATATATATATATGGGGTTGGGGTGTGGGGCCGAAGTGGTCAAAGCGCCACTTCAAGTGGCGCTTTGTCACTTTTTTGTCAAGTGCCACTTCATTTGGCGCTGGACAACCCCATTTCCCCAATTAATTTAAACCCTAGCCCATAAAATTAAAAAAAATCTTATCGCCTAAAATTTCCACCATCTCACGGTAAGGTGGAGGCATAGCGTCGTAAGGTACAGTCAGTCTGTCGGCCGTGAGGTGGTACAGCAGCAGTAAGGTGGGTGTGGTAGGCTGTCTGCACGCACGGTCAGGTAACTAACTCACTGTGCCTTTCTTGCGTGCGCTCGTTGGTTTTGGGTTAGTAGACTGACCGCCCACATACTTTGTAGAATATTAAAATAAATTAAATTAGAAAATTATGTTGACAAAACAAAAAAAATAAAATAAAAACAACAATTAATTAATTATAAAAATATCAAAAGGAAAGAATTAATAAAATAAAAGTGAATAAAATAAATAAATTAAAGAAATAACATGATCAAATTGATTAATTAGAAAATTAAGTAATGGAATGAATGAGTTTGTTTAACAAAAAGAATGAATTACGAGAAAATAAATTATTAATTTGAAAACAATTGTAATTAAGATAAATGAATAAGTGGATGAAATTAAAATTTAAAAAATTATTTTGAAACACACAAAAATAATAATAAATAAATTTATTAAAATAAATGACATGAAAACAATTATTTAAACAATTACAAGAGAATAAAATAATAAAAAAATGATTAAAAAATAATTGACAAAAAAATATTTATTTAATAACAAATATATAATATAACTAAGATAAACAAATCCTTAGATAAGTTAACATAAAAGAACAGTTTTGATAATTAAACAACATATTATCAACAATTGCAATTAATCCATTAAAAACACTAATTTGAAAATGAAAAACACAGTTACACCATTAAAAACTACATTAATTAATCAAAATAGATTTGTGAAAGTGTGTAAACTCAGGCCGGGGAACTGAAATGACGAGTTGAAACATGTCAACCCGTGGGGATTGGCCCAAGAAGATCGAAAATGACGGGTGGAAATATAAACCCAATGGATTCAAAGGCGGAGGCAGGTAAGTCCAAGCCCCGCCTAGAACAATGATTGTCTTATGCTGACACTGTCGTGGGCTTGACAACCCACGAACTGTTCGCATGCTCTAGTGCAATTGTGCCCAAAGTTTCCCCAATATGGTTTTTCTGTCCGAAACCATGCTGGAAAACAAGGACACCACGAACATCGCTTTGAAATGCGGCTTCCAAGGCTGCCTCTCGGTCTCCCGACAAGGACATTCTAGGGGACTCTGTCTCCTTTGGAAGGATTCCGTCAATGTCAAGATCGTGTCCTTTTCCTCGAAGCATGTGGCTACAAGAATTCATGCGGATCACACCCCGCCATGGACGTTTGTGGGATTCTATGGTTAGTCGTCCCAGAATGAGAAGTGGAAATCATGGGAACTTCTTTGCAAGCTTCTTCATGAGCTTCTGGGACCTATCCTCCTCGGAGGGGACTTCAATGAGATTATGTTTAATAGGGAAAAAAGAGGTGGTGTCGTCCGAACTTCTGCGTCGATGTCAAATTTTAGGGACGCGGTCTCTAGGTCGGACCTGGTCAACCTGGGTTATGTGGGTAATCCGTTCACATGGTTCCGGGGTACTACGGATGACACCCACATCGCTGAGCGGCTCGACAGATTTCTGGGCTTTTCAGACTGGACAACTCTCTTTAGCATGTTTCACTTCGACCACCTATCGCTTAATTGTTAGGACCACTGCCCAATTGTCATCGAATGCACTCATGGCGAACGCTACAGGCATGCCAGCAGACCCTTCAGATTTGAAAGCTTCTGGTCAAAAGACCATGAATGTGAATATGTTATCAGATCAAGCTGGAAGAGTATTCACACAGACGTGAGATCCAAACTCCAGCGGGTTGCTTCCGATCTAAGATCTTGGAGCAATAAGAAGTTCCGCCATCCCAATCGGCACTGTGATTTCCTTGAAAGAAAATTGCATTACCTTCTCAGTCAACCCCCATTCATTCTCAATCTCTCTAATATTGGTGCCACTCTATGAGATTTGGATGCCACCTTGCGCGTTAAAGAAATCTCCTGGGCAATGCGGGTGCAGGACACCCACATTACAGAAGGGGATGCCAACACCCAGTATTTTCACCAGAAATCATCAAATAGGCACCGGAAAAATTTTATTCCCTGCATAGCACAACCTGGTGGTAGCAAAGTCTCTGACACCAAAGGAATCCAGGAAGCCATTACTTGTTTCTTTCAGAACCTCTTCACCGCAGGAACTCCCTACATTTCATCTGAAGTGGAGGACAATATCAAACATGTGATCACCGACGAGATCAATCGGGAGCTTTTCAAGGATGTGACGAATGATGAGATACGTCTGGCTCTGAAGCATATTCATCCTACTAAGGCCCCGGGCCCGAATGGGTTCCACGCCCTTTTCTTTAAGCACTACTGGCACATTATTGGTCCCGACATCTGCAATCTGATGAAGAATATCTGGGCAGGGATAACAAGCATTGCCGACATCAATGAAACTATCCTCGTTCTCATTCCCAAAATTAAGAAACCCCTTACGATCCCAAATTTTCGACCTATCAGCCTCTGCAATGTCTCTTACAAGATTTTTTCAAAGATCTTAGTTAACTGGCTACGAGTTTGGTTACCTGACATCATTTCAGAAAACCAAAGCACATTCATGGCTAAGAGGCTGATCACGAATAATGAAATTGTGGCCCATGAAGTGTTCCATTCTATGAAAACACGCTCCACCGCAAAAAGAGGAACTATGTCCTGGAAGCTCAATATGACCAAGGCCTACAATAAGGTGGAATGACATTTCCTCAAAGTCGTGTTGCTGAAAATGGGCTTCTGTCCTAAATGGAAAAATATGGTCATGCACTGTGTTACATCTGTCTCCTTCCGAATCAAGGTCAATGGGGAGCTCACCCGAGGCTTCGCCCCAACCCGTGGCCTGTGCCAGGGAGATCCACTCTCCCCTTTTCTCTTTATCTTGGTGGCTGATGTTTTTTCTAACCTCATTTCCAAGGAGGCATCCTCTAATTCTATCCATGGGGCAAGGGTGTGTCGTGGTAGCCCACAGGTTTCACATCTATTCTTTGTCGATGATTGCCTTCTTTTCTCCAGAGCAACTGATAATGAATGTCGGACAATCAGTCATTCAATCCATCAATACAAAAGGGCTTCTGGACAATCAATCAACCATGGAAAATCGGAAATCTCCTTCAGCGTAGGGGTTCCCCAATCCAATAAAGAAGAGCTCTATGCAACGACAAACATTCATATGGTTGAGAAACACCAAAAGTATCTCGGGCTACCCATGGTGATTGGCCACTCCAAAAAATAAGTTTTTTCATCTTTACTGGATAGGATTGTGAAAAAAAATCAAGGCTGAACCCCTAAAATAATTTCCAAATCCGGCAAGGAGACACTCATTAAAGCTGCCCTCCAGTCCATCCCCAACTATTATATGTCCCTTTTTAAGCTCTCGTCGACTGTGGTCAACCAGATCCATGCACGCACAACCAACTTCTGGTGGGGAAAGCATAATGGAAGGAACCAGACCCACTGGATCACCTGGGAGAAACACTGCTCTCCCAAATCTGAGGGAGGAATGGGATTTTGAAATCTCCTTTACTTCAATAACGCACTGTTGGCGAAACAAGGTTGTCACCTTATTAACCGTCCTTTTTCCCTCTGTGTGCGGGTACTCCAAGCTAAATATTTTCCCCACAAGTAATTCCACAAATCCTCTATTAGACCCCACCCTAGTTTCCTCTGGCGAAGCATTTGGGGTGCCTGTTGTCTACTGGAAAAAGGGCTGGGCTCGAGGATTGGGAATGGCTCATCTGTTAATATTTGGACCGACCCCTGGCTGATTGATAAGGATGGTTTGCGGGCATTTTTCCCTACCCAACTAGGTTTTGAAGATGCCACAGTCAGGTGCCTCTTTTCCGACCAAGGACCAGGGTGGTGTTTGGAAACGATCAATGCCTGGTTCAACGAATGTGAGAAAAGAATTATCCTGAGTACCCCCCTGGGTCCCTGACACGGGCCGTGACCATCTCTTCTAGACCAATGACCTTTCGGGAGAACATAAGGTGAAATTCGGCTACCGGCTCTCCATTGGCGCTCAGCCAGCTGATCGGGAAGGGGGGCCTTGGAAATCTATTTGGAAACTTAACGTTCCCCCTAATATTCATCACTTCTGGAGGAAGGTTTGCACGGGCACCCTCCCAACAGTGAGCCTTCTCATTTTCTGACATATTTCTAGCGATGACTGCTCTCCCTTCTGCCCAAACCTCACAGAATCCCCATATCACTCCATCATTCATTTCCCGGGGGCTAAGGAAATTTGGAGTAAATGGGACTCTGATTCTGAGGAGTTTATGACCATGGCCCCCCGAGCTCCCCTCTATCTTGAAGAAATGGTGATCCTCTCTCCCATCGACTAAAGTCTGCTCTCTTTGTACCCTGGCCTGGATCATTTGGGTCTGTTGCAACGATGTAGTTTTCAACCACGTCCACAAACCACCCGAATTCTGGATGGACCGGGCCTCGTCATGGATTGAGGGATGGCAACATCACAATGGACATCAAAATTTATTTGGAGCCTCTTCCTTTTCCTCCAGATGGTTCCCACCAATGGAAGGTTGTATTAAGATTAATGTGGATGTGTCTCTCCCCATGAATGGACCCATTTCCATCGGCCTTCTGGCCCAGGATCATCAGGGACAAATCATGGCTTCCAAACATGAATCACACCATGCTTTCTGGGAACCCGTGGTTGCCGAGGCTACAACCATCCTCGCCGGTTTGATGCTCGCTAAAGATCGGGGATGGGATAATATCAGCCTTGAATCGGACTGCCTCATCATTATCAATGCTATCAACCACAACAACGGCACGCTCCAGTCTTTTGGCTCCCTCATCAGGAGAATCCCCTCTCTCCATCAAGGATTTTCAAGATGCACCTTCTCCTTTACCAAAAGGGAAGGAAACAATGCGGCCCATCAGCTGGCAGTCTCTTGACCCTTTGATGGCATCCAGATCTAGCTGGACCATTTCCCCATTTGGCTTCGCGTTTGTATGTCTACTGATCTTCAACATTAATGAATCTGTCTTTTTTCAACAAAAAAAACTAACTCATTGTTCCTTTCTTGCATGCGCTCGTTGATTTTGGGTTAGTAGACTGACCGCCCACATACTTTGTAGAATATTAAAATAAATTAAATTAGAAAATTATGTTAACAAAACAAAAAAAATAAAATAAAAACAATAATTAATTAATTATAAAAATATCAAAAGGAAAGAATTAATAAAATAAAAATAAAAAAAATAAATTAAAGAAATAACACAATCAAATTGATTAGTTAGAAAATTAAGTAATGGAATTAATGAGTTTATTTAACAAAAAGAATGAATTACGAGAAAATAAATTATTAATTTGAAAACAATTGTAATTAAGATAAATGAATAAGTGGATGAAATTAAAATTTAAAAAATTATTTTGAAACACAAAAAAAGAATAATAAATAAATTTATTAAAATAAATGACATGAAAAACAATTATTTAAACAATTACAAGATAATAAAATAATAAAAAAATGATTAAAAAATAATTGACAAAAAAATATTTATTTAATAACAAATATATAATATAACTAAGATAAACAAATCCATAGATAAGTTAACATAAAAGAACAGTTTTGATAATTAAACAACAAATTATCAACAATTGTAATTAATCCATTAAAAACACTAATTTGAAAATGAAAAACACAGTTACACCATCAAAAACTACATTAATCACTCAAAATAGATGTGTGAAAGTGTGTAAACTCAGGCCACATCAAACTCCTCCACACTAAAATAATTTTGTTTCCTCCAAAAATTCCAAAAAAAATCCATTTATAAAACATAAAACAATATATTTTTTTACAATTAACTCAAAATGAATCATGTTAAGTGATTGATTATAGAGGCACAATTTCTGAGGTGGGTTAATCTTTTCAAAGAATGCTCATAGTAGGTCCTACCTAAATTCAAATACACATTGGAGGACAGGGGAACACAAACTCATTCCCTATTGAAAATTGCATGCCTCCTATAGGACTTCGTCTAATGTCCTACTTTAATTCGAGTTCATGTTCCAATTCTAAGAGTGATTATAGGGTATATTTGAGTGGAAATAAAACCTTAACAAGAGGAACCATTAATTTTTACTTTCTCCTAGGTTAAAAAAATCAAAGTTCAGTTTTTATCACTTAATTGATACAAATCAAATTATATTCCTATAAGTTAGTTGTCCCCTTCTTCATTTGGGCTAAAAATTACCCTCACCTTAATGAATTCATTTTTTAAAATTATGCACTTTATTGATTTTTTATTTTACCCATCCATGTATGTTCAAACCACTATGAAAAAGAACTTATTTGATATGTACAGAGACCTTACACAAACACCCAGTGCCTAAAGTCTCTGATATTCACCATGGGATCTCAATTTCCCATTTTACTCCGGTTTCAAAGGACTAATAAGATTATTATTCGAGTTGGATCACTATGGTGATTAATTTTCAAAAGGTGAGTCCCTTAGGTTCAACATCAAATTTTCAGTTTCTTCTTATTATGATAATAATTTTACAATGATCTATCCGATCTCACTCTCTTTCTCAGTCCATAAATAAAACATCTATAAAAACAGTGTGTAACACCACTCGGTATTTATACACCCCCAATAATTTTAGAAATAGTGAAACTCTCAACAACCAGCATGTTATTATCCTCTAGGATGGAAAGAATTAGGAGAAAATTGAAGCCTAAGGACCCTCAGTTTGTGAAAGAATTTGAAAAAAATGGGCCAATTTTTGACAAAAAACACAAGGTATATTTTAATGTGTCACAAATTTAAAGAAAAATGTAGCATAGAAAGACCCCTTAAAGCACAATTTATCATAGAATTACTCCTCTCCCCCACACTTGAAACTTAACAATGTCCCCATTTTTGAATCCTAAGGTGGGAGACATTTTAGTTTAATGAATGTTGGCAATTCAATAGTTAAAGAATGTTAAAAGGGTTATAGGAAAGTTCAAAAATCATCCGGACACACCTAAAAAAACATTATTTTTGAAATTGCATGATTTTATTGTTGTAAATAGGAACAATAATTTTTAGTGACATTCAAAAAGTTGCATCATAAACAATGTTATACAGCAGCTGTTGAATCAAATTTAATTCAATGGGTGCAAGTAGGTTTCACAATAAAACTCTAATCTAATTTTCAACTCACTGGAATTCAATAATAAAACACTCAAGAAAGAAATTAGGTTCATAATTTTCAAAAGATTAGATGGAATTCCCCCACATTGGAATCACAATAGTAGGTAGTGAAAAAATCAACAGAGAATAGTAATAGCTGATGAAAAACACTAATTCCTTGAATGTGGGATCAATAACTATTAAGTTTTATTGAAAAGTTCATCCTCTGCAAAACTAATATAAATTCTATAGTTGGTCTTCTAAATTTATTGAAAAGAAGAGAAAATAGGCATAATAATCCATAATTAATGTTCAAGAAACAATAAGCCAAAGATTGAGTGAAGGAGTTTTTATCCAGATGATGTAGTGCATTGCTCCCTTTTTCTTTGAAAGACTATTGAAATTATACAAAGTGAAGTACCAAGAAGATTAACTGGAGTAAGATTCCATGGGACCACATACTAGATAATAAACATTAGGGGTGATCTTCAATGAAAAAGATAAATTAAAATAAAAATGAATAGGAAACCATGGGTTAGATCCCATAAAACACTAAGTTTATAGTCCTCAGTTATACTTAAGACAACTTCATCATTCATGTAAGGAAATGGTCGGAAATCCCTTGGTATGCCCATCAAATTAATGTCTAATTTTTTTTCCATTGATAGAAAATGGCCTGCTTTCCCCTCCAACTAGCTCCACTACTCCATTAACAAGAACTCTCATAATGATTATGGGTCCAGACCACTTGGTTTTCAATTCACCTAGGAAAATTTTCAGCCTATAATTGAATAGCATGACTCTCTTACCAACCTTGAAATCCCTATTCTGAATTATTGAATCATCAAATTATTTTGTTCTATCTTTTTAAATTTCATAATTTTCATATGACTCCATCCTAATTTTCTCCAACTCACTCAACTCCATAAATATTCTATCTCTAATAGACTTGAAGTCAATGTTCTGATCCTTCACTCCCTCGAAGGAATTTTGATGTAATTCCACAAGTAGATGAAAAAACTTTCCAAAGATCAATCCATACAGGGAAATCCCTTTGGAATTCTTATAAGCAGTTCTTTAAGCCCATAGAGCATCATCCAATGTCACATATCAATCCTTTCTGAAACTAGAAACATTTTTCTCCAAAGTCTATTTGAGCTCCCTATTAGAAACTTCATCCTACCTATTTGATCATGGGTGTTAGGTAGTACCAGTTATGTGAGAAAAACAATACTTCTCCCTTAAATTATTGAAATTATAATTCTTGAAATGAGTTTGGTTGTCTGTAATGAATGATTGAGGCACTCAAAACCAAGAAAATATGTTTTTATTGAATAATATCATTACACTAGAAGTAGGATTGTTGGGTAGAGCCACTACATCAACCAACTTGGATACATAGTACACAACCACAAGAATATATTCCTTCCCATAAGAGGATGGTAAGGTTCCCATCAAATACAATACCCAAACATCAAAAACATCAACCTCTAGTATTCCTTTTTTGTGGCACCTCTTTCATTCTACATACATTTCCAATAATTTGACACTTGTCATATCCAATCACTGAACTCCTAGAATCTTTGAACAATGTTGGCCAGTAGAACCAGCTAGTGAAAACTTCTGAGCATTCCTTTACCATCCATAATGAACACCCTAAGGTGATGAATGGAATCTCTCAAGAATGGGTAACATTTCTTCCTTATCCACACATCTCCTCAAAATACCATCCACACATCTTCGAAAAAGAATAGGTTCATCCCAGAAGTAGTATTTAAACTCATATATAAACCTCTTCCATTGGTTCTATGAGCGGTCCTTAGGAATAACACCAACAACAAGAAAATTGGAATAATCTACAAACCAAGAAGATTGTTTCACCAAGGCAGAAAATAATTTCTCATCTTGGAGTGAGGTATTGATCTCCCATGGTTTCTCAATTTTAGTGTTAGGAAGCCTTGAAAAATGGTCCGCAACAACATTTTAAGCACCTTTTTATCCTTGATTTCCATATCAACCTCCTTTAATAGATTTTTCCACCCAATGAGCATGGGTTTTAATTCCTTCTTAGACAACATGTACTTGAGGGTTGAATGGTCAGTAAAAATGATTATCTTAGACCCTATCAAGTACTATATTTATTTTATAAGGTAAAACATAAGAGTTGTTAATTCCTTTTTAGTGGTGAAATAATTCATCTGGGAATCATCCAATATCTTTCTATCATATTAAATGAAATTCATACTATTTTCCTTATACTTCCCCAAAACAGTACCAACAGCTAGATCACTAGCATCACAAATTACTTCAAATGGGAACTACCAGTTTAGGTAAATGATCACTAGTGAAGTAGTTATTTTCTTCATAATAAAGTTAAATAACTCCATGGATTTCTCATAAAAGACAAAATTTGTGTCCATAATAAGAATATATAAAATTTACCCTGTAATTTTGAAAAAATATTTAATGAATCATTGTAAAACACAACATGTCCTAATAAAATTCTTATCCCCCATAACATTATCAGGTGTAGAAGATTTTGGATCTCCTCAATTTTGGAATTATAAATTTCTATTACCTTCTTAGAAACCTTGTGACCAAAAATATTACTTATTTATCCACAAATGGGAAATTTTCCCAATTTAAAATAATATTTTTCTCTTGGAATAATGCCAAAAAATGCTTCTAGATTTTCACGTAAGTTTTTAAAATTGCTTCCCAAAAATGAAATATAATCCATCAAAACTTCAATAATCCTTTCAATCATGTCCAAGATTATTTTTATCATGCATACATAAAACGATTATAGAGAACCGCACAAGTAAAAGGTCATTTTTTGGAAGGTAAATGTCCTAAATGGACAAGTCAACGTGGTCTTCTCCAGATCCTCATTAGAAGTAGAAATCTGGTTGTAGCCAGAGTATCCACTAAGAAAATAGAAATATTAATTTCCAGCCAACCTCTCTAGAATTTAGTCCAAACATGGAATGTATAAATTATGTTTCCTTATATGAGCATTGAATTTTCTATAATCAATACAAACCCTCAATTAGTTCATATCTCTTGTTTGAATTTTATCATTCTTTTCATTTGTTATCATAGTCATTGTACTCTTTTTAGGGACTACATGGATAGGAATTACCAATAGATCTAATATTTCCATAATTTTTCATATATATTTCAATTATTTAATCCCTTCCAATTTAACAATTTGAGATTATTTGCATCACTTTGGTATTTTTGGTGTGTTTTGGGCTAAAATATGAAAATTCCTTAATTATGGAATTTATAAAAAAAATTATCACTTTGACATTTGACTCATAAATTTTAAAATATTTATCCAATTTGAATGATTATTTTTTAGGATTCCTTTATTTTTGGTATTACAATTTTATTTTATACCCAGAGTCAATTTGAACAACCAAAATCCAAAAAAATCAATCAAGTTGAAAAATCATTCTGGATGATAAAATGGACCACGCCTTAGTAAATGCAGAGTAACTTGGGATACACACCACCTATTTAGTTTATTATAGATTTATTGGAAATAGAACATGAATTAGTGTTTGAAAATTAATTATCATGGATATATTCCCCCATTAAATCGGCCATTGGATTCTCCAAAGTGGAGTAATATTTACGGAATCTTCATACATAAAAAGTGTGACTCATTAATTATGTCATAACTTATTTTTTAAATTTCCAAAGACATTTAAATTCTTAGGGAAAATAGAAAATACTATTTCAAGAATCCTATAAGCACCCATGAGGATATTTGACCATATGTTAGGAAAAACAAGATCCAACATTTTTAGGATAGATTCTGGAGGGGAAACTGCTACACCCTTTTATTTTCTTATTTTATTTTAATTTATATTATTTTAATTTTAATTCTAATTTTAATGTAATTTAAATTAATTTTATTTTATATAAAATATAATTCATGCATGGTTTTTATTTTTTTGTCTTATAATAAACACCCATCTTATTCTCCTTCTATTTTCTTCTTCTTCTTATACTTTTATTTTGTGATTTCATGTGTGTGTTTTTCTTCTTCTTCTTTTTCATAATCATTCCTTTTATTTTTTTATCTACTTATATTCTAATTTATTTCCACTCATACAACTTACCCTCAAAAGTTAGGGGTTAACCCAAGGTTTGGCATGGCATAGGTAATTCGTGATTTAATTTATTCTATACTTAAATTATTATGTTTTATTAAGTTTGTGATGATAAATAGTGATGTAAATGGATGTAGCAATCATCCACCATGACACTAATCTCAAAATCATTTATATTCTATTATTAAATATATTCCCTCCCTTATCTTAGATACAATCTCTTCATATGATGGATTTGATCCATTCAGTGGATGAAATAACATACGATGGAGCCAGGTCTTGGAAGATGTCTCTCTCTTGATTGTGGTGTGTCCTCAACCTTGATTACATGAAAACGTAGAATTAGGATTGATAAATGAATTCTAGATTTCAAATCACTAAATAAAATAACAGTAATTCATGAATGAGATATCAGAATTGAATTATCAAACTTAATCTAAAAACCAACAAGGAGAGTGATGGAACACCTGAACCAAACCAAAAAGGCCAAGTTAATTCTTTAGTAATCTACTTCTATCATTTCATGTTAGTATAAGTTTTTAACATTTAATTTGTCCTATAAATTTCATTACATTATTAAAATAAATAAAAAACAACAAAAAAATAATTTATGTGAGATAGAATTAGTAGGTGAGCAATTGAGAATGCTCCTCAAGTGAGATGACCCTAAAAAGCCTTTGTGATGTATTAGGAACATAAATTTTCTTTTTTCACGCCCCATAATAGGTGTACATAAAAACTAGAATCATTTCCAGGGATCCAATTAGCTTTTACTTATATTTTTCTATTTTCACATTGTTAATATATTTTCGTTTTTTTCATTAAAAAACCATAAAAAATTCTCCATGATTTATCTGAACTACAATAATTAATCATGGGAAGATTATTCGTAGGTGAAATATCATGAATAAGAAGTTTATTATATTGATATAAATTATTGGGTGAAAAGGAAAATAAATAATCTAGATGACTTGGGTAGAAAAATGGGAAGAAAATTTGACTATGTTCATGCATTGATATAGAAAACAAAATCTGATCCACATGTGGGAGATCAATAATATTTTAATGTCTTCTAGAATGAGTATGAGAAAGTACTTGATCTCCCCAAATAAGAATCACCAATGGAGATTCCCAATTTTTGTGAAGAAATAAAATAGGTTGAGGAAACACTTAAATAACATCAACATCCCAAAAAATTTAAGAATCATATCCAAGATGACCATGATAAGCTAGATTGGATTCCGTATAAGGAAGACATTCCTGCTGAGCTACGTGTGGGAGATAAAAAAGAATTGGATGAATTTTTAAATTATTATAAAGTACCACATGATATCCTTGTTACCTAAAAATTATAAGTTATAGTACCATTTTATGTCACTCTAAACATTGAATATGAATATACTATACAGGTGGTGGAATTTGAAGAAAATATTGAGAATCCTGACGGCCTACCTTCAATTTCCACCATCAAACTCCAAAAGGCACTTACCACTGAAGAGGATAAAAAGGACCCCACCTTAGTAAATGTAGAATAACATGGGATACACACCTACAATTTAGTTTATTATAGATGTATGGTAAATATAACTTGAATTAGTGTTCTAACATTAATTATCATGGAGATATTCCCTCGATAATTCGGTCATTGGACTCTCTAAAGTGGAGTAATATTTATGGAATCTTCGTATAGAAAAAGTGTGAATCATTAATTATGTAATAACTTATTTTATAAATTTCCAAATAATTTTAAATTATTAGGTCCAATAGAAAATTCAATTTTGATAATCCTATAAAGATCCTTGGGGAGATTCGGTCATATGTTAGGCAGAACAAGATCCAACATTTGGAGGACGTATTCTGGAGGGGAAACTGTTACACCCATTTCTTTTCTTTTCTTTTTTTTATTTCTATTATTTTTATTTTAAATGTAATTTTAATTTTATATTCTTTTATATAAAATATAATTCATGTATGTTTTTATTTTTTTTGTCTTCTTACACCCACCCATATTATTATTCTTCTTTTCTTCTTCTTCTTCTTTTATTTTCATTTTGTGATTTTATGTGTGTGTTTTTCTTATTCTTCTTTTTTCATACTCATTCATTTTAATTTTTTATCTATTATAATCTTATTATTTATTTCCAAAGATACCAATTACCCTTAAAAGTGGGGGGTCTAACCCATGTCTTGGCATGGGATAGGTAATTCATGCTTTAATTTATTTTGTAATTAAATTATTATGTTTTATTAAGTCTGTGACGAGTAATAGTGATGTGCATGGATGTAGCGATCATCCACCATGACACTGATCTCAAAATAATTTCTATTTTATTATTAAATATTTCCCCTCCCTTATGTGGTATACAATATCTTCATATGATGGAGTTGATCCATTCAGTGGATGAAGTGACATACAATGGAGTTAGGTCATGGAAGATTCCACACTCTCGATTATGGTGTGTCATCAACCTTGATTACAGGACAATGTATAATTAATATTGATTAAGGAATTCTAGATTTCAAATCACTAAATAAAATAATAATAATTCATGAATGAGATATCAGAATTGAATTATAAAACTTAATCTAAACACCAACAAGGAGAATGATGGAGCCCATGAACCAAACCAAAACGGCCAAGTTAACTCTTTAATAATCTATTTCTCTCATTTCATATTTGTATAAGTTTTAAAATTTCATTTGTGTTATAAATTTAATTACATTATTAGAATAAATAAAAAACAACAAAAAAGTATTTTAGGTGAGATAGAATTAGTAGGTGAGAAACTGAGAATGCTCATCAAGTGAGACGGCCATGATCAACCTCTGTGCTGTATTAGGAAAATAATTTTTCTTTTTTCACACCATACAACAGGTGTACCTCAAAACTAGAATTATTTCCAGGGATCTTGTCATTGTTTACTTATATTTGTCTATTTTCACATTGTTAATATATCTTCATTGTTTTTATTAAGAAACCCATAAAAACATTCTCCATGATGTATCTGAACTACAAAACTTTTTCATGGGAAGATTATTCACAGGTAAAATATCATGAATAAAAAGTTGATTATATTGATATAAATGATCATGTGTAATGAAAAATAAATACTATATATGAGTTGGGAAGAAAAATGGGAATATATTTTTACTATTTTCATGCATTGATGGAGAAAAAACATGATCCACATGTGGGAGATCAATAAGATTTGAATGTCTTCTAGAATGAGTGTGAGGAAGTACTTGATCTCCCCAAAGAAGAGTCACCACTCGAGATTCCCAATTTTAGTGAAGAAATAAAATAGGATGAGGCAACACTTAAAGAACATCAATGTCCCAACCATTTTAAGAATCATATCCAATATGACCATGACAAGCTAGATTGGATTCATGATGAGGAAGACATTCGTATTGAGCTATGTGTGGGTGATCAACAAGATTTGGATGAATTTTGAAATTATTATAAGGTCAGACATGATATCCTTGGTCCCTACAAATTAGAAGTTCTAGTACCATTTTATTTCACTCTAAACATTTAAGAGTAATACACCATATAGGTGGTGGAATTTGAAGAAAATATAGAGGACCCCAACTACCCACCTTCACTTTCCACCATCCAAATCCAAAATGCACTTACCACTGAAGAGGAGACTGAAGCCAAACCAATTCAAGGAGTTAATATTATCACAAACTCTATTTCATTTCATTTTATTCAATATGAATTGATTATTAATTCCTACTTATTTTAATTCTTATATTCAAACAATATTTTTCATGACTTAGAGGAAAGTGAATAAAAATAATATAAACCTATTAAGGAATGCATGGAGCTCCCTTATTTTGATGAACATACATTTGATGAATCCCATGAAGAAATCTATATAGATGAGCCTAAGGAAATCAAGAAAGAGGATGATCATTATAAAAGGAAGAATATTTTTGATTAATCAAATTTAAATTCAATTCAAGTAAAAATAGATGATTACTTTCACTTTGATCATTCAATTCATACAGCCTATATTGAGACAACACTAGAAAAGGAAGACGAGTTTACACAAGTAAAAAAAAAGAAGAGGATGATTCATAATTCATCCCAACCTATCCATGCATTTTATACTTAATTTTTAAGGGGATGGATCTGGTATTCTCTATACATGGATAATTACTCACCACCAACAAAGAAGAAAAAGATGGTAAAATCCACATGTGGTGGCTCATGTACAAAAGTTCCACCCACCATCGTATTATGGATAACAGCGGGTACTTCCCTCTGGAGGTAGTAAAAATTCGAGGCCCACTTGGGGTATCATACTAAGACTTACCCATTTATATCATTTATAGGAATCTAGATTTAAATTTTAGTATTAGAAATTATTTTATCATCTATCCTAGCTCCCTCCTATCTTTTTTAGATTAAATGACCTGATATTTATCCTCAATTTAGTAATTCTCTTTTTTAGGTTCATGATGGAACACGAAATTCACCAAAGAGCGAAGGAAAAAGGACTAAGATTCATAGTAAATAGAGTTAAATTTTAGTTTTTATCTTTCAAACTCTCTATTAATTTTCAAAATCCTATATTGAGATTTAAACTAGAAATTTTAGTTATATGCTTGAATTTGTGCTTTACTTGACTTATCTAGGAGGCATGAGTTTATTATGAATCTTGTGATGCCATATTTTAGATTTTAATTTTAATAAGATTGAATGAGTAAAATGGGGAATTAGATAATTAAAGTGAAGCATGGATATTAAAATTAGGACTCATGATTTGAAGGAATTAATTAATTATTACAGAGGAAATTTTCTAATAAATTTTCATGCTTTAAATTTCTAAAATTCATGTGAATTAATATATTATTATTATTCATGACTTTAGTGGTTGTCCAAAATCATATGTTCCATTAATAACATTATTTATAAAATAATTACTTCTTATTTATTCTTGAGTTTGTTTCTTGAGTGATCTTGGGACATGTCACTGACCAAAACATTCATTTGAACATGTCAAGGATATGACTATACAAAACCATATTTAAAATGATTGATAAATCGTTTGAAAATTTATTTATTCTTAAAAGGCCACCTTTACATAAATCATTTTTTAGACCATAGAAACCATGAATGGTCTTTTGGGGAATGATATATGTTTTAATCCATTTTTATCTATTATTACCCTCCTCTTAAGTATTTGAATGATATTTTTATGTTAAAGTGGGGGGGTTGAATGTAGTCATGGTGGAAGGGATGATATACATTATAAGGAATAAGTGTGGGGGTGATACATATATGCATTGAGAAGGGATTATATTCACTATACTATTCATTTTTTCCCCTCTTGAAAAAAAAGGAAAAAAAGGGGAAAAAAGGACCAAAAAAATAAAAAAATGGGTTGTGATTTAAGAAAACCAAAAATCAAGATTACTATACCTATGATTTTTATCATATGTGACTATATAGCAGATGTGAGGTTTATTCTAATCTTAAATTTTTATAAAGAAAAAAATATTTTAAAAGTATAAAAAAATAAAGAGGGTTGAAAAATAATTCATTATACTTTATTTGATCATAACCTTTACTTTGAGTTTGGGGAAAGTGGGATTTGTTACAATTTTAGGGGGGATGGATTTTATTGAGCTTTCAATTTTTATTTCATGCTTTTCTTATTAAGAGATAAACCTCCTCCTTTAGACATAATTTTTAAAACATCAAATCTTACCTACCTTAAGTCTCATGGTAATTTGAAACTTTAATTAAATCCCATATGGTTTTATGGGTCTTTTTATTTTTAGGAATTGAAAAAAGTTGTTCCTTTACTATACTATGGAAACAGAGTAGATTCTCTTGATATGAGAATAACTCTACTTGAATTTCATTATGAATGATGAGAAAAAATATTCAAAATAGTGGTAAATCATGATTTTGAATGTTTAATAATAACGAATTGAGTAAATTAAATGAATTAAAGGATAAGATCCATCATTTTTCCAAGTGGAAAAGTAAAATGATTAAATTGATTTTTTTTATAATTCATAAATTAAATATATATTCTATGTAGATATTTTAAAAAAATGACATTTAATTTTTTTGATTTTATTGCTTTTTAATTTGAATATTGGTTACATTGGTGCCCTATGATTTCCTTATTGAGATTTTATACTTGAGGAAAATCATGGTTTAAGTGTAGGGGAATTGATAGAACTAATGTTTCCATAATTTTTCAGATTCATTTCAATGATTTAATCCCTTCAAATTTAATTTTTTTTTTTATTTTCATTATTTTTTTATTTTTGCTGTGTTTTGTGCTAAAATATAAAAATTGTGTCATTATGAAATTTAAAATATTTTTATCACATTGTTATTTCAATCATAAATTTTAAACTATTTATCCAATTTGAATGATTATTTTTTATTGTGTTCCTTTATTTTTGGGTTTCAACTTCTTCTACTAGACATAGAGTAATTTCGAACATCCAAAGTCTAGAAAAATGAATCAATTTGAAAAATTATTTGGGGTGACAGAATAGACCCCACCTCAGTAAATGTAGAATAAATTGGGATACACACCTCTAATTGATCTGATCAAAAATTTATTTTAAACATAACTTATAAGATTGTTAGAACACTGATTATCATGGAGATATTCTCTCATTCATTTGGCCATTAGATGCTCCAAAGTGGAAGAAGATTTATGGAATCCTCAACCTAAAAATGTGTGACTAATTAGTTATTTCATAACATATTTTATATATTTCTGAAGACTTTGAGATTTTAAGGTCTGATATAATACTCAATTTCTATAATCATATAAGAAGTATCCTTGAAGAGATTACGTCGTATGGTGGGAATAATAAGAGATAACATTTGGATAAAATTCTATAGGGTAAGATACTAGAGACATTTATTTTATTTATTTTTTATTTTTTTATTCTTTTTTACTTTAGTTTTATTTTTTTAGTTTTAATTTATTTAATTTGAAATAAAATCTAATTTATTCATGGTTTTTGTTTTTGTGTCTTCTTATACACACCCATCTTCTTCTACCACTTTTCTTATTTTATTCTTCTTCATATTCTTCTATTTTTTATTTTGTGATTTAAAATGTGTGTTTTTATTCCTGTTCTTTTATAATCCTCATTATTTGTATTTCTTTTCTCTTCTTCTCTTATTATTTCTTTATACAGTTACCTATTACTCTAAAAAATGGGGGGCTAACCCAAGGCTTGGTTCGGGGGAGGTAACCGATGTTTTCATTTATTTTTCTCTTAAATTATTATATTTTATTTAGTTTTTGATGAGTAAGAGTGATGTTCATGAGTGTGGTGATCTTCCACCATGAAACTGACCTCAATATAATTTCTATTCTTTTATTAAATATTTTCCATCCCTTTTACTAGATACAAGCTCTTAATGCAATGTAGTTGAACCATCTAGTGAATGAAATGACATACGATGCTATCAGGTCATGGAATATATCACACTCTCAATTGAGATGTGCCATCAACCTTTATTATAGGAGGATGTGTAATTGAGATTTCTAAAGGCTTTATAATTTCAAATCACAAAATAAAATAATTGTAGTTCATGAATGAGATCCTAGAATTAAATTATCAAACATAATCTAAACACCAACAAGGATAATGATGGATCCTATGAATTAAACTACAAAGTCCAAGTTTATTATTTACTAATATAATTATCTCATAGCATGTTAGTATAACTTTTAATATTTCATTTGTATTCTAGATTTAATTTAATTATTTGAATAAATGAAATAAAAAACAATTATTTTAGGTGAGATAGAATAAGTACGTGAACACTAAGAAAGCTCCTCAAATGAGACGACCCTGATTAGCCTCTATGCTGCATTAGGAAAATAAATTTGATTTTTTCCATGTCCTATTATAGTTGTGTATCACTTAACAAAGTATTTTTATAAATAGTAAATACAATCCCAACATCAAGAAATAACATAAATTCTTCTTGGACCACTTTCTTTATGTTTCAGTTAAGTATTATCTAGGATTCCACTCTTGGTTTACAGAAAGTCTCTATGGGGATTTTATGCGTATATAAGGATGGACTTATACCCTTTATGTTATCATTTAACCAACCAATAATAGACTTATACTTTCTCAAAACACTCTGCATGTTTTTTCTTGACATCCCTCTAGTTGGGATGAGATAATCACATGCAGTGTAGATCACTCTACAGAGAAAGAATATTTCAAATGGGTAGGAAAGGTATTGAACTCCAGATTGGGTGGTGCTTGGCTTGAGGGAAGGAAGTTTGGCATGGGTGGACCAAGTACTTCATGTTACCACTTAAATAAGGTAGTAAAGAAAGATTCATCTCCAATACTATTATCTTTAGAAAATTGTTCCTCTCATTTAGACTCTTATTTTGGGGACAATATTTATAGTAAGGACAACTCATCTAGGTATCTAAAAATTCCCCCTCAAACTCATCAAAAGGATCCTTCTCCTTACTAGAACTAATCCCCCATGAAATTTTCGGCATGGATCTCAGGTGTACCATTTATTTCTTCTAGCATCCTCAAAAACTCATCTTCCACCTCATCAATATATTCTTTTGGTCCTAAAATCTCATCTCTATAACAGAATAGGTAATGGGTGGGTTCTTTAATATTTTTGGAAACCTTGAATTTCCTTTTTTGTTCTACAAGGTTAAAAATCAAATTCCCCTTTGAGACATCGATGAAATCTCCCATGTGTCTAGAAATGTCCTACCAAGGATGATAGGTACAAAATGGACACACTCCATATAGAGTATCAGAAAATCAACATGAAAAAAGAGTCTTCCTACTCCCATTATCTAATTATCATCCCTACCAACTAGGTGGTGGATCGATTGTCTAGTTGTAAAAAAATAGTGGTGGGTTGTTGAAATTCTAATCTCACGGGATAAAATAGAGAAAGTGTAAATACTTATTTCTAAATTAAACATCACACAAAGAATTAATTTGACCCCCTCTATCTTCAAAGGTTCAAGGGATGACAAAGCTCCCTGGATCTTGAAGTTTAGGAGGTATCCTATTCTGCAACACAACACCGTACTCCTCTATAGGAATGCAAGTGGAAAATTATTAAAGGGTCTTCTAGTTTGAGAATATTTTTTTGAGATATTTTAGATAATATGGGACATGAATCATGGATTTTATGAAGTTAATGTCAATGTTCAGTTTTTTAATAACATTGGAAAATTTCAACAGCTCGGAATCAAGGTTTTCTTTTTTAATTAGTTGTATAAAATGGATTTTTGGAGAAACATTCCTAATAACTTTGGGTATACCTTCAACTTACTCTCTAAGATTCATATTCCCTTTATTTAATTTTATTTTTAATTCATTTTATTTCTATTTTTCAGTTGGGATAGAAGGATTCATATTGTTTCCAGTGCTGTTGTCTGAATTTTTAAATTCAAAATTTTGTAGATTTGAACTTCTAGATTCAACCAATTTTTAATTTTCATCAGGTTGGGGTAATTTTCTAGAGACTTTGTGGGTTTTGATACCACTTATTGTGGTCACTTCCATTGCATTTTATATATAATTTTCTTCATTGATATTTATAAGCTTACCCTTGTCTCTACTTCCAACCTATCTAGTCAACTAACTCATATGAATTTCAAAAAATTTCATCCTTCAATCCATTTGAACATTGTCAAAATATTTTTTAGACTTTTTCTTAGCAAACCTACCTATTAGCTATTGAACCATACCCATTGCTTTATCTTGTGAGTTGGATGATTTGAGTTTTTGTTTGGGTTGGTACTGCTGCCAAGGTGGTTGCAAGAAACCAAGGGGAGTAGTAGGTTGAAGAACTCCATCCTCCATCCAAGATAGGTTTGGTCAGTTTATATACCTATGATTATCAGTTTTTGAAAATAGATCATCCATAGGCTACATCCCAGGACCATTACTATCAAAATTGGTTTTCTCAAGTGATTGGGTAGGAATATCAAAATTCGGACAACAAGACTATGGATTTAAAAACATGCCTCAGTGATGGAATTTCTCTCTATGAGTATTATGAGTCATTTCATTGAAAAATATAGTATATTGGGCTTCATCGTGTAGAATAGGGATTGGTTATTTCCAAAAAATGGTTCTGATCCTAGAATATTTATGTTGTGAGTTTTGTTCCTATGTGTTAAATATTTTCTTCAGTTCCTCAGCTAGCCTATCACTAAAATACAATCCAGTATATTGGTACACCGATGTTCAGTGGTTAGGGTTAATACTATTATATAAAGTGTCTATGAGTAATTGGGGAGTGAATTCGTGGTCCGGAAATTGACTAAAAAATCCCCTAAATCTATCCCAAGCTTTATGGAATTGTTCTCCCTCATCTTGTAAGAAACTGGTGATTTTCTATCTGATTTTAGAGGTCATTCGACAATTATAAAACATCATAGTGAAGGAATTGTAAACTTGATCCCAAGGGAAAAATATTTCCACTCATATTTATTGAAACCAGGTCTTGGAATTTACCTTGAGACTAAAATGGAAAAATCTTACATTACACTCTTCCTCACATAGGCCTCTTTGTGGAGGCTGCTAGACACTCTAATAGAAGTCCCTAATGTAGTCAATATAATATTCACAGAGAATAAAAGTTAAGGTAGGAAACTAAGAAAAAATGGATTTCTTTATTTCACATTTTTTGACTAGGTGAGAACCTAATGAATGAATATTCATTATAGATGGTGGGAAATAAGAAATCTCTCAAACTATGCCTCTCAATCATATCATTACTAAGTGTTTTGGAATTTCCAAGTGGTTGATTATTAATTTCATGGTTCTAAGACTCTCTTTTATCTTATATTTTGATTTCCTTTTTGTTATGCTTCAAATATCTAAGGTTTTTCTAAATTTCAAGAATGATAGTATCTATGGTCTCAGGTTTAGACCTAGATTTCATAAAACTGCTTCAACATATCTTTTTTTGAGTTTTTGTTGGTAAAAAATCCTTTATGGTGTTGTATTGGTTTTTTATGGTGATTTTGTTTGTTGAAATATCTAGACAACTATGAATCAGTATGGTTGGTGTTACTAAAGAAAATGGTATAAGGTGGTGCAGTTTCCCAGTTTTTTCCAAAATATTGAGCCTCAAAATTGGAAGTTTGTTTTATGGAAATGAAATTTTCTTTTCATAGAAGTTTATAAACCATAGTTTTCATACCGTTAAGTCCAGTTAGTGAGCTATAAATAAGGTATGAGAAACGGTGAATGAATATTAGAAAAAGGACTGCAAAACATGCTATGCGGACTGCATAGTGAAAAAAAGTTCATGGGAGGATCACATTTCGAGGGAGGATCATCCTTTTTGGTTTAGATGTGGTGAATTTAAGATCTTAGAATGGTTTCCTTTTGAAAAATACATTGGTTGTCAAAAATAATTAATGTGCTATGCAGAATGTATATTAGTTTGTGCTGAATATTGTACCACATTAAAGTTTCAGGTTATTCAATTTATGGTTTTTTTTAGGATCTGTTTACCTATATAAAGAACCATTATTCGATCATTAAGGGGAGATAATTTCATTAGAAAAGATCATCTCTCTAGGAAGAATTCGGTGTAGTCTAAAGTAGTTCGTGGGGAAGAATTCCATGAAAGAGAATAGTTCATGAGGGAGGATTCAGTGAAGTAGGAATCAGTTTATGAGAATAGTTTACGAAAGGATATTTGTGGGGCTCTATAACTCACTATAGAAAAGGTACTGCATAGCATATAAAGTCCATAAGACATCATCCATCCAATAATCATGGGAGATCCATGGAAGAAAATGGTTTCCATGAAGCACTCATACCACACGATGTAACGTAGTACATAGAGGATTCAAGGAAGTTCACTGAGGATATAGGATAGTTCATGAAGGGAATAAAATATTTTGTGAAGGAAATTTCTACAAAATAATAGTATGCGGAAAAGTGGGACTTCAATAGAGAATATACCTATAATTGAGGATGTGTTCATTCATGAAAATTAAGGGGAATACATGTCCATAAACTATCAATGAATCTTTTCCAGTGTAGTGAGAAAAGAAAGAAGAATAAGGTGATCCTTTCCACCAGTAGTGAGCCAAAGAAAGAGAGTTAGGGAGTGACCCTTGGGAAACCTGCGAGCTGACCCTAAACTGTGTAAATGTAGTGAGCCTGGGCATATAAGTGATCTATCCCGACCCTTGTAATTTGGTAGTGAGCCTTAGTGGATTTGGTATGTCAGTAAATCGTTGTTGTATCCCCCTTGGACGTATCCCAGTGAGGGTAAACCAAGTAAATTTTTTTTGTATCATTCATGATTTCAATTATGTTCATACATTGCTACGGGGAAGGGAGAGATGAGTGTTTTATTTAAAAATGAAACATGATCATAAGGGGAAGCTGTTTTAAAATGTCATACCCCGATTCACCCCCCCCCCCTGGGGATATTTAATCTAACTGGGATAACGATTGGTATTAGTGATAAAGGTTTAAATTCATTGTGTAACACCCTTGAATGATAAATGGTTAAATGAATGAATGATATGACTCATGTCAATAAGGTGAACCTTCTTTTTTAGTAGTCTACCGTATTAGAACTCCACAGTTAAGCGTGCTTGTTCTGGAGTAGTGATCAGGATGGGTGACCTTCTGGGAGCTTTTCTAGGGTGTGTGTGAGTGAGAGGATGATCACACAATACACTTGAGAATGGTTCTGGATTTACATCGAGAGCACCAGATTTATGGGAAGCTCTTGAAGTTCCAATTCTGGATACATGAGGATCAATTTTGGGGAACTTTTGGATACATGAGGTTCAGTTTTGGGGAATGTCATATCTAAAGAAGGTTTATCCATGGATCCAGCAAAGAATAAAAGAATTATTTTGTGGGATCCACCTAAGATTGTGTTAGAGGTGTGAAGTTATCTCGGGTTTTATGGGTACTATATGAGGTTTATGGATGGATTCTCTCAGATTATAGCCCCATTGAACACCCTAACGTGGAAGGGATAGTCTTTTATTTGGTTTGAGTAGTTCCAGAAGTCCTTCGAGGATTTGAGGTAGAGGATAAAGAGAACTCTATTTTTGATACTACTAGTGGAGGGAGTTGAGTTCATAGTGTATTTTTGATGCCTTAGGAGCTAGGATCAGTTTTGTTTTGATGTAATGACATGAATTCATTGCATAGTGGTTGAGAGCACAAGATTTGTGGGAAGCTCTTGAAGTTCCAATTCTGGATACATTAGGTTCAATTTTTGGGGGGATGCCATCTATGAAAAAGGTTTATCCAGGGATCTAGTGAATAATGAAGTAGTTCTTTCTTGGGAGCCACCTAAGATTATGTTAGAGGTGTGAAGCATTCTTGGGTTTTCCAGGTACTATAGAAGGTTTCTAGAAGATTTATCTTAGATCACAACCATATTGAATGACCTGACACAGAAGGAATAGTTGTTTAATTGGTATGAGAAGTTCCATAAGGCCTTCGAGGAGTTGAGGTAGAGGTTGAAGAGCGCTCTAGTTTTGATACTACCAATGGAGGGAGTTGATTTCATAGTGTATTTTTTATGCCTTGGGATATGGGTTCAGTTGCATTTTGATGCAATGATAAGCATTCAACACATACGGGTTGAGGTAGTTGAAATCTCATGAGCAGAGCTATGTGACTCATGACTTAGAGCTCATAGAGGTAGTCTTCTCCCTGAGTATATGGAGACACTATCTTTTGGGGGAGTTCATTGTGGTTTACTCAAACCACAAAAGACTTAGAAACATCATTACCCAAAGAGATATAAATATGAGGTAGCGATACTAGTTGTAATTCCCATAGGAATACAAATTTTTGATTGTCTATACTCCAAAGAAGGGAAACGTTGTAGCAGACACCCTTAGTAGGAAGTCCCAGTATTTCCTAGTGTGGAAATCTTTAAATCAGTTAGCTTCCCTACAACTGACCTCGGTGGAGTAGGAGGGTACAACCTTCCTACAGTTGATGGTGCTAACTCCTTTTCTCCTTGAGGATGTGAGAGAGTCTTAACTGGGAGATATCAACTGTGAAGTTCTTCATGATTAGACATCCACATTCAATACACATGATAGATATTCTGAAGAAGGGAATCATGGGATCTTGTTCCAGGGGATAATGATAGTTCCAGCCACTATGTGGGAGTAGGTTATGCTATATTTCCACTCTTCCCCCTTATCTATACATCTTGGTGTCAGGAATATGTACATGTATCTTAAGTGGATTTTTTGGGGGTTCAACATGAGACAATGCCTATCTGAGTTTGTCTCACAATGCCTCACCTTCCAACTAGTGAAGGGTGAGCATCTTGTTCTGGCGGGTTTGTTGAAGCGTCTCAAAATCCCAGAGTATAAATGGGATGGAATATCCATGGAATTTGTCACAAGGATTCCATGCACAGTGATGGGACATGACACCATTTGGGTGATAGTTTACTGGCTTAAAAAGTTGGTGCACTTCCTTACTATTATGAAGCAGAGTTTGGTGGAGAGTTTGGGCCATTTGTATATATGGGAGATCTTTTGCCTTCTCGGGGTACCCCGATGATTGTCTCTTATCGTAAATAAAAATTTACTTCATGATTTTGGAGAGTCCTCTATAAGGAATTCGGGACCCAGCTGTAGATGAGTAAAAAATTTCACCCCCAAACTGATGGGTATAATGAGCACACTATCCAAGTCTTGAAGGATATATTGAGGGCTTGCGTGTTGGATCTCGGCTGGAGATGGAAGTATCCCCTTCCCTTGGTAAATTTTGTGTACAAAAACAGCTACCACTATATCATCGTCATGTCACATTTTGAGTCCCTATACGCGAGAACTTATAGGTAACCTTTTTGCTGGATGGAGGTTGGAGAGTCATACCTCATCTGTCTAGATTTGGTGCAAGAGATGACAAAGAAAGTGTAAGTCATCAATGAATGGATGAAAATAGCACAGAGCAGACATAAATCCTGTGCAGACCACCATGGAGTTCGAGTAGGGAAACCACATCTTCTTGAGAGTCTCTCCACGAAGAGTAATGTAGAGGTTCAGCTGGTGTGTCATGCTATCCCCCAGATTCATTAGGCCATTTGTTATTGTGTGAAGGTTTTTTGAGGACTCCTACCTCCTTTCCCTACCCCCAAAGTTGGAACGGGTGCACAAAGTCTTCCATGTGTCGCAAACAAAGAGATATGTGCAAGATCATATGCATGTCATCGACTGGGGTGAGATGAACATTGAAGATGAATCCACCTTTATAGAGAATCCAGTGATGATTGAGGATTGACAAGATTAGACCTTATGTGTATGGTCCATCCCTTTGGTTCATATTCCATGGAAACACAGAAATTTGCAGGATAGTTATTGGGAGTGGAAGGGCCAGTTGCAGGCTCAGTATCCCAAGTTTTTTTTTTCCTAGTTTTGATTTCTGGGGAAGAAAAACATGAAGTTTAGAAAGATGTAGAGACCCTGTTTTTTCACTGTAATACATTGAAATATATCACTATTTAATTATAGAGATAGGTGCTGAGACGACATGCAATTCTGAGGCCTGATGTGCCTGTAATAAATTTTATAAAAATACTATGTATATTTTATACTATGCACATGTAGAAAATGAGATAACTCTTAAATAGTTGCTTGGATCATAAATCTGATGTCAAAATTGAGTCTAGAACATGAAATTTACCCTAAGAAGGGCATAACTTTTATCAGAGCAGGTGTTATGTGGAAAACTTCACATAGGGGAAATTTTAATTAAAATAATTAAACTTAATTATTGGGTCTCAAATGTCATTTCAATTAACTTTTGAACAAAAACTCAGATTTGAAATTTAAGATCGACGTTCATTTTGTAATGGGGTATTTCAACTAAGCATGACATAAAATGAGAGGGAGAGGGTGTAGGAGGTTCATATTCTGTATCCATTGGCAAGGGATTTAGTGTTTTTTTATAAATAAGAATTTAGGAGTATAGGATTAGGGTTCTCCCCTAATACTCTCCCTCTATATAACCTCCAAGTTCTCTCTCTCTCTCTCTCTCTATACCTATGTCCTTCATTCTTCATTAGATCATGGAGTTTCCTTTGATTAATCATCAGCGGATTGCAACATGAGTGAGACAAACACACTGTCAAAGACGAATAGATCATTTTGAGGTAGGATTATTTACGCTAATATTCATTTGATGTTTCCCTAGAAAAATACATTCTTTTTAGCTTAATTGTTTTTTTTATTTATCAATAATCATTGTATGCACTAACATGGTCATCAATATATGTTTGGAGCCTGTAATTTTTCTTGTTCTTGGTCCGTTCTTCACAAGAACTATCGCCTACTTTTGGACACGACAAATCGATGACGGATTGAGGAGTGGAAGCCAGTTCTATGGTTCTCTCAGCATGAGGAACCCGGATCTATTTTCAGATATATGATCATGAAACTAGAGAATGCCCGATGATTGTGGAAGGGACCACCAGATAACCGCCAGTGGCGATAACTGGTGGTGGAGTATGACGACGCCACTCTGCAACGGACTGCAGAGCGGTGACGGCACCGCGATGTGGCATGGTCATGTGGTCTGACTAAGGCGGCGACAGAGCTAGAAAACATGGTCAGTGTTCAGTCGCGTTGACACTTCATTTACACCATGACAATAACTGGTCAGTGGGCTGAGCCATTTATCGACAGGCTGGCAGGCATGAGCAAAGCAAGTTGGCTCAGGTGATGCGGGCTGGTCTTGGTGAGACAGGCCTGACCTAAGTAGAGCGGTCCAGGCCCAAGTTGGATCGGGATGATCCCAAATCAAAGTGGTCTGGGTTGGCCTAGTTGATCCCGGTTGACCAAGGGTGGTCACATGGTTGACCACAGTGTGGTTTCCTAGCTTGACCATGTGGGAGTCGACCACGGGGCAGACCTATCTTGGGTCGTTCCACCAACCCAGTAACCCCCCCTAAAACTTCAAATGCCCATATCTCCTAAACCGTGCATCCAAATACTGTGTTATCTGCAGCAATGTGACCGTGACTTCAAAGAAAACATATTGAGGTCAATTTGAGAATTTGATGTTCAGGGTCAAGAAACAGGCCCCATGATGGCCCTTTTGGTCTTGTTGTGGTGAAAAGTGCATTTTTCATCGGTTATCCATTTTAGGAAAGTCATTAGCCTATCCTTCATATTTTTCCACATAGAATTTGATGGTCACCTCAGATTCGTCTTTTGGGATATGATGTGAGGTGTTTCGAATATGACGCTCTATCTGGAAGTGTTCGGTGAAAGAAGTGGTTAGGCGATGACATCAGATATTTACAAGTGGAACCCTCCAGCCAAGCTGAGCATGGGCCCTCAATGACAATAGATTGGAACCCTCCAGTCTAGATGGGAATGGGTCCTCAACCTATTTTGAGTGTAACCCTACCGAAGGGATGGGCTTGGGTCCTCGACCACACTAGAGTGGAACCCTCTAGCCAGGTTGGGCATGGGTCCCCAAACTATCTTGAGTGGAACCCTACAGCTGGGATGGGCATGGGTCCTTGATGAAACCAGAGTAGAACCCTCCAACTGGGATAGGCATGGTTCCTCAACTTAAAGAAATGACCTCTTAGATTTTCAGACCAGTGGCGAGATATACTAGACATAACTTTGTACTCACAATCAATATGGATTCTTTCCCCACTGAGACACATCCTTATGACTTGGTGAATATTACTATGGAATACATGCATGGTCTTAGAGAAATTATTGAATATATATATTTATTTTTAAGAGAATATTGAGAAAACTACCATCTCAGTTTAATATGAAAGTTCCTATATTTACAGATAAATATCTAAAGGATTTCACATTGGATATCTTGCATAGTACTGTTGTCGCATACGAGATGAGAAATAATGATAATGATGCTATGGAAAAAGGGAAGTCCAAGGAAGTGGAATTTAAGTCCATGAATAAGATCACTATTGAAGATAGCCAGGAGGAAGAAAATTTGGATGATGTAATGTAATTTCCCACCTCAAAATATATAGAGAGGAAAAAGAAAGTTCAAAGGGAAACATCCACTTGCAATATTTCAATGTGGAAAGATTATACATCTTTCATAAAAGTGTCCTAATAAGTTTGAAGAAGATGATGAAGACAAAAATAAAATTACTATTAAAAAATATTCATCCAATCTGAAAAGTAGAAGGAGTTCCAAGAGAAATTTCTTCAAAAGGAAGAATATTCTTTCAATATAAGATGATTGTTCATAATAATCTGAGGTAGAAGAATTGGAGTACTGAATGGATCGTTAAGTAGATGCTATGGTGGAAGTTTTTATAAATTCTCAAACAAGAGAATATAGTGATAATGATGAAGGAGAAGTTTAAGGAAGAGTTGATCTTCAGGTATAATTAGAAGACACACTTGAAGAAATATAAATTTGTAGATCCAAAATGAATAAATCCATAGGGTGGTTAATGATGCTAAACTCTATATACAACAACATGAAAAATAAAAGTATGAGCTATTGGATGAAATTTTAAGGATTAAATATTCAATTCTAGGGAACTCAGAAAATGTTTTTGAGTACAAAACCAAAATTGAATAATACAAATGAGATATTGAAAGTTTGACTAATAGTAGAAAAGATCAAATCAAACATATCGAATAAATTGTAGAGGAAGTTATTAGTATGCGAAGAAAAGTGAAAGATCAGGAGAAACTCTTGATTAAAAATAATGTATACAATGAAAATTGAAAAAGTAAAATAAGAATTAAGAGTTCCAGTAAAAAATAAAAATGAGATTCAGAAAAGGAAAATGATTGATCAAAATGATATAGCTAGTATAGGGATTGATCACAAATAGAAATCAGTAATGGTAAAAGTTAGACCACAAGCTCCCACTCTGAGGTTGGAGATTGATTTGGGTATGAATCAGAACCAAATATCCAGAGAACCCAAGGGAGAATTAGTAGTGAAGTATTTCCACACATGAATGAACCTTGCATGAGATGTTATTGTTGTGGAAATATGTGATGCTAAAAATGTCTATTTCATATTCAAGAGGTACCAAAGGGAACAAGACCAATAATTGCAGCCATAAAGAACTCAATATTACATAAAATAATTTGATGGTCACTATTTCATATGTGGAGGATTTGGAAACATGGAAAGGTACTGCTCCTTGATAATGTAGCGAAATGTGTTGAGGAAGAATGAATGTGATCATAAGAATCAATTAAATGTATCATAAAATGAGCTGAAAATGCAATGAAAAATAGGTATTCTGCATTTCAAGATGAATTTGGTCCATAATACTTTAATAAAGATTAAGGCTACCGATATGAATGAGATTTAAAGTAAAAAAACATGGAACAAAAAAGAAGATAGTTGAACAAGAAGTGGTTGTAGAGATTGATTTCAAAGCATCAATCAAACTGGAATATGGATCATTGATATTGGATGTTCCTCCCATATGATAGGAAATAAAGAACCTGTTTTAGGAATTAGATACAACAAGGAAGGTACTGTGAGATTTGGTAATAATGAAGGCTTGGAAATTATTTTCAAATGAAAGGAAAAGTTTGGGGGAAAATACATTAGATGTGAAAAATATCTTCGATGTTTAAGTTCTTAGTCGCAACCTATTATGTGTTAGACAATTATGTTATTCCAAACATTTCATAAGATTTTCCAAAAAAAATATTTGTCATCAAGGAAAAAGAAGTTATAGTTGTTTTGAAGGGAAAGTGTATGAAAGGGAATATCTACCATGTGAGTGGAGAAGAAGGTACATGTTTTATTTCCAAGGAAGAATAAAACGATTTGTGGCCTAAATTTCATGGTCACTTAAGCCAAATTTCCTTGGAATATCTGGTAAAATTTGATATTGCTTGAGACCTCCCTAAGTTATCATGTTATCATACTCATACATGTGATGCTTTTCAACAAGGTAATATCATTTGAAAGACATATAAGGAAAAAAGAGAAAAGGTCAAAAAAAAGTGTATGAGATAGTGCATATTGTTGTGTGCAGACCTATTTCACTAAGAGCTATTGATGGGAGAAGATATTATGTTCTCTTCATTTATTATTTTAGCATAATGACAGGAGTTTCAGTTATCACCCACAAATCTTAAGTGTTAAGTTGCATAAAAACTTATTGAAGGGAATTTTAAAAGATATTGGGTCAAAGAATCTAAAATATCTAAAATGATGATGGAATAGAGTTCAAAAATATCCAAGTGGAGGACTATCTTCATAAAAATGGGATAAGGAATCAAGTTTCAACAGTAAGAACTCCACAACTAAATAGAGTATTTGAGAGAAGAAATCAAATTATAAACAACATGGAAAGAACAATGATCATTAAGAAAGACCTTCTAGATAATTTTTGGAAATAAGAAGTGATGACATCAGTTTAAACATAAAATAAGGAATTATTGTGCCAAAAAGAAGAGAAGACTCTATATGAGCTATGGTATGGAAAGAATCCAATGTTGAAGTACTTTCAAGTCTTCAGAAGTAAATGTTTCATTCTAAATAATGAGAAACACAAAAATTTTGAATCTTCTGGATATGAAGGCATATATCTTGGATACTAAAATAAAATAAAATCATATAAATACTTCAATAAGAAGCTATTAAAATTAGCTGAAAGAAATGATGTAACTATAGTAGAGAATGACCCAAATCTTTAGAAAATATATGAATAGTCTCAAGATGATAATGATGAAGAGATAAAAAAATCAAGGGATGTTCAAGTTCAAGAGGATAGTTAAGAATAATTTTTAGATAATTAAAAGGATGAGAACAAACCAGTATCTGCATAAATATTTAAGAGAAGAGCTGAAATGGATAGACAGAATATAATCAATGATCAGAAAACACCAGTGCAGATAAGGAGGAAGAAGTCTCTACAATAATAATTATTATTATCACAAGAAGAGACTAAATGTTTTGATGAGTAAATTGGAGATGAGAATTGGGTTTCGGCTATGAATAAAGATATTGACCAAATTGAGAAGAATCAAACATGGGATATTGTTTTGAGACCAACAGATAATAATTTCATCAGGATTAATGGGTCTTTCACAACAAGATGAATGAATATGGTGCTACGATTCGAAAAAATCAAGACTAGTGTGAAAAGTGTACTCCTAGAAAGAGGGTATCGATGTTGATGATTCATTTTCACCTATTTGGAGGCTATAGAAAATAATATTATTTTTGTACTTAGAAATGAAAAGAAGGTTTGAGGTTTTCCATATGGATGTCAAGTTTGTAGTTATAAATGGGGTTTTGGAAGATTATGTTTATATTGAGTTTCCAGATGGTTTTCTCATTCATGAATATGAGAACAAGGTTTTTGACTAAAGAAGGAACTATATGGGTTGAATAAAGCACCAAGACCATGGTATTCATGTCTAGATAAATTTTTAAATAAGATCAGTTTTCAGCATGGTGAAATTGATTATAATCTATATGTCAATAATGAATGAAATCAAATGATAATGGTGTTGGTGTATGTTGATGACATAATCTTTGGTTGATCAAATGAATAATAATGCATAAAGTTTTTAGAATTCATGAAAGGTGAATTCGAGATGTCAATGATCAGTGAACTACCATTTTTCCTTGGTTTACAGGTTACACAAGGAAAGAATATCACATTAATTTCTCAATCTAAATATTCCAAGGCGGTTTTGAAGATATTTAGAATGGATAATTACAAGGACACGATGACTCCGATGGCTACTTGGATGAAACTATATTGGGATGATTGAGGTAAAGTGGTTAATGTCATAGAATACAAGTAGATCATTGAAATCTTGTTGTACTTAACAACAACATGAATAGATATTGTTTTATCCACATGTCAAGAAGCATGGTATCAAAATAATACTAAGAAAAATCACTTAATTATAGTGTAAATAATACTTTGGTATATCAAGGTCAAGGTGGATTTATATTTTTTTACAATGGAAAATTTCAGCAAGAGTTTTTTGGGATATACAGATGTAGATTTGACCGGTTCAGTAGATGATATAAAATCAACACATTTTATCTTGATGGATTGTGTATTTCTTAGCTAAGAAAGAAACAATATTACATTTAGCTAATCACCACAAAAGCTGAATATATAGAGGCTACTCAAGTGTGTAAATAGTTATTGTGGATGAAGCAATGGTTTGATGATATGGGAGTTTGATTGAAGTCTCCAATAAGAATCCATTATGATAAATAAAGTTATATAAATCTCATTAAAAATACATTCCATCACTAAAGGACAAATCACATCGAAATCAAGTATCATTTTATTAAGGATAATGTCAAGAAAGGTCTTGTGAAGTTGGATTGTGTGCTTATAGAACTACTGTTTGTAGACATTCTCACAAAGTCCTTACCCAAAGAAGCAGTTGAAAGGGATCGACTAGCTATGAAATTTTAGTCAAATCCATGTACTTGAAAATGTGCATATGTGGGACCCCATATCCCTAAGTTATGATGTGTTTTTTCCTAATGTGTTGATCTATGTTCTTTACCCTATTTCATACCACAAGTAATTGACCTGTGGGTTCATCGAAAAACAAGAAGAAATTGTGGCTATTAAAGTTGAGAAATTATCTTAATTAAGATAGGGTAGAAGATGATAGGGGGATGAGTCAAGTGGTGGGATTACTTAAATTTGACTATGTTAAAGGTGATCGATCAAAGGTTATATATCATGGTATATGAGGCTCATTGTGAAATAATGTGAGTTGTTTTTTTGAAATAAGTGATTCATTGATGAACTTTTCATGGTACTATCGTTTCTCATGACAATAATTGCTTATGTGGGATTAGATTATGTGTTTAGTAAATATAGGATCGCAATATGAATCATAAGAATTGAATCATGGAAGTAGAAGAAATAATCTTTAATGATGTATCTATATGTGAAGAGTTCTAAACAAACCCATAGCTGTATATTGTTGGGAAAAAATACATCAAGGTGTCATCTCAATGTTTTTGGAGTGATTGTGTTTTTTTGACAAACACAGATAACTATGAATTTGTATGGTTGGTGTTGCTGAAGCATATGGTTTAAGGTGGAACAGTTTCCATGTTTTTTCCAAATTTTTGGGCCTCAAAATCTAGAGTTTACTTTATGAAAATGAAGGTTTTCTGCATAGATGTTTGTGGATCACAAAGCATAGTTAATGGAACCCAAAAAAGGTATATGTAATAGTTAAGGAAAACTTGAAAAGTTACCATGAAGCATGCTATACAGACCACATAGTGAGAAACAGTTCATGAGAGTCTTTCAGTTCACATGAGGGTTTAATTTCATAGGAGGCTCGTCGTTTTTGGTTGAGAGGCGGTGATTTGAGGAGCTTCAAAGGGTTTCCATTTGTAGAATACATCTGTATTTGCAAGTAATTAAGGCATTATTTATACCACATAGTAGTTCATGGTGAAGGTTGTACAACATCGATGTTTTAAGTAATTTAGATTAGTAGGGTTTTCAGATTTATTTACCTATATAAAGACCCAAAATTGGTTCATTAATGAGAGAAACTTTCATTAGAAAATATCATCCCTCTGGGAATAATTATTTAATGTTTGAATTAGTTCACGAGGAAGAATTACGTGAAAGAGAAGAGTTTGTGAGGGAGGATTTTGTGAAGGAGGAGTCAGTTTGCAAGAACAGTTCATGAAATGAGGTTTCTAGGGCTCTATTGCCCAAAAAATAAAAGAGACTGAAACATAGTTCATCTACGAGGCATCATCCATCCATGAACTAGTGGTGGTCTATGTAAGGAAAAGGTTTATGTGAAGCACTCATGCCCTGTGATGTAATTTAGTATGTGGAGGATTTATATAAATTCATGGAGGATAAGGATAATTTATGGAGGTACTAAAATATTTCACAAAATAAATTACCACAAACTAACAGTATGCAGAAAAGTGGGAATTCAATAGAGATTAAACCTACAATTGAGAATTCATTCACTCATGAAAATGAAGGGAAATACATGTCCATAAACTACGAGTGGATCATTTCTAGAATATTGAGAAAAGGAATATGAATAAGGTGATCCTTTCCACTAGCAGTGAGATAGAGAGAGAGATTTAGAGAGTGGCCCTTGGGAAAGTAGTGAGCTAACCCTAAAAATTGTAATAGAAGCAAGCCTTGGCATCGAAGTGATATTTCCCAAACCTTGTAATTTGGAAGTGAGCCTTAGTGGATTTGGTACATCATAAAATCACTATTGTATTCTCCTTGGTTATATCCCAGTGAGGGTGAAACCAGTAAAATTGTTGTTTCTCATTCATGATTTGAATTCTGTTCACACATTGCTATGGGAAAGAGAGAGAAGAGTGTTTTTTTAACAATGAAACAATATATGAAGGGGAAATTATTTTAAACTATTATACCCTGATTCACACCCCATCAGGATATTTAACCCAATTGGTCTACTAGTTTACTTACTGATTTTTTTATTTTTTTTGTATTTTTTTATATTTTTGTTTGTTTTTTTATATATGATTTTTTATTTCGTATTGTTTCACAGTTTCATACACCTTCCCCAGCAGTGGCGCCAAAATTTTACTTTTGAATTATTAGACTCATGAAAATTTAATATTTATTAACATACTTATTATATATAACTAGTATTGTGGTAATAAGGGATGAACCATAGGCAAAGAATAAGTTGTGAGTGACCAAAAACTAGGAAAAACAAAAATTAAAACAAGACAAAACAAAAAACATTTGAGTATGGTGATAAAGTTGTGATGAGAATGAAGATTTTTATGAGTATGAAATTGAGTTTGAGGGAACACAAATAGTAATAATAGAATATTAAAAAACCAACAAGAACAACTAATTGATCAATAAAGGGGAAATTTTATGGATTCCTTTTATAATTATTTTCCTATGTTTATGAATTTTAATTTTAACCATTAGAACTAATTGAAAGATGAAAAAATTATTTTTCATCAATTTAACCTTTGACCAAATATCCCCTAAAGTTTATCAACTAAAAAAATCATTCAATCACTAATTGAGAACAAATTAGTTATCACTGAGTTCGATTTGTTAGTTAAACTCAATTTTCTAATTTCTCTTCATATTGATTTAATTTTCAGTTAAATCCTAATATTGAAGCCTATTTGAATTAAATCTTTTTCAATATCAGTTTTATTTGATACTTTATGTTTTGTAAAAAATGATTATCTAGAGAGAGAGAGAGAAAGTAGCATCTAGTAGAAAAAATAAAAGAATAAGGTAAAATGGATAAACCATGTCATCTTATTCACCCAATGGTGATTACCTGAAAATAATTATCACATTAAACATGTTAAGAAAATTTTAAACAGAATGATCCATCTAGTAATAATAAAGAAAAAAAATAAAAGAAAATTTTTTCCTCTCTTATGGAGCTCCTACTCGATTTCTAATAGTTATGAATGTCCAATCTATGCTATCTACTCTTATCTGGTGTAAGTGGTGACTGGTGGTCTAGTATGTTTTCCCACTCTTAGAGAGCCCGAGTCTCTCTTCTTCTAGACTCTCCTTATTCTGTCCATCTTCTATCACCATCTCCTGTCATAACTCCTAGATGATCTCTCTTACCTCCATGTGGCACATTCATTGTGCATCTTCCTCCTCAACGGTGACTAGATCATAAGCCCCTTCCAACAGAATGCTCAACTCCTTGAATCTCTATTCCATACAGCAACCATGATCCCACACCTAGATTATCTCCATACGGAATGTTCAAGGTCCGTGATTACCGAGAGAGGATGCTTGAACCTTCCATCCTTGATTTGATTCCCACAATCTCCTTCGCACCAACATTTTTTTCCTAATTAAATCAATAAATAATAAAATTTAGATACTATATTCTGTAATTTGTGATATCAATTACCCAATTCTAATTTGGGTCATGGGCCAATTTGAGTAGATCTGATTCCTGGAATGCCAATCCTACACACCCAAACTAATTTTGGGCACAAAAGTAACTATTTGATGTCTAAGTATTTATAATTATACATATAGTTATAATTATATTATTATAAGTATTAAAGAAAAATATATTTACATATATATTTTCTTATTATTATTATATATACATATATAATTATTATTATAAATATATAAATATATATTATTTATTATTATTATAATTATTATGTATTTTTTCTTTTCTTTTTTTTCTGTTTAGTTCCATGACCTTTATAGAGAGGGGAAAAACTCAAGGAGGTGGCTCAACATCTCCCTCAAGCTGATTCCTCTATTTTCTCCAGCATGCATCCATCTTGGTTCTGGTTCAAGCTTGATGGCATTAGTTGGCATGGGATTATATTCTCCTAGTTTAGTGTCAACAAACGAGATAGCGGTGTCTTTCTCACTACCACATATCGACACAAGGGCATCACTGACTTCTATTAGGGTTAAGAAAAAAAATTTGATAAAAGGGGGACCTTAATTAGTTCTAGCTAAAAGAACTAATAATTCTACACTTTATCAGTGCTAAAAGAGCACTCATAAATGTTTCTAATAAAAGTATTATTAATATATAAAAAAATTATTATATTTATATTCAAAAATAAGGTTTATTTATACACATTAAATAAAAAATTCATGTTTATAATTTATATTTTTTTAATAATTAAAATATATATATAGTTTAAAAAATATATTTATAAGACTATAAATATATATTTAAATGATTATAAGAATATAATTTTTGTTGTTAAACAATAAATATATTTATCACATTTATAATTTTAGATTTAAAATTGTATATTTATAATTATATATAAATACTTTTTAAATGAATATAATTATAATTATAATTATAATTATATATATTTAAATAAATATACGTTTTTAATGAATTTGGTCAATAAATATATTGATGTCTGAGTATAATTGATGTGTATATGTTATATATTCATCATAAATGTTCATTTATACATTACATCATTATTATTATTCATGTTGTCCATATGTGATGACCTGTTTTTATTATCTATTCTTTACTAGTTATATGATTATTCATGTTACACCCATAAATCTATTATGTTCTCAAAAATACTTAAAAATTACAATAATATATTTTAATGAAAAATATATTTATTATATTTATAATTATAAATTTTTAATTATATATAAATACTTTTAAAATATATTTATTTATAATTATAATTATAACTATATATATATATTTAAATAATTATAAAATTACAGTAGACACATCTATTATAATTTTACAAATATATTTTGTCACGACCCGTCCTCGGGGCCCGTGTCGTGACTACCCCAAGCTCGCCTTCCATAGTCCAAGGGCTGGCGACTAGCACCAAAGGCGTAAAATCCCGATAACTGGGAAGGCATTGCCTTTATGAAAGAAAACAATCACCACAGAGTACAAGAAGAAACAAAACACTAAGTACAAAAGAAAAGTGAAAAATAAATGGGCCAGAATACAAAACCAAAAGAAAGTACAACTACAACTGAACAAAAAGACAAACAGCTGGAAGAGGGAAGCAGCTCCTGGGTCGTCCTCCTCGGGTCCTACCTGAAGGGTAGGTACAGATAGCGCAGCTCCTGGTTGTCCACCATGGATCCTACCTGAAGGGTAGGTACAGATAGCCTCCTCCACGCTGCCGCTGCGCCAACCTCCTCTGTGAGTCGTCTCGTCACGTAGTCCACCTCTGGGTACTGACTCGTCATGTAGTCCACCTCCAGGTACCAACTCGTCGTGTAGTCCATCTCCGGGTACCGTCCAGTCCTCGAACACTCGGCCTCCGTCAGCACTTCCCGTTGTCTGCAACCAACACAACGAGGTGCGGGCATAGCCCGTGCAGGGGTGAGTATAACGATACTCAGTAGGGACCCTGAGACCCTCAAGGTCTCACTAAACCAACAAGGATAACCACAAGAAGATCTCAATAGATAAACTCTACTTAGATATATGCCCATACACATACCTAAGTTATCAAGTAACCCATCTCAATCATGAGGAAACACAAGGATTGTGAAATAAACAGATAACCACTACCCAGGTATATGCCCATACATATACCTAAGTTATTAAGTGACCCATATCAATCATGAGGTAAGCACAAAGGTCAAAAGTCTCAGCTCAAACCAGGATTTTCATTTATCGAAACCGTAACTGCTGAAGAGCTCCGTCTCTGGAGTGTACAGTGGTCCTGTCACGACTCTGAGGTACTGCTCACAAACCTAATACTGCTGAGGTACTCCTCCTGTTGAGTACCGCGGGCCTGCCACCTCACACAGTAGTGCTTCCCGCCGGGGTCTTCCACTCAAACACAGTAGTGCTCCCCCCTCATAGCCTACAGAGGTACTCCTCCTGTCAAGTACCGCGGTTCTGCCACCTCACATAGTAGTGCTCCTCCGCTGTGGGTCTACCACCTCACAAAGTAGTGCTCCCCACTGGGCTACATAAGTCACTCTGAATCGAATCGGACAAGCAGTCTTCAGGTCTCTGCCGGCTACACGGTCTTTGTACTCTGTACGCTCGTCTCCGGGAGGGTCTGATCCATGAGCTACAAGTCGATACTCCAAGTATCTCAAAGTCCCACTAAGAAGTATCTCAAAGGACCACCTCGTCATAGGGGTCTCAACGCAATAGACGGCGCGTCAATCGGACGCCCGGTCTGTGAGTTATTAGCTTTTTCGTCCCAGGGGCCCGGTTGGTTTCGTGAGTGAACCAACTCGGCCGTATCTCAACTGTACCCCGAACTCCCATAGGGTATACTCATAGGGACCGTTACTCAACGTGATCACCAACGCCGCTGACGGTTCGTCAAACGGACGTCTGGTCTGAAAGATATCAGCTTTTCCGTTCCAGGGGCCCGATTGGATTTCGGTGCGATCCAACCCGGCCACTATCCATCTGCATCCAATTCTCGGGCGGAGGATGCCAAAAGTTCCGTATCGTCAACAGGAACTCAACGCAACAGACGGTGTGTCAATCGGACGCCCGATCTGAGAGTTATTGGTTTTTTCGTTCCAGGGGCCCGGTTGGTTTTTAAGGCAAAACCAACCCGACCGTACTCCACCTGCGTCCAAACCTCGGGCGGAGTATGCCAAAAAATCCGTCTCATCAAGAGGAATTCAACGAAACAGACGGCGCGTCAATCGGACGCCCGGTCTGTTAGTTATTGGCCTTTCCGTCTCACACCCACCCTTGGAAACTTCCCATTAGGTCACCCATCCTGATCACTACTCTAGGCCAAGCATGCTTAACTATGGAGTTTTAACCACGTAGGCTCCCGAAAAGGAAGGTGCACCTTGAGTATAGTATACCGAAACGACTGTCTCGATCCAAGGATCGCGTTGCCGCTGACGGCGAGTCGTTTGGAGGACCGTAGCCCAAGATACGGGCATTTGACCGAAATTGGTCCGAAACTGGGGGGTCTGGGCCCGGGCCGTCCCGGCCCGACCCCCCCCCCCCCCCCCCCTAGGTCGGCTGAACCGGGTCGACCTGCCCCGGGCGGCGACCCGGCCCGACTACCCGGCCCGACTACCCGGCCCGGCCGGAGGCGCGGTCCGGCGGGGCGGCGCGGGCCGGTGCGGCAGCGCGGTCCGGCGCGGCGGCACGGTCCGGTGCGACGGCGCGGACCGGCACGGCAGCGCGACCTGGGCGCCGTTCGGGTGCCGCGCGCGGGGGCAAATCCCCCCATTGAGAACCGCGGCCCCTTAATTGGGGCCGCTTTTGAGACCCGGCCGGGGGAAATTAATTTCCCCCGGTCTCCACTGTCCGGCTGGCCCGCACTGGCCGGCAGGTTTCGCCAGCAAGGACCAGTGACGGCCGGTCCTTCCTTGGCCGACACCGGCGGCCCGGTGCCGGCCGCCGGTCATCTTGCTCCGCCGCGGCCCGGAACCGGCTGCGGCCTATGCCGTCCGGCGCGATGCGACGACATCGCTTCCCTCCGCCGCGGCCCCGCTCCGGCCGCGGCGCCTTTGACTTTCTTCAACGCGACGCGAAGGCGTCGCGTTCTTGGATTTCTTTCCACGGCGTGGCGCGACGGCGCCGCGCAATAATTTCCGTGCGATTCCCGCGTGGTGCGACGGCACCATGCCATCCCCTTCCATCCGCAAGGAAACAATTATGAACATAGGGGGGGTTCGGCCGTGTTGGTGCGGTCCGGGCCCCCCTCTCGTTAGACAATAACATTTAATCTTTTATCCTCGAAGTTCGACTTTCTAGAATCAAGAATGGAAAATAAATAAATAAAATATCAACAATCCCCTACCTCGGATTCAAGTGCGGAGCACGCCAATCAAGCCGCGGAAGACTAGCGTCGCGGAGGTCGGGCGTCGCGGAAATCGAACGTCGTTTCTGTTGACGTCGAGGTGCGTCCGAAGAGGTACATCGCTGGAGAAGCTTCGTAAGTTGATGGAGATAGTCCGAGGAGGAAAAGCCGTCTCCTTTCGTTGACACGGGAAGAAGATCGAAGAAGCGGCGTCGTCGATCTTCGGAAACACACCGACTACGAAGAAGAGAAGCGGCGTTCTTCGTCGGAGCTTAAGTGTTCTTCATGTTCTTCATCAAGGTTGAAGAAGATGGAGAGAGCTTCTCAAAATCTCTCAAGGTGGCAAAGGATACCAACCCAAAATAAAATAAGCTTAAGCCTTATTTTATTTACACAACTAAACATTTGAATTTCAAAAGATAAGAAACAAACCATTAATTCGTAGAATTAATTCAACGAAAGAAACAGCTCGTTTAATTTACGAAATAAACCGCCCAATTAAATGGTTTGTTAAGAATTTAAGAAAACGCGTCAGTTGACTTTCATAATGAAGGGTTTTCGCGGGTGCGTTACTTAGCGGAAAGAAACGGCGGGGCTCGTGCGGGCCCCACCTCACAAATATCCTACCAAGAGGGTAGGATATTTCTGGATAGTACCCTATCCGGCTCAACTCAGTTTAAGCCACTTTTAAGTGGCTTCAAGTGGCTTCCAAGTGGCTTAAGTGAAATAAAATAAAGTTGTCATAAAATTATTTTATTTCTTAACTTTAAGCCCAAAAATTAAAAACCACACCCGGGAAAACGCAACTCCGGAAGAGGCGTTTCTAAGCGAATATCGGCGCTGCGATTTCATCGGTGCCCTCAGAATTCGATTCCGGGAACCGGTTCAAAAGTTAGAAAAACCCGCTCGTCCGTTCACTGAACATACCCGAGCCAAACTTCGGAAAATGATTCCAGGCACACCGGGCCTCAGAATCAGGTGCCGTCAGAAATTGCGTTCTTGTAAAATTCCAAAGAAAATTAATAAAAAAAATTCCTTGGAATTTACGGGTCTTTACATTACTCCCACCACAGGGCTTTACGTCCCTGTAAAGCTTCACCACAAACTTAGGGATACAAAGGCGGTACTAAGCACGCATCTGAGCCTTCCGCTCCCATGTGCTCACCTGGAGGTTCCATACTGCCAAAGAAAGCACACCCGAGGAATCAATCATCCTCGTAGGATCTGCTCCTGTTGATCCTCGATCCCCACTGGAACCTCCGCGAAAAACACCTCATCGCCATCGTCCATCTCCTCATGGTCGATGATATGCGAAGGGTCGAGCACGTATCTCCTCAGTTGAGATACGTGGAAGTCGTCATGCACCTGGTGTAACTACGGTGAATGGGTCAAGCGGTAAACCACCCCGCCTACCCAGCTGAGGACCTAAGAATGTTCGCTGAACCTCAGAGGTAACTTGCCGCCTTGGCCACATCTCCGTAAACCTCGTCGAGGTGAGACCCGTAAGAAGATGTGGTCGTCATCCTCAAACTCCAGAAGTCTCCAATTCCTGCTAGAACTGAAACTCAAAACAACTACTGCCATGAGGGTATGGTTGACCGACTCAATAGTGATCGGTCACACCCTACTGTGAAAGAGTTTATCCCGTGCTACCTGGGGTTTCCTTTCCGCCGACCAAGGAAAACCCATCCCGACGTTTGCCTAAAACCATCAATTTGAGTATGAATAGTTATTGCCCATTCCATACTCAAACTAACTTCGTAAGGCCTCGACGCTGCCACCAAGAGATTCCAACCAGAACTCTCGCCTCGAGGGTCTGACCACACCGTCGGCGTAAGTGTGATTATCGAGTCTCCTCCCAAGGTATCTCCAGACGTGAGGGTCAAGTCCATGGATTACCAGAAACTCTAGGTCTGGAACAAGATTTGTGAAAGCGAGGAATGATTCATATTGACGTCTGTTACTACAGCAGCTAGTAGTGGACACAGACTATCCCTTGAATCATTTCTAGAGCCATTGGGTCACACTCCTTGACCGCATGTAGCCGCATTCTTCCACCGCCCTCCAGCTCCCTGAGCCTGGCGGGAATAACTAAGGCGGGTGGTTGTACCATGTTAGGATGTACACCACCTCATGCTGCTCTCCTAGCTCTGCCTCCACGTATGCTACTTTGTAGACTCATCTCTCCTTTAAGCTTCCTCTTCTTGAAACATTTAACACGCCCGAGTCTCTAAGACTGGCACTGGTTTCCTGTTTCTTACTGCACTGTGCAGTCTTCATCTGCTCCTGGATGAACTGCACCTCATTTGCATACGATCTGGAAGAGCTGCTAAAATTTCTCCCTTGCCGAAAAGAGAAACCTGGTCTCATCCCCTCTCTGGATGAACCACGCCCATTGCCTAATACTGTCAATCCTGACATGAAGGATGCATTCATGCCATGGATGACGCCGTAAGGCCTCGACGTAACTACTGAGAGATCCAACTGTCACTCTCACCTCCAAAGGTCGAGTCACACTATCGGCATCAGTGTGGGGTCACAGGGTCTCCTCCAGTAGGAATCTCGAAAGTGAGGGTCAAGTCAACAGTCTTAACCAGGACCACTTAGTAACATCACAAAAGAGGACAGGAAAGCAAACATCACAAGATAAGTGTCTTTATTTTATTTCAGCTCATGGTACAAAGACACAAAAACAACATCAACATGGAACTAGAAGTACAAGAGACGTATCCACTAGTTCCGCTCCTGTCCACCTGCTCTAGGAGCTCTACTGCCTTGTCCACTGCTCAGCTGTTTCTCAAGCACTCGTCGCTGCCTCTACCTTGGTGGATCCTCCCAAGCCTGTGGATCAACTATATGAGGAGTCGGACAGTCATGAGCCAGGTGACCCTTTCCGCCGCACGAGTAACACAGTCTGCTTCTGGCACGCCTGGCTCTGACCCCACCCCGGGTGCCCCGCACCACCGGTCCTAAAACCCGAGATCGCCCAACTGCTGGTCTAGTCCTCCTGGACCTCTGTATCATCTATCTACTGCCCACAGATGACTCGGCTACTGATCGAAAAACATGCGGCAAAGGCAGAAGCTCCTGAACACACTCGGGTTGTAGAGCTACTGGCACAAAATCCACCCTGAAAAAGGTCTCGAAGTCTTCCCATGTGAAGGTCGTCCCATCGCAAAACTGGAACAAGTGGCTCCACCACCTTCCTGCTGCTGCCTGAAGAAGGCTAGGAAAAAAGGTCACCATGAAGTCTGATGGCGTCCCCACTAGCCTGAAGACTCCCACCACAGCCTCCAACCAATCCTTAGCCGCCTGTGGGTCCGTCTCTCCCCCGAACCTGGGTGGCCTCTGGCGCTGGAACTCATACAGTGCGCTCAAGCGACATGCACTCTCTACTGCTGGGGCTGGTGGCATCGGTGGCCAAACATATGGTAGTACCACTGGTGCCTCAACTGCAAGAGGGCCTTGTACCGAAGCCTCGTCACTCGACAGGCTGTCAGAACGCACATCCCTCTGGGCTCTAGCTGGTCGTCTGAGAAAAGGCATCCTAAAAGCAACAACGTAACACGGTCAAACGATTATACCTAGTGAGATGACCTGGTTTGAGCTGTTTTAAGAGGAACCCTTTGAAAACACACACGCAATCAGTGTTTTCGTGCACAAAGTCGGAAATCAGTTGTCAGGGTCCTGGTGTATGGATACGTCAGCCGCCCGCACCAACACTGGACTCCCTGAACTGAAAATCACACTCGGTACTCTCAACATTATTGCTTCACAGAAGAAACATCAGAGTTATAAGTTCTGCGGTAGAACCGAACTCCTCTGATACCAATTTGTCACGACCCGTCCTCGGGGCCCGTGCCGTGAATACCCCAAGCTTGCCTTCCATAGGCCAGGGGCTGGCGACTAGCACCAAAGGCGTAAAATCCCGATAACTGGGAAGGCATTGCCTTTATGAAAGAAAACAAGCACCACAGAGTACAAGAGGAAACAAAACACTAAGTACAAAAGAAAATCTGAAAAGTAAATGGTCCAGAATACAAACCCAAAAGAAAGTACAACTACAACTGAAAAAAAAAGACAAACAGCTGGAAGAGGGAAGTAGCTCCTGGGTCCTCCTCCTCGGGTCCTACCTGAAGGGTAGGTACAGATAGCGCAGCTCCTGGTCGTCCACCACGGATCCTACCTGAAGGGTAGGTACAGATAGCCTCCTCCACGCTGCCGCTACGCCAACCTCCTCTGTGAGTCGTCTCGTCGCGTAGTCCACCTCCAGGTACTGACTCGTCGTGTAGTCCACCTCCGGGTACCGACTCATCGTGTAGTCCATCTCCGGGTACCGTCCAGTCCTCGAACACTCGGCCTCCGTCAGCACTGCCCATTGTCTGCAACCAACACAACGAGGTGCGGGCATAGCCCGTGCAGGGGTGAGTATAACGATACTCAGTAGGGACCCCGAGACCCTCAAGGTCTCACTAAACCAACAAGGATAACCACAAGAAGATCTCAACAGATAACCTCTACTTAGATATATGCCCATACACATACCTAAGTTATCAAGTAACCCATCTCAATCATGAGGAAACACAAGGATTGTGAAATCAACGGATAACCACTACCCAGGTATATGCCCATACATATACCTAAGTTATTAAGTGACCCATCTCAATCATGAGGTAAGCACAAAGGTCAAAAGTCTCAGCTCAAACTAGGATTTTCATTTATCGAAACCGTAACTGCTGAAGAGCTCCGTCTCTAGAGTGTACAATGGTCCTGTCACGACTCTGAGGTACTGCTCACAAACCTAAGACTACTGAGGTACTCCTCCTGTCGAGTACCGCAGGCCTGCCACCTCACACAGTAGTGCTTCCCGCCGGGGTCTGCCACTCAAACATAGTAGTTCTCCCCCCTCATAGCCTACAGAGGTACTCCTCCTGTAAAGTACCGCGGGACTGCCACCTCACATAGTAGTGCTCCTCCGCTGTGGGTCTGCCACCTCGCAAAGTAGTGCTCCCCACTGGGCTACGTAAGTCACTTCGAATCGAATCAGACAAGCAGTCTTCAGGTCTCTGCCGGCTACACGGTCTCCATACTCCGTACGCTCGTCTCCGAGAGGGTCCGCTCCACGAGCTACAAGTAGATACTCCAAGTATCTCAAAGTCCCATGAAGAATTATCTCAAAGGACCGCCTCGTCATAGGGGTCTCAACGCAACAGACGGCGCGTCAATCGGACGCCCGGTCTGTGAGTTATTAGTCTTTTCGTCCTAGGGGCCCGGTTGGTTTCGTGAGTGAACTAACCCGGCCGTATCTCAACTGTACCCCGAACTCCCATAGGGTATACTCATAGGGACCGTTACTCAACGTGATCACCAACGCCGCTGACGGTTCGTCAAACGGACGTCTGGTCTGAAGATATCAGCTTTTCCGTTCCAGGGGCCCGGTTGGATTTCGGTGCGATCCAACCCGGCCACTATCCATCTGCATCCAATTCTCGGGTGGAGGATGTCAAAAGTTCCGTATCGTCAACAGGAACTCAACGCAACAGACGGCGGGTCAATCGGACGCCCGGTCTGAGAGTTATTGGCTTTTTCGTTCCAGGGGCCCGGTTGGTTTTTAAGGAAAAACCAACCCGACCGTACTCCACCTGCGTCCAAACCTCGGGCGGAGTATGCCAAAAAATCCGTCTCATCAAGAGGAATTCAACGAAACAGACAGCGCGTCAATCGGACGCCTGGTCTGTTAGTTATTGGCCTTTCCGTCTCACACCCACCCTGGGAAACTTCCCAGGAGGTCACCCATCCTGATCACTACTCTAGGCCAAGCACGCTTAACTATGGAGTTTTAACCACATAGCCTCCCAAAAAAGAAGGTGCACCTTGAGTATAGTATACCGAAACGACCGTCTCGATCCAAGGATCGTGTTGCCGCTAACGGCGAGTCGTTTGGAGGCCCGTAGCCCAAGATACGGGCATTTGACCGAAAGTGGTCCGAAACTGGGGGGTCTGGGCCCGGGCCGACCTGGCCCGACCCCCCCCCCCCTGGGTCGGCCGAACCGGGTCGACATGCCCCGGGCGGCGACCTGGCCCGACGACCCGGCCCGGCCCGACGACCCGGCCCGGCTCGGAAAACCCGGCCCGGTCGACGGCGCGGGCTGGTGCGGCGGCGCGGCGTCGTGGACCGGCACGGCGGCGCGACCTGGGCGTCGTTCGGTTGCCGCACGCGGGGGCAAAGCCCCCCTTTGAGAACTGTGGCCCCTTAATTGGGGCCACTTTTGAGACCCGACCGGGGGAAATTAATTTCCCCCGGTCTCCACTATCCGGCCAGCCCGCACTAGCCGGCCGGTTTCGCCAGCAAGGACCGACGACGGCCGGTCCTTCCTTCGCCGACACCGGCGGCCCGGTGCCGGCCGCCGGTCATCTTGCTCCGCCGCGGCCCGGAACCGGCCGCGGCCTATGCCGTCCGGCGCGATGCGATGACATCGCTTCCCTCCACCGCGGCCCCGCTCCGGCCGCGGTGCCTTTGACTTTCTTCGACGCGACGCGACGGCGTCGCGTTCTTGGATTTCTTTCCACGGCGCGGCGCGACGGCGCCGCGCAATAATTGCCGTGCGATTCCCGCGTGGTGCGACGTCACCACGCCATCCCGTTCCATCCGCAAGGAAAGAATTATGAATATAGGAGGGGGGTTCGGCCGTGTTGGTGCGGTCCGGGCCCCCCTCTCGTTAGACAATAACATTTAATCCTTTTTCCTCGAAGTTCGACATTCTAGAATCAAGAATGGAAAATAAATAAATAAAATATCAACAATCCCCTACCTCGGATTCAAGTGCGGAGCACGCCAATCAAGCCGCGGAAGACTAGCGTCGCGGAGGTCGGGCGTCGCGGAAATCGAACGTCGTTTCCGTTGACGTCGAGGTGCGTCCGAAGAGGTACGTCGCTGGAGAAGCTTCATAAGCTAACGGAGATAGTCTGAGGAGGAAAAGGTGTCTCCTTTCGTTGACACGGGAATAAGATCGAAGAAGCGGCGTAGTCGATCTTCGGAAACACACCGACTACGAAGAAGAGAAGCGGCGTTCTTCGTCGGAGCTTAAGTGTTCTTCGTGTTCTTCGTCAAGGTTGAAGAAGATGGAGAGAGCTTCTCAAAATCTCTCAAGGTGGCAAAGGAGACCAACCCAAAATAAAATAAGCTTAAGCCTTATTTTATTTACACAATTAAACATTTGAATTTCAAAAGATAAGAAACGAACCATTAATTCGTAGAATTAATTCAACGAAAGAAACAACTCATTTAATTTACGAAATAAACCGCCCAATTAAATGGTCTGTTAAGAATTTAAGAAAACACGTCAGTTGACTTTCATAATGACGGGTTTTCGCTGGTGCGTTACTTAGCAGAAAGAAACGGCGGGGCTCGTGCGGGCCCCACCTCACAAATATCCTACCAAGAGGGTAGGATATTTCTGGATAGTACCCTATCCGGTTCAACTCAGTTTAAGCCGCTTTTAAGTGGCTTCAAGTGGCTTCCAAGTGGCTTAAGTGAAATAAAATAAAGTTGTTGTAAAATTATTTTATTTCTTAACTTTAATCTCAAAAATTAAACACCACACCCGAAAAAACGCAACTCCGGAAGAGGCGTTTCTAAGCGAATACCGGCGCTGCGATTTCATCGGTGGCCTCAGAATTCGATTTTGGGCACCGGTTCAAAAGTTAGAAAAACCCGCTCGTCCGTTCACTGAACGTACCCGAGCCAAACTTTGGAAAATGATTCCGGGCACACCGGGCCTCGGAATCAGGTGCCGTCAGAAACTGCGTTCTTGTAAAATTCCAAAAAAAATTAAGAAAAAAAATTCATTGGAATTTACGGGTCTTTATTTATATTTATAATTATAAATATATATATATATATATCTAAATAATTATAAAATTATAATAAATATATTTATTATACTTATAAAGTTATAAATATATAATTAAATAAATATATTTATAAATATATAAAAATATTTATAATTATAATTATTAATAAATATAGATATATTTAAATAATTATAAAATTATAATAATTACATTAATTATATATATCTATAAAATTATAAATATAATAAATATATTTGGTATAATTTTATAATTATTTATGTAATTATATATATATAATTATAACTCTAAATAAATATATATTTATTATAATTTTTAATTTCAAATAGATATATATATGTATATATATAGTTATAATTATAAAAAAATATTTATTTAAATAAATATAAAATTATAAAAAAAATATTTATTATTCTTATAATGTTATCTACATATATAATTAAATAAATATATTTATAAATATATAAAATAAATTTATAAATAAATACAGATATTTATAATTATAATTATAAATAAGAACATATATATTTAAATAATTATAGAATTATACTAAATATATTAATTATATATATTAATAAAATAATAAATATAACAAATTCTAATTTAATAATTATTTAGATATATATATATAATTATAATTATAACTATAAATAAATTTATATTTATAATAATTTTTTATTTATAAATAAATATATATATATTTAAATAGTTATAAAACTATAATAAATATATTTATTTTAATTATAATGTTATAAATATATATAATTAAATAAATATATTTTTAAATATATACAAATATTTATAAATAAAGAAAAATACTTCTGAATATAATTCTAAATAAATATGGATATCTTTAAATAATTATAAAATTATAATAAATATATTTATAAAATTATAAGTATAATAAAATTTGTTCTTATAATTTTATAATTATTTATATATATATTTATTTATAACAATAAATAAATATATTTATTTTTTATAATGGGGTTTGAGGAGAGAGATCACTATGCCGAGACCTAGAGTTCTTCGTTTCAGCATCAGTTTTTCTGGTTTGATGGTGGATATCTTCCTCAATCAAGGTCTATTCGACACCTACAAGCCTTGTATGGATGGCTCGTCCTTAAGGAAATATACTTGTGAATAGTTATCTGAGGGTGATGAGAGTGTTACTAACTATTTATTTTCATACTTTAAAGGGTTGTCTTCTTTCAACATTCATCCTAAATGTTCCATTTCTCATGTCAAGATGGGTGAGGTTGTGATGTCTGAGAGAATTGAATTTGGTAAGCACTCCATATTTTATCCACACATCTTACCTCATGTATCTATTCCATTGAAGATTGATGAGTTTGTCAATCGATTGGTGAAAAATTAGGATTTCTCTAACTGGTGATGTGTGTTGCTGGGTTAAATATTCTTTCACATTTTATTTCTCTCTAAATATTTTAAATCGCAAGCATGGGGACTTGGATCTGTCTCCCTAAAATCAGGATTTCTTCACCTCAAAAAATTTGACTAAAGATTTGACCCTCTAAATGAAGGTAATTCCTCTATACAGGTATGAGTTAGGGTTTATGGATTACATTGGATTCTATGGAATCCAAGATTCCTCCATAATGTTGCGATGTCACTTAGATTACCCATAACTATGGTTAAATAAACTGTAGATGCAAGGTGTGGGGATTTTTCTAGGTTTTTGGTAAAAATTGAATTGATTTCAACATATTTTGATCGAGTATTTTTATCTACTGATGGTAAAGAGTATGAATTAAAGATTTTCTATGAATCAATTCCTAATTTTTTTTCTAGAATGTAGTGTAATCGACCATGAACAAGACTTTTGCACGAGACTAATGGCATGTGAATTGTGGTCAGATCATGGGCATGATTAAAATCTATGTGTGAAGAAAGGTATGAGGTCATCTCAACACAATTTTGGCGAAGAATAATATGTAGGTTGATTTTTTGGTTTGTATATTTAGCATATTGTTTCTACTGAAGACAATATAATTTATCAACATACATCTGAGTAGAATAATCCATATAAAACTGTGGAGGCCACTGTTCTAGATAGTACCTCTGTGCAATAGGTGATTGAACTTAAGGTTTCTAATGAAATGGATGGAATTAATCATCATACACCTTAGAATAATATTGAAGATTAAGTGGTACATGAAGGTTTCAATCTAGAAAAAATGATTTGATTGTTCGGAACAATGAAGGCTTGTATTTTGGGAAGATGGGGAGTGTTGGATAGAATGTTCTTTCTAATGCACTGTATAATATGGATCTTCATGTGGAGATTGGTGTTGATCAATATGTACAGATTAAATACTCCAACAGTAAGATTTGGTCAAACATTTCAACTAATGAAAAAAATGAATGTGAGGATCTATTGAAAAATTCAATTCAAGATGTTCAAAAAGTCATTGAGAATATGGATACTACTGATTTTTCTACACCGGAATGTTTAGAAACGATTGAGGTACAGGAGGAACCTACTATCAAAGGAAGGGGTGATGGGATAATTCATGATAATTTGATATCAAGTAACAAGAAATGGAAATAGGAAATTGATAATGAAGGTTATTATTAGTTTCTAAGAAAAGTAGATTACATTCCAAGGCTATCAAAATATCTATGTAGGAAATATATCAATTAAATAATTTCATAGATGTGAATAGTTTTGAGATTATTCATTCCATTAATTATGGTTTAAATCACTTTTATAATGATATTTATGATTTTGAAAAGGGTGGGAAAGATACGTTGTTGCATTAGAAATCCTGGCGATGGGGTAGACTTTCCAAAGGTCACGGTTATGGAAAAGGTTGAGAAGAAGTAACGCAAGGATTTGGATGAGGAATGTATTCTAAGGAACCGAGAATTAATCTTACCTCGGAATATGAGAAACTTAGGGAGAAGTATATTATGCTTCTCAATCAAAAAAACACTCAATCAGAATGGGAAACTGCTGAGAAAGATAGAGGCTTTGATCATGATTCTGATCATGATTTTTGTGATCCTTGATTTCATGTTTTCCATTATGGATGTGGTATTTCCATTGTTTGAACCCATTCATATTCTCTTACATTTTCACTTTTAGTTTTCTAATAAATTTGTTAGGAATGGATTTATGCCTCGTTCCTGCACATGTTTATTATATTTATTATAATTTTTTAAATTATATATTTAAATAAATATATATTTACTATATATTTATTATATTTATAATCTAATAGATATATATTATTAATATATTAATTATATATATTTAAAAAATTATAAATATTAGAAATACAATTATTATAATTTTATAATTATTTAAATAAATATATATAAATTTGTAGTTATAAATATACATAAATATATATTTATAATTATTTATAATAATTATATTTATTATATATTTTTATTATAAATAAATATAAATATAGTAAATATATTTATTATAAATTTATAAATATAAATAAATATTTATTTATTTTTAATATTTATAATTTTATAAATATATATTTATATAATTATATTTATTATATAGATAAATATAAATAAATAAATAATTATTTAATTATAGTTATAATTATCAATAAATAAATATTTATTTATTATATATATATTTTTATAAATATATATAATAATATATATAAATTCTTAACATGATTGTTTTATCAGTGAATTTTTAGCGCTGAGAAAGATAAGAATTTATCAGCGCTAAAATAGCATTGATAAAGGCCTATCATTGTCAGGGCTAAATAATCCCTGATAAAAACATGTTTTATCAGTTGTTTCTATTTTAGTGCTAATAAAACATACCTTTATCTGTGCTTTTTTACTAGTGATGATAAAAGGTTTACCCAATTCAATAAATGAATCCTAAGAGTCATCTTTTTCTCTCACACAACTCAAGCTATCGTGGATGCTAACCTATACTTTTGCTGACCCCTTCTCTGCCACTGTTGGCCCCTCCTCCACTACTGCGAACCCCTCCTCTACTGGGAACCCCACCTCTGCTATGAACTCCACCTCCACCACTAATCCCCAACTCTGTCTTCAAACCCTAACTCAATCGTGAACCCCTCCTCTGCCGCGAACCAACCTCTGCCACGAACCCCCACATCCATCGTGAACCCCACCTCCACTACCTAACCCCACCTCTACTACCACCAATAATTTCATTTTCTGCCTCCTATCCCCTCCTCTACCAATATGAACCCCAACTCCACTGTTGAACCTCTCCACTACTACCGTAAACCCCACGTCCAACATCGCCGCCGCTGCCAACTGCTCCACTGCCATCAAAACCTACCACTATCACCAAACCCCCTCCAAGATAAGGTATCCCCCTCACTTTCTTTATCACAATCATTGTTTTTACCCCATTAATTTTTGTATGTTGATTTGGTGAATTAGTCATTTGGTCTCACATCAATCTTTATGCCATAATTATCTCAAGATCTCTGGTGATAGCTGATGTAACAGTCCAACCCTAACCCATCTAAACCTATTTTTCACTCCCATGTAATATTAGTGATCTTATATTGAAATTTTTTTATCACACTAATAATGATTAAAATTATCTATAGGTTCTATTTTATTATTTTTTTTAGAAATATTGAGTTACATCAAAATTTTAAACATAAGATTCAAAAGAGTATAATCTTATTACTTGAAAAAATAAGGAGGACAATCCAAACCTGTGATTTCTCATTTAGTATAAAATTGGAAATGTAAGTGCCTAATGCATTGAATTATATATCCCAAATATACTTTTATGGGATGATTTAGAATCCTTCCACACACTCAACAAATCATGTATCCTAGCCTCCTCTCATGGGTACACTTGGGCCTCCAATACTTGGAGTTTATATTTTTGAGCCCTACACACCACCACATGATACACTACTTGGGAAAGCTAATCTTTGGAATCCACCTATTAGGTCCTTAGATATGTGACCTCCCCATACCTCACCAAGAAAAGATCCTTCAGTTGAAAATCCTCCTCCTATTTATTGGAAATCTTATATTTAATCACCCAAATGAACTATATGCCATGGGATTTGAACTCAACCTTCAAAGATCAACTGATAATGCCACATCCACTCCCACTCAACCAAAAAATCATGGATCATGTTGTGAATAGAATGATAGTAAACTTAGTTAGTCCTTGGGATCACCAACCAATGATTTCAGCTTCCCATATGGTCGCCCATCTGATCAGGTGGAGTGCATGCGATGAGTCCCTAGATGTTCCACCAAATCATCCATAGTTCACCCAATTTTTCACAACTGTGTCTGAGATCATTTCATATTCATCCTTAGGGTTAAATTAATATTCTAAAAATTAATCAATAAATAGATAAGGAAGCTCATATGTGGGTCCCATATGACTTGTATTCATAGTAATGACTGGAATAATAACTAAAATAAAGAAAGAAGTAATAAGTCACTATAATTAATGACTGGGGATTTTAATTGATATACCATCAATGAGAGCACTAGGATCCTATGAGAAATTAATATAAATTTTATCTACACATAATGTCATTGATGAAACTGATCTATAATGTTGCCCATAGTTTTCTTCAGAGGCTATAATTGGTTCCTTGAGGATATTGTGACCCTTAGGTTTCTATTCCCTCAACACTTATTTTGAAATGGTGGTTGGATCCACCTCTAGATATGATTTTGATACCTATATTACTTGATCCTATAAATTCACATTGAAGTAGTGGCATGTAAGTCCTCTAGTGTAGGGGTATCCTCTAGTTTTGGTTCATCCGAACAGTGGACTATTATAATTCATTACCATTAATACCAACTATGATGATAAAATAAGGTTAATAAATAAGGAAAAATAATACCCTCCTCCAACACATTTTCAATATCATTAAAGTCCTCCAATGTGAAGTATTAGTCTTTGAGCATATTATTTTTCTATATCTGACCCATGTAAGTTTCTGTATCAGGTATAAAATTGAATTTTTAAGTGCAGGATATTGATTTGATGACCAGAGAACCCTTAGTGTTAGTCGGTAACTTGGAAGTCTCTATAGGATGATCTTCAACCTATTGCATTGGAACTACAATAGAATGGTAAAGAACATTAGTAAAAGTGCACTCAAGAATGTTAAAGGGAAAAGTATTTATACATATATGGTAAGTCACATTTAAAGTGAATCATTAAAACACCAATATTCTTTGGGTACTAAAAATCACCAGTAGTTGATGATTACCCCAGGTTCCAAGTAGATAGAATCTTCCCGAACAACTAGGAATGAAATAGTTTCATGGAATACTCTCCATAATTGTTATTTTATCGAACCCTATATTAAATATCTCCTAATAACATGATAAAGAGGTTTTTATATGTTTCATTAACTAATGATCCTTGTATTGTTGATAAAATGGAAGTTAGTGCAGCCCTGAGTACACCCATGACATCGACATGATTTTAGAATTACCATGTTTAGAAAGATATCTCATAATTACTTAGTACATGTGGTTTCCTTGCTCCCATAAAAAGTATTTTCTCACCTAATCTCACTCACTTGGGAGTATTTAACTCTTTTCCCCCTGTTTTAAGTCCTTGGGTAGCCCAACATCCCCATATCCTTCATTTAGATTCCTGTTTAGCATGGATGACACCTAGTTGATGAAGATTTCATCTAGGTCATGGGAGTAAACCATCACCTCTAAATCCTAAATATTTACATGGATTAACCATAAGAGATTATAAATTTGGACTTAACAAATCCAATCCCAAATATGTAGTCTCTTATTTATTAGTGTTAACCCTACTCCCACCTTCACATAAGAAGCATTTCCATCTCATCCCATGATTCCCAGGATTGGGGAAATGATTCTTCCATTGGTATCTCTCTGACTTTCCTTAATTTATTTCCCTAAACTATCCTCTAATTATCCTCAAAGGTTCTTGAGGTCTCACCTTGATGTCATAATCTCTTTCTAGGGTGAAACTTACCAATATTCTTTCAAGACTCTAAGGTGTCACTATGATGATTTTTGGATAATCTTAATTGATCATTAGTATTCACTACCTCAGTGGCCCATCACTTAGATTAGTGGGTTCCACAAGTAGAGACATATCCTTATTATTTATTCCCTTTGGTCTATTTAACCTTTTTATCCCAATGTTATTATTGGTTCATCATGGCCTATGGATACCTAGATGTATATCTCTGAGTACAGTCTCCAAGAAATCCATTTGAGGAATTTAATATTAGTATCATGGTCTCATCATCAATGTTATTAGTGGATATAATCCACTAGATATTTTGGATGATCATCAGATGGTTCTCATAGATAAATATTATGTAGACTCATGGAGTGATCTACTAGATGATGATGAACTAATACCTGAAGTTGAATATATCACATGGATTATAGATCACGACTTTTTCAATTCATGCTACTAAAACACTTCCCTTGAAGGCCACCAAATAGAAATTATTATCATAGGATCCTTTATTGTTATCATTATTAAGTGGTTTGAAGATGAATCCTTCATAGAACCCCATTAATATGGTATTCCCAATCTTTTCAATCTTAAGGGGTTGTATCCTAATAATTTTTAGCAGTATTGGGTGTAAATTTATGACTAGATGGCTGTTGGGATTCAGTAATTCATATCCCCTAAAATTCTTTATTACCTACCCATACATGAATTAATATGGCCAAAAATTTGTTTCGGTCTATCCCTCCATCTCACATGCCCCCAAAAAATTTTATAGCTACATAATCATTGGGATATTATAGTTTATGAAATGCACATTCACTAGTTGTTCCACCGTTATAGAGGTACCAAGACTAACCCCCATGTGAGAATACCTCACTAGTAGTATCCAACTAATAAGAAAACCATCCAATTTACATGTTAGACATAATTTCAGGGTCATATTATCATTCACATGAAAACCTCACTCCATGTACAAGACTTGATCTAGGATGATGAAGTTTGATGTTGCTAGTATCATGAGTTGAGTCTTTGGTATTGCTTTAGATTCCCCACCATCCTATCATTATGCATCTCGAGGAATATTTTGAACAATTTCATAAAAAAAATACCTTGGTGTAGGTAGTGAAACCTATTTTATTTCTACCTCTATTTCATCCACAACACTTTGGCTAGCATGAGAGGGTATATTCTTTATTTCCTCAAACATTGGATACCTATAAAAATCCATTATATATCTCACCAAATATTAATATTCAAATGCTATTTTAGAGGTCCCATAAGATGATCATGACCACTCTATGGTGTATATAAAATGAATTGGGGTCTATATAATACCTAATGAGGGGATATAGAATCAGTTCAAGGTGGAGGTTAATATAAAATTATAAAACGAAAATTGATTTATGGGGCAGAGTTTCACTCAATACCATGTTTCATGTAATGTTTCAGAGGAAGAGATATACATAGATCATCTGTAAGGTTTCATGATAAATGGAAAATAAGGTTCGGTTTTAGTCTCAAATGGAGTTTACGTGGGATTAAGTAGGCACTAAGATATTATAACTGGAATTTCAATTATTTCATGGTATAATTAATGTTCATGCAGTGAATGTAAATAATTTCTACTATATGAAGGTGTATTATGATGGTAGTTTTGTCATTATACTTCATTATATGGATGAATTTATCTTAGTTGGACTAATGATGGAAAGGCTAAAAGATTTGAAGATTTATTTTTAAAGAAGATCCCAACTAAAGGACCTTAGTTCTAGAAAGTGGATATTGGTAATAAATATTGAAAGAGACTTAAATTATATAACTTTTTTCTTGACTTAGTTGGAGTATATCCATAAGGGTTTGAAAATATTTAGAATGAGAAATTTAAAAACTATGAGAACTCCCATCACTGGAAATTTAAGAAATTCAAAGGAGGAGTCACCTAAAATAGATGACGAGTTAAAGTTAATAGAAAAGGTTCTATATGCATTAGTTATAGCTTGTATGATGTACATCATGGTGTGTTTAAGACCTGATATCATTTATGAGGTTTTTTTAGTTAAAATATTAATGGTAAATCTAGGGAAGGATCACTGAAAGGCCGTTGATTTTTTTGAAATCTTAATGGTTTAGTATAACTATAACACCATTTCATAATGGATGATCCATTAAAGGGGTTTTTGGATTTGAACATCAGATGATGTAAATACTCACTATATAGCACTACTGACCTAGAGGAATCAATGGTAATCATTGATTTGATGTTTTACAAAATATTCTTATTTTAATTAGATTTCAAATCAAGAGTTTGAGTGATTTTAAGGTGTTAAAAATGTTGTTAAATATTGTTTTATTTTTAAAGTTGTGAGTTAACCCTTTTGATATATATTTAAAACAAATTTTTTTATCCTTAGTTAATTTTTATATCAACATTTTGTGTATTTATTTTTTAAAATATTAATATTGTTAAATAAAATATGATGGATATGAATAAATATTGGTTGTATTCTAATCATTTGACATAAGATTATTATTATGGAGTGAAAGAGTTCACCATGTTTTCAAAATATCATGCATATTTCCCTTATAAAATCCTTTTTCTTTGTTTATGCTATTGTTATTCAAGACTAATTAGTCCAGTGGACTTTTAAGAACACTTGATCAGTCACAGAATAGATAGAAGTTATAAATTTTGGAGTAAACATGGGGAAAAAGTGAATGTAGCTAGTGGCTAGGATATCATAACATTTTATGGATAATCTCACATGATTAAAAGTGTGGATAATAAATAAGACTGTATCGAGGATGTGATTACAATTGTGAATGATGATAAAGATCGTATTGGGGAAATTATAAGGACAGTTGAAGATGAACTTTGTAATTTCCCAAAAAATTTTGAGAAATTAAATCGTTGTGAAAATATTCCATATACTGGTTGGACTAAATATACAACATTGTCAGCTGTAATGAAGTTGTATAATTTGAAAGTAGGAAATGGATGGAGTGAAACTAGTTTTATGGAACTACTTACTCTCTTGAATGACATGATCCTAGAGAATAATGAGCTTCGTAGCTGAACATATGATTCCAAATGAATTCTACATATGTTGGGTATGATCTATGAAAGAATACATGTCTACCCGAATGATTGTATACTATTTTTCAAGCACCAAAAATCACTTACATAATGCCCAAAGTGTGATGCTTATTGATACAAGAAATATTAATCCATTCCTAAGAAATTTTTATATTTATTTCCCATCATTAAAATGATTAGTCACCTAGATGGAAGTGAGGAGACTTTAGGGAAACTGACATGGAATGTAGATACAAGAAATAAATATGTGAAACTATTTCACCTAGAAGACTCTTCTCATTTGAATAAAATTGATCTTGAGTATTCTACTAGAAATGCTCAGTCAAAGGCAAGCCTCTAACCATTTATTAATAAAATAAAAGGCATAAAGCAGATACAACAAGTCCAAAACAACTACATATCATATAAATCATACTCATCACCACCCCCTTTAGCAATTTTGTCCTCTACATTACCTGTCTCCTAATCTGAGATTTCATAGTGTTTAAGAACCATGGCATATTTCCTTCTAAGATTCAGCTTCTCCAAGGCCAGGAATTCTTTCGAGGATTGCATATCCCAACTCTCCTTCCCAATATAAGATCTAGTAGACACTAGCCTTGGAAGATAAGAATGATCTTTCTTCGCTCTTCGCTATGGTGGGGCTATCCAAGTACCTTCATCCCCACACACCTTCATCATTTCGCCCTGAACAACATAATTGTAGGAAGGTTGTACCATGCCACTATCCTTTTCCTGGTCACTATCTGAGATGTCACCCCACTTTCCCAATATTTTCACCTCTTGATAACCATCCTTCAATCAAAAATCCTGCTGGGCATTATTGTCGACATCAACTATATCAAGGCATTATGGCTGATCCATCATGGTCAACACTCCTCCCCATTTGCATCATCCATTGGGTCAATCTCAATCTGTAAGAGGCCACCTTCCTACCTCGCATCAATCTCCTTGTCATGCAGTTCCTCCTCATTCTCATGTTGAAGGAAACTATTTCCAGTAGAGATCATGATCTCTACTCCTCCATCATCAACATCCAGCCCTTCTGGAACACAAGGCCCCAAAGCCCCCAAGACAGGAACAACTGAGTCCAAAATAGTATTAAACATAGGTTCAGACCACAAAGAGTTGCAAGCCATATCTTGAAATTTAAACTCATGGCCAATATGCCCCGCATCCTCAGCCACAACCTGTCCAGAGGTCACCAAAATAGCAGCATCATGGTTAAAATGACTACTGTGTAATGATTTAAGATCTAATTACTATAGCTTTATATTTCATTTTCCCATGAATATTTGTTATACATTAACCATGATCTGTTTCTTCTTCAAAGCTATATGCAGAAAAGTTAAAGACCCAGCGCAATTTTTGACTATGGAAAAACAAGTTGAGGTCATATTATGTGAATTAGAAATGTTCTTAATGCCAAAATTATTTTATATAATGGTTCATTTTATGGTTAACTTGGTGTGATAAATTCAACTATGTGCTCTTATATATTGTACATAGATATATCCCATCGAACAATGTATGAATATTTTGAATGGGTATGTCAATAATCAATGTCGGACAGAGGGTGCTTCTGTGGAGCGATATATTTTTAGGGATTTGTTGAATTTTGTACCAAATACCTATCATGTGTGGAAAGCATTGGTTTACCAAAATCTCATAACATTGGGTGGTTTGTGGGTGAAGGAATTTTTGGAAGAGATATTGTCACAATCAATATTAAAAATCAAGAGTAGTCCCACCTTTTTGTTTTGCATAACAGTTTTCAGTTTTCCCCATATGTTTACACCCACAAAGAAGTTATTAGGAATTTGTATCCATCAAGGTAGGAAAGATTAATATCAAGTACACATAATAAACAATTTATATGATGGTTTCAGAATTATAATTTTATGGTGTCATATGAAAAATTAGATTCAATCTCAAAATGACTTCAATGTCTAGATGGAGGACCAAATGTGTGTGTATTTTATTATAATGGCTATGTAATTAATGGTTATATGTTCTATACAAAGGAACATGATGGAGACAGTACCATGAAAAATAGTGGAGTTACACTTGTGGCTGAATCAATGCATGTTTCAGGTACTAAGGATAGAAATACAATTTATGTGAATATGTTATACTTTTTCATCATTAAATAAATATGGGAGTTGAATTACACAACATTATAAGTTTCTATTTTCAATTAAAGTGGGTTGATAACAGGAGTGATGTTAAAATAGATTAATTGGGATTCATGAAAGTTGATTTTAGTATGGAAGGCCAAAAAGATGAGACATTTATAATGGTATCATAGGTTTATTAAGTATTTTATATTCTAGATCCTACAAACTGAAAGTGTTCATTTGTTCTATCATTGACCAAAATCACCAAAGGTTCAGATGAAAATTCAACTGTGGATGACCCTTTCATTAGGACGTCACAATCATTTCACAGTGGTCCTAATGTAGATGATGTTTTGTATGTCAGAGGAGACTATAATGATGGGATTTGGATAATCGATAGAGGTGTTAAATGCCTTCATCCTTTTAAAAAATAGAGTTCAATAATCAAGTTATATTTTTATTGTAATATACATTGTGTTACCTCATGATAATATATTTTTTATACTGAATTTATGTAATATAAATTAAATGTTAAACCACTTATATAGACAATGAATTATTTACATGTTGGTGCCCCAAATCCTAAGTAAGAACATATCTCTCAACCTATTACTGCTCATAGTGCAAAGGAACAATGACATTCTACATGTACTAGTTCTCGCAATCCTAAGGAACAATAGGTTTCTCAAACTGTTACTACTCCCAGTGTAGAGGTAAAATGACCATCTACAAATTCTAATTATACCACTTAAGAGGAAAAACATATTGAAGATGTTGATTCTAATGAAATAGTATGTGACTAAGGACCAATGATGTATAAAAAAATAGGAGAGTTGTATTTTGATGGTGTTAGAAAAAATTATTAAAGTGAAAATCAAAGGCATAAAATATTAGGTCAGATGGAATACACATGGCCATCATGTTAACCCCAATAAGTTAATGTTTATTAGTTATATTAGAATAATCACTCGACAACACGTGAAGATTGACGTAGATTTGTGGCACTATGTTATGACCATTCTTAAGACCTTGATATGGGAAGAGATTACAATAACATTATGATATCATTTATTTATTTTACTAAAAAATAAAATAATGAAACATTGACTTAGTCTTCATTATCCCTTATAAATTGTATTTATAGTAGATGAATCCCACAATAAATATGTATTAATTATTACTGGAATGGTTCACATAGGCTTTCACACAATTCTAATGTGACATCATCTTATAGATTATTAAGGGAAAATAATCCTATACCCACCACTTATGTATACACACCTAATATCTTATGAATCATGGGATGCATTTACTTGTCGTCATTCGGATGTGTCTTTTTAAGTACATTGTGGCTAGTAATATCTTGTTTTATGATACATTTATTCATCACTTTGATTGACAATTTTTTATTTATGAAATGGTAACTATGTTTTGAAAATAACAAATGGGAAACAAAACCAACATACCCCTACCATAAAGCAAGGATGGAGTATGCTTCACTTGAAAAAAATTGGTAAGTATTTTAAATCTATAGTAATAATTTTATGTGACATGAAGCAACAACATAATTATATTACTCTATTTATATTCATATTGATGACTCCAAATACAATTCCACTTCCATCCCACACCATGTTCTATGGAAGGATGCATGTGTAAATAAATATGAGATACAAATATATGAAAACACACACAAAGTGTGGGAAACATGTGTAAGTGTGACATAATAAATTTTTTTCATGATTTAAATTGCTATTACATAACAATTATTAATTATTTTCCCATATTTTATATCTGAAATAGTCACAAGAATTGACAACAGATGTACCAGTTGAACACCTACTATCAGTGGCCTTGAAGTAGATAGAAAGGGATGGCTGCATTAGAGGTGTAGGTTTTGGGGTGACACCTAGAACATAATTCGATAAAAAAAGATGAGGATAAAAGTGAAGAAATGAAACAGATGAAATAAAGACTAGCTACCCTTGAATAAAAATTCCAATGGCATAGAGAGATGCTAGAAACTTTTATGTGGGTGAAGTAATGAGAAGAAATAACTCAAGAACAACCATTTCATGAAGATCCCACCCTTCCCCCACCAGCTTTGAGGCGATCCATTCACCTCAAAGAGCTTTCTTAGTCAATTTAATAAATATTATAATAAAATTTTCTATGAAATTTGAATCAGATAGGCACTGATACCTTTCTTGTACTGGTATTCTATAGGGTGAAAATGAATGCAATTTATATCTATCAACACCCACCCATCACCTTGTAATGAGGGCTATTTTTTTCAATATCCAAGATGACATTATACACAATATACTACTTCCAACATGTCATGTGAGAGTGGTGATTAGTGTAGTTTATGATTTGAATGATAATATAACTATTCCACTTGATGATGATTATATTCATATAGTTGAACGATCTGTTGGAAAATTCATCTCATACCCATCACATCTTGTAAAAAACATTTTGGCAATGAGGTATTCATTTACAATATATATTTTAAAGATAAACCTTTAACAATCAATGAAAAATGACCTGAAATGAGGAATTTTATTATAAATGGGAAAATAGAAGATGGTGAAATGAAAGACCGACTCAAAACCATCTAAAGAATCAACCAACTGATCAAAAATATATTCTGAAATCTTCTTTACCCCACCCATTCCATATCCCCATTTACTATCATTGAAGATTCATGTGGATATAAGGTCAATAAATGGTTGTAGTCATATAGTCAATTTTGAATAAAATATGTATAGACAGGAAGTTCAAGACTTCATTATTATTTATAATTTATATTAAATCCTTAACAATTATTGGCTAGGCACCTTAGATGTAAATGTATACATGAGGTATGTTTTTATGATTTTATTTTCAAAAATATGATATACTATGTTAATTATGACTAAATACATTTCATATTTTTTGGTAGGTGTATATATCAAAAATAATTGAAGGGATTTCACCATGAAAAAAATAGACTCAATAGTCCTCACACCACCTCTATATAAAAAGAAAAAATACATTCCAAAAAAATGATGAAATAGTGGTGGAACTGGTTAAATAATTTGAAAGAAAACATTTAGATGATAGACAATTATTAATACCAACAATGTAGGGATAAAAATATATAATTTATTTATATCAAATATATTTTAATTTCTCTTATTAATTATTCCTTTTTTGTTTTTAAGAAACATTGGATGCTCATTTTGGCCAATTTGGATACTCCAAATATTTAGTTCCTGGATTCAATGTATGGATACCCAACAAACCAACCACAAATGATGGAATTTTCCAATAATTAATACACTAAATCAAACATTTTATAACTAAAATTCATGTTATATAATTTATATTATGTTTTAATGGGATTTGTTTTATGATAGGGTGATGTATGATTATCATGAAAAATAAGGAATGAGACTAGGGGATAAGCACAAGGCTGATGACAAGTTTTTCAACTGGACAAGTATATAGGTATATGTAATAATATTTCACTATCCAAAAACATATCAAAACAAATTAATTATTTTTATCAATGTTTCTACTGTATCTGAAACAAAAAAATGAAAAAGATTATGGTTATTATGTTTGTAAATTTATGATAGAGATCATATTCAATCAACAAACTAACATCCCCAAAGAGGTATTTTCAAAGTTAATTAATATTTCATTTAAAATATTTTTTATTCCATTGTGTATTTATATTTTTTTAGTACTGCCTTGATTTTAAAAAAGACTCATATTCAAAAGATGATATATATTTTCTTAGAAATGAATGGGAATCATACCTAATAGAATAATGTACACAAATAGCATGAAGATTTGACTTCAATAGAAGTAGTGGATTGTTTCATATTATTGTTTAAATTAATTATTTTTTGTATTAATCACATAATAATTGTTTTATTATATAGGGGTATTCCTTTGTTTGAATTGGGATGGTTTGTTTGAAGCTTCTCATGCTTGTTAGATATTGGACTTAGAAGCTGCATCTAAGATAATGACAATAAAGAAATGGTCCAAGAATGTATACAACCATCATGAAAAGGTTAATTCATAATACTTATTTAATTTTTATTTCATCATTTTATCCACTATTTGTAAGTTAATTTCATTATCATTTTTATCTAACACTTAGTTTTTTTCACAGATCTTTATGCTTTCCATTTCTTCACTTTATCGAGCAGCCAGCACTACATAGAGTCGATATTATTTAGCAGAAAAACCTCTTGTTGAAAATCAGAAGGGTGGAGGAAGCGCATAGGATCATTTTAGTAAATTATCATGATATAATTGACACATGATCTTCCTCCACTCTTCTATATTTTAATAATGAGAATTTATTTTAGCTAATAACATCAAGTCAATATGTAGTGTCGATAGTTCGACAAAAAAGAACTTGTGAAATACTGAAAAACGAAAAAACACATTCAGATTGTTTTTCTTATTTTATGAAAAAATCCATAAGTCATTTTTTGATGTTTAAGAATCAAGAAAACCTCAATATGATGCATGGTGTGGCCATTATAACTCAAAGTGTCTCTATTTATTTAAAATTGACATTAATTTTAGTAAAAAGAACAAGTGACATACTAAAAACTAAAAAAACACATTCATATTGTTTTGGTAATTTATTAAAACATTCCATGAATCATTTTTTATGTGTAGAATTCATCTACACCTCAATAATTTGCACGGTGTGACTACTATTACTCCAATTGTGTTTTTTATTTAAAATTGACATTAATTTAACTAATAAAGAACAAGTGAAATATTTAAAACCAAGAAAAAACATTTGGATTATTTTGATACTTTAGTAAAATGACCCATGATTTATTTTTGATGTTTATAAATCATCTACACGTCAATTTTATTCAGGTTGTGACCGATATAACTAAAAGTGTTCGTTATCAGTTTAAAAATGACATTTTAGTTCAAAACATGCAACTCATTTAAAACTATGAAATCGCGATCTGATTGTCATTATAATTTTGGAAAATTATTCATAAGTCATTTTGATGCGTATGAAGTAGTCTCACATCAAACCGATTAACTATGTGGAAGGTATGACTCAAAATGCATGTTTTTAGTTTGAAATGGCATTTTTGTAAAAAAAACACAACTGGTAAACTAAAAACTATGAAAATAAATTTGGATTGTTTTGATACTATAATAAAATGATCTATAAGTTATTTCTGACATGTAGGAATCAACCACACCTCAATATGATGTACGGTGTGTCTAGTATAACTCAAAGTGTCTCTTTTTATTTAAAATTGACATTAATTTTAGTAAAAAGAACAAGTGACATAATGAAAATTGAGATTTTTTTATTATTTTGATAATATAGGAAAAATATCCATGAGTAATTTTTGATGTGTACAATTCAACCAAACCTCAATCTGACACATGGTGTGACCATTGACTCCAAGTGTGTATTTTTTATTTAAAATTGACATTAATTCAAGTAAAAAAGAACAACTAATAGTTTGAAAATCGAGAAAAAACATTTGGATTGTTTTGATACTTTATGAAAATGATCCCTGATTCATTTTTTATGTGCAGGAATCAACCACACCTCAATATGACACACAGTCTGACCGATATGACTAAAACTATCGACTATTAGTTTAAAATTGTCATTTTAGTTCAAAACGTTTCACTCATTAAAACCCAAGAAAAAATGCTACAATTGTCTTGATAATTTAGGAAGGTGATTCATAAGTCATTTTTGATGTGTATGAAGAAGTATCACAATCAACAAATACATGATGCGACCAGTATGAATCAAAATGCTTGTTTTCAGTTGGAAATGGCATTTTATTAAAAAACAAAACTGACATATTAAAATATGAGAAAATGCATTTGGATTATTTTGATACTTTAGTACAATGATCCATAAATAATTTTTGAAAATTATGAATTATACTCACCTTAATCTGACACACAGTGTGACCGGTATAACTCCAAATGTGTCATTATTTAAAATTGTCATTAATTTTAGTAAAAGAAAAAGTGACATACTCAAAACTGAGAAAACACATTATTATTATTTTGATATTTTAGGAAAATGATTCATAACTCATTTTTGAATTATAGGAATCAACTACACCTCAATGTTATGGATGGTGTGTTCAGTATAACTCAAAGTGTCTCTTTTTATATAAAATTGACATTAATTTTAGTAAAAAGAGCAAGTAACACATTGAATAATGACTGAAACTTTTTTTTCCAAAGTAATCACTTTTTGGGATAGTGAGAACCGAAAAAGAAGTGTTAACCACAAGTGATCCGGCTTGGAGTCTTGCCCAAGTTGAGACGCATACAAAAGAGAAACCAAAGAACATCAAACATCAAAAAACCATAAACCATAAATGGGCCGGTCAGGAAACCCGTTCTAGGACCGACCCACCCAATAAACACACACACAACCCCTACTGTCATGTCTCCATGTGCTCATAGTAGTGTCGCCCGCCTTCGTTGATCCACCTCACCATGAACAAGAACGCCTCGACTGCCTGCAGTCTACGACCCCAATGAACCGTCATCCCACCATCGTCCATGGTAGGCAACCGTGATAGGAGAAAACGAACTAGGCCAAAAAACAAGACCAGATCCGCACCGAAAAAAAGATGGTAACAAAAAAACACTCAACCGCATCAGATGCTAGAAGATGTCTTCCCCCAAGATCGCAGATAGGGGAAGAGGACATTGTCAGTGCCAATATTTCTAGAGGATGCCACCTGCGACCACATACTGACCTGGGAGAAGATGAAGAACCTTCCAAAACCAAACCAGAAGAGCGCCAGAACTAGTATGCTGCAATCCCTATGAGACCTTCAATGGAGGAGCGATATTGAATACTGATAAAACACATTGTTTTGATAATTTAGGACAATGATCCATGAGTCATTTTTGACATGTAATAGTTAACCTCACCTTAATCCAAGACATGGTGTGACTACTATTACTCCAAGTGTGTCTTTTTATTTAAAATTGACATTAATTTAAGTAAAAAAGAACAAGTGACATACTGAAAACTAAGAAAACTCATTTGGATTATTTTGATACTTTAGGAAAATGATCCATGATTCACTACAGGAAAAGCGCCGCATAACGGCAGTTTTTTTGGATATGGAGGCAGTTTAAACCGCCGCTATATGCTTCTATGGTAGTTTCCAAAAACCACCACTAAATTTTGTGTTGGTATACATTATGTGGAGGTTTCTTCAATTTGGCAGTGGTTTCTGGTAACCGTCATAGATATTTCAATTCCCGATGGTTGTTCGTGGGTTTAGCGGCGGTTTTCCTGAACAAAATGTTTTTTTCACATTGGTTTAAACCATCGCGAAAAAAATACCTTTTTCTGGGAAAACCACCGCTAAAACCATGACCAACTGCCATGAAATGGTAATAGAAAATGAAAACTATCTTGTGGTGGTTTTAATCATCGATAAATTATTATATGTAGTGGCAGTTATAATGACTGTTAGTAGTAAGATACTAAATTATAGTGGCGGCTAAAACTGCCGCTAAAATTTATCAATTTACTTAGTGGTGGTTTAAATTTCCGCTAAAGGTAGATTTATAAAAAAATACAGCTTATTCTACAGCCCCAATTCCAGTGCCCTAAAAATGTGCCAATTTCACATGCACATACATCCTACATCCAAAAGAATAAAAAGAAACCAACATTTTAATAATAAAATGAACTTTCAAATCCACACATTTATTCAATTTGGAAACACATAATAGAGATAAAGAATTTGGTAGGGTGAATAAATATGATATTATAGGATACCACATTATGGTATAAATATTGCACTATAAGAGTTATAAAATAAGAAGCTCATTCCATGGAGGGAGTTACCATGCCATTTCAATTATAAATTCATAAGGGACATGTACTAATCAATCCATAACTCATACCATTTCTTCCTATAGTATATTTACTAATTTTTTGGGATCTTGATTCAAGGTGTGATATATGATGAGTTCCACCCTATAGAGAATGTGTGGGAGGACCAAGAGAAAGTTCCAACTCTTTTGTGGCCATTTCCATGTTTGGTGAATGGGACCAATGCAACAATCTATTAGTAAAGGACATCCCATTAAAGAAGCAGTTGAACTACTTCCTGAATGAGATAGATTAAAATTTATTAGGGTGGTAGAACACATTCCCTTGTGTATTCGAATGGGGAAGGAGAAAATGTACATAAATATTATATTTAATAGATATTGGATGTTGTAGGGCTGTAAAATAATGTCCAATTGTCCCATTTTCAAGCTTACGAGGTTAATTTCCATGTTGATCTATAGCTGGATTATTCCTGTGAGGGATACACACATGGGGGTGTGGTCAAGCACCATCATTAAGGTGGTGATGTTTCATACGGGGTAACCCATCAATCTAGATGTTCCTATATTGGAGGATTTGTAAAATATGCGATATTAGATCAACCAAGAGAATACTCTTCTCTGTGAATGAAGGCCCTTTCACTTCTTATATTTCTATGTAGCATCACGCATGGGGGGATATGATTGTTGAGACCATATCTCTCCACCCTGCACCAATTTCCATCCAATAATTCGGAACATCGCCTGAAGATTTCTGCTCATGTCGAACCATATGGATGTGCTTAAAATGGCCAGGTCAAGAGAACAAATCATGTTCCACCCATTCCCTCTCCCAAAAGGGATGGTGACTGATGATGTTATGGGGACCATCAAGAAATGGTCGTACCTCTTGGCCTTATGAGGTGGGGTAATAGTGTTGAGGGATGATTTCTAGATGAGATGTGATCCATACAATCCACATCAGTTTGAAAAGTTAGTTCAAGTGCATGTTGTGACTGACTCCAAATGTGTCTAGTGGTGTGTGTGAAAAATTCCAACCATCAATCCTGAGGATAATCTGGTACATATTCATGCATAAGGATGGGAAAAGGGAGACAAGATCTCCCACCACCATCTTCTATTTATATGCTTATCCATGAGTAAACATAGTGTAGGGAGAGCATGTTTATTAGGATAGATGATGAAGTGGCATAATACAAAGGCTGAGGAAGGAGTGACCCCACAATAACATGATCAAGGGAGAGCAGTAGGTGGCACTCATCAGGGAGGTGGAGTCATCCCAGTGGGTTATTATGTATCGGTTGTATAGGAAATTCATGAAACTGAACAAGTGGGAGTTGTAGGGAGATAAACATATAAAGGATAGACACTCTTGGGAATGTGATAGTATGATAAAGGAGATTCATATATGGTGGTCTATGAGTACATTTTTTAATGGTTGGGGGAAGTTGTTACGCCATGTGGATATCCTTAGCGATTTCATTTTCGCTGAATCCTAGGATTACGAGGTCATCCATAGAATGTTCACTAATCTTTGTGGTATATAAAAACAAATTAATATAGATGGGATGTATATCATCGGGCTATTCCATGCCAGGTTAGGCTTTCACATTCACCATGATGAGGCGGTGTGGTATGTAATGGAGCATGTGGATATGATCAATTCATGGGTAATTGAAATCCACCTTACTAGACATGTGAAAGTGCTTATGGCCATGAACACCCCTCCTAATATCTACTCGGTAAATATTTGGATCTTAAACATCAAAGATATAACTCTTCTTTTAGAATTTCTTCCTGACACCTTTTTTAGTTGTTCAGGAATCAGAAATAGATAAGGGAGAGGTTCTTGATGTGTTTGATATGGAGGCAGAGGGATAAAATTAAAGGTGTTATTATAGCCATTGATGACCAATTCCCTACCACCAGGAAACATAATACATTATTTTTTAAATTTTAAGGGTATCAGTGCTGACCTCTTAGTACTCTCCCAAAGATCAACATTAAGAGGGTTATGATCCGAGATGAACTTTGGAAGAGTAAACCTAGATATTTCAGTGGGGGAACTCATATAATATATTTAAAAGAAAAATCTATCAATTTTAATTGGATATCTTCCATTTATATTAAACCTTCCCTCTATAAATTTAGTTCTAGTAATAATAACTTCACTTAGGTTATATTGATCTAAGAAGAAAGAGAAATCATCTAGAATAGTTTGAGAAAAGTGTGGTCCAATATTTTCATCTAGTCTCAGGACAGTATTGAAGTCTCCAATAACTGTCTAGTTTTGATCCATATATGATTCATAAATATAAATATTCATTAATAAAACATTATGATCATAAATTTCCAGTGTCTTTGGAATACTGGGTTTATAATACATAAAAGGAAACATGAGAAATCAAGAAAATGTTAGGTCATGAAAATGTTAAGTGACAACTCTGTGCCACACATGATACATATACAAACTGACTATTACAATATTTGTCTAACATATCAATAATACCAATAATCACTATATGATAATGAACACAACTCATTACCCTCTCCACCTCCATCTCTACTTCCTACTACCACCTGTAATAAAATTATATTGAAAATTAAATATTGATGTATATTTATATTTAAACTTAAAACCAATAAATGTTTGAAAACTAAATGATTTTGAATTTTTGTGATTTAACTGCTCACCACCAGTTGATGCAATACATCTTGGGGAAGATCCTATCGTCTTCTGATATAAATCAATCACCAATTTCTGCAAAGCGGGTTTCTGAGTCCAATGTTCCTGAACTGTGTTTCATAAAGAAACAATCTATATATGATTATCTCAGGGTAAGGATTGAATAAATGTAGGAGTAGATGTAGCTATAATCACTGGTGTTCTACTAAATACCTCAGATGGTATGGGTCCCAAACCCATCCCACACACTTGACTAGGATACTCTTTCCCAAAAACTTTAGCAACTGGGTCATCCTAGGAGACTGAGTAGGATTGCGTAGGATTGGCATCCCATAGTTCTTTAATTTTTACCTATAAATAAAATATCAGTCATATTAGAAGCAATATATATATATTAACATAGTTACTACAGATAATAAGTTATTATAATGAAAAATGAGTTCATACCCCAACTTCTTTGACAAGTTCATTAACAAAACTTCCATCAGATTTTTTGTGAACATTCAACCCCACTTCTATTCGAGATGCTGGGTGTACTAAACTCTGTGATTTAATTAAACAAAGATAAATCAATAATTTAATATATTAAATAGATAATATTTTCTTATAATTATTTAAAATAATGAAAATATTACCAAAGCTAATTGGCTTCTAGAAAAAATCTTTGACCCTGCAGTGTGAGGAATGACTTTCTTAGCCCGACTTGATGTATTCTTCCTTGAAAGATCATGAAATAAATAAAATAAAATTTAATATTAATGTATTTAATGTTATTTCATCTTAATATACATTTATAAATATAAAATGAGATTAATATAATAATATATATTTAAATACCATTTGCTTCTCATCATGATGTTTGTCAACCAAAAACATTCCATTGCTCTTTGGGTACCCCATTGGGTAGCTTTTCATACATATATTAGGAGTTAAATGAAGTATCTTTGACATCACTCCATAATATACATTTAAATTCTTTACATTTCTCACCCATATTTTTCAATGTCCACTTTTGTGCTAGCACATCAGCAACCGTAAAGTGGAAAAACATCTATACATAGAAATTAATTTTGAAAATATTATAATTTAATAACATAATGACAATCAATTATACCATAATGTATTAAAATTACCTTTATTTGGAAATCAAAAACTTCATTTTTCCAAGTTGAAGGCATATGCCTCCAATCATCATATGTAATTGGAAGGGAAACTGGCTCCGTAGCAAGATGTCCAAGAATCTGGCCAAGTAATCCTATGAAATTATCCGTAGGGACCCCATATGAATCAAAATGGGACAATGATATTCTCTCTAGTTAGATTCCATACATCTGAACTTTTTATATTTTTCTCTATAGTTTCATTGTTTCTATCTTTAATGAAAAAACAGTTAGTATAAAATAAGTGCAACAAATCAATTCATATTAAAATTTGTACATATGATAGTCACCTTCCAGTATCCCTGGGATGAACTAGAAGTAGAGTGCTTCTCCCTCACTATTGAGGCTTTTGTAGGGGGAGGTAATCACTGAGATGTTGAAGGGACACTCACAGAAGGTGTAAGAGATGGTGGAGGGGGAAACGGTGTAGAGGGGCAAGCCGATGGTGTCTCAGATGTCATAGGGAGGGAGATAGATGGATCATCATCTATCGGTGTGGTCGATGAAATATTATGATTCTTCCTCGTTGTCATTACTATCATTTAATAAAATAAAATTATGTTCATAATAGATATTTAAAAGAAATTATTCATAAAAAAATAAAAAATGATAACAAATGCACAGTACATACAAACAAAATATACATAACAATGAGAATGAATGAGTGAAAAAATGAAATAACTGGTTTCTAAATAAATGCATTACTATACATACAATCATTTTACCATTCAATCATGTCAGTTTCCTACACCATTACTTCATCCACTTCATCCATCATTTCTAGACTAATATTTTCCATATCATGATGGAAAAATAATTTCACTTCTTGTGGTTGATGAGATTCAATGTCAGAGGCCAAATCTTCTACTTCATCACCCATATCATACAAATCTCTTTGTTTTACATAAGAAATTACACTTCACCCTTCATCCACAACATCCTTAAAATAATATACCATTTTCTCTTGTGATTATAAGATATACAGATCCTGAATTTTGTGATCACCGACATCCATCAAGAGGGAGAAGTTCACAGAAGTACATTGCAAGGAATCCCTTTTAACACCTCTGATAATGTCGACCCAATTTCATTTGAATAAAACAACTGAAAAAATCCCATGGTAGTTTAATTCAATAATATCAGTTATATTTTCATAGTATTCCACTTTAACAAATGTAAATATACATCTATTCTCTATTTTCAAACCCTTTTTTTGATCGACTATACAAAATCTAAATCCATTCACATTGTAAACGTCGAACTTTATAACATGTTTTAGAGGACCTTGAGCAAGAAACATTAAATATTATAACAACTCTTCTTGAGTTTTAGTATTCATGATCTAAAAAAAAGAAAACATTATTTGATTTACAAAATAAATATGTCAACCTAATATCCGTATTTATTTTAATATTTAAGGTCATACACATCGTGCAAACCATTCTACAAGATCTTTATTAAAATATTTTGTTATGTCTTTCTCATTTCATTTTTGGTCTCTAATTTGTCTCCTTTCTTGTGTCTTCAAATCTTTAATAAATGGATTTTCAATTTCACTATTTAGCAGCACATATCTACATGCCTGTAATAATTTCATTTCTCTCAGTGTAAAATTTGCGGTCCTCCCAACTGATCAGCCAATAATAGGAAATATTTTTTATTTCACATGTATTTGAGATTCAGTTAATGTGTTGTAAACACATCCAAATCGATTAAATATTATCTCAATATCATCCATGTATCTAGAACAAATGGTAAGACACTCATCTTCCAAATAGCATTCAATAATAGAGCCTTCAGGTTGAGATTTATTTCTCACGTATGACTTTAAATACCCAAAATATCTTTGAAATAAAATAAAAAAACATAATTATGCATTTAATTAAGAGCCACAATTTGTTTACTTAAATAAAAAACATATAAATATAGTACCTTTCAATTGGATACATCCATCGATAATGTACATGCCATCCTAATTTAGCTTCCTCAACCAAATTCATAGTTAAATGCATCATGATGGAAAAAAATGACGGAGGAAAGATCATCTCTATTTCACAAAGTGTCAATAAAAACCTCTTAAGAAGGTTTTCAAGCTCAAATGGATGTAGATATTTCTCACATAGTTGTTTGAAAAATGTTCAGAGTTGGAGTACAAAACCAATAACTTTTTCAGGTAATAATGTACACAATTCCAGTGGTAGTAACTGTTATAACGAAATATGTGAATCTTGAATTTTCAATCCATGTAAACTACGATGATTTAAGTCAATGCACCTTGAGATGTTACTTGAATACCCATCAGATACCTTCAAATGCTTTAAAATTCTATGGAATGTATCTTTATCCCTATTTTTCATTGAAAATATTTCCAGAGCATACTTTTCATTATCATCTGACCAGAGATCACATTTTATGTTCATTACTTGTAACTATTTTAAATCATTGAGATAATCCTTCGACTTTTCATGCTCATTAAGAAATGTAAAGATCAAATTTTCACAATCATTATTCTCAATATGAATCACATCAAGATTATTCAGTAACAAATTAAATTCCCAATATAGAAGTTTGAAGAATATACTTCTTTTCTTCCATTGTTGTGTTCCTATTTCACTTGAAGATACACTTTGAACTTGTTTCCCACTATCATTCTAATGATGCACCTTCCCAAATTCTATTTCAAAATTTACAAGATGTGCCAATATTTCAGAACTGGTTAACAACTTTGGAGGTGGTCTATGTTCAATGAAACCATTGAATTTTGATCTATTCATCTGAAATCTATGAGATGCATCGAGAAATCATCTATGGCACAAGAAGCACTATTTTCTACTATGAGTTTTCCATTCGGGCTCAAAATCAAATTTAAAAACAGGATAAGCCAAACCTGTGTAAGTGTTCCAACCAGGTAAATTCCCAAGTCCCAAGAAGTTTCTAATGGTCCACATTTGAGCATTATGCATTTTGAACATTCTTTTAAAAGAAACATCATATGTCTTAATACCATTTCTCCATAACTCTTGTAATTCTTCAATTAAAGGCTGAAAGTATACATCAATATCATTTCCATATTTTTTTTTGAATAATAATCATAAAAATGATAAAAGACATTTTTTACATACAAATCCATGGAGGTATATTATAAGGGATCCAAACAATTGTCCAAATACTATAACTGGTACTCAAAGTACAAAATGGGTGCAATCCATCAGTAGCCAATTCCAATCAAGCATTCCTAAGATCAGCTAAGAAATATAGATGTAATCAATCAAATTTATTTCATGATTTTGAATCTCATGGATGTCGCATCAACCAATCATCATTATTATCTATAAAATGTAACTTCATGTGTTCGGTGGTTTTATATGACATGAATAATCTTTGTAATCGAGGATTTAAAGGAATGTAATGAAAAACCATTCCAGGTGTGTTACTTTTCTTCAATTTCATGGTAGTATATTGATTCATACTTGAAAAATCACCCATTGACACCCATCTTGAAGAAGAACATTTTTTACAATCCTATCTACTTGAATCATGTCACCAATAAAGCATACAATCATTGGGACACACTTGTATTTTTGTATAATTTAGAACAAGCCTGTTAACAACTTTTTTCATATCATAAAAATACTCAGGGAGGTTTTCTTCAAGAAATATATCATAAAACAATTCCAATATCATGGACATTGACTTATTTGTAATTCCATATAGGTATTTGATATGGTAAAACTTCATCATAAAATAAATTTTTGAATATTTCAAACATCCACTATACAACTCTTGATTTCCATCATCAACTAAACCGGGAAATTTATTTTCCTCAGTGATGTTTTCTCTTACATTAGTCTCCACAGAATCAAGAGGGGGATCCAATGATATGTTATAATCTTGATCTTGTTGTCCTATAATCTAAAAAACATCACTTTTCACGTTGTATTTTATAACACCCTCATCTGGTTCTTTTGAAATATTTTTATGTTGATGTTGGTATCTTTCAATGCTGAATGAATAATTTATAAGGTTCTTCATTGCATTTTCCATTGTCAACGAAGTTGGGAGATCTTTCTGTGGATTGAAATAAATGCTCAACTTTTCTATAACGTTTGATTCTCCATGCCATACCCAAAAAAATATTGAGTAGGGAATTTCTTCAATATTAAATGTTAATAAAATTCATCTCTCTTCAACCATCTTCTAAATTAACAATTAGGACGTGGACATCTTATTCTTCCTTCAGCGGATCGATTAGAAATTGAAAAATCTAAAAACTCCTCTAAACCCTTACCATAAGGAGGTGTGTTCCTTGGTAATGTGATCCATCTTTTATCCATGTATATCACAATGTTCCTACATAGTATTAAAAAAACTAAAACACATAAATATTACTAAATAGGGAAATAGATTCATATATAATAGTTGAAAAAAATTTAAATATGTTAAAGAAGGTTTTCATATATAAATACATATGGTAAATAATGAACCCACCCACTCTAAAACCAAAGAATGAAAATTAAAAAGATCCATAAAATAAGAGGAGAAAAAGGATCCCATTATAATAGTTTTTTGTATGTCATGCTATAGCAAAACAGATGGACAAACTGATGATGCCATAACTTTGATATCACTAAGGTAAGGGCTTGATAAATAAAATAATAATTGAATAGAAGTTAGTAATATGGAATAGAAACAAAATCCTACCTTAAACATGACTCACTACTTTAGAAAATACATGGGGAACCAAGATGTAGAACATACTGGGAATCATCAGGTGAAAGGATTAATGACTAGGGTATATGAATACAAGGATTATGAGTAAGGTATTTGTTTTTTTAGACTCAAAAGAAACATGAAATTTAATAGATAAAAGAAATCATGTATATTAAATTTCCCAAAATCGACCCCATAATAACACTGATAATTATTGTTGTAAATATACCTTTTAAATTTCCATTTATTTTTGTTTCAATTATAGAAAGTGGGATAACCTATGAAATCCACAGTTTTATGGAATTCAAATAAAATATTCAATCCACAAAACTTATCAATATACCATTAATGGTTAGATCATAAGTATATGATAAACATGAGCATGGAATAAATAACTTATTAAAAATGTCATAGATTCACGAGAGTTGATCACATGTCATGATAGAAGGACATGTAATCTCAAATGACCAAACATATACCATAGTGTAAGATTACAGAAACATAATATAATAAATATGATCCATTGATCATAACCTAATAATTAAAGAGTGCGATATAAAATTGTTACATAGAAATAATCACAGTAAATCATAACATAGTGGATCAGATATCACTACATGTTTCCCCTAATATAGTGGTGTATGCATTAACACTTGATTCTCATAACATAGTGGAGAAGACGTAATTACCTAATATCATGATATAAGTGAATATCATTTATTCAATACTCAAGAATCTAGATATAATTACTCACATTTACACAATTCATGGACAACATTTAGAAAGAATAAAAAATAAGTCACACATGAAACCTATCTAATTTCATTTTCAAAATCATCTTTCAACCCATATGCACCTCAAAACCATTTGAAATCATATTATGATCCATTAAAATGATTCATAAAACATAATTAAGAAGAACATAAAACATACTCAATTCATTTAATAATGTTAATTTATGGAATCACATACCACAATCTTGGAAACTTCCAGAATCTTGAGGAAAACCACAACCGCACTGCAAAGGAAACCTATAAATGAAATATCAAACCAAAACCATCAATATTGAAAATTAATAATGAAGACCATCTCCAACCCATTCCATTTTAGCATGAAAATGGTAAAATTTCATAGTGAATTTGCTCTAACTAGGTGTCATTTCTAGTGCTATTTTGAAGTGAAACCACATTAACACGCTATATTTGACGCACCCCTATTCATGCGCTATCAATTTTTCAAGATTTAGCGCAAAATATGGAGCCGGTTAGAGCTCCTTCTAATTTTTCTTCTATTTTAGAGTAATGGCTACAACAATTTAATGTTTTGCATTGGAAATTCTCTAATATTCAACCAAACCAATGCAAAATCATACCACAGCCGCACCACAAAGGTATATAGACCTGTGTAGAGCGGCAACAAAGGTACTAACAGACATATATGGGTGGCGAGGCATGGTGAGAGGCAGTGAGACGAGTAGAGGGATTCTGGGGGGGTCATGGGGGTCACTAGGGTCAGGGTCTCCTAGGGCTTCCAAGGGTTGCAGGGGTCATGATGGGTTCATAGTGTCTTTCCGGTCACCGGGGGTCGCGGGGGTCACCAGAGTCGCGAGGTATGTGGAGGTCGATAGGGTCGTACCTAGGGTTTCATGGGTTCATTGGGGTTGAGGGGTTGGGGGTGTTGGGAGTGTCGGGGGAGTAGAGGGGTGGGGGGGATAAGGGTCGCGACTTTAAAAGAAAACACATGTTTAGTGGGGTTTTTTAATAAAACACCGCTAAAAAACTGCCGCTAAAGAAGAATAATGTTGTAGTGATTCATTTTTGACATGTAGGAATCATCCACACCTCAATCTGATGCATGGTGTGACTGGTATGACTAAAATTTTTTGTTATCAGTTTAAAATTGACATTTTAGTTCATAAAGCATCACCCACTGAAAACAAAGAAAACACTCTCTATTTTCCTTGATAATTTTTGAAATTGAATCATAAGTCATTTTTGATGTGTATGAAGTAGTCTCAGGTCAAACTGATGCACAATGCAACCAATATGATTCAAAATTCATGTTTCTAGTTTGAAATGAAATTTTAGTAAAAAAACAGAACTACCATACTAAAAACTGAGAAAACACATTTATATTAATTTATGCTTTAGGAAAATGACCTATAAGTCATTTGTGATGTTTTGGAATCAACTGAACCACAATATTATGTATAGTTTGACTGATTTAACTCAAAGTCTCTTTTTTATTTAAAATTGACATTAATTTTAGTAAAAAGAATAAGTGACATTCTGAAAACTGAGAAAACACATTCGGGTTGTTTTGATAATTTAGGAAAATGGTCCATGATTCATTTGTGACATGTATGAGTCAACCGCACCTCAATCTGATGAATAATGTGACTTCCATGACTCCATGTGTTTATTTATATTTAAAATTGATATTAACTCAAGTAAAAAAAATAACAAGTTACATACTAAAATCCAAGAAAACTCATTCAGATTGTTATGATATTTTAGGAGAATGATTCATGAGTCGTTTCTGATGTGTAGGAATCGATTGAACCTCAATCTGACACATGGTGTGACCTGTATGACTAAAAGGTTATGTTGTCTCATTAAAATTAAATTTTAGTTCAAAATTTATCACTCACTGAAAACCATGAAAGTACACTCCAATTGTCTTGACAATTTCGGATAGTGATTCATAAGTTATTTGTAAGATGTATGAAGCAGTCTCATATGAATCCGATGAACGATGTGACTAGTATGACACAAAATGTGTTTCTAGTTTGGAATGACATTTTAGTAAAAAAACACAACTAGAATACTAAAAACTAATCATATGAATTATTATTATTTTTATACTTTAGGACAATGATACATTAGTAATTTGTGACAGGTAGAAATTAACTGCACCTCAATCTGACTCATGGAGTGACTGATATAACTCCAAATGTGTCATTATTTAAAATTGTGATTAATTTTAGTAAAATAACATGTGACACACTCAAAACATAGAAAAAACAATCAAATCATTTTTATATTTAGGAAAAATATCCATCACTCATTTGTGATGTGTTGGAATCAATACCACCTTAATACGATTCAAAGTGTGACTGGTATAACTCAAACTGTGTCTCTTTTATTAAAAATTGAAATTACATTAATGTATTCTTCCATATTAATGTTTAATTTATTTATTTATATTATTAATAGCATAATAATTGATTTTTTATATAGGTAGAATATGTTTCATGGGTTGATATTTTTTTTCAGAAACTGATACCATGGGTGAATATTTTTGATAGGGGATCACGTGCATAAAAATATGAACCATTAATGTTTCTAAATGTTTGATGGATAATTATAAATGTAATTATATACAAAATTGTTTGAAATGTATATAGAAGTGTTTTTTTCTATATACCATGGGTATAAATTTTTTTATTCATGATGCCAATTAAATTTACATATTATTGTTTTAAATTATAGATTTTTTATGGGTGTTTTGTTAAATTAATAGCACACTTACAACAAGTTAGGCCTTTATCAGTGCTATTTTGAGTACTGATAAAGCCCCCAATTTATTAGCACTATTTAAAGCACTGATAAAGGGGGCCTTTATCAGTGATAAATATAGTGCTGATAAAGGATAGCCTTTATTAGTTACAAAATAGCACTAATAAAGGGTGGCCTTTATCAGTGCTTTTTTTATCATAGATAAAGGACTCCCTTTATTTTCATTACGATTAATAGTGTGTTTCTAGAGATATTAGAATACTTTTTGTGTGCTATTAAAGAGCATATCTGTTGTAGTTTCTTGAGATTCACGGGGAGATTTGGCGGTGTTGGATCTTCATCAGTGATGGTCAGCTTCATTCGTAATCTACTTGATGAGGTATATTGGTGGTTTTAGGATTTTTTTACTAGAAGTTTTGAGTTATTGATTCCACAGGGCTCAACTTCAAGTCTCAAGTTTGGTAGAGGTGAAAGAAATATCGATGCAGGATTTGGAAAGGGTTTCAGATCCATGTGGAAAGGATCATACTTCCACATTTGGTATTCCAATAGTGGAATCATAGGCTATAGTTTTCTTTTTGGTGACATTTAGGCTTGATTTATATTTGGTTTAATAGGCACCAGCGGTTAGAAATGGTTCGATTTCTCTGGTGGCTAGACACTACTTGTGTGGTAAGGTGGAGCTCGATGAGATAGTGGTTGCAGTAAGGAGGGTAACCATGAGAGACCTCATGGTTGGCTAAGTACCTTTTCATGGAAATGTGGAGGAATGGAAAGGTAAAGTGTACACAGTATCGTGCCTCATAATTTTTTGACCTTGAGGAGGTGTAGGATTAGTATGGTGGATGCGATAGGTAGTCTTATCGCACTGTTAGGTAATTGACCATGACTTTCTTATGCCTGGTCGGTTGATTTGTGGTCAATAGACTGACTGCACACATACTTTTCCAATATAAAATTAAAATAAAATAAATCTATAAACTATTCATTAAAAAAATTATTTAATTATGAAAACTTCAAAAAAAATTGATAAAATAAAAGAGAATAAAAAATAAATTAAAGAAATAACATAAAAAATTAATTAATTACAAAAAAAATGTAATTAATGAGTTTGTTTATCAAAAAGAATAATTCACAGAAAATAAATTAATAATTTGAAAATAATTTTAATTAAAATAAATAAATAAATAGATGACATTAAAATTATAAAAATGTTATTTTGAAATAGACAAAAATAATAATTAATAAACATATTAAAATAAATAAGGACATGAAAAAAATTATTTAAACAATTAAAAGAGAATAAAATAATAATAAAAAAGATTAAAAAGCAATTGATAAATAATTTATTTATTTAACTAAAATTTTACAAAATAAGTAAAATCAAAAAATCAATTGATAATTTAACATAAAAGCACAATTTTGAAAATTAAAAAATAGATTATCAAAAATTATAATTAATTTAATAAAAAAACTAAATTTATAATGAAAAATTCATTTACAACATAAAGAATACATTAATTACTCAAAATATATGTGTAAAATTTTGTAAACATAAGCCACGTTAAGGAGATTTCTGGTGTCTTATGGTTACTAGAACCAAAATCTTGTGAGATACACAATTAATTTACTATTTTTCTAGGTAGTGGAATGATTGTATTTGATGTTTCACATAAGTATTGTATATAGTTAAATTGTTTATATATATATACCACTATTTATTTTTTTCATTGGAGATATTTATTTATTGCAGGTTGATATATGTTAAATCCTACCATATTGTGTAATAATCCTAATTAGTGTTAATCACATTCCCCTGGCCTTTTGGTAGTAGTATTGGGGTTGAACACTCAGTTTACCACCAACCCAGGTAGTGCCTCGGTGGGTCAGGTCATGTTAGAGTCGTATTAAAGTAGTCAAGTCTTAGGAAAAGAGTTTGAATCTAGTAGTTATGTGAGGGGTGGTTTAGGAATCTATGGAAATGTCATTAAGGGGGTCTTGAGTTTAGTTTTCATAGAAAAAATCGGCATAAGTGTTCCTACTAGCATATCCCTTCTTTAGGACTTTGATAATTTATAGGAAACTCAAATATCTAAGGCATCATTTCAGGGTACAGTCATATTTGTATGTGAATCACATATGGTTTAGTTATGATATTTTTGAAGATCCCACATAGTGTATGAGTTGTATTTATTGTCATTTATTGTTATTGGTTTTTCAATGTTTGTTAATGAAATAGAAATATTTCATTGATTTCAATATATTGAATAATTTATAAGGAAAGTATTTGTTGGAAGTGAAGTATCTAAGATATCCAAGATTGATATCAAAGTAAATATATCTTGTAGGAATGGATGATGAAGAAGGAACTCAAGTATTGTTATCTTAATCATGTTCTTTTAAAAACTTTGAGTTTATAACTCTAATAATTGTGGAACTAATCTTATGTTCAAAACAAATGTTTCACTATGTACATTTATTGGACTCATTTTCTACTATAATAGAGAAGGAAGATGATTTATCCAATGGTATTTCTTTATTGGGTGATTCTTATGGAAGATTTTAATGAAGAATACTGATAATATTATTTTCCATTATGAAGAATGAGTCCATATAATCTAAATATTATTTCATAAGGATTTATTTTAATACCATGAAATAATTTATAGAGGGTGAGTTTGAGTGGATTGACATTAAATTATATACTTTGAATAATTATCTATATCATTTTTTGTGGGTTTCATTAAAAAAACATGTCCAACCATAGTAACCCAAGGAGGGCCAACATATGCCACATACAAGAGCCTAGGAACAACCATGTGGGATCCAACCCATGTATGTGGTAGACATGGAGGAATAAGAGTAGTTTTCTTGCATAGAACCTGTTTATGTACGAGAAGGTGTGTTCATGGCGTGATAGAGCGCTCACAAAGGTGCCCGAGGGGGATAGCATAGGTGAGTCGCATCCCATACAATGTATGTGTGTGAAGATTGTATCTTGGTGCAGACCCTAATGATGAATCAAACAATCAGTAGGAAAAAAATAGGTTATTAAGAATCTATCAACTATACTAAAGTCCGATGTGGTATGTGGCATGTGGGTTATAGTTCCTCCACTAAAAACATATAAACATTTTAAAAGCCATCTGATCTAGTTAATCTAATCCATTAGATCTTTTGAGGGATCATCTTCAGCCACCTTTATCCATTGATTTTGACCTTCAGTTTTGATTGTCTGTTATAGTTGGACAAATATCAATAGTGTTTATCTCTCATAATTTTGAGAAATTGAGAACCAAAGGGATCACCATTCATGTATGATTCTATGTGTTTTCAACCTTATACTCAAATATTATGATAAATTATAAGGCGATATGAAGTTACAACATTCCAATTATTCAGGAACAAGATAAAACATAGGAGGATAATTGTATGAAAGCATACACGTGATAGAAGAGGGGCCACTTCCTGTAAAAAGTGACACAATTATTGTTATTGTTAAGAGATTATTAAAAATAAGAAAACCCACATGAATAATATTTTAAATACAAGATATAATGTGATCTTAAAATATTTTAATCGATATAGAATATATTTCAGGATGATGAGTCAGTAAATAATAATGGTTAAAGGCAATGGTACTGCCAATAAATATCTTATCATCTAAGTTGAGAGAGATTCTACTACTCATGGTATATCTAAGTTCTATTGTTTTCAGAAAACAAATTATTCTCCATGCTTTCTTTTATCTTAAGAAGTAGTGTTTTCTGAAAGCCTCCTAGGTTACATGAAGAGGGTATTTCTATGCTTATATATATCATTAATAATATTTATCTACTTTATTACAAAAATTAGAAGAACTGTCGGCGTTCATTTTGTGTTGCATGCACTCAAAGAGATTTGTAAAGAACTAGTTCCATGAAGAACTCTTTTTGTGAAAACAACTTATACCAAAATCTTGTGCTTGAGTTATTTACTCCCACTTTTTTTCATTTAGAAATAATAACTTGAGTTCTATGAATAATTTTAGGCATTCAAGAAGGTATTTTATGAATAAGAAACCAATAAACTTGAGTAAATTTATAGGCGGTTTGTAAGGAAGATTTATATTGTGTGTTTGTGTCCTCATGCAAAAAAGATAACGAGTTGGTAGGAATAATAAGTGAATATAAGAAGATAGTGTGTGAATATTCCATGTTTTCATGAAGTTAGTTGAACAAATAATCTTAGAAATATAATATCTAAACTGGTTTTTATGAAGATAACAATGAATGTATCAATGAAAGAGTATATCCAATTCATTTTCACAAAAAAATATACTAAAAATTTTTAAAAAATAATTTGATATAACAAAAAAATACATGAATATTACAAAAAAAATAATACAAATACATGAATGTTATAGGGTATGGAATTTCATGCACCATGCATTACATTCATTAAGTACATGTGATCTAATTATGTTGATAATTTAAGAAGATAATAGTTTGAGTTTTTTCAAGATCATTCCTTTATTAAATAATATTTAAAGTGTAGTGTGATAATGTTTCATGAATATTTTCTTCACTAATAATAAAAAAATAATAACTTATACTACACTCATAGTTGATATTGTATCTGAAAAAAATTGGGATTATTTTGAGATAAACATTCATTATTTCGATAATCATGAAAGAATTTTGTGATTCTAACAAAAGAAGAAGAAATGTTTGACCAAATACTAGAAAGGTCTTATATTATTATTTGTATTAGATGAATATGTACTGTGTATATCTGTTTTCACAAGAAGAAGAATAATAAGGTAGAGAAAATTTTAGTTTACTACAATAAAGAAGAATAGGAGTTTCTTGCATGTTGTTGTGAAAGTAACAAAGATAAGAAGAATTATTTTAGAGAACACAGAAGTGTTGTGACATATAATAGAAATTTTATCACATGGAAGAATTTATTAGTGTTACAAAGAACCTTAAAATATGGTGAATACTATCTTTAGAGGTTTTATAAAGAACTACTAAGAAGCTTAAAATTATACAAAGTCATTACTAGTTAGGGGAAGAATGATTATTTCCTTCCAGCCTCCTAAAGTGTAGGTACTCACACGTAGTCTAAAGATTTAGTTCTAGAAAAACCAATAGAAATAGTGTTTCATTATAGTATATAATTCATGTACTGGCCATCACCATACATGGTAAATACTAGATACTCTTATTGAGTAGTGAACCTTGTAAAAACATTTTATGCTATCCTTTTATACTTTTGTATACTTACACGTGATAATAAAAAGATAATAGGGGAATCAATATCCTAAAAAGTCAAAGGTAAAATGGATAAAAGTTATAATCAGTGAAAAATTTCCCAAAACTGATTCACCCCACTCTCAGTGTTGAGTATATCCCAAAGTGGTCCTCTCAATTTCATGTCCTTCCTATGTTAGTTCATCTATATATGATCTAATCCTTATGATATTGTGTACAAAGGAAAGGCCATGATGAGAATGTGCCTATATTTGGTCTTGTCGACACCTATTAGTGATGGATGAGGTATTTTTATAGAGATTTGATTAATAGATATCATTTCATTATAATTCAGGGAAACTCTAATCACTTTTAGGATTATTATATTTGGTAGAGTGGATGGTAGTTCCCACTAAGTTAGAAAAGACTCTCCATAGGATTGATTTTCTATAATAATTATTATGAAAGAGGCCTTATGGTTTTGGTAAGAGATATCGATCCTTAGATGATATGGGATTGGATGTAATATAAGACTCATATTTTAGTTTGGTTTATAATTTCACTAACAATATGATGATTCTTTCATTGATAACCCTACATTGCATTATGTTCTATTAGTGAATGATTTTTTTCTCAAACTCATAATAGGACCACTGTAATATGGTTGTATTTTGATCTCTTTTCCATGATACAGATTTCCTTGAGGATGTTAAACCCTCCATGGGGACACACAACTGTGATTGAGTATGTTTCGAGGCCTACAGACCATGTGAGGTGTTCATAGGATTTGTTTCAAGGTGGAAATATTCAATATTAGTGTTTTAGGTAGATACTTAGGAGGGAGAGGTTTTATAAGAGTGTTTGTGATTTTATATAACTTCACCTATGTTATATTACCCTGAGAATGAATTGGAAAATTGAGAACTCTTGGAAGGAGTGCACCTTGTCATTGAAATCGGTTTAGTGCTTCACCTAAATATGACAAGAGTGGTGTTGTGGATCTAGATTTATGATTGAGATATCATTGATATCGGATACCCCTGATAATAGGATTGGTTTACTATTAAAGAGTTTTCTAAAATAATATATGATGGTGTGAGGTTATTTGGAGATAGATGATACACTAATCATCTCCTATAATCCATCTTCAATTATTCTATTCAAGTTGAGGATTCTAACAGACAGAGTGATGAAAAAATGCATGTGATAGACGGTTATGATTAGGCATCAATGGGTGAAATTAATTGTACATTTTTCCCCTTTTCATGGGCCCTCTTACATTATTGTGTGTGTGATATCTATTCATTTAAAACCAAATACTATTTGTAGATTACATTGTAACTCATAGTTTAACCCTTTTCATCTAGAGAGTTTCCATTGATAGTGACAGTAGTTTTCTAATGCCTTCAGTGAAGTGAGTTTATCCTTGGTAGAGTAAGGTGGTTTTCAAGGGATTACTGAGTGACATAGAAGATATTCAATGGTTCATACCTTGATATTAATTGGTTAAGAATTTATAGTATCATGAGATAATAATTATTGAGTAAATGAGGCAATTTCCACCTTCAGTAGTGAGTGAGACCCCCCTCAGGTGTGGTAAGAAAAGCCCACCATCTGTAAATTAATGTTGGGTTTTCCATAAAATGGTAAGTGTGTCTATGTGTCTGATGTGTGTGGATAATAAATTAACATTATGTGAATGTGTAGGTATGAACTAATGTTTTTTAAGGGAAACTCATGGTTGAACCTTCATAAGATGCTGATGTGTGAATGTGAATGTAATCTAGAGGTGGTGTTCAAGTGCTATTGAGTGGGATAATGAGAACCTTTGTGGGGTAATAGATCATATGGAATAGATATTTACTGAATATAATTTGAGTTGGATCTTATCAAGTGATCATGTATCTCCCCAGTATAACCACAATATTTTCACCTATGTAGTGAAATCATTTAGTGTGATTTCTCAATTCTTGGAGTTTTTTTTACTTTGTGAATATGAAGTCATGTTGCTTTATGAGAATAGAGTAGAATGAAAATGGAGTGGTAGTTGACACTTATTATTAGAGGACCTTGTGTCTATATTATGGATAAGTTTCATGAGTATCTATTTTTTGGAGAAGTTTAATATTAATTAGATAGGTATGTTTTTCACACCTTTAATTGATGGTGGTGGGCCGATACTCTTCCCCTGTGGGAGAGATGTCCATGGTGGTAAATTAAACATAGTATTTTTATAGAACCAAATTATATTAAGATATGAACCCGAAGGGTGTTCCTAAAAGCAGGGGTCATGTTAACCACTTCTCAAGGGACATAGTGGTTTTTCTGTGGTGTTTATATTAGATGTTGTGATGAAAATCCTATGTGAGGATCACCCTGGTGGAACATGGACATAGATATTTTTTCTAGTATTCATTTGGGTATAATTACATCAGATATAAAAATTTTCTCTGTAGTGGAGGAGGAGGTTTCCTGATAAGGTTGTGGTCTTGATTACTTTAGTTTTGTGGGAGTTATCCTAGGTTATAATGTCTAAAGAACAATTTCATCTATATATGTAGGTACATATACTTCATATTGTGGTGAATTTGGACACCCTATTAGTTATGGTGAGATAGTATGTATTTTTAATAGTATATTGTGATCCTTTATGTTCACATCATAAGATTTAATAAAATAGTGATGAAAACACAACTGGGTTTTCCTTGATGGTGGGAACAAAACATTCTAGAGATCTTGGTGTGGATGGAGAATTCATGTGAATGTTTATGAAGAAGTTGGGAAATAAGTACCATTTTACACATACACCATGATCTAGTGACATTGGTGATTATGCCTTTCTACAAATAGATAACAGAGGAGATATAAAATGTATGGAGGACCATGTTTACTTATAACTCATCATGTTTTGATGAAAAATTTTATGAAGTGATTGGTGGTTTAGTGAAACATATATGAGTGATTCACCTATCATAACCATATTAATACTCTTTAAAGGCTTGGAGAAAAGTTCTCTAACCAGTGGTAACCTTGGAAATGAACAATACTGTGGAGGATTTCATTGTTTCATGGATTCACCTCAAGCATTATGGTAAGATAACCATTGGGTGAGAAAAGGTTTTGGGTGAATAGTCTATGAAATCCTCACATAGAGATGATACATGCTTCCAATAATGTCATACTTTGAGATGAAATGGATCTAATAACTTTAGGGATCAAAGAGGATTTTCCCTTCATGGGAAGTTGTTTACCAATTTGGTTTAGAGATCATGCATCTGAAGATAAATGAGGTGTGTGTAAAGGTGGGTTATTTTTTACATGGTATTTTTTTGATTTCCTTGTTAGCTACTCTATTTAATTTATTTTCATGTACAAAAATATTTAAAGGAAGAGATGATAGAGAAGCATAGATTTTTCTAGGCCTCAACATAACAAAATATTTAGATTTCAAATACCCAATACCTTCCTGGGTATATAATTGTAAATTTAACCTAACAGACGACTTTGGAAAAATTTTCAAAAGGTCTTATTGATCTTAGGTTGTGATGCTTTCCCAAAAATTGGTTTTGATGAATTTTCATGACTCTTTAATTTTAATGGAATTTTAACAATTATTAATAAAAAATATTTATCCCATGAGTAGATAGTTATATATTAGTGTCCTTTTTTACTGAATTAATATTTATAATAGTTTAAATAAAATTATTGAGGTTGGTTTTAGATCCATTTAAGAGTTTTATCATCACGAATTCTTGAAAATAATATATTAAAGTATTATATTATTTTAGTCCATGCACGCATGTTCAAGATAAATTTCTTATTCCCATTAAATGGAGAATATGATGGGTAATATAGCACTTATATTGAATCCTAAATGGTGGGTTTACCCTCAAAGTATTGTAATTTGGGTTCAATTAAGAAATTATCAGGACCATACCTTAGTTTTAAGTATTTTAATTAAATAGTAAAAACCCAAACACTTTCTATTTAAAACTAATTTACTATAATTCATGGGTTATACACTATAAACCCTAGAATTAGAAAGGAATAGTGAGGAGTTAAAGGGTAATTCAGAGATTCAACAAACCAAAGGATGTGATTCTTCATCATAAATCACCAAAAACACCCATCACGGATGTGATTTTCACTAATGAATGACCCGAACATGAGGTAGGGATCATTTTTTTAATCTTCTACATTCTTAGTATTTATTTTTAGTTAGATTAATTTTTTTTACTCCATTATTAAATCTTGATTCTAATTCAATGTATTTTTAGGATAGAATAACTTATCCATAAATTTTTTCTTGGTCTGTTTGACAAATGGTGGCTGATTGATGAAGAACGGGGATGGGATCCAACTTACCCGCGCTAACCCTTAGATCACGTGATTCTTTTGGAATGATTTAGATATATCTAACATGACCCTTGGTGAATCCCATTATGGATAAAGACACCCACCCTCTATGTGTTCTTGTGGATGGTGGTGAAGATAGTACATCATGACAGATCAAGGCCAGGAAGGACTCCAGGTGTTGAAATAGAAACCATATAAAATTGTGGCCTATAGCATTGATGGGGGGTGGTGTGAGGAGGTAGTAGTCCCATGTGGGGGTGTTGTGTGCTGTGGTGTGAGGAATATGCTAACCTAGATAGGGGTGGAATACAGTGTGATGATAGGTAGAGATACCACCAGGTGGGTAGGGTGATGTAGGATAACCATTCCACTGCATGGATCTATATGTAGGTAGTGATTGCACAGGTAGTCATGGTGTAAGGAGGTAGTGGTCATTCAACTACCATGGTGTGAACCCACTAATGGGATCATCCCATCAGTCTATCCAGGAGGTGTTCAATCCTGAACTCCTGGGACAACACAATATACAAGGTTATGTGGGATAAATTAATAGGTCTATCCACATATCCCAACCAAAACGGTATGGGTGGGTCAGCCTACAACATGCAAACAAGGACCGACCAACGGGCTATGTAAGCACATCGGGTCAGGTCCACCTAACCCAACCCTGGGATCATGTCGTAGAGCATGTGGGAACCACATACCCATGAAATTTCATGCATGTGGGGTGCTTGTGTATACCCTGACTCCCAACATGCCCAAAGGCCACCACATGGCTCAGTTTCTTTCTTGGGTGGAATTTTTCATGATTATTTCACTATGTGCTAGTTTTAAGAAAATTAAAAGCCTAACTTGATTTTTTCTACATGTATCATTATGGAATAGTTTATTAGGATATATGGGGATGTTTTCTATGTGATATTGTTAGATTTTGGTTTTAGATCTATAGAGTTGATGGTGGAGTTTGAGAAATGTGATCAGAGAATCCCTAGGGTAGGTAACCCCTTGGAAGTATATTTTTATGAGATAATAGAACCCCCACATCATGGATAGGGTAATTATCCACTCACATACTTGGGACATGGGGCATATATTTTAGTTTTCTATACACCCTACCCCTCCCTATCATTTAAGAGAAAACATGGGGCATGAGTGGGAACAATTATCCACCTCATCAGAAACTTACCCATTTACAGGACATGGGTCCCTCACTATATATCCATAGAGTTTATGTGGTTTTCTTGGTTTGGGTATATCAAGATCTCAGGGATTCATATTAGTACTCATGATTTTGGGTATTTTCATAGAAAGACTTCCTGTATGGTTTTCAAGATTGGTGGTCTGGTATTGGTGGATATTATGGTGTAGTAATACCTGGACTACCATATGAGATTTACCAAGGAATGAGTCCCCCTTACATGATTATGGCAGTGTTTTAGACGAAAGGCTAAGAATATCAGATACTTTGAGACTTGTGACTCCTTAGGCACCCTCTTGTTAACTTTGAGATACAATGTACAATTGATCTATCAATTTCAAACATTGTGGGATTTTCAGTAATCTTGGAATCTAGGGTTTCTCATGTGATACAACATCAAGGATTGGAGTTGAGATTATTGTATTTATTAGCATCCATTAAAATTATTATTGTAAATCATATCTATATTTTTTTTATTTTTTTTATTTATGGTTACTTTCTTATACCGAATTTCAAGCTAACTTATTTATTATATTTCCATTATGGTTTTAGTGTGTCCAAATGAGTATGTTTATAGTCACATAAACATGGGTTTTGTGCTTGCACATGTTTTGTATGATTGGATAGTTAATAGTTCAATGATGGTCATGGTGCATGTGGAGCTAGGCTAGCTTGTTAAAAGCTGGATCTAGGTGACTCGTGGCAACACATGATAGATCACGGTGGTCCACAATTGTGGAAATGACTATTGTAGGAAGAGATTTATCTTGGTGTACTCATGGATAGGAGGGTCTCTTTATTGTCTTATGGTTTTTATAACTATAGGATTTTTAGATTTATAGTTTCTTTGGTATTTTATTATATTTAGGTATACTTTTATTTAATGTCCCGTGCATATACTGTGTGTTGTTTAGTTGTTTCTATATTTACTACTGGTTATTTTATGCATTGTATATATGCATTTTTTGTATGATAACATGGGAGAAGGAATCTTATATTATGTGATATTCCAACCTGGTGTTGGTCACTAGCCCATGTTCTATTGGAGGCGGGCTTGGAGTGTCACATCTGGCTTACCACTAGCTAATGTGGGGCCTTGGTGGGTCTAGTCATGTCCTGACCCACAGTTTTAGGCTCACATTAGGCCCTATAACCTTAGAGATACCAATTTTAAGCCTATAAAATGCCCAAAAATTATATAAAAAATTCTGAGAAATATGTTTCAATGTCTATAATTAAATAAAAAATTTGATTTCTTTAGGATGTATCATTAATGATATTTTTTAAAAATATCCTCAAAATAAATTTTAGTGTGAGAAATAGATTCTAGTGGTGTTTCCCCTTGACCCCATAGAAGTTTTTATCTATGTCCCCACTCATTGAATAGATAATAAGTTCCTTGTCGAGGAATTGGTACCCTCAGACTCCTACTATATTGTGGTTGTTTGACGTTGAATTTTAAAATAAAATTTTTCGGTTAGTATTTATTCTTTACTATTAAATACACACACACACACACACATATATATATATATTGATTGTTAATGATTTGATATTGACTCATTTATGTTTGAGTGTTTATTTATTTAACCTATATATTGTATTTATGTGAATAAATACAACAATTAATTATTTAAATTTATTTTTTGATGATCTTCATATTTTTCGCTATGTCATAAAATTTATAAAGGTTTTTGTCCACATTAAAATGATAAAAATGTAATCTCACATCCTGACTCCCCCCCTCACCTATGTGTGAGTATGCATTGTAAATCTCAGAGGAGTTCATGATGATACAATTAAAGATAAGAGACAGTGTAAAACCAAGCAATAAAATGCATGAGAGTTTGACAGGAACTATAACTCAATCTGGTTCATTGATCAAGGAGTTCCCCAAAGGTCTTGGTAAATCCATCATCCACTCAATGGATCAACCATTAGAATACATATATAACCTATGCTTCAATTATTATAAGTACATATCTCATCCTAAAGAAATTATCAAATAATAAACATTTTATTATTTTAAGAAATTTTTTTAAAATATTAAAATTATAATTTGATAAAATTATAATTTTTGGATTTAGCATGTCAAAATTATCATAAGGTGAATTTTTGTAATTTTCTTAAAATATTTTTTTATGAACGTATATAATGTAATTTTTATCTAAATTTATTTTAATTGTATAAATTATAATTTATATATAAAAATAATGAATAATCATTCATAAATATATTTTTAATTGGTTATAAATGACGATAAGATCATTTAATGGTAAAAGAGATATTTTTTCAGAAAATTATTTTCTATATATAATGTATTTTAATAAATTATGTTTAGTGATACTAATAAATGATTTTGATGAAATGTATTAATAATATATTCAATAAAATTAATTAACATTCCTATAATGTTTACTATAAGAAATGTAATGAAAATAAATTCATTTTATGCTTAAAATACATTTTTATTAAAAATTACTTTTTTTGAATTTTGTGCTCTTATATTAAAATTAATTTTTTCTTACTGTAGAAATTGAATCATATAAAACTGATTAAATATTTTATATCAACAATTTAATACTTTTTAATTAGTTAAAATTCATTTTTGGTGATACAAATATGTCACCGTGGTAAAACTTTATCACCCTGGTAAAGTTTAAAATGGGTTTAAAGTGGATAAAACTAATGGATAAGGCCATAAATACAAAAAAAACTTATATTTAATTGATTAGATGAGATGATTTTGATACTACTCATATTATATTTTATGATGGTATATTTTGGTGCCAATTTACCTTGAAAATTACTATATTTTATTTTAATGTTATGAGTTTTTACAAAAATGTCACCCCTCTCACTTATAAGTGGAGCCATTCACCACCTCACTTTTCCAAATACCATGAGAACCTTATCTCAACTAAGAATGTAATAATTTCTCCAAAAATCTCCTTACTAGGTCCTAGATGGTCTTTTCTTCCCGGAATAAAATCTAAAAAGGCTTAAGGAGTAATCCAAAGGAGGATATCCAAGGAAGAGGTAATGGTATTAATTGAGTTCTTTTAAGTTTATTTCTTCTTCCACCTACTCAAAATCTATTATAACCATATTCATATAATAAATTCAGTGTCATGAAAATACTAAAATTCTATTATGTTTATGGAATACACATTATCTACATCCCTTCCATACCTTAGAAGAATTAAAATGTTGCTCATGTTACATTTGGACCGCCACCTCCATGAACAATGTATTTCATTTTTCTGCAATTCTTTACATGGTGTCAGGTCAGAAAGGTGATGGAAGATAATATATAGGGGGTGAATATAACTTTATTAAAATTATAAAAGTTATTCAAATTATGTGATAAATTAGTGGAATGTAAAATGATAAAGAGCAATAAGAATTTTTTTATTGGTTCAGTCTAATTGAATTAGTCCACTCATCAAACCCCAACTAATAGGGCACAACACCCATTATGAAAAAGAGATAGAATGTTAAATTGGCAGAGATCTAAGCCTAGATTTTATTAATAGGATTAATCCCAATCTAGTGCTTTGTGAGGAGTATCCCCAAACCTAAAAAAATATCCTTTTATGGGAGTATATAGAACTGAAGTTTTTCTATAAGGAGTATTCCCAACCTATTCATGTTACTTTCATGTTAGGTGAGAATAACCAAAGTAATAAATTTTATAGGTAGTATAACCTATTTAAAAAAATATTTAATTTATTCAGTCTAATTTACATAGTCTAATCTTTACACCTCAATTGATGGAGTATGGAACCCAGTATGAGAGAGAGATATACTTTTATAATTGGAGTAATATAAACCCATAATTTTACAATGGTATGAATCATAATATATTACTTTGTGAGGAGCAACCCCAAACTTAACAACATACTCTATTTTGGGAGTGGACAAAACCCAAGATTTTATACAAGGTAAAATCCAAACCTAAATGTACTAATTTTTGTTCAAGAAATCATAACCAAAGAAATAACTTTTATAGGTAGTATACCCTATGAGAATATATATTTAAGTGCAGACCTCTACCTAGAATGAAATTATAGAATAAAGATTACAACTTTATAGAATAAAGAGAATTGATGTTGATGAAATAGTTGATGTATGCCCTTTTTAATGATATATATAGTGAATGGGGATTCCATTAAAGTATATATCAACTCTTTAAGGTGTTATAAAGTCAAAAAAAATTGTTTCTCCCATGAGAGTTCATCACTAATGATGTAAACATTTGATCACAGGATCACATGATTTTCACCAACGAGCCTGTACCCGAGTGGTAAGGGCTCCTACTTGGCATCCAAGAGACCCGGGTTCAAAACCGGGTGGAGGCGAATTTCTGAGTTACTGTAGTAGTTACTGTAGCAGTCACTCTAGCAGTTACTATTCGGTACTGTAGCAGCTGGAACTATTCCTCCGATTTGGGCCTTCGGGCCACCGGTTTGGGCCTACGGGTATCCAGTGCCTTCGGGTCATCAAAGGCCTTCGGGCCATAGGTCCTTCAGGTCACGTAGACAATAGAGTAGCCTAGTTCACACAGAACATGCCACAGAAGAGGATCAGAGTAGCAGGAGTAGCAAGACACTAGATTCAGAGCTAATCGGATTGGAAGAATGAGAGGGTATGGTAGCCGCCATCGGGACCAGGCACCGTGTAGCTTTGTACAGGGCAATACTAGCCGATCAGCAATGCAAGGTAGGGAGCTAAGGCAATCAATGATGCAAGACGCTGGGGAGGGGCAGTTCTAGTGGGCTGGGCCTACGGGTCATGTATGGGCATGGTATGCCTCTGGGCCTTCAGGTCATGTATTGCGGGTCATGTCGAGCCTTGTGCCTTGGGCCTACGGGTCACGTGCGGGTTCCCCTTCAACCCTTAAAAGGGGGATTATCTATAATAAAATAAAAAGAAGGCCTTTGGCCCATTCGGAGGATCACATGATTTTCACTTTATATCACTCTATATCAAAGGTTTTTATTCTTTGTTTAATCACTATAAATCTTCCAAGCATATTCAAACCCCTTATAGAGAAAAGAATTTTTGTTACACACTCAACTAAACCATTAGAATAATTCAAAATAATAAAAATAGATTCAACCTAAAATTTCAAAGAAATAAAATAGATTCTAGTAATATCAATTAAACTCAAACTAAATTAAATACTTTCTTTGAATAATTTTAAATAATCCAAACATATAAAATAATTTTTTAAAACTAATTATATGAAAATCAGTCATATAATTGTTGGAATATCATAAAAAATTTGATTGTGAATAAAAAATTCAAAATATCTTCTCTATTAATTCATAAAAAATAAATACATATTTAACATAAAATTATTATATTAAAAACACTGTAAAAAATATTTAAAAATATTAATAAATATTTTAGAAATGATTTAAAAAATAATATATTTACTTAAAAATAATTTTAACATATGTATTATTTTTTATGAGCAGGGAGAATAAAAAAATATTTACAGCTTTCTTAAAACACTTAAAAACAATTTTCATAGACTACACAAGATTAAAAATTAATTATAAAACAAATAATACAATTAAAAAAATATAAATATATAGTAACTAAAATATTGGAAGAAAATTAAATACATAGCACAAAAACTATTTCTATAAAATAAATTTTTATTTAGGAACAATATCAAAAAATAATACTTCTAGTCCTAGATTTTTAAAACTGACATTCACACATTTTTTATAACTAGTGGTAGTAGTTTTTTATAACTAATGGTAGAAGGATTCTACTACCATTGAATAGTAAATTTCTACTTCTGTCGGTGAAGAAGATGTTATGCTACTGTTAGAACAAAGATCTTTCTATAATTGATATAAGGAAATCATAGTACTTACGTTGATGAAAATGCACTACCGTAGAGAGATTATTCATGTGTCTACTATTGCATGAGGCTGGTGAAGCTTCCATGTGATAGAAAATTTATCTATGATCATGGAGCCGAAGCAGTGCATGATTTAGATTAGGGAAGTGTGATCTATGGTGGAGCTGTTGTATCACTGTAGAGATAAATCTCAAGTAATGATGGTGTCACTGTATATATGAGTATAATATATATATATATATACGTTATATAATGATATAAATATAAAATATATTTATATATGTGAGAAAGAAGTATTAAAAAATGATAAAAAAATATTTAATATATTTAAAATAAATATATGTATTTATATATATATAAAAAATGTGATGTAAAAAATTAATTATATTTAAACAAATATGATAAAAAAAATAAACACATGATTTTATATGATTTAAAATATTTTTACAAAATATAACCATGATAAAAATATTAATATATATAATATATATAATCACTTTAAATATAATTCATATATATTAACATAAACACATGTTAATATAAATAATAAAATAAAATTTTGTACAAATTATCATGTGATAAATATATGTGATATAAAACATTAATACTAACAAGAATCATAAAAAATAGTTAAAACAACATGTGTGTAAAAATATTATAGAAAAAAAACACAACATTCTCCCTCTTTTTGTTTAATTAAAAAATGGAACATGCAAACAAAACATTTTCACTCATTTTTGTAAGTAAAAAAAAGATGAAAATTAAAATTTATTTAAATATATACTAACATGCTAAAAAATCATTCCCCTTTTTCATTGTAAATTGATAAAAATATTTAAAAAAAACTTAAATAATATGGAGATCAAGATAAAAACATAAACTCTCCCTAGGAACATTTCATGATAAAATTATTAAACACATGCTAAAAAAATAAAAAGATAAATCTCCCCCTAAGAAGAACAAAATATTATACATAAGAATATCACACCCTAAACATATGATTTTCTTCAAAAAATATCCACCTGAATAATTTTTTTTTAAATACTTATTATATTGAACAGTTCATACTCTATGAAATGAAACTTTATTTTTAGTGTATCCACCCCTTGATTAAACATTGAAGTACATGTGGAAGATTCCTATAAGAAAAATTAAACATATTTTTTTTTGTCCATGATATTTTGGGTCCAATTGGGTTAATAACATAATTTTTCAATGCCCATGAATATTTAAAACATTTATTAGAATATATATTAGAAGATAAATTTCTAGAGATAGAAAATTTAGTGATACCAAGAGATTGAGTGAATCTGAGGGAAAATTCATCAATGTAATGTCCTTTAAATACACATTTGAAGCTTGTAATTATTGAAATCTTCCATGTATAACTCTTAACAAAATAGGTTTTATACATCTTAAGGATTTGATGATTACAACCAAAACCAGATTTATCACTATTTGGTTTCATCATAGCTATCATCTTATCATATTTTTTTCCTTGAATAATGGTTGATAGTGTTTATTTAAAATTTGAAACTTCCTTTTTTTAATATTATCATTCTCCTAAAAAATTTCAAGATCATCATAAACTTTATCATTTTTAAGTGTAGCATAATTTCAAAAATTTTGATTTTCCTTTTTTATCATAGAAAGATTATTCTATATAATCTTTATATTACCCATTTCTTTATCAAACATGATAATTGAATTTTAAAATTTTTATTTTTAAAATAATATATTTATTTTCTTTTGAAACCTTCTTATGATTCATATTCAAATTTTTATAATTTTTAGTAAGATTTTCAATTTCCTCTTGAAATTAATAACATAAATCACTTAACTCTTTAACATTAGATTTATCACAATCATAACTGAAATAATTTTCATAACTATAAAAATAATTATAATTATTGTTAACCTTACTTGAAGCACATAAAAAATGATTTTCTTAAGATTTAACATATCCAAAAAGGGATTTGTTACCTAAGGATATTTCCATTTAAGATCAGAGTTACCAATATCTTTCTCACTTCCAGATTCTTCACTAGAATCTGATTCTTCAGTTCAAATCCAACCAACATGATAAGAACATTTTATTTTCTTATTTTATTTTTTATCTCTCTCTTCTTGTTTCAATATTGTATGTTCATATTTTTTATGGTTGGGCTTCTTGTATTCATAAATAATAATAGTGGATTTTCCTTTATTACTTTTTCTCTTAATTTTTTTGTATCTCTCTCTTTTCCCATTATTCTTTTTCATAGAATTCATTTTCTTAATGATCCCTTTAATTCATTTTACTACTTGATTTAGATCATAATCCTTCTCTGAGCTAAAATATTATGAGGAATCATTATAATAGTTATCAAAAACATATTTAAATTTAAAATCAACTCCCCTTCTATTATCAGAGAGTTAATTCCATTATTCTTCAATTGAGATCATATTTTAATAGAAATCCAATTAGCTTATCTAGATAGTATTCAAAAAAATATATTCTTTATTTAATAGCTACTTTCTTTGAATACAACTTCTTTGGTAAGGCTCAAAGTGTCCCTTCAATAGGCACTTCATTATTCTTAGTTACACCAAGAGTAATAATGTTGGTGACAATATTTGTGAATCCAGTGAACATCTCATTTACTCTTTTATGATCATACATTATAAATTATTTAAATTAATCTATATTAATTACATGCTTTGTTCTCTGCAATTTTTCAGTTCCTCGATTGGTGAATTTTAAAGTCCTCTAGATGTCAGAGGAAATTTTACATGAATATATATGACTATAAACACATATACTAAGAGATAAATAAAGATAATTCATTAATTTTTTATTCAAAATATATTTAGAAGTATCATATCAAGTTAAAGATTCATCTTGAACTCACCAAGGTGTTATGAATCCATTGTTGATTTGTTTCTCCCTTGAGAGTTCATCCCAAATGTTGTAAACAATTGAGCACAAGATCACTTTATTGTCATTGTGTATCACTCAATATCAAAAAGTTTTTATTATCATCATAATAGTTATATATCTCACAATAATACTTGATCCTTTTAAATAAAAAAAGATTTGTGCTACACAATTGAAAAACCATTAGAATAATTCAAAATAATAAAAACAAAGTCAACTAGAAATTTTACAAAGATAAAATATATTCCCATAATACCAAATAAATTCATAAAAAATTAAATACATTCTTTGAATAAATTTCAATGATCCAGACATATTAAATAAATCATTAAAAAATAATTTCATAATACCTGGTCAAACAATTACATGAATAGTGAAAATAAATTGTCTATAAATAAAAAGTTCAAAATATATTCTATGTTAACAAATAAAATATAAAAACCAATTTAACATAGATTTAACAACTTAAAAGAGTTTTTAAAATATTTAATAATATTAATAAATAATTTCAAAATAATTCAAATAAATAATATAATAATTAAAAAATAATTTTACCATATGTTGTATTTTTTTATGAGCATGATGTATAAATAAATATGTAGAACACCCTTAAAACACTCTAAATTTTTTTTATAGGCTAAACATGATTTAAAATTAATTATATAACAAATAATATAATTAATTTTTTTTATAAATATATAATAAATAAAATAGTGAAAAACATGAACAAAATAATTTTTTTATAAAATAAATTTAGATTTATGAATGATAGAAGAAAAATAATGAATTTATAAGATGTGTATTTTTAAAACAAATGGTCTATCATTTTTTATAACTAGTGGTAGTATATTTTTATAACTAATGGATGAAGTCTTATGCTACCATTAGATGGTAACTTTCTACTACTACCAGTGATACAACTATTTTTTTATCGTTATAAAAGAGATGTTGATACCGTTGATTGAAAAATATCCTTATACCTATGTTAATGCAAATGTTCTCTAGTTAAAATAAGATTCATGAATGTGCCACCGCATGAGGCTGTTGAAGCTTCCATGTGATAGAACATACAACTATGATCATGGAGCCAAAATAGTGCATTAAGTGGAGAATGGAAGCATAAGATACCGATGGTGATGTTAAAGTATTATAGAGAGAAATCCTAGCTACTAATGGTTTCACACTGAGAGAAATTCGTGTGAAGGCTTCACACAGAAGATTCTATTTCTGTAAAGGATGAGGATGCACAATATATATGAGTATATGATATATATACATATGTGTGTGTGTGTGTGTAATGATATAAATGTAAAATATATTTATATATGTGAGAAGGAAGTAATAAAACGTGATATAAAAATATATAATGTATTTAAATGTATATATATATAGCATGTGATGTAAAACATTAATAGTATTTAAAAAATGTGTTAAACAAAAATTAACACATGGTATTTATATGATTTGAAATATTAAAAAATATATCCATAATAAATAAAATTAAGAAATATAATCATGTTAAATATAATGAACATGTATTAACATATTAACACATGAGAATATAAAAAAACAACATTTTTCACAAATTCACACATGATAAATATATCTGGTAAGAAACATTAATACTAAGAAGAATCATGAAAAATAGTTAAAAACAACATGTGAGGAAAAATATAATAGAAAAAAACAAAAACACAACACATGGATGATAAAAAAGATGGATTTATTGCGTAAATATTATTTTTATGACTTAATTATGATTCTAGTATGATAAACCATTATCTAACATCTTTTTTTCATTAGAAAATGTAAATATTGCTTATATTATGTGAAGACCACCACCCCCATGAAAATCATATTAAAATTTTCATCACGAACATACATGGCTAGTTGTAAAGACATATTTAATGAGTAAATGGGATATTTATTACATAATTATGATTTTTGATTGATAAACCATTATCTACCTTCCTTTTTTCCATTAGAAAATGAAAATATTGCTTTTATTCCATGCGAACCACCACCTATATGAATAATGTATTTCATTTTCCATAACCAACTTGCGTGGATTATTCTAAAAGTGAATTTAATAAATAAATATAATATATATGACATGATTAACAATATATTTATTATGAAACGATGAATAATTCATAATTACTGGGTAAACTAAATCAAAACATGAATGGAAAACAGAACAATTAATACCAAAAAAATGATTTTAAGAAATATTTATTAGTAAATGGTTAATAAAAAATCATAAATAAAAGGAAACTAGTGAGATTAATATAAAATATAGATCTTATATATATTAATAATAAATATAAATTTATTATATAAAAGGTTATAATGTCTATTACAAAAAGAGAATACAAGGTAAGAGTTTATTATACAATCCCACTTTCATCTAGAATATTTGTGTTTTAATTTACATTGGGGGAATTGTATGTTATTTATATCTTAACCCCCAACCCCCACCCATTTTATTCCACTTCGGTAATTTTTATGGTTTTAAAAAAAATCCCATTTTCACCCTCTTGGGTACTAAAAATTGATAAAAGAAAATTTATTAGAAATTCTAACCATAATTATCCTTTTTAGCTTGGAATATTTCTCTTCCATATTCATATTCATTATCTTTATTTAAGAGTGTTATTTTAAAAAATTTAATGGTTTTAAAATGTCAGTTTCTGTTAACTTTAAATTTATTTTCAAAAGTTAAAAAGGAAACTTATTAGTATTTTTTACACAAGTTACTTTTGTATTTTTTTAAAAAGGTATGAAAAAAAAATTATTTTAAACATTTACCACATGAATGGATTTCATATCCATCATGACAATTCTTCATTATTTTGACTCCAATATATATCTTTTTTTCTAAAGTAATATCTATTCACTTTATTCTATTAATTTTTTGATTTTAGAATATCATAATAAAATGATATTATTTTCTTTATTTGAAAAAAGTTTTTTTTTACTTTTGAATATTTTTATTTTCTTCTCCACATTTTTTTACATTATAATTTTTTCTCATAAATATTAAAGTACAAAAATTATTTCATAAATTATAAATTAAAACGGTCTTTAACACCTCATGGAATGCATTTTGGAAGTGAATTTTAACTTCATTTTTTCAACAATGTGACAAAATATTTAAGGAAAAAAAGAGTTTCACTTCCATTTTCCTCTCTATTTTACAAAATGATATTATTTACTAAAAACCCTTATTTTTTGTATTAATATCATTATTTCTTCCCTTACAAATTTTTGTTTTATACCTTCTTTTTTTGAAGGAACATTCTTTGTCCATTCACTTGTTTAAAGTAATGTTCACTATAACTCTTCATCATTCTTCTGAAATTATTTTTCTCCATCATGTCCATGTTCTTTAGTACCATGGATATGTTTAGTATCATTGAAACCATTTAAATATTTTCTTAACCATATTAACATTTCTATATATAATGTTTGATTAAGGAAGTTTATTAATAAATTTATTCTACTGATTTAGTAATATTGACATTCTATACACTTGATTCAATATGGATATTTATCAAATATTATAGTATATTCATTATGTATTGTATTTTTCATTAAAGATGTGATGAATTAATTAGAAATTTTTAGAGATGGGTGGGGAATGAAATTATATATCCTCTCAATTAATGGGGTAGGTCTCATGATACCATCTAGTTGACATGAATTACTTATTTATTCAAGTATGATGTTGTAATGTTTGGTCGAGACCATTATGGTAAGATTAAGATGTCTGAAATTATTCATTATATCATAGAGAGATGATCTTTTTTATATTTTATTACTATATTAATTTTATCAATAGATATTTTTTTCTCAAGTTATTGATTGTATGGCGTATTTATTGATTATTCATTTCTTCATTTTGTTTATGTCTTATTTATACATGATAACTTCGGTTGAATACAACCCCTTACTGGGTGTTAGAGCTCACCCATTTGTTATGTTTTCATTTTCACAAGGTACAATGAGTAGATATTTTAATTATTTTAAGGATTCACTATGATAAATAATAAATATTTCATGGAAATATGTTGTTTTGGGTTTAGTTTTACTATGTAACATGACAATCATATATGTATCTGTTCTCTTATGACTATTTAATTATTAAATATTTTGGGATTTGATCTCTTATATCCTGTATCAATGTAATATAGTAATCACTAGATATGGTTTATTAGATATTAGACTATTACAATATATCTCATAGTGACATCATTATTTATTTATTTTTATTATGCATGGTTAATTATGTTGTTATGTGAAAGTGTTGATGGTATACATTTATATTGGATAGTTAATGAGAATGTAAAGATAAAAATATATAATTGTGAGATGAATATATTATATTTATGCATAATTAAGTTATCAGAATGATCACATAGCAATAATCATGGTAAATAGAATCATATTTTAATCACAAAGAGAAATAAAAACATCAAAATACCTCAAAGAAAAATACTAAGTTATAAATGCCTTACATCAATTAATTTAGTAAAAAAGAATATTTTTGGGTGATAATCAACTATAGTTGAGGGTTACTCCTACTATATGGGGGTTCAAACAATATTGGATAATTGAATTAATTAAAGTTTGTATAAAATATTTTTTTATCCATCTTGATAAAATTTTAGAGACAAGGGTTGAGTGAATCTATGTGAATGATTTATAGGAGATAATACTCCCCAAAACTGATAAAGGAGCCACTTGTAACTTTATTTGTCCATCCATAATCCTAATTTAAAATCTTAGAGTAGTGTTTATTCCATAACATAGGCTATGAAGATAGGGTTAAGTATCCTTTCCCATTAGAATGCTTAAGAAATTGAGCATTCTAAATATAGTAGTTAAAGTCTACTCATATTTGAATAAAATAGTGGGAGACATTTATGATTAATAAGTATATAATTTCTGAAAAATGGTAATACAAATAAAACTATTTATTATAAAAGTTTGTATTTTTGTATGAAGATGGTAATGAACACCCTATAAACCCTATGATCAATACTAGAAAACGAAAACTTCCAAAGAAATATAAATTTCTAATAGTGGTATAGTTTCTTGTGCGTAGTTATATTATATGAAATGAAATTATATGTGGTAGAGTCCCCAATACCAGATTTTCCACCCCAAGAAGAAAGTTAGGGTGAAAAACATATTCATATGAGTCTTATGGATGAAAAATTTTATGTTTATATCATAATGTCATCATCAACATCTAATGGGTTGTGAAATAAACATTAGTACATGGATGGTTACACAATGTTGTCTTTTCTCCAAGAAGTTTTTAAGGATAAAGTGAACCAAGAAATAAATGATATTATCATTACACTGAACATGTATAATTTGAAAGATGAAATTCATAGTGGTCATCATGTAATAATGATGATAGAGTTCATTGGTTGAATAGTAAAATATGGATTCAAGTTGAATCATAATATTTTAATACTTATCATTATCAAATCATTTTCACCCAGTTACCCTAGATTCATTATGAATTATAAAATAAATGATATGGAGATATTTATTCTTTGGGTTTAGTTTTTACAAGATTATAAGAACTTAAAGAAAGAAAAATATTTCATTCTTATAGTTAACAAGAATAAATACAACGTTAAAAGGAAAATGGAAGAAACCTTTAAAATTTCATTCTAAAGAAACCAAAGATAAAGTGGGAGTGCATTGAAAAAGATGTTATTTTCTTTTTATATGGTAATATAAGTCATTATAAGATAATTTTCAATGAATTGAAGAATAATTAATAATAATCTTTTTCATTAAGAATATTCATCAACAAATGTAATAATTTTGTTTTACTTCTCGAGTATCATATACAATATTTTACTTATATATTTGTAACCAAATATAAGAACCAATGAAGATAAAAATGGTTACAAGAGTTAAGTGAATATTTAAGTTACTGATAGATCTTGAATCCTACTTCATTTTTTTAAGATAACATCCTCACAAGCCTAGTGTATAGATTCATATGTATTAAAATAATCAGTATATAATGTTTGTTACCAAAAAATTATCTCAATATTGAGTTTAAGAATTATGATATTTTGTTTCAATTCTGAAATAAATTTATTATAGTATACCATACTTGAATAATAATCTAGTTGTATATAATTTAGGGAAATTTTGTGCTTGAAATTAATGACAATTATAAAATATACGACTAAAATAACATCCATCTATGGAAAGATAAAACTTGGTCAATTATAGTCAGAAGAAAAAAGATAAAGATATACCAAATAGGGTTTTTATACTCTATTTATATAGAACTATTAAGGTATTTGGAATGATTTATTATCAAGTATAATGACCATTATACCTTTTTTATTAATGGTAATAAATCCATAATTCTTCTAGAATTAGTTCAACAAGCTCCATGTGAACTATTTCAAGTGGAAGTTATAGGGAATTTTTTTTACTTCACGATATTCCTTTGAGAAATTTAAGGAATATAAAATATGAAATAAATAATGAACTTGGTAAATGATAAAATATGCTTCAAGTAAGTAAGAAAAAAATATATCAACCAAGAATCCATTGATCATTAAAATATATATTAATGTCATTCCTAAATGAAAATACCCCTATACACATCAGATTCACGATGTTAGTAAATTTAATATTGATGATGAGTCTTATAATTCTTGAAATCCTTACATCATCCCTTTTGATACATGATTAAAAAGTTGTGGTGTTAACAATTAGGCATATCCCAAATATAATGAAAACTATATATTGTATTATTTATAATAGAAAACAAATAATTATGTCACAAATACATGTGTTTATATGTAATGTGTTTATTAAGTCTATGTCGAGAAACAAAATGGAATCAAGAAAACCAAAAGTGCATCAAAATGAAATATACTAAAGTGAAATAGGATATTTTAAAAAATACATAAGTTAAAAAATAATAATCAATTAATATAATATATATCTATAAGAGTGTTCTCATATCTATTTAAGATATTAGTATAATTCAAGGCTTAGATAAAGTCAAGTATCGATATTCAAAAGTAGTTGGAATATGAAAAAGTTCCAAAAGTATTTATAGAAATTAACTTTATAGACACATAAAAAACATGAAAGTATAATACCAAATAGAGATGGTTTTATAATCACTAAGTTATCTTATATATTATTCATTAAGAATAATGGTTTATTATTATAGAAGAATTCAATAAATGGAAATTATCTAAAATTACAAATGAATATGAATTCAGAAAAAAAAATAGATTCCATGTGCCAAAATCCTGTATAAATTTTGGAAATTTCTTGAGTTTATATAAATCCCATTAGATGATAATGGTTATTTGAGGGAGAGTTAAATAGGGATGTTAATGTGATTTCTTAAAAAGAAATTTTAGTGGTAAAAGGTTTAAGATCAATCAATGTGTTGATTGTGTTGAAGCCTTTCTTCTAAAAGAACTAATTTTATTCATTTGAATTTAGATTTCCATAGTAACATACCATGATTATTATATTTTGATATTTAATTTCAAAAATAGAAAATCTTTGGAAAATATTTGTTAGATATAATTAGAAGGTTTTATGAAACTAAATGTGTCCAATATTATAAGTAAGCTAAAAGGATCTATTTACATATAAAAATAAAGCATTAAATCATGGAATGATTATATTTCCATTTTTTATAAGAGGTTAGTGGGTGATCCAAATTTTTCCAAGTGATTTATGTTGATAGAATATTAAAAATATATATTAATCTTATAATTAGTTAAGAATAAAAATGAAAATATTCCTCCAAAGATTGAATTTATACACCAGCATAAGTTTTAGAGCACAAAATCTACTGAGATTTATCTATCAGTTTCTTAGAGAATGTCAAAGTACATTAATTAACAATGCAAAAAAATGAATTTATGGAAAAAATCAATAGGAAATTTATTACTATTCCACATTGTAAAAAACACTCTAAGAATAGATTTATAAGAAATATGAGGATGTTAAGATGATGAGTAGAACTCTAAGAACTTAAAAGATCAGAACTATTAAATATGTCATGTTATATAATATATTTGATATTTATAATACATACATTATGATAGGAAAATATAAAATAATTCTAGGAGAACAACATAGGGTAGCATTCAGAAATATCCTATGGTACTGAAAGAAGTACAAGGGATGTGTAATTAGTAATTAGGGAAGAAGGAATACTAGTTATCATAAGGGGACCCAAAATATCCTTCCAACATATTCATTTGATCCAGTATCACAACTGTGATAATAAAATAATTAATATATGTTCATTAAATCTAGTTCTTTCTATATTTAACAATACCTAGTATGTAACAAATTATTAGACAGATAAATAAGTTTTTAAAATACACAATGATTTTCTTCATTTCTTGGTATTGTAATGAATAGTGATATATTATCACAATTTACATTATGATAATATTAAAATATTGGTTCTAGAAAATATATCAATCTTATAAATGAATAAAAAAGGTTTATACTTAGATATATCATCAGTTGAGTGATAATAATCAAGGGTGGGAACTTACAGATAGTAAAGTGTCCTTAGAGGAAAATGTGACATGCCAAATGAATAAATCCATAATTTATAAGAAGAATTATTTTATCATGTGAGAGATTATTAGTTTATGCTTATAAAGTTAACACTGGTGTAAGTGAGGGTGTTGTAAAAATATATTCCCTAGACCCAACTTCAGTAGTACTTTTTTATTACCACATCAAGTATATAGAGATTTATGAATGATTAGTTCTTACCATAATAGTGTTATTACTTCTTTATATATTATTTAAATAGAAATTTATATGAATTAATATTTGTATCAATATTTTATAATCATTACTAATATTTTTAGAACCTCATGATACTATAATATTAATATTAAATATATGTCTTATGATCTAAATATATCATAGATATGGGACACATATGATGTTTTACCATCAAGTGTTGGGGGATCATAAACATGGATACTACTTATCATGATGTTCACACTTGGTGATATCAAGTAAATAAGATCATGAAGACTAACCAGCTAATAGGAACACCTCATGTTTTGGATGTAATTGTATGTTTTTATCTATGAGCATGTGTATTTGTATCTCAATTTGAGCTCATTATCAATGTGTATCATTTGATCATGTAGTTCTATGTATGAAAAAAACCATGAAAATTTATTTTTTGTTGAGTTAGCCTACATAAAGTGTGTCATTAATGGCATGAAATTTATTAAATGATCAAGATTGGATTAGTCACTTTTGGAAAGAAGGTATATTTTTTTACTTGAATGGGATGGCAGTGCCTTGACTAAATCCATTACTATGGTGCGAAAGGAAAGTTACTTCAATATACTCAATAAAATAAAAACAAATAATTAAATCATGATGACACAAAGTATTAATTTTTTTTATAAGTAATAATAAGACAAATATATTGTATTACGCAGAACATGTTCATAGGAAATTATAGTAGCTATGGATTATCTTTATCTATTTATGGTTCATGATGTGTTTCTAGATACCAATCCTTTTTTTGAATTTTATTTACTACTATGGAGATAATTTACTAAAGGGACACACTCAATTTGTATTTATAAGTTCAACCATTTAAAATGAATTATAGTTTAGAATAAAGTGGGCCCCAAGTGTGGGGGTTTCTGAATATCTGAGTGTGAACAATCCCAAGTGAATTATTTAATAAATTAAACTATATTTTATAGATTTTATAATTATAATAGTTGAATTTATTTCTTAAGGTCTTCATATAATATTTAAGTATAATATTGAATTTGAGAAAATTATTATTTTTGAAATGAAAATTACACATTCATGGTTCATTAAATCATTATGGGTGGAACAAGATGAATTTTTGGATTTTGATTCATAACATGATACTAGAGAGTGTTGTATGTGAGTTATGAAATATTTATGACACATATGATGTGTTAACTAAGTAGTTAATGATTTTATGAGTTGGTTTTTGGGATAAATATTTTTAAGTGGCTAAAGTTAATTTTTTAAAGAGGTTAAACTATGTATAAAAGACATTTTAAGATAAAAAATGAAAGGGGAATCTTCATGCTCAAATTTACTCTCTAATTAATCTATCTCTAAAGTTTTTAAGAGATAAATTGATAGAAAAATAAGGTTGGATCAGTTATCCCTTCTCAGATAAAATCCGTGTTCTTCATGCAATCAAATGAGTGTCATTAATCACATCATTATTTGATGCTATCACCAAAGAAATGAATAATAAATTTCAAGGGGTTTTAGTGAATTTATAAAATATCTAAAGGGATCCTATCTTAGATTCTTTGTTCTAAAATGATCCAAATACGAGCATAGTATACCAGGATTGTTTCATTCCATCGAGGGACCATTTAAATTTATTTTTAATTTATCCAATGCTTAAATATTTTTTACAAACATACATGGGTGAATATGGGAACCATACACTGGATATAATGTTTTGGCATGTATTCATCCATTTTTTCTTCAAAAATAATAACCCTGAATTATTCAACTATGACTGGGTTCCTTCCTTATGAGTCTTTAGTACCTAATAGTCAAACAAAATTTGTGTCTTTTCAGATAGACATATCTTGACCATAAGTCTCAATTTAAAAAATTATCATAGAATTTTTAGGTTCTGATTAGAGAAAGAACTATTATGACCTTTTGATGAGATGAATATTTTAATGACATTATCACATTAATGTTACATAGAATATAAATCACTAAGTGATAAGATATTTATTAATATTATGGTAATTAGAAGTGTAAGTTCAATTGGTTTAATTTCACCAACTCTAGAACTACATGTCCTAGTCTCCCCCTACTACACCAAGGATTCCCATAATTCTCTAAATAGTTTCCAAATCCACTATAGCTTATTTTTATAAATAATAAATATCATTCCACCTTAAGGGATTATAATTCAAAATATAAAATAATTTTACAAAATAAAAATTCCTATTAATACATAAATATTTACCCTACAACCAAGTTGAAAATAAATTTTAAATCAATTTTGTTTAAAGCTCATGAATCTGGAGAAAAATGAGGTGTGTGTGACGGTGGGATATTTTTTCAAAGGGTTATTTTGTTATATTCCTTGTTAGATATTCCAATTTTTTTATTTTTCATGGAAAAAAGGATTAAAGGTCGGGAGGATATAGTGGATAAAAAAAAATTTAGGTCAAGACATAACTAAATTTTATATATCTTATAGTGTGATGTTTTACCCAAACTATGTTTTGGTAAATTTTCAAATTTTTTTAAATTTTAATGAAATTTTAATAATTATCAATTAAATAAATATATATCCCATGAGAATATGGTGATATATTTGTGTCCTTTTTTACTGATTAAACATTTATAATTTCTTAAATAAAATTATAAAGGTTGGTTTAATATTTAATTTATAGTTTTAACATCACGGAGGTTTGAAAATATTATATTAAAAGTATTAAATTATTTTAGTCCATGCACGCATGTTCAGGATAAATTTCTTATGTCTCTTAAATGGAGAATCTGATTGGGATTATAGAATCACCATTGAATCCTAAATGGTTGTTTTACCCTTGAAGAATTTTAATTTGGGTTCTCTTAAAAAATTCAAGGGATCAAACCCTAGTTTTAAGTATTTTAGTTAAATACTACAAAACCTAATACCTTTTATTTAAACCTCCATTACTATAATTACTAGTTTATCCACCATAAACCCTATAATTAGAAATGGAGAGTGGATATTTTAAGGGAGATTCTAAATTCATGGGACCTAAGGATGTGATTATTCATCAAAAATTTCCAATAATTCCCAAAGTGGATGAATTATTCACCAACTAATGACCCAAAAATGAGGTAGGGATCATTATTTATAATATTCTATATTCTTCATATTTATTTTTAGTTAGATAAAATTTTTCAACTCCATTCTTGAATCTAGATTATAAATAAATATATTTTATTGATATAATAACCAATCCATAGCTTTTCTCTTGATTTGTGTAATTAATGGTTGTAGATCGATGAAGAATGAGGAGGGGATCCAACTTCTCTCCCATAACCCTTAGACCACACACCTCCTTTGGCATGATTTAGATCCATTTAACATGGCTAGTAGTGAAACCCATAATGGATAGAGAACCCTCTGACACTCTCTTTTCTCATGTGTATGGTGGTAAAGATACCATGACATGACAGAGAAAGGCCATGCAAGACTCTAGGTGGTGGAAAAGAAACTGGATGAAATAGTGTCCTATAACATTGATGGGGTTGGTGTGAGGAGGTGGTAACCCCAAGTGGGGGAATTGTGAGGTTTTTTTTTGAGAAATAGGTGGCCCTGGGTAGGGGTGGCACATGGGGTAACATGGGGTGGAGATAACCCTAGGCAGGGAGGGTGATGGAGGCTGACTGTGCCAGCGACTAGAACTATAAGGAGGTGGTGGTCACATGGATAATCATGGTGCAAGGAGGAAGTGTCCATTTGGCTACCATGGTACGATCCCATCAATGGTACTATCCCACATGTTATGCCAGGAAATGTGTGAGCCCAACCTCCTTGGACAGTGCAATGAATTAGGTTGTTTGGGCCAGCTAAGAAGTCCTAGAAATGTAACCCAACCCCAAGTGTAAGGGTGAGTCATCCTACAAAATAAAAAATTGGCCTAGACATTGGTTCATGTAAGCACATCAGGTCAGGTCCACCCGACCCAACCTGTTTATCATGTCTTGGAGAATTCAGACACCACAAACCCTTGAAATGTCATCCATGTGGAGTACATGTGTGTTTCCCCATGCCTAACACACCTAGAGGCCACTACATGGCTCAGTTTCTCACCTATGTGGAATTTTCATGATAGTTAAACCATGTGTCAGTTTCAAGATAATTAATAGCCTACCTTGATTTTTTCCACATGGATCATTAAGGGATGGTTTGTTTGGATATTTGAGGATATTTTCTAAATTAGAATGATATCATTAGAGTTTATCATGGTAGAGCTAATTACAGAGTTTGATCATAGTGATCAAAGAATCCCTAGGGTTGGTAACCCCCTGAAATCATGTTTAACTTAGAGAACAGATCCTCCACATCCTATATAGGTTCATTATCCACTCACATACTTAGAACACAAGGCCTCTATTTGAGGTTTTGGTACACTATCACCCTGTTATTTAATAGAATAGATAAAGTGTGTGTGGGGTCAGTTATCCACCTCATCTAATACTAATCCATTTGAAAGGCATGGTTTACTCATTATTGATCTAGTTAGGTTATTTGGTTTTTAGGGTTTGGGTATATAAGACTCTCATGGCTACATATTGGTACTCATGACATTGAGTTGTTGCAAAGAGGTACTTCCCCTATGGTTTTTAAAATAGATGGTATGGTATTGGTTGATAGTAAGGTATGGTACTCCCATGAATACCATGAAATGTTTTCCAACAAGTTAGTCCCCCTTACATGATTATTTTGGTAGTTTAGAAGAAAGGATGAGTGGATTGGATACTTCGATAATTTTGACCACGCAGGAACCCCCTAGTTACCTTCAAGATGAAATGTACAGTTGGGATATCAATTTAAAACTTTTTGGTATTTTTAATAATATTTGAATCCTAGGTTTCTCATGTGATACAACCTCAAGGATTAGAGTGTATGTGATTAGAACTTCTCTACATCCACGAAACATCTAGTTATAAATACTGTCTAGATTTCTATTCCTCTTCTTTATTTTTGATTACTTTATTATCCTAGAGTTTGAGATGACTTATTTCTTGTCTTTACTTTTTTGTTTTCATTATGTCTTACTGAGCATGTTTATATTAACCACTACAAGGGTTTTCTGCCTACACATTTTTTGTATGAGTAGAAAGTGTGTAGTTCATAGATGGTCTTGGTGGATGTGGAGTTTTTTTGGCTAGTTCGAAGCTAGAGCGAGGTAACTCTTGACAACACATTATAGATCATGGTGGTCTATGATTGTGGTAATGACCATTATAGATATATATTAATTTAGGAGTACTCATGGATAGGAGGATATCATTCGTGTGTTCTAGTTTTCAGAACCAAAGTCTTTATGGAAGTATATTTTATTTAGTATTTTATTATATTGATGTAAATGTTTATTTGATGTCTCATGAATATATTGTCTAAAATTCAATTATTTATATATTTACTATTTGTTATTTTATGTATTGTATATATGCATTTTTTATAGTATAACATAGAATAAGGCCTCTCATATTGTGTGATATGCCAATTTAGTGTTAGTCACTATCCTATAGCCTATTAGAGGCGAACTTGGGGTGTCGCACCTAGCTTACCGCTAACCATGGTGGGGCCGTGGTGGACATGTTCATGTCACGATAAACTGTTTTAGTCTCATTACATGCCCTATAACCTTAGAGAGACCTTTTTAATCCTATAAATGCCCAAAATCAAATAAAAATTTACGAAAAAAATGGTTCAATGTATGTAATTGAATAAAAAATTTGGTGTCTTCAGTAAGTATCATTAATGATATTTTATAAAAAAACTCCTCAAAATAAATTTTAGTGTGAGAGATTAATTCTATGGGTGCTTCCCCTTGACCCGAAAGGGCATTTCCTGATGTCCCCACTAGTTTACTGGGAAGTAAGATCCTTATCGAAGCATCATAATCCTTGAACTCTTACTCTGATATGGTTGTCTGACGTCACATTTCATAATAAAAATTTTAGGTTGTTATTTATTATTTATTATTAAATATAGATATAAATTGACTTTTCATGAGTTGAGATTGACCCATGTTTGTTTGACTGTTTATTTATTTAATTTATCTATTATTGTTATATGAATAAATATAATAATTAAGTATTTAAATTTATTTTTTAATGATATTCATATTTTTCCCTACGTTTTTAAATTTATAAGGGCTTGCGTGCCCACATTTTCCTGAAAATATGTAATCTCCCATCCTAACTTCCCCTAACCTATTTGTGTGTAAGAATTTTAATGATCATAGGAGTTTGTGAGGACACAGATCATGATGAGAGTCAGTGTAGAACCAAACAATAAAATTCATGAGTGTTTGGAAGGCACAACAACTCGATTTGTTTCATTTCTCAATGAGTTCCTCAATGGTCTTGATTAGTCTATTATCCACTCTTGAATCAACCATTAGAATACATATAAGAACCAAGCATCAATTGTAGTAAGTAAACATATCATCCTAAATAAACTATATAAATATAAACATTTTATTATTTTAGGGAACAAAATTACAAAATCATAGAATTTTAATTTGATAAAATAATAATTTTTAGATTTAGCAAGTCAAAATTAGCATATGGTTAATTTTTTAGATTTTATTAAAATTGATTTTTATGAATATTGGAAATTTAATTTTTAAATATTTTTTTAATTGTAGTAATTTACAATTTTTATATAAAAATATGTAATAATAATTCATAAATGGGCATTCAATTGGTTATAAATGAAGATAAAATCATTTAATGATAAAATATTTATTTTTCATAAAATAATTTATATATATATAATGTATTTTAGTAAATTATGTTAGTTGATAATAAAATATAATTTTGATGAATTATATTGATAATATAATCAATAAAATGAAATAAAATTCCTTTAATGGTTATTAGAAGGTAGGTAATGAACATAAAATAATTTTATGCTTCAAATACATTTTTCTTAAAAAAAAATTTGTTTTGGGAGATTATATTAAAATTAATTTTTACCAGATATAGAAATTTAATCTTATAGAATTTATTAAATATTTGATATCAATAAGTTAATAATTTTTAATTAGTTAAATTTCTTTTTTGGTTATAAAAATAAGTCACTTTGGTAAAATTTTGTCACCATGGTAAAGGGTAAAATGGGTTAAAAGGGGTTAAAACTAATGGATAAGGCTATAAATAAAACAAAAACCATACCATTAATTGATTAGAGAGTGTAGTTTTTCCTTGTATTATAATTTAAAATGGCATCTTTTGGTGCCACATTCTCTTGAAAATAACTATCTTTTATTTTAAAGTTATGATTCTTTACAATAGGGTCACCCCTCTCACTTATAAAAGGATCCCTTAACCACCTCACTTCTCCAAACACCATGAGAACTTTAGATCAACCAATCCATATAGTATTTACTCCCCTAATATCCTTACCTATTCTTAGAGGTTCTTTTATTCCCAAAATATAAATCTAAGAAGGCTTAATGTGGCACATGAGCCTCAGCCCAGTTGGTGAGGTATCCTTAAGTGCATCTACAAGACCCAAGTTCAAAACTGGGTAAAGGCATATTTCTGGGGGTACTGTACCAAGACTTAGTAGTACTGTACATTGTGCGGGTATTATAGTAGTACTGTACTCTATATAGGTACTGTAGCATAACTACACACTGTGCGAGTATTGTAGTAGACATTGTAGTAGTTACTGTAGCAGATAATGTTCGGTACTATAGTAGCTGTAACTATTCACCTTGGGCCATTGATTTGGGATTAGAGTACTTAAGGATTTTGGGCCACCCAGGCTTTCAAGTCAGTATGGCTTTCGGGCCACCTTTAAGCCCCTCAGGCCACCTCAAAGCCTTCGATCCACATGCAGTTGCCCTAGATAGACTACAAAAAAGGAGCATCCCCTGAAGAGGATTCAGAGCAGGTGCACTCACCAGAGGAGAGCCAAATGGAGTTATCAGAATGAGAGGGTATGGCTATGCCATATGGACCAGCCTGTGCTTGTAAGGTAAGCCTATCTAGATGACCATGCGATGGTGGAGAGCTACTATCATGACGTAGATGCTAGGGAGGGGCAGTTCTTTATAGATATACTGTTTAAATTCCCAGATACCTTTGGGTCATGTAATCTCTTAAGAAAACATGCCATGTAATCTCTACGCCTACGGGCCTCGTATGGGTTCCCCCTAATCCCTTAAAAGGGGGGTTGTCAAAAATCAATAAAAATAAAGGCCTTTGGGCCATTTGGGCGAAGAAGGCTTAAGGGGAAATCCAAAGGAGGATATCCAAGGAAGAGGTAATAGTCTTAACCGAGTTCTTTCATGTTTCATTCTTCTTCCACATCCTCAAAATATATTATAACTATCATAATATAATATCATTATTATTGTTACTATATTAAAATTCTATTACATTGATAGAATATGCATTATCTAACTTTCTTCCATTCTTTAGAATTATGAATATATTTCTCATGTTACATTTGGATTTCCACCTCAATGAGCTACAAATTTCATTATTTCTCACTGATTTATATTTTTTAAGTTTAGAAATGTTTTTGAATACAGTATATAGGGGTTTGAATAGACCTTTATTAAAATTATCAAATTTATTAAAATTAAGTGATAAATTAATGGAATGTAAAATGACAAAGATCAATTATTATTTTTATAGTGGTTTAGTCTAATTAACTTAGTCCACTCTTCACACCCCAACTAATGGGATATGAAACCCACTATGAGAGATAGAGAGAGAGAATTTTAAAATTAGATAAATATAGGGCCAAAATTTTTAAAAAAGATAAATCCCTACCTTTTACTTTGTGCGAATCATCCTCAAACCTAACAACACATCCTTTTACTAGATGATATAGAACTCAAGATTTCATAAAAGGAGTAGCCCCAACTTAAGTGTGTTGATTTCTAGATATTTGATCACAACCAAAGTAAAAACTTTTATAGGTAGCATAACCTATTTAAAAAAAATATTTTAAGTGATTTATTCTAGCTGACTTGGTCTACTGTTTACACCTAAACTGATTAAGTATGGAACCCAATATGAAAGAGAGAGAAACTTTTACAATGGGATTAATCTAAACCCAGAATTTTATAATGTGATGAATCCCAACCATGGAATTTATGAGGAGAATTCCCAAACCTAACAACATAAATTTTGTAGGAGTGGAAAAACCCTATCTTTTCTATAAGGAGCGTCCCCATCCCTAAGTGTACTACTTTTTGGTTAAGTGAGCATAACCAATGTAATACCTTTATAGGTAGTATAACCTATGTGAGAAAATATTTAGGTGGATACCTCTACCTAGAAAAAATATATAGAACAATGATTACATCTGGATAAAAGAAAAATAATTTATATTGATGAAATAGTTAATTTTTTTCCTTTTAAATGATGCAAATAGTGTATGACCATTATATTAATGTACAGACCAACTCTCTCAAGTGATATGAATTCAAAGAATATTTGTTTCTTCCTTGAGAGTTCATCACAAATGACATAAAAGTGTGATCATAGGATCACTTGATTTTCACTTTGTATCACTCTATATAAAATGTGGGTATGCTTAGTGTAATTGTTGTATATATTCAAAGAATCCTCAAGCCCCTTATATAGAATTTTTTTACACATTGGAATAAACCATTAGAATAATTATAAACAATAAAAATAGAGTAAAACTAAAATTTCATAGTGGTAAAATAGATTCCAATAATGTCAAAGATATTCAAACTAATTTAAATACATTGTTTGAATAAGTCTAATTGATTCAAACATATAAAATAATTTCTTCAAAATAATTCCATAAATCTCGGTTAATGAATTCTCAGAATATCGTAAACAAATTGACTATAAATAAAAACTTCAAAATATATTCTATATTAATGCATAAAAAAATATTTATCAAGAATTTAATATATAAAAAATATATTTAATATATTTAACAATATTAATAAATTATTTAGAAATAATTAAAAAAATAATATACATATTAAAAAATAATTTTAACATATGTAGTATTTTTTTATAATCATATAGAATTAAAATATATACTTTAAACATGCTTAAAGAACTTCAAAAAAAATTCATAGGCTAATAATGATTTCAAATTAATTATAAAAAAGGATACAATTACAAAATGTAAATATGGATCAAATAAAATATTGGAAAAAATAAAAAAAGGGCACAAAAATGTTTACTATAAAATAAATGTAGATTTATTAATGATATCAAAAAATGAAAAAAATGAAAAGTCAAAGGTTTTTAAAACTGAAAGTCACAAATTTGTTTAACTAGAAGTATTAGATTTTTATAACTAATGGTTAAAGGATTCCACTACTACTGGATAGTAACTTTCTACCACTATCTGGGAAGTAGTTGTTATGCTACCATTAAAATAGAGATCTTTATACCATTGGTATAAGTAGATCTTGCTACTGGTGTTGACATAAGTGTGCTGCCATTGAGAGAAAAGTCATGCATGAACCATTTAATCATACTAGTGAAGCTTCAATGTGTGAGAAAATGTAGTCATGATCATCGAGGAGAAGCAGTGCCTTAGGTGATCAAGGAATTACTAAAAACTAGTGCAGATATTGTAGCATTGTAGAGTGAAATCCTAGGTGCTAGTGGTGTCACACTGAGGGAGATGCGTGTGTATGTTGTTCACACAAGATCTTATTATCGTGAAGGATGAAGATACACGGTTTATATGAGTATATAATATATATATATATATAATGATATAAATGTGAAATATATTTATATATGTGAGAAAGAAATATTAAAACATGGTTTAAAAAAATATTTAATACATTTAATATATATATATATACATAATATGTGATGTAAGACATTAATAATATTTAAATAAATATGTTAAATGAAAATTAACACATGATATTTATTTGACTATTTTTTTAAAAAATAAACCATGATAAAAAGTTAATGCATATAATATATATTTACATTAAATATAATGTGCATATATTACCATAATAACACATGTGAATATAAATAATAATAAAAAAATTTGTACAAATTATCATGTGATAAATATATTTGATATAAAATATTAATACTAAGTGGAATCATGTAAAATAGTTAAAAACAACATGTGACAAAAAATTAAATAGAACAAAACACAAACACAACATTCTCTTGATTTTTGCTTGATTACAAAACCCAACATGTAAACATAAATTTTTTCCCCCAATTTTTATAAGTAAATAAAATTATGACAATTAAACTATATTTAAACAAATACTTACGTACTAACTAACTATTCCATTTTTCACTATAAGTAGATAAAAACATTAAATAAAAAATTAACTATAAGAATATGGAGATCTAGATAAAAACATCAAGCCCCCCTAAGAACATTCCATGAAAAAATTGTTAAAAACATGTTAAATAAAAATAAAAATATAAAGCTCCCCTTGAAAAGAACCAAATATTATACATAATTAGAGCTCCCCCAAAAATTATAATTTACTTAAAAAACTCTCAAACTAAATAACAAAAAAAATTAAATAATTAATATATTAAAAATATTACTCCATGAAATGAAACTTTATTTATAGAGTAGAAACCACTTGATTAAACATTAAAGTATATAAGACAGTGTCCTATAAGAAGAATCAAACACACACACTTTTTTCTGCCCATAATATTTTTGGTCCAATTGGGTTAGTAACATAATTGTTTTGTGCCCAATAATATTTAAAACATTTATTATAATGTATATTAGAAGATAAATTTTTAGAGATATAAAATTTAGCGATACCAAGATATTGAAGGAACCTTAGAGAACTTTCATCATCATAGTATCCTTATAGTCCAAATTTGAAGCTTTTAACTATATAAGTCATTTCTATAGAACCCTTAACAAAAGTAGTATTATATATACTAATAATAAGATGATTATATCTAAAACCAGACTTATCACTATTTGGTTTCATCATTGATTCCATCTTATTATTTTTTCATGAATAAAGTTAGATAGTGTTTCTTTCAAAGTGGTAAATTTATTTTTCCTATTAAAATTCTCCTTCTAAACAATCTCAAGATAATCATAAAATTTATATTTTGTAGGTATAGTATAATTTCTCAAACTGTGATTTTCCTTTTTGGTCTTAGAAGGATTGTTCTCCATAATCTTAATTTTATCCTTTTAATTATCTAACTTATCAATAGAAATTTTTAACTTTTTATTTTACAAAATAATATTTGTCATTTCTTTAGAAACCTTATATTGATCTATATTAAAATTTTAATACTTTTTAGAAATATTTTCAATTTCCTTTTGAAATTATTCACATAAATCACATAACTCTTTAACTTTATATTTATCAAAATCATAATTGAAAGAATATTCAAAATCATAATCATAATTATAAGTATTACTAAACTTACTTGAGGCACCCATAAAAAATTTTAGGATTTAAGAAATAAAAAAATGGATTTGTTACCAAAGGATGTTTTCTTATAAGATCAATGGTACTAATCTGTTTATCACTTCTGTATTCTTCACTAGAGTATGATTCTTTAGTAAAACTTCAACAAACATGATTGGTACATTTCATTTCCTTATTGTATTTCTTATATATACCTTCTTGTTTCAAATTTGGAAACTAATATTTTGTATATTTTTGTTTCCTATATTCATAAAAAACAATAGTGGATTTAACTTTCTTGACTATTATTTTGAAATTATTTTGGTATCTCTTTCTTTTCCCTTTATTATAATTCTTATAATTCCTTTTCTTTTGAGTCCTTGAATGAATTTTACAACTTAATTTAGATAATAATACATCTCTAAGATATAATAATATGAGGGATCAATAGAAGATTTAGGAAAAACATATTTCAATTTAATACAAACTCACTTTCTTTTCTCAGAGAGTTAATCCCATTATTATTTAATTTGGCTCATATTTTAATAGAGATCCATTCAGATCATCTAGAGAATATTTAGGAAAATCATTTCTTTTTAAAATATATAATTTAATTTAATTCCACTTCTTTGGTAAGGCTCTAAGTATCTATAATACCCCAATATTCCATAGTATGTTTCCCTTTGAATAATGCAATAACTTGCATTGTACGCAGCTACGAGATTCTAACACACCACGACCAATCAAACTAGCCATTATGAATAGTAATACCCAATTTTTGAAATTTTATAAATTTTATCATTCAAAATGGATTTCATTTTTGGATTCATAATATCAAAGTTATCTTAGGGTGAATTTTTGGTATTTTTCTGAAAACATTCAATTTTTGATGAATAGTGAAAAACACTGAGTTATTGTTTAAAACCGACTTTTCATTTAAATAATTATTTTTTTTATTTAAATTTATTTTAGGTAAAAATAGATACATAATACCTATATAATTTCAATATAATTCATTGGAGTCATTTTATAATGAGTTTAGATATATAAAAGTTTATCGAACTTCTACCGTCTTTTACCCACCTCTTAGGAGCATTTCCAAATTTGTATAAAACGTAATTTTACTACTTCTGTGAGTTGAATTTCAAAAATCCAAGAGACGTGGTTGATATCAGTATGTAAAATTTGGTTCAATAAGATTAAAATAATTTTTGGTGAATAATATCTTTTTACTTTTATTTACCACGGTTAAAATTAAATAGGGTAATTAAGGGTAAAAATGATATTATTATTACCATAAAACATGTCCTAATTATATTGGATAAGTATAATTAGAAAAAAAAACTTAGGAATAAAATATGATCCTCTTTTTTCCTCTTGGATTATATTAGGACATTTATTATTATTTTATTTAAAGAAGAGTTAAAAGAGTTAAATTCAAAGTTTAACAACTAAACCATTTTTAATATAGGGTTAAACCCAATATAAATTTGACTATAAATATTAATTAGAAAGATATAAATATGTCCTACGTAATTGAATTTTATTTATAATTTTTAGACATTAAATAATTAAATTTATTTTTGACACAATGATGATGTAGTAATTACCATATTAATTAAATATTAAAATAATTGATATTATAAATATCCAAATAAATATAATTTGAGACTTTTAATGAATTAATATAATTTTAGAGGTTAATATGACATGTTATGGATGATTAAATGTATTTAGTTCTAAGTAATAAAGTTTTTTGGACTTTAAAAAATTAATTTTTAAAAAATATTAAAACTAACATAAATGAGTTTTTAAAACAAATACAATATTATTGGTTGATATAATAGTCCTAAAAATATACGATTCTGCCAAAATACTTATATAATGATAGTTTTATCATTATTTAACCTCTTTGGATTCTATTGGAAGTTTATAGTTAGTTTATTAACCATATAATATAAAAATACAAAGACACATGGTAAATAACAAACTATTTAATTAAGAGTTAAATCTAAACGATAAGTTTAATATAGTGACACAAACCTGTCTAAAACCTATTGGTTGAGATTTTTTACACCCATAACCACCTTAGAATTTAAATAATTCATTTTTGATCGATCAAAAACTGAAAATTATTTTATTATAAAATAATATTTCAATCTTTTCCTATGGTGCCCCTCACCCCTTTTATAAAAGGGCACTTCCCCTTCTCTCGAATTCATACCATCAATGAAATTTGGATCAGCCAAACACTGCCCAAATATCCTCCCAACTGTCCTCCCTTAATCCTATAGGCCTTCCTATAGTCATAAAGGCAATTTAAGGATCCATTTTGATCAATTCAAATGGAAGAACCTGAAGAAGAAGTAAATATTTCATCACCACTTTCAAGTTCTTTTCTTCTTCCACTTCTTATTTCTTTGTTTTTTCCATTATAAAATTATAAATCCAGTATATTCTATATACCATAATGTTATTATAAAAATGGTACAACCATATTCGTTATTCTATCCATCCTATAAATGAAAAAGTCACCATACATGCGTATGTACGAATTACCGTCTCCACGTCGTGGTGTAGTTTTTTATTCAAACTCTTCATCATTTGGATGGGTATAATAATGAGTATAAATGATTCCAATAATAAATATAACATGATAATTAATCTTTATATTTTATATTCCATCCAATTATATATTATTTTAATATCAAAAGAACGATAATGTCTCTCATGCGTACGTACGGATTACCGTCTCCAAGAACGCGATAAGATTCATTCGCCATCGTATCCATTCAATATTGATTTTAATTTGATGATTAAAAATAATGTTTAACAACTTAATATCATTCTGAAAATGAATAAGATACATATTATCCATAACAAACATTACTTACGTAATAAAACATATAAAAGAAAATGAATCAGTTAACACCCGAAATGACGATACTACTGAAATATCATGAACAAAGCAATATTAGAAGATCATATATGATATCATATTAATGTATATGATTCTATTATAATTTAATAACAATTATTTAACCATTATACAGGAGGTTAACCAACCCTCAACCAAGGAAAAGTATAAGGTAAGGGTTAATTTCACAATCTCTTTATTATCCGAGTTTGTTTTTACGTAAGTACCTACTGAGACCTCTTTATCATCCACATCCATGTTTCTTAAAAATATTTTCCAAAAAAATTTAATATTTACTAGACTGTGGGATAAATTCATTTATACCCTTGTTTTAATTTTTAATAAAATGGTTTGAAAGTAATCTTTCTGTCATTTTCCAAACAAGGTACCTTATGACCTTTTGGAAAAAATTAAGGTAAGAATGTTTTTCTTAACTTATACGGCGGGCGAGGCTATTTTCTGCCATTATAACATCGTCTAAGATACCCTTACAAGCTTATAATAATGGTTTCAAAATAAATTTTTTCTTTTATAATTATATGACTTTTAAATTATTTCTAAATAGTAAGTGATATTTTTCTAAAAAATGTTTTGATTTCATCTATGTCAACATAATTTGATGAATTTTTAAGCATAATTGAAGTTGATTTATTATGATACAAAACTTCCATATTGTATTGACTTTTTTGTGATATTTTTGGCTTTGGATGTGTTATTTTCACACTATTCATGGTTTATGGTGAAATTATTGACATTTCATATGCTAGTTTTAATACGAATGTTTATGTTATGTTTGAACCTTTTCATATGAGTAATGCATTGGACTTAGTAAGTGACGGGTGGAGCCCCCTATAGCTCCTCGATGCATTGGTAAGTCTCATAAGACTAACTAGTGTCTTGGAACAAGGACTTGACAAAATCTTATTTGTATTCTTGGCACAAGGCCTTGACTACGTGGTTATGAAGTCTGGCATTATGCATTCCATCATTATGAAAGTGGCTATTGATATTGCATATGATTATTAAACTAGTAGAATATCCATGTGAATAAGTAAATTGCAGTATTTGATTTTATCTTTTCCATATTATTCTGAAGTTCACGTTTAAAAGGCTTTTGTTCTAGTCTTACATTGCCTTAAATGTTTATTATTATTTATAAAAGTTTCTGCTATATTGTTATCCTTACTAAGCATCTGAGCTCACCCCTTTCTATGTTTTATTTTTCCCAGGATGCAAAGAAGTATATTATGAGTGACCTGAAGGGATAGTCTAAGGGATATAAGTATGGCCTATGGACCCTATGTTGTTGTAGTTTTTCATTTTATAATGTAATGTAAAACTTATGAATGTATCTAGTATTTTCAAGGCTATTAAACTAATCGGTCTTTCGAGGCTTGATCTTTTGTAATCATGCCAATGTTGTGTAATAATGCACCGACTCTGGGTAACTAGGGTTAGGGTGTTACAGTTGGTATTAGAGGAAGTTTAGTACTAACCTTGGAAGCTAGATTTAGAAAAACTCTGATTAGTGAATATTATACTAAGGTATATTTTGAGGATTAGTATAGATGAAATTTCTATAATTTTGGTACTATAAAGATTTTGTGAGTTTTCCAAGCAATACATCCCTTTTTAGATACTAGCAGGCAGAGGAAGCTCTGGCACAGATGTTCATCGGTGTAAAACCCAAAAACTCTACTTTGAGCTAGACTTGAATGGGAACTGGTGCACGACAATGGGCCTTACTGCACTCTTGGTTACAACACTACCAGGGGATATGCATAGGATAATTATCATTTTCTTTAAAAACCATTATGAAGGGTTTATGAGTATATACTTCCTTAAAGAAAACATTTTTATGATTATGGATTATATCCATAAACTATTCAATTTATGTTAACTGTTTTACAAGTTTGAAAGTATGTATTGCGATTCATAAACTAATCTAGTGTATGTCATTGTTTAGAAATGGGGCATAGTGGAAGTAATGGAAACCATATCAATGAAAGTAATCCATGTAGGGATTTTCCTCCTACTCAAGATAATTATAGTAGAGCTGGTGAGGAAACTGGTGTTGATCAGCCTATCACCATATTGGGACAACTCACTCAGGTTATGAAGAATAACCTTACCCGTATGGAGCACCCTAATCCACAACGTGGAGGATAAATGTTAGAACTCCTTATGAGGAAACAACCACCAACTATTAATAGGAGTAAAAATCTATTAGTAGATGAGAAGTTGATAAATTCTTTATAGAAAATATTTCACACTTTGGGGAGGAGCGAAAGGGAAAAAGTTGTCATGACAGTTTATCGCCTCACGGGAGATACAGATCAATGGTGCTCATTGATTCAAAACACAAAGGAAGGCGATGAAGTATCAAATTTTAAATAGAGGGAGTTAAAGATATTTTCTTATAAAAATACTTTCCTCATGACCATTGAGCGGATATAGAAAGGAAATTTCTGAGTCTGAGGAAAAAGTAGGATGAGAATGTCGCAAAGTATGAGGCTAACTTTACAAGGTTAGTAAGCATGCAACATATTATATACATAACCCAAGGAGTAAGATTGATTTATTATTTGATGGGTTAAAACCATTTCTTTAGTGAGCATTAGTCTCACAATTATTCTTGTCATACGAAGATATTGTCTCATGTGCTATCAAGATAGAAAAGGAATTCTCTACGTCCTAAAACTTTAAAGCAAAGAAAGAGAAGAAGAGATCTGTTGAACACTCTGGAAATGGAAATGAGGGGAAGAAGGGAAATGTTTAATATCCATCCTATAGAAAATGTGGGAAGAAACACCTTTTTATGTGCCTCAAGGGAATGAGAGTCTATTATAAGTGTGGTGAAAAGGGACACCAAGCTCATGATTTCAAGGGGAAGAAATAGGCTGGCAAAGTTGAATGCTTAAATTGTAGATAAAGATGGAATTCTGCAAATTAATATCATAAGTGCCAAGGAAAATTACCTTAGAAAAGGCCAAGGGATTAAGGCCAAGCTTATGCTATCACTACTACTGAGGTTAAAGCTATAAAAGACATGGTGGCAGGTAATTTAATGGTTTCCTCAAATTTAGAAAATTGTTTATTTAATTCTGGATCATCGCATTGTTTTATATCATCCCAGTTTTCTAAGAAAATTAGATATTTTCAATTTGACTTAACAAGGAAGTTTTTAGTCAAAACACATAAGGGAAGTATCATCACAACAAATTTTTGTGAAATGATTTCCATTAGGGAATATAAATTTTCATTATATGATGATCTCATCATCATACCCATGATTGAATTTGATAGACCATGATGTAAAAATTTATTGTAAGAAGAAGGAGGTTACAATTTTTTATGATGATAAAGAGTACCTTATCTTTTGAGAAGAAACATCACAACCTGATTCTTATCTAGATCCACCCCCAATAGCTCTACTAAATTCAATTATTGGGGAGGATGAGAATGAAATAATTATGGGAGAGGAAAAGAATTTTCAAATAGAGGACGTACCTATTGTGTAAGAATATGTTGATGTGTTTCTAGAGGATTTACCTGGATATACTCTAGAACAAGAAATTGAGTTTTCCATTTATTTAATTCCTTGTTCAAGGCCCATACCAAAGACCCCTTATAGAATGTCCATTGTGTAATTAGTAGAACTAAAGTAACTACTAGATGAATTGAGTAATAAGGGGTTTATTCTCCCTAGGGTTTCTCCATGGGGAGCCCCTATTCTTTTTTTAAGAAGAAAGATGGATCTATGAGGTTGTGCATTGACTACAGGGAGATCAATTCTATAACAATAAATAACAAGTATCCCTTACCTTGTATCAATGATTTATTCAACCCACTTCATGGAGATAAATATTTTTCAAAGATTGACCTTCGATCAGGATATCATCAATTGTGTGTGAAAAAGGAAGACATTCCAAAAACAACATTTCGAACTAGGTACGGGCATTATGAGTTTATAGTAATGCCTTTTGGATTGACTAATGAACCCTCTATCTTCATGGATCTAATGAATAGAGTTTTCAAGGAATATCTGGATAAATTTGTAGTCGTATTTATTGATGATATCTTGGTATACTCCAAAAGATATGAAGATCATGAAAATCACTTGCGCATTATTCTAAAGACTCTTAGAAGAAATGAATTATATTGGAAATTTAGCAAGTGTGAATTCTGGATTCATGATATTTCTTTTCTTGTCCATATTATCTCTAAGGATGGAATCTCTGTTGATCCTTCAAAGAGCAAGGCAATCGAAGAATGGCCAGCACCGAAAAGTATAACTGAGGTACACAGTTTTATTGGTTTAGTAGGTTATTATCAACATTTCTTCCAGAATGTTTCCTGGTTAGCTAACCCATTAAAAAATCTCACACGTAAAGGGGTTAAATTTTTTCGGACAAAATATTGTGAAGAATTTTTTGAAGAACTTAAGAGAAGATTATTCAATGCTCATATCTTGACTCTACCATCAGGGAATGATGAGTTTGTTATTTATAGAGATGATTCAAAGAAAGGACTTGGTTGTGTCCTTATGCAGAATGATAGATTTATTGACTATGCATCACGACAACTAAAAATTATTGAGCAAAAATATCCTACTCATGATCTTGAGTTAGCAGCTGTAATCTTTGTTTTGAAGATATGGAGACGTTATCTCTATGGTAAAAAATGTGAGATATATACCGATCACAAGAGTTTGAAGTATATTTTCTCAATGAAATAACACAACATGAGGCAAAGGAGATGGATTTAACTACTCAAGGATTATTATTGCAAAATACACTACCACCCGGGGAAGGCAAATTAGGTGGAAGATGCTTTGAGATGAAAGGATCATGGAGTTTTGAACAAGATGAGAGTTAAAAGGGATCATATTTTCATAGATCTAGTGAAATTGGATATTGGAATAATCATGGAAGGTGAAACATCAATACTTTTTCAATTGGTTTCTAAACCATCTTTACTAGAAAGGATAAAAAGTTCTCAGGATAATCATGATGAGTTTCAAAAGAAAATTAATGTTGTGAATTATGGGAGATTGAGTGACTTCATATATGAAGATGGAATTTTGAAATTTGGGAAGATACTTTATGTTCCAAACATAACTGATATAAAAAGGGAATTTTTGGATGATGCTCATAGCTCCAATTTCTCTATACACTCTAGTAGCACTAAGATGTATAGATAATTGAAGGAACATTTTTGATGGGACAACATGAAGAGGGATATTTCTGATTTTTTGTTACGATGTATGGTTTTTCAAAAAGTGAAAGCTGGAAGGAAAAATCCTGGAGGAGTCATGCAACCTCTTCCCATACCTGAGTGGAAATGTGATAATATTACGATGGACTTTGTCATGGGGATTCCAAAGACACCTATAAGGAATGATGCAATATGGTTCATTGTTGATCGTCTTACCAAGTCAACAAATTTTCCTATTATTAGAGAAGATTTACCAATTGATCATTTAGAAAGACTATATATTAATGAAGTTGTAAGACTCTATAGTGTACCCCTATCAGTTTTTTCTAATCGTGATCCCCATTTTACATCAAGATTCTGGAAAAGTCTTCAGAAATCCCTGGATGCTGAACTTCATTTGAGCACTGCCTACCATCCTCAAACTGATGGACAATCCTAATGGACTATTCAAACCTTAAAAGACATGTTGAGATCTTTCTCACTTGACTTTCAAGGTATGTGGGATCAATATTTACCTATGGTAGAATTTTACAAAAACAATAGCTTCCATTAAATTATTCAGATGGCACTATATGAATCGTTATATGGAAAGACATGTCACACACCAACTTGTTGGAATGATGTTGGTGAATGAAAACTCGTAGGCCAAGAACTTGTTGAGGAAATGATAGAAAATGTGAAGGTTATCTAAACCCATATCAAAATAGCACAATGTAGGCAGAAGATCTATGCCGATAACCAAAGGAAGGATTTGGAATTTCAGGTAGGTGATTATGTTTTCTTGAAGGTATCTCCATGGAAGGGAGTTATATGATTCAATAATAATGGTAAACTAAGTCACAGGCACATCAGATTTTTCGAAATTCTAGAATGAATTGGGGTTGTAGCTTACTAGTTGGAAATGCTGCCAAGTCTCTCCAAAGTTCACAATGTGTTCCACGTATCACTGTTAAGAAAATACATGCCTGACCCAATGCATGTACTCACCTATATGAAATTTGAACTAGAACCTGATATGTCTTATTGTGAAGAGCCTATCAAAATTCTTAATACCATAGAACAAGTGCTGAGAAACCGGACGACTCATATGATAAAAGTTCTATGGAGAATCCATAAGATGGAAGAGAAAATTTGGGAACCTGAGGAACTTATGATGAAGAACCACCCAAATCTTTTTATGCAATAATATTCTAGAAAATTAGAGGACAAATTTTTTTGAAGGAGGTAAGAATGTAACACCCCAAGCTTCTACGGTACGTTTTCCTTTGAATAATGCAATTGCTTGCATTGTATGCGACTTCAAGATTATAACACACCATGACCAATCAAACTAGCCATTATGAATATTAATACCTAATTTTTTGAAATTTTATAAATTTTAACTTTAAAAATGGACTTCATTTTTGGATTCTGAATATTGAAATTAGCTTAGGGTGGATTTTTGGTATTTTTCTAAAAACTTTCAATTTTTGATGAATAGTGAAAACACTAAGTTATTGTTTAAAAACGAATTTTTATTTAAATAATTATTTATTTTATTTAAATTTATTTTAGGGAAAAATAGATACATAATACCTATATATGTTCAATTTAATTCATTAGATTCATTTTATAATGAGTTTAGATATATAAAATTTTATCGAACTTTTTACTATCTTTTACCCACCTCCTAGGAGCATTTCCAAATTTGTATAAAACGTAATTTTACCACTTTTGTGTGTTTAATTTCAAAAATACAAGAGACACAGTTGATATCAGTAAGTAAAATTTGGTCCAATAAGATGAAAATAATTTTTGGTGAATAGTAAGATTTTACTTTTATTTACCACGGTTAAAAGTCAATAGGGTAATAAAGGGTAAAAATGATATTATTATTACCCTAACACATGTCCTAATTCTATTGGATAAGTATAATTCGACCAAAAACAACCTTAGGAATAAAATATGATCCTCTTTGGTCCACTTGGATTAAATTAGGACATTTATTATTATTATTTTTAAAGAAGAGTTAAAAGAGTTAAATTCAAATTTTAATAACTAAACCATTTTTAATATAGTGTTACACACAATATAAATTAGACTATAAATATTTATTAGAATGATAAAAATATTTCCTACAAAATGGTATTTTATTTATAATTTTTTATACATTAAATAAATAAATTTATTTATGACACAATGATGATGTAGTAATGACCATATTAATGAAAGATTAAAATAATTGATATTATAAATATCCAAATAAATATAATTTGAGAATTTTAATGAATTCAACTAATTTATAGGTTAATATGAAATTTTGTGGATGATTAAATGTATTTACTTCGAAGTAATAATGTTTTTAGTACTTTAACAAAGATAAATTATTAAATAATGTCAAAATTGACATAAATGAGTTTTTAAAACAAATATAATATTATTTGTAGATATAATAATCCTAAAAATATAAGTTTCAGCCAAAATACTTATATAATTATAGGTGTATCATTAATTAACTACTTGGGGTTCTCTTGGAAGTTTATAGTATGTCTACTAACCATATAATATAAAAATACAATGAGACATGGTAAATGTCAAACTATTTAACTAAGAGTTAAATATAAAAGATAAGGTTCATATAGTGACCCAAACCTGTATTAAACCTATTGTTTGAGATTTTTTCGACCCATACCCACCTTAAAATTTAAATGATTCATTTTTGAGCCATTATAAACCGAAAATGATTTTATTATAATATAATATTTCAATCTTTTCCAAAGGTTCCCCTCACCCCTCTTATAAAAGGGCATTTCCCTTTATCTCAAATTAACACCTTCAAATCCCTTTGGCTCGGACAAAACCTGCCCAAATATACTCCAAATTGTCCTCCCTTCATCCTAGATTCCTTCTTTTAGTCATAATTCCAACCTAAGGATCCCTTTTGATCAAATCAAAAGGAATAACCCAAAGAAGAGGTAAATATTTCATCACATCTTTCAAGTTCTTTTCTTCTTCCACTTCCTATTTCTTTGTTGTTTCCTTTATAAAATAATAACTCCAGTATCTTTTATATACTTTAATGTTATTATAAAAATGGTACAACAATATTCATTATTATATCCATCTTAGAAATGAAAAAGTCACCATACATGCGTACGTACGGATTACCGTCTCCACGTCGTGGTGTAGTTTGTTATTCAAACACTTCATCATTTGAATGGGTATAATAATGAGTATAAATGATGCCAATAATAAATATAATATGATAATTATTCTTTATATATGATATTCCATCAAATTATATACTATTTTAATATCAAAATAATGATATTGTTTCTCGTGCGTACGTACGGATTATCGTCTCCATGAACGCGATGAGATTCATTCCTCATCGTATCCATTAAAGAATAATTTTCATTTGATGATTAAAAATAATTATTAAAGACTTAATATCACTATGAATATTAATAATACACATCCTATCCATAACAAACATTACTTATGTAACAAAGTATATAAATAAAAACAATTGAGTTAACATCTAAAACGATGATACTAATGAAATATTATTAACAAACAAATATTAGAATATCATATATGATATCATATTATTGTATATGGTTATTTTATAATTTAATAACAATGATTCCACCATTATACAAAAGGTTAACTTACCCTCGACCAAGGAAAAGTATAAGGTAAGTCTTAATTTCACAATTTCTTTATTATCCGAGGTTGTTTTTACATAAGTATCTACTAGGACCTCTTTATCATCCACATCCATGTTTCTTAAAAATGTATTCCATTTTTTTTAATATTTACTAGACTATGGGTTAACTTCATTTATACCCTTGTTTGAATTTTTATAAAATTTTTTGAAAGGAATATTTCCGTCATTTTCCAAACAAGGTACCTTATGACCTTTTCGACAAAATTAAGGTAAGAATGTTTTTTTAACTTATACGGCGGGTGCAGCTATTTTCCGCTGTTATAACATCATAGAAGCTTCCATTATAATCTTATAATAATATTTTAAAAATTAATGTTTTCTTTTATAATTATATGACTTTTAAATTATTTCAAAATAGAAAGAGATATTTCATTAAAAAAATGTGTTGATTTCATCTATGTCAACATCCTTTGATGGATTTTTAAGCTTAATTGATGTTGATTTATTATGATACAAAACTTCCATATTGTATTAAAGGTTTTGTGATATGTTTGAATGTGGATGTGTTATTTTTACACCATTCAAGTTTTATGGAGAAAGTATTACATTTCATATGCTAGTTTTTATATGAGTGTTTATGTTATGTTTGAACATTTTCATATGAGAAATGCATTGGACTTAGTAACTGACGGGTGGATCCTACTATAACTCCTCGATACATCTGTAGGTCTCATGAGACAAACTAGTGTATTGGCACAAGGCCTTGACAAAATCTTATTTGTAGTCTTGGCACAAGGCCTTGACTATGTGGTTATGAAGTCTAGCATTATGCATTCCATCATTATGAAAGTGGCTATTGATATTGCATGTGATTATTCGACTAGTAGAATATCCATGTGAATATGTAAAGGCATTATTTGATTTTTTCTTTGCTATATTATTTTGATGCTCAAGTTTAAAAGGCTTTTGTTCTAGTCTTACATTGCCTTAAATGTTTATGCTTATTTATGAAAGTTTCCACTATATTTTTATCCTTACTGAGCATCTGAGCTCACCCATTTATATGTTTTATTTTTCCCAGGATGAGAAGAAGTATATTGTGACTAACCTACATGGATGGTATAAGGGATATGAGTGTGATCTATGTAGACTATGTTGTTGTAGTTTTTAATTTTATAATGTAATGTAAAACTTATGAATGTATCGAGTATTTCCAAGGCTACTAAACTAATTGGTCTTTTGAGGCTTGATCTTTTTGTGATCATGCCAATGTTATGTAATAATGCACTGACTCTGGGTAACTAGGGTCGGGGCGTTACCTTATCACTTAAATCTACACTTCATTATTCATATTTTAACCAAGTGTAACCATTTTGTTGAAAATATTTTTGAATCTACTGAAAATATAATTTACACTTTCATGATCATGAATTCTAAATTCTTGAAATTCATCTATGTGAATTCCAAGATTAGTTCTTTGAAATTTTTTAGTTCCTTGATGAGTGACTCATAAAGTCCTCCAAATGTCAAGGGTAGTTTTACATGAATATTTATGACAATAAACAATTATACTAAGACATAGATAAATACAATTCATTAATTTGTAATTCAAAATATATTTAGTAGCTTTATTTTCATTTAAATAACCATGTTAAACTCTCCAAGGCTTTATAAAGCCAACAAAGATCTATTTCTCCCTTGAGAGTTTTTCACAAATGATGTAAAACATTTAGCATAGATTTACTTGATTGTCATTGTGTATCATTTTTTATCAAAGGTTTATATAATCATAATAATAGTTTTATATTTTCCAATCATCATTGATCCCCTTATATAGAAAACTATTTATCCTAAACACTTGATTAAACCATTAGAATAATTCAAAATAATTAAAATGATTCAACCTAAAATTTCACATAGATAAAATTGATTCTAATAATATCGAAGAAATTCAAAAAAAATTAAATGCATTTTCCGAATAAGTATAAATGAGTAGAAAATATTAAATAAATCGTTCAAACTAATTTCATAATACTCCGTCAAACAATTACATGAATTTTGAAAACTAATTGATAGTAAATAAAAAATCCAAAATATCTTTTGTATGAATGAAAAAATATAAAATCCTATTTAACATGGATTTAATAAATTAAAAACACTTTAAAAATATTTAATAATATTAATAAAAAATTTATAAAAAATTAAAATAAATAATATAATTATTAAAAATAATTTTAACATATGCGGTATTTTTTTATAAGCATAGTGAATAAATAAATAATTAAAACTTGCTTAAAATACTTTAAAACAATTGGTATAGGCTAAAAATAATTTGAAATTAATTAAAAATAATAATACAATTAAAACAATCGTTATAAATTTATATAAAAAATATTGAAAAACCTTAAAAATGGAGCATAATTTTTTTTCTAGAAAGTAAATTTCTATTTAGAAACAATATAAGAAAACAAAAGAATCGAGATGCATTAAATTTTTAAAACTGATGGTTGCATAATTTTTATAAACAATGGTAGTATATTTTTATTACTAATGGTAAAATGATTACACTACCACTGAATAGTGACTTTCTATCATTACCAGTGAAGCATATGTTATGATACAGTTAGAACGATGATCTTGATACTATTGATAGAAAGAGATCCATCTACCAGTGTTTATGGAAATGTTCTACCATTGAGAGAAGAGTCATTCATGTGCCACTCTATGAGGATAGTGAGGCTTCCATGTAAGATAACATACATCCTTGATCATGGATAAGAAGATTTGTATGTGGTGGAGCAGGGAAGAACGAGATACATATGGAGATGTTATAGCATTATAGAGATAAATCACAGGTGTTGGTGGTGTCACACTATGGGATATTAACGTGAAGGTTGTGCTCACATGAGGTTATTATCATAAAGGATTAATATATGCTATATATAAGAGTATATGATATATTTGTGTGTGTTTGTCTAATTATATAAATCTAAATTATATTTATATATCAGAGAAAGAAGTAATAATACATGATATAAAAAATATATAATATATTTAAACAAAAAATAAATAAGTATATATATATCATGTCATGTAAAACATTAATAGGATTTAAAACAATGTGTTAAACAAACATTAACACATGGTATTTAAATGATTTAAAATATTAAAAAAAATTATAACCATAATAGAAAAATTAATACACAGACTACATATAATCACATTAAATATACTGCACATATACTAACATATTAACACATGCAAGTATAAATAATAAAACAAAATTCTGCACAAATTAACACATGATAAATATATGTGATATAAAACATTAATACTAAGAATAATCATGAAAAATAGTTAAAAAATATGTGAGGAAAAATGTAATCGAAAAAACAAAAACACAACACATGGATGTTAATAAATAAGTACTTAATGTGTAAATATGATTTTTATGATATAATTATCATTCTGGGATGACAAACCATTACCTAACTTCCTTTTTCCATTAGAAAATATAAATATTGCTTATATTACGTGTGGACTACCACAACCACAAATGTCATATTACAATTTTAATCCCCACCTTACATGGATGGTTATAAACATAGATTTAATGATTAAATGTGATATTTATTACAAAATTCTGATTCTATATTTATAAAACATTATCTCCCTTCTTTCCCTTTTTCTATTATAAAATAAAAACATTGTTTGTATTGCATGCGGACTACCGCCTACATGAATGACATATTTCATTTTCCATCACTGCCTTACAATGATGGTTTGAAATGAGTGCTTAATAAATAAATGTGATATATATAGAATTATTAATAATCTATATATTATGGAACCAAGACCATTGAATAATTATTTGAACAGTTGAATAAAAAAATGCATGGAAAAGAGAATAGTTAACATCCAAATAATGATTTTAACAAATAATTATTAGTAAATGGGTAATATAAAATTATAAATAAATGAAAATATTAAGGTAAATATAAAATATGGTTCTTATATAGATTAATAATAAATCTAACTTTATTATACTAGAGGTTAGAATGGGTCCTACCAAGCGGGAATCCAAGGTAAGAGTTTATTTTTGAATCTCACTTTTTATTGAGATTACATATGTTTCAATTTATATTAGGTTAACTGAATTTTATTTCTCTATTAACCCCCACCCAATTTTATTCTCCTCTGGTAATTTATGGTATTTGAAAACATTTTTTACCATTTTCCCTCTCTTTGGTACTCAAAACTTCCAAAAACCATTTATAATAAAATCTAACCTTACTTGTCATTTTTTACAAGGAATACTTCTCTTTTATATTCTTAATATTTATCTTGATTTAACAATTTTATATTCTATACATTAATTTTTTCAAAAATAAAATTTATATTAACTTTTATTTTATTTTTAAAAGTTTAAAATAAATATTCTTAACGTTTTCTGTATAAGCTACATTTGAATTTTTTTTAAAGTGTGAAAATAATTTTTTTTAAATTTTTACCATATGAATTAATTTACCAATGTCATGAACATTATTAATTATTTATATTGATTTATAATTTTTCTTGGGTTTTCTAATTTATAACTATTTTCATTATTATGTTAATTTTTATTTTTAAAATATCAAAAGAAAGGGATAATATTTTCATTATTTGAAAAAGGATTTAATTTTACTTATGAATATTTTTATATTTTGTTCCACATTTTTTACATAATAATAGTTTTTTAAAATAATACATTACTAAAATTATTTCATAAATAAATAATTAAAATTATTTTTATCACCTTATGAACATATTTCTGGAAGTTAATTTTAACTTCATTTTTTCAACAATGTTACAAAAAACATTAGGAGGAAAAAATAGAGTTTCACTTTAATTTTCCTCTCTCTTTTCCAAAAGGATATCCATTAATATAAAACCATCATTTTTGATGAATTTATATCATTCTATTATCTATTACTAATTTATGGTTTATACCTTATTTTTCTCAAGGAATATTATCTTTCCAATCATTTCTTTGAAGTAATGTTCTCTATCAATATTCATCATTATTTTGATATTATTTTTCTCCTGTATGTCCATGTTATTTAGTGACATTGATATGTTTAGTATAATTTACACAATTTCAATATTTTCTTAACCATATATTCATATAAATATATGATTTTAGTTGGAGAAATATTACTAAGAAAGTTATTCTAATGATTGGAGAATATTGATATTCTATATACTTGATTCAATATGGATATTTATCAATTGATATGGAATATTTATTATGTATTATATTGTTAATTAAATATGTGATGAATTCATTGGAAATTTTTAGATATGTGTGGGGAATAAAGTAATATATCTCATCGATGAATGGGGTAGGTCTCATGATACCATCTAGTTGGAATGCCATACTTATTTATTCATGTATGATGTCGTGATGTCTGTTTGAGGCCATTACGGTAAGATTATGATGTCTAGTATTATGCATTCCATATTAGAGAGATTGTCTTTTTTTTGTCTATTTTATTAATATATTGATATTATCCATGATATATATTGTTCTCAAATTAATGATTATATGTCATATTTATTGATTATTCATTCTTCCATTTTTTTATGGCTTATTTATTCATGATAACTTTAGTTGTACACAACCCATTATTGGGCGTTAGTGATCACCTCTTTATTATATTTTCCATTTTATAGGGTACCATGAAGGGATCTTTGAATGATTTTAAGGATATACTAATATAAATGGAAAAACATTCATGGAAATTTATAGGTTTGTTTTAATTTTCCTATGTAATATAACAATTATATATGTATCTAGTATCTTATGACTTATAAATTATTTGATCTAGTGGTGTTTGATCTTTTATATATTGTATCAATGTAATTTAGTAAACACTAGATTTGGTTTACTGGATATGGGAATATTAAAATAGATCTCATGGTCACATTATTATTTAGTTTCTTTTCTTATTCATGGTTAATTGTGTTATTATGTGAAAGTGTTGATTTTATAAAATTATATTATATAGTTAATATGCATGAAAAGATAAAAAAGAATAAATGTGAGATGAAAATATTATATTTTTCAATGGTTAATTAATTATAATGATCACATATAAATAAACATGGTAAATAAAAACACATTCAATCATTAAGATAAATAAAAAATTAAATATCTCTCAATAAAAAATATTAAGTAAAAAATTCCTTCCATCAATTAAGTTAAGCAAAAATAATAATTACAGGTGCTCTTCAACTATATTTTCTGGTGCCTACTCATATGGGGGGTTAACACAAGAGTGTTTAGTTGACTTAACTAAAATTGGCATCAAATAATTATTCATATTTAACTTGGTAAAATTTTAGAGACAAGTTTTGGGTGAATCCAAGTTAAGGATTCATAGGAGATAACACTCCACACATTAGATCAAGGATCCACTTTTTAATGAATATGGCCATAAAAAATCCTACTTTAAAATCTTAGAGTAGTGGTGATTCCATAAAATAGGCTATAAATAGAGGTCCAAGAATCATTTCCTACTATAATAATAAAGAAACTAATTATTTTGAATATGGTAATTAAAGACTATATGGATTTGAATAAAATATATGGAGACATTTAAGATTAATAATTATATAATGTTTGATCAATGGTATTCCAAATAAAAGTAATAATCATCTAAATTTTTATTTTTATAGAAAAATTGTAATGAATACTACAGATACACTATGATCCTTACTAAAAAAAGAACATGTCCTATCCAATGAAAATTTCTATGAGTGGTATAGGTGATTATGAATAGTGTTATAATATTAAAGGAAATTATATGTGGTAGATTTCCCACTACCTAAGGAACCACCCTTAGAATCAAGTGAGGGTGAAAAAGATATTTATATAAGGATCATGGATGACACATTTTATGTTAATATAATAATGTTATTATCACTATATAATGGGTTGTGAAAGAAACATAAGGACATGGATGGTTACACCATGTTGTCTTATCTATAAGAATTTTTCAAATAGAAAGTGAAGTAAGAAATAAATGAGATTATCATTACACTAAAAATGAATAATTTTAAAGATGAAATTCAGGATGTTAATCATGTAATAATGATGATAAATTCCATTGGTTTATTAGTAAAAAAAGTATTCAAGTTAAATAATAATATTTTAATACATATCATTATCATATCATTATCACCCAGTTACTTTGGATTCATTTAGAATTATAAAATTAATGACATGGAGAAACTACTTCAACACATTTTTTGTTTAGTTTTATAAGATCATATGAATATAAAGAAATACAAATATTTAGTTCTTATAGAGAACAAAAATAAAGGCAGTGTGAAAGTGAAAATGGAAGTAACCTTCACAATTTTCTTCTATCAAAACCAAACATAAAGTTGGAGTGCATAAAAAAAGAGATTGTTTTCATTATATATGCAAATAAAGGTCAATGGTATAGAAATTTCAATGAATTAAATAATAACATATCATAATATTTTTCTTTTATGCATATTCATCATTGAATGTAATATTGTTTTTTAATTATTGGGTGTGAGATACAATATATTACTTACACATTTGTATCTAAATATAACAACCAAGGAAGATCAAATTGATTACAAGAGTGTGATATTGCCTAGACAAGATCAATGTATCACGGATAATGGGAGGGGATGAATCTGTGATATATGTTTCTTTTAAGTTTTATTACATTTGAAATAACCTTCGCCTCCAGTTAAAGAGTTATCACCTTGATTAAAATAGAACAATCACATATCCATAGGAACCTAATAATTTAAAAGGTTCACTACTCAACAAAAGTATCTACATCCTTGGTATGGTTTGGAAATAATCTAATACTACACAATCTACTAGAAATCAATACTTTTTTGTGGTTAAAACAAGTAGGATATATCCTTAAACATGTGTAACACTATGTTCAATACAACAACTCATGTTCTTTAAGTACCATGAAATTATTTAATACAAGTTTATTTAACAAGTAAAGAAACATTCATTGAATTATTTAAAACAAGTTACTATAATACCTTATAATCTTTGAAAATATATATTATTCAGTAAAATTATTAACCTTCCTACCCATTAGTAGGTAAGAAGTTATCCAAACTTTATAATGATATTCAATCTGATTACCCAGTCTGATTCCCAAGAATAATTTCTCAGCCTCGTAGTGTAACTTTGACAGAATAACACTAAATCAATCTAAACTATTTTCATCAGTTTGGGAATCCCAGTCTCTTTGCTTAGTTTGATATGGAAACTCTGAATATGATCTTCCTTCCTCTTATTATTCTTCTTCTTCTATCCTATAATCTTCTTTAGGAAAATTTCAATCCATAAACTTCTTCCCTAAAAAAAATTCAGTGCTCTACCATCTCTTTTCTCCTGTGAATAGTACAAGTGTCAGCTAGTACAAAGTAATTACCACTATTTATAGGTGCACCAAAAATGTTTAATGTTGGATTCAAAAAACATTTTCCCACTTAACTTTCCGCTACATATTTGAATTCTTTAGTGCTTCTCAACTTCTCTCAACTCTTCTTGAATCTTCTCTAATATCATACAACTTCAAGTCACTTCATAATTTCTAACAATTTTTCAGTCTACTATTGATTTTCACTCTAATTTTCTCATTATGATTAAGGCATATCTTCAATAGGAAATTTTTCATTATGTTTATTTTCACCAATTGAAAATTTATACATTCACACCATTATTTATAATATATTTTTTCCCTTTATTAGACTTCAGTTGCCTTTGTTTTTTCAAAAACATAGTTGCAAAATCTAAAGATATTATCACTTATTGACAACACGTCAACATCAACTTCAAAACCTATTTAACAAACACTTTTTCAATTTCTTTAAACAATTATTCTTTTATTATTTTCCCCAGAATGATGATAATGTTTCTGATGAATATATCCATGTTAGATCTATATTGATTAGTCTCTACTTCACTCTTATGGATCAGTGTTACCTCATGTCCAATGAATCTTGTCCAAATTGGAAAAAAACATATCAGAGTTCATATTTTGTTTTTGGACCAATTGAAAAATAATTCATCCTAATGAAAATGGTCGACAACATTATTTATTGATCTCTGATCCCATTTTACATTGGCCCCAATAACTCCCAATAAAAACATTTATTTCTATAATTCCCATTATCAACCATCAGAGCATCTAATGATTAGTGTTAGTATCCCTCTGATTTTTTATGGAAGACCACATCTGATGGACCGATGTTAAAAGAAACTTCTTTCCTTTACTGATTATGATATCGAAAAAATTTAACTAATCAAATTATTTTTCTGATGAATTTTATGTTTTAGCTCATTGGTCTGACAAAAAATGAGCATTATCTTCTTATCTCATTTCGAACAAAACTTTACAACCTTCAAACTATTCTGCATCTATTGATCTCACACAGATGAACTAATACTAGAAATCATTTCTTCAAAAAATTTCTTCTTTTACAAACTCCATCTTGTAATCATGACTTCCTCATGACTTTGAGAACATTTAAGATCAGCATAGCATCACATGAATTTCATCAGAAATTATTATAACTTCCCAACCTTCAAGAAACTTTTTTATTTCCAACCAATCATTAATATGATTGAAAGTACACATTCTCACAATTTCATTAATAAGTCTTTCATCATAAGTTTTTTTGACAACTTATGAGTTTTGTGAAAAAAAATTAGTAAAGAATCATCATCTTTTCATCAGATCCATTGAGAATTTTATAATTTTCCTCATTATAATTCACACTTTTATTCTGAACCCAAGGTGAGTTTGATGAAACTTTTATTCCATAAAACATCTTCTCAATATGATGGAATTTCTTAAGATTTTTGAGTCTGAAATTCTGAATATGATTGTGATTCTGATCACCATATTTTTATAAAGTGAATATATTTCTTTCTCTTTGACAGAAAAAGACAATATATTGAATAAAAACATATTTCAACTTCCAAAAAAATATTCCAACTAACTTGGTCCCAAAAATCATTCCCTTTGTGTTTTTTTCAACAAAGGTTCATAAACCACTGAACTTTTTTGCCTCAATAAATAGATCACTTATCAATAATTTTAAACCTACATGAGAAAATTAATTGTAGGAAAAAATATAAATTGATAGAAAAACCATAATTTCCAAAATTAGGGACTCATCAAACCTCTTCAGATTCTCTTCACAAATTTCTTCACTTTTTTAACTTTTTTTCAATAAAAGTTTCCTACGCCCACTATAAAAAACTATTTGAAAATTCCACACACTTTTATACCAAAATGACATATTACACACAACTTCCCATGTATGCATGCTTCCTAAAAAGGTTTAGCACATATCAATGGATAGATATATGAAAAAATTCTCACCCTTGAAAACATTATCTAAAGACTAGATGAGTGAGGGGAAAAACATACCTAAACCTTGATGATAAGGAGTTTGGATGCCCATTTTCAAACTCAATTTGTAAAAATATCCCTTTAGTAAAGGTTTTTTGAAACTTTTAGCAACTTGTTTTGATATAGGAACATACTCCAGCTTTAATTCATTATTCTCCATATTCTCTTTGATGAAGTGTTAGTAGATGTCAATATTTTTTGAATGAGAGTGTTATATTGGGTTTCATGTATGGGTGATGGTACTTTGATTATCACATCCCAAGAGTAAGGGTAAATTTACTTCAAAAATTAAGTCTTCTAACTAATTCTTCATCCACATAATTGGGGTAGCATCTTGTTTGGAAGAAACATACTTAGCTTCAGCCATGCGAAGAGTGAATGATTTTTTTTCTTTGAATTCTAACTAACATAACTTTTTATCAAAAAGAAAACTCCACCATATTTGGATATTCTATCATTAACATTTCTTTCCCAATAAGCATCTAAATACCCAAAAAAGTCAATACTTAATGATCTATAATACATGATTTCGAAATTTTGTGTGCCTTTGATATATTTAATAATTCTTTTTTCCATTCAAAAGATGTGATTATTTTTTAGAAATATTAAATATTTAATATAAGTTAACAACATAAATAATGTTGGGTCTTGAGGTAGTAAAATATAAAAATCTTTCAATAAAATTTTGAAAATATTTAGATTCAACTTCCACACCTTCTCCATATTTTATTCAAATTTGTACCCACTGAAATTAGTGTGGAAACTAGTTTTGAATTCTCCATGTCAAACTTCTTGAGAAGTTATTTAGCATAATTTGCTTGGGAATAAATATATGTTTCCTCTTTTATGATATTTTTAACCCAAAAATGTTTTTAATTTCACCAATCATGGACATATCAATCAACCTTTTCATCTATTCATCAAATATTTAACAAGTTCTTTCATCATTCCCAGTAAAGATCATGTCATCAATATAAATAATTATAATAAGGAAAAAATCTTAACTTTATTTAATATACATATTATTATCAACCCTTACTTTATTAAAAATCATCTTTATCAAGAAGGTATCCAATTTGGAATACCATGACACTAGATCTTTTTTGATCCCATACAAGGCTTTCTTCAGCTTGAACACATAACTATCTTCCTTCCCAACAACAAATCTACATGGATTTTCAATGTAAACTTCTTCATCAAGATCTCCATTCATAACTATGAACTTCACATCCCTCTAAAAAACTGTAACTTAATTGTATAGTAATAGAAAGAAAAATTCTAATTATTTATAACCTTTACATCATAGCAAAAGTCTCATACAAATCAATTCATTTTATCTATGAGTAATGTTTTTAAACTAACATTTCATTGTTTCTTATCGCTTCACGTTTTCCAATAAAATTGTTTGAGAAACCAACTTTGTAACTATAACATTTTTCATTTGGTTTAGGTATGAGTTCCTAAGTATTATTATTTTCAATCTGATCAAAATCTTCATTCGTACACTGAATCCATTTTGAATGCTTGAAATCTTCATTAACATATTTTGACTCAACTTTTGGATATAAATAATTATGAGTAATAGTTTTTTATGTTCTTGTTGTTTGAAACCTTTTATTTTAATCACCAATTATTTTTTGAGCTTCCACTAGATTACTCATCCTTGGATGATATTTTCTAGATTATTATTCATTACTATAAATAGACAAGTATAATCCTTATTATTAATTAGGATTATAACTATTTTCATCTTTATCAGAATACTTATCAAATATTCTTCCATCTTTTCATATTCCTTATCTATATGAGTATTTTTAGCATATTCCTCATCTTTTACAATAACTTTAACATCAACAGAGACAACTAATATTCCTAACTATTTATTAAAAAATCTAGGTCCTATTCCTTCCAGAGCATATATAAGCAAAAATCCATCATCACCTCTCTACTAAACCCTTTTGAGGTTTCTACCTTTCTTCTTTATGATGAACGGGCTCCCAAAAACTCTTAAGTGTTTTAGACTTGGAGTTTTGTCCTAAAATATTTACATAGAGTCATATTTGAACATGTCAAGTAGAAATATTGGTTTTGAATATACACAACAACGATCATGGATTGCCTCCAAAAGTAATGGGAGAGACCATATTAAAGTAATATAGTCCACCCCATTTCAACCAAACTTCAAATTTTTTACTTTCAACAACACCATTTTTTGAGAAGTGTATGGTGTACTGAATTCAAGCCAAATTCTACGCTTCTCAAGTTAACTTCAAAAATTTTATTTCTGTATTGACCACCATTTTCTGTTCTCATATTCTTTAATTAATACCATCATTCCTTCTCAGATTTCCTCCTAAAACTTTTAAACATTTTCAGAGAATCTGCCTTATTTCTAATATACCCAACACAATTAATACGAGTAAAGTCATCAATAAAATTAATGAAGTACTTATCTCCATGAGATTATTATTTTCTCATTGGACTACAAATATCTGAATGGTTAAGTTCTAGGTGTTTTTTTGAACAAATATCAATATTATAATGCATAATGTTTGTAATCTTTCATTTCTAAAAAATTGTGAGACACTAATATCTTCTTACTAAAATATCATAAATTCCATGGAAACTATATCTCTTTGATAACTTGATCATGTTTTTCTAACACATGTACCCCATCCTTTTACACTACAACTGACTGTATTCTATCATACTCAAGTAACAAGATTTTTAAAACTCACAAACTTGGACCAAGTTTCCTTTTGTATGACAGCCTCCTGTCACTATCATTCCATATAGCTCTCTTTTCATGTGAAACCCATATTTTATAAAAATAAATTTTTTCCTTCATCACAAAGTTTCTTCACACTTAATAGGTTTTGTTTATTCCCATAAAAAAATATTTCTTGTATTTAAACTTTTCTTCCCCAATGATGGTTAGTCCAACGCCTTTGACTCTAAGAGATTCATCATTATCAAATGTCATTGTTCTTTCTTTCAATTCATTGACGTTATTCAATAATTTTATGTCTCACATCATATGAGAAGAACACCCATTATCAAATATCTAATTTTGTTCTCCATTTTTATATTTGAGAGAGGTAAATATAATAGGATATTTTTCTATCCATTTATCATTCTTAGCATCCAACTTCTATGAATTGTTAAAAAACGTTTTTTGTGTTGGTAACAAAAAAAGACAACTTTTTGCAAGATGTACAGGTTGTTAACTTCTTTAAAAAATGGTTTAAAAAGGCAGGATTATATTTTCAACATTCACACCCCTTCTCTAATTTCTTAGAAACATCATTCTCATAATTCTTCATTTGAGAAGATTTTATCCCTCTCAGACATTGCCTTCTATAATTCATGGAATAATAGTAATGTTGTTGGTTAAACCCACAAATAATTTTCATATGTCCAAATAAACAACAATACCAGAAGTATCTATAAAAAGAATATTTTCCTCTGAAACTTCTACAATTCTTGAAGTTTTGAGTGAGTTTCTCAACAACTATATTATTTTTCTTATCTAAACTTTGTTGACCACTGACCTTTCTGTTATCAAATGAAATCTTATTTTTCATCTTAGTTTTATTTTCATCCTTATCAGAATTAGAAGTTGTAAGAAATTTTTTTGACTCAGGATTTTTATAAAAGTCTAACATCTTCATTTTTTGGAAATAAACATAAATTTCCAATATTTATTCTTCTCAGAAACAATTTCAAATTTCTTCTCATCCATTGAAGGAAACATTTGGTCCTTCTCAGTTTCAACCTTTCTAGAGCTTCCAACAACATCCAAAATAGATTTATTGAAACTTGTTGCCCTCTATTAATCATTATAAAAAAAAATTTGAAAATTTCAGACTCTTTTTATTTTCCTTTCAGCGCAACTTCCACATGTTCATTATGATTTTTTTCTTTCTCAAGAGATTTCTTCAAATCATAAATATATTCCAGAAGATTAACTTTATCATCAGGAAAACATTATAGATTTTTTGTTGATAATTTTTTTTTCAACTTCCTATTTTCTTTTTCAATCCTCCTAATATTTCTTAGACATTCTTTCAATTCTTATTTCAGGTGAAATTATTATTGAGTTTATGCTTCTTCAGAATTGTCTCTTCCGAATTATTTGTGATTAATTGTTTAATAAAAGTATTCTCTCAAGATTTCTCAATAGATTTTTTGGATTCATCATCATTATTTTATTCGTGATTATCATTTGACAAGAAAATTATCCTTTTGTATTTGAAGAACTTTTTTATCCTTCTCTTTGGAATAATATTTAGCCTCATCAGCCTATTTATTCCACAATATTCTCGACAATATTTCATCTACATCACTATCATTTTCTTTATTTATTCAAGGATAATAAGATGCAAAGTTCACAATAGATCCACATTAAAAAAACATCAAGAGATGTTTCCCTTTATTTTTTCATATACCACTTTTAATATATTTAGAAAACAAGGGTAATGTTTTTAAGATTTATACATACCTCATTTTCATAATTGGAATCACTAGATTCTTATTCACGAATCTTGATAGTATTTTCTTTATTGTAAGCCTTGAAAGAAATTTATCTATCAAATTTTTTTCCTATCATAGTTTTTTGTCTTCTCGTTTCATAAGTAATAGGAGTACTATGAAAATCATCTATAGATAGTGTTTATGGATTTATATATTCTAATTAGAACACCTTTGAATCAAAATTATTGGGAATAATTATTAAAAAAATTTAAACAATAGTAGAATCATCCAAATTTTCATCAATACATCTGATAGTGCTAACAATATCATTTATCCTGGTAAATAAGTCTCCCACATATTCATATTCACCCATATTGAGATATTTATACTTCAACATTTTGATTTGTAACTTTTCCTTCTTTACTTTTGTATTGCCTTCATAAATATCCTTCAACTAATCCCAGATACCTTTGGAAATAGAAACACCCTTTACTCTTAGAAACTCACCTTCAGAAAGAAATGAGAGTAGATCATTCTTATATATTCCATCATTCTCAAGATTCTTCTTTTAAACAGGTGTAAGAGGAAATTTATGATTAATAGGAGGAAATCCATCTTTTACAGCTTCAAGAACATCATACCCAATAGACATAAGATAAGGAAACATTCTATATTTCTAGATATGATAGTTATTAACATCCAATATTGAAACCCCCTTACTTTTCAAAAAATTTATATTATCTATTAAAACTTCTCTTCAAAACCTAAGAAAAGAGTAAACAAAGGAAAATCTCACTCTAATACCAACTAATATTTCCCAATCAGGATCAATATATCACTGAGAGTTGTAGGGGTGAATCAATGATATTTTATTTTTTATGTTTTCTTCCTTTTGAAGAAAACTTCACCTTCTGTAAAAGAGTTATCACCTTGCTAAAAATAGAACAATCACTTGTCCACCGGAATACAAGAATTTAAAAGTTTCACTAATCAACAAGAGTAGTTTTTTCCTTCATATGGTTTGTAAATAATCCAATACCACACAATCAACTGGAAAAAAATCCTTTTTTTGGATACAACAAGTAGAATATACCCTTACACTTGTGTATCACTATGTTCAATACAAAAGTGCATGTGATTCAAGTAGTATGGAATGATGTAATAATAGTTTGTGTAACAAGTTAAGAAAAATTCACCAGAAGCTTCAAAACAAGTTAATATGCTTCCTTTTCAACATTCAAAAATATAATCTTCAAAATAATTATTCACTTTCCTAACCAATAGAATGTAATAAATTCTATATAATTCGTAATGATACTCAGTCTGATTACCCATCCCGATTCCCAAGTCTGATTGATCAATCTGATAATGTAACTCAACCAAAATACCACTAAAAAAATTATGAAGTACTGCTTCCTTAGTCTGAAAATCCTAGTCTGATTCCTCAGTTCGATCCGAAAACTTTTAATATGATCTTCCTTTTTCTTTTTCTATTTATAAATATTCCTTAGGAAAAGATCAATATGGAAACTTCTTCTCTCTAAATACATTCAATGCTCCACCTTATCTCTTCTCCTACGAATAGTAAAACTGTCAAAAAATACAAAGTACTTCCCACTATTTATAGGTGCACCAAAAAATGGTTTAGATAGGAATCTAAAAACGTTTTCCAACTCAACCATAATTATTGAGACTTCAAATTTCCTTGAGTTTCAGCTACATATTTTACTTATTACGTGCTTCTTAGCACTTCTAAACTCAACTAAACTCTTCTTGAATATTCTCAAATCATATCATGGATTTAGATCACTTTATAATTTTTAACCATTTTTCAATCCAATTTTGATTGCCACTGTGATTTTCTTATTATGATGAAGGAATATGTTAAACATAATATCCTTCATTATGTTGCTCTAAACCAATTGAAAAATGTAGAAATTCAAACCATTATTCCAAATATATTTTCGCTACTTTGTTGTACTTCAGTTGCCTCTGTTTTTCCACAAACATAGTCACAACATCTAAATATATTAGCACTTCTTGATAGAACCTCAACATTTGCTTCAAAACCACTTTCACAAAAACTTCTGAAACATATTCAAAAAATTATTATTTTATTATTTTCCTTAGATCGATGATCCTATGTCTGATGAAGTTATCTGTGTCATTTCTAGGTTTATTGGACTCTACATCACTCTAATGGATCAGTGTCACCTCTAGTCCGATCACTCCTAACCCAATTGAAAAAAACCAACATACCAGAGTTATTATTTCATTTTTGACCTAATTAAAAAAAATCTCCCAAAAAATCATCAAATAATTTTTTGATTGGTCTTTGATCCCATTTTATATTGTTCTAAACAACTCCCAATAAAAAAAATCTGCCAGCAATTCCCTTTTGCAACCATCACTGCATCTGAGGATTATTGGCACACTACATCTGATGGACCAATGTTAGTAGAAACTTATTTCATTTTTTGATTATGACAGAAACAATATTTTTTCACTCAAATTATTTCTATGTTGATTTATTTTCTTTTGGATTATTATTTTGACTGAAAACTAGCATCTTCATCTTCTCATATTTCAAACCAAACATCACATCCTTCAAAAAATTCTACATCATGTGATCTCACACCATTGAACTGAGACTAGAAAGCTTTGGATTCATTAACTTTCTTCTTCTATAAAGTCCATATTGTAATCATTACTTCCTCATGAATTTTAGAATGTTTTAGTTTGGCGTAGAATCATATGGATTTCATTGGAAATTAGTAAAACGTCCTATTCTTCCATAAAATTAATTATTCCAACTAATCCTTAATACAACTATTATAAAACATTATCCTCATTACTTAATAAGTCCTCAATCACTTATTTTTTAGAAAACTTATGACTTTAGTGAAATAAAATTAAGAAAATAAACATCAGGTTTTCAATAGAGCTATTCAGACTCCAATACTTTTCCTCATTCTAATTCACACTTTCATTCTGGACCCAAGGTGAGTCTTGTGAACCTTTTCTTCCAGAAAAATTCTTCTCAATTTAATGTAATTTCTTAAACATTTTGATTCTAAACTTCTGAATATTATTGTGAGTCTAATCACCATCTTTTTATAAGTTGAATTGATTTCATTATCTTTGAAAACAAAATACAATATATTTAATACAAACTTATTTCAACTTCCTAAAACATAATATAGCCAACTTAGTCTCAAAAGAGTTAAGTGAATCTCTAAGTTACTGATGGATCTTGACTACTACATTGGTTCGTGAAGATCACATCTTCACATTCGCAGTGTATGTAATATTTTATTTGAAAACTACTATTATGTAATGTATGCTACCAAGAAAATTATCTCAGGGTTGAGTTTAGAGATAATGATATTTTATTTTAAATTTGAAATAAATTCATTATACTATACCATACTTGAATAATATTTTAATTTTATATAAATTATTGATATACTCTATTGGAAATTAATAAGGAATATGAAATATAAGACTCAAATAACATCTAAATGTGGAATGATAAAATTGGACAATTATAATCGGAATAAAAAGTCAAAGATAAACTAAATAAGGTGTTTATACTATATTGACCTATAACTTTTAAGGTATTTTGAATGATATCTTATCAGGTGTAATGACGAAGATACATTTTTTATTAATGGTAATAAAGCCACAATTATTCTATAATTAGTTTAGCAAGATACTTGTGAATTATTTCAAGTGGAAGGTAGAGGTAAACTTTTTTGCTTCATGATATTACTTTTATAAATTTATTGAATATAAAAGAAAAAAGAATTAACGAACTCGGTATGATGATAAAATATGATTCGAGTAAGTAAGATAGAAAATATCTTAACCAATAATCAATTGATCATTAAAATATATATTAGAGTTATTCCTAAACTCAAATACCGCTATACATATCATATTCATGATGTTAGTAAAGGTAAAATTGATGATGAGTGTTATAAGTCTTAAAAGTCTTCCATCATTCTTTTTGAGACATGATTTACACGTAGTGGTGTTAACACTAAACCATATTCCAACTATAATGAAAAATGGATATTTTATGAGCTATAATATAAAATAAATCATTATATCACCAATACATGTGTGTATATGTAAAGTGTTTATTAATTATAAATTTATAAACAAAATTGAATCAAGAAAATACAAAGTGAATCTTAATGAAATATCCTAAAGTGACATAAGATATTTTAAAAAATTCATAATATAGAAAAATATTAATCAATTAAAATAATATATTTCTATAATTTGGTGTACATCTATATTTGAGATAGTGGAAGAAATAAAGGATGGGATAAATCAAAGCTCAAGATTCAAAAGTAGTTGGAATAGGAACAAGTTCCAAAAGTGTTTATAAAAAGAAACTTTATAAATGCATACAATACGGGAAAGTATAATACCCAAGATAGATGGTTTTATAATCACCAAGTTATGTTATATATTATTCTCTATGAATAATGGATTATAATACTACAAGAATTTAATAAATTGAAATAAGGTAAAATGAAAAATGAATACGATTTCTAAAAATAGATTCCACGTGAAAAAATAAATTATAAATTTTGTTAATTTCTCCAACTGATGTAAATACCATTATGTAAAATTATAAAATCGATGGAGAGTTGAATGTGGATAGTAAATTTATTACCTATAAAGAAAGTTTTATCATTAAATGTTTAACATCAGTCATTGTGTTGACTATGTTGAAAACATTCCAATAAAATAAGTGATAAAATCCATTTGAATTCATATTTCCATAATTTCTTACCATAATTATTATATTTTTAATTTTAATAACAACTAAAAAACATATTTAAAATATCATTGAGATATAATCAAAAGGGTTTCTGACACTAAAATTTTCCAATAAAATGAGTAGGCTCCAAGGATCTATTTACATATAAAATAAAGCATTAAATAACGGAATGATTATATTTACATGTGTCTATAAGGGATTAGTTTGAGCTCCAAAGTTTTAGAAGTGATATATTTTTACAACATATGGAAGATATATATTTATCTTATTGTTAGTTAAGAATAAATTTGAAAATATTTATCTAAATATTAACTCTATGTACCAAACCAAGTTCTATAGAACACAATCTAATGAGATTTATCTATGGGTTTTTAGAGAAAGTCAAAGTGAATTAATTAATAAGGTATTATGAATAATATATACAAAAAATCAAGAGGGAATTTTTTCCTATTACATATAGAATAAATCTCTCCAAGAAGACATTTATAAGACACATAAGTATGTTAAGATGATAAGTAGAACTCTATGCACATCAACGATGGGAACTATCACCTATGTCATGTTATGTATAATATTTAATTTTTATAATTCATAAATTATGGTGGGAAAATATTAAATAATTCCATGCGAATAGAAAAGGGAAGAATTTAGAACTATCCAATAGTACATAAAAAAGTAAAAGGGATTTTTACTTAGTACTCAGAGAATAAAGAACAATAGTTATCATAAGGGGAAAAAAACTAGCCTTCCAACCTATTGATTTGATCTAGTATCATAGTTAGGATATGTATATAATAAATATAGTCTCATTAAATCCAGTGGTAGATATATTTTACAATACCTAGTATGTCACAGCTTCTTATATTGATAAATAATTATTTAAAATACACAATGGTTTGTTCCATTTCTTGTAAATTTTATTGAATAGTGATATATTTTCACAATATACCTTATGATAACACTAAAAGATTAGTAATTTCCAATACATAAATGTTATAAAATAATCAAAAAGGTATATACTCATAGATATCATCACTTGAACGATAATACTCATGAGGTGGAGTAGAAAATATCAAATTGTCCATGGATTTAAATTTGATAGGCCAAATGAATAAATATATAACTTAGAAGAAGAAATATTTTATCTCGTGAGATCTAAAAAATTGATGGTTAGTGTTTCTTCGGGTTTCTATGTGGAATGGGATTCCATTAATGGTTTGATTGAGGGGTATTTTATGTCCTTTCTTAATCTTGTGCATCAGGTTTTCCATTTCTTCTATCTTCAATAGAATCTCACAATGGTTCCCTTATACATAGATGGGTATGGACCTGCATTCCAAATGTCGGTGTTCATCTGGGTTTTCAAGCCTGACGACTATTGGGGACATGCATTGGTTGAGAGGATGGGAGTTCAGCCTCATTATTACCTTTAGGAGGAGTTGTTTCCTACTCTGGGACTCTCTAATAGATTTAATATATGTTCATGAATCTCTTTTTAATCCCGATACAGGAACGATTACCCTAAATAAATGACTGTAGGTCAATTCTCTTTCATATGTAAAAATAAGGGGATCTCTTTAGTGATTCCATTTGTATGTACTTGAGGTTTTCTATCATTTTCCATTAATGGGTGGATGCTTATATGTTGAAGCTTTATAACCAAATGCTTCAGCAAATAATTCCATGTTAGGAGGTGGTTAGTATTCCCAGGAGAATTTTGAGCCATTATATGGCATCCTATGTATCCTAGTTATTTCAGGAATAAAAACACACATAGTTTGTTAGTCCCATGAAGTTTAGTGTCATGCAAACATGACTTATATGGGTGCTCTAGGACACTAAATATTTGAGCTCAAACCCTTAAGGGGGTGTACTACATATCCTGAGTATAGTGAAAATCATATTTTTTGTTGTTCTCACGCATAAGGATTATGTATTGGGATCTCTTGTGTGCCATTGGAGAAGCTTATATTGAATATGATATTACCATTTCTACTCCCTAATCCCATGTGATCTATGATTGTTATGAGAAACAAGGGATAAAAAGTAATCAATTTCATTACTTTGATTAAGGGCCTTGGATATTACGATTACCCTAGTTGATCAACATGGAACTCGAACCTCAGGGATAGGTAGTCTAGGTATCCTAAATATGGTAGAAATTAGAGTCATCATAGTTCCTTATATGTCAGGGCTTACACACTAAGGTTGTCCTGATGATTTAGGCTCACACGCCAAGGACGATCAATGTTATCAAGCCCCATGATTCCCTGTTGACATGGCCTTCTGGTCTGGAGGGAATCACATGAGCGAGTTGGCATGTCCTAGGATCCATCACATGACTTGTCTTGACACATATAGAGGGTGTTACAAGAGTCAGTGTGGCATAATACGAGGGGTGTCGTGTATCTTTGATAACACCTTTAGAAGACATCGTGAGACCAGGAAATCATGTATGGAGGGTGTCACGGGTCTCAGATAACTTATCCAAAGGGTGTTACGAGACCTATCTGACATGCTTGGAGGGGCGTCATGATTCTTAGCTGGCTTTCCCAGCAGGCATCGCAAGAGCTTTATTATCATGCCCAAATGCAACACTGAGACTGGACTGATTTGGGTAAACATCGTTATATGAGTCAGGTGATGTATCAAAAGATCATCACAATTCTTGGGTGATAGACACAGAGGGTTTGAAAGATAAATTTGGTACCTATAGTAGGACTTCATGACTTTCTTTGACATGTCTTTAGTGTTCTGCATGTCCCAGATGATATGTTAAAGGATTGTCGTGAGATCTCGGTGACATGCCTTGGTGGTGTTTCATGTCTTACACGAATCCCATGAGGTCCAGCGAGTATGTCTTTTATTAGAGTCTTCCACCTTTAAACCTAGTTTTAAACCTTGTGTTTTTAAGGCCTTATTTTTATTTAGTATCAGTTCCTTTGTGTCTTACCTGATCTGGAAGACATGCAGTATATTCTTCACATGTTTCACCAGAAATCCTTTGGATGATCTATGAATGATCACATGAAATCCTTTATACATAGCACAATACTACTACAACTTCCCATATGTGTATTACCTAACTAAAGGCTGGCCACTCATGTGATTAGTTACTCTGAGAAGTCCATAGAAGTCAAGAGTCAAATCCTCCAGAGTCTGGGCGTCCGATGTACGTAGTAGCGGTGCATTTTCATGATGGTTTGGGGGATTTGTAGGCCTCTTCACCCCAGATAATTTCAAGTTTATGTGTCATATCTATAGTTAGTATAGGATAGAGTTGAAAAAATTACCTGGTGCTATGCGTCTTCATGATTCTTTGTTGTGGAATCCTTTGATCATGTTGCTTGATTTCCAACAATTGTGAGTCTCCTCTGTCAACACATCCTTTATCAGATTGTTTCCAATTATTAAATACATGTTCGATAATGTAGACATTTTTAAGGACTTACATGTTTTCATGTTGACTTTTAAAATGGCATTCAAAATATCCAAGTTCCTATTGGAAGACACTCAAGAGACCTTGGGTGAACTTTATTGGGGTCTCGTGAGACAAGGATAGTTCATTCAGGGGTCTCACAGGACAGCATTGTGGGTGCACTAGGCACGTCGCATTAATTTCAGTGACTGTGAACACCTCTCACCACCTCCTTTTTGATCCCCCTATGTTTTATGTTGAAAAGGTTGGGATTCATGTGAGATTTCATGTGTTTTGTCAAGTATATTTATTCTATATTTTAATGATGTGTCATTTGACCAATATTGGTCACATGGGGGTGCATGAACATTTCATGGAAAAATATATTCGTTCATCCTTATAATGCCATAGAGTTTGTTGGAAATGTGTGAGGACTTCAAAAGATGATCCAGACATGTCTCCGAGGTCCATGGAATTCCATGGGTCACCAAAGGGGTGCGTTGCATGTCCCTTTACAACCACGAACACCTCTCACCTCTTCACTATCCCTCCCCTTTTCTTTATTTTACAAAGGTCAAGGGTCATACGAGTTTGTACAAGTGGAGTCTGGGATTTTCTCTCAATTTTGTATTGTGTCTCTCTTGACCAACATGGGTCATATAGAGTGTTCCTAAGCATTTAGTGGACACGTCTATCTGTCTTTCCTTAGAGTTTTATAGATTTTCCTGAACATAACTGAGGACTTATGTGTAGTGAGGCTAAAAAGATAATGGGATTTCACAGGAAAAGGTGGGAATGTCACTAAGTTATCTCAATGTCTCATCAATTGCATGGTGAACATGTCACATATCTTTCAGTGACCATGAACACCTCTCACATCCTCCCCTTTATTTACTTTGTTTTATCTTTCAACATTTCTAGGGTCTTTTGAGTTGTCTTGGATGTCATCAAGGAATTTTTTTCTTCCTAATGATGATATTTTGCATGATCTTCATGACCATTGGGGGTCTCTTCCCTTGAATATCATCCTTCTTTATTTCAGAAGTATTTTTTGTGGTTTTTAAATCACTTTCCAATGAAAAACATATTGCATGGGGGTGCTCATCTGGTTGTCTGGGAATTTTTCAATATCAAGAAATTTTGGTAAAGGGGGATTCATGACACTTTCTACGGGTTATGTGCCATGTGTGGAGACCTCGTGTGACCTTGAAGTGGCCACATGATTACAAGTCCCTTAGAGACTCATGAAATTCGTGGGTCTCAACCATCCTCTTCTTCCTTTTCTTTTGCGGGGAAAATATTACCCATATTCAGATATTTCTTACAAAATTATTTTGATGATGCTTATTTTGTGGGCGTCAACAAATGACCCCCCCCCCCCTCAGGAGTGACATCTGAGGGGATAAAGACTCAGTTATGAGGAAAAATAATGTCTGCCAGAATCTTTGGTGATTTCACGAACTAATGCTTTAGGTGACATCTATTTTATTTGGAAACAATTGGTATTCAATAAAATGCCTATATAGAGGGGTAGAAAATTCATTACACTAGCCATATCCCATCTAGAACACTCTCTCTTCTTCTTCGATCACAAGACCATTCTGTGAACCCTAACCATGATCCCTATTTTCAAGCCTTCTCCATGAGTCTGTTCCACCTGAGCTCTTGTGAAAGACTACTTCCCACTGGGGTACTCATAAAACCTAGTCATGAATTACTCTTCAGTAATTCCATAGACGTCTACTCTACAGATAGTAGTTTTCATGAATAATTCTACCGATATGTAGCTCTGATCATTTGATCTCTTGAAACTCGCATGTCAATGTTTAGGTCACATAATCCTATGTTTCTAGGGGGTCATGTGATTCACGTGATGCTCTATAGAGGTTATGCTCCCCACAAGTCCTCTGGATGTCAACTGATCAACAAAACCCTTTTTGAGTCATGTGACGTGCATGACAACACTGGAACCATCATGAATCTATTTTTGACAAGATTTTATGTTCTATTTTTCTAACATGTGTCACTTACTTATTTTCAGATGGATTCTAGTTCCCACTATGGTGCATCAGTGACGACTGATCAAATAGCCATGATCATCAAGAATCACATTGTCTATCCCCAATATCATGTATATACAAATACAAAACCCTAAAGATATTCCTTTCATATAACATCTAGAATGACCCCTTATCTTATTTAATTATATTATATGTGTTCATCTTGCTATATGATGCCACCATACCTCCCTCAGACTTTAACCTGCCATATTTTTGGGTGTCTGGTTCTCCTAACTATATCTAGACAATGATTACCGAGTGAATTCATCTAGTTATAGTTCAATCCCTAGGTTTTTATTATATGTTTCCCAACTCTCCTCTAGGATTGGATGGTCCTGAATTTTCCCATTATCTAATTTCTTATATCTATTAATGTATACTCACCTCATCTCTGGGCACTTTAGGCAGTGGTTGGTATTCGAAATGAGACCTCCGTCCTGGAATTAATTTCTCTGATGAATGGGTGTGGTCCTTATGGTTCAGAAAAAGATTCTCATAATTTGATGAGGAATTATATAGCACTACCACAAAAACAGTTTTTCGCAGTGCCCCCCTTTATCAGCGCTAACGAAAAAGCGCTGATAAAGGGGGGTCCCTTTATCAGCGCTCAAAAAAGCGCTGATAAAGGGTGCCTTTATCAGCGCTAAAAAAAGCACTGATAAAGGCACCCCTTTATCAGCGCTTTTTTTTAGCGCTGATAAAGGGACCCCCCTTTATCAGCGCTTTTGTTAGCGCTGATAAAGGGCCCCCCTTTATCAGCGCTTGCTTAGTAGTGCTGATAAAGGGCCCCCCTTTATCAGCACTTTCTTAGTAGCGCTGATAAAGGGGGGCCTTTATCAGCGCTTTTTGTAGCGTTGATAAAGGGTCGGTTTCAAAAAAAATTAAAATATATTAATATATTAATATATAAATATAGTTATATTGTTATATAAATATAATATATAATTTTTAAATATATTTTAGATAAGTATAAATGTACATTTACACTTATTATACATAATATTTAAGATATTTAGTGAAAATGACTTCTTAAAAAATTAAAAAAATATTTTTAATTAATATTTTGATAATTATTATGGAGTAATAGTCATTTAATAACAATTTGAGGACTAAAAAAATTAAAAAAAAATTAAAAAAAATTAAAAAACGATCCAAAATATGTTGAAAACGCAACTCAAACTTCAAAATATCTTTTCCAGGTGAGTATGGTGTAAGTGCCACTTTCAATGTTTCTGATATTTCTCCTTTTTTGGGTGTAGAGGATGAAGAGTTGAGGACGACTCCTTTTCAAGAGGGGGAGGATGATACGTACCATTTTGAAGGCACCGAGCCGATTACCCGAGTAGAGGAGTTGGATTTGCAAGTCCCGATGACACGTGGGAGATTCACTACCACAAAAATAGTTTTTCGCAGCGCCCCCCTTTATCAGCACTTTTGTTAGCACTGATAAAGGGCCCCCCTTTATCAGTGCTTGATTAGTAGCACTGATAAAGGGCCCCCCTTTATCAGTGCTTTCTTAGTAGCGCTGATAAAGGGCCCCCCTTTATCAGCGCTTGCTTAGTAGCGCTGATAAAGGGGGGCCTTTATCAGCGCTTTTTTTAGCGCTGATAATGGGTTGGCTTCAAAAAAAATTAAAAATATATTAATATATTAATATATAAATATAGTTATATTGTTATATAAATATAATATATAATTTTTAAATATATTTTAGATAAGTATAAATGTACATTTACACTTATTATACTTAATATTTAAGATATTTAGTGAAAATGACTTCTTAAAAAATTAAAAAAATATTTTTAATTAATATTTTGATAATAATTATGGAGTAATAGTCATTTAATAACAATTTGAGGACTAAAAAAATTAAAAAAATTAAAAAAAGATCCAAAATACGTTGAAAACGCAACTTAAACTTCAAAAGGCCATAACTTTTGATCCGGGTGTCCGTTTGAGCTCTACCACATATCAAATCGAAGCCTGTGATAAGCTCTACGTCTCTATGACTCGGGGGGACCCCATTCAAGTGTTTTTAGAGGCCAAAAGAGGCCCAGAAGGCCTCCAAAACTGATTTTTTTGTCGGGGTACCCAGATTTTTTAACATTTTGTAGATTTTCAAACTCGTATAAGGGGGTATTATTGGCTTTTCTTGGTGGGGACTCAATTTATTCCAAGGTATTACATTCATATTGATATTATGTCTTTGAAATTTCATCTTTTTTTATAATGAACTGCTATTTATAATCAAATATATAACTATATGTACATATTTTTTATATATTCGCACCTAAAAATTAAATTTTTTAAATAAATAATTAAACATATTTACATATAAAATATATTAGCTTTATCTAAATAATAACTAATATCCATTTTATTTAAAATACCAATATATGAATATTTATATACCTATATATTAATCTAACTATATATATATATATTAATCTAACTATATATATATTAATCTAATAACTATATATATATATTAATATAACTACATATATATATATTAGTATTACTATAAATATATATATTAATATCACCATAAATATATATATTAATATCACTATATATATATTAATATAACTATATAAATATATATTCATATAACTATATATATATGTTAATATAACTATATATATGTTAATATAACTATATATATGTTAATATAACTATATATATGTTAATATAACTATATATTAATATAAATATATATTACTATACGAATAAATATAACTAAATATATATATATAGATATAGATATATATTAATACCACTATATATATATATTAATATTACTATATATATTATAATATAACTATATATATATATTATAATATAACTATATATATATATATATTAATATAAATATATATTACTATACGAATAAATATAACTAAATATATATATATATAGATATCATTAATTGGAAAGCAAATCAAAATAGAGTAGTGGTAAGGGCTTAGGCGCGCAGGGGGGAGGTCTTAAGTTCAAATCCTGGTGGAGGCAGGGGTGCGCGTGCATGGGGAATATTGGAGCAAGCGCTGTTAAAGGGTGGAGGGGGTGCGTGGGGTGCGTGGGGTGTTGTATAGGGGCCGAAAAGCGCTGTAAAAGGGGGGGTTCAAGCGCTATAAAATCCCCCCCCCCCTGATTGGCAGTATTTTTTAAAAAAATTTAAATTTTTTTTAACTTTTATCAGCGCTAAAATGAGAGCGCTGGTAAAGGAAGCGCTGATATAGGACCCCTTTATCAGCGCTAAAAAAAGCGCTGATAAAGGGGTACTTTTATCAGTGATTTTTTTTAGCGCTGATAAAAGACCCCTTTTATCAGCGCTTTTTTTAGCGCTGATAAAGGGGTCCTATATCAGCGCTTTTCAGAGCGCTGATAAAGGGGACCCCCCCCCCCTTATCTACACTGGCTTTATCAGCGCTTTTCTAGCGCTCATAAAGGCCATTTTTAGCGCTGATAAAGGCCGTGTTTGTAGTAGTGTAGGGTTCACCTTCATGAAGCCATATAGATTTATCAATTCATCATCTATATCCAACTCAACCTTCTCTAGGAGATGATCAACCATTGGTGTCCTAGGACCAGCACATTCCAATTTCCTCATGACCCCGTGGGAATCATCTTATGGGATATCCATCAAATAGGAAATAATCCTCCTCTTGGAGAGATGTATGAAAAATTCCTCCCTACTAGGGCTGTCTGGGATGATCCTTTATAGACTCTGATTTTGCTGAGGTAGATTCTTGTTATTACGAGGAATAAATTGGGGATGGATCTGATAGTGTGCACACTTATTTCTTTCATAGTCTGGATCAATATTTTTCTTTGTGGAAGTGGGGTAAGAAAAAATGTTATTTCCCCCCATTGATGCCCTTCCCAACAAATCAAAAATAGCATCGGATCGTATTGGTCCATTCTAGAAGCTATGAACTACACCTAAAGGGGTTATTAAGTGAACTTATAGGCTCCTTTAGATCTTAGGTTGGAATATTCCCTTGCTATATTCCTAAATGGGTGGCTCTTCCTTGCTGGGGATACATGCTTGGGAATCCGCACTATCACCATGGTAATGGAGGTGTATCCTACATAAGGGTTGAATCTTGACCTTTTGGTACCATTTCTTGCAATCCTCTACCATATGTTGGGTCATATTTAACTAAGAAACACTCCCAACTAGATCGGTGGTCCTCTCCAGTTCTTGTTTGTTTGGATAGGGGGGTATTTCCATTGTTATGATTACTAAAAAATCTCTAGGATCCTAGAACTTGTATCCTATCCAAGATTGATGAACATATTTGGGGTTATAAATATGTCTCTAACCCCTACTGAGGTCAAAGGTGTACTATGTAATTCTGATAGTTTCAACTTTTCTACCTTCTGTTCCCTAGGAAGTCCGATTATAGATGATGGTACTGGTTCCCTTAATGAGAGATCCTATATGATTTCCCTTTGAGATGGGGTTATCATATCTAGGGTGGGTGAGTTTATTTTTGGTGAGTTGTACACACCATGTCAATTTTCTTGACAGTTTGTCTTTTTTTAGAGGGTTTCTTCCGTTCCTTTGGTAAGTGCCTGGGGGAAAGACACTTGAGAGTTATCCATCAATTTTGGAAGATTATTTCATGTGAAGACATTGGATGTAAAATCATACTTCCCCCCACTAATGCTTCCATTTTTATTACCTAGGATAATTCCTAGGCTTGGGTGACAACCTATCCTAATGGCATATTGGGCCAACTGATATTTCATGTGGACATGACTCTTGCATCTCCAACTCCTTTATATGTGGCATTTATGGAGTTTATTGAAAACCTGATTGAAGTTTTGAGGAAGTGACCTCGATCCAATGAAAATTATTTGGACTATGGGTTAGCTTATGTTGAAGAGATCAGTCCTTAGGCACAGGTTGTAGATGATACATATGTTGAGGGAGAGGCGTATAGGGATTATTCTCCTATTTTGGCATTAATTCAATTGGTTATTCATCCTTCCATTTCAGCCACCTCGTTGGATATTGATGAGAAATAAAATCATGGGATGATATGGGAATTCTTTCTCATCCTAATTACTAAGACCCCTTGGAAATATTCTGCAGCCAGGGGGATCACCTTCACAAGTTATTTCATGACTTAGGGGAAAATGGATTCAATCAAAAACCTTTATATGAAATTATAATGTATATCATATTGAATCGATGGGACTTAGATTTTAAATAAAGGTACCTATATGGATTTGTAAATGAGTAATATTTTTCTAAGAAAATAAGGGAGATGGTGGAGGAATTAGAGCAGGGGTTCCAATTACTATCTGGACTACAAGCCCTGATGGATGTTTGGACAACACAGACATGAATATACAAGGAGATAATTTTCCCATTTAAGGTCTAATATTTCAGCATCATCAACCACATTGGCCACTGCTCAGAGGAGTGTTGAAGATTTTACTACTCTGGTCTAAGTTATTTATCTTGAAGAAGAATCAAAAGAAGTATGGAGGATGGAACTCCAACACTCTATTAATGCCTCTCGCCAAACCCTTTCCTATCTTTCCCAGTTCTACCAACCATATTTTGTCGTAACTAAACATTTGTACTCCCCCCATTCTTTCTATGAGTCTGTAGAGAGTCTCTATAATATGGAGATCCATTCCTCTTTTTACATAATATAAATGGATGATTATTATTAACTTTTCATGCTATAATTTAGTTTTCTCCTTTTTCTTCTTTTTAAATGAACATGAATTCCTATAATTTAATGACAAAATTATAAAAGATTACCTTCGAATGTTGTTCATGAATCCCCACTCACATGAGATCTTGTATTGGTAATCTTTTCAGTTATCTTGAGATCACTTAATCTACAGAAGGATCACCTGAGTAGGAAATATGTCATGAAGGGTGGATTCTTTATCTTTCTCCAAAGTTGATAGGTCGGGTGAACATGGATTAATGCTCAAGGATATATGAAAGGTCATTCCAAACTTTTTCAGACTGAGTTTCTATTATGATTTTGTTTATGGAATTTTAGCTTGGACCTAACATTGATTTAGTTTAGGGTCTTTTAGCTCATCCCTGATATTTCTTTATTTTAAGGTCTTTTGGCTCGGACCTTCTGTTTCTTTATTTTGGGGTCTTTTTGATCAGACCATATATTACTTTAGTAAAGAGTATTTTAGCTTGGACCTAATATTGATTTAGTTTAGGGTCTTCTAGCTCGGACCTAATATTTCTTTTGTTTAGGGTATTTTAACTCGGACCTAATATTGCTTTAATTTAGGGTTGTTTATCTCGAATATAATATTGCTTTAGTTTTGGGACTTTTAGGTTGTACCTTTTGTTGCTTCAATTTTAGTTATTTTAGATCGAACCTAATATTTCATTAGTTTAGGGTCTTTTAGCTTGGACATAATATTGCTTTAGATTAAGTTTTTTTATATTAGACCTTCTGTAAGATCAAGGGATATTGTGAAAACATTCTAGGAATAACCCAAAACACTCTAAGGTGATGGGTTCTACCATGGAGTTATTGGGGCCCACAAGGATCATAATTCCCTTTTTCAAAGTGGCACATCTGGTTGATAGCCATAGGCACATATGCAGGATACAAGGGAATGTATGTATAGTCAAGCAATGGGTCCTCGAATCTGGGTATATTTTCCAAGGGATATGGATGATTTATGGAAGTAATATTGGTGAGGTTGGAATACTTGGGATACCAGGCCTTCCTGGGTAGTTGGAGTATATATGATTTAAATCATAACCTAGATGTTGGAGTTCATTAATATGAGATGGTACAGACATTCCTGTTATGTCCCATGACATTTTGAAATGTCAGGTTCTACTACAGTGTTACGATGGATCACAAGGATTGAATCTCCTTTATAGCAAATAGAAGATGCATTTAGTTGGCAGGTCAGGGACCTTATGCGTCGGTAGCATGGACAAACAAAGATAATCTTAACTTCTTTCCAAGGGCTATGAAATATTTGAAAAGACTCAAACATCTAGATGATGAAGTTTAGTATGGGAAGAAAGCTATCTAGAAAGGGTTTTGGCTCTCTAGGGAGACTTAACTCTTGATATGAAGCTCAAACTCTACACCTTGTGGTTTTGAATCATGAGGTTTGGGCTATCAAAGGCTTGGAAATGATGTGTCACAGTCTATCCTTGAGAAATGGTAAGAAACACTGTGACATAACATTAAGGATATCAAATCCATTTGTATAGTTGGGTGATGGGATTATAAATCATGATCTGGAGTGCCTAAATTAGGATAAATATGTGGTTTAATCACACCAAGATTTGTGTAGACATAATGAGGTGTTAAGTACTTCTACGGTGATGTCATGGATCATGAGAATTATAATGCCCTTTTTCCGAGTGACGCAACCAGTTGATGCCCATAAATGAATATATAGGATCTGTGGGCATATAAGTATAGTCAAGCGAAGGGTCCTTATAACTAGATATCCTTTCCAAGGGACATGAAAAGTTATGGTGATTCAAGATACCCCATATCATGATCTATTATCTATGAAAAGTATAAAATCCAAGGAGGGGTTGAGTACTCTAACAGTTGTGTCACCACCCAGAGAACATATTCTCATGATGAAGATATGTGACAAACATTGATCTAATTTTTTACTGGAACAGGGTGTCCAATAAGCATAGCTTGGATTTGAATAGGGAAAGTGAGTATCCCCTATGAGCTTTATGCATTTTATGTTCAAAACCTAATTTTTTCCTAAACACTGAAGATGAAGAGTTTTGCGGGTGGAGACTCAAATTTTACTCAGGTCTCACTTAACGATTTTTCAACATGAAAAGTTTTTTGTTTCTTTTTTTAATAGTTTATGGTCATTTGATTTGGACCATTATGTGCTAGAGTTTAAGATCGTATGGATTTGACCAAAATGCAGGCAATTTGGGGTCATGAATCGCGTGGACCAAGTATGGGATATGGTACAGAAGAGATTAATTAGGATGCCCAGGGTTAACAGTGCTCTAATTTATTCTGAAGCATGGGATGAAATTGTTGTAAATCACATATTGGGTTTCTCAGGTCATGATTAATGATATGGTAAAATTAAACTAGGAGTTGTTCAGACATGTAGAGGTGTTGAGTGCTTCCATGATGATGTCGGGGCTCACAAGGATTATAATTTCTTTTTTTATAGTGACACATTTAGTTGAAAAACATAGGTGAATATGCAGGATTCATGGGAATGTATGCATAATCATGTGAAGTGTCCTTGAATCTGGATATCCTTTACAAGGTTCATGGAAGGTTATGATGATCCGATGCACTCAAGACATGAAGTGTGGTATACGGATTTGAGGTGCTCTTGAAATATGAGGGAAACACTATGTACACTGGTTTACCAAGGTAAGTCTCTTATGGTCCTTTAATAAAGAACGAAAAATGGAAGATGGTATGTATAATTTGTCTTTATGTATTGGGGGTGTGCTTTCCTCCGTGCAGTTTAACGTCATGCGGTAAGTATGTAAGAACTGGAATGAATGAACAAAATGTTGTGGATGTACCCAAATATGAGGACCTGGGAATCACTACAATGAAGATGGGAATCAATCCACATGTAGTTCTAGGAATCAATGTAGTTTAACTTCTTACTGTATAGACTAATGTGGTCCGATGTGAAAAAGTGGTAATGTTGTGGGTGGACCCAGAGATGGGGACTTGGGTATCACTACGTATCTCATGGGGATGATAATCAAGTCACAGGTAGTTCTTAAAGGGTAAAAACTCTATGTAGGTCTAACCTGTATGTATACGCAGACATTATTTCCATTGATGGTTACATTTAGGACTAGGATTGGAGATCTAGGCATCACTATGTATCATGTATGAGCAAGAATCAAGCTACACATAGTTCTTGAAATTCCATGAAGATTAACGTCATGCGGTGAGGACGAAAGCGAACTGACGTGAATTAGTGGGAACATCACAGTTGGGCCTAGGAGTGGAAATCTGGGCATCTCTATATATTTCATGAGAATGAGAATCAAACCACACCTATTTCTTGTAGAACATTGTAGTTTAACGTCATGTGGTAAGGACATCGACCGTACAGTTTAGCATCATGTAGAGAGGAATCATGGTATAACTTTTATGGTCTTGCATTCAGGGTCCTAATGGATCCTTTATGAACCTATATTCCATTCTTATGATGTTAATTCCCTTCCATAATTCCTAATCTCATGTGAGATATGCTCGATGTGAGAAACAAGGAGCGACACAGGTTTCCCTATGGTGCAGAGACACAGGAGGGGTATAACAATGTTATTTTTTATGATTTGTGGTTAGACCAAGATATAGGATCAAAGAATCCATAAATATCTCATTGGGAATGAGAATCAATCCATATGTAGTTCTAGAGGAATCACACTATTTAGCATCATGCAGTAAGGACATCGACTGTGCAGTTTAACGTCATGCGGTAAGGACGATGGATTACCCGATGTGAAGGGGAAGGGGAGTTGTGGATCTATGTAGTTTTATGTAATTTAGTAATTACATTGGTCATGCAGTTCAAAGTATTATGGTCTGTACAATCTTCATACATTTTAACATCACGTGGTCGGGATTAATGATGAGGCTTACTCTAAAATGGATGCCTATTTTCATAACAGCTATACAAAGTATTTTTTTTAGAAATATTGCATTTATGGGTGGTGTGACATGCTCCAAATCCATGGTGTCATATGAATTGGCTCCATTACAATAGAAATTTTGTATAATGTAAGGTACTTCCCACTTGGGATCCAATTTTGAGGGCTTCTTCCTCGGTATCATTAGGGTTCTACGAGAAAACACTATTTCTCCCTAAAGGAATGAGCAGAGGCGAACATTTTTATTAAAATCTCATTAAATATGATTTTGGTAGACCTCCAGGTTGTGAAGTGTGAAAAAACTCTCCTCATATAGATATTACAACTCATCTATCCACTTTTACAATTGTTCATCATCTGAGAGTTGTACAAAAATGGCTATTCTAAGTGAAGGTAGTTGGATCTCTATTTTTAGCACTGCCTCAATCCTGTACACCAATGATTATGGTGTTACTTGCATATCGGTGTGCGTTGTGGTATGGTAATCCCATAAATCATGGAGTAATTTTTCTATCCAAGACTTCTTATCCTTATTAACCATCTTCTAGAGTATATTCAACATAGTATTATTGACAACCTCTATATATCCATTTTTCACTACATGATAGCAATATGAGTGATTGAACTCTATATTATTATCCTTGTATAAATTATTCAACTTTGTGGAATAGAGGTTGGTACCATTGTCTGTTAATATTGTGTGAGGTACACTGAACCTAGTGGTGATATGAGACTTCATGAAATTGATGATATTATTCATCCTGACTTAGAATGGTATTGCCTCTTCCCATTTGGAAAATAAGTTAGTAGCAGTAAGGATGTACTTGAATTTTTTAGCGGTGGCTGGGGATATGGCCTCACAACTTCCATCCCCCAAACAAAAAATGTCCATGAATATATAGTTGTATGTAGTTATTCTTGGGGATTATGGATGAATTTTTTATGAATGTGGCACTCTTGAAATTTCTTGGTGAATTCCATGAACTCATGTATCAGGGTTTTCTAATAATATCCCAACCATATGATTTGGTGGGAGAGCCTGATCCCAGATGGGTGGGAACCAGAAGAGATTATATGGACTTCCTCCATGTTGGTGAGGACATCTCCTTCTACTATGCATCTGAGGAGAATTCCATCAAAGCCACATTTGTAGTAGAGTTTCTGATCATTTGGACCATCTTGTAGAGTGAAGTTTGATACCTAATACAGAATCTATTCCCTTACAGTATGATTTTTTCGAAGAGTCTCATCTTAAATATAGTTGATTATAGGCTCCATCCATCTAGGGGTGGTCACTGGTTCATCACACTTCAGGGTGGTGTTGACTTGATTGATCTCTTCCATATCATATATGATGATTGATGACACCATTCTTTGACGTGTGATATGGAAGGTTTCTTCCTCCTGAACAGGGTCGGCGAGGACAATGGATGCATTATCCAGCACGTTTTCACGATCATTATATGATCTAGGAACATAATTTAAGGTGTACAAAGAGGGGAATTATTCCATCAGTCCCCTGACATAGCCAGTGAGGGGGGGCCAACTCTTTCTTTTTTATGGAATATTCACCATTGATTTTCTTTATCACTATTTTTGAGTTCCCTATGATATTCATGTAGGCTATGTGTAGTTGTAGGTATAGTTCTACTCCAACGATGAGGGATTGGTACTCAACCTCATTATTTGTGAAGCCTTTAGATGGTGAGAAAAAGTAGAGAAAACATCTTTTTTATAGGGAGAAAAATACAATCCCTAGTCCACCATGATTGAGCTTCATGTTTTCCATTCTTCTTCCAACATGGCTCTAGGAGGCACCATTAAAGTACATATCCAATTTCAAGGGTGTTTCATGGGAATATATGGCCTCTTTATCAGAGAGATCAGTGTATTTTGGTTTATTTTATGGGGTAGGATGTTTCATGGGGAAATTAGTCAGGGCTTACCCTTTCATTAACTTCTGTGATATGAACTAAATGATATATTACTACAGAATGACTTCCCATTGAGAAAAGTGGCCAGTTAACATGGGGTAGAGAAGGATGTACTTGAGAGGGTTAATACAAGATACCATATGGACTTCACGATGTTTCAAGTAATGACTTATATTTTTCACTACAAAAATGTGGTCAAGGTAGTTCTTTTCAACCTCAGAATATAGTGTCTTAGTACCTAGCATGATCCAGCTGATGTAGTAGATATTATTCTCACTTCCTACATCATTTTTCTACATGAGTAGGGTTCCCAATTAGTGTTATATAGGGGCCACATATAAGATGGGTGACCTCCCTTCCACCAGAGGCATCAGAACCGATGGGTAAAAAAATTATTTATTGAGACTTTCGAAAGATTTTTGACCTTCATCATCCCACTATTAGGTGACTCCCTTATTCATTAGCTTGGTAAAAGGGAGAGATTATCTAGCTAGGTTGTCTATGAATCACTAAATGTAGGTGAGGTTCCCTTGTAGCCCCCTCAGTTTTTTTGAGATTTTTGGGGGGTGACATTGCTAAAATAGAACTGGTCTCCTCTGGTTCCACCTCAATGTCACGATGGAATAACACAAAGCCAAGGAACATTCCTAATGTTACCTTGAAATCACACTTCAACGGATTCATCTTCATATTGTGTTTTCACAGCTTGTTGGATATTGTTTGGACATTTGTGAGGTGATCAAATTGCTATCGGGATATAATGACCAGGTTGTCAACATAACACTCAATTATCCTTCCCATAAATTGTTTAAAGATGTGATTCATGACATGATAATATTTGGATACCATGTTATTTAATCCAAATGGAATGACGTGATAGCTAAAGATCCCTTGAGGTGCTCTAAAGGAAGTGGATTCTTCATCCTTGGGGTCCATTTTGATATGATTATACCCCGAGTACCCATCCATAAAGGAAAGGGCTTTGAAACAATCTGTTTCATTGATCAATGGTTCTGTGATCTGTAATGGGGAATCATATTTCGGGAAATGCCTATTAAGGTCCCTAAAGTCAATTCATACCCTAACATGCCCATTATTTTTCTTAACAAGGATGATGTTGGAAATCCATCTTGGGTATTTCACTTCTTGGAAAAAGTTTTATTTGATCAACGTTTCAAATTCTACCTCTAAATTGGTGTCATGAGAGGGGTTTATTCTCCTAGATACCTACATGAAGCCTTGATCTTCATTGGGCAGTCCAAGATGGTTAATAGCCACATCTACATCTAGCCTCATAATTTCTATATAGTTCCATGAAAAAACATACTGGTGTTGCTTCATAAACATGATGTACATCTCTTCCTCTTCAGGGAGCATTGAAACACTAATCAGAGTAGGATGCAGGTTTTCTTGTATTCCCATATTCATTTTCCTAAGCTAATTTATGGTGGTGGAGACACCTTCTTAAAATGCTTAAGAGTCATTCCTGAGATTCCATTCATCTTTTTCTATTTATGACTCCATGGAGGCTTTTTTAGGTGAAGATAGTAGTCTAGGATGGTCATTATCGCCAAGGTTAGGAGAGTCTTGGATCCCTGGTATTAGGTATTTTACATCAACCATGTTTATGGAGAGCACATAGTTATCATCGAGTATGCTCCATGGATTTACCGGGGCGATTCCTAGGCCATTGGGAGGTACAACTTATATATCATCATCCTCCATTGGGTTCATAATTCCATTCTTGTAGAAATATACTTTATTATATGTGGCTCTGCATGTCTGGAAGGGGGTGATTCCACCATACAATATGTCGACATTTCCATTGATGGGGTACTTCATACATTGATGGAATGTTGGTGGCACTTCCATGTGTCTATGGATTTAGGTCCTTCCAAGAAAAAAATTATATGCAGTGTCCTTCTATATGACCATGAACTCGGCATCAGATGTGAGTTCCACAAATTGGGCCTCAATCTTGATCTTACAAAGAGGCCTTTTCTCATGCTTATCATATCCCTAAATGGTCAGCTTTGTTGGGGAAAATCCCTTTTCACCATACCCAAAATGTCGAAGAGTTCGGACTAGAATGAGATTGATCCTATATCCATTTTAAATCAGCAGCATTTGGACATTGACATCATTGAGACTACTTGAAATGTATGAGGGACAGATGTTCCCTTGGATGTCCTCTTCCTAATATTAATCAGTGAATGATATGGTGACAAGACAGTACATAGTCTCCACTCAATAGACCTCATCTATAGTGATTTTTTTCTCAAATTCATGTGGGATCTTGAAGGATTCAACAAGTACCTCCTGGATTTCTTTTGAAATATGAATCACATCAAGGATTGAGAGCTTGGTTGGTATTGTAGTCAGCTATATTAGAGCATCGTAATTTTGTGACAGAGGTTGTTGCTTCCTGATGTGGGGTTTCTCCTAGGTATATGGTTCATGAGATAGAGCACCTAAGGTAGATAGAACTAGAGGTTGTGCAATGGTTAAGGGATTATCTAACACCAGGGTCACAGGTCGCGTTGGCCTTCCCAATTTCCTAGGTTGATCGGATTGAACCCCCGCTAAGAGGTCATGCAAGATAGTCAGATACGAGCGACTGTTGTAGGACTATGATGAACCTCCTTGTCTCATTTGATCCTAATAGAGAACTTTACCATGATTATCGGTTGTATATATATCCTCTATGGGTATATGATCAGAATATTGAGTCTGACCACATCCGCGTTGCCCCATGTATCCTCGATTCTGGTTCAAACAATTTCCCATTCCCCTATTATATATAGGAAAACCATATTTGGATGCATAAAAATAATTGTAGAATGAGTTTGTCAAGTGTATTGTTTTTAAATAACTAATTATGCTCTCTTAGACTAATAAGGATTCTATTTGGTGGGGCAGTAACTGTACTGCAAATTTTGTAGGGAATAAATATGTAAGATTTAGGGATTTATTTGGAGCAGAATATGTTTCTTCCTCCTTTGTATCTTTCTACTTCTAGTAGTCACACCAACCCTTGGGAGGTACATTTGATTCCCCCTTCATTGGTGGTTGAGCTATTTCATATTTCTGAAATTACACCTTCAGATAATCATGTGCTCGATCAACTATTTTCCATGTCGCCTAGTTGTCAAAACTTTGTGCTCTTTTGGCCATAAATTGTTTCCAACCTTCATCCTCTTCTGATCGGATAATGATTATGCAAACCACATGCTCTAGAGAATTTTCTATAATTACCTTTCTAGAGTTGACCATGCCTTAAAGTACATCTTTGAAAATGTAGTATCTCTAGATATTATGACCCAGACTTCTGTGGAAAGGAAAATAGTTAGGACGGTCGGTGAGGTTGAATTCATCAGGCCACCTAGGCTGAAAGAGTGTGAGAAGGTTGTTATCCATGGATGCTAGGAAATTTCATGGGAATTTCTCATTTTAGAAGGTGTATAATTTTTTCATCTATTCCTCAAATATCGGGCATCCCTGATTTACTTATGCTTCTAAATGAGGGAGATTCTCGGGATGTTGTTTCTTGGAAGGAGGTGCTGGGTAGTTTGGAGCATGCATGGGTGCTTGTATGGGCACTGTTATGGGCTTAAGATTAACAAATGCATCTTCTTATCTACCTAGATTTTTCCCTTGTGTTGTGGGCATAAGTTGGGACTTGGATCGGGTTTGCTGAATAGACTCTTCAAGATGTTGTGCCGTTTTAGCAAGCTCTCAGATCCCTATAGGATATTTCATTGGGATTAGGGGTGTCTGCAACTCATCCCTAAGATTTTTAGCATAGAGTTATAATAGTTTCTCCTGTGAGAGGGTGATTCTGAGCATATAGGTTAAACCTTCCCATATTTCTATGAAATAAAACACCCTCTCATTTTCAGCATCCCCCTTACACATGAGAAACTATTATAACTCTATTCAAAAAACCTTAGCATCCCCCTCTCATTCTCACACTACATTCAATTCATCATGTTGATGATCATATTTTTCCTTAGTATTGAACTGAACTAATAGAGAAACTAGTGATGAAAATATTTCCATCCAATAATAGATCTTGATGGAAGACTATTGTACCAAACAAAGGCTGTCCATGTTAGAGTTTGTACGAATCCCCAAACTTGGTTACCTCATGTTGATCTAGAGGGCCCATCATCATCCCACATCAAGATTAGAAGTGTGTGAGATTTTGTTCTGAGTTGATCGTACCATCAAAGGTAGAAAAGGTGGTGTTGTCGAATTAGGGTGGAGGTGGAGTATCATCCACCCATCTGAGATATGGCTTCATTTTAGGCTACACAGGTGCATGTCTCCCTTCTATGGCTTCCATTAGGGTATCCAGGGATTCAATGGAAGTAATTACCTCTGGGGGAATTACTATTTGAGCCTTCTCCCATCCATAGGGAGTAGGTGAGGCCAATGAGGTGGTCTCACTTTCACCTCCCACTAATCCACGATTTTTCCTATGACTGAAGGATTACCCTAGCAAGGGAGAGGCTATCACTTCAATTGAGGTAAGTACTAATATTTTCTATCTTCCTAGTTTATATAGACCATGTTTCTAGATCCAAATCCAATCTAGTATTCAGAAACCTCTCTTGTTAGTGGATCGTCCATGGGAGGTAAAATATTTGACTCTAGATGGAGATGATACACAGTGGGAATATTTCCCCTAAGTAGCTCCTAATTGAGTTTGTAGAGAGCTTTTATTTTGCTTTCAAATAGTGAAAACAGTTCTTCTGTGGTTGGAAACTGAGATAAAGTAACCTCTTTCCATTTATCATTTATAGTTTCCACTGAGGAGGTGGTAACTCATTATTTGGCGGTGCCAAATTTTGAATCCTTATTTGATTCTAGGTGCGCCCAACCTCATTTGGTGCATCCAAATTACCCTATTCCTGGGGTATATTCTTCATGTTGCAAACTTCTACATTTGTGTCTTGATTAGTATCTTCCATGTTGATATTGACACCATTCAAAAAGGAATATTGGGTAATGGTGGTTGTGCCATTTCTCTCTACACAACCAGTCGGTTCTGCGCAGCTTCTATTAGGGTTACTATTCGAACCCTTGGCCTTATTGGGCCATTTGGGATTGAGACCCTAGTGGGGTACGATTTCCTTCATTATAAATTACTCTCCTATTGGTTTATGAACAATGACTTTGAGGGAGTTTCCAATAATGATCACCGAGCGAGCCCCAAAAAACATAGGTCTATCTTGTGGTTGGAGGAACTAGTGGGATGTCAATCGTTGATTTCTTCCTCCCAACCTAGAGAAGGTTGATTCTCTCTATGGGGCTAATAATGATGAAAATTACAGCAACCTTGTGGGGTGTGAGTCATTTGGGGCCACCATTGGCATCGATTGGTCCTGTTGTTGAGGATCCAATGACTCGTATCAGGAGTTGATGATTCCTAGGTTGGACATGAAGATATAAATTCCCCTAGCCCAATGGGATGAGGGTGCTCTGGAATCACCATTGATGTATCAAAGGTATTATGATGGGATAATGATACTACTGATGGTTATTGACATATAAATTCCCCCCAACATAGTGGGATGGGGTTCATATGTAACTGTCAAGAGTATATCCTAGATCCTTTGGGGAATTTATGACCTGAGGGGTGGTGGTAGTTGAAGATATTCTCTTAGCCCAAGGGATCGAGTCTACTCCTAGATAGTTACTATAATTTCTACTACTATGGTATCTTTGATGTGGTGCAGTTGTGTTTTCATGGTAGTTGGGTGCGATGGCAGGGCATGGTGAGAGTTATTCCCTATGGGAAGTTTTCCAGGTGATTTCAACTTTGATTTATGAGTCTATAATGTCCTATAATTATATAAGGGGCCCAGTTTTATGTCTTGTTGGCTATCCAATCTCCCCTTCAGTGGTTTCTGGGAACCATTGGAGTGGGGTAATTCTATTGTAGTGACCAACTAGCCCAAGAATTACCCAATCCCTTGATTATTCCAGAGGCTATGACATTCCAGGAATCCATATTTGAAGGGATATGCTATTCTAGGGGAGTGGAAAATTGTAATGTTCCATAATATCCCCATCCTCAAATAAGGATACCTTAAATGGATTCAAAGATCGTATTCCAAAGCATCATAATGAAATGGCGGCAAGCATGTTTTAAATTTTTGTTGTGCTTTTCCAATTTTGGATACTAAGAAATGGAGATAGTAAGGGAGATATCGATCCTTCTGTCACTGATGAGTATCCCACATATTTTGGCATAGGTAATGAAAGAACCTCTTCTATAGATCCTCTGAGATATCATAGCTTGAAGTAGTGAGGGGACAGAACATGATGTGATGGTTGTTTCTAGATAAATCTCTCTATATATCAATGTCAGACTCCTCCTTATTAGACATACACACCTCCATATATTTAGACCATAGAAGATGCCTCTACTAGTCACTTGATGATGGGAGTGGAGTTTTTTCTAGAAGTTGAGAGGGAACCATATATGGTAGACCTTGGTGTTTTGAGAACCTCTCGATATGAAGCAGTTAGGATAAAGGGAGGATTTTCCTTTCCTATAGGAGATATTTCTATGTGGAGATTGTTTGTGGTGGATGTGAGGAGTAGAGTCCCTACGATCCATCTCCACACTACCATGAAGAGGGATATCATGGTAATGAACGTCTCTTACTTTTCCTTCAATAGGAGATTTGAAGAGTCCTTTTAGTGTTGATATTGTGTCTCCAATGACCTCAAGTACATTGGAATTGAGAAAATTAGGAATATGATCCATGTTCTGTATCGTGGCAGGAATATGCCAACCTGCCTTTTGTGATTGTGTGGGGATATGAGCCTGCTGTGTGACAGTTTCCATAACTTTCATATAACCATCAAATGTTTTTGGAATATGATCCCACTACTAAGTAGATATTGTAATATTACAATAATCCATATCATTATCAATAGGTATATTTGCCTACACTAAGACATGATTCATTCTCACTTGTCTAGCCATAATCAAGACGAGATTATTAACCCGATCTTGAGCCTTTGGGATATGTCACTGATCTTTCTTGGAAGGAGTATGATCCTTCCCTAAGGAGTATTCTTCTATCAACTGGTGAGCCTCAGTTCTAACGGTATTATGATCCTAGTTTGATGCCTCACCCTTTATTGTAATATGTCAACAACTCTCCTAGGTGGGAGAAATAATGTTCAATTGCTCTTATATAACCACTTGTTCATGATGATTAGAGTGGGGAGTTATTCTGGTTATAGGGATAAGATTATGTGCCTATACCTTTATCTGTAATAGTTCCGAAATATGTCAGCGAAGCTCTTCAACAATTGATAAAATTTATTTTCATTTTATAAAAGTGTGTGTAGGGATATAAGCTTATACATTATCCATATCCATTATCTATTGATAGATATATTTAATAGAATTACTTATATATACCCACTTATTTCCTCCTTGTTCCATCAGAGTATTCCTATGGGATTCGTGAATGGGGGTGGGAATATGAGCCCCCCCCCCCATTCATACTATGGGAATATTCCCACAGACTTGTTTTGAGCTAGTATGAATTTGCGCTTACTTTCTAGTACTTTCTAGAGTATTATGGTAGACCTCATTGGTAGGAGTGGGATTATGAGTCATTCCCTGGATATCTAATGTCTTCCTCCTTTGATGAGTCTTCCTTGTATCCCGTGTATGGGTGTTAGAGGTGGTTGTGTGTCAGATGGTACCTATAGTAGGTGACTGATGGGTACTAGTGGGATTATGCAGGCGATAGTAGTTAGCAGGTTCCCTCCTTGATGGAACCTAAACAAAAATGAAGAAATATTGGGATTCTTGTTCCACCTTCATCATATATGGAATGTGGCAGTTGTCTCTCTCTGTATATAATCTCCTGAAGTAATTGGTCATAGAAATTGGGGATACTAGCTTAACGGTAGCCTTTTTCAGGTGATGTGGGCCCGCATGATACCATGCATGAAGAATATCATGGGAAGCTTCCATGGATGGGATTATAATATATCTACGGTACTCCAAGATCATCATATTCTCTACATGTTGTTAGTGTCATCAGGATTGTGACATTTTCTTTATGACATGTGGGGGATGTAGTAGAAGAGGTGTTACCTGAGTGAATACTAGATGATGAAGAAATTTATTTAGGTTGGGATACTAAAATCACACAGAAAGCAAGGAACAAGGTTATCGATCAGTTCTATATCATAGGCATGAAAATGCTTAATTATATATGAATGGTTAACATAATTGTATTTTATTACCTTTCCAATCATTCTACTTGTGTGGACATGTCACTGTGGGGATGGGCTTACAAGAATCCCAGTTTATGTTGGTATTATTACTTTGTTTGTATATATGGTTTTCAAAGAAACACGTCCTAAGAGATTCATGTTGATCCTGTCTGTGTTTTTTTCATATAGGGTGAAATAAACATGGCTTGAAGTATTATAACCAAATTGTTTGTTATTATAGAGATTCACTTCAAGTTCACCATTTTTTTTTCATTGGGTTTTGATGTGGAATTTGGAATGGTATTTCCTTTATGGTTTGATTGAGGGATATTTTATGGCCTTGCTTAATTGTATGCATCAGGTTTTCCATTTTTTCTATCTTCCTCAAAAACTCTGAATAGTTCCCTTATCCATAGCTGGGTACAGATCGGCTTTCTAAAGGCCAATGTTCATCAAGGTTTTCATGCCCAACGACTCTTGGGGACAATCATTGGTTGAGAGAATGGGAAGTCGGGCTCATAAAACCGTTTTAAGGGGATTTTTTACCTGCTCTAGGAATCTCTTATAGAATTAAGATATTATTGTGAATCTCTTCCTAATCTCGATACGGGACTGGTTACCCTAACGAAACAATTATAGGTTAATTATCTTTCATATGAAAAGATACAGGGATCTCTTTAGTGATTCCATTTGTATGTATCTGAGGTCCTTTATCATTTTCATGTAATGGGTGGATTCTTAAATTTTGAATCTGTATAACCAAATGAATCAGCATATGATTCCATATAAGGAGGTGGTTAGTATTCCAAGGAGGGGGTTGAGCCATTATGTGGAATATAATGTATCCTGGTTATTACAGGAACGAAAACCCACACAGTTCATTGGTCCAATGAAATTTAGTGTCATGTGATAAGGAATTATATAGGTGATCTGGAACACTGAATAATTAATCTCAAACCCTTAAGGGGGTGTCCTACGTATCCCGAGTATAGTGGGAATTATATTTTTTGTAGTTCTCATGTGTAGGGATTATGTATTGGGATCTCTCATGTACCATTGTGGAGGTTTATAATGTAGATTATTTGACTATTGCTACTCCCTAAGACTATATAATCCATTCTCATTGTGAGATACAAGGGATAGAAAATAGTCGATTTCATTACTTTGATCAAGGGACGTTGATACTAGGATTTCTCTGGATGATCAATATGAAGATCGAAACTCGGGGATAGGTAGCCTACATATCCTGAATATGACAGGAATTAGAGTCGTCATAGTTCCCTTTATGTTGGGGCTTATACACTGAGGATTCCCTGATGATCGGGGCTTACACACCAAGGATTTTCAATGTTATAAAGTCATGGGATTCCCTATTCATGTGAATTTCTTGTCTGTAGGGCATCGAATGACCTAGTTGTCATGTCCTGGGATCCATCACATGACTTGGCATGACATTAATAGAGGATGTCACAAGATCATGTTTGGCATTATCCAAGGGGTGTCATGTATATTTTATAACATGTTTAGAAGACATATCAAGACCTTTCCATCATGTATGGAGGGTGTCAGGGGCCTCAGATGAATTGTACAGAGGGTGATTCGAGACCTATCTAAAATTCCTGGAGGTGCATCATGAGTCTCAGCTAGATTTTCCCAACAGGCATCACAAGAGCTAGATTGTCATGCCTAGATGAAACGATGAGACTGGAATGATATGGGTGAAAGCCTTTATATGAGTCGGATGATGTATCCAAAGTTTTTTACAAGTCTTGGGTGATAGACCCAGAGGGGTCACAATATCATGGTGGTGCCCATGGGAGGGCAATATGGCTTTGATTGACATTTCTAGAGTATTCTGTGTGTCCCAAATGATATGTTGAAGTAGTGTCATGAGATCTATGAAATATTCCTTGTTGTCGTCGTGTGTCTTATGTGATGTACATAGGGTCCAATGAACATGTATTTTGTTTAAGGAATCCACATTTAACCCTAGTTATAAACCTTGCATTGTGAAGGCCTTAGGTTTATTCAGTATTAGTTCCTTTGAGTCTAACATGATCCGGAAGACATGTGATATATTCTTCGCATGTCTCTCCATAATTCCTTCACATGATATATGAATGATCACATGAAGTACATTATTCCTGGTGCATGACTACTCCAGCTACCTGCTGGTACATTACCTGATGGAAGACCGGTTGGTCACACGCTTGGTTGCTCCAATAAGTTCTTATAAGTCAAGAGTCTACTCCTCTGGAGTCTAGGCATCCATCATGCATACTAGCAGTTCATTTTTGATGCTGGGGTGGGGGATTAATAGGCCTCACCACCCTAGATACTCTCCATTTTGTGTGGTGTATCTGGAATGAGTCCAGGATGGAGTTGATGAAGGGGCCTAGTGCCACATGACTTCACATGTCTCTTATGTGGACTACTTCGGGTGCATCTCCTAATTTTCAGTTATAGAATCTCCTCCATCAACACTTCCTTTATCAGATTGTTTAAAATTTTTGAATACTTCTTCGATCATGTAGATGTGTCAAAGGACTTCCATGTTATCATGTTGACATGTCCAAGGGACTTCGCAAGATCCATGTTCCTATTGGAAGAAAATTTTAGTACCATGGGGGAATTTTCTTCAGGTCTCACGAGACAAGGACGGTTTGTCTAGGGGTATTATGGGACTATTTTGTGGGTGTTTTGGGTGCATTGCATGCCTTTCAGTGACTGTGAACACTTCTTACCTCCTATAATTTGATCCCCTTTGTTTTTTGTGACAAAATTTTTGAGTCATGTGAGATTTCATGTAAGTTGTTGAAGATATTTTTTCTATTTTTTGGAGATGTGTTGCTTGACCAATATGGGTCACATGGGGGTGTGCAAGAATTTTGTGAAAAAATCTATTCGTTCATCATTATAATGTCATATAGTTTCTTGTACATGCACGAGGACTTCACAAGATGAGTGAGACATGTCATTGATGGTCCGTGGAGTTTTGAAAGTTTCTAGGGGTGCATGCTACATGTACCTCTACGACCATGAATACCTCTCATATCTTCACCATCTATCCCCTTTTCTTTATTTAAAAAAGGTCAGGGGTCATGCGAGTTGGTACGAGCAGCGTCTGGGAATTTTTCTCAATTGATTTATGGTGTCTCACTTTACCAACATGGGTCATATAGAGAATTTGCAAGAATGTAGTGGACAAGTCAATCTGTCAATCCTTAGAGCACCACAGAGTTTCCTAGACATACCTGAGGACTTTCATGTGGAAAGGAAGTAGAGCTATGAGCTTCATCCATAATCTCCATCTTTATTTCCAGAAAATATGGAACACATAGACTTGCTAGTATGGTTAGTGGTTTTAGGAGAACAGTGACAATTTCCCTAGTGATATTGTCCTGTATCCATGCTGGTATGGTTAGTGTTTTTAGTACCCCTTCAAGAAATTTCCACTCTAACTTTACTTTTTGACACACTAGGAATCTTTTAGAGTACTCAGAAATCTCCCTTTTCATGTTATCCCACAAATAATGATCACGAAGGTCTCTATACATTTTTGTACTTTTAGGATGTATAGAGAAAGTAGAGCTATGAGCTCCATCCATCATCTTCATCTTTATTTCCAGAGTAGATGGAACACATAGCCTTGTATGAAACCTCAATACACCTTCTTGATCAATATTGAACTCAGGTTACTTTTCATTCTTCATAGCCTCTATCTTCTTATTTAAAAAAGGATATTCATTTTGAGATTTCATAATCTTCTATAGTAATGATGGTTGATAAATAATTTGGGATAGGGTTGATGATATCCCTTCCCTTACAATTCCCAGGTCTAGTTTTACTAGGTCTTTGATCAAAGGATATATTTGAATCCTCTTCATTTCTAGAATAATAGGGTATTTCCTACTTAATGCATCAATTCATTTCTTTGCTCTTCCAGGATGATAATTAATTGAACAATCATAGTCTTTAAGAAGTTCCAACCATATCCTGTTTCTCAAGTCCAATTCCTTTTGTATGAAAATATACTAAAAAATTTGATGGTCTGTGTATATATTACATTTCTCCCCATAAGGATAAAGCCTCCATATTTTCAGAGCAAAAACAACTTAATCCATATCCAAATCATACATAGGATAGTTCTGCTCATGAGGCTTCAACAATCAAGATGCATAAGCCATCACCTTGTAATTTTTCACAATGACACGCCAAACTCCTTTCAGAGATGCATCGCTAAAGATATTGAATCCTTCTCCAATAGAGGGTAGAGTTAACACAGTTCAGTAACCAATATCATCTTTAACTCTTGGTAACTTTCTTCACACTCCTTTGTCTAGATGAACTTGATGCCTTTTCAAGTTAACTTGGTTAATGGATAATAATTTCATGAAAAGTTTTTCACAAACCTCTTATAATATCCCACTCATCCAATGAAAAAATGAATCTGAATTATTAGTGTAGTATGACGCCACCCCACCAAAACACTTTTCTTTGTCGGGGAAACTGGGATTCCTTCATTGGTTACAATTTTCCCCCAAAAAATCAACTTGTTGTAACAAAAATTCACATTTTCTAAACTTTCCATATAACCTATCCTTCTGTATAGTTTTCAATATAACCCCTATATGATCCTCATTAACCTCATGAATTTTGGAATATTTCCTAATATCATCAATAAAAACTACCAAAAAGTTACAATGGTATACCTTAAATACTCTATTCATCAAATCCATAAAAATATAAGGATCATTAGTCAATCCAAAGGGAATAACAACAATATCATAATGAACATATCTTGATCAAAAGGCAGTCTTTGGAATATCTTCTTTAATAACATTGAATTGATTAGAACCAGATCGATGATCAATCATGTAGAATAATTGATCGCCACAAATCTAGTCAAATAAATCATCAATTCTTGGAAGAGGGTACTTTTTCTTTACTGTGATCCCATTAAGTTCTCTACAATAAATGCATAATTACATTGATCCATATTTATTCTTCACAAAGTGAATAGTTTCTCTCTAATAAGACACACTTGTCTAGATAAACCCCTTATCCAAGAGATATTGGAGTTGCTTCTTTAATTCCTCCAGCTCTATATTCTCTATTCTATATAGGGTTTTTGAAATAGAATTGAATCCCAGCATAAGTTCAATGGAGAACTCAAACTCTCCTTCTAGGGGAGGAATAGGTAACTCCTCAAGAAATACATCAATGTATTCCTGAATGATGTGGAGATTCTCTATTCATATACATTCATTACCTTCTTTATCTTCATTGATCAACTACATAATGAAGGCTATAGGTTGTTCTTCTACACAAAGCTCATGTTGAGATATCTTTCCTTTGAAAAAAATTTTATGTTGTACATTAAATACTACTGAGACTTCTTTTCTTTTTCATTTAATCTTAGTATTGTACATTTAGAGACAGTCCATTCCTAGAATAATGTCAAATTCTAACATGGGAATGGCTATTAGATTTTAAATGAGATTATTCTCAAAAAAGTGAATACTAGAGTTTCTAAACACTATTGATTCTTATATAATCCCTCCAAGAGTCTTGACTGATAACTCTAACATATATAAGTTTAGGGATTGATTATATATTCTTTGGAAACTTGGAGTAAATAAAGGAATGCATAGAACAAGAATCAACAAATGTTCTTTTAATATTTGAGAGAACAACGAGAGTACCTACCACTACATCATTTGGGGATTCAACTTCATCCATCATGATAGAAAATTCAAAACCTCTCTCCCTTGTCCTATAATGAGGTTGATGGTGATTTACATCCAATTTCCTTGAATTTGGAAAGTGATTGGAAATGTTTCTGATTTGACCACACTTAAAGTGTTAGAATTTAGGTAGGTACTTCACCATCTTCCCTTTTTCATTTGTGTTGAGAAGTTGAGGCTTACCTTCACTATGATAGTTTCGAGTGATATGGCCATCTATTACACACTTGTAACACTTCTCACTATCGAGAAGGTAGTTCCCTAAATATTTCTTCCCACATTTATTTCCAGTGAAAAGTTACACCTTCTTTTCTCCCCTTCCTTGATCAAAGATCCTCCCCATGTTTAGCTCTACATATCACTTTTTCTCATTTGATTTGTGAGACCACTACGTCCCACTGAACTCCAGTTAGACCTTCATAACACTCCATACAATTTTATCACAGCTTTCATAATCTTGGTTGGATAAATTCTTTCGAAGATGATGTCGTATTCCACAGAAGAATATATCATCTTCCCCATTAGGATCCATGAAAAATATAGAGGTATAATATGAAAGTCTTGTGATGTTCATATCATAACTTACAACAGATTCATTCTCATTCTTCTTCATTTAAAGGAATTATTTTTCCATTTCCAGTCCCATCGAATGAGGGAAATACTTATTAAATAAGATTCCCCTGAACTCTTCCAACTACAAAGCTTCAATCTCCCCTCTTGGACTCATGTTTTTAATCAGCACCAACTACCGATCATCTTATCCCTCTAAACGATACAAAACATAGAGTAAATTTCTCTTACTCAAAACAATGGAGTATAGAAAATATATTCTTGATAAAGATTATCCACTATTCCACAATCAATGGGTCATAATTTCAACTAAGAATTAATGGTTGTTGATGCATAAAAGACTCAACTAATTTTTGTTACCTTCATAGTGAAACTAGTCTCTTAGTTTTATTCAAGTTATTTCCAATAACCTGAGTTAGTTGACTCATCATTCTCATAAAGTTTTAAATTCTGGCTTCCATTGGAAGGTCATCATCACTTGGTCTATTGTTCTCACCATTCATGTAGTTTCTCCTATTTCTTTCCATTTTTTAAAATAAAACTTTAGTGAGAAACACATTTCATTTAAAAATCATTTAGTTCCAAGGGAACTTTTATGTCATATAACATCATGCATAATCATGTTATATAATTACATTTACTATAAATCCTTAAAAATATTTTATAAAAAGCTTGTGTTAAACCAAACATATCCCTTGAGTGTTTCAAACCAGAAGTGCATCAATTCTCCTTGTCATGAACTAGTTTTCATTTGAGTCTAGCTCAAAGTGGTGTTTTCAGGTTTTAACCCTACATACATTTTTTCCAGATCCACATCCACTTGTTCGTATCTAGATAGGGATTTATTTGTTTAGAAACCACTTACTTAATATTTCACCAAAATACTAGGATTTTTCACTATATTTAAACTTTTCTATAGGGTTCTTACAAATTTTTTCATATCCTAACTTCCACAAATAACTAAATAATCCTTTGATACCAACTATGACATCTTGAATTTTTATTATGAATATTACATAGAATTTTACAAATATATGATCTTTTAAAGTTTAGTGTTTTGGAAAAATGGTATATAATACATGAAAAATTAAAACCTTATTTTATTCCACTTGAAAGTTTTATTCAAGGATCATCATATGTACAATTATTGCATCTCATAACCTGGGGACATATATCAATAAAATGGGTGAGAAAAAGGCCCATTAAAGGAAAAAAAGTGATATAGTTACATGTGATCTTGAGAAATATTAATATTAACTTGAAGAATATCAATATGAAATGAAAAATATAACATGAGGAATATCATAAATAAAATAACATGAATCATAACTTGGAAATGTGGCTACAACATTTAATTGAGTCATTCATAAGCATATCACCAAGGTTATTCACCAGGGTATCATAAAACTTTTAATATCTATAGATTAAATTCATTACCCAATACATTGTAGCACTATCAGGGCATACCCAACAGGTGAGAAAAAGGCCCAGTAAGGGAAAACAAGTGAAATAGTTAAATGTGATCTTGAGAAATATTGATATGACCTTGAAGAATATAAATATTACATGAAAAAGAGAACATGAGTAATATCATTAATAAAATAACATGAATCATAACTTTGAAATGTGGATAAAACATTTATATGGTTCATTCATAATCATATCACTAATTTTTATCACTGATGTGTCATAACAATTACTAAGGTTATTCACCAGAGTATCATAAAACTTTTCATCTCTAGAGATTAATTTCTTTACCCAATGCATTGGAGTGATATCATGGAATATAATTAATATGTATTAATTAATTTGATCTATATATATAATAATAAAACAACTCATAAATAACATGTGGGGAATACAAGAGATGGGTTTCATATCAAAATTATTATGTTTCCAAAACTGCTTAAAATCAGGATCCATTTGTTATTTTAATCCCACAGAAATGGAAGGAGGGTTTCATGTATGTTAATCCCAGAATTAAAATATATAATTTTTACATATATGTGAATAACCCTAGATAATATAGATATTCAGGTATTCAAAAAAGAAAATAAAATAATTTCTTGATAAAAATAGAGACATTTTGAGATGAAAATCCGACAGCATAATGGGTATGAAACATGGTTTTAGAAAACATTAAAAATAGATGGGAAAAGGGTCTCCCATTCATAAATAAATAATAATATAGTAAAGTTATAGAATAAAATGGATAAAAAACATGATATGGACAATTTTATGACATTCCACATAAAAAGAGCACTTAAAAAGAAAAAAACGAAGTTGTGATTTCTCTTACCTTGGAGAGTGACTCCTAAAACTCGACAATCCGGACCTTAGGGGATTGATGACACCTTGGGAGTAATCCTTGGGAAGTAATAATATCAAATATTCAAGGATAGTGAATTTTTAATGAAATATAAGGGATTAATGGGTGGGTATTTATAGCGAAAGTGAAGGATTATTTAATTAATTTCTGAGGACACCTCAGTAGCGGTGTTTGAAACACCATGGGATTTCTCATGGTATTTTACCTTATTATTGTCCAAATGGGACACCTAATATCATATTTTAATCCAAAAGAGTATAACATAACCATAAATTACATATTACATCATTATGATGTCATTAAACACACTGATAACTCAAAACTATATTTTTACTATTCACTGAAAAACAAAATATTTTTCAAAATTCTCATAAATTCACCATAACCAAATATCAATGTTCTGAATTAAAAAATGAAATTTATTTTATCATAATAAATATCTATATATTATAAATTTAACTCTAACAATAAAAATACTTAATTATTAAAAATAATAGTAGACAAAAAATGCATAGTAACTTGCATAGAAAAATTGTAGACACTTGAAAAAAATAAAATTATTTTATCATTTGTAATTAAAAGGATTGTTTTTATAATACTATTTAATTTTAACAAAAATAATTAATAAATCCTTATTTTAATATGGCAGTTTATATCTTTCTAAAAAAGTGCAATTTTTTCCTGAAAAATCAATTTATCAAATTCCATCTCAATTTTTAAGCAAAACTATTCTTAAAATAGAAATGATGAAATAAAAATTTTATTTAACCAAAGGAATTAAATTTTAAGTACCTGGGACCTCGAATCATAAACTCTTATAAAATCCACATACGACCTAAGGTTTAGGTGTATAATGGTGATAGACTCTTAGGGTGGATCAGATAACGTTTCTTGAGTGGTAATCTCCACTTACTTGAACTTTTATCATAGGTGATTTCGTTAAAGCTTTACATGTTGAATCTCGATGCAAGATTGGTCAAGAGTGAAGCCCAGCGATGCTACATACTTCCCAAGATCTAACAAATGGGATATTTATGACCTGATTCTACTAGAAAATTCCATCAACTCTTCTTTCTACATTAATTAACCATTATCATTTATATTTATAAGCATAGTTTCCAATAGTCATATTGAGAAATGGTCATAATTAACCAACGGTCATATAATGGTCTAAACCTGATGGCCACATTAAAATATAATTAAATTATTAATGAGATATATTTTTTTTGTAAAATAATATAACACACATTTTCCAGAAATAATTATCATTCAAAAAGATTGGTTTGTTACACTTAAACTCTCCATCTCTAAGTGTTATTATTCTTTCCTTCTTATCTTTTAATATACTAGCATGTCATATAGGATATCAAGGTACTTCCCAGATAATTTGGATGATTTAGTGAAACCCAAAGATATAACTCATAGGGAAGATCAATTTTGTTTTTCCTTGGTGATCTTTATATAAAACTTAAAGATGGATGTGATAGTGGAATTATAATGTGTAATGTGCACATTCTTCATTTCTAATTTAGTACATTTTTAGTTTAAAAGGCATGTTGATCTTGGTTTTTATGGTTTCTAAATGCTTTTATTGTTTGATTAATTATTAATAATTCATTATAAAACTTTTAGTGTTATCAAATAAATCAATTCTTTTTTATTTTTTTGAATCTAGTTGATAAATGAAGGTTTCAGATATTATCATGTCTTTAATATTCTCTATTATCAAATACAATTGAGAAATTTGTTCTACCCAATTGAGTCAAGACTTATGATATAGGATATCACAACCAATGACTCAGTATAGATCCCTTATTTTTGTACTAGTCATACCATATTACATCAAGATATTGTATTTTATATAGAATTGTTTCATGGGTTCAAAACATATCATCAAATTTACTCGATGATATCAATAAGAATCATAAAATATGATTGATACATAAGGATTATTCCACTAATAAATAAGGGTACTAGCACTAATACATAAGTTTGTTTTTTCCTTTTCTCCAAAAGTGAAAAATCCTTACATGTTTCATTTATCAAAAGTAGTGATAGAACTATTAGTTTTAAAGCACATCAGATAATGCTTAAACAATTTAAGCACTGAAACACTATCTATCATATTCTATGATTCAAACCATATCATTAAATATGATTCAGGGAGAAAAATGTTTTTTATTATTAATTATTAATTGAATTATATGATTTATAAATTGTTTATAAATTATAATAAATGGTATTTTGGGATATTTATTAATTTATGAAAATATTTATAAATTAAATAGTTATAAAAAATTTAATATTTAAATAATTAAATGTATACAAAACATTTATTAAAAGATAATCCATAATATTAAGTGTTAATATTAACGTACCCATTTCAAAATTATGTGTCATGACTAATAATTTAGATATATATTTTTTATATGGAAATTACAAGTGAAATTTATAAAAGTTTTATAAATTAAAAAAATAAGGAAAAATATAAAGTGTTTATATTTAATAATTATGAATAGTTTATAATGTTTAATTTGAATTTTTTCAATTAAAGGTAGTTATTTGGAAATTATTTAGAGCATATAAAAAGAGTTTTTATAAATGATTTAATTAAAGGTATAGATAATATTAATATGCGATATTTAGATTATGTAAAATGTTTACATAATAGAAAGTAAAAAATAAAATGATTATATTTCATAAAATATCATATATTTATAAAACATTTCATATAGTAGATAATATTAAGGATTTCATATTAGGTTATAAATATAAATTATTTATATTTATCTAACTATTTAATGTCCATAATGAATTATAAAGTGTATATAATTTTTTAGTTATGAATCGTCTATAAATGTTTACCTTGTGTTTAGTCCATGAATTGTTCATTTATTTCCTATTTACTATTTAATTCCTTATAATATGTATTGTTACATATATATCAGTTTAAATATTAAAATGACTCTAAAGTATCATGTCATTCCTCATATTCTACGTATGACAACATAGGATTTATTTTACATCTTCCTTGACATTAGTTTGTAATTAAAGTTCTTTTATTGAATTTAATTACAGAATATAGTTTATTAATATTAAATATTATAGTTATGAATAATTTTTTTCTCTATTTATTAATGTATCCTTAGTTAAAGGGACTTTGGTTATGGCTTCTCACTATCATAGAGGCTTATGCCATATTAGAAAAAGGTAGGTATTGGATATTTATGGTTCCATGCTTAGTAAAATATAGATTATGAATTTCATATAATTTGAAACCTTTACATGAAAATTTCATGTAACTTATGCATGGAATGCATTTGGATATGTGAAAATATGTTTTCCTTCTAAATCTGGGTGTGAAATACAAATTTTGGATTTTGTAAAGAGTTACACCTTAATATGGTATGAACATATTAATTTGGCAGATGGAATAGGTATTTTAAAGATAAATCATTACAAGAATGCATACATAAATGGAATAACATGAGATAAGATAGTTATATTAAAATACCCTTCAAATAAATAGTTTTAGATTACTTCCAAAGTAAACACATGTCAAGACCTTGACAATTCAACTGGTTGGGTTCTGCTAGTGTAAGGTATCCATGTATTATCTTTTGTAAGGTGTGGTGGAAATGGATAACCCTAAGATTTATGTTACTAAATATCCCTATGATATTTGGGTTAAACCATTCTAGGAAACCATGATAATTGGGATACTAAAGGGATGGAGTTTTCTTTATCCATATGATAGATTGGAAAAATTATATCTACTCAGCTATCCAAGAATCATATATGATATGATTAGGATTATGTACTACCTAAATAGCTAATTGGTAAGAGTAATTTCAAATAAGAATCATTTATTAGTGAAATATATATTTTATCTTACTAATGGATATGATGAATTTAAATAGTTTCATCATTTTAATGGGATTCCATTTAATAAAAGTTCTTATTAAATGAATGTAAAACATGATACTCATCTGATAAAAGCTTCTTCTATAGATAATGGAATCATCATCTTTGATCATGAACTTGATATATACATTGGATATGGAAAAATTAAATGGTATTAATTTTATTTAATGGTATTAGAACTATAGAACATTTCTTTAAAAAGAAGGAAAATTTTATTTGTTAGAGGAACCCCTTTTTAAGCAACCAACTCGTGAAGTCATTCAAAAAATAGATATAGGTTACTATGATAATAATTCCAAGGGTTCACTAGAAATATCTAATATATTTTTTGTGACTATGTAATCTATGTATCAAAAAGAAAAATGAGTCCATGGATTCATATAATATGATAGACATCATGAAAAGGCTCTATCGAGAACCAACTCATGTGCACAATTTGATTGGATGTGTTAATGAATTAGAGAGACTGGGTTCACCTATTAGTCTTGATATTCATTATAAAATCATGGTCTAAAAGGATCTTATAGTTTATAGTGAACTATAACATAAATGATTTCAATAAAATTTTACCCGATATTTTAAATATGTTAATGAAAACTGATTAGGATACAGGAGGACAAGGATCAAGTACCATCATGATGATATAAATGGATATGGGTAATATATTTAACTAGAGAAAGACTAAAAGAGTTCCTGGAGATTCCAACACATTGACTAATATAAAGAGATTGAAGGATGGGTGGTGCTTTCATTATGAATAAAACTATCCACTACAGAAGGAACTATATGGAATACATGAAGGGTTTTATGAATCCATGTAGAGAGTCTGCCTCTGTTATTATTGTTATAAAATTTAATTCTATTATTCTAAAGGGTATATGATACTAATTGTATGTTTTATAAGTGTTTTAAATATATAGAAGTTTAGAATTGAAGGAAGAGTTGATGTTGGGTTCATGATATGTGTTTTTATGTTATGAATAAAGGAGTTGTTACATTGAGGACTTGGATACAATAATTAATTCAACCTTGGATGAATTTAAATAAAATATTATCATTTTATGTCAAATTTTTCTCTCTCTTAAGAGATGATTTCAAGAAATCATTATTTAATCAATGAGATTAATATTTTGATACACATGGTCTATGATTTATATATCTCTATAACATATTTGAAAAGGATACAAGGATAAAATAGTTTTTATAATACGTTTTATCCAGGAATATTAATGAATATGATTCCACCAATAATAGTAGAATACTTGATAAAATATTATTTTTAGTTAGAAACTAAAATTTAACAAATAAAATATTATTACATTCAAATTTAAAAATTGAATTTCACTTGATATATTAAAAGGTTTAGGATATGATTGTAAAGAAACAATTTAAATAGTTACATTTAGTTACCCTTACAATGTGAATTTCACATAATATTCTAAATTATTTTAGGATATGTTGGAAAAAGTTACCAGAAGATTTCATGGAAATTTTTTGAAATAAAATGCTTCAAGGATAATAATGATAAAAATATAATGAGTTATTAGTATGTAACAAAATTTTTTAACACTATAACATTGGGTTTTAAGGAGTTGAGGAGTTTAAATATGTTCAAGGAGAAAAACATTAGGAATATGATTCATAAATCTCACCATTATTCAATCTTTCTTTCTTCATATATGTTACTCACTAAATAGATTAATGAGATATATTAATCAAGTGGTGACTTAGGGATGTTCCATGAATTACATAGAGATGTAATAAGTTTAACAAAACACCTAAAAGTTCACAAACATAAGGTTGGTGTAACTGTATTATATATATATATATATGATATTTTAGATAGGTGCTTATTTATTTTTTTGCTAAAATATTCTTAAAATTTTAAAAATATATATTTTTTCCTGCAAGTTTAAATGAAATATATACATTATCATTCATTCACATTGACTTAATATATGTATATATTGATATAAATTTCATTAATGTGTAATCATAATATACTTCTTAATGTTTGACTTGAGTTATCCTTATCTGATGATTTCCATGAAGTATTATAGGTTCTGGAAAAATATTAAGGTTCACATGAGTAATATTATTATTTTGGGATTAATAATATTATCATGGGGAATGAAATGGATTTTCTATATTTTATGACCCATGAAGTATTCCACATTGAGTGTCATGCATTATTTATTTGATATACTGGGGGTGTATTGTTCATATTCTGAGTCCCCACTACCTGATGTTGGTGAGATACCTAGCATGATAACCATCATACTTTTGTACCTTTATTATATAATACTTGAGGCTTATCTAATAAGGGATGGTTGGGTATGTTTTTTATCATTTCATTGGATAGAGGTCAACCAAGATGGAATTTTTCCTATAATATGAAGAGTATAGTAAATTTCACAATCCATAAGGACCAAGGATTGGTTAGGTACCACTAATAGGGGGTGAATAAGTGGTGCACTCTTTTATGAATTATAATTTTCAATTCATCTTCTGATGTTGGTTAAATATTTTATCCTCTTAATTTATTCTCTCAACATCACCACATATGTGGAAGATATAAAGAGGGAGTAACACACACGGATTTACAAGGTTCATTCATAAAGACCCACTCATTTCCATATTGGTTATACAACCCATCATATATTCTCCACTATATATGCAAGTGGTTACAACAGTAGTTGGTTCGACACACCAACTATAAATCTCTAGCAACTATTTATATATCCTAATTGCAAACTCTAATGACTGGTTATACACCCCATCCATGTACAAAACTCACAACTTGATCTACACCCCATTAAATCTTTCACGTAATCTGTTATATAATAACATAAGTATCTTATTCTATATCCGAGGATTATTCAGTGCCTGTTTTAAATGATCATCATCTATGATCCAATAATATCTGGTTATCTCATGTGTAACTTCTTTAATATCTTCAATAACCTCTTTCATAGTTTTGTTAGTCTCAAACATCACTTTATATTTTGAGCGACATTAATTTTATTAGTCTTAAAATAATAGGGAATTGTAGGAGTTGTATCTATTTTAATGTTTCCCAAATTTAAAATATTTATCTTTATTTGATACAGTATGTATCAGATCTCTTATAATTCTTTGAATTATCACACTGGGTTTTAGAGTTATCTCTCTCATTAATTTTCTTCTTTTTGACCTAAATATTAATATTAATTCAATATTGAATGAATATTTTTATCATAAATCATCATGAATAATATATTTGAATATTATTCCATATAAAAAATATAGAAACCTCGACAATAATCATTACATGACACTTTTATCTTTTAAATCATTCAATTATTTATGATTTAATAACTCACTTAAACTAATTCAAATCTTATTTGGAATCCTCATTTAAATTCCATAAGACTCAGGCTTCTTTATTATATATGTGATATTAATTATATTGATCTAAATATTCATAAAATCCATTATTTTAATTTCTTCTAAATATCCCATCCACATCAGCATATATATATTCACATGAAAAGGCTTCATGGTATTGAACTCTTTATTGAAACATGAATCATATCTAAGGTTCCAACTTCTTCCTCGATTGGATATTCTTCAATATAATCTTGTATTGTGATCAATTGACTAATAAAATTATATAAACACTATAGAACATAGCATAAAACATCATCTAATTTTATCTCCTTTTATTATTTAATTTTTAATTTATTTAGAATATAAATTATAAATATCTCAATGAATCAATTGATGTAAAAATGTTATTATATTATGTAAATATCCTCATATAGATCCCATTACATAGATCTCCCATTATTGGATATCCTTGCATGGTGGATGAGTTGCAAATTCCATTATGTAGAACCCCTGCATTGTTTCTTGAATACCATTATGCAACTCAATGGAATTCCATATTACATTAACACAAAATACAGTTACCTTTATGTATGTGGGACATAAATTTATGTAGAAAATAATGTTTATATATGAAATTAACATATCCAATTCATTATTTGGGATAACTTTATACGGATTGTGTATTGCAACTTTATGAAATTGTACAACTGGACTAGTTTCCCTTACATGGGTCTATGGAATTATTTATTTCATTCATTTTAAACTAGAACCTTCTCAAACTCACCAAGGACCTACTTTAACACCTATAAAACTTCTTCCAAGTTTATTGTAACATTAAATATAGAAACTTTCATGTACAGTAATACATGGATGTTTCTCTTCAACTTTCAGACTAGTCTTCACCATTCATTCTCAAGTCCTTTTATCTCCCCATTCATCCATATCTTCAATTACCTTCAACAATTATTGTAATAATACTCTAAACATCACCACTTATCTTATTTTATTTTAATATTATCCCTAAAATCATCCCAATTATCTTTATACTTTGTATTCAACATCTCCACTTGATTTATTCAAGATAACATCCTCAAAATTCCCATGCCATTTGAGAATGGTATAATCTCACTCAACTTATAGATGTGGATGATTTATCAAGCTTGAAATCCAATTATAACTCATGAATATATAATAATATTCCAAGAAACATCATCACATTCCTTAAACAAACACATATTTACCCATTGACAAAAAATGTAATTCTTACTTGGGCACATTAATCTCCCCATTGAATTTTCTGTCAGTACCAATAATCAATGATATTAATATGTGTATCTCAATGGATTATTACTTCTAACATTATTAAAAATAAAACAAAAATATAATATTGGGGTTTTATCACATTTTATTCTACCTTTAAATACTCCTCAATATACCATTCATTTCTCTATTTTCATATCTAAAAATAGGCTTTATCCATTTGGGAGAAGGATGATACCATATGACTTCTTAGAAAATTTCTTTCAGTTAATATAATTTATGTCTACATGATCTAAACATGGGTAAAAAATAGATACAAAAAGGTTGGATATGTTTTCTATAAAATTCCATACATGTGATTCTATGCTTAGAACTTATTTTGGGGACTATTTAAAAATAGATACTATCATGAAAAATATAAAACCAGAATACATATCAACAAACCATAAAAATTCTTCATTTGTAAGATATGTAACTCCCCATTTCTATAACCCTTTAATCAACCAATACTTCCCCTTCATAAGTGGATTTAATATAGTCTTAAAAATGGGTTATAAGATTGATTTTTTCACCTCCAACTCTAGTTTTCTAGGGTTATCCTAAAATTTCATACTTGTATGTAATTTTATAATTTCATAAAATATCACATTGTGGTAGAATTTTCCTTACATGTTTTCTCCCCCTAAAATTATTACCTCTACTACTCTTTTTCACGGTAGTCGGTTGGCTCCATGAATGGTAAATTCTTCATTTTCTCTATGAGTTAAAACCTCAAACTTATTGTTTAATTCCCCATAAGTAAGAACAAATAGACAAGAATAATAGGGAATAAGTAGAGACACATTTACCATTAGTGAAAATAGTAAGTTTGAGAGGTATTTCTCAACCAAGGTCTTCTATTCATTATATATCTATCTTTTGGATTCCCCATCATACTTGTTCTCCATTTTTGTGATGTAATTTTAAACATTTTTTAGAGGAATGTATTCCTATTAATATTTTCTTTTTTTGTGATTTTTCTTGAATTACCTTTAATAATAAAACATTTTCATCCCTTAGTAATAGATCCTTTACACTAGCATTTTTGAAAATTTCCTCTTGAACAAGAAAAACAGTCAAGCAGTTTCTCGAATTATTCCCCACCTTCCTACACCTTTCACACAAGTCCACTTAATCTTTAGGACTACCCTTGTTTAATATACTTTTAACTTTTTCCTCAGGAGTTCCATCCCTTAATTCAACCTTATAGTATCTCTATTTGATTGAATCATCTTTATTTTCCAACTTTATTCCTTGAACTTAGATTTTCATGGACATTTTACAATATTTCATGGTATGAAAACTTTTACCACAATATATGAATCTTATTTTATTTGGTATGGTGAACTATTCATCATATTTCATCAATGAATTCTTGGGATTGATGTGATCAACATTATTATTTTGTTTCCTCTCTATGGAAGAATTATATTCTATCACCAACTCTTTCATCTTTTAATAGGGTCATTCCTTTATATTTGTGAAAGATTTATACTATGTTATATTTTACTAAAACGCCTCCTCGTAAGTTACACTTTTATTATGGTAATAAAAAAAATATTCCAGGAAACTAAATCTATTCATACTAGATAGATTCCTTATTTATTTTATATATTCTTTTGTTCAGTTGGTTCCCTCCATTTTTCATCTCTGCTCCCTCTAGATTTTGGGCTTCTATAAATTCTATATAATGGTACATTATTTCAACATTATTTTTCCTTATTTTTAAACTTCCAACAACAAAAATAATGGCACACTACTCCTTTTCTTTTTCTTTAGAGTACTGTCTAGATAGATTTGAAACACAGTTGTTTTGGTTAAAATTACCTTTCTTTTGGAAACCATTTGTGATTATACTTTCCATTATAGCACTATCAACTATCCTTGATAATGTGGTGGGTTTTTCATCATTTTTATTCTCTTGAAAATTTATATTTTGTGTTGTATTTATATTTAATATTCTCAATTCAAGATCAAGACACTTCATGCTAAGGTATTTACACTCATCCTCAATAAATTCAAGCATGTCTTCCTAACACTTATTTATTTTTTCAATTTGTTCTTCATGCGCTTTACATGATACATGTAAAGAGTTGTTAATATCTTTTATCATTTTGGTATTTAACCTCTATCTATGCATCTTTTACAATTATGGTTGTTTTAAAAAAAATTTAAGTCCATGGATAATATCCAAAAATACTATTTTAGATAATTATTTCTCACAAACATACATTTTAAATTCTTCTTTGACAAAGGAACGTATTTTATTACAAAATTAAATTGATTACTCCTTTTCTTCTACATGGACTTTGAGAGAAGTGAACTTTCAAAACATATTACTTGTTACACTCTCCAATTTTTTGGTATCTTATTCTAGTTATACTTTTTTATTAATAATCCCATTGATTGTCCCAATTATACAATTTACCATTTCATTGGGAACATTTTTCAAATGATATTTTATTTCAGAATAAATATTTTGAGAGATAAATCATCCTTAAAGATTGAAATATATTTATTATAATAATTATAATAAATATAATTATTAAAACTTTTAACACTATTATTACTTTTAGTGGGTGGTGTTTCTTTAATATCCTTCAAATTATTATTTATCTTCCCTTATCCCCACTATTTTTTTAAATCTTCATAGAAAATTTAAGATTTATACCATAAAAAATTTAATCCTTAATATCTATTGGAATTATATCCAAAAATTCCTAAAATATACACTTCATGTAGAGAAATTAAAATTATCGGGGAAAAATTGGGATCTTTTACGAGGGAACCAGGATGTGTTCTAATGAAAATTGAAGTTCCCCAGATGGATGGAAAAGGACCCATTAGGTGCCACTGATAGAGGGGTTGAATCAGTGTTAAATGTTTTTATGAATTTTTCATTTCAATTTAACCTTTGATACCAGTTAAATATTTGATCTTATCAATGTATTATCTCAACCTCAACTCATATTCAGAATATATAAACTGAGAATAGAAAAAAAATTATTCAAAAGGTTCGGTCATAAATACCTAATCCATGAAATATTATTTATACACCATAACATAGATTCTCCACTATAGAAAAAAGAGGTTATATAATCAGTTGGTTATAAAACCTACCTAAAAATATCCAATTATTGGTTATACAACACAGTAGAAAACTCCAATGACTTGTTATAAACCCCATACACCCATCATACTCAAAACTAGTTATACACCCAAGTCATACATTTTTTTCAACATTAATCCAATGATAAAAGGATGTTTGTATTATTTCTAAGTTACTTCAACATCTCCTTTTAATGATCTTCCTCCAAGATCCAATTGGATCTGGTTTACTCTTGTACAAGTTCTTCAAGATTTTTAATAGACACTTGCATAGTTTTACTGGTTTCAAACCTCAATCCAGATATTCAATGATTTGGTTATTATTAGTATTAAAATAATTCGTATCTATATGAATTTCCTATATTAGAATGGATATCATATTTATAATATCTATCTCTCCTTGATACAATGTGTATCGAATCTCTCATAATTCATAAAATTCTCAAATTGTGTTTTTGAATTCTCCATATGCTTCATTTTCATCTTATATACCTGTGTATTTATATTTTAAAAATATTTCATGAATATATTTCTCATTAATTATCATGAATAATATCTTTTAATATTGTTCAATATATAAAATATGGATATATATACAATATTCACTACAGGATACTCTCATATTTTAAATCATTCAATGATTTCTAATTTATCTCTTTATTTAAACCCCTTCAAATCATGGTTAGTATACTTATTTAAATTCCATAATAATCAAGATTTATTCTTCTAAATGTGATATTAAATATCATGATCTAAATTTTAATTAAAATGTTCTATTTTAATTTATTCTAAATTTCTCATCCACATTAGCATGTAGATTTTTATGCAAAGGCTTCCCAATGTGTCACTATTTATGATATAATGAATCACACATCATCCTCCCACTTATTCCTCAACTAGAACTTCTTCAATATTATAATGGATTATTATCAATTTATTAATGATAATATTTAAACAAAAAAGAACAAATCATGCACCATTATCTATATTTATCTCCTTTTACTCTCCATTTTTCCTTCACTTTTTCAAAATATGCAATTCTAAATATCTTAGTGAATAAATGTAAGAATTTAATTATATTGTATTAATATCCTCAAATAAATAACATTATCTGGATAAGTGATTCCTAAATATCCCTTCATGGGGGATCTATTGTAAATCCCCTTATTTAGCACCCCTACATAGCTCATAGAATACGTTTACTTAGCTCATTAGACTTCTAGATTACACTTACATAGAATACAAAGGTATGAAGTTACCTTTACAAAGGTTGAACATAATTTTACATGGAAATTATGTTTCGAAATGATATTTACATAGATAATTCATAATTATGGATACCTTTACATAGACAATGCATTTTACCTTTACGTAGTTGCACAACTGGGATAATGACCCTTCCATAGGTCTGTATAAATCTATATTTCACTCATTTTATACTGGAACCTTCCCAAACACACTAGAGACCTTATGTATAACCTAAAAAAGTTTATCCAAGTGTTTTTAGAACTTAAATACAAAAAATTACATGTAAAAGTACTACATGGATGGTTCTATTCAACTTTCAATCTAGCCCCCAACATTCAAACTCATGTCTTTTGATCACCTCATTTGGACAATTCTTCAAATACCTTAAAAACTTATTTTAAATGGTACTCTAACTATTATAACTTATGTTATTTACTTTTAATATTATTCCAAAAATCATCCCAATTAATTTTACACCTTTTCTTGAACCACTACACTTCAATTCTGAAAGAACGAATCCTAAAAATTACCTTACCATTTGAGAATGGAAATAACTCACTCAACTTATGGTAATGGATGATTTATAAAGCATGAAATCTAATTACAACACATGAATCCATAATAATACTCCAAGAATCATTTTCCCATTCCTTTAAAAAATACATATTAACTCATTAAAAACAAATGTAATTATTACTTAGGCACTTCATATAGAATACAGCACATCAAATGAGATAGACTGAGGAAATATATATCTATAATAAGAATATACATATGATGTACTTATCAACTTATATGTGGGGCATGTGATATACTCATCAACTAGATGAATGAAATGTGATGTTTTCATCGACTTAATCAGTCTATACTCGAATATTTGAGAATGTTTTAGGGGGTTATATTAGATTAACATAATTTATGTCTTATAGTCACTAGATGTCTTTGACAATGGGATAATATGAAAATTAATTCTTTCATATGGTGAATCTAGTGGACATAGTAATAGAGATATCAACTATATATATTAAGGTCGGGTTTATTCTTCATTTGTTTCTCTCATTTAGCATTCCACATCTCCCAAAAAACTCTTTTACTCACTCCAAAATTGACCTTTGTCTCACACTTATCCTCCTGCAAAACAACACCATCTACCTACCTCCAGTTTAGAGTTCCCGTTGTGACCTTCATGATTCTCCTCCCACTTTTTATTTTCCTCTATTCTTATTATGGTTCTCTAATATCTTCATATCCCTCCCCAACTCGCCTCTCCAACCACACCTCTGCCTCCACCACTACATGCTCTCTTCCTCCACCTTGATTTTCCTCCTCCTCCCTAACTCCCTCCATCTTCAACTCCCCATCTCAGCACTTCCACCCCCCCCCCCCTAATCCCTCCTCAACCCCTCTCAACACTACCTCACTCCCTAAATCCTTCCCTTATCCCCTCTCCTTCCATGTCTCACTCTATGTCGAACCACCACATCCCTCACTAGCTCAAAAGCAGACGACTCCATGCTGTCCAAGATGTCAGTGGAGAGAGATGTGAAGGTGTTTGTGGTTTTTGAAGGATCTTCATTTGATGACATACTTCACACCAAGAACTCAATCTTGGCTAGTTGAAAGGATGAACTAGACACCATTTCCCAAGTTTGTTGTAGAAACCATATTTATATTAAACTCATATGGCCATGCAACCTTCTTTATCCATCAATTCACTGCTAATTCCCTACTATATTATTTTTACCATTTAACATACTGATAATTATTTACACTAAAATTTGGGTGTCTCCCTATTTATTATCTACAAAAATTGAGTTTAGGTTAATTATGTCCACTGTTTTTATTTATAGAATACATGCAAGAGATATTAGAGGTCGACATTGACGTTTTGGTTTGAGAGAAAATGAAAATAAAAGTCCTATTATCAGCATGTTTCTATTAAATTATAATTATTGAGATGAAGTTTATTCAGATTATATTTTTATGTGGCAATGGTATGTGTTTTGCTTGCATGAAACCTACTCATACCTCCTATTATGATGTCATATTTAATTTTTTGCATGGTGCGTTAATTTTTTGAAGTTGTCTATGGAATGCATATAAAAGTTTATTCAGTTTCTAAAAATGGATTTCATGAGAGCCTAATATGTTTTCATTTTTGTGAACAGTCACAACATTTGAAAATCCTTATGTTGGAATTCTTGAAAAAATCATGGAACATGGGGTACTTTCTGGAGGTATTCACCCTTATAACAATTGAAAAAATATCAATTATCCTACATAAATTGTTATTAACTGATTGAATTAGTATTTGTTCTAATATTTATACATTATATTACTAAGTTTTTCAATTTTTATGTACATATATTGTTGATTGTGTATGAATTTCTTGAATTTGATGATTCAGTATAAAGGTACAATGTGATTATTCTTTATGTTTTATAATATTTTAACTATCTCCAAGTTTAATCCACATTTATTTCATATTAACAAATTAAAAATAGCATTTTTTTTCAACTCATATATATATTGTTTACAGTCATTACTTCATTGTATATACCATCTTTCATCGAGCTTAATATTTTTTGTTGGATTATATTGTTTACCCGAGCAAATACATTTTGTTTGAACTCCTTCTATATACAATATTTCAACTCCTTATATCTTTCAACTCTCTCTATATAATTTCTTTCTTTAAGCTTAATATTTTTTAAACTCCTACTATATTCTATCAACTCATACTATATATATAGTTTACCATAGAAAAGTCATATTTATAAAACTATGACGCACTTTAGATAGTTGTAAATGCTAATCATGATGGTATTTTATATTTCTGGACAGATACCACATCCAACAGTTTTTATACTGAACTATTTCTTAAAATGAATTGTAAAATTATGATTTCATTTTCTATTTGTGTTGATAAAAATTTAAACATGATATGATATTTCTATTTTCATGTTACCAAACTATATGTTTCACGCATCCAGTATGCTCTTCATTGATATTTCCAAGGGGGTTTCTCTTCTTTGAGAGAACTTTTAAATGGGTTCTCTATATTAAATATAGAAAACACAAGGTTTAATTAATTTATTACATCAACTATGTATACTAAATCTAGGAAACTTTTTCATATGTGTCACCCAACTATGCTTCCACATCACCCACAAAAAAAAATTCATCCATCCAAAAAATGAAAGCAGCATCGCACGACCTCTCTGTATCCCTCCATTCTAGGGTTCATGCTACGATTCCACTCCTCTCCATTATATAAAACTAGCATCACTATCCTTGAAATTTTGTTCGTCTCCTCCTTCGCTTCATGCTCACAATTCCCCTCATCTTCTCCAAAGATTCCAGTGACTCTCATTTTCACTTCATCATCGACCTGGTACTCCTCCTCTATCTACCACCACTCTATATCAATCCAAACCCTACCCTCACACTCTTGAGTTCTATTTCTATATCATACACTTTGAGGTTACTATCATCTCCCTTGAAAACACCTTCAACTTTCAATTTTTATCACATGTATTTACCAAAACCCTGCATTTACAATGTTGTAACCTCAACGTACCGCAAAACCACCTTGGGCTCATGATTTCAGTTCCCTCTAGCTACGATAACCCCTAAAAAACATTTTTATATAAGATTTTGTTCCACTATAACATTTCAATTCCTTTGGATTTGAATCCATGTAATTTTGTTATATTAAGATGGATGACCCTTACAAACTAGGGCATCTATTTCATTATGTAATCTGGTATTTATTCACCAATTCATTATTTGAGGCACGTTCTTCCAAATGCAATATTATTCCCGATCTCTACATTGATTCTACATTGAATGATTATTAAAATGGTGTCGAATGACTTTACGTGTCTTCTTTGATTCAGGTATCTTTATCACTGTCTCCTGCTTTTCAATATAATGGTATCAAATATTCAAGGTAGTTTTTTATCACTATTATTTATATTTCCATTTTCATAATGTTTCATTTATTTTTTTTACTTGAAATAAATTTTTTTTATATATTATTCTTCTGAATCTTCTAGGAAATCAGTGTTTCATGTGCTTTTTGATATTTATATTTGTTTCAATTATTTTCTGTTTTCTCTACATGAAGTATTATTTTGAAGAGAGATATGATTGGGTTGTAAGATTTGGTGTCCTAAAACCAATTGGTTGTGCTTTTATTACATGGTTATTTAATGTATTTAAATATTAAATATCTTATTACATATTGTTCATTGTTCTACATGAATATAGTGTAATAATTTCCTAGAGTAGTTGTTGCATTGATAAGGTCATGGCAGTTCCCCACTATGATGAGAACCTTGAAATTCTATAACTATATTCTTAAATATAGTTCTACGGTTGGGTGACATACTATGAAAAGACACATAGCATGCAGACTGTCATGTGTGAGTACTCGTAAGCCGATGATACTTCCCCTCAGCAAGTTCTCACTTGGTAATCTCCAAGATAGGAGATTATGAGAACAGACCCTCCAGTAGGAATTCTGCATGTTTGGGGGTCATCGTATATTTCTATCTTCAAGCATGTTTAATGATCCATAAAATTTAATATTATCATTAATATGTGTCACAACTCGCACATTTTGATTTACTGATGAAAACCGTCATGCAGAAAGTTAGCAGGAAGTACGGTATGTTGGGTGCGTCACAAGTGTCATAATATTAATGGATAAATTGAAAAAGTATTTGTACCTTCTATTTATGACAGTTGATATCTCAGCCCTTTGATTGAAATAGAACTGTCGTGTGAAATTTTATGGACATGGTGTAACGATGAGTTTATTTTAGGTAGTCAAAAAACAACGTATCAAGCTTAAAATTTGATGACACTATCATGAAACCTTCTTTATGAGATATTGTGACAAAGGGACTATATTACAAAGTGAGTATTCATATGTGGATGTCATTGTTGCAACTTTGCGTTCTTTCTCTTGGGTGACTTGACCTTTTTTTAGACAGTCCTCTTGGACTTTAGGCAAGCCTGTCTAATGCCAACGAGAAAGAATCTTAGAGGGTCACACACTAAGTGTTTTTTGTGGTCTAGGTTAAATTATATTTGAATTTAATTAATGAAATAAATATTATTCTCAAGACCATGAAATAATTCTATTCAAGTTAAAATGATGGCATAAATTAAAAAATTTATTTATTTATTTATTTTATTGAACATTTAATAAATCTTTATTTATAAGTTTTTAAATAAAATATTTATTTAAGAGAATAAATTATTTATTTATTTATTTGGGTGTTTAATAAATGGAATTGTTGTTCGAGCAGACCGAGGCCAATCCAGTAGTTAAATAATTATTTACAAGATGGTAAATAATTATTTAACTAGTTGGGACAAGTTAAAATAATAATGGCGATGCTATTTTTTTAATGCATAATTTCATTTATAATCTAGTTTTGTACAAGTTGGAGCACCATAAATAATGACACAATATTATTATTATGAGAATGGGTTTTCTATAATTTTATGAATGTATTTAATTGCTGTTATGAAATTAAATATTGTAACTAAAGTTATATGCATATAAATAGGAAAGTACGCCAACTGTGCTAGACACCACATCACACGCCTGGTGAATTGAGAATTGATGAGCCAAATAATTTCTCTCTTGAATCCACTTCTCTCCACTATCAAGTACAAGAGATGTTTTTCAAGGTCTAAGAGCAAGAGATCAATAACAATCAACACAAGACACTCGATTCGCCGCACTAGCACTCGCAAAACAAGAATTTTTTATCAGAGGCCATCAGAGCATGTGTGGATCTCTACTAGAGGGATTCTAGTTTGGATACTTACAAGCACAATGAGGTAATTTTTAAGGGTCATTCCGAATGATCAACATCATCAATGAAGAAAAATACCAAATATCCAGGTATTATTTTTCTATTTGAAATTAATTAAATTAATTATAGACATGATTTGAAAGATCCTCTCTAAAGGTTTTAGGTCTCTTTCTTCTTTATCTAAATCTTTGATTATATTCTATGGAGACTGGAATTCATTTTTGTATTGATCCTAGAATAATCCTTGATCATGGTAAAAATGAAAGTTGGGTCTCGTCCCAACCATGATTCTACTGCGCCCAGAACCTACAAGTTGTATTAGAGGAGTTACATCATAGTTTATAATTATTTAAATATTTCATTGATGACTTACGCATTTAATAATTTAGTTTGTTTTAATTCAATTTTATCATTCTTCAAATTTTAATCTCAAGATATATTCCTCCTATTTAATTTCTCGTTCACCTTATATAAACAATATTTTCTTTTTATTTTGATTAAAATAAAATAGAGGATCTCATCCAGAGGTGACAAAGCTTCCTGAATGTACAACACCTGAACACACAGCGTGTATTCAACAGTACATGCCATGTAGTCAAGATTCAATGTATTGGACCAGTCTTCCAAACCAAGCCATTTGTTAGAGTCTTTATAAGTCTTAAATGACTCCATGTGTTGACCAGTAATAGGTGGCACATGATTTTCGGATTACACACTGTGTAGTCCACTGGACACAGCATGAAGTCACTTCGGGTTAGGGTTGGACCATGTACCCCATACATGGCTTGCCTGACTCGAAACTGTGTAATGAAGATACTACACGACGTGTGGCCCACTAAACACGTTGTGTACTCTAAGGATTTCAGAATTACAATAACACGTTATTTCCCCTGGCATGTACTTCAAATGGATGGTGAAGAATAGTACACACCGTATAGTTGGAACTACATGCTGTGTACTTATCCAAGTTACACAGATTTATTAAAATTTATTATTATATTATAAAAAACATTGATATGTGTACCATCGTATGGGTGTAAAGCTGAGGCACAACACGTGACAAGTGTTTTATATATATGTGTTTAATTTAACATCTACATAATTTTCATTTCGACTCATTGGGTAGTTATGAATAGGAATTCACCGGGTTGCCTCCAAGGTACAATTTATGTACAAAGATAATTTTAAATGAATTTATTTTTTTAAAATTATGATGGATTAAAATCTCAAAGAAATTAATAAAAGGGTTTAGAATACAATTATTGATTAATTAAAGATGAAAATTAATTGATTCGAGTGTGATTCATCTTAAACAAGAATGATTAACAAATTTATTTCTACTTTTTATTTATGCATAAATATTGTTGCATGTATGGATGATCATGATATATACCAAGACATTTGTATGTGGATGGTTTCTTTTAATTTATTTATTTGAATTAAATTTGTTGGATTGTGAGACTTATCCTCATTAATATGTAGGTCCTGCATGCCCGGGGTTTCTTTTATGTAAAACCCCCTTTTATCTCTCACCTACATGTGTGTTAAAAAAGGGAATATGTAATGTTTGGAACTCTCAAACTAGGGGAGGTGGTTCAAGATGGAGATGAGATGAAACCAATCCCAGGAGATACAGAGGTTGACAAGTGGAAGCTGTAAACACGAACCCAATGGTTCAAGGTGTTCTCCCCTAGTTCAGGGTTATTTTATCAACCAGTAGATAATCTAACCATTAGAAAAGATCATAATAATTCCATTTACTTTATTTTATTTTTTTCAGCTATATGGTTTATCATTATGGATGTGTTATCACGATCACATAATTAATTAAACAAGCATGCAAGATGGAACTAAAATATACTAGACTTATGCATAAATATTATCAAGACATGGTTAATCACTTAAGTAAGTTCCACTTAATATTAAAAATTATGTGATAATTATAATAATCAATTCACGCATAAGATATAAAAATACCTTAAATAAAATATTAAGTCATACCAAGCCTCTCGTTACTTGATTAAGGAAAAAACTCAATAAAACTATGTGTTTGACCAACCCTTGTTGGGAAACTTAATTTTATACAAGAAGCCCTTATGGAAGTTTTTGGGTTGACTTAACCATATTTCATCAAGAGGAGTAAACCTTTCTAGACTTGGTGTAATATTAGAGGAAAGAGTTGAGGAAATCCAAAGTCATGATTTCAAGATTGGGGAGTCCACTCAATAGATCAAGGAGCTGCAAGCCTGTAGTTGTCAAAGACTTGCCTACCAAAATACCTTCTTATAGCTTGACCAACCCTTTTTGGGGTTATGCGAAAGGGAATATGGATCTTTTCTCCTAGAATCTCATGGAAATTGGAAATTCCGATTTCAATGGTGAGGGGCATTGGGACTTGATAAAATATTGGGAGACTTAATAAAATTTGTTATTTCTCATAAAATGTAATCAAGAAAGTACTAATGATCTGATCTTTTAATTTTAGAATAAAAATGTCAAGCTCATCAACCACACTATCAATGCAATAAATTATAGATAAATACAACATCCTCACCGGCAGTAACTTCTAAGAATGGTTTAGATGTCATCGGGTTATCCTATGCCATGAACGGAAGTCTTACATGTTGGAGTCAGCATTACCTGGTCTGCCTGCCATGGAGGCGAGTGATAAGGATTTCTTGGTCTATGAGAAACATATGAATGACGTGGTCGATGTTCAATGTTTTATGTTATCATCAATGTCTAGTGATCTCATGAAGTCTCATGAAAACATGGATGCTTATAGCATGCTCGAGAACCACTGTGGTCTTCACCAGGTGAGAGAAAGACATGAAAGGTTTGAGATCTCTAAAGAAATATTTTAGATTAATCTTGGAGAAGGTTCCCCAGATGGGCCTCATGTAGTCAAGCTCATTGGATACATTGAGAACTTGGAGTTTCTAGGGTTTGAACTCCCCCGAAGAACTAGGCACCAATATCATTCTTGCATCACTCCCTCATAGCTTCTCTAACATTGTTGTCAATTTCAATATGAACTACATTGAGAAGTCTCTATCTGATCTTCTTATCCTCATTCTCCAAGTGGACAAAGATATGAAGTGCGAAAAGCCTTCTGTCTTTATGGTGAATAAGAGAAAAGGGAAGGTGAAGATATTTAAGCCCAAATCTTCTTCACAAACTTCCTAGAAAAGTAAGATCAAAGGGAAGGCAAGGTAACATGTGGTTTTTTGTTTCTTATTTGGAAATAAGGGCCACTGGAAGAAAAACTTCACCCAACCTAAGAAGTAAGGGGAAGCTTTAGGTGTGTTTGTTATCAAATGAAATCTATCTATTTCTAAAAATTTGGTATTAGATACAGCTAGTGGTTCTCACATATGTATCCAAATACTAGAACCAAGTATATTCAGGAAGATTAATCATGGGGAGGTAGATCTATGAGTAGCCAATAGAGCCAGACTTGTTGTTGTATCTATTGGGGACTACCACCTCACATTTCCAATTGGGATGATCTTGGTGTTTAAAGGGTTTTTTTATCTGCCTTATGTAATCAAAAACATAGTTTCAGTATCCATACTAGATATAGATGGATTTTTTTTCAAGTTTGTAAATGAATTTTTCTTCATTTATAAAGATAGAATTTTTTTTGGTAGAGAACATTTATACAACGGTCTTTATATGTTGTATTACACAAACCAAGTAATGGAAATCGATGATAAAGATACTTCACATGACTCATACCACACCCAAATTTGGAATCATCAGCTAGGTCATGTAAATGAGAAACGCTTGACAATGTTACATCAAGATGGATATTTAGATTCTTTTGAACTAAAACCACATGGCATATGTCATGCATGTTTACAATCCAAAATGACCAAAGCCCCATTTGGTGGGAAAAGTGAAAGGGCTAAAGAACCTCTTGAATTGGTTCATACTGATGTGTGTGTACCATTTACTATTGAATCAAGGGGTGGGTACTCATACTTCATAACTTTTACTAATTATTTTAGTAGATATGGATATATCAACTTAATGAGGTATAAGTTGGATTCCATTGATAAGTTCAAGGAATAAAAGAATGAAGTTGAGAACCATCTTGGTAAGAAGATTAAGAAACTATGCTTAGACCAAGGTGGGGAATATCTTAATCAGGACTTCATTGATTACTTACGAGAGTTTTGGATCCTATCCCAACTCAATCCTCCATACACGCCTCAATGGAATAGTGTAAGAAAAAGGAGGAACCACACCTTTTAGGACATGGTGAGATCAATGATGAGTCATGTAAGTCTTCCATTATCCTTTTAGGGGTATGTGTTACCAACAACGACAGAAATACTAAACCAAGTACCAAATAAATTGATAAATTGTATTTTATACGAGTTCTGGAGTGGAAGAAAATCCATGTTATCGAATTTTCATGTGTTGGGTAGCGAAGCATTTTTTAAGGCCTCTTCGGGTAGAAAACTCACACCCCGAGGCACGAAGTGTACCTTTATAGGAAACCCTAAGGAAAAAAGGGGATATTACCTATACAACCGCTTATAAAAAAAGGTTATAGTGGCAAGACATTCCATATTCCTTGAGAGGGATCACATCCCCAAAAGAGATAGTGGGAGCAATATAGACTTCAATGAAGTTGAGGCTCAAGATACACAAGAGTTATTACAGGAACAGATTCCACAAATCCCCATGGAAGAAAATTTTTTTCCAGAGACACAAGTATTGTGTAGGAGTACAAGAGATATTAGAGAACTGGAATAGTATGATTTTCTAGTTTTTGAGGATGGAGAATCATTATTAATTTATAATAATGATCCTCTAACCTACAAGGAAGTGGTAATTGGAATAGAAGTTTACAAGTGGAAAGAAGCCATGAATTCTTAAATGGATTCCATGTAGCAAAACCAAGTTAGGATTTTGTTAGATCCTCCAGTTGATGTATAGACTGTTTGTTGAAAATGGGTATTCAAGAAGAAACAAGACATGAAAGGACAAGTCAGTACCTATAAGGCATGACTTGTTGCAAAAGGGTTTAAACTACATCAAGGAATTAACTATGATGAAACCTTTTCACCGGTTTCAATGATAAAATAAATCATAATTCTATTTTCCATTACTACTTACCATGACTATGAGATTTGAAAAATTGATGTCAAAATAACATTCATTAATGGGAACCTTCAGGAAGATGTCTAAATGACACAACCTAGAGTTTTTGTGACTCCAAAGGATTCCAATAAGGTATGAAAGTTATAGAAATCCATTTATGGATTAAAGAAATCATCCAGGTCATTGAACATTCTTTTTAACTAAGCCATAACAAAATTTAGTTTTATCAAGAATGAATGTGAGCCTTATGTCTACAAATAGTTTAGTGGGAGAGAAATAATTTTCTTAATAGTATATGTTGATGACATATTACATATTGGAAACAAGATACCATTCTTACAGTCTGTTAAGGAATTTTTGAATCAATGCTTCGCCATGAAGGACTTGGGTGAGGCAGAATATATTCATGGGATAAAGATCCATCGTGATATATCCAAGAGATTGTTGGGACTAATTCAAAATACATACATTGATAAGATACTAAAGAGATTCATTATTGAACAATTCAAGAGGGGATTGTTGCCAACATCACATGGTATTCATCTTTCTAGGAAAATGTGTCCTCAGATACATGAGGAAAGAAATATAATAGAAAGGACTCTATACGCATCAGTGATTGGGCCAGTCATGTATGCCATTATATATACTAGGCTTGATGTCGCCTATGTATTGAGTTCTGTAATAATATATCAAGCTGACCCAGGTGACCACCATTGGATGGCAGTCAAGACTATCCTAAAGTATCTGAGGCATACTAAGTATATGTTCATTGTTTATGGAGGATATGAGGAACTGGTAATCATAAGATATGAAGATTCTAGTTTCCAGAATGATCAAAATGGCATGAAGTCGCAAACAGGATACATCTTCACTTTGAATAGAGGTGCAGTGAGCTAGAAGAGCTCAAAGAAGAGTGTGGACAATGATTCTACAGTAGAGTCTGAGTATATCTCAGCTTCTGAGGTAGATAAAGAAGCAGTTTGGATGCGTAGCTTCATCCAGGAGATGGATGTGATATCTAGCAGTAAATATCTCATCACACTGTACTGTGATAATACTGCAGCGGTGGCTCTCGTAAAAGAGCCAAGGTCACATCAGCGAATGAAGCACATAATTTTGAAGTATCATCTCTTAAATAATTTTTCTCATAGAGGTGAAGTTGAAGTGAGAAGTATTTCCATGGATGACAATGTGGTGGACCCCTTGACTAAATCGTTGACTCAGCAGAAATATGATCATCATGTGAGGTCTAGAAGACTGAAAGGTGTAGGTAGTTGACTCTAGTCTAACTGGGAGTTTGTAAGAGTTTGTGTCATGAAACCTACTAGTTGTACTTTGATTACCTGGATATTTAATGTATTTAAATATTAAACATCTTATTACATATTGTTAATTTTTCTTCATGAATATAATGTAATAATGTCCTAGATTATTTGTTGCATTGATAAAGTTATGGAAGTTCCCTACTATGATGAGAACCTTTAAATGATATAACAATATTCTTAAATATAGTTCTATGGTTTTATGACATAATATGAAGCAACACATAGCATTCAGACCATTAGGTGTGAGTACTCGTAAGCAGATGAGACTTCCTCTAATGAAGTTCTCACTTGGTAACCTCCAAGATAAGAGATTATGAGAGCAGACCCACCAGTAGAAATTCCGCATGTTTTAGTGTATTCAGATAATTTTTATCTGCGAGCTTGTGTAATTATCCTTATACTTTAATGTTATCATTAATATGTTTCCTGACTAGCGCATTTTTATTTACTAATGAAAACCATCACGCAGACAGTTGGCGAGAAGTAGGGTACATTGGGTGCGTCATGAGTGACATAATATTAATGGATAAGTCAAGGAAGTATTTGTCCCTTCCATTTATGGAAGTTGATATCTCAGCATTTTGATTGAAAAATATCCATAACATGAAATTCCATGGCCATAGTGCAACGAAGAGTTTATTTCAGGTAGTCAAAAAATGATGTATCAAGTATTAAAGTTGATGACAATATCATGAAAACTTCTTGATGAGATATTGTGACAAAGGGATTATATTACACATTTAGCATTCATATGTGGATTTCGTTGTTGTGACTTTAAATTCTTTCTCTTGGGTGCCTTAAATCGTTACTAGATAGTACTCTTGGACTTTAGGCAAGCCCACCTAATGCCAATGAGAAAGAATCTTAGCGGGTCAGACACTAAGTGTTTTTGGTGGTCTTGGTTAAATTCTATTTCAATTTAATTAATGAAATAATTATTATTCTCAATATTGTGGAATAATTTTATTTAAGTTAAAATGATCACATAAATTAAATAAAATATATTTATTTATTTTATTGAACATTTAATAAATATTTATTTACTATTTTGTAAATAATATATTTATTTAAGAGAATAATTTATTTATTTATTTATTTGGGTGTTCAATAAATTGAAGTGGTGTTAGAGTAGGAAAATTCCAATATGGTAGTAAAATAATTATTTGAAAGACGGTAAATAATTATTTAACTAGTTGGCATAAGTTAAAATAATAATGACACTGCTATTATTTTTTGATGCAGAATTTCATTTATAATTTTGTTTTGCGCAAGTTGGCACACCATAAATAATGGCGTGGAATTATTATTATTATGAGAATGTGTTTTCTCTAATTTAATGAATGTATTTAATTTCTGTTATGCAATTAAATATTGTTACTGAAGTTTCGTGCATATAAATAGACAATTATGCCTATTATGCTAGACACCACACCACACCACACGCCTAGTGAATTGAGAATTTTTGAGCCAAACAATTTATCTCTTGAATACTATTTTCTCCCCCCTCAATAACGAGTGATGTTCTTCAAGTATGAAGAACAAGTGATCAATAACGATCGACCCAAGACACTCACTCAAACGTGAGAGCACTCGGAGAATGAGAGGCCATCAGAGCACATGTGGATCACCACTAGAGGGATTCTAGTTTGGATCCTTACAAGTGAAACAAGATATTTCGTAATGGTAATTCTAGAAGATCAACATCATCAACGAAGAAAAATACCAAAGATCCAGGTTTTATTTTTCTTTATGAAATTATTTAAATTAATTATAAACATGATGTGCAAGATCCTATATAAAGGTTTCGAGCCTCTTTATTATTTATCTAAAACTTTGATTATATTCTGTGGAGACTGGTATTCATCGTTGTATTGATCCCGGAATAATCATTGATCAAGGTAAAAATCAAAGTTGGGTGCCGTCCCAACCACGCTTCTGCTATGCCCAGAACCTAGATGGGTGAGATTCGTCAATCTGGTGAACAAATTAGGCCTATAATTTCATCTCAGAATCAGGACTTATGTCTGTGTCGAGTGAAATTTTGGGTAATTTTAAAGGTTTTTAGTATGTACAAGATGTTACTGTGTTTGAATTCAATAAATTTAACTGTTTTTTAATATTTACAAAGTATAGTTGTTTCCCTGTTTGGATGAAATATGTTCCAGGAATCAGTTTTATAACCGATAATGGTCCTTTCAAGGTTAGTTTCAGAATCTATAATGGTACATTCAAGAACTTTTTCTATGATGTTTCTTTAGGTTTCAATCCTAAACACTCTGAATAATTTGTTGTGATGAAGTTGAGAATTCATAAATTTATAGATAAAATTTTTAGTATGATGAAAGTAGAAGGATTGTTCCAATACCAAGGTGTCCCTATAATATTATCTTAGGTTACTATATTCTAGCTAAATGTGTTCTTTAATTTTGATGTTTTTTAAACAAAATTCATCATCATTTCTTATAATACCAAATATGATGTTTTTTATTATGTAGAAGATATTACTATGTTTTAAGAAAGAAGGCATATACATTAATCTCATAAAGGGGACCTATGTTCGTGCCGAGTGGAATTTTGGGTAATATTTAAGGTTTTTAGTATATACAAGATATTACTTTGTTTTAATTCAGTAACATTGATTAATTTTTTAATTCTTTATGAAGTACAAGGGTTTCCCTATTTGGATAAAATATGTTCTAGGTATCAGTTTTAGAACCGATAATCTTCCTTCTAAGGTTATTTTCAGAAACTATAATGGTTCATTCATGGAATTTTCTATGATGTTTTTTTGGATTTCAATCCCAAACACTCTGATTAATTTTCTATGATGAAGGTGTGAATGCATAAATTTTAAAAGAAAATTGTTAATATAATGAAATCAGAAATATTATCCTAATCCCAAGGTGGCCCTTTAATATTATCTCAGGTTACTTCAATCTAGATAATTGTGTTCTTTAATTTTGATATTTTTTAAAATTTCATCTTGATTTTTTATAAAACAAAATCTTAATAGTGTCCTTCCAATAACTTTTATAGATATAGAATGAATATGGACCAATGGATTTTGAAATTAGGAATCCTACCCATTCTTAGACCAAATGGGAAGCTCAGATGGCTGTGGGTATGAATACTGGGGTCCCCTGGGTCACGTCAAAGAAAGATGATGCCCTTTATCCTATTGTTAGTGTTTAGGTGATTTTGATTCTGATGTGAAATGTGTTTCTTATTCAGTTGTTTCACTAATTTCTTGCTTTTATTTGACTATAGATTAACAATTTTAATGGTTTCTACTATGATAAATTTTCCCAAAATAAAGATTACAAACTGAAGCTCTGGACTGAAGCCTAGAGTGGTTGGTACATTAATAATCTTGCAATTTATGAGCTCAATAAATTTTCCTGAAATTTGTTTTATTTAATATTTTTCTTTATATCCTGGCCATGATCCCATCCCTTTTCTGTTTGTTAAAAGTTACATTGTATTTGGAGGGGCTATACTATTTCGACCTCCGAAAGACTTGGTATTTTTGGTTGCTCAATTCATTCAAAATGGTGGATATATAATCAATTATTATATAGAAATTTATTTTGTTATATTTGTTTCTTTTATTTGTAAAATGTTTTTATAGCTTTTTAATGTTGGAACAAGCTCAACAGATGCTTCTTCTTTGTTTTTTGAATATTGTGGTAGTACCATTGGTGAACAATTTTTGGTCGGACTACTGGTGGACCTTTTATCACTACTAATTATGATTATGATGCACCTTTAGAATAATTTTGTTTGCTTCGGTTCCCCACTCATGTTTACATTCATGTTGTTGATGATGTTTTATGTGTTTTTTTGAGTTTTGAACTTTAAACACTAAGAATCCTTAAATATTGATAACTTGTTCTATTTATGTTGGATACTTTGTATAGATATCAAATGTTGTATGAAATTTTATTATATGTTTCTGTATTTTACATTAGGTTTTTTTTCATCCAAAATGTTGCATTACCTTTACACCTCCCCCAATTTTAGATTTTTATATTAGTGTTTTTGTTTCATTATTTGATGTGTTTTCTACCAAATGTGATTTTATTCAAAATCTCTACATTGATTCTACATAACATGAAAGTTTAAAAATTTCCCAATGAACTTGCATGTCATCTTTGATTTAGTTTTCTTTATAACCATATCTCATTTTTAAATGAAATGGTAACAATGATTCAGAGTAATGGTTTTTCACTATTATTTTATTTTCCCTTATCATAACGATTCATTTACTGTTTTTGTTTGTTATTTATATTTGTTTTTTTGTTTTATTAATAATCAATATTATTTTTTATCGGTAATTTCTTAATATTTTTTTTCAATAGTGTTTACTATAATTTTCTCAGTATTATTGCATCATCTAGGAAATTGGTGTGTCTTGTACATTTTGGTAAGAATTCATTGGGTTTTTTATTTCCTTGATTGATTTCTTTTAGGAGGATATAGATTCTTGTGTTTTCATGAATTCTTAGGTTTATGTATACATCATCTTATTTTCAATATCCCATTTGACCATGAAATAATCCAAGTATTTTTTCTCTTTTTTATTTGTTTTTAAGTGACTTAAATTTTACATGGTTCATTATCTAAATAAAAGGAATTTAAGGGTGCTATTTCATTTGTGGCGTAAAATCTAAATGTATAACTCTAGTCTTAATATGGGGATGAGCAGAAGCATCCACTTCATTTATTATAATATAATAGTAATTATAAAAGTCTTAAGATGAAAATATCTTGGATGAGAAGATTTTGGATACAATTAGTATTGGGTGTGTAATTTCGATGGTTTCATCATCCGAGTTAATAATGTTTTCCCACCTCCACCAAATTTGATGGCTGGATCATCATGTGTGGAATTTATAGCAACCCAATTGGTTCTTAGGGATTCAATGTCTATATCCAAAGGTAGAGTGCTCAATTGTGGACTCTCCCAAGTAAATATGGGTTCATATTCACTGCCATCTCTGTGCAGTGTTGTGTGCTATGATATATATTCTAGTATATATCATGTACATACCATTCTATAGTAGGTTTCCCTAGCACTTAAACAGTCTAAAACACCTACCAGTTCTTCAGTTTCTCCTACAATAGTTGTGGAAGCTACAATAGTGGAACTGTGTGTTAGGTTTATTGAAAAGGAAAACCAACCTCAATAGAAAAGAAAGTTTCAGGAAGTTCAAATTATTTTCAGGTGTCCTGCCAAGTTGAATCAGGTATCAGTGCATCTCCCTACAAGGTATTCCCTGTTTGTTATCATTATATAGTTCAATACTTGATTTTTTTTTGTGTTTCCTTCTTGTAAGAAAAATGGAAAATATATCAAGGGACTTGTTAGTTTCTACTTAAAAAAAATTATTTTGAAAAAACAATTTTAAAAAATCCGATGTTATATTTTGTTTGGTTTATAATTGTTTTGAGACTTTGAGTTTTTTCTTTTAAAAAAAATTACTTTTGTACCTATAGGTTAATATTTTAAATGTGAAACATGGGGTTATTTCTTTATAATTTCTTACTTGATTCATCTGAAATTATTTTCATATGGATTCAAAAAAAATATCCAATACATATTTTGTGTATGTATAGGGAAGATTCAGTGTTGCTGATATTATAGGGATTACTGTTTTCAAAATGATATATGCAAAACCATATGGTAATAACACCACCAAATCTTACTTTCATCCCAAATGTGTCCTTATTATGTTTAATGGAATTTCTTTTGTTTGTCATTTATTCCAAAATTGCAAAAAAAGTTTTGGACACTTAAAATATTGTACAATATATGTTATTTTACAGAAACTCTACAAGAGTACTAGAATAAGTCTTACATGTCCTCCCTATAATGTTTTTTGTAATTTTTCAATTGTTATGTACAAAAATTGTTCATTGTGATGAAATTTATTCAAGTTGAAGAATCAATAAATTGGTATAATGTATTTATCCTTTATACATTCCACTATCTTCATTGTCTGTATATTTTTAATCCAATTTAATACTATATTATTTACCAATAATTTATGTGTTAAAATATTCAATGTAATCAATATTAATGAATTGTTTATTTCCTACATACAATGTGATAGTGGAAAGTAATAACTAGATTTTGGAGATATGCAACATCATGGAACAGAAAAGCTGTGGGGGAATGCATGAGAAGTGGACAATTTTATTTTTTCTAAGTTATTATTTTCTTCTACTTGTACTATATATCACTTGTCATACATGTATTTGAAAACTTGATCATGTAATATTTCTCAACTTATGTACCCACTAAACTGAAGGCCTTAAATTTTTTGGTTTTCATTTGATAGAATTTCCTTTTGAATGTGTTCTTGACCATTCCACGGTTTTGATAAATTAATTATAAGAGGATAGTGGCATAGAGAAATCCATTTTCAAACAATTATTCATGGGTCACCCCTAGTAAGTCTACTAACCCATCCAAGATTCCTGGTTTGGGGAGACCAAATCCATCCCATTGTCCTCATTTACAATCTCATTCCCTCAGGTTTTCTATCTCCAACATAGGAGGGTGGGTGAGGCATGAGAACTGAGTTCGCTGTGGTGGGTGGATCACTACATGATGGTTGTAAACTAATCTAAATTACTAACTTAAATTCTCATGGTGTAGTGTGGTTTCTATTTGGAGAACTTTTGGACCTTCCTGAAATTTTACACATCTTGGTAATATAGAATCTTTGGCATGGCCTTATAAAAAAATTGTATGAAACAATCATTATGTAAGGTGATACACTATGTTTTTTGATATCTATGACTAGAATATAGTTCAATTAACCTTTATACTTATGATATATTATATATTTGTATCAAAGAATATATAGGTGATATCCCATATATATATATATATTAAATCAATCATTGATGGGAATCTTCAATACTAGTGATTGATTGGATATTTGAAGGTTGGTGTCTTTGCTTAGTTTAGGTTTTTTCCAGACTAATGGATAGATTGAGGGGAAAATATCTTATGTCATGAATTATTTGATAAAGTGGGAATGATTATGAAGTGTTCTTATATTTAATGGTTGTTCATGTTGGATTTTTAGAGTTATATAATTTTCTAAATATTTTCCTCCTTATATTTTCTTGAAAAATTTAATTTTGATTAAGGGAGTCCCTTTCAATATAGTCAATATAAATGCATGGTTTATTTCATGTATACAATGTGATAGGGTCTACTATAACTAGATATGAGATATATATAGAATCATGGAACATATAAGCATAGGGGGATTTCATGTCCAGTTAATCATTTTCTCTTCTATCAATTATTAGTTTCTTCTACTAGTACTATATATCACTTGTGATAAATATTTTTGATAACTAGAACATGCAATCAGTTTGAGCAATGGATGAGCATTTTAAATTGACCAGTGGATGTTTTTTTAGATCATCATAACATGGATTTTCTTTTAGCATTGGATAATGCTTTTTAACTGAGTAGTGAATCATTTTTATAGCATTAGTTGATATCATGGTACAAACGCATGGGAAAGTACTAGTAATTATTTGATAGAGATCATGTTGAATCCATTTTTAGATTATGTTTCATAGATGTTTTACTAGAGGTCTCACTTTTCTTACATTTATGGATCCAGTAAATCATATTTATTAGAAATGCTATAAATTAATATTCATATACACTTTATTGTTGACTGAATGAGGAATGAATTTGACTCAAAGAGAGTCTCTAAAAGTGTTTTATTTTTTATCCAAAAGGTTTTTTGGATGTGGTGTGCACAATTTATTGAATATGATTTAATACATGGTGAAGTTAATGATAGCTTTCCAAAAGTTATTTTGAATATATCCAAAAAAATTGGATATGATTTCATGGGTTACTGTATACAATATAATATAAGGTGAAATGGCACAAATTCTTTTAGGATTTAGTGCAATTGCATGATTAAAAAGTATATTACTTAAATCCATTTGATATCATATAGTATGATATGGTTTGTTGTAGGGTATAACATCTAGAAAATTGGGCCTGAAAGCACTGTGGCTTCCCCAAAGACACATGTTTTCCCCTCTCTAAGGCACACCAATATGCCTGAATGGGTCATCTGACTAATGATTTTCCCCACAGGCCAACACATGTTCTTTTTCTGTGTGATTTATCCTCACTCATACAAACCCTGGTAAACTTCTCAGGAGGACATTCATCCTGATCACTACTCTATAAAAAACCTCTTTAACTATGGAGTTCTAATCAAGTAGGATACCAAAAATAAAGGTGCACCTTGTTGACCTGGGGATCAACATTTAGCCTTTTAACCCTTTAACATTATAGGGTGTCACATTCACCCCCATTCCCTTTAGAGAATGGTAAAACCCCATGACAACCTTAGAGGGGAAGGGTGAATCAGGGTGTTAACTTTATCTTTTAAAGTATCTTATCTTGTTCCCATATTGGTAGGAACATGTTAAACCTATATGATGGATATGAACAGTAATTAAACAATCACATGCAAAGAGACCACACCACAATTTTACTTGGTTCACCACAAAGGGCTATGTCCAAGGAGAATATACTGAGAGTGTGTCAGTCATACCAAAATCCATGAATATTCAATAGATTTTGAGTACAAGAGTTTGGACACAGTCAATCTATTCTAGGAACATTGCCTTAACAATAATTTAGGGATAGATCACTACGTCCCTCAGAACACTTCCATCAACTCCCCCTTGCTCACTGCTATGGGAGAAGTCTTACTCAGTTTATTGACTTGAGGGTCTCTTCAAAAGATTTTCATTAAAGTCTTTGTCTCAGTCCATCATGAGAAACTTCTTGCATTGAAGTATTGAATTGATGCACTTAAAAGCACTGATCACAAAAACCATATATTCAAAAGCCTGTGAAAAGCTTAACACTACACTTGCGCACAATACCTGAACATGCACACAAGATTTGGGATTTCTCACACAGAATGACTTCCACGCAACCCCTTACTTTCCCTGCAACCCTTATCTTTCGCACAACTACACCGAAGGGTTCCCTTGGCCTTTTCAGACCAAAGGAACACCTTGCGTGCAAGATGACTTTCACGTTACCTCTTACTTTCCGCACAAACCTTATCTTTTGAGAAAATCCTTACTTTCTTCCCAACCCTTTTCTTTCATGAAACTACACTGAAGGGTTCACTTGGTATTTTCAGACTAAAGGAAACCTTGCACAGAAGATTACTTTTGTGAAAAAAATCTTTCACATAGCAGAGCAACCATATTTTCATTGGAAAATACTTCACCTCTTCTCATGGAGGTAGATGCCTATTTATAGGCCTCGATGACCCTGCACGCAAGTTAACCCACTGACACATGTAGTCCCCTCCCTAGGGCCCACTCACATGCTTGAATGGGTCATCATACTAATGATTATCCTTAAAGTTCAATACAATTTTTTTCTAGTGTTTTTACCCTTACTTTTACACACTTTGGGAAACTATCTAGGTGGCCACCCATTCGGATCACTACTCCAGGAAAAAACCATATAACTACGGAGTTTAAATTAGGTAGGCTCCATAAATGATAGGTCCACCTTGTTAACATAGATAGTAACATTTATCCTTTTAACCCTTTAACATTCTAGGGTGTTAAATGAATTTCATATGACAAAAGGATTGTATTTAATATTTTAAGGTATATATTATTTTACGATGTGCATATATCATACAGGCTGCCTTAGATAATTGTATTATACATCATGGTTGATTCATAGTGTCATGAATCATAAGCTATTATTCATTTTGAACTGCAATCACTATTACATAACATGCTTTTAATGGTGCTAGAAAATCCCATCAACAACCCAAAACAAATGATGTTAATCTAAGTGACATTAAAATTGGACCCCTTTTATTATCCCTAGAAAATAACTGAAAAATAGGGGGCATTTTTCAATGATAAAAAATGTTGATAAAGGTTCCCCTTTATCAGTGCTAGATGTAATGTTGATAAAGGTCACACTGCTATAATGTGATATAAAAATTAAAGCACACTGTAGCAACAAATATAGGAAAATACAATATATAGAAAATTCATAATTTAATTTAAATAAAAATTGTATCACAAATACAAGAAAAAAAGACACTATTATATACAATTTAACCATTGTTTTATACAATTACATTAGCAAGTACAATTTTTTCACAAACATTCAAAAACATCAATGGTTTCATTATCTTTTGCACCCAACCCCCTCTTAAAAAAATCTCAATCATGATATCAGTTGCTAAACAAACAACCCCAAGTTGAGAAAAAGAATCCACCTAAATAAGAAAAAAATTATTATGTTATTTATACTATAAAGAAATAAATTAAACATAAATATGAAATAACAAATTAATAAAATGTCATTTTTAAACTAAAACCACATTATTTGAATAATAATAGTCACACCACACATCAGATTAAGGTATGGATAATTAATACATACCATAAATTACTTATGGTTAATTTTACTAAAGTATCCAAACAATATGAATTAATTTTCTCAATTTTGACTATGTCACTTTTTTTTTACTAAAATTTCATTTTAAACTGAAAACACATACTTTCAATCATACTAGTCACATCATGTTCTAGTATGATATGAGACAAATTCCTACACATCAAAAATAAATTATGAATCATTTTCTTAAATTATAAATACAATCTGATTATGTTTTCTTAGTTTTCATTGAGTGTAACATATTTTGGACTAAAATTTCAATTTTAAAATGATAATGGACACTTTGATTCATACCGAGAACACCATGTATTGGATTGAGGTGAGGATAATTTCTACACATCAAAATGACTTATGGATCATTCTCCTAAAGTATCAAAAAAATTTGAACATGTTATATTATTATTTAGTATGTCACTTATCTTTTTTAGTAAAATGTATATTCTAAATAAAAATACACACTTGGAATCATACTGGTCACATCATGCATTAGATTGTGGTGAGGCTAATTCCTATATATAAAAAATGATTTATGTATTATTATTATAAAATATAAATACAGTTTTAATTCATTTTATTTGTTTTGAGTATGCCACTTGTGGTTTTTACAAAAAAATTATTTTAAATAGAAAACATGATCTTTCAGTCAAACCAGTCACATTGTGCATTATATTGAGGTGTGGATAATTCTTCCACATCACAAATGACTTATGGATTTTTCTCCTAAAGTTTCAAATAATTCAATTGTGTTTTCTCAGTTTTGAGTATGTAACTATTTTTTTGCTAAAATTTCATTTTGAACTGAAAACACACACTTTGAGTCATACCTATCACATCATGTGTTGGTTGGGAATGAGACTGATTACAAAAAATCAAAAATGACTTATAAATAATTTTCCTAAATTATCAATACAATCAGAGTGAATTTTTTTATTTTTCAGTGAGTGAAAATGTTTTAAACTAAAATATATTTTTTAAACTAATTACAGACACTTTTAGTCATACAAGAAAAAATTTGCATCGTATTGAGAATTAAATGATACCTATACATAAAAAATGACTTATGGATTGCTTTCCTAAAGTATCAAAAAAATCCTTGTGTTTTTTCATAGTTTGGAGTTTGTCACATGTCTTTTTTACTAAAAGGAAAACTTTAACTAAAAAGGAAAGCTTGAAGTCATACTGGGAACAATGTTTATAAAATTAAGTTGAAGATGACTTATACACATCACAAATTACTTATGGATAGTTTTCCTAAAGTATCAAAAAAATGAAAATGTTTTTTCTCAGTTTTGAGTATGTCACTTTTCATTTTTATTAAAATGTAAATTTTAAATAAAAAGAAACATTTTGAGTCATATCGGTCACAATGTGCATCTAATTGAGGTAAAACTGATACCTATATATAAAAAATGACTTATGGATTATTTTCCTATAGTATAAAAATAATCTAAATGTGGTTTCTTGGTTATGAGTATGTCACTTTTTCTTTTTAATAAAATGTCATTTTAAACAAAAAACATGCACTTTGAGCCATACCTATCACATCATGTGTTGGTTTGACATGTTACTTATTCCTATATGTCAAAAATGACTTATCAAGCATTTTACTAAATTATCACAATTCAATATTTTTTTCTCAATTTTCAGTGAGCGACACAATTTTGGAACTAAAATTTCAATTTTAAACTGATAACATACACTTTGATTCATACCGGGCACATCCTATATCAGATTGAGGTTTGGTTGATTCCTACACATCACAACTGACTAACAATTTTTTTTCAAAGTGTATCGAAACAATCTGAATTTTTTTCTTGGTTTTGAGCATGTCACTTTCCATTTTTTACTAAAATGTAAAATTTAAATAAAATGACACACATGGAGTCATACTGGTCACATTACGAATCATATTGAGGTGTGGATAATTCTTATACAACCAAAATGTCATATGGATCATTTTCCCAAAGTATCAAAATAATCCAAATACATTTGATTAGTTTTGAGTATGGAGTTTATTTTTTTATGAAAATGTCATTTTAAATTGAAAACGCATAGTTTGAGTCATACCAGTCACATCATGTGTCAGTTTGGAAAGATAATAATTCCCACATCTCATAAATGGATTATGAATCATTTTCATAAATTTTCAAAACAATTTGAGAATGTTTTATAGGTTTTCAGTGAATGAAACACGTTTTTTACTATGATAATTTTAGAATAATAATGGACACTTCGATTTATATAGGGAATACCATGTGTCAAATTGAGGTACAATTGGTTCCTACTTTTCAAACAATACTTATGGATCACCATCCTAAATTATTGAAACAATATGAATGAGTTTCATCAGTTTTGAGTATGTCACTTATGTTTTTTACTAAAATGTCATTTTAAACTAAGAACACACACCTGGAGTCATAATGGTTACACCATGTGTCAAATTGAGGTGTGTATGATTCCTAAATATCAAAATTGACTTATGAATCATTTTCATAAATTACTAAAACAATCCAAATTCTTTTGATCAGTTTTGAGTATGTCACTTTTTTACTAAAATGTCATTTTAAACTAAAAACACTTCTTTTGAGTCATAATGGTCACATCATGTATCGGTCTGAAATGAGACTGATTTATACACATCAAAAATGACTTAGGAATCATTTTTCTAAATTATCAAGATAATTCAAGTGGGTTTTATCATTTTTCAGTGAGTGACACATGTTTTGAACTAAAATGTATTTTAAACTGATAACGGACACATTGATTCATACAGGGAACACTATGTTTTGGATTTAGGTGAGAATAATTACAACATTTCAAAATTACTCATCAATCATTTTCCTAAACTATCAAAACAATATGAATGTGTTTTCTCAGTTTTGAGTTTGTCGCGTGTCTTTTTAACTAAAATGTCAATTTTAAATTTAAATATACACATTAATTCATACCAGTCACATGATGAATCAGATTTAGGTTTGGATTATTCCTATACATCAAAAATGGCTTCTGGATCATTTTTTTAAAGTTTAAAAACAATCCAAATATGTTTTCACAGTTTTGATTGTGTCAATTTTTGTTTTCACTAAAATTTCATTTTAAATTGAAAACAAACACTTTTAGTCATATTGGTCACATTGTGCATCATATTGGCATGTAGTTGATTACTACACATCAAAAATGATTTATGGAAATTTTCCTAATGTATCAAAACAATCCTAATGTGTTTTCTTAGTTTTGAGTACGTCATGTGTCTTTTCTACTAAAATGTCTATTTGAACTAAAAACACACATCCTGAGTCATACCTGGCTCATAATTTCTTGGTTTGACATGAGGTTAAATTATTAAAGGTAATAAATTACTTATGAATCATTTTACTAAAGTATAAAGAAAATCCAAGCATAATTTTTCAGTTTTTAGTGAGTAAAACACATGTTTTAACTAAATTGTCAATTTGAAATTGATAATGAACACTTTGAGTCATACTAGGCACACCATATATCATACATGGGTATGGTTAATTATTACATGTCAAAAATGACACATGGATCATTTACATACATTATAAAAACAATAAAAATTCATTTTCTTAGTTTTAAGTATATGACATGTGTTTTGAACTAAAATTTCAATTTTAAACTGAAAACATGCACCTTGGGTCATACCAGACACACTTTGTATCGGATTGAGGTTGGGTTGATTCCAACATGTCACAAATGACTTATGAATCATTTTCCTATTGTATAATATAAATATTATAGGAAATTAACTAAAAAATAGATAAAATGATGCTAAAATCAACTAAATATGTAGCAAAAAATCGCCTCTTTATGATGTTTTTATACAATATACCATTATGTATACTTCCCATTAATTTCTAAACAAATATATTTTTTCTTTAAAATATAAGGAATATCGATAGTCCTAGTAGTAATGGAAAAATATAAATAAGAAAAGTAATTATAAATATTTTAAATGAAATTGTAATTATCTTTGAAAATACCTCTTCGAGGAAGCTAGTTTGTTGATGTTATACAAAATATTTATAAACTTTCAAACATAATAGCCACAAAATTCTCTATTATTTTGTTTTGATAACTATAGAATAATTGAGAAAAATAATTAAATTGTTTTTATATTTGTTTTGATAGTTAAATATTATTATATATACCCTAATACTTATCCACTTGTTGAATTCAATAGGATCCTTATTCTCATAGACTGTCCTCTTTCCATGATTTTGATGATATTTAAACATTACCAAATCATATAATTTTTTTATTAAAAAATAATATAAAATGTATAACTTTAATTTTAGTTGTAAAATGTTGCATGTATTTTATTTCAAATTGATAAACATCATCACGTGTGGTCAGTTTGGGAAATAAATCATTGGAGTATCTAAATCGACTATAATGAGTAACCAATGTTTCCTAAAAAACATAAGGAATAAGTAATTAAATTAATGAATATTTATTTGATATTATTAAATTATTGATTTTTATCCCTTAATCATGGTTATTAAGAAGATCCTTCATCTATAAGTTTTCTTTCAAACATTGTGGGCATTTTGTCCACTATTTCTTCATATTAGTTTTTTTTAATGAAAATAATTGGGTAGAAGTTATGTGAGGAATAATGAATCCAAATTTTAGTTTACATGGTTTTCCCTTCAAATAGTATTGATATATATGACTATAAAAATTAGGAATTGTATTTGGTCGTAATTAACATATTAGATTGGCTATTGGATAAAAAAGCATAAAAACACTCCTCATGTATACATTTACAACTAATACTCATAGCCATTCATGCTTGAGAACTTCATTTATATAATTTCATGTTCATACATTTTTTCTTCAAAATCAATTATGGTTGTATCACTAATTTCTAACATTGAATCTGTGTGAAAATTTAATGTTATTAAATGAAAATTTTGAACCAGTTGGGTAATGTTACTTTCTAAAGATATGTTTGATTGGTGGGTTGATCCATTAGTTTGTTTTTATTTGACCATCCATTTTACCCACTTCCCTATTTCTTTCTGTAATAAAATTAATTAGTTTAGTGTTTTTTTCATTAATTGTTATAGGGTTTTCATGTAAAATAAATGGTAAATTAATACCTCCATGTAGACATATTTTTTAACAAGATCTATCTGTCTTTATATAAATGTTCCAATATATTTATTGACCGTAAAAATATCAAAAAAATCAAGGAGAATAGATATCTCGATGCTCTGGTCTTGAACTACATTAATCCACACTCTCACATAACCTATTGGAAGTTATTTTTTGTATATAATATCTCCTCAGATATTGTACATGGTACCCCTCACAACAAGGCAATGAGTGGGTATTGATAGATATAAATCATAATAATTTTCACCCTATAGAATATCAATACAAGAAAGTTATAAGTGTCTACCTGATTCATATTTCATAGAATCAATTATAAAAATATTTATTACATCTTATAAAGAAACTCTTTGAGGGGAATGGATTTCCTCAAAGCTGGTGGGGGTGGGGGTATCTTCACATAGTGGTTTTTCATGTTTTCTAATTCTCTTGGATTCCTTCCAAAACATTTTCTAGAGACTATGACTTCTAATTATGTTATTCTTATTGAACAACTAATCATGCATGAAAATCTTCCATTTTATTATCTTTATCCCCATATTCATTTCTTTTCTCAAACATGGTTAGTGTAACACCCCAAAACCCACACCTATGACACAAATATACTATTATGGTTGCTTCATGGTAACTAATTGTAGTTGTTCATTGAGTATTGGTGATGATTATTCTTTTTTCTCATTCAGATAAAAAATATAGGAAAATAAGTAATCATTATTATATAATACCTATTTCAAGAAAAAAATTATTATGTCATACTTACACATGAATCCCACACTTTTTTGTGTGATTTCATAAATTAGTATCCATTATTTATTTACATGTGCCTCCTTCCATAGCACATGACATGGGATGGAAGTATATTTGGATTTCAATTTATCAATCTACATATAAATAAATGAAGATAATTATGTTTTTGTTACATTTCACATAAAGTTATCATGTAATATTTAGAATTTGTACCATTTTTTCAAGTGAAGCACACCCCATCCTTACTTTATGGTCAGGATATGTTGGTTTTGATACCCGTTTCTTATTTTTAACACTTTATTTATGTTTCATAAATTAAAAATTCTTACTCAAAGTGATTAATACATGTATTTTCAAGAAATTTACTACTAGTCTCAATATACCTAAAAAGATGTTTCCTCGTAATGACCAATAAATTCATCCCACACTTGTTGGTTTATCATGTGGGCATACATCTGTAGTGGGTGTGGGTTTATTTTCCTAGCTGCATCTTTGAGATGATACTTTATAATAATTGTGTGAAAGACTCTATGAGCCTTTATAATGACTATTAATATAAACTTAATTCATGATTCCTCTACTATAAATTCACTCTACAAAGGATATTAAAGAGTAATTCAACGTTTCATTATTTTGTTTTTTAGTAAAATAAAGAAAGTATATCATAATTTTACCCTAATATCTTCCTAAATAATTTTCTTAAGTGTAGTCACAACATTGTGAAACAAATATACATCAATTTTCTTGCACATAATAGTGATTAGACCAATGTAACTACTGAACATGACCTTGTTGGGGCTAATAGGTTTGCATCATGCATTCCATCCAACCTTAAATTTGATGCCTTTATTTCTTGAATTATTTTTTTTCAAACATTGAAATGGTAAAACACTCTTATTTTTTTCTCAAAAAGTGGTTGTTCATTGTCTACCGTTTCAATGGCTTCAACATTGTTAATATGTTTTTTCTCTAGATTGGAATCATTATCACGTGTAGAAGGTTGTTGTTTATCTATATTGGGAGAAATAACATGTTGAGAAACCTATTGTTCCTTCTGATTGTATAATTAAAATGTGAATAAGTTATTATCTAAAAAAGTGGATGAAAATTTAATTTAGATTACATAAATGCAGAGGTGAATAGATAATGATATGAGGTAATGCAATGTATATTACAAAAAACAAATAACCTATTTATTGAACTCTCTTTTTTTAAAGTGTTAAGGGATTTGAACCATCTATTGAGAATCAAAATCCATTCATTGTGGTCTCCTATGATATACAACACCCCATCTACATTGGGACCACTGAAAAATGACTACAACGTCCCAATGACTAGTTCATCCTTAGTTAAATTGAAATTTGACCCTTCAGTGGTTTTCATTGATAACATAAAAATTGACCACTTTAATTTTGTAGGATATATAACATAAAATACATGTACTGCCTATAATTCCATTATAAATGATTTATCTTTGTACTCTTCTTTACTAAAATTAAATTTATCAAATCCCAATTCATCTATTTTAATAGCACTTTTATTATCAACCCACTTATATTGAAAACAAAACACCTAGAATGTTGTATAATTCAACCCCATATTTTTTTGATGATGCCAAAGTATGACATATTTTCATAAATTGGATTTTTCTTCATGGTACTAGATACATGCATTTCTTTATCCAAAAGTGTAGCTCCACCATTTTTCATGGTACTAAATTCATCATGTTCATGTTTATAGAACATATAACCATTAATTACAAGAACATTATAAGATAATACTTGCACACATGGTCCTCTAGCTAGCCATTGAAGTTTTTCTGAAATTGATTCTGAATTTTCAGCTAACTCCTTAAAAATATGGTCTCAAAACCATCCAATAAAAAATTGATTTGGTGTATTTGATATCCATATTTCACCACTTAATTGATTGAAATGCATAAGAATTTCATTTTGGATTTCAACATATAGGTAAATCTATAAATTGTTATGTAAAATGTAAAGGTAGGTCTACTCTTGATCTGTAGTAGCAATTGTGACAACATCTATTCCAAAAATTCCTTCACCCAAAACCTTCCCAGTGTGATGGAATTTTGGTAGACTAGTGTTGTCCACATCGGATAGGTATTCAGTTTAGAATTCAATGGCTTCCTCAACAACATATCACTCTGCAATACAATATTCTATCCAAGTTCAATTTTTGACATACCCTTTAAAAATATATATATACCACTGAATGGGGTATATCAATCTATAATGTACAACAACACAGAGTCGAATCTCTCTTACCATGTGAACCATAAACTAAACAATCATATCAAAGAATGTCGGTGAGAAGAATATATCCAATTTACATAATATGACTACAGTTTCCTTTTCCATAGTTAGCATCAGGTATATAACTTTGTTGTATATTTCTTTGAAAAAGAAACAAATATTGTTTAATTTATTATGTACATTCTTGGGAAAAATGAAATGTAAAGATACAAGCATTTAATCTTGCATCAAAACAAGACAGCCTTGTGATTTCAGACCAATTAACTTTAAATCATCCATTGACATAATATTTTTGATATTTGATGAATACCCCTCTCAAAACATTACATCAATCATGAATTTGAAAAAAATGATATCTCTATTTCTTGGACATAGTTTAGGGAGATGGAGGAAGAAAGGTCTATTTTTCACTCTCTCCAACTCTTCTTGTATTCCCATGTCAATCATGTCCAACCTATCCTTAAATTTTTACTTAGTTTTTTGTTGTTGAATTTAGTAACATTCCAATGACACTATCACATGAATTTTTTCAATATGCATAACATCAAGAAAATTTCCCACATACAAATAATTCCAGTATGGTAATTCAAAAATAACTGATCTCATTTTCCAACCGGTTTTTGTATGTTTTTTCAAAAAAGGATTACCAAAATCAGTGTATATGTCTTTTTATTTCTCAAACAGTTGCTCATATATTAGGGGAGATGTTGATGGATGTTCTTATGAACTCCTATTGAAAAATGTCATCCCAGATCAATACTTATTTCATCGAGGTAGAAATATATAAAGTCCTATAAAAACAGTATTTGGTGATTTTTTCAACCTAATTGACTGTGTACCTTGTTCACAAATGTGACACCCTTGAGATCCTTTAATGCTATATATAGAAAATATTCAATAAGTAGTGAAGTAATTTATTGTCTTGTACAATATGGATCTGAACATGAAATGTTCATTTCTATAAGCATCATAAAATGTAACACTTGAATCCCACAATATTTGAAATCTTCGATCAATGGTGGAAAATAAAAATCAATATCATTACTTGGTTATTTTTTCTTGATATAAGTAGAGATAACATAATGTATTTTTGTTTCATAAATATCCATGGTGGAAGGATATAATTTACCAACATAACCATTCATGTACTGTGAGTATTACTTTGAAAACCAAAATGATTTACTCCATCTATAGATAGCACAAGATGAAGGTTTCTTGGATCATTTCCAATTTCAGGATACTCGTGATCAATTCTCTTATACTAATAGTTTTCTAGGTGAAAATGTTTTCCATATTAATTTATTGTATCTGAATGCCATGTCAATTTTCTTAAAGTATACTCACTTACATATAGGAACCTAAACATTTAAATGATTTTAATGTACCATATAAATTTTTTAGGGCCTAATTCAAATTTCTTGTATCAAGAATCAACACACTTTGGTCATTTTTAAGCAATTTTTAGTCCTTGATAAATAATATACATTCTTTTGGATTGGAATATATTTTTCCAGATATCATAACCATTGAATGTAGCATGCATTTAGAATCATATATTTGGAAAGGATGATCATTATCTTCTGGGATCATATTATTCTAGAGAGAAAGTAGTTCGGTAAAATTGGAATCACTCCATCAATTTCCACCATTAAATTATATAGATTTAGTATGGATGACAATGTTGTATATTTAGTGCAACCAGTATACAATGAAATCCTTTCACAACTCATTAACTTTTATTTTTTTGGATAATCACAAAGTTTATCTTCAAAAGTCATTTTCATTTCCTCAATACGACCTTCATCCTCATTCACACTTGTAATCACATCCTTGATATGGTATTCATCATTATCCGCCCTTTTAATCATATCAGATGATATATAAAATGTATTCATATCCCAGTTACTATCTATATTCAGTTTTTTCCTATATTTAGTCCAAATTTATAACTTCAATCTATTCTGTGATAGATAAAGTGTTCTTTCAAATCCTTTAAACTAATTAGTATCGAATAACAATAGTGTAAACATGTAAAAAGGTTTCTATAATGGTCATATACATGATATTTTGAAAATATTATAAACTCTTTCACCCCATACATATATTATTTTTTCATGTGATTAGAATCCATACATTTTGAATTTATATTCATCCTATTTTATTTGGTAATATTAATATTTATCAAAATAAATAAATCATAAAAACTATTTTATAGAAAAAGTTCATCTTATTATTAAAATATTAGTGTAAGGTAAGATTATTAATGGCCATGATTTTAAATACATAAATTATTTTATTAATGGTTATGATTTTACTAATGTGTCTTAGCATTAATATTTTCTATATTATATGAACCTAATATTCCATCTCTTTCACTAATTTGGGTCCCCATAGCGACCACACCCTTATAAAAACCCAAAATAAAGGTGATCAACATATTTCCTTTAATATAAAGCTTCAAAACTAGCTATTTACATCAATTCTTGATAACTATTTTATGCAAAAAATTACAATTCCTAATATTTAAAATTTTCTCTCTCAATGTTTGGCATAATATAGTTTCCATATTTTGGTTTCCTGAAAGGAAAATAATATTTAAATATGATTCTATAATGGTCACTATAAATAAAATACACAAGGTAATGCAATGATTTACAAAAACATTTTGGTTTTAATCCATGGGAGTATGAGGGATTCTTGGAAGAAAATGAGAAGAATCATTTTATTTTAATTAATGGGAGTAGGAGGGATACTTAGAACTTAGAGAAGATTACAACTATTCACCAAAAAATTCCTACATATCATTTTCATTCCCCACCTTACATGATAAGTGGGAAGTAGTTTTTTGGTGCATAGCTAGGAGCTTCATGCAATCAGAATGAGAAATTGTGATGAATGAGTGAAATTAATTGTGAAGGAAAGGGAGAGGGTGAACCAAAAATGGATCAAGGTAAGAGAGATTGGGTGGAGAATTAGTGAGGTTGATGAAGGATAAATAATATATCTTATGAACACATTTTTCAAACTATTTGGGAAAATTAAAAATAAACAAAGATGTTTGAGGGGGAGAAATTGATCACAATAGATCATAATTGATCACATACCATGATTTTAATATATCATTATAATTTAAAGAATACAAAATTAGATAAAAATTAAACTAAAAAATATATATTGATTCAAATTTTAAAATTTTAAAAAATGTTTAACAAAATAAATGATTGTAATTTTAATTTCTCTTCATTATGTTTCAATGTGAAATTTAGTAAAAGAAATGAAATGATCATGAACACATGGGAATATAACCACATGGAAATGAAAATTCATATAATAAATTATGTTCTGTAATTGATAAGAGAGGATATAAAACCTTTATCTTGAGTGGTCTCTTATTAATGCATGTTAGGATCACCATAATAAGTTAAAAACTTCTCAGTAGGGCTCCAGGGAGGGAAATTGAGAGGAATTTCATATTTCTGGTATTTGGAGTGAAGGGTAATAGAGAATATGGGTATTTATAGAAAAATAGATGGGTTTGTTTGTAAATTTTTGAAAATAGGTCTTACAAACCATGTTAATAAAAAATACAATACCAATGGTCTTCCCATGGGTTTTCCCTGTCGTATTTACAAAGGATAAGTATTTTTTAAAATTTTATTACTTTAAAAACTAAACCCCCTAAAATAAAACCATTAATGATGTGTAAGAGAGTCATTTTAATATCAATTTGATGATTTCAAAAATTATAATAATTTAATAGAGACAATTAACAAAATTATTGATATTTAATTTTGTAATAAAATTTTTATTTATTGAAAATTATCGTTTTAAATTATACAATTGAATTCATAATTCTTAGAAGAACTTAATATGAATTAATAAAATATTTTTACTATTTATGTGTTAATAATAATTATTTTTATAACTTTTTTATGAAAATATACATTCATATTTTCTTTAAAATATATAGTAATGATTACTAGGTATGTATATATTCTAAAAAAATTGACCTATGAAAATAGAGGCCTTGTGAATGTGAGGAGGGAGATATTATTTTCTTAAATGATTCTCTAGGATATGGGATATAGATTTTTGTTAAGGGAAGCAATATATCCCAAAAATTTACCAAGTCATTCCATATGTTGTTAAGGGAAGGTGAGGAATGTTACTGCCTAACAATACCCCCATATTTAGAATTGGTAAACAACATATTCAACATATCATAAATGAGGAGGTATGTTTAGTACCCATCAAATATAATCAAATTTGGATATCCAGATAGTGAAGAATATTCTACCTTTTCACAGTACTGGGTTGTGATTGAGTACCAATGTGATAGGACTATAAAAGTTTAGTAATGTGAGAATTATATGCGGACTTAGTACCCTTAGCTATTTTAGTAGGATATATTTTTCAAGTTGAAAATATATATTGGTGGGGAGAATTTAGATAAATAAATATTTTTATTTTAACCATTATAATTTTTTCAATTATATTTTAATAGGTGGTCACTATGTTTTTTAAAATAAATTTCATTATGAATGTCCAAATATAATATTTTAAGAGTAATATATTAATTTTTGGGCATAGAAATGTGATTATAAATAATAAATTCTATCACCTAAATAGAGAAACATTTCAAAAATTTGAAACCTCAGTTTTGTATAAATATTTGGGTTCTAACCTAGGGGTGAAATAATTTCTTTTCAGGGTCTCACTCCCTAGGCTAAGCCAATTTTAGGTGTTTGATTTTAAAACTAAAAAATCCTAAAAATCAATATTTATGCTTTCAAAACAATTCAAATTAGTTTTACCATTCATGAAATAGAATTAGAGAGGTAAGGATTTTGTATTGTATATACGTGTACATTTTTTTGGAAATCACCAATGATGTCTAGTGTAACTGCAGTCTTCATTGAATATTGATCCAAACAAAAGGTAGGGATCATTCTTTTTGTTCTTAGTCTATTCTTCTTTCTTTTCATGTATAAATTATGTTACAAAATTTCAGGGTTCAAACTTAATCCCCATTTTATAAATTTTTTGGAAAAAATATTGTCCTTTTATCATTTTTCTTAATGTACATGACTATAGAGGTAAAGGTAGAGGTACAATGATGGTGGGTGGTGTACTAAAATCTTCAATGTAGACCCTTACCCATTTTCATCATGTTTTTCACCCTCATTTTCATGGTATTTGTTTCCTTCCATGGGTAGCATCATATTATATGTGGGGAGACTCCTGAATAACTATTTATAATCTCCCTCCCTTTCACACTCTCATGCATTCAGGGTGAAGGGGTGGAAGATGAGTGTTCTCAAAGGGTCCAACCAACAATGATTTGATCAATTGTTTTTCTTGTGACAAGATACATTGGGATAAGAATTGGATCATGTAAAGACCCATATTTTTTCATGTAATTATTTTTAAAATTATATGGGAATATTATAAGTCCACGGAAATTGATGGCGTGTGATTTTGAGGCCAGGTCTTCCTGAAAAAAAATTGAACTTTTTTTCAGGTACATTCAATAAACATGTGAGCGGTGTTTTGTAACTTTTGAATCAATGCTCGGAATTGAAATCTGAGGATACCACTGAACTCGCAGTGCCGATATTCGCTTAAGGAGACCTTCACCTCAACCACAGTTGGTCAAGGGTGGATGTTAGTTTTCTAGATTTTTGTGGGAGACTTAAAATAATAAAAATAAAATAAGACAATAATATTTTATTTTTATTTTTGAAACCTCCTTTTTGAATTTATCGATGGGGACCACCAGAGTTTGAAACCTCCCATTTGAATTTAGTGGTGGGGACCACCCAACCCTTGAACTCCATCTTTAATGTGAGTTTACCCATGGAATTCACCTAATTAAATGTTCCCACATTAATTGGTTTAATTAATTTAACTTAATTAATATTGGATCCTCATTTTGGGGGGGGGGGATCATTGGAAAATGGAGAAATTGGGGAGAGCTTCAGAGAAACATTCTCTAAAAAAGGAGATCCTCCAAACGAAAAACCTCTTCAATGAAGAACTTCATCCAGATCAAGAATGAGGATGACGCATGATCCTAGATTAGTAGCGTGGTTTGGCAGCAATGAACATTGACATCTTCTTCTCCTTCCACATGACATCTCCAACGAACATTGAGGTTGGGATTTGTTTATATTTCTTCATGGTTTTTTCATTGATTTAAATCACTTAAACCTCCTTCTATTAGTCTAATGGAGAGGGTGCAGGCCAAACAAACACGGCCCGATACCTATGAAATCCTCCTTATTTGACGCATTCTTCACAGGCCACGATGATGGAGGTGGCACAACCATGCCACTGAAGGAGTCCGCGGACCGTCGACTACGACAAAGAAAGGTGGTGGTCGGCACCCCGGCAGGCCATGTGGAATAGGGGTGGTGCGCGTCCGCGCCACCGGTAAAGGAGGAGCCCACGGACCATCGTCCACGTCGGTGGGAGGACGATGGAAAACACACCGGAAAGTTGCGTGAAGGCGGGGAAGCGTGCATCCGCACCACCGGTAGAGGAGAAGGTTGCAGCCCATCTGTCGAGGCGGTGCACCAAGGTTGCCAACAACCGGCCAGTCACAGGAGGAGTCGTGCGCGTCCGCATAGCTGGAAGGAGGTCTGAACATTCTGGTTGGTCGTGTCAGCCTAGTGGGATAACTCCGGTGGATACCGCGTTCCATCTGAATGGTCCATGGACCATTCAGAAAACCCGGGGGTGCCTCCCCCATGGTGTCAGTTAGGGAGGACCTCACCATGGCGGGCCCCCCAACCACAGGCCGGGTTGGGCTGCCCCCTTCGCTTGCTGGGTCGGACCACTACCCAGCGGGCTGGGCTTGCCATGGACCAGGCCATCCGGGCCCACCGCGGATCAGGCCATCCGGTCCAGACCTGGATCGGGTCGGTCTGACCGGGTCGGACCAGACCCGGGCCCATCTGGACCCAGTTCCGCTATTTTTTCAATATCTAGATAACCGGTCATCTGTTTGACGAACTATCTATGATGCCAGAATCCTTGTATCGAGATAGTCCTTTTGGTATACTCCACTTTTGTTTTGGATAATGTTGGAGTACAATTGGGTTGGATCAAATCTGAATGCCCTCATAATGGAAATGGTAATAACTTACAAACCGAGCGTCTGATTGACGTGTCGTCAGTTTCGATTGGTCACTTTTGACACAACGGACCTTTAGGATACTTATTCATGGGAATCCATGGTAGTTGAAGTATCGACCGATAGCTTGAGGATTGGAACCTCCTGGAATCAAGCATGCTGAGTGCGGGAACCCAATGGATGGTTGTAACGTGAAGGAAGAACATCGATTATGTGTGGTTCAATGCTCAACGATCCTTTATGGGTCAGCGCAAACTGATCATGTGTGGGTCAGATCCTATGTGGTTCAGCACTCAGTAACCCTATATGGGTCAGTGCATACTGATCATGTGTGGGTCAGGTCCTGTGTGGGTCAACGCTCAGCGATCCTGTGTGGGTTAGCGCATACCAATCCTATGTCGGTCAGCTCTCAATGATCCTGTGTGGGTCAATGGGGGTTAGTTACCTATCTATCATGTGTGGGTTAGTGGGGTTAGTTACCTATCGATCTTTTATGGGTCAGAAGCAGTGCTACTTAATAGAATAAGATGATCTAGCCTTTGACTAATCATTTGTACTTCTATACTTAAGTTATACCTGGTGTGATCTGAGTCTGTTACCTTCGTGGTGTTACATGTGTGGTAATTCTACCTTCATGGTGTTACCTGTTTGGTAATTCTACATTCATGGTGTAACTTGTGTGGTAATTATACCATCGTGGTGTTACGTATGTGTTACTTCTACCTTCGTGGTGTCACCTTTGTGATATTCTTCCCTCTTGTGTGAGATGTGTATATATTGATAACTAAGGTATATGTATGGGAATATACTTAATTAGAGTTTATGTATATTACTACTTAATTTATGGTTTTTCCTTTTTGGAACTCTAAGAGACCTTAGGGGGGTCTTGGGGTCCCTACTAAGTATGGTTATACTCACCCCTGCACGGGCTTCTCTCACACCTTGTTGTGTCTTGTGCAGACGACGGACAACGCTGACTGAGGATGAGGGTACCAAGTTTGGAGGCTGCTCAGAGGTGAACCTTAGATGAGGTGTACCATAGAGATGACTATTTGAGAGTTGTACCTACCCTTCAGGTAGGATCTTTGGCGGGTGTTCACAGAAGTTGTTTCCAGTTTTACTTGTACTTTCCAGTTTTACTTTTACCTTTTAGTTGGGATTGAATTTTAGCTCTTTTACTTACTTTTATTACTCTGTTTACTATAATATTTACTTTGTACTCATATCTTATTGTGTGATTGGTTTTTTGAGTTTACAGGTTATAAAGGCAATGCCTTCCCTATTTTGGGAATATGCTTTTCCGGTGCTAGTCCCCAGCCCCTGGCCTATGGAAGGAATGCTTGGAGTAGTGACAACACGGATCCCAAGGGATTGGTCGTGAAAAATTGGTATCAGAGGAGTTTTTTCTACCAAATAACTAGGGCTCTGATATTTTCTTTGTGGAAATGGTGTTAAGTGTTCTGAGTGTGGTTTTCAGTTCGGGCAGTCCAGTGTTGGTACGACGGTCAACGTATCCATACACCAGGACCCTAACTTTTGATTTCTGACTCAGTGCATGAAAACACTAATTGTGTGTGTGTTTTTGAAAAGTTTTCTTTGTGATCTCTTTGAGTCAGCTCACCAGGTATAACTTATTGACCATGGAACAACTGTTTCTTTCAGGATGCCTCCACACAGGCAGCCATCCATGGTTCTCGGTAGAGTACGTGATGACAGCCCACTGAGCGACGAGGCTTCGGTTTAGGTCCCCCTTATAGTAGTTGTACCACCCGGTGGTGTACCAGCAGCACCACTACCCATTGGGAAGCCGATTCCACCAGCCCCAGTAGTAGAGGTTGCATGACACTTGATCACGTTTCATGAGTTCCAGCGCCATATGACACCAAGGTTCTGGTGCGAGACAGATCCACAGGCAACTGAGGACTGGCTAGAGGTCGTGGTTAGAGATTTTCAACTTGTAGGGACACTAGTCGATCTCATGGTGATCCTTGCCTCCAGTATTATTCAGGAAGGAGCAGGAAGATGGTGGATCTTGAGGCTTGAGGTTCATGACGAGGTGACACTCATCTGGGTGGACATCGAGAGCCTTTTTATGGCAGAGTTCATCCTAGAGACCTTACACTCAGTGCGTATATAGGAGGTTCTCCACTTGTAGCAGGGAAGCATGATCGTGACTCAGTATTTAGCGAGGTTCATCGACCTCTCATGCTACTCCACTGAAATGGTGGAATACCCTTTCTTCAGGGCCCGAACCTTCGAGAAGGGGCTCAGATGGGAGATTAGAGCTTCGATGATTTCTCTCAGCATCCCAATGTAGGAGGGGGTGTTAGATTGAGAACTCTTAGTGGAGAGATACCTTATTGAGGAGTCACCAGCAACGAGACCCACCACCAGATGACACGTAGTAGAGTCATTGGTAGCTGGAAGTAGACTAATGATGTAGAATTCCAAGAGGGCCAGGCCTATAGGTGGACGACCGCGGGATACAGGGCCGGTGGTGTGGGGCTCTCGAGACATAGCAGGATAAGTGAGGATCAAGCAGTGTTACTCGTGCGGCGGGTAGGGTCACATGGCTCGCGATTGCCTGAACCGTCGTATGGATGACCAGCAGACAGTCAAAGGACCGCTTGGGAAGAGGCGACGATTCAATCTAGGAGGTCCACAGGCAGGGGGCGTACATAGTAGAGGAGTGGTCCATACAGTAGGCATTGGGAGATGATTCGATGTTCTATTATCACCACCACCAGGTGGTCCACCCCGACCACAGGGAGCAGGTGGATAGGGACGAGCTCATCTCTAGCCTGCTAAGGCCTACGATCATGGAACTCTAAAGATGATATGAGGTACAATCTATGTCTACTCCATCCTAGTTGTAGTACTTATATACATAGGTTCCGTCACTTATTTATTGAAATAACCCTTGTTTGGATCATGGATATTTCGGTGGAGCCATTGGCTCAATCATTATGTCTATAGAATCCTATGGGAGAAGATTCGAAGATTACACACTAGTTTCAGAAGTGTGATCTTACTCTAGGAGGTGAGATATTCAGCTGAGATCTTCTAGTAGCGGTTTTGAGGCCTTACGATGTCATCTTGGGTATGGACTGGTTATCCACATTCCATGCTCAGATCGACTGTATTAGGTGCAAAGTGCGGTGTGTCCGCACGGATGGGACCAGGTTTTCTTTCACATGTGAGAAGCAAACCTTTATAGCACATGATGGACTTACCTAGAGGAGGGTTCAACTGATCACACTTCAGTTGGCTAACCTTACCCTCGGAGAGGTTGATGTTGAGGGTCTGAGCTATCCTGTAGTGGAAGACCAGTACACTGATTTTTTCCCTGGTGATATTCCAGGTCTTCCTCCTCATAGATAGGTGGACTTATACATCAAGTTGTACCCTGGGACGTCATATATATCTACTCCTGCATATCGGTTGGATTCCACAGAGCTACGAGAGCTGCGAGTATAGCTAGAGGACTTGTAGAGAAAGGGGTTTATTAGGACCAGTGTTTCTCCATGGGCAGCCCCAATTTTATTCACCAAGAAGGCATATGGGAGTTTGAGACTCGATTTGGACTATCGGTGCCTAAACCAGGTGACCGTGAAAAACAAGTGCCCACTCTCAAGGATTGAATATCTCTTTGATCAGCTGAAGGGAGCATGGTGGTTTTTGAAGATAGACCTCAGATCAGGCTATCGCCAGCTTCGGGTACAAGATGAGGATGTGTAGAATATGGCCTTCAAATGTAGGTATGGCCATTATGAGTTCTCGGTTATGCCATTCGACGTGACCAACATCCCAGTAGTGTTCATGGGACCCATGAACAGAATATTCCAGCCATACCTCAATCGCTTTTTAGTAGTCTTCATAGATGACATCCTGATATACTCAGCAACAAAAGAGGAGCATGCCTATCATCTGCAGATAGTTCTGGACACACTCTGAGAGAACCAGATTTATGTTAAGCTCTCTAAGTCCAGTTTAGTATCTGAGAGGTTCACTTCTTGGGACACATCATCTTAGAGGATGGAGTTTCGGTGGATCCAGCAAAGATTGAGGATGTGCTTGCTTGTGAGCCACCTAGGAGTGTGACAAAAATGTGGAGTTTCTTGGGTTTGGATAGTTACTACTGGAGGTTTGTGATTTACTTTTTTGAGATCTGTGGCACCCTTATCAACATTTATGAAGAAAGGGAAGCCATTCATGTGGTTGGAAAGATTCCATCGGGGTTTCAAGGAGCTGAGGAAGAGACTGGAGAGTTCCCCCATCTTTAGGCTACTGGAGGAGGGTGTTGGGTATGTAGTCTATTGTGACACATCAGGGACCAGACATGGATGTGTCTTGATATAGGAGCGAGCAATGAACCCATATGGTTCTCGACATTTGAGACAGAATGAGTAGAACTAAGCTACCCATGACCTGGAGTTAGCAGCAGTGGTATATGCCTTGAAGATGTGGTGACATTACTTGATGGGCAAACGTTTTATAGTCTACTTTGATCACAAGAGTATCAGGTATATCTTCTCTCAAAAGGACATGAACCTGAGACGATGGTGTTGTCTTGAGTTCCTCCAGGTCGATGAATCTAAGATAGTATATACTCCTAGGAAGGGGAACATAGTAGCATATGCACTCAGAATGAGATCTGGTATACAGTTTCTAAGTGAGGCAATAGAGCCACTAGCTGCTTTGCAGATATCCTACATGGAAAGAGATGGAGCAGTTTATCTTCAGTCTCTATCAGTCACTCCCCCACTCCTTCAGTGAGTCAGGGAGGCACATCTTGAGGACACTGACTGCGAGGCTCGACGTGCTCATATATCCACAGGACATGCACATGATATATTTTTTGAAGGTGGGGAGCACGTCATCCTCTTCAGAGGACATACTATAGTACTAGTGGTTCTACGGGAGGAATTTCTAAGGGAGTTCCATATATACCCTCTAGCAGTGCATACTGGAGTGGAGATGATGTACTAGGACCTTCAACGTCAGTATTGGTGGGAAGGAATGAAGAAAGCAATGGCATAGTTTGTCTCATGGGGCCTCACTTGTCATCAAGTGAATGTAGAGCATCAGGTTCAAGTAGACTTAGTTCAGCCACTAGAGGTGCCAGAGTAGAAGTGGGATATAATTTCCATAGACTACATGACAATACTTCCACATACGTTCAAGAGTCACGATTCTATCTGGGTTATCGTTGACCAACTCACCAAGTCAGCCCACTTCCTACTTATTAGAGAGCAAGGATCAGTAGAGAGATTGGGACGCCTCTATGTATAGGAGATTGTATGGATTAATGGATTTCCATATAATATTGTCTCTGATCTTGATGAACGTTTCACTTCCTATATATGGAAGGGGTTACGGGACGCGTTTGGGACACAGCTTCGGTTGAGCACCACCTTCCATCCTTAGATGGATGGTCAAACAGAACGGACCATTCAGACCCTCGTGGACATGCTACCTGCTTGCATCGTAGATTTTAGCCTCAGTTGGGAGGATCAATTTCCTTTGGTAGAGTTCATGTATAACAACAACTATCACTCCACTATAATTATGGCACCATTAGAGGCATTGTACGAATGACCTTGCAGATCACCTCTGTGCTGGATAGACCCAGGGGAGTTAGAACTCATGGGACCAGAGATGGTACAGGCTACCATGGAGAACGTGCAGATCATCCAGGAGCGGATGAAGACTACATAGAGCATAAATAAGTCTTATGCTGATAGGATATGGAGACCTCTAGAGTTCAAGGATGGATACCATGTGTTTCTATGGGTCTCACCTCGACGAGGTTTGCAGATATTTGGTCGGGGTGGCAAGTTATCTTTGAGGTTCATCGGACCCTTTTAGTTCCTCAGCAGAGTTGGAGAGGTGGCTTACTGCTTAGCTCTTCCACCTCAGTTGCACTGGGTACATGATGTTTTCCACGTATCCCAGCTGAGGAGATACGTACATGATCCTTCACACATCATTGGAAGGGGTGATCTGGACATCAATGATGGGATGACATTCTCAGAGGTTCTAGTAGAGATTTAGGATCACTAGGAGAGAGTCCTACATGGGTGATCGATACCTCTAGTGCACGTACGCTGGCAGCACAAGAACCTCCAGGAGATCACATGGCAGCGGGAGGCTCAGATTCATGCACAATACCCCCACTTGTTTTCGTAGTTTGTGTTGTTGATTTCAGGGATGCAAAGACCTGAGGTGGGGAGAATGTAAAGACCCATATTTTTCGATGTAATTTTTTTTAAATTATATGGGAATATCACAAGTCTACGAAAATTGATGGTGCGTGATTTTGAGGCCCGGTGTCCTCAGAATGAATTTCTAAACATTTTTTCGGGTACTTTCAGTAAACACACGAACGACATTTTGTAACTTTTGAACCGGTGCTCGGAATTGAAATATGAGGAAACCATTGAACTCGTAGCACCGATATTCTCTTAATGAGACCTTCACCTCGACCTTAGTTGGTCGAGGGTGGAAGTTAGTTTTCCATGTTTTTGTGGGAGAGTTAAAAGAATAAAAATAAATTCATACAACAATATTTTATTTTTCTTTGTGAAACCTCATTTTTATGTTTAGTGGTGGGGACCACCCGAGTTTGAAACCTCCCATTTGAATTTAGTAGTGGGGACCACCTGACCCTTGAAATCCCTCTTTAATGTGAGTTAACCTTTGGAATTCCCCCAATTAAATGTGCCAACATTAATTGGTTTAATTAACTTAACTTAATTAATATTGGATCCTCATTTCTTGTTGGGGGGAATCCTTAGAAAAGGGAGAACTTATGGAGAGATTTGGAGAAAATTTCTCCAAAAAAGGAGATCCTCCAAACGAAAAACCTCTTCAACAAAGAACGCCCCTTGGATCAAGAATGGGGATGATGCACGAGCAAGGATTGGGAGTGTGCTGCGGGAGAAGCGAACGTCGACGTCTTATTCTCCTTCCTCATGAAATCTCCAACGAACGTCAAGGTAGGGATATTTTTATATTTCTTTGTGGTTTATACTTCAATTTAAATGACTTAAACCGCCTTCTATCAGGCTAACGTGGAGGGTGTGGGCCAAAAAAACATGGCATGATCCCTCTGCAATCCACCTTATTTGACGTGTTCTTCACAGGCCATGATGACGGTGGTGAAAAAAATGCACCATAGAAGGAGTATGTGGACCATTGACCATGAAGAATGATGGTGGCAGCCGATACCCCAGCCGACCATGTGGAACCAGGGCGGCTCACGTCCGCGCTGTCGGTAGCGGAGGAGGTTGTGGCCCATCGGCTGCGGTGGTGGGAGGACGGCGGCCGACACAGCGCTCGGCCGCCTGAAGGTGGGGAGGCATGCATCCATGCCACCGGTAGAGGATAAGGTCGCATCCTGTCATCCACGGCGGTGCACCAAGGCATCCGACAGTCGGCCGGCTGTGGGAGGAGCGGGGCGCGGCTGCGCCGCTGGAAGGAGGGCCGACCTTTCTGGTCGACCATGTCAGCCGAGTGGGACCACTACGGTAGATCCCACATGCCAGCTGAATGGTCTACAAAATTTTTGGAAAACCGGGGGGTGCCTCCCCTCGAGTGTCGGTTTGGGCGGACCCCACAATGGAGGGCCACCCGACCGCGGGATGCACCGCGGCCCGTGCCCAGCGGGCCAAGCCGTGTCGCCCCCTTCACAGGCCGAGTCGGACCACGACCCAGAAGTCTGGGCCCACTGTGACCTAGTCCAGCTAGGCCGGACCTTGGTCGGGTCGGGTCAACCCGAACCGGGTCGGCCCAGACCCGGGCCCATCCAGACTCAGTTTCGCCTTTTTAGCCATATCCTAAGAACCGGGATTCCATTTGACAAATCCTTTGTGGCGACAGAATCCTTGGATTGAGACTGTAATTTTGGTATACTCCACATGCGTTTTGGATAAAGTTGGAGTACAGCCGGGTTGGATCGAACCCGAATCCAACTAAGCCCTTGGAGCGGAAACGATAATAACTTACAAACAGGGAGTCCGATTGATGCGATGTCGGTTGTGATTGGTCTCTTTTGACATGAAGGACCTTTGGGATACTTATTTGTGGAACTCCATGGTAGTTGAAGTATCAAATGATAGCTTGAGTGGAAGAACCTCCCGGAATCAAGCATGCTTAATGCGAGAACCCAGTGGCTGGCTGTAACGTGAAGGAAGAACATCAATCCCATGTGATTCAGTGCTCAGAGATCTAGTGTGGTTCAGTGCATATCGATCCTATATGGGTCAGATCCTATGTGGGTTAGCACTAAACGAACTTGTGTAGGTTAACGCATACCGATCCTGTGTGGGTCAGATCCTGTGTGAGTCAACGCATACCAATCTTGTGTGGGTCAGATCTTGTGTGGGTTAGCGGGGGTTAGTTATCTATCGATACTGTGTGGTTTATCAGGGGTTAGTTACCTATCGATTCTTTCTGGGTCAGAAGCAGTGCTACTTAACAGAATAAGATGATGTAGCCTTTGACTAATCATCTATACTTTTGTAATTAAGTTATACCTGGTGTGAGTTGATTCTATTACCTACGTGGTGTTACCTGTGTGGAACTTATACATTCATGGTGTTACCTGTGTGGTACTTCTACCTCCATGGTGTTACCTGTGTGGTACTTCTAACTTCGTGGTGTTACTTGTGTGGTACTTCTACCTTCGTGGTGTCACCTTTGCGGTATTTTTCCCTCTTGTGTGAGATGTGTATATCATGATAACATAGGTATATGTATGTGAATATACCTAAGTATAGTTGATTACTATTACTACGTTCTTTGTGGTTTTTCCTTTAAGGAACTGTAGGAGACCTTATGGGGGTCCCAGGGTCCCTACTGAGTGTCGTTATACTAACCCCTACACAGGATTTGCCCGCACCTTATTGTGTCTTGTGTAGATGATGGACAACACTGACTGAGGAAAAGGGTACTAGGTCTAGAGGCTGCTCGGAGGTGGACCTTAGATGAGGCGTACTACAGAGACGACCATTTGAGTGTTGTACCTACCATTTAGGTTGGATCCTTAGCGGGTGTTCGTAGGAGCTGTTTCCAATTTTACTTGTACTTTCCAATTTTACTTGTACCTTTTAGTTGGGATTGTATTCTGGCCCTTTTACTTACTGTTCTTACTCTGTTTACTATACAGTTTACTTTTTACTCATATCTTGTTTTGTTATTGGTTGTGTGAGTTTACCGGTTATAAAGGCAATGCCTTCTCGGTTTTGGGAATATGTTTTTCTGGTGCTAGTCACCAACCCCTAGCCAATGTAAGGTGGGTATGGGGTAGTCACAGCATGGGCCTTGGTGGATGGGTCATGACAGATCAGGTGTGTAGTTGGTATATCTATTAAAGAGGAGTATAAATAATCACTTAACTTATCTTTTAAGAGGATCAATTCATCGAGAAGATCAATTAAGAGTGGTTGTACAGATTTGGTTCCATGAAAGCTTGAACGGGATGAGTGAGGATGACTTTGTTAGGGTTCCATTGAATGATCAAGTAAGGATTTTATGAGTGATTTCAATAAATCACTAATAATGAGTTTTTTATCCGTGCTAAAAAATTAAGCTCTAATAAAATAGATATTTATCAGATATATGAGGGTGGTCGGTGATGGCGTGGGTTGTGGCTTGTGTGGTGGCATTTTTGGAGGCTTTTCAGGTGATGAGGCCAGACCAGAGATGACATTACGTAGTGAAAGAGATGGATGAGGATGGTCAGGGTTGGCATGATTAGAGATGCTCTACAGGGGCGACGAGGTAGAGTTGGGTAGAGACAATGAGTCAGGGTCTTCGGTCAGATTGGCGGGCCTATAGTCCATTTAATGGGATTCATTCCTAATGGGCCTTCAGGTCAAAAAAATAATGTAATAAAATCATCTGGTTGGGTAGGTTATCTTGGGGGGCTATGACCTGTCTTTCCAATCAGTGTGTGTGGTGTGTGTGTGTGTGTGATTGACTGTAATTATAACCTCATCGCCTATAATATATATATATATATATATATAATTACATATATTTATATAACTATATATACTTAGTAATATATAAATGTATATAATTTTATATATAATAAATATATTTTTTATTTAAATATATTTATTATAATATTATAATTATTTAAATATATATTAAATTATTTATAATTATAATTATAATTAAATATATTCAAAATATTTTATATAATTATAAATATTTTTAACTAATTATATATAATTATATAGTTTTAAATATATTTAAATATTTATAAATATTTGTATAAAATTATATATATTTATAAAATTATGTATATTTAAAAGGAGGGTTACACAGCTAATCGGTAGTTACGCATGCTATAAGAAAGAAACAAAGAAATAGTCTGGGAACTTGACCCTGTGACCGGCACCCACAAATATAATAAATATATAATAAATATATTGATTATTTAAATATAATTATTTTAATTTTATAATAATTTAAATATTTATTTATTAATTTATAATTATGATTATATATATATTTAAAAATATATGTATATAGTCATAAATATATTTATATAATTATACATATATTAATATATAATTATATATAATTATATATATAATAAATATATTTATTATATAAAAAAGGTTGAGTATGAGTTGGAAAGCCAACCCATGCTGAAAATTTTATTAGAAGAAAAGTCCAAAACAATATAAAAAGGCAAAGGGAGAGTTCAAACAAGGAATTCCCTCATCCATAAAGAAAACTAAAAATCAGGGAAGAATGGATCATTCTCATAATCATGATTGGACTTGCCATCTCCATTGGTAAATTTCTACTCAGACTGAGAATTACCTTGATTGAGGTTCACATAATATTTCTCTTTAATCTTCTCTTGCTCTAGGGTAAGATGAGTAAAATAAGATCTGGAAGACACTCTTTCCATGACCTCATGCTACATCTCATTAATCTTGACCTCATCCTCATCCTCTTCAACATATTTTTTGGTGAATTCCCCATTTCTAAGACTTTGGTTGTTTCCAAGTATCTTCCAGATTTTCCTCAGGGACTACCTCATATCATTCCAATCAATGTTAATCTATGATTCACCTACAAGAATTTCATTAGAAGTCATCACCTCCCGGTGCTAATCTTGCTTATCCTATGAATCTTTATGTGAAGAGATATCCATCCTTCCTTATTCATAGGTGTTGAGAGGTCCCACACTACCCATATGAGTAGGAAAATCTATGAGGGACTTCAAGTGCCCCACTTATTCTGCTTTATAATGCTAACATTCACCATCTAGGGGTGAATCAAGCACCTAAAAAAGTTTTATTTTGAAACTACATCATCCTACTTCTTCTCAGGAAGAGCTCTAGTCTTCCTGTAAGATTCCTTTTGAAAACCATCATCATCCATTAAGGCCATAGGAGGATCTGAGACAACCAATCCAAGCGGGGTTGGATTCTTTGACAATACAGGATCAACCACATATTGCACATTGCTTTTACACTACTGAGAGTTATTATAAAGAACAAGAGAGATTATTGAGGGCTTCATAGATGATTGTGAGGAAACAACAACCAACTTGGATTTATTATTCTACTTGGAGATGGTTTGAAGATGCTCCTATGTGAGTTCAAGATCCACTTCCATTTGAGTAGCAGCTTACAACTCAGAATCTACATTAAAAACATAATCAGAGGTAGTGTCAACAACCCCATTGATATCCTCCATAGAGATCACCTCCCTACCAGTCAAATGCACCTTAGGGTTATGGGAATATTCACCTCCACACACATTAGCATGACCTGCACATCCAACATTACTCATAAGCTGGGATAAAAAAAACCCCGCATAGCAATGCTAGAACAACCCTTTGTACATCAGGAAACATTTCATGTGCCTTCACTCACTTCTGGGATGAGTCATGACCTACATTCATATTAATATCCAACATCTGGTTCATATCATCACCACACAATAGGGTCTATCCATACCTCTTAACAATAGGAAAACTTTCTTCATTATTCCATTCATTCAAATCATACCATGATTTAGAAGGCTTCTCATTAAAGTCCCATTATTTAGAAAGGGGGTTTAGTACAACCTCACCCTCCCCCATCTTCTGATCAGAGGCATGTCTATAATGTCTTCCCAGTGGGAGTACCTGAATATTAGTTTCTTCATCATAAGGAAACTACTTACCAAAATTACCATTGGAATTAGTATTCCCAACTTTCTACTTTTTCAAACACATACTTTAATGGTGTCCACACAGAGTGCAGAAATTACAGATAATGGACCTCCTATATACTGAAAGATCATGGCCTAAGACCTTACAATCAATACATAATTTGGAAATTCTCTCCAATTTGACTCTCAATTATATCTCATCTTCATCAGTGGATAGAAATACTTTTTTGACCAATGTAGAACATAATCTAACTTCCACCATGAACTTAGAAAAGTGACCAAATATTGTTTTCTCTATATCTTGATCCAATTTTATGGGCACCCCAATAGGCAGAAATATAATAAAAGATATTAGGGTTCCAGAGGTTTCAGTTTAGTCCATAGATCTTAACCCTTACCAGCACTGCAGATCTTCCGACCTCCAAAGGGTTAAGGATTCTATACCAATACCAAATGTATAAAAACCGAGTCTTGATTGAGATTGATCCAAATCCCTAGGCATGCATTTTCAACTCCTCATAGGGGAAAAGTAAATGAAAAAACCGAATCCTAAAGAGATGTAATTCCAATTAGTGAAGCCCAAAACTTTTGAAAGTCAAACCACCAAATCCACCAACTTCCATGTCATGGATACCTTTGGAAGAATAACACCGGTGATAATAGAGACCTCATCGATCTTTAGATGCTCCGAGACCACAATTAGATCCACCCTAATAAGGGTAACATTCCCTTTTCTATGAATTCTTCCCAACATCGAACCCTTGTGGATAAGGGACTCTTGTATTCATCTGGTGAAGTGTTTGTCATGAGCCCTCTATTAAAAGCATTTTGACTCATGGAAACATTACCCACATACCTGTGAGAATTGAAGATACCTTTTGTGATGAAATCTATAGTCGATGGGATAAGAATCGATGCGTCTATCGCTAGAAAAAACAATCACTAAAGAATCGTAGAGAGGGATGCTCTGAAAGAAAACACATTCTCCTTTAAAATGTACATAAGGGCAACACTCGTCTCCCACCGGGGGGCACTGGCCTAGAACACGTTGCACATTCCCCAGCTCAGAAAATTGACTAAGAAATATTTTTATTATATTTTTATAATTATTTAAATACATAATTATTTATTTATATTTATAATTATAATTAAATATTTTTATAAATATTTTTAGGTAATTATATAATTATATAATTATATATATAATTAATTATATATATTTATAAAACTATATAGATATATTTATTAATAAATAAATATATATAGTTATGAATATAATAAATATTTTTATTATTTAAAAATATTTTTTATAATTTCATAATTATTTAAATATATATTTGTTTATTTATAATTTTATAAATATTTTTTTAAAAATTATACAATTTATAATTTTATAATTAACTATTTAAATTAAAAAGTTATTAAAAAAATAATTTAAATATATTATTTATATAAATTTCAAGAATATTTTAAATGTTAAAATTTAATAAATAAAAATGATTAAATATTATTCAAACGAATTTCAAACATATTCAAAATATTTTATTATAGTAAATAAATATATGTATAAAAAAATATTACAAAATGATTAAATATATTCTTAACATTATTATTGAATATATAATAATAAATGATTAAATTAAATTAAATAAATTATAAAAATATTAAAAAGTGAATTTGAAGCATTTATATGAATTAAAGACACATAAAAAGTGAAGAAAAATGAATAAATAGATTTTTTTAATTATATAAATAACAAAATTATTAAAAATTAATTATATTAGTTATACCAAAATATTTAAAATTAAATTAAAACAAATTAGATTAAATACACAGATATTCATGATGGATATATTAAAAACAATTTTTATTAAAAATGAAAAGTATTAAAAAAGAATAAATAATGAAAATACTAAAAATGGAGAGATATAAAAAAGGAATAATTAATATTAAATCAATAAATATACATATAAACACACATACATGTACACCTGAAAAACATACATATGTACACATATATATCTACACACACACACATACCCACATACACATATACACACATACACATATATACATATAGTTATACGTGTACATATATTTTATATTATTTAATATCAATATAAATATTTATTTAATTAAATATATTCATTTTTAAATTATATAATTTTTTAAATAAAACATTAATATATTATATTTATTTAATTATATACACATTTTGTAATTAATGTATATAAATAAAATACTAAACATTTTCACTAATATATAAATTTGATAAATTTTTATATATAAATTTATGAAAATGAGATTCATTTTTTATTAAAAGTTACATAATCATATTTATATATTATATTTACATATATATACTTATTTTAATATAAATCTTATTTAAAAATATATAAATTAAATTACTCATTGTGAAATCACTGATAAAGGTGTGACTTTTATCAATGCTAAAAAATGTTGATAAAGAAGTGATTTTTATTAGTACATGAAAAATGAATTAAGAAAGGGTACCCTTTTATAAATGCTTTTATTATAGCTGATAAAGGTAAATTTATCATATATTTTTGTGAGTGCTAAGAAAATTCACTCCTTTATGAGTGATTTTTATCTAGATCTATTAAATTTTAGCACTATATAAAGCACTAACTTTGGTTGTTTATTCAAAAAATGTAATAGAACCTCCCACATATTGGATTTTATTAGTTTTCTATTTTGTAGGATGAAATGAATGGGAGAGATATTGGATGATGGTATTATGAGATTAAAATATAGGAATTAATTATATATTTATGAAATTTAAAAGTAAATTCATAGGGTTAGGGAGTGTCCCTATAGCCTATATAAATGATACTAGGCTATGATTCTGCATGTGTGATTCTTTAATAGCCTTTAGCCAAAACTATCCCTCTTGAAGCCCACTTTTTCATTCCTTTGTTGGATTATGAGATACTAGCTTATCATGAATCTTATGAAGGTCCTACCCAAAGTGTTTGGTTTATTTAGTATAACCCATGGATATAACTCATAGGGGACATACTTTTGGTTATTCCTTGGTGGTCTTTGTTAAAAACTTAGTAAAACCCATGGATACACCTCGAAGAGAAGATCCTTTTAGGTGTGACTTGGTGACCTTCATTAGAAACTGGACATATACAATGATAACAACATTCTACGGTGTAAGGTACAAATTCTTAATTTCCAATTTCATATGATTTCAATTTCAAAGTCATGGTGAACTTGGGTTTTATGGTTTCTAAATGATTCCACTACTTTGATTAATTATTAATCACTCCCTAGAAACCTTTAAATAACTGGAAAATAATTGTGAAATATTCAAGAAAATCCTTTCCAAAACATTTTGAAACCAAATGAAACCATAAATAAAATTTTAATCAATCCTTTTAGCATTTTAAGCACTTACATTATGTATAAAATTCATTTGAAACCATTAAAAACCATGGTTTACCAAAAATGTGGAAAACAAATACTCACTTACCATTGATTGATGTAAATAGTGGTGAGTAGTGAAAAAACATAGGATAGGAGAAGTAAATTACCTTTAAACTTGATTAGGAACCATAACATATAAACCCCCCTTCATAAAATCAACCTATAAGAAACCTTAAGCCACCATGTCCATAAGAGAAGATGAAAACCAATGAAAATGGGAGAAGAGGACTAAATAAGGAAAGGATGATCACTTACTTTAAGGAAAATTGATGATTTTATAAATAATCTATAATAAAAATAATTGGGGGGTAACAAGGGTTTGTGGTTGGTGTTCTAGGAAAGTTGAGTCAAGGAGGAATATGTGAAAGGGGGGTCAAAATCAGGTAAGGATCATTAGAAAAATCAAAAAAAATTGTGTTCACAATAACTCACATAGTCTAGCCACACATTTTCTAAAACTATGCTGCGATTATGAAATAAATTCTATAATGCATGAATAACCCACACTGTTTAGCTATATGGTTTGGGAAGTCATGCATCATATGCTCAAATACTTCTGAAATGTGTTACACCCCCATGCACGGTTAGGTCACATAATTTTCACTAATGGTGTGCTACACATACGTCAACATATGTCCCTTAAAATTTTCTCAATTTTCAATACTACAAGGAATTATGGTTTTATCCATGGTTTTAAATACCATTTTTATAGGTATGTTATGACAATAGTTATAAAATACTATTTTTTAGAGTCTCACCCTATACAAGCATTCCCCCTTCCCTCCCCCTACCAATACACATTCATATCCCCATTTAATCGTGCAATCCCTCCCCTTAAATTATATTTGGTATTCCTTCACTCCCTTATGATTTTCAATGATTTTTTTAGTATAATCATAATGATATGTTTATTCTCATACCATTATTTTTTAATTCCATTCATTTCGTTCTATATTTTCATGCCCTATTAAAATGGTGCCCAATGGATTATTTTTTCATGAATTTAATTGAGATTTTTTTTATTTTAGAGTTTATAAACATAAAATAATGAAACATTAATTACTTATCTTATTGAAAAAACATTATTCATCATTTTATACACTTTCATTTCCATAATGATGAATTATTGTATTAATTTAACTACTTTTTCTTAGAGATTAAATGATCATTTATTTTTTGTTATTATTTATGAATTATAATTTTATATTAGTTATTTAGGAAATATGAAGTGAATTTATATAATTGAAAAATATATTTGATGTTATGATGATTATATTATAAAAAATTTCAAGTAAATAAGGAAAAAATTTCAATGGTGTAATTTAGAATTTTAATCAATAGTGACTTATTTAATATCATTTTATTCTAAATTTTGATGTATGAAATGTTTTTCATTCTAGTGGGTGATTGTGTTGTCCAGGTAATGTTCTGTTTTTGATATAAAAGTAGTCAGGTGAGTCCTAATTTCAATAATTGACCCCTTAGAGGGTATATATGGGTAAGATATCTCAATTATGTTGAAACCTCATCATGTTCTATGGTCAGGTTAAGGTTGTCCTCTTATATAGGTTGGGCCTATTATGAGTTGTTTTGGATTGATTAGAACATGGGTGACTATGTGTCTTGGTATATGAGTGTGGGTGATGAATCCCTTCAACTTGGTTTAATTTGGCTTTATTTTAGATGGGTATGTTTTTTTTATTGAATTTAATTATAATTCCATATGGTATATTCAAATCAATCCAAACTAAATTGAATGGAATCATAACAACAAAAAAACTATATTAATAAAGTAAAAAATCAAAAGACCCAACTCAACCCAAACTAATTTGAACCAAACTAAAATGATAAAAAATGAATAAAACTAAATAAAATCAAATTTAAAATGATTGAAATGATTTTAACCACATAAAACTGAATAAAAAGCCATTAATTTTTATAAGATCAAATATAACATAACTAAATCAAATATAAATAGATATTTACTAGATTTAATTTAAATAAAACTAAATAAATAGAACATAAATGACTTGATCCATGAGAAAAACACATGTATTTAGTTGTTAACTTACATTATTATCCTAATATGTCTTCAAAGGATTTATGGTTTTCATGAATTTTATAATTATAGAATAATATCTTTGTACTAAAAAAATTATAACATAATGGATATAAGTTTTATGTATGATGCAAATTGGACCTCAACTTAGTTTCAAAAGAAGATATATTTTTTAGGGTTTGCATTTAACAATGCTTCTGATATAGGTATTATATAATTCCCTTATAATAAATGTATTTTATGACCATGATTAATTTTGGAATAATTTATCTACCATATTAAAAAAATTATTTTCAAATGGACTATTACTTATGGTATAATAATAGAGAGAAAAAACAATCTTAGACTATTTATGATTGAAAAAATAGGACTGTAGTAGTGAATTTTATATTTGACTGATATGTTTTTATCCATCATCATGAGAAATGAAGTATGTCTATTCTAGAATAAAATTTTATGGGTACACATGATGCAACTAATGAAAATGATGATGTTGAGAGAGTGAGAAATTTGATGGATAATTTCATAAGTCGTGTATATTAGGTATGTGGTAAAAGGAAAAAGCTATAATTTTTAATGTGATTGTGTCATGGAAAAACCATGTATGGGATTTCTAATATTGGAACCAATTATCTTCTTAAATTTTTGAAGGAAATAATTCTTGGTGATAAAATTATTCCATCAAATAATTCTATGAAAAGGAATTTAATTTATTAAATTGAATTTTCAATAAATAAAATTCATGATTTTTTAAAAGATTGGAGATTATTTGGGAAGAAAATAAAGGTCTAAATGATTGTAAATAATGTGGTATATCTCTTTAGAACTTAAATAAATTTGGAACTAGATCTCATGTTTCATATATTGTAATTTGGAACATTACATTGATTCCTATACTCTAAAATATTTTCAAATATGAATAAATATCAAAAAATATGTGATGTCATGATGTTGAGAGAATTAAGGATAATGATGAGTTGGTTCATCCTGTATATGGATTTTCATGGCATAAATTTGATACATGGTACCCTGATTTTATATATAAGGTTTGAGATGTTAGGTTGTGGCTATCATGTAATAGTTTTAATATATTTGGTTGTATTCTTACTTCTCACAACACATGTCCAATTTTCATTCACATTTATAACCTTCCTCCAATGATGTGTATGAAAAGACAACTTAATTTCTGGAATATACTCATACATGGACCTTTTTATCCTATAAATTATATAGATTTTTACTTGTAACCTTTAACAATATAATTGAAGCAGCTTTGCAATATGGGTGTGCACACATATGATGCTTCTTTAAATGACATATTTTAGTGTGATGCACTTAAATAGACAATAAATGATTTTCTGATTATGGAATATATATGGATGGATCATTAAGGGTAAACTATAATGTGTTATTTTTATAAAAAATATATTATCCATAAGTCTTAAATATTTAATTTGTTTTAGTTTCATGGGACATTGATTATTTTTTCCAATGGATCATCCATACAGGAAAAATCATAGAAGGTTTGATAATACCATTGGGACCAAGAATCCACCTTAGTGTATGTCTAGAATTGATGTGATTAATGAATTTAAAGATCTAAATTTTCTATCTAGGGAAGTTCAAATGAAATCTAGAAAGAGGAAGAATGTTTCAACTAAATCTAATTACAATTGGAGGAAGAAAAATATTCTCTTCTATTTTACCCATTGGTAAACCAATTTATTACATCATTGTTTAGACATAATTAACATTGAGAAAATTATATGTCAAATTTTTCTTCCATTACATATAAATATAAAGTGGAAGACCAAATATGATTTATGATTTTTATGTGACTTAGTGAATGGGGGAATTATAACCGAACTGCATTATGAGTGTATCAGTCAAAAAAACTAGAAAGTTACATTTTCTTCTTATGTGATGACAACTTCAAAAGAAAAAAACTATACAAGTACTACATAATTTCAATGTTCCTAATGGTTATTCCATAAAAATATCAGAACAAGTCAATGGAATAGAGGTGAAACTAAAATCTATTAAAACTCATGACTATCACATCCTTCTTCATAAATTTATTTCAATAGAAATCTATTATTTACTACCCATTAATGTAATGGTTATGATGATTAAATCATTCAATTTTTATATATCTCTTTATGCTAAAAGGTTATCCAAGGGTATCTTTAAAGGATGCAATAAAAGGAACCCTTAATTATTTTCTAGTGAGAGAAATTTTTCCATCCATGTTTCTCACTTGCATGTTGCGTCTAACTGTTCATATTCCAAATGAAATACTTCTTGGGGGACCTATTGTTTATCATTGGATGTATCCAACTAAAATAAATATATACACAATGAAGTATAATATCAAGAATTGGAATCATCCCAAAGGATCCATTATGAAAGGTTAGTTGGCTCAATAATGTATTTATGTTTGTTCAATGTATTAGGTTAATGTGAGCATGAGATGTAAACATCCAATGAGAAATAAATATGATAAGTATGAGAAAATTTATCCAACTTTTACATCACTTCCCCAAACCATAGTAATTCTTGGATCATATAGATTGGATACGTTGAACCTTGATGAGAGAGAGATGGCACATCTCATGGTCTTGTTTAACTATGATTTGTTCGATAACTACATCAAGTAAGTAATTTTAACATGTATATGTTATCTCATGATACATATTTATAAATATATATTAAAATTTTACAACATTTTTATATAGGGAACATAAAAAAATTATAAGTATAAATCATCATTAATTACCTTTGAGAATGAGAATTACTTTTCATAACAAAGAGTTTTCATCATGGTTAAATTTTAAGATACGACTATTTATTTTATAAAATAAATAAAAAATGTTCATATAATTTTGATCTTTAAATATATTTTAATTATTGAGTTTACTTTTTGAATCTATGTCTCAATAAATATGAGATTTTTATTTTGGACCCAATAGTTTGGTTTGTGAATGAACCTCACTAGTGATAAATGGATATATATTTATTATAACTTATCAAGCAGTTAACATGAGAACATGACATAATGGTTTTGTGTTAACTTAAATGATATACTATTATGATATTGAATCATACAGGTGACCTCAATATGAAAATCTATCTTAATATATATTTTCTATAAAAATACTGATATTATATTATTATTCTCATGGTTGAGTCTCTATGTTTAAATATAAGTGGTTCGATTCAATGACATAACAGAGAATAGTTATTTATTATTGTTGATTTATATTAATTTACATGAATTATTTCTTGGCTATAGATGATCCATATATTTTGGAATCAATAGAAAAACAAGTGTTTTATGTGAAAGATCCTATAAGACCTAAACTTACTTTCATTACTAAAGTTGTCCAAAGATATAATTTTAATGGATTTGGGGATGAAATTGACATCATTGTTTCTCCCCATTGTTCTTGATCAATATATTGTGTATAATGCTTAAAATAATACAATTATTATAGTTAATTGTAAACATAAAGTAGTGGTGGATAATAGAAGCATCCATATATGGTCTTGGTTTATTTACTTTGTCTCAACTTAGTCTAATTAGGTTGGTACTATTAAAATTTCTTTCATTTAATTTTGTTTTATTTATATTAGAAAATTGTTCTAAATATCATTTATACTTCAATAAAATTGTCTTAAAACAAACCCAAATATTTTTAGAATAATCCAAAACTAAATGTTTTAATTTTTTTCATGTTATTTTTTTGGAAAGGTAAGTTTTTTTTGTTTTTTTGTTTTTGTTTTGTTTAAATTTATTTGTATTTTTTTTATATTGAAAACTAGGTGTTCTTTTTAAAAAACATTCTCCATAAATAATTTAAAATAATTATTTTCATCTATTAAAAATAATTTTAAACAAATACTTGAACTTACAATGTTTCTAGATCTATAGAATATTCTTTGAAATTATTACCACATATTTTCTCAATATAGATAATTATTTAACCATTCTACACTTTTTTCCTGGTCTGGTTTAGGATTTCATCCTTGATATAGTCCCCTATAAACCTTATTTTTTGATCTGTTGAAAGAATTTTTTTTCTTCTATATCTTCCTCATTTTTGGATATTAATTTTCCATTATTTATGTCAATTTTAGATTCTTTTTATACTTTAAGTGGGTATCCAAGAATAAATGTAACTTTTTGATCTTGTTCAAAGGCTCTTCCTATCAATTATATTTTCAGTGTCTTTATCTTTGCATTCATAAATTTAAGGCTGTCTCTAATGAATACCTTTAAAATAAGGATGGAAATTTCCATTTACTGTAGAATTTATATATTAAATAATGTTTTCTTGTTCACTCCATGATTTTTTAAAATTAACCCTCTAAATAAGCTACAAGTTCCCTTGAAATATATAAATTTTAACTAGCTAGAGTCCAGTTTATCCCATATATGATATGTAAATATAATCCCTCTAGCCTTAATTACATGTTTCAATGAATATATCATTCCTCAAGGGATGAACTTGAGAATTAATCATTTAATCCAGAAATGTTATGTGTATTATCCCTTGTTTTTATACACACCATAATAAATCCACACAAAACTGTGTGTGATCATCCCTCTGGGATCTCCTTTAATTAAGCTAATAAAAAAACTTCCCATTCAAGATGATTCCACCATGTTCTTGAAGAATTGTTACATAAAACATCCACATTATGCTATATATTAGATTAAACAACACTTGAATCTATTTAGAATCAAAAGAAAAATCAATTAGAAACTATGAGACAGTGTGAGAGGAATATTTGAATGAGTTATTCCTTTTACAAGTTATACTGACTGGAAATTAATTTTTTATTATCAAAATCCCTTTTAAGGGGTGAGGGGGAACCCAAAGTGACATCAAGGACATAAATACTTAAACTGAACCCCAATAATCAAAGATCCATCAACAACCAGAACAAGATGAAAAAGAAAATATCCTCCCTAGCATCAAAAAACGTTAAGTCCAACTTCCACCTTCTCATTGCTGTTCGGATAGCTGTCCCATGAAAAACTACACGGGCCTGGTACCGATGACAAATGTCATTCCCTCTCAGACATCCAAATCCGAATAGCAAAGGTCATGTGAAAACTTCCCGTTCTGAACCTCAACTGAAGCAGTCCTTTGAAGAAGGTTTGGTCGCTTAGACCCTTGAAGAACACGAGTCACAAGTCATAATATCACAAGTTGCACAACCATCACGAGAAACATTTACGAAGATTAAAAAAACAACATACATAAAAGAATCAATGCTAAAAAACACTACATCTCATACGCCGAAACAGTCACCATAGGACATCCTCACTGCAACGAACCCACGAGGCTCCTGTTGAAACTGCCGTCACACATGAGCTACCCAAAGAAGCCAGATGCACCAAGAAGCAAGAAGTCAAGCCAACGCCACCCAGGAATGGAAGGCCCAACAACCACACCAACTGAGCATCACCAGAGAGAGGAACCCCACCGATCTAAACCAAAAGTGCCACTCTAAGCGTGAATCCAATCAGATCTGAGACGAGGAGGAACCCGCATCGGAGGCCAAAATGAGCAGTCCCACAAGAATCGAACGGAACCCACGAGGGACCAAAACAGAGCCTCCCTGTGACGTCGACTGCTCAAAGTACCACACATCCCATCACCGCCATCGGAACCTCTCGCAAAGACCGCATGAAACCACCTGAATCCTCACCACCGGAGCAGGACGCGGAAGCCCGGATCTCAAACGCTGCACCGCAGAAGAACAAACCAAACCTGAAGCCGGACGACCAGATCACAACCCAACACAAAAGGACCGCGACCCCTCGCCGGATCTTTATGAATTCACCACACTGGACCATGAACCCTTCACCAGATGAACAGGAACACGACCCCACTGCCACAGAGCCAGATCTTGACCCCAACGCCGACTGGACCATGACCCCGACACCGCAGAAGAACAGACCACCCAACCGCGGAAGGATGCCGACCCCGCGCTGCCAGATCTGAGACCACAAACCACAGCACCCCAAGCTCTCTGGGAGGAAACCCAGTAGAAATCACAGCCAATCCAAGTACGGAGGAGGAGGGCGGCGACAGGGAACCCTAAAACTGTAGTGCCCCCTTACGGGCCCATTTTTACAAAAAAAATCTAGATTTTTTTTTAAAAAAACCACCCTTATGCATCGGGGGTCCCAACATAATGGTGAACAGGATGTTACCCTTACATAGGTCCATATGTAAGGGTAAACCAAATGTCACCCTTAAATAGGGATTGGTGCATAAGGGTAAAATTAATGTTTCCCTTATGCATGGAGGGATTCTTGTGTAGGGTAAGCTACTCTTTAAAAAAATCACAACTCTTCTTTTTAGTGGTGGGTTGCGCCTAGATCACCCAAAAAATGCATACATATATATATATATATATATATATATATATATATATATATATATATATATATTATTAAAAACAAAACCACTGTATAAAAATTAAACTCCCTAGCCCATGACTTGTTCATTAGTCTATAATGACACCCTAAACACCACAACCAAGTCCCAATACACATAACTGAACTAAATATCATACCCAAATAGCATTCCTAAACATGTAAAACTTCAATATAGTCCTAATAACATAACATATATATTTAAACTATAATTCCATATTTAGAAAAAAAATGTTTATAGGTTTAGGTGTTCAAACAAAGCTTAAAGAATCTCTCATAAAAATTTACCTAAAATGAACCAAAATGATCTAACTGGATAACCAAATGATCAAACAAACCAAAACAATTAAACCAAAAATGATATATCCCAAAAATAAACCAAATAAACTAACCCAAATAAACTAAATAACCTAACCCAAAAATAAACCAAATGGAATAACTCAAAAATGAAAAAATGACCTAACCCTAAACCAAAATGAATCAAATGTCATAATCCAAAGATGAACCAAATAATCCAACTGAATGACCAAATAACCAAATAGCCAAAAAAACATAACCAAAAAATAAACCAAATGGACAAATAACCAAATGACCAATCCCTTAAATCCACTAAAACTCATATAAACCAAACCAAACCATCCTAAACATAACTAAAATGAACCAAACCAAACTCAAGGATAAATAAAAGTGAAATCAAATAGCTAGAAATAATATAACTTGAATCAACCAAACCCAAAATGAATTGGAAAAAATTGAATATACTAGAAGAAACCCATATCTTACCAATGTTCAACATGCTAATTAGAATTTATTGATTATATCATACCATATTTTATGTTTTTTCCTTTCCACTATACATGAAATGATTATGTTATTGTAACTATTTATCCTTCGTTTGGCATGATAATTGGTATACCATGATCATTCCATGTCACCTCTTATGACTTGTTTGAATTAACCATTGTTAATTTACAATTTTATATTTCTTTATTTTCCAATATGGAAAATGAAAAATATTAAAGAAGTATGCATGAAGAAAATGGTTGAAAAGGATAGACGCATGAGATGGTAATTCCTCCTATAATTCTTATTATGAGCATAATATTTTATATACATATATATCAATTATATAAAATATAATGTTATGTCATTAATATTTTTTAAATTTTAATTAGATACTATTATCCATGAGACAAATTTTCTCCTATTAGGAAAGTAATAGTGGTGACAATCCTAATAGTTTGAGGGTGGTGGTACTAGACCTACTCACAAAACACATCATACTCGATCGCACTTGAACCCATAAACATATATACCATCTAGAATAGTTTCATATCCCATATCTTTCTTATGGGTGCCAGGGATATTCACACCACCTATATTTCCACCATTATTTTCATCTGATCATCTTTGTTATCTACCATTTCTGTAACGACCCGAAATTTTGAATAAATATTGTTTCCTAATTTTATGTGTTATTTTATTTTATACTCAACAAAAATTTTTCATTTGATAACATGAGTATAATTAAAATGAGACCATTGGGCTTTGACTGTTATATGACCATTGGTTAATATGACCACTGAAAACTAAACGTTTTGATTATTACCTCTAAATACAAGTAATCTTGGTTAATTATTATAGAAAGAAGATTCGATGGCCTCGCCCAGTAGTCTTGGACCGATCGAAGCCCATCTAACAGAACTTGGGAAGGAGGCAGCACCACTGGGCTTTGCTCTGGACCAAACTCAAGCCGAACTTCATCGTGTGAAGCTAGAACGGAATCGCCTTTGCGAGAAGTTCAAACTAATAGAAATTACTACTCGTGCGATGTTAGCCGAGCCTCCCTCAGATTCTCTCACCTTAGCACACCTTACACTTAGGTCCTATGCTGGTGTGATAAGGGGCTATGTAAGGAGACCGTAACTGCCTTGTGTAATCCTTTGTTTTAAATAAAAATTGGGATTTCTTCTTATGATGAAGTTTATGAATTTTCAAATGACCGGATAAATATAGTATGCATATTTTTGATGAATTTTAGAAAAAGGATATTTTAAAAATGGTTGTGTAAACCTTAAATAATTAAAAATGTGTAATGATTTTCGAAAAATGGTCTTCTACAATTATGTTCAGTACGAAATTTAGAGTCTAATAAGATCAACTTAATTTTTGATGAATAGTAAATTATGAATAGTGATTTTATGATTAGGATTAGTAATGTGTCCAAATGGATTAGTAATCTCACTTAAAGAAAGTATTTATATAATCTAGACACCTTGATTAAGTAATGTGATTCAATAAAATGGTTAAATAACGGTTTCATAAATTATTATTCAAGTATTAGTTTTTTCGGGTGAATAGTGTTTTTTAATTAAAATTTTAATTAAAAATATTTAGAAAATTATTTTTATAAAACGGATTTCATTTTTGTGCTCAGAGCACCGATATTATGCTATGGTAATTTTTGGGGGTTTTTCTGAAAAAATGAATTTTCGATGAATAGTGGAAATATAGTTTTTAAGTTACGGGTGTCTAATGACATCATTAAATGATGTATTAAGTATGTAATCAATATGGTCGACTTATGAATAGTAAGATAAGGTATGAGGTGTCCCAAGTGGCCAATACCATGGGAAAATACCATGGGCTAGCCCATGGTTTTGCCAAAACCACTAATGAGGTGTCCCTTGGCCATTAATGCCTTGTCCCCTCACTTTCCCTATAAATACCAAGCCATCCTCTCATCCATTCGAATCCCCACTCTCCCCCAACGAAGTTCTGGTCTCATTACCTCCCAAGGAGTCCTCCCATGGTGCCCCCAAGCCTTCAAGGTCCCAACCTTTGAGTTTTAAGAGTTATGTTTTAAGGTAAGGGATCCAATATCTCTCTTTCTTTTCAAAAAAATCTCTTTTATGTAATTTCTTTTATGCTCCATGTTCTTATGTTAAAGGGTGTTATTTTATACTCCTCTTACTGCCCTTTTCATGTTCACATAATGAGAGATCCCCTCTTACTCTCATTATTTCGTTTTATGAAGTTTTAAGGGGCGCCGTTAGGCTGCCAAATTTTTTGTAACGGATTCTTTCTCCCTTCTCATTTTTCAAGATCTATTTTCATGTAAAGTATTTCAAGTTCCTTTTTATTATGTTGGGGTATGATCTCTAAATTTATCATACTGATCTGTTATGATCATATGATGAGAGACCCCATTTGATCTCTTCGATTCAGTATTTTGAAGTTTAAGTGGCGTCGTTAGGCTGCCGAATTTTTAAGTGGTTCTTCACCCTTCTCGTTTTGAAGTTCTAGTTTCATGTCAATTCTTTCAAGATACTTTTTTTATGTTGGGGTATGATCTCTATATCTATCATACTGATCTTTTATGATCATATGATGAGAGAACTCATTTGATCTCTTCAATTCAGTATTGTGAAGTTTAAGTGGCACTGTTAGGCTGCCGAATTTTTAAGTGGTTCTTCACCCTTCTCGTTTTGAAGTTCTACTTTCTTGTCAATTCTTTCAAGTTTCTTTTTGTTATGTTGGGGTATGATCTCTATATCTATCATACTGATCATTTATGACCATATTATGAGAGACCCCATTTGATCTCTTCAATTCAGTATTTTGAAGTTTAAGTGGCGTCGTTAGGATGCTAAATTTTTAAGTGGTCCTTGCACCTTTCTCCCTTTTCAAAGTTCTAATTCCATGTCAAGTCTTGCAAGTTCCTTTTTATTATGTTGGGGTATGATATCTATATCTATCATACTGATCTTTTATGTTCATATGACGAGAGACTCTATTTGATCTCATCAATTCATTTTTTGTTGAAGTTTATGTAACGCTGTTAGGCTGCCGAATTTTCATAAGAGAAATATTATTTTTGTATTCCTTTCATGTTCTTCATTTCATATGGTATATCTTTCAAATTTCATTACCATGTTCTCAAATCCTTTATATTCTGTCCCTCTACTGTGTTATGGGTCATTTATGAGTGTTTGACCCATGTCCCCCCTCTTTTCAATGATTTCTAAAACCCCGAAATATAGCCGTTATGCTGCAGAATTTTCGTCTCAAAATGCCTCTCGCTTTTTCTCAAAATTATTTTATGTTATTAAGTGAATACTCAAATATATTTCTTCTAAAGGGGTATTCACATATATACCAAAATGTTCTATTTTAAATTCTGGGATTTATATACATGAGACCCACCTTCCTTTTCTGTGGGTTTTAAAGTGACGTAAAGATCATGTCCTTAAAGCAGTTTTTAAAACGTTATGATTATGAAATGAAACCCATTTATTTTATGCTATATGAGTTATTTATGAAATGTTTGATGATGATATATGTGGCTCACATGATAATAAAGGCAAATTTAAGGGTGCGCCCTGATAGCGCTCCAATGCATTGGGTAATGATGTAACCACTAGAGATTACAATTTTCACGATACCTTGGTGAATAACCTTGGTAAATTTCAAATGACACCTTGGGGATGGACCTTGGTGATATGTTCATGATTTTCTATGTTAAATGATGTAGCCACATCTTCAAGTTATGAAAATGTTATTTTTATTATGATATGCCTCATGATTTCATTCTCATGCATTAAAGTTCTTTTCATGACCTTATTGAAGTATCTTAAGTTCACATGTAAAATGTTTCTCTTGTTTCCCTTACTGGGATTTTTTCTCACCCTTTCTTTTGATGTATGTCCCCAGGTTATGTGATGCAGTAATGAACCTAGGATGAACATGAGGAGAAGCCTTTCAAGTGTTTTAGAAGAATGTTTTATGTTTTCATGTTTAAAGTTCCTGGTTTCCAAGACACTAAACCTTAAAGATCCTCAGTTTTGTAAAATGTAATGAAAGATTATGTGATAAAAAGGCGGGATGCTATAGTTGGTATCAAAGGATGGTTTAGTTATTTGTGGAAATTAGGATATGAAAACTCTAGGAAAAACCCTATAGAAAAGTTAAAAAAATAGGAAATCTTCCTAGTATTTTGGTGAGTATTAAGTAAGGGGTTTCCAAGCAAATACATCCTTGTCTGGATACGAGCAGATAGAGGTGGATCTGGCACAGATGTACATAGGGGTAAAACCCGAAAACACCGCTTTGAGCTAGACTCGAACGAGAACTGGTACATGACAACGGGCCTTGCTGCACTCTTGGTTATGACACTCCCGGGGGATATGCTTTGGTAAATTCATAAGCTTAGTATGAACCATTGTTAAAGGAACAAATATAAAATAAAATAAAGATTAACATAAGAATATATGATCATGGATAACCTAGATGGGAACCTAGGGGATCACAAGTTAGGGTATACTTTTCTTCTACAAGTTATCCTTATATGCTTTCAGTTCCTTTTCATGATTATTGGCTAAGTACTTAAGCCCCTAATTATGCTTTCTCTTCTTAGTTAATGGTGGTAAATGGAAGAACATGTCCCAACAACCAATGTGAGAAGAAATGCGACGATTGTCGTATTAATATGACAGGGATGATTATGGGATTAAAATATGATTATTATTTTGGAAGACATTCACTATTTTGGGGACCCTATATGATCGAGGTAAATAGATTACTACGATATTTTCATTGAGGAGTAAGGTTGACTTATATTTTGAAGAATCGATGAATTTAAGGTGGACTTATAGTAATGTAGGTTACTTATGGGAATGATTAACCTATCTTGGGTAAAATATGTTTAGGTTAGATACTTTTGTTATAAGATGTTAGGAGTGGTTGATGTTGTTTGGAGATGAACAATGAAGTTTATTTTGGAAGACTATGTTATCAAATCCTTCTTGTATTTGGGTTTCAATCTTAGTTTGGTTTATTTTGAGGAATTTTTAAGGACCGTTATTTATGGAATGGACTATGATGAACTTTGGGTAGTACCATGGAACTTTGAAGATTTAAAATTAGTTTCTATTCCTATGGGATTATTTCTTTTTGAAGAGTTGTTTTACCTTACCCTTTCTGTTTTTGGGATAATGTTTAAAGATAGAAGAAATAGATAGTTAATCTTTTGTGGATTATGAAGATGATTCTTGTGTTTTGATGAGACCAAGTAGTTTTGAATGCTCATAGTTTGGAGAAAAGATTAGTTTTGGGTAGAAACTTATTAAAGGATGAAACTCTACATGAAGATAGGTATATTTTCTTATGTTTTTGTTTTATGTTGTGAATGAATTCCTCAAAATTATGAAAAGGAACGTAAAACAAAAACGTTGTTGGTTTACGTTTCCTACTAGGTAATCAAAGACCGTTTACACACATCGTAAGTTTGGGATTTTCTTATGGTTAACGTTCTCCTAATCATGTTCTCTATCACTCTCCCCCAGAACTTGACCCTCTATTTTTCTTCCATGTCCATGTTTTCCTCCATGGAATCCTAGTATGGGTTAATTCGGGTGACCTTTTTACTTCCCTTTCTTTCTTTTAAAGTAATAGTTTTTCTGACTCCTTTTCTGATGTGGGACTTTCAATGAAATTTCAAAACCCGATTTAAAAAAAAAATTGCAAGGATGCAATTTCTTAAGGGGGGAAGGTTGTAACGACCCGAAATTTTGAATAAATATTTTTTCCTAATTTTGTGTGTTATTTTATTTTATACTCAACAAAAAATTTTCATTTGATAACATGAGTATAATTAAAATGAGACCATTGGGCTTTGACTGTTATATGACCATTGGTTAATATGACCACTGGAAACTAAACGTTTTGATTATTGACTCTAAATACAAGTAATCTTGGTTAATTATTATAGAAAAAAGATTCTATGGCCTCGCCCAGTAGTCTTGGACCGATCGAGTCCCATCTAACAGAACTTGGGAAGGAGGTAGCACCACTGGGCTTTGCTCTGGACCAAACCCAAGCCGAACTTTATCGTGTGAAGCTAGAACAGAATCGCCTTTGCGAGAAGTTCAAACTAATAGAAATTACTACTCGTGCGATGTTAGCTAAGCCTCCCTCAGATTCTCTCACCTTAGCACACCTTACACTTAGGTCCTATGCTGGTGTGATAAGGGGCTATGTAAGGAGACCGTAACTGCCTTGTGTAATCCTTTGTTTTAAATAAAAATTGGGATTTCTTCTTATGATGAAGTTTATGAATTTTCAAATGACCGGATAAATATAGTATGCATATTTTTGATGAATTTTAGAAAAAGGATATTTTAAAAATGGTTGTGTAAACCTTAAATAATTAAAAATTTGTAATGATTTTCGAAAAATGGTCTTCTACAGTTATGTTCAGTACGAAATTTAGAGTCTAATAAGATCAACTTAATTTTTGATGAATAGTAAATTATGAATAGTGATTTTATGATTAGGATTAGTAATGTGTCCAAATGGATTAGTAATCTCACTTAAAGAAAGTATTTATATAATCTAGGCACCTTGATTAAGTAATGTGATTCAATAAAATGGTTAAATAACGGTTTCATAAATTATTATTCAAGTATTAGTTTTTTCGGGTGAATAGTGTTTTTTAATTAAAATTTTAATTAAAAATATTTAGAAAATTATTTTTATAAAACGGATTTCATTTTTGAGCTCAGAGCACCGATATTATGCTATGGTAATTTTTGGGGGTTTTTCTGAAAAAATGAATTTTCGATGAATAGTGGAAATACAGTTTTTAAGTTACGGGTGTCTAATGACATCATTAAATGATGTATTAAGTATGTAATCAATATGGTAGACTTATGAATAGTAAGATAAGGTATGAGGTGTCCCAAGTGGCCAATACCATGGGCAAATACCATGGGCAAGCCCATGGTTTTGCCAAAACCACTAATGAGGTGTCCCTTGGCCATTAATGCCTTATCCCCTCACTTTCCTTATAAATACCAAGCCATCCTCTCATCCATTCGACTCCCCACTCTCCCCCAACGAAGTTCTGGTCTCATTACCTCCCAAGGAGTCCTCCCATGGTTCCCCCAAGCCTTCAAGGTCCCAACCTTTGAGTTTTAAGAGTTATGTTTTAAGGTAAGGGATCCGATCTCTCTCTTTCTTTTCAAAAAAATCTCTTTTATGTAATTTCTTTTATGCTCCATGTTCTTATGTTAAAGGGTGTTATTTTATACTCCTCTTACTACCCTTTTCATGTTCACATAATTATATATCCCCTCTTACTCTCATTATTTCGTTTTATGATGTTTTAAGGGGCGCCGTTAGGCTGCCGAAATTTTTGTAACGGATTCTTTCTCCTTTCTCATTTTTCAAGATCTATTTTCATGTAAAGTATTTCAAGTTCCTTTTTATTATGTTGGGGTATGATCTCTAAATTTATCATACTGATCTGTTATGATCATATGATTAGAGACCCCATTTGATCTCTTCGATTCAGTATTTTGAAGTTTAAGTGGCGCCGTTAGGCTGCCGAATTTTTAAGTGGTTCTTCACCCTTCTGGTTTTGAAGTTCTAGTTTCATGTCAATTCTGTCAAGTTACTTTTTTTTATGTTGGGGTATGATCTCTATATCTATCATACTGATATTTTATGATCATATGATGAGAGACCCCATTTGATCTCTTCAATTCAGTATTGTGAAGTTTAAGTGGCACCGTTAGGCTGCCGAATTTTTAAGTGGTTCTTCACCCTTCTCGTTTTGAAGTTCTACTTTCATGTCAATTCTTTCAAGTTACTTTTTGTTATGTTGGGGTATGATCTCTATATCTATCATACTGATATTTTATGACCATATTATGAGAGACCTCATTTGATCTCTTCAATTCAGTATTTTGAAGTTTAAGTGGCGTCGTTAGGCTGCTAAATTTTTAAGTGGTCCTTGCACCTTTCTCCCTTTTCAAAGTTCTAATTCCATGTCAAGTCTTGCAAGTTACTTTTTATTATGTTGGGGAATGATATATATATCTATCATACTGATCTTTTATGTTCATATGATTAGAGACCCTATTTGATCTCATCAATTCATTTTTGGTTGAAGTTTATGTAACGCTGTTTGGCTGCCGAATTTTCATAAGAGAAATATTATTTTTGTCTTCCTTTCATGTTCTTCATTTCATATGGTATATCTTTAAAATTTCATTACCATGTTCTCAAATCCTTTATATTCTGTCCCTCTACTGTTTTATGGGTCATTTATGAGTGTTTGACCCATGTCCCCTCTCTTTTCAATGATTTCTAAAACCCCGAAACATAGCCGTTATGCTGCAGAATTTTCGTCTCAAAATGCCTCTCGCTTTTTCTCAAAATTATTTTATGTTATTAAGTGAATACTCATAGCTCTTTCTTATAAAGGGGTATTCACATATATACCAAAATGTTCTATTTTAAATTCTGGGATTTATATACATGAGACCCACCTTCCTTTTCTGTGGGTTTTAAAGTGACGTAAAGATCATGTCCTTAAAGCAGTTTTTAAAACGTTATGATTATGAAATGAAACCCATTTATTTTATGCTATATGGGTTATTTATGAAATTTTTGATGATGATATATGTGTCTCACATGATAATAAAGGAAAATTTAAGGGTGCGCCCTGATAGCGCTCCAATGCATTGGGTAATGATGTAACCACTAGAGATTACAATTTTCACGATACCTTGGTGAATAACCTTGGTAATTTTCAAATGACACCTTGGGGATGGACCTTGGTGATATGTTCATGATTGTCTATGTTAAATGATGTAGCCACATCTTCAAGTTATGAAAATGTTATTTTTATTATGATATGCCTCATGATTTCATTCTCATGCCTTAAAATTCTTTTCATGACCTTATTGAAGTATCTCAAGTTCACATGTAAAATGTTTCTCTTGTTTCCCTTACTGGGATTTTTGCTCACCCTTTCTTTTGATGTATGTCCCCAGGTTATGTGATGAAGTAATGAACCTAGGATGAACATGAGGAGAAGCCTTTAAAGTGTTTTAGAAGAATGTTTTATGTTTTCATGTTTAAAGTTCCTAGTTTCCAAGACACTAAACCTTAAAGATCCTCGATTTTGTAAAATGCAATGAAAGATTATGTGATAAAAAGGAGGGATGCTATAATTTCCTTATCTGATGATGGTTACTTATCCTCATCCCTATTATCCTCTACCACTAAATTATATGTCTCATCCATTTCCTACATCTCCATTCTCTTTTGGATCTTATGTTTATTCTACTTTAACTTTTTATATATCCTATTTTGATCACCCTAAGAATACTGATTCTTACAAGAATATATTAGAACCCACTAGAACAACACAAGTTACTGATCCTACAAATCCTAAGGATCCATTAAATCCCATTTTCAGCCCTACTTAGGTATATGTATATAACCATAATAAAATTTTTAAACCATATTTTATTATCATTTTTTCAATAATTTATTAAATATTTTTCTTTTATTATTTCATATATCGATGAACTAATATTAGAAGGCGTGCTTATACTCACATGAATGATTTATAAAACCCTCAGAAATAGGTAATGCTAAAGTATAATGAAGTTAATATAATGATTGGTAAAACAGTGAGACAATGTAGTAGTTTTATGGTAAAGCTTTCCAACTATAGTATCATAATTCATGTGCAACTAGTATCCTATAGAAACATTCAAGATTAAATCAATGATAATTCATGGGCTCATATTTAGGTGGGAAAATTTATTAGATTAAATTGTACATTATTATTATATTTATATAAATTAATATTTTGGTAATAATTTCAATGTAATTTTTCAGCTGGTGAAGGTGGAAGGGATACACACCTGATGGAATTAAGAGAGATATAGAGATCTTATAAATATGAGTTATATATTGGCTGGGATGATAGTGTTGGCAGATATTTAGAGGGTACACAAAACCTCAATGATTTTCTAATAACAATGAACAAAGAAATGATTTCTTGTTGGAAGATTAATGATCTTGAGGAATTATTCAAATTTAATTTTATTCGATTGAAAATGATTTTGATTTTTATTTATACTTTTCATATTATTAAATTTTATTCTTTAGGATTTATCATAAATAAATAAAAAATAAGTGTGATATGATGTATACAAACACTTTGAGGAAAACTACTATGTAAAAAATAAAAAGAAACTATATTTTTTCATGTAAATCTAAGTTTAATTAGGTACTAACAACTGAACCAAACTAAATAAAACCCACCAAACCTGAGATGACTTGGAATGAATCAAGTAGAAGTGACTTGAATTAAAGTAAATTGAAATGAAATAATCCAAGTAAAATATGAATGAACCAACTATACCAAGGAAGAACTAGAACATCCCAAATCAAACTGATTTAACCAATCCCAAATTAAACAAAATTGACTTGATGTGATCCAAATAGATATAAACTGACAAAACCTACTTGAATTGGCTTAAAAAATGAAATGAATCAAACTCAACTAACTTGAATTAGCTTGAATAAAATAAAATTGAACTAAATTAGGATATATCTAATGGAATAAAATATAATATAATTTAAATTAATTACATGAATATAAACTGTGAAGGACTCACTTGAATAGAATATTGACAGTTTAAGAGTAATAACATATAAACTATAACAACATATAAAATATATTAAAATATATATAATTTCACTTATCCTTTATTTAGAAATAAATATATATTGTAACACCCCAAGATTTCATAGTACGTTATTTCTTCAAAGTAATGCAATAACTTGCACTACATGCAACACTGAGTTCGAGCGCATCACGACTTACCAAACTAGCCGTTAAAAAGCAGTTATGAATATTATTAACCAAAATTTGAACATTATATAATACTTATAATTTTAGAATCCATATTATGAGTTTCTTATAAATAATTTAAGAACAAATTCATTTTTTCAGATAAAAGAATTATTTTTCAAGAAATGCAATTTTACCGCCTTTGAATGGAGAACCCTTTTTAAATCCAATATTTGGGACTTTTATATATTCAATTTGATGAAATAAACTTTTCCTTTAGAATCAGGACATAATATTTTAGTTTCAATAATTTTTTGTTGTTTTTCTGATAACTTTTATATTTAGGTGAATAGTAAAAAAATACTATATTTTAACTGAAAACAAATTTTTTAATAAAAATAATTTATAGTGTTAAATTATAAATTTTAATGGTTTGGAAGTATAAATTGATTATATTTTTACCATTTAATCCAATGCTGGTCATTTTATGTAATTTCACTTTGAGATTGGACATAAAGAAGTTTCAATCATTTGGTAGATATTGTTTCTTAAAAATACACCTTTTGGTTTTTGACATCGGGAATTAATTTTAAATTAATAAATGAAACTTCTATGTTTTAAATTTTTTAAAATAGAAATCATTTTTAGATTCAGAATATCAAAATTAGCCTAGGGTTAATTTTTGGTATTTTTCTGAAAACGTTCAATTTTTTATGAATAGTGAAAAAACACTGAGTTATCGTTTAAAACCGAATTTTTATTTAAATAATTATTTATTTTATTTAAATTTATTTTAGGTCAAAATAGATACATAATACCTATATAAGTTCAATTTAATTCATTGGATCCAGTTTATAATAATTTTAGATATATAAAAATTTTATTGAACTTTTCACCGTCTTTTACCCACCTCTTAGGAGAATTTCAAATTCACATAAAACTTAATTTTACCGCTTCTGTGAGTGGAATTTTGAAAATCCTAGAGACACGGTTAATATCAAGGAGTAAAATGTGGGTCAATAAGATAAAAATAATTTTTGGTGAGTAGTAACTTTTTACTTTTATTTACCACGGTTAAAAGTAAATAGGGTAATTAAGGGTACAAATGATGTTAATATTACCCTAACACATATCCTAATTCTATTGGACAAGTGTATCTAGACCAAAAACAACCTTATGAATAAAATATTATCATTTAGGTCAACTTGGATTAGATTAGGACATTTATTATTATTTAATTAATAGAAGAGTTAAAAGAGTTAAAATCAAAGTTTAATAACTAAAACATTTTTAATATAGGGTTATACGTAAGATAAATTCGATTATAAATATTAATTAGAAATATAAAAATATTTCCTACATAATGGTATTTTATTTATAATTTTTAGACATTAAATAATTTAATTTATTTATGACACAATGGTGATGCAGTAATTACCTAATTAGTGAAATATTAAAATAATTGATATTATAAATATCAAAATAAATGTAATATGAGACTTTTTATGAATTCCACTACTTTTCTAGTTTAATATTACATATCAGGATTGGTTATATAAATTTTTTTGGAAGTAATAATGATGTTATTAAATTATCAAAAACAAAATACCCAATAGTGTCAAAATTGACATAAAAGAGTTTTTTAAAAAAATATTTTATTATTAATTGATATTATATTCATAAAAATATAAGTCTAGGAAAAAGGACTTATATAATGATAGTTTTATCATTAATGGACCACTTTGGGGTATCTTGGAGGTATATAGTAATTTTATTAACTATATAATATAAAAATACAAAGAGACATGGTATATGTCAAACTATTTAACTAAGAGTTAAATATAAATGATAAGGTTAATATAGTGACACAAACCCATATAAAATATATTGGTTGAAATGATTTCAACCCATAACCACCTTAAACTTTAAATAATCCACTTTGGATCCATTAGAAACAGAACATAAATTTATTATAAAATAATATTTCTAGATTTTCCAAAGGTGCCCCTCACCCCTCTTATATAAGAGCACTCCCCCTTATCTCTAATTCACACCTTCAAATCCTTTTGTCTCGGCCAAAACCTATACAAATATTCTCTAAACTTCCCTCAATTAAAGCTAGATTCTTTAGTTTTATCAGAAATCCATCCTAAGGAGCCCTTTTAATCAAATCAAAAGGAAGAACCCGAAGAAGAGTTAATGTTTTCACCACCCTCTTTCAAGTTCCTTTCTTCTTCAACTTCTTCTTTCTTTGTTATTTTCATTATAAAATTATAACTCGAATATCTTATATAAACTATGGTGTTATTATAAATATGGTACATCCATATTCATTATTCTATCCATCCTTTGAATGACATGTCGCCATACATGCGTACGTACGACTTACCATCTCCACGTCGTGGTGTAATTGTTATTCAAAACATTATTATTTTGATGGGTAAGATAATGATGTGTAATTGATGTAAATAATAAATATAACATGATAATTATTCTTTATATATGATATAACATCCATTTATATATTATTTTAATATCAAAAGAATGATATTGTCGCTCGTATGTACGTACGGACTACCGTCTCCACGAACGCGATGAGATTCATTCCCCATCGTATCCATGCAAGTATAATTCTCATTTTATGATTAAAAATAATGTTTAAGGACTTTATATCATCGTTTATATTAATAATATACAAACTATCCATAAAAAACATGACTTATGTAACAAAATATGTAAAAGAAAATGAGTAAGTTAACACCAGAAACGACGATAATACTAAGATATTATTAACAATGCAATGTTAAAAGATCATATATGATATCATATTAATGTATAGATTATTGTATAATTTAATAACAATTATTTCACCATTATATAGGAGGTTAACCTACCCTCAACCAAAAAAAAGTACAAGGTAAGGGTTTATTTCACAATCTCTTCATTATCCGAGGTTGTTTATACGTAATTATCTACTGGAACCTTTTTATCATCCACATCCATATTTATAAAAAATGTATTTCAAATCATTATTAATATTTTACAAACTATGGGTTAAAGTCATTTATACTCTTGTTGACTTTTTATAAGATGTTTATAGAGGAATCTTTCTGTCGTTTTCCAAACAAGGTCCTTTTTAACCTTTTCGACACAATTAAGGTAAGAATGTATTTTTTTTACTTATACGGAGGGTGCAGCTATTTTCCACCATTATAAAATCATCAAAGATTACATTATAAGATTATAAGAATATTTTCAAAGTAAATGTTTTATTTTATAATTATGTGACTTTTAAATGATTTAAGAAAAAGATATTTCTCTCAAATAGTTTTTGATTTCATCTATGTCAACATCCTTTGATGGATTTTAAGCTTTTTTGAATTTGATTTATTATGATACAAAACTTCCATATTGTGTTGAATGTTTTGTGATATGTTTGACTGTGGATGTGGTATTTTTATAACATTCATGGTTTATGGATAAAGTATTGACATTTCGTATGCTAGTTATAGTACGAATGTCAATGTTATTTTTAAACCTATTCATATGAGGAATGAATTGGTCTTAATAAGTGACAGGTGGAGCCCGCTATATCTCTTAGATGCATCGGTAGGTCTCATGAGAAAAAATAGTGTCTTGGCACGAGTCCATGACAAAATATTATTTGTATTCTTAGCCCGAGTCTTTGACTATGTGGTTATGATAGTCTAGCATTATGCATTCCATCATTATGAAAGTGGTTATTGATATTGCATGTGGTTATCTGACGAGTAGAATATCCATGTGAATAAGTAAATGGTATTATTTTATTTTATCTTTTCCATATTATGCTAAAGTTCAAGTTTAAAAGTATTTTGTTTTAGTTATAAATTTCCTTAAATGTTTATGCTTATTTATGAAAGTTTCCACTATATTATTATCCTTACTAAGAATCTGAGCTCACCCCTTTCAATGTTTTATTTTTCCCAGGATGTGAAGAAGTAATTTATGAATGACCTAAATGGATAGTATGAGGGGATATAAAGACAAGATTTTGTTGTAGTTTTTTTTTACTTTAAGATGTAATGTAAGACTTATGAATATATCTAGTGCTTCCAAGACTACAAAACTAATCGGTCTTTCGAGACTTGATCTTTTGTGATCATGACAATGTTATGTAATAATGAACCGACTCTGGGTAACTGGGGTCGAGGAATTATAGTTGGTATCAGAGGAAGTTTAGTACAAACCTTGGAAACTAGATTTAGATAAACTCTGATTAGAGCACATAGACCTAAGATGGACTTTGAGGATTAGTATAAAAGAACTTCGTAGAATTTTGGTATTGTAGAGATTTTGTGAGTTTTCTGAGCAATACATCCCTGTCTAGATATGAGAAGGTGGAGGAGGCTCTGGCACATATGTACCTAGGGGTAAAACCCAAAAACACCGCTTTGAGCTAGACTTGAACGGGAACTGGTGCACGAAAACGGGCCTTGCTGCACTCTTGGTTACGACACTCCCGGGGGATATGCTTAGGATAATTCTCATTTTCTTTACAAATCATAATGAAGGGTTTATGAGAGTATACTTCCTCAAGGAAAACAACTTTATGATTATGGATTATATCCATAAACCATTCAATTTACGTTATGTATTTTACAAGTTTGGAATTATTCATTCCAATTCATAAACTGACCTAGTTTATGCCATTATATAGAAATGGTGCCCAGTAGAAGGAATGCGAACTCTAGCAATACATATGATCCAAAGAGTAAGAAGGATCATATCTTTCAGGGTATTAAGCCAACATTTAGAAGGGAAATATTCTCCCATGTATTCTCAACATATGAAGAAATAGTATCATGTGTTAACAAGATAAGTAAATAATTCTCGGAGTCCTATGGCTTTGAAGGGAAGTAAGAGAAGAAAAGATTGGAAGAGAGGAATATGGATAAAGGGAAGAGGGAAAATAAGAATTTTCCCATACGTGATAATTGTGGGAAGAAAAACCCTGTAACATTCCTGAAGGTAATGGGAGTTTGTTATAAGTGTGGAGAAAAAGGACACCATGTACGTGACTACAAGGGAATGAAAAAGGTTTCAAACGTACAATGCTTCATCTGCAAGGAGTTGGGACACTACATGAGCCAATGTACAAATCATACGAGTATACGACAAATGATGTTATTGGATTATAATCAGGTTATGATACTACCTCAGATAAAGAGGAATGACTAGTGTTCTTATATTGTTATTTCATTTGAGTGTTGTATCAATAGTATACTAGTTACATGAATTATGGGGATAAATAAGGATTGTACTGCAATACTAATTTATTGAGGATTTGAGATTATTTGGTTCTAATAAAATTGACTTAATAGTAAGCTACACTTTCTGGAAAATACTGGGTTCGAGTAATGGTAATCCATAATATGGTCCTGAAAATGAGTTAGTTTTTGAAAAGAGATGGTTGATTTTGGTAATTAAGGATGTTGCGGTTTTGTAAAAGAATACATGATGAAGGCATTCACATGTTATTACCTGGAAAAAAGGATCCTCATTATGTTTAACTTCCTTATAAATTTTGGACTGAGAGTTTGGATATAAGTATTTTGGATAATTCTAAAGGTTGTAATGGATTATGTTTGAAATTGGATACTATTGTTAAGGTTATTTTTGGATTGCCATGAAAAGGAAAACCCTGAGGTCAGGCGGCAACCCGTCGCGTCCGGCAAGGCCGCGAGACTTGAACCTGCAACCGAAGGAAGACAAGGCTATATCACCTATCACTGACCCATGTGATGTCCTGGATTGAATAATGAAGTTTTTTTAAAAGGGTCTGGTAGATGAATTATAAATTCATTTTTTTGGAACCCTAAAGGAATAGGATAAATAGAATATATTTTTTAAGTTCTATTATCTTTTAGAGTGAAATATTAGTTTGTGGTAGAAATTAGTTAAAGGATAGGACTCTACTTATCAAGTATAAATTTTTCTTTTTATCTTATTCTATGAATAAATTAATTCTTATACTTTAGTGAAGGGATATTAAAACCAAAAATGTGTAATCCTAATACCATATGTTTTGTTGAACCAATGGTATTTTAAATCATCATAGATTGATGAATTTAAGGCCCTCAATTTTACACTTATTTGTGATTGATGACCTCAATCACTACCTATAAATATTTACGTTTTCCCTCCAATTATATGTCTCTAATTTCCACCAATGTTCTCCTAATCAAGATCATAATTTGGTGGTGAATTTTTCATTCCCCTTTTCCTCTTATTAAGACTAAATTGTATTAACCCAATTTCTGATGGGGGTTTTCCCACAAAGGTTTTTTCTATATTCAAACTTTTATTTTAGAAAAAAAAATTCAAATTGCGAGGACGCAATTTATTGAAGGAGGGAAGAATTTAACACCCCAAGATTTCATAGTACATTATTTCTTCAAAGTAATGCAATAAATTTCACTACACGCAACATTGAGTTCAAGTGCATGACGACTTACCAAACTAGCCATTAAAAAGCGGTTATGAATAGTATTAACTGAAATTTGAACATTATATAATCCTTATAATTTTAAAATCCATATTACGAGTTTCTTAGACATTATGTAAGAACAAATTCATTTTTTTCAGTTAAAAGAATTATTTTTCAAGAAATGCAATTTTATCGACTTTTAATGGAGAACCCTTTTTAAACCCAATATTTGGAACTTTTATATATTCAATTTGACGAAATAAATATTTTCTTTAGAATCGGGACATAAGAATTTAGTTTCAATAAATTTTTTTTGTTTTTCTGATAACTTTCATATTTAGGTGAATAGTAAAAAAATACTATATTTTAACCGAAAACAACTTTTTTAATAAAAATAATTTATAGTGTTAAATTATAAATTTTAATGGTTTGGAAGTATAAATAGATTATATTTTTACCATTTAATCCAATGCTGGTCATTTTAAGTAATTTCACTTTGAGATTGGACATAAAGAAGTTTCAATCATTTGATAGATAATGTTTCTTAAAAATATGCCTTTTTGTTTTTGACAATAGGAATTAATTTTAAATTAATAAATTCAAATTATATGTTTTGAATTTGGTAAAATAGACTTCATTTTTGGATTCTGAATATCGAAATTAGCCTATGGTGAATTTTTGGTATTTTTCTGAAAAAGTTCAAGTTTTTATGAATAGTGAAAAAACAATGAGTTATCGTTTAAAACCGAATTTTTATTTAAATAGTTATTTATTTTATTTAAATTTATTTTAGGTCAAAATAGATACATAATACCTATATAATTTCAATTTAATTCATTGGATCCAGTTATAATAATTTTAGATATATAATAATTTTATTGAACTTTTCACCGTCTTTTACCCACCTCCTAGGAGGATTTGCAAATTCACATAAAACACAATTTTACCGCTTATGTGAGTGGAATTTAGAAAATCTGAGAGACATGGTTAATATCAAAGAGTAAAATGTGGTTCAATAAGATAAAAATATTTTTTGGTGAATAGTAACTTTTTACTTTTATTTACCACGGTTAAAAGTAAATTGGGTAATTAAGGGTAAAAATGATATTAATATTACCCTAACACATGTAATAATTCTATTGGACAAGTTTATATAGACCAAAAACAACCTTAGGAATAAAATATTATCATTTAGGTCCACTTGGATTAGATTAGGACATTTATTATTATTTAATTCAAAGAAGAGCTAAAAGAGTTAAAATCAAAGTTTAATAACTAAAACATTTTTAATATAGGTTTATACATAAGATAAATTAGATTATAAATATTTATTAGAAATATAAAAAGATTTCATACATAATGGTAATTTATTTATAATTTTTAGATATTAAATAATTTAATTTATTTATGACACAATGGTGGTACAGTAATTACCTTATTAAGGGAATATTAAAATAATGAATATTATAAATATCAAAATAAATGTAATTTGAAACTTTTAATGAATTCAACTAATTTTATAGGTTAATATGACATATTAGGATTGGTTATATAAATTTTTTTCTAAGTAATAATGCTGTTATGAAATTATCAAAAAGAAAATACCCAATAGTGTCAAAATTGACATAAAAGAGTTTTTAAAACAAATATTATATTATTAATTGATATTCTACTCCTAAAAATATAAGTATTGGCCAAAGTAATTATATAATGATAGGTTTATCATTAATGGACCACATGGGGTTCACTTGAAGGTATATAGTAAGTTTATTAACTGTATAATATAAAAATACAAAGAGACATGGTAAATGTCAAACTATTTAACTAAGAGTTAAATAAAAATGATAAGGTTAATATAGTGACCCAAATCTGTCTAAAATCTATTGGTTGAAAGTATTTTGACCCATCCACACATGAAACTATAAATAATACACTTTGGATCCATTAGAAACCGAATATTAATTTATTATAAAATAATATTTCTAGCTTTTCCAAAGGTGTCCCTCACCCCTGTTATAAAAGGGGACTCCCCCTTCTCTCTAATTCACACCTTCAAAGCCTTTTGGCTCGGCCAACCCCTGCCCAAATATTATCTCAACTTCCCTCACTTCAACCTATAGGCATTAGTTTTATCATAAAACCAACCTAAGGATCCCTTTTTTCAAATCAAATTTAAGAACCCGAAGAAGAGGTAATGTTTTCACCACCCTCTTTCAAGTTCCTTTCTTCTTCAACTTCTTCTTTCTTTGTTATTTGCATTCTAAAATAATAACTCTAGTATCTTATATATACTATGATGTTATTATAAATATGTAACATCCATATTCATTATTATATGAATCCTTTGAATGATATGTCACCATACGTGCGTACGTACGGCTTACCGTCTCCACGTCGTGGTGTAATTGTTATTCAAAACATTATTATTTTGATGGGTATGATAATGATGTGTAATTGATGTAAATAATAAATATAAAAATATAATTTTTATTTATATATGATATACCATCCATTTATATATTATTTTAATATCAATAGAATGATATTGTCGCTCGTGCATACGTACGGACTACCGTCTCCACGAACGCGATGAGATTCATTCCCCATCGTATCCATGTAAGTGTAATTCTCATTTGATGATTAAAAATAATCTTTAAGGACTTGATATCATATATAATATGAATAAGATACAACCTATCCATAAAAAACTTGACTTATGTAACAAAACATATAAAAGAAAACGAGTAAGTTAACACCCGAAACGAAGATAATACTAAGATATTATTAACAAAGCAATGTTAAAAGATCATATATGATATCATATTAATGTATATGATTCTTTTATAATTTAATAACAATTATTTCACCATTATACATGAGGTTAACCTTCCCTCAACCAAGTAAAAGTACAAGGTAATGGTTTATTTCACAATCTCTTTATTATCCGAGGTTGTTTATACGTAATTATCTACTAGGACCTTTTTATCATCCACATCCATGTTTCTTAAAAATATATTTAAAATCAATCTTACTATTTTACATACTATGAGTTAACGTAATTTATACCCTTGTTTACTTTTTATAAGAAGTCTATAAAGGAATTTTTCTGTCGTTTTCCAAACAAGGTCCTTTTTAACCTTTTCGACACAATTAAGTTAAGAATGTCTTTTTTAACTTATGCGGTGGGTGCAGATATTTTCCACCATTATAAAATCATCTAAGATTCCATTACAAGATTATAAGAATAATTTCAAAGTAAATTTTTTATTTTATAATTATTTTACTTTTAAATGATTTTAAAAAAGAGATATTTCTCTCAAATAGTTTTGAATTCATCTATGTCAACATCCTTTGATGGATTTTAAGCTTATTTGAATGTGATTTATTATGATACAAAACTTCCATATTGTATTAAAGGTTTTGTATTATGTTTGACTGTGGATGTGATATTTTTATACCATTCATGGATTATGGATAAAGTATTGACATTTCGTATGCTAGTTATAATACGAATGTTTATGTTACGTTTAAACCTGTTCATATGAGGAATCCATTAGACTTAATAAGTGACAGGTGGAGCCCGATATAGTTCCTCGATGCATTGGTAGGTCTCATTAGACAAACTAGTGTCTTGGCACAAGTCCTTGAAAAAATATTATTCGTAGTCTTGGAACGAGACCTTGACTATGTGGTTATGATAGTCTGACATTATGCATTACATCATTATGAAAGTGGTTATTCATATTGCATGTGGTTATTCGACTAGTAGAATATCAATGTGAATAAGTAAATGGAATTATTTCATTTTATCTTTTCCATATTATATTGTAGTTCAAGTTTAAAATGCATTTTTTTAGTTATAAATTGCCTTAAATATTTATGCTTATTTATGAATGTTTCTTCTATATTGTTATCCTTACTAAGAATCGGAGCTCACCCCTTTCAATGTTTTATTTTTCTCAGGATGTGAAGAATTAATTTATGAATGACCTACAGGGATAGTATGAGGGGATATGAAGACAAGATGTTGTTGTAGTTTTTTTTACTTTAAGATGTAATATAAGACTTATGAATATATCTAGTGTTTCCAAGACTATTAAACTAATCGGTCTTTTGAGACTTGATCTTTTGTGATCATGCCAATGTTATGTAATAATACAAAGACTCTAGGTAATTGGGGTTAGGGATTTACAGTTGGTATCAGTGGAAGTTTAGTTCAAACCATGGAAACTAGATTTAGATAAACTCTGATTAGAGCATGTAGACATAATATGGACTTTGAGGCTTAGTATAGAAGAACTTCCTAGAATTTTTTTATTGTAGATATTTTGTGAGTTTTTGGAGCAATACATCCCTGTTTGGATACGAGCAGGTGGAGGCAGCTCTGGCACAGATGTACCAAGGGGTAAAACCTGAAAACACCTCTTTGAGCTAGACTCGAATGGGAACTGGTGAACGACAACGGGCCTTGATGCACTCTTGTTTACGACACTCCTGAGGGATATGCTTAGGATAATTCTCATTTTCATTACAAATAATAATGAAGGGTTTTTGAGTATATACTTCCTTAAGGAAAACAACTTTATGATTATGTATTATATCCATAAACCGTTTAATTTACGTTAGGTATTTTACAAGTTTGGAATTATTCATTGCAATTCATAAACTGACCTAGTTTATGCCATTGTATAGAAATGGTGCCTAGTAGAAGGAATGTGAACTCCAACAATATGTATGATCCAAAGAGTAAGAAGGATCATATCTTTCATGGTATTAAGCCAACATTTAGAAGGGAAATAGTCTCCCATTTCTTCTTAACATATGAAGAAATAGTATCATGTGTTAAAAGATAAGTAAATAATTCTCTGAGTCCTATGGATTTGAAGGGAATTAAGAGAAGAAAATAATGGAAGAGAGAAATATGGATAAAGGGAAAAGTGAAAAGAAGAATTTTGACATATGTGATAACTGTGGGAAGAAACACCCTGGAACATTCCTGAAGGGAATGGGAGTTTGTTATAAGTGTGGAGAAAAAGGACACCATGTATATGACTTTAAGGTTTAGAAAAAGGTTTCAAATGTACAATGATTTATCTTCTAGGAGTTGGGACACTACGTGAATCAATGTCCAAATCATAAGAGTATACCGCAAATGATGTTATTGGATTATAATCAAGTTATGATACTACCTCAGATAAAGAGGAATGACTAGTGTTCTTATGTTATTATTTCATTTGAGTGTTTTATCAACAGTATACTAGTTACATGAATTATGGAGATAAATAAGGATTTTACTGTAGTACTATTTTATTAAGGAATTGAGATTTTTTGATTCTAAGAAAAGTGACTTAATATTAAACTACAATTTTTAGAAAAAACATGGTTGAAGGAAAGGTAATCCTTAATATGGTCTTGATAATGAGGTAGTTTTTGAAATAATAGATGGTTGATTTTTTGTAATTTAGGATGTTGTGGTGTTGTAAAAGAATACATGATGAAGGCATTCACATGTTATTACCTGGAAAAAAGGATCCTCATTATGTTCAACTTCCCTATAAATTTTGCACTGAGAGTTTGGATATAAGTATTTTGGATAATTCTAAAGGCTGGAATGGATTATGTTTTAAATTGGAAACCATTGTTGAGGTTATTTTTGGATTTCCATGAAAAGGAAAACCCTGAGGTCGGGCGATAACCCATCATGTCCGGCAAGGCCGCGAGACTTGAACCCGCAACCGAAGGGAGACAAGGCTGTATCACCTATCACTGACCCACGTGATGTCCTAGATTGAATAATGTAGTTTTTTAAAAGGGTCTGGTAGATGAATTATAAATTCATTTTTTTGGAACCCTAAACGAATAGGATGAATAGAATATATTTTTTAAGTTCTATTATCATTTAGAGTGAAATATGAGTTTGTGGTAGAAATTAGTTATATGATGGGACTCTACTTGTCAAGTATAAATTTTTCTTATTCTCTTATTCTATGAAGAAATTAATTCTTATACATTCGTGAAGGGATATTAAAACAAAAAATGTGTTATCCTAATACCATATGTTTTGTTGAACCAATGGTATTTTAAATCATCATAGATTTATGAATTTGAGGTCCTCAATTTTACACTTTTTTGTGATTGATGACCTCAATCACAACCTATAAATATTTACATTTTTCCTCTAATTATATGTCTATATTTTCCACCAATGTTCTATTAATCGAGATCATAATTTGGTTGTGACCTTTTCATTCCCCTTTTCCTCTTATTAAGACTAAATTTTATTAACCCAATTTCGGATGTGGGTTTTCCCACAAAAGTATTTTCTATTTTAAACCTTTTATTTTTTAAGAAAAATTTCAATTTAAGAGGATGAAATTTATTTAAGGAGGGAATAATGTAACACCCCAAGAATTCATAGTACGTTATTTCTTCAAAGTAATGCAAAAACTTGCACTACACGCAACACTGAGTTCAAGTGCATCACGACTTACCGAAATTGCCATTAAAAAGCGTTTATGAATAATATTAACTGAATTTTGAACATTATATAATCCTTATAATTTTAGAATCCATATTATGAGTTTCTTAGACATAATATAAGAGCAAATTCATTTTTGTTCAGATAAAAGAATTATTTTTCAAGAAATGCAATTTTACTGCCTTTTAATGGAGAACCCTTTTTAAATCCAATATTTGGAACTTTTATATATTAAATATGATGAAATGTACTTGTTATTTAAAATTGGGACATAAGAATTTAGTTTCAATAATTTTTTTTGTTTTTCCGATAACTTTCATATTTAGGTGAATAGTAAAAAATACTATATTTTAACTGAAAACAACTTTTTTAATAAAAATAATTTATAGTGTTAAATAATAAATTTTAATGGTTTGGAAGTATAAATATATTATATTTTTACCATTTAATCCAATTCTGGTCATTTGAAGTAATTTCACTTTGAGATTGGATATAAAGAAGTGTCAATCATTTTATAGATATTGTTTCTTAAAAATATGCCTTTTGGTTCTTGACAATGGGAATTAATTTTAAATTAATAAATGTAAATTCTATGTTTTCAATTTGTTAAAATAGAATTCGTTTTTTAATTCTAAATATCAAAATTATCCTAGGGTGAATTTTTTGTATTTTTCTGAAAATGTTCAATTTTTTATGAATAGTGAAAAAACACTAAGTTATCGTTTAAAAACGAATTTTTATTTAAATAATTATTTATTTTATTTAAATTTATTTTATGAAAAAATAGATACATAATACCTATATAATTTCAATGTAATTCATTGGAGCCAGTTTATAATAATTTTAGATATATAAAAATTTTATTGAACTTTTCACCGTCTTTTTCCCACCTCCTAGGAGAATTTGCAAATTCACATAAAACTTAATTTTACTACTTCAGTGAGTGGAATTTCAAAAATCCAAGAGACACGATTAATATCAAAGATTAAAATTTGGTTCAATAAGAGAAAAATAATTTTGGATGAATAGTAACTTTTTACTTTTATTTACCACGGTTAAAAGTAAATAGGGTAATTAAGGGAAAAATGATATTAATATTACCCTAACACATGTCTTAATTATTTTGGACAAGTGTATCTCGACCAAAAAAAACTTAGGAATAAAATATTATCATTTAGGTCCACTTGGATTAGATTATGACATTTATTATTATTTAATTCAAAGAAGAGTTAAAAGAGTTAAAATCAAAGTTTAATAACTAAAACATTTTAAATATATGGTTATACATAAGATAAATTAAATTATAAATATTAATTATAAATATAAAAATATTTCCTACATAATGGTATTTTATTTATAATTTTTAGACATTAAATAATTTAATTTATTTATGACACAATGGTGATTCGGTAATTACCTAATTAATGAAATATTAAAATAATTGATCTTATAAATATCAAAATAAATGTAATTTGAGACTTTTTATAAATTTAAATATTTTTCTAGGTTAATATGACATATTAGGATTGATTATATAAATTGTTTTCTAAGTAATAACGCTGTTATGAAATTATAAAAAACAAAATACCCAATAGTGTCAAAATTGACATAAAAGAGTTTTTAAAACAAATATTATACTATTAATTGATATTATATTACTAAAAATATAAGGTTCGTCCAAATGACTTATATAATGATATTTTTATCATTAATGGACCACTTTGGGGTCTCTTTGAGGTATATAGTAAGTTTATTAACTATATAATATAAAAATACAAAGAGACATGGTAATTGTCAAACTATTTAACTAAGAGTTAAATAAAAATGATAAGGTTAATATAGTGACCCAAACCCATCTAAAATCTATTGGTTGAAATTATGTCTACTCATACCCACCTTAACCTTTAAATAATACACTTTAGAGCCATTAGAAACTGAATATTAATTTATTATAAAATAATATTTCTAGCTTTTCCAAAGGTGCCCCTCACCCCTATTATAAAAGGACACTCCCCCTTCTCTCTAATTCACACCTTCAAAGCCTTTTGGCTCGGCCAAACTTTGCCCAAATATTCTCTCAACTTCCCTAAATTCAACCTATAGGCCTTATTTTGATCAAAAAGACAGCCTAAGGATCCCTTTTATCAAATCAAAAGGAATAACCCGAAGAACAGGTAATGTTTTCACCACCCTCTTTCAAGTTCCTTTCTTCTTCAATTTCTTCTTTCTTTGTTATTTCCATTCTAAAATAATAACTCCAGTATCTTATATATACTATTATGTTATTATAAATATGGTACATCCATATTCATTATTCTATCCATCCTTTTAACGACATGTCACCATACGTGCGTACGTACGGATTACCGTCTCCACGTCGTGGTGTAATTGTTATTCAAAACATTATTATTTTGATGGGTATGATAATGATTTTTAATTAATGTAAATAATAAATATAACATGATAATTATTATTTATATATGATATTCCATCCATTTATATATTATTTTAATATCAAAAGAATGATATTGGCGCTCGTGCGTACGTACGGACTACCGTCTCCACGAACGCAATGAGATTCATTCCTCATCGTATCCATGTAAGTCTAATTATCATTTTATGATTAAAAATAATGTTTAAGGACTTGATATAATCTTGTATATGAATAAGATACAACCTATCCATAACAAATACTACTTATGTAACAAAACATATAAAAGAAAACGAGTAAGTTAACACCCGAAACAACGATAATACTAAGATATTATTAACAAAGCAATGTTAAAAGATCATATATGATATCATATTAATGTATATGATTCTTGTATAATTTAATCACAATTATTTCACAATTATACAGGAGTTTAACCTACCCTAATCCAAGTAAAAGTACAAGTTAAGTGTTTATTTCATAATTTCTTCATTATCTGAGGTTGTTTATACGTAATTATCTACTGGGACCATTTTCTCATCCACATACATGTTTCTTAAAAATGTATTTCAAATCATTATTACTATTTTACAGACTATGGGTTAAAGTAATTTATACCCTTGTTTACTTTTTATAAGATGTCTATAAAGGAATCTTTCTGTCATTTTCCAAACAAGGTCATTTTTATCCTTTTCGACACAATTAAGGTAAGAATATATTTTTTAACTTATACCGTAGGTGAAGCTATATTCCACTGTTATAAAATCATCAAAGCTTCCATTACAATATTATAAGAATATTTTAAAATTAAATGTTTTATTTTATAATTATGTGACTATTAAATGATTTAAAATAAGAGATATTTCTCTCAAATAGTTTTGATTTCATCTATGTCAACATCCTTTGATGCATTTTAAGCTTATTTGAATGTGATTTATTCAGATACAAAACTTCCATATTGTATTGAAGGTTTTGTGATATGTTTGAATATGGATGTGTTATTTTTATTCCATTCATGGTTTATGGATAAAGTATTGACATTTCGTATGCTAGTTACAATACGAATGTTTATGTTATGCTTAAACCTGTTCATATGAGGAATGCATTGGACTTAATAAATGACGGGTGGAGCTCTCTATAGCTCCTCGATGCATCGGTAGGTATCATAAGAAAAACTAGTGTCTTGGCACAAGGCTTTGAAAAAATCTTATTTGTAGTCTTGGCACGAGGCCCTGACTATGTGGTGATGATAGTTTGGAATTATGAATTCCATCATTATGAAAGTGGTTATTGATATTGCATGTGGTTATTTGACTAGTAGAATATCCATTTGAATAATTAAATGGCATTATTTCATTTTATCTTTGACATATTATGCTGAAGTTCATGTTTAAAAGGCTTTTGTTTTAGTTATACATTACCATAAATGTTTATGCTTATTTATGAAAGTTTCCGCTATATTGTTATCCTTACTGAGCATCTAAGCTCACCCCTTTCAATGTTTTATTTTTCCCAGGATGTGAAGAAGTGATTTATGAATGACCTGTAGGGATAGTATGAGGGGATATGAATACAAGATGTTGTAGTAGTTTTTTTTTACTTTAAGATGTAATGCAAGACTTATGAATAAATCTAGTGTTTCCAAGACTACTAAACTAATTGGTCTTTAGAGACTTGATCTTTTGTGATCATGCCAATGTTATGTAATAATGGACTGAATCTGGGTAACTGGGGTCGGGGCATTACAGTTGGTATCAGATTAAGTTTAGTACAAACCTTGGAAACTAGATTTAGATAAACTCTGACTAGAGCACATAGACATAAGATGGACTTTGAGGATTAGTATAGAATAACTTCCTAGAATTTTGGTATTGTAGGGATTTTGTGAGTTTTCCGAGCAATACATATCTGTCTAGATATGAGCAGGTAGAGGCGGCTCTGGAACAGATGTACCTAGGGGTAAAACCTGAAAACACCTCTTTGAGCAAGACTCGAACGGGAACTGGTGCGCGACAATGGGCCTTGCTGCACTCTTGGTTAAGACACTCTAAGGGGATATTCTTAGTATAATTCTCATTTTCTTTACAAATCATAATGAAGGGTTAATGAGTATATACTTCCTCAAGGAAAAAAACATTATGATTATGGATTATATCCATAAACCATTCAATTTACGTTAGGTATTTTACAAGTTTGGAATTATTCATTACAATTCATAAACTGACCAAGTTTATGCCATTGTATAGAAATGGAGACCAGTAGAAGGAATGTGAACTCTAGCAATACGTATGATCCAAAGAGTAAGAAGGATCATATCTTTCATGGTATTAAGCCAAAATTTAGAAGGGAAATATTCTCCCATGTATTCTCAACATATCAAGAAATAGTATCATGTGTTAGTAAGATAAGTAAAGAATTATCTGAGTCCTATGGCTTTGAAGGGAAGTAAGAGAAGAAAATAATGGAAGAGAGAAATATGGATAAAGGGAAGAGGGAAAAGAAGAATTTTCCCATATGTGATAACTGTGGGAAGAAACACCCTGGAACATTCCTGAAGGTAATAGGAGTTTGTTATAAGTGTGGAGAAAAAAACACCATGTACGTGACTGCAAGGGTAAGAAAAAGGTTTCAAATGTACAGTGCTTCATCTACAAGGAGTTGAGACACTATGCGAACCAATGTCCTAATCATAAGAGTATACCGCAAATTATGTTATTGGATTATAATCATGTTATGATACTACCTCAGATAAAGAGGAATGACTAGTGTTATTATGTTGTTATTTCATTTGAGTGTTGTATCAACAATATACTAGTTACATGAATTATGGAGATAAATAAGGATTGTACTGCAGTACCATTTTATTGAGGATTTGAGATTACTTGGTTCTTAGAAAAGTGACTTAATAGTAAGCTACACTTTTTGGAAAATACATGGCTGAAGGAATGGTAATCCTTAATATGGTCTTGATAATGAGGTAGTTTTTGGAATAATAGATGGTTGATTTTGGTAATTTAGGATATTTCGGTGTTGTAAAAGAATACATGATGAAGGCGTTCACATGTTATTACCTGGCAAAAAAGATCCTCCTTATGTTTAACTTCCTTATAAATTTTTAAATGAGAGTTTGGATATAAGTATTTTGGATAATTCTAAATATTGTAATGGATTATGTTTGAAATTTGATACTATTGTTAAGGTTATTTTTGGTATTTCCATGAAAAGGACAACCCTGAGGTCGGGCGGCAACCCGTCGCGTCCGGCAAGGCCGCGAGACTTGAACCCGTAACCGAAGGAAGATAAGGCTGTATCACCTATCACTGACCCACGTGATGTCCTGGATTGAATAATGTAGTATTTTTAAAAGGGTCTGGTAGATGAATTATAAATTCATTTTTTTGGAACCCTAAACGAATAGGATAAATATAATATATTTTTTAAGTTCTATTATCTTTTAGAGTGAAAGATGAGTTTTTGGAAGAAATTAGTTAAAGGATGAGACTCTACTTGTCAAGTATAAATTTTTCTTCTTCTCTTATTCTATGAAGAAATTAATTCTTATACTTTAGTTAAAGGATATTAAAACCAAAAATGTTTTATCCTAATACCATATGTTTTGTTGAACCAATGGTATTTTAAATCATCATAGATTGATGAATTTAAGGCCCTCAATTTTACACTTGTTTTTGATTGATGAACTCAATCACTACCTATAAATATTTACGTTTTTCCTCCAATTATATGTCTCTAATTTCCACAAATGTTCTCCTAATCGAGATCATAATTTGGTGGTGACTTTTTCATTCCCCTTTTCCTCTTATTAAGACTAAATTTTGTTAACCCAATTTTCGATGTGGGTTTTCCCACAAAGGTATTTTCTATTTTCAACCTTTTATTTTTGAAGAAAAATTTCAAATTGAGAGGATGAAATTTATTGAAGGAGGGAATAATTTAACACCACAAGATTTCATAGTACGTTATTTCTTAAAAGTAATGCAATAACTTGCACTACACACAACACAGAGTTCAAGTGCATCACGACTTACTGAACTAGCCGTTAAAAAGAGGTTATGAATAGTATTAACTGAATTTTGAACGTTATATAATCCTTATAATTTTAGAATCCATATTACGAGTTTCTTAGACATAATGTAAGAACAAATTCATTTTTTTTCAGATAAAATAATTATTTTTCAAGAAATGCAATTTTACCACCTTTTAATGGAGAACCGTTTTTAAATCCAATATTTGGAACTTTTATATATTCAATTTGATTAAATAAACTTGTTCTTTAGAATCAGGACATAAGAATTTAGTTTCAATAATTTTTTTTGTTTTTCTCATAACTTTCATATTTAGGTGAATAGTAAAAAAATAATATATTTTAACTGAAAACAAATTTTTTAATAAAAAAAATTTATAGTGTTAAATTATAAATTTTAATGGTTTGGAAGTATAAATAGATTATATTTTTACCATTTAATACAATTCTAGTAATTTTAAGTAATTTCACTTTGAGATTGGACATAAATATGTGTCAATCATTTGATAGATGTTGTTTCTTAAAAACACGCTTTTTGGTTTTTGACAACGGGAATTAATTTTAAATTAATAAATGAGACTTATATGTTTTGAATTTGGTAAAATAGACTTCATTTTTGGATTGGTAATATCGAAATTATCCTTGGGTGAATTTTTGGTATTTTTCTGAAAACGTTCAATTTTTTATGAATAGTGAAAAAACACTCAGTTATCGTTTAAAACCAAATTTTTATTTAAATAATTATTTATTTTATTTAAATTTATTTTACTTCAAAATAGATTAATAATAGCTAAATAAGTTCAATGTAATTCATTGGATCCATTTTATAATAATATTAGATATATAAAAATTTTATTGAACTTTTCACCGTCTTTTACCCACCTCCTAGGAGAATTTGCAAATTGACATAAAACATAATTTTACCGCTTCTGTGAGTGGAATTTCGAAAATCTGAGAGACACAGTTAATATAATAAGTAAAATTTGGTTCAATAAGATAAAAATATTTTTTGGTGAATAGTAACTTTTTACTTTGATTTACCACAATTAAAAGTAAATAGGGTAATTAAGGGTAAAAATGATATTAATATTATCCTAACACATATCTTAATTCTATTGGACAAGTGTATATCGAACAAAAACAAAATTAGGAATAAAATATTATCATTTAGGTCTACTTGGATTAGATTAGGACATTTATTATTATTTAATTCAAAGAAGAGTTAAAAGAGTTAAAATCAATGTTTAATAACTAAAACATTTTTAATATAGGGTTACACATAATATAAATTCAATTATAAATATTAATTAGAAAGATAAAACTATTTCCTACATAATTTTATTTTATTTATAATTTTTAGACATTAAATAATTTAATTTATTTATGACACAATGGTGATGCAGTAATTACCTAATTAATGGAATATTAAAATAATTGATATTATAAAGATCAAAATAAATTTAATTTGAGACTTCTTATGAATTCAAATAATTTTCTAGGTTAATATGACATATTAGGATTGGTTTTTTTTTTCAAATTAATAATGTTGTTATGAAATTATCAAAAACAAAATACCCAATAGTGTCAAAATTGACATAAAAGAGTTTTTAAAACAAATATTATATTATTAATTGATATTCTATTCCTAAAAATCTACGGTTCGGCAAAAGGACTTATATAATGATAGGTGTATCATTAATGGACCACTTGGGGGTCTCTTGGAGGTATATAGTAAGTTTATTAACTATATAATATTAAAATACAAAGAGACATGGTAAATGTCAAACTATTTAACTAAGAGTTAAATATAAATGATAAGGTTAATATAGTGACCCAAATCTATCTAAAATCTATTGGTTGAAATTATTTCTACCCATCCCCACCTTAACCTTTAAATAATCTACTTTGGAGCCATTAGAAACTGAATATTAATTTATTATGTAATAATATTTTTAGCTTTTCTAAAGGTGCCCCTCACCCCTATTATAAAAGGGAACTCCCCCTTCTCACTAATTCACACCTTCAAATCCTTTTGGCTCAGCCAAAACCTACTCAAATATTCTCTCAACTTCCCTCACTTCAACCTAGAGGCCTTATATTGATCAGAAATCCAAACTATAGAGTCCTTTTGATTAAATCAAAATGAAGAACCCGAAGAAGAGGAAATGTTTTCACCACCCTTGAAACGCATGGACGATTTTCGCCTATAGACCGGTAAAAGTTCCGGTGCTCTGATAATGTGTATAGCAGCACTCGGGTCGAATCCTCGGCGATGATACTTTGAAATAGTCATTTGTTTTTAGTTGATTGTATTCTGATTGGGGGGGTTTTGATTGCAGAGCTTAATTGAAATGACTAATGGATGATGTTTAATTTAACAATTTGATAAATATTGGGGTGAGTTCATCATTAGGTTATTTAAGCTTGTGATATCCTTGAGCTTTTCTTTATATTTCATTTAAATTAACACCCATGTCACAAGTTGACGTTGATTTGAATTCCCAAGTGTTAAGGATTTAATCCAAGCCTCAACTTAACTTAAGATTCTAATCTTGATCATATCTTGTTTATTGTAGTATATTTATGGTTCCAATAATCCTTGGAAACCACACGCTAAACAAAACAAGTCATTAATCCATGACATGCTAAGTCGAATATACACAATGTTAATTCAACGAATACTCATCGAGCAAAAGCTCTCAATCGCTTAACACACCTAAATTAAAACTCACCCCAATGAGAGATTTACTCATCCATTATGATGTTTATTAATCTGGTGATATATGTTTATGGTGATGAATTACAAAGAGAAGAAAAAGAAAGGGACAAGATAAGAGTAGTGTGCCGAACACACACACGAAGTATTTTGAGAATCAAAAATGGAATTCCGATTGAATGAGGAAAAAAAATAAGGGACTGTAATTTAAAATGATTAAAACTATTTTAAGACCATGAATATTATACTATAGAAGGTGGAGAAGAATAAGAGATATTGAAGAATTAACTTGTATTAAAACAGAATTACAAAGAAAGAGACTTACAAAATTACAAAAATGAAGAACACGAAATTAAGTGAAAACAAAGAGAGGAGGAAAGATCTCTCAAGTAAAATCATGAGTATGGAAGGTCCTACCAAGAATTTTTCAAGGCTTTTGTCATGCCAATATAATCTCCTCTCTTCTGAAATGCAAACCCCTCTCAAGGAGAGAAGGGGAGAGTATTTATAGCCCAAGGAGTGGACTGTTTGCATTCCCAATCTGTCCCTCCACTTGCATCGCCAATTTGGCTATTCAGACAGCCGAATATTCAAATATCTACTTCTTCAAAGTTGTATATAATAACATTGGACGACTACTCTCAAAATTTGGAGTCATTTTTACTTAAGTATCAAAAGTTATGTCCGGTTGATTAAACAAAGTAAAACTGTCCATTTCAATCCAGTCTTTTTGAAGTTCAGAATGTGAAAGGGTTTTTGAATATGAATATTCCTTCAAATCCGAAAGGATTCTTCCAGAACGTAGGCTGTATATATATCTTATTTCAAACTGAAAAATCTCAGCTCGATTTGATGCTTAAATAATGAGATATGTCATTAATACTGTACTGATTTTAATTCTCGGCCAGAATGGTGGGCTGGACTTCAAAGCTTTATTTGGGCCCCTTGTACTTAGATTTGGGCCTTGAAATTTTTATCCAAGATGACATGTAGTGTCCCCCAAATTATGGTGGAGAGTTAATGTTTTTGGACTACTGTATTGAGCCCAGTAAATCAATCTTCAAGGCTGGTCCAGTTTGTTCATAGATTCTTTGGTCTTGTTTGTGAGGACCATATGACCCTTCAAATGGAAGAATTGGATCATGGTACCTTCTAATGAAATGTTTTATATTTAAAGGAGAATCATAAAAAACAAGAAACACACAATTTGGATCAGTATAGTGATAGTTATTATTAAAACATTAAACTGACTCAATTGGACTACTTCTAAAAATGATCAAAAATTATACTTAATATTAAAACATTAATATTTCACACAAATTATGCACATTTCATATAAAATAAGTAAAGGGGGAATATAATAAGTCATTAAAATATTAATAACATCAACCCTCTTTCAAGTTACATTCTTCTTAAACTACTTCTTTCTTTGTTATTTCCATTTTAAAATAATAACTCCAGTATCTTATTTACACTATGATGTTATTATAAATATGTTACATCCATATTCATTATTCTATCCATCCTTTGAATGAAATGTCACCATAGGTGCGTACGTACGGCTTACCGTCTCCACGTCATGGTGTAATTGTTATTCAAAACATTATTATTTTGATGGGTATGATAATGATGTGTAATTGATGTAAATAATAAATATAAAATGATAATTATTCTGTATATATGATATACTATCCATTTATATATTATTTTAATATCAAAAGAATGATATTGTCGCTCGTGCGTACGTACGGACTACCGTCTCCACAAACGCGATGAGATTCATTCCTCATCGTATCCATACAAGCCTAATTCTCATTTGATGATTAAAAATAATGTTTAAGGACTTGATATCATCCTGTATATGAATAATATACAACATATCCATAATAAACAGGACTTATGTAACAAAACCTATAAAAGAAAACGAGTAAGTTAACACCTGAAACGACGATAATACTAAGATATTATTAACAGATAAATGTTAAAAGATCATATATGATGTCATATTAATGTATATGATTCTTGTATAATTTAATAAAAAAAATTTAACCATTATACAGGAGGTTAACCTACCCTCAACCTATGAAAAGTACAAGGTAAGGGTTTATTTCACAATCTCTTCATTATCCGAGGTTGTTTATACGTAATTATCTACTAGGACCTTTTTATCATCCACATCCATGTTTCTTAAAAATGCATTTAAAATTATTCTTACTATTTTACAGACATTGGGTTAAAGTCATTTATACCCTTGTTGACTTTTTATAAGAAGTTTATAAAGGAATATTTCTGTCGTTTTCCAAACAAGGTCCTTTTTAACCTTTTCGACACAGTTAAGGTAAGAATGTCTTTTTTAACTTATACAGCGGGTGTAGCTATTTTCCTCCATTATAAAATCATCAAATCTTCCATTACATGATTATAAAAATATTTTCAAAGTAAATGTTTTATTCTATAATTATTTTACTTTTAAATGATTTAAAAAAAAGAGATATTTCTCTCAAATAGTTTTGATTTCATCTATGTCAACATACTTTGATGCATTTTAAGATTATTTGAATGTGATTTATTATGATACAAAACTTCCATATTGTATTGAAGGTTTTGGGATATGTTTGAATGTGGATGTGTTATTTTTATACCATTCATGGTTTATGGATAAAGTATTGACATTTTGTATTCTAGTTATGATACGAATGTTTATGGTATGTTTAAACCTGTTCATATGAGGAATGCATTGGACTTAATAAGTGACTGGTGGAGCCCGCTATAGCTCCTCGATGCATCGGTAGGTCTCATGAGACAAACTAATGTATTGGCACAATTACTTGACAAAATCTTATTTGTAGTCTTGGCCCGAGGCCTTGACTATGTGGTTATGATAGTCTGACATTATGCATTCCATTATTATGAAAGTGGTTATTGATATTCCATGTGGTTATTCGACTAGTAGAATATCCATGTGAATAAGTAAATAGAATTATTTCATTTTATCTTTTCCATATTATGATGAAGTTCAAGTTTAAAAGGATTTAGTTTTAGTTATACATTGCCTTAAATGTTTATGCTAATTTATGAAAGTTTTCACTATATTGTTATCCTTACTGAGCATTTGAGCTCACCCCTTTCAATGTTTTATTTTTCCTAGGATGTGAAGAAGTAATTTATGAATGACCTACAGGGATAGTATTAGGGGATATGAAGACAAGATGTTGTTGTAGTTTTTTTTTACTTTAATATGTAATGTAAGACTTATTAATATATCTAGTGTTTCTAATACTACTAAACTAATCGGTCTTTAGAGACTTTATCTTTTGTGATCATTCCAATGTTATGTAATAATGCACTGACTCTAGGTAACTGGGGTCAGGGAATTACATATATTGTTAATATAAAATTTTCAATTAGAGTAAACCATATTAATATATAAATTGTAAAAGGATTATATAATTTCAATTAATAAGAACTTTTAAACTATAAACTCTAACTAAAATGGATGAAATATGTTTAATAAAAATAATTATCCATACCTATCCCGATCTAAATTAAACATAAAAAAACTAAATTCAAGAAAAAGGGAACAAACATACTTTAATATATGTGAACCAACCAAAACCAAATAAAATTAAATTCAACCAAATTAAATTCAATCAAACCTTAACTAAACTTAACTAAAAAAATTAAAAAATAGTCTATATTATATTGTTTTGAAATCTAATAAATGAAACTGAATTGAAATTGATCCAAAACAAAATGATTAAAATGGAATATAATCAAGCCAAATTTAATTTAATCTTTCCTTTCAATCAGTACTTAAATTAAACCACACAAAACAACTATAAACTTAACTAAACCATAATAAACTATTCAAAACTGACTTGAACTTTGTTGTCTTTAAATAACCCATATTTACCCAAACTAAACTAAACTGAGATATTTTATTTATAATAAAACCAAAAAAAATGAAGTGGATATTAATGTGCCAAATTGAGTTCTTACTCAAACTGAACTCACCCAAACCTAATAGAACTAATACTAACTGAACAAAAATGAATAGAACTAAATTGAATTAAACCCATAAAATCTAACCCAATACAATAATAATAAAATAATATAAATATACCTTGACTGAAATGATACATGTCTATTAATTTTTGTTTGATTTATTATAGTTTCAATTAGGATGATACAATTCATTTTAGTGAAATTTAGTTTGATTTTTTTGGATTTTAGTTAGTAAAATATTAGTTAGAACAGGGGGAAATTTAGAAACACATTATTATTAAATAACGATTTATTACATTCAATGTCATTTTAGCAGGATAAACGTTGAATGGAGTGTTCCTCGACAAAAAATAGTTTTTTATCCTAAAGAAGAAATACGTGAGTGATGTAAATAAAGATACATTAAAAAATATTGAATTTTTTTTGTTTTAAAATTGTAAAATTTATTTCATAACTAAATATATAATTTATATTTTCAATGAAATTATTTATAGAACCTTGATGAGAAATAATATGAAAATTTTGGGGTGAATGAGAAGGATATATTCCCTAACACCTTATATGTATATATGTAATCAATATCATATTTCAGTAAAATTATTTCACATTGAGCAAAGGTCACATCAAAAGATGAAGAATTTAATATGGAATTATCATCTCTTGAGGGATTTTACTTAGAGAGGAGATTTTAGAGTGAGCAGAGTATCCATAGAGTAAAACATGATAGTCCTGATGCCTAAATACTTATCTCAATATAAGTATGACTATACTATAAGAGCTATTATCTTGAATATTGTTAATAGTTGTCTCTAGTCCAAGTGGTAGTTTGTTGAAGTTGGTGTCCTATAAAAAACTTCCATTTTAATTTTTATTACATGTAAATATTCAAATATATGAATATTAAATATATTTATTATCATATAATGTTAAATTATTATATGTTTTATTAATGTGATAATGTCCAGGAGTATCATTCACATGAATATACGTCATAGAATTTTATTGATATGAGGAGAACATTGATATTCTATGATGATATCTCTTAATTTTTTTTATATATCCAGGATAACATTCTATGAAATAGAACATAATATGTATGGTTTCATATGATATTACTCATAAGATAATGAGACTAATTATCAAGTATTTCTCACTTGGTAATCTATAAATTGAGATATTATGACGACAAACACACCTTTTGGAATCCCACATATTTGAATGTTATTAGAATTTATGTTTGTAGTTGGGTGTAAGGATCCTTAAACTTTAATATTATTATATATTCGTTTCAGGATTCATTTACTTTGATGTAGTGACCAAAATCATGACACCATATATTTGTAAGAAGTAAGGTATGTTGGGTTTGTCATAATTGATATGCATTATTAAATAAGTTAGGGAAGGATTTTTCCCTTATGTTCTATAACAAAAGTTGATATCTCATACCCTTTGATTGAAATTTAACTATATGATAAATTCTATGCCCCTGGTGTTTGATGAATTCATTTAAAATAGTAAAATAAATAGTAATCAAGCACATGGGTTGATGACATGAATTAGTGTAGCCTTCCTTGTTATAAATATCAAGATAAAGGAATTATGTTATGGAGTAAGCATTCATATGTGTGTTATATCATTACGGCATTCCTTCTTTCTCTTTGGGTGTCTAGACCTGTTTCAAGATGATAATCTTGGATTTTAGGAAATCCCGCCTAATTTCATAGAGAAAGAGACCAAGAGGGTCACACACAATGTTTATCCTTTATCTCATTTAAATTCTTTTAAAATTTAACAGTGGAATAAATTAATATTATCAAGATTGAGGAGTGTTATTTATTTAGTTATTTATTAATCGCAGATGTTTGGTTGATATTTATTTATATTTGTCAAATATTTTATTCATGAGGCAATAAATAAAGATTTATTTATTTTTATGAATATCAAATGAATATTTATTCACAGGTCCTTGAATATATTTATTTATTTATTTATTGAGTAAATAATATTTAATTGGAAATTTGTTCTAGGATAAATAAATATTAAGGTGGATGGGTTGGTCAAGGAAGGTTGGGTGATAAATAATTTATTATCAAGATCATGAATAAATATTTATTTATCATTGTGGGGGGGTTTCACATGCTAGAAGAAATAATAATAATAATAATAATATTATTATGGATTGGAGTAAATTATAGAATTATAATATTATTAAGGGCCGGTGTGCAATTAATTAATATTCTAACCTTTTTTATATTATTATTTATACCCTTTTATATCATTTAGATATTTGATTAATAGACACACCTATGTGAGATATCTTGAGATATTTTTTGCAAGGAGTTCATTTCACATAATGTTCTTCTCCTCTCTTCCAAATAGATTTTATTCTCAAACAAGAATATCATTGGGATTTATTAATAATGATAATTGGCATTCTTCCTCCTCTCTCTCAAGCTAGAGAGACAAAAGGCATGATATTTAAGACTGAATGATCACTCGCCATGATCGATAAATGAATGGAACAAGGATGGTTGAATTCTCTATGCTAGCACATATAGACTCAACAATACCATTATGAGAATGAGGAGTGTGTGTGGATCACCACTAGAGGGGATATAATTTGGTTCTTCACTAAACATGGATGGAATTCCATGAAAAGGGTTTGTGATATCAATATCATCTTCTAATAAATACCTCAATAATGAAGGTATTTCTTAATATTCTAAATTAATTATAAATTTTACTTGAAAAATATCATTTCTCTTGGTTCTGACACTATTTGTCAATATTCATCAAATGAATTTGTTTTTTCATGATTTTATAATGAATATCATGACTTATTCCTTCAAACTAACAAAAAACCAAGTTCAATTGATCCATAATAGGCACTTCTTCTATGTCCAGAATCATTGGTGTCGATTGGGTCCTTTATTCCATTCCTTAGTGGTTTTCAAGGTATCCTAATGCATATGTATATAATCACCCTTGAATGGTATTTTTTCCCACATGTATCATGTCTTATATAGATGTTGGATAGTATTATAGTGACTACAGTAGGCATGGAATCAGTGGAGAGAGAGCTTAGTGGTACCTAGAGGTGACAGTCATGGACGATGACCGTGTCTAGTGCTATTCATTGTAGATATACCCTTCCATAACTACTTTTGGTTATTTTTTACTTGATATTTATGGGAATTTATTTTTACCTTTTCTTTTATTATTATTCACTTGATACCCCTTTGTGGATCTTAGCATGTCACTTTCATCTTTATATGTTATGTTGGATTATTTATCTAGTATTTCATTATTGTTAACTTGTGTGGATATTGGTGGTTATGTATAGGTATTTGAGGTAAAGGCCTCTAATATTGTATGATAAGCCTACTCAGCTCTTGTTATCAGCCCCTATCCTATTAGAAGTGGTCTTGGGGTCGCACACATGGTTTACCATCAGGCTAGGTGGGTCCACTATAGGTCGAGACATGTCAAAAAAACTACTTTATTAATCTTTATCAATGATCAATAAAAATTTAATATACTTGCATCATTAAAATTTTCATGATACAAATAAAACTTAAAAATGGTAAAAAAATTATCTGCCTTAAAATATAGAGCACACATGCTTCAATTTTAATCTATAATACATACATAATCAAAGTATGTGGAAGAGAAAAACATATATCAATTTTATGGCGGGAAAATAATAATAGTAACAATCATGGATATATAATTATAAATAAAATGTTTCATATGTGTTAAAGTTTTTTAAATTATTACTTTAATAATCTGTATAAGGTTTTTCAATGATAGATAACTCTTAATTATAAATATTAAGCATCCTAAAATAATATTCAAATTTAATTTCCCCAAGTGAGTGAAAATATTTATATAAAAAATGATTGGAAATATGTGTTGATTTATTGAAATAATAATAATAATTGAAATAAATATTAATGATCAATATATAAGTATTTTATGGTGATAAGAATAATCAAATATTACAAGGTAAGAATAAATTATATTATGTAAAGTTAAAATATTCTTTAAAAATAGAAAATTATTAATATTTTTTTCTTAAAATTTTTTGATCATCATAATCATGCATAAACACTTAGATGTGTTATAAGTGTTTGATACAATAAAATAAAATATATAAATTTTAATTATTTTATATAGGATTTCATTTTGAGTATGATTCTTTAGATTTTCTCTATTTAATATTTTCAATTCATGTGTTTTAGGTTTTGTAGTGTTTAATTTTTAAATCATGTCACATTAATTTTTTAATAATGTCACATTAATTTTTTTAATATATTGTATAGTGTTTTTAAATGTTCCCCAATTAATATATTATCATTTACCTAGAAATTTATGGTATAAAATATTTAAACTTTATAAAAACTTGCATGAAATTAATTTTCATTTCTAGAAAATTTAAAATCCCAAAATATTATTCTATACATCATTCTAACATATTTTTTAGGAGTTAATTATGGTATTATAACATCTAGTATTGTAATATTTTATTATTCTTTATTCTAAATCATTATAGTGATTGGTATGATGATAAAATTTTAATCTAAAATTTTATTGAATGACATTCATGTTTTTTTAATTATCTTGGTAATTGATATTAAAATCAATTTTCACTTTAATGAAGATTATTAATAAATGGGTTTTAGTATTATTTTAATTTTTTAGCAACTACTTTATCATTATTTCTTCCTAATGAATGAGAATTAGTAAATTAATTTTAATAAAATTTTCAACTTCTAGTGAAATATTGGATTTTAAATTATTTTTTTTATTGTTTTCTCAAAGAAATTTGTTGAAATTTATAAGTATTTTTTAAAATTTTATATGGTTGAATAATTTAACAAATATTTTTCAATTATTTCTTAAATTATTAATTTAGTACACTGAAATAAGCCTGTGATTATTTTTAACATGCTCTTAAATTATTAATCGAGTTATTGTTTTGGTATAATTAATTTTTTTATAGGGATAATTAAGTTCAAATTATTCTAATTTGTATCAACATTTATTTGGAATAAAATATTTAAGGAAAATTATTTTGAAACGAAATGGTCTAATTAATGTATTTTGATACTGGTTTTTAATAAAGAACCATGAATTGTGTCTAGTTTTCTTGACATCAACCCCTAAAGTGGATGTCATTTTTATTAGAGTGTATATAAGAGATAATAAATGATTAATATGAAAAAACTATATTTTACATAATTAACAATGCCTCGCATTGATATTAATCTATTATCAATATCTACAAATAAATAGCTCCCGAAGAATATGATTTAAAATTTTATCTTATATTAATAATATGATACACTCCATTATATATAGTTATATATATATATATTAAATCTACTAATTTCTATAAATATGAATCCACATAAATATCAAATATTTGATTTGGAGTTCAAATTAGATAAATTTTTACTCATAAATTGATATTGTTTGATATTTTGATTCAAGAAAAAAATATGATGAGAACATGTAGTGTTTTAAATATAAATCAAATAATAAATAAAATATTGAAGGTCACTATTTAATTATCATTAACTAGTCTATGCTAGCACATCCCAGTACCTACTTCAATTTTTGGCACAAATCAAAGGAAATTCTTGATCCCCATGGATGGAAAACTAGTGATTGGGCATCAAGAATACACCTTTTGGGAATGGTTTCACCTAATTATAAATCAAATCAGACTAAGTGTCCATCATATAAATCCATCATGACCCTAACATTAATTTTTTAGTCATTAAATATAAAAATAAATAGTTTGTAAACAAACACCATACAAAACAATGCATAAAGTAGAGACAATACCTTAACAGGACTGTAGAACCTTATTGCAAGTAAAGAAACCAAATTACTTACATGAATAAGAAAAATACAAAAAAAATAAGTGGAATGTTATGAGAAATCAATATGGAAATATACATGAGGTAAGTATACTAAAAGAACAAAAAACAATATAACCAAAAAGCACGATTTTCCATCTCTATGCGATGCAAAGTTCATCTTAACCATGTCACCTCTGCCATCATAATCTTAGAAAACAAAAATAACCACCACCTATAATTAGATAATTTCATTTTCCCATGATAGTCAAAACATATTTTATTTATACCATGATTTCATATATATAATGTGATCATAATAATCCCAATAAGATCCCATGAACTACTCCATGTGAAACCTATAAGAAATAAACCATAGTTCGCTAGTTTGAACCAAAACATATAAAAGTAATATTTTTAGTTTAAATAAAATGTATAATTTTAAATAACAGACTTTATTAAATTTATAAATTAAATTTAGAAAAAATAATTTAAAGTTTTGGAGAGTCCATAAGTAACTAAATCGGGAAACATAGAGGTATCATTAAGACAAACTCAAAAGCATGAAAATTACTCTCAGAAAAGGTTCATCATGAACTATTGTGGGCTTGTGTCAAGTAGGACTAAATATGATATCCACTATCCATTACTTAGCATATCCTATTGTTCACTGGTGTTGGTCGGGACTATAAGAAGTGTCTACTAAGAAGGGTGGTTCTCTAAAACTACTACACTATGTGATTTTTCTGGGGCATAATAGAAGCATAAGGAGGAGGCCTGATTTTAATTTTTCATATATATTAATGGATAATATCAAAATAACTTGATGAATTCCTCTCAGAATAACTAGAGAAGATCTTTCACATTTAATTTATAATAAATTTAATTATAAAATTTCCTTATTCTCGATAATATCCTTTGTCATGTTTTAATGTTGTTTTATTCATGTTGTCATTGTGATAGAGAGTCCAAGTTAGGATACCTCTAGATTTATCTATGCATGCTCCATCAATCACCCAAGTTATTCTTGAAACTCTAGGTGCTAGCATAGAATAGGAAAGTGCTTTATAGTATTCATCATTGATTATAATAATATATCTTGTTCACTCTATGTTCTTGAGAGGGAGGAATGAAGGATTTATATCTCTATGGATTATGAGAATTATAGAGATTGTGTTTCCATTTTGTCAAAAAACCACATAGGAAAAAATTATACAAATAAGAATATATTCTTAGGGTTAAATAATGATAATTACACATTTTACAATATATATTATTTAATCTCAGTTATTCCCCATGTCAAATAATAGTAATAATATTATTATTATATCCAATGGAATTAAATATATCTATCATTTCATAAAAAAATTAATTAATATTTATTTAAATCATTTTAAATAAAATATATCATTTCAAATGGGTCATTAAATTTTGATCCTTACCTTTGATAAAATATTATATTCACTAAACCTATAAATAAAAATTTAATTTAATATTCATGTAACTAAATAAATATTTATATTAATTTGTCCACAAAATAGTGACTGAATAAATATTTATTTATTACCTTGTGAATAAATAAAAAAGAGATAAAATTTAACTCGTATATTCAAAAGTGAAATATATCGTGATAAAATTTATATGTTTAACTTTACCGAAATAAATACTATTACAATATTTGGGAATAAATTTATTCTTAATATTAAATTCAATGGAATATCAATGAGATTAGTGTGTGGATCTCTAGATCACTTTCTAAATTGAAATAGGTGAAATTACCTAATGTCTAGGATCAATGTCTAGAAACATGTCAAGGCCCCCATAGAGAAATAAGTTAATGTTTCATCTATAGAAACCTTTCTATGTATGTTATTGTGTAATAAAATTCCTTTTTATTTTGACATCACATAAAAGAGGATGAATATTAGTGTCATCACCATATATTCTCATCTTAACTTTCTTTAATTTTTAGATGTAAACTTATCTATAAACTACCATGGTCAATGATGTTTCTAGATAGTTCAATTTCAATCAAAGGGACAAATATGACTTATTCCATTAATATAGCAGGGACAAGTCCTTTTGTAACCTATTAAATTATTGTTATATCATTTATATGCATATAATTTATGTTCCCTCGCTACAATATGTTATCATGGTTTTCATCCATACACCAAAGTATACACATTAATAATAATCTCAAGTATAAGTACTACTGAATTTGTTCACAAATAAAGATATCCAATTACACATAAAATATATGGAATCCTTATTGGTGAGTCTATCCTCATAACCTACCTTCATGGTAATAACCTTGTGTGAAATTCATGAGAATAAGTCTCAGTGTCTTATGACCCTCCATCCCTTGATAGTCAGAAATCATCTATGTCTTATTCGAAAGATGTATCTAGACCATAATATTTTTTGGGAATAATTTCATAACATTTAAAAGTTTTCATTATAGTTTGTAATTGTTATAACTCTACGATTCAATGAATATTCTATAAATAATATCAAATTAATTTTATATATAAGAACAATCATTATTGATAAGATATTTACTAATATTCTAGTAATCAAAAGTATAAAGTGAGTTGGATATAGAGAACCCACTCCAATAGACTCCCACTTTCACTAGACCCAACTGCTAAATTTTTTTAACTTTCTATCTCACACATGAAATTAATTTTTCTACTAAGGCATGCCTTTAGTAAATGGTGTTTCCACATCTTCCTCCATGGCTACATTGTTAACATTAACTTCACTCCATTGAGTAAAATCTCTCAAGAGGTGATACTTATAAAGTATATGCTTCGTCTATTGATGTGACCTGGGATCTTTGGACATAACCATTATTGTAGTATTATCATAATAATAAGTAATAATATATTTAATGATAGGTACAATTCAAGTATTATTTACAATTTTCTATACCCACACAACTTGTTTAGATATATCAAATTTCACACTATACAAGGACCTTATTATAAAATCTATGACCATGGGATTATTAGAACTCTTCCAACTCATAGATACCCTATTATATAAAAAACAAATCTTTACTATGATTTCATATCATTATAATTTTTTTGAAAATATAATATATGTATCCCATTACAATTAGCTCATTATCTCCTCAAAAAATCAGGAACATATCCTTTTTACACATAAAGTGCTTCAAGATAGTCTTTATAGTCAACCAATATGGATCTCCTGGGTCTTCTTGTTATTCTCTTACTATTAATAAGGTGTATATATCATAAATACTAGTCTATGGTATTATATACATGATGGTCCCATTCACTAAATTGTAAGGTATTATACTCATTCTTTCTCTATCTTATTAGGTCTGAGAAGACATCTTTTTAGAGACATGTAAACCATGTGGAACTAGAAACAATCATCTATGGAATTGTTGTATGTTGTATATTCTTAATTATTTCTCAATACATATACCTTGACTTAGTTCAAGAATCCTATTATATCTATCTAGATGGACCTAGATCCCTATAATGTAGGCCGATTCACCTAAGTCTTTCATGGAGAATCTTTTATTCAACTATGTCTTAACTTACTGTAAGGTTGGTATCTAAATTCCCATTAGTAATATATCATCAAAATATATCTCTAAGAAAATAATAACACTCCCACTAAACCTTGTGTAGAAAAATGCCTCACATTCAATCTAAAAAAACTAAAATATCTCATGGCTTCATAAAAACAAATATTCCATGACCTTGATACTGATTTGACCCATAAATGGATCTCAGAAACTTACATGACTTATTAATATCATTTACCATCACAAAATCTTATGGTTGTTTCATTTAGATAGCTTTCTTAATATTTTCATTAAATAAGGCCATTTTAACTTTAATTTTTCAAATTTATTAATCATTCTAAGCTTCTATGGTGAGAAAATTCATATAGATTTTTTTTTCAAAATGACTAGTAATAAAGTTTCATTATAGTCTATTCCATGATAATTTTTTAAACATTTAGCAACAAATCATTCCTTATATGTACTAAATTTTCTATCCATTTCTAGTTTCTTCTTAAATACCCATTAAAACCCAATAGTCTTTACAAAAACTAGAGGATCTATCAAAACCCAAAGTTGATTTTGGTACATGGAATCCATTTTATAATTCTTTACTTATTTCTATATTACAACTTACGAGTTGTTTATTAATTTATTATTAGATATAGGTTCATTATTCTCAAATAATAATGTGTTACATTAATCAGTAAAAAACCATATATCTCTTTTTCTCTAACCACTCTCGCACTCATAAACAATACTTATGTCTCTATAAAAATTTATTCACCTTAGACTTTTTGAATTTATTTTTGTGAAAAATCTTGTCTATCTTAAGCCTCAATTTCATCAATGTTTATCTTTCTACCAATATCTACTTTGTATATGTGTTCCCTTTCTAGAAACATGACTTACCTCATTAAGATAACTTTTCTATTTGAGGGATCAAATTGATAGCGTCCTCTATTTTATTTAGTATACACTAAAAGGGTTCAATTTTTTTCATGAGATACATGTTTGTTTCTAGTATTACCCTTAACAAATATTTTGAATCCCCATACATGTATATGTGATAGAAAAATATTCTTACAATAATGTAACTCATATAAGGTTCCACCTACTACTTTGTTTGGAACTCAATTTAATTTATATGTTATTGAACATAATGTTTTTCTTAAAAAGGACAATGGAGGATTTATATAACTCATAATTGAACTCACCATATCTAAAAATGTGCAGTTTATTCTTTAATTAACACCATTCCACCATTGTGTATAAGGAGGAGTGAGTTAATATAGTATCCCAAACACTTTTATATAATTGAGGGAATATTTTTTAAGATAGTACCCACCTCTATATGTGTGGTAATTATTTATCTTACTATAAAGATGATTCTTTACTTCACTCTTGTATTCCTATTATTTCTCAAAGGAATTAGACTTATACCTTATCAATTATATATATCCATTTCTACTGAGATCATTAGTAAAAGTAATGAAGTTTGATTATACACCTCAATATTATTATATTAAAGGTCCAAAAACATCATTACGAACAACTTATAAAATGTTTTTAGCTCTCTAACCCTTTTGGTTGAATGGATCCTTAATTATTTTCCTTGTAAACATGCATGACATATATCTAAGGTCTGTGACTCAAAATAATATAAATACACTTCTTGATATAATTTTTTTAAATATTTCTAGTTTATATGACCAAGTCAATGATTCCATAATTGGTTCTAATACGATTTATGTGAACTTGATTTATTATCAATTTACAAGACTTTATTTTCATAATCTAGTATATAAAGACCTTTTTTTAGATTTTACCCACCATAAAATATTCTATATTTGTAAAAGTATAATTTTTTTGAACTTAGAAATAAAACCATTCATGTCTAAACTAGACACATAAATGTTGTTCGTGAAAACACTTGGCATAAAATAACAATTTTTTAAAACTAAAACCATTGTAATTAGTAATGTGAGATGGTAGTATTATATAGTTAGTGAAGTTAACTTTACTGTATTAGTAGATCAAATATCTACTTCACACTTTTTTAATTTTACAATATTAACTTGTTTCAATTATTTGGATACAAATGTGAGAACCAAATTAAGTAACTAATACTTAATTTATATAAATGAAATGATTACACTTGATAATTAATGTACCCAAATATTCCCCTTTATTCTTTACTATGACACAGTTCTCCATCTTGTGGACCTTATTAACATAAGAATATCCTGCTTTATCATGTTATTTATACAATATTTGGATCTTTTTATTATTTAAAGTGTGTTTAGAAGGTAACTTATGCTTTTAAACTGCCTTATAACTTTCCACAAACCCTCTCATTTTATCCACCAGAAGAGAATAAGGTTTTTTATTTTTTGTGTCTTTACCCCCTTTATAAATCAAAGTCAAAATATTTAGGAGTAACTTTCCTATATTTTTCATGTTGAAATTCATAGTAAAATGTGGGAATATCAAATAAATTGAGGATAGAATGAGTTTTATGATGCGTTATATGGGAAAATTGAATCCTAGAATTTCCAAATGATTCATATATCCAATCATCTTTACTACATGAGGTCTAGGTATAACTCTTCCCAAAATTCACATAAGGAGTGGATTAGAGATTTTATACCTCTCTTTTCTTTCTTTCTCTTTATAAAGATCACAGAGATAATATAACATGAAGTAATCATCTAGGTATTCATGAAACTTATAAATATCACTAGTCATGGATGATAACATGTGGCATTGGACATCAAATGCATCATCCTCGTGTTTCCAAGATACATTTTCATCCTCCTCACTTGCCTCCTCAGAGGACTTAGTAAGAATAGAATATTTCATAATGTACCACTTACTTTCTTAATGGTATAATGAATAGGTGCATATACCACTCCTAAAATTTTACATTGATGAGAAGATTATTTTTCTATAATATTGATCACACAAGTAAAGTGATTTAGTCAAGTTACTTGATATTATAAACCACAAATAAAATATTTTTTTAGTAATTTATCTTGATTACTGGTTATAAAATAATTAATAATTAAGTATCTTTGTATTTTATCAAATCCCAATAGATCTTATCATTGGATTATAAATATCCAGTCACATAAAAATTATAGTGGAAATGATCCATATTTCCCATAAAATAACCCAAATAGAGGCCCTATAAAACAAATCAAAGGTATATAGGTAGGATTTTCTTATAAACTGTATTAACTTATAGATCTTTGATATTCTGAGTAAACTCCCAATCCTATAATCTTATACATTTATTTCCTTAAAATTTGCCTCAAAGATACACCAAGTATTGTAACAGAAGTCAACCCTTGATGTGAAATTGATTAATTCACCAAATAATTTCATTTGAACTCCCTCGTTATCATGACCCAATCCACTGAGACTGCACCTGGTCTTTAATTAAACCAAGAGTGATACCCAAATCCCACCTTCAATAGGACAAGGGCTAGAGACAAGCACAGATGAGGAAAAACATAGAAATGGGGGGCCTAATATTAATATACATGAACACACATAAAAAAAATATCCATGAAAATTTTTAGAGATATAATAAAAGAATGAAAAATCTATAGTGTAAAAAATACATGCAATAACCTCTAGGAAAACCTCAAAGTGTAGTAAGGTGATAAAAAATATAAAAAGGGGTAAATATATGAATAAATAGAAATGAGATCCCAACATGAAAACTAATTGAAAAAGGAAAAATAATGAGATACCATCTCACAATGTATGATACTAACTACCAAACATGTCCATTACCTCCAAATACCATTATAATCCTCTAATATCGATTCTATTGTAGTCATCGTCAATCTTTCTGTCATCTTCATAAGACATGACATGTGCAGGCATAACCCATATAAGGGTGAGTATATACATAACTAGTAGGATGTCCCAAAAACCAAGATTTAAGAAATAAAAAAAGATATTCAGATAAACCCATAAGGAAAGAGGTTAAAGAAACCCAACAACAGATATGATCAAAAGAAACTAGAGTGAAGAGAGATAGGGGATATCCATATTCATAGCCAGCTAAGAAAAATGATGAGTCTTCCTATATCTATAAAGGTCCGAAATCTAATTCCATAACCATGTGCAACCTTACACGAATTATAGTGGAGGGATCATACATCACCACTGAGCTCCACAGATGAGGGAGAAATATCCTCAGTGTAGGACTCACTCCCCTTTGGAGCTCTAAGATGGGGGAGTATCAGTTCATAGATTCAGGACTTATTCCCTCTGCGGTGTTTGGGAATAAAAAATATTCCTTTATGAAGAGTATGGTAGACCCATTCCTTGGTGAAATAGGTGAGTACTGACCCCAACAACTCTCTTTGATAAACAAACTTGATCCATGCCATCATCCAAGCATTGTTGGAAGAAATGTATCACTCATAACACCTCATTTCATATCCATGAATTCAAAAAGAAACCTTCCATAATATCCTACATGAAAAATTACTCATTATAAACTACTTAAAGAACTAAAATAGAATCCCAAAGAAGTAGATACATAAGGTAGAAGCTATAGGGAAAAGTACATGATTTGTACATAGGGTCACCCGGCGTCTGACTTCGCCGGGAAACATGGTCATGTCCACATATGGACATGGATTAGCCAACCATCTGGGTCCATATAGTGTGTCCCTATGAGAACACAACATGTACATTCACCTAGGGACCTATGAGTGTCTTCTCATGGTACATGAATCATCTAGCCATCTGCCTCCCTCTAGGGACCAGATGTGTCTACTCACTTGGGTCCTGGGTGTGTGTCATCAGCACATGGCTTGGATACTTGGGTAGGATCACATGACATATGGACCCATCCAAACAACATGTGATATTTAACTCAATATGGATCCCTATCTACCATGATAACCCATGATACACAATGTCTGTTCCTCTTTGAAACATGACATGTAGTCATTTTTTTATAAGTAGTGAGGCTTCTCTTCACAAGGATGAAAAATACACCATTTCTTAAGCTTCCTCCACCATTTGACTGACCTAAAATAGTCAAATTTGAAGGATTTCATCTATGATCATTATTTTCTATCCTCTGGTGGCCATAGAATGAGATTCCAATCACCTGGGTGGTAATTGTTGTGGCTCCCATCGTCGTTTGGGGTGCCAATACACGAATCGATCACTACAACCTAGAAAACCATCTTGATCATTGCACAAAAAAACAATCCCTATGTCATTTTCACAACCATAACAAATCTAGGGGTTTAATCATAATATAATCTGGCCCCAAAATTTCAAATCATTGATCCCATGGGCCAACGAAGAAGACCAAAAAGAATAGTGGTGGGAAAATCACAATAACGAAGTAAAAAACATCATTGGAAAAAGAAATCCCAAATAATGAAAATAAATTGTGGAAACCATGGATTTGAAATACAGGCACCAAAATATAAATAATTTTCTTCAATAACACTAAATAAAATTAGGCCCAATCTAGGAATAGAAAACAACATCAAAATAAGTAGACATTAAATCAATACATAACAATTTAATCAACATATAGAAAGAAAAAAGATAATGAGGCCTATCTCAATAATGAATTGATCATTGGTGGAAAATGCATCTACAAGAGAAGTAGGTAAAAATCTATTTTTTATTTTTCATCCCATGATTCTCCTCGATAATTGTTGTCAATTAGGGTTCTTAGGTTGTCAATTCCAATGGGGATATTATCCTCCTCTATAGTCTCCCAAGGTTATGCAGATAACCTAGGAAATCTTCTATAATGGTGTTTAAATAGAGGGATATTAGGGATTATCCATTAAATAAATAAAATAAAATAATCATTTAATCTATTTAATGCACCCGCTGATACCAATCCTCAATCAAACACCCAACGCTGACCAAAATTATATCTTGCCTATGATAAAGCCCACATTCTAGAAAAAATATGGTTTCAGATTTTTTATTTGAGATTATGATCAATGGGAAACCATTTATACTAAAAATATTCATGTGTTCTTTAATATATACTAATATTTTTAATATATTAATTCTAGGGTTTTAAGACACCCAAAAAATCAATGAAAAATCCACATATATATATATATATAGAAATATTCAAAGGATAAAATAAATAAACTAGAGTCGTTGCATTCTCCCCTCCCTCAAGTCTTTTCACCTGGAAAAGCACAATCTATACAAAAATTTGGGGGTACTGAGCCCAAATATAGCTCTCACAATCCCAAGAGCTCTCCTACATAATCCCATACATCCAAATACCTTGAACAAAAGGAATTTTCTATATATACAGAATCATCCCCTATCGAACCGTGATCGCCACAAAGTACTCTAAAAAGGTGGCTCCATCCTCTATGTCCAACCTTCCCTAGTCAATGATGTGAAATAGATTGTGTATGTATGTCCTCAACTATGAATCGTGGAAGACATAATGCACTCGGCCTAACTATGGGGGAAATTACAAGAGTTAAGAAACCTCGCAAACCCTCTATAGGATTTGGAATAGCCTAATGAACCTTATTGATAAATTTATTCCCCATCCAAATCTCTAAAATCCTTTCCATGGGGAGTCTCTTAGGAAAACAAGGTCTCCATAATTGAAATCCAAAGGCTTATGATTTCATTCTATGTAAGATTTATGTTGACTATGGTATATCTTCATACGTTTTGTATCACCTAAACCTTATCTATCATTTCTAGAAACAATTATTTCCTAATAATAGATGTCTTACCAATATTAGTCCAGCAAAATAGTGACTTTTAGGTTCTCTTGTATAGGTCCATGAAAGGTTTAATGTCATTAGTAGAGTGATAGATATTATTATAAGAAAAACCAACCAATATAATGTGATCCTCTTAACTTTGGTTGAAGTCCAACAAATAGGCTGTGAACATATCCACCAAAACATGGATGATCAACTCATTCTAGCCATCTGACTGGGGGAGAAATTTTGTGATCATACACAACTAGGTCCAAAAATCCTCCTACAAAACCCTATTTTGTCGTGACATGAACCAAGCATAATTATTTGAGATGGTTTTCATGGGTACCCCATGAATCCATACGATCTCATGTATAAACAACCACCCCTAACTCTCAACCAAACTTTACTCTCTGATGGAAAGGATGTGTGTCGAATTGGTGAGTTGGTAAAAAATAATCCATATAGAATAATTTCCTATCACTATATATATAATACACATAACAAAATCTATCAATATTTCATCCCACTTCCATTATGGAATCTCAAGAGGTTGAGTTAAACCTATTGGAACCTACTGTTAATCCTTTACCTAATAACACTGGGGGCATTGAGATAAAAAATCAATATTTATACACCTTATTCCAACCCATAAGAACTAAATTTTAAGTTATTTTTACATATTTTATACAAATAGATAGAGATTAAAGCGGTAGATATGAAACTCCATCATCATCTCCTCACACAATGTGACTGGAACTATAGTTTTCCCTAAAAAAGGATAATATTCTCCCTTCCTTCAAAAAATCCATCTAGTGTATCTCTTGAGGATATTTGGAAACACAAAACTTCATAGTCGAAATCACCCATCTAATAATCTCTCATATGATACAGAAGTTTTGGAGTTACCACCATAGATTGTAGGTAAGTTTCACCCCTCTCCCCCACCAGGGTCAGTTGTAATGAGGCTAATTGCTTTGAAACCTCATCCACCAAGAAATAATAGAATTTTCTATTAAAGTTATTTTCCATCATGTTTCCCTTATATGGAGTATATAATATCTAAAATTCATAGTCCTATAAAAACTCCAACCAATGCCTTTATCTCAGGTTTATATCTCTCAGGGTGAAGATATACCTAAGACTCTGGTGGTCTGAGTAAACAATGAAACACTCACCCAGAAGATAATGCCTCCAAATATTCATTTTGAATAATACCATTGAAAAATATAAGTCATGGTTCATGTAATTATACTCATGGGTCCTCAAATATATCAACCCATAATAAATCATGGACTACTTATACATCAAAACACATTTGATCCCTGCTCTAAAGGCATCACAAAAAACCATGTACTCGATGCCCTCCTTTGGTAGTCTCAAAAAATAAGCATTGTAAAACCTCTACCAAAACTCACCAAAGGATATATAACACTAATATGTTTAGGAAAAAAATACCCATTCCACATTATGGAAGAAAAAAGAGTTTAAATCCCTGAAACATCTTCCAAAAACCTCTGATAGTACCCCACCAAACCAAGGAAACTCTATACCTATGACATGCCCTTGGGTGGTTCCCAAGTGACAACGTATCAATCTTTATCAGATTCATAGATACACTAATCTAAAAGATTACATGGATTATAAATTTAACCTCTTTAATCCAAAACTAACCCTTTCTGGTCTTACCTTAGAGCTGTTGGTCCTCGAGTAAGTATAGGACCATCCAAAAAAACTCTGGATGATCCTCCTCAGATGTAGAGTATATAAAAATATCATCGATAAGGACAACTAGGAATTGATTCAAGTATGTATGGAAAATTTTGTTCATAAGTTCCATGCACATATTAAGGAAATTAGTCTCACTTAAAGGTTTCACAAGGTACTCATAATTCCCATAGTGACATTGTAATGTTGACTTCAAAATATCATCCTCATGAACCATAAACTAATGGTATCCAGATCTAAGATCAATATTTGAAACCCAACATGAACCTTTAATATAGTTTATGATTTATTCAATACTTTACAAGGGATACTTTTTCATAATTTTTTCCAAGTTTAGGACATGGTAATAAAAAGAAAATTCTTAATATCTTGCCTGGAATGTTCATGAGCAACATTAGAGCCACCCAGGGGGGTACACTGGGTCCAATAAAACCTTTCTACCAAGGTTATATAAATTAAATCCTCAACTCTTGGATCTCTGGTGATGCTTAAATTTACCCTACTAGTATAATCGGTCATTTAAGTACAAGTAGGGATCAAATATAGAGGGAGTTAATAAGAAAACTAGAGACACATAAATTCTATGGAGGATTGCCTACGAAGTAGCCAACTTTTTTGTTGATTTCAATAGTGAAACTAAAATTATAAAGCACCTAATATAATGGTTTGTATTTATTAATGAAAAACCTAATTTTTTGAATGGAAACAATTAATTAATATGAGTCTATCCTAGTTTTTCACTAGGTTTATATTGGATGTATTTTTTTTCTTAGGATGTTTTGGATCACTAATTCATGATGTATCCACAAAACGAGATAATTATATAAATTATTTCACCAATTTAATCCATAAAAAATTCAAAATACAATCAAAAAATAACTTAGATGATCACTTAAATGATCACTCTAATTAATTGGATCATAATAGCACTCAAGATGTGTCCTTATTAAAGTTAGCAAAGACAAAGAAGAAAATAACGCATAGAATGAAAATAATGAAAATAATGAAATAATTAAAATATTAAATAACATGAAATATCATTCAATACATACCCTTGATACTCCCTTGGATAAAACCATAAGAGTTTTATCCCTCCACTGATTCTATTCTATTAATGGAAGTGGGAAGTGGACTCATTGGGGATGAAATTAAGAAGAAAATCATTAAAATAATGATCACTGCACCATTGTGTGAAGAATTACTGAAAAGATTATTTGAATAGATTTACTACCTAAGGAGATGGTATAAAAGTGATATTAAGAATAATATAAAAGGATAATAATAAGAACCTTTATTAATAAAAAAAATTATTTGAACAACTTACATAAAAGAAACTGAAGAAGAAATTACAAAAAGATAGTGTAAGATTACAATTGAAAGAAAAACATACATTCTAAAAACCCTTCACCACCACCACATTAAATAGTTAAATTATTATCCTAGGATACAGAACCCATCAATAATTTCCTTCCACATTAATTAGGATAGTAAAATGTGGGTGATAAATCAACAGATATTTGACTTTTCAATGTTTACTATAAAAATAGGACCAAATTCATCCCTCTTTTTTACGTATGAATTCAATATTGAATATTGATAAATAGGATTAAGTCGTATAAGATAAATATATTTTTCCAGTTTTTTATAATAGATTTCAAAATTTCATACCAATTGGATCATTTATTCTAATGTTATGGTTGAAATGGTGATATAATTTTATGGGCCTTAAAATTTGGCCAACAAATTAAATGTCAACATCAACTCCTTAGATATCCTCAAAAACTTCAAAATTATTTTTGGACATGGTTGAATGAAATTATTCCCATAATTTTATCTTTATATAGTTAAAATTTTAGCATAATTGATATTGAATTTTTGGCTCCACTTTTATTTGATGGGTATAAGGCACATTTTGCTTTGTCTTCAAATTTCTGTGTTCATTGCCAAAAATATCCAAATTCCATTATGATTCATACATTTGTCCAAAAAGACAAAATTTTCCAATGAAATTGATCAATAACATAAAAAATATTAAAATCAAATAATTAATATATTTTTTCCATAAATATATGATTCATTGACCCAAATTTCCACTTTTGACATGAATTGCACTTATGATGACAAATTAAGTTTAATTTATATAATTCACTAAAATTGATTTCTATGTACTTTTAAACACATGAATATTAAAATATAATCAATTAATTTTAGACTCTTAGTGGCTAATCACACCCCCCAACTTGAGTTTTTCTAGTCTTGAGAAAAAAGTATCTCAAAAATCTGAAATTGAATTCCATTTCCCAAAAAAAATTTAACAAAAAATTATCATCAAAAAGAATAATTCCAAAAAATCATGAATCATATCAAAATAATTTGAAACAATTTATTTTCAAAATAATAACCCAAGCCCAAGAACATTCCATTGTTCAAATTCAACATCACATTTCATCCAATTTCAATTAATCATGATGATGTGTTGTGCGTCGTAAAAGACATGGGTTCCATTTTATTGTTCAAGGGGAAATGGGAGATTTGGGTGGTAATCACATTAGACCTTAATATGATTAACCAATTTTATTTTATTTTTCTTTTTTTCTATTTTTTTTATTATTAATTTTTTAAACATAATAGAGATGAAAAAACTAACTATGGTCAAGAAAACTATGGAGTCACAATCCACAAGTGTCGGACGCCACACATTTTTTCAATTCCATACTCTAAAATAGATATTTAATTCCAAAATCTGGGAAAGACAACTATGGAGTCATGATCCCCAAGTTCCATAATCCACACATTTGGACAAAACATTTCTCTATGCGGTCATTATTTTAATTTTTTGGGATACTCAAATTAAACTAAAAGTGACCCCAAACCACATGATATGATGAAAGGGACCCATGAACCCAAACATATACCAAAAATCAAATATACATGACTTATGGAATTTGGATTAATAGAATGAAAATTTAAACATTGAAAAATAACCTCAAACAAACTCACTTCCAAAGAACTATTCTCATGAACATAATCATGCATTAAAATCATAATCAAGACATTCAAAATCATTTGATGTTAAGATTTCATGTTTCAAAATTTACCTTAATGTTGAATGAATAATGAATTAAAATTCTCCATGAAATCCCTTTTTTTTACTCTTATATTTTCACTCCCCCCAATGTAGAATGACATTGCACTAAATGTTGAAAGGGAAGAGAAGAGAGAGTTCCAAATTCAGAATAAAGAGGGAGATAATGTCATTTGAAATGAATTAATGGAACAAAATCACCTGGTTTAATGTTGAAAACCCATCAATAAGTAATTGATCACATTAGATTCATGTCACAAGTAGACTACTCAAGGAAGATTGATGTAACGTCCTGGTTCTGAAAGCTACCTAGTGACGCCATAACCCGGTTAGTCACATGGCCTCAAGCACATTTCCCTGAATGCCAGAGGCTGCCAACTAGCAGTGAGGTCCTTGGGTGTGATAGTGGGGAAAATATGCCCTCATTGGTAGAGTAACACAACAGAATTAAAACCAATGGAAATAGAGGAAGCAGTGATAATAATAACATTCAATAGTAAACATTGGATGACTAATAAAGAAACAACTGGAGCATATATAAAAATTATGCATGATACATATGTCTAGTAAAGCATCCAAACAAACCAAAATGTTGGAATACAACAGTACTAAACCAAAGTACAAAAGAAAATATATAAACAACTCCTCAGGACCACAAGCCTCAGCTTGGTCACATGCTCTCCAACTCCAAAGCAGTCAAGTACCTGAAGTAGAAGGGCATTTTCCCTTATCTATACCTGCAGGAATATAATCTGTTTGTGCCCAAAAACATGACCCAAATAGGGTGCGAGACTAAATCCTAGTAGGAAACCACCAAAAGATCTATTCCTAATAGTCAGTGAGTATATAGTAGGTAATAAGTAAAAGGAAGCAGTATACAAGGAAGTACTCAACAGTAACAATCCACAGTTTCATGCATTCAATTCAGATATCAATTAAGCAGCTAATCAAAGCAGGTAACCCTATGGGAATTACTCACAACCTAACCCCTATGGTTCATCCAAACAAGTACAAGAAAGCATCTAAACACAAATGGTAACCCTCTGGGAAGTACTCAGAGCCTAACACCTCTAGTTCAACCAAATAAGTACAAGAAACCCTCTGGGAAGTACACACAGTTTAACCCCTCTAGTTCAGCTTAAGCCTAGAATCTATAAGGAAGAACTCACAATAAATTCCTCTTATAGTATTGTATCGGTAACTAAAGGTGCTCTGGGAAAGCACGTACGTCACATTCCCCATGTGGCCTGTATTGAGGAACTACATAAACTCTGAGGAAGCACTTACACCAATTCCCCCTATAGTCTCACATCATAACAGTAAAACCGACACTCTGGAGAAGCCCTTATGTCTATTCTCCTTATGGTCAACTACACTAGGTTCTCATGGACCCGTGTAAGTGAAAAAGTATAGAAAAGCATATCAACCAAAGTAAACCTCAAGAACTACTTGGATAACAGTCTAATGCATAACAGCATGTCAGAAATACAAACACTCCATCCTAAAACACTTGGCATGGGAAACAAGCAAGGCAACCAATATGCTAAATAAGACCAAATGGTCATAAACAAAACATGCATTGTAAAAAACTTCCAAATCATAGAAATTAACCCTATTCACATTCAAATAACCTTTACTCAAGCATACAAGCATATCAGGAAATTAATAGGGCTAAAATAGTAAACACACAATATCCTGTTCAAGGGTATTGGACAAATTTGCACATATAACTCAAAGAATTTCAATGGTAAGGCACGAACCACCGACATTGGTGTTTTATGAATGATATATGTGAACCTCAAGCCTTGAATTTCCCAAGAACACCGTAGATCTACAAAAACTTCTAAAACTTCCAATGGAGGATAACTATTGAAAGATGAAGAATCAGGAAATGAAGATCTAGAAGAAGGAAGAGATTACCGAGGCAATCCCAACGCAATCGATAATGGTTGAATCAGAGATCGAATGCTTGCTTGAGGGATCAGGAAAATATCACAGCCATACGGATGCTCTCGAATGAACTAGGTAGATAAGGAGACGGTTTTTTCAATCAGATGTGACCCCGTTATGTTTAATGAAAAAAAAAATAATGTACACGCCATGTAATTTCCTTTACCGAGCCCCTCTTTAGGCAACCTCCAGGTCACCACACATGGACATGTGCAAGGCCGCTATACATCTTGCACACAGCTACCCGTGGTAACCGAGTACACAACGTGTATTATAAAGTACATGGCGTGCACTTCAAAAATTTCAAGATATTCCTCTTTTTCTCAAAAACACTAGAAAAATAAAAAAATACATGAAAAGAAGATCTGGGTTCTTATAAACTTCCCCCCTTAAAGAAATTCGTCCCAGCATTTCCCTAGCAAGGAAACATAGAAGAAGAATTCCCAAACAGCTCTGGCCACTATGATCATACATCAGCATCCCTCTCCCATGTCTCGTCCTATACTCGCTCATGATACCATAGAACTCATACCAGAGAAATAGACTAACCACAGAGAACCTTAATACTTCAATCAAAAATCCGAATAGGATGCTCCTCGAATGATTCATCCACCTCTAGATCAACTTCATTGGGTTGAAAAACATGAGACGGGTCTAGGAAGTAATGTCGAAACTGAGAAAAATGGAAAAATTCATGCATGGCCCGGTACCTCTGAAGTAACTACAGCCGATAGGCAACCGGCCCAACTCTCTCCAACACCTCAAACGGCCCGCCGTACCTCGGCGAAAGCTTACACTGCCTCTTAATCCTCTTGTGTCCCAACCTCAGTGTGACACGTAGTAAAAAATGATCCCCAACCTCGAACTCTAGAGGTTATCTCTGCTGATCAACATACGACTTATGTTGTGACTATGCTGTATCCATCCTCTTCCGAATCAACTCTATTTTCTTTGTGGTATCCTAGACAAGATGAGGTCCCAACATAGCTGCCTCTCCTACCTCCATCCAACATAAGGGTAATCGGCATGGCCTACCATACAAAGCCTCATAATATGCCATCTAAATAGTTGATTGAAAAAAATTGTTGTAGTAAAACTCCACAAGAGGTATGTACTTCTCCCAAGAACCTCCAAAATCCAAGATTCATGCTCGAAGCATGTCCTCATGAACCTGAATCATACACTAGGACTGGCCACCTGTCTGGGGGTGGTAAGTTGTACTCAAAAGTAAATCTGTACCCAAAGCCTTCTGAAGACCCTACCAAACCTGAGAAGTAAAACGTGTGTCCCTGTCTGAAATAATGGAGTGTAGAACCCCATGTAGATGTACAATCTCACAGATGTACAACCTTACTAGCTCATCAACACTGAAGGTATCCTTAATCCGCAAGAAGTGGGAAACCTTCACGAGTCTATAAAAAAAACCCATACTACATCATTCCCTCAAGGTGACCTCATCAACCCTGTCACAAAATCCATCACAACATCATTCCACTTCCACTTGGGAATGGGTAACTGCTGCAAAAGCCCTACTGGTCACTGGTGCTCTGCCTTCACTTGCTGACAGGTGGAACACCTAATGAAAAAACCAGAAACATCTCTCTTTATACATGGCCACCAATAATGATGGTGTAGATCACGATAATCTTGGTGACACTAGGATGAACTACACAAATTGATAAATGAAAGTTCCGCATCAACTTCTTTTGTATGTCTAATGGCACCCAAACACACCCATGAAAACACAAGATATCATCCTCACCTATGGTCCATCCATGAATAGGGTCCTCTCTTGACACACTCTCCCACGGGACTAGGCTTTCTGAATCTGATAGCTACCTCATTCGCACTCGATCAAGAAGAGTAAAGGAAACAAATATATAAGAAATAAAACTCTGCCACTGTCTTCTGTGCACCTCTAAATGAATCTCTGAGAACAGTGCCATAAGCTTCCACTCACTGCTGGCCTCCTGAACTTCCTGTATCTAAGTCCTCCAGCTCAATGCATCAGCCACTGCGTTACCTTTCCCAAGTGTATAGGCAAGCTCAAATTCAAAGTACTGAAGGTACTCTACCCACCTTTGTTGTCTCAAATTGAGTTCACGATGAGGGAATATGTACTTGAGACTTTTTTGGTTGGTGAAAATCAAAAAATTCTCTCGCATAAGATAATTTATTCAATAGAGTAAAGCATGAACAAAAATAGACAACTCGAGATCATGTGTTAGATAGTTCCTCTCATGTGGCCTCAACTTCCAAGACCCATATGTAATGACTCCTTCTCCCTGAATAAGTACTTATATCATCCTGATACCTGATGCATCACAACTCCAGAATCCCTCAAATTTTACTCCTTGATCAGCACATGTTTGACTATTGAAGTGATGGAAGTCATCCTAAATATGTTCACCTTAGATCAAATTTCATGCCTGAGACCATCCTCAAACTTCCTCACCAAAAATAACTCATCACCTCCTGGAATTGGCATGAAGTGTTGTAGCTCTGTAAACCGAGAAGAATACTCCATAACAGAAATAGTACCTTGCTCCAGACTCATGAACTCTTGGACTCGATCATACCTCAAATTATTTGGATATATTTAGTCATAGAAGACACACTATAACTCATCCCAATCCATGACCTAGTAGCGTCTCGCCTGTGAGATCACATCCCACCATCTCTTGGCTGAATCTTGAAGCATGTACCTAGCAAGCTTTACCCTCCTCTCTGGAGGCGTCTCCAGATGATCGAAGATAGACAACATGGATTCTAACCATGACTCTACAAACTGAGGTCCTCCTTCCCTTATGTAGGTGGGAGGATGTTGCTACTAGAAAATACACGTCAACTCTGCCATAGATGGGGCAGGATGTGGTACTCCATTGAAGGTATGCATAAACCTCATAAAGCCTTCTCAGAACTGTGCGTCAGCACCTGTGTCTAGAATGATGACTGGTAACCAAACTGGCACAATTAGAGGATATTCTGGTAGTCCCTAATCAGCCATGTCTGGTGTTTGATCACCGCCTTGTAACTGGCATACAACCAGAGGATGTCTCAGTGGAATGACTCTGCAAGGTCAAGAGCACACCTTAGATCAAGATTATCAAGGAATGAAACTATAAGAGTAAGGAGGGAACAAGAGAAAGAAAGAATTCATGTTTTTCAAAACATGGATACACCGAGTGTATAATGACTACATTTTAAGTTCCCTGAAGCCTTTCACATGGGCGTGCACTCCTGCCAAAACTGGTCGTGTAACATCCCATACACATGGCATGTTGTTCTAACACACGACATGTACTTGAATTCTATTCCCCTACCTAGGTTCTCCTACATGGGTTACCCACATAGTTATCCCGAGACAATACTACATGGACTGTTCATTCTAGACACGGTGTGTACTAGACAAGCTTCACTAACCCGTGTTGTTACCGACATGGCCTTATATATAGCTCACACTACACGGTGTGTTCCAGATGGACACATCGTATACTAAGAAGATTTTTCTGACCTGTTTTGTTCGTTACATAGCTTGGTACTCATGTTACATTACACGTCATGTTCCAGACAAACACAGTGTGTATAAGAAGAGACTCAACTGACCCGTGTTGTTAGTGACATGTCTGGTTACACGGATTTACAACACAGCATGTACATCCGGTATAGGGCATGCCCTACCAATGATTCCTTACCCCGTGTCCCCACCCACACATTCTGAGACATGGATAGAGACTACATTTCATGTACATATGGTACAAGGCATGTACTTAAGAAAAATAGTTTCTTCCCAAATAGAAGAACACATGGAATGAATTCAACATTACACGCCATGTATTCTGGGTTTTTTCAGACAGTAAGCCTCAAAAACTATTATGGAACCCATAAAAACACTGAAATGAACATTAAAGTTCCAAATTATGATCTTTGTGGGACCATAATCCCCATGAATCAAAGATTGGAATCTTATATATGTCATATAAAAGGAAAAAAAGTCAATGATCTACCAAATTCCGATTCATGAGGGCCAATAACACCTCAAGAACCAAAGTTTTGTGTTCATTCAATCAAGACCTATCAAAAAGAAATACCCTATCAAAAGTAGGTATTATATCAAGGCATCTATCAGAACATCATGCATATCTATCAAAACATCTATCACAACAACATGCAATCGCTAATACACCCTATATGGCATGGCAACAATGCATGACATGTGATTTCTAGAAAGTGCTTATATGATACTTGAGATGGAATACCCTCATCACATTGGGTTTCAATAGAAATAGAACCTCAATCACATCAATGATAAAAACACAAATCATGTGAATCACTCAATGGTGAAATCAAATCAACTGTAAAATTGAAAAACTAGAAAAATTGCAATAAACGAGGTATATTTGATTTTCCTTATACAAGGGTTAGCTACTTCTGGGAACAGCTTATTACCAAGTACCTATTCTGCCCTATCCCAGGCTATAGGCTCTAAATAGTAAATCAAGAAGAAAAGAATCCCCTGATACCTATTTGTAATGTCCCGGTTTTAGAAGCCACCCAGAGGTTCTTCGTACCCGATTGGTCACATGGACTCAAGCACATTTCCCCGAACTCCAGAGGCTGACGACTAGCAGTGGGGGCCTTGGGTGTGATAATGGGGAAACTATGCCCTCATTGACAGAGTAACACAACATAATTAAAACAAATATCAATAGCAGAAGGAGTGATAATAATATCATTCAACAGTAAATAACATAAGACAGATAAAGAAACAACTGGAGAACAAATATAAATGATGCATGATACATATTTCTAGGAAAGCGGCCAAAAAATCACAATTTTGGAATACAATAGTACTAAACCAAAGTACAAAAGAAAATAGATAAACAACTCCTCAGCATCGCAAGCCTCATATTGGTCCCATGCTCTCCAGCTCCAAATCAGTCAAGTACCTGAAGTAGAAGGGCATTTTCCCTTATCTGTACATGCAGCAATATAATCTTTTTAGGCCCAAAAACAAGACCCAAATAGGGAGTGAGACTAAATCCTAGTAGGAAACCACCAAAAGATTTTTTACTAATAGTTTGTGAGTATATAGCAGGTAATAAGTAAAAGGAATCAGTAAACAAGGAAGTACACAACAGTAACAATCCACAGTTTCGAGCATTCAATTCAGATATCAAGTAAGAATCTAATCAAAGCAGGTAACCCTCTGGGAAGTACTCACATCCTAACCCCTCTGTTTCATACAAAAAAGTACAGGAAAGCATATAAACACAAAACTTAACCCTCTGGTAAGTACTCACAGCCTAACCCCTCTCGTTCAACCAAACAAGTACAAGAAATCATCTGGGAAGTACACATAGTTTAACCCCTCTGGTTCAGCTTAAGCATAGACTCTCTGAGGAATCACTCACTATCAATTCCTCTTATAGTCTCATATCGGTAACTAAGGAACTCTCGGGAAGCACTTACATCGCATTTCCCCTATGTCCCACAATGAGGAACTACATACACTCTGAGGAAGCACTTATGTCAATTCCCCATATGGTCTCACATCATAATAGTAAAACAGACACTATGGAGAAGCCCTTACGTCTATTCTCTCTATGGTCTACTACACCAGGTTATCACGGCCCTTTGTAAGTCAACAAGTACAATAAAGTGTATCGAACAAAGTAAACCTCAAGAACTACTTGGCTAATAGTCTACAACATAACAACATGTCAGAAATACAAACACTCCATCCTACAACACCAGGCATGGGAAACAGGCAAGGCAACCTAACAGGCTAAACCGGACCAAACGGTCATAAACAAAAAATGCATGGGAAAACACTTCCAAATCATAGTATTTAACCCTATTCGCATTCAAATAACCTCTACTAAAGCATAAAATCAAAGAAGGAAATTAATAGGGCAAAAATAATTAACACGCAATACCCCATTCAAGGGTACTGGAAAAATTTTCACATATAACTCAAATACTTTCAATGGTAAGGCACAAACCACCTACCTCAGTGTTGTATGAATGATATACGTGAACCTCAAGCCTTGAATCACCCAAGAACACTGTAGATATACAAAAATGTCAAAAAATTTCAATGTAGGATAACTCTTGAAAGAAGAAGAATCAGGAAATGAAACTCTAGAAGAAGGAATATATTACCAAGTAGATCCCAACGCAATCGACGATGGTAAAATCAGAGATCAGATTCTTTCTTGGGGGATCGGGAAAAGATAGTAGCTGTAAGGATGATCTCAGATGAACTAGGTCGAGAAGGAGACAGTTCCGTCTGTCAGACATGACCCTGGTATGTTTAATGAAAAAAAAGAAAGTACATGATGTGTACTTTCCCTTACCAAGCCCTGCTTTAGGTGGCCTCCAGGTTACCACACACAGTCATGTGCAAGGCCCTAAACAACCAGCACATGGCTAATCGCATTAACTAAGTACACGGTGTGTACTTATAAAGTACACAGTCTGTACTTCAAAAATTTCCTGAAATTCCTCTTTTCCTCAAAAACACCAGAAAAAGAAAAACATAACTGAAAAGAAGATCTGGGTTCTTACAATTGAAAGTAGGATTTAAACTCTATAAGGCATGATTTTCATTTGAAAATATTGAACAACTTCAACTATTAAATCTCAGACACAAAAACATTATATCACATTAAAAACTCCATGTTGGTAACCTAAAAAACACACAAAATTAAAATAAAAAATAAATAAAACCATTGTAGAAGATGGGTTGCCTATAGAGAAGTTCATAGTTTAAAGTCATTATCTCAAATTGGACCCCACCCCAACTTATCCAATACCAAATTTCAACATCTCAATGATTATATCTCTCACCACATCCATTAGATCATGATTGAGTCACTATTTGGATTGGTGGAAAGGTTTATAAATTGATTTAAGAAAAATCATATCTGTCCCAGTGAATGGTCTAATCTCATTAATATAAAAAATGGTCCATCCAATCCCTTTTTTAATATTTATTAATATGTTAAGGAGAATTTTATTATCATTATATTAGAGAGAGGATGGAATAAAAATTTAATGTTTTTATCCCCTATGGAGGAATACTTGGGAGAGGGAGGATAGACCATTAATTTGAGATCAAGATGGATACCAGTTTCATACATAAGATGAGATGTTAGATTTTACACAGTTTCAGTTTAAAAATATGTTAGCAGAATAGGTTCCTTTAGAACAGATGTTTCAACCATAAAATTGGCCATATGATTATCATAAATTAGTATGGACTCAAATTTTTTGGTTTATCAAAATGGTTAAGTGATCAGTGATCTTAAAAAATCACTCTTTGATCCATCTAAAAAAGAATCAAGCAATGGATACAAGTTTCCCTAATGTAAAGAAAAAAATACTCTTGACATAGATATCCATCATCAATTCCTTGATCATTTTCATGTTCAATTTAAATAGTACTTATCAAATACAAATCATAAACTTTCTCTTCATCACTAACATGGGATATTAGGTTATATATGTTGAGATCAAGTCTCATGTTTCCACATTTTATTATCATATTCTCATTCCTAACTTTGATGACTCCATTGATTATTTCTAAGAAGGGATGACCTTGGTTGATGGGGGTCTCCTCCCTAGGAGCTATGCATGGGTTATTGTCAAGGATAATAATGTCATCCAAGTAAATGAAAATTTTAAAATTAACTAAAAAATACTTCAAGATGCCCTTTGGAATAAAAAAACTATGATCAATGAGTTAGAGAGTGATAGGAGTGGGTTAGAGATCATTGATGCCTAACGGAAAATACAACATATATGGAATGAGGTTCACACTATATCCTAGATCACATAAGGCCTTGATAAAAAAAATCTCCAAGTTCAACATTGATTTAAGTATAACCTAGGTCTCTTAAATTTTTTGTAATGGTTACTTGGATGGTGTTACTCACATTAGCTATAAAAAGGACTTGGTTTTTGTATTAAAACTTCATTTTGAATGTACACATTTCCTTTAAGTACATAGAGTATGAAAGTTTGTTTTTTTTAAATTAATAAGGGGTATTTTAAACTTATCATTTGAGAATATTTCACTAAATTTTTCATTCAGTTCAGGTTTTTATTTTCCAGTCATGAATTGGGGGAATAGAGAATGTTGAAGGATTGTTTTGGGAGGTGGTGGTTCCTAAAAATTATCAGCAGGATTTTCAGATTCAATGAGTTTTTCACCATCATTTTCATGAGAGTTTAAATCATTGGATTTTTTATGAATGTTTGGTTTATGTTTTTTATTTTTTTCCCAATCATTAAAATAGTCACTGCATTAAGTTATTCATGAGAGGTTTTTTTGTAATAATATTATCACCCTCAAGGTTGGGGGAGGAACAATTTTAGGATGCAAGGGTAACTTTTTTTTTTTATTGTTTTAGTTCATTTTTTAGTGACGATAATTTGAAGTTCCTTTTTTCCATTTGCTTACAAAATTGATCAATGATTGGGTTTGGGACAAATTGGGAAGGAGATTGTGATGGTTGGTTTACCCCAAGAGGATACTTTTTTTATTGAATGTTGATTAGGTTTCTAGAATGGTTTTTTTAATTGGAATGGTTAATGTTGGTATTGGATTGGGTGTGATTGAAATTGGTTTTGTGTTTCAAAATTTTTTTGATGGTAGGGGTTGATACATTATTTTTGTGTTGGTTATGGATTTTCATTCCAATGGAAGCATGGATGGTCATTGTACCCTGGATTGAATGTGTTTTGGTACTTTGGATTTTGAATGTTAAATTCATTAACCTATGTTGGTGGTCCTCTTAAAATAACCACTTTAATAGAAGGAATGGTTTGGCAGTTTATAGTCTTATTGTCATTTTTTTCAAAAATTGGTTAAAAAGGATCAATAGTTTTGGTTTCATGGACTTTCCTAAGATCGATCTATTTGACCTTCCTAGTGAGTGTAGTAATTATTTCACCAAGATTTTTTTCTCTCTAATATTCTGCATTCCTATAGACTTTTTGTATTCACATAGTAATGTGTTGTTCTCTATGTTTGGTTTTTGTTCAGAAATATTTCCCAAATACTTGTAAACATCATTTGGGGATTTGTTTTTGAATTTTCCATTACAAATCATGTTGATCAAATATTTTTTACATAGCCCTAAACCATCATAGAAAATTCTCACTTGTTCTGTGATTGAGAAACCCTGGTGTGGTTCCATGTTAAATATAATTTTCTCCCTCTTTTTCCAAAAAATGGATTCTTTTTTTAATTAAAATTGTTTTGTGATGGGGGATTATTTTTTAGAATTATATTTGAAGTTGGTCCCAATAGTGAATGGATGATGGTCTAACATTATTTAACCAATTATTTTCTTAATCCTTTATAGAAAAATGGAAGTGTCTCATTTTATTTGATTCAATTTGAGTTGGTGGGCACCTGATTTCAAAAATGTCATTAATTTATTTAACATGAAGGTAAGGTATCTCAGACTTGATTCCATGAAAGGTTATAAGGTGGTTCAAAACAATGGTTTTGAAGACATATTGGGTATATCCTATGGTATCATGCATAATTCATGAGGGTGAATTCGTCTAGTATGGTATGAGGTAGACATTCATGGTCTAGTCTAGAATAATTACCATGTTTTGGGCCTGATCATTTTTGTTTTCATTTAGTTTCCCTCCCTAATTTCTAATTTGGTCTTGTGTAAGATTGTACATTTCATTTAACTCAATTTTAGAATCCAAACTCTTTGAAATATTAGGATCTATTTGAAGTATACCCCTAAATTCACTAGACTCCTCACCCGTTAAGTATTCCAACCTAACTAGACCGTTTGAGTAGTCATGAGTGTAGGTGGACACACACGAACTTCCCCCTGATTGATCTCTTCAATAATCCTTGGGAGGGATGTAAATTTATCCATTAATCATTCATCATCCCATTGATTATACATTTCACCATATGTGGGGAAATCATTCATATATTGATCAAATAAATTCCCTATGTTTGGTTCATACAAATATTGGTTTCTCATTATATTCCAACATTGATTTATGATGGGGTAATTTTGATGATACTCTATTGTAGTAGGTGAAAATGAGTATTTGATATTCTTTGGACACATGGAAACAGAAATTGGAAAATAGAAGATAAATGGTGGTGATAAAAGAGAAATGGGGGATAATAGAATGAGTTTATAAGATGACTTACTTGGTTCCTTGACATTGTTAAAAAAATTGGTGATGCCCAAATTTATCCTACTGGTATAAGAAGTCATTGAAGTACAAGTAGGGATCAAATCCCTAGAGACTGAAGAATAAACCTAGATACACATAAATTCTATGGGGGATTGGCTATGAAGTGGTCAAATTTGCTTTGATTTCAATTGTGAAACTAAAATACTAAAGTACCTAAGATAATGGTTTGTATTTAATAATCAAAAACCTAATTTTTTGAATGGAAACAATTAATTAATATTATTGGATCATGGGTTATATCTAGGGTTAGATTGGATGTATTTTTTTTATTAGAAAGTTTTGAATAACTGATTCAAGATGTATCCACTAAATGAGATAATTCCACAACATAATTAAAAAATTTAATCCTCGCACAATTATAAGGTTAATCACCAATTCACTTAGAGGATCACTTAAATGAGCACTCTAATGATTTTTATTGTACTATAACTTACAATGTGTCATCTTTAAAGTTGGTGAATATGAAGTATAAAATAACTCATAGAATGGAAATTGTAAAATAAAGAACTGATTAAAATATTAAATAACATGAAATTACATCCAATCCACGCCCATGTTACTCTGTTGGATCAATCCATAATAGGATTATCCCTCAATTGATCCTATTTTATAAATGGAAGCATGAAGTATACCTAAGGGGTGGAATTGAAGGGAAAAACATTAAAAAATGATCACCCCACCATTGTATGAAGAATTTAAACCATTATTATTTGAATAGATTAACTACTTAAGAAAATGGTATCAACTTGATATTAAGAATAATAGAAAATTTGAATAATAATAACTTTTATTAAGAAACAAAATTTATTCAGACAACTTACATGAAAGAAACTGAAAAATCAATTACAAAAAGACAGTGTAACATTACAATTGAAAGGAAAACATGCATTACCAAATCCATTAACAACCCCACATTAAATAGTAAAATTATAAGCCTCATGTTGATACCCCATAAATCAATTTCTTCCCCATTAATTATGATAGTAAAAGTTTGGTGAGAAATCAAAGTATATTTGAATTTTCAATGTTACCTAAAAAATAGGACAAGATTCGTCCCCATTTTTGACGTCTGAATTTGACATTGAATGTGGCTGAATATGATGGGTTTATATAATAAAAATATATTATTCCTAGTTTCCTCTAACATCTTTAAAAATTTCATTCAAATTTTATCAGCCATTTGAAATTTATTCTTAAAATAGTGGGATGTTTTTTTTGGCCTTCAAACCTAGACTACAAATTAAATGTAACCTTAGGCACCCTGGATATAATTTAAAAATTCCGAATTATCTCTAAAAATATTTTAATTAAATAATACCTATAATTTTATATTTCTACAATTAAAATTTTAGCTTTATTGGGCTTGAATTGCGGGCTCCATTTTTATTTAATGGGCCTAAGACCTGTTATGATTTGTGCATAGATTTTTGTGTTCACTGCCAAAAATATCCATCTTACCTTGTGATTAATCCATTGATCCTAAAAGAAAAAATATTCCAATAAAAGTTTTAAATAATATCCCAAAATAACAAATTCAAATAATGAATATAATTTTTCCACAGACATATGATTGATTGGGACCAAATTTTATCTTTTTACATGAATTGAACTTATGATGAGAAATGATGTTCAGTTTATATAATGCACAAAAATCAGTGTTTATGAACTTTAAAATAGATTAATATTAAAATATAATCATTTAATATTAGCCTCTTTTAGTGTCTAATCAAGCTTGGTGGGTTTCAGCAAATATGATGCACAATATGTCAGTGCGGTCCTGGGGTGAAAGTTGATGCAAAAGTCAATATCCCACCTTAGAGGTAGTTTTGGTACATCTTTGGGAATTATGTCCATATAATCATCCACTACCACTAGAATATAGATACTTAAAAATACTACTACAATAATGGATAAACATTCTACCTGAAGGGTGATAGGTTTTATCTTCCTAATCATGGTCCTCACTTGCTCATCCATAAGATCCCTCTCGCCCAAGAAGGAGAATCCAATCCCATTTGTATGGAGGCATCTAAATCTTCTATGATGATAATATATCTGAGAAAACATCTTGAAAAGGAATTATATACCTAGGATATCATAATAAGGTTTCATCATAACGACCAATGGATCCCACAAGAAACTCTCTCCATTGAGTACCAACTCACACTGTCGAAAGATGTGTGATATATAATAATTGATCCCTATAGGAATCTCTAGCCATATTTGGTGGCATAAAGACTATACTAGATGATCTAAATATCATAAAAGGGATAAAAAATATGATGGAAGGACTCATGTCTATTTCTATAAGTAATGGAGATAAAGTGGAGAAGAAGAAAATCATACATCGAATCATCTCATAAGCATCATGATCACATCACTCTATATCCTACAAATGACCACACCCTCAACCACAATCCCTCTAATCCTAGAATGTACCACCTAGTGTTCATGGTGGTAGTAGGTCATAATGTTTTCCTCCTCCTATATCACCTTCCTATGGGGCTTCACTTTCCCCTCAGTCAGTACCACCTCCCTAAGGGATTCCCTAGTCATGCCTAGGAGATCCTCAATCACTATGTCGCCTCTTCTATAGAGGTCTATACACTTCATTTACACAATTTTTAGTATGATGAGTGAGGTAATAATTAAAAATATGACCTATCCCATTAAAATCATAGCATCATCCCTCTTTGGGATGACTAGACCCTTTGTGCAAACCCTATTCTATAGATCTATGTGTCTGAGTCTGATCATGAGTATGCCTCATGTGCCAAAACCCGAACAAATGATGTTTTATAGCTACTACCGATGACTTAGGACCACTATTTCCATAGTCATATATATCTTCCAAATATACCTCTTCTATAAATTACATTGTAACCAAGTTCCTCTCTAGCACTCTAGTAACAGTGGGGATATATAAGGAGAAAAATCTAACTCAGATATCTCTATGAAGGACCTCTTCAAACTTATACACCTGGTAGAATCTATCTCATAATGTAATGATAAAATAGCATGTGGGTTCGGTGGAACTTGGGGTATACTCAATAACTAATACATCACCATGATGAAGCTCAAGAAGCTCTTAGATATCAACAGAAAACAAGATTGAATGGTAATACTCATCATGTAACAACTATTTAAAGTATATCCAATATATTTTCATCTCATCATGGGTCTAAGTGATCAGACACCACTAATTCCATGTTTCTACATGAAGAAAACTCATTAAAAGTGTAGCCATTTTATCGGTTGGGGTTTGTACAAGATGAAAAACTCGAACCACCACCTACAGTCAATCATATGATACCTGAGGGTCCATCTCACCATGAAACTTAAGTGGTATCTATTACTAGAACTTTTGTAATGTGATAAACCTATTCACATATTACTCCTTACCTATGGGAGATATCGACTAACCAACATATAGTCAATCATTCACCTAAAATACTATAGGTGGATCCACATGCCCCCATTAGGTGGAAGCACCACTCTCTTACCACCTAGGAGAAACACCTCATGAATATTTCCCTAAACTAAGGTCTCATCACTCTACTAGTCATTATCATGACCTTATATCAGTATACTTCCTATAAATCACAGTGGAGGAATCTTGTAAGTAAACAAGACACACCAAGGTTATATGAGCACATCTAGTGAGATGAATGAAGAAGGACATGAAATTAAAAAGGCCAAATCCAATATGATGCATTTACTATAATTTCCCAACAACCAGTGTCTCAGGATATTGATTTAGAAAACAGGTATCCAGATTCATTGTGTATGGATATGTTGTCTAATTTACCAACACTGGGTTCCCTGGCCGGAGAGTCGAACTTGAGACACTCCAACCTCATTACACTAAGTTCCCAAACCAATCCTCACAAGATGTCTAACTCTAAATACCTACCCATGTACAACCTCCTTTAATAACACTCTATTAGGAATCAACACATTGGGGGCCCACTTGGGCTAGTAGTGAGCCAATATTAACACCCCAAACCTACCTCTGAAAAGCTATGGGATAGTGAAAGTCACAGAGTAGGAAAATTACAAACAATAGGAGGGATAATACTAATTTACTTATACGCATTCAAATTACCAACTCTATGAAACAGTGTAGAGATACAATAAAATAATGAAACATCTAGAGTGTAAACAATTAATGAAACAACCTATTGACAAACATCAAAGTTTAGAAAGTTAATATAGAAGATTTAAAGGGGAGAAACATATGCCAAACTATAAACGTGGTCCCTATAAAACCCAAAATTCTAATACATAAATATTACAACTTAATATATGATTATTAATTACATAACATAATGATCCACACCAAAATCATTTAGGTATAGTGCCTTTGGAAACTTGGACACATAAATAACTGGTCCATAAGTGAGCTACATCATGTCTCACTAAATTCTTCATAACTATAACACTTCATAGATATATCATACTTAATATATTTCTTCATAACCCATAGAAATGAAAAAAATAAAGAGTGATCTTATATGCTCAGTAAGGTTAAATAAGGGAGATACCAACATAACATGGGCATAAGGGTGTGATAACATGATAATACAATTTGAAAAACCATACCCTACATATCATAAATCATAAACTTGAGTCATGAAATAAATATTGATAGTTCATAAGACATGAATCATAAAGGAATAAAAAAACATGACTCGTGAGATCATAACATTGTTATAAGATATATTTTTTTTCATACACATAAGCAAATAAAATCTTATGTCAAGGATATGACCAAGACATTCATAACATGTTAGGCTTGGGATAACCACCCATGCACTTACTTTGGGATTGGGATAACCTCTTTTGAACCCTATTTTTTCATAGTATAACCTCTCATATACCCTCTTTCATGTTGGGGATAACCTCCCATGTACCATTTGATCTCATATAACATTAATCATTACTCAATGAATTTGAGGGAGATATAGGTCTCACCCATCACATAAACCATACATTTTTGTGTTATAATATCATAAAACATTAATCATATAATATATTATGTAAATAAATGGATTTTATAAACTTTTTTCATAGAATAACTCTTGAAAAAAATATGAGTTTCATAAATATTTCATCATTTCATCATAGCATAACCGATGGAAAAGGAATGGGTTTCATAAACATCTTATCATCATAGAAATAAACCATCTATATAATGGATAAGGATGGTATAATTGGATGTTATCCTCAATAAAGCTTAATTAACCTCAAAGGATGTCATATTAGATAGAAAATGATTTGGAAAGATCACTTAAAACATTTCTTGAGAAAAATATCCTTTCCATTTTAAAAGCACTTATTTAAAATCTATTTTTTTTAAAAAATTCAAATAAAAAAATTTCTTTGAAAAATTTCTTGGAAAAATTTGAAATAATTTTCAAATAATTAATTGGTCATGATGATGTAAAATTTCATTTATTATGTGTATGTTAAAAAATATTCCTTTTATATTTTCTATAAAAAGAAAAAAGTACCTCATTTAAAAAATGATAAGAAGATTCCTTTAAAAACATTTTGTGAAAAATAAAATATGCATATAAAAGTCTTTAAAAAATAATTAGAGAATAATAAAAAATTATTTAAAATATTTTTAGAAAACATGGATATGGAATAAAATTTATTTTTGATCGAAGAGATAAATAAAGTCTATTTTTGTTAAAAAACTTTATTTTGTAATATTGTGTAAATAAAGAGAGGAAAATTATGGGCAAATGTATTCTAATGTAATAAAAACATGTTATAAAATTCATTATTTTATTTTGAAAAAGATCATATGATTTCATAACCCAAATCATAATCATAAACAATCAAGATATACAATGAGATTGTAACATCAAAATCCTTACCACTTTGGTAAATTTTGAATCATAAGACTCATTAAAGAATAACATAAAATGAAAGTTTAAATATCATGAATATAATGAGATTCATGATATAACATGTTAAAGGCAGTAGTATGTACACCTCATAATATAATATAGGTGTATAGCATAACATATTTCTCAAAAAAGGAAAATTGAGGAAAAAATCCCTTACTTTAAGTCTCAACTTATTTATTACATGTTAAAAACTAATATATATTAAATATAGGTTTATTATAAATAGATTAAATAACATAATAATATTTATCAAACAATATATGATTTACTTATTACCTTTTATTACCTATTTCTTAACAATTCCTTGTTAAAATCATGTTTTCGGTAATAATTGCTTTGTTTTTCAAATATGTTTCGGTTTGGTATCTTCATTAAATTAATTTTTATCATGGTTAAATCATATAAATAATTTTAAAAATGATATAAATATAATATATTTTCATTATATGAGTATTTAGAGTAATATATTGAAGTTTTATATATATAATAAATTAGACCAGTCATGAAGACAATAGGTCATATGTACGCATGAATGTTTTTTCCATTTTCTCATTGAATGAAAAAACGGATGGTAAATAATATATTAAATTCCAAAAATAATGTTTTTTTAATATATATATAATATATTCATTAAATTTACCCATACTACCTTCCATGTAAAGTGTAATTGAAAAATTAATCACATCACTTCGTGATGCGGTAGTCCACCGTACACATGAGCGACGTTATTGTATTCCCAAAGAATGGAAATAAAGAAGGTATATGTAATATTATAATTAAATAAGTATATTAATATCATAAATATAATATATAAATATTAAATCCATCATTATATCCATAAGTGGAGGTGTTGATAGAAAATGAATAACATCGGTTCACGAGGCGATAGTCCATCGTACACACGATCGACAGTTTTATTTCCCATTTGATGTAAGAGGAGATATATGTAGGAAATTATATTAGAATTAAATTATATAATTATTTAGTATAAACGTTTTTTATTAAATTTTCATAGTTTAATAATATTTTATGGAGTTTGAATAAGAAATAAAACAAAAAACACAAATTTAATAATTTTACCTCTTCTTCTTAGAACCTCTTTAGGTTTATAACTAAAGAATTCTTAGGAGGGTTTAATAATAAAAATAATGACTCTAATATTTGGGTTGTAGATTAAATAATATATTTGGGAAGGTTTTTGACGAACCAAATGGTTTTTTAAGTGTAAATTGGAGAGGATAGGGGGTGGCCTTTTATAAGTGGGGGGGAGGACACACATGTAATTTTTTAAAAGAATAAAGTGTACCCACATTTTTTACATACCAAAAGGATTATAAATTATTAATTATAAAAAATTGTAGGTTATTAGGTATAAATATGTATATAAAATATATTTTTAACTAATTTTTAGGTGATTTTACCCCATATATTTTTAGTTTAATCCCCAGTAAACCCATTTTAACCTTAACTATTGTAACTAATTTTCAATGTTTTTACTATTAGTTTTAACCAAAAATTAAGTTGAAATTATTAAATAATATTAATTATACTTATTCCAAATATGGAATCCATTTTCCAAAATTCAATTTATATAAGTGGAAAATTTTAATTTAAAATTAAACATGTAGACATGACAAAAAAACGGTTTTCCAAAGAAAAACATTTCAAAAGCTTAAAAAAAATTATATCAAAAATACATATTAAATTGATTACAATTAAATATATTGGTTTAATTATAATATAATTTATCCTTTTTTACTTTTTAAATTATTTTAAAATAGAATTTAACCTTATAAATTCTTTAAATGAAGGTACTTTTCAATAAAAAACCAGTATTTTTCATTATTCATCAAAAAATAAATCTTCTCATAAAAATCCAAAAAATTCATTCTAATATAATTTTGAAATTTTTATTACCAAAATAAATTTCATATTTTCAAATAAAATTTCTAAAATTTTCAAAAATTAATTTTATTATTTTTTCACAAAAATAAATAAAAAACATTTTTTGAGGGAAAAAAGTATTTTGCAATGAATATGAAGACTTTTTTATTTTTTTTTCTTTTTATTAGTATGATTTATTTATATAAAACCATTATAATTAATTTTTAAAATTTGGTTACTCCTATTAATTATACAAATTTTACTAGCTAGGTAATTATAATTGGGTTAAATAATAATAATAATAATAGTTCTTCATGGTTTGTTAAAACTCGATATTGTGTGTAAGGAAAGCTATTTGAGAAATTTAATTTATTCAAAATGATAATAAAATTCTATGTGTGTTACATTATACCCCCATTAAAATGAATTTATCCCTCAAAATTATTTACTCTGATACAAATAAATGAGGATACGTCTAAATCCTCATATCCTCAGGTTCCCACATAGATTTTTCAAATTGGTGGTTTCACTAAAAAACATTGACCAGGTGAGTGGTTTTATTTTACATCAGTTTATCTATATGATCCATAATCTTCACAAGTGGTTCCTTATATGAAACTTCATCCTCTAGTGGTATGACCTCTCAGTTTAGTACATCTAATGGATCATGTATGTAATTCCTTAGGGGTGATATATGGAACACATCATGAACCTGAGGGAGGTTTGGTGAAAGATCCAAAAGATAATCTACCATCCTAATATGATCAAAATTTTAAATTCCTAAGTAATAATTTACCTTTCTTCCAAATTAAACTAACCATATTCCATGGAGAAATTCATAGAAAAAACTTATCAACAATATTAAATTTTAGATCACATCGGTGATTGTAAGCATAACTTTTCTACATAATTTATGTCATACTTATGTGTTGTTTAATGGATCTAAAATTATTTACAATTTCTTCATGTATCTCAAGTTATAAAAGCTTCATTTCTACAACTTCATCCTAGTATATTGGAGTTATACACTTCTTTTTGTGGAGGGATTCATAAGGATCCATCTGACTACTTGATTAAAATATACTATTATTGGAAAACTCGACGAGGAGAAGTTGTCGATCCCAAACTCCTTTGAAATCCATATAATAAGATCTCATCATATCCTATAGGGTTTAAATATTTTTCTAAGACTGTCCAACAATTTAAAGATGATATGTAGTATTGAAACTCAACTCAGTATAAAGATCTTTCTAAATACATTACCAGAATTTCGAGGTAAACCTCAAATACTGATCAGATACAATAGAATATGGTACCCCATGAAACCTTACCACTTCCTTAATGTATATTATGTAAAGATGTTCCAGACATAAATCTTATATAATTGTGATAAAGTGCACTAAAAGTTTAAGGCGATTAACTATAACCCATATAGAAATGTGATTTTTAGATGTTTTGGAGAGTCCAATAATAAAAATACATGGTGAAGTTTTCTCATTTCCATTTTGGTATGGGTAATGGTTGTAACATCCCCTTAGAATTTTCTCTCTTATCCTTATCTTGCTGACATACCAAGCAACGAGATACAAACTCTACAATATCTGTCTTTATGAAATCCCACTAGAACTAATCTTTTAAATATATATACATATTTTTTACTTCTATGATGAATGGAGAATGAATAAATATAATCCTCTTCTAACATCTCCTTATTCAAATCAGGTACAGATGGAACATATACAAGGTTCCTGAACTTTATCATTCCATCATAATCAAGGTTAAGATGAGGAAGATTTCTCACCTTCTTCTGCAGCTACACATATTCCTTCTTCACCTCTTTAATCTTCATTTGGATAGATGGTTGAATAATTATTTTAGAAATATATTTTTTTCCCTTCCTTCTAGATTTCAAGATGAATCCTTTAAAAATTAATAAATATTGGATATTTTTAATCCTAATAATCTATAATCTAGCATGATCCTTTTAACTCAAAGAATCAATCACTTTTCACACTTTCTTAGGGTGGTAATGTATTGAGTAGTAATAATCTTCAATCAGTTCTATAAATATTCAATAGTTCATGTTCAACTCCATTTGTGTGAATATATTCTTTAAAATTGTGTGGTATATATATATATATGTCATACTTTTCTCAATAAATATAATGCCTACATATCTTTAATGAAAAAAATACTATAGCTAAAACCAAATCATGAGCAGTGTAATTTTTTGCTTAAACCTTTAATTGTTATGAGGAATAATATATAACCATTTAATTTTTCATGAGAACACGTCCCAACCCCTTATTTGATAAATCAGTATTGATTACAAACCCTTCTATACTACAGGTTAATGTAATAATAGGTGTATCCACTATCTTTTCTTTATTTCTTTTAAATTCCCCTCATATTCATTTATCCATAGGAACTTAGGTACCATATTAGTTAACTTGGTGATTAGATTAGATAGTTGTGAGAAATTCCCAAAAAACCACTGATAATTTACTATTAAACTAAGAAAATTATGTATCTATATCATAGTAGTTATTCTGGTCCAATTTTCAATATCCTATTTTTTATAGAACTTCCGATATAGCCTCTCTGGATATTATGTGACCCAAAAATGAAACCTTTTTCAACCAAAATTCACATTTTTTATATTTTTCATATAGTTTCTCCTTCTATATGGTCTTTAGTACAATTTTTAATTTATCCTCATGATCCTACTTACTCTTTGAATAATTGAGAATACCATATATAAATACTACCACAAATTGATCAAGCTAATCTATAAAAACTCTATTCATTAAATCCGTAAAGATAATGGAAGAATTAGTAATACCAAATAGAATTACAATATACTCATAGTGTCCATACCTTATATGTAATTTTTTATTAAGTATATCATCCTTCTTGTCCCTAAATTGATGATATCCAAAATAAAGGTAAATCTTGGAAAAGTATTGAGCTCTGTATAGTAGATCAAACAAGCTATTAATACTGGGTAGAGGATACTTATTCTTGATTGTAATTTTGTTCATCTATCAATAACCTATGAAAAATCACATCGATCCATAAATTTTAAAAAAAATAATAGATTCACCCTAAGGTGAGACACTTGTCTGAATGAATCCCTTGTCAAGGTTCTCTTGGAGTTTCTTCTTCAATTCATGCAACTCAATTGGGGTCATTCTATAGGGAGTATTTGAAATAGGTGTGAAACCAATTATGAGTTCTATTGAGAAATCAACTTCACTTTTCAATGTAATACTAGGAAACTCTTATAGAAAACCCTTAATAAACTCTTATGAAATAGTGATATCATTTATGTTGAGTTTCTCCCTAACTATCTCAGATAAATTTATTTTTTAATGGGAATCAAGAATCGTATAATGAATGTGATCACTAACGGAAGTTCATATCTATCATCACACTAATAGATGATCATATTTTGATTTGGAATATAAAATTTCTCTTCCCTTCCTTGGAAATTAATGTGGTATTTATGTAGATAAATTCAATCCATGCCTAATATAACATCGAATTAAACTATTGGAATAATAATGAGGTTTGTTGGAAGCACATTCCTACAAACTTTATCCAAATAAGAATCAAAGACTCGAGATGCAATCATAGAACCCTTAGGGGGTTTCTATTATAATTCAACAGATAATCATTTGGGTGTAATCATGATACCCTTAGAAAATTCTTCACATATAAAAGATTTGGTATATCCATAGTCAAATAATACATTAGCAGTTCTAGATTGGATGGTAAGTACACCTTTCACCACACCATTACCATACCCCCCATCAAAAATATTGATCACATGATATTAACACTTGTATCTTAGATTAATAGGTTTTTGGAATCAGTCATATTTATTAACCTTCATATTTCAGAACTTATTATCATAGTACCTAAATTCCTTTCCTTTGAAACACTAAATTATGGAAGGTTCATTCTATATAGATTTCAATTTATTCATATCATTAGCTAACTTTTTTCCATCACTTTGACAATAAACCTCTCGATGACTTTCCTTTCCACACTTTAAACATTTATTAGTTCCTTTAAGACAATTTCATCCATGTTTCATTCAACACATCAATCATGAAATAAAACTCATATTCTTGTCTACATGGTTTTTAGAGTTTCCTGTATATTCCTCCTTTGTTTTCTTATCAAGACCATGATATTAATGGGTGAATCCAACCTCTATTTCCACCTTGACTGTACATCGAATGATATATTCATAACTATTTATTTATTTTACAAATAAAACCTTTCAAATAATTGTTTTTAAGTCGCTGAATTATCATTCAACCTTAATTTCATGTAGGATTATAATACCTGAAGCATACCTCATATTCATTGTAAATTTTTTCTCACATGTACCAATAGATTTATCATCCTTTTTTCAGATCAAGGAATTAATTTTCCATTTTCATATGCATAATATAAGTAAATTACTTATTGAAAAATAATCACTTAAACTCATCCCATTCTGTAGAGTTAATTTCATCTTATTGCCTCATATTCTTGATAATATTCCACCGTTGATCCACTTCACCTTCTAAACGATAGATGGTCAAAATTAATTTTTCATGATTCAAACACTAGATAATGAAATATATATTTTCAATGGTACTGATCCATTATTAGGTAACTAGTATATTAGAAGAACCGCTAAAATAAGGTGGGAATTCCCTCATAAAAGACTCAACAGAATGTTTTTTCTCCTTTGATCATTTGGATGTTTTACATGATTCATAGACTAGGAAAGTTGTGTGAGGATAGAAATAAAATTTTTCATTATAGAACTCATGATATTTGGTTTCTCAAGAAGAAAATATTTTCATTATTTATTTCATTTAGCATTGACATGGTTTGTTCGGGCTCCCTCCATTGACTAGAACCAAAAAACATAGTGTAAGAATCAATAGTCACAGTGGAAAACCACATAATCATGAAAAATCACTTATAAGATTTCTAAATCATGACACCTTATTTTAAATATATTACACCTTAGGCTTTACTGAGGATATTAATGGTCATTATTTAAATCCATCATGATGGTTCCTAAATAGTTTATGAATTCTGAAATAATATCCCCCTACAATGTCAAACTAGGTGCACAATAAGGCACGTTTTCATATACCAGGTACTGCTTGAGTCAATCCTGACACACCTTTTTTAGATTTATTACTTCTAGGTATATCTATGCTAGAACCACATACACTTATTGTATCTATATAGGGATATAATTATTTGGAAACCACTCGCTCTATCCTTCACCAATATTCCAAGATATTTTCCTACACTTAGAGTTATACTTAGACTTATCCTTAGATATATCCCTAGGGATCTCACTAATTTTTTCTCATTATATCTTCCAAAGTATAACTAAACCTTTATTTGATACCAACTATAAAGACCCAGACTTACCATACATAAATATTACATCCTAATATATGATTATTCATTACATAACATAATGATCCACACTGGAATCATTTAATTCAGGTCCCTTTGGAAACTTTTACATATAAACAATTGGTCTATAAGTGAGCTCTGTCATCTCTAGATAAATTATTCATAACTACCTCCCTTCTTTGGCATATCACACGTAATAACTTTTTTCATAACCTAAGTACACAATGGGAAAAATCAATTATTGCGATGGGTTATTTGCGACGGGAATAAATATCATCGCAATAAATCTGAAGAAAAGAATATTTGTGATGGGAATATATGCCCGTTGCAAATGATCAGTTAGTTGCGACAGGAATATAGGACCCATCTCAATAGGTATTTCACGGTTTGCGCGCCAAAACGCGGGAAGCCTATTTGCGATGGTGGCCTTTATCCCGTCGCAAGTACCTGGAGGTGGTAACTACTATTTGCAATGGGAAAATTACCCGTCGCAAAAAACTATTCAACATGTGTTATTTGTGATGGGTCCTGTCGCCAATACCGGTAGTGGTAAATAGGCTTTTACGATGGGGATATGTGACCCTCATTAATGGTATGTCGGCCTATAGGTATTTGTGACGGGCCCGTCGCAAAAACCATTTTAACCGCCACCCATATTTAATACGGGCGAAGGTATTTGCGACGAGTCCCGTCGCCAATACCGGCAGCGGTAAATAGGAATTTGCAACGGGGATATCCGTCTGTCGCTAATAGTATGTCGGTAGACAGATATTTACGACGGGCCCGTCACAAAAACCCTTTTAACCACCGCCCGTAATTAATGCGGGCGAAGGTATTTGCGATGGTATCCCGTCGCAAATAATACCGTCACAAATATTCTAACCTATATATACCTCCAGCCATTTTTTTCAAATCATTCATATCTCTCTTATTTTTCTTCTCTTTCTCTCTTTAAATTTCTATTCGAAGTAGAAGTTTTTGTTTATTTTAATTTTTTCTTACAGGAAAAGCAGAGAAGGAGTTAAGGAGGTGTAAACTACATATTAAAGGTATTTATAGTTTTTTTAATTGTTAATTTTATTTTTAATTGTAAATTTTAATTTTTTTTAATAGAATGTTACTATATAGTATAATTAGATTAAGTGGTTGTGCCAAATAGTCCTTTTCTAGATACGAACAAGTAGAGGCGGCTCTGGCACAGATGTATCTATGAGTGAAAACTCTGACAAGGTGTTTCGATCTTGACTCGGGTAACCTGGTACACGACAACGGGTCTTGCTGCACTCTTGGTTCGACACTCCCGAAGGATGTTTTGGTAATAATTAGAAATAATAAAATAATTAGAAAAAGTTATATTTAATTAGGAATAATTATATAATTATTAAATAATTAAGAAATAATTAATTAGGAAACAATTAGAAATAAAATAATTAAGAAACAAATAAAATAATTAGGATAATTAAGAAACAATTAGAAAATAAATAATTAGGAAACAAAATAAATAATTAGAAAAAAAAATAAATAATTAGGAAAAAAATAAAATAATTAGGAAACAAATAAAATAATTAGGAAACAAATAAAATAATTAGGAAACAAATAAAATAATTAGGAAACAAATAAAATAATTAGGATAATTAAGAAACAAATAAAAATAATTAGTATAATTAGGAAACAAATAAAAATAATTAGGATAATTAGGAAACAAATAAAAATAATTAGGATAATTAGGAAACAAATAAAAATAATTAGGATAATTAGGAAACAAATGGAAATAATTAGGATAATTAGGAAACAAATAGAAATAATTATTATAATTAGGAAAAAATTAGAAAAAATTAGGACAATTAGGAAAAAATTAGAAAAAATTAGGATAATTAGGAAATAACTAGAAATAATTAGGATAATTAGGAAATAATTAGAAATAATTAGGATAATTAGGAAACAATTATAAATAATTAGGATAATTAGGAAACAATTAGGAATAATTAGGATAATTAGGAAACAATTAGAAATAATTAGGATAATTAGGAAATAATTAGAAATAATTAGGATAATTAGGAAACAATTAGAAATAATTAGGAAAATTAGGAAACAATTAGAAATAATTAGGAAACAATTAGAAATCATGATTGACCACTCATCTACCTCAATTTTATTTTCATTTGTGGGTTGAGGCTTGACAGGAAACTTCTGCCTCCACATGTAATATTTTCTTTTACTGTCAAATTTATCAACCTCCTCACCGACATAGAGGTGAGGAGGTTTATAATTTTCAGAGTAAAAGTAAATACTACATGTCGAGGGAGAAGTTTCCTGTCAACCTCAATGCAGAAATGAAAAGAAAATTGAGGTAGATGAGCGGTTAATCACGTTTGTTACTACTTAGTAATATAATTAGTAATATAATTAGTAACATAAATAGTAACATAATATAAAATATTATATTACTCTAATATTAATAATTAAATAATAGTAATAATATAATTATTTTATTATTATATGTTTGGTATTTATAAAAAAATTATTAATATTATTAAAATTATAAAAAACTTGTAAAATATTACAATTAACAATATTTTCAACAAGTTTTTCTTTATTCTTAACATGTTCAAATCTTAAAGGGTCGCCAATTTTCAGGTCATTCCTAATAAAAGGTTTGCGTCAACTGTGTCCAATTTAAACTCTATAATTGTTCTTGCTTGGTTGATCACCTCGCAAGTAACATTGCAATAGGACAACACAAGTCATGTCTTTCTCATCTATAAGAATCATATCACATGACTTTTTACATAGACCATTCTTTCTTGAAAAATTAAGGGAAAGATACTGAAGTTCTCTTAAATTTTTAAGGAAGAATGATCTATGTAAAGGGTCATGTGAAGTGATTCTTAAAGACAAGAACGAAATTACTTGTGTCGTCCTATTGCAACACTACTTGCGAGGTGATCAACCATATAAAGACAATTATAGAGTTTAAATTGGACATGGTTGATGCAAACTTTTTATTGGGAATGACATGAAAATTAACGACTCTTTAAGATTTGAACATGTTAAGAATAGAGAAAAATCTGTTGAAAATATTGAGATTTGTAATAATTAGTAATAATTAGTAATAATTAATCAAAAATCAAATAAATTCAAGTACATGGTTATAAATTGGCACAATTTCCAGCAGATTGGTGGCTACCTTTTGTTCAACGTCTCATATCTTTGCTACTTTCTCCCACTAAAATCAGTATGAAAAATGTGCTCTCATGTATGTCAGAGCAAGTTTTTCATAATGATTACAGTCGGGAGAAAGTTAAAAAGAGATGAGATGTCGGACAAAAGAGGCTCTTTTCCCTGACGACTCATCTCCTTGCAAGGAGATGAGTCTTCAGGCAAACGAGATGCCTCCAATCCGCTAGAAACAAATAATAATAATTAGTAATATAATATCCATAACGATGATTACAAAATTTTATTTCATTATTCAAACATATTTCATTTTTCCAAGTATTGTTAAGTATTGCTAAATTAATAATAATTTATGGGGATGATTACAAACTAACTGTGTCACCTATAATTATTGGTAATTACTAAGAAATAACTTTAATTATGTATCTTCTCTTTTTAGGATATTCTTTTTCTTATATCAAATTATTTAACAGTTATGGTTTTAAATTTTGTAGAAACATATATATAAATATGGAACAAGGAAATTGACATCAATCATTATTAGATGACCATGCTTGGATAAATCAGTACAGAAATCCAAACAGTTCTAGTTTAAATCCTATATATGTTGATGGTGTTGAATCTTTCTTATCATTTGCATCATCAAAACCAGAATTTGTTTCAGAAAGGACAATTAAGTGACCTTAAAAAAATGTGCTCTGAGAACGTTTGAGACATTTGACATCGTTGGACAACATCTCTTGCATTATGATCTTTAATCAGATTATATTTTTTGGTATCAACACGGTGAACGCAGTTCCAGAGAAGATACTAATAATTTGATTCTAGATCCATCACGGTTTCAGAATTTAGTATATGATGTTGTAGGGTCATCCGTTCAAAAAACAGAAATCGAGGATGATGTTGATTTACCTCCCAAGTTGGCACCATCTGAATTTGCTGAGTTGTTTAGGTCTGCTGAGGATGCATTATATCATGGTTGCAAGATAAGAAAATTATAAGCAGTTACAAAATTTATGGCTCTTAAATCAGATAATGGAATGTCAAATAACTATTTTGATCAGATATTTTCTTTGGTTAAAGCACTATTACCTAAAGGAAATGTGCTGCCTGCTAATTATTATGAGAGAAAGAGACTGGTTTGTAATATGGGCCTTAGTTATCAGAAGATCCATGCATGTTCAAATGATTGCATCTTATATTCTGGTGAAAATGAGTTGTTGGATAGTTTTCCCACATGTGGAAAATCGAGGTATAAAGAATCTCAATTAGGGAAGTCTGGATTGATTCCTGTAAAACAGTTGAGATATTTTCCGCTTACACCCAAGTTTCAGCGTTTATTTATGTCTCAGAGCACAGCGACAATGATGTCATGGCACAAAACCAATATTTCAAATGGTAAAAGCTTGATTCATCCATCTGATGGTGATTTATGGAAACATTTTGATCAAGTGCATCCATCTTTTGCTTTAGAATCTCGGAACGTGCGATTGAGTCTTTCTACTGATGGTTTTTGTCCATTTGGATCTTTTGGTAGTCAGTATTCATGTTGTCCTGTCTTTATAACTCCGTACAATTTGTCTCCATGGATGTTGATGAAAGAGCCTTATATCTTTTTGACATTATTAATCCCAGGACATCTGAAAAAGAATATTGATGTTTATTTAAAACCATTGATTGATGAGTTAAATTTATTGTGGAGTCATGGTGTTGGTACATATGATGCTGCTGCGAAACAGAATTTTGTAATGAAAGCTGCTTTGATGTGGACAATTAGTGACTTCCCGGCATATGGCATGTTATCTGGATAGAGTACACATGGTCCAAAATCATGTCCTTACTGTATGGGAGACAACAAAGCATTTACACTCGTGAATAGAAAAAAACTTGCTATTTTGACTGTCATCGTAGATTTCTTCCAATCGATCATCCTTTTCGGAGGAATAAATCTCATTTCAGAAAAGGAAGAATTGAAAGAGATGAACCTCCAAAAATGATCTCAGGTACCGATTTAAAATCAGTTGTATTTTCATTACCTTCCATCACTTTTGGACCGACAATAAACCAACAGAAAATTCATGGCTTTGGGAAAGAACACAATTGGACAAAACGGAGTATTTTTTGGAATCTGCCATATTGGTCTGATTTGTTGGTCTGACACGTGTTGGATGTCATGCATATTGAGAAGAATTGTTTTGATAATTTATTTCATACAGTTTTGGATACACCGGGTAAAACCAAAGATAATGTAAAGGCACAATTAGATCTTGCCCAAATTTGCAGGTGACCAGAACTTGAATTGTTTGAAAATGTCAGATCATAGAGATTAATGAAGCCAAAAGTAGCTTATACACTGAACAAAGAGAGTCACTTATTATTTTGTCAGTGGATTGCAGATTTGATACTTCCAGATGGCTATGCTTCCAACTTGGGCAGATGTGTTAAAAAAGGTCATATTACCGGATTAAAAAGTCATCACTGTCATGTTATAATGGAAAGACTTATGCCTATTGGATTAAGAGGTATGTTGAATTCTAATATTTTGGATTCAATAAAAGATATATCATATTTTTTCTGAGACATGTGTGTGGCGACAACATACTAAGATACACTAAGAAAACTGGAAGAAGCTATTGTTGTGATTATATGCAAACTGGAAAAAATATTTCTGCCGACTTTCTTTGACTCAATGGAACGTTTGATATTAAATTTTCCACATGAAGCAAAATGTGGAGGTCCGGTTCAGTTTCGATGGATGTACCCATTTGAGAGATGCATGCAGAAATTGAAGAAAAAAGTCTGTAGCAAAGCATCAGTTGAAGGCTCAATTGATGAAGTTTATTTGCAAGAGGAAATTGATTTATTCTTGTCTCATTATTCTAAATCTGAATATCCCTCAAAATTTAACTGCATGGGCTGGAATGAGGGGAATGTTGATGATGATATGAACAATGAATTATTAGTTGTCAATCAGCCCAAACTTGGCTTTGGTGGAGTTCATGATAGATGGCTTTCAGATGATGAACAACATAGAGCTCATACATATGTTCTACTCAACTGTGAATAAATGTCACCAATTGTACAGTGAGTGCTCCTATCCCTTATTCTATAGATTCTGTTACAGTAAATTAATCATATTGTATTTGTAGGTTATATGATGATCATATCAAGAAACAATTTCCAAAAATTACAACAGCTGGCTTAGAAGAATGTCGGCAAAAAAAATTTTCCTACTGGTTTCAAAAACTGGTAACATACATTCTTTTTTGGTTTTACATATAAAATCAATTTATTACTTGTAATGGTGATAAATGTTTTAAAAATTTTCAAGTATCTGTACATGCTGATAAGATTGATAGTCGATTGCGTATATTGAGTAGCCCACCATCCAAAATGGTTAAATCTTATAATGCATATGTGGTGAATGGTTATCGCTTTCATACGCGTGCATATGGGGAATAAAAGAAAATAATGAATAGTGGTGTTTGTTTGAAGGGATCACATTATAGAGATATTGAATTTTACTTTTACAACATGCTTGAAGAAATTATTGAACTGTGTTATTTGGGACAGAATTATGTAAAAATGTTTAAATTTCAATGGATGGATACTAAGAGAGGCTTGCGTATTCATCTGATTCATGGAATTTTTGACATAAAACATAAAATTCTTCTTACAGTAAATGAACCATTTTTATTGGCTCATCAGGCACATCAAATTTATTATTCAAAATACTGTGCTACTGAAAAAGAGTTGGATGATTGGTGGAGTATAACAAAACATAAATCTTGAGAAAATCAGTTTACTCAAACTAAATGTGGTTCCACTAAAGTGCAAGGAAATGAAATTTTTCAAGACACTCCTCAAAACACATCTTTTTCATAAAGAGACATGAATGTCGAGGATGACACCCCACATTTAAGGGTCGATGGTGACGATGTTGTCAATGATGTTACAACTGAATTTGAAATGACAAGAGATGATAAAAGTGAAACTAATATGGAAATTGATGATGTTGATGAGGAAGATGAATACATTAACATTGAAAACTATGAAGATGATGATGAAGATGAACATTGACATAGTAAAATGCTGGTTAGAATCATAACAAATATATATCTATACATAATAGTTATTTTCAACTGTTTGTTAATAACAATCATTTCATGTTTCAGATGGACTCGGAAACGTTTCGTAAGTTGCTGGAGGCTGATCAACCTATGGATGATGAGGTTCTTGATTCATCTGACCCTCAGGTTATTAGTACTACAGGGAGCACTCGAAGGGGGCGTGGTCTTGCCAGACTGATGATTCCAGATCCTATCCCAGAGCGACGTCCACCTCTTGGATTTGATGCGCACACGCGGTGGTATGGTAACCTCTGTATTTTAGTTATCTTTCATTATAATTTATTTATATTCAAATTTTTTGATTATTTGTTCTTTTTTCATAGTTTTACGCATATAGATATTGGACAGGGGAGCGCTATCTTGCGCAATTATTTTTCTCAGCCCTGGCTCACATGGGATCAGATTCCTGCTGATGTGCAGGCCACCATGTTCGATCATTGGCTGGTATGTAATTAAATATTATTTATTTTGAAATTTAATTCAATAATAACTTTATATGAGGTTTTATGGTATCCCATCGATGATAGCATGCATGCCACTATCCACGCGGAATGGGTGGTGTCTATGCGTGACCATTTCCGTTATTTTTTGCATAATTTGAGAAAGACGGCTGTGAAGAAAGCCGGAGTGACAGAATTTGATGAGTCCTGTAGAGCACACCAACTAGAGTACATTTCATCTCATGTTTGGGATGGATTATGTACACACTGGTTGGGTGGTGGGTTTCAGAGGAGATCTGTATTGGGTCGACAGAATCGGGGGAGACAAGAGGTGATGCATCGAGCCAGTAGTCGTACATTCAGTGCTCATAGAGAGCATCTGGTAAGTGTTTTTTTAATATTTTTATACAACTTTAAATATAAAAAGTTTATTTTATATTCATACAGGAATCTGAGAAGCCCGGTATTACGACGTACGACGTTTATCGGAGGATGTACACTGATCCGACTACTGGAGAGATTAGAGGTGACCGCCAGCGTCAGATTGTGGTCAGTATTATTTTCTTTTCAGTTTGAAAATTAAATGCATATAATCTTTTCATTATTTTAATTTATAATTGAAACTTAATGAGTCATATGAGGCTGCGACCTCTCAGACACAGGCTGAGAGTCAAGACAAAACGGGTGATCAGACTAGTGCCCACCATTTTGATGAGACGACATGGATGCAGGCGACCCAGTATGGCTTCGAAAAGGGTCGAGTAGTTGGTATCAGCTCTCATTTGACTCCTGAAGCTTATTATGGTACTGTTGTGATGTTGGCGTCCAACTCAAGAGGAGCTCGTGGAGAGACATCATCTTCTGCCTCACAGTATCAGGAGCAGCTGCGTGCTCAGAGTCAGCTTATAGAGGATTTGTGTCAGGGGCCGGAGCAGATGCGTCAGCAGCACGATGAGGAGATGCGTCACTGGCAGGAGCATATGCATCAGCAGCAGGATGAGGAGAGACATCGATATGAGGAGTAAAATCAGGAGTATATGGAGTATATGCGTCGTCTGAATCATAGTTTAGGGATGAAGTTTCCTCTACCACCTCCTCCAGGTCCTCTAGATTATCCACCCCCTAGTGATTTTTTAGATGTAATAAACATTTGAGTTCATAGTTTATTGTCATATTAGATATTTACAATTCCTCTTTCATATTGGTACGAATATTGCATGATTTAATTTGTTTTTATTTTTTTTAATATTTTATTACTTATTAGTATTATTTTTAATGTCTGCTTATTTTAGTAATATTACTTTTAATATTTTATATTTATTGTTAATATTGAGAAGTTTATAATTTTATAATTTTATTAATATTAATATTATTAATATTATTTTTTCATAAATATGTATGTTTATTTTAATAATAATAATATTATATTAATTTTTTATATTATTAATATTAGTACTATTATTATTATTTTTTGATATTAATATTTCATAATATATAATATTATATTATTTATATTCATATTATTATTATTTTTTGATATTAATATTTTATAATTATATTATATATATATTTTATTATTAATATTATAATAATATAATTTATTTATATTATTAATAATAATAATATTATTATATACATAATTTAATAATAATATTATTATATTAATTTTTTATATTATTAATATTAGTATTATTATATTATTTATATTTATATTATTATTATTTTATATTAATATTTCATAATTATAATTTATATATTTATATATTTTTATTTTTATATAATATTATACGATTTGTATTAATTTTTTTTATTTTTTTTATTTTTTTTACTATTTGCGATGAGAATATTTGCGATGGGATTTCCCATCGTAAAATATTTTTTACTCTAACATTTGCGACGGGAAGAATACGCATCGTAAAAAAATTTCTGCGACGGACTGTCTCAAATACCTTCGTCACAAATATTTTTTTAATTTCTCATTTGCGACAGGTCAGAAACCCGTCACAACTAATATATCTGCGATGGTCCGTCGCAAATATCTTTTTTATATATAAACGAAAACCCATTTGCTATGGGGGATAAATACCGTCGCAAATAATATTTTTGCGACGGGACCGCCACAACAACACCTATTTGCGACGCCATTTTCGGCAACGGGCGATTTGCGACGGAGCCCCGTCACAAATATTCCGTTTTCCTGTAGTGGTAAAGGAAACATAATAAAGGGTGATCACATATTCTTAGTAAGGCTAAACAAGGGATATATAAACATAACATGATCATAAGGGTATGATAATAATAAGATAAAATTTTAAAAACAATAACCTGTATATCATAGATCATAAACATGAGTTATGGCATAAATCATGGAATTTCACAATACATGAGTAAAAAAGGAATCAAAGAACATGAGCCATGAGATCAAAACATTAGCATAAGATATAGACTTTTGTGATATACATAAGCATAAAAATATTATGTCAAGGATATCCACCAAGATATTCATAACATGTTAGGATTGGGATAACCACCAGTGCACTTGATTCAATTTTGGAATAACCTCTTGTGTACCCTCTTTCAGGCATGGGATAACCTCCTGTGTACCCTCATTTAGACTTTAGATAATCTCTTGTGTACCCTTTAAGCTCATATAACATTAACCATTACCCAATGAATGGGAGGGAAATATAGGTCCCACCCATCACATAATACATATATTTTTGGGCCATAATATCATAAAAAATTCATTGCATCATAACCTATGAAAAAAATGGGTTTCATAAACATCTCATAATAGTATAAACCATGGAAAAGAAATGAGTTTCATAAAAATTTCATCATTTCATCATATAATATCTCATGGAAAAGGAGCATGTTTCATAAATATCTTGTCACCATAGACATAAATCATATATATAATATATAAGGATGGTAAAATTGAATCATATCCCCATTAAATATTAAATAACATTGAAGGATTTCATATTAGATGAAAAATGATTTTGAATGATCACTTGAAACATTTATTCGAAAAAATATCCTTCCCATTTGAAATCACTTATTTAAAATATAAAAAAGTCTAAAATATTAAAGAAAACATTTTACTTGAAAATAACCTTGTAAAATTTTAAAGGAATCTTCAAATAATTGGGTGGTCATGATAGTGGAAAATTCTATTCATTTCATGTACGTTAAACAGGTATTATTTTTATGTCTTTGGTTAAAATTCAAAAGTATATCATTCATAAAATGAAAAGAAGATTCTTTTAAAACCATTTTTTGAAAAACTAAAACAAGGAATTTTTTTTATTTAAATAATAATTATAAAATATTAAAAATTTTATTTAATTTTTTTAGAAAACATCAATATATACGGAAAAAGTATTTTCAACTAAAGTGAGAAATAAAGTTGATTTTTCATAAAAAAACACATTTGTAATATTGAGTACATAAAGAGAGGAAAATTATGGAAAAAATGTATTATCATGGAATAACCATAATTGAAGAAAAATCATGTAGTAATTTATAAATAGATTATAATATGACATCATCAAAATCATAATTATAAAAATTTCCAATAAATAATGATATTGTAATATCAAAATCCTTACCACTTAGGTATATTTTAAATTTTCAATACCATTAAATCATAAAATCAATTGATACTTTAAATATCATGAATATAAGGATATTAATGATATAAAATTTCAAATGGATTATTATATACACCTCATAAAAAAATATGTGCATAACATATGTCTCAAAGAAGGAAAACTAAGACAAGAAACCATTACCTTATGTCTTGACTTATTTCTTACAAATTAAAACCTCATGAATAATAAATATAGTTTTATTATAAATCCCTTAAATAAAGATAATCATATGTATCATACTATAAATTATTTACTTATTAACTTTTACCACCCATTTATTAACAATTCCTTGTTAAAATCACATTTTTGGTCATAACTCCTTCATTTTTCATGTATGTTTTGGTTTGGTGTCATTGTTCCTTTAATTTTTATCATTTTTACATCATATAAAAAATGTTAAAAATGATATAAATATCATATATATTCATTATATGAGTATTTATAATAATCCACTAAATTTATAGATAGAAAATAAATTACACCGTTCATGGAGACGGTATGTCGTACATACGTATGAACATTGTTTGAATTTTCTCTGTAAATGAAATAAAAGAAATTTAAATAATATAATAACATTATATAATAATTTTAATTACCTATATATCATATATATTCATTAAATTTACCTACATTACCTTTCTTGTAAAGCGTAAGAGAAAAACGAATCATATCGCTTTGTGAGGTGGTAGTCGGATGCACACACTAGTGACGTTATTTTATTACCAAAAAATGGAAAGTAAGAAGGTATATTATAATTAAAAATGTATACTAATATAATTAATATAATATATAAACATTAAATAAATAATTATATCTATTTGTGATAGGTGGTGATGGAAAATGGAAAACATCAGTTCGCAAGGCGGTAGTCTGCCATACACCTGACCAATGGTTTTGTTTCCCATTTTATGGAAGAGGAGATATATCTGTAATTAAATTGAAATGATAAATTATCATTATATGGTATATATATATTTATAATATTATTATAATCAAGGTATATTTCAATGAGTTTTATGAATAATGAAGAAAAAAAAGTTTAAGAATTTTACATCTTCTTCAAAGAACTTGTTTAGGTTTATACCTAAAACCTTCTTAGGAGGGTTCAATAACCAAAATAGTGAATATTGGATGTGGGTAGGGAATTAAGGAATATATTTGGTATTTTATTTTCCAAACCAAAGTGTTTTTTAATTTTGAATATGACAAGATAGGGGTTTCCTTTTATAAGTGGGGGAGAGGACACACATGGGATTTTTTAAAAGATTAATGTTTACCCACGTTTTCAGATAAAAAAATGATAAAAATAATTAATTAAATAAATTTAGAATTTAAAGGTTGAAATATGGTAATTAAATTAGTTTTATAAAAGTTTTTGGATCATTTTACCCATTATCTTTTTAGTTTAACCCCTCACAAACCAATTTTAACCTTAACCGTAGTAATTAATTTTTACCGTTTTTATTATTAATTTAAATAAAAAAGTTGACCTTATTATACAATATAAATTATTTTTATTCCAAATATTTAATCCATTTTTCTATATTTCATTCATAAAATTGGGGAAAATAATTTAAAATTAAACCCATGGATGTAATGAAAAGGTGGTTTTCCAAAGAGAAAATTGTCAAAAGTTTAAAATGTTTTTGTATCAAAATTAAATATGAAATTAATTACAATGATCTAAATTGGGTTTATTAAAATATAATTGATCTAATTTATTTTTTTAAATAATTTTAAAACAAAATTTATCCTTATAAATTCTATAAACAAAAAATATGTTTTTCAATAAAAACAAGTATTTATCACTATTCATAAAAAAATAATCTTTTAAGAAAAATACCAAAAATTCACCCTAAGATAATTTTGAAATTTTTATTCCACAAATTAAGATCATTTTTTTAAATAAATTTTCAAAATTTTTGAATAATTAATTTTATCATTTTTTCACAAAAATAAATACAAAACATTTTTTGAGAGAAAAATAAGTGTTTTTTGAAGTATATAAAGCATTTACTAAAAATTATGTTATTTTTTATCAATATGACTTAGTTATTTAAAACAATTATAATTAATTTTTAAAATTTGGTTACTGTAATTAATTCCACCAATTTTAAGAGCTAGGTAACAACGGTCGTGTTTAAATAATAATAATAATAATAATAGTTTATCACTCTTTGTTAAAACTAGGTGTTCCATGTTACCCAAGATATACTAAAAACTAAATTTATTTGAAAAAAATATCATAAAATTATTGGGGTGTTATAGTCACAAACTATAAACTTATATAAAAGGGAAAACTAAATAGATTCCAACTCAAAATATTTTATATTGGTTGTCGAACACGTCCAACACCTCCAAATACCTCTACGATCCTTTGATATTGGGTCCATCGAAGTCACCATCGATCTGCCAGTCGTCTTTATAATAAAAAAACATATACAAGAATATCCCTTGTAGGGGTTAGTATATACATACCTAGTAGGATACCCTGAAAACTAATAGGGAATCAATAAAAAAAATAGTCAACTCAACCCCCAAGGAAAGAAGGTAAAGGAACCCAAAAATAGATATGCTCAATAGAAACTCAATAGAAGAGATAAAGGGGGTCTCCATCTTCATAGATATATAAGAAATATGATTATTTCACCTATATATACAATGTTCCCAACTTTGATGCCTAGAAACACATGAAACCTCATAATAATCAATGTGGAGAACTCATATCTCTCCATTGTGCTCCATAGTCGAGGGATCACTATCTCTAGTGGAGGACCCGCTCCTCATTAGAGCTCAAAGAAGGGGGAGTATAACTCCATAGATAGAAGAAATAAACCCTCTATACTGTGGGGTACTAATTCTACCTATATGAACAGTATGGGTACCAAATATCTATTGTTATAGGGGAGTACCGACCCAAACATCTCTCTCTCAGGAATAAACCCAATCACTACCATCATCCAAGAATAATTAGAAGAAGATTATATCTCATAACACCTTATAACATATCTATGATTCCAAAATGAAGGATCCCATTATGTATTACATAGAATATTCTCAACATAAGCTACTCTCAATCCCAAATACAAGTCTTGATAAAGGAGATACAAATGGAAGAAGTTCCTTGGAAAAGTACACATTGTGTGACTTCTCATGAGCACCTAGGTATGTCTTCCCCTGGGTATAGCTTGGATAGCCATGTTGACCAAAATGGTGTGTCCCTATAGGTACATGGAGTGTATGTTCACTCAGGGTCATGGTAATTTTTTATCACGGTGCATGGATCAACTAGCCATGCAACTCCACATGGCATGTACCTCTAGGGACAGAGTGTGTCTCCTTACTTGGGGTCGTGGGAATGCACCATCGACACACAACTTGGCTGTCTGAGTAGGATTACATTACATGTGGGCTTGAACACATAGTGTGTAATATTTAACCAGGTATAAAATCCATGTTACCTTGAGAACCCACAATACATGGTGTGTGATCATCTAGGATACACAAAGTGTAGTAGCATTTTTCAAGGATAGTGAGGAAAGTGTTTAAACATATTACAAATCCACCATTCCAACCACAGACTTTTCCATTTGACCCATTGAAAATTTTATTATTTGAGGGATTTAATCTCCAATCATAATTTCCTAGCTTCAAGGGGCCATAAAATGATATTATGATCACCTGTGCAGTAGCTTTCACACCTCTCATCATCATTCGCGGTATTGATCTAAGAATCAATCACTATAAACAATAAAACCATCTCAATTATTCTAAAAAAAATTGCCCCTATTTCATTCACATGACCATATTTAATCTATGGGTACTATCGCAATCAAATATGGCTCGGTAATATTCAATCGCTGGCCCTGTGGGCTCATGATGAAGATCACGAAGAACTAGGGTGGGAAAATCCTAAGAACAAAGTGAAAAAAACATTATTAACTGATAGGATCCTAACCATTGACCATAAATTGTTGAACCAATTATTGTGAAATATAAGTACAAAAAATATAAAAAATTTGGTTCAAGAACACAAAATAAAACCAAGCTCATGCAAAGAATGGAAAACTACAAAAAAAAATTAGAATATGTGAAAACCATTCTTAAAAATTTTATAATTGGGTTGAAATCAAAAAAATAAAAAACCCAAAATAAAAAACCCAAAATAAAAAATGGATTGATCATTGGTGAAAAAATTATCCTCTGGTGAATAAATTTAATATCTTATATGTTCATAATTTGTCCCATGATTCTCCTCAATCATTTTCATCAGTCTACATTCCTAAATCATCAACAACAATGGGGATCTTCTCCTCCTCTCTAATCTCATAGGGTTATGTAGTTAACCATAGAGATTTTCCATAATGAATTTTATATAGAGGTATATTATGTGTTATCCATTAGATAAATAAAAGAAATAAAATATTTAATTTATTTAACACATCCTCTAATGGTTTCCCTCAGCTAAACACCCAACATTATCCAACTTTGTGTCGTTTATAGGTTAAATCATACATTTTGGAAAAAAACCATGGTCTTTGATTTTCCATATGAAGACCCAATAACTTGGAAGACCACTTATTTAAAATATATGTGTGTGTGTTCTTTATTATATATTAATTGTTTTAATATATTAATTATGGAGTTCTGTGACATCCAAAACACAGCGCCAACTCTAAGGAAACATCCAAAGATATATATACAAATATTTATAAGATCAAACTACAGAAATCAGATTCATTACATTGATATTTTAAGGTACTGTGATTGGGTCCATACAAGCATGTTGAAATATGATTTTATTCTAACTCAAGTGATGGAAGGCATTTTTATGACTTAATATTTAGTTGAGGGATTTGTTTAATTATATTTAAATGGCCTTCATTTTATAATTAAAATGATTTTTAGTTTTATATAGAACTTATATATATAATATAACCATGTCTGATAAAATAATTTATACATAATGAAATTATCTGTATAAGTTATCTTATTTTATCCTTTATATACTTGTTAAATACATTATATGGAACTTACATAAGAAACCAACTATACTAATCAAAATATATCTTATGCATTTTACTTTATGTTACATTAATCATGATTGTTAATTTATATATATTATGTGATCATGTATAATCATCCAAATCAAACCATGCATTGTATAATTAAATAAATAAATAACTATAAAATAAAAAATAAAATAAAGACATGATGTGATCATCGGATTTTATATACTGGTTGGTTTATCAATCAGTGATAAACCAACCTTGAACCTAGGGAAAACTACTCCTTGAGTTTTAATTTGGCTCGAGTTGAAAAATTCAACATTTTCTTATGTATCACCTTGGTCATATTAATCATGGATTGGGTCCTGAACTATATCCTCTAGTTGGTAATTCCATCCACTAAAAATGTTTACTCACATGTAGGTTAGGGGTAACAGGGTTTTAAGGTTATATAAAATTATCTATGGAAATGAAATCCCATACATTACAAATTAGGAAGGGATAATATGTAGATTATCCAATTTAATTTAATAATAATTATCATATTGGAACATGTAATAAGTAAAGAAATTAAATAAATAAATCCAAAACATATACAGGTTAGTCAAAGCTCATGATCACTCACAACATGATATGAAAAACAAATTTAGTATTACTTGATTCTAGTTCCAGTTATTCTAATTAAGATAAATTTTCACTACTATAAAATAAGAATTTAATAGTACCAACTTTTATCATTTCTAGACAAAAGCACTGATAAAGGGTTCCTTTTACCAGTGTTTTTTAGCACTGATAAATGGAAACCTTTATCAGCGCTTTATTTTTTGCACTGATAAATGGTACCCTTTATCGACAGTTTATTTTCAGCGCTTATAAAGGGATCATTCATTAGCATAAATAAAGGTCCGAATAAAATGAAATAAATAAATAATAATAAATGATTTTATTAAAAAAATATTAAATTTTTTATTAATTAAATAATTATATATAAAAGTGAATGAATTGATTATACTATCTATAAATTATAAATACTAATAAATATTATATATTAAATATATAAATATATTCAGAATGAAAATAAAAAAATAAAAATTTAAAATTAAGTAAATTGAGAGAAATGATAAACATTTTATTAATTAGATAATTATTAATAATGTTAATAAATAGTATATATTAAATATATAGATGCATTTGAATGTATATTAATAGGATTTATATAATACAGAATATTTCGTTACATTAAATAATCATATATTTAGTGAATAGTGGTTTATAATTAATAATTAATATGAATTAAAAATAAAGACTAATTGCATTGAGTAATGGAAATAATTCAGTTTTGTTTGATTTTTCAATTTAACATAGATTAAACATGTGTTATATTGATTTCACGTATACATAATCAATGCATTTTTATATATAACTCACACACACAAAACTTATCTGTTCTTTCAAAGTGTGCTTATTTTTAATTTATTCAGCTTCACTCATTTTTAACATGCATTCACTTAAGATTAAATATTTATTAATAAAGATAAAAATATATTTTGTAAAAAACTATTTATAAATAACTATATTTGTAAATGTACATTCACTTTATTTATACATTTATATATTTATAATTATAAATAAATTAATATTATTTTTTAAAATTTTTTATATTATTATAAATAAACATTTATTAAATTTATAATAATTTTATAATAATTTTATTTAAATAATAAATATATTTACTATATTTATAATTATATATATTTATTAAAAAAGTATATATTTATATAAATATATATATATATAATGATATAAATATTATTTTTAAAAAATATTTATATACTTATAAATATATAATTATATATTTAAATAATTATAAATATATAATAAATATATTTAAATAAATAATATATTTATTATATTTATATTAATAAATATTTATCAAATTTATATATATAATTATATTTATATATTTATATACAATTTTTTATTTATAATTATAATTATAAACCCTTTATCAACGCTTAAGTAATAAGCGCTGATAAAAGGAATATTTTTCAGAGCTACAACTTTAATGCTGATAAAAATAAAATTTTATCAGTTCTTTTTTAGCGGTGATAAATCTCTATCTTTATCATTGTTAAAAAAGTGTTAATAAAGATTTAATTTATCAATTCTTATTACTTAAGCACTGATACAAGATATCTTTATCAGTGCTTTTTGGAAGTACTAATAAAAGTTTCTCGATCTATTTAAAACACTCTAACTAGTCACGAACCCATCACAATATCTGATGCTTTTCATAGAATCCACCCTCTACTAGTGCTCCTCATCGGTGAATAAAGCTCCAATAAAGCCTTCAACAAATTCAAGGCTCAAAATATTCAAGGTTTGAACGAATCCATGGCTTGAATGTAAGTCCTTCTCTACTTTCTCTTGGGGTTTTCAGGGTGTAGAAAATTAATGCTTATGGCTATTGTGGAGGATGTTTTTCAAATTTTAGTGTGGAAAGTTAGACATTTTAGAGATTTTTCCATGCAGATCATCAATTTTGATTCTTTTAATTTTTAGAGTGTGAAACACCTATACTATGAGCCTTCCCAACTTCGCTCCTAGTCCATATGACCATTACCTTCCTTATCAATTGCAGATGTGAATCAATATAGGGGATTTGGGAGCTACTCTTGTATTTATGTGAAAGTGTGGATGAATCATTATTTATTTTTATTGAATAAATAGTTGAATTAACCATATGGTAAAAGTACCATCCCATTTTACATCGTCTATATAATTTTGTATCCATCAATTTCCATGATGGTGGTTGGGTAGCCTATGAGAATTCTTCTTAGAATTTTAAATTGACTAGTTATTTTTGTATTTTTGTTGTGGTGACTTTAGATGGGGAGTAATGTTTTATTGATCTATTAATTTTGTTATTCCCCTTATATTTATGAGTGAATTAAGGGTAGTCCACTTATAAAATGTGACCTCATGAGAGTCGTTCCATGTCGGTATAGACTAGAGTCTATGGGATAAATGTTTCAAGGGTTGGTTTGTTTTTCTCCATTGTTTGTGATATATATTATTTATGTGTATTATTTCATTATGAAAACTTTTTTATGGACCTCCCTAGAATCTAAAGGATGGGTCAATGTGTATTATATGGCCTCCCTAAAATACTTTATATTGGTAGATCTGATGTGATAACATCCCAAGAATCATTGGGAAGGGTTAGTGTGTTGATATAAAGTCCCGATAATCTTTATATGTTTTTAGATTTTTGATATACCATTAATATTAAATATAATAATTCCATAGGTTGTTACACCACTTGTTTTTAGAAATATAATAGAGGTTATAAAATTTAATATATTATAAATTATTCTTATATATTCATCATCTTAGTTCTACATGTATTGGTTCCACCCCTAGGAATCTCTAATTACCATTCATGTATATGAAATAACTATTTTTTATTAAAATATTTTATCAATACATTTTTATATATTCTATTTTATTGAATAAGATTTTATTATTCTTGTTTATCATATTTGGGTTTCTTATTACTCCTTAATTTCCTATATTATATTTTCATTTATTCAGGGTATTTAAGAAAGAATTGATGTGTGTAAAACAACAGTTATTATTTAAATTTATTTCTTAAGACTCATCCACCATATCTTTTATAGAAAACTTTCATTCTCATTATTTTCATCTCGTGAATAGTTATTTTATTTTATTTTTTGAGACTCATCCCCCATCTATTTTATGTTTCTTGTACTACTATGAGTAGTAGTAATCCCATGGGTGACTATAGCTTAGAGTATTTTAAGAAATATATGTGCATGTACACAACAGATGGAGGATGTGTGTCAAACAAGAAAATGAAATGATAAATGATTGGGAGATGAGTTAATGAGCATGAAAGTTGTCTATAACTTTCACATTTGAATTAATTTATAGTATAACACCTACTATAGTGGAGTAATTTTTTTCTTAAATTCAATTACCCATTTTCTTCCAAGTATATTTAAATTCTTTGAGACAATAAAAGGATGTGTTTCCCTTATTAGAATTTTTATAACTCACATTTTATAATTAATGTATTATGTGTACTTATTTATTTATTTTAAAAAATTAATATTTTATTAATACAATAGGATAGATATGAATTGAAAATGGATGAAATCCAATCATTTTAAAAAAGTGTATGAAGATGAAGTTAAAGAGTTCGTCAAATTTTTAAGAGACAATGCATACAGCCCTTCTCAAATCATTTTCCTGTGTTTATATTGTTGTTATTAAAGACAAATTAGTTTTGAAGATTTAGAATAATAGTTGGTTTGTCACAAAATAGATTCAAGAAATAAATATTGGACTAAACATGGTAAAAAACTAAACGTGCATGCTGATTGGGATGATACTACAGTCTATGAATCATTTGATATGAAAACTAGTTTTAAAGGATGATGGATATCTCATGGAAGAGATGCCATTGGAAATTTAAGATAACCTTTTTGATTTTCCAAAGTTGTTTGAGAAGTCAAATAATTATACCAATAGACCATTTTATACCAGTTTTACTAAATAGACAATATTGTCAGCTGTATTGAAGTTATATAATTTAAAAGGTGGCAGCGGATGGAGTGACACCAACTATATAGAACTACTTGGTATCCTAAATGATATGCTACCAGAAGAAAATTAATTTCTATGTTGAAAATATGATTCTAAAATAATTCTACATAAAATGGTAATGATCTCTAAAAATACACGCTTTTCCAAATGATTTCATATTGTTTTTTAAGGACCATTAATCACTCATAAAATGAAGAATGTGTGGCGGAGATCAATATAAGAAAAATGAAAAAAGTCCTTAAAAATATGTATAGTACTATCATATCATTCCAAGGTTTAGAAGAATATATGTATTTCAGGAAACCATGAGACAATTGACATGGAATGCAGATATAATAATTAAATATGGAAACCTACATAATCTAGTAGATTCTCCTTTGTAGAAGAAAATTGTTTACAAGTATCCTGAATTTTGTAATGAGCCAAGAAAATTTCAGCTTTCATTATCTACAAATAGAATAAATCATTTTGGTTTATAGAGTAGTACTCATAGTACATGGACCATCATTTTGGTAAATTATAATTTTCCACCATGGTTATGCATGAAGCAAAAATACATTATGTTGTCTCTACTTATATACGGACCAAAGAAACCCAATAATGATATTGATGTCTATTTGGATCCATTGATCAAAGATCTGAGATTGATGTGGGATACAGGTCCTACAATTTATGATTCTCATAGAAGTGAATAATTGACATTGAGGGTCATGTTGTACAGGATAATAAATGAATTCCCCACTTAGGAAAATTTATAAGGCTATAGAATTAAAGGAATGTTGGGGCGTCTCATCTGTAAAAAATGAACATACTCAGTTCGGTTGATGTGTAAAAGTATGACCTCTCTTCCTCCATCACCTTACACTCTATACAGACAAGAAAAATTGTATTTTTTTCCTTTTCCTTAATAGTGAATATTTTCCATAGGGGTATTCATCAAATATCAAGAATTTCGTATCAATGACTAATTTTAAGTTAAAAGGACTAAAATCACACAAATGTCATGTTCTGATACAAGATTTGATTATTTTTTCATTCTGTTTCATTCTTCCTCAAAATGTATAACATAAATTAACTAAACTCTGCATCTTTTTCAATGTCATATACATTAAATCTATAGACCTAACGAAGTTTCCAATCATGATAAGGATGTTTAAATCATATTATATGAATTAGAGATGTTCTTCCGAAAATTATTATTCTACATAATGGTCCACCTAATGGTTCACTTGATTAGAGAGGTTAAACTATATGGTCTTTTTCATTACAGATGGATGTACCCCATTGAATGGTATATGAATATTTTTAAAGGGTATTTCAAGAATCAAAGTTATACAGAAGGTTGTATTTCATAATGATATATTGTTGAAGAAGATATTGAATTTTGTACTAATTAACTATTATATTTTAATAGCATAAGTCTCCTAAAGACTTGTCACAGTGAAGGCCTTATAGGTGAAGTGATTTATGGAAGATGTGTAGTTAAAATTAACTTGATAGAGTAGAAGCAAGCACACTTTTACGTTTTACATAATAGTAAAGATGTTGATCTATACATTGAATCCCACAAATAAATTCATAGAGATTTGAATCCATCAAGGGATAAAGTGTGGATATCAAATACACATAATCAAAATCTTATAGGATGGTTTCGAGATCAAATTTATAGAGTTATCTAAAAATATGAATTCAATTTCTGAATGACTTCAATGGATAGATAGGGGACTGAATGAAAATGTTATATCTTACACTTTTTTTTGTAATTAGTGGTTATATTTTCTATACAAAAAAAAACATTATGACTATAGTAAGATAAAAATAGTAGTGTTATGCTTTTGTCTGAAGGTATTCACATATCTAGTTCCAAGGATAGAAATACAATTTATGAAAATATTCCATATTTTATCATTATTAAATAGATATATGAGTTTGATTATACAACATTTCAATTGTCTATTTTCCATTACAAATGGGTTGAAAATATGAGTGTAGATTTGATTAAATGGGCTTTGTGAAGGTGAATTTCAGTATGGAAGGGGAAAAAGACAAGTCATTCATAATTTCATCACAAAAAGTGAACGTATTTTATGTCTCAAATCCAGCAATCAAGAATTGGTTGATTGTTCTACTAGTGACTAATTTTTTTGGGGTTAGATGAAAATTCAATCAAGGATGAACCTTTCATTGGGATATCACAATCAGTTTGTGTCGGTACTAATGTAGACAATGTATTATAAATTAGAGGGGGCCACAAAGAGTGGAGTTGGATTCTCGATAGAGGAACCAAATCCCTAAAACCATTAAAAATAAATAGAGTTAAATGATAAGGTAAAAGTGTATTTTTATATACTATGATTTTCCTCATAATATTATATTTTCTATAATGCATTAACATAATCTAAATTAAATGTTTGGCTACTATGTAGAAAATGTCTTCTCAACATGATGATATTACCAATCCCTTGAAAGAACAAACTATAATGAAGGAAACCCGTTGGGAATATGTAAAGGTAATGTTACTATATACTTTCTCTATTTTACCAAAAAATATTACATAATAGAATGTTGATTTAATTTTTATTATTCCTTTCAATGTTTGTTTATTTTACAATATTTATGTCTATCTTTCATTACTTTGTATGAATATAAATGACCGTGTCTCTACTCATTCACAAAGGTAATCTTGATTTTTTCATAGTAAAATAATTTTCCATATAATTAATATATGATTTCATATTTATGTTTAATTTATTTCTTCTTAGTATTACTCACATAACAATTTTTTTCTTATACAAGTAAATTATTTTGTTCGAGTTGGGGTAGTATATCCATCTTTGATGCCCTTAATTACTAAAACTTCCAGGGAACTCTTCTCCCTCAAAACCTTTTTAACCTTAAAGTGTTGGAATTTATCACTTTCCTTCAATTTCCCTTTATTGATCAATCCCATATGTAATATTGATGTTTTCATAGTAAAATAATTGTCTATAGAATTAATGTATTTTTTTATATTTATGATTGATTTATTTCTTTTTAGTATTACTCACATAATAATTTTTTTATTATACTAGTGAATTATTCTGTTTGGGTTTGGGTACTCTATAAATATTTCATGACCCTCTTTGCCAAAACTTACACATACATTTTCTCCCTCAAAACCTTTTTACCCTTGAAGTGTTAACATTTATCACTTTCCTGAAAGTTACCTCAAATTATAAATCACAAAGGTAATATTATTATTTTCATAGTAAAATTTTTTTCCAAATAATTAATGTATTGTTTCATATTTATGTTTTATTTATTTATTTTTAGTATTACATATATAAAAATTGTTTTTTATATAGGTGGATTATTTTGTTTGAGTTTTTTGGTTTGTTTGAAGCTTCTCATGCTTGTAAGAGATTGGACTTTGAGACTACAACTGAGATAATAAAACCAAGGAACTAAGTTAATAATGTATAAAACCATCATGAAAATGTGCATTCCTGCTACATATTTAATTAATTTTTTCATCATTTTATCTGCTATTTTTACGTTAATTTCCTTATCATTTTTATCTAATACTTATTTAGTTTTTTTTCAAATATCATTTTGGATGTCATATTGATTTTATGTTCTTAGTAGAAAAACCTTTGTCGTTGAAATCCATAAGAGTGGAGGAAGCTCATGTGATCATTGTGGTGACTTATCATGATATAATGGGCACATGAGATTCCTTTAATCTAACGAATTTCAATAATGAGAATGGTTTTTTGGATAAGAACATTGATTAAATATATAGTTTTAGAAGTTAGAAAAACAAATATAATGTAAATCATTGTAACATTGGTTGTTATGATTTTTTGAGACTTTGGGACCTTTTGGAATCATTTTCACCTCAATCTAACACATAGTGTGACCAGTAAGAATCCAACTGCTTCTTTTTATTTAAAATTGACATTAATTTTAGTAAAAATGACAACTTAAATGCTCAAAACTGAGAAAACATATTCAAATTTTTTTATTGTTTAGAAAAATTATCCATAAGTCATTTTTAATGTATAGGAATCAACTCCACCTCAATCTAATACACAATGTTCCCAGTGTGACTCAAAGTGTCTATTATTAGTTTAAAATTGACATTTTAGTCCAAAAAATGTCAATTAATGAAAACTAATAAAATTCACTCATATTTTATTTATAATTTTGGAAAATTATTCATAAATAATTTTTATGTGTAATAAATAGTTTCACTTTAAACTGATAAATTATGTGATCGTAATGAAGAAAAGTGAGTGTTTCGAGTTTAAAATGACATTTTTTTGTAAAAAAGAAAAGTGGCATACTCAAAAATGATAAAATACATTTGTATTGTTTTTATACTTTAGGAAAATTATCCATAAGTAATTTTAGATATATAGGGATCAGCCGCACCTCAATCTGATACACAGTTTGACTGGTATGACTCCGAGTGCATCTTTTTTATATAAAATTGAAATCAATTTTAGTAAAATGGAAAACCGACCTACAAAAACTGATAAAAATAATTCATATTATTTTTCTAATTTATGAAAAATATCCATAAGTAATTTTTTTACATGTAGGAATCATCCTCACCTCAGTCTGATATACGATGTGCCAGATATGACTCAAACTACCCGTTGTGAGTTTAAAATCGACATTTTAGTTCAAAAAGTGTCAATCACTAAAAATTGATAAAACACTCTCATATATTATTAATATTTTATTAAAATTATTTATAATTAATTTTTTACATATATAAATTGGTTTCATGTCAAACTGATACATGGTGTGATCAGAATGAGTCAAAGTTCATGTTTCCAGTTTAAAATGAAATTTCAGTAAAAAAGACAAGTGACGTACTCAAAATTTTGAAAAATCATTAGTATTGTTTTATAAATTAGTAAAATGATACATAAGTAATTTTAGATGTGTAGTAAAAAATCACACCACAATATGATGGATGGTGTAACCAGTAGGACTCCTAGTACGTCTTTTTATTTAAAATTGACATCAATTTTAGTAAAATGGACAACTGACCTACTCAAAAATGAGAAAATGCATTCAAATTGTTTTGATAATTTATAGAAACAATAAATAAGTCATTTTTAACGTTTAGTAATTATCCTCACCTAAATTTGATACATGATGTGCCTGGTATGACTCAAAGTATCTGTTATTCGTTTAAAATTGATATTTTAGTTCAAAAAGTGTCACCCACTAAAAACCAATCAAAAGCACTCATATTTTCTTGATAATTTAGTAAAATAATTCATAATTTATTTGTGACATATTGGAATTTTTTTACATCAAATTTATTCATGATGTGATCATAATGAGTCAAAGTGTGTGTTTCCAGTTTAAAAAGATATTTTAGTAAAAAAGATAATTGACGTACTCAAAACTAAGAAAACACATTAGAAATATTTTTATACTTTATGAAAATGAACCATAATTCATTTGAGACATGTAGGAATCATATAAACCTTAATATGAGGCATTATTTGACCGATATGACTCCGATTTCATCTTTTTATTTAAAATTGACATCGATTTTAGTAAAATGGATACTTAACCTACTCAAAACCGAGAAAACACATTTGGATTGTTTTGATACATTAAAAAATGATAAATAAGTCATTTGTTATGTGTTAGAATTATTTTCACCTTAATATGATACAAGATGTGCCTAGTATGACTCAAAGTGTCTGTTATCAGTTTAAAATCGATATTTTCCTTCAAAAAGTGTCACTCATTGAAAACCGATCTATGCACTCATATTTTATTGATAATTTAGTAAAATGATTAATAATTGATTTTTTACATATATGAATTGGTTTCATTTCAAAAAAAACATGATGTGATTAGAATGAGTCAAAGTTCATGTTTCCAGTTTAAAATTACATTTTATTAAAAAAGGAAACTGACGTACTCAAAACCAGGTAAACACATTTGGATTTTTTTATACATTAGGAAAACAATACACAAGTCATTTGAGACTTTTATGAATTATCTCCACCTCAATCCCATGCCCGGTGTGACCATTATGACTCCATTTACGTATTTTTATTTAATATTATCATCAATTTTAGTAAATTGGAAAAATGACATACTCAAAACTAAGAAAATGCATTTGGATTGTTTTTACACTTTAGTAAAATGATCCATAGGTCATTTTTAATGTGTATGAATCAAAATAACCTTAATCTGATACATAATGTGCCTAATATGACTCAAAGTGTCTATTATCACTTTAAAATTGACATTATAGTTCAAAAAGTGTCACTCACTAAAAACCAATAAAATGTGCTTGGGATTTATCTTATACTTATTTAATTAATTTTCATAGAGATAATGCTTTAATATGAACAAGAAATGGTGTGACATGGAATAATTAACCACAAATCAATCTGATACATAGTGTTCCTGGTATGACTCAAAGTTTAGTTTAAAACTAACACTTTCTGTAAATTTATTTCATTATATTTTTACTAACATAAGAATTATTTTCTTATATAGGTGTGTTCTTTTTCTCAAGTAGGGTTGGTTTGTTCAATAATAGCATGACTCGAGATTAGGATCAAAATACAAAGGGACATTGATTTTTTTTTAATGTATGTAATAATTTTTTACTTATGTAATTATATAATCCAATGTTTGAAATGTCTATAATATAGTGCTTCTTTCTTGTATTCATGTTGTAAATTGAATTTCATTTAAATTATGTATTGATAATTGATTTTTTTGAAATATGGTTGTGTTTCTAGTGATTTGGTGTGTTGTTACATCATTGTGCACTAGTGTTTCAGTGTTCTATTACAGCACACTATAGTATGCCCCTTTATTATCACTTTTGAAAGCATTTATAAATGGTTCCTTTATTAGCACTTTTAAAACTGCTGATAATGGTAACATTTATCGGTGCTAAATAAAAGCACTGATAAAGTGGTCCTTTATCACCACTAAACAAGTTCTTATAAATGACCCCTTTATCAATGCTTTTTTAGCACTAATAAAGGACCCATTTATTAGTGCTTTTTTGGTGCTGATAAAAGACAAGGGCTTTTAATCTCGCTCTAGCTATTAGCGCTTCTCTAGCACTGATAAAGGGCATTTTTAGTACTGTTAAAGGCCTATTTTGTATTAGTGTTTCTTGAATTAATACATTATTAATTAAAAAATACATTAATTTTTTATATTAAAATATATATATGCATTGGTCCTTGATATGTTTTAAGAATCCCATAAATTATTATTAAAAAAATTTAATAAATTTAATTTCAAATTTAAAATAATTAGGTACATGATGTGTACTTAGATGGAAGATGGAATATACTTCCTGAATAATATCAAATCATTTGTTGGAGTTTAATATACCACTTTAAGTATGTTTTATTTACTTTAAACTATAAAACATTTGACTCCACATAGCATTTCGTGGCATACATGGTGTGTTGTTTTGCACGGTTAAGCCATATAGCCTTCATGAAATGTGTTACCGTATGGAACACCGTTAATGTACTTGGCATGTACTACTGGAATATGTGTGTAGTACATGTAATGTAATAAACAACTACCCATTGTGCGACAGTATTAAATATGAATAATTTAATGATATAGTGTTTTGACCCACATGAAACACTAAAAATCACTCTGTATGTACCGAATATGGAATGACACATGTCACACAATATATACATGCTAACTACATGGAATGTAGTCCATGTATTATCATTTCCCAAACCCGTAGTCAATACATAGAGCATAATGACATCACATATTAACCGAAACAACTCATTATGAATTATATAGTGTGTGAATCATGTGGTGTTACATAGTATCCATATGCCAACTACACATCATGTAGTCCTTTTCAACTCTTACGTCACATTGGTGGTAAATAAGTGACATGTATTGATGTAGTATACTGACCCAAAAAACAGAACATGATTTTTGTGATGTGTTCCTTATGTAGTGTAAAACACCTTACACAACATGTAATGTATCGTTAAACACTATGTATGTATCCAGTTATCATGATATCTCCGAATTTTATCTTTAAGTATTTTTTTTGTTTTAGGCCCATACTTGGACATACAAACTCATATTAATGAATTTTATTGATCATTGGACATAGGAACAAAATTTACATGAAAACTAGGAAACCAAAACATTAAAATTATTAAACTAAATATAAAGTATAATGTAACTACTCTATTACAAATCAAAGGTTTTGATTCATAGAGGAAGTATTGGATGGGGACATTTTACTAATTTTTCATTGATATCAATAGATAATATCTGTAGAAATTGATAAATTCTTCCCAAAAATATCTAGATAGGATCTTATAAATTCAATTTATAATTAATTTAAAAATATAAATACCTCATTCTCAATAATATCCTTAATTGAATTATGTTTCTGATCTAGTCTCATTATTATTGTGGTGGAGAGTATAAGTAAGAATCTCTCTAGACATATCCACACATGCTCTATGAATTTCCAAACATCATTATTAAAACTTCGAGAGCTATCATGAAAGATACAAGTGCTTCACATCATTCATAATTTATTACAATAATATATATTTTTCTCTCTATATTCTTAAGAGCGTGGAAGGGGGATTTTTTCTCTAGGCCTTTAGATAATTCTATAGAAAATGCTTATATTGTGTCAACATAGCACATAATGAAAAATGATATAAATGAGAATATATAATAATATTTAAATAATAATAATTGAAAAATTTTCATATTATATTATTTAATCTAAGTTATTCCCTATGTGATATAATAATAATAATAATATTATTATATCCCATGAAATGAAATATATTTGATATCATTTTTTATGATAATAAATTAATATTTATTTAAATTAAATTAAATAAGATATTACAATTCCAATGGATCATTAAATTTAAATTCATATGCTTCTATAGTATATTAAATTCACTAAAAATGGGAATATATATTTATTTTAATAAACATTTAACTAAATAAATATTTATATTAATCTATCTACTAAACTGGTTGGTAGATGAATATTTATTTATTACCTTGTGAATAAATAACAAAGATATAAAATTAAACTCATATATTCTAATATCAAATATCTTATGATTCAATTAATATGATCAAATTTACTTACATAAATATTATTCCACTATCTATGAATAAATTTATTCTTATTATTAAATTCAATATAATATTAATGATGTTTTTGATTCACTTAATGTGTGACCAACCATTCCCCTTTCTTGACGGAAATACTTAAACTTACATAAAGTCCAAGATTAGTGTTTAGAAACATGTCAAGGCACCCATAGAGAAAGAAGTTAATCTAAAAACAAAAATAATATTCCTATTAACACCAATATATAATATAATTTATTTTTCTCCTAACATATCATCAATCAAGGTGTATACTAGTGGCATCACCCAATATGCACATTTATTTTCCCTTTGATTTTTAAAGTGAACTTTTTGCTAAACTATTATGGCTAGGGATTTTTTTTCATAACATTTCATTTAAATAAAAAGGATAATGATATAGTATTCCTTTAATATAGAAGGAAAAAATCCTTTATAGAATTATTTAATTAATTCCACATTACATATTATGTACAATACATATTTTACCACATCATGAGTATATGTTGCCACAGTTTTCATTCATAAATCAAAGTACATGATTAATGATTGAAATTAATAATAATATTATGTCTAAGTAAAAAAAATTCAAATTTGTATATGGGGATATCTAATGACACATAAAACATGTGGAATCCCTATTGGTGGTTCATTCCTTCTAACCTCTCTTCATGGATATTACCAAGTGAAAAAATTAATGAGAAAAACATTGAATGTATTATATGTTGTAAAACTGGGTACCCTAGAGCCAACTTGAGTAGTAATTTTCAATTAAAATACCATGTATACAAATATTTATGAATTGTTAGTTATTACCTTAATATTTTCACTAATTCAAAATACACTATTTAAATGTTAATATCTTTGGATTATTTGTTAATCATAAGGTTATAGTTGCTTCTAATAATAATGAGAACTTCACAATACTAGGACGGTAACCATAAAAATGTGTATTATAGTCTAGAAACATCATACTGATAGGGAGATGATGATGTATTTCTATCATGTGTTAAGGGCTTATAATCATTAATATTTATGATTATGATGTTTTTACATGGTGATCTAGAGTAGAGGATATCATGAGGAATGAACCTCCAATAAGAACATCACATTTTTTTGGTGTCATTAGATATTCCTATCTATAATAATGTTTATTGGTCACTTGAATTGATTTCATTATCAATGAGTATCAACTGATCACATACTGTGATTTATGAGGAAAACCATGATAATTTATGTTATAGAATGGTATCTTGAATCGGGTGTGAAATTAGTGGTCTAAAATTGATGTAACCCCCCAACCAAGATTCCATTGAACCAGTTCCATGAGCCAATGTTCCACATGGACTCAAGTGCATATCCTCATATGTTAGAGTCTATCGACTAGTTTTGATGGCTTGTGAAGTTACCATGGGGAGACTATGACCTTTTTAATAGAGTGTGAAACAAAAAGTAAATAAATAAATCAAATACAACATCTCAAATAAATAAATATAGGTTCTAGTCACAAAGTCAAATCTCATTCAATCTCATAATGATGATACATAGATATAGGAAAACATACATACATTTCAATTCAAGTACAACATACCAAAAGTAAACAAAAAAATAAATACTAAAATATAGCATAGTACCAAAAGTCTCAATCTCTAGCTTAGCTTCTATCTCTCAATCTCTATCCTAACCATACAATTAAGAATCACATCAATCATAACCTCGAACCTATAACCTATGACCAAATAACATTTTATTGGGTACCCAAGTTCCATGGTAGCCCAAGTAGGGTGTGAGTACAACTCAGTAGGCCACTGCCAATAGTGTCTAATGAAAATCCAGTATATGATCATAAATCCTAAATGTGTTCAATAAATAAGTGAACTAGTAATAATAATAATTTATAGAAGTAAACTGTCACGACCCGTCCTCGGGGCCCATGCGGTGACTACCCCAAGCCCACCTTCCATAGGCCAGGGGCTGGCGACTAGCACCAAAGGCGTAAATCCCGATAACTGGGAAGACATTTCCTTTATAAAAGTAAACAAAACACCACAGAGTACAAGCGGAAGCAAAACACTAAGTACAAAGAGAAGTGCTGAAAGGTAAATGGGCCAAAATACAAACCCAAATGAAAGTACAACTACAAACGAACGAAGTACAACAGCTGGAAGAACGGAAGCGGCTCCTGGGTCATCCTCCTCAGATCCTACCTGAAGGGTAGGTACAGATGGCGCATCTCCTGGATCGTCCACCATGGGTCCTACCTGAAGGGTAGGTACAGATAGCCTCCACAACGCTCTCGCCCGTCAACCTCCTCCGAGTGTCATCTCTCCGTGAAGTCCACCTCCGGATACTGACTGGCCGTGTAGTCCACCTCCGGGTACTGACTCGTCGTGTAGTCCACCTCCAGGTACCGTCCAGTCCTCGAACACTCGGCCTCCGTTAGCACTACTCGTCGTCAGCAACCAACACAATGAGGTGCGGGCATAGCCCGTGCAGGGGTGAGTATAATGATACTCAGTAGGGACCCCGAGACCCTCAAGGTATCACTAAAACCAACAAGGATAACCACAAAGAAGATCTCAATAGATAGCCTCTACTTAGGTATATGCCCATACATATATCTAAGTTATCAAGTAACCCATCTCAATCATGAGGTAAACACAAAGGTCATAGACTCATCTCAAACCATGATTTTCATTATCGAAACCGTAACTGCTGAAGAGCCCCATCTCTAGAGTGTACAGTGGTCCTGTCATGACTCTGAGGTACTGCTCACTAACCTAAGACTGCTGAGGTACTCCTCCTGTCGAGTACTGTGGGCCAGCCACCCAAACACAGTAGTGCTTCCCGCCGGGGTATGCCACCCAAATATAGTAGTGCACACCCCCTAGTAGCCTACAGAGGTACTCTCTGGACGAGTACCATGGGTCTGCACTGTCACATAGGTAGTGCTCCGTCCGCCATGGGTCTGTACCTCACAAAGTAGTGCTCCGTCCACTGGGCTAGTCGACTCACTCCAAGTCGAGTCTGTCAAGCAGTCGTCAGGTCTCAGTTGGCTACACGGTCTCCGTACTCCATAAGCTCGTCTCTGGGAGGGTCTTCTCCACGAGCTACAGTTTGATACTCCAAGTATCTCAAAGTCCCACGAAGAAGTATCTCAAAGGACCGCCTCGTCATAGGTGTCTCAACGCAACAGACGACGCGTCAATCGGATGCCCAGTCTGTGAGTTATTAGCCTTTTCGTCCCAGGGGCCCGGTTGGTTTCGTGAGCGAACCAACCCAGATGTATCTCAAATGTACCCCTAACTCTCATAGGGTAAACTCAAAGGGACCGCTTCTCAACGTGATCACCAATGACGCTGACGGTTCGTCAAACGGACGTCTGGTCTGAAAGATATCAGCTTTTCCGTTCCAGGGGCCCGGTTGGATTTCGGGCACAACCCAACCCGACCACTGTCCAACTGCAACCAAAACTCGTGCGAAGTATGCCAAAAGTTCCATCTCATCAAGAGGAATTCAACGAGACAGACGGCGCGTCAATCGGACGCCCGGTCTGTGAGTTATTGGCTTTTTCGTTTCAGGGGCCCGGTTGGTTTCGTGAGCAAACCAACTCGAACTCACTCCGACGACATCCAAACCTCGAGCGGAGTAAGCCAAAAGATCCGTCTCACTTAGAGGGATTCAACGAGACAGACGGCGTGTCAATCGGACGCCCGGTCTGTGAGTTATTGGCTTTTTCTTTTCAGGGGACCGATTGGTTTTGTGAGAGAACCAACCCGACCGCACTCCGACGACATCCAAACCTCGAGCAGAGTAAGCCAAAACATTTTTCTCACTTAGAGGAATCCATCAAAGTCGATGGCACGTCAATCGGACGTTCGGAGTTCAAGTTATGAGTGTTTCCGCTCCGAGGGCCTGGTTGGTTTCGTGTACGAACCAAACCGGCCAAACCCAAAGTATTCCGAAACCTTGAGTGTGATATACCGAAACAACCGACTCAATCCATGGATTGCATCTCCGCTGACGACGCTTCGTTCAGAGGCCTGTAGCTCAAGTTATGAGCAAAAGACCGAAAAGGTCCGGAAATGGGGGGTCTGGGCCCGGACCGACCCGGCCCGACCCCCCCTGGGTCGGCCCGAACCGGGTCAACCCGACCCGGGTCCGGGTCCGACCCAGTTGGGCGTGACCCGGCCGGCGGGTCGGCTTGGCTCGGCTCGGCCGAGCAAGGGAAACCGTGGGGGGCGCGCTGCTCCCACGTGAAGGCTCCGCGACCCCAGTTGGGGCCGCTCGGTGCAACCGGACATGGCCGGGCCGCCACATCCCGCTCCTCCAGTCCCGCGCGGTCGCAGGACCGCGCTGCTGCTGCCATGGCTTCAGCCGCGGTGGGTCCGTCCGGCGGCGCGCCCGGGCGCCGCCGCCTGTGGAGTCCGCGGGCCACCGGAGTTGCTCCGGTGGTCCGATTTCATTCTCGTCTGCACCATATCTCATCCCAGGTCCCGTTCTTCACTGCGTAATCAACAAATCGTCTCTGCGGCACATTTTGTCATCATCTGCCATTCCACACACCAAGAAACAAAGGGCGGTGGGTTCAGACTTGTTCGTTGGTCCGCACCCACCGCGTTAGCGGTTTGAAACAACGCCATAATTCCCAGCAATTGATAAACCTCAACCCGCAATAATAATCTGCGGACCAACTTGTTAATTGGTTGGTCCGCGTTCTTGCCTTAGGGGAAAACAAACATGGGTAATAACATTTTCAAAACGACCCCTACAACTTCCCGCAACAAAAATTCCCAACCTGCAAGGAAAACGTGCGCGGATCAACTCGATAATAAGTTGATCCGTGTTTCCTTGTTTTCTTTAGAATGAAAGAAATGAGGGAATAAAATCATTCTCAAAATTAATTCCCTACCTCAAGCGTTGTCATCAAACGCGAGTTCATCGCGGAAATAACCGTCGCGGAAGAAGAGGATCGTCGCGGAAGAGTAGGATCGTCGCGGAAGAAACGTCGTGGAAGGAGCGTCGCGGAAGAAGCGTCGTTGACATCGCGATACACGGCGTCGCGTCGTCGATCTCCGTGGGTTTGGTGTTCTTCGTCGGAGGTCGGAGATTTCTTCGCGTTCTTCACGTTCTTCGCCGAAGAAGAATGCTTTCCTCCAAATTCTCTCCACGCCACAAGATCCAACAGAAATAAAATAAGAGTTATCTTATTTTATTAACACACATGACACATTTGAATTTCAAAAGAAAAGAAACAAACAATTAATTCAATGAATTAATTGTAACGATTTAACCGCCCAATTAATGAGGAGTTTCTTAACCAGAAAAACGCACGATTGACTTTCATTAAAGAGGGTTTTCACGGGTGCGTTACTTAGAAGGAAAGAAACGGTGGGGTTCGTGCGGGCCCCACCTCACAAATATCCTACCAAGTGGGTTGGATATTTTGGGTTCCACCCTATCCGCTTAACTTAGTTTAAGTGGCTTTTAAGTGGCTTTAAGTGAAATAAAATAAAGTTTGTCGTACCACATTATTTTATTTCTTAACTTAAAGCCCAAAAATTAAAAACCACACCCGAGCAAAAGCAACTCTGGAAGAGGCATTTCTAAGCAAATATCGGCACTACGATTCCATCAGTGCCCTCAGAATTCGATTCCGAGCACCGGTTCAAAAGTTAGAAAAACCCGCTCGTTCGTTCGCTGAATGTACCCGAGCGAAACTTCGGAAAATGATTCCGGGCACACCGGGCCACAGAATCAGGTGCTGTCAGAAACTGTGTTCTTGTAAAATTCCAAATAAAATTAAGGAAAAAAAATTTCTTGAAATTTCCAGGTCTTTACATAAACAAAACCAATTTGAGTCTCGGGTATCTAGTGGATAACCCAGGTTGACACTACCTACTTCAGCCTTCATTGATATATCTAAACATAGTGGATACATCATGTCTTAATTTGGTTCCAAGGTGTATCACTGAGGAAACCATAATCAAGTAGCTCAAGAGGAATCCACATGGATCATATGGGAATTTCCTCCCAGAAATTCTCAAGATAATCCACTAGTTGGGTCTAAACTCAAGGGACATCCCTTGACATTCAGAAGCATGGCTTGATTTGAATCCAAGGATTACACCAGAGGCATTAAATACCAATAATGATAGTGAATAATCTAGGGAGATCATCCTACGGTATTCAAAAAGGGTTTCCCCCCAGAATCCATGTCATGAATCCATGGAATTAAATAAATGAACACATTACCCAAATCCAAGGGGGATCCACCCCATTGAATTCATAATAATTAATCTATATAGAATCCAATAGCTTGCTAAAGGAATTCCATAGTAATGGGATTTATTGAATCCAAAGTATTATTCACTACCATTATTCATAGGAGTATCCTAGTATAATTCAAGGCTCATACATAGAATCCCACATCAATAAATTTCATCAGGAATCCAAGGAATATCTACAAGGAATTATACTGTTCAAAATCAATTACAATAATTCCAAACAAATCATTATTCCAAAATTAAACATAAAACAATTCAACGTCTCATGCCAAGATTAACCACTTTGTTCCATTATACATATTAAAAAATTTAATACTTTAAGAAAAACACTCCATTTAATTCAATTCATAATTCCATTTAAAATTCCCATGGCCATGAAAAATATTAGTTTCTAAGGATCAACCTAAGAAACCCAAAATCCAAATTAACTCATTATTTTACCAAGGGTATCCATATACCACCTAATTAAATTACCCATTCACAGGGTATAAGACTAACATAATACCTTAATAGTTTTAATGAAGTTATGCCCCAAATTGACATTCTTTACTAAGTCGAAGGGGGTTTTCATGACATCTATAAGGCCAAAAACAATTAAATTTAATTGTTAGGTTAAGTGTCCAATAATTCGATGCAACCATAAAATACAACATGCAATAACATGGAAAGATTTATGGTAAAATCACATATTCCAACTACATTAACCTGATAGAGACCCACTCATCTTATATAATTCTTTATTTCGAGCCAAAATGGAAGATATAAAAAAACAAGACAAACACATGAAAATAGATCATATTATCCTTAACCAATAAGAACTCAAAAGGTCTAAAATAACTTTAAGAAAGGAATAAGATGGAGTCTTAGACATACCTTGATCCTTTCATAACCTCAAAAAAGGGAAATATCCACGAAATAAAGGAGATCCACCATGGACAAGGATAGGAGGTTGAGGAAACCAACACTGCTAAAAAATAAATAAATAATGGCCAAAATCAAGTTAGGAAGAAAGGGGGTGAGGGGTAGAAATGACACGTTTTCCCCATTTTACAAAAAAAAAAGATACTAAGACCCACTATATAGTTGGTGCACCTAGGAAAAAGACACAATCCACATGGAAGCCCACTGACAAGCTGTTGGCACTATAGCCCTTTGGTAGCATGCCTCAGCCACCTACCGAACTTCCCATACACCACAATGACCTCTTAAACCCCCTTATATCACTTCATTCCATGTTAAAAATGTATCTTTTTAGGGGTTATAACCATTGGTATTTGAATATGAATGCCGATAGAAAATAAAAACCCTCAAATAAATGAAATCTCAAATTTTCCTCAATAACTGAACATATATTCATACATTCGGTTCGACAATCTCTGAATCACAAAGTATATCATCCCTAAGATATAAACATGAGTTTTATTGAGCCTTGACTAATGAATAAACCACACACATTCCACTGATTATAGTCATACCAAAACTGCACCATCCAACTTCACTCCTTAAAACCCCATCTTCCTATAAACCATGGAACCAATCAAGAACTCTACTCAAAAATGATTCCTCACTAAAAACAGCATCCCTAAAATCTAGATTTACTAACATAAAACCTCAAAGGTTTATGTCACTACTCTACACTAGATCACTCTCACCCAAAATAAATCCAAAATGCAGTCTCCCTTTCGAAGCTATCTACAGATCAAGGCCTCTACTTAACATATACATTGTCAGGTCACATCAAAACACCATATCTTATAGACCTGGTCACCCAACCTACTTTTATCCCATTACATAAATTTAGTCTAAAAAACTCACCATCATCCCAAAACTATTGTTCATCAACTTTGAACCACCTGAATCTATCCAAAACTAACTAACTAACACCCACACATGAATGTTCTCCTAAAATTGAACCCTCTCCCACTAGGTTCTTCAATACATCATCCCCTAAATTCATTGATTTTTTTTTTCAAAATGGTTAACACCCATTAAATTTTTTCAAGGAATACTCCTCACTATTGGACATCCTTATTACTGGGATATGAGTATAATCCTAAATGATACCCACCACTCTTCGAGCACTGGAATTCTAGAGCCTCGTTCACATTACTTACTTGAGTCATCAACCCGAACCTTGATTTAGGTTCTATTGATGTAGATGTGTCTTATGCATACACTTTCTTTGATAATATAAACCACCTCTGGACACTCAGTCTAGACAGGTCTACAAAAGATTCATGACCTTGTCCACCACCTCGCATCTCACACATCTAATATCACTATGCACCTTATTCAAAAAAACATTAGTTTTCTTTATATGTATTATTTGTTAATCAACCATGAAAATAATATTTATTTTAATTCATATTAAGTGGTTTACAACCTACCATGACCATTTATAAGTGAAAACAACATTGTACATTCATTAGCTGACTATTATGAAAGCCCTATTGAACTCACGGATGCATCACCCAATCACCCAATCAAGATACCCTATACTATAAAGGAATTCAATTAAAATCTAAGGTGATAACTAAATTATGAACCTGACCTTAAATGAAACTCCATAGTTGAGTCTCCAAAAATTTGAGCTCATCATCATGATATGTCATGAGCATTTATTACCCACTGATCAGAGTCACCCTCAGACCATCTATAAAACATCTTGAGCTGATGTAAATATTCACAATGTATCTAATAACACATGTGAATTTATTTTTGTCATCATACCCAAGGATCCAGATACTAGAGATAAACCATCCCAACAACTAGTGTCTTCACACTGAAGACATTTCAACATAAGGGTTGAGAATTTCATGACTAATTTGATGCTCTCAGCCATGGAGTGTCCTTATCATCATCCAAAAAAAGAAACTCACAATCTCCATGGACCATGTCTCATGTGTCACTAAACATGATAGTCATACATGTACAACCAACTACATCCTAAGCACTAAACATAATTCAATAGTCACTTCTCATATTTGACCTATAATAACATCATTTAAGGCATCCACTGAAACATAATTCAGGATGGGTTATGCACCCCCAAATAGACTATGTGGTGCTACCCACCACAAGTATTTACTTACTCCACCCTTAAAAGAAATCTATATAGGATTAAAAATAAAAATATTCATTTCAATTATTTTGATCCATTCCCATCCAAATCATCTACCCTTTACGCATATAGTTGGTTCAACTAGGATAGAAAATGTCAGCGCACCTTGGTCCTTCATAGCATCACCAAATCCTCATACAAGACTTATTGATTCTCATCAGATCCCCATGAAACCATGCATGACAGTATCATTAATTCCTCAATATCCTCACTTATAGAGTAACTTTTCATTTGAAACTTCTAGGGTACCATGAATCTGTACCAAGAACTTTTGAACCCATGCCCATCACAACACCACCATCATCTCATCACCCAAAATCATCTAAGAACTGAACGATTTACCATGGACCTATAAAAAACGAATTTTACCAATACCAATGCAAAAGAACATGTGTATATCCCATGAACACCACTTTTCATCATGGAAAAAATGGGTACTCACTCCCAGTCCATCTGGCCACATTATCTAAGTGGGACCACACCCCTCAAACATGCACTTTCCATCTTGATTTTTCTGTAACCCATGGGTCACACACTTCCTTGGTAACCATTTCTAACCCTCAAATCACAATACCTTGAGTTATACAATTACAAGACCTTCTCACACATTTCAATGATAATATGACCAATCCATAACTCACCCCATGACCACCTATCACCTGAGAGTCATTCTGGCACAGAGCGTCTAACCACCCATACTAAATACCATAACACATAAAAAAACTACAGGTCTAGACATCACACTAATCCCGCCCTTGAAACAAGTCCTAGACATGACAAGATGTAAAATTCCCTAACCTGGTGGTCCTTCACATGACTGGGTTAGGTTGGCTATTAGACCTCACCCCCCATACGCTAGAGGATAATGATGATCAGTGAGGGTATCAGGAACATAGTGGTGAGACTATACCCTCTAGAATAGATTTTCAATAATAGAGGATATCATATAAATAATCAAACATTTAATCAATCTAAAAAGGGAAAAAATAAAAAATAAAATAATAATAGGATCATGTAGTGATAGGATGAAATGTAAATAAATGACACGCTGAAATTCATAGAGGTAAAAGAATAATACACTAAATAAAGTACTCTAAAAACCTAGTCTCGAACCATATGTATTTCTCACCACCAAGCTCCAAACCATCTATAAATCAATCAATTAAGGTAGGTCCTATTTCCCATGTCTATACCAATATCCATAAAATCTACACATGTACCAAACAGTGTCTAAATAGGGTGTGATTACAACTCAATAGGACAAAACCCATGATTTATAAACTATCCTATTTGAATATATAGTCCATGAAAGAGTACGATAAATATGTTTATTAATTAATAAGTTAAAAAAACAAAAAAACTGATGACACTCGGGCTCTGGGTTGACACCCTCGGTCATTCAAACCTATGTTGGATCCAAGTCAAATATCATTGTCAGGTGGTGGATCCTTCAATGTAAGTATGAATGACCCATGACACTAGTGAATTCTACTACTTAAATATGAATCTCCCATGAAATACCTCTAATAACCATGCAATAATGGAATACATGTGAATTTCTTATGATGGATTCACTTATAGTTTCACATGGAAAACTTCTAAACTAAGGGAAAATAAATAGTGTCATACTAGGATCAGTGAGAATTACCCATGATAGATTCAATTATGTGTTACCATGGTGCACTTATAAACCAAGGGATAAATCAATAATATCATACTATTATCCATGCAAATTACCCATGTCGGAGTTTCTTACATGTTTCCATGGAACACTTCTAAACCAAGGGAAAAGTAACATTAACAATTTATGGATTCTACTACATCAGAATGAATCATTGGTACCTTGTATTAGGAGAAATTGATTCATGACATCAGGAATAATTTCAACAAACAATCCAATATAATCATGAAAACCCATTCAATATATTAACCATATCAATAGGTAATTATAATATAATTTAGTCAATTTATCTAATTACCAATTGGAAAGACATTTATTCTAGATTATTAGATTCTCCCAACTAGGATGAATCGATGAATTTATAACATTAAAAGTTTCCAATTATCATAGTTCATAAGTTATTATATGTTCTCAAATATCACAAATAATATGTTATTCAAATTTTACCTTACCAAGTCTTCCAGTTCATCATAATTTAGGGGGTAGGCTCACATCTCAGGTGGCCACAGGTCTGGTCTCAATTCTAATTGACCCAACTAGGTCCATTGGAGGTATAAGCATATGAAAATTAATTTAAATAGTGTACTACCATATTAATTAGGTAAAACTCATGGAGTACCAATGTGATCACACTTATTTCACATACTATAAGAATAAAAAAATATATATAAAGGAGTTGTTCTAGACTACCCACCATAAAATTAGAGAAGACATAGGCAATCCCTCAATATCTAAGGTAGGGATAGAAATATTCCTTCACTTAAAAAAAGATAAGTAACTCCATTAACACAGCACAAAATTTCTCAGTCTGGGTTAGACAGTCCCAAACTAGGAATTTTCCTCACAGAAAACCCATGGATCATGATAGAGAAGAAAGACCGAAAGGATAACCTTCACTCTTTGGGTCCAAAACATCGAGATCAAAAGGTTTTTGGATTTTGGATTGAATATAAATCTAGAGATCATCATTATAAGGGTTATAGATCAAGATAGGGGTGATAGATTTCAAAAACATAGGGCAGTGAAGGTTTTAAAAGCGTACTGGGTGTGGCACATTCATAGCATGAATATGGGATTCACATTGTGAATGTCTCATCTCCAACTTACACTGATAAAAATATCACCTCCAACTAAAAACCCATAAAAAGTTGTTTCACATCATGAACCACTCTCATGATGTCAGACTTCATTTCATATTATCTTCCCATATCTGTATAGGCCATGAATGAGGTTCATGGAGCCTTCCCCAGACCATTCATGTATTTTATGGTATTTATGGTGTCTACCCAAAATAATTCACATCATGAAATGATGATTAAGAATGTGAATTTTTTATGCATCCAAACTTATCTCCCTTTTTGGTTCTTCCTATGAACAGAGAAACCAACTATATTAAGACATAATTACTAAGTTCTAACCCAAAACTAACCATACTCAAGAATATTCAATAAAAAATCAATGTTAAAGTACCTAGAAAATATAGGATTTGACAACCTACCCATCATATTATAGATCATCCTCAATCTGTTCTCTAAATCGTCTTTAGGGGTAATGTCAAACAAGTTTGGAAACTATGTCCGCATATCAGATTCCCTATCCTGGGTCTCTTCTGCAAATGGACATGATGACACTACACTCGTACCAAAGGTATGGTCTTTACTTAGATATTATTCTCACTATAGTCCATAATATGAATCATTTTATCCTAAAATTAAGAATCAACATCCTTATCAATTTCAATAATTCCTATCACATGGGAAGGGTTATGATTATATCTATAATGCACTGACATGTGAAACATGTCATGCGTGGAACTATAACACTGTGGAAGGTCCAAATAGAAAGCCCATGGAATGAACCTTTCCACTATTTCAAATGGCATGGAAATCCTGGGTGATAGCTTCCCTTGATTCCTAATTTAGTGTTTCCCTATCCTAGGAAACACCCAAAGAAATTTTTTTGACCAACCTCATATTCCATAGGTTTACTCTAATGGTCAGCGTACGATTTCTTCTTACTCTATATAGTCACCAATCAATTTATGATTATATGGACTAGCTCAAAATTATCTTTCATGATACTCTTAACATCCCAATAATTTTATGATTTTTTTGAATAAATGTAATTTCTTTGATGTCTTGTATTACATGAAACCGTGATTTTTAACAAACTGTTATAATATATTATTATTATTATGCAAACAAAATCATTATTACCCAGTCTTTAAACTTGGTGGAATTAATTAGAGTTACTTGATTTTAAAAATTAAGTATATTGGTTTTATATAAATAAATCATATTGATAAAAAGTACTTAATTTTTAGTAAAGTGTTTATATTCTTTGAAAAACAATTTTTCTCAAAAAATGATTTCTATTGATTTTTGTGAACAAATAATAAAATATACTTTTAAAATATTAATATAATTTATTTGAAAAAAATAACTTCATTTTTGGAATAAACATGTCAAAATTATCTTAGGTTTAATTTTTTTTATTTTTATGAAAAGATTAATTGTTTTATTAATAGTGAAAAATGATGGTTTTTATTGAAAACTTCATTTTTGTTTAAATAATTTATAAGGTTAAATTTAGTTTTAAAATAGTTTAAAAAGTAAAATTTTCTCAATTATATTATAATTAACCCAATATATTCCATAGGAATCAATTTCATATTAAATTTTTATATAAAAACTTTTTAAACTTTTGAAAATATTCTCATTGGAAACCCACTTTTTCATTACATCTACGAGTGTAATTTTAAATTAAATATTGCCAATTATATGAATGGAATTTGGAAAATTTTATTCCATATTTTAAATCAATATAATAAATATTATATGATAATTTAAACATAATTTTTGTACAAAATGAATATTAAAAACAATAAAAATTAATAAATGTGGTTAAGGTTTAACGGGTTTACCGAGGGGTTGAACTAAATAAATAAGAGGAAAAGTAACCTAGAAACTTATCCAACACCCATTTTCATGATATAATTAGACATTATAACCTATAATGTTCTATAATTATCTATTTTTATCCTTTTTTCATGTGAAATATGTGATTCCACAATTATTTTCAAAAATTCTATGTGTGTTCTCTCCCCCACTTATAAAAGGACACCCCCTCTTATCTCCCCTTAACACTTCCAAAACCATTTAGATTTTCCAAAACCAACCCAAATATTTTTTATAATTAAATAAACACATCCTATATTCCTTATTTTTATTAATAAACTCTTCTAAGGATACTTTAGGAATAAACCTTAAGAGGTTCCCCGTAGAAGTGATAAAATTATTAAACTTGTGTTTTTGTATTATTTCTTATCACACCTCCTTAAAATATTCTTCCACTATTCTAATATAATTACACTGTTATATCCCATATACTAATATTTTATTATTTTAATTTCATGAGGTACATGAATCTAATATTCCATCAAATGGTAAACAAAATCATCAATCGTGCGTACAATGGACTACCGCTTCGCGAACTGATGTTATTTTTTCCATCACCACCTATCAAGGATGTATATAATTAATTATTAAATATTTATATGTTATATTTATGATATTATTATTCTTATAGGATTATAATATCATATCCACCTTCTGACTTTCCATTCCACAGGAACACGATAACGTCTCTCATGTGTATGGCGTACTACCGTATCATGAAGCGATGTGATTCATTTTTCACTTATGCTTTGCATGGAAGGTAATAATGGTAAATATATTGAATATATGTAATATATATGAAAAAAATATTCTTTTAATTTGATATATTATTTACTTTCCTTTTTCATCCATTGAGAAAACGGAAATAGCATTCATGCGTAAGTACATCCTACCGTCTCCATGAATGGTGCAATTCATTTTCTATATCTGACAATAATGGATCACTATAAATAATTATATAATGAATATATATGATATTTATATCATGGTTAAAATTATATATATTTATTAATCATAATAAAAATGAAAGTACCAAAGATACAAAACAAAAACATACATGAATCAAAAAAGCAGTTATTACCCAAAACACGATTTTAGCAAGGAATTGTTAATAAACAGGTAATAAAATGTCATAATTAAATAATATATGAAATGATATATATGATTATTTTTCTTTAATATATGTATAATAAACCTATATTTATTATATAGGATGTTAAAATGTGTATGAAGGAAGCTGAGACTTAAGGTTATAGATTTTTGTCTCAATTTTCCTTCATTGATACATATGTTACATTATGCGCCTATATTATTTTATGAGGTGTATATACTACCCAATTTGAAATGTTATATATTAAATCTCATTATATTCATGAAATTTAATGTTTCATTTTATGTTATGCTTTAATGGGGCTTATGATTCAAAATTTACCAAAGTGGTATGGATTTTGATATTACGATCTCATTGTTTATTAGGATTATTTATGATTATACTTTCAATGAAGAAATATTATGATCTATTTCTCAATAACTTCATAAATTTTCTTTGACTTTTTTCATTACTTATTTGATAATACATTTTTTCTCATCATTTTTTTCTCCTTATTTACTCAATATTCGAAATGAATGTTTTCTTAAAAAAAATCGAATATATTTATATCTTCAATTGAAAATCCTTTTTATTCCATGTCCATAATTTCTAAAAATATTTTAAAGAAATTTTTACTATTATAAAATTATTATTTAAATAAATTTTAACCCATTTTTTACTTTTTCACAAAATAGTTTTAAAGGGATCTTCTTGTAGTTTTGTAAATGAGGTACTTTTTACTTTTTACCAAAAATGTGAAAGGAATCATTATCTTAAGGTATACAACATAAGAAAAAATTACACCATCATTAAAACTCAATTATTTGACTCATACTTTAAAATTTTCTAGGTTTATTTTAAAATAATAATTTTTCTTTAAAATTTAAGAAATTTTTATGTTTTAAATATGTTTTTTCAAAATAGAAGGGATATTTTCCTCAAGAAATGATTCAAGTGATATTTTAAAATAATTTTCTATATAATATTACATCATTTGATATTAATTAATATTTACTAAGGATATGATCTTATTGTATTATCCTTATCATTTCTCTGTATTTTTATTTCTATGATGACAAGCTGTTTATGAAACGCATTCATTTTCCATGGGTTATGCTATGATGAAATGATAAAATTTTTATAAAACTCATTTCTTTTCCTCAGGTTATGATATGAAGAAATGATTATAACACCCAAATATTTTCATAAGTTATTATATGATGATTTTTTTATGATCTTATGGAACAAAACTGTATGTTTTATGTGATGGGTGAGACCTATATATCCCTCCAATTAATTTGGTAATGATTAAAGTTATATGAGCTCAAAGGGTACATCAGAGGTTATCTAAAGCCTGAAAGAGGGTACACAAGAGGTTATCCCAAGACTGAAAGAGGGTACAAGAGAGGTTATCCCGGTCTAGAAGTAGGTACATGGGTGGTATTCCCAAGCCTAACATGTTATGAAGGTGTTATCCGATAGCCTTGACCAATGATTTTCTATGCCCATGTGTATGCCACAAATATATATCTTATGTTGATGTTATGATATTATGGATTATTTTCTTTGATTAATTTATGATTAATGTCTTATAAACTATCATGATTTATGGAATGACTCAATTTTATGACATATGATATGCAGAGTATGGTTTTTCAAATGTTATCATCATGTTCTCATATTTTTATTCTCATGTTATGTTGATGTCTCTCTTTTTTACCCTTACTGAGTATCTGAGCTCCCCCTTTCATATGTTTCCTTTACCTAGGTTATGAAGAAATATATTATGTATGGTATATATAATAAGGGTGCTATTTATAAATAATTTAGTTAGATATGACATATCTCACATAGAAACTAGTTTTTTATGTGTCCAAGTCTCCAAAGGAACTAGAACAAAACAATTATGGAATGTATCATTATGTTATGTAATGAATATTCATATATTAAGACATAATAAGTATGTATGAGAAGTTTGGTTCTTTACAGTTAGTATCATATCAAGGTTTATTTAACCTTTGGAAACTTGGATGGGAAAACATTAGTGAAATCCCTTGGAAAATTTCTAAGGATAGGTATAAAGATAATTCAAAGTATAAGAAAATATCCTTGAATATTGGTAAATGATAGAGAAAGTGGTTTCCAAGAAATTACATTAATTTATGGATAATACAAGGGGATTTGGTTCTAGAACAGATTTAATTTGGGGTAATAACTCCAAAAAAGGTACATTGGGCTTGACTTGACCATTACCCAGTACCCAAAAATGGTCCTAACTACACACCTTATTTAACACTCTTAGGGGATATGATTTGGAAATTTATAAACTCTTTGTGAACCATCATGAAATATTTAAATAACGACTCCAAATAACATTGATAAATCCTATGGTGTCATAGGTTTTAAATAATGTTTCATGATTTAAACATAATTTAAGTGATTTTTCATGATTATGTTGTTTCCCACTATGATTATTTTTTCTTACACAAAACCTTTTGGTTTTATTAAATGGTCAAAGCCGAAAAGAACTATGTTAATGCTGAATACAATGGAAAATGAAATAATTTTCCTAATGGGAAACCAAATTTTATGGGAGATGGAATAAGAAATATTATTTTTATACTCACAAAACTTTCTCATCCTATGAATTATATGGAACTTACAAACAAGAAAAGGAGGGGACGAAATTTTCTTGAGTCCTTCATGAGGAAATATCCACCTTATTTTATTGGTTCTTCTATTCCACTACTTTCCATATAATGGATCAATACCATTGAAAATATATTTTACATTCTCCAATTTTTGGAACATGAAAACTCATTTTTGATATCTATCATTTAGATGGAGATGTGAATCAATGGTGAAATTTTATCAAGAATATGATACAACACAATAAAATTGACTCCATGGAGTGGGGTGAGTTTATGAACTTAATTTTTAATAAGTAATTTCCTCATATTCTTCATATAAAGATCGATAAGGAATTCCTTGATCTAAAACAAAATGATGACCAACCTCAGATTCCATAGGTAATATCAGATGGTCAGTGTATGATTTATGCTTACTCTATATGGTCACCAAACACTTTATGTTTATCTAAATCGGCTTAAAAGTCTCCTTCATGATACTTTTAACATCCCAAGAATTTTATGATTTTTTTTAACAAATGTAATTTCTTTTATGGATTGAATTACATGAAACATTGATTTTTAATGAACCACGATAAACTATTGTTATTATTATTTAAACATGATCATTATTTCCTAGTATTTAAACTTGTTCAAATGAATAAGAGTTAACAGATTTTAAAATTAAGTATATTGGTTATATATAAATAAATCATATTGATAAACATTACTTAAAATTTAGTAAATTGTTTCTAAGCTTTGATAAATATTTTTTTCTCAAAAAATGATTTTTATTTATTTTTGTGAACAAGTAATAAAATATATTCTTGAAACATTAATATAATTTATTTAAAAAAATTAACTTTATTTTTGGAATAAACTTTTCAAAATTATCTTAGGTTTAATTTTTTTATTTTTATAAAATAATAGCTTTTTTGATTAATAGTGAAAAATAATGGGTTTTATTGAAAATATCATTTTTTAAGGATTTATAAGGTGATTTTTTTTAAAATCATTTCAAACGTAAAATTTTCTCAATTATATTATAAAAAAACTGTGTACAACCAATAAAGTGGCACACAAGCAAGGAAAAAAATTACATTAAATCGCAAGCTCGGGGACTTGACCGTACGACCTGCCCCTCACCCCCCAAACCCTTACCACCCCACCACCAACGGTGGGGAAAAGTTTCTCAATTATATTATAATTAACCCAATATATTCCATTGGAATAAATTTTATATTAAATTTTTATATAAAAACTTTTAAAACTTTAGAAAATTTTCTCTTTGGAAAACCACTTTTTCATTGTATCTATGAGTTTAATTTTAAATTAAATATTTCCATTTATGTGAATGGAATTTGGAAAAATTTTAATCCATATTTTTAATTAGTATAATTAATATTATATGATAAGTTCAACATTATTTTTTGAAAAAATGTATATTAAAAACAGTAAATATTAATAAATGTGATTAAGATTAAATGGATTTACTGAGGGGTTAAACTAAAAAAATAAGCGGTAAAAAAACCTAGAAACTTGTCCAACACCAATTTTATGGATATAATTTGATATTATAACCTATAATTTTCTATAATTATCCATTATTTATCCTTTTTTCATGTGAAAATGTGATTAAACTTTATTATTTTCAAAACTTTTATGTGTGTTGTCTCTCTCACTTGTAAAAGGACACCCCCTCTCCTCTCCCCTTCCCACTTCCAAAAACCTTTGGTTTTTCCAAAAATTACCAAAATATATTCTTTAATTACAAATCCACATCCTATATTCCTTATTTTTATTAATAAACCCTCATAATGATACTTTAGGAATAAACCTAAAGAGTTTCTCTCAAGAAGTGATAAAATTATTTAACATGTGTTTTTGTATTATTTCTTATTACACCTCATTAAAATATTCTTACACTATTATAATATAATTAAAATGTTTTATCCCAAATACTGAGATTTTATTATTTTTATTTCATGAGATACATGAATCTCATCTTCTATCAAATGGGAAACAAAATCGTCAATCGTGTGTATGGCGGACTACCGCATCGCAAAATGATGTTATATTTTTTCCATCACCACCTATAAATGATGTATATAATGGATTATTTAATATTTATATATTATATTTATGATATTACTAATCTTATAGGATTATAATATCAAATATACCTTCTTACTTTCCATTCCATAGGAATACAATAACGTCTATCAGGTGTATGGCGGACTACAGTCTCGTGCAACAATGTGATTCATTTTTCACTTATGCTTTACATGGAAGGTGATAAGGGTAAATATATTGAATATATTTTATATATAAGAGACAAAACATATTCATTAAATTTAATATATTATTTACCTTCCTTTTTTCATCCACTGAGAAAATGGAAATAGCATTTATGCGTACGTACAACCCACCGTCTCTATGAATGGTGTAATTAATTTTCTATATCTAAATTTAATGGATCGCTATAAATAATTATATAATGAATACATATGATATTTATATCATGGTTAAAATTATATATATTGAAGAAACATAATCAAAATGAAAGGACCAAAGATACCAAACAAAAATATATATGAAAAACAAAGTAGTTATTACCCAAAACGTGATTTTAGCAAGGAATTGTTAATAAACGGGTAATGGAAGGTCATAAGTAAGTAATATATTATTTGATATATATGATTATTTTTCTTTAATATATTTATAATAATCCAATATTTATTATATAGGAGGTTCAAATGTGTATAAAGTAAGTCAAGACTTAAGGTTAGGGATTTTTGTCTCAATTTTCCTTCATTGAGACATATGTTATGTTATACACCTAGATTATTTTATGAGGTGTATTTACTACCAAATTTGACATGTTGTATAATAAATATCATTATATTCATGATATTTAATGTTTTATTTTATTTTATTCTTTAATGGGGCTTAAGATTCAAAATTTTCCAAAGTGGTAAGGATTTAGATATTACGATCTCATTGTATATCAGGATTATTTATGATTATGCTTTCAATGAAGAAATATTATAATATATTTTTTAAGAAATTCTTTATTTTTTTCTCCTTTTTTCATTACTTCCTTGATAATACAGTTTTTCCCATCATTTTTCTATCCTTATCTACTCAATATTTTAAATTAATGTTTATTTAATAAAATCGAATGTACTTCTCTCTTCAATAAAAAAATCCTATTTCTTAAATATCTATAATTTCTAAAAATGTTTTCAAAAAAGTTAATAATATTCTAAAATTATAATTTATAGAAATTTTAACCCATTTTTTAATTTTTCACAAAATAGTTTTAAAGGGATCTTCTTGTTTTTTTCTAAATGAGGTACTTTTGACTGTTTACCAAAAATGTGAAGGGACTAATTATTTTAAGGTATACAACATGAACAAAATTTTCCCCCATCGTGACAACTCAATTATTTGATTATTCCTTTAAAATTTTCAAATTTTATTTTAAAGTAAAGTTTTTCCTTTAAAATTTAAGAAAATTTTCTATTTTAAATAAGTGTTTTCAAAATAGAAGGGATATTTTCCTCAATAAATGCTCCAAGTGATCTTTCAAAATCCTTTTATATATAAGATTACATACTTAGATATTAATTACTCTTTACTAGTGATATGATCTTATTGTATTATCCTTATCCTTTCTATGTATGGTTTATGTCTATGATGACAAGATGTTTATGAAACCCATTACTTTTCCCTCGATTATACTATAACGAAATGATGAAATTTTTATAAAACTAATTTCTCTTCCCAAGGTTATGCTATAAAAAATGATTATAAAACCCATATATTTTCATAGTTTATGATATGATGATTTTTTTCTAATATTATGGATCCAAATTGTATGTTTTATGTGATGGGTGAGACCTATATATCCCTCCAATGCATTTGGTAATGATTAATGTTATATGATCTTAAAGGGTACATTGGAGGTTATCCAAAGCCTGAAAGAGGGTACACAAGAGGTTATCCCTAGCCTAAAAGAGGGTACATAATAGGTTATCCTAAGATAGAAGTAGGTACATGGGTGGTTTTTCCAAGCCTAACATGTTATGAATGTCTTAGTGGATAGCCTTGACCAATGATTTTGAAAGCTCATGTGTGTTCCAAAAATATATATCTTATGTTGATGTTATGATCTTATGGCTTAGTCTCTTTGATTAAATTTATGAGCCATGTCTTATGAACTATCCCGATTTATGGAATGTCTCAAGTTTATGACATATGATATGAAGGGTATGGTTTTTCAAATGTTACTATCATGTTGTCAAACTATTATTCTCATGTTATGTTGATATCTCCTATTTTTACCCTTACTGAGTATCTAAGATCCCCCTTTCATATGTTTCCTTTCCCTATGTTATGAAGAATTGTATTATGTATGATATATATAATAAGGGAGCTAGTTATGAATAATGTAGTTATAGATGGCGTAGCTCACTTAGAAACTAGTTGTTTATGTGTCCAAGTTTCCCAAGGCACTAGACCAAAACAATTATGGTATGGATCGTTATGTTATGTAATGAATATTCATTTATTAAGACATAATATTTATGTATGAGAAGTTTGGTTCTTTACAAATGGTATTAGACCAAGGTTTAATTAACCTTTGGAAACTAGGATGAGAAAACATTAGTGAAATCCCTTGGAAAATCTATAAGGATAAGTGTAAAGATAATTCAAATTATAGGAAAATATCATTGAATATTGGTAAATGATATAGCGAGTGGTTTCCAATAAATTACATTAATGTATGAAAAATACAAGTGGATGTGGTTCTAGAACAAATTTAATTTGGGGTAATAACACCAAAAAAGATACTTTAGGATTGAATCGAGCATTACCTGGTACCCAAAAATTGGCGTTACTACACACTGGGTTTGACACACCTATGGGATATGATTTGGAAATTTATAAACTCTTTACGAACTATCATGAAGGATTTAAATAATGACCCTGAATAACCATGGTCAGTCCTTTGGTGTCATATACATTAAAGAAGGTTTCATTATTTAAACATACTCTAAGTCATTTTTCTTGATTATGTTGTTTCCCATAATGATTATTATTTCTTACACAAAAAATTTTGGTTTTATTCAGTGGTCAGAGCCCAAAAGAACCTTCTTAATGCTGAATACAATGGAAAATTAAATGATTGTCCTCAGGGAAAAAAATGTTATTGGATACGGAATAAAAAATCTTATTGTTATACTAAAAAACATTTCTCATCCTATTAATCATGTGTAAATTCCAAACAAGAAAAAAAGGGATAAACATTCTGTTGAGTCCTTCATGAGGCAATATCCACCTTCTTTTAGTGGTTCTTCTAATCCCCTAGTTTCTAAATAATGGATCAATACCATTGAAAATATATTTTACATTACCCAATTTTTTTAGCATGAAAATTCATTTTTTCTATCTATCATTTGGATGGAGATGAAAATCAATGGTGTACTATTATCAATAATATGATACAACACGATAAAATTGACTCCCTGGAGTGGGGTGAGTTTATGAGCTTATTTTTTAATAAGTGATTTCCTCATATTTTTCATATAAAAATTGACTAGGGATTACTTGATATAAAACAAAATTATGATGAATCTATTGGTAACTATGAATAATTTTTTACAGGACTTGTGAGGTACACTTCTAATATTATCATCCAACCTGAAATTAAGGTTGATTGATTCTTCATTGTCATAAAATGAAGTCTTCATAGGGTGTTATCCACAAGGAAATTTAGTAAGTATAAAGAAATTCTTTGAAGTTTTATCAAGGTGGAAATATATACTAGATATACTCATCAATATCATGGTTTTTATAAGAAAAGAAAGATGGAATTCAAAGGAAACTCTAAAAATTATGGAGAGAAGAAGATGAGTTTTCCTTTATGCTTAATGTGTGGAAGAAAACAAGGAGGTAATTTTCTTAAGGGAACTAATAAATGTTTTAAGTGTGTAGAGAAAGTTCATGAAGTGGATGAATACTAAAGGGATAAGAAGAAGTTATCTAATATGATAAATAAATAGAAAGCACCATAGAATACCCCTCCTAAAGTTCAGCGCTTCAAATGCAAGGATTTTGGGAACTATGTTACCAAGTGATCAAATGTAAAGTTTAATGAGAATAATCAATGTGAGTAACCTATTATGCTAATATCTGAGGGGAAATATAATGATATCACTATTTCTGATTATGGGCACAATAACGACATGGTTCTAGGTATACTTATTATCCACTCTAGTACTGTTAATATCTTATTTGAATCTATATTCACCCAATATTTTATATCTGAAGAATTTGATGAGGGTATAAAGATTACGACCAAATGATTAGATATTTAATTAGCAGTGAAAACCTCTCATAAGTTCCTCCCATGTCCATTTAGGCTATGAATATGGTTCATGGATTCTTCCCCAGACCAATCATACCTTTTATGGTATTCATGGGGTCTAATAAAAATAATTCACATTATGAATTAATGATTCACAATGTGAATCTTTTCTGCATCCAAAATTATCTCCCTTTTTTGTTCATCCTATAGATAGAGAAGCCAACTATATTGAGACCAGATTACAAAGTTCCAACCCAAAACTAACCAGACTCAAGAAGATTTAATAAAAACTCAATGGGAAAGTACATAGAAAATATGGGATCTTACAACCTCCCCCACCATATTATAGATTATACTCAATCTTTTCTCTAAATCTTTCTTAGGGTATTAGTGAAAAAGTTTGGCCACTATGTCCATATATCAGATTCCCTCTCCCAGGTCTCCTCTACAAATTCCCATGCTTCCACTGCACTCATACCAGAGGTATGGTCTTTCCATGGAGATTCTTCTCACTACAGTCCACAATATGAATCATTTTATCCTCAAATTAATCATCAACATCCTTCTCAATTTTATCAATTCATGTCACATGGGAAGGGTAATAATGATATCTATAATGTAGTGACATGTGAAACATGTCATGTATAGAACTGTAGCACTATGGAAGGTCCAAAAGGTATGACACTGTACTGACCCTTTCCACTATTTCAAATGTCCTGGAATTCCTTGGTGATAGATTCCCTTGATTCCTAATTTAGTTTTTCCCTATCCTTGGAAACACCCAAAGAAAAAATTGATGACCAACCATAGATTTCATAGGTCATCTATGATGGTGAGCGTATGATTTCTACTTACTCTATATGATCACCAACCACTTTCTAATTATTTGGACCAGGTCAGAAGTATCCTTCTTGATAATTTTAACATCCTAAGAATTTTATGAATTTTTTTTTGAATAAATTTAATTTCTTTGATGGGTTGCATTAGATGAAACATTGATTTTTAATGAACCATGATAAATATTGTTATTATAATTTAAACATGATCATTATTACCTTGTCATTAAACTTAGTAGAATGAATAAGAGTTACCAGATTTTTAAAATTTACTATATTTTTTAAAATAAATAAATCATAATGATAAAAAGTAATTATTTTTTAGTAAATTATCTATAGGCTTTGAAAAATAATTTTTTCTCAAAAAATTATTTCTATTGATTTTTGTGTAAAAATAATAAAATATATTTTTGAAAATTTAATATAATTTATTTGAAAAAATTAAATTCATTTTTTGAATAAACATGTCAAAATTATCTTAGGTTTAATTTTTTATTTTTATGAAAAGATTAATTTTTTGATTAATAATGAAAAAATGGGATTTATTGAAAACTTCATTTTTGTTTAAAGAATTTATAAGGTTAAATATGGATTTAAAATAGTTTCAAAAGTAAAATTTTCTCAATTATATTATAATTAACCCAATATATTCCATTGGAATAAATTTCATATTGAATTTTTATGTAAAAATTTTTAAGCTTTTGAAAATTTTCTCTTTGGAAACCCACTTAATCATTACATCTATTAGTTTAATTTTAAATTAAATATTTCCAATTATGTTAATGGAATTTGTAAAATTTTATTCCATATTTTGAATTATTATAATTAATTTTATATGATAAGTTCAACCCAATTTTTGGAAAAAATAAATATTAAAAATAGTAAAAATTAATAAATGCAGTTAATGTTAAAGGGGTTTTCCGTGGGGTTAAACTAAAAAAATAAGCTGTAAAATAACCTATAAACTTGTAAAACACCAACTTTCTGGATAAAATTAGAAATTATAACCTATAATGTTCTATAATTATCCTTTTTTATCCTTTTTTATGTGAAAAATGTGATTACAATTTATTATTTCCAAACATTCCAGGTATGTTCTCTCCACCACTTATGAAAGGACACCCCCTCTCCTCTCCCTTCCACACTTCCAAAACCCTTTGGTTTTTTCAAAAATTACCCAAATATATTCTTTAGTTCTTTCCCACATCCTCGATTCCTTATTTTTATTTATTAACTCTCCTATGGATACATTAGGAATAAAACAAAAGAGATTATCCGAAGAAATGACAAAATTATTAATCTTGTGTTTCGTATTACTTCTTATTACACCAACTTAAAATATTCTTCCACTATTATAATATAATTACACCAATATATCCCATATACTGAGATTTTATTATTATAATTTCAAGATCTACATGAATCTCATCTTCCATCAAGTGGGAAACAAAATCATCAATCGTGTGTACGGTGGACTACCGCTTCGCGAACCGATGTTATTTTTTTCCATCACCACCTATCATGGATGTATCTAATGAATTATTTAATATTTATATATTATATTTATGATATTATTATTCTTATAGGATTATAATATAATATATACCTTTTTACCTTCCATTCTATAAAAATATGATAATATCTCTCATGTGTATTGCAGATTACCCTCTCGTGAAGCGATGTAATTCATTTTTTACTTAAGCTTTACATGGAAGACAATAAGGGTAAATATATAGAACATATGTGATATATATGAAGAAAAAAATATTCTTTAAATTTAATATAATATTTACCTTTCTGTTTTCATCCACTGAGAAAATGGAAATAGTGTTCATGCGTACGTACAACATACCATCTCCATGAATGGTGTAATTCATTTTATATATCTAACTTTGATGGATTGCTATAAATAATTATATAATTAATATATTTGATATTTATATCATTGTTATAATTCAATATATTGAGGAACCATAATTAGAATTAAATGACCAAAGATACCAAACTAAAACAAACATGAAAAACAAAGTAGTTATTACCCAAAACGTAATTTTAGCAAGGAATTGTTAATAAAAGGGTAATGAAAGTTCATAAGTAAATAATATATGATATGATATATATGATTATTTTTCATTAATATATGTATAATAACCCTATATTTATTATATATGAGGATCAAATGTGTATGAATGAAGTCGAGACTTAAGGTTAGGTATTGTTTTCTCAATTTTCCTTCATTGAGACATATGTTACATTATGCACCTATCTTATTTTATAAGGTGTATATTCTTCCCCCATTGAAATTTCAAATAATAAATCTCCTTATAATAATTATATTTAAAGTTTAAATTTATTTTATGCTTTAATGGGGCTTAATATTAAAAATGTACCAAAGTGGTAAGGATTTTGATATTATGATCTCACTGTTTATTAGGATTATTTATGATTATACTTTCTATGAAGAAATATTATGATATATTTTTCAAAGACTATATGGATTTTTTTCTCCTTTTTTAATTAATTTCTTGATAATGCATATTTTCTCATCATTTTCTATCCATATATACTAAATATTTGAAATAAATATTTATTTAAGAAAATCAAAGTTATTTATCTCTTCAATCGAAAATAATTTTTCTTCTATATTTATAATTTATAAAAAAGTTTTAAAGAAATTTTTTACTATTATAAAATTATTATTTAAATAAATATTAACCTGTTTTTTAATTTTTCACAAAATAATTTTAAAGGTATCTTCTTGTTGTTTTCTACATGAGTTATTTTTTACTGTTTACCAAAAATGTGAAAGGAATATTTGTTTTAAGGCATAAAACATGAACATTATTTTCCACCAACATGACCACTCAATTATTTTATTCTTACTTTTAAATTTTCTAAGTTTATTTAAAAATAAATTTTTTTCTTTAATTTTTTTTTAAAAAAATTATGTCTTAAATAAGTGTTTTCAAAATAGTAGGGATATTTTCCTCAAGAAATGCTCCAAGTGATCTTTAAAAATAATTTACTATATAATATTACATCCTTCAATATTAATAAATCTTTACCAGTGATATGATCTTATTATATTATCCTTATCCTTTCTCAGTATTTTTTATGTCGATGATGACTAGATGTCTATAAAACCAATTACTTTTCCATGGGTTATACTATTATGAAATGATGAATTTTTTATAAAACTCATTTCTTTTCCCCAGGTTATGCTATGATGAGGTGATTATAAAACCCATATATTTTAATTAGTTAAAATGTGATGAATTTTTTATGATCTTATGGAACAAATCTATATATTTTATGTGATGGGTGATACCTATATATCCCTCCAAATCATTTGATAATTATTAATGTTATATGATCTCAAAGGGTATATATGAGGTTATCCCAAGCCTGAAAGAGGGTACACGGATGGTTATCCCAAGCCTGAAAGAGTGTACACCAGAGGTTATACCAATCCAGAAGTAGGTACAAGGGTGGTTTTCCCAAGCCTAACATGTTATGAATGTCTTAGTGGATAGCCTTAACCAATGATTTTCCTTCCTCATGTGTATTCCAAAAATCTATATCTTATGTTGATGTTATGATCTTATGTCTTATTTTCTTTGATTAATTTATGATTAATGTCTTTTAAACTATCAATATTTATGTAATGACTCAATTTTATTATATAAGATATACAAGGTATGGTTTCTAAAATTTTATTATCATGCTATCATACTTTATTCTCATGTTAGGTTCTTATCCCCCTTTTTTACCCTTACTGAGTATCTGAGCTCCCCCTTTCATTTGTTTCCTTTAACTAGGTTATGAAGAAATATATTATGTATATTATATATAAGAAGTGTTATATTTATGAAGAATTTAGTTAGCGATGACGTATCTTACTTAGTAACTAGTTTTTTATGTGTCCAAGTTTCCAAAGGCATGGATCGTTATGTTATGTAATTAATATTCATCTGTTAAGAAATAATATTTATGTATTAGAAGTTTGGTTCTTTATAGTTGGTATCAGAACAAGGAAAGTTAACCTTTGGAAACTGGGATGAGAAAACTTTAGTGAAATACCTTGGAAAATTTCTAAGGATAAGTATAAATATAATTATAAGAATAGGAACATATCATTGAATATTGGTAAATTATAAAGTGAGTGGTTTCCAAGAAATTACATTAATGTCTAGATACTACAAGTGGATATGGTTCTAGCACAAATTTAATTTGGGGTAATAACTCCAAAAAAGTTACGTCGGTCTTGACTCAAGTATTACTTGGTACCCAACAATGGTCCTTACTACACACCTGATCTAACACTCCTAGGGGATATGATTTTGAAATTTATAAACTCTTTATGAACCATCATGAAGGATTTAAATAATGACTCTGAATAACTGTGGTCAATCCTATAGTGCCATAGATTTTAATTAAGGTGTCATGATTTAAACATACTTTAAGTTATTTTTCATGATTATGTTGTTTCCCACTATTATGATTATTTCTTGCACAAAACTTGTTGGTTTTAGTCAATGGTCAGAGTCAAAAATAACTATGTTAATGCTGAATAAAATGGAAAATGAAATGATTGTACTCATGGTAAACCAAATGATATGGGATATGAAATAACAAATATTATTATTATACTCACAAAACTTTCAAATCCTATGAATCATGTCTAACTTCCAAACAAGAAAAGAATGGAAAAATATTCTGTTGATTCCTTCATGAGGCAATATCTTTTAGTGGTTCTTCTAATCCACTAGTTTCCAAATAATGGATCAGTACCATTGAAAATATATTTTACATTATCCAGTTTTTGTGGCAATAAAATTAATTTTTTCTATCTATCATTTGGATGGATATATGAATCAATGGTGGACTATGATCAAGAATATGATACAACATGATAAAATTGACTCCATGGAGTGGAGTGAGTTTATGATGTTATTTTTTTATTAGTAATTTCCTCATTTTCTTCATATAAAAATGGATAAGGAATTCCTTGATCTAAAAAAATGATGTTGAATCTATTAGTATCTATGAGGAAAATTTTACAGGGCTTGTGAGGTACACTTCTAATATTATCATCCAACCTAAAATTAAGGTTGATTGATTCTTCAGTGGCATAAAACAAAGTCTTCATAGGGTGTTATCCATAAGGAACTTTAGTAGCTATGAAGAAATAGTTAGATGTGCTATCAATGTGGAAATATAGGTTAGAGATACCCATCAATATCATGGTTTTTCTAAGAAACGAAATATGGAATTCAAAGGAAACTCTAAAAATTGTCAAGAGAAGAAGATGAGTTTTCCTTCATGCTCAAAGTGTGGAAGAAAACAAGGAGGACATTTTCTTAAGGGAACTAATAAATGTTTTAAGTGTGTAAAGGATGTTCATGAAGTGGATTAATAGTGAATTTATAAGAAGAAGTTAGATAATATGATAAATAAAGATAAATCTCCATAAAATGCACCTCCTACACTTCAGGGCTTTAAATGAAAAGAGTTTGGGAACTATATTAACAAGTGATCAAATATAAAGTTTAATGACAATGATCAATGTTAGAAACCTATTATGATAATAGTTGAGTATAAATCTCATGATATCACTATTTTTGATGACGTCTATGATAACTACATGGTGATAGGTATACTTAATATCCACTCTAGAACTGATAATATCTTATTTGGCTCCATATCTACCCACTATTTTAAATCTAAAGAATTTGATGAGGGTATCAAGATTCCACCCAAATGATTAGATGTTGAATTAGCAGTGAAAACCTCTCATGGTTCGACGGTCAGATATCAAGTATATAATTCTTCTCTAGTTGAGGTTTTTAGGAATGTGCTTCCTACAATCCTCATTATTATTATTTTGGTTGAATTTGATGTTATCTTAGGCATAGATTTGATTTATCTATATAAATCCCACATTAAATTACAAGTAAGGGAAGTCACATTTGATATTCCAAACCAAACTATAATTTTCTATTAGTACAATTATAGATATGGACATTTAATATATATCATATCTATTTTATGGGTCGTGATTTTCATTCAAAAAGAGAATTTATCATAAATAGTGGGGGAGAAACTCAATGTTGATGATATTCCTATTATGTGGGAGTTTTTTGATTCCTTTCTAAAATCATTTATTATCCTTAAAATGATACATTAAGTTTATTTTTCAATATAAATAATACCTATTTCCACACCTATTTCAAAGACTCCCAATAGAATGGCCCTGATTGAGTTGTTGAAGTTGAAGAATCAAGTCCAGGAGAACCTTGAAAATGGATTCATTTATCCAAGTGTGTCACCTAGGGATGCATGAATTATTTTTATTAAAAATAAATATAGATCGATGAAACTCTATATTGATTATTGGGAGATTAAAAATATTGAAATTAAGAAAAGGTATCCTCTATTATATATTGATGACTTGTTTGGTCAACTGCATGGATCTCACTACATTTCCAAGATTTACCTTTATTATGGATATCATCAATTGAGGGTCTAGAAGGAGGATAAATCCAAGAAATCATTTCATACAAGGTATGGACACAATGAGTATATATTGATGTCTTTTGGTCTTACTAATTACCCTACTATCTAAATATATTTAATTAATAAATTCTTTATAGATTACCTTTATTAGTTTGTGGTAGTCTTTATAGAATATATTCTAATTTATTCAGAGAGAATGTAAGATCAGAAATATCACTTGATAATTGTACTAAAGGCCCTAAAAACATAAATTGTATGAAAAAAATAAAAATCCTAAATTTTGGTTGTATAAGGTTTCATTTTTGAGTCATATAATATCAAGAGAGTATATATATATAGATCCATCAAAGATGAAGGCTATTGATCATTGGTCTAGACCAAACACTATGATAGAGATCTGTATTTTCCTTGGTTTAGATGGATATTATATATGGTTTGTGGAAATTTTATCAGGACTATCTAATCCACTCACCATGTTGACTCAGAAGGGAGCCAAGTTCCTCTAGAAAGATGAATGTGAGGTAAATTTCAAGGAACTAAAGAAAATATTAGTCAGTACATCTATGATTACTATAGAAACCCCAAAGCTTGACGTACATAGACATTACATTACTTTTGCAGAATACTTAATACATAAGAAAAGCAGACACCCAAGGACCATAATAGTTTAGTGTCTTTGGAAACTCGGAATATAATCTTCTAATCATGGTGAAAGATCTTCAACATCTCCCATAAAGATCTTCCCCTTTTGTTTTCTTACCTAAAACCTTTATTTAAATACTGGGGAAAAGAAAACATATAAAATGTGAGCTCAAATGCTCAGTAAGGGTAAGCATGGAGAAAATAAAACAAATCATATAGATTTGAACTAAAAAAAACATGAACATAATGTTTAAACATCAAAATCTTGAGAAATGACATAAAACATGGAAGTACGTAAGGCATAGATCATAATGAAACATTAATAATGATAAAATAGCATGAGAATAAAACATGTAATTGTGGAAAACCATTAAGCACATGATATGATTTCCATAGTATCCAAGGCATTGCTGCCAAGACCATCTTAGTGGACAAAGTCCCTTTCTAAATTGAGTTCACTCCTCGTTCCAGTCCTGTAACACTGAACCACATTAACTTACCATTCCAGCCATGTCTATCTCATGAGATATAAATCTTTACCCAATTCATTAGAGGGAGATATAGGTTCCACCCATCTCATAATGAAATCATTCTTATGTGTGCCACAACATAAACATAAATCATTCATCATAACCCAACGAATAAAATGGGTTTCATAAACATCATACCATCATAAAATAATCCATATAAAACAAATGGATATCATTTCATCATAAGAAAAGTTAAATTATGTAAATCATAGATACATTATACTTGAAACATACACATATGAAATAAATTCATCTTAGATGGAAATAGTTTTGATAAAACACTTGAAATGAATTCTTGAGGAAAATATCCTTTCTTCTTCAAAATCATTTTCTTTTCACAAAATGACATGGAATTTTAAAATAAAATGATTTTGTTGAAAATAGTAATGAAATATTTTAGAGTAATATTCATTAATAAAAGGCATTGTAAAAATTCGTTCATGTCGTATAAGTTAAAAAAACATTCTCCTCGTACTATTGTCGGAAAAGTCAAAAAGTACCTCGTATGGTAAACAAAAGAAATATTCCTTACATAACACAAAGTAAAAGTAAATATTTGTAAAAATGGATTTAAAAATACATGGAAGAATATTAAACACTTTATGAAAACATTTTTATGGACATGGATGAAAAATATAACCCCAGTAAATACTTGTGAATAAGCAATCTAGGATAAAAATGAGATTGCAAAATTATCCCTTACCTTATGTCCAATTTCTTTCGTATGTGTCCGAAACTCTTATATATTGAGTTTAAACATATTATTAACTTGTAACATAACCATAGTAATATTTATGATATCATATATGATTCACTTACGACTTTATATTATCTGTTTATTTGTCAATTCCATGTTAAAGTAGAGTTTTGGGTAAAATCGTTTCATTTATCGTCTGTGTTTTGACTTGTAGTTACTAATATGATTACTTAGATCTTGATTAATTAATTCCAGAATATAAAACATGATTTATATATAATATATATTCAGAATATACATATATATAATAGATTGATAAATGGAAATAAATACACCGTTCATGGAGACGGTAGGTCGTACGTACACATGAACGCTGTTTTTCGTTTCCTTATTGAATTGAATGGAATTAAGTAGATGACATAAATATATATATATATATATACATAAATATAGTAGCATTATTATGTCATATATTTCATGATTACTTATTATATATACCTTATAATCATTCTTGAATTGTTAACATGGAAAATGAATCTCATCGCGTCGTGGAGACGGTAATCCGTACGTACGCACGAGCGATGATATCATTCCCATATTTATTTAATGGAATTGGAGTGGATTATATAATATCTTATAATCAGTATGATTTTATAATAATCATATATAGTTATTCTTTACACCATTATACCCATCCAAGTAAGGTGGTGGGGGAAAAACTGATTACACCACGGCGTGGAGACGGTATTCCGTACGTACGCACGTGCGGTGATTTCATTTTCTGTAGGATGGATAAAAGGTGAAATAGGGTTGTTTAATATTTATAATAACATATAAGTATATAAATAATATTTATGTTATTAATTTATAATGAAACAACTAAAAATAGTAAGTAGAAGAAGAAAGAAACTTGAAAGAGTTGGTAGAAGAGATTACCTCTTCCTCGACGCACCTCCTTTAAACTTCTTCTTAGGGCACTAGAGTTAGTATTTTGAGAACAATAGAACCTCTATGATATAAATAGAGAGGTTTAAAACAGTAATTTCCAGGGGTTGGTCGAGATTCAAGTCTCAAAAGGGTGTGAAGAGAAGAGGGAAGGGGTGCCCTTTTTATAAGGGAGGAGAGGGGCACCTCTGGAAAAACTTAAAATATTATTTTATAATAAAGTCATATTCAGTTTATAATAGCTCCAAATTGATTTATTTAGAATTTAAAGTGGGTATTGGTCTAAATAATCTTAACCAATAGAATTTAGATAAGTTTAGGTTACTATTTTAACCTTATCATTTAGATTTAACTTTAAGTTAAATAATTTTACTTTTACCGTGTCTTCTTGTTTTTTACACTGTATGGTTAATAAACTTACTATAACAAGCCAAAAGAACCCCAAGTTGTTCATTATTAATATATATAAACTTATCTAAGGCAGTTGGACGAACCTTATATTTCTTGGAATAAAATACAATTAATAATATAATATTTGTTTTAAAAACTATTTTATGTTATTTTTGACACTATTTGGTAATTGATTATGTGAAAATCATAACATCATGATTAGTTAGATAAAAGTTAATTAAATAAATACTAACATGTCATATTAACCTAAAAAATTAGTACAATTCATAAAAAGTCTCAAATTACATTTATTTGGGTATTTATAATATCAATTATTTTAATATTTCATTATTTAGGTAATTACTTCATCACCATTGTGTCATAAATAAATTAAATTATTTAATGTCTAAACATTATAAATAAAATACCAGTATGTAGGAAATCTCTTTAGATTTATAATGAATATTTATAGTCGAATTTATCTTATGTATAACCCAATATTAAAAAAAATTAGTTATTAAACATTGATTTTAACTATTTTAACTCTTCTTTAAATAAAATAATAATAAGTTTCCCAATCAAATCCAAGTGGACCTAAAGGGAAATATTTTATTCCTAATGTTGTTTTTGGTTGAATTACACTTATCCAATATAATTAGGACATGTTTTAGGGTAATAATAATATCATTTTTACCTTTAATTACCCTATTTACTTTTAACCATGGCAAATAAAAGTAAAAAGAGTATTATTCACCCAAAATTATTTTTATCTTATTGAACCACATTTTACTCCTTGATATTAACCGTGTCTCTCGGATTTTCTAAATTACACTCATAGAAGCGTTAAAATTAAGTTTTATGTAAATTTTCAAATTCTCCTAGAAGGTGGGTAAAAGACGGTGAAAAGTTCAATAAAATTTTTATATATCTAGAATTATTATAAAATGACTCCAATGAATTACATTGAAATTATATAGGTATTATGTATCAATTTTGACCTAAAATAAATTCAAATAAAATAAATAATTATTTAAATAAAAAGTCGGTTTTTAAATAGTAACCTAGTGTGTTCACTATTCATCAAAAATTGAAAGTTTTAAGAAAAATACCAAAAATTCACCATAGGCTAATTTCGATATTCCGAATCCAAAAATTAAGTCCATTTTGAAAAATAAAATTTCAAAAAGTGGGTATTACTATTCATAACGGCTAGTTCATAATAATGTTATAATAATATCTCATTTAGTGAAACTTGGTATTACGAACTACACATGCTATCGAAGAAGGTATTGATTGCGTGTAATGCAATCCAAGTCAGGTCTGTGTGTAGTGAAAGCTCCGTTTGGTGTTGTGTATAACATAATCAAAACTTATTTCATTTATACATTAAGAAAAATCTATACTTAATGTTGCATAGAATAATTTCCACAAAACAAACATGAATTTGTGTGTAACATGAGCCAAGAATAGTGTCATGTATACTACAAGCTAATACAGTGTTGCATATAGTACAAGACAATCTTGGGGTAGTGTATAATAGAAGACATCAAAGAAATTAAAAATAATATATCTCATGAAATCTTGGGGTGTTACACTTACATTACCCTGTAGTGGATAAGGGTTTGTAATATATAGTGATGCATCCAGGTAAGGATTGGGATGATTTCTCATGCACAATGAAATGGTTATAGCTTATGCCTCAGGATAATTGAAGTTTCAAAAGAAAAATTACCCAACTCATGATTTTGCGTTAACTATAGTAATTTTTGCATTAAAGATGCGGAGGAATTATATTTATGTGAAAAGTGTGATATATATGCTGATCAAAAAAGATTAAAGTATATATTCCAATATATGGAGTCGAACATGAACCATAGAATATGGATAGAGTTGATTATAGATTATTACTCTTCAACACATTACCACTCTGCGAAATTGAACAAGGTGGTGATGATTTGAGTCAAAAGGATCATGTTATCTTATTCATGATGAGGATCAAAATAGATCTAATATTAATTTTTTTGTAAAGGATAGATCTTGAAATATTGAAGGAAGGGGAGAAATATTATCTTTCTCAAATAATTATCCAACCATCTATCCAAATAATGATTAAAGAGGTGCATAAGGAAGACGTGGAGCTATAGAAGAAGGTGAGAAATGTTCCGGAGTTTAACATTTATTATGATGGAATGATAAGGTTTAGGTATCGTGTATGTGTTCTATCGATACCTGATTTGAAGAAGGATTTTTTAAAAGAGGGTCATAGTTCTTCATTCTCTATTAATCCTAAAAGTACAAAGATATATGGATATTTGAAACAGTATTTATGGTGGTATGGAATGAAGAGAGATATTTCAGAGTTTGTATCTCGGTACATGGTATGTTATCATATTAAGGGTGGGAGACAAAATTATATGAGGATATTAAAAACATTACCCACACTGGAATAGAAATGGGAAAACATCACCATGGGTTTTGTTATTGAACTCACCAAAACATCTAAAGGGAATAATTCTATATGGGTTGTAGTTGATCACCTTATAAATTTAGCACACTTCATTGTTATCAGAGAATATTTATCCTTGGATAATAGTTCCATAATATACATTAAAGAAGTGTTAATGTTGTATGGGGTACCACATTACATTATAATTGATCAGGGTATGAGATTTACCTCAAAGTTATGGTGAATTATTCATCAATATATTGATATAGTTGAGTTTTAGAACTACATATCATCCTAATATAGGTGGTCAGTCTTAGAGAACCATTTAAACCCTAGAGGATACATTAAGATCTTTTTATATTGATTTAAAATGTGATTGTGATTAACACCTTCCAATAATTGAGTTTTATTACAATAATAGCTTTCAATCAAGAATTTAGATGGGTCCTTATGGATCCCTCAATAGAAATAGTGGTAGAACTCTAATATACTAGGATGAAGTTAGTGAAAGAAATCTATTGGTACCTGAATATACTAAAGAAATGGAATATAAGATTATATCCATTTTGCAAAACCTAAGTATGGACAAAATTTGGTAGAAATTTTTTTCTGAAAATCTCTGACGTGATTTGGAATTTGAATTTTGTGATAATCTGTTTCTAATAATTTCTCTCTGGAATATGGTTATGATATTTAGGGAGAAGGGAACACTAAGACCTAGGAATATTAGTCCATTTGAAATTCTTGATCGTATTAGGACCATAGCTTATTTTTTGGCACTTCCACCAAACCTATCTCAGGTTCACAATGTTTTTCATGTATATCACCTAAAGAAGTACATAATTGATACATCACATGTACTGAACATAGAGATCATACCACTAATACATGATATTTATTATGAGGAACAGCTGGTGGAGATTCTGGATTATAAATAAAATTTGATAACAAAAAAAACACACACTTGGTCAAAAATTTTGTAGTGGAACCACCAATTTGAAGAAGCTGGATGGGAACCTAAGGATATGATGAGGCAAGTGTATCCTCATTTTTTATCAAAGTTATGAACTTTGAGGTTGGAATTATTTTTAAGGGGGTTAGAGTGTAACACCCCAATATTTTTATGATTTTTTGAATAAATTTAACCTATTTGATAGATTGTGTTACACACAACACCAACAATAGTGGAAAATCACAATTTAATGATGTTTTTTTAATTTTTAACATCAGGTTTTAACAAACATTGACCCAGGTGATGTTAAAAATAAGAGTTTCAAGGTCATATTTTTTATACTAATGGAGAAACTTCAACATGAATTAAATTAATGAGATTTTTCAATGTTGGTTTTTTAGGAAACCTAATAATGAAAATCCCATACATATATTTCTGTGTCGGTTTTTTAGAAAAACTAATGTGGAATGAAACTTTTGACACCATTTTTTTTATAAAAACTGAAGTGGAAATTCATTTTTTTATTCTTTAAAACAATTTCAATGTCGGTTTTCATAAAAAAAATCAACTAAACTCTCTTTATTTTGACTCTATAATTTATTTTTTAATTATTTTTTTCATAAAAACCAATTTTGAAATTCTAATATTTTGGATTCAACATAACTTTATAAAAAGAATATGTAGAAATTTGGAAAAAAAATTACAAACTTATTAAATTACCTCAGTCAAAAAAAATCTAACAACCTTTAAAAAAATAAAATACACTAACATAAAGCAAATAATAACCCTATAAAATAAAACACAATATACCAATTAAAATCATAAAACAATTGTAGAAAATACTCATTTATTATAATTGAATTAAAAGATACATACCTAAAACATATGAAACATATAAAAACAAACAAAATATATCATCTTTAAGAAAAAAGAAATTTTCTCATTACTCATTTTTTAAAGTTTAATTAAAAGAGACATACATGATAATTTAAAATTTAACCAAACATAAAAAAAGTTTACAAATTAGAAACCTATAAAAATATATTGAATATAAAAACTTTAAGAAAAAAAATATTATCTAATTACTCATTTTTTTAAACTTCAATTAAAAAAGATATGCCTTATAACATAAAATTTAACCATAATTAAAAAATAGTTTGAAAACAAAATTCAATGATGGCTAAGTTCTTAATTTTTATAGGAATCAACATCATTTAAAATCTACAATAATAATGAATGTTATAATGTTAAAAAAATATATAAAACCTAAAATAATTAATATAACTAACCTTATCAAATTCAGTCATCCTCATAGTAATGATTATCACAAACATGAGTCTTAAAACATAATAACCACATTCCACCCATCCTTTTTGATGATTACACTGGCATTATCAAACATTTATAACCATATTCTACCCTTCCTTTTTTTTGATTATATTGTAGTTATGAAACATTAACTTGAAAATAAAAACTAAAACACATATGTATAAAAAATATATATATTATCTAATATAATATATATTTACCATTAATTTCACATAGTTGATTTTATTTTCCTTCTCTATCAATAATTGATTATTTTAAAACCTTTTCCATGATATATATTTTCATATATCAATGATAAAAACATGTATAAACAATAATAATTAAGAATAAAAAACATTTAAAAAAGGAATAAAATGTACTTTTTTAATAATTTTCTAAAATATTTACATACTCCACCTAAGACACTAACTTAAATCAAAGAACAAATGTATAAAATCAAACAAAATATACCAACAACAAGAAGAAATATCATATAAATACTCATTTCTTTAACTTTAATTAAAATATACATACATAAAACATTTGAAACCTATAAAAACAAATATAATATACCAACTTTAAGCAAAAATGATTGTTTAATTACTCATTTTTAAAAATTTAAATAAAATATACATACCTTATAATTTAAAATTTTAACTACCTTAAAATATAGTATATAAACAAGAAACCTGTAAAAATAAAATAGAATATACCAAATTTAATAAAAAACGATGGTATAATTATGATTTTTTCAACTTTAATTAAAAGATACATGCCATGTAATTTACAATTTAACCATACTTAAAAAATAGTTTTCAAAAAAACTAAGAAGATGTGTAAGTTATTTATTTATATACAACTCGACATCATGAAAAATATACAATAAAAATAAATGTTATAAGATTAAAAAAAAGAGTATTTTTATGTGAAACCTAAAATAATTTATATAACTAACCTTATCAAATTTAGTCATTTTCCCATTTGTGATTATCTCAAACATGAATCTTAAAAGCATAATAACCACATTCCACCCTTCATTTCTTGAAGATGACACTCTGGTTATGAAACATTAAATTTAAAATAAAAACTGATACACATATATACATATGAAAAAATATTATCTAATATAAAATATATTTAGCATTAATTTCATGTGGTTGATTTTATTTGGCTTCTGTATCAATAATAGATCATTATTAAACCTTTTCCATTACCTATATTTTCATATATGAATTATAAAAAAATTTATAAAAATTAATAATTAAGAAAAAACTTAAAAAATATTACTTGTTTAACAATTTACTGAAATATTTATAGACTCCACTAAGTAAAGAGAAAAACTAATATAATGGGAATTCATGTGGGCAGAATTCTCATAATATCCAATGAACACTACAATATAAAAAGTTAAAAATTAATAAAATTATAATTAATATTATTTCATAATTATAGTACTCTTCTTACCCATTAGGGAATTGAAAAAACCAACACTCAATATCCATCTTTTATAATAATTCACACACACACACACAGAGATATATTTATATGTGTGTGTGTATGTGTCACTCTAGCATCATTATTCAGATATTTCATAGGAATTAAAATGTATTCAAGATATATAAGACCATAATTAATAGTGGTATCATTTTGAATGAAAATAACATGTAGATACCTAATTAAATAATTAATATATTAATTCACTTGAATTTAACTTTATTTAAAGAAAAAATGGAAACATAAATGTACTTATATGGAAAACAACTATAACAGAAGTACGCATAGCTCATAAAAAATAACAAGATCCATAATATTTTTTAAAATATTCACAATGTATAGTATCTTCCACATATATTAGACATCATATAAAATATATAAATATTATCCAAGGAAGAATAAATCTGGGATAATATTTTGATCCCACCGGAAATCTCATAAGTATAAGAAGTAATTTGTTCCTAAACATTTTATTTCTTTTGTATTTATTCTTTTTTACTTTAGATACTCCTATCTAGATTAAATATAAGAAATAATTATTAGTAATTTTCAATCGAATGGAAATAATATTTAAAAAGACATACCTCATATGTTAGATAATGAAGAAGTCTAGTCGACCAATGTAAAAAATGGCCCACACAGTCTCTAACTCTGGTAACCTCCTCTATAGGCAATGGAATTTGAATATCTAAATCCATAATATCATGTACTGATACTCTTTTCTGGCCCAAATTCATAGGTTGGTGATGTAAATAATCCCTTAAAATATGTATGACTCTTTTCTTTGAAATACATAAATAGATATCTCTAGTATAAAACTCACAATATAAGTTTAGGTCAGAATGAGGAGGTGGATGATATGAGTATGTGGGCTATGTAGGCTATGTAAGTTGTGATTGTATCATCATTTTTTAAAACATATCCTAGAAATTTGATTGAATTTGATCACCCATGGACTATTTTGAGTCTTTCATCTTAGATTTAAAATCATCTAATTCTAGGTCTCTTGATTTCCTTCTTTAGTGACCAAAAACTTTCCTAATACTAACACCTACCTCATATCCTCTTATCCAACTAAGGTGTTTTAGATTTACTAAATAAATAGCTAGGATTTCCATCATACCATCAGGGATAGAAGTCCCTTGTGTCTTTAAATCCTAAAATTCACCATAAATTGATATATTAAAATTGTATATTAGTATAATTAATTTTTATAGGAATCAACATCATTTAAAATCTACAATAATAATGAATGTTATAATGTTAAAAAAATATATAAAACCTAAAATAATTAATATAACTAACCTTATCAAATTCAGTCATCCTCATAGTAATGATTATCACAAACATGAGTCTTAAAACATAATAACCACATTCCACCCATCCTTTTTGATGATTACACTGGCATTATCAAACATTTATAACCATATTCTACCCTTCCTTTTTTTGATTATATTGTAGTTATGAAACATTAACTTGAAAATAAAAACTAAAACACATATGTATAAAAAATATATATATTATCTAATATAATATATATTTACCATTAATTTCACATAGTTGATTTTATTTTCCTTCTCTATCAATAATTTATTATTTTAAAACCTTTTCCATGATATATATTTTCATATATCAATGATAAAAACATGTATAAACAATAATAATTAAGAATAAAAAACATTTAAAAAAGGAATAAAATGTACTTTTTTAATAATTTTCTAAAATATTTACATACTCCACCTAAGACACTAACTTAAATCAAAGAACAAATGTATAAAATCAAACAAAATATACCAACAAAAAGAAGAAATATCATATAAATACTCATTTCTTTAACTTTAATTAAAATATACATACATAAAACATTTGAAACCTATAAAAACAAATATAATATACCAACTTTAAGCAAAAATGATTGTTTAATTACTCATTTTTAAAACTTTAAATAAAATATACATAACTTATAATTTAAAATTTTAACTACCTTAAAATATAGTATATAAACAAGAAACCTGTAAAAATAAAATAGAATATACCAAATTTAATAAAAAACGATGGTATAATTATGAATTTTTTTAACTTTAATTAAAAGATACATGCCATATAATTTACAATTTAACCATACTTAAAAAATAGTTTCCAAAAAAACTAAGAAGATGTGTAAGTTATTTATTTATATACAACTCGACATCATGAAAAATATACAATAAAAATAAATGTTATAAGATTAAAAAAAAGTGTATTTTTATGTGAAACCTAAAATAATTTATATAACTAACCTTATCAAATTTAGTCATTTTCCCATTTGTGATTATCTCAAACATGAATCTTAAAAGCATAATAACCACATTCCACCCTTCATTTCTTGAAGATGACACTCTGGTTATGAAACATTAAATTTAAAATAAAAACTGATACACATATATACATATGAAAAAATATTATCTAATATAAAATATATTTAGCATTAATTTCATGTGGTTGATTTTATTTGGCTTCTATATCAATAATAGATCATTATTAAACCTTTTCCATTACCTATATTTTCATATATGAATTATAAAAAAATTTATAAAAATTAATAATTAAGAACAAACTTAAAAAATATTACTTGTTTAACAATTTACTGAAATATTTATAGACTCCACTAAGTAAAGATAAAAACTAATATAATGGGAATTCATGTGGGCAGAATTCTCCTAATATCCAATGAACACTACAATATAAAAAGTTAAAAATTAATAAAATTATAATTAATATTATTTCATAATTATAGTACTATTCTTACCCATTAGGGAATTGAAAAAACCAACACTCAATATCCATATTTTATAATAATTCACACACACACACACAGAGATATATTTATATGTGTGTGTGTGTGTGTCACTCTAGCATCATTATTCAGATATTTCGTAGGAATTAAAATGTATTCAAGATATATAAGACCATAATTAATAGTGGTATCATTTTGAATGAAAAGAACATGTAGATACCTAATTAAATAATTAATATATTAATTCACTTGAATTTAACTTTATTTAAAGAAAAAATGGAAACATAAATGTACTTATATGGAAAACAACTATAACAGAAGTATGCATAGCTCATAAAAAATAACAAGATCCATAATATTTTTTAAAATATTCACAATGTATAGTATCTTCCATATATATCAGACATCATATAAAATATATAAATATTATCCAAGGAAGAATAAATCTGGGATAATCTTTTGATCCCACCGGAAATCTCATAAGTATAAGAAGTAATTTGTTCCTAAACATTTTATTTCTTTTGTATTTATTCTTTTTTACTTTAGATACTCCTATCTAGATTAAATATAAGAAATAATTATTAGTAATTTTCAATCGAATGGAAATAATATTTAAAAAGACATACCTCATATGTTAGATAATGAAGAAGTCTAGTCGACCAATGTAAAAAATGGCCCACACAGTCTCTAACTCTGGTAACCTCCTATATAGGAAATGGCATTTGAATATCTAAATCCATAATATCATGTACTGATACTCTTTTCTGGCCCAAATTCATAGGTTGGTGATGTAAATAATCCCTTAAAATATGTATGACTCTTTTCGTTAAAATACATAAATAGATATCTCTAGTATAAAACTCACAATATAAGTTTAGGTCAGAATGAGGAGGTGGATGATATGAGTAGGTGGGCTATGTAGGCTATGTAAGTTGTGATTGTATCGTCATTTGTTAAAACATATCCTAGAAATTTGATTGAATTTGATCACCCATGGACTATTTTGAGTCTTTCATATTAGATTTAAAATCATCTAATTCTAGGTCTCTTGATTTCCTTCTTTAGTGACCAAAAACTTTCCTAATACTAACACCTACCTCATATCCTCTTATCCAACTAAGGTGTTTTGGATTTACTAAATAAATAGCTAGGATTTCCATCATACCATCAGGGATAGAAGTCCCTTGTGTCTTTAAATCCTAAAATTCACCATAAATTGATATATTAAAATTGTATATTAGTATAATTAATTTAAAAAAAATTCAATGAAAAAAAAATAAATTGTACAATTCTATCAGCCACTTTATTAGATTTTTCTTTAAGATACTTTTCATTTTTTTACTTCTCATTATTTTCCATTTTTCATGGTGAGTGTGGGGATATGGAGGACCAAACTAGACCTCTTCTGAACCAATAAATGATTTATCTCTTCATAAAACAAATTTTTATATAATCATTTTCTATTCCAGTAAATGATACCCTCCACATGATAAATAATGATGGTATATATTCTACATCAGGATCTCTTGGTAAGATCTCTAGGAGGCCTACTATATAAAAATAAGCTAATAAGTAATTAAGTAACATAAAAAAATTATAATATAAAAAAGTTATCATACCAAAAATGCTTCATAATCTAATATAGTGAAAAATTTATTCTATGTATCTATATTTAAATACTTATACTTTAGGCATGGGTTTTCATTTTATAACGGTCCTAAAACATAATTATTTGTCACTTTTTTTTAAATATCTCCGTCAAAACGCCACTAAAGATAGATATATTTTCTTAATTTATTTTATTTATTGAAATTTGAATGTTATGTATATTTGAATACATTAAATATTAGTCATATAAAATATAAAACATTCAAATTAATTAATAAAAATAAATCAATTGAGATATTTTACCATTAAGGACTCTCACAACCTCTATTTCACTATATCATCAACGAACATACACTCGGGATATAAAACACTAATCTTGTAGTGGATGTACATGGAGAAATAACTCATAAAATGTGTTTCATTGGGCCAATTGATTTATTATTATCATTAAAATTAATATATATCCTCTAGTCTCTATGAGAAGATGAAATTTTATGGTAAATGTGTTATTCTGCATTTACCAACTCTAGGAATTGTTTTCTCTGGAGAACATGAATCTTCCATAGAAGGTGCCCAGGTATTCATAAAAATAGTTTTTTGTAAATTAAACATTTTCTTTCATTAAATAATTTTATTATTAAATATTTAATCATATGAAAAAAAATCAAACATATACCACATAAAATATTCCTATTCCTTTGTGCATATCATTAAAAATGATGAATTTATAGATATTCTATTTACCAATATATTATTAGAAAATTTAATATTTAAAAAATAGTATAAAAACTAAAAAATAAAAAAATAGTTTCACGTATATGTAAGTTTAAAAAATGATGTTTTCATGATTATTAACCAAAAAATTTGCAAGTTAAAATATTAAAATTAATTCTAAAATGATATAATTGATCAACTTTTATAAATTTAAATATCAAATTACAAAAAAAAGTGTTTTTATATGGGTAAATATAACTAAAACATAATAAGGTATGTCAGTTATTTAAATAAAAAAAATCTTTAACCATAACTGTTGAATATAAAATTTAACACAAAAATCATATAAATAATCAATATATATATGTATATAATTAATCATTAAAATTTAAAAAATATTTTTATCACGTTTAAATTTTAAAAAATAAATAAAAAATAAATATTTTATAGAATAATTAGGAGAGTAATTTAGTGTTTTCTCATATCCCTTCAGAATGATCATTTTGTACAACATAGACAACATCTGTATTATAGTCATTGTTATCATCTGAAAATCATATAATAGATGAAGAAACCTCATATAAATTTATTACATCATCATCCTCATCATCACCCAAATAGATCATTTTCCCTTCAAAAACAATGGACCACTGATCATTTGGTGGATCAATGACATAAAATATTTTCTTTTCATGTGTCACCATGATAAATATTTCCTCTATGTAATTAAATATTTTTAAATCCACCAGTGTAAATCTTTAATCATCATGTTTCACACCACTAATACTATCAACCTAGTTACACTTAAAAACTATTACTCAAAATTTAGTGTAATCAATTTCCCATATATCCCCAAAGAACTCAAAAATATGTTGTTGATGTAGAAATTGGATTTTTATCTTTTCACTCAAAAAATTAAGTACTTTGGTGATGAACATTACCCAACTATTTTCATCGGTACTCTTATCATCCTAATTTTTTGTGAAAATGTGTAACCATTAATATCAAAACCCAACCATGGGATCACATTATGATTACATGCCATGATAACCATTTCAATGTTTCTAATTCAGATATATCTGTGTGGAATTCATCATCAAACCATGAAACAAATGTCTTTTTATGATAAATCATCAACCAATTTTTATTTTTTCACATATCATACCTTTAATGCAACAATATGTGATTATATATATGGTTGAACTTCATTTGTGATGTTCAAAATGTATAAATGTTCCTCTATGACATCATCACATGAAATGAACATTACCTTTAATAAAAAAACATGTACCTTCACTATCAACAGTCAAATGTCAAGATATAGGAAGAAAATTATGCTCCACTTCATAAAAATAATCATAATAAAGCTTAATCACCTCTTCTGATATATATTTTGGAATAATAAAGGCCTCCATTCAATAAGGATTTTTAATATATCCCTTCAAAAATTTCATATATATTTCAAAATGATACATCCAATGTAAATAAACTGCCCCATGTATTCTTATTTCATGCACCAAATGAATCACTAGATGAACCATTCTATAAAAGAACATAGGTAGTAAATACATTTCTAGTTAAAAAAGTATGATTGTATATTCATTCTCAAATAAATATAACAAATTAGGATCAATGAATTTGAAAAAATGGATTTGAAAAAAAACATGATGATATTATTTCTAATAGGTTTTGGAAATATACCATACAGTGAAACTAGTAACAGTTGTTGTATCAATACATGACAATCATGAGATTTATTACTTATTAATTTAAAATCATTCAATAACACCAAATTTGTAAAATTTTAAAAATATCCACTATGTGATTTAATACCTTTCAGAAACTGAAGAAATTAATCTTCTCACTCTTGATTAATATGTGACAGGCATGTGGTAAATATTTTCTATTTTATTTCATAGTGGGAGCTAACTCCAAATGCATTACATTAGATATGAAGTTCAATATAGCATTAAATCCACAATTTTTTATTTCCTTTTATTTTTAACAAAGTTACAATTAAACTATCACATTTTTATTTCTCAACATGCATAATGTCAATTTATTTTTTATATCTACAAATATCCAAAAAGGTAGTTCGAATAAGATAGACTATTTATTCCAAATATTTTTTTATAACCATAACTTATTATTTTCCCTAAATATGAAATCAATATTTTTGACCTTTTGTAGTATTATTCAGATGAAAATGTATTTGGGGGGTGGTGGTAGATTATATTCCTTTAATAATTTAAACTCATTTTTAAATCTACCATAATTATGATAAATTCATAAAAATATTTGATGTCCAATATATGCTGTCTATATTTCATTTTGAAATTAATAATATGAAGTCTCTTCTGTAAAAAATTGACATCCTTTATGTCCCTTAACACTATATTTAGATAAGTTTCCATATGTAGGAAGGTCATTTATGTGAACATTATCATAGCATACAAAATAAAATAAACTTCTTATATGTATAAAATTTTTTAACACATGTATCCCATAGAAGTTTCAAATCATCAATCAACAGTGAAAGATACACATCAGTATTGTTTCCTGGATGCTTTTTTTAGAAATCATCAAGATCATCATAACATATTTTTTTCTTTATACATATCTATGAGGACAAGTTTTAAACTTCCAAAAAAACAATCCATGAACTATGTTGGCTATTTAGGCTCAAATATGGATTCATTCCATCTGTGTATAGTCCCATCTTGATATTTCTAACTTCACTTCCAAAATCATGAAATTTTTTATCAAATCTGTTCCATTGTGGTGAATTGGAAGTATAACGTAAGTTACTATCAGATATGTGCTCATCTATATGTCATCTTATCCTTTTTTTCATTATTTTAATATATAAATAGATGCTCCAAATGAGGAATTATTTGAAGGTACCAAATTTATTTAGCATGAGGTTTGATTTAGATACCTAATAATGAATCAGAGAAGAATTATTGAAATTATTGGAAGGTACCAAATTTCTTTAGAAGTTGGTTTGATTCTAGTTCCTGAGAATGAATCAGACTTGAATTTTTCATCCATATTATAGTGAGACACACCAATTTTAGATAATTTTAACAAACATTCATATTCATTCCTATAAAAAACAAAATCAATGGTTCAAGCATTTATCTTTTTATACCCCAATCCCATTGGGAATAATATTTTATTCACCTCATAATTAGAATCTAGAAGCCCATTTCCATCTAGAAGTAGCTCTTTTAAATATTCAAAAAAAAATAAAAGAAACTATATTACTCCACTAATTTCATACTTTCAAGTTAACTTATCTCATAACAACTGATGATACTGTATATTTAATGAAATGTAAGATTAATAGTATCACAAAATCTCTATACAACCATTCCATGATTTTTGTTTTTTCAAGGATTTCAACACCTAAATCATGAATTAATTCTTCAATATGATCCTCTATAATATTTTAAATATATTCATCAAAATTATATGTTGAATTTTTAGTTATTTCACCATGATGGATTCAATTTATATAATTATAGAAAAAACCATAGCAAATGATATGATCCTTGATTTCTCTAGAATTTAAATTTCACATATTCAAGCACTTCGTGCCTGGATATAAAATCAAATCTTTCTTTTGAAGATTTTGTTTATCAAATTATAAGAAATCATCAACTCCTTTTTCATATACATCAGTGGTTAATCATAAATTTATCCAATTATGATCCATTAATTACCTAATATCACAATATAAAAGGTGAATATATGAAAACATATCAACATTTTAAAATATTTATAAATATATACATTTTAAACATAAAAACATAAAATCAAAACAAAAAATTATTGATAACTATTTGATCTTAAAAAATAATTATACATAATGATCAAAAAATCATTGAAAAATTTCAATACAAGTGATTAAGAATATATAAAAATAGATACTTTAAACATGTATATTTTTTTAACAAATAATTTAAAATTAAAATCAATTTACAATAGAAAAAAGTAACCAAAATTCATTATATTAACAAAAAATACTTATAATTGAAAAAATAAATTGAGGGAAAAAAATATTTCAATTAAAAAAAATTATAATGATAGAAAATTTACAAATAAGAACAATTATTAATACAAATATTTAAAAAAAAAATACAGTGAAAAATAATTAATAATAATAATAAATTTATAACATTAAAAAAATTGATAATAAAATGCATGTAAATAAATAAATAAATGAATCAAATTTATAAAAAACAAAAAATAATTTATCTTCAAAAATAAAGAATCAATTAAAAAATATGTAGATAGATAATGGAAAATATATCCTAAATTCTCAAAAACATCACTCAAATATGTTGGCAATTGGGTGAAATCTACAAGATTGAAAAAAATATTTCAAAAACAAATTACAAAAAAAGAAGAAACAAAAACCATCTAGCGTAATTTCTAGTCAACCAGGATAGGGTCTCCTTGAATTAAATTATACCTAGGATCATTAAAAGAGGATGAAGGATGGGTGATCAATGATAAATAATGTCAAAAAGTTGTGAAAATACACTAAAATGTAATATATATCATTGTCGAGGGTCTTAGGTGTCATTAGTTCCATTTAAAATCAAGATAGGAGGGGATCTATGGAAAATAAAATAAGGGTTTTGAGTTCCATAATTAAAACACTTTTAACATCATTTTTTCTAAAAAACCAATGTTAAAATATTTTTTTAAAATTTCATGTCTATTTTTTTAATAATCGATGTGAAAAGGACTCCTGGGGAACCTTTAATGTGAGTTTTATATAAAATTGATATTGAAGGTTCCTTGATACACCTTTTAACATTGGTTTTATAATAAATCTATGTGAAAAGTACCACAACATTACTTTCAATGTCACTATCTATGAAACCTATGTTAAAACCTCGATTTCAAAGCCCTTATTTTTGGTACTGTGAGTTTTATTGAACCACGAAAAAATATTATTATTATTATTTAAACACAACAATTATTGCCAATTTATTTAACTTTGCATCATGAATAGGAGTAACCAATTTTAAAAAATTAATAATTATGGTTTGATATAAATAAATCATATTGATAAAAAAGTACATAATTTTTTATAGAGTCTTTATATTCTTTGAAAAATAATTTTTTTCTCAAAAAATTATTTTTATTGATTTTTGTGAAGAAATAATAAAATTAACTTTTGAAAATTTCAAAAAATTTATTTGAAAAAAATTGACTTCATTTTTTTAATTAATTTTTTAAAATTATCTTAGGGTGAATTTTTTTGATTTTTTTGAAAAGATTAATTTTTCAATTAATAGTGAAAAATATTGGTTTCTATTGAAAAATAAATTTTCATTTAAAATATTTATATCATACCCTTTTGTTTGAAAATTTTTTAAAAAGTAAAATTAGCTTAATTATTTTATAATTAACCCAATATAGTTCATTAAATTCAATTTCATATTGAATTTTAAAAACACTTTTTAAACATTTGAATATTTTCTCTTTGGAAAACAATTTTTGTCATCACGTATACAGGTTTAATTTTAAATTAAATTTTCAAAATTCTGTAAATAGAATTTTTAAAAATGGATTCCATATTTTTAATTATTATAATTAATATTATATAATAAGTCTAACTTAATTTTTGGTCAAAAAATGAATAGTAAAAATTAATTAACATGGTTAATTAAAAGGTCATACCCTCTCCTCTTCTATTCACACTCCCAAAATCATTTTTTTGGTAAATAAATAACCAAATATCTTCTTTAATTCCCTCATCATATCCCAGAGGCCTTATTTTGATTAGGAAACCCTCCTAATAAGGCTTTAGGTATAAATCTAAAGTGGTTCTCCAAAGAAGAGGTAAAATTCTTAAACTTGTGTTTCTTTTCTTACACCTCCTTAAAATATTATTAAAATTGGATAATATAATAAAAAATATATCCCATATACTAATATTTTATTATTTTAATGTCATTACTTACATCTATCTCCTCTTCAATCGAATGGGAAATGAAATCGTTGATCGTGTGTACAGTGGACTACCGCCTCACGAACTAATATTATTCGTTTTCTATATCCACCAATAACGGTTAGATATAATTATGGATTTAATATTATATTATATTTATGATATTATTATATTTATGGAATTATAATATCACATATACCTTCTTACTTTTTATTCTATGGGAACACGATAACGTCGGTCGTGTGTATGGCGGACTACCGCCTCGTGAATCGACGTGATTCATTTTTTACATACACTTTACATGGATGGAAATAATGGTAAATTTAATGAATATATATGATATATATGTAATAAAAATTATTATTTAAAGTTAATATATTATTTACCTTCATTATATTTCATTCGTTGAGAAAATGGAAATAGTGTTCAAGTGTACATACGGCCCACCATTTCCATGAACGGTGTAATTCATTTTCAAAATATAAATTTAATGGATTGATATAAATAATTATATAATGAATATATATCATATTTATATCATGGTTAAAATTAAAAATATTATGGAACCATGATCAAAATAAAACCATTTAAGATACCAATCCAAAATATACATGAAAAAAGCATTTATTACCCGAAATATGATTTTAACAAGGAATTATTAATAAAAGGTTAATAAAAAGTCATAAGTTAATAATATATGTTATGATAAATATTATTATGGTTATTTAATAAATTTATAACAAACCTATATTTATTATACATGAGGTTCTAATGTGTATGAAGGAATTCAATACTTAAGGTAAGGGATTTTTGTCTCAATCTACCTTCTTTGAGATATGTTATGCACCTATCTTCTTTTATGAGGTGTATATACTTCCCCATTTGAAATTTTATATCATTAATATCCTTTTATTCATTATATTTAAAGTTTCATTTGATTTTATTCTTTAATTAGGATTACGATTCAAAATTTACCAAAGTAATAAGGATTTTTATGTTACAATCTCATTGTTTATCAGTATTGTTTATGATTATGATTTAGATAATGAAATATCATGATCTATTTACAAATAACTTTATAAATTTTCAAATACTATGGATATTACTTGATAATAAATGTTTTTCCATAATTTTCCTCTATTTATGTACTCAATATTCAATAAGATGTTTTTTTAATAAAATTTGACTTTATTTCTCTCTTCAGTAAAAAATACTTTTTCTTTAATATCCATGATTTCTAAAAATATTTTAAAGAAATATTTCACTATTCTCCAATGATTTTTTAAATATATTTTTACTCATATTTTAATTTTTCACAAAATCATTTTAAGGGAATATTCTTGTCATTTTCTGAACAAGGTACTTTTTCCTTTTTATCGAAAATTTGAAAGGGTCGTTGTTTTCACATACACGGCAAGAATATAATTTTTTGTCATCATGGCCACTCAATTATTGGAATATTAATTTAAAAATTTACAAGTTTATTTTTGAATAAAATATTTTCTTTAAAAAACTAAAAAAATTTATATTTTAAATTATTGATTTCAAATTAGAATGGATATTTTGCTCAATAAAAGTTCAAGTGAACTTTTAAAATCATTTTCTATATAAGATAACATCCTTTGATGTCACTTGAGCTTTATTAGGGATATGTTCTAATTATACCAACCTTATCCTTTCTCTAGATGGTTTATTTATATTATGAAAATATTTTTATGAAACACATTCCTTTTTCATAGGTTATATTGTGATGAAATGATAAAATGTTTATGAAACTTATTTCTTTTCCACAGATTATTCTATGATGAAATGTTTATGAATCCCATTTCTTTTCATGGGTTATGATATGATTAATGTTTTATGATCTTATGGAAAACAAATGTGTGGTTTATGTGATTTTTTGTACCTATATCTCTATCTGATTCATTGTGTAATGATTAATGTTATATGATCTCAAAGGGTACATGGGAGGTAATCCCAATCCTAAAAGAGGGTACATAGGAGGTTATTTCAAGCCCAAAATAGGGAACACATGAGGTTCTTCCAAGCCCAAAGTAATTACATGGGTAGTTAGCCCAATCCTAACATATTATGAATTTATTGGTGGATATATTTGACATAATATTTTCTATTCTTGTGTGTATTACAAAAATATATATCTTATTATAATGTTATAATATCATGGATCATGTTCTTTGATTCCATTATGATTCATGTATTATAAAATTCCAAGATTTATTCCATGACTCAAGTTTATGGTCTATGATATGAAGGGTATGGATTTTCAAATTTTATTCTCATGTTCTCATACCCTTATTCTCATGTTATGTCAATATATCCCTTGTTTACCCATAATGAGCATCTAATATCGCAATTTCTTATGTTTCCTTTTCACAGGTTATGTAGAAAGGTGTTATTTATTATATTTCTAAGAAGGGTCCTAGATATGAATAATTTAGTGAGAGATGATGTAGCTCACTTATGGATCAATTATTTATGTGTCCAAGTTTCCAAAGGCACTAGACCTAAATGATTATAGTTTGGATCATTATGTTATGTAATGAATATTAATCTATTAAGATGTAATATTTATTTATGATAATTTTGGGTCTTTACAAGACTAGGTCCAATGAGCGCTCACTCTCCTAACTCTAGCCAACAAAGAGGAAAATAGCATGGCCTTCCATAAAAATAATTTAAATGATCCAATTAAATCAATTCCTATAAGTAGTTATTAGGAAAACTCCATGAGATCTAGATGCTTCTCCTAGGAATCACCGAAGTCCAAAACATAGGCTCATAGTATATCCTCCAAAATACGAATCAACAATTTAGATTGTCCATCAGTGTAATGGTGATAGGTTGTACTCAAAAGAACCTATGATCATAGATTCTTCTGAAGGCCCTACCAAAACCAAGATGTGAAATTAGGATCTCAATCACAAACAATACTCCTTGTAATTTCATGTATCTAAATTATTTATCACACATTGACACTACTCAGATAATCAATGTTAAAGGTCACCATGATGGGAAAAAATTGGTCTAAATTCATTAGTCAATCCATGATCACCCAATATTTATAAGTTTCCTATGTAATAATGTCATGAAATCTATAGTAACATAATCCCACTTCTATTCTGGAATTGGTAGAGGCTTCAAAAACCTTGCAAGCCTCTAATGATTGGCCTTAACTTGCTGACAGGTGAAACATCTCACCACAAATATCAATATATCCTTTTTCATCCCTATCCACCAATACTATTTACATATATCATGATATATTTACTACCCATCTATAATTATGAAACTTCTTCATAAACTCCTCATGCAAGCCCGTAGGAACCCATACTCAAACATGGAAAAATGAACATTGTCGTTGTCAAGAGACCAACCTGATGGTGGATCCCCACCATATAAGTTTTCCCTTAAATCCAAGACCTATAGATTAGATAATTACTCTCTCTTGATCTAGCCCAGAAATCATTGGTGTAACATATTTTGAAGTTATAGCTACTCATCCATAGGAGTCTTGAACATCTAGATTCGTGTCTGTAAAGAGTTCCATTAGCCACCACTCATCACAAGACTCCCTTAATTCCTTTGGGTGTGACTTCTAGCTCAAAGTATTAGCAATGATATTGCCTTTTAATAGGGTATAAGCTAACACAAATTCAAAATATCTAAAATACTCAACATGTGTCCTCTATTAAAGGTTCAAGTATCATTGAGAAAAGATATACATGAGGATTTTGGGGCCCGTGTATACCAAAAAACCCTCACCCAATAGGTAGTGGAACCAGAATCTCAGGGATTATACCATAATAAATAAATCTAGATTGTGAGTAGGGAAATTCCTCTCATGTGGTCTCAGCTGTTTGGAGCCATAAGGAACCACTCGGTCTCCCATGTGGTCTCAGTGCATGGTATATGCCTTACTATGAACAAGTTATGTGTGGATCGGTGCAAAATTCAACCTACACTTCAGCTCTTGGAAATCCTTCTCATAACCACATAGCCAAATAAACTTCACCCAATTCTTTATTACACAAGGCATCAATGCTTCTATATAGAATATGTCCTGGATGAAGAACTGATAACAACCTACTAGAACTAGAATGATCTGAATCTCAAAGACATTCTTGGGTCATTCATAAGATACCATAGATGCAAGTTTCTATGGGTCCATTGATACTATATCATCTAATATAACAAGGCCCAAGAAGTGCACTCTATCAATCTTGAAACTATATTTATATAGATTGGTGTAAAGTTTATGCTCTCTTAGCGTACTCAAGATGATGTCATGAATTTGGTCATGATTGCCAGCAGACATGGAGTTCACTAAGATGTTATTAGTGAAACCCAAAAAAATTATATAGGAACAGATAAAGGATCAGATCCATCAATTCCATGAATACCATTTGTGTATTTTTCAAACCGAATGGAATCACTAAAAAATTGTAAAATCCATACCCACTAGAACGTGTGTTACAACATGTGAAAATTTAAAAATTTATAAAACTACTAAATACTATAAAAATAGTGAGCAAGGTTAAACCACTGATACTCCATGTAATTTACGATAATCTCACATGTGCGACCATGTTCTAGATAAATAAAATCTTCAATAATCTCCAGACCATGATTACTTATTAGGTATCACACAGAATCTCAAAAAATAAAGTGCATAGACTCCAAATAGAAATTAATTCAATCATAGATATAATTAATTAAATAAACATCTAATTTAAAATAATACTTTAAAATGAAATAAAATATGGAAATAAAATAAGTCATGCATACACCATCACATTAGTCAAAATTCAGAAATAGATACCACGGGCGGGCCTTTTTGAGAGGGTATCAATGATTCCAAAGACAAACATTAATGATTTAAATTATTTGTGGATAGTAATTTTAAATTTAATAATACAATACATTGTTTGAATGTATATAGTAGTGTTTTTTCTTCTTTTTTGTATTTTTGATGTAAAATTTATTTCAATTAAATTATATATTTTTTCTATAGGTTTTTCTAGTCTGCTGTTATACAAACAGTATATTGCAGCAGATGTGTCCTTTATCAGTGCTATTACAAGCATTGATAAAGTGGTACCTTTATCAGTGCTTTTTTTTAGCACTGATAAAGGACCCCCTTTATTAGTTTTTTTAGTGCCGATCAAGGGGACCCCCTTTATCAACACTAAGATTAACATCCCTTTTTATCACTATTAAAACCCTTTTTTGTAATGTTAAAGGGCATATATGTAGTATTTGTTGGGGAGGGGTGAGTGGGTGGGGCGACATGGGGTGTAGGGGGAGGGGTAGGGAAAAGAGGGATGTGGGAAAGGGGGAACTAGGTATGAGGGGGTGGGTCGACATAGGAAGGGGGAGGGGAAGGGGAGGGGTGTCGGGACCAAGTTGGATGGAGAAGGAAGTAATAGTAGTTTTTTGTTACAAAGTTTTGTCTTTTACTATCAAAGAGGATAAATCAATTCATGTTTTAAAGGATATGGAAAATCATACGATGATTTTTTAATTTGTATTTCACAAATATCATAAGTTATGAGAACTTGTGATGCAATCCTTATGATGGAAAGGGGGAGTAAAGGTGCTTCCAGTCTTATACAATTTTGATTTGAAGGAAAGATGCTGGTGGAAGATAGGGAAGTTATTATACTTTCCATGGAAAAACTGACGATTCTAAAGTTATTCGATCAAAGGATACATATCACGATAGTGTATTTAATGATGAAAGTAGAAGAATTTTTATGAAATGTATTTAAGAGAATAATGAAAAAGTAATTCATGATCTGGTGGTGGAATAAAAGAATATTTTAAGGTGGGCACTATTTTCTAGTGTTTTCCAAATTTTTAGACTTGAAAGTTGGGAGATGGAGAAATGTGTTTTTGGAAAAGGATGTTGTACACAATTTTGAATATGGATTAAAATTTTTCACTCAAAGCATGACTCAAGGTCAGAACATCGAAAAACGGAAAAGACATGGAGTGCGTGGAAAATTGGGCAAAGTGCGTGAAAAATGAGGTTGCGTGAAATATTTGTTTTGCGTACAATAAGGAACACAGATTAGAATTTTTATTGCAAGTGGTGTTTTGAGATCATAATGAATAAAAATGGAAAAGGCATGAAGCACACGAAAAAAATCAAGATAGTGCGCAAAATATGATGTTGCGTAAAAGTGTTTTTTATGTGCATAAAGAGGGTTTTAGATGTGGATTAGTGTTTTTTGTGTAGGGTAAAAAATGCCTATAAATACGAGGTGACCCCCTCTCTAGTGTTAAGGCTAGACACATAGAGAAATACCAAGCTCTGAAGCACGTAAAATTTTACACTAATATAGTTTCCTGAAAATAAAGAGGCCCACACAGAAAAAGAAAGTTGCGTGAAAAAGTGAAAAGTTGTGTGAAAAAGGAAGTTGCGCAAATTAGGTTTCCACACCAAAAAGTGAAGATTTGTACTTTAGAGAATACACCTGTTTGATTGTAAAGAAGTATTGAAATATGGTAATTCCCTATTTATGATAAGAGGGTGTGAACACACTTGAGGATTGTTTTCCAAGTGCTACACGAGTGTAAGGGTATATCCTAATTTTTGTATTCCATATCAAATGATTATTTTCTAGTGGATTGTGTGATACTGGATTGTTTTCGTACCATACCAAGGACGTAGCTACTCTTGTTGAGTAGTGAAACTTTTAAATCTTGTGTTCCTGTGGATGTGTGTTTTGATTATGTTTAGTAAAGAAGTAAATCCTTAAAAAGAGGTGAATGTTGTTTCAAAAATAAGGAAATATAAAAGGAAAATATACCACTAATTCACCCCCTCCCCCTCTTAGTGATACTTGGATCCTGACTAGGTAACTTCAATTGGTATCATAGGTAGGTTCCCTTCATTTGTTCTTTGTTGAAGTTTTGAAGAGATGTTTCAATAGAGAATCTAAATTCCATGAAAATTAAGGGGATTCTGATATTTTATGGTAATAATTATCATATATGGAAAGATATAATGATGTCTTATCTTATGTCTCTTGGATATGAAGTTATTGAAACTACAACATATGGATTTCCTACTATTGATGATAAGGTTCCTCTTACTCCTATTGATAAGAAGAATCTTGAGAGTGATGGAATAACTAAAAATATGTTACTCTCATCTCTTTCTGAGAGTGAATTTTTAATAGTGTAAGGTGTCACTACAGCTAAAGGCATCTGGGATAAGTTGAAAAATATCTAAGAAGGAAATACAAAATCTAAGAAGGAAAAAACTACAGATTTGGAGGATTAAGTGTGAATATTTGAAAATGGGATAATTTGAATCTTTTGGGGACTTATTTACCAGGGTAAATGAAATTGTTAGTACAATCAGATGTCTTGGTGAAAATTTGGAGGATTATACAGTTGTTGAAAAGATCTTGAGAATTTTGCCCGATAAGTTTGATGCTAAAGTGTCTTCATTAGAAGAAAGAGACCCTGAAACATTATCTCTGGATGATTTGAAAAGAAATCTCATTACTTATGAAATGATAAGGGAGAAGACTATAATGAGAAAAACAAAAGCTGATAGAGAAATTTTATTCAAGGCTACAAAGAGAGATAAGTCAAAGAATACTCTTATTGAAGATGATGCTCGTAAATCTGATTTTAAAGATGAGGTATGTAAAAATTTTGATTAAATTTTATCCTTGTTTTATAGGAATGTGAAAAGTGGTATAGGGAAATACAAGGGAAAACTTCCCTTGAATTTTTTTGAGTGTGGATCCATTGGTCACTTTGAAGCTAACTTTCCTAAAAAGAATAAAGAAGAAGATAGTGAGGATGATGACAGAAGTACAAGAAGGTCGTGGAAGAAACAAGACGACAAAGATAAAAAATTTTCAAAGGGGAAGGATAAAGAGTTCTTCAAATCAAAAAGAAGAATATTTTTATCTAAAGATGAAGAAGAAGAAGATAGCGAAGCTAAATCTGATAAATAAGTTGTTAAGAAATCTAGAGATAATACCTTTATTGCAATTGTGAATAATTAAGATTATGGGAGCAATAGTTCTAAAGAAGAAGAAACTCAACTTTAATATCATCTGAAAGAAGAGTTGAAGGAATGTTTAAGGAATATCAAAAGTCTTGAGAAGGAAAAAAAGAATTCGATAAATGACAATACCACATTAAACAATAAATAAGGTTTTCATGACGAGAAAATCATGATTGAAAAGAACATTGATAATCTGAAGAATTATCTTGAGAATGAAAATAATCGTAATGATCATCTTGAAGTAAATATGAAGGAAAAAAGAATAAGAGTTAGTACTTTTCCAACAAAAAATTTATGAAACTAAAGAAATTAATATTAGTTTCAAATAATCTATCTCAAAAGTTAGTGAAAGTTCTAGTAAGAATTAACCAAAGAAGGATCAATAGAATTTACCTTCAAATCTTGAGAGGAAAGATAGAACTGGTTCTGATAAGAACAAAGATATAAAGGCTATGTATGTGGCCAAAGTCAGCAATGATGAAAAATCATAAGTACATAAAAATACTGAGTCCATAAAGATTTCAAATACTTCTAGTGATAATAAGTCTGAATAGAAATTTGAGCTAAAGAAGAAGAAAGTTACAATTGAAAACAGGAAGTTTGATGTTTAGTAGAGTTCTATTAAGAAGGTTGTTAAGAAGAATGTTCACAACTCTGGTCAGTATAAAAGTTTCAGAGGGAAATATGCATTATATGGTTACTGTTGGTTTTGTGGTGGATTTGGACATACTGCAAACATGTGTTGGTTCAATCAAAAACATTGCTAATATTCCACAAGTTATGGAAGACAATATTTTAGGGGGATTCAATCCTCTCAAAAAGGGAAGTACGAGAAGGAAGTTCATAAGAAATATGAAAAGGATGGTTTGAAAGTTTAAAATAGGTTCCAACCATTGGAAACTACTTGTGAAAGATGTGAAAAACCTGGGAATATTATTAAGGTATGTCTTGTTTTTTTCCATCAAAACAAAAAATTCTTAGCAAATCTCAGAATCTGGAGGTAAAGAATGAAAAAGAATAATAGAAAGCTCTTGTTGTTGAAACTTCCTTGAAAGATAAAAAAGGATAATGTCCATGGATTCTTGATAGTGGGATTCCTTCTCATATTACAAGAGATTTAAAGTTTCTGAATAATGTTAGATAATTCAAAGAAGGAACTGTTACATTTGGAAATGATGAGTCTCTGAGGATCAATGGTGTTGTATCAGCCATCATTAGGAAAGAAAAAATGAAATCCAGGAAAAAATTATATATTTATGGGTTGAAACACAACCTGTTTAGTGTTTCAAAACTCTGTGATGAGGGAAACAATGTTATCTTTACGAAAGATGGATTTGTTTTGGAAAATTAAAATGTTGGAATGGTAGTTACAAGAGGCCAACATACAAAAGGGAAATTATTCCAAGTCGGTGAAGTACAAAACTCTTGATACATAGGTATGGTGGATAAAAATCATTTATGGAATAAAAGGATGGGACATATGTGTCAATGAAATATGTGCAATTTATCAAATAAAGACAGTGTCCTAGATATTCCTGATTTATCAAGAAGAAGAGATTGTTGTTTCACTATTTGTGAGAAAGGTAATATTACAATCTCTATGCATAAGAGAGTTGAAATATGATCAAAAAGACCTTTGGAACTCATACATTCTAATATCTGTGGACCAATGAGAAAAAATATAAAAATGGATATAAGTACTTCATTACTTTCATTGATGACTTTACTCACATTACTTGTGTTATGTACATGAGGTATAAGTCAGATTCTCTGATAATGTTTAAGAGTTTCAAGATGAAAGCAGAGAAGGAATGTGAGTATTCAGTAAAGAAGTTGAGAACTGATAATGTTGGTGAGTATAAGAATGAAGAGTTTTAAATTTATCATGAGAATTATGGAATTCGGAATGAGTTTAGTTCATCATATAAACCTAAAAAAATGGGGTTGCTAAAATAAATAATATAAGTCTAGTGGAAATGGGGAGAACTATGTTACTTGAAAATAGTCTTTCTCATTATTTTTCGAGGAAATCCATGAGAACTACTGTGTATATTCAGAACCATTGTTTCTATAGTCCAAACTTAGATATGACTCCATAAGATATTTTCTATGGAAAAAATCCAAGTCTAAAACATTTAGGAGTTTTTGGGAGTCCATGTATTATAAAGAAGAAAGGTGGAAACCTTGGAAAGTTTGAGAAAAGTGGAGATGATGGAATTTTTCTTGGTTATGCTCCTGAAAGAAGAGTATATATATGTCTCAACAAAGAAACAGGAAGAATTATTTATTCTTCATATGTAAAAGTTGTTGAAAATTTTAAGAAAGAAAAGCAGTCATATGACGAAGTAGAAGCTGATCCAGAGGAAGAAGATTTTGTTAAAAATTATGATAATGTGGTAGACTATGTTAATTCTACTCAAGAAGAGGTTTCAGACTCAAAAATCTTGATTAATGAGGATGAAGTTCGAATAGCTCATCCAAGTCTAAGGAAACAAGTGGAGGATCAGAAAATTATTGGATATTAACATCAGAGGGTTCAAAAAAGAAGAACAACGAATGCTATTACACATACTTCTCTTTATTCAAAAGTTGAACCAAATGATATAAATGAATCATTTGAGCATCCAAAATGGGTTCAGGATATGAATGAAGAGCTTGATCAGATAGAGAAGAATGATACTTGGGAACTTGTACCCAATCCTGACAACAAGAACATTATTGGTACAAAGTGGATTTTCAAGAACAAGTTGAATGAATAAGGTAAATTAATAAGAAAAAAATCAATATTTGTTTGCAAAGGGTATTCACAAATTGAAGGCATTGATTTTGATGAAACCATTACTTCGGTGTCATGATTAGAAACAATCAGGATTTTTCTTTCTATTGCTGCAAAATGAGGTTACAAAATCTTTCAAATGGATGTAAAATCTACATTCTTGAATAGTGACCTTGACGAGGAAGTTTACATTGATCAAACTTGTAGATTTGTTATTGGGAAGGATGAAAGTTATGTGTGAAGGTTGAAGAAGTATTTGTATGGGATAAAACAGGCTCTGAGGGCATGGTATTCTAAATTATATACTTTCTTGAGGAAGATGAATTTTAAGAAAGGTAGATTTGATAGGAATCTTTACATCAAGGAGTGTAAGGAGTTTTCTCTGATCATAATTGTTTATGTCGATGAAATTATCTTTGCTGGGAATGATAAAAATTCATATGAAATATTTTTTGAGGAGATGAAGAATTTATTTGAGATGTCCATGCTAGGATAAAAGAAATAATTTCTTGGGATACAAATTTCACCGAAGAATAATCACATTTTTCTGTCTCAAGAAAAGTATGTTAAGGAACTTTTGAAGAAGTTTGGCATGGAAAATTCAAAACTAGTGTCCACACTAATTTTCAATGGGAACCAATTTGACTAAATATGGAGAAGGTGAGGAATTTGATCAGAAAGATTTTCTAAAGCTAATTGGAAGTCCGTTATATTTGACTACCTCAAGACCTGACATCTTCTATGTTGTTACCTTATGTGAAATATTTTAGAGTGCTCCTAAAGAATCACATTTGATTTCTGGAAAAATAATTCTCAGATATATCAAAGGAAAAAGAAATTTTGGAATATGGTATGATGGATCATGAAATATTGATATATTCGGGTATTCAGATGCTGATTGGGTAGGAAATATTGATGATCGAAGATCCACATCTGGGGGAGTGCAGTAAATCTTACAAGGAACTCGCTACAACATTCTTGTTCAAAACACATTGACATAAAGTACCACTTCATAAAAGAGAAAGTGGAAAATAATGAATTGAAGCTGGAGTACATTCCTACATCATAACAAGTCACCGACGTATTCACAAAACCATTACCAAAGGAACCATTTGCTAAATTGAGGTTTAACATGGGTGTTTAACCTCCTTCTCATCAAGGTTTAGGTATGTGTGTCTGCCCCCACTCTCATATTACCTTTGGATAGTGTTGTAAAGGGGGATTATTATATCATAAATCTCTCCTTATGGAAGCATGTATAAAGGGGGAGTTACAGGTATGCTGTGAATCCATCATGTATGTGTGTGAACAATTTTGACTGTTTGTTGGAGTGGTTGTAGGAAATAATGTTTTTGTATTCCAGGAAAGTTGAAGAAGTGAAGAATACTGAAGTATAATCTTCAAAGATGTTTGGAATAAGGCTTAAGAGATATGATCATGAAATTTCATAGTCACTATTTTTGGGAAAAATTATTTTGGTTGTCAATAATTCTTGTTTCCTAAAATGAGTTAGCTCATGTAGGCTTAGAATTGTTGATACGTAATCCATTGGTTGAGGTTACAAAGTTCAGTGATTTTTTAATCTTGTTTGAAAAAAAAATCCAAAGGGGGGGATTGTTGGGACCAAGTTGGATGGAGAAGGAAGTAAAAATATTTTGTTATTACAGAGTGTTGTCTTTTGTTTTCAAAGAAGATAAATCAATTCACGTTGTAAAGGAAATGGAAAATCAGATGATGATTTGCTGATTATTATTTCAAAAATATCATAAGTTAGGAGAACTTATGATGAAAGCCTTATGAAGGAAAGGGGGAGTAAAGGTGCTTCCAGTCGCATACAGTTTTGATTAGAAGGAAAGATACTGGTGGAAGACAGGGAAGTTATAATACTTTAATCCAAAAAATTGACGATGTTGAAGTTGTTCGAACAAAAGATACATATCACGATAGTGGAGTTCATGATGAAAGATAAATAATGGTTATGGAATGCAGTGAAGAGAATCATGAAAAAGGAATGGATGATCTGGAGGTGGCACAAAAGAACTTTTTAAGGTGGCACTGTTTTCCAGTGTTTACTAAATTTTTAGGCCTGAAAATCAGGATATGGATAAATGTGTTTTTGGAAAAGGATGTTGCACGCAAGTTTTAAGATAAATTATAATTTTTCATGCAAGGCATGATTCAATATCAGATCATCAAAAAATGGAAAAGGCAGGAGTGCGCATAAAATTGGGAAAAGTGCACGAAAAATGAGGTTGCGTGAAAGATTGGTTTTGTGTGCAATATGGAATGTGATTCATAATTTTGCGTGAAGGTGGTGTTTTGAGATCAGAACAAATAAAAATGGAAACCTCTGGAATTTTTCAAAAAACTTAAGATAGTGTGTGGAATATGATGTTGCATGAAAGATTTTTTTACGTACATGAAGAGGGTTTTATGCACGGATTAATTTTTTTCATGCAGTGTCAAAAATTCCTATAAATACAGGGAGACCCCCTCTCATTTTTTAAGGTTAGACACTAAAATAAATCATGAGCTATGAAGTGCATAAAATTTTACACAAATATAGTTGCACAAAAAGAAAGAGGTCCATGCAGAAAAGGAAAGTTGCGTGAAAAAGTTAAAAGTTCTCCAAAAAAAGGAAGTTGCGCAAAACAGGTTTCTATGCCAAAAGTGGATTTTTCTGTGCAATTCATTTGAATTGTGCACATGATAACCTAATGGTTGGGTGAAAAAGTTGTGGTATTCGCACGTATTCAGTTGTGCGTATAGGAGTTCTTACCAGCTTCTAGGTAGGAAAGTGAATATTTTTACTTTAGAGAATACACCTGTTCAATTGTAAAGAATCACTGAAATACTGTAATTCCCTATTCATGCTAAAAGGGTGCACACACACTTGCGTATTGTTTTCCAAGAGCTACATGAGTGTAAGGGTATGTCCTACTTGTTTTATCCCGCATCAAAGGATTATTTTCTAGTGGATTGTGTGGTACTGAATTATTTATGTACCGTACCAAAGACGTAGCTACTCTTGTTGAGTAGTGAACCTTGTAAATATTGTGTTCTTGTAGATGTGTGTTTTGATTGTGTTCCGCAGGGAATGGACACTTTAACAGGAGGTGAAGGTTCTTTCAAAAATAAGGAAATATAAAAGAAAAAGATATCACTAATTCACCCCCTCCCCCTCTCAGTGATACTTGGATCCTGACTGGGTAGCTTCAAGGGGTGGGGGTGACGTGGAGGAGTGCTTCAAGTGGTGGGAGGTGAGGCTTGTGTATGCCTCTTCAGCATAGAGAGATCGCATTAAAATAGGATCTCTACAATAAAAAATGCATTTTTAAAATAAAAAAAATGGAAAATAATAAATGGGAGCTAAAAACGGACTGCATAAAAATGGAAAATAAATTGAAGAAATTTAAAGACATTGATATTAATAAATGTTAAATTAAAATAATATTAATAACAATAAATGATGGAAATAAATAAAAATAATAATAAATAAGATGATGATAATTAAAGATGTAAATAAAATTATTGAAAATACTAGAAACACACACACACACACACACACACACACACATATATATATATATACGCGTATACCAGAAAGGATCTGGTACCAAGCATGCCCAGTCCTAAAAATTTATTAAAGAAAATAAAAGTTCATAAAAGATAGAGATAGTGACACATGAAATGCCACAAAACAAGAAAGTGGCCATCTCACCACCCAAAACAAAGGAAAAATCCCAAGACCCAAAAACATTCCTACATCAAATGGACAAAATGCTCACAAACATTAGCACTGTCAAAACAACCATTATCCAAAAATAAATAAAAAACCCAAAGACCCACAACACATGACCCAAAGGACTAGACCCATTAAGTACATTAGGCTCAAATCCAAATCACATGGCGGACCCACAATGTCTGCAACACCCATTATCAGTAGATAGACATGGCCTACGTCTTTCCAAAACAAGTACCTACACTCATGCATCATGTGACCTACCTCACCATCACTCTCATTGCTCAAAAAATTTGATCAAAGTTTTTCTAAATTCTCATACACATGAATTTTTACCATAGGCTTTCCATTAATTTCACATATTCACCAGTGGAAATAAAAGAAAAACATTAATCTCAAGGACTTCACATTAGGTTCAAATGACTTTGAGGCTGTTGGATAGTGGGAAATATAAACAAATTGACATTTTTTTGGTAAAAATGAGGATTTAATCTTGAAATAAATTCATGATAAGTGTCAATCCAAATGTCACCCTTAAAATCTCACTTCCCCACACTAAAAATGTTGCTTTTCCTCAAGCATATGATAATCCAATTTTTTACTCATTTTTTCTTTACTATTTTCTCTTCTCTTTTTTAAGGACACAACTCACTCAAATAATATGGGTAGAAAAAACTGGTGAGTATCAACTCCAAAACCCCATGAAATAAATGTCATACAAAATCCCAAAGAAAGGTACACAAGTTGTGTGTACGTCATAGCGTCTTAGTGAAAGTAGGTCAAATAGAAAACTCTATATCTCTTAGATTAATGAGCTTTCACTTTCATATGTATCCCAAAAAATAATGTATTACTATGTAATGACCACAAAATTACTCATTTTTGGAACAAAAAATAATCTATATTCCCATATCAAAATACATGCAATGAATGTGGATACTATGAAATATAACACATATGATCATGATGGGATAATGTCAATCCATGTGAATCAAATGGCTAACTTCCCATCAAAAACCCCTCTCTAGGAATAAATATATCCTCCACACTTATATTGAAAATAATCATGAAAATTTTCAAGAAATATGTAGGGAAGGGTATCAACTGTGGGCTCATTTATAACATCCAGTTGCTGATCAGTCAGGTTACAGGAAGATTTCATGATGTGTAACTGGGTTACATGTCATGTAATTTATGCTAAGTACAATATGTGAAAGGGGATTCCTGATATTAAATATTACATATTGTGAATGCTGGTTTCACATAGTTAATGTTTTAAAAAATGGATTTTTAATCTGAGACGATGGGTTTTTTGACGTAATTATCCAGTGTGGGATTCATCATATGAATGGGAGTTTCACACTATGAAACAAACTATATCTAGTTTTAAAATATTCACTTAGAATTTTTTCTCATTCCTTTGTTTCTATAATCCTTCATACTTGAACCATGGTTTTTCCTAGGTGTTTTTCAGAGACACCTTTCCTTCCGTATCGGTCTATTTGATGTCCGGTCTCTATTGTGATTATGGTGCATCTCTCTGGGTAAGTTGTCTTCCTGCTTATTCATTTCCTTTGATCATGATATCACCATTGGGTGGTGTTTTTAGATTTGTTGCATTAATATAGTGTTTCTTCTTTATTTCTTCTTGATCCATTGTGCAATCTTTCTCTAGAGGACTTTTCCCTTATCAGTCGTGGTGAAGTGGGCGTCTGTTCTTAAGGTATATAGGTTTATTCTTTTCTACTAACCCCTTTTTTCATATTTGGATAAACTATGTGATTAAAGTGTATTATAGGGATTTTTTTTCATCCTTAGGTTTTCATTGTTGGTGGATCCCATTGTGGGAATGTACGACCCAATATTTAAGTTAGGTGGTTCCGTATCTAGCCTATGATAATGGATCTTATTGTTTTTATTTACAAAATAATTCATAATGAATGATTGGAATGGTTTTTATTGTATGTTGAGAATATTTTTCAATGAAAAATTATTTTTCCATGGTTATTAATAAATATAATGGAAAAAAGGTCCCTTCGAAGAATTGAAATGAAATTTTAATTGGTTTTGAAATTGTTTTCAAAGCATTGAAATGAATTGTGAAAAAGAGAACATGGGTTACCTTGGGTACTTAGGTGGAAGGTTTAGCTTGGGTCCATCATCCATTTTTTTTATTATCAAGGAGGTTTGTTTTGGGGCTTTCCTTGGTTTCCTAGTCCAGTTTCTCTATGGGACCGATATTGACATTTTTGCGGGTTTAACTCATGGGGTATTCCTCTACTTCCTAGGCCTGTTGTTTTAGGAACTGGTTTGTGCACATGATTATTGTGGTATTAGTAATTTGTGGAATATACCTGTAGTATTAATTGGTGTTGTGATACTTGTACTTCTATTTTTTATTTCTTGTATTTATGAGTTAGCCTTGATATGCATGTTTCTACTTGTGAAAAATAAGATGGAAAATGTGCTTTAAAATTGATATACCAACTTTTGTTTAGAATTTTGGAAAAAGGGAAATGTTTACCATGTTTTCTGTAAAACTACTTTACTTATTATCTTTCTATATTTTTACTTAAAATGAGCATATAGGAATTTTTATACAGAGGCTTGTTATAGAACACCTAGGTGGGATCCTACTGATCATGTTAGATCACACCTTGCATACCTATTTGGTGGTGTGTAGACCTTTGTTTGTCTTCCAGTGGAGGTAAAGGAAAGGCACTACAATGAATTAGAGAGATCCGTGTTATATGGTTGGGTAGAAGGTGGTGATATGATGAGAGTTTTTCCATACCATCATTTGGAGTAGTTGTATGTGTAGGGTCCTTTACAGTTGGAATTGTACTTTGGAGTTTTTAGATACTTTTATTGTTTTCTGTTTCTACTGTTTTCTTACAGTTATGGAATATATATATTATTTATCTTCCACTTTTCATTTTTTTTAGTACACATATTCCATTAGTTTAATCAGTTTGGTAGAAATTGTTCCCTCTGTTGTGTTTTTCGATTCCTAGGTGTTTGTCTTCAACTCATGAGAATTAGGAACACCATTCTAGTATGTAACGAAACTCTTCAGATTTCAGGTTTGATGGAAACCCAAGTCGGTTCACTATAATTTGGTATCATAGGAGGTTTTTCCACAAGAGTACTCATCTTGGGATTGTTTTTAGACTAGTGATAGGATTTTTGGGACTTGAGAGGTATGTTTCGATAAGTGCCTAGCTAGCTCTTATCATGGTGAGCCTCAATTTTCCATGGGATGTTGGGGTGTGTGTCTCTATTCTTGATTTTTTTAATCTTAATTTTTTCTTATGTTTTTTCTAATTTTAACTGAGATTTGTTCTTTTTTTATCATTCTTATGTTTTGGTGTACAACAATATGCCTCTAAGACATCTTATATGAGTTCTTCCGGAAGGTGAAGGTGATGGTCCTCAAGGGAACCCACCCATATATCAGAGTCTCATCGAAACTATCATACATGAAGTCTTTTCTATTTATCGGGATGTGTCGCAAGTTTAGAACACAATGGTTGAGCTATATCTATAATATGGAGGAGAGAGAGATAAATCATGGGATTTATTTCATGATAAGACACCTTCCTTTAAAGGAAGTTTATAACCTCAAGAGGAAGAGGATCGGATAGATAGGATTGATCAAATCTTTTACTTTCTAGAGACACCTAACAAAATTAGGGTGAAGTGTACTACATTCAGTCTCAAGGGGTCTGGAATGTGATTGTGGGATTCTATAGTCTAGGCATACAAACATGTGTATTTGGATTAGAAGGGTTTCAAAACCATGTTCTTCTAGTAGTTTTTTCTAGAGTTAATGATGTTGGATAAATATTTGGAGTTACTGTCTTTGCAATAGAGAGATAATTCATTGTTTGTATACACCAATCATTTTGCTGAGCTTTTAAATTTTTCCCCAAATGTGGTGAAGAATAACCAGCTGAAGGCTCAAAATTACCTGAAGGGTTTGTGTCTAGATATTAGATCATAGGTGTTCAAGTTTAAACTTTCTACCTATGTGAAGATGGTAGATAGAGATATGATTGTGGAAATCAATATGGAAGGAAAGGTTGAATTTTCTACCTCTTCTCTTCCATAGGGTTGTAGCTTCAGTGGAGCACATGAGAAGAAGAGGAAGTGGAAAGATTATCATTGGAGTAGTGGAGGTGGGTCTCAACATTGATCCTCCTCTATACCATCTGTTATAGTAGGTAGTGTGCCTATAACTTTCTATCAATGTAGAAAAGTTAGACACACAAGATATTCTTTACCTATTCCCATGAAGTAATGAAACATTTTTGGAGGTGTTGGTCACTTATAGAATTTCTTTCAATCTATGAATATGCCTCATTATGGTCAGGGTTCGTCATCTCCAAAGGTTGTTGCGGTTTAGTCAGAAGTTTCAAGGACTATAGGGATCTAGCTATAAGCCTTAGGAGTGAATAATTTTCATGTAGTAGATGAGTGTCTAGTGGAATTTAATACAGGGCTAGCAACAGTGAGAGGTTCTATCTTTATTTCATCTTCAGTAGTAATTTATTTATTCGATATTGGTGTCACCCACTCTTTTATATCTGTACATTTAGATGATGTTATTAAACTTCCAACTGAAATTATGTCCTTTATAATGGAGTTAGAGATACCTCTTAGAAATAGGAAGGATCAAGGGTTTTAATGTCCTTCTTATTTGTTAACGATAACTGATATGAATTTGTTTTGGGATTTTCCCATTCTTGATTTTGATCTGTTTGATTTCATTATTGGTATGGATTTTATTGTCAATCATTTAGCTAAGGTTGATTGTTTTCATCATCATGTTTCATTTCTTGTTGTTGATGGGATCTCTCATGTGTTTCTGGGGGAGTGGGACCCGAGTTCATGTCGTGCAGGGCCTTCCCACCAAGAGATCAAGAGTTTGATGTCTTCTATTGTGTTTGAGCCTAATTAAGTCTCCCCCATCATTTCTTTTCCCATTTTTGTTCGAGACATTCCTAATGTTTTCCCATATGAATTATCTAGTCTTTTTTTAGAGAGAGTGGTAGGGTTTACAATTGACCTAGTGCTAGGTAACCAGCTGATATCAATACCTTCTTATCATATGGAACCAGTAGAGCTGAAAGAGCTCAGGATTTAGTTGTATGACGTATTGAAAAAGGGTTTCATTCTCCCTAAAATTTCACCTTGGGATGCCCCTATTCTCTTTTCCAAGAAATCTGATGGTTCACTTTGGTAATTTGTGGACTATCGGAAGTTGAACTGGGTAACTATTAATAAAAAATATCATTTTCCTTTTTTGGATGTTCTGTTTGACCAGTTAAATAGGGGAATGTTGTTTTCAAAGATCAATCTTAGATCGAGTTATCATCAGCTCGGTGTTCAGGATTCTAAGATACCAAAGACAAATTTCAGAAGTAGGTATGGCCATTATGAATATATTATGATGCATTTTGGTCTAACTAATACTCCTATAGTTTTTATGGCCATGATGAATCAGATATTTCATAAATATCTTCAAACTTTCATGGTAGTGTTCATGGATTATATTTTGGTTTATTCAAAATTTGAGCATGAGAAAGAGCACCATATGAGTTTGGTTTTGGAAATTTTGAGAAGTCACCATTGGTATGGAAAGCTTTCAAAATGTAGTTTTTGGATTCAATAAGTGAGTTTCATGGGTTAAATAATTTCTAATCATGGATTATTAGTTGATCCGGATAAGGTAAAGGCTATTTTATCATGGAAGGAACCACAGAATGACTTTGAGATACAAAGATACCTTGGTATTTCTAGATACTACTGATGGTTCATGAAGGATTTCTCTAAGATGTAATTTCATTTGACTTCTATTACTAGGAAGGAAGTTAAATTCACATGGGATGTGAAGTGTGAGTCTTATTTTAATGAACTAAAATGGCTTCTGACATCAGATCCTATTAGGATCTTACCTAATCCCGGTAAGGGGTACGTAGTGTTTTCTGATGCTTCGGGTGCTAGTTTGGGATGAATGCTTATGTAGGATGACCATGTAGTAGCTTATGGATCTATTCATCTTTTACCACATGAAAATAATTTCCACACTAATTATTTAGATCCTTTCTCATTCATGCATGTGCTAAAATGTTGGAGGCACTATAATTTTTGGGACAAGTTCATAGTATTCTCTAATCATAAGAGTATAAGTTATATCTTTTATCATAAGGACTTGAATATTAGGAAGAGAATATGGGTAAAATACCTTTAGATATTTTAATTCAATATCAACTACACCCCAAGGAAGGGAAATGTTGTTGCAGATGATTTTAGTAGGAAAGTACCATCACATGCTATTCTAGAATTGAAGGAAGAGTGGAACCTTATGGGGCTTTTGCTTAGTTACACCTAGATTTTTAGGAGGTTGTTTTAGGTATGGTTCTGACCGGTGTTCAGTTATCATCATCTCTTATGGAGTCTATTTTGTTGAGTCAGCAATAATATGATGAGTTTCAAATGACTTGAGAAAGACTTTATGGTGGGGATACCATTTTTGGTTGGTCTCTTTCTTCAAATGGTATGCTTCACTTTAGGAAAAGGATTGTCATCCTAGAATATATAAGACATTTAGTCTTGTTCAATTTTTATAGATCTTCATGGTCTATTTATCCAGGCACTATAAAGATGTATTATGACATGAGGCAGTGATTCTGGTAGACGGGTATGAAACGTGACATCACGGAGTTTGTGTCTCACTATTACAAATGCAAATGGATAAAGGAAGAGCACTTGAAACCATTTGGTTTTCTTCAGCCCCTTCCAGTGTCTATTTGGAAATGGGATCAGGTATCCATAGATTTTTTTGTTGGATTACCATAGACTCCCCGAGGGATAAATTCTATCTGGGTGGTTGTTGATCAGTAAACGAATTCTTCTCATTTCATTTTGATCAAAGACACCACTAAATGTGAAGATTTGGGTAAACTATATGTGTAAGAGATTGTGAGGTTACATGGGAGTAATTCTTCTATTATTTTATATAGGTATCCTAGGTTTACCTCGAGGTTCTAGAGGAGTCTTCAAGGGGTAATGGGAACTCAGATCAAGTTGAGTACATCATACCATCCACAGATAGATGGTCAAATAGAGCGAGTAATTCAGATCTTAGAAGATATGCTTCACGCATGTGTATTGGATTTCATAGGAACATGGGATAACCATCTAGGACTGGTTGAGTTGTTTACAACAACAGTTTTCAGTTGTTGATGAGAATGGATCCCTTTGAGTCATTGTATGGTTGACCGTGTCAATCACATCTTTTTTGGGATAGGGTAGGTGAGATATCTTTATTGGACCAAGTTTGGTTCAGGATATGTCCATGAAGATTCAGGATGTACATCAACATCTGATAACAACCCAGAGTCGATAGAAATCATTTGTGGATTGATGGAGTCGACCTTTGGAGTTTTCCATAGATAGTTGTATTTTCTTGAATTTTTTTACTTTCTTGGGTCACCATCTACTTGGAAAATAGGGAAAGTTGGCTCTGAGATATGTTGGAACATTTGAGGTCATTGAGTGGCTCAAAAAGTTTGATTATCGGTTAGCATTATCAATTTAGTTGATAGGTATTCATGATGTTTTCCATATATCTCATCTCAGGAAGTACCACCCTAATCCCATTCACATTCTGAGTTGGGTCTAAATTGAGCTAGAACTAGATGCTTCAATTCTAGAGAAACCAGTTGAGATTTATGACTCTCAAGAGAAAGTCTTGTGTGGGGAGTTGATTTTGTTAGTCAAACTATTATGGAAATAAGGATCTAATTCTCATGAGACTTGGGAACATGAGTCATTGATGTGGGATTAGTGGCCTCATATTTTTCTAGGGATTACATCTTCCACATGACTTCTTAGGGACAAAAAGCCTTTTTTGTGGGGAGTTTGTAACATATGGTTAGCAATCCATCTAGACATAGGAAGATTTCACACCATGTAATGGGGTAACATTCCATGTAATTTCTGCTGGTTACAATCCATGAAAGGGGATTCACACTGTGAAATATTACACATCGTTAATGGTGGTTTCATGTCATGAATATTTTAAATAATTTATTTTTAATTTGAGGTGATGGGTTTTTCATTGTATTTATCAAGCATGGACTTCACGATGTGAATGGGAGTTTCACACCATGAAACAACCCACATCCAATTTTAAAACACACGCTTGGTAGTTTTTCTCAGTCCTTTCTTTCAAAACTCCTTCATCCTCTACCCAGGGTCTCTCCTAATTATTTTTTGAAGACACCTTTCCTTCTAGATTGATTTGTTCGATGTCTAATATCTGTTTCGATTTCAGTTCATCTCTCTAAGTAAGTTTTCGTCCCACTTCATGATTGACTTTGATCATGATATCACCATTGGGTTGTGTGTCTCAATCTTTTGGGTTAAGATGGTGTTTCTTATTGGTTTCTTCAAGATCCTTTGTTCAATCTTTCTCTGGAGGCCTTTTCCCTTGTCAGTCAGGGTGTGGCAGGCATCCTTTCTTGAGATATATAGGTTTCTTCCTTTCTGCTGACCCCTTGTGTTCAGATTTGGATCAACCATGTATTGTGGAGTGGATTTTAGGTCCTTCGTTGTCCTCGATGGGTTTTCATTGTTGGTGGATCCCATTGTTGACCTGTGTGGCTTGATCTCTAAGGTAGTTGGTTTCATATCTATCCTATGATCATTTATCTTGTTTTTTATCTTCAAAAACTGATTCATAGTGAAATATTTTCATGGTTTTATTGTGTGTGTTGAGGATATTTTTCAATGAAAAATGTTTTTTCCCAAGTTAATGATAAATTTAATGGAAATGGGATATTTTATAATCATTTAAATGAAATTTTAAATGGTTTTGAAATGGTTTTCAAATCATTGAAATGAATTGTGAAAAGATCACATGTGTTACCTTGGGTACTTTGGTGGAAGTTTTATCTTGGGGCTATCATCCATTATTTTTTGAATATCAAGGTGGTTTGTCTTGGGGCTTTCCTCTATTTCCTAGGCCTTTTGTTCTAGGGGACAGATATTTACATTGTTGGGGGGTTTACTCTTGGGTTATTCCTATACTTTCTAGGTCCATTGTTCTAGGAACAGGTTTTTGCACTTGATTATTATGATACAATTAGCATGTGCCTTAGACCTGTAGTATTCCTTGGTGTTTTGATACCTATGCTTCTGTTTTGTTTTTCTTGGATTTCTATGTTAGACTTGACATTAATGTTTCTTCTTGTGAAAAATGATATGGAAAATGTTCTTTGAAATTGATATACCTGCTTTTGTTTAGAACTATGGGAAAAGGTAAATGTTTACCATGTTTTATATAAAACTAATTTAATACTTATCATGAATTTTTTTACTTGAAATGAGTATGCATGAATTGCTATATAGAGGAATGTTATGGAACACCTAGGTGGGATCATACTGATCATATTATCCCACACCCTGTGCACCTCTTCAGTGATGTTTAGACCTTTGTTTGTCTTCCAATGTAGGGAAAGGTAAGGAATCGTAGTGAGGTGATGAGGTTCGTGTCAGCTAGTTCGGTAGTTGGTGGTGATATGGTGGTAGTTTTTCAATTCTATCCTTTGCAGTAGCTATTTGGATTGGTTCTTTTGTATTTGGACATGTCCTTTGGGGTTTTTAGATACTTTTTTTGTTGTATGTGTCCACTATTTTCATATAGTTTTGGAATATATATCTTATTCATATTATGATGGTCCTTTTTTTAGTAAATATATTCCACGTCTTTGATTAGGTTGGGTGAAATCATTCCCTCTGTTGTATTGTTCGATTCCTGGGTGCTTGTCGCTAGCCTGTGGGGATCGGGAATTCCCTTCAGGTATGTAATGGAATGGGTTAGGTGTCGGGTTTGAGGGAAACTTATCTCAATTTTTTACATCAAACTAAATGGATTCTATATGGATTTTAAAGGCTACATGAAAAGAGAAAATGTACGGGTGGATCAGTGGGTCAAAGGGGCTAAAGAATCAAATAGATGTTGTGGTCATTTTAGTTCAACTTTCAAAATTAAAATCGCTTTTATGGAAACACATGGCATGTTATAGAATACCTAACATGGTAGAAATTCAATTAAAAAAAAATTAAACTATAGATGATAAAAAAAATGGTCTAGAATACTCACGGTTATGGAGATAATATGTTGGACAACATAGATGAGAATGAGTGAAAATAGTTATCTCAAAAAATATACAATTTTCCAAAAAACATTTTTAAAGCATAGAATAATATCAGAAATCATCTAAGTCATGAGACCAAGGATAAAAACATTCTAAACATGAATCATGTGCTCAGACTACCCAAGGATACAAGTTGTGTGTTCCCGACTGTATTATGATAAAAATGTAGTGGCATTTATATGGGTTCAGAAATGACAAGAATGCTAGTTTTTTAGTTTTATTTAATTAATTTTTTTAAATTAATTTTTTATTAATTATTTTACATGGTGTTTTTTGTAAATATAAAATATAACAAAAAAACTTTCATGTGTGAGTGTAGATAGATGCAGAAAGGTTGTCTGTATCCAATGATTCTCCAAAAATGATGTACCTGTAAAATATACACATAGAGAAACACATACCCACATCATATCAAATAATTCACACCATAATCAAAAGCATGCAGATGATAAAAATATTTTTGATGAACGATCAAGTCCCCTGAAATTCCATAATAAAATTGATTGGGGTAAATGCATTCTGTTTTATTAAATAAAAAAACTAAATGAAGTGAAACTAAATAAAGTGAAAAAAATAATGGGTTACCTCCCATTTAGTGCTTATTTTGTTTCATCTTTATCCATACATTTATGAAACTCCACCAGGATCAAACGGTAATGTAAACCATGCATATTAGACTTTTTTGATAAATGTGTTGAATCTGTTTGTTGAAAATGAAATTATACTATAAGCTACACAATATCATAACGGAAACTTGTCAAAAAAATTGATGGGTAGAATGAAATGAAAATAATCCAGTTCATAAGGAAAATAATGTATCTTTTATAAAGAAGAAATCACTGAATAAATGATTTTTGAGCAAAGGGAATCATCATGAAGATCAAGAACGTTAATTTTTTAAATTTTTATGAGAGAATAAATTTCCTTAATATAAGATTTTAGTTTCCATCTTATAACCATCATATCCTTAAATTTAGTATTTGGGTTTATGATTTATCCCGACTTATTTTTACATCCAAATACTAGCATAGGGAAAACCATTGGTTTTCAACTCAATTCATGTTCAATGCATGGAGAAAGTGTGGAAAGATTAATTGGAGTAGGTGACTCTATTGGGTCAATAATGACATCATTTTCAAAATTTTATTCTATACTTCCCTCATCATATTTCTCCATTGGCACTTATGTCACTATGAAATCAGGATCCTATAGGAAATCCCATTCTTCTACTCTTTCTAAAAAATTATGAGTGTCCTCCACCACAATCATTGATTGATTTTTTAACTACTAAAATGTTTTATATGTCTCCATTTTATAAAAAGTTTTAGACTCACAAATACTTTTAGAAAGTGGTGATTCAATTTCATTTGAAGTTATGTTCTCTTCCATATTGAAATCCATGGTTTCTTGGTTCAATTCTAACTCTATCATGGTAAATAAGGGTCCCATTTCAACATCTTATTCATTGTAAAAGGTGTAATTTTATAGGCAATGAATGCATCTTTTTTTACTTTGGGATGCCTAGGTTGTGAACTCTCATAATGAGAACATATAATCACATTTTATAGGGGATTATTATATTTAATATGTTGTAATACTAAACTATCATATTCTTGAAATGTGATTTCATTGGAAGAATTAATTCAGGATGGAGAGAAGGCATCAATTGTATGATAGGAAGAAGGATCAATCAAATTAGTCTCATTATCAGAACCAGGAACTGGATGTTGTTCAAAGGGAATCCCTAATAGGATTTATTTAATAGAATTGTTCTGAATTGGATCATCGAGTGGTAATGAGGCAGCTAATTGGACAAGATGAGTCAATTTATTATCTAGACCTTTCATTTTTTTCTAAATCCTTCATTGAATAAATAAAATTTGCATTACATTCATCTTGAAGTCAAAACACCCTATTTTTCTCAGTGATAGCAGAATGAAACATGTGTTCAATTGTTGAATTATTTGTTTCACATGAATTTTCAATATCTAAGCTTTTAGAAATGATTTGAATTTGAAAATTATTAACATGTGGGAAGAAACTAGCAGAAGAATATGGATCATAACATGGACTTGAATAATAATCATTAAAATAAACAGTATTACCTAGAGAGCTCATGTGTGGTGAATCATTATACTTCCTACAGTGAGTTGTGGGCATGTAGGGAGGGAGTTTATTGTAGCTATATGGTGTGTCACAAGACATTATGAACTTCTCGGTGTCTTTAAATTACCTGCAATGAAAAATTCCCAGTGTAGTAAAGTGAACCTTTTTGTTTGTTTTATTTTCATTTTTTACCTAAATCTAACTTTTAAAGGAACTCCTAATGTTGCTATTATCCCGAGAAATGATGTCATAAATTTGGCACACATGTCACAACACGTTCAAATTTAAAAATTTATAAACCTACTAACTACTGTAGAATCAGTGAGAAGGGTCAAACCACATGGAGAATGAGAAAATACACTAGGAATATTTGTTTATAAAAATGTTTAGGTAGACAAGTTTTAAATGTGATTAACAACTAAAAATTTCTAAAATCTAAATCACTATTTAAAAATGACTATTTAAATTAACTAAAACTATCTAAGTGAAATAAATTAGGCAATGGAAGAAACTGGTGGATATGGAAGTGTCAGTGTTGTGATGTCCATTCAGGTGCATGAAATGCCAATTATTTAATTCCCACATCTAAATATTTGTTTATTTAATTTTCATCATCCAAATTTAATCAAAATACTATCAGGTCTCATTCTATGATTTTAGGTAGTATTATAATTTTCACACAAATTATCTTTCATTTCATTCTCTAGCCTGACAAATAATTTTCATGTCATTGTAGTACCGAATCAATTGGTGAAATACCACAACCCGTTTATCAAAAAGTTAAAGTATCTATCTGTGTCGAGTTTTCTCATATTATATCACTAATTAAGTATCATGTATGATATTTTTAAGGATAATACATGAAAAATATTAATTTTTTAGTTAATATATTTATTTATTCAGAATTTGCTCGCGTGCGATTTATGATTCTCTCATGTGCGCGACCATGTTTCGGATAAATAATTTTTTTTGATGATGTAACACCCATGATTACTTATTAGGTATCACATGGATGGGCACCAAAGTAGGTGTGTATACTCCAATTGAAAATTAATTAAAATGCAGAAATAATTATTTAAATAAACATCCAATTAAAAATAATAATTTAAAAGGCAATCAAATATGGAAATAAAATAAGGCATGCATATATCATCACGTCTTTCAAAACTCTGACACAAAAAATATTATTCTACCATTATGATTAAGTGATTCATGAAATAATAAAATGATGATATAACTCCATTCATGTAATAGTAAAAAATACCTCAAACCACTTTATAAGATCGCGCAATAAGAACCATCACTCTGTCGATCACCGTAACCGAAGAGTGTGGAATTATAGAAAATTGGAAGAGGAACATAAAGATAAACATTCTAGAAATTCAGTGAGGATTTAGTTATTATTGATCAATAAATCTAAAGAAGATGAGGAATAATAAGGAGTTTTTCAAATTTCATAAAGATGTTGTAAAAATGTCTACCAATAAAGTATTTTTATTTTTTGTATTTATTATTATGGTTTAAACTCATACACTTAAGGTTAGTCAGTCTCTATTATATAATAAAGAAGTAAAAATTTATCTTTAGGTGTAGTTGTAAGCAAAAATGGTTAATGATTTTGTTTTAAACCTTAGAAAATTGGTGAACTTTACGTATTTTAGTACATCAATAAATAACTTATATATACTCCTTGGATGTATCTTAATTTGTGTGAACCAAGAAAAATCACTTACATAATTTACTTTATTGGTTTGTAAGGTTAAATGGTTAGTATTGGAACACCTACCAAAAATCATTGTCTTCATTTTCAATGGATGTTAAAAAACTAAAATAGAAGAGGAAATATTCCTAGTGATTTACAAGACTCCATAGAAAAAAAATAATCCCCAAGTAAATCCCATAAAATTTTGAACACATGGCTACCATGACCATAGGAGAGAAAGATAATGTAGAAATAGGGATAAATAAGGTGGAAATAAGAGATAAAGACCACTTAGTTAATTCATACCGTGAGTTTTAATAGATAATCACCAAGATTAAAGTTGAGATGAGGGGGAGGTAAGGGGTAGTCAACATGAGAAGAATCTTTAATACTTATAGAGAAGTAGGGTAGTGAAATGATATTCCTCCTATTAAATTCATATTTTTAAAATTAAAAAATTTAATATTTTAAAATTCTTCATGGGATCTATATATTTCAAAGATTTATATTCATAGAGTTCATGAAACTATCTTTCTCAAATGTTATAACACCCCTTTTGTTAATTTTATTTCAAACCAAGATTTTGGGTGATTTGAATGTGTTAAAAATGTTGGAAAATATAGTTTTATTTTTAAAGTGGTGAGTTAACCCTTGTGATCTATATTTAAAACCACTTTTTATCCTCAGTTAATTTTTATATCAATGTTTTGGGGTGTTTAAATCTTTTAATATTTCTAAATGAGCTACATTATTCCAAAAGGGTGTGTTTTCCCATGTGGATTGGATTTTTAAACTAATTGTATCTTTGAATGTTTTTCAATGGCCGTTTAAAGAGTAGTTTGAATTCCCATTTCAGTTTCAGAGATGTTTTGATAAAATTGGTCTGAATAGTAGATTGGGATGACTATTATAAATGATAAAATGGCTTGTCATTCCAAGAATGTTTTGAAAAAAAAGGTCCCATTTGAAATTTTATAAAAAATAATTTTTCATAAAATTTATGATACCCTCTTAAGACCCTTTAATTCTTGAATGAACATTATAGCTTGTGATTCCATGTGGGGATTTTTATTATAGACGACCTGATTTGATAATACTTTTGGGGGTGTGGATAAGTTTAATAGTGATGACCTAGTTTCCTTATCTCTATTTCAACTCATTTTATTAATAAATCCTAGTAACAATGCCCATTACACTAAAATCCTTTTTAGGATCATTTAGGGGTTTTATCTCTCTACTTCTATTGTATCCCCAGCTATTTATATTATTGTATGGAACATATTTTCTTTTTGTTTTCCACATGTTGTGTGACTTTACATAGTGGTTAAACATTTTTTCTTCATTATTTTTATGGTTTTCTCTTCATATTTTTTTAAAAGTGATTGTTAAAGGTTATTAACGAAGGAAAAAGGAAAACATGATTTTGAAGTATTTTCAAACTATTTTAAAAATGATTTTGAAAATTTTTCTCAAAAAAGAAAATTTATAATGGTTTTTATTTGAAATTACAAAAATGTTTGTGTTTTGAAAATAGGGTTTTAGGCCACCATGCCTATTTTTAAGGAAATGGTTTATTTTTAAACATGTTTTAGAAAACCATATTATATTTGGAAGCTTATTTGGGTAATTAAATGTGTATTTCAAAAATGGGTGTTTATGAAATAGTTTAAAGTCATATTTTAAAATGTATAGTTGACCAATAGGTATTGGCTGAGGAAAAATGTTTTCCAAGTGATTGTTTTCATTTAATGAAAATCTTAGAAAAAGAGTTTTAACACACCTTTATGTGTTACTACTTATTTGGTAAAACTATATAGAAAATGTTTATTTTTCTAATTTACTTGAAAATATATTTTTTATGATGTATTATGAAAGTTATCTCTTATATTTGGTAGGTTTTGGTGACCAAATAGACTTTTAGATCATGCCTATATTTTATAGGTTCATGTTTGATCTAGCTTGTTTCACTTCATTTGGATCTTATGAGAGTGATATATGGTTGGATGGTGACCCGAGTTTAATATATTTTTTTGTATTTATTTTTTTAAATATTAATATTACTGAATAAAATAGGTTGGATGTGAATAAAGAATGGATAGATGACAATAGTCTTCTAAAAGAGTACAGAGATAGAGTGAAAGAGTTCATCATGTTTGCAAAAGATCACACATATGACCCTTCTCAAATACTTTTTCTGTGTTTATGCTATTATTATTCAAGACTAATTAGTCCACAGGAGTTGTAGGAACACTTGATATTTCATGGAATTGATCAATGTTATAAATTTTGAAATAAACATGGGGAAAAGTTAATAGATCTAGTGGTTGGGATAGAACTGTGTTTTATGGATCATCTGATATGATTACAAGTATGTAAAGTGAAGAATATTGTATCAAGGATGTGATCATAGATGTGAATTATGATAAAGATTGTATTGATAAAATGAAAAGGACTGTTGAAGATAAACTTCATGATTTTCCAAAAAAAATTGAGAAGTTAAAGAGTTATGCAAAGATGTCATTGTATACTAGTTTCACTAAATATATAGCATTCTCATCCATACTGAAGCTATGTAATTTGAAATTAGGCAATGGATGGAGTGACTCTAGTTTTACAAAACTACTTTCTCTCTTTAATGACATGCTCCTAGAAGATAATGATCTCCCTAACCAAACATGTGACTCTAAATGAATGCTAAAATCGATGGGTATGATCTCTGAAAGAATAAACACCTACCCAAATGAATGTATATTGTTTTTCAAGAACTAAAAATCACTTATATTATTCAAAAGGTGTGGGGATTCTCGATACAAGAAATATGAATCTGGTCCTATAAAAGTTGTGTGGTACTTTCCAATCATTCCAAGGTTTAAGAGCCTATATGGAAGTGAGGAGACTGTAGGGAAATTGATGTGTCATGCAGATACAAGAAATAAATATGGGAAACTACAACACCCAGTATACTATCCTCGGTGGAAGAAAATTGATCCTGAGTATACTGAGTTTAGAAATGATCCAAGAAACCTTTATTATTCATTATCTACAGATGGAGTGAATCCTTTTGGCTTTCAAAGAAGCGCTCACAGTATAAGGCCAATTATGTTGGAAAATTATAACTTTCCACCATGGTTATGCATAAAATGAAAATACATCATTTTTTCAATGCTTATATCAGGACTAAAATAATAGATTAATGGTATTTATGTTTATTTGGATCCATTGATCAAGGATTTGAAATTATTGTGGGATTCAGGTGTTACATTTTATGATGCTTGTAGAAATAAATATTTAACATTGAGATCCATGTTGTACGGGATAATAAATAACTTTACTGCTTATATAAATTTTTCAGGACATGGAATTAAAGGAACTCAAGGTTATCTAATTTTCAAATAAGGTGCACATTCAATTAGGTTGAAACATTCATCGAAAACTGTGTTTCTAGGACATCACAGATTTCTACCCTGACAACATAAGTACTGATCTTGGATGACATCATTTGATGGAAGTTCAGAAGAATGTACAACATCGTCTCCACTAACATGTCATAAACTATTTGAGAAATTAAAATATATAAACAATCCTTTTGGTAAACAATTTTAAAAAAAGATTACATAAACTGGTTGTAAAAAGTGATCAATTTTTTTATTATCATACTCAAATTTTCTGTACGTCATACAATTTATTGATGTTATTCATGTCAAAAAAAATATGTAATAGTGTCATCAGCACGTTTCTAAATGAACCAAAAAAAGGATGGAATTAAGGATAGGTTGGACATGGTTGAAATGGGAATACGAGAATATTTGGATCCTGTTAAGGGTGAAAAATAAAGTTTTCTTCCTCTAACTACTTACACTTTTTTCACGCAAGAGAGACATCAATTTTGAAACATCTTAAATGATGTAAAGGTTCTAAAGGGGTATTTATCAATATCCATAATATTGTTTCAATGACCGATTTAAAGTTAAGTTGTCTAAAATCACATGACTATCATGTTTTAATGTAATATCTAATTAATATAGATTTATGTTTCACTTTTATCAAGAATTTTCATCACACATTAACCAATCATTGTTTCTTATTCAAAGCTATATGCAGCAAAGTTATAGATCCGGAAAATTTCCAACTATGGAAAGAGATTTTTTTTTCATATTATGTGAATTGAAAATGTTATTTCCACCAGAATTATTTTATATAATGGTTTAATTGGTGAGAGAGATTTGACTATTTGGTCTTATACACTATAGATGGATGTGACTTATTTAATGGTATATGAATATTTTGAAAGGGTATGTCAAAAAATGATTTTGGCATGAGGTTTTTATTATGGAGAGATATATTATTGAGGAAGTTTTTGAATTATATACTGAATACCTATCTGGTGTTTAAATAAATGGTCTAATGAAATATCATCACACCAAATGTCTTACAGGAGAAGAAATTTCTGGAAGATATGGTGTCACAATCAATACTACAGATTGGAAGCAGGCCCACTATTACGTTTTTTATAACAATTTTGAGGTTTCCCCATATGTTGAAACCCAAAAATAAATTCTTAGGAATTTGAATCCTTCAAGGGATAAAATATGGATATAAAATACACATAATTAACAGTTTATAGGATGTTTTTGGGACTATATTTTTAATGAGTTAGATGAAAATCTAGATTCAATTTCAGAACTACTTCGATGGCTAGACAGAAGACCATGTGGGTATGTATTATCTTAAAATGATTATGTAATTAATGGTTATACATTCTTTACAAATGAACATGATGAATATAGTACCATTCAAAATAGTGGATTTTCACTTGTGGATGAATTGATGCATATTTCTATTACTAAGGATAGAAATCCAATTTACATGAATATTTTAAGATTTGGAATCCTCAAACAAATATGGGAGTTCAATTATACAACATTCCAAGTGCCGATTTTTCAATGTAAGTGGGTTGATGACATGAGGGTTGTTAAAATAGATGAATTGGGATTCGTGAAAGTGGATTTCAGTAAGGATGGGTACAAATAAAAACTATTTATAATGGAATAATAGTTAGTACAAGTATTTTATATTCTATATCCCACAATCCAAAAGTGGTCAATTCTTCTGTTATCAAATAAAACCACTGAAGGGTTGGATGAAAATTCAATGGAGGACAACCCTTTCATTGGTACATAAAAATTATTTCGTAGTGGTCCCAGTGTAGAAGGAATTTTTTATGTCATAGGATACCACAATTAAGGGATTTAGATAGTAGATAGAGGGGTCAAATCCCTTAATCCTTTAAAAAAAAGAGAGTTCAAAAGTCAAGTTATATATTTTTTTAAATATACATTGTTTTACCTATTATTATTATCTTTTTTCTACTGCATTTATCTAATCTTAATTAAATGTTAAACCACTTATGAAGATAATTACTTCTTCTTGGGATGGTACTCCCAATACTGAGGAACAATAAGTCTCTCAACTTACTGTTGCTTGTAGTGTATAGGAACAAGATATTCTACACATGTCGATGCTGCCGCTTTAAAGAAACAACAGGTCTCTCAACCTACAATAGCCTCTAATGAAGAGGTACAATGGCCTTATGTACATGTCTATGCTACCACTACAGAGGAAAAACACATTGAAAATGTTGAATAAAAGGAAATGGTAGGTGATGAAGGACCGATGATGCAAAAAAAATATGAGGGTCATATTTTGATGATGTTAGAAAAAATTATTAAGGAAAAAATCAAAGGCATCAAATTTGAGTTTGGATGGAATGTGTGGGGCCAGCATGTTAACCCCAACAAAGTCATGTTCATTAGTTTCATTGGACTCATCACTCAGCATTGCATGCCAATTCATGTAGATTTATGGCACCATGTTGTACCCACCCATAAGACATTGATGTGGGAAGAGATTACGATAACATTATGATATCATTTATTTATTTTAATAAAATAAAAAATAATGAAACATTAATTTAATCTTCATCATCCCCTATAGTGTTTGTTTATATTAGATGAATCCCACAAGAAATATTTATTATTTCTTGCTGGATGCAATGACCCAAACTTTTATTAATGAAAATTCATCTTGATCTAATTAAATGTCTTATTATGTAAAATGGTTATATAAAACATATGAAATTAATTGGTTTTATGTTTTTGGATTTTAAAATACCATTAATAATTGTAATTTTTACTAATATAGACATTGAATTGTGATCACAAGATTAGTATAAATATAGGACTATAAAAAATCCAATTTACTCAGAAAAAGAAACTAATGGCCTCATCCAGTAGAATTGATCCGTACGAAGCCCATTTTTCAGATCTTGGAAAGGAGGTGGCATCACTGGGCTTTTCTATTGACCAATCCCAAGGCAATCTTCAACATTTTAATCTTGAAAAAAACCACTTATGGGAGAAGTGGAAGTTAGTAGAGATTATCACCCGAGTGATGTTATTTGAGCCACCCCATGAGTATTTCACCATCGTCCACCTTACCCTTAGGTATTATGAGGGTGTTTTAAGGGGTTATGTAACAATAACCTATAACTATTATTATGTGCATTATTTTTATATAGAGAATATACATTCATTTTATTATTGTTACTTTGTAAATAGTTTTTAAAGAACAAACAGTATTTTTAGTTAATATTCAATTAAGAAATCTATTTTGATGAATTAATAGATTTTTTAATTAAATAATATTTTAATAAAATATTATTACTTAGTTACTTTTTATTAAATATAAATTATCAAATAATTGTAATTTTTATTATGGTTTGAAATCTGTTTTTGTCAAAACCCAAGAATTTTCGATAAATGTAGGTTTTTATTTTAAAAGTAGAAATTCACATATTTAGAAAATTATTTAGATGAAATTAATATTAGTTTTGAAATTATGACGTCGAAATTATCCAATGGTGAATTATTCATAATTTTCTGAGTCAGTCGAAATTTTGGGTAAAAATTAAATACCGTTTAAATATATAATGTGTTTTATGACATAAAATGACCCAATAGTGATGTAATAAAATACTATAAATGGGTTTTTTGGAAAATATATGTTTTAAATTTAAAATAATTTGATTTTATGTTTTTTTGATTTATTTTACAAAGCCTTAGTTGACCCTCCAAGACTTATAAAACATTTTAACATTTTAAAATGATTTCCTTAAGAGTATAACTCACCTCCACATAAGAAAACCTAATATTTTAATATGTTCATTCATTATCCTTATAAAATAATCTTTTCCACTCCACTTTAGAAAAAACATGGTCAAAAACCATGGGATGGTTTGTGTTTTTTATTTGTTTAATTTGTGGTGTCTAAAACCTAAATAATAAACAATTTCCTCTCCTTTCCTATATAAACTCACTCAATATCTCATTACTCTTCACTCAAACCATTTGGAGTTTGAACAACTTCTGATCTCATATCTCTATAATCCTCACAAGGCACCCCAATCTCCCCATAAGTATCTTTCAATCCTCTCCTAGGCCTTTGGGATCACACTTCCAAGTAAGGGATTTCTTTTTTTTTCTCATTTTTTGTCCAAATTTCATTATATTGTTATACCCTTTTTTTAATTAAAAAATTGGGGTATGATTTATCACCTCCCCCATACTTAACTTGTTATTTTTAGTGATGAGAGACCTATTTCTCTCTCATTAATTCCTCTCATTCACACTTGTTACCATGCCAAAATTTCGTACGGAATTTCTCTCTTCTCATTTAAATTCAAGAAATTATTTTATATTATGCTTATAAATTCCATTACATATTTTGGGAAAAGTATCTATATGACCCCATTATTGTCCATTTCATTTAAATATGATTATATACCCATTTTCTCTCTCATAAACCATTTTTATGAATTCTTATGTCACACCGTTATGATGCCAAAATTGCGCCGCGATTTTCCAAGCCAAAGTCAATGTGTAGTGAATACCATACCCATTTCTATATCATGGGTATTCACCTTTATGCACATTTACTTATTGATTATGTAGTTTCCTTTATGAATTACATATTCCATTGTCATGGAATAAATGATTATTTTTAATGAATGGATGTTGTATGATCTATGTGGCACACTTATGCATGAAATGAAATGATTAAGAACGATGTGCCCTAATAGTGCTCCAATGCATTGGGTAAATAATAGTATCATTATACTCCATGTTCAATGATGTTTTACTAATGCTAATTCAATTTCAATGAGGGTTTACTCATGATCCATGTTCAATGATCCTTGTATCATTTTAGTATCATGTTAAATGTTGTTTCCACATTTCCATGTTATGATAGTCATGCTATATCATGTATTTATGTTCATGTTCCTCTTGTGCGCCAATGATATTCCTATTTCCTAACATGTACTATATTCTTCATGTTACGCCATTTTTACTCCCTTACTGGGATTTATAGCTCACCCTTTTCTTATGTATGTCCTCAAGTTATCCCACGAAATGCTAAGTACGAAGGAATGTTGTGGTCATGAAAAAGAAGTTTTAAATAAATTTGTTGTGTTTTATGTTCTAAGATGTTATGTAATATTCCTAATTTCCCAAGACACTATACCTTTCGATCCTTGAAGTTTTCTTAAGTTCAATTTTATGTAATAAATATTTTTAAAGTGTCTAATAAAGATTAGGGTTGTTATAGTTGGTATCAGAGGATAGGTTTAGTTATTTTTGGGATTAGGATTATAAAACCCTAGTGAAAGCCTTAGGGATAAGACTAAGTATAATAAAAACATCCCTAAATTTTGGTGAGTATTGTGTAAGTGGTTTATCAATAAAATACATCCTATCTAGATATGAGCAGGTATAGGTGACTCTCGCACAGATGTATCTAGGGGTAAAACCCAAAAACACAACTTTGAGCTAGACTCGAACGGGAACCGGTGCATGAAAACAGGCCTTGTTTCAATATTGGTTATGCCACTCCTGGGGGATATGCTTTAGTAAATTCATGATCTTAGTATGAACCATAGTTAAGGGGATAAAAAAAATTCCCCTAATAATATATGTTGGGAAGTAGATCATGGATAACATATATTGAATCCTATAAATTAATAAGTTAAGGAAATAAAAGTAATTTATAAGTAATCATTTTTTGTATTTGGATTCCCTTTTATGTGTTACCCCTAACATTACTTTTAATACATCTAATTTCCAGTAATCGGATGACCTGGGCTAACAACCGATGTGAAGATCAATGTGACGACTATTCTAATGAGATGCCCAATCCGATGGGAGCGGGAATTGAAAACTTTGTCACGATACTTTCTCAGTTAACTCAAGTTTTGAATAGAAACATGGGTCAAGAGGAATGTTCAACCCCCCCCCCCTAATAAAGAACAAGTCTCAATCAAGAGCTTCACGAGACAAAGACCTCCTACTTTTAATGGATCATTGTACCCCTCAGTTGTCAAACAATGGATCTAATCTATTGAAAAGATCTTCTCCATCCTTCAATGTTCCAAAAAAGATAAGGTTTTTATGGATGCTTATCATATTGAGGGTGATTCTCATCAATGGTGGAGATTGATCAAAAATATTAAGCCTAAAGAGAAGATATATGTGTTGGAATGGAAGTATTTCTAGAAATGTTTTTCAACAAATATTTTCCATGCACCCTCTGACTTAAGATGGAAAGGTACTTCCTTGAATTCAAGAAAAAAGATAAAAAAATCCATCAGAGAATATGAGGAAAAATTCAGAAGGATTGCACGATATGCCTTTGGATTTTTCATTACCCACAAATGAAAGGTTGATCGCTTCTTTGGTGGGATAAAACCTAGCCTATAAAAATCCCTAGCGATCTGTGACTTCGTGAGCTATGAGAAAATTATCTGATGTGCCCTCAAAGTCAAAATGGAGATTAGAGAATCTCATGGGTATCATGGGGATAAGATGGGAAAGTTGGAATTTAATTCTAGTGGTTTGATGGATAAATCCAATAGTGCTATAAAATTTCATCACCCTAATTTCCAAAGTTGTGGAAATAAGAACCCTAGGAATTTCATGAAGGGGGAGAGTAAATGCTTTAGGTGTGGAAGATAAGGGCACCTATCCATTAAATTCCAACAAAAAAAATCTGCAGTTGTGACAGAGGAGAGGAACTCTCTGTTTGACCCTCAATGAGTTTTTCATTGATTCTTTTTCTACGCATTCTTTTATATCCCAAAAGTTTAGTAGAACTATCCCAACACCACCACAAATAATAAAAGTAAAGATGCCGGTGAGAATGAGAAATGGGGAAATTATTGCATCCCATGAATATAACTCCTCCCCTATAACAATTTGTTGTTCAAACTTCCTGGAGAACCTCGTCATACTCTCTATGGTGGAATTTGATGCAATTCTTGGCATGGATTGGATTTCCCTATACATAGCCAACATAAATTGTCGTGAGAGGGAAATCACTCTCCATATAGAAAATCGACCCCTGATTCTATACAAGTGCAAGGAGTATGATGAATCTTATTTAGCACCATCATCTCAAGTGTGGATATTACTGCCCTATGAGCATGCATATCTTTCTCAGATGATTGAGTCTGAGGAATAAACCATCCTTGAAGACATGCCTATTGTGAGGGAATTCACTAAAGTGTTTCCTGAGGAATTTACTTGTATCCCTCCTAGAAGAGATGTTGAATTATTAATTGATCTTATACCTAGGGTGTTGCCAATATAAAAGACTCCATATAGAATGGATATTATGGAGCTTGAGGATCTGAAGAAACAACTGCAAGAGAATCTAGATAAAGGGTTTATATGCCCAAGTGATTCACCATGGGGTGCACTAGTCCTCTTCATCTAGAAGAAGGATGGGTCAATTCATATTTTCATTGATTGTCGTGAGCTCAACAATATCACGATAAGGAACATGTATCCTATTCCACATATTTATGACTTGTTCAATTAGCTACATGGAGCACAATACATATCCAAGGTGGATCTGTAGTCAGGATATTACCAAGTAAGGGTGAAAAAGGAGGATATCCTCAAAACTACTTTTTGTACAAGGTATGGGCACTATGAATTCATAGTAATGCCTTTCGGACTCACTAATGCTCTATCAATCATCATGGACTTGATGAATAGAGTATTTAGATATTACCTAGACAAATTTTTGATATTATTTATAGATGATTTTCTAGTATACTCCAAAACTAAGGAGGATCATGAAGAGCATCTAAGCATTATACTAGAGACCTTGCGAAAGGAGAAGCAATATGAAAAGTATAGAGAGTGTGATTTTTGGTTTAATGAGGTCTCATTATTGCATCATATCATCACAAGAAATGGTATATATGTGGATCCCTCCAATAAAAATGAAATTGAGGGAGGTACAAGGCCAACATCTATGACGAATATCTATAGCTTCCTTAGGTTAGCTGGATATTATTGCCGATTTGTGAGAAATTTATCACAATTGGAATACCCTTTTACCAATCTAACTCAGAAGGGAGTCCAGTTTTCTAGGATTAATGAATGTTAATATATCTTCAAGGAGTTGAAAAGGAGGCTTATCACTACACTTGTGCTCAAACTACCCACAAGTGGAGAACTTTTTGTGGTATTTAGTGATGTTTTGAAGAAGGGAATGGGATTTTTGTTGATGAAAAATGAAAAATTCATTGTCTATGATTCAAGGCTATTTAAATTTCTTGATCAAGACTATCTAACACATGATCTGGATTTGGATACAATAATCTTCACTTTAAAAATTTGGTGACAATACCTATTTGGGGAGAAGTGTGAAATATATATCGATCACAAAAGACTCAAGTATATATTCACATAGAAAGAGTTGAATATATGCCAATGAAGATGGTTAGAGCTGATCAAAGACTATGACTACACAATCCATTACCACCCTGGGAATGTGAACAAGGTGGAAGATGATCTAAGTAGAAAGGACCAACAATTCTATCATTGATGAGAATTTAAAAGGATAAAATCTTCTTAGATTTGATGAATATGGACATGGGAATCATAAATAAGGGAACATCATAAATCCTTTCACAAATTATACATCAACCATCACTTTTGTAAAGGTTAAAGGATACTCAAAATAATGATGTGAGAATTCAGAAGAAAGTAGAAACTAAAGAAAAGGGAAATACTCAGAGTTCAATGTTAATGAAGAAGTAATTGTGAGATTTGTGAGAAGACTATGTGTTCCATCAAGTCTAGAGTTTAAGAATCATATTTTGGATGATGCGCATAGTTCGAATTTTTCCATTCACCATGGAAACACAAAGATGTATCGAGATCTCCAAGGGAATTATTAGTGGGATAACATGAAGAAGGAGATCATTGAGTATACATCAAAGTGTCTGGTATTCCAGCAAGTGAAGGATGAGAGGCGGAAGTCTAAGGGGATGATGAAAACATTACCCATACCAATATGAAAATGGGAGGAAATCACTATGGACTTTGTTATAGAACTTCCAAAGACATCCAATGGAAAAACTTCTATCTGGGTTTTTGTGGATCGTCTTAAAAAGACTGCACACTTCATTTCAATTCAAGAAGATTTCTCATTAGATCAGCTAGTACGGATATATATCAGATAAGTGGTAAGGATTCATGGAGTATCACCATATATTATATCCGATAGAGATCTAAGATTCACCTCTATGTTCTAGAAGAGTCTCCAATATTCTATGAATACTGAGCTAAACTTCAGTATGGCTTATCATCCTCAAACTAATGGCCAATCTGAGTGAACTATCCAAACACTTGAGGAAATGTTGAGAGAATACTCAATGGACTTCAAAGATGGATGGGATCAACATATTCCTATGTTTAAGTTCTCTTACAATAATAGTTTCCACTCAAGCATCCAAATGGCTCCTTATGAAACCATTTATGGGAATAGGTGAAAAACACTGTCATGTTGGAATGAAGTTGGGGAGAAAAAACAACTAGGTCTAGAAATGGTTGAAGAAATGGTGGAAAAGATTAAGACCATCCAGTAGCACATTAAAGATGCTCAGAGTCGACAAAAGATCTATGCTGATAACCATCTATAGGACCTAGAGTTTTATGTTTGAGACATGGTATTACTATTCATTTCACTGTGGAAGAGAGTTATGAGATTTGGGAAGAAGGTAAAGCTTAGTCCAAGGTATGTCGGCCATTTTGAGATCCTTGATCACCTTAGAGCAGTGGAATATCGACTAGCACTCCCACCGAACCTATCAAAAGTACATGATGTATTCCATGTATCACCCTGGATTAAGTAAATACCTAACCCATCTCATGTACTCAATTGATAGTTGGTACCATTGGAGAATGACCTCTCCTATGAAGAGAATTTAGTGAAGATCTTATGTAACATCCCAGGTAAATAATGAATAAAAGATTTTCATATTTATTAATATTTACGAATTAAATATTAATTTTACTTTAAATGGGTTTCTATGTTCGATAGCGTACCCGATACGCAACAAAGAGTTTCTTTGAAATCTTACGTTGTACACTAGTAATAAAATAATATTATTTTAAATGGTAGTTAACAAATAGCCTTTTTATTGGAAGGAATGGATAGAAATAACTAAAATATGATTATATATGTTTTTTAAATGTTTTTACATTTATCCAATAAAAGATAAAGGCTTAAAATACGAAAAGAATTCAATTTTAGGCTTCTATACCCTAATTTTCACTAAAGGTTCACTTATCGCCTTTTGATGGTGAAACTTCATTAAATATAGATTTGTTCACTCTTATACATTATATTGGACCAAATAAAACTCTTCTTTAGAATCGGGACATCAAAATTTACTTTGTGTAACTTTTTGGTATTTTTCCGATAAAGTTCATTTTTTTAATGAATAGTGTAAAATGTTGTATTTTAATTCAAAACCTATTTTTAGTCTAATTTATTTATATTATTAGATTCTCTTTTGAATTGTTTTTATAGTGAAATTATAATATATTTTTACCATTAAATCCAATAGTGGTTGTTGGAATTAATTTCACTTTGAAATCGGACTTAAACTAGTGTCAATCTTTTGATAATTATTGTTTCATAAAAACACGCTATTTGCTCTAACAGCGGGAATTAATTATTAAATTAATTAATTCAACTTAAATGTTTTGAATTTTTTAAAATGGAATTCATTTTTGAATTCAGAATATCAAATATAGATTAGGGTGCATTTTTGGTATTTTTCTGAAAAACTTCAATTTTTGATGAATAGTGAAACCACTAAGTGGTACTTAAAAAACTGATTTTTCGTTTAAATGAAATTTTACCACCTCTGTGTTTTGAATTTCAAAAATCCGACATAAATGGTTGTCATTAAGAAGTAAAATTTGGTTCAATGGGATTAAAATATTTTTTGGTTAATAGTAACTTATTAATTTTTTAATCGCGATTAGAGGTAATTAGTGTAGTTTAAGGTAAAAATAATGTTTTAATAATATGAGATGAGCTTGACACATGTCCTACCCTCATTGGATGTGTCATTTCCGACCAATAAAATCCATGGGTCAACTTGGGGACCCCATGGAACCATTTTGGTTGGGAAATGACATAAATAAATTTTTATTTAATGTTAAATTAAAAATGACACAAACATGAGATATTTTACTAAAATAATTTTTAAATGGGGTTATAAAAATCAGATTTTTGACTATAAATATTAATTGTAAATTTAAAACTCTCTCCTACATCATAGTATTTTTTTTATAATTTTAGACATTAAATAAATTAAATTATTTATGACACCATGATGATGCATCGATTACCTCATTAATAAAGGATTTAAATAAAATGAAAAGATAATGTAAAATCTATGACCTACACAGGTCCAAAACCTATTTTATGGGTATATTTCGAACCCTTATCACCTTAGCCTTTAATTATATCAATGTGGGACCTTTTGAATCCAAAACGCATTTTAAAATAAAGTAACATTTCTTTACATTCCAAGAGTGCCCCTCCTCTCCTCTTATAAAAGTCCCCCACCTCTACCACCTTACCCACACTTCCAAAGCCTTTGTCTCGGCCAACACCTGCCCATTTTGTCTCTCCACATCCCTCTCTTACTCTTTGAAGCCTAACTTTGGGCAGAAGTCTTCCCAAGGAAGCATTTGAGCTCAAATCTAAGAGAGTTACCCGATTTTAAGGTGATGTCTTCACTTTTGTTCTTTTATTTTATTTTTCTTCTCCAACCCCCTGAACTCTTTTTATTCATTTATTTTGTAAAAACTCCAGTATCTTCAATAAACTAGGATTTTTTTATAAGAATAATTCAAGCTACACTTACACACATCTACATCTAATGGTTAAATAACATACTGTTTCTGTGGTTGGCGAATTTCTGCCTCACGAAACGATGATTGTTCAATCATCTTTTAAACACCTTTAATGGTGGACATTAAGATGTAACTATATTTATATATGATATATATTATGTTTATTTTTTCTTTATGCTTCTGTATTTTTTATTTGTGGTATAACTTTATGGTTTCCATTGTGGTTAAACACGATAATTTCATTTTAGGAAGTGCGGACTATCGTCCCCTCAAAGTGATTTGATTCGTTAATGCCATATGTGGGATGTATAAAGGATGGATTTAAAGTTATTATATATGATGTTATACTGGAATTATAATATACCTCTATATCATTATTTTTTTCTTTCCATTAAAGTATGAGATAGAAATGAAAGTAGCGTTCATGTGTACGTACGGCTTACCGTCTCCATGAACGGTGCATTTCATTTATTATCCCCAAATGTAATGTACTATTATAAGTACATGTATATAATGAATTTATATCATGAATGATACATCTAAATGATTAATATAATTCTGGAATTAAAATATACATACCTCTCATTTAGTTTTAATTCCATTAATATGACAAAGAAATGAAAGTAGTGTTCATGCGTACGTACGGCTTACCGTCTCCATTAACGGTGCATTTCATTTCTTACCTCTAAATGATTATGTAATATTATAAATAAATGTATATGCTGGATATATATGATATATATGATATACAAATCAGGAATGTCATTCTGGATATAAATAACCTTTGACCACACGAACAACATGTAATTGTAAGAAGTCCACTTTCTACTTAAGAACCAAATATCGACAAAACAAACATTATTAACTTAAATGATTACATAATGTTTATAACATGGAAATAAGTGATATAAAAGGAATAATGAACTTGAAAAAGGTTCTTAAGCAAGTATAAATTAACTCAAGTTTATTATTCAGGACGTTAAAGAACGATCGAGTCAAGTTGGACCCGAGGTAAGGGAACTTCTTACCCCAATTTTCGTTCTTTGGGTTAATCTCCTACTTTCAAATTATGTCATGATATTATAATGTCCTATATTGTATTTTTACTTTATTTATGTGTACTTATAGTTAATACACATAATAGATATATTTTATTTAAAAATGATCTTTTTAAGGGACTTTGTCTCAATCTCCTTTCATTGAGGCATATTTCGTTTTATACACAACATTCTTTTATACGGTGTATAAACCCCTTTGAATTTTAATTTTATACAAAAGGAATCTTTTCCTACGAAGAATTTTACAAAACAAAAAAAAGGAATGTTTCTTTTAACGTACGCGGTGACAACGACCTTTTCCGCAGCCGTGAGTATTATTTGGTCTTTGGCTTCCTAAACAAGCCGTATTGTTTTTTTTAAATGAAATAAATACCATATACTCTTTTATGTATTTTGGTATTGAAAATGGTTTTTTATAATGAATTTTTTATGCCAATATATTTAAGTGATATATTGTGATCAAAGTGTGGAAATGTTTTCTTTCCATTATATTTGTTTTATGTTTTATGATTTTTATAATGGTACTTGGACATTTGACGGGTGGTTATGTGATAAACCATATGACGGGTGGTGCCATGAATACCAGGATGGGTGGTTACGTTATAACCTCCAATGAATTGGGTATGGAAGTCGGCCGTATGGCTATTTCATTAAGTATGTATGGAAGTTGGCCGTATGGCTATTCCATTAAGTGATATGTTTGGAAGTCGACCGTATGGTTATTCCACTTAAGTATGTTTATGTCCCAAGTTACCTTTATATGTTATGTGATCTTTTTATGGGTTTTATGGTAATATTTTGGTTACAAAAGGGTAAGTAATGATCTTTTATTCAGTGAAGAGTTTTTACTACTTCATAAAGGTGAAAATTATTAATTTGATAGAGTATACATGGTTTACTTGTTGTTTTGATAAACTAACAGTTTTTATTCTTTGTGTATCCCTTACTGAGCTCTTTATGCTCACCCCAAGTTTTTTTGAAATGTTTTTCACAGGACCTAATGTGGAATAGGGTCAAGGATGGGATCAAGGGAAAGTCATGCTATATAAAACTTTGAACTAGACATGTTTCTTTTTAAGAGTTTTTTTATTCTATGGAAACTTAGTAGAAGTGTCTACTTTGTAATCTTTTGAGATGTAGTAGTTATGTTCTAATTCTCTAAAACTCTAAACCTGAAAAGATCCTCAATGTGAATTATTCATTTAATTCAATATTAAAAGATGTTTAAGGCCGAGGCCTTATAGTTGGTATCAGAGGTCGGTTTAGACAACTTTAGGAGTTAGAAAATTGTTAAATTATAAATTAATTTATGGTATGATTGAAATGATATAGCATTTGAAGATTACCATGTTGCTTCACCTAAGGTATTTTAGTGTTAAGAATGGGTTTTCATAGAGGAAACAGAACAACTTTTCTGGGAAGGCATACAGAGGGAAATGACCTTTCAAATCAGTATCCTAAGATGGTCAGAATCAGAACTAAACAATTTGTTGTAGTGATGGCTCAATTGACTCAGGAGTTAAAAAGAAGATTGGTGAATGCTCCAGTTTTGGAACTTCCTTCCAAGAATGGTGAGTTTGTTATCTACAGTGATGCTTCATTGAAGGGACTTGGCTGTGTCCTTATGCAGAATGATCAGGTAGTTGTATATGCTTCACGTCAGTTGAAAACTCATGAGGTAAATTACCCTACACATGACGTGGAATTAGATGCTGTTGTTTTTGCTTTAAAAATTTGGAGGCATCATTTGTATGGAGTATAGTGTGAAATATATACTGATCACAAAAGTTTAAATTATATATTCACTCAGAAATAATTGAACATGAGACAGAGGAGATGGCTGGAATTAATCAAGGATTAAGATTTTACAATTCATTACCATCTGGGAAAAGCAAATAAAGTGGATGATGCTTTGAGTCGAAAAAGTAATGCTTCATTAACAATGTTGCGTTTGGAACGTGATCCTTTGGTTATGGATTTGATGAGATTTGGCATGGAAGTTGTTGGTGCATAAATTTCTTCTGTTTTGTTTCAGGTATCAGTGACATCTTCCCTATCAGACAGAATCAAGCAAGCACAGAAGCAAGACAGTGAGTTGCAGAAAAAGGTAGAGATGGTTCAGAAAGGTAAGTTGCCTGAATTCAACATTGATAATGATTGTGTTTTGAGGTTTGGGAAGATATTATGTGTCCCTGGTGATTCACAGTTGAAGAATGAGTTGTTATGTGAGGCTCATAGTTCCCCATTTTCAGTTCATCCTGATAGTACTAAGATGTATAGGGATCTGCGGGAGTATTACTGGTGGGATGGAATGAAAAGAGATATTGCTGATTTTAATGTAAAGTGTTTGACTTGTCAACAGGTTAAAGCAGAGCGGCAGTTAACGAAAGGGATGCTTCAGCCATTACCAGTTCCAGAGTGGAAATGGGAAAATGTATCCATGGACTTTGTTGTGGGATTACCGAGGACATCTCGAGGTAATAATGCAATCTGGGTTATTGTTGATCGCTTGACTAAATCTGCTCATTTCCTTCCTATTCGAGATACATTCTCTCTAGATCAACTTTCTCGATTGTATCTTAAAGAGATAGTCAGGTTGCATGGAGTTCCCCTCTCCATTGTATCTGATCGTGATCCCAGGTTTACTTTTAACTTTTGGAAAGGACTTCAGAAGTCGTTGGGTACTGAATTAAATTTTAGTACAAATTTTCATCCGCAATCAGATGGGTAGTTAGAACGAACAATTTAGAACTTGGAGGATATGCTACAAGCTTTCTCTATGGATTATCAGGGATGTTGGGACGAACATCTTTCTTTGGTTGAGTTTTCTTATAATAACAGTTTTCATTCCAGTATACAGATGGAACCATTTGAGGCATTATATTGGAAGCGGTGTCGAACTCCAGCATTTTGGGATGAAGTGGGTGAAAGGAAGCTGATGGGACCAGAATTGGTAGATGAGATGGCAGAAAAAGTTTAGTTGATTCAGAAACACATGAGAATAGCTCAGAGCAGGCAAAAGAGTTATACGGATAACCAAAGGAAGGATCTATCTTTTAGGGTAGGTGATCATGTTTTTCTCAAGGTTTCTCCAGGGAAAAGTGTGATGAGATTTGGTAAGAAAGGAAAGCTGAGTCCAAGGTTCATTGGACCATATGAAATTCTAGAGAAAGTTGGATCAGTTTCTTACCGAGTGGCTTTACCTCCGAGTTTATCTCAGGTACACAATGTTTTTCATGTTTCGATGTTGAGGAATTATATGCCAGATCCATCCCATATTTTGAGTCCAGAGGTAGTTCAGTTGGAGGAGAACCTATCTTATGAAGAACAACCAGTCCAGATTCTTGACCGAAGAGAGAAAGGGTTGCGAAATAAGGTAATTCACCAGGTAAAGGTTTTGTGGAAAAACCATATTGTTGAAGAGGAAACATGGGAATCTAAAAATGCTACGAGGGATAAATACCCCCACTTATTTTGATAAGTGAATAAAATTGTGAGGACACAATTCCCAAAAGGGGGAAGGATGTAACATCCCAGGTAAATAATGAATAAAAAATTTTCATATTTATTAATATTTACGAATTAAATATTAATTTTACTTTAAATGTGTTGCTATGTTTGATAGCGTACCCGATACGCAACAAAGAGTTTCTTTGAAATCTTACGTTGCACACTAGTAATAAAATAATATTATTTTAAATGGTAGTTAACAAATAGCCGTTGTATTGGTAGGAATGGATAGAAATAACTAAAATGTGATTATATATTTTTTTAAATGTTTTTACATTTATCTAATAAAATATAAAGGCATAAAATACGAAAAGAATTGAATTTTAGGCTTTTATACCCTAATTTTCGCTAAAGGTTCACTTATCACCTTTTGATGGAGAACCGTCATTAAAAATAGTTTTGTTCACTCTTATACAGTCTATTGGACCAAATAAAACTCTTCTTTAGAATCGGGACATCAAAATTTAATTTGTGTAAATTTTTGGTATTTTTCCGATAAAGTTCATTTTTTTAATGAATAGTGTAAAATGTTGTATTTTAATTCAAAACCTCTTTTTTGTCTAATTTATTTATATGATTAGATTATCTTTTGAATTGGTTTTATAGTAAAATTAGAATATATTTTTACCATTAAATCCAATAGTGGTCGTTGGAATTAATTTCACTTTGAAATCAGACTTAAACTAGTGTCAATCTTTTGATACTTATTGTTTCATAAAAACACGCTATTTGCTCTGACAGCGGGAATTAATTATTAAATTAATTAATTCAACTTATATGTTTTGAATTTTGTAAAATGGACTTCATTTTTGAATTCGGAATATCAAATATAGATTAGGGTGAATTTTTGGTATTTTTCTGAAAAACATCAATTTTTGATGAATAGTGAAACCACTAAGTGGTACTTAAAAAACTGATTTTTCATTTAAATGAAATTTTACCACCTCTGTGTTTTGAATTTCAAAAATCCTACATACATTGTTGTCATTAATAAGTAAAATTTGGTTCAATGGGATTAAAATAATTTTTTTTGTGAATAGTAACTTATTAAGTTTTTAATCGCGATTAGAGGTAATTAGTGTAGTTTAAGGTAAAAATAATATTTTAATAATATGAGATGAGCTTGAAAAATGTCCTACACTGATTGGATGTGTCATGGCCGACCAAGAAAATCCATGGGTCAACTTGGGGACCCGATGGAGCCACTTTGGTTGGGAAATGACATAAATAACTTTTTATTTAATGTTAAAGTAAAAATGACACAAACATGAGATGTTTCACTAAAACAATTTTTACATGGGGTTATACAAATCCAATTTTTGACTATGAATATTAATTGGAAAGGAAAAAATATTTCCTACATCATAGTATTTTTTTTATAATTTTTAGACATTAAATAAATTAAATTATTTATGACACCATGATGATGCAGCGATTTCCTCATTAATAAAGGATTTAAATAAAATGAAAAGATAATGTAAAATCTAAGACCTAAACATGTCCAAAACCTATTGGATGGGTATATTTAGAACCCTTATCACCTTAACCTCGAATTATGTCAATGTGTGACCTTTTGAATCCGAAATTCATTTTAAAATAAAGTAACATTTCTTTACTATCCAAGAGTGCCCCTCCTCTCCTCTTATAAAAGGCCCCCAACTCTACCACCTTACCCACACTTCCAAAGCCTTTGGCTCGGCCAACCCCTACCAATTTTTCCTCTAAACATCCCTCTATTACTCATTGAAGCCTCAATTTGTGCATAAGTCTTACCAAGGAATCCTTTGAGCTCAAATCTAAGAGAGTTACCCGATTTTAACGTGATGTCTTCACTTGTGTTCTTTTATTTTATTTTGCTTCTCCAACCCCCTAAACTCTTTTTATTCATTTATTTTGTAACAACTCCAGTATCTTCAATATACTAGGATGTTTTTATAATAAAAATTATAGCTACACTTACACACATCTACATCTAATGGTTAAAGAACATACTATTTCTGTGGTTGGCGAATTTCTACCTCACGAAACGATGATTGTTCAATATTCTTTTAAACACCTTTAATGGTGGCCATTAAGATGTCACTCTATTTATATATGATATATATTATGTTTATGTTTTCCTTATGCTTTTGTATTTTTCATTTGTGGTATAACTTTATGGTTTCCATTGTGGGTAAACACGATAATTTCATTTTAGGAAGTGCGGACTACCGCCCACTCAAAGTGATTTGATTCGTTAATGCCATATGTGGGACGTATAAAGGATGGATTTAAAGTTATTATATATGATGTTATACTGGAATTATAATATACCTATATATAATTATTTTTTCTTTCCATTAAAGTATGAGATAGAAATGAAAGTACCATTCATGCGTATGTATGGCTTACCGTCTCCATGAACGGTGCATTTCATTTCTTATCCCCAAATGTAATGTACTATTATAAGTACATGTATATAATGGATATATATGATGAATGATACATCTAAATTATGAATATAATTCTGTAATTAAAATATACATACCTATCATTTAGTTTTAATTCCATTAATATGACAAAGAAATGAAAGTAGCGTTCATGCGTACGTACGGATTACCGTCTCCATGAACGGTGCATTTCATTTCTTACATCTAAATGATTATGTAATATTATAAATAAATGTATATGATGGATATATATGATGTATATGATATCCAAATCAGGAATGTCATTATGGATATAAATAACCTTTGACCACACGAACAACATGTAATTGTAAGAAGTCCACTTTCGACTTAAGAACCAAATATCGACAAAACAAACATTATTAACTTAAATGATTACATAATGTTTATAACATGGAAATAATTGATATAAAAGGAATAATGAACTTGAAAAAGGTTCTTACACAAGTATAAATTAACTCATGTTTATTATTCAGGACGTTAAAGAACGATCGAGTCAAGTCGGACCCGAGGTAAGGGAACTTCTTACCCCAATTTTCGTTCTTTGGGTTAATCTCCTACTTTCAAATTATGTCATGATATTATTATGTCCTATCTTGTATTTGTACTTTCTTTATGTTTACTTATAGTTAATACACATAATTGATATATTTTATTTAAAAATGATCTTTGTAAGGGACTTCGTCTCAATCTCCTTTCATTGAGGCATATTTCGTTTTATACACAACTTTCTTTTATATGGTGTATAAACCCCTTTGACATTTAATTTTATACAAAAGGAATCTTTTCCTACGAAGCATTTTACAAAACGACAAAAAGGAATGTTTCTTTTAACGTACGCGGTGAAAACGACCTTTTCCATAGCCGCGTGTATTATTTGGTCTTTGGCTTCCTGAACAAGTCGTATTGTTTTTTAAATGAAATAATTACCATATACTCTTTTATGTATTTTGGTATTCAAAATGGTTTTTTATAATGGATTTGTTATGTCAATATATTTAAGTGATATATTGTGATCAAAGTGTGGAAATGTTTTCTTTCCATTATATTTGTTTTATGTCCTATGATTTTTATAATGGTACTTGGACATTTGAAGGGTGGTTACGTGATAAAGCATATGATGGGTGGTGCTGTGAATACCAGGATGGGTGGTTACGTTATAACCTCCAATGCATTGGGTATGAGAGTTGGACGTATGGTTATTTCATTTATTGTGTATGGAAGTTGGCCGTATGGCTATTCCATTAAGTGATATGTGTGGAAGTCGACCGTATGGTTATTCCACTTAAGTATGTTTATGTCCCAAGTTACCTTTATATGTTATGTGATCTTTTTAAGGGTTTTATGGTAATATTTTGGTTACAAAAGGGTAAGTAATGATCTTTTATTCAGTGAAGAGTTTTTACTACTTCATAAAGGTGAAAAGTATTAGTTTGATAAAGTATACATGGTTTACTTGTTGTTTTGATAAACTAACAGTTTTCATTCTTTGTGTATCCCTTACTGAGCTCTTTATGCTCACCCCAAGTTTTTTTGAAATCTTTTTCACAGGACCTAATATGGAATAGGGTCAAGGATGGGATCAAGGTAAAGTCATGCTATATAAAACTTGGAACTAGACATGTTTCTTTTTAATAGTTGTTTTTTATTCTATGGTAACTTAGTAGAAGTGTCTACTTTGTAATATTTTGAGATGTAGTAGTTATGTTCTAATTCTATAAAACTCTAAACCTGAAAAGATCCTCAATGTGAATTATTCATTTAATTCAATATTAAGAGATGTTTAAGGTCGGGGCCTTATATCTTAGGTCATAGGGAAAAAGTTCTACAAAATAAGACAAGGCTCCTCATCAAAGTGTTATGGAGAAACCAAAATTTTGAAGAAGCAACCTGGGAATCGGAGGAAGTGATGAATCGAATTTACCCTCATCCGTTTTAGTGTGGGAAAAGGAAATTTTGAGGGTGAAATTTCTTAAGGGGGGAAGATTGTAACGACCCAAAATTTTATTAATGAAAATTAATATTAATCTAATTAAATTTATTATTATGTAAATTAGTTATATAAAACATATCCACTTCCTTGGTTTTATATTTTTGGATTTTAAAATACCATTAAGAATTTTTATCGTTGCTAATATAGTCGTTGAATAGTGATCAAATGATTGGTATAAATATAGGGATTTAACAAATCCAATTTACTCAGACAAAGAAAGTGATCGACTCATCCAGAAGAATTGCTCCATATGAAGCCCATTTGTCAGAGCATGGAAAGTAGGTGGTGTCACTAGGATTCGCTCTTGACCAATCCCAAGATGAGATTTAACACATTAAGCTTGAATAGAACCACCTATGGGAGAAGTGGAAGTTAATAGAGATTACCACCCGAGCGATGTCAACTGAGCCACCCTAAGAGTCTGTTAGCATCGTTCACCTTACCCTCAAGTATTATACGAGTGCTTTATGGGGTTATGTAATAAGACCCTAGAACTATTATTATGTGCATTATTTTTGTATAGAGAATATACATTCATTTTATTATTGTTACTTTAAAATAGTTTTTAAAGCGCAACTAGTATTTTTAGTTAATATTAAATTAAAAAATCTATTTTGATGAATTAATGTATTTTTTAATTAAATAATATTTTAGTAAAATATTATTACTAAATTAATTTTTATTAAATATAAATGATCGTAAAATTGTAATTTTTATAATGGTTTGAAATCTATTTTTTTCAAACCCCATGAATTTTTTATAAATGTCAGTTTTTATTTTAAAAGTAAAAAATTAACATATTTATAAAATTATTTAGATAAAATTAATATTATTTTTGGAATCATGAAGTAAAAATTTCCAATGGTGAATTTTTCATAATTTTCTGAGACTCGAATTTTTGGGTAAAAAATAAATACCGATTAAATATATTATGTGTTTTATGACATCATAATGACCCAATAGTGATATAATAAAATACTATAAAAGGAATGTTCGGACAATATATGTTTTTCCTTTAAAATAATGTGATTTTAGGTTTGTTTTATTTATTTTACAAAGCCTTAGTGGACCCTACAGGACTTATAAAACATTTTAACATTTTAAAATGATTTCTTTGAGAGGGTGACTCACATCCACATAATAAAGCCTAATATTTTAATAATTTCTTCCATTTTACTTATAAAATAATGTTTTCCACTCCAATTTGGGAAAAAACATGGTAAAAAACCATGGAATGGTTTTTTGTTTTGATTAGTTTAATGTGTGGTGCCCAAAACCTAAATAATAAGGAATTCCCTCTCCTTTCCTATATAAACCCACTCAATATCTCATTACTATTCTATAAAACAATTTTGAGTTCGACCAACCCCTTCCCTCATCTCTCTAAAATCCTCCCATGCCACCCCATGCTCCCAAGAAGCCTCTCTTAAGCCTCTCCCAAGCCTTTGGGATCACACTTCCAAGTAATGAATTTCTTCATTTTTCATTTTTTGTCCAAATTTTGTTATATTGGTATACCCTTTTTCCAATTAAGAATATTGGGGTATGATTTTTTACCTCCCTCATACATTCCTCATTATGTTTTATTTATGAGAGACCTCTTTATCTCTCATTAATTCCTCCCACGCATAGCTGTTACCATGATGAAATTCTGTAATGAATTTCTCTCTTCTCATTTACATTCAAGAAATTATTTTGTACTATGCATCTAAATTCCATTACATATGTTGGGAAATGTATATATATTACCCCCTTACTATAAATTTCATGTTCATATTATGAGATTCCCCTTTTTATCTCACATCAACCATTTTTATGAATTCTTATGTCGCGTCATTATGCTAAAGAAATTGCACCGTGATTTTCCAATCCAATGTCATTGTGTCGTGAATACCATGCCCATTTATATATCAAGGGTATTCAACATTATGCACATTTACTTTTTGATTATGTAGTTTCATGTATTAATTCAACATTACTTTATCATGGAATAAATTATGATGTTTAATGAAGGTATGTTGTATGATCTATGTGGCACACTAATGCATGAAATGAAATAATTAAGAAGGGTGTGCCCTGATAGTGCTCTAATGAATTGGGTAAATAATAGTATCATGATATGCCATGTGAAATGAGGGTTTACTCATGATAATTAAAGTGAAATGAGGTTTTACTCATGATCCATGTGCAATGATCCTTGAATCATGTTAATATCATGTTAAATGTTGTTGCCACATTTCCATGTTATGATAGTCATGCTATATCATGACTTTATGTTCATGTTCCTCTTGTGCTCTATTGATATGGATATTTCCTAACATGTAATATATTATTCATGTTATTCCTTTTTTACTTCCTTACTAGGCTTTATAGATCACCTTTTTTTCAAGTTATCCCATGCAATTCTAAGTACGAAGGAATGTTGTGGTCATCTAATAGAAGTTTTCAATAAAGTTATTGTGTTTTATGTTCTAAGTTGTTATGTAATGTTCCTAATTTACTAAGTCACTAGACCTATCTATCCTCATATTTGTATTAAGTTCAAGTTTATTTAATAAATCTTGTTAAAGTGTGTAATAAAGAGTAGGGTTGTTATACTAGAAGGCTTCATAAATCCTTTCTCTCAATTCTAATGAGACATCATATTAAAGATTTTGAAGGGAAAATAAACATGAACCCATCACTTGTGTATTCTTACCTGATAACTCAGGAATCATGGGATGTGTTTGTTGGCCATCGTGGAGAGATTTCTTTTCAGGTACATTGTGGCTAGTAATACATTGTTTGAAAATATGTTTATTCATCACTTTGATTGAGAATTTTTTATTTATAAAATAGTAACTAAGTTCTAAAAATAAGGAACGGTTATAAAAACCAATGTACCCCTACTGTAAAGAAAGGATGGGGTACACTTCACTTGAAAAAAAATGGTATGTATTTTAGATCTACCATAACACTTTTATGTGACATGAAACAACAACATAATTTTGTTCATCTATTTATATACAGATTGAAAAATCAAAATCTAAATCCACTTCCATCCCACACAATGTGATATGGTATGAGGAACATGTTAATAAAGATGGGATAATAATAGATGAAAACAAATAAAAAGTGTGGTAAAAATGTGTAAATATGAAATAAAAATATTATTTAAATCTCTATTACGTATCAATGATTACTTATTTTCCAATACTTTTTCTGATATAGTCACAAGAATTAGAAACACCTATACCAGATGAAAACCTATTATAAGTGGCCAGAACAGTATGGTTACGTCATAGGTTTTGGGGTGACACCCGAAACATATTTTGAGAAATAAACATGAGGATAAAGGTGAGGAAATGAAATAGATGAAATCAATATTAGATTCTCTTGAAGGAAAATTGAAATAATATACTAAGTTTCTATAAAATGATATGGGTATGAATCTAAGAGAAGAGACAACTCAGGAACAACCATTTCCTAACAACCCCCCCCCCACCCACCAGCTTTGAGGTGAGCCATTCCCCTAAAATATATATCTTAGCTAAGGTAATAATTGTTCTAATAATTTTTTCTATGAAATGTAAAAAATATAGACATTGATACCTTTTTTATAATGATATTATATAGGGTGAAAATGACTATGATTTATATGTATCAATACTCACTCATCGCCATGTAGTGAGGGCTACAGTGTTCAATATCCAAAATGACATGCTACACAACATACCACTTCCAATAGGTCATGTGATAGTATTGATTAGATTATCCCATGAGCTGAGTGTCAAGATACCTATTCCAATTGATGAGGAATATATTTATAAATTTGAATAAGTTGATAAAACATTCATCGCATGGTCATCGCTTCTTGTAAAAAACATGTTGATAAGGAGTTATTCATTTCCATTTTATTTTTCATGCTAAACCTTTAACAATTAATTAAAAATTGTATGAACAGGTGAATTTTATTAAAATAGAACAAAGGGAAGGGGTGACATGAAAGGTAAACTCAAAACCATCTAAAGGATCAACCAACCGATTGAAAAGTTATTATGAAATCACATTTACCCCATCCATTGAATATCCACATTTACTAACATTGAAGGTTCATGCAGATAAAAAGTAATAAAGTGGTAGTAGTCACATAGTTGATTTTGACTAAAAAATATACATAGAGGAAATTACTGACTACATTTATTCTTATAATGTAAATGAAATCCTCAACTATGAATGGCTAGAATTCTTAGTTGTAAATGTATACATGAGGTATGTTTTCATGATTTAATTTTATAAAAGCTGATATACTATGTTAATTAGGACTAAATACATTTCATATTTTTTGTAGACATATATACCAATACCAATTTAAGGGATCTCCCCGTGAAAAAAAAATTGAACTTGTTTTTCCTCACATCACCTCTACAGAACAAATAAAAATAGAATCCAACGAAATGGTTGAAATAGTGGAAAACATAGCCAAATCATTTAAAAGAAAACATGGGGATGATATACTCTTCTCAATACCAACAATGTAGGGGTAAAATGCTAAAATTTAATTATATCAAATATATTTTTATTTCTTTCTTTACTTAATTATTTTTTTATTTTTAGGAAACATTGGATGCCCATTTTGGTCAATTTTTAGACTCTAAATATTTATTTCCTAGATTCACTTCATGGATTACCAACAAATCAACCATAAATGATGGAGTTTATCAATTTTTAATACACTACAACTAACATTTTAGAACTAAACTTCAAGTTATATAATTTATATTATGTTTTAATGAGAATTATTTTATTATAGGTCAGTGTGTAAATATCTTCTAAATCATGGAATGAGGACAAGCATTCAACACAAGGACCCTAAAAATTTCTATAACTGGACAAGTATCAGGATATATATAATATGATTTCACTATCCAAATACATATCAAAACAAATTACATTTTTTCTTCAATGATTATCCAGTATTTGAGACAAAAAAATTGAAAAGATTATGGTTATTATGTTTGTAAATTTATGAGAGAGATCATATTCCATCAAAAAACACACATCCCCAAAGAGGTATTTTAAAAGTTAATTACTAATTCATTTAAAATATTTATTAATCCTTTGTGTATTTATATTTTTTAAGTACTACTATGACTTTCAAAAAAATCATTTTCAAAAGATCATTTATAATTTCTTAAAAATGAATGGGAATCATAACTGATTGCAGAATGTACACAAATATCATAAATATGTGACTTCCATAAAAGTAATGGATTTTTCATATTTATGTTTAATTTATTTATTTTTAGTATTAATCAGATAATATTTTTTTATACAGGTGGATACCTTGGTAGTTAGTATTTTTCTGAGAACTTAGTATGTGTAGGAATTAACAGAACCTCAATCTGAAACATGGTGCAACCAGAATGACTCTAGGTGCATCTTTTTGTTTAAAATTGACATTAATTTTAGTACAATATACAACTCACATACTCAAAACCAAAAAAATGCATTCAAATTATTTTAATACTTATATTAATGATCCATAAGTCATTTAGGAAGTGTATGAATCATCTACACCTCAATATGACGTACGATGTGACTAGTATGACTCAAAGTGTCCATTATTAGTTTAAAATCAACATTTTACTTCAAAATGTGTCACTCACTAAAAATTGAGAAAACGTGCTCATATTTTCATGATAATTTGTTATATCAATTAATAAATCATTTGTGATATGTAGGAATCAGTCTCATGTCAAAATGATACACAATGTGACCAGTATGAGTCAAAGTGTGTGTTTCCAGTTTAAAATCAAATTTTAGTAAAAAAGACAAGTGACATATTGAACTCTAATAAAAATTATCAGATTATTTTCATACTTTAGATAAATGATCCATGAGTTATTTTTGATATGTAGGAATCAGTCGCACCACAATTTGAGCCACAATGTGACCCGTATGACTCCAAGTGCTTGTTTTTATTTAAAATTGACATCATTTTTAGTAAAAAGAAACAAGTGATGTACTAAAAATTTGGAAAACACATTTGGATTGTTTTGATACTTTAGGAAATGATCCATGAGTCATTTTGGACATGTAAGAATCATCTGCACCTCAATCTGAGGAATGTTGTGACTGGTATGACTCCAAGTGTGTATTTTTTATTTAAAATTTTCATCAATTTTAGTAAAAAGGACAACTGACCTACTCAAAACCAAGAAAACACATTTGGATTTTTTTTTATACTTTATGAAAATGATCCATGAGTCATTTGAGACATGCAGGTGTAACACCCTATGATTTTTATGAGATAGATTCTTTTTAGTTTATTTTATATCTTATGTTGTATGTTACACCAAGATAAGCTTGAAATACATGAAACATTGGCTTATATTTTCTTATACACAACACTATTATTGGCTTTTGTTATACACAATTTCAAGTTCTTTGGAAAAAATTCATTTCACAGAAGATTGAGTTTAAGTGAACAACTAAATATTATTGTGTTACCTTATAACATAGACATTATAATGGAGGGTATGAATAGTATTAACTGAATTATGAAAATAAGATTTAAACATTTATATTTAATTAATTATTTGGTGAGAAATTAATTACAAATGAAAAATAAAACACTTTTTAAATAAAAGGTAATGTTTTTATGAAAAACTATTTAAATGAAAATAAGTGAGTTTGTAAAATAATAAAATCACTCTTTATGGATTTTATTACTAAAATATATATGTAATATTTTCAATATAATATTTAAAATTCATCCTATATGTTTTCTATACATGATATAAGAACAAATTAAATTTTTTCGTTAAAAGAAGTATTTTTCAAAAAAATGTAGTTTTGTCACCTTTTGATGGAGTATGTAACGTCCTGGTTCCGAGAGCCGCCCAGAGGTGCCCCGTAACTAGTTGGTCATATGGCCTCAAGTGCATTTCCCTGAATTCCAGAGGCTTCCAACTAGAAATGAGGGCCTTGGGTGTGATAGTGGGGAAACTTTACCCTCATTGACAGAGTAACACAGTGGAAGTAAAATAAATAGCAATAGCGGAAGTAGTAAAACATGCAATAAGTAAATAGCGGAAGTGAAAACAATTGGAGCACACACACAGATATATATAATGCATGATACATATGTCTAGGAAATCAACCAAACAAATCACAATGCTAGAATACAACACTAAACCAAAGTACCAAAGAAAATCAAGTAAAAAGCTCCATTGCATCGCAAGACTTAGCTTGGTCCCATGCTCCCCAGATCTACAACAATCAAGTTCCTGAAGTAGAAGGGAACTTTCCCTTATATATACCTACAGAAATATAATCTTTTTGGGACCAAAATCATGACCCAAACAAGGTGTGAGACTAATCCCAGTAGGCAACCACCAAAAGATCTGTGCCTAATAGTCAGTGAATATATATGGTAGGAAATAAGCTAAAAGAATCAGTGAACATATAAGTACTCGAAATTAAATAGTTCTATAGTTTCATTTAAAACATTAACTTTTAGGTATTTAATCAACCAAAAACAAAAACAAGCAACCCTATGGGTAGTTATCACAGCCTAACCCCTCTGGTTCACAATAAAAGAGAAGATATAACAAAGACTCTCTGAGTAAGCACTCACCATCAATTCCTTCTATAGTCATGTGTGCTCAAAGTCTCTCTGAGGAATCACTCATTGTCAATTCCCCCTAGAGACTTTTAACGGTAACCTACAGACACTCTGAGGAAGAACTCAACATCAATTCCTCATGTGGCCTCGTAATGTGACAATAGACACTCTAAGGGAGTACTCAATGTGAATCCCCCATATGGTCTCGCAGTGTGATAATTATAATGGACACTTTGGGAAATCCCTCAAAATCAATTTCCCTTATGGTCTCAATACACCGGGTTTCCGCAACCCCGTGTAAAGAAATCGTGCACAAACAATAATCAACAGCCAAATTAAACCTCAAGAACTACTTAGCTAAACAAACTACAACATATCATGGCATGTCAGATAATAATCACTCTATCCTAACAATACTAGGCATGGAAAAAAAGTCACATCCTAACAAGAAATTATAGACCAAACGGTCAAAACAAGATAACAAGCGAAAAACATCCACAGCTCAGTAAATATAACCCTATTATCAAATAATTAACCTCTATCCAATCAAAATAGGCATAGAAGGGTAGAGGTAATAGCTAAAGAAGATAGAAACGTCCTCCCCTGTCTGTCCAGGAATAGGGTCCTCTCCTGACACGCTCTCTCATAGGACTAGGCCTTCAGAATCTGATAGCTGCCTTATTCGCACTCGACCAAGAAGAGTAGAGGTAAAAGCTACAGAAGATAGAAACGTCTACCCCTGTCTGTCGTGCACCTCTAAATGCATCTGAAAGAACAGAGCCATAAGCTTCCAATCACTGCTAGCCTCATGAACTTCCTGTATTTGAGTTCTTCTTCTCAACTCATTAGCCACTCTGTTGCCTTTCCCAGGCTTGCATGCAAGTTCAAAGTCAAAGGACTGAAGGTACTCAACCCACCTTCGATGTCTCAAATTTAGGTCACGCTGAGTGAAGATAAACTTGAGACTTTTTCGGTTGGTGAAAACCAAAAAATTCTCTCCAAATAGGTAATGTCTCCAATAGAATAAATCATGAACAACAATAGCCAACTCAAGATCATGCATCGATTAGTTCCTCTCATGTGGACTCAACAGCCGAGACCTGTACGCAACGACTCCTTCCACCTCCTTAAGCACAACTCCCATCCCGATACCTGATGCATCATAGTACATAATATATCTCTTTTCCGGATCTAGAAATACTAGTATCAATGATAAAGTCAACCACCCTTTCAGTTCCTGAAAGGATGACTCACAAGAATATGACCACAAGTACTTTGAGCCCTTCTTAGTCAGGCCTGTCAGTAGCGCTGCTAAGTGTGAAAAGTCTTGTATGAAACATCTGTAGTAACCTTCCATCCCTAGAAATCTTCATACCTCAAAGAAGTTCTTTGGATACTCCTAAGAAACTACTGCTCTCCCTTTCTCTGGGTCTACTGATACTTTTTTCTATGAGATAACAAGACCCAAGAAGTGAATTTGGCCCTTCCAAAAGTGGCATTTTGAGAGCATAGCATATAACTGGTGTTATCTCAGTGTACTCAAAATGATCTCAAGATGGTTATCATGGTCGTGTTGAGTGTGAGAGTATAACAAGATGTCATCCATGAAGACTACCATGAAAGAATCCAGGTATGGACGGAACACTAGGTTCATCACTGCCATGAAAATTGTAGGCGCATTCGTAAGACCGAGCGGCATAACCACATACTCGTATAGACCATAACTGCTTCAGAAGGTTGTAAAAGGTACATCTGATGGTCTAATGTGCAACTAATGGTAACCAGATATCAAGTCAATATTATAGAACACTCGGGCTCCTCGAATCTGATCGAAGAGATCATCAATCCTTGACAAGGGATATCAGTTCTTGACCGTCAACTGGTTCAACTTCCGATAATCCACACAAATCATGAGGGTACCATCCACCTTCTTTGCAAACAGGATGGGAAAACCCAATGGGAAGTACTGGGTCGGATGAAAACATTTTCCAACAACTCCTCCAATGGCTTCTTGAGCTCCTGCAACTCTGTTGTGGCCATCCTATAAGGTGGAATAAACACTGGTGCCACTCCTGACACAAGCTCAATAGAAAAGTTCACTTCTCACTCTGGAGGAAAACCTAAAAAGTCCTATGGAAAGATGTCCCTAAAATGATCCACCACTGGAGGAAATTCCATCTATGAATTCCCCTAGTCGTCTAGATAAGACTAGAAATCTGGGTTGTAACTCCTTCCAACCCATGATGCTCAGGTCCTGCTCTATACTCCTGGACATCCCATTCTCCCTTATGAAGAAATGATCCACCCTCTAGTGATGTGAAACTAACCATACGGTGATAGCGGTCGACAATAGCCTAGAAGGGAACTAACCAGTCCATTCTAAGAATGAAATCATAGCCCATCATCTCTAAGACATAGAGGTCCCAAGATAAGTGACACCCACCAACCTCTAGAGGGAACTTATTACTCTAATGTACACTGTCTATTATAATCCCCAAAGGAGTGTCTAGAATCAAGATATTAGTAGATGAAAAGATACAAATCCAAAGACTCTCCAAAATAGTAATAGATATAATGATATGTGAATCCCCTGTATCGAAAAGAGTAGAAGCTAAAACTAAGGCAACTGGGATTGTACCTCGAACAGTAGAGGGTCCGGGATCCTGCTTCTGATGGGTCTGCTCCACTGCAAAATTATGACCTGCACCAAGACCCTATGACCATGCCTGACCACTCTGAGATGATCCACCCTGTTTTCACTAAAATCCTGGTGACTGGCTACCATGACCATGAACTCCACCTAGGCCTGAACAGCTAGAATAATTCCAGTTCACTGAATGATGAGATACCAGTGGTGATTCTCCAGAACATGGAGTCATAGAAGAACCCTTGTCACCAGATTCTATGGATAAGAACTTGTAGAAACATTGAAGGTGCCCCATCTTTCCACAATATTGGAACTCCACAGGGTCTCTCAGGCAGTGTGGCCTCATATGCCCAACCTTCCTGCACTTGTAGAATACCTCTTGGCTCCCTGAAGGTGCATCCCACCTACTTCGATCTCCACGTGTAGACTCCCTATGGTGCTTCCTACTATCAACCGGAGAAATTCAAACTCTGGATGCTAAACCTCCATGGCCCACAACTCCAGAATCCATCAGTTTACACTCTGTGATCAGTGCCTGGTTGACTATAGAAGTGATGGAATTCAACCTGAAGATGCTCACCTAAGATCAGATGTCATGCCTGAGACCATCCTCAAACATCCTTTCCATGAATAACTCATCACCTCCTGGGATGGGCGTGAATCACTATAGCTCTATGAAGCGAGAAGAATAATCCATAACAGAAAGAGTACTATACTCCAAAATCATGAACTCTAGGGCTCGATCATCCATCAAAGTATCTTGGTAGAAGTAATCATAGAAGGTATGCGGAAACTCATGCCACTCCATAACCTGTTGGCATCCCACCTGTGAGATCACATCTCACCATCTCCTGGAAGAGTCCCGAAGAATATAAGTAGTGAGATTCACCCTCCTCTATGGAGGCATATCCAGATGATTGAAGATAGATAGAATGGATTATAACCATGACTCTATAGCCTGAGGTCCTCCTTCCCCTATGAAGGTGGGAGGATGCTGCTGCTGGAAAACTCGCGTCAGCTCTTCTATAGATGGGGCAGGATGTGGTACTCCATGGAAGGTCTGCATGAACTTCATGAAGCACTCTCATAACTATGCATCGGCACCTGTATCCAGGATAATGGTTGGTGCCAATACTGGCACATCTAAAGGATCTACCAGTAATACCTGATCAGCCATGTTTGGTGTCTGATCATTTCCCTGTAACTGGCGTACAATAGGAGGGCATCTCGGTGGAATTAATTTTCAAGGTCAAGCACACACCATAGATCAAGATTATCAAGGACTAAAAATTATAAGTGTAAGAAGGGAACATGAGAAATAAATCATTCAATTTATTCAAAATATGGATACACGGCGTGTATAATCCCTACTTAGTGTGTTCCCTTAAGCCTTCACATGGGCGTGTACTCCTGCCAAAACAAGTCGTGTAACACCCCATACACATGGAATGTTGTCCTAACACATGGTGTGTACTTGAGTCCTCTTCCCCTTACTGATTTCTTCTACATGGCTAAGCCACATGATTTCCCTAGAATAAGACTACACGGCGTGTTAGTGCCAAAAACGATGTGTGCAAGAAGGATTTCACCGACCCATGTTGTTATTCACATGGTCAGATTCATGGTTTACACTACACAACATGTTCAAGAATGACACGGTGTGTATAACTTAAGTTTTATCCATCCGTGTTATTAGTCACACAGGCAAACACATGGTCTAAACAACATGGCATGTACATCCAGTACACGGCGTGTGCCACCAAAGGCTTCCAAAACCCCATGTCTCTACCCACATAGCCAATGACATAGTTAGATACTACATGGTGTGTACATATAGTACAAGACATGTAATTACAAAAAATAGTTCCTTCCCGAACAGAAGGACACATGGAATGTATTAATCATTAAACGCCGTGTATTCTGGGTTTTTCCGGACAGTAATCCTTAGAAACTACTCTAAAACCTAGAAAAACACTGAAACGAACATTAAAGTTCCAAATTCTGATCCATGAGGGGCCATACTCCCTGAGAATAAAAGTTTGGCATCTTATACATGTCAGATAAAAGAATAACAATGCAATGATCTGTAAAAACCCGAATCCTCTTTTTAGGTATGTTTTTCTTTTTCTGGTGTTTTTGAGAAAAAGAGGAATTTATGGAAATTTTTGAAGTACATGTCATGTACTTTATACGTACATATTGTGTACTCGGTTATCGTAGGTAGCTGTATGCTAGCCGTGTAGTGGCCTTGCACATGGATGTGTGTGGTGACCTAGAGACCACCTATTGCTGGGGACGGTAAGGGAAAGTACACGCCATGAACTTCAAAAGTACATGATGTGTACTTTGTTTTTTTCATTAAAATCACAAGGGTCATGTATGACGGACAAAAAGACCTTCTTCTAGGTTGGGTTCATTCGAGAGCTTCCGTACGACTGTGATCTTTACCCGAGCCCCTGATCAAGCACCAGTTCTCTGATTCGACCATCGTCAATTGCATTGGGATTGCCTTGATAAGATCTTTCTTCTTCTAGAGCTACATTTCCTGATTCTTCCTCTTTCAAGAGTTATCTTTGGTTGAACAGTTTGAGAATTTTTGTAGATCTAGGGTGTTATTGGGAGATTCAAGGATTGTGGTTCAGGTGTATCAATCTCCCAACATCGAGGTAGTTGGTCTGTGCCTTTCCGTAGAAATTCATGAGTTATATGTGCAAATTTTTCCAATACCCATGAATGAGGTATTGTGTGTTTACAGTTTTAGCCCTATTATTTTTCTTCTATTCTTGTATTCTTGAGTAGAGGTAAATTTAATGTGAATAGGGTCAATTAATATGCTTTGGAAGTGATTTTCCATGCATGTTCTGTTTATGACTGTTTGTTCCTTCTTAGCCTATTAGGATTCCTTGTTTTTCCCATGCCTAGTATTGTAGGTTGGTGTGATTATTTTATCTGACATGTTATTATGTTTTAGACTATAAGCCAAGTAGTTATTGAGGTTTACTTTAGATGATACGCTTTACTATACTTTTTGAATTACACAGGTCCATGAGAACCTGTAGTAGTAGACCAAAGGAAGAATTGACGCAAGGGATTCTCTAGAGTGTTTATTTTTTCTATTATGATGCGACACCATTGGGGGAATTGATGTAAGTGATTCCTTTGAGTGTATGTAGTTACTTGACGCATGCCACAAGGGGAATGTGATGTAAGTGCTTCCCCAGAGCGCCTTTAGTTACCGATACGAGACTATAAGAGGAATTGATTGCGAGTGCTTCCTTAGAGAGTCTATGCTTAAGCCGAACTAGAGGGGTTAGAATGTGTGTACTTCCCAAAGGGTTTCTTGTACTTGTTTGTTGAACCATAGGCGTTAGGATATGAGTAATTCCCAGAGGGTTACTGTTTGTGTTTATCTGCTTTTTTGTGTAGTTTGGTTGAACTAGAGGGATTAGGTTGTGAGTACTTCCCAGAGGGTTGCCTGCTTTGATTAGATACTTACATGATATCTGAATTGAATGCTTGAAACTGTGGATTGTTACTGCTGAGTACTTCCTTTTTTACTACTTCCTATTACTTATTACCTACTATATACTCACTGACTATTAAGAACAGATATTTTGGTGGTTGCCTACTGGGATTTAGTCTCACACCCTGTTTGGTTCATGATTTTGGGACCAAACATATTATATTGCTGCATGTATAGATAAGGGCAAGTGCCCTTATACTTCAGGTACTTGGATGTTTTGGAGCTGGAGAGCATGGGACCAAGATGAGGCTTGCGATGCTGAGGAGTTTTTTATCTATTTTCTTCACTTTGGTTTAGTACTATTATATTCCATCATTGTGGTTTGTTTCGATGCTTTCATAGACATATGTATCATGTATCATTTATATATATGCTCCAGTTATTTCTTTATCAGTCTTCTGTTTATACTATTGTTTGACATTTTTACTTCTTTCGCTGTTGTATAATTATTTTAATTTTGTTGTGTAACTCTCCCAATGAGGGAATAGTTTCCCCACTATCACACCCAAGGCCCTCTCTACTAGTCAGTAGCCTCTGGTGTTTGGGGAAATGCGCTTGAGTCCATGTGACCAATCAGGTACGGGGTGCCTCTGGGTGGCTTTCGGAACTGGGATGTTACAAAGTGGTATCAGAGGAATTATTTTCTTCTTGACTTACTGTTTGGAGCCTATATCCATGGATAAGAAGGAATAGGTACTTGGTAATAAGTTATGCTTGGGAGTAGCTAACTCGTGTACAGGGAAAGGATAATTTACCTTTTTTATTTCATTTTTCTGGTTTTTTAATTTTATAGTTGATTTGATTTTCACCGTTCGGGGATTCACATGTTTTGTACTATTATTGTTGTTGTTATTGAGGTTCTATTTCTATCACAACCTGATGATATGAGGGTATATCATCTCATGCATCATATAGGCACTTTCTATAAAATCACATGTCATGCATTCTTGCCATGCCATTTAGGCTGCATTAGCTATTGCATGTTGTTGTGATAGATATTGTGCTAGATATGCATACTATTTTGATAAATTCCTTGATAGAATACTTGTTGGTTGATAAAGTTAATGCTTTGTGTAAGGTATTTTTTGAATGAACTCCAAACTTTGGTTCTTGTGGTGTTATGGGCCCTCATGAATCATAATTTGGTAGATCATTGACTTATTCCCTTGTATATGACATGTATAAGATTCCAAGCTTTGATTTTCAGGGCGTATGGGCCCTCATGGATTGAAATTTGGAACTTAAATGTTCGTTTTAGTGTTTTTATGGGTTCTGGAGTAGTTTCTGAGGCTTACTGTCTAGACAAACCCAGAATACATGGTGTGTAATGTTAAATACACACCATGTGTTCTTCTATTCGGGAAGAAACTGTTTTTCAAAAGTATATGTTGTGTTCTATATGTACACGTTGTGTAGTCTCAAATGGTGTCTCAGACTGTGTGGGTGGGGACAAGGAGTATGGAATCTTTGGTAGAGCACACTGTGTACTGGATGTACACGTTTTGTTGTAGAAACCGTGTAACTGGCCATGTCACTAAAAACATGGGTCGGTTGAGTCTCTTCTAATACATGCTGTGTCCGTCTGGAACACACCGTGTAGTGTAACCCGAGTACCCATCTATGTAACGAACAACACGGGTCGGAAAAATATTCCTAGTACACGCTGTGTCCATCTGGAACACACCGTGTAGTGTGAGCCGTGTATCCGGACGTGTCTCTAACAACACGGGTTGGTAAATCTCATCAAGTACACACCGCGTCTGGAAAGAACATGTCATGTAGTCTTGTTCTAGGAGAGCTGTGTGGGTTATCCATATAAGAGAACTCAGGTAGGGGAATAGAAGTCAAGTACACATTGTGTGTTAGGACAACATGCCATGTGTATGGGATGTTACACGACCAGTTTTGGCTGGAGTACACACCCATGTGAAAGGCTTTAGGGAACATGTCATGTAGTCATTACACACATTGTGTATCCATGTTTTGAAAAAAAAAACTTTAATGATTTATTTCTCTTGATCCCTTCTTATTTCCTTCTTACGCTTCTAGGTTTCAGTCCCTGTTAATATTGATCTAAGGAGTGAACTTGACTATGAAGATTCATGCCACCGAGATGTCCTCCGATTGTACGCCAATTGTTGGGCGGTGATCAGACACTGAACATGGATGATCAAGGACTACTAGTCGATCCTCCAGTTGTGTCAGCCTTGGCACCAGCCGTTATCCCTGATACAGGTGCTAATGCACAGTTCTGAGAGGGCTTCATGAGGTTCAAGAAGACCTTCCAAAGAGTATCGCATCCTGCCCCATCTATGGCAGAGTTGACGTGGGTTTTCCAGTAGCAGTATACTCCCACCTTCATAGGAGAAGGAGGAACTCAGGCTGTAGAGTCATGGTTAGAAGTCATGTTGTCTATCTTCGAGAATATGGAGACACCTTCAGAGAGGAGGGTCAATCTTGCTACTTATATGCTTTAGGATTCTGCCAAGAGATGGTGGGATGTGATCTCACAGGCAAGATTCCAATAGTTTATGTCTTGGTATGAGTTTCAACATGCCTTCTACAACTACTTCTATCCAGAGACTTTGAGGGTCGATTGAGCCCAAGAGTTCATGAGTCTGGAGTAGGATACTCTTTCTATTATGGAGTATTCTCCTTGCTTAACATAGATGAAACACTTCATGCCTATTCTAGTAGGTGATGAGTTATTCCTGGAAAGGAAGTTCGAGGATGGTCTCGGGCATGAAATCTGATCTCAAGTGAACATCTTCAGGTTGACTTCTATCACTTCTATAGTCAACCAAGCACTGATCACGGAGCACAATCTGAGGGATTATGGATTTGTGAGCCATGGTGGCTTGACATCTGGGGTTATTATCCCTCCTACTGATAGTAGTAAGCATCGTAGGGAGTCTACACATGAAGATCTGAGGAGGCCATCGACTTTTTTGGGTATCCAGGTGGTATGCTACCAGTGCGGGAAGAGCGGGCATACAATGCCACAATTCCTGAGAGACCCGATGGAGTGCCGATATTGCTGGAATATGGGTCATCTTTAGTGCTTCTAGTATATCTTCTCACCGGTAGTTAGTGATAGGGGTTCTTCTATAACTCTGTGTTTATAAGCAACACCACCAATTTCTCACCAAGCTTGGAACTGGAGTTCTTTTGGCCATTCAGGTCGAGGTGGAGGTTGTGTTTGTGGTATCCAGTCACCCAGCTTTCAGCGACAGCAGGGTGGATCAGCTCAAAGTGGTCAGGCAGGGTCATAGGTTCATGGTGTAGGTTAGACTTTTTCTGTGGAGAAAACTGAGTAGGAGCAGGATCCTGGACCCTCTAAAGTTCAAGGTACGATTCTAGTTGCCTCAATTTTAGCTTCTTCTCTTTTTGATATGGGGCTTCCCATAGTTTTATATCTGTTGTTGTTGTTGAGAGTCTTGGACTCTGTATCTTTTCTTATACTTATATCTTGATGCTATACACTCTTTTGGGGACTAGAATGGATAGTGTACATCAGTGTAAGGAGTGCCCTCTTGAAGTTGGTGGGTTTCACTTCTTATGGGACCTCTATGTCTTAGAGATGACAGGATATGACGTCATTCTTAGAATGGACTGGTTAGTTCCCTTCTAGGTAGTTCTGGATTTCTATCTTTATAAGGTGAGTTTCATATCACCAGAGGGTGGATATTTTCTTCACAAGGGATAATGGGATGTCCAGGCGAGTAGAGTGGGACCCGAGCATCATGGGTTGGGAGGAGTTACAACCCAGATCGGTAATCTATATTTGGATGACCAGGGGGTTTCACAGATGGACTTTCCTCTAGTGGTGGATCATTTCAGGGATGTCTTTCTCAAGGAATTTTCAGGTTTTCCTCTAGAGCATGAGGTAGAATTCTCTATTGATCTTCTTCTAGGAGTGGCACCGATGTCTATTCCTTCTTATAGGAAGGCTACACCATAGTTACAAGAGATCAAGAAGCAGTTGGAGGAGTTATAGTAAAAGGGTTTCATCCGACCCAGTACTTCTCCTTGGGGTTCGCCTATCCTATTTTAGAAGATGGTGAACGGTACCCTCAGACTTTGTGTGGATTATCAAAAGTTAAACCAGTTTACAGTCAAGAACCGATATCCCTTGATGAGAATTGGTGATCTCTTTGATCATCTTCGAGGATCCTGGGTGTTCTAAAAGATTTAATTGAGATCTGATTACCATTAGTTGTGAGTTAGACCATCTGATATACCTTTTACATCCTTCTAGAGTAGGTATGTTCTATACAAGTATGTAGTTATGTCGTTCAGTCTCAGGAACTCGCCTGCAATCATCATGGAACTGATGAACCGAGTGTTCCATCCATACTTGGATACTTTCTTGGTTGTCTTCATGGACGATATCTTGGTGTACTCTCACACTCAACACGACCATGCCATACATCTTGAGATTGTTCTGAGTACACTGAGATAGCATCAGTTATATGCTAAACTCTCAAAATGCCACTTTTGGATGGACCACATTCACCTCTTGGGTCATGTTATCTCAGAGATAAGAGTATCAGTAGACCTAGATAAAGTGAGAGTAGTATTTTACTAGGATAATCCGAAGAACGTCTTTTAGGTAAGGAGTTCTCTAGGGCTGTCTGGTTACTATAGATGTTTCATATAAGACTTTTCATGATTAGCAGCACCACTAACGGGTCTAACTAAGAAGGGTACAAGGTTCTTGTGGTTAGAATCTTGTGAGTCAGCCTTTCAAGAGTTGAAAGGGATGTTGAATTCAGCATCGATACTAGTTTTTTCAGAGATGGGAAAGTTATACATTGTATACTATGATGCATTAGGTATCGGGCTAGGAGTTGTGCTTATGCAGGGATAAGGAGTCGTTGCGTGTGGGTCTTAGCAGTTGAGGCCACATGAGAGGAACTACCCGACACACGATCTCGAGTTGGATTCTGTTGTTCATGATTTATGTTGTTGCGAACATTATCTTCTGGGAGATCATTTTGTGGTTTTCATCAACCACAAAAGTCTCAAGTACATATTCACTCTACGTGACCTGAATTTGAGACAATGAAGGTGGTTTGAGTACCTTCAGTCCTTTGACTTTGAGCTTACCTATACGCCTAGGAAAGGCAACGCAGTGGATGATGAGTAGAGCAGGAGGACTCAGATATAGGCATTTCAGGAGGCCAGCAGTGAGTGTCAGCTTATGGCTATGTTCTCTGAGAGGTGCACGATAGATAGGGGTATACTTTTCTTTATTCTATAGTTGTTACCTATAATCTTCTTGATCGAGTGTGAATGAGGTAGCTATCAGATTTGGAAGGCCTAGTCCTACAGGATAGCATGTTAGGAGAGGACCCTATTCTTGGATGGACCATAGGAAAGGATGAGATCTTGTGTTTTTGTGGGTGTGTATGGGTGTCTACAGACATGCGTGAGGAGCTGATATGGAACTTTCATTCCTCAGTTGGGGCAGTTCATCCTGGTGTCACCAAGATGTATTGTGATCTACACCGTCAGTATTGTTGTCCAGTTATGAAGAGATATGTTTCTAGTTTCATCATGAGGTGTTTCACCTGTCAGTAGGTGAAGGCGGAGCACCAGTAACCAGCAGGGCTTTTATAATATTTACTCATTCCCGAGTGGAAGTGGAATGATGTTGCGATGGAATTCTTGATAGGTTTTAGGAGGTCTCCTTGTGGGAATTATGCAGTATGGGTTGTCATTGAAAGACTCATGAATGTTTCTCACTTCTTTCTGATCAAGGAGACCTTTAGTATTGATGAGTTGGAAAGGTTTTACATCCAAGAGATCGTACATCTACATGGGGTTCCACACACCATTTTTTCAGACAGGGATGCACGTTTTACTTCGTGGGTCTGGAAGGGGATTTAGAAGGATTTGGGAACACAGGTACTTCTCAGTACAACTTACCACCCCCAGATAGATGGTTAGTCCGAGCATACGATTCAAGAACTTGAGGATATGCTTCGAGCATGTATTTTGGATTTTGGAGGTTCTTGGGAGAAACACATACCTCTTGTGGAGTTTTCCTACAATAATAGTTTTCAAGAAACTATTCAGATGACACCTTATGAGGATTTGTGCGGTAGGCCATGTCGATCACCCTTATGTTGGCTGGAGGAAGGAGATGTAGTTATGCTGGGACTTTGTCTTGTCTAGGAGACCACGAAGCAGATAGAGTTTATTCAGAAGAGGATGGCTACTACACATTCTTGTCAGAAGTCTTATGCTAATCTATAGTGACGACCTCTGCAATTCGAGGTCGGAGATTAGGTTTTCATGCGTTTCACACCGAGGTTGGGACACAAGAGGATTAAGAGACAGGGTAAGCTTTCACCAAGGTATGTCGGGCTGTTCGAGGTTTTGGATAGAGTTGGGTCGGGGGCCTATCGGTTGTAGTTACCTCTAAGGTACCGATCTATTCATGACATTTTCCACATTTCTCATCTTAGACGTTAATTTTCAAACCTGTCTCATGTTTTTCAACCTAAGGAGGTTGATTTGGAGGTGAACGCCTTGTTCGAGGAGCATCCTATTAGGATTGTTGATCGAAGTACGAAGGTTCTCCATGGTCAGTCTATTCCTCTAGTACGAGTGTTATGGTAGCATGGGTGAGTACAAGACAAGACTTGGTAGAGGGAGGCTGATGTATGATCACAGTGGCCGGAACTATTCAAAGATTCTTCATCTACACCGTCTTTCAAGGGAAATTAAGGGGAAAATTTCTTTAAGGGGGTATGTTTGTAAGAACCCAAATCTTCCTTTCAGGTATGTTTTTCTCTTTCGGGTGTTTTTGAGAAAAATATGAATTTCTAGAAATTTTTTAATTTCGCGCCATGTACTTTATAAGTACACGTTGTGTACTCAGTTATCATGGGTAGTCGTGTGCTGGCCGTGTAGCGGCCTTGCACACAACCGTGTGTGGTGACCTAGAGACTGCCTAATGCGGGGGCTGATAAGGGAAAGTACTCGTTGTGTACTTCAAAAGTACATGTCGTGTACTTTCTTTTTTTCATTAAACGCACTGGGGTCATGTATTATGGAAAGAAAGGCCTTATTCTAGGTCTGGTTTATTAGAGAGCTCCCATACGACCATGATCTTTCCCCTAGCCCCTGATCGAGCACCAATTCTCTGATTTGACTGACATCGATTGCATTGGGATCACCTCGGTAATCTCTTCCTTCTTCTAGAGCAGCATTTCCTAATTCTTCCTCTTTCAAGAGTTATCTTCGGTAGAATGGTTTGAGATTTTTTGTAGATATAAAGTGTTATTGGGAGATTCAAGGCTTGAGGTTCATGTATATCAATATCCAATCATCAATGTAGGTGGTTTGTGCCTTTCTATATAAATTCTTGAGTTATATGTGCAAATTTGTCCAATACCCATGAACGGGGTATTGTGTGTTTAATATTTTAGCCCTATTATTTTCCTACTATGCTTGTATGCTTGAGTAGAGGTAAATTGAATGTTAATAGGGTTAATTACAATGCTCTAGAAATTTTTTCCCCTGAATATTCTGTTTATGACCGTTTTTTCATGCTTAGCCTGATAGGATGCATTATTTTCCCCAAGCCTAGTATTGTATGATGGTGTGATTATTTTATCTAACATGCTGTTATGTTGTAGACTGTTAGCCAAGTAATTCTTGAGGTTTACTTTTGCCGACATGATTTGTTGTACTTGTTGACTTACACAGGGCCATGAGAACCTGGTGTAGTAGACCATAGGGAGAATGGACGTAAGGTATTCTCTAGAGTGTCTGTTTTTACTATTATGATGTGAGACCATAGGGGGAATTGACATATGTGCTTCCTCAGAGTGTCTGTAGTTCCTCGATGCGGGGCACGGGGGGAATGTGACATAAGTTATTCCCCAGAGCGCCTTTAGTTACCGATATGAGACTATAGAAGGAATTGATAGTGAGTGCTTCTTTAGAGAGTCTATGCTTAAGCTGAACCAGAGGGGTTAGACTATTTGTACTTCCTAGAGGGTTTCTTGTACTTGTTGGTTGAACAAGAGGGGTTAGGTTGTGAGTACTTCCCAAAGGGTTACCGTTTGTGTTTAGCTACTTGCTTGTGTTGTTTGGTTGAACCATAGGGGTTAAGCTGTGAGTACTTCCCAGAGGGTTACTTGATTTGATTAGCTGCTTACTTGATATCTGAATTGAATGCTTGAAACTGTGGATTGTTACTACTGATTACTTCCTTGTTTACTGCTTCCTTTTACTTATTACCTGCTATATACTCACTGACTATTAGGAACAGATATTTTGGTGGTTGCCTACTGGGATTTAGTCTCACACTCTATTTGGGTCATGATTTTAGGCCCCAACAGATTATATTGTTACAGGTATAGATAAGGGTAAGCGCCTTTCTACTTAAGGTAATTGACTATTTTGGAGCTAGAGAGCATGGGACCAAGCTGAGGATTGCGATGCTGAGGAGATTTTATCTATTTTATTTTGAACTTTGGTTAAGTACTGTTTTATTCTAGCATTGTGGTTTTTTTGGATACTTTCCTAGACATATGTATCATGAATCATTTATATATGTGATCCAGTAGTTTCTTTATCAGTCTTCTGTTGTTTACTGTTGTTTGACATTTTTACTGCTTCCACTATTGTATAATTGTTTTACTTCCACTATGTTACTCTTCCAATGAGGGAATATTTTCCCCACTATCACACCCAAGGACTACACTACTAGTGAGTAGCCTCAGGCATTTGGGGAAATGCACTTGAGGCCATGTGACCAACTAGGTACGGGGCACCTCTGGGTGGCTTCTAGAACTGGGATGTTACATGATCCACCAAATTCTGATCCATGAGGGTGCATAAACCTCAAGAACCATAGTTTGGCATTCATTTAAATGAAACCTTGCACAATTTAATACCCTATCAAAAGCAAGTATTCTATCAAAGCATCTATCACAGTAACATGCATATCTAGTACGAAATCTATCACAACAACATGTAATCACTAATGCACCCTAAATAACATGGCTAGAATGCATGAAATGTTATTTCTAACAAGTGAATATATGATGCATGAGAAGGAATACCCTCATCTCATCGGGATGCAATAGAAATAGAACCTTATTAATATCAATGATAACATCATAAAACATGTGAATCACCAAATGGTGAAATCAAATCAACTGTAAAAATTTCCAAACCAGAAAAATTGAAATAATGAGGTAAATGGGATTTTCCCTATACATGGGTTAGCTACTCTTGGGCACAGATTATTACCAAGTACCTATTTCATTCCTATCCATGTCTATAGGATACAAACATAAAGTCAAGAAGAAAATAATTCATAAGATACCACTTTGTAACGTCCCGGTTTCGGGAGTCGCCCAGAGGTGCCCCGTACACGGTTGGTCACATGGCCTCAAGTGCATTTCCCCAAACTCCAGAGGCTACTGACTAGAAGTTACAGCCTTGGGTGTGATAGTGTGGAAACTATGCCCTCATTGGTAGAGTAACACAACATAAGTAAAACATATATCAATAGTGGAAGCATTAAAACATGAGATAAGTAAACAGCAGAAGTAATAACAACTAGATCACACACACACACACATATATATATAAATGATGCATGATATATATGTCTAGGAAATAATCCAAACAAATCACAATGATGGAATATAGTACTAAACTAAATTATAAAAGAAAATAAAGTAAACAGCTCCACAACATCGCAAGCCTCAGCTTGGTCCCATGCTGCCCAGATCCACAACAATCAAGTACATGAAGTATAAGGCCGCTTTCCCTTATCTATAAATGCAGCAATATAATCTGTTTGGTCCCAAAATCCTGACCCAAATAGGGTGTGAGAGTAATCCCAGTAGGCAACCACCCAAAGATCTATGCCTAATAGTTAGTGAATATATATGGCAGGCAATAAGCTAAAATAAGTAGTGAACACATAAGTACTCAAAAGTAAACAGTCCTATAGTTTCATTTAAAAAATTTACTTTTAGGTGTTTAATCAACCAAAAACAAAAACAAACAACCCTCTGGGTAGTTCTCATAGCCTAACCCCTCTGTTTCACAATACAAGAGAAGATATAACAAATAATCTCTAAGTAATCATTCACCTCTAATTCCCCCTATAGTCATGTGTGATCGAAGACTCTCTGACGAAGCACTCACCGTCAATTTCCCATATAGTCTTTTTATGATAACCTACAGACACTCTAAATAAGAACTCAATGTCAATTCCTCATGTGGCCTCATAACGTAACTATAGAAACTCTGAGGTAGCACTCAATGTCAATCCCCCCTATGGTCTCACAGTGTGATAATTATAACAGACACTCTAGGAAAGCCATCAACATCAATTTCCCCTATGGTCTCACTACACCAGGTTCCCACAGCCCCGTGTAAAGAAATCATGCACAAACAATAATCATCAACCAAAGTAAACCTAAACAATTACTTGTCTAAACAAACTACAATATATTATGGCATGTCATATAATAATCACTCCATCCTAACAATACTAGGCATGGAAAGTAAGAAGTATCCTAACATGCAAGGCTAGATCAAATGGTCAAAAACAAGAAAACATAGTCAAAAAATACATTTCTCAACAAAGATAACCCTATTATCAAACAATTAATCTCTATCCAATAAAACTAGGAATAATAAGAAAATAAAAGGGCTAAAACCAAAAACACACAGTACCCTGAACAAGGGTATTGGGCACTTTTGGACATATAACTCAAATACTAACTATAGAAAGGCACAAACCACCTACCTCGGCGTCGTGAGATCGATATACGTGAACCTCAAGCCTTGAATCATGCTAGAACACCATAGATATATAAAAAAACTAAAAAATTTCAACCAAGGATAACTCGTGAGATAGGAGAAATCAGGAAATGAAGATATAGAAGAAGGAAGAACTCACCGATGTGATTCCAACGCAATCGACGATGGTTGATTCAGAGAACAGACGGTGAGTTAGGGGCTTGGAGAAGATCTCTAGTCATACGGATGCTCTTGGATGAGATAGGCGAAGAATAAGAATCTTATGCCCATTAGACATGACCCCAGTCTGTTTAATGAAATAAAAAGAAATTACACGATGTGTTCTTTAAAAGTACATGGTGTGTACTTACCTTTTCTAGCCTCTGCTTTAGGCAGTCTCCAGGTCACCACACACGACCATGTACTCAGCTATTAATCGGCTAGTACAAGGTCACCCGTGGAAACTGAGTACATGGTGTGTACTTATAAGTACATGACATGTACTTCTAAATTTTCCAGAAACTCTTCTTTTTCCTCAAAAAGAACCAGAAAAGAAAAAACATACCTGAAAAGAAGATTCGGGTTCTTACAGAGTAACCATTTTAAATATAGTTTTTGAAACTTTTTCATATTATATTTTACAAAATAAACTTCTTCTTTGAAAGTAGAGTATCAAATTTTAATTTGGTTTATTTTTTGGTATTTTTCTCATAAGTTTTACTTTTTGATGAATATTGAAAAATACTAAATTTTAATTGAAAACAACTTTTTTCATTGAAATAATTTTTAGGGTTAAATTAAATATTTGAATGCTTTTAAAGTTTTAATATATTATATTTTTATCATTTAATATAATTTAGTACATTGGCATTAATTTTACATAGAATTTAGATGTAAAAACATTCTAATCTTTTTCAAGTTTTAACTTTAAAAACAAGTTTTTTCATTTCGACAACGGGATTAATTTTAAATTAATTACTGAAAATTATATGTTTTTAATTTTGAGAAATTGATTCCATATTTGGGATTATTGTTTCCAAATTCTGTAAATATCTTTATTTTCTTTTGGGGCATTATGAATAGTAACTTCAGTAGTTTTTTATTAATATGGTAAAAAGGTAAATTGGTTAATTAAGGGTAAAACTAATATTATAATGTTACCCTAATAAATATACTAATATAATTTTATGAGTTTTTTCTACCTAAATCATCCTTGGGTCGAAATGCTATACTTTTTAATCCACTTGGATGAGATTAGAACATTTAATATATTTTATTTAAAGAAAAGTTTAATATGTCTTACTAAATTTTAATAACTATATCATTTTTTTAATACAAGGTTATATGGAAGCTAAATTAGACTATAAATACTAATTTAAAATAAAAAATGTTTTTATTTATCATTTAAATTTATTTTTAATTTTTCTTAAATAAATAATTACCTTAAAGGCTTATACATTGATGGTGCAGACATTATTTAATTGATGAAAAACCAATAAAATAATTCTTATTAAAATGATAATAACCCTTACAAGACAAAAACGCTTGACAAAATCTTATTGGTATAGTATATCTTAACCATAATCATTCATGTGTTGTGTTATTGACCATTTTTATCCATATGAAAAATATTATGACACTTAGAATATTTTATTTAATGTGATGTTAAAGTTTCCACATTCATATTTTAATAAATATAACATTTTTTCTATAAAATTTTCTAGAATATATTTTTGACTATAAATATTATATTTAATTATAGAGGTTTTATATTCTTTATTGTATTTTATTTTCTATTTTTATTCAAAAAACAAGTATATTAAATAATTGCACAATACTAATGTTGTAATTATTTTATTAATGGAGATAAAAAATAAATGTTAATAAAAATATTAAAATAAATATAATTTGGGATATCTAATATATCTAATTAATTTTATAGATGACCTTGACCTCTTAGTAATATAATAAAATATGTGGTTATAAGTTAACTTTTTATCTTTATATTTTTAATAATCAATTAATTGAATAGTGTCAAAATTGGCACTATTGATTTTTTATCACAATAATGTATTATTAAATTATTTAAAAATCATAAAACATTTTTAAAAAATATATAATAATTATTATATGGTCTAAAAAGTTATAAATTATTCATTTATGGTCTAATTTACATCAACTAAGTAAATATTACACCCTTTAATATTGAAATATTTGTTACTTTAATTAATAAAAATAAATAGAATAACTAAGTGTTAATTAAAATGATAAGGTTTAAATTGATAGAAAAAAAGTTTAAAATTTATTATTTGATCATATTACAACATTATCTCATCTAAACTTCAAAAATAATACATTTTAGAGGTTTTTGGATGTGTTTTGATTTTATTATAAATTAATATTTTTGGAGATTCCAAAAGTACCCCACACCTCAATTATAAAAGGGGATATCCTCCCACACTTATTCAATTAACTTTGAGACTTAAATCTTGACTATAACCTAACCATTTACCTTATCAAAAATACCTAGTTACATTATAGAGTTTTTTTTCTTCTCAAAGGATCGACTCCAGTTCCTTTAAGAGGAGATCAAGAGGGAGCTCATCAAAGAAGAGGTAATCCCTTCTACGGATTCTTTCAAACTTATTTCGTATTCTACATCCTATTCATGAGTTTTTTATATTATAAAGTAATAAATACAGTATAAATTGTATAAAGATATGTTATTATGATTATAGAACAACCATATTACACCTTCTATACTTCCTATGAAAAATGAAATCATCACGCATGCATATGTATGGCTTACCATCTCCACATTGTGGTGTAATCTATTCTTCACCACCACATTACTTGGATGGAATAATGATGGAAATAATAATTATATATTATTATTATAACATTATATGGATTCTAAAACAAAATATATACCATCCACTTCCATACCATTTCACAATTATGGGAATGATATCATTGATCATACATACGTACGGTCTACCATCTCCACGATGTGATGCGATTAATTATTCATGATATCCATTAAAGAAAAATTATATAAATTTATAGAATGAATAAATATGATACATATTATATTAATATCATTTTTTAAATTAAATAAATATAATCTAACTGGGATAACAGGAACTTATTCGACAAACATGCATAAGAAAATAAAGTAGGTAATACTTGAATAACAACTAATAATGAAATGTTATTAACAAGAATATTATAATATGATCATATATGATATCATAAAAATGACTATGATTATTTAATAAGTCGATGACCTTATTTAAATCATTATAAAGGAGGTTTTGATACATAAAAAGTAGATCATACCTAAGTTAAGGGATAATTTCGCAATCTCATTACTATCTGAGATTTTTTATATATGAGTACTTACTTGGGTATATTTATCATCCATGTCCATGTTTCCTGAATATTTATTCAAAAATATTATTTATATTCATATAAAATTGTTTAATTTCAATTTTAACCACTGGTGGATTTTTATTAAATTGTTTGAAAGTAATATTTTGTCATTTTAAATATGCGGTACTTTTTAACTTATCCAACAAAAGTACGAGAAGAATGTTTTATTTTGACTTATACAACATGAACTAATTTTTACATTTTTATACTGCCTTATTTCAATTAAGATTCCTTTATAAGATTTCAAGTTTTTTAATAAATTCTTTTATTTTAAAATTGTGTGGAATTTTGAGAAAAGAAAACGTTTTTGAAGAAGAAAGGATATTTTCATCAAGAATTAATTTCAAGTATTCCATCAAAATTATTTTCCATAAAAGATGGAATTACTTAATATTTTTATGTTTCAAGTATAATATACCTATTATTCCTATGGTTTTATTTTTTTATGATGGAATTCTATTTATTAAATCCATTTGTTTTACATGGATTATGTTATGATGGAATAATATTTAAGAAACCCATTTTATTCTTTGGGTTATGCTATGATGAATGATTTATGTTTTTGTAGAACACATAAGAATGATCTAATTATGAGATTGGTGGGACCTATATCTCCCACCAATTAATTGGGAAAATATTTATATATCATGAGATAGACATCAAGTACCTTGTCTTCCAAGATGGTTATGGGAGTGAACCATGACAACCAAGATGGTTATGGGAGTGAACCATGACTACCAAGACAGTATGGGAAGTGAACTCATAATACTAATATTTCCTTGGAAGAGATGCCTTGACTAATATGGAAATTATTTTATATACTTATGTGTCTTCCACAAATTCAATGTCTTATTCTTATGTTATGATTTCATGAATTATGTTCTTTTTTTCCTTATGATTCATGTATTATGAACTTTCAATATTTATGCCATGACTCATGCATATTATCTTTTGATATACAGGGTATGATATTCAAATATTATGCTAATGTTTTCATACCCTTATGTTCTTATTATGCTTAAATATCTTCCATTTTTACCCTTATTGATCATTTGAAATCACCATTTCTTATGTTCTATTTCCCCCCAAGATATAAAGAAAGTGACACATGCTTATCATGATGTGTGGAAAAAACTATTAAATCTCCTAAGGGTGTAGTAAAAAGTGGTAACCAGAATGTTGTTCTCTAAGGAGACGTGTTTTAATCTAGGTGTTACTTAAAAAATATCAAGTTTGAAAAGATTTTAAAAAACAATATATTTCAATTAAGAGATGATTGATTTGGTATGGGTTGGGTTCTTCTTTTTGTGATGTTATCATAGTTTTTGATAAAAAATGAATCATATGGTTCAAGATAAAAATACTTTAATGAAATGAACAAAGTTTATTCTTTAATTATCCTTTGATTTAATTATATGTAAAAGTGTTGAAATCACAATGGGATACTTTTAATTACTCAGGTAGTAACAAATTTGGTATTGATTTTTTCTAAATAATTAAATTAGTCTACTTAATTTCATAACATGTTTTAGTGATCACAAAAAAACTCTATTACTTTATTTTATTTATTAATTAACCAATTGGTGTAAAAAATAAATAAATCATGTAATGGTAGAATAATATTTAAATAAAATCAACTTGATATTTAAAAAAAAATTAAAATCCAATCATATTTAATTTAAATTCAAAAATAAATTAAATTGAAACCAGTTTAATCAAAATAATAATAATCTTTTTAATTGAAAACATCCACAAAATAAAGCATAAAAAAATGGATCCCCCTTCCCTATACCCAATCACTACGAATTCTACCCCTCTATACAAGAAGGGTTCACTGAATTAAAAATTGAAAAATCCATTAAACATTTTAGGAGATTTGAAAAGAGGAGGAGGAGGAGCTCCTCTTTGATGGTGTTGCTTCTTCCTTGCATGGATGTGGAGTTTAAGGTATCTTGATTCATTAGAAGGAGGATATCACATCCTTTTATTGGTGAATAGGAGGGGATCCTCCTCCCTTTTTCATAAAGTAAAACCTTGGGAGGGGGTCAAAAAATATCTCTCCCCCCCCCCTAAGTCTTCTCAATGTGCGAGGAAGGGACACCCTTGGCTGCGGGTGTCAAGGGTCCATGTGGTCAGGATCCACATAGAGACAGGCCTTCCATGGGAGGCGGCTGGGCTTGCAAGCAGCAGTCCTAGGCTTCAGTGATGGTACTGCATGGCCAAATGAGGGGGTGGTGATGCCATGCGGGGTAGCCTCGGTGGAAGTTGGGCATCAGGGTGGTGACCCACAGTGGAGGATATGGTGGTGGCTGCATGCATGCATCTAGGCCATGTTGTAGGGGTCATGGAGAGGTGAGAAGGTGGCACGAAAGTGGTGATTTCCTCCCCCTCTGCCCTTCACAGTGGCCAGAGGAGCTAAATTGGGTGGCGACAGGCGAAGCAGGGTGACACTAGTGGTAGTGGGTGGTGATGATGAGCAGCATTGGTGAAGGCTTGGGTGACTTCATACATGCATCCATTCTGGAGTGGGTGAAACTAGGTGGAGGGAAAAGGTAGAGGAGGAAACATGGAAACAGTGTTGAGCGGAGCAGTAGAGGTGGGCTCAGCTGGTGGTCTGCCTAGTCATCATGAGGTGAGGATAAGGGAGAGTGGTGGAGGAGTGTGGAGGCAAGGACACGGGTGGAGAGGTGGCTGAAGAGGCACCTGGTGGTGGTCCGAGTGGTTGGGCAACTAGAGAAAAGTCAGAGCGGTGTAGCATTGGCAGACCGTGGTAGTCCATGGTGGAGCTCAGTGGTGCCACGGTGGAGATCCTATCCCGCGTTGAAATGGTGGGATGGGTATAAGGCTCGGAGTGGGATCATCATGAACATCCACTATAGGTTTGGATCCCAGGACACCACATGCACACACAAATATGGTCCGCAACACACGCAGCCTGCACAGGCCCTTTGGTCCACCTTTATCATCGTAGGGCCTAATCACCCATGACCCATGATGTCGTGTGCACTGTGTGGTATCTTTGTTCACAGGGTTTCACTGCCCATGTTGCTAGGCTCATGAGATCCCTCCCAAGATGGCCTGGCCAGCTACCCCACGTGGGCTGGCTAAGTGGTAGGTTGTCCTGGTCTTGAAGGCCTTCTAGGATTCAGCTTAATTTTTACACAAAACACATTAAAAGAGTTAGAAAATTTTTAAGGAATTTAATAAAAAGTTGGTATAAAATATGCAATTTTGGAATTCATTTATTTTCCCCTTATAAAAAAATTTTCATTTACATGTCCCAAATTACCCATAAATTTTTAAAACATTTATATTCAATGGTTTTTACATATAAAAACATCAAAAACTCCTCAGAATTTGATAAAAAAATAGCCACATAAATTTTCTCTGTCAAATACCCCCACACTTAAACCATGCTTTCCCTCAAACATGAAATCTAAATATAGAATATTAGAGGGCATCAATGTTATCAATATTCAAATTTCAGTGAAATATAAGCAAACAATTATCAATATCGAATTAAATTCTCAAATTCTGCATAAAATATCAATTTAATTTTCCAGTTTTTCAAAGAAACAATCAATTCATGTATTTTACTTTTCCCCTTGGAAATTTGATGGAACTTCTCATTTCATTCATTCATGCTACTCAATTAATTATTATTAAACATGAAAAATCATGATCAACCTCACTTTTCAATCTTTTTTCTCATCACTCATGACAAAGTTTAATTAAATTTATGCCCATATATTGAGAACATGCTCCTTATCCATAATCTTGAAAAAAGAACTACTTTATCCACTTTGTAAATAAAAAAATCATATAAAATCATAAGGACTTTCAGTTTAAGGTTCTAATTAATATTATTCATAAGTTTGGTTTGATTTTATGTTTAAAAATAAATCTCAAGAAGGAGGTCTAACTATTAAATCATAAAGCATGATATTAAAAGTAAAAAAGTTTAATGACATTCTCCCCTTTAAATTATAACAACTCCCCACTTTCCCCAAGACTCAATGTAAAGATCATGATCAATTTAAGGATAATGAATTATTTTTTCCATATCTTGAATATATATATATATATTATTTTTTCTTCTTTTTATTCTTTTTTAAAGCACTTTTTTTATTTTTTCATTTTTTAAAGTTGTGATTTTGAATAAACTCACATCCACCAAATAACCATGTATGATATAAATCATAGGTCTAGTAATGGTGATTTTTTGTTTACCCAAATCACAACCCATTTTTCTCATTTTTTTGGTTCTTTTTTTCATTTTCATTTTTTATATATATTTAAGAGGGGGAAATAATAGATTATAATGAATGATTACACAACATTTTTCAATTCCCATAATAATTACCCATACACTTCTTCCTTGAATTTTAAATCATCCCATTTACTATGATTCCTTTACCCCCACACATCAACTTTAAAATATCATGCAATTACTAAGAGTAGGATAATAATAGATAAAAATGTATTGAAACATGGCTCATCCCTAACAAGGTCATTCATAGTCTCTATAGAAAAAATAAGGATTTATTTAAAGTTGGTATTTTAAGGATATGTGGATTTTCAAAGGATGTATCAATAATTTTAAAGGTTTTTTTTGCACATTAGTAGCTTTTGAAAAGTTCAAATTCAAGTTTTAGTAGGTGTCATGACTCCAGATCACTCAAGAAATACGCTCAATATAAAAAAGGAATTATTTGGTCGAGAAATCCTCTAGAGAATATAAATATGATTTGGGAAAATCACTGGAGTCATGATTAACAATAATAACAATTCACATGAAATTCAGAAAATAAAATCATGAAAGATGGTCATGAAATTTCATTTACATGAATCAATCAATTCCTTCAAATCATTAGTTCTCATTTTGATATCCATGATTCACTTTAAAATTTTAATTCTCCATTTTACTCATTTAATGAGATAAAAATTGAAATCTAAAACATAGAATCACGGGATTCCTAGGAAACTCATGTCTCCTAGTTCAATCAAGTGGAGAATAAATTCCAGTGTGGGCATGCAATTACATATTTTAAAGATCAAAACATGTTTTTTCACAAAAAAAAGGAGTAAAAAGATAGACAGTGAACTCAAATATTAAATAATGATTTTGGTTCTCTTCCTCCACTTATTTGGGCCAGCTTTTTGGTTACCTTCTATGATGGTTCTTGAAAAAAATCAAAACCACTCATACCAGTGTAATAACCATTTCGTTAAATACTAAAGAGGTGATGAAAATGATAAGTGAGTCCTAAATCCTACGAAAATAGTGAAACTCAGGTTGCCTCCCATAAGTGACTTTGGTTAATTCCATTGGCTCAACCTCACCTTATGAGAAGAAATTGGTATATGTGTTAGAGGAGTTTGAACTCTAACACCAGTTATTGAGTTAAACTTCCATATAACTTCATCCTTCTCCCATTTACATTGAATGGGTTTCATCCTTTTTTCTCGACCTGAATGGTACCAAAATAATATACATTATTAATAAGAAAAGGTCCTTTACACCTGGAATGAATCTTACCTATCATTAAATTCAGTCTAGAATTGTAGAGTAGAACTTGGTCTACAAGTTAAAAGGTCTTTGGTTGAATTAGTTTTTCAAGTTCCACCTTAGTTATTTCTTTGTAAATCCTTGAATTTTAAAAACATTCTCTTCTGACTTCATCCATATCTTATAACTGTAGTTTTATTTATTTTCTATCACTCTCCAAATCCAAATTCACCTTTTTTACAACCTAGTATGCTCGGTTATCTAATTCCACTGGTAGGTAAAGCTTTTTCCAAAAATCAACCGACATGATCTCATACCAATGTGTGTCTTGTATGTTGTTAGGTATTCCCATAAAGTGTCTTTAAGACTTTGTCACCAATCTTTTTGGTTTAATTTCACTGTCTTATCCAAAATTCATTTAATCTCACAGTTTTATACTTCAACCTAGCCATTTTTTTAGGGATGGTAATGTGTGGATGTCTTCTTGTGCACCCCATATTTCTTTAGTATAGACTCCATTATCCTATTGAAAAAATGTGTCTCTTGGTTGATAATTATGTCTCTTGGAACTCTAAACCTACAAAAAATGTTTTCCTTGAAAAAATCATACACAACTTTGGCATCATTAGTTTTGGGGGATTTGGATTCCACCCATTTAGAGAAATAATCAACAGTAAATAGAATATAATATTTACCAAAAGTCGTGGGAAAGCGTCCCATAAAATAAATTCCCCAAACTTAAAATATCTCACAAAAAATTATGGGTTTTGGGGAATTTATTTCCTTTTTAAAATGTTTCCATAAAATTGAATCTTTTCACATTTTTTTCAGAAATCATGAGAATATTTAAACAGAGTAGGTCAATAGATTCCAGAATCCAAAATTATCATAACATTTATTTTTTGTCCAAAATGGCCTCCAAAAGAAAGTGTATGGAAAAATTGAAAAACATATTCTATTTCCCTAACTGGAAAACATCTTCTTATGACTTGATCATTGTAGATTTTCCAGAGAAAAGGATCATCACAGATATAAAATATATCATCAACCTTGAGTTTAGATTTCTTATGGGGGTTAGGGAAAGAAGGTACTTGATATGTGGCCAAATAATTAACTATGTAAATATACCATGGTAATTAATACTCTATAATGTAGATATCTATGTGATCATTGAGTGGTCTTAGCTCTGGAATTTTTGTTTCAGTAATGCTAGGTAGCCTAATGAGGTGATCTGTCACTTGATTTTCAGATCCCATTTTGTATTTAATATTCATATTGAACTCCTAAAAAATGAGTATCCATCTCACCATCCTTGGTTAGGAATCATCCTTTTTCATCAAATACATGAGTGTTTGATGGTCAGAAAACACCACTACTTTAGTTACAAGTAAATATGACCAGAATTTATCTAATGAAAAGAAAATGGTGAGAAACTAATTTTCAGTTGTGGTGTAGTTTACTTGATTGGAATCTAGGGTTATTGAAAAATATGTTATGACTTGGGGTTTTCCTTCAATTATTTGGGAAATAACTACCCTAACATCTTGATTTAATGCATCAAAAAGTAGCTCAAATGGATGTTCCTAACATAGGGGTTACATTATAGGTGGGGTAATCAACTTATGATTCAGTTCATAAAATTTCTTTCTGAAATTATCATTAAAAACAAAATCATCCTCTTTTAATAGAAATCTTGGGAGTGGAAGAGAAATATTACTAAAATATTTGATGAATCTTTTGTAAAATCCTACATGCCCCAGAAATGATTTGATGTGTCTCACATAGGTGGGGTATAGAAATGATTTGATCACTTAAATTTTAGATTTATCCATCTCAATTCCCTTTTGTGAGATGACATGTCCTAGCACAATTCCTTTTTTAACCATGTAGTGACACTTTTAAAAGTTTAAAACCAAATTTTTCTCTATAAATGTTTTCAAAACATTCTCAATATTTCCCATTAAATGATCAAATTAATTCCCAAAAATAGTAAATTCATTGAGAAATACCTCTAGGAAGTATTTTATGTGATAAAAAATGCTTACCATGCATCACTGAAATGTAACTGGGTCATTTCATAATCTGAAAGGCATCCTCTTCTATGAAAATGTCTTAAAAGGATAGATGATGGTTGTCTTCTCTTGGCCTTTTGGGGTAATCTAACCCTGAAAATATCTAGAAAATTCATCCAAAAAATAGTAATGTGTTCTACTCTCTAGTATTTTTAACATCTAATCAATGAATGGGATTGAGAAATAATCTTTTTAGTTGACTTGATTTAGTATTCTATAATCAATGAACACCCTCCAACTATTCCTTCTCTCATGGGGATTAATTATTTTTTTCTCATTCTCCATAATGGTTAACCCTATTTTCTTTGGAACCAAATGGATAGGGATGACCCATTGAGAGTCATAAATGGGGTAAATTATGTCGAATGCCAGCAATTTTTCAACTTCTTTCTTCACAACTTCCATGATGGTGGGGTTTAGTCTCCTCTAGGGCTGCCTAACAATATGATATTATTCTTATAAATATATTCTATCTGATAATACCTTGGGTTTGATCCTAGGTATATCTCCTATAATCCATCCTATAGACCAATAATTTCTTTTTTAGAAGGTCAATAATCATTTTCTCCTGGGTCCTTGATATATTATTGGCAATGATAACATGCAAATTCTCTCCCTCAAATAGATACACATATTTCAAATCACTTTGGAGGGGTTTTATTTAAGACTCAATGGGTGTTTTATGGATGATAATGAATTTACTTATCCTCTATCCAAAGCTTGGACTCCCTTGAAAAAGGGTATCATATCAGTTTTTTCTAGAAAATTATCAAATAATTCAGAGGTGATTTAATAATTTTCATATTTTTGAGTACTCTCTCCTCCCATAATGTGATCTTATAAAGATAATAATTCTTGAATCAAACTAGAATATTTAATGGGATCACTACCTTCTCCATGGGAAATTACAAAGATGAAATGTTTGTTTTATGGGTTTCTTTTTTAATCAAGGACATTAAATTTCACCTTGGTATATCCTCGATCCACGGTCAAAGTTACTTCATGCACATTAATGACTATCTTGGATATTTTTAGGAATGGTATTTCTAAAATTATGGGTGAATTTCCTGGTGCATCATATTCCCCCATAGTGAGTACATAAAAGTCTGCTGGAAAAATAATTCCCTTCACTCCCACTAGCACATCTTCCACAACTCTGATGGAAAAAATAGTGGATTGATTTTCCAGTTGTATGAACACACTTGTGTTATTCAGTTCACCTATTTTTCAAATATGAGAAGATATAATTATAAATTACATTTATGGAAGCACCAAGGTCACACAAATCATCATAAAATTTTAAATAACCCATTCTGTAGGGAATAGAAAATTTTCCTAGATCTTAATATTTTTGGGTAAAGGTGGGGTGGTCAAGGCTGAGACACTCCTTAAAAAGTTGATTCTTTCATCACCATATCACTTCTTTCTCTTGGTGCATATTTTTTTGTAAACTTTACATATTTTGGTATTTTTTGGATTTTCTCTATTAATGTAATGTTGATTTCAACCTTTTTAAATGTTTCTTGGATCTCTTTTTGAAGTTTTTCTTCTTCATCCCTTGATGATTGAGTCGGTGCATAAGGTAATGGTACCTTGTTGTCTCTTTTCTCCATCTACTGCTTCTACACTTATGTTTCTACTTTTTTCTTGGGATGGAAGAGTTTCTCTTCAAGTTTTTGTTTGAAATCATCCAACTTACTTGTCTTAGGTGGAGTAATATCCTTTATACTTCGAGTCATGATTGCACTAACATTATTCTTTTCATTAGGGACAGTTTGGGCTAGGAGTTTTCCTTGATTCTTGTTCAGAAGATCCATAAGTCTATCAAAATTCTTTTCCAAATTTTTCACTATCTTCATAAGATCTTCAATCACAATTTCTTGGTGTTGATTATGAGAACTTGTTGGATGACGTTCAAAAAAATTTCTTTGGAAAGGTGGTGATTGAATAGTTTTTTGTGGATGGAAGGGATACTTGTAGGGAATATTAATCTGAAATTGCCGCTGAAAGGGTGTCCTAGATTGGTTTTGTTGATATCTGAATCCTTATTGGGTTTTACCTTCTCTATATTGTTGATTTTTTGGGAATTGTTTTTGTTAAAATGTATTTGTACAACTTTATATATCTTGTATCTCGACACATTGATCAGTGTAATGATTAGGTGATGAACATAATTCATATACCTAAGGTGGATATGGTTTCTCACTCACTTTATTAATGAACATTTTTCAAAAAAGTCTTGTTAGTTCTTGAATTTGGGTTGTAATAACAGGTGATGAGTCAGAATTTTTTACCTCATGTATCCCTCTTGTACCAGTGCCCCTTGTTCCAAATTTCTACGTATTCTATATTGTCTTCTTAATTATTTTATGGGAATGTGTGGGTTATTTTTCAATCAACACTCCTTTTAAAGATATATCCAAAAGGATCCTATCATTTTCCAACAATCCTTAGTAGAAAAAGACTAGGAAGTTGTGCTCCTCTACTCCTTGTTGCTGGGAGCTTGCACTAATCTTCTTGAATCGTTCCCATTACTTGTAAAGATTCTCACCAGTAGCTTTTCATATGGTATATATCTATTTCCTGATTATTGTGCTCTAGGAGGTTGAGAAGAACCTTTTTATGAAACTTTGTTTTAATTCATCACAGTCTTGAATTTCTCTGGGTTTTAAGGTATACAACCACTCCTTAGATGATCCCTCAAGTGAAAAAGGGAATTATTTCCACTTTACTTGATCCTCCACTAATCCTCTCAGTTTGAATCTTGAACACACATAGCTTAATTCTTGAATGTGCCGATTGTGATCCTCACCTACAAGGCCATGAAATTTTAATAGCACATAAATAATATTAACATGTAATTAAAAGTCATTTTGGCAGTCATAGTCAACCTATTTTGTTGTTTATTGAATTTTAGGGCACAAAGGTCCCTCAAAGTCTATTGTGGGTCCAGTGCCATTATAAGTGGTCCTGAATGAACTCTTTAATCTCCTAAACTTATTTCTTTAAATTTGTTTTTAGGGATGATATTCCTAAGCCTAGAAAATAAATTTCTCTCTATCTTAGTATCAAAATTTAGTATTTCCTCATTAGAGGTCCTAGTCATGCATATTTACACTTTCTCCTCCAAAATGGCACCGGTTTTGACACACAGTTTTTGTGAGATGTGGAAAAAACTATTAAATTACCTAAGGGTGAAGTAAAAAGTTGTAAGTAGAATATAATTATCTAAGGAGAAGTGTTTTAATTTAGGTGTCACTTAAAAATGTCAAGTTAGAAACAATTTTAGAAAACAAGAGATTTCAATTGAGAGAGGAGTGATTGGATTGAAGTTGGGTTCCCCTTTTTGTGATGCTATCATAGTTTTTTAGAAAAATTGAATCTTTTGGTTTAAGATCAAAATAATTTATTGAACTTAACAAAGTTCCTTCTTCAATTCACCTTTGATTTAATTATATGTCAAAGTGTTGAAATCATAATGGGCTACTTTTAATTACTTAGGGAGTACCAAATCTGGCATTGATTTTTCCTAAATAATTAAATTAGTCCACTTAAGTTCTTCATGTGTTTTTGTAATCACAAAACCACTCCCTTACTTGATTTTATTTATTAATTAACCAATTGGTGTAAAAAATAAATAAATCATGGGTAGAATAATATTTAGATCAAGGAAACATAATATTTAAGAACAAATTAAAATCCAATCATATTTAATTTAAATTCAAAATTAAATTAAATTGAAACCCATTTAATCAAGAAAAAAGAATTATTTTAAATTGAAAACTTCCATAAACTCAAGAATTACAAAAAAAATGGATCCCTCTTTCCTATGAAAAATCAATAATAATTCTACCCCTCTATGAAAGAAGGGTTCATTGAATTAGGAAATGAACAAGACATGAAAATAATTGGAGGAGATTTGGGGAGAGGAGGGGGGTAGGATATCCTCTTTAGTTGTGTTGCTTCTTCCTTGCACATATGATGAGGTTGGGGGATTGATGCTTTGGAAAGAGGATATCTCATCATTTTATAGGTGAGTAGGAGGTACTACTCCTCCCTTTTCCGTAAATTAAAAATGTGTAAGGGGTAAAAAAATACCCCCCCCCCCCATGGATTCTCCTTGTGTGAGGAAGGTACACCTATGTTTGTGGGTGTCAAGGAATCGCGTTTTTGGGCTCCACGTGAGGCGGCCAGGTGTAGAGGTGGAAGTGTCGAGCCACGGTGGAGGTGTTGCATGGCTGGGTGAGGGGGTGGTGATGTGGAGTGGGGTAGCCTCAGTAGAAGAAAAATGTGGGGTGGCGACTCCTGGTGGAGGCAGTGGTCCAGGACATGTTGGATGGGGTCTTGAAAAGGAAAGAAGGTGGTGCGGCAGTGGTGCGTGCCTCCTCCTCTAGCCTTCACAGTGGCCTAAGGAGCTTGATTGGGAGGCGACATTCGATGTAGGGTGGAACCAACAGTAGCAGAAGTGGGTGGAGATGTAGAGCAATGAAGATGAAGGCATGGGTGGATGCACGAATGCAGACATGTTGGAGATAAAGACACTAGGTGGAGGGTGAAGGTTGACGTGGGAGTGAGGCAGTGGTGTCAAGAAGAGCAGCGGAGGTAGGCTCAGCTGGTGGTCTTCCTAGTCGTGGTGTGATGAGGATGATGGAGAGTGGAAGACGTGTGCAGAGTCAAGTCTGAGGGTGGAGAGGCAGCCAACATGGCATCTGGTGGTGGTCTAGGTGGATAGAGAGTTGGAGTAGAGGTGTAGTGATGTGGCATCATCAGGCCACGGTGGTCCGCGGTGGAGCACAACGACATCGTAGTGTAGATTCTATCCCACATCGAAATAGTGGGGCAGGCTCTTAGACTTTATAAGGCTCGACATGTGATCCCCATGAACACCCACTCTAGGATGGGCTTCCAGTACACCACATACACACACACACATGTGGGTCATGACACACACAGATCATGCAGGCCCTTCAGGCTACCTCCGCCACTGTGGGTCTCGATCACCCATGGCCCATGTTTTCGTGCGCACTGTGTGGTAACTCTGCTCATGGGTTTTCACCACCCTCAGGCATGCATGGAGCTTCACTACCCATTATGTTGGGCTCATGTGGTCCCTCCTAGGCTTTATTATCCGGATTCCCCAGGTGGGGTGGCTAAATGGTGGGTCATCCTGGTGTTGAAGGTCTGTTGGGATTCACCCTAATTTTTACAAAAAACACATTAAAAGAGTTAGAAAAATATCAAGGAAGTTCAAAAAAATTTGGCATAAAATATGAAATTGTGGAATTCATTTATTTTTCCCTTCTAAAACCAATTTCATTTCCATGTCTCAAATTATCCATAAATTTATAAAATATTGATATTAAAGGGTTTGTACATTGAAAATCATCAAAAACTCCTCAGAATTTGATAAAAGAATATGCACATTGATTTTCTCTATCAAAAAGGTTTTATGTAGGAAAACTAAAGGGGAAGATATTTATAAATGATGTTGAATATCTTGCACTAAATTAGAAGAATGTGTTATAAGTTTCCAAAGGCACTACTCTAATACGGTCTTTGGGCGTTTTTTTGTGTAATGTATTAAGTATTCCAAAAAAGTAATGTAATGCCTATGTATGTCAATCATGGGTCATTATAGTTGGTATCAGTGCAAAATGTTAGTTAACCTTTGGAAACTAGGATGATAAAACCTTAGTGATAACCCTAAGTACATGTCTAAGGATAAGTCTAAGGATAAGGAAAAGCATAGAAAAATGTCTTGGAATTTTGGTAAAGGATAAAGTGAGTGGTTTCCTAGAAATACATCTATGTCTGGATACTATAAGTAGATATGGCTCTGGAATAGATGTACCTAGGGGTAACAACTCCAAAAAGGTGTGTCGGGTCTAACTCGGTGTAACCTAGTACACAAAAATAAGCTTTTCTGCAAACTTGGTTTGACACTCCCGAGGGATATACTTTAGAAATTCAAAAACTCTTCACAAACCATCATGAAGGATTTAAATATAATTTATCTATGTATGACCTAGGGTGAACCTAAGGTGTCATAAATTAAGAAAGGTTCCCTAATTTAGACATCCTATAAGTGACCTTTCATGATTATGTGGTTTCTCATTATGATGAATTTTTATTACTCTATGGTTTTGGTTTTATTCAATGGGTGGAACCCGAAGGAACCATGTCAATGGTAATTGTGATGGAAAATATAATTATTTTTCTTTTGAGAAATAGAATGATATGAGAGTTAGAATTAAAATTTTATTGATATGCTCACCCATCTTTCTCAAGTTATGAATCATATTGGAATTTCAAATGAGCAATAGAGGGAGCAACATTTTATTGAGTCCTTCATGAGGCAACATCCAACTTTTTTTTGAAGTTCTTCTAATCCATTTATTGGTGAACAATAGATCAGTTCCAATAAAAATATATTCTATGTTCTCCATTTTTCAGAGCATGAGAGAGTTATTCTTGTTATTTATCAGTTAGAAGGTGAAACAAACTAGTGGTGGACTCTAATTAAGAATATGAGGTAGCAATATGAAATTGCATCCATGGATTGGGATGTGTTCAAGAACTTATTTTTCAATAAGTAATTACCTCATATTCTTCATACCAAGATGAAGAAAGAGTTTATTGAGTTGGATCAAAGGGATGATGAATCTATTGGTACCTATGAGTCTAATTTCATGAGACTTGTGAGGTATGCTTTAGGAATTATCATCTAACCTGAAAGTAAAGTCTATATGTTCTTCAGCGGCTTAAATCCAAGTCTCAAATGGGAATTTTCCATTAGATAATTTAGTATCTATGAAGAGATTTTGTGCTATGAAACCAAGGATGAAATGGAGGCTGGATTCACATACCAATCTCATGGTTTTGACAGTAATAGGAAGATAGATATTAAAATTAAATCTAAAAACCATGAAGAGTAAAGGAGGATTTTTTATTTATTCTCAAAGTGTGGTAAGAAGCATGGAGGAAATTTTCTAAAGGGTTCTAATGAATTTTTTTATGTGCGTAAAAAAGTTTCATCGGGATTTTGAGTGTCTAAGTTATGGGAATAAGTTAGATAACAATGTGATTGGAGAGAAAGATGTACAGAATGAAACTCCTCCACTACAGTGCTACGAGTGTAAAGAGAATGGTAATTATGCTAAACTGTGCCCTGATCCAAGGTTTATTGATTATGATCGATGTCAACAACCTCTTAAGGATAAAGGAAGAGGAAAATATCATGATATCACTATTGGGGATGTGGAGTACGACAATGAAGTTGTTTCAATGATTGAGTGTTTATGTATTGGAATTCAAGAATCATGTTGTATAATTACTTTTAGGGTATTATTGAATAATGAAGAATCTATGTATTGGTCTGCTGTATTTCTTTCATATGGATTTAAGAGCATATATTGAATGGTACTAAAAACCATGAAAAGTTATTAAGGTAATGAGATGAATTTTTTGGAAAAGACATGATTAAGGGAAGGATTCCCCTTAATATGAGCGTGATGATGAGATAATGATATTTAGATAAATATATGTTGGTTATGAATAAGTAAATTGGACAATAATTATTTTCTTATAAATCATTAATGATTTGTTGAAAAGTGGTATATGCTATTATGGATGAAGTTTACAGATTTTTAGAGTTAAGAATAAGTAAACATGCATGTTTACAATAAGGATGTATGGTAAATTAGGTTATTACCATGTTTTAAGAGAATATATTATTAAGGTATTCACATGTTTGGAATGTGACCACCAATAACTACCTTATGAGATATGGAAGATAGATATTAAGATGATTTAGTTCACCCCTTTATAATGTTTTGGATTTTTTATTTCTATAAGGATGGTAAGTTTATCCATTTATAGAATGTATAAGTTAAATATTAGATGAATTTTATTAATATTGATGTATTATCTCACTATAGGTGGATTTATGCATATTTAATAACTTGTTATAACCTTTTTATTATGATAAGTATATATGGAATGACCTTACATTATATTTGCGGATCTTATGATATCTTAATGATTAAAGAATGAAAAATAACCTTCATTTCTTGGAATAATAGATGAAGTGGAAATTGATCAAAGTATAATGAAAGTATGAGATTATACTTAATCAATTAATTATTTCTTCTCATTCTTCAACTTTATGGAAATTATCTTAAAATCAAAAAATTTATCCTAGTACCTTATTTACAGATGAATCATATATTACCTTAGATCATCATAGATTTATGGATTTTAATTGTTAAATTTATCCTAATAATGTTTTCTATCACTCTCCATCAGAACTTGATAGTTCAATTTCTCTTCCATATCCATGTTTTCACATGAAACCTATGCTCTCGTAGGTGGAAATACAGTTATGAGTGACTTTGGGTAACCGTTATGTTTCTAGAATTACTTTTTAAAAAGAAGTTTTATTATTAATTTTTATGATTTGGGTTTTTATGAATGAAAAACTCAATTATTAATCATTTTATAACCTTGATTAATTTCAAGGGAGAAATTCATTTTAAGGGGGTAGAATGTAACACCCCGATATTTTTATGAGATAGATTATTTTTAATTTATTTTAAGTCTTGTGTTGTATGATACACCAAGATAATATTTCACTACACACAACAACATATTATCTTTAAGTATACACAACACTATTCTTGATTTTTGTTACACACAATTTCAAGTTCTTTTGATATAATTCATTTCACGAAAGACCGAGTTTAAGCAAACTAAATATTATTATATTACCTTATAACTTAGCTATTATAATGGAGATTATAAATACTATTAATTTAATTATGAAAATATGATTTACATAAATATATATAATTAATTATTTGGTGATAAATTAATAATAAATTAAAATAAAACCCTTTCTAAATAAAATGGAATGTTTTTCTGAGAAACTATTTAAATGAAAAAAAGTGAATTTATAAAATAGTAAAATCACTCTTTATGGATTCTATTAATGAAATATTTATATATATATATATATATATATGTAATATATTCAATATAATGTTTAAAATTCATCTCATATGTTTTCTAAACATGATATAAGAACAAATTCAATTTTTTGGATAAAAGAAGTATTTTTCAAAAAATGTAGTTTTCCACCTTTTGATGGCGCACCCATTTTAAATCTAATTTTTAACACTTTTTTGTATTATATTTGATAAAATAAAATTATTTATTTTAATTCATATTATCTAAATTTACTTTTTTTTAATTTTTGGTATTTTTCTGACAAGTTTCACGTTTTGATGTTTAATAAAAAAACTAAATTTTAATTGAATTTTTTTTTTTGATCAAAACAATTTACCATGTTAAATTATATATTTGAATGGTTTTAAATTATAAATAGATTATATTTATATCATTTAATATAATTTAGTCTATGTTTATTAATTTTAAATTTAATTTAGTTGTAAAAATATTCCAATCTTTTGCATGTTTTAACTTTTAAAATTTGTTTCCTCATTTTGATAATAGGATTAACTTTAAATTAATTACTAAAAATTAGGTGTTTTTTATTTTTAAAAATGGATTCCATATTTTTAATTAGTGGGTTCAAATTATTTAAATATCTTTATTTTATTTTGGAGCATAATGAATTGTAACTTCGTTAATTTGTTATTAACATGGTAATAAGGTAAATTAGGTAATTGAGGGTAAAAATAATATTATAATATTACCCTAACAATTTTCCTAATATCATTGGATGAGTTTTTTTCAACCTAAATAATCCTTTGGTTAAAATGGTATCCTTTTTTAGCCACTTGGATGAGAATATGACATTTAATATATTTTATTTAAAGAAAAGTAAAATATTTCTTACCTAAATTTTAATAACTATATCATTTTTAATATAAGATTATACAAAATATTAATTAGACTATAAAAACTAATTTAAAAGATAAAATGTTTTTATTTATCACATAAATTTATGTTTAATTTTTTTGAAATAAATAATTACCTTAAAGGCTTATAAATTGATGATGCAGAAATTATTTAATTGATAAAAAATCAATAAAATAATTTTTATTAAAATGATAATAACCATTAAAAGAAAAAACATGAAAAAATATTATTTATATATTATATCTCTAACATAATCATCAAAGGGTAGAGTTATTGACCATTTGGATCTATATGAAAATGATTATGAAACTTATAATATTTTATTTAAAGTGATGTTAAAGTTGTCACATTCATGTTTTAATAAATATAACATTTTTAATGTAGGATTTTCTAGAAAATATATTTGACCATAAGTATTCTAATGAAATATATAGTATTTATATTCTTCATATTATTTTATTTTTAATATTTATTCAAAAAATAAATATATTAAATAATTACACAAAACTAATGTTGTAATTATTTTATTAATGGAGATAACAAATAAATGATAATAAAAATATTAAAATTAATATAATTTGGGATAATTGATATATCCAATGAATTTTATAAATGACGTTTAAATATTAGGAATATAATAAAAAAAAATTGTTCAAAGTTAACTTGTTATCTTTTTATTTTTAATAATCAATTAATTGAATAGTGTCAAAATTGGCACTATTGATTATTTATCAAAATAATGTATTATTAAATAATTTAAAAATCATAAAAAAAAAGTATATAATAATTGTTATATGATATAAAAATTTCTAAATTATTCATTTATGTTCTAATTGACATCAAATAAGTAAATATTAAATCCTTTTAATATTGAAATATATGTTACCTTAGTTAAAAAATTAAATAGAATAACCAAGTGTTAATTAAAATGATAAGTTTTAAATTGATAGAAAACCTTGTCTAAAATTTATTTTTTGACGATATTAAAACCTTATCTAATATAATATTTGAAACTAGAAAATTTTGTAGTTTTTTTAGGTGGTTTTATTTTATTATAAATTAATATTTTTTGAGATTCCAAAAGTTCCCCTCACCTCAATTATAAAAGGGAACATCCTACCTCACTTCTTCACTTCACTCTGAGTCTTCAAGTTTATATATTCCCTATAAATTTACATTATAAACATCCCTAGTTACATTATAGAGGTTCTTTTCTTCTCAAAATACCAACTCTAGTTCCTTTAAGAGGATATCTAGTGGGAGCTCGTCGACGAAGAGGTAATCTCTTCTACCGATTCTTTCAAAATTATTTCTTCTTCTAATTCATCTACATGAGTTTTTTCCATTATAAATTAATACATACAGTATAAATTATATATTTATATTTTATTGTGATTATTTAACAACCATATTCCACCTTCTATCCTTCCTACAAAAAACGAAATCATCACGTGTGCGTACACATGGCTTACCGTCTCCACGCTGTGGTGTAATCTTTTTTTCACCACCACCTTACTTGGATTGGTATAATGATGGAAATAATAACTATATATGATTATTATAACATGATATTTATTTTTAAACAAAATATATATCATACAATTTTATACCATTTAACAATTATGGGAATGATATCGTCACTCGTGTGTACGTACGTCCTACTGTCTCCTCGATGCGATGTGATTAATTCTGCTTGATATCCATTAAATCATGGTTATATAATTGTATATAATGAATAAATATGATATATATTATATTAATATCATTTTTTTAATGATATAACTATAATATAAGAAGGGTAATTGGAAATTATTTGACAAACATGAATAAGAAAATGAAGTAGTTAATTTCAAAATAACGAGTTATAATGAAATGTTATCAACAAACGGATGATAATATGATCATATATGATATCATAAAAATTAATATGATTCTAAAATAAGTAAATGATATTATTTAAATCATTATTCAAGAGGTTTGGTTACATACAAATGGTATTGGATTTAAGCTAAGGTATAAATTTGTAATCTTATTATTATCTGAAATTGATTATACATAACTATTTAGTGGGGTATATTTATCATCCATGTCCATGTTTCCTAAATATGTATTCCAAAGTATTATTAATATTATTATAAAAACATTTAAAGTCAATTTTCCCCATTAGTGAATTTTTATTAAATGGTATGAATGGAATTTTTTTCATTTTCGATATGAGTTACTTTTTGACTTATCTGACAAAAGTACGAGAATGATGTTTTCTTTTAACTTATACAACATGAAATATTTTTTAAATTTTAATAACACCTTGTTTCCATGAAGCTTACTTTACAATATTTCAAGTTTATTTTCAAATAAATTCTTTTATTTTAAAATTTCATGGCATTTTGAGAAAAGAAAACGTTTTTGAAGAAGAAATGATATTTTCCTCAAGAATTGATTTCAAGTATTATATCGAAATTATTTTCCATCTAAGATGTAATTATTTAATATTGTTATGTTTCAAGTATAATATCCCTATTATTCCCATTATTTTATTATGTTTATCATGTAATTATATTTATGAAATCCATTTGTTTTATATGGATTATGTTATGATGGAGTGATGTTTAAGAAATCCATTTTATTATTTGGGTTATGAATGATGAATGATTTATATTTTCATGGAATTCATAAGAATGATTTCATTATGATATGGGTGGGACCTATATCTCCCTCCAATGCATTTGGTAAATATTTATATCACATGAGATAGATATAAAGGACCTTGTCTACCAAGATGGTTATGGGAGTGAACCATGACTAACAAGAGGGTTATAGGAGTGAACCATGACTACCAAGATGTTATGGTAAGTGAACCCATGCTACTAAGATGGCCTTGGTAGTGGTTCCTTTACTACAATGGAAATCATTTTATATACTTATCTGTCTACCATAAATTCGATGTCTTATTCTTATTATGTGATTTCATGAATTATGTTATTTATTTCCTTATAATTCATGCATTATAAATTAGCAATATTTATGCCATGACTCATGAATATGATCTTTTGATATGGAGGGTATGATATTCAAATGTTATGCTAATGTTTTCATATCTTTATATTCTTATTATGCTTATATATCTTCCATGTTTACCCTTATTGATCATATTATCTCATCATTTCTTATGTTTTATTTTCCATAGGATATAAATAGAGGTTTTAGGTAGGAAAAATAAAGGGGAAGATATTTATAAGATATGTTGAAGATCTTTCACCAAATTAGAAGAATGTTTTCAAAATTTACAAAGGCACTAGACTAATACGAACTTTGGAAGTTTTTTTGTGTAATGTACTAAGTATTCGTAAAATTTAATTTAATGTCCATGTATTTCAATATTTGGTCATTTTAGTAGGAATACTCCACACCTCAATCTGAAGTATGGTGTTACCGGTATGACTACAAGTGCGTCTTTCTATTTAAAATTGAAACCGATTTTTGAAAAATGAACAAGTGTCATACTTAAATCCAATAAAATGCATTCATATTGTTTTGATACTTTATTAAAATGGTCCATGAGTCATTTAGGATGTGTAGGAATCAGCTGCATCTCAATATGATGTATGGTGTGATTGGTATGACTCCAAGTGAATATTTTTATTTAAAATTGACATAAATTTTAGTAAAAGGAACAACTGACATTAAAAAAACAAGAAAATGAATTTGGATTGCTTTGATAATTTTGGGAAACAATATATCAGTCATTTGGGATGTATATGAATCAACTGCAGCTCAATCTGAGGCATAGTGTGACCGGTATGACTCCAAGTGCGTATTTTTTATTTAAAATTTACATCAATTTTAGTAAAAAGGAAAATGGGACTAATCAAAACCAAGAAAACACATTCATATTGTTTTTATAATTTATAAAAATGATCCATGATTCATTTGAGATGTTTAGTAATAATATTCACCTCAATATGATGTGCGGTGTCACCGGTATCACAACAAGTGCGTCTTTTTATTTAAAATTAACATTAATTTTAGAGAAATAAAGAAGTTTCATATTGAAAAAAAGAAACACATTCAGATTGTTTTTATAATTTAGAAAAATGATCCATGAGTTATTTGAGATGTTTATGAATCATCCTCACCTCAATCTAAGGCATATTGTGACCAGTATGACTCCAAGTGTGTCTTTTTATTTAAAATTGACTTCATTTTTAGTGAAATGGAACAAGTGACATATTAAAAATAAAAAAAACACATTTTTATTGTTTTTACACTTTAGTAAAACTATCCATGAGTTATTTTGGATTTGTAGGAATCATTTTCCCCTCAATTTGATACATGGTGTGACCAGTATGACTCTAAGTGCATCTTTTTTATTTAAAATTTACATCAATTTTAGTAAAAATGACAACTGACCTACTCAAAACTATGAAAATTCATTAAAATTGTTTTCATACTTTATTAAAATGAACCATGAGTCATTTGAGACATGTAGGAATCATCTACACCTCAATACGATGTACAGTGTAACCGATATGACTACAAGTGTGTCTTTTTATTTAAATTTGACATCAATTTTAGAAAAAGGAAAAAGTGTCATACTAAAAACTAATAAAATGTATATGTATTGTTTTGATACATTAGTAAAATAGTCCATGAGTTATTTAGGATGTGTAATAAGTATTCACACCTCAATATGAGTCACAGTGTGACTAGTATTACTCTAAGTGCATCTTTTTATTTAAAATCGGCATCATTTTTAGTAAAAAGAAAAAAGTAACATACTTAAAACCAATAAAATGAATTCAGATTGTTTTTATACTTTATGGAAAATATCCATGAGTTATTTGGGATGTGTTGGAATCACCCTCACCTCAATACGATTCACGGTGTGACTATTATGAATCAATGTTCTAGTTATTATTTTAAAATTGACATTTTAGTTCAAAACATGTGTCACTCACTAAAAACCAAGAAAATTCACTCTGATTGTCTTAATAATTTTGGAAATAAATTCATAAGTCATTTGTGACATGTAGAAAGAAGTATCATATCAAACCAATACATGATGTGACCCATATGAATCAAAGTGAGTGTTTCCAATTTGAAATGACATTTTAGTAGAAAACACAAGTGACATACTAAAAAAAGAGAAAACATATTCAAATTGTTTTGATACTTTAGTAAAATGATAATTAAGTAATTTTTTATGTATAATAATCATCCAAACCTTAATCCCACACACATTGTGACCAGTATAACCCCAAATGTGTCTTTATTTAAAATTTACATTACATTCATTAAAAAGAACAAGTGATATACTCAAAACTAAGAAAACACATTCATATTATTTTGATACTTTAGTAAAACTATCCATACCTTATTTATGACCTATTAGAATCAACCACACCACAATACAATCCATGGTGTGACCGGTATAACTCAAATTGTTTCTTTTTATTTAAAGTTTTCATTTTTTTAATGTATTCATTCATATTAATGTTTAATTTTTTTTCTTTATAATATTACTAACATAAGATTTTTTTCTTATATAGGTGGATTATTTTTCTCTATTTGATTTGATTTTTTCAGAAATAAATACCATGGGTGGACCTTTTAGAGAGGGGATCATGGGTGCCAATGAAAAACATTAATGCTTTAAATTGTTTGTGGATTTTAATTGTAAATTTAATTATAAAAAACATTGTTTGAATGTATATAGTAGTGTTTTTCCTTCTTTTTTTTATTCGTTATGTAAAATTTATTTCAATTAAATTAAATATTTTGTTTACAAGTTATGGTAGTGTGATGTTATAAAAACATGATATTGTAACAGATGTGTCCTTTATCAGTGACAATATTAACAATGCTTTTTTAGCATTGTTAAAATCCTTTTTGCGTGCTGTTAAATGGAATATTTGTAGTAGTGGTTGAGGAGGGGTGAGGGGGTGGGGCAACATGGGGTTTAGGGAGGAAGGGGAAGGGGGAGGGATGTGGGAAATGGGGTGTTGGGGATGAGGGAGGTGGGGGCGAAGTGGGAAGGGGGGAAGGGGCGGGGCGACATGGAGGATAGCTGCAGGTGGTGGGAGGTGAGGCATGCACATGCCTCCTCATCATAGAGAGATCCCATTTAAATAAGAACCCTGCAATTAAGAACACATTTTGAAAATAAATAAAAAAATGGAAAATTGTTAATGGGAGATAAAAATAGTTTTCATAAAAATGAAATGGAAATTTAAGAGAAGTTAAAGACATTGATATTAATAAATTTTGAATTAAAATAATAGTAATAATAATAATAAAATATGGAAGTAAATAATAACACTAATAAATAAGATGATGATAATTAAATATATAAATACAATTGTTAGAAAATATTAGAAACATATATATATATATTCATAATTAGATATATTAATAATAATATATATAATATAATAAAATTATAATCTATACTAAATATAATAATAATACTATTAATATAATTAAAAAATAAAATAATAATAATAATAATAATATTTTAAATAATATACAATGTTAAATAATATATTATACTAAAATAACAAATTAAAATAATTACTAATAAAAATTTAATAAACTAATATTAATTAAACTACAAAAAAATTAAAAAAAATTGATATTAAATTTTAGTAATATATAAAATTAATGTAAACTAATAAAAAATAAAAAACTAATAAATCTAAATAGATGGAATTAAATATATATAATTAAATAAACTAGGGTTACATGTTACATTAAATTAATAGTTATACACATTATATAAATAATAATATAATAAAAAATTAAAATAAATGAATAAAATAACAAATTATTAAAATTAGTATATAAATTAACTAAAAATAATCAAAATGTCCAGAATACTACAAAACTATAAAAACAATCTAAAAATACTAAAAGTACTTAGAAAAATAATAATAACTAAATTAGAAAATTATAAAAATACTAGTGAAATCTATATGCATCTCCTACTCCTAAAATCAGTCTTGGGTATATCATATGGTCTCACCCTCAATTGGTAGTAACCTAACTTTAATTAAATATTTGAGAAGATCCTGGAACCTCTCAGTTGATCAAAGAGATCATCTATTCATGTAAGGGGATACAGATTATTAACCATCACCTAGTTTATTCTCCAATATTCCAAACAAAAGTATAAAGTATAGCAACCCAAGACTTTTACATGCATTATTCCATGATTTGTAACATAAAAATCCAAAAAATACAACCCAAAGAACCTGAGGTCTGGTGTCTTTGGATAACTAGTTTCATAATAAATCAAAGTAAGACTAAAATAAAACTTCTTTATTTTATTCTCCATAATGTTCTCCTAAATCATTTTTATCTCTTAAAACTACATAGGATAACCTGGGGAATACATAGATAAAATGGGGTGATCTAAAAATCTCATTAAGGGAATAAACATGATAATGAAGCATAACATGTGAGTCAAGGGTATAACATGATATCATAAAAGAGAAGTCTCAAGAGTAATAACATGGAAGGAAAAAATAAATAACATTGTATCATAAGATCATGGAAACATAGGGATTTTGGTAGTAACATATAACATGACATAAACATGAGACAAGGCTAACTACCTATATAGTATCACATGGTGTAAAAAGTATGGTAATGGATTAGGTGTACTCCCTAGTCCCATACATGACATATCATGAGACTAAAGATTTACCCAATTCATTGGAGCACTATCTAGCCACACCCATCATAACATTTTCTTGATTATGTGTTCTATAAAATAAAATAAATCATAATTTGTAAACATAAGAATTACACATATAAATAAATGGGCTACATAATATTTTATCATATCATAATCAATGGAAATTTTTTAATGAAGGTATTAGAGATATTAACATAAGGCATGTATTACCAGATAAAATTAATGGATAATAGTATAGGTATATATTTTAGATATATATATATATATAATTTAGAATCAATCTATAACATAAAAGTTTGTCTTCATTGATTAAAATGTCTTTAAAAGATTACGTGGAATATTTCTTGATTAAAATACCCTTTTCACTTTCAAATCACTTCTTAAAATTCTAAAAATTTCCAAAATATTATAGAAAAAATATCCTTTAAATAAAACCATGGAAACTTACAATGTAATTTTCAAATAATTGAGTGGTCATGATGGCTGGTAATTTTGTACATGACATATAAGTTAAAAAAAACTTTCCTTTTACACTGTTATAAGAAGGTTAAAAAGTTAATCATTTAAAAAATGATAAGAAGGTCCCTTTTAACCAATTTTTTAAAAATTAAAACATTAATAAATCATTTTTATAATATTAAAACTATCTTGAAAATATTTCTATAAAACATGGATATATAAGAAAAATGATTTTCGACCGAAGAGATAAGTAATTTCAACTTTTATTAAAAAAAATTCTCAATAATTTTAAGAACCAAAGAGAGGAATATGGTAATATTACTTTAAAATTTAATTAATAACAATAGGAGAATAAAATATATTTATTTTAATATATAAATATCAAAAATTCATCCAAAGGATACTGAAATGTAAACAATCTTGAAAAATGATGAGATTGTGAAATAAACCCTTACCACTGTTAAATTTTGAATCATAACCCCCATGAAAGAAGTAACTTCAAATGAAACTTTAAATAACATGAAGATAAATATATTAATGATATAAAATTAAAATTGGTATTATATACACTATAAAAAATAAATATGTATTGGATGTGTCATTTGTCTTAGGGAAGTAAAAGTGAGACTAGAAATCCCTTACCTCAAGTACAGACTTATCATGTATGTCCTTTATCTCTTGTATACTAAACTTATATAAATTATTTTTTTCTTAAGAACCTTTAACAGTTTTAATACCTTATACTTAAACTATTTACTTCTTTTAGTTAGTGACATATTTAATTATTTATTCAGTTATATCCACGTCAAGTGTTTTGAGGATACTCAGTTCATAATTTCAAAATGGCATCAGTGTGTTGATTGTGGTCAAATGGGTCATTATTCCATAATATATTGAATAATAATCATGAAATAATTATTATTATTTACATAAATTATAATTTTAAAACCAAAAAATGAAATATGGTTATGAAAAATGGACTATGTTAAAATTTAGGAGACAATAGGTCGTACGTACGCATGAGTAATGTTTCAATTTTTCAACAATCATGATGTATATATGGTAAGTGTTATTTTATATTTTCATAATCATAATTATATCATAAATATCATATTATTTATTTAAATAAACATATATATACCATCCATGTTATGCGGTAACAAAAAATAATTACATCGCATCAAGAGGAAGTTGTTTGTCGTACACACGAACGATGTTATCATTTTTTAATGAATGGTAAGGTAAGAAGGTATATAATATGTTAACTTCCCATAATTATTAATATGTCATAGATAAAATATATAAACATTAAATTTTTCATCATTAACATTTATGATTGGTGATTATGGAAAATTAATTACATTGGTTTGCGAGGTGGTAGTCCGACAAACACATGAATGATGGTTTTGTTTCCTATTTGATTGAAGAGGAGATGGATAAATATTATGGAATAAATATATTAAAATATTATTATATAGTATATAATTTTTTATTCTATTTTAATTATTAATACATAATTAAATTTTGAAAAAGAATAAGTAAAAACTAAAGAGCTCGGTGAAGACCATTAACTTCTCTTAAAAAACCTCCTTTGGATCTATAATTAAGAACCATATTATTAGTGTTTTGGAAAGAATAGAAGATATATAATGTGGATAATGATGTTTTATATTTATTTTGGTATTATTTTTTCAATTAAAATGATTTGATATGTGTTAATAAGTTAGGGGAGGGGTTCCATTTTATAATCGAGGAGTGACATTTTTGTAAACACCCAAAACTATTTAATAATGAGAAGTAACTCTCAGGACAAGTACCTCAAAATTGATAAATAATGGATTTAAGGGGTGATATGGTTTATAAAAACCTAAAAATTTCAAAAATAAACATTTTTCAAACATTTTATTCCATTTAACTCTAAGGTTACTCTCTTTTACCATTTTAGTTTTTCACCCAAGTAACTAGTTTTTTTCAATTTTTATTATTCATTATGAATAAAATTAAGCTAACCATATTACCTGAAATTAATTATTTGACTCAAAATTTATAATCCATTTTATCAACTTAAAATCACTAATTTTTCATAATTCAATTTAAAATTAAACCAAAAAATATGTCAAAAAACAGTTTTTTAGGAAATTCATTTTTTCAAGCGATAGGTGATCTTATATTAATTTTATGAATAAAAATCATAATTATATGAACTTAAATTAATATAAATATATTTATAATAAATTATTTTCATTTAAATATTTCCATACTATGGGTTATTTTAATTAATTAAAATAGATAAACTTTATGCATTTAAAAATAGTGTGCATAAAATCGTGTTTTTATGCATAAAAACAAACTTATACCAAAATCATAAAAAATTATGATTAAAAAATTAATTGTATTATTATAAATATAATTTTTAATATTTCACTTTAATATCAAATACAAAATATAATTTAATATTTAAATTACTTTATTTATTCAAAATAAATGACAGTATTTGAAAAATCGGTAATTTTAACTATTCACTAAAAGAACATTTCAGAAATATCCCAAAATTTCACCATAAGTTAATTTTTATATGATTATTTTTAATGGACCAAACCTCCCTGGTCCATTACATTGTCAAAATCTAGTGTTAGGTGTGTTCTGGGAGGCAATGGTGGCTCATTTTAGGAGTTTTTCAAATTTCCAGTGTTTCCATCAGTGAGTCAGGCATTGGTGAGATGAATCGGTAGATTGATGTTGGTAGGTTGGAGTTAGTAGCTTAGAATTGGTGACATAGGTTGTCTATGACTTAGTGCATTGGTAGGTCGAGGCGTTAGTAAATCAAGGAGTCGATAGGTCGAGCATTGGTGAGTAGCATCAGTGAGTGGCGTCAGTGAGTGGTGTCAGTGAGTGGAATCGGTGAGGGGAATTAGTGAGTGGAATTGGTGAATCATGTCATTGAGTCATGTAGGTGACTCGAATAAGTGATTTGGGAGTTAATGACTCACTTTCAGTGACTCGTGTTGGTGACTCACTCATTAGTGAGTCATTTCCAGCTTTTTCTGGTTTTTCCAGTTTCTCCCAACTTACATTTTATTTGATGTAAATCAAGTTTAAAGCTTTGTTTGAGCAATTATAAAGCTATTTAAAAGTATATTAATCATATATTTAATATAATAACCCTCCAAGGGATTTTAAATAGTCCAATTGTGTGGTCTTGACCACAATATGACTTTAATAGCCCTTGGAACCTTTTCCTTCCATTGATATAGGATTTGGATTTTCTAAAGTTGAGTATATCTATTCCTTTGAACCATTCTATAATCTATTGGTGCACCCATAACTTTTATTTCCCAAGGAGTCATGCACCAGTTCTATAGTTTGTTCAGTTTTCCCCTAGAGTTTCTCCTTCTACTTGCGTGACCCCTTATTTTTAGTTTAAAGAGGAATTGTTGGTCATCTATTGTTCCAAGTAGGTATCCCCTCATCTCTCTTTTATTTAAGTGCCATGCAGGGTGGGTGTACTATTGTATTCTTGTGAAAATATCTGAATCAAAATATAGAAAAGTGATAAATGAGGGTCTAGGAAGATGATGAAAATTGTTGCGTTTTTTTTATCTGTTATCTTTGATCCATGTTGTTAATTGTGTTGGGTATAGTCCTTCTAAAAATCATGGTCATTTGTGGTCTCTGTTTGCACATATGACCCATGAGTGCTTTTTGTTAACCTTTTTTTGAATGGCTATGAACATGAAAAACTTGATTAATCATGTATAACTGGTTAATTAAATTAATTCCTCAGGACCAAACTTATTCTGGGATAACCCATGTTTTATCAAGTGAATTTAAATCACTAGGGTTCCTAAATATGAATAAAATTTTCCTTGTTGATGTGGTTGTGTGCTATGTGTGGTTATGTTCAGCCTTGTGTCTGTGTTGTCTATATGGTGTTGTGTATGGGAGTGTGGTTGTGTGTATGGGGTGGTGTAGGTGGTGAAATGTAATCTCAGGTTGAGAGATTGATTGATTTTGTAATGGATGAACTTGTTATGCAGTGGGACCACATATGGGAAGTTGTTAGGCAATAGGGATGTAGGATCAGGTTGTGTCATGTAAATATTCATGGGTGTGCTAGGTGTGGTGTTGTTGTGTTGTGGGGCTACCGAGTGTGGTATTAATGAGGTGTGTTGGGGATTTTTGTTGTTGAGAGTAAGGACATAGTGGCTTTTCCTTCAAGAATGATGGTGGTATTGGTTCAACAAGTATTCAATATAGGAGAGTGTGTGGTGGGACTGCAAGATGGGTGAGATTTTTTTTGTTGAATGTGGTGCTTTTTGTGCGGTGGGGGTACTGAAGATGGTTTAGGAGGGATGATTTTGAATAGGGATGGTGTTACCTTGCATGGTAATTTTTCTCAGAGTTTCCAAAGATTGTTATTTTTATTAATGGGTGTTAGAATTTATTATTTTACCTTTTCCCTTATTTCTTTGTTTAACTTTGGCAGCGGTTGGTAAGGTTGCTTCACCTTATAAAATTTTCAGTGTTCGGTAGTTTCCCTGGTAAGGATGGAATAAATAAATGAATGAATTGATACTGTAGAATGACAAATAGTTAAATGAATTTTATGCGGGTGTGTTTTGAGTTGTGGATTGTAGTAAAGTGGTTTTCATTTATCGATATATAGAAGTGACTATCGTTCATGGTGGTACGTGCATGTTGGGTTCGAAGCAAGGGCAGTTTTGGTGTGGGTTGGTTGTTGTTTTGAAAACCCATGGTTCGGGCTGAGTTTTTGGTACCTATATATATACATGTAGTTCCTTGAGATTTCTATACACACCCCACCCGTGTTGAGAATTATGTGTCGAAAACACCCATTTTTATGGGGGATGCTTTACTTTCCCAACATATCGATAGGAGGATGGATGGATAGTTATTGTCTCTTTTCTTCTCCCTCTTCTAGGCATTGATAGCCCAAGAGTCTTCAAGATGGTTGTAGTGCGGTCGTGAGGCCCAGGTGTCTACAGGATGAGATACATTGTACTTTCCCAAGATTATTTGGGATGAGGTTGTGGTTTTGTGGCCTAGGTTTTTGTGGGAGATATGTGATGTGGAATGTGGCCTAGGTTTCTATGGGCAGGTTATGATATTGGGTCTTTTGGAAGAGTGTCGTAGCATTAGAACGTTCATCGTTAGGGATGAGCGGTTAACTAGTGGGAAGTGGTGTGGGGAAACCAAATATCGATGTGCTTACTATTTACCTTACTTGAATTTTGTTATTTGGTGAATGTGACTTGGTGAGGTTGGGGTGGATTTTATACCATTTTAGGTGCTTTTGAGTTTCTTCTATTTTCTCACAGGGGCATTAGTATTCTTCTCTCACTTGTGAACTGATGACTTTGGATTTTCTTACTGAGTATACATGTATTCTCATCCTACGTACATAAAACTATTTTCAGGTTTCTAGGGAGATTACATGGACTGTGATGGACCTTCCTATCTCCGACATCAGAATAGTTTTTGTGTTGATGCTTATCTTTTTTATTTTTTTACTTTGGAGTTTTCTTTGTATTTATAGAATTTTTACTTCAAACATGCATGTGGGATGGACTTTTGGTTTATTTATATATATATATACATTGGAGTTGTTTGAGGTTGATACATCTTATCTCCCGATCTTGGTTACTATAAAAAGGGCAATGCATCCCATCTTGTGTGAATGGTTACCTACCCTTGGTGCTAGTTTCCACCCCAGGGCCTATTGGAGGTGGGACTCGGGGGTTATTATCTCTCCTTTTTCTTGAAGAAGGCAGGTTGTGACAGAATGGTATCAGAGATGATGGTTGAGAGATAGTATGGATTTTGGAGTTAGGCATAGTGAAGATTGTATGGAATTATAGGGAAGTATTGTTAGGCGATCTTGGTATGTAACATAGTCCAGGGAAGACTGACTAGAACACATGATTTTAGGCCCCCCCTAAGATATGATGCAAGGACTATTATCTTACTGAATGACTAAGTGAGTCCACACCGATTGTGGGGTAGAGACATTAGGAAAGGTACATGCATCAAGATGACTTTTTTTCTTGTTTTTTATGGGAGTTATGGAGAAATTAAAATAAATAATGGGTTAAAATGGATCCAAAATAAATTACATACTACTTGGTATTAGGAATTCCTTGTTTCCATTTCAGCTATGGCACCTAGTCATCATCCACGAGTGGATCAGGAAGTGGAGGCTCAGTAGGCTAATCTAGATGATCGGTAGATGGTTGATCTATAGGAGGAGGACAATCAGTTCCATAATAACCCTTGTTCTTTCTAGAGGAATACTCTAGGAAAGTACTAATTAATCATTTTAGATATAGAGACGAAGAGTTGTATTGAGGATCTTGTGATCACTTTTATCTTTATCTAGACTCTGAAAGAGTATTGGGTTACCCTATTAGTGATCCAGATGAGGGTAGTAGAATAATAGTTGTGGATGTTTTACCTTGGGGAGATAAAGGAAGCTAATGTTCTATGGGTCAACTTTGATAATGAGTTCCGAGATAAATTCCTTTCTTTGATGATGAAGGTTGAGAAAAGGCAAGATCTACTCTCCCTCCAATAGGATATTATGTTGGTGAGGGATATGGGGATCAATTTTAAGGATCTCCTTCACTTTTTCCCAGACCTCTTTTGAGATGAGGAGTCCCAAGTGAGATGTTTGGAGGAGGCACTTCATCCTTCCCTCTAGTATGAGGTTACTCCCTTCACCCTATCGACATACATAGAGGTTTGGAAGAAGGTTGGGGTAGTGGAAATGAGAAACTCATGAGGATGTTTACTATGAGAGGGCATCCATCTGAGTTCTTCAAAGGTAAAGGCTTCTAGTAGCATGTCTCAAGCACTAGGGCCTTCGAGGATTCATCCAAAGGGGAGTTGACCCCAGCAGTTTCAGTTCCAGACTATTGGTCCTTATACTTGTCATATAAGATTGGGGATGAGGTGTTTCTCTTATGGAGTCCATAGGAACCTTCATAGTCAGTTCCGACTTTGATCTTATTATGGAAAAGGTGTGAAGGTTTAGTGACCACCTCAGCAGCAGTTGTCATCTAGGTTGTTTCAGATGTATGGACAGTAGGATCCTGCTCCACCTAGGGGAGACAGAGCAGGAAGAGACCAACCTCAGGGCGTTCCATGGGGACCTCAACCCAGGCATGGTTGGGGAGGCAGCTAACAATAGAGGGGTAGAGGGGCTAGTCATGGTCAGTTTCACATCATAGAGGTAACAGTTCTAGTAGGGTCGGAGATCATTCAAGGTACGATCAGTTTATTCAGTACTCTAGTTTGTGTCTTGTTTGATTTAATAGATTTTCACTCCTTTGTTGTACCCAGTCTATCCCATGCCCTGGGACTGGAAATAGAGTTAATTTCCATTCCCTTAGTGTTATTAAAACCAATCAGAGGTCAGAACATCTTGATTGATGTTTTCCAAGGATGTAGACTAATTTTGGGGCCTCATCAATCTAGTGGGGATCTCTTTATGCTATAGATGCAGCCATACAATGTTATCTTGGTCATCAACAGGATGTACTCTTTGCATTCTATTATCAACTTCTTCTAGAGAGGAGTCGTGTTTTTAGACAAGGATGTCCAATGTGTGATTTTTTTTGGTGAGAGGAGTTTTTTGATGGGCAGTAAGCGTATGGAGCCCTTTGCTTCCTTGTTGGTTGAGATTCCAGTGGAATTGGTGGATGCTGAGATGGTGGAGGTTTTGATAGTTTTTAGGTAATTCTTGGATGTTTTCCATGAGTATGTTGTGACTCTACCCCCTTGATGTGACATTGAGTTTGGGATATACTTATAACTCAGTGCTAGTCCAATTTCGATTGATACTTATCATATGCAGCCCTATGAGTGCAGGAGTTGTGGATCCATACTACAGATCTGATGAAGAAGGTCTTTATATGGCCTAGTGTTTCATAGTTGGGTTCTCCAGTCTTGTTTTTGAATAAGGAAGATAGTTATTTCAGGCTATGTATAGACTACTGAATGTTAAATCAGGTAACAGTCAAGAACTATTACCCTATCCTGAGGATAGATGATCTTTTAGACCACCTGAGGGGAGAAAGTTGGTTTTTTAAGACCTATTTTTGGTTTGGGTATCACCATTTGAGAGTGAAGGAGGGTGACTACCCGAATACTACTTTCAGGTGCAGGTATGGGTACTTCGAGTTCTTGGTTATTCCATTCGGTGTTACGAATGCACAAGTCATGTTCATGGGGCTTATGAACTCCTTCTTTTATGACTTCCTAGACCAGTTGGTCGTTGTATTCATCAATGAAATCCCGATCCACTCAAAGTCATAGGAGGATCATACTGAGCATCTCAGGACCATCTTTGAAGTTCTCTAATTCCACCATCTCTACAAAAAGTTATCCAAGTGCAAGCTTTGGATATGGGAGATCTGCTTCCTTGGATATGTGGTGTCTCATTAGGGTGTAGCAGTGGACCTATAAAAGTTCGAGGTAGATTCTTCTTGGTAACCACCCAAGAATGTGGCATAAGTTCACTATTTTATCAGTCTGGAAGGATTTTACTAGATATTTATACCCAATTTATCTCAAGTAGCAACTTCGTTGATGTATATTACCAGAAAAGGCCAAGATTTTTTGTGGATAGAGTAGTTCCTAGTAGTGTTCAGCTATTTGAAGGGGAAGTTTGTTTGTGATCTAATGGTCGGGTTTTTAGAGGAAGGGGTGATGTTTGAGGTGTTTTGCGATGCTTATCATCTAGGATTGGGTTGTGTGTCGATACAGCAATGGGGAGTGATCTCTTATGGGTCTAGTCAGTTTCATCCCCACAAATATAACAATTCCATCCGTTATTAGTAGCTAGAAACGATCATGTTTTCACTAAAGTTGTGGTGGCATTACCTCATTGGTGAGGGCTTTGTGGTCTTCACGAATCACTAGAGCTTGAGGTGCATATTTTCCCAATGAGATCTAAACTTATGGTAGTATGGGTGGATTCAGTTTCTCTATGATTACAATTTTGAGATCTCCTACACATCAGGAAAGGGGAATGTTGTGTCCAATTCTATGAGAAGGAATACATAGAAGGAGTTGGTTTTGGAATCTGTGGATGCTTGGAGAGAAATGTAGGAGTTGGTTGCCTTGAACTTAGAAGCAGGAATGGATGGTGGTAGAGGATTTATGTTTCAAATGATGGTGAATTCATATCTGAGGCAGCATTTGGATGAGTCTCAGTGGGGAGACTCGGAGGTAGAGGTAATGTGTGATCGATTTGACTATGTTGATGAACCTAAGGGATGGTTGAATGATGGTCATAATCGGATGTTATTTCAGGGGAAGTTTTTTGTTCCTATGGTGATGTGTGAGGGATTTCTATGTGAGTTTAATAGCTCAAACCCAGTGGTACACCTGAGAGTTTTGAAGATATGACATGGTTTGAGGGTACAGTTCTGGTGGCCTGGGATGAATCGGACAGTAGTAGAGTTTGTGGAAAAGTTCTTGGTGTGCCAGCAAGTGAAGGTTAAGCACCATGTTTCCAATGGTTTTTTTCATCCCTTATATTTCCCTAATTGAAATTGGGATGGAATATAAATGGATTTCATCATAGGATTACCCATGGATCTGGGAGGATGCAATGCAATCTGGGTAGTGGTGTATCAGTTGATGGAATCGGATCACTTCTTAGCGATCAAGGAGTAGAGAAGAGTAGATTACATAGTGTAAATGTATGTGGATGAGGTGGTGTGGCTACATGGGGTTATAAGATCCATCATCTCATATTAGGATATGCATTTTACCTCATTATTCTAGAGGGGATTACATCATGCTTTTTGGCACTCAATTACGCCTCAGCACTGCTTCCCACCCTCATAAAGATAGACACACAGAGAGGATGATCTAGAGATTGGAGGACATGTTGTGAGCATGAATATTATACATTGGTGGGTATTGGGTGTGACATTTTACCTTGGTATAGTTTTCTTACAATAATATATATCACTCTTCCATTGGCATGGATCCTTTTGAAGATTTATACAAAAGTTCATGTCGTTCACCCTTGTGATGGAAAGAAGTTAGGGAGGTAGCTATTATTGGTCCAAACATGGTGAAAAGTACAACAGAGATGGTTCACGTTGTCTATGAGAGGATGAAGGCAGCACTAAATCAGCAGAAGTCGTATTTCAATCATAGGAGAAGGTCCTTGGAGTTCGAGGTTGGGGGCCACACATTCTTGAAGGTTTCCCCTCGACATGGGAAGAGGATGTTCGATAGAGGGGGTAAACTTTCTCTTATGTTCATCAAACCTTTCGAGGTATTAAGGAAATTTGGAGAGGTGTCATACCAATTGGAATTTCCCCCACAGTTGAGAAGGATCCCCAACGTCTTTCATGTATCCCAGCTTCATTGGTTTCTTCACGATGAATCCCATGTCATTGACTGGGGAGCATTGGATATCGAGGACAACAAAATATTCTTGAAGTGGCCAGTAGAGATCCAGGATCATCGGGATACGGTGATGCATGGAAGTAACATTCCTTTAGTTCATGGGTTGTGGAGTCATGGTGGCATGTAGGAGAGTACTTTGGAGTGATAGATGCAAATGCATGGCCAATACATGGAGTTGTTTTGAGTTTTTATTGTGTGTTTGGATTTGTGATATAGTTCTTGAACCTTGTTTTTTATAAGATGGGTTGCTTCCTTGTTACTTAGTGTGTTATGAAGTCCTAAAATTTGAAAATGGGGGACCCGATTCCTAATCGAGATGTATTAATTGAGATGTTATTAAACCCATGAAGGAAAGCTAATGTTGCCCAGAGCAGATAGTATCTTTACATGGTGGAAGAAATTACCTAATTCATGTGTATGGATAGTTGGTTCTTGTGTGTAATATCTTGTGTATGTTTTGGTTAGAATATGTGGGAGGATGTTTTCTTGGATTTTGAGGCTTCACTCTATCTTTCGAACAACACAAAGTTTTTTATCCTTGAGATGTATCTTACAGGGTGGTTGTCCAGACCCCACTTTCTTCTGGGTTTGGTTTTGAATTATTGAGGGAAATAATAGTTTGAGAGGTATATGATGTAATTTTTTGGAACTCCTTAGTCTATTACTTTGTCAAAATCTAGTTTTTGGGGTTTTCTAGGAGGAAATGGTGGCTCATTTCAAGAGTTAGTTACATTTCTAGTTTTTCCATTAGTGAGTCAGGTGTCGGTGAGTCACGTCGATAGCTCAATATCAATAGGCTGGCATTGATAGGTTAGTTTCGGTGAATTAGGGAATTGGTGACTTAGGGTGTTGGTAGGTCGAGGTTTTGATAGGTCTAGGAGTCGGTAGGATGGGAATCGGTGAGTGGCATCAGCGAGTGGCGTCGCTGAGTGGCGTTGCTGAGTGGTGTCAGTGAGTGGTGTTAGTGACTTATGTCAGTGAGTCTCATCGGTGAGTGGTTTTGGTGAGTTGTGTTGGTGAGTTGAATTAATGACTCGCATCAGTGAGTCAGGAATTAATGAATCACTATTGGTGACTCGTTTCAGTGACTCACCCTTTGGTGAGTCATTTCCAGCTTTTTCCAGTTTTTTCAGTTTCACCCCACTTACATTTTATTTGACGTAAATCAAGTTTAAATCTATGTTTGATCATTTCTAAAGACATTTTAAAGGACAGTAATCATATATTTAATATTCTAACCCTCCGGGGGTTTTGAAAGAGTCAAATTGTGTGGTCTCGACCATGATCTGACTTTAATGGCCATTGGAACCATTTCCTTCTGTTGATATATGATCTGGCCTTTCTAAAGCAAAGGTCCTCTCTTCCTTTGAACCCTTTCATTTTCTCTTGGTGCGCCCAAAACTTTTATTCCCCAAGGAGTTGTGCACCAGTGATATAGATTGTTCGGTTTACCCCTGGAGTTTCTATTGTTTCTTGTGCGACCCCCTGTTTTTTACTCAATAATGAATTGTTGATCTCATTTCATTCCAATTAAAGATCCCCTCATCTCTCTTTTATTTGTTTATCATGTGGGGTGGTTTTATTGATGTCTTCTTGTGAAATCATATGAATCCAAATTTAACGAAGTAATAAATGAGGGGCTTGGAAGATGATTAAATTTTTTGCGTTGTTTTTATCTATAATTTTTTATCCATGTTGTGAATTGTGTTTGGCGTAGGTTTTATAAAAATCTTGTTCATTGGTGGTCTATGTTTGTGCACCAGACCCATGAATTCTTGTTGTTAATATTTTTCTAAATAGTTGTGAACATGAAAAAATTGATTAATCGTATATATTTAGTTAATTAAATGCATTACCCAAGACCAAACTTTTTCTATGATAACCCCTATATATAAATTGAAATTAAAGCACAGGAGTTGCTAAATCTGTATAAACTTTGCCTTGTTGGTTTGGTTGTGTGTTTTGTGTGGTTTTGTTTGGCCTTGTGTATGTACTGTCTGTGTGGTGTTGTGGCTGGGAGTGTGGTTGTGTGTGTGGGGTGGTACAGGTGGTGCAATGGAATCTTAGGTTGAGAGATTTATTGATTGTGGAATGGATGAACATGTTATGTGGGACTACATCTGGGCATTTTTTTGGTATCAGGCCTATAGGATCGTGTTGTGTTGTGTTTATGCTCATGGGAGTGTTGGGTGTGGTGTTGTTGTATAGCAGGGAAACCGAGGGTGTTAATAATGAGGTGTGTCAGGGAATTTTCTTGTTGATAGTAATAACAGAGAAACTTTACCATGAAGAATGATAGTGTTAGTGTTTGAACATGTATTCAAGAAAGGGGATTGTTCAGTGGGACTTCAAGTTAGGTGAGTTTTTTTTATGAAGTTGTTGTTTTTCATGCATTAGGGTTGTCGGGGCTGGTTTAGGAGGAATGATTTTGAAGAATGATGGTGTTGATTTTCATGGTCCTTTCAATCGTAGTTTTCAGAGACCATTATTTTTATGAATGGTTGTTAGAATGGATTATTTTACCTTGGAACTTCTTTATTTGTTTGGATTTGGCAGTGGTTAGTATGGTTTCTTCCCCTTTAACATTTGCAGTGTTTGGTAGTTTCATGGGTAGGGATGAAATAAATAAATGAATGAATTGATACTGTGAAATGAAAAATGGTTAAATTAATTGTTTGGGGGTATGTTTCTAGTTGTGTCATGTAGTGAATCACCATTCATTTATAGACTTATGTAATTGATCGTCGTTCATGGTGGTACGTGCATGTAGGGTTAGAGGCAAGGTTATTTTTTGGTGTGGGTTGGTTTTTGTTTTGAAAACCTATAAGTCAGGCTAAGTGTTTGGTACCTATATATATATATATATATATATATACATGTAGTTTCTTATGATTTCTATACGCACCCCACCTGTGTTGATCATTATGTGTCGAACACCCCCATTGTTATGGGGGAGGGTGTCTTTTCCCAACATCCTGATTCGAGGATGAATGGATGATTATTTCCTCTTATCTACTCCCTCTTATAGTCATTGGTATCCCAAGACTCTTTAGGCAAGTTGTGGTGTGGTTTTGAGGCCCAGGTGTTTGCGAGCAAGGTCTGATTCCCAGGTATCTTTGGGATGAGATATGTTGTACTTTCCTAGGTGTCATCGGGATGAGGTTGTGATTTTTTGTCCCATGTGTCTATGGGTGGGATTTTATGTGGTATATTTCCTAGGTGTGTGTAGGTAGGTTTTGATAGTGGGGCTTGTGGAAGAGTGTCGTAGCGTCGGGACGTTCTCCATTAGGGATGAGCAGTTAACCAGTGGGAAGTGGTGTGGGGTCCCAAATATCGATGTACTTACTATTTGACTTACTTGACTTGCATTATTTGGTGAGAGTTACTTGGAGAGGTTTGTGTGGATAGTATACCTTATTAGGTTCTTTTTATTTTTTATTGTTTTCTCACAAGAGAATTTTTATGCTTCTCCCACTTGTGCATGGGTGAATTTTTCTTTTTCTACTGAGTATACTTGTATGTTCACCATACGTATATAAACTATTTTCATGTTTCTAGGGAGATTATGTGGACCATGATGGACCTTACTATCTTGGGCGTCGGGATAATTGTTGTTTCGCTACTTATCTTTATTCTTTTGGTACCCTCTTTGGAGTTTTCTTTGTATTTCTAGGAGTTTTACTTTAAACATGCAAGTGGGATAGATTTTGGTTTCTTTATATATATCCTCCTTGGAGTTTTTTGAGGTTGATATATCTTATCTCCCAATCTTAGTTACTAAAAAAAGGGTAATTTCTCCCATATTGTGTGAATTTTTACCTACCCTTGGTGCTAGTCTCCACCCTAGGGCCAATTAGATGTGGGACTTAGGGGCCCTTATCTCTCTTTCATCTTAAAGAAGTCAGGTCATGATATGACTTAAAAAATTATTTTCAGTTTATAAAATAACATTTCTAAAATTTACATTAATTATTATATTATTTTCTCATAAAAACCAATAAAAATCATTTTTGAAGGAAGCATGTTTTTTATAGAATAAAATATCTTTATTAAAATTTGAGTTTGTATTTATTAAGCATTTATAAATAAATTTATTTTGAGTAAGACTTTTATATATATTTATAAAGTAGTTAATACTATTAATACCTACAAATTTAATGGGTAGGTTATAATTTTAATATATTTTGCGGTTCATTTAAGCTCGGTGTATCATGTTTCAAAAATAATGATATTATTTTAAAATCTCAAGGTGTTACATCCCCCCCCAACCCTTGATAAATTTCACCCTAAAAATTTGAACTTGAAATAAATAATGAAAGGATTGAAATTTGAAAATACCTTTTTCTAAATCCCACATTGTAAAAATGGTTAATAAAACATCCTCTTCATAAGAGATAAAGGGAAATATTAAGGTTATCTAGAATATCTTTCTATTTTATATGCACATTTTCATCCTATGGTTGTTCTTTGATCAATTTCCACATCATCTCTTACTCCAATGAATAAATATCCAATATGAATTTTTTATACCTAAAGAACTAAAATTTACTTTTAAGAGATCATGATATCCATAAAATAAAAATAAGTTATTCCTCTTTTCTTTAAATATTAACTAAAATTGAAATGGTTACTGCAAGTTAAATAATGTATAAACCTTCATATGAAAAATTAATACATTTTACATCAAAATTTCCACAAAAGATTTAACATATAATATTCCATAAATAAATAACCATAAATCCCAAATAACCTAACATTAAGAAATTTAATTTTGTTCTTACCGATAAATATTTTATGCTACAACACATGTTACACCTAAGGGTTACAAATACCCCAAACCAATGACACATTTCCCAAAATATCATTAATCTCCTCAAAACCCTAAAAATTAAAAGAAAATGATCCTATAATATATTTCACAAAATAGACTTATTATTTATCCATAAAATAATTTAAGTAAAAAAAAATTTCATACTATCTAGTACATCATGTCGGCTAGTGATAGGCATTGCATAATTATCACCCTTTGGTTGTGGGTTTAAGCCACATGGCCTTACCAGATGTGATGAGTTTTCACCCAGCTCGTGGGTTGTCCATTTTCTAAAACTATGGAAAAAATTGATAATCATATTCAAAATTCATATTTATCCAATAATGTTCTCAACAATATTATGAAAATATTTAAAAATAACATTAGTTATTGAATCACTTTTTTTAACCTCTAAGGTTTTCTATCAAGATAATTCTTTTCCAAAAAATTAAATAATTTTAATTGAATATAATTACCTCAACATCAAGAACATATTAAATATTATATTTTCCTAGATCATGTTTTTTTAAATAAAATATTGCCTTAAAATTAAATATTCTTTCAGGTTTATTAGTACCATTCAATATATTCCTATAAATTATTAAATAAAACCCATTTTATAACAGTCTTTAGAAGTTTCTTGATTCTTATAACTATAATAACATTGATAAAAATACTTCAAAAACATGATTCTTGAGTTTTAACACCTAAAAAATTAAATCAGTCAACTTTAATGATTTTCATAACATAGGCCCTTATGAATTAATCCTTGGATTAGGGAATTAACCTAGATAATGACCAATTTTCCCACATCTATGATATTGAACTGTTATTGGTGCCTTAGGATAAACATTATTTCCCCATGTGTTGTTAACTAGAATCATCATTTTTCTTCAGAGATTAGCTACTTTGTACCATACTTTTCCTCACAAAAACTATCTTCCAGTTCCTTATTTTATTTGGTTCCTCTTCCCACATTTTTTACATGTAGAAAATTGAATAACCATTTCTTTATCATCTTTAACACATTAACTTCCACTTATAGTATCCAAACAGAGATTTAATTTCTTGGAACCCACTCTCTCTATACTTCACCAAAATTCTACGATATTTTTCTATATTTATTCTTATCCTTATACTTGTCCCTAGGGTTATCACTAAATTATTTTACTCTTAATCCTCAAAAAATAACTAGATTTTCTATGATATTAACTACAGTGAATCAAGCCTTTAAAAAATATTATTCCATTATTTTTAACCTAAACATCCAATAATTATAACCCAAATATCATGAGGCATAGTTTATTTGTATGACTAGGTTAATATAAATCAAAGTGATACTAAAATAAAACTTATTTATTTTATTCTCTATAATGAGCTTCTAAATCCTTTTGAACTCCTAAAACTTCATGGGATAACCTAGGGAATACATAGAAAAAAGGGGTGATCCAAAAAATCCTAGTATGGAAATAAAAATGATAATTAATCATAACTTGTGATTCAAAGGTATAACATGATATCATAAAATATAAGGCTCAAGAGTAATCACATGGGATCATAAAATAAAAAACATGGTATCATAAGATCATGGAAACATAGGTATTATGGTAGTAATATATAACATGACTTAAACATGATTTAAGGCTAACATCCTAGACAATATCATATGGTGGAAAATGTCCCAAAATGGATTAGGTTTACTCCTTAGTCTCATACATGACATCTCATGAGATTAAAATTTTACCAAATGCATTGGATTTCTATCTGGGCACACCCATCATAACATGTTGTTGATTATGTGTGACAAAAATGAAATCAATCATAAGGAATAAACATAAGATTTACCCATGGAAAGAAATGGGTTGTATAATCTTGTCTCATATCATAATAAAAGGAAGTTTCATAATGAAGGCATTTAAGAGATGAACATAAGGAATGTATTACCCCATCAAAGTAAGAGAGAATAATCTAGGTATATATTTTAGAGAAATATATATATAATTTAAAAGCAATCCAAAATATCAAAGGTTGTTTTCATTGATGAAAATGTATTTAAAATATTATAGGGAATATTTCTTGAAGAAAATACTCTTTTAAATTTGAAATAACTTCTTGAAAATATAAAATTTTACAAAATATTTTATAAAAAACATTATTTTAAAAAAATTGAAACTTATAAAGAAATATTCAAATAATTTAGTTCTCATGATGGCAGGTAATTTCATACATTCCATATAAGTTAAAATAAATTCCTTTCACACTATTATAAAAAGGTTAAAAATTACCACAGTTGAAAAATGACAAGAAGATTCTTTTTAAACCATTTTTTAAAAATTAAAATATCGGTAAAAATGTTTTTAACAAATCATTTTTATAATGTTAAAAACATTATTGAAAATATTTTTATAAACCATGGATATAGAAGAAAATAGATTTTTGATTGAAGATAATAATAAAATCATATTTTCTTAAAAAAATTCTCAATAAGTACCAAAGAGAGAAAAATTATACTATTAATTGAAAATTTAATGAATAACCAAATATAAATAAAATATATTGGTTTTAAGATATAAATATCAAAAAAATCCTCTAAAGGATACCTAAATATAAACAATTCTAAATAATGATGAGATTGTGAAATAAACCCTTACTACTTTGATAAATTTTGAATGACAAACCGCATGAAATAAGTACATTAAAATGAAACTTTAAATACCATGAAGATAAATATATTAATTATATAATAATAAAAGGTTAAATATATACAACACACAAAAGAAATAAGTGGTTAATATGAAATATGTCTTATAGAAGTAAAAGTAAGATGAGAAATCCCTTACCTTAAGTCTATACTTGTCATGTATGTCCTTTATATATTTTACAATAAACTTATATGAATTATTTTTTATTAAGAAAATTTTACAGGTTTAAACCCTTATAATTAAACAACACAATTAATTTATTTTAATGATGTGTTTAATTACTTATTCAGTTATGTCCACATCAGGTGTTTTGAGGATGCTCGGTTTATAATTTCAAAATGGAATTGGTGTGTTGGCCATGGTCAAAGGGGTCATTGTTGAATCATATCAAAAATAATAATAATTATATAATTATAATTTTTTTAAATCAATTATACTTTTAAAATCATACAAGAAATATGGTTATGAAAAATGAACTATGTTACAATCATAGAGACGGTAGGTCGTACGTACACATGAGTAACATTGCCATTTTTCAATGATCATGATGGATAGAAGGAAGGTGGTATTTTATATTTATATAATGATCATTATATAATAAATATAATATTATTTATTTAAATATACTTACATATACCATCGATGTGATTCAATAATACAAAATGAATCACATTGCTTCGTGAGGTGGTAGTCTGTCATACACACGAATGATGTTATCGTTTTTCAATGGATAGTAAGGTAAGAAGGTATATGAAATGTTAATTTTCTGAAATTATTTATATATCATGAATATAATATATTAAAATTTAATCCATCATGACGAACATTCATGATAGGTAATTGAGGAAAATTAATTACATCCGTTTGTGAGGCGGTAGTTCGTCGTACACATAAATGACAGTTTCATTTTCCATTTGATGGAAGAGGAGATGGATAAATATTATAACATAAAAATAATAAAATATAAGTATTTATTAGACACTTGTTTTATTATATTTCAATTTTTAACACATAATTGAAGGTTTGAAAAGAAAAATTGAAAAAGAAGGAGCTCGGTGAAGACGGCTACCTTCGCTTAGAAGAACTTCATTAGGATCTCTTATTAAGGACCCTAAGGTTGGTATTATTGAAACACAAAAAGCTATATAATGTTTTTGATATATTGTTTAGTCTTTTTTCAAGAAAAATGGATTGATATGTGTGAATAAGTGAGGGGAGGGGGTTCCCTTTTATAATTGAGTGCATTTTTGTAAATACCCAAAACTATTCAATAATGGGAAGCCACTCTCAAGAAAAGTGCCTCAAAAACTAATAAATAATTTATTTTTTGGGTGATATGGTTGATCCAAACCTCCATCATTATAAATTAAACATTTTACTCCATTTACCTCTAAGGTTACTCACTTTGACTATTTTACTTTTACACCATAGTAACTAGTTTTTTTACTATTTTTACTATTCATTATGACTAAAATTTAGTTAGAATTATTAACAAGTTTTAATTATTATGATTAATAATATTGAACCCATTTTATAAAATTAAAATAATATAATTTTATTAATTCAATTTAAAATTAATCCTAAAAAATGTGTCGAAAAATAGTTTTTCAAGAAATGTGTTTTTCAAACAATAGGTGATATTATAATACATTTATGACTAAAAATAATCATTATATGAATTTAAATTAATATAAATATATAAATAATATATTAATTTAATATAAATATTTCATTTATATGGGTTTTTTAATTAATATAAATTGATAAACTTTATCAATTTAAAAATAGTTTGCAGAAAACCGCGTTTTTAAGTATGAAAGAAAACTTATACTAAAATCGTGAAAATTGGTAATGAAAATGAAATTAATTAGATTATTAAAAATAAAATATTTCATATTTTAATTTAAGAAAAAATTAAAAATATAATGTAACTTTTAAATTACTTTATTTATTGAAGAGAAATGACAGTATTTGAAAAATCGATAATTTTCACTATTCACTGAAAAATCAAATAGTTATGAAAAATCTAAAAATTTCACCCTATGTTAATATTGATATATTAGTTTAAAAAATTATTTTAATTTTATAAAATAAAATTTATAAAAGTTCCATAAATCTATTATAATATTTTCTTTTAAAAAACATTAAAATTCATTTTTGAAGGAAACATATTTTTTGTAGAATAAAATATCCTTATTAAAAGTTGAGTGTTTATTTATTAATAATTTATAAATAAATTTATATTGAGTAGTAAATTTATATATATTTCATAAATTAGTTAATATTATTCATACCCTCCAATTTAACAACGAGGTTATAAAATTAATATATTTTGTGTGTCGTTTAAGCTTGGTGTTGTGTGTTGTGAACCTAATGTTATTCTTTTAAAATATTGGGGTGATACACAAAGTCCCATCATCCTTGTTTTAGAAAATAACTATAGAAATAAAAATAGAAGTAATAATCTATATGAATCCCTTTTATTCTGTATATTCCAACTAGAATTTTTACTCACGAAGCTCTGTTGGTTTCATTCTGTAAGTCAGAATACAAACTGGCTCGGTTCTAGAAACAAACTTGATTGTGGACTCAATCTCATACTTGGGTGGTAATATGGATAATTATTTATGAAATACATCATAAAAATGGTCTACTATAATAGTTAAATTGTCTTACTTCATTCCACCATCATCTAGAAAAATACATGTTACATGGGTTATGAGGCAATCCAATCTTCCCTGAAATGGTCATGCACAACCAATGTGAAGATCCCACTTAAACTAGTGATAATAGATACCCCTTTGAGAGGTAAAAAAATTAACTCTCCTCTAGTAATAATCAATATGATATTGTTATATAACTAACCATTTTATTCCCAGTATCAAATTTAATCCTATTATTTCTAGTACAAACTACTCCCAAGGAAATAATAGCCACCAATTTTAAGATAACATTCCTTATAATGTTTGATATCCTCTAATAACACTCCTAGTGGTGTATTTATGGTCATGAAACCATCCATATTATCTGAAACCAAACCCAAAACATTTGAATTTTGAGAAAATAAAAAAGGAATGTGATGCTCCTATATAAAAAAAAATGAAAGCAAGAGTAGATGATATAATAATCATACATGTGATGGTAGAAGTTTTTACACCCAGACTATTTATAGTAGATTACATAGCATGTAGTTGGATCACCCCTATTCTCTAGGATTTGTTCTAACTCCCATGTTCCACTCCCTTTTTATGGTACTGTTACTCCTACACAAGGGTACCACATCCCCTACCTTGGCATGTACGTCTGGTGGAACTCTAAAAACCTATATGATGAGTGGTAATTGATTCTTTCCCTTAATTTAGTGATTTTATTGATCCCGTTCCATTTTTATATTGATGAGAGTTCCTACAAAACTTTTGGAGATGAACCAACCTTCCGTAAGCATAGTACTACATGGAAGGGGAAGAATACAGGTGGTGCTTGTGTCCAAACCTAGCACACTGACTACAAATCATTTTTCCCCAAACCTAGCACACTGAAAGAACTACAACGAGTTGTGGTTCTAAGATAAAATCCCACAACCCTGGATACTCTGCCTTCTACTACCTTGGTAGTAACCATCATAGGGATGCTTATTTCTTCCATTGGAAGAGATCACCAATCACCCAGATACAGCTTCCTGGATGACTCTTGGAGCTACCCCAAGTTATATTTTGTGATGAGATCCTGATTCATCACATCTACAATGTTTCTCAATAGAAATATTTTCACATATAAACATATCTCATAGAGAATCTCATCCTAGAAACGTTTCTCTTGACCTAATTTAATTCCAAAGATGGAGAAAAATGTTATAGTCCAGTGAATCATCCAACGTAGTTCGTCACTGACATGCTCTCTATTATTAGATTCATGAAATCATGAGACCTATCATCCCTCAACATCTCTGGATAGAAGTATATTAGTAACATTACCTCGAAGTCCTTATAATTTGTCTCTTCTTTCTGATCATATTTCTCCATAATATCCCACCAATTCTTGGATATTATTCATAACATGTAAGCAGTAAGCTTCACCCTCCAATATGTGGGTGTCTTAAGGTTCTTAAAGATTAACTGGACTGAATTGTTCTATAACTCAGCTGCCTAGGGTCCTCCCTCCCCAGTGAATGTAGGTAGATGCTGCAGTTGGAACTCTTTGTCCATATTAGTAATCTAAGATATGGTTTTAACAATATATCTCTACATAGATCACATAACCCTCAAGAAACTATCACATATCTACTCATCCATCTGATTATATTGATCTTCATGTGAAGTTCTAGCTCAACTACATTGGGAGTGTGTTGATTACCACTCACCTGACACTCAATCAAAATATAATAAGGAGTCATTTTCTCTATAGGGGTTAACAAAATCCTAAGATCATATGTTACACAAAAATATCAAACTAAAAAGGTGGAAACAACATAGAGCCACTAGATCAAGGTTTCTTTATACTTGGATCAAAATGTGAATTGGCATAAAATAATAGTTTCTTGTATACCCTTTTTATTAGATATCAAGGTTTAACATTTCTCATTTTATAAGGAGATATTTCACATGCGATAAATATGACCCTAGAATGAACAATTAATGTCAAAATATATCCCTATATTCCTACCATGATGTAGGAATAATCATCTCATGGTACACTGGCCTAAGATTAAAATCTCATAAAATAGTAATCGCACATAATAATTAGATCACCCAAGGTGAAATAACATCAAAACTATAATAATAGAACAACATGAACAACAATCCCATCCCTAAGCACTCAAGTTTTCCCCCATACAATGTTTAGATACTCCGATAAACGAGTTCATTTCCAATACATGACACATCCCAGTCTCTTTTCTACCTTTCCAAAAATAGTAAAGCAACAGAAAAGACATGGGATCTGCTACCACTTTGTAATGTTCCCCGATTGGGTGCTCCCTCACATGATTGATCTGGGTTGGATATTGGATCTCAAGCCCCCCCCCCCCCCCCCGTACACTAGAGGATTCCAACTAGTAGTGAGGGTTTAAATAATATAGTGGGGAGACTATACCCTCTATAAAAGTTTCAATAATAGTGGATATCATATAAATAATCAAACAAATAATAAAGATGAAAAAGTGACAAACTAAATTAACAAATAATAATAGGATCATGTAATGGTAGGATGAAATGTTACTAAATGACATACTAAAAGCTATAAAAGTAAAATAATAATAGGCTCAATAAAAGACTCTAAAATTCAGTCTTAAACCCCATTTTGATCCCACCACCAAGATCCAGTCCATCTAGTAATCAATCAATCAAGGCAGGACATCTTTCCCTTATTCCAAACTGCATCCATGAAATCTATATGGGTACAAAATTGTGCCTGAATAGGGTGTGAGTAAAACTAAATAGTATGAAACCCAAGATATTTTAATATTTTAATATTAATATATTATTTATGAAATAGTATTATAAATATGGGTATTAATTCATAATTAAAAGCAAAGTAACAAAATAAACCCACTGACCCTTGGGCTCTGGGTTGTCACCCCGGGTAAGCTAAACATGTTTCGGCTCTATGATAGATATCTCTATCAAGCGGATTATCCAATAGCATCAGTATGGATCACCCATGCTATTTTTCGATTCTCTTATATCAGGATGAATCTCCTATGACATATCTTATGTAACCAAACAATATTAGGCTCCAGGTTAATTACTCATATTGGAGTTGCTTACGTGTTTCCATGGAACACTTCCAAACCAAGGGAAAATAAATAGTGAATTTCCCAGGCTATATATGCTTATGTATTCTCATGGAACACTTCCAAACCAAGGGAAAAATAAATAATTTCATACTTGGATCCATGATAATTACCCATGTTGGATCCGCTTACATGATCCCATGGAACACTTCCAAACCAAGGGAAAAGTAACAATTTGAAGGAGTAGATTCTCCTGTAACATGAAAAATCACTAGTGACTCAACTTAAAAGATAGTAGATCATTACTTTTAGTATAATGTAAGAAAAAATAAAATATAATCATGCCAAAAGTGTAACGCCCTGACCCCAGAAGCCCAGAGTCGGTGCATTATTACGTATCATTGGCATGATCACAAAAGATCAAGTCTCGAAAGACTGATTAGTTTATTAGCCTTGGAAGTACTAGCTACATTTATAAGGTTTAAATTACATCATAAAATGGAAAACTACAACAACAATGTTTCCATAGACAAAACTGAGATCCCATAGACTATCCATGTAGGTCAGTCACAATATACTTCTTCACATCCTGGAAAAAATAAAACAAAGAAAGGGGTGATCTCAGATGCTCAGTAAGGATAACAATATAGCAGAAACTTTCATAAATAAGAATAAACATTTAAGGCAATGTATAAGACTAAAAAAATCCTTTTAAACTTGAACATAAACATAATATGGAAAATATAAAATAAAATAATTCCATTTACTTATTCACATGGATATTATAATAGTCCAATAATCACAAGAAATATCAATAGCCACTTTCACAATGATGGAATGTATAATGCCAAACCTTCATAACCACATAGTCAAGGCCTTGTGCCAAGATTAAATATAATATTTTTTCAAGGCATTATGCCAAGACACTAGTTTGTCTCATGAGACCTACTAATGCATCGAGGAGCTATAACAGGCTCCAACAGTCACTTAATAAGTCTAATGTATTCCTCATATGAAAAGGTTTAAACATAACATAAATATTCGTATTAAAACTAGCATATAAAATGTCAATACTTTATCCATAAACCATGAATGGTATAAAAATAACACATCCATAGTCAAACATATCACAAAACATTCAATACAATATGTAAGTTTTGTATCATAATAAAAATAACTTCAAATAAGTTTAAAATCCATCAAAGGATGTTGATATAGATGAAAATGATTTGTAAAACTCTTTGAGAGAAATATCCCTTTTTCATAAAAATATTTAAAAGTCACATAATTTATAAAGGAAGAAATTTAAAGACATTTTTGAATCAAAGTTTCCCATACCACTTTGAAACTTTTGAAATGAATTAACATTTTAAAAACATTCATGTCCATATAAATAAATCCTTAAAAAGCATTTTGAAAACATGGACATTAATGAGAATGATTTAGAAGAATAAATATTTAAAACATTTAAAATGATGTTTTAGTAAAAAATTACCTTAAAAAGAATCTCTTTGAAAACTCTTTTATGAAACATGGACATGGAAAATAAATATATCCTAGTAGATACTTACGTAAAAACAACCTCGGATAATAAAGAGATTGTGAAATTAACCCTTACCTTGCACTTTCCTTTAGTCGAGGGTACGTTTGACCTCCTGTATAAAGATATTAGTATGTTATTAAATTATAGAAGAACCATATTAATATTTATTATATCATAAATGATTCATTTATTACTTTATACTACCCATTTAATAATAATTTCCATGTTAAATTAACATTTCGTGTAATAATCGCTTTCTTTATCGTATGTGTTTTAACTTGTTACTCTTGATTGTATCACTTAGATCATGATTTAAAGAGTTACAGAATATAAAACATGATTTATATATAATATATATTTAGAATATAAATATGTATAATAGATGTATATATGAAATGTAAAACACCGTTTATGGAGACGGTAGGTCATACGTACACATAAACATTGTTTCCGTTTTCATATCGTATTGAACAGAAATAAGTGAATAAGATATATATAAGTACATATATATATATATATATATATATCTCCAGTAGAATTATTATGTCATATATTACATACTTATTAATGATATATATTTTATAATCATCATTGAATGGTGAACATGGAAATGAATCTCATCGCGTCGTGGATATGGTAATCCGTACGTACGCATGAGCGACAATATCGTTATATTGATAGAGAAATCATATGTAATTGGATGGTATATCATATATAAATAATCATTAACATGTTATATTTATTATTTACATCATTCATACTCATTATTATACCCATCCAAATAAAGATATATTGAATAACAATTACACCACGACGTGGAGACGGTAAGTCGTACGTACCCACGTATGGTTACATGTCATTCAAAGGATGGATAGAATAATTAATATGGTTGTAAAATATTTATAATAACATCATAGTATATAAAATATAATGTATTTATTATTTTATAATGAAAAAAACCAATAAAGAGGAAGTGGAAGAAGAAAGTAACTTGAAAGAGGTGATAAAACATTTACCTCTTCTTCGGGTTCTTCCTTTTGATTTGATAAAAAGGGCTCCTTAGGTTTTATTTATGACTAAAGTAAGGCCTCTATAATTAATTTAGGACATTTTAGAGGGTATTTGGGTAGGTTTTGGCCGATCCAAATGGCTTTGAAGGTGTGAATTTGAGATAAGGGGAAGTGCCCTTTTATAAGAGGGGTGAGGGGCACCTTAGAAAAAACATAAAATATTATTTTATGATAAATTCATTTTAGGTTTCTAATGGCTCCCAAATGAATTTTTTAAAGTATAAGGTGGGTATGGGTCGAATACCACTCAACCAATAGGTTTTAGATATGTTTGGGTCACTATATTAACCTTATCTTTTAGATTTAACTCTTAGTTAAATAGTTTGACATTTACCATGTCTCTTTGTATTTTTATATTATATGGTTAATAAACATATTATAAACTTACAAGAGAACCAAAAGTGGTCCATTAATGAAATATATAATAGTATTTAAGCCCTTTTTCCGAACCTTATATTTTTAGGAATATAATACCAATTAATAAAATAAAATTTATTTTAAAAACTCTTTTATGTCAATTTTGACACTATTTGGTATTTTGTTTTTTCTAAATTCATAACATCATTATTACTTCAAAAAAATAATTTAATAAACCCTAATATGTAATATTAACCTAGAAAATTAGTTTAATTCATAAAAAATTTCAAATTACTTTTATTTGGGTATTTATAATATCAATTATTTTAATATTTCATTAATAAGGTAATTATTGCATCATCATTGTGACATAAATAAATTAAATTATTTAATGTATAAAAATTATAAATAAAGTACCATTATGTAGGAAATATTTTTATCTTTATAATGAATATTTATAGTCGAATTTATCCTATGTGTAACCCTATATTAAAAATGGTTTTGTTATTAAAATTTGAATTTAACACTTTTAACTCTTCTTTGAATTAAATAATAATAAATGTCTTAGTCTAATCCAAGTGGACCTAAAGGATCGTATTTTATTCCTAAGGTTGTTTTTGGTTGAATTAAACTTATCCAATAGAATTTTTACATGTTTTAGGATAATAATAATATCATTTTTACCTTTAATTGCCCTATTTACTTCTAACCGTGGTAAATAAAAGTCAAATGTTACTATTCACCAAAATTTATTTTTAACTTATTAAACCAAATTTTACTGACTGATTTCAACTGTGTCTCTCGGATTTTTGAAATTCAATTTACAGAAGTGGTAAACTTAAGATTTATGTCAATTTGCAAATGCTCCTAGGAGGTGGGTAAAAGACAGTAAAATTTCAATAAAATTTTTATATATCTAAACTTATTATAAAATGACTCTAATGAATTAAATTGAACTTATATAGGTATTATGTATCTATTTTTACCTAAAATAAATTTAAATAAAATAAATAATTATTTAAAGGAAAAGTCGGTTTTAACCAATAACGTAGTGTTTTTCACTATTCATCAAAACTTGTAAGTTTTCAGAAACATACCAAAAATTCACCCTAAGATAATTTTGATATTCCGAATTCAAAAATGAAGTCTATTTTACCAAATTAAAAACATATAAATTGAATTTATTAATTTAAAAATAATTCCCGTTGTCAAAACCAAAAAACGTATTTTAAGAAATAATAACTACCAAAAGATTAACAGTTGTTTATGTCCAATTTCAAAGTGAAATTACTTCCAATGACCAAAATTGGATTAAATGGTAAAAATATAATCTAATTATACTTCCAAATCATTAAAATGTATAGTTGAACACAATAAATTAATTTGATTAAAAAGGTTGTTTTCAGTTAAAATTTAGTATTTTTCACTATTCACCCAAATATGAAAGTTATCATAAAAACACCAAAAATTTATCAAAACTAAATTTTTATGTCTCGATTATAAAGAATAAGTTTATTTTGTAAAATTTAATATATAAAAGTTTCAAATATTGTATTTAAAAATGGTTCTCCATTAAAAGGTGGTAAAATTGCATTTTTTGAAAAATACTTCTTTTATCTGAAAAAAATGAATTTGTTCTTAAATTATGTCTAAGAAACTCATAATATGGATTCTAAAATTATAAGGACTATATAAAGTTCAAAATTCAATTAATACTATTCATAACTACTTTTGAACGACTAGTTTGGTTATTCGTGGTGCGCTTGAACTCGGTGTTGTGTGTAGTGCAAGTTATTGAATTACTTTGAAGAAATACCATACTATGAAATCTTGGGGAGTTACATTCTTCCCTCCTTCAATAAATTGCGTCCTCGAAATTTAAAATTGTTCTTCAGAAATAAAAGTTTGAAAATAGAAAATACCTTTGTGGGAAAACCCACATCGGAAATTGGGTTAATTAAATTTAGTCTTAATAAGAGAAAAAGGGGAATGAAAAATTCACCACCAAATTATGATCTTGATTAGGATAAGATTGGTGGAAATTAGAGACACATAATTAGAGGTAAAATGTAAATATTTATAGGGAGTGATTGAGGTCATCAGTCACAAACAATTGTAGAATTGAGGGCCTCAAAGCCATCAATCTATGGTGATTTAAAATATCATCAGTTAAACAAAACATAAGGTATTAGGATAACACATTTTTAGTTTTAAGATCCCTTACCTAAAGTATAAGAATTAATTTCTTCATAGAATAAGAGAAGAAAAAAATATATACTTGACAAGTAGAGTTCCATCCTTTAACTAATTTCTACCACAAACTCATCTTTCACTCTAAAAGATAATAGAAATTAAAAAATATTCTATTTATCCTACTCGTATAGGGTTCCAAAAAAATGAATTTATAATTCACCTTTCAGACCCTTTAAAAAAGATACTACATTATAAAATCTAGGGACTTCACATATTCCAGTGGTAGGCGTTAAACCCCTATTGCACTATGGTTCTGGGTTCGATTCCAACAGCTTTGTCCAATGTGACGGGTTGCCACACAGTCTGTATGTTGTCATTTTTATAAAATCCAAAAATAACCTTAACAATAGTATCCAATTTCAAACTTAATCCATTACAACCCTTAGACTTATCCAAAATAATTTTATCCAAACTCACAATCCAAAATTTATAAGGAAGTTAAACACAATGAAGATCCTTTTTGCCACGTAATAACATGTGAACACCTTCATCGTGTATTATTTTAAAACTTGGTAACACCCTGAATTACCATAAAATATTATTGATTGCATTCATGCTCAATTATCCTTTATATAATACTGGATATATTTCTTATATCCAAAAATATTGAATATTCCAACAATGATGAAATAAACAAAATATTAATCAGTTCCAAGGAAGTCAAAAATATCCAATATAATTTATCCAAATCAACCATATCTTATTCCAAAATCACTACCTCATTATCAAGACCATATTAAGGATTACATTTCCTTCAACCATGTATTTTTCCAAAAATTTTAGCTTACTATTAAGTCACTTTTCTTAGAACCATGTAATCTCAAATACTCAATAAAATAGTACTTCAGTACAATCCTTATTTATCTCCATAATTCATATAACCAGCATATTGTTGATACAACACTCAAATGAAATAATTCTATAATAACAACATAAGAACACTAGTAATTCATCTTCATCTGAGGTAATATCATAACTTGATTATTATCCAAAAACATCATTTAAGGTATACTCAGATGACTGGGACATTGATTCACGTAGTGTCCCAACGCCTTGCAGATGAAGCATTGTACATTTGAAACTTTTTGTTTACCCTTGAAATCACGTACTTGGTGTCATTTTTCTCCACACTTATAACAAACTCACATTCCCTTCAAGAAAGTACCAGGGTATTTCTTCCCACATTTACTGCAGGATTGATATTCAACTTTTCCCTTCTTCCCCTTACTTCCATTCCTTCCACTAGGCACTATTTCTAAACAATGGCATAAACTATATTAGTTTATGAATCGAAATAAATAATTCCAAACTTGTAAAACACTTAACATAAATTGAACAGTTTATGGATATAATCCATAATCATAAAAAAGTTTTCTTTGTAAAATTATATACTCATAAAACCTTCATAATGGTTTGTAAAGAAAATGAGAATTATCCTAAGCATATCCCCCAGGAGTGTCGTAACCAAGAGTGCAGCAAGGCCCATTGTCGTGCACCATTTCTCATTCAAGTCTAGCCCAAAGAGATGTTTTTTGGGTTTTACCCCTAGGTATATCTGTGTCAGAGCTACCTCTACCTGTTCGTATCTAGACAGGGATGTAATTATTGGAAAAATCACAAAATATATACAATACCAAAATTATAGAAAGTTCTTCTATTCTAATCCTCAAAGTCTATCTTAGGGCTATGTGATCTAATCAGAGTTACCTAAATCTAGTTTCCAAGGTTTATACAAAACTTCCTCTGAAACCATCTATAATGCCCCGACCCCAAAATCCCAGAGTCGGTGCATTATTACGTATCATTGGCATGATCACAAATGATCAAGTCTCAAAAGACCGATTAGTTTAGTAGCCTTGGAAGTACTAGATACATTCATAAGGTTTACATTAAATCATAAAATGGAAAAATACAACAACATTTTTTCCATTTACAATACTGAGATCCCATAGACTATCCCTACTGGTCAGTCACAATATACATCTTCGCAACCTAGGAAAAATAAAACATAGAAAGGGGTGATCTCAGATGCTCAGTAAGGATAACAATATAGCGGAAACTTTCATAAATAAGCATAAACATTTAAGGAAATGTATAAGACTACAACAAAATCCTTTTAAACTTGAACTTTAGCATAATATGGCAAAGATAAAATCAAATAATCCCATTTACTTATTCACATGGATATTATACTAGTCGAATAATCACATGCAATATCAATATCCACTTTTATAATGATGGAATTCATAATTCCAAAATTTCATAACCACATATTTAACGCCTTGTTCCAAGACTACAAATAATATTTTGTCAAGGCCTTGTTCCAAGACACTACTTTGTCTCATGAGACCTACCGATGCATCGAGGAGCTATAGCGGGCTCCACCCATCACTTACTAAGTCCAATGCATTCCTTATATGAAAATTTTTAAACATAAAATAAACATTCATATTAAAACTAGCATATGAAATGTCAATACTTTATCCATAAACCATTAATGGTATAAAAATAACACATCCACAGTCAAACATATCACAAAACCTTCAATACAATATGAAAGTTTTGTATCATAAAAAATCAACTTCAAATAAGTTTAAAATCCATAAAAGGATGTTTATATAGATGAAAATTATTTGTAAAAATCTTTGAGAGAAATATCCCTTTTTCATAAAAACATTTAAAAGTAACACAATTTATAAAGGAATACATTTAAAGAAATTTTTAAATCAAAGTGTCCCATACCACTTTGAAACTTTTGAAATTAATTAACATTTTAAAAAAATTTATGTCCATATAAATAAATCCTTAAAAACCATTTTGAAAACATGGACATTAATGATAATGATTTAGAAGAATGAATATTTAAAACATTTAAAATGATGTTTTAGTAAAAAATTACATTAAAAATAATCCCTTTGAAAACTATTTTATGAAACATGGACATGGATAATAAATATGTCACAGTAGATACTTACGTAAAAACAACCATGGATTATAAAGAGATTGTGAAATTAACCCTTACCTTGCACTTTCCTTTAGTCGAGGGTATGTTTAACATCCTTTATAAAGACCGTAGTATGTTATTAAATTACACCAGAACTATATTAATATTTATTATATCATACATGATTCATTTATGACTTTATACTACCCATTTAATAATAATTTCCATGTTAAATTAAAATTTTGGGTAATAATTGATTTCTTTACTGTACATGTTTTAACTTGTTACTATTGACTTCATCACTTAGATAAAACACAGTTTATGGAGATGGTAGGTCGTACGTACGCAAAAAATTTGTTTCCATTTTCATATCGTATTAAATGGAACTAAGTGAATACGATATATTTAAGTATATAAATAATATATATATATATATATATACAATAGCATTATTATGTAATATATTACATACTTATTAATGATATATATTTTATAATCATCATTGAATGGTGAACGTGGAAATGAATTTCATCACGTTGTGGAGACGGTAATCCATACGTACGCACGAGCGACAATAGCATTATATTGATGGTGAAATCGTATGTAATTGGATGGTATGTCATATATACAGAATTATTAAAATGTTATATTTATTATTTAAATCAATCATACTCATTATTATACCCATCAAAATAATGATGTATTGAATAACAGTTACACCACGACGTGGAGACGGTAAGCCGTACATACGCACGTATGGTGACATGTCATTCAAAGGATGGATAGAATAATGAATATGGTTGTAACATATTTATAATAAAATCATAGTATATAGAAGATACTGGATTTATTATTTTATAATGGAAACAACCAAGAAAGAGGAAGTGGAAGAAGAAAGGAACTTGAAAGAGGTGATGAAATATTTACCTCTTCTTCAGGTTCTTTCTTTTGATTTGATAAAAAGGGCTCCTTAGGTTGTCTTTATGACTAAATTAAGGCCTCTATGATAAATGGATGATATTTGAGAGGATATTTGGGCAGGTTTTGGCCGAGCCAAATGGCTTTTAGGGTGTGAATTTGAGAGAAGGATAAATTCCCTTTTATAAGAGGGGTGAGGGTCACCTTAGAAAAAACTTAAAATATTATTTTATAATAAATTAATTTTAGGTTTATAATGGCTCCAAAATTAATTTTTTAAAGGATAAGGTGGGTATGGGTCTAAAAACACTCAAAAAAATAGGTTTGAGACAGGTTTGTGTCACTATATTAACTTTATCCTTTAGATTTAACTCTTAGTTAAATAGTTTGACATTTACCATGTCTCTTTGTATTTTTATATTATATGGTTAATAAACTTACTATAAACTTTAAATATAACCCCAAGTGGTTAATTAATGACATATATAATAATATTTAATCCCTTTGTCTTAACCATATATTTTTAGGAATAGAATACCAATTAATAATATAATATTTGTTTTAAAAACTCTTTTATATCAATTTTGACACTATTTGGTATTTTGTTTTTTCTAAATTCATAAAATCATTATTACTTAGAAATAAATTAATTTAATCAACCCTAATATGTAATATTAACCTAGATAATTTTTTTAATTCATAAAAAATCTCAAATTACATTTATTTGGATATTTATAAAATCAATTATTTTAATATTTCATTAATTAGGTAATTACTGTATCATCATTGTGTCATAAATAAATTAAATTGTTTAATGTCTAAAAATTATAAATAAAATACCATTATGTAGGAAATAATTTTATCCTTCTAATTAATAATTATAGTTGAATTTATCCTATTTGTAACCCTATATTAAAAATGATTTAGTTAGTAAACTTTGAATTTAACACTTTTAACTCTTCTTTGAATTAAATAATAATAAATGTCCTAATCTAATCCAAGTAGATATAAAGGATCATATTTTATTCATAAGGTTGTTTTTGGTCGAATTAAACTTATCCAATAGAATTAGGACATGTTTTAGGGTAATGATAATATCATTTTTACCTTTAATTTCCCTATTTACTTTTAACCGTGGTAAATAAAAGTCAAAAGTTATTATTCACAAAAAATTATTTTTATCTTATTGAACCAAATTTTACTTAATGATATCAACCATTTCTCTCATATTTTTTAAATTCAATTCCCAAAAGTGGTAAAATTAAATTTTATGCAAATTTGCAAATGCTCCTAGGAGGTGGGTAAAAGACGGTAAAATTTCAATAAAATTTTTATATATCTAAACTTATTATAAAATGAATCCAATAAATTAAATTAAACTTATATAGTTATTATGTATATATTTTGACCAAAAAATAAATTTAAATAAAATAAATAATTATTTAAATGAAAAGTTGGTTTTAACCAATAACGCAGTGTTTTTCACTATTCATCAAAAATTGAAAGTTTTCAGAAACACACCAAAAATTCACCCTAAGATAATTTTGATATTACAAATTCAAAATTTAAGTCTATTTTAAAAAATTAAAAACATATAAATTTAATTTATTATTTTAAAATTAATTCCCATTGTCAAAACCAAAGAGCATATTTTAAGAAATAATAATTACCAAAAGATTGACACTTGTTTATGTCCAATTTCAAAGTGAAATTACTTACAATGGCCAAAATTGGATTAAATGGTAAAAATATAATATAATTATACTTAAAAACCATTCAAATGTATAGTTGAACACAATAAATTATTTTTATTAAAAAGGTTGTTTTCAGTTAAAATTTAGTAATTTTCACTATTCACCAAAATATGAAAGTTATCAGAAAAACACCAAAAATTTATCAAAACTAAATTTTTATCTCTTTATTATAAAGAAGAAGTTTATTTTTTCAAAATTAATATATAAAAGTTTCAAATATTATATTTAAAAAGGGTTCTCCATTAAAAGGCTATAAAATTGCATTTTTTTTAAATACTTCTTTTATCTAAAAAACTGAATTTGTTCTTAAATTAAATCTAAGAAACTCATAATATGGATTACAAAATTATAAGTACTATATAAAGTTCAAAATTCAGTTAATACTATTCATAACTGCTTTTGAACGGCTAGTTTGGTAAGTCGTGGTGTGCTTGAACTCGGTGTTGTGTGTAGTGCAAGTTATTGAATTACTTTGAAGAAATAACGTACTATGAAATCTTAGGGTGTTACAAAAAGTAACCAATACATCAACCATATCAACAAGTTATTATAATAAGATTTAATAAATTTATCCAATTACCTATTGACATGCCATTTATTCTAAATTGGTGGATTCTTCTAACTATGATGAATTTCTGAAGTCATATCATTCCAAGATAACAATTATCACAGTTCACAAGTTATTTTAGGTTCAAAAATATCACAAATAAAATGGTATTTCAATTTCAGGTTACCAAGTCTTCTAGTTCATCATAATTTAGGGGTGGTCTCACCTTTGGAGCGGCCACAAGTCTGGTCTCAACACCAATGGACCCGACAAGATCCATGGGAGGTCTAAGAATGTGAAAAATCATTTAAATAGTGGATTACCCAATTAATTAGGTCATATACATGGCATGTTGACATGATCGAACTTATTTCACATACCAGAAGAATCAAAATAGACATTATAAAGTTTTTATATACAACCCATCTCAAAAGAAAATAAAACATAGAAAATATCTCAACATCTAAGGTAGTAATCAGATTCTTACTTCCCTTCAATGAAGAAAAAGAACTTCATTAACACAAAAAAAAAGTTTTCAGCCCAGGTTAAGCAATCCCAAACTGGGGTTTTTACTCATCGAAATCCAACAAGACGTGATGGAGAAGAAATAATGAAAGGCTTTACTTCACTCTCCATGTTTGGAACACCAAGATCCAAATGGGTCTGGATTCAAGGTTAAAGAAAACTATAGAGATCACCATTTTAAGGGATGAAGATCAAGAGAGTGGTGGGAGATATTATAAATTCATATTCTTGGAGGTTTTAAAAGATATTTGGTAATGGTACATTCATAATTTGAATAGGGGACTTGTGTTTTTGAATGGATTCACTCCCACTTATGCCGATAAAATTGTCGCCTCTAATTAAAATCCCAAAAAATCTGTTTCACATCATGAATCACTCTCACAATATGATTATTTATTTCATGTGGTCTACACATATCCATTTAGGCCATGAATGTTATTTGTGGGGTATTCCTTAAACCAGTCATGCCTTGTATGGATTCCATGGGTTCTTTCCAGAACAATTCACATCATGAATCGATGATTCATGACATGAATTTATTCTATATCCAGAATTATCATTTTTTTTGTTCTACCACTGAATAGTGTGCCCAAACAAATTAATTCATAATTACCAGGGTCCACAAAAAAACTAATTGGACTCAAGAAGGATTAATAAAAACTCAAAGACGGATGTACCGAGAAAAATGGGATCTTACAATCACTAGCACTTGGTTCCCCATACCCCAAAGATAAGGTAAACCACAAGTATTTAGCAATCCATTCTAAGGGATTCCTAAGGAATCCCATGCCTAAACTGCAATATTTTATGAAATTCCTATGCTTTGGTTCTAACCCATAGCATTTAAACATGCTTCACTAAACCTATTCCATTCCATCTAGGACCATCACCAACCATGTCACTGAAACTCCACCAAAAGATAACCGGATAGACATCTGAATGATCATACCTTCCAAAAATTCCCTTTAGGATGAGGGAGATAAAACACTTATCTCTTTTCCTTAGAAAACCCAAGTCATTAAAAGCATTGAAACTGCACACTCGATATCACATCTAGGCTTTTGGGTCATGTATTAAGCCTTTTGTCACTGGGCCTACAGGTTATATAAGGGTTCCCCCTCAACCCATAAAAGGGGGATTATCTAAAATAAAAATAAAAATATCAACGGCCTTCATTTCAGGTTGACCAAAGCATCTAACCAAGCTTCATGTGTCTAACCAAACATAAGAAGTTTTTAACCCCACTCATAAGTAACCCTCACGGTTCACTAAGTGTCAACTCATTAAGAACTAGGGTCATGTTTAAGGGTTAATAGGTCCTTCCACTAATCCTAAAAACTAGAAAAAATCAATCAATAGCTACCTTCACACCATAAAGGTTTCTCAAACCCATGCTCACTCTCTATCCCAACCTTCCCATAAATGGGTCAACATCCATCACAGAACGTAACAACATGGGACCTCTCCTAAGCCTCTCTTACCACTCAAGGCAAAAAAACACTATTTTAATGGGTTCATCTTTTTTCATCACACATAGGGTTCACGCTATAAGTTTATTATATAATATCAAATCCTAGGATAAGTTAAATAAGATTTCATTCACAAGTTATGAGTGAAAACACCTGATAATTTTCTTACTAGAATTTTATTTAACCAAGACCACCAATTAGTTTAATCTATGTCTCATAAATCATTTAGGTCACTACCAATTTAAAAATAACTTATACATTAAAATTCCACCACCATAGTGTCATTATATGAATTTTTTTCACATGTTATAGAGGAAAACACTCTTTAATTTGTTATTTGAACCACATTTAACTTACACTAATGAGAATCAAAATTTAAAAGATCGAAATTTAAGTGTAATTGTATATAACATCAATATAATGTTTTTATAACTCAATAACTATATTGATCCTCGTTCTCTATCCAAATCTATATACTATTATTCATATATGACTCATATTTTTAAGAATTTTCATTTTCATAAAAACTCCATGCTTTAACCATTAATTATTTATTGGATATCACAAACTCGGTTTGGTTAGGTAAGATTCCATTCATAAGTTATAAAATAAAAAACCTTATAACTTTCATATTGAAACCTTATTTAACAAAAAAAACATCACATTAACAACTCATTTATATCTTCCCAAACTTAAAAAGGGTCACTCAAGGAGTTGGAAAAATAGAATACCACCATATATTTATATGTTAAAATCACCCAATAAAGGGTTAACTACACTTTAAATAGCCAAACCCTATCAATATTTTATTCCAAAGGTAGATATAAATCAAAATTAGAGATAATCCATAGATAGTAAACAAAACAACAAGACATGATAATCCTAATAAACTATAAATTAAAGGCAATATATGGATGGCATATTGGTTCTATGTGCCTATAATGATTCATGAATGCACACATCCTTTTGCAGTACTGACCAAGAGTAAAAAACTAGGAATCAATAGAAACACACCCAAGTGTACCACTCAAGGTGGGAATCAATCAACTATAAAAATAAAAAACATCATAATAATCCCAATCCCTAGAAACTTAGATTTCCATTCATATATAGGTCTATAACTCCTAGGAATGATCTTATTACCAAGATCTAACAATGTCCTAGTATCATGTCTACTAATAACAAATAGTAAGATAAAATAAAAGAAATATTTGATACCATTTTGTAATTCCCTGACCCAGATGCCACAGAATTGGTGCCCTAGGTCAGTATGCCAAGTGTCCTCAAGTGCACCTCCCCATATGCCAGAGGTTATCGACAAGCAAAATGGGACTATGAGGTTACCATAGGGAGACTATGTCCTTGATACCATAGTATTCAACATAAAAGTAAATGAATAAATTATATACAATATCTCATATAATTAACTATAGATGAAAGGCATTAAGTCACACCACATAAAATCTCATAATGATGTTATATCACTACAGACAGACATATGTATAATTCAAGTCAAGTAAAACCACCCAAAAGTAAACAAAGTCCAAAGAAAAAAAGACAACATAACCCCAAAAGTCCCAAACTATATCATGAATCCTAGATCCCAAGATCCATCCTAACCATAAAATCAAGCATGAGATCAAGCCTTGCCTTGAACCTGTAGCTTGTGACCAAGTAGCATCCTCTCGGGTAACCAAGTGTCATGGAATACCAAGAAGGGTGTGAATAAAACTCAGTATACCACAACTAACTGTGTATAATGAAAATTAAATCTATGGTCGTAAATCCTAAAGGTGTTTAATAAATAAGTGAACTAGTAATAATAATAATCTATAAAAGTAAATGGAACCAAGTCGATCCTTAAGTCTCAAGGGGACAACCCAGGTCAACACTACCTTCTTCAGCCTTCACTGGTATCTCTAAATATATTATATGTATTGTGTATCAATTTATTTCTAAGGTACATCACCGAGTAAACCATAATCATGTAACCTTAAACGAATCCAAGTGACTCATATGGTAATTCCCTTTGAAAAATTCCCAACATAATCCACTAGTTAGTTCAGAACTTAAGGGATCACCCTTGATATTTAAAATCATTGATCAATTCAAATCTAAGGCTTACAACTGAGGCATTCCATACCAATAATGATCAAGTTGAATCTGAGGATCTCATCCCATGTTATTCAATAAGGGTCTCTCTAAAAAATCCAGGACCTAAATCTATGGCATCCAATAAATGAAAACATTACCCAAATCCAAGGGGGAGCTACCCCATGGAATTTACAGTAATTAATCTAAGTTGAATCCACTAGCCTTCTTGAGGCATTCCATAGAAATAAACTTCATTAAATCTAAGTAAGTATTCACTAACTATATTCACATTATTCCCCTAGTGTAATACAAGGCTTGTACATGGTATTCTACACCAATACTTTTCATAAATAATTTAAGGAACCTATCCAAGTAATTATAATGTTCACAATCAATTCCAATACTTAAAAACAATCATTATTACAAAATTAAACATAAAACAATTCAACATCTCAAGCCAAGATTCACCACTTTGGTCCATTCCAAATATAAACAATTATAACACTTTAATCAAAATTCACCATTTAATTTAATTCATGTTTCCATTCAAAAGTTTAATTTCCAAGACAACTACTAGTTCCTAAGGATCAACTTAAGAAACACACATTCCAAATTAACTCATATTTTACCAAGGGTATCCATAGACCACCCAATTAAATTACCGATTCCAAAGGTAAAATCCTAACACACTTCCTTAATAGATTTAATGATGTTCCGCCCAAAGGAAACATACATTAATAAGTACAAGGGGGTTCTCAAGACATCAATAAGGCCACTAACATTTTATTTTAATTATTAATTCAAGTGTTTAATTCACTAAAGCGACCACATAATACCAAATGAAATACGATGGTAATAAATTAGGGGGAATGACTTTAGCCAACCTAAATTAAAATTATATAGACACATATGTCTGATATCAACATTTGAATCAATCCAAAACAGAAGATATTGAAAAACCAGAAAAAAAAATAAACACTTTGAAATAGAGAATATTATCCTTAACTGATAGGAACTCCAAAGGTAGTGAAGAACTTGAATAAATGGAGATGAATAAGTATTATAAATTCATTGAGACTTTTATCACCTAAAATGGAATGTAAAATGTTTAATAATAGAGGATTTCAACCATGAAAAAGGAGAGGATGAGAGGCCACCAACACTACTAGAAACTGGCCAAATACTAGTCAAAATTAGGTTATGAGGAAAGGGTTGAGGGGGTGAAATAACCCTTTTAAATAATTTTAAAAAAGTAAACCAAAATCCACTTGGTAGATTATGATCCTAGGAAAAACCTCAATCCCCCTAGAAGGCCACTGGCTAGTCGGTGTCCTTTGGCCAGCTAGCTACTGGCGCTGTATCACTTTAGCTACATGCCTCAACCACCTCCTAAACTTTTTGTACACCTCCAAGACCTCTCAAACCCCCTAAATAACTTCATTCTCTGTCCAAAATTACTCTTTTGAGGGGTTCTAACCAAAAATAATTTTAATTTGAATGCTAGTAGAAAATATGACCCCTCCACTAAATGAAAAATTGAACTTTCCTCAAAAACCAAACACCCGTACAAATATGGGGTTTTATAATCGATCAAATATCCAGGGAAGGTTTTTTTATTTTAAAAGGAAAATGATATATTTTTTCACATAAAAAGAATATTAGTGCCTTAAATAAATCCTTGTACATTGTAGATAATGTAAATTTCATCTAATATATTCAACAAAAGATAAATAAATCATTAAAGGATGATGACACAAATTATGCATCCCTCTTTATAAGATATTGTAAGACAAATAGATTATATTACATAGAAAATGTTTTTAGGATGTTGTTATAGCTAGGACTTAACCTTATGTATTTAGGGGATATGATGTGTTTCTTGATACCACTCTTGGTGTATGAATACGATTCATTTCTATTGAGATAAAGTCCTAAAGGGTTAAACACAAATTGTGTCCACAAGTTCCACTAATTTAGATGAATTGGAGTTTAAGACAAATTAGATCCCATGTGTAGGGCTGGAAAATGTTTTAGTATGAAAGATCAAAAGTGAATTAATTAATAAACTAAATTATATATTTTGGAATTTTATAATAATTATGACTAAATTTATTTCTCAAGGTATTAGCATATTATTTAAGTATAAAATTGAATATGAGAAAAATATTATTTTTAGAACAAATGTTATGCATTCAAGGTTCATTAAATATTTACAGGAGGAATGGGTTGATTTATTATCTTGTTCTTCATCATGTGATAAATTATAGTCTCACAAGTGAGCTATGAAATATTTATAACACTTAAAATGTCTTAACTAAGTGAGTAGTGGTGTTATGGGATAGTTTTTAGGTTAAATCTTTTTAAAGTAATAAAATGAATTTTTTAAAGAGTTTAAACTATGTATAAAAGAAATTTTAAGACCCAAAAATGAAGGGGGTCTAATTACTAAAATCTCCACTCCTCTTAAGATCTCTCTCAAGTTTGAGAGAGAGAGCCTAGGAGTGATAAAATATTGTATCAGTTCTCCCTTCTTGGATAAAATCCACATTATTTATATTATTGAACACGTGTCATAAATCACATAGAACTTCCATGATAGCACATAGGAATAAAAGAATGTAATTTAATGGGGTTTGGTGTATGTGTTAATTATTTAAAGGGGTCCATTATTGGATATTTTAAGGTAGGTGATCCAGAGATGAGAGGAGTACATTGGAATTATTCCATTCCACTGAGGTACCATTTTTATTTCATTTTAATTAAACTTATTCGTAAATATTATTTATTAAGATACATGGGAGAACCCAGAAACCAGTATACTAGATTTGATGTTATGAAACTAATTTGGTAATAAAATTGAAAATATTATCCCCAAATGATTCTACCTCCATTAGTTTCTTTCATTTGGTATCAGAGTGGTCATGTAATTATTTATGTTAGTATTTCAATTCAATTCACTAGAATTCATGTATAGGGTTTTGATAGAATATAAATATTATAGATAGCACATTGATCAAAAGTTGGATAGGTGAGAAATGACCATTCATTGATTGAAATTTTTTTGGTATCAAAAATAAAAAATTAAACAAAAACAAAAATAATATAGAAGATAAATTGTTACATGCATAAATACCATGTGCTCGAGGGTGGGGATCTGATGCAACATTAAATATGATAGTTTAAAAACCCAAAAAAATAAAAATATAATTTCATGGAAATATGCATCACCCTTGACCCGTGACCCCACCCCCATTGATCGGGGTAATCCAGAAACCACCCATGGGGTTCATGGGTAATGATATTTAAAAAATATATTTTAATGTGAGTAGTATTACAAGGCACCACCCCCAACCCACCCCCATGTGAGTCAGTAGATTTTCTAGTCAAACCAACTTGGGTCTGGTCCTACCCAACCCGGCCTATAATGATCAAAAAAATATATCTATTAAAACATAACTCATTTTTTAGATTTCATAATCTTGGGACCTTTCCAAAGGTAAAATAAAAATTTTACCCAATAAAAAGGCCTTGAAAAAATTTCCTAATGGTTTCACTGATCTCATGGTCCATTATTTCCCTAAGCTAGGTTTTTTTTAATTTTCAATCTCATTGAATTTTAAAAGATTTATAAAATATATTAATTAAAAAATATTTATCCCATTATTATATGGTGATATTTTAGAAACCCCGATCTTTATTTTTTAAACATTTATAATATTTTAAATAATATTCTTGAGGTTATCCGCTAATTTATTTTGGAGTTTTAGCATTTTGGAGGCTCAAAGATAATATATTAAAAGTATTATATTATTTTGATTCCACACATGCATGTTCATGATAAACTGATTATATCACCTAAATGGGTCATCATATGGGTATTCTAAAACCTCCATTGAATCCAAAATAATGCAATTACCCTAATATGGCTATAATTTGGGTTCACTTTAGTATTTTCCAAGAGAGACCCTTAGTTTTAGATATTTTAATTAAATACAGAAAACCCTAATTTATTCTATTTAAAACTCATTTACTATAATTATTGGGTTATTATCCATAAATAATAGAATTATATAGGGATAAATAGGAGATAAAGGGAGATCTGATGATCCAAAAAATTGAAGAGTGAGCTTCTTCATTGGAAATCACCAAAGACACCCAATGAAAACATGATCATTGCAACGAATGATCCAAACCTGAGATAGGGATCATTATTTTTTATATGCTCAATTATTTGTGTTAATTTTTAGTTGGATTAATTTTTTAAACCCCATTATTGAATATTGATTCTCATGTCATGGATTTATAGGGTAGAAATAATTTATCCATAACTCTGTTCTTGATTTTCATGATGAATAATAGTGGATTGATGAAAAACAGGGAGTGGGTATAACTCCTCTACCCTGACACTCATATCACAATCTTATTGGCATGATTCCCCTCCCCCTCCCATGTATAAAATAGTGAATATGGAATGGTGAGGCAAAGCAAGGCCAATTGGGACCCCAAGTGACGATAGAGAGGTCGGCTGTAAAGGTGGCTCGTGACATCGATGAGGGAGGTATGGTATGGAACATAGAAAATGTGGCCATATATGCGTATAGATAATGGTATGGAATGAGATGAAGGTGACCCCAAGTGGGGGAAATGTGTAGTTTATCATAAGTCAGAGGTATCCCTAAGTGAGAGGGAGCATAATGATTGAGTCTGGTCATGTTTGTGGCCATCTTTGTGGGGATATGTCAACCACATGGGCCGTTGCAACACAAGGATTTGTATATCATACAATTACATTCACTAATACACATGTGGGTTTCAAATGTGCACCAAGGGAACACAGGACCACCCCTAGTGCACCACATGGAACACTCTAAGGCCTCCATGTGGCTCGTTTTCTTTCATGTGTGGCTTTTTCTGTGAATTGTTCACCATGTATTGATTTCAAGTTAATGAATAAACTATATTGAGCATTTTTTCATATAGAAAATGATGGTCTATTTTATTTGCCTATATAAGTCTATTTTCAAGGTTATATTGATATCATTATTGTAGAGACCCGGTTTTTTTCCTAATAAGACTTTGAAATATTTCTAAGAATGTTTCCAGAGTTGGGTGTTGAGATGTCTTGCAATTCTGAGGCCCGATGTGCCCGAAATTAATTTTATAAAAATGTTAAGTGTTTTTATATTAAACATGCATGGTTAAATAAAGAAAATAGGATATCTCTTAAATATTTGATCAGATCGGAAATCTGATACCACGGTTGGGTCCAAAATGTAGTGTTTCCCCTAGGCGCGACATAAAATAAGTCAACACAGGATGTTCGGACCCCTCGCTCATTGGCGGTCTATTAAATGGATAAATAAAATTATTAATTTATTCATTTAATAGCTCAAACCTGAATATCACTCGAATAGGGACTCAAATTAAAAATCTGAGACCACTGATGAATTCATAATGTAGGTTTTACCCTAAGCAAGTAATAACCCTTGTCTGTGTCGGGTGTTCGGCTTATGCGCCATCATGAGAGAATAATTAAATAATTAAATAATTATTTATTTAATTATTTAATAAATTTCCTTTAACCTAATGGGAGGTTATAAATTCATGGTTATGATATCTTGGCCTCATAACCCTTTTTGTCAACGTCTCCTCCTCCTCTCCTCTCTTATCCTCTTCGTTGACGAACGACGATGAAGCCTTGGATCCAAGTGAATCGAAGAGAGACGAACGCAATATCTTCTTATCATCATTGTGAAAGTGCGATCTTCTTCAACACCGAGTGGATCTTGATGAATGAGATCTTCACCAATGATTGATCCAAACCTAAGGTAGGATTTATCTTTGTGGATTCCTTACCCCGGTTTAATTTCTCATGATGAATGTGAATTAAATAAATTAATTTGTGAATCGATAAACAATTGATTGGATTAATTTTCTTCTTGTTTATCTTGAATTTCAATTTCTTGAAGCATGATAAATATTTAAGTGCCAATTCCCTATATTATTGATTCTAAAAAACAATGTTCAAACTAACACAGCTATCAATCATCACTTAGACCATGATCTTTCCTTATTCATTGTCTATGCATTCTTCAGGTGTTCTTCATCCCCAAATAATTAAGTGCACTGGAAACTCAATGTTTCGTTGAGCACGACATATGGACATAAAGGTCACAACCCAAGGATCACAGATCCACATTCTTCTCTTTTTTCTGAGTTAAATTGAATATGTAATGTCATGCGGAAGGATTTCGTGGCATGGGTCTAACGAGGGTTTCGGCGGTTCCAGGCAGCAGCACGAGTAGGCGGTGCACTGGAGGCAGGTTGTGTGCAAGGTAGAGGCGCAGCGGTTCCTAGTTCGTGGGGGGTGAAAAATCATGAAAGGAGGAGATTTATTGGAGAGACGTAGGAATTATAAGATAATAATGGGAATAAAATTTAAAGAGAGGTTCTATTTGGACTTCTCCACAAAAGTGATACCTTGGGCGTGAATCTAAAATGATATTGGAGAGAGATTATAAGGTGTTGAAATAATAAAGAAAATAATAATAAAAACCATAAAGGCATGGAGGTTTGGGGCCTGCTGTATGGAGTCCAGGAGGTTCCAATGTTGGTGTTTTATGGAATTTTTGGATGAGATAATTTAAGGAATTACATTAAATTAAAAATAATAATATAATAATAATGTTATTATTATTTTCGTTGGGAAAACCGTATTTTGACGGTATCTTCTTCATGCGACCTCAGTTTCACAAACCATTAGCGGCAGTGCGACCCTGACTTTGAGATGGAATTTATGAATCCAATATTGGATATATTTTTTGGTTTTTCAGATCGGGTACCAGAAACTCTCGTGAATTAATAGATTTAATTTCATTATTAAATCTTCGACCCGTTATAACTCAGGCGTGCGATGTCTAATTGACTTGTCGTCAGCGATGACGTGACCCTGTCTTTAATATGGTCAGTTCAAGTCTAATGTCAGATACTAAATTCTGGTTCGTGACTCAGGTCCATGAAACACCCAATAATAATAATAATAATAATAATAATAATAATAATAATAATAATAATAATAATAATAATAATAATAATAATAATAATAATAATACAGGATCTTGTATCTGACATATCTCTCTCATACGGTGTTAGAATGACGAACCATCTGTGACATTGCGACCCTAAAATTAAGAAAAATGTTTCAAGACCAATTTTGGATATTTAAGTCGAGGTTGATGCATGGGCGCTACAAGGCCCAATTCGCACGCGTTGTGATGAAATGCAACTTCTTCATCGGGTTTCCATTTTGGAGAAATGAGTAGTCCATCTCATTTGTTTTTTCATTTGGATCACAATGGTGTAACCCATTTGGTTATCCAGTTTCGTTTGAAGTACATCCGAGTTGGATCGAACATGAATCCAACCGGGCCCTCGACACTAAAATGCTTATAACTTATAGACTGGGCGTCCGATTGATGCACTGTCTGTCATGTTGGAACCCTTATGACTTAGCGGTCCTTCGGGTTACTCCCTTGTGGAACTTCGTGGTGGTTGAGTTATGACTGATAACCTGAGGAGAAGAATTAGGGTGTTTATTTTAGGGATAGTTAGGATGGCTACTACTTTGACGACTCAAGGTGTGGGTATTCCTTACTCATCTGCTCCGGTAGAGATGGGACTCCCCACCTCATGAGTACGGGTTAGTTTTCCTCTAATATGGTTTTTCTATCTTTGGAGTCGGTACTCCACCACATGGCCAAACTAGGCCGGTTGCATGGGTCACACTGTGTACCAATTACATAGGTTAGAATACATGGATTGAGGTCATGTACGGGCACATGGTCAGCATACACGGAGCGGACCCCAAATACTTTGACCCGATTAGTGATTCTTTCTACACGCCTTATAGTTTCATTTTACATGACATGCCTTACGACACGGGCCATTGTACATGGGTAGTACCCAGGGTCAGAAGAAATGGCGTGTGACATTTCTACACATCGTTTACTTCTCAGTACATGGCTTGATCTTCTTGACCACCGTATCATGGACATGTTTCATTTGGGTTAGTGCCCCTTTTCTAATTCCCCTGATGGTCATGTATCATTTCCTACTATAGGAGTATGATCCTTTCAGTAGGACTTTCTATGATAGAGTTAGGCATCCCTCCAAGTGGCCCAGAGCAAGATCATCTATCCATTCTTGACCCTAGGTAGATTCATGCATCGACATGACCAAATCCACCAGGCGTTGATCCTCTACCTAGCAGGTGAATTCGGATGAGTTGCAGTATCCGCCAAGGCCCTGGAAATGATCCTCATCCATGTATTGTGATATCTCTCTTCAGAAGGACTTTCTGAGATAGAGTCATGTATCCCTCTAGGAGGCCTGGAATGAGATCCTCTATCCATTCTTATCCCTAGGTAGAGTCAGGAAACGATGTGACCAACTCCACTAGGCATTGATTCTCTTCCTAGAAGGTGAATCCAAATGATTCTTGGTATCCTCCAAGGCCCTAGTAGTGATACCCATCTATGTATTGTGATATTTACCCACTTAGGAGTGTGTTATCTCTTAATGAGTGCATCTATCTCTCATGACTTTTCTTGAAATGCAATACTTCTCGGACATACATCATCAGAGCTAGCAGACTCGTGGATTGAGTTCTCCCAGATGAGTGCTTCATGTAATCTTCAAACTAAATCCCTAGCATGGGGGTATGAGGTTGTGTGACTTGTCACTAGACTATGGGTCTAAGTTACGAGTATATCTGTATGCCCTGCGTATATGTATAAGCATATACCTGGTGTGAGCTATGATATGGAGATCCCCTTACTCTCCCATTTGGGTTTCTTTGAGCGATCATATCTATTATTGTATGGAGAAGTACTCTTTTTGTTCACTCTTTTTGTACCATGTTCTCTCTTACTACTCTCTTCTTTAGTACCTCTCTTTCCACTCCCTCAAGCCTTCGTGGAATCCTACTAAGTATTCTTATACTCACCCCTACTTGGTCGTTTCCCACATTTGGTGTGCCCATGCAGATGACAGACATGTTGATCATGATATCAGAGGATCTTAGGGATATGGGGTTCTTGGACCACATTTGGTGGTCGTAGCTTGGGATTCATGAGTGGGACTCTTCCATATATTTTAATTTTTCACCAGTTGACGGGTTTTGGCACTTTTCTAGTTGGGTGTGTATTTTTTACCCTTTCCCTTTCATCTTTAATTTTATTATACTTGTACTGTTAGAGGTTGATGCATTTCTATTTGGTTCCCTTTTTATAGTAGTGTGGTAACTTGATTTATTTTCCTCTGAACCTTTTCATTGAGTTGGCTGTGTGTGTGTATAGGTTCTTAGGAAAAGGCCTCCCCAAGTTTTTTGTGCCTTCGGCACTAGTCACTAGCCCCTGGCATATGGAGGCGAGCTTAGGGTAGTTGCGGCTCGAGCCCTGGTACAGTTCTGGTTGTGAAAAAGTGTTATCAGAGGTGGTTCGACCTTTTGGATGTTGTTCGGAAGTTTCCCTAAGAAGGTCTTGTTTGGGATTAGAGAAATAGTGTTGAAGTGTCTTGAGAGCGGCTCTCAGGCTAGGGAGTCCATTGATGGTACGGGCGGCTAACGTATCCATTCACCAGGACCCTGATTACCCACATGTCGACTCAGCACCCTGAGACACCTGTTGCAGGGAACAATGGTACATGCATCATATAGTATTAAGTCTTTGACTGTCCTTCTCAAGTCATATCCCCCTCATTTTTGATATATATAGATATACTCATCCGACCACAGTACTCCTTGATAACATTAAGTATGTCTCTGCGACGACATCCATCCAAGATACCAGCTATGGTTCGTGGTGACGATTCCGTGAGCAAAGAGAGCTCAGTTCAGGACCCATCATGCGAGCCCCTTTCTCCAGGTGGGCATGTAGCAGCACCCTTACCTGTTAAGAAGAATACAACCCCAGCTCATTAGACTGAGGATGTGTTCAGGTTGAGTGCACTTCATGTGTTCCAGCACCAGAGACCACTGAGGTTACACAGTAAGCCAGGCCCTCAAATAGTAGAGGTTTAGCAAGAGTCGGTGGTCCACTGGTCTATAACGGTAGTTTCTGAGAACAGAAGTTCAAGAAATGAATCTGTAGGGATATCAATGCTATCATAGTACCCTTGTGCATCCCCACTTATGATGGGTTGTTGGAGCAGACAATGGTGATAGAGAACTTTTTTTCAAAGGAATTCCATACAACTAGTTTTTGTAGTGAGCACAATAGAGATGAGACATCTACTGTAGCTATCAGACGCCAGATGATGAGATATCAATGTAGGAGATCTTATCATGATCAATCACATTCACATGGTCATATGAGGCCTAGATAGTGTAGTGTAATCATGGTGGAAGAATCTCTCTGACCTGTGCATTCAAGGTGTGGTTGTGTAGCAGATTCCCTTAGCGATAAGTGTGGGAAGTTTCAGAGAAGTTGACTTCCATACATCTGACCCTGGTGGAACAGGAGGGTACAACTTTTCTTCAGAAAATGGTATTGACTCATTCACCTCTCGAGCATTTAAGAGATTCTCAGTTGCGATTCATCGACTGGGAAATCTTGTGTGACCAAATATCCTTAGGTGTTTCACCCTATGGATATTCTGAAGGAGGGAATCACGAGACCCTATTCCAGTGAAAAATAGTGATTCCAGTTGTGTAGAGGTTCTACTGGGGACGCAAATATTCCCCCGAGTTCTATCAGGTCATTCGAGATTGTGCAAGGATATGGTGAGGTTTCATACCACATTACCTTACCCCAAATAGTGGGAGTGGGTACGTGAATCCTTACACGTGTCGCAACTAAGAAGATACATGTGTATTCCTACAAACGTCATCAACTGAATAAATCCTTGTGAGGTTTGACCACCCCTTTGGACCACATTCCTTGGCAGCACATAAACGTACAGGTTTCCCTAGGAGTAGGAGAGCTAATAGCGGGCTCAATATTCCAAGTGGTTTCCCTAGTTTGCTTTTTGAGGGCGAAAATCTTGAAGGAGGGAATAATTTAGAGACCCATTTTTTGGACTAATACAACTTTGAAAAAATTCTAAGAATATTTACAGAGCTGGACGCTGAGAAATCTTGCAATTCTGAGTCCCGGTGTGCCCGGAATTAATTTTATAAAAATGTTTAAGTGTTTTTATATTACGCACGCATGGTTAACTAAAGAAAACAGGATATCTCTTAAATGGTTGATCAGATCAGAAATCTGAGACCACGGTTGGGTCTGGAACATAGTGTTCCCCCTAGGTACGACATAAAATAAGTCGGCACGGGATGTTCGGACCCCTCTCTCGTTGGCGGTGTATTAAATGGATAAATTAAGTTATTAATTTATTCATTTAATAGATCAAACCAAAATATCTCTCGAACAGGGACTCAAATGAAAAATTTGAGACCACCGATGAATTCAGAATGTAAGTTTTACCCTAATAAATGTATAACCTTTGTCTGTGCCGGGTGTTCGGCATATGCACCATCATGAGAGAATAATTAAATAATTAAAGAATTTTTTATTTAATTATTTAATTAATTTCCTTTAACCAGATTGGAGGTTATAAATTCATGGTTATGAGATATTGTCCTCATAAACCTTTTTTCCAATGACTCCTCCTCTTCCCCTATCCTATACTCTCAGTTGACGAATGAAGATGAAGCTTTGGATCCAAGCGAATCGAAGAGTGATGAATACAACATCTTCTTCTCATCATTGTGCAAGTGCAATCTTCATCAACACCAAGCGGATCTTGATGGACGTGATCTTCACCAATGATTGGTCCAAACTTGAGGTAGGATTTATCTTTGTGGATTACTTACCCCAATTTAATTTTTCATGATGAACGTGAATTAAATAAATTAAATCGCAGATCGATAAACAATTGATTGGATTAATTTTCTTCTTGTTTATCTTGAATTTGAATTTCTTAAAACCTGATAAATATTTAATTTCCAATTCCCCATGTTCTTGATTCTCAAAAATGATGGTCAAACTAACACAGCTATCTATCCACACTTAGACCGTGATCTTTCCTTATTCATTTTCCAATCATTCTTCGTGTGTTCTTCATCCCCAAATAATTAAGCGTGCTGGAAACTCAATGTTTCGTTGAGCGCGACATAGAGACGCGAAGGTCTTGACCCAAGGATCATGGATCCACATTCGTCTCTTTTTTCCAAGTTAAATCAAAGCTATAATGTCATGCGAAAGGATCATGTGGCATGGGTCTGACAATGGTTTTGGTGGTTCAAGGTGGGAGCGCGAGTAGGCGGCGCGGTGGAGGTAGGTCATGTGTGAGGTGGAGGTGCAGCGGTTCCCAGTTCGTGGGGGTGAAAAATCATGAAAGTAGGAGATGATGGGAGAGTGGGAGGAATTATAAGATAATAATGGGAATAAATTTTAAAGAGAGTCGTTATTTGGACTTCCCCACAAAAGGGATACCTTGTGAGTGAATCTCAAATGATATTGGAGATAGATTACAAGGTGATGAAATAATAAAGAAAATAATAATAATAATCATAAAGGCATGGAGTGAGATTGGAGAGAGATTACAAGGTGATGAAATAATAAAGAAAATAATAATAAAAACCATAAAGTCATGGAGGTTTGGGGCGTGCCGCATGGAGTGAAGGAGGCACCAATTTTTGTGGTTCATGGAAGTTTTGGATGATAAAATTTAAGTAATTAAATTAAATTAAAAATAATAATAATATAATAATGTTATTATTATTTTTGTTGGGAAAACCATATTTTGATGGTATCTTCTTCGTGCGACCTTGGTTTCACGAACCATCAGCAGCAGTACGACCCTGACTTTGAGACGGAATTTATGAGTCCAATATTGGATGTCTTTTTTGGGTTTTTGGATCGGGCACCTGAAACGCTCATGAATTAATAGATTTAATATCATTATTAAATCTTCGACCTGCTATAACTCATATGTGCAATGTCCGATTGACTTGACGTCAGCGGTGACATGACCTTGTCTTTAATATGTTCGGTTCAATTGTAATGTTGGACACTAAATTTTGGTTCATGGCTGGGGTTCACCAAACACCCAATAATATTATTATTATTATTATTACGGGATCTTGTATCTGACATATCTCTCTCATACGATGTCGGAATGACGAACCGTCTGTGACATTGCGACCCTGAAATTAAGATGAATTTTTCAAGACTAATTTTGGATATTTAATTCGAGGTCGAGTCATGGACCCCACGAGTCTCGGTTCGCGCGTGTTGCGGTGAAATGCAAATTTTTCATCAGGTATCCATATTGGACAAATGAGTAGTCCATCTCATATGTTTTTTCATGTAGATCACAATGGTGTGACCCATTTGGTTATCCAGTTCTTTTTGAAGTATGGCCAGTTTGGATCGAACATGAATCCAACTAGGCCCTCGGCACTAAAATGCTTATAACTTACAGACTGGGTGTCTGATTGACGCACCGTCTATCGTATTGTAACCCTTATGAAAAGGCGGTCCTTTGGGTTACTCCCTTGTGGAACTTTGTGGTGGTTGGGGTATGACTGATAACCTAAGGAGTAGAACCAGGGCGTTTCTTTTAGTGAGAGTTAGGATGGCTACTCCCTTGACAACTCAAGGCACGGGTATTCCTTACTTCTCTGCTTCAGTAGAGATGGGACTCCCCACCTCATGAGTGTGGTTTTGTTTTCCTCTGAGATGGTTTTTCTATCTTTGGAGTCAGTACTCCACCACATATCCAGACTGGTTTGGTTGCAAGGGTCACCCTGTGTACCGATTACAGGGGTTGGCATACATGGATTGAGGCCGTGTATGGGAAAATGGTCAGCGTACACGGAGCGGACCCCAAATACTTTGACATGATGAGTGATCCTTTCTACACATCGAGTAGTTGCGTTTTACATTTCAAGCCTTACGACACGGGACGTTGTACATGGGCAGTACCCAGGGTCAGAAGACATGACGTGTGACATTTCTTCACGCTGTGTACTTCTCAATACATGGATTGATCTTCTTTCCCATCGTATCATGGACATGTTTTGTTTGGGTTAGTGTCCCTTTTCTCATTCCCCTGAAGGTCGGGTATCGTTTCCTACTACAGGAGTATGATCCCTTCAGTGGGAATTTCTGTGATAGAGTTAGGAATCCCTCTGAGTGGCCCAAAGCGAGATCCTATATCCATTCTTGATCCTAGGTAGAGTCAGGCATCAACATGAATAACTCCACCGGGCGTCGATCCTCTACCTAGCAGGTGAATCTGGATGATTCGTGGTATCCGCCAAGGCCTTGGCAGTGATCCTCATCTGTGTATCGTGATATCTCTCTTCAGCAGGACTTTCTGAGATAGAGTCAGGTATCCCTCTGAGAGTCCTGGAATGGGATCCTCTATCCATTCTTGACCCTAGTTAGAGTCAGTAATCGACGTGACCAACTCCACCGAGAGTTGATCCTATGCCTAGAAGGTGAATCTGGATGAGTCGTGGAATCCACCAAGGCCCTGGTAGTGATCCCCATCTGTGTATCATGATCTTTCCCCACTTAGGAGTGTGTTCTCCGGTAATGAGTGAATATATCTCTCATGAATTTTCTTGACATGTAGTACTTCTTAGACAGACGTCATCAGAGCTAGTAGACTCATGGAGTGAGTTCTCTTGGACGAGTGCTTCATGGAATCTTCGAACTGAATCCCTAGCGTGGGGGTATGTGGTTGTGTGACTTTTCATTAGACTATGGGTCTGAGTTACGAGTATGTATAGATTCCCTGGGTATATGTATGGTCATATACCTGGTGTGATCTGTGAGATGGAGATCCCCTTACTCTCTTGTTTGGGTTTCTTTGAGAGATCATATCTGTTATTGTATGGAGTTGTACTCTTTTTGTTCACTCTTGTTATACCTTGTTCTCTCTTACTACTCTCCTCTTCAGTACCTCTCTTGCCACTCCCTTGATCCTTTGGGTCATCCTACTATGTATTCTTATACTCACCCATGCTTGGGATTTTCCCGCATTTGGTGTTCCCTTGCATACAACAGACAGGTTGATCATGATATTAGAGGAACTTAGGGATACGGGGTGCTTGGACCGTGTGTGGTGGTCATAGCTTGGGATTCAGGAGTGGGACTCTTCTAGCTATTTTACTTTTTCACATATTTCCAGGTTGTGGCACTTTTCTAGTTGGGTGTGTATTTTTTCCCTTTCCCTTTCATCTTTACTTTTATTGTACTTCTACTATTACAATTCGATGCATTTTTGTTTGGTTCCCTTTTTATAGCAGTGTGGTACCTTGCTTTCTTTTCCTCTAGACCTTTACATTGAGTTGCCTGTGGGTGTGTGTACTGGTTCTTAGGCAAAGGCCTCCCCAAGTTTTCTGTGCCTTCGGCGCTAGTCGCTAGCCCCTAGCCTATGGAGGCGGGCTTGGGGTAGTTGTGGCTTGATCCCTGGTACGGGTCGAGTCGTGAAAATTATTTTTTAGCTCTGTATGGACAATGATGGGGTTTGGGCATTGAAATCATAGTATTATTGTGGTTGGAAAACCATTAGTAGTATGTTTATGTTAGGTAGAGGTCACCCTAGATTGTAGATAGGATTATTACCCCCTATATACATAGGGAGAGGTTCTGTTATATGTAGATTTGTTACCCCCCATCAAATAGCTCATATGGGGAACAGGTCCTCCACTAGGGTCGGTTAACCCCATCATCCAATATTTATCCTTCGGTGAGGTGAGTATCCCCCAAAATAGATCTAAATAGGTTATACAAGTTTCTTAGTTTAGATAGATCTAATTCTTGGGGGTTTTTTATGGTTCTCTTGAAGTTGGTCTATTATAAAGTGATACCTTCTTCTATTTGTTTTGGGATTGATGCTAAGGTATTGGTGGATAGTAAGGTGTGGGACTTACATGATTATCATGAATTATTTATAAGGATAAATTCCCCCTTACTTGATTTTGTAGGTGGTTTAGAATAAAGTTTGAGTAGATTAGATACCTTGAAACTTGTGACTACTTGGGCACCCCATGGTTTACATCGAGATGCAATGTATAACTGAGTTATCAACTTCATACTTTGTGGGATTTTTGGTACTTAAGTAATCCCTAGTTGCTGGTGGGATATGAACTTGAGTATTGGAGTTGAGATAACTAAGAATTATCTACATTCCTATTACTTTTAGTTTAAGAAAGTATCAATATTTATTTTCCTCTTATTTCCCACCAATTACTTTATTACAACAGATTTTGAGTCGTCTTGTTTCTTACCTTTACTTTCTGGATTTGATGTATCCTATAGGGTATGTTTATAATCACCACTATATGGGATTTTTTCTTACATATTTTGTGTCTATGTAGATGATGCATGGTTTGGAGATGGTCTTGGTGAACGTAGAACTAGTGTGGCTTGTTCATAGATAATTTTTAGTGATATTTGGTGATGCATGATAGAGTATGGCGGTTCATGATGGTAGTGGTGACCATTATATTTATATATTGATCCAAGAGTACTTGTAGTGAGAGTATCCTTCTAGTGTCTTGTGGTTTTCAATCCTAGAGGCCTGTTATATGTACAGTTCATTTGGTACTTTTCTATGTAGTGGTATGCTTTTATTTGAGGTCACATACATGTATTGTGTACAATTTAGTTATTTATATATAAAAATCTTGTTATTTTTTGCATTGGATATATGTTTTTATTATAGGTGGATATACTTTAAGGCTTCCCAAAATATGTGATATTCATACTCAATGCTAATCACTAGATTCTATCTTATTAAAAGTACGATGGATTGGTACACTTAGCTTACCTACAACCTAAGTGGGGCCCCAGTGGGTTGGGTCATGTCACGGAGGTATTAAAGTAGTAAATTCCTATGGATAGAGTTTGTAGCTAGTAGTCATGTGAGGGGTGGTTTATAAATCTAGGTGGATGATGTTGAGGGGGTCTTGAGTTCAGTTTTCAGACCAGGGAGACTAGCATAGGTGTAAAAAATTACATAGCCTTTCTCTAGGAATCTGATAACCAATATTCCACCAATATCTCTAAGACAATGTTTCAAAGTACAAGAGATTTGGTACATGCATCACATAGGATTTAGTTATGATATTTTATGTCCTTTCCATGTCATCTTATCTAGATATGCTCTAGTCCTTGTGGGATTGTGTACAGAGGAAACTTTGTGATGAGCATGTGCCTATAGTTGGGCCTCTCATCACTTATCAATGAGGGATGATGTTTTGTTTCAGAGATTTGATTAAGTGATATCCTTTAATTTTGATTTGGGGTATCTCCTATCCCCTTTATTCTTAGTGTAGATATTTAATATAGTGGATAGTATTTATTATTAATTTTGACAAGCCTATCCATAGGCTGGATACACTACAAGCATTCTGATGATAGAGGAATCATGGATTTGTGAGGTAATCTTTATCCTTGGGTGATAGGGAATAATATATAGTCTAAGACTTTCACTAACTGGATGATGATTCTTTCATTAAGAACCCTATATGGAACCATGAGTTATTAGTGGATGATTTTTTTCTCAAAATCATGATAGGACTACTCTAATATAGTTGGATTTTGATCTCTTTTCCATAATAGGGATTTATATATGGATGTTAAACCTTTCACATGGCCACATGACCATGTTTGAGTACGTGTTGAGGTGCATAGAGAATGTGAAGTGTTCCTAGGATATGTTTTATGGTGAAAATGTTTGAGCTAAGAATTTGAGGTATAGAATCAAGAGGGAGAGGTTTTATAGGAGTGGAATTTTTATATAACACCAATTATATTAAAGTCCCTTGATAAAGCATAGAAAATTTGATAACTATTGGTATGGATACACCCTATATTTGAAATCAAGCTAGTGTTTTACTTGAATACTACCTTAGTAGTATCATGGATAGACCTCCATGAAAAAGATATCATTGATATTGGATACCCCCATTTATAGGCATGGTTTTCTAATGAAGAGTTATCTTAAAGAAGATATGATGGTGTAAAGTTAGTTGGATATGGATAATGCACTGATAATATCCTATAATTCACCTTCAGTTAGTAATTTTTAAGATCAGGGTGTTGGTAGATAGATATTCAGAAAAATACACACAATAGATGGATATGGTCAGACATTAATTATTGAAATTATGAGTAAAATTCACACCCCCTCTTCATTGGCCCTAATAATGGATATTTTAGGTTCAAGATATTAATTTTGTACCTTATTTCTAAAATCTATAGATCTCAGTGGAACTCACAGCCTGGCCCTTTTCAACTAGATAGTTTTTATTGATGTTTAATGCCTTTCTCTCGCCCCTTCTAGTTAATTGAGTTTATCCTTGGAAGATAAATAGGTCATTCAAGGGATTCCTATGTGGAAGAGAAGAGATACAGTGGTTACTACCTCGATATGAATTGTTTCAACATTTCTAGTATCATGAGGTGATAATGATTAAATAAATGAGGTTGGTTCCTCCTTTAATAGTGATCGAGACTCCCCTCAGGTGTGGTAAGAAAAACCAACCCTCTTGTAATTAAAGTCGTTTACCCATAAAATGTTAATTGTGGCTATGTTTATGATGTGTTTAGTTAATAAATATATTTTTTTGAATGTGTGGGTATGAATTAATGCTTAAAAAAATAATCCTAGGGTTGACCATTGATGGTGGATGATGTGTTCATGGTCTTGTAATCTAGAGGTGGTGTTCAAGTGTTGTTGAGTGGGATAATGAGCACCCTTGTGGGTTTATGGATCATATGGACTAAAACGTTCCTTAATATATTTTGTGGTAGATCCTGTTAGGTGATAAGGGATCCCCTTGGTATTATCATGAGAATATCACCTATACATCAAAATCATGTAGTGTGAGATTTGGATTCTTGGAGTGATTTTGTCCTTCATGAAGCTATAGTTGTGGTGTTTGATGATAAGGGAGTGGTGTAGAAATAGTGGGGTAGTTGAAACTTATTAATAGGGGACCTTTATTCTAGATAATGGAGGAGGAACATGAGTATCTAGCTTTAGATTAGTTGATTATTTCTTATAGAGGGAGGAATTTCTCACCTTTTATTAACACTAGTGGTCCCAAACTCTTCCACTATGTGAGAGATTCTCATGTTGGTGATGTCAACTTAGTGGTCTTGTAGAACCGAATGATCTCAGGAGATGGATATGAAGGATTTTCCTAAAAGTAGGGATCATGTTAAGCACTTCCCATAGAAGATAGTGGTTTTCCTGTGGTGTTAATATTATATGTAATGATGGAAATCCTGAGTGAGGATCACCCAACTTGAATATGGACCTCAGTATTTTGTGTCCATTGAGCCTTTTTTGATATTCCTGTCACATAGAAACTTTTTATATGTGGTGTAGGAGGAGGTTTACTCATGAGGTTATGATTTCAATTTCCCTATTTTGGTGAGTATTAACCTATGTTCTCAATACCACATAATAAGGTCATCTAAATAGTTGGGATTGTACACGTTAGATTATGGTGAATTGGGACACCCGAAGAGCAGTGAGGTGATTCTGAGTAGCTTGAAGAGGTTAGTGTAATTACTAATGTGAGCATCGATAGATTTCATGAAAGAGAGATGAAAAAAATGATGTTCTCATTCGATAATGGGTTCAGACATAATGTACATCATGGTGTGGATAGATAATTCATGCAAATTGTTATGAATAATTTGGGAAATGTAACATCCCAAATTTTGAACATTATGAAATTCCAAAGGAATTTGAACTTTTGTGTTTACTGGATGGTTCTTTTTTAAAACTGAGATTTGGAATAGAATTATGAGAGTTGGAATACTTAAATGTGTTTTTTTGTTGGACTTGGGTGAAGGCCCAATAGGTACTGTAGAGGTATCATTGAGTTTTGGGAGCACTAGGATATAAAAATTCAAGTTTTGGGTACTTTGAACAGGGCACATGGTTTTTTTTAAAACTGTGTGGCCCTTAGCAGTAAAATGTGTGACCTACAGTAAGTGGATAGAGGTGGTGTGCATGGGATGGGCATAGTTTTCCAAACCGTGCACCTAGCTTGCATGAGTAGTGCCACTTAGGCAATACCTAGACACTCTTTTCTTCATAATTTGAATATGATTTGTCTAACCATGTGGGAAAAACTGTGCGATGTGGTTTCTTATGCAGGGGGTGTCGCACGATTGGTGCACGGTTTGGCTAACCGTTCGACCCAAGTTGTGCGGTGTGTTTTTTTAAAATAAATTAAATTAAAATTAAAATAAATTAAAACTAAAACCTAAAAACTACTCCCCAGTCCCTAGTTGAACAACACCCATTCCCCTTCCTCTCCAGCACATGCTATGCAGCCCTCCTCAGCCTCCTCTCTATTCAATGATTTCAACCATATTTTTAGTGGTTTCTTTTTTGGTCCTTTGAATGTAAGACACCCTAGCCCCATTATCTTCCATGTTTGGCCAATTTTTCTTCTCCTATTTTCCTGGTTTAGTTCTTCTGAACCCTAGGGTTTGGGTTAATCCATATTTCTGGTTTTCTTTCCTTATTAGGGCGTGTAGGGCATCTCTTGAGACTCCTTCATGCATATTTCGACATCTTCCACTGAAGGTGAATTGGTTCAGAGAATTTTGGTCTACCTTTCATCAATTTCAAGTATATTTTCCACCGTTATTCAATATTTATCAATTTTATTTGGGTATTTATTAGTTTCTAAGGTTCTGGTAATTTTCTTTAGTATGTTGGACCTTGTCGCGTTGGTTTTGAGTTGTCATTGTCAAAGGCGACTTAGCTTTATATGCATGGGTAGTCATATATATATAAGTTCCCTCATTATATGTATATTCACCCATGGAATTGAATATATATATATATATGGGGATAGGTGTGCTTACGTATAATATGAAAAATGCATACGATTGTAAGTGGAAATGGGTGTATGTGATATCTCTATTTTATATACATATTTTGATGTGTTTTTATAAATTAATTTATTGAATATTAATTTATTAAATATCAGATATGATCATGATATCAATTTTTTTGTGTATTCTTATACAGGATTGACATATGGATCCATACGAAGGTAAATAGTGGAATTGAGGAACAAAAAGGCACTTCTAGAAGCACAAAACTAAATAAGATGAAATGGAGGTTCTGACCCTGGAAGTTAAAGATATACATCATGTAAATATTACATGATGTGAAAATTCTGAAAATTTCATGTTTTTTAAAACATTACACAATATGAAATTTCCTGATACAGGAAAAAATGATGATTTCTAGCGTATCTTTGAATGGGATTTTATATCTTTGACCACATAAGCCGGCCATTAAACTCATTTTTTGACCCAAGAAAACCCCATTGTTGACATATAGGCCTATTTATATGGTTTCAGTCTAGGAGAAAGGGTATTCCATTACATGCTTGAGGTGCGACCACTGGGAGGCTGCTATAGGGTTATATGCTATCATAGATAGGTTTTTCAATATGTTTTTCTTTTCGTTTCTTTATTCATATTCTATGTATTGTTGAATGTTGTTTAGTTTAATTATAATATTTATATTTTCTTCATTCCTTTACTCATTCTAATTCTTTATTAATCTCTTCCCTATGTATTTGTGTTTAATCGTCGTTGGTGATCACCCGATGATGGCTGGATAAAACTCATAGGGGGAGAAGAATCAGTCAAAGGGGGTGTGTTCCATCATTATTTGATTTTTCTTTTCTCATAAAGATGATTTTATTTGATAGTATAATTTTTTCCTATGATTACACTTTATTTTTCATTGAATCATTGACCATATATTTTCAATAATGATCGAACCCAAACATGATTGAGAAAATTTGTTCATGACCATTGAATGAAATTACTCTTCTATTTTTGTCAATCTAAACTTAATAAAATTTAGGTATTTTGATTAATCTAGACATGATGAATTGGTATTCTATGTTAGTTTGATAGATAATTACCATTTCTTTTATCTATGATTTTTTTGTTTTTGTAGTTATTTTATATAATTGTTTTTCAAGTAAAGTTGAATTAATTTAGCAAAAGAATCCCTAAAAACTGATTCCACTCACTTCTGGTTCTCTATTTGAATTTATTTATTTAATTTTCATCACTAGTTTAATTAACTCAAAATAAAATAGGAATGACCTAACCTTTAGTCAAGAGTTTTCATCATTTAATTCCCCGATCTCTATGAGTTCGACCCTGTATTTATGCTATGTTGCGCCATTATAGCTAGTATTATTCGGGTTAATACAAATTTATAATTTGATCCACACTTGGAGGATTTAACAACACATTAAGGTGCATCAGTATTCATATATAATCATATATATAAGGATACCCTTGTATATATTCATGGACATGTGAATATGTATATAAGGGATAGGTGTCCTTACGTATAAGTGAAGGTGAATATGCCCGGGGGTGGGAAAGAGTAGCTTAGAGTGGTCGCCAATGAAAATGTAAAGTGGGAAATTGTTTATCTTGGTTCAATACCCTTCAAGGTAATATCCCATTCCTTTTCCCTTTTAAATTTAATAATGAATTAATTGATTACTTTTTAAACCTTCTTTAGATTTTAATTAGTGCAATATGGTTTTTAGAATAAATTATTCTTAAACATGAATTGAGTATGACTCTTGAAATGATGTTTAAATATGTTAAATGAATTGTTTGACGTGAAATGTCATATTTTTATAATTAAACCTCATGATGGAGGTGTGATGTCTTCTAATCTAAAAAGTATTGATTAGTGATTTAAATATTTCCTAGCATGTTTCATTGATATTTCTTTATTCTTTGATGTCAATGTTTGGTATATGAAAATGACATATTAGAACTTGGCCCTTAAAGATGTCCTTGAGTGGATTTTCCCCCTTTCTATGTAAATTACAAAAGCACCAATCTTCTCCTAAGGTCTTTTCTTGCCTAATAAATTGATTTTCCAATGTAGGTGATTTCCCAATTTGACCATGGTACCTTATAAGTACACATTATGTCTAATTAAATGAATTTCCTTGTGAAATAGATTAAATGGAATGTTTTAATTTTAATTTATAGTTCATGATGACTTTATATCCTTATATTTATTATATGTTTAATTTGAAATGGAATTGAATAGGTTGGTACAAATACACCTATTGTTATAATTAAATAAGAATGTCATATGTGAAATGTTATAATTGTGATAAATGGAATGCCCTTGTATATAATGAACTTGTTAAATTAAAAGAATGAGAGGTATTTCCTCATGGATTGCATCATAAATATGATTATTCCTTAATATAGGATTTATAAATAAGTTTCATAAGAGGATTTACCTCATTCCATATATTATAAATGTGATTATTCCTTATATATGGGTTTTGGATGATTGTAAGGGATTATTGAGCATGGAGACTCATTCTACCATACATTAGGTGTTGATCGTGGATATTGTCACCATAGATACTTGTGATACGATGGTAAGGGTTCTATTGATCATGAAACTCATGCTCCCTTACATCAAGTGTTGAGCATAGTCACTCACACCAGTGATATGATATGGGTGATGGGATTTACATGCCATGTTACATGATTAGAGAGTTTTCATGGAGTTCTCACTCGCCATCCCGAGTCACGAGCATGAAATCCCCCACTATATCAGGATATAGGGAATGTGCCATATTACATGACCTTATAGACTCATAGACTAGTCATGGATGGTGTGAGTTACACCCCAGTCCATCCAACACTAGTATTCTTGGTATATGGACATTAAGGAATCCGAAAGCACATGGCTCATATAGGTGGATGAAATATATAACTAAAATATATATATAATAATTATTATTATAACTATATATATAGTTACTGGTTATACATTCTTTCCAGTAGTGAGCCGAAGCAGGTAGAGTTGGCTAGGTGCCTGATTGGAACCTGAGTCGGAATTTGTTATTATTTTAGTACTATTTATTGTTTCATATTACCTACTCACTACTTAATTTTTATTTTATGAAATGGATTTTGATAGACACTATGGGTACCATATTACTGAGATTATTATCTCACACCCTGCTGAGGTTGTCATTGCACTAGGGTTCCTGAGTAGGTCTTATATTTACAGGACCTTGGTTAGTTTCATTATCTTTTTAGCTTGTACCTAGGATTTTGGAGCATAGGACCAAGTTGGAGCTCAAAATACATGTATATCTAGTCATTGGAAGGTTTTATTTTATTACATTATATTGATTTTATTATTTTCATTTCTTTTTATTATAGTATCATTTGTCATACATTCAATGTTCTAATTTGGCATTATCCACTTTTATATTCTGTTGATATTACATTTATCTTCCACTGATTTACCATTTATTTATAATGCTTCAATTATTTCCAGCTATTTATTACCTGATAACCCACTATGAAACTATGATATGAGGGTGTAGTCTCTCCATTATCACCTTTTGAAACTCTTTCTATTAGTCACCAGCCTTTTCTATATGGGAAGGCATGCTTGAGGCCATGTGACTCACCGTTATGGCCACCATCTTAGTGGTGAGCTAGGTTGGGGCATTACAAATTTGTATCAGATACTTATTTTTCCTTTTTCTTGTTGTCTTGGGCTGGTAGACAGGAGACTAGAAATGTGTCGGTGCTTGGTAAATAGTCATTTCTGGGACCAATCACCCCACCCATGGAGAAATTACCAAGTGTTTAGGGATGGGATTTATGTTCATGTTGTTCGATATTACAATTTATATTATTTCACCTTGATTGATTGGTGTAATTTTCACTACTTATTGATTTAAGAGACTTATGGAATTTACCCTTGACTTGGTATGGAAATGATGAAGCATTGCATGCATCATTATAGACATCAAAATTCACATTCCATGCATATGTTATGCCATGTAGTTGCATTTATAGGTTTCATGTTATATGAATCGTGTTCCTTGAGTGTTATGCTATGCTTTTATTTATTATCAAGCTTGTTATAAGACATATTAAGAATTTCTTTAACATACTTATATGTTTATGTTCCATGATGCCTGAGTTATTATCATGATCTTCCATTGTATCATGCTAATATGTTACAGCAAGCCTTCTATGTTTACTGCTTGTAATAACATGATAAGTTGTTGTTGTGGTATATGTATATTTTTTTCATGGGCTAAATTTATTGGTTGTGATTAAAAGAGATTTAGTTTTTAATTATAAGGTTTATGGGAGCCTTATAATTGGGAAAAGGTAACCCATATACTTGAACCATATTTGAGATTTATACATGTTTAGAACTATTGTTAAAAATGTAAAGGTTGTTAAAGGGTATTGGTTAATAAATGGGAGACAAATTCCAAACTATAAAGTGTATTGGTGCTTTATAGGTTAGTAGATGGACACCCATGTAGTTATACTATTTGATGTTATTATGGTATATTTGAAATGATTGTAAATTAAAAGGCTATATGAGTTCAATTTTAAAGTGAATTGGTTCTAGTTAAATGGGAGATAATCTGTGGTCTATAAAGTGTATGGGTGATTTATAAGATATGGAATAACAACCCATAAAATAAAACCTCTTATGTGACCTTGTTTTCTTATGAAATTGTAATAAATGTAATGAATTGGTTAAATACCTAAATGAAAAATTACACCCAGGTAGGTCATTCAGGGCATCTTCTTATGAGATAACCTGCTATGGGTGTTTACAACATTATTGATTAAACAAATACTATTGGGTTTCATATTAATGAAATAGGTTTGGATTATCGATACCATCATAGATCACCTTATCAGTTAAAAAGTAATTTATGTGATAATTTTATTAATCATGATGGGATTTCAATGTAAAATTTTTTAAAAAGGAATTTTTATGAGACTTTCCTTTATGAATGGTGCTTTTTTTAATCTTTTGAATGTTTACATATTAAATGATAATCAATCTAATGGCCTAAAATGGAACCTTAGGTGGTGTCCTTTTTTTAGACCCTCATTTAAGGGTAGTTTAAATCTCTCATTGAGTAGGCCTTCCTCTTTTTAGTAATTTCTTAGATGATAGGATTCTGAGACAGAGACTTTATTTTGCATGACCTTGTTATGGTTCAATGATTTATTCCTTTTTAAGGGGCCATATCGAGGTATTTATCACCCTTAGATATTAAATTCCTTTCTAATGTCTTGAGTTTCTCTAATGTTGGGTGTTGTTTGGTTGTCATTGTCCTTATTAGGACTCTTGGTTTCTAAATGACACCCTTCTTTGGATGGGTGGTCATGGTATCTTCTACCCTTGTTATGGGTGTGAGAATTGGGTAATGCTCATTTTTAGTAGGTTATAAATTCCAAGGGCATGGTTAGCTGCTTATTATGTCTTGTGACCCTGTTTCTTTTTCTTGGGTGACTTTGGAGGTCATATTTCTATTTTAAAGTCATATGGGACAGTGCAACTCAAGCTAATTTTCTGTGTGGTCCATCTAATACATGAATTCATAGGGCGGAAATCCTATTGATAGTATTGAATATGTTTCATTTTTCTTATAAAATATTAGGGTAGTATGTGTTGATATATTCAGTACCCATTGAGCTCCTAAATGTTGTACATAATTGGCTGAGTTTGGTATAATTGTTGATCCTTGAGTTGTTTTGTATGTTCTCAGGTCATATCCAGAGTAGAGTGACCTGGGCATTAAATAATAAAGTTCATCCCAATTCTCGAGATGACTTTCCAAGAGGATTGGGTTTTTTGACACATAATTCAAGTTGGTCCTAGCTTTCATGCCAAATGTTGTGGCATGGTGATCATGACTCGGAGGATCAACACACATGCATTTAAGATGAATCAGATCTAGTGTGATTATGAGTGGTTGGTATTTTTCTTCCTTCAATGAATATGAAACTCCTAAGGTGGGGAGAATCATGTTGGTTTTGGTGGTTATGTTCCCATCCAATTAGAAGGAGTACAACCAAGGAGGGACATTTTGGAAATGGTCGGTTTTTCTTGAATACCTTTGAGGCTTGTACAACTAAATCATGTCGGTGCTTGTTGGGTAGCACAACTTTGTGATGTTTGTCTATGTATTAAATCTTTGAGAAAATAATTTTTCTCTTGTATGGATTTGGTGGTTAAATCTCACACGATCATAGAATATCCCGGGTGGTAAAGGCGTTTGATTGGTAAATGGTGGTGTGTTAGAAGGTGAAGTTGAGCTTCTTTCAAGAGGTTGACTAGTAGTTGTTCTACTGTTATTTTTTTTCTTGGTTAGTCGAAAACCATTAAAGTCCTACGATGATAATGTCCCCAATCTTTACTTCATATTTGATGCACTAAGAGAGCATCAGTCTTATTCCCCTCTAAAGATTTAAAAGCTTTTGGATTTTTTTGGGTGGTCTTCTTAGTGTTTCACATGGGATCATGGTTCTTATCGAGGCTTGGTTAGTATTGATTGGTACCTAGATTCCCTTGTAGGAATGACTTGTATAGACTCATGGACACCATCCATCCTCTCTTTGACTCAACCGCTAGGTGGATTCCACTCTAGGATCATTCAATGTTTTGATGTGGACATTTTGGCCTTGTGAAAATGCCTCACTTGTCAACGTGGAGGATGTAATACATTTGTTAGTTTCTAAGACTCCAAATCCTGGAATCTAATGTTTTCCTAGACTTTTTATCAGGCTCTAAGGTGTTGTTTAAAGGGTAACTATTCTCATGGGATGGATCTGGTTTACACCATTGATCATGTTGAGGCATGCCAGTTTCAATGTTCAGGTGATGGTTTGACCAAGGGATATCACCAAAAAAAATTATGAGATTCGGTGAATGTTTTCATTCTAAACACTTGATTACTTGTAAGAAGGCATTGCGGTTTGGTTGTAATGCAGTATCCATCTAAGCCAAGATTCTTTGAGAATGGTCAGTTAGAGGTATATCAACTCGTTATTTCTATTTTTAAGTGGTTATGGTTGTTGAGGAACTATTTTAAATAACATTTCTAGGTTAAGGTGAGTGTAGATTGTGGGTCAGTAGTGTATTCCTAGAAAGATTGCATGACCAGTTTTAGTTGGTTCGATCAGGATTCTACCACTTCTTTCCAATGAGGTCTATTTTATGACCTCATATGTAATTAGGTTCCCCCTATTAAATAAATCACATGATAATCATCCTTAAAATTATTAGATTCATGATTTGTAGGTGATTTTTATGGTGGAGGTGTTGTGGTATGGAATTGTCCCTTTTTTAAATGTTAAGGCCTATTGTGGGGATCACCACAAATAAAAGTTGGTAGAGATGATGATGTGGTCATGTATCTAGTAAATGGGCTTGGGTAAGAACCCTTCAGGTGTTTCAATCAAAAATGGAGCATTGGATCAGGAATTGAAAACTCAAGTGTTGTATGCTTGAGAATTGTTGAAAGGTGTGTTGGGCATTGAGAAGCACAACATGACTATTTAAACAAGACCTCATGACCCCTGTAGGTTGGGTGATGTTTTAGTTGTTCTTAAAGGATTATTGGGGACTAGAAGTTATGAGTTGGGTAGGTTGTAACATCCCGTGTTTTGAACTGGATGAAATTCCAAAGGAATTTAACTTTTGCATTTACTGGACATGAAATTTTTTAAACCAAGATTCGAAACGTAATTCTGAGAGTTATAACACTTCAATGTACTATTTTTAGAATTGGGTGAAGTCCTAATATGTCCCTTGGATGTATCTCTGAGTTTTGGGAGCACCGGTATCTGAAAAATTAAGGCTTTGGTGCTTTGAATAGGGAACATGGTTTTTCTAAAATCGTGCGACCCTTAGTAGTAAAGCATGTGACCTACAACAGGTGAATAGAGGGGGTGTGCATAGGTTGTACATAGTTTTCCAAACCATGCACCTATACTGCATGGGTAGTTACACTTAGGTAATACCTAGAAACTATTCACTGCATGGTTTGTACACGGTTTGGCTAACCATGTTGTCACGACCCGTCCTCAGGGCCCGTGTCGTGACTACCCCAAGCCCGCCTTCCATAGGCCAGGGGATGGAAACTAGCACCAAAGGCGTAAATCCCGATAACTGGGAAGACATTTCCTTTATAAAAGTAAAAAAAACACCATAGAGTACATGCGGAAGTAAAACACTAAGTACAAAAGAAAGTGCTGAAAAGTAAATGGGCCAGAATACAAACTCAACTGAAAGTACAGCTACAACTGAACGAAAGTACAACAGAAAGAGACAAATAGCTGGAAGAAAGGAAGCAGCTCCTGGGTCATCCTCCTCGGATCCTACCTGAAGGGTAGGTACAGATTGCGCAGCTCCTGGATCGTCCACCACGGATCCTACCTGAAGGGTAGGTACAGATAGCCTCCACAACTCTCTTACCCGTCAACCTCCTCCGAGTGTCATCTCACCGTGAAGTCCACCTCCGGATACTGACTCATATTGTGGTCCACCTCCGGGTACTATCCAGTCCTCGAACACTCGGCCTTCGTCAGCACTACCCATCGTCTGCAACCAACACAATGAGGTGCGGAAATAGCCCGTGCAGGGGTGAGTATAACGATACTCAGTAGGGACCCCGAGACCCTCAAGGTCTCTCTAAAACCAACAAGGATAACCACAAAGAATATCTCAACAGATAACCTCTACTTAGGTATATTCCCATACATACACCTAAGTTATCAAGTAACCCATCTCAATCATGAGGAAACACAAAACCAACCGGGCCCTTGAGACAAAAAGGCTAATAACTCACAGAACGGGTGTCTGATTGACGCGCCGTCTGTTGCGTTGAGACCCCTATGACGAGGCGGTCCTTTGAGATACTTCTTCGTGGAACTTTGAGATACTTGGAGTATCGAACTGTAGCTCATGGAGCAGACCCTCTCGGAGATAAGCGTTCGGAGTACGAAGATCGTGTAGCCGGCTGAGACCTGACGAATGCTTGACCGACTCGACTTGGAGTGAGTCGACTAGCCCAGTGGATGGAGCACTACTTTGTTTGGGTGCAGACCCATGGCAGACAGAGCACTATTGTGTGACAGTGCAGACCCGCGGTACTCGTCCGGAGAGTACCTCTGCAGGCTATTAGGGGGTGTGCACTACTGTGTTTGGGTGGCATACCCCGGCGGGAAGCACTACTGTGTCTGGGTGGCTGACCCGCGGTACTCGACAAGAGGAGTACCTCAGCAGTCTTAGGTTAGTGATCAGTACCTCGGAGTCGGGACAGGACCACTGTACACTCCAGAGATGGGGCTCTTCAGTAGTTACGGTTTCGATAATGAAAATCCTGGTTTGAGCTGACTTTGTGTTTACCTCATGATTGAGATGGGTTACTTGATAACTTAGGTATATGTATGGGCATATACCTGGGCAGTGGTTATCCGTTGATTTCATAATCTTTGTGTTTCCTCATGATTGATATGGGTTACTTGATAACTTAGGTGTATGTATAGGCATATACCTAAGTATAATTTATCTTTTGAGATCTTCTTTGTGGTTATCCTTGTTGGTTTTAGAGAGACCTTGAGGGTCTCGGGGTCCCTACTGAGTATCGTTATACTCACCCCTTCACGGGATATGCCCGCACCTCGTTGTGTTGGTTGCAGACGACAGGCAGTGCTGACAGAGGCCGAGTGTTCGAGGACTGGACGGTACCCAGAGGTGGACCACTCGATGAGTCAGTATCCGGAGGTGGACTTCACGGTGAGACGACACTCGGAGGAGGTTGACTGGAAAGAGAATTGTGGAGTCTATCTGTACCAACCCTTCAGGTAGGATCTGTGGTGGACGATCCAGGAGCTGCGCTATCTGTACCTACCCTTCAGGTAGGATCCGTGGTGGATGATCCAGGAGTTGTGCTATCTGTACTTACCCTTTAGATAGGATCCGAGGAGGATGACCCAGGAGCTTCTTCCTTTCTTCCAGATGTTTTTCTCTTTCTGTTGTACTTTTGTTCAGTTGTAGTTGTACTTTCAGTTGGGTTTGTATTCTGGCCCATTTACTTTTTATCACTTTCTTTTGTACTTAGTGTTTTACTTCCGCTTGTACTCTTTGGTGTGTTGTTTACTTTTATAAAGGCAATGCCTTCCTAATTATCGGGATTCACGCCTTTGGTGTTAGTCACCAGCCCTTGGCCTATGGAAGGTGGGCTTGGGGTAGTCACGGCACGGGCCCCAAGGACGGGTCGTGACACATGTAGGATAAACTATGAAATGTGGTTTCTTAGGTAGGGGGTGTCACACAATTTGCGCATGGTTTGGCTAACAGTGCGACCCAGAACATGGGATTTTTTAAAATAAATTAAATTAAAATTAAAATTAAATAAAATTAAAACCTAAACACCTCTCCCCCCTCCTAAATAACTTGATACCCCTCCCCCTTCCTCTCCAGCACATGCGACGCACCCCTCCTTGACCTCCTCTCTGTTTGACAATTTTAACCATGTTTTCTCCAGTTTCTTCTTCGATACTTAGGGGTAAGACCCCCTAGCTCCCTCCTCTTCCTTGGTTGGATGATTTTTCTTCTCCTTATTTCCTGGTTCATTTCGGTTGAACCATAGGTTTTGGGTTAATCTATATTCTTTGTTTTCTTCCATTGTTAGGTCATTTGGTGCGTCTCTCGGGAATCCTTCATGCATGTTTCAGAATATGACACCGAGGGTGAAGTAGTTCATAGTGTTTCAGTTCACATGTTTCCAATTTCATGTAGGTTTTCCTCTATTCTTCATTATTTATCAATTTTATTTTGGGATTTCATAGTTTCTAATGTTTTGGTAATTTTATTGAGCATGTTGGACCTTACCACCTTGGTTTTGATTTTTCATTATCAAAGGTGACTTACTAGCATATGAATATGTAGGCATGTGTGTGTGTGTGTGTAAGTTCCCATGTTATATGTATATTCACCCATGTAAGTGAATATATATATATATATATATGGGTCTTGGTGTGCTTACATATAATATGAAAAATGCATACAGGTTTAAGTAGAAGCGGGTGTATGTGTATATAAGAAAATATATAAGGATCCCCTTGTACATATTCATGACCATGTGAATATATACATAGTTTTTAGGTGTCCTTATGTATATGCAAAGGTGCATATGCTCAAGGAGTGGGAAAGAGCATCTTAGAGTGGTCTCTAATGAAAATTTCAAGTGCCAAAGTGTTCTTCTTAGTTCTCTCCCCTTCGAGGTATGATCCCATTCCTTTTCCCCTTTAAATTTAAGAATGCATTAATTTATTACTTTTCGTAACTTCCTTAGATTTTAATTAGTGCAGTATGGTTTTTTAGAATAAATTATTCTTAAAAATTAATTGAGTGTGAATATTGATACAATATTTAAATATGTTAAATGAATTGTTTGCAGGAAAATATCATGTTTCTATAAAAAACCTCTATGGAGGTGTGTTGTCTTCAAATCTACAAATTATTTATTAGTGATTGAAATCATGATTATATTTTCTCGTTGGTAGTTCTTTATGATATGATGTCAAAGTTTCGTACATGACATGTTAGAACTTGGACCTTAAAGATTTCCTAGAGTGGATTTTCCCCTTTATATGTAAATGAAAAATGTACCAAGATCCTCCTAAGGGATTGGCTTTCCTAATAAATGGGTTTTCCCAAGTAGTTGATTTCCCCATTTGATTGTGGTACCTTTTAAGTATCCTCTATCTCTAATTAAATGAATTTCCTTATGAAATGGATTAAATGGAATGTTTTAATTTTAATTTATAGTTAATGATGACTTTATCTCCATGTATGTATTAAATGGTTAATTTGAAATGAAATTTAATAGGGTGGTATGACCATACCTATTGTTATAATTAAATAATCACAACTTATGTGAAATTTTATAATTGTGATAAATTTAATACCTTGTATATAATGAACGTGTTAAATGAAGATAATTAGAGGTATTTCCTCAGGGAATGTATTATAAATATGATGATGTCTTGATATAGGCTTTATAAATAAGTTGTATGAGAGGTTCTTCCCCATTACATATATTATAAATATGATTGTTCCTTATACATGGGTTGTGGACGATGTTAAGTGATTGTTGAGAATGGCGACTCATGCTCCCTTACATTGGGTGTTTAGCATGGAGACTCACACCAGTGATACTTTTGATACGATGGTAAGGGTTTTCTTGAGCATGTTGAGTCACGCTTCCTTACATCGGATGTTGAGCTTGGTGACTCGCACTAGTGATATGATATGGGAGATGGCCTTTATGCACCACATTCCATGATTAGAGAGTTTTCATGGCTTGCTCACTGTAAAGACCCAAAGCTTGATGTACATAGACATTACTTTACATTTGAGGAATACTTAATACATAAAAAAATAAACACACAAGGACCGTAATATTTTAGTGTCTTTGGAAACTCGGAACATAATCTTCTAATCGTGGTGAAAGATCTTCAACATCTCCAATAAAGATCTTCCCATTTTGTTTTCTTACCTAAAACCTTTCTTTATATCATGGGGAAAAGAAAACATTTAAAGGGTGATCTCAAATGCTCAGTAAGGGTAAGAATGGAGAAAATAAAACAAACCATATACATTTGAACATAAAAACATGAACATAATGTTTAAACATTGAAATCTTGAGCAATGACATAAAACATGGTAGTACGTAAGGCATAGATCATAATAGAACATCAATCATGATAAAATAGCTTGGAAATAAAACTTTTAATTGTGGAAAAACATTAAGCACATGATATGATTTCCATAGTAGCCAAGGCATTGCTGCCAAAACCATCTTAGTGGACAAAGTCCCATTCTGAATTAAGTTCACTCATCGTTCCAGTCCTGTAACACTAAACCGGATTAACTTACCGTTCCAGCCATGTATATATCATGAGATATAAATCTTTACCCAATTCATTAGAGGGATATATAGGTCCCACCCATCTCATAATAAAATCATTCTTTTTTTGTGCCTCAAAATAAACATACATCATTCATAATAACCCAATGAATAAAATGGGTTTCATAAACATCATTCCATCATAACATAATCCATATAAAAAAATGGATATAAATTCATCATAAGAGAAGTTAAATCATGTAAATCATAGAGACATTATACTTGAAACATACACATATGAAATAATGTCATCTTAGATGGAAAATGGTTTTGATAAAGCACTTAAAATGAATTCTTGAGGAAAATATCCTTTCTTCTTGAGAATCATTTTCTTTTCACAAAATTCCATTCAATTTTAAAAATAAAAGTATTTTTTTGAAAATAGTCATGAAATATTGTAGAGTAAGCTTCATTAAAATAAGTTGTTATGAAACCGTAAAAATCCTTTCATGCCGTATAAGTTAAAAAAACATTCTTCTCGTACTTTTGCCGAAAAAGTCAAAAAGTACCTGGTATGGTAAAAGAAAGAAAGATTCCATACATATCATGTAGTAAAAGTCAAAAATGGGTAAAAAGGACTTTAAACATACATAAAAACACTTTTCGAAAACATGGACATGGATGATAACAATAACCCCAGTAAATACTTACGAATAAACAATCTCAGATAAGAATGAGATTGGAATAATTATCCCTTACCTTATGTCCGATATGCTTTGTATGTATCCAGACCTCCTATATAATGATTTAAATATTGTTATTGACTTATTAAAGAAACATATTCATTGTTATGATATCATATATGGTTTACTTATGACTTTATAATAACCTTTCTTTTATAAATTCGATGTAAAAGCAGCGATTTGGGTAAAATCGTTTCATTTATTGTACGTGTTTTGACTTGTTGTTCTTGATATTATTACTTATATCCTGATTTACTTAATTCCAGAATATAAAACATGATTTATATATATAATATATATTCATAATATACATATATATATGATAGATAGATAAATGGAATGAAATACACCGTTCATGGAGACGGTAGGTCGTACGTATGCATGAACGTTGTTTTCGTTTCCTTATTGAATTCAATGGAATTAAGTAGATGAAATACATATATATATATATATATAAATACAGTATCATTATTATGTCATATATTTCATGATTACTTATTATATATACTTTATAATCATTCATGAATGGTTAACATGGAGAATGAATCTCATCGCGTCGTGGAGACGGTAGTCCATACGTACGCACGAGTGATGAAACCATTACCATGATTGTGGAATTGTATTGAAGTGTATGTGTAATATTTTAGAATCAATATAACTTTACAATAATCATATATAGTTATTTATTTACACCATTATACCCATCCAATTAAGGTGGTGGTCGAAAACAGATTACACCACGGCGTGGAGATGGTATTCCGTACGTACGCACGTGCGGTGATTTCATTTTCCGTAGGATGGATATAAGGTGAAATATGGTTGTTTCATATTTATAATAACATATCATTATATATTTAATACTGATGTTATTACTTTATAATGAAACAACTAAAGAAGAAGAAGTTGAAGAAGAAAGAAATTGGAAAGGATCGGTAATGGATATTACCTCTTCTTTGATGCGCCTCATCTTAACCTCCTCTTAGGGCACTAGGGTTGGTCTTTGAAGAAGACCAGGATCTCTATGATTTTTCTAGGTAATTGGAGAAGATAATTTTTCAGGGTTAGGTCGAGCTTGATGGATCAAATTGGTGTGTAGAGGAGAGGGAGGAGGTGTCCTTTTATAAGGGAGGAGAGGGGCACCTTTGGAAAAACAAAAAATATTATTTTATTATAAAGTCATATTAGGTTTTTTATAGCTCCAAATTGATTTATTTCAAAGATAAGGTGGGTATGGGTAGAAATAATCTCATCCAATATAATTTGGACAAGTTTAGGTTACTATTTTAACCTTATCATTTATATTTAACTTTAAGTTAAATAATTTTACTTTTACCGTGTCTTCTTGTTTTCTTACACTATAAGGTTAATAAACTTACTATAACAAGACAAACGAACCCCAAGTTGTCTATTATTAATATATATAACCTTATCTAAGTCATTTTTCCGAACCTTAGATTTTTAGAAATAAAATAAAAATTAATAATATAATATTTGTTTTAAAAACTATTTTATGTCAATTTTGACACTATTTGGTAATTGATTTTTGTGAAACTCATAACAGCATGATTAGTTAGAAAAAATTTAATTAAATCAATACTAACATGTCATATTAACCTATAAAATCAGTTTAATTCATAAAAAGTTTCAAATTACATTTATTTGGTTATTTATAACATCAATTATGTTAATATTTCATTAATAAGGTAATTACTGCATCATCATTGTGTCATAAATAACTTAATTTATTTAATGTCTAAAAATTATAACTAAATTACCATTATCTAGGAAATCTTTTTAGCTTTATAATTAATATTTATAGTAGAATTTATCTTATTTATAACCATATATTAAAAATGGTTTAGTTATTAATATTTGATTTTAACTATTTTAACCCTTCGTTAAATAAATTAATAATAAATGTCCTAATATAATCCAAGTGGACCTAAATGGTAATATATTATTCCTAAGGTTGTTTTTGGTTTAATTACACTTATACAATATAATTAGTACATGTGTTAGGATAATAATAATATCATTTTTACCCTTAATTAACCTATTTACTTTTAACCGTGGTAAATAAAAGTAAAAAGTTACTATTCATAAAAAATTATTTTCATCTCATTGAACCACATTTTAGTCCTTGATATTAATCGTGTCTCTTGGATTTTCTAAATTCCACTCACAGAAGCGGTAAAATTAAGTTTTATGTGAATTTCCAAATTCTCCTAGGAGGTGGGTAAAAGACGGTGAAAAGTTCAATAAAATTTTTATATATCTAAAATTATTATAAAATGACTCCAATGAATTAAATTGAACTTATATAGGTATTATGTATCAATTTTTACCTAAAATAAATTTAAATAAAATAAATAATTATTTAAATAAAAAGTCGGTTTTTAAATAGTAACCTAGTGTTTTCACTATTCATCAAAAATTGAAAGTTTTCATAAAAATACCAAAAATTCACCCTAGGCTAATTTCGATATTCCAAATCCAAAAATGAAGTCCATTTTTAAAAATAAAATTTATAAAATTTCCAAAAGTGGGTATTACTATTCATAACGACTAGTTCATAATAATATTTTAATAATATATCGTTTAGTGAAACTCGGTATTGCATACTACACACGCTATCGAGGAAGGTCTTGATTGCGTGTAATGCAAGCCAATTCAGGGATGCGCGTAGTGAAAGCTATGTTTAGTGTTGTGTATAACATAATCAAAACATATTTTATTTATACCTTAAACAAAATCTATACTTAATGTTATGTAAAATAATTTCAACAAAAATAAATTGAAATTGTGTGTAACAAGAGCCAAAAATAGTGTAGTGTATATTGCAAGCTAATACGGTGTTGGGTATAGTGCAAGCTAATTTTGGTGTAGCGTACAACACAAGACATCAATGAAATTAAAAAGAATAATTCTCAAAAAATCTCGGGTTGTTACATTCTACCCCCCTTAAAATGAATTTCGCCCTCGAAATTCGTCGGGGTTATAAATTATTTACTACTCAAAAGTTTCTTTAATAGAAACCCACATCGTAAAAAGGAATACCAAAACTTATCTTTAAAAACTAAAGTATGAAACGTAACAGTTACCCAAATTAACTAATCATTGGGTTTCCACATAGGAGAACATAGGTGAAAATATGGATATGGAAGAGAAATCTAACCATCATGTTCTGATGGTGAGTGGTAGAGAACATGGCTATGAAAAATCCAACAATCACAAAGCCGTAAATTTGTGATGATCTAAGGTACCATTTGATTCATTAGATATGAGGGCACTAGGACAAAATTTTTGGTTTTCAAGATCATTTCCCTATTGTAGATGAATTTTCGAATCAAAAGAAATACTTACTTGATTTTGATACAATCTTACCGTTGTTCGTGCCTTGAACAATTTCCACTTCATTTCTTAAAGAAATGAAGTTTAATTTGTCATTCGTGAAGTGTTAGCAGATCGTTTGATAGAATGATGGGTCATTCCATCTGTCTCAAACAAAAGGTTAGCAAAAGTTATCAAATATAAGTAAGTCCATCTATAGTGAGATTAATCATATATGGTTCCTAAAATAGACTTGTACTTCATATATCATACTGCTTAATAATATAAAAATAGTTTCTACTAACCAGGGACTTCTTGTAGGCCAGTGGTAGGCGATAAAGGCTTGTCGCACTTCGGCTGTGTGTTCAATTCCCACAGCCTTGTCCGACATGACGGGTTGTCGCCTGTCCTGCAGGTTATCCTTTTTCTAAAAATATATTATTATAACATTCCATTAATAATATTGAAAAAGTTATAGTCTTAATCAATACTAACTTATGTCCAACATAATCCATTCCAATCTTTAGGCTTATCCAAAATACTTCTGTCCAATCTTATAGTATAAAGAAAACGATTACTAGGAATGTCATCTACTGAGAATGGGAATACCATCATTTATCCCCCATATAAGATATATCTTGTTGGTCACATTCCAAACATGTGAATACCTTAATCATGTATTCTCTTTAAAAATGAATACCCATTGAATCTTAGTGAAAACATGAATGCTGTTAAAAGTAAACTCTTTCCACATACCAAAATCCCAAAATTCTATATACTCAAACCATGATATAACTTTTTCCTTATATCAGTCATGAGCTTATGAATACTGTCAAACATTTCATTTTCTCCTTATCCCTTAATTATGAGCATATCATCTTCTTTCCAAAAATATTTCAATCACTTTCTATGGTTACTGGTACCATAAAATTATTGAAAACCACAATAGACCAATACATAAATATTCCAATATTCCACGATACTATATACAACATTATTTTGGAATCCCATTACATAAACACTTAATCATTCCACCACATCGTTGTCATATTCAACATCACCAATAGTGATCACATGTGACTTCCCTTTTTCCTTTTCCTTAAGTGGTTTCTCATGTCGATCATCATTAACCCTTGGATTAGGGCATTGATTAGCATAATGCCCCATTTCATTGCACTTGAAGCATTGAATTTTTGGTGGTGCGTTTTCTGCAGTCTTTTATTTATTCACATCATTAGCAACCCTTTTTCCATTACTTCGACACTCATCTACTCTATAACCTTATTTTCCACACTTAAAATATTTTTCAGTCCCTTTAAAACAATATCCACCATTCTTCTTTCCACACTTTGAGCATAAAGAAACATTCATCTTCTTTTCACTATTGTTCTGAGATTTCTCCTTGAACTTCATCTTTCGTTTCTTTTCCAAACAATGAGATGGATATGTAACAACAACTTCCATTTCTACCTTGATAGCACAACGCACAATTTCTTCATAGCTATTGAAGTCTCTTATAGCTAATTCCCTTCGAAGACTTGGTTTTAATTCACTGAAGAATAGATCAACTTTACTTTTAGGTTGAATGATAAATCCAGATGCATGCCTTGAAAGCCTTGTAAAATTCGCCCCATATATACCAATAGATTCATCATCATTTTTCTTAAGTTCAAGAAACTCCTTCTCCATCTTTGTTCGAAAAATATGATGGAAGTACTAATTGAAAAATAAGTTCTTGAACTCGTCCCATTCCATGGACTCAATTTCATCTCTTTGACTCGTATTCTTGATAAGATTCCACCATTGACCAGCATCACCTTCCAAATGATATACTGCTAAGATGACTTTATCATGCTCAAAACATTGTAGAACTGAAAATATATTTTCAGTGGTACTGATCCATTGTTCAGCCACTAATGGATCAGAAGACCCGCTGAATGAAGGTGGACGCTGCCTCATGAAGGATTCAACAGAATTTTGCTCCTTTTTCTGCTCATTTGGAATTACAGAATGATTCATAGCTTATGTAAGTATAGAAATAAGATTGTGCACTCTATCTCCCATAACATTGGTTTGTTCAGAATTACAATCATTGAATTGTCCATTACATTGATCAACATTATTCCTTCGAGTTCCATCCATCGTCTAAAACCCAAAAAGAATAGTGTCAGGCAAACATCATGATAGGGAAAAAAACATAATAAAGGGGGAGTACCTTCCATATCTAACATATTAGATTTAATTTTAAGATCGTTAGTGCAATTCTAGGACTGTAACCTATACTTATACTTAACCTTAGGGACATCCCAAGACATACCATAGAAATATCTCTAGGGATCTCACTAAAGTTTTCGCATCCTAGTTTCCAAAGTTTAACTAAACCTTTCCTATGATACCAACTGTAACGGTCTTGAATTACTTCCAGTTGACTATAATTGATACCTATCAGGGCGCTCCATGGGTGGCTACACCCCATGGGAGGGACACACCACCATCCCCAGTGGCAGTCATTTCCTCATAAAGCCCTTGGGCGGAGAGCCATGCTTCGTCCAATGCTCACATGTGAGAGTTCCCAAGGACCAAATTCATTCCCACCTCCTTTGCCTCTAATACCAACTGTAGAGACCGAAAGCTTGAAATACATAGACATTACTTTACTTTTTCAGAATACTTAATACATAAAAAAAAACACACAAGGACCATAATAGTTTAGTGTCTTTGGAAACTCGGAACATAATATTCTAATCGTGGTGAAAGATCTTCAACATCTCTAATAAAGATCTTCCCCTTTTGTTTTCTTACCTAAAACCTTTATTTATATCATGGGGAAAAGAAAAGATATAAAGGGTGAGCTCAAATTATCAGTAAGGGTAAGCATGGAGAAAATAAAACAAACCATATACATTTGAACATAAAAACATGAACATAATGTTTAAACATCAAAATCTTGAGCAATGACATAAAACATGGTAGTATGTATGGAATAGATCATAATAGAACATCAATCATGATAAAATAGCTTGGAAATAAAACTTTTAATTATGGAAAAACATTAATCACGTGATATGATTTCCATAGTAGCCAAGGCATTGCTGCCAAGACCATCTTAGTGGACAAAGTCCCTTTCTGAATCGAGTTCATTCCTCGTTCCAGTCCTGTAACACTGAACCAGATTAAATTACCATTCCATCCATGTCTATCTCATGAGATATAAATCTTTACCCAATGCATTGGAGGGAGATATAGGTCCCACCCATCTCATAGTGAAATCATTCTTTTGTGTGCCAAAAAATAAACATACATCATTCATAATAACCCAACGAATAAAATGGGTTTAATAAACATCATTTCATCATAACATAATCCATATAAAACAAATAGATATCATTTCATTATAAGAGAAGTGAAATCATGTAAATCATAGAGACATTATACTTGAAACATACACATATGCAATAATTTCATCTTAGATGGAAAATGGTTTTGATAAAGCACTTGAAATGAATTCTTGAGGAAAATATCCTTTCTTCATGAAAATCATTTTCTTTTCACAAAATTCCATTCAATTTTAAAAGAAAATTATTTTTTTGAAAATATTCATGAAATCTTGTAGAGTAAGCTTCATGAAAATAAGGCATTATGAAACCGTAAAAATCCTTTCATGCTGTATAAGTTAAAAAAACATTCTTCTCATACTTTTGCCGGAAAAGTCAAAAAGTACCTCTTATGGTAAAAAAAGAAAGATTTCATACATACCATGTAGTAAAAGTAAAAAATGGGTAAAAACATCTTTAAACATACATAAAAACACTTTTTTAAAACATGGAAATGGATGATAACAATAACCCTAGTAAATACTTATGAATAAACAATCTCGGATAAGAATTAGATTGGAATAATTATCCCTTACCTTATGTCCAATATGCTTTTTATGTATCCAGAACTCCTGTATAATGATTTAAATAATGTTATTGACTTATTACAAAATCATATTCATTGTTATGATATCATATATGGTTTACTTATGACTTTATATTACCCGTTCTTTTATAAATTCGATGTAAAAGTAGTGATTTGGGTAAAATCGTTTCATTTAGTGTACGTGTTTTGACTTGTTGTTCTTGATATTATTAATTATATCATGCTTTAATTAATTCCAGAATGTAAAAAATGATTTATATATATAATATATATTCATCATATACATATATATATATGATAGATAGATAAATGGAATGAAATTCACCGTTCATGGAGACGGTAGGCCGTACGTACGCATGAACGCTGTTTTCGTTTCCTTATTGAATTGAATTGAATTAAGTAGATGACATACATATATATATATACATAAATCTAGTATCATTATTATGTCATATATTTCATGATTACTTATTATATATACTTTATAATCATTCATGAATGGTTAACATGGAGAATGAATCTCATCGCGTCGTGGAGACGGTAGTCCGTATGTACGCACGAGCGATGATACCATTCTCATGATTGTGGAATTGTATTGAAGTGTATGTATAATATTTAAGAATAAATATAACATTACAATAATCATATATAGTTATTTATTTACACCATTATACCCATCCAAGTAAGGTGGTGGTCAAAAATAGATTACACCACGGCGTGGAGAAATGTATTCCGTACGTATGCACGCGCGGTGATTTCATTTTTCGTAGGATGGATAGAAGGTGAAATATGGTTGTTTAATATTTATAATAACATATCAGTATATATTTAATACTGATTTTATTACTTTATAATGAAACAACTAAATAAGATGAAGTTGAAGAAGAAAGAAATTGGAAAGGATCGGTAATGGATATTACCTCTTCTTTGACGCGCCTCTTCTTAACCTCCTCTTAGGGCACTAGGTTTGGTATTTTAAGAAGACCAGGACCTCTAGGATGTTTCTAGGGAAGTTTATAAGAGACTTTGGCAGGGTTTGGCCGAGCTTGATGGCTCAAAGTGCTGTGAGGAGGAGAGGGATGAGAGGGGCACCTTTGGAAAAAATAAAAATATTATTTTATTATAAAGTAATATTTGGTTTTTAATAGATCAAAATTGATTTATTTTGAAGATAAGGTGGGGATGGGTAGAAATACTCTCATCCAATAGAATTTGGACAAGTTTAGGTTACTATTTTAACATTATCATTTAGATTTAACTTTAAGTTAAATAATTTTACTTTTAGTGTGTCTTCTTATTTTCTTACACTATAAGGTTAATAAACTTACTATAACAAGACAAACGAACCCCAAGTTGTCTATTATTAATATATATAACCTTATATAAGTCATTTTTCCAAAAATTAGATTTTTAGGAATAAAATAACAATTAATGATATAATATTTGTTTTAAAAACTATTTTATGTCAATTTTGACACTATTTGGTAATTGATTTTTGTGAAAATCATAAGAGCATTATTAGTTCGAAAATATTTAATTAAATCAATACTAACATGTCATATTAACCAATAAAATCAGTTTAATTCATAAAAAGTTTCAAATTACATTTATTTGGGTATTTATAACATCAATTATGTTAATATTTCATTAATAAGGTAATTACTACATCATCATTGTGTCATAAATAACTTAATTTATTTATTGTCTAAAAATTATAAATAAATTACCATTATGTAGGAAATCATTTTATATTTCTAATGAATATTTATAGTCGAATTTATCTTATGTATAACCCTATATTAAAAATGATTTAGTTATTAAACATTGATTTTAACTATTTTAACCCTTCTTTAAATAAATTAATAATAAATGTCCTAATATAATCCAAGTGGACCTAAATGGTCATATATTATTCATAAGGTTGTTTTTGGTCGAATTACACTTATCCAATAGAATTAGGACATGTGTTAGGGTAATAATAATATCATTTTTACCCTTAATTACCCTATTTACTTTTAATAGTGGTAAATAAAAGTAAAAAGTTACTATTCACCAAAAATTATTTTTATCTCATTGAACCACATTTTAGTCCTTGATATTAACCATGTCTCTCAGATTTTTGAAATTCCACTCACAAAAGCGGTAAAATTAAGTTTTATGTGAATTTCTAAATTCTCCTAGGAGGTGGGTAAAAGACGATGAAAAGTTCAATAAAATTTTTATATATCTAAAATTATTATAAAATGAATCCAATGAATTAAATTGAACTTATATAGATATTATGTATCAATTTTGACCTAAAATTAGTTTAAATAAAATAAATAATTATTTAAATAAAAAGTCGGTTTTTAAATAGTAACCAGTGTTTTCACTATTCATCAAAAATTGAAAGTTTTCAGAAAAATACCAAAAATTCACCCTAGGATAATTTCGATATTCCGAATCCAAAAATGAAGTCCATTTTGAAAAATAAAATTTATAAAATTTCAAAAAGTGGGTATTACTATTCATAACGGCTAGTTCATAATAATATTATAATAATATATCGTTTAGTGAAACTCTGTATTGCGTACTACACATGCTATCGAGGAAGGTCTTGATTGCGTATAATGCAATCCAAGTCAGGGATGCGTGTAGTGAAAGCTCTATTTAGTGTTGCGTATAACATAATCAAAACATATTTTATTTATACATTAAACAAAATCTATACTTAATATTACGTAAAATAATTTCCACAAAACAAACTTGAAATTGTGTGTAACAAGAGCCAAAAATAGTGTTGTGTATACTGCAAGCTAATACGGTGTTGCGTATAGTGCAAGCTAATTTTGGTGTAGCATACAACACAAGACATAAATGAAATTAAAAATAATAATTCTCATAAATTCTCGGGTTGTTACACTCACTCACCATCCCGAGTAATGGGAATGAAATACACCACTCTATCAAGATGTAGGGCATGTACCCTGTTGCATGAGATTATAGGCTCATAGACTAGTCATGGACAATGTGAATTATGCCCTGGTCCATCCATCACTAGTATTCCAGGTATATTGTCATTAGGAATCTACATGAACTTGGCGCATATAGGTTGATGCAATATATAACTAAGCTATATATATATAATAATTACTATATTTATATATAGTTACTATTTTGACATTCTTTTTGGTAGTGAGCTGAAGAAAGTAGAATTGTTCAGGTGTCTTATTGGAACCTGAGCCGACCTGTGTTATAATGTCAGTGTTGTTTATTATTTCATATTACCTATTTGCTACTTAATTTTTATTGCATGTAATGTATTGAGCTAGACATCATGGGTGTCTTCCTACTAAGATAATTATCTCACACCTTTCTCGGACCGCCATTGCACTGGGGTACCCAAGAAGAACTTATATTTATAGGACCTTGGTTGATTGATTGTGTTGTTTAGCTTGAACCTAGGATTTTGGGGCACAGGATGAAGTCCAAGATTGGGATTCTTTTTGTCACACCCTGACTTGGTCGATTTGTTATTTTTAATTGTTTTAATTATTGTTTTGAGTTAAATCACTTTTTCACTATTGCACGGTCAGCCTACATGATTAGGAGTGATTGTGCAGTTCCCACAAGGCTTTCCCAATTGGTATTGATTGTGGTGCGTGACTTATGCATGGTTTATTAAGTCGTTCGATGATCATGTGGCTCGGTATTATAAGCGGGCAGTGCCAGCTGGCGCTGGTTAAGCACAAATTTCTCAACCGTGTGTCTGACTGTGGGTAACCATGCGCGGATCGTGTGGTTACCCAGTATTTAAAATATATAGTAAAATTGCATAGAGAATAAGATGAATGAAATAAAGTAAAAATTTAAAAGGATGTTTGATAAAAATAGAAATAATATTACGATTATTATTATTATTATTATTATTATTATTATTTCTATTAAGAAAATTATTACTTACAATTATTATTATCATTATTATTATTATTATGTTATTAATATTATTAACATTTTTATTATTATTATTATTAGTAGTAATATTATTATTAGAATTTTTTAAAAAAAAGAGGAGTAAAAACCCCTAGGGGCATCCCCCCTTCCCCTGCTCCTGTGCGAGTGGCAACCCAACCCCCCCCCCCTACAGGTCGTGGCCACCGTCACCGCTCCACCCCAGTCCTCCCCTCCTCTTCCACTCCAATTGGTAACTCGCACCCTCCTCCCCACGCCCTTCTCCTTTAAGCGTGAAACCCCTTGTGCAAGCACACCAACTCAGGGTGAACCCCCCCCCCCTCCTTTGCTCCGGCCAACACGACCCAACCCCAATGACCTCCCCTTCCCGACGTGATTTGACCCTAGTGGCCTCTCTTTCTAGTGAACACCCCTTTCTCAGGACCCCCTACTGCAGTTTGTTCATTTTCCTTTTATTTTGGGTTTTTTTATTCAAGTTGGCCAAACTATAACATTTCAAGTTTTGGTTTGTGTGTTTTTCTAGTTTTCTAGGTTGTGTGGTTAGTCTGCAAGGTCTCGATCTCCCTCTCCTTGATGTTTCATCACATCTTTGCTTGATTTGAGGAAGTATAATCCATAAATATTTCTTTTCGATGCATTTATTTGGTTCTTAGTTCTTCCAATTATTATTATTTTTATTTTATTATTTTATTTGCAGTATCACAATATACCTAATTAGTCTATTACGACATTTATAAGTTTTTATAATTTGTTAAAAAATGGCTTTGATGCAATTATTTTTTTATTCCATTTTATTGGTACATTTAGTATGTTTGATTTAAATTCATATATATGGCCATGCTGAATTTTTTTATTTAGGTGCCAAATATTATTTTGAAAATTTTTAAAATACGATTCACACCTTCATAAAACACTTAATTATTTTATTGTGGTATTTTCTTGTTGGTTGAATTTATTAAAAATAATTTTTGAATTGGTTTTCTAGTTATACCTATGTGTTGGTACTCCAATTTTTGTTGAACATATTTTTAATATATTTTTGGACATGTTTCACACCCCCCATGGTGCCTTTGTTTAACCATTTGTAGTGTTTTGGTGTTGGTAAAAATTGTTAAAACTAGTTCTTAGGATAATTCTTCAATTTTGTCCATGTGTTGGTATCTTTAAAGTGTTTGTTTAATGCCCAATTTTGAATCAATAAATTTTTTTATATGGTTCACACCTTGATAGTTCATTTGGCTATGTTTTTATTGTGTTTTATTGTGGTTCCTTTTGAAAGTGTTTTATATGTTTTTTGGGAAATGTGAAGTGTGTTTTCAAGGGTACTTGTAGAGAAAATGTATCAAAAATGGTGTTTTTAAATGAAATTAATTATATTGGGAATATTATCCTTGTTTTGAACTTTTAAATATGATTTTATAATTGAGTAAATAATGAGAAACATGTTATGAAATGAATGTATCTTATGGGTGGATTTGAAACGTGATTGGCCTATGAAAAAAAATTGGATTTAATGGTGTTTTTATTTTTATATTACTAAATAGGTTCCTTATGAAATGTTCAAGTCATGTTGAAGTGTGTTTTGGAATGGTTTTTGTGTGTGTAAAATGTAAGGTTCCTTGTTTGTGGAAAAGAGTGGGATGCTTAGCACTGCTTTAAAAATAGTGTTTTCCTTTAACATTTGTCTTTATTAAAAGTTTCATTGGTTTTTTAATACTATCTAGTTTCCTTTGTTTGGATTAATTTTATTTGATGGTATTATGATGTTTATGGATTTATTTATTTTTAATTAAGGTTCATCGGTCACTAACTTGTGGTTTCGAGTCATCGGTTCTAAGACGACTTGCCTGTGTATGCATAGGTATGTGTATATATATATATATATATATATATATATATATATATAGGTTCTCATGTTATTTGTATATTAATCCATGGTAGTGAATATACACATATGGGGCTCGGTGTACATATGTATATATAGGGAAATGCATACGTAGGTGAGTGGAGATGGGTATATGCATATGAGCATATATTTAAGGATCCCCTTACACATGTTCATGGCCATGAAGGTGTGTGCATAGGGGATAGGTGTCCTTATATGTTTGTGAAGATTCATATGCTCATTGGGGGAGTAAAAATCTTAGTTAGAAAGTGCCAAGGGATGAATGTTCAGTTTGGTTCCACTCTGAGGTAGGTTTCCCTATGAATTAGCCTTTAAATTTAAAGAATTATTGATTTTGTTGCTTTTCTCACCTTTATTTAATTTTAGTTCATAGTGTATAGTTTTTAGAATAAATGTTTATGGTGAAATTTAGTGATTTCATCTTTGTACATGAATTTCATGAAATTGTTTATTAAATGTACATATCAAGTGCTTGGTGAAATTCCCCTTTGGCCTTTATAAATGTGTGTTATATTTAAAAGGGTGACTGGGGTTTCTTAAATGAGTGTCTAAGGGGATTTTGGTTTTGGAAAGTGTCGTGTATTGCTTCTTCTAGAAATTATTTAGTATTAAATGGTTTCTTGAGGCCTATTTGGTACTTTTGTAAAATTAATTACTTTGAAAACCCTCTTTGGGATTCACCTCTTGCCTTGTTGGATGTTGATGGGAATGGGTGGTCCTCGTATGGGACTTCCCTCATGTGTTGATCATAGAAGTAAAGGGGGAGAAAATCCCTTGGAGTGATTTGGGGGTGATTTTTTTGTGTGTGTGTTGATTGTGTAAGAAGAAAATTCATGTGTTGTATTTCTTGGTTGTTATTTGTTGACTCACCCCCCCCCCCCTTTTAGTTTGAACATGGGAACCTATCATAGTGAGTGAATTTTTAGGGACCGATTACTGCACTAGTTTAGATTACGCATTGGCTAGTGGACCATATTAGGGGGTTATATTTTTATCATTGCTATGGTATTGAGCCCCTCGGTCAGGCCAGGTAGGGCTAAGATCGAGTGTTTGGGTATTATGACGTCATTAGGTAGGGAATGTCTTCTGGATGAGTCACGTGTATACTACATTCAAGATTATTCATGGGTTTCTAGGTTCTCCCATGTTGTATGGTACCTAGTTATCTACGACAAATGATTGATATTCATGTGTTTGTTGATTACTCTTATGTGGTGTTTCTCCATTTCCCATGTTGTATGCTTTTTGATCTTGTTTCCTTGTGTAGTGTAACTTCTTTCTAAAAGTGATAAAATGGTTAAGTGTTTATGGAAAAAGGTTTCAGAAATGTTTTACACTTTTTTCCTCCCATTTTAGTGTAAACATCACCTCCTTTAAAATGCCAATATATGTTTCTTAAAAAGGGAATCTGGTTTTTAATTGAAAAAGGTAAATGAACTATGATTTGCTTTTAAAGGGAAAATCTATGAAAAAATTACTTTTATATATTGTAGTTAAAACATGAAATTAATGTTTCTTTAGTTAAAGTAAATTCATAGGGAAATATATTGTTTGGGCATACTTACTAAGTTTTAATACTCACTCCTATAATTTTATCTTTGTTTTTATCTTCGGTGCTTCTTCTTTCTCAGATTCGGTCATTATAGTGTGATGTTGGTTTGAGGTCGGTGGTGACCCGTAGGGTCACATGAAGGTATGTACAGCTTTATTTTTCCTTTCGCTACTAGCTTTCATTTCTATTTTTAGTCTTTATTTATTTTTTTTATTTCATTTATGGTCCAAAACATTCCCACTTATTTAGTTTTGATGCCCGGCACTAGTTTCCATCCTGGGGGGATCGGGAATGCCCCTTGGGACATGTTGTAGATCGGCTTGGGTGACTGGTTCAGGGTCGACCTAGGTTGTTTCATGCCACTTTTGGATCTATTCATTGAGAAATTTTATTTTATTAAATCGTATTACTTATGTTATTTTCATTTCTTGTACTTATAGAATCACATGTCATACATGCAATGTTATAATTTGGCATTGGTCACTTTTATATTCAATTGATATTACATTTATCTTATTCTTCTTTACTATTTCTTTATATTGCTTCCATAGTTTCCTGTTATTTATTACCTGATAAACCATTGTGTTACTCTTATATGAGGGTATAGTCTCTACACTATCACCTTCTGAGACCCTCTCTACTAGTCTGCAGCCTCTAGCATATGGGGAGGCATGCTTAAACCCATGTGACCCACCAGTCCGGCCACAATCTTAGTGGTGATCCAGGTTGGGACGTTATAGGAAATAATTCATATGTTACTCTTACATAATGTACTAGAAATATTGGGTTATATTCCTTTCTATAAAGATATAGTAGAGGGGCTGACATAGGTCTGGGGGAGCATGCTTTTTTACAACTCATATGGTGTCGGTGAAAAAAAAATTGAAGTGCTCTAGGGTGAGTGAAACATAGATAGGTGGTTCTCCTATTATAACCATCAATGATTCTCTTTAAAGGTTGGGAGGAAATTTCTCACACCATAGGTAACCTTGGAAATTAACCATACTGAGGTGGATGTTACTGGTTTAAGGATTCACCTCATGCAATGTGGTAAGATAACCTTCAAGTGAGAAAAGGTTTTGGGTGCATAAGCTTGGAAATCCTCACATAGAGATGATATGTGCTTCCATTAATGTCATGCTTTGAGATGAGTTGGATCTAATAACTTTGGTGATGAAATAGTATGTTCCCTTCCTAGGTAGTTGTGTACTAATTTGGTTTATATATTAGACTTGTGAAGATATAAGAGGTGTATGTGAAGGTGGGTAGTTTTTTATATGGGGTTATTTTGTGAGATTACTTTTTAGATACTCTAATTTTTTCATTTTAAGGATAAAAAGTTTTAAAGGTGGGGAGGATATAGCAACCCAGATTTTTCTGGTTTGATACTTTTCTCAATTTTGACATCACAAAGTCTCAGGACCTTCCCATGTATAAAATTGTAAATTGGGTTTTGTTTAATTTTAAAGCTTCTGAATTTTAAGGGTTTTTTAATATTTATTAATTTAAAAAATACTTAGCTTATGAGAATATGGTGATATCTTAGAGACATTTTTCTTTGATGATTGGACCTTTATAATGGTTTAAATAATATTATCAAGGTTGTTCTTTGAGTTATTTTTTAGTTTTAGCATCATGAAGGCTCGAATAAAATATATTAAAAGTATTCTATTATTTTATTCCATGAGTGAATGTTCATGAAAAGTTTTTTATATATCCTAAATGGTGTATCATGTTGGTATTTTTTCACATCCATGAATCCTAAATGGTGGGTCTTCCCTAGGATCATTATGATTTGGGTTTGCTTAAGAAATTCCCAAGACTAGTCCTAAGTGTCGAGTATTTTAATTAAATACTAAAAAAACTAATTTATTTTATTTAAACCACTATTACTCAAATTATAGGGTTATACACAAAAAATATTAGAATTATAAAGGTATATTGAGGTGATCGAGGGAGATTCAGAGATTCACAACACCAAAGAATTGGATTCTTCATCGGAAATCACCAATGACACCTGATGCAAACACAGTATTCACTAACGAATGAACCAAATGCAAGTTAGGGATATTTATTTATGATCTAATATATTCTTAATATTTATTTTTAGTTATATTAAATTTTTTCACCCTATACTTGAATCATGATTCTCATTTCATTTATTTTTAGGGTTGAATAACTTATCCCAAACATTATTCTCTATTTGTGTGAAAACGGTGGTAGATCAATGAAGAATATGGAGGGGATCAAACTTCTCTCCCCTAACCCTTAAATCACATGCCTCATTTGGCTTCAGGATGTATTATTATGATATTTTTTTAAAATCTCCTCAAAATGAATTTTAGTGTGAGAAAAAAAATTATAGGGGTGTTTCCCCTTGTCCCCATAGAGACATTTTTCTATGTCCCCACTCATTGACCAGGTAGAAAGATCCCCATTAAAGTATCGGTACCCTCAAACTCCTACACCATTGAAACTATTCGATATCTCATTGAATAATAAATTTTTCAGGTTGTTATTTATTATTTCTTATTAAATATGGATATATATTGACTAATCATTAGTTGAGAATGACATGTGTATGTTTGGGTGTTTATTTATTTAATTTATCTATTATATTTATGTGATGAAATGTAATAATTAATTATTTAAAATTATTTTTGTGATGATTTGTATATTTTTTCTATATCTTTAAATGTATAGAGTTCTATGTGTCAACATTTGAGTAATAAAAATGTAATCTTTCTTTCTAAGTTCCCTCTCTCCTGCGTGTGAGTATGCACTGTAAAGATCAGATGAGTTCGTGATGACATGGTTCAAGATAAGATTTAGTGTGGAACCAAACAATAAAAAACTTGAGATCTTGATAGGTGCTACAAATTTAGTTGGTTCTTGTCTCAATGAGTTCCCATAGGGTATTGGTTGATCCATCATCCACTCTATGGATCAACCATTCAAATATATATCAATCGTAATCTTAAATTATAGTAATTAAACATCTCATACTAAATAAACTATAGAATTATTCACATTTTATTATTTTATGGTGAAAATTTTCTAAATCTTATAATTCTAATTTGAGAAAATAAACATCTTTTTCAGATTTATCATGTCATAATTAGCATAAGGTAATTTTTTGACATATTCTTAAAAAAATATTTTTTAATGAATATTAACAATGTATTTTTTATCTAAATTTAATTTAATTGTAGTAATTTACTATTTATACATATAAAAAATGATTAATAATTCATAAATGGATTTTAAATTTGTAATAAATGAAGATAAAATCATTTAATGGTAAAAGAGATATTATTCAGAAAACAATTTTTATATATGTATATATATTTTAATAAATTAAGTTAATTGATACTAATAAATGATTTTAATAAAATAATATATTCAATAAAATTAATTAACATTCATCTAATGGTTATTATATGGAAATTAATGAAAATAAATTCATTTTATGCTTAAAATACATTTTTCTTAAAAATTTCTTTTTATGTGTTTTGTACGCTTATATTAAAGTTAATTTTACCAAATATAGAAATTGAATCTTAGAAAATAGATCACATACTTGATATAAACAATTTTAAAAAAAATTAATGAGTTTAATTTCATTTTTCATCATAAAAATAAGTTACCATGGTAAAAGTTTTTCACCACAGTATAGGGTAAAAGGGGTTAAAAGGGGTTAAAACTAATGGATAAGTCCATAAATAAAACAAAAAACTTGCCTTATATTGATTTAATTAGTGAATTTAGAACTCCCTCATCTTATATTCGAAATTGGTATATTTTAGTTCCACTTTCCCTTGAGAATGAAAAAAATTATTTTAAAGTTAAGAGTGCTTACAAAAGTGCCACCCCTATCACTTATAAAATGTTCCCTTCACCATATCACTTATAGGTCTTAAACCAATGAAAATCCCTCCCCAAATATCCTTAATAGGTTTTATATGTTCCTTTATTCCAAAAATATCAATCTAATAAGGCTTAAATTGTAATCAAAAGGGGGATATTCAAAGAAGATGTAATAGTCTTAACTGAGTTCTTTCAAGTTTCTTTCTTCTTCTAAATCCTCCAAATATATTATAAATATATTAATATTACTGAAAATTAATTTTTTTATTGTGATAGACCCCCTTTTAATGGATTAGGGGGAAACTATCATGACATCAAGACTTAAACAAAAACTGGGCCCCAACAGACCAAAATCCCTAGACAAAAAACAACCCACACTACAAGAGAGAAGCTCCTCCTAGCAACAAAAACATTAAGTCTAACATCCCTTGTATCATCATTTCATGACTAGTTGTCCCGTGAAAAGTAGCATGGGCCTGGTACTAATAGCAGAGCCATACCCTCTCAAAAATCCAATTTTTAATATCCATGATACATTGAAAACTTCTTTCCCTGAACCTCATTTGAAGCAGCTTCTTTTAGACAATCGGTTGCAGAATCCCTTGAGTCGCAGACCACCGAGGCCAAAACCAAAATCACAACACCAAGGAAATAAAACAATCAAACAAAAAATCTCAAAATCATTATATAACCATGCCTTAAAACATCCTAATCCAACCAATATCCTTCACCAAAATCACTTTCTCAATCACCAAATTCAATCCACCAAAAAGAATCACTCAAAACAACAGCAAGACTCACATCAGTTCGCATCCCAAACCAAATCATGAATCAAAAACACAAAAGTTGAAAACTATCACCTTTGATATCCACCAAAAACTAGAATAAATACCCCACCACAATCATCCCTTTTCCACCTTCATACCGCACAATCCCACATCAAAACTCCCAATGCACCCACATCTGACACAGAATCGAGGTTGTAACCCTTAGAGGAGTCGGGACTCGAGCACCGAACCTTCACTGCACCACTGAGGAAAACCCTAGCGATATCAGAGGAGTACATAAAGTAGGATAGAAATGTAATTTTCAAGATGTATGATCCCTCAAAGTCGTGAGCCATAGGCTATGATCCGCGGAGCAGGAACGCTGAGGAGAGGACGCCCCCGATCTTTGAAGAAGGTGAAAGCGACGACAGGGGGAACCCTAGCATCGCAGAACCCCTTATGGGATCATCCCATAAAACATATTAATATAATAAAATCAATATCATTTATATAATAAATTGATATTATATTTATTCAATACACCTTATCTTCCTCCCTTCCATCCTTCAAAACAATGAAAATGTCACTCGTGTTATATGCGGATTGTCACCTCCATGAATGCCATATTTTATTTTTCCTCACTACCTTAAATGGATGATCATAAAGATGGATTTAATGACTAAATATGATATTTATGAAATAATTATGATTATTTAATGGTAAACTATTATCTACCTTCCTTCCCTTTTCCATTGTAAAATGAAAATGTTAATTCTATTACGTGCGTACTACCACCTCCATGAATGACATATTGCATTTTTTATAACCAGATTACATAAATAGTTATAAAGATATATTTAATGAGTAAATGTGATATTTATGAAATAATTCTAATTCTAAAATTATAAACCATTTTCTACCTTTATTCCCTTTTCCATTAGAAAATGAAAACATTGCATGTATTGTGCGCGGACTACCTTCTCCATGAATGAAGTATTTAATCTTCCACCACCATATTTCATAGATGGTTCCAAAATTTTATCTAATAAATAAATATTATATATATTACATGATTAAAATTATGTATATTATGAAACCATGACTAAGGTAAAAGGACTAGAACCAATGAAACAAAACTTGCATGGAAAACAGAATAGTTCATACCCAAAAATTAATTTTAACAAATAATTATTAATAAATTTGTAATAAGAAATTATAAATGAATTAAAACCATTAACCTAAATATAAATTATATATATTATATATATTAATAATAAATATAAGTTTATTATGAAAGAGGTTAGAATGTGGATGAACAAGAGGAAATCCAACGTAAGGGTTTATTTCACAATCTCAATTTTTATCATGATTGTTTATGTTTTAATTTCCATTATGGTAATTGTATTGTATTTCTATATTAACTCCCCCTCCCCAAATTTATTATCCTCTGGTAATTTATAGTTTTTTCAATAATTTTTTTCATTTTACTTCTCTATGATACTCAAAAATTCCAACAGAATATTTATAAGAAAAGATGACCTTATTTCTCATTTTTTGTCGAGAATAAATCTATTCCATATAAATATTCTTTATATTGATTTAATAATGTTATTTTATATAATTTAATAGTTTTATAAGGTTAATTTTTATTAACTTTGAATTTATTTTCAAAATTTTAAAGGAATATTATTAATGTTTTTTGTATAAATTACTTTTCACTTTTTTACAAAAGTGTGAAAAGAATATTTTTTTAAATATTTACCACATGAATGGATTTTCCCACCATCAAAACCATTATTTTTTATTTGTATTACTCTAAAAAATTTAACATTTTTCAAAATTAATAATTATTCTCTTAATTTTTTAAATTTTTAGTTTTAAAAATATAAAAATAAAAGTATATTATTTTATTTACTTGAAAAGGGATTTCATTTTACATATGAATATTTATTTATTATAATCCAAATTTTCTTACATAAGAATAGTTTGTTTTAAAGGATATGTTACTAAAATTATTTCATAAATAATGATTTAAAATTATCTTTAACACCGCATGAAAAGATATTATTTTTAAGTAAATGGTAAATTCATTTCTTCAACAATGTTTCAAAATATTTAAGGAGAATAATTAGATTTTAACTTCCATTTTCCTATTTATTTTGAAAAATACTTTCCTTTACTAAAAAAACATAGTTTCTTATGAATTTGTGGTATTATTGTATCCCTAATAATTTATGTTTTATTCCTTATTTTTTTCAAAGAATATTCTCAGTTCATTCACTTCTTTGAAGTTGTGTTCTCTATAACTCTCTATCATTATTCTAATATCATGTTTTTCCTTCATGTGCATTTTCTTTAGTATCATGGATATATTTAGTTTCATTTCCTTCATTTCAATATTTTCTTAACCATATACCAATTTCTATATATGGTGTTATTTGAAGGAAGGTTACTAGGAAAGTTATTCTATTTCTTGGGGAATATTTACATTCCATATACTTGATTCAATATGGATGTTTAACGATTACTATGGCATATTGATTATGTATTATATTATTAATTCAATTTGTGATGAATACATTGTAATTGTTTAGATATGGGTGGGTACTTAAATTATATATCCCCTCAATGCATTGGATAAGTCTCATGAATCTATATAGTTGGAATGCCTAACTTATTTACCCAATTACGATGTTGTGATGTTTGGTTGAGGATGTGACAGTAAGATTAAGATGTCTGGAATTATGCATTCTATCATAGATAGATTATATTTTTGTCCATTTTATTACTATATTGATATTATCCATGGATATATTTCATCCTTAAGTTTCTTATTATATATAATATTTATTGATTATTAATTTTGGAATTTTTTATGAATTTTTTATTCATGATAGCTATGGTTGTACACAAACCCTTACTGGGCATCAAATATCACACTTTTATTATGTATTCCTTTCACCAGGGTACCAAAAAGGCATATTTGAATGATTTTAAGGATCAACTAAGATAAATAATAAATTTTTCATGTAAATTTATAAGTTGTGTTTTAATTTTACTATGAAATATGACAATCGTGTATGTATCTAGTCTCTTAAGACTGCTAAACTATTCAATCTAGTGAGATGAGATCTCTTATATATTATATCAATATAATATAGTAAACACTAGCTTTAGTTTATTGTATTCAGGACTATTTCACTGCAACCCATAGTTGCATAATTATTTATCTATTTTTTTATTTATGGTTAATTATGTCATTATGTGAATGTGTTGATGTTATAAAATTATATAGGATATTTAATGAGCACAAAAATACAAAAAATGAATATATTTGAGATGAATATATTATATTTTTGCATGGTTAATTTGTAATCATGATCACATAGTAACAAGAATGATAAGTAGAATCAGGTTTCAATCAAAAATAAAATAAAATCCCACAAAATCCTTCAAAGAAAAATATTTAGTAATTAATGGATTCCATCAATTACATTTGGAAAAATGCATAATTTAGGGTACTCTTTATCTATAGTTTAAGGTGCCTCCTCCTATAGGGAGGGTTATAATAAGAGTTGTGGACTAACTTTACTAAAATTGACATCAAAGATATAATCATAGATATCTTGGTGAAATTTTAGAGACAAGTGTTGAGTGAATCCAAGTTAAGGATTTATAGTATTTGAGACTCCACATAAAAGATCTATGAGATAGTTTTTAATACATTTGGATATCCAAAATACTTCTTTAGACTCTATAAGTATTAGGTATTCCATAAATTAAGATATGAAGAGAGGTATAAGTATCATTAATCACTAGAATACTCAAGAAACTAAGTATTCTGAATATAGTAGTTGAATACTACTATGATTTTAATAAAATAGTGGGGAAAATTTAACCATAATAAATCTATAATGTATAAATAATGTTAATACAAGTAAAATTACTAGTCAACTAAAGTTTTATTTTTATAGAAAATTGGTACTGAAGACTATGGAAACACTATAATAAATACTAAAAAAACATGCCCCAACCAATACAAATTCCCAAGAATGGCACAGTTTCTTGCACATAGTGCTATAATATGAAAGGAAATTAAATATGGTATAGTTCCCACTACCTGGTGATCCACCACAATAAGCAAGGGAGGGTGAAAAATATATTTATAGGATACTCATGGATGATATATTTTATGTTTATATCATAATTTTATCATCAATATATAATGGTTTGTGAAAGAAACACAAGGTAATGGATGGTTACACAATGATCTCTCATCACCAAGAAGTTTTTAAGGAGAAAGTGAAGAAAAAAATAAATTATATTATCATTACACTGAAAATGTATAATTTGAAATATGGAATCCAAGATAGTCCACTTCTACTCATAATGATAGAGTGAATTGGTTTATTAGTAAAATTAGAATTCAAGTTGTAATGAACCAACCTGGGTTTCCCTCAAACCTGGCACCTGGCCTGTTACTTTTCATACATGAAGGGAGTTTTTGATCCCCACAGGCTGGAGAAAAGCACTTGAGCATCGAACAACACAACAGAGGGAATGATTTTTCCCAACATGATCAAACACATGGCATATATGTACTCAAAAAAATGTAACAATGGAAGAAAAAAAAGGTATATATGCCACAACTATAATAAATAGCATAAATAGACAACAACAAAAGTAGCTAAAAACTCTAAAGGACAAGTCCAACTACAAAGGACCTAAGACAAACAGCTACCCCAAATGATGGCATGGATAAACTCCCACCATCTCACCACCAACTACCCAACCAGTTGACATGAACCTTGCTGCCTCACTAATGTGCCTTTCCTTTCCCTACAATGGAAGAAAAACAAAGGTCTACACACCACTAAAAAGGTGTGCATGGTATGAGCTAACAGGCTTAGTAGGATCCCACCAAGTTGTTCCATAACAAGACTCTATATAAATTTTTTTGTATGCTCATTTTAAGTAAAAACATGGAATCATAATAAGTAAAATAGTTTTATAGAAAACAAATTAAGCATTTCCCTTTTTCCACAGTTCTAAACAAAAACAGGTATATCAATTTCAAAGAGAATTTTCCATATCATTTTTCATAAGTAGAAACATTCATATCAAGGCTAGTTCATAAATCCAAGCAATACAAAATAGAAGGACAGGTATCACAACACCAAGGAATACTACAGGTCCAGGATACAGACTACTCATACCATAATAATCAAGTGGACAAACTAGTTTTTAGAACAATAGGCCAATAAAGAAAAATAATTCCCCATGAGTAAACCCCCCAAAAATTTCAATATTGATCCCATAGAATAATGTTCCTAGGAATTATAGGAAATCCCCAAGACAAACCTCCTTGATAATCACAAAATAATGGATGATGTCACTAAGCTAAACCTTCCACCTAAGTACCTGAGGTAACCCATGTTCTCTTTTTCACAATTCATTTCAATGCTTTGAAAACCATTTCAAATTTCATTTCAATTCTTTGAAAATAACCCTTTTATATTCCATTTATCAATAACTAGGGAAAACCATTTTTCATTAAAAACTCTTCTCAACGCACACAAAACAACCATGCCAATATTTTATTATGAATAAATTTGTAAATGAAAACAATAAGATCCATTATCATAGGATAGATATGGAATGACCTAACTCAAAGATCGGGTTGCACACACCCACAATAGGATACACCAAAAATGAAAACCCAAAGACAATAAAGAGGACCCTATAATACACTGCACATCACATGGTTGATCCAAATATAAACACAAGGGGTCAGCGAAAAATAATAAACCTACATACCTCAATAACAGACGCCCACCGCACTACAACCGACAAGGGAAAAGACCTCTGGAATGAGATTGCACAATGAATCTATAAGAAACCAAGAAGAAACACAATCTTAAACTAATGGATCCAAACATTCCACCCAATGGTAATATCATGATCAAAGGAAACAAAGAAGTGGGAAGAAGACATACTCGGAGAGATGCACTGCAATCGTAACAGATATCGGACATCAAATGGATCAATTTGGAAGGAAATGTGTCTTCAAAAAAAGCTTAGGAGAGACATTGGGTTGAGGATGAAGGAGTTTGGAAATAAAGGACTGATAAAATTTTCCAAGTGTGTCTTTTAAAACTGGATGCAGTTCATTTCACAGTGTAAAACTCCCATTCACATCGTGAAGTCCACACTGGATAAGTACGCTGAAAACCCCATCATCTTGGATTAAAAAATTATTTAAAACATTCACAATGTGAAACCACCATTCACAACATGTAATCTTTCATAGTGTGAATCCCCTTTCATGTCCTATACCTAAAAGAAATTATACAGCATGTAACCCAGTTACATGGCGTGAAATCTTCATGTGTCTTCTAAAAATGATGGTTAAAGATGAAATTCCAACAAACCTCTGACTTCACCATTATAGGTACCCTCCTAATTCCTTCTCAATCGTATTCAGACAAAGATATGAGGAAAACTGCAATGGAGATAAAGGCGTACCTAATGGGTTGGTAATGGGATATTAAAAACTCCCCACCATAAAGACTTTATGTCCCTGGGAAGTCATGTGGAAGATGTAATCCCTGTAAAAAGATGAGTCCACTAATCCCTCATAAACAAATCACATTCCCAAGTCTCATGAGAATCTAATAATTATCTCTATAGAACTCTATCCAACATAATTGACTTCCCATGCAAGACTTTCTCTTGAGATCCAACGATCTTAACCAGTTTCTCTAGAATAAAAGCTTTTGGTTCTAGCTCAATTTATTCCCAACTCATAATGTGAGTGAGATTAGGGTGTTACTTTCTGAGCTAATATATATGGAAAACATCATGAATACCTATCAACTGAACCAAAAATTATAACTAATAAGCAACCTTTCTCAGCTGCTCAGTGACCTCACACAGTCAAGCATATCTCAGATCCAACTTTACATGTTTCTAAGTCAATGGTGACCCAACCGGGGAGAAACTTTCAAGAAAACCCAGTCACCTATGAAAAACATTAAAGGTTTAAATTGCCTATTCTCATATTATTTCTATAGATTTTGGGCTATTATCATATATTGATGTACATCCTAAATCTTCAGGAATTTCCCTTGAACCAAACTTGGTCCAAATAAAGATATCTCACCTACCTTATCCCAACAATGATTTGATCTACATGGGCGACCAAATAATGCCTCAAAGGGATTCATTCTTATCGATGACTAAAAACTATTGTTGTAAACAAAATAAACTAATCCCAGATGGCTATCCCATGATCCTCCAAAATCAAAGACATAGGTGTGAATCATATCTTCCAAGATCTTAATTACTTGCTCTATTTGACCATCTGTCTATGGAAGGTAAGCTTTACTGAACTTGATATGAGTTCCCATTGGCCCTTGAAGACTCCTCTAGAACCTTGAGGTAAACCTAGGATCCCATTCTGAAACAACGGTAGAAGGACTCCCATGTAACCTTACAATCTCTTGCACATACAGTTTAACTAGTTCTTTAACTTTAGTGGTGTCTTTGATTGGAATGAAATGAGTAGACTTCATTAACCAATCAACAACCACCTAGATAGCATTCCTCCCTTGGGGAGTCTATGTTAATCCAAAAATAATCCATGGATACCTTATCCCATTTCTAGATTGTCTCCAGAATAGGTTGAAGAAAACCAGAAGGTTTCAAGTGCTCTTCCTTTATCCATTGGTAGGTGTAACAGCGAGACACAAACTCAGTGATGTCACACTTCATACTTAGCCACCATAATCGTCTCCTGATGTCATAATAAATCTTCGTAGTACGTGGATGAATGGACTATGGAGATCTGTGACAATTTAAAAAGACTAAACTTCTTAAAGATACTCAGATGACAATCCTTTTCCCAAAGTGAAGAATACCATAAGAAGAAGAGACAAAACCAAAATGGTCTCCCCACTATAAAGGATTTCTCAAGTCTTCTGAAACTCATCATCCTACTACTGAATCTGCAAAATAGACTCTAGGAGTGATGATGATGACTGAACATTGGTCAGAAACATTCTTGAAACATCCTCCTAATCATCTAGGTGTAACTGAACAAAAATCCTCATGAGGTTCCACTCCTCCTTCAATTATAGAATATCCTATGATGGTACTTTACTGTTAAGAGAATCTAAAATGGCATTTCCATACCCTAGGGAATAGGCGATATCAAAGTCAAACATCTAAAGGTATTCTACCCATCATGTATGTCTGAGATTCAATTCCTTCTAAGAAAAGATATAACTCAGACTCTTATGATTATATAATACCAGGAAATTATCCCCAAAAGGATAGTACCTCCAACATTTTAGTGCATGCATGACTGCGGAAATCTCTAAATCATGAGTGGGGTAATTATTTTCATGTGTTATTGGATAAAGAGATCCATAAGATACCACATGGTCATCCTGAATAAGCATGCATCCCAAACCAACACCTGAATCATTAAAAAACACCACATACCATTTACCCATATTAGATAAGATCATAATAGGAGACGATGTTAGAATTTGTTTCAATTCATCAAAAGAAGACTGACACTTTGCATCCCATGTGAATTTCACCACCTTCCTGGTAAGATCATTCAATGTGATTCATGCTTAGAGAAATCCTTGATGAACCATTGATAGTATCTAGCAAGACCAATGAATCTTCATATATAAAATACATTCTATCATTCCTTCCATGAAAAAACAACCTTTACCTTCTTTGGATCAGTTGATAAGCCATGCTCAAAAAATATGTTCCCTAAGAACTTCATTTCTTGAATCCAGAAACTACATTTCAAAATCATTCCATAAAAATGGTGACTTCTCAAAATTTCTAGAACCAAACTCAGATGGTGTTCGTTCTCATGCTCATATTTCAAATAAACTAGAATATCATCCACTAAAACTACCAAAAAAGTGTCAAGATATTGATGGAATATCTGATTCATCAAGGCCATAAAAACTGAAAGAGTATTGGTCAGACCAAAAGGCATCATAAGATATCCATAATGGAACATACTCCTGGAAGTTGTCATTGGTATATCAGACTCCCGAACTCTGAGATAATGATAACATGACCAAAGATCTATCTTCAAAAACCACTTTTCCCCTTTAACTAATCAAATAGATCATACACACAAGTAAAATGATATTCTTTTCTTGACTATTACCTTTTTCAACTTCTAATAGTCCACACATAACTGAATTGAACCATATTCTTTCTTGGAAAAGAGCACAGGGGCTTCCCAAGGTGAAATTATAGGTATAATGAAACCATTTTTCAATAGTTTTTCTAATTTAATATTGATATCTTTTATCTCCACTAGTGTCATACGATAATAAGGTATCAATATCATGTGCATGCCTGGCACCAGGTCAATAATAAATTCTACCTCTCTCTCTAGAGGAAGACCAGAGATGTCTTCTGGGAAAATGTCAGGAAAGTATCAAATAAAAATGGTAAAATAAACGACAGGGTAGAAATCATCAGGATCTAACATAACGGTAGACAAAAAAATCTTGATCTCTAGGTGGGAAGGTCCTACACGACCTAACCTCAAGTCCCACTCCACCCTAAAACACATGAGAGCTCACATCGACAACAATAAAAAAACACGCCGATGATAACAATAAACCTTAGCTTGATGAATGAAAAGACAATCTATACAGATGATGATTTCAAACAGATCCAGATCAAGAATAAGAAAATCCCATACCAACTCTGTATCGTCTATCATTAACGAACAAGAAGGACATTGAAACCCCTTCTCCATCCTCTTTCCAAGA